>OX337244.1:112316260-117902447 GCA_946965025.1 Blera fallax
AAAACACTACTAAAGGCAAACTGTTTACTCAGTGGATTATCAAACGGTGAACTTGAGAGCGTTATCTTCGAAGATGGATTATCCGCAGCTCGATTCGGTAGAATATTTCAAAGTAGCTACAGAATTCGAGTACGAATTTCGTGAGGAAAAACCCCAGAACGCTTCACAGTAACTGTTGTTTAATGCCACACAGTTCACGGTCGAGTGCAACACGATATGTTTTTTTTTTATTTTATGATAACAACTGTGCTCTTGGATTTCGTGGAAAATTTTTTCACCAGATACTGTTGATATAGGTTGGTGGTTGTGTTCTAACACATTTGAGGTTCTGGTTGAATAGCGTCTTATTCCGAAAAGGCAACACTGGCATATCTTCGAGGAGATAGTTGGACTTCATTTGGAAAGGGTTCGACTATGGTCGACACACAAAACGCAGGTGCATGATGGATGATCAGACGGTGGAATCAAAAACAAACGAAAACAGCCGTAAACTTAAAATCTATTTCGGAGCCAAAGTACATGCTGTTTGCCAGAAACAATTCCATCGCATTGGACACAATGTCACCATCGACAGCCATAGTTTTGAGGTCGTGAAGGAGTTTATCTACCTCGGGACAAACGTAAACTCCACAAATGACACCCTGGTGGAGATTTAGCGCAGGATTACCCTAGGCAACCGTTGCTACTTCGGCCTATCTAAGCAACTTTGGTCCAAACGCTCCAAACTCCAATGCTTTAGAAAACATTGAACTTGCCAGTCGTGCTTTACGGAGCCGAAAGCTGGACGATAAGCAGGACGGGAGAGCAGATCTTGGGATGCTTCGAAAGAAAGGTCCTATCTGCGAGGAGGGCAAATGGTGGAGAAGACATAATCGCGAAATCTATGATGTGGATGTACATAGTCGGGAAGACAAAAATCCGTCGACAACACTGGCTCGGTCACATCGAGCGAATGGACGACAACGCTTCAGGTAAGAGGAGAGTCTTTGAATCCCAGTCCACTGGTTCGAGACGACAAGGAAGACCGAACCTCCGGTTTAACGACCAAGTAATCGCGGACACAAGAAATCTTGGTCTCGCCAACTGGAAGCAGCAAGCCCGGGACCGTGAAGGGTGGGAGGCAGCAGTTCATGCTCTGACCCTCCAAGGGTCGCAGGCTTACATAAGTAGTAAGTAAGTCATCTTTTTTGTTATCCTTTCGCCATACCACAGGGAACTCACTACAAAAGTGACGCCTTCGTCTTAAAAAAAAAAAAATACGGTCCGACCACGCCCCCTCCGGTCCATATCGTGCACCTAACTGAATAAGATCGGCAGAAACCCAGACGTCGCTTAGAATTATCAAGGTCAACATGAAAAGAGGATGTCCACAAGGCGGAATGCTATCTTCCCTTTATGTGGCGTTTAGTTGTTGATGAACTGCTTGGTAGGTTAGGATGTCCACAAGGCAGAATGCTATCTCCCCTTATGTGGCGTTTAGTTGTCGATGAACTGCTTGGTAGGTTAACCAACTGTCAAGCCTATGTTGATTGCATAGTCCTGATTGCCAGAGGGAAGTCTTCTTCTTATAGTCTTCAAAAATCACAATCGTACCATTGTCGAGAAAAGGAAACTTGAACTGAAGCCAATCTAGCTGTCAAGCACAGTACCCAGGACTACATCTAGACAGCAAACTCTTGTGGAGACAGCACACGGAGGAGATATCCAAAAAGGCGTCTGTGCTCTCATGATATGCAGGAAGTAAGCGGGTAAATCCTTAGGACTCAGCCCGAGCATTCTAAGATGTATGTACATGGCCACTGTAAGACCAATGATCACATGCGGAGCGATAGTGTGGGCAAAAGGCATTTACCAGAAGGCAAACACTTGCATGCCTCTGCATTACTGGGTCCTGAGAACATGTCCAACTGCGGCCATGGAGGCATTTCTTCAGCTAACTCCGCTTCTCCTTGTAGTTGAGCTGAACGCAAGGCGGACGATCGTAACGTTTGGCAAAAGAGAGTACCGGGAGAGGGTACTGCATCAGCTCGAGGGAATATAATGTACTTCTCAAGAAACTTCCCCCTCCAGCAATCCCTAGGAACGACAGGAGACGGAAATTCAACAAAAGTTAGGCATGACTTGGATGATTAAGGTCGTTAGTCGTTCGGGATGGGCCCAAAGAAACCCCGATTGACAACTTCGTTTGACTAACGTTGCGGTGTTGTTGTCTGAGTCCATAGCAGAACCAAGGTAGACAAGTCCCTTACTGTCTCGAATGTCAATTCGCGGATGCTGGGTGCCCCTTCTTGTTGACAGCATGTGTACTTGGTTTTACCCTCATTTACAGCTGAACCCATTTTGGCAGCTCCTAGCACCAGTGATAGCCCGCTGCGAACTGCTAAGCTAATAGTTGCACAGACTTTGAAAGATTGTGCCTCCGGTGCTGGCTTGTGAGTCTCGCATAATTCCTTTAAGTGTGATACTAAAGAAGTCGCATGGCAGCGCGTCACCTCGTCTGAATCCTTTTCGATGCCAAGAAGGCTCGGCACCGAGCTTGATAGAGCTGCTAGCGTTTTTCATCGTCATCCTGCACAGACGGACGAGTTTGCCAGGGACGCCAAAACTAGACATGGCTCCGTGTATGTAGCCCGTCTCATAAATGATGTCATATGTGGCGCTCAAATCGACAAAGAAGGCGGGAATCTATTTGGACTTCTTGGGTTTTTCCAGGATCTTCTATCCGGTATTATTAGGACAGTTAGGAAGGATCAGCTTCTCTTCTTTCAGTTTTGGAACTTTTAGGGTGGAATTCACAATTCGAACCCTACTTAATCATCTAGCTACGAAGCTTCAAGCAGAGGAAAGGTACTATTGATTGGGATTGAATTGCTTTCTTCGCGGATGGAAGGCACCTATCCTGGATAACCAGCCTATCCTTAGGAAGGCCAGACAAGCACTACGCCCTAGAGAGATCTTTAGTTCTATCCCTAAGTTCTCCTAGCAATGGAGAGAGTATTTATCCGGAGCAAAGATCAGGGTCGTATAGGAACCTTAAGATGTTTTTTGCAGCTGATAAGTTGACTATGTTTTGCCTACTTCGAGCCATGGCGGGACAATCGCACAGGATATGCTCGGCGGTCTCCTGATATTCCAGACAAGATCGGCACATGTCCGATTGTGGAGATGATAGTTGAGTGAACAGTGTCCGGTGGGGAAGTCCGTGAGGAGCTGAACATCACGCTTGTTCAGTGTGAGAATTTCCCGACTTCTCTTGCTATTGGAAGCATTGAACCTCTTGTCTTCACGTAGCCCGATTGTTGAGTTCCATTTTGAGATTCTTTCTTGGTGATTCCATGAGTTAAGCTCCATCTTTATGTGGCTGGTTGATAACCCGCAAAAGGGAGACGGGCCAATAAATGAAAATTGCGATCCTAGTCTGGCTAGCTCATCAGCAATTTCGTTGCCCTCTATGTCCTGGAACCCAATGAAGGGTAATATGACTGTGAGCAGCGAGTTCCTTTGGGGCGTAATGGTAATGGGTAATGCCACCCGAGCTTGGACTCAAAACAACCGCCTGGCTGTCGGAATAGATGACAATTTGTTTTCTACGGAGGTTACGTCTGATGAACTCTCCGGCACTAAGCTCAACTGCCAAAACCGCGGCTTGAAAGCCAGATGTGGGTGCAGCCCAGACAAACTGATTGTTTTAAGTAGGGACCGTATATGCCTGCACCAACTCCGTTTTCTGCTTTTGAGCCATCGCTGTACCACACGGAGTGGGAGCTGAAAGAGGTTGGAACCCCATTACTCCATACACTGCGTTCCGGAATGATGGCTTTGAATGGGCCGGCGAAGTTTATCCGAGAGGGCATAAAGTCCCTAAGTTGACGGGCTGGAAAGCAGAGGAATTGTATTAAGTATCTTTAGACGCCCAACTAGATCGCCCAGATGAAGCTTTATGGCAGTGGCTGCGGCCGACTTCTTGACTCTTATGTGCAAGGGAGGAGGATCTAAAAGAGCTTCCAGAGCTGCTGCAGGGCAGCAACGCATGGCACCTATGATGCCAGTGCAAGCGAGCATTTGAATTTTTTTGAGTGCGTTTTAAGCAGAGTGAAGTCACCACACTAGTGAAGCGTAATAGGGACCATGATAGTGAGGTTCATATATCCAGTACATCATCTTTGGTTTGAGGCCCCACTTCTTCCCTAACAATCATGAGTAATTAGGTTTGATAATTGGATAACTACATAGCTCTGCCCATTGTTGGCTTGTTACCTCGAAACATACTTCTTTCATGTTGTCATCCCCATGGTATATCGTCACCAGTTCGTATTAGAATTCATGAACCACTGCTTTTGAGTCACCTGAATTCTTGGCGTTATCTGAACTTTCAAAATTATCTAAAGGCGTGTGCTTTACCTGACCTCCTTTAGTCACACAAGCTTGCCTCTAGTCGTTTAAGACCTCTGAAGTCGTTCTAATGTATTTGACTCAATAAATTACTAAACTCCTCCTCCAACGAACGGAAACGTATATTTCGAAAATGACTAAAAAAAATTCTATCGTGAAATATGCTTCTATCAGCATAAGATATTCTTATCTACGAAAAATGTATTTTTAGTCATTCGTAAATCAGGTAACTCTGTTCCAAAAAATTCACTCACTCTTGGTAGAATCAGAACCATAAATCAGCTTAAGCACTGGCGCATATCTGGTAGCGCGGGAGTTAATCATGTGGCGGCACCCCGAATGCGTCACTCACCGCCGCCACACCACAGACCGCCCAAGAAGATACTCTCAGCGTAAAGTGTTTAATTACTAATTTGTATCGTGTTTATTTGCTTTGGATATCTGCTTAGATGCTACTGAAATACACGTAATCTCTTTTCCCGAATCCGCAATTCCGACTGAGGCAGCGGCATGGCATGTAGGTAGGCAGATACATAATTGTATCTGCGGCGTACTTACACTTTGGTTCCGTCTCCTCAAATTAACCCACTAAGCAAACAGAGCGATTTTGTTTGTATCTTTATTCATTAAACGTGTATCTATGTTAGAAACGCGACGATAAGCGGATAAAAGTGCACATCATGGGAAACATTAGAAAATTAGCCGATAAAATTCTGCATAATCATGTTCGTCGCACCGTAGATACGGTACGATTGCTTCTACACTCCAAAGTTTAACGTTACGAATTGTGTATATTGAATCTTCCTGGAAAACACAGAGTAGTAAATTTAATTTACAAATTTAAGTTTGTTTACCTTATGAGTCTATTCCGGGGAAGAGGCGGTCAGGCTAAAGGAATGCAGGCGATATTTATCGGTATCGTTCGAAGTCTAGTCGGTGCGTAAGTAACATGTTGTCAGGCTCAAGAGGTTGTTGAGTTTAGATTTTTCTGGAAAAACGAATTTAAGAGCTTCACACAGAAGCCTCGGCGTGAATTTATAAAAAATTCTTGGAAACTGAGAGGCGAATGGGAGTATGGCGCCGCGCCTTTGAAAGAACACCGATTGCTGAACAAAGTTTATCGGGAGTATCTAGTGTCGTTGAAAAAATAAAAAAAACAATCGAACTTCTACGCACTCTGGCGCTAATCAATCAAATCATCATTTTCGAGAAGTATCTATTTTTTAAGCGATTAGAAAATAATCGCAGATAAGACGGATTGCTGTTTACAGAGGCGTAGTCTGTGTGAGACAGTGAAACAAACTCACGATTACCATCCGAAAACGTGAAAGTAAATATTGTTGCAGACTTTGCATGCCTCCATTGGGCAATAGGCTATAAATAGCAGCGCGAAACGGAGGTGGGTCTTAATCAGTGCAAGTAGTGCTCGTGACAGAACCAGGAGAGCAGGAACAATGCGGAGCGATCACCTTCACGGGCGATGTAGTCTTTGTGATTGGTGGTGTCTTTAGGAACGGAAAGCCAGAGTCCAGATCAAATTCACATCTGCAAATTCAGGGAGCTACTTAGCTCCTAGCTCCTAAATCCTCTGAAAAAAGCACACCTAACTCCAGATTCTTGGTGACGGAGCAACATCAGGGGAAACTCTCAAAACGTAAACTCGGACCCACTCCCAGATTGCTTCGACGATTCACCTCTAGTATCGTAGGTACAGAGCCGGAGGAAAAAACCGGCGACATTATAAACTCCTTCAAGATAACGTGGGCAACTAACTCATTCGCTCCGTACAAGGCAGCATAGATGGATGCTATACTCCCTATCTTCCCCCAGAAGGGGCTAAGGACTCTCCCACCTGGTGAGAATCTTTAGAAGATGTCTGGCTTTAGGCTACACGCCAACCCCATGCTTTTATCCAAACCAGGGATGGCATACGAATAGAGACCGCTTGGTCTAACATCTGTTTTCTTTCTAAAAACTTTGGAAAGGATTTGTGATGAACGCATCAGAGCAAATCTACTTTCCTCCTCTCTGAGCATCAACCAGCACGCTTAGGTCAAAGGGAAGTTCTTGGAAACATATTTCAACGACGTAGTTCCACCCATCGAAGATGTCCTCAAGCGGCATATATAAGGAGAGCCTTCAACAACATCAAGTTTAGAGGTCTTATGGAAGCCCCCTCAAGGTACAACAACGGGAAGGGACATGAACACATGCTAGGAAGAAAAGCGTGAAAGGTAGAGTCCAGAACGGGGTCCCTCAAGGGGGAAATCTTTCTCCCTTTCTGTGGATACTGGTGTTGGACAAAATTCTGAAATCACTGGAATGCAATGGGCTCAAGTATATAGCATCTGTATACACTGGTATACTTTCTATAGGACGTAGAGATGAGAAGATCTGACTGGCTGCTCTGGCTGAAATCTTTGGACATTTCACCGAACGGACCGCAAGGGAACACTTGGCTATCTGAAAGGAATTACAGGCGACCCATATACTCGTAAGGCATCTGACAAACTGTTAAGTTAGGAATACAAAGTCGACACAAAGCTATGCAGTTCGACTCACGCAGTTCAATCACGCAGTCCATCTGGAATAGTTCATGACTGTCATTCGGGCAAAGACTTTTGCTACACTTAAGGGCGCGGAACTACTGCTCAGTACCTGAACTCAAGGTAAAAGGATAAACATCTGTTGGATAGTCAAACACCCCTAATGGTACTGGCAAACCCCAGAATCAATTCGACGTTAGTGAAGGAATGCAAGGAAAACCTAATATCTAGGCAGCCTCCTCTAAAGTCAAGTTGCTTTGGGTACCTGGTCACTTCAATGCACCATGGAACTAAGGTTCCACGGATAAACTAGTGAGGAAGGGCGGAAAACACGTACGTACACCCACACAGTTACAATTATAGCAGCTCAAAAAACTTGTATAAAGGACTGCAAACCTGCAAAGCTGCCAAAGCCATGACTGAGTGCCCCTACTCCCTTCAGGCAAAGAGGGCGCAATCAATCGCGAAGTGGTCAGTTTGATTGCTGATCAGAAGACCGCCATGCAGCTTAGGGAATATTGAAATCCGGAAACCGTATACGGGCTATAGTGACCCATCGTCCCGAAGCAACGTTTCCAGAAGGTGTGCCATGTAGGCTATGCTTCCCGATGCCATTACGAAAGACGTTCGAATTCCCTTATACGATTTTAGCGTCATTGCCAAGGATCTGTAGAAACACTCCTTGACAACGTCGTCTTTTTCTCGGAGCGAGTGAGGGCATATAAGGCTCATGTTGGCGAGTGTAGCCTTGATGTGAATTGTTATAAGACGTTCACTTACATATCGGAAGGTCTAGACTTCTTTCCAAAGTCTGCCGCGTATAACGAATTCGCACCCGAATTCGCCTTTCCTGACAGAAAATATAAAAAAAACACCACACGTCACAAAGAACTGACTTTCTGTCTTAACGGCTCAAAAATTTATGACAATAAAGGAGCTAAGGCTTGCTGTGAAATTCTGGGAGTCAGTCAATCGTCGGAAAGTCTATGAAGGTATGTACGTGGACAGCAAGACGGTCATTAAGACTCTGGATACCAAAGCAATTCGTAAGGGAACACTTCATTGGAGCATTCAGAATCATACGCATCTGGGCCATTATACTACCAGGAAGCAAGACCCAGTATTACCCAGTTTACTGGAATTTCTTTGACTCTCGGAGAAAGCCAAGAGGGCACTTCACTGATGTAGAGCATACAGTATCAGCATCGAAGATTTGCCTCCTGATCCGAGCAAATGTAGCACAATAACAAAGGAAGTGATCCGAAGTATCGTCTCCTTTTCCACATGCATCACAGACAGTGGTGCCTCTGAAATCTTGCACGCTAAGATGCTTAGCAAAAGAAAATGTCCCGTGAGGGTGCTAATAAGTTGTCTTCAGACTTTTCTGCTGAGAGACAGCACGAATGCCGCTGATTTATTACAAACATTCGGGAGCAGTCATTTGGTCAACCTGCAATCTGAAGAGCGGTGCCACACACAATAGACGCCCTGATCGACAACACGGGAACTCCCTGCGCTTCTCTGAGCCTTGCTTAGTAGTCTCATTGGAGATCTCCTTTCCCGCAATCCTAGTGTGACCTGTGATACAGACAAGAGTCAGAGAGTTCAGTCTTGCGATCAAATTCAAAGAGCTCCTGCATTCTCGAACTTTTTTTGATCGGGCTTAAGGGTTGAGCAAGGCTTTAACCGTCAACGCAGATGCAAATACTCCGACTCCTCCACCATTTCTTTAAAATGTAGTCGGTAGCCATTAGGATAAACTTACGCTTGAAAACAGTGGCATGCTTACCTCATGAGTAGTGAAGTCTAGTGTTGCCATCATTAAAGCTTGGACTGGAGCCCAGTCTAAGCTCAGACTCTGGCCGAAGCTAGTTCTGAACGCAACGAAATTCGGCTCTAAATTTGTACAGCACCCAAGGTTCCGGTGTCATTGCATCAGGCGGCTTATTCATGGATCCAGGGTCGTGGAAATAGGGTCGCGCAAGGTCATCGACACTACCAAAAGCCATCTCGTCTGACGCCTTGATTGCTTTGATGGTACCACCCATGACATACGCATCAAGGGCAGGTAAGTCAGGCAGAGTATCTAGATCAGACCAGGCTTAGTCGAAAAATCTCCCGTGCAGCCGAGACAGACCGTTCTTTGAGGTTTAGGCACTCACATGCTTACAGAAAACTCCACCAAACAACCGACGCATAAGCTAGAAAAGGTCTTATCGTAGCCGTATAGATCCAGAGAATATTTTTCTGTAATGAGCCCGACGTCTCGCCAAAAGCACCCCTAGGCAGCCAGATGACTAAGAGCGCCTTGGACGTCCTCGACTTGACATGTTCTGCCAAAAAACTTGCGCGTCTAGGACCACACCTAGATTTTTAGCTTCATCGGAGCTCTGGAAAGTGACACCCTTTAGCACTGGCTGAGTCAGACCGGTCACATTCTTCCTTCTCGTAAATACTTAGTTTTCGGAAGGTTGATCGAAGGCTCACTCCTAGTGCACCATTCATGGATCATATCTAGAGTTCGGTGCGCGTTAATTTAGACAGTCTCTAGGCAGTATGTCTGAGATATCACAAGCCAATGTGACAGCCCCATGCTACGTACCGGGCATATGGATATCCCTGGTAGTGAAGGAGCGAGTAAACTTGCAAGGGACACATGTACCCCTCTGCGAGACTTCCATTCAGCTCCGTGATTGAGTTCATTGTCAAAGAAGATACTAGTAAAGCGTTGCGTTCACATAGACGTAAGTAACCCTGACTGCAAAAGTGACAGTCAATCGATCAAATTTCATTGAAATCCCTTCAGAACCCACTATTCTTTCGTCACAGTCTCCAGTTTATTAATTCCATTCTCACCTAATTCCACAAGAATTTCAAAGAATACAAACAACAACCCTAAGGTCAGCCGAGGGCCTTCAAGCCTTCCAAAACCATTCGATAATTCATCAAAGTAGTGTGAAACACCAACAAAAAGTATCTACACACGCTGCGACTAAATGTATTCCATTGAAAATCTCAAATTTCTTCTTTTATCGGCTTCTAAATAAAAATTATATAAATCGCTACACATTTCGTTTGGATTTCCGATGTTGCTGACCTTTTGCTGTAGATACAAAAAAAAAAAAAAAAAAAACTCCCACACATCATTCATCCAGATACACACAAAAGTGTTAAACTGTTTGTTTATCTTTTTTTTTTTTTTCTATTTCAAGAAGCCCTTCATCGCTATACTCGTAGGCCTTTCACATGACAGACAGACAGACAGTGTGTTCCCTCTCGGTTTTCTATTAAAAGAAATCCGATTAATCATTAAGCTGTGGCAGTGAGGTGAGCGCACAAGGAAAAGCCTACGAGTAGGTATAAATTGTTTAAATTGATTGCCTAGAACGGGGGAAACTTAAACCGTAGAATAAAACTATTTTCAGCTTCCACTCATCGATTTATGAGTGAGAAGTGTGCCGCCGCCGCTGCCGCCACTTGATAGGCTCACACCGCGCTGTCTATTCAAATGAACTTCTTGTAGCTACTAGTAGATACACTAGATACTGAAACACTATCAATTTCAATCCACGACAGACATAGGCGAGTTTAAATTTAGCCATCTAGTTGGGTCTTTAAAAACCATGCACACAATTGGTTTGTGGGGGGCTATGCACCATGTGGAGCGTCTTTCCTTTTCTTTTTTGCTTCGTCACAGTTATCTAGCAACCTCCTCTGGCCCCCAACAAATAAAAGTAGTTTATCTATCAGTTTGTTTTAATGGATTAAACCAGATAAACAGGTTTAAAGCTTTAATCGGGCTTCGGACTTCTTTGACTGACGAGTATTAATATTTTTTTTTCGAATAAAAAGCTCACGGTTTGTATTTCATTTGTAGCCGAACAAGATCGACAAATGCTAACCGCTTTTTAATGACCGAAAATACGTTTAGATACTTTTTTTCTTTCTTTGTATTTCAAGGGATGTGGCGGTTTATTTGTACTAGAAGTACACGTACAATGAGAACAAATTTGCTGCGATCATGTTTAATGAATGTTTCCTGTGTGTGTTAACATTAGACAATGAGAGGTAATTTGGCGGCACGCAAACAGTTGTAGATACGAGTATTCTTTGACTCAATAGTAGAACAGTACCGTGGATTGTGCTGCTACTGGTCTGCATTTTATTGGAACAAGATCAAATTTAATTGGCTTACCGTTGAAACTGGTTTGACCGTGGTACTCGTAAGTGTTGTTTTTTGAAAAAAAAAAGTTTCACTTTTTCAGCGCGAAGGCTGCTTGGTCCGCTTTTAAAGAGTATCTTTTGCATAATTTATTAAGCTTTAGAGTGCGAAAATGAAAACACATTTGAGGATATTAGTTTCCGCTTACGTAGACTCCTGAGAAAACCTGTTGCATGTGCTTTTTTTTGTTTTGTTGGGCAACAATGATTTGATGAGTTGAGCGACGTTCAGCGTTTGTGGGTTTCGCAAAGTTGTCTTTTTATCTCAATTTTTGGATTATTTATGGACCATTGAGATTGAGATGTTTTCACCACGAAAAAATGTTTGTTTCTAAGCCTTGACATCCTGTTTTTAAAGGAAATACCCATTGCGAGCACACGTCGTCTGGGAAACGTGCCTTGAGGGTGCCACAACTAATCATTTATCCCGGTTATCTTGTCAACTTGTTAAATTTTTTAAATAATTACCTTTGAGTCTACTAGTTTCTATGATTGTTAAAAAAGCAAAACTGCAATAATAAAATTATTCCGATCGTGTGGCTTAAAAATTCATCCATTAATGTTCATTGCAGCGGGTTACTCAGTCATTAGATCGTCTTAACTGGTATTAAGGTAACAGAACTTTCAAATTATCATTATAAGCAGCCTTGACATAGAGAAACGATGCCGACAAATACCTAACTAAGTAGATTTGACTTCTACAGACATTCTTAGATACACTGAACGATTTCGTATGCTTAATTTAAAAAATTAATTTTTTTCTTATAGTGAGGTTATGAAAAGGTTTGGGGCACCTAGATGCCAAGGATACGATGGGAAAAATGTCCCATCACCACCTCCTTGTGGGGTCCGCTGGATAACTGACTCTGATACCAATATAACGACGATCGTACGCTAAGTCCGACTGAACTTGTTTAGCTGAACGATTGGACCTATGCAAGCGCATCTAGCATATTTAAACCTAACAAGGGATCCTCCATTGACTGGACTGGCTGAACTTGATCTCAGAACTCTAGCAAGAGCCCTCAAAAGGGAGATATGCGCCAAAAGAATTCCCCCGATGCAATTCACAGTCGGGCTAGCGATCAAGTTATACGAGCCTCTCCTACATATACTCGGAGCTAAGGTCAGCAAAGCTATCAGGGCTTTGTGAAAAGAGATGGTGCCCGATGAATTCTTAATGAGCGGATGACAGCGTTTATATCCCCGAAGTTGGTAAACGTCGTAGAGGTTAGGTTTAGGCTAGGTTTAGGTTGAAGTGGCTGTCAGCTAGGAGTCGCCAGCACACTTAGACCAATGATAGGTCCATTGTGATACCACGTGGATCATGGGAGAAAGTTTCTCTCTACCTACTCGTTAAACCATTTTGAGCTTCTTGTGAAGCGTAGGAGGCTCTTAATGTCAATATTCATCAGGTGGCCTATATCGTTATAATAGGGAGCTCCTAAGTGGAGTTTCCTTCTACGGGAGAGAGCTGGGCAGAAACAAAGAAGGTGAGGAATAGTTTACTCCTCCTCTTCCTCCATGCAGCTTCTGCAGAAATCGTTCGCGAATAGGCCCAGCCTTGTAGCGTGCTTGCCTATTAGGCAGTGTCCAGTGATGACACCTATTGTGGTGCCGATATGCGACCTATTGAGAGAAATCAAGTTTTAGATCCAGCTTGGACCCACTTGTCCACCTAAGATCTGTACTCTCGAGAGCATCCAGCTTAAGTTTAAGTTTGCTACTAGCGATTGGTATACCTAAGGTGCCTTTGTCCGGCAAGATGGGTATAGTTGTTCCTATTCTGGCGAGTTCATCGGCCTTACAATTCCCTGGAATGTCTCTATGCCCCGGCACCCAACACAGGTGAATATTGAACTGCTCAGCCATCTCCACAAGAGACGAACGGTAGTCTTGAGCTACTAAAGAGTTTATAGAGGTCGATTCCAGGGATTTGATTGCTGCCTGGCTGTCTGAAAAGATGCGGATATCTCTAGCAGACATCACGTTTTTCTTAACCGAAGATAGGGCTTCTTTGATCGCCATTATTTCCGCCTGGAACACGCTACAATGATTAGGAAGACGGAAGGAGAGCTTAAGGTTAAGCTTAACGGAGAAACACCTGCACCGACCCCGTCTTTGGTTTTTGACCCGTCAGTGTAGAAGTGAATTGATTCATCTTCTAAAAAGCATCGTCCTCCCAGAGTGATTTGGAAGGGATGGTGACAAGGAAGTTCTTCTCAAAATTTAGACGTGGGATGGTGTAGTCCGTGTTTTCGGGAGAGATTTTGAATTTATTGGCCGAATTCTTTTCTTGGCCACTGTTGGGTAGCTTCAAGGCGAACGGCTGCAAATCGCTGCCATTTCCTTGCTATATATATCGAGTTGTACAAAATCGTCCTAGGGGTTTCCATCAATGGAATTGACTCTCCAAGTTGGGGGTTGTGCCATAGAGGTAACTTCCCTAGAACCATTTAAAATTTTAGTTATAAGACGGACTTCTAGACTCCTTTCAAATGACAACACTTCCCAGAACGTCAATGGACTACGGCCTACGAGTATGAACACACTGTACACTTCAGGTCCTGAGAACTTAAAATGGTTCTCTGGCAGATACTACTGCTGTTGAAGTTGGGTTGCTGATTACTCGTGGAAAATGGGTCCAGATCAAGGGTTATGGACTTCAAACCGGTAAAAGATTGCCTAGCTGTGATCCGCACCAAAGCCATTTAATATGTCTACCGACGAGGCCGATCCAGGAGGATTTTTATGGCCTTCTGGATGGTACGGGCTTCGTTGCACAGTGGTTAATGCGTTGGATTACTGAACATGAGGTTCGAGGTTTGAATGTCATAATACACGAAAAATTTATTTATTTTAGACAGGCTTTTGGATATGCCTCTAAGCTGTAGGCCCTTTCAATGCGGTCTGTTGCGCTACTTGCATTCGGATGTCAACTACATACGAAACTCATCCGGAAGACGATGTCAGAACAGTACTTGAAGACTTCGATGCTAAAATCGGTTAGGAAAGCACAGCCTCCATGATAACAAATGATTGTTTTGGGCTGATACTCAGTTCTCAAGACTACAAATCCACATAGCAACCTGGCTTCAGATGGTCGCACCGCCAAACAACTTAACCATGAGCTCATCCATGTGAGAGAGGCATCAAATATCCTGAATGTGCACATGCATTCAGGGCGAAAAACGTCGGCTCTAGAAGTTATCTCACAGCCACCAGATTCATAGCTCCATTATCCAACGCGAAGGGAAATATACCTCAGTCTATCAAGACGCCCTATGCCCCCCGAGGGGTTAAGGGATTTAAGGTAAGGTATCAAGGCGAGATGATTGCTGTGTTACATGCGTTGGATCACCTGACATAAGGTCAAGTTGTTGGCAAAAATAAAGACAATCAATCAGTAACCAGACGCTTGGGGCAAACAGAAATAAATTCATTCCTCGCGATAGAATATGGAGATAGCGCTGTTCTGAGTGAGAATGCACGTTGGTACTTAGGGCAATAAAAAGGCGGACTCCCTAGCAAAGTAAGAGCTCTCTGGCCCGAAACCATTTGCTGCATTTCGCAAAGGAATGGGTGAGCAAACTGGACCTCGGCAGAACCCCGGAGAAGGTGGTAGTCAACCGTGGAAGGTTGTGGGCACAGCTCATAGATGAGTTCCAAGCTTGCAGCGAAGAGCACTGAAATGGGTGGTACCATTATCTACAGGTCATGGACATTTCGAGTACCACCTAAAGAAGATCGGTCTTCTGGAGGATGACACCTGTGAACTATGCCTGGACGAAATCGAGACTGTGGCACATATATTGTGTCAATATCTGGCATTAGCTGGCTGTTTGGTGGTCGGCGAAGAACAAGGTCACTAACCTAATGGCCGTCACGAAGATTCAAAGACTAGCGTGTATCGGGGCTACCAGTGCGATGAGGACAACTCCACCCGCTGGACTTGAGGCTATTCTCAACCTGCTTCCGCTATATATCAAAACTTCATCAAAACATCTGCAGCCATAAGCGCCATCAGAATCAGCCAGTCAGGAACATGGAGGTCGGATGTAATAGGGCATACGACCATCCTTCAGAAGTATATTGGCCATGTACCCATTACGCACTACATCACGCCATACTAAGACTTTAATAAACCTTTCTCAAGCGCCTATCCTAGCAGGGAGGAGTGGTTAAGAGGTCTGATACCAAATGCGCAATCCATTGCCATATATACAGACGGATCTAAAATGGACACTGGCGTAGGGTCGGGCATCTTCTCCGAATCGCTGGGAATATCGAAATCAATACGCCTTCCAGACCACAGCAGCGTTTTCCAAGCGGAGGTCTTGGCGGTGACAACAGCCGCCCGTGAGTCTGCAGTAAGGGCAATACCACAAGAGGGTATCACATTCTTTATTGACAGCCAGGCAGCTATAAAAGCAATAACTGCCACAGAAATTAAATCTAAGCTTGTGAAGTGCTGTAGAGAAGAGCTTAAGGTTCTTGGAACACTGCACAAGGTATCGCTCTGCTGGGTCCCTGGACATGAGGGTATACCAGGCAACGAGAAAGCTGACGAACTAGCAAGAGAGGGTTCTGCAGCCGTTTCAAGACAAACAGAACCACTCGTGAACATCCCGCTTTGCGCACTTAAGCTTGAAGTAGGGAAAATAGCCATACAGGAGGCAAACACCAGATGGACCTCCTTGGATTCCTGTGTAATCACAAGGAAACTATGGCCGTCCTTCGATAAAGGCAGAACCGAGAGACTTATACGGGAAGACAGGAAATCCCTTTCCACCCTCGTTGGGGTTATCACGGGGCATAACTACGTCTGACGGAAGAAGAACTCTGCAGAGGTTGCGGTGACGAGGGAGCTTTTGGGGACACAACCCACTTCCTATGTCACTGCCCTGGCATCGAACACAGCAGGAACAAGTTCCTAGGGAGCTACTTCTTCCAAGACCTAGATGAACTCGCCAGGACGCCATCAGACAAGATAATTAAATTTATCAGGTCCTCAGGATGGTTTGTATGCAAAGACTCGCATCAATAACTATCGGAGCATATTAGAATCGGTATCGGATTTCAATGGGCAAGGGACATCCTTACGCCCAAAGGGCATCACAATGGGTCTGCATTGACCTGAGTGTGGCGGGGAATCTCTCTCCCCGCCAACCCACATACCTAACCTAACCTAACCTAGCTGAATAAGGCCTTGGGCCTTGGGGCGCCACCGGATAGAAACCAGATTTCTGTTAATCAGATGCTAGCGCTGACACGAGGAGTCAAAGCCAGAGAGGAACTGTGATCCAGAAAGTCTCTTGCGCTAAGATGGATCGTGAAAGAGAGAGTGGTCTAGAATCCCAGGTACTGGCGGTTACAGGCTCGTTAATGTCTGTGCAAAAACAGAATCACTCCACACAGCTAAAGTCTAAGAAAACGTAAACACCCATTCAAAACGATGAACTTTTTGACATCCACACTGGCATTGAATAAACAACATTGAGCGGTCATGTCACATTTGACCTAACAGCACTAAGCATCGGCATAATCCTAGTCGACCTAGTCGACTGTGTATCCATGAAGTCAAATCATAATCCCGACCCGTATGATTAATCCCCCAGCAAATTGAAATAACATCGTAACACTTTCAGGCTCAATTGAATCACTGATGTTGTTTACAAGTCAAAATCCCAAAAACTCCATTTCATCCTTCATCGCAGAAACTCATCAATACATGCCCGTTCAACTGTGTAACCCACAAGAGCTCCTTCATCGGCAAAATTTCATTTCGTAAAAAGAAAATCCTTTCATTAACACATCGAATACATCAGCACCCCCGCCCGCCCATCAGCATCAGCTCGACAAGAAATAACATTCTTCGGAAAATCAATGACCACAAAGCACCAATGCCTCCCATCAAAACATCCTTTTCAAGATTCACAAGCAAGAATCCTCCGCAAAAACCATCCAACCAACCATCCACCGCAGCCAAAGTTCGAGCGAGCAACGGGTGCTCCCACCCCCCAAAACGGAGTCGAATTTCAGTTGTCATTATCATGGAAATTATACACACTCAACTGTAAGCAGGCAGAGTTTTTGGCGCCATAATCCTTTCAAAACAACTCGCCCACACGCCGAGCCACAGACACACCGACATCACAGCCATCCGCACTGATTAGGGATGAGCGGATTCGATGAAAATAAGAACATCAACATAGAAAAAAACATCACCCTCCTCCCCCAGCAGCACCAAGGAACGAACAATTATTTAAATCAATATCGTCCCTGGCATAGAGTCCTGCGAGTAGGAGTCAAGGTCACAGATACATTTTACTCGCAGTCTACACAACAAAAAAAAGAAAAGAAACCTAAACACTCGGTGCGATGTGAATGGCAGTGCAAATCCTCTAATGTGCTCGGCATGTGTGTGTGTGGGTTGAGCAGGATAATAATTTACTAGCAATTTGCCTGCCATTTGCACACATACGAGTATCGATTACGACAGTTCTTTTGACCGAAGACCCATTCGATGACATCGTCGATTGTGCTCGTTAATAGCTACATATATGGACAACCGGCGACTGTAGCTAATGACATCGGATTTTCATTGAAAAATTTATATGCGCGTTCGATGGAATGTCCTTCCAAAAGGACACACACCACATGTGCTGTTCTTTCATCACAAACGACTACTACTACACCGAATGCGAATTTAATGCGAAAATAAATTTCGAATTATCGAATGAGGAAGCCGCCTGACAGCTCATATCGCGTGATGATAGGCTACTATTCGCCTCGACATTTGCGTGAGAGCTCTGAGGAAACTTGTTCCGAAGTTCAATAAAAAAGAAGCCGACTTATCCGAAAAAAAAAAGTTGAATTGAATAACATTTGCATAATGTGCACGCAGATTATGCTGGATCCAGGTTTACGGTGGCGTACGAGTGCTATTCTGCAGCACTTAGTGGAGGAAGCGATGGAAGCGAATGGGATTCGAGGTGTGGCTTAGGGGGGTTTCATCAATTTTGACATATTCTACGATTAACATATTTATAAGCCATAGAATCACGCTACAATTTCGGTGCTATCGGCTGAGAGAGATGGTGTATCTGTGCACACTCAGCGGCACGTGCCAGCGTGGTTTTTATTACAGATTTAAGCAATCAACTTGCAGGATATAGGTTCTGAAGGGTGTGCTTAGTGGATCGCTATCAATGTCAAGGCTAGATGTAACGCTAGAACAGTGTTAAGGTCTGGTTAGTGTCCAAATTTAGAATTCCGGTTGGATTGTCATCTAGAAGTGATAAACTTCGAAATGATAAACAACGTTTGACGTAAGAGCTGTGAGTAGTTTTGTGGGTTAAACTGGATTTTGTCCAGGTTAGGAGGTTTGTTGACAAAATACACCTCAGTAGGTGGGCTAAGTTTTTATTGTGTGTTGAAGGATAAATCAATCAATTCGAATGAAAGGCAACACTTTCAACTCCACGAGTCGAAATACGAGATATCGCAATAAGAACGTGCTGTGATCACTACCTCTAGCCAATGAGGAGATCTCAGAAGAGATGGAGGAGGTGCAGAGCAGATGAGAACTAGATTGTTCCGGAAATGGCATATGGCATTGATGAATCTCTTCTTCTATGGATTAGAAATTACCTTCAGACGGCTTCAAGTTCGATATTCACCACATAAATGATGGTGTCCCGCAGGGTTCAGTTTTGTCTCCGACTCTCTTTCTCATTTTTTATAGTTTCACATTCGTTCCCTAATCCACATCTCTGCTCTTCGGCCGTAGAATAGGGACGGCAACGTATGTTCTTGACAGCATAATTAAATGGGGTTCAACCAACAGAATGGAATTTAATGTATCCAAAACGCAGCGCTGTCTTCTGTCTCTTAAGCGAAACCAGGACCCTCAACCATTATCCATGAGTGGTACTTGCATCGCAGAAACCGAAGAACTTGCCATTCTCGATATGCGTATCGAAAACCATCTTCGATGAAACGATCTCATATTCGCGGTCCCCAAGAACGCTGCAGAATGCCCAGGATTCCTCAAGCTGTGCTAGAAATACTTTACCCCGTCTGATCCTGCCTCAAATTATAAGGCAGATGCCCACATCTGGTGTAGTGCACCGTCTTGTACATTCTAGATAGGATTCAGAACGGCGCGTAGTCTCTGTGCCTCTTCTTTGGGCTTTTTTCAAACTTCCATACCCTGAAAAACCAATAGAAGGTCATTCATATCCCCTTTGGTGCGCGCAAGTTATAAAAAAAATTAACGCATTTCAAAGGTATCTGTGTATCTAAAGATGGATGTCATAGCAAAGGGGTTCCGCTTTAGTAAAGGGCGTTCTCTATAGGTCTGTTCCAGAACTGCGAGTAACCGAAAACAAAGCCATGCACATGGACGATCCCGATTTCAGACATCGATGAAAGGATGGAGCATCTCATCTTGAAATTCTTTGGTATTTTTCAGGATTTGCTTTGGTGTGAATTTGGTTTGCTGTTCATCTGCCGGGATGGAAGCCGCACTCATATTTCCCGTTCAGTGTGTCACAGAAAAGCTATAGACGTTTACACTGGATCTTATATGCGACCTGGAGCAGGGATATGCCTCGACACTTGGTTCAATACATATAGGTAGAATCGCCGTTTTTATAGATGGAGCATATGGTGTTGATATTCCAGTGACCAGGCAAGTCTCATCCTCGCATTCTTGATGATTTGGAATATGCATCCAACCGAACCATAACCACCCCTACTGCAATTACTCCGCTGGTGAGCCATCAGAGCTTGCAGCCTTGTTATTCTTCAGATTATGGATAAGTGCGACAACCTCTTCTATACTGCGGTAAGGTGATATACCGTTCAGACAGAAGTTCCTTAGGATGTTGCGAAGGCATCTATTTTTAAAGGTTTTTCTATATGGGTCATCTAATGCAGGTCCATTATCCTGTATGAGAGCAGGCAAATGTCGTCAGCGTAGTCAAAAGCCATCCATCTCAGTCCCATGTTTCCCCCAAGACAGAGCTGCCCAGATCACATCACTGATTACCACATGGAATAGTAGTGGCGAAAGAATGCATCCTTGTGGTACTCCGCCGCGGACTTCAAATTCCTTTAGTACTTTACAACTGTGTAAGACATGACATTTACCGCCATCATAAGTAGCCTTTTCTAAGGTAAAGAGTAACTCGTTCACGTTAGGGAGCTACAGTTGTGGTGGTAGAACCCCTCCTTGTGGTATGCCGCGTTGAACCGATCGCTTGCATTGACCAAGTTCTGACCTGATCTTCCTGTTGACTTGCATCTTGTGACTTAACCTAGCATAGATCTCCAATTTCCTGACAGCATTCACTATGGCCCCTGGGTCTATGGTGTTAAAGACCCCTTCTATGTCAGCTAAGGCTACCATTGCAAAGCCTGTGTTGACCAACGATCTTTCAATGCTGCCAACCAGAGAATGTAAGGCAGTTTCAGCTGATATACCTTCCTAGAAGCAAGCTGTGATCTCGAAAGTATTCTGAAGTCGATGTTACTGCGGATGTAAATATCCACCAGCCTTTCCAAGGCCTTGATTAGCTTATGCTCCTGAAAAATTTTGGCTGCGACTGTTAGTACTTCCTCATGTGTCGAGTACTTGTCTTATGATACCTTCGCATCAAGTTGAGGGTTTTCTGGCCAAATAGTATCTCAAGCTAAGAGGCTACATATGAGAACAGGTCAGGAGCTAATAGACATCACCAAACGGCGAAAGAAATGGCAGAGGGTCTCTCATACCTTAAGACAACTCCATTGGGAAAGTATCTGTATGCCATGCAATGGAATCTGCTAGCCCTGTTCGGCAGAAGAGCGACCGCCCTTGAGAAAATGTGACGCAGGATAGTTGAGCAGGAAACAACGTCACTTGGGATGACTTTGGGAGGACTGGAATGCATTGCAAAACTTCGGACACTTTATACCCTACGAGGGGGTGGCAAGAAGTAACACCATACTGCTTTGCATCTGGGACTGTTTAAAGGAGGTTCGATCTTGCCCGAGGGCTCGAAATCGATGATTTTCTTGGCTACAGCATTATTGCCCATTCTACCGGGCTTTAACGATCTGTGACTTCATCCACATCATCTCCAATTGCAACTCGTGTGCCCTTCGGCTTCATAATACACGTGTCAGTGTCCATATAGTGGGGTTCTCACTATGTCTGGCAGCGCTCTATTGGAATTAGCATACGCAGACTATACCGCCCCTCAAAACACTCCCCTTTTCAATCAAATTCTCATCCCCCGCCCCCCACACATTCCACCGACTGTGTATCCACAGAGATTTCTGCCGACTAATGCCAACTGATCGGCATTGAGGAGCACATTCACGCTCGTTATCATCTTCTAAAAGGAAATCCGACACCGCATATCGCTATCACACATCGCATCTCACTTCAATTGCACACGACCACTTATGTCATTACCGTTGCAAGTTCATATTACCGTCAGTCTCTATAACAAATTTTGAATGAAATTTTCCGACGATAAGAGAACAACTATGCACCTCTGTCGGGATGAAGTTTCTCTTATCGTTCAAGGGTAGACCTAGACAGTCAAGGTTACATGATGCATCCGCCCTTCGAGCCCTTATCCAATGGCTCGGTGCAGGTGCGATATTTGTCGACAGACTTTGCTGTGTAAAGCATTTTTCTCACCAGATTCCGGCACAGAGATACATATTATGTACGTGGCGCTCCTATTTCTGTCTGGGCACATGGCGGTATCCGTGAGATACTGAAAAAAACGTTGTTTACACATGAAGCTATGGTTGTGGCGGGTGTAGCATCTCTGTCGTCGGTTCAATGTCAATGTGGTTAAGAATTAAATTTTTCCAACATTCGTGCGCTGAGGTTCTTTTCCAACGACAGAGAAAGTTCAAGGGCCATATAAACGGTTTACAGCAAGCATGCATCAACTGATGATCTTCGGTGTGTTGATAAACAGCTCCACGAATGAGTTATACGGGGCAATAAATTGTTTTGGGGGAGTCATTGGGATTTCACTTTCGGTCGTGATGTTAGTTTTATACCGGGGGGTGCGGTGGAGGGTGGATGTGTTTATAATTTATCAATTCTGCGGCGGGTTTTTGAGATACACCAAATGGACTTTGAAGCTCTGGCATAACATCGGACATTTGAGTTGGAGGCGCTCACCTTGTGGGAGATCACTGGTAGGGGATCAGAAATTCTCTGATTGGCAGTGGATGCTGGGAGTTTGAAATGAAATAGATTCGAAGGAAACGAGACGTTTTGAGGGCAAACGTATGCTGGTCATCGATCAAATCTGTGCTGATCCATATGCCTAGGGGGGAATTCGTAACGTAACTATCACTCTAAAAGTCATAGCTGGCCATGGGTACCCTCATCGTCATCATCATCTATCGTCGAAGTTCTTACAACTGTCGTCTATTATCCGACATAAGCTGTCGTATCGCCTGCTTGTCCCTAATCGTCTTCTATTACACAAAAAAGTTGTAAACACGACCTAAGCTAGTACCGTCCTAACATCAACCAACGAATTCAGATCCATTTCACCATCATATACATCTTGTCACCTGGAAGATACAGTTTGTGACGAGAAACATAGCACATTTGTACTACGTATCTGCTCCAAGTGGTCATTTAAATCACAACAGTTACGGGCTACTTCCTGACTATCGTAGAAAGTCGAGTAAGCGCTTAAGTAATGCAGTGTCTAGGATATAAGCACCAGAGATCTTCTACCCAGTGCGAGCGAAGGCAGCAAATTTGCTCATAAGTCGACCTGGTGTGTCATTACATCAAAAGGCATACGAGTATCCATGAAACCGGATAAGGCCGGCAAGGCTTCATTGTGGGTTCTACCAAAAGCCACCTCATCTAAGACAAGGGGATGTACAATCCTCCCTCCATGCCGTCTGTGACTGGATACATGGAATAAATGTCCACTGTAAGAGGGATTCCAACTTTCTTGTCACTTTTCTACACTAAGATGTACGGTTCCTTCTGCGTTGACGACGAAGCTTGTTGGCTGTACAGCGACATCAAGAAACCTAGGAATCAGTCCTTTAAAATTGGCTAGGACATGAAGATCGAATGGACACCAATACTCCGGCCTGCAGAATCTTCGAATTTAACCCGGAGGGACAATGCAGTAGAGGAAGACCTCGCCTAAGGTGCTGCGCATAAGTAGAAGGAGACCTCAATCAACATGGAGTGCACGACTGAAGGCAGTTAGCTTAGGACTGATCTAGGCTTGTTGGTTGAGGTCTAGGTTCACCCTGAAGCGTTTTGCGCCACCTAAGCAAGTAAGTAAGTTTTCATCTGCTCGATAATTCTTTCCACAACGTGCGCTGCTTCATGTGTTGTGGTGCTGTATGCACATCGCGCTCTAAAGGCGGATTTTCGGTACACTTGCATGAATTGCTTCTACTGTGGGACTTGAACTTAATGGTGGTAGCCTTAGCCCATACCGGTGTGGCGTACAGGATTATGGACGTGGCTACCCTGGCTCGCAGTAGTATCCTGCGCCTACGTCTTTGTCCTCTAGTACTTGGTATGATGCGAGCTACCGCGCTACTTGCGTTTTGCGCTTTCTTGTTTACCTAGGCTAGGCCTTAGCGATAGTCTAGCGTTTAACACTACTTCAAGGTGTCCATTGTCCATACGTGCTTTAGTTTTCCTAAGATGACCACCAACAGAGAATGCGGCTGTTTTTGTTTTCTTCCTGCTGATGATTAGGATCGCCTCTGGTTTGTGTTAAGTCGGCTTCAGTGCAACTGAAGTGTGCCCGTGCTGGACAGTTCTTTAGGTATCGTTGCTAAACTTTTTCACCCCTACCACCAATTTGGCAATAACTATCATAGAAATGTCAACCGCAAGGCCAATGGTTTTCCACTCTTCTGGTATTTGTATGTGTAGCGCTTCACCGTACATAATGTTCTACAATAGCGGGCCCAGCACCGAACCTTGTGGAACCCCTCCGGTAACATTGTACTCCTTTAAGCCGCTGTTGGTATTTTATTTGTCGTTGTAGTACTCCATCGCACATAATGTTCTACAACAGTGGACCGAGCATGGATCCCTGTGGAACCCCTCTGGGCACTTTGTACTCCTTTACGCCGCCATTGGTATTGTACCTGTGGTTGTAGTACTCCATTGCACATAATGTTCTACAACAGTGGACCCAGCATGAAGCCCTGTGGAATTCCTCCGTTCAGAAGAACGTGATTTCTGGTTAATACGTCACGATTTGGATTCATTCAGTCGCTTCCACATATTTCTCCCTACTTCTAGTATACAGCGCCAGTTAGCACTTTAGAAAGCTAATGCGCATGAAGGGTGATGATTGCGCAACATCTCCATTTGATTTCGCCTCTTTTTGCTGCGTCGACTGTTAGATGTCAAGGACCCATCGAGCATATGGAAATCATTGCCTCAGCTGGAAGAGTTTTCGATTTCACTCCGAAGGGATAACAAGATGGAGAAAGATCTGCCCTTAAGTACCGCACACAGTTGGAGAAGAACCTTAATCTCTCGACGTGTACAACCAGAGGCAGTCGGCTAAACATAGAGCTGATTGGTGAGGCTTGGTGCTGGGTACACACGCACTCGTATGTCAGTGACAGTGACAAGACTTCAGGTGTCTACAAGTCTTTTTTAATTATTTTGTATCCTAAGCTGTATCCCTCCCCACTGATTTCGCTTGAAAACACTGCCAATTTACTGACACTTCATCTAGCTGCGACGATGTCCATATTTCCTACGTAGGCGAGCCATTTTAAGACAAAAAGAACTGACTGACTAGTCATCCGCAATTCCTCCTCGACAGATGGGTGACCATTGACGGAATAAATGAAACCTCGTTAAAGAGCTTCATGACAAATTCATAACCCATTCGTGCTAGGTCCTTCGAATATAAATAGGAAGCCCATTAGCAGTGAATTATGCGAAATATGGTGACTGTTTCACAACTTGAGCTGCCAAAATATTTATTATTTCTAAACACAAGAAAAAAATTATTTTTAGGTTCATCGGTGAGTCATTCCCGCCACCTGTACCGTGTATTCTGAAACACGAACGACTGAAAAAAAAAAACCGTCCATTAGCCCGTCAAAGTGAATATTAAGTCCACAAAAAAAAATATTCCCAGCTACCCAGAGGATGCTACAACTCTTTACTAATTACCTCACGTTACTCATTAAGCTAATACGCCGGAGATTTGTATCTGAATAGTGTCATCGCAAATTCCGGAGTCCAACGGCCATGTTCCGCACTGCACCCCAACCCTCATTAGTTGCACTAAATTTACACCCAATGGTCTCCTGTCGTCGGCGATTAAAAGATTATTTTTAAAATTTTCGACAACTCAATTGCGACGTACGCGTATAGTTGTCGAATGGATTGCATTCGTTGGATACAATTTTTGTATCTGTGCGACATTTCGGGAGATATTCTATCCGAAGCGGATCACAGTTTCCTCTGAACTATAAGATTCCGATTACAAATCCAAATGTCACTTCAGATACTCTAGTTCATCGGATAGATACACACAAAAAAAAAAAAACTGGGATTTCCAAGTTAATTAGAGACGTTTGCGGTGGCAGTGTCCCACTGGGAGCACAGTGGCTTGAGGTGCTCGGGAGAACTCGCATGGCATGTGGTCAGTGATCGTTCGACGGGCGGGATGCAGGAGGATTCATTTGCTTTTCCTTTGAGTTTCTCGTGGCAAGTGGCCTGTAATTTTTGTGTTTGGCTTTCAGCCAGATACTCGGTAGAAAAATTAGAAAAAAAAAACAGCAAAAGAAGATGAAATACACGAACAAATGTAATGAATGGCAGGCGGCATCTATGGTTGCAAATGTTGAGGTGTACGAGTATAGAGTGAACACGATCTGTGGACTGCGGCACGTTTTAAGGGGTGAAATAGAATCTGTTAGCAGGAATCCGAAGTGAAACTAGAGACCCGTATGGTGTTGACGTTGTAGAAATGGTATACTCTCGTACTTAAGAATAAAAAACAAGGTGGACGACCTGACACTGATAGTATTACACAAATTCTGCACTTCTGGGTGAAGAGTGATGACCTTGCAGGGTAATAGATACTCATCCCAAGGTGGACTCATCGGTGGATTCTAATAGAATTAACCGACTTCACTATCTGAGGATAGGATGACCAACAGTCCCCCTGTAGAGCTCGAATACTTGTGTCGTAAGGCATTCTATGATTAGGAGGTATGGTTTCGGAAGGCGGTTGTACCGAACGGGATGTGGACAGCAGAATTCGTCTACCAAAAGCTGCGTTGAGTATGCTGTGTAAAATCTGGATAAGCAATGTTTTCAGGACGAAAATCAGTGGAAACAGTGCTACTTTATGGGTGTAGTACCTGAAAAGTGACCAACACCGTCACAAAGAAGCTGCAAACCTTCATAGATAGATGTCTTCGCAACATGGCAAGCATCTTCTGGCTGAACCGTATATCGAAAGACCAACCACACGCGATAACGGCCCAGGAGCCAATAGACGTCAAAATACGGAGGAGAAATTGGCAGTAACACGCTACGGCGCGAAGGCAATTTCGAGCCATGCAATGGAATCCATCTACCCAATAAGACAGACGAGTGGGTCGCCCTAGAAAGACGTGGAGAAGGACAGCCGAGGAGGAATCTAGGTCATTGGGGATGACTTGGCGGAAGCTCAAGCGCGTTGAAAAACTCCGAACACGATGACGAGCAGACGTTGTTGAAGCCCTATGCCCCACGAGGTGTAAGAGGACCTAAGAAGAAGGCTTGCATGCCGTAAGAGGCGACTAACTAACTTACTTGCTTATTGGGCTCTCGATCCATGCAGAGTTTCTGCGACCCTCCATCTCTTTTGATCCCGGTCATACTGCTGCCAGCTCCTCAACCCAAGCATTTTTATATCCGCGATTGGTTCATCCTGAGGGCTCAGATTCGAAGCCTTTCTTGTTGGCCATACGTTCTATGTGGCCGAGCTAATGTAATCGAAATGTTGGTCTTCCGGACTACGACCACATCTTGGTACATAGAGTTCGCCTCCTCGCATATGGGAGCGAATATTTGACGAAGCATTTTTCTTCCGGAGGAGCACAAGATCTGCTTAGCTACTTATCCTCCAACACTCGACGCCATATACGAATAGTAGGAGTGGCAGGATTATTGTTGTGTGGAGCATCACTTTCGTCCTTCGTGTTGGGAGTTTTGAATCCAGTGGTTTTGCCGAACTGAAGCAGCAGCGGTTTGCTAAGATAATTGTTCGCCGGATCTCCACTAAGGTGTCGTTCGAGGTAGGTGAACTATTTAACTTCCTTGAATTGGTAGCTGTCGATTGTGACGTTTTGTCCTAGGCAGTGGGCAGATCTTTGTTTATTTGTTGACAGCATCTATCTGGTTTTGTCTTTCAAAACCGTGAATGGCTGGGACCACCCGATGATGTCGATATTATGAGACATCCCAGCAGCTGGATTCACTAGTGGGAGACAGTACCCTCCGGTGGCAACAGCGTCGGCTCGAAAAACACTGCAATCGTCCCCCAAGTCTGTAGGACCGGTTTGCATTTCGGGACTCGCAGTAGGTACCAGCACCAGCACCTACAGCGAGTTTATTTCCGGTACAGACTAACTCTTCATCCCACTCCTCCTTGCTAGGAATTCTTACAGATAATCTCCGGTATCCATTTTTGCCCGGAGTCTCGATATATTCCACCGGTTCAGAATTGAGGCTTGACCATGAGGTTTAGCCAACAATTGTCCGGCTTTAATAGGTCTTAGTGCAGTTGTAGCTGCCGAGTTGCCGCAGTAGATGTCAAGTGGAAGAAGATTCAGTATGGCTTCCAAGGCTGCTGTTGGTGTTGATCTCATCGATATCACCACCTCCAACCAGCCTGCCCGTTGAATTTTTGTCACATTTCAAGATGATATTTCCTCTCCAACGCCTTCAACCAGACAATCGAACCGTAGGTTTAAATGGGTCTCACCACCGCGGTGTACAGAGCAGAAACACATCGTCAGAAACTCTGCACCATGACATGTAGGCTTAGTGGGGGCCCTAGAAGACGCGAGAGGATACAGGACATAAGTAAGCATCGTTTTTAGTACATCACTCGTATAGCTCTTCTACAGACCTCCTGCTGATTTCACTAATCCTCGCCTGTTCATCACCAACTCATTTGCTTCTACTCGTAGCGATTGTGACAGACAGACAACGATTACAAGGAAGCTTGTGTACCTCCATCACGATACTACAGCACGCTCCTCGACACACAACATTCCCAACTGAAGTCGTAACACCTGAAGATACCAAAACAACAATCTGTAGGACACAAACTTCGTGCGACGAGGTGAAATCCCGCTCTCCCGTATTCATGTCATGTCACAGGCGCTTACAATAAATTCTCACCTTGAACAAAAACTCCGATTTAAGTTTTCGTAAACAAAAGTAATCACTTCTTGCGCATTCCAGCTGCAATTATAGTGGAATCTATAAATAACCCACGAAGGCACTTCGCACCTCGTCTGCGGATTCCATGCCGTACCGTGTACCATACCGCGTCGAGAAAAAGTCTCAATTTACAGCACTTAGTGTGCTAATTCACTTAAAGAATAATGGTCACACAATACCCCTGTGTGCATATTGTTGTTTGTCAACAAAGGAAACGCATTCCGGCCGTCTTGACTGGCTCTGGTAGATACTTACCCAGCGAATTCCGTAGCGAACGCCGCAAAAAAAAAGAGGCAACCACGAGTGTTAAATAACAAAACACCTCATACAATCAAATCAGCGCCCAATCAAACTGACATAACACACTCGACATCAAATTTGTTTGAAGCCCATCGCTGGCTTACCCATTGAGGCTCCCGATTCGGGAATTCTTTGAATGCCTTGCCTTGCCTTGCCAAAGTATCTCGCGCAGTGAATTGAGACACCATCGTGGGGCATTATTCATTCTCTCCGTGTGTGAGGTTATTAATTTAATTTTCGCACTTTTTTTTAAATTTTTAGACGAGGGGGGTGGCCGGGGGTACCAATCGGTGCCAATCCATCTCAAGTTCTCAAGCACGCCTCCAATTTACGGTTAAAAAAGTGCCACTTAAAGCCGCGTACTGAGAGCTTTGCATGCTGGCTTACGACGCCCACGATTTTTTTTTCTATTTTTGGATTTCCTGCAGCGAGACATTGTTTGATGTTTGGACTCTGAAATCTAACAGCACAACAACAAAAAAGATACATAAGTGCTAGATGGTTGAATAATTGTCTAATTAGACATTTTCAGTAGATACACAGCCGGGCTGGGGTCGGAACTTCGCGGAACTCAGGAAGCGTTACGTCTTTGGTTGTTGAATGCTTGTTTCGGTGCAGTGTTAGGCGACATAGGTGGGGTTATTTAAATTTGCAGTGAAGTGGAGGAAATCACCTCTTGAGATTGTAGATACGACACAATGGCTAAGAGAATGGCCGGTAAAGGCAAAACACTACGAGCCTTCAAGCAACTTCAAAGCCTCACAGCAACGTGACTTCTTATTCAACTGCCTTCAGGTGGGATAGTTGGCATTTCTCGAGCACACAAGTTAGTCTGGAATAAGTTGTCAAACTTATCGAGTAGAGGTGATGACATTTACATGTTTAGCCTCTCTCTATGACTCAGGGCATTAACCAGCACTCCTTTCCAGTCAGATTGTAGGGCAAAAGGCCAGGAAAAGTAAGAGGAAAGAGCCGCCCTAGTTGCTAGAGACCACCAAACGTAGATTAAGCAAATACTTGGCTATGAATTTAGGTGCGATTCAGGTACTACTTAACGGGCGCCCGACTGGTGAAGAGTCTGTGACTATGACAAGGTAGACTTCAATATTCAGCGATCCCGAGCACGAAACAGGGAACTCATAATTTGGAGGGAAAAGTGAAGAGAGTTAGGGTACGATGCGCGTTGACCTTAATCGTCATACGAGTTGAGTCTCTACAGAACGTTCTTCTGGATTTCACTATGCAACCGAAAATGGGTTTTAAAAGATACAAGTTGTGTGGAACAGGCCGCGCATGTAGAACGATCAAACTGACGGACAGACAGGAGGCGCTGTAGATTTCTTCCGAACAACTGTCGTGGAAATATCGATACAGGACCGATGAGCATCCAACATTCGGACGATGCTTCAGCGAAGGCATTTGGTTGCAAATTGACAGGTCACCGATCAATCTACATGCCAGACGCTGGACACTGTCTACTAAACTCAAACAATTTGCGGGAATTCCCACCCAAACGTGTGAGATGTATTCGAGTTTCGGACGAATATGAGCTTTATAGGTAGCAGCCAAGTCTGCAGGACTGAAAAAAGGTTACACTTCTTGAGGAATCCGAGGCACCTACCGTCACTTTTCGTCAGAAATAATATGAGTCCAGTGAAGATCTGAGGTAACTTGCATGCCAAGAATTGACAAGCCATTCGATTCGTCAACACCAGCTCCATTCATTTTTAGTTTGACTACATTAGTATCCCGCTTCAGAGACAAGAGACAGCACTGAGTTCTTGACGAATTGAACTGAACTCGTCTTAGCTGAGCTCGGTAGACATTCGCTGCCGGTGAGACTCCACAGCTTGGGGTCTTATCCGTTGAGGCGCTTGTTAAGGAATAAGCGAAGTCAAGAGTGCTGTCATCCTCAAAGGAATGGGCATTTAATTGCGAGTGAGAGAGAGATGAGGTCGTTAATGAATATTAAAAACAGAGTTGGGGAGAGAACTGAGCCCTGGGGTACACCAGCATTGGTTGAGAATGAGGTAGAAGTATATCAGTCTAATGCAACTTGTATGAACTGATACGTAACTTAAAAACCTTGCAATCCATGATATGAACATACTACCGGCATTGTTAGCTTGGGTTTGGAAGGCACTGTGCCACACTCTATCGAAGCTCTTCAAACAGGGAAACATTGGTGGGTGGCAATGGTGTAGTGGTAGCGTCATCGTTCGTCGAGCTGATGGTTCACGGTTCAATCCCTGATGTCAGTAAGCATTATATGATAAGAGGCAGTCCGATCAATTGCGAAAGTTTGTGACAACACTACTGCGAAGGCATAACACTGGCAGTAGGTTTGTCATATGGCTGGAGAAATTGATCGCTCTGTTGATAATTGATATGCTTATGACATCAGGTGAATCGGGAAAAAAATACTGTGAATCAGAAGCGAAGGCAAAAAAATACATGACAGCATCAAATCTCCCCAGTTATTCTGGACACCACCCCTGGAGCTAATGTGAAACCTAACACATCTGAGTTTCAAACCACTGCACCAATCTCTTTCTCTCTCTCTATCTACATTTCCGACGCCCGCACCATGTGAATAACATGTAAAAGGGTATTCATAACCCCTTGAGTGCGGGTAAATTATAAAAAAAAAAAAAAAAAAAATAGAAGAACACCTCTTCCAAACAAGGGAGGATCACATCTGGGCCTAAGGATTTTTTATTGCTGAAATCCTTTCGGACTTGAGCTACAGAGCGGGTTCGGAAAAATATTTGTCCTAAGGTACACCAGATTAATTGAACTCAGATCTCTGTATAACGACTTCCAGGTGTTGTTGGTCAAGTGTAGCGAAGCCAATTAGTATTATGGACGTTGAAATCTGTCCCGCAACAATAGCGGGACAAACTATTAGTTATTGATTCAGAAATTTTGTCAAGGTTTAAAAGTGTCAATTCTTTTCCTGAATCGGGGGTTCAGTACTCACATTTTATTCGTTTCTCTGTTGTGCTTGGTGGCTGTGATTGCTCTTCTCCTAGCGGAGATCGAACCACACCGGGCAGGTCACAAGCAAACACACTGCCTACTACTCCATGGCCACCATCCGCATCTTGATATAGCTGGTAGTGTTCGCCCTCCTCGCATACAGTACTAACAATATGACCAATTGCTCTGCTAATCTGCTTATTGCTCAGCATTCGACGGCATACCGAAGGTCTGGCAGGAATAGCGTTCTGTAGACCTCACATTTCGTTCGTAAGGAGTTTTCAACCCATTTTTCCCGAACGAAGTAGTACTGGTTTTCAGGGATCAGTCTTCGTCGAATCTCCACGAAAGTGACATTCGGGAAGTTTATGTTAACTTCGAGGTAAATGAGCCGCAGCAGGACCCATCAACAGTGACGTTTTGGCCTAGGCTGGGGACAGATAGTGTTGTACTTGGTTTTGTCCCCGTTCGCTTTAAGATTATCTCGTTTCGCCCGTTCCTCAATTACCGTGGAAGCCTCAACTACTGCACGCGAAAAGCGAACAATGATGTCAGTATTAGCTGCGTATCCATACTATTTTATCCGCTTTTTTATGGAGTAGCCAGTGCTATGAGTTATGCCCGACTCCATATTCCTGCATGTTTACGTGGACTTAAGTGCCGCTCAAGGCATTCCTTCGTAGGGACAGGTTTTAAGATAATGTGTTCTCCTTCCTATGATTCAGAAGCCGTTGCCATTCTATTTAAGCAGCTGCTCTAATGGCTCCTCTATCTGGGTTTTCGTCATTGTATATGCATCTATAGCTGTTGCTACTTGGACCTCCAGCTCTATAGGCATTGGCACCCCTATCACACTCATTGCATTCCATATCCATATTGAAGCTAGACGGTTTTGCTGAAGATAGTGCCTTGGGCAATCACATCTGTCCAACGCACAATCCGCACTGTACACCACAAGGTTGATAGCGCATCTCCTTGCCGAAATCTGAGACACGCGTGGAATATTTCAGAAGAGATACTTTCATACTGCACATTGCATTGCGTGTCCTACAGCTTTACTTGGCACAATTGGATGAATTTTGGTTCCCGATCGCCTTGTAAAAGTCCAGGCTATGAATGCTACCACATGTGGTCTGGAAATTCGTTAGTCTTTCTGGGATTTGGTTAAATCTGAAAACAAATATTGAGCCTATGTAGCTTCTCACGACCATTCGTCTTGCGCGTGCTCTATTTTTTCGCACAAATGGAAGGTACCTACGTTTAGAGTCATATCTGGAAGGCTTCTAATTTTTGAGAAGCTGGCTATTGATTGTTATTACTCTCAGACGTTTGTCAGACATTCGCAAGGATGGGGGATTTGAACCGAGACCCTCCCACATAGTTATCCAACGCACTAACCACTGAGCCACGGCCCGAAAATTTAGTCTGCTATCGAAATTTCCCGATGAGGGTGTTACAGAAAGGCCTCAGACGTTCACACAGTGCCTTGAATAGGATCTTATATGCGTCATTCAACACTTGGCCCAAGGCAGAGGATCGTCTTTTTTGTCTAGTCATCGGGAATACTATCGTCCACCCACACTTGATTGATGATTTGATGAATGCACCCTACCACAGCCTCCATGGTAAGCCATCAGAGCCAAGTGTCTTGTTATTCTCTAGCTTTTAGGCAACTTCTTCTATACTGAGGAGGAGGACTTCTTCGTGCTAGTAGCCAAAGCCATTTTCTATTCAGGTTGTAGCTTCCTGGTCAATCAGAGCCCAGGCTACCCTATTTCTGTTGGTTAAAAGGAGATTCATTTCATGAGGAAATCACACTAAGTGCGTTGAGTCAAAACCTAGCGAAGCTGTGTCACAAAAAAAGTGTTTAACTCAGTCTTGCTTTTTGTCACGTCCGCACTTTCAAAAATTTTTCTCGTGTCAACATTTTTATTGGTGTTCGGTAGCTCAGCCTGCTGTCTTGATACTACAATATCCTGTTGCTACTCCATTGACTCATTCCTATTATTATTCTCTTTTTTTTTTGCAAGCTTCTGCATGTTTTGATGACTCCGAGGGATAGCATCTGTTAATCAGCTCGGATTCAATAGAATTTATAGCCAATTTCGTTGAGAGATCGATGACTGGTTTTGAAGATTTTCAATTTTATTGCTGTTGATACCGAGAATCTATTACGATTCGGCTCTTGATAGTATCACCGCAACTATTGCTAATTTTCACCTTGAGAGGTAAAAGTCAGATAGACAACCGTTGAGTTATGATGCAGATGCGATACATTCTGGCAAACTTTCTTTGGAGAAAATATTCTGTGAGACCTACCTTCCATCGTCCTTCTCATAAGGCTTATCACAGAATGGTTTTCTTATGGTTCGTGTACAAGGTGGCCCTATCTGAATGGCAAGGTTGTTATCTGTAGTCAAGTTGTGTGGCTTTGTTCTCTCGCAACGCAGCACTGATCCTTTTTTTACAAATTCCAGACTAAAAGGAAGTGAAAGCTGCCATTGCTGAGTTTGAATTCTATAAAGCTGCAGGCCCTAATAGTCTAGAAGATACACTATTCAAACCTGCAGGAGATGACCTCATAGAATGCATGTACGAACTCATATGCAAGTCATGGTCTGACGAAAATATCGCCCAAGAAGTGCTCTTAGCGTCGACATAGGATATGAGTTTAATGTCTTCAAAGGTCCATTGTAGGAAAGGTTAGGTATATGGGATGCCCTTGTTGAAAGGTATCAATGCAGGCAATTGTACCCAAGTTGTACCCTATACTTAATCAAAAATGATGGATGAATAGATACGGGAACTTCGCCAGGCTTTATAGCTCGTAGATCCTCCTGAGTCCTGAGAAGAAGTTGTTGCCAAGAGATGTACTCTTTTCAAGAGTAAAGGGCTAGTGCAGGACAGGCCTTTCGAGGTGCACACATCGACTCAGTACGCCACTACTAGGTCCAATACTATGACTAAGTTCAACTCTGAAAGGCTGTACTAGCCTTTGTCGAACGGGTGTCCTTGAGTTCTCCAGAAGTTTTCCAGCAGCAATAGCTATATAGAGCAGAAAACCAGTGACAGGACTGCCAACAATGTGCTGTGTTTTACTCTACCACTTGCACTTACACCTTTACTTTGGTCCTGATTAAGGACAAGTAAATGCAAACAAAATGGACGCCTATAAAGCGAAAGCGACGCCGGTAGGTATACGAGCAGAAAACCAAACACGAAAAACGCAGTCATGCAGAGATCTTAAAGCAGGAAAGCGACCCGGGATTTCAATAAAAGGCTTAAAAGGGAAACCAAACGTTTTCCTACCTGCCAAGACCAAAGCGGAAATAACATAGTTGAGACGCAGTCGGTGCTGAAAGTAGGGAAAGACTACTTCTGTGGGCTGTTAAACGGCGTTGAAAGCCAAAATTCCACTGTCAGGTAGTTAATCCGAAAGAGGACAAAGAATCCGAACAACTCCAGCACCGTAAGGAGCTCAAAGAAGCGATAGCTGAGCTCTAATCCCATAAGAACGCCGGCCCAAATGGACTTCGAGCTGAAGTGCTATAGGCTGCAGGAGATGGCCAGGGAGAATGCATGTACCAACTCGTCTATTAGGTTTGGTCTGACGAAAGGATGTCCGATGCTTAGAACCTTAACACCATCTACGCAATCCACAAAAAAGGAGACCGCCTCACATGCACCCATTACAGAGGCATAAGTCTACTTAACGTCACTTATAAGATTCTGGTGTAACGTTGAAGCCCCTTAAGCCCTATTTTCAGGATCTGATTGGGAAATATCAGTTCGTAGGCCTGAAAAATCGGCAGTCGATCAAAATTTCACTTCAAACCAAATCCTGGAGAAGACCGTAGAATTCTAAATCCAAATACCCACGATCTATTCATAAAGTTTATGGAGCTATTTGGCTCCTGTGCCTATAGGCATCAGCATATTTTAAGGCGAAATACATGCCAAGGATACGAGTAGATGCATCCAAATGATGTGACAGAAAGTACAGAAGTGGAGGCTGCCTACCCTTAAGCAAGTATGGCAGACGCTTCGTATGACAGCAGGAGTAACAGTACTTGATCGAATTAGAAGCTCAAAAATCCGAGGAAGCCTTCACTTCAAAGAACCCGTCTCGAAAAAATTGGAACACGACCTGCATATGGCGCGGTATGTAAGGGCTCATCTAATGGTTTATGCCGTTTGGGGAGCAGCCCAAGACGTTGCTTTCCACAAATCTAGGAATCTACTTCGGAATCGTCTGCACATGCCTAGGAACTCCATTTGCTTGACAGGTTGAATCTCCTGTATTTCTTGCCGGGCATAATTTTTTGCATTTGCATGAATGTGAGGGTTCCCTAGTGCCTTCCAGTTTCGCCATCACTATTCTACAGTCACTATCCCAAGGATTTTCGCCTGCTTGTTCGCAGAGTTGCATAAAGCTGGTGCTCTTGTTTCTTCAGATGTTTGAGGGATTGGACTACAGAGAATGCACTAGGGTGCTGTGGGTCTGTCAGAGTTCTGACCATGAATACGCTTCTCCAGACAAAATGCACGAGAGAGATCGCACTTCAGTGCTTTGCTGTAGCCTGAGTCAGGGTTCTGACTTAGAAGCTGTACTAAAGACAACGATCTAGCGTGACCTATTCTAACCGAGGCTTAGTCAGAGTACGCGACTCACAAACATAGGTGAGGTTAGGCTGACGTGGCAGGCTGCAATATGCAGCCTCACTTAGAACAATAAGGTCCATTGTGTTACCACAAGATCAGCATCTCCAAAAAGGGCTACCTGTTGAACCAGAAGGAGCTAGGTATGAACCGTTGGAGGGACTACTAATGCTAAATGCAGTTTTCTACGAGCGGAGAGAGTTTCACATGTACAAAGAAGACGTAGAATGGTATCTTCCTCCTCTTGCATCCATGCAGCTTCTACAGAAGTCTTTAGCGAAAATAGGCTCAGCCTAGTGGCGTGCCTACCGATAATACAGGGCCCTGTAACGACACCTGCTATCCTGAAAATAGATGAACTCCCTTTTCTGTCTCATAAGCCATTTGGAGCGTTTAAGATCGAGTTTAGGCCAGATCTGTCCAGTAATGAGGCACGTAGTGCTATCTGTCCATCTGCGATTGGTTAAGAGATTCACCTTATCCAGTGAAAACGCTAGGCTTATACCCTGCCTGGTGAGCTCTTTAGCCCTGCAATTTCCTGGAAAACCACTGTGGCCCGACACCCAAATAAGACGGATACTGAATTATTCAGCCATCTCGTTAAGAGACATGCGACAATTTAGGTGAGCTCGAGAGTGAAAGCCGCCAGATTCCAGAGGCTTAATCGCGGCTTGGCTGTCAGTAAAAATGATGATGTCCCGTTTAGATATCACACTGTACTTGATCCACGCCAAGGCTTCTCCGCCTGGAAAACTCTACAGTGATTTGGGAGGCGGAAGGAGGCTTTAAGGTTGCACTCATTGGGGAATTCAACTCCCCCTACTCCTGATTCTGCCTTGGATCCATCCGTTTCCTTTTGCAACCCGAGATCCCCTTCCCAGTCTTCTCTGGTTGGTATTCGGGTTTCAAAACGTTCTTCGAACAGAAGTTGAGGAAGGTTGTAGTCGATGTCCTCTGGGAGGAAGTTAAGATCTTTGAGAATGGTGGCGTGTCCAGTACGTAGACTAGACCACAGAGATATGGCCCTCATGCGGGTGGCTGCATACGCTGAAACCTGTGTGCTGGAGAGATCTAAGGGTGGCAGATGGAAGAGCATTTCTAGAACTGCCTAGGCCGTCCATTTAGAGACCTTAGGGAGTGCATTCTGCAGAATGTCTTTGAGCATAGCAACGTCATCTGCATAGGCAATTACTTTACAGCATGATTAAAAGCAGCTCATTCACTACGAGGTTCTAAAGAAGGGGAGATAGCACCCAACCCTGCCGGAAGTCGTTACGCTACTCACGGCCCTCCGAACTACGGCGTCGCTCAGCTTGGGGTTGATCATCCTATTGGTCAGAAGCCGGTTGATCCGTCCGCCCTAGGAACACAAACGTAATTCCTAGAGGAACCATTTTGCGAAACGGATCCTGATGAGAAATTTGGCTTTTCAAGGCCTTAGAAGGGGCACAGTTGGCCACGAGGTCGCCCTTCTCACACACATTCTACCCCGATTTTATTGTCTTTAAGTATCTGTCAGAATTTGCAAGAGATACAGGGGAAAGGAACGGTACAGAACCACCGCACGCAAGAATAACAAAAGCTGCCAAATAAATCAATCAATTTCCGTCGTTATTACACGAGTATCTTTGATTCTTTTCGATGCGTGTATCTTTTTTTTTTGGTTTTGAATAAATTGTCGACCGTAGATTCGATTGCCCGTGGTTTGTGCCTGGAACTTTGGTGCCAATGTGTCTGCCACACTTAGTTATAAACAAATTTATGTGCAAATTCAATCGATCCCGTGTGTTGGCTGTTGACATTTTCTTAACGCTCAGGGACGGATTTAAATTTAAATTTTCAAGTGATTAAGCGTGTTTGATGGGTGTCAAGCTGTGCATAAATTAATTTTAACTTTATCTCGGTTCTTTGACTTTTACGATCGGTTCCCATTGGGAGTGGGTGATGCGATACTTTTCTCATTCTAATTAATCGTTCAATCAAAAACACGAATTTTACAACATGCACACGCTTAGAGATTACTCTGGGTTTTTACGATGAATGTCAGATACACGGAGGAGAAAAAAAAAACCTCAAAATTGAATGGTTCCACGAAAACAAAGGGTGACAGACATATCGTCTCCGATTACGTTCTAATTCTACACGTCGGGCAAGTAGTAGATACGAGTTGTGACAAACGTGTTAACGTGCTAGAAATCTATGACTTTGACGCCCCTGGCTTTGACCTCGCTACATGCCGCCCGTGCATCATATCTTTGGCGGTGTACACATCTGTGTGGAGGTTGTTCGACGACGTTGAAGATACGTAGATACAAGTATTTATAGTGCGATTAATTCCACTATGTGGGTTCATGCCAAAGAACGACATCTGACATCATGGTTAATTTTTGAATTCACGATGTCGGTCGGCGGTGTCCCTAATTTAAATAAATCGATCAGAGTTTTCCTTTGGCATGGTTAAAGCTCGCCGGTGTTAGTTTATCGAAAAGAACTTCATGAGCGCGGCGGCTGTTGCATGATGAATTTGTAAGTAGCGTTCGGGTGTTGTCAGGAAGAGGAGAAGTGGAAACGATGTAGAAGTTCTGACCGGATGTGATGGAATGCATTAGGTCAGAGGAATGGTGGGGGGGGCAGGTACCCACAAGGTGCTAATTCCGATTATCATGCGCAAAGGTGTGCCTCGATGGTTAGGAGTAGGTCAGGTAGGTATACAAGGCAAATCTTCGAAAGATTCAGAAAGTGCGGTCTGAATAGTATGCCTTAAAGAATCTCCCTTTACCCTCAAGACACTAAGGTAAGCCATGCTTGAACAAGGCTATCAATTTATCCAAATATACTTTGGGAATAGTTTGTCGATGCACAACATCTATTGAACCGGGGATAGCTGTCGAATCACATACTGGTAATGGTTGGTAATGTATCTAATACCCTAGATCAGTTGCAAATACCTCAAAACACCTCACCGAAATCTAACTGGTAAGGGGACGTCATGACTACAACGCCCGAGTACTATTATGATACCAGGTTTCAGAGAACACCTTGTCAACGCCTATAAGGTGGTACACCCCCCGTTCATATCGAAAGTAGAACTTCAAGAGATTTTTGACTCATTAAGAAGGAGGAAATCTATGGTTATCGACGGACACTGTCCTTCGACATTTTCCTTCAGAAGCGATGGACATTTACATCACCCTTTTTAACAATGATCTGAATAATAGACAGTATCCGATGCATTGGAAGACAGCGGTACCCCAAAGGGGTAAAGATATGTACGTCCAATCCAGCGAATCTCCTTTTGATAAGTTCTCCTTCAGCAAGGCATTCGAAAAGTGATCAATTCGGCCCTGACAAAGTGGATTGAGAACATGCATATTGTTCAGGATATCCAATCTGTTTCAAGGCGGGCCATGATACCACACATGCCGCGTCTCAATTGGTGTGGGATATCCAATGGAACAAAAGCAAGAAACAATGGATGACTTCAAGAAAGCCTTCGATACTGTATGGCTGAAAGGACTCTTCCACCAGCTGAGCAGGTTGAGCATAAGCAAACCACTGCTGTACATGTTCACCAGTGGACAGTTCATTGTGAAAAATTGCTTCTGCTCGGGCGTTTAAGGCTACAAGGCCCGAACCGAAGCCTGCAAGGACGATCAAGGGAACATCGTAGTGGAAACGCAATCGATGCTGAGAACATGGAAAACCATTTCTGCAGACTGTATAACGGCGACGACGACCAAAATTCTCGAACCATTCAATCTGGACGATGATAACCAACATTTCCGTCCCCCCGACCTGGATGAGGTTAAGATAGCGATATCTAAGCTGAAATCCAATAAAGATGCTGATGGTCTAAATGCCGAGCAGCCGGGGATAACTTGGTAAGGAGCATGCACCAACTCATCTGGAAAATATGGTCGGATGAAGCATGCCCGATGAATGGAACCTCAGCATTGTTTGCCCGATCCTCACAAAAGGAGACCATCTGACCGCCTGAAACCGTTCGTCAACAACCTGATTGGTTCATATCAGTGTGGTTTTAGGCCAGCAAAGTCCACCATCGACCAAATATTCACATTCCGGCAGATCTTGGAAGGAACCAAGGAGCTTCAAATCGACCACCTTTTCATTTATAGAGACGAGCTATATAGAGTAATGTCTAGTAGAATCCCTGCCAACATCGTCCGTTTGTGCAGGATGACGATGGAGAATGCCCGCTGCTCCATCAAGGTCGGCAAAGACTTTACCGAGACCTTCGATGTCAAAAAAGGATTTAGACAAGGCGACGCGCTGTCATGCGACTTCTTTAACATCGTTCTTGAAAGAAGACAATACTCACGCGCCAACACCAGAGGCACAATCTTTCAAAAGTCCGTCCAGTTACTTGCATATTGACATAATCGGAAGAACGCAGCGTGATGTCAGTGGAGCGCTCGTGAGTATTGAAGCGGAAGCGGCGAAGATGGGTTTAGCGGTTAATGAGAGCAAGACTAGGTATATGCTGTCAACAAGGAAGGACAACCAACATCGACGTCTCGGACAGAACGTCACTACAGACAGATATAACTTCGAGGTAATTAGGGACTTTATCTACCTAGGCTACGCTATGAGCTCAGGAAACGACATCAGCGCTGAGAGCAAACGAAGAATAACTCTTGCCAATCGCTGCTTCTTTGGGCTAAGAAGGCAATTGAACAGCAAAGCCCTCTCTCGAGCAACTAAAGTGACCCTATACAAGACTTTAATCATCCCAGTCCTGCTCTATGGCGCAGAGGTATGGACCCTGTCAAAAGCGGATGAGGTCGCTCTTGGCTGCTTCGAAAGGAAAATTCTTCGGGTGATTTTTGGTCCCGTCTGCATAGACGGTGAATGGAGGAGAACGACAACCCGTGCAGGCTGCATAGCGTTATCGACCTTGTCGGAACGGGTAAGGCGGCTGGGTCATTTAGAGCGTATGGACACCAATGCTCCGGCCCGGAAAATCTTCGAATCCATTCCCGAGGGACGGCGCAGTAAAGGTAGACCACGACTCAGGTGGCGCACGCAGGTGGAAGGGGACCTTAACCAACTGAGCGTGCGAAACTGGAGGCAGCTGGCTAAAGATCGAGCTGGCTGGAGACGCTTGTTGGTTGAGGCCCAGGTCCACCCCGGACTGTAACGCCACCTTAAGTAAGTAAGGGACGTTTGGTATCACAAATGGTTTGCAACAGGGTGCGGTTAATTCGCCGATCCCCTTTAACATCTACGCGAGTGATCTCGTAGGATCGCTCCACCATGCCATAGCGTGCGCAGACGACTTGATCGTGTATAGATCTGGACTAAATATCGAGGACATTAAAGCACTCTTACAACGAGACTTTGATAAGGTCGAGCGATTTTGCGGCAACTGGAAGCTGAAGATCAACTTCCAAAAGTCGGAAACCATCCTGTTTAGGACGTCGTTATCTGAGCTCTCTGCGGATACCAGAAAGATTTGGCGAAACTTTTCAATCTTGGGACAGCACGGGAGGTAACTGGCGTGTCGGAATGTAGTCAGATACATTGGGCGCTGGCTAGACCAATACCTACATTTTAATAAACATAAAAAGGCTGCTCTGGTCAGATCCAAAGCGGCCTTCGCCCGTGCAAGAAGAGTGTTTTGCTGCTATAAAAACTCGATGCAGAGGTGAAGGCAATCTGCTACATGGCTCTTATCTGACCCATGCTCGCATATGTAGGCCAGTGTGATTCAATGTGGAAGCAAGCTTGATGGAAAGGATTCAGGTGCTTAAGAGGGCTTTCCTTGGTTTCTACAGAACGCCAGAGGTCTTCCATAACTGGGCGAACATAAACAGAGTGGATAAGCAACAAATAGGTGCGCCAGAGAGACTGTCTATAGAATTACTAACGAACTCGCTGATGGTCATGGTTCCAACTAACATCTAGTATGAGGACTACATGGAAATCTGCTGACTTCGGATGAGGAAAAGCTTGCCAGATGGTGCGACCACTTAGGCTACAATGATTTGGACCCAAACTCAGGTGAACCTTTCCCGTATTCACACCTCCCCCCAGTAACTTGAAAGGAAAACGAGGCAGACGACATCCACACTGAGCTTTCCCAAGTCGCACTCAACATTTCCTCTAAGACTGAAAGAAGCGAATGAACATCACTTTGAGAACGAAGTCAAAGCGTTCCTCTCAGGATTCGATGTGATCCCATTCATGTAGCTGCATATACACCTGTTGTAGACGTGGTAATAATTGCTTACCACTTTCTGTTCAACAGACTGTACAACCACTTTCTGTGCACTGACTTTTCTTACCCACCCCAAGGACATGCATACCTCACGCCCCCGAATTTCGTAATACTACTCAAGCTTTCCGTTAACTGACTACGTACACGGAAATCGATTGAATCACTAATCACCAAAAAACGAAATCAACTCCATTTGACCATTACCACAATTAACAAATCAAAACCAAAAAAAAAGCACTCTCGAGACGAACAAGTTTACCTTGTCCAATATATCTCTCGCTTCCATGTCGAAATCCAAAAGCGAGACGCATGCATTTATGACTTCGTTTAGTTCCGCTAGCATGCACCGATGCATCCCCGTCTATTGTAGTGGATTTAATCGTACGTACGATTCAAAAGATACATCTCAGAGCCGACACGATGAGCTTTTCATACACAATGTATCTGACCTGTGTCGTTAGTGGTAATTACCAATTGCATTCGAGTATCTGTATCTGTTTAACGCACTGGTTTGGTGAGATGAATATCAATGTAAATGCTCGTTTGGCATTCACCGCATTTCGGTACAGTTTCGGTGTGATTGCAGCCTTGAGCTTGAACTTATAGTCTGCCTACTGGACAAGTGAACTGTGAATGAGTGCTCGAAGGGAACATATTTAAAATGTGTTTGCATGTGTGTGTGCCGAAGCATAGATTAATATCGAAACCGGCGGATTAACCTTCAGGTCTAATTCCGGTGCAGGTTTTGTTATTCTGGTTCATTGAGTTGATTGACGATAGAAGGTAAAAGCCATTACGAATCTTTGAACTTGCCACTCAAGTGGCAAAGAATTGTTCTGGTCTTTGAAGGCTAAATTATGGTATTTAGGTCCTCCTTGAAGTAAAGGGTTGTACGAATGGAATTTTTGCGAGTTTTCATGACCGTTTCCTGACAGAGATTTCGGTAGATACTCACTATTGACGGCTCAAAGCTTGGTTTGAGTCTGAGCGCAACAGTCAAGTACGTAATGTAGTGCTTGCATTACCTCCAAGTGGTGGTCCTCTGGCAACTACCCATCCCCATCGTCTAACACTGTGCTACTTTACTCCGGTAAAACCTCTGGAGTGGGTCTCCTGTGGACCCCAGCAGCACGCAGAGGCCTTATTTCATGGCACCCACATAGTGATAGGATCTCATCGGCAATATTCGGGACGAGAGTACAGCGCGTCACGATCATACAGAGTTACGAGGGTGAAAAGGACAAAATCTACAATCAGCCAAGCACCGTATTCAACGCAACACCGAACGGAGATATCGTCATCGTGAGGTGGGACCTGTTAGCAATGACATTGAAGGGCTCAGATCGGGAAGCATGTCCTCGGCGACCGAAACGACAGTGGTGAACATTTTTTTGATTTCTGCAACCTAGTCATAGGAGACACCATGTTTGAGCTTAAGACCTGCCACAAAGTCAACTGGGTGCCAACTCATAGGCAACGATAGTCCAACCAATTCGACCATTTGGAGATCGGTCGAGTTCCCTTTGAGACGTCCAACATGGGGTACGACATGGGGTTGGTACGAGATCATCATCCTATGGTAGCTATTGTCCAATTTAGTACTGCATCTGTTCAAAAACTTCGCAATATCACCAGAATTCCTAGGTACAACATCGACCGGCGAACATCTCCTCAGTTTCAGTATGTCAACAATCAAGGGAACATTTTCCCTAGGGTAGGAAGCAATCAGCAGCTCACTGCCGACAACCATCCAAGAACATTGGAACGCTTTGAAAAATGTTTTCATTGTCGGTAGATGGCAGGCAAGTCACAGCACGTGGCTTACCGAGGATACCTGGTGGCGGATCGAGGAACGTAAGCTACTTAACCCCAGCAGTAAGGAGAACCGAGCTGGAATCCCTGTATTGAAGGAAAATGAGAGAAAAGCAGCGTAGCGTACAACGTGACAAGCGTAACTATATCAACGTCCACGCCCCTGCCACAGAAGCAGAGGAAGCAGCGAACACGTGCGATAGCAGAACCGTTTAAAGAATCACCAAAGAGCTGACAGGTGGTCGTCGCTCTGGCCAACATCCGGAGAAAGGCTTAGATGGTTCCGTACTTGTTTCGGATGAGGATCAGCTCAAGCAATAGAAGGAGCATTTTTCTACGATTCTTGACCGTGTATTCGCTAACGGTATGCCCGAAGCAACAATTTCCTGAATTCGCTCCTCCACTCCCAGTAAAGATGAGATCGCTACGGCAATCAACGCGCTAAAGAACATCAAGGCGGTAGGACTCGATGATATTCCCGCAGAGCTTCTGGAACCCGCTCCAACAACGTCAGGAGAGTATTTATATCCTCCTATAGACCGTGCTTGAGAGGCACGTAGTAGTCTTACGTAGTAGTAGTAAGGTAGTCTTACGCTCTTCCCGCAGTTGCTATGGTAAAATAGCCAAAGTAGTCCTTGAGAGGACTGAAAGATACACTCGAGATCCTCTTGTGTCGACCACATTGACACACTGCGGATCATTATTACACTTCTCCTGCTTCTGATTGATTATGAGAAGGCGTTCGACAGTGTCAACAGGCAGTTTATCTGGCTTGCCTATCGAGGGAGAGGTATACCTGATAAGCTAGCTATTATCAAGGCATCTAAGGAAAGCTTATAATGTCCCCAAAAGAGACATGTTTTGCACCATCCCTGATGCCATGGTCAAGGAGTACTGTTTCGGTAGGTTACTTGAGGTAGAAACATTAGATCGTGCAAATTGGTCTAATGGTGTTCCGGTATTAGACCCTAGAGGTCTGGTTTGGTTCGCAGACGGATCGAAAATGGAATCTGGATTTGGAGCTGGTGTCTTTGGACCCAACACCAAAGTCTCGATACCTATGGGAATGTATCCCATGATATTTCAGGCTGAACTCCATGCCATTGAAATCTGCGCTAGGTTAAACCTTAGTAAGGGTATCAAGGGCGCTAGAATATATATATTTTCAGACAGTCAGGCAGCACTCAAAGCGCGGTCGTCCAATTTAGTGGAGGACATATTAGTTAAAAACTGCTACGACGCACTGCAATCCCTGGCGAGACTAAACAAGGTAAAACTTGGATGGGTCCTCTGCCATCAAGGGATTGTAGGCAACGAGTTAGCAGATGAACTAGCTAGGGCTGGCTCAGAATCTGCGTTCATAGGACCTGAACCTTACTGTGGCATCAACTGGTCTTTCGCCACAGCGCTGATTAGTAACTTGGAGCACAGGCTTCGTCTGGACCACTGGGAAAATGTCCCAGGGTTGAGACAAACCAAATTACTAATCAAACCCTACTCCTATAAGGATGTACTTAACCTTAATAAGGAAAGTATCAGAGAGCTGGTGGGCTTTCTCACGGGCCACTGTGGCCTGAGATACCACCTTAACAAACTTAACCTGAGCTCAGACACGGAATGAAGGTTCTGCTCGGAAGAGGACGAATCATCCGAACACATTCTCTGCAATTGCCCAGCTTTGCATTGGTTAAGGCGACGTATTTTCTATAAAGAAATATTTACGCAAGCGGAAATGAAAAACTCTGCTACTAAGGATATACTATCCTTCATTAGGGAGGTAGTACGTCTCTAAGACTAACCATACCCTTATGATACAATAGATCTTCTAGGTCGCAGTGTCTGCCATATGGTCAAGGGTTTTATTAAAAAAAAAAAGGAAAGCTAGCAGAGGAATTGGAGATTCAAAGTGAGGTCCAACAAGGTTGCGCTCTATCGCCGATACTTTTTTTGATTGGTGATTAGCGATCTGCTTCGCTCAGTTTTGTTCACTGGAAATGGAGGGATTCGTTGGACTCTCACATCTCAACTTAGACATCTGGACGACGCAGACGACGTTTGTTTACCCTTCCACAGGACTATGGATATGCTCCGAATGATAGCAAGTGTGGAGAGGGAGGGAAATCAAAATCATCAACCTCAGTACTAACTCATCAACTCAAGTTAGCATTGCTGGACAACCGGAGGAGAGAGTAGGGAGTTTCCAATATCTTGGGAGTATTGTCTCGACCGTAACTCTAATGATCATCTTCAGCAGAGAACGGGTCAGGAACTAATAGGCACAACCATCCAATGACGGAAGTGGCAGCGGATTGGTCATGCATTGCAGAACAGCTGAGGAGGATGCTCAACAAATGGGGAAAAGTTGGAGGGATCTGAAGGTCATTGCCAGAAACCGTGCACGTTGGTGCGTAGACGTAGTAGAAGCCCTAGGACCCACAGGGGGAAACAGGACATAAGTAAGCAAAAGTTAAGCACGAGTACTCTGAGAAAGGACATAAATTCGGCTAAGCAACCATTTTTCATGACTCCATCCCGAAAATTTTTTCACTTAAATTTTTTGCAAACTAATTTCCGCTTTAAGCTTAATTTTATATCCGGTATCACATCCGAATCTCCACTGATCGTTCAGATACTTTGAATAAACAGAAGGAACCAATGGAAAACTACAATCAAATTAATAATTAAATAATGAACGACGATGAATAATTGAATTATTGGGAGGCGAGCACGTGAGCGGTTTCATTTCTGATCTAGAAATGAACAAACCAATAACAACGGTAAAGGAAATCGTGTTGAAAAAGTGATAATTGCTTGCTAATGTTGTGGAAAATAACTACTAAGCGGCACATGTTGAGAAGCAGACGTTGAAGGTGTTTGCTGCATGACAAGGCATTTCCTTGGGGATCTAGTGATGGCTCATCACATGGCTGGGGATGGGAGAACAACAGCCAAGCTTTGAGGTTAGTATTTTTTTTACTTGTCCGCGGTGGTCTCGCACTCTCTACATGACTCAGCCACCTCAGGCGTTGGGCAGCTCGTACAGTTGGTCGTCATATCTCCGGAATTCTTAGCCTACATCGTCCATGTTGAATGACTCGTTCTGCCTGACTACGGTCTTCGTTTCCTCGTCGCCGTTAAACAGTCTGCAGAAATAATTCTTCCACGTCTTCAGTACCGGCTGCGTTTTTACTACGATTTTCCCTTGACAGTCCTTGCAGGCTTCGGTTCAGGCTTTGTAGCCTTGACAAGATTTCGTGGACGGCTCTTGCCTTTCTATGCAGGGCAGCTTTGTATGCCCGTTGTTTGCCCGGATGTGCTTGCCGGCATTCGTCGTCAAACCATGGGTTTCGTTGCGGTGGTTGAGTGAAGCACAGCACGTCAGCAATGTTGCCACTGATCTTCAATACTTGATGCTGGCGGCACAATACGTCTTGAGATTAAGGGAGACTCGATCGGAAAAGGATTTGGCGATAACCTGTGATAATAGCCGTCTGACGTCCGTACCTTGGCTACAACAATAATCATGAGGCGCTCGTCCACATATTTGAAGCATGCGACTTCTTGTCTTGGTCTCCTTCCAACGACGAATCCACATCCAAAGCTATCGTCCTAGTAGATATCGCAGTTTTCATCCTCTTTTTTGCCCTGCCCATTCCATCGCATACATGGTAAGTGGCCTATTAAGGGACCTAACATTCCACATACAGATCCGAAGTTTGTTGTCCTTGTTTCGTTTGCATTGTTCGTCATCAGTATATCCGTCCGTATTCGAGGTTTATTGTTGCTTCGCAGCTTTTTGTTTTTCCGTGGTCGAGCAGTCAACTCGGCGGTATAGCCCCCAACCAGGAGGACCACTTCTATTGTAGAAACCCCTAGGATGAAGAGTCGGTTAAATCGATGTCAGAAGATTGGAGCGCTATCCTTTGCCCCTTTAGGGTTCATTCGCCATCATCTCTCCTCCAAGAGTCCAACTAGTTCTAGGAAATCCTTATCGACCTGAACTCCAAATGTGTCGTAGAAGCCCAGGCATTAACAGCAGCGGGAAATTCTATATATTCCTGACGCTCACACCGGCAGCACGTAACAGTTTCGTGGCCGGATACTGACGGCAAGATTCTAGAATGGAGTAAGAAACATTAACAAAATTCCTGTTATGCAACGATGGTAACCGCGACTGAGGAAGTGAAGGATAGCTTCGATAGCCAACAGGGGCGATAGCCAACAAGGTCTAATGATGACGATATCGATACGATAGTGATTGGGAAAAGCCAAGCCTGCATCCTGCACTCAGGCATGTGAGGGAAGCTCACGGTCTTGGAGACAGAAACGACAATACGATTTCTGTAATGCCAATGTCCTAGTCATGGGAGCAACACTGTTTGAGCTCTGGACGGGCCAGAAAATTAGCTTACTTTCATCTGACAAGATAGACCACTTTCTGATGTCTGAAATAGCCGTGGAGCCGATATCGGTGTGGAACGTGACCGCCATCCAATGGTTGCTCGTACTTCATCCGGAGATATGTCAGGTAAAACACTGACAGACTTCAGAATCCTGAAGTGCGTCAACAATCCGTGGACTATCTTAACATGGGAGAGGAAACAATCCACGGCTTAGAGCACACAAACGTGGACTGACTGGGGCACAAGGGCTCATGGGTATGAAGCATAGAAGGCGCAGCGCATGGCTATTGGCAGACACCAGAAGACCGATCGAAAAGCCTATTTCAATTAAAACTCAGATAGGAAAGTCTGAGCTGCAAGCTTCAAGTAGCAGAGTAGGACTTGACAAGTTAATCATGAACTCTTTAGCTGAACAGCCCGAAGAACCACCAAATGGATGCAACCGCACGATCTATTGGTTACCGGCTTTGGTAATGAAAACTTTGTTGACTTAACGCCACGCCAGAGGGACGTAGAGCCGTATTTAAGGCTGGATTGAAAGGGTACTGCGAGGGAAACGACGTGGTAATCATGATCATGATGGAATCTGCTTTGTAAAGAACTTAGGACTAAGCCCAGGCAAAGCCAAATTGGTTCTCTCTGGAAGGAGGAAAATAGAAAAATTCGACCCTCCAAAGGTAAACAGAGTTCCCTTGAATCTCTCCTCAGAGGCCAAGTATCTACATAAGACCGATCCTTGATTCGAAGCTTACTTGGAAGAGAAACACAGAGGAGAGGATGACAAAGTCATTATGTGCTTTCCTTCGATAAACTATGGAGACTACGGCTACCCAAAATTCACTGGATATATACTGGACATGCGTCAGCATAACAGGAGCACAGAGATCAACGCCTCAGGCAGGGCTGGATGTGATGCTTAATCTTTCTCCTCTTGATGAGTTCAAAAGAAGCACGGCTTTCAAAAGCGCGAATCTACTTAGGGAATCAAACACATGGAAGCAAAGCTCCTATGCGCACGGATTGATCTCGGTAGAGCACCGGACTATGTTGTACCATACGTCGACTTTCCCGAAAAACATGAGTGGGGATCCAATACATTAACCAATGTACAGGACCTTCAACTCTACACTGACTGGTCTTAAATGGACATAGGAACCGGCGCCAGAGTTTCCGAAAATCACTCAATATCAACGATTCATAGAAACTCCTGGACGACTGCAGTATTTTCCAAGCCGAGGTCTTCGCAGAATAGACCTTAAAGCAAGAGAAACAATCAACACCTATGTATCTCCTCGACAGCCAGAGATGACTGTGTCATATCTCACAGCTTATGGCCAATAATGAACGACAGGAGGACTAAAGTCTTTCTTTCAGGAATATTAACTGGACACTGCTCGATAGGTCCAATGGCCGCCAGAATGGACATCAGCTCCAATGACTTCTGCAGAAGCTGCCATGATACGGAAGAAACAGAAACTCTTGCTTTGTGACTGCCCCAACCTCCAAGCCCGTCGCTTCCGCTAGATGGAAAACAGACTTTTTGAGCAATTAAAGGATCTGGCGTAGGAAACACGATTAGTTTCATCGAGAGCACAGGTTGGTTTGCTTAAAATCAATTTAAAAAGGAAAATGCATGGTAGCATAGGATAGGGAATCACAATGGACCAACTAGCCCCCGTATATGCACCTCTGATGGTGTGTTTCCCCCTTAACCAAACCATACCCTACCATACGTTCATCTGTCGTAATCTGTCCCTCAAAAGCTGTATATTCCACATCCTCTGTCCCAAAGAGCAATGTCACAAGTGAATCATCTACAGAGAAAGAAAGGTTATCCCAAAATAACCAACCTTCACTACTAACACAATTTTCGTGCATCTAAATCCATTAGCCATCGGCGTGAGTGCCTCATAACCTCAGATCACTGCCACTACAACCACATGTGCAACGCATACCCATCGAAAGATAGATTTATCTATCATCATCGACTCTACTTCACTACACGTACTCGAATGTTATGCAAGTTGGCTCCATTGAACAGCTCACACACTCATAGGGTTAATGGAACCACGTTCACTGAACCGCACAATAACAAATCGCAATTCCAGCTTTTGTCCTCCTCCTCCATCGCCTCCAAAAACCATTTGACAACAAACAAACGCAAAACAAATTCAAGTCAACCACCTCCTTGAGGTCATGTTTACACTCCCACTGTGCCACGAACTAAATTGTTCCAAAAAATATTTTTGCAACACTTTGGACCACAATGTCTAGGTCGTGTGTAAGAAAAATCAATCGCACTGAAAAATTCAAAAATAAAAAAAAATCAAAAAAGTATCTGAAAGTTGAACCTCCTCTCGGTGTAGGAGTATCTCTCGAAGATCACCGCAAGACACACATGAATCTGATTATGGGTTCGATGCTGTTCGACTCATTGGGTTAGTAACGTTAAGGCCGTTCAAAGAGCGTGGGATATAGTTTATTGTTGTCTTGTTGTCAAAAATTTCCGAGGCCCAAAATGTGAGTCAAACGAAAAGTGTGTTTTTTTTTTTTTGTGATTTTGGATCAAGCTACGCGGAGCTGTTAACCTAATTACGTAAAAAATCTCGACAATTTTACGTGCAAGTATCCACGAGTTGTTTGGTTTAGGTCCGATCAAAATTGTTTGATCAAAATATCTGAGGAATGGATGCCAATTGAACAATGGAAAGTGCATGTCTTATTTGCCATTGTTTGAACGGGTGGTGTCGGTGTCGTTTCTCACCCCTAGGGGGCTTTGAATTGAATTTCAATTGAGTGCGTGCGCGTTGAGAAAGTCGTTCTAGCAGACGAAAGTCACGTTTCCAGCGTACGTACTGTAGCCCCCTTGTTGTCGAATGCACTGCTCAATCAGCAGTGCACGGCGCACAATGATTCGATTCGATTCGAAGTGATATGTTGCATGAATGGCATTGTGCTAGGGGTTTCCGGGTGAAATTTTGTAACTTGGTTTCAAAGTTTTGAGGGTGGAAACGTGAGAGCATTTCTTTTCGGTGAACTCTTTCGTGGCATTTGACCTTCCAGGGGGATTGGATTGATGATGGATTGTATTCCGGAAATTATATACTCGTAGTGGTACAGTGTTGAAGGGTAGGAAACTCCTTTGTTATGGACGTGGTGATGGCTGTGGAAGGAGAGCTTGTTAGCAGCTTTGTTGTAATGATTCCGAATTCTTTTTGAAATCCCCAAGGTGGGTACCTTTGTTGAAGGAGAGGTTCATAGTGCTACCGGATTTAAAGCACCGGATAATCGGCATCAGTGACCTTTGAAAAGATTTTCCCATTAGGGAGGAAAAGTTGGATAACCGCTGCGGTATTGACCTGTTCCATTTGCTGATTGAGCGGGCATGGAACCAGTAAAACTCAGAGACAGATTTCCTAAATTATTCGTAGTGTATGCCGTCTTAGAGGTGCCAGTATAGACAGGACATCCTCCTAACTCTAAGCAGGAGACGCTGTGTTATGAAGAAAAGGTAGGGCTTAGTGTGTAACATGGAACAGGTTCTGCCAGGGCACTTAAAAAAGAACACTGAGGAGGAGTCGCAAGACAGCACCTACATTTAATCCGAAAGGCGTTGTTGTAAAACTTTTTTATTACTCTCGTAAGTTTGTCAGACATTCGCAGGAGGTGAGGCCGTCAAAAACCTTGTTTTGTGCTGTCTTGGATTCGAATGTCGAGAATTCCGCACAACAGTTTAGAGCCGTAGCCACTGCATCTAATGGTGATGAGGCTTAGCTGATTCCGGTAGGTATCTGCGACCAAGAGGTTATGGGTTTCCCTGCAACTTGTCTCCAAAATTGGGACAAAACATGGACAGCTACAATAAATTAACAAATTTTCGGACGGGGATATACTCTAAGAGTCGTTAGACTAACGGCGATGGCTTGACACCGAAAAGTGACAGGGCGACAGTGGTAATGTTTAACGTTGCGCCATGTAAAGCACAAGCCAAGCCTCGGAGTTGAATTTACCGGATGTGCCCATTCGCATAGATTCCCTGTGTTCAACCCTGGACTCTCTGTTCAGGCAGGGCCATCACAGATGGTATGCTCGGATACCGTCTCGATATTATCGAACGCACTGGTTGCTCGATGGTTGGACTCGATGATCGGGATCAACTGTCTACTGGTAGACTTACTACTGAGTAGGCTTAACGAGGAAGGCTACGATGCTATAGGACTCTTCAGTGGTAGTGATCTACCGGCACTTTGTTCTCGCATACAGGCGGCTCTCAATATTGTCGAGACTTGCTACCGCGAACAGTCATTGTCCGTCAATCCAGCCAAGACTGAGATGATGCTGTTCACTATGAGTAGGATGCTAACTCCTGTGAGATGGCCAACCTTCGCGGGTACCCAGTTACAACTTTCTAACAAAGCCAAGTACTTGGGGGTCATCGTAGACTCTAAACTTGCTTTCAAAGAACGCCTTGAAACCAAGATCTTTAGGGACAACAGCATCTCTTGGCAGAGTGGCGTGGATTTTTCACTAGGGCTTAGGCCGTAGATGATCCACTGGATATACATTGGTATAGTCAGACGGTACCTTGTGCAGTTATATGCGGTTGTATGGTGGTCAAGGGTGTGTCTGCCTGTGTCTGCATTACTAGTGCAACGAGAGGAACTCCAACTGCCGCCATGAAAGCTCTGCTAAGCCTTTCTCCCTTGCATCGTGGCCACGAAAGCAGTATTCCGCTTTGGAACGCTACTTGACCGGGCGGTAATCTTTGACGAAGGGCGTGGAGGAGGTAAGGCTGAAGAACTTCCACGCGTGGGGGATGTGAAACTTATCTTTGAGCGCAGATTCCGATGCTATTTTCCGAAGCGTTCAGAGTGGAGAAACGACAGATGGACCGGGTCTGAAACAACTAGCACTGCCTTGTATACACAAGGGTCCCAGATTGATTAGCTCTCGGCAGCATCTATTCGGAGGGAATCGAGTGTAAGCAATGCTATTCCACGGGGTATATATGCTATGTCTTTCAGGTCGAAGTCTATGGTTCTCTAAATAGAAGATGAAGCATAGAGCTATTTGCTCCGACAGCTAGGCGACGATTAAGACTTGTTCTGCTTACGTGATTACCATCAAGATCGGGAAGCTGGGAACTATTAACCTGAACCAGCTCAGGCAGTGTAACTCGGTGACGCTGGTCTACTACTAAAACATGTCGACTATTTGTGGAGACAATTTACATTGCAGCTATTTACACAAAGACCAGAGGTAAGCTTGAGCCTCAATTTCGCACGAAAATGAGCGACGCTTGCAGCGTGTATTGACGAAGCAGAAAATAGATGCAAACATAGAACTGGAACTGCATACCGAGTCACCAAAGAGCTAATGGGATGTCACAGTTTACGTCAATATCCGATGATGAATTCGGATGATTTATTCTGGTTGTATATCACTTTGACTCTTTTTATGGAAAACTGTTAAGGATCATTGTTACTAAAATGATCCGCATCCACGCTTTACGTGAAATAGAGTCGCAAGCAGTCCACATCGACAGCAACATTGGGGTGCCATTTCGGGCCACTGCCAAGCAAGTCGCAGCAACTATTTGAATGAAATTATTTTTGATAAATAATCGGAATGTGTATTCTGTCCAATAAAGCAACTTTCAGTTAAAACTGTCGAACTGTGCAGTTTTGATGGAAACTTAAAAAAGAAACCCGCAAATGGCTCACACTTTAGTAAGCAAATAAACAAGGCGGTAGGCCCGCATGAGGTTTCCGGTTAACTATTTGGATTCCATCCAAAAATCTGAGCAAGATAATGTCGACCAATGTAGTAATGAACCTTCGACCTCTTTAAATCAGGCTAAGGAAGGCGCTCATATTGAGACGAGTCGCGGGATGGACGGATCCAAAAACTGTGTCTAGTGTTTTACTACAAGTTCACACTAACTGGGAGTTTTGCCTCACTAGTCTATACATCCTCCACCGACACCTAAAGTCAGAAGTAAAGAAAGCCAAGATTAGATACGGGTACAAACGAGGTACCGACGAGTTGATGGAATAGCACTTCTCAACAGAAACGTCGGTTCTGAATGCACTTTTAAGTCCCTGCCCAGTTGGGCACATCGCCTGAATTTTGCGTCTCCTTAGGTGAAGCTATGTAAAAAAAAAAAAAAACAGTTCAGTATCTGTAGTAACGTAATCCTTTGAAGCGACGCGACGGTGCGAACTGAACTCTACTGAACTGGAAGAGTTCCCACATCAGGTCCATATTAAGCACGGCCTATTCAGGCTTTTAAGACACCATAAAACCTCCAAGCCCCCTTTTGGCCAATGAACAAATTTATTGCATTTATCTACGGATATCTCCACAAGGGAGTCCCCCAAAGAACCTGTTCGCCTTCCAGTTTAATTGTTGCCTTCATAAACTACTTAAAATCTTTTCTCCGGAACGGAACTCTTAAACTCATATCGATGCGAGGATTCTCAATAAATCGGTGGAAAAAAAACGAACAAAAAACTTAATAAACCACATGTGCATCCACTTTATCCATTTGTACAAATCCACGCCGTAAAATCCGATATTTACATCATGCTTCATCGTTCTGACCGTAATATTGGCGCATCCCTGAGTTCGCACGAAAACAAGCCACCGCCACACCATCCGGATAAACATTAAACAGACTCAATCGTTCCTTTCAGATATCTGCTTTCGATTGGAATCACATTAAAATCGAAAGCGGAAGAGCCCGGTCGACCAGATTGTCCAGATACATTTCCTTTGTTTATCCCGCGCGCCGCCGCCTCCGGTCGTATTGCGTGTGCTATTTCATCAGAGTCCATAAAATTTTGTGAATTTAAATACAAAAACAAACCGCGCAGCTGTAAATCTGAGACGCAAAATAAAAATTCGTGCAACAATAAAGGTCCTCCGGACCCGATTCAGTGGTATCTATCCTTCATGCTGACAGTAAACAACAGCGCAGCGTCAGCCAAAAAACCCATCACTCATTGCGAACTTTTGGCCATGTATCTGCGGGTATCTGCGAATGTTTCTCAAGAATTCATGCAATAGTTTTGCGCGGGCCACACTTGAAACCATTCGCCGCATGGACCATCTGCGGTGCAAAATCCTTCCTTGGCCGGACTATCAATGCCGCGCCACTAGATTATGGTTATCGTCATCGTTATCGAAGCTGGAACCACTCATACAGTGGAATGAACTTCAAATCATAGCCGACCCGCGTTGCTGTTGCTGCTGAAAACTTTCGAATTTCGGCTGACGCAGCGCGGCATTCGTTTGGATTAATTTGATCGCCAAAAGAATTGCGAATGACAGCGGACTGCGGTTCGACTCCATTGAAACTACTCGTAGTCGTGGGCTTGAGGTGTTGAATCAACATGGCTGCCTAGTGCCTCGTCGTCGTTTTGTCGTTTGCTCAATGAATTCGAAAGTGCAGCGTCAAGGAATGACACACACACACTCGCAGATACAGGCACACGTCATCGTGACCTTTGCGGATTACGATTTCATTTGAGCGCGTTATGCAATTCAATGCGAGGCGATCGCAATTTCAACTGTCAATATTAATTGTCAATGCAATTAAATATTGTTTGACTGTCGGGCTGTCGGCGACGCGGCGACGCGGTGACGCGGCGCACTGCTCAACGATGGTGTTAAATGTCAGTCAAAGTCAGTCAATCAACTTTGGCCATTGAACTGAACGTGAGATTTGGTTTTGATCGGGGATTGTTGTGGTTTCAGAGAAGGTATTTTGAAGTGGATGTGAATAATGGTTTGACCGAGTTTCGAAGTGGGTTTGAGATATGAATTTCCACTTGAAATGACTAGAGTCACCGTGGGTCTTAAAGTGAAACGATGTTGGGAAAAGTCTTCGAATGTGACTAAGACACAGCTGCAGTCGATTTCGGTAACATCTTTCGGGGGATGGCCACGCAAAGTGGTGACGTCGTGATAGGTCTGCGATATTCTTTTGGAAGCCAAAACCTTGCACGAAGGTGGGTCAATATAGACGGCGGCTTCTTACTGGCACGCCTTAAAGGACATTTACAAAGGGAAATTGGTATACCAATGTAAGGTTAGGTTAGGTATGGGTGCGTTGTGAAGTCGCTCACTTGGGCCAGAAGCTGGGCCCATTGTGCCTGTATAAGTATTTGACCCTAGCGACCTGTGAACTAAAATCAAAACCTCTGGCAAGAACCATCCACCTAAGGATATGCGTCTCAAGAGGTCCCTTAAAAATACAAACACTTGCGGCAACAGATCATATGTGGTCCATGGCCTAGCTTCTTGCGACCATTCGCGTTGTGCGTGTTATGCTTTTCCACACAAATGGTAGGTTTAGAGCCGTATCCGAAAGGCTTTTCTAGAAGTTTTCTCATGACAGTTATTACTCTCGGACGTTCGCGAGAGTTGAGGTTGTGAAAAAACTTTTTGGTGTTTTTTAGGATTCGAACCTAGGTGTTCCCTTAGATCAATGTCACATAGGTCGCCCAGCTCTGTGAAGAATTTACTACTGAAGGCCTGAATTCTTCTGTAGGAGAGGGTGGGACAATCACATCGCTGGTGATGGACATAGTGCCCCTCCTCTCCATCGTGTGCTTTCTATAACCTTATGTGCAGGGTTAACTACCATTTTCACGGCGTCGACTGTTGAGCAAGTCTTCCAGAAGCCATATTAATGGTCTGCTAACCATTCTATGTTTTCGAAGGCCGTCACCATTCAGCGCTCTAATATTTTCCCCGCTGTGTCCAGCATGCTAAGTGGGCGGTGTCACGATGGATCTCCTGGGAAGCAGTACAAGTCTTTGCTTTTTCCATAGATCTGGGAACACTCCCCCTGATCGGGTCTTAACCGCGGTTGTTAGGGCTACGTTGGGAATACCATCCAACCCGGGCGCATTTTTATCCCCGAATCTGTTAGCAGATTCTATGACCTCCTCTCCTGTTACCGGGGGAATCACTTGCAGTTCTACGAGTATCTCGTCATCTACTGTCGATTCTTGCTGCCTTGGATACAATCCTTCCACGATGTTAAGTAGCATCTCCGGAAACGTGGGGGCTGATGCCCGCTCCTTCATCACTACCTGGTACGCTACACCCGACGGATTTCTTTACATAGCTCGGTGAAGCTCTTGCGTTTATTGAGCTGGCCATTGTCACGAACACGTGTAGATTTCTACGTGATCCACGCGATTCAGCAAATCCGCTGAATTTCGAAAATCTTTTCCAACTGCCATCGGAGTTCAATCGCATTTCCTTCATTTCTTCAGTCTTCCCCTCGGAGGTACATTAAATTTTCCACTTAATTTGCGTTCACAAGTTTATTCGCAACGCATGTGTTCACACATGAGTGGCATCCAATCGTCCGACAATTCTCGGTATTAATTCTGTAAAAACTTACAAAAATTCAAATAAAATTGGCTCTCGGTAGAGCATCCAAACAACGTACTCGTACTCGCATTCGCTGACTAAAACACGAGCATGTTTTGTAAATAAAAGTTATTTACTAAATTGGCCGAACGATAAATGCGGCATGTTTGTGAGGGCATCGTAGAGGGGTTTTATTTTGTTGGTGTAACCTAACGATGGTCTAAATGGCAAATAAACAGCAATTACGGTCGTGTTAAGTGCGGGATTTACTGTATTTTGTTGCGGAACTCTTGAAGTGGCAAAACGTCAGCGAGTTTGTTTGTGTGGGGCATATGATGGGCACATGCCCTAATTTTCTAATGCTCGTAGCATGTGACGGACGGTGAACCCTATAAGTTTAGATGCTGTTAACAGTGGTTAGTGTGGAGGTGAAAATTAGGTTTCTCCCCAAAGTGGATGTGAAGGTTTAATGGGTTTATGACACTTACGATATCTATGACGTCTATTTGTCGGTTTGTAAGATGATAGTGGAGAGAAACAAAGGTTTGTAGAGTCCTAAAGGAAATCCTGCGGAGATTTGTGATGGACATGCAGGGAAGCGTCATTTTGGACGTCCAATGGATCTAGCACTTATAGGATTCAGAACATCAACGAAATCTAATTGTGACGCACAAGGTAATCTCGTATTGACAGAGGCCTTAAAACCTACCAACTGAGTATAATAGCGTCCTCCCTACTTTTACGTTACGTGTCCTACAACTGTCAGTTTTATATGTACATATATGCAGTGTTTCAATAACCACACCCGAATTTTGACAGCCGGCTGTTATCATGATTAAAATGACAGCACTGTCATTCTGTGACGTTTGTGTTCTGTCACAGCTGCCATTTGACAATCGAAGGCAAGATGTTTCAACAATTTCAATTCTGAATGAATATGGATGCTCTGTTCGCCAGGCGAAGGGTGATCTACGCAAAATTTACGGACGCCATGAGAGTGGATTGAGCTCAGCTGATTCAGCAGCTAATAGAGCAGTACTCATGCGTCGCCGCAACGCTGCGAATTCTGAAAGTGTGACTGAGAAGTGAGACGTCACATTTTTCAGTAGTTCGCAAGAATTGAATCTTTCTGCTGCCTCAACGAACTTTACGGAGAGACTAAGTTTTTTATACGACAGCATTCACTTGGGCCTACAACTAAAGCTATAGACTGGGCCTTAGGGTAGTTGAAAACGGATTCGAAATTGGAGGAAAATGTATCTAACCCTCATTTTAGGATAACCAAAAAAAAATACAAACACTTGACGCAACAGACAGTATGTGGTCCAGGGCTAGCTTCTCGTGACGATTCGCGTTGTGCGTGTTGTGTTTTTTGACACAAATGGAAGGCACCTACAGCTTAGAGGCATGTCCGAAAGACTTTTCTTTTCTTTTTGAGAAGCTTTCTAATGACAGATATTACCCTCTTCTACGTTTGTCAGACATTGGCAAGAGATGGGACCGTGAAAGATTTTTTGGTGTTTTCTGGGATTCGAACCTCCCGCTCAATAATCCAACGCACTAACCACTGAGCCACTTTGTAAAAAATCAAAATTTTGGAACCTGAGAGGATGTTAGTCCACCACAACTCCAACTTCAACTTATTTACTTACTAAGCTGTCTGCAGTACAATATGGGTCTCGGCCTAAGCCAATATACCTCTCCAGTCAGTTCGGTTCTTATCTAGCGGGCTCCAACTGTGTCCGCCAAGTTGGTTGAGGTCACTCTCCAGTAGTATGAGCCACCTCTATTGTACTCCCTTTATGGTGGATTCAAAAACTTCCCGGGCTGTAGCGATGATGTCTACGCTTTCTATGCATCCGAGCCATCTCAGTCATTGTATTAAGGCTCTTCTGGACGGCTCTTAAGGACGGTGTCGCTGTATAAGCCGCGTAACTTGTCGTTGAATCTACCTAACCCCACACACATTCTATGCAGCACAAACAGGTTACACGAAATATTTTTCTCTCGCGGCTGAAGTATGCGTGGTTCTTGATAAAAAGAAAGTCCTTGGTTATCTCTATCGTCAGCCTGCATAGACGGACCAACTTAGTAGTGATGTCGAGACTAGACATGGCTCAGTATAGCTCATTTTCATCTATGCTGTCATAGGCAATATAGAAGACGTCGAACCGGTAGTGGGTCTCGATTTTGTGTTCATGGGTTCCATCCAAGGTCAGTCGTAGCTTAAAAATGTGGTCAATGATGGAGATTCTCGGCCTAAAACCGCACTGATATGGAACCATCAAGTTGCTTACCAGCGGCTTTAGGCTTCCACATTAGAGACCTTAGAGGATCCTTCACGAGATGGTAAGAAGACTTGTTACTCTTTAGTTGACGCAGTTTGGAGGGCCTACTCTCTTCAGGATCAGGCAACCGGTGCTGAGATTCCATTCATGTTGTATACTTTCTCCCGGCCAAATTTTGCAGATGGATTGGTTCATATTCCTCAGCGTTACGTTGGCTCTCGTAGCTTTGTTGGGTTTGAGCTTAGATAGAGCTCCGTTCACTTCTATTTAATCGGGTTGACTTCGCTCTTGAATTGGTTATACTGCTGGACTGCGAGACACTGCAAGAGTGTCTTGTTCGCCCCCGCAGGCTTCGATTTTGGCCTTAAAGACGTGGCAGGTATTTTAAACATCACACCTTCAGCAGCGGTTCTCTTTCTCCTCGATCGAGCGCTTCTCATGGTTTTATTTCTTCCTAATTAAGGCAGCTCTAGTCCTTTCTTGGAGCACCGATTTGTACGACTTCTGCTTTGCTGCATGCACCTGTCGGCATTTTTCGTCAAACCAAGAATTTAGTTGCGATCGCAGTCTCCGGCAGTTGTTCGTGCTGTAAATGAACTGTAGAGGGACCTACATTTCCACGTACAAACTCGAAGCTCGTTGTCCTTTTTACATTTTCCAAGATTGTGTGCAGTAAATGCATTCACATCCGAGATTGCTTCATAAATGGATGCTTTTTGAAGTGGTAGGAAGGTAACTGGAGAAGATTGTTGGTTGAGGCTCAGATTCACCCCAAACTGTAGTGCCACTCAGGTACGTAAGTAAGGGAGTTTATCACTATGGCAGAGCCGCCAACCTGGAAGGTCAGATCCTTTCTTACTACTCCTTTACGAGGCGGAGAAGTTCATCGACGCAGATCGCCCATAAAGGAGTCATTAGTTCAGCCAATGGCCCAAGAAACCCCTTCTACTCTTTCCCAAACCCAGACGCAGTACTGAAAATCCTTGTAAAGCCTGGCTGAGATTATGTCGAAATAACGCACAAAAACTGTCCGTCAATCTGTTGACATCGTTACTGACTGGCAAGCTTCTTTCAACCCCATCTTCGCAATGACTTCCTTTTCACCTTCGCAACGGTTCCTATTTCCGCCACGTAGAGGTTCACAGACCCTCCCTCACCTGCTGCAACTCCTTATGCAGTTTCTGAAGTTCACTTGCCTTCTCTGTACCATTCACACCCTAACCCGAGGTTGATCACCTCCGATTCGTTCAACAACCGCTTGAAAAACCCCTCTTTTATGCCATCCTAGCCCAAGCAACCTTTGTTCAACTTGTCACGCAGGTAATTAGAATGAGTTCTATCAATGTTGTCTAGGAAGGTAAGAAACGTCGACAAACTTGGAGTGAAAGGTCACCAACGTTAGAGAAACCCAGCTCGCGCTCTCCAGACGTCAAACCAGACTGAATCTAGATTAGACAACCGCAAATTCCAGAAGGTTTGACATAGAGCGCTGCATGGACTCATGGGTTGGGTTGGGGCCCACTCAAGAAATAACAAACAACGAGAGAAACAAACAGTTTAGCACCTGAGCAAAACAAAGGTGCGCTCATATAAAATTTGTCGCATCTCTTCCAAGAAAACAATCCAATTTCAGTGTGTAGTACCCAACAAACCCTAGCAGGTCATTCACTAAATTACCGCATTGACATCGCACGTCTTGACGGCAATCATTTCAATTAGCATAGCCGCGCTGAAATCTCATCTTCGTCAGCCCTGCCACACCACCGACCTCCACCGAATGATGCCATTAGATACATCCACTCGCACGAGTATCTGTGCTCTGTCACTTGAACGAGATTACATCATGCTGTTCTCTCCCACTTCAATCCGCAGTTCCTTCGCTTCCACTTATGTACTCGTTTGCAAAATTTCACTGCCAATAAAAACGGCTTTTGTAGGTGAACTGCCAAAGAGCGTTACATGCCCGTGTAATCCCTGCCATTCAAAAAAAAACTTCAGATACAGTTCACACATCCACCGGAGGCGGCAGTCACCGTGGGTGAAAAAAAAAAAGCCGTAACTTCAAGTAGATCTGTATAACTTTCCGTATCTTACCGAAACGAATTCGCTGTTTCTGCAATTCGCCGGATGTATATGCCCATCTACAGCGCCCGAGATAAATAGTAGTTTCACACACTGTCAAGTGTCAACGATTACAGTCAGTACGAGTATCTGCTGCCCGGTGTGACATGTAATTTGCATAATAATTGAAACCGTCACTTAAATCGGTCATTTACCTTTAATTGGCGCTCGGTGAAAAGTGCTTAGTGCCTAGTAACCCTGGAAATTGATACCAAACAAGTTCGCAACTATTTTGCACTGTCAGCGAGGGGGCTTACGTAAATATTTGCTCGTTTGCTAACACACACGTCATCTTTGTGCCTTGTATTGAACTGTAAATGCGAATTGTGGGTTAAGATTCGAAAATTTCGAATGAAATCTGCAATAAAACACACGAGTATCTATCACTATTGAAAAGACGGTCGATTTGTGTTGGATAAACACACCCTTGCCGGACCGAAATGAAAAGTAAATATTTGTTTAAAGTGGAGCTTGTGGTTCTATATTTATCCGTCGGTCCTTTGGAAGATTGCTTTTTGCCAATTCAGTCTCCATAAAGTTGGCCAACAGTGCAAAGGACCGAGTGTCGCGAATGTGCCTGGCAACAATCCATTGTAGGTTAGGTAGGATCGTAAGGTAATAAAGCTGATTTATAGGAACGGGTTGCAATAAAAATATTAAATGTTCAAAAGTTTAGTGAACTGTTTTGTGGTAATAAAATCCATACGGACCGCTGGGGAATGCAATGAACTTTTACTTCCTGAGAACGGATATATCCGAGCCACCCTGAGGTTGTTTTCGGTATTCAAAGCGCATTGGGTGGATATTCGAGGAATGGCTTAATGAGAATTTTGGTAACCAGTGTGTCTCCGTCTTACTTTTGTAAAGTTTCGAGTCCCAGGACTCGTCTGAACTTCTTAATAAGTTGTGTGGTTTCCCAGGAGTTGAGTTTCATGCTTTTTGAGTTGGAAAACCACCAACAGAGCGGTGGCATTTGTGTACATTTATCCGTTGATGGATGGATGAATATTTCTGGGAGTTGTTCTACTTAGTTGTTCTCCTTTGGCAGACTCTATACCGGTGACGAAGACCGAAATACCGCTGTCAGGCCGAATGAACTATTCAACATAGACGATGTTGACCGTCGACCTGACCAAAAGGACATGAGGATTGCAATATCCAAGCTTAAGTCCAACAAAGCTACTGGACCTGATGGCCTACCAGCCGAGCTGCTCAAACAGATGGAAATGACTTGGTAGAGAGCATACACCAATTCACTTCTAAGATTTGACGATTGAATGATGAGATTCCTGATGAATGGAATCTCAGCATCATTTGCCCTCAACCAGTACCAGTCCCCTCAACATCGCCAAATTGGACAGAACCTCACAGTCGACAATGGGTGTGGAATCTTCATAGATACCAGAAGCCCGTGCTACTGGCATGCACGATTCGCGGGTTATTATCCTGCTTCTCGCGCCTATGTTCTATACCACACCTTTGCACTCATCAACCACTCTCCCCGCGGGGCTGGTGAACAATTATGCGGTTGTTTCCGAGGCCGCCTGTGCGGCTCTTCGTAGGGCTTCTGCTCTTCGCAACTCGTACACGCAGACGCACTTTGAAGGAGCAGATCTCCATCCACTCGCCCTCCGATCTTGTCATGTGACTTACTAGATTTTCTGGACTTGGCAGGTTTGCTCTGTATTCTTTGCACGCCACTAGATCCACCTCTCCTCCTACCCCTGGTCCTCGCGGCACTGTCGGCTCGTTCGTTGTGGCAGGCGTCTACGCCACATTTCGCGGTCGCTTCTATCTTCGTTGTTCCTTCATGATGGTAGCCACAGTCTTCCTTACTGCTTCCTAGATTTCTGTGTGCTTAGCATATGTCTGGCACCCAGTCTGTTCGCCAAAAATTTACGTTCTTCTGGATAGCGTCCACAGTGGAACATGATGTGCTCCGCATCCTCGACTGCTTCTTCTTGTCCAAATCTGTGGAGGTAGGCCTTGAAACATCCATGACCAGTAAGCATTTGCGTCAGATAGAAGTATATTGGGGATCAGTCTCTGCGTCCATCTGGCTTTGTCAGAAAAGCTCCATCTCTCTTGCCATTCCTCGAGGCTTGTTCTTGGTGGTACTTCAGTGTCACTTTGACTCATCGCTGTTGACACCATTGTCCTGCTGGCACGAAATTTCCGTACGGTTGTTTTAGCGAGGAGGTCTATTGGCAACATTCACAGTCGACAGGCATTATTTTGAGGTAGAAAGGGACCTTGTCTGCCTTGGCTCTGCTATAAATTCTGACCAACAACATCTCAGCGGAAATCAAACGAAGATTAACCCTTGCCAGTCCCTGTTTCTTTGAACTGTGAAGGCCATTGAGTAGTAAGACCCTATCTCGAACGACTAAGGAGACTCTGTATAAGACCTTGATCATCCCGGTCCCGTTTTATGGCCCTGAGACATGGATTCTGTCGAAAGCGAATGGAGATATCCTCGGTCGTTTCTACAGAAAAACTCTCCGTTAGATATTCGGTCCCGCTTGCGATGACGAGCTATACAGCATCATTGACCTGGTCAAACGACTGCTCATCAATCGCCTAAGGTGACTAGGACATGTGGAGCGAATGAGCATCAATGCTCTGGCCCACAGAGTCTTCGAATCGAACCCGGAGGGACAACTCAGTAGAAGACGATCTCGCCTAAGGTGGCACACACAAGTGTGTGGAGTAGGCAACTAGAGGCAGTTAGCCAAGGACGAGGTTTCCTGGAGAGGCTTGTTGGTTGAGGCCCAGGTTCACCCCGAACTGCAGCGTCAACTTAGTAAGTTCGTCAGGTCTCCTTACTTTAGAGACTAATTCTTGGGACTGTGCTTCAAGTTAAGAGTACCACAACTGGTACATCCGATGTTGAATATCGCCCGACAAATGTAGGTGTGCCAAACGTCTGTCATAAGAAGCACCAGGTCATGCTCCTGTCAATTCGAATGGTCTCCTCAATGTTTCTATGCCACCACATTAGCTACTGGTATCCTCGGTCCAAAGGCCTCTGTGCAGAGAAAGTGCACATCAACATCCTTCCATCGAGTCCACTGAAGTCTCCCGTTTCAGGGCACATTTATTCAATCTTTTCTTACAGTTAATCGCCTGAAACATCCATCAATTGACGAAATTCCCAGACACTATGAGGTCGAACCGAATCAACATCTCATTCATAATCGTCTTATAATCTATGCAAAGCGTTGTGCTAGCCGTCGGCCACCTGCCTTTCAATCCGAAACACGTGTAGAAGCACTCCGCTGTCATGGGACACATGTAAATGCTTTTGACCACACCTCCGTCGGAGAGTTCAGTCTCAAGCCCATAAATCTACTCGTTATCTGCGTAAGCGGCTTAATGAAATTAAAAGTCAGTCGTTGGCCATTTGACCAGGCTGACGCAATGGAACAGTGATCAGTCAGTTGTTACCAGGTAGACTGTAGAGAACGTTCTGAGAGATATAACGACCAGGCGTGTAATTTGAATGGGATCAATCATTTTATGTGACAAGGGTACAAGTAGCCCTCTTTGCGTAACAAGTGCGGTATTGGACGGGGTTTTTGACGTAGGCACTCGAAGTGTCGTCAGCATAAGCAAACGTTGGACAGATCGTGATGGAATTCATGTGACGTAGTGTGGACGATGGTGCTATGGTTCCGCATACAACATGGAACCTCTAGCAGTTGGGAGATTGAACAAAGCGGTAGGCATTGATGGAATTCCTGTTGAATTTTTCCAAGCCTTGTCAAGTAAATCGGCAGAGGTATTACGTCTTCTCATAGCAAGAGCGTGGGACACGAGCATTTTCAAGGGGTACCCGTGAATCTGATGGACTGCAGAAACTGACGGAGACCAAAATGGTAGCGAAAATAGTCCTGGAAAGGATAAAAAAAAAAAACACCTTTTAATGATGTAGAACATGCAGGCTTCCGCTTTAGGGTCACCCTTCATCAACCACATTAATACCTTGCAGACTCATAACTGAGCAATGCGACGGGCATAAGACTCCACTTTTTGGAGAGTAGAGACGGATTTCCCGTGTTTTTGTAGAACTCTATCGGTTTTTTCCTTGTTACACGGTGACCATAATTTCCTTGTTGTAGTACAAATGCTCATGGATCACCATCTATTGTTCGCCTCTGGTGCAAGGCGGTATGCTCTCCGAGTGGTTGGCTTATTCAGTTCTTAGTACCGAGCGTTTTCTTGTCAGTTCATCGTCCTTCTATCACGCCCAGGGACCCAGTAGAGCCTTATCTTCTGCAGCGTTCCTTAGCTTTCCGCGGCAGTACTTCACAAACTTCGACTTAATTTCTGCAGCAGATATCACTTTTATCACTGCCTGGCTGTCAATGAAAAAGGTGATATCCTCTTGTGATACTAATACTACCCTCCAGCTGTCTCTCGAGCGGCTATTGTCACTGCTAGAATTTACTACTGTGGTTCGGAAATCTAACTGACTTATGTAGATATGTTCAGTACATCAGAGAAGATACCTGCACCTCAGGTATCTCAGGCGCAGAGTCTTAACGGGCGACATAGACAATAGACCAAAACAATATAAGATCACCGAGTACCACAGGCCTCCTTTACTCTGGAATGACATGTATGACGGGGTCTTACGTCTTCCAATACCAGACGACACAAAAATTGTCGAGGTGGAACATAAGTAGCCTCACAATAAGGACCGCACGAAACTGGCTGAACAGCAGGAAGAAGGCGAAAACGATCAATATTACTATTGGTGGCCACACAATAATATCGAAGCCGAACATAAAATACCACGGAGTCGTACTAGATACGAGGCTAGCTCTCAAGAAATGCCTTAATAAGCGTCCATAATCCTCTACGCTGCACCAATCTGTGTGAGACCCATGACGACTAGAGCAAACAGAACAAAAATATTGCTTCAGCCTGTGTGATAGCAAAAATGCTACCAGTAGACATCCTGGCAGAAGATTAGCGATGACAATACGAGCTAAGACACTCAGAGCAAGAACAAACTGTTCAAAGCCCAGCAGATGCCACTTAGGATACACAGCATAGGAGAGTGGCTAGAACTCTGGAATTCCTCAGAATAAAGTAGGTGGACGCATGTGCTTTTATTTCAATCATGGATATAAAGACCACATGGTGTAGTAGGGTAACCCAGTTACTGACAGGTCATGGATGCTTTAACTCATACCTGCAAAAATTCAAGCAGGATGACTGCTCTTATAGTCCTCGGGGTGTTGACTGCATCAAAAGCGTCGAACATGGTTTCAAAACGAGAGTAAAACATTGAGGGAAAAACTAGGCGTGGCACCAACTCCCGGAAACATGGTTGGTGAATTGCTTAAATGCCAAGAAGCTTGGGATGTGAGAGAACGTAAGAGAAAAGAGTCGAACAGGATTAGCATGAATAAAATGACAACTAAGTCAGAAAACCTCTCTACTAAAAGTCCCACAGTGTTACTGGCTAAGCAGTCAGTTTCGTCTTTTGAAAAAACCTACACCTACTCCGATGCCCGTTTTAGACTCGTCAGTAAACCCGGCTTTGGATTGCAGGCTTGATACTTCTCCGCCCCCTTAGCTGAAAGGAAGGCTTTACACCGCAGTTGTAGATATACAAAAGTATGAGGGCAAATTAACGGTAGATGAGACGAAGATGCTTCACATGACAGCAGGAGTAACAAAGTTTGATCGAATTAGAAGTTCGTAGATCCGAGGAAGCCTTCACGTATAACACGACCAGTTCAGTTGGTATTGTATTATTGTCGATGTTTGCTGCACTGTTCTCCACCTGTCTGAGTTCGATTTGTATTCAGGTTAGTAGTGGGCAAACCGTCTTCCAATTACCCACCGATTTTAGCACCCCTGTTCACTTTCCAATCACTGTCTTTCCTGAAGGAATTTAGAGCAGGTAAAACCAGGTAAAACCACATGTTCCGGGTCTTAGCCGCATGCAGAACATGGTGGGCATTCTGGAAACTCATCGAGTCTAAGTCGATGAAGGTGTTGGCTATAACCGCCGATAAACTGATAGTTCACAGGTAGTACACCTGCTTGGGCGGTTGAGTGGATCGCATTGAGGTTTTTCTGACCAAATTGTATCTCAAACGAACAGCTCCATATAAGAGCAGGTCACGAACCTATAGAGTTCCGCATACGACGAAGGAAGTGGCAATGGATCGGTCATACTTTACGGAGCGAAAACAACTCCATTTCGGACTAAGCCTTCGAATGCTATCCACATATGTACTCAGTCTGACAAAAGAAAGGACCGTCCTAAGCAAACATGGCGCAGGACAGTGTAAGAGAAAATAGGTTGCTTGGGATGAGTTAGGGGGAGTTGGAACGCGTTGCAGAACTCCGAGCAATATAGAACCAGGCATTATGGACACCCTATGCCACACAAAGGGTAACATATCTGACGGCTCAATCAAGAGTTTTGACACTCTCATGCTTGAGTTTATCTAACTCTGTCTTATGTTAAGCTGTTAGGCAGTCATAGTCAGTCAAGCGCTGTCAAGAAGAGCTATAGATTCTTGGAACATAAATGAAAACAATACAGGTACAACGAAGGCTGACGAATTAGTCAGAAGAGATTTAGAATCTGGACCAGATCAAATAGACCTGTCGATATACATACATCCTGCCTGGCGCACTAAAGCTCGAAGCAGCGTTCAAGGTACAAAGGGGAGGCAAACAACAGATGGTCCTCCCTAGACACTTGTGCACTCACAAGAAGAATTTGTGTTTACTTTGACAAAAACAAGGACTGACAAGGTTATGCCAAAGAAAAAGAAATTCCTTTCTACCCTGGTAAGACTTATCACGGGACACAATACTCTGCAGTGTCAGACGAAAAAAAATACGACTAACGGAAGAAGACCTGCATTATGTCGAAGTTGTGGAGAAGAAGAAGTCAGCAAGGATACAGCCCACTTTTTCTGTTTCTATCCAGAATGAAAATCTACCTTGGATACAAATTTCTCTGACGACATTTACTCCAGGACAATATGTAGAAGCAATATCCACTAGACCAGTGAGCGACAACTTGATTTTGATGCCGGCTCTACCGGCAGTTTATTTAGCTAAATGCAAGCGGAACTTAAAAAATCTAAACTAAAGGTTCCCACGTCTGGAGACCCTCGATGGGGTAAAAGAAACGCCAATTAACATACAAAGGACACAGCGCATCCACGTCTTCACAATACAAAACCAGGCTCATGGAAATTAATGGGAATAGAGAGACTACTTAATCGGACACGATGCATAGGACGCAATCAAAAGTCTTCGAACATTCACATCGGAACTTGTTTTTTGCTGATCCACTCCTCTCCATGAGATTACCGTCCATTTACTGCGATATTCCACCTACGTATGCTGCCATTGAGCTTGCGTGGCTTCTGATTCTTGTCCTGTACTGCTGCTAGTTCTCGCGTATTGTCGCAGACTTCTTCGCTTCTAGGTCGATGGGCACAGCATACCCTTAGGGCAGTTCACCTTGTTGGCTACTGAGATATCGTCCAGTCTTTCTATGCACCTTGGACCTTAACGATGTTGACTGTAACGCTTTACTGGCTGCGTGACTCTCAACATAGATGCTGATTGTTTTTCCAAAGATATTGCTCTCGCTAATCATGTCCGCAGCTTGTTTTATGGCAGTAACTTCAGGTTGAAAAGCCCTGCAATCGCCCTCAAGTCTGAAGGGCCGGTTTATATTTCGGGACTCGCAGTAGACACCAGCCACAGTAGCAACTTCTATTTTGGATCCGTCGTCGATACAAACTAACCCTTCATTCCACTCCTCCCTGCTAGGAATCCTGATAGGGAATCTCCCATTACTGTTTGTTAGTGGAACGATGCAATCCGTTTCCGTCCAGAGTCTCGATTCCACCGTCACTTAATTAAGCTAGGACAAAAAGATTTAGCTGACCATTATCCCTAAGTCTTAGCGCAGTTTAAGTTGCCGAGTTGCCACAGTACATGTCAAGTGGAAGAAGATTCAAGCTGCTGTGGGAGTTGATCTCATCGATCTTGTCACCCCAAGCTGCCTGGCCGTTAAATTTTTGTCACACTTTCCTTGGGGGGCACCCCGCTTGACTCTCTTTCTGTCACTTACATCTGCTAGAGTGGAATTCACTATGCGGATACTAAGCATTCCTTCAATCTACCTGCATGTAGACGTATCTATTTGAGCCTTCCGCAGGCTGCTTGTGATTGCCTCAGGCCTCACATTATTGAACGCCCCTTCAATGTGGATCACTTCCACCTCGCATGCCATGCTTGACTTCATGCTCCTGCATGTCTACGTGGCTAAAAAAAACCCTCGGATTGCTCTACCCTGTTTGCTACATGGAGGACTGCCAAGGGTTTCCTGCGCAGGGTAGGTATGACATTTCATCACTTCCGCCTTAGTTACCAGAGCTATCAGTTTATTACTCTTCTCCCTACCCGTTTGTAGTGATTACTTCACTTGTAGTCTCCCAGGCTTCACTCGACGCCAGTATGAAGGCTTCTTGGTGTCACTGGGCAGCCAATTTCCGTTGCCATTTACAAAGTCCAAATTTTAATTTTGGTCAAAAACCAAAGACGGAGTCGGTGCAGGTGTTTTCTCTGATAAGCTTAACCTTAAGCTCTCCTTCCTTAATCACTGTAGCGTGTTCCATGCGGAATTAATGGCGATCAAAGAAGCCCTATCTTCGGTTAAGAAAAACGTGATGTCTGCTAGAGATATCCGCATCTTTTCTGATAGCCAGGCAGCAATCAAATCCCTGGAATCGACCCCTATAAACTCTTTAGCAGCTCTAGACTGCCGTTCGGTTCAATATTCACCTGTGTTGGGTGCCGGGGCATAGAGACATTCCAGGGAATTGTAAGGTCGATGAACTCGCCAAAGAAGGAACATCTATACCCATCTTGCCGGACAATGGCACCTTAGGTATTCAAATCGCTACTCGCAAACTTAAACTTAAGCTGGATGCTGTCGAGAGTACAAATCTTAGGTGGACAAGTGGATCAACAGATTTGGCCGAAGCTGGATCTAAAACGCTCTAAGAATTTGATTTCTCTCAATAGGTCGCATATCGGCACCACAATAGGTGTCATCACTGGACACTGTCTTATAGGCAAGCACGCTACAAGGCTGGGCCTATTCGCGAACGATTTCTGAAGAAGCTGCATGGATGAAGAAGAGGAGGAAACTATTCCTCACCTTCTTTGTTTCTGCCCAGCTCTCTCTCGTAGAAGGAAACTCCACTTAGGAGCTCCCTATTATAATGATACAGGCGACTTGATGAATATTGAAATTAAGAGCCTCCTACGCTTCATAAGAAGCTCTAATTGGTTTTAAGACGAGTAGGTGGAGGGAGGCTTCTCCCATGATCCACGTGGTATCACAACGGACCTCATTGGTCTAAGTGTGCTGGCGAATCCTAGCTAGCAGCCACTTCAACCTAACCTAACCTAACCTAATTTTGTGCACCGATCTCATCCATCTAACGCACCACTCACGGTGCTCCGCTGTGGCCCATATTAGAGCCGCGCACATCAGCATTAATTTGCTCACCATTGATAATAAGTTCCTATTGGCTGCCTTGGCCCTCCGATATTTGGCATTAGTCTGCCCAATACCGCCATTGCGCACCTGCGTTCTTTAAGTGCTCTCTAAAGTGGGGTCTAATGTCTATCAGCATTCCCAGATACTTAGCGTAAGGCTTTGAGTCGATCTTGTGCTTACCGACCAGTACTGTGAGGCGATCAATTTTTTTTGCGGTGGCTTATAACGACCGCTTAAGTTTTGTCGTCCACTAGCTCCAGATGTGATCTCCGTTCGTGATCACTCGGTTGCAGTTAACCCAACAACCTAACCTAACCTCACCTAGGTATGTAGAACTTTTCCTTTCAAAAATAGACTCCATTCTACGTCATACCGCCGTTAGTGTGACCATAAAGACTCCGTCATGCATTTTAAACGTGATAAATTCAATTTCTAATTAATCACCAAATTGATTTAGTTTACAACAAAATGCTCTTTAACAATTAGCAGGACGTTTAAGTAACCATGAAAGCCTTTACGATTTAAAACGTATTTCATTACGACAATCCCCACCGAAATAAGCCTTTATTACCGCCGTTCTCCCACGATCCCATTAATTGTGTTATCTCGCTAATTCAGATTAGAAATTGGTCAACAAAAGCCCAAAGCCACAGTAAACACGAATTCTAATTAGCAAATATGTTGGGTAAACACGAAGACGTCAAATTCGTATCTTATTCTGAGAAATTGTGCTGACAACTGGGTCAGCTGCGTAGTGTCAGCCTTCCAGCGGATGATCCAAGCCCTAAACGCTCGAAATACTCGATTGTCTTCACACAATCAATTAATAGGGCGTAGATAATTTTGTTATTATCTGCGACTGATATACATACGAGCAGGTACATAAAGCTTATAGAACTCCTACGAAGGGATAGAAAGGATATCAGCCAGCACTTCTAATTCCCTCTGATTAGCAAATTTCTTTCATTTCCTTTTCGGTTTTTTGTTACTTATTAACATGCAAGTCATAATAGTTAAAAGGAAAAAAAAAAAAAAAAAACTTTCATCCATCCTTAATAAGTAACGAAGGACGAGGACAGGCGAACGAACCGAAAAAGTAATATTCCAACGCGCCAAATATAGTCCTTCGCTTAGGCAAATGAAAAGTTCGTTTTTATGGTTTGCCTCATAAGTGTCTCTAGAAACATCCACAACCGTCCAGGCAGACAGAACATCCTTCATTAATAAGTAATCTTCGACCACCGTTGGTGGTTAAAGGATACGCAAATATTCATGGCTGGTAAAAGTTCTGATTCGAGTCATATCCTGCCAAGGCATTATCATACGAATGGAGGATGAATACTAAATAAACCATGTTTTAGGGTTTATTCTTGTGCGGTTCGGTTGCTCAGTCCAAGGATATCTCTCAATAATTGAGTACACTGCCAAGGATGAGTGGAATAAGCATGTCAATGAGGTTGTTTCTTTTTTCACTCTCTGGATGAGGTAGGGTACTAATTTTTTTTATTAATTATTTAGTTGTGTTGGTAATGAGTTCGCATTCTGGAATTATCGATACAATTTGAACGAAAGAGGTCGTCAAGGTAACGAAATGTGACTTGAGGGGTTAATGCGTGACGGGAGATCAAAGGAATCGATTCTGGGAACAGATAGGTAGGTAGACAAAGGCTTAGGTTGTTAAAGAGACGGAGCCGACGTCACCGCACTTAGGTCCTTGTGATGAAAAATTGAGGGAGTCTAAATTAGGGTCTCCAGCCATCGCGACGTCTTTAGAAATCTGGGAAGGCAGTGAGATATCTGCAGCTCTTGACTTCCGATAGGGTGAGCAAAATGCATCATCACATGCCTGCTGGATAGCAATTTAATGGTGAACTACACATGACGATGAGAATATGCTCCAGTCTGACTGTACATGTGGAGCTGGACACTCAGAACGGCGCAGGCTTAGCCGGATGAACTTCAACAACGATGCATATATTGCTGACCTGAAGATTTCTTTGGAAAGATGACGTGCAGTAGAGGAATTCAACAGTGATGTCCACCGCCAGACCAGCGGAAGCCTTACTTGAGCTACTCCGACATATTTGGAGCTCAGCTTGGTAAGGAACTTTCATGACTGAGGCAGGGTCTTGATAAAGAGATGGTGGCGGAGGAGCCCTTAATAGACTAACAACAGCGCTCGCATCCCCGAGGCGGGTTACTGGGAGGTGTCTGTGTCTTAGCACCCCCATTCCAGGGCATTTGCAGAGGAAGTTTTCGAGTCTTTCTTCCTCTTCTTCGCATCCTGGCCATGTGCTAGAAGTCACCAGTCCAAGTCAATAAGCGTGTTTGTTCAGATTGATGTGTCCGGTGTACAGGCAAACCATCTGTCTTCCGCCTAGATCGAGCGCTCTCTTTGGGAGCAGGGGCGCTCAGTCATGGCTTTGGCAGTTTTGCAGTCCTTTCCACATGATTTCGTGGTGTTTTGCGAACGTGCTGCTGTATGCGGTTTTTTCAACCTTTTCAATGGTTGTTCCCATGGGCGTATCATCCGCAGCTCCATACCGTGGTATACCCTAGTACCTAAAGCAGTCGCCAAGATATTAAATTTTTCCTTGCATTCGTTCACCAATTTCAATTTGGTTCTTGGATTTGCTAGTCCCATTAGGGCTGCTTGACTGTCGAAGCAGGTGTTAAAGCCGTTGCCTTGGGCTCCTGTACTAAGTAGAAGTTCCACGCCCTTAAGTGTAGCAAAAGTCTCTGCCTGAATGACAGTCACGAACTATTTCAGATGGACTGCGTGATTGACAGGTGGTTCAAATCTCCGCTCGCGATTCTCCATCGATGTTTGGAACGGCAGTGCTCTGCTGCTATTTCTCGCATTTGGAGTGACGACTGTATAGGTTGTGTCGAAATAGTATTCCTTGCTATGGGATGCCAAAAGGTCGCTCAGATGCCTTACGAGTACAGAGGCTGCTTGCACTTCCTTCCACGTAGCCCTGGGCCCCATTGCGATTCGTTCGTTGAAATGTCCCTGAGTCTAAGAGTCCGGCTGATCTTTTTAGCTCTAGTCCTATGGTGAGTAAATTCAAGATTGTCTATATGGCTGCTGTGGGGGTACTAGATTCGTTTCCTATAATTCTTACGCAGGCGATACGTTGGAAATTCGATAGCAGTGAAAGGGCGTATTTTCTCCCTCCTATCGGCCTATCTCTCCACACAAACACTCCGAAGAGTAAGATGTGTCTGATGATGCAAGTGTAAATCCAGGAGACTAGCTTCGGCTTCAAATTCCACGTCTTACTCAAAGCCTTGCGGGATATCTAGGACGCCCTTCTGGCTCTCGCAATTCTGTTCTCCAGATTTCTTCATCAAATTAGCTCATTGTCCAGGATGATCCCAAGATACTTTGCCTCGTTTTTTAGGTCCAATTTTACACATCCTAAAAACGCGGCCCGAAAGTCCTCTAGCTTGTATCTTCTCGTGAAGATTACCATTTCGGGTTGATGCCCAAGCTACAGCGGTCCGTCCAACTTTTCGTGATGTGCAGTGCCGACTTTAGAGGCCCAATCAGTTTCATGAAACCCTGTCTCCTTAAACAAATCAGTCAAAAGGACTTGTTTTGCATTTTGCCTTCGCAAATGACGATACTCTGTGTGTCACTAGCCAATTAGATACGTGAATCTCCCCCCATCTGTACGCCAGCACCACCTACTTAACCTTTAATTTAGAAAAGAACAAATTATAGGTGATGACATACACATTTCATAAAAGTCACGTTCTGGTCTTCGACTTGTTTAGCCAGCACAATTGTCGTAACCGGATGTGCATACAGATAATCATAACAATACTCGGTCCCCAGCCTCATGTGCCGGCATCTGTAATACCTGATTCTACCAGGCAGCGCCTAGTAACTGCAAGTTATTCGCCATCCGCGACTGACTTAATTATAATCTGGCTCCGATGGGTTGGTAATTTAGACTCACGTGCGTCAATTTGATGCACGATATGTGATGCGATTTGACGGCTCTAATGAACCTTTCGACTGGATGGCTCCTGAATGGGGCGTCGTTACAGTGAAAGTAAAAGTCAATTAGTTAAGCAGAAAATTTCTGACTTAATAGGCACTTTCTTCTAAGCCTCTCTACGAATAGAACGTTGTTAGGAATAATTTATAATTCACGGATGTGTGCGGTGTTAAAAACTGTCAGGAGTGACTCAAGCCGTAATTCTTTTCAAAAGTTATAAGCTTGGCTTGGAATATGCTTAATTCTGACCTCAAGTTGCTAGGAGACAAATTATAAAGCGGTTCACGGCTAATAGAAAAATTTAAAGATATCGCTTGTGTGCCTTTGATCTAATGGCTTGTCTTTGGTGCCAAATTATAAGCTGGACTGTAGTCAAATAAGTTGAAGTCCAGAGAATTGTTCAGCAAAAAGATCCCGTCCGTAAAGTAAGTGCTTACAACGTGCGAAAGGCTGGTGGATGAAACTCCGAATGAAGCCCTGAAAGCAGCTATTAGCAAAAGACCCGATACCTTTATCGTATTTAAACAGAGCTAATAAAAGGAATCCAGATCATTGGAGCATGCTACTCTCCAAAGAAAACAAACTCCTCGGAGCTCCTTTATCACCCCATCTGTCTACTAAGCACGATGGAGCCTAGAAAAGAGGCGCACTCTCAAAAAAGCCGTTTTGGGTTCGGAAAAGTTCGTTCCACTGTAGATGACATGAAAATGGTTGTAGATATCGCTGCTGCAGCCATCGAGCGATGGGGATCAAAGGAGTACTGTGCTATACTCGCACTAGACATAAAGAACACTTTCAACTCAAAAAGTTGGTCGTGTACAGTGAACTCCATTGAAAGAATGGACACCATGATGCCGAGCTACTTAAGCAGTAGAAAGTTAAGCCATTAAAAGATACCCAGCACCACAATATCTCAGCAGGAGTTCCACAAGGATCAATACTAGGTCCCATTCTATGGCCATTGTGAAACATTCGCTCAATAAAATTTACAACAAATGAATCGAACATTAAAACCTGGTTAGGGGCAGAAGATTCAAGATTTAGGGGAGCAAAGTCCAACAGTTCTTACTGCTATTCGAAAGGCTTTGGACTATATGAACCTACGCGAAGGATACTAAGTGATGGGGTCTCAACAGCTAATTCAATAGCTTCGTCTAATGGTACACAACAGGCTAAACTTTAAGTCTTACCAAGAGCTCAGTTACTTATAAAGGAGCCGCTACAATTCGGGGTGAACCTGGGTTTCAACCAAGTCTTAGTCCAGTCCTTAGCTAATTGCCTCCAGTCAGGCACTCCGAGATGGTTGAGGTCCCCTTCTACTAAGGCGAGGTCCGTCTGTCCATTGTTCCTCCGGGTTAGATTGGAGGGCTCTGCGGGCAGAAGCATTGATGTCGATTCGTTCTACATGCCCTATCCACCTTATGCGACTGATGTACAGTCGATGTCGCTGCACAGCTCGCAAATTTCATCACCGAATCTCCTCCTTCAAAGCCCGTGAACGCAAACGGGACCGAATATCTATCGACGATATCTTCATCCGCTTTCGAAACTGCCCATGCTTCAGCGCCATAAAACAGGACTAGGATGTATAAAGTCTTGTATGGAGTCCCTTTAGTTGTTCGGGATAGGGCCTTACTCCTCAACTTCCTTCTCAGCCCAATGAAACAGCGATTCGCATTAGTTATTCTTCGTTTCATATCTGCTGAGTTCTTATTGTCAGAATTGACAGCAGACTGTCGTAGCTGTCAACTGTGACGTTCTGCCCAATTCGTCCACGCTGCGTGTCCTTCCTTGTTGACAGCATACACTTAGCTTTGACCTCATTTACAGCTAAGCCAATTTTGACAGCTTCTGTTTCGATACTAGCGAATGCACCAATGACAGCTTTCTGGGTTCTGTCAATTGTGTCACTGTCGTCGTCGAGCTGTATAGACTCTCTAAAGATTGTGTCTTCTGTGTTGGCTTGTGTGTTTCGCATAATTCACTTGACCGTGCATGACCTACCGACCTCGATGGAGCAGCGAGCTTTCTAAGTTGTCACCCTGCACAGGTGGATAAGTTTGGCAGCGATGCCAAAACTGACATGGCTCTAGGCTTGTCTCTGTGGTCCTAAAATCAGTGAAAAGATAGTTGGGATCGATTTTGACTTCTTGGGTGCTCTCCAGGATCTGCCGAAGTGTGAAAATTTGATCGACTGCGTACTTTCCTGGCTTGGAACCAAACTGATAGGTGGCCCACAACCTACAGTTTGTTGACTAAGGGTTTCAGGAGTTCGCACAATGTGGCTGACAAGATCTACTGATGCCTCTGTAATTGGCGCAGTTGAGGAGGTCTCCTCTCTTGTAGATAGGGCAAGCGATGCTGAAATTCAGGCATACACTCGTCTGACCAAATCTTGGAAATAATTTCGTGTGTGCTCCCTTACCTAGAGCATGCATAGAAAAGGCACGCAATCAGCTCTAGAAAAGACATTTCCAAGCATCGGTGGACAGTCGTAGAATCTTTTTATCCAGAGTTGTAAGTTCAGCACTACTGGACTGCTGCCTTGGCAATAAGACGATCAAGTAAAATATTATCGTCGATGTACAGACTCAGGGCCCTAAGAACAAGAACAGGACACTCCGCTTTTGCTTAGAATCTCAGTGTGATTTGGCCTAAGGGACACTACTGTCTACGACCCTTGTGGAGAGGGTGAAGTTAACTCGGATGTTGTTCTGCCTTCACTCGTATCAGGTGGTATAATCCTCGTCGCTGATCTGTTGAATGCTGATACCGTAAGGCCTTCATCACTGAAGTGCTCTACTGAGGGCGAGCAAATTTAAGTAAAGTGGGCAAAACAGTGTGTACAATGCTAGTACCATGTACCAGCTGCCCCTGAGTGCTCCAGTGGAGCATTTCTAAATGAGTAGAGCTACGGAAATACGTTCTCCGCCTCCGAACTGGCACCACCCAAGCTTGGCACGCTCTAGACTCTTTTTAGCCATCAAATCATTGAAAATTAATTCAACAGAATTCTCGCTTAAAATACACCGTCGTCTTGTAACCCCAAACTGGCGGACTTGCAAACAAATTGCATCGTAAATTATTCAACCGCACTCCGCTGCTGTATCTACAGAGTTCACTCCAAATTAACCTTCGTGACTCGATGTTGAAAATTTATTCCGCCAAGTGTGTCAAGCTGAATTGGGATTCTCTTCAGTCAGAGTTCACTGTTTCGGAAGCAATGCGCACGATAATCACTTCATAATGGAAAAAAAAAATAGAATTAGAGCACCTCCACGACCGATAAATCTCTCATCACCTCGCGGATAAAAATACCAAACCACCCAACCAAGTTTCTCACGTCCACGTAAATGTATCTACAGCGAGATGCACACATACATCGATAGATACAGCAGTCCACTGTTGATGCCCACTCCAGGAACGGTTATAGAATTATCTGGGTTACACCAATCGTGCCTGACCTATCCACATAAACCACAGTGACAGGTCATGGCACGGGTACAAAACGTCGGTTTTTTGCGAAATCAAAAATAGCACACAATCTGTGGAAGTAGTTCATCATCAGCCATCCGATGGATGTACTCGTATCTACGACTGTTTGCTTCTGTCCGTCCGAGGTCAGCTCCCCATCATCATAAATGCAACGCGAAGGTGCAAATCCCCCGATCAAACTACTGTGCACGCTACGAGTACTCTAGAATCACTCACTGCCCGCTGGCTTCTGGTTACACCCAGGGAATGTGGCCTCCTCGGCCTGAGATTAAGCGCGCATACTTGGAGCCCATCAAACGTGGAATTTCCACAAACACTAGAGACCGGGTAAACAGAGAAAAAAAAAATCGCACAAAAAAATGGAAAGCAAACAAAATCAACAGTAGAACGAGTATCTGAGAGTATCTGAGGTATCTCAATGCCATCGCAGAACGGATTTTTCTTATTTCTCATTCCAACAATAACACCAACACGAAAGTAGTGAATGTGCTTTTGCTTGCAATCCGTTAGGCAGCCGGGCGGATACGTATTACAGGAAGCAAGAGGGCACAACGGCACACAACTATTAGATAATAACTGAGTCGGGTGTTAGATTGAGAAATGATGCGCGCTGTCAATCGGAAAACCGATAGCAGTCATGTCATGAATCATGATCATCATCACACCGTGGAAGCTGTGGACTTTTAATTGTTCGTGCCCGGTGTGCCATCAGTCGGCTGTTTAATTAGTCTTTGATGCGCCAGTAGCACAAGTCTGCCGGCCGGCTATCGTTAGCCCCCCCTCCCGAGTGCAGTAGGAAAACAATTGCGCAGCCAGAATCGTGTGCATTCAAAGGTAAATTGAAATTTTGTATCTGATTCTGTCGGTAAAAATAGACTGTCGTTGGGGATGTGGGGACCAATCGATGGGATTACAGCACATGATTACCGTCAGTGCCACAGCGCAGAGATAAACTTTTTCTGCTTTTGAGATACATTCCACTTTTAGTAGCTGCTGAAGGTCACTGCTGCTAGATTTACTTGTAAGCGGACGGTTTTAGCGTCAGGTGTATCTATTGGGTGTTTTCCTAATCATGTTTATGTTGACAGCTTTAGGAGCTCATCTGTGAATCGAAATCTAGCTGAGCGGCTAATGGAAATCATGAACATCACCATTTCGCTGGCACAAAACAATCTCTGCAAAATGTTAGTCCGAGGATTAGAGTCACCAATCTAGGACACTCTCTGTGTTCATGTCCACGCATATCGTATGCTCGTACATTAGCGCAATCCATCATGCTTTCATGAACTAATATTTTTTCTGCGCTTTCGGACACGAACACTACAAGTCATAATTCTGTCAGGGAATTGTGTAGGTGTAGCTGGTTTGTTCGCCACGTGTTTGAGTGGTTCTAAGATTGATAGTTTCTCTAGTGTGGGATAGATTGCTGGGCGATATTTTGTATCTTTTTTTTTCTGTGTAGTTTGGCGTGTATTACGCAAGAAAATTAGGAAAAATTGTGATTTTATTTTCTGTCAGATGGACAAGAGTGGTACTTTGAGAGCCCAGATGGCGACAGATGGATTGAATTAATTTTTCGCAAGTCTGGCGGATGGGTGCTCCATTTTTTTATGTTCAGCTTTGAAATGAGCCAGCCGCGGGGTGGGGGAGGTTCCTCGAACTTGATGATTTTAAAGAGAGGAAATTATGCTTTGAAATTTGGGGAATTTCAAGGTCTATGGGGCATTGTACCCACTTACTTTTGAGTACGTTCTGAGTTCGGAAAGTGGCGTGGGCTACTGGATAGGGCGGTAAGAAGTAGAGAGATGCAGTCACTTACCCAGCCGTAAAGGAGAGAAGTCTTAGTATCAACGTTTCTTATGTCATTAGGGTGATCTAGGTAGGCAGAGGTAGGTAGCTAGAAAAATCAGAAAGTGGGGCCCGCGAAAGCTTATCTTCATCCAAAACTTGAATAGAACTCGAATGTTTAGCCGTGCTCCCGCAATATGCATGAGTTAACCTGGTCATGCTTAGTGGCGAGGATATGTTTAAGCCGATCAGGCTGTTTGTAGACCACTGCCTTCGCTTGAACCTTTCACAGCTGTGTAGATATATTCCACCGTGGCTTAGTGGATCAGTGGGACTTCTGATGTGGAGGTTCTATAAGAAGACTTAAATGTGTGCTTCCTTCTTGGTGAAAATTTAGGAAAGACTAGTCGAGATTCACAGGTGCAGGTGTGTATTGAAGATGCAACATGCATACCAGCGAGCGTGAAAAATCCTGCAAGACTGCGCTTCAAAATCTAGCTGCTAGAACTGAGTCCGCGCTTGACAGGAAAGTATAGGTTTTGGGCATCTTCATCGAGCGGTTTCGACAATGCGATCCTTGACTGCATGTGGAACTCTGCTAGACAGCACGGGGTAGACGAGACATTGGTATTGTGGATCAGGGCAAGAACGACGAACAGGACTTTGTTTGTAGATGGGTGATTGTGGCCGCTATGCTATGGCGGCTGTAAATAGAGGCTGCCCACAAGGCGGTGTTCTGTCTCCACTGCTATGGTGCATGGTGGCTGAATCTCTGTTGCATATTCTCAATAATTCAAACGCCTTCGCTCAGGCATACGCAAATGGTGTTGCCATACTTTCTGCCAGGCCATGCCTAGACGCACAGACAGCTCTGGACATGATCGATAAATGGTGTAGCTAACTCCTAGCTCTCGGGCAGTCATCTCAAAACTAAGGTTGTTCTCTTTACGAGAATGCGGAATGTGACCGGCCTGACTAAGCCAGTGCTAAAGGGTGTCACTATCCGTTGAAGCTAAACATCTAGGAGTGATCCTACATAGATAGGAAACTTCTTTGGGCAAAGCATGTTAAATCGAAGAGGTCCAAGGTGCTCTCAGTCTTCAGGGCAGTGTAAGGGTGCTTTTGGTAAGACATTGGGCTTATCACCGAGAAAGGTTCTCTGGATCAGGTCTTTTCTAGCTTATGCGTCGGTTATTTGGTGGAGTATGTAACTGCCTTCTGCACCGAACTTCAAAGAACGGTCCGTCTCGGCTGCACTGGAGTCTTTCCGAGTACACCTGGCTCTGGTCTGGACGGTCTGCTTGATCAACTTTTCCTTGATATGTATATCATGGGCTGTACTATCAAAGTAATCGACCGTCTCAGACGAGGTGACTTTTGGTATCATTCCCACCAGAGTTTCAACGACCTTGCGCTATATTTATTCTACAATCCTAGTTCCATGGATATGCCGTCTGATTCAATGGCACCGGAACTTCGGCTGCTATGTAAATTTAGAGTCTACTTTCCTTGCGTTCGGGACTGGCTTGGCTAGAGTCTAAGCCTTGACTAGGCTGTAATCGAATCGTCACGGATGACTCCAAAACTAGTCAAGGGTTTGGCGCGGGTTTCGTCGACTAGACTTCAGTAATCGTTAGGTAAACATTCCATCGTTTTTCAAGCGGATATCGATGTTATCCTAAGGGCTACCAACTATAATGTAAAGAATGGGTGGAGCGGTAGGAGTTTTTTCGTCTGTACCGAGAGTTAGGCTGCCCTAAAGGACAAGTTCAACCCTATAACCCGTTCAGAAATCGTTCTAGAATGCAAAAACTCTTTGACTCTTGTCTGGATCCCAGGACACACTGGCTAAACAAGGCTAAGATAACATTTTCTCAGAATTTGTGAACTTGAAATTGTGCTTAGTCTTCCTGCGTCCTCGGTCAGGGCCTCCATTAACAAATTGGGTCTCTCACGAACGTAATTGCTCTCCAGGACGCAGGTGGACTAAACAATTCCTTCCGGATGTTTGTAAGAAATCAGCGGCATTCTTGCTGTCTCTCAGCAGAAAAGACTGTAGACAACTTATTTGCCCTCTTACGGGACATTTTCCTTTTGCCAGGCTTGAGAGACACCATTCTCTGCGACGCCGCTTGTGGCGAGGGCGACGATACTTCGGATCAGTTCCTTTGTTGATGTCATGCATTTGCTGGGGTTAGTTGGCAGATCTCCTATGCTGATGTGGTGCGTGCTGATGCTGTAAGCTCTGCATAACTGAAGTGTCTTTTCAGCTTTCACCGAAAGTCGAAAAAATTCCAGTAACATGGGTAAAATACTTTAGAAATGAGGAGCACTTACCACATCAGTCTCGAGGGTAATTCCCCCTGATACGAGTGAATACGGAACAATCGTAGTCCATAAGGTCCGTGGTATCTTCACCTTCTCCGCATGCATCGCAGACTGCACTGTCACATGGAAGACACTGTGTGAATACCCAATCATGTAGCACGGCTAGGACTACCCCACACCGACTTCTGCAGGAACTGCAAAGACGAAGAGGAAATAGAATCCATTTGTTACTTGCTTAAAGATTGTCCAGGAGTAGCCACCAAACGGAAGGAGCTCCTTCCCTGCGGAGCTGGATAATCTACGATACATTGAGCTGGACAAACTCCTGAGATTCATACACGTAGTATCTGGGTGGTTCAAATTAGCCGTCGATAATGAATTTCAGGTTCTCAAGGGTCTACTATTGGGCACAATGGACTCGCGTTGTTAGTCTAAGTATGCCATTGACAGTATCGTGTCAAGTAGGGCATCTATTTACCTGATCAACCTAACTCTCTACTGGATACCAGGTCATGCCGAAATAAAGGGTAGAGTAAGAAGCAGACTATGTAGCAAGAAAAAGGACAGCAGAACCCTTTGAAGCACCTGTGGAATAAGGGATCGATCACACACTTAAGGAATAATTCAAGAACCAGAGAGAGTCCTGGAACAGTACTCAAAGTCTAGAGCAAGCCAAGAAACTACTGTGAAGCTACAACCGAGAAAGATTTAGCCTAAGCGAGAACAACCCACGCATCCTAACGAGGCACTATAAACTCTAGGAACACCTAAGGAAACTAGGTATAGAAGAAGAAGGTTTCTGCAGACTGTACAATGAGTTCATGGAAACTCTGACCCATAAAAGAACGAAATATCTGGGAAGGTAACCAATATCAGATGAGGAAGGATATGCCATCCATACCCCCTTAGAGAAACTGATCTAGAAAGAGTGCTCTACGGTCGATGATTCTAGCCAAAAAGTAGAGTATGGAACCCTCAAATATATTTACGAGTTGACTTATAATCCGGGGGAAACTCTGACGCGGGAACAAGGCATTGCAGGGGGCAGAATAGATCATTAGGTCGCAGTGCAACACACCGTTTTCATCTCTGATGCTAAAAAACTTTTTACACACGGTGACGCGCTGTCATGTAACTGCCTTGTTAGTCACCAGAGGATCGCTGGAAATTCACAAGCCAACACCGGAGGCACAATGTCTCAAAAGCCTTTGAAGCCACTACTAGCGCAGGCCGACAACATCGACATAATTGGCAGACCACAGCGGGCTGTCACGGAAGCTGGAAATGGATTCCACATTAAATGGGGACAAGACCAAGTTCAATTCTGTCAACAATAAGGGACTCACCAAATCGACGAATTGGACGGAATGTCACAGTTGAAGGCTAGAACTTTGAGCTAGTAAGAGTCTGTGCCTACCTTAGCTCTGCTATAAATTCTGACAACAATTCTTTCCAAGCGCTGTTTCTTTGGGCTGAGAGGGCAACTGCGTAGTAAGACCCTATCCCGAACGACTAAGGAAATTCTATACAAGACCTTGGGTATTCCAATCCCACTTTGTGGTGCTGAAGCATGGATACTGTCGCAAGCGGTTGAAGATATCCTAGGTCGTTTTGGGAGAAAAAATCCAATGCTCCGGCCCGGAGGGACAATGCAGTAGAGGAAGACCTCGCCTAAGGTGGAGCGCACAAGTAGAGACTTCTTGGTTGAAGTTGAGGTTGCGGCCGCCGAATTATAGCGCCACAAGGTGCCTATGTTAACTTTGCAGTTAACGCACTTTTCATCGACTCATCTAACCTACTTCCACCCACCACGCCATAGCCTTCCACTGCGTCAGGATAATTTTAGAAATCCCTGAAACTCTTGGCCAGGTCAGTAGCCTCATTACAATACAAGAACGCACAGATGTTCATGAATTACTCGCAATCTTTTCAACCGAAAATATTATGTGGCACCACAGGACGAATACCTACGTGGGTTCGAACAAAGTTTAACATTTCCCCACAGATAAGGTTTTCGTTTTCGTTTTTGTTTTTTTTTTACCACAAAATTGTGGTGTAATGAAACGAAAACAAAATCATCGACAAAAAAAGGAGAGGAGGGGTATTCCACCCTTAAGCACGACGGAAATAATATTCACATAAACCCGCTCGGATGAAGCTGAATGCACATCTCCCTTGCATCACCCCGAAGGATACACAGGCTCCTGCGCGCATACCGTTCATTATTTCATAAAATTTATAATTTAAAATCCTGGCACGGTTTCAAATAAAAGTGCCATTCCATGGAATGGAAATTTGCAAGTAATGAAAAATTCCACCTGAAGCAGGACCCAGGCACGGTACCCACGGTACATACGAGCACCAATAAAATACACAAACAACGTGTAATTGTATGAATAGGTCTCATACTCCTAACGAGGGACAAAATTAAAGTGCTGTCCTGCCATGTCCTGTTGCGTCAGCTAAATTTTACCGACTCTGTCCTTCCAAGTGTGGCGGCACGTGCCCACCCAACCCCAATACCGAGGCGAGTTAATGAATTTTTGAATGCAAATTGACTGATCCTTCTGGTTTGCCGGGGTGCGAGGGCATTACAATTAAACACGACTGCTGATTGTGTATGTGTGCGAGTATGGTGCCAAATGAACGATTATACCGGCCAAACTGTGGCTTCTGACCGCACACTGGACCTGACCACACCGGATGTGTCCTTACAGAATGTTCAAACGAAAATTTAAAATGACGTTGGCGTTTCGAAACAATGTTGGCCCGACTGCCGCTGGGTCCTTTTTTCGGTTGTTTTTCTTGATTTTCTTTGGTTTGTGGAAATTCGCTCGTGTTTCAGTTAAGGAGCAAAAATAATTTCACAAATTCCATGGACCAACAAAGGAAATAAGAAAAATCCGAAAAGGCAGAGACAGACAGTCGTATTTCAATTTGCCCGAAGGATGATGGCATACACCAGTGTGGATGGTATGTGATCTGTGGGCCAGGTGAAGTTCCGTTTCAATTACCCCCGAGGTAATCAAATTAACGAACAAAAGGAGGAACTTAAGTTTTTCATTTTACTGGAGTTTGATACCAACTATAGCCAGCGACAGAGAGGTAGAGTTTGGATCGGTTAAAGACCCCCCACCATCGTCCTGCCAACATGCATTTTTCAATAATTTTCAAACCCACTTTGATGCTACTACGTGTCAGGACGACCATGAGCTAATGAAGTGAATTTTTTTGTTTTTTTTAAAGCCCCTCGCGCATAATGTTTTCGAAACATTAATGGAAAAAAGGACACTTATTCAGCGCCTGCTTTAATGAGTGTACCCCCTAATGGAATTATAATCATTAAAAATGCTCTATGTAGCTGTGAAGGATACAACGGTTCCAAGAGCTCATGAATTTAATCCTGCGAGAGAGAGAGCAGCTTAATAACCTTTTGTGCCGATTCTCAACGAAACTAAGTACTTTTCCAGCGACAAAATTTATGGGACAGCAGCAGAGATAAGCTCTTGAAAGACACACGCAAAAGCCACTGTCATAACGAGCAACACATCAAAGGTGACATGTGTATCTTTTGCAAATTATTGCGTTGTTTTCAAAACACGAAGGTAAATGAACTTCAGTCGGGTCATTTCAATGAGTGGTCGTTCATTTGATTGCTACGCGCTGACTTTTGACGTGTCATGGTGGAGAGTTTTTTTTTGATTCGTTCTTATCCGTACTGACACTGGCTTCCGGGAGAATAATTTGTGACACAATGCAGGGAAGATAGATAGATTGGTTGTAGATAGATAGTGCAGGTGCCCTGCGGCCTATAGTGCTCCACCAGCTTGAGATAACCGACTTAGAGCAGATTCTCCAGACAAATTTTCTTGATGAATCGGAGTGTGTGTAGTGGATCCTACGATGGTAGATCTGCTTCTGATAGCTGGTAGGCATCCAGGTTGCTCCACATTCTCTTAGAAGGTGCCTTGGGGTTTCCTTAACACCTCCGCTGAATCTGCAGTCTCCGCGTTGCTCTACATCGAGTTTTTCGAGGTGCTCCTTAAGTCTACAGTGAGCAGTTAGGAAACATGTAAGAATGCCTCGCTGGTTCTTGTCCAAACTTAAGCAGACCTTAATTCTTTTCCGGTTATAGGTCCCGACCAGTTCTTTAGCCTGTCTTAGGTTAGGTTAGGTTAGGTTGACTGTCCGCATTGTGATACCATGGATCACTAACGAAACCGACCAATGCACACGACGCCTAAGGACACCAGATCGCCAAGATCTTCAAGGAAGTGGGACCTTAGATGGAGCATTCTTTTATTCGACGGGCGGGACAAGTATATACGAGGTGAAGAATGGCTTCCTTCTTCTCCTCGTCCCTACAGCTCCTGCAGAAGTTAGAGAAGATGCCAAATCTTCTGGCATGTTGGCCTATAAGACTGTGTCCAGTGAGAACACCGATAACGCTTTAGTTTGACCAACTCGGCACCACGTTTATGGTCCAGCCTAGGCCAGATCTGTCTCGAGATGTGACACGTTGAGCCGTTTTCCCATCTGAGGTTGGTCTTGCTAATAGCGTTCAGCTTTAGTAGATGCTTACATGTAGCGAGGGGTTTGTCTATCAGGCAGAATCCTTAGAGTAGTACCCTGTCTGGAGAGCTCGTGCGACCTGCAGTTTCATGGAATGTCTCTGTGGCCTGGCACCCAGCATAGGTGAATGTTGAACTGCTCTGTCATCTCCATAAGAGATAAACGGCAGCTGAAAGTGAAAGACCATCATTCCAGGGACTTGATTGCCGCTTGGCTGTCGGTGAAAATGGTAATATCCCTGAAGGATTGTACATTACACTTCAGCCAGGGCAGGGCTTCCTTATGGTTTCCTGTCTTAGTCTAGGGAGTTTCTCTGTTTTGTAGTCTTCTTCCTTCTTTAGTTCTTTCCGCATCGTATGTGGCCCCAGCCCACAAAATGATTCCGGGCCGGTAAAGGCGGGTTCTCATCTTTCTCTTGCTAGTTTGTCAGCTGCTTTAGTTCCCTCTACTCCCACATGACCTAGTACCCAGTAGAGGGTGACTCTGTTGTTCTCACTTAGTTGGCTTATCTTGGCAAGGCATTCCCACACCAGTGTAGATCTGATTTCATAGCTGCTTACAGCCTTAATTGCGGCTTGGTTATCCTACAGTATCACGATGTCTTGAGCGGGGATACTTTCTATCGAAGTTAAATTGAACGCATCTTTCCATTGCATACATCATCGCTTGGACAGTACTGGAGTATGTTCCCATGGCTTCCGAATACTTGATTCTGGGCCCGTATACACCTGCTAGGGTTCCTGTGGATGTTTCGTGTACCTCTTTATGGTCTTCACTACTCCATTCTCTTTTGCTACTAACCCTCCAGTTGAACTCCCTCACGAAGCAGTATCTCTTGACCATATCAGCTCTGTGCGAGTCGTACAGACCAAGCAGCAGACCAGGAACTAATTTGAAAAATGTTTCTCGCTGCCTATGTGCGATGCATTTTCCTTTCCCGAGGCTCCCTTTGATTATTCTTAGTATGATTTCCTTGGAGAATCCTTCTAGCTCCAAATGTAGGTGGTTGAGTCCCAATATCACTTCCAATGCTGCTGTGGGACAGGTTCTCATAGTAAAGATACTTATATACTTTCCTACCTCCTTAGTGGCGCTATAGTTCAGAGTGGATATAGGCCTCCACCAAGCCTGCAAAACCAGTTTGGAACGTCCAGTTGGTTGAGGTCCCTTTCCATTTGTACGCGCAACCTAACGAGAGATATTTTCCAATTTCGCCATTCCTTTGAGGTGGCTGGATGTGTTAGAAATGGGGTAGACCTCCACGTGGTAACCATCAGATACTAGTGGATGTCCACCCGGACTCAACTTGCTAAACTTATAAGGGTGGGGTGACCAGAAGACAAAAATAGCAGCACTATAAACCTGACAGCGGACGAATTTCGCAGATTGGACCAAAGGCGGCATGTCAACCTCCGGAGCAGACGACCTAATCCGGACTTCTTCGAAATATTTAGAGCTTAGGCCGGTAGGGATTTCGGTTTTTGAAAATTAAAACGGAGAGAATGAGCCCTAAAAGGGCCAACGACAGCTCTCACACCCACGAAGTGGGTTACTGCCATAGTTTTTTATTCGACCCCTAGAGGCCTCTACAATGGAACTGGTCCTCCAGGTAGGGGTAAGGACAAAAAACACACCTCGTATACGGTCGGATTTACGGATGGCGAACCATGCAAACAGGACAGCGAACTTCGGGTCTATGCGTTGCACGATAAGCTCCTCAGTAGATCGCTTGCAGCCGCACAATTAGTGGAGGTCCTAGCCTTCTTCAAGACAGATATTACCGCCATCCAAGAACTGCAATTGGGTGGGCCGAGCTAAAATAGAATGAAAAACTGCGATATCTACTACGGAAAGTTGTCAGCAACAAAAGCAGCTCCTATTTGGATATAAATTCATCGTTGGAGGCAGACTTGGGCAAGAAGTCTTAAGTTTTAAATACATATGTGGACGAGTGCCTCATCATTGCCAACATTAGCCTAATATGCGCACATGGCCCACAGCGAAGAAGGACGACGACACCAAAAAAAGGTTTCACGAGCTCTTGGATGAAACATACGACTTTGCTGCTTGTCGGTTCCCGCATCTCGATGTTCACAAGGGAGCGCCTCCAGTATTATGTATGATTGAACGTTCGGAGGCGGGAACATTGACTCGGACCACTACCTTGTTGCAGCCAAGATACGTTGCGAATACTCTGAACACTGCCAAGACAAGGAAATACTGTGAAGAAGTTTGACGTCGAACGCCAAGTCCTGCCTTATTCTCTTAAAACATCCTATGTTGCCTCTAGCAAGCTGGGTTTCGCTTGACCACCGCAACGAAGCCATTGATTCGACGACAAAAACCGGCAAGCCCGTGCAAGCAAACAACAGATATACAAAGCGGCGCTTCATAGAGGGACTAGAGCTTCCCACAAGCTCTACAAGGAGTGACGAGCACTGGCTTCCTAGGGGGAAAAAGAAGGAGCATGAGAAGTGCTCAGTCGAGAAAGAGAGAGATGCTACTGCAGGAATGAGGTTCGGAAGTCTCAATAAAAGAGTGCAAAGATTTTGTCAAGCCTACAAAGCCCGAATCGAAATCTGCAAGGACGATCAAGGGAACGTAGTAGCAGAAGCGCAGTCAATGTTGGGAATATGGTAGAACCTTTTCTGCATTAGGCGAAGCCCTGTCTCGAACAACTTAAGCGATCCTTTCAAAGACCTCAGCTATCCCAGTCATGCTATGTCCTACGGCGCAGAGGCATGGACTTTGTCAAAAAAGGATGATGTTGCTCTTGGTTGTTTCCAGAGGAAAATTCTTCAATTGAATTTCGGTCCCGTCGGCTTCGACGTTGAGTGGAGGAGAAAATATAACGACCAACTGTACGGACTGCATAGCGTCATCGACTTAGCCGGATGGGTGAACGTCCAACGACTGAGGTGGCAGGGTCATATAGAGCGTATGGACACCAATGCTCCGATTCAGAAAAACTTCGAATTTACCCCCGAGAGATAGAGGAGTAGAGGAAGATCACCACTCAGGAGGCGCACGTAAGTGAAAGGGGACCTCAACCAACTTGGATTCCACAACTGGAGGCAGTTAGCTAACGACCGTGCTAACTGGAAAGACTTGTTGGTTGAGACCCAACTGTAACGCCACCTAAGTAAGTAAGTGGGCTGACGGTACACTCAATTCCTTTTGACTTTTTTTTTTTTTTTAATTAGAACCCTTGCCCATGTTGCAGACACTGCGACCTAAAAGATCTATTGTATCATAAGGGCATGGTTAGTCTAAGAGACGTACTACCTCCCTAATGAAGGATAGTATATCCTTAGTAGCAGAGTTTTTCATTTCCGCTTGCGTAAATATTTCTTTATAGAAAATACGTCGCCTTAACCAATGCAAAGCTGGGCAATTGCAGAGAATGTGTTCGGATGATTCGTCCTCTTCCGAGCAGAACCTTCATTCCGTGTCTGAGCTCAGGTTAAGTTTGTTAAGGTGGTATCTCAGGCCACAGTGGCCCGTGAGAAAGCCCACAAGCTTTCTGATACTTTCCTTATTAAGGTTAAGTACATCCTTATAGGAGTAGGGTTTGATTAGTAATTTGGTTTGTCTCAACCCTGGGACAATTTCCCAGTGGTCCAGACAAAGCTTGTGTTCCCATTTACTAATCAGCGCTGTGGCGAAAGACCAGTTGATGCCACAGTAAGGTTAAGGTCCTATGAACGCAGATTCTGAGCCAGCCCTAGCTAGTTCATCTGCTAACTCGTTGCCTACAATCCCTTGATGGCAGAGGACCCATCCAAGTTTTACCTTGTTTAGTTTCGCCAGGGATTGCAGTGCGTCGTAGCAGCTTTAAACTGATATGGAGTCCACTAAATTGGACGACAGCGCTTTGGGTGCTGCCTGACTATCTGAAAATATATACATATATTCTAGCGCCCTTGATACCCTTACTAAGGTTTAACCTAGCGCAGATTTCAATGGCATGGAGTTCAGCCTGAAATACCGTGCGACACATTCCCATAGGTATCGAGACTTTGGTGTTGGGTCCAGAGACACCAGCTCCAACTTCAGATTCCATTTTCGATCCGTCTGTGAACCAAACCAGACCCCTGGGGTCTAATGCCGGACCAATTTGCACGATCTAATATTTCTACCTCAAATAGCCTACCGAAACAGTACTCCTTAACCATGATGTCAGGGATGGTACAAAACGTGTCTCTTTTGGGGATTGAGTCAAGAATTTTCAGATGTCCGACATGGTCACCTGATTTATACTTGTATTCTATCTGCAACTTGATAGCACACCTAGCGGCTGTCTTCCCAATGAAGATGTGAAGAGGTGAAAGCCCAACGATTGCTTCTAAAGCTGCCGTCGGGCAGGTACGCATAGCACCTGTGATGCCGAGACAGGCAATTCTTTGTAACTTCTGAAGGTTAGCTGCCGTTGTCCGTTCAAGAACTTTCGGCCACCAGATGATGGCCGCGTATGTGATAATAGGCCTCACCATCATTGTATACATCCAATGTATCATTTTTGGATTTAGACCCCAAGTTCTGCCGTACAGGCGCCTACAGGCCCACATGGCCTTAGTAGCACGCTCGATGGCGAACTTGATATGAGAATTCCAGCTGAGCCGTTTGTCGAGGATGACCCCGAATAAGCTAGAGTAGTGCCTTTGATAATGATAGGTCCAGATAAAAGGCACTAGAACAGTTTTGCAGGGATTGATGGATAGTCCTTCTCTGCTGCACCATTCTAAAACATGTAGTAAAGCACCTTGCATGACGCTGGAGATGGCTGTGCTGTGCTTGCCACTAATAAGTATCGCCAAGTCATCCGCATAACCAATGGCGATATAGCCTAATCTATGAAGATCGACTAGAAGATTGTCTATGACTTGTGACCATAGAAGGGGAGAGAGAACTCCGCCTTGGGGACAGCCCTTAGCTGCGGTCACAGACACTGAAACTCCTCCCGAGGGCCAAGTCATAATTCGACTTTCAAGCATCGATCTTATCCATTTCCTGGTCGAACCTTCGATGCCTGTGCTACTGATTGCTCTCTCCATTGAGCTGTAGCCAGTGTTATCGAAAGCGCCCTCGATGTCAAGGAAAGCACATAGGGCTATCTCCTTAGAACCAAGAGTTCTTTTAATCTTCCTCACAAGGTTGTGAAGAGCACCTTTTGACTGCATGTAATGTATTTGCCAGGAGTTACTCTATGCCAAGCAAGGCGAAAAACAGCCAATTAAAAACCGTAATCCAATTCAAACGAAAACGAATTGGGTCAGAAAAAAACCCCTTCAACTCAAGACAACAACAAAAAATTATAAAAAAAAAAACGCGCCTCACTTTTAGTCCCAGAAATCTAATTACTTCAACCGATTTAAAGCCAACCAATCACCCTCACCTCAATGCGGCTCATTTATCACTCATTAATTCCTAAAACTTCGAACTCATATTCCATGCACACGTGCCACCATCAAAACTTAATTAGGCTCGCAACCAGCACCAGTAAGCAATGAGCCTAATTAAATCCGATTTGTATACCCGTCGCCATCGAGTGGATCTGTATCGTTGTCGTCAAACCATCAGCACTAAAAAAAAGGGGAAAAAAAAATTCAATCTCTAAAATATCCTTCGACAAAATCCTTACAAAAATGCCCGCAGCTCCTCAGTGTTTCTGTCCCAGTTGAGCATTGATTCTCGAGCCACTATAGCGTGAGAAGCAAATTCAAGGAAGCAAAAAGGATTCTTTAATGATTCGGAAATTTTAATTGCCTTGAGATGGGACAGAATACGGGTTCGAAATTTGTAAGGACATCCTTTGGTTGTTGGGAGACGGCACCTAGAGGACAGTTTTGATGGGTTTTCCTTTATGAATTTTGTATCAATGAGAATTGCGCGTCACCATCAGTCACATAACCTATCGCAGTGGTGCCAAATAATGTTAATTATTTCACCACGATACCGCTAGCGATACAAAGCCCGCTTCACACTCTCACTTGGGAACCTTGTCGCAGCTCTGTATCGACAGGTATCCGTTTCAATTACAGATTGGGGATGAAATTCCAACTGAAACAGTGGGGTGTTTTTTCCGTATTTTAGCGGGGGCAAGCAAGCGGTTTCGGATTGCGGTATGTGGCGTTTAAACGATGGTAACCGAGAATCCTTGGAAACACAATATTCAGCGACTCGAAAAATAAATGTCAAAGTGTCACACATTAATCACTTGTTGTCTATTGAAGTGTGAAGCGCAAAAGTTCCTTCTTGGCATCCTTTAGCAAAGAATTCCGGAGCGGAACAATCGAAGAAAAACAAGTTACATTCGCTTCCTTAAAGGCAATGAAAGGTAAAGGAGAACAGCACTACAGGAGTGTGAGTTTGCTATTCACAAGTACCTACGTGCACACGGATACTTTTTTTTTTCTTTTATTGTAAAGTATGTAAGTGGTGTCTCAAGTGGATTCCTACACTCGTTGAGGGAGAAAAGGACTCACTGGGTTGGTGACATATAAAAAAAAAAAAAAGAAACTCTTTCCCCGCGTGACGACGAGGACGAATGGTAAGGGTGAAGGTTAAAGCAGTGCAAGCGGATTCTTTTTTTTGTTTTTGTTTTAATTTGTTCGCATAGCATTTGCGTGGTTTGTTAAGTCCTGAAAGGTAAAGGACATTTGTTCGTTTTTAATTTATTTTTAATTTTGCTTGCAGTTCTTTTATTTGTCTTAAGGTCTGCTGTAGTTAGTGAGGATTCCCTTGGGAATAGGGCGGTCATTGTCCTGTTTTTTTTCGCAATTAAAAACCAAAGAAAAACGTATTTATGTACCTTGTAGTGTAATAGTTGTTGTGCGCTATTAAGTGCAATTAAAAAGGAAGGTAGTCCGTCTCTTGTGTTGCAGGGCGGGTGTGCTTCATTTCATTATAACAGCGGTCGTATTACAAGTGCGTTTGACAACGGAGAGCACTTATGCACAATGAGAAGCTGTTATTTAGAAAATTGAAGAAGAAATTACAAGAAAATCTCTAGAGACGGGTGCAGCCTTTGTGATGATGGCCGAGGTTATTCGCTTTGGAACGTAAGTGACTGGAGTGGGTTGAGAGAGAGTGTGGGGTTGTCATCGGGTAGATCCTTCAGACAGTTTATAAGAATCCGGCCGACATCTGGAGTTTTTTCGAGTTTATTATTCGCTATAACAGACCGCCCTTTAAAGAGGTAATTAACTTCGTGTAGAATGGTGTAACCGTCGAACCTTTTCCGTCTAAAATTTCCGAGTATCTTTTTACTTATATATATTCTTTCGAGAGATTCCGAATCAGGCGATAGTGATGAGTCCTCTTCCCCTATCCATCTTAGCCCGAGAGACGCTCTGGATTTCTCCTCAGTTTTTCTCTGGCTTTGATTCCTTGTTCAACGTTAGCATCTGTTGAACAGAAATCTGGTTCATCTTTTGGGTTTCTACTCAGTGACTCCCCGAGACCTATATTCTTCTGTGCCGCTGTCTTGATTTTCCCACAGATATCATCCTCCAGAGGACCCATCTTCCTTAGGTGATACCCGAAATTTCCATGACCTGTAGATAACACTATCACCCACTTCAGTGATCTTCACTCCAAGCTTAGAACTTCCCTATCAATGGTACCAGTCGCCATTTTAATAGACATTTTAGCATGCCTACAACCTTCCACGGTGTTGGCCACCTTCTCTCAGAAAACGCTGCTATCACCTCACTGACCGCTTCTGGCGGTAATATCCATTCCGCTTCTGCCCTATCCATTCTGTTTGCTCCCTGTTTCCTCAGAGCCCAGTGCTGATCTGACTTTGTACGATCCACATTCTATCACGAATGAGTCCAGCTTTGGAAACCGGATCCCTGAAGACGGTTAAATGCTTCAGCTGTGACTCTACATCCCAAGTGGTTTTCGGTTTTCTTGTCCTTGCAGACATTCACCAGAGACTCTACTTCTTTTGTTGGTTGACCTGTCATACGGCAGGTATGCAGATGCCACAACAAAACTGTCTGCACCTGCTCCTACTCGTACTGGTACAAGGTCAGGAGCACATAGTTGCGGTAGCATAACCACCATGCCTCACCAGAACACAAGATCTAACTCATATTCATGAGGCCCATCACTTTGTCGCCCTACCGGCTTCCCAGGATGAGTCTTTTCTGATGCTCCTTGAGTATCAGGAGAGCTGCGTCTAGCCTGCAGTTGAGTTCCCCCTGCTTGCCTAAACCATCTCGCTTTCTTCCTCGGACACCAGATTGTCAATTCGGTACCGCCAGTCGCCCCATCGCCATACCTTTCCATGAGACTGACCCTCGACTTGGAAGTGTCCGTCACACATTCATTTTGCCTACATAGCATGGCCAGGATAATCTCTCTGCTCGTGGTTTCACCCGGGACAAAGGTGATCAACCTCTTCATAGTCGCTCCGCTTTCAGTTTGATTCCCTCCCCGAGGGTGGTGATCTTCCCTACAGCTTCACAAAGCCAAATCTTGGATTTTTGATTAAGGCATTTTACTGCGATAAATCCTTCCTCCGAGGATACGTCCCTTACACCTATGTCTTCGGTGTTGATTGGAAGATAGTCGAGCGCTTCTAAAACAGCATGCCTAAGGATACTCAAGTTAGTAGCATCTAGTGCCTCCTTCTTTCCCATGTCGGTAACACCCATTAGGAGGTCACTCGCCGCCGCCTGACTATAGGTTTTCATACCCTTGTCGACTTTGACATGTTCTCTCCTTGGTCACGTTGCTCCCTTCCCCGTGGCTTGGTCCTTCTTGCACATAACCTTGCTCGGTCCAGGTCGCCCGCTTTCGACATGTTGGCGGTTTGGGGTGACTGGCCTTCTGCTTCCTCGTTTGCACATCTACCTTTCCACTTCCATGTGGTATTAGTTGATAAACATTTCTGGAAACAGTCTGTCCATCACCTTTTCCGCTCTCCGCCTCCATCACCCTAGCTTTAGCTGGACTCAAGGTCTTGGCATAATTTTTGAACCGTTTGCTTGGAACCTGCCTCTTCTGGGGTGATTTGGGCTGACGTTAAATTAGCAGTCATACCACTCAACTCTTTGACCGATATGTCGCTATTCCCCGAGACAGATCTGCCTCCTTCTTGCCCTTTTCATCTTTTGCTTAAGCTGCTTCCGCAGGCTACGCTCAGAATCAGGGTCTGCACCATCATCTTTGGTTTCGGCTTCCACAACGTCGATTAACTTCTTGGCGCATTGCTGCGAGTGTTCAGCTGAAACCTTTGGTTTCCTGCCAGACTCCACTGTTCTCACGAGCTCCTCCGCTGTCGATCCTGCACCTTCCGGTACTTTCTCGACTTCTCTAGAGCCTTCCGCCTTGCCCTCTGATGACTCGTTCCTTTTTTTTTTGTATTTCAATTGAAACAAATCCATTTTGGACTCACGAGTCGGGGAGAAATTACGGACCAGGCAGGCAGAGATCCCCATTATCTACCCTACTCAACTATCTTACAACAGAGGATTGAGCTGTTCCTGAGGAGCGGTTCCATTACCCTGAAACCCTGTGCTCCTGTAGTAGAAACAGCTCCCTCCGCATAGCAACTTACCACATTCAATTCACATTCATCTCTGCCAGGGTGGTGGTAGCTGCTCACCTGGTAGTGCCTCCTGTTTCTCTACCTAAGCCACCCCGACACGACAAGGAGTCCAACAACAGGGGGAACAATTTCTGGTATTTTTAACGATTTGGTTCAATTTCAAATCTGAGCCACTTGCAGATGACCTACAAATGCAGCTGGAAGGACGTGCGGGTCAGTCGTGCAGTTTACTTAATTTATAGAACCGGTCAGGCGCGATCTCCAGCTTAATAACACAAGCATTCACCCACCTATTCGGCTCACTTTACCAAACTAAACCGAGTACCTTTTTACTTAATTATAAAGCAACCAAGCTCCCATCTGCATTCGCCTCATTAACTCGTCCAATTTGCATTCATTAGATCAATTTGCATTCACCCCCCACCCTCGAAAAAGGTACCCCTGAATTCGATGCATCTGCAGCAGCACTCATCATCATCATCAGGAGTACGTTCACCATCTATGTAGCACCATCCTTGCTCAGTATAAATTACAAAAAAAAAACGCACACCTACCCTGCAGGGTCCTGCGCTGAAAATTTCCAAATTAATTATCCTGAAAATGCTACCACTCTCCGGCAATACGGAGTAATTAAAAAGTTTTCGAACAAAGTTTGATGCATTATACGAGGACGTACCACTCGATGGAGAGGACTGACATTCCTCCGAAAAAGCGTTTAAAAAATTCGTGGCTCCCAATAAAGTGACAGTGTCAGTGGAACTGGCAGACAGGATAGCTGAAAGCTGCATCAGGTGCATCAGGTTTTTATGCATCTTTCGTGACTATGCATACAAAAGATACACAGATTGTGGAGAAAAGGAGAATGAAGGAGATTCGAATAAAAATACACTTTTAACGGCTCAATGCTTAATGCAGAATAGATTGCTTGTGCTCGTGTTGCCTTTAATGCCCTCCTCTCTCGTCAGGATACAGGATTCCATTTGCCATTTAAAATTCAACTCAATTTCATTCAACAAATTGACACAGATACGAGAGTTCTGGTTCAAGTGCTGGGGTATGCAGATACTTATGTGAGAGGTCCTGACAATCATGTCTGGATGTGAAGTCGAAATGCTATACTTAAGTCGTTCTCGGAAGGACATTAACTGATAGTATTTACGATTTGAAAAAGGAAAACTGCATTTGTACTATCCGCAGATAATGAAATTGTGGAAAGTGCCACAGATGCGGTGAACTGAAGTGGAAAAGAACGTACTTCAAGTGGATGCGTGGTATTTCATCTTAAATCAGGATCTCCGATTCCCTTAATTGACATCTGATGTTCGAGTTGCGAATCTGGTTGGAGGACTATAAAATTCCCCCGATGTGGTTGGCAGTTGTGACCTAGTTACAGTGTAATTGAAGGAAAGTAAGGATCCTCGGGAAGGGTTAGACGGAGGAATGTAATAAAATTGATTGATGGACGTGTAGGAAGTACTTTGTATGCGGATTGAGTGACATTGGAAGGAATGCGCTTAGTCGAAGCTGTACATATCCCTGTGCACCAGTTCACTTAAGAATGACACGCAAGGGTGCGGAAACAGATCTAGTACTCTCTACTCTTCCACCGATTTTATGGTTACAATCTAATATGTCCTGGGTGCCCTTACAAATGTATGTAAGCCGTTTGGTTGGAACTGCAAAATGTTTCTAGAACGTCATAAGCCACTAGTGGTGCCCATTGCGCACACGATGCCATTTATTGACATTGAAGGATCCTGGGCCAAATATACATGCATGCCTTTGAACCACAGTTGGGTACCACATGGATATCCTGGGTAACTTAAAGGCTGATGAACTTCCCAGGGCATGGTCACATCTAAGCGCCTCGCAGGCCCTTCCCGGGGCTAGCACGCCGTTTACCACTTTGAACAGAAAGGTAAACATTGAGTCCAACGAGGAAGCTGACAGGCGTTGGTGTCGATTAGATATGTATACGTGCCATAGCCAAATCGTTATGACCAGTCCATGACAAAAAGAGATCCGCAGATTTCATGAAACTCAGTCGCAGTGTGATAGGCAATTATGCAGCATGGCTAGAACTACCCCACAACGAATTCTGTAGGAACTGCAGGGACGTAGAGGAAATAGAATCCATTTGCCACTTGCTATGCGATTGCCCAGCACTAGCCACCAAAAGGAAATACACTCTTGGGAGCTACTTCCTTGCGGAGCTGAACAAACTCCTGAGATTCATGCATATGTCTGGGTGGCTTAGTTCAGCCGTCGATAATGAAATTTCAGAATCTCAGGGATCTACTATTGGGCACGATGGACTCATCCTTATTCTAAGTGAGCCGTTGACAGTCTCCTGTCAACTAGGACACTCATTGTATATTTATACAACCAAACTCTTATGAAGGATGCATCACGCAAAACCCAAAATCCCAGCTGAAGTGTCTGTAAGCCTTAAGAAGAGAGAATATCTAAGTCTGAAGCTAAGGATGTTGAAGCGGATAGTACTGATATCCAAAAAGGGTAAAAGGAAGAGTACAGTACAAGCATGTCCTTAGCAAGACAAATAGCTTATCGCCAAAAGGGTTCCTTAGATCTACAACGACAAGTCCAGTACTTGCATATGCATTGGTTGTTTGGTGGAATACCTCACTGCCCCTTTTGCTAAATTCGAAAGAATGCCTTGTCTCGCCTGCATAAAGCCCTTCCCTAGCATATCTACCTCTGCCCCAGATGCTATGGTAAACATCGCTCGTCTACAGATATGCGATTTTTGGTTCCATTCGCACTTGAGCTTCGATGGTCTCGCGGAAGACATATCCTACGATCCCACCTTCGGTTTTCTCAGCAGAAAACCATGGTGTAAGGACTACCAGGATCTCCGTCTGAAAGTGAATTTGTTTTGGTATCAATTCTGATCTGCGTATGCGTGGATAAGGCTTAGATATAGTCAAAGACATCATGAAATACAGAGTGTACCGTTATCGTCCGGGCTACTTTTGAAGGGCCCTCGATCCCACAAATCTGTGAGTGAAACATAAGGTCTATAGTTGTCCCAGTGGTATTTAAGCTTCGGTAGGCCTACTGGATAGCTTTTCAGTAGTGAACCAACTATGAGCGAGTGCTGAGTCTGACTATTCATGTGGCGCTGGATACTCGGATCACCGCAAGTTAGTTTCATCACGCATGTACCAGGCGAGGTATCCCTTGCTAACCTGACCTGTAATCTTGCAGTGAGATGTCTAACAATAGATTCTCAGAAAGAGGACGTGCAGCGGAGAAATTCCATAGATGGAATCCTGAGCTACTCGAAAATATTTGGAGTCCAGTTCAGAAAGGAAATTTTAAGACTGAGAGAGGGTCTTGAAAAGAAATGGTTGCGGACGGGCCCTTAATGGGCCTATGGCTCACATCCCGGAAGTGGCCTACTGGCATCGGTTTAACCGACCCCTCGTCCTAGAGGTTGTATCCGGATCCGGCTCTGCAGGTTGGAGGTTGTGCGTTGAGGCAACTTTACTGCCATGTAAAAATGTTTTAGTTTCAAAGCAACCACAAGCCTCGGGGAGGAATGACCCTACTGTTGACGACCTTGGCAAACGGATTAAGGACAACGATTTTCGCATCTGCACGTGCAGCTATGTACATACTGGATGAATGTCTTGTGTCGGTTGGAATGTGATCAATTTGTTAGACCATTGTATGATCAGGAGACCGCCATGTCGCCTTGTGGGTATACCAACCGTGGATTGATGTTTGCTGTTTTCCACAGCAAAGTTAATACCAAAGATGTCCTCCTCTCCCATCTTGGCGTTAAGATCGTTCAGCACGATTTTTATGGCATTGCCTGTCCATATTTCTTGTTGAGGAGCTCGTAGAAACATTCTATGGTAGCATCGCCCACATCGAATGTTCCACGTGCAGATGCAAAAATCGTTGTCCTTATGACGTATAATCACCTCGAAGTTATAGCTGCTGGAAGTATTGAAGTCCGGAACAGTTTTTGAATAATTCTTTCTTACTTAGGCAGTGCTTCTTCTTCAGTTAGCCCGATCCTTAGCCCCGAGTTGACGCGCATCACAGGCGAGGTCATCCTCTGCTGCACTATCCCTCCAGGTTGGATTCTGAAACAAGTTTGCTCTAGAGTACACATATCGAAGTGTTGGATTCATGTCTACCGTTAACTAGCATGTGCTGGATAAGGTTCATAGGTTCACCATCTAAAGTGGTGGCCATCTGTTGGTTTATTTTTAAGGTGCGTGCCATTTCGACACTGGCAACACTAAAGCGCTTGAAATATTGAGTTATATGCAGTGTCAAGCCTTTGAGTTAAGAAGTGGACCGTTTTTGGCTTCAAAAATGTTAGCAAATATTGAAAAAATATTTCCAAAGTGAGTGCTGTGTTGCAGAAACTTAAACACGAAATTTGATAAAAATCAGTGGGTGGTGTAAGGAAATTCCTAAAGAAAGCCCGTGAAACAGGAAAACTTAAGGATACCAAAAGCTATCCACGTACTCATCCGGTTCTCACAGAAGAAATAATGGCTGCCTCAACACGTCGCAGAACTCAACAACCCAACAACTGAGCATCAGCCGCACTTTTCCGAGGAGAATATTACATAAAGAGTCCTGATTCCTTGCTTTCAAGGAACACTAAAGATTGCTCAAGGATCGAAGCAAAATGTCCACTTCTCTTCGTTATCGCTTCTGTGTGCGCTTCAAATGAGTTGGAAAGTGATTTTGTCAGAAAATAATTTTTTCGGAAGAGGTTAGGTAGACAAAGGCCCTAATTGTCAGGATGCTGTCAACGACTCACTTAGACTTGGGATGAGTCCATTATGCCCGATGCTGTGTCAAGAAGCAAGACTGTAGGATTTGTGTTTCCGAAAATCCACCGGTAGTCGTAGAAAAACCAAATAATCCTCCAGGAGTGAGTGCCTGATGTAGGTTTTGGAGTGGCATTACAAGTCCCTACGTCTTTGGTGAACAAAGTGCACTACAGAAGCAAGGTACCTATTTTTGTGACCACAATTGAACAATTTGGTCGTAGACGGCCTAAGTCTCAGCTGTACGACGTCCTGTGATAAAACAGTCGTTAAACAATCGATCTTAATCCGGTAACCCTAGTATTAGTCGTTTGGAGGCGTGCCGTGATCACTACGTGGTGTCGTTCGGCTTTTTTTATAGGCAACTGTTATAGACCGTAGTTATTTAAAAGATCCACAAGCAATTGATGCACGAATGGAAAAAATTCGTCAATCTCGTCGCAAAAGAGAGCCACAAATAATCGACAAAGTGCTGCAAATTGGGTTGACGGGATGGGCTCCTCTAAAGCCACCTGCGGGTATCATTTGAATGATGTTATTCTGCGTAGATAATCGGAAAATTCATTGTCCTTAAAAACCTAATAATCATTGAAAAATATGCAACGACGTAGTCGTAATAGCTAATTCCAAAAGAAACCAACAGATGGCTCACCCTGTAGAAGGAGACACTTAACAGTTTGGCACTTTTCACCAAGTAAGGCCGTAGTGGACTATCGAAAGACCCCAATGTTGACCTCCAAGTTTCTGTGGATGATGACCCCTCCAGGCTCCATGAACCACATTAGCTGGAGCTGTAGAATCTAGTTTCGAAGCGGATCACAGCCAGGCAATCACTTATTGCCTTGAAATCAACATAAATCCGGATCCTAACACGTGCACTCTTTTTTGACATCTCTAATTGATGACGAATCCTTTCCTTTTAAGCAAAGCTGATCCCATTCATTGTTTCGTACGTAAAAGGCATCGAGATGGTTCATCATCAGACGTCTTTAACCCCCACACAAAATCAATGGATTTTCTATAATATACTCAGGGATATTTCAAAGTTCAGGATAAATACCAAAGGTAATAAAAAAAAAACCGTTCCATTCGGTTTTACAAACATTTCCAGATTCCTTATTGCCTAGGGTGCCGGTCGCATGTAGAACCATTCCATCTTTAAATACCCATCACATGCAATCCACTCGACTGTTTATCTCAATTGTAGCGTTTCCGTGCTTAAAATTCCAACCAAAGTTCGTCATCCAGTCTCGAAAGGTAGTACACTTCACTTCAGATACTTTTTTTTTCTAGTCACCGACCTCAATCCTTAACTGATTCCACGTGAGTCCCCAAATCGATTGCAACTATTGAAGAGCGCTTCAAAAACAGATGCCAATATAAAAGCATTGCGTCGCCAAAATATTTATAAAGTTTGTGTGTGTGTTTTTTTTAGGGGCTGGAGGGGGGCTATTGCAATGAAATTGTCCCGCGCCAGAGCTCATACAACAGGGGGATGCGATTCTATGAGATATTCTCGGAAAAAGTAAACACACGGCGCTGAATTTTGTCGTGCTCCACATTCAGGAATAGCATCCACATTGCATCAGTAACCGCTTGTCGTCACCATGCTTTGACGATGTCAATCCTAATTTGATTTAAAAAATATTGCTGGCCCGGTAAATTTGGAACAGAAAGCAATTAATTTGGAGGTACACACGTACAAGTGCACGGGTATGTATGGGGGGACGAATCCTTGCCAACAAATGCGAGAAGGGAACGTAGTTTTTTTTTGTCTTGCTTCTGAACTTGTCTCAAGGCAACGAATCGATTTCGGATTTTTCCTTGAAAGACAAAAGAATTTATTGCAGATGCGTTGGCATTAGGTGCTCGTAAGGTGCGGAGGAAACTTTTACAATTCAGCTCACCTAAGGTGGATGGCTATTTATTGGCTACCAGGCGGAATGAGGCATGACAGGGAATGCAAGAGCTCTGAAACTACTTCCGGATGCACTTTAAGTGTTTGTTTCTGAATGCAATTTAGTTTTGGAGCTTGGAGAGATGGGCGGGACGAGACGGGACGGGATGTGTACAATGAACGCAGTCGATCGAGTGGAAATATTTCTAATTTGGACCCAAGTAGCAAACAAATGAGGAAACGTACTTTACTATCTGAGAGGCAGACAGGCACCCGACCCCCGCCGAGAGTTTTTTTACGTTTCGTCAAAATTATCCACTTTAAGTACTTTATAGAGCGACAGAGACTGATGTGTATTTAGGCGATTGCGAGTGCAAATGGATTTCGATGTGAGTTGCATCATGGTGGTGGGGATCTTGACTAATCTTAGCCACTCTGAGGCATTAGTATCGGATGGGATCGATATAGTCCAGATGGGAGAGCCCTAGATCCACAACAACACCGTTTTTGAAAGAGCAGAACTGGTCGCCATTTGCTCGCAGACGATGTCTATCGGGAGAAGGTGAAGCATGGTTCGAAGCTCCGCTGTTGGACAGATTCTCAGATCAAATGGGATGCATGCCACTCGTTGAGCTTGTTCCATCTTTTTCGGGTTGGAGTTCGTCTCCAAGGCGGTCCACCACATCATTGCGCCATACAGGAAAATCGGCCTTACCACCAACACGTCCTCATGTGGAGCCGACCGCTCTTTTACATGAGTACAAGGTAACCATTGCTTTTTTGACACGTTCGTTAACGTTTTCCCTCCAAATAGCTAGCGCTGTTTGAGAGACTAAGAGTAGAGCCTCCTAGTGTGAGAGGCGAAAACCAATGGATTTTGTATTTCCTTGTGAAGAGGACTAGCTCGGTCTTGGTCAAATTAATACTAAGGCCGCATCAGGTGTTCTCTATTTCCAAGACGAGTTTGTTGAGAACATTATCCCAGAGCAGAGCAGAGAGTATACCTCCATGGGGGGTACCCTGTCGTGCTTGTTTTTTGATAGAACTCCTCCCAAAGAAGGCAATTACGAGTATGACTCTACTTCTGAGCATATGCTCTGCAACCCGGCAGACTGATTCGCATATGCTAACCCTGCGTAGGGCATCAATAATCGAGTTGGTTTCCTCCTTCTATATCAAGGAAGGAAGTACGGGTGAATTCCTTAACAGAGAGGGACTTTTCGGTGGGGTGTATAATTGAATGAAGGGTGTCTCAGATTTGCCTTCAAAGCAAGGGAGTATCTACTGAGTCCTTAATGTAAAGATCGATGATTCTCTTGAGAGTTTTAAGCATAAAAGATGTCAGACTAATTGGTATGAGTTCCTTGGAAAGTATGTGTGCTTCACCTTGCACCACTCATTGGGTACAGTTCCTAGTGCACTACAGCCTTTCCGAATACATGACAAGTTCTGTCGTATAATTCCCAACACTTTCTGTAGTTGAGCAGGAAAGATGCCGCCTGGTTCCGGGGATTTGAATTCGAAGCTATTGATCACCTACGTTAGCTTCTTAGCTTATCATCACTGTCTTAGCTTAGAAAAGACCTGTGGGCGTACAGCCTCTATCGGGGCAATTCTCAAATCGGCGATAGGCATACAGCCGGAGAAGTATGTGTCTATTAATAGATTGAGCGAGGATTCGGGATTCTTTAGGACACGACAGACGTGTTATCAATAATCTGACAGAAGATGCGCCAATATTTACGGCGGGCTTTCCTAACAGCTGCCATAAACGGCTTTAGTCTGAAGGTAGCCTTGTAGACTTGGCAAAAGTTCCTTCTGTTCTGGACTCCACCGAGGTGGGCGTTTGCCTATCTTCCCTCTAGTGGCTGGACAAGATTCGGTGAATGCTAAGCTGAGGGCAGAGGTAAGAACATTGTTTAGCTTGACTAGCTCTAGCTGTGCAAGTGGTGTGGTACAACCGTGCTTGGGTAGTTTTAGCAGAAAAGATGGAGTTGTGTTTGCCCCACAGTTAGTCCTGCGACATTTGCGAAGGACTACCTGTAGGATATAGAGCCGTGGGGGCGCAACTACTGCGTTGTAGTCTAATCCTTACGGATGGCTCCAAAACTGGTCGATGGTCTGGCGCGGTTGTCTTCGTGGAGGCCCATAGCATTAGCCTTCGAGCAGAGGTTTATGTTATCCTAATGGCTACCAACAATATTGTAAAGAATTGGACAGGGATCGGAGTATTTGCATCTGTATTTACGCTTAAAGCCTTGATCAACCCTTAAACTCGTTCAAAAACGATTCGAGAATGCAGGAATTCTTTGAATGAACTCTCTGCCTCTTGTCTGGATCCCAGGTCACACTAGGATTGCAAAGGAATGAGATCTCCGATGGGATTCCTAAGCAAGGCTCAGACGATGTTTTCTCAGGACCTGAACCTGCGATGGGTCGTCCCGCGTCCTCGGTCAGGGCCTCCATTGACCATTGGGTTTCTCGCCAACACAATTGCATGTGACACGGCTCTCCAGGATGCAGGTGGACTAAACGTTTGTAAGAAATCAGCAGCAATCTTGCTGTCTCTCAGCAGAAAAGACAACTTATTGGCGTTCTCACGGGATTTTTTTTACCTTTTCCTGGGCATCTTTGCGTGCTAGGCTCAAGAGACACCACTACCTACGACGCTTGGTAAGGGTCGACGATACTTAGGATCACTTCCTTTGTTATTGTCCAGCCTTTGCTCGGATCAGGTGGCAGATCTCCGATGCTGATGTGGTAAGTGTTGATACTGTAAGCTCTACATCACTGAAGTGCCTTTTGGGCTTTCTCCGCAAGTCGAAGAAATCCAGTGAAATGTGTCGTACTGGGTCTTACTTCCAAAGGACTATTCTCGTCTGAGTGCTCGATTCAAGTCAATAGATACATCCCTCCCTCAGAGTAACCATTTTCCAACACTATCCTGCAAAATTAAAGGAGAATAAAGACTCAATTTGCCGTACACCTTGGCAAAAAATAAAAAAAAAACAAATTTAAATTCATTACCAAGGACGAAATGGATACTCCGCCACCCACGAAACACACTGCACAATACCGAAAGGATGGATGAATATCCTGCCAAGAACTAAGCTAACTTGCACAAGATTGCAATTTACCGACCCCTCCTATGCATGCCTACCTGCACAAGTTAAATCGATTTCTACGTAGCGAAACTTTCTCTACCACCCTGTTCGGCGGACGCAAAGGGATGACAAAGTTGAAAAACGTGCCAATGCAAGGAAGAAACTTTTATTGCAACGAAAACATCGGCGAAAAGAAAACAGCAAAGAATTTTTCTGTTGCTGGGGCTGATGCTGCTAATGCATCGTTTCCCAGTTGGCCATTCCGCCGGTCGGTCGGTCGCCGCCACCACTGTCTCCGCCAACAACAACAGAAAGGATGCCGTACCGTGATGCTGCACGTTTGGTACTTTGCCAGGAAAATAATGAAAATTTACTCCGAGAAATGAAAAATCTTTTTTCGGGCTACGCAAGCATAGTCGGGCCAAAAAATTCTGATGCCGATCGATAAGACCTTCACATTGGCCGGGATGGGATTAGTGTGCGGCCATCACACCGCTTTAAGCTGTCAAGTATCTAAGTGGGCCTACCGGTGCCATATTTTACACTTCCGGTTTCTATTGTCAACATCACACACTCGGATGAGGGGTGGTAATTATGCACTTAGCATGGCTAGGGAACACCACCTCGAAATGACTGGCAGTTTCGAGAGACTGTGTTAACTATTTTTTTTTTTTTTTTTTAAATGAAGTTGTGGACTTGAAGTTGTTTTGACGATGATGTTGACAGTTTGTAATGTTGACGAAGTTGTTTATGTGGATTATGTGAGACTGGTATTGACTGTGGACATTAGAGAGCAGGTGCCAATGCGACCCAAATTGCTTCGACAAACAAAGTATTTTTAGAAAATATTTTCACTTAAGATTTAATTGGAAAGCGCTTGGTAATGGGTCGATTGTTTTGCTTTGGGGGAGTCTCGAATGTCTCGGATTGACAAAGACTTTTACTTGCTTGGTTGAGATCCCTTTCTACTTGTGCGCCACCTAAGATGAAGCCTTCTTCTACTGCGTAGTCTCTCCGAGTTACATAGATTCTATGACTATACATATCCCAGACGGTTTTTTTATTTTATGGACGCGTCAATGGATGTGGTAAGCCGGGAGTACGCCTACGTACTAATCCACACATCCACCCTTTTACCACTCTCCCTAGACCGAGAACTGAACTGGAAAGACAATATTCTTGAGCGTACAAAGAAAGCATCGATAGCTTTCTACACCTGCAGCAGAATCTTCGGGAAAAAATGGGGTCCTAAACCAGCTACCAGCCATCGTCAGACCCATCCTCACGTACGGCTGTCTGGTCTGGTGGCCTGCAGCCGCTAAAGCCAAAAAGCTGAACACCCTCACCAGAATACAACGTCTAGCCTGCATAGGCACGACTGGTGCTATTAGGACAACACCCACCGCCGCCGTTGAAACCATGCTCGGGCTGTGCCCACTTGACATCTTCACGAAAGAGGTAGCGGCTAAAAGTGCCTTAAGCCAAATCGGTCACAGCACCATTACCAAGTGGATAAACGCCAACGAGCCTTCGGACTACATGGCCACCCACTTGGATTTCAATCTCAACATCGACTCTAAATTCCCCTCCAGGGAAAGCTGGACGAATGGTGGGATCATAGACCCCACCTCCATATCTATCTTCACGGATGGATCAAAAATGGACGTACGTACGGGATCCGGTATTTTCCCAGTGGAACCCTCAATTGCCCGGTCCATGAAACTTCCGATCGACGCAAGTGTGTTCCAAGCGGAAATTCACGGTATCCCTGCCGACATCTATCCACACTAAACAGCAACAGACAGGTTGGCCAAGCAGCCATCAAAGCCATAACCTCCAGCACCACCAAATCTAAATTGGTCCAAAGATGCAAAGAGGAACTCAAATCCCTCAGCACGAGACATAAAATCTGGCTCTGCTGGATCCCGGGCCATATGGGTATCCACGGGAATGAGATGGCCGACGAACTGGCCAGGAAATCACCTACACGGAGACAATTCTCAGTCTCCTCATGTCCAAAATCTCTACAGACTTCTTAAATAAGGCCAACGCAAGGTGGAACACCATCAACGCATGCCGAGTCTCTAAAAAACTTTGGACCCAATTTAACAAAAAGAGGACCAAAGAACTGCTATCATTTAACAGACCACAGCTGTCACTCCTCATTGGAATCCTTACTGGCCACAATTCAATGGCGGCCCATCTCAAGAAAATGGGAATCAACACCACCGACCTATGCAGAGGCTGTGGCGGTACAGAGGTAGAGGAAAACTCAACACACTACCCCTGCGAATGCCCAAACCTCTTCAGAACCAGATTCTCAACCCTCGGAAAATCACAGTTCAAAGACCTTAGTGAACTAGCAAACACGCCACCTAAAACCACCCTAAAATTCATCATGAAATCGGGCTGGTTCAGGAGGCTCACCCCTGCTACTAACTAAACAGCTTACCCACTGCTTATTTCTCTTCTACTTTTCTTCATCTTTTATTTACAGTAATCCCACTCCGGGGGAACACAATGGATCCGTTGAGACCCGAGTGAGACTGCACCCTTGCTGATGCAGTCAACCCCCCTACCTAACCTAACCTAACCTACCACTCTCCCCGTGGAACTGCCTTAGGAATCACCTCACGGGGCTGGCTATCTGCCTTTTCGGGTCTTCTTAATCTTTCGATTCCCCTCAACTCGTTCTGCACGCTCGTTATGAAGGAACAGATCTCCAACTAGTCGTCCACTGACTTTGTCATATGGCTTATTAGAAGGTCCGGGATTGGTAGGCACATCCTTTCCTCTGCGAAACTTCTGCAGGGTAACATTGCATTCTCGGCATCTACCTCTTCATCTGGACATTCTGGGACGAAGGGCGAGCTATAGCCAAATCCGATAGCCGCCGTGATCGGATTGCGCAAATTGGTAGTTGCAGTGCCCGTGTGCTCTCTTTATCGTGGCAGTCAACTTGTGGGTCCATCTGCCTTTTCCGTGTTATCCCACCTGGCTTGCTACAGTGCTATAGATGCTACCCTTTTTGGTCTCTGGTTGATTCACAGTTCGCCTAAGATAAACCCCTTGCATCTCGCTAGCGAAAATGTCGATGTGGACCGTACCCGACCCAAATTGTTCGGAAACCGCATAATTGTTCTTAGTGCACAGAGCTTACTTCGTTGTAAGTGCTCCCCGCCGCTCCCTTACCAGGGGACGGTATAGAGGGATTGAACTTATCACTGTGGATCGGTCCACAGATGTTTGGCGGTATCCGGGAAAGCACTGTCTGCATCTGTACGCCTTTTTACTAAAGTATTCGACGTGGGTTTTTATCCGTTGTCAAGCATCACCGCTTAGTATTTTAGCGACTCCCAACTCGGAAGTTTACGTATTCCACAGTCTATCGACTGGTTACTAAGACAGCCTCGTTGTTGTGGTCAGCAGACTCTAAACAAATTTTGATCATGGCGACTACTTCATTCTTGGTGGACTCTACCTCCAAGGTTTGGCCACCGGCGATATCGTCAGCAAAGCCAATCACTTTAACTTCTTGTGGTAGCAAAACTCCGTCATACATTATATTCCACAGTAGAGGTCCAAGGACTGACCCTTGGGGGACTCCCGCGGGCAAATTATAGTATTAACCGCCATTGTCCCTCTGGTACTCTACTTTTGTCTTCAAAATTTTCGGCCAGGATATTTGTGGAGGCAACGAGGTTTGCAGAGTTGTAAAACTTTCGAACATCTTTCCTGGAGGGGCAGCTCTCTATATCATCGATAGCAGGCTTCTCATGTTTTTTTTTCTTTTTCTTCGCAGTACCGATGGTCCTCCCGTCTTTACTGCTTGTAGAGCTTGTGATGCAGCCCTCGTCCTTCTCTCGAGCGGCGCTTTATATGCGCACATTTCTCATCAAGCCAAGAGTTTCTTAATGGAGGTCTGGAAAAACCCATCAAGCCAGTTTCGACCTCCTTGATAGCTTGTTCGCAGAGCATCGGACTTTTCGAGAGAATACGGAATATGCCATCTAGGAAGCTGGTTACTATCTGTATCTATTGCACCTTCTAGACATTCTTCGTTGTTGTGGCGTCAAGGATATCCACTTTCTTACCCTGATAGTAGTCCGAGTCCATATAACGGCCACTCGGAAAGTTCGGACGTAACGTGGTCAATTTGATTGACGGTTTGTTTGATCAGAGGACCGCCATCTACCGATCGTACTATCAAAGATGGTCTCCTTCCCTTTTTTGGGTTTGCGTCATGCTTAGGACATTCCCCCTAGCTTTTGTCAAGGAATACTTTCTGGAAGCATCGTCTTTTTGTCTTGTGAAGGCATAGGCACATATTAAACTTTTGCTGCCGAATATAGTCTTGATAGAAATTGTTCAGGCGTTCACTCGCATGCCGCAAGCTCAAGATTTCTTCTCTTAGGGTGCTGCGTACAACAAATCCGCGTCCAAATAAGTGGATAAGTAACCTACTTTCTGGTACCACAATAAAGTGCGCTTAGTATGCTGGTGCCACTCCAACCTTCCAACCTAACCTAGGCAGGTGAAGGCACCAAAAGTTCTTCCCCATCCCATGAAGTCTGTCTTTCAACACCTCCTTTTCTATGTGAGACGTAAACTACCAGACCAGCTGTCTAATTTACAAGAGCGAAACGTCTAAGCATCAGTAAATGCCATCTAAACTCGCAATTAAAACTTCAAAATAAAAAAAAACATTTCGCCCAACGTGGGGCTCGAACCCACGACCCTGAGATTAAGAGTCTCATGCTCTACCGACTGAGCTAGCCGGGCACATGAAGACCATCTGTCAAATTTCTGTTTTCATATTGTACCCAAAATGTCACGAACCGAGTACAATTTCAATCGTCTCCGTTCCATTCATCGTTTCTAAAAATATTTATTCTCACCATCATTCGAAAACAAATTGAATTGTAATTGCTTTCCACCTCCAATAACCAGTTCATTCACTCACCGTCGCTACTGCGACAATTCCAAGGTATTTTCAGCGGTACCGCTGTTCCGGTTCCTCGTTCGATGTTCTAAAAATAAATTTCACCGTTTTTCTTTCGCATAATTACTCAGAATCCGTTTTGTTTTTATATTCTTTCCTGATGCGATTAACGGATAATGAATGAGATTTCTTTTATGCAGCACACATTGGCTTGGTAGTGTGAATCCCAAAACGCCTTCGGGGATTTCCTGATCTCGATTCAGCGTTGTCCCAGATTTTCCCATCAATTTTCCGCACATATCAGATTGCGTTCATTGAACGTTGTTTGCATGAAACGCTGCCCGATTAAGTGGCTTTCCTTGGGGAGTATCACGAAAATAGGACATCGGGTCAATTTGCATTCATAAAGTGTCCTTCATCTGGCCAGTCAGTGTACGGTCACAATAGTCAGTAAATTTTAACAAATAGCAAAGACATGAACCATATTCGTTGTGAATTTAATGTTTCCCCTTAGGTGTCGCACGGATCAGAAGAGAGTGAAACCACACGTGGTTGTCAAATTGACGTCTGTGCAGAAGGTAAATAAACATTTCTTCAGCAGGTTCGGCACAAACTCCATTCAAACTTCCATCAAAATTTGAACATAATGGACACCATAAAGGAGTTGGTGGGTTTCATGAATCCTCATCAAAGAATCGATCTCAAAGCCGTTGCACTGACAGATGTTCTAGGTGAGTTATTTTGGAGAAACAATCAGTCTCTTCTAAGTTCTCTGTTTTTAGGTCTAACTGGGACTCCGGAGGGCAAAAAGACACTCCTCGGCTTCGACGAAATGTTGGCTGCAATCTTTGGGTTAACTTTTGAGTCAACAGTAACTATTGCCAAGGATGCAGTCCTGACTCTAATCAATTTAACGGCAGAGGACGACGGCGCCACAAAAATCTATGAAACAAGCAAAAGTCTCCATCCGGTGAGTGTGAGTTGCATTATTTACGGATTAGGGCTGATGGATTGCTTTCTTAGAGATTCGAAATTATAGAGGAGGCTGTTAAGCGGATAACTGATGAAAACTCGGAACTAGCTGATCCATGGACGATGGTTCTAAGTAATTTGACACGAGTGGGACGATTGGTGGGTGACATACTAGACGTATTAGAAAAAGATGAGAAAACCTTGCTGAATTTAGCGAAAGCATTCTCAAAACTGGACTACAATAAGAAAAAGGCGAGGTTGCATTATCTAGGTGAGAAACATAAGATAAAAAATTTGGCCGGATTCGAACCCACCAGCAACGCACAGATTGCATGACGCTCTAATTTTTGCACTGGGCTCATGCTGGTACTCTAAGCTAGACTTGATACTTAAACTGTCTTTCGACGCAACCTAACTTAAATTGTTTATTTAATCTAGACTTACAGACCGAAAAACTAAGGAAAATTTATTCCTCTCCATTCCCTGGCAACCAGAACTTCTGTTGCTGCTGTTTAACATTTGCAACATCGCGGCCTGATACCGTCATTTTAAATCGGAAGCAATTCGCGTCGCGTTAGTCGTAGTCGGTAGCATGGCGTATTGGCAACATTGATAATAAGCTGCACTGCTACTCTGTCTTATATTAGACCTCTCTAGAGAAAAAAACGTGGAAAGATCCCATAAGATCACTTGTGAAAACGTATGAGAGGATAAACGCACTAACTGCACTCCGTTGCAGATTGTTTTTGATTTCGAACGAAGAAGGTAAACTACCATTTTTCAAAATGAACTGTCTGCTGGTGAGCCTATTACAAAGCATGAACAGCAAGGGTTTGGTTATACCCAGCTTGTAGAAAAGCCCTACTAGCCATACGGTGTGAAGAACTTCTCCAAGGCACCCGTTCTTCCTTTTATTCCATTGAACACCCGATACCAGTCTAGACGCGGCATATGTATCATGGCATGCCTTGAAGCGGAAGTGGTTATCCGTAACGATATGCATGTCTTCATCCCATTTAGTCAGAGTTCTATTGATAACGTTTTTGAATACCTTGCTGTCGTTCCGAAGGAGACTTATCGACCGGAGATTCGTCAGATTGTAGGTATTTTCATCCCTTTTGAGAATAAGATGTACCACCGTTGTCTTTTATTGCGTCGAGTCTTGTGCATTATTCAGTGCATTGTTAAAGAGGGTGGTGTAAATGTCCACCGCTTTAGGAAGGAGGTATCGAAGCACAATATCCTCCTCAATGAATCGAATATCGTTTAAAGCTGTACGAGGAATGTACCCTATGATCGAATTTTGGCATAATATCGTCATTGAACTTGTTGAAACTGATGTTCGGTTATAGCCAGTGCTGCATAGAAGTTGCGCCCATTTTGCAGGTCTTGGTTCAGGCAATTACAATTATTGGCCTTGTACACTTCCTGAAAAGATGCTCCTATAGCCTATACGTTCTGCGAATCTTCGATGACGAAGAAGTTGTCCTCACAGACTGCGTTCATTTCATCTATGCCTGCTGTAATCAGTATTTGTTCGTTCTTCGTTGTTCGGGGATGTTAAGACACGGCAAGTCGTTTTGATTATTCCTCCGAAATATTTTATTCATTTGTGGCAACATACTCCGGTTACAGCCCGAATTTTGTTGTTCCAATGCGAGTTTACAGAGAGTCTATAATTTTCTTTAGTAGGAGTTTTTATTCATTGACTTAAGTGTCCTGACCTCCGAGTTTTATTTGTCTGTACAAGGTTTTTAGTCTCGACAAAAGTCAACTTTTTCGTTGATGGATTGCGCAATTGCTACGTTGCGGAATATGTCCACGTTGTCAGTGTGTTGATACCGAGATATCACACTGCTTATGTTCGTTTAATAGTCTAGTCCACTTGTAGCTATAGGTCGATCCCCTCGTTTGACAGATTCCTATTGGACGGCGGATGGAGTGAGCTCGAGGAGGGTTCTCTTGTCACAACTCCGGTCACACCTTTGGAACACGTCTCACAATACGCTTCACTTTCTTCTTCTTCACGCGATACCAGGCTTCTAACCTGGATATCTCCGACTAAGACTGCTGCAACCCGAGCTTTGATTGCTATACGATCATCAATGCATCTCCAGTAGTCAGGTGATAATCATTTGCGGTAGCTTTTCTCCTTTTTGCCGATGTAGGTACATGTCTCAGTTGCAAACACATTTGTCACGGCGTTCCAGTGTTCATCCACAATCCCAGCACTGTGCCGCTGATTGTTTCTATTTTTAACGCTGAGCCTGTCGGATCAATATATGAACAGTAGCTACTGCAAATTAATACGAAGATTGGTGCCTCTGGCATTTAGAAAACTTAAATTGCTTCGCCATTTCGTTGACAGTGAAAGTGAATGTACACGAATCCACTGATTTATTACTAATATCCGCGACAGTTACATGTAACATGGATTTCAGTCTTTCGACACGGCTTCCTTAATTACTCAATCTCAGAAAGGCTAGTGCGTCTGAGTCTCACTAGACCCTTGTTTAAAGAGTGAGTCTCATGGCCAGTCAAAGAATTAGATTATGCATTGCATTCCTTTTCAATTCCTAACTGATGTGTAGTGGTAGACGATAAGCTGGAAAGCGGATTAAATGTTCAACTGGTTCGAAAAAGAGAAAAAGCCTTCGCTGATGCCAAAATGCTGCTGTGTCTCAAGCTGATTCTCAACAGGGGAGTCCAAAAAATAAACGAATTGGATGTATGCACGTGTCTAAAATCAAAACGATAAAACCGAACGTTGGGTGCCGTGGCTCAGTGGTTAGTGCGTTGGATTACTATTACTAATCCCAGAAAAACAAAAAAAGTTTTTTCATGGTCCCACCTCTCGCGAATGTCTGACCAACGTCCAACGTTTCCCTTTCGAACACGGCTTTAAACTGTAGGCCACTTCCAGCTGTGTGACAAAAATATAAAAACGCACAACACGAATGGTCGCGAAGGTAGGTCCTGTACCATATACAGTCTGTTGCGCCAAATATTTGTATTTTTTTGTAAAACCGTAGTTTAAGTATACTAGACAGAAATTTAGAGAAACTGCCGGAACTCAGACCCACGAGCCAAAAAAAAAACTAAAGATGCGCTATTAAAAATCTTAGCACAACCTTAAGCCTTACCATCACGATTAGTGCCTTAAAAGACAGCATCACCTCTAAGTAATGTGAAACGCTTACCATCAAAGTTAAATGTTGCATGTTCAGACTTTTTTCTTCAATGATAATACCATACCCCTTGCTACCCGCTGAATTACCACACACCCTTAATGGCTTTAATCATTTCAATTTAAAATTCATATTTCCAGCAAATTTTCTTAAAGTTAAAGACATTAATCACTCCCACTCCTTCTTTTTCTTTAGCTCCGATTTTTTGCAACCTGACCCAAATCAGTCGAGGGCGAGAAATTGTCTGCAATTCCAAATATAATCTGTTGGAGAGAATCATTCCGTTTGCCTCCTACGAAGATAGCATTGTTCGTCGTGGGGGTACCATTGGAATTTTGAAAAACATTTGCTTTGATCCAGCCTACCATCATGTGATACTAAACGAAAAGGATGACATCTTGTATTGCCTGCTCTACCCTTTAGCAGGTCCAGAGGAATTTACGGACGAGGAAAATGAGATGTTTCCCATTGAATTACAGGTATTTTGATAACAACAACCACACAAGGGTTAACCGAACGATTTAATGAATTTACTCCCAACTATTAGTACTTGGGAGAGGATAAAAAACGTGAAGATGATCCTGATTTAAGGAAAATGCTTTTGGAATCATTACTGCAATTGTGTGCAACCAAGAAATATCGAGAGTTACTGCGCTCTAAGGGAACTTATGAAATTTTAAGAGAATACCATAAATGGGAGGCGAACGTCAGTAAGGATAATAGTGCATTGCTGGCCTGTGAGAATGTTGTGGATATTTTGATTAGGTATATGGAATGCTATGAACATTGTATCCTTAAACATTGTTGTGGTTTATGTTTCAATTACAGAAGAGAAGATGAAATCGGCGTGGATAACCTAAAGGAAATCGACGTTCCAAATGATATGAGCAAAAAGTTCGTTGAAGATGATGAGGCATACCTAAAGGACTAAGTTGAAGATACATACTCTCGTATGGATGTACATATAATGTAGAAACTAAGACGCATTGTTGGAAATATACATTTTTATAGCAGAAATTCTGGTGAAATTTTACTAATTGAATTTTAACTCAGATGCATCTGAATCCTAAAGGAAGCCGATTAGGCATTGATATCTCGCTTGAACATTTGTCTTTCATCTGTGGAATTATGGATTTGTTTTAGTCTATTACCGATATACATATTGGCTTAAAGAAGCATTTTTTTCTGAGAGAAACACCGCCATAAGTCAATAACATGGGAAGAATAGAAATTATTGTTGGCACCAACAGCAGCTTCATTGGAGACCCAATTCAAGCAATTTTGAATGTAATTGAAAGAAAATAAGGTCCGGTCTTTATTTAATTTAATCAATTTCTTCTTAGGGTGGCAAAGAATACTCCAAAGTGGAACTCTAGCGGTTTTACTTTTACCGACATCCGCAGTAAACTTTCAATATAAGAAAATCACACAAAGTTAGGCGACTACTATCCATCCTTAACAAAACTTTTACAACTGGGGTACGTACCTATGTATGTACACCAGTAAAAGGCAGAAAAACTACCTCATATGGCTATAACCAAGCTCCTGAAAACATCGCATCACAATCAAAGCACGAATACTTGTCACGTTTAGCACTACATTGCACTTTCTTCTTCTTCATGCCATATTGGGCTTCTAACTCATGTCTCTCTACTACTGTGGCTGCTGCAAAACCTCATGAAGAAGTAGAAAGTACAACGTTGTGTGAGACATGACAAATATTTGCACATTAACACATTTGGGATGGTCCACTCTACAGAAATTCACTACTTCACTGTCTATCAAAATTTTACTTCAGTCATAACTTCAAGGTTATTCTTCTTAAGGTTGTGTTAAAGTCCGTGGTGGACCTGAATCTCAACCAACAAACGTCTTCAGCCAGATCGATCTCCAGTTGCGCACGCCCAGTTGGTTGAGGTCCCTTTTCCCTTGCTTGCGCTACCTGGTTCACGAATTTCCTCTACTGCGCCGGGGTGAATTCGAAGATCTTTCTGACCGGAGTATGGTGTAAATACGCTCTACGTCAGCCTATGTTTTTGACGCGTGAGTTTTGTGCTGTTCTTTCGAGAATGATATTAAAAAAGTCGCATCACTGCGCGTAACCTTGTCTGAATCCTTTTTGACATCAAAGGTCTGGGTGAATTCTTTACCGACCTTGATGGAGCAGCGTCCATTCTCCATCGCCATCCTGGTTGATGGTTGATTGAGCAGGAGATTTCAATGCTTCCTTGTGAATATCGAGATGCCAGAACCGCGAACGAGCTACGTTTCGCCATGCAGCAAGGTCGATCAGCCTGAATCTGTTATAGGAGGTGTCATGTAAGCTTTACTTTGCGACTCTGCTACCAATCTCCTAGATTTGCGTTTAGGACAATTTTAATGTCATAGCAAAGCTCTATGTTTTATCCAAGAGCTCGTAGAACCTATCTCTAGTGTCGTCGTCTCTCTCCTCTTTGGGGACATGCGCGCATATTGGATATATATTTGCGAGCTAGCCTTGATGCGAATAATTGTCGTGAGGCACTCGTTCACATATTTGAAACCTAAAACTTCTTGCCTAAGTCTGCTGCTTTTGTTGTCGGTAGCAAACGCCGTAGTAGATATCGCAGATTTCTATCTCCTTTTTGCCCGGTCCATCCCATCACACTTCTTGGACGTCGGTGATATATGCTTAGCAGCACTCTAGGTCAGATTTGAATAGTCACATGATTTCTTACTGGACACTATCGAGTTAAAAGACACCTCATGATTATGGGAATAGGAACAAGGACGAAGAAACAGCGGAACACATACATATGTATTTAGAGCACGTCCTCGTCACTTAGGTAAATTCTACCTTGAGCCAGACGATATATCTGTCGCCTAAAAATATTCAACGATTGGAAGGAGTCACAACTAGCCCATCTGGAATTGCGGAAATTTTAAGGTGGCACGCCCTCACACCATCATTAAAACAACGTCAATCATATTTTTGTTGTATATTTGTTTTATTTTTGGAAAATGTTTCTATTTTATTATGTTTAATTCGTAAGAGCCATAAATAACTTTTTTTTTTGTGTACAATTCGTAAAAACTTTTGTTTTTTATTGATTGGTCATCGTAATACCCTTCCCCTTATTTGTTTTTTATGTGTTTTTCTATTTCGCTATTTATTCATATAAGAAGTATCAGAAATTGATATAGTTTTGAGCTTGATTCAACTTTAAAATTTAAAATATTCTCTCTCTCCCCTGCACGATTTATATAAAAGCATTTGCAGTTGTTGTGTAAGCCTAGAAAATATTAAAAAGATGCGCGTTTCCTTTTAGTTTTGTCTTATATTTCTTAGAGTATGGAGAATCAAAGTGTAATAATTTTCGTATAAATTTAATAATAATTTAAAAAAAAAAATATTTAATAAACAACTTCTATATATTGCAAAGCGGTGTCGATTATGTCAGGCCATTTACTTAAAAACTAATAAAATGTACACGTATGTAGTTTATATAAAAATTAGAACAAAAAACAATTAACAATCTTAGTCATAGATAACATTTTTTTTAATTACTTTTTTTCATTGTATGTATTTTATTTATAAATTGCTTTAAGGAAACCATGTAAAGCTCACATTTTTTTTCTTTTTGTTTTGTTTGTTGTTTGCCTTAAGTTTAAGATATTTTAGTATCAACTGGATTTTTGTTTGATTTGTTTAAATAATTTTGCTAAGTTTTCTTGATTTTTTTTTCGTTGATAGAGTATGTAATTTTGATTAAATTGATGCATCTAAATGTAGTTTATGGTTTTTTTTTTTGGTTTTTTAATATAAAAATGCGAAAAATTCTCTCGTTAATGTTAAATGTTTTTTTTTTTTTTGGTTTTATTTTATTTATATTACAAAAAAATACTGTGTTCTATAGTATTACATAAAAATTGGTCTGCCATGTATTTTTTTTTTGTTTATTTGTTGAAATGAAGAAATAATTTTTTGCGATAAGTAAATAAAATAATTTTAGTGAAAAATTTGCTAGAATTCATTTATTTTTTTTTTATTTAATTGTAAGAAATTGAAATATCAAATTGAAGTGAATTTATTTTTTGTTTTTGTTAATCATGTTAACCAATTACTGTTCGTATGACGTTTGACGTTTAACGTGTTGATTTTTTTGTTTATAAATTGTTTAAATATACATATCTAAGGGATTTTTGTTTTTTTTTTTTGTCTGTAATGATATGCAACTACGAGATATTGTTTTTAATGCAAAACATAAAATTCGATATATTTATAAAAATTAATATACACTTGGTGTGATGTTCTTAAGTTTCGCTAAAAAGTTTAAGATTGTGTGGCGTATACGTAACCTTTTTTGCGGATGAAATTGAATGAACTCAATGATGCTCCAGTATGTCCGCACCAATTAGGAGCCAAGGTACAAATATGAATATGCTAAGTGTCACAACAAAGTGTTCCGAAATCTCAACGACTCTAATGCCAGCATGAAGTGTGGGAGACCGCCGTTGTCAAAATCCCATCAGAAACGCCGCAACAAATGTACTGTGGTTCACCAGACCTTGACCAGAATACCACTGGATGCAACAGGACAAGATGTATTCAAAGCACCGCTGCAGAGCTGTAAGTAGTCGAAGACATTAGGGGTTTTTCTTTTTTAGTTCAGAGCAGAGCCTGAGTTGTCAAAAACAATTTCGTGTTTCTTTTTTAGCTCAGACACATCAGAGCTCTGAATTCGTTTTTCTTTTTTCGTTCAGAGCATGCTCAGAGCGCACTCTATGAGCTCAGAATAAATTGACCGAGCATTCAGAGCAAATAGCTGAGCACCATTTTTTTCATATTTTGACAGCTAAACAAATGATTGCTCATCGAATGACAACTAAGCGCTCAACTGTGTTTCAAAAACAAATCAGAGCGCTCTGAACACGCTCGGTTCAGAGCACGCTCGATGTGCTCGTTGGGTGATAGAAAGAACCCGTCACAGAACCTGGCAAACGGAACCCGGTAGGGATGAAGAAGGAAAGTTTGCATTACAATCACAGTCGGTGCTGAGAATGTGGAAAAACTTTTTCTACAGACTGTGTTAGGGCGACAAAGATCAACATATGGCAAAATTCCATCCATCTGACGAAGTGATGAGAGCAATCTCCAAGCTTAAATCCGGCAAGGCTATCGGACCTGATGGCCTACCAGCCGAACTCTTCAAGAGAATGGCAAGTAACTTAGTAGAGAGCATACACCATCGTAGTTCTAAACGAGTGCCTGTATGATGACTGGAATCCCACCAATGCTTGCCCAATCCACAGGGTCTCCATCGTAATTTCGCCAATGAAAGAGGCATCAGTCTCCTCAATTTCGTGTATAAGTTTTTTTCTGCCAAGTGGCATTATCAGTGAGGTTTTATGCTAGAAAAGTTCGCAATTGACCAAGTTTTCAGTCCACTAGATCATGGTGAAAACCCCAAATATTCACAAGGATATCCACCATCGCTTTATCGATTTCGAATCAGCCTATGACAGCAGTTATGGAGGCGAGCTATACAGAGCCATCTCTATCTTTAAAATCCTTGCCAAACTCGTCCATTTGCGCAGGATAACGATGGAAAAAGCACATTGCTCTACCAATGTCGGAACAATCCTTAGGGAATCTTTGATGTCAAAAAAAGTTTTAGATACAATAACGCGTGTTTTCTTCAACCTGACGAAGTGTTCTTGGCCACCATACTAATGAACTTTAGGTGATCCTTGGTGTAATTATAGCGTTGTACGACTAATACATCAACTTGGGCTTCAATCCCCAAGTTTTACTGTAGAGACAATGCCACATAAACATTTGCCTAGTCACCTTGTTGGTATCCTTATTCAGGTACGAGTTCTAGGAAAGTGGTTTTGTCAAGGTTTACTTTAAGGTACTTCGCTTCTCCGGAAATATCAATGGGGATATTTTCAAGTGATACTTGTTTGAAATTGTGTTTCCTTCTCAAGACCGTTTTTCCGGGACTTATAGTCAGTTACAATCCTGCACCACCATGAATTTAGGTATATCTGCAAGGGGTGTGCTCTCCCATTTGCTCTTTCGGTGATAGATGAAGTCCTAGAATTAGTTACAATTGCGAGGTACGAGGATATGCAGATGATATTGCCAACAACGCAAGGGCATATTCGATGGCACCATATAAAATGTTCTATAGGAAAACCAAGCAACTGACAGCTGGCTTCAAGTACGAAACGCAGCCTCTTCGACATAATGAAGGAAACCTACGCCCCGAAGCACAGGGAATAGCAAATCTTACAGCAGCTGCTAAATGGGCATCATGTAGAGGGAGGGGTAGGGAAAGAAGAACATCTACATCCAGTCAACGAAGAAACAGTCCTCCCTCCAAGTATAGAAGAGGTCGATACAGCCATCAAAAAAGCTGAATAACAATAAGGACAACGTCCAAACTGATCAAGCTGTGTCGCATTACGTTGGAAAACACGTTGAAGATCAGGCAAAAAGAGTTGGTCTTAAAGTAAAGGAGTACAAAACTCAGTACATGGTGTCAAGAAATGAAACAGGAACTGACCACCGCCTAGGACGTAAGCCACTGCTAACAACAGTGTAGATGTAGATGTAGATTGTTAAAGAGGTGGGAATATGTCACCTTATCACTGCGGCCACGATTGGGAAGTGGTAAATCGTGTCAACAGTGACTTGGAAGTGGTTAAGGAGTTTACCTACCTCAAAGTAAACATCAACTCCACGAAGGACACCTTAGTGGAGATTCGACGAAGACCAACCCAAGGAAATTGCTGTTACTTCGGCAAAACAAAGATCGTAGTTTGAAGACGAAATGCATGCTTTACAAACATTGATCCTGTCAGTTTCGCTCTATGGTGCCGAGAGCTGAGCAAAATTCTTCGTCAAATATTCGGTCCTATATGTGAGGGGGGCGAATGGAGAAGAAGGCGAAACGGCGAACCGCAGGATATGGATGTAGTTCAAAAAGCCACAATACGTCGACTACACATCGAGCAAATGGACAATTGCTCCCGCTAAGAGGTCCTTCGAATCCACAGGTTCGAGACGACAAAAAAGACCGAACCTCCGCTTTAATGACCAAGCTATCGTGGATGCCAGAGTGATTGTTCTGGAAAACTAGAAGCAGCATGCCCATGAGCAAAGATAATGGAAGGGTCTCGTGGCTCAGACAGGAACTCTCCACGGGTTGGGAGTTCGTTCAGTAAGTAGCTAAGAAGAGAATAATGTGGTGCCTTTTATGACGATTTTGACCCCTCTTTTTTCGATAAAAGGTACTAGAACGGTCTTGCGAGGATTGATGGAGAGTCCTTCCTTATTGTACGATACAAGCGTGGATATCAGGAAATAATTAACAACCTGGATGATTGAATAAAGGTATCCTATGCATTGTTGTGTTTCAAAAAGAAAAAAACAAATTCCTTAAACTAAACAAAACCAAAGTTTAATAAATCGGACCTATTTTCTAAGGACATCACACCACTTAAATAGCCTATCTATGCGATTATGCTTAAGTTGAATATTTACAGAGTTTCATTTTTGTTTACACCTAGAGTACCTGCATTTTTTTATATTCACTTTTTGTTTCTTTTGATTTGATTTTGATTTATTTTTTTTTTTAATTTGATTTCAATGTTGTATGTAAATATAGTTTTCTTAAAAAATAAAAAATAAAATCCTACTCAATAGCGAAAAACAAAAAAAATTTCATTTGATCCACTTAACTTGTCTCCCTTTTTCGCATTTAATATTTCATCTAATTAAACTAATTTTAATGCATAACAATTTAGTAGTAACTATTAATTAACTATGCTTCTACATAAATAACAAAAAAAAAAATTTCAAAGAAAAACGTTCCGATAAATCTAAAAGTAAATCACATCATGTTGTGCAAATCTTAACTACAACTCTCTCTCTCTCTCGTTCTCCCTTTCGCTCTCTTTGTATCGCGATTTATGAATAATAATTATTTTTCTTAAGTAAAAGTTAAACAATTAATGATGAAAAAACTTAACAAAACATCGAATTGCATGTGCTATCTGTGTAGCCTCGTGAGGGTTCTTGTTGCAGCAGTTGCCATCGTCAGGACGAATATACGGAATTGCAGGAGTTGCGGTTGTATTCTCACTCCTGGGGCCGAGTTGCATGCATCCGCATCGTTACAGCTCTGCAGGCATCCATGGACATACCTGCAGGGAATTGAAAACTCATTTCACTTAAAGATAGCGCCACACATTCATGGGTAAGGGAGGGAGAGGGGAGTATACATGTTTTTGGGGTGTGGTTGGGCAAATGGGGTGGGGGAGAGATTTTACCTGTCATCATAGTAGAACTTGCCACAATGTGACATCCGAATAATTTCTGTATCTGTGGTTAGAGTTCCACTATCCAGGGCACATCCTCGTACCGTAATTGTTTCGCCGGTATCATCTGTGAACAATAAATGAATGACTTGCTATACATATGCAGGTGTATAACAAATTGTTGGTGTGTATACGAACCGTAATAACCGGCGATTTTAATACAGGCAGTGGCTGGAAATAGTCCATCTCGTCCTTTGCGGCCACCCATGCAGGGTGATTCCAGTATCGCTGTGGAATAGTTATTATGGAAAGGATCATCGCACGCCTTGTTCGCTCCATTGTAGGAAACACACTTGAAACAGTCTATGCAATTGGCTGGTGAAAGGCAGACGATTAAAGGGATACCTATATAGGCAATGGAGGTGAATACGAATACCTTTGTGGATGAGGACTGCAAATGCCACAGTAAAAAAGCTAAGTATATGAATATGTAAGTCGACGGGTTGAGTCATGGTAGTGCTAGTTGCTTTTGTTTGTTGCGCTCTTCTTTCGTTTCGTTTCAAGGATACCTTTGGTTGATTGATTCGTGTGTGTTCAATTCATTTTGTAGCAAGCGTTGTTTTTAACTGGAGCGTAAGGATAATCTGAAAGGATAAAAAGAAATTGGTAAGAAAGGGTCATCCAACAAGAGGTGTCATTTTAAATTTCGCGCCATTGTTGAACTGTCAACGTTCAACTGTCAACATTCAACTGTCATTGCAATGACGTTTGGTAAGTAAAAAGAAGTTGGTTCTAAAATATATGTGGATCGAAAGAATTGTGGTGGACTATATGGAGAGAACGGTGTTGAAAGCGTGTCCTTTGAATAGTAGACAACATGCATGCAGAGCTGGCAGGTCTGCGGAAACAGTGCTACACCAGGTTGTACGCATTGCGGAATAGGAGATATTTATGTACCGGAGGCATTACAATGACCACAATAATGGACTTTGAAAGTGCCTTCGATAAGATATGTTTCCGAAGGGTTAGAGTAGCCTTAGAAGAACTGCGGGGTTAACCCATATTAGTAGGTCGGTAAATATTCAGACGGAAACTTCATGACTTAGAGGAAGGTTTAGAAGAGGTTGCCCGCAGGGAGCAGTATTATCATCTACACTGTGGAATAAAACTGTGGACTCTCTCCTGAGAAGACTTGAGGAGACTGGCATCCACACTGTGGATAAGAGGCAAATTCACAGCAGATACCATGGGGAATGGACTCCGAGTGGTAGCGCGGTGGTGTCGCAAACAAGCGCTCTCCATTAATGTGGAAGAGATAGATCAAACATCTTGATCAAGATCAAGCCCTTGACACTTTTTCGATCGGAACTAAAGTTGACCAAGAAGGTTAAGTGTACCTACATAGAGACTCGACTAACTTGAAACCTTCATGTAGAAGAGAAGATTCGGAAGGCGAAAAGGGTGCTTCATCAATGGACAAAGGTGGGAAATCTCGCCAAGGTCAGCATACTGGATGTACACTATGGTGATATGGTAGCAAAAAGCCTCACAGAAAACTTTAAAGACGCATTTAGATAGGGTCCAACGTCTGGCATGTTTAGAGATAGTCCGTAGAATACCAACAACACCAACATACGCAATGGAAGTGATCCTAGGCATTCTTCCGCTGGACTTATTTATTATGAAAACGGCGGTATCGACAGCACTTCGTCTGCACTGGGATGCCAACTGGCACTGGCGCAGTACCATCTATGGGCATAGGAAAATCCTGGATCTCTTATAAAATGAGATTAGGGAGTTCAATATGCCCGTGGACGGAAGAGAGTGTGTGTTACCGGAAGGTATTATAAAACTCTTATCGAGAAGGGAACACCTCCGAGCACCATTATGGATGGCAGAGCAGAAGGACTAGAACTAGCCTGTCATGTAAGTCTGCAGAAATATCAGTCTATCAAGCCTCTGTTACATGCGTTGGATCACCTGATAGAAGGTCAAGTTGTTGGTCAAAATAAAGACAATCAACCAGTGATTAGGCGCATGGAGCAAGCAGATATACATACATAAATACATCCGTGGCATGGGAATGTGTTTATAAACTCAATGAGTGCTCATCTCGAAATGAGTTGACGTTGCTCTGAATGAGAGGGAACGTAGGGACTTTGTTTCAATTGGCAGAGGAATGGTGGAGCACCTGATTAACAACTGGGCTGCGGCGGAATACAAGAGAAGGTGGTTAACCATGAAGGGTTGTAGGCAGGCTAAAATGGCTATTAAAGTGCCGACTGACTCCACTCAAAGAGTTCTAAGCTTGGAGCGAAGAGCACTACAATGGGTGGTAGCGGTGTCTACAGGTCATGGAAATTTCGGGTATCACTTAAAGAAAGTGTGTCTTCTGGAGGATAACACCCGTGAACTATGCCTGGAGGAAATCGAAACGGCGACACAGAAAAAGGAAGGTCTTGGGGCGTAGAAACCCAAAAGATGAACCAGATTTCTGTTAAACAGATGCTAGCGTTGACACGAGGAATCAAAGCCAAAGAAGAACTGTGGAGAAATCCAGAGAGTCTCTCGGGTTAAAATGGATCGTAGAAGAGAGACGAAAAGGGAACCATTACTGTGGTCTGGTTCGAAATCTCTCGATATAATATACACACTCTCACAAGGTGTTCAAAATTCATTACGAAGACGGTGAAAATATCGCGGAAACGTTTCGTAAAGTTCGCACTCCTTTGGTCATCATCAAGCGCCTTCTCGCACAGCTAAGGTGAATTTAATCGATCAATTTGAACGCCTCGGAGAGGTCAGTGATGCGAAGACTCCAACTTGTGTTCGTCCAGCCAGGTCAGCTAAAAATATCGCCGCCGTAGCTGGGAGTGAGTCCATTTCAAGACTATCACAAGAATTGGGCCTGTCCACAACCACTTTGCACCGCATTTTGCATAAAGGTCTTGGCTTACATGCTTGTAATGTCCAGTTGACACAAGAATTAAAGCCATCAGACCACGTACAATGCCGTACAAATAAAACTGTCGAATCTGGGGGTCCAAAAACCCAAGACAAATAGTGTAACAACCTCTCCATCCAACTGTAAATGAGTGACAGTTTGGTGCGGTTTTTGGGCTGGGGCGCCGGTGTCATTGGGCAAATTTGTTCGAAAATGACGCCGGTGCCACCGTTTCAGTGAATGAAATTTGTGCTATGGACGTGGAAGACGTTTATTTTGAGCAGAACGGCCACACAGCTGGTGAATCAAAGGCTCTACTGCGTGACAAATCTCCTGGATGTGTGAATTCTCGAAATAGACACTTCAATTGGCCGCCGAGATCATGCGATTTAACACTAAAGGACTTTTTCCTTGAAGGCTATGTTAAAGATAAAGTCTACGCCGATGCTTCACCAATGATTCATGCACTAAAAGAAAGTATCAGAGCTGTTATTCGCGAAATACAGCCGCGAAAGGGTGATCAAAAATTGCATCAAAAGAATGACTGTGTATAGGCAGAGCCGAGGTGTACATTTACCAGATATTGTGCTCCATCACCAACCTTAGAGTCTGTACTTTAGATTAAAATTAAGACATCACCACTTTTTAGAAAAAAAGTTGTATTTTTCTATTAACCTAAATATACACCTCTTGTTGGATGGCCCCATAGTAGTGTGGGACATCAATTAAAAATTTCTACAATCAAGTGGAATATACTCATTGCAATGCAGTTTTTCCACATTCACAAGGACTCATTCGTAGGTTGCATTCCATATCCACATAGCTGAATAGTCATCCCTACTGTACAGAGTCAAATGGAATATCTGCCAGCAATTACGACAGATTGCTAGATAAGTTAAGTACCCTCTTGTCTCAATATCAAAACCATTTGAATATTTTAATTATAAATTAATGAAAACACTTTAATTAAAATTTCATCTTCAGTTCCTTGAGAGCAAATCCCAGCTTCTACTTGAGGCCGCTGCGTTCAGAAATTCTATGCATCTTCGAAATGTTTACATATTCAGTTTTCAGTCGACTAAAAAGGTTCTCTTCTCTTTCATTTTGATAGTCTGCGTGTATCTCATGCCAATCAGGGCTGTATTCATATCCAACAGAAAAGCAATTGACACCCAACAGTCTCCTCCCAATTCCACCGGATCCGACCACCACCACCACCACCACCACCACCACCAGCAGCAGCAGCACCAGCATTAGGATATCTACAAGATGTTTCTAACTTAATTTTCTTCTTCGTCATGCCTGTGTGATTCTATTTATTCAGCATACAACACATATGAGCATCAATGCACAGCAGATTGAGCCCTGAATGCATCCTTTTGATCCTTTGTATATGTCATGTGCCACATCCTGCCAATATGATGGCTGAAACGGTGGTAGTGTCGTCGTCGTCGGTTTGTGTGCAACAATTTAGTATGCGGTCTGCACAACTTGCATAAAGTTAATCAATTTTTTTTTTTATTGCAGTTATAGAGTCAGACTTTCAGGTCACACACCCACACATGTACAGATATCCTCGCCTCACACACATGATGACTATTTTCTTCTCAAATGCATGGTTGTATCATGTCATGCATAAAATGAACAAAGTTTTTTGTCGGCAAAATTGCTATGCGCATTAAAAAGCAATTTATTTAAATTTAAGGACGCGAAAAGTAATCACCGGCTATACAAAGAAATTACATACACACACACACACACAGAGGTGTGTGTAGAGTTTGACGTTGAGTGCATAATGGTGGTGTTGTGCTCTCGCGTGAGCTAGGGGTGTGCATACTGATTTAGTTTGGGACGTTTTGCAATACAGTATCCTTACTCGTATGTACGATTCCAGAGGTGTGGTAGAAAAATTAATATTAGCTACAGTGGAGAGGAAAAATTATCAGACACTTGTTGTTGATGCAGTTAATTGCACTCCAAGTTTGAGGAGACTACATGCCACTAGAAATTTCCTTTCAAAAAAGCCTAAAGCAAATGGAAAATGTCCTGTCAGAACGCCAATAAGTTGTCTACAGTCTTTTCTGCTGAGAGACAGTAAGAATGTCGCTGATTTCTTACATACGTTTGGGAACATTTTGTCGACTTGCATACTGGAGAGCAAGTATGTACATATGTTCCTAAGAAGCCCACCCCACACACGTTCAGGTTTTCAGAAACATCCTCGATCAATTTGCAGGCTTAGCAATCTTAGCGGAGATCTCCTTTCCCGCAATCCTAGTGTGACTTGGGACCCAGACAAGAGTCAGAGAGTTTAGTCTTACCAAGAGGTCTTGCATTCCCGAACTATTTTGGATCGGGTTAAAGGGTTGAGCATGGTCCTAAGCGCAGCTCGACTGTCACTACAGATGCAAATACTCCGATTCGCCCACCTACTCTTTTCAATATAGTCGGCAGCTATTAGGATAGGATAGACCTCCAATTGAAAAACGGTGGCATGTTTACCGAACAAGTAGTGAAGTCTAGTGTTGTCGCTCTGAAGATTCGCCATCCGTGAAGATTCGACTACAACTCAGTCCAGGCTCAGACACTGGCTGAATCGACTCTAAATTTACACAGCAGTTGAAGTTCCGGTGTCATTGCATCAGACGGCATATCCATGGAACCATATCTTAGCCGTATGGATTTAGAGAACATTTTTTGATGATAAGTCCCATGTCTTGCCAGAAGCACACTTGCACTGCCAGAACTCTGAGAGCGTCTTGGACATCTTCGACTTGACATGCAATACCTGTTATTACTCTTAACGATTTATCAGACAACCAGGGAGGGTGGGGTCGTCAAGGAACTTTTTTTTATTTTTGTTTTTGTGGGATTCCATCTCGAACTAGAAGCTGCTTGATATTTATCCAGGTGATTCAGTTACGTTTGGCCTCCAGTTAGGCGAGTCCCCTTGGACTGCGTTGTCTCTCCGAGTTTGTTCCGAAGACTCGGTGGGCCGACTCAATGTTATATTTGTCAACTGTGATATTCTGTCTAATTTGCCGATGTTGTGTAACCCTTCTATGTTGACAGCATGTACTTGCTTTTGTCCTCATTTACCGCTCAGCCTATTTTGGTAGCTTCCGCTTTAATTCTAGTGAAAGTACCACTGATAGCCCGCTATGGGCATACTCATTATGGCATACACAAGAAGTTTAACAGACTTTTGAAAGAGGCACCTCGCAGAGATGTTAGCTTGTGAGCTCCAAAGCTTTAAAAAGGTCTACTAAATCCTTTAGTCTCGAAGAGGTCGTTACTGACCTTGATTGAGCGGTTTCTCTGTCTCATGAAAAAACTTCGGTAGTTGGCAAGAGTCAGGGAGGGCAACAGTAAAAACCAAGTTAGACGGGGAACAAAAAAAGGTCAAATGCTAAACCCAATGGAAAAGAACCCTGCGAAGTAGCATTTTACAGTAGTCGCGCTAGTAAAGAGGTTGAAGTGTGTAGGTTATGCGCTGGTACGTGGACGTATTCCTGACATCGAGTATTCAGGTTTGTAAATCGTACATGCCAATAGCCCGGGCTACTGGTGTCGTTAGAAAATTATACACCCTTTGACGCAACCAACAAACAAACGATACTGCCTGGTCCAGCTCTCTATGATTCCATACAAAGAGGACTTAATGCTGGGCCGCGTTGGAATGGGAAGCTATCGAAGTTTGAAGCTGAAAGTTTGACACTTTTATCAGTCCAGGCTCCAGAAACTAGTCTCCCCCTATTCAGGCATTGGTAACAGCTATTTTTGGTAAATGCTTTCAGAAAAAAAAAAAAAAACTTTTGTGCGAATTTTTTTAAGCCTCACTGTAAACAATCAGGTGTCCGGCTGATGAAACACTTGGTACATAGTGGACGCCAGAAAAATTAAGTCATAGCTTATGCTAAGCATGCAATAGACTTACATATACCCGAGCACATCCGCCGTTCTCTACACCTACACGAACGTGACCACGGTGAAATGAGCATATGACGTATTCCATTCCACAGTATCCTTTCGAAAAGACCTTCGTCAGAATTAAAAAGTAGCAATCCAGCTGTACATGCATGTTACCCGGCACCGAAACAATGCAGTGGGTGGAGGAGTGGATCCTTTACCCCCCTCCTCCCCCCAAAAAAAAAGGACATAAGAGAGCTGAGAACCTTTTTTCGCCCCCAATTTTCCTATATTCTTTCGTTTTCCCCTTTTCGCTTTTCGCTTTCCCTTTTTTTTTTTGGGCAAAGATGGTCGGAAAAGCCACGTTTGTTGTGGCTGTCGACTGGAACGTTAAAGTGAGATTAAACCAGAATACTTTATGACATTGGTCAGCCGCATGAATGAGAATAAATAATGAGGGCCGCTACGGCACGCCGTTCCGCCTTTGTATAGGTACAGAGGCTGAAATGTTGAAAATTTACAACACACTAGTATGCACGAGGACTATATTGAAATTAAGCGATAAAACATTAATGCCACACACACGTGTGCACGCGATAGTTGTACATCTGCACGAGTAGTGGTTAAGCAGTGGAACAATGAATCCATATTCAGCAGAAGGATAGCGCGATGGAAAGGGTATTGTAATTCGAACGGGGATTTGGGTTGTTTCGTTTCATTTCATTTCCTTCGGTTTGTGTTTTTGGAATTTTTTAACAGAACGACCATAAAAGGTTCGCATTTAATTATTTATTGTTTTGGGGGATTGAAGTTTTCGTCATTAAAATGGAATAAGGCATATCGACTTCAGCCCATCAGATTGAATCCTTTTTTGTATATAGAAGGGAGCCAAAATGAAACATCGGTTGGAGGATTCAGCCCTTTGAAATTTTGAATAACAGAAAAGAAGGGATCCGGCGGTATCTAAGTTTAGATTTATGACTTTATTTTGGGAACGATTAACGACCTATTACACGAGGGCTTTACAGCTGGCATATAAACTTGAACGGGAGTCTGTGTAAATGGTGTACTAAGGCTTTTGTTAAGTGCATAGCTTAGCTACCAAGCTTCTGAATAGCATTTAAATAAGGAAGCTTAATCAGATGCAAGCCTCACTTGTCCTTCGCCTCATACAAAGTGCTACCAACCTTTTTAATAGAACGAGTTGCGGACTTTTCAACTGGTCTACAAAACGCCTCGAAATGTGTCAGTATCCAATCCCATTCGTGTAGAAGCTCGCTAATGCCAAGTCGACGAAGAATCCTAACACCTCCTCACAATTAGCACCCATATCGGCCTGTATTTCCAGACAAATCGCTTCCTGCAACCTTCCAACAAATAATGGACCAAATGCTGGCTGGGTTGCGAAATGCCGCAGCCTACATTGATGACCAGGAAGAGTACAATCGAAATTTGTATAAGGTTCTGTGTCCGCTAAACACAAGTTTTTTGTCAAATATCTCGGAAGCGTTACTAACCACCATGGACTTCATCCCGACCCGGAAGGCATTTTAGCCATCAACAAAATGCGAAAACCAACAAAAGTGTCCGTGCTTTCCTCCTTCCTAGCGGCCATAAATTTCTACAGTAAATTTCTAAATGAAATGCACCAGCACAGAGGACCACTGGACGAGTTATTAGAGACAAGTGTCGATGGAAATGGACAGAATATCCCCGCCAGTGTTGCCTTACGTTGAAGGAATTTACGACCCAAAGCAAACCATTATCGTAGCTGCGGATGCATCCAATTACGGCTTAAGAGCATGTATTCTTCATAAATTTCCTGATGGATCAGTCAAAGCCATTTGCCACGTATCACGATCACTCATACCAACTAAAAAATCATCAAAAGCCAGATCGAAAAGGAGGGACAAAATTTCACAGAATGGTTTTCGGTAGAAGGTCTAAGTCTGCACCACGACTAGAAGCCATTACTTGCCATTTTCGGAAAGAAAACAGGAATTCCCGTTCACCAAGCTAATCGTGAACGCATTTTCATGGACAGCCAGACGGTAATTAAATCCCTAGAGTCATTCTTCAAAGGTCGCTATAGGTTGGAGTGCAATTAACTGCATCAACAACAAGTGTCTGATAATTTTTCCTCTCCACTGTAGCTAATATTAATTTTTCTACCACACCTCTGGAATCGTACATACGAGTAAGGATACTGTATTGCAAAACGTCCCAAACTAAATCAGTATGCACACCCCCTAGCTCACGCGAGAACACAACACCACCATTATGCACTCAACGTCAAACTCTACACACTACAGGCGATGTTAAGAAGACTGATGCCTCTGTAGTTGGCGCAGTTCAGAGGGTCTCCTTTTTTGAGGATCGGGCAAACAATGCTGAGGTTCCATTCATCGGGCATACTTTCATCCGACCATATTTTACAGATGAGTTGGTGCATGCTCCTTACCAAGTCATCCCCGGCTGCTTTGAATAGCTCGGCATTCAGGCCATCAGCTCCAGCAGCTTTATTGGGTTAGATATCGCTATCTTAACCTCACCCAGGTCGGGGGGACGGAAATGTTGGTTATCATCGTCCAGTTTGAATGGTTCGTTCTGCCTGACAGCGGAATTTTGGTCTTCGTCGCCGTTATACAGTCTGCAGAAATGGCTCTTCCATATCCTTAGCATCGACTGCGTTTCCACTACGATGTTCCCTTGATCGTCCTTGCAGGCTTCAGTTCGGGCCTTGTAGCCTTCGCAGGTCCTTTTTACCCTTTGGTAAAACTTCCGAACCTCATTCCTGCAGTAGCATCTCTCTAATTCCTCGATCGCGCGCTTCTCATGCTCTTTCTTTTTCCTCCTGAGAAGCCGGTGTTCGTCTCTCCTCTTCTGCTCGTAGAGCTCACGAGCATCTCTAGTCCTTCTATGCAGCGCCGCTTTGTATGCTTCTTGCTAAGCTGCATGTGCTTGCCGGCACTCGTCGTCGAACCAGGGGTTTCGTTGTGGTGGCCGAATGAAACCCAGTACACCAGAGGCGGCATCTCTGATGGCTTTTTGGCAATGTTGCCACTGGTCCTCAATACTTGATGCTGGCTGCATAGGATCTCTTGAGAGATTGAGGGAGACTCGATCGGAAAAGGATTTGGCTATCTCTTGCGATTGTAGCAGTTCGACGTTAAACTTCATTGTCTTGGCGGTGTTCGGGATATCCGCAACCGTACCTTGGCTACAACAAGGTAGTGGTCCGAGTCAATGTTTGCCCCTCGGAAAGTTCGGACATCCATAATACTGGAGGAGTGTCTTGCGTCGATCGCAATGTGGTCAATCTGGTTGACGGTAGACTGATCAGGAGATTTCCAAGGTCCCTTGTGAATATCGAGATGCGGGAACCGCGTACTAGCTACGACTAGCTAGCATTTGAAACTTAAGACTTCTTGCCTAAGTCTACCTACAACGACAAATCCACATCCAAATAGGCGCTGCTTTTGTTGTCGGTAACAATCGCCGTTTTTCATCCTCTTTTTGCCCGGCCCATCCCATCGCACTTCTTGGATGGCGGTGATATCTGCTTTGCAGCAGTTTAGGGCCTCCGCTAATTGTTTGGCTGCACGTGGTCTATTAAGGGACCTAACGTTCCACGTACAGATCCGAAATTCGTTGTCCTTGTTACATTTGCATGGTTCGTCAACAGTAAATCCGTCCGTTTCCGAGGCTTGTTGGAGCTTCAAAACATGTGTTTTTTTTCCGTGGTCGGGCAGTTACCCCGACGGCACAACCCCCAACCTGGAGAACCAGTTCCATTCTAGAAAATTTCATTCTAGAAACCCCTAGGATGAGGGGTCGATTATACCGATGTCGGTGACCCACTTCGGGGGTGTGAGTGCTGCCGTTGGCCCTTTAGGGCTCCTCCGCCACCATCTCTTTTCCAAGACCCCAACTAATTCTTGGAAATCCTTATCGGCCTCAGCTTCAAATATGTTGAAGAAGCCCGAATAAGGTACTATCTCCGCTCCGGAGGTTTATCACGACACCGTTGGTTCCATCTGGAGAACTCGTCCGCTGTCGTGTTTATAGTGCTGCTATTTTTGTCTTCTGGTCAGCACTCGCGCTTATAAGTTTAGCAAGCCGCGTCCGGGTGAACAACAGCCAGTACCCGATGGCTACCACTTGGAGGTAAAATAAGCACGATTGATGTGTGGTAACAGTTACAACACTGGGCTTTGCCAAGTTAAAGCCAATCATTGCCTACCCTATTCCCACAGCACCCAGCCATCTTGTTGTAGATGGCTTCAAAAAGCTGGCTTTCAACCCTTAAAAAGCATTCAACTTTAATCATGTACTGGCTTAATATCCTGTAAAAGGTTCATGATAAATGGCACATCCATGTCGGACGACTTTTCTAAAGATCGTCGAAAACTTTCCGCTTTCACTGTGCCTGTATCAAGTATCTCTAAAAATTTGACCATTTCCACTCCATTTTTTATTAGAACTCGAACATCTAAGTGATAAATTGGCACCGACCACACTTAGATGAACAGAGCAAGCAAGTGACAAGGAGACTACATTTCAGCTCAACGTTCCTATACCACTTCAGTTTACTGTCTAAGGTTACTTCGACGTGCATGAATCCATCTGACGACCGTTTCGTCTATTCAAACTCTGTGTCTTCTGGTAGAATTGGATATCAAAACTTATATCGTCGAAGACACCCTCTATGTCAACAAACACACCCAGTGTAGCTCCCCTCTTCCCGCCTAGTTTCGATCTTGTAAGCTAGGTCACGTAGGACAGATTCGTCGGAGTAAGTATTCAACGCAACACTGAACGGAAATATCGTCATGATGATGGCAGACCTGTATGCAAAGGTAGGCAACGACAATGAAGGGCTCAGACATGTGATCAGGAAGCATGGCCTCGGCGACCGAAATGGCAGTGGTGAAAGATTTGTTGATTTCTGCAACACCAATCGCCTAGTCACAGGAGGCACCATGTTGGCGCATAAGACCTGCCACAAAGTCAGCTGGGTGCCAACTGATAGGCAACGATAGTCCAACCAATTCGACCATTTGGAGATCGGTCGAGTTGGCTTTTAGACGTCCAACATGGGGTCCGACATGGGGTTGGTATGAGATCATCATCCTATGGTAGCTATTGTCCAATTTAGTACTGCATCTACTCAAAGACTCCGCAATACCACCAGAATGCGTTCGACCGGCTGAAGATCCCCTCAGTATGTCAACAATCAAGGGATCATTTTCCCTAGGGTAGGAAGCAATCAGCACTCACTGCCGACAACCATCCAAGAACATTGGAACGCTTTGAAAAATGTTTTCATTGTCGGTAGATGGCAGGCAAGACACGGCACATGGCTTACCGGGGATACCTGGTGGCGGATTGAGGAACGTATGCTACTTAAGCCTCATATTGTAAATACCCCAGCAGTAAGGAGGAACGAACTGGAATCCCTGTATTGAAGGAAAATGAGAGAAGTGCAGCGTAGCGTACAACGTGACAAGCGTAACTATATCAACGCCCCTGCCACAGAAGCAGAAGAAGCAGCGAATAGGTACGATAGCAGAACCGTTTAAAGAATCACCAAAGAGCTGACAGGTGGTCATCGCTCTAGCCAACATCCGGAGAAAGGCTTAGATGGTTCCGTACTTGTTTCGGATGAGGATCAGCTCAAGCAACAATTTCCTGAATTCGCTCCTCCACTCCTAGTAAAGATGAATTCACTACCGCAAACCACGCGCTAAAGAACAACAAGGACTAGGTGGTGGTATTCCCGCAGAGCTTCTACGAGCCGCTCCAACAACATTAACAGAGATTTTATACCCTCTTGTAGAGAGAGTTTGGGAGGCAGAATGTTTATCCGACGAGTGGGAGAAGGGAATGATTGTCAAGCTCCGGTTCCGAACAAGCAGGTTTCCACTCTGGATCCTATTGTGTCGACCACATCAACACTCTGCGGATCATTATTGAACAGTTCGACAGTGTCAACAGACAGTTTATCTGGCTTGCCTTGCTAAGGAAAGGTATACCCGATAAACAAGCAGCTATTATCAATGCAACTGGGGAAAGCTAGCAGAGGAATTCGAGATTCAAACTGGGGTTCGTCAAGGTTGCGCTCTATCGCCGATACTTTTTTTCATTGGTGATTAGCGATCTGCTTCGCTCAGGTTTGTCAACTGGAAACGGAGGAATTCGTTGGACTTTCACATCTCAACTTAAACATCTGGACGACGCAGAAGACGTTTGTTTACCCTTCCACAGGACTATGGATATGCTCCGAATGATAGCAAGTGTGGAGAGGGAGGGAAATCAAAATCATCAACCTCAGTACTAACTCATCAACTCAAGTTAGCATTGCTGGACAACCGGAGGAGAGAGTTTCCAATATCTTGTGAGTATTGTCTCGACCGTATCTCTAACGAACATCTGTGCCAGAGAACGGGTCAGGAACCAATAGGCGACAGTTTTATAGCAAACTACGCGATCAAAGTCCTTCGGAGATTTACATCGGTTCTAAATCCGTGGTTCTCTCTATAGAAGGTGACATAAAATTCGGCACAAAGGACCCTAGTGAAAATCTATACAAGGAGGAACTAGCGTCGCAAGGCGACAAACTAACTGCGTACTCATACCTCCTAAAGCATCGATTTCTTAAAGCAGAAAATAAACCTCAACGTCATGCTTTAAGGCCTGAGAGTTCAACGAAAATCCTTGCATTGCTTCGTCAGAGCATCCTGTTTCTGTTTACATTAGTTTCCTTAACCAAATAAGCTTGGAGCCCTAGATTTCCCAAAATAATATCCTTACCATACGAAAATATCCAATTAAACATCGATATTACTAGCCCAAACCCTATTCAGCACCATCCCAAGGAGCACCCTACCAAGCCAAGCAAGTAAACTTTTATCTCAATAACGTAGCATGCTAAGGAACTTTTATGAGGAAAAATACAACTAATAAAACCGCACAAAACGTGTTTCCTCTTTCAGCCAACATAATTGAATTCTCCAAGATCTCCTGCTACCTACACTATCCATGGACTACATCCATCCATCCCATTCCCCGCCACCCCTTCTATCATGCCATCCCCACCTGACTTTCATGAAAGCCATGCAAAGTCATCCTGCATTTCACCCTTGCCCAATGGCGCACAACAAGACTTCATTAGACCGGAATAAGTTTTCATTTTCAGTCCGGACGGCTCGGGCGCGATGGTGTGGAAGGGGGAGCATGAACACCTCCGGCTTCCGGAAACGATTGTCGTAAATCAGATTCTCACCTTTTTTCACCAGCCCCCGTTCGTCCTGGTACTCCTATCTTTTGCTAGGACTTTTGCAATAAATGTGCAAGTAATTACTACCAACGAACAAGGTGGTTGGGCATAGTGCTGTCGGCTAGGGGAATAGACAATACAACAACTTGCCGCTTCCGCTGAGAAACAACTTAACTATCGTCCAGCAACCAGGAAGATACAATCACGAACCATTAATACCAGTTGACGGAGCAGTAGCAAGTAGTCTATAAAAATGTTCGTCCCTTTGGAGGAATTAATTGCTACACTAAGCCAGTCATTGAAGCCTGAATGGGGATTCAATGTTTGGGCTTACAATTCAGCAAACCCACCGATGAGAGGGGACGAGGGGATAAGGACAAAGGAGCAAATATTAATTAACTTAATTTGAAATTTGCCACAAAAGCGGTTCAGGATTGCGCCTTCACGTCATCGTTGCTATCGTCGTTGTCGTTGTCGTTGTCGTTGTCGTTGTCGTTGTCGTTGTCGTCGTCATCGCGATATCTCGTGGGAGATTTTAGTTTTATAAGGCATCGCTCCCATATACAAAAGGACGAACGCGTTCCTTTTAGAAGTTTTGTGTGCTCGAATGGATTTCCCAACCGACATGGATTTCTAATTAAAGTTGTTTTTCGGTGGGGGGGCTTTGAGGTGTCAACCATTTTGTGGTTTGCTCCTTTTATGGGGTGTTTGCATTCTACTTTATTACTTGTGTAGGTGTGCGCGCACGGCTCTCTGTGTGTGTGTAGCAGTTGTGGAAGACAAACTGTTAAGCCAAAAACCGTATTTCTGATGGGATAATTAAAATGAGACGAAACACACAGACGCACACGTATAGAAACTGGTATTTAGATGGTGTTGTGAATTTTCAGTTAATTTTCTTACTCTAGGTTTGGGAAATTAGGAAAACTTAAGCGCAGTGTATTAAGTGGAACGGTATTAAGCAGGGATTTCTTGTAAACGTGTTCTGATGAATCCTCTCTAAATCCTTTAATATAAATGGGCTGACAGAACAGGGAGGCAAATAAAATGAGGAGCGGCTCGTCAGAAGAGCTGCTAGTATTCGTTAAAAAAGTTTAGACACAAACCTTTGTGGGTCATAATAGTGTTAATAGATCTGCAGAGATTCGTAAAGTGGGCTATAAATCTCGAATAAAGCAAGTTTGTTAGGTCATCATCACCATCAAGTGACGTTAAAGTTCAGGACAAGCTTTAGCATGTTCAACAAACATTTTAGGGTTACCCTCTACTGGGTACCAGCTCACGTGGGAGTAGAGGGAAATAAAGCAGCTGACAAACTAGCAAGTGAATGGTCAGAAACCGTATTTAATGGCCTGGCACCATTTTGTGGTCTGGGCCCGCATACGGTACGGCAAGAACTAAGAAAGAAAGAAGAGTGCAAGAGAGCGAGACTTTGGATAGAACTCCCTAGACTAAGGCAATCCAAAGAAATTCTCGGGTACTATAACCAGAACAAAAGTAAGGGCTGAGTAAACTTTAACAAAAACTGACTGAGCATTTCTACATGCTCCCCAATGGATCACTGTAGGCTTAAGGAACACCTCAGCAGGAGACTGGGTACTGAGCAAAGTGTAGACTGAAGGTTATGCAGAGATTTTGAGGAAACCCCAGGGCACCCAGGAGACACCTGGATGCCTACTCACTATTCATCAAGGAAGTCGGACCGAGGTAGCATAATAGATCTACAAAGGTTGTATTGCGCCTACGCCCCTATAGCCAATCTAAGATCTAGCCTACTGCATCGACCCATTGAGTACAGGGATGTCTTTGGTGCAATGCGTGGATGTCCATTAGTTCATTAGTCCTTTTTGTAGTCGGTTGGGATTTTTGCGGATTACATGACCAAGCTAATGGCAATGAGGTCCAATATCCTGCTGTTAGACAGAATGAACCATTCCACCTTGAAGATGGTAGGCAAAATTCAGTAGTCCATGACCAGGATCGGCAAAACTGGGGGACATGATAAAAGAAACACAGGAGCCACAAGAAGTCTTTGTTGGCGTTATCCCTGTAAATGCGTCTTATCCCTAAGGCTATGTGAGGAGAAATTCATGCCAAAGTTTGAGCGATGCTGGCGATGTAAAATTAGTACGTCATTGATAACAAAGCCGTCTAGACACATGGTAAGCTCTGATCTGATTACCTTAACACTCTTTAGGAGGAGATGTGTCAAAAATGTTTTCACGACCAGAGCACAGAGGTTTAAAACGCAGAGAAACCATGGCACATGGCCACCGGAAGATACCTGAAGACAGATCAAGAACTGTATTTCAATTGAGCTTAGACTATAGCAACCTCTGTAGTAGAGGGATCTGACCTTGGTACTGTAAAGAGAAAGAGAGTTGAGCGTAGTGTAAGGCGTGATAAGCGAAGCCACAATGAACACCTTGCTCCACAGGACAAAGATTCAGCACATCGGTGTCACAATAGGACCTTCATCGCAAATGCAGTTCAATGGCGTAAGAAGTTTAGACACTTCCCTGCTAATATCGGATGACGACCAGCTGTGGAGATGGAGAGAGCACTTCGCCGCAGTGCTAAAACTTTCTGCGACAGAACTATGGTCCCGAATTTGAATGAGCCTTCCGAACAAGAAATGCCCACATAAGTACGGGATCCCCTAGTAATGCAGATTTTGAAGCCTCGGTAAAAACCTCCAAGAGGAACAAGGCGATGGGTATTGATGGAATGAATGCGGAATTTTGGCTAGCATCGCCAAATAAATCGTCAAAGCTGTTGAGAATTCGCATGAACGTTTTCCAGAAGAGTGAAATGAACAGGTGATCGTCGAGTAGCTGAAGAAGGGCAATCTGATGGACTATGGAAACTGGCGGGGTGTCTGTGTTCTTCCGATGGTGACCAATCCTGGAAAGAATCAAAGAAGACTTGTATTCATCTCCTACGTGCACCATATTGACGTCTTGCAGATCATTATGCGTCGAGAATAGGTCTCCTCTTTTTTAGACTTCGACAAAACCTTAAACAGCTCTTGAGAGTTCATCTGGATAGCTTTGCGTAGGAGAGGGTTCCAGAAAGACTCATCGCTACTAAAGAGGCTCCGTATAAAGGTGTAAGATGTCGTGTTCTTTTCAATGCTGTGCTGTCAGAAGCTTTTCGAATCCAAAGCAGAGTACGACAGGGCGGTATTGCATAACCGCTACTATTCCCGATCATGATTAGTGATGTTATCGGCGGAGCTCTGTCGGAACTAAACAGGGGAGTTCAATGAACAATGACATCGACTGCGCTAGGAAGCATAATCTCGGCTGATGGTATAAGCAGCAGACCCTCGTGAGTAAATGTTTTCGAATCATATCTTCGAAAACGCGAGGGTTTTCTGGCCAAATTGTATCACAAGCGAGTATCTCCGAATGAGGTCATCATCATACGGTGAAGTGACAGTTGATCGACCATACCTTACGACAGGGAGACAACTCCATAAGCAAACGTGCCACAGAGCAGTTGAGGAGGAATCGAGGTTACTTGGGATGCGTTGGAGAGAGCTGAAAAGCGTCGCAGAACTCCGAACAAGATGCGGCGTTGTGGAAGCCTTGTGCCACTGAGGGGTAACAAGAATTAACTTGACGCTCCCTGAAGACGTATGTTTGTACTTATAAAGCTCAAAGGTATAGCCATCCACTAAGGAAGCCCAGCGCACTACTTCACGGTAAGGATTCAAATGAGTTTTTCTAAAAAGTCGAAGTATGTATAGTGGTTCGAGGAGATCAATAAAATCGTTGTCGTCCACTGATATCCCAAAAACTTTTCTACTAATTGGAAAGCAACACCCTAATATCCCTCCCAGCATATATGGCTACCAAATTACTGCAAACTTTGAGAGCTTCTCCGTCGAATTAAATAACTTGGCAACGTATTATCCTTCGTTTGACACTATTTCTTTCGCAGAAAATAATTTCACAATCAATACCTGACCACAAATTTCTGAAAAAGTTTAATTACATTTCCAATTGCCAAGGAAACTTTATTTGACTTACAATCGCCTTTTACAAGTCCACAAGGTACTCCCACACACCCCTGTCACAAAGTGTCCCAACGTATCGCTGGCAATAATTATGAAAAGTTCTTCACCTCTCAGATTGTCGGCTATTTACACGACACCATCTAATTAAGTCGTCTTCAGTTCCTGTTGTATGAATAATTTTTCTTATAATTAAATTATTTCCCAAGCTTCTTTACCGTTAATTTATTCATCTCGCTACCATTTATATGTGCGTTTCGTAGGATTTCACAAATTATTCATCATTCATAGGAGTAGCATAGCATAGAATTCAAATTTGTTCCCTTTAAAGCAGGAAAAAAAAATTGTTTTGAATAAATTCCGCTGAATAGGATTCAGCTGAATGAAATTGTGCTGAATGGAAATTGCACAGGCAAATTAGCACCTTCATGTTGCCGAGTTACCGTCGTGTGTAACCCCGTCACTGTGACACTGAAGATGTAGAAGAAGTCAGTCATAGAATCGTTCATTTCGAGCATGACAGGGTGGTAATGTTTTGTGATGCATATAACCCCTGCTGAATCATAATTAAGTCCCACTATTCGTATTCAGCATTCATACGTACTCCCACTGCCACCAAAGAGAGAGCTTCTAACATAATTTTCGCCGCGTTTTTTACCCTGCACACCCTGATCTTTTCAAAGTGAAAGAAAGGACGAAAAAAGTAGGTATACTCTCACCCATCTATACATACATATGTATATACTAGGACAAGGACCACTTGGATAAAGGAAACAAATCTCTGCATTTAGCCGGGACCTCATTTTTTTTTTGTCGAATTATTTCGTTTAATTGCTGGAAACACTGGTGATGGTATCTGCCGGGTGCAGCTAGGATGCAATATGTGCGGGGGCGCTATTCGCAGGAAAGGTGATGTGTGGTTTTCCTTTTTACTTTGCGGGCTCCTCCCTCCGCTTTTGTTTACACAATTTCGTGAGTGCTTTAGGGGCCGTTTGTTTACACATTGATTGCTGTTTGTTCTACATCAATGCCTCACGCTGGGTGGAGGAGATTTTCGCAGATTGTTTATCGCATTTTAGAAATAATTAGCATAACATTAGTGGGATATGTAAATTAGAAGCAATAAATTGGAGAGATTTCCTTTTTGCTGAATACTGCTGTGTCGGGATTTGTAATTTTACGGGCTGTAAGTTATTGGCAAAGGCGCGGGTAATCGCCATATTGGTAATTTCAAATGACGTTGGGTAAACAAATCGTTTAAGCGGGGATATGCAGTGTGTGGTGATTGTTTACTTTCCGTGTAAGATGTGTAAGGCTGTGGTAGGCGAATAGATATTTATCTACGGCAAACTTGCCCGTAAATCAATGTCCTCGAGGTTACAAAGAAAACGCACCTAGATGAGACTGTTCAGCAAATTTGCAATTCGCCGTCGATCCTTTTGAAGTTAAATATGGACTATGGACGTTTACATGTGCATACTAAGGTCCATATGCGTATACATAATCTTTTCCACGATACAGACAACAGGTGGCGCTACAATTCAGATTGAACCTGGACCTCAACCAACAAGCCTCTCCAGTTTGCTCGGTTCTTTGCTAACTACCTCTAGGTGCACACCCCAAGTTGGTTGAGGTTCTTTTCTACTTGTGCGCGCCACCTTATGCGAGGTCGTCCTCTACTGCATTGTCACTCCAGGCTGGATTCGAAAACTCTGCGAGACGGAGCATTGGTGTCCATTCACCCTACATATCCGAGTGACTAATGCACAGATTTTTTTAGGTTGATGTCGCCGCATAGTTCGTCGTTAAACCTTCTCTTCCAAAGCAAGTCAACGCAAAGGAAACTGAATAACATACGAAATTATACGCTTTCGACAGCAGGACTGGGATAATTAAGATCTTCATCATCATCGCCTCGTGCTACGTTGCCGACAATCAAACTCCTGCCCCGCCTGATGACTTCTCGAATACACAGTGTGAAGACGGGACGATCATACGATCTGGGGAAGAGCGCACATTAGCAAAAGAGGCGAGTCCCTACTAAATTTCCTTATTTTCTAAAATCTTGAAATTTTAAATAGGGAGTAATGAGGTACTAGATCTCAACATATCTAGCTCATCTCTCTCTGATCAAATTTTCAATGGACACGTCTTAAAACAACTCTCGCTGTCTGACCACATGCACATAATGTTTGACCTCGAGACTATTCGGGACCCAATCTCCTTCAGACACCTAAAAAAGGTTAGAAAGCTATTTAACAAAACTGAATTCTTAAAGTGGCCGCGGCGTAGTAGGTATTGTGTTTGCTTGTGGCTGGTATAAGTTCAAACCCGGCAAGGGAAACAGCAACCACGGACACCAAGAAAGAAACGAATAAAATCTAAGCTTCTGTAACTGCTACTTCAAAAAAGGAGTTGCTGCCTGCAAGTACAATAGACCGTATAAAGTCTGAGTGCTTCTGTGATTTGGTTGCTCTTTTTATACAAAAAAAAAAGCTAAATGCTTCGACTTATGGAGTGAATATAAGACAGCTTTCACGACCTGTAATTCTAAGGTTAGAAGATCAAAAAGACTCACTTGGAACGCGTTTTACGGAAAAGTCAACGATCTTGCGTCCGCCCTCTCTACAGCAATGGAATTGGTCTTCTACAAAAACTTGATGGCAGTCTTACTCTGGGGTACCATGAAAGACTGAGTTTGCTTTTGTAATTTCCTCAAAGAAGCCCTACAAAGCACCTGACAAGGACGACATTTTTCCTGCCCTCATTCAAGGCGGGTATTGATATTCCATCGGATCCCTAGTGCCTATCTTTGGATCTACCTATGAGGAAACCTAAATTCCGACAATATGGAGGAACGTCAATGTAGTCTTCATTGCTCAGACAGGCGGGGAATACCAATCAGACCCAAAGATCTTCAGTCCCATCAGTCTGGCCTCTGTCTTCCTTAAGGTAATAAAAAAAAAACGATTTACACCCCCTAAACGGATCCCAATCTGGTAAGTCATACCATCCTTATACCTCATACCATCTTATCAGCACAATTGAAAAGACCTTGTCAAAGGAGAAGGTCACCTTATGTGTCTCCATAGATGTCTCCGATGCCTTTGATAGCACGTCTTTCCAATCCATTAAATTTGCTGCTGATGATGGAGGTAGTGACACACAAGCAACCATGTTAGTTAGTTTGGCTTGGCTGTCCGCACGGGAGTGCAGACACACTTAGACCAATAAAGGTCCTTTGTGATACCATGGATCAAAACCAATTCGCTACTCAGGGACTAACAGAACCAACCGGAGCTTTTGATAAAGCGATAGATACGCATGACGTCTAAGGACGCTCTGTCACCAAGGACTTCAAGGAAGGGGGACCCTAAATGGACCATTCTTTTATGCGACAGAGGGATACTTTCCTCCTCCTCCTCGTCTCTGCAGCTTCTGCCAAGTCTTTTGGCATGTTGGCCTATAAGGCAGTGTCCAGTGAGAACACCAACACACATAAGCAATCATGCTTAGCAATAGAATAATTAAAGCCAAGCTTGGACAACTTTCGATCTCCATCAAAACAACTAAAGATTGTCCTTAACTGGGGTATCTAATCCCCATTCCACAGTAGTGGACAGAATTTTAAACGACATAAATAAGTTCCGGATTTCTATCCCAAGGCTAAGCAGATGAGGTAGTCATAATAATTGGGTGCAAGGAAAAATCCAGCATTACTGAGCAAATGCAACAAACACCTGGAGGTAGTTCAGAAGGACTAATGGTAAATCCACCAAAACCTGTAATCATACCATTCACCAGGGGGAGAAACCTAAGCTTTCAAACTCTATCACTAAATCAATCAAAAGAATCAAAATATCTTCGGGTAGCTCTAGACTCTAAACTGAACTGGAAACCATATGCTGACAGAACCATTGAAAAGGCGATGAAAGCCTCCTGGTTCTGCTCCAGAGTTTTCGGTAAAAATGGGGAACAAAACCAAAGATAACCCACTGGAGTTACCACTCTCTCTCAAAAAATGGTACAAATACTTGGCGCTACAGACCGTATGTATTCCAGGGCCTAGCTTCTCACGACCATTCGTGTTGTGCGTGCGGTACACGAATATTAGGAACCTACAGTTTAGAGCCATATCTGTAAAGGCAAATTGAGAAGCTTTCTCTAAACAGTTATTACTCTCAGATGTTTTCCAGACATTCGCGATAAGTGGGAGCGTAAAAAAAAACTTTGAACCGCTCAATAGGCCAACGCACTAACCATTAAGCCATGGCGCCCATATCTCCTTTCATCATCCAAATAATAACCTACTCATCGCCTGTATGGTGATCCAGAACTCAACTGATTTACTGACGGCTCAAAAATGTCAAATGGGACAGAAGCTGGAATCTTTGGTCCCAGCTACAAACTGTCTATGCCACTAGGAAAAAAATATTCTGTCTTTCAAACAGAGGTCCGTGCAATCGGCGGCTGTGTAAATAAAATGCATCAGAAGAAGCCTTCGAATATCATACACCAACATACTCTCAGGTAGCGAAACAGCCACTAAACCTCGCATGTCTTTCAACTTTGAGTCTAAGCTGGTTTGGATCTGTATGCAGAGTCTATTGCAGCTTGTTGCACACAATAAAATCACACTAGTTTAGTCCCTGAACACAGAGGTATCCCTGGTAATGGAGCAGAAACTTACCAGATTAGCAGCCCAGTCTCCATTGAACCCGGATTAAGAACGAGCTGCTGCCACTTTCTGCCACTGCCACTTTCTTCCCCATATTTTGACGTCTATTGCCTCCTGGCTTGTTATCGGTTTGCTTAGGATGTTGCAAAAACATCTATTTACGAAAGTTTGCAGCTTCCTTGTGACGATGTTGGTCACTTTCCAAGTACTGCACCCAAAAAAGTAGCACTGTTGGCACGTGTAATCACAGTCTCAGCTGAATTTTTGTCCTGAAAACATTGCTTTTTCATATTTTAGACAGCATACTGAACGCAGCTTTTGCTTTACGAATTCTGCTATCCACATCCAGTTCGATGCTACTATCTTTCACGACCATACTTCCTAAATGCTTACTTTCTTGACTTGCTGCCTGCCAATGTTGAGTTGAGCGGCGCTGGTGCTTTCTTGAGAAATTGAAGTGCTTAGGGCCGTGATTATGGGCCATCTGATGCAGGTCCATTATCCTGTGTGGGAGCAGGCAAATGTCATCTCTGTCCCCTGTTTCCTCCAGATAGAACTGCCCTGATCACTGCCCTGATTACTACAAGGAATAACAGTGGCGAAAGAATGCATCCCTGTGGTACTCCGCTGCGGACTTCAAATTCCTCTGACGCCTTACCGTTGTGTAAAACATGACATTTACCGCCATTGTAGGTAGGTAGCCCTTATAATTGCGACGGATTTTTCTGGTATACCTCTCCTGCGCAAGGCTTGTCATATAACATCTCGATTCAAACTGCCGAAGGTCTTAAATGAGCAGCAAATGAAGCGGAGATCTGTACTCGACGCATTGTTAAATGATGATCCGCAAGGTGCTGATGTAGTCGATGCAGGACGCTCGTCGATGCAGGAGGAGATGTTGGAGATTTTAGGCTTTAGCTCGATTTAGTCATGAGGTGCTTGTTCACATTGCGAAAACTGATGAATCTGCACCCGAATAGACACCTAGTCGCCAAAGCCATCCTCGGAATAGATATCGCAATTCCTTATCCATCTTTTGCTCTGCCCATTATATCGCACTTCTTGGACGACGATGACTAACAGCATAAAAACATCCGCTCCAATCAAAGAATTCCCGAAACCGTTAAACAAATTTGACAGTATTGTGTAAATTACCTCCTAAACAGAGAGCAAACACGGAATCCAATTTCTCTGGCAATTAACCAAAACCAAACGGATTCGTAATAAAATTTAAAAAAAGAAAACCACACGCATAAAACCATAAATGTTTGCCTTTAAAAAACACTAAACAATTACTTCAGCACCACTCATCCCAGCAATTACCGCCAAACTTGAGAACACTTCCAAAGTGTTCAACAAGGCAACAGCATCCTCTCCACCATCATCGACGTGTAAACAATTCTACAACATTCACGAACTATTTTTAGGACGATTATACACTTCGACTATAAACGATAAACACACGAATCCATTTGATATAAAAGGTCGTCCGTTCCGAGCGATCAGATACGAGTACGAGTAGGAGTACTTGTTCGACGTTCCAAGTAAAACAGAACTCATTTCGCCGATTTAAAAAAAAAAGCAAAAAAAAATTTAAGGCTACATACTAGTTCCAGGACCCCCTTGTTGTCAACCCCCTACCCCTCAGGGCAGATGGCCCAATCATGTTTGCATTTCGTAAACATGCGAGGGATGAGATTGAAAATTCAATCGAAGGCTGATACCGAGTATCCGACAGATAGATGGCGGAAATTCTTTAATTTTTTTTCCCCCCTCAAGAATGGAATCCAGTCCCGCAAACAGGAATGAGGTGCGAACTGTGCGGGGTGGGTAATCCCTTGCTGTGTTTGTGTTATTTCCCCACACCCACTGTGTTTCCCGGCAACCGAAGACAAAAACAAAACAAAGAAAGTAAAGCGTGCTCTTGTTATTCCAATTTTTTTGTTTTCCTCCTTTTTATCCTCCTTTTCTGCTTAGCCGACGAGTTCATTTAAATTTACGAGCTTATCACATGGAGAAGGGAAAAAAAAACACAAAATTTTGGTGTTTTTGGAATTTAAATGTACTGACGCCATTGAAACGGCATCGAATCGCGGGAATTTTATTATCTAGATACTGGGGAAACAATACTCGTACACAGGCGTTATGACGTTTCGGATTCCGGAAATAGGCTGCGATTACTGTGATGCCATTGTGGGAAGTTTGTGTAGATTCGAAGTGATTGAAATTTTGATTTGTTTTTGGTTGTTTTGATAGTCAGTTGTTTGGATAAGTCGCTCGGTTTTTGCGTATCTATTTGTGGAATGAAAATTATGAGTACTATCCGAGCGGCAGACACTTTTGAAGTGTGTTCTAGATTCAACGGTCATGCATCCCAGTTGTCAGCTCATGACATTCCATTTGTCGGCGATTGTGATGAATCCAGTATGCTGGTGCCACATTTTTAGACTTTTCTATTTGCGTAGTCTTAAAGGAATTCGAGGCACAATGAGAATGTTCCCGTCCTGCCTTTAGCATTTGCTCGTCACATTCGTGTACGTCTTGTTCAATTGAAGGGTGACTACTCGTAGTAGATTCTGCTGTTATTCTGCCTTGCAATACAGGTCTTTGATTAAAAGTAATAGATTGCCAGGACTAACGCATGGCTGAGCACTGACCCACAAAAGAAGAAAATACCTGGATGCCTACCATTGTTGGATCCATTGCAGATACTCCAATTTATCAAGGAATTTCGACTGGCGCAGATGCTCTAAGTGGAGTATCTGATCGACTAGAGCTCCAAGTCGGCGGAGCACAATAGATCTGCAAAGGTCGCAGTGTGCCTACACCGCTATAACCACTCTACAATCTACATCACATAGCTGGATGTTGTAGAAATAAGATGACTCTGATTGACATTTTCTTCCACTTCGTAGCCATCAGATACTGATTGTTGTCCTCTCAGACTCGACTTGCCAAACTCATAAGCGCAAGTATTGACCAGAAGACAAAAATAGCAGCACCTGACAGAGTTAACCTGACAGCGGACGTATTCCCGAGATGAAAACAACGGTGGCGTCATAAACTTTCGGAGCGGATATAGCACCTTATCTGGCCTTCTTTGACATTTTTGGAACTAAGGCCGATAAGGATTTCCAAGAATTTGTTGAATTTTCAAAGAAGAGATGATGGCAGCTGAGCTCTAAAGGGGCCAACAGCACGGCCCACACTACCGACATTGATTACTGACATCGTCTTAACCGACCACTCGTCCTAGGGGCTTCAATAGTGGAAATAGTCCTCCAGGTTGTGCCGTCGGGGCTACTGCCTGATCACAGAATAATCCGAGAGTTACGAAGCAACAACAACGAACTTCAGGTCTGAACGTGGAAATTAGATCCCTCAGTAGACCACGTGCAGCCGAGTAATTAGCGGAGGCCGTAGACTGCTGCAAAGGAGATATCATTGCCATTCAAGAACGGGTTTGCGAGCTAGGAAGAGAGCCAACTCCGATTACGAATTTAGACTGATTGACTTTACTGCAGAGCGTTGCTTGTTCCCGCATCTAGATATATCCAATCTCCTAATCAATTAATCAGCAACCAACCGAGGCACCAGCATTGACTCGGCCTATCATCTTGTTGTAGCCGAGGTACGGTTGGAGATATCTCAAACAGCATCAAGACAAGGAAATACTGTGAGGGAGTTTGACCTCCGACGGTCGAGTCTCGCTTAATCTTTTAAGACGCAGATCTATTGTGCCAGCATCGAGTACTTTAGACGAGTGGCAACATCGCCTATATGCCATCAGAGATGCCGCAACTAATATGCTGGGGTTCTGTCGACCACAGCAACAAAACCCCTGATTTGACGAAGAATGCCGGTAAGCACATGCAGCTAAACGAGAGATATACAAAGTGGTGCTGCATAAAAGGACTAGAGCCGCCCATGTGCTCTACGAGCAAAAAAGGAAAGACGAGCATTGGCTTCCCAGGGGGAAAAAGAAGGAGCAGGAGAAGCGCACGCCACCGAGAGAATAGAGAGATGCTGCTGCAGGAATGAGGCTCAAAAGTTTTAACAAAGGGTAAAAAGAACCTGTCAAGGCTACAAAGTCCGAACCGGAGCCTGCAAGGACGATCAAGGGAACATCGTAGTAGAAACGCAGTCGATGCTGAGGATATAAAAGATTCATTTCTGCAGACTGTTTAGCGGCGACGATAAACCCAATCCTGCTGTCAGGAATAATGAACCAATCAACCTGAACGATGTAAACCAATAATTCCATCCACCCAACCCGAATCAAGTGAAGGTAGTCATACCCAACAGTGGCATCCCTATCAAACTCGTCCGCTTGTGCAGGATTACGATGGAGAATGCCCGCTGCTCCATTAAGGTCGGTAAAGAACTCACCGAGACCTTTGATGGCAAAAAAGGATTCAGACAAGGCGATATCCTGTCATGCGAATTCATTAACATCGTTCTTGAAGGAATAGTGTAAAACTCAGGCACCATCACCAGAGGAAAACTCCTTCAAAAGTTCGTCCACTCCGACGATATTGACTCGAAGGAACGCAGCGTGATGGCAGGTGTGCATTCGTGAGTATTGAGACGGAAGCTGAGAAGATGAGTTTAACGCTTAATGAGGGCAAGACCTTGTATATATTGTCAACAAGAAAGGACAACCAACACCGATGTCTCGGACAGAACGTCACCGTAGCCAGCTATAACTTCGAGGTAGTAAGGGACTTTGTCTACCTAGGCAGACAATAACACGAGGGCTGAAATCAACTCTTGCCAACCGTTGTTTCTCTGGGCTAAGAATGCAATTGAATAGCAAAGCCCTCTTTCGAACAACTAAAGTGACCCGTTAAAGACCTCAATCATCCCAGTCCTGCTCTATGGTGCAGAGGTATGGACTTTGTCAAACGTGGAGTGAGGTCGCTCTTGGCTGTTTTAAGAGAAAAGTTCTTTGGGTGATTTTGGATCCCATCTGCATAGACGATGAGTGGAGGAGGAGATATATGTACATATATAGTGAAGGTCCAACGATTGAGGTGGCTAGGTCATGTAGAACGTATGGACACCAATGCTCCGACCCGAAAAATCTTCAAATGCCTCACAGAGGGACGGCGTAACAGAGGAAGACTGCGACTCAGGTGGTACACGCAAAGCAGACCTTAACCAACTTATCATGCGAAACAGGAAATAGCTAGCTAAAGACTGAGCTGGTTGGAGTCATTTATTGATTTAGCTCCAGATTCTCGCCGCACTGTAGCGCCACCTTAGGTTAGCTTAGGTTCAAGTGGCTGCCAGCTAGGAGTCGCCAGCACACTTAGACCAATTAGGTCCGTTGTGATACCACGTGGATCCTGGGGGAAGCCTCCCTCCACCTTCTCGTTTTAAAACCAATTAGAGCTTCTTATGAAGCGTAGGAGGCTCTTGATGTCAATATTCATCAGGTCGCCTATATCATTATAATAGGGAGCTCCTAAGTGGAGTTTCCTTCTACGGGAGAGAGCTGGGTGGAAACAAAGAAGGTGAGGAATAGTTTCCTCCTCTTCTTCATCCCTGCAGCTTCTACAGGAATCGTTCTCGAAGAGGCCTAGCCTTGTAGCGTGCTTGCCTATTAGACAGTGTCCAGTGATGACACCTATTGTGGTGCCAATATGCGACCTATTGAGAGAAATCAAATTCTTAGAAGCGTTTTAGATCCAGCTTTGGCCAAATCTGTTGACCCACTTGTCCACCTAAGATCTGTACTCTCGAGAGCATCCAGCTTAAGTTTAAGTTTGCGAGTAGCTATTGGTATACCTAAGGAGCCATTATATGGCAAGATGGGTATAGTTGTTCCTTCTTTGGCGAGTTCATCGACCTTACAATTCCCTGGAATGTCTCTATGCCCCGGCACCCAACACAGGTAAATATTGAACTGCTCAGCCATCTCCACAAGAGACGAACGGCAGTCTAGGGCTACTAAAGAGTTTATAGAGGTTGATTCCAGGGATTTGATTGCTGCCTGGCTGTCTGAAAAGATGCGGATATCTCTAGCAGATATCACGTTTTTCTTAACCGAAGATAGGGCTTCTTTGATCGCCATTATTTCCGAATGGATCACGATACAGTGATTAAGGAAGGAGAGCTTAAGGTTAAGCTTATCGGTGAAAACACCTGCACCGACTCCGTCTTTGGACGCCACCTTAAGTAAGTAAAACTCTAGCAAGGTAATCGCTAGCCTGGCTGCAGACCAGTGGCACTCATCCCGTCATAAGTGGGACAGAACCTACGTCTTCCTTCTGACTGCTCTTGTTGACGTCTGTTCAGCTAATTAGGTCAACAAAAGGGACCTCGTCCAGTTGAATACAGGTGTGCTGAATTTAACCTAGATATGCTTGCTTGTGGCCTATAGTTCAGCTGCAAACATATGTTCAGTCGGGCTGCAGTTAGTTCGCAATCAAATACCCACACAGCACCATCAGAAGGTGATGATGCAGCATTTTGCCTCCAGGTAATGCTAACTGAAATCTGGAGGACACTTTAACTAGTTCTGGCCTTCACCCTTCACCTTAAGAGGATGTTATCTGGTTGAGTTACGTGTCGTCCTACTGATCGAAAACCCCAAACCTCAATAGGGACACCTCGAGACATCCCAGCGTGCTCAATTGTTACGGTTGAATAACTATTTTCTTGCCTCAATATCCGAATCCTTCCAACGGCACTGTAACTATTAAATTGCACACCACAACTCCCACAAAGTAATTATCTTCGCAGGACCACTTAACCATCCAATTAAAGAGCAATTAGCTTAGAATATCATGACTCGCAGCATCAATCAATACTCGGTGTCAATGGAATGCCACAAAATTTTGCAACTCAGTTCGAAAACGATTATCGATGCACAACCAAAGCACCCGTATCCACCCGTACAGAGAAGCCTGCAAATCCATTCACTTACTCTGTACAAATCGATTCACCACAAAGCATCCGACCACCAACCAAATTTCCATTCCGAGTCCAATCAATTCACCGCACCACGTTGAAGGGTCAAGGAGTACCATTTTTCCATGAATAAATATCCATACTAAACCGGAGCACTACGCCTCCAAATCCTGCCGCAAACAATAACCCAGCAACGTCAGAATTTGTTACGTTTACAAAAATCACAATTCCATGGACATGGCCCGCACCGACATGGGCGGATGGACGCACAAATATAAATATTCTGCAGCTTCAGCGGAATCGAACTCCAGCCGCAATCAATACATTTCAATACACGATTAGCTAATCAAACAATTACCACTCTCGCCGGCAGAGGCCGACATAATGACTTAATCCAATTCTACACCCCCTCCACCCCCCCACCCCCTGCCCATCGTCAATTAATTACACAGCACTAGCCTGGCAGGGGCAGCTGCTGGACTTCCAAAGTGGAACTATCTATGGGCTCCTCCCTGGGTTCGATTGTTTATTAGTCCGTCCAGAGTCATGTACATTTCGATGTAGAACACACGTTTGTACTTCAAAAACTGGCACGTATTGCAGATACGTAGAAACGAAAGGCTGAGTGGAATCAAAGATTTCAGCCGTTGGCGTTGGCGTTGGGCGTCATCTCGTTAGAGGTTGACTGGCAGATCGATAAATTAATTGGCTCCTTAGGGTAACACCTACGAGGGCTTTTAAATGGTTTTCCTTTCGTCATGCATACTACTCGTATATACTCCTGCTACCAACAGCCTGTGATGGTATTAAGGTGGTTAAGCATTCGAAATTACCTGCCTCAGCATCATCATCATCATCATCATCAGTGAGTGAGTTGGGAGCAGTAGCAGTGATGGGCATTATCTGCGCCAGTATATCATGTTCATCGTCAGGATCATCAGAGGTCATTAATTTCGAATGAAAAATGTTAAATCTGTTGTCGTTTGAGGTCTGTAGGCGGTATATATCAACGCTTAACTGCAAATTTCGATTTATATTAATGATATTCGGGGGTAATACACACAGAGTGTTTGTGCGGCAAAACACCAACGGAGGACGAAAGATACAGATACGGATACAGATGGGCTGCGAGATGCTGATGCGATGGGTATGGATGGAGGGTTTTTCTTTTGCTCGAGTGTTTTGTTTTGATTTTGCGGCAACTACGGATATTTAATGTTGAAGAGCTGTGCAAGATGATAGGTGGATGCTACATAAACTACTCGTAGATAATTTCAGATTTATTGTCCCGTGCGTAGAATGACCGCTTTTCGAAGTTACTGTGCTGAAAGTCTGCGAAGAGCTATTGCATCTTAAGGGTGGATTTGACCTTTCCCATGTCCTGAGTATCATGTCAAGTCGAAGACGTCCTAGCCGCTCTCAGCCTTCTGGCAGTGTAAGAGTGCTTTTGGCGAGACATGGGGCTTTTTTTTCGATGCGCTGGATGGCTGAAATCCTTTATGGATACGCGAGTTATGCCAGACTCCATGCTCCTGCATGTTTACGTGGTTGAAACACCCCCCCAGTCCTGTCCTGATTCCCCTACGGTAGCGCCACTCAGGCATTTCTTCGTAGGGCGGGTTTTGACATCATGTCTTCTCCTTCTTATGATCCAGGGTTTTCTTCCTCTTGGGCTCTCCGCTGTTGTGTGCCCATGCATGTACGTATGTCCGCCTGTCTGTACGTTTGCATAGGTACATCTTGGTACGTAGCTGCGTTTCCACTTGCTACCGCTATATTGTTCATTGCTTATTCTTCGTTTTCTCTTGACATATATCCTTGGCATAAAGGCTCACTGCATTCCACATATCCTCGGATTCCAACATGTGTTGTACCAAATTCTCTGGAGTTGGTGTTTCTCCTAGTGCTGTTTGTAGTGCTTCTCTTTGTACGTGGAATCTCGAGCAGTGAAAGAATGCTCCACGTCTTCGGGAGTATCACTGCACGATGGGCAAGTGGGAGAGTCATCGTTCCTGCATTTAAATAAATATGCTCGGAAACACCCATGTCCTGTAAGCAGTTGCGTTATGTAGAAGTTAACTTCACCATGTCTGCGGTTTACCCAGGTCTCTATAATCGGGATAAGGCGATAAGTCCAGCGGCCCTTAGACGAAAGTGTCCAGCGTTGCTGCCACTCTATCATACTTGTGGTTCTTTCTGTTGTGTCCGTTTCACCGTAGGGTAAACCCTCCTGCCTCCTCCCTAGGAATTTTTTCTGCAGTTCTTCCGCCAGTAAATCGATGGGTAACATTCCAGCGATGACGCCAGGTTGCATGGTCAGAGGTTTTACGGAAAGCGCTACTCACTCTAAGTGCACATAATCGATTTACTACTCCAATTTTCATTTTGTATGAAGTAACTTTCATAGCTCCGGCCCAAACTGGTGATCCATAAAGCACTACAGATGTAACTACTTTAGCTAGGAGTAGTCTGCGGCTATATCTGGGTCCTCCTATATTCGGCATAATCCGCACAATGGAGGCGCACGCCCGAGAGGATTTTTTGCTGTAAGCCTTGCGTCAATTATAACGCCAAGGTATTTAATGGCTGGTTTGGATACTATCTCATGTCCACCTACTGTGAGAGTAATGGTTTCTCGTTGCTTTCTACTGGTAATTAGTACAGCTTCCGTTTTATGTTCAGCTAGCATGAGGCCCATTTGGCTAATTTGAACCACTTCTGTTACTACAATTTTTGATTCACCTGGTGTTTGAAGACGAAAGACGCCATCGTACATGAGGTTCCATAGCATTGGTCCCAGGACCGAGCCCTGGGGTACTCCTCCAGTAATTGCGTATTCCCTCACACCATCATCTGTGCAGCACTCTTTGTCGGAAATAGTTCTTCAGAATGTCCCTAATGTAAGTTGGTATTCTCATATTTCGTAGCGCTTCAAGGATATGTTTCCAGCTCGCGGTGTTAAAAGCGTTTTTGACGTCCAGCGTTACGACGCAACAGTACTGCTTTGCACCTCTTCTCCATCGGCTTCCTTCTATGGCCCTTTTCGCTGTGTCAACCACATCCTTAATGGCATCAACAGTCGAACATGCCTTTAGAAATCCGTACTGGTGTTCTGATAGTCCTCCTGCTTCTTCAATTGCCGCTTCCAACCTGTTGCCGAAGATGCGCTCCAGGATTTTTCCCGCCGTGTCCAACATGGGGCTTATCACAGAACAAAGGTTCTCTGGATCTATACGGCTATGATAAGACCTTTTCTAGCTTATGCGTCGGTTGTTTGGTGGAGCGGGCTCTCGCGTAAGTTTGTGACTGCCTTCTGCACTAAGCTTTGAAGGACGAGCTGTTGCGGCTGCATGCGAGACCCAACCAATCGAAGCAGCATTTAACTGACACGAAGTCCACTAAGTTAGACGGTAGTGCTTTAAGCGCTGAGAAGATATCGTTGTACTTGTAATTTGATTTATCAGCTGTCTTCCTAATGAAAATCTGTAGAGGTGTCAGCCCAATAACAGCTTGTAATGGCTCCATAGGAAGGGTTCGTATGGCACCAACCAGACGATGCCCGGGTTTGTGATAATGGAAATTACCCTCATTATATTCAGCCAACGTATCATTTTGGGACTGAGACTCCAAGTAGGCGCTTACTGGCCCACAAAGTCCACTATTCCAACAAAGGTGTTTGAGGTCGACCTATTTCCTTTTCATAAATCTCAACAGAATGCTCTTGCAAGGATTAATGGAACGATTTTCCTTTTTGCGTTGTTTTAGTATATGTAAAGCACCCTGCAGGACACTGGAAACAGTCGTCCTGTATTCACCACTGGTAAAGATCGGCAAGTCATCAGCATATGCAATGGCGATGTCGCCTATACTCTGGAGATCGACTAGATAACTGTCGATGATTATTGAGGATTGAGGACTCCTTCTTGGTGAGTGTCTTTATATGCAGTTATAGAGAATGACAGTCCTCCGAAGGAGAACTATTTCCTTGGAGCGGAATACTCCTACTATCTTTTTAATGAAATTTCGGAGAGTGGATTGTAGATTGAAGATTGGTTATAGGGGTGTAACCGCACTGCTTGCTTGACATAAAGCACCTCCTCCAGTCCAATTTCCTTGATGAATCGGAGTACCGGGAGTGGATCTATCAGATCTTCTTCTGATAGTTAGTGGGCATCCAAGTATGTCCTTCTCTGCGGATCAGTGCTCCATATTCATTCCTCAACATCTCCGCAGGATCTGCAATTTCCAGATTGCTCTATACCCAGTTTCCTGAGGTGCTTCTTAAGTCTCCAGTGACCTCTAAGAATGCGCCGCTGATTCTTGTTAAAGTTTGGACAGACCGGCGGTATCAGCGATGATTTAGGTAGAAGAACGCATTCGAGTTGGAGAGGACCTTCCGTGGAATTGCCTTTTTGTATGCATACTGACTTGAGGTATTAGGAGAACACAGAGGTATCCGGCCTCCATTAGCTGGCTCTAAATCATTTCTGGCAAAATGAGATCGATTATCTTTTGTGCTGTTCGATGAAATAATCGCCAAAATTCAGACACATAAACTGGAAGAGCTTTGAACTTCTTGAGATTGAATGCCTGAGCGGGATATTCTGTGAGAATGCATAGGGCTATCTTGTCACCCTTCAGGCACAGTCTTTGGGTCGAAAAGGCCCACTCTAGTTCCGGCGAGAACACCTCCTGCGAAGGAGTTCCTTAGATCTTTTTTGAGAGACAAGGTTTCCATGGAAAACGATTTTCCTAACATTATACCCAGCAATACAGGTACATAGCATGTGTTCTGTTGCCTCGTCCTATTCTAGACAGAGACAGCAAATGATATCCTCCGGGATAATATTTTATGGAGGTGGGACTTGAGCCGACAGTTAACAGAAAGGAAGCTCAACCACGTAGCTCTTGCGTTTTATGAGAGCTCAGAGCTTTGGCACCTTTATTGCCTAAATTCAGGCTGATGCCGGCGGTATACCCCAGCCCCAAAGCCAGAATCTATTTTTTATCCATCTGTATACTAGATGTTTCCTTATGTATTGAGCAGTGGTCCGCGAGTGGTTCATGAGTCCCGGCTTGGGATCTCATCATCGAACTCCTCTGAAAGCAAAGTGATTAGTTCGGGGAAGTCCGTTCTATGAGATCCACCTGATCACAAAGAGTATTTCCATCCGTCTTTCGGAGGCTGCACGCACTGCAATTTTTTTGAAAAATACATAAATGTATGTATGTAGAGAGTGAGCGCGATAGCTGCCATAGGGCAGGTATGCATTGTGATACCAAGGCATGATAGGCTTTGAAGCAATTGTAACTGCTTTGCCTTTCGTCCACCAGACATTAAATGAATGGGTCCAACCATCGAGCTGTATAGCCTTTGGTAAAGGACTCCAAGTCTTGCCAAACATTCGGCGACAGGGCTACATGGCATTGGAATTTCGTGGGAGTTCCAATAAGTTTCCCTTTTCTCGTGTAAATACAACGACTACCTTGGCAGTCTTCTCTAGCACACCAGTCAGAGACTTCAAAAAGCTCACATTGCACTACTTGACAGACATTGTCTACAGTTCGTCGTTATAAAGGATAACTTTAGTTGTTACCCAAGAGAGGGACAGCTTTGCTATTCAATTGGCCTCATAGACCCTTTGGCAAGGGTTATTCTCCGTTGGATTTCTGTGCTGGTGTTATTCTCTGAATTAAAGGCGGAGCCTAGGAGCCTAGGTAGATAAAGTCGATAGCTACCTCAAAGTTATATCTATCTACGGTGACGTTCGTCGCTCTAAGGATGCTTAGCTCGTCTCTAAGGATGCTGTCATATGCGGCCTTGAAATCGATGAAATGGTGGAGTGTATCGATATGAAGCTCCTTGGTTCCTTCCAAGATCTGCCGTAGTCTGAATATTTAATCGGTGGTGGACTTTCCCGGCATAAGACATCTGGCTTCCCTGGCATATGGACCGATCATGTTGTTAACAAACGACCTCTGGCGTTCAGATAACACCGCAGATAACATTTTAAATGCGATGTTAAGACGACTGATGCCTCTGTAGTTGCGGCAGTTCAGATGGTGTCCTTTTTTGAGAATCGGGCAAACAAGGTTCATCGGACATACTTCCATCCGACCATGTTTTACAGATGAGTTGGTGCATGCTCCTTAACAAGTCATCGCCTTCCACTTTCAACAGCTAGGCAGCTAAGCCGTCCGCTCCAGCTACTTTGCTTCACATAGGCTTGGGTACGGCTATCTTCACTTGATCCGGATTGGCTGGATGCAATTGATGGTCTACATCATCCAGGTTGAATGGTACATTCTGCCTGACAGAGGGATTCAGTTCGTCGTCGCCGTTGAATAGTCTGCAGAAATGGTTATTCGATGTCCTCAGCATGGACCGCGTTTCGACTACGATGTTCCCTTGATCGTCCATGCAGACATCGAATCAGGCTTTGTGGCCTTGGCAAGATCTTTTTAGCTTCTGGTACAACTTCCGAACCTCATTTCTGCAGTAGCATCTCTCTGTTTCCTCGATCGCACGCTTCACATGCTCCTTCCTTTTCCTCCTGAGAAGTCGGTGTTCGTCTCTCCTCTTCTGCTCGTATAGCTTGCGGATAGGTCTAGCCCTCATGTATTTAATGCCGCTCATGTAACCCTCTACCATGACAGCAATTTCAACTTGTTTAACAGGACATCGCCTGTATTATTTTTAATCTTTAAATTAACAATAAATTTAAGCGTTCATCTGATCATTTAACACACAAATCGTTTAAAAAATGTCCTTTTCCCATAAATCCCAAATATTACTCCTGAAAATCGCCACCATAAACCCATTATTTAAAAAAAATCACACAAAGCCTTGCAATTTTGTTAAAATTTATTAATTATATCCTGAATCAGCCGAAAATTTTCATGAAACTGCAGGTGAAGTTTTAAACAAAGCTGCTGCACCCATAAAAAAACAAAAAAAAAACGAAAAAAAACACATTTTCCCATAAAACATGCTGAGATAGGTACTCGAATTCATGCCAAATTCATGCACCACACACGAAGGAAGCGAAGGGATAACGACCGACGGAGCAGTTAAATTAAATTTATGTTCGCATATTTTGCAGAACGAGTAAACATTTGTTTACACACTCATTGCCTCGGTCCGCACAGCATCCAACCCACACCGAGGGTAGAGATACATTTTGCACGCATGCAATGAATACAAATTGTGAAGTTTTTTTTCGTTTTTTTTTGCAATTTTATAACCTAGTGTCGAAAGGAGTAAGAGCAGGTGAATGGGAAAGGAAAAAACAACTACAAACCAACGCCAAACGGATATCAAATTTTGTTGAAATGACGGTAATGGACGAGAAGTTGTTGATTCTAAAGGACCGCACGTGAAGTGGACTATACGACTGGAGTTGAGTCTCTTTTGGGGTTTTATTGATGTGATATTTAATTCAGGATGGTTTTTGGGGGCCAAAAAAAAAGGATCTCGTTCATTGAAATCCGAGCGAGGAGTATGCTTTGTGGCAGATACACAGGACGGGATTTATCAAATCTCAACCTTGACGAAAAGTTTCGTTTTTTTTAAGGCGTTTGGGGATGATTTGAGTAGCTTTGGACTGAGAGGTGGGACGATTTTGGTACCGGTTGTGAGTGATGCTTTTTTTTTCCTTTTTGGAAATAAAACTTTGGCGGCAGGTACTGAGATGGTGTCCACCCACAGCTTGACTCATTGCGATTCTACATTGAAAACGAAGGCACGAGAACCAATTTAAGACAGAATGGAGTCCAAACGTGTTTTGTGAATCAATATTTACAACAATCTCCACAAGGACAACATAGATACGAATTTCGGGATTTTTTTCTTTTCCTTCTGTTCGGCGAGGCTATGATTAGGATTATAGGGATCATAACCCTCCCACTTTACTGCATCCCTACTGTTCCGCCTGTGGGATTCGCCGATTTGACGTCGATTTGACGTCAAAAAGTACATATGTGCAGGCCTCCCGGTTTCGGATCACTTCGTCACTGAGGACATTCCTCTATTTGTGTGATCCAAGAGCTTTTTGGCCTGCCTCTCTTCTGAGCTTTTAAAGGAACGTTTCTTGACAGGGTTCGTAAGATCCTTCATTTGAACTCCTCGACTTAGTGCCACCCATATCAGGTCTCTTGGTTGTCAGTTAAATGCCTTTTTAAAACCAATCAAGACCAGATGCAAATCCTTTAAGGGATTACGATGTTTTTCAATTACGATCCTTGTACTTTGGATTGCATCTGTGGTTGATTTACCTGCGACAAACGCGCACTGGTCATCAGGTAGCCGTCGGCTGTCTAATACTCACTCAACACTCTTCATAGTGTGTGTGTGACATCAGCTTAATGGAACGATAAATACCACAGTTTCTCGTGATATTTCAGGATACCATATACCGCTGCTGCCGCTATCCCTCAAAATAATAAATCTTTAAAAAAAAAGGAAGGAAGCTCAGTGATGAGATGAGAAATCAGATATTGAAACCGTTCAGCTCCGATAACAAAAGCTTTCCCCAGAGCCAATGGCTGTCAGCTAAAAAGGTCAACACATTTTGACCAACAATAGGTCTTTTCTAATGCCACATGGATCTTGGACGAGAAGGAAGGCCCATTGCAACGCCACAATGAGAGAACTGAATTACCAGTATCGAGAAGCCACATGCAAATTTCCATACAGGACAAAAGCCAGGGTAGATTCGATTGGTTTAGGAGGTCTAGACGCCCTACGACCTTGCATATCTATTTGTGCTCCACTGACTTGGAGGTCTAGTCGATTTAGAGCACCTCCTTCAGTCCACTTTCCTTGATGAATCTTCTGATAGTTGGTAGCCTTTGAGAGGTGCCCTGAGTTTTCCTCAATATCTTCGTAGAATCTTGGAGTCTCCACTTTGTTCAATACCCAGTTTCCTGAGGTGCTCCTTAAGTCTACACTGACCCGTTAGGAAGCCTGTAGGAATGCGCAGCCAGTTCTTGTCGAAGTTTAAGCAGATCATACTGACAACCGACAAGTTCTTTGGCTTGTCTTAGTCTACGGAGTTCCTTCTAAAATTTCGCCCTTTTGCAGTCTTCTTTTCTTAGTTCTTCCCATACCGTATCCCGCCCCGTTCCAGGTCTGTAAGGAGGGTTTTTAATCCTTCTCTTGCCAGATTATCAGCTGCTTTATTTCCATCTACTCCCTCTTGACCTGGTACCCAGTAGAGGCTGACTGTGTTGTCCTCATTTATTTAGTTTATCTCGGCAAGTTAATCCCACTTCGTAGGAGCTTACAACCTTGATTGCAGCTTGGCTATCTGACAGTATCGCGATGTCTTGCTCGCGATACTTTCTATCGAGGTTAAATTGGTCGCATCTTTCGATTGCGTGAATCCCGGCTTGCAAAATACTAAGGTATGTTCACATGGCCTCCAGATATTTGGTTTTGTCCCCGTATACACCTGCTCCAGTTCCTATCGATGTTTCCGATTAAGGCGTCTGTCACTTAACCGTGTTTTGCTTTAGTTGGTGCATCCCGACTTCAGTACTCCATTCTCCTCTGTTAGTCAGCTCCCAGTTGAATTTCGCCTCGAAGCAGTATCTCTTGACCATATCATCTCTAGGCGCATCCAGAAGGGGGACTAATTTGAAAAGTTTTTCCCTCAGTCTAGTCTTTGCCCGAAGCCATCTCTGATTATTCTTAGTATGGTCTCTTTAGTGATCCTTTCTAGCACTAGTGCTGTTGTGGAACAGGTTCTCATAGCCCCTGTTATGCAAATGCAAGCTAGCCTCTGCACTTTTTCAAGAGTTTACCTCCTTGTGCTCAGCTTTGGTCTTTTAGCTCAAGCTACCGCAATAGGCAGAGTAACCAGTTTTGGTATGAATCCATGCCGTAAGGTGATTCACCGCTCAGCCATTAAGCCAATTTGGCCCAAGGACAAAATTTATGATCTTGTGTAAGTCGAGCCTGGGTAGATCACTAAGATCGTCGAAGAAGTATTCATCAACGGTTTTCCTTCACAGCGTTGATAGAGCTCGTTCCACTAGGTATTTCGATCGAGATTTTGGTTCGAACTGAAACGATCAAAGTCATCCTGTAAAACTAATCTAAAATTTCCTGATTTTCTCTTTAGTCCCTGCCGTTCTGAAATCCAGAAGACGTTCTGGTCTTTCAGAAGACGTTGAGCAGAACATAGCTGTGTGTGTTAACATTCACGTGACTGGTTAGGCTCTGGAGAAAAGAAAGAGAGGATGCCCTTGCGAGAAAGGATCGCAGTCCCCTGCTTGCCTTTCCGTTTGTAAGCATCCCATTCGACAGTACTTATCGCAAACTCGATGTGTCGCCCATAAATGTACGGATTGGCGTTAAATACATGTCAAATTCCGATAACACCCGGACCAGACTTCGATAAGAAGACTCGCCTTTCTACAGTGAAGCTTAGTCGCCTGAGTAATCTCTGGCACCTTGTGACACTGTGCCAATGGTTTACTCCACAATAAATGAGCTTCGTAACCTCTTGGGGTTGTAAACCATAGCCCAACTGTCGATCCAAGTGAACAGGGACACTTTTATAGGACACTCATCTCCCTAATCTAACCCAACTTAGCTCAAAGCCCTACTTTGGCCATTAAAAGTCACTTTTTTGCCGGATTTGACATACCTAAGCCTTAATCATTTGCTCAACACTTAAATAAAGGTACAAACTCCTGCTCATGAAGCGTAATGAAAGCAAACAATTAATATTTGTCCTCACACAATATCCTTTCCTTTCTTTTAATTACCACTACGCCAGCACGAAAAACGGTCAAAGCATAAGTATATCCCTCCCCCCTCCCATATATGCAAATCATAACAATGAAAGCCAAAGAGGCACGCACGTGTCCTTGAAAATATTCAAAATATCCTTTTCCGACAAAAAAAATAAGGAATATCCGCGTGCACACAATATACCCAGGTATTTAGCATCGAAACATGCAGTATCTCTACCATCTCTACCACCCCATGCAAACCCTGAAAAGGACCGTTTCGCATGGAACCCAAAAAGCAACAACCGCCATTCCCAGCACCACCACGAGTCGAGGAGTAATTTCAACTCCTTCGCAATAGTCCTGCAACTGCTACTCTTACTACTGCTGCTACCGCTGCCTGTGTAAATAATTTAGCAACCAAATTTCCATTTAAATAGCCCGAACGGTACGTATCCTCAAAAAACCACGCGTCCCATCCACTCGCCCCACTAAACCCTCAACAGACCGTACGTAGCACGAACAATATAACTGTGCTACACATCCTCGTATTTCCCCGGCAAGACCGCACGAGTGTATTTGAAATATTGAAATCCTAAGCTACTCAGTGCATGAGCAAGGACCCTTCTTCGCCTGGCGGTACTAGGGCAGAAGGCGCACCGACGAAATGTACATCACGAAAATTACCGAGTTAAAAAAAAAAAAGCCCGCATAACTTTGTTTACTTTTCGATTGAAGTGTACATATGTACACAGGATTCTTAGTCCTTCTCCCGTGAACGGTATGTGTGTGTGTGACTCATGCTTTGTCGGATTCAGTTTCTCCCCACTGGGCTGTGTACAGGAGGTTAATCCTTACTAGGTGAAGGTTAATTTAGGGCCGTGGAAGAGGACTCGCTGTACTGGTCTTTGAATGTGCACACTGGGCTTTGCATGTTACAAAGAAAAATATATAAATTCCTCCAACAACTGTCCTTGGAGTGATAAAACTAAAACAGAATGGTAATCCTTTAAAAAATCCCCAAAGGTACAGAAAAAAAAAAGTGAAACACAAATGCAAATAAAACAAACATAAGGAGCATCGAGATGCCGACGAGAAAAAACGAGGAAGCTCAGGGGAAAGAGACAGAGGCACAAGGATTTCTCATTTAAGGATTCTTTTACAGTTTTCTCTGGTGTTTTTTTTTCTTTTTTTGTTTCGCCTCCTTCGCCGCGGAAATGAAAATGAAGACACAGCAAAAAAAAAAAAAAAACGGAAGTAATTTTAAGTACTTTAAAAGCTTTCCTTCTCCCCATCGGCATTACACAGGATAAGCGCGCATCTATCCATAGACAATGCGAGCAAAATGACGAAAAATAAAAAAAGGAATTGAAATAAAGAAAATGTCCTTAGCAACAGGACGAGCTCATAACCCACTTCCTGGTAAAAGTGCAATAATAAGTAATAAAATGTGAAAGAAGGAGATTTTCCGCTCTCGCCGTTTCGTCCTGTTTAATGTTTAATTTTCTTTGTACGTTAAATTAAAAGTGGATTCGTTAAGTTTACTTGGCGCGGTCTAAGATTCATTATGCGTTCGTCGTTGGTCCTTTTTTTTCGTCCTTTTCCGAATGACAAAGTTGCAAAGTTGAGAGGTTGCCGCTGAATGAGGTGAACTTTTAAATTACTTTTTGGTAGCACGTTAAAATGTAACGTAGCGTCATGACGGTGCTGGTGTGATTACGTTATTGTAATAGCCTTCTTGCCGGTTTAGACGGGGATGGAAATTAAGTTCGTTAAGGAAGAAGGACAATGGGTAAGTCTCTTAGACGACGTTGCTCTTTATAAAAATACTTTGTGTACAGTTCACGAGTTGTTGGGCAGCTTGTGGTCGATCCTTTCATTTCAACTTTAATACCGACCGTAGACATGGAGTAATCTCTGAAGACACAGACGTCGGTAGATTATCCCGTGCCATCGAAGTGCTACTCTCACCTTAGTGCGGTTGACACAGGGTGAATAGTACTCCGATCTAAGATTCAGTCTCAACCGCTTCGGAAGGTCGTTGGATGTAGAAAACGAGGGCGGGGAGGAATACATAGGTCTCATTCTAAGGCACTTTGAACCCAGCAGGCAGCGGAGGAATCCTCCAAATTGAATCAGTGGTGACGTCTAGAATCCCAGTCGAACTATGAAGTGACACGTTATTGGGGGTACTTTGACATATTCATAGCGCAAGTCACAGCACAGTGCTATGATGAACACCCTAATTCGCTGAGATTAACAACTTGACTCAGCTTGTAAATGAGCCGACACGAATACCAGACATTGCAAGTCATTCCGCCAACACCCTTGACTTGTTTCTTACTTCTCATCCTGATAAATACACCATTGATGTTTTAGCGCCCCTAGGTCGGTCTGACCATAACATCATATCAGCTAAATTCTCGTACTCCGACCACACAGTTAAAGAACAAACTCCCAAAAGAAAAGTATGGCGCTACGAGAAAGCCAACTGGGACGGCCTTAATAGCTTCTTTAGGAGTTTTAACTGGTCGCTATGCTTCCTCGATAGCGATGTGGATGCCGCCGCTGATATGATCACCGACACGATCCTCTTAGGTGTGAATAACTTTATTCCTAACAGAATAAAGAGCATTAAACCTAAGACAAACTCATGGTTCGACCAGAGCTGTAAAGAGGCTATCAGGTTGAAAGAAGTAAGTTTTCGGTCTTATAAAGCCAACAAATCTGAGGAAAACCGAAAGAAGTTTAAACAAGCAAGCAATGACTGCAATGCCCATATCCGTCGTGTCAAATTCCTACACGACCAAAGACTGAGGCAAAAAATACTACAGTGTCCCAAAGGTTGTAAACATTTTTGGTCATTCGTCAAAAACATTAAAAACTCTGCCTCATCTGCCATTACAATGACATTCCAGCTGTCGCTCCTTAGACAAGGTCAATCTGCTCGCTGCACAATTTGCAGCCAACTCAACACTGCAAGATAGTGCTTTGTCTGTCCCTGTGCTTAAGAGCGTCGATTTCTCTATGGGACAAGTCCATTTTCGCACTCGCACAGTTACAGGAGTTCTCAAAGGTCTCAACATACATAAATCCGCTGGTCCAGATGGTATCCCCCCGAAAGTTCTGAAGAGGTGTTCTTCTTCGCTGGCAAAACCTCTGCGTAAGCTTTTCTGTCTGTCCTACTCTTCTGGACTCTTTCCGAGAAGATGGAAAACAGCATTTGTCCAGCCTGTCCCTAAAAAAGGCGAATCTTCCTCTCCTACCAATTACCGACCCATTGCACTTACGTCCCTTCTTTCCAAGGTCATGGAAACGCTGATAAATCGTCAGCTTATGAAATATCTTGATTCACGAAAACTTCTCAATGACCGGCAGTACGTAGCAACAGGGCCACTGGTGATTTGATGGCATATCTCACCGAGAAGTGGAACCAATCTCTCCATCACTTCGGTGAAACAAAGATAGTTGCACTTGATATTTCAAAGGCATTTGACAGAGTTTGGCATCAGGCTCTTTTGTCGAAAATGCGTGCATATGGCATCGATGAGTCTCTTCTTCAATGGATTAGAAATTACCTTTCGGGGCGTTCAATACAAGTTGTCTTGGACGGCTTCAAGTCTGATATTCACCATATAAATGCTGGTGTCCCCCAGGGCTCAGTTTTGTCTCCGACTCTCTTTCTCATTTTCATAAATGATCTCTTGTCTGCAACCTCTAATCCAATCCATTCCTTCACTGATGATAGTACCCTCAGTTTTTCATATTCGTTCCCCAACTCACGTCCCTGCTCTTCGGCCGTAGAAGAGGAACGGCAACGTATGTTAAACTCATTAAATTCCGACCTTGACAGCATAATCAAATGGGGCTCAACTAACAGAGTGGAATTTAATGCATCCAAAACTCAATGCTGTCTTCTGACTCTCAAGCGAAACCAAAACCCTCAACCATTATCCATGAATGGTACTTGCATCGCGGAAACCGAAAGACTTGCCATTCTCGGTATATGTATCAACAACCATCTTCGTTGGAACGATCACATATTCGAGGTCGCCAAAAATGCTGCAAAATGTTTAGGATTCCTTAAGCGATGCAAGAAATTTTTCACCCCGTCTGATCTGGCCTCAATACATAAGGCATTCATTCGCCGAAAGATGGAATACAACGCCCATATCTGGTCTGGTGCACCCAAGACCGTCTTGCCCATTCTAGATAGGGTCCAGAACCGCGCGATAAAACTAATAGGTGATAGAGACATTGTGAGCTCTATAGACTCACTTGAACTTCGTAGAAATGTCTCGAGTCTTTCCCTATTTTATCGTTTCTTTTATATTGCATTCCTCCCCTTAAAAATTTCACTAGCAATACGCGTCACGCTTCGAATGCACATCAGTTCACCCTCAAGCCCAATTTCGGACGTACTGTCAAATATAGGGATTCGTTTATAAGCCGAACGACACGTATGTGGAACGATCTTCCAGGAGCTGTATTTCCCCATCGGTACAACATCCAAACATTTAAAGCCAACGTGCACCGGTATCTCCTCTGTTCCTCTTTCCCCTCTTTCCAAACGCCCGTGCCCTGATATTCAGCATAAGGATATGCATACCCCCTTTGGTGCGCGCCACTTATAAAAAAAAAAAAAAAAAAAAGGGGTGCTCAAAGCCCAGAGGTGGATAATTGGCGTCGGTTTACCCGGCCTTTTTTTTAGTATGGTTGTACCCAAATACTTGGCCCTCAAAGTTAAAGGTTGTACGTCTCGGAAATGGATAATTTGGCGTTTGTCGACTCTAGGTAATGAAATAAGGATAACAACGCCCGCATCTGCATGTAGGGTGATTGAACTTCAGCACCCGAGTAGTTCGAGGACACCATGTCTTGCTACTGATACCAGTGTCATCCAGGAATTTCGATATGATGCACCATTTCACATACTGAATGTTGTAAGAAGCAAAACAGCATCTATTAGGTTGCGGATTTGGAGACAGATGGAGACTCAGAGAACTGTTACCGAGCACTAGACATGTGACCGAGTGCCTAATGGTAATTCTCTTTAAAAGTGAGTCTAAGAAAATCATTGGGACATGACAATAAGGACAAGAATGTTGGGGTCCTTGACAGACAGCGTGCAGTCGATCAATTAAAAGAGGTCGTAGACGTTACAAAGTAGATATAACAGCTGTCCAGGAAGTGCGATTGGATGAGCCGGCGAAGGATGAAGGATGAAAAACTGTGAAATCTACTACGGTGATTGCTACAGAGAACCGAGGCAGTGCATATTCGGGTGCGGATTTATTATAAATTGCAGAGTTAGGCAAGAAATCTTGATATTTCGACAAGTGGGGGAGCGTCTTTTGACGATCAATTCGCCAATATTAACCTAATATGCACCCAAGCCACAACAGAGAACAAGGACGACGCCACCAAAGAATGTTTCCACGAGCTCCTCGACTAGACCTATGAGTCATGTCCTAAAGATGACGTTATAATCATGCTAGGTGCTTTTAACGCCAAGATAGGAAAGGAGGACATCTTTGATAAGACAGTCAGTAGCCTACACGAAACCACGTCTAGCAAAGGACTTGGGCTTATTGAGTTTGCTCGGGGCGAAACGTAACAATAGCAAGCACACGATTCCTCATCGCAATATCCACAACGGGACATGGCGGTCTCCTGATCATTCAACGATCCACCAAATGGATCACATTGCGATCGACGCAGTATTCTGAATGTCCACACCTTCCGAGCAGCCAGCATCGACTCGAACCACTACCTTGTTGCAGTCCAATACGAATGTGGATATCCCAAATGCCACAACAAAGATGAATTACTCTGAAAAGATTTAACGTCGAAAAGCTGCAATCGCAAGTGATCGCCAGAATCTGCACCGAAAGCGTGTTCCGAAATCTCTCCACAACTCCCATGCCGCCAGCACCAGAGACGCCTCAACTGATCAGGCGGTTTCAGCCGACCACTACCAAGAAATCCCTGGTTTGAAGAAAAATACCCGCAAACTCATGCAGCTGGAGAAGACGCATTCAAAGCGGAGTTATAAAAAAGGACGAGAGGTGAAAGAGGCGAGAAGAACATCGGCTTCTCCAGAAGAAGAGAAAACAGCATGAGAAGTTTTCGATCGAAGATATTGAGAGACTATATTCCAGGAATATTGTACAGAAGTTTTCCTAAAAGGTAAGAAGAACGTGTCAGGCCAACAAGATCCTTACGGAAACCTGTACAGATGAGGAAGGAAACTTGATAGTAGAATCACAGTCGGTGCTGAGAATATGGAAAAACTTTTTCTGCAGACAATGATTGCCGAAACTCCCATCCAACTGACCAAAACGAAGTGAGGATAGCAATATCCAATCTTGAAAAAACCATCCAACGATACCCACCACCATTTCATCGCTTTCAAGGCCGCGTATGTCCGCATTTATAGAGACGAGGTTTACAGAGCAATATCTAGTTTTTCTATCAAACTCGTCAGTCAGTCAAAAAACTGCACCAATCAGTCAAAAGGGTGGCTAGGACTAATCCTAGATCATCCTAGATAGGAAACTTCTTTGGGCAAAGCACGTCAAGTCGAAGACTTCCAAGGCGCTCTCAGTCTTCCGGCAATGTAAGGTTGCTTTTGGCAAGACATGGGACCGAACAAATTTCTCTGGATCTGTAGGGCTATGAAAAGACCTTCTTTACCCCATGCGTTGGTTGTTTGGAGGGGGCTCTCGCGTAAGTTTGTCACTGTCTTCTGCACTTGTATTCAAACAACGAACTGTACGGGCTGCACAACGACAACCACTCATGTAGAAGAGTGGCAGTCTAACGACTGAGGTGGCTGGATCATGCAGAGCGTGAACTCCAGCCCGGAAGATCTTCCAATCCACCCCATAGGGACGTCAAAATAGAAGGAGACCGCGTCTCAGTTGGCGCGCGCAAGTGGAAGAGGACATCAACCAACTTGGCATACGAAACTGGAGACAACTAGCTAAATATCGAGCTGGCTGGCCCAAGTCCTCCCCAGACTGTAGCGCCGTGTTGAGGAAGTAAGTAAATCTGTAACAGCACTCACTTTGGAAATGACTTGTCAAAATTTATAGCATTTTTCAGGCGTAAAATGACCTTATTCTTACCGCGGAGACTTGACACCACATACATATGTATCTGTCAAGCAGCGGCTTTAATATTGTCAGCCAACATGTAAACTTTGAACTTATCTAGGAGCTGTATACCTTACTCTTATATGTACTCGCACCTGGATTCCATAAATTTCTTTCAACTTTGACACTGTAAGCCCGACTAAGCTTGCGAATTTATCGCAATACATCGCTCATTACTATCAAGATGACGATCTACGACAGCGTGGGTATAAATTTCCACAACACCAGTTGTTCCGTCCCATATCGTCTACCTACATAAAGCCGACTTCATCTAGAAACTTTAATCCTACCAAATAAAGCACGCACAACCCTACCTATACCACCTCACTTAAACCACGAGACCTTGAAACTAATATCCTTCATTCATCAAGGACCAATTTATAAAGAAAACCGTTTGTTTAAGGTTTTCTTTCTTTTTTTTCGTTTTTTTTCTTTTTCCCCACCCCTCATCCGATATCTAATGTCGGCTTTTTTTTATTCCAAAAGAATTGTTCCTTTGTTTTCTTGTTAAAACGAAAGATTTTCATGTCTGATGAGGGATGAAAAAAAAGGTTTGTTTCTCAGTAAACAAAGAAAGGAAACAAAAAAAATCCCCCAAAATATCCTCAATGATAAGTGAACGCTCTTTTTTGCGTGCTCACTGAGCCTAGGAGAATCCTTGCTATTAAAATTGACGAAGGTTGTTATTCACAGCTGACTGGCAAATTACCTCCACAAAAAAAGAAAAAAAAAAACCCCCGTTACACCCCCTTTTATTCCATTGTTTTCTACAACAACCTGATGTATACCGTTTCCTTTTTGTTTTGACAGTTTGCAAGGGTTTCTCCCTTAGCGAAGGGGAATTCCTTTAAATTTCAATTATTTTCTACAGTCCTGGGACTGTTATAGGTTTGAAAAATTAAATAAAACCGTTTATTGCAGTTTTTTTATCTCCATTTTTACAGGTCATTTGATTTGCATCTAATGGATTGTAATTTGACGAAAGTCACACCCTGTAATTGAAGGAATAGCACAGCTATTTGTGGTGTCCTTTCCGAGGCGAATCGAATTTATTGACAAAATCAAAAGTTTACTACTCAAATTCATGGAATTTCTTATTAAAAATATTTCGAGGACACACTTGACCCACTAACATAAAAAATCCCTCAAATTATCCTCAAGTCCTTTGGGTTTCTTTATGTGTGACTGTGACTTCATTAGGAATGAATGAGGATTGTGTATGTTAATAAATTCATGCGAGTGAATAGCTTTTTGCCGACAGAGTCTAATATTTCATTTCACTCCACCAAACATACACAAACAGGAAACATTTTATTTATTAACACCCCAGACCCTTACAAAAACAGTCGTACGTCGTGCGTCGTGCGTCGGGACACAGAGCCATCTATTATTTGAACCCACCACTATCCACAGAAATCTAGTTGAGCTCTCAAAAGCCTCATGCAATTTTAATTACGGAAAAAAAAAGGTTAACCTCAACACGTATCCTATAAATCATTCCAGTTCGTCCTTGCCGCAGTAAAACGGCACGAAACACGTTTCGTTAAACTTTCTATTGTCGACAATGTGTAGCGAAAATAGTTGTGCGTCTATCTCGGGGTTGGGTATGTCCATTAACCCAGTTTCTAACCCAATTACAGCCCACAACTATATTGTGCTCCTGTCGAAGTTCGACACCATCACTGCCACCACTACAATTAATCCCATCTCGAATTTTTGCGGGACTTTATCTCAATGCCAGGGTTCTGCTGATCTGACCTCAAAAGTTGGATACACATACATGCAGAGCACGGTATAATGTGGTATAACGCAGATGGGTTTTGACAATTCCTGTGGCATTCGAAATGGAGCTTCACAAATCGAAATGGGATTCGAAAACGAAACACTTTTTTTTTTTTTTACTACTGACGTGTACGTATGACGATGACGCAATGAGCAAGAACGATGTCGACTGCGACGGAAAGGACTTATCGGAGAATGGGGTAAGGATACATTGGATTTAATGGTTGAAGCCATTAAAATGTACATTAACCGTGTACACATGTACGTGCAACTGCCATAGCGAGGTTTTGATTTCGAAGGAGATTTTCAGTATTTTTTTTTTTTTTTTTTTTTTTTTTTAGTATTTATTTATTTATTTATTTTTATTTACATCGTTATTCATTTATCTGCGAAGCCTGAGGGGCTTATCTGCAGAAGATTGCATTTCAAAAGTTTGTGAGCTTTAAATTATGTTCACATATTTAAGGAAAAAATATTTCATAATTAAATAATTAAATGATTAAAAAGGCAAAGATATTAACAGTTCGTGTTAGCAAGAAAAAAATTTTTTAAATGCTTTTTGCGGGTCTTAAAATTTATAATATTTTTCAAGTTTGAGGGAAGCTCATTGAACACAGTTGGAACGCTATGGTTCAGTTGTCTTCTGCCGTAGTTGTTGCTGCATAATGGTGTTTGTAGCATACCTCGAACTCGCCTTCTCGTGCTGTGTTGATGGTCAATGGGTCTTTTAAATCGGATGTCATCATAATGTTCTAAACATAGCGTTAGCTTGAAAATTTGTTTGACCGTCAGTACCTTAAAAGAATTTTCACCGGATGTGCTTGATGGATGTCTTCTGTTGATCTTCTTTAGAATGGTGTTTTGAAGTTTTTGTAGCTTGTTTATATGTGTATTTGATGCGTTGCCCCAAGCAAGTATCCCGTACCGCAATTTTGATTCGACTAGTGCATAGTAAACTTGCTTCTGGACCTGAAGCGTCGAATAATGTCCTAAATGGTACAGAGCGAACATCGCCTTTTTGAGATCTGAGCGGAGTTTGTCGATGTGCTTGTCCCAAATGAAATGGCTGTCGATGATGACTCCTAGGTATTTATAACTTTCGACAACTTCGATGGTCTGGTTCGGCAGTGTATTTTGGCAGATACTGCTACGAAAACTGATATTCTGTTGAGTTAATCTATGATGTGGCCCGCGAATATGCATCATCTTAGTTTTGGAGGGGTTCAATATAAGTCCATTGTCATGGCACCATTCCACAGCTTTATCAAACTCCTCTTGCATTATTCTCATAGCAGTATCAAGACATTTATGTTGGACGACTAGAACTGTATCATCTGCGAATGCGAAAGGGGTACTATTTTTGAAAACCCGAAGCAGCTCGTTGGTAAAAAGGATGAACAAAATTGGTCCCAGTTTCGATCCCTGCGGTACTCCGAAAGGAGCCGGTGTATCATTACTGAAACTGTCTCCCACCTTCACTCGAAAAGATCTTTCACTTAGATAGTTCTGCAACCAGTCAGCCAGTATACCTCGGACGCCTAATCGATTTAACGCTGTTATTAGCTTTTTATGGTTCAGAGTATCAAATGCCTTACTGAAATCCATGAACAAAACAATAACATGGTGGTTTTTACTCAAGCTTCCATTGATGGTATCTGCAAATTCTCCCATAAGCTTTCCCGTGCTTTTGTTTTTTTGAAAACCAAACTGTTTTTCGTGGATAAGGGAATGTTTTTCCACAAAGTTTTGGAGTCGCCTTGTAACTACTTCTTCCAAACACTTCTCAATAGCCGGCAAAATTGATATTGGTCTGTAATTACTTAGCAAACTTTTTGTTCCTCCTTTATAGATAGGGCGTACAACAGCGGTCTTAAGTATTTGAGGAACTTTAGCTTGACTTAAGCTTAGGTTTATGAGCCTCGAAATTACGGGAGCAAAAATAACTGCATTGCTTTTAATGTCACGCACTCTAATGCCATCGATTCCCGCTGATTTATTTTCCCCCATTAGTTTTATTATATCGTGTACTTCTTCAGTGTTTGTTTCTTGGATGAATATTGAGTTGGGTAGTATTGAACTGATATGATGGGATGTATTTATGTAGCAATTGTGAACTATCTGTAGGATTTGACCCGAAAAGTTCTCAGCGCATCTCTTTGGTAATAGGCACTTCTCTAGGGGAACATTCTTGATGATGACTTCGTCGAGATTTTGCTTCTTCCGTCCCATTATTTCGTTGATCAGGTTCCATGTTTTACGGGGATCTGATCTAAGGCTATTAAATTTGCCTTTATAATAGTTGGACTTTTGTATAAAGATGTCTCTATTAACTTTGTTCCGGAATTGTTTATATTCTACTTCATAAGTCATGTTCAGCCTATTATTCTTCCATCTTCGATACAGTTGGTCCCTTTGTTGGCATTTTTCCCGAATTTCGGAGGTAATCCAAGAGTTTTGTCTACATTTCTTGCGCGATATTTTCGTCACCATTGAGTTCGCATAGATATCTTGCATTTGTTTTAAAAATTTTCCATACATATCGTCAACATCATTTTCAGCTAACAGTGTTTTCCAGTCAGTTGAATGTATTCGTTCATCCACCATCCTATTTTGGACATATAACTCTGATCTTTCTTGAATTCTAGAGACATTCTGAGCCCTAGTTCCATAAAAAACCGCGTAGTGATCGGAGATGTCGTTTTCAATTACTGAGGAAAAAATTGGTCTCTCTATTCTGCTTACCACAATGTGTTGTATCAATGTCGATGTTCCTCTTTTCGGATCGACTCTCGTATTGTCCTGGATCACATTCATCAACCCGTTTGCAGCTAACATCTCTAAATAGTCTTTTACATCATTTCGATCAGATCTTCGAATGTCAATATTCATATCTCCCATTATCACGATATCCCTGTTTTTATCTAGCTGTTCAAGTATAAATCCCATTTCTCTAATAAATCCTTTTCTATTTAGTTTTGGCGGTCTATATATTCCATCTACATATTTTATTTTTTCTCCTTCCAGAATTTTAACTCGAAGACATTCGTAAGACATACTTTCAACATTTATACGTTCGTATTTTATTTCATTCTTTATAAACATGACAATGCCACCACCTCTACGCTCATTTCTGTTAAGAAATTCCGCGTTAAATCCATATAAAGAATATTTATCATTTTCCTCTTTTTGAATATTAATTTCTATAAGAACAATTATTTTTAAATATTTCAAAAGTGTGCTTATGTTAACACAAAATGTATTCCAATTTTTGCGCATTGATCTTATATTGAGGCATAAGCAACTAAAATTCATATTTTTAAAATAATTAAAATTATCACCGCTAAAACCGTGTATTACCCTATAATCCAAGTCTACTAATATATCGTTTCTGTTTGTGTTCTCCATTTGAATGGTCGGTTAGTTATTCGTCTAGACATACACTCACACATAAGTTGTAATTAAACATTTGCTATCAAACTTACGTCATCAACTGTCATTATTGGAACTGCATTTGTACTCTCGCTCTTTTTTGCTAATACTCTTCCCGCTGACTCCCACACATAGCTCCAGCTTACTTGCCTCGCCTTCTCTTTCGCCATCCAAAGCAGTTGTTTATTTTGTTTGGTCAGCTGATTGTTGACGAAAACAGAAGCATTGCTCCAAGCTTGATTTGGGTTGGGGGCATTGACTGTATTTTGCATTACAGTCTTCAGTTGCATTGAACGAGTTGCTCGTGCTTGTTTAATGAAGCAGGATTTGATTAAATGAGACGAGAATGATGCAACAATTAAAGACTTTTCAGGGTTTTTCGGTTTAGTTCTATAGATGTCTGTGATATCGTTGTCCTTTACTTCGTAGTTGATCGTCTTACCAATGCCTTTAATAATTTCCACAAGATTTTCGTTACGAGTTGGTGGAATATTTTTAATTTCAATGTTGTTCTTAAGTGTTTGTTGTTCTAAAACGTTTATTTGTGTTTGCATTTTTTTAATAGTTTCGTCTTTTTTTTCATTACTTTCTTTGAGGTCAGTAATTTGTTTAGCTAAATTTTCCATCAATTTGTTGTTTTGGGCTATGTTAGCATTGAGTTCATCGTATTTGTTTGCGAAGAACTCACAGCTGATCGCAATATCTTTAATTTCTGCTCTCAGTTTACTTAGCTCCGCTAGAATTGTAGAGTCATTGCCACCAGCTGAATTTGTGGCAACGGGACTGGTTGTAATTTCGTAATGCGTTCTCTTACTTGCTTGTACTACCGGTGCCAATGGCCTAGAGGTCGATGCCATTGTAGACGACGAAGAGTTTTCAATAACGCTAACGGCTTGAACGTCTACATCTCTGCAGAACTGGCACTTCCATGCGTCTCTTCTAGCCTGACCCCTGGTTCTCCAAGCCTTTTCTGGTATTGTAGTACAGTTGTAGTGCAATTTTCGAGTGCAGTTTTTACACACCACGAAATCTCCCTCAGCTGGTAGACTTTCCTTGCAATGGGAGCAGAGATTCATGTTTCGCGGTTAAGAGAGGAGAAAAAGGTAAATACTAATACAAAGAAGAGACTAACGAGAAATTAAAGTGAGGGGGAGTAATTAAAAGCGAGAAATTGCTCTAAGGCGCAAATTTAAAAATTAATATTCAATTATTTAAACAAATTGGCACTTTTTCTTCTATTTTGAGAAGGTTATTTAGCAGTCACTGTCTTATGCAAGTTTTAAAAAGTAATTATTTAATCACACGGCTTTTGATTAAAAGATAATGACCGAAATTCACAGAGCACTTTCAATAGGCGACCGTAAAGCTCACTCGGATGGGTAATGTGGCAGTGTATGTCATGCAGGAGGGAGGCTATTTGAAGCCGTATTGACAGGAATCTGTTGAAAAAGGTAGAAGAGTTTGAGGTAAAGACTGATATGAAGCCCCAATGAATAAAAATAAAGTAAATTAAGAGGTCGACTGTCCAATGAGACGAAGCTGTGAGTTGCAACATTCAACACCAAACTTCTCAGGACATCTTAAAAAAGAGGTCCACTGGACGGCACAGCAGTATATGCATTTGCAAGAGCAATACCGCTCCAGGAGAAGGAAGAAGAAGAAAATGATTCGAAAGAACAAGGTAATCCACGCTTCCTCCCAACTTGAGGAAATAAGAAAGTCTCTCGAAACATCTGGGCTTCGATTTTCGACAGTTTTTGACAAATAAATGGGAGCTGTGGCTCAGTAGTTAGTGCGTTGGACTACTGAGCGAGAGGTTCGAAGTTCGAATCTCAGAAATCACTGAGAAGTTTTTTCATGCCGCCAAATATTTGCAATTTTTTTAAAAAGGTCCTTTCTCTGATCAAACTCAGCCACACCATATGTTTTTGAAATCCATATCGGTCTCTTTGACCTCGGAGTACCACACAATGACTTTTGTAGAAGCTTCAAGGATAAAAAAAAAAATAGAATGCGTCCAGCACCTGCTTTGCAAATGCTTTGTTCAGACCAATAGAACTCTAAGGACTCTTAAAAATCATTTGAAATCGTCTTAAAAAACCGACAATACATCACCAAAACTTGGGTTTGATAAACACCTCTGTACATCTACCCCTAGGCGTTCGAATCACTCCTTTACAGACGCATCCAAAAATGCAAGTTGGGTGGGTGATGGTGTCTTCTCCGAGAAGCTCAACCTGAAGATCTCCTTCTACTCCCAGGTCACTGTGGCTTTTCCAGGCGATTAAGGATGCCCTGTCCTGGCTAAGATGTAAGTATTGTAACATGTGCCAGTGACAGCCATCCAGCCATCAAGTCCCTGGAGTCATTCTCTTTTAATTAAAAGGTCGCTCTCGACTGCCGGTCGTCTCTGATGGAGATGGCAGAGGAGTTCAGCATTCACCTTTGCTGGGTGCCACGCTACAGAGACATTCCAGGTAACTGCAAGACTGACGAGCTCAATAGACGTGACATCACCCCCTCCGGTATGTGCAAAGTTATACTCAAGCTAGAGGCTATCAGCAAGACAAGTCGCAGATGGAAGACTGGCACAACGTGTCATATATCCAGACAGATCGATAGATTGATCTTTCTGAAGCGATTTTATGTCAGCTCTACTATTGGTCTCCTCGCAGGACCCTGTCCAATAGCTAAAAAGGTTTAGATGTATCGATTCTTACCTCGAGGGACAACTCAATAGAGGAAGGCCTCGTCTCATGTGAGAAGCATCGTAGGCAGCCAACTTTTTTTTGTCGGGTTAGGAAACCCTACTCTGCAGCACTCAGACATATCTGGTCCTTTGTACTACCAAGAAGCAAGACCCAGTTTCACCCATTTTACTGGAATTTTATCAACTTTCGGAGATAGCCGAGAGGGCACTTCAGTGATGCAGAGCTAACAGCATCAGCCGTCACCACATGAGCACCGATTATCTGCCAAATGATCCGAGCAAAGGCAAACAATAACGAAGCAAGCAAGTTATCGTCACCCTCTCCACAAGTGTTGCAAACAGTGCCACCTCTTAAGCCTTAGTACGCTATGATGCTTAGCAAAAGCAAAATGTCCCGTGGGAATGCCAATATGACGTTGTCTACGGTCTGTCAGAAACAACAAATTTTCGGGAGCTTAGTCCACCTCTGCATCCTGGAAAGCCGTACCACACACAATTGTGTGTGAGAAACCCAATCGTCTATGGAGACCCTGACAGAGGACGCAGGAAGCGCTGAAAAGACATCCTTTGAGTCTTACTTAGCAATCTCATCGGAGATCTAATTTCCCGTAATCCCAGTGTGGACTGGGAACCAGACAAGAGTGAGAGGGTTCAGTCTTGCGATCAAATTCAATTCTTGCATTCTCGAACCATTTTGGAACGTGCTAAAGGATTGAGCTAGGTCTTAGGCGCAGCCTGACTGTCACTCACTGCAGATACAATTTATTCCTTAGTCCGCAGCCATTAGGATAGCATAGACCTCCGCCTGAAAAACAGTGGCATATTTACGTAAAGAGCAGTAAAGTCTAGTTCTGTCGGTCACCACAAAAACACCCGTGCCAGACCGTTGACCAATTTTTTAAGCCATTCATGGGTACTCAACTACGGTTCAGTCCCGGCTCAGACTCTAGCCGCGGCCAGTTCTGAAAGCAAGGAAAGTCGGCTCTGAATTTCCACAGCAGCCGAAGTTCCAGTGTCAATGGATCAGGCGACATATCCATGGAACTAGGGTTGTAGGATAAGTGTCTCGCATGGTCATCAAAGGTGTAGTCTGGACGATACCAAAACCACCTCGTCTGAGACGGTAGATTGCCTTGATAGTTCAACCCATGATGTACGTATCAAGAGGAGATAAATCAAGCAGAGCGTCTAGAACGAAGCCAGGCGTGCTCGTAAAAGCCCCCTGTAGTCTAGACTAGTCCAGGCAGTCATATATGTACTTACAAGCCAGAGCCCCCTCTACCAAACAACCGACGCATGAGCTATCATAGCCGTATAGATTCAGGGGGCCTTTTTCGGTAATAAGCCCCATGTCTTGCCAAAACCACCCTTACACCGCCAGAAAACTGAGAGCACCATGGACGTCTTCGACTTGACATACTTGAATTAAGGGAGGCACCCACCTTAAATAACTTGCAGTGCGCTACTGAATGCTGTTAGCTAAAGACCGCGCATAGAAATGAAAAGTTTTTTTGGTTAAGACCCAGGTCTACACCGAACTTTAGCGCCCCCTAAGTAAGTGATACGGAATCTACCCGGAGTTCAATTAGGAAGCGTCTGAGGAAACTAGAATTAGAAGCTAGGAAAGACGGGTATGCCTAGTGCACCTGCTCTAGGAACGTGTATCCACAAAAGATGAGTTTAGCAGGTCTGCCATGGTTGGATCCCTACCAGACAATCCGGTTCATCAGGGCGGGTGGACTAAAGAAAGTATTTCAGAGGATGTATCCCATCGAATATAGTTTCAGTTCGGGAGATTAGACCTCCATCTATCTATCTATTCCTGCTGACCATACTGTTGTGCAGAAGAGTCAATTTATAAGCATCACAAAGCGTCGAGAACTTAAAAACCCTCCATACAGCACGTACAATTGAGTTTAGTATGCATCCTGATACTCGCAGCATCCTCCCAGGACACCACACACTGTCACAAGTCAAATCACCGTCCATCCCCACATTGATGGATGCCATTAAAAACTGAGAAAATTATTAACACATACGTTCGCTCTGTGATTCCACGTCACACAATCAAAAACATTTTTCACTAATTTGTGTCAGTATGTTTTAACGAGCGAATAAAATCCCGTTATGTTGGTAATCAAACATTTTGATTATGTCACAGCATCCTTAATGGCCTTCGTCTTAAGAAAAAGCCGCCCTCTCACCAATTTGTCAACGAAGAGTGTATCCCATATCCTATATCCCGCCCCCTCTCCTGTGCCATCATGGAGGGAATATGTTGAGTATGTGTTACCGGGAGCTTTTATGTGCAAAGTACTTCCGTGCATAAGAACATCCTGTAAGCGTCGCGCGGCAAACTTCTCATTTTCATAAGTGAAGCAGATCAACTTTACTCGAGTGCTGCCTACTGATGATGATGAAGGGAGGAGGGGTGAGGCGCTACTGCTTCGGAAGTTATGAATGTGAAAAGGACGATGAAAGTAGAATCCTTTGGAGTAGAGAACACACTAAGTGGTTGCTGTTGGTGGCGGTAGGTGATGATGATGATGGGACCATGTGATATCACGTGGGAAATTCCTTATCAACACATTAACTCGTAATTAAGGCGAACATACACTGCGGTGGGTACGGGGATGGAAGCAAAGCTCCTATGCATTGGCACGTGCAGATTTCCTTTTGGGAAATTGATATCAAAAATACTTTTAGAGTTCATGATGACGAAGGGGGGGGAGTGTGTCTCAGGTGAGACTCTGTCAGGATGCCTCGTTACGTATGGATGGAATTTGAATTTTTGATTTTCGCCGCTCCGACAAGTGCGGGTGAACAAGAAAAACATCTCTCAAGGACGAAAATGTGATATTTTCTCTTATAACCCACTTAAATCCTACCCCATCCCCTACGCCCCAGCTAACTTTCACAAGAGACACAAACACACACAAATAAACTAAACAAATTGGCTTCCATCTCATTTACATAGCAAATTTATCTCTCTCTCGGTCCGTCTGACAAAGTCATTTCGAATGAAGTATTCAATCGATTGACCCGGCCCATAAGGAGCATGTTATCCCTGAAACACATTCTGGGCAAGACTGCTCTAAATCAAGCCCACAGTTGGTTACACGCTATCATCCTTTGGCCACTTTGTCTGTTAGCTTCTGAGTATGCCTCCTCCGTCCCTCCCGTATGGCCCATTCCATTCGAAAACTGTTGCAATATACCTATTACCTACCTCCTTATGCTCTATCGATTTATCCCTTTCATCCTACTTCCATAAGCAGTATAGTAAAAAGGATTTTCGACAACACGCAAACAGAATTACGACTACGACTCATACGACAAAGTGCTATCCTTTATCCGGTTCGAAGGATCAAGTGGTGCGTATGTGTGTCAACGATATATTGTGATTCTATCCTCCCCCGCCCAACACCTCCATACCCATCGAATGATGTCTGACAAAGTTACCGAAAATAAAGTTTGACAATTTTCAATACCAAAAGCAGGACCTTCGAGCTGCCAAAGCATGACCAGGAACACACAACTTTATTGCAAACTCCTCCTTTTCTTGGTATCGTAAAATAATTAATGATTGTCACTTCAAGTCGAGCGGAATTAATTTAAAAACATCACAATGACGTTCGAGCTTTTCGTCCTTTTTTTTCGTTTCTTCTTTTTATTCGGTAAGGTGGCCGCCATTTTTCTTTTTGTTCGGCTTGCCACCATCTCGTTATTAATCTCGTATTCATGTTCGAAACTTTTAAATAATTTTTATCAGATTTTGACATAACAATACAATTAATCAAGCGTGGGATAGCGACGTAGGACACGGAATGGGGTCACAGGAATTGCGCATTATCAGTCTGAGGAGGGACCAAAGGAATTGGATTTGGATTTGTGTAGAGGAGACCTGTCCTGTATTTGAGGATTTCAGAGAGTGCGAGGCTACTTAGGGAATCACTTGATTGTATCCTTAATGAAATAATAAATAAATGCATTCAATCAAAGTCAGTATTATAGCCCAGAGTCGTAGTCGTAGTCGTCGTCCTTAGAGGCATCGCTCACACTCTACACTTCATTTGTTGGTCCTTGCTGTGTTTGTCTGAGTGGATTCTCTGTCAATTTATCACTTTTCATTGGATATTCGAATTGTAGTGGAGAAAGGAGTGGAGATGGTCAAATTTTCAGAGATACTCGGTACAGGGACAGTGGGAGTGAAAAGTTTTCGACGAACTTTTGAAATGAAGTCCGACAAGGATGTGCCAACTATCATGAGATTTTTACTGGATACGAAGTGAGTGCCTGACTTAAGTTGGATATTTTTAAAACTTATTAGTGAGCTTTATGTAGCCCTCTAGTTATAGCGCAGAGAACCGCTGGAGCTTGAAATTCTTTAAAAAAGACGGAACCGCCATTTTGGATTCGCTTTGTAAGTCCAGTGGTTCCTAAACTAACTTCATGGGGAGACTAGCTTCATAGGTTTTCTCGCATCGGTGTTACCAGGTTGTAGACACTTAAACGGAACATGTTGGCTGGAACCTTTAGTTCTGGTTATGGGATCACTAGGCTCATCTGATGCACTGGATAGCGACCGACTTAATATGCCTATCAGGGTGGTAGATGCTGTGAATCTGCCCTTCATGACTCTTTTTTGCAGCATTGAAAATGGACTGGAAGAGGAGATCTATACTCTTGGAGTGCTTGTCGATTTCCTTTGATTCCATGTCCAACTCCGCCATATGACTTGGAAAAGATAACACTGTCGTCGAAGGGATCTACTCCATGGCGTCTCTTAGACTACTTACGGCTGAGAGGACATTCGCCTATAAAGCGACAGTAGAATTTGAGAGGGGCTTTCCGCAAGGTGGACTGCTTTCTCCTTTATTATGACGTTTTGCTACAGGATATGGGACTTCACATCCAAGCTCTCGATGATTGTGTACCGATATCGAAAAACGCTGAGCCTGGTTTGCAATGAGATTCGGATGAAATCGATGAGTAGTGCTGAATAAAACAAGCCGCGCACGATGGGCGCGACATTCAGCCAGAAGCACTATTTCAAAGGATCCTGGAACGACTATTCTTTGTTTAGGAGGCCTATCGACAATATGAGTCCTGTCGTCATGTTCGGCAGAAGATTTGAAGTGTAAGCCTCTGAGAGAACCGATTGAGAAAATCCGAACGAACTTTTTAAGGATTTTGCGAAACTCTTCTTTGCTGACTGCTGTAGTACCACTAGTAGAACTGGAGCTGGCTGGCACTTAGACGATGAAACCAGTTTCTCCTGCGCTCTGGGCAAAATTCCAGTCTGGACCCTTTGGTATATTCGGAATCAGAATCAACGAAAGGTGACGTGGTAAAAGGGTGGACATTTGTAGTGACAAACAAACTGCATTTAAGGTGCTTGAGACTCCCACAAATTATTCAAGGATTGTACAGGAAGTTGCATGTAGCCGGAACAAATTTTCCTAATGGAGTAAGTTCTGTTGTATACCGAACCATAGGCAGAGAAATCTGGAATGTATTTGCAAAGGAGGGGTCAGTGGTCAATCCCATACGTTCGGAATCGATAATTTGTGTTTTTCTTTTAAATAGTATCTGTCCATTCCCGTTGTGTTATCGGACGAGGAAGACATCGAGCATCAGTCGCCTAAGGTGGCTGAAACATGAGGAGTGCTCGAATCTAACCCGAAGGCAGAACACAGTAGCGGAAGACCTCGCCTTTGGTGGTAGAAGGGGACAAGTAGAAGGGGACCTCAACCCATTCTGAGAGCGCAGCTGGAGGAACTTAGCTAAAAACCGAGCTAACTGGAGAGGCTTATTTATTGAGGCCCTGGTTCACCCCGAACTGTAGCCCCCTCCTTCATGCCAAATGCAAAACTGCAAGACATCTTCGAGTCCTCCCTCCAGAAGCGGTTCGCTTTTACACCACCCTGTTAAGCAATGTGCTGAATAATATCCGGCGCACTAGTAAAACAACGATGCTGCAGCCCATTCCAAAGGGATAAATATACCTGCAACCCTGCGGACCTCCGGTCGATGAGGGTCTTTTCGAACATCAGCAGGGAATATGAAAAAGTGATCTAGGATATCCAAAAGATCCAAAGCAAGGAACAATGCACGGTTGCCTGTCTGGTTGACTTCAAGAAGGTCTTCGATACCGTATGGCTAGAAGGACTATTCTACAAGTTGAGTAGGTTGGGCATTACATTATGAGAAATGGCAATGTGACTGGGACGTTTGAAATTGAAAACGATCTACAAAAGGATTCGGTTAGTTTAACATTAACACGACTGACCTCGTATAATCTCTTCACCATGCCATAGCATACGCAGGTGATTTGATCGCGTACAGGTCAGGACCAGAGATAGAGGTCATTGCAATGCTCTTGCCATGTGACGTCAATAAGGTCAAGCAATACTGCGACGACTGAAAGCTGAACGTCGACTTCCAGAAGTCGGAAACCATCCTGTTTAAGACGTCGTTATCTGGGACTTCTACGGATATCAGAAAGAATTGGCGAAAGTTCTCAATCGTGGGACACCACGGGCAGCCATTGGCACGTCGAAGTGAAGTGGGCTGTTGCTAGACCAGTACCTATATTTTAACAAACATGTAGATACTGCTCTGGCCAGAGTCAAGGCGGCTTCAGGCCTTACAAAGGGACTATTCGGGTGCTTAAGAGGCTTACCATATCCTTTGCCTTCGTTTATACAGAGCACCAGAATCTCACGAAGTGTTGCAAGAACAACGAGCTCGATGAACAACCTGATCTCTGGGGCCTACTACCCTAATGACATGTACCACGAGAGGGTGTTCCTTATCGGCTACATTCCTCCAGAGGTGTTCTTCTATCTTGATAGAGAAGGTCTGATATAGAACAAAGCAGCCGTGCCGCTAATCTTCGATGTTGCCGGACAACTGTGAAGAGGCCACTTAACTACGACCGACACGTCGCACACAGCATTACGGAGCGTCCCCGGTTCAGTAAAGCGGTATCGGGCCGCAATATTCGGGATGTTGAACGGCAGAATCAGAAATTCTGGTGGTATGAGCGCCATGGCTCCTTGGTTAGTGCGTTATATTACTGAGCGGTAAATTCGATGTCCGAATCCCAAAGAATGCCAACAAGCGAATGCCTGACAAACGTCGAAGAGTAGTAAGTGTCACCAGAAAGTTTATCCAAAAAAAAGGCCTTTCGGCCTCTTAACTGTTTGCCCCTTCCAATCATGTGAAAAAATATAACACGCACAACAGGAATGGTCACGAGAAGCTAGGCTCTGGACCACATACGGTCTGTTGCGCCAAGTATTTGCATTTTTTGGAACCGAGGTCTATGTGATCCTGGATATAATGTCCGGGTCTTCCCCTCAACGCAGTAATTCCATTTCCCTTAAAAAAATCTTGTTCACTTGGACACACTTCATAAAAACCTGGCTTGCATCAGACTATGGATAAAGCAGTTCTTGTCTACTAACATGATTGACAATCTCTGATAGAGCAATGTAGTTCCTATCTGTCTGTCACTGATCGTCAGTTCAGTTCGAAAGATGCCAAAGCGTGAAAAAGTGCGTTTTCTGGGACTCCAACGTAGACCTACCGTTCAATGATCGAACGTATAATGCACGAAACCACCGTATTTTACCATCCAGTTTCATGAATGTTTTCAAAAACATCGTCTCCTTGAAAAGGTACAATTTTTCAATGTAAAACTACGCAGTTAGCCCACTCTAACACCCACTTGACTTTACCAGCCATCAACCGATGACATTTCTCATCCCAACTCAATTGTTCAAATTTGTTTTCCTTTTCCATAAATATCCATGACGACAATTGATATATCACCCACATCGTCTGTCACTCTAGTCGATCGTCCCACATTGCAATCGAAATTTCCATCACTTTGAACAGAATACAAAAATCGCAATTCAATTTCACGCTCAAGTGCCCTCAAACTTTCTCCCCTCACTGTATCCCTCCAGAATATATCTGAGCATCTGCTTGTTTACTCTGTGTGTACACACACATTTACATTATAATCCTGTGGAGAGATTGACTGACATCTAAGGGGCTTCATATCAATTGTGACATGATCAATGATGTCAATTTCTCACTGGCGCGGCGGCAGCGGCAGCGGCTGCGGCAACACTGTGCAGAGAATAATCGTGTGAAATCGAGTTATGGTTACGTATACGCCACCTGGGACATTGTAATCAGATTAAAAAGTAAAATACACACAGATACACACACACACGCATACATCGTCCATAGAACAGAGCAGACAACAAAATGCTGCGGCGAATTGAAGTGAATTCTATTTATGGGCGAGGATTGGATAAATGGTGGTGTTGCGTTGCCGTTGAATTGAATTTTATTATCCTGCGCGATGAATGGAGTCGAAGATGCTTGAAGTGTGCACGAGAGGATTTTCATCCTTTTTCACACACACCCAAACAGACAAACAGACAGACACACACAGAGCACATGGAAAGGGAAAAATTCAATTCCATTATAAGGCTTTCATGTAATTACTATTGATGCGATTTTATTTTGCGCTCAAGTACAGGAGTATTGTCCTGTGTGCTTGTTTGTGTGTGTGTACGTGTACTTCAGATATAAGTTCGATTCGCTGCTTATACAACAAAGCGAAATGGTAATTACTTATTTTGTGTTCATGAAGAGTGATATCCTTTTTACAGGGATAACCGGGATGACAGGGAGGCGGGGTAGTATTGAATTAACGACCTAACAAAGGAGAAATTTGTTCAAGTTTATCAATAAGGGAGTCGCATTTTAAAGCTAATTTATCTGTCGTGCTTGGTCTGATGGATAAGGCTCGGTTGTCTATTGACGAGATGGGGGGAAAGGAGTCTGCGATGGTGGGAGAGATGCAGTCATTAATGTACTGCGGAATTCTTGGGACTCCAAGATGTACTCACAAAAAGGTTGAAATTTAATGGAGATGCTGGCTGAACTCGAAGGACTTGGTTGGAGACTTCCACGCATTTTGCACATCCTTGGCCCGCCATATAAAGAGTCTTTCAACGGATAACGTCTGGTGTTTAAAACTGAATTAAAGGGGCTGCAAGCGAGGTACAATCGAAGGCTTTATTGCGGATTTGAGAATTTTTAATGCTTTAGGAATAAAAGACCGTTTGCAAAAGACCGAATTTCGGATGACTCTTCCAGATGAATCGCGGAAAGTTCGACATTCGAATCCAACACCAACAAATTTTTCGCGGTTCCACGTCTCGCGAATGTCTGAAGAATATGCGAGAGTAATAGCTGCCAACAACTGTGCCTTTTGGCAGTTTACTGACGTAGTCCAGTGACCTTCCTTCCTACTCGTCCTTCCAAAAAAAATTTCTTTGGCAAGGCATGGGGTTTATCATCGAATAAGATTCCCTGGCTATTATAAAACCTATTTTAGCTCATGCGTCGGTTGTTTGGTGGAGGAGGCTCACGCTCTCGCCTTCTGTACTAAATTTCAAAGAGCTGTCTGCCTAGGCGGCACGGGAGCTTTTTCGAGTACGTCTGGTTCTGCTCTAGACGCTTTGCTTGATTTACCTCCTTTATCAAAGCAATCTACCGTCTCAGAGGAGTTGGCCTTGGTATCATCCGCACTGGAGTTTTGATGACCTTGCGCGACATTTATCCTGCAACCCTTGGTCCATAGATATGCCGTCTGATTCAATGACACTGTAACTTCGGCTTCTGTACAAATTAAGAGTCAACTTTTCTTGCGTTCAGAACTGGCTTCGGCCAGAATCTGAGCTTGGACTAGGCTGTACTCATCAGGCCTTAATGGCCTTAGAAACCGACAGCACTAGACTTCACTAGTCTTTAGGAAAACACGCGACTGTCTTTCAAGCACCCAGGTGACACTGGGATTGCTAAGTAGGGCTCAGAAGATGTTTTCTCAGGACCTGAGCCTGGCTTGGATCTTCTTGCGTCCTAAGTCAGGGCCTCCATTGAAAATTAGATTTCTCACCGAACACAACTGTGTGTGGCACATCAGAACCATGACTTATGTGGCAGCATTGATACTAAACAACGAAGCGAGTCTATTCTCGTATAACTCGCAATCCAAATGCTGTCGTGGATCACGGTTCCTGCATCTCGATATTCAGAAGGGGAATAGAGGTCTCCTGATCTACAATTGGAAGAGACAGCTGACAATTTTTCCAATCGAGTGTCGCTTAATCTCGCCCCCAATATCAAGTACTGTCTCCGATGTTCTGGTTTTCTATGAAAAGAAGATTGAAGGCAAACACATGCAGCAAAACAAGAGGCATACTGAGTAGCATTGTGAAGAAGGACCAGAGCTCTCGCCGACCATCATGATAAAGGATAACAGAAGATCCTTCATGATGATGCTGCGGTGATGGGATTGATAACAAATGACACCAAAACAAAGTAAATGTCGTCGACTAAAAAAAGGTCATCCAACAGAAGGTCAGCCCACACGGATCAAACTTTAAGCAGTTGAGGATTTTGACTAGAATAGGCACCGATATGTCGGTCAAAGGCTTTCCTTCTTTTACCGAAAACCGGAAATCCATAGGACTTGGGGGTTCAGGCCTTTGTGAGAGGTGCATGGAAGAGGACGAAACCGCCACACGCTTCCTCCGTGACCCGCTTTTGCACAAATCAGACACTTTATCCTGGCCAATTCCATTCTCAAGGATGAAGATCTGGCCACGCTCAACCTTGCTAATCTGCAGCGTCTTCCAAAGCACACTGACGGGTTTGGAGTCTGGGCAATACAAACCACAAGGGGTATTGCTACTATCTCGTATGCGGCGACCTTCAGCCGAAGTACAATGATCCCTTAGGGACTACGTGCTGCTGATGGATGCCCCCCTACAAATGTCATTTGACAACACGTCTCCAAGCATTTGTAGTCATCGTCCATTTGATGGACCTTGGTCTACATAATTCAGTAATTTCATCCGAACACCATTTATCAACTTAGTTGGCACATTAATAATGAATTTAGCCTTTTTCGTCTTTCAATAAGGACATCAATGGCTTATGTAGAACACGATGAAAATGGACGTGAAATGGAAATCCTTGATTGAGGACACATTAAAGCACCTTTAAGTATTCTAGTTTCATTTTGGGCGAGGCATTAACCTTGATTCCATATATCATCCGCAACCTTCCTAATGAATTGCCTTTAAAACGAGATATCTACCATATCCTGTCAATTCTAAAGCTTCTCTCGTACACTCCCCTTGTTCGCCTACATAACGTGTATCGAATCTATCATATGTACATACGAGTATACGCCCCAGAACAAGAACACTCAGAATAAAACACGTTTTGGAAACATTTGACTTTGAATCCTGCTGTCAAAATTAATTGCCTCACGATTCGTGCCACGGATTGAAAATTGTAGGCACGCGTGATACCAACAGATGTTTCCCTAGATAAATCGTTTGTCAAATCCAATTCAATTTAACAACTTTGGTTAGGGAGGTACCGTATTTTTTTTCCTCCATTTTTTTTCATTTTTTATTCAACTAACAATCCCGCAAAGGAATTTCATTAAATTTTTGTTTCCTTTCGCTTAAACGGGACCCCACGCAATTGTACTCCATTAATAAGTAATGCAAGGATTTTTAGGTACACGACGATGTTCTGGGAACACCTCAACTGTACATACTTACCGACACTAGAACCAAAGAAAAAAAGGAAACCTCAGGGTGCCACCAAGAAATCCTATTTCATTCGGCGTATTTTCAGCGTCTTTCGTATGTTTCCTTGTGAATTGCAGTGAAAATGAAATTTTCGAGTACTCTCTGGGGGGGGAGGGTGTCCTAGTGCCACTCGGAGTACCACCACCATAATCCAAAAATAAACTCCAAAGAAGATGGCACACACTACTCGTATATCCTTTCCCTTCTGTTTTAGTTTTTTAAACATTTAAAGTCGAGAAAAAAAAAACAGCGAAGCAAAATTTTTCCTTTTTTTTGTCTGTGAATACCGCTGTGGGAATAGAGGATGTTGCAGGACAATTCCTTGTTGAATGCACCCATTTTGCTTCATCATCATCCTCAACAGCATTGTCTGACCGCAGGCTAATGAATACATTTGTGAAAAAAAACCGTTAAAGCACCCACATACTCATGTGGGTAAAATAAAAATGTCCTTTCGAGCATTGTTTTAGAGGGAGAGGGAGGGAGAGAGCGTGGGTACTTTTTTTGTAGAGATCATTTCAATTTTGAGGAGGGAAGTATGTAATTGCTAGAATCACCATGTGGACAGTAGACTCTATGACTGGTAGACTGGTAATTTAGGTGTGGCTTTTGGGACTCATTTGGGTCTAACTCATAGGTCAACAATGTATTGGCAGTGTTCGAACAAAAAGGACTAATAATGAACTGGAGGATTGATTTTTATAATTTATTGTCCTTCTGCCTTTTTGGGATATTCCCCACTAGGATGGGAGCTAATTTTGAAGGATTAAAGGACAAAACGCATCAACGATCTTCAGCAATCAGATATGAGCCAGTCATGGGCACCGTGGCTTGGATTACTGAGCAGGAGGTTCGAGGTTCAAATGCCAGAAAACCCGAAAATGGTTTTCATGATCCCATCTCTCGCGAATGTCTGACAAACGTCCGAGAATAATAACTGTCATGCGAAATCTTTTTTTTAGATATGAGCCAATCAGATTCAGCTTCAGAACAAGAGTAAGTGGTACATTGTCGGACCCTCTTGGGGTTGGTTGGTCGGTAAAAATACACCCGAGGTAAGGCATACCTGTTGTAAGGGATGACGCCTCATTTTTGGGTCAAAAATTTTACATCAACCCACCAGAATAGCAATGCATTGAACTACTCTCAAGGATTGCATATCCCATCCCAGATTTCGGGAGGAGCTACTTGTTGCGTTTGTGTGATTCTTTCAAGCTAGAAGTAGAAGAATATCGAAATACCCACCATCAAGATCTTTTCCTGGTTTTAGTAGAGCTAAGAGCCCACTTCAAACCACGTGGCTTCGATTAGAAAAGCACTGAGTTCCACTTATGAGCCAGCAAGATAGAGATGCTCTGCCAAGAACTTAAAAAGGAAACAAATGTCCTCAAAGCAGAAAATAAATCTAAAAGCGAATCTCGACGCCTAAGCGCAACGGATCAACGGAGGGGTCTACAGTCGGATTTGAGATCACCTTTCAAGAACTACTCTAGCATATTCCTAGCTCAGATCAATAAGAATTTCGAAAAGGGATGGTCGCAGATGAACCCTTAACAGGCCAAAGGCAGCACTCATATCCCCGAAGTGGGTTAGCGACATCGGCTTAACCCGCCCTTCGTCCTAGGGCTTCTCAATAAATCTGGCTCCTTAGCGTTGTACTGTCGCGTCGAGGTAACTTATTCACCAAAAGCCTCGAATGACGATCCTCCTTTTAGAAGCAGCACGACCCGAAAAGTCAAAGGACTACAACCTCCGACGACATAGAAGGTGCCCACGCCCACACTGTACTCTCCGAGTGCTACTGAACAACTTAAAATTATCCTCTTGCAGTGCACACCAGATTGTACTGCGATTGAGGACATCCGATGGATATCATCGGGGATACTAAAACGGAAAGATTGCGACATCTATTACGGCTGCTACATGAGGTTGCGCATCTTAGACGAATTATTGACCTTAAGAGCCAAGCAATCGCCCGGGTGTGATCTGCTGTAAGGACAATTTCCCTACCGATGAGGACAAGCACCCTGTCAATGAGCACCTTTTTGACGCCGCTAAGGAACCTGTCCAGAGTATGATATAAGAATCGTACTGAGAGACTTAAGTGCCAAAATCGGAACGGAAAACATATGCGATGGATAAGTTGGATGGCACAGCCTCCAGGACTTTGCTGCATCTCGTAAAACGGTGAGTAGAAGCACACTTAGAATCTACACAGCAACTTGACTGCCTACAGATTGTTGAACCGCTAATATTCGAAAATTCTCTACCAGAATTCTTAGCAGGGAGGAGTGAGATGAGGGGTAAATCTGTTCACACAAGGTGAACCCCTGTTGACTACCGGGCCTCATGGATATACCATGTAACGTAAAGGCGGAAGAACTAGCCAGGGCAGAGTCACTTCTAAGCGCTTCGCAGGCCTTTCCCGAGGCTAGCACACCGCTTAGCACTTTGAACAGAGAGACAGACATTGAGTCCAAGGAGGAAGCTAACAGGCATTGGTATCGATTAGATATGTATACGTGCCATAGCCAAATCGTTATGGCCAATCTATGACAAAAAGAGATCCGCAGAACTCAATCGAAAGGATATTCGGATAGCTATCGGCGTCGTGACAGAACAGTCATGCAGCACGGCTAGGACTACCCCACAACGACTTCTGTAGGAACTGCGGGGACGAAGAGGAAATACAATCCATTTGGCACTTGCTACGTGACTGTCCAGCACCAAAAGGAAGGACACGCTGGACGTAGACATTGAGATAAACAAACTCCTCAGATTTACATTGGTGGCTCAGTTCAGCCGTCCATAGTGAAATTTAGGCTCTAAGGGGTCTACTATTGGTCACAATGGACTCATCGTTAGTCTAAGTGAGTCGTTGAGTTTCCCGTCAACTAGGGCTCCCATCTTTCTAACCTAACCATCGAATCAGAAAGTAGTTTTAGTGGGAGGTACCTTGGTTCGAATATGCAAGGGTTGGGTCTATTTCACCTGGTGAGAGACACAGTAGCTGGCAGAAGGAATTTCCTTGTTCCTTATACAATTTCTGTACTACTTCTTGAGGCTTTAAATCTATTTCCACAACGTCCCCTTGTTGATCCTTCAACTTTGAGAAACACAGAGGGTTAATAAGCTTATAATATCGTACCAGCAGAACAAGGGTGTCAACAGCGACGAGTCGTATTGACACTGAAGTACCACCAAGAACAAGCCTCGAGAAATGGCAAGAGAGATGAAACTGTTCTAACAAAGGCAGATGGACGCACAGATTGATCCCCAATATAGATCCTTGGATCAATACGAAACATGGAGAGCCGAACTTCTGCCCGACTCAAATGCTTACTGGTCATGAATGTTTCAAAGCCTACCTCCACAGATTTGTACAAGAAGAAGCAGTCAAGGATGCGGAGCACATCATGTTCCACTGTGGACGATATCGCGAAGAACGTAACTTTCTGGCGAACAGACTGGGTGCCAGACAGATGCTGAGCAAGCCAGAAACCTGGGAAGCAGTTAGCGATACTGTGGCTACCATCATGAAGGAACAACGAAGCCAGGAGCGACAGCAAAACGTTGCGTAGACAGCTGCCAACATGAACGAGCCGAGTATGTAAAGCTGAAGCCCTCCTCGCAATTCTTGGCGACAGTACCGGGAGAGGAATTGGATTTAGTGGCGTGGAAAGAATGCAGAGCAAACCTGCTAAGTCCAGAAAATCTCGTAAGTCACATGACGAGATCGGAGGGCGGGTGGATGGAGATCTGCTAGTTCATAGTGTATGTCCAGAATGAGTTGCTAGGAGCAGAAGCCCTAAGAAGAGCCCAAGAGGCGGCCTCGGAGACAAGAACATAATTGCTAACCAGCCCCGCGAGTAATACCTAATGGCAGTCCCGCGGGAGGAGTGGTTGATGAGTGGAGAGGTGCGGTTTAGTACGTAGGCGCGATGGACAGGATAATAACAGCAGTACAGGCTTGAAGATTCCACATCCATTGGCCCAAATCCTAAAAAAGAGCTTCTAAGCTACAGCTCCGCCATTGACATCATATTTCACAAGGACTTGCGTCAACTTAAAGACCCGCAACAAATTACAATTCATCTCAAACTCCCCGCCGTGCTATGTATCTAAATCTGCCTAAAAACTGCTTGAAGTACAAAATTTAAATATTTCCAAATGAAGCAATAAAACTTGGATAAAAAAATAAGAAGGATCACCCTTAAACGAGCTCCATAGATACACGATGTCCCCAAACCATCGAGGGACATAGAAAACCAACGACTTTAATAATTTTTCCACTCTGCTGGTGACATATGGTAATTTTTCTTTTCCGGGGCAAACAACAACAAAAAAAACTGTAAACTCAGTCATTTTTGACGCCCCACTATATCTGCAGTGCCCGAGGGGAAATTGTCTCTGTTTCCCATCAAAAAAACCACCCATCAACCCATCACCATCTAAGTCCAGTGGTCAGTTGGGTCCACATGCTGCACGTTTGGTTTGTTTTTTTTTTTCGACAAGGACTTGTCTAGCATTTTGATATCCTTACACAGTTACACAGTTACATCCTCCCCCAGCCGAGGGAAATTAATGCAAATTTCATGCAACGAATATTTTTCATGAATTTTTATTCCCAAGGGGGAGGGGATATTTTTCAAAAGGAATTTATTTTCCTTTCACTTGTTCTTGGTGTACAATTTCAACACCACTCATCCTCCACTCGGTACCACCTCATTGCACATAATGAGATTTACGATATCCTTGCTCACAGGCACAACCACACGCTTTTCTGTGTGTGTGTTCAGAGCTCACTAAATGGGTTCCTAAATTTTAATTACACTTAAAAAATTCATAAAAATTAAACGTGAATCCATTTGGGGGCAGGATCAGCACGGAGCCTGGGTTAATAAAACCGAATAAATATTTAGCAGCGCGGGGAGAAATTTTGTACAGGGACATGGTGGCGAGGGGGAAGGATTGACGCCTTAAGTTTTTAGCTCAAGGCAACAAATCTGAAATTGAATAAAAACAACTCGAAGCCGCAATACGGATAACCTTGGGGGTAAGAGGGCACACGGTTTACGACGAGAGGCGCATTTGATAATAACACTTGAGCTACTGGCAATTGCCTATTTAAATATTTATGCGAGACCATAACTCATCGGAGTATCCTTTCGGTGGGCTTAACCCAATTCCTTTTTGGGGTGTGAGGCCTCCCCCCTAAACCGAGGGAAGGAGCTCTGTAGTAGCAATCGATTCAGTTGCAGTAATTATCGTTTTATGTGTTATTCAACATGTGGTGCGGTAGAATAGGGATGGAATTGCATACGCATGGCTTGGCGCCAACAAAGGAAGCAATTGCCACCGAATTTCCTTTGTGTACACAATGAGGACACATCGGTACGGAAGCATGAGTGAGAGTGTGCGGGGAATTGACGTTTAATTAAGCGCATAAACTAATACCAAAAAGCGCATTGTTCTCTGTGTATGAGGGCTCTTCTTCTCGTCCTTGCGCATTTTCTTGGCACAGATTCATGGATTTTCTATTGATTGTGTGGCGGAATGGCGGGGGTAAAACGCCAGCGAATGGCTACGAGTATTTACATGGTAAAGAGCAAGGGGAAGCGGAAGAGAGCAACAAGAAAAAAAAGGATTTTAAAATGTTTTTTTCTCACATGTTTGCGGATCCTTAGATCCCCCTGTGTATGGAGGAGAAATTCGAGTGGTAATTTGTGAAGATGGTGGTATTTTTCACAGCCAATTGATTCGAATGGCTCTTGTGGCAAATTTTATTGTATTGATCCTTGAAGGCGATGAATTGGTGGTGGGAGATGAGCTGGATTCTGTTGTAAATGTTGGCATGATATCAAGTAGACAAATAGGATATTTTTCTAAAGAGGATGTGCTTTCTTACGGCGTACATGATATGTGGACTAGGTTGGCTTGGTGAGAGTAATAGGTGAAAGGATGTGTTGCGTACGCAGTACTCGTCTAAGTTTCCACCCCTTGATCTGGTCAACAGCCCTTAGGATAGGTGAAGTTCGACTGACTGAATGCACTTGACTACTGAGATTAGAGTACGTAGTACCTGCTGCATGTATTGGTAAACTGTTTCAGCAAAAAAAAGCTGAGTCGAAGGGGGAGAGTACTACAACGTTACAGCGGGAACCCTGGAAGGATCGGTCCAGAGGTAACGATAATTGGATTCGCCAACGATATTGCCTCCAACTTATTGCCAAGGAGTTTGATTCCTCGCTGGAGGCAGCTCAAACGCGTTTCAGAACTCTGAACAGGATGGCGCGTAGGCGTTGTTGATGTCCTATGCCTCTTAAAGGGTGCAAGGATCTAAGTAAGTAATGAAGTAAGAAAGATGATATTGGCGTCCTGACGGAAGCTAAACAGATCCGCGCAGAATCAGCTGCATATTAAGCAATTGCCCGGATAAGAGGTTGGCTAGTTACCTAGGACTAGCAGACCCCAAAACGGAAGCCGCCCTTATAATCAGTCGGAAAACCGGAGAATTCGAGAACTTCCAGGTTGGTAAGCAGTGGTTAGTGCTTTGAATTACTAAACGGGAGGTTCAAGGTTCGAATCCCAGAAACACCAAAAAGTTTTTTAACAGTCCCACCTCTCGCGAGAGTCTGACAAAAGTCCGAGAGCAATAAGTTTCTTGAGAAAGGTTCCAAAAACAAAAGCCTTTCGGGTATGGCTCTAAACTGTAGGTGCCTTCCATTTGTGCGAAAAAATATAACACGCACAACACGAATGATCTCGAGAAGCTAAGCCCTAGACCACATATGTACGGTGTGTTCCGCTGAGTATATTCATTTTGAACCAGACAATCAGGTCCAAAGAAGCAGTTGAATACCTTGAAATAATTCTGGACGACAACTGCAGTTCAGAATGAACGTCGATTATTCAGCCGAAAAAGTGTCTCAAATGCAGAGAGCTCTTTCGCATATACTGCCGAAAGCTAGAAGGATACTGCTCTTCAGAGTTGTCACCTCGGTTCTGTTATATGCCGCCACAGTCCAGATATAGGCAACAAGTATGAAGGAGACCATCGTCGACTTATACCCTCTGTGCGCTGTGGACAACCAGCGGCTTCCGATCCATCTCAGACGAGGCCGCTTTTGACGCTGGCATGTTACCGATCGACATCCTCGCAGACGAGATGTTCAGGACACACAATAGGTGAACTCTGAATCAACACGATGCCATTGTCATCAAGATGCTTACAGTAAAAAGCCAGCGTCAGCAGCTATATGGCAAAATCATTAGGCCAGTACAACATAAGGCAGGTGGGCATACAAACTGATACCAACACTCCAAGACTGAATGAGTCGAAAATACGGGGAATGGAATCTTACGCAGCAATTATCGCAAATACCTTCACCTATTTCAACGCGACAGCTCACCATCCCGCCCCCAGTTCCCGGACGAAGATGAAGGTACGGAACAAGAAATCTTTTACTACACACGCTTCACGGCATAGAGAACTACTGTATTCAGTCCGTCGTTACTCCTCGACCATGTGCTGCAGTCGGAAGGAAATTAGATGACAATATGTCCTTTCGTAACAACTCTTCAGAATTGAAAAACTAAGAGGAGCAGCAGAAGCAGCTGACACAAGACGCATAAAATGATTTGCTTACCAGCGTAGGCTCATTCCTGGAATCCTCTCGGGCTTGCGAAACCTGCATGCTAGTAGCCCGCGCTACCAAGCGACAGCAAAGGACGGTCAATCATGGTACAGCAGTACTGGTACCTTTTACTAAAGGGAGAAATTTGACCCATGGTGGAGAAAGACTCCATGGTACTCCCAATGGCCAAGTATCTACAAAAAATGTGTGACCTGTCTTTTTTTTAAGGACAACCATATACCGAAGCATTGAGACATTGTCCTTGACACAAAGAAGTATTTTCTCTTCTCTTAGAGTAAAACTCAGTTCTGGGACTCGGCCCATGGATTGATTATCTGCCATTAATGATGGACCGGAGGTACCCAAAAACACCGCTCTGACTGACTAAGCAGATGACATTGTTTCAGTGATCACCACGAGGGATACCGATAATGCCCGAAGGAGCCTTAATCAACTCACAAGATCCATACATCGCTGGATGGAAGAGCATTATATAAGGCTTCGAACGGAGAAGACTTAGATATCCCCGTTGAGCAAAAACTTTTCACGACGGTTACGCAATCTACCCTTCTGTATGACAATGAGATCTGGGCTGAGGCGCTGTGTGGAAGACATATGGCGGCGTAGAAAGCGGTCTCCAAACAGGGTCGCAACTAGACGATTTACAGGAGTGCCAAAACTTGACATTGATCTATGTAGCTCGTATCTATAAATGCTGTCATATGCGGACTTAAAATCGATAAAAAGATGGTGAGTATCGACTTGGATTTCTTGGGTTTTTTCCAGGATCCGCAGGAGTGTGAAGATTTGATCGATTGTGGACTTTTTGGGCCTGAAACCACACTGATAGGGGCCAATCAGGTTGTTGACGAAGGGTTTCAGGCGTTCACACAGTGTGGCAGATAAGATCTTGTACGCGATGTTGAGGAGACTGATGCCTTTGTAATTGGAGCAGTTGAGGGGGTCTCCTCTCTTGTGGATCGAGCAAACGATGCTGAGATTCCATTCATCAGGCATACAGTAGTCCCGCCATATCTTGAATTGACGTATGCTCTCTACCCAGCCTTGAACAACTCGGCCGGTGGGCCATCAAGACCAGCAGTTTTGTTGGATTTAGCCTGGATATCGCTATCCTCACTTCGTTTTGGTTAGGTGGAAAGAAGTTTTGACTGTCATCGTCTATGTCGAATGGTTCATTCCTTCCTGACAGCGGTATGTTGGTCTTCATCGCCATTATACAGACTGCAGTAGTAGTCTTTCCAGATTCCCAGCACCGACTGTGACTCTACTAAAAGGTTTCCTTCCTCATCTTTACAGGTTTCTGTACGGGTCTTGTTGGCCTGATACGTTCTTTTTACCCTTTGGTAAAACTTCCGTACATTATTCCTGAAGAATAGTATCTCAATATCTTCGATCGAAAGCTTCTCGGGCTCTTCTTTGTTTTTCTAGAGAAGCCGATGTTCTTCCCGTCTCTTATGCTCGTAGAGCTCATGAGCGGCCCTCGTCCTTCTTTGCAGCGCCGTAAATCTCTTGTTTACCTGCAAGTGCTTGCCTGCATTCTTCGTCAAACCAGGGGTTTTTTGGGGATGGTCATGTGAAACCCAGTACATCAGTTGAAGCGTCTCTGATGGCATGTTGGCAGAGTTGCCACTGGTCTTCGGCAATTGATGCTGGCGGCATAGGAGTCGTGGAGAGATCTTGGGACACCCATTCGGCGACGATTCTGGCGGACTCTTGGATTGCAGCTTTTTGACGTTAAATCTTTTCAGAGTAATTCATCTTTGTTGTGGCACTTGGGATATCCGCACTCGTACATTGACTACAACAAGGTAGGGGTCTAAGTCGAAGTTGGCTGCTCGGAAGGTGTGGACATTCAGAATACTGAAGGCATGCCTTGCGTCGATCGAATTTGGTTGACCGTTTTATAATCAGAAGACCCTTATGTCCCCTTGTGAATATTGAGACGAGGAAACCGTGTGCTTGCCATAGTGACGTTTCGCCCCGCAGCAAAGTCAATAAGCCTGAGTCTTGCTTGCCAACTATCTTACCAAACATGTCCTCCTTTCCCATCTTGGTGTTAGAATAGCTTTACACGGTTTAAACGTAATATTAAGGACATACGACTTGTCGAAGAGCTCACAGAAACCTTCTTTCATGGCGTCTTCATTGTCCTCTGTGGGGGAATGAGTGCAGATAAGGCTAATGTTGGTGAATTTAGCCTTGATTCGAACCATCATAAGATGCTCACTTAGTTGTCGAGAGCTCAAGAGTTCTTGCTTAAATCTGCCGCGTATAACAAATCTGCACCCGAGTGATCGCTACTTAGGCTCTCTGTAGCAATCACCGTAGTAGATTTCACAGTTCGCCATCATCCTTTTGCCCGGCCCATCACATCGCACTTCCTAGATGGTTGTTATATCTACTTGGTAGCAGTCTAGGGCCTCTGCTAATTGATCGGCTACACGCGATCTGTTAAGGGTCCGAACATTCCAAGTGCAGATCCGAAAACTGTTGTCCTTACTTCATTTGCCATCCACACATACACAAGGACCTTTTGTACATACAGTTCGGTTTAAAATTCATTTGATTAACTAAGCACGTCCAGCAGATAGATGCACCTGCATACGTTTACACGACCTTCCTTGCCTCTGCACTAAAACTGCAAACCAACTGAATGAATAAATTTCAACCACATAACCTCAACAATCTCGGATTAGTCATGCTCCATTTAACACCCCTGCAAACCTAATTTCCCATCCATTCTCGAGTGGAGAGAAACTGCACATGTACATCTCACCCAATGAATCAAAAGTAATAAAACAAATTATCGCGGCAAACTTCTGAGAGTTCTCTCGGATAAAACAAAAAAAAAAAAGATAAAAAAAAGGACTCGCATTTTACGCTGTAAGTTGAACAGGAGTTGAACAGTTCTTCTGGGAAAAGTTTTCTCATCCGCTTAAAACGTATTTTTTCCCTTTTATTGCTCCGCGTGGTTTGTTTTTCAGTAACATTTCGAAATTATGACGAATTATCCTTTTTTTTTCGATGCACAAATGGAATACACATTTAATTCGAAAAGTTTCTAGATTGCAATTCTATGTTCTCGAGTGTATCTGTTGGTTTGAATTTCATTCCTCTACAGTATCTGTGAACTCAATTTGTGAGCAGTTGAGGAAACTTTCAAATATCTGCTGTCCTATGGGGGCGCGAAAAGTTAGTTTAGCGGTTTAAAGGATTTTGTTTTTGAGTGGTTTGGGAAATTGATGCGAAAGCTATACGAGTGGAGGGAGTTTAATTGGATACGCGCTACAAAATTTAGTTTAACTTAAACTTTTTCTGAGAAAGGGGTTTTTGGCATCAAAAACGCCTGAATGCTTGTCCTTCCAAACAGCAATTAGTGCTGCCACCACCCACGGCATACATTCTATGTTATGTAACCGAAACGATGTGTCTTCCTTAAATTCGCACCCGATTGTCTCAGGTGTCTGCAGCGAAATAAATTGGAAACTCTCATTCAATCATTCAGTTACGTGTCCTCCCAAACATGTATCTATGTATCTCCAGCGAGTATTTGCGCGTGTGTGTAAAATTCATCATCTATTTGCCGAACGTGATAGATGTTTGCATTTTGCATGTGAAATTCGAAAACAATTTCCATTACTTCAGCGACACAGAGAAAGGAATTGGTTATCCTTCGATTGAGCTAATGGCTTACACTACAACCACTAGTACTACTCTACTCGTATTCATTCACAAAATTGGCCAAGCGTAGCCCCACCGCATATCCCCTATTCAGGACGAGCCAAACAGAGACAAAAGCCAGAATAACATTTAGAGTTTGTCTTCGGAATTCGAATTGAATACAAACACAGATAGCTAGCTCTCCGCTAGCAGTTTGTCCTTCCGTCGAGTTAAATACAGATGTGAACCCGTGTACACAACACACACTGGCTCACTCAGTCATCTATTTATTGTATCTGCTTGGCACGCAAGTGGGCGCCATACTGGGCCGCCGCCATCAGACCGACATCGCTGTTGAGACCCAACCACACCCCCGCTGAAATGTGAAAGACGTGCTATTTCTCCTTTTTACTTACGAGGACTATGTACCAAGGTCTAAGGGGTTGGGTGGGTTAGGAGGGATGGAGGGATGTCGCCGTGAACGAAACAAGAAAGTGCAAACATTTTATCCTTAATGGTAGGACATTGAACAGAATAAATATCAATTGATGGAGATCTGTACTTGGTTCCTGCTTCTATATGAGAACGAGTATATCTATGTAGAAAGGAAAGGATAGTGACCCGGACGGAAACGCAAGCAAACGGAAGGAAGCACTCTTTTTGGGAGGGGGGCGGTCTATTGTTGTTTTCGGTGTAACTGCTCTTTTGTGGCGTTACTCTCTGTCTGTGTGTGTGTGTGTGTGTTTTACTTATTTAATAGATCGTTGACATTATTTCCCGTTTTTTTTGAAAATTTACACGTTACGTCATAACGGGGTCATTGGGCGAATCAATTAGAAAGGAAATTGGAACTAAAGTGGTAAATTCAAAGGACTTAGAGGATTGCTTACCTTAGCAAGCCTACACAGTACACAGACTACTCGATACTAGACTGGTTCTGAAGGGAAAATGGTTGATTGAAGAAAGCTATTGGTGCCTAGGTTAGGTTAGGTAAGCGGGCTGGCAGAGAGAGAAAAGCTTCCTGCCGCACTCAGGTCAGTGTTGACCCATTGTGTTACCCATAGGAGGGGAAAAAGGGTGCCCCTCCGCCCAATTGAAACCCTGTAAATGTCTAAACGACTCTTATTCGAGTAACTTACATGTTTCCAAGTACAAACCACTTTGATGACTTGGCAAAGTTCAGCATCTTGTCTGTAGGAATGCCAGAGAGCTCTTCAAGTCGTGGAAGAAGTACTGGTGCCTACTTCGTGTTGTACTTACGAAGGAATCACGATAGGTAACAAGTGGAAGACTACTTTAAGGCAGCCAAATTCAAAAAAATTTTGCCCTATGGCGCTGAAGTATGGACTCTGTCGACTACGGATGAAGATATCCTCGATCGTTTCGAGAGAAAAATTCTTCGTAAGGTATTCGGTCCCGTTTACGTTGATGGGCTTACAAGCTGTACAGGAACATCGACTTAGTCACAAAACTGTGCATCAGTCACTTAAGGTGGCTAGGACATGTGAAGAAAATGAACACCAATGCTCCGGCCCGCAGTGTCTTCGAATCTAGCCCGGAGAAACAACGCAGTATAGGACGGCCTCGTCTAAGGTGAAGCTCAAAAATAGAAGGGAACCTCGACCAACCTGGAGTGCGCAACGGGAGGCAATTAGCTAACGACCGGGCTAAATGGAGAGACTTGTTGGTTGAGGCCCAGGTTCGTCCCGAACTGTTGCGCCGGTTAAGTAAGTAAGTATGTACCTTAGAATCCAAATGTTAGAAAAGTACCTAGATAGGTGCCCCGTGATATTTGTTACCTATCACGTAGACTATCAGTTGGGTCTATTAGTGCCCATCCCTGGAAACCTAGGAGTACATATACAGAGAGGAGCACAGAGAAGATAGCATAGCATTTTGAAATTGGTGCCTCCAGACCATTGAGCTGTACGTTAGAATAGGTCTCACAACCGCGCTGAATGGCTAGTAGGTGACTGCTGGCATTGGACCTCAAGTACTGCTGGTTTAACCCCTGTATTACTGAAAGGCTATTCACATACTTCAAAGGCTACACATGCTTCCATGGGAATCTAAAATTAAGCTCGCTTAAGTTCGAGTCCCCCGATCTCTGGATGATTGAATTCCTGTGTGGCTAGTTTTTCACTTAGAACTGGATGGAGCTGGACTATACCTGATACTGGAGATGACAAGCTGGGCAGCATAGGGCGTCACTCTAAAGAGAAAACTCTCTAAAATTTTCAAAATCTTATTCACCCGCAAAGAGAGGTATGAGTGGTGAGAGGCGGCCTCACAGCTCTAAGGTATTCCTCTGTAAATTTGTGTAAAAACAGGTGTATTAGGCGCGACTTCTAAGGGCTGTTCTACTTTGTGTTAATTAATTTAAAATCGCACCGATTGTTATATTATTAAACGCTTCCTCAATATTGTGAAACAACTGCCAGTCTTGACACCGTATCCACCGATCTACCTTTCACATACGTAAATTGTGACTTATAGACCAATCCCATACCAAATTGTTTCATAAAAACTGACATAAACCCGTGGGGAACTACCTACAGGGTCATCATGAAGAAGCTTAAGGAATATAGAGCAAAGCCCCAGTTGACAGGAAACTGTCAACGGCTCACTTAGACTAGCGATGAGTCAATTGTGACCTAAATTTCAGTTACCGACTGCTAAACTCAGGATCTCAGGAGTTTGTTTAGCTCAATGTCTCTGTCCAGCTCCGCAAGGATGTGGCTTCCAAGAGTGTCTTTCCTTTTGGTAGCTAGTGTTGGGCAATCGTAAAGCAAGTCGCGAATTGATTATTTTTCCTCTTCGTCCCTGCAGAAGTCATTGTGGAGTAATCTAAGCCGTGCTGCATGATTGCCTATAACACAGTATCCTGTCACGACGCCGATAGCTGTCCGAATATCCCTGCGATTGGGTCTCATGAGATTTGTGGATCTGTTCTTGTCATAGACTGGCCTAACGATTCGGCTATGGCGCATGTATCTAATCGATACCAGCGTCTGTTAGCTTCCTCGTTGAATTCAATGTCTCATCTCCCTGTTCAAAGTGCTAAGCGGTGTGCTAGCTTCGAAAGGACGTGACCCTGCCGTGTTAGTTCATCCGCTTTATCGATACCCGAGATATCCATGTCGCCCGGTACCCAACAGACGTTCACCTTGTTGGCCAGTGAGCTATCGTCCAGTCGGTAGAAAGAACGTCACAACTATCGTGTCAAATTTGGCTGGAAAACATTATAGTGACACTGTTTCCGCAAAAACTTTCCGTGGCGTCAGAGAAGTCCCCAACGAAGACACCCCATTGGCAACTTTAAGGGAATTGCTTACAGCGTGAAAAAGATTGGATAATAAAGCACCAGATCCAGATGGTGTCTATTTGCACAAGACCCGAAACTTTCATCGAAATTATAAATCGCTCGTTAAAGGTAGGAATATTCCTAGATTTTTTGAGGGTGCTACTCCCCAGAAGCTTCTTCATCCTTCATCATATCGCGCTCTACTGAGGACGATGAAAATTGTGAAGGATGTGACCTAATAGGCTGCTGCCAAACCTGAGGCAGAATTGCAGTTTGAGTTTGAAAAAGTCAGTCATATGCTATAAAAATGGTGGAAGACATATCTAGTTGCAGCAGCCATCAAGGGAACAATGGGGGACAAAGGAGTGCTGGTCAATAGCCGCACTAGACGTCAAAAACGAGCAAACTAATCTATATTCTTCAGATAGTATTGAGCGTACATAGGAATAGAAAATTAAGGTATGTAAGCGATGAGGGTACCAAGCAATTCTATGTCTCAACAGGCGTTCCACAAGGATCAGTACTAGGGCCCCTTCTGTCAGTACCCTTCAGAGAAAAATTAAAGGCTTCCGAAACACGTTTAGAATCGACAACAAATAAAGCGAGTTTCAAATTAAAACTTGTTTGGGGACAGCAGGCTTGAATTTAGCAGAGTAAAAGTCTGATGCAGTTTTCAACACCAGTAGCGAAGCTGCAAAATATATGAACGTGCATGTAGGGCATCAAGTTTAATGGCAGACAGGTTAAACTTAAAGCTTCACCCAGAGTATGTAGGGAAAAGGACGTCTATCTTACAATCTTTCCTAGCGAGGATGTTGCCAATCAATTGGTGGACAATCATTATCCAGTAACTCAGCACCCCTGTATGGGTCTCCAGCATTAGTTGATGTCATGGCAACATTCCCCTTCGGTGTGTGGATTCAGCGTCCTAAGTACACTTTGCGGCAGCAGAACAGTGTCAGAAGAGGTGGCATGTGGAATGGTGCGTAGCCAGAATGGTGAATATGGATATCCTAGTCCATGAGTGTAACATCAGGAAGCTAACTAATCAATTGATAGAACTTAAAGGGAGGAAAGACTGATCTCAATGGTCATATAGAAAAACCGATGGAATAACCCTACAAACGGAAGATGGACACACAAATTTACCCTTCACATGAAGTGCCACGTCAAGCAGTTCCTAACTACCCTCTGGGTATAGGAAGTATTTGTATAGATACGGGAATCATTGCTCATAACCGTGTTGCCCTAACCAGAAAGAAGATGCAGAACACCTCGCGTGCCATTGCTCATTCTTTGGGCCTATTGCCGTAAAGAGACCTTTGGACCTATACCACAACCGTAAGACATAAGCCTCGGTTGTTTGGTGGAATAAATTTTCTCGTATACACGTCACTGCCCGTTTTGCCAAACTCTAAAGATCGTCTTATTTCTTACCTTCCTAACGCATCTGTCCTGCTCTCACTGCCCTCCTGAAATGCCCTCCATCGATATTTATATCATGGTCTGGACACTGTCGGTCTAAAGTGTGGCGATTTTAAGTGTCACTCCCACTGGAGCTTCGATGAATTTGCGCGAGAAATATCTTATGACCCGAGTCTAATGAACACGCCCGCTGATGCAATAATACCCGATATCCAATAGTGACACAACTACTCAGTCGACTTTTCTCTGGAGCTGAAATGGGTTTAACTAGACCCTAAGTCGGAGAAAGAATTCCATTCAGTTTTCAAAGCTTGTCAGGGGTCCGGTGATTGTGTCTTCGTGGGGGGAAAACTCTACTCTCTTTTAGGACGATATGCATCTGTCTTATAAGCGGAGGTCTACGCAATCCTAATGGTCATGTGCTTTATTGTAAAGCAAAGGTGGATAGGAAGGAGCATATCCGTCTGCAGAGACAGCATAGCATCATTCAAGGGGAAGCATAACCCTATTACAGGTTCCAAATTAGTACGTGAAGTTAAGATGTCGTTTGAGTGTGAAATGAAGTCTCCGACGAAATTCCCGTAAAGGCACAGAGGAAGTTGTATCAGGACCTGAACAAGAGTTGGGCTTACCTGCATCTTGGATTAGTATACCCATCGACAACCGAGATTCTCGTGAGCACAATAGTCGGTGGCATGGATTTACTGGATGCACACAATCTAAGTGTATTCGACCGGATATCTACACAAAAGCGCAGTTTTTCTTCTGTTTCTTAGGAGGCTTGACTGTAAATGATTTGTAGACGTCCTTACGGCCCACTTCGGTTTTACCAAAGAGCTTAATGCGTAAGACTTAAACGACACAACCATCTGCATCGCTTTCGAGGAAAACGATAGTACAGCGAAACACTGAAGCATTTCCCCTGTTATTGTCCGGCCTTTGCTCGAACCAGGTCTCAGATCCTTGTGGCCGACGTGCTTGCTGCTGATCACCTTAGCTCTCGCCCTTCTCCGAAAGTCGGAAAAAAATCATTAAAGTAAGGTGCCTGCATACTTAGTATAATCGACAGACACTAGGGCCTCAGTGCACCTGCAGATAGCAAAACCCTCCAACAACACAAAAATCCTTAAGGGCGTCCTTACCCCGAAATATTCTTCTACAGAGCACATTTACACTTTTCTTATGGGTCGCTGTCGCCTTCACGACCGAAAATTCTTTTAAAAAGGACACAAAACCGTGAGTCCACAGTTGCCTACAGTAGAAGTCCATCATCCCCAAGAAGCGAAAGGATACAAGAAAAGTGTAATCTACTGGTCTAGTACTCACCTAATGAAGCAAGGAAACGGAACAGTAATTAGGTTTTCTTTATCCCTTGAGTCGCAAAAAAATTCTTTCGAAATATCCAAGCCCGGCGGCAATTAGGGGACCACCTCGTCAATTATTTTCCCGGAAGTATAGCGTTAAACTAATTTAAGGACTGGGAATGCCATCTTTTCTATTATTTAAGTCCACTAAATCGTTTCTCCGCGTCCTTCTACATCGAACTACTTCGAGCTGTTTGCACTATTTTGATGCAACAACCGCACCTTTTTTCAACCCTCAAAAAAAAAGTAGTTTACACCGAAATAGTAAGACTTCAGAGAGTCCTTTTCCACATGACAAAAAAAAGGAGAAAAAAAAATGGTTTGCGCACCCCGCAGCGGCCCACCAATTTATTTAATTAATGCGGTACTTACACTTTGTCATTTGAATTGTTGCGCTCCCTGCGTGTGTGTAGCATGTAATTTCACTGATTGTTCCGAAGACAAGGCCAGGACTGGATGGCTAGCTTGGGTTTGGCTGGTTGACTGGTTGACTGGTTGACTGACTTCACGACGGACTGGGTTGGCATATAAATCATATGCAACAACGATTAAATGCAAATTAAAATTCCATCCGCGCAGCTCGTTGACATTGTTCGTTGTTATTGTTGAGTTCCGCGAGTCCTTTCAGAGGGGATGGGGTGGCTTCACTCCATTGCTCCTATTCCTATTACTGCTGATGGTGGTGGTGATAATGGGGGTGGTGGTGGTGGTGGTGGTGGGGGTGGTACTGCGCCCGCTCCACTCTGCCTACTGGTGCACCTCGCCTTGGGCGTATGATAATTATGATATTTCCCTCAGCTATTGCACCTAAGTTCAAATATCAAATCCTTGGCATAACAGGACAAACGAGTGCTTCACTATTTACATATACACTCCTGGCACATAGTAGTTTCCTTCTTTTTTCCTTTTTGTATCTATTAATCCGCTCTCTGTACTCGGTGCTCTCGCTCGTTTCGTCGTCCTTTTGCTCTCTGTGTGTGTTTTTGTTTTTCCCACTATACTCGCGCTGTATCCTGCTCACAGTTCAACTTTATTTATTGGTGCAATGTGGAACAAGGCGAGTTAAGGATTCCTCTGAAGTTTTTTTTGTTGTTTTTTTCTCCCCCAGAAGAGCAGTTCTATGCTCTGCATATGCACATACATGACATGACGTATTGGTTTTCCTGTTGTTGCCGCTGTCCTAGTGTTGACAGGCACTAGGAAGAGGAGTACCGACACGAAGGGTTAGTGAAATATGACGCGACGCGACGAGGCGACTGGCAACGACGGGGGTCAGGTGGCTTTAGCACTTTATCCGCGGGGATTTTAATTTTTCTTCCACCGGAAAGTAATTAAAATCTCCGAGTGGTATGTCATCCGGTTTCGTTTCGTTTATGTTTGTTTTTTTTTTTCTTTTTTTTTTTCGTTCAGATGGGAAATTCGATTTTCATTTAGTGCGGTCGGTTATACCGGGGGTGTTGGGGGGGTGCAGGGAAGGTTGACAAAGGGCTTTAGGGGTGAGTAAAAGTGAAAATACAACACACGACACACGAACGTACTCCGTGCAGCTCGTGTAGTGTAATTATGAGTTATGACCCCTCCCTCGCCGCACACACAGTGTAACAACAAGTTCGCGTATCGATTTACAACTCTCACATAAGTCAACCAACCCTGTGTTTCGCGTGTGAACACCGTTCTTTTCTTCTGGTTTTGTAGGGGCTGCTGCTATTGCGTTTTGTTTGTGGGGGTGTGTGTATAGGTATTGTTGTTTCTAAGTTTTATGCCGTCGCTTTTTATGTTTCAACATTTCATTTCGATTTTTTCTTTGACTGCTTTTCTCTTTTCTTTATTTTAATTTTCTTTTTTTTTTGTTTTTTTTAACCCTTAAGCGAAGGGTAAATATACATCGCCGCAGTATACCTGAACATTTACACGGGAAATCGTTTCTTTTACCTCGATTACCGAACGTCAACTGAGGTTTGACGTTTTGCGATTTGCCGTAGATGAGTGCTTGAAATGCTCCAAATGCTCCAATGGGGCGCTCTTGGAGGGAGAATTATTCTGAAAGCTGTCCACTTTGGTGTATGCGCAATGGGAGTCAGATGAAATGTGCTGCGGGTGGTTGTCTGGGGTTGATTGTGTGTATATGACAGTGGGAAAGCTTTTTCGACCAGATTGGTTGGTTTGGTGACTACATAAAAGCTGAATTTGTCTTTGGTTTGTGCCATTGCTAAGTGTTAGGTCTACACTATAGCTGGAAAGTAAAATACAGAAATCCCGAGTGTAGAAGTGTTATTTTTGGTTTGCTTCAATGGACTTCAGCTACCTTTTTTTTACTAGGGATATGGCCAAATTTTACCGATAAAGAAAGAAGTTTTACAAGAAGATTGCATGTATTACATAATCAAAAGGAGTATTCGACTCCGTTACCTCTGAGAAACAGCGTAAACATCTAAGAAAAGCCTTTAACAGAGTCCAATATGGATTTTGACAGAAGAAGTGACAGATACACACTTCAAGATGGCTTAAGATACATATGTACCACGGAAAATACATAAAATAAGAAGTAAAGGAGTAGCACATAGCTTTTAATAATGTACACACTGAAGCAATTCTAGAGACCCTCACGGACCTAGGTAAATGGATAGTTTCTATGCTTAACACTATAATTATTCAGGCAACACTAGGAAACAGCAACAAAACTAAATTTGCCAGTAAAGGAACACCTCAAGGCGATGTTATTTTACCTCTCTTATGGTTCATAGTCATGGATAAAATCCTTTTAAGATTAAGCAGAGAAAGACTTAAAGTAATCGGGTACCCTGATAACATGGTGATACAGGAAAGTTCCGCTCCGTGATAAGAGAAGTCATGGAAGGCGTTCTGAGCAAGGTAAGCCCATGGGCCAAAAATTGTGCCCTTGGCGTAAGCCCAAACAACCAAAACCAAAATACCTATAATTAAACTTCCTCGAATAAACAGTCAGCTGTTCCCCCTATCATCCAGTGCTAAATACTTTGAAATTATCCTAGATCCCAAACTTAACTTGAAACTTAACATAGACCAGCGAGTAAGGAAGGTATGCCTAGCCTTCTATGCCTGCAACAGAACCTTCGGCAAAAGATGGGGTCTGTTACCAAAATTGACTGCCGTAGTAGGACCAATCCTTTCATATGATAGTGGCCGGCCCGAAACGGAGCCTCTAACATAAACAAATTGAACAGGATACAAGGAACAACATGCATTAAGCTGAGGCAGTCGACCGGCCTGAGATGATCTTTCATTCCTTTTGCATCTTCTAACTCTAGATCTACACATTACAAAAATCACATCACATAGCGCAATTAGACTCAGAGAGTCCAGGACCTGGACAGCGAAATCCTACGGGCAAAGCAATATTGTACATTCTCTCCCAAGGAAACCCAAATTGCCCCCCACAGACTAAACTGAACAATAAACTTCACATAGCGATTCAATGTAGAATTCAAAAGATCGGCATTTTTGTTGGAAGTCAGGGTGCTGCCAAGGCCAAACTCGTACTAGAATGCCGAAGGAGCTAGCCCTACTGGGTGGCCAGTTCATGGTAACTTTGATCTGGGTTCCAGAGCATAGCAATGATTATGGAAACGAGCATGCCGACGAACTGGCCAGGAAAGTCTCATCCCTCCATTGCTCACTTGTGGAGCTAGTTCACATCCCGCTCGGGGAAATTAAGGCTGATGTCTCCTCAATTTACCTTAAAAAGCCAATCTTAAATGGACTAGGCTGTTGAACTACATCACTGCATCAGAAAGATGTGGCCAATCTATAACAAGGCTAAAACAGGATTGGATAAACACTTGCCCATAAAAAACAGTCCAACGGTGTCAAATCGCAGCTGTGTGGTAGTCAAAACACGTTTCCTTAATGGCTAATAAAACGGTTACACAACTTAGAAAGATCAATTATTTGATGGCTGGTGTTACCATTCGGTTGGAATCAAAACCCGTACAAATCGATAACGTCCAGTTGCGGCCACTGGACTCTGTAACGTAAGCCACTCACCGTAATGCTGCATTCAGCATCGTTTTCGAAGAAGTAGGAATCAACGATCACACAGATAGCTTTGTTATTCATAAGCTTGCCAGCTTCGCGAGCTTTCTTTATGAATTTCCTTACATCAGCCCCCATATGGGACTCATTTTGACCAAAAATTCTCTTCGAATTTTTCCCAATTTCTTCAAAATAGCGTAACGCGATCCAATTACTGCCGCGGAGGTTTAATACAAAAAATGTGTCAATATCTCCAGCGCGTTAGTATTTCCAACGAAATAACCCCGAATTCGAAAATAAACCCAACAGATGACTCACCCTTTACGTGTAAGGACAGGTTCCGATGCAGGTAGGCGATTTGAAGAATAGATAACCCTCTGTGGTTCTATGGGCTGTTGACTCTTTCTTATCAAAATTCCCTGATCCTGATTCCTACAGATCAAAACCGCACCAATCACGTTCATTAACAAATTTCGTCGAAGATGGTTTTGAAAAATGGTTTAAAACTGCTTCCGTATTCATGAATCCCAGTCTGCTGTACCTACAAGAAGTACACTGCAAAACGCCATCCACAACATGTAGAGTAACTAGTCCTCTCAAGTACCTATAGAGAACAGCCTGAGAGCCTCCCATAGCTCAATAACGGGCTGCCACAAGGTTCAGCCATGGTACCCCTTCTCTTTAATATATGCTTACCGCCACCTGCCCAGCTTTCAGCTGCAACCCATCTACCCACAATCAAAGCAGATTGAAATTTGGTACCAACTTGTTGGTAGGACGTCTTCTGATAGCACCAAGACCCTTAAAAACACACGGTACTGACGACTACGTAATTAATTGTTTAATTTACGTTAAACTATTTGCTTACATCTACAGCGGATACAAGTAAAATGACTTATTCTACACAAAGTTGGTGCCTTAATGAGAATTGACTTAGATTGGTTAGCGGATGAATTAAATTTAAAAATCAATGGAAACAATCACAGAACATAACTCCAACCGACGAACTTCTCGATCCACAGCCTACAATAGTCCCCACGACTGCTTAATCATATCGGCCGCCTTCTCTGCAATCATGATCACAATCGCATTTGTATGGCCCGCTGGTATCGTGGGCATAATAGATGCATCTGCCACTCGAAGTCCTTTGATCCCGTGAACCCTAAGCTTTGGATCAACTACAGCCTCTGAATCGGAAGCTGGACCCATTTTGCAAGTGCCCGACTGATGCTGTAAGCTTGAACCATACCGACGGAGGCAACATTTCCAGTAGGCTTCGCTACCAAAGGATTCATCCTCACAGCCTAGAAATGGTTTTGCGTGGAACTTGCTTCCCAATTTGCGCATCGAATTGGTTTCACCAATTTGAAGGATCTATGAAGGAAAGGCTTTAAGTATCAATGGAAGGATCTGTCGAAGTTAGCTTACCATCTGCACGCCCTCGATCATTGCGCGGATATCGTCCTCGTTGTCCATATAGTTTGGTTGCATTCTTGGCCAGTGGAATGGACTCTTACTTCGTAGGGATATACGCCCACGGCTTTTAGGGCGAAGGAGTACCGGTACCAGTCCATAGGTGTCCTGTGAAAGATACTCTTGAAATGCTACTTAGTAAGAGCTGTCATTGACCTACTAACCTTGTCGGCTATATCTCCAAAGACATTCTGATAGAATTCTTCTGTGATTCCAAGCAAATTTCTCATTGTTCCCAAAGTGTCCCCGCTTAGCGACCCAGCTCCAAGGACAATCTCCATGTCCGGGTAGTCCTTGTCTGAAACAAATTCTTTGAAATATGTTCCCCACGCAATAAGCAGGGTGCAATCTCACCAAACTTTGAACTCGCGGTTCGTACAAAAGCAAACGCTTCCGCTCCACCAGGAACAGTATACGGTCCTTGACCCTGCAGTATGTACTGGAACACATCGATGGGATTCATCAAGGTCCTGTCATTCACCGAGGTCTCATTCACTAGGAACACCAACCCATTCAACGTAACATGGTCTTGAAGGTTGTAGCCAACTTTCAAGTCCCGAATCACAGGTATGTCAAACTCTTTCAAATTCTCCGCCGGTCCGACACCCGACAGCATTAAAATCTGCGGCGAGGCTATAGCTCCAGCGGACAATACCACCTCCTTTCTCACGTAAACAACGTGCCTCTTTCTATTCTTCATGAATTCAACTCCTGTCACTTCATTTGTCTGCGGGTCAATTAGAATTTTCGTGGCCCAGGACTTCATCGATATATGCAGGTTGGGTCGTCCAATTGCGGGTCTAATGAACGCCTTTGAGGTACTGCATCGTCTGCCACCTCGCAGGGTGGCTTGGGATCGACTGAAACCCATCAGGACCTTGCCATTTGGATCAGTCACGTTGTAACCAATTTCGTTGCTTGACTTCAGAAATGCTCGCAGCAACTTCGACTTATAGTTCGAGTACTGGACATCTAGAGGACCATCATGGCCATGATACGTAGACTTCTGCAGCTCAGGGATTCCTATATTCTCTGATTTTTTAAAATAGGGTAAAATCTCCTCATAACTCCAACCGGGATTACCAAGCTGGGCCCAATGATCGTAGTCCTTGCGATGTCCACGGGTGTATAACATGAAATTTATAAGACTTGTGCCACCTAGACCTCTGCCCTTGGGCCAATTACAAACACCGCCTTCCAGGCCCTGACAGGCATTCTCTACAGGATCTGATTTATAGCCCCAGTTGTAGCGTGTCATTTGTGTGAGGGCTGCTGTGATGGGAACATCACTCAAGAAGGTCTCCTGATCTCCAGCTTCTAGTAGGAGTACTGTCGCGTTTTCAACTTCACTTAGTCTGCTTGCAACCACACAGCCTCCAGATCCGCCACCAATGACAATGAAGTCATATGTCGTGTGGAAGACGTTCGTGTCTGGGATGCGTGTATGCAGAAGGGTTGTCTCGAGATCTCTAGCCAGTTCCACCAGCGGTTGGCATCGAACGTGGGAGATAGCAAGCGCAATTAGCAGGAAAATGCCTTTGGAAAGCATTGTGGAGCGTAGTTATCTGTAAAAAGAAGAAAGAGGACATTTTAGTCGAAGTGTAAGGAGCAGAGATACAAAGTCCAGGTATTTTATGAGCACCAGTTCCCCAGATGCTTAAAGCCAAGGCATGATTCATTCCCGTAGGAACACAGTAGCTGCACTTACAAGCCAGGATATCATGTACGCGATTATTATCAGAGGGCTCTTCCCGAGGAAAAACGGATTCAACTTACCACGAAGAGCAGCTGAAGTGGCAGAGACATCCCAAAGGGTAACAAGCCACCTGAGTAAGGAGGCAGTACTGCGCCGTCGTAACACTCGACGTCAAAAGTACATTCAACTCAGTCAGTTGGAGCCGTAGAGACCTAAGCAGCCTTGCTACCTGCTACCTCAGTGAAAGAACGTTACAGTACGACATGGAAGACGCGCCTAAGAGGTACAGAATCAAGGGGGAGTTCTCCAAAACTCAATTCTAGGACCTGTTTTACACAATATCGGCTATGCTGATGGCATTGCAGTCAGCGATGTAGCAAAAACTCTAGAGCAAGTGTCCGAAAAATGGGTCCAAGCGTTCAGAAACGTGAGGAAGATTCACGTCTGGAACTGGCAGACCATAAAACGGAAGCAGTGCTAAAAAGCAGCAGGATAGAGGTGGAACATCTTATTGTGCTGGTCAATGAGCAAGCCATCGGTGCTCTTAGATCACAGGCTCAACTTTAAGGAGCATCTGAAGTATGCAGGCGAGAGACCATTCCGGCAGTAGATTAATGGCAAACGTCGGAGGCCCAGGCAGCCAATTAGGAATCTGCCGACAAGTCGATCCTTATCTATGCGTCTCCTTTATGGGCACCAGCCACGGATCGGAATGCGTTCATGACACAGATGAACTCGGTTCACAGAATCGCATCGTTAAGGATATGCTAAGCCTTCAGAACTCTGTCAGCGGAAGCGATCATCGTAATCTCTGGCGAAATGCCCATCGATCTAGAAACTAATAAGTCCACGGCTCCAAGCGAGAACCAGCCGAAAGGCAAGAGAACCCCTACCAAGGCCTTGCAGCAAAATGGCAACACAGGTGACACACTACAGCCAAAGGAAGATGGTCACAATGTCACAAGCGCTGATCCCCAAAATAGAGGACTCGACCAGCAGGAAATATGGAGAAGTAAAATACTACCTGACACAGTTCTTATCGGGGCATGGATGCTTCCGGGAGTACCTCCACAAAAACAAGCACGTGGATGACCCGTACAGGCAAAGTCCAGAATGCGAACATGTCCTAATGGACTGCTGAATGTACTCGACGGCCCGGAACCTGCTAGAAATAAAAATTGGCGACCAAATTACACCGAAAGGACCCATAGTATCCATTCTGACGACGAGCGTAACCTGGGATATAGCAAGCTAAGTCATCACAAGCACGATGCAGCAACTGCGCCTGGAGGAACGAACTTACAGACGAGGCAGCTTCGGCTGAGTCCCACACTCCGCCTTTCAATGCTTCTCACCTTACTCAAAGAGTTGAACTTGTATATCCTCAATGGTATCCCTGAATAAAAATCACTACCAGCCGGTAACATAACTACGTAGTATCTGGTAGATACGTAGGAAGGCTCTTGTGGTCAAGGTTGAGATTTAACCAACAACATTCAAGCAAGCTACCGCCAAGTACCACTAGTTCCCAAGGCAGGGTAATAAAAAAGAGTTTGCCGACAAAAGCAAAAGTATCTAGCACTGGTAAGGGCCTTCAAAACAGTTACTTAATCTAAAGTATCGAAATATTTGCAATAACCACAGATGGTAATAGCGTCTCTTTGTTTGATTATGCTGCACTCGTACGAATGACTATGTTTCCATTGTCGATGCTCGTTGGTCTAGAACACATTTTTATGTTTGGTAGTCGTACATACTCGTAGATACTTTTATTCATACAGCGTAGAGCAATAAAACTGATAATTCGTAACTTGGAGCTGACGCAAAACTGTGAATGCATTAAGAGCACCAGCATTCAGTGAGAGTCTATGGATTACAAGGACAAGTGAAACATCTTTGAAAGTGGCGGCTACTGCAATGAAAATAAGGTCTATGCGTTGCAGGAGGGCTACACAAGGTCGACAGAATGAAGTGGAGTAATGCGTCGTAACTATTTACCCTATCGCACAACAGAGGGATGTGTTCCAACTAAGGGCATTCTTCCTACTCAAACGGCAGGGCAGGAATTTCCTAGACAACTAACTTAATCGCTTCGTACATAGCAGCAAGGAAGGTTGGCATACTCCATATATCCTTCCAGAAGGGGCTAAAAACTCTTGCCCCCCAAGAATGGTGAGAATCCCTACGGCATGTTTGGCTTTAGGCTGCACGCCAAACCCATGACAGGAAATAAGGGCAGGAAAAGGCCTTAGTACGGCAAAGGGACGCAAAACTCTGGAAAGGATTTGTGATGAACACATCAGATCAAATCTACCCTTCTCCTCTCGGTGCATCAATCAACATGCTTATACCAAATGCAAGTCCCTGAAAGCAGCTCTCATCTCCGAAGTTTACTCCATCGAAGTTGCCTCCAAGTATAAAGAAGGCGGTTCTCGGCGTCTTTCTGGATATGGAAGGAGCCTTCGACAACATAAAGTTTAGGGGTGTAATGGAAGCCCTCTCCAGGTACAGCAACAGGAAGGTAATAAATAATTTCATTGAACACATGCTATCCAACCGGATAATAATAGCTGAGCTAGATAGTAAAAGCAGGAGGGTTAGAGAGTAGAGCGAGACCCCTCAAGGGGGAATTCTTTCTCTCCTACTGTGGATACTGATGGTGGATGAACTTTGAAATCACTGGAAAGCATTGGATTCAAATGTATGGCTCCTGCTGTTGACCTTGCAATCTTAATTACAGTGAAACATCTGAATACACTGAGTGAGCTCATACAGTCGGCACAACACATCACGGTGCAGCTTGGGCGTCAACCGACATGGCACTCTTCACTAGAAGATTCGAGCTAGAGGACTTCCGGGTCCCGTTTTAAGGGGACATAAAATTGGACTTAGAAACGAAGTACCGTGGGTTCATTTTGGACAACAAGTTAACTTCAAGAAGAAATCTAGAAAACAGAATCACGAAAGCCAGAAGGACGTACTGAATATGCCCTAGTGCTTTTGATAAGACGTCGTGTTTGAAAAGGAAGCAAGTCTACTGGACTTACCCTTGCATCGTCAGGCCCATCCTACTCCATGGAGTGTTTGCATGGTAGAGAGGAAATACGTCATTTCACTACTACTATCGGCTGAAATGACGTATTTCCTCTCTACTATCGAATGTCTAACGTATGGCTTGTCTAGGAACTACCGGATCCCAATCCAGTACCCCCACAGGGTACTTAGGAGATTTCAACGAATGGACGGCAACGGGGCACGGGAGTATCTGAAAGGAAGTACAAGCAGCCTCTGCACTTGTAAGGCATCCGAGCGAACATTTGTAAGGAATACTATTTCAACACAAGTTTTACAGCGCGCTTCCCCAAGGGCGAGGAATCGCAGCAGGGCACTGCCGTTCCAAACGAGGATGGCACAGAAGTGCACACGGTTGGATTGCACATCAATGGAGAACCGGGGCGGGGGCCTACTGCCGAACATCACCTCTCATCACGCAGTCTATCAGCAACAGTTCGTGACTGTCTTTCATGCAGAGATTTTTGCCGTACTTAAGGAAGCGGAATTACTACACAGTACTGGAGGCAACAACATTAACATCTGCTCAAGCAGTCAAGTAACCCTAATGGCACTAGCAAACCCAAGAACCAACTCAAAATTGGAGGAGGAATACAAGGAAAAACTTAATATCTTGGCAACCTCCTCCCAGGTTAACCTGCTAGGGTACCTGGTCATTACAATATACCAGGAACGAAGCCGTGGATGAACTGGTGAGGAACGGAGCGGGAAACCCCGATACACCCGCAGTTACATACATAGGAGTAGTCTTAAAGGTTTTTAAAAGCGCATGCAGCAGCCCATTCTCAAATCAACACGAAAACATGTGGAAAGGACTGCAATCCTGCAAAGTTGCCAAAACCAAGATTCGGCGCCTCTGCTCCCGTCAGGGAAAGAGGGCGCTCGATCTAGGCAGAAAATAATTAAAGCAATTGGTCTGTCTGTACACAGGGCACATAAATCTAAATCAACACGCCTGCAGAGTGGGACACATCCTCAAACACATCCTCTGCGAATGTCCAGCAACAGGGGCGCCACTGAGTTATCTTAGACGTTATAGTTTCGGTAATATCCTGGAGTTCATTAGAAGTACAGGAAGTGAACACCACCCGGCTCTTCATCCGTAAATTGAACCTCCCCCACCCCTCCTTTTACCTTTTTCTACCAGACAGTTTCATTCAGCGGTACTTGAAGAACTTAAGACATAGCTTAAGACATAAGTAAACCTATTTAGTGAAGCTCTAAGAACTTCCCCCACAGCTGTTCTAGAAATGCTGCTCCACATGCCACCTTTAGATGCCTACAGTAAACAAATGACATCGAGGGCAGACAGACACTCGCATGAAGGCCATATCTCAGTGGTCTAGTCTACGGACTGAATGCCCCTCTATTTTACAATTACAATCTCCTTCCACCTCCCTAATTACTGTAGCATCTTCCAGAAGGAGATAATGTCGATAAAGGATGCCTTTTAGTGGAAAAAGTAAAATGTAACATCTAAGCGGGACATCATCATTTTTACTGACAGCTGCGGTCATATCTCTGGAATCTGTAACCTTTAACTCACGAACTGCCCTAAATTTTCACCTATCTCTCAACGAAATAGCTAAACTTTTCGATATCCACCTCATATAGGTGTAGGGAACAGGGCATTCCAGGGAGTTGCATGGCCGACAAGCTAGCCAGGCAGGGTAGAACCCTATCGAAGACTGATCTATGTACGCCTATCGCTTCAGTTAAACTGGTACTCAAACTCAACACTTTTAACTTAACCAATCGCAGATTGGCAAATGGTACTACCTGCTTCATCACTACTAGACAGATCTGGCCCAAACGGGACCAGAAACGCTCCAACTGTCTTATTAGACAGCATTATCGGTAGGCAAGCCACCAAGCTGCGCCTCTTCGCTAACGACTTCTGCAGGGATAGAGAACGTGTGAAGCTCACTCCGCTTGTAGGAAACTGCACTTGGGAACCTACTTTTCCAACAACCTCGGCGAATTGGCTAATGCAAACATTAGTTTCATCCAGCACTTTATTACTAGCTCCTCCTGGTTCAGTGGGTAGGTCCTTGGAGATGTTGATCCTGTGGTAACACAATGGACCTTACTGATCTAAGTGAGGTTGCATCTACTGCTTGCTAGTATAACATAACCAAACCTAGCCCAGATTAAGCAAGACAAACTTAAATCAAACAACACAAGCTTTTAAGGATTTAAGATGATTTGAAGCCCGGTCTGTAATGCTCTGCTGCAGAATGCAATGTTGCCAACATATAAAAGAAAATAAATCCCTGTTTCTGAGATTTGGCATCATCGGCTTTTGACATTTGCTGTTTGTGTCCGTTTTATTTTCCAATTTTAACGAATTTCTTTACATAAGATTCCATAGAATTCTATTACTTCGATTTCCATTTTAAAAGAATTTAGTGGCAAACAAATTTTCAGAACAAACCAGCTGTTAGTCATCGAATGACAGTAGCGATGCATGTCAAAAAATTTCTGCACATCTGATTCAACTTCCGCACATGTGTTTCAAGCATAATTGTGCTCTTACTTTACAAATATTGCCTTGAAATTACGTTACGACCTTCAATCAGTAATGACCAATCCATCATTAAATCCGTGTTAAATGCTGCCAAATTACACTTTATCACTCAATAACGAACATAATTTGAACACAAATCTGAAAACGAAATACGAATTGGCAATTTCAATTTCGCTGCGAGGTAAGTTAAACAATAAGAGGATTAAAAACCGCTTAGTCATAGCATCTATCTGCAGGCTTTTGTTGCAAACTCGACCAAGGCACTACTGAAATAGTGCACTTGACTTTCCAATCTGTTGCAATTGACATTAAAATGCATGAAAGGAAACTGGTGCATTGCATATCAGATAAGAGTAATAATGTTTTCAAATCGAATCCGGCTTAAACGATTGACTGAGATACGAGTACAATCGATTTTTGCGTGTGTAGATACTTTCCGGTCGCGTTTTTTTTTTATTTACAAGGCGAATGCGAGTAAACTGCGGCCAATAACTCTCGTTTTCCAAAGGAATTTCTAGGTCAGTAAAGTAGAATAATTAAAATAAAAAGCGAACGAAAAACAGACTACAACCAGTTGGATTTCGGGTGGAATGGTGTAAGATACCATCTGCATCTGCAACCTTTTCAACGCGATGCAGCATGGGCTACAACCAGAAATTCAACCCAAACCGGTGATGCGTACAATTTTTTTGTTTTCTTTTTCTTTTTGCTTCTTTTTTCTTTTCTGTTTTATGTGCGTATAAAGAAGGTCAATGTCAGTGGTGGGCAACCGTATGGACTGTAGACGTTAACGCACTTTTATTGCCAATTTTATTGTTTTCTTTTCAATCAGTGGCAACTGAACCAGTTTTCATATCCAAAAACCCGCTTGGTGTCGGTATCCGATAAATAAATAAGGAAAGCCTTTGATTGTCTAAAGTGTGATTATCAGATTAACTGCAGTGGGGTTAAATTTGATTGTTTATTCGTCATAAAGTGTTGACGTGAATACTTTTATTTGTGATTGAATTTAGTCGAATAATTGGGTTTTAAGTGAGTTTCTTTCGGTTGTCACGTAATGTCGGTTAAATTTTTAATTTGATTGTTACGGGTGAGTCTGCGAGGAGAATATGTAATAGACGAGTGTGAACGGCTTCATTTTCCTTTTAATGTCTTCATTTAAGGTTTCCTAAAGATTAGTAATGAGCCAATGATTTCCTAAGGACCTTATTCCAGCTACTATACTAAGAAACCATTAGAGGATTAAGAGGCAGAGGCTATCGGTCAAAGATGGATCAAAGAGCTGTTTTAATCAAAACTCGGAATGCATCAGCCTCTGCAGTAAAGAGTTCTGAGCTTGAAGCCCAGTACCGTGTACAAGACGTTACAAGCGAATCCACGTAAACCGCCAAAGATGCAGCAAATCGGTGTGACAGTGGTGGAACTCCAAAAAACAGCCCAAGTGTAGATGGTTCTTTTTTAATATCAGATGATGCCAAGCTCATGAGATAGGATGATCTAAATCATTTGGACGACAGCTCGATGGTCCCGAATTTGAATGCGCTTTCCGAAGCAATAAATTCCCGCGTATACACCGGACTCCTCACAAAAGAGTGATGGCAGTCGCGAAGAACAAAGCGGGCACATGGATGGAATACCCGCCGAATTTTTCCAAATAGCTCCAAGTATATCTTTAGAGCTACAGAGTCTCCTCATAGCAATCGCATGAGAAAATTAGCTTCTTTCAGAGGACTGGAATGAATGCAATCTGGTGAACCGCGGAAACCAGTGATCGCCATAATAGTAGAGAAGATAACCGTGTAAAGAATCAAAGAGCACTTGCATTCAACTCTCGATGTCGAACAAACAGGCTAGAGTATAAGACCCCGCCTTGCCTGCTTTCTTTCTTACTTCGAGAAGGCTTTCGAGTGAATCGAGGGTTCATCTAGTTATCTTTGCGTTGGAGAGGTATTTCGGAAAAATTCATCTTCAAGACTACGTAGAGTCAGAAACTTTTGAAGTCTCAAGTGGAGTACGACAGGGCAGCATGTTATCACCGCTGCTATTTCTGATGATAACTAGTAACATCTGCGTGGTATTATCGAAAAAACCAAAGGAACCTGACTTACGCTGATGATCTCTGCCTGCTTTCACGTGGAATTGTGGACTTACATGAAATGGTCCACAATCTAAAAGGCGAGGCAAACAGAGTAGGGCCTCAGCGTTTCAAACTATTTCACTCAACTTCAAATTGCTGGACAGGGTGTCGAGAAAGTTGATCCTTGGTTTTGAAACCAGAAATGAGAAAGCAAAGGCTGCCTTTGGTATGCAGCTTAAAGCCTGAAAAGCAATACAGCATTAAGACCGAGCTCCAACGTTATTGCAGTACTTCTATGAGAGAGCAGACCTTAATATATTACCGCCATAGTCACTCGAACGCTGCAGACCTTCGCATCATATTGAGGTCTTTCCGGCCAAATGCTATCTCATACGAAAAACTCTATATGAGAATAGGATAGGTGCGAATACACATCACCATACGGCGAAGGAAGTGACAGTGGATCGTATATGCACACGGTTGTGAAGTATGCAATAAGTTTTCAATCTGGGAGAAGACCGGCCTGCCCTAATTAAACGTGACACAGGACAACTGACGACGAATCGAGGCCGCTTGTAATCAGTTGAAGGCATCTGAAGAGACCCTCTTAAATGAGCCAACTACATAGGCACCGCATATAAGATCTTCTCTGCTCTGCTGTGTGAACGCCTTTAAGCGTGGACCTGATCGGTCCACATTTGTGTGGCTTAAGGCCAGGAAAGTAGATATTTACACTACAGCAAATCTTGCCCAGGAGCTTCAAATCGATAGGTCGCATATGACAGCATTTATAGAGTCAATTAATACAGAGCAAAGTCTGCAGGATGACGATTGTAGTGTTCCTCGTGAAGGTAGAGAGAGAATGCGCGCTGTATCAATGTCTCTACCGACCTCACCCAGGCCTTTGATGTCACAAAAGTATTAAGACAAAGCGACGTCTTTCCATGCAACTTTGTTAACATCGTTCTTGAAAATGCAAAACTCACGCACCAAAGCCAGAGGAACACTCTTTCAAAAACGCAAGCTCAAATGGTACATCGACGTCTTGGACAGAACGTCACCGTAGACAGATATAACTTTGACGTAGCTAGGGACTCTGTATACCTAGGCTCCGCTATTAATTCAGAGAATGACATCAGAGCTAAGATAAAACAGAAAATAACCCTTGCCAACCGCTGTTTCTTTGGACTAAGAAGGCAATTGAAAAGCAAAGCTCGTTCTCGAACAATTAAGATGATCCCTTATAAGGATCCATTGTATTGTATCTATCTTGACTGTGTCGGGAGGAAAATTCTTCGAGAGATTTACGGTCTTATCTGCGTAGATGGTGAGTGAAGGAGGAGATACAACGGCGAACTGTGGGGGATATACAGGGACAACGACTTGGCCAGAAGAGTGAAGTCCAATGACTGGGATACCTGGGTGATGTACACTTTTATATAAATATAAAAATGTGTGTACAGGGTATGGACACCAGTGCTTTGGACCGGAACACCTTTGAGTCCACCCCCGAGAGGCAGGACATTAGAGGAAGGCCGCGACTTAGGTGGCGTAAGCAAGTGGAAAGGGTCCTCAAGCGAAAATTGGAGACAGCTATCTAAAGACTGAAGACGCTTGTTGGTTGAGGCCCAGATCCACCCCGGACTGTAGCGCCACCTTAAGTAAGTATGATATGGACGTTTTCCTTATGTTAAGGGTTTTAATGGGTACGTAATATGAGTCGACCGTAGGTTAGGTTAGGTAAACGGGAGCCCTTGTTGACAGGATTGTCTACGGCTCACTTAGACCACTAAGAGTCCTTTATGCCCAAAAGCCGACCGTAACTTGACCGTTGAAATTGTAAACGTGCCCACCAGCGCCCTTTCGAGATTCTGAAAATCTTCAAGTCGAGGTACATTTTTAAGAAATCCGCGCTAAGTGAAGGGCATTTCAAAGGTATCATCAAAATTGAAGTAGATCTTCTCCAATTGGAGAAAGGCGACACTGCGGTTTCCACTATTTCCGTCACTTCTCCACAAACGTTTCGTAGAAGATTCGTCTTTGGATTCTCTTACTTTTGTGTTACACTCCCTTTGCAGTGACTGTACGAAAGTACACAGGAAAGTAAAGGCTAAGATCATGACAGTCCAGCCATAAATAACAATTTTGACCTGTCAACTTCCTTTAAGTCAAAGAATTCACTTTTATTTGAAATGTCTTTCTCCGATTGCATTGATAAAAAAGAAAAGAAAAACAAATAAATGTTCATCGATGCTTCACCTTTGACGTCGCAGCAACGATGTTCCTTTTGAAATGACAAACTACGAGTACGAGTACTACGAAGCAGATATCAATCATTGGTTGCCCTAACCGCAATCAGTGTACTTTCTTTCTTTCTTTTTATCACAAAGGGTCTTGAGGAGCAAATACTTCAAAAGGAGGAATTCCTTTCCCTCAGTCATCCTTCATGTTATAGATGCAGATGAAGTTAACTTGAAATACCGAGATTTTTATTAGTGATGTAAAATGTGAATACATTTGACTACTCGTACTCATCCGTTATTTATCCATAAGTACTCGGATAAAAGCAACGAGTACTTAATACTCGCTAGTACCACCTATATAATACATTGGAAACTATGCAAATACAATTCTGTCTCTTTTCTACGAACCGAATACAAAAGTAATCTCTTGCCTTGTTTCCTTCAATATTGTATCCTGCTCTAAAAAATATAATTCATTAGAAACAGATTTCTCTTTTCACTTAGGCCAAGCCGTGTGTTTGCTGGAAAGTGTAGGGCGAGTAAGAAAATCTCTTAAAATAATATTTGTTGGTAGTGCAAGAGAGAACGGGTATTCGGATACATATCTGTGGCGAATAAGAATCTTCTGAAATATGTTGGGTAGTGCAAACAGAATGAGTAAGCAAATACGTATCTGAGTACTTTGCAGGTAACGAGTGCGAATGAGTACATGGTGGTAACGAATACATTGTACCGAATGAATACTTTTTTTACACCACTAATTTTTATGGAAATACAGATCGGAGATACTTTCCAAAAGCGCGTTCATAAACTATACTCGCTAAGGCTATAAATTAACCTCAAAGCAGCCGACTTGATTGAGTGACAATTCTCTGAATGATGCCAGAACAAACAAATGTTCTCCACTAATTAGCAAGTTTAAAAAAAAGTAAAAAATCTACGAGTCTAGAATATTAAACAATTTCCACACTTTTTTTTATATAAAAATCCATAAATTGCTATAAGAATCGTTTATACCTGCTTCGGTGATTTATTTTAATTTTTTTTTTTTTTTGTAGCTTATCCACTTGTGACAGGACACAGATTTATGAAAATCACCACTTCTTACACAGTCCTAGCACTACCTACGCAAGCAGAAACTATTTAATTCACAACACAGATGCTACTCGTAGATGTGCAATCTTATTCACTGATGGCTTCACAATTTATATTCATTTCAAGAACACATCTCTTAGAATCCAATTGATAAACATAACGCGTGCATTTCTGATTAGCACACTGTATCCGTGACCAGATAAACATAAAAACATTAAAAAAAATCAAAAAAATATATATATTTTCTCAAACGAATTACAATAGATACGCGAATACGGGACAATGGAATATTAAATAGACTACAAGTATCTGTCTACACCTGTGAGATAGAAACTTAGCGCGATCGATCCACTGATCTGTTTCGGATTAACTTCAACTTGAAAATGAGACTTGGCATCACGTTTGCGACAACATAAAGCCCGTGGTACCGGCAGCACGCACCAACCAACGACTGACTTTGTGCGAAGTTCAATGGGATGGTTTAGGTTATTTAATGCGCCGCCACTTGAACTTGGATGCTGATGTTGCCACCACCAAATCGTTGAATATTATGTACAAGATGCCCATGAATTTCACGAAATCCGGTAGCCGATCGATGACTAGTTTTTCGGTCAATAATTACGTGATTTTTGACTTTTTTTTTCTGTAGATCGTTAGAAGGGTGTTCTCCAAATTCTGGTAGTTTTTTGCAGGTGCCAATTGAAGTTGCAAATAAATAATTTGCGAGCAAACAGGTAAGGAATAGATGTTTATCTTTTTAGATGAGTTTTGTGTCAATATTCGTAGAAATCTTATGTCATTCGGGCGTAGGTGTAGGGGTGCTGCAGACTAGGTTTGAAGGACACAAAGAACTGCTCACCACATTCTAAGCTACGTATACGGGTGATAATTAGAATCGAAATCGAAAACGATATAGTGTCTGTCAATATTGTGTCAAATCGTGTCTGCCGTACGTGCATCGCGCACGTTCTCTGGTGTTTCGCAACTCTTGATGGCAGACTGCAGCATCGCATGCAAGGTTTTAGCCGTGTTGATATTGCATAGATACCTACTTTCTGAATGGTTGTATGCTAACGATACTAATCAGATCGAAAATATTTGCAAAATGCTTGACTCAATAAGGGTGCGGCATAGAAATAATTATCGGAAGCTAATCATGGTTTTCAGGAACTAAATTTCGGAGGCCTTCAAGGAGTCTAGGTTTCTTTTGTTCCCGTTTTCATTGTTAACATTGCCTTGTGTGGATACTATTTTTTTAAATCATTTGAACTTCTGCTTATCATGGACGCATAGCGAGCTCTTTTGACATCGCTCATGGCTCACGATGACAGCCTACATGCAGAAGTAGCCCTGGTCAGGACTCTTGTGCAGATCTACATACTAATGCATGCAGTTCTCACTCAAAATGCGAGGAATTTCATCTATGGAATCAACAGTGACGCTCATAGCCAGACTCGCGATAGCCTTACTTGGACTACACTGACATTTTTGGGGCTGACGTCAGTAAGGAACTTTCAAAACTGAGGCAGGGTCCTGAAAAAGGGATGGTGGCGGAGGAGCCTTTATTAACCCAACGACTGCGCTCGCATCCCTGAAGTGGGTTATTGGCATCGGCTTAACCGGCCCCTTATCATAGTAGTTGTATATAAGGATCTGGTCCTCCACGATGGGGGTTGTGCGTCGGGGAATCTTCCCTACAGTGTAAACAATCCTTAGTTACAAGGCAACTACAATCCTCGAAAATAGATGACCCTGCTGTTGATGATCCTGACAAACGAAATAAGAACAACGAACCTTGGCTCTGCTTTGAACTCTGAAAACAACGTCTCAGCAGGAATCAAACGAAGAATAACTCTTGCCAATCACTGTATCTCTGGACTCAGAAGGCAATTGAGTAGTAAGGTCCTATCTCGAACAACTAAGGAGACTCTCTACAAGACCATAATCCACCCAGAACTGTAGCGCAACTTAAGTAACTGAGCTTACCTTACTGATGAGCACACTCTACTGTAGACTCAAATACAGTAGAGTACTCTATTACTTGTTTGTCTTTCGTAGAAAGTCGAGTAGGCGTCTCAATGATGAAGAGCTTACATCATCAGGACCGATTATTCGCCACTTGATCCCACAAAAAGCAAAGCAATCACATAGGAAATATTCGCGATATCCTCGCCTTCTCCAAAGTATCGCAGACAGGGGTTTCACCTAAACCTAGCACATGAAGGGTGTTTGGGAAAGCTATAGCGGCTTGTAAGAGCCCCAATAAGATGTCTATAGTCCTTTCTGCTAAGTGATAGCAAAAAAAGCAGCCGATTTCCTACATCCTGGAGGATCATGCCACCTTAGATTATGCTGACTAGAAATCCAACCTTCAATGGAAGTCCTAACCAAGGACGCTGGTAAACCTAACGTGGGAAGGCTCCTCGAAATCTTGCCTAGCAAGCTCATCAGAGATTTCTTTTCCAGTTATCCCGTCCATGAGGAGGGTGTCATAGGACAGCCGTCTTACAAGGTCATCACAATTCCAGTGCAAGTTATGCCAAAACCATTTCTTTTTAAATGGAAGATGGCTCTGAGTGTAAACCCTGTGATGTAAATATCAAGAGGGGATGTTAATCAAAACATCTAGAGCAGAGCCAAGCGTACCAGGGAAAGTTACTAAGCAGCCGAGATAGCAGTAACGTATTTTCGTAAAAGCTTTTTCCACCATACAACCGACGCTTCTGATCCAGCATAGGCCAAATCTGTGTGGATATTTGACACATGTTGTGCCATCTTCTCCTCTGCGATTTATCTTACTGATAGTTACTAGCTTAGGTAGACGTTTGAACGTAGCGACAGGCATACTCACAGCCTGCCTAGTCAGTACGATATTTGGGATAGTTCCACCCGACCTTCCTATGGGCTTGATCTTAGTGAGCTTATCTGCCTTCCTAGGACATGTCAAACTTGCTTTTGATACTGGTCGGTAGCAGTGCTGGTCAACGCAATGACGTTGTGCTATCTAGCTTCTGAAACATGGTTCTAAGGTGAGAGGACTACTAGTCGCTGAAACCTTGTCGGTGCCCTGGAGAACCAACTTCATCTGGTTTGGTTTTACCCTTTTACTTCGTACTTTTGGAGCTAACTTTGGCTTAAGCCAGACCTTTCACCCCACTTTTGACCAATTTTTTAAGGCTTTTTCGAAACGCCTCCTTTCATCTCCCTTAAACTTGGAAAATCCACTGTACTGGATCTTAAGTTTGCATAATTCATTTCCTACAGATTAACTAAACGCGGCACTGATGTCATTTGCCATTGAGACAGGTGGGAAAAGGACCAGAATAATCCTGCGGGATTTAAAGGGCAGCTAGCTTCCACCCTCTGGTCTGGTACCATTTGAAGACCCTTTTGATACTTATCTAAGAATCTTTGTTTGTTTAAATGGAAGGGCATTTAAAGTTGGACAACATTTTTAGTCGCCTACTCAAATGAAGCTCAAGAATCTTTATAACAAATCCTCCTGTAATAATCCAAGAGGCCGCGGACGAGTCAGTCGAAGACGAAGTATTTTTCATCTTTTGCATATTTTCAAGCCTGCTTTAAAGCTCAGAAAATCGCTTTTTACCAACTCAACACGAATGAAGAATACACAATTTTGGAACTCAACACTGAGACATTTATACGAACATGATTCATGTCAGTGAACTCTTTATTCCAACCACGTTTCAAAAAGCGTACTAAAATTTCATTTGTTGCAATAACTGTCACTGTCAGTTCACCTTGATGACATATTGTCAAACTTGACCTAGGTACGCCAACGCTCCTTAAGCCCTATTCGATAAATATTCAATCTTTTAAGCAAGTGCACAAGCGTACGCAAACAACAAAACCGTAATCCAATTAGTTGTGTAAAATTTGTATCCAAAAAAAGAGTCGAAAATGTGTCAAAATCCATTTTTTTTTCTCTACCGATTAAGTGTTTTCTTCTATTTTAATTTAATTCATTTCGTAATAAATTTTGCAAAATTTGAAATAATTTGAATCCACACACAGCAGGTAAAAAAATATTCAAATTTGTTTCTTTTTTTAAGTTCACAACCATGCGGTGTGGATTGTTTATCATTTTCTCATTTGATTTGTTGATGTCACGGCATATTGTTGTTGCTGTCACATTTGACTTTGGCACATCGTGTTCCCTGTAACGTACACCAGCCAGCAGCACACATGGTGGCTCTTCACCATTTTCGGTTACAATCCGTTTCGGGTTATTTCACTTTAAGTCTATTTCGTTGGTGACGATGATGGTAATAAACTTGATTCAAATTTAAATTTAAATTTGTATGAATGGCGGCATGGCGGGACGACCGAATTTGGCCGAAAGAAAACATTTTTTTTTCTGACAGTTCAACGGTAAATGTTTGTCATTTCTCGTTTGTCTTGTGAGTGTATGGGTAATTTGTAAAAGAAATTGTAGAGTGAAGGTCAGTGTTTTGATTATTTTTTTACGAATTTTTGGAAATTTATTCGATGTCAACGGGGAGATAGGGGAGTGTACCTGTAGTGTTGCACCATTTTGATGCGTGAAGCATCCATATTAAGTGAAAAAAAATAAATAAACATCGAAATTAGATTGAATTTCAAACGGTATCGTTGGTATAGTTTTTGTTAATGACAAGGTGTCTTGATGACAAAGGGGTTTAGCATTTAATCGGAGAAATTAATCAAAGTAATTTCATGAGGCGATGACATTTATTGTGCATTCATGCTTGCATTCAGTGTGGACATGTTTAGGTTTGTATGGATATTAGGCCTTATGACGTGCATTGTTGGATTGTAAAAAATTAGGTGATTAGCGTCACGTAAAAATGGCCTGGCAAATGTTTATTCATTGAGGTAATTAAATTGAAGTTCTTCAATGCATTGCCACATAAATCATGGAAGGGCGCATTGCTCAGAAATTTATTTGACATTTAAGGCAATCGAATACATGTACAGCAAATGCTATGCAAAGCTTAAAGTTCTGACAGGTGACAGACTTAACTTTTCACTTCAGAGGGCGCTACTGTCCAGGATGTATGTAGGCGTCAACCAACAGAGCTCGCTATGTAGCCTTATCCTTTGCCAGCCGCAACCAGCTCTATTCTATTTAATTTTTCGACTTTCAAGTTATCTATATTCTCGATCTTTTTCCATAACGGAGTGAATGCAGTAAATTTCTGGAGGATATTCCTCGAGACAAAATCTTCAGTGGTGCCAAATATTATTCCCTTAGTGTCGAGGTTAAAAAGGCGACAATAAAAGAATGCACGACAGCAAAGGGATGTTTTGTTTGGTGGACGGAGCTAGGTTTTTGTCTCAAGTGGGTGGTGGGTTTGGGAATAAGTAAGGCCAGACTTGTAGGTCGAGATGATTTCAGCAGCTGACTTGAGGCCGAAAGTCACTTTTACCTGTCTCCAAATGCTTTGCATATATCCCCAGTTGTAGCTTTCTCTAAATGAAGCAATCATGCCCGGCAGGATAAGATCGACTACCTTTTGTAGAAATGCTGGACAAATAGCGTTTCCTCCGGGGGCTTTGATTGGTTTGTTGGTTTGAAATAGCCTATCGTTCTTTTAACCTTACCTAGGCTTAATATTTTGGCAAATAAATTACTTACTCTTCTAGCAAAATCGATGCTATGGTCTGTTGCGTTCGAGTACGTGTGGAAACCTTAGAGGAAACCTTAACTAGACCCACATAAGTGGAGAACAATGATAGCATCTGTATGCAATTTTTAGAATTCCTTCCAAGAAGAAGATCCCTTTACGGCTGTAAAGGTGAAGATTAAGGAAGGAGAAGAGAATAGAACGTTATTCTTAAAAATTTAAATACATAGCTCAAGCAGCCCACATAAAGCCTAGATCCTAGCTTCTCTCAACCATTCGTGTTATGTTCTTCTCACAAACACTTTAAGTGTTTGCTCTTTTCTTGGATTCAAACGGCGAACTTTTCGCAGACAAATCCAACGCACTAATTATTGATCCACGGAATTAAAAATACCACACGTTCACGACTAAAGATTTTAGACCTGTCACTTCTGAATGAAATCTTTTTGACAAGTATTTTCTTCACATCTGTCATAAATTTAAAGTTGACTTAAACCAACACGCAAATCTATAAGAAGTTTACTTTGTAAATAAGGAAGCTGGCCTAAGAAGTTTTGGAGCTGTTCTCTTATGAGTATCTATAGTAGGCAGATACTTTAAATCTAATTAACGAGGATGAACCTTATACAACAACGATTCAAATAAAAAAACATTCGAGTAAAAATGACAGATGAATAAAATGTAAAGCTAACAATTCAATTGAAGGTCGTTGGTAATTTATGAACTATACCCCAAACCACAATCAACTTAAGAGGTTCTTACAATTTGTTAACAATGGATTATAAATTGTTCCTCTATGTATCAAATTACCTTTAATAATAAGCTGACGTCATGATTCTAACTTATTTTACAATTAAAAACAATTTTCATACTCTTTGTGCACTGCCATGCATGAAATTATGAATGAATAATGTCTGGCTCTAGATAATCTATCATAAGGTTGTTGTTCTTGTTAAGGTTAATTTATTAAATGATTGCATTTAAACCAGCGATAATTTGCATAAATAATTGGGGAACAATTCGTAAATTAAAATCATAACCAAGTTCATTGAATATTGCATGTGGGGCCTAATTTACTGCTATTACCATGGCTGAGATAAACTTAGCAGAGACACGCTACAATAAAATGCAGCCAACTTCAGTTCTTGCTTACTTATTACAATTTGGACCTTAGGCACGAGCTCGCAAGGTGCCTATTTGTCGTTTATATGCACAGAGGAAGGTTAATCCTTGAAATCCTTTGTTACCTCACTTTGGCATAGGAAAGGGAATTGACACCCCTTTTTTTAACTAGTGTCTATCCCCATGACGAGCATAAACGCACTGCGACTTAAGAGATATATTGTGCCATAAGTCAGCAGTCCATCGTTAAGACAGCAGTGGTTCCAATTTCCTGACGAAGCCGCCAAATACTGCTGCGGAGGAGTTCCTTATATTATACATATTTCTTCCTCTTTTAGACATATGCTGCAGATATTATCCTCAGTGATACACACTTTCTGGACGTGGTACTTGAACAGGCGGTAACTTGCTAAGAAGCTCACAAACCTTCCTATGTCGTCTCCGAGGATATCTCTTTTTAAGGAAAGGTCGCATGACTCTTTTAGCTTGAGTGAGTCCTTGGGTGTTAGTCGCATGTTTCCTTTTCCAGCGGTTTGGAGTACGAGTATATTTGAAATATGAATCGGAGATTCCATATAAGGGTTCGGGTCAAATGAACGAAAAGAGGAGACTTCCCTCGTAAGCAGTTCTGCAAATTCGTTGTCTTTAATACTTGTATGGTTCGGTACCCACCACCGTTTTACTTCTTTTGCTAATGTCCAATCTTTGCAGATTGTAAAGGCAGCTCAAAACTGATTTTGAGTTAATCAAGTGAGAGCTTAGAGCCTTGAGTGCAGCTCTACAGTCCGTGGCATTTCGATGGCATTAAGCTCGACCTGGAAATCACTGGGACTTTTCCTAGGTGGTTCCGAGATTATGTGATTGAGTCAATTTACTCCAACAATGACGCCAGAGTACCTTTTGATCTATCTGCACACCACGCGTTTCATTTTGGATGGAGCAGCGGTCCGCCAGTGATCCATGAACCGGCTAAGGCACTCAATCTCCAGCCTCCCGGCAAGGAAAAATGATTTACGCATAAAGTCGGAAACCGGGTTTAGTATTTCTAGTTCGGGGAAGCCGGATAGCTAGTCCATGAGATCCAGCTAATCACAATGATTATTTGCATCCATCTTTCATGCACTGTTCGCACAGCGAATTGCCACATTTTTGACAAATCTTTGCACAGGGTGAGCCCGATTATAGCACCGATAACTGCCCTAGGGTAGGTATGCATTGAGCTTGAGATACCAAGGCATGTTAGTCTTTAAAACCTTTGAAGCGTATTTATGGTTGTAACATTCTTGGATCTCGTCCACCAGACAATGGAAAGTAAGGATGGGTCCAACCACAGTGGTTACAACCAGTCCTTTGAAGATAGACCCCAAGAATTGCCATGCATTCGAGGACAGGCGCACATTGGATTGGTCGCTTTTAGAATTTTGTTTTTAATGTGGGATCCAGATAAGTTTTCCACTGAGACCACTTAGGGCCACTGACCCAAGATTAAGGTCCCTTTACCTCGTCAAAAGTGCAAAGATTGCCTCGCTAAGGTTGATCGACGGACCTACTCCTTAGTCGATATATTCGAATCCGAATTCGTAGATCGATGTAGCTCTACAGCTCCATATCCAGTTTTAATAAAGTCAAAACCATGTTAATCGTTTGCGAAAGGACATTACTACTGAATGACCCTCTGAATGACTTTTTAAAGGAGCAGCGATTGACAACAGTTATTCTTGAACTTGGTGACATGTTTCCCTTAGGTTTTTGGGAATGGTATGACCGGTCGGTTTCCATTTTCCAAGTTTTATGTGTTGCTGACTGCATAGCTGATAGAGACATCAAGCCGTGAGTAGGTTCCTTTAATTTTGCTTGTTCTGGCTAGGATATCCTGCGCTACATTGTTTTCTTGACCAAATCCTGCACTACTATTGAAATTGTAGCTCTCCCTTGCGACCTAGGCATCGACAATCGGCGCCTTTCCTGGATGAGACCAAAAGCAGAAACACCACAAGTCTGGGTGGTTTACAGCCACCAAGTGCACTATTGACAGCCAGCTATATTCCTCCCATAATATCCATGTCTTCCGCGAATACAAGCATCTGGGCAGCATTCTGAAACATCGTTTCACTATTAATGGAGGAGGATTTTGAAACAATATTTTTAAGACCGACGTTGAAAAAGTATCGAAACAGCGCATCGCCTTCTCTTTCTTGTCATCGAAGGTTTCAATGTAAACATTTTCGATCATAATGAAGCAGTCTTTGTCTTCCACTGTCTTCCTACAAAGTTTCACGAATTTTGCAGTTCTACAGGGATTCTAAGACTAGACCTGGAAGCATTGAGCTCTTCTCTATACATACACTAGTAAAAGATGTCTTGCAATCAGCCCCAACACCTTTACTGGACTTCAGTTTTGCTTTCCTAGTCAAGTTTGGAGGTATCTTCGCAATCCCCATTTTGAATGATCCTATCAGCATTTCGGCGACTGTTGACCCTTCTCGCAACAGTCTGAACAAGGCCAACGCCTCTATCGACTCGATTTAACATTTCTTGCGTTCTTTTTTTTCGTAGAATCTGATAATCCCCCTTTCTCTTCTGCTCATGGAGCTTGCGAACAACTTTCGTCCTCTCTTATAGTGCTCCCATGTATGTGTTCTGCTTCGGCTAAATTGGCGTTTCTCTGCTCACATCATTCACCTTGCTCGCACTTTGAACTCCACAAATAATCGAAGAACCTTCCTCTCTACACCCTCAAGGACGTAAAGTCACTCACTTTACCCCCTGTACTGGTATTGACCAAAATCATTTTATTTCACAAACACGACTTGCAATGACTCCACTATTTGAAAATCTTCACAACAATTCGCAAATTAATTTAGAAATTTCCAAATTCAAAAACTAAACAATTAATATCTGCCAATAACTTGCAAAGTACCTGACCCCAATATAACCACAAAAAAAAAAACTTGTGCTATCCTCCACTTAACGCATTAATCATTGAAAATTGATGCCAATTGTTAGCGCACTGCACCACCTTCTTAAGTACAATTAAAATTGGCAAAAAAAAAGTGCAAAGTCATTTGTCAAACAAAATAAATTAGACAATCACTTCCAGCCATGAACGACCTTCAACTCATAATTCAATACCAAGGTACAATAAATTTAACAGCTGAAGAGCCCCAGCGTTGTGTAGACAGTGTATTCGGGCATTTAGGGAGCGATAATGATTCAACTGTCATGCTAATGGTTGTGATGTTATTTTTATTTGGCATGACTTGTCAAAACTACATTCAACGGTTTGTAATGCGGAAATACACTTAGGTAGCCAATGGCGAATGAATTAGCACGTTGGCGCTTGAAGATGTGCTAAATTAATTATAAATTGTGTTTATTTTTCTATAATCAGCAAAAGGGGGATTGACATATCGGATGTGGATTTAATTAATTCTCTGATAAAGCGCACTGATCGAGAAATGTTTAAAATGGTGGCGGTGGTCGCAATTTTCTGTCAAATTATCATTGACAACAACCAGTAGTGCAAGTGATGCCATTTATGACCGTAAACTAATCGTCAAACTTTAACGCTCTTCTTTTAAGAATAAACAATTTGGCTTTCAAATTTGCCTCCTAACTGCCGGAAGCGGATAATGATTGATTTCTGGTTCAGAATTTGTATAGTGACATAAATAGTAACGAAACGATAATTAACAATGCTGTTGATCTCTCGGACTGCGTCAGATATTGACCTTCATCTGTTTAGCATGTAATTTCATATCAGTATAAGTGTTATTAACATAATGTAAAAAGATAAGCATTTTGTAATGAATTTGTCGATAATTCACGACATTAATTCTTTAAGTGGATATTTTTGCTGGCAGAATTTTAATGGTGTCTGACATATTAATTACCGCCCGGGGGATTTCTAGTTGAAGAGAGCTCTAGACTGAATCGCGTCTCAGAAGTATAGAAAGAGCCACAGATGTGCGGCGGAAGAATTCTCTCGATGGGATCAACGGTGGCGTCTGAAATCCGACTAGTAGGCACCATGTACATGTATGTATGTATGAACTGCTCTAACATTTTCGGAGCCAAGAGGAAGTAAGACCTCCTGAATGGTGCCTACGGAACTTGTCTGGAGTACAATGTCTACGTCGCACTTGGCAATTTCAATGCCAAAATTGGTAAGGAAAACATCTTCGGCAGAATAGTTGGATATAGTTTCCGATTAACTAGCACTACGTTCCCAAGACTACGGATTCCCACAGCAACCTGCCTGCCTGCAGATGGTGCAACTACCAACCAAATTGACAATTTGCTGATCGATGCACACACATATCAAATATGTTGACTGTGCACAGGTTTAGAGGGGCAAACGTCAACTCCAGAACCAGAGTTAGATCTCGATTGTCCAGAAATAAAAAGCTGCGAATGACTGAAAAGGTAGATTGGAAGCCTAATCACGCTTTGAATATCTATACTCACGTCTAAATTAGATATAGCGAGTCACTCAACACCAACGACTGATGCAAACTTTTAGATGACTGCAGTATCTTTCAAACCGCAGCCAATCCTTTAAAATGGCAGCACCGACTTTGTACGCAAAAAGACTTTTCGTGGACTGTTAAGTAGCGAGGCAGTCAAATTATAAGCAATTTCCAGCTGCTGGCATATCCTAAACAATGCGAGTACATGCAATATGAATGAAGTCATTCTCTGTTGGATTCCCAGACGCAGTGATATAGAATGGAATACGATAGCGGATGTACTAGCCAGAAAATAATCAGCATTGAATGCAGAATATATTTGTACATCAGTAATAAAGTGTCTTATCTCGCAGCCTATGTTCTGAATAAGACCCTACTGGTAATCAGACACGGTTAAGCTAGTATATTGTGCGATAGGCACAATGACCCCAGACTAGGATTCTTGAATACTGCAACAGGTGTTGTTGTAAAAAAAAAAAAAATAGAAACTGTCAAGCAGCTCCTTCGCGATTCCTTTAAATACTCAGAATCATAGGCGTCGCTAAATTAGACGCAGACAATTTGACGAACTAGAATACATGGTGCAGGTTTCACTTTGAATCTCCCAGAAGCAATCAGACTCTATCAGGTCCATTGCGCTACCACGCAGCAGCAGGTATAGTAAGTAGAGAAACTAAGTTTTCATATGTTCGTCGGTAGCATACTAAAACTGCACCGTCACCACTTTGAAACTTAATGTGTTCAATTCAGAGCGTACATTCAACCTAAGAAATATCGAAAAAAAAAAGTAAATGTTGGTATCCCTGACTAACTAGCAAGCAGGCTTTAAAGGTTTACTCTGGGTTTTAATATTGAACATCAGCACAGTGATAGATGTCATTACGGTGTACAGTCTCAAAGGTTAGGTCACAATAAGTGTCGGTCGCCCATAAATTGACTTCTACAGGAGCCATAGAGATATGATGAGGAGGACAAGAATGCTCTCAAACCTACTGAGTTAATCCACACCCTCGGTGACGGTGACACATATTGATATCAGGGACTTCTTATACTTCTGTAAATGATTAAATGGGTAGGTAGCGAAAAGTAGCCTAGACTGCTGTCGTATCACAAACAGACCTCTCGACCAGTAAGACACTGTGTGCTGGTTCTATTGGCCGACACCTACTCTAACCTAACCTCATCTAGAACAATTATGTCTTCGTTAAATTGTTAAAAATAAAAACCAATCAAATATAATTTTAATACTCTGTAATTTTTGTTTTTGTTTGTTTTGTTTTATTTTGGAAAATGCTTTTCATTTACTTTTCTCACAAAAAATTTTTTTTTGCATAATGCCATGCATTCGCTCAGTACAATGTAGAAAAAAATCCTTATTACAATTAATTATTAATTTTTTTCTTTTTTTATTTTCACTTAATAACTATTCTACTAGCAGTTAGACTCACTAAAGGAATTGCTTTTCACATGATATATGCCATAAGATAAAAATAATAAAATAAACTGTTGCTGACATATTTTTATAAATTTTTTTCTCTTTTTTTTTGTCAAAATTTCTTTTGATTTGTTAACTTATCGTAAAGTTAGTTAAGAAGATGATCCTTGTAAGATAATACTAAAAATGTATCATTACGAAATATTACGTATTTTTCGTGTTTTCTTTTTTTTTTAAACATTTTATTGACAAATTCGATTGCAGCAAGAAAGTGAGTGGGTAGTTCTGACTGATTCTGACTTAGTTCTGATGCCAAAAAACTTATAATCTAATAATCAGATCACTTTTTTTGATGATGCATTGAAATTGATCGTCACTCGACTCACAACAGATCACATTCGAATGCGGGACATCTTAATTTATTACCAAAGGCGTGCGACACCAGAATTTGATCAAAAATCAGACCGAAAATCGTTTAAAACGAATTCAGCACACCCATTTCGGTGGAATCGAATTCACCAGGCGACTTATAAGATAAATGGAAATAAATTAGAAGTAAAAGATACATTTTTGCTCTCCGAATTAGATACTTTTTGTTTTTGGTTTTTTTTTTTTTTTTTATTGAGAAAGAGAGTTTTTGTTTTTGAATCGTTTGCATCGGAAAGTATGCAACGAAACCAATCGCTGGTATTTAACTTTTCGTCATGATTTTGATCAACATGTTGCTAACCGCTCCGCGTATACACTGCACAGACTCATCTAGTTGTTTAGCATAGTGAGTTAGCTTCTCTTAAATCATTTCACGATTACAGCTGCTACCCTTCGGATGCATTTTATCTCTTAACGCTCGATTCTCTGGATTTGCCAGTACAGATTGTATGAATTCAGATGTTTCTAGCTGTAGTTGTGCCAGGCGACGCTGCAGTAACTGATTACGACGAACTAGCTTGATCGTTTTGATTGCAATCTCGAAAAGGCCTTTGGTGTTCTTTGCTTGATGCTGTAGCTGGAGCATAGAGAGAGGTCTAACGTTTGACTTGTCCGTGCTAATTGTTGTAGTGACGGTGCTTTGACTATCAGAGGTGATCATGCTAGATGATCTTGAGATCGCATCGTCATCGTTTTCGATGTTGTCCTGATTGCTGGTTATGGAAGAGACTGATGATGAATCACTATTGTGGTAGAATGGATTTAGGCGTTCAGCACATGGTGAGAAGGCTTCAGTGAGTGTTGAGGGGAATGAAGACAATGAAAGTGGTGAAAGGAGTGAAGACTCTGATGATGTCGATATGGAATTATCGGAGATGCTTGATAATGGTGATTGAGGCGATAAAAAGCGTTCATTGGTGTCATCACTACTGCTGGCATCACTGCTACTACTGGTATGGTGTCGAAAAGTGTCCGTGGATTGTTTCCCTCGTACCGGATAGGGGCGTATTAGCTTCGAGCGTTTTTGAGCTGTAATGAGAAGAATGAAAGAAATTTCGTTAGATTTTTGGAGAATGATTTGTAGATGCAAGGAATTTACTGTGACCCATATTTGAAGCACATGGCAGTTAAAAAGTGTTAATAAAACTTTCCATAACATTTTGTTGTGATTCCACGCGAATGTATCTGAAGTTCATACTCGGCGTCGAAGTCATTAACACTTTAACTGCCAATGACGTCAATCGGCATATAGGCAACAGTCTCGGTATAAAGTTAGCCTAATTGTTATCTCAGGTTTTCTTTTAGCATTTAGATGATTTTAGCACAATTTATTGAGGATGCAGACATTGTAAACAAGACCTAAAGGCCAGATGGAACCCTCACTAAGTGTGAAAGACAAGTGCCTATCCAATTTGAAGATATTTCAGAGGGTTTGGTTGGCTAACTGAATGATCAACCGCTGCACTGAGATATTTTAATCTACTGCGAGTAATGGGAGGTATTTACATGCATATGTACATGTAGACTCGTAAAATGTGTTCAGCGGTTCCTTGACTTTTTCTTTAAGGCACAGCCAGTATGTGTCCGAAGAGCGTTTACCTAGCTTCTAAAGATGGTAGTTTAGAGAGTGATTGGCATTGAGAAAGTCCTTTAGGAGCTTAGTGTCTATCTTAGCTTTTCGTTCTGCAAAGAAAATTATGAATTTCTTGTCGTGGACGAATCCCTGGGTGTAGTTGCAGTACAACTTTTGTAGTTTCTCTTGGAGCCCCCAGGAGTTCAGCTCCAGATTCAGTTGGATGCAGTTAAAACCGTAGAAAGTTTAATAATGTGTCGACTTTTGGACTTGCAATCAGTGGTGCATGTCCGCTGGTAAGTGAATTCATTGGACTAAGGCTCTGCAAGTACCCATTTAAGGCACCTGGGATTCTTAGCCCATCTATTGAATAGAATTGTCTGATGCTGTGAATGGTATATTTCTTATTCGCATGTAAAGTGAAAGCAGTTAAAAAAGGGTTTTCGAATTTGTTCAAACTTATAAGGCATCCGTAAGTAATTGGCGAGCTACAAACGTAGGTCCGGAAAGTCACCAGTGAACTGAGTATCTTTTTTTTTGATGAAAAATTTGAAGCAAGCCAGCAGAGCTGATGCTGCTATACTTAGTGTAAGGCTTCTAAATGCAGTTTCCTACGAGCGGAAAGAGTTTCGCACGTGCAAAGAAGGTGTACATAGCATGGTGCCTTCCTATTCTTCATCAATGCAGCTTCTACAGAAATCGTTTGTGAGCAGTCCCAGACTGGTGGCGTGCCTGCTGCAGATAATGCAGTGCTCTCTAACGACATCTACTGTGTTTGGAATGAGCGACATTTTCTGTCTTATTTGGCAGTTGGAGAGTTTCTGATATAACTCAGACCAGATCTGTCACGTAGCGCCATCTGGCCATCAGCGACTGGTTAATAGTGTTGAGCTTGAGTAGCAATTTTACTAAAGCGATAGGCATACCGAGATTCGCCTTGTTAGGAAAAATCGATAGGGGTGTACCCTGCCTAGCGAAGTCGTCATCCCTGCGATGCTTTGGAATGTTTGCGTGCCTCGGCACCCAAAGGATATGGATATTAAATTGTAAGCAAGCTAATGCGGATATCAGGAACCTTATTAGGAACTTTATTAAGACTTTTAATATGTCTAAGGTGGGATTGGAGAATCCCAGTGCACTCAGGTAGACCAGAAATCCGATACAGCAGATTTCTGGTCTACCTGAGTGCACTGGCAGTTCAAGTGAGGAAGCCACAGAATATTCAAATCCACAGAAACACAAAAGCCATGGCATAGAATAAATAGAAACAAATCAAAAAGTCTAGTCTCTCTAAGAAGATCCTCAATATCTTTAGGGTGATAACAAACCGTAATATCCTAGGACAGCACTCGCTGTTGATACGAATACAGAACATACATGTATTTGCAGAGGTTTTAGAGGTAGGAAAAGGTCCCTTCCAATTCCTAAATGCTCGATCGTAAGAAGAAAACTCTATGATTTCCAATGAAGCCCCGCCACTTTAAAGCACTACACGTCTTCCAAAATTTGCCATTAAGTGCAAAATTATGTCGTAAGTTATCAATGAAAATACTGATGACACAATATCTAGCACTGCCGTTCAAGAAGAAAATGAACGCTGCAGATTGTACAGAGATCCCGGCGAAATTCCAGTACTTCTTCTCACCGAATACTTGGTAACAATTTACAAAAGAATCGAACACCCCGGAGCCTACCTCTTTTCAGAGACAGATCTACCTTTCGCTGGATCCACTTTAGATAAACTCTGGGACTTTGACACAAGCCGATTGGGATCAACTACTCTAGTTCAAGTATTTCATTGACTAGAGCCCCAATTGGTAGTGTTCATGCGTACTCGTACCTGCAATCTCCAACGCTCTCATACAACGCTGTTTACTTTCTATGTGCAGGTGATTCGTAAGTGTAGCGGTGAGGACCCACATCTGTATCTACCCAGCAACCCACAATTGTTAATCTAAGCTATGAAACCAGCGATAAGCTCCCTTCCTGTAACCACTTCCTCCCACATACTCGTACATCGATGATGCATTCAAAAATCTCCGACTGCACCTCATATTTTCCTACCCACCCACGGCACATGTTCCGAAGAAAAACGCGAACAACAAAAGCCACAACGCCAATGCAAAACACGAATTAATATTCAAATGATTTGCAATCGGCAAATTACGCGGCCATCGTTGTCAACAATGTAACTCATTACGAGCACCCCTAGCCTCCACACGACTAGTTTGCACTGCGAGCTCTATCACGTTTAAGAATCATTCCGTCTATCTAATTAGACTATATAACAACCCGAACACATAACCTCAACCGATGATAGCAGCCATCGAAAGCGTGCAAATAAACGTGCCCCCCTTTCTCGACTGGGCGGCTTGTGTATATTTTTATCCGTTGTACGAATATTCTAATTAAAATTCACCACACCACACCACACCACACCATTGCCGATAACAAGTCTGCAAAATGTGACAGGAGGAGATAAATATAAAAAATTCCTTCCTCGTCAAAGGGAAAAAGTCCTTTTGGACAAAAAAAAAAGGTTTTTCTTGGAGTCTCTAGATGTAATCTGGACCTGCGGTTAAGTAAGTACTGACCAGGAAGTTCTGTGACGAGGATGACGCTATCGTCCACACACATACACAATCGCCCACTTTGGAGCTGAATACCGTCGTCGTCGTCGTCGTTGGGGTGGCTAATAAAATCCACGACACAATAAAAAAAAAAAAAATCTCTTAGAGCGTGAGTTCAAGAAACGTGACAATGATTACAAAACATACATACGACTGGATGCAGCGTCACCTGCGCCTGTCGGTTGGTTTGTTTTGTATAAGTAGTACTGGTCGACTATTTCCGTTAGTGCGTATCTCATGAGCAATCAAAATTAGAACGTGATTGCTTGTTTATCATGCTGGACAGGGTTGGTTATATTCAGAGCACATTGTTCAGAGGGCTGAACAGAATTTGAAGGGGAAATCCAGACTGACTTGAACATGTGCTTTCAAGTTTGTAGGCATGATTGGAAAAATGTGCTTACAACACATGGCAGTTAGGCAACTACCTACGTAGGAAGGATCGAATGCATAAGATAGTTTAGCTGAAGGCGGTTTCGTTGAGCTAAGGTGAATGGATGGCATGGAATTGCTTATATTTTTGCAAAAGGATTGTCAGCATATCCTTCCCCTTAAGCATGTTGAATCATACAAAATGTCATGATTGCATGTAAATTTGAAGAGATTTTCCAAAGAACTCAACTTTAACATAATTTGCTTAAGAAAAAAGTGGGCGTAACTATCACTGTTTGTTGTAAAAATCCATGGATACTGATAAACTGTCTTTAAATAATAAAATCAAGTTTTCTGAAGTGAAACACCCCCAAAAAGTGGGCGTGGACAGTGAATTTTAGAGTAAGTCGATGGCTGCATATTTTTGAAGATAACTTCTTTCAATGTGAAGTGGAAAGATGAACAAAAGATGCGATTTGTGTGGAAAGGGTAACATATCTCTTATTCTCTACCCAATCACCAAGTTGGTCACAAAAACTGTTGTTAAGGCTTTTTCTAAGAATGAAAATGGCCGGGGCACTGTCTATATTTTTGACTAAATTCTCGAATTCTAATAAGACATTCACTTAACGATGCAAAAATGCCATAAAGAGGCGGGTAAAGGAAACTCACGTTCAGGTGAAAAGTAGCCGTACGAGTATCTGTGGGCGGATTTCAAAATTTCTCCACTTACTCTGGTTACTTATGAAATTTTGACTTTCTACCTATAAATATGAAACCTAAAAATTGGTGAAATACACATAGCCACATAGATACTGTTCATAAGTGATACACGTTTGGGGTACGATGATTATTTCTCTCTACGATTCCGGTCACTTTTATTTTGCTTTCTCTTGATTTTATTATGACTCCGCCTTAATAGGTCTTCTGTTCAATATCATCATTAAGGTGTATTTCCTTCGGGATTACTGCAAGGAAAAATTGGACCTGCATCAGAAGCCGGCAGTTCATAGGGGCATGTCAGTGATCACTATACTCAGAGTGGTCGCTTAATAGGCAACCGGCAAGAACCAAGACACAAAGAAAGGTTGTAAGCCTGAAACAGTGGATAAGGGTATATTCTGACAAAAACTTGGAAAAAGCATCTCGGGAATCAAATCGAACCATGGATACCCGCATCAATGTCTGAGAGGGTTTCACTGTACGCGACGTAGTTTTTACAGCAGCGTTTCGCATTTGCAGCGATAGCCTCTGTCGACAAGTTTCGGGCTTAAAATGCTTGTCACAAGAAAATGAATGCAAAAATGTAGCAATTTAAGTTGCTCATGTCTCAAATAACTAAACATTTTGGAAATTAAGTTTCTGCTGAAAAACCTTAAGACTTCTTAAAGAATAGATTCTGATTAGCCCCATCAATCGTTAACGGTTTACTTTACTTTTTTTTAGAGGAAATGCCTCAAAAAAGTGGGCGTCCCTCTATCAAAAATGCATTTTCTAGAACAAAGAAAAAATTTCTTTGAAAAATTATGAATTTTTGGGAGAGTTTCAGTACTTTCCTTACTTTTATTGCGTCCAATTCCACAAAGCGCTGTCATTCTATACCTGTCATTGAATCATTGTCAATTACAGGCTTCAAAAATGCGTCAAAATTCGTGCTCTGTTTGCTAAACGAAATTCGAGCTACGTGAAAAGTATCAACGATCGAGAGCTCAACTCGGCTAATCGGGCAGTGCTTGACTACTTGTGCGCCGCAGGACGAGAATATTGCTTTTGTTACTGAGAATCGGTGCGAACCGATATTTTCTAATTTGTCGACGTTTACACGAAATGGGACTTTCGTGACCTTTGAGAAGACTTGGGTCTTTCGAAACGGATCGAAATTTTGGTGAAAAAAATAATTTTAGGCATTCAGCTAAAGAAGTGCAGCTAAAGTTCCAGCTTCCAGGATGCTTCCTTTCCATCTAGATAAACTGCTGTGGATTATGTACAGACAGCACTGTCGTACCATACGTCTTCCAAAATGACGAAGACAAGGCAAAAATTTATCATGTTTCACAAGAACTCAAAGACAAGCATCAGCTGTCAAAATTACATTCGCTGTCAAATCTTAATTTATTGCTGGAAAATTGTCAAATCAATTCCGCAATCATTCTAATTTCAGAAAACACTAGCAAACGATAAATTAATCAAAATTTTACATTAATATGCAATTCCACGAAAGTTTTTGAACGATTTCCCATAAAAATGTCACATAACTTTGATCTGTCAGTCATACAATAAAATTTTATTTCATACTCGTACGTCAAATGTGACACACGATGCAGTTCAGCCAATCAGTCATCAAACATCCCATGCACGTTACATCACTTCCATATCCGATTCGGTGACAAAACAGAAACAAAACTATTCCGTAAGCCAATTAAGACCTCATAACTCTAAATCCCAGTAACAAATCCACAACAAATCGTAAATCTCTTGATCAGCAAAAGCCCAGCGCACACATACGTTTGCCCCACGAGATCTTGAATGAAAAATAAAAAAAAAAATAAAAACTTTGTCACTAAGAGGGAGCAACACGAGGCTCTGACGACTGCTGTGCTATGTTTGTTTTGATGCGACAAGATACTCGTAGTTACACTGATGTTCCCATCGCCTTTGCATAGTTGCACAACCATTCAGTTTTAATTTGCACCTTTGCAGCAGATACCCCAGGCAGAGGAAGTGCACACGCAAAAAAAAAATATAAACCAACCACTAAGCCCAGTATCTGTTTGCGTAAGGTATTCCTTCGCACACATGTCACCCTTTAGCCAACCCTTGTGTCAACATTGCCAGTAATTAGTTGATCCAAGTGATTCAAGCTTTCTGCTCCACCGAGCAGTCCACGTGAGACAAAAATTTATCTGTCATTGATTATGCCAACAGAGGAAGCCCCCCCGTGCAGCCCCACTAGAACAGTGTCATCTGGCCTTTCCGCTTACGTGCACACACAGAAACACACAGTGTGTACATATGTGGGTGGTGGAGGAAGGCGATTAACTGAAACGCCTTGACTACAACTATTACATTCTTACGAGGAAGTCCGTAACCAATTAAAACTATACACCAAGGAAAGAAAAAAAAAACCCAACAACAAATGTTGCCATGCAAAGCGGTTCAAGTGTGTTTATTTGTTCCGCACTGGCTGGCTGTTGTTGTTGTGTAGCCCCCCCGCTATCCATGTTCTATCAGCGTGTGGGATTTTTGAGTGATTAATGCATTGTTAGCGCGAAGGCACTTAGGCCGGTCAGCACGTGTCTTCGCCAATTGTCAGGACCGGTCGCATAACAGAGTAATTGTTGTGTCGTAATGTCATTCGGATGATGATTGAATGAGCTCCCACAATGACGGCAAGTGGATAGCATTAACGTTCCGCTGATTAATTGCCCAACATTCAGCTGAATGAGAGAAAAATTGCCCCTAATAAATAAAAGGAGTCTTGAGAGAGCTTGCCACGGTAATCCGCAGAGTGATTCCCCATACAAAAGGTGCTCGTAGGAGTACATAGCCTAAGGCGTGCTACGATTTCTCAAACCCACTTACGATCCACACAAGGACTTTTATTGCTCTTCAGAGGCTAAAACCCCATAGTGCACAGATATAAAAAAAATCTACCTCATTTCGAAGGTTTTAAGATACGTAGATACACGAGAAAAGGTTGAGATTTAACTTCTTCCCTTTGATTAAAAATCTGTCCATCAATCTTAATGTATTCCAATAAATCCACCAAGGATTCTACAGGATTCTCAAATTAAAATACCTATACCTTATGGAAACGCAAACCAAACAAAATATATTGAAAACAATAGCAAGTCCTGCAAGGCGTACAAGGAAATCGGGACACACGTGCGCATCCCGAAAATCCAATTAAAATCATTCTCAATTACAATTTTTTTTTTTTTTGGTTTTTTATTGTTTTTGTATACTGCGTGCAGTTGCTTACCATAATTAATGGCCGATGAGGGTGATGTTGACAGGCTGCTTGTGGTGGATTGCTTTCGACTGTCCTTAATCCCACTGCGTATTTGAGTCTTTTTATCTGAACAAATTGTAGGCGCCATCGTTAAGCCTGTTAAGCCCCAAAAGTAGATTACTTATGGATTTTATTCTTGTGCTCGTGTGCTACTGTAAAACGAAAAAGGAGAAGAAGAAAAAGGAAGAAAAGAAAAAAAAACGTGGAAATTTATTAGTCATTCGATTATATTTTCATTTTATTCGAGGAGCAGGTAGGTAGGTACCCGTATAATTGAGTTCATGGCAAAAAAAAAAAGGAAAAAAAAAACCTGTCAAAAGGATACACAAGAAAATGGATTCGCTGGAAGTCAAAATGTAGCAAGTGACAAGATTAAGTAAGAAATACGTACATAGCCCCATAGGATGCCACGTAACGTGTTTTCCCGGGTGAAGGGATCCTTGGATGGAACCTTGGAAAGCTTTTAAAATAACATTTTTGTAATGGACTTTTGCCCATTTGGAACCCGAAACTTAGATGAGCAAGTAATCGAACCATTATGCTCCGCTCCGTTTGGGTGCTACACGGTGTCCCAATAAAGGTCAATTCACAGCTCAGCGACTTGCGAATAGGAACGAGCGAATATTCGCAAATTTTGACATTTCACAGAAACTTTTTTTTTTCTTGTCATTCGTTGTTTTTCAAGAGAATTGTGAGGTTAAACACTCGCGAATGTGAATTGCGTTCTATATCTGTGGAATGTGAATAAAATTTGACAGTTCGCAAGAAGTACTCGCCTATTCGCGCGAATGGTTTGTTCGCAGTTCGCCCGTTCGCCGGTCGCTGAGATGTGAGTGGACCTTTAAAGGCCCTTTCACAGCTCAGCGACCAGCGAATGCGCGAACTACGAACAAACCATTTTTAGTACATTTAAACATTTAAAGGCGCGCAATTGACAACTTTACTATTCCAAAAGAACAGAGCTTAATTTATCTATCAATTAATATAAAAAAAAGTTAAATTTTAATTAGTTTCTGTGAAGAAATTAACAATTCGCTAATTTTTCGCGCGAATAGGTGAATACTTCTTGCGGATTGTAAAATTTTATTCACATTCCACAGATATAGAACGCAATCCACATTCGCGCGACCAAAATATTCGCGAGAGTTTAACCTCACAATTCCTTTGCACATACAATTAATGACAAGAGAAATTCGCAGATTGCTGCGACTAAAAAAGGGGCTGTGAATGAAATGTCAAAATTTGCGAATATTCGCTCGTTCGCATTCGCAGTTCGCTGAGCTGTGAATGGACCTTTAAGAGTGCAGCAAATGTTGCGGTTAAGTCTGGAATAAATGTCAAACAAAATTTTCGATGACATCCTAACATTATTTTGGATCAATAGTCGCAGTAACTCCGACTTAAGCTCAGAATTTGTTGGCGAAGATTACCATTTACATACGATTTAAAAAAAGACTAAAACATGGCACATGATGTCAAATCACACGATCATGCTGACCAATTCTGCAGATGCTCATGTCAGGGAGGGGTCAATGAGCCCCTTCGTGGGTCCTCAGCCATCAGTAGGCTGCAGCTTGGCATTCCTTTAAGTAAGCAATGGTTGAGCTGTCACTAAAACAGCATCTCGACTACTGGCGACGTCTTGGTACATGCCGCCAGACGAAGATGTGGATCGACGCAGCTAGTTTGGGCAGAGCCAGGTTTCTACAAACAAACTCCAACAGCTCTTAGATTCTATGCAGACCATTATACTACCAGACAGCAACTCCTTTTTTGGTGTAGAGGTTGGAGTAACTCAGATTTTATTCGTTTCTCTGTTGTATTTGGTGGCTGTTCCCCTGGTGGGGTTCGAACTTACACCGGCCAGGTGACAAGCAAACAAATTACTACTACTCCATTGCCGCCCTTCAGGTTTCTGCTTAATCAACCCGAAAGTGACTTGGGAACTATTACGGGACTCGTCACAGATTTCAATTCCGTTAACGAACCCCTGAAAACCATAGAACTTAGGAGTTTGGGCCTTTATAAGATGCGCCTGGAATAGAACTAGACCGCCGCGCACTTCTGTTGCGTTTTGCTGGTTTGGAGTACGGACAATACAAACCATATGAAGGGTAAGGCTACTGTCTCACGTGGAGCTACCTTTGACCAAAGGTAGATCAGTTATCATCAATCTCTAATGCAAAACATTCACTGCAACCGCATTTTTAGCTATATTCTCAATGTAGTACGGCCCAGTCACTCCACCAGTCCAGAAACCGCACCAAACAGTGACGCGTGGTGGTTGCATTGGCAGCTCTTGAAGCTCTTGGGCTCAACGGATATTAATTTTGGTTATTTACGTGGCCATTGAGTTGAAAATGTGCATCAACCCTAAAGATATAGAAGTCTTCACTCTAAATCCTCTTGAATGGATCGTTTTTGCGCATGCGTCGGATGTGGTCGAGCCAATGTACTCGATGACTCTTGGTCTTCTTGTCCACATTCAGCTCGTAGAGTTCGCGATTATATCTTCTCCTCTATTCGCCCTCCAGAACGAACCATTCCACGTATAAATTTTCACTTAAAGGTTCCAAATGGCTCTACTATCAGTCTTTTCATCCAACACATAGCACTGTACAGTAGAATTAGAAGGATTAGCGTTGTATACAGCACACATTTTGTCCTCCGAGTAAGGAGTTTTGACACCATTTGTTTCGTCAAACCGAAGTAGCAACGGCTTCCAATGGTAAATCCTCGACGAATCCCGAATAAGTTGTCATTTGTGGAGTTGATGTTGACTCTGCGGTAGATCAGCTTCAACTTGCATGACATATTCGAAGCTCAGGGCAGTAAGGATTTCCATGTCAGAACCGCGGAAAAGAGATGGTAATCGATGAATCTTTAATCAGAAAATGGCAGCGCTCATATCTCTGAAGTGAGGTACTGACATCTTCGACACCTCCTACAGGTTTTTTTTTTTAACTGAAACTGGCCCCCTGAAAATGGGCGCTGTGGCTCAGTGGTTAGTGCCTTGGACTACTGAGCGCGAGGTTTGAGGTTCGAATACCAGAAAACACCAAACAGTTTTTCCACAATCCCGCCTCTCGCGAATTTCTGCCACACGTCTGAGAGTAATAACTATCATAAGAAAGCGTCCCGATTTAGAAAAAAAAGCCTTTTGTACGGTCTGTTGCACCAAATTTATGTATTTTCAAATCGATTTCAAAGCCAAGTATGGCAGAATTTACAGAGACGAGCTGTACAGAGCCATGCCTCCTTTTATGTTGGTAACGACTTCACCAATATTTGTACTTGTACTGGCCCACCAAATTGGGGACTGTACTATCGGTTTTTTTGTTGCGAGAGTTTCGCATCACTACACGACCCTGAACGTCAAAGGACTGCTACCTACGAGTACGCACCTGGGGGGAACACTGTACACTCCGAGTCCTTCTCTTGAAAAGACTTCGCAAATGCATCGCTTGAATGTTAAAGCACATCAAAGTCGATGAGTCACTAGAAAACGTTGCATTTTTTCACATCGAACTTGTAGTAGATACATATATCAGTCCGACTTCCCCCTAATGAAGTGTTTTATGCCGTGAGAAGTATTTTACGATCTATCTACCACTGGCAGATCGGAATCATAAATTACCCGATTAAATGTGCAGAAGACCTCTCGATAGCACCAATAAAATCCCGGCAGTCCCCTCAAATCCAAATTTATCTCTCTGCCAACCGCGTCAGTTGCAGTCTCCAAACAAAGCTCTCCATTGTGCTGTCTACTTCCATATTTCACACTTCATCCATAATTTTCGACACAAAAACAACAACAAAAAAGCGATTATACCACCTCATATATTCTGAGATCCCAATAAATGTCTCACTCAATAACGTGCCAGACATCTCGACCGGGTTAGGTAACACACAAGCACCTAAACGAGCAAAAAAAAACCCCAACAAAATTCAGAGAATGAAACGAGAATTCATTTCAATCCTAAGCCCCCCTCTGCCTAGTCCATTTCAAAATATACACGCCATCAAAATATCAAATCAATTATTAATTATTACTTGTGCATGTGCGGGCCAGGCCACGAGCGCCATCGGTTCACGGTGATCACGGATATCACGGAATTCCAGATCAATCAGTTAACTCAACCCACACGCATGTATCGATACATGGCTTCGGGGGGCCTGTGGCTTTGGATATCTTTTAGATACTTTTGCTAGCTGGTCTTCTTCTGAATAGAATGACACAACCGGTCGGTGTGAGAGCTACTCATACGAGTATGTAGCTGGCTTGTACCCCTGTTCCACAGATGTACTTACACGCGCGGGAAATCGTTTCAATTTTGTGTGCGCTCTTGTGCACGTTGTTTGTTGTTTATTTAGTCGTTTTTTTTTTTTTTTTTTTTTTATTTTTAACGCGTGCGCCTATCTTTTTCGTTCGAAAAGATAAGAACAGCATGTGTCACTGTCATATGGTAAACATCCTTCAACACCATGACTGCCAACTCTACTGGCTCTGGTGTGTGTGTGTCGCATTTGCATTGTTTTGCATCTATCGTCGGAGATGATACTTGGGATAAGCATTCTGTTTGTGGAGATTGAATTTCTCAGATACGAGTATGAAGTAGAAATGATGAGCTAAATTTGCAAGCATCACGGAAGTAGGTGATTAGAGATGAATAGGCTTCGATAGCTCAAGTCGCATGGTCTGTAGTGAGGCATAATAAATTCATAAATTTCTCAACCTTTTGTTGAGAACACACTTTCATGTAAATTTAGTCGATTTAACGAGCATCTCGAAGCACTTAGGCTCGGTTTCATGTGACCTAAGATCGAAAATACTTTTCAGGTTATACCAAGATTTATGGGGAAGATTCGACGGGATACAGATTTATTACCCGGCAGCCTAAATTATTATCCTTGGCGAATTCAATTTTCGCAATTGAATTGGCTCTCTTAATCCGATAAAACAGACGAGGAAAGAAAGAAGACAATCAGAAGTCTTTGCTATTAGCTGCGATCTCATCTAGCTCTAGAGAACAATTTTGGAAATTTGCTCATCGGATGCAGACAGTTCAGCCATCGACATATCCGGTCGATAACTCAGATCGTGCCTTGATATCAGCACTACACCTAGCACTATCACCAGTGATATAACAAAAAGACTGCCATCGTCTTTTTTGCAACTAGGAGTGGTTAACCTGGAAAAAGCTTCAAGCATCTTAGCTGCCTTTCAATGGCCTAAAATATGCACGCTTTCGCAGTAATATCTGTGCTCAAACCTTCACTGAGGCAAATTTCCTTCACAATCCAAAATGTATGTAGCTTCTTGGTTCCGAAAAGACTGTGAGCACGCCACTATAACGAGGACAAGAGCTTACATCCAAAGACGCTCCAAACTATCTAGCAAAGAAGATCTAGTTTTGCAGTATGTGGCGAAAATACATACAACGAGAGTGTCACTAACAAGGAGCTTCTGGATTACCCCAATACTTCAAGCCCTTTCTTTTCAGTACCAAAAGTGTTCACCAAAAACTTCAGTCAACAAGCTTTCAATCGAGTTCTAAGTATCTAACCAGCAGTATGGTATTCGCTTTAAATGCTGAGGTACCTCAGGGTTCTATTTTTTCACCAACTCTGTTTCTATTGAATGCCATCTTTGATTTTTCTGATGACGGTGCATACATTGTCATACGGCACCTAATTAGAGTCAAAGATGCAACCAAATCCTATCCGGCACTTGAATGCGAAGAAAATCCGGTTCACCTTCATTTTAAGGACGAACACGTACTCTATGTCACGACTTTAAATGGGAAACCCAATTAGCAAAGCCATGGCGCGAAAGCTAACTAAGGTGTTTCATGCCATGACCATGAATACAAGCACAGTGTAATCCATAAATCTACACACCACACCAGTCCAACTCGTTTTTCTGTTTAATGTTGAAGTAAGGCATAGGCTTGAGGATAGTCTTTGAAGTTCAGCGCACCTTCTTCTCCTGTATAAGGCACAAATTAGGACGAAGCTTGAGTAATAACATCCAGTCTTCAGATGTTGGCGTATTGAAGGCTGGTAGCAGGCTTGTGTATTTACCTAGAACTCATTGAGAAGATCTTTGAAACGGGGTATTTAACCATTCTGCAAGAGAATCCACTAAAGCCTATCACTTTCATGTCCATCTAGCAAAAGTATCTAAGCGGGACATCATCATTTTACTGATAGCCAAGTCGTCATTAGATCTCTGGAAGGCGTCACCTTTTACTCACGAACTGCCCTAAATTGTCGCCTGTGTTTTAACAAGATGGCTAAACAATTTAATCTCCACCTTATTTGGGTGCCTTCTTTACACAAGAGCAGCTCTCTCTGCTCTTAAGAAACTGCATTTAAGGGCCTACTTCTTCAGCAACCTCGACGAACTGGATGATGCAAGCATTAGTAGCCTCCAGTGCAGCGCTTCATCACTAGCTCCTCCTGGTTCAACGGGTAGTTCTTTGGAGATGTTGATCCCGTGGCAATACAATGGACCTTACTGGTCTAAGTGAGGTTTCATCTACTGCAGCCTGGCACGACAACCTAACCTACTTCTTTTCCAATTATAGTTCTCGAGAAGTTCTTTGGCCTGTCATAGTCTAGGGAGCTCTTCTCAAAGTTTCAATCTTTTGCAGCCTTCTTCCTTTCTTAGTTCTTTCCGTATTGTATACGACCCGAACCTACAAAATGGTTCTGGGTCGGTAGAGACGGTTTCTGATCCTAGTTTATCAGCTGCGTCATTTCCCTTTACTCCCAGGTGGGTGACTCTGTTGTCTTCCTCTATACACATGGATGAGCTTCATGTAAAACTAGCTTGTGTGGTTTCTTTCTTTCAAGAAGGTAATGAACGCAGTTTACGCTCAAATTGTTGCATCTCAGTCCTCTAATGTTGCAGAATTGAATAAGTAACGAAGTTGCTATAAATAGACATCCCCGGTGGTCCGCAGGGTAGAGAAGTTTAGCCCCAGCTATTTTTTCTTTCTTTTTTCCACGAAATGACATCACGACCTGGTTGCAATGGTCCATCTCCCAAAGTCGGTAGCGTGATCATGACTTTTTCACCCCTCATAAAGCAAGATGTGCTAGTATCTCACCCAGCAAAAAGGATGGGGGACCCTATCTACCACCTACATGCTAGAAACGACTTTTATTAGCTCCTCCCACCCAAAGTATTCCTATCCCACATAGTCCATCACTATCCCACTACCCATAGCCACCCCCAACGGATTACAGTGAATGGATGAGCAATAACTTTGGCTCGCTTTGACGTCACTTCTGACGCTTATCAATGACACTGCCACCTTAGTAGGCCTACAGCTGAATAAATGTACATATGACGACCACACATGTAGGTTATCTAAACAAAAAAGCATGCCTGTTGCTTCACACACTGACTTAGCCGAAAAAAAAAAGCGGCCGTATGTGGAAAAATTTTCAAGATACTCACCACCAGATAGTTCATCATCGTCAACAGCAAGCAGCAACATCTCATGAATAGTGAAAGAAGGAGAGAAGACTGCGCGTGTAGGTACTTTTTATTTATTTTTATTTTTTTTTTTTTTATTATTATTCGGAACGAGGGAAATCCGTACACGTGTGTGCCGGGAGATTATTTATACTTTTTTTTTGGTTTTTTTTTTTTGAAAAATTATTTAAGAGTGACACTCGAAAATGACACGTCAAACGTTGTACTTATTCAATTGGAGTCACACGTGATACTCATACAAAAAAGTATCTGTGCGGTTAAATGACTTGCAGTTTATGGGTCGTTTTTTTTTGTCGAGAGAGTTTAGATACAATTTTGCTGCTGTAGGTATATGGTTGGTTAATTAACTGGCGCGTGAAGGCATACAATATGCTCGAAACAGATTGGTAAGCTTATTTACATTGTACGAGCATAGATACGGGTAGTCTGCGCAGGTGAGTCATTTGATGATCGTGCCAGTTGCGAGTGAGTGCCTCAACCTTCTTTGTTGGGCCTTAGCTGTTTGTTGTTTGAGCAAATTTGACTCATAAATTTTGTTGTACAAGTAGAATGCGGAAAATATAAAAAGAAAGCTTCACGTTGTCGATGGTAGGTATGGATTATCTTGGGCTTTAATATTTTCTTTTGTTTTTTTACGCGTTTTTGACACGTTATGGGGTTATTGTTCTATTTGACACCAATTTTGGGGGCCCTTTGAAGTTTAAGTGGGTTTAGTAGGAGCGGACGTGACAAATTTATTAAACACAGTGATTTCAGGTTGAGCAGAAAGACATGTACGAATCATGTAAGAAGATAGGCCGCAACAAAGCGCCCGACGGCATCCCAAATATGGCGGTTAAAGCCTGCGTCCAAAAGAGACCAGACCTCTTTATAGCAACGATGAAGGGTATCTTCCCTGAGCCATGAACCTTCGGCGTGTCAGCCAATACATCTGCTAGATGCAATCGGAAAGATCCTAGAACGCATCATATATGGCAGACTAATCGCAGTGGCAGAAGATAGACGAGCTTTTTCTGGCCACCAGCATGGTTCTAGAAAATCGCGTTCTACCATCGATGCCATTAAAGAGGTAATAGATACAAAAGCTGAAGCGATATCGGGGAAAAGATGACGAGGGGCTCGATGTGCTCTAGCATTAGGAGATCTCTGACCAGAATGGATGCATCATATTCTTAACTACTTCCCTAAAAGAAAGTTGAGGTACCAGGCGGACGATTGCGTTGAATACTATAATTTGTCCGCGGGAGTACCTCAGGGGTCGGTATTTGGACCTCTCCTGTGGAATACAATGTATGAAGGAGTGCTGTGATTTACTCTACATACCACAAGGAATAGAAGTCATCGACCTTCTTGACGATATCGCTGTGGTTACTGTGGCCAAACACTTCCACGAGATAGAGTCCACCACGGATGAAACGGTTCCCAGGATCAAAAATTGGATAGAGTATGCCGGCCTAGAACTGACTATTGACTGCAAGACCGAGGCTGCCTTTATAAGCAGCAGAAAGTCTGTGGAATACGCAAACTTCTGGGTTGGGAGCCAAACAATCAGGTCTAAAGAGATAGTCTGAGCCCTATAACCAACGTCGAATACTGCAGTAAAAAAGCGTCACAGCTGCAGGCAACGCTATCCCAAATGCTTCCAAACATTGGTGAACCTGAATACGCCAGGAGGATTCTGGTAACCAGAGTGGTAAGCTCGATCCTTCTGTACGTCTCCCAGGTTTGGGCGAGAGCACTTACGAAGAAGGAGACAACAATGAAGCTCTCGTCTGTACACAGGCTCTGCGCAATAAGAGCAATACACGTTTTCCGAACAATTAAGGACGAAGCAGACTGTGTTGCAGCGGGTTTGGTCCCCATCGATAGGGTTTATCTTAGACGAACTGCGAATCAACCAGAGGTCAACGTTACCAAGAGGGAAAAAGCAGAAGAAAGTGCTGCATCTATAGCACTTTGGCAAGTCAGGTGGAATAACACGAAAAAAGGCAGATGGACCTACAAGCTGATTCCCACGAATGAGGCCTGGACAAATCGAGCACACGGGGACAGCAAATACCAGCTTACACAATTCCTATCCAGTCACGGCGGCTATCGGAAATACCTCCACAGATTTGGGCACGATAGCTCGCCGTTCAGCCCATAATGTCCACATTAAGAGGAAAACGCAGAGCACGCAATGTTCCACTGCAGGCGCTTCGCAGAGGGAAGAAAGAACCTATTAATCGAGGAGCTTCTAGTAAGGCAGTCAGGTGACGACTGGTTGGACATCTGTTCTTTCATGTGATTGAGTCTCCAACTTACGTTGCCTGTATTTGATTGTGGTAGCCCCTTAGACCATGTAGCTATTAATGAGCTTTTGGGGCTTAAGTTAAGCACTTGGCAGAGGTAATTATTATGTTGACATTATCTACATTTATACTGTCTGTAACCAGCACACCTTGTCTTGCTAATTTATGTGCCTTACAGTTCCCCGGAATGTCGCACTGTTCAGGTCTGAGTGCCTGAACAGTGCGACATTCCGGGGAACTAAAGGAGTGTGGGATTGCACGTTTGGAGCCCCTCTCTTGCTAATTTGTCGACCGCACAAGGGCGTGGAATGTCGCATTGTTTAGGTACCGAGAGGAGTTTGCAGGTTCATATTTCTAGACGACGTAAAGGAAATATTGTTGGCAGAGTTGAAGTTTGGATCTTGTAGGACTCATTCCACAATCACTGATCACCGTCCGAAAAGGTAGAGGCCCTAGTAGACACTTGTGTGTTGGCTAGTATTGAATCGATAGTTACGGGCGAAACCAAGTATATGCTGTCAACAGAAAGGAACGCGCAACATCGACGAATTGAACAGAACGTCACAGTCGGCAGCCTTAGCTTTAAGGAATTAAGGGGCTTTGTCTCCGAAAACAACATCTCAGCACCCAATAACCATTTCTTTGGACTGAGAAGGCAAATGAGTAGTAATTACTGATTGAGAGTCTAATGTACCGATCCGCAGAGTCTTCGAATCTAACCCGAAGGGACAACGCAGTAGAGGACAACCTCGCCTAAGGTGGTGCACACAAGTAGAAGGGGACCTCAACCAACTAAGAGTGCGCAACTAGAGATCGGGCTAACTGGAGAGGCTTGATGGTTGAGGCCCAGGCTCACCTCGAACTGTAGCACCACCTAAGAAAGTAAGATAGTAGACAAAAAATGGGCTACGAAGTAGTAGGTAGTGTATTTGCTTCAGATCTGACCTTCACCAGGGAAACAGCAATCACAGCCACCGAGCATAGCAGAGAAACGAATAAAATCTGTGTTTCTCCAACTACCACACCAAAATGGAGTTGCTGCCTGGAAGTACAATGGACCGTGCAGAGTCTGAGTGCTTCCGGGATTTGGTTGACAAACGCTTATATGTATGCGCCTTTCCTAGTTACTAGTTTTCCCATAATTCCGTATGACAGCGCACAACACGTTTTAGCTATCATATGACAAGCATATGAGTCATTGAAGGCTCAATCTGTGCATCCTTTTTGGAAAGCGAGGATACAGTAGAGCACCAAGAACGTGATTGTGTACTCCGGGCTTCGATGTTATGGAACCAATCTGGATCCCTTGGCAAAAATTCTATGTTTCGATTGAGAATAAAAAAAAGGTTCAACTAGACAGTACAATGGACCTTTTCATTAATCATTATCTCCCCTACCCTGCACGGACAGCCCCACAGCTAATCATTCCCCAGATAGATACTGAATTCCAAAAAAATCAAAACTATCTGTCACTTGTTCCACTTGAAACCAAAGATGACATGATTCATATCACCCCACTCAAGCACTTGCACCTTTCAAGACTACGTAATCATTATCAGTGTGATGACCGCTTAAATTTCCATAATGAATAAGCTACCCGCCTATAAACTGTAGTGTACGTGTGCACAAATGTACACCCAGTCTTACGTAGCTTCGAAGAGGTTCCAACTCGCTTATTGTTTAAGCAAAGTTCAATTACATCTTGATGGGCACGAGGCACCGCTCTACTCTACACCACAACCACACCGTATCCGTATCTTACGTCTTTCGACCGTATTCGGTGACACATGTGTACACTCGTATATTTGCAGATAAGGTAGCGCGATACCAATACAGGCATGTGTGTGATATATGACCAGTATCAGTCATCGGTTGTCAGATTAAGTCCAATATTCTTGCCACTGATGGGCGAGAAATGTTTTGCGTTCTGTGATAAATATCTGTTTAAACAATGGAACGTAGTGAAACCCAAAACAATCCTTGATTACTCCTCTATTATTTCCCATCGCCAACGGCTAATGGATTAAAATAGATACACCCTCGGCATATGGATCACAATAACCCCAAAAACCTACTCGTAATCATCTTTAATGAGAGTTGAAATAGAATACCCGCTGTTTTTTTGACCTATTTCCGTCAAGAAACTACGTATCTTTAACGTTTATTTATGCTTAGATACACCTGACACCTCCGTATATCCTGCGAACAAGTAGTCTCATCCCAAATCTGTCATCCCCTTCTTACTGAAGTGAATTGTTTTGTATCTACCTAGTTAGTCGATATTAAATTACTGCTAACAGAACAGAAAAAAAAAAAACATCGAAAACTCAATAGCTCCCACATTCCTTCCTAATTAGGTCACTTCAGGCACGTGCACCTATTTAGAAATAGAACACGACAAAACCTAGTGTTCAAGAGGTGAGCAATAAATGTAGCCACTCAGACTCGTATTCAAATTAATTGTTCCACACTTACTGTACAGCCCTGAGTCCGGCAGCAGGTGGAAGTAAGCCGCACTACCGAACAAAGGAAGTGCGCGACTCTGAATACCAGTACACTTGCTTAATTAAAAAAAAAAAAAAAAAATTAAAAATAAAAAAAAATTTGCGTTATAAACATTTTTAATGGATTTGCAAACGTTTGTACGAAAAAACAGATCGGCAGGTAGTAGTAAAAAACGATTTGAAAAACGTGTCGTTCCTCTAATTAATCATTTTATGAAGTCCACTAAACTCGTATCTAAACGATAACAAAATACCAGCATCTAGCTATGTATGGACGTATGTATCCCTTGGGTTAATTTATTATCCGGCATTTTGGAAGTCAGACGGATTAAAATGCAAATTTGATTGGTTTCTTTCAGAAGATATTCTTAGATATCGCAAAGCACCAAATTAGATATAAAAAACCGGCAAAAAAACAGCCACCAGCCACCATCAGCAGTTAGGTTCCAACTTCGACTTGAGTCGAGCTGAGAAAAAGGAATAAAAATAGGATTTCCCATATTTAGAGACATAAACAGTCAAAGAGAAGCTAATTATAGAAGCATATTTTAATTGTCCAACGAGCGCACAGATACAATCTTATGCGGTAGCGAGGTCAACATTTATGGCTGACTTGGTAATTTGGTAGTCCGCGCGGCTGGATTTAGAGTCGATGATAAGCCCGATTGGATAGGTTATATGTGTACATGTGCCACGAGCAATTTCTTGGTTTGGGATTGTCGATCAGACGCTCTGCTCTCACCTTTTGAAAAAATTTGAATTTTTTTTCAGACAGCTTTGTTTATCTTGAATGGAGATTACCAGTTTTGATGGGTTGTGTGAAAGTCCATTATGGAGAGTCTTAGAGGTTATAGCTGATGGGATGAGGGTGATTCGGAATCAAGGTGAAAGAACGCGAGGGCCTTACATAATTTTTAAATCTCAAATTTAAGAAGGGCAGTTTCTGACCTTTTATTGCTGAGTCTATCCTCATAGCCTTTGACTCCCCCACACTCCGAAAAATGCAGTTACTTGCAGCGGGGACAAAAAGGCGGTCAGCAATGAAGACACATCCACACTGCCACCGGCATAATAGAAAAAGAGGCCACCTCGTCCTGGTTATCCAGTGAGGGCTGCCACCTCTCGTACGTTCTTGTCGCAATCAAGTAAACCGAAAACAAAGAGCCTTCCGGTACCAGATCGAGCCTCTATCCGCATTTTAGCTGGAGCAATCACAGGCTGTAAAAAAGGTGGTCGATAGCACGCCACCTTGTGGGACCCACTGGCAGACTGACTACTGACTACTGACTACGGTTAACGAATGTGGCTGCCATGCTATAGGATTTGCTGATGTCGAGTGCCGCAGCGAACTTCTAGATCTTTGTTACCATATACATGTGCCTCTCAACTTGGTGCCGTGAACAACCACTGTGCCAAGACTGAGATGAGTCTCTTCACTATGAGAAGGAAGCTACCTCCTGTGAGATGGCCATCGTTCTTGGATACCCAGTTACAATTTTCGAACAAAGTTAGGTACTCACGAGTCAACTTAGGTTAGGTAGGTGGGTGCCCTAGGCTTAGTTAGACCAACGATGAGTCCATTGTGCCCGAGGAGTTACCTTGGAGCATAAGCTTGCTTTCAAAGAGCACCTTGACACCAAAATCTTGAGGGCCACCAGCATTCTTAGGCAGTGTCGTAGAATGAACAGTAGGAAGTGGGCCTGAAGCCTTAAGGCGCTCCACTGGATATACATAAATTGGTATACATAGTCAGACCGTATCTGGTGTATGGTGCGGTTGCATGGTGATTAAGGGCGGAATTCTTCAACCGAAGCTGGGTAAACTGCAGCATCTTGATTGTGTCTGGCACGATAAGAGAAACTCCGACTGCGGCAATGGAAGCCCTTCTTATCCCTTCGCCTTGCATCTCTTCATCGAGTATATGGCCAGGAAAGCAGTATTCCCCTGCTCCAGCGGGCTTAAAAAGACGAGGTGAGGCTGAAGAGCTTCTCAGCCCTATTTCACGTATTCGGGATGGGGCGGTGGATATTATGCGAACGGAACTCATCTTTGACCGCAGATTCAGGTGCTTTTTACCACAGCGTTCGGAATGGAGAAACGGCAGATGAGCCAGGTCTGATCGAGCTAGTACTGTCTTCTAAACAGGCGGGTCTCAAATTAATGGGCTTTAAGGAGCAGACATTTATCTGGAGGAAGCGAGTGTGAACATGGCTATTCTACTAGGTACATATGTATACTACAGTCTTCCAGGCCGAAGTCTATGTAGGCGCAAGAGCAGCTCACAAGATGATAAGGGGTAGTGCTATTTACATCTGTTCCGGCAGCGATTAAGGCTTGTTCTGCTTACGTAATTGCCATCAAGATCATGAAGGAGGCAATTACTGAGCTCAACCGCCTCTGGTGCTGTAAGTCGGTGACGCTGGTCTGGGCTCCGGAACATTCTAAGATACCAGACAACGAAACATCCGATGCTCTTATCAGGGAGGGGTCAATGAGCCCCCTTGTGGGGGGCTTGGTGTTCCTTTAAGCAAGCAATGGCTGAGTTGCTACTAAAACACCATCTTGGCGACGTCTTTGTACATGCCGACAGAAGAAGATACGGATCGACGCACCCAGTGTGGGCAGAGCCAGGTTTCTGCAACCAAATCACTGAAGCTCTCAGTATCTATACAGTCCATGGTACTACCAGGCAGCAACTCCTTTCTTTGGTGCAGTAGTTGGAGAAACTCAGTTTTTATTCGTTTCTTTTAGAGTTTGAGCTTACACCGGCACTACTAATCCGGAGCAATCCTTCAGCTTTCTGGTTAATCTACCCAAAAGTGACTTGAGAGCTATTACAGGGCTCGTGACGCGTTTTACTTTCGTTAACGAACACCTGAAAGCCATAGAACTTAGGGTTTCGGGCCTTTGTGAGATGTGCCTGGAAGAGTACGAGGACACTTCCTGTGCGACGGTTCTGCTTTTGCACAAATCAGGCACTTTACCATGAGGTTCTGGCTTGCTGATCGGTTACATTTAGCACAGACTACTAGCAGGTTTGGAGGGCGGACAATACAACCCACATAAGGAGTTTTGGTACTATCTCGCATGGGATGGCATTCAGTCCCTCGGGAACTACGTACGTTGTGCTGTTCAACGATGGATAGCTTCCTACAAATGCAATTTCAATCGAAAATTTGTAGAAAATCAAACGAAATAGCTTGGAACCTACCAGACAGCAGCCGAGATCAAACGTGGAACTGGATTGGATACACGCTTCGTTAACTGAACATCTAGAGCACAATGGACTCATCGTTAGTCTAAGTGACAACTTCCTGTCAACTAGGGCACCCGTCTATCTGACCTAACTTTACATCTACTTATGTACATCGTAAGACAAGCTATCCTGAAGCTGCAACGAAAAAAACTTGACCCGAGACATTTGTAAAAAAAAAACTCTCCACTCAGAGTCAGATTCAGGAGGATCGCTGGAAGTTGATTACTCCCCGGGAAAAGAAGGACTACTCGTACCTATAAATCCACGAAACCTTAACCGATTACGGGCCAAATAAAACCAAGCTTCTCCGCAAATGCCTCCTAAACACTTTCATCGATAATGAGGTACATAAGGTCTCGTCACCCTACCGCAAAACATAACCCTTTACACCCCCAAAGCCGAATGACGACCATTAAATTTAAAAAGCCACGTACTTTCCCTTTGGTTCCTTTGTGTCTGAAAACTGTAAACAGTTCCACATGTGTCACTGTCAACGATTGTGGTTTCTCCGTCGAATTCGTCTCCTTCTTCCGGAACACATAACTTAAAACCACCTCCACAATGAATTATCCATCCAGACATCCCCCAAAAATCCCTTCGTGCCACCCCCTTCCCGCCCACATGGACCCCTCTCACTAAATCTGAGAAAATAAAGCTTTTATTACTCGTTGCATTAATAAAATGTGCCAAACTCACAACAATAAAACAACTTAAGCATCGCACGTTGTATATGGGGGTTGGTGGCGGCGAAAATGGCGTCGTCGTCGTCGTAGTCGTCGGTGGAGGTGCTGGTGGGAGTGGGTTAAAGAAAGCCATTCTTTGGGATATTCTTCTCCTTTTTTTTCGTCTTTTCTTCATCTTCTTTGGCCAAAAAGAATAAACTGAACACACAAAAACAACACACAGAGAGAGAATGTTTTCTCTTCTGGGTGTGAAGGTCCCGTGGCGGTATTCAACCCCCCCGCCTGCCTGTTTAGCGCTCTAGCGCATGTTACGCCAGAATAATAATTGATTCCGGCACGTGTCCGTGTATAAACATTTTAGCGCGCTATACGTCCCTATACATGCATATAACCGACCACATTTGCTCTAAAAATGAATGTGTTTGTACGGGTGGATGTGTGTATGCGTTTGTAGTTGCCTAATGGATAGATGGCGACTGTCGAGTCGACAATGAGATTTTCGTTAGAAATATGAGACGAGTGAGAACCTTTTTCTCATTCCGTTCTATGGGGGGGTCGCACATGGAGAGATTGACTTTTTTTTTTCCTATAAATAACGAACAAATATGTTTGAGGGGATGATAGTGGTGATCCTCGGCGTTTTGTCTTTGGTTCATTAAATTAATTTTTTTTTTTTTTTTTTGGAATTTAAATTTGCATACTACAGCAAGTTGTACATATGTTTGCTGAAAATATGCTTCGTAGGAGAAGAAGAAGAAGAAGATTTATACGAATATTCCAGAATTTTTAATTCACAGAAAATGCTGGTGTCTCTGTATGTACAGTGAGAGTCAAAAATCTGTATACAGCGCGATTTATTTAAAATTTCATGAGTGGATGGGTTCCAATATTTTACAATCATTTTGACTAGTCCGTCGCAAGCTGTTATAAGTGAGAATTGCGTTAAAAAGGCGCAAGGATGCGATATACCGGCAGAAATGCGAAATTTAACCGTGCAGCGTCGGAGAGAAGGAAAATCCCCCGCATAACTTTCCAGGACGAGAAGCGCGCGATCAAAGATAATTGAGAGACTATACTCCAGGAATAATGAACAGAAGTTTTACCAACAAGACCTGTACAGAAACCTGTAGAGATGAAGAAGGAAACCTTGTAGTAGAGTCACAGTCGGTGCTGGGAAAATGGAGAAAGTTTTTCTGCAGACAGTATAACGGCGATGAAGACCAACATACCGCCGTCAGGCAGAATGCACCATTCAACATAGACGACGATATCCAGACTTCCGTCAACCAGACCAAAATGAAGGGGGCATCGCAATATCCTAGCTTAAATCCTGATGGCCTACCGGACGAGTTGTCCAAGACAGTTGGAAATGAATTGGTAGAGAGCATGCACCATCTCATTCCCAAGATTTGATCAGACGAGTGTTTGCCTGATGGATAGAAACCCAGCATCGTTTGCTCGATTTATTAGAAAGGAGACCCCTTACAGAGGTATCAGCGTTCTTAACATCTCGTACAAGTTCTCACCTGGCACATTGTGTGAACGCCTAAAACCCTTTGTCAGCAACCTGATTGGTAGGAAAGTCCACAGTGGATCAAATTTTGACACATCGACAGATCTGGGAGAAAACTCAAGAAGTCCAAGTCGATACCCACCATCTTTTCATTGATGACAGCATATGCCAGCATTCATAGAGACGAGCTATACAGAGCCATGTTTACTTTTGACATCCCTGCCAAACTCGTTCGTCTGTGCAGGATGACGATGGAGAATGCTCGCTCCGACCACCAAGGTCGGTGCAGACCTCACTGAGATCTTTGATGTCAAAAAAGGATTTAGACAAGGTGATGCGCTGTCATGTGACTTCCTTAATATCATACTTGAAAGAAATGTGCGAAACTCACAAGCTTTCAAAAGCCTGTGCAACTACTAGCATACCCCGACGACATTGACATAATTGACAGAACCCAGCGGGCTGTCACTCGTGCGTTCAAAAAACTCGTACGTTCGCTAGTATCGAAATAGAAACTGTCAAAATGGGTGTAACTGTAGATGAGTATGTTCTGTCAACAAGAAGGGACGCACAACATCGACGAATTGGACAGAGCGTCACTGTTGACAGCTATAGCTTCGAGGCAGTAAGGGACTACCTTGGCTCTGCTACGAGGTAGCAAGTTTGGTTCAAAACGCAGGAATAAGGTCTCGAGATCATCAAATAGCGAGCTTCTTCCCCGAAATCTCACTTCGACCATGCAGCATCGTGGTGGATCATTGATGGTTTGATGTGGTACGAGTATGTCGTCGGCCGTGGGAACAGGAAATCTTGATTTCCTAACCATTTTTCGAAAGACAATTTACCTCCCAGTGTGCAGAAATTGGTCCTCCAACATCCTCTTGGGTCCAGCAAGACAATATCCCAAAGCATACAGCCAAGATTGTCAAAGAATGGTTGATGTACCATACCTCTAAGCAGCTTAACTCTCCTCCCTACTCTTCAGACCTTAATCCCATTGAACATCTATGGAAAGTTTTAGACAGGAATATCAGAAAACGGACGGAAAAAAAGTGTAAACAAGGCCTTCGGATGGCATTAACCAAAGAATGGGCAAACATCTCCCCCTGATGTTGCTAAAAAAATTGTCCCTTCGGTTCCTAGAAAATATGCCGCAGTAATCAATGCTCATGGAGGTCCGACGAAGTACATCATCCCGAACTGCAGCGCACCTAAGTAAGACAAACATTTTTTATTTTTGAAGTGTATACTAATTTTTGTCACTCACTGTGTATATAAGGATCGACGCATGTGGTACACTGTAGATACCCTGATTCTTGTGTTTACATTGGAATTTTTTTTTGTTTGTTTTCGGTGAATTTTTGAGGTTGGCGTGTGGCATGTTAAGCTTGGGCACATTGAGAAGCCATATGTAGGTTGGGGGTTCTAAGAAAATACAATTTCACTTGAGAGGATAATATACTAGTGGAGGTTTTCCATGGATTTTATGCTATGGACAGGAGTAGGAACTTCCTTTGTGACTGCTCTGAGCTCTCTGAGGGATTTTTTTTTCTCCGTTTTTTGCATAACAGCGTTGCTATCTCAACTACTGCTGATGAACAGTGACAAAAGCTAATGTTGTCGATAGATACAGGGTTCTATTACAAATTCTCGAAACTAAAACACATATGTGTACACAAGAAAGTCTTAAGAATTATTTCGTTGTAGTGATGTATGCGTAAGCACCAAGTGGGTTTTGGTTCATGGGAAAATATGAGAACACGTACATTAAGCCACAAACCTCTTTCAAAATATGTACTGTCAGACAAAGACTGCATTTTTAGGTTAGTTTTCCACAAAAATGGTCTTTGGCTCGATTGACAGGCTTATCTGCTGGTATTTCAAACCTTTTCAGACGTCAGTTGAAGTGATTCACATTGATTCACATGCATTGTTCAGTAGCATATTTACGGTGACGGTGGCACCGGCCATTAAGGCCCGATGATGCCGAACTGTCACTCGTTTTGGATGATGAGATTGCTCGACAACCTCTCTCGAGTTATCGGTGCTCCAGATGTGATAGTCCTGCTTACTAACGAAGTCTTCGAAATGGATATGAGCTTCGTATCTTATGACAATTTTTTTGAAAAAATTTGCATCATCTGCTTTTATTTCAAACATCCAATCAGCAACTGCGCGGCGTTGTCCATGATCCGCCGGTTTCAATTCTTGATCCAGCTGAAGTGTGGATTCAAAGATCTTTTGCGGTGTTGGCTGGTTTCCCTGCTGGAAACCTCTTTTAATGGACAAACCTGGGTTTTTAGCGACACTTTCAGTCACAGCAGCAATATTTTCGACGGGCATGGGTGTACGAGCACGAGGAAGAGTCTTCACATGAGTAACCTGTTGACTCAAATTTATTGATCAGGTTCACAATAGCTTGACGAGAAGGTGATTAATACTTACTTACTTAAGTGGCGCAGTCTGAGGTGAACCTGGGCCAGAAAGGTGCTTCATAGGAACCGTATATCGTATATCATTCCCTTTGCTTAAACAGTATGGTTTTTGCCTGATAGCTGTCAAAGAATGACAGCTTTATATTTGAAAGGTCACAAATACTGTGGAATCTAAAATGAAAGCTCTTAATGGAAAACTTTTTATAAACGTCGTCTAGTTTAAGATGGGCTTTTAGGTAAGACCACATAGGTGTTCTAGTCGTGCTGCATGGTTTTCTATTTGCGCAGTGTCCGGTCAGGGTCCCAATAGCTATGCGAATGTCCTTTCGACTTGGCTTCAGTAGATTGATAGACCTCTTCTTTTCGTAGACTGGCTACGACGATCTACTTATAGCGCATGTACATAGTCGACACCAGCGTTTGTTAGCTTTCTCGAGAGACTTTATGTCTATTAACCTGTGTAATGTACTGAGCGTTATATTGGCCTTTTGTAGACCATGGGAGGGAGTACATATCCGACTTTAACTTGGCTAGTTTATCCGCTCTTTCATTTCTGGAGACGTCAACATACCCGGTACCCGACAGAGCTCTATTGAAATCTCGTTGGATCCTATCGATGTTGATTGCAGCACGTTTATGGCGGCTTGGCTGTAAACATAGACGGTAACCTCGGCTTGAAAAACACTGCAGTCACATCCTTTAATCCAAAAGAGTGTTTTATATCCCGCGCCTCACAGCAGAGGGTTAGAAAACGTTAACAATAACAATAACAAAGGAAGTGATCCAAAGTACCGTCGCCCTCTCCAAAAGCGCCGGAGACAATGGTATCTCTTAGATCCAGCACACTAAGAAAAGCATCTTAGCAAAAGGAAAATGTCCCGTGAGAATGCCTATAAGCTACCTACAGTCTACTGAGAGAAGGCAAGAATACCGCTGATTTCTTACAAACGTTCGGGAGCAGTCGTTTAGTCCACTTACATCCTGGAGAGACGTGTCACACATAATTGTGTTCGTGAGAAACCCAATTGTCAAAGGAGGCCCTAACAGAGGACGGGGGAAGCTTAGCTTACCAATCTCATCGGAGATCTCATATCCTGGGACCCAGACAAAAGTCAGACATTCAGTTTTGCGACCAAATTCAAAACTTATTCTCGAACCATTTTGGAAGATGTAAAGGGGTTTAACAAGGCCTTAAGCGCAGCCTGACTGTCACTACAGACGCAAATACTCCGACCCCTCCACCTATTCTTAACAATATAGTCGATAGCCATTAGGATAGCACACACCTCTGCTTAAAAAACAGTGACACGCTCACCCGACTAGTACTGAAGTCTAGTGTTGTCGGTCTCCACGATGACACCTGCGTCATTCATGAAAATTCGACTACAGCCCAGTCCAGGCTCAGACTCTGGCCAAAGCCAGTCCTGAAGGCAAGAAAATTCGTCTTCCTTCTCACAGTAGACACCAGCTTCTGTACCTCAATGCATTTTGATTTTGGATCCATCAGTGTAGGTAGCTAGTTCATCCTCGGTATAGACCCTTCCCTCATTCTGCTCAACTTTGCTAGGAATTCTGATGTAGAAAATCCGATTGCATGTGGCGATAGGTATTCTGAGAGGCAAGCGGGCTTTTGCTACCAAAGATATTTTATGAAGCAGTGAACATCCTTGAATGCGGCTTAAAATCTTTAAAAAAAAAACACACAACAACACAGAGGTTAAATAGATACCACTTGCCAGGTAATCCTAACGAATATCTACCAAAATCTGTTTGAAGGATTTCCTTGAAAAATTGCAAATTAGTGAGAGAGAAAAATTGCTTCAACTTCCGCTTCCCATACCTCATTTGTATCTGATTCTATTTTACTATCTGAAATAGTTTCAGTTTGCTCTTCCAAATGCGCACAACTGCATTAAAATTCCTCACATCACCACACCACCCTACCTCCACACACAGACACGAACCAAACATCGAGGTGAATTTCTTTTTCGCTGGAAATTCAATAAAAAAAATAACATGCGCCGCTCATTAAATGATTTGTGTTTAATTAATTACAACGTTAATTGGTGATTTTTATGGGCACGTGTTGTTATATTATATTTTCCAATTCTGCATGGAAAAACATGCCCAACAGACGCAGTACTGGAGCAAGGATGGAGAATCATTTGCATGTCATCGGAATACTACTCGTACGTTTGTTTATTCTCTTTTGATACAAAAAAATGTAGAAAAACTATAAGCGGAAGCAAATAAAAGCCCGAACGGTCTACATTGTTTGCTAACAATTCTATAGAATATTTGAAGTACACTTAGACACGTGTGCTGCAAACAGGCAACCAACGGATGTGACTCAAGTGATCTTATGATGGGAAACCCCCCCACGATAATTTGCGTGAATAGCAAAACTAAACATGGAATAAAATGAAACAAACTACACACAATGACGCAGGGAATTTCACCAATTCTATGTTTTCTGAGAAATATTTTAAGCCTACATCATAAAGTTGGTCGATTAGCACTCATGTCCGCGTGTGGTTAGAGTTCTTTTTTTTTATAGATAGACGATAACTTTCTTTGAGATGTTGCCAGCCGTTGGGAGTATCGGTTGGAAGGTGTCACTTGTCAGTCGAAGATAGTCTCTGTAAAGCTCTTAAATTTCTATACCATCCGACTATGAAAATATTGGAAACCCTAGACCGACAACATGACACAAGTGTAAGGCTTCCTAAGACGAGGTTAAAACGGAAGATTAAGTGCATGTAGCAGAAGCTACAGAAGCTACGCGGGGACTACGTACAGTTCACTCAATTTCCAAAACAAAATTCAAGCGAAAATCCATCGGCTTACTTGTCGACGTACCCGTATCTCGGAAATCAAGAAACCCTCAAGCACATTTCCTACGACGCGACGCTCTGAAATACCTCGGAGCACAATCAAACTCAAGACGCTCTTTGTAACCTCTACAAAGGAAGAGATACCAATCTTATTCCTACACTTGTATCCCTTCATCTAGAATCTTAATCTTTAACAATGATGTGCCTGGTAAGCCCCCTTAAAATAGACTAAGACACGGCGAATTCAGTACCTTTGAAGGAGCACATGCATCTGCAGCGATAGCCAAGCTCCACTCGAAGGGCTGCTTAACCCATCTACCATTTTGAATGTGAATTCAAGATCCCTCGGAATCTGGTCGGAAGATTAAATCTATTGCCTCTTGTCCTGGTACCAGGTTACATTTGAAGATCTCCCATGACCTTGCAAGAAGATGCTCAGATGAATTTTCTCAGGGCCCGAACTAGCGCTGGTTTTTTGTCTCTATGCCAGGTTACACTTTATTTTTATTCGATAAAAAATTTTATGGCACGGAAGCGTCTCAGGAACTGCATCCTGGAGCTCCAATTTTCGATCACTTTTTAGACCATTTGACACCGTATCCCACGAATAATGCGCTCTACGTTGCCTTCCAAGGCTGAAATTGTTGTTGGTTTACTCGCATAGACCAAAGAGTTTACAGAAAATAGTACAGCGGTGTCGAATCACACGATCTTGGAGGCCAGGCCACAGGTTCATTTCTGGAGATACAGATGAGAGATGATGAGAGATACAACATGTCATCAAACACTTCTTTTAATGACTCGACGGTTTCGCCAGCAGTATGGCATATGGCACAATTCTGTTGAAATCAAATGTTCGCAGACCGTGTTCACGCAATTTTGGAAACAAAAAATTGTTGATCTTGACTCTGTACCGGGCGCCATATACGGTGACATTTGGATTTTTTTCATGTTTGAAGGAGTACGGCCCGACGATGCCGCCAACCTATAAACTGCACCAAACAGTGTATTTTTTGGGTTGTATAGGTAGCCCTTTGGATTTTCCTCGCTCCAAATTGAACAATTTTGCTGATTAAAAAAGCCACTAAGACGGAAGTGAACCTCATCACTGAACGAAATTTGACGGTAAAGAAGTGGATCGACTTCCAACTGTTCAAGCGCGGATTTAGCAAAGTCGCCACACCAAGATGATCACCTAGCTTCAATTCTTGCAGCCATTGAATCTTATAAGCGTGTTAACCAAGATCCTTGCGTAAAATTTTCCACAAAGGCGACGGACACAGGGCATGTACTTGCGCACGAAGGTGAATCGATGAATTAGAATCATTGGCTCAACGGCGACTGTGTTTTCATTTGCGTGCACTCTGCGCATTCTTGTCAGTAGGTTGGGGTCTAAAAAAGCAAATGCTGTCCGAAATTTTTCAATTGCGTTGCGAATAGCCGACTTACCTCGCTGATTATGTTGACAGTAAAATTGACGTAGAGCTTTATAAACATTTTTTACTGAACAATGATTTTGAGCTGTCAGATTAACTGTCAGCTGTCAGAGTGTTACCACATTGAAAAAACCTCCTAAACACACACCCTTTCGATGAGGCATATCCAACTGAAATTCCGTAAAACTGCGGGATGTTGTTCTTTTCGCACGATTCTTCGATTTCTTGAGCTGGGAGACAGTCCCTCAGACGACTTTCCGAGCAAAAGGAGGATGAAAAACTGTTAAACCGTAAGGACAAAGTAGAGGATTAAAATCCTCGCCTAAGGTGGCGCACACAAGTAGAAGGGGACCTCAACCAACTTGAAGTGCGCTACTGGAGCCAATTAGCTAAGGACCGGGCTAACTGGAGAGGCTTCTTGGTTAAGGCTCAGGTTCACCCCAAGCTGTAGTGCCACCTAAGTAAGTATGTACTTGTATCGGATTTAGATTGCTTCTCAAAACTCGGAAAATACTTTTGTAAGCCCCCGTTTCAAGCTATAATTCTCCCCGAAAGATGGCACTTCATTACTACAGCAACCATATGTACAACACCGAGCACGTGTATGTATGAATGACGCCAGTAAAAATGATTTCCCTATAACGAAACAGTGAGTTGTAAGCAAGATAAAAAACAACTCGATATCATTACACAAACAACGCATGACGTCCTTCATAAGACCGCATATAGGAACCCAGTAGCTATGCAGTACAAATCTATTACTGGTTATTAACAAATGGCTTTCAATGTACGAGTATGAGGAAGCAAATCGATATCTCTTGCACACCGATTGGAGGGTTGATTAATTTCAATTTTCTTTCTTTTTTTTCATTATTAAATCAATTAAGCTGGATTGATCACAGTTGATTGAAAAAGGGAGCGTGTTATAGAACACAATTCGTGATGGTATTAGGTGTCACAAAGCCACCAATTACTTGCACACATGTAAGCGACATAAATGAAATTAATTTGTCTTAAAAGGGATTATCTATGCGGTTAGTTGGAATGGGGAACGGTATTGAATGATGAATGCATTAGTTCCTCATGAAAGCGGTTTGATAGGAAATGTAGGACTGTAGGGCTAGATTCTTGGGTGGTAGTGCCAGTTTGGAGACTTTAGTGGCAACACGAATTCAAACTATTCTTTGAGGCTTCCGATGAAAATTTCTTGAATTTTTCAGCGCCTTGTTGCTCAGACAGACTTCTAACTTATCACTTATCATAAATCAACTTATCACAATTTGATGCTTACCTTATCCAATTTTTGTTTCACTAAACAGGAAACACGTAACGTAGTTGAAAATGATTCAATCTCAGTCTTTTTATTTTGATAATTATATCCTTCGCCTCTGCAACAATTTGCACTTATCACTTATCAATACCAAAAGTAATTATTTAAGAGAAATATTGCTGAGCAAAAAAACTATCTTCTCCAATACTCTGTAGTCGGTTATGAATTATTTTTCTGGGAACAAGGACGATCTATTGTACCATATACCAGGCAAGAATTGCTGCTGCGGAGGAGTTCCTCAGATCAATTTGGGAGACGATTTCTCTATGAAAAATGCTTCCCCTCACGAAGATTGTGTTCTGCAGTTTCATCCTCTCGGCAGACAGTATCCTTAGTTATGCTCATTTTATGAAGCTGGTAGCTGAGCTGACAATGACCAGAAAGAAAGCTCCAAATCCTTCTTATGTCAACTGTGTAAAATTTGAGGATATCTCTTGCTTTTTTATGAAAGGATCTGACGTCGCTTTTAGCCTGTCTGAGTCATTGAATGTTGTTCCAGTAGCACTTTCCCATCTGTGTTTGAAAACAGAGATCAGAGGACTCTTGCCTGGCTAGCAGATGTGCAGATTCGTTGCCTTCCAAAGCCTTACTTTGTCGGGTAGGACCAATCTTGGCAGCTTATCAAAGCAGCACAGGACTGGTTTGGAGTTAATCCAGTGGGAGCTCAGGCTCCGTGACTTAATGAATGGAGGCACCTTTAATGCCCGAGATCAGTTTGATGCCGGATCATATTTCTTCGTAAATTTCGGCACCGGTCTGTATACGATAGCACCAACACCAGATTCCATTTTTGATCTATCAGTATACAAGACGTTTCCTTTTGGATCGAGCAACGGTCCGCCAGTGGTCCAGAAATTCCGGCTAAGGATCTCGATTTCGATCAAAAAGTCGGAAACCGTCCTAAGCATTTCAGTCGGACGTCAGTTCCATGAGATCAGAAGGAGTTTTTCATCCAGCTTTCGGAGACCATCATCAGATCTAGATCCAGATGTAACCGCAATATATTCCATAGCAGGTGTGTTAAGTCAAGGAATCAAGATCACAATCGAGAATTTCCAACAAAGCTCTCGTGGGGCACAAGTATTCACAATCGCAAATATACGACTTCAAAATGCATCAACAAGCTTTCAGTTAACCAACGATTTCCGCTCTCCATGCCACTAGGCCTCAATTTATATTTGCAAACACATAGATCTCAATTAAGCACGCAAAGATGCCATCTAGCACGTATTTCCCGATGTTGGTCTTGGCATACATTTTTTATTCGTTTCAAATCGCTAATAGCAATCAAGACCAGATGTTTTTTTTTTCTTATTGCGAACACACTTCAATGACATTGCACTTGTTCTCATGACCTCTAGCATTGGAGTGTAATTTCATCTCATAAATGACTTGATAGACGTACTCATAGATACGTATGCGGATACGAAAAAAAAAAACCTATTCAGCACGAACGAAAAGGTATCTCCACAGTAAGCTTGAGCACACGACACGTGCTCTCATTAAGACCTTATCTTCGGCGAAAGAAACATTAAATAAATCACTCCCCCTTAGCTAAACAATTTAAGAGAATAACATTTTGGATATAATACGAGTATGCAGGCTGTAATTGCACGAATAAAATTACGATTCGCTGTTGTTGTTGTTGTTGTCTTTTTGTGAGTCTATGTCCGCCGACATCTGCATACGAATGTCACTAATGACGAGAAAACAGATATGAAGCGCACGCGAACGAAAAATGATTAGCAATCCAAATGGCTACAGTGTGGGTAACTGAAAGGGATCCGATGGAGGAGAGTGAGACACAGATGGATCTAGAAGTTGAAAACTCTTTGGGGCATGAGAGTAAATGTCAATGAAGCCATATAAAGCTTACACACGTTTTAAACAGAACAGCCATGTACCCAATCGCAATCGATCCGGATCATCACAAAAACTGGCATATCTGACATGATGACACTTTTTCCCGTAGATGAGGTTCAAGTGAAAATCAGAATTTCTAGAGAAATATTTGTAGTAAGCTTCAACAACACGATTTGTCTTGTGAAAGCCGAGCAATTACTACGAGGTTATCGTGCCGCACGATCGACACGCTCGAAAATTCATTCAGCCAGTAATTTTCTCCGATGAGGATCCTTATTACTGAGCGTTTTAAACAATAACTCGTCTTTGTACATTATCGGAGAGATGAGTAATAAACAAAATAAAATAGATTTTTGCATCAAATCAGTCAGCTGATGACAGAGCGCCAGGTCTCAATGGTTTGTGCATAGGACAACGCGTGAGGTTAGCGTAGACAGGCTGGGTTTCAACGAAAAGAAGTACATCAGTCTCTGTGGACTTTATTTACATTTACACAGGGAGTCTTGACAGAAAAATCTAGTCGGTGTCAAAATTTAGAGCAAAATATACATCGAAAGCGCAACTACGTACCAAAGGACTTAAAATATAAGCCCAAGACAAAAACTGAAGGCTTTCAACGAGAGAACTTAAATCAGCAGAAAATTTCAAAACTCACGCAACAGTAAGCATTTTGAAGCATATGCATAGCCAGACCAGAAATTTAAGACGGAGGGGGAGAAGATTGTAGGCAACTGGCTGAAAAGCTTTGGAATAGATTCCAAACTATAAGGGCTCTACAGGGACATCGACTTGGTCCAAAAGGTGTGACTCAATTCGGGCTACAGTATAGAAAGCATATGGAGACCAACGCGATAGCATAGATAGGCCCAGTTTAGGTGAACTATACCTAACGATCCAGGTGACTTAAAAGGTTTGTTGCTTAAAGCTTTGATCCGCCCTGAGCTACAGCATCAAGTAAATATGCAACGTGCACTTAAAATGGTTTAGATTGGTAGGATAGTGTCGATAAATTGTAGTAAAATAGTCCTCTTCATGCAAAGAAAAAAAATTCTAAGCTTGGTACAGTTGCCTCTGAGGGTATGCAGATCGTTTCCTACTAAATAAAATGACAAAAGTCATACAGGCCATACTGTAAGACACTTAGAATATGGGCGCTATTCCACGAAAAGTTGGTTACACATGTGCCCAAGGGTTTCTAAGACCGTCCTCCATCCAACCAAAAAACGTGGACACATTAACCTGAACACTATTCTCATCAATGGCCTTAAGCTTATATCCGGCCTATATCCCCTTCTCCGGCTAAGCTCACTCCCAGTGACGTAAGAATCGTCTCGGCATCCATGCCTAACTGGTATTCAAGCGCACCATGACGAGATATTTCCGACTTACAATTGCAAATCTATAATTGTCCGGCCTTCGCCGACTGAAGAAAGAAGACCCTTAGGAGTCACTTTTTTACTGAGCTGAAAGGCTTTCATAAAGTTGAGTTTATAGGCCTCTTGAACCAACTGATGAAGCAGTGATCTACATCGCAAGGCAGCCTGCTGGATTAGGTTAGGTAAATGTGTGCCCTAGTGGCATGTCATGATGCCGACTGCTATCCGAATATCCTTGCGACTGAGTTTTATGAGATTTGCCGACCCCTTTTAGTCATAGACTGGCTATAACGATTTGGCCATGGTCATAGCTGAACAATTCCAACGCCTGTTAGCATCCTCTAGGTTCACCTTGTTGGCTACTAAGACATCGTTTTCAGTCTTTTTATGCACATTTTTATGAGCTGCTGCCCCTAACACTGAATGGGATCACAGTAGAACCACAACATCAGTTCAAGCATCTATGTATAGCACTTGACAGCAAACTACTCTGGAAGAAATATGAGGAAGCTGTGGTAGTCAAAGCAACGTGACCACTGATGGTGTGCAGAACCATGTCGGGCAAGGCCTGAGGATGTGACCCATCTACACTGAGATGGATGTAGACCATGATGGTCAGGCCAATTATTACGTACGGGGCGGTAGCTTGGGCTGGAAGAACTAAGCTGAGCACAACAAGGAAATGTCAGTAGAACAGAGGCTAGCTTGCATTTGCATAACAGGGGCTATGAGAACCTATCCCACAGCAGCACTGGAAGTGATATTGGGACTCACCTTCCTACCCCTACCACCTTCTGAATTGGCCCAGAGATGATATGGTCAAGGGAGAGGAAACTCAACTAGAAGCTTAATAGCAATTGAAAGACGCGCCCAATCTAACTTTGATAGAAGGTATCACGGGCAGACATCGCCATACTGTCGGATAGTCCAGCCGCAATAAAGGCTTTAAGCTCGGATGAAATCAGGTCTGCATTGGTGTGGGCGTACCGACTAAGTGAGAACAATAGAGTCATCCTCTAAAGAGCGGAACTTTGGGACAAACTCCCTAGACTAAGCTAGGAAAAGAAGTAAGCTCTGCATAAACGTCAGTTAGAACCGACTGCGCATCCTTATAGGCTACCCAACAGGTCACTGTAGACTTAAGGAGCACCTCAGGAAACTGGGTATTGAGCAAAGTGAAGACTGCAGATTCTACGGAGATGTTGAGGAAACCGCAGGGCACCTTCCAAAGGAATGTACAGCACTGATCCAACAAAGACCGACAGACGTGGATGCCTACCAACCATCATGAGCAGATCTACCAGTGTTAAATCCACTCCATGTACTCCGATCCATCAAGAAAATCGGACTGAAGGAGGCGCTCTAAGCTCCAAGTCAGGATAGCACAATAGATCCATAAAGGCCCCAGTGCGCCTTCACCCCCCTAACCAATCAACATCTACATCTGCTGTTTTATCTTCAGAGGTATCCTGGGAGTAATTAGACTTCTGACAGGACTTTCATTTGCGTCCTAATTCAATTCACTCGCACAATTTTCTTTTCACCTCCCATCCTCCGCTTTTCTGTTGGCCCCCTTCCTGTACTCCACACTGTTAAATGAAGAAATAAATTAGGGTAACCCCAAGCCAATTGTAGAGGAGCTCTCCAACAAGCCAAAAAAAAAAAAAACAAAGAAAGGTAGGTATGGGTAGGTAGGTAGGTAAAAAAAAAAAAAAAAAAATTTCAGACACGCGGGTGAATAATTAAGAAACGCGTTTGTTATTGTATCTCAATTAGCATGCTTCCCCCAAAACAGAAAAAAAAATCCGTTTTGTATAGCTTAGCGTTACCGGGAAAATTTCGATTGCATGGGATACGAAATGTGTTAAGGATGAGTGGAAGTATCTCAAGAACTTACCTTTAAACGTGTGCTCTTTGTGTCTCAGCTATAATCCAAAGGTGGGTGTAGAAGTGTTACACTACTTTTTGTATCCTTTTTTATTATTATTTTTATTTCACAGATACCTGGATACTTTTTCTTTTCTTTTTTCAATTAAACTTCCACTTTTGATCACAAATTATGCACCGCAGAGGGGCAAACCAAAAATATATATATTATTCCAGACAAAATCAATTTATCACTACGTATGTATGGATGTTGTATATAGATAGCATCCGAATCGACCGAATAACGTGCACACAGAACCGCTGAGAACGTTTTTTTTTTTTTTGTGTTTTTTTTACTCGTCGCGTATGTACTTCTCTGATTCAGCAAATTTGAAGCGACCCAACTCAACTAACCCCAGCAACGTCCAAACGCTTTATGTGAGATACAACAAAATTCACTCGTGGTTATTCTATGTGAAATGTTGCGAAAGCTTGAGTGTTTCAGATACTTTATCTACACATCGAGTAGGAGCAACTTTTTGCCGAGCTTTCGCAACATGTTGCATCATCATCATAATGGCGCTGTGGTCTGTGGAGTAGCTACGGGTACGTGAGAAAAGCGACCAAGCCAAGTCCCATCATTATCATCACGATGATGTCTCAACAGTCAGTGTATAAGTACAACATGCTGCAACGTTTTTTTTTTTTTTTTTTTGATTTTTTTTAAGAGTCATCGTGCGTCGTCGTCACATCACAGAGTTTAATGTCCGTTCACCGCACGTGTACACCATTTACCCAATGCTAAATGACCCTGTGCACCCTGTGGATACGATGTAGATACATTTCTGTGTGTAGGCTGAGAAGAGTGGTGTGAATATGTATATAGATCTTCCGGTAAAAAAAAACGAGATACATACATACTTACATTGGACGCCATGAAAGTAATCAGGGAGCCTTTGGTGTGTACCCTTATCTTGTTGATACAGTGTGTCCAGAAGAGAGCGCTTTATTATGAAATTCACTTCGAGGGGACTTTTTGGTTTTTTGGAATTTTTGGAATTCAGCAGATTTGAGATAGAACCACAGAGCTTAAATCGTGGTTTGAAAGTGGAAGGGTACACGTGAGGTTGATCATGTAGACTCAAGTAGCGAGTAGATATGCGCCTCTAGTGGTTGCTGTGGTTTAGTTGTTACTGAGTTGGACTATATTTAGTAAGTTTTTTGTAAAACTTTCCTTAGTTTTTTTAGTTAGTTAAGTAATTAAAAAAAATTATTTACTTTGAGTAAGGTTACCTACGTCGAAAGACATAGTTTGGCTTAGAGCACCTGCATGGGGTCAGTAGGCTAGTATTGCGTGTTTAAGCTAGTTAAGCCAGTTACGACAGAGTACCTGTACCTGCCCATTCTCTGATCCACTCCGACCTACTCCAGACATTTATTTCAATGGAAAAATGATTCCCATGTGCGAAAAGTCCAAGTATCTGGGATCTATGTTTAACCAATAGCGAAGCAACCATTAATGCCGCCATCAATCATCGCATAAGAGTAAGGTTTCAGGAAAGTGTCAGAAAAACTCTGCTGTCTTCTGTGACCGGAAAATGCCTCTAAGCTGAAAAGAAGGCCTTAAGTCGCAGTTGTTCGTCCGGCGCTCACATAAGGTTCGCAACGCTGGAAAATGGTCAAAAAGTATGAGGGAAAATTAACGACAGCTAAGATGATTCGCATGAACGCAGGAGTAATAAAGCCTGATCGATCGAATTAGAAGTTCAAACATCCGAGGAAACCTTCACGTCAAAGAACTCATCTCGAAAAAATTGAAGCACGACCGGCTCAGTTGGTATAGTAATGTTCAAAGAAGGGATCATGGAACAGCAGCATTTTATTGGCCTCAGGGACGAAGTGATCCGATACCGGGAGGGCTGCAGATACTTTTGGAGGTCGAATCGGCGAAATTTACAAGCGGACCAGTAGGGACGCAATAAAGTGGAAGTGGAATCCGCACCGAACAAAAAGAAGAAGAAGAAGCTGGCTGAGCCAGCAGCTTTTGAAAAAAATAGTGAATTCCATGCATAAAAATGGAAATGTGCGTTGGGCTACTGAGCGGAAGGTTCGAGTCCCAGAAAACACCAAAAACTTTTTCAACGGTTTCACCTCTCGCGAATGTCTGAAAACCTTGAAGAGGCATTCCGAACAGTACTGCATAAGCCGACGAGATTCAGAAGGATAAAAAATTAGAATGTGGGGGCCGGGCGTTGTTCAGTTGCACTTTTAAGCCGGAAATCCCAGAAAAACACACAAAATTTTTTCACAACCCCTTGAATGTCTGACAAATGTCCGTGAGTAATAACTGTCCTGAGAAATTATTAGAGTTATGCAGTACCTCTAGTAAAGAACAGGAAGTGAAGGAATATTTTATTTAAGAAAACAGAAGGAAAAACATGTGCGCAGTAAAAATTGAGTCTATTTGACATCTTTGTGTTAACAGCGCCAAGTAACAGATGGCGCGCGACGCGGTAGGTTGAGTTGATTGATGGCTACTTCACATCGTAGGGGGACATTAAGGTGTGCATTCTTGAATGAAGGCTTCTCCATTCGACTTTTGAATATGGCTTTAAACTGTACGTCCCTTCCAATTGTGCGAAAAATAAAAAAATATGCACAACAAAAATGGTCGGGAGAAGTTATGCTCTAGGCCTAGGATCACACGATGACGATTTTAATGATATGGAGAGAGCTGAAAAACGGCGACGCTGTCAGACAGAATGAACAATTCAACCGGGACGCTGTTAATTAGCGTTGACCCGACTTGGACGAATCTACGATTGCAATATCTAAGCTTAAGTCTAACAACAAAGTTCAAGGAGCTGTTACAATATAATAACGGCAACGCCGTGAGGTAGTATTAACCGTCCAATTGGGATTACTAGCCAGTGTAAACCTGGCTTGGACCAATTTCCTATAGGAATGTCTAAGCTTAGGTCCAACAAAGTTCGAGGAGCTAATGTAATGCAAGCATTTGTTGAGCTAACTATTATTTCAAGTTTCTGTTAGAGAGAGGGACTTAAAAATTCCAAATAGTATCCTTCTGGACGAGATGACTTGGTAAAGTTTATACACCAACTTGTTTGCAGAAGAGGGTCGGATGAAAGTTTGCCCGATCCATGGAATATCTGCCTTGTTTGCACGACCTTTAAAAGAAAACGGTCAACTGTAACTTCATTTACACATTGAGGGTTCTTTTAGGAAAAAAGGCCTGCAATTTATATTTTTTTCCATACAAAAAGGAGGACCGGAAAGAATCGACTCATCCCACTTAGGACCCATTATGATACTCACTGTGGTAGTTGGTCCAAGTTCCTATACTGAAAACCCATCTTACCGCTCTCTGCTGGTTAGAGTCTCCAACCAACATAACGTCCTCGTTCCTACGATCATTAGCTACCTTAATGGAGCACCGAGCGTTCCCCATCGTTATCCTGCACAACGGGACGAATTTGGCAGAGATGTTCAAACTAGACATTGCTCTACATAGCTCGTCGCCATAAATGCTGTCATAGGCGGCCTCGAAATCTGTAAAGAGATGGTGGACATCGATTTGGATATCTTGGGATTATCTTAGAAACTTCTGGACTTCGCTGACCTAAAGCCACAGTGATAAAGGCTGATCAAGTTGTTGACGAAGGGTTTCAAGCCTTCGCCAAATATAACTGATGCTCCTGAAAATGACGCAGTTCAGAGGGTTTTCTTTTGAAGATCAGGGAAATGAAGCTGAGTTCCCATTTACACGTTTTTCACGCCTTTTCCTTTTCTTTCGAAGAAGTCGATGTTCCTCCCACCACTCCTGCGCGTAAAGCTCGCGAGCGGCCCTCGGCCTTCTTTGCAGCGCCGCTTCATATACATATGTAGGTACGCGTCTTATTTTGTAGTATGTGTCTGTTGACACTCATCGTCGACACACGAGTTTCTTGATGAAGGTGTGGTGAAACCCAGCCCTTTACTTGCGACTTCCTTGATGGCTTGTTGGCAGCATTGCTACTGGTCTTCAGCACTTGGTGTTGGCAGCATTGGACTTCTCGAGAGGTTACAGGATGCGAGATCGGGAAAGGTTATGGCGATCCGTTGCGTCATATTTCCTCACAGTAATTTTTAGTTGCTATGGCGTTATGTATGCATGTATATCCACGCTTGTAGGGTTCTGAGTCTATGTTGGCCGCTTGGGGGGTTCGGATATTCAGTATACTGGGCCGTGGCTTGGCTAACTGCTTGCAACAGTTAGAGGCTCTTCAGGTGCATTTATAAATATTAAGTGGAGGGGAGAAATCATGTGGCTCTGATCTATGGCAGTCAAGGGTCTCCGCTACATCCCAAAATTCTGCGTTGTTTTCCCTTTCTCTAGAACAACTAAGGCGGCCGTTTATAAGACATTAATCTTCCCAGTCCTACTCCATGTTGCAGAGGCTGTTTCGAGAAGAATATTCTTAAAGTGATTTTCGGTGCCGTCTGATATTTTCAGTGCCGTCTGCGTGGGGGAGGAGTTACAACGACAACCTATAGGGGCTGTACAGCAACATCGACTTAGGTAGAAGAGTGAAGATCCAACGGCTGAGGTGACTGGGTCATGTAGAGCCCATGGAGACCAATGCTCCGGCCCAGAAAATCGTTTAACCCATCCCCTAGGAACGACGCAGAAGAGGAAGACGCGGCTGAGATGGCGCACACAATTGGAAAGGGTGGCGTGCTTAACTGAAGGCAGCTAGCTAAAGATCGAGCTAACTGGAGACGATTGTTGGTTGAGGCCCAGGTCCACCCCGCCCATATAATGGGTTTCCCAAGTGGTTCAGCCTAACTGGAGCTGTGTACACCACCTTGGGAAAATCCTTCTGTTGTATTGTGTTGCAAGCTGATTAATTTCGACACACTAATCCACTTCGACCTTGGGTGGCCCTTCTGCAAAAGCAAGTTCTTTCGAACGCATGGCTCTAGGTTTCGTTCTAGCAGGGTTACCGCTCTTTGAATGTCATTTGACTTACGAAACCTTTACGTGCAAGTGTTACTTTACCAAAAATGTTCGTCTATTCCTTGCAAGTCTCATAGTATTTCCCACCGTCTTTAATGATTGAGATGTTATACCTAGAAAGCGTTGATTTATGCAGGTACTCATCACCATGTTTACCAACACGTACCACAAAAAAAGGTTCTTGATTGATGCCCTCAACCTCACTTAATAGTATAACTTAACCGTACATATGTTGGTCCTTTACCCTCTCTTGACGGCACGTCAACATTTTGATGATTTCTCTCACTGACACATTTTGACAGCCTTAAAAATTCCTCTGACACCTTCAAAAGCACCTGCGGTTACCCATCGCGCTATTTCCATATTCAATGACAAACCTTCTTTTCCCGCAACACTGTGCACGAATACGACTACAAGATACCCTTCCCATCAGATACAAAATCATGCGAAATTGACTTTGATTTTCTGCCTCAGAGTTATGCAAATTGTGCGTACTCTGTATACTCACATGACAGTATGTGGGTGGAGGGGTGGGGGTGGTTCAATGTACACGTAATCTTTCAACGCCCTGCGTTGTTGCCACAGTAAATAAACGGATCGCTGAATACACATAAACTGCGTGAGGGGAACCACACGCAGCTCTGTCGAATCTGAATTTGAAATCTCAGTCAATACCAGGGGCGGCCGCTCCACCAAATAACCAACAAAAAAAACCAAAAAAAAACAAAAAAAAACAAGGAACACAAAGTAAACCTCATGGATACGTTTTGTGTAGAGTATGGGGCCAGACAGCATCGGTCTATAAACAAAAAAAAAAAAAAACACAGCAAAAAGGCAAAAAGGCAAAAAGAACCAGAACAGAACACATTCATTGTAAAATTGAGGCACGTTTTCGAAATTGATAAGATTTAAATCGGTCTGTTGTCGAACAAAGTTCGCGAATGCCGAATGCGTTCGCGTTCGCTTTTTTTTGCCCCCAGTAATCTGTGAGATAGTTTATTTATTTATTTGTGTATACGGCACTCAGGTGGTGTTATTCGGGACTTGGGAGTAATTAACGCTTTCAGTGGTTTTAATTAGTTTCACACTTTGTGTAGTTGGGCTGCGTGTGCAGAAGATTGCGTTGTGAAGTGAACTTATGCTGACACTCTTGTTAAACATTTATGTAGTCACGTAGGTACACTGTTTTTTTTTTTTTTTTAGCTTTTAGGATTATGGTAACTACTCCATCATGGACTGATTTCTTTGACAGCTGAGGTACCTTTATATACAGTGGTGTTCACATAAATAGCACACCCTAATGCGAATGTCTCTTTTTTGCAATCAATTGCTTCCATGATGCAGGACGGAGAGTATATTTTGGGGCTGGCAAGGACATAAGCTGATATAGCACACCATGAAGGTCATGTGGAACTCTCAGACCTCAGCGAATCCCGTTTGGAAGAATTGGGAGAGGAAGACTGACAGAATTATAGAAAGGTTAAGCTGCAGTGGCCCCTTGCGGCCCTTGTGGGTAATTAGGGAACAAATGCTTGACAAGCATGATGTCCAAATATCAGCAATAACTGAGCGTCGTCATCTGATTGAATTCCAGCTCAACGGAAGAATTGTCAGGAAGAAACCTCTCGTGTCACAGAAGAACCGAAAGAGAAGACTTGCTTTTGCATATGCTCACAAGGACAAGTAGTTCTTCTCTTGGAAAAGGAGACCAGTGAACCAAGAATAGAATCCCAGGTGCCCTAGTAAGACCGTCAAACATGGTCATGGCATGGTGTTAGACCCATCGTATAAATTTGAAGCATTCTGGATCAAAGTATTCTAGAGAGCCATGTGGAACCAAAAACTAATGAATCTTTGCCGGTATCATGGACATTTATGATCCGAAGCATTTTCGCGACTTGTGAAAGGCCGGCTTTCGGAGCAGCAAATATCAGTACTTGATTGGACAGCCCAAAGTCCCGGTCTTAATTCAATAGAGAAGCCTTGGAACGATGTGGAATTTATAGTGAAAGACTCAAATCCAAAGAATTCGAGTGATCTTTGGCGGGTCGTCAAGTCAGCATGAGATACTTTCCCTTCAGGTAGATTTAAGCGCTTGGTTGGAAGTCACCAAAGCTTTGCAAAGAAGTAATTAGGAGCGAAGCCCCTCCAAATACTAAAATATTTGTACTTTAAATCTTTCCTTTTCTTGTTCATTTATTGTTTTTTTTTTTAAATTTGTCTGGCTGTGCTATTTATGTGAACGCAACTGTACATACCTAGGTAGGTAGGGTACCTAGATTCGTTTATTTTTGGGTCTTTTTTTGTAATTTCCTGTTGTGTGATATGTCAATTTGAAATGAGAACGTTTGCGGATAGGTCTTAGGGGCTTCAATTATGGGTTTTTTATAGTTTCCACATGTCATGCGTGACATGCGTTTGGCAGAGTTAATCTTTTGATTAATTTCGGTAGATAGTAACGTGTAATCTATCAATTAAGGGAAGTCCCAAGAAATGTTCGACTTATTTAAGCCCAGTTTCCGCTCCAGAGATTATAAAATAGATATTAGCAATTCTAATGAGTTTCTGGCTTTGTTTAAGGTCATCGAAAAAGAAAATCAGCCGTCATATCCCCTGGTGGAACAAACGTCTCGAGCAGCTTAGGCTTGAAAGCAGAAAAAATAATGGCGAATGGTGCCAATATAGAGAGTCTCTAACGACATTCGACAAGGTTAGGTTGAAGTGACTGCCAGCTAGAAGTCGCCAACACACTTAGACACACTAAGAAGGTCCATTGTGATACCACGTGGATCGGGAGAAAGTTTCTCTCTACCTACTCGTTGAACCATTTTGAGCTTCTTATGAAGCGCAGGAGGGTTATTTATCAGGTCGCCTATATCATGGTAATAGGGGGCTCCTAAGTGAAGCTTCCTTTTACGGGAGAGAGCTGGGCATAAACAAAGAAGGTGAGGGATAGTTTCCTCCTCTTCTCTATCCATGCAGCTTCTATAAAAGTCGTTCGCAAGAAGGCCTAGCCTTGTAGCATGAATGCCTATTAGACAGTGTACAGTGGTGACGATATGGGATCTATTGAGAGAAATTAAATTCTTAGAGCGATTTAAATCCAGCTTTGGCGAAATCTGGATATGTTGAACCACTTGTCCACCTAAGATGAAGCACAGGTGAATTTTGAACTACTCAGCCATTTCAGTAGCAGTAGCAGTAGTAGCAGTCTAGAGCTACTAAGGAATCTATAGACGTCTATTCCAGCGATTTGATTGCTGCTTGGCTGTCTGAAAAGATGCGGATATCTCTAACAGACATCACGTTTTTCTTAGGCCAAGATAGGGCTTCTCTAATCGCCATTATTCCCGCCTCGAACACGCTACAATGATTTGGAAGACGGAAAGAGAGCTTAAGATTAAGCCTACAAGAAAAAACACCTGCACCAACTCCGTCCTTCTTATGAAGCGCAGCGTTTTTGACCCATCAGTGTAGAAGCGAATTGATTCATCTTCTAAAATGCATCGTCCTCACAGAGTGATCTGGAAGGGATGGTGACTAGGAAGTTCTTCTCAAAATTTAGACGTGGGATGGTGTAGTCCGTGTTTTCAGGAGAGATTTTGAACAGAAAAGAAGCGTGGCCGAACGCTTTTCTTGGCCACTGTTGGGTAGCTACAAGGCGAACGGCTGCATTCGCTGCCATTTTTATCGAGGGATATCAGATGATACATAATGTCCAGTGCGGCAGAGAGAGTTGTACGTAGAGATCCGCTTGTGCACAGATAAGATGAACGTTGGACCTTACTTAAATAGTCGCGATTTATTGTTTTTTTATTTAACGCTATCAACCAGACAATCACCCCGTACCTATGTGAGTATCGGTCTATTGACCGAGATGTAGAGTCCGTGAGTAATTAAAGGTTATAACCCCATTTATTCCCAATAGCTTTTTTGCAAGAGAAAAGTGCTACTGTAGCTTTCTTTACTCTTTCTTGAATATTAGGTTTCCACACCGAACCGCCCATTGACAAGGAAATGCGAAAATCTAGATGCTAAACTTAGAGGACCCACTGTCAAAAAGTCGAATGTTTCCCGAAACCGGCTCGCCTTCAAAGACCTTATCACACTCACAAACAGTCCTGAGGAAACCTGGGAATAACTATTCGGCATGCGCCTCCCAGGCTTTATCTCCGATAGTGTTGGTTCCATGGATCCATTGAGGAATCATGTCCTCCATTTTTCGACCCAGAGCCCTAGCCTGTCTGGTAGAATTTTCACAGCCAATCATATAAAATGGGCTCTACCCACCTTCAGCCCATTCAAATCACCAGAAGAGGATGGTATCAGAAGGTCTTCAGAAAAATAGTACATAGATCACTACATAAGGGACAAGTTTCTCACACGTGATCGTCCGCATGTAAACCGTTTTGCCTACTAACCTGAAAAGTCTACCGAGGTCTGAGGCTGCCATTCACAGCTCAATAATACAAATAAACAAATCAACGGCTGCAAAAAAAAGTCAACACTTGTGCCTTAACATACAGGAAGCCTTCGACAACACTTCCTACGAGGCTGTAAAGCAGGCTATAATTAGAAGGGAAATTACAACCCTTATTATAAACTGGGTACTCACAATGCTCAGAACAATTATTGCCAACAGAGGATGCCCCCAAGGGTGTGTACTCTCCCACCTGCTCTGGACAATGGTCATAGACGAACTCCTAGAACAAATAACTAAAGCTAGACACAGGAAGCAAGGTCACGCAGACGATGTAGTCAACAAATGGTCAAATTTAATGACGTTTTGACAGAAAGGATGCAAAGTGTCCATAATCTAACATCGAAGTGGAGCAGAACTAGGGGACTGACCATGAATCCTGGAAAAACTGTCCTTGTACCCTTTTCCAGGAAAAAAAAACACGGCAAGTGCAACAACGGAAAACATTCCCATTGACCTGTCCAGAGATGCCAAATACCTTGGAATAATCCTTGATAAAACGCTTACCTGGAACTCGCACCTAAATAAGGACCTCAAAGCTGGTGGAATACGTTCGTCATGACCCTATTCTCAAACAGGCAAACAGCACTACAAGCCTTTCAATCCTACGGAATAAGATCTAAACTTATCTGAAACTGTCTCAATCTCCTCGAAAGTCTTATTTCCCGGGACAGGTTGCCGTAGCCTGGATTCTGGTTCATTAAGTTTTCGAGGCTGACTGCCTGGTGAGAAGAGGCGTTCGACACCCAATCGTTGGTCGTGAACCTTATTTTAAGGTACCACATAAAAGTGCGGACTCCAAGATAACACAATAGGAGCTCGACAGACACAAGCGAAAGAGTTCATCAATCCCAACCGATATAAGGCCGGGCCTTCATTTGATCTCGATAAGGTTGATTTAAGAACCGTAACGGAGCTCTTGATGATGATGGGTGAGCTGTTGATTTTTATCCTACAAGAAAATGGTCAGAGCCGACGCAGGTCCCACTTAATGTGTGTACATCCAGGATGTTAGATGCGTGTCTCACATCGATTAGCATGTAGTTGATTTGATCAGTGGTTCGACCATCTGAGGAGCGCCAAGTTGCTGTGTGGATTTATAGTCTTGGAAACCTAGTGCTACTTAACACCAGCTGCAGCGAAGTCAATTAGTCGGAAGCTGTTACTTGCTGTCGTGTCGTGGAGGCTGTCCTTGTCGACTAACCCACCGAAGATGTTTTCCTTACTGATTTTGGCATTGAAATCCCCGAGTATGATTTTTGTGCCATAGTCCGGACAGGCTTCGTAGTCTCCATCCAGGGTGTCGTACGATTCCTTCTTGATGAGATCTACAGTCTAATCAGTACGGGCGTTTGCACAAATGAGGCTGATGTTGTAGAATAAGATGCGGATCACAGCTAGGGGATCGCTTATCGGCTTGAAGCTTTGACCTAAGCCGATTTTCCATCACGAAGCCGCATCCCAACATGTACAATTTTTTGTGACAGATCTAATAAATTCCGCAGTTTTGCCATTTTTTTTATACCTGATGGTATCCATCGTATCTCCTGGATCAGACAGATTCAAGATATTGAGTAGCAACGGAGATGTACAGTGTACGTACGTTTCAGGTGCATACTCGTAGTTCTTAGTCCTTTGACGTTCCGTTCGGTGTTGTCATTTATCCGAAGCATGTTGTATCACAGCTAAAATCTAGTTGGGCACTTACCGCTAGGGCTCAATCCCCAACCTGCCCAGATCAACTGTTGACGAATTCCTAGGACGGGGGATCGGTGAACAATCGAGGGCTTCATCCGCCACCATCTCTTTTCTAAAACTCTGGCTACTCTCTGGAAAATTTTATCGACCTGATGTTGTTTCTGTTCTCAAAAGTTTGACATCACTGTTTATTCCACATGGGGGAAATTTGCTGGCGTATTTGTAGATATACTTCTCCTATTTCGCTTGATCAGCACTCGCAAGCCCGTGTGGACAAGGGCAAGTATCCGATCGCTACCACTTGGAGGTAAAATAAGCGCAATTGTGTGTGGTAACAGTCATAACACTGGGCATTGCCAGGTTAATGCAGGTCAGTACGTACCTTATTTCCACAAAAACCCAGCCACCACTCAAGGCCTGAGGAATTCCACGGACGCTATAACAATAACGCAGTGACCCCGTTCTCAGCCAAAAAGAAAAATCGCGTTCTCAAATGTCTCATAGACGTCTTTTCACAGATCGCCGATAATACAACCACAAGGCTCCTGCTTTTTGACTTATGGTACGAAAAACTCGTCACTCATGCTTAAGGAACCCATTGACGCCGTAGAGTGCCAGCAATCAGGTCTAGAAGGCACAAAAGCTTAATCCGATCTGTCACCTAGTAGGACGGTTCCGTATATCCCTGCCTTGTGCCTTATTCTTTTAATGCTCATCTGTGACAGGTTCTACGGTACTGAAGGGCAGTATTGACTTCACACTAGCCAAATCCATTCTGGCAGCTTCCCAGGCAGAAGTCATCTCGTTCTTAACAATAATTCGGCCCAAAAGACCGTAAGGGCGCAGTTCCTCGCGACCTTGTTGTGCGTTTTTTTTACACAAATGGAAGAGACCTACATACTTAGGGCCATATCTGCAAGGCAAATTGAAAAGCTTTCTCATGACAGTCATTACTCTCGGACGCTTGTCAGACATTCACTAGAGCTGGGATCCTAGGAAAACTCTTGGTGTTTTCTGGGATTCGAACCTCGAACCTCCAGCTCAGTAGCCCAACGCACTACTGAGCCACGGCGCTTAGCATTGACACATTCCGTTGGACTTAATACCTTTTCAGCGAGAAGCTGAAGTAGGATCCTATGTATATATCTCACCACACCTTGGAAATACCACTCCAGAACCATGAGTCACCGGAATTAGAATGCCCTGCCTGAAAGACTACACCTATTTCCACGTGTGTCTGCTTTCGAATTCCCATTCCTGCACTACCGCCACTAACGTGACTAAGTACGAGTAGAGTCGGCATTAAATTCGATTCTCCCCATTTTTTTTTTTTGCAAATCACTGCAATTCTATTCGCCGCAAACAATTTCATTCGCCCCGCGCTCCAATTAAATTTAAATTACATTCGATTCTTGGAAGCGCTTCTTATTTTCACGAATTCCGATCGAGTGTCAATGCCTAAAACGTGATAATGTCTCCATTACGATGGGTTTCGTAATAAGACAAAAGTGAAACGTGACTTTAAAGTGCCGACTCATCAGCATAGCGAGCACTTAACGCGCCGACAAGCATTTATCATGAGCGTTCATGTCGAAATTGAATTCTCCATCAGCCTTCCGGTGCGGGCCCAGACTCCTTGCGAAATGTGTGTTACAATCCTGGCCGAAGGTGGGGCGGGTCACGGCGTTCCACATGTGCTGTCTCCAAACACACCACACCACTCACCTGTTGATATTGTCTTCTAGTCGTCGTCATGCCGCCCTGCCTGCCTGCTGCGTGATTAGATAAATTCAAGTGGCAAGCACCCATTGAGACATAATTTTGGCCACATAATCCTCCGGCAATACCGGAAATTTTTAATTAACACTTCACGATGCCGATTCCATCAAAATTGCTTAACCCCGGAACCACAACGCCATTCGGTAGAGATACAACCAAAAATCCTCGCAGCACCCCCATCGGTGGGGTAATAAAACGACAACACGTGCCGCATTTAGTTCGGTCGGAGGCATGAGCGGGTGGGGGAGGAGTACAGCCGCAGTGATAAATCTAAAAAGCCCCTTCCCATGCCCACGTTATCCCTAGAAATACGAAACGTATACGTATCTCTCGCTGGGCTGGGTTTGGTTGTATTTACTTTTGGCTTAACCTCTTCCAGGACATTTTTTTTTTTTTTTTTGTGCTCTTATTTCACCCGGGTTGGGAATGAATTTTTTTTTTTTTTTTTTTTGTATCTCTTGGATGGTCGTTGAATGTTACATGGATTAGGATGGTTGATGTTGAGGAAGGGATGCTACTTTGTGTGTTGATGAAGTAGGGGGAGCAGGGGGGTGGTTGTTAAACCCCTCTGGAGTGAGATTTATTGGAGCGAAAAATTAACGTGAAACTTTAGAGAATCTGAGGAATTCTTCGATGACTCCTTTTTCTTGGAACGGCCTTTAGTCGATGATCTTTGATGGGTGGAGGAGTGGCAAATCGACGTTTTGTCTCCTTTGTGCGTCGTTAAGACAGAAAATATCAAAAAGTTATGAAAAGTAGATAAAAATATAGAAATCTGGGCTGAGATAGATACAGATGGCTTTGAGGTTTTTTTGCTTTATTACATATTTAGCCCGGACTGGGAGCATTTGGTAGACAACCAATAGATACGATATGGGTGGCGCTACTACATCGGGGAATTCCAGAAGCCTACGTATAGCATGATCATGAACATGTTTGACGAAGCAAAGGCAAGGGTAAGATGCCCCGCCGGAGTCACTGAATAGCTACCAAATAAAGTCGGTGTACACAACAGGGTGTGCAGGAGTGTGTTAGCCATACGATAGTGACCATGCTAAGAACTAGAATCATGTAGTCAACTCTTGGCAACAGCATTTCAAGTCCGTCGATACAGGGAACACCTCAGGGAGGCGTTATCTCTCCTCTTCTATGGCTAAAGACTCGAGTCAAGGTAGTCGCCTATGCGGACGAGGTAGTAATTATGGTATCGGGAATGTATCTGTCAGTTCTCAGTGAAATCATGGAAGGTACCTTGGACAAAGTAAGCACATGGGCTACTAGTTGTGGACTCAGCGTCAATCCTATCAAAGCAAAACTGATGCTTTTTACCAGGAAACCTACAATACCGACCTTCACGCCTCCTCGGCTAGGCAACCAACTACTTTTCTTTTCCTCCAACGCGAAGAATCTAGGCGTTGTACTCGTCTCAAAACTTAGCTGGGAGCTTAATATAGAGCAGCTTAATATAGACTGCGGTGTAGGTGTTGGAATTTTCTCGGAAACGCTCCAGATATCTGAGTCATAAAAGCTCCCAGATTAATCCAGCGTCTTCCAGGCTGATGTGCTGGCAGTACTCGACATTGCCATCCTTATTGCCAGCCAGGCTACCATTAACGCCCTTCCATCAAGAACAGTCTCCTCTGGGTGCCGGGGCACAGTAACATAGAGGCGAATGAACGCGCTGATGAGCTGGCGAGGCGGGGTTCAACCTTCGAAGATTTCATACCGAAGTGTGTTTACGTGAAGTGTGTGCTTTTTCCTTCTTATTTTTATTACCCCAAGGAATGTGTAGTCTTCTAAAGATACCAGTAGCCCGGACTACTGGCATACACGATTCGGTGTCAGGAATACGCCTTCATACTAACCCACACCCTGCACACTTCAATATTCGGTACCTGTCGATCCTGATGGAAGACTTAAACTCTGGATCGTTAGAAAAATCTAGGGCACTTGCTGTGTAGCTCTGCTATCTCTTGGTTCCACCAGTATACTGGTCGCCGGCGATTTGTTGACGTCTTCCGGACCATGGATGCGTTGCAAGCCCTAGTTACTTGTTAAGTAACATCAGCGGCCATAGCATGTGCTGTTCATGGATCTAATGTAGATTCTCCAAAAATCAGGGTAATGTCTTCATACAGAGTGTTAAGTTTCCACCCCATTCGTTGGGCCTTTTCGAAAAGCATTCCTGGGCCGTTCTCCTCAGTTGGTGGTGGCTCCACCTGGTGCCTCTCGCTAGAGAGCTCGTTACAAAGATGATGTCAACTATAGACCCTACGCCATTTCTGCTGAGAGTGTGCTCGGTTCCCGTATTAAGCAGTATTGCATCTAGTGACAATACGGCATCTCGAACCTCGTTTCTTCTATTGCTTCGTATGCTGCCCCAATCCGTGGCCCGTGCGTTGAAGTCTCCTGCTATGATTTTTGGGCTACTAGCATCTTCCACGACATGTAGACTGTAAACTGTAGATTGTAGACATGTACTTCTTTGGGATTTACTTGCACGAACCATATTCCGGATGTCCTCATTTTTCCTCTGAAGGCGTTATCACCACGGGCCCAAACAGCGACTCTTTTTGAGTGTCACCCGTTGTCCATACTTTTTCATCGAGATTCTTGTAGGTACTGCTCGCACAATACGGCAACATCTCCTTAACTCACGAACGGCTTGTGTCAAGAGGTCCTTTGCCGCTTCACACTATCTTAAGTTGAGTTGCTGCACTTTCATATCCTTCGTGTGGCTTTAGTAGCTTCTTGGTACCCAGGGCATACGGGGCTTCCTGCCGCACCTTACCTCATCGCTGCAGTTCTTAGACACATGGCCCATCTGTCAACACTTGACACAGTCATTGCTTCTATCCGCCGCATTTTTACATGCTTCTGCTAGATGCCCAAAGTTAAGGCGTCTACGGTACCACTTTTTGCCGCATTCGGCATATCGTTCATCGGATTTTTACTCTTCCAGCTTCCAGAATTTTTGGGTAGCGTTTATCGGGAGGCTAATGACTGCAGTCTGCGTCTTTGGATAAGCGTTCCTCATCGATTTAGTGGATGAGACCGGAATGCCTCGCACTTCCTCGAATTTCTCGAATAGGGCTTGGCAAATCCCTTCTTTTGTGGTGACATCGTTTAAGTCATTGTACTCAATAAGCACCTCGTGCGTTAAGGACCTCACTTTCGCTATTTCCTCAAGAACTTGTTCAACTTTGGTTTGGTGCTCTGAGATGCTTCCATCGGCTGCCATCTTTCTTGAGTTCAAGCAATAACTGTCCTTTAACTGTCTTCCTTATATGGTTTACATCAGACCTCAATCCTTTTAACTCACGGTTGGACTTCACCTTTCGGAGTATGTCGTTGTAGGAGGTCTCTCCGATCTTTTTAATTACCAATGCGTCCGCCTTTAGGTATATTTTGCCTTTTTCTACCACTCTTGTCCATTCAGCTTTGTTATGGTCTTGTCTCATATCTGGCTCTTTGTTTCTGGGTTTCGCCGTCCTTCCTGGCTTTTCCTCTGAGGCTTTCACGTCGCTTTGGGAGCGGTCCAAGGAAAAATCCTCTCGCACTTTGTATCAGAGGCGAACACCAGATGGCACTGGTTGCAGAATTGGGTCATATCAAGGCAGGTGTGGTCCAACTACAACTTCTTCAGAACAGAAGATCTACAAAACAAGACTCACACAGACATTGCAAGGATCATAGCGATTAGTACGGGTCAGTGGCCCATAGGAACACACGCGGCCAGATTAGGCATCCCATTCAGCGCACATTGCCGCAGCTGCAACAATGAGAGAGACAGAGAGAGAGAGAGAGAGAGAGAGAGAAACAGTGTTTCATCTCCTCTACGGGTGTAGGGCTCTAAGTAGGCCCAGACATCGCATGGTGGGCAAAATCTTCTTTGACAACCTTAACGACATCTCGGGGGGAAATGATCAGCGAGATAAACAGTTTCCTAAGTGCCACAGGGCGGTTGTAGAGGATTTCCGTTCTTTTCTTCTAGGTTTTTACAACAGCATTGAAGGACCCGTGAGTTGTGGTGCTGATATGTTACTAAGCCTCATCGAGGAACGGTGAAGCTACCACTTCTACCTACCTACCTACCTACCGTGACAGTCTCTTTCGCTCTGCGAAGGGTACAGACAGGCTTAGAGCTCTTAGAGGTCTTGGTGCACAGGTGGCTTTGTCATTGGATGATCCCGCGTCAAAGTGGTTTGCTGAACCCCTGAACACGGTCATTTCAACCTGCAAAGTTGCATAAGTTCAATTCTTGCCAAAGTACACCTTCCATCGTCCAATTTCTTGACTTCCCAACAATTTACAACTTTCCTGCACCCGTTCACTATCAATCTGGCCTCGTATCAACTGTGCTCCGCACATAAATTTGGCTCCATCTGGTCTGCAAATTATCACTTCCATCACCGTTGTGCCAGGCTAAACCTGATCCAAACGCTTATGGATTATCAAACCACAAAAACAGCATCACCTCATGACCTCGAGCTATTTTTTAAATTATCAGGAAGTGACCATGGCTATAAATAGATACTGCAACTCGTGGCCTCTAAAAAAAAAGCCAAAAAAAAGCCTGGAATTGTGTCAATTAGCTTTGAACAAAAAAACAGACTCTGCGCAACATTTGCCACTGAAACTACTCGTATCTATCGAGCATCTTAGCAACATTTCTGTGGAACTTTAAAGCTCAGCCACACAAGTCAAGCAATCGTAACATGCGCGCCTGTTACCCCCGACTGACGAGCGTCGACCTCTGCGAATAGTTCCCCCAAACAAAGAGCCCATACAGGCAAAGGCACTGGCACTCACACACACCCATGCACCCGCACTGGCCGCGCTAAGCTTCATTCACATTTACCGCCCGTATCTCTGTGGATGAGATTGTTTTTTTTTTTTTTTTTTTTTCCGTTCTCACATTTGTTTTCTTTTACGCGAGCAAAGTATCTAACACGTGCGGTGCGCTAAAAGCAAAACCATAACAATATGCCACCAGAGGAATAGATTCGACGCGTTGTCACCTCAGGAAATACCTCGTGAACCGACTGACATGAACGTTTCGTTCGGTTTGGGTCGGCTTGGGGTTTTTTTTTGTATCTTTTGTTGTTATTTACAACTTGTGAGGTGGTGTGGGTGTGTAGATATACTTTTTGGTGGAGGTGTATGTGTGCAGCGCATACACGCGCCATACGAGGTGTTAGAATTGCAATTTCGCTTCGCGAATACATCATTGGGCCTCGAAAAAGCACCGAAAATTATCTGCACGTGTCGATTATGCTCGTTGTTCGTCGTCCTCGTCGCTGTCGCCGCCGCCCCCGCTGCCATACTGTTCGTCCGTCGTCGTCGTCGTCGTTCGTTGTCGTTGGCGTTGTCGTTGACGAATTGTTTGCGCTTGACTTTCATGTTCTGGTTGAGTCACTCCTCCTCAATGTTTATTCAATCGAACGATGGCGACGAGAGAGTGGCACTGCAGCAATGGCTTGTCGATGGCGGCGGCGGTTGTCGGAACAAATTTACGCGTGTACGGGCACCACGGGCCTGAGCCTGTACACATTGTAGTACGGTGACTGTGTGTTCTATTAATTGAACGAGAGTATGAGCGGCGGAGCGGCGCGGGTAATCTCGGTGCCATAAATAAATGTACAGCAGCCTTGAAGTGTTCAAAAGCAGGCCACATGCAGATAGATTCCCTCGTTTTGGCTTTATACTCGTAGATACCTACTTTGCCTGTAGATACTTTTTGGCAGAGTCGATAATGAATCTGCTTCTGGCGATGTTATTGTTCTCAGGGTAATTTGCATGCATTGATGGTTGCACTTGAAATGTCAGTCGTGCGCGCGGCGGACCTGGAGTGTTTGGTTAACCTTGTGGAATGGCAGGCATTGTGGTTCAAGGAAGCGCTTTCGGTGACGCATGAGCGCACGCGAAATTGAGTTAAGCTTGAGCGAAGTTCAATGTTAAACGAGTGAGGCCTATTGTAGTTCAGACTGGCTTTGTCGTGCTAGCGATAAAGACGATAGATAGGCACGAGTCTGGTTATGATTTTTTTTTGTTTTTTGTTTTCAAACATCCGTTCAGGGGGTGTAGATATGCATGTGTGTGCGCCGGTTAAACTTTCAAGTTCATGGAAATTTTTATTTACAAATAGGCACGATTGTCTGAGAATTTTAGTTTGCTAGCCAGCGGGTGTCTGGAAAAATGCTAGTCCCAAGGTTGATCCGTAATAGAATGGCTTTGGAGCAGTTAATTGTTTCGTGGAATTGCTAATGAATTGACTGGGAAGCTACATACATAGTTTTTGGTGGATCATGAGAAGAATAGGATGTGTATGGGGACGATATAAAAATTCCGTGAATTTGGTAGATTTTAAGGCGGATACTTGCGAATTTACAGTGAATCACCGCTTCTAGGTAGCTGCAGATTTTCATCGGAAGACTCTTTTGAAGTATCGAGCTTGTGTGCGTTTTTGAAACGTGTGCATTCGACTTGAATTAGGGACTCAAGAGGAAGAGCAAGAACGATTTCGGGGCATAAAGTGTGAATACATACATATGTATGTCCATCTTGACGTTTATTTATTTTTTTTGCGGGTGTGAAAGCGTCGAAGGACACTAAAAGGAGGCAAAGGAGTCAAAGTATTCGATGTTTGCAACTGGAGCAGAACGGTTTGACTACAGCGCATGGCTATCCGCAGGAAACAAAAAGAATCACCCAGGAGATCTGTCGTCAGGCCGACCACTTTGCAAGCTGGACACAGCATCGTCTACAACAGGCTAGAGACGGCCATTGAAAATATAGGGCTAGCAGAACGTCAATATGGCGGCTTCCGAAAGGCACGCTCAATAGTCGACGCCGTAAAAATTGTAACACTGCATGTAAGGCTATAGAAGGCAGCAAAATGGAGAGGAGGGCTAAAGGGTACTCCTCCGTCATAACACTTGATGTTAAAAATTCTTTCAATTTTGCAACCTGGAAGCATATTTTGGGAGCACTTCGAAGTATGAGGGTACGGGAATATATCATCAAAGTTGTCACGGATTACTTCCGGCAGACCATCCTCATGTATGACACAGACGGAGGTACGAAAGAGTACGCGGTCACTGGAGGAGTACCACAGGGCATGGTTCTGGGCCCCCTCCTACGGAACGTAATGTATGATGGCATTCTCAGACTAGGGACCATGATTCACTCGAGACTCTCTTTTAAGAAACACGGGGAGTACGCAATCAAAAAGGTAAAAAAATGCGTTCACAGGAATTATGCACAAATGTTGGAGGGTCAAGGCACAGTCGAAGACTACTGCTAACTAGAGTTATTACGTCTATACTACTGTACGGATCAGCAGTATGAGCGGGAGTCATGAGTCCCAAACAGACGCCAAATTGAAGCGATAAATCGGCTCTGTGCAGCGTCATGTAAGACATGGCTAAATGGAAGCACACATGCCCTGGTTAGCTCTTGTCTGAGCTGCTTCACCATAGATGTTAGCAGGGCAATTAGTGCCATTGCATCCAACATTACGTTGAGAAGACTAATGTGGTTCAAAAGCCTTTTCTCTGTTGGAAGAGAGTACAGTAAGTACAGTAAGGTTGGAAGAAAATCCGCTTAAATCGCCGTGTACATACGGGCTACTATCATCTCTGTTATACTTCGTGATACAAGTGCTTACAAGAGTGATATCGATTATCGAGCCTCTTTAATTTTTGCTAAGTCAGCACTTTTCCCAAATTCATGATTCATGAGCTGCTAATAATACTTGTTGTTGTGTTCATGATTTATAAGCCAATAACGCCAATAGGGCCACGTTGAGGTCTCGCGTAATGAAAACTTGTAGGGAAAACGATGTTGTCCATCGGTCTCTTCCTGTAAGAGGATTGGAGGAACATAGTAGCCGCAGAAATAATAACCTGAACCCTCGTCGCTTCCTACTTATATACCCTCCTTTCCCCATATTCCTTCTCCCAGCTGTCGGGAGGACATCAGTTTTGATTTTTTGAGCAATCTGTACTAGAAAATCTTTAGCTGCTTCACAAAGTCGTATACTCCCTATCATGACCATTGCAATGCTGATTTCAATGCCAGTTGGAGTGCAAGACAGCTTGTGCTACCAGTACGCGTTTTATTTTATAACTAGCAACTCAATGCCTTGAGTTTCCTCAAGGTATGGTTCTCTATCCTAACCCCCATCTGTGTACGATTGAACTCCATCGTAGTCAGACTCGTTTTCCATCATTTCTGTCCTTCACTAATCAAGGTAGTGCCTAACGATTTTTTTATTTCAATTGAGCAACACGTGAGTCAAAGTCTGAACCTTGCAAAATCTAGGACACTGTAAATGTCAAATCGTTCATCATGTCGAAGCGGGCAATTTCCTAACCAACAATATCGAGTTACTTGTCCGCAGAAACAGCCTTAAAGTATTCACCATTATTTCTTATCTTCTTCTGCTGAATTAATTTCAAAATCGCAAAAGTTTCCCGATCAACTGTTGCCTATTTTTAGGAAACCGGTATATTTCTCAAAATCAATGCATAAACTATGGCGCGAATTGCTTTTTCAATTGTCTTTTGGCAACACTAATGCATTTTGATATGCCTTCAGTACGAACGGAGCGGAGTTCATTTTGCCTGACAATTACTCTCCACTTCATCGTAAGTAATCCATGAAATGGAGACTTAACTGACTAATACAGGGTGTCCCAACAAGAGCGCAGGAACTAAATTTCGTTCCATTTTTTTTTATAAAGTCGGCTACCTTAAAACTGTCATATTTGACATCTGTCAATGGTGTGATTAATAAATATAGAAAGCTACAGGAAAGGACGGTACCTTATTGCTATAAAAATGGGGAAATTTGTGCTGAAACATTTCGCAAAACTTCGGTGAATCGAGTCATCGATTCGGATATTAATTAAATAATTTGAAGAAACTGGTTTGACCCGATTTACTTATCTCCTTTTACCCTTTGAGAGATATGTATATGTTGTCAACAACGCCTAAACGCCATCTTTTTTTGTAGCTCTACAACGAGTTTGGACTGGCTTCCATCTCATTCTGAAGGAAATCGATTCATCTTCAACTGTTCTGTGCCACATTTTACGATTCGGTAATCTGATTCCATTGTTTTCAGGCCGTAAGGTGTGATAGATCCACTTCGAATTTCTCTTCTGTAGTAGGGCCTTTAGGTCCCAAATAAAGCTGTGAGTTTGAGATGCAGTTGGGCCAAAAAAATCCTCAAGATGATTTGTAGATATCTTCTTACACGAGTTCGCAGTCTATGCGTCATCGCTCGGTGTTGTTTTTGGCTGGTAGAGTGATTGGGCCGCACTTCTTTGGAAATGTGGTTACAGTAAATGGTCTGCATTATAGAACCATGATAACTAAGTTTATTTGCCAAAATGAGGACATGTTGTTCCATCAGAACGCCGCAACCTGTCAAACTAAGAATTGAGTTGCTGCCAGACTTTTGTCTTTGTGGTTTCTTGAAATCACATGTGAATGTCAATAAACCACAAACAATTCATGAGCTTAAGGTGGACATCCAACGGGATACTACCACTACCGAGCCACAATTATGAGACGATGTCATCGAAAATTTTACCAAAAGGACTTTACAACATTAATGCTTTCGAATAGCGCTCTTATCGGGTCACCCTTTGCAATGACATTTAAGGCAAGGAGTAGTTCCCCGTTGCTGTAGTAGTTCCCCGCAGCAACTAACCCGACCCATATTATTCACTTTTGATTTCGAATGCCAGACAATAAAAGCCAATAACCGCTTTTAATGTATTTCCTTATTCGCCAGCACCTGCGTCCAATAGGCATAAACACCTCCGATGATTTCAATTAACGCAAAGTGGAAAAACAGATGAAAAAAAACAGCCGCTGCATAAAATATTTTGTTCCATTGTGTACAGCTCACGACACACACTGAATACAAAGAGTGAATTATTTTATTTTATTTTATTATAAATTGTGAACGTTTTTATCTGTCAACACATTCCAATGAATGAATGGCTTTTTATACAACCAATAAAACGTAAACATAACAGAAACCGATAACAATGATCATCTCCTGTGCACTTCAAATTGTGGTGTGACCTTAAACTTTAATGTCAAATTCACCACGTAATGTAGGTCTTCAAATGGAAATTTCGTTGTGAAGCGAAAATTTCGAATTACTTTCGCTAGGACAACCTTTAGCAGCATTGTTGCATAACGCCAACCTGAAAGTGGCGAAAAAGTTAAAAAAAACATGCACACACACGCATATTGGCGTGCTTTAGGTTCCTTCTCACACTTACCTAAACAATTTCTGGAGCCTTTTGAAAATGGTATGAAAGCATAGGGATGCTTGTTGGCTAAGTTTTCGGGAAGGAAATTGTCTGGATTAAAAGATGTTGCATTCGGTCCCCATACTTCTGGGTTCCGGTGCATGTTGAATATGTCAATGACTAGTTCCATGCCTTTGGGAATTGTCATGTCCTTTGAGATGAACACATCAGCGCTAGCGTGACGGGATATTACTGGAACTGTAGCTGCAATGCGGAATGTTTCATTAATGACCATGTCCATGTAGACCAGTTTTGGGAAGTCATCATAGTTAACTTCGAAGTCCTTCTCTGGGAAGGCTGAAACGACTTCCTCGTAGAGTCTCTCCTGATATTGAGGATGCGTTGCAAGCATTATCAAGGCGGTTTGTAGCGTTGTTGCTGTTGTTTCAAATGCCTAGTGGGAAGAAAATTTGTTAAAATCAAGAGTATCTGAAAAGTGTGTATAAAAGGAGCCACATTGTCTCAAAAATTATCAGGACTCAATGTTTAATTTTTAACTAATGGTAATTGCCGCTACTTCGAGTAAGCAAAAGAGGTGGAGTCAGAACCTTAAGTGAAAGATCGATGTTGATGCTCTTTATAAACCGCTAAACCTACTTGACCAGATGTACGGTATGGAATAGAGCATGAGCTGGGAAGCAGAGTTCACTAAAAAGAAAGTATTTTATCCGATATGCGATCCTGCGGGCAAAGAATGGCGAGCACGATACAACAGCGAACTTTAAGTGCTGCATGCTTTCGCATGCTCTACCGTAGAGTCCACACATCATGGAAGCGAACGTTGATTACTAAGATCAAACGTTTACGAGATTGTGAAAGGTGAAAGAGTGCTGACAGACAGAGACGTTGACGTTGTCTACGGATTCCATCTAAGGTCTAGGCTAGTAAATGTACATATCCAGCATTGACATTCTATTAAATTCCGCAGCAAAAACATAATTTTTTAGATTTCGTCAGGCCAATTATAGCCCTTCGGAGACGTTGAAAGCACTCAATTTTTGACACCCTGTACACCCTAAATGATGGCATTCGTGGCATCCCAATCGAAGTTGAGATTGATTGCTACCACAGTAACTCCAAAATTGAAACCACTTTCCAAGTACTTAAAGGACTTCCAAGGATTCATTAAAGAATATACAACGTGAAGAGTGTAATCGCCCGCAAAGGAAATAAAGTAGATTATGAAAGTCGGTGTTGTGCATTAGAAATCGGGTGGGGGAAAGGACAGACCCCTGGGGTATATCAGCATTAGTTGAGAACGGGATGGATACTGAATCAATACAACTTGAGTTTTCTTTAAAAGCTCAAAATTTATTTTAAGCCAATGCTCCTGACTTCATAACCTTCAATCCTGCTTACGAACGCAGTAACTATACTATGCTCTATCGAAAGCTTTGAGGACTCGTGTTGCAGTCAACTAACCATCAGATTGATCTGCGTCAGGTAAATGTAAGATGGCGTAATTTTGATACGTTCAACCATACAAATCAGATGTGCCCACCGTTGAGAGTTAAGACAGAAACTCTTCTACTCATAAGCAGACCATGCATAGGTACCCCGGTCGGACTACGGACGGGTCCCTGTGCGTTAGGTATGCAGGCGTGGAATCTCGACCTCTGTCGCAGCTGTATGGATGAAGAAGCGGAAGTACCGCCATTTCACCTAATCTACAGCTGCCCTGTGTTATCCTCAGTAAGAAAGCAGATCCTGCCGATTACCGATTCGGACGTTAATAAAATCTGGTAGCTAGTCTATAAATCAAAATGCTTCCAAGAGTAGCGAAAGTGACCGGCTTGGATGGTTACATAACGGATTTTTCCTGGTCCAAGTGAATCCTACTATGAGCGGAGGATAGCCACCTAACCTAACTTAAAACCATTCACAAGGAATTTTTTCACAGCGGCCATCACAGCAGCTTAATTCTTTCGAAGGAGATATAAATGATCGAAATTGTCGCAACTGCGTACTAGATTACCTAATCTCATAAATCTGTCGGCTGTCAAAATCGAGATTTCGTTTGAAATATAAACGTCAAAAAATGTTTGATGCAAAGGCACATGCTCTTGTTAACAAATTGGACACATGTATCCGTACGTCATGTTGACACAAATGTAACAACGGCATTATCTCCGCAAAAAAAAACGGTACTTTAAGAACAAACGTGCTTAAAGCATTTTATTGCATTAGCTTTAAAGTGAAAGTCAACCGCATGTGGTAAGGTATCTGTTAAAAGGTCGAAAGTAAAAGTCATAAAGTGTTACGTTATTGAATTACAGTAGCCAGGGTCAGGTGTCATACTTACAGCATAAATCATTGAGCTCGATTCACCGAAAAAGTCATTCCAATCAAAGTGGTTCTTATGATACAAATCGATTGCCTGATCAATAAAAATATTTTTAGACTTTTTTATATTAACGTCCTCTTCTTTTGTGTTGTCCTCTAAGGATGTTGCTTTGTTATCTTGATCGGATTTTTGTCTCAATGCAAGTTTTTTATTTATTACCTAAAATTTCATTCTTTAACTTTCGGCAAAGATTTAAGATTCTTCAGATACTTACTTCATTTACAAAGCCGTCTACAACTTTTTTTGCTTCCATATAGGGTTTGTACATGCTTGTAAGGCGAAAAATTGCATCTATACGTAGCCAGGGCTTGATAAGACGATTCATTGTTGTCGTTAGGACTCTAAAAAACGGGAAAATAACATCAAAAGTGAGTTGGAGTTAGTAAAAGTCTTAATTGAGCCGTCAGAATGATGTTACATTTGAGTGTAGGGCAACAGCTTGACACTCCTTTCTCGATACTCATTTCCATTCATCCCCATTGTTGTTTCTAAGACAAGATAGACAAATATGTTATACTACAGCGTAGGTCCTAAATTGAACGCATTTTTAAAAGTCCTTTACCAATTGATATTCTCAGTGTGCAACCATAAATAGGCGGTCGTATATCAAATTCACCGCGATCAACCCTTTGATCCAATTCTCGAATGAGAACGTCTGTTCCTTCATTGAAAATCGAAAAGAATGACAAGAGGATGTTATGATTGAAGGCAGGATTAAGCAGTTTTCTGTGTGTGGTACATTTTGGAGCTGTAATTGAAAGGAAACACATGAGACGATAGTAAATTGTATAGATTTTATGAAAACGCAATTACTTACAACCAATAGTTAGCAATCCACCACCTAAAGCTTCTACAAAGGCATCGTATATGCACGGTTTGTCTAAGCAATCTGGCGACGTAAGAATCTTTTCGACGACATCTGGATCCTTGGTGGCAACAAACGGCAATGGTCCCGCCCATGAGAATCCTGTGTTGCTTTTGTATTCCACTGCTATTTTTGTAAACTCAGAAAGGAGACCTGAAAGGAAGACATTTTTTTTAAACAACGATTTATGTGCGTGAAATTGCACGATGTCCTCGCAGATTGTATGTAGGAGATCAGAAAGGATTCTAATGAAGTTCTTGTGAAACTCAGATTTTATTTGTTTCTCATTGACTATTGTGACTGGATATTGCGACTCAGTAACAATTGTTGGTAACCATTTTTGTAACACTTTTACACTTTAGCAAAGCTTCAAACCTATTGTTATGGAGAGTGTTAAAGGTCCGTTGGCGTATTTTTTGCACCAAAGTGCTAGTTTCAAAGAGTGGGGTAAAAATTCTCTCAAAGAAAACAAAAATTACGAAAAAGGAAGCGAATGCGTTGAACAAGAAAAGTTGGCCCCTATTTTTCTTTTTATTCATTCATCAGGTCCTCTGAGCCCTCATGAGGCTTTGGGCGTTCTCGGAGTTCTGCAACATCTCCTTGATCTCCCTCCAAGTCATTCTCAACGATATGAATTCCTCCTCGACTGTCCTTCTCCATATCTGCCTAGAGCGCCCCACTCGTCTGCCTGATCGGGTAAGTGCATTCCATTGCACGGCGTACTTTACAATGGATCTGCCTTCGTGCCGTATGGTGCCACCAATTCACTGCCAATTTCTCCTACGTATTTTCACGTCTATTAACTCCTAGCCCGTTACCGAGTGCAGTTGGTCGTTCGATATACCATTCGCCCAGCAGATCCTTAGAATGTTGCGAAAACATCTATATTTGAAGGTTTGTAGCTTCCTTGTGACGGCGTTTGTCACTTTCCAGATACTACACCCATAGAGAAGTACAGTTTCCACGTTTGATCAGAACAGTCTCAGCTTAATTTTTGTGCTGAAAACATGGCTTTTCAGATTTACTCCCATCATAGGTAGCCTTTAAAATAGCGACGAAGTTTTCCTCTCCTCCTCCGCAAGGCTCGCCATATAGCATCTCGATCCAAGCTGTCGATGGCCTTTTCGAAATCAGTGAACAGCAAATGTAGCGGAGACCTGTACTCGACGCGTCATTCAATGATGATCCTCAAGGTGTTGATGAGGTCGCTGTAGGAAGATCCACAGATGGTGATCAGCTCTAAAATTTCTTTGCTGCACAAGGCAACAGGGAGCTGGTGTAGAAAGTTCAAAATGACAAGAGATTCTGAGCATGGAGCGAGGAGTACTCAAATAGTTACCAGCGTTACTTATAGGACATGGTAGCCTCAAATACCGGAAGAAGACGAGTCTTCTGGAAGATGATACCCGTGTGGCGCAGACTACGCCTGAAAAGCGTAGTAGCAATGGCATGTTGTATACTGAGCCGATGCCCGGCCTTAACGAACAGAAGAAGGGGGATCTTGGGCTATATCACAGCTAGAAAACTAGGTTATCGGCCAGATAACTTTTTATACAAAGCTAGCTTTAGCGCGGGGAATCGAAGTCAAAGTGGAACTCTGGAGAAATCAAGAGAGTAGTTCTGGCTGAGATGAAGTGTGGAAGGGAGACGAAAAGGGATCCAGCATGACGCACCAATAAGTGAACCATTTCTACAAAGCTGAGGAATATTTTTCGGAAATTAATGATGATGTCCCATCTACTTCACGTGGTGTTGGTAGGGCAGCAATTGCTTTTACTCAAGCTTCTGAAAATACAAAAAAACGCTGCATTCAAGAAATAATTTCAACGCATTCATCGACAACGAAATCTTGTTTGCAGCTGAACACACCCAGCGATTATCAGAATAAAGATCTGTTCCTCATGGGAACGTCTTTCCTTCTTGCCGATAAAGAAGGAAACATTCAGAACAACGTCAATTCACTGCTGTAGAAGCATTAGCACAAAATGTTGGTTGTTAAATGACAATTCATTGGCACAAGCTGAAAGCAAACGGAAATTATCGGTCATTATACTTAACCATCCCACCATGATGTCGCAAAAGCCAAAATGGCATGTCAGCCCAATGAAGGCACGTTACGAAGGTCAGTACTGTGATAAATTTACAGTCACTGATCGATTTTACGACTAGTCGCTCAAGCGAATTTACTTCATTAAAAATCATCATAAACTGTCAAGGATATGCTGACGACATAGTAATCACTGCGAGACGAAAATTCCAGGAGAGATTCTGTGCGATAATGCAGTGGGTATTAAAAGTAACACGAGAATGATGCATAATAGTAGGATTAAAAATAAATCCTACCAAAACCACAGTGGTACCCTTCACCAGAAAAAACAGCTAAGGCACATGCTGCGCCTAACACTGAATGGGATCAGAGTAGAACAACAACGTCAAGTCAAGTATCTAGGTATAGCACTAGAAAAAAAAACTTTTCTGGAAGAAACATGAGGAAGGAGCACTGAGGATGTGCAGAAGCATCTGAGGCAAGACCTGAGGATGTAACCCATCTACACTGAGATGGATGTAGACCATGATGGTCAGGCCGATCATAACGTACGGAGCGGCATCTTGGACTGAAAGAACAAAGCTGAGCACTACAAGGAAAAGCCTCGAAAAGTACAGAGCTTGCAGTTGCATAACAGGAGCTATAAGAACCTATCCCACAGCAGCACTGGAATTGATATTGGGAGTCACCCCCTACACCTAGTGCTAGAAATAAACGCAAAAGAAACCATAATAAGGATAAACAAAGAGGGCACTGGGAAAGGAAAATGCATCGCACACAGGCAGCGAGAAATCATCCCCCCTTTTCTGGACTGGCCCAAAGATGATATGGTCAAGAGATACTGCTTCCAGAGGAAATTCGGCTGGAAGCTGCGTAGCAAAAGAGGATGGAGTAGTGAAGTCGGAATGTACCAACTTAAGGAAAACACCATAAAGTGGAACACAGACGGATCGAAACATTCTTAGGAACCGGATCAGATATATACGGGCCTAGAATCAAATATTTGGAAGCCATGGCAATATACCCAAGTATCTTCCCAGCAGAGGTCTATACTGTCGCAAGATTCGCCGAATTCAACCTCGATAGCCAAGCTGCAATCAAGACTTTAAGCTCGTATGAAATCAGGTCTAGACTTGTGTGGGAATACCGACTAAATGAGTCACCCTCTCTACTGTGAACCAAATCACTATGAAAGGAAGAAGACTGCTAAAGAGCGATACTTTGGGGGAAACTGCCTAGACTAAGACAGGACAAGGAACTTCTCGAGAACTATAACCGAAAAGAAGTAAGGTCTGTATAATCATCACAGAGAACCGCATGCGCAAGATCAGGGACCTGGGTATTGAGCAAATTGGAGAGGAAACCCCAGAGCACCCTCTAAAGGAATGTGTAGCACTGATCCACAAAAGAAGAAAGCACCCGAATGCCTATCAACTTCTTCTGATAGTTGATGATCTACCATTGTTAGATCCACTCCAGATACTCTGATTCATCAAGGAAATCGGACTGAAGGAGGTGCTCTAATTCGCGTATCTCATTGACTAGAGCTCCAAGTTGTGCTTAGCTGAAGTTATTATAGTTCTGAAGCCAGGTAAGCCAACTCAAGAATCAACGTCATATCGGCTGATAATATCAAAACTATTTAAAGGACTCTTGCTGCAAAGACTCAATCCTTTGATCGAAAACAGACAACTTCAATTCAGTATTTAACAATTGCTCAAGACCATCGCATTTCTCACGTAATAGAAAAGGCTCTAGAAGAAAAAAAAATACTGTTCTTCGATCCTCCTAGACATCGCTAAGGCTTTTGATAAAGACTGGTATTAAGGATTGATATACAAACCTTAAATGGCTCCGCCTGTATCACATGCAAAAATCCTGAGATCATATAATACAGGAAGATAAATACTCCATCTCAAGAGAGATTAAAACTGGAGTCCCACAAGGTAGTGTACTGGAGCCAATGCTCTACCTCATGTTCACTAGGGCAAGGGGCAATGTCAATCAACATTCCTATACAAGCGCGGAAGAGAGAGGCAAGCCAAAAAACTCCTTTCACACAAATGTAAAAACAACGAAATAAAGTCATAAAAGAAGACTTCAGCAGCACATCAACTACGAAGTCGTTCAGCTTTTAGACAATGACTATCTAGTGAGAAGACTAAAAAGAACCAATTCCTTGACTAGATTGCAATGATGTGGAGGCAGCTTTAGTTGGTAGAAATTTTGCATACCGATTACTCAGATTATCAATATATTTCCGATGATTTCCCTTCTTAAAAAAAAAAAAATACAAACTAGTTGTTATCCTTAAACCAGGATTTGGGTCGACAAACGACGGTAACGCAGCTCGTAGATTATTTTAGGAAGCCAAAAGGGCCTCTATAACTGGTAGTTACTGAACACTAATAGAACATTTTGATGTCATCTTACGGGCTATGTCTAGTTCGTACGAAATCAACGTAACCCAGTTTGAAAAATATTGTGATGAATCGCGTAGTGATGGATCACGGGTACTTTATTTAGATCTGTATCCATGGCATCCCTGCATGTTGCAGATATAAAAGACATTGATCTCCTCCCATTGGTAAACTTTCTAAAGAAGATCAGGGCGCTAGAAACAAAGATTTCCGGAGGTTAAGGGAAAGACATACGAGAAAAACTAATCGTTAAGCGATGAAGTCGCCTGAGCGGCTAAACCTCCCGAAAAGTAAAGTTTTTCTTAAAATAATCGCGGCATTTACCCACTATTGGCCAGCACAAAATTGTTGCCAATCGCATCTTTGCGTCTAAATACTTCTACCGGGAATTAATTATATGTATATCAATAGGCCTTGACAGCTTTTACTAAAAGATTAATTCAAATTGGTACAAATTAATAGACATTGTTTGAAACGAAAGGACATGAGCCATACCACACAACATATCCTATATCATTAAGGCCACTGAACTGATTAGAATTAAATTCACACATTTAAAGGAACTATTGAGGATACAAGACAGGTAATCAAAAATTAACGCACAGAAGCTTCGAAAGTGGGGGCCGTGGGTCAGTGGTTAGTGCGTTGGACTACTAAAAGGTAGGTACGCGGTTCGAGTCCCAAAAGACACCAACAAGTTTTACTCACTGTCCCACCTCTCGCGAATATTTAACAAACGTTCTACAAAAATACAGCCTTAAGGATGTGGCTCTAAACTGTAGATCCCCCCCTTGTGAGGAAAATAATGGTCACTAGAAGCTATGTCCTGGACAGCATACGGGCTGTTGCGCCAAGTATTTTTTTTACTTCTTCTTAACTTCGAATTTCATAAAAAACATTAATTGTCGAAAAATGTAGAAAAATTTCTTTTCAAAAGAAAACATGATAAATACGAGGAAGTCAACACAATTTTTCGACGAACTTTCACAAGCACTAAAATCCTTTCTTTAAAGAGGAAACCTTGACATCAACACTTTAAAAAAAAAACACTTAAATCAATCCTACCATCTAAGGACCGCAAACGTAGTGCAATTCCCAGGAATGGCCATCCATACGGGCCAGGGGTCCTGAACGAAAACAAATAAAATCTCCTCCTTGTCCATATGGAATAGGCCCACAGTACAACCCCGAAACCAACAAGTACCAACGCAACCGACATCTTATAATTCAACTTATACCCGGCAAATGGTTACAATCAACTGTCGATCTGATTCTATGAACAATTTGGACGAACCAACCGAAAAATATAATTGATCTCCACGAATTCAAGTTAAATAACTAAAACCAACAACCAACAACCCGAACCGGCCGACTCTTGTTGTACTTAACACAAAAAAAAAAAAAAACATTTTGACCACCTCATCCATTTATAATTAAGAAGACAAAATCTATCTAACTTCATTCTGCGCCTCAAAAGTGTTATGAGGGACTGAAACGTGAGCTTGTTAATATTATGAATAATCGAAAGTAGAAAAGAATAAAAACGAAAACAACAGATACTTATTCTGATACTTGAACATCAATTGAATTTAATTGGATAAACAAATGGACTTGCGTAATCGTACTCGTACTTTACGTACCTTTTTGGGACACGCTACTACGATGCGGTGAATAGCAGGTTCAAGAACGAATTTTCGCTCTGTCTAGCCAGAATCTTATTTTGGTCGAGTACGATTTAATTTGTCAGATAAATTCGTTATGAATCTCACGCACAACGTGAATGGTCATCAGAAGCTAGGCCCTAAACCACATATGGTCTGTTGCGCTAAATATTTGCCTATTTTAGCAGCTCCTGGATGATTCTGTAGACGGGTCTGCTGTCACACCTCTTTGCTGTTTCGCTGAGTTGCATGCAAAAATTTTGACGCATTTATGCTTGTCTCGCCCTATAGTATGCTGCACTTTCTTCTGCTGCACCCAGTAGTAGGATTTAAGCTCTCTTCTCTCTCTATTTCTAATGCTGCAACAATTCGATGTAAAATATGTTCTCGAATACGTTTTCAGGTGTCTGCAAATAGCCATGCGTCATATGTATGTTACTCAAAGCTTTCCAAGTTGAAGTGCGATGGGTTCCTTTCATTTCAGTAAACAATCCGGCAATTGTAAACGCACTGAAGGATCGCTTAGCCAGTCAGTGTTGGATCTGCTAAGCAGGATTGAATGTTTTCTACTAGGTGGCGTAAAGCACATCACCATATTGGAAGATACTCGCATTTTTGCAAATGGCGTCTTATGTCATCGCGACTTTGACATTTGTGAATTAAACAGAGACAGGATGCAAATAGACAAACTATGGATTGCTATACTCTTAAAGAACGCGGAATAAGTGTGCCAGTATTTTTAATAAATAATCGGACGGTCTGGAATTTGGTATGATTATTTTTTTATGGTTGCGCCAAAGGGTGTGTTATTTTCGAAAGATACTAGTAGCTCAGGCCACTAGCATGGACAATTCGCAAACCTGAGTACTCGAATTCAGGAATAGACCTATGTACATACTAACAAACACCTTGCACACTTCAACCTCTCTCCCCCGGGACTTTCGTTAGGCATTACTTCACGGGGGTGGTTAGCCTTTTAGGATCTATTCTTAGAGGCTCGATTTTTCTAAATTCGACCTGAACACTGGTCACATAGCAATTCACTTTGTGACAGATCTCTTGTTTGAATCTCTTGGTGTTAATCGCAGACAGTGAAACATCACGTTTTCTGCGTCTTCTTCCAAGTTTTCGCAGCACGGACAAAGTAGTGAGCCGTCGTGCCCGAATCTGTGAAGGTACTTTCTCTATCCTCTATGACCAATAAGGAACCGTGTGGTGTTGTAGTTCAACAAGTTGGGGATGAGTTTATGCGTCCATCTTCCTGTTGTGGCGTCATTCCATCGACTTTGCCATGTTGCCCTTAAAATCGCCCTTTCTTCTACTTTAATAGCTGGCCCATGCTATCGATTCCCGAGTTTCCAGTTGTATACTCGTTTCAGTTCATCCACCAAGATATCAATGGGCACTAAGCCACAGACAGGGCCGGACATCTGCAGAGGAAGTGGCGAAAAGATGCTTTCTTAGTGTCAGTGTTCTTGCAGCTTCTACAGAAAGTCTTGTGGGAGATAGCAAGCTTCTCTGCGTGGTCTCCGACTGGCCAATGGCCTGTAATAATAGCTACAATTCTAGCAATATCCGGTCTCGATTTGCCAAGGTAGCTTGTTTGATTTGGGTTTATTATAACTGGGGCACATCTTTCTTGGTATGACACAATTAGTAGGACTATTCCACATGCAATTGGCTAGCTGAAGGAAATGAACGTGAATACAGCCATTAACGAAACCCAGCGGAATGTCGACTGCCTCCGCTAGGGAATAGTTAAGGGCAAACCCTCTCCCGGCCAGTTCGTCAGCGCGTTCATTACCCTCATAATTACTGTGTCCTGGGATCCAGATGAGAGTAATGTTTAAGTGGGTACATAATTGATTGAGTTCAAAACTGAGGATGTAGATACCGCTTTGGTAGCGGCTTGACTGTCAGAAACGATAGCAATGTTGTGATTGCCGATTGACTTCCCGTATCGCGAAAAGCTCTGCCTGGAAAAGGCCAGCAGATTTGGGAAGACGAAAAGACTTTGATATCCAGTTAGTCTGAGAAAATGCCTGTGCCCGTGTATATACTTACATATATCATAGTCATTGGTACATGGTATTGTCATCAGGACCTTATAGTGACGATATGGTTTAGCGGTCCAACACCCAGATTCCCTGAGTAGGACTGCGCTGCATATGGCTGTATCCTTAATGTGTAGGTCAAGGGGGATGAGGTGGAGGATCAATCTAAGAGCATCCGTTGGACAAAACCTCAAAGCTACTGTGATGCATACACATGCCGATCTTTGTACCTTTTGTATCCTTTCGAAGTTATATGTCTTACTTAAAGCAGGCCACCATAAAATCGCGCCATAAGCAAGAATAAGGCTAAGTACATCGATCGGGTAATCCTTGGCTGGAGTCCCCATTTTGTACCGAAAGTTTTTTTGTAGGCAGATCTGGCCTTATTTAGGAGTTCAATCAAGTTTGCACCTCCTAGTTTTGTCAGCAGGCTCCAGGCCTTCCTGCTCAAGTGGGTGAAATTTAAATTTTCCGTTGCAGTTTTCCATTCTTGAGATGTTAAGCGATATACCAAGAGTTTGGATGTGACTTCATTATCTCCATTCATCAGGAAGTCGACGCTCGCTTACTGGACTCCAGCCTGGTATGTACTCCGATATGCTCTAAGGACATTTTTCTTGCAGTATTTAACACGGTGCCACGGATTCCTATCACGCGGCTGGAGGAATCCACTGCACAGTTTCATCTATTCATCTAGATGTCGCGCAAAGTATCTTTTTACCCCGAAAGTTAAGCTTGTGCCATTAAAAGAAGGAGGGTCGAAGAACGGAATTTTATATGTCCTTGAGAAGAGTACCAGGTCAATTTCTTAGCGGTTCACACACCGATCACACCGAACCAGCTAGCAAATGCAAGTGGTCGGTGTTGTTGTCAAATCAACTCTACGTTAAAAATTAAATTAAAAATTAATAATTTGCACCTTCGTAGTCTAGATTACGAAGAGAATCTTATGCAAGCTGTACCAGATCTCCAATCAAGATTTACTGTATCTTGCAAACAAATTTTAATTTTTTGTCGTAAATCGCATAACAAGCTAAGCTCGCTTAACAGGCTTAGGAACTAGTCCATGACTTCATTTTGACATCGACAATTTAGGAGCCATTACCCTAAAATTAATTTTCGAATTTAACACAAGAATGCTGAAGCATCCACTAGACTACTGTTATAAAACTCGATGTATCTACGATGTGCAGTCGTATATAATAATTTAAATTTATATTTATGAAATCTAAAGATCGCTGGCTATGGCATATCTGTTGCTTACTTGTGCAGGGGTAGGAGTAGGAGTATTCCTAAATAGGAGTATTTAAACGATTGCTGAATTATATAAGCAGTCAGGCGAGGAGGCCTGTAATGTCACGTATCCGCAACGAATCGAATTGAAAAATGTCATTCAAGTGTTAGGAAACAATATGAATCATATCGATTTCATTCCGAAAATGTTCACAAAATGGTCTGTGACGAAAGGTATGGATTTAGCCGGGAATGCCACCTGGAGTTATTGTTGAATTTTGTTTAATATAACACATAATGTCCATCGGTTAGCTGTTATAATCTGTCCGGGCCTCGACTAGCGTAGAAGGTCTGCTAGATTCTCAGCAGCTTTCCATACCCTTTGCTGTCCTGTAAATTGCTTTCAGTTCTGTAGACTCACCAGTCTAGCATCCCCGGTCGCTTACTTTTAGAAACCCATGCGGCGGCCTCGACAATCTCCTTGACTAGAGCTTTGTCAGCCACTCGCTCGATGTGACCAACCATTGCAGCAGGGTGCCGTCGCTTAGTGGTTAGTGTGTTGGATTACTGAGCGGAGGTTCGGGGTTCGAATAACAGAAAATACAAAACAAATGTGTCAGCCACGCAGTTCTCCGGGACGTCATAGTGACCTGGTACCCAGCAAATGGTGAGGTTGTCCAGCTGTCTCATTAAGAGATACGCGGCAGTTTTAACTGCCTTCTGCCACTGCTATGATGCTGGATATAAGGGATTTGATAGCTGCCTAGCTGTCGATATATGTATATAACTATATCTTCCGCGATTGCGGTGACTTAGGCCTCAAAGACGATGCAATGGTTCGGAAAAATTAAAGCTCTCCCAGTGTGGAAGCGAAAAGCAGGAGATTTTATACCAATCCAATCTTTGGCCAATCTTTTCAATATGTTCTGCTTGACCCATAAGCTGACTTGTTGAAGAAAGTGTCCTTATGATGACAGCTGCCACACGGTCTATTTGTTCCATCACGAGATTGAAGAAAGTACATGGCAGCATATCTCCTTGATGACATCTGGCACACTTTTGAGATTACTCAGAGATGGGCTGTACAGAGCTATATCTATCCCTGTCAAACTCGTCCGTCTATGTTGGATGGCGATGAAGAACGCTCGCTGTTCCCTCAAGGTCGGGAATGATCACACCGAGACCTTTGCCGTCAAAAAAGGATTAGGACAAGGTTATGCGCAGAAGTCAAACTCATTGCAGAAATTGTGCGAAACTCACAAGCCAACACCGGAGACACAATCTTTCAAAAGTCTGTGCAACTACTAGCGTACTCCAAAGACACTGACACATTGGGCGGGCTGTCACTTATGTGTTCGCTAGTATCGAAACAGAAGCCGCCAAAATAGGCTTAGCTGTAAATGAGGGCAAAACCAAGTATATGCTCACAACAAGAAGGGACACACAACATGGGTGAATTCGACAGAATGTCACAGTCGACAGCTATAACTTCGAGGTAGTAAGAGACTTTGCCTACCATGGCTCTGCTATTAATTTTGATTACATCTCAGCAGAAACTAAACGAAGAATAGTTCTTGCCAAACCCTGTTTTATGGGCTGAGAAGGCTATTGAGTAATAAGGCCCTACCCCGAACGGCTAAGGAGACTCTATCCAAGACCTGCTCTATGGCGCTAAAGCATAGACTCTATCGAAATCGGATCAAGATATCATCAGTCGTGTCGAGAGGAGAATTCGGTCCCGTTTGCGTTGACAGGATTTGGAGGAGAATATTCAACGACGAAGTTTACTGGCTGTATCGTGACATCGACTAGTCCAAAACCTGAGCATCAGTCGTTTACGATGGTTGGGGCATGTACATAGCTCGAATAGACACAAATGCTCAGGCCTGCAGAGTCTTGGAGTCTAACCAGGACGGACAACGCAATAGAGAACAACCTCGGCAAAGGTGGCGCACACAAGTAGAATGGGCCCTCAACTAACTTGGAGTGCGCAACTGGAGGCAGTTAGAAAAGGACCGGGCCAACTGGAGAGGATTGTTAGTTGAGACCCAGGTTCACCCCGAACTGTGGCGCTATCTAAGTAAGTAAGTAAAGCGTTCCAATCGCAGCGCTGGCAGATGTCACGTATACAATTTTTAGGGTTGCCAGCCAAAAAAAATGGGAACAATTAAAAATTAGTGTTACAACCGTAGTAATAACTAGATTAATCAAAATCGTGAAATACAAAATTGGATCATTTGGAAAGGAAAACTTATAACGAAACGGTAAAGGTAATTTAAATGACATCATTTTTAATGCACAATGCCATTGAAGGGAGATATTTCAATCCGCAATAAAGAATTTGGTCAAACTTCACATGGAGCTCTTTGCATGCATTTTTAAAATCACAAGATCGATAATTTTAACCAACTACGTCAAAAGGTAGAAATTTAAAGAGAATCAAATGCGTAATACATACTCTTGCTCGTACATACGTAGACCTCTGCACATACACATTTTGGTACAAACTGTAGCTTAATTAAGTTCCGCTTGTTGTACGAGTACTTGGATTAATCACGTCTTTAGCATTAATCATCTCGTGGTATAGCGATCTACTCCTATTAATTTAATCGACCACCACGTAATGGATGGTTCCACAATTTAAACTAATGACAGTAGGCGAGGCTATTGACTGTGTATCACTGCTGAAGATTACCACTCGTAACAGTCATTTTGTAATAATAAAGTTAATCTGATTGCTCTGCTGGAGATACAAGAAAATCTCACTTTTTTACTTGGTTAGTAGCATCCATTAAACAATTGTTCAAACACGAGTCGTCGAATTTTGGTCTCGCATTAATGGATCTTCGCTTCTGTGGCTTTCGAAGCAATCTATTAAAAGACGTCATTTCGTGCCTGCTTCCGGAAGGAAATCACGCTTTGAAAGTAGAGCAAGTCATTTAGGTTCGCATGCAAAAAATACATTTCCGTAGATATTATGAGTGGAATCTGAAGTCGAGTGTAGCCAACGGGACCCCTCAAGGGGGAATTCTTTCTCCCTTGCTGCGGATACTGGTGGTGGACGAACTTCTGAAATCCCTGGAAAGGAATGGTCTCAAATGTAGAGCTTATGCTGTTGACCTCGCAATCTTAATTACGGGGAAACATCTGTGTACACTGGGTGAGCCCATGCAGTCGACCGCTGCGGCTTGAGCGTCAACACTGAAAAGACCGACGTGGTACTCTTCACGAGAAGATATAAACTTAAGGACTTCCGGGTGTAAAATTAGACCTAAGAAACGAGGTAAATCCTGGTTATCGTGCAAAAAAAGTTAACTTGTATGAGAAATCTAGAAAAAATAATGACGAAAGCCAGAAGGGCGTACTAAATAAGCCGTAGGACTTTTGGTAAAACCTTGGGTTTGAAACCGAAGCAGCTCTACTAGATTTACACTAGCATCGTCAGGCCCATTCTACCCTATGGAGTGTTTGTATGGTGGCTAGAAGAAGATGGTGGATAGAAGAGAGGACGCCCTTTCACTACTATCAAGTATCAAACGTATGTTTGACTTGCCGAATTCCAATCTTGAACTTACTCTCTACAGGGCTAGAGATGAAAAAAGTCTGCCGGACTGGATGCTCTTAGACTCAAGAAATTAAGACATTTCAACGAACGATCCGCCATGGGAAACAGGGCTATTTGCAAGGAACTACAGGCGGCATCTGGACTCGCAAGCCAACCGAGCGACTTTTTAAGTAAGAAACAAAACTCCGATACAAGCTATATACATAGTTCGCCTCTCCAAACGCGAGGAATGACAATAGGGGACTGCCGTTCCAAACAAGGGTGGAATAGAAGTGTATATGGATGCATCACACATCGATAGAGAATCGGGAGCGGGGGTCTACTGCCAACGGTCAGCTGTCAATCACGCAGTCTAACTGGAACAGTTCGTGACCGTCCTTCAGTGAGAGATTGTTGCTATACTTTAGGGGGCAGAACTACAAACAGCATTAGCATCTGCTCGGATAGTCAAGCAGTCCTAATGACACTAGCAAACCCAAGAACCAACTCGAAATTGGTGAGGGAATGCAAGGAAAAACTTAAGATCTTGGCAACCTCCTCTCTTGGAACAGTGAACCACCCCTCACTCACACAGGCCCCTCTTTTACCCTTCTCTGCCAGACAGTCTTTTTAGAGGGGAACACAACGGGCCCAAAAGGCGGACTACGTGATGAGTATATCTTCAGTCCTTTGGCAAGATCTTTAAGACATTCTCTCCCGATCCTATTTGATTTGCCCGATTCCTAAACGACTGCATTTTGTTTCTTTTTCAATGCAAACTAAGAACTTTCTGTAAAAATCTTGGAGCCAGTAGTTTCCCATTTTTATCTTCATGACTTAGCCTGGAGTTTGTTTAACCACTTATTACCAGAAAAACTTAAAAAATGAAATCACTTATCACTCATAACGCCGCTAATTGTATTTGGCAATTGTGCGAGGTAGCATATTTCGCAGAACACAAACAAATCTAGTCAAAGTCAACTAGAGAGCACTCTGACGTAGTACGTGAATAATTACGAACTACTTCAACTAATTTAAAGTGTTAAACAAAAAAATCGCAGATCGTCAATAGCCGCAGGAATAATAATAATTATAAGCCTGTACTCATGTGTAGATACTTCAAATTGCAGACAAATATGATGACTAACGCCACAATTATTGCACAGAACTTGTCGTTTCGTAAACAAGTTTTTAAAACGAAAATCTTATGAAACTCTTTGACACGTAAAGCCGGTCCTCGATCAGATCAACATACGAGGGTGGGTTGCTAAGTTTTCGGAATAAAAATGAATGAAAACAAATTAAATCATCATCCTCCAGCATCTGGACGACCTTGTGGAAGTGGCTCTCTTCAATGTCTCTAAAGCAAACGTTTGAAGCAACGATCAGTTCTGCAGTCGAGGAAAATCTCTTTCTATACAGATGTCAAATCGTCTTTTCCGTGAACTTATGAATCGGGTTAAGAAGCACTCCACTAGAGCACTCAGATGCAACGGATCCATTGTATTACCAGGAATTTCTTCGACTTTCGAAAAAAGCTAAGCAAACACCTTAGTGATGCAGAAGCTCACAAAGGCGATCCAAGGAATTATCGTCCTCTTTACAAGCGTCGCAGACAATGGTAAAAGAAAAATGTTCCGTGAGTACGCCTATAACCTGTCTATAGTCTTTTCTGCTAAGAGACAGGAAGACTTCTTACAAAAGTTTGGAATAATTTGCATTCTGAAGAGCCGTGCCGCATAAAAATTGTGTTCGAGAAAAACTCAATAGTCAATTGAGGCTCTAATCGAGGACGCGGGAGTCCCCAACGTAGGTTCAGATTCCGAGAAAACATCCTCTGAGCCTGGCTTAACAATTTAATCGCAGATCTTATTTCCCTCAATCCCAGTGTGATCTGAAACCCAGACAAGAGTCAAAGAGTTCGGTCTTGTGACCAAGTTCAAAGAGTTCTTGCATTCTCGTTAGATAGACCCACCCTGTAATAATCTAAAATGTTTACGTCGAATTCATTGACGGCATGAACTTTCAAACGAGAATAAAACGTTGCCGCACGGCTGACATGACGGTTAATAAAAGTGTTTCTACAAAATATGTGGCATACTCGTAGGCTGTCTCCCTTTCGAATAAGCAAAGTAGCATGCGAATGATACAAAAAAAAAATGTAAGAGCTTGCTTAAGTAAGTTCATGGTAAGGACATGTGTGTTCATCGGGGAAAATAGACAAGCCAATGGGTTGGATTAAAGGTTGACTATAATTGGAGGTGGACCTGGTGAACTCGCTTTATGGGTTACTTGGTACGATGGTAGGTGGCGTATGTAGACTCGCCTCATCGTCGAATATTACTACATACATATCCAGTGACTCCCTTGTCGTTGGTCTGTTTTCGCTGCTTTCAGTACCTAGGTACATATAGGCTACTGTATAGATGATTTTTAATGGCACAAAGTTGGATCAAAATGGGTGGGGTAGATGCCCTGCAACAGGAAACTTTTTTGGTTTGGCGCAATGCACCAGCGTCCTGAAATGACGTGAATGTTGTGAGATCGTCTGTTCGCTCATTTGGCTAGCTTTTGCTTGCTTGTACTTCAAAATACTGGCAGAAGTTTTCTTTCTAATAACTAGGAGTACGCAAAGGACATTTTTATCGATATCGAGGATGCTTTTGATACTGGAACCATTGATACAAAAAACACAGCAGATCGCATGTGGGCATAGATTCTCGCTTCTCTATTCATGTGGTGCGCGTTATATATTTTTTTCGCGCGAATGGAAGGGACCTAAAGTTTAGAGCCAAGGTTTTTTTTATTGAAAAGCTTTCTCATCACAGTATTACTCTCGGAAGTTTTTCAACCATTCGCTAGATGTGGGACCGTGTTTTCTGCAATTTGAACCTCGAACCTCCCGCTCAGTAATCCAACGCACTTACCACTGAGCCCGGCCGCCCACATTGATAGCATATACAATTCCGCCAGACAACAAGGCATGGATGAAACATTAGTCTTGTGGATTAAAACAATGCTAATGAGCAGAAAGCTTATGGCTGTAATGGTTTGTAGGAACTGCGTCATGACAGGGGTGAACAGGAGTTGCTCACAGGGTTGCGTTGTACCTGCTCGTTCATGATAGTAAACTCTCAACGGTAAGACCAATAAGCATAGTTTGTTTGCTGGAATATGTTATCTCGTAAGTACTTCACTGCTTCTTTCGCTAAACGCCAGAGACCGGCTTTTCCCGTTTGCCTTCTGTAGCACGTGTTACTCTGCATATGTTCTGTAGAAATGGCCAACCTGCACTCAAGGCACCGGCTTAATCTTTTAATACTTCCAAAATACGATTTGAACTCAAGATCTCTCTTAACCCGGTCGGAGAATTTGGCTGAGTGCCAATTCACACTAAAGTGCAAACTCAGAGAATGTTTTGTCAGGACCCGAACCAGCACTGGGTGTACCTGTATCTGCGAATAGTAGTTCCATCGACGACTAGGTTTTTCGTGAATATAATAGTCGGTGGCACGGCTATGCTGAATACAAGCGAACTAAGTTTATACGAAATGACAAATGAAAAGCACAATATTTCCTCTGTTCGTGTCTCCATATTACTACAGTGGATCATTAGTAGGAAGTATGTAGCAACCTCCAGGCTTGGCTGCTTCCACGCGATGTTTTTGATGACCCTCCTAAGCCTGTTTCTGTCTCTCCCTCTTCCTTGTGCGTTAAGTAGTTATAAATTTAAACAATACAAAACTACAACAACAACATAAATATATTTATGTAACTATGTATACCTGCACCTCCTGTGCCACCTAATAATAATTTAAAGCATAGTGAATTTATTTTCTTATAAATAATTTTAAATATGTAAAAAAAAGTGTGATCCCGCATGATTCTTATCTGCGATGAATTTCCAAGGCCGGCATTACCTCATACCGCAAGGACATTTTCATTGTAAATTCCAAATCCTCAAAGGGAAATTCTGTTGTAAACCTATATCTGCGAATCATCTTGCTGAGAATGACTTTAAGGAACATTTCCGCATAGCGCCAACCTAAAAGGAAAAAAAAAATTTAATATCAAGTGTCCTTTCAATAAAATTGTCTTGTCGCCTACCAATACAGTTTCTTGGTCCTTTTGAAAAGGGAATGAATGCATAAGGATGCTTTCCCAATAGATTCTCTGGTAGAAAATTGTCTGGATTAAATTTGGTTGCATTTGGCCCCCACGTATCCTTATCTCGATGCAAATTAAAAACATCGATTAAAATCGATGTTCCCCGTGGTATGGCGAATTCTTCAGAGATCTTAACATCTCCACCTGTAGCTTCACGTCCCAGTAGAGGAATGGTTGTAGTAACTCTCAACGTCTCATTAATGACCATGTCCATGTAGACAAGATTTTTAAGGTCATCATAGTTAACGTTGACCTCCTTGTCGGGATAAAGCAATAAAACTTCCTCGAAAAGTTTTTCCTGATACTGCGGATGCATGGCAAGGAGCATCAAAACCGTATAGAGTGTAGAAGCCGATGTCTCAAAGGCCTAGAGAATCAGTTTGTCAATGAGTTGAGAAGACTGATATGTATGCAGGAGTACTCACTGCTAAGACTAATATATTCGACTCGATGAAAATATCCCGCCAAGTGAACAAATTCGTCCGATAAAGTTCCGTTGCTTGATCGATAAATATCCTTCGAGACTTTGTTATGTCTACACTTTCGTCAGGTTCATGACTGGTGGACATGTCTCCAAGTTTTTCAATTTTTTTATTAATTACCTTAAAAAGTTTTTTATTTCTTTCTGTGAGGGGTGCTTAAAGCGTGTACTTACATCGGTGAAATAGCCATGAATGTATCGTCTGGACTCCACATATGATTTATAGTACTTAGAAAAATAGAAAATTGCATCAATTCTCCACCAGGGTATAAGCGAGCGTTCAATGCTTAATTTTAAATGGCTGTCAAGAGATTAGCGGTAGTTAATGTTCCTTAAAAAACTAAGCACATGATGCTATTTATTTAGATCATCGAACTGAGAATGTGCGTTTATTAAAAAAAAAGATGGGCAACACTATTTCGCCAGCACTAATATTGACAGAGAGGAAGTGTCAAGCGCCAGCTGTTGAACAACAGAGGGAAATTTTGGAAATTAGTTTTTAAGATGAGTGCTGTGTTGCAGAAACTGTGAGAAATTTGAGAAGAATTGTAGGTCGAAATGAACACCGAAGCGAAGTCATATTTCAAAAGCTATATCAACAACCAAAGCATTCGAATTTGACATTGCGAAAATTCGAAACTAGTTGTAAAGAAGACTCAAAGAGTGACTGGTGAGGGCTTTTAAGCGGTGAGCTCATTAGTCCCCACTTATTTGAAAATGAAGCGGGCAACAAAGTTACAGTAAATGGATTACGCTTAAGTGTAGCAGATGTTTGTTGGCCATTATGCAGCCTGCGTTTTGACGTCGATGGACTTTAGATTTTTTATGGGGAACTGTTAAGGGCCTCTGTTACTCCAATAATCCACATTTATCGTCACAAATGAATCGAAAATAATCGAAAGTATGGGTTCCGGAATTTTTTCCGCAATTACCCGGTCAACAAGGCTCCAAAACCATAAAAGTGTTTCCAATCGGAAGTTTTAGCTGTTGACATTTCAAAAGCTCTCCTCACTGAAAACCCTAAGTAAAAACATAAGTATCTACAGAAATTTTCAATAGTTATGCTTTAACTTTGACAGTCGATTGTGGTTAAGTCTCAAGTGTCAGTGCTTTATTGCTGTCATTTCTGAAAACCTACACGCTTCCACAACGCATCAGAATACTGAAAATTCATTATAAAAAGTCATGTTTTCTTTGCCAGGCGATGCACAAACTACGTGGAATTTTCGGTCGACGACAGTTGCAGGAGCTTTTTTGAATGCTGACTGTTTGGTTGGATTTTGGTCGGACGGCCATCGGGCCATAAGTCCTTTCAAATAAGGAAGGCAAAGTGGTAATTGTCAACAACGAAAGGTATCGAGAGATGATAACCTTTTTTTTCAAGAAGATGTAATGTCAACTGGCCGCCACGATAATGCATTCAGCGCTCTTAGACTTTTTTTGGATTAATACAGCAAGAAATCACAACTCGGAGAACAACGTCATTCAAGCTTCTCCTGAAATTCAGCCCGATTCATGTGAAAGATTGGATTGTCTTGGATTGTCTCCTGCAAACGAACCCGTGATGTCCATTGAATTGAATGATGTTATTTTCGAGACATAATACCATACCTCACATGCAATTCTTGTTTTTTATACATTCTTTCAGCTTTGAATATAGTCCGTAAAGGCGTCATCAAGGCTATCATATACAATCTGATTACTACGACGAGTCTACATCCACCGGTTATAAACACTATTCGGTTTTAGGGGTATTTACGCAAGGGAGAAAGGTGATAAACTAACAGGAAACGTATTAGAACTGAACTAATTATTCTGACACCCATGGGCTTCTCTTACTACAATATCAATATGAATTTCCAAAAACTAGCTCTTGAGAGATGAAGTAACCCTTCATAATGCCACATTTCGTGGCAACTATAGGCACAGTAATTACAAAAGGTAAGCATGTGAGGTAAGACCGCGTCTTAGACTTGTTATAGTGATTGTAATAGACGAATACTTCTTGGCAGCTCACTTTAAAGAATGTACATGGGCTTAACTGACATTTATGGAGGCTATGGCGATATATACAGACCCACCCACCAAGCTTCAACAAAACCAAAAAGTCATCTGCCTTTTCAACAACTTCAACGACTTGTCAGAAAAAATACTAAGAGTCATTCTTAAAATTATTTTGAGCTTGAAATGATTCAGGAAAGCCATCATCCACTAAAAGGAGTTAATTCAGAAGCCGCTCAAATAATTCTACTTATCCAAGACAATGCAACATTTTTTTGAACCCACCGTAAGGTTTTAATGGTGAAGTGACATTTCTTGAAAAAGGGCCTCATTTGTAAAAATGTTTTTATTTATGGTTTTATTTAAAGGAGACAATGGATATATTTATAAAAAAAAGGTCCGCACTCTGCCCATCTGCTCAAAGTGATAGAAAACAAAAATTCTGATTTTTAATACGCTTTCGCAACTCTTGTTGGAGATATTTGACAGGTAAGAGCATTACATTTGCTATGATATCTAACAAAAAAATTCATTGTTCTTTTTACCTATCTGTAGTACCAAATTCAATATCCAAAGACTCTTAGGTTCACGGTATCTGATGTTTGTACGTCTGGCCTATAATTTATTTGCATTTGACACAGTGAATTCACAGTGATTCCCATGCCTCATATGCCACTGTCTTCGTTTCTGTCACACTCTGTCGTATGTGGAATATTACGTATAATTTTCTTTGACATCAATAAGCTTGGCATGTCATACGTCATGTAAAACATTCAATACACTTTTTTAAAACCATATTTCATTATTTATTCCACTTGCAAAAGACAAGCAAACAAAGGAAGAGGAAAAGAATGAATGACATTCGTTAAGAAAAGAAAAAAAATTGTCGCTTAAGCAAAAAAAAAAGCCATACTCTTTGAAGCATGATGTGATGGTTGATGTTTTGTTTACTTCAAAACCGACGACCTTTTCACTATTGTGGTTACCATACCGTAATTACCTAAGAAAGGGTATAATGTCTGGGAATGCGGACCAGCCTGCATGACGGTCAGTGAAAGTAACCACATAAAAACTATTGTGAGTTAATAAAATATGATTCTATTAGGTTTATTTTGTACCTGCAAATTAAAATGCGATCCACTGTCAAAACGATCTCATAAATACACAATACCGTCTGTCATTTAAAGTGAATGAACTTTGACGACTTACGAGCATAGATTATGAAATATGCAGATATTGATCCAAAATAAAAGATACAACGTGATGTAAACTAATTTCACAATAGCCCAAAATATTTGACATAAATTTGCATTTTGACGTGCGAAATCGTTGATAAGTTTAATTAAATTATTCATCAGGAAAATTAATCTAACGCACACGACTGGGTCGCACGTATTTGCTCTTGAACTGAAAGCATTTTCATTCCAAAGATACTCTAAAACCTGTATAGACTACCACCCATCGTTGACGATAAACAGGATGGAATGACCTACTTTCGAGTTCCTCTTCACCATCATCACTAAGTCTAATTAAAGTCTCGAGATTGCGAATTTTTGCCGACACCAAAACCCGCCCCTTATAACAGAAAGTATCTAAAACACCAAACTGGTTTGTATCTCAAGCCATAAACTTAAACTTTAGGGTGTGCCGCACTCTATGTGAACTAAAAATTTTATGTGATTTGAGATTAGTTTAAGAATAAAATTAAAAACTTCTAACTATTGCGTGTGGGATATAAATTTGCAGTCCCCCTCGTTGGCCTCGTTTATCTCTACGTCCATGGTGGTAGCTGAAAGAGTCCCACAAATTAAGAGTTATCACGTAAATCATTTTCATTACGATGCGATGACGTACCTAAAGCAGTTTGTATGGTGAATTTTTGGAATATGTCGTCCAAATCGACGCCTTTACATCCGACTAAGCGCTCCAGCTTTTGCATTAATTCGTCGGATCTGTTATTGAAAATTGGAAAGAATTTCAGCAAAACTTTGTGATGGAATGACGGGCTTAGGAGCTTTCGATGTTTGGTCCATCGTTGAGCTGGAAAAATAGAATCAAATAAGTAACTGCTTACGTTCCTGTAATTATTTATTTTACTAACTTTTACTGGATAGTAGTCCTGGACCGATTTCCTTTTCCAATACCACGAATGCACCAGATTTATCTGTACAATTTCGAGATGAGAGCACCTTTTCAATGACCTCCGGATCGAATGTATAGAAGTAAGGAGCCACACCAATCCATGTGAAAGCCGATTTGGAATTGTAGTCCGTTGCGATTGTTGGCAAACCATTGAAAAAGTCTAAAAGAAAAAAAAACAGCAACAACAACAAAACGAAAAGAAATCATGTAAAGAATTTGCATGTTTCATAAAGTTTAGATTTATAGATAAATTCATTGGGTCACTGCTATCTGTAGGCTAATCAAAACGTGAAGTGAATAAATGCAAATAAGGTATGCAAATGTGATGTTCGGCGCGGGTTAAAGAACTTAATAATAAAATGTTGTGCGATACAATTAATTGCCTATAAGACCCAGTTTCTATAGATGGATTCATTAAAATTCGCCATTAAAGAGAGCTGGCAGATGAATCAGCCCTGAAGTATTCGTAAAGGAGTTTAAGTTTATGCCTCCATGTGGGTATGATTGAAAAAGCAAAAAATGCCTCATCTTGGACAGAAATTGGATTGATCAGCATGTAAATGAGTATCTTTCTATTAAATTGAAGTTTATACCAACTAAGATTAGGGACATCCCACAAGAGGTGCCATTTTAGATTTCACGCCATTGTTGAACTGTCAACATTCAACTGTCATTGCGATGACTTTTGACGAGTAAAAACTATGAGGTTATTAAATATGGATCGACACACATTTACACAACGTATTGGAGTAGTGAAAATTCACTACAAAAACTGTGAAAATATCGCGGAAACGTTTCATAAAGTTCGTGCTGCTTTTGGTCAGACATCATCAAGAGCCTTCTCGCACAGTTGTAGTGAATTTAAGCGATAAATTTGAACATCTCGGACAGGTTAGTGATGTGAAGACTCCGGTACGTAAACAAACAAATTCTGTCGCTCCGAAAACACCGATACCAACTTAATGTAAAGAACTAAAATCAGCTAGAAACACTAAGATCCATAGCGCGAAGGCTATTCGGCAAATCAAAGCGGGGTGAAAACTGGCAAAACTACACTGAGAAGCTAATGGAGTAAAATAAAGAAATCAGGAAAGCTTACAGGAAATAGCTTCAAGAAATTCTGTGAGAGCATCACATCTACACCTGCTGCAACCAGGATGGACAAGGCCCTATCAAGAGGTAATGTTGATGCACTAAGCAGTTTAAAAAAGCAGGATGACAAGTACATTGAAAATGCACCTATCATCAAGCTGACCACCGACACTCCACGTTCCAATACTATACTTCTGGTAGAAGTTCTTCCCTTTCATTGGATCAATGCATCGCAAGCCTTTTCCATCGAAGCCAGATATGTATACGAGACAATGCCAGCAGTAGAGTAATCACTTTCTCTTTAAAAGTAGACCTGCTTTAACCACCGTCATGCTTAGTAGGATCTTGCATAATGACAATGCTAAATAATATTTGTAACACTGGTACCTTTCTGCGACACACTATTACCATAGCTTAACATTGATAAGCCATCTATGTAACTTACAATCCTCTGCCTCTACAAATGCAAATTTTTGCGTGTCTCCCAAATTTGGCAGCTGTGAAAACGTGTGAGCCCAACCAAAATGATATCATCTCTAGGGAAAGCATTAAATTACAAAAAAAATAACTTTTTTTATTCCCATAGTAGTAAATGGTTGAGATTTCTTCATAATAAATTTAAATTTGAATTAAAACATACGGAGAAGTTGAAATCGGCTTGGAATGGAGTATGTGATACTCTATAATAATGGCATCTCGCTTCTAAGAGTGCATTTTCCTGGCCATAAAGGATTCATAAAAAAAATGGATTAGAAAACGTCCCAATGTTAATGGGTGAATGACTAATTAACATCTAGAAATTTTCTTCTTTGGGTGGATTGCTGTCTCAAATCCTACTATGGCGACAAAATCTTTCCAACTGGCAATGCCTCAAACGTCAATTCTAACCACCATTTATTTGTGCAGAGAAGTATGAAGTATATGTTCGTCAAACTATTAAACCAATCAGATCAACAAAAATTATGGAAAAGGTCAGACTTTGTCCATAAAGGGACATGTAGTCACCACCACCAAGTAGTAACGTCCAAGCTTGTGAAGTGGTGTCGTGAAGAACTTAAGGTTCTTGGAACACAGCACAAGGTTGCGCTCTGCTGGGTCTCTGGACATGAAGATATATCAAAAGACCGACGAATTGGCCAGAAGGAGTTTGGAATCCACATCAAAACATGTCCACACATCGGTGTTCATCTCGCTTTGCACACTGAGGCTTGAAGCAGGAATTAAGGCCCTAAAGGAGACTAACATCAGATGGTCCTCCCTAGTATATGGTCTCGTTGTTTCGATAACAGTAGGACCGACAGGATTATTTAAAGACTCTGATAAAAAAAAAACTAAGACTAACGGAAGAAGACTTATTTCGTAGATGTGGTTATGAGGAAGAATCTTCGCCGATCGCGTATCCCGAAATCTCGCCACGACTCCTATGCCGCCAGCATCAAGTGCCGAAGACCAGTGGCAACGTTGCCAACATGCCATCAGAGACGCCGCAACTGATGTGCTGGGTTTCAGTCGACCACCACCAAGAAACCCCTGGTTTGACGAAGAATGCCGGCAAGCACATGCAGCTAAACGGGACGCGTACAAAGCGGCGCTGCAAAGAAGGACGAGGGCTGCTCGTGAGCTCTACGAGCATAAGAGACGGGAAGAGCATCGGCTACTCCAGAAGAAGAAAAAAGAGCACGAGAAGCGCGCGATCGAAGATATTGAGAGATTATACTCCAGGAATAATGTACGGAAGTTTTACCAAAAGGTAAAAAGAACGTGTCACGGCAACAAGACCCGTACGGAAACCTGTAGAGATGAGGAAGGAAACCTGGTAGTAGAATCACAGTCGGTGCTGAGAACATGGAAAAACTTTTTCTGCAGACTGTATAACGGCGATGAAGATCAACATACCGCTGTCAGGCAGAATGCGCCATTCAACATAGACGATGATAGCCAAAACTTCCGTCCACCTGACCAAAACGAAGTAAGGATAGCAATATCTAAGCTTAAATCTAACAAAGCTGCTGGACCTGATGGCCTACCGGCCGAGTTGTTTAAGGCAGCTGGAAATGACTTGGTAGAGAGCATACACCAACTCATTTCCAAGATTTGGTCAGACGAGTGTATGCCTGATGAATGGAACCTCAGCATCGTTTGCCCGATCCACAAGAAAGGAGACCCCCTCAACTGCGCCAATTACAGAGGTATCAGTCTCCTCAACATCGCGTACAAGATCTTACCTGCCATATTGTGTGAACGCCTGAAACCCTTCATCAACAACCTGATTGGCCCCTATCAGTGTGGTTTCAGGCCAGGAAAGTCCACGGTCGATCAAATTTTCACACCCCGCAGATCCTGGAAAAAACCCAAGAAGTCCAAATCGATACTCACCATCTTTTTATCGATTTTAAGGCCGCATATGACAGCATTTATAGAGACGAGCTATACAGAGCCATGTCTAGTTTTGGCATCCCTGCCAAACTCGTTCGTCTGTGCAGGATGACGATGGAGAACGCTCGCTGCTCCATCAAGGTCGGTAATGACCTCACCGAGACCTTCGATGTCAAAAAAGGATTTAGACAAGGCGACGCGCTGTCATGTGACTTCTTTAATATCATTCTTGAAAGAATTGTGCGAAACTCACAAGCCAACTCCGGAGGCACAATCTTTCAAAAGTCTGTGCAACTACTAGCTTACGCGGATGACATCGACATAATTGGCAGAACACAGCGGGCTGTCACTGGTGCGTTCGCTAGTATCGAAACAGAAGCCGCCAAAATGGGTTTAGCTGTAAATGAGGGCAAAACAAAGTATATGCTGTCGACAAGAAGGGACACACAACATCGACGAATCGGACAGAACGTCACAGTCGACAGCTATAACTTCGAGGTAGTAAGGGACTTTGTCTACCTTGGCTCTGCTATTAATTCTGACAATAACATCTCGGCGGAAATTAACCGAAGAATTACTCTTGCCAATCGCTGTTTCTTTGGGCTGAGAAGGCAATTGAGTAGTAAGGCCCTATCTCGAACAACTAAGGAGACTCTGTACAAGACCTTGATCATCCCAGTCCTGCTTTATGGCGCTGAAACATGGACTCTGTCGAAAGCGGATGAAGATATCCTTGGTCGCTTCGAGAGATAAATTCTTCGGAAGATATACGGTCCCGTTTGCGTTGACGGGCTTTGGAGGAGAAGATTCAACGACGAAATCTACGAGCTGTACAGCGACATCGATGGCTAGGACATGTAGAGCGAATGGACACCAATGCTCCGGCCCGCAGAGTCTTCGAATCTAACCCGGAGGGACAACGCAGTAGAGGAAGACCTCGCCTAAGGTGGCGCGCACAAGTAGAAAGGGACCTCAACCAACTTGGAGTGCGCAACTGGAGGCAGTTAGCTAAGGACCGGGCTAACTGGAGAGGCTTGTTGGTTGAGGCCCAGGTTCACCCCGAACTGTAGCGCCACCTAAGTAAGTAAGTAAGGTTATGAGGAAGTGAATGAGATTACAACCCACTTTCGCTGTCACTGTCCAGGTCTTATCCACCTTGAATTTAAATTTCCCGGGCGAGACTTCTTCTGTGACATTAAAGTGGATTTTCATTATAAGGTTAAGTACATTATTTACAATCCCACCGTCAGCCAAAGCTTTGTATAATTTCATTTTCCTAGCTTAAAAGTTTACCCCCAACAATTGTGGATGGAGAGGCATGGCTGTTTGGTTTGGTTATTAAAGGTGGTCATTACATGCATATGTCTACGCTTTTGAAGGTCTATCACCTTCAACTTTGAGTCTTATCCTAGGATAAGTTAATCTAAAGACAAAATTCGAGGTAGGCATACATCAGTCAAGTCTTAAAAACTGGTACACGGTAAACCGCATTCGCTGTGAATTTAATGTTGAACACATCCATTTTATATTGACAGCTAGTTAATGAGTGACATTTAAAGGCATCGAAAGCCGCATTCTAGTAATCGACGTTCATAAGTGCAATATGAGAAAGTCTGATATTTTCAGAACCTTCCGACGGTTTAGAAGAACCCAAAATGGAGGACACTGGTGAAATAAGTAATTAACTTTTAAGGATCTAATCCCTGCATTGTCAGAACTACTAGCCGTTTGCAAACGCAGAAAAAATCGTCGTGAGAAATAAAAATGTCACAGAAATCCATGTCTTGCATTATTAAACAAGATCTAGGACACAATTTATACAAAAGACACACTCGCCACTTGCTAACAGTTCAATCGAATCAAAGCGGATGATGTGAACGGTGCTCTATGCCGCTGGTACGCGCAAAAGCAAAGGCGTTGAACATGTCTTAATAAAACTTTGCTTTCACTCAACAAATAGATTTTCCAACCAGACTCTGCACCAGCTAACAAGGCAAAGACAACACAACAATACTGTTCCTGCCTTCACGTTTTTTGACATTTTATTCATCTTGTTGCACTGTTTATAATCAAAGATAATTGCCCTTTCAGAAATTGCACATACATATATTTCAGAGCTGTCAATGCGGTCTTCCTGTATTTCCAAATGACATGGCGATGGGTTCTGCGTATGGCTTAGGCGGTTCGAAAATTTATTTTCATATCTTAAAACGGTACTAACCCGGGAAATATCACCGGACTTTATAGGCACATCTTATTCTACTATTAGGACAGCATTCCTTGTGTCTTGACGTTTTTGCATACAAGCAGCAGACTGACTGCTGTCAGATCAAGATTAAGGGCGGCATTTGTATTTGCAGACAGGCTACGTAATAGAATGCATAGAATTTGTCCACCAGCGAAACGTTGAATATTCTGACGTAAACGAAATTGTCTTCAAGCGTTTAATTGAAGTATATTTATAGTGAAATAGCGATGCTCTTCTGCATATACTAATTTTATTAAATACTAATTAATTCATTTAACACCAAAACGCAAGAGACTGCTTCCCCTCTCCTGAACATGACTGTTTAGTTTTTATACGCCTTTAAAGCAATACATTTGCGGTGAGTCACCCTATACTTTCCTTTTAATTTTAAATAAAGAAAGCGGCTGAGCCCAAAAAGTAGGGCTGTGGTGAAATAAATAAAATCCCTCCGAACATAGAATCTGTGTCGCGTAGCAAAACCTTATAATCGCACTACACGTGTCCACAAATGCAGCTTGCTGGGCGTCAAAATTATATTTGGGACGTTTGAAAGAAACGAACTTGTTTTCGGTTAGCACGTGTGAAATTTAATATTTCTTTTACCACGTTTCTACGTCAAATCAGTTCCAAAATTAAATACGTGCTACATCCTGTGCTATTTATTGTGATATATGGTTTGTAACATGCAGAAATATTAATGACAAACCCCCAAAAACAAGGTGAGTGGTTTAAAATGCTCACCAAGTTTTATCCCGAAACGGTTTGAGATACATGGGATAAAAATACACAGAAGCGACGTTTTATTCAGAGAAGAGGGCGGTGGTTTAGTGGACTTGTAGATTGGTTATAGAGGTGTAGGTGCACTGCGACCTTTATAGATCTATTGTGCTACCCCGACTTGGAGCTCTAGGCGATGAGATACTCCACTTAGAGCACCTTCTCCAGTGGAGTATCTGAAGTGGTCTTCTTCTAATAGAGAGTAGGCATTTATGTGTTTCCTTCTTTTGTGGATCAGTGTAAGGATGAGCAGCCGGTTCTTGCTGATGTTTATACAATCCTTCTTCTTTTCTGGTTATAGTCCCCGAGAAGATGTTTGGCCTGTCTTAGTCTAAGGACTTACAAAGTTCCGCTATTTTGCAGTCTTCTTCTCTTCTTAATCTTCCCCGTATCGTGTCCGGCCCCAGCCCACAAAATGGTTCCGGGCCGATAAATAGGGTTTCTGATCCTTCTATTAGGACTAAAAATTATCATAGATTCTACAGAATCCTCTAATTAAACGAATACCAGATGAAAATATTGCAGTGAGGAAAAGTGGACGTTGTTGACCTCAAAGGTTTGGACTGACTTATCGTCCCAGTTGGCCAAGCTACACAATAGAAATCGAAGATGCTAAACACGTCATGTTCTATGTATTACCCAAGGTACGAAAAAGGACAACATCTGTTGGAGAAGGAACTGTATATGAATGTATCCCAACACAGCATAAACCGACAGAAACTACAACGAAATGGAGTGCAGGAGCATGCAGACTCTGCTGACGAGAATCAACATCTACTACGTAATCAAATAAATTATTCAACACCTGAGAACTCGCATAAGCAAATGATGAAATCGTAAGTCATGCTCTCTTATGTCATCTTGGTCAAACGGTATGCCCGTGAATGCCTTATATTGTCAGAGGTGCTACCAAATCAATAAGTTTTCTGTGGGTAAAGCAAATTCACACGATTTCTACATCGTGTAACAAAGCATGACCACATATCCAACATCGCAAAGTCAGCACAGTTGGGCTGAATACATAGAATATATTTTTCATTGAACAGTTCCTTCTCCTCTTTAAAACACAAGTTAGGCCACAGCAGCTTAAGGATTGCTCTCACGGAAGGATTTACAGAACACTCCCATTTAAAGCATTCAGAGACGAATTATCGGGTTAATAGAAGCCCACGGATCTGTCCGACTTATCGTATTGTGTATGGGGCCTATTATAGACTTATGTACGTCTTCCAAAAGAAATTCCTAAAAAAAAGCAAAATTATTGGCAATACCGCCCTATGAAGTTGTACGTGATACATTTTCTAAACTATCTAGAGCTTCGCACTATTATACAAGTCCAATGCCGTGTCGTCTTTCATCTTCTTTTGTTCACAACTTCAAACGAAGATACATATGTTGTCTAACATATTACGTACATAAATCATTTGCTATAAATATACGACTGGTTAAAAAGAATAATGACAACACACACTGACGCACTTTAAAAAAGTTAAATGTCAAACAAAAAAAGAAGAAAACAAAAATTCTTTGCAATAATGGTTTTAACAAATAAAAATAAAGCTTCGCCAATGAAACAACGAAATGACTAGCAGTTTTCAAAACGTACGAGTGCATATGTACAAAGATAACTAAAAGTGAAGAACATTAAAAATGTTGACAGATGTCCGAAGATCATTTCGAAAATGTTCAAATTCACGTCAACAAATGAAGCCTAAAAAAAGTAATGACTACAAAGCGAGCACATTTAACGCATCAATAACAGAGTACAGATTGTACGTGTAAATATTAAAGGTGTTCATTTTATTATGTACATGAGTATTAAAAAAAAGGTTGTTAACGATCAATTATGTCAGAGATCAGAAAAATTAGTAGAAGTAAATGTTCAGATTTAAATATTGACTATAAATCAATTGCTTTTATACCAACTGAACTAACTAATTTAAATAGGTTCCACATTTAGGAGTAACTCTATGCTCTGTTCCTTGGGTCGAATTAATATAATTTGTTACCATCAGACTTGTAAGCTGCGACACACCTCAAGGTGGTGTCTTCAAAAATGAGGCCGAAGCTCGCATTATTGTCAATCGAGATCGATTGAACGATGATCCACGGATTATTTATGTCGAAATTTGAATGGAATGGATCGTGAAGACACATGGTTCACACGTGGTGACGCAAAGTCACTGGCTTACGCTGGTAAATAAGTAACAATTGGCGCTTTGGGGGCCAATATTGTTCATGTCAGACGTTATACGAGTATGTGTCCACTATAAGTCGAAAAGAAGCCCAAAGTTGGACGGACAGAATGCGCTTCGCCATGAATAGCCACTGTGGCCAAATGTATATCCGAAATCTTTTCGAATAATTGTAATAAATCGATTAATGTGATAAATTTCAAATAAAAAGCATTTTTGACTTAATTATAATTTTTTGGTCCATTTAATTCAATTTAAAGTTCCAAAAATACGAAGTAGAATCGATTGGGAATCGAATACTGTTGTAAGCAGCTCTACGAGAGAAATATATACGAATGGCTCCGTGGTACCAAAATGTTCATGGATCAACTGGAACCAACTGGAACCCAAGGGCCCCTAAACGTTGTCGGTAAATATGGCTGGTAGTTCAGCGATTCGTCTAAAAGCCTCCTTACGGCGGTCAACCTATTGCAGATGACTCTGCACTACTTTATCTTACTGTCCCTAATGCATATCAGCCTTAATTTTAGAAAATGGTCTCAGCTGTTAGAAGGTGGTCTGCAAATTTCGCAGAAAATATCGTCGTCATTTATGTAGGTCCAAATAAATCAGAGTCTAGTAGCTCGTTCCCAACTGAATCATAGGCTGCAAAATGTAAGGCTTTCGTGGCAGAACGCAAACAAGTTACACGGTGGAAAATGTGAATGTTACTCCCACAATTATGGGTCAACAACCAGGAACAACAAGACGACGCTCTACATAAATTGACATTTCTTGATAGCGTCGACAGCAAATTTTGCACCAAGATCTGCATATGTTCCACATTAAAGTACCCGTATGATTAATTTAACAGCTGCTGCACAGGAACCAAGAGTACTGCCAGGCCGTCCTTAACCTAAACGAAAAAATTGCCGGTTTCATAACGAAAAACTCACGATGAAGCCTCAATCGATTTGTCAACTGCCAGTACTGAGAACTCGCACATGATACACAAGAGGCTTTTTTATCCCCCACAAAATGACTGTTTGGTGCATAATGGGTGCAGGAAATTAATAGCAAATAATATACAGACCCTATTGACTTCCAATTAACTTTCAGAGAACACATCATTTGAACTTTGAAGAAAGTCAGTAGAGCAGTAAAAATTCTAAACCATATAAAAAGTCAGGTAGTACTGCGGCCTGTACACCAGGTGCCAGGGGAATTTGTTTATACTACTACAAGTGTCACAAAACAAATTGCCTAAGATGATGATTAACCTTTCATGCCACCATTGCACTTTAAGGCTTCATAAATTATATGTTATTTGTGAGAGCTCAAAATACAAGGACAAATTTGTAAGCAATGTCAACTTAATTTATGAACTCCCCACAGGTTGTAGCCTTATCGTATATGGCTTTGCTGTGAGACATTTGGAAAGTGTAATCAAGAGGACGTAGGTGCATGAATCTTTTTCAATTAAAACTAGCCCTCCCTTTGTTTAAGGTATTCAAGCCATACATCGGATTGCCTTCTTATTTAAGGGGTATAAGGTTATGTCCTACAGCTTGGTTGAACAACGAGGTTAAGGCCTGAATGGCTATGGGGTACTAGATCGTCAGTCAACCAGATCTCCGGACTACACCGTCTTACTGCAGTGAGCAGTCAAGATTGGCCAGTTTAGAGGGGCCAAAGGTACAAATGGCTTTTAGGCTCTATTACTCCTTGAAGCGACGACAACTCCATTGCAAAATACGCCATGCAATGGAATTCTCTTACCCAGGCAAGCAGAACAGCGAAACGCCCTAGGCAAACGTGACGCAGGTCAGTCGAATCAAGCTCTTTGGGAATGAGTTGCTGGCAGCTCAGATGCCTATGCCCCTCGAGAGGTGGAAAGATTTAAGTAAAAAGCAATAGTAAGTATAGATCCAAAGGACCCTGTGCGACAACAAGCCCAATGTCATGCCAAGGCACCTTGGACAGAGAGTACAGCGATGTCATCCACATATGTAAGTCTGGGCGCAAATAAGAGAACCATTGAGAGCAGTTAGCAGAGAGTTAACTACATTGAATCATTAGAGGTATCACTAGGGCAAAGTACTTCGAAAAGCTATCAATTACGTCTGTACTCTCAAATTACTCGAACAAGTTGAATGCATTTTCTTCAAACTTGACATGTGCGCTCTGCAGGGTCACAATTCGAGGTGAAATTCAAGTTCTGATCTCTTTGCTTCCACTAAGCACAACGCCGTTCTTGAATTTCATAGACCATTTTTAACCCAATATCCAACCAGAAAAGATTTTTAAAAAAGGAAAATATGAAGCAGGCAGTCGGTAGGCACTGATAGGTTCAAGATGAACGTAGAAGAACTTATATCTTTCCTGGTACAAGCGAAGGTCCTAGCAGCGCCGTTCATGAGACTGCGATGAGGGTAACACCGTCGCTGGATATCGTTTCCACAGTCACTTAGCAATGCCACCAGTATCTGCTGAATTAGTTAAATTCGAACTCATTAAATGCTGTCGCAAATAGTTCATCATAAGGATACAGATTCCTTTCCTTTCCTTCTGCCATCAAACAAATTCTCTTGAAGGTCTTTCTTGCAAGATATCGAAATTGCAGTAAGCCAAGCGAAATAAGAGTTTAAGTACTTTTTTGTGAACTGGAAATGTTCCGCGAAGATACAGGGTACATTCCCTCCAATGGGTATCACAATGGTTCTGCATTGACTTGCACCAACAATCGTGATATATCGCTGCAGTGTTGCCTTCTGATCCTTTGACATTTTTTTATGATTTTTGCTTTAGCTGTTCAAAAAGATGATTGTTCGTAAAAAATTTAGTTAAAGTGAACATTTTCGGTCCAAAACTTTTGAACGATTTTAAAGATGGCGTCGAGTAGACGTATTTGACGATGAGTCACTACTCTTGGCCGTTTTAGAATGGTGGTTCAATAAGCCATAACGCCACTTCGTAGTAGGCTAGTAGAGGACAACCAATGCACTTTCAGGAAGAATGAGTAATTTTTGGGCAAATATGTGACCTTTATTAGAATAAAAAAAATACGTTTTCAAAATGCTTTTCTTTCAATGCTGAAACACAAAAATTGCAGATTACAAAATTTCATCTGCTGGATTTCAAAAACGTTCCATTTTAATAGTCTTTAGCAAAGAGAACAACCAATTTCTAAGACACATTTGCAAGACACATTTTACATAGACATCTGACACTTCGTTGAAAAGAACTCTTTAAGAAGAATTAAAATTTATTTTTCGAAATTCTAAATGTAAAACAAAACTAATGCTTGGTGCAACAGACCGTATGTGGTCGAGGGCCTAGATTCTCGCGACCGTTCGAGTTGTGTGTGGCATATTTGTTCACACTAATGGAAGGACCTTACAGTTTAGAGCCACATCCGAAAGACTTTTTTTTAGAAGCTTTCTCATGACAGTTGTTACTCTCGGACGTTTGTGAGACTTTTGCGATAGGTGGGAACAAAACTTTTCGGTGTTTTCTAGGATTCGAACTTCGAACCTCTCGCTTAGTAATCCAATCCAACCACTGAGCTACGGCATAAATGTAAGATATTATGTTGTCAAAAAAAGGGTGCCTGCTCCCTATCTGGCCTAAAAATTTGAGAAAGGCATGCAAACAGAAAAACCTCGAATCCATACCGTTAAATATGTCGGATTTTGATAACTTACACCGTTTTCGACATGTTGCAATTTGCATGTTCTCAGATCGCTTCGTCACGCGTTGTGAAAAAGCGACTGACAAAAATTTGCTATCTGCCTACTTCTCAATCTCTCGCTAAAATCAATGAAAACTCACCAAAATCGATTCAATGATCCAGACGTTGTATGGAAAAATAGGCGACAAGACGCGCATTCAGCTGTCGTATTGCAAAATAATTACAAATCACAATCGCCTTGTTACTAAGAAACTTGTTACAATGTAGTGCACTTAACGTCTCACAAGAACGATTCTTTGTTTACACTGCGGAGTCTCTTAGTGAAAACCCACCCTTAGCACGAAGGGGCTTGTTCAGTGTTGACAATTTCATTTTTAACATCACAATTCGTTCATTTCTTTGCATAAACTTTTTTTTCACAAATCACACAAAAAAAAAAGAAATTTCATTTAAAGAAATTAAGGGTAGTAAGCTACCCTAAAGCTTTAAACAACTTCACTTTACAGGGTGGACAATCTTGTTTTTTTCTTAAGAAACTGATCAGATTGATCGTGATCAATTGCGGCGGCAACATCAAACTATATTTAAACAATAAATTGCTAAATATTTGATTAACAATAATAAAATTTCACCACGGCACTTTCTTACAAAATATAAAACCAATAAACTATGTAATAATCCTAACCTATTACCTTTCAAATTTTCTTACCTTTCAGTGGGAACAATCTATAGAAAATCCCAAATAATGGTAGACCTATGGGACCGGGAAATTTTAACGCAAACAGGTAGAATCTCCGCCGTGACCAAATAATATAGAGCCAAAGCAAAATACCGAACCCTAGGAGAAATGTACCAACGGTCATCTTCAACACACCAATGCTACGAACATACTAACGTTGTAGAACAAGGCTACCGAGTTGATAGCCGAAAGGCGGAACTTATAAGAGATTGTTTAGATACTCATTAAGATTTGTGAACTAGCACACATAGCAAAAGTAGTAAAAGCTGCGTATAGTTAATTACAGAAATTCGTTTGTCTTTCCGTTTTTTTTTTATGCATACATATACAATTTTGGCTCTTATGCCTGAGGGGAGAGAATGTCGCTCGGGTTAAGCGATGAGCACGGCTTAAACTTGAACTTGGCTTAATTAATTGGTTTTTGTTTATGTTTACTTTGTAGTAGGGGTAGAGCAGCTACAGAGACTTGATCGAATTAACAAGGGTGCGTTACATCTGACAACTTATGGTGAAACCTGGGGTAAACATAATTATTCGCTTTCTATTTCGATGGCGTTGGCAAATCGTGCGAGAGAGAGTGAATTTTTTGGTCTGTCATTGTTTACTTTTTTAATAGAGTAACTAATTAGATCTTCGATAGGGCGACTTATGTAGTGGGATGTAGTATCAGATCGATTTTGTTAATTCATTGAGGGATCATAACAAGTCGCAGAGGTAAGGGGATGCCGGTTAGCTTTCAATTTCACCACACTAAAATGGTGATGTGCAAAGTGGAAAAGTAACCCCGGAATTCAGTTTATGTAATTTAGTATGAACATGTTAATAGAGTGGCTCTGCTATGGGAGATTGAGGCAGTTTTGTAAAGAATTCATTAGATAACTTTGGCTATATCTCTGATGGGTGTAATCTGCTGGGCTGTTAAAAGTGTCACTTAGCACTGCAAGGTGGAGACAAGCGGGTACAATTTGTCTTTCTTAATATCGTGACTGAAACAAGAAATCTCTGTTTTCGTTCTTAAACAAAAAAAAAAAGTGTATAACTAGCATAACTAATTTAATTAAATGACACTTCTCGGTAACAAGGTCCAATTATTGTAACAAAGTGGCAACGCTGATCGCTTTGTCGCTTGCTTCAGCTTAGAAAAGGTGTAGAAATTAAAGTGAAGTGGAAGAAAGGACTCGCTATTCTTTGTTGTGAACATATAAATTCTGATATCTCGAATACACTTTTAGGCCGGACAGTTTGTAAGACCAGGAAGAAGGACACTCATTTTTAGAAAATATTCGTGAATTAAGACGACAAATTTAAAATTTTAAAATATATATTTGGATCCGGTCTAAAGAGCTCTTTCCAACGATATATCACATTTTACAGAGCATTTCGACAAATAACATCAGCGTGGACGCCGTAACTTAGTGGATTGGATTACTGAGCGGGATGGTTGAGGTTCGAGTCCCGGAAAATACCAACAAGTTTTTCAGGGTCCCATCTCTCGAGAATGTCTGACAAAAATCCTAGAACTGTCATGGGAAAAACTTCTGCAAAAAAAGCTTTCAGATATGTATGGCTCTTACCTGTAGGTCCGTTACATTTGGATCAAAAATATAACAACAACTATACGAATGGTCAAGAGAAGTTAGGCCGTAGACTACATGAGTCTCTGAGTCTCTACTTTGCATGATATGTAGAAATCATGTATGCATGCAGCTTTTTTAGCTTGAAACTAGAAGATGGAGACAGACAGATGGTCGGATGGGAGCACGAGTGAGAGCAATAGGATTCCTTGATCTACGTGTATAAGGAACCCTGTAAGGTTAAGTTATTTTTATTTCGTTATAAAATACAAATTTTGCGATTAAGTGTGGTATAGAATGTTAAAAACTGAGCTGCACGAGATTGATGGCAAACTCTGCGTTTTGATAAAAAAAAATTTGATTTAAATTATTGCATTATTATGGCTTCACAGCTCCATGGTTGTTAGAACGTGCTGAATTTTCGCCTTTAGGCAAGGGAATTGTTCAAAAACTCCCAAAAAAAGAAGTCGCATGGTGTCAAATCATCATGTTGACCAATTCTTAACGTTATTTCTTAGACTTACACAAACTGATCCTTTTTCTTACAGCAACCCAATTGTTTGTTGAAATTATAGTGCTGAAATCACATATCTTGAAGATCAAACAATGAATCACTCAACCAGCCCGAAAAACGCACTAAACAGTGACGCATGGTAGATGCACTGACTTCTCTTGAGTTCTCCCCAAAATTCTTACGAAGCCATTGAGTTGATAATATACTTATTTACTTAATGGGCTCCCAACCTGTGTAGGTCAGGTCCCTGCCTGAGAAACGGCAGCCTTCATTCTTCAATCCAGCGCATGCCGCATCTAGTTTTCCAGACCAAGCAAGCAAAAGCTTCGCCCTTTTTCGGACTGCATCCACACCTTGATATTGCACATAGAGTTCACGGTTGTATATTCTTCATTCGCCCTCCTCGCATATGAGACCAAATATTCGTCTGGTCTGCTTTCCTGGTTGTCGGCCAGCACTCGACACGATAGAGCAGAACTGGTGGGATCAACGTTTTTTCGAGATCAACGTCTTCTGAGTTTTTGTCATCAGTTTTGCTTTTGACCCAGCTATTTTTCCAAAGTAGCAACACTTTTCTTGAGTCAGTCTTCGTTGAATCTCCACTAAGGTGTCGTTCGTGGAATTGGGGTTTACTCCGACGTAGGTAAACTCCTTACGTCAACCTCATTAACACCTTGTGGATTATCATTAAGCACTGCGTTGAATATAAATCACCACTTCATCTTTACGCAGGAGAGGCATCTGCGATAAAAGTAGCATACGACAAGACTTATTCTATCGCCGATTTTTTCTATTGGTGATTAGCGACGTGCTCTATGCAGCTTTGTCAGCCGAACTCATACACCTCGACTGCGCTGACTATGTGTGGTTGCTCGCATAGAATTATGGGCCTCCACCAAATGACAGCAGGTATTGAGAGGGAGGCAGGCGTCGTCGGGCTGACGATTCACGCGGCCAAAACAAAAATTATCAGCCTAGGAACAAACTCATCGGCTCAAATTTGCATCGTTGGGCAACTGGCAGAGAATAGAAGGTTGACGGTATCTTGCGAGTATTGTCTCTACCGATAACGGAACCGAACTGTATATAGAAGTGTGCGTATGGGATGCTGTCCAAAATCTGGAGTAGTAATGCAATCAGCCTAAACACCTAGCTGAGACGTTAAGTCCAACACAGACTTAAGCATCCAGCACTTGGAAAGTGACTGTTAACAACACACAAAAGATGCAAACCTTTGTTAGCAGGTGTCTACGCAACATCCTAAGGATCTTCTGACCCAATCGAATATCCAACGAATGGCTGAGAACGTGTCAGGAACCAATAAGCACAACTATTCAACGAAAGAAGACTTTAGTCTTAAGTGATGAAGTTTATTTAAAAAAAAAAGTAACAGTGGAGACGGAGTCACGGCTATTGAGAAAATGTTGAGCAGAGCTGCAACACATTGACAGAAACCTTACGCGATGGCTCGTAGGCGTAGTAAAGGCCCTGGGACAGCATATAAGTAAGAAAGTAAGTCAGTGCGTTTATGCCCATGGGTGTAAGCCGCGACATTTAAAAATAGTAGTCGGTAGTTACTTTGAAAAACCTTTACAATTTTCAAAAGTTCAGTAGTGAGTCTTCTGCAATGGCCAGAGATTATACAGGAACTATACTATAACTATTGAAAGGATACTTTATGTGGAATGCATTAACGCATTTGAGCTATGTGCTCATTACCCTTTCACTGCTGATTAAACTATGAATACGTTTGTACATTTGTATATACGAGTACATATGTATCTACAACACTTCACGATAAATAGATAAACAAGAAGCGATTTTAATTTTTGAACGTCATTCGTGTGACACTGATGACCGGCAACAGACTCTGACCATTTCTATTCATTAAAAAATCGAAATGTTAAATTAACATGCGCAATAAACGTCGAAAATACGTTGATGGTTTTCGGTTCACAAGGCGATATGCGTCTTTACTTCTAGTTCAAGGAAATAAACAAAATTTAAAATTAATAAAAAAAATATTGCACATTTGGGAGACGAATGCCTGAAAAATCTCTCCTACCAGATGGATGGAGGCTTCATCCGGTCATTTTCAGTGCTAGGAACATGCACCATAAAGAAGCTAGTTTATAACATCATCCACAAGACAGGATATCTTCCAGCTGCATCAATTACAGAGGCATCAATCTCCTCAACACCGCGTTTAAGATCTTTTCTGTCATAATATGTGAACGTTTGAATACTTTCTTAAACAGCCTCATTGGGCCTGAAATCGACCAATTTTCTACACTTCAGGAGACCCTGGAGAAAACCCAAGACGTCCAAATCGATATCCACCATTTCTCAGTATTTATAGAGCCAAGTTGCCTGCCAAGCTATAAACTGTAAAGTGATATTAACCGAGTCAAACTGAACGAAAGAAAAGGCTAGGACATGTTGAGTAAAAAGACTCCAACGTTCCGGCCCACGTAGTCTTCGAAACAATCGCTGCGGAACACTGTAGTGCAGGAAGACCTCTCGTTATGTGGCAAGTATAAGCAAATAGAAATCTTAACTAACTAGGGATGAACCTACAGGCAGTTGGCCTAAGACCGGTCTAGTCAGCTCTGAAATTTCTGGGTCCTAAACCCTTTGCCGTACTAGTCAAGGGAGTGATGAAGGATCTGACAGAAAAATGGACTACTACTGAACAGGGCCTAGCTTCTCGTGACCATTCGTGACCATTCGTTATGCATATTATATTTTTCATTTTCGTTTGGTGTGCAAAAACGCATCATAACCTCTATGTGATGCCCGCTGAGTCCGACTGCTCTTGTGGAGCTGGACGCTCGGAGCAGCGCAAGCTTAGCCGGGTTAACTTCAGCACGCATGTGCCAGGCGAGGCATCTCTAGTTGACCTGACCTGCTATCATTCGGTTTAAATATCTACCAAGATGTGTACAACCGAAAGCCTTACTTGAACTACTCCTACATATTTGGAGCTCAGGTCAGTAAGGAACTTTCAAGACTAAGGCAGTGTCTTGAAAATAGATGGAGGCGGAGGAGCTTTTAACGGGCCAACGGCAGCGCTCATACTCCCCAAGTGGTGCAATCTGTTTACCGCCCCCCCGTTTTAGGTTTTGCATATGAGGATCCGGTCCTTCAGGTTGGGGGTTGTGTCATCGGGGCAGTTACGAAGCAACCAGCAGCCTTGGATGATCCTACTGTTGACATCCTTGGCAAACGAAACGGATCTGCACGTTGAATGTTCAGACCCTTAACAGACTGCTTGCAGCCAATTAGCAGAGGCGCTAGACCGCTACAGCTACCTGAAGCTGTCCAGGCAGTGCGATGGGATGGGCCGGCCAAAAGAAGGATGAAAAACTGTGACACCTACTACGGTGATTGCTACAGAGAGCTGAAGCAGCGCGTATTCGGGTGTGGATTTGTTATAAGCGTCAGTTTGTGTCCGAAAAAATATAACACGCACAACACGAATGTTCGCAAGAAACTAGGATCTAGATTCCATATGGTCTGTTGCGCAAAGCATTTTTATTTTTTTCTAATCGGTTCCATATAGTCGCCATCAGTTTTTATTTTCTCTATATATTCAGAAACTTTATCTCGCCTATGTTTCGTTTTCCTTTCCGTCCTAAGTCTTTCAGGGTAATTGAATCCATTTTGTATTTGTTCAACTTCAACATCAATTAAAAACATAAAATAAACTTGCACTACTTTATGTTGCCATTTGACTACGTACAAAAATTTGCATCTGAAGCATCCGCCATTAAAATATGAAATGCCTTCCTTTGAGTTAAATTAAGAACATTTTGTAGAAATTTACGTTTTCTTTTAAAATAAATTAAATACAATATCAAAGGTGCTACGTCGGAAGTATTGCTTATATTTTAACGCACGACCGACTCACGGCAGCCGAAATGATTTTTTCCGGTGCCGATCTAGCTTTTAACTAAGAATGAAAATGACAGTTCTCTGACAGCTTTCAACCATCATGCTCCGGCCATCTGACATAAAACAAAAAATCACGTGCGACGATTTCGTACGTGGGAGCACATTTTCGAATTTCCCAGCGAACTGTGCGGAGGTGTTGCTATAGAGTGCGGTAAACAAATCATTAATTTTCACGAAAACTTTTTTGACAACAAAACAAGAAAAATGTTCGCCAAAAACGAGAGTGAAATGCGGGCTCTCGCCCTGAAACTGTACGAGATTAATGCGTTTAAATTCGGTGATTTTAAAATGAAAGTGGGTATCAATTCGCCTGTGTACTTTGATCTACGTGTCATCGTTAGTTTTCCAGAGGTCATGGTAAGTTATATTCATGTGTCATGAGAGAAAGCCTTCTAAAGTAATCACAATTCCATAGGATCAAGTTTCAAACCTCCTTTTGGACTATATTCGGGAGCAGAATCTTCAATGCAAACACGTGTGTGGTGTGCCATATACAGCGCTTCCTATCGCCACTATAATCTCTGTTCGAGAGAACCTTCCCATGTTAGTTCGACGCAAGGAGGCCAAGGACTATGGCACAAAGAAATTAATTGAAGGCAAGTATAACGCCGGTGATACATGCCTGATTGTGGAGGACGTTGTCACCTCTGGTTCTAGTGTACTAGACACGTTTAAGGATTTACAAAACGTTGGTATTGTGGTCAGAGATGCCGTGGTTGTGGTTGACCGAGAACAAGGTGGTGTTGCAAACATTGCTAAACATTCCTTACGGATGCATTCCCTATTTACACTGTCGTACCTAATGAATGTGCTGAAGGACGCAGGAAAGATCACACAGGAAACTGTCGATTCAGTAGCAAAATACATCAGTGGATGTCAAATCAACAGCGACGGGTCATTCGTTGATAGCAATAAAAAAGTCGGTAAGTACACAGTAGTTTATTAATCCCTTATCAATTTGTTTGCATAGAGTACCAAATTAATTAACGTTCCACCGATAAGGTGATTGCTGAACACGGCTAGTCCAAGAAACCAATCGTTTAGGTGCGTTGAACTGATGTTTTGCAAAATGAGCGCCAAATACAATAAAACTCTGCGCACTATACGGTGAGAATTAGACAACCTTGGGTATTATAATAAAAATAAATTGACGACATAAGGAAAAGCACACGATGAATGAGCGTCGGTAGAGAGTGTATTTTTGTATTTCACTTGGCGAACGTTTCATGTTATTTTATTTTTTTTGTTTTCTTTGATGTTGGCCATTTCACAACTGACAAGCTATTAGAAACAATTAAGGCTCAATGTGAGTATTATTTTAATTGGAAAAATGCAGAGATCTTAATCAATGTGATTATTCGAAAAGTGTGATGGCGTAGATTAGATAATAGAAATTGATTGCCCCATGTGGTGATACGAGTTAGGGAAGCCAAATTAAAATTCTGATCATATTAAAGGGTGCAGCATGCAATAACTGATTGAAGCGATCGAACGACAAATTAAAGTTTGGCGAGACACTATAAATAAACGGAAATAATAAATGAATAAAACTCTTAATTAGAATTCTGAGGGTGATTTTAATTGTAGTACTCCAAATAGGAGGACAGACTGAAAGGGATGGAGTAGAACCTGCTCATCGGAACACAATAAAACAATAAAAGAGTGTAAATAGTAGCTGCTTTTTATAGCACATAACTAAAATAACTTTCCTACCAAAGGCATGGTTAAGCACTATCTGTAGATCGCTTAGCTTTAGATGGTCCTTTAGTCCAACAAGCGCCTTTAGTCAGTTTAATTTTTAGGCATCTGTTTTCCGTTTCCGCTGTTTCCCTTTTTCTTTTCAAGTGCAAGCGTCAGAAGGCAAATTGGTTTTGTACCGCACTCCCCATTCGGGGTAAAAATCTTCATCTAAGTCATTGAATAGAAATCCTTCTGTCTACGTCGATTTTTCGTGTCCTCCACTCAATTTTGAAACACACTGGAGGACCAACAATCACTCGAAGAATATTTCTTTCGAAGCCAATATAACCAATATAGCGAAAGTCTATGTTTCTGTGGTACTCAGCAAGACTACGATGATGAGGATCTTGTTTTTTTGATTATTATCTACTGAGTCCAAAGTAACAACGCTTACATGTATGATTATCAATGCGATAGATTCAGGATAGAAAGAGCTTGTTCGGAGTTTTCGCTTCACTACTCACAAATACACCACGGACCCTCCGTTAGGTGTTATCGCAACTCATACCAGGACAACTCATCCCCGGACAGTTCATCCCAACGGACAGATCATCTCAGGATAACTCATCCCCTGACATTGCATCCCAAAAGAGTGAAAAAAATGCTACTACTACTCTCTTCCTTCAAAATTTACTGGAGGTATTGTTGTGCAGGCTGTGTTCTGCAACAGTGTTTCCAAAGATACCATCCCTTCAAATGTTTGCATTAGAGTATCCATGCATGGCCTTAACGTCGGAAACTTTGGTCTTCATGATTTGCTTAAGTCTGCTCCTGATGACAAATGATCCAAATAAACGCTGCTTCTATTCCATTTAGCAATTAACCTAATGGTTGTCACAGTTTTTACTACCCCGCCCATTCCTCAATATTTTTTAGTATTGCAATCTCACGCTTCTATCGGCACTGCAGTCTGGAAAACATTCGTTGTAAAGTAATACATAAATGAACGTGACAAATTCAAATGAAATAATTTGTTCATGCAAATATCGTGTGGTTGCCTGCTTGCAAAAATTTCACATAATTCAACTCGTTTCATAATGCATATATGTACATATGTACCTGTGTAATTTGCACCCGAATATCTTGTTCACGTAAACGGAGACATAAATATGCATACATTCATAGAAGTTGGATAAGAACAACTTATCAAATCAATTGTTAAATCTAACTGTAACTTCCTTTAATGTCGGCATAAAGGTAGCAGAAAATTTGGCATCTATTAGTGATGATAGGAACTATTAGAAACTTAACGAGCATCATATCATAAGTTTCTCAGGCCGCTGATTAAAGACTGAATAATATGATTATCCCACAACTGTGCTGAACCAAATGCAAAGATTTTATAGCCTTGTCTATATATTCAGTATCAGATCAAACCTCAATGTCATAAGTTCCTGCCAAACTCTTTTAGTCCTACAATAAGGGCTTATTTTACTGATATTTTGAAGTACTTAGGCCTAGAATTATTTGGTATCAACCCCACTTTTGATGGCTTTTTGGACTGGATCATACTGGCAGATCTCATCCCCACTTGCGATGCAAGCAAATAAGTTTTGTACATCCACGTGAATTTTGTTCAAAAATAAAGCTACAGTTCTAATAATTATTAAAAGCGCTCTTGGCTGTGGAACCCATTGATCCACAACTTACATTTTTTGAACTTGAAAACACAGGTCCACATTGGTTCACATTTACGTCCTTTCTGATTCTGATTTAATAATCTGCGAACTTTATCTCCTCAAACATTCAAGCGGCCGAAGATTGGTATTTTGCAGACGTTCCACAATTGTACTTTAGGAATGGCATCCATTTAGTGGAGAAACGTTAGACAAAGTGCATTGAACTAAAAGGGTAGAAAAATTAATGCGTTTTTGAACTAAAAAACAAAGTTTTCACTTAAGGGTCAAGAACTTTTCACCTTGTCCTCACAGGGGAGTATGGCGATGGATGGATGCCATCCCTTAAGTACAATTGTGGAACGTCTGCAAAATACCCATCTTCGGCCGCTTTTAACTCTTCATTTGACTCAAATGTTTTCCTGTCACAAATTTCTTTAAGTTTAAAAATAGGTGAAGTGAGATGCGGCTACATAAATCTGGTGAATAAGGATGTTTCTTTCAACAGTTTGTACTTCAAATCCTTCAGTTTTTCTGTTGCCAAAGCTTCTTTCTGGGCAGGTGATTTTTTTCATTTTGCAAACTAAGCCTTCTACGAATTTTTTCATCCAGTTGGTCCAGAAGACTAGCGTTGTATTCGCCAGTTATTATTTTACCCTTTTAAAAGTGTCAATAAAAAAAATCCCTTTTGCATCTCAGAAACTCTGGCCGTGACCTTTTCGGCAGGTGAAACTGACTGCCTTTTTTTTAGTTGCAGCCGCGCGCTGGTTTGATTGTTGTTTTGTCCCATCTATAGTAACAAATGTCAATTCCTTTACTCTGTGTTAGGCCTAGAACTTATCACATTACCGTCGTACATATATTCAATTAACCAGCAAGTTATGGTCGAAAACTTTGGTTTTTTACATTTTTTTCTATTCCAACCAACTAAAAACTTTCTTATTTTGCAATCGAAATATTTTGAATCTAAAAAAATTCTTTTCTCTTTTCAGTAAATGAGTTTTCACGCACAAAGATGACTTTCGAAAATCGCTCAAACTTGGCAAAATCTGAAGTCGCCAAGAATCTCTTCAAACTGATGGCATTGAAAAAAACAAATCTCTGTCTAGCCGCCGATCTAACGGATTCGGAGCAAATTCTTAATGTAGCCGATGTATGTGGTCCATACATCTGCATTTTAAAAACGCACGTAGACATTGTTGAAAACTTCAACGAGGACTTTATCAAGAACCTAGTAATGCTGTCAAAGAAGCACAATTTCCTTATCATGGAAGATAGAAAATTTGCCGATATTGGCAACACTGTATCAATGCAGTACTCTAAGGGAATCTATAAAATCTCTGAATGGGCAGATCTGGTAACTGCTCATTCAATCTCTGGTCAGAGTATATTACAGGGTCTTAAGGCCGGCTTGTTGGATGTACCTCAAAAACGTGGTGTATTCCTTTTGGGCGAGATGTCATCAACAGGAAATTTAATAACCAATCAGTACAAGGAGGCCACAGCAAAATTAGCAACCGACAATGCAGATGTTGACTTTGTTGCTGGAATCGTTTGTCAGAGTGCAGAATGCTTTGCTTTTCCTGGCTTAATTCAACTTACACCGGGTGTTAAAATTGACGATGCTGGAGATAAAATGGGGCAGCAGTACAAAACACCGGAGTTTATTGTTCAAGAAAAAGGTGCCGACATCGGAGTTGTAGGTAGAGGCATCTTAGAAGCTAAATGCGTAGAAAAAGCTGCCGTATTATACCGAGACAGACTTTGGGCAGCTTACAGTGACCGTGTTTCTAAATAATATGAACGAACAATCTTTAAAATTACATCGGTATATTTTTTATTTTTATATTATATTTTATTTCCACTACATTGTTAAGTGTATAAAGTACAGCTATTTGTTATAAAAGGAATACATTTTATCAAAACGATTTTGGCTTTTTTTTTTTCTTCAACTGTATATGTATGTATGTGCATATATACTAAAGTTAAAACTGGAGTTCTGATTTTATATTTCATATGCGGGTTTAACTGTAAATGAGAGCAAAACCAAGCATATGCCGTCAACAAAAAGGGACACACAACTCTCTGCTATAAACTCTGACAAAAACATCTCAGGACAAATCAAACGAAGGATAGCTCTTGCCAGTCGATACTTCTTTTGACTGATAAGACCATTAAGTAGTAAGACCCTATTTCGAACAACTAAGGAGACCCTATACAAGGCCTTAATTATCCCAGTCCTGCTTTATGGTGCTGAAGCATGAACTCGGTCGAAAGCGGATGAAGATATCCTCAATCGTTTCGAGAGAAAAATTCTTCGTAAGATATTCGGTCCCGTTTGCGTTGACGAGCTTTGGAGGAGAAGATTCAACGATGCTGTACAGCGACATCGACCTAGTCAAAAAAATATACATCAGTCGCTAAAGAGTGCTAGGACATGTAGAGCAAATGGACCACAATGCTCCGGCCCACAGAGTCTTCGAATATATCCCGGAAGGACAACGCAGTAGAGTACGACTTCGCCTAAGGTGGCACACACAAGTAGAAGAGGACCTCAACCAACTTGGAGTGCGCAACTGGAGGCAGTTAGCTAAGGACCGGACTAAGAGGGGAGGCTTTTTGGTTGAGCCCCAGGTTCATCCCGAACTGTAGCGCCACCTAAGTAAGTAAGTACGCGGACAAATTCTGATGACTATCTTTATAATGTTTATGCACAGGAAAGGCGATTGGAACATTTAGACTGTATAGAATGCTTAGACGGTTGAAAGTTTAATAAAAGAGACAAATCGACCTGTCTTGTACCGCAAAAGAAAAAATCCCTATATATCACAGCTCAGCCCTACGAAGATACGTGTAAGGCTAAACTGATGAGAATTCATTGCGTCATTGATAAAGGGACTATGATGTATCAACATAAATTATTTGGTCAGAATAAGTAGGACAACCGCACAGCAGCTGACGTAAATAATCTTTTATCCGTCTCTGCAGTTCTTCAAGCAGTTATTTTGGATTACCCCGGGGCTCTCAGCTTGAACATCAATTTCGCAGTGCCAAGTAATGTCAGACAAGCTATTTACATATTTGCGAATAAGTTTAACTATCATCTTAACTATCCATTTGCCTAGGAACACCTTACAAGGGCATACTAGTTTTATTCTACTTACTACAGAGTCTAGGGCCTAGCGGCTGCATGGCTTTATTGCTTTATAGCAGCGAGACAAGATTAAGCATGGTCTCCATTGTCAATGTAGGTGTCGTTTGATTGAAGGATTACATTTCTTCTTTTTAAGGCTTTAAAGCAAACCACGGAGATATGTAAATATATGTATGTTAGAATTAATCTGACAACCGCTATGTATAACTAATGTACCACACTTCGTTTGAAGCTCTAGGTATTACTGAAAGCCCTATTGTTTAATATAAGTGCTTACCATCAATCCCACATTTAATTTTTACTTCATCTAACTAAACTCGACCACATTGCTCGTACTATTTCCTCCTTATCGACAAATAAATTCTTTTCCTTTCATTTTTATGACTAGATACAAAACCTTTTATAAAAAAAAAAAAAAAATGAAGCCGCCCGAGCAGGGACTTGAACCCTGGACCGTTGGATTAAAAGTCCAACGCTCTACCGACTGAGCTACCCGGGCACATGTTTTCCCTCTGTCAAATATTTAATAAATACATGGGGAAGGCAAAAGGCCTAGCAAACGTCTTTGTTAATTAAATTTATGATCTAAAACTGAATGTATGTACATGTGTACATATATTACAATTGTACAATTGAGAGCCAGTAAGTTAGTACAGGGTCATCAAACAAGAGGTGTCATTTTAAATTTCGCGCCAAAGTAAACTGTCAACATTCAACTGTCATCGCAATGACTTTTGATAACTAAAAAACTAAAAACTAGTTATCAGATTGAAATACTCGTAGTGAAAATTCGCTATAAAAACGGTGAAAATATCGCAAAACGTTTCGTAAAGTTCGTACTGGTTTTGGTCATTATAATCAATAAATTTGAACGTCTCGGACAGGCTAATGACTACAACTCGCATTCGTCCGGCAAGGTCAGCTGAAAATATCGCCGCCGAACCTAAGAGTGTGACTGAAAAGCCAGGTGTGTCCACTTCGAGACGATCACAGAAATTGAGCTTATCCGCAACCACTGCACCACATTTTGCATAATCATATTGGCCCACATGCCTTATAAAGTCCAGTTGACACAAGAATTAAAGCCAGCCGACCACGCATAACGCCATACTTTCGCTGATTGGGTGCTGGAATTTTATAATTTTTTACACAAAATTATTCTGAGTGATGAGGATCATTTCATTTGGGCTCCGAAAACCCAAGAGAAATAGTCCAAGAGAGAGGTTCTTCTCTCTCCATCCACAACGAGTGACAGTTTAGTGGGATTTTCTGGCTAGCAGTGTCATTAGGGTAATTTTTTCTAAAATAATGCTGATGCAACCGTTTCAGTGAATGGATTGCGTTACAGAACGATGTTAACTGACTTTTTTTGCCTGAAAATGATGCTATGGACGTGGATGACGTTTATTTTAAGCAAGACGGCACCAGCCGTCGGCCGCCTAAATCGTGCGATTTAACACCATTAGACTTTTTCCTTTGGAGGTATGTTAAAGATAATGTAAACACCAATGCTCCACCAACGATTCATGCACTAAAAGAAAATATCAGAGCTGTTATTCGCGAAATACAGCTGCAATTATGCGAAAAAGTAATGAAAAATTTCATCAAAAGAATGACTATTTGTAGAGACACCCTACAGGAGGACATTTGGCAGATATTGTATTCCATTACTAATCTCAGAGTTTGTACTTTAGATTAAAATAAAAATATCACTACTTTTCATGAAAATTTCGCGTTTTTCTATTGATTTAAAATGATATTATATAAACCTTGTTGGATGACTCTATATTTAATCTCCGAGTTGAAAATGAGATTCGTCCCAAAAGATGATTTTGCAACAAAAATCGACATCATTTTCCAACTTATTTAAAGCCGACTCTGAGAAGCAATGCGAAGTGATTGACACGTAGTGTATTTACATACATACATATGTAAAACATATGATGATCTAAATGCATAAAATAAATGGAGTTTTGAGGACAAAAAACACTAAAAAAAACCCAATATGGACTTGTGATCATGAAACATCTATTTTCACCTTATCCCAATCGATATCTTTGGTAAACCATACTCAAAGCCATCTCATAATAGCTGTCCATAGCATAACTGGTCACTCAACGATTAAAAACTGTCAAGTTATTCCCTAAAACACAAACGACCTGCGCTCAATTTCGCATAACATTTTCATGTTACTATTCCTCACAGATCATTCTAGGATAAAGGTATAATTTCGAGAGAAGAGTCAATACGCACAATTGTCCGTTAGACTAAACTTTAGTCTCTCCTTCCACCTTTCGCTATTAAAGAAGCCTCGTCTTCTTTGAACCGAAATGTAGTATATGTCGTGGACACGTGGATATCAGCACTTCATGGACAGCCTGGCACCTAAAAATGCTCTTGAATCATTCTCATTAATATTAAAAGTTGCTCTGTACTGTCGCTCAACAATATTAATCCTCTCCTCCAAGTCTTATTAACGTTAATTTATTACCGTTCATTTTTGTACAAAATTGCAGATTAATTTAACATTCACCCCTGTTGGGTGCCGTGGTGTGGAGACATTCCGAGAAAATGTAAGACTGTCTAGCTTGGCAAACACAGTTCTAAAATGTCCTTTGGTTCTTGTAGCTACATATCTATTAAGTTTGATGTAATCAGTAATATCTAATGGGCTAATTACACTGCGGGCCAAGTTAACACACTAGATCTGAAAAACTCTAAAAAGTTTACTCGCGCCTAATAGGATACTGTTTCACTCACTGGCACGCAACGTGGCTCGACCGTCAATCAAACGAGCTGTAGAGAAAGTACCTTCTCGTCAAGAGAAAACTCCATCAGAAGTTTTCTCCTTCCACAACCTCGACGACCGCACACTTAGCAAACACACTAGTAATTTTTGAGCCACCGCCGAAAATTCATAAGAAGCTCCAAGTGGTTTCAACAAGTCGGGTGAAAAACTTCTCCAAAATCATTGTGCTACCACAATGGACCGTCCACTGCTTCACGCGCTGGCCAGTTTTGTTGCTGACAACCACTATAAATTAACGTACTTACCCACCAACACTTTACTCGTAGTTAAGATGTTAGAACTCGTTCAACACATTCAACTTACCCACCAACACTTTACTCGTAGTTAAGATGTTAGAACTCGTTCAACAATTAAAACAACAATAACTGTCTTCAATAACAAAAAATATTTATTTTTTCTCTTTTTGAATGAAATACATAAACACCAACAAATTTTTTGCAGTAAAAGGTCCTTTCTTAATATGAGGCTAGCGCAACTAAAACCTTTTCGTAATCTCCAGATATATCATCCTGAAAGAAAATAGAGAAAAGAAATATTTTATAAATAAAACAAAATTTACCACTGGTTCCATTAAAACAAGTCTTTATTAATATTACTATTCAATGCACAACATATTACACTCAAAATAATAACCAACAATTACTACTAAAAAAATATGCATATTGGAGTACTATTAGGCACTGTTTACGTATATTGCACTCTAACATTATCCTGAATTTGTTTTAATGTAAATGATGATTGCTGTCTCCAAGATGTATAATATTTGGCTTTTTTCTAATAATTTTCTTCAGAATTTTCAAACCGAATTGCATTTATTAAATTTGGTTTCGTAAAAAAAAAAATACAATAAATATATGATTTAACATTTTCCTTGTTTCACTTAGTTGTTAAAGTTTATAATGTTTGTAGGCAGAGCCTGTGAGGCATTACAACTGTGTTGAGTGAGCTCTGTTTACCAGGAGGCAACTGTTGAGAGCAAATATCCTACATCGGAATCGCAATCATCCTGAAAAAGATTGGTATTTTGTTGATGGTTGTTTTAAGATATCTTTTCCATGGCATTTTAAGCGAGTTAATTACATATGTGAATATTGTATGAAGGTGACATAAAACAAATGCGTATACGTGTGAATGTGAGTGGTCTGTAATTTCTAAAGATTGAAGCTAAGTGCACTAAAAGCATTAAGCTTTTTATCTAACAAAATGTGCTCTATAAAGTGCCAGAGAAGCCATTTTGAAGTATTTTCTATGTTTCATAAGCGGAGAATAAGACTACATGTTACAATTAGCAAAAGCTCATGAGATAACGTTTACTACAGCAGATGCCCGGGATTCTAGTTTTAAATAAAATAACATCAAATATTCAAAGGAATCCTATTCCACACTCGCACGATTTTAATTTGTTTCTTTCAATGTAGCAAGAAAAAAAGCAATGGGCCATTCATGCCTCAAAGTGACGCAATTCTCTAACTATGGAATGCGTACAGTGATGGCAATAAATGTAGAGACGAAACAAATCCTTTTATAAAAAGGATAACTATACTCTTCAAATTAGCAAATTAGTTCTTGTCGATGTGTTAAAGGATATTTGAGCTTATTACAACAAAGTGGGTCATGCAAAATATTAATTGTATTTACATTTTGTCATCAGTTATCGTCAGTTAAACACACAGCTGCATTCATTTTTAAAATTTTGTCTGTTTTTTTTACTACTGCCAAGCCGCGATCAAATCTATGGAATCCGTCACCTTTAACTCACGAACTACTCCCATTATCTTATTAGACACAAAAGGGAGCTCATTTCCAACATAGTTGGTGTCGGTGTCGGCACTGTATTTTCGGCAGGGAAGTCACCAAGCTGGGCCTCTTCGCTAACGACTTCAGCAGAAGCTGCATGGATAAGGAGGAAAAACCGTACTACATCTTCTTTGTACATGCGGAGCTCTCTTCGTTCGTAGGAAACTGCATTTAGAAGCCTACTCCTTCAACAACCTCCGCAAATTGGCTAATTCAAGTATTAGTAGATTCCAGCATTTCTTGCGGTTGCATACTTTAGCCTGCCACGACAATCTAACCAAATCTTTCTTCACCACTATGTCCCTACAGCAAGAAAACAAGCTTTAAATTTCGAAACCTAAAAAAAAGAGTCCGACAAGGCTTGCGTAGTGTTTGTTTAAACTTATGTTCAGAAGATACATACAACAGAAAATAAACTGTTGTTAATAAAAGTCTTTCGCCTTACCTAACTACGAGTAACGATTCTCATTTAATGGCAATCGTCACATCGACCAAAAGTTACGTTCAACCTCGCTGACGTTGTTTTTTGTTATCTCTTTTTTTTTAAATATTAGTAGCGTTTGTTAAAACAAATCATGTGATTTAATTTTTCGATGGAAATAAGCAACAAATTTTATTTATTATTGTTATTTACTTAATTGCAGCATTGGTTATAAAATTGAGAAAAATAAGCACCTTTAGCTGAGTTCATTGGATGAAGTAATTCCAGTGCAAACTATTTTGTTTTTGCTATTCACACTTTTATCCATATTCCAATAGTCACAGTAATTGTACGGCATTTACCTCTTTTCGAGACCTTACTTTAGTCTTGGTAATGATAATGCCGACGTGATATACATCATGTAACACTACATGTATTGGGAACCAAGTTCTTTTCAGCTACAATTAGCAATAGCAGCATTGCTATCGGATTTAATTTCGCATATTTGAAACCGTGAAAAGCGTTTTATTTTTACTATCCTGGAGTTGACTAGACTTCCTACCGATGTTTGAAGCACAACCCGACTATAAGAGAAATTCAGAGGAAAGACGAAGTGTTACGAATACCTCCTATTGATGCAGATTTGTGTAAAACATTGTACATTGCAGTGAGAAAGAAACTTTTAACAAAGCAAGATATGACGCATGCATTTAGTAACAATAATCTCTCTACTCTATCGGTTAATCGTGCTCTCACTACCTTACGAAAAATGTCTCTGGGGATACCGAAACGAATTAACTTTCTCATCGATTCATAAAGCTAGCTTCTAAGCGTCATTTAATAAGGGCTGGATGTCGACCCGTACTCTCTAATTTAGGGAGTTAACAAAAATTGATACGACAGAGGGCATGGGTGGTTAAAAAAGAATGATTGATACGGAGAAATAGTTAAAATTCGTTTCTATTTCTGTTTTTTTTTTTTCTTTTACGATTTATAGAATGTAAGAACTCTAGCGTTTTTACACTTCAAAGAATGCTTTGTTTATATTTAAAAATAAATAGTCTTCCAGAGGTCAATTCTTTACAGAAAATGAACGGCAGAGATTCGTCGTGGAAGTTAGCCTCGGGTCTAAAGGACTTTTATCTCATATTGTCTAATGAAAAAAATAAATGAGTATTTAATGAAATACAAACGATTTTGTTCTTCTATTTTCCAATTAAAACTTCTTTTTTCACTTTTTTTTTACATTTTGTTCAAGCAATGGACAGTATTATCTGCCCCTACAATACGTTCGCTGAAACTAATGGCTGTTTCACTCTTTCGAGGGCTATTCTGTAGTATATCAATGAAAATCCGTCATTGGAAACTATATATCCAACAATTGCTTACAGGCGTTGTTAGCACTTTGTGTCCCACGAGAGTTTAGGTGAGGTGGCAAATCCGCCACATCATAATTTTAAGTATTTGGTAGAAGTGGAAACTTCTGATTTTGCCTCGATTCAGAAGCTAGATGCAGCAATTTCAATTCGGATTTAATCAGAATAAGATTCAGAATGAAAGGCAGATAGTTCAACCTCGTTGAGAGAATTGGGTTGAAGAAAAGGACGATATTATAAACGCATATTTTGCGTAATTTATTACACCGTGACAGCCATATAACATTAAGAAACACATGTGAAATAATTTGAAAGCCTCACTGCACTGGAGCACTGCTTTTTGGAGTTTTGCTTTCGAAAATTTACGAACGGACTAAGAGTCTCAGGGATTACGAAGAAATTGAAACCCATAACGATATTGGTACACGATGGCGTCTATAACTTCTTCACCTTAACACAAAAGTACTTATCTGATCTGCCCTGTGTGGCTGTGCTTCCCTCCGATGAATATACTTTTAAAAATTATCCTCACATATATTTATTGCACGACGAAATGTTAAAAAAAAAAAATTAATTTCAACTTTTGACATTTATTAAAATTTTTAATTTTTGTTGAAACAATTACATTTGCAAAGCGAAAAAATATTCGCTAAAAAAAACAAAAACAAAATAAAATATATAAAAATGTTTAAAACAATAAATACATGTTTTCCCTTTTTTTCTGTCTATAAATTAGTTTTATTTTAGTTAATTTGCAATTTGCACGTAGAGCGTTTGGAGGCACTATAGCTGAATTGAGTGAAGAAGAAGAGTAGTGTGTACTGTCTACCAGGCCACAACTGTGGCAAGTAAATATCCAATTTCACTTTCGGAATCATCCTGAAAAGATTATTTATTGTTTTTTTTGTTTGCTTTTTGTGATAGAGTATATTATGTAAGATACATAAATTTTTTTGAGTGGTGTTTTGCCGAAAGATTTAGTAAAGTGTATAAGTAACAGAACATAGTGTTTTTGATTTTTTTAGCAAATAATAGGACAAGTACATAAAGCGACCAGCATTTATAGATTTATTGAAAGCAAAATAAAATATATTTGAAATTTTTTCTTTCTCAATGAAAGAGAGAGCGGTGGGTGGTGTGCCATGAGTTAAACGTGCGTTTTATTTACAACCTAAGAAAATTACTTCCTGTCGCTGATATTATAATCAAATTTTGATAACACTACGATAAAGTGTAATATATGATGCTTATGAAATTCAATTTATCGCGATAAACAAGGCTCCTGATGGTAACATGAATTTCAACATTCATCAGTGGGTGGTAGAACTCCAACCCAATCGCCATCGGAAGGTTAATTTGTTTATGTAGACATTATGGTGATGAGAAATTAGTAAATATTAGGTTAAGGCCAGATTAGAAGAAATAGAATCAAGAAGATACAAAAAAATAGTGCAATGGTAGTGGCGAATGTAAAAAGTAAAACTTTAGGCGTTATTTTCAGTTGGTATTTTATATATATATATATTTAAAACTTCAAATTGTACATTTATAAAAATATTACAATAAATCTGAATACAGACAATAGTAAGAGCGAAAATTGGACAAAAAAATTGTACAAGTTTTTTTTTTTTTTTTTTAATTTATATAAAAAAATCCAAAGGATTTTGTGTTAAAAATTTGCTTAGCTTAGCTAAAATGCGCGCGCAAAAAAAAAAACTTCTACTGAATACTATAGAAAAAAAAACAACTTGCAGTTCTTTTTTTATCTGTCTATCTAGGATCAGTTATAATAATTAACTTTATTGTGATTTGATTGAGGCGAAAGAAGGAGCGTTTTTCTTTGTGTTTGTTTAGGTATTGTATAATGGCAACGTTTGTGTTGTTCGATTTCTTTAGTATCCAACAATTGCCAATAGGGATCGTTTGTAATCTCCAGAAGTATCGCCCTGAAAAATCGAATATGATTACTTTTTTGTTCATTTGTTGTTTTTTTTTTATATTCGTTTTTGAATGAATTTTTATAAGTTAAGAAAAATTTTTTCCACAATATTCCATTACAAGTTTAATTATTTATTATGGCAAAGACACCATTTTTAAGGCATTTTCTATTCGATTTTGAGGAGGGGCTTTTAAGAAAAAGGTGTGAGTGAAAATGGGATATTTGAAACACAATGTGGTGGTGTGTTGGATTTTGTATCCAAAGATATGGGCAAGAGGGAGAATATACTGGGAATAGGGTACCACAAGGTATAGGTACTGACATTGACAAATTTCACAGTTATTCTACGAAAAGGGTACAGTTAACATGAACTTTCGCAAAGCGGGTTTATACCAATTTTAGGATTTATTATGCTTTGGGATGATAACTGAAAATAATGCTAACAAAACAATAAAACGAAACAAAAATATTTGTTATAATATACTAAGTTTGTTGCATTCTTTTAGGCTTTTCAATTAAAATTTCACAGTATATGCATTGAAAAACGAGACATTTCTGTTATAATACTTTATGTGTTACTTTCCATCGACAATCGCTGAGTTCTTCTAAGTACACTGGGAAAAAACTTAACCTTTTCGCCAACCAATAAAGTTTTAAGTGTATCCAAAAAAAATCTGCAGGAGAATCACAGTTTCATTGGCTGTTCATAAACTTGAAACTTACGCGTCTAGCAGAGGATGGCAATAGCTTACGTTAGGCCATCTGTTGGAAGAGATGTAAATACTTCTTCTTACGGACAAGTATAGTTGCGTCCAAGAATTTTTTTTCTGCGCAAACGAACCTTTTTTGGGTGGATGGTGGCGAAGTTTGTTACTCAATTTAAGCTTTCTGAGCGAAAATTCACTAGGCATTCAGCTAAAATGTAAAAAGAGTTTATCTATATCAAACTCTACTATGAAACTTCTTTCACTGTATTCAAATTCAAGGAACAGAAGCTTAGTGCTTATCCAGATGCATTTTGTCTAAGCGTTGCTTGATTTTGATGTAGTTTTTGAGACAACTGTTTCGCCCATCGCGCAAAGGTTTTAAGGCCTGATTGATGCTATTTATCTAAGAAATATTGATTTGCTTGGGTAGAATAACTGTCATAGATTGATTACTATCAAAGGCTTTCGTCTAGAATTTAGACTAACGATACAAGAATAACTAGAGTTCGTACAAAAGCGATTCTCCGAGATTATTAGTCAATTTCTTGTCATATTGCGCTGAATTAAGATTTCGTTTGAAGCAGTGATTATTTATATACTTTTCTTCTAGGCTTTTGCGTCGATATCCTTTAAGTGGAAATGTCAATCGATTCTTAAGTTAATAACGATTCATTAAGAAGGTACACATTCCAAAAAGGAGTTCAAGACAAGTCGACATAAAAATTCCACCTTATCGTTCGACTTGTTTTAAGTTTCCAACTATCGTTACTGCGAATATTTGTGCCTACTAAGCCATGGCAGTGAAAGTATACCTATAACCAACGCAATTAAACTGACTCCAAGGACCAACATCGTCCTTTGCATATCGTGAAAAAATATAAGTCTATAGCCAAGTGGTAGCACCTCAATTCTTATTACAGAAGTGGTGGCCAGTCAATACGGACTTGGCAGTGTTATTTTCATTTCATTTAGCTGAGAAATTTTCATTAAAATTAGCAATGAAGGGGAGTATCGGAGCCTTTTTTTTAATTTAACAAGCTGAGCTAAATTAACAAAATTCACGTATACTGGGTGGATGCAACGTTGGAATAGTAAGTAATGGAGAGGTCGATAGATTTCGTTAACACCTCAGCAAATCAATTTTGGAAAGGAGTGGTCTGTGCAGATTCTGCGATAAAATTGCATGGCTTTCGGATCACTTTTTACTCAACTGTGGAAATCTATCTAAAATCGAAGCTACGCATGTTTAGGTACAACATTAACATCCTGTGCTTAGATAATTACATACGTATGTGGGTTGATATAGGATTTATATTACCATTACAACTAACTGATGGATGTAGCTTACAATTCCAATCAGCCTTCATCTGTACATATTAGAATGTCTCTCAGAACCAAGTTCGTCGTTGATAATCTTACGCTTAATGCATTAAGCAGTCGAAAACCTTGAGAGAAATATAGTCAACGCCAATTGGCTACATAAGAATATGCGTCCACCAGACAAATGTCTACACTTTAATCTATTATATTTTCTATAATTTTTACTATCTTGTTTTTCAAGCAAAGAATGTTGATTTTTCTGTAGTTGCTGATTGCATTAATATACATATATTCTGTCTCGTTATTTAATAAAGAGGTTTACTGTGAATCATATTTAGCTACAAATCCACTTTTGTTCTCTACACACAAACAACAAAAAAACAAAAAGTATAAAGCCATACGTATACACACTGCAAAAAAAAACATAGCCAAAAATAAAAGTTCAAGATCACAGATAAAGAAACAATAAAGCGCAGACATTTAAATTACCGATCCGAAACATTTCCTAAAAAAAAACCTTGATACTTGAAGAAGAAAAACACTTGTGATAGCGTAATTAAATGTACATATGTATATGTATGTATAGCCTCCATCTGCTAAATGTCATTTAATAAAAAAGTCTGCACTTTTGATGTGCATACAACTTTTTGTATAAAAAGTAGCAAGAATGGCATTTATTAGGAAGCATTGTCATTTAATCGGAAGTACCTTCTTGTTGCGCAAATTAAATCAGTCACCCACAAATTGCATAAACGAGAGATGGTAGACTCAGTATCCGGAATATTTCGGTCGCCGCGAGTAGCATAAGAAGCGATATATGACAATGCGAAGAAAAATAGTACATATGTATAAAAAAATGAACACTATCCTGCAATTGTGGTCGTTAGAAGGAAGGTCTCTTTTAAATGTTTTGAGAATTAATTTGAATTTAGAAGCAAAATGACATCACCAGGGAATTTTGTCTACAAAGTGGAACCCAAATAATTACAAAATATTCGGGAAGGAAAGGAGTGAAACTCAAAACCATTACGATCGACATGGGAGATCTATAAATCAAATGAAGATCTTTATTAGAGACCAGAAACGTGAGAAAGCAATTAAGTGAAAGTGCCAATGGATTGATCACATATTATGGAAAGCTACTGACCCATCATAGGTAACCATATTAACAGCAACTCAAAGTGGAGGGCAAGTAGGTGGGGTTATTGCATTTTATGCATAACCGTAGCCATGATGACTGGTAGTTTTTACCAATGATACGTGATATAATAATATCGACTAGTTAGGTCTAAACGTCTGTAGACAGCTCATTTAATTAGAGCTTTCAAATTCATTACAGCACAATGAGATACGTTGGGCACGTTGAATGGAATGGACGTAAGCCGACTTTCAGGTGTATTGATGGATTGCACGCCATTGGAGACAAGTGCATTGACGATTTCGAAGAATACGCAAAAAAAGCTCGGTATAAAACGATGGAGAACCTCGGTTTTAAATAGAAACGTTTGAAGGAACTATGTTGAGGAAACGAAAGCTCACACTGAGTTGTCAGAGAGAAGACACTTGCAGAAATTGCCAGAAACTCCACATAATGTGATCAAAAAAAAAGATCTATAATAGGGAGGGTTTGGGTTAAAAGCAAGCCACCATTTAGGACCCGTATTACTTGAAATCTATGAGAAGTATGAATCATAAATTAAAAAGAAAATATTACTCGTATTCTTTTCTTTGGGGAATTCTAACAAGTTACCGAGGTAACCAGAGTTTTAAAGCGTTTGAAACGTGCATCTTTTCGAAACATTCTACTTAAATAGCTCTAAGCAGTTCTTGACAAGACTAGAATGAAAACAAACTCATATGAGCCCAATTACAGTTATAGAAAGCTAGCTTTGTAGTCTTGCAGTTGCACTTGACTTGAGTTCAGTTCATTACACGTGACGATTCGTTGTCATATTTCTAGTACATTAAGTACAAATGCTTGTTGTTACAGGCACAAGAGAAGATCTAAGGTACGTAAGAAATGCGGTAGATGAAAGAATTCTATAAAGACGTCCAAGTGGAGGAAAAGGTAAAGTAAAGAGATAGAGGCTATGTCACAGACTGAAAGAAATAATCTATAACACACCCGCATTGGAAAACAAAAACTCAAACATCATATATCACACAAGAAATAAGAAAAGCAAAGAAGGCAACAGTGACCTTCCATTGTCATAAATTAAAAGATTGATCGTGTGTATGAATACACACTCTCTCTATGGCTATTTGAAAAACACGCTGAGAACCTGTTAAATTTGTTACTTATTTATCCAACATGAAGTAGGTTAAAGGGTAAATGTATTACATGTGAAACAATAAAACTTCTACACGTCCTCCTGAGCAGCAAAGTCATCAAAATCAATACTGATTGCCTTAGCATAATGTCTTTGCATTTATTTTTTACGCGCAAATGTGATAAAACTTATGTATATGTTACACTCAACAAAAAAAACCACTACTATTAGCCTTGTTAGTTCACTACCATTTGTACTACTACAGACTGTTAGTTAATGAGAATACCCAGTCATTAGTCTTTTATTTAGATAATTCACGTATTTCCTTCCAAAACTTTGATATGAATATCAAATACTAAGTTTTTTCATAGGCTTAGTTCATAAGGATGATGAATACATTTTAAGACTTAAGCTAAGCCTACACCAACATTAATTTGCTTGCAAACACATCCCTTCCGTCTTCAATTGAAGGCAAAAAAAGACCTGCAGTAGAACTCTGTTTGCAAGCAAATAAATGTATGCTTGTATGTAGGTCTGGGGAGAGAACATTGGCAAGTCTTTTAATAAATAAATTCAAAATTGTAAACTAAGCCATATGACACTGAATTTAAACAAAAAAAATCCTCATGCACCCTTTTTTGGTTGTAACCTCATCCAATCGAATTTAATTAATATTGATGGTAATTTTTTTTTAAAAGAAAAATTTCAAATTTCAATTTACGCTGCATGCGGAAAACAAATTTTGGAAACGAAATGAAAAAAAAACCCAAACACCAAAACTACAAATTAAAACAAAATAATAAAGAAAACAAAAATGTACCTTAATCCACGACTCCAGACTCTTTCCATATTTGTTTTGGAATGCTTCTTTGATGTCACCCAAATCGATCTCAGATCGACTTACAACAATACGAATGAGAGTCTTATCCTTGGTGCCAATGCCATGCATTGAATCGTAGAGTCGCTCAGCGAAATAGTCTACTTTCGACTTACAGCACTTGACTAAAGAAAAACCATTAAACTAGCACTCCTCACAGTATACTTCCATTATTTTTTGTTTACTTACCAATAGCCAAGAATCCCTTCTCAACAGGTCCACTGAATTCACGCTTAATAGCCTTCTCAATTTCGTGACCAGCAATGTTCTCATATTCGAGGAAAATTTGTCTGAGTTGTTGGTATGACCTTGTGATCAGGATGGAATTGAATACAGATTCATCAGTGCCCCATTGACCCTCACCGGCATCAAACAAAGCGGTGGCATCAGCTACAGCTGCTGCCTCATCAACTCCCTGTGCATTCAAATTGTTTAAATATTTCATTGAACTAAAAAATGAAAATAGAAAACCTTACCTGATTTTCATCACGGTTGCCCTGAACCAAGGAAACACACAAACGCTTGAAATGTCCACTGGTGTCACCCTTTAGGTCTGATTCTAAGGATGTACCGAAACTCTGCTCATAGAATTGAGCAATTGTCTTAATACCATAATTTGACAGTGTGCAGAGAATTTCGATGATAGCCTCTTCATCGGTTCCAATACCAGAGACAGCATCATGCAACTCTTGTGCATAGAATTGTGGCAGGGGTGTCATCAAGGCAACGATAACATCTTCGAATTTGCCACCCAGCTCAGATTTTAAGTCCGAAATCAAATCCTTACCATAGGATGTCTTGAAAGATTCGGCAATTTCCAAACGTTGTACAATTCCACGACGGGCGAGGACTTCAATGATAGCCTTCTCATCGGTACCAAAACCCTTCATCGCTTTGCGGAGTGTCGCAGCATCCTCAATTGGATCGAAGGGATCAGCTGGGTATACAGTTGGGGTGCACTATAAATAAAAATAAACAGAACATATTAGAACTAGTTTTGGATTATTTGAAAGATGATTTGAAATTCTCAAAGAGCTACGAGTTTAATTCAAGTTTGAAAGCTACATGATGGGCTTCATCTCTATCATTGTTCTGAATTTCATCTTGGGACTACCACCAAACTATTACGAAATCTATATTGAAATAAAAGCGAAAGGAATCATAAACCTTCTACTCCATACTCTTTGATTGCGAGCAGGATAACGGATCTACATATGTAAATTGTAAGTCCTTAGCCCATTGTAGACTACATAAGTTTAGCATGGAACTCCTTAACTATGTATGTATAGTGAGTACAACATAATGACTACTGGTATGGTTCCAGCAAATAAGTGAAAAAATGCTGGTACACAAGCCAAAAGTAAGGCCACCGAAACAATTGTGGTCAAACTTTGCTTGGACCTACGACAGTCTTTAGCATTAGGTGACGCTTTCATAAAAGGGACGCACTCAAGGGAGATTCGGATACTTTAACAGTATAGTCGATACAAATCACGGGCTTCAGAGATAAGGATTGAGTAAGTAGGATACATATGTACATACGTTTTACACCGCTCAGAAAAGTATCTGTATTTCCCTATGGATTCAAAGAATCACTTTCGATTCATCCAGTCACTGGTCTCTCTTACCACAAGTCAACAGTGGCATTCGCTTAAAAAAGGATTTTAATGCAGAAGTTTTGACTTAGAGCACCACCTTTGCTAGGAAAGGCTTTTTCTGTGTTTTAATTACAAGCGACGAATTAGATTTCTTCTGGGACTCTTTATGAAAATATTTGTTTGAAAGAGCATCTGAAAACCATTGGACTCAGAAGTAGATACAGGACAGGATATCAACGCTTAATGTTGACCAACACTTAACATAGCTTTGAAACAACTTTGTAGAACTCGAGTTGGCGTATGCCTTTTACATGTCGTCAATGTAGATCAACTTATTTCGTGAAAGAAGTGTAACGCAAAGTACGAATAGCTTCTAAAAGTTATATCCTAGTGGCTTTCTGTGCCGTTAAGCACATTTGACTTTTACTGATCCCCACTAATCTGCTCATTGCTACTGCAAGAATATTTGCTCTGGTATGGCTTCTAAGTTGATGTCATTGTTAGCTTTGCCAAATGAAATGACACGAATTACCATTCTGCAACTTGATTCCCTGATACCAATTGAAAAACGATTAAACACCGTTAAAATGGTTCAAAGGACTTAAAAGTTTTTGTTTCCATTATTTGACGTTATTCAAACCGCTCAAAAAACATCACAAAAGTCGAGAAATGTTCCTTGATATTATAAGGGATGATGAAAGACAGGAAATTTGTATCACAGTTTCTATAAGACTTCACCCTCAGAAAGGGTGAATATGTACATAGTACACAGACACTTTGAATATGAATGCAGATTACATGTTTACAATGCAAAACGTACCTTGGCAAAGCCTACCTTTGTCAACAGGCTTATTGTAAGAAAAAGAGCTGTATGAAGGATAGCACGGGGACTAGTGTAAAAAGGACAAGAAAAAAGCTAGCACATTAAAAATGCTTTCCAGTTACGGGAGAAACAAAAACTAAACCTTGCTCTTGCACAATAAACTATATAATTTCGCACTGCCGTTCAAGGACATGTGATATGTAATACAATTGTATAAGAATGTGAGAAACGACTCACTTGCGTCGTAAAACTGTTCTACATACGCCTTGTTTGTATGACACACCCTATTCTTCTGCCAGTTTGACTAACCCATATGCCCCACCGTGATGTCTACAGATTCAAGACCCATTCGTGTGGCAAGCTATTCGTTTGAAATACGATTAGGCCAAAAAAGTGTAACGATCTCTGTTAATAAAGGACTGTAGTTTACAAGTGATTACAAGTCGGCCAAGGAATAACGACTTTGGTTTTCAAGATTATTGACAACATGCAGCTTTTGCCGCCTCCATTTTGCTGTCCACGTCCAGTTCGAGGCTGTTTACATTTTCTAACTAATTTACACTGCCGGTCATAAATTTGGAATCACTTTCTGTTTCCATCAGCCTGTTTCTCTAACCACCATGAAAATGTGCTTGATTGAAGCAGGTTTAAAAGGAAGGATAAAAGTTCGAAAACCTTTGCATAGATCTCAAAATCGAGCTAAAAGATTACTGTGGTGATTCCAAAATTACGGCCGGCAGAGTACATGACTGCTAGACTGAAAGATGATGACTTTTGTTTTTAGCCTCAGTTTCCCTGCTTTAGCTTCCAAATCTAACTCCATTTGGTGTAAAACCATACATCTATGGGAATGCAAGCCCTAAGTGCCCTAATTAAATGTTTGATGTACTCATATTCTAATTTAAGATTCATTACCATTTCAAAGTTTAAGATTACAGACTCAAATGCTGACGAAATATTTAATATTTTACAAATAACAAGAAAGTTCGTTATTCACCACACATTACTCGTATATGGAAATTTAAAATCACACTTAAAGTTTAGTTTCATAACAACATTAATCATTCTGTGTAAACAATACACGGTCGTGCAAAAAAGGGAAAAAATGTCGTAAAACACGTTTTCGCTATATGATAACACTAATTGTTGATAATGAACAGAACGCATATTCTTTCTCTGCAAGACCGCCATGACAAACTTTTTCGCTAAGTTTTAGTTGCTATCGTGGAATGAGTAAAATATTTAAAAAAAATAATTTGTATTATGTAAAATAGGTTTATCTACGAGTATAAGGTAGCAATGCGTTATTCACCTTTCAAGAAACTGTCCGACTAAATTATAACAGATTAAGTACTTATTTCACGTCAACAAATATAAAATAGAGCCTGATAAAAAAATAGAGTTATCAGATCTGGGCGGGTGGTGAATCAAATTCAGCTATGGTTTCATTCATGTGGGTTATCGATAAATCGAATATCAGTGTAGTAGAAAATCGAAACTAAATATCTGCGAAGAAGTTGTGCTCAGCGCCTGTATTCATTCAGATCTAGTTAATAAAAAATGGAGCTAGCTGATCAGGATGCATACCAAATTATAATTTTCTTGGTGACTTGACATCTCCAATAAAAATACATCGTCCAAGTCTACTTTGACTTAGACTGGTTATACGAGGGGCGCCTAACAAGTTCGCGGCCTGAGATACTCAACAACGAGTCATCTTCTCATTAGCGACAGCACTAACTGCGGCACTCTTTAGTAGTATAAATATCACCTTGTTTTAATAATAATCTCATTTTATTATCGTGGTTAGATAAACATCACCATAATATTATCGGAAATTCTCACAATTTTAAGCACCGCGCCGTAAAAAAGGAAAATCGCCTAAGAAAATTTTCGAAGATATATCACCGACTCTTCAGGATTCTGGCATTCGTATATCATGGTCAAAAAATGGGATCGCTTATTTCGACAAAGGCGAGAGAGCTGGGAAGACTACCCCCGCCCAGGGCGTCCTATGTCAGTGGTCACTTAAGAAAACGAAAATTAGTTCTGGTCGACCGAAGAATGAAAATGTGGCGGATAGTGGACGAGTTGCACATCAGCAAAGAAAAGCATTTAAAAAGCGCGCCACCTTTGGCGAGGTCGTCCTCTACTGCGTTGTCCCTCCGGATTAGATTCGAAGACTCTGCGGGCCGGAGCATTGGTGTCCATTCGCTCTACATGTTCTAGCCATCTTAGGCTATTGATGCGCAGTTTTTGACTAGGTCGATGACGCTGTGGAGCTCGTAAATTCCCTACTCGCTGAACCATTTTAAGCTGAATGAAATGAAACGTAAGAGGTTTTTGATATCTATGTTTGTCAGATCGCCTATATTATTGTAACGAAAGGCTCCTAAGTAAAGCTTCCTTCTACGGGAGACAGCTGGGCAGAAACAAACAAGGTGAGGAATAGTTTCTTCCTCTTTAGATAAAATGTTAGTTGCTTTAGGTAAAGAAATCTGTTCCGAGGAACAAAGGAAAAGTATAAATCTCATCTGACAGCAATCCTGTTTAGAGATCCTTCGTATTACTTTCCCAACTTGTCGCTTACAAGAGTTTAATTGCTGCCCAAGTATGGAATAGCAGCCTTCTATTGTACACATTGCAACCAACCTCGCAAGTCATCACAGTCGACTGGAATACTTTGGTCTTAGCCCCTTTACACGTCAATCGGAAACTCCTAAAGTTAATCACCAGGGTATACTCTACCTAAACGAGTACTAAAAATCTCGAATTTTCAAACGATTCTACATATTGTACTGCGACGTAATTGTACTTTTTTTTATTACAATGGCAATCAACTTTAAATGTAAATCAAGTCATAAAAAATGATTAATAATTATTCTGATGAGGGTGCGATGGGACATCTAAAGTCCCACATCATTCAACAGATAAGCGGAAATGCCTCTGAAAGCCACAGGCACACTGAAAAAGCCCTACAGCTAATCATTAAACTTACTAAACTTCGGGATGAAGCGAACTACCTCTCACATTTGCTTACCCTCGAGCTATTGCACAAGTAGGGTATCACAGTCTCACCAACGAATTATACTTCAATACCATTTGAAGTATCAAAGACATTTTTTTTATGGAAAGTTGAAGCTATTTCATGACGACCTACGGAAATAGTTTCAAAATAGAAGCATGGGCGGTGGCTTTGAGATATCCGCCACTCATAGTGACGAGAGAAAATAAATCTTAAAATAAAGTAATTTAAAATTGTGTTCTTATACAGACTTATACCTAGCTATACACATTTTATCGACTGTTCTATTTTTAGGGGATACATTTTCGAAAGAGAAAGTGCTCTGTGTGAACTCCGTGAACCGTATACAGGCCACCTAGACCCACTATACTTCATTCAAAAAATTTTCCGACTGTTTAATTCAAACAATAATTCGTTTGATGTACAAAACAAATGTATTGTTTGTTTGATAAATATTTACGCAACAATAGTTGAATGACATCATAGTTTAAAAATGCTATGCAACTAGTCAGTCAATGAAAAATTATATCTCGTAATGGTGCCTCCATGAATTTTAAATTACGTGATGACACTTTAAATCAAGTCACACAATGCCAATTACATTCTTTCGGTGGTAAGCTGTACATACGTAGGTAACTATGCAGCTATTAAATAGCGCGTGAGTCATAAAAATTCGATAATCAATTTGTATTCACGAAAAATTATTCTTAATTAATAAGGAAATGACAAAGATCTTTTGGAATGCTAAAAATAAACACAAAGGAATTCTACAATCTGCCGAAGTTCAAGCGGCCTGTTATTAGAATAACCATTGGGGACTGATTGTCCTCTAGTCAAAACGGAACGGAAACGATTGACTGATATTTAGCCACAATTTAATTGTTATTCGACAGAATTAAAGACTAGCGTGTAATTGCATACTTGCTCGAGCCAGGTGTTAAAATTCTATTGAGGATAGATATCGTGGTTTGGATTCTTACTCCTAATTCGAAAAAAAATCATTTAAACTAGGTTTATTTACTCGCGCCTTAGAAGTTTTTAACTGAGTGCGTACCCGAAATTTGACTCCATTTCTTATTCTTTTGAGATCAATATTGTGTGCGGTTTACTTGCCAATCGATAAAGTACATATAAGTTTCAGGCTCGTCTTATATTGGATTGGTCCTCGTGAAGTGCACTGAGACTTTACAAGTCCACTGTACGACGTCTTTCGTTGCTGGGGAAGAATATATTTCGAAAATATGAAACAATTCTCATCAAAATGTCCAAAAAAAATGTGGACGAAGCTTATCGAATGCTCGCAAGGAGCTATTTCTGAATAGCGACAACCCATGAGCATTTATTATCAAGTTCCAGTGCATTCCTCTTGTTATTTCATCGATCGAATAGCGTAAATCCTGGCCAATTACGACAAGGAACAGTATTGGTGCAGCAAACAGCCTTTTTGGTGCTAAATCGGTGGAGACGTTTTTTGAAAGGAGACCATTATGTAGGATTTTGCATCTAAAATCATTGAATTGCACCTTGTGGTATGAGTTTTGGAGGAATTCCACTTGTTTCAGGGGCGTTCCAGATGTTTACTTGGCGTACGGTATCAAATGCCGAAATGCAGATTTAATAGTTTAACTGTTTTCAGGGCAAGCCCTCAAAATTTCAATTGGAATATAATATTTTCCTAGAGATTTATTCTTTTTGAGTTGCTTAATTGTCTTTTTTGTTTCTTGCGGTGTTGGCGGGGTTGTATAGATTCTATGCTACAAGTGCTGTAGTACTTTAGTTTCGCCTCCAGCTTGTTAGATTTCTTCCGGAATCTTCTTCATTTCTCATTACTAATAATTTCATGCCAGAAAGACATTGATTGTATACATACATTTGTATGTATGTGTATGTAAATCAAAAAACATTCATTCTTAGAAACCAATGAAGACAAACTGCAAAGCGTTTTACGAACACATGTATGCCAGATATACTGTACGGACGAGTACATTCTTTTTTAAGTTTCTTAATAGCCACAATCGAAATGCATATTTGCTTTTAATCACTCATATAAGCAACAGTCTATTTTTGCTGACAGACCGATTGAATTATTAGGAAATTCAAATGCTTATGAAATACTTTGTTGACAGGTAGACAAGTTGTCACGAAAAGAAATTCATCGATTTTCTATTTGACTCGAGAAATATGTAAGACCTGTCTAAGCAAGAAAAAAACACCGCGATTTTCATTATAATATGTCACTAACATAACATGTTATGAATGCATTAACCGATACGCGCATAGTTTTTACAACTATAGCAGGATTTGCGGATAAATGTGCTTTACCGATAGACTGGTAGACCGTTAGTCGATTCCATCGAAAGAAAACTGACACGTGATTGTTTTTTTTACAAAATTCAAATTCTGTAAATTCACCTCAAAATTGTCAGTCCAAAATGCGTTCTATTTTTAATTGACATTCCAAATCTGTTGATCATAGTTCATTCCAAGAAGTATTAATTTTAAACGCCCTTTTTGTTCACAAAAGTTTACTTAACGAGTTGATAATGCTGGATATAGATTCAAAAAAAAAAACTAAGGGAACTTTTGTAATTTGCGTATCTTATTTCAACAAGGAGATACGAATTGTGGTCAAAAATCAGGCATGGATTCACTTTAAGTTCAAGCTTATTCCCTTTTTTTAAGACAGAATTTATTTTCTGCCGGGAAGAGGCCTTACTTCCTACCTAATAAAATAGGTGACACTTACAAGTGAAGAGGGACTTCAACCAACATAGCGTGCGCAGTTGGCTGATAACCTGGTTGCAAAAGGAACATACATATGTATGTACATATGTACATTATGTTGATTAAGACCCACGTTTATCCTGGACTATAGGAAACGTCGAGATCACTGCATAGGACTATCTATAGCAGTCTAAACCACAATCTGCAACATAAGAAGTACTTATGTGACAAGTTTGCAGCAATGAAATATCGATGGTAATGAAGCTATGAAGACAACTTATCCAGCTTAAGTTCATATGTATGTACGTACATATGTATGTATATACATATATGTATACTTGACAGAAAAGATTTTCAGAAGAGGGAGATCTTTTTGATTTTTTACCAAAAAGGAGGAGACATGTTTTTGGTACCGAATCTCTCTCAGAAGCCCTCTTTTACATATGAACTATAAAACTCATTTATGTTGTTCGACGTTGTGTTGCACCAGTTTTCTGCTATAAGTAGTTCGATGTACTACAAGGCAAATGATCTCACAGTTGAAAATCATGAAAATTAGTCTAACATCTGTTCGATGTATTTAAAGCACAAGGTTATATCCAAATGGAAAACAAAATCAGTTAGACGCAATATGCTATCCTTGAGCATTTCAAAGCACCCATTTATAGTGCCCCTTTTTAAAAATTTTCTTCTTTTAAATATATGTACATACATATCTCCACTATGGCGTATAAATTTATTTCGGATTTATTGGCAGTGTTTTAATGTGGAACAGATGTTCAATATTGCAAATAGTAGCATTCAATTGTCAATAAATTCTGGAGTATATAAGGAGCTAGATTGTGAAGTAAGACACTTTTTAACTCAAAAGGCATCTGCATATGTAATTTGAAAGAGATTCGAATGTAAACAGTGCGCACAGGCACAGTTGTAAGACTGTAAACAATACCCACAAAGGATTAAAGTGTACAACGATTTCGATTTAAGCAGAGAAGAATTAAGAATTCCTTAATCTACAGACTAATGACAGTATAGGTCAGCAATGAAAACAATCAGCAGTTGAAATTATTTAATAATTCGCTTTCAAGTTTTAAGGGGAAATGAATTATACATTAAAAAGCAATAAAAGCTAATCTTACGAGTTTAGCAAAACAAAAACAACTAGATAAAAATCTACAATTAGCTTATCTTGTAGTAAAGTAATATTTTCATCGCCAATGTGAGTCACACTACGTAATGTAAAAATTAAGACAAGTTAAATACTTCTGCAACGCATTTCCGATTCACGTCACTTGTTGGGAACAAACTTATTTTGGTAAACATCACCTAGTACCACCTCCTATTCTCTTACATCAGAATCTCTTACCAGAGCATTTGTCTCTTTTGTATCTTTCTTACCACACAGCGAACGCTTTGTTTTTCTATTTTTTTGTCGTACCAATACAAACATATGATAACAAGTTAAAAATAAATTTTATTATAACTCTTGAATGCGGTTTACTTTAAAGATCAAAAGTATTTATCATCTTATAATATTTCCAACAATGAACATGCAATTTTCCTATCGTGGTCTTCCTACCTTCGATAATCAAAGAATTTCGACAGAGCGAAAGATGGGACAAACTTTCAGGAAAAACTGGGGCTTATTATCAAAAAGAAAAAAGTCACTTGCTGGATAGGAGTAGGTTGTTAGATTAAAATTTTAAGTGGCAGATAAGGCTGTAGATTATCGGTAGATTGTTGATGGTGTTCAGTGAAGCCAGTAAAACATATCTAAACCACACGCTAGAAGGTTTATTTTACAGCCCCTTAGGCTTACCAGTGAGTATTTTTTTCTTGCGATCAACCGATGTTATTTTATACTAGTTAACGAAACATTAAACTTGAATGTAGAAAACTGGTTTTTACAGAATTAACAAACACGACTTATATAGAAAGAAAACAATCTGAGACACATGAAAAAGGTTTCCCATTTCCATCTGACACCAATTTTTTTTGGAATATCGCCGTTTTCCAAAACAGAAAGTCAAGTTGTTATTTAGTAATTCAAAAAACGAAATTCATGTAGCATAAGCATATGTACCACTGAAGTAGTCGCTTCCAAAGAGCCTTAGAAGTTAATTGTGGATCGGTCAGAACAATAAGAACAATGTTGCAGAACAAAGCCTATTCCGTGAACCGAAATTGAAATAAAAAATAGAACATTCGACGATTTCCTGCTTATGCGTGTAAATATTTAAAAACAGGCACAGATCTCTTGAACTTGTTGATGTTAATATTCACATCATTTAGCCTTATTAGAAATACTCCTCATAAAGATTTCCTTTGAAAATATGTTTCCCCTCCTCGCCTCAACAACTTCCGCTTAGAACGCTGAAGGGTAACCCATCCTTTTGGAATGATTGTCCGACAGGCAATGTATTGTTATCGTTGCAATTATAAAGCTAAATTTATTCTCAAATCACGGTCTGCCCGTAATACATGATTGGAGGATGTGGTTGGGTTGGATGTGGGTTTGCTACACCAAAATAAACGGTGAATTTCTTTTTAAAGAACATAAAGTTGTTTGGCCCGCTGAGCAGCCTGTAACATCGCTGTTACATAGAAACCAATAAAGGTTTACATTACATGGTCATATTGAAATAACTAACTACTCAGTAATCTACAATAGAGTTACCTTCAAATGGATCCATTAAATGCAAGGCCGCAGCTTCTCAGAAGATCTGAAAGTTATGTGGTCACATTCAACTCACGTGAGTTGGAAAAACCGGCTCTCTTACTTAATTTTGATGAATGCACAACGTACAATCCCAGTGCCACTGATTTAAATTGCCTCGGTAGCGTTTTGAGCAATAAACATTTCATTGCACTGCTTAGTCATCAATACACCGGAAGAATGGTTGACAGAATATTTTAACAGGAAAAGTGAGTGTCTTCCGAAAACACGGTGTGTAAAAGCTATAAGTAGACCTTGACTAAGCACGAACATCAACTTCGTAATGAAGTTTGTCATAGTAATGGATTTTATGGTTCTTGTAAAAGTGTGAGCTAGTCATTACTGGTTACTGCTAAGCAACAGCTAATAAAAACAAAAACATTAACTTGATACCGAAACCGAAATCATATTGTTTCATGACTACATTAGCCCTCGTCTCATTGTGAGATCTATATATTTCCTCTGGGAGTAGGTTACAGGGAACATGTACTCAAACACCATTTGTGCACTGGACTTGGCTTCCTCCCATTTAAAATGAAGTCAGCATCACAACCATGCCAAGGATACCCTTATTCATAACACCCTAAAAGTAATGAGCCTGCCAATGCCAAACAGCCGTGGTAGCAGTAAAACAAACAAGTTCGTTTCACTATATTAGTGTATTGCTCTATTATCTAACATCTACCTCATAACTCATGCATCTTTCGGAAACAAAAAAAAAAAACAACAATTACAATTAAATTCACTCACCTTGAATGGGTAGTATTCAGCTGAACTCATTGTGATTTTTTTTTATTCAAATGTTATATCTGAAAAGAAATTAAATAATTATCATTAGCTGGCGCTTATAATTTGTTCAACAGTGATGAGTAATTTCGATTCTACGCAGCATACCCTTGTCAACGTCAATTCAAAAATAAGAACTTATTACCAAATACCACTCCGAAAATTGTGTTTTCTTATCCCCAACCCATTAATTTAGGAGCACATTTGCGGAAGGCACGCCATTACAAAGAAATCACAATCTGTAATGTTACATCATCATAGATCTATGCCGACCAACACGGGGCCACCTCCTCCATGACATCATACCATTAATGAAATAAAAACATAAAAAAAACCTCCCACATGGGATCTCCTCACGCTTTGGGTGTTGTTCATTTTTGGAAGTCATTCTTCTTCTCTATCTAGTCCACAATCGATTTAGCCTTTCGTGGATAAAAAAAAAAAAGAAACAGCATGTACTCCTATATAAAATAAAATTATTTTCGAATCGATATCGACTGCGGTTTTACTTTGTGTAAATGACTAGAATTTGGATTGGACGCATACTAGGACACTGGCACACATAAGAGGTATAGCCTGTGATTACTTATTCATGGTCAGTCCCGTCCTGATGTCAAAGTCCTGTCGTAATGAGTTTGGATAATTATTTTAAATGGCGCAATGAATTGATTGGAAACGAAAAGAAAGAAAATTTGAAAGGACTAGGTCTAGTATGTAGGTTAATTCGAGGTTTATGGCCATTTAAAGGTGCCGTTATACCTACGCCAAAGTTTAAATGCTTTTTGTGTGTTAGGAAATTGATAATTACTAAGTGGGTTTAGTGCTATCGATTGGAACTCTTAATGCAAATTAATTTTTCGTTTTTGTACTTATACGCCCATGAAGTGTTTTGTTGTCGTTTTATGGATCAGGACTGTTTCAAATAGCGCCAAAGAAACATTTCGAAAGGCGAAAATATCGAGAAGTATATTTTGCTGTAAAAGAATTAATTTAATGAAATAAACTAGCGTAAGTTCGTTTTGTAATAGATAAATTATTCGGAAAACAAATGTAGTATATAAATCTACTTTTGTTTGAATCATTGATTCAATGCAACTATTATGATTCATATGCTTGTGCATTACGCTAATGATAAAGAAATATACTTTTTTACTTCGGAACTCTGAAGAATTTTGTCGTGGGTGACTAAAATTGAGTTTGCAAAACGTTGATGTGGAAATAGTTCTCTGGATTTCTCAAGTTTACATTACAAAACGTTAAAGTGGAAATAATTCTCAGACTGCGAATGAAGCCATCAAAGCAAACGTTGTCGATTCACACAAAGACGTTTAATTTAAAGTTTTCAATGTATGTACATAGTACACGATCGTCATGCACTTAATTATGATCCACTTAGTTGGAGCTTTCAGATGCTGAATAATCACAAAGTAAGATGTAGGCTAAGCGGGTAGGAGTGTTCTTAATCGTCTACCGTGATGATTCTGCTGATTCTTCTCTGTAATCATACTGGACTCACGGATAAAAGTTAAACAGAACCAAGATATAAGACTCTTTAACTCTTGCCGACATTCGTGTTAGGTCTCACCCATTCAGAAATGTAGTTCTAAATTAGATTCCCTTAACACCTCTATCTCTCGAATGTACATGCATACATACATATATCAGACATTCGCAAGTGGCGGGACTGTGAAAAAATGTTTTGGGGTTTTCTCACGTACTAGTCATTGAGCCACAGTGCGCATTTCTTATGTAAATTCAAATAAGTTGGGTAGAAACTCGTCAACGATTCTTACAGCCAAAATATATTATTGTAAAAAATAGTACGCAATTTGGCGAAGCAATCATATTGTCATTTCCCAGAAAAGTGCTACAGGCTGTCTATGAGGCGTTTGCAAGAAACAGAATGAGCAAAGGTGTGGATAAGGATTGTGTACATCTTGGCTCCATCGTCAGCCTCAATATCACAACTTTGCAATCCCTTCTTGAGCTAAGAAGGTAACTAAAAAATAAGTCCCTCTCAAGGACTGACCAGAAAAAAGATATGCGTATACACACATACATACACCATGCACCTGAACTTGACAGAGGACCAACCATTTCATATACGAGTCTGAATGGAGCCATTACCGCCACTACACCGCTATTTGCAAGCAGTACTCGAAAAATTCTCAGAAAAACCACAACGATGACGTTATTTTTGCGTTCAGGTGCTAACCATTCAACCATCAACATACTTACATAGTTGTCTGAGTAAACTTAATAGTCACATCACGCTCGAAAGATTACCAAAATTTGTTTATTACTTCATAGCCTTCAACATATTTTTTTGGTAAAATTTTATTTCGATAAAAGAAAAAATAAAACTTGTTTAATGTTTCGCAGCAAATGCGTTTGAGAGGCGAATAAAAGAATTCAAAATGAAATGGGGAATAGAAGGCACGAGAATAACCAAAGAAAAGAAGGTGAACAAAAAAAAAAACGAAAAGAGGGCGACCAATAGACCATGGCATGAAAATTAACTTCACACTGACTGACGTGGCTCGAAACCGGTACAACTCTCTGAAAAAAGATTTTCCCTCTTCTGAGAAAACACCGTGTAGTTTTTTTTTTGGTTTTATGACAATTATCACGACAGACAGAACCCGTGATGCTGACTAACTCAACAATAGCAAACAAGCATCAGAATTAGTCTACATTCGCATATAATAGAACTGACGTTATCTCACTACTAGTTGGGCCAATTCAATGCCGATTCTAGAAAATGAAATAACCTTCTCAACTGAATGATGCTTAGCATTTTGCTACAACTGATGCACGACTGTACTCCAGGAGAATATCACAAAACACAGAGATGATGAATCGACTCGTAAAATTCTACACAAACAACCACAGCGGATACAGATGTAGAATAGTTAAATAAATTGTAGTTGTCGTAAAGCTAACTAAATTCCGAGTTTCGCTTGTGTTTGATAGATAAAACAATGTTTCCACACAAAATAAAATAAATCTCCCCGTGCCTCTCACGAAAGGCGGCGAACAAAAAGGCGTGTAGATGAGATAAATGCAAAATAAAAAAAAAGAAAGAATAAATACAACACAAACAGAATCCACTCAATTTAGACGTACAGAACAGCCAAACCAACGAAGGAAACAACAAAAATTCCACACCAACCGAACAGTATTACGCGATGATGTCATCTTTTTTTCTTTGCTTTTTCTCTTTTGGGGGACGAAATTCATTAAGGAGTGCTACATGATTTTCTAACATTTTAAGCGTTTCTAGATTGCAAATGCCATCGAGCTGGCTTAATGCAGTCACACCGTAAATTCCGTTCTTTAACTTGAGAATTGATAACCCTAACCGCACCCACTGTTCTATGTACAAAAGTGAAACCCACAAAAAACCATCACTATGCACTGCTTTTTTTTTCTACTGTGGCGAATAATAAACACAAATACACAGATGATAAAAATAATTTCACCGCATAGTTTAAAAAACAAAAACAATAAAAATATTTTTTTTTACTTTGAACTGTTTAAAAAAAAAAAAAAAATGCTACACCGCTACTTACTTCCACTCTGCTTGAACACTTTTTGAAAACTGGTACTTGTTCCCTCTCAGTAGGCGGCTTTTATAAAAGTAAATGGAAAACACTCAAGAAATCGTATTCAAATGCTCACAAATGACGTCATTAATCTCTCACGAGCGGAAAAGTTTCTAGCAGAGCTTTTTTTTTAGCTTTACATTTGAGTGGCAAGAGAGAAAATTTGAAATTGTGACTCGTTAACACTAGTACGTTTGATGCGACTTTTTTTTATAATTCGTCGGATGATTAAGATGCAAACAAGTTTTACACAAGCTATGTACAACTGTGTCTCTTCTAGGCTCTAGAATATTTCCGATGACCAAAGCAATAGACCTAAAAGGGTGAGTCACGAACGATTCAGACGATGTTTCTATACGAATTCAATTAAATCTGCTCATAATAAATTTGAAAACATTATCCAAGAAAACATGGTGTACATCTTTAGTGTTGAGATTATATAGACATCCCTGATATACTCCAGCGTTTACGACCATTACGATATGGTAAATATTGACAAAAACGTCAGCAACGAGGACCCGTCTATCAACGCCTCTCACCTGTATGCTTGTGAAACCTAGTATCTAGAATGGAGAATGGATTCCAACTCCCTTTGGAAAATCGTTGTTGGCATCTAACAAGAGTAGTAGTCGCTTCACTATTCGACTACCAACCTTGTCGCGGTGTATCCCTAGAAAAGTCCGGAAACTGTTAAGTAGTCAAACCCCTAATCCAGTGTGTCATACGAGACCGTGCACATTGGATGGTTTGCAGTCAGGGGTTATACCGACTGTATTCGAACGAAGCCTCTCTGAAACCATGCCAAGCAGAGAGTAACGATGGCCTTAACACATCATGCGGGGCTCTGATGTTGTGGGCAGAATATTTCCTTACCTACTCGTAGGAACACATGCCAAACAACAACAAAATAAAAGGCATTTTAAAGAGGATGTAGGATATCACCGCGACCGAAATGGCTAGTCGACTGGAGCAAGACATCCTAGACGACGACACGAACGGGAAGCCAAGAACCAGAAATATACGCAATTGAAAGATATGCCCAATTTAACCTCGAAAGAAAGTATCGCGGGCAAGATATTGCGATACTGTTGGATAACCTAGTCACAATGGGAGGAGCTCCTTAGACTAAGACAGGCCAAAGAACTTCTCGGGAACTACAACCGGAAAAGAAGTTAGTTCTCTATGAACATCAGCAAGAAATAGCTGCACATCCTTACATGCTTCCTAGCGTGTTACTGTAGACTTAAAGAGCACCTCAGGAAACTCGTTACTGAGCGAAGTAGGTATACTCTGCGAAGATGTTGAGGAAATCCAGGGCACCTGCTAAAGGAATGCGCAGCATTGATCCCCAAAAAAAGAGGTTCACCTTGTTGGCCACTCAGGTATCACTCAGTCTTTTAATGCACGTTTTTACGAGCTTGGACCCCACCGATGTTGACTAACGCTGTAGCGATGTTGACTAACGCTTTAATGGCTGCTTGACTGTCAACATATGCTGATTCTTTTTCCAGAGATGTTTCCCTCGCTAATCATGTCCGCAGCTTGTTTTATGGCAGTAAAACGTCCTCAAGTTTAAAGCACTGGTTTGTATTTCGAGACACCAGCATCATTACCTACGTCTGTCCAGAGTCTCGATTTATTCCACCGGTTCAGAATTGAGGCATGGCCATAGGGTTTAGCTAGCCATAGTCCGGCTTACCTGAGCGCAATATTACCTGCCGAGTTGCCGTAGTAAATATCAAGTGCAAGAAGATTCAGTATTGTTTCCAAGGCTGCTATTGGTGTTAACCTCACCTGATTGTACATCTTCATTTTGCGTCATCAAATTTAAGAAAAGAAATGAAAGATTCGCTTTTCACTTGAGCTTCACTAGATGCTTAAATAACTCAACAATTCCAACTCACACGACTCGAGGTATTAATGGAGAGCGCTGAGTAAGTTTTTATTCCAAGCATACATAAATATTGAAAGAGAAAAGAACAAAAAAAAATCAAATCAAATAGGATATAAAAAGAAATGAATGAGAATTTCTTGAAAAAAAAAAACCGACACCCTTCCCAATTAGAATCACTTCATATGCTTCGAAAATTTTATATCGATTGCAACTTCATAAATAAACAAACAGCTTCTCTCCAACCCTTCGAAATTGGTACAAGGCCAATAATACTTTCAAGGGCATTGAACGTCCCAAGCCATACTATGTCATAGATATGATTTTAAATAGCTAATTATAGTACAAACGCCACAGACAAACCGCGTTATGAGATAAGGTTGATCTGGCGGTTGATTCATATCCGAACAATAACAAATGCTAATACACACGTTGATAAGTGTCTTACTAATCAGGTTTATTGATGAAAAGTTTTGAATTATTCATGTGAGTCATCTATTTTACGACGTCACTGAGAAGCACTCACTTTTGATCTCGCACAAGATCAGCCTCATTCAGTGGAAATCAACTTGTCATGATTATTTTAGGAATTTTCTAGCTACGTACATTCTGAGGATTGTTTGGCTGCGGAACACCATGTGCCCGGGTAGCTCAGTCGGTAGAGCGTTGGACTTTTAATCCAACGGTCCAGGGTTCAAGTCCCTGCTCGGGCGACCATTCTTTTTTTTCTCGTTTATTCCAATAGAACAAGTTTCATTCTGGATGCAATTTAAATTTAATTAAAATCGATTTTGTTGTGGCATTCGTAATTGTTGTTTGTCATTGCAATATTTTTTTCGTAGCACCTAAATGCAACACTTAGAAATTATTAGATAGATAGGGAGGCTCTTAAAATGATTCAATTATATCAAACTCGCCCCGTACAATATCCCCCATGAACTTAAAATTTATGATGGAGACGTGGGTATAGTCTGAAAGCGACGAGAAGTCGTTGTCGATTTCCTGCCCTTAAACATCACTGACAGGATCAATTATTCTTAAAGTAGCTACCTTGTAAATGACGTGGATATAGACAGGTCCATGGCGGACACAAATCCTTTTCTTTATCCCTCCACTTGTGCGCCCGTTTGAACTGGCTGTTCAATTTAATTTTGTAGTCCCAGCCAAGAACTTACACACACTCCAATCACTCGAAGAATTTTCCTCTCGAAACAGCCTAGAGCAACCTCGTCTAGTTTTGAAAAATTCCATGCCTATGCACCATGGAACAGAACTGGAATGATTGAGGTCTTACGGTAGCCTCCGGCTCATGTGATAGCACGATAGACCTAAGCTGGTATAAATGCATCTTATCGTATCGGTGGACAGCCACCTTACCTTACCTAACCTGAGACCTTACAAAGGGTCACTTTAGTTGTTCGAGGGCCTTTCAACCCAATTACCTTCTTAGAAACAACGGTTTGCAAGAGTTATTCTTCGTTTGATCTCAGCGCTGATGCCGTTGTCTGAATTGATAGCAGAATCCAGGTAGACAAAGTCCCTAACTACCTTAAAGCTATACATAACTGTTTACGAGGCGTCAGTGTTAATTGTCCTTTATTGTTGAAACTGGATGGACCGTAAAACCCATCTTCGCCGCTTCCGACTTAATACTCACGAATGCGCCACTAACATCGCTACTGACATCATGCTGCGGTCTTCTATTTCCTCGATCGGGCGCTTCTCATGATCCTTTTTTTCCTCCTGAGAAGCTGGTGTTCGTTTCTTCTCTCTTGCTCGTAGAGCTCGAAGGCAGCTCTAGTCCTTCTTTGCAGCGCCGTTTTGTATGTCTCTTGTTAGCAACGATTTCTACTTCCTACAAAGCCATACTTCAAGAAATACTACTTGGAACAAAGATAATGTAAGGAAAAACTTCAAAGAATCAATTGTATCTTTCCAGAGACACTGAATATATCCCAACTTTGCAAACTCATTCTGAAATGACCGTTCTGGTAAATATTTATAGCTAATACAGAAACTCCAACTCCACTATTTTATAGTACGTTCGAAAATCCGAGGGCTGATTATTTTATGACTTTTCAATCATCTGAAGGTCAAGTGTTGATGAAGAATCTGTTTCAGCCACGACATCTGATAATTTTCAAATAGTGTATAGCTGTCTGAACTGCACTACGAAAAAAAGAAAACTCTCCCAACAACAAACAAATAGCTTTCTCCAATAATATAAAAGGTATTTGGACAAATCCTATTAAAAAGCTTAACGGTCGATCATATACGAAGAGGGGTTGATGCCTGATCACTAATTCGTTTTCAGAATTAAGTAAAATTATTTCACAATAAACCAAATCTACAGAATAACCAATTAAATTGAGGAAAAAATATGTTCTAGCATTTTCTTGACGTCTCTCAAGCTTTTTACAAAGTATGGTTTGAAATATAAGTCAAAACTGTAGATTCAGGTTAGGTTCCAAACATTTTGATATTACAGACAAAATTGGAACTAATTTTTTGGAGTGGGTATTATGTAGGTAACTATGCAAAATATGTATTTTGTTCTTCTCATTATTCGTGTTTCATCAATAGCACTCAAGTTCCATTGAAGCGAAAGCAATTCATGTCAGTGAATGTTTTTCCTAACGCCGGACCATCTTAATATCTTTAATGTAAAGATATCAACTCCGCAAATATCTTTATACAGCTGTTTTGTGGACCTTCTTTCCATGAATAAAGAAAAGTCCTTAGGCTTCAGAATTCTATCATAGTTCTTGTATTCCCGGAATATGGTTTTACGCTTCCAAACTTACAATTTACAGCTCAGTATTTTTGCTGTTTCATTAACATTTTCTGAATATATTCACGAATGGAATGTAGAGCCAACCAGCTATGTTCGTCTCCATTTTACGAGCCAACAGAAATTTATTGTAAGCTTTTCAACAAGGAACAAAACAAAAACATGAAAACTCACTGCAATTCGGTTCTTGGTTCCAAATTTGTTGCGCCATTGTAAAGAGGTAGCATCACCTGATCTCTACCGTGAATAACTTTGCAATGCAACATGTATTTATACAAATAGTTCTTTTAAAATTCGAGTATGAAGCATTTCCAAAACGATCTTGACATAACTTAATCACTAACAAATTTTCCGCTTATTCTAATCCTCTTATACCGCTCTCCTTGATCTGGAAACAATAAGATTGAAAGAAAGACTAGAGCAAACTGCTTAACTTACTTTAAACGGAATTCCAATTTTACCAGAGTGATAGCACTTGGCTAAGAACGCCACATGATGGTTGTGGTTATTCTGTTTGCTAAGAATTATTCGTTGCCCAACTTTATGCGCCAGACTATCACCAAGTGCAGGGCAAACAGTGGCTACTTCATTGTTAAGCCTTGTGGTTAATTCATTTGTTATCACAACCTGAGACGTAATTTACATTAATACGACACACATTCGCATACATTAGTCCCTTACAGCCAACTCAAATCGATCGGCTAGCTCTTGTAGATCCGTAAGTATCTCATAAACAATCCTTGTTCTATTCGTGATATCCTCTAAGCTTCGAAATAGGAACGAGAACGAATCAATTACTATGAGTTTGATCTATAAAAATAAAGCAACTCTCATTGTAAGCTGCATCAAATAAAAGGATCAATTTTATCTACATTCTTTGCTGACCCCAAAATGCATTTAACCGTTTCTATCGTGGTCAAGAGTTCTATGTAATCCTTACAGTAAATGTAAGAGACGTTACTCATGACTCTGCTCCCGCTAAAATCTGCTGGAACTATTTGTTGTTTATAAAACTTCTTGTATGTCTGCTTGTATCTATCAGCGCAGTGATTGGAAATAACTACGAAAAGAAATAAATAATTAAAGAAAAAAAAAAAAAAAATAAGGCCGCCCGAGCAGGGACTTGAACCCTGGACCGTTGGATTAAAAGTCCAACGCTCTACCGACTGAGCTACCCGGGCACATATTGGAATCTATTCTAATTATTATCATAACGGTATTCAACACAAACCCTCTAGTCGATGTGGACTAAATCCCTGATTAGTATCAATAAATAGTGCTCCACCACCAATTCCACCCACTTCCTTAGGAAATTGTACATTGACACACAGTTGTAAACTAAAAGGGGAATAGCTTTTGAAGTACAAAAGGAAATACAAGGAAAAAACTTTCTTACCACATCTGAGTTTTTCCAGTCCCTGGTGCTCCGCAAAACTCTGTAATTACCTTCGGTGGAACACCACCTCCCAGGCATTTATCGAGGCTTTTACACAATGTTATTATAAACCGATCTTTTGCTTCTTCGGACCAGCAATCCAATGCAGATTTTTCGAACATTTTACACACAATTTTGTTTGTTTACTTTTAATCCCACGGACGCACGGTTACTTTGTTTTGCCACAGAATTTCGTTAAGTTCCACACTTGTTCCACTCATTAACAGTTCAGTTTTCATCAATTTCTTTCAATCAACAGTCGATTTGAGTTTGACAGCGGTTTGAGGTTGGTACTGAAGTGTACAGTACGGATGAAAATTCAAAACTTAGCAAATGCAAAAAAAAATTATTTTAATAAGATGATACAATGTGCCAACAGCAGAATTTGTATACCCTATTCCAGTAAGGAGTGCGAACTAATTTGAGAGCATAGTTAATAATATTCAGAATTAATGGATGTCCATCCCTTATACTATGTAACACGCACGTAACAGATTTTGAGTTAGTATATATTTCGAGCACGAATGATAATTTAGGTCAACTTATAATGCGACAGAAACTTAAAGCCACATATTTTTAAAAAATTTACTTGAAATCGCAAAAAAAGGTTGGTTTTTATAGTGTTTGACGTGAGAAACAACTCTGGTGTAACATGACATAAATAGACACGTGAGTAATAAAAAAGCTCATGCGTACATCCGACCTCCAAATAGAAACTCATCTTAGAAGTGTATCTTACACCTTCTATTGTACAAACACGTTGTGCACTTGGCAACTGGGGAAGCATTTCTTTGTCAGAAACAAATTTTATTACAGAACAACAAACTCTGGAATTTACTTCAATAATTCAAGAACAGAATCAACCGACATCTGTAGGTATTTTGGAGCGCGGAATCTGAACAAGTTCATGTTTTTGAACTTTTCTCTTGTTTTTTAATATAACTGAGTTTTTACACAAAGAGAAAAAAAATGGTTAGTTTATTAACAGTTTCAGTACGTATAGTCCTACGTGAGCCATTAAAGTTACCCTCAAGATAAAAACATGTTGAAGCTATAAATAATGTATGGACATATGGTGCTGCTTCCGTACCTCTTCTAAGCGTTCTAACTTCCGAATTCCAATCCAGATTCACTTACCAACTCAAACAAACAAAATAAAAAAAAATAACTTGATAAGCAAATATAGAAAATGGGAAATCACTGAGTATGGAGGGTTGTCAATACGATAAATAACTACCGTATTTTTACGCCAGTGAGTCGTTAAATAGAAACCTCAGCATGTCAGAAAATCTTATTTTTTAAAAATTTTATTTTGGTAATCCTGAATGCAAAGGAGAAATACTTGTATATTGCAAAATTTTATGCAAGAAAAAGCATGACGCTAACACGCGCAATCAGAGGAATTTTAGTACGCCATGCCGTTTACTACTTTAAACGTGACCTATTTGCAGTTTTTTTCAAATTCATTTTATTATTATATTTTCATAGCCTCTTACACGTTTATCAAGACTATGGCCATATCTTGCTCTTGCGGGTTTAAAATCGATGAAAGTAACAAATAAAATAAATTTAGACTAGTTTCGGTAGCCAGACACTACTACCGCTAAGTCGGAGTATTTGCCCTCAGCTGGTTGCGGATTCGTAGCATAATGAAACTGCAACTCAGATAGTAGGATTTCATGTAATATTTCATATGAAAATGCTCTAAAAGCACTTACGTAAAGAAAGAATTAAGATCTGCTCAATAAAGCACATGCGCAGGCCTTTTGTTATGTTTCTACTCTCATTACAGAAGTCACAACAAAACGATTTCTTAATAATACTTTAAACGCCTTTTTAATCTAGAATATGTCGCTTTTCACTATAATCGATTTACTGATTCAATCATGTATACATCCAACGATGTATGACTATTGATTAAATGAGCAGCCAACTAGAAATCCCAACTAATATGAAGAAGTAATTCCTCTAAAGGACAAGCAGTTGATTTTTGACATTCTTGCAACTTGCATTGAAATCCCATCGGCATTTTCTTCACCAAAAATCCAGTCCATTAGCTCACAAAACGTCAACTAGTTTTGCCATTAATTCACGGGCTTTCAACTAATCAGAACCGATTATTTGAATTCTGAACTTTCCCTTCGTCAACAGAGCGATGACTTTTATTACTCTGTCAGACTCCGAAATCTTCCTTTTTTCTAAAAGTTATCAATCCAAGAACTGATTCGTCTGAGTACTTTGAATCGAAGCTAGATGTTAGCATTTTGAATACTTGCCCTGAAAGCATTGTCACAGTGATTTTGAAGATAGCAACCTCTTCATTCTTTTACCTGACTTCTATAACTTTGTTGGGGCTTAATCTGTTCCATCTTAATCTTTTTTTTGAGAAATTCTATCGCCAGAGCAGATTTTTTAAAATTTATTTGAACAAATTCCCTTACGTGGTCCTTGGATCAATACATAATTTTGAAATGAAAGGTCAAAAATTTGTTCTTCTTTATGTCATTTTGTTTCTTAAACGCAAAATAGGTATCGTCTGTGCCCTAAAACCTTCTCTAGTTCAGAAAACATCACATTACTCGAGTAGTCTTAAGTATGTTGTAGCGCATCAGGCTCGTCTTTGGTATTCAAATGCTTGAATTTGATTTAGCTCTCATTTAGTCGCCGTTTACGGCATACAGCACCATCATATAAGGTGGTGTAGCACCAACTTATAGGTCAAATACGTGAAGGCAAAAAAAAATATGTGGAACACTTACGTCTCGAGCCCATTTTGTACTTGGACTGTTGCGCACAATATTTTTTTTTTTCGCAGTTAAATAAAAATTAAAGTCATTACCAAATGTCATTTTATATAAAAAAAAAATCAAGATTCGTGAGCGATCGTACAGTTCCAATCAGTTCATACATTTGACTAACCACATAGTGCTTATTCGTTCACGGAAAAGATATTTTCACTTAAAATGTATGATTATCATGATCATGTATGATTCATGATTTCCCGCACTATGCTTCCTTCGACTACCAAAAAACGCAAAATACGCCGATTTAACTTTTTGTGAAATTAGAATAGCCTTGAGTATCGATTTCAAAGATCGATTTCTTTTTCACAACATATATTCGTGGAATTTTAATACGACATACCTCCTTTTCTGATTTAAAGAATACTCTCTGCAGAATATAGAAAATGGAATGTATAACTTTCAAATTGGCTGCAATTGAATAAGAGAATCGATACTCACAAGTGTCAATATTTTTTAAGATTGCGCAGTAATTTTCGTCACCAGCCACCCCTTATAACGAATACTACAATATAAGAGCCCTTTCTCGAATTTATTGACATGAGTAACCTCTCACCTGCTAAAAAATAAAATAAAAACAAAATCTCCACTTTCCTTAGAAACAACCAAGTCACCTACCGTACAAACACTACCCTATAATATTTCCGAACGCCACCTCTTGCATCGAGAAATAGTTCTGTTTGCTTCCATTTTTTTCTATAGCCCATCCTACTTTCGCTAAATAATCAAACATACCAAAACCACCAGCAGTCGTCAGTTCATCAGCGGAACCACTATTGTCCTCAATAGGAAAAGTAAAAAAAAAGTTTTTCTGGTGTACACAGAGAAAAAGTATTTTAAACAAAGCAAATTAACATTCCACGTTCTCTCGATATGTGTTCAATCAAATTTATAAACAATCAAATTGTCGTCGAAATAAGTATCTGAGGAAAAAATTTATAGCAAAACAAAATTCAAACAAAACTCTGACTTGATTGCACCAGCAGTACACTACCACACAGGTCCGTGCATCATTCATCCTCTCCCATATACACAAACAACTTGTCAAAAAGCTTGTCTCTTCGCCCATAGATTTTGTTCCGTCTGACATTTGCGTGCGCGAAAGAAAGAAAAGAAGTTTTGTGAGGGAAATCCAACAGAGTGTGTGCGTTGTGTGAGTGTTTCACTTCATAATTTTTTTTTTCTTACATTTTTCCCATCCAAACAAAATTTTATGAAAAGGTGTTCTCGTGGTTCTTATGTGCTAGAAGGAAGGAGAATAATTAAATCTCAACAACGTTAACGTAACATTTCCTGCGACTTTTGAGACCAACAACAAGGTGCAAGGTCGCATAGCAAAAAGCAATAGTCCGCTGTCAGCTCAATATTCGTGTACGTATTGTGGCTTGAGATTTTTTTCTTTTTTTTTTTTCTTTTTTTGTTCCTCTTTATTGTGTTTCGTCTCGTCTATCTAATCATGTAATTACAGAAGCCACAAAAATCACAGAGGCAAGAGCAGATACTCAAACATGGTCGATTACTATAAAACACTAGAAGTCTCACGTACAGCCACCGATGCGGAAATAAAGAAAGCATACAGAAAGTTGGCGCTTAAGTGGCATCCTGACAAGAATCCCGACAAACTGGAAGAAGCAAATCATCGTTTCAAGGAGATCTCAGAAGCATACGAGGTGCTGTCCGATGAAAAGAAACGTCGCGTTTACGATCAATATGGCAAGGAGGGCCTCATTGGCGACAACCAACGAGGCAGACCATCACGCAGACATCACCAGGGCGGCGGTGGTATGCATGACTTTGAAGAATTCGATATAATGGGCGGGTTCCCATTTGTGTTTCGGCCACCGGACGAAGTGTTCCGCGAGTTTTTCGGGGTGAATTCACCTTTTGCGGAACTCTTCCGTGAGGTGCACAGCACACAACCAAGTCGTCGTCATGCCAGCAATGGAGGACATCATCACCGCTCGTCTGGTGGTGGCCATCGTCACTCGCACCCGACCCAAAACAACATGATGACCTCATTCATGAGTCCCATGGTCGGTTACTCGATGATGGACTTCCTGATGCCATCGAACAGCTTCACCGCATTCTCATCGTTTAACACACAGATGGGTGGCGGAAATGTCTCAGCGAATGGTGCCATAAAAAGAACCTCAACATCGACCACCTTTGTGAATGGCAAAAAAATGATGACCAAAAAGGTCTACGAGAATGGCAAAGAAACCGTTTTCAGTTACGAGAACGATGTCCTTAAATCAAAGACTGTGAATGGTGTTGCACAGAGTCTCTCTTCGATATCAAACTAAATCCGCCAAACGAAGATGTATAGTCGAAGAGATTGTTGTGTTGCGACAGAGAGGGATGAGTCATTTATACAAAACAACCCACAAGTCAACTAAAAAGAAATAAACAAAAAAAAAAAAAATAAATATTAAAAAAAATAATATTATGTGTAGCTATAAACGGGAAATAATAAATAAAAAATTAAAAAAATATCACACACACAAAATAGCAAATAATTGTAATCGTGCGCGATACTTTTAGCGTTTATTCTCTAAGTAACAGTAACTATGTAATATTAATTAAGTTTTAAGCAATGTAATGTGTGGGTGTGAGCTTCGGGGAACACAAAAGTGCAGGGACAAAACCCAAATTTCCATTGGACACAAACGCAAAACATTATTTTGGTTAACTTTCCAGGTAACCACCACCGCTGTGGTTGCTAAACATTTTTTACACTTTCCTCTTGAATTCAAATTCAAATTGCCATCCTAATGTGGACCATAATGCTAAGTTAAAAAAAAAAAACATCTCTTATTAATTTGTTCGCCTTTTATTTGTATTTTTTTTTATTATTCTCTAAAACAAATTGTAACAACGTAATCGGATTAATAACAACAAACAATTGGTGTTTGAATCGGAGAGAAAAAGGAGAATAGTTTCATTTTTTTTTTTGTTTTCGTAAATATTATATTGTGTAAGAAAAACGAGGAGAAAGAAACGTACATGTATTTATTAAGAAATATCCTTATGCCCCTTTGTATCTTGTTTGTTAAAACAAGAAAGAAAGTATATAATATGTAATTGTATTCCTTTGCAGAGGATTTACTTTAAAGCTGCGATATGAAAAACCGAAAACACTGCGAAATGATAATGAAACAAAAACAAAAAAAAAAAAAATAAAACACTTACTTAATTGCTAAGGCTAATTGTATTAATTTGTAATAATAATAATGATAGTAAGAAGAAGAAAAAAACAAGGAAGAAGCAAATTGTAATTGAATTAAAAAATTTCGGAGCGGGAAAATGCAAAATAAGAAACAAAATATTAATAATAAAAAAAACTATGGAATTAATATTTATTAAAAATTAAAAACTGATGCTGAACAACACTACACAAGTTTAATACGTTTTAATTTCATTTCAATACATGGTGGTGACCTCTCTTTATTTATAAGTTAAGTTTTTTTTATTTGTTGTACGCATGCAATGTCGATTAAAATCTAAACATGCAACTTACAACGATGATGAGAGGCGGTTAGCTTTGGATAGAAGAAAAGAACAGACGCATTTGCCAGGCGATTGTCGTTGTTTCTTTACTGAGAAAGGCCATTTAAAAAAAGACAAACAATTCTATTGTCAGAAAAACAAAACAAAAAACTTTAAATAATAAATGTTTTATGAATGTAAAGATTCCATTTTGCATTGTTGTGAGAACGATATTCTAAGACGTGGATAGACAATGGGTGGTATGAATAAAATGAAAGAGGTGCTCAATATGAAGCGGAGAGGCCGCTCAAAAAAGATCATGTGTGTGGAGTGTAGGTACTCATTTATACATATTGTGATTTTTTTTTATTTACTTGCATCTTGTGGGTTTCGAAGGGCAATTATCATTTGTCTGTGATTTTTCTTCGGTTCATGCGGCAGCGGAAGAGTTCTCTAGTTCAACGGTGGCGCCTTTATTCCCAGTTAGGGCGTACTACTTAGTGAAAATCGTATATGTAGATATGTACTCATCCTATAAATTTCGAGCTTGGGCCCTTATCCCAGGAGTTTTACGAAAAGTCCTGACCCCGCATGTGCATTGTGCCATCGAAATAACTGTCCTATATGTATTGGAGAATTCTACTCGGTGAGGGATGATTTTACTGCTGATGATGACCTTAGCCTATGTGCACAGTTCATTGCAGACATCAAATGAAACCATTTTCTTACGAAATGTGCCACCAAGCTCACGCTACAAAATAAGAGAGTAATCTCGGAACTGATTACGAGCAAAAGATAAGTAAGAAACATCTAATTTCTCCGACAGTAAAGAAAAGGCTATGAACTGCACGATGATATCCGAAAGTTTAACTTAAAGCTGAATAGACTATTACTCTGAGACAACGACTGAACTCGAGGGTGCAAGGATTAAGGAGAAGATTTAGTGTTAAAGTTTCAGATTAATTTGATGGCAAATTTGAGCCAAAACGTTCGAACCTCATTTCACGAATAACGCAAATTCACTGGAATCAATTTCATTGCTGATCTAAATTACTCTTAGAGGTATTACCGCTGATTTATTTTGAAATAATTTGCAAGCAATGTGCTCCAACTTCGTACGAATAATTTTGTAATTACAGTAAAACCTCTTTATAACGAACCTCCATATAATGAAACACTTTCAGTGTTATTCACAGCCTTAGTTTCTGGAGCCATACCTAAATACGTTAATCATCAATAAAGGCTTTGTATAATCTATTCTACAGAGTGTAAGTTTGATACATATATAATTTGCTTGTGACCGGCGGTGTAAGTTCAAGCCCCGACAGGGCGACAGCAATCGCAGCTATCAAGCATAACAGAAACGAATAAAATCCGAGTTTCTCCAACTACTATACCAAAAAGGTGTTGCTGCCTGGAAGTGCAATGTATATAGTCTGAGAGCTTCTGGGATTTGGTTGCTCTTTTTTTTCTAAAACAAAAGTTTGACACTTCTTACATAGAAGCGTGTTAAATGAGTTATGGGTACTAACAGTCGACTGCATTGGTTGTGCTAGACAGATGCAATTTGAAATATAAGAAACCAGGGGCTGCGCAAGAGTAGAAATTTTGAAAACTCAACAGGGTTACATCAACTTTTTAGTATATTTTCTGTAAAACATTAATGTAGTCGGGGATCGAACTTCTGCTATTCTTCTTCTCCGCTTTGCTTGCATGAATAAAGGAAGGGATACATGTTTGTGAAGCCAAGGCAATTGGTTTGATACTTCTTAGCTAAGATGACGGAGTTAAGTTCCACAAAGTTACTTTTGTAACTGTAATGAGTGCCATGCAGCGATACCAAGTTGACTGCTCGAATTAAGATTCTCTTAACTTAACATTTTTTATCTAGAATAAAATCAACAAACCAACTCAGTGGTTTAAAATTGGGCGATAATTACGCGTATACTTATTTATACATAAACATTGTGAAATGATAACAGTTTCACGAAGATATGTGTACATAGTAAGGGTTCTCGCTGCGGTGGATAAATAACCTAAATAAGTTCAAAACTTTATCATTCTCTTAATTATCAAAACAAAACGGGAGTTCCCAGTAAACGTTATATTTATCATAATATTTGTCACTGAATTTATTTTATTAATATTGCTCTTTATTGCTCATCATTACATCATTCGATGAAATTGTTATTTTAGATACATATACATATGTATGTATGTATAAGAGAAATGATAACTGCACATAGCGCCTCTCTGAATAAGCAAAAATGTGGCGTTGTGTTTATTATGTGATTATAAAAGACTATGCAAAGAGGCTAGATGTAGAGATTAGTTGTAGTATGTTAATGCAACACGATGCTGAGACCCAGAATAAATATTTCTAGCCTTTATGTTGAGTCTTCTAATGGGAGGAGTTACGATATCAATGTGCAGAAGTTCGAATAATAGAAAAAACCAAGTCTCTACTGCACTACATACAAAAAATACAAATACTTGGCGCAACAGACGTACATATGTGGTCCAGGACTAACTTCTCGCGACTATTTGTGTTGTGCGTGTAATTTTTTTTTTTCACAGAAATGGAAGGGACCTACAGTTTAGAGCCATATCCGAAAGGCATATTGATCAGCTTTCTCATGACAGTTATTAGTTTTGGACGTTTGTCAGATATTCGCGAGAGATTGGACCGTGAAAAAACTTTTTGGTGTTTTCTGGGATTCGAATTTCGAACCTACCGCTTAGTAATCCAACGCACTAACCACTGAGCCCAGGCGCCCACAATGAATGATATAATATCCCGAAAATCGAGCTATTCAGGAACGTTACATTAAGAGAAAATACCAAAAGGTTGATAACCGACCTTAAGAAGAAGTGAGACAAAGAGGTGACAAAATCGAGACTGGTAAACAAAAAACTTCGAGAGACCAGGTTTCACTTTATGGAGGACTTTGTCAAATCACTCATGTATAAATTCACCTAAATAATCACTAGTTGAATATAAACAGGTATAAATAATTTAATAGCTCACACTATGACATGCACCCCCGCCTTGTAGGATCCGAAAATGGAATATTCTCGGATACTTTTTTACCTCCCTTTTTCCAAATCTAATCTTTGTCTTTTTTAACTCACTAGATTTCACTAGATTGGTGGAAAGTTACATCATCCCGAACCACTACTCGCGAAGGATATTGGGGTCAAATGAATGCACTTCTTTTAATATTTCACAAACACACAAAATGGGCAGACCGGAAAATGACCTCTTGTTGCACCTTTAGTTAGGATAATATTATAGTAATCTCCAAATTTTCTCTCTACTTGTTCTTATGCTGTAACAATTAACATACAAGCGGCAATGATTTTTGCCCCACTTTATTGAAAAAGCTTGAGGGGCTTGGAATAGGGACTAGTCCTTGTGCATGGAAATCAAGACATTATTTTCTAAGTAATTCCACCTTGCGTGCGTGCGTGATTCAAAAATCAGAAAAAAATTCTAGCATTTCTTCGAGTATGTAAAATCTTTTCCGATAAAGATTAATAGACTTAATGACTAATCAATGACGATTAAATCATTTTAAAATAAAATCAATTTCATTGTCGTGTGCCAATTTCACTACCTAAGTTCATATGTGCATACATACATATATGTACATTATGTACCCCCAACTGCTGGAAGAATATTTTCCTACTTAGAGGAGGAATTCGATTATGAAGCAGTTACTCGAAAAGAAAACACAATAGACCCAATTCAAAAAACACCCTCAGCCTTTGAGCGACCACTCTGTACAAGGATACATACTAGTACATATATACATATGTACATTCATAAATATTTTAATACACGTATCAGCATTATGTAGATTAATTACTTTATTATCCACTATCTATGTAAGTGTTTCAAATCGTTGATTTAATTGGATATGCCCTATGGAATAGGATCTAGTGTGTTACCTTAGAACGAATGTTGGGGTTTTTATTACCCAAACAAATGCAAATTAACTGTCGTTACTTAATCACGCAGAAGGTTTTGCTAGCCATTAGCTTTTGCATGTGGTATGGAATTATTTCAGTCTGATTATTAGCCTCCCACTATTGTCCGACGGTTTATTTTAAATAGAAATGATTATATCATTTTAAATCGCCTACACAGTTAAATGCAAGCAAATACTGTGAACGACTACATAGAGATTAGTTCTAGAGGTTCGCAGATTGTAAATATTAAATGCCAAAGAAAATCTCAAATAAGTATGGTGTTACTCATGTTAGTAAGCATGCGGGTAATAACGTAGACTATGTGTGCTTATACTTGTAGTTTTTCTTTTGTTTCTGTCTAGAGGGTCATTGATGTTAGTTTTTCTATTATTCTCATATTTTCACATAAGTAAAAGGGGTATTTGATTTGATGAATGGATGTTCTAGACATCGGCTTAATAGACTTCTCGTCCTAGGGGTTTTTACAATGGCACTACTCCTCGAAGTTTAGGGTTGTGTCGTCAGGGTAGCTGCCCGACTTCGGAAAAAATATTTAGTTAGTTAGTTAGGCCTCGGGTACAAACAGATTTACTAATGACGAACCTTGCAAATAGAATGTTAGGGCCCTTAGTGGGTGCACTAGACTGTTACAAAGCAGATATCACTGCCTTCGCAAGAGATCGCCAAATCCTTATTCGATTGATTCTCCCTTAATCTCTTAAGACGTGTTATGCGGCCAGCATCAAGTAATGAAGACCATGCCAAAAAGCCATCAGAGGTGCCGCATCTGACGTGCTGATTTCACTCGACTACGACAACAAAAAACCTGGTTTGATGACGAATGCCGGCAAGCACATGTAGCTAAACAAGAAGCATACACAGTGACACTGCATAGAGCTGCTCGCTAGCTCTTCGAGCAGAAGAGGAGAGACGAAATAGAAGTAGCAGGAGAAGCTCGATGCTATTGCAGGAATGAGGTTCGGAAGTTTTATCAAAAAAAAAAAAGATTTTGTCAAGGCTACGAAGCCCCAACAGAAGCCTGCAAGGACGATCAAGAGAACATCGTAGTAGGAACCCAGTCAATGCTGACAATAACGGTGCGGACGAATCGAATTCCGTTGTCAGGCAGAATGTACCAATGAAGGACGACGTAGATGAACAATTCCGTCCACCATACCTGGACGAAGTGAGGGTAGCCATATCTTAAGTTTAAGTTTAAGTCCAACAAATTTGCTGGAGCTGACGGCCTAGCTGCCGAAGTGTGCAAAGGGGCAGGCGATCATGTTAAGGAGCATGCACCAACTCATCTGTAAAATATGGTCGGATGAAAGTATGGACGATGAATGGAACCTCAGCTTTTTTTCCCCGATCCTCAGAACTCGACAAAAAACGTGTAACATATTCTTGAGAGTATAAGGGATATAAAAACTTCCTAGCTTGTAGAAGTAACTTCAAAAACCATTAAAAATTGCTTCGGAAAAGCTGGCTTTAATAAAAATTCGGAATGGGTTGATAAAGAAAATATTTCCTTGCTGAATTTAGAAGCGACGAACGGCATTTGAAAGAACTTTGAAATCAATGGGTTGAGGTAGATACCCAGCTGATGTAGACAGCTTCAGAAAATATTGATTTCAATGACAATTTCATGTTGATAGCGATATTTACTTTTATCGGACTCCAGACGAGGGCGACATTTTAAACGACCTTCAACTTGTATACCAGAACGATTGAAGTGGCCAATGCTTTGTAATCAATCGTATACTTATGGGAAATAGAAAAGAAAAAGTAGGTCTTAAACAAAAATAGGGAAAAGTAAGGGAAGAAAAAGGAAATTTTTGCAAAACTAAAAGTATTACAAAATCGCTTGAAATAAGGCGCTGGCCTTTAACGACATTAGTCTTCAGATCGCTTTATTCCCCATTGCACGTAGTACTTTAATTTACTCCAAGATTTGGCTACGTTTTAATGTTAACGGCTTGTTCCGTTTGGGCTGCTACTACTATCTTAAATATTTATTGTGATATTAGGTGGAAAACTACAGATTCTTCTTTTTAACGTGGAACACTCTACCAAAACACTCATAAAAGTGGATAAAAACAGCTTTCATCACCATATATCCATCGGGAGGCGATATCAACAAAAAATTTGAACCACCAACTTATCTGCGAACAAAGATACCCGTTAGATTTTTCTTTGATATTATACTTTATTTTTCCCACTCAAATAAATGTAAATTAACACGAATTCTAAACCAAGACTAGACACGACACTCTACTCATTACTCTACCTAAAGATACTTTCTTATTGCAGCATCCCTCTCTGTTTGCTACTCGCCTAATTCATCATATTCCCATGGGCGCTGGCAACATGTCTCTTCAATAAAGCCCTTTGCCTGAATCCTCTCTCGCACAAATCACATTTGAACGGTCGCTCGTTCGTATGCATCAGCAAGTGAGTAACCAGAGTCCCGCTTTGTCTGAACTTCATGGAACAATGTGGGCAAGAATATGGCTTAACTCCAGTGTGAATCTTCTGGTGAATACTGAGTGCCGTACCCTGTGCGAAACGCTTTCCGCAATCGGCACACTCGTACGGTTTTTCACCGGTGTGCGTTCGCAAGTGGTACTTGAGGTTATCATTTCGTGCGAATGCCGCATCGCAGTAGATACACTTGTAAGGGCGCTCTCCAGTATGACTGCGTGTGTGGGTCACAAGCCGTTTCTTCTCTGAGAAGGCCTTTTCGCAGTATGTGCATTTGTATGGTCGTTCGCCTGTATGCGTTCGCATGTGTGTGCGCAGGTATCCGGACTGCTTGGTCGCATATGAGCATATCTCGCATTTGTAGGGTTTTTCACCAGTGTGCACGCGTAGGTGGGTCGTTAGGCTCGTGGTGCAGCGGAACATCTTGCCACAGAATGAGCAGGAATAGGGACGTTCGTCCGTATGCGTTCGGCAGTGCACGCGAAGAGTCTTGTTGGAAGTAAATTTTTTTTCGCACTTGGGGCATTGTAAGAGCTTTTCGAAATGGATCTTCTTGTGTGCAGTCAGCTGACCAGACTCACGGAAGGCCTTTTCACAAATAGGACAAGTGTATGGTTTCTCGCCGGTGTGTATGCGCTTGTGCGACACAAGCGAACTGGAATGTGTGAAGGCTGCATCGCAAATGTCGCACTTGTATTTCCGTTCGTTGCTGTGCGTGCGCAGATGCACTAGAAGAGTGTCCCGCCGCAGGAATGTCTTATGGCAGACATGGCAGGAGCGCTCCTTGTACGTTGGATTCTCGTGAATTCGCATGTGATTGCGAATGGAGACTTGCCGTGCGTATATTTTATTGGGGCACAATTTACAGGTATACGTGGGCTTTCCATCCAACTCAACGCTTATGTTTATGTAGTCCTGAAAAAGCTCCTGCTTGGAGAATCCAGTGTAGGGAGTTTTCGGCGCTTGGCGATTGGTAAGCTCTTTCGGAAACGGCTCTGGATCTCCTTCCTCCTTTAAGGCGGCTTTGGCGTGATCTTGTACATGTAGGGACAGTTCTTTGGTCGATAAAAAGCGTTCATCACACAGGATACATGTGAACCAATTGAGTTGTTGTCTCTCCTCATCGTCGACGATAGTCTTGTTGAGGAAAGCCCTGATTTTCTGCTCCTCTTGGGCATCATTCGATCCGATTATGAACTCGGGTTCCTGCTTGATCATATCCTCGGTCATGAGAACCCCAGTGATATGGTCATCTTCATCTTCGTCCTCGTCTGGCCAATCGGAGAAGGTGCAGTTGCCGTCCTTGACCATATCGGAGAATTCGATTTGTGTCATCTCTCCAGCCATTATCTTTTCGTTGTTTGTTATCTATTTTATGGAATGATATTGTGCAACAAAATATATCCTCGATAGACTTTGTATACATTTATCAAGTAGGCATTGCTTTTAGTTTGTGTACGAATACCTGAGAATACTTTTTTCGCAGAAAGCAATCGAAAAATACAAAAGTTGAGTTGGAAAAAAAAAAATATTAATTTTTTCTGCTTGTCAAATGCGACGGTCAGCTGCGTTTGTTGACGTTTAGAAGTTTATTGGAAAATTAGTTTTCTGGAAGTAAGGAGGGTAAGACTACATGTTCATCAACTGTCGGTAGGGTAGTATGCATTTAAACATTTTCCTATTCACTATTTTTGCGAATTTTAGAAATGATTTGAATTATTTGTGTAAATAAATTATGGGAAGTATTTTACGTTGAATACAAAATAAAACTCGTTTACATTTTCAATCGTTCCAAAAAAAGGTTCGATGTTTCGTATGGCAGCCATTGAAGTGAGAAAAATTATTTTTGAACTTTGCAAGAGTTTCTCCGTAAACTAAATGTAGGAAGATCTGTTTCTTAATAACCATTCGAAAGATTAAGCAATTTTTTTATTAATATCATTTAAACGTTCTCCTCTGCTAGTCATACTCTATTCTGCTGTTAATTTCTTATAGGCTTTGACGTATTGCAACTCTGGTAAGCCTTCGTAAAATTATTTAAATTTTAAAAAAAAATATCGCGTGGAATGGATTCCAAACAGAAAGAGTTTCCCGATATAAGCAAAAAAGCAATTTTGGAATATGGAAATTTGAAAAGCCTCTGGAATGCGTGAAAAAATCCAAGAAACGAATTACATTTCACAACTAAGAAATCAGTAAGTTTTTCTATTTGTCAGCGAACCTATTTTTTGAATCCCACAAGTTTATGACAAAAAATCGTAGTATCGGGAATGATGCCAAAATTTAACAAAATCCAGATAAAAAGAATTGGGAAATGTAGTGAGATTCAAGCAGAGAACAAAACGCTTTTCCGACCACGGTATTATTTAGTCTTTTTCTTAGTTTCAATGTTTTCCAACACCTACTTCCACTACTATCAAACCATCAAAAATAGAAGTAAACCTCACATATCAAAAAGAAGAGAGAAACACAACGGAATCATTGGGAGCCTAAATATAAAGCGAAAGACAATCCTACCCAACCAACCATAGAAAGTTAGCTGACATTTATCAAATATGAAGTTAAACACAGGTAAATAACCAAATACTCAGATAGATAACCAATTCTCATCATGTAGTTTTCACTTCATCTAATAAATTCGGAATTCAGTTCGAATACATACTCCATTCACATTTGTCACATTTTCTGAGAGTTTACTCTTGTTTTTAACGAATTGACGATTAAAATTATTTTACATGAAAGTACGCAAATGGTCTTAACGCATGTAGCGATTTAACAATATCTCTTGAATTTCGCAGTAGGAAATAAGGGCACTGAAATGTTATTAGGCAACTGCGCGAATTTTGATAAAGAAATAATGCGCCTTTGTCACTATGAAGTGGCTTAACTTCTACATATGTATGTATATGCAATTAGAAATTAAGGTTCTCTGATCATTTCGAATATTTTTACTCTCGTATTTTACTATCAGTTCATTTATATTAAGTGAATATCTTTAATTAGCCCCTTTCATAATAATAACTGTGTCGATAAAACAGTTCACACCCATTGTGCTTTGACCCAAGCCTTTTCCAACCACTACAATTGTTCAGCATTCCAAGAGAATCCATTTCAATTTCCGCTTATCAAATTCAGCCCGTTTTCCCCTTTTTTCAGTGCAGTCCGATTCCAGTTGTTTTCGAAACTTCATACTGTAAACTTTGGTGTGGTGTTGTCGGTGCTTTACTCCATCGAAAAAGAAAAAAAAATCCTTTTTTCTTCACACAAAAAAATGTGTACGCTCCCCAAATAAATGTGAACTCCCAATAAAAATCGAAATCCCCCTGAATTCTTTCAAGTGTCAACCAAATCGTGGCTCATTTAGTGCGCACCTCCAGTTGAAATCATTTTTGGATACCCTCCCTCACGAACGTTGGGCAAAACTTCCTTTTAAGGTAAGCGACAGAATATATTTTTGTATATTTATTCCCTGAAATTTAAGTCATCGATCGACACGAAATCAAAGTACAACTTCCTCCCTTTTGTTCAAATAAACAATGGACTGGGGAACTGCAGCAATGACGGCTACAGGGGTTTTATCAAGAGTCTGCTTGACATTCATTTTTTACCCCCTTCCCCCACTCACTGACTGTGGGTTCTTGAGCGATTATCATCCAACATATCACCCTATAAATTAAGAAAGCAAAAAAAAAAAAAAAATCTATAGCCCAACCCATTTCCTTACGCTCTTCCTCAATTATCTCCTTTCAGGGCTCTGCCTCTGTGGTGTAGGAAGGCACAAGGCACACATTCAGTTCGCTCGTAGTTCGTATGTAGTGCACACACGATAACAAAAACGAATGATAAGGGCCAGGCCGACACACTAAGAATGACCACCATTCCTGCGAATTTTTATGAAATTCTTCAGTGCAGTGAGAATGCCACCTTCGAGCAGCTAAAATGCAAGTACAAGCAGCTCATTCTGCAGTTTCATCCCGATAAATTGATCGACCACCCTGTGTCCGTGTCACCATCATCGAAGCAGCCATCGAACGATGAGGAATGCTTCATACGGATTAACACCGCGTGGAATACGCTAAAAGATCCCATTAAACGTAAACTGTATGACGCCGAATTGTGTCAGAATAGATTTCAATTGCACAATAACGTCTTCGATCGGCTGCGGCTGGCCGATCTAGAGATTGAAACCTGCATCGACAATGATGATGATGGTGCAGTAAGAACAATAAAAACGTACCGGTGTCGATGCGGTGGCCAGTACATTGTCGATGATGAGACTGAAATAGCCACGGCAGACGGCAGCGAAGAGGTGATGATCGAATGCACCGAGTGCTCATTAGTTATAGTTTTAACGAGATGATGATAGATGGACCAAGAAATGGGTCAGCGTGTTACCAATAAAGAGAACGAAACTTGATTTAAGCTGTAAATTCATTGTTTATTGTTGTGGGTGATGTGCGGTTGCACGTGAGGAGGCTGGCCTTTTTGGAGGCTATTCTTTAGATTTACCGTAAGCGTTGTTTGGTACACGAGAGTATTCATTATCTCGCGGAGGAACAATCATCGATCCAGTCATTATATTGTCAAAGTTGTGTCGTATTTCTTTTCAATTGTATTTTAGAAACGTTTACAGTTTACTGAGAATTAAGTGGTCTTGTCGATTGATATCTTAAGTGGTTTTCTTTGGCGGATGTAGGTGTCAAACAAATCAGATGTTTCACGGAGATACATATGTAGTTGAGGCGTTGGGGGTTGTTTATCTTCGCGGCTTTGATGGAGTCGGGTGTATCTTGGATTTGTTTAACTTTTTCTAATGCGCACCCAATAATTTCATGATTCTAAATTTTCTTGGTCTAACCGGCTTTTAATTCAAAACTTCAGAATGAAACATTGATGTGTATTTACTTTACACTTTATAGAGACCTCCGTACAATTATGTACGACCTACCTTACATTGTTGATTCTACTGTTCTACGTATGAAAAGCGCGCTGCATCACATACATATGTTCCATTCTTTCACTGGTTGGTTTTGGTATTGTTAGGACCAGAGTCATGAAATTTGTCTGTCGTTGCTTCTGCATTGGGGAAGATCTCGAAGGGTTTTTCTAAATAACATCCTTCCGTGCTCTTTGGTTCTGGTTACATAGCTTCCTCACATCTGTGTTCACTTGGTCAAAATAGTCTTCGGCTCTTTTTTTTATTGCATCTACATATGCACATTGGAGTATAACTCTTACAAGTTGTAGTAGTTTCTCCTTCAGTAGCAGTTTTCAAACGTCGACGGATCGTTACAAAAATGTCATTTATAGCGATCCAGAATATTAGGCCCGCGCATGCGTTTTTAGTTTTCTTACTTCTTTTTCGTTAGTAGTGTCTTTGATGCGATTTTCATTGAGGAAGAAATTCCTTACTTTTTTAAATTGAATACATTTCCCCAAGAAAACAAGCCTTGCTTGCATCAATACACTATGAATATATAAACGTATAGGGAAGTTACATTTCGTTTATACATATCTATAGTTTTTTGTGTTCAATTGCAGTTAATTTAAATAAATCAACGGAGCCGGAAGTGGATGCTGTAGCTGTGAATTTATGAATGAACTACGGGGGTGTTTAAAGGCCTGTTAAAAGATCTACAGTGTCTCCTTGTTATATTATCCGATTCAATTTTTGGACTAAAGTGCATCAACTAGCTTATTTTTCCTATTTATCTGGTGGGCTTCCAGGTAGTTTTTACTTTGTTTCGGATCAAGTTCCTTAGGTTGCAGTTCGGGGTTCCCTCTTCGTCTTTGCAGAATCTACACATCCTGTGACTTTCACACATCAGCTTTAGTTTATAAAGTTTCTTTCGGTTAGGTTTTTTTTTTTCTAACTGACAGAAGAATATAGACTAGTTGTGCTTGGTGGCTGTGATTGCTGTTCCTGCGGACGGTGTTCGAACTTACACCGGCCAGGTCGCAAGCATAAATACACTACTTACTACACCGCACCCATCATAATGTTAAGTTCTCTTGGTTTCCTATTAAATTTTTTGTTTTCACGGACGATATGCTTCTAAACTGTATAATTGCCATCTTTTTGGCAGCTTCTTGTCACAATGCATTGACGTATTGTACTGTGGTACGAGGTACTCCCATATTACTCTTTGGTTGATTTGCTAGATGATTAGCACTTTAATGGGATCTATCTGATGTCATTGCGAAGGCCTTCTTTTGCTTGGCTTCTCTAATGTCATCTCCAATCCATTTTTTTTTCTTCGGTCCTACGGAAAAGCGGCTCATGTTGCAAATAATGCAATGCGAAGTTTATGGCCTCGTTGAATACGGCGAACTAACCAAACCAAAGTAAGACGAAAAAGGTACTTGAACTCAATAAATTACTTCTTAATTAATCCATCGGACATTTGAAGCATGGAATGTAGAGCTCTACTGCGCATTGTAAGGAGCCTTAATCTAGTGCCTGGTTAATTACTGGTCTACATTACTTACACTACTTAAACGGGCCCGGGGTCCATATCAACATATCTATTTTGCCATCGTTTGTATCGCGGTCGTAACATCTTTCAAATGACTTGTGAAAAAGCTGCAGGAACGAGGAAGAGCAAACTTTTCAACTTCTCTATACTTACCCAGGTCTCTTCATGAAAGGGAAGTTTTATTTAGGAGTATTTATTTTTAGAAACCTAGGCTGGCTTAGACAAAGGTAAACGTCGGGAACCTCTATTGATCCTTAAGAAGCTACCATTGGGCCTAAAGAAGATGTAGAAGAATTCTATGATCTTCTTGTAGTACAATGAACCTACACACATACACTGGTCTGAATGTGTCCATGTCTAGGCCACAGGTACATGTTGAACGTTACCTAACCTAGTATATTATGTAACACAAAAGATCTTCTAGGTCACGGGACCCATTTTGCATTGCATCATCGGCTATCATGTTGAGAAAGTTATGTAAGTGCCGAATGATTTCCATATTTGCAAAAGTTTATGTTTGGTTATTATACAGACTACATATTGCTTTTTACACACATACAAGTACGAGTAGGTTAACAAAATTTCAGCATCAACCTAAGCTGTCCAAAAATAAATGTCACAACTTGTAAATGATATTTCAATTGACATTCGTTGGCCGCCAAATAGCATTCAATCATTCTTCACTTTCGTATCACAATGATAAAAAAAATAAAGAAATAGGCGTCTTCCCTTGAATTATAAAGTAATCCCAGACCATACCATAGCTATGTCGTACATTTCAATTTAACTGCGAAAATGTAGGTATAGTCGGTGCGTCTCTAGGAAAGGAAAAGCATTCGGCTATCACGTTACCCATTTAAAGATTATAAAAATGTCAGCATCGACTACAAGTTCATTTGTAATTCCCAACCAAACGTTTAACTTACATTTTCTCCAACGTTACACACATGACAATTATTTCCACCATTTCACCTTTTATTCGAATGGAACAATGAAACCAAATCATGAACTCAATATTGTTCTTGTTAGAGTATCTACGCGACAAAGGTGAATCTCTGGTAGACCTACTTTTTGGGAATTTTCAGGTTTTAACCCAATTAACAAGGCAATAAAAAAATAAGCGGAACACTGCTGTACGTACATTCAGTACTCGGTTGTATCCGGTTTTTTGCCTGCCCCAGTCAGGCGCACACTCCATTTTTTGTAACTGTTATCGCAGGAATAGGAGGAAAAAAAAGTTAGTTATGTACTTCAAAGCAAAAGCAGAAGAAATGTAAACAAATCCTCCTCCTGGGATATACTGCAGCGCAATTGTTTTTCATTCCTCTGGCAAACAAGAAAAACCAAAACCGCATCAGTGGAAGCTATCGAACGACCTTTGTGAAGTCCACCACTGATTCACGTTTCTGTTTCGAGGAGTTGTGTCATGTCATATTGCAGATAAAAAAAAAAAAAACAAAAATGATACCCTATACATACATATGTGGAGGCACAGACACTAGGCACAATTCTTGTCTTGCATATCGTTGGAACGTGTAGCTCGTTTCCAGTCTCCATGTTCATCTCTCCTATAGTCAGTTACCGATGTGGCAACCGGTTTTCTGTGTTTTGTTTTGATTCGATCTCAATGCTGTTGTTAATGATTCCACGAAACTGACCGCATTTGAGATTATTTCTTTTTTTTTTTTTTTTTCCTTCTCTATTCTTTTTTGTTTCTATCCTTCAGGGGACATATTGAGTTGACGTAGATCGATTTAAGAAAGTTTTAATTAAGTTGCTCGTTTGACCCTGAAGATACACTTTAGCATGTTGTCGCAGAAAGTGATAGAAACGTCGCTGGGTAAAAGAGAGTTGTTACTGCAGTATAAGCAGCACGATTGAAAGTCAATGGATTTGAAGTAGCGCTGGTTGAGGTGTACATACTTAGAATAACAATATGTCCATTGTGTTGCCTCTAAGTAGGGACGGGTGGATCATACCATTTGCTCCTGGAATTAGTATGACGCTCGCTAATAGTTGTAATGGCATTGATCTATTGCAGAATCTGTGATGTTCGTCGGCTTAGAGCAACAGACTGATAGTATGGTTCTCTTCCTCATCTTAGCAGATTCCGCAGAAGTCATTATGCACTGAACATACCTTTCAAATTCACTTCTGAAGTAAGACATTCGTAACCTCCAACTGCTACTTGAGAGCTGCTAAAAGGCAATCCGTACACTTTATCCTTTATGACTGCAAGGGAAATGAGTAATCAGCTCCATATACGAGGCGGTCAGAAACTCGATAGCTTGATATGGAGAAGAATTCACCTTCTTGGTAGTTTTTAACGCAGTTTTTAAAATGAATAGTCACAAATTAAATCCATTTGCAGAAATAACTGCAGAATAACAGCTCAAGCTGGTAGCTGGCTTCAAACCCGGAACTCAGGCTCATTGAAATTTTAAAGGAAATGTACTCACCGAAGTACGGCGAATAATAGATGGAAATAGAACAGTCTCCTCTCCAAGTATAGAAGAGGTCGGTGCAGCTATTAAAAAGCTGAAAAATAACACATCCGCCAGTTCCTTCGCATTTCGAAAAGACTGGTAGGCTTTTGAGTGATAAGCAGCTTATCATCAGCTCTCACCACATCAGAGAAAGTCCTAACCAGTACCAGAAAGACTGTGTATCATTTCTCTGAAGAAAAATTCTTCTGATTTTCTAAGGTGATACGCACTTGCGGAAGAAGACAACAAATATGTTAAGAGGAAATGCAACTAGTATGAAAGCAACCACCGAAAAGCAATTCAATGCAGCTAATAGCTGGTGAATGCACGAGTACGTGTTAGAATTATTATCTTGACCCGGCATTAACTACAGTTAACGCTTTAGTTACGCATTGTGGCACGCAGGAAATAAATTTTGGGTATGCTCTTAATTTTGGCTAAACGCACGCACTTCAACTTTAGCTAAAATGCATAAGAATGCTGCACCAGAGTTATAGGATCGTTAGGGTATTAATCTATAATGACTAAGCAATGATTATTGAGGAACAACGATAAATGGCTATTATCAACTTTTTGCTGAATAATCAACTTTTTCGTTCCGTTGACGTGATTTGTACTTATGAAATTTCCGCTCACCGTGACAATGTTTCAAATAGTTTTGACTTGATTAAAACTGCTTGACTCTTTATGTCAATATATTTTCTTAGGAGCAAATTTTCCGGAAACACCGGGAATTGCTGGAACGATGTAGGTAGTTAGTATCCCTTTCCATATTCGCTCTTTTAGCGATAGTTTGGTGACATATCTGGCACTTTTTTCAGTTGTATCGGAATTAGGGCGAGTATAGCTCCGAGGTATAGCTTTTAGCGGTCCACTAGTCTTCTATTCATTTTGTAACTTTGCCTGCAGCTGGTCCACTGATCAGGCAAGCATTGCTGTGTAAATGCTGTAGTGGTGGTGGTGAGTTTCGTTCCCATTTTTTATTTATAATCATGTCAAAAAATGTAATTTCCATTATGGATTCCGGGCATAATTTTACCTCATGTGCGACTCTAATGCTTTTTTTTAGAGACTATCGTTCTTTTTTTAGTGAATAGAACTAAATTGTCTCTTAATTCAGAAATATCCAAAGAAATGCTTGGGGATTATGACGTCAGGTTGTGGTTTTATGGACTATGCTGCTTTTCTCTTATACATATATGTATTTATAATAAAGTAGCTCAGATCGTGCGTCTTACTTCCAGCCTTGTGGGTTGGAGCGGAGTCTTGTTGGTTCTTTGAAAACAATCTGTGCCTAGAGTCTACAAAAGGCCTTCCAAAACATCTGTTTTATAAAGTTCTGTGACGCCGTCATAGTCATAGGCTTGTCCAGATTTACTACACCGGGTCCTCAAGCAACTAAACAGTGCAAAATAAAAGAGGTAGCTATGTCTGGAAAATATTACACCTTTCCACTTGCGAAGGCCAATTGTCACATAACATTTGTGGGCATCGTCGCACTTTATGTCTGCAAATAAGTTACGTGTAAAACTTTCTGCACGGTAGTTTATTTGTCGTCAATTGTCAATGGAATGGATGTGTTCAAAAATAAATTCACAATGAATGCGTTCAACCATGTTCCAGAATTTATGATTTGACCAGGTATAATCGACGAATTAGAACTTGTATTTATTAACCAGCAAGACCATCGTACATAATCGCACTGTAGATGTAATAAAATCATACTACAACGGGTCTTTTATTTGGAAATCCTATCGTACTCTATTGGTTTAATCGAGAGAAAGTAAGACCTTTCAAATTGTCAATTCTACGAGCAGCAGTAGAAAGTATTAAGAAAAATGACCATTTCTGGAGTCTAAACCATTACATTGACTAATTTTATCAACGATATTTCCTTCTACGTGAAAATAACTTGTAGGGCTCATAAGAGGTAGTAAAGATTTTTATCCTTTTCCTAGTGTCTGTAAACGCCATTAGGTGAAAGCAATGCCTAATCTATTAGCATGCTTGTCTATCACCATTTTCTGTGGTACATAAGCAACGGCATCTTAACGAATAATGAACAATCGAAGCGTGGCTCCAGATCAACAATCTGAGTGAGAAAATATAATTTTAACAACCACCCGTTGTTCAATACATATTTATGAAAAGAAGCTGATTGAAGTTATTTATAAGCACGTGTCAAAAGATAGCCCAGAATATAATTTCAAACTTGAATATCGTCAATCACTTCAATCTACTCCAGAGTTACAACTGGTAATAAAAAGTAATTAAACCAGGACCACACGTTGTTAACTACGACAACAAAAATTCTACTAACCTAATTTCTTGCCTATCTACATACATATGTGGGTTCAACAACCAAGATCCTAACATCTGTAACTATAAGAAAACCAAAGCAAAACAAAGAATGAGAAAAAAAACTTCAGCACAACAGAAACTGAAACTGAACCATTGTTACAGTGGTAACAAGAGATGAGCTGAGGTCTATATGACAATAAATTGACTGACTGACTGACTGACATCTTCTTACGCAACCAAAGCAATTTGTGTTTTCGATCGACTTTCTGATTTTTATTTTATTTTTTTGATTCCTCGTAATTCTATGATCGATCAAAAATTAACACCGCATAAATGCTTTTGTTATCGTGAAACGTATAATAGCAGATAGTGTCAATGACATTGGCAGAACCATTCTGCTTGCAAGGGGTCTAGGAGGCAAGAGGCCATTCAAAAATGATAAACAGAAATTGTTACAAAAAGCAGCACCATTGAATTGAATGGATTCCAAGTAGAATTTGAAATAAATTAGATAACTCAAATGCTTATTTCGTTCAGTGGAATATATTTGCAACCGATAGTAGAATCATTTGTGGGATGAGATCATCGGTTTAGCATAGTGTAACGGGGATTCGCATCGAGAATTCATTTTAGCTAATACTGAATACGACAGTCGCCGGCCTGTTGCCGTTATAGATTTGAATTTTTATAACTTTTCACCGATAGCAGTTGTTTTTTTTTTGTTGAATAATCTTTGAGAGGCGCAACATAAACACCTATAGAGAGTATTCAAATGAGTTGGCACAATCGATTGTCTGTTGTTGGATTGCACCAAAAGCAGCTGTGATTGAATCTAGACATTAGGGGACTCGGTGGTCCAAAGTGATTTTAGTCGGTGATCGGATTATCTGCGAAGAACAATAAAGTGAGTGTTGTAGTAAGAGTTTTAAAAGAAGTTTAGAGTATTACTCGAAACTGTGCATTTGAAATGCAATTTCAAAGACTAGAGTCAGTGTTTTTCTACAATTGAATTTTATTTCGATGGTAAGTGCAATCTTTAGTTTGCAATATAGTCATCATCATATAATATCCAAACTTCTCTTACCTGCCAAAGTGCCGTGGCTTAGTGGTTATTACGTTGTACTACTGAGCGAGAGGTAGCAAGTTCGAATGACAGGAAACACCGATAAGATTTTTCATGGTCCCACCTCTTGCATATGTTTGAAAAGCGTTTCAGAATAGTAACTGTCATGAGAAACTTCTTCGATTTTCCATTCGCATATGCCTTTAAACTGTGGGTCCCTTCCATTTGCAAAAGAAAAAAAGCACGCATAACAAGAATGGTTGCGAGAAGTAAGGCCCTGGTCTGTTGCGCCAAATATTTTCAGTGTTAATAGGAGTGCCAATGTAGACAAAGTCTACCTCAAAAGTCTTACTACCTCAAACTTACGGACGTGAATTAGAAACTTATTGATTTCTAAATTTATCTTCAAGTTCAGTTGAAGCTCTTAGTTTTCTAGACTATCATTACTCGTAGTCTATTTTCCTTCTGCTTACCGAGATAACAAATAATATCATAATCGGTGTGGGTAATACCTATTATGGAATGCCATCGATTTTTATGCATAGTTCATAGTACCTCATAATACTTTGAGGTTTATTGTTGTATAATACACGTGCGTGAAATGAATTCAAAAATCACCTGTGGTATTGAATTGGAAGGAAGTACGAAATATTGTTTATTCAGAGCTAAGCAATAAATAAATTGTTGCCTCTATTTTGCTTATTGAGAGTTTTCGTACTTTGTCAGCAGAATACTTATGGGGAATATATGTATTTATTCCTCGTAATACGATACAAAATTTGCGTGAGCAAATTAATTATTCCGGAAGAAATAAATATTTTATATACTGCCTTTAGGGATTACTCAGAAATTGGTACATTTGAGAATGTAGTTGATTTCTTTTCTACCTTTTCAATTGCGTTCTAAGATAATGAGATTGATAAGAAATTAATGGTGTTGAATTTCAGTAGCTTCGACTAATGTAGGTACACCCTGTTTTGTCCATAGAATTGGGCAGATATGATTATCAAATAAAACTGGTTCATAACGATAGAATGCTTCAGAATGTAGATACAGAATTCTATCTGGTATATTTGCAAAGTTTTAAGAGTTCCGTATGCACATAGATGGTAAACCAAGTTCATGGATTCAATGTGTGTCTGTTGATCTCTCTATTGCTTTTTTAACTTTGGTAAATCGCAAATAATGAAGGCCTCAAGTAATATGCCCCTCCAGCCGGCTCGATCTCAAGCCAGCCGTCTCCAATTTTGTACATCAAGTCGATGGAGATAATTTTCTACCTGGGCAAACGTTGAAGACTTTACGTACTAGAATGCCGATTCGCTCTACATGGCCCAGCCAACTAAACCGTGGGATACGTATTTTTTTGACTAGGCTTATGTTGTTGTACAGCACGTACAACTCGTCGTTTGTATCTTCTTCGCCATAAATTGTTTTCTTTGTTTACACAAACAGGACATAAATCGTGCGTCGGATTTTTTTTTAATACCGCAAGGGAGCTTTCATCCGACTGGGTAAGGGTCCAAGCTTCTGCACCATAGGGCAAGGACCGGGATGGTAATATTCTACCACCATTCTCGAATACCTCAACTGACAATCAAGAGCTGCTTCTAAAGTACAAAGACGAATTTTCAACGAGTTTCCAGGTGGGATCAGGATTTCCCCAAGCAAGCGTTTTAAGTCCATTACTTTATGTTTCATATACTTCAGACATATGTATGTACCATTCTCTCAACATAACTCCAATAGTTTCTTGAATTTGTTCCAACCTTTGCATTAAAGCTGCAGATATTTCTCTCTTTGTCAATTTTCAAGTGTTTCTTGGCTTGTAGGAACTGTTGTTTGATTATCTTCTTCGTCTTATTAGTTTCAAGTATTGCAAAAAATAAATAAATAATAATTGAGTCACTTATCATTCCTGTCTATTCTCTTCATTGTGGTTACAGAGACACAATCAATATTTACCTTTAATTTATTCCTCGAATAAATCTTAGCAAAATTGGAAAAATGAAACGTCTTAAGCGAACCGATCAAAGCAAGCGATAATGTATTTTTTTTTTACCGTCGCGTCGGTATGATTCATAGCATAGAAACACTTCATTGGAATAATTTGATTGCAAACAAACGTAAGCTTTAAGTGTCATGTACAAAAGTGGGTTATTTTCGACTGAAACAACGGTTTTAATCAACAACTCACCCAATATACTGGAAAGTACTTATGACATGTCTCTTTATCGAATACAAGTAAAAAACAAAAATTAAATGGAACAATTCGTAATGAATTGAGGTTTTGTCGTAGAAATTACAGAACGTGTCAGAAGTGCATAAGCGCCCTAAGTGTTAAAAGCCATGATCTGATTTGCGAAATAGCATTTTTTTTTAAATCCATAAAGCAATCCTAAAATTGTTACAAACTAACAATCTCACCTCTTTGCCAATCCAGTGCATAATATTCATTCATTTAGTTTATGTGGGCTGAAGTTTACTGCATACACTTTTATTACACACAAATTTTATGCAAATGTCTAGCAGCCGAAATGAAATGGAAGGGCAAAGATCATTTCACTCATCTGCCGCTCAGTGATTCATTCAAGTTTGACTTACAAAATATTTAATTTTCTGATAAGCTGTGTAGTACTAATTTTAATCTTAAACAGAATTCATTATTCGATGTAAGAGCATGTTTCCGATTCGAAATTGACCGTCGCGGCGATTGTTACATTTTTTTTTGTTTAAATACTAGGGAGAGAGAGAGCTGCGTCCAGCTGTTTCCGGCGTTGCGGCCATAAAAATATATCAAATTCAATGTCTGTTTCGCATGCAACCCGCTTTGAATTTTAAAAGAACTCCAGACCTACATTACCCACTATGTCTGTGTCTTGCTGCCACGAATACACAAACAACAAAGAAAATCGAATTTGATAAGAGATGAGTCAGTTTGCTGCTCCTCAATCGTGTTTCTGTATCTTTTATTTGTTTTATTGGTTAAAAGTGCTTGCATCAGACAGCAGCAGTGAAATTTGCGTAAAATGTTAAATAGTATGAATATACTTACGTATTCGTATTCTCTTTCGCTATAAATATCGCTAATGCCATTCTGCGGTTAATAACCGCACATCACTTTAATAAGTTCAGTGAAGGAATAATGCCGACACACACAGAAATCGCAAAAAAAAGAACAGAAACTGCATCAGCAAGTGGATTTGTGCGTTTTTCTCTGTTTTTATTTTTTTTTATATCCTCGCTGAGTCATATTGAGTTTCTCACTTGTTATTCTGCAATCATCTGAGTGACTGACACAGTGGCAACATAACTCATACGCTTGTGGCACACCAATAAGTGTCATCTGATGGAGGGTCTCCATATCGTATTTTGTGTTTAGCATCGATAACCAATTCTAATGAAACTCTCCACTAATCAATTTTATTTTTCTCTATCTTTGCAGATACTCATTATATAGTTGCAATCCTGTTGAGCTTTTTGCATGATCGTGAACAATCTCCTTAGAAAGTAATCACTTGGAAGTTGACTGACCACTATCACCAGACCACCAGAAAGAGCAACAGCACGCATTGCGTACGATCTCAAATCAAATAAATAAACTGTCCCGCTAAATCGTCGTTGTTGTCGACGTTATCTTGATAAAAACAGCCGAAACCGTGGCGCACCAACAAACAAACAGGCTTTCTAATAAAATGGCTAGCACAGGTGACATTTGGTTGCAATGGTTCTCCTGCTGTTTCCATCAACCGCAATCACCATCACGGCGGCGACATCAGCGATTACGTATCGACAGATCAATGATCGGTAATCCGACGAATTTTCAACATACCGGTCATATTGGTTCCGCGGACGTGGAACTATCAACGAATCACCTGAATGCCATACAAACACAGATGCAAAGTAAAGGGGGCTACGAAATGAGTTCTATTCGGGTGCAGGTAAGATGATATCAAAATTTTGATTGAATCATTTTTAAGGGGAAGCTTTGTCAGCCAGTTATCGTGGGTCTAGTGTAGTAAATATAATTAGCAAATTAACGTGAAAACCTTGAAAAGAAGAAGACGAACAAGTTTTGCGAAGAAAATTCGCAAGATTGCCCTGAAATACTGCATCAGTGAATGAGGTGTGAATGGGCTTTTAGGGTCGGTTTTCGCCGGCAATAACTGCTGGCGGCAATAATTTGCTTGCTAACCAATTCTTATTTGGATTTAACTTTATTGCTATGTCATATGGAGCAACGAGTATTTGGGGTTTATGTAAGGTTGGCATTTAGAAAGATGACGAATACGGTCAATGAACATGTGTGCAAACTTTGCTTACTCATCGCATCGCGTTCTTATATTGGTAATGGGAAGTGTTCTTAAGAAATTCGCAGAGAATTGAAGTACTAATCGCACGTTTTTTGGAAAATTACGATATATTCATCACAAAATCAACAGACATATGCGAGCATCTTGAGGCGCGCTTCCACGCAAACAAGAGCGACAAAAGAGGAGCACCGAGTCAAACGAAGAGAGTAGAATAAAATATTTCTTAAGAAAAAGGCTAGACACAGCCCCTTTCAGTTTAATAAGATCGAAGTAACGATTGATGTAATGTAATATCGGTATTTTGTACGAAAAAACCAAACAATGGCTGGCTTTAAGCCCGGAAGACGAATACGTTGGTCGCAATAGTGAAGGGAATCTTGTAACATAGAGAGTTCGAAAGGGCAGGACGGACATCAAATTTCAATCAATTTCGAAAGAGAAGAAAAAAGGTAGAAGGTCCATACAGTTGTTGAAAAGCTGAAAAAACGGTATATGTGAAGGATCCAATGTCACCCCTTCCACTGTTCTGCTTGAACGTCTTAAGTCTGTGTGAACTGATTGGCTAACATTAGTGTGTTTTCCCGTCCAACAGTTCGAATTTTGACAGTAACTGTCACCGTCTATTCATCGAATTTAAAGACACGTATCTACATAGCACACATTGTAAGGCATTGTACAAGGTGATGGCTGATTTCGGAATACCGGGCAATCTAATTCAGTTGTGTTGCATGACTGACGTTGGATAACTCGCGTTGCAATGTGAAGCCTGAAAACACCACCTCAGATTTGTTTAACACGTGCGTTGAATTTCGTCAATATCGTAATGGAACAGATAGTTCATTGACCAGAGCTGATGAGGCATCTTTCAATAATTCGAATTTTGACAAGCTTCTTGAAATCTTTAGAGCGGATATGTAAACGATATCGGGCGACCTTACTGTTGGTACACTCATACCTCGCTTTGCGCGGGGGTTAGGGGAATGAAAAGTTTCGTGCAAAGCGAAACCGCGCAAAACGAAGTAAGAACGTCATGCAAAATGAGGGGTTGCGTTCCTGAAAATAGGGAATATGAAAAAGTGAAAAAAATGTAAAACGTTGTAGCTAGTATTTAATAATACAACAAAAAAAAGAAGACAGAAAACTCACAAAAACTAAAACCTCGCATTCACTTCACACGATTGTTATCTTTTACCATAATTCTAATTGTGCAACTCCTATAAAAAAAAAACAATTTTCGCTGCCTTATTGCCGGATTCAGTCATTCAAAAACACAACTGAGTAAATTACATGGATATGTATGCATATCTTTAACAGAAAAACCATGGCGCGCCATGATTCTTTGAAGAAAAAACGGTATTTCGCGCAAAGCGAAGTCGCTCAAATCGAATCTGGGTAGGTATATGAAAATCGCGCAAAGGTGAAACCGCGCAAAGCGAGGTATGAGTGTAATTTTAACTTCGCGGTAAGTAAGAAGCTTGATCTTGGAGGTGAACATTAACTTCACAAATGACGACGTTTGAAAAATTGCTCTTATTCGGTTTGGCAAAACAGATAAGTTCAAAACTCCTAATTTGGATAACTAAATCGTAAACGCGTAGTGTTTCAGGTCTGCGACATTTAGGAAAGTATGTATTACACTTTTTTTTTTTGATTAACGGGTTTTTATTTGTAGAAAATGAAAGACTTGTTCTGCATTAAGTTAGATTGGCATGCATGCACTCAATAGACCGGACAGTTTTAATGTATTTTGATCAAGTAATTAAGTAGTGCGGTCAATGTCCATTTAGCATCATTAAGACGAGAAATCACTCAAAATATGTTTCAATAACTTTTCCAAAGTCTCTCAAGTAGTACCGTTCATCAATTTATTTCCGATAGTCCCAGATTTATGTAAATAAGTCACACTTCAGTCAGCTTATACTCTAAGGCTGAGTATAGTACCGAAGTCCAATTTTCAACTAAAGAAGAATTAATACCCAAGTTATTAAAAGAGAAGAATGAATCTTTTTACGGGGACTCGTGTCCATCATTTCCAACAATAAAAAACTGCTTTAAGATTTTCCGCTTGTGACTAGTGTCATTAGAAGATGAAGCATACAATTTTGGCTACTCAAGAAATAGGTATGAAATAATTTCCCTTCGCAAGACTTTAGTACAATCAAGACAATCAACAACAGACAGCCAAAGACACAGCCTACATTCATGCAGAAACAACAGAACTGAGCAGCAAAATTAATATAGATTTCAAAACCGACCAACTAATACCACCAATGAACGCAATAGAACATTACTATCAAACATGAAACAGGCATTAAGAAAATCCAATTACATCCCGGACGAACTCAAACAACACACATTGGAATTAATGAACACAAAATACCCAGAAACAGAATGGCTTAGGGTATACATGGACGGTTCGAAACTAAATCACAACAGCAGCGTGGGAGCGGGCGTTCACTGCACTCTCTTCAGCCACTACATACCCCTAAAAAAGAAACCAGACTCAATATAATTAACACAAATGAAAAACATCTCGGCAGAATAAATACCAACATTACAAAAAACATTAAACACATAGAAGAACACAAGTATATAGTTGATACCAAATGCTGGAAGAACATTAAAGAGCTAGACAGGGCTAATTCCGACGCCCCAAGAAGAGAAGCAGTGGTTGAGAATGGCTACTAAACATGATTGTCTACCCCGAATGCCAACTGCCCACCACACTCACCTGCCCGAACCTCAACCAGCAACACCAACAGGAAAACAACTTAACAGCGCTATACTGGGAAGCCCGAGGGAAAATGGAGTAGAACCCAACCCTGCCATTGGAAACAAACAAACAAACAAACAGACTTTTTAGTGCAATTCAAAAATACCGTACGACAGATCAGAATATTTTCAGTTGCTCTAATAAATTGTGACCCGTTGATGAAACCATAATCCCTTAGTTCGAAATGAATTGAATGAACTGACAACGAGAGGATGAATCTAGGTAAAAAAAAAATACAATTAAATTAATAGGGATCATAACCCTCCCACTTTACTATATCCCTACTGGTCCGCCTGTGAGGTTAGCCTTCGATCTGTTATCCAAAGTCTGGAAAAGCAATGCATACAGCACTAAAACCAAACTGCGACAGTTTCGTTTTAAGTTTGCGTCAGTACTTCTGTAAGGGTGTAGTACTTGCAAAGCAACCGCCACAGTCATTCCTAAGCTGCAAACCTTCGCGAATAGATGTCTTCGTTTCTTGGCTAATTTGGTATCTCAAATGAATATGAGAACAGATCAGAAGCCCACCGACATCAGACATCACCATAAGGCGAATGAATTGGTAGTGGATCGGCCTTACAGCACGGAAACAACTCCATTGTGAAGTATGCAATGAAAGCTGCTTACGCAGTCTATCGAAAATGTGGGCCGCCATGCGAAACGTTGTGCAGGCCAGTTTAAAGTGAATAGGGACCACTTGGGATGAGTCGGAGAGAACTGAAACAAGTTGCGCCATATTCCCCACGAAGGTTAACATCAATTAACTAACCTCTCCTTTTAAGTTAGGCTAAGAACACATGAACTGCACTGCATATACTTAACCTTACTTCACCTTGCTAATGCGAACACTTTTTCTATTTACAGGCATGCTGATAAATCTCATCTGCAAAAAACTTAGTAAACATACATCTTTCCATAACTATACATCTAGATTGGCAGACCTTAGAACGCAGCGTGCAAGTGCAAATTACACACAAGAAAAGAAAAGAAAAAGAAAAAAAAAAACCCTCAAGGCTTCCAATAAGTAGTGCAATCAGTCATAACCACTTACGAGAACTGAATATCGCAACGCGTGTGCCGAGTATTATGAATTTAGTTTAACCACTAGGATATTGCCTTCTGAGAAAGAAATGAATTTTGCAGCTATCCCATCTGCAGGAGAGATCGGCACGCCCCCTTTATATTGTTTTTTTTTTTTACAAAAAGAAAAACGCAACATAAATACTGACTATTTTTTGTAATTTATATTTTATTGATAAACAAGAGTATTGTTATTAAAAAAAAGAAAAAAAAAACAACATAAAGAGAGACCCTAAGAGTATCGGCGTGAGAGTCGTGTCTGCACCACCCACACGCACAAACACGCCCCCTAACTGCATAACTTAACGTATTAGATTGTAAATACAAAAATATACCATATTACTTGTAGTTAATTGTTAGATTAAGAATTATTTTTATAAGTTATTACTCACAAAATTAAGAGCTGAAAATTTATGGACTTAAAATTCAAGCATTTAAACAAACACACAGAACACAGACTTAAACTCGAATATTTTCAACTGCATTTGAATTTTTATACAGAGACAGACTTTTTTGACTTTTTTTTTACAACAAACCTAAAACAGTTCGTTCAAAACGAAACCCTTAACCGTGTGTAAATTTTTTTTTTTTTTTATTCAATATAAAACTAGTTTTTAAGCTGTGTAGTGTTTTTTTTTTTTTTTTTTTTGATTTTCTTTTGTACTTAAAATGATAAATAATATTATTTTCTTATTCTACCCCCCAAGTGTCTACCTTATATTCGTACATATACAGTTGTTGTAGTCTGAAATGAGAACTTAAAACTTTGCATTTACGCACAATCATTATTTTATTTATATATATATAAAAAAGAAAAAAAAAAACTGAAATGAATATGTGTAGATACTTAAGTTTATAGTAAAAAGAAAATAATAAATAAAATGAATTTCATATTTGATTGAGAGAGTATATGTATGCAACAACAATAGAACTGCAAAAGTTAAGAAAGAAATTATAAACTATGTTGCACGTTTTGAACTGTACCTTAGAACAATCACTTGAGTATTTTTAATTGTACAATTGAAAAGGAAATATAATTCATATAAATTGTATGTTTTGTGTTTTGTAGTTAGTTAGTCAAAGGTATTCCAGCACATTCTAGGTAACCTAGCAACTTAATATTCACCTCCCGACAACTTTGTTCACTGTTGTTTGTTTCTCCTTCGATATCTCCGAAACCATTTTGCAATCCCTCAGCAAAATATGGTAATTTTTGGCGTACTTTTGATGGATTATTTTAAGGTTAAAAAAGCCTGTGATATAATTAAATTGAATAAGGCAACTTTGCGGTCAACTCCGTCAGATGCTCTAATAGTTTTGATGCATCTTTTACCTCTAGATCTATGTACATATTAAAAACACTACAACGCAAAGCGGAATCAGACTCATAGAGTCCAAGTGCTGGACTGCGACGCTCTATGGGCACAGTAATATTCTGGATTGTCTATCAAGAGAATTCATATCGCCCCAACAGATTACAGTATCCCTACATTGAAATTTACAGCATTTCGACGTACAATTCCCTGCAAGAAAAGAATGGCAGATGGGCAGGTGATTAAGAATTAAGAATTTAAACATCTCAAAATCTTATAGACTCCAAGACGCTGCCAGAGTTTTCCAAACGGAATTACTCGCTATCCACAAAGCCTGACGCCAAATCAAGTTCCACATAAAAAAAGTCTACCTTTCTATTCTTTTAAAAAGGCTTTCAGTAATACGTTGGGCTTCAAACCAGCTGAGGTGTACTGGATATACGTACGGTTGTAAGACCCATTCTCATATATGGTTCACTAGTATGGTGGATGGTACTTGAGAAGCAATACCAGCTTTCAAAGCTCACCTAACTCCGAGGAATAAACCACTATTTTAGAATAAACTATGACTGCAGCGTCTTTCAGCCCGAAGTAATAGCCATCATACAGGCTGCTAAAATTATTCGCGAGAGTAATATCGTTGGCAAAACGTTATGGCTCTGGACTCTGCTGTAATCAGGTCGAGGCTTGTGAGGACCTGCAAATCACTCTTAAACGAGATATCTAGACTCATTGCGATGACCCTCTCCTGGGTACTAGCGCATATGGATATCGAAGAAAACGAAAGGGCTGACAAGGTTGTAAGGAAAGGGTCGGCGCTGCACTTATCGCGGGCCCTCCTTTTTGTAGTAACTCCAATCAGTTCCTTACGGAAGAAGATATAAGATAAAGCCAACACTAGAGCAAAGAGACGCTGGGTTTATCTGGAAACATGCGTAACGGCCAGAGCGCTATGGCCGGCCTTCAGCAAGAAGAGATCAACCTCTCTGGTAAAACTTAGTCGTTATAACGCTTGGGTCGTTTCCGGTATAATTACTGGTCACTGCCATTGACGTTCAAGTGAAACGACTTGATGTGCTACATAACGACGTTTGCAGAAGTTTCAGGGACGAAGAAGAAATCGAATCTGTTCGTCACCTGCTGTGTGATTGTCCTGCCTTATTCGTTATAAGAATGAGGACTCTCGGAAGTTACTTCTTTTCTGAATTGGACGGAAGTTGAATGGTGCTTTCTGCTTGACAGCGATATGTTGGTCTTCATCGCCGTTATACAGTCTCAATATCGACTGTGACTCTACTACAAGGTTTCCTTCCTCATCTCTGTAGGTATCCGTGCGGGTCTTGTTGGCCTGGCACGTTCTTTTTACCTTTTAGTAAAACTTCCGTACACTATTCCTGGAGTATAACTTGTCAATACCTTCGATCGCGATTCTCGTGCTTTTTTTTCTTCTGGAGAAGCCGATGTTCTTCCCGTCTCTTATACTCGAAGAGCTCACCAGTAGCCCTCATCCTTCTTTGCAGCACCACTTTGTGCGCATCTTGTTAAGCTGCATGTACTTGCCGGGATTCTTCGTCAAACCAGGGGTTTCTTGGTGTTGTTTGACTGAAGCCCAGCACATCAGGTGCGGCTCTGATGGCATGTGTCTACTACCCTGGTGATATCACTAAGCATTCGCCCCAGTTCATTGAACCCCCAAATCATAAACACGCACTTTGTGTTCATGCGTTTACTGCTCTGCTGATATATCAACTAAAAATGGACCAAATACTTGTAAGTGCATAAAGAAAAAAAAAACTCCTAGACCCTACTTGTGCGTTGACCACTTAGCACAATCACTTAGAAATATCAGAACCCTACAAATTGCTCCTGGCTCCCTGTGCACCAAAAACCCCAGAAATTAGTATATTACTAAGTGCTGTAACTGATGTGCCGAAGTAAGCACCTAAGAATCAAATACGTTGATTTACTTATGTCCAATTTCACCTCGCGCCGTGGCATCGTGTATGTCACTTTCGTCGTCAAATGGTGATGTTATCGTTTCTTCCTAACTCGTCTTTTCATGGAGCTGCTCATAAGAAATGAGATTAGAAAATTTCAATCTGTCTCAACTGCCAATTGCACATAAGAGTGCTTTCAAAAATTCTAACACAACGACATACCCCATTGTCCTTCGCGGCAAGAGAACTTTCCTTCTTTTCGTTTAGATAACGGAGCACAGGAAAGTGCTCCGGAAAGCGTACATAAGTCAATTGCTCTCACCAGCATTGTTGAGCTCAATCTAGTCCCAGAAGAAGCGTTCTTTTCTTATAATACGTACACTAATTAATTCCCGATTTAATTAAATTAAACAAACATAAATCCATTTTTTCGAAAAGAAGTTATAAAAAAAGCGAGCAAAATAATAGCAGTGCGTATTAGTAATCTGTATAAGAAGTGTGTTTTCCTTGAATTTTGAATTTAAATTGTATAAAAGAAAACTAAAAGCGAACCAATAATTTTGTTCTATGAAAATGGTTCATACATGTACAATGGTAATGGTATACACTACGCACCAGAGACGCGCGAGTTAATTCAGAAAACCTACAAAGGAAATGGGTAGTTGCGCCGGATAAAAGTATTTAGGACTTCAGCCATTTAAATTTAAATCGTTGAACTCTTCTTATTGACAACAGAGCTACGGAAAAAATATGCATTAAACTCTCAGTTCGTGTAATGGATTTTAAAAGCAAATTCTTCAACCCGAGGGAAATGTTTGTCGTCGAGTTTTCTACTTGGGATATTTTTTTGATTCGTGACCATCGTCGATGGTTTCAATCTCAGCTTAAGCTGTATTTTTTACGGAAGTTGGGTCGGAACGCCATATTTAAATTTATTTCAGTTTAAATTCAAAATTTTGTTCAAAATTGCAACTTTTCTGCTGAAAGTATTAATTATGCTCTTAGTAGGTTTCACACGACAAAATCACAATCATACCTAGCTGAATGAACAATCAATACTTAAAAGAATACGGTGTGAATATTTCTTAAACTAAAAACAATATTATATATACTTTCCTTACTACTATGTCCTCGGTTTTGCCTTTGTAGTTTGGCATAGGCTTCAACGACGACGAAAAAAACCTTTATACGGTCTCTAGTTTTCATGCTTTGAACAGAACTTCTCGAACGAGATGCCATGTAAACACCGTCTTTTTCCTTCTAACGTATAGTGAAGTCTAGTGTTGCCGATCTTCACGAAGACACCCGCGCCAGATACTTGACCAGATTTGGAGACATCCGTGAAAATTCGACTACATCCCAGTCCAAGTTCAGACTCTGGCCGACGCCAATCCTGTACACAATGAAAGTTGACTCTAAATTTATACAGCAGCCGAAGTTCCCGTGTCATTGCATTAAACGGCATATTCATAGAACCTGGGTCGTAGGATAAGTGTCGGGCAAGGTCATTGAAACTGCAGTGCGAATGATTATTATTATTATTGAGGATGGGGTGTACTGCATTGCGACCTATTGGTCTATCACCTTGGAGAGGTTTCTCTCATATCATGCTTCCTTTTGGAATTATATTTGAGAGTCTTCTCTCTTATCCTGTTTCTTTTAAGAATCTAAGATTAAGAGTTGGCTCCATCTCCATCTGATAATTAGTACTTGCTCAGGTGTTTCCATTTTTACGTGGGTCAATACCTCACAAAATCCCAGAACGTGTTCAATGGACTCATTGCAGAATCTGCAGAGACCTTCTTCTGCTATACCTAGTTTCCGTAGATGCTCCCTTAGTTTACAACGCTTATGTTGACGAATGCTTCAAATATTTTTTGGTCGTAGTTCTCTAGTTGGCTTGCCTAATAACCTGAGCGTTATTCCAGGTTCTAGTTCTGTCTTCTCTCTCTAGTTTCCCGAATTTCGAATTTATTATGTGGTCTCCCATCCCACAGAATGGTTGAGGACCCATGAAGGATTCTGAAGCTCCTTTCCTTGCTAGAGAGTCCGCCACTTCATTATCCCATATTCCCACGTGGCCATGTATCCAACAGAGGGTCACTTTGTTCCTTTTGCCAATTCATTGAATCTATGTGTGCCTTAATGGAAGCCTGACTGTCTGACATTATTGCTATAATGCAATTGGTGTATCTTTTGTCATTGATCCGAACGCATCTATCTATGGCATATATTTCAGACTGAATGACGTTGGTGCTTATGCCCATAGATTCAGAGTATTTAGTCCTGGGCTTAAATACTCCTGCTCCTGTTCCCTCATCAGTTCTTGAGCCGTGTGTGTACCATTTTATTGTGCGTTAAATGACGGCAGAAGGCCGTCACATACTTACGCCAGAGCCTCTTCCACCAAACAACCGACGCATAAGCTAAATCCAGAGAACCTTATTCGGTGATTAGCCTCAACACTATACGAAATAATGCAATAAAATTATATTTTACATTTATTTTATTTAAATATAATTTTATTTAATTTTTTCCACTTTTTTTTATATGCAATTACTTTTTTTTTAATTAAATTAAACTTAAATAAAATTAAACATTCATATAAGACATCTATTCTATACAATTAAGACTATTTTTTAAGAAATTTTTTAAGTGCACTTTACAAACTAATTCAGGGAATGCTAGTTACTTTTGTTTTTAATTTAATACTACAGACTACAATGCATAATATACGATTTAAATTATAAAAACAAATGCGATAAATTTATTTATGACAATGAAATAATACTAAGGCTTTTGTCTAAGCTAAATCTGTGTATAAAGTTTAAATTCTTTAATGAAGCTTAGTTTTAAGTTTGTTCAGTTTTAATATTTACACATTTTATTTAAACTTACATTTTGTTGTCTACAATACTTTTCATTAAAATTTAAATTTACTTGTGTTTAAATGCTCATCTTTTTTCTACAAATGTCTTATTTACAACGAAAAATAAATTGATTTTGAAAAATGTGTAAATGAAAGAAAATTCGAGAAAGTGTCAAAAAGCTGAAGAAGTCTTTTAAGTCGTAGTTTGACATATAAAAGTCGTTTTGTTTTGTTAAGTACAGAAAATGTCAAAGGCACAAACAGAAGAAGTTTTATGGAACTGGACATTTATTTTGAAATAACCTTCTGACTGCATGATCCTTTGAAAAATGATTTCGACTTGTTGTCAGTAGGTGAATAGGAGTGCCAGATTTGACAATTTCACTTGAACGTCTGTCTCACGTCAAATATCAACAAATCACTCAACAGTTGTGGGCATAAAATGCAAGATACATGAAATACTAGATAGAAATGGCAAAATGACAAATCAGCAATAAAGAGTACTTTTTACTGCTTTAAGATTTTGAATCATGAAGCGATGCAAAAATAAAGTTCATTCGTAAATCACCCTAGTCGCTTCAAGCGATGAGGCAAGCGAAGCTTCACCAATGGTGACAAAAGTACTATTTATTGTGACGGTGTCATTTCGTTTTGACAGCTACTACAGTAATTGACGTTTTGTTATATTCATAGCGAGACATTAAGAAATACGTTGTAAGAATTTCCTCGTCCCTCGGCGTAAAGGTGGATAGTTCTTGAGATCAGTTCGTCTAAAGTTGGAAGTGGTAGAGAAATCTGTTGATATGTTTTGACATTTAACTTCATGTCGAAGCTTAGATAGCTTGTCGCTGTCGATTTTTGTTAAATGTCAAATCAGACACGTTGTACAGCCATTTAAATATTATGTTAAATAAATGCAAGGTAATGCACTAGCTCTGCTTAAGATGACGCCATTAGCTTAGCTGCTTGAATGACATTATGCTGATGATGATAGCCGGCAAGTTCTGTTGCTCCATGAACCGCAGCTCCCGCTGATGAAGCACTCAACGCCCCAAATGTTCCACCAAAGTAACAATTATTCACGTAATCATAGTTGGTTGTATTAGCTTCAGACTTGATTCCATAAGTATGCTGCCCCAGTCCGGCATGGTGATGATGATGTGCATGATGATGATGCGGATGATGATGGGCATGATGATAGTTCGGACTTGGTGTTCCAGTTCCGATTCCATTAGTCAACGCTGAACTGAGACTTGTATTACTGCTTCCGCCAGTGGACGAGGCCAATAGGTGTTCATACTTGGAGGCGGCAGCACCAAATGACAAACCAGTGTTGGCAGTGTTGCTGTGAGAGGTGGATATCCCATGCATATTCGATGAATAAACATGATTGGAGGTGCTGTGTGTTCGTGACGACGACGATGATGATGGCAAATGCATGTGATTGTGTGAGAGTGAATTCGATGTTTGCTTTGGGCTAAGATCAGCACTCAGCTTCGAAGATGCGAGACTTCGTTCGAGGGAAAGTGACGATGCACTAGTTAATGATGGTTTAAGATCCGCTAAAAGGAGAGCAAAAGAAAACGCATAAAAATGAGAACCCAAAGAAACGATCAGTTAAAAACGTACCTTCCTCCTTGGAATCCTTCGAATCACCACCAGACTTTTTGGGTTTTCGTTTTCTCGTCTGGATGCCATCTTTGCGCATCGCCAACGGACGATTAACGCCATGCAACTTAAAGTACAGACCGCATGCGTTACAAACTGGTTCGCCCTCATTATTACGCCGCCACAGCGTCGTCGTTCGTGTCCCACAGTTCGTACAGCACAGTCCCAGTCGTCGTGTTGCAGTCTGTAAAAAAAAAAAATAAAAAAAAAAAAATATATTTTTATCCACCATTCTGGTTGGTTGCACGTTGCAGATACCCAACTTACCAATCTCTTGCTGGGCTTTATCAGCGGTCGATTCATGCCGTTCATTTTGTGGTACAGTCCACATGCATTGCAAAGGTAGTGTCCGGTTCCGTCTCGTCGCCATAGTGGCGTACTAATTGCCCCACAATTGACGCATTCTCGTCCCTCGCCGAATTGGAGATCCATTGTACTGTCGTATGGCGAGGTGCGTTGGAATCCCGTGGGATCGTATCGCCAAGTGCCCATCATTACCGCATTCTGGGCATAAAATTGGGCGGGTATTTGTGAATGTGTTGCTCCGAAGCTATCTGCCGCTGTCCAGGCATTTTGGGCGGCCGCTGTACCAAAATGGGCAGCGGCATGACCATACTGACTGTGCGACAGTGCACGATTTGAAGGAACATAAACTGGAGTACTGGCTGCAGCCGCAGCGGCTGCTTGTTGATGGTATGACACTGCATTGCCTGTACCGCCGGTAATGTCGGGATAACCCGAACTCGAGTGGAACATTTTTGGATTTATTTCAGTTTCAATTGGCTGGAAAGAGAAACGAAAAGAGAGTTAGTTAAATGGTAGGGGAAAGAGTTTTAGAGTACTCGCTTAAATCTGGTTCATAAGGATTTCGGAAGTTCAGTGGCTGGGCTTCAAATAGGAAGTTTCCAGCCAAAGCTAGAGATCTAGTTGGCTGTCAAAATCATTGTTTTATTTTCTGACTTGCCGACTTTTAAACAGATTGTCAAGAAATTGTAGTTTAAGCTTACGAGTTTGTGCACCTGGAAGTGAGATAAATACGACAGTTAGTCTGAACGCACACATCACAAACCAATAAAAGACGTTACGCAGTTTGCAACAAACGACGTTCTCTGACAATTTAGGTTAAGGACTTATGTGCACAGAAACAAGGCGTTTCGAAAATTTACTGAATTTGGAATTAAACTGGGTCCAAACTTACAAGGTCTACAAAACACTCTTTTTGGATGGATAGTTTCAGGGGCTTATTGCGCAAATGGAACACATAGACCATTGTGTAAACTCATGTAGGAATCGTTGAGCTATTCATATGCTTGTAGTTTAGAGAAGCTGGTGGAAAAGTTTTGGAGCATGGAAGATATTTCCAATAAAGTTAGTCTCACTTTTGACCAAATTATTTGCGAGCAGCATTTCGTCGGATCTGAAAACGTTCCACCTGAAACCGTTACTTACTGCATGGACCCCATTTCTCGCAACTCGTCTGAAAGAACTTGGTATCAGGTGTAGTGAGGAGCAAAGGTCGTTTTAAAGCATTTTTGTGTTGATGATCTTCTCACAGGAGCTAGTTCCGTCGATGAGTTGTGTCAAATTCAGCGGAAAGTAGATCTGACGTGTCAATAGATACATCGATGGAAACAACGTTCGAGTTTGACCTTGAGTACTTTTATTTTTGGGTTGATTCCAAGATTGTGTTGGTGCTTGGGAAACTTTCGTCGCAAAATCGAGTAAGCGACATATGTATGTACAATCGTTAAGTCCAGGTATCTACTGGAGGCACGTAAGATCAGAGAATAATCCGGCAGATTTAATCTCAAGATAATGCAACGTTGAGGACTTACAGCACTCATTTTGGTTTGCGGGGCCTGATTTCCTGAGAAGAGGCTACAGCGATTGGCCAGATAATGTGGATTTCGCAAAAGTCGACGTAAGGAAGCCGTTATTTCAACGAAAGAAAGGGAAAAGCATTTTCGCATGCGAAGTTGTAGAAAAGAAATTCTCAGAAATCTTCCAGCTCCTACGTTAAGACGCTTCGGATCGTAGAGTACATGCTAAAATTCATCGGAATAGAAGACCTTAACAACGCATTGATAGCAATTGTGTGGTGCATCCAACAACAAGTGTTCGCGATACATACATATGTACATAGCAGAAATTACGGTTGGAAGATCTACGTCGAATTCAAAACTTTTGAATCTGTGTCCTTACTTGGATAAGACTGGAAAAAGGAGCATCCTCAGGGTAGGTGGTCGCAAAGGCAATGCCGACATAGCACGCGACAAAAAATATCCAATGCTCTTGCCAAACGCCAATGAGTTCGTCAAGAACTATATAAGGTACGTGCATAGAGCAACCTTCGCGCCGGGCCGCAGGCTTTGCTAAACGTCGTCATCCAGCATATGAACACCTTGCGGATCATTGTAGAGCATTGCATCAAGTACAGGTCTCCGATTCATCTGCTATTTATCGACATCGAGAAAGTGTAAATCGGGAATTGATCTTCGTGCTGCTCTTACAGTAAATAACAGCGGCATATAGTGGACAATGGCATCTTACCTTAAAAATCTGGAGTACGCTGACGAAATTTGCTTGATTTCGCATAGAATTATGGATCTGCATTAAATATTGCATAGTCTGAAAGTCAAGCAAAAGCAGCAGAGTTGAGGATTAATATGGTCAAGGCAAAGATGCTCAGGCTTACAACTTCCACCGCTCAAGTAAGCATTGCTGGACAGCAGGTTGAGAAAGTTTATAACTTAGGAAGTACAGTCTCCGCCGACGGTGGCACTGAGCTGGACGTAGATAGTGTAATCGGGAATGCCAAAGCTGGGTTCGGCATGCTATCGAAAATCTTGAAGAGTAATGTTTACAACACCATGACCAAGCTGCGACTGTTTCGCTCCAATGCTGAGACAGTATTACTACATATATGGAAGTAGTACTTGGAGTATCAACGTTATTGTCATTCGTAAGCTGCAGACTTTTGTAAATAGATGTCCACGCATCATCCTTAGGATTTTCTGGCCTAATCGCATATTGGACGAACATCTCCACTCAAGAACAGGCCAGGAACCTATTGACAGCACAATTCAATGAAGGAAATGGCAATGAATTGGTCACACCTTGCGACGCGAAGAAAATTCCGTTGCCAAACACGGCATGCAATGGAATCCCTTTACTCAAGCTGGTAGAATTGGGAGTCGCCCTAGATATATGTACGTGTCGCAGAATGGTTGAAAAGGAGTTTGGAGCTTTCGGAATGAGTTAGAGAGAAGAGAAGTACGTTGCAGAAGTCCGGACACGATGGCGCACGGGCGTTGTTGACGCCCTCTGCCCCCCGAGGGGTGAGAGGAAATTAAAATTTAGGGTCTTAATTCGTTTAAAAAAATTCGGATTAAGGATGTTTAACTTGCGCAGATTTGACTGAACTTTAAAATGGAGCAGTGCTGCCAAGAACGAAATAAACAAAAGGATTTCGAAAACGGAGGGACAAAAATTCATCTTTCGATTCATCGAAAATGCTTTTCCTATACTACAATAGCTGGAAAAATCCTCATCACGCAAAGGACAGTTATGTCACTCTTTTCTTTAAAAAAAAAATGGTAATAAAAAACTGCGTAAAAATTATTATAACCTTCAGTTAATTAATAACAAAAACAGTTTTCATTTATTCCAAAATTCCTACCGGTAATAAACTGAAAATGAAATCCCCATTTCGTGTTAACCGAAAAAAGTGAAAAAAAAAGAAAATAATTAATTAAAAAGCAATAAAAACCAAACGCCTATGTTTACCCAACAGCTTTGAATTAACTATCGTTCATTAATTAATTAAAATATCATCTGAACGCAGAACGCTCCTTTATACACTTTACTACAGTCGTCGTACAATTAAATGTGGAAATTTAATTGTTTTTTTTTTTTTGTTCCACCTTTCCACCTCTAATTCTATCATTCTACCTAAGAGATTTCCAAGCTGGCAGCAGCTTCGAATACATAATATTTCATTTGTCAACATTACAAGGCAGTTAACTGTGTTCATTTAAATTGCTCCATTTGAGATTTTATTTTATCCACTACGAGTAACTCCATCTCTTGTTGAGACTCATAAATTAGGTCATGAACTTTCAGCCGGGTGTATAGCGTTTTTCATTATGAAGCCACTCCCCAATGATATTTTGGTATTTTTGTTTAGTCCTCATCCTCCCTTCCTCCCTCATTTAATTCGGGTTTTTGTACTTATTTCGTTTTTTGGGGGGAACTCGTCGGGCATTAAAACTAAACCCGACACGAAAAGAGCGTTAAAACATAAAGAGACTCATAAATTTTCCTTTTTTCCTTTTTTCCCCCATCAAAAAGAAAAGAAAAAACAGAAACAAAATTAATGAACTCTACAAATGGAGGAAAGAGCTCTCACCCTTCGTGCGACTGAATAGGGTAGGTTTGAATTACGACATTACAAAAAAAAAAAAAAGAAAAAAATCGAATTGAAATTCCCAATTTTATTGGTTAGCCCCGCAAAACAAAGGAAGAACAGTATTTGTGAACACACCACAGCGCCATATTCAACACTCATGAGGCCTCTGCCATGACATCTGTGCACGAACAATGGGGCGAGAAAGAGAGGCGCGCAGTGAAAGAAATCTTAATGGCTGCCAAACTAATTGCATTCCATTTGGCTAATTGGGAGAGTGCGCCCATAACTCTTACGCGCGAAAAGAATAAGAATTCTTTTTCGAATCCAAAAGAAGCGGAACTCGAACTCACCCTTCGGCCATTGCCACCATCACCAAATCGATCAACGACCATTGCCGTTCAGCCTTTTAGAAATGAAAAGAAACCGCAGCAGAAGGGGGATAAAAACTTGATTTCCTTCCTTTTTCATGGCGTTTTGACGTGTTTGCCAAATTGTGGAGCTCTTTCGTGAAGGATGTGTGTGCGTTTTTTCTTTTTTTTCGACGAAATTCCTTCCCGCTAATGACGTAATTAATTGATTTTTAGTTTATTTCTTTAGATTGCGTTTTTCTTTATTTTTTTTTTTAAATGCAGATATGTATAGTATACTTACATTCCGCGTAAGTATGTAGATTCATTTAAGTCTGGCGGCGAGTCTGTTTGTATCTTTTTGTTTTGACATTTTTAGCCGATTTTTGATTTCTTTTCGCCTTTGTCGGATGAATTTGTGGGTTTTTTTTTCTCTTTGTCCGGTGTGCCACGAATAAATCGAAAAAATAATTAATTCGCTTTGTTCTTTGCCGACAGAGTTATATTTTTTTATTTTCATTTTCTGTCATTGATTTGTAGAAAAATGAAAAATTGGCGGTTATTTAAATTTTAAATGCAAAATTTAGTTAATTACATATTCTTACCAACTAATTGGAGCACTAATTGGGCTGTTACAGCGTTAAGTTAAATTTTGTGTCAAAACTACGTAGCCTCTACCATTTTAATGTAATCGCAGGGTAGCTGCTTGAGGAAATGGAATGAGTCGGGGCGGACAGGTTTAATTCAATTTTCACGTTCCAATAAATTCCGTCCTTCAACATGCTGCCTAAAGATTTCTGCCTAAAGCACAATGTTGTGTAGAAACAATGTATTGTTTTTTTTTTCGTCTTGAACAACCCTTGCCCGCGTGGCATCGACACTGCGACCTGAAGGATCTATTGTATCGAGGGGTAGGAGTTAATCCAAAAGACGTACTACCTCCCTTACGAAGGTAAGTTATTCCTTGGTAGTGGATCTTTTCAGTTCCACTGAAGTAAGTACCTCCTTGTGCAGAGTACATTTCTTTAGCCGAGCACTCGCAAAGAATGTGTTAGGATATTTCATCTTGCTCAAGGTAGAATCCACAATCTTTAATCCTAGATTCATCTGGTTAAGCTGGAATTTTGGCGCCCTGAATACCCTCTCTGGGTTTCGCCAACAATTCCGGAATCCATTTTCGATCCGGCAGTGTACTAGATCAGACTTTTTGAGTCTGGTGTCAGAGCATCATTGGCCCATTTAGCGCGGTCTGGTATTTTTACCTCAAAAAGTTTTATCTGACAACGAGCCAAGAACCTATAGACAAAACTGAGCGTAGGAGAAAGTGGCAGTGTATTGGATACACTTTACAACGCGATCATGCACTCGAGTCCGCCTACCCACGCATGTAGAACAGCGGGAAGCCTTAGGCAAACCTGACGTGAGACAGTCGAGGAGGAATCAAGCTCTTTGGGAATGAGTTGGAGGCAGTTCAGATGCGTTGTGGAATTCCGAGAAAGATGGCGCGCAGGCGTTGTTGATGTCCCTCGAGGGGTGCAAGGATTGTAGTAAGTAAGTGAGTAGTATAGAGTCCTTATAAAAGAATGGTAGATGGTTAAAAGCACAAGCGATTTGTCTTCTACCTGATCCACAATGCAACGTGTATGATCCTGATTGTTCGTAAATACATATGTATGTGCCCTTAAAACCTTTCCTCATTGGGCCTGGTAAGATCAGTATTGAAAGCACTACGGAAATTCTTGGTAAAATCCAAGGAATTCGATACCCACCACATTTTCATCGATTTAAAGTTTCGATACTAGAGCGCTTGTTACGAACTTTACAAAGCTATGTCTAGCCTTGGCATCTCTGAAAAGCTTGCCTATTTGTGAAAGCTGAATTCGAAATATGCTTACTGCTTCGTCAAAATCAGGAAAGACACCGAAGAGCCCTTAAAATGGCTTTCCAATATCCTGTCCTAAAATAGACCTTCTTATACTGGCCTAAGTACGTCTGTGGTATTTTAAGAAATAACCTTACAAATATGACCCTTGCATGCGAGGTCAACCGGAACATGATTTGCTCAATAATATTGTAGGCAGGTAGGATCTTAACCTTTTCATTATCCTACACAGCTTAACAATGTTATCAGAACTATACTCAGCTTCGCACAATAGCCTTTGACGCGAGTTGCTATAATACTCACTTAGACGGAGAGTATGTTCGTTCACATCACTTTTAGTTTAGTAGTAGTGAACGAACTTGCATTTCACGCTTTTAGTTGATATCCCACAGATGGCTGTCTGGATGTAGCCAAGTGTTTTTTTTTTCAACAAGCGAATTGTGTCTACGCTTGGTACTTGAACCTACAATCTTCCGTCCAGGAAACAAAACACAATCCGCTACACAACGACTACCCGAAAGGTAGTCTTCAACGATATTATCGCAAAAAAATAAAAAAAAACATTGTTCAACAATCTACTGTTCTATGGAAATCAAATTACACTTCATTAAACAAGTGATCATAAATAATCAGCTGCCAATAAATCTAATTTCAAAACATTGTAAGCTAACCAACAAGATACATCCCACTCTTCAATAAAAAAAAATAAATAATAATTAACCAGCCCCTTCATAAATATCGAACACTTCGAACACAGCTGAAGTCTATTCCTCAATTAAAGTTACTCAACAGCTAATCATTTATCTCTATAATCCCGTATACCAATAAAAATACGACAATCTCACTCCCATTCTGAGCACCTCCACATGGGCCCGCATGATAAAATCTATGCGCACACGCACCTCAACCACAATGTGTCCATAGAGCAGTTGCCCTTAATTTTATGTTCCATCATTAAACGTATCATTCATTTGGGAGATCATGCCGCTGCCGCCTGCCTCATACCTATACTCACCGTAGTGTCGGTATCCATGAGATATTACAACGCGCGGAATGGCCATCACCACCAAAAGAAATATTTATGCGATGGAGTACCACCACATTCCCACTTCGTACCAATCTTCTTAACCACACTCTCTGTCATTAAGCATTTCTTTTTGTTTCTTGTCCGGATTAATCGCTACACATACGAGTATGTACGCATCTCACAGACACACACACAGACGCATGTCTGCCCACAATGAGTGTGCGAGCATTCATTGACCGATCGACCAACGACGGTGGCGGCAGCGGCGGCGCCAAAACACTTTCGGCCACGACGATCATTTACATGGGTTTTGTATTAAAAACCGACGTGGAAATGATGTCCACATTTCTCTTCATCTTATCCGCATCACTACCGCCGCCGTTGGCCGTCGGTCGCCGCCGCAACCGCAGCCTTTTAGTGTGATATGATCCAAATAAAAATGCATTTGCCATCTCTTAGATACTTGTAGCAAGGAGTAAGCCTCAGAGAGTGTGTGGTGGTGGTGGATTGAAATAACGATCATTGGTCGTTGAAGGACTTACGAGATCGAGATTCGCATAAAAAAAACTTTCAGATACTTGCAGATTCGATCGAGAGGAAGAAATGATCTCAGAAATAAAACAAAAGGAACAGGAAAATTGCGAGCTGTGGAGCACTTTTCGAAGATGGATCGGATGCTGATTCAATTTAGTTGTTTGGCATCCTTGTTTTTCTTCCTCTTTTTATTTATGCTTGGGCGGGGGAATTAGAGGTTCACTGTGTGGAGGGTATACATCTCATGGTGTTCTTAAGGATCTGTAGAATATGAAAAGAATATGAATATGTAGGAGTGGTGTTGCCAGATGTGCAGTAATTGCACATCGATTTGAATGGGAAAGTGCATCCAACTTCCCGTCGGCAAATGTCATATTTTTCGATTCAGAGAATGCGTTGATGACAGCTGTCAGTTGCAAGTGATGAAATTTTTTGGGCTCAATGGCTTTTCGCGTTAATCCTTAAATGTAAAAGATACTTCAGTGAATACTTAAAGAGCATCTGGCAGCATTTCCCAAAGCTGCCGACCTCACAGTTAATATACTTTTTTCCCTGATCCTTTTCGATCACTGTTTAGAAACACACGATCGAAAAATTCCTAAAACTCACCTCGTGGGTAGATTGCCGCATGTTGGCAGTACATATTTATGCGCCACCACCGTGAATATAAATGTCTCAGTCAGGGTATTAGAATCGAATTCTGTCAACACACTTCGGTGTATCTCTGTGAAAGATCACAGTTTCTCCCTTGGGATTCGGGACAATGATACCAAAAGAGAGAAAAAAAAATATTTGTCCGCTTAGATCAAAGCCAAAGTAGAAGTCGGGAGGGTAAGACAAAGTCAAAGCAAACAAAATCGATAATAATTTGTCACTCGGAACTTTATTGCAGGATCAAAGGATGCGTAACACTCAATGAGCTATTAATGAGCGTATCCATTCATGCCATATGCAAATGTGATTCTGCTGTGTCTCGTGGGTTAATGTCGAATGGGATCCCATAAAATAGAGAAAGAGAAAGAGCGAAGAGAGGTGAGGATGAAGATACGCCGACGACGATGATGATGACGACGACGATTGCCATTAGCATGAGGACGGATTGTAATGCGTTCTCGAGTGGATCAATTTGTCTGCGGCGGCGTATACAGATGGGCGATCTTCGATTGAAGTGATCCGGTTATATTCATGGATATTTTTTTTTTCGGAAAGAAGAAGTTTGATTTTTATTTTGGTTACTTTTTGGGGGGAAATATGCCTTTTTTAGCGAGAGAATGTCATGAAGTTGTGGTCGAGAAGAATTACTGGGCACCTCACAGGACATTTATAACTTTGGTACGGAGGGCTTTACTTTTTCAATATCAACAGGGAAAGAAAAGGTTCGCCACTAGTGGTATTTATGTCCTTCGGATGTGGCCGCACTTTGATAACAATTTTGATCATGAAAAGAAGTAATTGGAAGATATTGGCGCAAACGTAGCAACAAACCTTGCACAAAAAGAAGTTTGGTGCCTACAAACCGGGAGATCGTACCACATTGTCAAAATATTAAATAAGACAATCCACTGACATATGCTTAGAAATCAGGATTAATTCTCGGACTGTTTGTTGGGAGCTGTCTTGTTTTGTGTGCCGTCCTGTTGAAACCACATATTTTCCAGGGCCTGATCTTCCGTTAAGGATTCTAAGAGGTCCTCAAATATTTCTCCGTAGATGCTTCGTATTTTAAGACACACGACAACGGTGCTACGTTAGTTCGATATACGAAGCCTATTGGATGTAAACCTTCGCAACAACCGCTCGTTTTTGAGATTATGGCAACTTTCCAACCACTCAATGTAACATCTGTCAAAAATCTTCTGACAAATAAGACCGTCTTCAAAAATTAGGGGCTACTCACATTAGACACACTTCACAAAGGAAATGGGAAGGAAATTTCTTCCCAATTCTTGTCCCTCTAACCTTCTAACCGTACCTCTAACTGTATGTGGTTTAGGGGATCGCTTCCCGCCATTCCTGTTGTGCGTGTTATATTTTTTGTACAAAATATCCATATCCATATCCATATCCGAAAGGCTTTTTTGTTTTAATTGAGAAGCTTACTCACGACAGTTATTGCTCTCGGATGTTTGTTAGACATTTGCGAGAGGTGAGACCGTGAAAACAATTTTTTAGTGTTTTCTAGGAATCAATCTTCGAATCTTTCGTTCAGTAATCCAATGCACTAACCACTGAGTCACCATGCTCATGACAGTGATGTTAAGGCCTAAATATTTTCACGTTTTTTCGGTAATGGTAATGGATTCACAGATGAAATCTATTTAGAAGAATAGTACAAGATGTATGACGGCCTATCCCTCGTTTTCTAACTCGTGCCTGATATGCTAAGAGCGGGTTGTGAAATTGTTCATCGAATTGTAGCAGATTTTTGAGAACAACAGGTGTTACGGCTCTTGCTCAGAAGAAAGTTGGCGTAGCTATCACTGTTCATAGATGGAGTATAGGAATTCTGATGAGATCTGCAAAGTAAGACGTAAATTCATCTTCACCCTTTAAAAAAAAATTATTTTCAGAAGAAAACGCCCCTAGAATAATATATGGCCGATAAGGATTTTTTTTTTATTTCGAATGAATGCTTTTAAAAAATTTCAGTTTATTTAAGGTGCGCGTGTTTGTGTGGCTGCCGTGGCTTTGTGTTGGGTTAATGAAATCTTAATGAAGTTATAGGATTATGGGATTCAAAATAGCGGGTAGGGAATGCACCAACTTCTGAATACAAACATCGCAACAAATCATCAACATTACAAGAGGATGGCCACAAGGAGGAGTGTTGTACCTTCAAATGTGTAGTCTAGTTGTGGATGAACTACTTGATAAGTTCACCAACTTCCTAATATGCAGGAGTCCTAGATGGTAAATATTGGGAGCATCTTGAGATGGATGTATGCTGTCATTGTAATATACGATAACGAATGAAGCAATAGCATCGGAGCGGGTCAGTCTAATCAAGGACTGGCATGGCTCTGTATTACTGAGGCTATAGAAACGTGCCCAACCGCACCCATGGATGTACTCCCCTGCACCTAGTGTTTGAAGATTGTGCAAATAAGACAATCTAAAGAAGGAATAGGAAAAGAGAGGTGGATTTGATCGAAAAAATTGGATCTGCTTCTCAAAAAACTTCTCCTTCAAACAATCAATCGGGACGAAAGTATTCAATTCTGAAAAGGACTTCCTATTGAAGCTGGGGAACAAAGATAAATCCGCAAAAAAAAAAACAGACTGTGCAACCACACGCGAAAGTGGTACCTACACGGGAAATATACGTCATAGACAGATGCCTTTGCATCAATCTCGACAGAAAATACATTCATTGGGACATGGCAATAATGTCTGATAGTCAGGCAGCAATCAAAGCGCTTAACGCCCACATTGTTAAATCCAAATTGGTGTGCGAATGCCTACATAAACTAAATAAATTGGGCAGAAAAAATAAAGCACTGCTCCACTGGATACCGTGTCATATCGGAATAGAGGGTAACGAAAAAGCAGACTCTCTAACAAGAAAAGGGGCAGCAGACCCTTTAGTAGGACTTACACCTTTCTGTGGAAGCGGGGATCACACTCATAAGGAAAAATGCAGGAAGCTAGAGAGACAAAACAGGGGTATGGCCGGGAATGGAATTCAAGGCCTGATGATAGCCAAGAACCTACTATAGAGCTATACCCGAAAAAGATTCGAAGCATGCATCAGCCAAAGCAAGAATAACCTGCTAATCCTAATGAGATTCCTAATGTGGTACTGCAAGCTCAAGGAACAGCTGAGGAAACTAAATATATTCTACAACATCAGTCTCATCTATTCACACGCTATCCAACCAGAAAAAGCTGCGAACCGCCCAGAAAATGAAAATTTAACATTGCACAGCTAAGCACGCATGGAGAAGCCATTCACTATCCACAAACGCCAACAATCAACAATGTGGAACCAGTACGGCGAATTTATCAAAAAGGTAGCCGAGACCACTGCTGGATACCATCTACCGTTCAAAAAGAACACGTGCTTTTATGAGTGCGTACGCAGGAAACAAATGAAAGAAAATGCTTGCAAACAAACGCTGAAGCGCAAAACAAGAGCAGCGAGGGGAGAGTATCAAGCCAAAAGAAGGGAGGAGAAGAGGGTTCACGCAGTCTCCCAGCTCAAGGATATGGAAGAGTTTCGCGATAGAAACAAGATCCAGATGCTATATATGAAATCCCCTTCAACTGGCAGCTGGTTTCAAGTCCGGAACGTAGGCTTTTTGAAAAAGTGAAAGATACCTAGTCACGGTAGACCAAATGCCTGCTTTGCAAATCATTGATCCTGCTAGATCTGCTCTATGGTGCCGGGTGCTGAACGATAAGCAGGAAAGCAGAGCGGATTTTGAACACTTTCGGGAGAAAAATTCGGTCGCCGAATATTCGGTTCTATATGCGCGGAGGGCGAATGGAGTTCTATCAAGATGGACTCACGACTACACTGGCTCGGCCACATTGAACAAAGGGACAGTAATTCCCCAGCTAAGAGGACCTTCGAATCCCAGCCTCCAGGTTCGAGATAACAGAATAGGAAGACCGAACCTCCGTTTAAAGGACCAAGCTGTTGCGGATGCCAGAGCGCATGGCTGGAAAACTAGAAGCAGTGTGCCTTGGATCGAAGAGGATGGAAGGCTGCCATGTCTCAGGCAGGGACTGTGCACGGGTTGGGAGCCTGTTGAGTAAGTCAGTAAATACTCGTATGTTTTGAAATATGTGGATGCTGTGGTGATGAGGTGTACGTTCCACAGAAATTTACTCGATACCAACTGGTTGAACAGTACGCCACGTGGGGCCTATACACTTGGAATTCGGCCAAAATGTTTTAAAAAATTACAGGATTTCCTATCAATATCCTGTGCATGTTGTTTTTAAACCAAATCGAATATAAATTCCATTGAATTCAGCACATCAATGAAACTGACAAAAAGATAGACCAAAGAAAGTGTGATTCAAGTTTAAGGAGTTAAGAATCAAGCAAGCCTGGTACAAGAGCCACTCTCCAAAAATCTATTATCCGCGTCGTCGATAGTAATATATTGCACATTGAAGTGCATTTTAACTAGAATGTGCGGAAGAAGTTAATTCCGATAAACGAATCCCATGAATCCCAGTACCTATACACTGGGGATAGCAAAATGCGCCAAGATAAGCAACGATAAAGTCGATTCAATGCAACTGACCGGCTTTACTCAATCAATTGCGTCAAATTCATAAAAAATTCCATCGATATGATTGAATTTTCTCTTCATATTCATGAAAATCATGTGCAGGACGATGTCCTCTCTCGACACACCAGTAAGACCAACAATTTCAACTCACTGCTAATATGTATGCCGACGTCCATTAAAACGCACTTTTCTTGTCTAGCATTTTAGTATCTACGCTCAAAAGCCAGTCACTATTAACGTAAATTCACTTCTTATTTAAATGAATTATCAATTGAAAATCTTACCTTAATGCAAATTCCCATTTTTATTAAATTCAAGAAAATCACTTCACTTATCTATATAATTTCAAATAAATTTTATTACTACACCTGTACGCTTATTTCACGTTATTTACTATCTGAGACACACACTTTGCAATCGATGCGCTTAGTTTGAGGTTGACAATCCAACTGATTAGAAAGGTGAATTCAAAAAAGTCTTAAACCTCTTCTTAGATCCGAAATGAGTGAGTGAGTAAGCCTCATCGAAAACATCCTCACAAGCAGATGATTAAAACCAAAAAAAAGGGGAAAAAAATCCTATCTATACCCGAGTGGATAAAAGTATCTGTAATGTGCATTAAGCATTCGGTCGCCACATAATCAGGAAGGTGTCTGGAAAACTAAGGACATTTCTTTCTTTTTTACTCATTTTTACCACTTCTTCCCTTCTTCTTCTGTTTCGGGGTTTTTTTTGTTGTAATTTTGATTCAGATGAAGAGTTTGCCGTTTCCACTTGATTTCCACTTGGTGTTCAAGTGCCAGGTATTCGCTTATGGGTGGGATATCATTTGTCGCTACAAGTAATTTGTTATATTTTATTAGAAACTATCATCAAAACAATTTGTTTTTGTTTTCTTTTTTTTTATGAAAGTGGTGAAATAAAAAAAATAAGTTAGACTTTGCGGAAAAGGCCCGCCTCTACTGTTCACTCCTTCAACAAAAAAGAGCCATTTTGTCTTTCTATTGAATTCATTTTTCTGCATTTCAAACACTCAATTTTGAAAACTATGATTTTGTATAAGGTCGGCATGCTCAGTTTTTGAGTCAACTGGAATATGTAGCCTGCTTTGTAGTCAGAATCCACATGCAGAATACGGTGACAGCCTATGTACGACAGACCCAACTGTATTCAGAACCAAATTCCATTGCCGTCATTACTTTTCTTGTTATGTCAGCTGTCAAATTTAAGTATTGAATGTCCCATTTCATATACGTACACTTTCCGTAAAGCCCACAGAAGTCAACGAAAACTTGACGAAACTGAGAATAATCCCACCTCGGTCATGCCACAGTATTTGCATGCAATAGGACATTAATTCATTCATTATGGCTCAGCTATAATAGTCTAAAGCAATCGGAAGCTAATGTCAAAATTCTACGTTAAGTTTTCCTCAGTACGGTCAATTGCTCAAGTTGCCCATAATAGGCGGATGTGAACGGAAGCGATTACATATCCGTTAAAGTCAAATGTCAAATTTTCGCACCAAAGAGCTAATGGGTTCGCTCTTTTCGTAAGTGAACAAAAGTGAACGAAAACTTGATTATGGGCGTGCAATACAAGTTCCATGTGTTGGTACAGTTAGGTACGTCAACGTACGCGCCCATTCTACTATTATAGTTCGGCCTTTAAGGTGGAAGTCATGGAAGCCTGATAGGGTTGGATCTTAACTCTCCCCGTCAGATTTCTAGTGTTTTCTGTAGATCTGACAGGATCGACGAGTTTGACTTTCTTTTTACAATACCAACTTGGTGGAGATGCTTTAATTTATGGATACGATGCACCAGATTAATTTGGATTCAATGAGCGAAAATGTGCTTCTGGAGGACCGAAAGCAGTCTGAACTTTATAAATTGTCTCTGCGAAATTTCGACCATATTGAGTCTTGCTTCAGTCATGTATTTCGGAACATCTTTGTGACATGTCATTGAAATACTTGCTGAACAGAAATGGCACCTGCTCCGAGCTCAACTTATAACTCAACTCAACTGGTCTTTTCTCAAAATTGGATATTTTTCTGCCTTAATCCATAAGGTATAAGCTTTAAAGCTGTGGGTAAACTGGAAAAAATTATAGTTTCACAAAATTTGAACGGCCTGACTGATTCCAATGGACGTTCATGAACTTGCAATAAGTCTCTTGAACTAATCAAGGATCACCATATTAACGCTGTGTGAAAGTAGTAACGCGGTTACAAAATGTCAATATCCTTGCACGAAGGTTCCAATAAAGCATCAAGGATGGGGATAATATTTTCCAGGAATATAATAATCCAAAGAACTCTCAAAAATCAGTAAACCCTGTTCGCAAAATATGCCATAAAACTACATTGTTTGACTGATCAAACCAAATTTCCGAAGCTCACATTTTTGTGTTGAGGTCTAACGTGCAATTTCCAAAATTTACAAAAAACAAGGCATAAAACTGGGACACGTTTAAAACGTTTTTGCATAGCAAAAGTAGAATATTTGTAGAGTCTAGGCCAAAAAGTTTATATGTACGTATACGTCATATGCGTCGGCGTTCACCCTGTAACCTTAGTCTTTGGTAGTAGTTCGTTTACCTTAAGTTCCAGAGAAGAGGAGGAGGCGTACCTTTTCTAACAAATCTTTGTGCAGAGGTGCATTTTTATTTATGATCCTTCTTGTGAGTAGCTGATTGAAGCGTACGTCAAATGAGGACTATACACATGGAATCCGGCCAACATTTTTGAGGAAAAGTACAGGATTTCCCATACATTTCCTAACAATATCTTCTGCATCCTGCTCTTGTTAAATCAAATCGAACATGCCTCATTAAATTCAGCCATGTACACGATATTGTAATACTTGGTTGGCTGTTTGTCGCGCAATTCTCAAAATGATTTCGCTCTTTCGACCCAAACCTTCACTAAGGACACTCCAAGGATTTCGCGGCAGCTGTTACATGACAAAAGTATGACCAGGGGTAACTTCAAGGTGCTATTACAGATTGACCCAACAGAATGTTCATTATTCATTTTGAATTAATTGATTCTGATAGTAGTTGGCACACTCTTCCTAGATAGTGTCCAGTTTTATATGAATGACACTGATAAATAGTGCAATGTACTTCGAAACTGTTTGTCAAACCGTTTGTTACCAAACCAATTGGTACTTTTGGAAATTATGTGCGTCAAACAGTGTCAAATTGGCATTTGGAGAAGGAACGTCAAATGAATGTCAGACTCAATTTTGTGCATGTGTCAAACAATAGAATCTTGGAGTTCGTCTCCTGAGCCATTCCTGAGCTTCGAAAGCCGATTGCGGTTATTTTTTAAATGACAGCGCTGTCATTGCGTCATGGAACTATTCAAGAAGGTGTCGAAATTGTGAAATTTCATAATAAAAATGAGTGCTCTGCAGCGAAACGATGTGCCAGCTATGTATGTGTAATTTATGGTCATTTTGAGCGTCTTGCCAAGAGCTCAATTCGACAACATTCGATAAAACATGGTGCATGCTGCATGTCTCACATTTTGCTGAATAGTTTTGTGGTTAATCAAATTTATCGACTCTAGGACGATGTCAATTCACAACAGGTTCAGGAGCTTCCCTTGAATCCAAAAAACGCACTGTTTAGTGCGTATTTCTATCTGGGGGCTGAACGTCTTCCCAAATCAGAGATTCGATGTAGTAACTGTCAACGGCGAAAGGTATCGAAAGATGACAACCAATGTTCAAAATGGTTGATATCCACATATACGACATGGGGTTTCAGCAAGACAGTGGTACATGTCCACACAGCGAATACGGCATTAGCCTTATTGAGGAAAAAGTTTCTAAGAAAGTCGTGCTGTCTTGCGAAGAGGTTATGCCAATTGGCTGCTACGATCGTGCTCTTTAACGCCTTAAGACAACGTTATGCCTCTAGTCCATGCCAAGAAACCAGAAATAATTCACAAGCTGAAGTATGAGGTCATTTAAGCCATTGCTGAATTAAAGCCCAATTTATGTGGAAAACTAGTCAAAAATTGGAACTTTCGGATCGTCTTCTTTAAACCAAACCATGGGGACATGAGAAGATGTTTTAAAAAAAAACAAACTAGATTGGGATTCGATCGTGTGTCACATACACCATGTGTACCTCCTCCAGAACGTATTTTGCTGGAATATTACATCCCAAGTTTTTACTATCATGAGCTTTGCACGGTGTTGCGATTTCCTTGATTTCAAACTTAGCAGTACGAAGCGCGTTCAGGGAACTAGACTGCCACACTACATTCACCCGACATTGAAAAACTATCAGCTGCCATGGAAGTGAAATGAAAAACAGATAATACTAAATACTACTCTGTAAGAAAAAGCTTAAGCTATTTAATTGCAGACATTGCTGGACGCCTGAGAGGTACTCATATTAAAATGATGGATACATCCGCCGACCAACGAGTTCTGAGGCACATGTATAAAGAGGGAGAATGAAGTATCATAACTTATCTTGTGCATGTCTTGTACTACAATTATTACAAAAAAAAAACTCAAAGAAAATTCAGCAGGCAAAGTTCTTGGAAATCTGGTCTTTTGATTTGAGTGTGCGCTAGCAGCAACAATAATCTAGCTTATCGTAACCATGTCTCGTTAAGTAATTAGAAGCTAAGAGAAATAAAACAATATGATGAGTTGAATTAAAGGACTCCAGACACTTTATGTTATACAGAAATACTTCAATAAATAACAGTAATATTTTAAAAGAGAAGGATAATTTTTTTGCAGCTGGATTGGTAATGCTATTTCCGTACATCATCATGGTGTATTCGAGAATCGCACTAGTGCACCGCAGTGCAGACTGATATCAGTAGAAAATAAGTACAGGTACATCTTCGAAAGTTGCCATACTTAATTGTGCGAATACACAAAATGGCTTCTTTCTCTGTTTCGTCAAGTTTCGCTCTATTTTTTGTAAGTTCGAAAAGGGCGATTTTCTTCGCAGATTTTGTAAGTTCTTTTGACAGATCTATTTGTGAAAAAGTAAAACAGTCTCTTCCGCTTACTAAAGTGGGCTCATTTGGTATATGACATAGCACATTGCGGCTATGTTTTCGAGAGAACGTACACTACGGTAACCTGAATAATGTTACCAACGCCAGAACATATTCTTTGCAAGGAAAAGATTATTCCCTCTGCTAGTCTAGAGGAAATCAAGAATCTGGAACCTAAAGCTATACTGAGGTTTATTTAGAGCCTCAATATACGCAGGTTCTTTCTTTAATTATATCCTAAAGGTCGCAATGAACACATTACAGTATATTAGGACTCATTTGGAACATTGTTTCGTCCGAAAATTCCACGATTTTAGCGAACTGTTTCAATAAAACTGTCCCCATTTTTATAATTAGTTCTTAGCAATATAACGCGTTGTTTCATATTTACTAATCGCAACATTGACAGATTTCATATAAGATTTGTTTAGGGCTGCCAACATTTTGAAATACAATGGAGCAAATTCTAAATCTGAAGCTCTTATTGGGACACTGTTTAGTACAAAGTTTTAAACAATACTAAAATGAAAAATATCGTAAAAAGTTTTGAAATTTCCTAAAGTTTTCGTTGAAATTATTTTGAAAACTTATTTTAACTATATCTGTCAGACTTTGGACACATGGAAGAACAGTTGTCAAATAATTCTTTCCGTTTTAGTGGTTTGCTCCAGTATAAGAATGTCTTGACAATGACAATGAATGAAATACTTACAAGAAAAAAAAAAAATTAATAAATCTCAGTCAAAAAGGTTTTTTTTTTATCTAAAATATTTATGATTTTAGGCATATGACCGCGTCCATCCTATTTTGATTCATTTTGCGATGTGGCCGTATGTCAGGACTAACATCAAAAATATTGGTTTCCAAGGCTTGAATTGTTGCTGTTTTATCAGCATAAGCCAAGGAACTCACTAAGCCCGACAGGTTATAATCAAGAGGCGTGAAAAGGTGCCAAATAGCACGAAAACATGTCTTCGAATCAACATATCATATCGTCAAATTGTGATTTTAATAAGTCGATGATTTCGGTCGCCATACGGCAAGTAGCATCTTCCTGTTGGAATTACGTACTAACGAGATCTATTGCATTCAAATTTGAAAACCAATTATCAGTGACCATCGACGATCTGCATCGACCGTAGTCCGAACTCCGCCCTCATTTTTGAAGACGTAAAGTCCGATGATGCCACCTGCGGTTAAACCGCTATAATCGGTAAATTTTGGTGGATGTAAGTGGGTTTCACTCCATGAGTGATAAATTCGCTTATTACAAACCAGTTGAACTAAAAATGGGCTTCATCGTTGAAAACTATTTTGCTAAGGGGTCAGCTTGCAACTGTTCTAGATCCCTTTTCAACTGAACCTTATACGGGTGTAGTCCAAGATGTTTGCGTAAAATTCTTCACATAGTGAATGGATAGAGTCCAAATTGTTGCGACCGACGACGAATCCATAAATTTGAATTTTCTTGCAGACTTTCGTTTTCACTTGGCATACATTTCTTCTTCTGTCCGTCTGCTTATTGAGAGAATTGGAATTTGCTTGCATATTGATGAAAAGTTAAAATAAACGCGATAAACAACTCGTTGCAGTTTAGTGAAATTATGAGAATTCATTCAATTCAGCGCACATTTACATGCTCCATCTGAACATGTACTTATAGTTCCTTTAGGCTTAACACCATAGCTACTGCAGCGAAATGCAAGACATTGATACAAATTCCAGCACTTTCATGTCAACTTATTATATGCAAATCACTTACCGGCGCCACATTCAACAACTATGCAGATTTACATACAAACGGTTCATTCAAAGTGTAAACTGACATTTAGTCAACCATTTAACTGTCTAATGTCAAGTTCTCACTATAAATAGCATACTACAGGAAAATTTCTGACTAATGTCTCGGCAATCAATTCGAAAAGTGATCTAAACTTCTGTCTACCAATCAAAATTAACTAATGACTAGACAAATAAACATTTAATGACTAAGCCAGATAACTATCAACCAACGAAACAATTAAATTAAATTCTATTAATCGCATCTCTCATATCCCGACGGCATTTTTGTGCCTTAAGCCATATTCAATCAATTTAGCACTTAACCGCCCAAGTTATTTTATATTTTCTTAGATTGAAACGCCTATTAGGCGAGTATATTGATTAAGAGTGTAGAGAAACACAACTGGATAAGCGGGCCAGCCTAACCATTAATTGATTATTCTAATATCAAAACTTAAACCGCAAAAGATACTCAAATGCTATAAAAAATGATAATAAATCGGGGAATTAAAACGACAACTACAACCACACTACAAGCAAACACCGTCAAGAGGTGATCTCTTTTTATGGTGGAATCCACTTAAAACTCAATAATCGTCTCTTGATGTCACCGACGACAGTTGGACGGACGGCTTGAATTTTTTTTTTCTTTCTTTCTCTGGTTGAAATATATATGGAATCAGACGGGGCCACCACCTACCTAGGAGATGCACGCGCATATCTCTTAGATTATAATATACACATATAAACCGCTTAAGTGAGAGAAGTGGAGAAATTGTCTTGTGGGCCCTTATGTCAGATGCTAGCGCCGCCGTCGGCTAAGGACTACATAGTGAAAGACGCACAGAAAAACAAAAAAACTCTTTGGAGCCAAATCAATTACCTCACGTCTGTTGTTTGATTCAAATCATGATATCAATATCGAGACAGAAAAAAAAACTGTCACCAATGACAGACGGAAATGGATTTCCATTTTTTCCCAAATGACGGCCATTCTGCTTTGCCAAAAAGTCATTACGCGCGCAGGTGGCAACCAAAATAAACGACGAACCATAGCGCGAGCACCTGTCAAGTAGCGCTGATTAATGTCATTTTTATGTAAATTTTGCAAATGTTTTTTGTTTGTTTTTTGCTTTGAAGTACCTACTACTATCGAGAGCGAGTTGGTTATCATTTTGTGTGCGCGAAACAAGTTGCATAATATTTTAATTTATTTATTTTTATCCGTATTTTTATTTTGTTTTGTTTTAAATACTATTTTAGTAATTAATCTGAATTTATTTAATCGTAGCAGTGGCAGCAGTGGCTGCCTGAAATGCATAATTCACAGAGAATATTTATCTTTTCAAGGCGAACAAATTCTTTATCGCTTGTAATCGGTGACAGTGATTTTGTTCGCATTTTAAATTGTTTTATGAATGTTATTTTGATTAAGTTGTGTCATTAGATTGACAGTTGGTGTTGGTTTCTTATAAGAAAAAAAATAAACAGTTATTCAATTTGGAGTAGTGTCATTGTCGACTACAGTAGCAGATTTATTGTGAAATTTATTTGGTTTCTGACAGGAATTTGTGTTTGTTTTTTTTCACAAATAAATGACAGCTGTCAAAGTTTGTGAGTTTCAATTAAAATAATACGAAAACAAGACTGAACCTCTGAGCTAGTTGGTGAAAAATTATCAAAAAATGGAGAATGTACAGTAATTTTTAAGAAAAAGAGAAGTTTTGACAGCCGTAATCTTTCAGAGGATGGTGGAAGGCATGACATTAGCTATGTATTCTGTACTATGTTTGGTAGTAGTGTTATGCAAATGTAATTTTATTATCGCTTATCGAAATTTCCTCTGTTATGCGAACGTTTTTGGACTGATAAGTTGAGAACGAGCACGTGAATAGACCTATTGTTCTTCTGCATAACGAAGGTCCAAAAGCTGCATTTGCGTAACGAGAATTTAGACGTTACAATGACTTAGAACCCTTAGTTTAAAGTACTGCTAAGCAATCTAATTGCGTTTTCTTACCTGTAAAATTGCAGTTTATGAGAGAAAGAATAAGCTGGTAGTCCTTTAACTCCTCCTTTGTTTCCTTAGCGCTCTATTTTGACCAGGAAAATGTAGATTTCAGCTCATCTGTCAAAAAAAAGAAAATTCAAGTTAATTTAGGTTTAATGCAGTTTTCTTACTTAAATGCTAAGGAATTCGAATATTGGTTAGCAGATTTTACTCGAAAGTGGCTTTTGGCTTTAAGGGTTGCAAAGATTCTAGGAAGTAAAGTAAATTTAGACTGATTTTATGTAGTGCCTACCAGCAGATGGTTTATTGCACTTAAGAAGTTAATAAAGGTCGAGCTTTGATGATATTGTTGAGATTAATGGACAGGTACAGTTAAATCAAGGCCACCATTAGTATACATCGTCATCGTGTTGAGGGTTTTCTGGCCAAATCACAACTCAAGTTGACAGCTCCATATAAGAATACGTTGGAAGCCAAAAAACTCCACTAAACATAGAAGATAGTGGCAGTGAATCGGTCATACCTTACCGCGCGAAGACAACTTCAGTGCAAAGTATATCATGCGATTCAGTCTGACAGAAGTCCGGTCTGCTCCAAGCAAAATTGACGTACGACAATTGAGATGGAAAGGAAGTCCTTTAGGAGGAGAAAACGCCTTGCAGAATCCCGAACAAGATGGCGCACAGTCATTGTGGACTTACTATGCCGTACGACAGGTAACAGAAATTAACTCGCATGAATTTCTCTGCAGCTCTATTACAAAAAACTTCACCTTCGAGTTCCTCCAATCAAGTAATTTATAAAAACTCACGGAATTCAAAATCAAGACCTCAGTTGCCGGTTAGTGTGTCTTTAGAGAGAGAGAGAGAGAAGTAGTCTAACCATACCAAAATCATGGTTTCTATACCTAAGGCTGGCAAGGCCAGTCACATTACCACAAAAGACTTTAGACCCATTAGCCTAACCTTATTTTTTCTGAAAACATTTAAAAAACTAACTGATGTTTAAGTTTGAAGTAAATTAAGCCCGAAAAATATATCTTTGCCTCAGCATGCATATACCAAAGGCAAAGGTGTAGAAACATCAGTCCATAGAGTCGCCAGTACCGTGGAAAAAACATAGAAGGACAGGCAATACTCTCTTGCTGCCTTTGTGGACATTGGGCCTTCAATAATGTCCAAACCCATGCAGTTAAAAAACCCTAGTCGACGGTTTCGTAACCCGCCTCTTGGAACCACGTGCTTTTGCGATTCATTGCCTTCAAATTTGGAACCAAATATTCAGCGAATATTCTCTCATTGTTTAGCTCATTAACAAGACATTTAAGCCAAAATTGAGTCACTTTGCTGAACACAATTTTACGAAAAATAACGGGTCAGCTTCCATCTGCACGACTGGATCTGATAAGGGTGCAGGCCAACATTTTTGGGCAACATTTTCCACGTGTCGGATAGTGTACCAGTATGAGTGTTGAAAGTTATTCAAAATGGACTCACAAAAAAGTCGATTGGTAGTTGCACGATAGGTGGCGGTTGATTCACAGCGAAGCCAGTTGCTACTCGTAGAAATTTTTAAAGATTCAACAAATTGTGGCTGCCATTGAACAAATATTTGGCAAACGCTCGGAATATTTGGCAACAAACACTGGATTTTGGTGATCAATTTGTGCCCTTACATATGTAGCATTCCAGTGTGAACTTGACTGAATCCTTTATTTTTTGCACTAATGCAAGAGACCAACAGCCTTAAAACCATATCCGAAAGGTTTCTTTTTTGAAAAGCTTTCTCTTAACAGTTATTACTCTCCAACGTTTGTCAGACATTCGTGTGAGATGGGACCGCGAAAGAACTTGTTGCTGTTTTCTGGGATTCGAACTTCGAACCAACGCTCTAACCACTGAGTCACGGCTCCCACACCGTTGCGTTTATAATTGAATAGTAAATGTCAGAAAAGCAAAGAGCTAAAGCTCCATTCAGCTCGCATTGATCGCATTCAACGATCAATTTATGTTTTAGGCCTAATGTACTTATGTCCGTTAAGTCGTTCAGGCAGCCATACCTGTCAAATAGCTTTCATTTCGATATAAATTTAATCTTGTCCCGACATTTGTGGATAAACACCTGAATAAAGTTGAATACAGCTTCTACAAGCAACCACGTGTAGCTAATCTAGTTCGACAGTGTTATAGGATTGAATTGAACAAATTCACTCGTATTCTTATTACGCAATTGGAAATCAATTTTCGCTCAATTGACAGCCAGGTGTTCTATGACGACGAAGGAATGTCAAACAAATCCCTGCAAAAGCTTATAATAAATTTCTCATTGATGCTGAATGCAGCTGCAATGACTTTCTGGTCTAACACTTGTAGAGGCTCATGACCTTTTGTTTCAGTTTGCCAAGGACACTTTCTTTCTAGTTGTCAAGGTTGCAAACGGGGACGATATAGAGAAACGTCTTTTCAAAGACCTTGAACAGGAGAAACATCCGATTATGAGCAATCAACAGATAAACGATGCCATGATCATAATGTTTGCCGAACGTATTAATTGCTTTGAAACCAATTGCATACCTCTTCCCTTCTTTGTTAATTTTTTTTGTTTTTTTTTTTTATAGAAACAGATAAGTGCGACAACCATTCACGATCCGATTCGGATCACATTTGCCTGCCGCTGTGCTGCCATTCCATTCGACCCAAAGTAGACGAATCCAATCATAAATCACGATATATTATTGCATTGCGACAGGTTAACAACTGCTTGCACTTAAACCACTCAGGGAAATATAATTTTTTTTTTTAATAAAAAAAGTATCTGTAGATTGCAGCCGCAGTAGTGGGGATACCTTGAGTGTCTAGAATTATTACTGCAACGTTACTGAAAGTATGTTAGTTAGCTCATAATGAAAGCCATAAAGTTTTTCGCACGGTTAAGGGAGAACGAATTGGACACTAAAGTGGTAGGAGCCATAAAAAGATTCGCACCAAAGGGCGTGTGCTATAAAATGCAAGTCCATAGGGCTGAAATGTTAAAATTAAGTAATTTCATGACTATGCATGTGTGAGTGGTTGAGGAGATTTAGATTTTAGTTCCATTTTAAATGGCGCGCAATAGTGCATCTTAGATAAATAATTGGCGGGGCACACTAATGTCCCGCAGATGCATAACTTATTTATTGCCGCCTGTTTAGTGAGTTCTTGTAGTATATTCGCTAAGAAAAAAAAAAGGGTTAGCTATCTGAATGAAAGACTTACTATTCATAAAAGTCTTAGTAAGACTACAATGCTCCGTGAAGAAACCCGTACGGAATACGTATACTACTTAACTGATGTAGGTTTTAAATCTTCTAAAAGGAGCGCCATCTGTTGATTGCTTTTAAAATGTGTGTTATTTGAAGGCTGGCAGCACTAGAGCGCTTGAAATATGTGTAATGCCAAGTTTCCGAGGTAAGAAATGAATCAATTTATGCTTGAACAACGCTAGAAAATGTTGGCAAAAATATTTCAAAAGTGAGTGCTGTGGTTCAGAAACCCTACGGAAGTTAAAAACAATTTTTGGTCGAAATAAAGCCTCCTGAGTGGATTTTGAATGAGAGCAAAATGATATTTCCGAACGAAGCCCAGTTCCAAAAAGAGGAGTCAATTTGGTGTCGTAGAAACATCCTAGGAGAGCGAACTTGGCGACTGAAATTCAAAGAAATTCATTCATGGAGCATTATTGTCCATTCGCTCGACGTGGCCAAGCTAGTGTAGTCGAGGTGTTTTGGCTTTTCGGACTAATCCACATCTTGATAGAACTCCTTTCGCTCTCCTCGCATGTGGGACCGAATATTCGACGAAGAATTTTTGTCTCGAAAGTGTTCAATATCTGCTCTGCTTTCCTGCTGGGCACCATAGAGCAGGATTAGTGCTTTGTAGAGCACGCATTACGTCTTTCGAGTTAGGTGTTTTGACCCCAGTTGTTTCGCCAAACCGAAGTAGCAGTGGTTTCCTGGAGTTAGACTTCGTCAAATCTCCACTAAGGTGTCGTTCGTGGAGTTGATGTTAACTCCTTAACCGCTACAAAGTTATTGTTGTCAACAGCGACGTTTTATCCTAGACGTTGGACAGATGCTGCTTTGTTTATTGACAACATGTGCTTTCTGTCCTCGTTTACATCAGGACTAACTCGTTTCCCTGTTCTTCAATTGCGGTAAAAGTCTCTACGACCGATGATGTCGATGTCGTTCTCACCACCCAACAACTGGAAAAATTCGCTGAAGATAGTGCCTTCTGTGTTGACACCTGCCTTGCGCGCTATCTGCTCTAGCACCAGATTAAAGAAGTCACATGATAGCGCTTCTTCTTGCCGATATTCGGTACACGTTTGGAACTGCACGTTGCATCACATATTTTCAGCGTGTAAGGCGACACAGCTGGATCAGTTTGTGCGGGATGCCGAGCCACGTACCGCCGATGAATGCTTTCATATGCGGCTTTGAAGTCGATGAAAACGTGGTGAGTCTTGCTGGTCTTTTCCAGGATTTGTCGTATTGCGAAAATTTGGGCTATTATCGATCTACCGGCTGCATAGGGAATTGGACGAATTGGACTTGGACGGGCCTTGAAATCAGCACGATGGCGCAAGGTATTAAGGTGTCACACCGGCCATGAAGTCAATACCGACTCATTCGATGGAACTAAAATGGAGAATGGATTCAGTTCGGACATTTTTAACCCAAAATTTTGAACGAAGTGGTCTTTGTAGCTCAGTTTGTGTTTTGGAGAACTGAGCAGGAGATTCGACATTCGAAAGTTTAACTTTCATACTGAAAAGCTTGTACTCCTAGTTTGGGGACAAAACAGGACTCAAGGGGTTGGTTGTGTCGGGGGCTATAAACTATAATTAGCCTGTATTCATAAACAATTCTTAGAAGTTTGTAGTCAATCGCATTGAAAGTACCTTCTATAAAATATGCTTCAAAAATTTAGGTTAGATTAGGTAGATGGGTGCCTTGGGCTGATCTCGTCTTTCTGAAGGCTGACCATAACGCTCTGGCCGTTACGCATGTTTCCGCTTGCTCGATCGGTCGCTTCATCTTTTATTTTCTTCCGTAGAAAACTGATTGGAGTTACTGCGAAAGAGAGGGCCCGTAATAAGTGCAGCGCCGACCCTTTCCTAGCAAGCTCATCAGCCCTTTGATATCCATATGCCCTGGTACCCAGCAGAGGGTCACCGCATTGGCTCTAGATATCTCGTTTAAGAGTGATTTGCAGGTCCTCACAAGACCTGATCTAATTACAGCAGAGTTCAGAGTCTAAAAGGCTGCCTGGCTGTCTATATAGACTGTGATCGTTTTACCAACGATATTACTTTCCCGTATAATTCCCGCTGCCTCTATGATGGCTGTAACTTCGGCCTGAAAGACGCTGCAGCCGTCGCTGATTCTAAAGGAGTTGTTTGTTCCTATGGTCTCACAATAAACTCCGGCTCCCGCGCCAGTTGGTTATACAGCAACAACAAGAAGTAAAATTTAGCCTCTTCACTAGAAAGGAGACAAGTAAGCAATTTCCGAGTATCACACCAGGAAAGACAAGGATCTGCGATTGCATATAACTGGATATGTACTTGGCACTTCGTGGAGGGTCATAAATAATTGAAAATTTATTCCATTTCCCAAAAAAAAATCACACAGATGTCACCTGTATATTGGACGTCAAAATCGATTACCAGTTCCTTCGCTTCGTTGAATTGGGTGTACCTTCACGAACGATAATAAAAAAAAAAATGTCGAACATTGTTTCTTGCAAATTTGAAATTTATTAGTGCCTTAATTAATATTCCTGTTAATCATTCCCCGCCAGTGAATCTCTCATTAATGCCAGAATAAATTATCGAAATACAAGACCAAAAAAAAGTACAAAACTGAACCAAACCACTGCAGTCTGATTGATTAATCGAAACCTTAACCATCGATTAACATTTCTCTTTCTCTTCGAATTAATTGCCATTCGGTGTCTTTTTCAATGTCCGCAACGTTTATCGAATTAATTCTTCCAAAAAATAAAAAAAAAGAACCCAACCAGAATCATTTGGATAATTTTACATAAAAGTCCAAATTGATTGTCTGCCTTGCCGGCAGATTTCAATGGAGAGATTTGGTGCAAAAAATGTCACCAAATTTTGACGAGCTTGTCATCATCGGCACAATCTTTAAAACTGACAACAAAATTAGGTTAATTGGGTGATGATAGGGCCAATAAAAGACACAAATTTGATTGGTAAACCAACTTCCGGTCGAAATTGTTTTCACTTCAGTTGGGGGATTAGATTAATGATTCCATAGCCGTGAACTTTCGATAGCAGAGCATAGAAATCGATTACTGGTGCGGGCATTTATCATTTCTATCAATACAATCTGATCGATTGGCTTAGCCTAGTGATGGAAATATGTTTCCGTTTGCTGTTCGTTTTCCTCTTTGCAGTGTACGGTGTAGAACCATTAAACTGGTTTGCGTACGATTATAACTCAAGTGATGTCATGATTTATTATCGAACCGAAATGTGGTTGAATGCTAATTTTGTAATTTATTATTGGACGATTTTTTTTTGTGTCCAGAATGCTATTCAAGTCGGCAAATGAGAATAGTAATTCATTCAAGACAGTATGGTGGACAAGTGAGGGGAGACCGATCTTTAGCAATCAACAGGAAGGGTTGGCTTAAAAACTTCAACGCTGCCCCCATCATCTATTGATAGAAGTGCGAAAGGGATTTATTTCTCGATACCAACACCGCCTGTGCGATCCTGTCTGGGACAATGTGTGAGTCGACAAACTGATTGGGAGCCAGTAGTCCAATTTAAGGCCTAAAAAATCGGCAGTCGACCAAATTTCATGTTGCGCCAAGTCCTGGAGAAGTCCCAAGAACATCAAATTGCATGACAGCATAAATGGGGATAGGCTTGTCTAGTTTTGCTATCCTTATTCCATTATGCAGGATGACAGTGGAAAGAGGTTCTACTCAGTCAAAGTCAGAAAATATGTCATCGATATCAATACCACCTGAGGCTTTAGACAGAGTGCCTCACTGTCGTGCAAATATTTCAATCTAGTGCGAACCTCACAACTTCCTTGTCGATGTGGACTGCATTGACGTCGTTAGAGAAAAATTTTAGCAGTCACTGCCGCCTTTGCTGGCTTCACTACTAGTTAGGTAAACATGCCACTGTTTTTCAAGCGGAGGTCTATGCTATCCGAATGGCTACCGACTCTATTGTAAAGAATAGGTGGAGGGGTCGGAGTATCTGTGTCTGTAGTGACTTTCAGTTTGGGCTTAAGGGCTTGTTCAACCCTTTTACTCATGCGAGAATGCAAGAATTCTTTGAGTTCGGTCTCTCTGACTCTGGGTCCCAGGTCACATTGGAATTGCGGGAAATGAGATTTCTGATGAGATTGGTAAGCAAGGCTTAGGCGATATTTTCTCAGGACTTGAACATGCGTTGGGAACCTCCGCATCCTCGGTTAGGGCCTTCATTAACGACTGGGTTTCTCAGTAATACAATTGTATGTGGACCGCCTCTCGAGAATGCAGGTGGACTAAAAGAAAACTTCCGAACCTTTGTAAGAAATCAGCGGCATTCTTGTTGCCTTTCAGCCGCTGCCTTCGACACTTGTGGACAGGCAGTCCAGACATTTGTTTATCTATGCAAAGAATATCACAGCTTTGGCCGAGGACGTCCGAGCGAGTCCACAAACATCGAAGAGACGCAACGGTAACTGCTGAGCGCTACAGATAGATGTAAAACTAGTTTGATTTTGCCGCAAGTTGCTAAATTGGATCTCGAGCATTGTTGGTTCCAGAAGGGCATGTCTTTGCCTGAGAACTGGAGAGGAATCTTGGCCCTTCACAACACCTTCCAGAAACCTTTGCGGATTTTTAAACTCCATTCTTGCAGAAATAGACTTCGGTAACGCCACCAAAATGATAGCCCACTTGGTTCTCAAAAATGAGTTTTGACACTTCTTCGGACTAATTAGTCCGCAATAGTAAACATTTTGTCATCCGTGATCAAAATTCTCCAAGTGATCAGCGTTTGATAATGCGAGTCATGGATGCGACAAGACTTTACTTGCCCAGTAGTTTTTGCGGAATTCTGGCTTAATCAGCTTGGATCATAAATGGAGTTCTAAAAGTACGATGGCCACTTACTCCATCAAAGTCCTCAAAGAACTCAAACGTTTTTGATGTCCTTCCACTCCATGTCTAGAAACAATTTGTAAATAAAACGTTGTACGCGGTAATTTAATATAAACGTCACTCACTGTCAATAAGCTGTCAATATAGAATGGACGTGTTCAACATAAATTTCACGATGCATCTGTTCAACCGTAAATGACTCGACTGGGTACTTTGATTTTGAGTGTTTCTAGGATTTTTTGAATTTTACTGAAGCTAATCCTTTATCTACTTGAGAAGAATACCTGTAGGAATTTCTAAGACGTCTTTAATTTGATGAAAAAAGAAACCATGATGAGTCCATTTATTAGCAGCATAATAGGCCACACTCTCGAGACTTTGTCACAGATTTTTAATCACAAATTATGCATGTACATACACAGATATGAGAACAATGTTTTTTTTAATTTAAAAAAGATATTAAATATAATTTAATTGCATTCCTATCAAGGGATTCCCCTGCAAACCAGCTCGCATGCTGATAAGTCCGCAAAAACAAAAGTCCACCAACTTAATTACTCATTGCAAAGAAATTAACTTTCAACATAATGTACTCGTACTTATCACTCCAATACATATTCAAGTCTTCATTTTTTTCGATAAGAAACCCGCATGTCAAGTCCTTCAATTTATCACTACAACTTTAATTTAATATTGAGCTGATATGCAGCTCAAAATAACGTTCGGTTCCGCTTAAAAAAAATACCACTCTACCTGTGATAAAACGTCAAAACAAAAAAAAGCGTTCCCTTGAAGAAGCCTCATTTCCGGCAAACCATCATCATCATCAGCTGATAGGGCACAAGAATCAGTGATTGGAACCAAGCGACAACACTTAAAATTGTGACCCGTCACTGTAATGTGGGCCCGTGCGAGTGTGTAAGCCCACATATAAGTTTATAGATACTTTTGTATCTGAACATTTTAATTGCCAGCCGATTATGGTTCTTTCTTTGCGTTACGAACTCGACGTTATGTAAATTAGCTGACGCTGGCGTTAATTGCCTCTGAAAGCGTATCGCGCTTATGGTGACATTTTCTGAAACAAAGGAAGCAAATTAATTTCGTTTGTTTTTGTTTTTTTTTTTGTTTTGTGCGCAAAAAAGCGTCCATAAATCAAGCGAAAATTTGTAGCTGCTTTTTGGAATTTATTTTCCTTTAAAAATAAATCCCCAGAAGGATACTTAATAAATTGATATCCCACTGAGTGGAAGAGTATCGAGCACGAGCACACTTTTTAGATGGATCCTCCTCGTGGAAGAAAAAAAAAAAGAAAAAGAAATGATACCTACCCATGTCCCGCATGGCATCCCATTCAGGAGCTCAATTAAGAGAGCAAACAACACCTCGACGAACTACCTGTTTTACGGTTTTGTTTTGATTCATCCTTTGGCCCGGGCCAGCAGGATGCTTTCTCTGATTGAAGGGGTCCCGAAGTGCAGAGATAAATCCATCGAGGGTATCGATGACCAGGTAGAATGAAATCGGAGGGAGAGACAAACCGATTACTCACATGGCTAATGATAGTGTATATAGAGAGTGGTGAGTGATGGTGGGTGTGTTTGTTTCGATTATGCGGTGATAGATCCTGTCAACAGATCAAATTAATGAATGAAATTAGGGGGCGCAGTAGAATGGATTACAAAGTGGCGTTAAAAGGATGAAAACAAAAGGAACAGCAGTGACACATGAGAATAGTGTGGCTTTTGTTTGCTTGTTGAAGTGATGAGTCATGGTTGCAGCAGACTGAGTTATGTCTGGAAATAAAGTTGCAGTCAGTTGAGCTGTTACGTTTTAATCAGAGCATCGGGATAGAAAGAAGTCTTGACTTTTTATAAATCCCCTGATAGCAGAAATGCGGGAATTGCGTGCTGATTAGGTCAGAGCGATGCTTGAAAAATTGGAGAACCACATGCACTTCTTGCGTGGTTTCTGTGACAGTATCACCAGTGTAGACTGTCGGTAAATTGGTGCTTCCCCGCTTATTTCTTGGTTGCTTAGAGCAGATAAGTGGTTAAGTTATGTAACGTAGGTTATAGATCTGTTCGTTAAACGGTAAGGTAATCATAGTTAGTGACAAGCATAGTAGCATAGCGCTCTTCACGATTGGTTTTTAGATTTTAGCAAAAACGACGAATATCAGCGAGTTGTCCTTGAGTGAACAGGAATTCACTCATCAAGCGAATCAACCTTTGGTCTCCGATTTTCCCCAGCTAGAGAAGTCCATGGCCATGCTCGCCTCATAGACAGTCAAGCGGTAATTAAAGCAAGATATGCTAAGTCAATCAGCTCAGTATCCATATGAAGGAATATGAAGGAGACCCATACATACAACAAGGACTATCAGAAGACCTGAGAGTTTCTTTTCCAATCATTGAGACATCAACTTTATAAGGTTAACCTTAGTTGAGAGGAGGACCGTACTATAGAACGAGTGTGTACTTTCAAAATACCAGGATGCGAGTCTTTTTAAGGGGCTTTCTTGCTTTCAAAGGTTTAGGAAATGTCTTCATAGGAGACATTCTCGTCTTTAAGTGAAAAAAGCAATGTGACGTAAGGTGGCTCTCGCTTTAAGAGGCTTTGGGCTATGTTTTAAGAACTTTACGATCAAATCTGTTAAAAAGCGCGACCGACGATTTTCCAAAACGAAATGTCGCTTCAGCGTTGCGAAGTATGTATATGGCATGAAATAAGAACACCACATTGGGTTGTGGGCATTATCTCGAATGGGTAGCGACCAAACCTCGCTGTCATGTTGAAGGATGGGCTTAGCAAACATGTCGCAAAGAGATTCCGTAAAATGAAAAATAAAAGAATATTTGGCGCAAAACAAATTTCGCACTAATGAAGAGAACTACCTTGAGAAGGTTCTCATGACAGTTATTGCTCTCAAATGTTTGTCAGACATTCGCGAGAGGTGGGACCCTGAAAAACTTGTTGGTGTTTTCGAACGTAGAACCTTTCGCGCAATAGTCTAACATAACACCATAAAATGAGGGTTCAGAAATTGCTTAGAACATCGTTCGACGACACTGAGCATAGAGTTCGCATTGCTCATAACGCCATCATTATGGGGATGAAAATTGATTTCCCCGTCGCAGATAACACCCAAATCGCCCAATAAACGACAGAAAGCACAGGCTTTTCGCAAATGCCATAGATTCTATGGATGGTCGAAAGGTGTTTTTGGGATTTCCTGGAACATGATTTCAAACCTTTCCAAGTCATCTCGCAAGTGGCAAAAGTCAGTGAGAGATGCTGTGTGCGTAAAGATTTTCATGCCATCAATATAGACAGATAGATGATGCGATCAATATCATTAGTTGTCAAGATAAATATTAAGGCATCAAGGTGGCTGCCTTGAGGTAGTCCATAAGTGGCTCTCAATAGGTAGGCTAAAGACGATATGTAAAGATCTGTGTACTGTCGTATGCATTTCATTTTGATCCACTTTATGTATCTGGATTGAAATCCAAGAACTTCGAGCTTAACAATGATGCTTCCATCCGAAATTTTCTCCAAAGCCTTACTGATATTCGTGACAATTACGAGCATCTTTTACCATCTTTGAATGCGAACGAACTTTGAGTAAAAGTATGGTGAAGTTAGTGGTTGCTGGTATACGCTTAAAGTATCCTAATAGGCTCCGGTGAAAGACAGTAAAAAATATCGTGCCAGGAACAAGCTTTTCGGTTTCTTTGGCGACTCTTTCTAGTACTAAGTGTAAGAGGGTGAGTCCCAATGTCACTTCTAGTGCTGCTGCGGGACAGGTTTTTATAGCCCCTATTATCCTAATATGAGCTAGTCCTTGTACTTGTTTATTAACTCAGTTCTAACCATAGCTCACTACTATTTGAAGTCCTTACATACGAATATGAGGAAAGCCATTCAAGGAGCGCGATGGAAGTATGGCACTTAGAAGTACTGCGCCGTCATCACGTTAGACGTTAAAAATGCATTCACAGCGAACTGGAGAAATATCGAGCAGTCACTTATCCCTAAATGAATACCGGAATATCTTTACAAAAAGTTTGACTGACTATTCCCGCAATAGAGTACTGCTTTACGGCACCGAAAATGGTACAAAGCGCTACATACTGACAGGCGGCGTTCCTCAAGGCTCTGTATTGGGTCCACCACTGTGGAACTGTGAATCCCAAGATCATCAAAAATAATTGGTTTTGCTGACGACATAGACATTGATGTAGTAGCAAAACTCATAAAAGAAATGGAGCGCGCCTTCCATGAAGCTTTGTGTAAGGACCGCCCAGAACTGGCAAACAACCATGGGTCAAAAGCTTGTGAGGAAAAAGACGGGAGTAGTACTAGTAAGCAGCAGAAAAGTTATTGAGGACTAAAGTACATTGGCATAGTCATAGATGCACGGCTTACCTTCAGACAACACCTACAGTACACAGCTGAAAAGACAGCAAAGGCAACCGCTGCCCTGGGAAGGATGATGCAGAATATTGTTGCGATATAGGAAAAGACTGCTGCCAGCAAAATTCGTGTCATCAATAATGCTGTATGGGTCCCAAGTATGGGGCAGTCCTATGGAAACAAAAACTTGTAGAAGAACAATGGAGGCAGTGCACCGAATCAGTGCTTTGAGGGTAAGTAGCTCTTTCTGAACAACGTCCAATGAAGCAGCGTTAGTTGTCGCTGGTATGGTGCCTACTAGCACAAAAAACGCAAGAGAAGAAGAATACAACGCCAACAGATAGCCAGGCTCCACCAGGGACAAAATGTCTACGGAAATGGCAGCAGAGATGGGATTGCTCTGAAAAAGGACGCTGGACGCATAAGATTACACCCAACATCAAGGGTAGATCAGCTTTAAACTTCTACCTGAGGCACACGGATGCTGTAGAGCTTACTTTCACAGGTTTGGTTACGACGACAATCCAGATTGTCCAACCTGCGCCTGTGACCAGTTGAAGACGCTGAACATATCATGATCCACTGTATGCGGTACGAAGCAGAAGCAGAACGACAGCTAGTCGCACAGAAACTGAGGAAAGCTCCTGAAAACATGACCAAGCACATGATCAGCTCGGAAGATAGTGTGAACGCTGTTAGTGACATCGTGGCGATCGTTATGTTGAGGCAGCGACAAGAGGAGCGACAGCGGAATGCAGCCTGAGACTGCATATAGAAACGAGTAACGACGTACAGCTTCAGAGCTGAAAAGGCCCCGTTAAGTTATACCTTACGGCAGTTCCGCGGGGAGAGTGGCTGACGGTAGCAGGATATGGGTTAGTACGTAGGCGTATTTCCAACGTCGATTATTCAGGTTTGCGAATCGTGGATTCTAGTAGCCCGGGTTGCTGTACCAATACGTTCCACATCAAGCATTCTGCGACACATAGAAACAAAATCACAAAAATTAAGTAAAAAAAAATGCACATTCCAATAAACTTTATCGCAGAAAACCGCAAAACTAAATAAAATCACAAGACCGCGATAAAAACCGTATTCAAGTCTGTGTATTCCAGCATGGCTCGTGCTAATATAAAACTCAATCTGTTAAGATTAGCATTCCATTCCGTAGACATTCTCTCAACTCGTAGACGCACTTAAGAGCTATGGCCTGCAGCTTCCGTTTTGGATAAGAATTTGTTTTTTTTTTTTTTTTTTTATTTTTAACTGATAACATTCATTAGAAGCACGATACTGGCGCAAGGTTTCTTATCTTGGTCCGAATGACTTCTCTGATTGCGATGTGAAAACAGAAATCCAATCAGGATATGGGATGGAGAAAAAAAAAACTCTCCAGATACGAGTACAATCGTTTCAAATGCATTTCTATGGTCGAGTGTATCTGTGCCGTAAAAAAAAAGAGAAATGTATCTCATTTCCATTGAGAAAAATGCAATTAAGGTATGGCGCCTATTCGCGTCTATGCCAAACAATGAATGAATAGATCCTTCCAGACAGGATAACCTTCGAACTGAATTTTTTCCTTTTTTTTTTGCGCGCACAGAGTCTACGCAATAAACTCATAACCATCTCAACTAGATGTGCTCGTACCCTATAACCTTCAGGAACTACTCACTTCGAGTTGATTATCGGTGTAAGCGCCTATAATTTATGACATTTCAGCCATTCAGCGTCAATTGCGTCATAAATCTTTACACGCTAACAATGGAGACCCTTAAAGCGAAACACAAACAACATTCGATCAGGTTTAAGGTGATGCAACCACCTACCTGCTGCCGAGTATCTACAGGTAACATCTTCCAATTTTTTGGACACATGCAGTGCGTTAAGTGGTTATTGCATGTTTTTCCTGCTGTGTGGAGGTTTTCCAGGGGGTGTCAAGTGGTGGTGTTGGTGGAACTACCCCTTAGGGTAGAGCACTCAATTAACTGCAATGAACCGTGGCGGTAAAATTGGCGACAAGTTTCCGGTCACTCGCTGTGTGCCATTATTTCTTGTTCACTTTTGATTTCTAGTCTTGTTTTCCTTTCGTCTTTTTTTTGTCGGTTTTTTTTTAAGGTGTTGTGCGCCAACATTCCAATCTTGCATTCCTTGTCATCCGGCGTTGTCACCACCAGCAAGAGTCGAGGCGGTGCAAAGTCAAAAATCGAATCGAATTCCAAGGCAATGCGGACGGAGGGTGATACGATAAAAGACGAGGCATAAAACGAAGGTTAAAAAAGGTCGAATGGCTAATAAAAAATCAATTAGTCCGGAGTCTCGGTATGAATCAGGATCGGTGCAGTGGATGGACGCACAAAGAAGTGTGGCTAAATGGCTTTTTTTGGTCGTCGGAATGGCTTTGAGTTTTTTTTTTTTTGGTCTCGTTTGTCGCTGTGTCGGTTGGGTATTTAACTCTGGTGGGACAGGAGTTTTGAGTTGGATTTGGAGCAGGGATTTGATTTTGTTGGTTTGTTTTGAAAGCTTTTTTGAACTAATGTTTATCGCTGCGTTAAAGGATGGTTGGACTCTTTGAAGTTTCCGCTGGATACCGTCAAGGTGTAGGAATGGAATTTAGAGAGCTGCATATGTGTGTATGAATCATGCAAAATAAGTTGCGTTATCGATGGATATGTTGACGAAGAAAACCCGAAGTCATCAGAGTAAGCCAGCAAATCTCGCGCCATTGTTGAACTGTCAACATTCAATTGTCATTGCGGTGACTTTTGACAGGTCAAAACTAAGAGGATCGATACACTCTCGGACAACGTCTAGAAGTTGTGACAATTCACTACAAAAATGCGAGAATATCGCGGAAACGTTTCGTAAAGTTCGTACAGCTTTTGGTCATCGTCAAGCGCCTCCTGACACAGCTAAGGTGACTTTAATCCATAAATTTGACCGTTTCGGAGAGGTTAGAGATGCAAAGGCTCCAACTCATGTTCGTTCGGAAAGGTCTGCTGAAAATATCGCCGCCGTAGCTAGAAGTGTGACTGAAAGCCCAGGTGTGTCTATTTCGAGATAATCACAGGAATCGGGCCCATCCGCAACCACTTTGGACAGCATTTTGCATTAAATGATTGATCTACATGCTTATAAGGTCCAGTTGACACAAGACTTGAAGCCAGCAGACCACGCACAACGCCGAACTTTCGCTGGTTGGGTGTTGGAATCTTGTGGTTTTTACACAAAATTATTCCGAGTGATGAGGCCCATTTTCATTTGTCTGGATACGTAAACAAGCAAAACTCTCGCATCTGGGGCTCCGAAAGCCAAGAGAAATGGTGGAACAAGCTCTCCATCTACAACGAGTGACAGCGGTGTCATTGGGCCATGTTTTTTTCGAAAATGATGCTAGTGCGACCGTTTTAGTGAACGGATTGCGTTACCGAACAGTGTTGACTGACTTTTGATGCTATGGACGTGGACGACGTTTATGTTCAGCAGGGCGGCTGACGGCCACATGCCACACAGTTGGTAAAACAATGGCTCATGACAAATTTCGTCGACGTGTAATTTCTCGAAATGAAGACTTCAATTGGCCGCCGAAATCGTGCGAAAGCACAGTAATGTAAGCAAGTGTTGCAAACGAGAATACCGTAGCAAGCTCAGAAAGCGAAAGTCAGTAAGCGAATCAAGCGCAGTAGGTAAAGAAAGCACAGCAAGGGTAGCAAGCTAGTTTAGCGAAGCAAGTTCAGTATGAGAGTGAAGCGTAGAAAGCCAAGCAAGCGTGTCAAGCGTAGCAAACTTAGCAAGCGAGCTCAGTAAGCACAACAAGCGTAGCACGTTTATCAAGCGAGCAATCTCTGCACGCTCAGCAAGCAAATTAAACGCAACAAGCGAGGCAAGCGTTGTAAGCTCAACAAGCGAGTCAACTGTAGCAAGCTTGGCAGGCGAACGCTTAAAGAATAATTTAAGCTTAACGACCAGAACGCTCAGCAACGGACTTAAACATAGCACGCTCAGATCGCTTAACAAAGCGTAGAACGCTCCGATCGCTTAACGAGCGACTTAAGCGTGTCACGCTCACCGACCGTTTTAAGCGTAGAAAGCTCAAAACGGTTAACTACCGATTTAAGCGTACTACGCTTAGAACGTTCAGCAGCCGATTTAAGCGTGTCAAGGGATTTAGGCGTAATACGCTTAGCGAGGGACTTAAGTGTAGAACGCTCAGAAAGCTTAGCAAGGCAAGGCATTAGCACGCTCAGCGACTTATTTAAGCGTCGAGCTCAGAACGCGAAATCATCCATCAAGGCCGCTCGGCCTGATGGACTTTCTGCCGAGGGACTTAAAGCAGCTGGGAAGACCTGATTGAGAGCACACACTGCCTCGTTTTAACAATTTGGTCAGGTGAGTCTATGTCTGATGAATGGAATCTTGGCTTCGTTTGTCTGATCTACAAGAAACGAGACCCCCTCAACTGCGCTATTTACAGGGGTATCATCCTTCTTCGCATCGCGTATAAGACCTTTTCAGCAATCTGGTGTGCACGCCTGGAACTTTTCAGTTCCAGTTTTAAGCTGGAAAAGTCGACAATCGACCAAATTTTTACACTCCGACAGATCCTGGAGAAAACCAAAGATGTCCAAATCGATGTCCGCCCTTTCTCTATCAAACTCAAAGCCGCCTATGATACCATTTATAGAGACGACTTATACAGTGCCAAGTGTAGTATTGGAAACCCCAACAAACTTATTCGTCAAGGCAGGATGAAGGCAGAGCATGCTCGCTACTCCGTCAAGGTCTTTAACGATCTCATTGAGACCTTTTAATGTCAAAAATGAGTCTCCACAAAGAGAAGCGCTATCATGTGACTTATGCAACATCATACTCGTACTTGAAAGGATTGTACGAACCTCACCAACAGCTGAGGCGAAAAAGCCTTTGCAATTACTTGCTAAGTATGAAGACAGAAGCCTCTAAAAGGGGTCTAGCGATAAACGCTGGCAAAGCAAAGTATATTCTGTCAACAGTGGACAGCTATGATTTCTGACTTTATCTACCTTGACTCCGCTCTTACATTTAACAGTAACATCAGCCCAGATTGCCAATCGATGTTTTATCAGGCTAAGGCTAAGGCGGTAATGGTAAAGCCCTGTCCGAAATGACTAAGGAGATTCTATATAAAACCCCCATCATACCAGGACTACTTTATGATGCGGAAAAATAGACTTTGTTAAGGGTGGATTAAGGGAGGGATCCTTTGTCGTTTTCAACGAAAAATTCTTCGTAAGATATTCGGTTCCTTTTAGGAAAAGATTACACGACGAACCAGACAAGTTAAAAAAAAAAACTGCGCCTTTGATGCTTGAGATGGTTACTACATGTAGAGCTAATGGTCATCAATGATTCGGTCCACAGGGTCTTCAAATCCAGGATGGACAACGGAGTGGAGGATAGCTTCGCCTTAAGTGGCGTGTACGAGTCGAAATGGAACTCAACCAATTTGGAGTCCGCATTTGGAGAGGCTTGTTGGTTGAGGCCTAGCATCATCCGGAATTGTTGCGCCAACTAAGTCAGTAAGCAACGATGAACCTACATATACTGACTCGGACTACACGCTTGACGCTAACCACTTAGTTGGAAGACGTTTGGTTACATAAATATCAGAGTGTCTGGATGTAGTCGTGTCTAGATATAACCGCGAAAGGCCTTACCATCAGATGTACAGATATCTCCTGTTGGACTGATCGACTACATTGTCTCAGGGAAGTCCTGAAAATGATCTTATGTCGACGAAAGGAAACGTTCTTTGCCAAGCCATGCGTCCTCGAAAAGGGACTCATAATAGTTTAAAAAAAAGAAATCATCCCTGATGAAGCATTAACAAGGCCAAGATGGGTATGATTTCACCATTGACGTGGTATACCAAAAAAGGACAACGATCTTCGTATTTTTACATAAATTATGGAGCCCTAAGCCCCGGGTAGTTGATCAGGATTGAGTAGACCCAAATTTGCTGTTCGGTAGATATCCATGAAGAACGATGGAATGGGTCGGGCAAAAGGAGGATGAGAAACTGGGATATTTACTGTGATGATTGCTATAAGGCAGTGTACTTTTGAAAGCGGATTCGTCATTAGCAGCAGGAAGTTTTAAGTACTAGGTTCGGGATCCATGATGATAGTCTACAGGTATTAAGGAGAAATTTGTGTCTTATTTGCACCCATCGTTGTAGAGAGTAGAAGGATGACGCTAGCAAAGATTGTCTTTACCATCACCTTGACAAGGCATATGAACAATGTCCAAACTACGGTGTTAGGATAGCCTTTAAGGATTTTGACGGAAAAATAAAAAGGGGAAAATCTGCGGCAGCTTTGTTGGAAAATAGAGTCTTCACGACAATACTTGACAGACTGGTATACTATGCGGCGAAGTGAAACTAACAGACTTCACGTAGTTTTCGACTGTGCTTTAGCCCTTGTATATTGGTCATGATGGGCACTATTGCCAAACTGGTAGCTGCAGCTTTACTTATGTATTACGTACAGAACGTGTTTGTAAGAATAGTGGTAGAGGCTTTAAACTGCTGAGTGAAAGACAGGATATTTGAGTCTAAGAAATATTTACTAGCTGAAGCAGCATAACCAAGTGTAGTTTTTATTACTGGAGAAAAAAAATTCGTTAATAAAATGACAACATCGCCTTTGGAGACATCCATCTCATGAGGCGCGAAGAGCCAAATCAGGGGAGAACCAACACCTCCTTCTATGGACTCCATCCTGCTACTGACGTCTGAAGTTGATAATCGCGGTTTGAGCATGAACCCAATTTAGTCCCTGAGACTGTCTTTAAGTTTATTCCTTCGAAGTCTTCCAAGAATATCATCGGTGTATAGGTTGTTGAAGACCTCGCCTAGAGCCAAAAAGGCACAAAGAGTGAATTATTGTAGAACTGCGCCACGTCCACTGATCTGCCTTTCAAATACGCATGCTGTGACTGACTGATAGTCAGTTGTGCCCAATCAACTCTAACACGTGCAAGCCATTGGATAACTTCAGTGCTATTAGGGAATGTGTCATCAAATTGTACGCAAACTTCTGAACCATTCTTCAGGAGACTTCATAGACTCAAGGTGCACAAAGCGAACATCATTCTGTGAGACTAACCACGTTGAGTTGGTATTACGCGTTAGTAGACAAACCCTGCGTGAAAACGCGTGTGCCTGCGCTTGCTTGCTTATTGAATTATTCTGCATTTTTAGTACAATTACGTAAGCAGCTGAATCCAGTGGCTATTCCCATTATAGACAGCCTTTTGCGTTTTACAAGTCACGCAAAGGGTTATTCCTCGACTTGGACGATTTTCCGCAGAACTCCCTAAACTCGTATCACTTAAGCCTATTAGTGTCTGTTCTCAGTTTTTTATTCTACTTCAAGTAAATAAATTTGTATCGCATTTCAATAACCCCATTACCGTTGCATTATTTATGAAAACAAAGAACACACTCAGCTCTTAATATTCCATAGCGCAAAAGAAGCACTGTTTGCACTGGATTTAGTTCCGCTATGGACTTAAATTAACCAAATAATACTTTTCTCACTTCTCCAAACTGCTAGCACCCACTTACTTCACTTCAACAGTCAGTTGCATAATTTCTGCACGAAAAAAAAAACGCACTTAAGCAAACCAAATGCAAACGTATTCGCATTCTCTCCCCCTTTTCCAGCTCAAATATCACACATTTCACCGTACAGCAGGGAAAAAATATAAATTATGCTACACGCAGCATAGATCTAGAACACTCACTCACTCACACTTCCCATGCGAACTCCATGCCCGCAATGAATATTGAAATTTCGATTCGCCCATCGCAAACAAAACAAAAGAGTTGAGGAGCGAACTCGAATTGTGATTTGAATGTTTTAATTGGTGTTTCCGAGATGTTCGCTGATAATAAATCGTTTAAATAAGTTTAGCACTGATATCTGCTATGTGATGCGCTTAGAATTAGAATCTTATCTAGTTTCAGTTATGTTTTGCAAGGAGTTAACCTCGTTTTAGAAATTATGTGACGTTAAAGGCAGGCCAACGTTTGTGAGCACATTTCGGTGATTGAGTTATGGACAATTTATGTGGATACAATTACGACTGGTTGGCGCTATTTTTCTGCTTTGATTTGCTTGATTCTTAATAAATTTCTTAAGTTAGTAGTTTATTTTATTGCAAATGATATTCGCAGTACTTTGTATCACCGGTTTTCGAGAATAGTTCCAAGTGCGCGCGGTTTTAATAAACGTTTCGAACGAAAGAAAAAAACTAGGCTCACTGGAAAGTTAGTTTGATTGGAGGCTAAGTAATGAGTTCATAACTTGCGACAGTTATTGATAAATGGGAAAGTATTTCAAGTGCAATCGTAAATTATGAGGTTTTATTATGTTTACGCGAGATAGGAACTTGATTATTTCACAGTGCAGACGGATTATGAAATTGCGGAACTTAAGGAATACATTGGTGGTACATGGAATTGCAGTTCGTATTGGATGGCAGAATTTATTTCATCCGGAGTGGTTATGCATTTGAATGTGTTTGACGGCCCTAGAATGCACCAGCCACGGTTCTGTTCCGGAACCCGAGAAAGATAAACTGCTCTCCAGGTCACTTAGCAACAGTGAACAGCAGACATCGAGTTAATGACGGCGAAAGGGACTGGTGCCATGGATGTATGTATGTCTTTCTAAATCGTGCCCCCTCAGTAAATGTAAAAGTGGAATGAACTCCCCATGGTGGACCTCTGAACTGAATATGCAGAAAGGGAGTAGTAGCAAGCTCCTTAATTGGGTAGAAATGAGCATGGGTCCCTCGGATGGAGAAAATTATAAAAGGAGTCTCAATGACCCCAGAATAATGATCAGAAAAGTGAACCTGACAGCTCTTCTCCTCAGACATTGAAAGTGGAAATGAATCCACCAGAGTCAGGAAGATCCTGTTTAGGTAGGTTAGGCATGTGGGCAGGCGATGTTGAAGTAATTCACCACGCTATACTTAGGCAGACCCATTGTGATACCATTAGGGGAGATATGTTTGCCCGTTGCTCATTGGGTAATCTTTTTATAATCCACGGTTTAACTTTACTTAAGATGAACTAGCAGTTGAAGGTCTACTGGAATTGTCATCCAAGAAATTTAAATTCCAAACTGCAACCGGAGATTCTCTATTAGAATTCCTAGCAGAGAGGAATGGAATGAAGGCAGAGTCCCTTTCGAGCATGACCTGGCCATCTTCACCGACGGATCTAAAATGATCGCTGGTACGGGTGCCGGTGTATACTGTGAGTCTCGAAACACATTTCCCTAGTTTAGACTTGAGGACAGGTACATTGTTTTCCAAGCTGAAGTTGCTGCAATAAAACAAGCTGCGGATATGATTATTGAGGAAAATATTTCAGAAAAAAATAATCAGCATCTATGTCGACAGTCGAGCAGCCATTAAGGCTTTGCAGTCCACATCGATAAGATCCAAGCTCGTAAAAATCTGTAAAAAGCGACTGGATGACATCTCAGCGGCCACTACGGTGACCCTGTGTTGAGTAGCTGGCCACACGGATATCTCCGGTAACGAAAAAGCGGACAAACTAGCCAGAGAAGGGTCGGTTATGAACTCCTCACGGGCCCTTTCTGAGGCCAGTATACCGCTCACTACACTGCAAAGGAAAATTGAGGCCAATGAGGAGGCTAATAAACGCTGGTACCGATTTGATACATGCGCAACAGCCAAATTATTATGGCCAGCCTACGACAAGCAGAGATCCAACAATCTTATGGAATTAAGTCGAAGGGATACCCGAATAGCTTTTGGCGTCGTGACAGGACACTGTGTGATAGGTAATCACGCAGCACGGCTAGGATTACCGCACAACGACCTCTGTAGCAGCTGCAAGGACAAAGAGGAAATGGAAAGCGTTCGTCACCTCCTTTGTGACTGTCCAGCGCTGGCCAGCTTTGGCAGTTGCTTCTTTTCAGAACTGGACGAGTTAGGTAACATTGAGCTAAGCAAACTCCTGAGATTCATACATTTATCTGGGTGGTTTAACTTAGCGGTCGGAGATTGATATTTAGGTCCCCAGGGTAAATAAATATTGGGTTCAAGTGGTCTAAATGAGCCATTGACAATCCTGTCAACAAGGGCACCCATTTACCTAACCTAACCTAAGGTGGATGAGAGCTGGACAGTGACAGAAAAAGTGGGCTGTGTCCTCACTTACATCTTCATCTCTACATCCTCGACATAATTCTTATTCCTCTCGTTGCAGTTTCTTTTATATGGTACCGCGAGGTATTATGCCCAGTGATGACTCCCGCAGAAAGTGTCTCCTATGCTTTTGCATAAGCCTGGCGGTCCCTGTTTTGTAAAAGTGATGCCAAATACTTCTTGTGATTGTACAAGTGGCGAGGGAAGGCCACCTCTTCTTTGCCTCCCTTGGGGCTTTGATTCCTGATTCAAGCTTTAGTGTGCAAGGTGGTATGTTTACTGATAAGTCTATTTGATTCGGTCGAGATTCCGAGCATTTTCTAGCCAATTCGTCCGCCATCTCGCCTTCATGTCCAGGGACCTAACATAGCGTAACGTTGTGCTGTGTTCCAAGAACCTTTGTGGAACCTTCTGTTCTTTTTGACAGCACTTCATATGATTGAATTTCATTTCAGAAGCAGTGATCCATTTTATTGCTGCTTGGCTTTCGATGAAAATGGTGATACATTCTTGACGTATTGCCCTTAACGCAGTCTCACGGGCAGCTATTGTCAGTGCTAGGATCTCCGCCTGGAAAACACTGCTGTGGCGAACTGATTTGGCGAATGCCCAGTGGTTCGGAAAAAATATTTGATCCTACGCCTATGTCCAGCTTTGATCCGTCTATAGATAGAGGTTCATAGCGAGTCAGCTAGCAGACCGTTTTTCCATTCCTCCCTGCTCGGAAATATGCTTAAGAAAGGTCCTATCTAAGGCACCTACTGTACCTGGCTACATAAAAAAGAGTAGAAAATCCTTAGAGTCACTCCTAGATACCCACTTTCAAGGTCCATTTTCAATATTGAGCAGCTCAAACCGGAGACTCCGCATATCTCAGAGGAGGTAGTAAGCGAAATAAGCTTCAATGGGCATTTGTAATTGCTTTCTCCCACACAAATCGGGAGCTCCGGATGGAATTATCCCATTGGAATTGCAACAGTCATATGGCAATCTCCATCCCTGATTGATAAAACTATTCTGATCCTATCTAGGCAACGGCTACATACCAAAGCTTTGGAGAGAAGTGAAAGTGGTCTTATACCGAAGACCGAGAAAGCCACGCACACCACACTAAACGATTTTAGAACTGTTAGCCTATCTTCCTTCCTATTAAGGAGTTTGGAAGGATGATGGATATTTACATCTGTAATAACATGGACTTAAGAAGGGTTTCGAGATGGCAGCATGCTTATACTAAAGGTAAATTAGTTGAACCCGTTTTACATCCTCTAGTTGGCACAATTGAAAGTTCGCTGGCCAATAAAGAATTTACGATGTTAGCCTTCCTTGACATAGAAGGGGGCTTGAACAAAATTTAAACAGAGACTATATTGAATGGCCTCAGGAAATTGCGAATCAAGGTTAGGTCAAATCACTGGATCAATCAAATCCTAGTCAACGGCGTGATCGATACAGAACTTGACCAGTGCAAATCCAGACGATCAGTTCAACGTGGCATGCCACAAGGATGGGTGCTATCACCACAACTAAGGCTGCTTACCGTGAAGGAGTTACTCCTCACCTTAGAAAGGGAAGGAAACAAATTTATAACTTATTGTCGGTGCAAGACACCCAGCAACAACATGTAATCTAATGGAAACAGCCCTGACAAGGCGTGTCAAGTGGACAGATAGCTGCGGACTTAGCGCATATTTAGGGAAGCCTAAAAAGGCACGCAATTACTGAGAAAACGTGACCTAAAATGAGGAAGATTCATAGATTTGGACACGATAGTTCCCTCCTGTGTACAGAATGATCAGGCAGGCGCTTTGCAAAAGACAGAGCCAACCTGCCAAGTACAGAAAACCTTGTGAGTCACATGACGGGATCGGAGGGCAAAAGCCCTAAGAAGAGCCCAAAAGCCGTCCTCAGAGACTAAAGCATAATTGCTAGAAACTAGAGCAGTCCCGCGGGGAGAGTGGTTGACGAGTGAAGAGGTGTAGATTAGTACGTAGCTGTGAGGAACATACAAGTAGTACGGGGGCTGCTGGTATCTTGGAAGATTCAACATCCATGGACCACACGCACATTCGTGTAATAGCACAGAAGCATAACGCACAGAGAGTTCCCAACAGAGTCAATACAAAACGATAGGCAAGCAAAGTTGAAGCAAGCCCTGTAAAGAAATACTTAAAGGCGGTACCGCAGGGAAAAGGGGAAAGGAGGGGAGATGATTTTAACCGGTAGAAATGCTGTTGAACCGATTACTTCTAAAGTATCTTTCGTAGATTCCCACCTTCTGTACATAAGAACTTTGACGTTTACCCTAAAAATCTGGAAAATCTCTTCCATAATTCTAGTTTTCCACGTCACATTTAATAAATCCGCACTTAAGATTCCCAAAGCCCCTCAACAGCTAAATATAAATATCTTTCCCCCGAATCACTTTCCGGCCACCATCTCTCACCGCATTCGCGGATTAATCAACATCAAACTAAAAAATGAAATTTATTTCTCCATCACAATGAATATAAATATTTTATAGCACAATAAAAAGATTAAAGCAACAAATTATTGCAATCGTAAAAGATCATGGAAAATCCATCATCACCTAATTGCATGCAAAGATTGGTGCTTTTTTCGTGTTTTTATTTCCATCCACCAGAGGACGAGTCATCGTCATCGGATGCAGTCACTGAACTCGCCCCACATCGCGTCAGTAACTCAAGTAGTCCAATGTGATTTCTGACTTTACGATGCATTTACCACAAAATATTAACCAATAAAACAATAAAAATATAATAAAAACGAATAGAATCCTGTTTACTAGGCGTAGATACTCGTATTCGCATGCAAAAAAAAGTAATTTTCACGAACATTCGCACACAGATAGAGCGCATTCAGGCAGACACCAGCTAATGCAGAGCTGCCAAATGGTCGAAAGGCAATAAAGTTTCGACCTCAAGTGGATTTTTCGTGCTGTCAGACGCGTGTGCCAACGGATGACGTTAGAAATGCTGAAAATTGATTTTCATGTGGGCACACTCAGTTCGCGCTAAAATTTATTTGCAAAAACAAAAAAAAAGTTCGTGTGTCGTACGATAGCACCCTGTGCACGTGTTGGTATAAGTGAGTACTGCCATTTTGGAAGTACTGCGGAATAATTTTGGTAATTTTATTATTAACAATTTGTGGGCAACAATTTACCGTTGACACTGATTGTTTGTGTAAATATACGACATTGACTTGTAAGTGGTCTTTGATGTCGGCTTGGAATGCATTCATTGGTCGACAATGTGGATGCGGAAAGAAGTGGTGACGTTTGTTTTTTTGTTTTTCTAAAGGTGGAAATGCAAGAAGAATGGGTATTTTTGTGTTCTCTTCTTTCTTATTGTTCGGCGAGGTTATGATCAGGATTATAGGTATCATAATCCTCCCACTTTACTGCATCGCTACTAGTTCTGCAGGCCTCCCGGTTTCGAATCACTTAGTTACTGAGGCCAATCAAATGCTGCTGTTTCTGCATTTGTGTGATCCTGGATTTGCTGGGCCTGCCTCTGTTGCGCACTTGTATAGGAACGTTGCCCTTTTAGCAAAGTTCGTAGGATTTCTCCTTTGAAAATGACAATACCAACTGAGCCGGTCGTGCCTAAATTTTATCGAAATGGGTTCTTTGACCTGAAAGCTTCATCGGATCTTTGAACTTCTAGTTCGATCAAGCTTTCCTGCTTTGCCCTCATATTTTTTGTACATTGTCCAGCATTGCGAACCGTATATGAGCGTCGGGCAAAAAAGTGCGGTGTAAAGCCTTTCTTTCAGCTTAGAGGCATTTTCCACTCATTGGGATGAGGATTTGTTCTAAGAGTTGAGTTAAGATACTGAGTCGTGGACTATAAGCATATTAACAAGGATCAAGGAGCAATTCACATAAAGGAGAGATTCCCCAACGGCCCTTTGTGCGCTTCTACGAGTAAGACAAAAATATTCAAACTGGGCCGTAATGATCGTTACAGAAAAGGCGGTCGTCTTTAGACTTTGGGCCTCTAGAATGGACTAAGATTCATAGACATTGCGGCAAGGTGAAACCATATTGTAGCCAGCACACGGAAGCAGAGCACCAATATTCACAAGGTGACCTGACGGCCTTCTGATCAATACTCTTCTAGTACGTCGGACCACTAGTTACTTGCCGTCGGGAGAGAAAGCGGAACTCACGAACTCCTTACGGACTTCTTTAAGCCCAAGAAGGGTTATGAAGAAATCGCCAGTGTCTGCCGGAAAATTTGATCACCGAATATTTCAAAATTTCATAAGAAGTCAAATGCTTTTTAGTTCCAATTGCAAGAAATTAGTAGCAACTCTTTTACTGAGCGATCAGAGATTATGGGTTGATGTATTGGCTTTCACTCGAGCACAATAATGAAGCCTCTGGGTTGATGGAGAATATCGGCCAGGATATGTAAATACTTGGAAAACAGATAAAGCGGAGCTGCGAAAAACACGTAGAGCACAGGCTTATTCCCTTAGGAGGACACTGTTAAACGGCGATGACGATCACCACGCATATGGGAGGCTGAATGAAGGCAGCACCTTCATCCATTAAATGCAAGCAGTTATGTTCAAACTGAAGTCCAAAAGAGCCTTCTGCGGCTGCCCTTTTTAAGGCATTGGGCGTACTTTTGTCCGACTATACCTTGCAGATGTTTTAGTATACGCGAAGCATCTCTAAAGAATGGTTGGACGAAACCATTCATCGATTGTCAGATACAAGCGCGCAAAGGCTCTTATCAGCTGCACTCGCATTTGTGGTCAAAGATAAGTTGCTCATTGACCGCATTTTCATACTGCGGTAGGTTTTCTAAAAAGCTAGGAATTTCAAAAAGCTATTCATCATCTCATCGTTGATTAGAAGGTCGCCTACGATAGCGATTATGGCCGTGACGAAATCGTATCATTTACTCTCCGTGATGTCCTCTGGCAAGCTCTAGCGATGCATGTGTAAGCTAAACACTGCTGTCAAACATAGAGTGCAACAGAAAAGGCTGGATACAAAGAGGATACATTTCTGTGACATGTACTGCAGCGATTGCTATAGAGGCAGCGCTTATTTGGGTGTAGATTGATCGTCAGAGGAAGATCTAGACAAGAAGTCTTGATTTTTTGACGTTTGAATGAACGTCTCTCAACAAATCGCATCAAAACAACAAGTTTTACAACCAACTTTGGTATGTATGATCTCGTGTCCCAAATGCGAAAAGTGCCGACCCTACCAACTCGATAGGACGTACGAAAAATGCCCTAAATTCAATTCTTAACGACTTTCATTCTAAGTTTGGAAAGGAGATCGTACTTGACAGGATGATCGGAAACTATAGTTTTCACGACGCACCTTCTCAAAGCAGACACGGGCTAGTTGACTTTGAGACAGGGTGTGCCTGAGTTATAAATATTAAGCGCGTGATTTCCGCATTTCGACATCCTCAAGGCGAGTAACCATATTCAAATAAATCCAGCATTTTTCACGTCTAGACTTTCCGATGAGCATCAGTTGACCAACTGACCCAGTTGTAACCAAGAGGCAGTTGCAAATAAATGCCACCATTCGGGAAATACTTTGCAGAACTAAGCCAATTGTGGAGCCTCTTCCACATTGAGTACAAGATCCTCTTGGCAATATTGGGTGAATGCTTAAAGTGCTTAAAGAATGCTTAAAACGTAAGCTTCACAACTTACGCAGTAAATGCTTTGTAGTAAATGTAGTAAACCCAGTAAATGCAGTTATGTATAATCTGTCAGTGTGAAATGTCAACTGTCACTTCAATGTCACTGTCAGTCATATAGAAACATAGTAAAATTGCAAAATTTTTCATTTCCTAAAAGCTTTTTTTTATAGTTTGCAATGTCTACTAGTATATTCACTGCATTAACTCCGTGGAATTGAACAAAAATAGAACTTTATGCAGTTTACCAGCCCGGTCCCACCCATTTGCGTCATAGGTGAAAAAAATTTAAAGCGGCTTCAAGAATTTGACACTTTAGCGAAGAGTCTACACTTTCCAATCCTGTGTGATGACTTTATTTGTTTAATGCTAAGGCTGAGTGGGAGTCTTTTAAATTCACGGTTATCCAGAATGTGACGGGAGAGAACCAAGGCATAAACGTATGAAAAGCACTCTACTGAGCTGGTATATGAATTGCAATTGGTCTTGAAAACTATTGAGCGTTCAAGATAAGAATGGAGCCAGTTGCGCAACAGCCATGTTCTTTTTATCAAGTGCCGGGAAACCCTTCTGTAAATAAGCTTAACTAGAAAATACGGGTTTTAGACTTAACTAGCATTGCGTCTTACTTGCAAATATTTGCTGTCCAAATCTAGGCACGTTCGTTGTCTCTAGAAAGGGTCTCGAAATGTCAGGATTCTTTTCACTTAAGAAGAGGGCACGGCGTCAAAACTTCTTTAGTGTTTTTTGCTACGGCCATTCTGGTATTTATTTTTAACTCAGGCTACGGTCCCTAATGTACAACTAGATTTCACCTCCTGCTTCCTCTTCCTCTGCCGAAGCTCAGTTCGTATATCTCACTACAACGGTGACCTGGGAGATTTCAGTGAATCGACGCGATTATTTATGCCTACAATGCTGGCTTGTCGTGGAAATTGAATAACAATTGGTCCGCTGGAAAACCCATTGGGGTAACGAGCGGGATTAGCTTTATGTCAAAACCGAACGAAAAGCCCACTAAATTTCTGTCAAATGCTCTATTTACCCATAAGGGAAATGGAAAATAAGCAAAAACTATTTAAATTACTGCATCGTGGAATGAAAGGTATAAATATCTTGTCAAAAATAATTGATTTTATAGCACAGCACTCTCTCATCCATAAGCAGAACATAGGTTCCAGAAAAACACAAGTCCCTGTAAATTTCTAGGCGAATTCACTGTTTATGGACTTCAATGTGTGATACCCTTAACCATTCAGGCCACGTCCATAGATTGGAACGACGGAGAGTTCTGCCTGAGTGGGTCAAAGACTATCTCAGTTCCAAAACCCTTAGAGTAAAAATCGGCGACATGTACAGCGATGACGAAGCGGTGGAATACGGGGTCCCACAAGGCTCGAAACTTGGTCCAATTTTGTTCATTTTGTACACAAATAAGCTACTTCGGGTGCTCAAAAACAGTAGACCTTTTGCCAACGCGGATGACACGGTTATTGTAGTACACCACAGATGTCTTAATTATGCAAGAGGAGTTCAACGACGCGCCACGATAATCAACACCACCAAAATGAAGATGATGCACATCCGTGGTCCACATTATGTTTCATGGATCCAGCAGAGGATTTGTTTCAAAAATGATTCTTGTGCAACTCAATCTAGCATTCAATTCATGGAGAACGTCGAAAGGTATAGGTATCTTGGAGTTACCATCGACTGTCATTATTTAAAAAAGAAGTACTCTATGTTCTGGTTGAGTCGAAGCTGAGGTATGGGATACATGGGGTAATATAACTTCAGAGGCTTCAACACGCAGCTTTGAAATTGATAAGTCGAACTATTCGTGGCTCGTGGCGGCTTTAAAGTACTCGCCTGGACCTCAAATCCACAAGATGTCGCTAATACTCGAGTATACTATGATTACGCGAGGTTCAGGATGCCTATTGACCATCTGGAGAACACCAGATGATGAGCTTAGAGAATCTTGCAAGTTTCTTTCTGGTTTGACGAGTAGGATAGGAGACAACTTCAGCACAGCGTGCCAACGACATTGACCATGTAGCATCCTCCCTGAAAACTCTGTTAAAATTGTTGATTTGACAACCCATTAGGCTGGCGTAGGCTCTTCGAAGTCTATTTTGAAAGACCTTTGATGCAGAAGCGGTTCAAATTCGCATGCGTGCCTTCAGCTGCGACTGCATGGCCCACCGCTATTCTATATTTAAACAGAGGTCGTGGGCAGAGCACTTCACTGATTGTGGTACACCGCATGTAAATGTCGATAACCCTTTTCCTTAAGTATCTAAGCTTCAAAGTCCAACTTGTACAAACCTTTCTTAAGCTTCTCCGATAATGTGTTTATTCCCAACGATAACTGCGGCTTCTCTAAAAGGCATTCACAACGTAGAACGTATTTTGCTTCGGCACTTTATGTATCTAATTGTACGCCAAGTATCTTTTATCTCACACTATGGATAAATCCCACCGCACTACGGATAAATCATTTCATTTTCACTTTCAAATTCACTTCCTTATTCAATTTTACTATTTTTTTCTATTTTTTTTCTATAAAACTTCCAATTCACTGTTGTTGTTGTCGTTATACAGTATAATTGACTACAAACACATCACCACACAAATTAAACAAAAAATCTCACAAAGCACCGCACGATAGGTGTTTGTATCTTTTTTTTTAATTTAAGAAAAAATTCAGCAAATTAAATGAATTTTTCTAAAAATCCATGAACACACGCCAACCGATTAGTGTATGTTGTGGATGCGCACGACCGTGTATCTCAAAGCACTTATCTTCAGTATCTAAGAATTAAAACGAATAAAAATGGTACCTATCCCGATGCTAATAAGTATCTATATACACATGTATGTTTACATATTAACGCATCTATCGTTATATCGATTGAGAAACGAAAACGGACGACGAAGAAGAAAGAAACACCAACCAAACACCAGAGAGACTACGGAAAGAGAAAAAGTGTTCGCGCGACGTTTCTTAACATTCCAACAGCTCAACTCAAACTGGTCAGCACTGTTTACACGGGGTAAACTTGACTTCTGGATACTTTTTCGAGTTTGTTGTGTTTTTTTTTTTTTTTTTCTGTTTTTCTCTTTGTTGACTGCGTGTTCTTGTTGCTGCTGCACACTATTGTACGCTGTATGCCGCATACAAGCGAGCTGGCGATAGTATCTATGGGGATTATCTTCCGGTTCGTCCAACCAGAAATGGGAACTTGCTGTTGATGGGAGGGACCTGCTGTCGCAATGGAATTTTTGCTCTGAGCTGGTTTTTATTTTTATTTCTTTTATTTTTTTTTTTTTTTTTTTTTTTCGTTTTAATTAACTCTGACGTAGAGCACAACCCACTCGCGTTGGAGTGTGAGGACAACAAGAGATATGTTTCGTTATTGTAGGGTAATGGTGGCAAGTGTTGGCATTTTAGTTTTTCTATTTTTTTTCTCCGTTTTTTCTTTTTATTTTAAGTACGGAAAATGCAGGGAAATGCAGAAAAATTTGAAATGAATTTCGGCCGGCAATTGTGAAAGTGTTAACCCCTACGGATCTCTTTTGACAATCAACTCGCCGCGTCTTACAAATGAAAGTAATTTGCTCTCGTATGGCGACTTGTCTGTATGGATTTTCGCCGTGTTTACAACTCCAAAAGTCCTTGAAATACGTAACTAACCAAGAATTATATATAAACTTCCTTTAATTCCTTAGATAGTACTTTTAGCCCCATATAAACAGACGGAGAAAAGCGAAAAAGAAACCACATGTATGCAAGTCCATTTGGCATCACTAGATTTGCTACGGGTGCAACGTTAATTTAATAAAAAAAATCTATTTAACTTGGCTTATTGCTTAGCTTGGGCATAACGTAGAACAATTTCTTTACAAAATCAAATGTAAGCTGATTGATGGGTACCAGAATCCAGTTTTTGGACACCCATTAGGTTTTCCGAACGTTTCCTCCCATCGTCAGGTGGTAAATGACGAGCAAACGCTTGACATGAGTAACACCGCAAAAGTAATCGTGGTTTGGTGAAATACCAAAAAGTATCACAAGAACTACCCCACCTGCAAGTGGTGGGGGCAAATTTCTTTGGATATTATGGACGAGAGACGATGAATATCCAGGCAGTATGCTGAAAAATAGAACAAGTGTCACTGTCTCATAAGGAATGAGACAACCTCAATTGAGCTAATTATAGAGGTATCACTCTTTCAACATTGCGTACAATATCTTAGCCGCCACATTGTATTGAACGCCTGAGCCCCTTCGCCAACAATCTGATGGGCTGCTATCAGTGTGGTTCAATAGTTGGTCAAATTTCACACTTCGCAGATCCGGGAAAAAACCCAAGATGTCTAAATCGATACTCACCATCTTTTTATCGATTATAAGGCCGCGTATGACAGTATTTATAGAGACGAGCTACACAGAGCCGTATCCAGTTTTTGAATCGCTACCAAATTCGTCCATCTGTGCAGGATGGCGGTGGAGAATGCTCTGTTTCTTGGAGAAGGCAATTGAGTCGCAAGGTCCTAAACCGAACAACTACGGATATTCTATACAAGACCTTAATCATCCCAGTCCTACTTGGACTCCATCAAAAGCGGATGAAGATATCCTCGGCCGCTTCAAGAGAATATTTTTTCGTAAAATACTCGGTCCTGTTTGGGTTGACGGACTTTGGAAGAGAAGATTCAACAAAGAAGCTTACGAGTTGTACAGCGATATCGACCTAAATAGTCAAAAAACGGCTCATTAGTCGCTTAAGATGGCTAGGGCATGCAGAGCGAATTGACACCAACGCTCCTGTGCGCAGAGGCTTCGAACCTAACCCAGAAGGACAACGCAGTAGAGGACGACCTCGCGAAGCTAGAGGTAATAAGCTAAAGACAGAGCTAACTGGAGAGGCTTGCTAGTTGTAGCGGCACCTAAGTAAGTAAGTTAGTAAGTAAGTCGATGTTTTTCTATGGCCAAGCGAGCTGCTGAACGGACTGAGGGTGCGGGACCACACGGTTCCTTAAAATGCATGGCGGTCCTCTGATAAACAAAACGTGAAACAAATTGACCACGTTGCGATCGACCGAAGGCGTGCCTCCAATATTTTAGATGTCCGAACCTTCCGAGCCTACCTTGTTGTGGCCAAAATACGAATGCGGATATCCATCATGCTACAGCAACAAAGAATTGCTGCGAGCAAATTTGACGCCGAGAAGCTCCAATTGCAAGGGATCGTCACAGACATCGCCGATAGCGTATTCCGTAATCTCTGGAGAAGTGCAGTGCTGCCAGTTCCAAGTGCAATAGTGGTAGCGCTCCCAACGAGCAATCAAGGAAGCCGCAACTGATGTAATGGGTTTTATTCGACCTCAACCAAGAAACTCCTGCTTTGTCGAGAAATCTCGACAGGCACATGGAACAAAACAAGAGGCACACGCGTATACAAATAGAAGGACAGGGCTGCTCGCGAGTTCCATGAGCTGGAGACGCTAGAAGAATCGTAAGAGAAGAGCGAGGACATATAGACTTTTTTTCCAGGAATGATATTCGGAAGTTTTCAATAAAGCCAGAACCGAAGCCCGTAGAGATGAAGAAGAAAACCTTCACAGTTGGTGCTGAATAAGCGGGAAAATTAGATGCAAAGTGCTTAACGCATATGGAGACCAATATTCTGTTATTTTGCGGAATGAACAATGCAACCTAGCTAATGATAGCAAAAAGTTCCTTCCACCAGACCAAAGTGAAGTGAGGATATATCGGAACTTAGCTCCAATGAGGCTGCTGACATGGACGGAGTCTCTGTCGTGCTAGCACCTGGAAATGACCTGAGAGAATCCTGCTCATACATACATATGTGTTTCCTATTAAATGGAATCTCAGCATCGTTTGCTCGATACACAAGATAGGAGACCGCCACAACTGCGTCATTTACAGAAGCATCGTCATCCTATATGTACATCGGGTATAAGATCTTGTCTGCTATATTCTGTGAATCCCCGAAATCGGTCGTCAACAGGCTGATCAGTCCCTATCAGTGGGGTTTTAGACTTCGAAAGTTCACAATTGACCAAATTTTTACACTCCGACAAATCCTGGAAAAAATCCAAGATATCCAAATCGGTTTCCGCCATCTCTCTATCGATGTCACAGCCGCCTAAGCAGCATTTAAAGAGAGAAGCTATACAGACTTATGTCTAGTATTGACATCCATGTCAAACTTGGATGACGATGGAGTGCGCTTGCTGGTCCATAATGCACATAATGCGGCACAGTTTTTCAAAAGTCAGTCCAATTAGTTGCACATGCCAATGATATTGACATTATTGACAAAACGTTAAGATGGCTACGATATGCGGAGCAAAGTCTTGAAATCTATCATGGACGGCAACGCAGTAGAAGAAGGCCTCGCCTTTGGTGGTACGCACGAGTAGAAAAGGATCTTAACCAACTTGGAGTATGGAACTGGAGGCAGTAAGCTAAAGATCGGGCTAATAGGAAACCCTTCACTTTAGCACTACATAAGTAAGTAAGTTTGACATGGGGTCTTCAAAGTACTTACATTCTATTGCAAAAAATATCAGCTGTTCAGCCAAAATGCCCGCTAAAATGAAGGAATACACACAGTAAACTATCGATCCTTATTCCTTGTAGATAGTCCTGTTGCTGTGAGTCTTATTACTGTCAGCCAGGAGTGTAGCATTGTACCAGCTCGCGCAAGCCAACACCGACATGAATGACGAAGCAATGTCTGAGAGTGGCGTACAACCATATCGTGATGTATGTTCATAATGTGACAGAAGTTGCAAATATGAAGACGTGAGAGGTTGCCGGGACGGTACATCTTTATACTATGGAACTAACAATGTTCATCAAAGAGAGAGACGAACCTCCAAGATGATAGCCCCATCAAAGGAAGATGAGCTCCATGTATATAGCTGACAAGGTATTCATCTGGGAGTCATTCTTTACTTACTTTCTTATTTTCTTTCGTCCCCGAGGAGCATAGGGCGTCAATAACGCTTGTGCGCCATCTTATTAGGAGTTTTGCAACGCGTTTGAGCTGCCATTAGCTTAATCTCAATGAACTCGATTCCTCCTCAACTACTTTGCTTCACGTTTACCCGGAGAGACCCGCCATTCGGAGGACTGGGTTCGGGGATTCCCTTGTAAGAAGTGTTTTGGACATGTTTTCATGCCGTAAGGTGTGGTCGGTTTTCGATGAGGTTTTGTATAAGACACAATGAGACGTTTATTTTCCCGATTCTGGTGCACACATTCAGTTCAGTGCCGGAGCAGTTGGCCGAGACCATGCTTCCTAAGTAGAAAATTGTCTACTTTCTCGACCTTCTGCCCATCAACCTTGAGTTGAATGTGGGTGCTTGAAGCAGCCAGGGCATTTGCCTTAGTTCGTTTTCAGTCTCATTTTGTTTGCCTTGGTTTTCAGATTGTGAATCATCTGTTATAGGTCCATTATACGGTGTAAGGAGCAGGAAGGTATCATATTCCACTTAATTCCATAGTTTCCTTGAGGCGATGCTCTGAACGAAGTACATCGCTTACGACAATTCGGAAGAATAAAGTTGAAAGTATGCACCCCTGTCGCACTCCGCTGTGGACTTCGAAGACTTCAACCAAAACATCGATATCAATATCGATGTGACACTTACCCTGTAGCCTTCATAATAATTTTCTTGGGATGCCTCTCTTGCACAGGGCCAGCTAGATAGCATCGTGATTTAAATAGTTGCGTCAACCTCTTCTGCACTGGGAGAGAGGATTACTTCTTCGTTAATTGGAAGTGGGTCCATTTCCCTATCCCTGTCCTATCGCTCCCTTGTAATAAACCCATTTAGCAACTGCTATTTGGAAGAGCCTGCATTCAGGGGCTTGTAGCCATCTGTCAGTTGCTTGTCTTTCTTATAGAATTGCTGTATGTTGTTCCTTCCGCGAGGTTATTCGAGAAGACTGCGTATGCTCGCTTCTTCCTACGCATGATTTCCTCTCCTCCATTCTCATGCTTCGGTAAGAAGAATGTCCGGCTACCCATGTTCTGCATTGCCGCGCTTAAAGATGTGCAACTTCTGTCACCTTTTTCCAGAATTTGTAAACATCATCGTATCATGGTCATGGCTGACATATTGGAGGCGGTTGACGTCCCTATGGGATTGCTTCTACTTCCTTGATAATGTACTGATACTGGATCCACCGAACGTTGGCGTTAGCAGAAGGTGAATGCACAGCGATGCGTCTTTTAATCAGGTGCTCCTTGCAGTCTCTAGGGTCTCACTTAGGCCTCCAACGTTGTGTTTTTTTGGGTCATTCGTAGCTTTATCTCGTTGAATAGTCTAGCTCAGAATCCAACTGCAAGGAAATATTGGCCTCGACGTCTACCATTGACAAGTACGTGATCAATTTGATTGGTGCTTCGACCATCTGGAGACAACCAGATTGCTGCGTGGATTCGCGCTAACTCTTGCTACTTAAAAGGTTCTGCAAACCCAATTGGCCGAAAGCTGTTATCTACTGCCGCGCGAAGACTGTGCTTCTTAAACGATCCGCCGAAGATGTTTCCTTAGCCATTTTAGCAATGAAGTCCCCGGGTACGATTTTGACATCGTTCTCTGGACGGATTTACTAGGCACCATCCAGCGCGTCATGTGATTGCTCATTGGCTTGGTCTTCAGCATCGCCAGTAGAAATATGCCACATATTAGGCTGATGTTATAGAATAAAGCTGGCTTGGACACGGATCATAGCCAAGCGAGCGCGTACCCGGCATAGAGTCAATAATTCTCAACCTGAGCGGGACTCCTACCATTAATCCGCGTCCTAACATGTGCAACCTTCTGTGGCAGCTGTCATACGTGTCCAATCTTTCCCTTTGTGTGTACCTGATCCTATCCATCGCATCTTTTGAATCGCAGTAATATCTGTCCTCCACTGCGAGAAGACAGTTTGGAGTTTTAAAGCAGCAACCGAAGGGTACAGTGTACCCTCATTCTAGACGCATATCGTGAGACGTGGTCCTTTGACGTTCCAGGGTCGAGAGGCCCCCATCTCCCGCACAGTGTCCAACCTGAAATTCGGAAGCCATTCTCTCAGTCGAACCAATTGAGTAAATCTGGTAAATTCTGCCGACATTTCCCATAAAAAATAAAATTTTCTTCCGTAGTATCGATATTTCATGACAATCTATCGAACGAATCTAGTCCATTCTAATACACAGCACATGTTTTCCTTCAATCGAAACCAAAAACAAAAAACTTTTGCTCATAAAAATCTGAGCGCCCTGTGTAGGAGGGCAGTTAAAAACCCCAACGAGTATTGCCAAACAAATTTATGTATCTACCAAACGCATAACTAACATCTGAGTACGTTTTTAGTACCACTTCTCGCACGAAATGGTACACAAAAGCGCTACAGACAGAGTACTCTAGTACTTTTTCTATAACTCCGCCTCCTCGCTCTCTGTCAGAAATTCCAATTTCAGCTTCGCTCTCACACGATAGCCGATAAGACATGCCAAGTTGAGACGACAGCATATCTGTTCGTCTAAAAACCTGAAATCACCGGAGGCGGACTTATGCGGGAATGAAACTCCGCCTCGGACACTCGGTCTCACTCACAGAGAAACCAGTTCTACCCACAGAGGCATACATCAGAGATTCGATAGCAGGTTGTAGATACATAGATACATAGATAGATACCACCAATGCTGGTTATCGCAATGAATAATGGAGTCGATCGTGGTTTTCCTCTTCGGTTTTCATGATTTCCATTGGAAAGGGTGGTGGTTACACGTCCAAGGGTGGGCTGAGTGTATCCATGCAGCCCATCGGCTGCCATTACGATTGCGATGTTGGCTGGGAAGGTGCGTCTGGATTTTTTACATTTTGGCAAGAGAGTGGGAAAACGTTTTTCCCAGCGGGGAACGCTTTGGTTTTTATTGTTGTTTTGGGTTTTGTAAGGCGAATGCCATATGGAGGTTGGGTCGTCTTGTGTCGAAATGTATCTGGGATTCTGTGGCGTTTTCTTTGTGGTTGGAGTTGTGTGGTGGATGTACGGTTGGATTTTTCTTTTTTTCTTTTATCATGGTACAGCAATTTTGGAACGATATCCAATCAGAATCCATTAGGATGATGGGAGATTGGCTGGAAGTGTGTAGGTATTCAAAGCGTTGTCGAGTGAATTGGGGTTGATTTCCGTGGAGTAACAATTTTTGATTGTAAATCTGTTGATATTGCAAAATTTTTCATAAATTTTAGGATAAAAAAAGTGGAAAGGGAACACTTTTCGTTTAAGTGGGTGCCCTTAAAGGTCAGAGAAGAGAATGAGGGTAGCATTTACCGTGTACTCGGTTTAATAGATACTTTTCTCGTCAAAGTTAGTTCACCGCCCGTCACTGGGATGCTGGCAGAGGCTAAGAGCTGTAGAGCCACAAAAATCCTTTTTAATGACGGCCACAAGAATCGCATGCTTCTTTGCCACTAAGTTCGATGTGAAACAAGACCTGTCAACTTTACAGATAACGTACCGCAGTTAGATTACGACGGGAGGCAGGGTGTTGGTACGTTAAGCCGGACTGTCATAGCAACATACTGGATCTGTTACCTCGGGTTTTGGCAACGACTTTAACCGACTACACTATCCCTAAACTGAAGTTAAGGAAAGGTTTCATGGTAAGCTTCCCATCCAGGGTGGACTGGGGAGGAGGTGAGCTAAACAACAGTTTATACAGATGGCTAAAAACTGGACTGCGGAGAGGTGCTGGAAACGCTCCAGATATCTGAATCACACCGGCTCCTAGATTCATTCAGCGTCTTTCAGGCTGAAATGCAAGTACTACTCGAAACTCGTCACATTTTGAAAGACAGCCCTGCATCCATCCGAAACGTTGCCATCTTTATTGACAGCCAGGCTGCCGTTAAGGCCCTTTCATCGAATACTACGTCTTCCAAGCTGGTGCAAACAGGGACTCGTTTCGCTAGGGCATCGCTTCAAGATCAGTCTCCTCTGGGTGGGGCCACAGTAACACAGTAGCTGTCGAGACACGGTGTCCACATTCCATTGGGAGCAGTCAGAGGAAGAATTCTCTCGCATTTTCTAACAGAGGCCAACGGCAGGTCGCACGGGTTCCAGAATCGTGTCATATCAAGGCAGATGTGGCCCAACTACAACTGGTGATCTACAAGGATCATAGCGATTAGTGCGGGTCACTGGCATCCCATTCAACATACATTGTCGCAGCTGCAACAGTGAGATATAGAAGGAACCAGTGTTTCATCTCGTCTGCGGGTGTTCGGCTCCAGGCAACGTTAGCGACATGTCAGGGTAAAAGATCAATGAACTCGTCATTTTCCTAAGTGCCACAGGGTGGTTGTACAGGATTTCCGCTCTTTTCTTCTAGATTTTTACAACGCCATTGACAATCAGGTCACGTGGGTTGCAAAGGCTCATCAGCCCGTTCATTTAAGTTGAAGTGGCTTGAGCGTTGTAACTTCGTCTGGATTCCTGGACATTCCCGGATACCGATTAATGAAGGAGCTAATGCTCTTGCCAGGGAGGGGTCAATGAGCCATTCAATAGGCTGCAGATTGGCATTCTTCAAACAAGGTTTGACTGAGCTGCAACTAAAGCAGTATCTTGACTATTGGCGACGTCTTGATACCTGCCGTCAGACGAAGATGTGGATCGACGTACCCAGTGCGGACAAAGCCGGGTTACTGCTTAATGTACCCTAAAGTGACCTAAGAACTAATTCAGAGCTTTATTTCCAGTAACGAACACCATAGGACTGGGGGGTTCGAGAGATGTGCCTCGAAGATGACGAAACCGCCACACTTCCTGTGCGAATGTCCTGCTTTTGCACAAATCAGGCACTATACCATGGGCAATTTCATCCTCAAGTATGAGGATCTGGCTACGCCAACCTTGCTGATCTGTTTCGGTTGGAGTGCGGCCAATACAAATCACACAAGGTCGCTCAGGGACTACGTGATCCTTTTCAACGATAGACAGCCCCCTGCAGACACAATATAAGAACGCACTAAGCGATGAAGCGAACGGAATTTCACGAAGGGCATCAGGAGCAGGTTGAAGGTACAGCGGAGAGTATTTGCTTAAAGGACAATCACAGGCAAATAATTGGAGTTGCTGGAGTCGCATCCAGATTTATGAATGGATTCTCAGTCCTTAATTCCCTAAATTGTTTTCAAATCTTAACTGATTTTGATTCCGTTTGGACGGGCTTGAGGTTCATTCCCTATGAGCTCGGCGAAAGAAATTTGTTGAACACAGGCTTTTCCTTGGTTGGTTGTTACCAATGTGAGCCTTTTTTGGATCGATTGGTCGCTACTAATAGAAAATTCAAAGCTCTCAATAAATGCTAAGGACTGTCGCCCAGGCTTATGTCTTGTATCAGCTGGAATTGTATCGAATTATTTACGGTCATACGGTTAAAGGAGGCATCTGTGACCACCAGTCCAATTTGTCTAAAGAAATCATCAATTTCGTCGTTTGCCGCACAACTGAAAACGTGTTGTCGCCATCAATTCCAGGTGGTGTGTTGAAAACGATACAGGAACCCCAGACCCTTGAGTTTTGTCTCATTCTCTGTACTTATCTGATAAATGTTGGGAAATCGCATGAGGCTCCATTAAGCTGTCCGTACTTGGAAGACGAAAAATCCGGCTTCATTCTTTCTGAGTTCTCTACGAGCACGGTGGTTTTTGGAACCCCAACTCCCACAGTTCCACTTGTTTACATTGCCTCTAACACGAAAATGAGTTCCGAAAATTTGTGACCAAAATTGACGCCATTTTCGGACTCATTCAAAACCCACGCAGAGAAGACATAACGAAGTGGATGTGGTCATTATACTCTAACTCTTGAGTGAGATGGATCCTGTAAGCTAATAATTCGAACGACTTTGAGCAATTTTCTCCTCCGAAAATTAGGATTTGTTGTTCAGTTGTTCAGCTCTGCGATGAGTTTATGAGGTTCTAAGGGTACTCGGCACATTTTGAGCAGCAGCATGCAATTTTCGCTTGTGCGCATAGGACGAGTACCAGGATAGCTTTTTTAATCCATAATAATTTCCTTACAAAAGCCGCTGAAGATGGTTCATTCCAACTCAAAATATTTTTTAAATTTCATACAGCTTCACTTTGGAAATAATTTTGTAGTATTTTCCAGAATTTTTCAAGCATAAAATGATTTACTTCTTACTGCGGAGGTCTGATGCTATATTTTTGCTAATATCTGCGGTGCATTGACATTGCCGGAGTTGAAATAACGTACGCTTTAAAAATAAACTAACAGATAGCCCACTCTTTAGTAAAGAAATTCGTATATCCTAACCCTGCTATCAAATCTGACAACGACATCTCGTCAGAAATCAAACGAAGAGTAACTCACGCCAGCATCTGCTATTGGGGGCTGAATGGAGTTGTAAAGCTTCATCCTAAAAAATTAAGGAGACTCTACATCCCAGTGGAGGTTAGAGGGTGTAGATTCGACAAAGAACTATATGAGCTGTACAAAGACATCGACTTAATAAAAAAAAAACTTCGCATTGGACGTCGGAAATGGATTGGACATGTAGAATGAGTGGATACCATTGATCTCTCAGAGTTTGTGACTCAAGCCCGAAGAAGTAATTTGGAACAAAAAGACCTCGTCTTAAGTGAACGTGGAATGGGATCGCAACCAATGGAATACACAACTTAAAGTAGATAGTTAAGAACTGAGAAAAAATGTAACTCCTCTTCCCCGTGGGGCTCCATGGATAGCTATCGTACTAGGTAATGAACTAACGATGAGCGTGTGCCGAGTCTGGTGGCAGACACGAAATAGAACACCTAATCTTGTATCGTTGCGTCTGTTGTTGACCTGATCGACTTGAAAAGCGTCATTGAACTAATGAGTTGGAAACAAGTTCCTGGCGGATGAGCTCTTTCTTAGGGCAACAGCCAGACTTATACCCCCGTTGTGGAGGAAATCCATCATCTTCATTAAAGGAATGCCATAGGGAGAGCTTGGTAAAAGAAGGATGGAAAACTGAGATCTATTACGGCGATTGCTATCGACAACCGGATCCCTGATCTGCTTTGATTCGGATTCACAATTAAAGGCAGACTTGGCAACAAGTCTTGAGATTCGCTTCAAGGTAGAATCCACCAACTTTGGCCTTATGCGTTAGTTGCAACCGAGATACGCATGCAGGCATTTAAAGCGCGTATTGAACCAGCGACATACTGTGAAGAAGTTCAAACAAGTGCGGTCGCAAGAGAGCTCCAGAGCCCAATAAATTCCTTTGCCGATTGCAGCACAAAGAAAAGATCAGTGGCGCTGCTGGCAATAATCTCTTAGAAGCTCTCCAAGTCTGTGCAGCAACTCGCTTATGCCGATAACATTGACATTATTGGGTGAACTCAGTGGGTCCTTATGGGGCATTTGCATGACTGATGGCATTTGGTGACTGAGAGCAAAGTGACATATGTACATGCTGCCCACAAAAAAGGACTCTCAACATCGGCACCTTAGTCAGAGCACTGATTGGATATAATTTTGAGGTATTCATGGACTTTGTCTACCTAGGTTCTACGGTGAATCTCGTAAATAACATGAGCGATGGGATCAGACGAAGAATCACTCTTGCCAATCGGCGTTTCAGTTTAAAACAATATAAAACCCTACTCATCCCAATCCTGCTGCACGACACAGATGCAAAGCCGTGTTAATCTTCAATGCATTATTCAGCATAGTCGAGGTGTTTGAGTTGGGATGTAAAAGTCTATCGAAGTCCTCCATCTCCCGTTGACAAAGCTGCATGGAGCACGTTGCTAATCATCATGATAATCACCAAGAATCGGGGACAGAATAGAGCTTTGTCATACACCACTTTTGGCCTCGAATTTCTCAGACAACCTTCCTCTGTGCAGGACGTGAAATTTCGAGCCATGAACCTTGATACATGCTCCTTATTAATCGGGGATAATAGCACAATTGAACGCCTTTACAAAATCGATCAAAAACAGATGAAGTGGTGATCTGTATTCAACGTAATGCTCAACGTCGAGTCAGGAGGATTCAGAGTGAAAACCTGACTTGTTGCCTTGGACACCTCAGTCTAAGTTGGGTGCATATCACTACCCAACACACGGTTCAAAACCGTAGAAAAATTACCCTTCCATCTCTTGAGCTGTTCTTCATCCGAAATAAGCAGCGAACTGGCTGCTTACTGGGTGTTGGGTAGACAAAGTGCGACCACAAGTCAGTTCTTTAGTGATTCTGTAGACTGTTCTGATGTCACACCTTCGTGACGTTGAGTGTAGGAGAAGATTCAATAATGAGTTAGACAGACTCTACAGCGACATCGACCACCATAATGCGGTGGCCACCACGGAGCAGTATGCAGTGTGTTTGCTTGTAACCTGGCCGGTGTTAGGTCAAATCCCTTCAGGGGAACAGCAATCACAATCACCAAGCACAACAGAGAAACGAATAAAATCTGAGTTTCTCCAACTACTGCACCACTGGCGCATACAAGTGGAGAAGGAGATTGGACGATATCTCAGTGGCCAACAAGGTGTACCACTGTTGGGTATCGAGCCACATCTAGCCAGGGCAGGGTCACATTTAAGCGCCTCGCAGGGCCTTCCCGAAGCTAGCGCAGCACTTAGCATTTTGAACAGGAAGATAGACATTGAGTCCAACGAGGAAGGCAGCATGCATTGATATCGATTAGATGCTTGTGCCATGGCCAAATCGTTGTCGTCTATGACAAACGGAGATCCACAGATCTCCTTAAGCTCAGTAGCAGGGATATTCAAATAGCTGTCAGCGTCTTGACAGGAAACTGTCTGATAGGCAATCATGCAGCACGACTATGACTACCACACAACGACTTTTGAACTGCATTTGCCACTTGCTATGCGATTGTCCAGCACTAGCCACGAAATGGAAAGGGACTCTTGAGAGCTACTTCCTTTCGGAGCTGGATGATCTAAGAAGCATTGAGCTGAATAAACGTCTACCTAACGTAAATGTATGTTGCTTGACGCTCAATTCCACTCCAAACGCGTCACCTAACTAAGTAAGGATACCCGCATACGTACATACCTTTGACTGCAACAAGCATATGAGGCTAATATTTCCGAATTTAACCTTGATGCGCATCTCAAGACTTTGAGGCCTAAGTTTGCCTCTGACCTGATTTCCGGTAGCAACCGCCGTAATAAATGCCACAGTTTTCCATCCTTCTCTTGCTCAGTTCATCCTATGACACTTCTACGGTGGCGGTAATGTCTGCTGTGCAGTAGTCTACAACCTGCAGATGGACGGGGTCGTTTTACAGGTGGATTAACTCCATTCATCGAGCGTCTTATTGGTTGGGGTCCAGCTTCACCTCGAACTGTAGCGCTACTTAAGTAAGAACCTAGCGCTCAGTTGGAACCTAAATTCGTACTTTATGGAGCATTTCTTTCGAAGCTACTTCCCTGCCGAGTTGGAGCATTTCTTTCGAAGCAATTCGGGCAATATTGCTCTTCAAACTGCCTTCTATTTCCCGAATGACATTACGAAATGACATTTCGAAAAAGCAACAACGTACACAATTCCATCTGTCATCCAAGTTGCTTAACGAAAGATAAATCGGTCTTACATGAAACGAAAGCTCCTAATTAATATTTCTTTTCCAAAAACCGAGCCCAAAATGTATGCATAACCTTATCCGAAAGCATATTCCGATTGTGTCCCTTCCACAATAACATGGCGCTCTAATAAACAAATTTTTTGTGTTTTTTTTTTGTTTTTTTTAAGGTGGCGCCTCACCTTTTCGGTGCCCAAAGTGGTGTATACGAGAGTATATTCCCATTCGAGCCACGGCGCTGCCATCGAGAATGTATAACAATTATTTTTGCTCCTTCTCGAAAGTAATAAATTTCTGTGTGATAGCCCATACCGCGGACCTGATAACGACAAGATATGCATTCATTCCATCGTTATGTGGCTCGTCCAGCACACCGCCGGTCGCTAGAATTTTCAAACTGGTCAACTGGTCAGCACACAAGGAAAAGGAGACAGATGATGGCTTGGCATGGTGTGGTATGTGTGAGTGTGGACTCATCGAAGTGGCTTTCGAAATGAAAGAAAAGAAGAGAAAAAGAAGGAGGAAAAAAAAAACGGAACTGAATAAACGAAGGCGTTATCTTAATTTCGGACACTTTTTGTCCTCGAATGCATTAGCGGCGAACAAGGCACGAGGCGTCAGTCGGAAGGTTTACCGGGCTATACACTGTGAGACACTGTGCCTTTCACCTGGCACTCTCTGAACGTGCCTTTGGAATTCTTATGGGGGCCAACCAACCGCCTCTATTTGTTCTTTGTTGTCCGTGTCCCCCTATCCCCCGCCGCCATCCTTTCGTGGATCGATTCCAACCGTCGTCATCTTCGTCGTCGTCGTATGACCATCGAAGAGACTCAAGTCTAGATAAGCGCAGATGAACTCTTTCAAGAGATAAATATCCTGGAGTGTGTGGCATCATGAGATCGGGATACGTTCTCAGGTAGAATTGAATTTTTGGATTCTCCTTTCGGATTACAACTTTTTTTGGTTTTTTTTTGTCTGTTTGGATATCTCTGGGTAAATTGATTTCTGAGAATTTTTGTTAGTTTTCTGAGAATCCTCGGTTGGGATTCCCCAGTGTTGATGGGCGCGAGGAATTTAGGAGAAAAAAGGACGCGAGTAGTCCACATTCGCAGACATTTGCAATCTAACTACGAGTATGTACCTTCCCCTGTCAACTTTATGTGCGAAACTAACAACGATTACGCGAAAGACTCCATCCAACAAGCTGCGACCATTTTCCCAAAAGTGTAATAAATCTTAACATGAAAATCACGAAACGTTCAGCCAAAGATTTAATTACAAAAGGTCCACCATAGCGATACCAGTCCAGCACTGCAATCCTGCACAGAGTCTCCACTCCACTAGAGAGCGAAGGAAATCTCACTCGTTTGCTGGTTAGATGGGCCAAAAAGTTGGAGCATTAAATGCGATAAGGCTGCGTTGACCACATTGTAGACCACCACATCAGTGGTGTGTACTCCTTTGACCGGCACATACCTACATAAACTGTGGTCTTTTTAATTAAGCGTCCAAAGAAATAACGAGGCAACCAGGGGAAATTACTATTTTCATCGTGCAAGCAATAGACAGCCACACACCTCTGTATATGCGTCAGGGGGAAATTTATGCAGCCATTCAGGATAACATAAATTTCCAAAATGGAAAATGTCATGCCGAGGCTATCGGATTAACATTTTGCAATTAGAAATCACTTGGAGTCGTGTTAGTTCAAATAAAAAAAAAGAACTTATTTGGCAGCATCTAATAACACTGCGCGACGAAATATTAAAGTCGTTAACTTCGTGGCACTTTTACGAGGTGTACGAGTATAAATTGTTCTGCGTTTCATTAGTTTTGGATAGCAATGGCGGGTTATATTACTTTTCTTTCTCGTTTGAAAGTGGAAATCCTTGCCGAAAGGACTAGACTAGGCAGTATACCCTTCCATTCTGTCAGATTGTGATGAATTACTTTGTGGACAGAATTCTGCTGAAACACATCGACTTTGGCTTTAAAAAAAACAGGCTGAACGGAGAAGTACCTCAGGGATCCGTGTTGGGCCCAATGCTATGACATATAAAATATGATGGTGTGTTACGACTTTCCGAGGAGTCAAAAATTGTAGGTTTAGCACCCTTTCTTGGCATCGTGGTTACTGCTAAATTGCTGGAATAGGTAGAGCAGATTGGTGATGAAACAATAAGTACAGTTTGACGGCTCACTTCGGCTGTCCTAATGTCAGATTTCCATAAAACGGATGCGGTACTCTTAGTCTTTACATTCGGGAGGCAAGAGATAAATCCAAATCGCACATTAGGTATCTAGAAGTCACGATGGATACGAGAGTATTCTTTAAAGAGCACATTACCTATGTAAGCCAAAAAGTAAGCCGAACGCGCAGTACAGAGTACTAAGGCACAACTATATATATGGACGCCGTCCTGCTGAAAATAAACGTCTTCCACATCCATAGCATCAATTTTAGCCAAAAAAGGCAGTCAACACCGTTCCGTAACGTAATCCATTCACCGCCAGTCTGAAAAACGCACCAAATTTTCACCCGCTGTAGATAGCGAGGTTGTTCCTCCACTTCTCTTGGTTTTCGGAGCCCCAGATGCAACAGGTTTGTTTGTTTACGTAGCCAGACAAATGGAAATGAGTATCATCACTCGGAATACTTTTATGTAAAAAATCATAAAATTCCAGTATCCAATCAGCAAAAGTAAGGCGGACGAGCAGGAGTTGGAGTCTTCACATCACTAACATGTCCGATAGGTTCAGATTTATTGATTAAATTCACTCTGGATGTGCGAGAAGGCGCTTGATGATGACCAAAAGCAGTACGAACTTTACGAAACGTTTTCACGATATTTTCACCGTTTTTGTGGTGAATTGTGACTATTTCAACTCGTTGTGGTTGTCAAAAGTCATCGCAATGACAGTTGAATGTTGACAGTTCAACATTGGCGCGAAATGACACCTCTTATTCGATAACCCATCAATGTGGTCTCAGGACACAGTATTTTTGAGGAAAACGAACGAGAAGACGAGTTGACCAGGAGCGAGTCAGCTCTTAACGGATCTCTATCGGTCAATCAAAGTCATCGTCCCGCTACGAGTCGTTAAGGGAAAAACACACAATCACTATTTAAAGCTAGCCAATCTCGGATGGAATCGGCCTATTAACTCTGCTGTATCAAGGAAGATGTGGTCGTTTAGTAACAAAGTAAAAATAAGCGAGCTACTAAGCTGATCAAAAATGGTAGGTAGAAGCACAGGCCATTGGCCAATAGGAGACTATGCAGTCAAGGACGCTTTCCCTCTTAGAGAAAATGGATAAGAAACTTATTTTCGTTATTAATTTGCAGCACAGCTCTGCAACATATTTCGATTTCTTAGTTCGCTGCAAAAAGCAATGATACCGCAACAAAGGAGGAAATGAGTCGCGATTTAAGATATTTGGCATCACCGGCTTGTGACAATTACTGTTTGTGGTTGTTTTTATTCTGCTATTTTCAAATGGAAGACCTACTTGAGTACGTAAAAAAACGACTTTTGTTTATAGTAAGATTCGATTCGATCATTTCTGTATCCATTTTCATAGAATTTAGTGGCCAACACATTTTTACAAGCACACATCAGTTGTTAGTCAGCGAATGACAGATGTCAAAGCGATGTATGTCAAATAATTTCTGCACATCTGAAATGGACGCTTCGCTGCCCGGAGAATGGACCTCCTTAGACTTGATAACGTCCTTTGGGCTGGCACTAGGCAGCATACGGAAGCACTTGGTTTAGCCCTCGTTCACTTCAAGACCAACTCGCTTCGCCTGAACTGAACTTCGCTTCGTATTGAACATTGGACAGCTCTTCGACTCTTTCGATGTGCGACAGGAAGTGAGACAAGTTCTATCGGCAATCCCCTTTCTACTGGCGATAGACTATGTACCGACTGACACCGTTGGTACAGGGGAGAGGCAAGGCATTGAAATGAGACGGCTTAAAAGGCTTCGTAATTGGGACTATGGCGATGATATATGACTCCTGGTGAGTAACACCGGCGGGCTTAACAAGATGTGTCGATCAATGCAGGTGAAAGGAGAGTCGATTGGTCTAAGGATGAACAGCAATAAAAAGAATGCCCACCGGCGGCTCCAAATACGAGTGTATGCGTATTATTTAGAACAGTTTAATTACCTCGGAGGTATAGTTTCAGCTGATGGTATAGCCCGCACGGCTATACATATATATGTAGATGCTCGGCGGATCAAGAACAACGTGGACATCAACAGTTTTAGCAGAAGCAGACTCCCAGAGGAAATTGTAAGTGATGGAGAAGATTTGTTGGCTCCCTGTGCCCCAACCCGGGTTACAGGACATGATTTTGATGATGATATGCTCTTGGCTTATGCACTATCTGCTCCAGCACAAGACTAAGAAAATCACACGACAGCACGTCTCCTTCTGCTGCACGGGGAATGGCTGATCATTCCTTTTTAGACGTAAGGCTTCCAAAGGTCCCTTGGTCTGAGTAATATACATACTCTAGCGCTTGTTTGGTTCCCACAATAGTTCTCGAAGCAAGACTACTATGCCGTGGTAACAGTCTAATGGGTCCCGCACTACAAAATGTGTTCCAGGATCGTACCTCATGTCTCTCTCTTGGATTTTCCAACAAATGTCTCATTCCTTGAAAAGTCTGTGACTGCTCGATAGGTATGTTGTATGTAGGTCTGTTCATATACATTTGTCCAATCGTTCAAGCAATCAAACCAATTTCGAGTTAATTACGCAAACAAAATGAGTGAAGCTCATGAGTCAATGAATTTTATTTCTTCTGTCAGATAAATTAACACACAAACTCCGTTCAGGCTCTCAGCATTATCCTAACCATCGCAAGCCGGTCTAAACGGGGGCTAGTACATCGAAATCTTTTATTGCGCACATAAAACTCATTCGTAATAAAAGTCATAAAAATATAAATCAACTACGAGATTTGGACGGCATTCGAGACGAGTTTATTGACTTTGTTTTCTGAATATCAGATCAATAAATCTCGGATTTATTGAGCTGCTACTCGTATGTATATTAAGTGACGACGACCTAAGTGTTCTATAAACGAAGGAGTCAGTTATAGTACGCGGGGTGCGAATGGAAGTCTGCAAGTTTAGAATCCCAAAATGCCAGTTTTTGTGAGACCCAAACACTCTGACACAAAAGTTGTAGCAGTAGTCAAACTTGTTGGTTACGAAACGCAACGCAGAATTCCGACTAGAGACACAGAATGAGCTGAGGGGCCGTAATATCAGTCCCTGTAACGGAGGAATGTTGACAGAAAAACTGTCAACTGAAATCCGCATCTTGATGTAGGCGTACTGACGGCACTATGGCCAAAAGCCTGGACATAAACTCCCCGGACTTCTGCAGGAGCTGTCAAGATGAGGAAGAGGCAGAGAGCATCAAACACTTGCTCTGCGAATGCCCAAATCTCCAAAACCGTCGCCACCTTCATATGGGGAACAGATTCTTTGGAGAACTGGACGAAAAAAAAAATGGGCTTAAGGAGATTCATACGGAGCGCACGCTGATTCGAGCAAGGACCGGCAAACTAAGAATATTTTTAGATGTGGTAATCACAATGGACCAAGAGGCCCAAGAGGTCTGAGAGTAGCAACTGTCATGAGAAAGCTCTGAACGGTTGGCTCCTTCCATTTGTGTGAAAAATATAACACTTCTTCTGGAATACGCAGACGATATCGACATCATTGGTCACATGAACGCTGTGTGGTGAACAGACGAAACGACCAGCAAACAAAACACCATCTATCCACCGTCACTGCTGTAACTTCTCGGTGGTTAAGGAGTCCAAAGAAGGACTTTTGATTATACTGCGATGGATATTTGCCTTTAACAGCTTCTTCTCTCGTCCCCTAGAAGCCCCAGTGGTGCTCTTTTTGAGGTTAATGTTACGGTTTACTTTTTTGGCACCAGTCAGCAACTAATTCAGTGCACTTCGGTGGCGATTCGAAATCGTTTCTTCGAATTCGCCTCTGATTAGTGCCGCAGTATTATGCTGGACATGCTGGCCTTGTTTGTTGATTGTGGACCTCGAAAAGGTACGCTCAGCCTAAGATAGGTTCATTGACCTGCCACTAGGTAGGGACAGGTTGGTCACACTGTCCGCTCTTGGAACCAATTGCTTTTTATTATGAAACTGTTGGTGTTAGCCAAAGAGGGAATATTGAGATCATTAATCCCATTGCAATGGTAGTGACCATACACTAGGTCATTCCTAAGTTAACAAGTGTCAACCGGCCAATTAGCGGCTTGGCGAATCGCGGTGACATCGGCCTGAAAGGCAGTACAATTAGTCGGAAGCTTAAAGGAGAGGCGGATGCCTAAGACTCTGGCGCCAAATTCATCCTGGGTTTTTGGCCCATCCATAAATATTGACAGCGAACCGTTGTAAGGGACATTGCGTTGCGTCCACTCTGATCCGTCCGGTATCGAGTATTTGAAGCTTGAGCTGAGGTCAGTTTCAGTAGGCAATCGGTCGGTGACTGTGGAAAGATGACGATGCATCATAAGTATGCTGGCATGACCAATGTCTTGCTCTTTCCATAGGCAAGAGGTTCTCAGTCGAAGAGTTAAATTTGTAGCCATTTGCTTGTCGACAATGTCTAAAGGGAGAAGGTGAAGGGTTGAGCATGGTTGAGCCTTCTCCATTACTTTCAAGTGAGAATTCCTCTCAAGGTGGTCCACCACACGTACAAGAGAATCAGCCTTACCACCGACGTGTATAGCGAGTACGTTGTGTGGGGTTGTAGCCCTCTCTTGGAGCCCACCGCTCTTTTACACTATTACAGAGCAACCATCGCTTTTTTGACACGTTCGTTGACGTTTTCCCTCCAGTGGACCTTCCGCTGAATTCCTTAACAGTGAGGGGTTTTTCAATAGGATGTGTAATTGAATGAAGGATTTTATCAACAAACTTGCCTTTCTGATAAGCTAGTTGCGACTTGGGTAGAAAGGCACTATCCTCTGAGTCCTTCATGTAGAAATCGATGATTTTCTAGAGACTTTTGAGCATAAAAGATGTCAGGCTAGTTGGTCTGAGATCCTTGGGGAGAGTGTCTAAAAATTTCTCCCTCCACTTCAAGCAGTTCACTCTTGGAGCGTTCTTGGACATTGAAGGGGCGGTTAACAACATAAGCACTGACGCGATCCTGAGCAGTCTACACAGAGATCACCTTAACACCGGCCTCTGCAATTGAATTGCACAGATGCTTCAATCAAGAGTATATAAGGAGATATAACCGTTCGGAGAAGGGTCTGCAGACGAACCCCCCATGGCGGAGTTCTGTCTCCCCTTATATGGATGAGATCTTGGTAATAGTGAAGGAAAACGGCTTCAACGTGACGGCCTATGCCGATGATGTGGTCATCCAGGTTTCGGGAAAATTTCCTCCATTCCTTAGTGAAAGAGTCACAGTCGCACTACAACTAGTGGATGATAGCAAAGGACTGGGAGTGAACCCCTCAAAGACGGAGGTAGTCCTTTTCACTACGAAGAGATGAACCCCTACCTTCTGACCCCCAAATATCGGTGGTACTGATCTAAGTCTCTCAAGTTCAGCTCGATACCTGGGCGTAATACTGGATTCCATACTAAATCGATGGGAGACTACCACTAGGTAGACGGAAACTGATCACATGAACCCGATTGTAGCTTTTGAAAGGAGATTCGCTGCAAGAATTCCTGACAGAGTGTACTGGAAGAACCGTAGGAGTATGAAAAAGGAGCTGGCATTCTACACCGATGGTTCTAAGACGGAAATTGGTACGGGAGCCGGAGTTTATTGTAAAGCCCTAGGAATACACGACAACTGCAGCGTCTTTCAGACCGAAGAGCAATATCGTTGGCAAAACAATCACTGTCTATATAGACAGCCAGGCAGCCGTTAAGGCTCTGGACTCCGCGGTAATCAGGTCGACGCTTGTAAGAACCTGCAAGTCACTCTTAAACGAGATATCTAGAGCCAATGCGGTGACCCTCTGCTGGGTACCAGGGCACATGGATATCAAAGGAAACAAAAGGGCTGACGAGCTTGCTAGAAAAAGGTCAGTGCTGCACTTATCGCGGTCCCTTTCTTTTGTAGTAACTCCAATCAGTTCCTTACGGAAAAAGAGAGAAGATGAAGCCACCGGTCGAGCAAACAGACCCTGGGTTCATCTGGAAACATGCATCAACCTCTCTGGTAAAACTTAGTCGTTATATCGCACGGGTTGTTACCGGCATAATTACTGGACACTGTGCTATCGGCGTTCATGCAGAACGACTCGGTGTTCTACCGAGCAGAAGTTGCAGGGACGGAGAAAAAAATGAGTCTGTTCGTCATCTGCTGTGTGATTGTCCTGCCCTATCCGTCGTAAGAATGAGGACTCTCGGAAGTTACTTCTTTTCGGAACTGGAGGACTTAGGAAATGTAGAGCTAACGGACCTCCTCAGATTCATATCATTAACTGGGTGGTTCTAACAGCGGTTTTCACATGTTTCCAGGGTTAAAAAGATTGGGCACAATGGACCGACCTGGTCTAAGTGAGCAGTGACTCTATGTCACAAGGCACCTATCTACCTAACCTAACCTAACCTGCGGCTGTTTGAGAGACTGAGAGTGGAACCTCCCAGTGTGGGAGACGGGAAGCAGAGTATTTTCTATTTCGAAGTGAAAGAAACCAGCTCTGTCTTGGTCGGATTAACGCTAAGACTGCAGCTATTTGTCCAGTTGACTTACTTATTTAAGGCGCATTGCATGACAGATTCGCATATGTTAATCCTGCGTAGGGCATTGACAAGCGAGTTGGTCGCAACGTTGTCGAAAGCTCCTCCTATATCAAGAAATGCCACCACGGTGAATTCCTGAACACAGAGGGGTTTTTCAACAGGGTGTGTAACAGAAAGTCTAATTATTATTTAGTTAAATGTAATTATATTCTTGGATTAATCTGTTCCTATATACTATGTGATATATCTGGTTAATTTCTCCCAATCGGCAGTGTTTTCTCCATTAAGTACTCGGATTATTGTGCTTGCTGTCAGACGGGTTGTCCTGTTATTTTGCTAAGATCAAACTCATCGATGAAACAATTTTGACCTTTTGAGTGATCAAGTTTTTTTGTAGAATCTTGTGTCGCTTTCAATTGTTCTCCGCAGATTTTCCTGGTGTACGTTTGATTTTAGTTGCTGTAAAAGCCCTGCATATTTCCGGTTCCATTCTCCTTGCGAAATGTCTCCTTCATTCCATTGAATCCCCAGCCTGTGCCCAAGTTTGTTTAATTCTTTTACGCAAGACAATTGTCTGCGTAGTAATATTTCGGCGAGTTGATGAGGCTATCTTCTGTCATTATATTCGAAAATTGTTTTTGAAATATATCTTAAATGTATATCAAGGCTGTAGAAATGGCCATCTTCTGCTCCAGTTTCTATACTAGATAAGGCGTAGTTTGGGGTAAATGTTGGTAGTTTCAGAATTCTTTTTTAAAAATAGCGTTGTAATTTGTCAACTTCTTCGAACATTCCAAAATATGTATGCTTGAATGGCCCTGCAGACTGCCTGAAAAGGCTTCCATTTTGCTCGTAGGGAAATATTTCTCTTCGCCAAAAACCATTGCCTCGTTGCATTAATGCTGCTTTTCGCTGCAGCGTTTCTTTTTTGTACATGTTTTGCGAAAGTCATTTTTGGCATAAGCAAGACTCCTAAGTAAGAGATAGGATTCTTATTCTTTCTTCTTTGAATATCCAGTTTTTCTGCTGTGACAACCTGCCCCCGTTCATAAACACCATAGATACATAAGTTCACTTCTAGACCCCATCTCTTGCAGTTTGGTTATCATTAGCTGCATAACTTTAATATCCTTCGCCAAAATGACCATGTCATCAGCATACAGCAACAGTCTTATTCTTAATTACTCGATATTCAAACCTTCTCCTATGAACTTGTCCAAGTGGTTAATGTATAATGCGAAGAGTAGAGGCGATAATAAGCACCCCTGTTTTACTCCAAAAAGTGTTTCAAAATATACCGACAGCTCCTGGACTGTTCAAACAGCGGACTGAGTATTCAGACATGTGTATGCTCTAAATTCAGAGAATTAGATTTGAGGGCGTGTTTGTTGACCTTGGTTTCGGATTTCTCTCGCTAGTGTCAACCGTTCTCTGCTATCTCTTACCATGCTATGCTTGAAGTTCAGTCGTTGGTAATATGTATAATATTTTGCTTCTTTTGCAGACTGCCTTATATTGACGCTGAGCTCTCAGGTAGTTTTCTTTTACGTCTTGATTTCTAGATTTTCTGACCGCTTCACACTCTCGATTACCATTTACTTTGTGGCCTCAAATCTTTTTCATTATTTTTCGCGCGCCAAAGGGGGTATGAATACCCTTACATTGAGCTACAGCTGATTTCTAAATAATATCGTTATGATCATTTAACTCTATCGTTTTTTCTGACCCATAAGTGTGTCTGAAAATTTGCCTTCTTTGGGTATAGAAACCACCTTCACCTCCGACCAGGCACTGGGTATAGTTCCTGTTACCAGGCAGCCTTTCAGGTTCTGTGGTATAATTCCAAACGCCTTCGGGAATTGAGCCAGATAGATCCCGTCCGGTCGCGGGGATTTGAATAGTTCGATGCTATTGGCCACCCACTTTAGTTTCTCATCGCTGATTAGGTTAGGAGAGATCTGTGGGCATACCGTGGCATCTATCTCTGATCGGGAATAGGCATACAGCCTCAGATCCGACATGGATGGGCCCCTGGCGGGACTTGATCTTACAGCGGCCAGGTCACAAGCAAACCTACAACTCCTTGGCCACCTGAACTTCTGCCCTAATTCTGTTTATAAAAGTGGCGTTGTTTCCATAATTTATAGCACGATGCGGTGTGATGACCATTTGCATCGCATCCAATTATAGCTCCCTAATTACATAGGCAAACCCAAGGCCTAAAAACATGTCCTTTGCATAATTCGCTCACGAAAATACGTACACGCAGAATTTTTTCCGATTAAAATAAATCCATCCGTGGGGATTATTTTATAAGTAACATTCCATTCAAATTGAATGCCAATTTCCCCTTAATGGCACGTAAAGTGCTTAAGCATTTATGACTGCTAACTTGGTGTTGAGGTCCCGCGTGCTTCCTTTATCTTAATGCCAGACATGCAATTTTAATCAATTTCATACTTGCTATGCTCATGTTACAATATTCACTGCACGATACTCCGTCAACCGGTTACCGCGAAGCCTTGTAAGAGTGTCAAGTTAAGTACGAGAACCAACTTTTTTGAGCTTTAGTACCTCTCATCTGTATCTGTAGATACATTCTCAACAAAATACTGCTCACACAATTGTCGTTAAAACACACTCGAAGAAGAATTTAAATTCTTTCAAATAAATCTTAACGGTCACTGAGCAGCTTTAACGTTTTTTTTGTTTCGTTTTTTAATCGTTAAAGTTTATGATTAATCGAATTTCATTTTGGAACCCTACCCGGGACCGGGTCGTAAACTTAATAACAGTTTTACATTCCTATTTAACACTTTGATAACAGTTTTCTACCTTGTATCTCGTGGTGGAGCATAAAATAAAACATTCGAGAACCATTTACCGGATATTATGCAAATAGTCTCTTACATCGAATTAAAAAAAAACGGAGAGGGAGGGAGAGAGAGGTAGAGAGAGAAGGAAAAGACGAAGACAATATCAAAATCGAAATCAAAATGTCGACGAAATCGAGCCTCGGATTGATTCTTATCATTCGCACGATCGTTTAATTGACCATTCACTCGTGTGCTACTCGTGTCAGATTGGTTCTCATCGCGTGTATCTCTTTTCGATGCGCGATCACGGAACAAACGAAATTGAGTGCCACATGGTTCCAACCAGACCCGAACCGATCGGATACGACGAGAGGTTTTTTTTATTTTTTTATCACACCTGGGTTGAGATGCTCGCTCGAAGATGGTTAGATAGATGGTAAAGATGATGTCACACACACAGTTAGTCGCGAGCGGTCCACTTTGATTTTAGTGTGGCGCGCACAACATGGTTAAATGCTGTTGAGATTTTGAAGATTGGAAGATGTGCGTTTGCTGGAGACGATGACGCATTGGGAGCGATAAAATTTTTGGGGAAAAGTGGAATTTTTGTGACCACTTTAACGATCAGGTGTTTGTTTTAGAAAACAGTGTCGGGCGGTGGTTTATTGAATTAGTGGTTTCGTGGATTTGAATAGATTAATTGAGTGATGAAGATGTTGAACTGTATGCTATGGAAATGCTTAATAAAATTGTGGAATGGAAGCAGGAAGACAGCGTCCTATCATAACCACGGGAGACTCGAATGCATCTGTAGCCCATGCGGCTGAAGATCAGCGAAGGCCCGAGGTCAAATAGAATTGCTTTCTTCACGGCAAAGCCGGAAGGCACCTATCCTGGATAACCAGAACTGGGCTTTGAGGGGCCTCCTGCCTATTCCTAGGAAGGTCAGTTCTCCTTATAATAGAGAGTAGTTACCACGAGCAAAGATCAAGGTCGTGGAGGAAGCTTAGGATCGTTTTTGCGGGTCACTGGTTGACTATGTTTGGGGAACTGAACTCCCTTTCAGAGTGTCTTTGCCTGCTTCGAGCCATGGCGGGGCAATCGCACCGGATGTGCTCGTCTCCTGATCTTGCGGACAAACTCGGCACATGCCCGTTGGACTTACATGCCCATCTTGTGAAGTTATGTGAACAGTCTCCGGTGGGGAATGCCGTAAGGAGCGAGAATTTCCTGACTTCTCTTGCTATTGGAAACATTGATGCATCTCTTGGCTTGACGTAGCCCGGTTGTTGAGTTCCATTTTGAGATTCTTTCTTGGTGATCCCATGAGTTAAGCTCTGTCAGGTGGGTAAGCCACAAAAGTGAGACGGACCAATGAATGAAGATTGCAATCCTAGTCTGGCTAGCTGATCAACAATTTCGTTGTCCTCTATTCCCTCATGTTCTGTCAGCAATGAGTGGCTTTAGGGCGTCCAAGGAGTCCCAAACGATCTTGGACTCAAAACGAAAGGCGTTCAGAGCCTTTATCGCTGCCTGACAATTTGTTTTTTACGGAGGATGTGTCTGATGCACTCTCTGGCACATATGTAGCTCAATTGGAACAACCTCGGCTTGCAAGCCAGATGTGGAGCAGCCCAGAGAAACGGCTCGTTTGAAGTTGAGGCCGTATATGCCTGCACCAACTCCGTTTTCTGTTTTTGAGCCATCGGTGTACCACTCAGACCCCATTACTCCATACACTGCGTTCCGGAATGACGGCTTTGAATGGGCTGGCGAAGTTCATCCGAAAGGGCATAAAGTCCGTAATGCAAAGCGACGGGCTGGAGAGCAGAGGAATTTAGCATTTAGGAAGTTGCACGAAAAATGAAGCTTTGTGGCGGTAGCTCTGCAAGAGAGGAAAATCTTAAAGATCTTCCAGAGCTGCTGTAGGGCACAAACGCATAGCACCTATGATGCCAGTGCAGACGAGGTAGCCCCAGTATATCTTCTTTGGTTTTAGACCCCACTTCTTTCCGAACAATCTTGAGCAAGCTCATAACGCTGAGGTAGCCTTGGCTAGGGTTTTGTCAAGATGTGGATTCCAAGTAAGTCTTTGGTCTTGGATTACTCCCAGGTAAGTGACTTCGTTTGAGAATGGAATTTGAACGCCATTTACCGATATGGTTGAGAGATTCAATGTTCTCTCTCTAGTGAAGGGAATGATGGCGGTTTTATTGGGGTTCAGACTTAATCCCTGCGTTTGACACCGTCCCCATATGACACTTTGCAAAAGGCTTGTCAGAGTAGTCTCATTTTTGCCTCTGATTGTTATTACTGGGTCATCAGCGTAACCTTGAGTTAGAAAGCCTGGGTCTTTAAGGTCGTTTAGTAGCTGGTCGAACACTATGGACCATAGGGGTGGGGAGAGAACACCTCCCTGGGGGCAACCTTTAATGACTTTGATTGTTGCAGATGACTGTCCTAGCTTGGCAGAGATTTTCTTGCTGCTCAGCATCGAACTAATTGGGGCATCAATTCCTCCATAACTATCGATTCCGTTCTTACTGTATCTTTTCCTTTTGTTAAGCGATCGGTATAGGGATTATAACCCTCCCCCTTTACTGCATCCCTACTGATCCGCCTGTGAGGCTCGCCGATTTGACCTAAAAAAGTGGCTTCGAATCCCGGTTTCGAATCACTTCGTCACTCAGTCCAATCAAATCCAGAAAGTTATTGGCCTGCCTCTCTTCAGCGCTTGTATAGGCATGTTGATTGACATGCAGCACGATTAGACCGTGTGACTTGCACATGCTTAGGATGTCTTCACCAGAGGCATCCCTGGCACCGTATCTCACTCTTCCATGGCAGTCATCATAGTCTTCGTTTGACGTCCCGACACGTCCGTTCAAATCTCCGCGAACAAACAAAAGTTCTTCCTTCGGGGTGTTCTGGATGAAGTTGGGAAAATCTAAGCAGAAGTCAGCTTTTTCTTGGGTAGCATATTTCACTGACACTTCGTCTTGTACACCAGTTGGAGAGACATCAACCGGTCGCTTGACTTCGAAATGGTCAATACGTTGCCAAGTAGCTCTGCCGCAGGGATGACACCGATTCCGTTTTTACCCTGTTCGGTTCCGTAGTAGAACATCTTGTAAGCTTTTGTCCTAACGTCCAAGAAACGCGCCGGATACAGATGTCTACTCGCCTTCTACCCATCAACTCCAGCTCTTAGCTGCGACCATTCATACTTCAAACGTAACTTGCTACCCTTAGGTTTCGTCTAAGCCGCTGCATTATTTTGCTGCCCCCCGGAAACCGAATAGCTCTGATCCCAGCATTTCTTCTCGTCGTGGGATCACAACCATGCGTGGCATGTTCCCCAATCCTGGAGAAGGGTAAAAGTAGTATTTATTCCAAAGGTGGGCAGGCGTGGTCATGAGTCTGCGAAGGACTTTAGACCAATCTCTCCACTATTGTAGCTGATGGTCATGAATAATATACTGGTAAGGCTTGACAGTGATAGGGTCAAGGTGGTAGCGTGCGCGGATGATGTCGTGATCTTGGTGTCGATGTTCCCTTTCGTGATTAGAGAGATTATGGAAGGGGCGCTGAAAAGGGATAGCACTTGGGCCACTAGTTGGGGACTAATTGTCAGCCCTAGTTGAACAGAACTGACTTCAGCTTACCTCGTCTAAGTGGCCAACAACTCTCGCTATCCACCAGTGCTAAGTAGTTAGGCATTATTCTCGACAGCCTTCTATGCATCGACCGAAATTGCTCTTTGGATGTACACAGCCGTAGTTCGGCGCGATCCTTACATATGGGTCACTAGTCTGTTGGCCCGCGTTAAGCAAGGCTTACAACATGAAAAACATTAACAAAGTACAAGCGTGATACGTACTCTGCCTAGGCAATCGGCTGTCACTTGTTCTAGTCTGGGTCCCACGACACACAGAAGCATTGAGGGTAATGAACGAGCCGATGAACTGGCCAGGCGGGGGCGGCCCTAAACGTCTCCGTAGCGGAAAGTGCCCACATTCCGCTTGGAATAGTTAAAAGTCTTCTCACACTATCTATCAAAAGCTCAGGCATAGTGGAGCGAACTAAACAGTTGTACCATATCGAGAAGGATGTGGCCCACTTATAACACCGGGAGAACAAACGAGCCCCTTAGTAGGAGTCGCACGGATATCGCCAGAACTGTGGCGATACGGCTTGATACGGCTGGACTCCGTATCCATTTTAAGACCCACTGGCGCACTTGCAAAGATGTGAATGAGGAAAAACCTTTGACTACTACCTTTGCGGGTGTCCTGCCTTAAGCTAGGGCTAGGTAACCCTTCTTCGACAACCTTGGTGAATTCGCGGAAGAAAGAATTGCCGATCTCTTACTCTTCCTCAACACCACAGGCTGGATCTAGGCCCTAGTAGGGACTTCTACAGTTCAGCCAATAGGTCCCATGAGTCGTGGTAACAGAACGGCACGCCATAGTGCTAATTGGGTCTCGGGATTACCCCTGAATCCACCACTTCTACCTACCACACCATAGTCAGTCAAAGCGAATGAACCCTCTGACCATTTAAAATCAACAAATTTTGACCCAACCAACCCGGTTTTATTCTTTCTCCCCCAGGATATCGGCTATTTATTGCTCATACGTTTGCACTCTAGCTCTAGCTAAATCAATCTTAAAACTAGGTTTGAGCTTCTTGGCATCACTGTCGTATCTATCGCTGCATCGATAAATATGGCCGTCAATCACCCTTAACAAGTCGCATCTCACGTCTCATTCGCACCGAAATGACGTTCCTCCATATTTCTTTTTATCCTCAGTAATTAGCTAGATGCATATTTTAAGAGTTCCCCAGCAGATCTACGAATAAACGAACAAAAGATTCGAACCGAACGACAATGCTCCACATATCGATGAAACGGCCGCGTCCGCGACCGGCGGCGTCGTGCGGCAGCAGCAGCGACGGCAGCTCATAATATCCGTACCCGTACATATGTATCGATTTTGTTAATTCATTTGTCGCCCGCTCAAGCACCCCCGAACCTCAAAGAGCATCTCCCACATTAGTGGATGTATCTCGTGGTTTTTATTGGAAGGAACCTTTGGGATTTAAATAGCAATTTGGTGTCATCGGTTAAAAGCCTGTCGTCGCCGCGCCGGCTTTGATACATGATCACAAAAATCTTATAATTCCATCTGTTCTTTGGATTCCTTTTTCGGTTCCATCTCCTTTGTGGTTTGTGCCTGTTGTTTTACAATTTTTGAATCTGTGTATTTGCTGCATTTGCATTGGGTAGGCCTTTGGCTGGCGCATATCTATCTTTTGCTCTGTTTCCCAGTCTGCCGCAAGGGGAAGGGATTAATCGAGCTTAAGATTTATATTACCGTCATTACAAATGCACTCAGAGAGATACTCAGATACACATTTAGGAATCTGGAGACTGCGGTGATGATGCGAAGGGACAATCCGATGTGTGGCTCGTTTGGAGCTCAGTAAAAATCTGGATTTGATAATGCGCTCCTTGGGTTTTCTATCGCTAACCGCCGCGACGTTTGTGTGTTGGACTGGGACTTGTAATGGACGAAAATCTGATGATGGCACAGAGGGGCGGTTAGGTGCATATCTGGCGTAGATGAGATGACTGGTGTGGTGACGATGAAGAGTTTCTGACGATTGTGCTTGTGATTCTGTGTGGCGATGTGAGAGCACGTTACCTTGTCAGTGGTGGAATCTTAAGTGGCGCCTCTTTTATGTGTCCAAGTGTGGGTGCATCCATGTGCTCTGGGTATTCCATTGGGGATATTTTTTTGACTCAGTGTTTCTTTTTTTTTGGTTTTTAAACTCCCCTTGCTGCTCGGGGTAATTCTTTGGTGGCGCTTGGTGGATATTGTTTTTGGAATGTTATAGCTTCGAATAAATTATTATCAGGAGCGGAGCAAGTTTTGATAGCCTATTATGCTTCGAAATTTCAAAAAAATTTCTGAATTTGAAAGAGAAGCTAGAATATTTCCTTAAAATGTCATCAAAGCCCGTTGGAAACGTCAGGAAAGGCTTAGTAATGTGATTCATATTCAGTTTATGCGTCAAAGAGGTGCATTCTAACGAAGATTCAAAGGTTAACTCTATTTGTCTCAGCTCTGCTAATCCTCAGCTCAGCTAAAGCTACTTCAGCTGGTGGCACTGCACTGCAATTGGCTTGAGACACTTTAGCCTGATGCTTATACAATTTTGGTGGCACTATCAATAAGTCTCTCCAGCCGGCTGAATCGTAGCTATTTACCTCAAATTACACACAGGAGCTTAATTGAGTTTCCTTTCTACTTGCATGTGCCACCGAAGCAGAAGTCTTCTTCTATCGCGTTGTCCCTAGAGAATGACGTCGAAGTGTGTAGGACTAGTTAGAGTGCTGGTGTCCATTTGCTCTATATATTGCCGATGTACAGCTCTTAAAGCTTTGCCTACAATTTGAAATTGTCAAGGACTTCGTCTACCTAGGCTCAACTCCAGATGCGAATAACAATACCAACACAGAAATGAATGGAAAACTAACTCCTACCACGGCCGACTAGCAAAGCCCAATAAATCCCAGTCCTGCTCTTCGACGCAGAGGTATGGTTTCTTCAAAGTCAGATGAGGAAATCCTCGGCCAATTCGAAAGATAAATTCTTCGACTTATTTGATGAAGAAGATGACTCAACGACGAACTTTACGGGGTGTATATCGACTAAGATGGCTGGCACATGTAGAACTAATGGACACCAATGCCACACTTCTGCCAGAGTCTTTGACACCATGCAAGAGGGACAATAAAGGAAAGCCAACGTTAACTTCGTTGGTACGTGTAAATAGCGAGAGACCTCAATAAACGTTACGTGGAAAATTGGAGGCTAGTTAAGGATCACGTAGCTGAAGATCCAGGTCCACCCCGGACTGTAGCGTCATGGAAAGACCCTCTCCTCTCCTTTTGTTAGGCTGACGTTGAAAGGAATACTTAGTTCGTTTGTGGCTATATTCTGTGCTTCAGATATAAAGGGTGGGCTATCTGTTTTAGGCAGAGAATCCTGTCGTACAACATCAACTGTTCTTTAAAAAAAAAAATCCAGGGCGAACGGAGGAGTACCGCAGGGATCCGTGCTGTGACACATAAAGTATGACGATGCTGCGCGACTCTGGGGGTTGGAAAATTAAAGGTTCTGCAGTCAATTTAGTCATCGTAGTACCTGTTAAAGTGCTGGAAAAGGTAGAGGAACGCTGCCTGAGGAATTCGAAATCCAGAGTGGGCTGCCGCAAGGTTGTATTCTATCACCAATGTTGTTCCTATTGATGATTAGCGATGTGCTTTGTGCTGCTTTGTTGACGAAAAACTGAGGAACTGGGTTGACATCGGAACAGAAACACATTGACTACGCTGACGATGTATCCTTACTCTCTCATAGAATTATGGACCTCCACCAAATGACAGCGGCTATGAAGAGGGAGACAGCCGTTCTCGGGCTGAAAATTAACACGGCGAATACTAAAGTTGTCAGCTTCAGGACGTACCGTTCATGTATGCATTGCTGGACAATTGATAGACAGGGTAGGAGATTTTCAGTATCTTGGGAGTACTGTCCCGACCGATGGTGGAACCGAACTGGATGTAGTCAGCAAAGCAAATTCTGCGTGCGGAATGTTGCATTTATAGCATAAACAACAAGCCTCAATATTCCGCTCTAACGTGCTATATGGTTCCGTGCTGTCAAATGGAGGCAGGACCAGAAGAGTGACCACTACTCTCATGAGAAAGCTGCAAACTTTTGTTAACAAGTGCCTGTGCAAGCGGTTAGAGTGGCTGTCTATACCAAGTTATAGGCGCACTTAGACCACAAGAGGTTCATTGTGATACCACTGGAGCTAGTACTAAATCAGCTACACAACGACTACCTATGGGAACTTGGCCAATGTTATCGGAGAGATCTACGTCCACGCAACAGCTTAAGGATTTTCTGGCCCGACCGTATCTCCAACAAACATCTTTACCAGAGCATGGGTCAGAAATCTATAGGCACATCCATTCAACAACGAAAGGGCCAGTGGAATGGTCACACGTTCCGAAAAGATAACAGTTGCAGGCAACGAAATCCGCTAACTCAGGTTGATAAATACGTAACTGTCCGAGAATAATATGGCGCACAGCAGTCGAGAAGGAGGCTCGACAATGGGGGAGAAGTTGGGCACACGATGGCGCATAGGCATAGTAGAAGTCGTAAGATTCACAAGGAAATGCAGGTCATTGGAGAAGTCCAGTAGGCTGACAGAATTGTATGCCACCTTACGAAGACCGTCTACGACTTATCTGCTTACAAACTCTAGTAGAACGCCGTCTCCGCACTTTCGCTACCCAGTACGATCCGGACAAGTCCTACATTGCTTGAGTTTGCAATTCATCAGACAACAGCGTTAGATCCCATAAAAACCAGGTTTTGTCAAAAATGTTCTAGGGAAACTCGGTCACGAACATCGAAAGCAGATATCCATCAAGCGAAGGCTGCTTGGTTTTAGAAGGTGAGCTTAAGCTCTCCAATTAGGCCTCCATTGGGCACGTTGTAGTTCTGTGATGTGCACTGAGAGGGAATACAGATATTGGGAATCATGTGGGAGAATAACTGTCCCCTGTTTTGCACGCCAAGTTGGTTGAGGTCCATTTCCATTTGCGTGCGCCACCTGAGTCACGATCCTCTTCTACTTCGCTGTCCTTCGGGGGTGGATCTCCGTTTAATCTCAGGGCTCAGGCGTCGTTCGTCTACGGTGACGTTCTGTCCGATATGTCGGTGTTGATTGTCCTTTCTCGTTGACAGGATATTCTTTTTTTTTGCCCTTATTGACCTTAATACTCACGAAAGCGCCACTGGTTGTTGACGAACGGCTTTAGGCGTTCACATAATACGGTAGAGAAGATGTTGTAAGAAGACTGATGCGTCTGCAGTTGGCACAGTTCAGAGGGCCTCCGTTTTGAGGATCGGGCAAGGAATACTGAGGTTCCACTCATCGGGCATACTTTCTTCCGACATAATTTGCAGAATGGTTTGGGCATGATCCTTATCATCGCCTGCCGCTTTGAACTACTTGGCAGTTAGACCGCCAGCTCCAGCAGCTTTGTCGGACTTAAGTTTAGATTTGGCTGTTCTCACTTTGTCCAGATCGGGTGGGGGGAATTGTTGGTTTACATCGCCCAGGTTGAATGGTTCATTCTGTCTGACAGCGGGATTCGATTTGTCGTCTCCGTAAAACAATCTGCAGAAATGGTTCTTCCATATCCTCAGCAACGACTGCATTTCTGCTACGATGGAGATATTCGGGTTTTAGCAGGATCCTTGACAGGATCATTTTGCCTTTCCTGCAGTAGGAGCGGAATCTCATTCCTGCAGTAGCATCTCTCTTTTTCCTCCGGCGCGCGCTCACGCTCCTTCTTTTCCCTCCTGAGAAGCCAGTGTTCATCTCTCGTCTTTTGCTCGTAGAGCTCACGGGCAGCTCTCCTCCTTCTATCCAGCATCGCTTTGTATGCCTCTTGCTTAGTTGCATATGCTTGCCGGCATTCGTCGTCAAAGCCAGGGGTTGCGTTGCTGTGGTCGAGATCACGTCAGAAGCGGCATATCTGATGGCTTTTGTGACAATGTTGCCACTGGTCTTCAATACTATAGAACGTCTTAAGAGATTAAAGAAGACTTGATCGGAAAAGGATTTGGTGATCCTTTGCGGACGTCAAACTTGCTCACAGTGTTCCTCATTCCTTGGCGGTGTTCGAGATATCCGCAACTGTACCTTGGCTACAACAAGGTAGTTGTCTGAGTCAGTGTCGCCCTTTCGGATCTTCGGACATTCAAACTAATTGGGGAGTGCCTTGCATCATCAACGTGGTTGACGGTTGATTAATCAGGAGATTTCCATGTTCTCTTGTGAATATCGAGATGCGGGAACCACGTACTAGATACGACAACATTTCGCCCCTCAGTCGATCAGCCTGAATCCGCTATCGACTGTGCTGCCAAATATGCTTTGCGTGAAAATCGCCAGGGACAAATTTAATGTCCTAGGGCACTGCTCGTACTCGTATGTTTCGTAAAAACCTATTTTTGGTGTCGTCATCTTTTTTGTCAGTGGGGCATGCGCGCATATTAGGCTAGTATCTAAGCAAAACACTTTTTCGCCGCAAAAAGCGAATTGGCGAATGGATTATAAATGCTGCCAGAACGAAAGAAATTACATTTTCGACTAATTTTTAATCATTTTATTATCTTTTAAAAAACGACAGAACTTTCCCTTAAACCTAATAGTTGCCTGTAAACATTAAGCTTAAATAAATAAAGAAAAACTGTCCAAGGAAAAAACCAAGTAAAATTTGAATTTTACATAAAAAATTTGGTTTTTTTGGTAAACAATCTTAAAATAATTATTCTCGTTATAATGAAATAGAAAACGGTGATCTACTATAATACAAAATACAAATTATTTAATTTGTTAGGTTTTTTAAACACCTTAGGTGTTTATCGTAACAAAAAAGACAAAAAATTCAAAATTCGTACAGCAGGAGAGGAAACAATGTCAAAATTGATTTTAAAGTACATTTTTGATCTGTTAATAGAGTTTTGTTGCCTTAAAGTTCGTGAATTTTTGATCATTTGATCGGCACTGAATTTGTCCCTAATTTCAATCGGAAGGGCGCACTGATTTACAACCAAAATTGTTAATTTTTGACTTCAATTTTGAAATTCCTGTGCACTTCTGACCCATTGAATGTGGCCTTATGGCTGACTAAGGTCCACAATAGTCCACAATTTTCAAAGAGTTTTGTTTGGGCCAACAGTGGTTAAGGGGGATTTAGCAGCTCACGCGACTTTGTCGCTCCGCTAAGGGTATGTTGACGACTGCTTGGCCTTATGGCTGACTAAGGTAGGTCATAAGTCCACAATTGTCAAAGTGTTTTTTATTGACCAACTGTGGATAAGAGTGATTAATTTAATGAACTCTAGTTTATGGAGGGTTTCAGCCGCTCACGCGACTCTGTCGCAACGCTAAGGGTATGTCGACGACTGCCTGGACTTATGTGTCATAAGTCCACAATTGTCAGAGAGTTTTGTAGGCACCAACTGTGGATAAGAGTGATTAATTTAATGAACTCTAGTTTATGGAGGGTTGCAGCCGCTCACGCGACTTCGTCGCAACGCTAAGGGTATGTCAATTACTGCCTTGCTTGTACCCGGTACCAAAGTCTACGTTTTCGTTTGTTCTCTTTATTCGAATGCTATAAGAATAGTTGTGTACTTATGGTCTACTTGCTTTCTTAGATTGTGGAACTGTTGTGGACTTTTGACCTATCCGGGTCGAAAATAGTCAAAAATTATTTGTGGACTTTTGGTCAGTGGACTTGTGGTGGACCCTGTACCATTTTGTACACCATACTTCAACATTCTAATCCTCTCCAACTGCACTTATTTTTTCTATATGTTTCATTACTTAAGTTCTTATAAGACATTTGGCATCAAAGAAAATTATAAAACTGGTATTTTGGTTTTGGTACATTAAAAAAAATTGATTAAAATTAATTTTTGGCATTGGAATGAATGCTCTAGAAGGTTTTTTAAGCTTTGCTCCTTAAATTTTTTTTGTTTTTATTTTAATTATTCGAGGACCGTTCAGGAATTCCAGTACTGGTAATGACGCTGGTTGTAATCTCGCCATTGACTGATCTGCCGCCATCTATTGGTGGAACTCTGCAAATGTGTAGATTATTCATTTTAATTGATGCAGCCCCAGTTTAGGTCGTGAGACAATTTTCGAACTTACGTTTGTGTAATTTGTCTGTTTAATGTGCTGGAATTTGGTAAATGTGGCGACTGACTTTGTGATGGTGGCTCACAGCAATTGTACTGTGGGGTATGATTGTCTCCGGCTGATGTTGGTACTTCTGATATCAGGTGATGACGGCCGGCGTTAATTGAAGTGACATCACTGTGACTGATGCTAATGCGATTTGTACCATTACTGGTGGCGTTAGACATGTCATGCAGCTCATGCGTTGAAACCATTGGCAGGCCCATGGTTCGGACATCTGATGGATACATGGTGTGGTGTGGGGTTACCATTATGCCTGTTGATGGATAAATGAATGCTATTAATTCCTTTATTAGTTATCTACTTGTGGATGCTTAGGAAGGTGGTCTATGTGTTCAGTTCGTAAGATTTGAGCTGTAAGGAAGCCATCCGGTTGAGGGATTGAGGCCGATCCATCTGAGGAAAACCAAGAAAATGACTGCAACGCCCTCACTAAACGCGACAAATTCACAAAGTGGAGGCAAAAAATACAACAATGCCCCCAGTAAGCAGAATTCGGTGTCGTCATCGATCCCGAGACTCATCTACAATCACATTCCAGCTGTCAGTTCTTTAGATCTGATTGGTGCATATTTTGCAGTCAGCTCTATGCGTCTTGCAACAACAAAAAGTCTACTGATGACGATCCTAGCCGAAATAAGGACAACGATATTCAGAACTGCACGTGGAATGTTAGGACCCTTAACAGGGTGCTATAAAACAGACATTATCCATCCAAAAGAGGACGAAAAACGGTGCCAACCTCACTGATACCTTTGATGTCAAAAAATCATTGCGAGCAGCATGCAGAAACTACGGCGGGAAACTCGAAAATTGAGAGCCCAAGAGGGAGAAAACCTTGGATCTTGGAAGAAGAAGGCATGATGTCAAAACCTGCCCCAACAAAGGAATGCCTTGATCGGTGGTACCTCTCGGATTTGGCTGCGATATATAAGTCGTTCGTTCGCCCGGAGCTCGATTACAACGCTCCTGTCTGGTCTGTGCACTCAGGATAAGATTCAAGATCGTGCCTAAAAACTTTTACAGCTCTTCGAAAACCATTCGACAGTGAATATGAGACTTGTTGTAAGCCCCCTGCTCGAGTACGAAAAGTGCTCTCTGAGCCCAATAGACTTGAGAGCTTGTCTTGAGAGATCAAATCAAAAAATCAGACTTATCCATGACAGGGGGAGATAACGGAAGCTTTGGAAAGGAAAAATAAGATTCTGATGAAGGCGCACTTTCTGGGAAACAAAAAGCAAGCTGGAAGGATAGGTCAGAGACTGAAAAGATAGTGCTGTAGCTAAGCAGCCTCTTCTCACCTTCTTTTATTTAAAAACCTCAGAACACGATGGTAGGTATTTTCAGCAATTGTACATGTGTTACTGGAAAAAAAGATTGTACGGAGCCGAGGTATGTGCCTTGGGGATATATACGGTTAACCCACTTATTGCAGCTTGGGTGTACAATACTTTGGATGACAACCGTCATACGGGAATCTTCCGACTTAGGGGTTGGATCGACAGGAAATGTCCACAGTTTGGTGTATTATCACACACTCTAAGGAATCTATCTGCGGACTTTCTCCTGGGTAGACCTTAGGAAAGTCGCCTTCACACAATAGTAGCCAAAGACAAGCTTAAAGACGTTGAGAAGGGCACTCTTTCGTGGTGGAGTTGTGGTGGGAGCCTTCGATAAGAACTACATGAATATGTGCTATGAAAACGATTCTGGAAATGATGGCACTTCCTTGGATTGTCCTATCTAAGCAATCTACTGTTCAGACGAGATGGCTTTTGGTATCACTTGTACTGGAGTTTCGATGAGCTTTCACGATGCTTTTCCAACGACCCTGGCTCCATAGATATGCCGTCTGCTTCAATGACACCGGAACTTCGGCTGTTGTCCAATTTTAGAGTCGACTTTCCTTAAGTTCCGGACTGGCTTCGGCCAGAGTCTGAGCCTGGACTGGGCTGAAGTTGAATCTTTACGGATGGCTACAAAACTAGTCAAGGGAAGCTGAAAGGGGTATCTTCATGGAGACTGACAACACCAGACTTCACTACGCGTTAGGTAAGCATGCCACTGTTTTCAAGCAGAGGTTTATGCTATCTACATATATTGCAAGGAATAGGTGGAGAGGTTGGAGTATCTCTGTCTGCAGTGACAGTCAGGCACTTAGGCACCTAGGGCCTTGTTCAACTCTATAACCCGTTCCAAAATAGTTCGCAAGACTGGACTTTCTGGCTCTTGTCTGAGTCCCAGGTCACACTGGAGTTGCGGGAAATTAGATCTCCGATGAGATTGCTAAGCAAGGCTCAGAACCTTAACATGCGTTGGGCTTTCCGTATCCTCGGTCAAGGCCTCTATTAACGATTCGGTTTCTCACGAACACAGTTGTGTGTTGCATGGCTCTCCAAGATGCAGGTCGACTAAGCGATTGCTCCCGAGTGCTTGTAAGAAATCAGCAGGATCCTTGCTGTCTCTCAGCAGAATAGACTATTGGCGACAGGATATTTTCCACTGTCTGTGACGGTGGAGAGGGCGACGAACTGCGCTAGGCAGAGCCATAATGATGGGTTTCCTACAAAAAGGGGCCATAAACGTCGGTCAACTGTGGCCAAAGCCGCAACTTCTAGATATGAGCAGGACATGGACCTCAGGTATCATCCAAAGAAAATGGGTACTCAGAAGGAAAACACCCACAGGCTACAATGACTTCAAGAACTAGACATAGCAGGATATACCCTGTGCCATTGTCCGCCTTTTTAAACATGGAAAGAGCGATCTTGGAAAATCACTAGCAGGAAACTTTGACGATAAACCAGATTTGTTTCTAACAAATAAGGGAAATCGAGGTTAGGGACGAGCTGTGGAGAGATCCCGAGAGCATTCTTGGCTAAAAGGGCCCATGGAATAGAAACAAAAAGGGGTCCTTTTCGGTATGTCTCTCAATACATTTGTGTACAAGGAGACCTTTCGATAGTCCCCGTACAAGGATTTTAAAAAGCCTGAGACGTGGACATATATAAGTGAATAAACTCCACAATCCTTTTGTTCCTCCATTGAGAACCATAACGTCATCTCAAAAGAGTGAGTAAACTGCTCATTCACAACATGGACTCTCGGTTATTCCTTTTAAAGGACACGGAATCTAGCTCAGTTTGGTCTTCTTAGGTCCAAAGCGAAGCCTTCTTAGTCGTGGCTCTAAACTACAAGTGGATGCCTTATCGAACACTCTGCTGCTTTGGCAGTATCGACAAAATTATTTGCCAGGATAATATAGGCTTTTAAGACTCACGACGTTTGTTATCAGACTTCTTGACTCTTTTCAAAGAGCACGAGAGGGGATTCCCCCTTTTCGCATATACATAAGTAGCTAGAGCCCTTTGTGAAGTCCATCTGAATGAACTACGGAATCTAGTCGAAGAGTTCTTGTCTCCCCACAACACCTTGGCGATGTCGATTTCGCTTGCAGTCAAGTGACCTGCCTTGGGATATTTAAAGGAAGTATTGGACACGTTGACATGTTTCAGCTTCCATCCGTACAATATTCTTAGCAACTAGGACAGTTCGAAGCTTGGCTGACGTTGGGTATTATGAAAGCGAGGCTTAATGTAGTTCATAGCTGACCGCCATTGATCCTGGAGATCGAAATGAGTTGAGCAAACTTTCTCGAATATCACGACGCATATCCAGTGGACGCACTTAAAGGGTTTTCGCATTCAGAATACGCCTTTAGTAGTAGCCTCATAAACAAGAATTTAAAGCCGATTTAGTATCCTTCTATTAAGCTCCTTTCCAGCTACCAAAAGAAACCAAATTCCTCACTCACGTCAGGTGTGTAAGTAAAACTGAACCTGAAACAGGCTCTGCCCACTTTGGCAAAAAGGTTCCAACCCACCAACAGAGTCCCTCAAAATGGCGTAAAAGGATTTTCTCTTCCATACCACTGAAAACCAGAAAAATACAATTCAACTCACTTGGTAGTGTGTTCCTCATCGGTGCTCCATTCGTCAGCTTCGGTTTGCGCTTCCTCTTCTGGATGCCCTCCTTCTTCATCGTTAGCGGCCGATTCATGTTATGCAACTTAAAGTACAATCCGCACGCATTACAAACCGGTTGACTCTCGTTATTGCGTCGCCACAACGTCGTCGATGTGGTGAAGCAATTCGCGCAGCTAACTCCACTCCTGCGATTGTTATTCGCAGGAGACGCCTTCTGTTTGGTCTGACGTGGTGGTACACGCGTCACATGAGTCATACGTGATGATGAGCATCCCATGCAAATGTAATCGTTATCCTTACGCAGAAGTTGTGATCCACAGTACTGGCATTTCAAATCGGCGGTAATTGGATCAAACGTTGTTGTAGTGGCGGTGCTTCCGGACGTGGTCACCCATGATGTGCCATTCGGTGAGCCGTAGTCATCGGTTATCACCTGATTGTAGGTGTTCTTAAAAGAGGTAGAAATGATTTCTTGACAATAGGGAAACAAGGACTAGCTGTACTTACAATATTGGAGAACTCAATGGCCGCTGAGGTTGGCCAATAGGTCTCGGATATGCTTGGATTCTCGTAGACGGTTACCGGGAACTGACTGTTGGGTCGCATTGAATTCAACGTGGGATCGGTTTTGTACAGGAGCGGAGTGGCATTGGACATGTTGTAGGTTTGCGTCAGACTAGAGAACGGGCTATTCTGGCTGTAGTTGCTCGAGACTGAGTATTCGGAGCCGGTTGTTGGTAGATTTCCTGCAGCGGGGCCCAGATTTGTAAAGGTTTTCGCCTCATTGTGGGCATCAACGACAGTGGCGCCGTTCAGGGCGCTCGGATCGTAGTAGATGATTTGAGTTTGGTCGCCATTTTCGATGGCAGCAGCAAAACGTTCATCATCGTAGGCACGTAGGGTATGATGCTGCGGATGTTGACTGTGATGATTTTGAAGCGCTGCAGAGGAGACTACAGTTGCCTCGGGGAAGGTGGCCACCGATCCAGATGATGGTTGCTCGGATTGTTGTTGTAGTTGTTGTTGTTGGTCCTTGTCGAGGGACTCGATTTTAATTGATGGATTCTCACATGCGATTAGAGTTGTGGCTGTTGGAGTTGACTCATAGGTGTAAACGGTGGTTGGTTCCTCAGTTCTTGGCGGCATTTGAACGAAATCCGATGGAGAGTGCTGATGGCTGTTGTAATCCGAATCGGCGTCGTTTTCTCGCACTGTCTCGCCAACTTCTCTGAAAGGAGATAAAGCGTCTTTAGAATGATGGGCTTCGGAAATGACAATTACGCAAATATTGGAAGGCAATAAGAAACGGAACTAGGCGGCTATGGAGTCTCTAATCTTCAAATTTATAGTTTATGAGCAAACCGAAACCAGCTACTTCTCTGAAGGGTCCAAATAATTGCACTGAACGTACTTTGAAGGTAACTGAAGCCACACAGCAACCTCCAGCTAAACGAGAAGAATTTAGTAAGCCCTTCAGGCTGCGATAAACTATAAAATGTTGGTTCACCTAGATTTCCATTTAGCGTCTTATACGCTGACAGCTGTCAAAATATGAACAACTTTTCCTTACGATTATTTGCACTCCAAAAATAAGAATTATTTGACCTCTAAATTGTTTGATGTAACGTCAGTTCTTTGACGAACGATTTAATATTAAATTTGGAACATATTGCTTCCAAATTGCACTGTTTGACTCAATTTCATAAAATCTTACATTGCGTTTAACACTGTCAATCCCTTTTTTGTCAAATCTATTTCGCAAATAATTACGCAGAACCTACATTGCACTGTTCAACACCGACACTTTAAGATCTCGTTTTACACTCCAAATACTGTCAAATGCACCAAATGCAAAGTGACAACATTCACTTTTACTGCTTTGTGAAATGTCCAAATTCAGACAAAAGTTTGACGCAGGAAATTTGACGATTATATTGTCTGATATCGTTTGATGTCAAAAAACGTTGACATGTGCATACAAAGTTGCGTTGAAAAGCTGTCCACTCTTCATAAGGAAAAATTTGGACAGTTTGATTCTCAAAGAGTTTGTGTGTCAAGTACGCAATTTGAAAGTTTATGCTTCGAATTTAGAAGGAATGGAAACAGTTGTCAAACTTACGTAGTCTACGTAGTGCGTAACGTAGAGTAGAAGACTATAAACAAAGGTTAGATTCACAGGCTTTACTAAATTCTTCTGTGTGGATCATGTAGGGATAAGCCCAAAATCGTCAATCTCGGTGAGATTACACGGACCCAGAAGGATGACCTGCTGTTCCAACTTAACGAGGCAGGGGGGAAAACTGAATAGTTTTAGGGCATAATCGGTGAAATCCTTGGTGATGACGTGGAAATCCGAACGCTGACACACTGAACAGTGTTGGAAATCAAAAACATGGATGAGATCACCACCAAGAAGGATATCTACGATGCAACTGTATCCCAGTACCATAAACCTTAACCGATGCGCGGCCACACAGGGCTGTCTGGCATAAATTACGAGAAAAAAAAGGGTCGACATTGCCCTTATTAGTGAACCATATAAACGAATTGATGGTTGTAGGACTTTTAGAAACCACGCTCTACGAAAATTCAGCGATCCCACGGGCTTTTTTGTCATCCTGCTATCCAGAGTGGCGTAAGCTCTTACAACGAAGGAGATGAAAAACAAGCTCTCGTCTGCATACAGACTCTGTGCAATATGCCGTTTCCGATTAGTTTCCGGCGAAGCAGCCTTTCTTATAGCGGGTATGGTCCCCATCGACACAAACGAGATGAAAGGGCAACATCTGCAGGGTAGTGGTAATCTAGGTAGGATAACACGGCAAAAGGCAGATGGACCCACAGGCTTATTCGCAAGATCGAGATCTACTAATGGAAGTACTCCCACAGATTTAGACACGATAGCTCGCCCTTCTCCCCAGAATGTCCAGATGAAGATGTAGAGCAGGCAAGCGCGCTCTGCAGAGAGAACAATAAGCTTGCGAATCCCGGAGCTTCTAGGAAGCCATATGACTACTTGGAGATCTGTTTCTTCACTAGGACGAAGGAAGAAGGTGCAGAACGAATTAAGAAGACTCGAAAGACTAGAAAAGCAGAAGATCGCGAAGTGGCCGTGTTACGCGGTAATCTGCTGATATATGGAGACGGACACTGCAAAGAAGTAGTAGGTAAAAGCATGCCCGAGCCTATGTATCCCATGAATTCAAGAGAACTCCATGTGAACAAGCTGAAGAAGCAGTAGATAGTAGAATAGGTAGCTTACGGCAACACTCGGCAAAGAACTTGAATGGGTCTCCGCCATGAGGACCGCTTACGAAGATGGGGGGAAAACTGGCTCAAGAGTTCTCTGATGCTCAAAATTCCAGGATTCGAATTATACTTCCTAGGAAGGTGGCACATCGTGTTGAGATAGTGTGTTTCCTTGTGAATTGGCCGAAGTAACAGCGAGTCCCGCCAGAAGCTCAACAATCTAACCACCAAACGCAATAGAGAAATGATAATCAAAAGATCCAAAGCGCCATTTAGCGAGGTTGCGGACTATCAACTCTACTTAATCACTTTTGGCGATGATTAGTGGTGTCTTGCAGAACGAAGTTTAATGAAGTCTTAGAGCCTATATCAAAGACCTCGAATATGCTGATGATATTGCCCACCTAAGCAGCGCGTAACACCGGCTTGATCCTAAACATTCACATCCAGGTCAAGCCACATCTATAGGAAGGAGTTTCTAAATAAATCTAACAGAATTTCCAATCTGACAGTCGCCTACCTGAAGTTTCAGTGAACAAGAAGTTACTTATGTCAAATGATGACGAAATAGGCGTCAAAGTCACATATTCAGGAAGGCTTGTCAAAAGTTTTTGGCCCCTAAGCCCTGCAAAAGTGTTCATGAAATTTAAAGTCGCTTTGCATTGACACTCTTATATATGCCTGGAGTCCAAATGACAAAAAATGGCACGTCAAACGACATTTAAGCTCTGGACTTACTTAAGTTTAGCTAGAAACGTTAAGGCAAGGCGCTGGTGATCTTTGAGTTCCAAATGAATTGTAAGGGTTCTATCAAGTGTATTTGACACTTAAGCGCTTTCAAACGCATTTTGTCTGCTTCACTTTGACAGTTGCAACGTTATTTCTTAGACACCAAAAAATGTCAGTTGTCAGACATTTCAAAGTTTTCGACACTTAAGCACTTCCAAACGTATTTTGTTCACTTTGCTTTGACAGATGCAAGGTTATTTCTTGCACTTTAAGTGACAGTTGTAGGGAAACTTCTTTAAAGGACAACGGCACTACCGTTTTATATTTGAAATGTCAAGTCCTTTCTTATCACACATGGATGCCTTTAACAAATTAAAACCACTCACCTCAGGGTTCCAGATGTTGTCAGAATGCGCCTCTGTTGTGTCCGTACAATTGGTACTGACGACGGATCGATTATTTGCGCACGCAGGAGTCTAGGTACATTTAAGGCGTTCTCTTTCCTTTGCTGTTGTTGCTGATGCTGATGCTCCTGTTGTAGCTGTTGCTGCTGCTGTTGTTGTTGATGTTGCTGTTGTAAATGTTGTTGTTGTTGTTGCTCCTGTTGATGCTGCTGCTGCTGCTGCTGCTGCTGTTGTTGCTGCTGTTGCTGTTGCTCTTCAATTGTTGGCGATTGTACCTGCTCATTTGTGGGCTCTATTTTGATCTCAGTTATAAGGTCGATGGGCTTCTGTTGCTGTTGTTGCTGTTGATGTTGTTGCTGACCTTCCATCTGCAAAAGTTAAAGACTGAATGAAAAAAAAAGTTTTTGTCGCCAAAAGAATATAGATAGTGCCGCACCGAAAGGTGTGTATCGGTACGGTACTAAACTACGTCAACATCACACAGATACTTTCCGACGATGCGTCATAAGACATATTCCGGTCTAGTGTGTTCAATGACACGAAATTTTGTGATCGGATTTTCATGTTCGACAAAAAGTCATTCATCGATGATGATGTGTGACGGCTGTGGGTATGTATGGAATGGGGATGGGGATGGGGTTGTGGATGCGGTCTGCTCAAAAAAAGTCAACAATCATCGTCGAAGGGGGAAAGTGCTTTTGTTTTTCAGATTTTTTTTCTTTTTTCTTTTCTGAGTCGTCCGAACAGGAAACATTCGAATGAATTTGTTTGCCAAAGAGTAGAGTTGTCGTTGTTTTAAGCTTTTTTTCTGGTTTTTTTGTTGTATCTTTTCTTATTGTGCACCTTGTTTTAGGTGCCCAGAGAAAAAGGCGAACAAGAAGAAGTAGAAGACGAAAATCGGAAACAAAAATGTTGTACTAATATTTACTTTGCATCATTGTTGTCGTCGGTTGTGTCGTGTGTCGGTGTGGCTTTGGTTTTTTTTTTATTCGACACCTTGCGCCTTTTGAGGTTTTTTGTCGGACAGCAAACATTACAAAACGTCATAAATAGTTCATACGTTTTAATTTGTTTTGTGTGTTAAACGAACGGAAATCACTGTCAATCGGATGTTTAATTGGATGGTGGGTGTTCTTTTTTTTTTGTTTGGTTTCGACAGAATGTCAACAACACCTTTTGCACTTAAGTGTTGGCAAGTGGTTTCTTGTAATTCGGTGATTTTTTTTTATTTCTTTTCAAAAGTGCCCTAGCGTTTGAGAGGCCGATTGTCCCTTGTGTGTAGGTTCACAGTAGATGAAGAAACTTAAATAAATTCAACTGAACAGAAATACTTTGTCTAAAGCGGGGTTCACATTGAACGATTTGCTTGACAGATGAGTTGCCCTAATTAGACGCGAACAACTTTGTCCTCAAATTTGGCAATTGTTGCTGGTTTATTGGCATAGACCAGAGATTTAACGTAACCCCAGAGAAAAAGGTCTAAAGGCGTCAAATCTCACGATCTTGGCGGATAATTGAAGTCGGCTCTTAGTGAGATTACATGACCCGAAAACTTCGTTCGATGTGTGGCACGTCGCACCGTCCTGTTGAAACAATATGACGCCAATACCCAAACAATCAAATTCCAGCCAAGTAAACTCGGTTATCATGACCCCTGATCCCCACCATTATGGTCTAGATAAAGAAAGCACGCTAAGACTGTGACTATTGAAACGTCTCCACAGATTTGGACACGAAAGCTCGCCCTTCTTCTCAGAATTTCGAGATGAAGAGGAATACGTGGAGCCCACAATAAAAGAATGAACATGCCAAGCTCGCAGCTCGTAATATTCCAGATGGCAACTGGTTGGACATCTGTTCCTTCATGATGAGCGGGCAGAGCGAGCTAAAAAGAGTCGAAGATGACTTGGCATAAATTGGAAGGACGTGGATCCCAGGAATCCTCAATCATACCAGCCCTCCTCTACGCTGCAGAGACATGGACTTTGTCAAAAGTGGATGAGGGGTCTCTTGGCGGTTTCGAGAGGAAAATTCTTCGGTCCCGTCTGCATAGACGGTGTTGGTAGAGGAGATACAACATCGAAACTACACCAACATAGCCAAAAAATGAAGGTCCAACGACTGAGTTGGCTGGGTCATGTAGAGCGTATGAACACCTATGCTCCGGCTCGGGAAATCTTCGAATTCACTCCCGAAGGACGGCGCAGTGGAGGAAGACTGAGACTTAAGCGGTGCACGCAAGTGGAAGGGGATCTCAATCAACTTGGGGTATAAAAGTGGAAACAGCTAGCTAAAGATCGAGCTGGCTAGAGATGTTTGTTAGTTGAGGCCCAGGTCCACTCCGTACTGTTGCGCTACCATAAGTAAGTAAGGAAGGATTCCTGGTATCAGCTATTGAGGTTTACAAATAGGACATGCTGGTAACTCGGGCTACTAACATCCATTGGTGCGTCCATAGAAAAAATAAGCCGCGACCCCACAGCCTGCCAGTAGAGCCACGGGATAAAAGGTTCAGGAAATGGGAGCTGGTTTTAAGCCAAAAGCATTCAGGAAACCCTCGAGGTACGTGCCTGCTTTTATGCCTAACAAGTGCACTCTAAATATGGCGTCAGTCAGATGCGCACAATAGTGTGTTTCTCACCTGATGTTTCCGACATGCTGGGCCGGCCCTTTCAGTATCTATCAAAGGTTTCCACCTACAGACCGCGGGAAAACAAAGTTTACTTCGAAATAGAGCCAACCTAGTCCCAGGAAGAAGATCTGAAGGTTTAACGCCGTACAGAGCTCTTACCTTCCATTCAGTTTCCTATTTACAATTTTGATCTAAAAATTTCGTCATTTTAAGGCCCACCTCTCACTACGCCGTGACATAAATTTCTTAAACGTGCGTGCTTAATAAAATGGCTCTCCCACCTTAAGTGTACACTTCTCGACACTTTCTGTTTATTTTGAGACAATAAACTAACGTTTTATTGTACCACTAAGCCGGCATTTGTCAAGTGTCACCTACGTTTCATAAGAACTGCTTGCGTTATTGTTGGTAATTCATTAAGGTGGAAGTTCGAAATTAAATTCGATCAATTTAGGATCGAAAATTTATTATTTTATTGCTCAATTGCTTTGTTGCGGGTGTTTATTTATTTATTTATTTTTTTTTATTAACTGCGTAATTTTATTGGATCACCTTTGTCAGCATTTTAGTCGATGTTTCCTAGAAAAACAAGTCTTCGAATTTAATTTTTATGATCGAATGAGTGCGATCAAGTAATCAATTTTGTTATAAAGACTTAGACATAAAGTCACTTGAGTCGTTTCAGTCATCTTATAATTTATTGAAGTGGTTTTGTTTAAGGTTTTTTTTTTTTTTGTTTTTGTTGTCAACTTAACAACGCATGACTTTGAGTTACCAACATGAATCACGTAAATTACCTGACATAAGGTCGAAATTTATATTTATCACCTGTCAACGTTGAAGATTAGGCCACGAAATGTCAGAGCAAATCGGGGCCTAAATTATTTCGAAATTTGTTATTTTTGTTTTTATCAATTTTGACAGAAATAGAAGTAACAAATCACTGACAAGATTGAAATTGAAATCAATTGAATTCAATTGAAATTATTTTCAAGTCGAAATAAAATTAAAAAATGTGGTTCACTTGTCAATGTCGCTGGACGGATCGTATAATTTGTCCTTGAATTTTCTCCTGCAAAGTTCGTCAGCGAAAACGAGACCGAATATCTTAAAAAAGTTTCGTTCGAATCGTCCAAGGATATGTATACGTATTGATCCGTTCATATTTCCGTGCCGCTACGAAGGAGTGGGATAATGGGGTCCCATACAGGGTCTTCTTAAATATTCGAGACTAGACTAGACTAGACACTATTCAGCAGGAGTTATTCTTTGATTGCTAGGCTGAGCATACGTCGACGTACGTAACTGTGCGAACACAAGGAACTTATATTATACGACCACAATAGATTCTTGCTTGGATTCGTCAAGTTTTCGTTGACTTTTGCTCATTTACGAAAACAGCGAACCCATTCGCTCTTTCGTGCGAAAATTTGACACTTGACTTTAACAGCTGTGCAATTGCTTCCGTTCACATACGCAACTTGACCAATTGACAGTACTGAAGGAAACTTAACGTAGAATTTTGACATTAGCTTCCGATTGCTTTCGACTATTAGACTACTTTTCAAGGATGATATTGAAGAATTAACCCGACAGCGCGTCACCTTGTTTAAATCCTTTTTTGACATCAAAAGTCTCGGTGAGATCATTTAAAAGCTTTTTCTCACCATCCTGCAAATGGATGTCAAAACTAGACGTGCCTCTGTAAAGCTCGTCTCTATAAAAGGCTGTGATGCGTCTTCGATAGAGTCTGGCTATCGATTTGGACATCTTGGTTTCTCTCAACTATCTGGCTGGAGTGTAGAAATTTGATCGTATGTGGACTTTCCTGACCTATGACCGCACTGATAGGGCGCAATCAGATTGCTGACGAAGGATTTCAGACGTTCACACAATATGGCAGCTTAATTCTCTGCACGATGTTGAAGAGGATGATGCCGCTGTAATTGATGTTCTTTCTGGTGGATCGGCCAAACAATGCTGGGATTCCTTCTATCTGGCATACACTCGTTTGACCGCATGACACCCTCCAACGCTTCTTTCTCATGCTCTCTCTATTTCTTTCGGATGAACCGACATTCCTCCGCTTCTTCTGCTCGAAGAGCTCGGGAGCATCCGTTGTCCTTCTTTGCAGGCGTGTACCTGTCGACATTTCTCGTCAAACCAGAGGTTTCTTGGTGGATGTCTAGTGAAACCCATCAGACTATCTGCGGCCTTTTTGATGGTTCGTTGGCAGCGTAGCCACTAGTCTTCGAAACTTTTTAAAAGGCTACAGGATACGCGATCAGCGAAGGTAGTGCTGATCTTGACCTTGGTTCCTGTCTATGTTGGCTGCGCGGAAGATTCAGAAGTCTGTTAATCGGAGGATTGAAACGTACGTGGTATTAGTGCGTGACCTATAGTGACATTTCGTCTCCCAACAAAGCCTTGAGCTATGCGAGCTCAGACCTTTTTCTGCAGAAGGTCCATAGGTCGAAATGGACAAATACGTCGTAAGTAATTTCCTTACAATACAACACAAAGGAAGGGTGTTCCCACCAAGGCACTCTTGATACCCGGACGACAGCGGAGGGATTCCCCAGACGGAATTAATAGTGGCACTCAGTGAACACCTTTTTTGCAATACTTCGAAATTTTCGAAGGGGTACATGGGCTTGGTCATCCAAGTTGGAAGTTTTGCGCGGGCTTTACTGTCTCATCATGGAAAAGCAAGCAAAAAAATGTTTCGAAGCAACCAATAGTCTCGAAGAGGATGATGACCCAGCAAAATTTAAAAAAGGATGAGGACGTCTGAATACGTATGTGGAATATTCGAAGCCTTAACAGACCCTAGACTGCATTCTATGGGATGGAAAGGGCCGGCCAAAATGAGGATGAAAAACGAAGATCAGAAGCAGACATGACATCCATCGCTTGGGATAGGAAAAACGGAGATCAGAACCAGCTATTATTCGGGTGGTAAGACGCGGAACAAGTTTTAAGCTTTCAAGATACGTATAAGTGGGCAACAATTCTTATCAAGGCTACACTCGCAAACCTAAGCCTGATATGCACTCTCGCTCCCCCAGAGGCAAAAGACCTCATTACCAACTTAGATAAAAAAAAAAAAAAACTAACCAACCTCACCATTAAAGCACTGTAACAGCTGTTTCAAAGTGTAAATACTGGTTAACTCAGATACAGATAAACTTAACTAATCTCCAAATTGATAGAGAATCGTTTCGTATCACTTTTTTTTTTAAAAAAAAGAAGATATACTTATGTATCTCTCTCCCCTCTCAGAGGGGTAATGGGGGCCTGTTTCCATTGAGTAAACACACCAAGGAATGGGTGTACCTAATCCAAAGATAAATCATAATCTACAAAGCGCCACAAAAGTTATGATAATAAGTCTACATAGTATGTGGAGAATATGGGTCTAGGACCTTGTCTGGCCCAAGTCTACCGTCAGGTGTTGTATACTCGTACAAAACAAAAATTTACATAAATACACAACAGAACCACGGAAATCAGTTAAATGCGATAATGGTCGGAGATATCTTTGGTTACGTGGCAAATATGGTGATAAAATGCAGTACGTATCTGTAACGGGACAACGAAATCTTATCTTCAAGCCATTAGGTATTGAAGATATTCACTTTTGTACGAGTATATATGTATGCACAGATACTTGTTGAGATTTGAATTTGTGACCTCCTGCAAGGAAGATAGCAGAAACTATAAACTTTGCTCAGAGTTACTCATTCTGGCGTAAGTTTTCGACGTCAGTCAGTCAGGCATTTGGTATCTTTGCAATTGGCACACGTCATTTCCTTGCACACCTTTGGGGTAAAGGTATTTTAAGCTTGCCGATGTGACCAGTCAGAATTAACAGCGTTTTACAACGTTTTTTTTTCTTTTTTTTTTGGGTGCAGTTTGACAGGCTTTCCCCGAAGGTTTTTATTTTGTTTGTCATTTGTCATGTCATCCACTTGAAGTTGTTTTTGAACGTTTTCGGAAAAACGATTTATTTTTGACGGTGAGTAATGGAATTTTGATAAAATGGTTTACAGGCATCAATAGAAATCCCCCTGCTTTGGCCCTTTATGACAGTTGAGTCTGATATTTATCGCACAGGTGTCGGAAATGCCTATGCTGACTGTATGCGTCACAAATGACATCAGCGGTATGAGTATTTGAGGAGCTGTTACATGAGAAAAACAGTTGTCAGTGGGACTTGCACTGACGTTAAAAGTTCTCTGACAGTCGCACTTTGCTTGAAAGGTTCTGAGTTTTAGATCTAAAAGTTAAATAATCAAATGCGTGAGAAAAACTGTCGATGGGATCGATAAAATGGGCTCAAAACGATCAGCAATACAAAACAACCGTTTTAAAGAGTAATCTGTTCACGATTCCAGCCACCTTGTGTTAGAGAACTGTATGTCGAAGAGTATGGGAGTCTACCATGGAATCAATCTTGAACTCACTTTCCATAGGACTAGAGGTGAAACGATCTCCCGGACTGGCTGCTCTTAGACTCAAGACCTTAAGGCATTTCAACAAACGGACCGCAACAGGATACTGGGCTATCTGGAGGGTAGTACAAGCGGCCTCTTTTATGGCATCCGAGCGACCTTTTACGTGAGGAATAGAACTATAACACAAGCTTTAGAGTTCGACTTCCCAAATGCGAGAAATGGCGGCAGACCCCTGCTATTCCAAACGAAGATGGAATAGAAGTGTACACGGATAGATCGCACATCCCTAGAGAATCGGGATCGGTTTACTCCCGAAAGCGAACTGTCAATCACGCAGTCTATCTGGAAATGTTCGTAACTGTCTTTCAGGCAGATTATTGCTACACATAGGAGCGCAACAGCCTCAACGCCTGCTCAGGCAGTAAAGCAGCCCTAATAGCACTAGCAAACCCAAGAACCAACTCAAAATTGCTGAATTGCTGAATGCAAGGAAAAACTTAATATCTTGGCAACCTCCTCACAGGTCAATCTAACACCTCAACATGGGACTGACTACTTGAAGTACTTGCCCGAGATGCGAGGAAGAGGAAGAGAGCCTCAAACACTTTCTTTGCGACTGCCCTGAGTGAGTGATACCCTCAGCGACATCATACAAAGGAGCCTAACAGAAGCTCAAAACTGGTGCGGCACGGTTGGGCTCAACCACGATAGTACCAGGAAGCTTGAACTGGGGCCAAATCGGCTGTCAGGCGCAGTAATGATACCAGTAAGAGAAGTGAAATATCTAGGACTTCTCCGGACAGTAAACTCTCGTGGAGGAGATATCAAGAAAGGCTACCCGTCCTCTCATGATATGTAGGAGCCTAGCTCTAGAGAAGCAGACTCCTTGAAAAGACGAGGAGCAGCGGAACCTTTCATTCGACTTGAATCATTCTGCGGAATAGGAATAAACTAAGAACTCAGAAAAATGGAGAAAAAAAGACAGGGCAAGAGCCTGGATTAACACTCCGGGCATGAGGCAAGCTAAGAAACTTCTAGGGTGCTACAACTGAAAAGATTCGAAGCATGCATCTGCCCTAGCAAAATGACAGGATTTTTAACGCGGCACTGCAGAGGCACACATTGCACATTCTGCAATATATCCAGCGAGACTCTAGAGGTTCTTCTGGAGTCTTGTGTGGCACTGACACATAAAACATTGGAAAGCTTAAGCAAATACCAATCACCAGATGAGGAAACTCCAATCTTCGACCCACTCCTCATCCTCAAAGAAACCAGATCAGAGAGGGTGCTCGAGGGTGGACTGTCTTTGTCAAAGCAAAGTTAGAGTGCTCAACCCACAACTATAATTCCGAAGGAACTCTAATTAAGGGATCACACCTTTCGTAGGTATTAGCAGGGAGCTCAAGAGACCATTTGGGATGGCAAAGGCCTAGTTATTGGTCTCGTAGAAGCAGCATTAGCCAATGAATGCTGATGCCTCTGCAGACGAACACCTACAGCACTTCTAGTAGGTCCCACTTCGACGCTTCCTCGCGGGGCCTCCTGGAAGATTCTTCGGAAATTGCGAGGTTTGAAGAGAGGGAATGGCGAGTCTCCTGCGCTATTATTAACAGGACAAGTATTGAAGCCGCAACCGTAACCCATCGACCACGGACAATGATTGGCTTCTAGAACGTTAAGACCCTCCTCAACAACGGAAAGAAGGTCCTTCAAATTCTAGTTTCCTCCAATTATAGCGAGAATTTATGCGGTACAAACTAGATATCCTACAAGTGCCGAAGTCCTGGTCTACTCTGGGAAACCAACGAACACAACTCGCGAATGTGAAGTAGAGCTCTTACTTAGCCCTGAAGCCAGAGACGCCAGAGACACCTCATGCCCTATCCACTTCGTCAGTCGTCTGGTCATTGGAGGCACACTGATTCACCACAAAGATTGCCACAAGATCAGCTGGGTCTCAACCGATCGATAACGGACATCGATCACTTTACCATTAGTCGCCCCCTTAGCAATTGTATCCAAGAAGTCCGTAACGAAGGAACACAGAGGGACCACCATCTAATGGTAGCTACTACACGTCTTCGTACTGCATCTGTCAATAGCAACCGATTCGACTTGCTATGGATGCCTAGGTTTAATACCGATGGGCTCCAGGAAAAATCAGCAGCTTTGTTCCTGAGAACATCGCCGATCACTGGAACGCTGTAGAAAGTGTTTACGTCTAAAAAGCCAAAGCACATGGCTGACAGCAGACTCCAGGTGTCTGTCAGATCGATGAACGTATTGAACTCAAATGGCGGTAAAGATCATGTCTTACACAACTGTAAGGCGTCAAAGGAATTTGGGTCCGCAGCGTGGTACGGCAAGGCTGCATCCTTTGGCCACTGTTATTCCTTTTAGTAATCCGTGATGTGATCTGGGCAGTTCTGTCTGGAGGACTGATATGGACTATGACATCATATCTCACATCTAGCCTTCGGTGATGACCGAATGCATAAGATGGCCCATAATCTGGAGTCCGAGGCGACCAAATTAGGGCTTAAGTGTGGCGCCGCTCAACTCAACATTGGCATACAGCAAGTCTCAGAAGATGATGGTACCGAACTGGATGTGGACAGCAGAATTCGTAAAGCAAACGTTGTGTTCGGTATGCTGTCTAAAATCTGGAAAAGCAATGTTTTTAGCACAAATCATTGGAAACAGTGGTGCTTTATGGGTGTAGTGCCTGGGAACTGACCAACACCGTCATAAGGAAGCTGCAAATAGATGCCTTCGCAACAAACTCAGGATCTTCTGGCCGAACCGTATATCGAATAATAAGCGATAATGGGCCAGGAAACAACAGACGTCAAAATATGGAGGAGAAAGTGGTACACCTTACGGCATGAAGACAGTTCCATTGCGAAATACGCCTTGATATGGAATCCACTTGCCCAATCAGGTAGATGAGTGGGCCGCCCTTGGCAGACATGGAGAAGGTTAAGTTGTGACGTTCTTCCACCACCTGGCAATGGCATCCGCAAGTTCGTTTCCCACTGCTCCACAATGAACAGGCTCCCAGCATAGTTTGACTCGGTAATGTTTCACATTTGATAGTGTAGTAGTGTCACTCCAGGACTTTAACCACGGATTACCTTCTTTTGTTGTAGCGATATGCCCCATAGCTGTCAATCCGATTTCCAGGAATGAGTGCTACCAGACCCTCTGATTGGAGCGCGCTACGTGCAACCAAAGAGACTCTTTTATCACCAGAATCGAAAATACTTCTGTTAAATCTAAATCATTCATAGAATCTCACTTACACACATTTTGCAAAACATCCATCAGCTCCAGCCGATAAATTTTTATCTCCCGTTTATTAATAGCTTCTAGATGCATTTATGACATTTTCTTTCACGCTCTTCAACACAATGTGAAGCCATCAATTGACGACTACCTTACATACACTTCATTGCCAGCGTAAAGTAAGAACCGTTGTCATTCATTAAATACCATCTCTTACCCTACCGTGCGTATAATCTATGCATCTATCCATCCATATGCAATACTCACAACCATCTAAACATGCACCGTAGGTGTCCCGTTTGCGACTCGTCGCAAATGTGTTATAGACCACGCGATAAGGCGCATTTGATTCATTCGATGTGACTCATCATTTAATTTAAATCCATCTCAGCCGACAGAGAGCAAGGACAACAACAACAAAAGTATCTAGAACAAATACAGACTGACCTGAGTAGCATATGTAGACAAAAAAAAAAAATAACTCAAACTGTCACCGTAAAAAACTAAAGATCTCCTATCGGTTGGACGAGTATCTAAAACCTTTTAGGAAATAATTTTTGTTGAAATTTTAATGGATCGAAATTTCATTGAAGTGTGGCGTCACATCGAGGGCGAGAGAGAGGTAGATTTTGCTGACTTTCATTCATAAAGTAAGCAGGACCTTCGTCCTGGCGTAGTGGCAATTGAATTGCTTTGAGAAATTCCTCTTTTCGATCGAATAACCGACAGGAAATTAACCTTTCTATCCGCCTTTTTATGTCACGTTTTTTTTTTTTTTTTTGTTTTTTGCTTCATCCAATTCGAATTAGACACGCGCCTTAAAGATAGAAAAAAAAAACTCGAAATAGAGACATTTACACGAATGACCAGTGTCAGCTGAATGCGCATGGCTAGTGGGGGCATTTAGGACGGTGCGCGGACACATATAGAAATACCTCTGCAGTGGTACTTCAAATGACATAAAATTGATATCAGTTAATTGGACTATTGGATAGATTTATGTGCGATGGATTACGATTTTGATAAGCATGTCGTCTGGCGACCAATTTAATTAAGTTTTTTTTTTCAGTTTTTTTTTTACTTAATTATTCGTATGGAAATAAGGCCGATGTTTCATGCAGACAGATCCGGATCTGAGAAATGCAGGATTTTGCTTAACATTTTTTTCTTGTTTTTGAAGCTCTATGGTGCACAACCAACACACAGCCATCATTACCTCTGGGATTGTGCAGTGAATTGTGAAGTATGGGGTTATCCAACAAGAGGTGTCATTTCGTGCCATTGTTCAACTTCAACTGTCAGTGCGATGACTTTTGACAGGTCAAAACTAACAACTTTTTAAACAGTGACCGATACGCACTCGCACAACGTATTGAAATAGTGAAAACTCACCACAGAAACGGTGAAAATATCGCGGAAACGTTTCGTAAAGTCCGTACTGCTTTTGGTCATCATCAAGAGCCTTCTCGCATAGCTGTAGTGAATTTAATAGATAAATTTGAACGTCTCGGGAAGGTTAGTGATGTAAAAGCTCCAACTCGTGCTGAACTCGCAAGATCAGCTAAAAATATCGCCGCCGTAGCTGAGAGTGTGACTGAAAACTCAAGTGTCTACATTTCGATATGATCAAAGGAATTAAGTCTATCCGCAACCGGTTTCCATAACGATATTGGCCTACATGCTTGTAATGTCCAGCTGACACATGACTTGAAGCCAGCAGACCACGCAGAACGCCATACTTTCGCTGATTGGGTGCTGGAATCCTGTGATGTTTTACACAAAATTATTCTGAGTGATGAGGCTTATTTCCATTTGCCTGGCTCCGAAAACCCAAGAGAAATAGTGGAACAACCTCTTCATCCACAACGAGTGACAGCGGTGTCATTGGGCCATATTCGTTCGAAAATGATGTTGGTGCGACCGCCACATGCCACAAAGCTGGTGAAACAATGGCTCCATTGCGTGACAAATTTCCTTGACGCGTGATTTCTCGAAACGGAGGCTTCAATTGGCCACTGCGATTCAATACCACTCATCGATAGTATCGCCAACGATATTGAAAAATTGTCTCAAACACTATCAGACAAACGAAACAGGACTAAAACCAAGCGGGCTATAAAGAGGTCAAAAAAGGTGCGAAGGAATATCGCAGCATCCCAATCCAGAATTCCTGACGAAAGCAGGGTCCAATACCAATCGATGACTGGCTTCATTACTCTCGATATATGATAGACAGAGGAACTTGCACCAAGTCATCCTAAACGATATTAAAAGCGAGACGAAAAGACTTAATAATGGACTGCCACAGGGATCGGTATTTGTACCAACTCTGTTCAACCTGTATTTTTACGACACATGACACCAATGACATTGCTTAAGCCATCCGAAAGCAAAATATCACAAAGTGACCGAAATCATTTGGAACATCGAAGGTTCGTGTTTTGGAAAATATGGTCTGTGTCCAAGCATGACGACGACTAAGGTTCCCTCTTTAATTAGAATTTTACAAACTAAGAGTGAATTTTAATGGCACCCTTATGGTTCACAACATACACACAAAGTGCCTTGGAGTGACGACTGAGCCCTAGATCATCATTCAAAATCTCATTAAGACGTCATAGGGAGCTAGTTCTTCATCATTTCTCTCTGCTGCAATCGGATATGTCTATCCGGGCGCTGAATACTTCTCCCCGGTGTGGCTGAATAGTTCACACATTATATGGATCATAATGGGAACTTCAAAGTCTTCATCAACATAGCACCACCAAATATCCGCCCATCTCATGCACTACTCCAAGGACATGTCGAAATAGCAAACAACCTGTACGTGTTGTCAACAAAAAGGGATACGCAACATCGACGAATAAGACAGGGTGTCAGAGTCAACAGCTATAACTTCCGGACAGTAAGGGCCACCTGTATATGTAGGTTTGTAAGTAAGTCAGTAAAAAATGTATGTAGTCCAGAGCCTAGCTCCTCGCGACTTCTTTAGTTGTGCGTGTTATATTTTTCGCATAAATGGAAGGGACCCTCAGTTTACAGCCATATTCGAAAGGCAAATTGAGAAGCTTTCTCATGACAGTTGTTACTCTCGAACGTTTGTCAGACACTCGCGAGAGGTGGACCGTGAAAAAAACTTTTTGGTGTTTTATGGGATTCGAATGTCGAAGCTCCCGTTCAGCGATCAAACACACTAACCTTGAGCCATGTCGCCCTTGCTCGATTCAATAAAAAAATTAACAAAAATCGGTTGGATAATTCAGAAGTTATATGGAAAAGAAAGTCCAACCGAACACGTAAGATAATTATAAATTGCAATCAACTTCTTTGCGAACACCACAGCTTAATGGCTAGTGAGTTGAACTTCGAACGAGAGTTTCGAACACCAAAAAATACGTTCTTAATCCCACATCTCACGAAAGTTTTGCAGACGTCAAGAGAGTAATACCTGTCATTAGAATGCTTCTCAATTTACCTTTCGGATACAATCATGAGAAAGCCACTCAAACTGCCATATCCCAGTGGGATCGTAAAAAAACTCTTTGACGTTTTCTGGGATTCGAAATTCGAAACTACTCTCCAGAAATCCAACGCACTAATCACTGAACCACGGCGTTCAAACTTAATATTTTTATTTCTTAACATTATGTACAAAATTATGATTTGTTTAAATATTCCAATAATATCCAGACATATGCGACTTTTGTTGGCGGCAAATTTCGATATCGACTGGTGACACTTGTGGTAGATACTTCTTTGTTTTTAAGCAAACACAACACTTTGACACTTATCTCAACTTCTCTATATCTCTATTCACAGATATCCAATCAAACATTTTTTTTTCTTCTTGTTCCCTCAATGCACTTACTTTCATTTTGAGAGACTGTTATTTTAACACAAATAAGTGTTACCAGTCTGCCTTTTTTAAAACACTTCACTTAAAACAAAACTGTTGCGCGGTTGTAATTAAAAAAAAAAAAAATCAGGTTCAATATTGCACATAAAAAAAAAAAAAATTTAGTTTGGGGAACGCAAAAGGTTTTAAGAACCGTATCGTTTGGTTTTTATGGCAAAATCCAATCGATCATCAATCTGGCGGCGCGAATTTTTCCCTCCAACTGAAGTTGAGCGCGCGAACAAAGAAATACAGAAAAGTTGGTTCGGCTAAGTAGTCCACTTATATTTTTTTTTTCATGGTGCACCGAAGGTATGAAAGTAATTATTTCAACATTTTTTATCACAAAATGTTCAGTATATAGTACATAGATACAAATACACACACACTCAATACGATTTGATGGTTGTCTGTTATCTTATCGGGTATTTCCACTTCGTATTGGTTTCTCTATTGGTAAAGAGAAGCTTCATGACGCCCCGGACTTTTTGATAGCTGGGGAGACTTAATCAGATTTTTTGAAATGTATTTTTCAAGTAAGGATGTACACAATACTCATGCGATTGTAAGGCGTGTGTGTGTTTGTCATATGCTTATAAAAATGCCATGTTTTTGGTGCCACAGTAGTTATAATTGGCTTGTGCACGTGCTATACTTATCGTTGAAACTGTTTAAAAGCGTAGATTAAGACAATTTTATCATCTTCATCGGCACAACAATCGGTGTTCTGGATCGGACATGGATCTACGATCATATTCATCGTAGAGAATACCGTCAGTTAATTTCATTGGGATCTAACAAGATTGCTTTTCTCCGGATAGCTTGGATTTTCTAGGCACCACCCAAATCGGGGATTTATACGGACTCCCAGAAGAGTAGAAAATTCTCTCTATCAATTTGGATCAATATCTTAGCTTTGAGTGGAAGCTTGATGTCGAATTTTAACGTCAGAAAATTTTCTTTTCGATCTTTGTTTAGCAGCTTTTAACTCCCTTAGAGTATCATCACCAATAGTACCGTCGAACGACACTAAACCAGGAAGGACAGAAAATTACTTTCTTCACGGCAAAGCCGGAAGACACCTATTCTGGATAACCAGAATTAGGCTCTGAGCGGCATACTGACTATCCTAAGGAAGGCCAGACAACCACTGCGACCTAGTTCTCCTAGTAATGGAGAGTAGTTATCACGAGCAAAGATCAAGGTCGTGAAGAACCTTAGGATCATTTTTGCGTGTGAATGGTTGACTATGTCTGGGGAACTGAACTCTCTTCCAAAGTGTATTTGTCTGCTTCGACCCATTGCGGGACAATCGGTGAGGAAGTCCGTAAGGAGCTAAGCATCACACTTGTTCAATGCGAGAATTTTCTGACTTCTCTTGCTATTGGAAACGTTGATGCATCTCTTGGCTTGACGAAGCCCGGTTGTTGAGTTCCACTTTGAGATTCTTTCTTGGTGATCCCATGAGTTAAGGGCAGGTGGATAAGCCACAAAAGTGAGACGAACCAATGAATGAAAATTGCGATCCTAGTCTGGCTAGCTCATCAGCAATTTCGTTGCCCTCCATACCCTCATGTCCTGGAACCCAATGAATGGTAATTTCATTGTGAGCAGCGTGTTGCTTTACGGCACCCAAGCAGTTTAAAACGAAAGGAATTCAAAGCCCTTACCGCCGTCTGACAATTTTTTTCTACGGAGGATGCGTCTGATGCACTCTCTGGCACATACCTCAATTGCAATAATTGAATTGCCAGTAACAGTGACCGTATTGCCGATGGCGTCCTCAAAAAAAATCGGCCCAATCATTCCTCCCGCGTGAACGCCGCACCACAAAGTGGCTTTGAGTGGATGTAATGGCTCTTCGTGCATCACACGCGGATTTTCAGTTCCCCAGAAACGAAGATTTTGCTTATTGACGTAACCGCTTAAGTGGAAATGCGCCTCATCGCTCATGATGATTTTCAACACAAAATCGTCCTTTTCGTTGTTGAGATTGAGGATGACTTGACAGTAATTCACACGCGACTGACAGTCAGGATTGCTTATCTGTTTGTATTCTGCAGTTGTCTAGTTTACAAATGTCAAATATGATTGACGTACGACGCCATTTGTAAAAGTTAAAACATCTTCCGATAGGATGATTAATTTTGCGCCACCTTGCATTAGTTTAGCCGTAATATACTTAATATACTTACGATACATTCTTGTAAAGTTTTTATCAAATACCTGTAGGTCCTTCACGGAGTCGGGTAACCTGTTGACTCCGTTTTGGACACACCCTGCGTTTATTGCGACCATAAGTTGTAGTAGAATGCTCTCAAACAATTCGATCGCAGAAACTTTTCCTCTCAGAAGATTTTTGATAGCTTCAGCTTTTTCAAAGGCTAAACTAACCGCAGCCATGAATTCAATTATAAGCTCGTCTAAATCTTCCATTTTAATTGATAATTATGCTTCTTTTTGCACTCTATTTCGTTTATTAATCGTCACAGTCACCTTCGAGCTAAGATGAATTAAAGTTCTTAAGCCGACACGGATACAGAAAGTAATCAGCGATCTATCACACAGTTGGTCTTGCACTACCTCGTTTACCAAATAAAATATTCAAGCCGACTAAGACAGTACTAGCAAGGTAACTCAAAAGTTACTCAATTTATTCTACAAATATAATCACCAACCGACCAAAGTAGTCGTTCTAATCTCTCGTCCATGACAAATAAAAAATAGAAAAATGTCCGCTTTGCTGCTGAAAATTCACAGAAAAAGAACTCCAAAAAGTTTTTTCAGAGCTTTTGTTCTACAATGCGGTAGAAATTGGAAAGTAATAACTGTAAAGAGAAACCTATTCTTTTTGTCAAATAAATTTTGGGCCTATTGTCCCGTTCATTTTTGCAAAATTATAAAAGTTTACCGTTGTTGAACTTGTATCGTGAAGGCATAGTACATACAACAACATTTATGAAAGGAACCAAAATAGCAATACATTGGTGCTGAACTGCTGAATTTAAGTTTTGTTGGACTAGCAGTTTAGCAAGACATCCAATTGAATTACTGTAAATTTAGAATATCCACAGTTGTGCCATATGAAAAAGGAGGACACTTAACATTGATAGATACTGCTGGTAATACCAATAAATTGATTGACGTATTGCTAGTTTTGGGGGAACTTGACATTTGATACCGGTACTCCACTTTTAGTGACGTCTGCCAGACTTTTCGATAAATTTTATCAAATTTTCAAGCTAAAATGATGCGATTGCTCACTTATGGTTTACGGTGCGGGCCAGCACTATTTGTGTGATGCGTGAGTCTGATAAAAACAAAATTGATTCTGAATTGTAATAAGCATTATTCACATTTTTTTTCAATGAACTTCATCATTTAGGCCTTTAAGTCATTTTAACCAAGTGATGGAGTGAAAGGAAAGCGTATAGGGAATTTAGAAGTTGGTGGGAAAGGGAAAGAGAGTTAGGCGACGATGTGCGTTGACACAATATGACACTCACGCGGTGGCGCGTTTGACATTTGATATTTGTCACGGCACCAAATTTGGCTGCACGATGGTCGGTCGTTGAGTGGTTAGGAATATAAGAGAATTATGTTCTGTTCCCTCAAATTTCCAACACACGACTTCGCGGCAGAAAGAAGAGTAGAAATTGACTCTTTTTTTTATTTTCATGGTTTGATAAGGAAACACAAATATAAGCTGGTGATGTGCAATTTGATTACTTTTGAGTAACGAATGATTACTGATTACTTCAAATTCAGTATTCGGTATTTGGTATTCGATACCTAGTACTTTGTTTCGCAGTCATAATTCAACGATTCATGGATACGCAGTAAAAGCCCCGATCCATAGAATCCGTCGATCCGCTGTTGCGTTTTTTTTAACTGAGACCTTAAGAGAAAAATATGGCCCATAACCAACGAATGTATAAACTTTGACAGATAAATTAGATAAAGTAGGTATACTGTCTACTTTTCAATCCGTTGATGCGTTGGCAGTTCACACATTCACGCACTGAAGTTCACACATTCACATATTGAAGTTCACGCATTGACAAATTGAGAGTAAGAATATTCATTGGTGGAAGCATTGAGATAATGTAGAGAAACTGTCATCTGTCAACATACATAGGTACGCGATGGATTTTATGGGACTGTTCTTTCCGGCAATACGTGAACGTCAACGTCCACCTTCAACGGAACGACGTCGATGGATTCAATGGGTCGGGCCCTTAAGTGTGTTGTGCAGAAAAGTAATCAAATTGGAACTGTGTGATGTATGGAATGTCATGTGACTGCAGTGTAGGACGTCACAACCCTTAAAAAAGGCAGTTGATATCCTAAAATATGGCAGAAACGACATAAGAAGGCTTGAGAGCTTCCTTACCAGTCACTGTCAATTACTTTACCACCTTAATGAAATTAAAATTACGGTATCACCTGCCGCCTCTGCTTAGAAGAACACGAAACCACAGAACACACACTGTGTGAATGAGAAGCTCTGTACAGAATTTTAAGAAGCTTCTTCCTTAAAGAGATCAGATCTCCAATAGACTTAAGGAAATCCTCCGCAGCCGTAATTATAGCTTTCATAAGGAAAGAAGAGGGACTGCTGCCTTAAAAAGTGGCCTTTGGCACAATAGATCTCTCTTGTTGCAGTGCCTACACGCCATTTGGGCGTGGCCGCAAACATGTTAAAATAAAAGCCTGATGAATGGAATCTCAACATCGCTTGCCCGATCCACAAAAAAGGAGACTCCATCAACTGCGTTAATTAGTCCTCAACATCGCGTACAAGATTTTGTGTAATACATATATTGTGGGAGCACCTGCAACCCTTCATCAACAATCTGATTGGCCCCTTCCAGTGTGGTTTCAGACCAGAAAAATCGACAGTCGATCGAATTTTCACACTTCAGCAGATCCTGGAGAAAACCCAAGCAATCCAAATCGATATCCACCATCTTTTTTCTCAATTTTAAGACAGCGTATGACAGCATTTTTAGAGACGAGCTATACAGAGCCATGTCAAGTGCTTGCATCCCTGCCAAACTCGTTCTTCTGTGCAGAATGACGATGGAAACGCTCCGTCTGTGCAGGATGACAATGTAAAATACCCGCTGCTCCATCATGATGGGTTCTGACCTTACGGAGACCTTTGATGTCAAATAAGAATCTAGACATCCGGTGTCATACATCATACTTGAAAGGATTGTGGGAAACTCAGAAGACAACACTGAAGACATGTTCTTCAAAAGTCTGTACAACTACTAGCGTACGCCGATGACATTGACATAATTGGCAGAACACAGCGAGCTGTCACTGGGGCGTTCGCTATTATTGAAACGGAAGCTATCAAAATGGGTTTATCTGTAAATGAGAACAAAACCAAGCTGTCAACAATAACGAACACACACAGTCGAAACCTATAACTTCGAGGTAGTAAGGGACTTTGTTTACCTTGGCTCTGCTATTAACTCTGAAAATAACACCTCAGCAGAAAACAAACGAAGAATAAATCTCTGTTTCCTTGGGCTGCAAAGGCAATTGAGTAGTAAAGCCCTATCCCGAACAACTAAGGAGATTCTTTAGAAGACCCTTATCATCCTAGTCCTCCTCTATAGCGCTGAAGCTGTCGAAAACGGATTAAGATATCCTAGCTCTTTTTGAAACCTGCCTAAGGTGGTGCGCACAAGCAAAAGGGGGCCTCAACCAACTTGGAGTGTACAACTGGAGGCAGTTAGCTGACCGAGCTAAGTGGAGAGGCTTGTTGGTTGAGGCCCAGCTTCGCCTCCAACTGCAGCGCCACATAAATAAGTAAAAATGACGTTCAAGAGCGAGATTGACAGCCGAGACTTTCCTAATTTTCATTGCGAAGCCTCTTTATTTTGTGCTAAGTTTGTGTCATATAAAGATAAAGAAATTAATGCCCCTGCTTACATTAGACAAACGAGTCTGATAACATTGACCTTCCGCAGCTTACAACAGCTCCTTAAAATAAAGAAAAGTCCCAACTTTAAGGTGGGATTTCCAAAACAGAAAAAAAAATCAAAGCGAACTAATTCCGCCCCAAAAACATTGCAATACTTTGTTGGCGGTTAACTCTTTGAGGTCTTAGAGCCACTCACAGAATGATTAATGCCGCATGTCAGCGAAATTAGAAAACCTTATAACGTAGAATTTATTATTTATACCCAGAGGCCTACCACAACGTTTGTTGTGCTTGCAGCTGAATTAAGTTATTTGTTCCACATTTCGATTAATTAGAATTATTAATCCGCCCAAGCGAATACCATACCACCCACACGCAAATCGACCGCTCTAATTGACTTGAGACGTCGATAGATACATGGTATTGCCATCGATAAATTCCATACCTGACCGGAGAGAAAGAAGGAAAAATATCTTAATCTGTCAACCCACCTCAAGCGCACGAATTTGGTCTGAAAACCTCAAACCTCCAAATGACATCGAAAATCAATCGGGCTGGCTACCGCAACTCCATCAAGATACTCCGGGCTAATTGACTTTCTTGCATCGCGACCGGGGGTATGGAATACAATTTTTTTTTTTTGTATCTTTCGAGTTCGTTCTGTAATAACAATAAAAGCTGTTTTATCTGTGGCAATGGATCCGCGGATCTACACATAGTGGTGGTGCTCTCCGAAACCAGGATCGCACGGTAATGTCGAATTCATGTTTTACCATTTGTAATACGCCAGCCGGCAGATGAATAGATACTTTTATGCCAGCACGTAAATTAATCACATTCTATGGGGAATCGGACAGATCTTTCTTTCGGTTCAGGATGATTGCGATGGAAGTGGCTACAAAATAGCTCTGCTCCTGTATGAAGTTCTTGATGTTGGCTTGGAATGGGTGGATGGATGGAAGGGGTCGTAAATGATTGCTGATTGTTCTTGTGATGCGTTATGAGATCGTTTAAGAACGACTGCAAGTTGTGCAAGGGACTATGGCGTGATGGATATGATGGATGGCAGCTTGCAGAAGCTGGCATTTCAATCTAATGGATTTGAAACGGGGGAGTTTTTATTTCGAAAACGAATTACGCTTTGCAAATGGATGGTGATAAGACTGGTGATACTCTAGTTAAGTGGGATCGTTTGGACATTTTAGATATTTTTTTGAGTTCAAATTGTGACCAGTCTGACTTCATAAAGACTTTGCGATTGTAAACTGAATTTATGTCGACTTCCTGTAGTAATTGCCAAATACTACGAGTGGATGCAATTCTCAAATGGAGGCGTAGATACAATATTGAAGCAAAATGCCTGCTGAATAAGAATTGATGGTTTGCATATGACAGCCATGCAAGAACCGTGGGTAGCGCATCTGTGGTTTGGGAGGTGTTCGGGATGTTAAGGTACTCTGTCTCATCAGCGATCAACATTGGACAGTTTGCTGCCAGGATTTGGTTGCTGCAGCAGTAAGCTACGAAACAAACGGAGAGTGAAAAACCTTCGTCGTTGCGTCAGCTTATGCCTCCGAAGGCTGTTGTCGAACTTATAGAGCTCATGTGACGTCTGGGAAATGGGAGAAAGCCATCTCCTAGATTCCATACAATCATCAGACATGGTCCTTTACGATTCTGATTCTCAACCAACTTTTGTTACGGCAGGAAGAAAGGAGGCTTGACGTCATCTACTCGGTATCCTAAGTCGATTACTAACTGGAGAGTTCTGCTGGAAGTGTCCTTGTCAGACCGTAAGTACACCGCTCTCTAAATCAAATGCGAAACTGTTACTTTGCAGAAGAAGAGGAGTCGGCAAAAATTTAGTTGGATAAGCTTTAGAGTGTGCCATCCGCATTGGCAGACCGACGATAGAACAAAGGGAGGAGTAGATGAAGGCAGCGACTTAAGTAGCGCACGCAAGTGGAACGGTCCCCTTTCAACTTAGGGTGCGACACTGGAGACAGCTAGCTTAAGACCCAACTGACTGGATCACCTTGTTGGTTGAGGCAGAGGTCCACTTAAGTGTACTGGATTAGGAGATGCGCTATGATGTGAGCAGCGATGCACACAGAAGGCACTATATCCAACCATTTCGGCACGCGGTATACGCAGACGATATCGATATCATAAGTCCCTCCCAGCGTGCCGTAGTAGAGACTTTTACGACAATTGATGAACAAGCGAAGCGTGTTGGTCTTTAAGTGAACAAGGGCAAAACAAAGTCTATAAGGAGTTTATCTATCGCGGAATCAACATAAACTCCACAAGTGACACCTTAGTGGAGATGCGACGAATACTGATCCCGAGAAACCCGCGCAACTTCGGTTTGGCGAAATAAATCGGGTCAGAGCTCGTTACTCGTCCACCTAGTGCTGGACGCAAGCAAGAATAGCAGAGAGAATAGTGGACCCTTTCGAGGGAAATTTCACTCCGGTGTGGTAGGAGAGTGGATGCTCCCATATTTGGGACGACCAGGAATAGCAAACTTTCGCTTTAAAGACGAATAATTTACGATAATAGATGAATATCCCGTCTCAGGCAGATATTCTTCCTGAATCAGCAGCCCGTTGAGTATTAGCAATTTCAAAAAAAAACCCACAAAGGGCCCACGCTTTGCAAGGTGGTCAGTCTTGCGATTTAACCAGAACCAATAACATAGTCGTAGCATACGGCGCTGAACCCCAGTCCTTGGACGCTAATGATGAAACCCATTCGCTTACACGGCCATGAACCCCAGTCCTTGGATGCTAATGGTGAATCCCCTACGCTTATACGGCCCTCAACCCAGTCCTTGAACGCTAATGGTGAAACCCATTCGCTCATACGGCCCTGAACCCCAGTCCTTGGACGATAATGATGACTTTCATACGCTTATTCTGCCCTGAATCCCAGTCCTTGAACGCCAAGGGTGACTCTCATACGCTCATACGGCGCTGAACCCCAGTCCTTGGACGCTAGTGGTGAATCCCATTCGCTTATACGGCCATGAACCCCACTCCTTGGACGCTAATCGTGACTCTCATACGCGTATACCGCCCTGAACCCCAGTCCTTGGACGCTAATGGCGAATCCCATACGCTCATACGGGGCCGAACCCCAGACCTTGGACGCTAGTGGTGAATCCCATTCGCTTATACGGCCATGAACCCCACTCCTTGGACGCTAATCGTGACTATCATACGCTCATACGGCGCCGAACCCCACTCCTTGGACGCTAATGGTGAATCCCATTCGCTCATACGGCCCTGAACCCCAGACCTTGGACCAGCACTGGCCGATCTAAAAAATCAACGATAAAATCTCCTTTAATTACAAAAGTGTTTCTTTATTTCCGAACTGCGCAGTCCAATATTCCTACACTCAGCACCACAAGCCTTAATCCCGATGCGTGATTTAAAACAAGTGCATCCAATCTTATCGCACTGATCTGTCACCAATAAATATTTCCAAATATAAAGTGATCCCCTTTGTTGTTGGTGGAAAAGATTAATGAATTTTAAAAATAAAAAATAAAATACATCGCGATAAAAATTTAATCAGCGTGCTCACCCTATCGCTTCAGAAAATTGATTATAAACACACACACAGGCGTACACATAAATATGTGCATATGTATGGATGTATGTATGTATTTACGTAGAAAATTATTAATTTAATAAATATACATATGTGCACCCTATGCCATGTTATCAACTTACCCGTTCAGGCGATAAGCCATCGACATTATCTCCACTCTCAATCGTTGCCTAATAAATCCATCGGTGAACTGATTTTTTTTCTTTTTTTGTGGCTTCCATTATATTTTTCCATATTTTACGTGAAATAAAGAAGGCAGGCAACAGAGAGTAAAAAAAAAAGCGAAACAAATACGCCAATAAAGCAGCACCCTCCAAAGTAAATAATAAAATGGAGGGTGTGCGGCATTATTTCCCTCTGTCTCTGTTGGTTGTTCTTTTTTTTTTAACCAATCAGAAAATGGGGTCATAAAGTCATTCTTCCCATACACACACCTCATAACTCATCATTAATCGATCGAAATTGTTGCTGCTGCCATCAGAAATAATAAAAAAAAAAAACTTCAAACTCAATCGAACGCAATCGCGACAGAATTACAATCACTCGCACGTACAACTTACGTACATAAAATTCCACTTCAACAAAATTATTAAAAAAAATGGACGACAGCTTGAGGTAAAAGAAAAAAACTTAATACACTCGCCCTAATCAATAATAAAAATCAAAAATAAAAATTAAAAGCGAGAAAAAAAACCTTTCGTCGTTAATTTCTTTTCCGTTTCTTTATTTTTTTTTATTTATTAATTTATTTCTGTCGGCTAAAGTGGGCTGTCTGACATTTTTCAATTTTTTGTTTTTTTTTGAGAATTCCATTTTTTTTTAAGGTACTTTTACCTTCACGTTCAGGCGACGGACGTGAGATACTTTTAATCGATAGAATTATTTGTATTTTTTATTTGGTAACTCGTTGAAAAATTGATAGCCATCTCTGGCAAATAACACAAAGGAAAATAATTAAAATTAAATTGTTAAGACGCACAACACTTTAGGTACACATTTTATACTTTTTGCCTTTCGTTATCCAATCCGGGGTGTAGCCGATAAATTAAGCGAATTTATCCGGCGTTTTAATGCGGCGTCAGCGTCGCTTTTCAACTGAACAATTTTGATTATGTTTAAATGGCATTTTCCGTTTATTATTCGTTTTTTTTTTTTCTTACTCTGCTTTTAACTCAACTTCCCTATCGATGATTTTTCCTATCATTTTTAGTACACAAAAATCGAATATCTCAGAATAGATAGTGGCATTAGATAAGTTAACGTATCATTTCAGAGATTTCGTTTTACACCCGATATATGTGCTCGTAAACGCAAAAATTTACGTTTTTCTTGCTGCGGTCGTGGTTTTTTATTTTTTAATCGTTTTTATTTGGTTTTTGTGTTGGGTTAGGTCTTCTTGGAGGGGTTCTGGTGATGGGTGAAGGTTATTTATACAAATTAGAGTTTTATCTAAAGCGGCGACATGAGCATGAGGTGGGAGCAGATACATACACTTTTGGATAAGACACGAAATGTGAATTGGTTGGAACTGGAGTACTTGTGGCGTCAGTACCTGATCGAGAGAGTTCGTATGGGATCATCCAACAAGAGGTGTCATTTTGAATCAGCAGAAAAACTCAAAATTGTTTTGTAAAGTGGTAATGATTTTATTTTAATCTAAAGTACAAACTCTGAGGTTAGTAATGGAATAAGATGTCTTTTAAATGTCCGCCTTGGCTCTGCCTACAAATAGTCAATCTCTTGATGAAATTTTTCATCGTGTTGTGCGGCTATATTTCGCGAATAACAGCTCTGGTATTTTCCTTTAGTGCATGAATCATTGGTGGAGCTTCGGCGTAGACCTAACCTTTAACATAGGCTCAAAGGAAAAGTCTAATGGAGGTGAACCGCACTATCTCGGCGGCCATTTGAAGTTTCTATTTCGAGAAATCGCAAGTCCAGGAAATTTTTCACGCAACAGAGCCATTGTTTCATCAGCGTCCTCCACCTTTATAGCATCAATTTTAGGCAAAAAAAGTCAGTCAACCTTTACTGAAACGGTTGCAACAACATCATCTTCGAACAAATGTGGCCCAATGACAGCGCTTGGGATGGATGGAGAGGTTGTTCCACTATTTCTCTTGGGTTTTCGAAACCCCAGATGCGACAGTCTTGCCTGTTTACGTACCCAGACAAAAGGAAATGAACCTCATGACTCAGAATAATTTTGCGTTAAAAATCATAAAATTCAGCACCCAATAAGCGAAATTACGGCGTTGTACGTGCTCATGTCATGTAGAGACTTCTGCTATCGGTAATTTGTCTGAGATCAGCCTCGTGGGATCCAACATCCAATTGGACTTACATATCTGTATGGAACACTCATCCAATCATCAATAGAGGCCCTGGCCGAGGACTCAGGTAGACCCAACGCAGGTTGAGGTCCCAAGAAAATGTCTTCGTAGCCTTGCTTGACAGTCTCATTGGACGATTTCATTTTCGGCAATTGGCAGAGAGTTCAGTCCTGCGACCAAATTCAAAAAGTTCTTGCATTCTCGAGTTAAGGGTTGAACAAAGCTTTCAACGCAGCCTGACTGTCACTATAGACGCAGATACTCTGACAATATAATCGGTAGCCATTAAGATAGCATAGACTCCTTTTTGGAAATCAATGGTATGCTTATCCAACGAGGAGTGAAGTCTAGTGTTTCGGTCTCCAAGAAAGCACCCACGCCAGACCCCGTGATGATTCGACTACAACCTAGTCCAGGCTCAGACTTTGACCGACGCCAGTCCTGAACTAAAGGAAAGTCATCCCTAAATTTGCACAGCAGCCGAAGTTCCGATGTCACTGCCTCAGAGGGAATATCCATGGAACCAGGCTCGTAGGATAAGTGTAGCGAAAGGTCATCGAAACTCCAGTGCGAATGATGCCAAAAGCCACTTCGTCTGAGACGGTAGATTGCTTTGATAGTACAACCCATGATAAACGTATCAAGGGGAAGTAAACCAAGCAGAGCGTCTAGAGCAGAGCCAGGCGCATTCGGAAAAGTTCCCGTGCAGCTGTTCTTTGAAGTCTAGTGCAGAAGGCAGTCACATACTTACGCGAGAGCGTCCAAACGACGCAAAGCTAGGAAAGGTCTTATCATAGCCGTATAGATCTAGAGAAAATTTTTTGGTCTGGTGCACCCTTTGCACTACCAGAAGACAGAGATCGATTTGGACGTCTTCGACTTGATATGTTTTGTCCAAAGAAGCTTCCTTTCTAGGATTACTAGGAGATCTGGATAGTGACGCGTCTTAGTACTGGCTGAGTCAGAACCTTCGTTTTTACAGGGTTGACCGAAGTCCACTCCTAGTGCACCATTCCTCGATCATATCTAGCGCTGCCTGCGGATGTGATTCTTGATTAGTCTCTCCAAACTTTTCAGCAGGAAGGAAGACAGACTTATAGGTTTGAAACTCTTGGCGAGGGGGTAGTCGTCTCCACCAATTGTTGGTGTGAAAGCCACTTGAATCGTTCGCCAAGGCGTGCCAGTGCCAGACAAGCACTGAAAACTCTCTTCAGAGTTGGTAGCAACTGGTTTATACCATGTTGCAGCAAAACTGGATACACTTTCCAGCAGAAGACTGAATGTCTCCGCCATCGCCTTAGTATGGGTGCTGCCTAATTTTCTAAGTGATTCCATGGTTGGTTAGTTTGCCCTTTTCGAGGACTTAAACTAGCCTACTGGTCTCACCGAGTGTCTCAATCTTTTCAGGGCAATCCTAGGTCTCTGCAGTTCCGGGTTCCACCAGGGAACCGGTGATCTACATCCTGTGAGGATCGGATCTTGGACAGAATCCTCAACCTTTCGTTTCGTTCTGAGTTTAGGGTGAGTCTTGACAGATTTGTCTAGCTCTTCTGTTAAGCTTATCCATCTAGTTTTTCGCAGATTCCTCTATGGTCTGACAAGGACACTTCCCGCAGAACTCTCCAGTTAGTAATCGACTTATGGTACCGAGTAGATGACGTTAAGCCTCCTTTCTTCCTGCCGTAACAAAAGTTCGTTGAGGGCCATAATTATTTGGGACCATGTCTGATGATAGTATAAAATCTAGAAGATGGTTTCACATGAGCTTTATAAGTTCGACAACAGCCTTCGAAAGTGGGAATATTTTCGAATCGTGGGAAAAATATACTGCCGCAACCATTCCATTCTCCGTTCGTTTCGTAGCTTACTGCTGCAGCAATCAAATCCTGGCAGCAAAACAGTCCAATTTTGGTCACTGATGGGACAAGCTCTTGATCTTGAAATTCTGCCACTTAGAAGATCTGTAGCATCCCTGGGATGATGCAAATTAATTTGAGTGAATGACATTATCATAGACTCGGGTTTACGTTCATTTTCTGCACACATTTCGAAACATAAAGTGGAAATGAATCCTTCCAAGGTGCATAGGAGGACGCATATCGTAGACAGATTTCAAGACATCCACAGACCATTTGTCCAATGGAGTCAGAAATAGTCCAAATCACACTAAAACAAGTCACAAAAGCTTGACGTTAATACAGTGACTTTACTTTATTTTTCGCTCAATTTGCATGACAAACTTCCGCTTTCAATTGAAATACAATCGTAGTGAATAAATCACATTCCACTGCACTTGTTCTTGAGAATTAAATGTATTTTTGCAAAAATCCACAGCGGCTAGCAGCGAGACTAACACTTGATTACCGCTTAAAAAATGTCCACTATTGTTACAGTAATGGATGGCACTGATTACCGCAATAAATTGCAACAAATTATGAACTCCAGCAACCAAATTTATTCGCAGGAAGCTATGAATCGTTCAGCAAAACGCAACAGAACGTTACGTGAATAAATTTACGTCATGAACTTCTATTGGATGAGGTCGCATGTAATGCATTCGGATAGAGTTACTATTTATGATGAACATAAATTTTATTCTATTTCCAGATACGTATTTGTGACTTCTGTTGCATGTTTGATAGCAAAATGTGGTGGCGTGAGGTGAGGGTAAGGAAGAAATATCTGTGGTACTTGGTGTGGAGGGTGGATTGGTGTAAATCATTTAAGATACTACCTCCGCCTAGGGTCCTGGGAAAGTATGGATCAAATTAAAGAGGAAGGGAAGAAAAAAGACGCACATTTTTATCGCAGATGTGAAATTTTTTTTTTAAACGGGTTATGAAATCAGGCCTACACTGGTGAGGACAATAGAGTCACAGACTGGCAAGAGAAGGATTAGAAATCGTATTTACTAGCCGACAACCATTTTGTGGCTTTGGGCCCACAACAGTATGGGAAGAACTAAGGAAGAAGATTGCAAAAGAGTGAAACTTTGGGAGGAATTCCCTAGACTAAGACAGGCCAACGAACTTCTCGGGAACCATAACCAAAGTAAGATCTGTATGAACACCAGTTAGAACCGGCAGCACATCCTTACAGGCTTCCTTATGGGTCAATGCTAAGAAACTCTTTCAACTACGCTAGGTGGAGAGATATGCTGAAAGCCTTAGAGAACACCTTCGACGTACCACAATACCTCCTATGGATCATGAAAAACTACCTTAGAGACAGGGAGCTAATCTACGACAGCACAGATGGAACACGATCAATTCTATGGCTCGACCTGTGGAATATTTCTTACGAACCCACCGTTCTTGTGGTCGCGGGAGTAACCAGAAGATCTCCTAGCGACAGAGAGAAAGTACATATGCGAGAGAAAAGCAGAAGTTGGGAAGGAAAGGGGCAACAGCCGAAGCCAAAGAGATCACCATACAATGCTGGCAAGAACGCTGGCGCAGAGAAGCCAGGGGATGATGGACTGCAAGACTGATCGAAAGCATCACGGTTTGAACGAGGCGGAGGTATAGGAAGGTGAATTTCTACCTCACACAATTCCTTACCGTACACGGATGCGTCAACGATTATCTACACAGGATGGGAAAAACAACGAGCCCAGCTTGTCAGGGTGGCGACTCGACCCAATACAGTGTCAAAACACACATTCTTTGAATGCACCAGATGGCTTGCTAGAAACGGAGGTAGGCGCAATCACACCAGACAATATCGTTACGGTCATATGCACGAATGAGGAAAATTGGAACCGAGTGCGCTCCTATATCGACGAGAACAGGACATAAATCCGTCGAGACCATGGAAGATTAGAGCCCATAGAGGCTATTCAAAGTGGCACCACCCTAAAGTAATGCAAGAAGCAGTCCTGGGGTTGGTATTTCTGAAGAGGGAGAGGGTTTAGTCGGTAAGAGTTCGACACACTGGGGACCTGATAGTGCATGAAGCATAACCTCTTCAAAAAAAATTGATCGCTGTAGACAGGAGCACCTCAGAAAACTGAGTATTGAGCAACGTGCAGACTGCAAACCCCCGGGCAGCTTCTATAGGAATAGGGGCACTCATTCACACAAGAAAAAAACAGCTGGATGCCTACTAACTACTAGAAGAAAACCTACCATTGCTAGATCCACTCCAGATACTACGATTTATCAATGAAATCCAACTTGAGGTGGTGCTTTAAGTCGAGTATAGATCTATTAAGGCCGCAGTGCGCCTACACCGCTATAATAAATCTACAATCTGCAAGCTAAGTACGACGTAAATTTTCTGTTCCTGATTTTAATTTCTTTAAAAACCTTATGTGAAAACCAAGGCATGACTTAAAAAAGACGAACAGATAGATACGGAGGCAGAGAAACTACAAATTTACTTTAATAGTTGTACAGGACCTTTCATTAGTTAGGTCTCTAAACGTTGACAGCCAATTGAGGTTATGTGTGAAATGACAGCGCTGTCATTCTGCAATGCTTTGGAGTAGAACATCGATGAAATGGCCGCCGATGTGGATGTGTCTGTAAAATTCAACTCTTGTGAGGCAATTTTTGACTACATTCCATTACCACATATGTGGAAAGAGGTTCAAGGTTTGAAGATTGTGGGCGTCGTGGGTCAGTGGCTAGTGCGTTGGATTACTGGGCGAGAGGTTCAAGGTTCGAATCTCAGAAAACCCAACAAAAAAAATGCGCGGTCTCTGAGGAAGTTCTAAACTGTAGCTCCATTCTATTTGTGTGACAAAACATAACCCACGCAGCACGAATGGTCACGAGAAGCTAGGACCTGGACCACAAGGGGTCTGTTGGGCCAAGTATTTGTATTTTTTTAAGCATTCTTGACCCAATAACAGGGGATATATGGAAACTCAGCTCTTTATGTTTACACTGGATTCATAGCTTGGTATTGAGATAAAACAGACTGCGATCTTCGTCGATCCTAAGCATGCTGCTTCTAATTGTTAAGACCAAACACACTGGTATCCTCGACGATCGCTTGATCTATGAAACGGAAGTTCCATCTTCCTCGTCATCTTGAATCTGGGGACTGGGACTCAAAGATTCTCTTGTATGAGCATTTGCTGTCCATGCTTTCGATATGGGCTCGCCAGAGTAGTCTTTGTAACCACACTTTTTCGACTGCATCCACAACTCAGAACAGCTCATAAAGTTCGTGGTTGCATCTTCTCCAATCTTGCCCTCTTCATACACAGGACCAAAGTGTTGTATTTTTTAAGTAAGGAGATTTGACAACGAACTACTCTTACTTCCAAACTGCATATTGCATTACGTCCTTTCCAACGTTTTGCCGGATACCCGAACTCCGTCATCCCCTTGAAGAACTACAGACGATGAATGCTATCACAAGCGGTTTTGAAGTCGACAAACATGTGATACATATGTCTCGACCGGCATACCAGTTGCAATATTTATAAAGCCTAAGGTTCAGTTCCTCACGAATAGAAGGGACTCACAAATTCTTAAAGTGTATCCGAGTAGCGGAATTGAGAAACTTCTTGTGCGGAATGACTATGACGAACTCTCTTCAGATATCTATAAGAGGCGTGACCGTAAGAAGTCATCTCAATAGTTCTATGCAACTCCATTAACCTATATAATGCTGCATAAAGGTTATAGAGAATGGGAATAATTATGAGTAATACTGGCATTCTTCAGCTTATTGTTGAAGAAGAGAAGGGAAATACAAAGAAAGTCTACCGCAGACACTCCTGGCTGTTTCATTCTACAGGATATCTCAATAGCCACGCCTGGACTCTGACAGCTGATTTTTAATTATAGTATTTAAAATGACAGTGCTGTCAGTCTGTGACAATTGTCTCCCAGAACCCTACGGAGCAAAGACAAGTGCAAGACGCACCGCCGAAGAGTTTCCAATTAAAGTCGGTGTGCAAGGAAGCGTCCTAAGTCCTTTGCTATTTATTGCAATCCTAGATTATCTACTTGAAGGAAATGTGACGGACCCCAAAGTGCATTAGTTATTCTTTGCTCACGATAGAGCCATCATATGCGAGGATCAAATGTCCTTGTAACGAGCACTTATGGGTGGACGTTTTGGAGGGAAATGGGTACCATACCTCTCATTCTCTGATCCACTCCGACATATTCTTGACATTTATTTAAATGAAAAAGTGATTCCCAAGTGTGAAAAGTTCAAGTATCTGGGATCTGTGATCAATGGCATAAGCGTAGGATGGTTGAAGTGGCAGGAAAACTCTGCTATCTTCTGTGACTGGAAGCTGAAAGGAAAGCCTTACACCACAATTGTTCATCCAGCACTCACATATAGTTCGTAATGCTGGACAATGTACAAAAATATGAGCGCTAATTAACCTCAACTGAGATGAAGATGCTTCGCATGACAGTAGGAGTAACAAGACTTAATCGAATTAGAAGTTCAAAGATCCGAGGAAGCCTTCATGGCAACGAACCCAATTTGGAAAAATTGGAGCTCGAGCGGCTCAATTGGTATTGCCATGTGCAAAGGAAAAAAGACAATGTCAATCAACGCTCCTGTACAAGGGCGGAAGAGAGGCAGGCTTAAAAATTCCTGGATCACACAAATTAATTAGCCTCAGTGACGTTGTGATCCGTAACCGGGAGGCGAACCCAACGGGCGGACCAATAGGGATGCAGTAGAGTGGGATGGTTATGATCCCTTTAATCCTGATGATAACCTCGCCGAACAAATGAAAAGAAAAATAAGTTAAAACAGGACACCAACCTTCCAAGAGCATATGGGATGTAAGTGAATATTTATCAACAATTAATTGTTAATTTATCATTTTTTCCACCATGATAAGAAAAGGACAAACACGAGACCTCCGAATATTAAGATAAAGATACCCACATACCTCCCATATCATATCTCTTCACCCTAGATATTTACCAGCACAATTTTAATGTGTGCACCTAGATAAAACAAAATATCTAGACGGAAAAAAACAAGGAACGCGGTTTGTTACCAGTTTCAGTCTTCTCCAATCCTCCTTCAGTCCTTATAGACGGACAAACCTCCCTAGCTCAACGAATTCCTTAGCTGGCGCACCCCCCAAAACGCCAGATAAAGTAGTTTCCACTTTCATTTCTTTTCATTCTCACCCCGTATGGTAAATATTATTATCAAACATATTATCTTACTTATATTATCGTTTCCAGTTTATAAATGTATCTCGTCTCTATCTATAACAAAATATTTAAAAAAAAAAAAAAAAAAAAAAAAATACAGATTGCCGAGCAAACCATGACAAAAATTCATTATATTCCGGATATACCCACCTAAGGGTTTAGTAGAAAGGAATTTCTCGTCGAGCGATACATTGTATCTTTTATGTATTTTTTCTGCAAAACTCTATCTTTTTCTATTTTTTCTCTCAACCGCGAATATTTATTGTTTGAATTTTTGATTATACAATAAAATTGCTTTTTAGTGCTTTCGTGAAATAAATATTTATTTAGAAGTTATTACGCGCAATGGTTTGTCATTTTTTTGGTATCCCCGTTTGAAAGTTAAATAAAAAAATAAAAAAAATAAATATTCTGCAAATAACAAAAGGCTCCAAAATTGGTCTTTTAATTCAGTGTGTTATTTTTATCAGAGTGAACCAAAAAAAAAAAAGTAGAAAAAAACAAAAACAAATTGGTTTGATAATCGTTTTCGAGTGTTGATAAAAGTAAAATACTCGTACTGTGTCATAATGCAATAAAGTTTGTTGGAAAAAAAATAAGCACTCATGATATACGCGCATACTATTTTATGACAATACAAACATAACCTGAAAATATTTATATATGTATACACAGCGAAATGAAAATCATGATGAATTGCGTGCTAAGTGATACAAAAAGTTTGGTGAAGTGCGCAACCTAATTGGAGAGTCTTTAGCGACGCGCTTATATTTGTGTATGTTAAATATTTGTATATAGAAAAATATGTCGGCCTTCAAGTGTACCTACTCAGGTTTTATTTTATTTTATTATTTTCTTTTTTTTTTTTTTCGTTCAATATTGCGACACTTTTTGGGGGGGTTTCCAAGTAATCAAGTTACAACTTAGCAGAGTTGGTAGGTATTTTTAGGGGCAATTCAAAAAAAAAATTATCGTCAAGTGGTTGTTTGCAACAAATTTATTGATTAATATCGCAGAATGACGGGTCATTCATATTGGTTTGACATTGAATTGGGTAAAGTTAAAAAAAAAAAAATCTATTCCTGACGCCAGCACTTCAAAATGTCAAGGCAGGTGCGTTCGAATTCGAAGAATTACAATCGGATTCGAATCATTCAACTGTCAAAAATCATTTGATCAATGTTATGTCAAAATATTGTCTGATTAACGGTTAAAAATACGGTTACCTTGGGTTCACTTCACCGTCTTCCGAGACCATGCTGCCTAGACATAGAAAGCTGCTTACTTCCTCGACTTTCTCGTCAGGCAATGTTGAGTTGAGCCGTGCTGGTGTTTTGTTGAGAGTTTGAAGTGCTTAGGACCTCTGATTTTGTCGTATTTATTTTAGGCCCGACTTTGTTCGCCTCTGACTCCAAATTATGGGCCATCGGATGCAGGTGCATTATCCTGGTAAGCGTCATTAGCGTAGTCAAGATGTGAGATAGGATTTCATAGTCCATCTCAGCTCGATGTTTCATCCAGATTGAGCTGCTCGGATCACATCACTGACTACTACCTTGGCCAAAGAATGCACCCTTGTCATACTCCACTGCGGACTTCAAATTCGTTTGACACCTTACCGTTGTGTAACACATGACTCGTAGCCTTTATAAAGCGACGAGTATACCTCCCTATAGCATCTCGGTCCAGCTGTCGAAGGCCTTCCCAAAATTATTGAACAGCAGATGCAATGTACTCGACCCATTGTTCAATGATGATCCGCAAGGTGTTGATGTGGTCGATGCAGGAGCATCCAGCTCGAAAACTTGCCTTACCTTAGGTAAGGTTCGGTAAATGGGTACCCCAGTTGACAGGAAGCTATCAACAGCTCACTTAGTCTAACCTTGAGTCAATCGTGCCCAAGCAGACTCCTGAGAATTCAAATTTCTGTTATCGACGGCTGAAGTAAGTCACCCAGATATGTTTTTTTTTTCTTTTTTATATTTTGTAGTGACATATGGATTGACATACGGAGATGGTTCAATTGACATTCTTCACTTGTAAACGGTGGTCCATCTGTTCATTTCTCTTTGAAGCGTGTAGTATTCGCGAAAGTTGGGACCGTGATAAAACTTTTCGGTGTTTTCTGGGATTCGAACCTCAAATCTCCTGCTCACTAATCTATACACTGAGCCACGACGTCCACTTTTTGTTAAATATTTCGATGCTGGCAACACAAACGCGTTTGCAATACTGACAGAAATGGACTGTTTTATGCTCGAAAACTTATTTCAAAACTGAGTGCCGGATTGCAGAAACTGTGCAGAATTTGAAAATTATTTTATCATCGAGCATTATCGAGCGTAGGTAGGAATCACTTGTCTTTTACATCAAAATGCCTTCAATCACAGGTCAAAAAAGATTGAAGCCAACACAGGCATGTACGTACAATTCAACGATTTCAATAATATTTTACTCGAACGTGATGTGATTATGAAACTTTATTCATTTCGTTCATGCCATATGGCATCTGTCAAATTCATCTGTCAAATTCATCTGTCATCCATAGTGACAGATAGTTAGTTCTTGTCGCGCCATTTTACAATATGGATCGCTTAACCACGGCTCAACGCATGAAAAGTGGTTGGATCTTACTGTAAAAATAACAGTTCTGTAATATCTGTGTATCGCAACAGCTGATTGTCGTTATATTCGCCCAGCTGAGCAAACACAATCATCAAATGTAAGCGAATCGTTAGTGTTTGTGATGTCGTAAGGCCTGCAACTAAATGTACAGAACATCCACCAACTGGGAGGTGGAAAATCAACGAGTTGACTCCATGATGACGCCGATTTCTCGCTCGGCGACTACGTAACAAATTGTAGTAGAATTTGAGGGTTTCGAGAGTCAAAATGTGATCATTGAGGAGCCATTGCATCCACCTCTGCTGACAGTTGAATGGGCGCTATGGACCGTTGGCTTAGTCGGGCCGTATTTTTTTATTTTTTTTAAAACGACTAAGGCGCCACTGTTACGGTGTATTCTCTGTGCTATGATTAAATAATAATCAACTTTTTTTGGCCTGAGATTAAGGATACTATTGTGAGAGACATGTGGTTCCAACAAGAGGGCACTACGTGCTACACAGCACGGGCAAGTTTGGTTGTATTGAACAATAAGTTCTTCGACCGTTTAATTTCGAGATTTGGCGACATTAATTGGACACCAAAATCGTGTGATCTTACCTTGTTGGACTATCATTTTTGTGAGACTATTCATTTCTAAGATTTAAAGTATTTAAATACCATCATCTGTGAAGTTAAGGTCAGAAATGTGCCGAAAATTACCTCAAGTTTCCTAAAAACTCCCGTGGCGGTCATTGAATGCATGTTGTATTCCACAGACAATGGCATAGTCCGAATTTTAAAGCAGTAACACAGTGACAAGGAAATCCTAAAGCACTTGACTTGAGATAACTACAAAATAAAACCAGAATGCAAGTAGCACTTCGAATGATCTGTGAGATTAGAGGCTGTGGTAATCGACAAATAAATGTTCTAAGCGTCTACTGCTTGGATATGTTCCTAGTCCCAAACGATCTGGGGGAAAATTAAGATGCTGAGTCCAGTAGCCATGTATAGACTGCTGAATATTGTTAAAATGCCGTTTTTTTATGATTTTCGAATCTGAGAACGGAGAAAATCCTTCTAAAACAATGTGCGCGTATCTAAAAACTTCTTAGGCATACTTTACGACCTTAGATTGCAAATAAAGATTCGCAAATGTTTACCAATCGATTTCGATAGAAATTCTATTTCGGTTCGAATATTTTAATTCTCTATCTAGATGCCAATCTATGATAAAGTAACGTACATTCGTATTCGATATGATTTTCTCACTTTTATCAACGATTGTAAATCGTTAAACTAAAAAAAAAAAAAAAAAACCACTTATCAACCTGCCTAAAGAGTCAATCAATTGATCGGCCGATCACAAAATTTTCGTTTAATAAAACTCCATCCTGAAGCAGATAAGCAGCGCAAGATCACCGATAGATACTTTTAATCACTTGCGAACCGGCCCGTCGGTGGAGCGGTGGAGCTGGAGCATTTCCCCCGCCCGAACCGGTCCGAAAATAATGACGTGACTGCGATTATATTTCACTTTTCAGAACGTTATCACTTTGTATATCGAAATTGAACATCTTGTGAGCTCATGGTATCTGAGATCTGATTATAATCGTATTTAAAATTTTACCTTGGTGCGAATTTGTAATCTGTCGCCGGTGGTCGAGGTGTTGATGTTGTTGTTGTTGTTGCTGGATAATATTCGGTGGCTGTTGGGCCGGTTTTTTTTCTTTTTTTTTTCCTTGGTATGTATAAATTTAATCGGTTATGCACTTTACTACACACAATATCTAGTTTGATATTATTATCTGCCGCGTGTACTTAAGCGATATCTTTTCGATATCAGACCTCGGTGAGCAATGATAAGACAAGAACTTTCTGCAGCGTATCTCTCTTGCGATACGAATACGAACGATGCTAGATACATATATCTACTTGAGGGGGTATGACAATTATAATTTTATAGCCCATACGCGCATGTGTTTGGGAGCGATGTTGCAATGTGTTGGTTTCCTATGTACATACGTCATAAATTGCTGATATAGAAAAAAAATCAAGCACCTTGTCCATCCGTCCGTGATATATGATTCTATGTATTCTTGCGTACCTACGTGATAGCTGGTATCTAAACACCACCCTGTTAGATTCAAATTCTGTGTATATGGGGTTGGTTTCAGTGGTTACCTTTGCCGGGGGAAGGGAGAAGGATCATCATCGAGGAGAGATTGTGATATTTCTGTTGACTTTGTTTTGCGGTTAAATAAAATTCCACAGCGAACTGTCTGCATGTAGTCGCTCCACAGCGCCCTTATCTCGGGTAAATATTTATCTACGAATACATAAGAACCAGGTAAATGTGAAATTTGTATTACTTTCCTTGTTATTTTGTGTTCCGCTGTACTGTTGTACTGGGGACTGCTGAGCACAACGCTGTGTAGACAGCGATACACATAAGCCTCTGTGAGCTCTTTGGGTAGAGAATACTTAAATTTATAACCGCGCAATAAAGACTGAACTATATTTAAGTCCAAGTGATGACTTCAGAGCCTACACTTCAAGTCAAGTAGTTCAAATATGGGGAACGAGTATATACCTACAATTTATGGGCTAAGAATCGAGGGATCTAGAGCTAACGATTCGTTGGTTGAAGTACTTAATTTGACACGAGGCGAGGTACTCGGTTTTATTTCATGAAAGAATTGCAATTCCCTACACTATTTCCTTCACCTCCTCTTGGAATAGTGATTGAACCTCCTGACAGTTGAAAAAGCTAAGATTTCGCCTTAGACAGGCTTGAGCAATTCGCACGTAGTCCTTGGCTTTCAGCCTGAGCTTCATTATCAATCTGCTTTCACACTCCATTTGGCCCAAACAGCATCGTTTTTTTATACTTTTGCAATGACGATAGCCGTATCTAAAGGGCGTAACTGAGAAATTTCTGATGCCTCTCGTCAGACTTTCGTGTGCGATCTTGAAAAAATTGCTAATGTTGTCCAGGATTCAAATGTCGAACATCCCGCTTAGTATGCCATCTCGACCATAATTTTGAAAAATTTTTTATTCTGAGCCACGAACCAGGGTTTTTACTTATGTACTTACTTACTCTCTAAAGTCGGTTGAAGTCACCCTTGCTGCCATTCAAGCGATTTGTAGTCCATTAAGCGGGATATCACAATTTAAACTGACAGCCACGCCGCGATTAAATCTCTGGAATCTGTCACATTCAACTCACGAACTGCCATAAATTGTCGCCTGTCTCTTAACGAGAAGGCTTAACAATTCAATATCCAGCTCTTTGGGTGCAGGGCCACAAACATATTCCAGGGAGTTACATGGCCGACAAGCTCAAAAGGCGGGGAACCACCCTATTGATACCACTCAGTTTAACCAATGACAGATAGGCAGATGGCACTATGTGCCTCATCACTAGATAGACCTTGTCTAAGCAGGATCAGAAACACCGCAACTGTCTTATTCGACAGAAAAAGTGGCTTATTTCAAACAGAGAATGTGTCGTTAGAGGGCACTGCAATATCGGTTGGGACACGCCACCAGGGTGGATCTCCTTGCAAACGTTGGAAACTGTATGGATGAAGAAAAGGAAGAAACCATACTACGTTTTCTTTGTATGTGCGAAGCTCTCTCCGCTTGTAGGAAACTGTATTTAGGAACATCTTCAACAACCTTGGCGAACTGGCTGGCCTCCAGCGTTTCATCAATTGTTCCTCATGATTCCATGGGCAGCTCTTTGGAGATGCTGATTCTGTGGTAACACAATGGACCTTACTGCCCTAAGTGATGTTGCATACTGCAGTCTGCCACTACAACATAACCTAACTTAACCTGTGGTTAAGAAAAGTTCCTCCTCAAATACGTTGTCGGTTGAACCATTTGCCTTACCCCCTCAAAAATTGTCTTTCAAAAGAAGGTTGGTATGAGTGTGGTATTTTTGATTGAAATATCGGTATAGTCTAGGAATCCTAAAAATCCCTGGAATGGGTACTCAACTTTAGAATTTCCATAACACTAACACTAACACTAACACTAACACTAACACTAACACATAAAATGTGCTTGGTTTATAAGCCGACCATCAATTGGACTGGAACTTATGACATTTAGTTACCGAACTGTTTCATTCGACTTTGACAGCCTTTCTAGCTGTGCACGTGGTTGTTGCTGTGAGACTGCTTTAGTTTTGTATCCCATCTCTAGCTAGTTCACCCACTCTTTCGTTTGTTTGCTAGTTCTTTCGTTGCATTCCCTTAACAGCCTTGATTGGTTCTTTGGATTTAAATTCCATCAAAGCAGCAGCACGACCTTAAAACAGAAGAATTTTTGGAGAAAGACTCACAACACACATCAGTCCTTGATATACCGGCAAATGTACAACCGAATGTCTAAAAAATCTCAGCGCAGTTTTGATGAAATGACCATTATAGAGTGCATCACTTTGAGAACTCTTATGAAAGTGATATTCTTGAAACTAAAATTTTGGACCTATTTCACAGATTTTTCCAACAAATTAAAAGACACTCCTCTGTCACAGTTCAAAAGAAGGATTGAAGGCACCGAAATTTATTTGACATTCCTTTCATCTTCTTGGACATCTCTTAAGCTCATTCTAAAACATCTGTTAAACTCCTGTCATTATAAAAAAAATCGTGGATCTTTACCCTGTCCACTGGCTGACACTGTAACCTGAAAGGTCTATTGTTTCAGGCATATTATGAGCCAAACATACGAATAACTTCTCTCATTAAGGAGCGAGTATCTCTCTGTAGAAGATACGCCGTCTCGATGAGTGCTGGGAATATACAAAAGATTCATTTTTTTACAGGCAGAGGCAGTATCCAGATTGCACAATACGCCCTTCTCAGGAATTGAATTAAATATTATCCCATTAAATTGCCAGCCTAGCTACAGTTTGATAGCACCTTTAGCAGCCGTTTTCTTTATGAAAACTTGTAAGCACGGAGACCTGCCAAAAGCTTTTAATGCTGTTGTAAGGCAGGGCCGCATTATGCAGCAAAAGAGAACATTTTTTAGGCTTCTCAATCTTCATTATCATAGTTTGCTTGAGTACTTTCGGCCACCAGATTATGGATGCATTCGTCATTATGAATCAAGCAATCAAAGAGTAGTAGTATAATAATAACACTGCCTTCAGCACTTTAGTACCGGGCTCTGTCAAAGCCCCAGGACATTCCTTCACTTTTAGACCATCTTAAAAGGTTTTATGAAGAGCCCTTCCCTATTGCCCCATTCAAAAGCATTCTGCTAACAATCTCCGATCATCCTACCATTGATTGCTCTTGCTATCGTGTCGTATTTCCTCCACAGGGGGGCCGTATCAGATCTATTTCCGCCACACGGACTTATATTAGTTTAAAGGTGGTTATGGCCCATTCGACCTTAACCTAGCCAATAGTTCTGCTGGGTGCATTCTAAGACATGCAATTTTGGGCGAAAAAAATTGGGAAGGATTTCAGTGATGGCTTCAATGGCCGGTCGTGAATTATTGCGGGGTTATTGTAAGCGTGTACGGCCGATTAGCAAGTGAAGCAGATTCCTCGAATTTCTCCACAATTTGCTAAGCTTCAAAGCGCTAATAGCGACCATAAATCCTACATAGCTAGCTCGTTACAAAATGACAGTTCTATCAGACGTGACTGAATGACCTTTTAGATCCTTAAAATTTACTTAGAACTCACGCTGCACTTACGTAGAGAAACTGTATGGAAGAGAAGTGCAAACAAATTTAAATAAAATCCACCCTCAAATCCGGCTGTCAATATCTTGCTTTTATACCACTTTTCACGACTCTTTCCCGTCAGCTTGTAAATACAGAATTACTAAATATATTCATATGAAAAACAATTGCAAATCACAGTGCCCGTTGCCCTGATAAGTTAAATTTCCTGAAATGACCTTGAAAAGAAAAATTAGAACCATGGAGGTACTATTTTTTTTAAAGAAACAGAGTATGGCAACCCTGAAAGCAACAGATGTATTCTCGTCAATTGGTATTTTTTCCAGCTCCATAAAATTCCCGGTGTTCTTCCTTTGTTTTCCACCACTTAGCAGGGAAATACACCACAAGCATGTTGTCCCATGTGTACATCTTGTGGGAAAATTTAGTACCATAAATATTCTCATGGGGAAATCATTCCAGTCCACAACCAGTTCTAGTTTCAACATCAACCGATGAGCTTATTTTCCTCTGAATACAGGGGAAATTTTAAAATTTGTGAAACCCAAGATTGAACAACTAAAAGAGGAAATTTTTTAGAGCAATGGAAGGAAACAGGGAAAAACCAAAACGGAAATGAAGGAAATGCTTTTATTTGTTTTATTCGTTATTGCAAATTGTACACACGTATTCCTTCGATATATTAACACGAATTTCGAATAAACTTAACTGTTGCCATATGCAAAGAAACATTTTCATTGGTCACCTCAAGTATTTTTTTCTGTCGCTATGGGAAACACTTCACTGGGGCACTCAGACGCTGTGGTCCATTGTATAGAGTCATCCAACAAGAGGTGTCATTTTAAATTTCACTCCATGATGATGAGGCTCACTTCCGTTTGTATGGGTACGTAAACAAGCAAAACTGTCGCATCTGGGGCTCCTAAAACCCAAGAGGAATAGTGGAACAACCTCTTCATCCACAACGAATGACAGTTTGGCGCGGTTTTTGGGCTGCGGTGTCATTGGGCCACATTTGTCTCCCTATATCCTCGTACTGAAATCGTCATTGCGGGCGATTTCAATATACACAATTCGATTTGGCTTCGACACTCTGGCCAGACAACATTCGAAGGCAGGTATCTCTATTTAAGTCGGCCATCATACTATGTCACAATTGGTCGTACCACAGCTGTGTACATCCATAAAGTCAATTTTGGCTGCAGTCCCCATATTCTTTCGGAGGTTCGGCTACAAGCATTGAAAACAATACGTGCCTTCTTTACCCGTTGTCCTATTTTTAGCTTCCAGTTAAGTTTAGGGTCTCCTAAACGTGTAGCGTGGGACGATAAGGAGAGCGGTTGGCTATTTAGCCGAGAAAGTGCGAGGTCAGGTATTTGGTTTAAGTGGTGAAGAGCGTCAGTTCAGTCGAGTTGGCACCAAGACCACACTTACTTCACTCAGAGCATTTTCCGTGATTTCGGTTAGGATGAAAGAAACCTTTCCTGACACTAGTATCACCATTTCGTCAGCACACCCGACTACCTTTGTTCTTTCTCTGTCTAATGTTAAAAGAATTTTATTCATGACTATCAGCCACAGAAGAGGTGAGACAACACCGCCCTGAGGTGTTCCCCTACTGGAAAATTTGAGTATGTTGCTGTTGCCTGAATAATTCTAGTGCTAAGCATAGAAACGATCCATTGACTAAGATAGCTTTCTATCCCCAGCTAGGATTGGTTCAGAGAAAGTTTAGAAAGGTAACTAGTATTCGTATTTTCGTTGTTATAAATGAAGTTTTCTACAGTTCGCACTACCTCGTGAAGGACTGGCTTCTACCCTTGAGGTATGCGTGCTGGGACTTGAAGGAGGATGGTTCTATTTTGCTTCGTAAACGGTTGTCTAGGAGTCCCTCGTCTGGACAGAGAATGTGTTCGGATGATTCGTCCTCCTCCGAGCAGAACCTACATTCCGTCTCTGAGCTCAGGTTAAGTTTGTTGAGGTGGTATCTCAGGCCACAGTGGCCCGTGAGAAAGCCCACCAGCTCTCTGATACTTTCCTTATTAAGGTTAAGTACGTCCTTATAGGAATAGGGTTTGATTAGTAATTTGGATTGTCTCAACCCTGGGACATTTTCCCAGAGGTCCAGATGAAGCTTGTGCTCCCAGTTACTAATCAGCGCTGTGGCGAAAGACCAGTTGATGCCACAGTAAGGTTCAGGTCCTATGAACTCAGATTCTGCGCCAGCCCTAGCTAGTTCATCTGCTAGCTCGTTACATGCAATCCATTGATGGCCAGGGACCCATCCAAGTTTTACCTTGTTTAGTCTCGCTAGGGATATGGAGTCCACTAAATTGGACGACAGCGCTTTGAGTGCAGCCTGACTGTCTGAAAATATATATATTCTAGCGCCCTTAATACCCTTACTAAGGTTTAACCAAGCGCAGATTTCAATGGCATGGAGTTCAGCCTGAAATACCGTGGGACAGATTCCCATAGGTATCGAGACTTTGGTGTTGGGTCCAAAGACACCAGCTCCAACTCCAGATTCCATTTTCGATCCGTCCGTTAGACCTCTAGGGTCTAATGCCGGAACACCATTAGACCAATTGGCACGATCTAATATTTCTACCTCAAATAGCCTACCGAAACAGCACTCCTTGACCATGGTGTCAGGGATGGTACAAAACATGTCTCTTTTGGGGAATTTTCAGATGTCTCACATGGTCACCTGATTTATACTTGTATTGATAGCACACCTAGCGACTGTCTTCTTAATGAAGATATGAAGGGGTGAAAGCCCAACGATTGCTTCTAAAGCTGCCGTCGGGCACGTACGCATAGCACCTGTGATGCCGAGACATGCAACTCTTTGTAACTTCTGGAGTTTAGTTGCCGTTGTCCGTTCAACAACTTTCGGCCACCAGATGATGGCCGCGTATGAGATAATAGGCCTCACCATCATTGTATACATCCAATGTATCATTTTCGGATTTGGACCCCAAGTTCTGCCGTACAGGCGCCTGCAGGCCCACATAGCCTTATTAGCACGCTCGATGGCGAACTTGATATGAGAATTCCAGTTGAGCCGTTTGTCGAGGATGACCCCGAGGTATTTGACTTGACTGGAATAAGCTGGAGTAGTGCCTTTGATAATGATAAGTCCTAGATTGACCAGTCTTTTCCTAGTAAAAGGCACTAGAACAGTTTTGCAGGGATTGATGGATAGTCCTTCTCTGCTACACCATTCTAAAACGTGTAGTAAAGCACCTTGCATGACGCTGGATATGGTTGCGCTGTGCTTGCCACTAATAAGTAACGCCAAGTCATCCGCATAACCAATGGCGGTATAGCCTAATCTGTGAAGATCGACTAGAAGGTTGTCTATGACTAGTGACCATAGAAGGGGAGAGAGAACTCCACCTTGGGGACAGCCCTTAGCCGCGGTCATAGACACAGAAACTCCTCCCGAGGAGGAAATCATAATTCGACTTTCAAGCATGGCGCTTATACATTCGCTGGTCGAATCTTCGATGCCTCTGCTACTGATTGCTCTCTCTATTGAGCTGTAGCCAGTGTTATCGAAAGCGCCCTCAGTGTCAAAAAAGGCACTAGTGATGTAAAATGTGAATACATTTGACTACTCGTACTCATTCGTTATTTTTTTATAAGTACTCGGATAAAAGTAACAAGTACTTAATACTCGCGAGTACCACCTATAGAATACTTTGGAAACTATGCAAATACAATTCTGTCTCTTTTCTGCGAACCGAATACAAAAGTAATCTCTTGCCTTGTTTCCCTCAATATCGTATCCTGCTCTAACAAATATAATTCATTAGAAACACATTTCTCTTTTCACTTTTGCCAAGCCGTGTGCTTGCTTGTGTGTATAATTTGTCTGCCTCCTTGTGAGGTGATATTGTTTTGTTGACATATTTTACAAAGGACAATTTTATACGATTATAGTATTGGTGTAGGGCGAGTAAGAAAATCTCTTAAAATAATTCTTGATGGTAGTGCAAGAGAGAACGGGTATTCGAATACATATCTGTGGCGAATAAGAATCCCCTGAAATGTGTTGGGTAGTGGAAACAGATTGAGTAAGGAAATACGTATCTGAGTACTTTGCAGGTAAGGAGTACGAATGAGTACATGGTAGTAACGAATACATTGTACCGAATGAATACTTTTTTTACACCACTAAAAGGCACATAGGGCTATTTCCTTGGCACCAAGAGTTCTGGACATAGTTTAAGGACTTCAAAAACCAAAACAATACATTTTTTAAATAAATGCTATTTATTTCAAGTCATGTCTGTCAAATGAGAAAATTAAAAAAAGTATTTCTTTTACAAATTTGTTTTTTAAATTAAATATTTGAATAAGAAAAAAGAAAATAAAACAAAATTTTAATTTACACTTATAGCTTTTTTTTGTATAATGTAAGTTTATATATAATATTAAAAATAGTAACAAAAAAAAACGTTATAATTCATTACGTAGTTCATTTGCTCATTTTGTCAAAAAATGTCTTTTTTATAATTTTAACTTTAACTTTATTTTTACATTCGAATATTGCTTATACATAATCAAATTTTGTTTTTATGTAAAATTTTTATATATGTATTTATAAAGGTATCTACAAACTAAATTTTCTTTGTCATTTGTTGCTGTATCTGTCCCTTTGAGGAATGTCTTAAAAAATTTCCATAAATATTTACATTTACATAGACTATGAGAAAAGTAAATAATATCTTTGTGCATATGTGGTATATAAGTAAATTTTATTTTTTTTTTTCTTAAACTTATTTCATAAGTCTTATTTTTGTCATGGAGGGGGAGGGGGAGGGGGGATATTACTCCATTTTCACAACAGTACTGCGTTCCAGCTGTCGTTCGAGTTTTCTCTCCAATTCGCTGAACGGGTTCAACTGTGTCATCTGGATGATGTGCTGCTGATGTTGCTGCTGACGTTGGTGAATCTCGTATTCATCGTCAATCGATGGACTTCGGCTCATCGATTGTTGGATGATTTGTGACGCTTGGTGATGCTGCTGCTGCTGCTGTTGGTGTTGGTGTTGTTGATGGTGATTATGATGGAGGTTTTCAATTTTTATAGCATCATGATCGGCGCCGGTCAGCTGATCGTAGAAATAATTTGGCGACTGTGCCGGACTGTAGCCATGATGTTGTTGTTCAGTCGGCGACGGTGTCATCTCGAACATCTGATGAGCTCCCCTTATCATTTGCTGTTGTTGAGATTCCTGATGAATGGTAGTCAGATACTTTTGCATGTATTTGATGTTGGGACTCAGGAGATTGTTGTTGTTTTGATTTGTGCTGTTATTGTTGTTGTTGGTTAGGGTCGTTGGTGAGGTGGTTATTACGGAACCGTTTAGCATTGACGAAGTGGGATAATGCAATGGCGACATGTTGTCATGCTGGTTAATCGGTGGCGATGGTGTGCCCGGCGTTACAGCCTGATGATGAGACGACGCTGAAGAGGTTGTTGGCGTATGCACCAACTGTGGTGGTGGGGTTATATTAGTCGGACTACTGCTAGCATTCGAATGATTTAGTGTGCTAGTGTGTTGAATTGATGATGTTAGGCTTTTCAATTCTGAGAAAGAGAAAAAAAAAACAGATGATGACAACCCATGCAGTGTGGCGAATTCAAATTCACTCACCATTATTGCTGTCTTGGACGCTGGTTGTGTTGCTGGAACTTTTGCTGTTGTTGTTCGTGGAAGATGAGGATTTATCGGAATTTTTACTTCCCTTGGGTTTTCGCTTTCGAGTCTATAATTGAGAGGGAAACACATTTGTTTTTGTTAATTAAATTTTCTTTGAAGGCCTTCGAGTGGTGATAATTACCTGGATGGTGTCTTTTTTCATGGCCAGCGGCCGTTTGACACTATGCAGTTTGAAGTACAGGCCGCAGGCGTTGCAAACTGGCTCCCCATTTGGATTGCGTCGCCACAAAGACGTTTGGGTGGTATGGCAATTTGAACAGGATAGTCCAACTCGACGTGATGCACTCTAGAGAGGTTTTGAAAATAAATTTTAAAAACTTGTTTGTTTTTTGTGTTGTGTTGGTTGATTGTGTATCTAAATGCATTTGGTTCTACGAAAAATTCAACTTTTTTATGACATGCTTAAGGTCAATAGCCTTGTTGGGTGGGCAATAGTAATGAGACGGGTTCTTGTTTGGGCGGTTTTTAATTATTTTTGATTTTTGCAGGGAGCACCTGACAGCAAACTGGTGACGGTTCGAGAGCAGTCGATAAAACAACAGTTGACGGTTGGCAATGGAGTGCATTTGCAAATGTCACACTGTGGCACAACTTGACAGTTTAAACAAGGCTAGGTCCTAGTAAATGATTTATGCAAAGTCTTGGGAGTAGACAACATTTGTAATGAGTCTTTGCTTTTATATATCAATCATCGGAGGTAATAGAACGAAATTTTGCCAAGATTCAAAAGAAAGTATTCATTCTGAGCAATTTATGTAAAGAATTTTTGATTAGTGCAGGCGGGAAGTTGCCTTATACCGATACTAGAACGACAGATTTACCGAAGAACTCAAAGGAATGATCCCCAGAAACACGGCATTTGGAGGTTCTACCTGAAAGGCCGCAGTGGCAGACAACCCCCATATCCAGCTGCCACTCATTCGAGCATTTTGTCACAGAGCAAGAAAACTCTCAGAAAGTTTTCTTTCCAGCAATCAAGACTAAAATCTGCAAGCATTTCGGGGCGCTACCTTAGCCTTATAGATTCGCCTCTTCCAAGGGACGATATAATGTGAATAAAGGAAATAAGGATTGTTTAAGCATCAAAAGCATTTCACAGGGTTTTGTAGAGCTAAAATCTAGACACCAGTGATGCAAAATTTGGCTGAAGGCAAATAGATACTTCAGGGCTTCAATTCAGTTTAAGAAGAGGTTTGTCACTAAACATTTCGCACAATTTTGTATCATCATTGTCATTCACATATGATGAAAATAACTCTCTAAAAATTTGGGTTGAGAGGAATGTGTTGAGAAAGTGTAGTAACCTTTTTCAGGCTCAGATCTCTCTTGATTTGGGCGCCAATTAGTTAAATACATAAGAGATCGATCAGAATTCACAACAATGGGGATTGCTCAGCAAGGTTAATGTAACCTGGAGCATATCAACGAAATAATATTGAGGAAAAATTGGGTGGGTAACAAACTGATATGAAATCGATAAAATTCTCCTCCCGACTTCTGATCTTTCTGTTTCAAAGTAGGTATCAACACCACCCAGAAATTCGAAGAGTTAGATGGTTTATAAGGAATCCTGCAAAGACAGCGAAAGTAGAAGCTATTTGCTTACCGATTTACTGCCAGAGAAAGACTTAAGAATGAACGACTTAAGCTTCAGGTATATGACTTTGTCTCTAATGAAAGTTAGCAACACAAAAAGTTTGGGAACATCACGCTGATATGTGCTCGCTCCTCAACGGCAGCGAAAGATTTCTTAACCAAAAAGAGCTTTATGAACTCCTAGACAGAAACGGACCTAAATTCTTCTGTAAACGGACACTGACTAATAAAATTCAAGGCCATCACATCATATAATACTAACAAGCGGAGTAAGCGGGTAAGCGCATATCCAGCTCACCACTAACGTAAACAGAGTACTGTGAGGAAATTTGACGTCAAACAGTTACGACCGCAACAACAGTTACTGACCAAGAATTCTTCTAATTTTTCTTCGTAAGTCCTTTGCCGACACTAGTACTTATTGAATATTAGTGGCACCACTGCGATGTGTTGGGTTTCATTCAGCAACCATAGCCAAACACTTGGATCGATGAAAGGTGGCAGTGATGCCATGCAAAAAAAACAGGAGGCTTATCGGGGCAGCTTTAAGCCAGGAAAGTCATCCATTGTCAAGATATTCACACTGCAATGGACCTAGAAGAGAAGTCAAAAAAAAAATCCACCACCTATTATCGAATTTAAAGTTGCCCAGAACAGGTCTGACAAGCTCGTTTATATATGCTCCTTCACTGTTGGCAAACACCTGCCAGAAACGCAGACTTATAATCTGACACTTTAAATGCATCCACGACATGAACCTTACTGAAGTATCGCAGCGGGATTTTAACGAGACGTTTGCATGTTTTAGAGTAGAAGCAGCATAGACAGGAGTGTCCGTGAACTAAAGTGTACATATATGTATGCGTCAATAAAAAGACATAAACACAACACTGGAAAAAGGGAAAAAATGACACCTAAGGCAGTTAAAACTTCAGCTAAAGTTAAGGCTGCCTTTCGAAGTTAATCCATATAACGATACCAGGTGCGGTGCTGTTGTCAGCGGATTTATCTTGGACTCAGAGAGTAAGGACTACTAAGCAGGCTCTTAATAACACCCTCATCATTCCAAAAGCTGTGAAAACCTGCCTTAGTTTGTGGACGCCGTGGCTCAGTGGTTTGTCTGTTAGATTACTGGGCGGGAGGTTCGAATCTTAGAAAACACCAAAAAGTTTTTGACGTTCCCACCTCTTGCGAATGTCTGACAAACGCCCGAGAGAGATAATTGCCTTGAGAAAGCTTCGCATGCCTTTCGGATAAGGCTCTAAATTGTAACTCACTTTCATTTGTGCGAAAAAAATATAACACGCACAACGCGAATGGTCCCGATGAGCTAGGCCATGGATAAACGGGTCCAAGTATTTGTATTTTTGACGAATGGTGGCCTAGATTATACCAGCAGCCTGCGCAGGCTTATATGTATATCTCAAAGAAATTGTCTTCGAAAGGGGGTCGACAAAACAGAGGGTGTTATTAAGTGTGGTATTCCAGTGCTGATGATTGATGATGATGCGATCATGTAATGAGAAATGCAATGATGTACACATGTTGAGATATGTAATGGGGACCTTAGGTTTCTCCACCAGTTTGGCACAGGAATTACAAAATTAAAAAAGCATTCCAGGGGTAAATCAAGTACGACAGGTCGTGGAGAGTAGTTTGAGGTTCACGCTCCAAAAAACACACAAAAAGAATATCTTCACCTCTCGCGAATGTCTGACAAAGTTCTCAGAATGCTAAGTACCTTGGAACAGCTTCGCAGTTCTACGTTTAGAATACGGCATAAAACTGCAGCTCCGTTCTATTAGTGTCAAAAAAGTAGTACAAACAGCTGCGAGAAGCCGAGCCTTCAACCCTCTACAGGCCTGTGATGCCAAGTCCTTGTATTTGTCAGTGAAAATAACGATTAAAATCTTTTCAAAAATCATAAATTTTTAAATTTAAATCACAAAAACTTTTAAAGCGTTTCATAATGCATTTAGATACAAATTCAACACAAATAAATACTGTGTGCATGCAATTTAATATATTATTTACTCATACTTTCAAAAGAACAAAATTTTTGAAATTTTTTAACTTTAAATTGTCTAATAAAAGAGAGTCTATTAATAAAAAAAATTATTTTAAAACCTACCAGTCGACGACTTGATTTTGTTTCCTCTGTTGGCCTACTCGGCACTGGATTATACTGATAGTAGCTCTTATAGAAATCCCCGCCTTGTTCAGCCACTGTAATAATATTATTAAATTGTTTCAAAGAATTTAATAATTTTTCAGTACCGTTTGAGCAGTAAAAGAATACTTTAATTTTTTTTTGTTTTGTTTAATTAGTAAGTCATTCTCAAAAAAAAAAAGTTTTTTTTTTTGTCAAGTCCTACATAATACTTGTCCAAGTTTTTTTTTTTTTTTTAATTTATAATAAATTCAATTAATCAATGCTTTGGCCCCCCGGGAAGAAAAAACGACGGATTTCTATAAGATTTATAAACTAATTTTTTTTTTTTTTGTTTAATTTTAATTTTTATTTCAAAAATTTTGTTCATTTCTCAATTATTTGTTTTTTTTTTTTAAATAGAGAAAAAAATATGAAAAAAAAAGTTCATAAAATTACCAATCTTCTAGGTTGTTTAACTAAGGGTCGATTCATTCCGTTCATTTTATGATAGAGACCGCATGCATTGCATAAGTAATGTCCGGTATTATCGCGCCGCCACAATGGGGTTGATATAGCACCACAATTGACACATTCACGCCCCTCAGTGAAAAAATCGGCGTCGAAAAATGCTTTAAATAGTAACAATTTGATGGTGTTTTTTTTTGTAACAAATTTTTTTTTTTTTTACTACTGAATTGGTATCAACATTTATTTTTTTTTTTTAAGAAACTGTGTAGTGTAATTTGTGTGTAAAACTTTTTTTTTAAAATATAATTAAAGTTTTGTTTTTATTTTGTTTGTTTTTCCCTGTGTTATGATATTACCCATGAAATTAATTGAATTTATTATAAAATTAAAAGTTATTTATAAAGCTTAAACAAAAAAATAATAAAATAAAAATTATGTACGAGTATGTATGTATGTACTTAAGAACAAATACTACTGAGCAAATAGAATTGTTTCGGTAATAATTTTAAAAATTTCCAAATGACTTCTTTTTTAAGGGTCTGAGAAGCTTAACCTAGCTTTACCCCTCATTTTAGGGACTTTGAGAGCAGAATTAAATAGGATTGAGCAACAGTATCCAAGCAATGTACAGAGGTATAAAGGCATTCGCATACGCCGACGACGTGGTAATCATGGCGTTCGACAAATTTCTATCTACCATTAGCGATTTGAGGCTTAGCCCATCACGGGCCTGAACCTCAAGCTCAACTGGGAATGCGCCCAGATTCTTAAGGACCACGTAGGATCAAATACTTCGTCCGACTATCTAACCCCATATCTCGACTTTGATAAACACTTCCAAGTACAAAGGAGTGGGTAGCGGAGGAGCCACTCGAAGAACTATCACTGTCCATCTATACGGATGCGATGGGTCAAAAATGGATATAGGCACGGGTGCTGGCCTATACTCCGAAAGGCTTAATATACAAAGCTCGCTAAGGCTACCTGATTACAGCAGTGTCTTCTAAGCGGCGGTTCTGGCAGTAACGGAGGCAGCCAACCTGCTGTCAATGATGTCAATACTAGGGGATGCCATTACCATATATATTGACAGTCAGGCGGCCATAAAAGAAATGTCTGCCTTCGAAATAAAGAGAAACAGAACTTTAGGAAGCTACCTCTTCGAAGACATTACTGAAATATCCACAGTACCATTAGTGAATCTTTTCAGGTTTGCCAGGTCATCGAAATGGCTGGACAGCGTTGCATAACGAGAAGGAAGGAAATGGACCAGTACCTCTAAACTGGACACAATGGGTCTACACAGACCTACAAGTGTGATGGGGAACGGAGCAATCCATCCTCATCAACCCATCAACCCATCAACCTAACCTAACGTAAGGTAAGCATTGTAGTCTACAAGAATGGACAACGCCGTTTGAAATGAAAAGCTGTACACATAAACCAGAGAGGACAAAATTCAGTGACAGCTTCATTTGTGAAGACTTTGGTGGCTTAAACCATAGCTAGGATCCTAACTTATGCTACTCAAGGCATTACTTATCGTCATGCAGGAAGATAACACTATTCTTTCTTCTTTTCTTTTCTCTTGACAGTTATTACTCTCGGACGCTTGTTTGGCTTGCCCTTTTAACTGCAAGTAAAAATGGAAAACTAGGAAAATGCAGGGGTGATCTTAAAATATTAAGAATTTGAGAGTTTAAGCCGATGGCAGAAGTTGAAAAGCAAGTGGAAAACTAGCGAATAACGAAATGACGAGTAATTTGATAGAATGGCGATGCTCGAGATTACTGATTGGAGAAAATCATGTGGAGAATAAGAAGGAAGTTTCGATATAGGGGGCAGAGTTTATCTGAATACGGACGCTTAATTTAGGGAAAAATAAGACTAATGGTTATTCTATACACCGGACACATGAATTTGAATAAAAATGCCTTCAGACTAGAACTTGTGATGTCTAGTACTTGTCCGAGATATGAGAAGGAGTTCCTCGAATGCTTGCTCTGCACTGGAGTCAGATAAACACGTCTTGCCCATGGGGACTAATGGTCGGCCTATTCACTTAGTATTTGCCCGAGATATGACGAAGAGTTCCTTAACCACTTCCTCTGCACTGCAGTCAGATAAATAATGCCTGCCGGGCTGAGCTCTCGTAGAACTCTTAAACAGTCTTCTCTGTGAGTATGACTACTGAGGCTATTAGACTTCATGGTTTCAGGAGAAATAAAGGGTGAAGTGGCGATTCTAACTGAATCCAAGAGAAAACAAACGCTTTATCTAGCTTCCACTGCGATTAAGCTTCGGATAGAGAGCATTCGTTGGAGAACTTGGAGAGTAAGGCGTGTATGTCGATAGTGTAAGCTTAAACAAAGTCACTTAAGCAGACACTTAGAAAAAGGCATATTGAAACGTCAATTGATTTTGTCTCTGCACATGACTCGAGATGGGGACGAGATTTGACTGAGCGCCTGTCACTACCTTAAGAAACTCGACAACGCTGATGTGTCTTTCACACAACTGGAAGGGACCCACAGCTTAGAGCCATATCCCAAAGGCTTTTTTTAGAATCTTTCTCAGCTATTACTCCCGAGCGCGAAAGGTGAGATCGTGAAATGCTCAGTAGTCCAACGCCCTAACGACTGAGCCACGGAGTCAACTTAAAAACAGGCCAACTGTGACGCGAATGCTTTGAACGACCAATGATTTGAAAAAATTGTACTCTAACCTAAAATACCTTAGGTTAGAGTGGCTGTCTGTACCAAGCTACAGACACACGTATGCTGTTCAGGACACGTTCTTTTTTATATCGACTACCCTAATACTAAAGGGTTTTCCAATTGGGACGGGTGGATTTGACAGTTCATGGCGGCCATGTTGTTTTACCTGTTTTTTTCTATTTATTTATTTTAGTTACAGCGTCGAACAACGCGTGCATGGTCGTCCTTCCCAGTCTACTATTCAATGTTTGGTGGCCAAATTCGAGTCGACTGGTTCAGTGAACAACCAGCCAACACCCGTACCTCAATGAAACGCAAGATCTGCCAAAAACATCGCCGCTGTCTCTGGGAGTGTGCAGGAGAACCCGAGGCAGTCAATTCCACACAGCGCACAAGAACTCGGCCTTTCGCAGACATCAACTTGGCGAATTTTGCATCGGGACTGGGGCCTAGATCTGTACGAAATCCAAATGACCAAAGAGCTGAAGGAAAGCGATCATAGACAACGCCGAGTGTTCGCTGAACTCTATTTTATCAAAAAAAAAAAATCATCTTCAGGCCATTTTTGGATGAACGGGTATAAATTGCCGGACTTGGGACGATGCCAATCCACACGAGGTCCACTAAGTGGCAATGCATCCGCAGAAAGTCAATATTTGGTTTGGATTTTGGGCCGGCCGGCGATATCATCGGTCCTCACTTCTTCGTAACCAATTTCTTTTGGCTCGAAGTGGATGATATGGATGTGAACGACATGTGGTTCCAACAGTACCAACAGGCCAAAAGGCTCCAAAATAGGGTTTCCTACAACCCCGAAGGCCGTAATACACCTCTGCAGCTGATATCATAGGGAATACTTTGAAATTGGAACCATTCCTTGCACGAGACAAAACTCACTGGGTTCCAAACTTTATTAAGTTTTACAAATAAATGTCCTTCCATCCTGAATTCTGAACGACCTTATGCCAGTTTAAAATTCTCATTCAAAAGAGAATGTAAACAAATTTGTGGAAAGGAAAACACCAGAACATTAAGAGTACAAAACGAAAACAAACCAGGAATATGTATCCTGGTTTGTTGTTCCTCCATCTGGCAGTGTAGCTCTCAATAAATATTAACAAACAATTTCGGAAAACCAAGCCTTGCAAAAAAGCGAAAGTAAACAAACCCAAACGATGCAGCACTCCTACACATCGTTCTATTTATAAAATCGGCTCATTTCCCTACAGTTGTAGAAGGACGATAATTAAACATCCTGCTGAGTGCTCCGTGATTACCTAACATCAACCAACTTTCCTCCCAGTTTTTCTCACACAAATTTCACAGTAAATCCTGAAAACAAAACGGACAACGCATAGGAAAACATATTTATTCAGGACCCGTGAAAATTGCCACAAAACCAAATGTTCACAGGATTCCTCAATATCAGCAGCGTGTACGTGATTCCTGCGATAGATTTGAATTTTCAACGGCCGGCGCCGACCGCTGACCGTTAATGAGGTTAAAACTCTCCCTCACACTCGCTCACACTCGCTGGTGGCCAAAGTCTATTAAATCCCTGAGGCTGCCTGGCCCTCGTTAACCTCTCAGAATTCTGTTTGTTTTCAACTTCATCGCTTGTTAATTATATTGTCAAACTTAGAAATCATTTGGAAATATTTAAAAATTTTATTTTTGTTTTTTTGATAAGAGAATTTGAAAAAACAGCGAGAGAAGAAGTAGGATAGATAGTGTAAGAGAAAGCATATAACATCAACACTTACTTGCAGATAAGGAAGCCGATGCTGATAGATGTGTCGCTGAATCATTTGTGGTGCGTCCACGAGAGGTCGGATTGGAGCTGATGGCCCCAGGGATTGTGGTTGCGGCCGTTGCATAGCTGATTGAACTTGTTGGTTCATAGTGTCCTTGCCAGCCAGTGGTATCATTCTGAAAGGATACGAATTATTTATGCTGAGAAATATGTTGTTGAGTGGTGAACTTACTTGTCCTCTGTAGCTAGTTAGAGCTGTGTAGTGATTAGCCGCCCGGCCAGCTGTGTTACTGAAACTACCACTACCACCTGATGCGATCCTTTGAAATGCTGGTAATGTTCCGCCGCCGGTTTTCGTTGAGCCGTATTCATCGGGCGTTGTACTTGCCCCACTGCTGCCAGGTGGTACAATGAGATTCGAGGAGGTACTAGACCACATGTGCGATCCGTCGTGTGTTGGACTTCCGTTCAGGTATTGCATACCATTCGCAGCCGATGTTAGTAATGGTCTTGCATAGACTGAACTGTAATGGAATAAAAACAGAGTGCATACACATTGTTTATTAATTAATCATTATCAGGAGCTTAAGAGATTGAGATTAAACATTCGATAAGCCACGTGAGAGGGCAGGGTACACATCATCGACGGTAGAAACAATAGAATAGATGTGAAAAAAATGTTGACATTCCCATTGACGTAAGAGATCTTACGTATTTCGATCAAACGATCCAACGAGCATCTTAGGTGAGGAGAAAGGTCATCGCTCGAGCCACGAAAACAAATTATTTGCACTTGGATTAAGGGGTTCTTTATCTCTTAGAGTGAACGAAAATCGATTATTGACATATAAGTGATATTTTTGACAGATCCAAAGGGAAATGACACTTTAAATCCATTCGCGTATTTTTTGAAGTAAGAGGTTGTAAACTGTCAACTCTCATAAAAAAGACCAACGAAATCAGTGACCCCATGTTGACGTGGGACCTCAAGCTAGCTGTCAATTCTTTGAGTCGACAGTTCACTAGTTGGATTCTGCAGAATTCAGTGAGATGCAGTTTGAACAAAATGGCCCGACGCAGACTGTCATTGAGTAATTCATGAAAGACTGATGCATTCTTGTTGAGCTACTATTTAAGGCGATTTCTGGACAGGCATAAAGATTGGGCCGTATTTTTTCGAAGATGACGTCGAAAATTTAGTTGTCGTCAATGGCATTTGTAAGTCTACCGTAACTGAGTTTGTGTGACTTAAATTGATCAGTTTTGAGATGAGGTTCAATCAGCAATATCCAAAATATTTCATCTGAGCTGATATCAATTGATCAGCAATATCGTGTTCTTAGACGTAGTTTGACTAATTATTATAGAGTTTTGTGAAATTCCAGCTTTATGACAACACATTTCGAAGCTTTCGAACATTGAAATAAAAGTCATAAACAGCTGTCAAACCGTTGTACAAAGGGGACCACAAACCTTTCCTCTTTTAGGATTATTGCACCACTTTCAAGAAAAACATACGATTTTTGAACACGTACTTGTACGAAGTTTTATTCAATTTTTTAAACCCTCTTTGACCCAAATGGACATATGTACGTTTATATAAACTGTCAAAAAAAAGGAAGACAAAAGCGTGTGAGTGAAGAGAGTCGAGAAAATTGTTAAAAAATTTCTAACAGAGAAAAATTCAAAATTTTAACCAAACGATAAACTTGACACCTCTGGGCTTCACTCAAACTGGACACAGGTCACACATAGACTGTGGTGAAAACATGGGATGTGATTAAAATTTAGATGAAAGCCTTAATGGCGCGTTTGATCGTCTGAATTCAACATGATGACGAATATTCCCAACCACCTGACCGCACGTTTAACTTCTGACTCATGTGGTGCAAGAACTGAATTATTTAAGGGTATCCGATTTTCTTGGAAAAATCAGAGGTTCAAATTAATGTCTGCATGATAAAAAACGAAACTAAACTTAACGAAAAACAGAGATTCCGTCAAAATTTGTTCAATGGATTAAGCTACAATCGTTAAATTAACAAAACGTAATTTCAAGCCTTTCAAATCAATTTCATCGAAATAAAAAAAATAGTACGTAAGCACGTTTTGGACTCAACACCCGCTTTTCTGTTTGATTGTCATCAGTTTGTCAGAAATGATCTTAGTTTCCCTTTGTTTTGCGGAAATTGGTGGTGGGGAGCTTCATTGACACAAATCCCGCGCTTCGCTTTTCAAGTTTTATTTTTTCTATTTTTTTACCTGGCAATACTACCCATATAGGAGTGCACGTGATTCTCTCCCGTGATGCCGAATACACAGCCTTCAACACCAGAAACCGTTACTAGCCAGGCCAGTTGGACAATTCATGGAAACTACCTATGAAAACACTTTTACACAGCCAGATCCGTAGCCCCTTTGAAGCCTTTTAATCGCACTTAGCTATTTAGCTTTACCCACCAAACCAACTTTGTTGCATATTCCACCACGTTTTAGACACACATTCCACAATTCACCCAAACTAAGCAGATTTCTGATTTATTTACCTAACAACTTGACACTCCGTCATCGTCACGAAATCCTCAAACGAATCGAGGTGGAGTTTAAAAAAAAAAAAAAAACTTTAAAAACAAAACAAAAAAAAAATCGCGCAAAATGATGAACACAACTAAAACCGCTACCAACTTACGGAGGATCACGACGATCTATGATTTATTTTTACACTCCGATGTCACCAAGGAAACAAATCTCCGGACAAGCGTTTATTTTTGCATCCGTTTTCGTCATTACGCGCGGAACCGACCGCAAGCCGGCTACTGGAATGCCCTTGGTCTTAACGTTTTTTTGTTGTTCTCTACGCTTTTGCTTTTGTTGACATTTTGTCGTCTTTTTTATTTTTGTTGCCATCGGTTTCATTCACCGGCTTCAATGACTGCAGCCAGCAAGCATCAAAGAAAGGGTCATGGATACATTGACGTTTTGTCAACAAAACATTATTGTTTTACCGTCTTCTTTGGGGTTTTCTTTTATTTTTTAGCGGCGCGCAAGTCTTTTACTCGGTCAATTTCATATAACGTTTGTTTTATTTTTTCATTCTCCTCTTTTTCTTGGCGTGCTTGGTGGTCTGGCCAAAAATTTGCTATTGCCAGCATCGTACGTCAAAAAATGAAAAAAACTGCATCAAGCAATAATGTCAACCGATCTGAATATTGTTTGAGTTTTGAAAATGTGTAAATAATGATGAAGCGTGCAGCAATAGTGGTGGCGCAGAATTTAATATTCGCCGATGGAGAAGTAGGAGAGAGGGAGGAAATGACCAACTAAATGAATGATGGACAGAAGAATTTGGTTTGGAATACGAGTAATGACGACACTATGGTCAATTTTGACACAAGTCATCAACTTTGCGCGCGCGAAGATTTGTTACAATTTCCGCTGTCGGGTTTGTTTTTGTTTGGTTTCCTTTTTTTCATCGTCACGAATGCAATAAAAAAGAAAAAGATGAATGGGTGAGTGGTCGAAATTGTACATAAAAATTTTAATAAGGCGACTTTTGGCAATTAGAACAGCTACAGCGAAGATGATGCATTCCAGGCTTCGTTTTTCACATATTTTATGATGAATAAGTCGTCTGGAGAGTGGATGCCAGCGCTCTTTAAAGGTCCAATTTAGTTCTGTCTGTTAGGTGTTAATAACCTGATAAGAAAGCTGTGCACGGATTATATGTTTTCCTAGTGGAGAGCTGCAACTATAGCTGATGGAGAATATTTGGGTTTCGTGGCGTTACCAGTACAAGCCCTTATTACAAATTGAGAAGCCCATTGCTAGTTAATTCATCCAATAACAGCTGAACCAGCTGAGGATGACTTTTAGCTTTGCAAAACCAGCCTTAGCAGAAGTTGCCAATCGTGTTAGATAGAATCAGAGTTGCACCTCCAAAGGCAGGTCAAGGACTCGATGCATTTTAGAACCATCATAACATGCCCAGTATGACGAAGTTCTGTAACCCAAGGCTAGTCTCTAGGTAGAGGTCTAAGTAAAGTGCGACCATTTGAGCCGAGTGCAAGTGCTTTCTTGCAAATGCATCAGTGCGGCTCTAAGAACTTCCCCAACAGCTGCGCTAGAAATGCTGTTCCACTTGCCCCCCTGGATCTCTTCAGTAAACAGGTGGTAACTCGCACCTCAATGGTCTAGTCTGAGTACTGGAATCTTGTCTATTCTTAACGACCTTGAATTTCTTTTGCAAGACACCGACTGCAGTCTTCCACAGCCTCTGTTTGGCAAGCGCTTTGTAACCCGAATACTCTCAAGACTTGACTGGCAAGGGAATCTTGGGTCACAAAAGGCACTTGTGTAAGCAGGATCGGAAACTCTCCAACTGTCTTATTGGACAGGAAAGGTTGCTCATTTCAAACGTAGTAGGCGTTGTTAGAGGGCACTGCATTTTCGGTAGCTACCCCACCAGTCAGGCCCTCCTCGCAAACGACTTCCGTAGAAGCTGCACGGATGAAAAAGAGGAAGAAACCATACTAAATCTTCTTTGTGCTTGCGAAGGTCTCTCCTCTCGTTGGAAACTCTATTTAGAAGTCCACTTTTTCAACAACCTCGGTGGACTGGCTAATGTAAACAGTAGTAGTCTGCAGCGCTTTATTGTTAGCTCCTCCTAGTTCAGGGGGTAGCTCTTTGGAAAAGCTGATCCTATGGTAACCCAACGACCTTACTGGTCTTAGGCAGGTTGTATCTACTGTAGCCTATCACCTAACCTAACCTGTGTAGATAAAGACACAAGTTTCTCAGTAAAATTTGGCAAGATAAGGTCAGGAAAAGGCTTAAGAGTGCTTGGTTTATACGCACACTTTTACCAAAAGCAGCACTAGTCTCGCTCCGTTTTGTGGCAAAGCACAGATAAATTAAGGAATTTTTAAAATTTTTGGAGGTATTCGCACTCGAAAATGCTTTCCATTATCAATTGACTATGAGGATCAGATCAGAAATTCTGGATAATTTCGTACGATTGTGATAAAATTAGCATCTATATATCTTATAAAGTCGTTCATAGTTTTTTCAGTTGTGGACCGTTTTAGTCCGCTTAAAAATTGTTTTTTAGATGAAACTAAAAGCAAGCACTACACATTCCCATTTTCAAAGTAAACTATCGCAATCATGAGTCAGGAAAACGTTTTTTGACCACTATTTGTGCAAGCTGTGAAACTTTCCAACTTAGGTTAGGTTAGGTAGACGGGTGCCCTAGCTGACAGGATGCTGTCAACGGTTCATTTAGACTAAAGATGAGTCCATTGTGCCCATTAGTAGACCCCTGAGAACCCAAATTTCAGTAACGACGGCTGAACTAAACCACCCAAATATGTGATTGGATCTCAGGAGTTTGTTCAGCTCAATGCTTGTTATACTACCCAACTCCGCCGAGAATTAGCTCCCAAGAGCATCTTTCCTTTTGGTGCCTAGTGGCAAATAGATTCTACTTCCTCTTCGCCCCTGGAGTTCCTACAGAAGCGGTTGTGGGGTAGTCCGTCCAACTTACTCACCACTGAGCCACGATGCCTCCAGGAAGTCAATGAAAGGAAGAATTTAATGCGATCTTCTTTCATTTGCTTGCAATATCTGTTATGCAACAATTAGGGGAAGAGTGCTCTAAAATTTTTCGAAAATTAAATACTAAGCTGGGATTCCTTCGAAAGGAAGTTGGGGAGTCAAACGAGTATATTCACAAAGAAATAATTTTAAGCGTATCAGTCCATCAATAGGTTTTACCTTCGATATTAACTAGGATCTCTCGTGATTCAGGAGAAATCTTTAGTAAATCTTCAAAATTGATCGAAAAAATAGCATGAAAATGCATCTATTAATCAACTAATCGCAACTTGTACATATCAACTTGGATCTCCAATCTCTGACTGTACCTACATTACTAGAACATGGTTAAGTATACTAACGTGTTAATATTTAATTCACAATTGCAATTCGAGGTAATGTCACGTACTTGCTTTTCCCGAACGTCAAAAAATTTAAGGAGCCTAGACACGGGTATACATATTTACACGAGCAAATGAAGGGTCATCCAACAGGGAGTATCATATTAAAATTCTCGCAATTGTTGAACTGTCAACATTCAACTGTCATTGCGATGATGAAACAGGAGATTATTAAATGTGGATCGATATACAGTCGCATAACGTGTTGAAATATTGAAAATCGCTACAAAAATGGTGAAAATATCGTGGATAAATTTGAACGTCTCGGTTAGTGATGGGAAGACTCCATTCATGATCGTTTCATCAAAAGAATGACTATTTGTGGGCAAATTTGAGGCGGACATTTCGCGGATATTGTCTTCCATTACTAACCTCAGAGTTTGTACTTTAGATCAAAATAAAAATATCACCACGGTTCATAAAAATGTTGGGTTTCTCTACTGAATTAAGAGGACACCTCTTGTCGGATGACCCTATAGTACAACGAACAAAGCAAAAAAAAAAACAATGTCGCCTAAAACGTACCAAAATGTACTCAAGCAAATGTATTCAGTTTAATGAGTCACCAATTCATACAAAAAACTTCAAGGAAAAGTCGAACAAAAGTATCACAAAAGCCTCACAACATACCATCTCTCCATAACGACATCCATAAAACGTAAATCCATTCTCAATAGCAACCGATTCCATTCACAATCTCCTTCTTTAAGGCATTATCCTTAACTCTCCACTGAGTATTGTACTTGAACACTTTTTTTCACTTCTGCGTCTTAACACAAAGCACTCCCTGAAGCCGAGATTCTAGACTCAAAAAAAAAAAAAATAATAGAAAACCAATCCAGATACTATCTATCGACGACGTGCAATCAACTCCACTACTCCAATTGAACTATACGCACCCGAACTTGGCACAGCTTTGCGCACCCGATAAAGAAAGAGAAGCGCCACCAGCTACAATCTATGGCTTTGGCCTCCCCTAAGAAACTAAGCTCAGACAATAGTATACCTAAGCACTTGCCAATCTCGTTCTAACAAAGACCCCAGACCCCATGACATGTTACTGCCGCTGTTGTTGTTGTTGTTATTGTTCTTTTTTTTGTGTTTGTCATCGGTTACACTATTTTTTTTTCAATTTTTATGGTCTTTCTAGGTTTTTTTTTCTTCTTTTTTTATTGTTTTCTGTTCCGTGCATTCGAAACGTGTGAATTTGCATTTATTATATAATATATCTGAGCGACTATATAGGAAGTGTCAGGGCAGAAAAGCATGCTTATAGAGGAAATTACGGTGTTTTTAGGGGCAGCAAACAAAACTCTTAGAATACACGACAGAAAAATCTCGTGTAGTACGTGCAAAAGTTTGTTTTTTTTAGATACACGCGCTGGCGCGCGCCCGCAATGCATTCATCGGGCCGCGCAAAGTGGTACAGATATTCCGTACTGGCTTCCCGTGATCGATTTTTTATGGTGCGAACGCAGATGTGAGGCTTAACGAATTCGTGGAGAACTTTGTGAGGGAATGGGTTTTACTTTCGACTTGTTATGCAGGGCAATGAAATATGGGTGACGACAGCATTGGTTCCGGGGAAAAATTTACAAAAAAAAAAGGGAACACACTACAAGCGAATACATAGCTGGGGAATGGAGGAGCTGAGGCGGAAATGGGGACTGGGAGGGAGTCCTGGAAGAAAATGTGGGTTAGTAGCTGCGAACTGCATCAAATATGTGGGTCGGCACGGCATGGAAATGGTTGTCAAGAATAACAGCATCTGATGCTACTTAATCTGGGAAGAACCGATTTTCATCTCTCTAAATACAAAAGACACAGTCGGTGTCATCATAGAATGTACCACTCAACATAGACGATGCCAGCCAAAGCTTCAAACCACCTGACCAAAACGAAGTGAGGATAGCAATATCCAAACTTAAATCCTAGGCGACTGCTGGATCTGACGGTATTCCGGTCGAGCTGTTGGAAACAGCTGAAGATGACTTTGTAGAGACCATACACCAAGTAAAAAAAAAAAAGTGGGCGCCGTGCCTCAAGTGGTTAGTGCGTTGGATCGCTGAGCGTGAGGTTCGAGGTTCGAATCCCAGAGAACACCAACAAATTTTTCACGGTCCCACCTCTCGCGAATGTCTGACAAACGTCCGAGAGTAATAACTGTCAAGAGAAAGCTTCCTTCCATTTGTGTGAAAAAATATAACACGCACAACACGAATGGTCGCGAGAAGCTAGGCCGTGGACCACATACGGTCTGTTGCGCCAAGAATTTGTATTTTTATTTGTATACACCAAGTCATTTCCAAGATTTGGTCAGACGAGTGTATGCCTGATGAATGGAATCACACTAACGTTTGTCCGATCGACAAGAGATCTGAATATGAGAGGTATCATCCTCCTCTGCATCATGTGAATGGTCCTGTCTGCAATATTGTGTGAACGCCTGAAGCCTTTCGTCTGTAACCGAATTGATTTCACGACCGAAAAATCCACAGTTGATCACATTTTCACACTTCGGCAGATCCTGGAAAAAAACCCAAGAAGTCTAAATCGATACCCACCACCTTTTCGTCGATTTTAAGGCCGCGTTTGACAGCATTTATAGAGATGAGCTATACAGAAGCATGTCTAGGTTTGCCATTCCTGCCAAACTCGTTAGTCTGTGCAGGAGCAGAATGCTCGCTGCTCCATCGAGATGTTAAGATGGGTCTTCGCAAGAATGCAGGATCTCGGTTTACCTTCTTTCCTAGGTGGATTAACAGCATTGGAGCTACTCGATTCAGATTGTATTGTTGGCTTCCTCTGAGTCGAAGGTCATCCTCGAGAGAGAGGCCACTAGGGTCACTGTCCATCTCCGTGTCCGTCAAGCAAAAACTGATCCCCAGGGAAGTTGATGGCGGAGGAGGAGCACTAGGAAAGTGCAGTTTTAGAAGAGCGTCAACCATCTCCGTGTGCGTCGACTAGGGGGTCGACTCCCAAGAGAGATGCAGCGGCGCAAGAGAACGAGGGCAGGGGCTTAAAAGAAGAGATGCTCTTAGCTGATGCAGAGGAGACCACATCCCGTTTGCGAGGTACTCTCTCGGGCTCTTTTTCGTCGCATTTGTAGATTTTTAAGGTGATGGAACTGAATCCATAGTTAACTACCTCTTTAGAAGAAGCCAAAGGGGGCCAGTGACTCTTCATTGATGACAATGATGACACTTCTGACGTCTTCTCTTGGCTGCTCCACTTTGGCAATCTTCCAATTATAGGTAGGAAGGGACCTGTTATTAGCTTTGGGAATTTCAAGGATCACCCTAGATTCGGAGGGTTCGCCGGAATGGTGGGACGTTTCCTAGGTCGGTATGCGGAGGCAACATCTGTAAGAAACCCGAAGAAAACAAAGAACCAGGAATGAAGGAAGGGAGGACATGACTAATCCAGTAGAAATTTAGGCACGCAACCAGGCTCGTATCGAAAATGTTGGTCGAATCTCTTTAAAAATCAGCAGACCACTACGAAGTGTGTAACACCTTTTCTTTCTTTTCCGAAGGCTCTATAAGGTACAATTTGCAATACAGTCCATCCGATATGGCTTGTAATTAAGGACTAAGACTTCCTCACTCCTTTTAAATGTTGTAAAGATCTGATCTATGCTGTAACATCGTGTTGCATACTGTTGGATCAAAAATGGATTATGGTGCTGGTACTTGGGTATACGGACCCGATCTTTAAGTCCTGAAACTATTCGGGAAAAGTCCCAGTGTTTTCCAAGCCGACGTTTATGCTATAGAAATATGCACCGGCATCAACCTGAACTCGGGCATAAAAGGTACATCCATCCATATACTCAAGAACAGTCAAGCGGCGCTCAAAGATCTGAGCTCCCACTGGATTAACCTCAAATTTGCCCTATGCTGCTTTGATGATAATCTGCAAAGATATGCCCTACGCAACAAAGTAAAGCTTTGCTGAGTACCGGGTCGAATATGTAGGCGTGGAATGCAACGAGTCTACAGAACTGCTAGCCAGGCAATTGGACCGAAACCCTTTTTAAAAAATCTCTGATTGATTCTGTAATATGTGCATATCCCACTGGAACAACATACAAGTACTCAGCCAGGCTTAAAGAGTCGTCAGATCCTTTCATTAAAAAGAAAGAGATATAGTCAAACTTTGAAGAGACACCTAGGTAGGCTTGTGAGCTCGCTTTCTGGTCACTGTTAGCTCAAGTACCACTTCCATAAAATGAGCATCACTGAGGACACCTTCTGCCGTCCCTGTCTAAAAGAAGATGAAACCACACAACACACACTATGTGAGTGTGCGGCTCTATTCAGCACTAGGAGAAGCACAGGGCAATCATCTCTCACATTGATCTGAGGAACTCCTTCGCGGCGGCAATTTTCACCTTCATTAGGAAAAGGAATTGTTTTTGGAATAATATTGGCATATGGCACAAAGGATCTTGGTCGCAGTGCCCTACGCTTATGGGCGTAGACAAACATTAAACAAAAAAGAAAACCTGTGACCCACGGTGCTCAACAAATTTCAAGAACCATCCAACCCTCTTCTAACTGAAATGAATCAAAAATGAATGCTCAGACCTTGGTAAATCCAGTCTTTTACAAGGATTATCAACCACCAACTCTTCGAGCTCTCCAGCAGTTCTGTCAGAATCAAAGCCCATAGCTCTGTAGCAATGAAGACATTGCAGTCAGAATCCTGCCTCGATCATTGCACATCCTAACGCCTTTCTAAGCATATCTCCAATAAAGGTCCATATTCAAATGAAAGCTAGACTTCGTCTTCGTGAGTTTGATCGCATTTTAACAGGAACTACTACAAAACTCACCCAAGTCTATTCTTTGTTGCAACAGATTGGAAGTACAACATGCTCTCTAAATACTCCTTCAAGCTGAATCACGCTAGAGTCATTCCCCCAACGGATGACTGGGAAACAAAGTTCGCACAATGAAATCAGAAGTAGTTTGGTTCCATAATGGATGACTAATCTGGGTTACTACCCTGCGAGCTAAAAGGCTTGCATTCTTCCATCCATATCTCATGCTAGAGTGAAGCTCGATAAGTTTCAGCTCGAAAATAAATTTTTCAAAGATTAAATCCTTAGGCATGCCTGCCAAACTTTCGGACAACAAAAGCCCACCATTCAACCTTTAACTGATCAACATTTTGACTACAATTTCTTCCTGCATCGACTAAAACTTCGAACAAACTCTCCTACCTCAGGAAAGCCATTTATTCTGAACCTAAGTCATCACTTTTCAACGCTATCTGAACTTTTTTATGGGAACTTACTCCCATTTTCTCAAAAATATAAAAAATTAAAATTCAACCCTAGAAACCACTTTCAGCAAAGCAATTGTATCCCTGGAAAACGAAAAAAAAGAACTAATTTACAAGACACCCCACCTAGACAAAAGTTCACTGACACATTAGGAAGTATCTACACGTTACAGTCTTATCATAGAGTCACTTTAATTCCGCATGCAATACACGTACAAAACTAGAGTAACGTCCATAATTAGTAATCAACAATATTGCTCACTAAACATTAAACAAAAACAAAAAAAAAAAACAAGTTCTGCGGGTGCAATAAAACAAACGAACTCACAAAGGTGCCTCTAACGACACCGTCACACTAGAATATCCAGTGTACACATACGAGTGCTTAGCTGCACACTACCTGAACAATGGTACACCTTCCTGACGACAAATTTTAATAAACCTATGCTCGCATGACTTTCGATCACTCACCGTGCCCTCCCCGTCATTCCCCTCACCATGACGTGGAGAAAGGCGAGTAAACTTGTTCCAAATAGCGCATAAGTACACGAATTTCTCAAAGTATCTATAAGTTTGCCTGATTCTCAGTTTAAGAACACCTGGGCATGGAAACAGAACATTTACATTTACATTGTTCAAAACAAATTGGCAGTGGAGCACGCGTATGTGCATTTGTCATGCCTGCATATTTTCAAAAGTGCATACAAATGCATCGAAGAATATGTTTTGAGTGCGACAGAGTGTGTCATTTTATTTTGATGAATTTGCATTTTTTTTCCCACCCTGCAAATGAAGATCTTCGACACGACTCAGGAGATGGAGAGCCAGACAACGGGGTAATTAGAGAAACTTTGAGAAAATCAGGTGAAAATCATCTGCCAGATGGTTAGTTGTCAATGTTGCTCGAAACTTGAGTGCAGATTTTGATGAATGGAAACAAGGTGACTTGGAGACGGTGGTGAAGAGATAGGCGAACTTGGATTGCCGACATGTTCGACAGACAGGAACACGCTGCCGAAACCTTATTTCAGCGGAGACCTATTTTCGTCTCAAATTATGCTGAAATCTGATTCGAATCGGTGGACAAAAGTGAGTCAAAAACTTGGTGTCGAGATTCTAAACAGTTGTTGACAAAATTAAACAGAATTCTTCTCCTGTGTTTGATTGACAAATAAATTAAATTTTACAAATTGACAACTTCACCAGAACTTTTTCGTCACTGCAAGGAAATGTCAAAGCAGAGCGTTCACCGACCCTTAGCCTATGGATCATGGTCAACTGACCTCCACTCCTACAACTGAAGTGGTATTCCTAAAACTGCTTGCTTTCTTAAACTCTACCATTTTCAGGTCGGAATTTACCACCTATTGCGTCTATGTATACGTCGAAGGCCTTTGACGTATGGGTCATGTTTTGTATAAACGTCAACGCTAGAACAAACAAGGCCAGTGTTGCCACCTTATGCGTCTAAGACTTTTCCTGTTGCTGCGCCTAGTTTTTGTAAGAATATTTATGTATTCATTCATTTTTGAGTAATGAAGAGAGCTACGATTAAATTAACAAAATTTTAAACGTTTAAGTCTTCTTGTTTCGTCTAACTATGTCAAACAGTGTAATCGCAATTTTCCATGTCAAACGATTAAATTTCGAACGTTTGATAGCATTTAATACCAACCAAAAATTTTACGAGCAAAAATCTGCCAAATCGTTTGACAGTATTTGACACCGATTGAGGTTTTGATACTCTGTGAAATATTGAAGCGTCAATTTCCGGATTTTTTTTTTAATAGTACGTGACTGCTGAAAAATGGAAAATAGGAAAACAGAGAAAAAAAATGTTGAAATTAGTGGATTGCGGAATACGAAAGAGATATTGCAACAAACTGAAGCTTTCGACTACCGGCAAAAAGTTTTAATTCAAAATACCAGTCGTTTCGTAGATGCAAGGGAGTCCATCGCCTAGGGCCTAGCTCCTCTCGACTATACAGTCACTGGCAAAATTATTTGCACAATGCAATGCTTACACCATATCATTTCAATAAAGTTGTACATCTTTTGAAAAATTCATTATTTCAGTTATGTTCTTGTTTTTTACCAATCTTTTAAGTCATCTTGAAACGTAAATAAAAAAACAAAATCAAATTTCTAACAGTAAACGTTAAAACCATAGAAAGGAAAGTGGCAAAATTATTGTTACATCACTAAACACCGGCAAAATTATTATACTAGTTTTGCCAGTGACTGTATATGTTGTGCGAAGGACAATTGATGTTTGTCAGTTGTCAAAACTCCATCAAAGCGCTGTTTGTTTAATTGATCGTTCGATTGCAAGGATCTTCTTCTTTTCCTTTTGTTCGGCGAGGTTATGATCAAGATTAAAAGAATCCTTACTGGTCCGCCTGTGGGGTTCGCCGCAAGGATAATAAATTCAATTTTATTTGAGTATCCAATGCACTCAAAATTCCTTCAAAAAATTTTCGGAATGCATTCTCATACACCTGTCAAACACTTTCAATAAAATTTTAAATTTTTAAACAAAAAAGGGAAACTGGTCACATGATCGCTGATCAAATAAAGCAGAAACGCGAGGTAAGATCGAAAGCTCTATACCGGCGGTAGGGCAGGCATTTTCACAGGAAAATTTTGTTTACGAATGAAAAGATTTTTACTACTCATTCTGACAATAGAACGATAGAATGTATGCCTTGACATCTAAAGATGTGTATTGAGCAATTGACAGAACTCATTTCTGGAGTCGACAGGAACACCATCCGCATTTGGGAGTGTCGTTACCGACCTTCTGTTTTTACGAGAAAAGATTTTCTGGAAGACTTTCTAAGGAGTCTCAACCAAACATTATTTTCAAACAACCAATGGACTTTTCAAAAAGACTACGTTCAACATTACAGGACAAAAACCACACAACAGTGCCTCGAAAACCATGAACCGAACTACATATCAAAAGAGGATTGACCGTCAGGTAGTCCAGGTCTCAACCCTTTGGATTATAAGCTGGGGTTTGTTTTAGAAGGGATGTCACTGGCACAAAAAATGGTTGGAAATGAATACTGCTTTCTGAAAAGTGGACTAGACCAATGGACTTTTCAAAAAGACTCCGAAAACCATACAACAGTGGACCAAAAACCGTAAACCAAACTGCATATTAACAGCCGATAGACTGTTAGATAGTCCAGATTAGATTCTAAGCTGTGGTCTGTCAAAGAAAGGATGGCTTGACCTATTCAACACGGTCAAAGTCAAAGTGTACACCTATCTTTCCCGAGTATTGAGTGCCTGCTGTTATGGATGAGTGACCAAAATGACTCAAGCTTGTGTATATGCACACTGCGGCCATTTTTCTAACTAGTCACAGAGGGTAAGATACTCCACAAAGTGCAAAGACTGTCATGGCACTGTATTACTGGGGCTAAGGGATCGTGACCAACCCCAGTCCCTTGCACCCAGTGATTGAAGATTGTGCAAATAAGACCAACCTAAGGATGGCAATAGGAAGAGAGAGGTGCATTGGATTGAAGGAATTTGATGCGCTTCTCAAAAAAAAACGTCCCCTTCCAGCAGTCCATAGGGATGGTAGTGTTAGAAAATTCGATTTTGAAAAGAACTTCCTAACAAAGCTCAGCAGCAAAAACAAATGGAGCAATGAATCGGCAAATAACAGACTGGGTAACCACATAAAAAAGTGATACACAAACGGGTTGAGAACTAATGAGGGAACGCGGAGGTATTTGGACCAAGAACGAAACAATCCGAACTCATGGGCAAAAGTACCAGCATCATTCAGTCCGAAATATACGATACATGTGGATGGCATCTGTCTATCAATCTCGAATAGAAATACATGTGACATACGAGTAGCACTAATGTCAAATAGTCAGCCAGCTATCAAAATGAGAAAGCCTACATAAACCTAAAAAACTGGGCAGACGAAATAAAGTAACCGTCTACTGGATACCGAGTATTGAAAAAGCAGACTTTCTAGAAAGAAAAGGGTTAGCAGGACCAGAAATATTTGATGTCTTAATGATGAAAGATCAGACCTATCTATCATATTGCTACCGGCAATAAATCGACACAAGCATCCTTGATACTGTCAATAACGCTCTTACTCATCGTTGTCTACAGTCTACAATGACACTAGTTTTCCATCAATGCAAACAAAATGTAATGAACTTTAAACCACAAATCCAATCCGACTAATCTCTTTGTATTCCAACTGTACTCTACTGCACTTCAAACTTGAATCATTTTAGATTCAAAGGAAATTCGAAGTTCATTCGTTGAAAATCACTCTTCACGCCTGTGACAATGCCTGCAACTGAACTTAACTTCCATTCGTTTTACGTCACTCTATATGCATTCACATCGATCGCACGTGCCCACAAGTGCTCGATGTTCGATGGAATCCTCTTTAATTATGACTAATCGATCTCGCACAACACTAACAGGTGATATATGTATAAATGAATGTATCTACATATATTTTTCTTTTTATTAAAAACAAAAAAAAAAAACTGCGAACCCAAATAAATAAAAATATTCTCACATTTAAAAAACAAGGTCCACTTGAGCTTGACCGTTACGACTGTGTGTCGAGTTACCATAACCCAATTTGTAATTTCTTTTATTGTATTTATTTACTATAAAAAAATATCTGGCAAACACAAAATATGCACATTTGCTGTGAGGGAGTACAAGTAATAAACGTAAGCCTCACTTCGAGGCGTAATATCGTATTTCAATGAAAAAAAAAAAAAAACTGTATTCCATATGAGTCAGGAATATTTGTGGTTTGTTGCCGTTACTCTATATAGCCTCTGTATTTCTGTGTTTTTGTTCTAAAACAAATGAAAGATACGTGCAATAAAAATAGAACCATATACATACGTCTTCCTATACCTACACGTCACCATCAGACTTTAGTGCGAGCTTGGGGACTTTTTTTACATATTTCAAGCTGATTTATTTTGTTTTTTGAAAATGAATACTCGACGTCAAGATGCTTTTAAAGTTAGAAAGTCGGTTTCGGCACTATTTGGTTGGATAACTCGTTAATTGAATTTCTGTACAGTAAACCTGTACTGTGGCTACTCTGTTACTAATTTTGAGCACTCTAAATCTAATTCAGCTCGTCATTCTGCCCATGAGGGGCTGTAGATACATTGTTCTATAAAACCCAATCCAAATAATCTTAAAAACGTGTTCCTATCGTCTGTAAGGTGAAGTATAGTTGACTTTTAGATCAATCACAATCGTTAAAGTAGACTTTAGCAAAAACTTTGGGTAGAAATGTTCAAGGCACGTCATATCATTTCTGTCTAGACAGGCGTCTTACGGAGTAAATCTTCTTAATCACCTTATTGATGCAACTTTACCCTTCAAAAGGCTTAGAACTCTGGCAGGCAAAAAGACACACTATGGGATGACCACTTCTAACCCGTTACTAATTTCTAATATGTGCTACTAAGTATCCCTTTCTAAAAGCCACTTACTGTCATAGATATTTTTATTAATGCTGATAAGTCTAAGTTTTGATTTCTTAGCAAAAATGTCAAACGTTTGGCAAACAAATTTTGACAATTGATTGTCAAACTGACTGCGACCTTTATAGATCTATTATGCTACCCGACTTGGAGCTCTAGTCGACTTAGAGCACCTCCTCCAGTCCGATTTCTTTAATGAATCGGAGTATTTGGAGTTGATCAAACAATGGTAGATTTTCTTCCAGTAGTTGATTTACGGCATACGACCACGAATCGTTGAAAAAGTGGCCCGAAATAGAATGGACAAAATGGCGGAAGTCTAAATCAGCCACGGTAGCCAAAAACCCGAAATCATTTGCAAATACTAATCCCATCGATTGAATTTTGAATAAAAAAGGATTTTTTTTTTTAATTTAAAAGTCTACCGAGCGTAAAAAAAACACCCTTTAGTGCCACTTTTTGACCGTGTGGGGATAGCTCAGTATCTTATTACGTATGGAGCCGCTGATAAAATTGAAAAGTTGCACAAAAAGGTCCCGGAGTACAGAAAAGTCTCCACATAATTCACAATAGGAACTTTTTTACAGTCAAATTGTAATGGTTTGTTGTGATGGTTCACATCATCTGTCATTTTCATGAAACCCGGGATTTTTTGTGTCATCCTTCAGATGCGTCAAAAAAACCTGTCGGAGCTGCCCGTCTGACAAATATTTTTTTTTTGCTCTGTGGTTCTTTTATATTTGCTATCAATTTAGGACGTTGTAAAGACATATTTCGTTTTGGTCGTTTCTTGGAAAATAAATTCCATTAATCCCTTATCCTCTTAATGTCTTAATCATGTGGTATTTTCACCCAGTCGAGAGGATGATAGTGGTTGTCATTTTGACAGCTTAGAAAATAACATTTTCGATTTTATTTTCTATAAAACGTTGGGGGTCTTAAGAAGGCAGAATAAAATTGATATTATTCAGCAGACAGGGTTAGTGTAGTATCGTCAGTGGAAAGAAGAAATCAAATGAATCCAAGAATCCATCATGAGCTGCAAAGCACAGCACACGCTTCCTGGCTATAAAAATACCAAACACAAGTATTATCTCTCAAAAATAAATGACAGATCTACTAAGAGAGCTGATATTTAGAAACAAATTGTCGATATCTGTGACAATAAGAGTGTTAACAAGGTTTAACCTACCAAACAAACACTCCGTTCTGCTGACGAGCACGAGCACCATTATCGGCAGATGATAGGCCTCACTTTCCTTGTAAATAAGCCGATATCATTGGACGAATTCGTCTTCAAAGTTTGTTTTGCTGACCCATTATCGCGGAGGTTGTAAGCAATATCGCTTAGTTCAATTCAAGGGAATTGCTAAAGGCTTTCAAATGCATAATACAAACTGGCTGCTGAATTGGCGTCAGATAACCTCAAACTTGACCTAGGCTATGTAAGTATTTCTAAAATCAAAAAATAAGCTTCTTCTGTTAAGAGTCTAGAATGCTTGATTATAGAGATGCGTCGGATGATAAGCAGATGCAAACTATCGGCAGACGCTTACGACAGCTTGATATAGAGAAGTAAGGGTCCTGCTTTTCTTGTGAATTTTCTAGCCTGAGGAGGTGTCGGTAAATGTCGACCACTTCAACGTTCTTTGCGAAGTCAATACACGAGGATGTACTAGCCATATGTCATTAAACGCTTAAATCAAGTCAATTGTCAAAGGCATAATGCAAGCAAGCAGATTAAAAGCGTCAGATAACCTCACATCCGACCTAGCCTATAGAACAATTTCTAGAGTCAAAAAATAAGCTTTGTTGGTTTCTCTGTTAAGACTCTAGAATTCTAAGGTGGATACCTGAATAAGTTACATAACTAACTAACGCCTGTCTAGACAGAAATGACATGAAGAGATGGAGCATATTGCTGACACATTTCTCTCTCACGATTGCGAACGAACAAAAAGTCAACTAAGCTTCATCTTACAGCTGATAGGAGCACATTCATAAGATTATTCGGATTGGTTAGCCTAGCCTTGTTTCATTCAAAAATTTATCTACAGCTCCTCACAGAATCATTTATCGAAAAATTCGAAGAATGACAAGGTGCATCGTAGCTTGGAGCAAAAATAGTACGGAAAGCAACCACGGTGATTTGCTTTCTCAGTGATCTGCGAGCTCTTTTGCTGAACGTGTCTGCAAATTATCTCTGATCTGGTGATTGAGGCTAGAGATGCCTAAAAAAATAGGCCTAATCCAAAAATGTATCTTTTTTCCTTTTCTTCACTTAAAGTTCGACAAAACCCACCTTCACAGTCGCATTCTATAAGTATCCTTCGGTCGAGCAAAAATATTCTTAAGCTGATCACGAACCTTGGTATGAGTCATCCGGAAAAGTGGGCGCAAGTTTTGTCTTAAAAATTTAGGACAATCTGTAAGAGGCTTTTACTTCCACAAAAACATAGAAAACACTGATATCTTAGAGCACTGGAAAAGTTGTACGCTAGGAGTTGCCACTTCAATCTAAAATTACCTCTCTCGTGACGCAGCTCGCTTGAATAACTTCCATCATTTCTGACGCATTTTAAAGGAGTTCCAAAAAATTAGAAAAACTCACCTGGTTGTCAATCCTGGGCTGAGTGCCTCAAATTCATTCACCGGATGAATCAATGCATTATGCTCGGGCGTTACACTGCCATAGATACTATCACGATGCGTTGCATTTGTCAATTGCGTAAAACTTTGTAGACCACCGTCGCTGTCATGCGGCGATTCACCGCCGCTACTGGTCGAATTATTATGCTGCTGGTGATGGTGTTGCTGTTGTTGATGATGAAGGTGCTGTTGCTGTTGATGTTGATGATGGTGGTGATGATGTTGATGGGGCTGTTGTAAGCCTGTCAGAGTCAGATAGCTTGAAGTTTCACCATTGCCACTGCCTGGTGCTCCACCACCCAAATGATGTTCATCAACCATAGAACAGGTCTCATCCTTTAGCGTGTCCTGAATCACCTCGTCGATACTACTCGGTGTGGCATTATCAACAATAGTTGCTGCCGTCGTCGCATGCATATGCTCACCAGCTGCACCACCGTACACTGAATATAGCGCCAAATTATTCCTCATCGTGATTGGATCTAATGTTGCCTGAGATGCTGTCGTCAGCAGTATATCCTGCGTATGCTGATGATGTTGATGTAACTGTTGCTGATGTTGCTGCTCCACGACTAGCTTACTATTATCAGCGTCCTTATGATGCAGCGACAAATCGTATGCCCAGTTATACGGGGGCATAGATATGCTGTTGTTGCTACTGTTACTCAAATTCAGATACTGATCGCTCTGATCACTCAAATTCGCTACAATCGCCGGCGAGATACTTGTATACCGACCGTGATATTGCTGTTGCAAATCAGCGTACTGCAAGGATGCCTGCGCTTGATCCTGCTCCAATTGCTGTTGCAAACGATTGTTGGATATGATCACCGTATTGTTCGAGCCACGATAACCGATCGGTAAATTTTGTACACTACTATCCGAACCGCCCGTCAAATGCTCATTGCTGGCCGATAAGAGAATTATGTTGTCACCACTTTCACTACTACCGTTAGTATTGTTATTCTGATTCGTATTGTTATTCAATCGCAAAATGACATTATTATCAGTGACGTTTACACTGTCACCGGTATCTTTTTGCAAATTCTCAATCACTGACACTGCACTTATGACAGATATGGTGGACGTTGGCGTCGCCGTCGTTGTCGGTAACACTGATAATACACTACTACTACCACTACCACCAGCACCGATTGAATGTGATAAGATACTCTTTGACACCACTGTTGTCGGCGATGATGATGATATTGGTGGTGAACACGTATTTTCGTCGTCGTCTAACCCTGGCTCAGTTTTACAGCATAAAACTGTTTGGTTTGATGTTTCACTGGCAACTGATACGATCGTTGTGCTCGGTGCCGGGGTAGACATCGTCGCTGCTCCCATAGACGATGGTGTTGTGGTGGTTGGTGGTTGTTCTACTGTCGACGCCTGTGACTGTGACGACAATGAGGATGATGTAGTAGATGGCGATCGGTGGTTGTTTTGAGTGTGTGAGTATTTCTGCTGCTGTTGTTGTTGTTGTTGTTGCTGGACGTTGTTGTGGTGTTGGTGGAGGTGGTGCTGTTGAATTAGAAGAGATCCTTCTTGGTTGCCTTGGCTCATTACCCCTCCACAATCATTTTGCATGATTGTATTGGTTGAGGATAATTGAGGGTTATTACTGGCACCATTATTATTAATTGTGAGAGGGGGTAAACCATTTAAGTCCCTATTCTGTCGTTCATTGTTGTTGTTACGATTGGTGTTGTGCCTCGTTGGTGATACTACGACTGGTTGTTTCATATTGTTGAACAAAACTGAAATTTAAATAAAAATAAAAAAAAATTTATCATTATAGCAAGTGAATTTCACAAATGAAAGAGCAGGAGTGCGAAAGAAAGAGTTCTCCTATAAAAATGACTTCGCTCTCGTTTATTCGTTCCCCTCACGATCAGACATCTACTTGTCCTCGTGTGTCTATCTCTTTTTGTTTAAGCATTTCTTTCAATTGAGATTGAAGTATATAAATGCAGATGTGCGGGTGTGTGTGACATTTGTATACACGCCCCTTTCGAAGTGGTTGGTATGTACTTTTTTATTTATTTGCATTTCAAGTGTATCATAATCGTAAGTGGGGTGCGAATGAGACAGAATGAAGTAGAAAATAACACAATATGTGACCGCAACGATCGCATTGGAATGATCAGACGAATGGCTGTGTGGATTTTTTTGGTTTTATGTACATTGGCAGAGTTGCCATGAGTAGGGTTTTTCGGGAATTTTTTTTCTGTAAACTGAATGGCTTCAAAAATGTGATCACTAGACCAGTGGCGGTTAATTAATTGTCATGCCTTTGCCTAGGAGTAAGGGTAATAAGCTGATTTCTGAAAGGATATTCACTTAGAGTGACAGAATCCGCTACCTGTTCCAAAATAACGTAATCAAAATAGGAAACAAAGGAGTTCATGCTGGCTAGAGAAAGATCGTTTGATTTCCTAAAACTTTTCAGAATATTTAAAGCTAGAATCTTCAAGGCACTGTATGGAGCAGCAAATAAAGAATTTAAGTGTAGGTAGATTTAGAGCAAGGAAATATTGCTGTTATAAACAGTTCTAGATCATCATGTCATCGCCACAGCCTTCACTCTACCTGAAGTTCAACAGGTCGTCGAAAGGTCTGAGTTAAAAAAGAAAATAGACCGACAGGCTTGAGGAGTACTGCAGAATCTGGAACTTGACTGTTAACTTGGAAAAGTCGAAAATTCTGTTCTTCAGAAAAGGCAGTGGTAGGCATTCTCGAATAAAAAAAATTGACTTATTAAGGAGAACACATCGAGATATCTGGATCGCTGCTAATCTGAATATGGAACAAACATTTCGCAGCAAAACTAGCAGAAGCCAAGCGGGCAATTTCTTCGGTCTGGGGACGCTGCATCGAAAACAAATATGCATCTAAACGATTAGTACTAAATTAGTACTTTATCATATCCTATCAATTAGAGGAAACCTTGTCAAGGAGTGGGAGCCCCTAGCCTCTGATTGCGGAATGACTTTGAGTATTATACCCAATGAGTTGCATACGCCCTTGAAAATAAAGTTCAGCAACTTACTAGAGAACACAGGTCGTATCATTTATGACAAGTACTTATGTACATGAAGCTCTGTCATCCCAGTATAGATTATACTATAGTAAAGTGAAACACAATCTTCAAGAACGAACTGACTTCGAAATGAGAGGGGAACTAGTTAACCTTAACTACATTCCACATCGAGAAGAACTTCCCATTTTGAAGTGTAGGAGTTCGAAAAAAGGAGGATTCTTTGCAGAGAGTGTATAGTTCCACTCTATCGTCCTTTTTCTAAAGAAATATGCAGTAAAGGTTGAAAGGTGGCAAGCCAGGCTATAGCGTTGCATGATTTGTAACCGAAAAGTGAATACAAGACCGACTACTCAGAGCCGCGTTCAGCGTCAATGAGACGGGCAGCACTGAATCAGGGTCTTGGCAATCTGAATCCGCTCCTATCAAAGACTTATTTTGATTCGCTTAGGTAATCTCACTTTGGAACGTGCTAACCGTGCACACTTTTATTTCATTGAAGAGGCATTCAACTAAAAATTGTTGGTTCTCTAATATTAGCGAGTGCAGGACATGGGCACAGAAAATGGAATATGATCTCCACCCCGTCCTCACCTCTGCAGTTTCGATAGAAAACGATAGAATGTAGAGGGCAAGCCTATGAGCATGTCCACCTACGGTACAGCGCACGGATTTAGAGTTGGTTACTTTCGAGATAAATGTATCAGAAGTCGACTCTATCTTCTGACCTTTGTAACCAATAATCCTGCTGCCTCCATCTACGCATGGCCTTATGTACTGCTTGAAACATGGGTTCCGCGAGTTCGGTTGGATCTAAAGTCACAGTGACCTGGCGCCCAGAAAGGGGCGATGCTGTTCAGTTTAACTATGTCGTCAAGAGGCAGAAGACAACTAAGACAGATGGTCAGTCTGTACACCGCACATATCAACTTAAACAAACACACTTACAGACTGGGGCTGACTTCTAGCACTTGCGCGGGGTGCGAGGAAGGGAAAACAAGACTCAAACACTTCCTCTGTGAATGCCTTGCAACAGGGGCGCTAAGATGCAAACACATGGGAATACACGCCCTGACCGGGCTGACTTATCTTAGACGATAGAGTTCCGGAAAAATTGTGGAGTTCGTTAGAAGTACAGCATGTTTCTCGGCACAGTGAACCCCACCCGACTCTCGATCCCCAAATTAAGCACCCTTCACTTACACCCCCTCCCCTTTTCACCTTTCTCTACCAGACAATTCCTCTAGAGGTTAACATAACGGACCCAAAGCGGCATATACACAGGTCAAAAACTCATCCAGCATGTGAGAGTGTGTTATAAACTATATCAATGCTGTCAACCCGATTGATCAAAAATCCAAGCTTTTGATTTTTCTTCAAGCAGACACAACTTATACGTGCCTCATTTTCACACTCTCACATGCTGGATGAGTTTTTGACCTGTGTACATACATATGTATATGCCGCTTAAGTAATGGGGATCATCACGCTCCCAAACCAACCAACCAACCATCTTAAATTGAAAACTACCTCAAACGGCAGATAGTCAGTGACAGTTGGCCGATGACGTTGTATCGATAAATTGTCGATATGTATGTCGTGTGCGTGGTTCTCTTCATTGCTAGGAGTCGCTAGGCCTTAATTCAGAACTGGTAACCAGTTGTTTATGGATTATGACGGAAGGTTGTGCAGTATAGCTTGGAACGCCACTGTTCTCAGATGCTGTCAGTGCAAATGCCACTCCTTCAGTCTTTTCGAGTAATTTTAGGTGGAACTTAATCCACCAGACTAGTGAAGATGGGCCTAAGCCTGCAGTGGATCTTGAATGCAGGGCACGCGTTCACACAGGTTGTTCCTGTTCAAAACGTCGTCCTCCTTATCCCCATTTTTGGAAATGCTTCCGCCAAGGTAAATAAAGCTATGAACATTCTCACTGCTCAAGGTCTCAGCCTTAAGGTTTTTACTTTTAATAGTAGGTCTACGCGTCATGCTTTTGGTCTAAGATCACTCAGCTTATTTATTTCCAGTCGATGTGATTCAGTAGATAGCAAGCAGATAAACCTCGTTATGTTCTTCGTGATACCAACAAAAGCATCTACCTTCCAAACGTAGTGTTGCTCTAACGTTGTCATCGATGAAAACTAGAAAGAGAATGGGTGAAATTGAGAACTCCTGCCGTACGCCGAGAACAGAGTCAAACAAACAAACACACAAACGTACTACGTTCTTGCTGCTCGAGATACATGTTCTTGCTTCGTTGTTAGAGATACATTTACTAGTTAATGCATCTAGCGCATATTGGAATATCAGAGATACCCTGTCTATTGTTGGAATATTGCCTTCTTTTCATAGCAGGATTAGGTCTTAATTCCGTTAAGCTTTTCTCGTATGCTGTTGAGTAGAGCATTCGCGACACTCAGAGAAATCAATATTCTTGGCTATATGGACTAAAGCTCCTTGAATCTAGTTCTCCGGTAGCCGTTTCTCCCTCCAGAATTAATTGAATAATGGCCAGAATGCCGTAGCTGTGGTTTGAAACAGGTATTGATCACATTGGCAGTGATCTGCTAAAAAACCTCCGTATTTTTCGGCTTTAATGACGTTAACTTTTCATCGTTAGTAGATAGGTATGCGGTCTATTGTACTTCCAGACAGCAAATCTTCATTGGTGTAGTAGTTGAAGAAACTTTGATTTTATTTATTTCTCTCACATATTTGGTGGCTGTGAACTTACACCAGCTAGGTCCCAAGCAAACACAATACCTACTACACGGTGGCCATCTTAGAGAGAACTTAGTCGGGTGCTACAACTATCATCTGTCAACTGCCACCGGGGTTTGTTTGTTTGACAGTTTGCAGCGATTGAGTTCAAGTTGTCGTAAAAATTTTGACAGTCAGAAAGTAGCTCAGATTATTCCTACCTGTAGTCTCTCATTTCAGCTTCATGAAAGGGCAAATGAGAGGCTTTGCATTTTTGACTCGGCGACCCCGCTAGCTCGTAATACACTCCCCTTCTATCTTTCTGCAGGAGGCTCTTATCTGGTCTCTAAGGACAACATCCTAATCATCACACCAGTAGTCAGTTATATCTGAATCAGTTGACATAAAGGATATCCTTCATGCGGGTGGGTGGCTTATCTCTAATAAATTTCCTTTGACGGCACACACCGCTTGTCGCAAGATAAGCAACAATCTTTCAACGATAAGGCCACCAAGGAAAATCCTTTCCACAACCCTTCCTCTTTTCTTTTCTTTTCAATTCCTCTGCAAGTCTCCATATTGACTTCGAACTTATCTGCGAAAATATTTCCCATCGCATAGTTAGCCTGGGGGAAAACTGATAAGCCTACATAACCAATTGGTTTATGAGAGAAAATTTTATCGCAATCATAAGCGCCAGCCTCTTTCGCGTCTGCCAAATAATCGCTAGTCCGCCCATATATTTAGAATTCACAGCATGAGCGCCACCAAGGCACATGGTTGACGCCTCGCTAACCACGAACTAAGGACTACCAAGTATCCTGTCCATTCACTCTGTCAAATCGATGCATTATCACATCTGACCGCTGTGGAAAATCCTCACAAAAAAAAAAACACAAAAACGAACACATACTGCAACTCCTGCTGATCAGTTTACTAAACACCGTCATAGTTGTACCTCTTCTACCTACGATCCACAGAAGGGTTACACCAGGAATGTCTCGCTTGGAAACTCATAGTTTACGCCCCAAAAATTCACCAAAATAACCAGATGCAAACTGAAACATTCTATCCATGTGTTCGGAGTTATTGTGACAGTAGAACGGTCAATACGCCCCCTGCCATGGCAGTTTACGAGTTCAGATGACTGATCGAATCGTAAAATCATCATTGAACCGTAAGTGGATACTGTTTCAGATGAATTCCCAAGCGGGAAATTTGCACTGGACCATCGAATGGGCGCGTTTGGAGAACTAATGATGAACCCGCTCTCGAGAGATGTGAACAACTAATTAGCGATTGAATGGCCTGCCAGTTGGCATGGCATTTAATGGGAACACATGCATTATCTGATTGCTCTTGCTGGCAGCATCATCTGCATCAAAGATCTGAATGTAATCGTTTGTCAGATTGTGATTCATTGCATGCAACAAAGGTCGCGAACTTCAGATAAAAATTCAGATTCTACTTCAAAAAAAAAAGAGAATCTAATGCAACGAGTCCTTGTCATGGTCTATCGTCTATCTTTGGTGGTCTTTTCGAAAAGCTGAATCATAATTCGAGTGATTTCATTGAAATATGTATCTTCTTGCGTCCATAGTACACCGGATGGTACTATACTTTCGTGAAAGATTACTCACACTCATCCCATGCAGAGGAAACAAACAAAAGAAACAATGTCAACCGATGAGAGTATGTATTTTGCACTTACAACGGAGAGCGAAAGTAAAGAAACACTCATCGTGTTGCTGTTTGTTTGTCCAAAGGATTTTATGCAACATGTACCTGTTCAAATACGAGCAGGTACACGAGCACCCACATAAGAGTCGCACGTGCCGCATGCCGAAATGCCGATCGGAACAGCAATATGACTCTCGTCCAAAAAAAGCCGAATTATAGTGGTCATCGGATGACACATCCTTGATGATCGACATGGGTCTGGATCTTTATTGGTTTGTTTACGAAAACAAAATTGTTTTGAACAAAATTTGAGAATCCCTCAAGGATACGTCTATTTGTTTTATTGATGCACTCATATGAGTTTGTTTGGTTTGCTTTGTTAGGTAGGTATCCGTATGACCTGTGCGAGGATATTTACGACTGATAAACAAGGAAGTGGATCATAGATAGGTTTACAATGCGGTAATTAGTGTTGGAAATGTACGAAAAATAAGTGAAAAGCACGTAAACAAGGGACTTACTTGCTGAGACATGTTCTACGGACGCCTCTTGTAAGACGATCCTGGGGAAATTTGCAGAAGGATAGGAATAGCTGCATAGCTAGGTGCCTAAAAATTAATTGCTAAAGGCAAACAAGATTTATTGGCTTGTTTTGATGAAGATGAACACACAGATTTTGGAAAATTCATCCGCTACAAGCTGTTTTCTAGACTACAGATCCTCTCTGTAGCTCTTACACTGTCAATTCCCTAAAAACCCCCTTTTGCTGCCTGCTGGAAACTGTGGCAAAGAGTGAGACTTGTTCTGGAGTACTTACTGCAGTATTTAGTTACTTAAGTGGCGCTACAGTACAGGGTGAACCTGGGCCTATTTATCCAGTCAGTTTAGGAAGCACTCTACTGGAGTACTCAGGCGCAACTGGTCCTTTTTACTACCAGGAAGCAAGCAAGACCCAGTATTACCCATTTTACTGGAATTTCTTTGACTTTCAGAGAAAGCTGAGAAGGCACTTCATTGACACAAAGCTTACAGTATCACCACTCAAGTATGTTGGATGGTTCTTGAGAGACAATACCAGCTTTCAAAGCTCACCAAAATCCAGAGGGCAGTGTGTATATGAGTCATGGAATCAATGAGAACAACGCCAACAGTGGCAATGGGATCCATGTTTAGTGTCATTCCGCTTGATATGTACTGTAGCAGTCTGGCGACAAAACCGCTGTAAGACTGAGAGAAGGCCGATTGTGGTCATGCCTCCATTTTGTGTCGATGGGGGATTACCAGTGGATCGACGGAAACTGGTCACATGAATCCGAGGCTAGCATTTGAAAGGAGATTCACTATAAGAATTCCTGACAGAGTGTAATGGAAGAACCGAAAAGGAGCTGGGGTTCTATACCGATGATTCTAATACGGACGTTGGCCAGGAAGCCGGAGTTTATTGTGAAGGCTCAGGACTCTGCTGTAATCAGGACGAGGCTTATGAGGACCTGCAAATCACTCTTAAACGAGATATCTAGAGCCAATCCATTGACCCTCTGTTGGGTACCAGGACATATGGATATCGAAGGAAACGAAAGGGCTGACGAGCTTGCTAGGAAAGGGTCGGCGCTGCACTTATCGCGGGCACTCCCTTTTGTAGTGACCCCAACCAGTTTCTTACGGAGATAGAAGATGAAGCCACCGGTCGAGGTCGAGCAAACAGAGGCTGGGTTCATCTGGAAACAAGTTGCAGAGACGAAAGAGAAATTGAATCTGCTCGTCACCTGCCGTGTTTTAATTTTCGGAATTGGATGAACCCATCTATCTAATTGACACTTGCCTGATATAGAAATAGCTACATCATCCGCATAAGTGTGTGTTCTCTATTTCAAAGAGGAGTTCGTTGAGAATAAGATTCCAGAGCAAAGGGGAAAGTACGCCTCCTGGGAGGGGACCCTGTCGTGCTTGTTTTTTGATAGGGCTACCCCCAAGAGAAATAGTTAAAACTCTACTTCTGAGCATGTGCTCTACAATACGGCAGACATATTCATATATGTCCACTCTGTGTAAGGCGTTGTTAATCGAATTCGTTTCAAGGTTGTTGGCTTCGGCCAGAGTCTGAACCTCGATACTGAACAGATCAGACTAGACGCGATTTCCTTACAAAACGGTTCGTTGTCAATCTTTACAGATGGCTCCAAAAACCAATTTAGTCGACTTATGGATCCGCCTCTCCTTTAACCGTCTAAATCATTGCAGAGTCTTTCATCACGAAAGTAGTAAATCCAACAGCATCGAACTGGATGTGAGAGATGGTGATGACAAGGACTGCGGGAACTGTGGTGGGACAAACAAAAACACCTCTAGAGGCTACCCACAAGGAGGGGTTCACCACTAATGTGGAGCCTAGTTGTAGATGACCTCCTGCAAATGCTAACAAACACAGGTATAAAGTGTCAAGGCTTCGCCGACTATATAGTTATCATTGTGAGAGGAAAATTCAATGGGACACTCTGTGAGATAATACAGACGGGACTGAGAGTAACACAGGAGTGGTGCTTGACGGTAGACAGTAAACTTCTCTGGAAGAAGCATGAAGAAGCTGTGGTAGCCAAAGCAACCCGAGCATTAATGGTGTGCAGAAACATCGCAGGCAAATCCTGGGGGTGCAACCCAGCCACACTAAGACGGATGCACACCATGATGGTCAGGACTATTGTAACGTACGGAACTGTAGCCTGGGCCAATAGAACTGAGAATAATCAAAGAGAGCGTCGGGAAGGAAAAATGCATCGCTCACAAACAGCGAGCAATACTTTCCAAATCAGTCCCGCTGCTGGACTGGTCCAGAGATGATATGGTCAAGAGATACTGCTTTGAAAGAAAATTCAACTGGAAGCTGAGCAGCAAAAGAGTATTGCGAAATGTACCAACTAAAACAGAAAACCATAAAGTGGTACACGAATGGTTTCAAAACATCCACACGTACTGGGGCTAGGGGTATACCCTAATCAAAGATGCTCCCAATTTAACCTCGATAAAAAGTATCGCCGACAAGACATCGCGATACTGTCGGATAATCAGGCCGCAATCGAGGCGTTACGCTCTCATGAAATCAGGTATACACTTATGTGAGAGTGCCTAAATCTATCTATCTATCATCGTGGTAATCGCCGTAAGCCAACTCTCCGCAACAAGGCTTAAGCTATGGAGACCAATTCATTTACACTATGTAAACCCACTGAACTCGACGAAACTTGAAATTGAACATTCGATTAACCTGGCTGGATCTCATGCAATTCCATTGGTTAGCACAAGACTTAAAGCTTTTAGTGTGTGATTTTCGAAATGTAACTTCACAGTAATGTAACGCAAACGTACGCTTTGCTCGCTTTGACACTGATGCAGTAATGTACTTGAAGCAAGAAGCCCATATAACGCGTGGTCCTTTTCATTTCGCCTTTATTACCACGTGTATCCTTTCATAATTTTCTCTAAATTTTATAAAAACTACGTTCGTAATGCAGAAATGCCTCCAACGTAAGATTTGTCCATTTCTATCAGTGTAATACAAAGGACACAGTGAAAAAAATATAGGAAAAGTAGGCTCAGTCTGCTTGGAACAAGTGCATAGATTTACGATCATTCCATTATGCAACATTGTACTAAATGTCATAAAAATTTGTAAAATAATTCGTTAATGTTGCGTTTTATGTTTCTTTTGACAACGTTAACGATTTGTTTTCCACAGATATGGGATTTTAATAACTCAGTTATGTTCACGTTATGAAGTTCACGTGCAGTAACGCACTCCAAATGTATTGACCGTCTTTAAATGCATCAGAAAAAAAAGTCGTAAAAAGTCCGCAATTTTATTACTTTCCTCGACCATTCATAAAGGATATGTGATCCAAATAAGTCACACAACCAACGAATGCCATTTAAGGTACACAATTTGAATTCGTTTTAATTACTTTCCCTCAACGAGTTCGGTTTTTTTTTTTCTTTTTCTTTTTTAAATTGTCGAAGAGAGAAATATTAATTTTAATTTTTAAAAAGAATCCTTGTATACACAAGGGGATGATTCAGAGTCCAAAGGAAACAACCATAACTATTCCATTTCGTATACGAGTATTTCGTGACTCGCGAGTAATTCAATGCCTGATGGTAGTTTACGATCTTGATGACCATTTTGGGAACCTCGTGAAACGATACAATGTTAAAGGATCTACTAGTATGAGCCGTGCTGTAATGGAAAATCAATTCTGGGCGATGTGATTTATGAGATAATTTTCTGGTCGATTTCAAAAATTTGTTTCAAGTGTAAGATTTTTGTATTCTTCGGTGCACGTGAATATTTCTGTAGATTAGAATGTATCTCGATGGAATGGGAAAATGTACTTTTTTTGTTGGAGAATGAAAGGGACAATTTGACTTGGTTTGGTCGTGTAAGAAAAGGATTATAAAACGTTGGGTTTTTAACTAATGGGCTATGGGTGGTTGCACGAACTTATGTGATAATTCTGCGGTGTGATTTAGTATGGAGTGAAGTAAATAAATTCTTATCGCATTCAGCGATAGTCATCATTCTGCAAAGAATCCCTTTTTGACATTCATCCTATCGTTAAGGGTTCTGACAGGATCCTGAAACGTTAGAACTCTGCTTTGGATTTGAAGAACAAAGAATACTCAAGCTTGTCTTGTCTAGCTGGCACGGCATTTAGACAAGGAATATAAAAGCAGCGACATCTGTTGGTTTTTAAATAGTGTGTAAATACGATTCTGGCAACACTGCAGCCCGTGAAACATTGAGAGAAATTTAGTGTGAAGTCTGCATGGTAAGACATGAATCATTTTACACCTAACCAACACTGGAAATATTGAAAAACGTTGTCGAAAGTGAATGTGCGACAATATTTGGTCTAATGAAGCCCTTTCAACGACTTGTAGCAGGAAATTCTTAAGAAAACGTTAGTGAACTTGGCAGAACTACAGAGAAGAAAAACAATCCGTAAAGATTGATTATCTTCTTTCCTTGATGAATCGGAGTATCTGGAGTGGATATAACAATGGTAGATCTTATCCTGGTAGTTGGTAGGAATCCAGGTCTTTCCTTCTTTTGTGGATTAATGCACCACATTCTTTAAAAAGCTGCCCTGGGGTTTCCTCAAAATCTCCGCAGAATCTACAGTCTCCACTTTGCTCAATACCCAGTTTTCTGAGCAGCTTCTTAAGTCTTCAATGACTCTTGTCAGACGGTTCTTGCTGATGTTTTTACAGACCTTACTTTTTTTAGGTTATAGTTCCCCAGAAGTTCTTTGACCTGTCTTAGTCTACGGGCCGGTAAATTCGGTTTCTGATCGGTTTCTGATTGCTAGTTTGTCAGCTGCTTCATTTCCCTCTGCTCGGGTAGCTTCTGGCGACCATTCGCATTGCGCGTGTTATAGTTTTTCCCATAAATAAAAGCGACCTATAAGTAGTTGAGAACCATATCCGAAAGGCTACATTTTTTAGTAGCTTTCTCATGACAATTATTATCCCCGCACGCTTGTCAGACCTTCGCGAGAGTTGGAACTGTGAAAAAACGTTCTGGCGTTTTCTGTTTCCTTCCGAGAACTACAAAAAACCATTGAGCCACGGCGCCCACTTTTATTAAACAAATCACTTTTATTTTCAAAGTGAAAGTCCAATTCATCTCCAATGACAGCTCGGTTTGACAGTAATCCCTATCTAAAGTTCCATCTACACTTTACATCGCGAGTATTTTAATATTTCTATCAAACAATTTCACATGCATTTCTCCATAAAATCTCCACAAACGTTTTAATTCATCGGTAAGGACAAAAGAATGCTAGTACATTCGTATCTACAAGTGTATGTGCCTCTATAAATCCGGGAAATTTCGAGAATGAGCAAAAAAAAAACAAAAAAAAGCGTCACATTGAATTTATTAACACAAAAAGATAGATTGTTTGGAGACAATTCAGAATAATGATGATCATTTAATTTCGATCATAGAAAAACAAATGTCGTCACAGTAACCTCAAAGATCACTCCTGCCGAGTGCTGATAACGAAAGCGTTTTCGAAACGAAAATGGGAAAAAGTTCAAACAGGTTAAATCCAAAATAAATTATTTCCATATTATTGAATATTTTTTCGTTACTTGTGTACTTTTTTTTTGTTTAATTAAAAAGAAATACGGAACGAGAAACAAATTGAAAACGCGTGTTTTTTTTTTCTTAAGCTGGAAATGCAAGGTCCGGCAGAGAGCTATCTCGCATCACCGTCAGCTGTCATTTGTTGGACACAAAATGAGGTCTACATAGACACATTACCCGTATTTGTTTTTTGTTTTTATGAAGTATACTCTTGGATCCTGTCTCAAAAAACATTTCCGTCCTGTTGGGTTTGTTTTTTTGTGCTTTATTTGACCAGAAAACATTCTAGTCACATGTCGGGTTTTCTTCGTTTCATTTATTACACAGTGTGTCTCCACTCGATTACATAAGAATGTGTTTTTCCCGAAAGGTAAAAATTCCATCCTATTTGCACATATTATACAAAATCCCTGTCATGCCGCCACCACAACAAAGAAGAGTGAGAGTGAAATCTAAAACAAATACCAGACTAATTGTTCTGGTCTGGATGGTATTGTGTTTTCTTAGATCACATGCTTGGTCTGTTTTTGTTCTTGTGCCTGTATGCTCTAATGAAGGGTAATAAAATCAGGACCGGACATAGTAATAAAAAAAAAGTCTCCGAAAAGAGCTACCATGCAAGTCCTGAGCGAGGTAATTATGGAAAATACTGGATGCAATAAATGTTTTGCGAAAAATTCTCTGAATAACACTTAGTCGAGAGGGGAAGGAAGGAGCTCAAAAAGTGGCGCTTGGTGGTGTCTTTATTGAAAGACCGAGCTGATTAAAAATATTTTTAGAATTCCAATACCACTCTTTGGCAGAGCCCTTCCGCTTGTCTGAAATTTCACATATTTTTGAGTTCCGGTTTAATAATTGGTTGACCAATAAGTTCCGTACGGGAAGAGTTCTAGAATTGGACACTAATACTTAGGAACTAGGCAGTCACAGGGGAAGTACTAGAAGTAAAAGTGTCACCCGAGAAATTTAAATCTAAGGTGGATAAGGCCTGGACAGTGACAGAGAAACTGGGTTGTATCCTCATCGACTTCCTCATCTTCACATCCACGACATAAGTCTTCTTCCGTAAGTCTTCTTCCGTAAGTCTTATTTTTTTCATGTGGTTCCGCATAGTGTTATGGCTCGTGATAACTCCTATCAGGGTAGAAAGGGATTTCCTAAACTTTTACATAATCCTGTCGGTACTACTCTTAACGAAACATGCCCAAATACTTCTTGTAATCACACAAGTGTCTGGGAGGACCATCCGATGTTGGCCTCCCTTAGGGCGTTAGTACCTTCTTCAAGCCTCAGTGTGCAAGGCGGGATGAACACCGAGTTCTAATGTGGATTCCGAACCATTTCTGGCCAATTCGTCGGCGCTTTCATTACATGGTATATCTTCAGGTCCAGGGACCTTGCAGAGCAGAGTGAAACCTTGTGCTGTGTTCCAAGAACCCTAAAATCTTCGCAACAGCACTTCACAAGCTTGGATATTATTTCCTTTCTTCTGCGAAACTATTGACTTATCACAATGCACAATAGACGTGGTTATCATATGACCAAAGACCCAACACACTGTCCTTCAAAGAACACCTCTCGAACACTCCTGATAAATTGAAGTCCAGAAACAATATTCTACATAAATTAGCTGGTACATTGGATGCGGATGCCACCCTTTGCGCCCCGCGGCACATGGACTAGCTTACTCAATAGCCGAATGGACTATTACGGGTACCGTTCAATCCACCTCAACGCAGTGGTTTCCGACTCTCAGCAATATCGCACCACCCGGAATCACACGTCAAATTGCACTAGTTAGAGAATACGGTAAGATATCAGCCAATGTAGACCTCCCAATCTACTCCGACCTACAAGCAAGCAGCTCAACAAGATTAAAGTCGCGTAAACCACCCCTCAAACTTGCCAAAGATCTTCATGAAAGAAACTTTTACAACTGCGCGTAAATAACAGACCCGACAATAGAGGTTGCCGGCTTCAGAGCAAAAGAAAAACGTAAGCCAGGTATTCTGGAGCTTTTCGAAAGTTGTTGTCTTAATCCTTGAATGTCACTTTGATTTAGACGTTTGCCTTTTCCCGAGACGAGATTAGAAATGACTCCGACAGATACGTAGTCAGGCACTTCCCACACAGATAAAAGGAGAATCCCCAACGTTCATAAAAGAAAACTGTCCCGATAGGCACCAAAGATGGATTTCCAAAATCGATACCCTTTAGGGTCCTTTTTCAAAATAAATAAACAAAATCCACCGCTTCTGACGTATGTAAGTAAAAATTTTACTGAACACCGCGCTTTTGTCATATATATCTACTAGTATCTCCCTAAATTTAGGCTCCTTCTCACGCTTGGATTGGATCCTAATTCAACCATAAAGAAACCGCTTGATCAATATGATTTATAATCCTAAAATATATTAATTCTTGCATAACCTAAATCCCACTTTATCTTGCTCTTATTTCTCGCGGTTTTTTAAAGAGTTTCTGCCACTTTATAATTATCCGACTCTTGAAACGCCATATCTCGAGAATGGAAACTGTGTTCCTGTATGCAACAACAATTCTCGAAATCGATTAAACACGCGATAATGACGTTGAAGTACGAATTAGCGCCATTGCAACACAAACCACTTGCCAAAGGGACTCATTCTCTCCACAGATACTTCAAGTGGACGTCTGTCATACGATACCATATGCACTCAAGTGTCATTGGCGTTGGTGGCGTTCCATAACGATCGACGACGATCATAATTTTTACATCAATTTTGATCGTAAAAAGATTGAAAAATAGTATCTCGAAAGTAAACAAAAAAATTGAAATAAAAAAAAAAATTCTAATAAATACGTCATCGAAGGATATTCTGTGAGACTGTGTCCCGCAGGAGATCATAAATTTGTCAAAATAATCCTTGCGATCGCACTTTATCTGTTGTACGTAGCGGTTTATGGGTTTAAGTGAAGCGATAAGTAGGTACAGTACAAGCGACAGTTGAGTATTGTCAGTTGGTCAGGTTCATTAGCACCATATAACGAGAGGATTTGTAGAGTAATTCTACACTCTGTCTGTAATTTGGTTTTTTTTAAGAACTGGAGAATTCATGACAGTTGGACGTACGATTTTAATATTTACGCTCTAAATTTTCATTTCTGTTCCAATTTTACAATGAACACTGGCCTAGAACTGGAATAGTCATGCATAATGGAATGGAAAAGGTCGTTTACCGATTTCTTTTGGGGGCGGCAAGCGCTCTTATCGCGGCTCTGAAAATGGTAAAGTGGAGCGTTAACAATGAATTACAAATTCCCTTGCGGTAGCCATTGGCAAAATAACTGTGCTTGAGGCGTTGTCGTCGGTGTGGGAAAATAAAATTCAAAATTTATTCAGACCACAAGTGTTGGACTCCATGGCATGGGTTTGATTAGGTTTAACGAAGACACAGAAATTCGAATGAATTTGGTATCACTCATGTGTGGCAAGTGCATTTAAATTGAATTAAATTTTAAGTCATTTGCATTTTATATTGCAACAGCAATTTAGGACAAGGTTTTGATTTGGCTAGTTTTTAAAGTGCATGTGGAAGTACTAAACTTGTTGCTGGCAAGGTAAATTTTTGATTTAAGTAAAGGTAGAAAATATGAGGACAGGAACAAGAGGAGGACAGGAAAGTATCAACGATTAGAACTAGCCCGCAAGGAGCACTACTTTCGGGACCAAAGTATCCAAATTTCCGTCAAGATTAAGCGACATAATTCAATCAAGACTAAATAATTTCAGTAAATCTCATCGAGGTTACAAATTTTACATAGACCCACGATATCACTCCTGAATGTTCTGCACCACAACGTGCTGACCATACATATCGTGAGGATTTTCGTCGTCGATGTAATTGGAAACATCAAGGCAAGCTAAGTTGTAATACCCTTCACGGAATTGAGATTGAGGTTCATGACGCTCCTCTGTGGCGACTTGAATTTACACCGGCCAATTCAGAAGCAATCACACTACATACACATAGCATAGCAAGAGGCATACCCAGATTATTCCATTCCAGAATTCTAAGAGTTGTAGCCTTTCTGGCAAGCTCGCCAGCCTTACACATTCTCGGAAAGTCGCTATAGCCAGACACGCAGCAGAAGTGAATATTTATCTGCCCCGTCGTCTTTAAAGCGGCGTTTGAAGTGAAAGAGTTCGATTACAGGGACTTTATTGCCGCTATACTGTCAGTCAATCGTTGACAGATATTGCATTACATTTCAGTTAGGACAAGACTTCCTTGACCGCAATGATTTCCGCCTGAAAAACGCTACAGTGGTCTGGGTGACGGAAAGAGATGCTCAGATGCTCACCGCTTTCGGTCTTAGAACTTTCTCTGAAGAAGTCAACTGAACTACCGTTTAAGGTGATAACATCGCTGTTTCATTGCGGGTAGAGATATTCGTTCCGAAGTGACAGTCAAATTTCAGTTTCGGCAGGGTACAGTCAATATTTTCATGGGAAAGGTTTAATAGATCAAGGATGGAGGAGTGGCGAACGTTGTAGCTGAACCACTACAAGGAGACTTTGAGATGAATGGCCGCACTGACAGGCATCTATTTGCCGCATATATTTAAGGGCAGCTTCACCGTTCCACGATGAGGCTTAATAAGCACTTTAGTGGCATTTTAACATCACAACTCATGTGACCTGAATCTCAATCCGAAAATCCTCTACAACCATCCTGTGGCATTTAGGAATCTGATTGGTTCTCTGATCTTTTTCCCCGAGATTTTGTTAAGGCTGTCAAAGAAAGGTTTGCCCATGCGATGTTTGCCTGTTTCTTTCTGATGAAACACTGTTTCTTTCTGTCTCTCATTGTTGCAGCTGCCACACTGTGTGTTAAATGTGTGTGTGTTCCTATGGACCAGCGACCCGTACTCATCGTTATGATCCTTCCTGCGAGTCCTGTTTTGTAGATCTTGTGTTCTGGACCAGTTGCAGTTGAGCCATATCTGCGTTGATGGATATAATTTTGGAGGATTTCCTTGCGAATTAACGGATGTTCACCTGAGGCTGCAATAGCGATTTCATCTGCATAGGCAACTACTTTGCATCCCGTCCTTTCAAAGCCCATTAGGAGCCCATTGACTACCACTATATTCCAGAGAAGAGGGGAGAGGGGAAAAGACACCAACCTGGGGTGCTCCGCAACTGGCAAGCCGTCTGGCACATGCTTCGCCGAGCTGTGTGTTAATGATATTCCCTGTAAGCAACACTCCCAGCGATGTATCCACTTTCAGACTTGACTTGGTTTTATATTGCTTCTTAAAAATATATAAAAATGCTTGCTTTCCTCCATTCTCCTTCAGAAAGCAAATAAACGCCGGCTGCTGTTATTCCCAGCGCGTCGGGGCTGAAATAACAGTGATGTCAGTATCCAACTAAATCACAAGTGTACAAAGCTCTCCCTGTAATCATTACAATCTCTAGAACCAAGGATTCTCTCTTACAAGCCTTGGTGTCGGCATCCATCTTTGCATTGAAATCCCTTATTACGACGACGATGCCGCTTAATAAAATGTTGGCGGCAGCCATTTGACGATAAAATTGTGGTTTTCAACCACAGTTGCGGTATTTTAACCGTTTCCAAGATAAGAACCTTTCGCGTGCTTAAAACCCTGACTCATTGCCCTCCTATTACACACACTATAGCAAAAATTCACTTTCATTGCAGAAGGACTTGGCATTCTGGAGCTGTTCGACTTACATATGTATGTTTCAGAGTTCTATCAAAATTTTGTTCTATTTTTAATTTTATTTTCAATACTAAGCTTCAAATCCTCTCTGAATGCCCTGCCGGACTTTCGAATTTAAAGTTTACTTCAGAAATGGGAGAGAAACACCAAACAAAATCCGAGCAAGCTCTATTCGGGACTCGCGCTCTCCATGTCGCGCTTTTTATCTCCCTCGCGTTAAAGTCGAATAAAAATTCAAGGATATGCTGTGGACGAACAAAGAAGCATTCACCTACCGACAAAACATTACTATCGAGAACTTCATCTATTCCGATACTCCACTTCACAAATGACACCTTCATAGAGAACAGACGACGATTAACCTACGGAAGACTTCCTCTCAAACTTCAGTGCCAAAGTCGGATAATGCTGCTGTTAAGTTGTCCAGCACACCCCACTACAACAGAACGGAGGCATAGCCGTTGGGTGTTGCTGACTATAACTGCGCCTCCCTAAGCCTGATTTTGATCTTCTCTAATGTGCCGTTTCAGTATAGATCGAAATAGGACTTGACCTTAAAGGTTCAGTAATTTCTAAACAGGCTGCTCTCCGGATTTTGACTAGACATCATGAAAGTGTGAGGTCCCTCGCTTGTATTGGAACCCGGTTGGACGCCGTGGGTCAGTCTCCTCAACGTTGCATACAAGATCTCGTCTGCAATATTGTGTGAACGCCTGAAACCACTTCGTCAACAACCTGATTGGGTCCTTTCAGTGTGGTTTTAGGCCAGGAAAGTCGACAGTCGATCGAATTTTCACACTTCGGCAGATCCTGGAAAAAAACCCAAGAAGTCTAAATCGATACCCACCATCTTTTCCTCGATTTTAAGGCCACGTATGACAGCATTTATAGAGACGAGCTATATGGAGCCATGTATAGTTTTGGATTCCTTGCCAAACTCATTCGTCTGCGCAGGATGACAATGGAGAATGCACGCTGCCCCATCAAGATCGGTAAGGAACTCTGAACTCTGAAAACAGCATCTCAGCAGAAATAAAACGACATATAACTCTTGCCAATCGCTGTTTCTTTGGGCTGAAAAGGCAATTGAGTAACAAGGCCCCCTCCCGAACAACTAAGGAGACTCTATACAAGGCTCTCATCATACTAGTCCTGCCTTACAGCTCTAAACCATGGACTCTGTCAAAAGCAGATGAAGATATCCTCCATCGTTTCGAGAGACAAATTCTTCGTCACATATTCGGTCCCGTTTTCGTGGACGGGCTTAGGAGGAAACAATTCAACAACGAAATACACGAACTGTACAGCGACATCGACTTAGTCAAAAAACTGCGCATGAGTCACTTAAAATGGCTAGGACATATAGAGCGAATGGACACCAATGCTCTGAACCGCAGAGTCTTTGAATATAACCCAGAGGGACAACACAGTAGAGAACAACCTCGCCTAAAGTGACCCGCACAAGTAGAAGGGGACCTCAACCAACTTGGAGTGCGCAACTGGAGGCAGATAGGTAAGACTGGGCATGTTGGTTGAGACCCAAATGCAGCCCGAGCTGTAGAGCTACGTAAGTAACCTAAACCTATGAGAATCAAGAAGAAGGTATAGTTAGTACCTTTTATTCAATGTATTCAAACTTTTAGAAGGAAAATAAAACTTGGCAATCGGTCGTTCGAATGTCATCGCAAATCGAAAAGAAAATCATTCAAAATCGTTAGTAAAAAAAGGAAAGATGACAACCGTTTTGGAAAGATTTCAAATAAAAAATGAAATTGTCAGCCTACTATCATCGCTGGTCAACCACGCAGGGGATATACGTCTTATATTTTCGCGAATAAGTATTTTCAAGTTATTCTTTGGAAAATCCTTTCTGGGCTATGGGCCGAGCAACGTTAATAGAGCGATAGAATTCACACCCAGTGAACAATACCGCAAGAGGGTAACAACAAACTTGAACTCTGAGATACATCTCTAAATTTTTAGCACGCAAAAGTAATAAATAAATACCGCACAGCAGCAAATAATATAAGCACGTATGTAGAACTGACATTTGTACATACATATGTATGTATGTACTCTGGAAAAATAAATATTTTTTTTTATATTTGTAAATACAGTCTAATTGCCTATAGTTGGTGGTGGCACTTGCTTCTGGGGTGTCTTCCATATTGGACTCTAGGCAATGAGCGTACTTATATTTATATGAAGCCAGCGTAACGAACAACGAACCGCATATTTGTCATGGCAGCCTTATCAGTAAAACAACGAAAACAAAAGAACTGACTGACTTCCTGTCAAAGTTCAAAGCAGCAGTACAGCCCAGCACAGCACCACAGACCATAATTATATTCATGCCGCCGTCATTTTTCTTTTTTTTTATTTATTATTTATACTTCAGAACATTTACTGCCCCATTCCCCCGGACAGTATATTTTCTTGTTGATTTTCTTATGTAAAAAAAATTAAAAGAAAAAAAAAATATTCCAGTCCCGCATTGGAATTTTCTTTGTAACTTTTTTTTTCGCTTCGTATTTTCTGGGTCCCGTCCGTCGTTACGTTGGGACCATTTGTGTTTCGATTTGTGGATTTTTTTGTATTTCATTGCAGTTTCCGTTCGGATCGGAATGTAGAATAGCCATTACGAAGGACAGTTCAGAAGTAAGTATGTATATAGCTAACATACATACACTCACGTATGTACATAAGAAAAATTACAAGTGACCACGTTACGAACTACTTACTACTGGAGTACACATTTTAAAGCCGTATAGTTTATAGACAAAAAAACGCTCTCTTATCACGAGCGCGTGGGAGTCTTTCATTTCGAGAAAAAAAAAAAGCATTAGGCCTGAGGTGCCATTAGTAAGTGCTTTCAAAATAGATTTCAGTTCAATCAGTTAAATCCCTTTTGCATCTTAAGCTCTTGAACGCTTCTTACTCATATATGACCATCTGCGAGGTAAAGGGAGTAACCCGATCGAAAGATCAATTCATGACATTAATGAAGCGTCATCCAACAAGAGCTGTCAGGTGTCAAAGTTCGCGCATGTCAACTTTCAACTGTCATTGCGATGACTTTTGATAACCAAAAACTATGAGGCTATTAAATATGGATCGTGAAAATTCACTACAAAAACGATGAAAATATCGCGGAAACGATTCGTAAAGTTCGTACTGCTTTTGGTCATCATCAAACGCCTTCTCGCACAGCTTTAGTAAGTTTAATCGATAAATTTGAACGTATCGGACAGGTTAGTATACGAAGACTAATATTCATGATCGTCCGGCAAGGTCAGCTGAAAATATCGCTGCCGTAGGTGAAAGTGTGACTAAAAACCCAGGTGTGTCCATTTCGATCCAAGGTGTGTCCAGACGATCACAGGAATTGGGCTTTAAAAGTCCAGTTGACACAAGAATTGAAGCCATCAGACCACGCACAACACCGTACTTTCTCTGATTGGGTGCTGGAAATGAATGATCATGACTTTTTATACAAAACTATTCTGAGTTATGAGGCTCATTTCCATTTGTCTTGGTACGTAAACAAGCAAAACTGTCGCATCTGGGGCTCTGAAAACCCAAGAGAAATAGCGGAACAACCTCTCCATCCACAACGAATGACAGTTTGCTGCGTTTTTTGGGCTGCGGTGTCATTGGGCCACATTTTTTCGAAAATGGTACTGGTGCGACCTTTTCAATGAATGGATTGTATTTCCGAACGATGCTGACTGACTTTTTTTTGCCTAAAATTAATGCTATGGACATGGAAAACGTTTTCAGCAGGACAGCGCTACAACAGCTCTATTGCTTAATAAATTTCCTGGACGTGCGATTTTTCGAAATGGAGACTTCAATGCGAGATCGTGCGATTTAGTACCATTAGACTTTTTCTATTGGGGCTATGTTAAAGACAAGGTCTACGTCAATGCTTCAACAACGATTCATGCACTAAAATAAAATATCAGAGCTGTTATTCACAAAATACAGCCGAAATTATGCGAAACGTGATGAAAAGTTTCAACAACAGATTGGAACTTTGTAGGGAGAGCCGAGGCGGACATTTTGGAGACTTTGTATTGAGTGCTGCCAAATCGCATGATCTTTAAGACGAATTCACAAATTTGTCGAATCAACTTATCGCCAAATTGCGATTTCATTGACTCGATAGTTTCAGTCGCTGTTTGGTATCCTGCTGGAACTACGTGTCTTCGAAACCTTTTACATCAAGTTTGGAAACGAGGATCCGAAGGTAGACCTACACAGTAAAAACATAGGAGCACGCAGTGCGATCAGACTCAGAGAATATGGGTGCTGGGCAATGAAACCCCCCAATCCTAACTCTACTCGAATGAACATCGAGGTGAGTACAACGGAGTGGAAAAGGAACTTTACCCGCAAATTTTTAGCAGAACAAAAGCCCAAAGAAAACACGCAAACTAATACAAGAAAAGCTCGGAAATGTTCGAACGTTTTGCGGACTTTTTGGTTCTTGTTTCTTTTTGTGAGATCAATGTACATAAGTAGGTAAAAACATAACTGGCGATTGACATTTTTGTGTTTCTCGGTTAAGCTAAAATTACACAGTCAAAGCGAACTGTCAACGACTTGACTCTGAAACTGTTCCAAAGTGGTCCCATCGTATGAAGGTCAATGTAAAACGATGGCAACGTGCTGAAGCCCCCGTTTATGGTCGCATTAATACGAATTTTTGAGTCAATGGGTTAACTATTTTCGTTGACCGTGTAATTTTTCTGTTTTCTTCCTTCTGTCTCAACACCCGTCTGTTCGCCAACTATTTATGTGTCAACGCGTTGACACCGGAGGGGAAAAATCACTTTGACACAGATTTCACGTATCGCGTCATTCGTGTGATCAACATCGTTTCATGCGTTGACATGAAAACAACTATGTAATTTCAAACCACCGATTTGGCTTTGGAGCTATCCACTCAACCATAGATTAAGTTCACAGAATCCATGACGCGATAGAAAAGTCGCCAGAGGAAGCGAAGGTTTGCTCTGCTATTTTCCTCGATGTAGTACACACCTTTGATAAGACTTGGCATGAAGGACTTAACACGCTTTTTCTGAATAGAACAAGATGATGCTTATTCTGATCTAAAGGAAATAAAAGATGGAGTTCCACAGGGCAGTATCATGGCTCCAACACTATTTTTTCTTTAATTGGGTCTGCCACTGATGTACGAGACGTTGCGACCTACATATAAAATCTATTGTGCCGGGAAACTGTTAGACTAGGGGATTCTCAGTCTTCCTAACAAAGTCGATAATGTCCCCAGTCGGAACGTTTATTATATTCTCAAGCCCAGAACATTCTTGAAGTAAAAGTGCCTCCTGATGAAGCAAAAAGTCCAGCAATCACACAGTATGTGTTCTGCTGATTAGTTTTCTTCTAGAAAAAGTTGGCCTTCAGTCTCCTGAACTGTATTTAATTTATGTAAAAGATATCTGAGGCTGTAGTATCGGATAAGGACACTGACAAGTCTAGATTTTTCTATGCGCGGAATTAGAGATGCCACATAAAGGTTCGACATCTACATATGTGCCTTCCAAAGTAACTTCTCCCGGCTAGTTGGTCAGCGATTTCATTGCGTCCAATGCCTTTGTGTTCTAGTACCCACCAAAGCATTAAATCAACCAGTTATCGGTTTTGACTTTCAAAAATGAGAGCTCAGTGCTTTGTACGCGGCTTAACTATCGTCAAATATATTAATGCCCCATTTCCACAGAGTCGAAATTGATGATGATGCGCAAGTATCAATGGCATACAACCCAGCCTGAAAGGCACTAGGACATATTCTAAGTGCTCTTGAGGGATTGTGTTTACAATATCGGCTCCAAAACTAGAACCTACCTTCGATTCATCAGTATATCACACAAATCCTTTTATATTCCGCAACGGATCACCAAATTCCAAGAAGTGCGACTCGGGATCTTGATCTCGAACATTCTGCCAAAACAGATCATTTTCGACATAAAGTCGGAGTCGAGCACTATAGCTTCTGTTGGCCAATGATCTTCCTACACTATCAAGCAATATAATCACGACGATACTGCTATACTAGCCATCGGTGAAACACTTGAAGAACCTTCACAAAATCCTCATGTTGCGATAAACGCCATTGACAGTGGTGTAAATGAAACCAAATCTGTACAACAAAGAATTGACATATCCTTGGCATGACCTGAGACACAAAGCTTCACTGGAAGGAACATGCGTTTTCTTTTGCAAACACAATTAATTTCTTTTCACCTTAAAATTGCAAAATAAAAATGAACACAGGCAACAAACGCCAAAAGCCGATGATGCCAAGTGTCTGTAACCGCGCGATTCACTTCCTTTTGTGATGTGTTAGCATTGCCTTCAGCAGCTGAATTAGAAATAGATGTGTAATGCAGGGGGTCAGTAATGCGAATCTAGAAGCTTTCTCATGAAAGTTAGTACTCTAGGGCGTTTGTCAGACATTCGCGGAGTGTAGGACCGTTAAAAAAAATTGTTGGTGTTTTCTGGGATCTGAACTTCGAACATCCCGCTCAAATTATGAGGATGGGCACCAATATAGTCATCATCGCGACGAAATTAAAGGTGCAAAAAAACTTAGTCAACACGTAATTGCAGAGACATCAAACTTCGAATTTGCAGCAAAGTCGGTTCCAACGCATAAAACCGCACGATCTGGTTGCGCAACCAGAACTAGTGACTCCAAAGGATGTCATCTAGTTTAGAGTTCCCTTTAATTGTATTTAACTGCTAGTCACTCTGACTAGTTGTAGTGAAATTTTACTTTAACAGTATAAACAAAAAAAAACTCAATTTCGAAAAATTCGAACTGAAGTTAAAAATCACTTTTCGAATACGAAAAACTAAGAGATCGGTAAAGAAAATTGTATTTTACTACACAAATCGGGATCGTCATCAAGAAACACTTCGCCGAAATCGAATTTAATTCACAAAATAGCCGTTGGTAAATGCTTATTCCAGATAGATACCCGTAACACCCTGTATTATCGTGACTCCAAAAGAGACAAAAAACATCCATTCATGGTGAAAACTTTAAACCAACTAACAGTCAACTGCCGACGCGAACCTCAGTGAAACCAAATCTCTCAAGTTAGTCACGAATTTTCCGATTAGAAAATATACGCTCTGATTAAATCTATCAAATTATAGTTCACCTTTGGTTGCCATTTGATATCTCTTCAGATATCCTTATCGCCTGAATGCTTCACACAGGAGGTGTGGTCACTTTGTATACTCAAAATCGATGCACAATTTTCCCCCAAAATGCATGTGCATTAGTAATTCTTTTCGATGATAACACTCAAAAATACAAAAAAAAAATTATAAGAAGAAAAGTATCTACGTCTCGACCATGTTTTACACGACACCCGATAACATCACAATCAGTTAAAAAAAAAAATCCCGCCCAGTGTAGTCCGCCACAGTACACTGGGTGTCGTACACTGATAGGAAAAGTTTAATGATAACCAAATGAAATAACAAAAAAAAAAATTGTTAAACAAACTTTTTTATCAGGCTCAGGCTATGCGCTGAAAATCAGTAGTTGCTGGCAAAAAACCGATCAGAAATTAGTCGCCCGCTTAATACCTTCTTCGACGCAGGTCGGTCGCAGGGATCATGCACAAAACTCGTACTTACTTGTCAATATCGTCGTGTGATTTCTATGGAATCTGCCTGGTTTTGCTGCTGGTCCTCACCGCTTTCGGTATCGGTAACTTTTCCAAATCGAACGATCTTCAAAAAAACAATTTTTCAAATCCGTCGCGATCAGTCGTCGAAACGGTCGTTTCACTGAGTAACGCGTTGATCTGTGAAGGTTTCTAAAGTGGCGGTCTTAAATGGCGATGGCGGTGTGTCAGTTCTCGAACGAGAAGAGAATAAATCTAAAGCAAAAGCTACAGAAGGCGTTTAATAGCGCGCACACGACGAACGCGAGAGCAATGGCGTGAATTATATTTTATTTTATTTTTTTTTATTTATTTCCTTCAATGTATGTATAGAGAGTGTATATTGGAGAATGAATATATTTTCGATTTCTGATGCTTCTCATGCTGCCATGGTGTGGATTGTGGAATTTATACATACAAAGTAATTTCTTTTTTCTTTTTTTTTTTCTTTCATAATAATTTTATTATTTTTCTGTTTAATTTAACATAAAAAAAAAACATTCATCTACGCCATTTCAAAATAGAGAACGAAACAAAAAAAAATTATTTAATTAGGTTCTTATGTACGTAGGTATGTATAATATGAATGGTTGTACATATGTATGGATGAAGTGGAGCGTTAATATTGCAAAATGTTTTCATTTGTTACTAGCATCAGTTTTTTTTTTTTTTTTTAGAATTATTAATAGATGAGGAATTTTTATGTTGTGTATGACTTTTAATTTTTTTTTTTATACAATTGTGGTTGCTAAATATGAAAATAGCAATTAGATTGGAATTTTTAGGGAACGAAAAAGAAAAAAACATAGAAGTCGGTAATTGCGATTTTGATTTAGAATTCAGCGCATTTCATGCAACTACAGTAAATATTTTTTTGAGTAAGGCACTGTGTGTACTTTGCCTTGGAAATTATCGCAAATCTTAATCAAAATGTTTACATTTTCATAACGACTTCGCGCCTTTTAGCACAAAGCTATAAAGCAATGAAAAAATTGGACTAGAAAGACTGAAACAAAATAGGACTGATGCTGTTAAGTTTCACAACCCTAACCTTAACCTTTAAAGGAGTGGAAGGTGGACGTGTAAAAGTCCTGAGGGAAAAACAAAGGACGAAATTGACTCCGGGGAAATAAAATGTGGCAGAAGTGACCAAAATAAGTACAAATATTTGGCACGGCAAACTGTATGGGGGGAACGGCTTAGTAAATGGCTACTATTCGGGTTATATGGGGACATCCAATATGAGCTGTCATTTTAAATCAATAGAAAAGCGCAACATTTTTATGAAAACTAGTAATATTTTTATTTTAATCTAAAGTACAAACTCTTAGGGTAGTACTGGAATACAATATCTGCCAAATTTCCCCCTCGGCTCTGCTTACAAAAAGTCATTCTTTTGATGCAATTTTTCATCACGTTTTCGCATAATTGCGGCTGTATTTCGCGAATAGCAGCTCTGACGTTGGTGGAGCATTGACGTAGACCTTGTCTTTAACATAGCCTCAATAGAAAAAGTCTAATGGTGCTAAATCGCACGATCTCAGCGGCCAGTTGAAGTCTCCATTTCGAGAAATCACACGTCCAGGAAATTTGTCAAGCAATAGAGCCATTGTTTTACCAACTGTGTGGCATGTGGGGCTGTCCTGTCCATGTCCATAGCATCAATTTCAGGCAAAAAAAAGTCAGTTAACCTTCTCTGAAACGGTCGCACCAGTACCATTTTCGAAAAAATGTGGCCCAATGACACCGCAGCCCAAAAAACGTAGCAAACTGTCATTCGCTGTGGATGGAGAGGTTGTTCCACTACTTCTCTTGGGCTTTCGGAGCCCCAGATGCGACAGTTCTGCTTGTTTATGCACCAAGACAAATGGAAATGAGCCTCATCACTCACAATCATGATCTTGTTCATTAATTTCCAGCATCCAATCAGAGAAAGTACGACGTTGTGCATGGTCTGTTGGTGTCAACTGGACCTTAAAAGCATGAAGGCCAAGATCTTTATTGCGGTGCAAACTGGTTGCAGATCGGCCTAATTCCTGTGATCTTCTCGAAATGGACACACCTGGGTTTTCAGTCACACTCTCAACTACGGAGGCGATATTGTCAGCTGACATTGCCGGACGAACACAAGTTAGAGTCTGCACATCACTAACCTGTCCGAAGTGTGATGTGCGAGAAGGGGCTTGATGATGACTAAAAGCAGTTCGAACTTTACGAAACGTGTATTTCCGCGAATGTGTATCGATCCATAGTTAATAATCTTCTAGTTGTTAGTTTTTACTTATCAAACGCAGTGATAGTTGACAGTTCAACAATAACGCTAAATTTCAAATGACATTTCTTGTTGGCCTTTCTTTAGGGCGACTATATTGGATGAGGAGAGAACGTTGAGCATTTTAAATGGAAACTATGGGTGGAAAGCCAATAAGGGGAACCTTACTTTTTCCATCACCATCACTTTAACTACGTAATGAAGGTTCATCTTCAAAGTGTTTAAAAACATTTGGGCGTGTTTATCGGCATTCGAAAAGTATGCTTTAGGGAGTAGCATAGAAACTTCTCCACTTCTGCGAAGAAGCGATATCCCCACACTTGAGCACACTCGAGGCAGCGGTTGAGCGAAATAATTTTTGCTTTGGCCTATGAGCAATGTATTTATTGTTGAAACAGCGGCCCCACACAGACTAGTACCCTCAGTTAGTACTCTCGGACATTCGTCAAACTTCACGAGATATGGGACCGCGTGTGATTCCAGGACTTCGTGCTACCAACCTCTCGCTCATTAGTCCAATGAACTAACCACAGAGTTATGGCGCCATACGTGATCGTACTAAATAAATAAATTTGCTAAAACAAGCAACTGCGGCTCAGTGGTTAGTGTGTTGGATTACTGAACGAGAAGTTCGAACTTCGAATCCCAAAAAACAACAAATTTTATTCACGGTTCCTCCTCTCACAAATGTTTGACAAACGTGCAAAAGTAATAACCGTTTCGGTACTAGCGAACGCACCAGTGACGTCCCGGTGTGTTTTGCCAATTATGTCAATGTTGTCGTGTACGCTAGTAGTTGCACAGACTTTTGAAAGATTATGTCTCCAGTGTTGGCTTGTGAGTTTCGCACAATCCTTTCAAGTATCATATCAAAGAGTTACTTACATGACAGCGCATGACCTTGTCTAAATCCTTTTTTGACCTCGAAGGTCTCGGTGAGGTCATTGCCTACCTTTTGGAGCAGCGAGCATTCTCTATCGTCATTTTGCACAGATGGATGACTTTGGCAAGGATGCCAAACTAGATGTGGATCTATAAATGCTGTCATATGTGGCGTTAAAGCCGATTAAAAGATGGTGTGTATCGATTCGGACTTCTTGAGTTTTTTTCCAGGATCTGCCGAAGTGTGAAAAAATGTCACCGTACAGCACAGTCCCATTATTTTCATAGCTTTCATTTTCAAGACAGTTTTGCCGTCGGCATGTGAGAGCCTTAACTTGTCATATATCCTGTCGACCTTAGGAGTTAAATTCATGGGCTGATTTTAAGAAAAAATGTTTTTTTCGAAAACCGCTCTACCCACTTTCATAAAAGTTCATATTTGTGTTGGATTCGGTTAGACTGACAAAGTTTTGGAAAGGAATGCATATAGGACTACGTAACGTTACTTTTTGACATTTCTTTGAACAACACCTAGAGGAGTGTAAAACGGGCGCCCCAATCGAGTACTTAATTTGTTTATCTTTGTACTCCCACTAAAAGCTGCTTGTCAATCGATGATAATCAGCTAACTTGACATGAATTCATATGTGTGTACTTGTACAAAAAAAAACTGATAAAAATTAGCAATAAATTTTGCCCATCGCTTATCGTCTTAAAGCATGCTGCCAGTCGATAGCCTCTTACCTTAGTTTCTTGATATCAAAGTGTAGAGTTTCGTTTCGTATTTTTATCGGCGCCAGCCTCTTCGCGAATGCCGCCGATTAGAGTTTATCGCCATTCGTTATCGAATTGTTGGCGGTGTTGTTGTTGTAATTTTGAACTGGAGCCCCCAGACAAACTGGCAGACAGTAACACTTGTTGGTGTTGGTTTGAGTAGAATTTTTTTTTATCTTATCAAGGTCCCGGTTACGACAAATTGCTTCCAGAGATTAGTTATCTTTTGTTTTGTTTTAGTTTAGTTGCAAATAACTTTAGTGTGTGTGGGTGTGTGTGAGTACTTGTGTGCATCAGTTGACGTGATAATTTTTTTTTTTGAAGTTCATTCATAAGCGGGTTGAGAATGAAACATGTATGCACCGAGACGGGAATGATTAACCGAGACTGACGATAGCTTTTATTTCAATGGACACAGTTCGACAGTAGATTGTTAGTTATCAGCTAGGTGTAGTCAATTAGTGCCTTTAATAGGAAGGAAACGATGTAGATACGACGGACTACTATGTAGTTTAATTTTTTGACACTTAATGTTGACTGTGTGCATAGGTTGCTGTGATTCTTGTGACGCCAAACTAAGTCATCGTCTTGAAGAGCCACAGACAATGAGTGAAGTCGATGACTGAGCACTCAGACGCAAATACTGGTCCATTGTACTACCACGTACACAACCCTATTTTACTCTTCTTTTTTACCTTTCGTAGAAAGTCGATTAAAGGCTTCAGTAATGAAGAGCTTACATCATCAGCACTCACTACTCACCAAAGATCCGTCACCTTATCTGAGCAAAGACAGGACGATCACCCAGGCAATGTTCAGACATCTCGGCGCTTTCTCCACAGGCGTCTCAGACAGGTATATCACTCAAACCTAGCTCATTAAGGCGTATGGCAAAGGTGCAGCGGACCGTAAGAATGCTGATTTCCTACAAAGTTCAGGGACCATTCGTTTAGTCTGCCTGCATCCTGGAGAGTCATGCCACCTTCGATTGTGATCACTAGAAATCCAACCGCCAATGGAAGTCCTAACTAAGGACGTTGGCAAACCTTACAAGAGGTTCAGGTCCTAAGAAAGCCTCGGCAGGCCAGGCATACTGGGGAAAGCTCTAAAGCAGCCGAGACAGACCGGCGAAAGCAGCAATAACGTATTTACATCAAACTTATTCCACCAGACAACAGTAGTGTATGGTAGGAAGGGTCTTATCATTGCCGAGTAGATCCAAATGCCTTTTCTTGGCGATAAGTCTTACCGAAAAAGGTAAGAAGAGTGACAGGTCTTCATAGGTCTTCCGTTCGACTTGTTTCGTCCAAAGATGATTTTCGATCTAGGATTACACCTGAATACTTAGCTTTCTTGGAAAGTTCAATTGTGATGTCTTTTAGCACAGGCTAAGTTAGAGCAGTCAATTTCCTCCTTCTCGAAAAAGGAACCACCTCGGTCTTGAGAGGATCAACTGGTATCCTATTTCTGGCGCACCAGTCTGAGCGGTTCCAGCATGTTTGGTTTTTTGGTTCCTGAGAACATTAACCAACGTGCTGGTTTAACCGAGGATTTCGATCTTATTGCAAAAATTTCCCTGAAGAGTAATACTTCCAAGTTCGAATTGACCACTTATATTATTTCTGTTTCGGTCGATAAAGATTCCAAGATAAAAGCTGAAGTTTTACTGGATCGAATCAAACAACATCTTGATTCCACTCTCGATGTCGGACAAGCAGGTTTCCGCTCGGGATCCTTCTAAAACGACCATACATACACCTTGCGGATCATTATAGAGCAGTGCGTCGAATATAGATCTCTGCCTCATCTGCTATTTATTGATTTCGAAAAAGCCTTCGACAGTTTAAATCGGGAATTCATCTGGTGTGCCCTGTGCAGGAGAGGTATCCCTGACAAAACTCGTAGCTATTATTAGGGCAGCGCATGAGAGTAATAAGTGTCACCTCTTGTATAACGGTAAGGTCTTTGAACTTATGTCTATACTATCACCACTATTATTTTTTGTCGTAATCAGGGATGTTCTTCGTGCATTTCTTACAGTAAATAACAGCGGCATATAGCTGACTGAAAAATGACAGCTGACCTGAAACATCTGGACTACGCTGACGACATTTGCCTGCTTTCGAATAGATTTATGGATCTGCACCAAATGATCCATAGTCTGGAAGTCAAGGCAAAGACAGCAGGATTGAGGATTAATACAGCCAAGACAAAATCACTCAGGCTTACAACTTCTACCGCTCAAGTAAGCATTGCTGGACAGTAAGTCGAAAAAGTTTATATATTCTCGGCCGACGGTGGCACCGACCTGGATGTAGACAGTAGAATCGGGAAAGTCAAAGCTACGTTCGCCATGCTATGGAAGATCTGAAAGAGTAACGTTTACAGCATAAACACCAAGCTGCGACTATTCCGGATGTAGTACTTGGAGAATCATCGTCATTGTCATTCGTAAACTGCAGACTTTCGTAAATAGACGTCTACGCATCGTCTTTAGGATTTTTTTTGCCTAATCGCATCTCGAACAAATACCTTCACTCGATAACGGGTCAGGAACCAATTGACATCACAATTCAATGAAGCAAATGGCAATGGATTGGTCACATCTTGCGACCTGAATAAAATTCCGTTGCCAAGCACGCCATCCAATGGAATCCCTTACTCAAGCTAGCAGAACTGGCTAGACATAAGTGGCGCAGAACGGTTGAAAAGGAGTGTAGAGCTTTTGAAATGAGTTGAATTGAGTTGAAGCGCATTGCAAAAGTCCGAATGCGATGGTGCGGAGGCGTCCCCTTGAGGGGTGACAGGACTTAAATAAATATTTACTCGTAGAATACCTTTTAATTGTTTTCTTATTTTTGTTGTACAAACTGTATACCTTTACAGCTGTCATTCTTTAAATATTAAGACTCTCATGTTTGACCGTGGGCGCCGTGGCTCAAGTGGTTAGTGCGTTGGATCTCTGTGCGAGAGGTTCGATGTTCGAATCCCAGAAACACCAAAAAGTTTTTTCACGGTCCCACCTCTCGCGAATGTCTGACAATCGTCCGAGAGTAACAACTGTCGTGAGAAAGCTTCTCAATATGCCTTTCGGATATGGCTCTAAACTGTAGGTCCCTTCCATTTGTGTGAAAAATATAACACGCATGGTTTGACGGAGAACCTTTAAATTTATCAAGTTCAGCGTAGACTACCCAAACTGTAACGTAGTCCTATTGTTTAGAACAGTAGTTTTTAAAGGACGAAATGTTTTTCTTTAAATCAATTTTTTCCACTTGGAAAGCTTTCGGCAAATCGCAGAATCACTCCGTCTAAACTGATAGTCTCAGGCAAATAAGCCCCATTTATTTTGAGACATTTGATTTTTTTTGGTTTTAGGACGGAAGTTGCCCCTTTATCTCCCAATAAATGTGTTCAAATGTTTATCCTTTGTAATGGGATTATTATTCCTCAGAAAATCACACCACAACAGTCTATTCAACAAGTGCTCTTTAAAACAGAAGCCAATAGACGTCCGTCCACTTCAGTCCGATTGATAAGAAATAATTTTTCACTTAAATGGCCGCCAATGTGTCTTCTGTCACTTGCTGCCTGCAACGGGTTATCATTAATTCACATTCTAAATTGAATTTTTAAATCCATAACCAACAACAATTTTGGTACTTAAATTACGTTCAAATGGACATTAATGTCGCCATAAAACAAAAACAACTCCATAATGGCCAGAGCAGCCGTTCAGGCGATAAAAGTGTACTCAGCAAGCACTGATAAGGAGACGTCATGTCAGTGGGAAACCGAATTTGAATAGCAACTTCAAATTCGTACCCCCGTCCTGATAAGCCGTCTTTCAGTGCTTGTATTCCTTTCTGTTTTATCAGGAGTTTTGTCCCAGTCCGCAGAGAATTTTATTGTGGTCATGCCTGTTATCTCTTTTTTCGAATGCTCTGGCACTCACTGGTGGCTGTGGAGTTGGTGCCGGTTTATCTCTGATTGCAGCTCGGTAGCCCTGTTGTGTTCACATAATGTGACCATTCTGAGATAAGCTTATTATTATTATTTTACAGTTATGAGTTTTCTTATTTTCTCTCGTCGATTATAGTACAATGATCTGAAGGAGAAGGCGGTGACAACCGACGCCATCGATGCTGCTGCCATCTTGAGAAAGGCTAGTGGAAAAATTTTCCAGATTTTATTCTATGACACTGCTTGACAGTTGAAATTGAAATCAACGGGCGAAGTGATACTCGTATCAGCATGATTATCACTTGTGGTTGGTAAAATTGATTAGATAAAGGAATATGTAGCGTTATGGGGCGTACTTTTGCCAATTAACTGACATAACGTGTGATAAGTTAGTTGCAGTTTATAATTTGCCGAGTTAAGATTAACTTTGGTGGAGTTTCTGGTTTGTTTTCTTATTTTTTGTTAGATTTCGTAATGAGCGAACCACGTGGTAAATTTGTAGTCCGGCGAGCAGAAGCTCGTGATATGGCAGCGGTTCAAGGAATGATTCAGGTGAGATTACTTGAAGTAAATTCACACATCACCGTTCTACAAAAGGAATTCAATTGCTTGATTACTGTGACTAGTTGGCATTACTTCTATTGCTGGAACTATGTACATGCTGTCTATGCCCATCATCCTATCACCTAAATCGGAGCAATGACCTTTTCGCCGATGACAGTTACCGTCCTGCCTTTCTCATTTTAAAAGGCTTATGGCCCAATGGTGCCGCATGACTAAAATCCACACCAAACCAGTGAATCCAAAGCTATTCAGCAAAGATACGCAACTCCTCAAGGGCCCAAGCAATCATGCTGTGGTTTTGTGACTACAGGTATTGAGTCAACTGAATCTTGTGTGGATAAAGACTCAAACGTTTCTCAAAATTCATCAAGTCGCGATCGGGGAAATGCTCACTTCTTGTAAACGTCAAAAACTGAGAAGTCTCGGTCCTCTGACACACTTTCAGCAACACACTTTGAGCAACTGAACCGGTTTCCTCGAATTTAATTATAATTCGTGGCGCTCATGCCGACCATAAATTCCACGTAGGTTGCACACGATTTGGAGAATATATGTAGTTTTCCATGATTAAATGACATATATGACAGTCACAGAATGGCAGCACTTCAGGCGGGACTATTGAAAGACCCTGTAGAACTCCATTAGTTATTCGAGAAAGGGTTGCCTTCTTAGCCCAAAAAACATCGATTGGCAAAGGTGATACTTCATTTGGTGATATTAAACATGTCTAGATAGATAAAATCCCCAACTAGATGGACATTCTGGTTGTCTATGGTGACGTCCTGTCAGCGATGGTGATCATTCTTTCTTAGCTGTCCGACGCAGCAGTTGTAGTCAACTTGGATGGATGGAAATGTTCTCCTTTATCGTCCAAATTCGATTGTTCATTCTGTTTGACAGCGAACTGTTTGTCATCAATGCCGTTAAACAGTTTTCGTGTCATTAAAACCAACTGTGATTTTACTGCTTAGTCATCATTTCCGTCCCTGCAGGCATCTATTCTGGCTTCATAGCCTTCATTTGTACTTTTTACCACTTTACTAAAGTTTCGAACATTATTATCACAATAACATCTTCCCATTTTTAACCATGTGATTCTCATGTTATTCATTCGTATTACTTAGAATTCTTTACTCTTTTCCTCTACCTAAACTTGCGGGCAGCTCATGTCCTTCTTTGCTACCCATTTTATATGCCGGCATTGTTCATCAATCTAGGGGCTGCGTTATGGTAGCCGAGATAAACTACATATGTACGATATCAGAGGCTGGAACCCTGCTATATTTTCGAGAATGTGGCCACTTGTCTTCCACAGTTGATGCTGGCAAGCAAGGACTTTTTTGATTAATAATATGATACTCGCATACGTACCTAGGTTGGCTTGCAACTTAATAATATTGCGCCGAGTCTAGGTTGACTCCTTGGACATTCGATCTACGAGTGGATTTAATGTCAGTGGCTGTCTACCCAATTTTAGCAGATTTTTAATCTGGTAGCCTTAGATAAAGAATCTAAATTGAACTTTACTTACAGATGAGTAGCACCAGCAAAAAGGGGTTTTCAACGATCAATACACGAGCAAAATTTATACATTAGTGTCAAAAGACCGTCTACCCAATTAAGATGTTTATTTTAAAAATTGTAACAGATTCCCACTCTCGTAGCAAAGATAAACAATTTTACTAAAACTTGACTTACAGACGGATTTATGAGTTTGACTCTACAACTTTTGGTCTGTGTTAAACCTAAATCAATTAATAAATATATTTTTTTTTCCTTTCTAAAAACTTGGGTCGTCGTCTTCTGTCTGCAAAGATTAGAAGCACTTAGCTTCTTAAGTATTGTTACATTCACATAATATGAAAATAAGTAAAATAACACCTTTTGAGGTTATTTAAAGCTCCGCACCAGCTGCCGCCTTAGGTTAGGTTAGGTAAGGTTGAAGTGGCTGGCAGCTAAGAATCGACAACACACTTAGACCAATGGTATGTCCTCCTTTCTCTCTACCTACTCGTTAAACCTTTTTTAGCTTCTTATGAAGCGTAGAAGGCTCTTAATATCGATATTTATCAGGTCACTTATATCGTTGTTATAAGGGAATCCTAGGTGAAGCTTCTTTCCTGTGGAAAAAGCTGGGCACAAACAAAGGTGAGGAATAGTTTCTTTCTCTTTATAGCATGCTCGCCTATTAGACAGTGCGATCTATTGAAAGAAATCAAATTCTTAGAATGTTTTAGATCCAGCCTCAGCCAAATGTGCTTTGTCGCTAGACATGATGATCCACTTGTGCACCTAAAATTTGTACTCTCGACAGCATCCGGCTTAAATTTAAGTTTGCGAGTAGCGATTGGTATACCTAAGACCCCTTAGTCCGACAAAATGGGTATAGTTGGCCCTATTCTGGCGAGTTCATCGGCCTTACAATTCCCTGGAATGTCCCTTTGCCCCGGCACTCAACACAGGTGGATATTGAACTGCTCAGCCATCTCCGCAAGAGACGATCGGCAGTCTAGAGCTACTAAGGAATTTTTAGACATCGATTCCAGGGATTTGATTACTGCTTGGCTTTCTGAAAAGATGCTCTGTCTCTAAAAGAGTCTAGGTTGACTAGATATCACGTTCTTCTTAAGCCAAGATAGGACTTCTTTAATCGCCATTATTTCCGCCTGGAACACGCTACAATGATTTAGAAGACGGAAGGAGAGCTTAAGATTAAGCCTGTCAGAGAAAACTACTGCACCAACTCCGTTTTTTTGTTTTTAACCCGTCAGTGTAGAAGTGAAGGTCCGCTTTATGCTCCACAAATTGCTGGTGGTGGTTGGCTGGTTGCCCTGATGTAATGATGCTGATTTAATTTCGAATTTAACTAAAATCGAATTTCAACAACTCCGAATATTCGAACTCCTCCTTTGGTTCTCTACTTTTGCTGCACTCATTTTTAAATTTACCTTGTTTTATAGGGCTTTACCAGTATAAGACTACAATGGTCGACAATAACATAGTGCATGCACTTACACGGAGACGGAAACACTTCAAAACTCATTTCCTAACTACAATCTTTAGATCGACCGGATGCTCATCAAGATGATAAAGACGAGTTCCCACGTGTAACTTAAATGATCACCACAAAAGCGACAAGCAAAACTAAATATAAACAAAAAGAGAAATCATTTGTTGTCAAGTATAACTAATTCGCTTTATTAAACGTTCAGTTGACTTCGTGTTGTGTGTGTTGTAAGCTTAATAAGGAAAACGCTCTACTAGGAGCGTCATCATGCAGCATAATGAATCAAGAATATTTACAGTACGCAGAGCGAAAGCTAATGATATGCAATTTGTACATCAAATGATTCAGGTATTTTATATTCAAAATAATAATTTTCTTATTTGCTGTCTGCCTTGCTTTTACACCGCTTCCTCCCATTTATAGAATGCTATGTTTAATCAGTGCTGCCAATCCTCAGATGTGTTATTATATAGAAAAGCATTTAATATGCATCCAATAAAAGTTCACACAAACACAAAAATTTTATAAATTCTTGGTCAAATAGATTGCTTAAAAAATAGTTGTGTCCCTAGGCGAGATAGAAATTAAACCGATTTTAAATTGAAACTGCGAAATCTATGAGTTGGCATTAAAGGGCAAGGATATTATTTTGCCAAAGTACAAGCTCCTAGGCCTTAATGGTTATTCAGCACCAAAACGGCTAATAACACCGTAAGCGAACCCAGTGTGCAAAAGACCGACTGTTTGACAGCTGGTGTGCTACGTTGCGCCATACTTCTGCAACCAAAGCCCATCCAATTGCAGCCATCAAAGAATTATCATATCACTATGGCACACACCGTTTACCATAATTTTGTTGCATGATTTAATTTCGAAGAAGCAGGGACCACTTCAAAGCCCACATCAGACAATCACTCATTGAGCATACACTAGATTCTCTAGGACAACGTGTGGATTTCCGAAACTTTAAATCCTGTCGTTTTACTTTTAGCCTCCCAGATGAAATATTAAAAAATGTTGTCATTTGTTTCAATGGTGATCCTCCTTTTGAACGAGGCTTTTCTTTTTTATTTGGAAGTAGGAATGATTTACAAGGAGCAACCAAATCCAGAGAATAAGCTGGATGGGGAAGCTTTTACTACCGAATCCTAACTAGTTTAGCTGATTGTCGACGTGTGATCGTAAGCATTGTCGTTGTGATAGAAAATGTTTTTTCTCACCAAATGGGGGTCGTTTTTCATCGATTCACCTTGGAATCAGTCAAATAAAGAGCAACGCGGCACAAGTATAACCTGATATTTAGCAAAGTAAATTGCTTAACGATTATGAAAAAGTGGCAACACCGAGCAAATCTTAACTTCTTGAACTTACCTTCAAAATGTGATGGTATGGAAAAAATTATTTCAATTTCAATTTATTTTAAATTTGTTGCCTGTTTGCTTGTGACCCCGACGGTGCAGATTCGAGCTCTACACCTAATAAGGGGTTAATGTCTAGAAGACCAATGTACCGAAATCTAGTTAAAATTTGATTCCCTTTAATAACAGAAAAATCGTTGATTATGTCTCCATGTATCCTCATGTGACACGGTCCAGATGAATTCGGATCTCTAGTTGGGGAAGTGCCTTAGTGGGTTGGAACACTAAGTCATTCTGGGTCTGATAATTGGAATTCCTACTAATTTTTCACAGACTGGTGTGGTTGTCAAAAGAAGCAAATTATTCGCATTTTGCTATTCAGTCCAAGAAAAAGTTAAAAGAATCTTTAGTTTTCGTCACAGCCTAGGACTAATCGACCATATCCCCTTATGGATGGGTCTTAGCGCATATCGCTGAGATTTACCTTAGACTTTCCTTCGACAAGTTTTTTTTTGATCGACTTTTCCGTCTTGTGAAAGCGGATTCCATTGCAAAGTCTACAGCGCTGTGCACCTATCATCCTTTCGCAGGATGTGATCAATACACTTTAGCTGTCGAATGATCGCCAAGATTCCTCTTAATAGTATACAGCCTTGTCCGACGCCCTAATCTCCAATAACTCCGACAAACTACTCCTATGAAGGATCTGATTAGTAGCTTGCCCCGTTAATATTCACCAATATACCCTTTCAAGTAAGCCATGCAATACGAATTAAAGTAAAAACTAAAAAAAAGAGTAGCGGAGATCTAAATCCATAATGATAATCCATAAGATGATATGTTCTCTTCCCCAGTTAGAGGAATCCGACGTTCAGAACGCCCTTTTTGCCGGAGTCAAGGTTCGTCACATAAACTTATCTTAGTCGGAATACGATAATCAAGTCGTAAAAAAATGTTGCACATCTTCCAAAAATATGCCACTTTTCTTAAATTTCTCTCCTAACATAGACCAACGGCCGTCCAGGTATTGTAATAGATGATTCGTCTAGCATAGCATAGCACACCTTCCTTAACCACAAGTTTTGTTCTGCCTTTATCCTTAGCATTGGGATTCCTGTTAAAGTAGCATCCTTGAATGTTTTAATTAATCTTTGGGTACTCCAGTTTAATTTGCGCTCACTACCACTTATTTAGATCGTCCAGGCTAGTGTCTAAGCACTCTCGGCCTTATTCGTATGTATGTAGTTCCCTGGAATCGCTTTACTTAAGCTAAAAAGAGAAAACTCTTTATTTATGTAGTGTTTTGGAATCATGATCGTCAATATATCCATAGTTTCCTTCCGTTTTCTTCATAGGAACTTGCTGATTTTGAAAAGATGAGTTCTGGACCCGAACTTTCCGTTCAAGGTATGAACAAATGCAATAATTCGAGAAACCAAATGGTTATCTTAAAGGATCTTAGTCGCTTAATACAGTTATCCTTTCAGATTTAATTCGAGATGCCGGCCTGGATGGTGGCAAAGAAATCTTTCATTGCTACATCGTAGAAACGCCATCACTGGATTCATCCACACAGGGAATGTAAGCATTTTGGTAATTTTTCTCATAAATTTTATATTTTAAAATTTTATTGAAATTATGACATCAACCGTTATCCACAAATCAAAAACACTCATTGCATGGCTTGGCTCACAAATCATTTTTCTGACCTATAACCACTGAAACATGCATATTCCTTATCAGTAGAACGCATCAGGCACACACAGCACGATAGAAACTAAACGCACCGATCTCAAATTTCAATCCAATAGCTAATGAAACGATGAATCTCGTTTCTAAGACACTACTGTCGCGGCAGTTAGCGGAGTCGTCTCTGTGGCGCGCCCCTTTGTCCATATTTTTAGAATTGTATTTGGTAATCCACGAGAAATGACAAACTCAATAAAATCATCGAACAGCGCGCAACAATCAGCAAATATTTGCCCCGACGCTCGCGCACTGTTTGTCATAATATGGCGAGTAAACAACAAGGACTGCAATTTGTGCAGGCAGGGCAACAACGAATGCACTCTGATCGAAGACCAATTTTGATGGATTCACATGCCAGCGAGGTCTGGGTATCAATTCTGTTTTTGTGCTCTTACTTTGGTTTACTCCACGGATCATGCCCCGATTTCTATCGTGATCTTGTGTAAATACTCGAATTTCGAAAACGTTCCTTTTAATTCTTGGCAAACATGGATGGAGGTGATAAAATCAAAAAAATTGGTTACAGAGGTGACAGACATTTCGCGGGTTTGGAAGAATGAAACATGACCTTAAATTTGTATTTAGATGTACAGCTTACCTAGGCCTTCTTATGGTTTATTGTGGTGTTTCAGTGGTTATCAAGACAAATGTTTGTTTCTGTAATCGTAGATATGTGGGAATGATTCTATGTTTATCAAAGATGCTTGGACACTGGACAGGCAAATTTGTTTGTCTAGTGTAGGCTTCGATTTACGTGACTCATTTCAGAGGCCAATATAAAATAAAATGCAGTGGGCAACAAACACAATTGTATAGCAAAACCTAGACAGCAGCCATCTCCAGTGAATACGATCAAAATTCTTTGACGCCCTCTTTCATTTTACTCCCGCTGTAAGTTTCTCTTTTCTATCCGCTTTACAGACATAGTAGAAAATCTGGACTAAACTTTCGTCACGTACTTTTTTAGTTCATTGAAAATAAAAAAAAAATAACCGGAAGGGAGATACATAGGTAAAAGTGTCTAGAATCGGTCAGGCATACGAAAAGGCAATGGGTTGGGATGGATGCATGAACAGTATACATGAATAAATACTTGTCGTAAGCATTTCAAAAAGGGCCCAAGACCTATGTACCTTGTCACTACCACTCTTATTGTACGTGTTATATTTATCGCATGAATAAAAGGACCCTTCAGTTCAATTTCGTGTCCAAAAGAAGTGATTTAGAAACTTCTCATGACATTTAATACTCTTGTCAGACATTTGCGAGCGGTGAAACTATGAAAAACTTGCTGATATTTTGCTACGCTATAAGCTACGGCCGAGTTCATGCTCCTGCATGTCTGCGTCTCCTGCAGTTCACCCAGTCAAGGCTTTTATCACTTCTTTCTCAGCTGCCAAAACTAGCAGATTCTTCATTTCTCGCGTTTCTCTCTACTTGTTCCTCCATAAAATGTTGCTGCATCATTCTGCGAAGCGTTCACTTGCAGTCTCCCAGAATTCACTCGGTTTTTTTTAGCACTTGCGAAAGTTTGGCATTCCATCGGCACATGCTTTGCGCTCTGTCCATTTTACAGTGCAGGTAAAATGGGAAATATGCATGGTTGTACTTGTACATGCCCCGATAGAAATTGTGTTAATAGTTTAGGTCCCTACGCTTTCTGATAATCAATTCATCAATGTTGGGAGTCAATTTATATGGTTGTTCTTCTGTCATTGTGCTCGTTTTCGCGTAGTGCCGGAATTTTCCCTTCTAGATCGATAGGCATTCGGCATGAAATTACACTTACACTAATGCAGTTCTAAATACGTAGCATACCCTTGAAGATGTAAAATAATTCTGTGCGTCAAGTTCATCCTTTTAATGAACGACTCACGGTGCGTTGGTGATATACACATTGGGTCCGCATACAAGAGTATTGATTTGCACACGGTCATTAAATTGATTCCAATTAGCTGCCTTGGCCCTTCTAATATTTGGCTTTAGTCTGCATATATGTATGAAGATTTATTCAGCAATCCCTTTTCCGACACAAAAATCAACAAATTATTTGAGGTGCTCACACTTCACGATAAACAGATTTTTGTACGCGATGCTTACAGGCTCCGATAGTTGCAAATACCAGTCGTGTTTGATGCCCTCTGCTCTTTCTATAGAAACCCCCATACACATCTAATCGATTGCAGTGGTTGCAGGATCTCAAGCTGATGTTTCTGAGCATGAAGTCATTAAATACTTGTTCTCTTCTGTGTCATACTAAAGCCATAAAGAAACTGTGAATAATTGTAGTAGAACAAGGGCGGATATATTCAAGAAACGCGAAAGTAACCTCTTTTATAGACCATGATCAACTTATAAGCAAATGTCTTCTGACACTCTGCTTTAAGCGCTATAACAAACCTTATAACTTCGCATCTTAGCCTGTGTCACACCATATAGCCCATCTAATTGATTTAGTACCTAACTTGAATTTTTATTTTCTTCCAGAGAACCTATTGGCTACGCGATTTGTTTCTTTTCCTACTCAACGTGGCAAGGAAAGTCTTATTTCATGGAGGACATCTACATTAAGCCGGCATTTCGTAATATGGGTGCTGGTGGGATGCTGTTTAAAGAAGTGGCGAAAAATGCCAAAGCATTTGGTTGCAAACGCCTTGATTTCCATGTTTTGGGCTGGAATCCTGCTCGAAAATTCTATGGAGAAATGGGTGCAACCGATTTAACTGAATCGGAAGATTGGCATTTTTATCGCCTACAAGAGGAGTCCATGGATAAATTAATCAAAAAATAATAAAAAAAAACTTTGTATGAAGCTATGGAACTTTAGTGGGATAAATAAAAAAAGGGAATATAATAGTATTGTATTTGGTTAAAGGGTTTTTACTGTTCGCCACTGTTACTGGCCATCACATGAATCTGCATACTCTTGGTGGAGTTATAAACCTGACCCGGTGCGAACGGCATGACTTTGGAGTGAGCAGTTTTATATTGTGACAGACGAATACTGGGCATAGGTAAGAAACCTGTACTCAACGGCATTACATCCAGTGAAATGGAATGACTCTCAACATCCTTCATTGAAACGACACCTGGAAATAAACAAAAAAGAAAATATGTATTACGGTTAGAGACTCTTTCAATAATCATTTAGAAGCAAGAGCGAATGGTTTCGTCCATGACCTCTATGAGAAATTAATATATGTACATAAATCTGCATTAGTCCGCTTTACTTGGCCGTGGCTGGCAGTCTTTATTCCATGTATTCGTATACTCCCCATATTCCTTCCTTAACATCTTTTTTGAAAGAATCCTGCGCAACTCACAAGCCACCGGATTTTAGAAATCTGTGCAACTACTAACGTACACCGACACCATTGACATAATTGACAGAACACAGCGGGCTGTAACTGGTACATTAGCTAGTTTTGAAATGGACGCTGCCAAAATAGGTTTAGCGGTAAATGAGGGCAAAACCAAGTATATGCTGTCAACAAGACAACCCACAACATCGACAAATTGTGCACAACGTCACAGTCGACAGCTAGAACTTTGAGTTAGTGAGAGACTTTGTGCACCTTGGCTCTGCTATGAACTTTGAACTCAGAAAACAAAGGCTTGCTGGTCGGGGCCCAGGCTCACCCCGAACTGAAGCGCCACCTAAGTAAGTATTAATTTTACTTTTATTTTTACTATTATTTTCCTTTATCCTACAATTTACAAGGAATTAGAACAGATATTCAGATTTTGTAAACTATTTGCAAATAGTCGATGCTGATGCCTATCTCGCTGGAGTTCGCAAGAATAAAGACGGAGACATTATAACAAAAATACTGTAGGTAATAAAAATCTAGACACTACTCCTGTGGAATGTTTCACTGGTGTGACGACAAAACACTGTTAGGCAGTATAATAATCTCAACTTGGATGATGACCAAGTACTTCAACTATCCGACCGTACTGAAATGTAAGCACGTACACCCCAGATAAACTTAAAAAAAGCCACAGCTGAATTGTTGGCCCCATGGTATGACTTGATACAGAGCATGCATCATCTAGTCTGTAAGACATTGGCGGGCTAAAGTATGCCCGATAACTGGCGCCTTTTGCCTCATTCATAAGGAAGAAGAAAACCTTCCTTATGCCAACTACAGAGATATATTAGTCTCCCCGATGTCGCCTCTAACATCCTCTCTGATTTTAGTTTATTGTGTAAGCGCCTGGGGCTCTATGTCAACGAACTGATGACAACCGACGGAATCTGTATCTTACGCCAAATTCTGCAGGAGACCCAAGAATGGTATTTAAATATATGTATACAATTCCCCTGCATTTTGATTTCAAGACGTGCATTTCGGTATCAACCTGAAATTGTTCGTTTATGCTGGATGACGATAGAGAACTAGTCTTTCAATATAATCAAGGAAGTCGTTATCGTTGTGGAAACCGTACGATTATGATATCATCGGTAAAACAAAGTCTGAACCAAGGCTTGCTGAAGTCTTATTTTTTTAAATAAGTGGGGAAATGCATAGCTCTATCCCAAGAATTAACACAGAAATGTAGCGCGACGATGTAGTCGACGATGAGTTTTAGCTATGTGACATCGAAAGCAGAATGCTCCAGCGCTTTCCGCTGACAAGTGAACCTGATCGAAGAAAAATGCTGAGACCAACGAAATTGAGTATTCAATTCCCGTCCGGGGAAAAGACGATATGTGGAATCGATTGGTGAATTTACTCAATTTTGGTTAAGACTCCTCCTTTTCTAGGTACACCACTTATTTTTAACTTGCCTATAGCTTGGATAATCAACCCTATTGCTCTCAATAAAACTTATAGTTCAGTTCATTGATTGACAGAAGTTTTTCTATGGGATGAATGATCGATAAACGGAATCTCAGTTTCGATCCAGATCACTGGATCCACATTTCTGATGTACATCTTGCAACTCGGACATTAAAATTCCAATTAATTCCAAAACAAAGAGAAAAAACTACTTACCAGCTGACTGTCCACAAACGGCCCACATATGATCGGTTAGCACCTCATACATCAAATCAGCGAATTTATTATCCCGCAACTTGGTTATTTTCAGATTCATATTGCATACCGAGCGCAACCGGCAGAGTTCATTCGGCACAAGCTGAGCATGCACCTTAAACAAAGTGGTGTAGTCACTTAAATCAAAGGCGTAGGTGTAATCTCTCATCTGTCCTGGTTTATCGCCATGGAAATACTTCACTTTGAAATCAACTCTGATATCCGCCCCTATGTCGGCATTCCAATCCATTTGTATGCCCCAAACGTACGCAACCGTTAGATTTTTGTAGATACGCTATAAGAGAATAAAAAAAACACTCAACTAAGCTTTACCCATTCTCGCCAAATGGCATTCAATACTAACAATTTCCTTTTGTGACGGTGGATTCAGATCAGCCAAGTGAACGCCGGGCACTTCGCATTTCACATGAGCGTCCGTGAGAACTAGCTCTGCGTTGACGCCCTTCAACAACACCTGTAGAAACTTCTGTGTACCACAGGTGTGCAAACGATAGGACGCCGTCATGGCGGGCATAAAATCCAATGGAATGCTTAGTTCATTTCGTGACCACGGACAACCAAGTGTAATGTGGTGCTCGACGTGTTTGGCTACACTGCTGCCGGGCAGTCTGGTAATCACTTCGAGAGGAATCTCACGCTCCTCGAAGGACTTAAAGTTTGGCAGAGGAACGCTGAGAGTACTTTCGAAGTCTGTTGGATGTTCGGTATTCGCCAAGCGGACGCGCATGTGCTTCGAACAGCGTAAATTGATTTTGGCGTCTGCTGGAAAAATAAAACTCCCACCGGTAATTATTAGGCGGACGGGTTGCACGATGCCTGCAATAAGGTTTTTGAAACTCAAAACCGCTGAAGCTGGCTTTGTGGTGATCTCGAAGGGTGTAGCCTTAAAGGGAATCTTATCGGAAAGGAATTGCAACTGATTTATTCGAATTGACATCTAAAAGGAGATCAAAAGTGTTAGTTGGCTGTGGTGTAGGGTTTCTATATTAACCTACCTGCTTAAAAATCCATATTCCCACCCTCGTAGCCTTGGTTTTCATCTCAATATTGTTGATGCCCGGTTGAAGCGCTACTCCTTCGGCGACAACGAAGTTTTTAAAGTCCGACTGCACCGTGGGTGAAAGCTTCCGCTTAGTACTACTCGTTCGTCGCACTGGCTGAGATTTCTTTACTTTCTCACAGGCCACTGAGGCACACTCTAAGGTATTGTCCTGCTTATAACCCAAATGCAAGGTCACCTTTAATTTTGGCTGCACATTTGCCAACGCCGTCTCTGTTTGTGCGTCCTCTTCAATTGAATTTAATTCAAATGACATTGAAACGTTTTCTGCGAACACTTCTCTTGGAAATAAACTTTCAACCTTCACCTGCACCTGGACAATATCATCCTGAATGATTGGTTTCACATTGACTACAGTAATTTCGCAGATTCTGAAGTGATCCTCAAGAACACAAAAGTTCGCAGTGTTCTCCATCGATGCCACTGTGAGATTTGCCTTCAATGCCCGCAGGCATTTCAAAAATTCATCAAAGTAGAACGTACGCACGAGCATCTCTAAGTCCTGACAGCAAGAAATTGCGCCGCACGTCTTTGTATAGGAAAGATGATCGTCCATCTTTCGGTAGCAACTGGCTAGCTCTAGGAGCGTTTGACTAGCCAAATAGTTCCAATTCTCCGCCTTCAGCTCACGCAGTAAATCAGTGAAGAATACCACAGCTTTATGAGGTTCATTTAGAGCACAATAGAAGTTACCAAGATCCAACCCAGCCAATCGTGCCGAACGGAGTCGGGAAACATGCTTATATGTACTGATAGCCAGTTCACTTAGCTCCAAGTATAACTTCTGGAAAGCCTGGTTGGAACCGAGCGCTTTCTTCAATTGTTCTGTCGCACATTCCTTCGGTTTTCGATTTGGAGAGTGAGATCTACTGTCGAGTTGCGGGGTTGGATTTAGAAACTGCTGCTCAAGTGGAGTGTCACCAATACCAGCTGACAGACCAACAACAATATGCAATTGCTCTGATGTGGGGGTGAATCCCGGAAGCAAGCCACATAATTTTCCCAACTCGTACAGTTTGTCCTTTGCCAAATTCCAAATTGGAGCACAATGCTGGAAGCATGTAACCTCATCCGGTTCCATTGCCTGATCGCATGTCTGGAGAACTTCGCGAGCGCATACGAACTCCCAACACTGAAGTGCGCCCTCCTGGCAATCGACCTTAATCACTTCGATCTCCCGCAAAGTCGAAAATAGGAAGTTCAACAAGCGTTCGGCGATCTCAGGCGTTTTATTCGAAATCTGCAACAAATGTGACTGACGCTCGAAGAGATAGTTTCGAAATTCAAGAATCGATACTACTGAGTCACGTATCCGCTCGCGCATCTCGAATTTATTCTTGCGTGACAGGCAAATCCCATGGAAAGAACTTAAGGGCTGTTTAAAGTCCTCCAACCACTTTTGTTTCTCTCCAAATCCAGAATTGGTTATGAATTGCGAGAACATAGCATCCAACTCATCATATTGTACAAGAGCATCGGAATACAACTCAAGCTTCTCAAATATGAGCGCCAGATCCTCCTGGAGGAAGAAGTACTTTCGGAAATCCCACCCGTCATGATTTCGTTTTTCTCGATTGACCCGGATGAGCTCTTCGTACTTAGCGATGTTGCGGTTGTAACTAGCTAGCATTAGGAATCTTAAAGAGAGCACATATTGTATACCCTGTAACCAAGGTAAAAAGAAATATTTACCGAATCCTTTGCACTAGACACCGAAAGGACTCGGTGGACTTCTGCTCAAACTTAGCCGGATTCAGAACAGAAATACATCGATCGTCATTCTTTGAGCCAAAGTCCAGTCGAATTTTATCTAAAACTGTAGTTCGCGGGAGTAAATTCTTTGTTTTTCTCACATCGAATGTTTCAACGAGGAGAATCATCCAATCAGAGACCCCATAGGACGCAAGTTGCTTCAACCATGCATCGATTTCATCGCGGGTTGTCGACTTATAGGTATCCAAGTCCTAGAAGAAGGCAAATTAGATAAATCTTTTACTGGTATCAAATTACAACTCACACTACACTCCGTTACAAAAATGTGCAGAATGGGATGGTCAATGATACTCCAGTCACCACGTTTGTATCTCTCCAAAGCTTCCACGTTCAACGGTTGAACTGCAGCTTCTAAACGAACGTGTTTCGATGGCCGATGGTAGGTACGCCTCCACTCACAAGTGTCCAAAGGAATCGCTGTGAGAATATGCGACTCCAATGAACGAAATAGAGGGCCCGCCCCGGAGTCTAGGGTAAAACATTCATTCAAGGGTTTTTAATGGGGTTAAATTGTTAGTAACTTACAGGTGATGATGGGCTTGATATTCATTAGAACTTTTCTTTGATATTTATTGGGAGGATTTAACTAATTTTCCTTTTTTAATACGTTTACCTCGCACATACTTTTTTTGTTGTCAGCAATGAAAAATTTGTCCAAAAGTCAAAGTCAGCTGTTGGGTTTATTGGATAAAAAAAATTCCCAAAATAAAGGAATTTTTTTTCTTATTGGATAAAATTCTAGCTGGTACTGAGAATATATCTTAGGTTAGGCTCACACTACCTATAATAATGGACAGCAGTTGCCGAGATTTGTTATCCCTGCCATTCCTTATAATTAATCCAGACATCTTTACGGCCAAACAAAGTGCATTCAAAGCCATCAAATCCACAGAGATAAAATCCATGATGAGCTCTATTAGTTTAAATTACAACGCCACACTTCTTGGGTCTCGTAACATAGGGGACATTCTTAGATATGATAGTGGAACAATCTTAATTGTATACCTCTCAAGAACCCGTCTGATGGATTATAGTCAGTGTCGAAGTGTCGAAGAATCCAAGAGGATAGAAAATTTACATCCATGGAGAATATTGTGTTGAATTAGATCAAATTTCGTTGAAATAACTATTTATGAAAAAAGAATAAAACTTGTCGACTAAATGGATCATTAAAAATGAAAATAATGATGATCAATCATGAACACATCCTTCAGAGGCATCATCCGAAATTTCCCTTTTTAACCAACAACAAGTTGACGTTTTGACAGCTCTCCCTTGTCATTTGGAGAGAAGAAAAAAAAATGTCACCGTGAAATTCTATTTTGTTTACTCGCAAAAAATAAAATTCTTTGAAAAACTCTGAAATTAAATGTAAAATACCAGCCAATTTAATTAAAACCAATCAAAATCTTCACTATGGAAATGGCAAAATCAATTTTCGGCTCCAGAGACCACGATGGCTATGTCGGTCGTGAAGAACACGCTGTAAGTATTCTATGTGAATCCCTAAAATATGTTTTCTCACACCCACACGTTGTATAGAAAAAACTACAATTCAACAATTCGGAAGAAGACAACGACCTGCCGGAACTAATTGATGAGCTAAGCGTTGTAGATGGTCTGCGACCGAATCCTGGTGGGCCTTTCTCTGCCCTAACACCTTCAATGTGGCCGCAAGAGATTCTCGCAAAACTAGGTCAACCAGAGTCGGAAACAGGTCCAAATGATCAGCCAGACTATCGGTTTGATGAATTCGGATTTCGAGTGGAGGAAGAAGATGGTCCAGAGCAGAGCTCAAAGAAGTTGCTGGGAATTCCATTTGTTGAGAGCACCGATCAACGAAAGCAGTGGATTGCTCACTTGGAGTTTTCGCACAACAAAGAGGCGTGTGAACTGACGTGGGAAAATGTTGACGTGGTTCTGCCACGAACCGAGAAACTACGACAGATGGTGCGAGATGGTATTCCACATTCGTTGCGACCTCAGATGTGGATGCGGTTATCTGGCGCCTTGCAGAAAAAAATTAAGTCGGAAACCTCGTACCAGGAGATAATAAAGGCGTCAGGCAATGACGCCCTCATGACATCGAAACAAATCGAAAAAGATCTCTTGCGGATTCTGCCTACGAATGCGTGTTTTAGCAGTCCCCATGGAACCGGAATTCCTCGTTTGCGGAGAATTTTACGTGGAATTGCATGGCTCTTTCCTGACATTGGATATTGCCAAGGAACGGGTGTTATTGCCGCCTGCCTGCTGCTTTTTATGGAAGAGGAAAACGCTTTTTGGATGATGGCTACAATTGTGGAAGATCTCCTACCGGCTTCGTACTACTCTTCGACCCTTCTCGGAATTCAGGCCGATCAACGAGTGATGCAAACACTTATTGCCAATTATTTGGCGTCCGTTGATGAAACTCTCAAGAAACATGATATAGAGCTGTCGCTTATTACGCTACACTGGTTCCTGACACTTTTCGCCAACGTAGTGCACATGAAAATCCTTGTCCGCATCTGGGATTGGTTCTTCTACGAGGGTTCGATTGTTCTATTCCAGTTGACGCTAGGAATGTTACGGATTAAAACCGAAGACTTACAGCGCTTGGAGAACTCTGCTCAAATCTTTAACTCCCTCTCTGACATTCCCGGTGAAGTGGATGATGTTGAGGTTCTCTTTCGCCATGCAATGGAAGTTGGCGGTTCTTTGAGTCAAACTGTCATCGATACCCATCGCCGTCGACATTTGGCTTACTTGATGGCGGACCAGGGAGGCTTGGTTGGCAATCCTGAGGCAGTGCCGAATCTACCAAAGCAACAATTGGCTCGGCGGCAGGTTAAACGCACAAAATCCGTGCTGCAGACTTTGCTATTTCGCGGTGGCGAAGACAACGAACCGGATGAGCTGAAGAACAAGAACATTCGTCAGACAGAGATCTTAGTTGATCTCCGCGAAGCTATTCTGAAAGTGGCTCGCCACTTCCTCACTATAGAGCCAAAACTGCAGGCCCATATTCGCCTCACTGCCGAATATAATAGCGACAGCCATGCCAAGGATCACGAGAACTTTATCAATGTAGCCCGCACCCGTAAACGACGCGCAAAAGCATTGCACGACTTCGAGAGGCACGACGACGATGAGCTGGGATTTCGCAAGAACGACATCATCACCATAATCAGTCAAAAAGACGAACACTGCTGGGTGGGAGAGCTGAATGGCCTTCGCGGTTGGTTTCCAGCAAAATTCGTGGAACTTTTGGATGAACGCAGTAAGCAGTATACCTCTGCCGGTGATGATGCTATTTCGGAAACCGTGACAGACCTCGTTCGCGGCACTCTGGCACCAGCAATCAAACAAGTTCTCGAACACGGCATGAAACGTCCATCATTCCTTGGTGGGCCCTGCCACCCATGGTTGTTTATCGAAGAAGCTGCCACTCGTGAAGTAGAGAAAGACTTTGACTCCGTCTACAGTCGTCTGGTGCTATGTAAAACCTATCGGCTAGACGAAGATGGAAAGGTGCTCACCCCAGAGGAGTTGCTCTATCGGTGTGTGCAAGCGGTGAACCAAAGTCATGACGATGCTCACGCTCAGATGGATGTAAAGTTACGCAGCCTTATCTGTTTGGGCCTCAACGAACAGGTGTTGCATTTGTGGCTAGAGGTCTTGTGTTCTTGTGTGGAAATCGTTCAAAAATGGTATCACACATGGAGTTTTGTATATTCACCCGGTTGGGTTCAAATCAAATGTGAATTGAGGATTCTCTCTCAATTCGCGTTCAACTTAAATCCCGATTGGGAACTACCACCCAAGCGCGGTAAAGAGAGCCAACCGCTGAAGGATGGTGTACGAGATATGCTCGTAAAGCATCATCTCTTTTCGTGGGACCTATGAGGTGGCATTTACAATGGAAGAGCAGCTATATGGTAGGTGATAGCTTTTTTTCGCGGTACCATTCCTGAATTAAAACATTTTACATTTTTATTCATATTGTCATATTGTATGTGTGTATGTTTGTGAGTGTGTTTCGAACAAATTTTTACCTATCCTCACAATTCAGTAATATTCCTCTCTGTACTAGCGTCAGTGTTGCCAGTGTTGCATCTACGGGATTTATCGGAGACGTTTGTGTGACAATCCTTTAATATTACAGGGTGTACTTATTTTTTATTTTTTTTTACCGCAAAATTAAATGTTTAATCAACTTTAATGAAAGTCTGCAACGTTCACTAGTATCCATTAGTTTTATTGGAACTAGTTCTTGATACCGCTTCAGAAATAGAGAGTTTAATGCATAATTTGTTTGTCTTTTAATGTTCATAGACCAGTAACTTTTCGTAGGACCGATAAAATTCCACAATTGCCGCTTATTTTGGTCTTTAGTTTAAACACTTTCTATAATATAAGGTCAAAGACTAACAGTTTCCTTGATTCCAATACCTTTAAGAAAACCAAGACTTTAGAGTAGTGATAAAGCCGATTTGAAACCAGGTGATCCTTTTCGATCTAAACCCTATATGGACTTGTGCAACTTTTTTTTTTTGTGTGCAAACACAAACTTAAATCGACAGTTACGTAGAAAGTAAAATCATTGATATAGCAAAGTCTATGTTTTTGTGGCATCGCCAACAAAGAATTGACGAGACTTCTTAGCTTAAATTCTAATATACTGGCAACGCTGAGCTATGTCTACATCTGCCTTAAACGATGCTTATGCGCCCCCTATATATATTAAAATGTTGTTATTTTTCTTTTTATTAAATTATTGTTACAATAGGTTTTTAGTTTTCCATGGGTTCTTTTATGATTTTCATTATGAGGAGATCCTTCTACTTATGCATCCCTCCAAATCAAATCAAATCTATTTAAATTTAAATATATTATTATATAAATATATACATACTTAAATATTATGTACACTAAATTTATGTCAAAGAAAAAAACTATTTATAAATATATTATTATACCTTATAAACTCTATTGTACAATTCCTACTAACTTAATTAAAGTATAAAAAATATTATCAAATAAAGTATAAACCACGAAAAATTGTAACGTTTTATGCATTTTTAGAAGGAATAACAACAGTTGTTCCCGCAGAGTCTTCGAATCTAACCCGGAGGGACAACACAGTAGAGGAACACCTCGCCTAAGGTGGCACGCACAAGTAGAAGGGGATCTCAACCAGGTTCACCCCGAACTGTAGCGCCACCTAAATAAGTAAGTAACAACAGTTGTTGTTGGTAAGGTGCCGTTATAACCCGGAATGAACCAGTGTTTTAGTCAACAAGCAGCTTGCCAGCTCTAAGGACTTAACCAGCTACGACCAGCTTTGCAACCAAAGTTAGTTGAGGTCACTTCTCAACTACATACCTTGGGGTAAGGTAATGGCTTCCCATGCAGCACAACGGTATGACCCATGGAACCATCAGAGATTACCCTTTCCTCTTTTTATTCGCACAACAATTTCAGGTACGAGATAATCCTTAAATTTAGTGCAAGTGTTCCTCCCTTACGACTGGTCTACTAATTCGATAGTTAAAAATTCATACGATTTCTATCCCAAAGCAGTACCCAACAAATTCACAAAAGGGAAAGGGACAAAGAGAATAAAGCATTTCCCCTTAGCAGAAAGCATGAAATGTTTGATTATCGGAGAAGAGTAGAAAATTTAGATGCAAGTTTGAGATCACAAATTTCTCGATTATGTCTTAAAAAAATTTTCGGGCCACGCGCAGTCCTACAGTTCTACACAATTCCTTTAATTTTATCCTTACTTTGCTTTTTTTATCGTTTTGAAAGGGTCATTTCATGAATGATCGGAATCGGATGATGTAAGAGTTAGATATGATATTGAGGAGAGGATTAACGCTTTCAAACTTCGTAGTCTAGATGTGGATAAAAGTTGACGTGTAATCTTTTTTCCTATCACACAGAAATTTTTTAGAAATTAATTTAAAAATAAACAACGAAATTTCAAACTTGGAATATTTCTAAGACATAATTCACAAACAAAATAAATAGCAACGGGTCCAGATGACCTCCTTCTGGGACGTTATAAGTTATTGAAAGGGGACCGTGGCGCGGTAGTAAGTGCGATGGAATACTGTGCAGAAGGTTTGACGTTCGAACCTAATACACCAAAAATTTCTCAATGGTTCCACCTCTTGCAATTGTCTGACAAACATCCGAGAGTAATAACTGCCTTAAGAAGCTTTCCATTACGCCTTTTGGGCATGGCATTAAGCGCAGGTCCCCCCCCTTCTATGCGAAAATACGCACAACACGAATGTTTTGGCGAAGCACACCCTAGGTCCTACATGGGTTATTTGCGCCAAATATTTATTTAGTTTTCGTACATATGTATGTATGCACTTCACTTAGTTTAATATGAAAAAAAGAATACATTGCAATGTACTAGTAGTGTCCTTATGTGACTATGTAACTAAATACCTTGGGTTATTTCTTACTGGAAGGAAGCTGAATTATGTGTCAAATTAACGCAGGGCTTAGGGCCCCCGACATCCCCAACTAGGGGAAAGAAAATGTCTAAGCGTTGGCAGTTCGGATCAGAAATATTTTTTCCCGACACCATTAGATTTTTAAACGGATTTTGTAAATCTTCTTCGACTTCCCCTGGTGTTTTTTAGTCTAGGTGGTCCTCATTATTTCCAGTTCTCCATGTGTGTACTGGCTCTTTTTATTTATGTAACGGTTGTACCCCTTTTGGATTTTACTAATTGTAAGCGTAGTTCCCATGTACATACATATTTCGTGGATTTTGCTTTCTTCCCTCGATGTTGAATCGTAAATCGTCCTAAAAAAATATCCGAATCTGTATTTGTATGTTATTAAAGTTCTTTTTGTATGAGTATGTTACCAAAAGTTCGGCGACAATATATCAAATTCCACAAAGAACTTTTACGAATTATAAATTATATAATATTCAACTAAAATCCCCATTTTGTTTTAAAATGTGCAAGCACCTTAAGTTTCGGAATTCAAATTTTGACACTTGGTTTTCCGAATTTATCTTTTCGTCATTTTGTACCTACCTTTCTATAGTTGGGTTGGTGCAGGGGGAGGTGTATTTGTGTTTAAACAACAAAAAGATTATCGAAATTGCAAACAAATATCTCCGGCAAAGTGCATTTTCGCAATAAAAGCCTATTAAATCCGCACGCGACCTTCACAAAGGTTAAAGTACAAAATACATCTCTCTTTCGTACAGAATGATGCGACGTTGTATCGTTGATAAGTGTAATAATACGGATCACATAATCCTCTGCCATCGCTTTCCAAAAAATCGAATCCTCGCACAAAAGTGGCAAATAAGCCTGAATCTCACCGATTGTCCGCTGGACACTCTAATCTCAAAGTTTACCGTATGCTGTCAACACTTTGATTGCACAGATTACAGAAATTCGCTATCGAACTCGCTAAACGCTACAGCTGTGCCAAAGCTTCAGGGCATAAATCCACGACCATACGCTGCTATGCGTACCAAAAACGCTCCGTTAGAATCACCGCAGCTTTCACCCACTAATTGGACACCACATTCTGGTTCGCCAGTAAATGATTCAGACAGTATAGAGCTGCTACATGACGATGATGCCACCGAAATTGACGAAAGCCTCGCCAGTAACCCGCGCAGTAACGATGAAATATGCATTCTACCCGAAGAAATAAACGCAACAGATGCACTCATCCAATCAATCGACGGAGCAGATTTTACCATGCTTGACGCAGCCGGTTGTACCATGTATATGCCATACATGGGTGAGAACAAGGTACAACATGCCACTGATGAATCGCCCGCATTCATAATGGAGAGCAGAAACAGTTCTGGACACTCGCATGACTTTCGTCCAAGTAGTACAGACTCCGATGTCGAGGTGTTGGTATCCGAGGGGATATTTGAATCGCAGTGGTCCGAAACGGATCGGAGTGCGATCGTTTTACATACGGGACAATCGAATACCAGCAACAGTGCTGCGAGTCCTTGTATATCTTATGCGTCTAACATGTCAACCAAGTCAAATGAAATGGGAATAACAATGTTAGACTCAGAATTTGGACACCTAGACAGGTTTCAGCTGATAGAGGTTATTAAAAGCCAATCGCTGAGAATACAACAGCTAGAGAATAAGCTGGGCACATTCAAATTAGCACAAGAACAGTTGTTTATACATTTTGATGCATTCCGCAACACCGTTTGCGGTGTTCACATGTAACTGCATGATGCCTTTAAATGTTTCACAAGCACCATTGAGATTATGTACCACGAATACAAAAAATTTCACTCGAATAAAATTTTGCTTATTTTACATTCCAAAGAGACACGAGGTTGTTATGAAGATTTTATTTAAGCTCAGGGCTGTACTTTGTGTTATTTTTAAATCGCAAAAATTTTTTTTAGGATGTTAGTGCCGCAAAACTGGGTTTGTATAGACCACCAAATTTAGCGAGTGTGTTGTTTCCTGCATCCTACTCCGGGCTTATATTTCTTAGACTCGAAAAAAATCCTTTTAAAAGATATTGCCCTATAATCCAGTATATGAGCAATTGGCAGCTAAGTAAGACGAGTACCGCCCCTAATCCTATTTCCAACGAGTTTATTGTATTTCTGATCACAAATATGTGTTTGGTTGGAATCTGAAAATACTATTCGCAATGAGGCGACAGCTGATTGCTGACATAAGCATGCATTCCTGAAGTGACTGGTCGATTCTTTTTTAAACGATTGATACCCATATGAGCGCCGGCTGCAGATAAATGCATCACGATCTTGCACAGTTTGAATGACGAAAGAGGATGTGCCGCAGTAGAGGACGATACTCTCGGAAAAGATATTGGTCCAAAAAGGATGAAACATTAATCACTAGTGAAGACATTTGTGAGAATGCCGTACCAGATATCAAAGTGATGGATCTTCAGAAAACTAAAGAACAAGAAATCGATGCCACCAAGAAGCTGCTCTTGAACAAGTACCGACAGTTTATCGCCATGAATAAATCTAGCCTCGGGTGTACTAATCATAATTGAAATGGAGCTTAAAAGGAAACTCGATCAAATGCTAAAAAAAAGAAAGCCAGCCAATCCTCAAAGAACTTCTGCATTGCGACATAATCAAGAAATCACAGGCGATTATTAGATGGAGAAGGGCGTATATGTGTCATGAAATGAAATTGAATTCTTTGTGAGTGCTATGAAAGATATTCAAAACACCATTCAGCTTGCAAAAAAGGGAAACAAATAGTTCAGCAATTCATGGGTTCTTCCATTTGGTCAACGGTGAACAAATCGCCTTTGATAAGTTGATCAAAAGTCTATCAGAAATAACAGTTTGGTCTTGTATATCCAAACAGCGTTATAAACGGTGCATACTGGTGCCAGCACTCGGGGAATCGTAGGTGGAAGCATACCTAATTTAGATTGATGTTAAGTAGGCCACATCTAGTGAAAAAATACCAAAGAAAGAAGTGTTTACAAAGCTGTAAAAGCCGCTTTGTTTCCCCCAACACCTCCTTGCAAAATGGTTGCCGTAGTTACAGACTGTGGAGCGTCTTAGGGTCTTGTACACGGTTTGGACGGTCGAGGTAAGACCGCTTCTTTATTTTAACTACAAAAAAATTAACCTTACACAATCGTGAGTGCTGTCCTGCCACGCAACCAATACCAGGTTACTGAAAAATTGTTTCCATCAAGAAACTGGAAGCCCTACTAATTTGAGGGTGCTGCACTGCGCTCGATGTGCACCCCAACGACGTCAGGATCGATGAATCTGCAGCGTGTGTGAATGACACCAGTTAAGAAACTCTTGAAATAAGAACACATTTCGTTTATATATAAGACCTGTTTCGTTTTTGTAAATTATATTGAACCTTAAACTTTTTCAATTAAAACATTCAAATGCAACAACTAAAGTTCGCCGTTTTTATTTTTATCTTATGGAGTTGTAGAAAAAAATTTTCAGCAGATGCTCACTGGTACCAATACAAACTCAAATCAAAACATTGAATGGCCATTGGTAACTATTAGCATCAGTGATCACTTGCTGATAATTGTATCCCTACAACTCATTTTTCTTACCAGAGATGTATATGTTCTTAAACGAAAAAGTACAGATTTTCAGATAATTAGTTTGTTTTTCAGCACGCCTTCGAATCCTCCTACATGGTTTACCTGCTTTCTAAGCAGCTGAGGAAATTACATCGGTGTAGAGCTTAACTTTGGTAGCGATACTCATGTCAACGTATTTATCCCCAATCGACACAATTAGACCACCAATGATGTTGGGGTCAACACGGGATGTAATTTTAAGGTTTTGATTTGGCTTGAGGAATTTCTAGAAACCGAGTAAATTAATTTTTTTTTTTTTTTTTTGTTTTAGAAAAACATTTAGTGTCTTACCTTCAAGGCACCCTCGAGTTCTTTCCTCTGGGGACCATCCAATGGTTTGGCAGTGATCAACTCGCAAACAACATCACCACGATGGGCAGCCATAATAGTCTTAAAGGCATTGATAACGGTATCGAGTTTCTTAAGACGACCATTATCAGCCATAAGACCAAGTAAATTGCTAGTAGCCGGAGCCATTTGCAATTTCGCGGCTGTCTCCCTCAAGGCTTTACCAAGTGCCTTGCGATCAATAATTGGGTTGGAAACAATTTCACGCAACTTAACATCGGTCTTGAGGTTCTCTTGGATTCTAATGACATCCTTCTCAACTTGGTCCAATTGCTTTAGCTGAGTGGCGGCCGAATACAAAGCGGTGGCGTAACGTCCCTCCAAACCGAAAACTTGAATTGGAAGTTTCACCTTTTGAGCTGTGCTCATGCTACGGATCTGAAATCAAAAGAATGAAAATTTTAACTAGGCTTCGTCTTGAGGGTGGAAAAAAAACTACTGCACGGGCATTACATAACCCAAAGCGGTTGGATAATGCCTGAAAAATGTTTAAATTCTTTGGAACTCATACATTCGAAATGGACTCGAAATAATTAGCGAATAAAGAAACATTTCTTTAATTTAACTTACCAGAAGCGATAACTTATTTGCGGCTGCCATTTCGGATGAAAAGTATTTCCAGAGCTGAATAAATCCAAAACGAAGTCGGTGTGGTTCGTTCGGATGACGTTTCTGTCAATTGAGTTTTTTCTTCCATAATGTTGGTACAAGTGACTGATTGACAATTAGTGAAGACAGACACCCTTGTTAATATGTATGTGCATACGTACGAATTCTTTAATAGATGGCAGAGCGAGAATGAAAATTTAAATATTTCACACGCTATATGACGGAAGCGTTCTTTATTCGGAAGTTTTTTCTTATTAATTTATGGAGAATATCTAAACCAACTGCGTTTTGCTGACGTCATTGTAACAGTGACCAACAATCTCAAAGATACGAGGGTAATGCTCGAAGAACTTAAAGCAGCTTTAAGAAGTGAAATAGCTGCTGCAGCTGGTGAAGTCCGTCCGACTGATCTCATCGTGTCCAGCATTGTTGGATGGTCTGTCAGAGGATCGGATGGATATCAAGCAATGTTTGATATTTTAAGGCGGTGCCAAGTTGTCGTCCGACTGATTGTACCGTGTGTGGCGAAATCTGTCCAACCGTCGTATAGTGTGTGGCAAAGTACAGCACGGTCGGACAGACAAATCGTATCGTGTATGGGGCCTATAAAGCCCACATAGGGAAGCAAAGGACGGAGGTTGATTTTGTAAGCAAATGATTCGTGGCCGCAATTCTTTTGGTTGTTCACGTACAATCAAGCACGCGAATAGTTTTTCTTATACATAAACATTCCAGCATCTTTAACCTTCATTTATCGAGCTTATTCATTCCAGACGCTGAAGAGGCTTCATTTCTACCAAAAATTATTTTCAAATTACGGAGTTACTGCACACAGTACCCACTTTAAATATGATTTTTCCGGCGTTGTTCAAATGTATAACGACGCATTTCTTACCACAAAGGTTTGACACTACATTTTTCCAAGCGCGTTAGTGTTGAAAGAACATGCACTCCAAAAGGACGAACATGCCCCAAACATCTACTTGGAGGTATAGCTTCACGTTTTTTTTTACATGTTGGTATAACTTTCGAACATTCCGGCTCCTCATCCTTCCTAAGTCCTGGATGCGATTTTCCCAAGTTGTTCAGGGTCTTTCTCTCGGTGCAGTACCCTTCGTATTTTATCTTACATATCTTGTATCTTCTAACATATGTACGTCTCTGGTATGAACAAAGCGTTCATTCTACAATTACCCTCATATGGGTCCCATGAGGGTAACGAGCGAGCAGACGAGCTGGCCAGGCGAGGGTCAGTCCTTAACGGCTCGCCAGCGGTAATAGTTACTGATAGGAGTCGTTAAAGGCAATATAGGAACATCTTCACTTCCTCCAGCTAGGAAATCTCGGGTGGAACAGCCTGACCAGTTATGCCATATCAAGAAATACATGGCTTAGCTTCAACAAAACCAAATCGAACGAGCTACTAGGCAGACCAAGGCCTGATATTGCCATTATAACAGGCCACTGGCCAGTAGGAGACCACCACGAGGCCAAGCTTGGCATTCCTCATAACACTTTCTGTCGCAGCTACCAAGACAGTAACGAGAGGGAAACTCCTTTCCACTTTCTGCAGATGTAAGGCCCTAGCGAGGACCAGACAACGTTCGTTAGGTAAACCCTTCTTCAATGATTTCAGAGAGATAGCATCTAAACGTATTGGAGAACTAATCCTGTATCTGAAATCCACGGGTTGGGTTTAAATATAACACAAACAGGGTACACGAGTTTTTGTGGTATCAAAACTGCGCACTAGCGCTAATTGGGTTCATTTTCGAACCACCACTTTACCTAGACACTGCTTCTGTTTCTTGCAGTTATCACTGTGATAGATATTTACCGTCTCTTTTGCATTAACCATCCCATTGCTCATTGAACGAATACCAGCCTTACAGCAGTCTACGAGTTGCGTTAATTGTTTGGCTGTAAATGTGCCCTTACGGGTCCAAATTTTACACATCGACATTTCGTGCCTTTTGTACTTTTGCCAAGAACCAATTTTACGAGAATAAAATAATTTTGTTTTGTTTTTCCGAAAGAATGAGAAGTTTTTTTTATTTAGTTTGAACTTTAAAAATTCCAGCTTATTACTGTGGTATACACATTAACTTTTATAAGAAAAGAGAATTTTGTGTTCGTAGATTTTTTTTTTTTTCAAATTTTCCCGGAAAAAAATTAGACATAATAATTATTATAATATCCAATGTTTAGCTTAAATGTATTGCGTTACGTCACACCGCAATTTTATTTGTTGTCTGCTCCTTCATCTGGAAAAAAAGTGGAAAAATTGATTTTGAAAAATTGGTATTAGTTAGACATGTTGTTTGATTCAGTGGAAATGTTTTTTTTGTTTACCTTCTTCCTCCTCCACGTTCTCTTCGTCAAACATCTCTTCTCTGAAAATAAAATTGTGTGTTAATATTTGAATGTAGGTAAAATATAAGTAGTTTTGGGCTTTGCTACTCACTCATTGTCATCATCATCGTCGTCATTGTCATCTTCGGGCTCAACTTCAATGTCAGGTACCAAATAATACTGCAATGGATTTGGCCACAGATCGTCCTTAATGAGCTCAGCTATTTCGTCATTTACCGGATCACTGTTGTCGGTAAACCAATCGAAGAATGTCTTGTATTCGGAATTCCGTTTCTTTTTATTATTGAATGGTTTGGATAGCAATTGTTTAAGTAGATTCTTGCCGTCCTTCCAATTGATCGGTGTACTAGTCGATGAGGGATGATCGCTATTCTCTGCAGCTGCTAATGCAAAAGGGGTCAGATTTGTTGGTGAATGACTCAATTTATTTTAGAATGATTAAAGCAGACGACAAAAAGACGTAAGCCAATATGCTTTACAAAAAATTGTGTGTCAAATTGGTTCCAATTCATGATTAAAAATCTTCTAAGAACAAACAGATCGAACATTCCTAAACCGATTTCTTTATTCAACTTGCTGTTGATACAACTTTAATTTTGTTCGCCAGTTCCTTGAGTTTTTAAATAACTCACATGAAGCTTTTCTTTAGAGGAAATTAATTTCAAGATTCGTCTAAGCTCAAATGGAAAAAATACCCAGCTCTTGTGAAGACTAGGTGTATGGCTAGGCTATGAAGGGAGTAAGTATCCGTTCTGATATCAAATAAAATACTGGATATTTAGAACCCTAAGTCTTTGATGATAGTGTTTCATTTGGTAGGAAAAAAAAGGTTGAGAAAACGCTGCAGTATTAACCCGTGGAATGGATAAATTGCAGTATCTTACGGTGATTAAATTTTTAACAAAAGTGGAAAACTTGCAACTCAAATCAATGAACGCTTCCAGGTTGTTTATGGGAGCAATGCAATTTCGTTTTAAACTGCAAAGCATTCTCAGCTCCATTCTGAGCATTCTGAGCTGCCTAATTTAAATTTCAGCAGGCAGTGACTGAAAGGCGATCCTTGTAGTGGACGCCCGTTCGAGGCGACTGTTAATGAAGTAGTAAAAAAAAAAAATTAAATACCTTTTCGTAAAGAATAATTGTCTGACGAAAAAACAAGACAAGCTAAGCATCTCAACTTATAGTGTATTCCGGATCTTGTACCGAAAATTGGGTATGAACAAGGTCAGTTGCCGTTGGGAGTCCAGAATGCTGACAGTAGACAACAAACGCCGAGTGGCTGCTGCGATTGAATTCCTGAACATGTGCAAGATCGACCTGAACAAAATTTTGCATTGCATTGTGATATATGATAACACTTGAGTCCGCCACTACAACCCCGAAACAAAATAATAAAGCAAAACAGCAGCGACGGGGAAACCGTGCGTCCATCAAATTCTAAGTTCCACCAGCGCCGGCAAGATCATAGCATCGGTTTTCTGGAATGCGAACGGAATATTACTGATTTGCTACACAAAACCACCATTACGGCGCTTAACCAAAAAATCGCGCGAGAACATCATTCAGATAACAAGCAGGTTCATCCGTTGAGATGTGGTCCTTTTGCATAACCTGAAGAAAGAACTCAAAGGCAAGCGTTTTCCGTCTGACTACAAGAGATATCCAAACATTCTCAACCGTATTGTCATCCACTCCAAATAGTATGCACTCAATAATCCCAACGGTTGCTAAATGTTTACAATAATGGAGCGTGTAGGTACAGTTTCTATGCATATCGCGAAGATATTGATGTCATTTAACCTCTTGCTTGGTACTGCGACTGTGGCTATGCCCACACATAATTCTAATTTATACACGAGGACGAGGCGTGTTTACAAAATATCTTAAATACATTTTATTTATTTTCTGCTTACTCGCCTCAATTTAATTTCATCACATATTCGAGATAAGCATTCAAATTAAACCAAAGGACGCTACTTATACTAAGAATAAAAGAAAAAAATAAGTTCATATACTTACTGGCAGAACCCAAGTGAAATTCCTTCGCGAGTACTTTATTCTCGAAATATGGATTCTCGTCAAAGTGGAAATTTATACGATAGCCTGACTTTATATCCTCGAATTCTTCCACCTCGAGTTTGGTCAGCGAATGAAGGCAATCCTCTTCTTCTTCATCCAAAATTCCAGAAACTTGTGGGTGATTAATGAACTAAAACACAAAATCAAAGCGTTAGTTTTAATTTTTTTATTTTAATTCCTCTTAACAAAAAAGCATAAGCAAAGCAAAAATAAAATGTGCGCAATAAATTCACAACCCAAAACGGAAGCGTGCGTATACTTGTGCATTGGTGTGGTGGGGAATACTTACCGCTGTAACCCAAAAGTTTGGAATCCGCTTAACTAATTCACTGCGCTTTTCATAGCATGGTTTACGCAGTTTATTGTATTTTTGTTCGACTTTTAGGATTTCCTCGCTGGCTTTCTCGTTGAGGGCGTCAATTTCATTCTGACAAGCGTCAATCAATTCTAGTGCTTCTGATTCATCCTCGTTTGGCGCATCGTCGGATGAGATTTTAGCGCGTTTTGCTGGTAAACTAGACATATTTGTTGTCAATTAATTAATTTTTACCGAGGATGGATGTAAATATTAATGCTGGCGCGAAATTAATTGCAATTTATTGCTTAGATTAAATGAAAATTTCAACAACTGTTGCAAAGAATAAAAATGCCGGCTTCGGCTTCACTTTTGATTTCCCGTAATACTGCGAGTACGTCAAAAATTGACGAGCGTTAAAAATTTTGCAAGGAAAATGGCCGGCTTGGTGACAAGATGGGTGTGTTTAAAGTCGTGAGGGCGGAGACCAGCAAAGAAAATAAAGACAGTAGTGCCATGAGAATTTCTATTGATCGATTAAGGAATTCAGAGGAGGATATCGACTAAAATGATGTTGGTAAATATTTTAAAAAATCATACGCCTATTTGTTCTTTTATCTCATATCGAACGCGAGGCATCAATTTCAAGAGACCCTAGGAGAGGCAGAACATAAAATGTGGGAGGGTTTCACCGCCAGAAAAGAATCGGTGATATTCGAGACATTCTGGAATTCGTCAGACAAAACGATTTCCTATTCTCTTTGTAGGGTACAATTAGCAGTAGCAATACTAAGATCAGTATAGGTCCATTGTGACACGAGAAGAACTCAGGTGTTTCTTAAAAAGTCATTTGAGAGGACGCTTAGCCTAATGATGCAGTATTCTATAATTAGAGCTATTATTCTATAATGAAAATAAGCTACCCTTTCAGACTGATAAGAGAATTTGGGCATTTGTGATCGTTTTTAGGCCAAATCTGTCTAGTAATGGGGTACGTGGTGGAATCTGTCTACTTATGGCTGACGGTATTGATGGCGTTTTGCCTAAGTAACCATTTACATGTAGTGAGAGATATACAGAGATTAACCTTTCCCGGTAGAATCCATAAAGCTGAACCTTGCCTGGCAAGTTACTTGACCATTCGGTTTTCTAAAACGTTTTGAAGTATTCAGTTGACTCGTTGAGAGACTAGCGACAATTTAGAGACCCATCATTATTTTTCATTGCACCTCATCTGCTTAGCTGTATATACCATCTTTTAAACAATGATTTATAAACAATTCGCGAATCTATGCTAGAAACCCAGCATATATAGAACATAACTTGAAACCAAAATCGACGACCAGAAGCTGTGTGAAACATGTCTAAAGATTTTTTCTTTGTTTGCTTTAATTTGCGTTTGCTTTTCTTTATCCGCTGAAATTTATAGAGCGTCTTATATTTAATATTTCATCTCCCGTCGGCATTAATTGTTCTATATATGTATTGTTGATACATTGTCCAACATTGCGCTGCGTATTTTAAAGCTGGCCGCATAGCTACCTTATAAAGCGAAGCAAAGCTTTTAGTGCAATAGAATTATTGTGCCATTTTAACCACCCTACACTTCTTTTTGTGACCACTTTTGATCTCTTCTTCAATTTCTAAACAAGTATAAATGTTTTTTAGTAGCTTCACAAATGTTTTAGAGGGAATAGAATTTACTACAATCTCTCCAAAAAAAAATCCCTAAATGCCTATTATTCCCATAAATTCTATTTCCCTATATTTGTTAAGGCGTAACATTTCTCGATTCAGCTTTTGTACGTATTTTATTTTTATAAACTTTTTTATAATTTTGGCGGGAATCATCGATGCGATTATTCGCCTTACTCATTTTTTGTCGATTTGGCATCACTCTTAACCACTGAATGTACTCACTTTTATAAAATCATCTGTAAGCCGCGAGCCTCTTCAAAAAGTCTTTTCAAAAGTGTCGACAATTTTTGATGTTTAGGTGTAACGAGGTTGGATTTTACTTTTATTAATTTTACTAGTGTTCCAACATAATTAAATCAAAAAAATGTCAACAACGGAAGGGCAAGTCGGTGTCAATACTAATTTACAAAAGCAGGATCTTAAGAATCTTGTAAGTATCCCAAAATTCAAGTCGGAAGATATCGCATCTCCCACCCTTGCGGGTAAAAATGTCTGACAATTTGTTGGCGTTGCAAACTCATTTCTAGAGGGAAAAAACTTGAATCATTGCACGTGGCTTCTTTTTCGACAGTTATCCTGTGTAAATAAGCCAGCTGGAGATAATGCATAAATCTTAAATGAACTTATTGCATGTGAATGGCTTAAAAATGTAGCTGCGACCTATCTAGCTGAGTTGATTTCATGCAGCTGATGCAATCAACAAAATTCTAACCTATTTACCATGATAATGGCATTAACTGATTTACATTTTCTCTTATCCCTTTTAGGACATCACTAATTTGACTGCTCTTTCGCCGGAGGTAATTTCTCGTCAGGCAACCATTAATATTGGTACCATTGGTCATGTCGCTCACGGCAAATCGACTGTGGTGAAGGCACTCTCAGGAGTGCAAACTGTTCGTTTTAAAAATGAACTTGAAAGGAATATCACTATTAAACTTGGTAAGTGTTGCTGAACGGTGAAAAGTAATTCATTTAACAACAAATTTAATTGACGTTAAGCACAGTATTCGTTGTCAAAAACTATTGAATGGTGAAGCCTTTCAGACCGTCTTCGAAAAAAGTTTTAAGAATGTTTGTATGAAAAGGAGAAAGTACTTGAACTGTACACTCTACAGGAAAGTAGTCTAGTCACGTAGGTCATTATGCTTAGATTATGCTTACCGTAATTTTGGTCAGTACCCCATGAGTCATACTACTTCAGACCAGCTCTGATTATTGCGGTCAAACAGATTTTAAATATTCGTGGCGACAGTAAATTCAGAAAAGAGTGCATACATACATATGTGCATGTTTTTTTCTTCCTCAACCAGAAAATATGAAACCTCTAAAGTTGAACATGAGAAGAACTTGCCAATACTAAAAGGACACGTTATCGTTTCTAGTAAAAACATTTGTCGAAGAAATCTCTTCTAACCCAAATGAAAGGCTGTAAGTATTCAGCCGTTTCTATCTAAAAGACAGATGTCCAGGCTACCTAGCATATTAGAGAAACGAATAAAATCTGAGTTTCTCAAACTACTACACCAGAAGAAGTTGCTGCCTGGAAGTACTCAGGCCTTGCCTGAGTGCTTCGGGGGTTTGGCTCTTTAACACGTTGAACGCCATGACACTCATATGTGAGTGTCATCATCGTCTCCGCTGGTACATGAAACCCATATGTGAGTGTCATCCTAGTGTAAAACTGGAACATGACACTCATATATGGGCGACGCGACCTACTTCCATTTATGTACATTTCAAGAAAACTACTTCAAAGTCGAAATAAATCAGCGTTTTTAAAAAAATAAACCTAGATGTACCAAGCAATGCGCTTGGCGTTCAACGTGTTAAAAAGAAAAACGACAAGTTTATGCGCATCTCTATATTATTACCTAAAAGGCAAGATTTTCGTGCATTACCAGCGTCTACAAGGAATTAATACCTCCTGTGTATATCCTGTGATTCTTGCTACAAAGACGAATGAGTGTACATACAGTCATTTCGATAATGAAAACGTCATTCTCGAGTAAAATTGTAATACTCATGTACTTCGCCTTTAAGCTTGCTGCCATAACCACCTTAGCACAATACGGTTTAAAAGTTTTCTGCATTCAACTCGTAAGAGGAGGCTTACTACGATTGGAGCGTTTTATCTTAGCTTTCACTCGGATAATATCGTTCCGCCTTGTAAGCAGCCACGTAATGAATTCGATGGCGTTGAATCGAAACAAGTTTTATACGCATGCTCCCAAAATTTAAATTTCATCGATGCATGTCAGTTAATGCCCTCATAATGGCATCAAAGAAACCCTGATAGGGAAACATGACCTGAGTTACATGAAAATTTAAAATGTGGGTAACGGGAGAACCATTTTACCCTTGCATTGGAAACCTTCAGGGTTTAGCTACATGATTTGAAAACGGACTCAACTCGTGACTTTTCGGGAATGATTACCCTTAATGAGGTTACCATTTCCACAAGCGTTGCATATTATGTTCGGTTCCACCCGATTTGAAGTCATAAATTGACATCTGTGCCGAGTTTTCCGATTAAGATAAGACTCATACTGGCTAAGTCTGCGTAGCTGTGGCATCTCCAGTCTCCAGCAAATTATAAAAGGTTTACGCTTTAATCCGTAATCTCACTAGGTTTCCTGACTGGCATTACTTTTAAAACAATTTTAACTACTTATCAGGCTACCGACCCCTAAAGAGTCTGCCTGAGGCACTGCGGCCTTCCTTCCTCTTTAGTCCCGGGCACATTGCTACGAATGACACTAATGTGGCTTAAGACATAGAATCGCCTTTTTGGTAGATGGGGGATATAGAGCTGATACTCCAGCAGTTGGGTCTGATACATACTCCTAATTGAAACAAAGTACAAACACTTGGCGGAACAGACATTCGCGAGAGGTGGGACCGTGAAAAAACGTTGTTGCGTTGGGGCTCGAACCTCCAACCTCCCCCAAACTGGGAGGGAGAACTACTTCATCGATTGGCTTCGACAGAAGGGGACGGCTTAAACGCTCCTTGTGGATCTCTACTTCCAATATGCCAAAGAACGTGTTTACCAAGTAGTTCCCCCTGGAACTGGACGCAACCGTTGACTCCATGAAGTTGAAGTTCCTCCGCTGTTGTTCGGAAAGAGGAAAGAGTGCCTTTATGGGAACACCTTTTTCCGTCTCTCGTTTGCTGTCGGCAAAATCTTCTAAAGGCGATAGAACCGAATCTCCAGTTGAGGTACTAGACCCTTTCTACGCTTTTGTCTCCATAGAACGCCATTGTCTACCATTCGAAAACACAAGAATTTTAACTAGTCTACTATGTTCGACAACCGTATCGATCTTTACACAGAAATCCCGGAGATCAAGGAACTTGTAACACCAGCGTTGACGGTAGCGAACGAATGCGTTCGCAGATGGAACACACACGACGCTAATCTACTATTAACGCTGATAAAAATGTAATTTTGAAGGGTTTCTAAATAAATTTCAAATCAAACAAGACTAACAAAATAAAAAATTAATTTTTGCCAATATATGTACGAGTACATTTTTCAATGTGTGGGGCAGTCTTTTCCCTGCATGTTGACGCCTTGTGTCCTGCAGAGGATTTCATTCCTCATTCGATCATCCTGATTTATAATTTACTTGTTTTGTTTTCTTTGCCGCATGTCTTTATGTACTTTTACTTGAGCTATAAACTTTTTGACTACAAATGTAATTTCGATACCAATATGTAGAGCAATGTAATGCTAAAAGGTTTTAGGAACTTGTAGTAATTGCGCTCTTTGTTCCATCCTACCAATTGTGTGTACTTGTTTGTGAGTTTGTTCGGCTCAATGTTTCTTATATCATCCAGTTCCACAGGGAAGTAGCTCCTAAAAGTGTATTTCCTTTTGGTGGCTAGTGCTGGACAATTCGCCCCTGCAGTTCCTACAGAATTCGTTGTGGGATAGTCCTAGCAACAGAGTGCCTATACCGGAATTTTGGATTATGTTTCACGTTGGCCTTTTCATTTGGTTTAAATTTAGCAGCAGTTTCAGAGCTGAATCGAGTAACGTCGATGCAATCCTAGATGACACAACTGCGAGTGCAATGGTGTGCTGTATGCGAATTTCGGCAAGAATTAAATTGATCGGGAATGTTTTGCAAGTGCCACCGGGCGTATCGAGGACAAATCGTAAGAAAATTAAGAAAATCGCCTGACTGTGTTTGTTTCGCAGTATTAGTGCACAATTATGTACGTGCGGGAGCGGTTGTCACTTGAAACATTCACACAAACTGAACTAATTAGAAAAGGACACGAATAAAATCAATACGGTATTAAGCGTCTAATATAACTATCAATATCGCAAAACGCAATATCGGCGACGTGGCTCAAGTGGTTAGTGCGTTGGATCGCTGAGCGGGAGGTTCGACGTTCGAACCAAAAAGTTTTTTCACGGTCCCACCTCTCGCGAATGTCTGACAAACGTTTGAGAGTAATAACTGTCAAGAGAAAGCTTCTTACTTTGCCTTTCGGCTATGGCTCTAAACTGTAGTTCCCTTCCATTCGGTCTGTTGCGCCAAGTACATATTTGCATTTGCATATCGCAAAACTAACTCACTCATACGTGTGTAAGCTGTTGAAAATGATTTGACCGTTTTTGTTTTTTTGGTGAAAATTAGAAAATTCCAAATTGAATTATTTCATGGGGCACAAATTTGCAGTCCAATGGTTTACCATTTTTGAGTTTTGTTAGTAACTTGGCAAAATGCACTGAAATTAGCATAGAGCGAAAAACTTGTCTCATTAAAAATGCAGTTGTGGTTCGCCGGAAACAGAAACACTCTCGGGCGGATACCTGAAAGTTTGAGATCAATCGGTGCGGTGGTTTCGGAGTCCATAGCATACAAACATACAAACATGGGTACATAGATACATTAAGCTTTATGTACATAAATATAGTGTCTGCGCACATAAGCATTGACTAGTTGCGGTCGTAAGCAGATTTCTTATTGGCTGCTTAGGTCCTCCAATATTTGGCATTACCCTGTAAGCAACAGCGTAGTTGGGTAATTAAGACTGGGATTATTTTGTTGGACAACTAAAACGAATACTGTGAGTAAATGTTGTATTTTATATTTATGCGTATTTTTATATCAGGCTATGTAACTCCCTATCAATTATTTTCACCTCCTCAACTCTTTTAATTTTGAGGTTGCTTGCCTTTTGTGTATTTTTTTAAATTTAACTATATTTTTTCATATGCAATACGTTCTCTGAAAAAAAGAAAAAAAAATTAAATAAACTGCTGGAATTATTATTTTCTCTTAAATTAAAGAAAAAAAAAGATTAAAATAACTGATGGGGTATCAAAAAGTCTTCTCTATTATTTTCCCCTCTTTTTTCGTGATGTTATCATTTTTATTGATGAATTCTCTAAGGCTCCAGCAATTTATTTATTTTTTTTTTCTTTTATAATTCCAGAACGTATTCCATATGAAAAACTCTTGCGAATATCGAAATCACCACAATTGCTCCGCGAGTTCATTAGGGAAACGAATCAAAAGTATAAAAAGCGTCACCGTGAAGAACTTCACGATAAACAAAGATTTTTTCAATTACCATTGACACCGTGCTCTAATGAGCATTTAGTTAGAGTAACATCGAGTCCTAGCTCAGGTTATGAGAGTGCTTTTGATTTGCATGACGCTTCTGATTTGGAATCAGTGCAAAGTATTCGTATTCGTCATGCTACTCCAACAGAGAGCAAATCACAAAAAAAATCCAAGAGCAAAACTGTCGAGTATGTTGTGGAGTCTATTGTAAGCATGGAATCGCATTGTTCACAGCCATTGTATTTCGTTAAATGGAAGGATTACCCGCCGAGTACAAATACCTGGGAACCATTTGCCAATGTGAAAGAATGCCATCATTTGAGTATTTTCTTAGAGGGTGAAATGCAAAAGTACGAGGAGACAATAGAAAAAATTCACGATTCAATTCAGAATGAGATCGAAGAAAATGGAGAAGTCATTAGAGCCGAAGATGTAGAAATAGCGATGATGGATGAATTCGATATATTAGCGCATCAATCGGATTTGGTATTGCTTGCACAGTTCTGGTTGTCAGGCTCGAGGAGTAAAGTGGAACGAGGCAAAATTCGCGATCGAATTAAGAAGGCTACACTGCTGAAACCGTTTATCATGCAGCGCATGCAACAACTGAGAGATATAACGCTCTGGGAGCTAGTCGTCAATAAGATTGAGGTAAATGCCAAGGTAACGGTGGAGAATAATACCGATTTGGAAGTACCCGATGCATCTTTCAACTACATCAAGAACAGTATTGCCGGTCCGGGAGTGGAAATTTTAGAAGACCCACCAATCGGTTGCAAGTGCGAGGAGGGTTGTGAATCAGGATCGCCTTGTTGCTCGAAAATGGCTGGTGGAAAGTTCGCATATGATAAATATGGACGTCTAAGAATACACGCGGGCGAAGCCATCTACGAATGCAACAAATTGTGCAAATGTGGTCCAGATTGTCCGAATCGCATAATACAGAGAGGACGCAAAAATGCTCTGTGCATTTTCAAGACCAGCAACGGCTGTGGTTGGGGCTTAAAGACGCACAATCCGATTCGAAAAGGTGAATTCGTTTGTGAATATGTCGGCGAGATAATAACCACCGATGAGGCAAATGAACGTGGCAAGCAGTATGACGCAATTGGACGAACATATCTCTTTGATTTGGACTACAATACAGCGGCAGAGAGTGTGTATACCATCGACGCAGCCTTCCATGGCAATGTGTCGCATTTCATAAACCATTCCTGCGATCCTAACTTGGCTGTATTTCCCACGTGGATAAATTGCTTGGACATAAATATGCCACGCCTTGCGTTTTTCGCAATAAAACCGATCAAGGCGGGCGAGGAGTTATCCTTCGATTACATCAGTCGTGATCATGATGCTGAATTAAAGTACGAAAACCTATCGGAAGCTGAGAAGGTACCATGCCGTTGTGGAGCGGGAAATTGCCGAAAGGTTTTGTTTTAACTGCCAACATGTCTGCAGAGTTCTGGGAGACATCAGACTCAGTGACTTGAATACATTAAATATTTTATTATTACGTAACTAAAGATTAAGTTGAATGTGCATAAACTAACTGCACTGCCGTTTTTATATAATTTGATTCGAATGCGTTGTAGAGTTCATCATAGAGTAAAAAATATACATAACAAATTTTTTTTAGAAAACTGTCTTTCTTTTCACTGTTTTAGAAATATTCTTTAAAATTCATGAAACCAAGCGATGTGTGAAGAAGACTTTAAAATTTGAGAGATTATTTTCATTTACGAAAAATACCTTCCAATGCGTGCCCAACCAGTAGGAACAAAAAAGCTAGAAAAGCACCCTTGCGAAGAGTAGGAAATAGAGCGAACTGCAAGAGGAGAGCAGAAAATGTTTAAATGAAGCAAAATTCTCAAGAGATCCAGGAATCTGAACTGTAAAAGCTTAAAAAAGTGGGAATAGAGAGAAGATCAGCGACTCTTCCTGTATAAGAAAAAATTGTATCCATATCCATGACGGTAATTGGATCTTGTCTACCGAGGAAACTTTTTTAGATAATCTCTTTCCGAGTAATAAAACAGATGACTCGCTCTTAAAGTAACCGTACTAACACGTCCGTTTCTCTATCTTCAACGATATTGTCAGTCCCAGAAGAATTTCTTGGGCGGTGAACAGCTTGAAATCCCCTGGACTCGATGGTTTATATAGTTCCAGTGGAGCTACATCAAGGCCTTGATATACTCTATCCGTGGGTTCACTTGATATTCAGTGGGTGCCTAATAAGAAATAAGCTCAACAGGAGTCACATTTTAAAATCTCCGCACTCATGCCGTAAAGGTAAATCTGTGAAAACACCTCTTCATTCAAATTCTAAACAATTCATGCGATAAAGATATTTAAAGATGGTCCTAAATTGGCATATTTTTCCTGATTTAAAAAGCGTCTATAGATTTCCAGATTACTGCAGTATCTGGCAGTTCGAGAAGCAGTACGAATAGAATAGAGGAACATGCTACAGAATTTATGCATAGATAGTCAGGCTTGTTGTTGCCTTGGAATCACAAATAATAAGATGGTGGTTAAGCAATACCGCGGATCTCTGGATGGGATCACAGACAATCTTTGCGCTGGGTCCCAGGACATAGCTCCAGCTGCCCCACGTAATGTGATTGGATTCTATTTGAAAACCGAAGCGATAAAAATTACCAACGTCAGATGGAATAAATCTGGCCAGGTCTGGCCAAAATAATGCTAAAAGTGCTCTATTGTGTCGCGGTAGTTCAGTTCCACAGGACACTACACTACAATACGGGAGAAAAGCTTGCTTCTACCTCTAACAAGTGCATAAACGTGTGAGATGTGCGTCAGATACCGTAACGACATACCAAAACACAAGAGGCCGTTTTTGGCTCAAGTATGTATGTGTGGATTGCAATCGTGCAAAAGGCTTGCGCAGTACTGTAATTTTTGGCCAGTTTTTTCATGTGATGTACTGCAAATGGATGAGCGGTTGAGCTTAGTGGTTGGTGCAAAAATCTTCTGAGCAAGAGGTTTAGAGTCAAATATTGGAAAACTCCAACAAGTTTTTCACGGTCCTAGCGAATATCTAACAAACTTCACCTACCCGATACGATTTTTAACATTAGGTCCTTCCCGCGATGTAGTTTCCGTTAGCAGTTTTGCTATTGCAGCTTTGCTATTGCTATACATTGATAGAGATATGATATGATGAATGATAGATGTGAAAGGTAACAAATATTATTTGCTCATGTTTTCACTTTTAATTTATAGGTTACGCCAATGCAAAAATTTATAAATGTGACAATCCAAAATGCCCACGTCCCGCCAGCTTCATCTCTGGTGGTTCCAGCAAGGATGATAGCTTTCCCTGTAGCCGTCCATCGTGTTCGGGCCGGTTTCAATTGATTCGTCATGTAAGTTTTGTCGATTGCCCTGGTCACGACATTCTTATGGCAACTATGTTGAACGGCGCCGCTGTCATGGATGCAGCTTTACTTTTAATTGCTGGTAAGTTAAAAAAAGGACTGCCTTGTTACGTACTTAATTCTCATCCTCTTATGTTTTTAGGTAATGAATCATGTCCCCAACCGCAAACATCAGAACATTTAGCTGCCATCGAAATTATGAAGCTGAAGCACATTATTATCCTTCAGAATAAAATCGATTTAGTTACAGAAAGTCAGGCCAAGGAACAGCACGAGGAGATAGTTAAATTCGTTCAAGGAACTGTAGCCGAAGGAAGTCCTATTGTTCCGATTTCGGCCCAATTGAAATACAATATTGAAGTATGTAATGCACATTGAGGTCATTATCATTATGTGTGAAACTAATTTATTTGTTTGTTGCATTTGCAGGTATTATGCGAATACATTGTTAATAAGATTCCTGTGCCGGTTCGGAACTTTGATTCGCCACCACGGTTGATTGTGATTCGTTCATTTGATGTTAACAAGCCCGGTTGCGAAGTAAACGATCTTAAGGGTGGTGTTGCTGGTGGATCGATTTTAAGTGGGGTCCTAAAGGTGGGTCAAGAGATTGAAGTGCGACCAGGTGTCGTCACGAAAGACTCTGAGGGTAATGTCACATGTCGACCGATTTTCTCGCGAATTGTCTCGCTGTATACGGAGCAGAACGAGTTGCAATTCGCCGTGCCTGGAGGTTTAATTGGTGTGGGCACAAAAATTGATCCAACTTTATGCCGTGCTGATCGTTTGGTCGGTCAAGTATTAGGCGCTGTTGGTCATCTACCAGAAATCTACACCGAACTGGAAATCTCCTATTATTTGTTGAAGCGTCTATTGGGTGTACGTACCGAGGGTGATAAAAAGGGCGCTCGCGTACAGAAACTGGCTAGGAATGAAATTCTATTGGTTAACATTGGTTCTTTAAGTACCGGTGGGCGGGTACGTGCAACAAAGGACGATTTAGCTAAAATTGTGGTTACAACACCAGTGTGTACCGAAATCGGGGAGAAAATTGCTCTCAGTCGTCGAGTCGAGCAGCATTGGCGGTAAGTGAATATTTTTTTAACATTTGTGAAAGGCTAGTGACTGCAAAAGAAAGGATGGAAAATAGCAATTCTATTCTGTAAGTGGATTTCTTATTCTGCAAGACGTTCAGTGTGACAGTTGTCAAAGACAAACGTCATGCAATTTTAATTAAGTACTTCCGATTTTTAACTAATCAAACAATAAATCTTAGCCTTGTCACGTCAGTGATTTTACAGAATATCGTAGCGTAGTTCATATGATCTATAGCTGTCACTATGCCAAGTAATGCAAGTCTCTTACGAAACCAATTCATACAAGTATCACACTCAATAATCTTCTTTCTTTCAGTTTAATCGGTTGGGGACAGATAAGAGGAGGTAAAACAGTGCAACCAGTTATCGATAGACAGCCCAAATAAATATTAAATTATATTTAAAGAATAAGTTTTTTTGTTAAAAGGCCCATAGACAAAAGAAAAAAAAACAGATCAAGAGATAAAGAAATAACGCATTTTTTTAAAACTGAAAAAAATATAAAATTTTATTATTTTGATTACCAATTTTCTATTTAAAATATATAGAAGCCATGTTAAAAAAAAAAAAACAAAAACCAAGCATGGAGAACAAACAATTGTTATTTTTTTTTTTATTAAGTCCTTAAGTAAAATGCGAATAAATTGATTATTTATTTCATTTATTTTATACCCTCTCAAATGATGCGGTTTATAGTTATTCAAATGTTGCAAAACAGAGCGTATGTGGTCCAGGGACTAGATTCTGCATAGCATTCGTGTTGTGCGTGTTAATTTTTCACACAAAATAGGAGGGCCCTTCAGTTTAGAGCCATATCTGAAAGGCTTTCGAAAGCCTTCTCATTACAGCTATTACTCTCGGACGTTTGTCAGACATTCGCGAGAGGTGAAACTCACTTTTTGGTGTTTTTTGGGGTTCGAACCTCGAACTTGCCGCTCAGTAATCTAACGCACCAACCAATGATCGCGACGCTTACAAAGATCTGTCTGAATCACCTCAGCGAGGCGAGTGCCATCACATTTTATAATCCTGGCCTTGTTTGTCCGAACCTTTTTGACAGATTTTGTTGTAGCAGCTTCACACATGCATACATTTGTAATTTCGGTTGGTTTCTAGGTTTCTAGGTTTCTAGGCCCAGGAATAGAACCACGTCGATTGGGCGACTCCAGAGTGCTTTGGGGCGCAGTGTTGTTGGATTTGCCGGGCAGTTGAGAGGTCTGGTACGTCATGCGGGCCGTTACAATCTGGCCGGATGTTTATATATGTACCTTTTGTAGTTTGCGTTATTGACGTCGTCGCTGTGTTGGTATAGTGCGATGTCGTTCTTGTAGGTGGTGATGATTTTGCGGATGTTGCGTGATGGGGTTCCCAAAGTCGTGAGTATGTTATTTGGATGTTGTGGCAGGTGGCCATTAGGAATTGCTTAGATAGCATGATGTTGTGGTCTTTGGTTGGGAGCATTGGTCTTCATTTGTCATCAGGTGGCAACCGGTCGCGAACATGGCTGCGTTGTGACACAAATGGTGTCCAAATGGGTGCCGCATGGTTCACGACAAATTTAACTATTGCTTTGTAAGTGGCCAAGAGCGTCTATCTTTTCCGCACGAGCTTATTTGATGACATTGTTGTGTGAGCTTAGTCGGTTCCTGATATGACGGCGTAGGCTGAGAAGGCGGCGTGGTCTGAGAAGGCTGCGTGGGCTAAGAAGATGAGCATGTTGTCAAAGGTGACACTAATGTGTGACGGTGGGTATTCGTCGATCTGCTGCAGTTGATTTCTCAGCTGAGAGTTAGGTTGCGGTCATGTTCATGTTCAATGTCCAAGGTTGCGTAGGAATGCGTTTATATTTGTCCATAGTTCGTAAATATTTCGTCCGGTTGAGAGTACCATGCAGCCGTCAGCCTAAGAGATTATGTTAAGACGAAATGAATGCCTATCCATTATACCGTTGATACAATATACTGGACCAACACCATACTACGAAAAGCATCGTCAAATCGTGATACCAGATCCACCATATTTCATGGTTTTTGTGGTGAATCTAGGATCATAATCTGCATTGAGTGAATGCCTTTTTTTTTTTTTTATAATTTGCACGCACTTAAGGGGTTATGAATACCCTTTTACATTTTTTTCACACGGTGCGGGTGTTGGAAGGATAGATAGAGAGAGAGAAAGAGATTGGTGTAGTGGTTTGAAACTCAGGTGTTATTAGGTTTCACATTAACTCCAGGGGTGGTGTCCAGAATAACTGGGGAGATTTGTTTGTTGTCATTTATTTTTTGCCTTCGCTTCTGATTCACAGTATTTTTTTCGCAGTCCACCTGATGTCATAAGCATATCAATCATCAACAGAGCGAACAATTTCTCCAGCCATATGACAAACCTACTGCCAGTGTTATGCCTAGTAGTTTTTCTCATAAGCTTTCGCAATTGATTCGACTGCCTCTTATCATATAATGCTTGCTGACATCAGGGATTGAACTGTGAACCATCAGCTCGACAAACGATGCCACTGCACCATTGCCACCCTTATTTAAATTAAGTTGTAATTTTAACTTATTTAATTATTTAAAAACAGCCCAAATTATTCAGCTCAAGCCGAAGATCGTACCAAGAACTTTTCACCTGTTCTGGTGGCCTGTTGGTCATATTTTTAGCAATGTCTGGTGATTCCTTCATAGAGTTCACCATTGCTCTAAACTGCAGTGTTTTTAGTTTTTTTCCTGATATGTAAACAAATACAAAATTGTTTTTTTTTTTTAACTAACATTTTTGTAAACAAAAAGACGACGTGCGGCACCCTAGCCAATCATATGAAATTCGCAATGATTTTGATGCGGATGAGAAATGTCATTTTGTACGGAATAAATTCGATACAAACGTTTTCTACGATACAGTAAAACTCATATGTACATTACCGACACGGGGAACTGTTCACTTTGCGAATTTGACGATGCCAAATAATTTTTTTCGGTGAATAATTCCCTCCGGCGGATTCCACGATAGGGGTGAACATTGCATCAGTGGCCTTTCTTAAAATATAAAAGTCGTTTACAACCTCATGTAATGCCATAATTCATAGAATTCAAATAAATTACTCCCAATAAAGAAACACAGAAAGGGGTGCCTTATACATTTGGCCAATGCAGTAAACTCGTGTGACAAAATTTCAGAAATGAGTGTATGCTCTCTATTAAGTCGTTTCCAGTCGCCTTTAATAACTAGGCTCGTAGCCCATCAGCTTTGTTGGATTTGCTTGAATATTGCTATCCTCACTTCGTTTTGGTCAGATGGACTACCGTCCAACATAGAAACACGCAATTATTATTATTTTTGTTTTTTTGCAATTTTATTTATCTTGTTGTTTATCTTCTTTTGTTGTTGGTTTTTAATTTTATTTTACCTATTTGTACATATTATTACAAATAAAAATAATAAATTTTTTAATAATAATTTTCTTTCTCACATTTTCATTGTGGTTCAATCTAATTACAAAACAATAAAAAAATAATAATAATGGGACAGACCCAAGGGATTTATTTCCAATTATTGGGTTAGGATAGTGGTCTTAAATGTTGGCAACAAAAACAAAACAATACAACTTTGTATTAATTAATAAGAAAGAAGTCTGTCGCTTCTTTACCGCTTTCTACTGTTCAACTTTTAGTCACAACAATAAATAATAACTAATTTTAAAAAAATATATTTTTAATAATAATTTGAATGGATAAATTGAATTCGCCATTTTTTTGTTTCTTTCTTTTTTGATTGCTTAGTACGGTATTTTTGTTTTTCCTGTTTTCCTTGCAAATCTTTGTTTTGATGAAGGAGAGGAGTTTTGTTTATTTTTATAATATTTTTAAAAAATATTTTTTTTTTGTTTTCATTTCAAACTTATTTTTAATTACGTTGTTTGCTTGTTGTTTAATTATTATTTTACTGTTTAACTTTTAGATTGATTCAACCTCATACAAACAAGTAACATGTTGATGGGTTTGTTGTTGTGTTTTTGTGTTATATAGAGAAGGTAAAGGTACATTTTAGGCGATTTTTGTTCTTCGATTTATTAAATATATACTTTGTTGACTGACTATTCGATTTGTTTTGATAAAAACATTTTTTTTCTTTTTATTTTACATTTTTTTAATATGCCTTCTCTTTGTATTTTTAAAATTTAAGTTTATTGTGTTATGGTTTTATTTTATTTTTCTAGAGGTCTGTGTCTTTTTGCTTTGTTAAATAAATATATTTCTGTTACTTGTGAGTGTATGGACTCGTTGACTTTTGGTTGTGAATAAAATGTGTCTGTTTTTTGTTGTTGTTGTTGGTATTGTTGGGGAAGGGTAAAAATTGTTTAAACACACAACATGCATAATTGATTTTTTTTTTAATAATAGTACATATTATTAAGGTATCTCTTTTTATTATTTTTTTGAATGATTTTTCTTAAAATTAATTAAAAATATTTTTCTTCACCGAATATATCCATAAGGCCTTCGGTAGGACCCAATGCGAAATTGTAATCAACATCGAGTGGCGGTTCGATTGGTAGGAACGGTGTTATATCATCAAAATCTGTAAAAGAAAGGAGATAACAAAATTGGATGAAATATTCTTTACTAAATTGAATGGAAAAATAGGAATATAAGAATGAAAGAAAGTGAAAGAAAGTGAGGTAGGGGAGGAGGGGGAAGCAAAATATACATGAAGCAAAGGAATATTGAAAAAAAAAAACAGAAACAAAAAGTCCAATGGTTTTGTTATACATGTGAATGAATTGAAATTCACGCCAGAGCTGAATCTCATGGTGCTACAGAATTTCATAATTTGCCCTGGCAATGCAGACCCACGAGAGTTCAGATCCAAAATGAATTTTGTTTATTATTACTGCGATTTGAAAATTACAAAAAAAAATATGCGGCTTTGTTTTTTTTTTAGGTGAATTATTTATTAGTGACGATATGTGACGTTGATGATGGTTAAGTTTTAATAACGGTTAAATATTTTAATTTTAATCAGTTCTTGCGACAAGTACAGCGTTGTAGCAGCTACGCAGAAATGGTAATTAGCGAAGCACAAAACTTTGTTTTTTGTTTAAGTAAATTCGAGCGATTGAATGCTATTTTATTAATAAAATTCAAATTTGGTCTGATTTCTCGTTATTATTGTGGTGTCCGTGGGTTTTTATTGTTATGCCATTTATGGATTGTTCTGGAACTCAATCTATTATCAGCTTTGGTTGCAAATATATCAATTTAGAAAGTAAAACATACCTGGAAGTTATAATTTTTGGAGGAATTTCTCACGATTATCTGAAAACCAACCGAAAATTCAAACGATAAAATGCCAGCTTGCCATTGACCATTGTTAGAATGATCTTACGTGGCTTCTAGGTAGTATATTAGGTTGCAGGAGTTTATGATTCATGGTTCGACTATGAATATCTACTCATCAACGAACATATTCGATGGATCAGTTATCCAAGGAAACCAATAAAAATTCAGTCAAATCATGACAACTTACTTCAGTTCGGCTCTAGATTTTAGAAGAGCTGTTCGTCCTTATATATAGAACAATTAAAAAATTAAGCACATTCCAATCTGTAAAAAACAATGAATTATAGAACTTGCACCATATAATGATAGGTTTTGTGAGTAAGGTAAACCTATTGGGGCTTTTTAGCTTCTCCAGGGTCTGCTATTGGGCACAATGGACTTATCGCTAGTCAAAGTGAGCCGTCGACAGCCTTATGTCAACTAGGGGATCCATTTGTCCTACCTATTGGCGCTAAAAGTACTCTTCTATTCCCCAGGTCAAGTGGACATAGTGGCAGACAGAATTTTTGTATTGACTAAGTCATTCGGTGCAAGAACCGTTACTGGGTGACAGTTTTCGTTTATATATGTAAAACCATGCGTGGAAAATATAGGTTTACATAATATCAGTCTTTTTGTGATAATTTCAGAGAACCACTTGTAGAATATGAATTGTTATACAGGGGAGACGATTCAATGTCAAGGCACTCTAATAAACATCACCATATCAGTCGAAATCGAGTACCTTCACAATTTTAGCACCGCGCCATGATAAAGTACCTCATGGAAAAAGGAAAATTTTCCAAAGAAATTTTCGAAGGCATGTCAGGGCCACTGAAGAAAACGTCGGAAAAGTCGAAAAATTAGTTTTAGCCGACCGAAGAATAAAAATGTGGCAGATAGCAGACGAGTTGTACATCAACAAAGAACGGATTTTCCATGCGCATTTAAACAAGAAAAAAATTTGAGGGCGCTGGGTGCTGAAAATGCTCACGCCGTTCGACAATGACGACTCGAGTGCTGCCACGATTTTTTGGAGTTAGCCGGGAACACTCTCGACGAAATTTACAACCCAATCGACTTGCGTTAGCCAATACGATCCAGAGTCCAAACAAGAGTCTATGCAGTGTCTTAAAAAAAGTGAGTGCACGCCGAAGAAATTCAAGGTGGGAAAGTCCGCTTCGAAGTTTATGGCAACTGCATTTTTGGGACAGCGAAGTTGTTTTCGTGATCGATTACCCGCCAATGGGGACTATGATGAATGGTCAATATTACGTAAATTTATTGACTCAGACACCTGAAGCGGTCGTACAGAAACGACGTGGGAAACTCAGGCATGGTGTTTTCTTTTTGCAAGATAACGCGTCTGTTCACGGCGCGGTTTTCGAGATTTTTCAACGATAGACCACTTACTCTACACCCCAGACTTGGCCCCAAGCGACTTTTCCCTTTCTTCCAATTCGAAAAAGGAGTTACGAGGCCGAAGAATTGCAAATGAGAACCAGATCAAGGCGGGCGTAGGAAGCCATTTCGAAGGCAAAGAAAAAGAATATTTTTCGGCGGTATTAAGGCACTTTATGCCTGATGTGAGAAATGCATTTCACTCGAGGGAGATTTTAATGAGAAATTACATATAAATTACAAGTATATATATACATACGCTTCATAATAACACGATTATTTCATAAGTAGTAATGGGCAGGACATTGGCCGAGTATGCGATTTCCATTTGTACTTTTGTCTACAGCGAAGTCAACAGTATGTTATGTGAGCTCTGAAGACGTTGTGTTATAAAATTAATAGTAAACTTGCTGTTTTCGAAGCTGTTGCATGGGTACATCAGACAAAATGGCCACAAATATGCCACTAAAACTAAGTTTGATGTTGATTAAACGTATCTGTAGCTAGCAGCTAAATGAAAAAACGGGTCAGAAACGTAAGATGCGATTATTCTCTTCTTGGTTTTGCCTTGACACGGCTCCGTGATTTGATTTCAATTCTTTTAAACATGTCTAAAGAAACATAACGATCAAGAACTAGCCTTTCGAATTTTAGTCCAGATAATTATTCTTCAATCCTCTCTGTTCGAAACTGAATTCATGAAAGAAATCTTGGGGAAAGGACGATTTTGAAATTGATCGCAATTTTCACCTTGTGCAGTCCGAACAACCGACAGTCGTATAAATGTAGCAGAACAGGAGATGAAGTTTTGTTCAAAATTTAGTTCATAACGATACGGATTAAAATTGAACCGTCAAAATTGTACTCTGCGTCATATTGTAAAAAATGGAAAATATCAGCCTAATGAATGCGCTCAGCTTAATACACAAGTGTGGGGGAACCCGAACCGTCACTTTCGAGAATAGGTGGTAACTGTCTTCCTCTCAACAATGTAATGCAAAAGCCTGACTTTTCAATTCCCGCATAAAGGTAACACATTGGATAGCAAGGCTACTACAACAGAAGGGAAACCAGCTGAAATTCAAAGAAACAACAACCCAATAAGTAGACCCGATGGGCGCCGTGGCTCAGTAGTTAGTGCGTTGGATTACTGAACGAGCCTTTCGGATACGGCTTTAAAACTGTAGGTTCCTTCCATTTGTGCGAAAAAATATAACACGTATAACTCGAATGCGAAGCTAGGCTCCGGACCTCATACGGTCTGTTGCGCAAATATTTATATTTGTAGACTCGCTGCGAATATAAAATTCTACCCAAACACTGTAAGCGCTGGTTTATAGACGAAAGACGGAAAATCGGTCGATTTTTGCATTCTAAAATCTAATTTGCAACCTGTCCAGCGGTAAAAAGTTCATTGGCCGTGCTAGTTCTCTTTCCAAAACCGACGTTTATTTTAAAATTTACTCTGTTAGGCGCACAGATAAACCCAAATATCGAATATCTGTATAACAAACAAATCGGCCATAGAAACAATGCCATATCTTCTCATACCCTACTCTACCAACCTTAATGTGCATATAGACATGTACATATGTGCTCTGCTGGCTGTAATCGAGTAAAATATTCTTCGGCAATATCTTTGGCTCTTCTACTCATTTGTCGGATTTGCTTTCAGACGATATACGTACATACATATGTAGGTGCAGTTTATACGATTATGCCAGGCAAAGATTTAAGCTTTTTATAAAAGTGTTATATAACAGCAGTATGCCAGGATCAAAGGCTTAAAATTGACTCGACAAATTTCCGTCTCTTTGTTGAAGAGATGTATCAACGGAACTTATAGCAAGAAATTACGACGTTCTTGATTACATAAGGCTATAAGAATGGCTATACTTACTTCCGGGTTTATATTTTCTATAAAACGATACATGATAATATTTAATTGATAGTGAACGTGATGGGCTCTAGACTTTATTTAAAAAAAAAAACTTGTTTTTGGAAATTGATTACAAGAATTGGAAAAGGGTGTTAAAAACAATTACAAGAGGCACAATTCACCCACAACGTCGTAGAAAAATCAAATTTTGTTTTTTTATTTTCTATAATGCTAATTGTTTAGGTTTAGAGAAAGTGATTGTATTTAAAACAAAATTATGTATATAAGAGAGAGGGGAAAAAATAGGTAGACAGTGAGTGCAAGTTTCTGTCTGCTTCCGACGGTTTTTGGGTCATTAATTCTGAACGTATGCATATAAAATTGTATGAGACATGAATTCTAGAATCCGCGGCAGGACAAGAACGAAAATTCACGCACAAACATTTCCACTTTACTTTCCCTGTTTTCACTAATTTCACTAAAACTAGAGGAGAATGTCTTAACTACTTTTCAAGGGGGGTTTCCTTCGTACAAGATTCCGCCATCGCACCGACAGGCAATTTATGCCTATGATACAGGATTATTTTAAAGAATTATCACAATCCTTGAAATTGACTAGTAGTAGTAAAATTCGTGATCCCTTTTCTCTAATACTAAAGCTTCACATAGTTTACCTGATAGAATATTCTAAAATGTTTTGTTTTCTTGAAAGAACAGGACATTGCACCAGATGAACGTAGCAAAATTAATTCATGCTATTTAGGCCAACCAGCGGAATTCGATAATTTCTGCAAACTTCTCAAAGTTCGTTCTAGTTTTACAGGACTGTGGCATAACTATATATATGTATGTATATATAAAGTGACATAATATATACACATATGTATATATAAAAAAAAACGAAAAAGATTGTGCTAATCTCCTACACCTACAATCAAATCATCGGATAAAAACAAATTTCCCGTAATTTTTTAGAGTGCCGAGGTATCTGAATTAGAGATTTTTTTCCATAACTGCGTTTGTGGTGAGTTTGCCAAGAATATACCACGAAACGAGATCTCACAGACGAAGATTGTAAGATGAAGTTCTGTATGGTGAATGGAACGAAATTTGGTAACTTGTGGAAGAGAAGAATATGGATATCTCTAGTTTAGTGAACGGTGGATGCTAACTAATTGATACATATGTGTTTTTGCTTTCAACAGTAAAACGATCGATAGTGAATGCAGGGAAATCGGTACGTAGGGCTTAGTAATAAATAAAGGTCATGGCTCTTAAGGTAACAATTCGTTATGACGAATCTAAATGGATGAGTACAAATCAGACTCAATATGTTGCCAATGGACCTATACATCGAATAAGCTTCTGCGTAATGCGCATCAAAGAAATTAATAACTTGATAGCACTATTTAACTTAATAACTTCAATCGGATTAGGTCCGTTCGAGTACCGAATGCACGTCAACTTTTGTTGCTTAATGCCCGTAGTATTCCAGGCTCTGAGCAACTGAAGAGTGTACAAATTATTTCTGTGATAGGTAATAATAATTAAACTGTTACCTAAGAAGCGGTTGACTGATCACCATCACCACCAATCTAATCCATTAAATCCACTTTACCATCCAAACAAAATATCAGTTCAAATCAATTTTGTGGGTCAAACTATATGGGAACAGATTAAAAGGCCTCGTAGAACTCACTCAGCACAGTCATCGGAATAGTAGATTGGCAATTGAATCGAAATGATAATGGTGCCCTCTTATTGGAGACAATTATGTTTGAGCATACGACCAACTTTGCACAATATTAAATTAGTCCTTTGAAAATTGGCGTTCAGCTAGTGTTTTAGACGCCCTGAGTAAGCGCTAGGTCAACAAAGGCAATCCAATGTGATTGTTAGTCTTTTTGTTGTAGCAAACCGAAACAATGTGCGTCAATATTTTTTGCATACCCATGTGCTATCTCCAAGGTTCCGGTCTATAGGGAACCATACTGCCCAGGAAGTCGAAATGGAAAGAATGAATTAATATTGAAGAGTTGTGAAAAATGTTTTTGGAACGGGAACTCATAAGTACAAACTTGTGTACATTTCTCTTAAAGTTTGACTCAGGGATCGACAAAACTGAGCTAGATTCAGTATAAATGCCATCAATTTACAAGCTAAGAAAGTAACAAGTGCGACAGTAAGATAGTTATAAGAATCATAGTATATAAGAATCATCATCAAGCTGATAGATTGTCTAACTCCACAGAGCACCGTAAAGTCTAAATAGCTCGTTGCTGATTAAAAATAAAGAAAATCGAAGCGTTATGAATGGGGTATACTAATGATCTCTAAGCAACATAAAGACAACAAAAAAGTGAAGTAGAGTGTGATGGTTTTCTTGCAACGTCTTTTCAAACAGAAGGCATAGGAAAGATTCCCAAGAGAGAAAGGTCTTTACGATCCTTTTTCTAGAACGAAACAACCTACACTAAGTTCTAACTTTTGCTATCGAATAAACCGGTTACTGTTCGACATATCACAGTATGAAAAAATATACATAAATACTTTACTGACCATTACAGAGTAATGTGTTAAACATTAGTTTCCGTAGGACACCACACTGGCCCAAATTCGTCCAGGATTTTGGTTTTACTTTTTATTATTTATTACGTTTACGCATTTCTCCATTAGAAAGAAGATCGGTATTTATAATTATTTTTTCATACGCAAAGCTGACTGCGCGTTAGGTCTACATGCGACGTTCCTAAGTGTAATGCATTGCACAACAGTAAGATGTCACGGTGTTTACCAAATCTCATATAGGAATACAGCAAGGTTTCACATTGCCACCACTGCTATTCTTGTTTTCCTAATGGGACAATCTCGAGAAATATACCTTAAATATCTAGACGACGTCATCTGATTTATTTACTTGTCTTTGTTGATAATAATGAAATTGTAAAGGGTCATCCAACAAGAGGTGTGATTATAAATTTCGCGGCATTATTGAACTGTCAACATTCAACTATCATTGCGATGACGTTTGATAAGTAAAAACTATGAGGTTATTAAGTACGGATCGATACCGCACAACATGAAAATTCAGTACAAAACCGTTGAAAATACCGCGAAAATGTTTCGTACAGTTGGTACTGTTTTTGGCCATCATCAAGCGCCTTTTCGCCCAGCTATAGTGAATTTAAGCGATAAATTTAAACATATCGGCCAAGTTAGTGCTGTGAAGACTTCAACTCGTGTTCGTCCTGAGCTGAGAGTGTGACTGAAAACCCAGGTGTGTCCATTTCGAGACGATCACAGGAATTGGGCTATCCGCAACCACTTTGCACCGCATTTTACATAAAGATTTTGACCTACATGCTTATAAGGTCCAGTTGACGCAAAAATTGAAGGCAGCAGATGAAGCACAACGCCATACTTTCGCTGATTCAGTGCTGGAAATTAATGAACAAAATCATTAACAAAATTATTCTGAGTGATGAGGCTCATTTCCATTTGTCTGAGCTCCGAAAACACAGGAGAAATAGTGGAACAACGTCTCCATCCGCAAGGAGTGACAGTTTGGTGCAGTTTCTCGGCTGACGATATCATTGGGCCACATTTTTTCGAAAATGATGCTGGTGCTGTGTCAGTGAATCGATTACATTACCGGAGCATGTTTTTTTCCCCGAAATTGATGCTATAGACGTGGAAGGACGGTGCAACATACCACACAGCTGGTAAAACAATGGCGTGACAAATTTCCCGGACGTGTGATTTCTCGAAAGGGAGACTTCTGATTTAACAGCATAGAGCTATGATAAAGATAATGTGTCTACGCCAATGCTCCACCAACGATTCATGTACTTCGCTGTTATTCGCCAAGGACAGCCGCAATTATGCGAAAACGTGATGAAACATTTCACCAAAAGAATGACTATTTGTAGGCAGAGCCGAGGCAAACATTTGGCAGATATTGTATTCCATTACTAACCTCAGAGTATCACCACTTTTCATAAAAATGTTGGGCTTTTCTATTGATTTAAAAAGACACCTCTTCTTGGATGAGCCTATACAAATGCCACAAACTTTGATTGAAAATAAGAAACGTAGCCAATAAAGGACAGCAGGTAGAAAAAGATGACAATTTTATTTAGGGAGTGTTATCTCAGCAGGTGGTAGAACTAGAAAAGTAAGGGTTCAGCTGCACTATGGTTCGTTAACTGCGGTTAGTTGTTAACAGAAATCTTTGCAATATCTGACCGAATGAAGTAACAGGACAATACCACGACGAACAAAGTGACAAATTAAGTTACGTTTCGAAATAAAGCATTCAGAAAAATTCACTTAAACGTAAGAAAGGCTAACGCTAAGCCAAATAAGGCACAATAGCTGAGTAAAAATAAAGGTTAAACTTGCTGCACAACTTCGAACATCATGGCATGCTGGCACTTCTGACGCGTTATGCTCCAGTCGCGGGGTAAAGTAAGTACATATATACAAGCAATATTAATCAATAAATGTGTTTAAAACAAACTGGAAAATTCCTTGCCGTAGTATTAAAATTTTCAATAAATTTATGTCAGTAAAACGAGATTTCAAATATACAAATGTAAATTTGCCTAAACTTAGCTACAAAATTTCACATATTGCTTTGCATTTATTTTCTAAAAGAATTTTACAATTCATTAACAGTTCATGTGATTTCATTAGTTAGCTAAATGTCCAGCAAGCTCCCAACACCATGTTGATATGTTACTTACAAAAAAAAGGTTCACTCAACCACAAGTCTTTTTTAGTTTTTATTTACAATTGTTGTTATTATGTCCAGTTATTTATTATTATTCCCTTTGTTATTCAATTCATTTCACCACTCCTCTGAAATATTGTCTTAGAATTTATCTTTTTTTTTTACAGTTTTTACATGTTGATCTATGAATACCGCCCAGCAAGAACTCAGACTGTGATGCGGAACCAATAGTCAACGCAAATCACAGGCAGAGCTCCCGAAGAGCAGAATTCATCGTACTTTCGCTTTATATTTTTCGTTGGTATCCTGTTGGAATAAGTATAAAATAAATTGCAAAAAAAAGAAATAAAATATAATGAGTGGAAAAAAGCTCAGCAGAAACATAGAAAAATAAATTATGCATACACGCAAATATGAATTTTGATATACAGCGGGGAGATGGGGTGGTAAGGAAAACACTCGATGAAAATGCAAATTAAGAAGAGAGAAGAAAAACATAGTAGAAGGAGGAATTGCAGTCGCACTGGTATACTTACAGCTCTGATCATGCAACAACGGACTGAGAATCGGAGCGTTCCGGCCGCTCTTTCTATTACTGCCGAGCAAGGATGTTGACATGCCCAACTTGTGTTTACTATCACCTATCGACAATAACGGGTGATGGTCATGTTGCTGATTATGATGATTGTGTGAATTATGCATATGATCGTCATCATCCTCATTCGACGTATTGTGCATATGATGTCCAGTTACAGTGCCACCACTATTACTGCCACCGCCTACACCTCCGCCCAGGGCACCATGGGCGCCGCTGCAGGTGCCACTAATTGAACAATTCACCATTGCGACGTCATGTTTAAGGCCTGACTTATTATTACAACTACTAAGCGTATTATTTGAATCACTAGAGTCGGTGGAGCGTGGCGGCGATACATCAGCTAATGTACAACTTCCGCCAACAACACCAACACCATTATTTCCTCCTCCTAAGACTCCTCCATTATTTCCTACTAAATGTGTCCCGACAACATTGCCATCATCCATTGTGGCACATCCATCCATCGTTCCCATCCTGATGGAGTCCACAACATCATTCACCAAATCATCGCCTGGTTGATTCGACGACGACGACGATCTCTGCTGCTGCTTCATATAAAAATCGTCGCTCAATTGATGTTGCTGTTGCTGGTGGTGGTGTTGATGTGCATGTGGTTTATTGTCTCCATGTTGCGGCGGCTGATGGTGCGCGTGGGTAGCAATATGTGTTAGTACGGGTTTTGTTGTGGTTGGGTACATATTAAAATCACCACAACCCATATAGCTATTGACAACATCACCAAAGCATCCCAACGAATGGTCATTGCAACTACCATTTCCAGGAGTTGCTGCCGATGCTGCATCCTCGATTGACTTGCTTAAGTTTCGTTGTGCCGAACGGATTGGATATGTTGATGATAAAAGACCTGCAAATGAAAAAAAAAAAAAAAAAAAAAAAAATATATAAATTTTCAATTCTTTCGATAAAAAAATGTGATAGTAGTTCCTCCTCTCGCTAGCTAGAGGTGAAAAGGATAAAATGGAGATGCAAATGCTTACCTCCTAGTCGTGATTTCATTGAGCTTTCTACCACCGGTGTCAAACGATTTATGTTATTGAACAATGGATCATTCGAGAATGCGGGCGAGGTTTCGGGTGAATTATCATGACATAGAAACACATTGATCTCTCCATTATTTTCAGCCTTGATGTGAATTTCACGGGGTGGTACACCTTCATCAGGTAGCTGTAAAATAGATTTCATATTAAAAAATATTTTATACAACATAATTTAATTAAATTTAAGCAATTATGGAGACCTGCAATTATTCAGCACTCTTATGAGAAAAAAAAGAAAAAAACCAACTGGAAGATTCTAACACACGACGACGGTGCCGACACACATTGATCCGACTGTGAAAATCTAAGAAAATCTCTGAAAATCTATAGAAACTGGCCGAGACGATCGTCGCAGAAGAGACAAGTCCATTTTTCGGAGACGAAGTGACAAATCAGCAATTATTTTTAGAAATGGCATATTCACCGCCGCCGGCCGTTGTCGTAGTCAGGAAAACTGTGGTGCCGATCGGGTATGATAAAAAAGGACGAAAAATTAAAGTGGAAGTCGATCGTATGATACTGGATAAAACCATTGAAAAATGGCAAACGGCGAAGTCTTTGTGTCATTATATTGCAAAAAATCATGGAGATAACGTACAAAGTTTAGGAGCTGGAAAGCGGTGAAGGAAGCTCGGGAAAAAAAAAAAAAAATAGTAGCATTGGCTGTGCAGTCTTATGTGAGCGGCTTTAAAGATCAAAGTAAAATTTTCTCTTATTCTTGGAGTCACGACAATTGTTCACATTCAGAGTGACTAATGCTATCAATTCAATGCCGATATTCTGACCCAAAATTGTATAACCAAACTGATTGAAAGTATAGAGATGCGGCAATGATATTAGTTTAAGCCTAGAGCAATCAATAGTACTTCTAATGTACAGGATAGTCTTTGACTTCTAAAAGTTGGACCACATTGTCATTATGGCGCACTTTTAAGGAATAAGACAATCAAATGGAATCAAAGGTCGTGCTCACATTCTTTGAACTACTATTGAACTATACAGAGACCGTCGCGATGTAGGCGGATGAGAGTGCAATATAATTCTACTTGGCCACTCAAGTCTGTCAAGAAAGCTTCCAATAAACATTTTAAGAATTAATGCTGAACTCGGGACGGCTCGCATGGACGATTTAATCAAAAATATAATCATTAACTCGAAACACAAGTTTTTGGCTTCTATTTTTAATGGATCCACAGAAATGCCAGTGAAGGTTGAACTGTGTGTTGCACAGCCACTTGAAAAATCTATTTACTTAAGGAATAGAAGTGGAAAGATCAGGATTTTGACGATAAGTTCAAGTTATCGATGATTAGATGGAATTTCAGTAAATTATGCCACAGCAGATGAAAAAAAAAAAAAAAAACTCCAGTGTAAGTCCCCACTGAATAATGGCCGTCTTAAGTTTGCTATCCTCTCCCCACCGTCATCTTTTATTTTAGAAAATTCACAGACGACAACGAAGAAGTCCAATGGCCTGCCTAACCGCGTACGTCAACGGAAACACATTTGCGTTTATTTTCAACACAAAAACACAAAAAAACGAAGCTAAATCATTCGCGCTACAGCAAAAACACATCGAAAGAGCAAGAGATGAAACAGCAAACGCCTAGGTGAAGCATACGCCGAAGGTGAAAGGGGTAAATGCGATCACTTTCTCTCTGTGTTCTCATCCCCAAATACACACAGCAGCGAACTATACAACTAAGAACAGCACATCACCAGCGGATCGGTCAATTGCCGTCTGCGCGATGCTGCTATTTTTAGTCACTAATGCCAGACGGAAAAAAAGTAAAAATAAAACCTATTCTCTAACCACACCGAACTTTTTTTTTGAATCTATTCAATTAAACTGTTAACACTTACCACAAGCTTGGCTTCAGGCGGTGCCTTCACTACAATGATAATTTGCTCCTTAAACAGGTCGACGTTTTTCAAATCACTATGCGTCACATACGCATGTTGCGAGTTCACCGAGTACTCCTCACTTAATTCTTCACGTATCTGACCGATCAGATAGTTTAGATTGTTCTCCTTCTGTTCGAGTCTATCGCTCTCTAATTGCATGTCTTCAGATGTCTCTGCACTGACCAGCGAATTGCCACACTTCCATTGGATGTTGTTTTTTGATTTTTTCTCAAGGATACCGATGCCTTCAAGGACATTAGTGATGTCATAGATGCGACGCTTCAGCACCGAAAGCTTTTGCGAGGCATCATTCAGATCGACAACACCATCGGGGGATTCTTGAAGCAGATCAACAAAACGCTTTGTTAGAATACCAAGCGAGGTGTCACCACGACCATCGGTTGAACGTTTTTTTCCAGTTGCTGAGGCAGCAGCAGCAGCTGCTGCTGCTTCAGCTGCCGCTAAGGAATTACGGGCGGAGGTATTGTGGGTGGTCGTTGTTGTTGTTGATCTACTATGTGAGTTTTGACGTTGGTGATGGGATTGCTGATTCGCTGATGATGCTGAGGATTGTTGTCGTTGTTGTTGCAGTTGGTGAGATGTGGAGACATACGGGGATTGATGGGAACTACTGTGTTTCGCCTGCTTTGAGGGATGAGGCGATGAGGCACTACTGCTATCTGCATTAGGGAGTGGCCGTTTCACTTGCTGTTGAAAAAAAAAAATTAATAAATTAGTTACTGTAACTCATAAGCGGATTAGATAAGTGAGAAGTGGGGAATATATGACGCGGAGTGTAGGGGAACGTCAGTGTAGGAGCTAGACTGCTCTATCGTCTTTCAGGCTTTCAATCCTTTCAAGCTTTCGCTCGATACACTTCTCAGTGGAACAAGGAACAGTGGACGTTCAATAGAATTAATAAAAAAAAGAATCGCTACAGTAAGTTGATTGCCAGTTGTAACGTAAAAGTGAGAATACTTTTGAACCCGCTGAACGGGAAATATTTCGAAATGACAAACACGCTATGAACAAATAAATAAAACCCAATTGGTTTTCAAAACACAAGTCGATTTGTCATACTAATTAGAAGAAAATCAATAACAGCGGTCGCAAACATGTTAAAAAAAAAAAAAAAAACTAAATTGGCGCCCAACGTGACGCCGAAAACATAGTTTCACCCGATTTGAACAATAAACTGTGACAAAGCGGAAAATATGGAGACAATGAGTTCACTACTGTCTGCAACTAAGTTGATGTTAGTGACGAATGTAGAAACAATGATTCACTTCATTTATGATCAGACATGACTAACATATTTCCCCTTCTCAGAAGCAACCACTACCTCCAAAATATACATAAAAAAAAAAAAAACAATAAAATACCTTATAGTAATCTGTTATATGTGGTTCGGATGTCCTACTGGATGGAGTTGTGTATTTTCCTGTAAAAGGCTCCATTGATGCTCCATAACCATGGTCCAGCAAATGGACATTACTGTGGTGATTAATTTTCACTGTTGGCGCCGCCGCCGCCACCGCCGCCGTTGTCGTTGTGGATTTTCCAGCCCCACCGTTATTGTTGCTATTGCCACCACCCACCTCCAGATATTTTCTCCCTGACGATGAAACTGATACCTTGTTGCTGTTGTTGTGGGCTTTTGTGACGACAGATGTTGTCGCCGCCGTTTCATATGACAGCTTTCGAACTGCTGAATTCGCTGCTGCTGACGATGACGATGATGAGGAGGATGATGATGATTGCTGATGCTGTTGCTGTTGCCGTGATGTGCCACGTAAGTGTGTCGTTGTGCTTCCGTTGCCATTATATGCATTATACATTTTATCTTTGAAAGCGCGGCGTTTTCTTTCACGAGGAATATTGTCTATCGATTCAATTAGAAATATTTTTCTCACTCTCGCTTTCTCTATCTCTCTCTCTTTTTATCTTGTTTATATCTTTTATTTGTTTTGCTTATATCTCTTTGTATTTTATACTAGCTTCTAAAGTTTATCGTTTTATTTTTTATTAGTTTTTAAAACTAAGGTAACAAGGTGATTATTTTTGTTTTTAATCATTAAATAAGTTTCCCTGATGCAGTGCAATAGAATCTTTTTCTTCTTTTCTTTTTTAAATCTTCCTTTTCTTTTAATTGCTTAGGTTGCATTCGAAGATATTCTTTTTTTTTTGTTGGTAGAGGTGTGTGTGTGTGTTTATATGTGTGTAGGTATTGTACTTTTTGGAAAATTCAGCTCATTATCTTATTTTCTAACTTAGCACCTATGGATTCTTCACATCTGAAAAAAAAAGAAAGTAAGCGTTAGTCATAAAAAAAAATTTAAACTTTTTTTTTCTTAGTGTGCATGTACATACATACATAATTGTACAAATACAGTGTACTCCCTCATAAGCGGACACCGACGGTTCCGAAAAATGTGTTCGCTTATGAGAGGTGTACGGTTATGAGAAAACAAACAAAAGGACATTTAATAGAAAGGTTCTTTGAAATCTGTCCGGTTATGAGGGGTGTCCGTTATGAGAGAGTACACTGTATCTATCTTCAAGGTTAAGTAGAAATAAGGACGATGGGTCAATAAGTCTCTGAAAATTAAAACACATGGCATTGCCACTTCAAACCCAACATTTTGCTTGTCAAGAAGCATATTTCAACAGAACGCACACAAATTTTCAGACGGAACTGTCTGTGTTTTGTTGTGACAGTCATTTGAAACAGACGCCTACGAGAATTTTCTTAAAACCAGCAGAACAACGCACCGGCGCACAAGTCCGCAGTCACAATGGCAAAATTGCATGAATTTGGTTACGAATTGCTCCCTCATCCAGCATATTATCCAGACTTAGCCCCCTTTGACTATTTCCTGTTTCCAAACACGAAAAAATGGCTCGGCGGTCACTGTTTTTTTGCTTTTACCTTGCGAGCTGGAGCAGTTTTTTTTGGAAAGTCAATTGGTTGCTTGAAAACAATGTTTGATGAGGTTATTCCCCTTTACAGTGGCTTCCCGAAAATATGTTGGATATTTTGCCGATATTTTGAATCATTTCCGTAACGTTATCACAACTGATCTCCAACCAAACTATTACATCAAGGTGGACATGGATTAGTAGGTAGTGCGTTTGTTTGTGACATGGCCGGTGTAAGATAAACCACCGCAGGGGGAACAACAATCATAGCTACAAAGCACTACAGAGAAACGAATGAAATCTGCGTTTCTCCAAATACTATCCCAAAAAAAAAAGAGTTGCTGTCTGGAAGTACAATGGACCATATAGAGTCTGAGTGCTTCCGAGATGCTGATTGAACATTACTTCACACTACATCTGGGATGATGGCGTTCGCTCGACTCTCGAAATGAATCCTGCGCCTTTTTTAAATCTCCGTGGATATACTCTTATCGGCTTATTGAACGATTCTTCAATAGTAAAAAAATTGTTTATTGTTGAACAAGCTTCTCTTGTGAACATTTCGCACATACCGGCAGCGTAAAGCTTTCGATATTACCTTCTATTTTTTGCTTTAATTGGGCTGTGAACAGGTGACCAGTGCAGTGCGTCTTTTGTATGCAATGGATCAAAGATCTCGTAAACTGGATTTGGCTGCGATGTTTTCATTCCTGACGACAAATTTTTCTTTTTGTTTTCGTAGAATTCCGACCTAAGCAGCCATATTTACCTATGAAATTATGTTAGTGATATTAGATATTTGACGGCAATATACTCCACCATCGTCCTCAAGCACATTAACAGTGCGACATATGTATGTATAAAAATTCTGGTAAATCCAAGCGGAAAATATCTGTTTTTACAACACTGCACTGGTTAAGTGCAACACAATTCGATGTCACCTCATTCTATGACTGAAAAATGTCACTGTCATTCATTTACCAGTTGTCAGTATAGAATGGATGCGTTCAATAATATTTCAAAGATGAATGCGTTTAACCTTCAACCAGTATTTATGACTAGGTACATGGGCATGTAAAATGGTGCCAAAATAAAGAGAGCTGCTTAGTATATCGAAGTGCTTTTTGTTTCGGAAATTAATCTACTTTTTTTGCAAACGACGCGTGATGCTCACATCCGTAAGTCACTGCACTTTGCTAAACGAGGTTGTCTTGTCAATTATTTTAGACCAACAACTATTGAGTGGGAGTAATTATTTCACTAGATGTTGGCGGAAAGGATAATCTGCAAAATTCTGAGAACACTAGGAACCGATGGTGAGCCTGTTCTTACCTCTAAAGAAGGCAGTTTCTTTTTTCTACTACTTAAAGAAATACTTTGTTTTTTAATCACTCCCTATTGGCGCCATTTAGAGCGGGAAGTTCGAGAGAAGTTATTTCACTTTCCCATAATTCGCCAATGTCTGAAAAATGTCAGAAGACTAATAACCGTGATGAGAAAGCTTTTCAAAACGAAAGCATTTTGGATAATGGCCTTAATTTGTAGGTCCCTTCAATTTATGTGAAAAATTATAACACGCACAACATGAATGCACGAGAAAAGCGAAAAAAAATGGACCACATTTATTTTTTTTATCATTCCCAAATCACTGAACCTATTTTGATTGCGGTTTCTATAAATGTTTAGACAAATAGCCAGGGAAGGTATAAGTATTACTAAAGTATTAGCAAAGTATCATTAAAAGTATACCATAAAGCTGCTCAACAATAAGGAAAATAGTGCGGATAAGAGGTGCAAGTTTACAAACCGCCCTATGTTAGAAAATTGAATAATATTTATAAACGGGTCGATTGTGAATTGAAATTCAATTGCTTTACTATAAATTAAAGTAGTGTATGGAATTAAATGTACATATGTACATAAATAAGATCTCATTTTAAAAGAACCAAATTTAAACGTTTTTACACTATAAAGTCGGGCTTATTAGTGTCAACTCACATCATGCAAAATTTTATTTATGTCTCCGATAAAACCAAAATCAAAAAGTACAAAAATTGAAAAAAAAAAAAAAAAAAAAAAAAAAAAAAAAAAAAAAAAAATGGAAATAGGCCGTCTTTGTTATAAATTCAAAATTGCGCGCGATCCACGTTCTGCCCCGCTTACTACATTCTTTAGCAAGAACTCGAAACACAAATTCCATTACGCGAATTTAAGGTGTCAATAAACCTCACCACACTCTTACACCGGTTTTGGTTCACTGGTGAGAAAAGAAATGACAGCGAATCGAATTAACATATATTTAAGTTGTTTTCGAAGAAAAGGGGCACGACAAGCCGCTCGCTATAAGTATCCCGAAACCCCAATAACACCACCGTCGTCGAACTCTTCTGGGGATCTTTGCGGGCACATGTTGTGTTTTCCTCTGGCGGATATAAATGAAATTGTTTATTTTTTGTAATCGAAAGAATTACAAAAAAAAGTATATAGGTACACACTCATGCATATATCTACGAGTATGTATGTACACAAAAAGCCCGGTTCTGCCGTCATCTATAACACTGCCATGATAATGATGACACACAAGCGTTTTTTTTAAATTGTTTGTACCCTCGGAGTCACACTCAACGACGAAGACGACAAAAACAAAATTGGCGGGTGTTTCTGATGAATAAATATTGATTGGATGAATGGAAATATTTTGAAGGGAAATTAGTACTGTGCGTATTTACTTGAAGTGTCGTCCCGGGGATATGATTGTAAAGTGCTTCCAAAAATAGACACGAACACGAGTATGTACAAATTAACGAACAAAAAAAGGAGAGTTCATCAAAGCATTTTAGACGAGGTGAAGGAGTCAATTATGATAATTTGATGGCAAAATCGATTTGGTAATGTGCTTTACTCGTTCTCTATATCACTTTGGTATTAATTTGTGGAGACACTGTTTCGTTTTCACCATTCCTTATTGTAAAAGAGTAACGTACATGTTGTAAATTCAAAAATATTTGACGCGGAAATAGTGTGACCGGCCATTTTAAGAACGTGTGATGTTATTAAGTCTAAACTGTGAACCTTTAGTTATATTTGGATACATTCAACACTTGGGTTCTAGTTTCAGAAAATAGTCGTAGGGAAGAGACCATCAAAGGCCAACTTTAGGTTGCATTGACTGACGAATCATGATAGAACTTTAACCTCTGGGTACTTCAATACTTACATACATCAGAAAATTAATTAATTACATATACACTTCCTGTACTCGCGATTAGAGCAGGAACCGTTTAGTTTCGCCGGCTGCATTAAAATGGACCGGATTGCAGACGAAAACAAACAATTTTGGATTTCTGTCAAGCGAACATTTTGAAAAATGGATGTTAATGGAAGTGCGTATCGACTTTTTTTCCTTTCAGCTTCAGGGAGAAGAAAGACATTGGCTTCTAAAGTAAAAATATCTTCAAGTTATACGAGGAAAACTTAAGTAAGATTGTGGGAAGTCTTTATTGCACGACACTGCGTATGAAACAGACAAACTCCAGATATTTTGCTTAGAATGAAAGCTCAAGATTTACCACGCGAAACCATACTGCTAAGCCATGTACTCTAATAACACATATGTGTACGGGGAAAATATGCAAATGATGAGTTCTAATGGTCTTCACATAGGGAAAAATATTATTTTCGGGATCTATAATTGAAGAGAGTGCCTGTACCGCGTCATACGTACGTCTAAAAACTGCAACTACAAGACAACCAGAAGGTGTAAAGAAGTACCACAGTTGGAAGCCCATCGAGCATTGACTTCATAAAATGATTACTTTCATGAACATTCCGAGAAAACAAGAATAAATGAAGAATGCGTGCTTATAAAGGAATACAAAAAAGTTAGGAGAATGTGCCGGACAATTTAGGGAGATGTAACAGCAAGAAGTCTATCTAAGTGATTGAAGCAATCTATTCAAAATGGCAATTAGACAAACAGTATTTCTGCGGATTTATGTATTATGGGACGCCCCAGAAATTAAGTAGTCTTTCCGATCGACTTAATCTTCATGCTTTAGCGCCATGTAAGGAACGGAAACTTTGATAGGGACGTTAAAAGAATTTCGACGATGACCAGAAAGAACAACAGAACCTTCAGATGTCCCTAGTGTGATGCGCCTTAAGTTTCCTGCCAATGTCATGGTCCTTGGAGTAGTCTGCCTTCCTACAAACACTTCGAGTATATGCTTTCGGATTCATTAAGGTACTCTTTACATTTAAGCGCCATGTAAAAAACTGAAACGTTTATGGAATCGTTGAAAGAAATTTTGACGAGGATCAGAAAGAACAACAGAACCTTCAGATGTCCCTAGTGGGATGCGCTTCAAGTTTTCCGCCAATGTCATGGTCCTTAGAGTAGTGTCTACCTTCCTACAAGCTCTTCGAGTAAATGCTTTCGGAATCATTAAGGTGCTAGATGCAGTTGCTAAGCCGGGTGTGAGTGAAAAAGGACCATGAAAACCGAAACAACTTATGAATAGATAGCGATCAGTTTTAATTTTCAAGTAACACGAACTCACTTGACTTTAAATCCCCTGGATTACTTTGTGTGGGACGTACTTGAACATAAGACTAATAAATATCTAAGCTCTAAAGGTCATTGTCCAAATAATGGTCAACATTAACAAGGACCATTTAATTCAGGCATGCTGACGTTTCCGATCACAAATTGAGGCTGTTGTCGATGATCCTCCACACCCTGTATACAATAAGAAAAAATAAATAAAAAATCAGGAAACTAAACTACGTTGTTATAAACAAGTAATGCGCAGAGACTAAAAAAATCGATCCAGGAGCCCACCATTAAACACGGGACCCTGAGAAAGGCCAGGCGAAAAAACTAGTGAAAATCAAGGAAATTAGATCTTGTCGGTATCTTACAACTAACTGGGAATAGGGATAAATTTTAGGAGAAGAAATCCTATCGGCTACTATCCACTTGTGTTGCTGAAATATTTATAAGTAAACCGTTCCTTGAGCGAACGTCCATACATCGAGTAAATTACGTTACCCAACGCTATTGTCTTCTAACCTTCTGCGTAGGTCAATGAAAATAAAAAAAAGCCCTCTAAAACCTTAAGCGGATTTTCGATAAATGTCACTTAAACCGATTGGAATTTTTGTATTCGATAGAACAAACATTTTTTTTTTCTTGAATAGGATTTGCTTGACTTTATCTACAATGGCAAACCAATTAAACCGCGCACCAAAGTTTCATTGAACTCGTCTCTTACAGTTTTAGATCTCTAAATTTAATTTGATGACTCCACAGCTTTTTTTATGTTTGAAATTTAATTAACATGAGACAATCATCAAAACAAGCACCACAAGCAGAGCCAAACATAAATCATCAACCAATAAAGTTCGTTAGGACAAACACACAAACGTCAAATATTCGAAGTAACATTTTGGCGCGAAAACCGTGATTTTTTTTCAAATTCACTTCACACTTTGATTACATTGATTTATAAAATATTTTTTTTATTATTTAAAATTTAATTTAAAATGTAAATTTCTTGCATTAAAATGAAAAGAAAAAAGAAACAAATTTCAAAAGCAATAGAATTATGGAAAGAATGCTATACCGGAAGATTACCGTTTCTCTTCGAAAATGACTACTGTGGTCGGCTCAGCGTGTATTAACGAACGCGAGGGCACAGGTAGAGCGTGTGGTGGACACACACAGCCCTACACTACACTACTGTCTGTGCTGTGCCTCTACTGTATCTAGTAGGTACATTGCCACTTCAAGGGAATTTTCGGCGAACATAACCGGTGATACCAGTTTCATCTAATACCTCAATCTTTTGTTCCCTGTCCCCGACACCGCTGTTTTTATGTGCTGATATGAAATTTTTTTTCGGTAGAATATTATACGTGCTTCAGTGAATATTAACGAGAGGAAAACAGCATATTTTCATACACCGTGTATTCAGGTAGATTAAAAATCATCATTCAGAAGAAGACACGCGGCGAACACCTACATCGCGAAGGTACCTACTATTTGAGTTTGCTCTACAACAGAAATTTGGATCAAATTTCGAAGAAAAAAAACTTTGTTTTTTGAATATTTTTTGTAACTATCCGGCTCTGTAATTGGATATGTAGTTGCGAGGAGGAACATAATGGAAACAGACGCAGAGTTCTCCTCTTATCACGGATGAATGGAATTTTTCCAGAGCTTTGAATGAAGTTTGAAAGCAGTGGAGAGTTTGAAAGTGGTTTAAAATTACTTTTCCATTAGCGATGACTTTTCAATGCATACGTTGGAAGAAGATTTGACGTTTGAATGACTTTGACGGGTTAATGCTTTAAAAGGTTTTACAGTGGTTGTAAATAAGGGCGGGGGATTTTAATTAATTATGACAAAGAGGCTTCCGAATGTCCCATAAAAGCGTGTCTTTGCAACCGGAAGTTCTTAAAAGAGTTCGATCCCTGTACCATGGGGTCTGTGAAGTAAGACTTGTGAAAAATTGACATTTAGAAATCAGCACATGAGGTAAAAGCAGTGCTCTAATCTTCCCCTCTGCTTAGTATGCATACTTGTTCTCGTATATCTTGCGGTTTTGGTGATAAGTGTTATTGAAAATACTCGGCTTACATTATCATTGGATTAAGTCGAATCATTCATCATGGGTTAAACTATACTAGGCCCCTTATTGTGCAGTGTGACTCATATGACTGACAACTTTATTTTGTCTAGGTAAAATCTAATTGGACAATGTCCCGTTAGGCCGCCCGATAAGGTTCTTAAGACGTCTTTGTTGAGATCGAGTAAAGTTTTGGCCTTATAGCGGTTGGGGTTGATAACCTTTTTTGCTTATCTTAAGACCCAAGAGTTGGCCCAGTAGTTAGCCTGTCTGTCGATTTCCCATTATGAAGTATTAATTCATACCCGTTGAGTGAGGGCGTGGTAAGACCACAGTAATAAAAAAGGTTTTGTTGAATCTAGGTATGGCCCAGAATACATAAAAAATGGATGAACTAACGTCGACGCCTACAAAGTACAAATATTTGACACAACAGTCTAGAGTCTAGCCTCTCGCGACCATTCGTGTTGCGCATGTTATATTTTTCACAAGAAATGGAAGGGACCTACAGTTTGGAGCCATATCCGAAAGGTAAATTAAGATATTTTCTCATGACAGTTATTACTCTTGGACATTTGTCAGACATACGCGAGAGTTGGTACCGTGAAAAAACTTTTTAGTGTTTTCTAAAATTCGAACCTTGAACTCCCCGCAATCCAACTCACTAAACACTGAGCCACGGCGCCCCCAATGTCGACGACTACTAAGAAAAAAAAAATAGCAAATCAATTTTAATTGGGCGTTTGGCTACAGATCAGGGGGATATTATGGGGGTTTTTTGATGGCACAAGTATCAAGGGATTCCAAATGCATCACTGTGGTTTTATTAGAAAAGAGTCGAAGCATATACTCTGTATGATATTGCGGGCGTTTACATCGATTGGGTGAAGAACTTAAGGCGAAAGATCAAGGTTTGCTGTCAAAGAAAGTGTTAGGTTACAAGCATAAGGAGACAATTCATACATCAGTTAAGCAGATGATGAATTTGAATTCGAATTCTTGCCCAAACCATCTCTATTCTACTGATTTCGCCCCACTAGACTTTCATCTGTTCCCTAACCTCAAAAAACTAACATTTAGTGAGCACAATTGAATAGGTGCAATTGCTGCCAAATGAGAATTTTGACGGTCGCGAGAACCTTGAACCTCCCAAACAATAGTCTAACACACTAACCATTAAGTCATGGCGCCCCCAGAAGCTTTATCTAGCAATCAGGTTGTAAAAGTGTGTCTTCTGGGACACTATGTTCAAAAATACAAACACATGCACACGTTATGTATTTCGTAAAGAAAATGGCTTCGTAGCCTGCGAAACTCTCAATCTACCCTCGCATTAAAAATTCGGAGTTTGGGTGTGGAGATTTGACTAATGTACTGACTGCTAATGGGGTGGTTTTCACCGAGATGGCCTGCCATTCAAGAGCTTGTCTGGCAGACGTTTTGTTTTTTCCTTTTGTTTAGGTGAATGGTCCACAAGTGTTTTGAGTCTGAGGACACTTTTTTAATCTGCATTTCTGCAGGTGTCACGGCCGGAAATAAGACCATTAATGAAGTAGACAACCGTGTCTTACTTCATAGACAGTTTTTCAAAATTGTGAGTGACATGAAATCACTGCGCAAAAGCTATAACTCTCGCATTACATTTACAACTTTACGGATAAATTTAGAATGAAATACCTTATTCCCTTGTGGAACGTAACCTTCACGTACATAAGAGGGTTGATCTTGTACATAAGAGTAAACTTGTCAGTCAATAAATTATCTTAATGTCCTTACTTCCACTTGAAAGAAGGCTAAGCCATTAATTAAAATTGACTAACCACAAGCTGCTGCAGCAAATTATTGATTAAATTTAATTGATTCACAGCGACCGGTGGTGCAATGCCCTACCCTAGAAAACCCAACAAACAAGCAGCATAACAAAATAATTACAATAACGCTTCATTCAATTATAGTAAACAAACTTAAAAGGTAGTAAGTACAGTTTCTGTTTTCAGCGTAACACTCCTTCCTCGCTCCTTTCAATCAACCCTCCAATCCTCATTATAATACTCTTATAAGCTAGGGAAGTTCAGTGCCACTGCTATGCGAAAAAAAAACATAGAATTCTGTATGGAAAAAAATGGAAGCCATTTGGCCAGTACTATGCGACGCCACCCTGTATACTACATTTTATCCCCCCTGGTAAACAACATGACATAAAAATTAACCCTCCCAATATGAACAGACACACATGTTTATATATAAAATTTCCCATCGACTAGTATGTTGTGTAGGGGTAACACAATACACAAATCCACAGAATGCTATATAATAATACAAAAAAAATAAGAATAGGGCATGGATATTTGTATATAGCACATTTTTGTGTGTGTATTTGTGTCTATAATACAAAATGAGGGAAGACATTTTCTTTTCCGGTCTCGTCGTGGGGAGGCACATCATCATCTACAGACGCTTTAGTACTTTTTTTTTAACAATTTTTTTTTGTTTTAAATGAATGAAAATTTATGCATCAGACTGTAGTTTCGTTAATTGATTGATGTTGACATATGTCACTAGAAAAAAAAAAGGTTCAATGAACGACAGTTATTTTCCCACCACGCACAAAAGGAAAAATGAAAAAAAAAATGAAACAAAACATAAACCGGATGTAGTGGAGGGGGGGTTGACGAACTAATAAGAATAACACAGCGCAAGGACTGTTCTTATTGAATATCCAAATTTAATTTGGAATGAAACGGAAAAGGAAACTTTTTTTTTGTGAAAAAAACATGGATGGTTCACACACCCTTTTTTGTCGAGAATTTGAATTCACCACACTTGTGAAAAAGTTCAAAAACAAAAGAAAGAATAAATTAGGAAAAAAATATATTTGTTTAACAAACCCAATTCACTTTCGAATGCATCACAGAAGCCACTCCAGTTGTGGAGCTGTTCCGGCACCACTGGGCCTTAACAGTGGCCTGGCGCCCAACGTCATAATAACCGGTAAATTCCACTCTTACACATCACTTAAAAAACATAATAACTAAACTAAAAAGAAACAAAAAAAAAGCACTACACGCGCGACATAAGGCGCTGAATAACTAGTGTTCCAAGGCACTAGTACCGGCATTAGCAAGCAGCAAATACCAGCACTGACGCGGCGGCAGCAGCAAAACAACACACAACCAACAGACCAAGCGTCATACAAAACACTGGTCGCGGCCGCTTTATCCAACTAACACTGAAGTCGACGTCTTTCCAAAACAAAAAAATAACAAGAAGGGAACGCAAGCAAAGAGACAGAGGTGAGGTGATGGCGACGAACCACCACCAATCTTCATCATCATCAGCATTGTAACCATAGCCATTGCCATCGCCACCATCACCAACGTCGTCATCGTTCTACCATTTTTACCATTCAGAATCAAATCATCCACCAATGTACAGTTAGCTAATGGAAGGAATTTCTTTTTATACATATCTCTCTCCTTTTCACTCTATTGCTCATGATGGAGAGAAGTTTTGTCGGCTTTCTCCGTTCGCGTTTTTCTCATTCGCTTCACGTAGTGTTGAATTCTTGAGTTATAATTTCGCCGCGTTTAGCGTGTGGAATGTATTTGTGGAACGTAGACAGATAGTTTTGTTATAGGGGCTGCAAAGTGGCCTTATATTGATGAGGTTATATATGGTTTTCCCTTTCTTTCTTTCCTTTTTTTTTTACAATATTTACTATACTTCACTCCACTATAGTAAAAAAAAAAAAAAAAAACTAATTACAATGCAATACCTTATTGAGAATGCGAAGGGTGCATAGCATGGCCCTTTTATGTACACACAGCCAAGTTAGTCCTAAGTGCACAATACTATACCTATACTCTCCTTCGTGTGTCTGCTGCTTTGGAAATTCGTAATAAGTCACACACAACAACAATAACAAGCGATGTTGTGCTAGGAGAGGGGATAACTTTAAAAAAAAAAGTCTGGCTTTTTGTGTTTTATCGTAGGAAACGGAAAAAAAAAAAACAAATCCAACAAAACAAAAAGGAACACAAGAAACTACACATTCTGTTCTCTGCTGTGGATGTATCTTTTGTTTTGACTTTTCCATGAAGGATCGTGGGAAGATTGCAGTTCAGAGATTCAATTCAATCTATGTATGCATCTTGCAAAGAGCTTAATCTCTCTTCTTAGTGGAAAGAGGCAGTTCAAGTAGGAATTTACGGTATTAGATGTGGAACGCAAGGGCAGAAGCGATGTGACGTAAGCCGTGTTTCTTTTTACAAGCGCATATTCTTAAATATACAAGCGTAATAAATACTGCCATTTAGCGGCAATACAATTGAGAGCATAGAGAACTATTTTTCTCCCATTTGACACATAACCTCAAATGTCAAAATTTGCAGTGTCCACCGACAAAATTTATATTCTTAAGGAGGCAGTCCATTGATATGCGAAGAAAACTATCCGGAGTCTCAAGATGTAAGTAGTATACACTCGTATAGAACACTGTTCTGATTAATTTTTTTTTTCTTAGCCTCAAATAACATCTCTGCACAGTCTGCAATATCGCATTCCCACACATTTCTCAGTTGGCACCGTGGCTCAGCGTTAAGTCCCCCAAGAAATACAAAAGAGTTTTAATGGTCCCATCTCTGATAAATCTCTGACAAACGTTGGAAAGTCTACCATGAGAAGCTTCTGAATTGCGCCTTTGGGACTCGGCATCAAACTGGCATCAGGTAGGGTGCTCTAGTTTAGTTAGTCGATTGTGCTCAAACTGTTGGTCACTTGAAATTGGGCGAAGGATGTTCCCAGCGAACGGAAATCGCGAGGTTTATCGAAACCTCAGGAAGCCGTTCCCACCGAGTTGAAGTGATTTCAAATGTCATTAGCTGTCAATTTTGAAGTCAACAAATGTTTGTTGAAGCAGTAACAAGAAAGAAATTTATTGGAACGCAAAATGTACAAATGTACATTGCCTAACAGTTGTTTTGGCATCTAATAGTTTGACGTCTATAAATAAACACCAAAATTAAAATAAAAACATCTACCTCTTATCTTATGTTAAAGACTGCCATGAACTTTTCGGTAGGATAGTTTATTAGCTCATAGGGTCTTGGCTTCAAAATAACGTACCTGGCAGCCCAAACCTAAATACTCTGAAGTAAAAATGGTGGACTGCGTTGAAGGAGATGGTGTGGCGAGAACTTTTAAAGGGTTCTCTACGTAAAATTGTGGGCAATTATCGACATCAAGAGGATAGCTGCAGAAAACTGGATAAATTTGGTCCGAGATCGAAGCCAATGAAAGCATTGACAGGAAGCCTATGTTCAGCAGTGGACACAAAGGGCTGATAAATGATGATCATCCAATTTAATTGTTTTAAATTATGAGTGGCCGATGCAACAATAGAAACGACAATAGAAGCAAGGTCCCTACTGCATACATACCGTATTCTTACACCTTACACATTAGTTAGAAATGCAAATTTCGACGAATAGACTCTTCTGTGCACAAAAACGAAGGAAAGTACTTTAAATTTCAAGAAATAACTGCGGGGGGTACCGCAAGAAAGTGTTCTTAGTCTGATATTTTACCTATTAAATACTCGGGATATACGGTAAGAAGGCACCATTTATCAGCGATACCACCATTTTGGCAATAAGTGAGACCATCGAATATACCACTGAAAAATTGCAGAATGCATTGGATTGGTAAATGAATGGACAAAGATTTGGCGAAACGCGAAGAGCTCGAAAATCGATACATATGTATTCCAAGCTTAACATAGTGAACAACCTGCTGTTATACAAGAACATAGAAAATATCTTGAGGTAGGTTCAGATACATATCAGAAAATATCATCGTCATAAGTAGACAGAAAGTGTACAAGGCGAGGTGAAGCGACACATGTAGATCCACTACACGGTTTCGATCCCTAGTTAAATAGTTTTCTTAACGAAGCCATTGATTTTGACACTGCAGGCTTGGTTCACATCGATTATATCGCTGAAGATGTTTTCTCCTATAGGAGCCCATCTAATATGGACTGTTCTTTACCGCTGCTATTGACTGCCACGCTCAGTCCCTTAAAATGTCTGCTGAAGACGTATGATCCGATGATGAGGTTTGTGAAGTTAGAGAAGTTTTCTCTGCCCTATCTTAGCAATATCATCGTCCTTTAAACTATAAGGTTGGCCACATTCGACTAGCAGTGTTGCAATGGTTAATATATGTACGTAAGTTTGCCTTTTCCACTCGATTAGAAGATAATTAACAAATGAAATTTAGGCTCGGAGTCTGTACATTTGTCGGTCACTTGTACCTAGTGTTTATAAGTTTGGAAGGTGGCTGAAGTTATTATGGTTCCGAAGCTAAGAAAGCCACTCCATGAACCAACACCATTTATGAATATCGTTATTGCCAATAATGCCTAAAACTTGGGCGCCTCTATATTAATACCGATAATGATTGCAGTTTGAATCAATGATTTATTGAAAGGTTTTTCATGGCCCAACCTTTCGCGAAAGTCTGATAAGAATCCGACATTAAAAAAAGCCTTTCGAACATGGCTCTAAAATGTAGGTCCTCTTCTTTTTGTGCGCAAAAATATAACACGCACAACACGGATGGTCGCGAGAACCTAGGCTCTGGACCACATACAGCCTATTGCGTCAAATATTTGAATTTGTAATGTTGCTGGATATTAAAAAAATTAAGACCTATCAAAACTAAGAACCATTGAGCTTGTATGTATGTATGAATTTGGGGCCTTAAACCCTTTAACAGAAGGGTGGACGGGCATCGATGAATCGACTTCGCCGTTAGTTCTGATCATTTATACAAAGACTTCAAGGACTAAGTCCCATCTAAATGAGACTAAATGAGACAAGCTTACTTCCTGTAGTAAAGTGTAATAAGGTATAAAGAATAACTGATAAGATTTTGTAATCATATTCAGGTAGTTTAGCTTGGATTTGATGGTAGCAAAAATGGAAAACGAGCTACTATTTCTCATAACACACTTAGCAATGTTTTCTATCACAACATTTAAAACAGTTAAAACTTTAAAAACACACTGTGTGCATATCCTAAAAGCTGCGACATTTGAAATACACAGTTCGACATTTAAAAATTACAACTGTCACAGTTTTCGAATTACTCAAACTTCACAATATCTGTCATATCACCGCAAAATAAGTAAAATTTAGTAAAAAAAAAAAAAAAATAAAACAAGTCTTCCACAATTTTTTTTATTGAAAAACACTTCACGGACAGTTCAAACAAACTTCTAAAATTTGGTCAAAAAAATTATTGCTTCGAAAATATTTTTCTTTAAAAACTTTTCACAAATAAAATATACTCACTCATTATTTTCAAATAATAAAATTTGCGTTCGCAATAATAAATTGATTCGGATTATCCAGAAATATGTTTGCTTCGCTAGTATTTTACTTAGCGGCATAACTTTTTGTGGGTATATTTCGATTTTCGAATTTCGAAACGTTGTACTATAAGAGGCGCGCTTTTTTTTAACAAAAAATACAAAACAAATATGGCTACACCGGTTTATCTTTTCACAATTGCATTTACAAGTTAAAAAAAAAATATAACACTATACAAACGATGAAAAATAATTTAAAAAATAAATAAATAAATAAATTTAACAAATAAAAATTAACATTCAAACCGAGATTTCCTTTTTTAATGTGAACACTTCATACAGACATTTATATAACGGTTTTCTTTTACAATTAAGTTAACAAAGTCGCGGAGGATTATATAATTAACTAATTTTTTTATGTTTAATTCTAATTAATTTGCTAGATTTAATTTTTTGGTTTCGGTTACAGATGGAGCCACATTTCGTTTCTTTTTGTTTACTAATTTTTTTTATATGATAGTTGCACGGGTAATTAGAATTTTTGTAAAATTTTGTATATTGTGCGTTCCGTTATCTCCTTTTTTTGGTTCTCTTATTGTCGTGGCCTTTAAGAATTGCGTACGTACGTACTGCGCGTAACATAACATGCGACTAAATTTGAAAATGCAATCAGAATCAGGAATAAGGGGCGAAGAAGGGCTTCCTGCTGTTGCTGTTGGTTTATTTGTAGGGAGATGGCTTCTCATGGTGGTAGTGTAAAATTCAACTCTAATAACTGGTTATTGTGTTAGTGTGCTGAATATTTGTGATGCATTTGTGAATGCCTGCAACGGCAAGGGATGCGACAAAAACACCACCATCATACAACACAACACAGAATCATAGCACTGAAAATCTACTAGGAAGGGATGAGAGCAACAGCAAAGGGAGGAGTAAGCACCATTGAGCCGAAAAGAAGGCCTGCTGCTGGAAACATTATAATAAAGACGCGAATGAACGGATCAAAGCGCAGACAAAGAGAGAAACAAAAATAAAGGGATTAATTTAAAAAAAAAATACGACAACGGTGGGGTGCAAGTGAAGAGACGAACCAACACATACACACATATACGTCTATTTGTGCAGATAACAGTGACGGAAGTTGTCATATAGTAATGTCGAATTTTCAATCCTTCATAGCCATTCATATTGAATTCAACGAATTTTGAAGATTAAGCTTCGGATATCCTGAAAAGGATTGCTTTGCTATCGGTTCCCACATAAAAGTTTTTAGCTGTAGGACAATAAGTCGAGGTAGTTATATTATTTTAAGGTTCAACTATAAGAAGAAGAAGCTTATGTCATAATTCAACGAAAAGTTTTCCTCAGTTTCGTCAAGCACTTCATTATAGACTTTAGTGAACGCAGCCACTTTTTCATCCAATGAATCTAGCTGTCAAAATTGTTTCATTTCTGCCACTAGGCATTCATTCAACGTCGTAAAAACTGTCGATAGGTTGAGGTGGACTTAAGATTCGTAAGTCAGTCAGTGGAAAACTACTTTTTATAAAGAGTCACGACTTGTCTATCTTTCTGAGTAGAGCCATAAACTTGCAGAGGTTTCTTGTAAAATTCTTTGAGGAATATGTATGTCAAGGGTGCTTAGACGCCTCCCCTGAATCTGCGGTCTTATTTTTTTCAAATACATAGGTCCATTTGTCATACGTTGATAAGAGTTTGTACCAGCTTCTCTGTTCCAGACGATGTTCGACACGGCTAAATGAAAGCGATGTTTAGCCAGGCATGTAGAGGAATACTTCGTAACCGTCCCAAACAATCTTCCTAGACTTGAAAAAGGATCTTATAAAGTTTCTTAAGCTTTTCTTTTAGATACGGACTTCATGCGAAAAAAAAAACAATACAATGCTTGAGTCAAATATTTTTCGTTATGTCAGGAAGTCTATAAACTTCTTGGAGTAGATTGCACCGAAATTGGTCGGTGAGACTAATTTGTTGACCAGATGCTCGATTGCTTACGTCAAGAAGTGCATTCACATCCTATGAGAATATGAAGAAATATGAATCTCATCTCTTTGGTCTATTTAGGTTGTATTCGGTTTTAGATCTAGTCCTTGAGGATGTCTTTTGAAAAGTTTGTAAAAGTATTACCACACAAAGTCGCCTAGTCTTTGTTGTCTTCTTGGCCTAAAAACGCTGATTGTCGAAAGTGATGGCTTCGGAATCTAATCGATAAAACCCAAAATAAAAAAGCTTTCAAAGCTTTCAAATAATGTATTCCAAATGGACCGATGCCCGAAAACTATCCGCTCCATTACTTCTAGGAGAAGATGTCGGCATTTATATAGACGCCCAAGCAGCCATTAGCACCACCTGCTCCTTCGGTGATTAAGTCGATGTTGGTTTAGCGTTGCTTTGAAGAGTTAACTCTACTGCTGTAACGAAATAGTCAATAAACCAGCAAGTAAGTGTTCTGACCTGAACCAATCAATGGTCGACAACTTGGTTCTGATCTCATACAAAGGGCCTCATGGCACTTCCTAAATTCAGTAATGTTATCGACTTCCAAAAGCTAACTAAAAAGAGTTGGATAGCACTCCTTTCTTCTAACAATTCAAGGAAACTTTTCATACTGTACAGTAAAAGAAATGGGACACACTTGCGCTTAGTAAGCCACATTGAACACTTTCTATGGGCACCATTATTGGTGTGAATTTGCTAGCGATCTAGATAAAAAAAAACTATGGAGACAAAGGCACGGATGGACACAGTCCACATTCCATGTGAATACACAGGCTTAAGCAGAACCAGAAAGATGAAACTCGGATAATGTTCCTTCAACCATCCAAACCGAAATTTCAGTTTTTTCTCTTTTACTTATTTCACCCGAGAAATTTGACGATTTTAGGTCGTAGCATTTTTGACGTATCAGTCTATGAACGGTGAAAACGTAGAAAGATTGTGATCGTATTTTTCGAACACCAAATGGGACTCATTAATTGGGTAATTTCCAAAATTTCGAAGAAATCTTTTTCGAAAACAGTGTTATTTAGGAACGTCCGGTACTGTATGTGATTATATTTTTCAGTAAACTAATAAACCGGAAATCAGAAATGAAAGGGACGCACAAGATAGCACAGTTGCATGTACTCTAATTTGTGCACGGATGTGGAAGATGGAATGGAAGGGAGAGATCCAGGAGGGGAGAAAACTAAAATTTTACCAATTTCGATTCTTTTTAAAATAATTTGATTTAGGCCATCAGAGTGTAGAAAATCTACTGAAAATTTGATTTGTTTCTTTGAAGGAATCGGAAATTGAACTCTCAAGTGGAGGATAGCAGGCGAAAGATAAGTGACAAATTATGCTGCTGGAGGAGTTGAAAATTAATCTAATAACGAATCTTAGAGGTGCGTCTTTCAAAAATTCAGTCGTTTAAGAAGTTTCAAACATCATCTCATCATGGGCCGAAAAAGCTGAGGGCTTCAAATTTAACACCACTTTGTGTAAGTCCATTACTCTATCAGATGTTTGAGGTAAGATGTGATAGGTTGGATTAGGTAGATGGGTGCCTTGTGACAAATAGAGTCACTGTTCACTTAGACCAACAGTTCGGGTCCATTGTGCGCAATCATTTAACCCTGGAAACGCTGTAAGGTCCGTTGTTAGAACCATCCAGATAGTGATATGAATCTGAGGAAGTCCGTCAGATCTTCATTACCTACGTCCTCCAATTCCGAAAAGAAATAACTTCCGAGAGTCCTCATTCTTATAACGGAAAGGGCGGGACAATCACACAGCAGGTGACGAACAGATTCAATTTCTTCTTCGTCCCTGCAACTTCTGCAAAAGTCGTTATGCAGTACACCGAGTCGCTTCGCGTGAACGCCAATGGCACAATGACCAGTAATTATGCCGGAATTGACCCGTGCGTTATAACGACTCCGTTTTACCAGAGAGATTAACCTCTTCTTGCTGAAGGCCGGCCATAGCGACCTGGCCGTTGCACATGTTTCCAGATGAACCCAGCGTTTCAACAATAAAATCCTCTGAAACCTTGCCATTGTAAACAAAACATCGCACCATTTTAAGCTCTCATTGTTGCCCTAAAATAGGAATCAGTTTTCATGGGTGTTAAGAGCAGATAGGTCGATTCCGGACTACATCATCCCACTAACAAACTGTAATCGGAGAGTCTCTAACAGAATTCCTAGTTATCTATACCGACGGATTCGAAATGGACGTTGGTACTGGTGCCGGTGTCTACTGCGAGTCTGGATATAAAAACCGGTCCTTCAGACTTGAGGAGGATTGCAGTGTATTTCAAGCCGCAGTTGCTGCCATAAAGCAAGCTGCGGCCATGATTAGCGAGGGTAATATCTCTGGAAAACCAATGATGATATGATGATATCTCAGTGCCCAACAAAATGGACCGCGGTTAAGTACCGAGCATAGATATCCCGGATAACAAAAAATCGGATGAACTAGCCAGGGCAGTGGGACATCTACAGCTGTTGGTGTCGTGAATGGACACTGTGTGATTGAGAATCATGCAGAACGGCTAGGAGAGTCCAGGGCAGAACTATTGCCAACAAATCATAAAGAACATTACCTCTGATGAGTTGGGTTTCATTCGGCCCCTTTCAAATGAACCCCTGGCTTAGTGAAATACGCCCTAAATACAGGATGCAGATGCTATTTGTGGAGTCGCCTGTTTCGAAACGTGAAAAGGCTTCAACACGTTCGGCCAGCAAGAAAAAAACTGAAACTTGATAAACCAGTGCAATATCGTATTCACTAGGACCCTGAAACGTCGAGGTCGATTGCAAGGAACCTTCAGGTGTCTAAGCGACTAATTTGCGATGTGGTTAACGAAAACTTCCGAAGTTAGGAACAAACGAAAAGCCAACGTGTCCCTCCGAGAAGGTGGCTCCTCAACAAGTTCAAGCGTCCGGAAGATTCAGACCTTCTTTGTTTTTCAGAAAGTAAATAGAAATTTCTTCGAATGTCGCATGTGTGGTGAACACTAAGCTTCCTGCCAGAGGTGTTCTGAGAGTCATAATGGGGAGAGTTCTATTTTGGACGGTCTATAGGAAGAATACAACCTCCTCTCCATGATACTCTTTCTTTTGGACATTGAGAAGTGTTTTATAGTCGATAAGCATTTCTGATAAGAATGCGATAAATCGTAGCTGAAAATCGAAGTCAATCGACTTTATTTATCACCCAAGTGCCCAGTAAGAACTCATTACCCATCAAGGACCTATGACACAGTTTTATTTATCCATAAGCGATATATTTAAAAATGGTTCCTATCGACCAAGGATCTTGAATATTTATCTGTGATTCTTCCATTATCCTTGGGAGATAAAAGAAAAAAGAAATCTCATCATCGTACAACGAAAAATTCCCGGAATTACCTAAACGAGATCTGAGAAATTCTCATTGTAAACAGGAAGAAATATTTTAATGACACCATCAAAACTATCAGCAAGGATAATAGACCGAACATTCTCTAGGCTAGGCAGGCTATAGGGATAAGCAGTGGTCAAATACACTCGGCGACAATAATACATAGTTGGGTAACCCGAGAAACGTAATGCCTTCCTAATCACCTATTTCAGTTTCATTTACTGTAAAACTCTCCTCTCTCTAGTAATTGTAGCTGTGGATGTGGCGGTGCCTGTCAGTGTGTTTGTAAGGTACACGACGGAAAAAAAGGGTGTCTATCCTATCCTTATAGAAACCACTAATATAAGCTTCTCTCTCTGCAATTGTATTAAACCGAATAAGAAGGAAAGGAATAAAATTATTGCCCCTGGTTCAATGCTATTTCCATGACCATAGGTCGTAGGTACGTACAGAGTCATGCCGTAAATAAAATTCGAAATTTCAACTCTGAAAAAAAGTCCTTCTCTCATTGTTAGGAGAAGAACACACACCAATCGACAATGGGAGGGAGAAGTCATCGTTTTTGGATTTTGTGCCTGTCAAAAAGTCGTCACAGAACACACGTCTGCTTCGAAAATGCTCTGTTGTGTGCCTAATTTCAGGGCGCTACAACAGGACCAGAAGGACATCCACCTCTCTATTGTTTTCGAGTACTTCGAAAAGGTATTATTTGAAATAATTTCAGTAGAGAGAGTGAACAAAAAAAAAGGATCGTTTTATTGAATGTACGTAACATGGCAATTGCTGCATGTAGTGGTGTACGGATGCATTTTGGCAGCTGCTGTGTCACTGCATTGGGGTTTTTTTTTTAATTGAAAACTGTTTTTTATGCACTCAACGAATATGTGGAAGTTGTTTGCTTCCTTTTTTTGTATCAAAACAAAAGTTTACAGTCTCTATTGTTACTGTTAAGCGCCGAGGGCAGAGTAAAGGAAGTCCAGTCAACTCGTGTTTGGATAGAGACTCAACCAAGTGCTCTTCTTCTTGTTAACCCATTCTGGTAATGACCACTCACAGGTATGTACATATATTCGTATATGTACCAACGTATGTCGGGTATTTTCAGGTTCAATTAGAAAAAATCGACGAGATAACCATGCTGGTTAATGCCAACCACTTTTGGGAACCTAGTCATTGCTAGCTACCGGGAAAGAAGGATTAGTTAAAAAAGGACAACGTTACAGCATGAATACAAATCATAGATGGACACAACTTGAGCAGTTCAGAATCGTAGGGATTGCATGACCAGTCCTGGACCTCCTTACGTTTAGGACAAATTTGATCACAGGTTATTGCATCTGCAGCAAATATGTTTAAAGGTCGTCTATCAATAAGGACGTGTCTGAGGTGCGGCCAAAATCTTATTAGCTGTTTAAAGTACGTTTGCCTTCAAATAACCTGGATCTCAGCAATGGCTTAAATGATGTTGTTCTCTAGGTCTGAAATTAATTTTGGTTTATTGGTATATGTAGGTATAGGATCCACAAGAAAGGAGATCCCCCTCAACTGCGCCAATTACAGATGCATCAGTCCCCCCAACATCGCTCCATATGTGTGAACGCCTGAAATCCTTCATCGACAATCTGATTGGCCCCTATCAGTGTGGTTTCAGCTAGCAAAGTCGCGAGTCAATCAAAATTTTCACACTCCGGCAGATCCTGGAAAGAATTCAAGAAGTCCACACCGACACCCACCATTTTTTATCGATTTTAAGGCCGCATATGACATCATTTATAGAGACGAGCTATAGAGAGAAATTTTTAGTTTTGGCACTCCTGCAAAACTCGTTAGTCTGTGCTGGAGAACGCTCGCTGCTCCATCAAGGTCGGTAATGACTTCACCAAGATCTTTGATATCAAGAAAGGATTTATACAAGTTGATGTACTGTCATGTGACTTTTTTGACATCTTGAAAGAACTGTGCGAAATTCACAATCCAACTCCCGAGGCACAATCTTTCAAAAATCTGTACAACTACTAGCTTTAATAAATAAAGACTCAAGTCGTTCACCGAAAGGTCCACTTCCTGTGAACGGACGAAAATCTAAGAGGTTTCGCAACAGCAGCAATAAATTTGGTCGATTGAGAAATAGAGTCCAACTACACCGATCTCCTCGAATTTCGCTATAATATCTCGAATTGGGCTCTCTGCAAGATGCAAATTCCACGTAGGTCTTGCGCGAGCGTTTGGCGAACGGTGGAATGACGATAGACCAAGTCACACTGAGCGAATCTTAGAAAACACCAACGAATTTGAAGTCGAGACATACCACCTTTTAATCGATTTCAAAACCGCTTGTGATAGCATTCAACAAAAAACAGAACATCCGTTTCATAGATCAAGCAATCGTGGACGATGCCAGTGTACTTGGTCCTAACAATTGGATGCAGCATGCTAGGGATTGACGAACATAACACTCTGTTTTATCTTAAATCCAAGCTAAGAATGCTTCATGGATAATTAGTAAGGAAAAGGCAACTTCCGTTACGGAATACTTTGTATTTTACTGCCAACGTTACGAGATAAAGTGCCATCTACTAGAGCAAAAACTGGGATATGTCATAATACCGGATAAAAAATAAGTACGCAGGAAGCCAGGATAATGCATCTAAGAGGAATAGAGATAAGCACAGTTTAAATAGATTTAGGTCGAAGTCCGAAGTCCTTTTTTCTATCCATCTGATAATGTGGTGACTTTTTTCTTCCTTAGATGTGCCATCTAGGACTTGGATTCTATAAGATTTAAGTCACGGTTAGTATTGTTTCGGAAGCTGCAGTCGGAATTGCTACATTTCCGCTGATTCAGCCAAAGCATATTAAACGTAGGATGGGTTTCCCAGCAGTTGACCATGAGATCAGGGACACAGCACACGTCACTCAAAGGGCGTTTCCTTTCAATGATTCAACAAATGCTCCCCCTATAAGCAGCCAGCCTTGTACAGCTCCGTACATATTTTTTGCGCAACTCTGTTACAAACTACGAAAAGCATCGAACCATGCAATCCCTTATAATAATGTCTCCCAGAGTCCATTCAAAGCAAGAAATTGTAAATAATTCTCATGAACCTACACAAAAGATTCAAATTCTCTTAGTTACAATGAACCAAAAATTATGTCACCTTATGTTGAGTGTGTGTCTCTTCATCCGCAATCCCAAGGATTACCCAAAAGCAAAAGATACAATTTCTTCTCTTCCAAGCAAATGGAACAATGCAAACCTAGCAGCCTCCTAAAGGAACAGATGTCACAAGACATCTTCTCAGGTACAGAAAAAAAAAATTAAATAACCCAAGGAGATTGTGGATATCAATTGTTGCGTCCTTCATGGAATACATAACTTACTTCCGTAAAAAAAAAAAAAATATCTCATTTCGGGAAAAGCAGGAGTATGCGCAAAAGTAAGCTATTGACATGTGCCGATATGTATAATCACACAGCCCAACCTAACTAGTTGGCTAATAGGGTGTGCAATCATCTTTCCCTTGTGTGGAACTGATTTCTTTTAGGGAAAAAGAAAAACGTTTCCTTTTTTTTTTTTTTTTTTGATATCCCAGACTCATTATCTAAGAATAACCAGGAGTAGCAAGTATAGGCGAGCAGATGTGTTACCGATGGGTTAGTCTCCTTTTGCATTATTTTTGAAAGTAAAAGGTGTAAAATTCATTTTGGGATAAATGTAATTAGATTTGTCAGACGGAATCTTTTGAAAATCTAAAGCAGGAGTACACAAAATCCTGCCTAAGAGGGATATAATTTGTTGTAGTAGTACACCCTTTATTTTTTGGTACTCTGTGAGCTGCAATTACATGGTTGTACCCTTCGGACAGATTTAGATCAGATTTTTTTTTTTTACTTTTTTGACGCACTGGGGAGAGCAATTACGACAATAAATTTACGTATCGATTCGGGAGAAATATAAATTTCAAATAAAATGTAAAGTATGAGGAGTGTGTGGGATAAGTACCCGCGTTTGGATGACTGAGGGCGCTATTGAGTCAAAATTCACTCGTTTAGTACAGCCTTTCAAATTTTCAGAGTAGTTTTATTTGATAGTTTTGAGAGAGGGCGAGTTTATGGAAGGTTTTTGAATGGAAAACGTTCTGTCATTCGTGTCGAAAACGTGTGAGGAAATCAGAAAAAAAGTTGAATGTGGTTTATAAGGACTTCGATGACAATCATCAGATATTGATTCAGTGAATTTCAGACATTAAAAGTGTCCACGCCATGCGATTGAAGTGACTACAGAGCACATGGTCGAAAAAATCCATAATATCGAGCTAGCACAACGGTGGGTGAAGATCAGAAAAACAGCCAGGTACATATACACATACAATGGAATGTGATCAAAATTTTCGTTTACGAAAAATTGGGTATGTGACAGTTATCGGCAAGATGGCTTTCGAATTTCCTTTAGGCACTTTAGTAGGTTTCTCGAGTACACCAAAGAAAGTGATCGACTTCAGGAATCATTTTTCTGAGGGCAGTTTACCTAAAGCGTCATCCAACAAGAGGCGCTCCGTTGTTAAACTGTTAACATTCAACTGTCATTGCGATGACGCTTGATAGGTAAAAGAACGTGTCGGACAGGTTAGTGAAGTGAAGACTCCAACTCGTGTTCGTCCGGCAAGGTCAGCTGAAAATATCGCCGCCGTAGCTGAGAGTGTGACTGAAAATCCAGGTGTGTCCATTTCGAGACGATCATAGGAATTGGGCCTGTTCTTAACCACTTTGCATAAAGAACTTGGCCTTCATGGTTATAAGGCCCACTTGACACAAAAATTTAAGCCAGCAGACCAAACACAAAGCCGTACTTTCGCTGATTGGGTGCTGGAAATTAATGAACAAGATTATGATTCTCAGTGATGAGGCTCATTTCCATTTGTCTGGGTACGTAAACCAACAAAACTGTCCCATCTGAGGCTTTGAAACCCCAAGAGAAATAGTGGAACAACCTCCCCATTCACAACGAATGACAGTTTGGTGCAGAAATGATGCTTGTGCGAGCGTTTCAGTTTTTGACTTTTTCCCTGAAATTGATGCTATGGACGTGGACGACGTTTGTTTTCAGCAGGATGGCGCCACATGCCACACAGCTGATCAAACAATGGCGGCTCCATTGCGGCTCCAATGGAGACTTCAATTGACCCCCGAAATCCCGCGATTTAACACAATTAGTTATCACCGCGTTTCATAAAAATGTTGCGTTTTTCTATTGATTTACAATGACACCTCTTGTTGGATGACCCGATGTTAACAAAGTCATCGAATCATCACGTCAGCTCGATCACACACAACTTTGAAAGACACAGTAAGCTACATAAATGTTTTAGTTTCTATGTAATCGTGAATCCATAAATCTTTTAACTCCATAAACATCAGATACTTTGCATATTACTCACAAATTTTGTACAACCTCCTCTCGCATCACACCAGTCATGTAACCTAAATTCTAAGTTGATTGACACACTTAAAACAGTTGCCTCGCGTGTTGCTTGACTCGTGTTGTTAGAAGTACTTAAAATTGACTATAAAACAATAACGCCATCGGATTAATTTATTAGAATAACGCACACACATGCCGGTGTTTTTCCCGCCACTAAATTACTGTCAATGTAGAACGCGAACGTTTTGTTTTACCAAAGTAAACGGCAAAAAAAAAAAACAAAAAAGTTCGTTTTAAAGGTTCAGTGACACCGAGAATATAGTCTCTCCAGTTGCTAATAAAAAATAACATAGAAACCAACAATAACAATTAAATATCCCAAACGGAGATAAGAACAATTTCGATCTTTTCTTTTTTCGTTGTACATAGTTCTGCCAATTCCGACCTATTACGTTACCCGTCCGAAGTTGTAATGGCGGATGAAAATGATGAATGAATCATGATGAAAAATCAATGGCATTGTCAACATTTTTCGCGCCACCAACAGAAAAGTGAATCAAATTTTAAACTGGAATACTTATTTGGAGATGAACATTATTACTGAACTTCATTTTGTATCTTTTCCAGGGGGTGTGAAAAAATAGTTTAATTTTGTGTATCGGACACAACGTCGCCAAACAAATCGGATTATTTTGAAGTTCATCGTCGTCGCTTCAATAAGGTCGTCGCCGTTGTCGTCGTCCAGGATGGTAAAGTTATAAACGTTGAGCGTACACTTGGCGACAGACCAGTAAATTTTAATTTTTTCCTCAACTCTTTTCTTTATCTATGTCTGTAGCTGTCTTTTGCTTCGATATCCGATTAGTGTAAGGAGAATACAGCAACAATTAAGTTAATTTTATTTGCAAAGTGAAATGTACTTACAATTAAAATGTTTCTTCTAAATAATCTGTAAAAAAAAGATAGGAAAAGGATTTTAATTAGTTCTAAAAAAAAAACTTCGTCACCAGCGATTGATTACATTAAGATAAATAAATGAATACGTATACGAGGGTAGGTCAATAAGTCCATGAAAATTAAAACAGATGCCACCTCAAATCCAACATTTTGCTTGTCAAGAAGCATCTTTCAAACGAACACACCCAAATTTTTAAACAGATCTGTCAAATAGTTTTGTTGTGACAGCCATTTCAATACACTGAACCGTGAAGGCTTTGAAATCGGAAGCGGTATCATTTCTGTCACAGTCGGGTTCTACCTTCTGAAGCATTAATGGTTACGACTTTACAAAGGGGTTTTCTACGCTTCATTATTAGTTCCTTTCTTTTGAAATTCCTCTAAACCTAAAGATACGGCTGCCCTTCAAATTATTTAATTGGAAGGTAGTGGGTGGCAATTCACAACTTTGAGGAACGTTTTCACAGGCAGTCGCAGAACGCCAGCTGCAATACAGGTCTCCAAAATATTTAAACATAATAATATTCCCCGATGGCGCTAAAAAAGCCCAACAACAAAGTAACAGACCTTATGTGGTCCAGGGTTAGCTTCTAGCGACCATTCGTATTGTGCGAGTTATATTCTCCCACATAAATGGAGGGGACCTACAGTTTAGAGCCATATCCGAAAGGCAAACTGAGAAGTTTACTCATGACATTTATTACTCTCGGACTTTTTGCCACACATTCGCGAGAGGTGGGACCATGAAAAGCTTTTTTGTGTTTTCTGGGATTCGAGCCTCAAACATCCCGCTCAGGTATCCAACGCACTAACCACTGAGCCACGGCGCCCAGTGTAAAGTGCATTTTTTTACTCCAAATTGGGATCAACATCACTAGGTCTTACTCCTTTAGAACCGCGTTTTTTTGCAGTGACATCCCGTGGAATTTATATTGAATCACTGATCAATGTCAGGGCTTAGAATGGAGAGGTTCTGCTTTCCCTGCCACATTCTACGGTCAAATCAATCTCAAAGCGACGTCAATGCGAAAAAGTTAAACAAGTTCACTCAGCCTCTGCGCCTTCTATTGCACCACAGTGGAACCTGATGTCGTTTTAATGCCGCAGACTGTTATGTCATACCTCTCGAGGCCATAGAGGCAAAGACACTCATAACCACTACTACATAGCTTCTCCTAATTATATTCCAGCCATAAAGGATGCATAACTTATTTAAATTCTCATCGAATTCTACATTCGATTGACTGTTACAGTGGAATGTAATAGGCGTTGTCTCCTCATTTAAAACTCGAAAATGTTTCCCACGAGTCCAAAAATAGAAATTTCATTGGTAATTCAGAATTTATGAATGACTCTCCAAAGGCATTAACAGTTTGTAGAAGATACCAATATGGATTTTTAGATTACATCGTATACCACACGAAAAACCAAAAAAATCCTTTTGTCCTGTAGGTAAATGTGTGGTTATGAATTGCGTCAGAGAGTGAGAGTGTTCCTTTTTTGAAATCGATTCTAGGAAAAAAGATAAAAGTGAACTGTACACAAAACCCAAACGGAGTGCAACCAGAAAATGAATGTGATAAGGAATAGAAAATCAAGGATCTAAGGAATTTGACCGCCCTATCTATGCCTATCTATAGTATCGACCTCTCTTATGGGCAATAACTACATCCAAAGATTTGTTTGTCTTTGATTGAACAATTTCTGGTTTTTGAGTGCGATGTAAAAAATATTCAACTTTTCTCAAATCGACATGCAGTGATTGAAGGCAAAACCAGTTCGACAGGCTTCAATGAATCGATAGGACAATCGGAGTTGATGAAAAAAGGGCACTTCGAAAGGTTTCGTAGTTTACACAGAAAGTGGTCAAGTGGAATGCACTTGAAATGATAGCCCTTTGTTGGTCGTGTCGAACATTACATACTTTTTGGAACAAGGAACAGCAGGAGGTGTTAAACGATGTGAGAAAGAGTTACACAAAAGTCCAAAATGCAAAACATGCGTTGCGAACACATTGAGAATTTTGAATTTAGATGTCCTTTAAGTCTATGTATACTAGGTAGTCGCTGAAGAAAAAAAATAAAAAACAAAAGCGATCGATATTTCCTTTCTGCAACTTCATTTTGAATAAATAGGTTTTAAAAGAACAAAACGAACCACTGTTTGCGAATCATGTACGTTGTAGAGTGTTGGAATAGTTTTCAGCCTCAACCTGAGAGGATTAAGCACTCGCGCGAGTCATCTTGAAGAGAAATTCGTCCATTACCAGGCGAATGTATCGGAAATGAGCGAGTCTTGTCGCGTACTGACATGTAGCCCTGAACAGGTTCAAAATATCGCCATCTTTATGGACAGATAGTTTGCTATAACGACCTTAGTTTCGGCACCATAATCCCCTAAGATGTTGAAACAGAGCAAAGAAGAAACTCTCTTTACTAAGCTCTCGGTTCAAAATCACCCCTTGGGTGCCGAATCATAACAACTTAAAGCAGAATGAGCAAGCGGATAAAGCACTAAGGAGGGGATCAAATCTTGACAGATAACTTGCGCACGTAGTTCGTTTTCTGTTGGGAGCTTCTTAGATATTCTGTCAAAGGCCAACGTCAGGTCGCAAGGGTTGCATCTATAATTTTTCCATTACAACTTCATCTTCTTCGTTCACTTTTGTTCGGCGATGTAATGATCAGGATTATAGGGATCATAACCCTCCGTTTCGCCGATTCGACCTCAAAAAATATCTGGGGGCCTCGGCCTCGGTTTCGGATCACTTTGTCACTAAGCCCAATCAAATGCTGCGCCTGTATAGGAACGTTGTTTGATTTTTTAATTAAAATTCGATCAAGCTTTGGTACTCTTGCTGTCATACGCAGCATGTCCATAACAACAAGGAATACAAAGCAAAACTCGTGTAGCTATTGTTTCGAATAGCTTGGATTATAGACTACTAGCGCCAATTTCCTTTAACGCACGTCTTTGCAGTTGTTATATTGTACGCAAAAAAGTTAACTTGGCAGCACCAGGCATCGCACATTAAGAAAACCCTTCCTCGACAACAGAAATTCTTAGAGAAAAGGCTTAGTGGAATGATAAATTCTTAAACTCAATAGGATGGACATGGAGACTTTTCTTCCTTAGACACACAGCCAATTTCATGAGTTGTGGTAATAAAATGGTGCTAAAGGGCTTATTACGTTTCAGAGTGTAACTCTGAGAGGACCATTTACATATCATGATGAAAAATAAAACTGATTTGACCGAACAATTATGTGCTAGGCTCTCTGTTAAGAGTCAAAACTACTCAAACAACCCTCGTACACTCTTACTAACGAGAATGGAAGTTGGACATAAAATAAACTCATGAACTCGTTTAAAACTCACCTTCAAATAAGTCCAACTCAAGCAGATTTTAAGGTCATTTACAATTAACTAAAAACTGACCAGAAAAATCTGACCGTTAGAGAAACGATATTTTCCCTAAGGTTTTACACAGCATAAACTGAATATAAAGGGTAGGCCATCTGTTGGTTTCTTTTTGAAATTCCTATTAAAACTGCGTTGTTCACTATCTTTCAATAGTTGTTGCTTTATTGAAGAGAGTACACCCCGCGATACTTATGGAAAATAATTGCGTTCAAATGGCTGCTCCTGCTGGCTGGTAATAGCCTATCTTGGTAATCCAAATTTTCAGTACATTTTCAAAACGCAGATGTCCGAGTGGCCAAGGCATCTCTCCAAAACTGCTGATAACACGATTAACAAACTCAGTGCACAAAGATGGCCACTGAGTAGTAGGTAGTGTTTTTGCTTGTGACCTGTCCGGTGGAAGGTCAAACCCCGCTAGGAAAGGAATTCCACAAAATTGAATGACCCTTTTGAATGACAGAATGACGTCCTAGAAATCAGAAGTTAAGGATTGCAATTTTTTTTAAACTATAATGTGGAACCAGTAGTTGAACATCCATCTTGAGCCTTGATCTCATGGATTCTCAATTGAAGCTGTATCAGTTGCCATGTGGAGGACATATACCCCGACATTTTCTCTAAGTATGTACTTGAATGTAACATTTTTACTCCTTAAAACAGAGTTGCTTATGCAACATAGTCGTCTTTAGTTAGCGTAAATCTAAGTTCAAATTACAAATCGACATTTACAACAGCTAAGGTCCTAAAAACCATTTATTGTACTCGTAATTGTATCGCGATGAGCTCTCTATTCAATTGCAATTCAGTTTCAAAAGTTGTTTTTCTGGCTTAAATTTTGTTTACTGTGGATACACGTGAAAATATTTCTGAAAATGTCTTTAAAACTCCTATCCCGTAATCGCTTTGTCATTCGTATGTCCTTGAATTCATAGGATAACAGAATTGGGAGAGATTATATGTACAAAACAAACATTTAGTTCTACCTGCGACGAATTTTCTAAGAACAAGAATACGATTTGCATATTCTCGGGCCAAGTCTTTGTTTTCCCCACTTCTACAACTACCTGAGGGACTCTTATGTAGCAAATCGCGAGAAAAAGAATATCTAAATGCTTTTGTTTAAAAATTTACGGATTATATTACTTGAACCGAAGATTGGGATTTAAGGACTTATAACGCGTACTAAAAATCCACTTAATACGATTTATCTCGTCGCAAATTCATTTTGACTATTCGAATTTTAATATTGACTTAAAATAAACTTATGAGCGAGAATGAATGAATTATTTATCGCCGTAAATCTGATTATGTGTCGTAGTATATACAACATACAGTCTGTTCAGCAAAAAACGATTACTACGAAGTACACAGGTAAAAGAAAAAAAAACAAGATGTTTCATCTTAAATTGTTGAACTATCAGCATTTAACTTCATTACGATGACGTTTGATAAGTAAAAACAAGGAGATTATTAAATATGTATCGAAACACACTCACACAACGTGTTGAAATGGTCACAATTCACTATAAAAACGGTAAAAATATCACGGAAATATTTCGTAAAGTTCGTACTACTTTTGGTCATCATTCTATAGTGAATTTGATGGATAAATTTGAATGCCTCGAACAGCTTAGTAATGTAAAGACTCCAACTCGTGTTCATCCGGCAAAGTCAAACTAAACCCAAGAGAAATAGTGGAGCAGCCTCTCCATCCACAACGAGTGACAGTTTGGTGCGGTTTTTGGGGTGGCAGTGTCATTGGGCCATATATTTTGAAAAAATGGCTGGTACGACCGTTTCAGTGAATGAATTGCGTTACGGAACGATGTTGACTGTTTTTTTTTTTTGCCTGAAATTTATGCTATGGACGTAGATGACGTTTATTTTCAGCAGGACGGTGCCTCATGCCACACAGCTGGTGAAACAATGACTCTATTGCGTGACAAATTTCCTGGACGTGTGATTGAGACACACAATAAACTCTTCCCTCTCCACGAACCTCCACATGGGAGCATATTTCCTTTAAAACCTAGACACCTGGCTAATATGTCAGATGTCTTCAAGGCTTCATAGGGAGCTCAAATTGGTTTTGCAGATCGGTTGTATGGAACACTTAGATAGCTGCTGTATCAGAATGGACTGCTCTAAGTGTGTTTGCCGTCACACCAATCTAACCCTAAGCTTTCAGCGCGATCGAAGCCCATAGTGTTCATGTTCCAAAGAGCTGATGAGTTTTGCTTTTGTGCAGGGTTTTGCTGGATCTAGAAAACTTTATTGCTCGTATCGTAAGTGGGTATGAAACTTTGGAATTGCACGCATGATACCAAGCCCAAAAGGGAATCAAAAGATTGGCTGTCAAATAAAAGTTCTGGACCTAAGAAATTGGTCAGTGTATTGGGATGCCGAATGAGTAATTCTAATAAACTTTTTAGAGGATAAAGTTAGTCCCTATCCTTTTCGATGTTTGTCATACATTCGTGATATTCTTGACTTTATTTAAGGACCTAGCTTTCGTGTAATCCCTTTTACCCAGATGGCTTCGGTAGGAATGTAACATTCGTTTTCTCTCATATTTTCTTTTAAGCAACTCTCTTTAACTCCTTTTTCTGGACCCATACATAGCAAGCCTACTCCTTAGGCCTTCTAAGAATCACCAAAGCTTATGTAGGTCTTATTTTACAACAAAAGTAGAAGCACAGTTTTCGACATGCGCCCTCAGCAGTCAGTTTGCTCCGTCTTCTTAATTTCTAACTGAAGTTGAGTAGTCTTAAAAAGGATACGAATTTTAAGGAACAGAATGGAATACAACGCATTACTGCTTACAAAAGAAGTTAAAAAGCAAATTAGGCTACTGACCCTAACAAACGTTAAATTACCAATTATAAACTCTATCCATGAATTTTGTTTTTTAAGGATGCCATTCGTACTTTTCTCTACCTACAATATACACACATACATCTGTATTACTACCAACATATGACAAAAACAAAATATTTTAACCATTGTTTTATCCTGGTCTCCTTCAACTAACACTCTCGCCCATGCACACAAAGAAAAACAATGCAAAAACCATGAAATTTATCCAAAGGAATTGCAACACAACCAACAGGAGAGTAATAGAAGCCTTCGCCCCAGGCATTCCTTGCAAAAATTAAAGCAAAAAAGAAAAACTCAATAAAAACTGCAATCAAGAGTGCGCTAAACAAAACCTCAAATAGGACGCAACAAAGGGCGCAGAAGTAACAGCTCTCAACTCGGAAAACGAAGGCTCCAGCCGCACCACACAAATTGCATGTGTTGTTGACGGACGCGCAATAGCTTCAACAGCACACACTGTGAACACAATGAAGACCTACAAGTACGACGACGTTAGCGATGAAATTCCTTGGAAATGGTTAAAAAGGACTAAAATAAACTGAAAACGTGGAAAAAAAAACAACAAACACTTAACAAAGTAAGAAGAGAAAAATAGCCAACGAATAATAAACAACACAAGAGTCAAACACAAAACAAGCCCTGAAATAAAAATATACCCATCCACCTATAGGTTATGTACAACAGGGGAAGCGTTGGAACGCATATTCACCATTAAGCGAGTAGAGACTAGGATATGCTGGGCGTCCATCGAAGACAGCGCGCAAGTGAGGAGAAATACAAAAAAAAAAAAAAAAGACTAAGGATAAAAGAGAAGTTCCGAGGCCGAGATAGGATCATCATCAAAACAAAATATGGCCAAAGGAATTTCTCGAGTTTGTTTTTTTTCGTTTCTCTATTTTCACATTGAATCTCGATTATGGTGGTTGCTCATCTTTTTTGTTCATTGTTTCTTTAAATTTCAGGCGAAACGGTCCGGGAGAGCGAGGAGCAAGGCGTAATTAGTGGCTCTGGCGGTGCGGGTCGATAGCCACTACTTTAGCTAGTCATTGACCATAGGTGGGTCGCCCATACACATGAATGTTTACATCCTTTGATCGTAGCTTGTTATATGATGGAGTGGATGAGCTGCAAAGATGAAAATTGAAGCGGATAAACAAAACCATTGACCGCGACGCGGTAGTCTGTTAAAAGTTGCAAATCAAAGGTAATAAGGAAAAGGCAATGGAATGAAATTATGGTCGAAGGACTTTTAGCGGGACGCAAAAGGATTAATCATGTTGGCAGTACTTGTTTGAAACCTATCTTTACTTCGAATTACATATATACGACATGGTTAGAATATTCCTTTAATTGACAAGGATTCTGCTTTCCAAGTCGTGAACTTGGTGTTAAAACAGCCTTTGGAATCATTGCATAGCTTTATAGGAAATATAGACACATTTTCAGTTTAAGCTCAACGAGATCTTGGAAAATGATTGACATTGACAACAAATTTGAGTGACACATGGCCATGATGACAAAAGCAATTTAAGCTAAGAATGTCTCTTTCTCAACCATTCTAATCGCCATTGCACGCACTGGACATGATTTCAATAAATGCCGACTTTACGGCTTCCCAAAAAGTTTTCAGTTTAGGCTACAAGCAATTAATGAGGGAATCCTTTTCATCTTTTGTTTTCAAAACCGAAATGGACGGCATGCATAAACCCACTACTAGGATAAATACTGTACCGCAAACCGATATATATTTTCATATATGTACATCGATAGTCAGGCAGCCATCAAAAACCTATCACCCAGCAGCATATGTTCCGAGGCAGTAAAAGACTGCTGTACTTAACATTGGCTAAGTACCAGGTCAGTGATATTCCACAAAATTTAAAAGCTGACGAACAGGCAACGCAAGGATATTCCATACATTTACAAAGGTAGCAGTGCGCCCACAGCCCTATAACCAATCTATCTTGTTTCTATATGTGCAGGCAACAGTGATCTCGAAATATCGCGCCTTTGGAAAAACGCCCGATTGTTTGTCTATAAGCTTCACGTCGAAATTTAGTTGATGACCAACACCAGCTATGGCCATTGAGGCTTACATGTCCGGTCGCGAATTGAGGCTATTATCGATTCTAAAGTTGGTTTCTTTGAATAATATGAGCTACAGATGTGCATATATATATGTATGTGCATTTTTGTCTGTGGAATTATATTCTAAACCGTTTTTTTCTTTTGCTTAAGTTATGAGCACTTCATTTTTATTTTTAAATATCCTCCGTACACTGTATGCATACACTCCCCTAGTAAGAAAGAAAACTCGCTCGACCTAAGTAAATGTGGGGTGGAACAATCGATAAGGCATTGTGCTATTTTAAAATGAGCTGGAGGGAGATTAAATGCACTTACAAAACTCTGAAACAGGATGGCAGACACACAAGCAACGTGTAATATGGGGTGGGCGTCGTGGCTCAGTGGCCAGTGCTTTCGACTACTGAGCTATATCTATAATATTCAAATCCCAAAAAAAAGAACAAGACTTTTTCAGTATCCTACTTCATGAGAAAGTTTCTTTATTTCGTCCCTTCAATGCGGGATACGGTGGTCCCGTACAACACGGAAAGCTGCAAGAAGCTATGCCTTGGCCAATATACACGCCGGAGTCACCGGCACCAAGGAAATCCGTTGTCGTTAGGTCCTTTTCTATTTATTGCAGTCCTAGATTATCTGCTTGAAGGAAAAGTGACGGACCCTAAGCGCATCAGTTATTCTTTGCTGACGATGGAGCCATTAAGTGCAGGAAAAATCTGCCTTTTTTTGTGACCGGAAAATGCCCCCTAAGCTGATAGGAAGGCTTTACACCGCGGTTGTTCGTTTGGCGCTCACATACGGTTCGCAATGCTGGACAATGTATACAAATTAATGGGAGCTGAGATGAAGTTGCTTTGCATGACAGCAGGAGGGACAAATCTTGATCGAATTAGAAGTTCGCAGATCCGAGGAAGCCTTCACGTTAAAGAACCCATCTCAAAAAAATTAGAGCACGACTGGCTCAGTTGGCATTGCCATGATGAAAGGACGGATTCGACGAACCCTGTCAAAAAAAGGAATGTCAATCAACGTTCCTGTACAAGCGCGGAAGAGAGGCAGACCAAAATACCCCTGAATCACACAAATGCAAAAACAGCAGCATTTGATTGACTTCAGTGACAAAGTGATCCGAAACCGAGGCTTGTAGATATTTTTTTGAGGTCGAATCGGCGAACTTCACATGCAGACCTGTAGAGATGCAGTAAAGTAGGAGGGTTGTGATCCCTATAGTCCTGATTATAATCTCGTCGAACAAAAGAAAAGAAGAATTGGATCTCTTCTTTCACTATATGCCTTAGACCGAAAACTTATCAGCCGTCCCTCGTAAGTACAGTATTTAGAAGTGATATACGGTGTCATAGACGAGGATGTTCAAATAGCTGTTGCATCATTTGATTTGGTCCTGAGACTACAATCTATTTCAAAGCTGAAGAAAATCTCCCGAAGGAATCAAAATTTCTACCAACGTGTTAAACAAATCGCTGTAAAAAAGAAGTTAGAATGACTCTCGAATAAAGTTGGACTACGCATCTGTCACTTGAGACGGCTAGGAGATGTAGAGCAAATGGACACCAATGCTCCGGGCCGCAGAGTCTTCGAATCTAACCCGGAGGTACAACGCAGTAGAGTAAGACCTCGTCTAAGGCGACGCGCACAAGTAGAAGAGGACCTTAACCACCTTGGAGTGCTCAACTGGAGGCAGTTAGTAAGTAACAAAACCAGCGATTGACAATAAAACAAAGCCTCTCTCTCTCTCTCTCTCTTTTCGGACTCAACAGGACTGCACAGTCCACAAAACACAAAATAAACACTACCTCTCCATTTAGTTTTTCATTTTCATCATAAAGTATATATATGCATATATTTTTATTTTTTTCTTTATATAAATCTACCGTTATTACATTTACAGAGTATTTATAATTTTTTTTATCCAATTACATTAAAAAAAAGAGAAAAATATACAACGGTTAAAAATACAAATAATTCTTAAAAGAAGAAAAATCTCTTAAATTAGTTTTAGTGTAGATTATTTATATATTTCTGTATATATATTTAATATTTCGTTTTTTTTTTGTATATATTATAATTACTTCATTCGAATACTTGACTTATGTCATATAAGAGAATAGAAAATTTCATGTAAATATTTATGTATGTATATGGGGAGAGATTATATAACATTTTGATTTTTTTCTTTCTTTAAACATAAAAAATAAATAAATTAAAATATAACAAACACTTCATTATGAGTCACAGTTAATATGTTAGCTCTGGCGGCCTTATTTTTTTTTATAAATTTTCGTATTACAACAACAAAAAAAGAGAACAAAATTATACTGTGTGTAGAGTCACAGTGGGAGTTTTGGAACATGCTGGGTGGTGGTGATAGTGGAGAAAAAAAAGAGAGAATTATAAGCAAACAAGAAAAAAAATTGTAACGAAATTCCACACCAGTTCCAAAGGCTTTTTTTCGATTTTGTAATATTTATCTAGAGCGCTAATTTGCGTCAGTCTTCCACTTTCTACTTGTTTTGGTGTTTCTGATTTTTATTTTTATTTCATTTTTTTAAATTTATTCTTCTTCATGTGTTATGATGAAGGAGTAGCTTTTGAAATTTTTATTGTTACGCCCTCCGAAGCTTGGCTGAAACCCGAGGGGAGACATTGTGCATCGTAAATCATTGTCCGTGTGGCAGGATTCCAATTTGGTTGTCTGAGTCGATTTTGTAGTTTCGTCTGCGTTATGCGTGTGTGTGGGGGGGATGATGGTGTCGCGTATCCTTAAAATCATAAAATGGATTTTAAAATAAAATTAATTTTAGTTTGTAATGAGTAAGTACTTACTTTTGGATGAATGTCTGCGGTCATTTCGAAAATATCGTCTCTGCACACTGGTTAGAGGATGTATTGCTTCTGTAGCTAGTGGTGTTGGTGGTGTAGTGTTACTGGTGCCTGGTGGTTGGCGAGTGTTTTTTCATTTTTGGCAGTCATAAGCTACTTCTTTAAATATTACACATGTGGAATGACTACTGCAGCATTAAGGCATTCAAGTTTCGCTGCAGGATTATATCTTTGACTGAATTGAACACAAGTTCGATGTTTCTTGTACTAACTGCATTGGTGAAATGGTGATATGTGCGGGTATGATTGCCCGTATGGACTTTCATGAACAGTTGCAAGATGAAATTTTGCACATCGACAACCGAGTGTGAATTGCCAGCAAATTGCGGGTAATACCAGCGAATATCAGTCTCGGTGTCACGCACTTTCTGCTCCAACAGATCCTTCTTGTTGAGGAACAGTATTATAGAGATATTCTTGAACGTTGTATTATTTACAATGGTATCGAAAATATTTTTCGATTCCTCCAATCGATTAGTTTTACGATCTTCAGCTAGAACTTGATCGAATTCCGAGCTTGAGGCGAGAAATATTATCGATGTCACCGAACAGTCAAAGCATTTGGTCCACTTCTGACGTTGGGTTCGCTGCCCGCCCACATCGACAAACACAAAGGGAATGTTTTGTATTCGAATGCAGAGTTCGTAGACACCTTTGGTTGCTTTTCGACAATGCAGGATATCTTTGTATGACGGCACATAGTCGAGTTCTGATATTCGTTCGATTTCATTTAGGAAATAACTAACCGAATCGGAGATTTGAAATTCATTTCGTCGCTCGTAGGCTCGTCGAATGGCTCGATCATGCCATAGCTTCTGAATTATGGATGCATTCTGTCGGAATAGCTTCACATCAAGACTTTGGCATTGCATAAGATTCGCATAGTATGCATCTTTTTCTGATGTTGCGTTCTCCCATGGGATTTCGAGTTTCTCTCTGGCATCGATCAGAACTTGCATCCCCTTAACTATATTTTGGTATATTATGAATTGATACTCTCGTATCAGTTCGGGTTCGAACTTAACTCCGTGAATTATTCGCATTTGCTTGAGAAATGTCGATTTTCCGGATTCACCGGCGCCGAGTAGCAGGAGTTTGACTTGCCGTCGAAATGCACTTTTGTCCTTTTCGAGGAATTTATCGATTTCATTCGATATATGGCGTTGTTCCATCTCTTCTGGACTGACACGAAGTCGAATTAAATAATTTATTAGGTCGCCACAGCATTTTAGGCAAGAGAAACGTGACGAGTGGTGCCTTCGCCTTGAACGCATCATGTCATTGTTGGCACCATCGTAATTCGGTTGGAATCCGGTTAAACTTGAATTATATTCACCACTAGCTTCTGCCATGATTATCATACTGCATTTTGTTTTGGGCGGGTCTATAAACGATAACAAAAAGGAGTTTTTTTTGTTTTGACTACTCAATGCGCAACAAGGTGGGTTTTTTTTTTTGTGTGCGATGCAGCGATTTGTGCAACGTTTTTTTTTAATTTATATAATAACACAGTATACATAATAATACAGTAGCGCAAAACACAGAACAACTTTTTCATCATCATTTTGTTAAACAAACTTTTTTTTTTTTACTTCAACGGATACAGCACGGTATTTTGACAACGCGAATTCTCGAACGATTTTGTTTTATTGTGACTATGGCACGTTTATCATGACACACAGAGTGAGATAGATGTAGCAACAAGTTAAGAATTAGAAGTAAGATTAAATTGAGATACAATTTATATTCATATCGATAAGTTTTAGAACAGTGTTGTCCAAATTCGGAAAAGATTTGATTTCTTACTGACTATATAATAAACTTACAACTCTATTCCCTAAGTCGAGTTATGCATCACTGCTTGGTCGATTCATCTGTTACTATACTACTTGACGATCGAGTCGAACCATTTGCCGATAATCGACACTTTTGTCGAGTCGAATTTTAATAAAATTATATCTGGGTTCGCTAAGAAACTGTACAAAATTGTTACAATCTTGTTGCCAGATAGAAAAAAGAGAGTTTTGACTAATGGAATACGGAAATTGTCACCCAAGTGGCATTAGCGACTCAGAGAATAAGGAGTATTTCCAGTTTCGATGTTGAATCGACTCGACTTCGGTGAAAGTGGTGTTAGTCAACATTTGCTCATATGAGTAAAGTTTTTAATATTTTCATGAACTGTTTTCTTTTTTTTACTAAGATATACCAGATAACTTAAAATATACAATACGTAAAACCAGTTAAATGGGCTTCAAGAAATTATTAGGCTGATTCGTTTGGTTAAGTTTTCTAGCAAAAAATCGTTTCTTCTCCCCCGATGTGTATCTTCAATTACAAGTTTTCAATCCCATCCATGTCAGCGAGTTAGTTCCAACTTTTAAGGAGCGACAGCGTTGGTAAGTGTTGAGTATTCCCTTCATAACCTAGCCTCAACAACGAGTGCATCTGTTTGGCCCTCTGTTCTTCCCTTAAATCTTACAACAAAAGCTCCTTCATTTCGTGAATGTATGCTTCTATGCTTAATTCGTGTGCTTATTGAATGTGTATTGACATTTCAGTGAATAGGATTTCTTTAGCCGAGATGGATTAAACGTTACGTAATTACCCGATCTTTAGCTTTATGTCAATCATTACCACCCTTATTTATGGTTTTTATCTGACTTAATTGCTTTATAAAAAAAATAGCCACAAGTTGTAGAAGAAGAAAAAAAGACATGACAAAACGTTCTCTTAATCAGCATGAAAGCCAGTGAGGTACAATAGATAGAAGGTAAGGTACCCTGGACTCTGATAAAGTCCATGTCTACGTTAAAGTAAGATTTCATGTTTAAATTTTTTAGTAGACACTAAATATTCTGTAGAGCAAAACGTCGATTTAAATAAATTAAAATATATTTGTCTTAGAAAAAATTTAATCAAAATGTGCAAAAAAATTGACCTTCGACTTCTTATAAAGGACGAAAAGCCAATTTGGAATATTGCATTGCATTGGAAAAAAAGATGGAAAATAAAAATGTGGATTGTGTTTTCTTTCGGTTTGTAAGAATGAAAAATTTTACACACAATCAAGTAGCATCGCATACATACATACAAGTTTATTTCTAGTAGGTTTATGAGATTGAAGTCTCTTGTAATTCAACAAACTAGACATAAGAAGTAAATCTTAAGCTTTCTGCATTCGATCCCATATTGGCTAGAGCCCAGTACCATCCACATTCGAGTAGATTGACCGTATAACATATAATTTCAGGTGCATCCAAAACGTTTACCACATGAAATCCATAATATAATTCCTTTATGTAACGATATAAAATATTTTCAATGAATATTAGACTAACAATGATGCACGAATCAAAGCTCAATTCATTTGAAATCCCAACATTATATTTTATTTATTTATTCGTTACCAATACATTTAATATAAAAGTAAAAAAAAAAACGTTTTAAAATAAATTTATGTTAAGTATTTATATATTAATATAAAAAAAACATAAATATGTATAAAAAAGAAAAAAAAAATTGTTGTAAAGAATCTGGCAACACTATTTCACTGCCGACATGTTTTATTTAATTTCCACTCATACAGATGTGAAAACAAAATATTTATTTTAATGTGTACGCGAGGAAAAAAAACTAAGCAAGTGTGGTGTACTCACTCAATTGCTGATTTCTGGCGCAATTTTCTACCGTTTGTTCCTCAGTTTGTATACTGTATTGTTATGTATACTGTGAAATTGATCATTATTATAAAAATAAAAAAAAATCTACTCGGTAAAGTTAGCACGAATTTAAAAAGTACTATAGCTCGAGAAAAACTTTTCAAAAATTCAAAATAAACATTTTTCGATTTCCTACTCATTTACTACGGGCACAAACCATTTTTTTTTTTTTTAGTTTTTATTTGAGTTCGATTTTATGTCTGAGCTATAGCACTTAGTACTAAATTTACAGAGTTAAAGTAAATTTTAAAATAAATTCTACAGCACTGTTTTTGTTTATGATAATGATAATAATAAATAATTAAAATGAAACAATATAAAACCCTGAAACGTAGCCCTTCCCTTAAATGGATAAAGGAAAGCCTAAGGAATGAACTTAACTGTCAAAAAAAAAAAAAATTTTCAAAATTAAGTTTTATTTAAAATGTTATTAAGAAATAAATCGTAAAGGAAATTGTTGACACAACTGAGAGCTAAGCCGCGTTTATCATGTTGTAGTGTTGTAGTGACCGTTAAGTCGTTCCTTAGTATTTTTAACAATAGTTGCCTAAGAAGCACACGAATTAAGCAGATTCTGAGTTATACATACATGTATATGGGGTACGGTGAAAAGTTCCTGGCATAGCACAGAGATGGCATTGCAATCAATGAAATTTTTTTTGTATGATGTTGGTACGCGTGTCACAATAACGAATGTCAAGTTTCAATTGGATCTACGTGTCACAATAACGAATGTCAAGTTTCATTTGGAGCTGTCAAGTAGTTTTCTTAACACAACTTTTTGAAGTAAGCCTGTTTCCTGGAAATGGATAAACTGGAATATTGTGCCGTCAGTAAATTATTCCTTCTGGAAGGTGTATTCTCAACGGAAATTAATCCAAAGCTGGTAGAGTTTTAAAGGAGTCTCCTAAGTCATTTTTAGTAATGAAGCGCTGCATCCAAACATCAAGAAAGGTCACAATTTTTTATTAGACGATCGGAGATTAAAAGTGTCAAAGATAGCTGATGTCGTAGGGATTTGCGATTAGAATGTTTCCTGCAAAGTGTTGTTTTTGAACTTGTTGTCTTCTGAAGTCTTTGACATTTTTATATTGTAGCAGCCGAGGGACGTCCTGCTACTGCCGTCGTCCCAAAAAAATCATCGACAGTGGTCGGGACATTCTGGTAGAGAAGATCCGATGCACCTACAGCGATATCGAGTCATCCTTGGACACATCTGTGACCTGCATTATTCTGCATGATTCTTTCATAATCATCTGATCGGCGGGAAGATTTGGAAGGAGACCCAAAAGGTGCAAAAAAAAAAAAAAATATACAAAAAATTTTATCAAGAAGTATTCAACAATGTTACCGCTGATCAAACTAGGTCTTAATTTTATGAACCAAAAAACAAGCGATAGTCAAGGCAAAGGACCCCCCAGACGACAGTAAGTCGTAAGTAATGATGGGCACCTCCGATTTAAAGATTAGTCCCTTACGGTGGTATGTGGGGCTCTGCCACCGGTGAACTTCAATTCACCAGAACCCGCTGGTACCGCCAGCAGCTCTAGAAACACTGTACGTGTGGAGGGGCATCTGCAGAATCTCTGCCTAGATAACGACTGCTCGTTACTTTTAGATGAGCTTACGATAGAAGTGAACGCTGAATAAGACCGACAAGGCTAGCTAAGCACTTCCCAAAGTGTCCGACTTCAAAAAAAGGTCGCCGAGTCGCGAAACTTGAGCGGCCCTTCGGACCCTGGCCTGGTTAGGCCATAAGACGGAGAAGGAATGGGAGTTTGGCAGAGAGGGAATTGCACGACTGGGCTTTCGGTGAGCCAACCAACAGAAAAACAACAGCGGCGACCTCACATTCTAACCCTCAGGTGTTTTATAATGGAATTAATTATGTTGGCTTGAATGCATCCAATAGAGCACCGCCTTAAACTAATTCGTTACACAGCGTCTTCCAAGCGGAGATCATGGCGATAAAGGAAGCCTTGTCGTGGATTGAGTACAATATGATGTCTAAGCGGGATAGCATCATTTTTACTGACAACCATGCCGCGATTATAGCTCTGGAATCCGTCAACTTTAACGAACTGCCCTAAATTGTCGCATGTCTCTTAATGAGATGGCTGAACAATTTAATATAATTTGGGAAAGACTTAAAAAGGTTCAATTCTCAAAAAGCTCCTCGGTCTTGAAAAATATAAGACATAGCAAACGCCTGCCATTACAAATCGTTTCGTCATTTACTTTCAAAACCAGAACCTCACGTACATATGTACATCCTTACATCCTCACAGTTCAACGAAAAAAAAAATGGATTTTAATTTATATTTGAAAGCCTCCAGGCTCTGGCTATAGCACACAATCGCGTGTGGTAGTAACTGCCAGATGTAGAATTCCTTCGCGCCAGTTGACAATTCTTAGACAATAATTCTTTCAGCATCCAACTTGTAATAGGATAGACTAGGAAAACGATAGCAGACATCCGAATATGTCCTCAGAAGAAGCATTCACCTTGGTGTACCACTCGTTGTACGCGACCAAGTGGAAGAAATGGCAGACATTCCTGCACTCAGCAATCTCACAGATGAAAAACGGATGACAACGACACTCTCTCATATCTTTCATCTGTTCGTCGACTTATTGGCCGACTGGTTGTTTTTTTTTTTTTTTTTTTTTGCCGCAAAACCCCCCACACAGTCGCGCACACGGACCGTCTTGTTCTTAGACTCCTTTCTTTTCTTTTGGAAAAGTTGTAGAACTTCATTCTTGGGAACTGCACCAGCAGACAGTTTTATGGTCTCCATGGAATGCGGTTCGCTTTGCAATTGTATTGCATTCTACTACCACTTGGCACATACAACAGCGGAGTTAACACATAGCATCTCCCATAGATCGATGGATGGAATGATACCTTTAGAGAGCGCTCGCTCTTACAGTGGAAAAAAAAAAAAACAGTAAATACGCCAACTATGCAACGTTCTTGGTCGACTTTAGATGTGTAAAATACACACACAGACACACAATGGAGGGTGGCAAACGGGCGACGAGGATGTTTGGCAGGATTATGCGCTGCTCGCAAAGAACACCGACCAAATCGCATTGCATTCTGTGCAGAATAAGATTAGCACATTTCGTACACGGAACAGACAGCCCACAGCAGCAGCAGTAGTGCCATCGACGAGAATTTTCCGGTTCCTCAATGAGTTGGTCTGGACGGTAGTGGGGTAGTTATGGGAGTGCCTGCCACTGTCGCTGACTAAGGGAGATATCGATTTTAATCAAAAAAAAAAAAAAAAAAAACGATGTTTACCCTTCGCTTGAGCATGGCAATGGCCTGAATGCAGTAAGCTGGAGGAGTTGGCTGAGACGCATGGGACGGGATTATTATGTTCAGTTGATGGCAGGACGATGTCATCTGCGGGTTGTGTGGCTCTGGAATGGGCCAAACGATGTGTGTGGAATGCATTGTACACTCTTCTTGTTTGTTGGCTGAGTCTGAGCATATTTGGCAACAGTTGCGATTGCGATTGTCTGCGCTGGCTGTTGAATATGGCTTCAAGAGGGATTTTAATGCACATTAGCATAATAAATCGTACATTGATTCGGATTTTATTGCTTCTATTCTATTTACAACTACTACTGGTATCATAGGAGTATAACTGCCATGGCTATGAGTTTAATTGCTATTTTGATATACGTTTGGTATAAAGCAGTGACATCCAATACCGCAGGAAAAAAAAACAAGGCGTCTGCTTAAAGTAAGCAATGTACAGGCTGGAGACAAAAAGGCGGCTTTGCTTGAGATGATGTTATCTCCACCACATATGGATTTGCTGTACTTTTGAAGTTAATGGTTTAAATATAATAGGCCAACCACAAATGAGGCAAGAAAAATGATATACGAGAGCCTGGAAAAAATAAGGAGGCAGAATCAGGACCAGAGAAAGACATTACGAAAGATTTAGGATCTTTGCAACACTTAAAAGTTTGTGACTCATCAAGTTACGAATAACATTTTTTTCACGGTCATAATCCACATTGCAATTACGACAACTAGCTGTGGGATCATCCAACAAGAGGTGTGAGGTGTCAAATATCTCGCTATTGTTGAACTGTCAACATGCAACTGTCATTGCGATGACAATTAATAACAATTAAGGTTATTAAATACGGATCGATACACACTCGCACAGCGTGTTGAAATAACAAAAATTCACTATAAAAGCAGTGGAAATACATATCGCGGAAACTGTTCGTACTGATTTTGGTCATCATCGCTCGCACAGCTATAGTGAATTTATTCGATAAATTTGAGCGTTTGGGAGAGTGATTGGAAGTGATTGGAAGACTCCAACTCGTGTTGAGTTGATTGTGACTAAAATCCCAGTTGTGTCCATTTCGAAATGATCACAGGAATTAGGCCTATTCCCAACCTACATGCTTATAAGGTCCAATTGACACAAGACTTGAAGCCAGCCAGGAAATGAATGAACGAGATTATGATTCTCAGTGATAAGACTCATTTCCATTTGCCTGGGTAGTTAAATCAACAAAACTGTCGCATTTGAGGCAAGTCAAGAGAAATAGTGGAACAAGCTCTCCGTCCACAATGAGTGACAGTTTGGTGCGGTTAAATAAATAATTTCGAAGTTTTCTTCGGTATTCGACAAACCTAAGTAAAAACCTACATATAGATTAGGTTAGGTAAATGGGTGCCCTTGTTGACAGAATTGTCAACGGCTCACTTAGACCACTAAGAGTCCATTGTGCCCAATATTTAAAATCCCTGGGAACGCAAATCTCAGTCTTCGACCACTAAGTTAAACCACCCAGATAAATGTATGAATGTCAGGAGTTTGATTAGCTCAAAGTTTCCTAGCTTGTCAAGTTCTGAAAAGAAGTAAGGCCCAAGAGCACATTTTCTTTTGGTGGCGAGCGCTGGACAGTCACAAAGGAGGTGATGAACGGATTCGATTTCTTCATTTCTTCTTCATCTCTGCAGTTACTACTGTAGACGTTATGTGTTAACCCTAACCGTGCTGCGTGATTACTAATCACACAGTGTCCTGTCACGACGCTAACATCTAATCGGATATTCTTTCAACTTAGTTCCGTAAGAGTAATGTATCTCTTTTTGTCGTAGACTGTCCATAACGATTTGGCATGCATCTAATCGGCACCAGCGTTTATTAGCCTTCTTCTTAGACTCAATGTCTATCTCACTTTGCAGGGTACTAAGCGGTATACTAGCCTCAGCGAGGGCCCGTGAAGAATTCATATGTATGTGACCCTTCTCTGGCTAATTCGTCCACTTTTTCGTTACCGGAGATATACGCGTGGCCAACCTACATATAAGTATGTATCGTGCGCATTAGGGATAAAGTATGCATAACCTTTAAAAATGCAGATAATAGTAGAGAGCTGGCTTTCTTGTAATCCTTCCAGTTTTGTTTGGAATCCAAGAAAACACCCAGATATCGAGCTGAATTTGAAATACTGAGCACAACGCCCCGATATTGGGGGTCTGAAGGTAGGGTGATCCACTTCAAGGTTATATTCTACAATGACCCTACCGAAGAAGCTGAAGATGCTATCAAGGAGGAGTGGCACATAGCCACCTGACTCTCCCAGATGGTCGAAACAGCAACCAAATCGATCACGTGCTTATTGATGCTAGACTTATGTAAAACGCTGACAATTGAATTCTAAGAAGTAAGACAGGTCACTGCGCTGTAGTTGTGGGAAGTGCTTTCCCGAATAGCAATCCCTGAATTACGTTCACAGAGTCCAAGTAAACTCGGAAACGACAAAAATTTTGACATTATACTCTCAGACGTCAGCTGATCTCAATATTCCCATCACATTTCAAAAGTCAATGAACCGAAATAAATAAAAAAAAGTCCTTCAAATTCTGCTCTAAAATTTTTGTTCTACAATTCTGAGACTGTACAAATTGGAAACTGAAAAAGGAAGGAATCAGGTTTGACGATTTTAAAAGATATTTACTGCAATAAATAATTGACTCGAAAATCTTAAAAATCTGCGATGGAAATGTGGAATTAAAATGCGATGTTCTTGGCAAAATGGGGACTGTAGGTCACAACCATATTTTGTTCACCGTTTTCCTACCGGTAGTGGCATTAGCGTCATTATTGGCTTTGTTTGCCTTGCTTTTGTGCACGCAAATCTTGTATGAACCCTCAAAACTTGCCGCTAGTTGAACCCGCTTGTAACACAAGACTTAATTTCTTCTGTTCTTCTTATCTTTAAAATTTCAAATGTCAAACTGCATAAATCTAATTTTTCGACGCTGATCATGTCCTACCCTTATACTTGATGCATAGTATCTAAAAAAAAAGAAATAAACAGATGTCACTTCCGACATCACCAGGAGTCCTAAAAATGCTGGGTAGCCAATTTCGAAAATTCGAACAGTCACCACCGTATTAACTCTCAAAATGAGGTCACTCAACCAATAAGAAGGACTGACGCGCGTCGGTGTTTAAAAACACAAAAAAGTTGCACAATAAACAAACACCAGTGCTTGTGGAATGTGTTCCCTTTGCAGCACACACCTCGATCAGTATGCAAGAATAAGAACGCCGTCATGTGTACTCGTACTTGGTGGAGTACGAGAATACCATTGTGGCGCGCAACTGGTTCTGCTGCCGGCTCCCCCGTTCTACGTTTTGGTTACAAGCTACGTTTTGTTTATGCCCACTGGCTGACTAGTGACAGAGGCGGCTGTGGCTGTGGCGGTGGCTGTTGCGGCGTCTGGTGCCAACGAATTGGCGCGATAGTGTGTTGCATGTGTGGTAAGCACGCTACTCCTCATCATCGTGTGGGGGACTAACAAACGAGAAATGTTGTTTTTGTTAATACAACCAAGGAATCATCTGGGCACAGAGAGAAAACAAAAAAAAAAATTGTTTCCATGAATGGAATTTGTAAATTTGATTGTTGGTCTCGGTCTCCTTTACTGTAACCGCCACTCTTCTTGCCTCTTAATGTTTGCCATCACACCACACACCACCACTTGTCCCGTAGTGATCTTGTTTTGATGGAGGTTGGTACATACTGCATGCTGGCGGCGCTCCTTTTCATGCACTCGTCTGACTCCTTGCATCAGTGAAATCCGTGTTCGAGTACGAGTGCTACTTTTGTGCCATTGGAATGCGCGCATTCAAATGAGTAAAAGGACTAGGACCGGTCTTAGCGCGACTTTGTTTACATCGTCAGTCGCCGTCGTAGTCGTCGTCGTCGTCATCGCTGGGAGAGAGTTCAGCATTTATCAGCGGATTAAGAGGGGAAACGACGACCATATTTGTTTGTTGCCACATAATTCTAGGAAAAGAAAATTTTCATCGTCGTTTTGTTGTGTGATAGTGGTGATGATGGTGTGGTGTGGTGTTTGTGCATTATACTCAGGAGGACGGATATTCGCTTCAAACATCGCGGTGGTTAAGTAGCACATTGAGTGAAGGGGGGAGCAGCATCAGCAGCAGCGTGCACAAAGTGCAAAGTACGAGCAATTAATCTGAATGTGCACTTGTTTTTGGACTATTTGCAGGATTTCCGGTGGATTAGGAGAGGGACGTGTGTGTGCATGGAAATAGATTTCATTTTCCCACAGGGATCAACGTTTTAATGATAAAGTTGAAGTTATGAATGAAAATGTACATGTAACCACCAACGTTGCTTAGGTTTCTCAATGGATTTCAAAATTTAATTGAAGACATTCCCATGGAGCTGTTATTGCTCTGCAAATGCATTGCACATTGTGGTAGGGGAGAGATATTTTTAGAAATCTACCCTGCCTTAGGTGTCGAATCTGTTAATCCAGGGAACATGTTAATGGTATTTTTGGATCTCACGTAACACATGCAAATTTTGTTTGGACAATTTTGAAATAGCTTTTAATTGGTATCCCCGATGAAAGAGAGGAGTGAACTGAACAAAAAATTTACGTACAAACGCAGTGAATTACTTAGACTCTTAGCGGAGACAATTGCAGTCTCAAGCAGAGTGTTTTAAACCAACATCACACAAGGTGGCGCATATTATTCAGTGATTCCGATTTATGAGGACAAGTCCCCTTAAAATCTTGATAACCAACAAAATGTGCACTATGTCTACTTTCATCAAGAAAAACAGTCAAAAGGCGCTAGATGTATTTGCATTTGTCTCTGCGCTCTTATTACGTCTTATAAAAATGGCGCTCAATGTGGGGCCGTACGTTCTTCATGCTCCCTAATTAAAACATTGGCAATCTTAATCAAATTGTCTGTCCAATGGGAATGAATATCCTTTAGTGTTCCAGGGATTCGACGACCTCCTCGTTCAATACGCTAATCAATAAAAAGAGGTCATATGACCCAATGAAGGTTATGCGTAGAAGTCAAAACAATACATAATCCTGAAGCCTGTTTAAATATTGTTTGTTCTTATCCAAGATGGCTCTTGAGCGAATTCCAGTTATCATGCATGGGCACTTCTGAGCTACTTTAAAACCGATGGCACATGCCCAAAACGATTACAGAAGACACATTCTGCAGCGCATTTTTAGTGAATGCACGAGAAAATCAATGCGCATGTGCAGACTACTGGCATTGTCAAACTGAATGACCTCCCACTTGATACAAGCTAAGAGATAGGAGTCTATATATGTAACTATCCTTGGAAAGAATGTAAACATGTACAAATGTCATTCGGAATACAATCCGGTTTGATACACAGATCTTGGTGCGGAACTTTCCGCAAGCATTCCGGTACTAGGCTAGTGGTGGTCAAGGAGTAGTAGTTAGTGTGTTCGCTTGTGACCGACCCGGAGTAAGTTTAAACCCCACTAGCGGAACAGCAAGCACAACAGAGAAACGAGTTTCTCCAACTAATTAAGCAAGCAAACAGCAAAGTGTGCAGTTCAGTGTGTGCTTCATCCCAGCAATAATCTAAATTTCTTGTTAATCTGAACAGAAATCTGTTAAGAACGCTAGCTGGAACCATCAGTGGCCCAAATTCTTCCTATTAACGATTCCTCTCCAGACTTAATTCAGTACTGCACATAATTTCCTTGATAGCGATTAGAGATTCAGTCGAATTCAATTAGATACCGGACATTAGACAGCAGACTTATCTTACTGCCCTTTTTCGCTGCGGTATATCCTGAGAAGCTAATATCATTTACCGTAAACGATTTCTTTTAGAGCGATATGAAGCGCTTCAACAGATTTCCTTGAGAAGCCGCAGTGTCAGAGCGGAGTAACCACAGCTCATCAATACTACAAAATCATCGTTATTCGTGACGGACCCCAAAGTGCATCAGTTATTCTAAAGTGAGGATCAAATTTCATTGCAAAGAGTACTTGATGGTGGTGATGATGGTGGACGTTTTGGAGGGAAATGAGTATCGAATTAGTCCAAAAAAGACAGAGTAACTGTACTGCCCATTCTCTGATCCACTCCGACATAGTCCAGACATTTATTTGAATGGAAAAGTGATTCCCAAGTGCGAAAAGTTCAAGTATCTGGGATCTATGATCAATACCGAAGCAATTACTGATGGCGACCATCAATCATCGCGTAAGCGTATGGTAGATGAAGTTGCAGGAAAACTTTGCTGTGTTCTGTGACCGGAAAATGCCTCCTAAGCTGAAAGAAAGCCTTTACACCGCAGTTCGCAAATTAACGGCAGCTTCGCATGACAGCAGGAATAACAAAGCTTCAAAGAATCGAGGAAGCGTTAAGGAACCAATCTTGAAAAATTGGAGCCCGACCGGCTCAGTTGGTATTGCCATGTTCAAAGGAGGGATCCCACGAGCTCTGTCAAAAAGCCAATGTCAATCAGCGTTCCTATAAAAGCGCGGAAGAGAGGCAGGCCAAAAAACTCCTGGATCACACACATGCAAAAACAGCAGCATTTGATTGGCCTCAGTGACGAAGTGATCCGAAATCGAAGTGAGCCTTCAGATAGTTTTTGAGGTCAAATCGGCGAATCTCACAGGCGGACCAGTAGGGATGCAGTGGGAAGCTTGCGATCCCTATAGTCCTGATCATAACTTCGCAGAACAAAAGGATAGAAGAAGAAGAATTCGTTCGATTTCACTTAATTTTTCTCGCACGGATAACTGTGCTAAGCCTGTGTTATCTTTAGTCAAAGAGGTGAACCGAAAATATTCTTTTTAAGCTGGCGGGCAATCAGACTCCAATCTCTTTTCGCTCAGCCTTTATCTAAAAACTGTGGTAAGAGCACTAAATGTAGCGCGCATCACATAATAAATTTTTTTTTTTCTTAAACCTGAAATATTTAACACCAATCCTACAATGCTGTCCTCCTTTTCGCCTTTAAAAGAAACCTTCCCCTTGACATTTGTACCTATTTTCGATACAAAAATTGTTTTTAAAAGATTGCTAAGCTCCTTGGTATCTTATTTATAACACTTATTTAAAAGTACACTATTCTTAAATTATCATACCATTTGCGTACGTTCCAAGACAACTCACCTGAAAAGGAAAGAAAAAAATACAAAATTAATTAAAACGTTCGTAGATACTTTTAAATTCTTAAAAAACTAGTTTAAAATCAAGCATAATCGAGTTTTGAGTTAAATATTGTTCAGCAAAACAATTCAATTGGCAATTATTTTTAGCAACAAACTATCTTAAAACTAAACAAGTTAATAATTCGTTAATATAGGGCTAACGTGATCTGTTGGATCCACTCCAGATACTCCGATTCATCAAGGTAATTGGAGTGGATGAGGTGTTATAAGTCGTGTATCTCATCAACTAGAGCTCGAAGTCCGGATATCACAACAGATCTACAAGTTAGCAGTGCGCCTACATCTATATAATCAATCTACAACGTGGTCAACCAGGTAGAAAACAGCTCTTCAAAAAAATGCTGCATTCATCTTATTCGTAGTCTCCAACTCTCCATCGGTCATTTCGACATAAGGTACTTAAAAAGTTTTTCAGAAATGTATCTGTAACATTTTGCACCCCTTAAGGAATCCTAGAGATTTTGCAGCATTTTCGGCGACCTCGAATATGTGATCGTTCCAATGAAGATGGTTGTTAATACACATACCGAGAATGGCAAGTCTTCGGTTTCTGCGATGCAAGTATCATTCATGGATAATGCTTGAGGGTCTTGGTTTCGCTTGAGAGACAGAAGAAATCACTGCATTTTGGATGCCTTCAATTGCACTCTGTTGGTTGAGCTCCATTTGATTATGCTGTCAAGGTCGGAATTGAATGAGTTTAACATACATACGTCGCTGTTTCACATTTACGGCCGAAGAGCAGGGACGTGAAGTTAGGAAGCGAATATGACTACTGTCTGGACAAATGCTGTTTTCCATCTTCTGGGAAAGAGCCCAGAAGAATAGGACAGACAGAAAAGATTACACCTCTTCAGAACAATTGGGGAGATACCATCAGGACCAGCAGATTAGTGTATGTTGAGACCTTTGAGAACTCCGGCAACTGTGCGAGTGCGAAAGTGAACTTGTTCCATAGAGAATTTGACACTCTCAAGCACAGGGACAGACAAAGCACTATCTTGCAGTGTGGAATTGGCTGCAATTTGTGCAGTGAGCAGACAGTTGAAATGTCATTGTAAATGAGCGTTGGGATGGCAGATGAGGCAGAGTTTTTTGTTTTTTTTTTGACGAATGACCAAACATTTTTACTACCTTTGGGACACAGTAGAGGCCTCAGTTTATGGTCATATAAAAGTGTCAAAATAATAATCATTCTTTGTTATCCGCAAAAATTAAGTGGCAACCTACGTCTACATGTCGGTAGGGCGATTCATCCAAAGATGATTTGGTTCTAATCGAGTGTTAAATATGCCAACTTTGTACATCTCTGAATTTAACTTAACACAAAGGTATTGAATATCTACCTACAAACATACATAAGAGGATTACTGCACGAAGAAAATGTAAAATAGAAAGCAAGGAATGAAATAAAAGAAAGGTGCTCCTTGACATACCTGGTTCAGAGACACGTTTACCCACACATTCGTGCAGACAAACGTGCTAACGTGAGATAGTTTTCTTTCACTTAACTTTCTTAACAATGAAATCTGAAAAGTCTTTAAGTGTAGTCTATGGTTACAGAAATAACACACGTCCATGGGCCCAAATGACGTCCGAACAGATCTATCTAATGTTAGAGATAAAATTGAGAGCATTTCTTGCGTCATTCATTTACTTTTGTTATCAAGGTGATATGTGTAGGTACCTACATAGGTAGGAATGTGCTGCGCCGGGTGGTGATGACACAACACGACAAGAACCTAACCATCTGCTTTTATTCATCGTTAATTACAATTATAAGGAAATCAACAGCTAGAAAGTAAACACATTTCTATTTTTTTTTTTCGAAGTGCAGATGTAAGAAATGCTTGGTTGGGTGAATCTAAATCGGAAATCAAAACATTGTACTCCAGGTGCAAATGGTGTTCCTTCTGTAAAAGAGAAGGGAGAATGAATAGTTGAATTTAAAATGGGGGGTGCAATTTTTTATGATTACTTGTACAAGTATAAGCGTGTACAAGCAAATGGCAGTTTCACACATAAAAAATAAATTCACCTGTCGCCGTTCTAGTAGCAGATGCAATTGATTTGACAATAAAAATGCTGATATCGTTATCGTTTTCATGGAAAATTGATTTCTTGAAAGGGTTACATATGTAGCTCACACGATGTTTCAAAAGTAGGCCACAAAGATTCGAAGAAGATTTGATTAGCTTCTGCCGCGATGGGAGGAGATCGAGCACGCGCCAATTGGCATATGTCATGAATGAATTGGGCTGGGGAATAAAGGTTAATGTATCCGTGCTTAACTCCAAGTGCAGGACGCCAAGTCAAACTTCTTTGAATTCTTTAAGAAACGCAGAAACTCCATCAGAGCCTGAGTCTATTCGTTCTCTTAAAAACAGGACGCTGACCAAGAAAGTTATCTGTCGTATATTCGCTTTCTAGACAAGATGCGCACAATAATGCAGACATTGAAGTTGAGAGTGCAGAGTGTCGTTCTCGCAAAAGCAGGACACTGACCAAGAAAGTTCTCTGATGAAGTTTCGCTTTCTTGACAGGATGTGCACGTTGCATCTTAAATAATGCAGACATCGAAGTTGAGAGTGCAGAATGTCGTTCTCGCAAAAGCAGGACACTGACCAAGAGACCGCTCTGTTGTATCTTCGCTTTCTTCACTGGGCGGCTTCAACGCCAAGATAAGAAAGGAGGTCAAATATGTGACCAAATGATGCTTATGCTGCCTTAGAAGTGGCCAAATCACCCTTCTCGTCAATTATAATTGATTGATTTGTCGTTCTAGTGCAGAAGATATCTTTATGTATTTCTGTTACATCAGTTGATGTCCTCACCATTACGAAGAAATTTATCGCGTAAATCTTGGAATGCCTCAGGGAGGTGTACTTTCACTGGTTCTATTTCTAATTCACAAAAATGAGTTTCTAGATTCGACGAAAGAGGTCCACACCCTCAGGACTCATTCACGTACAATAACATCGGTCGTGGTCAAGTGCAGTAAGTATGAATTTTCAGAAAAGACAACATGCAGCCCTAAAACAGTCGACTTAATCCAGTCACAAGCGGCATCCGTTTAACTCTTTGTAAATACGTAATTTAATTCACGCTACACGACTTGATTCGTATGGAAATTCATGTTTGTCCTTTCGGTGCAGGTGAAAATGTCAATGACACGCTCTCGATTCATCGTTTACTACTCCTTCGGTAAAACTTCGGTTCTGCGCGCACAATCGAATAAAGTCGTTCTAGTGTTCATTGTGTATGAATAAGTGCTAATATCATCTTATTTAAATTTCATGCCGATCGTGCATATACATGTTTACATACCACGCATCTTCAGAGATACCGTCTAAATCTACTCATCAAACAAAGACCTGCAGAAAATATTGCAGTGGAAGAAAGCAAACTTAGTTGACGTCAATGCAAAAAAAAAACCTAATCCATAATCTCTTTCAGATAGAATTTGTCTCCTTTATATTATCTGCAAAAAGATAACATAGTAATAAAGCCCAACGAGACAATGTATCTTCTCACAAAATCAGCGTTTAGTTGAGCTAATTGTTTAGAATAAACAGAGTTAATGGCTTGAAGATTCCTTTTGCCTTTGCAGCTCGAAGAATTTAATGGAATGATCACTAGAAATACATTTCCTATGTATGTCCTACCAGACACACCTCCTCCATTTTTCCCCCCAACTGTCCGAATATATCTTATTATTGAAGAGCAAGCAAACCCTGAAAGTCCCTCGCAAAGGACACATTTGTGTACGAGTATGTATATGCATATTCTCAAAAGGTTTCAAACTCCAGCAGGTTAGGAGTAGAATCAAACGCATTGTTACCCCATTATAGGATCGTCTCTGCCAGGAAAGGTTCATTTTCAATGGCATATGCAAGTGGGACAGAACTTCAACTAATGACCAGTACCTCCAGGACAAACAAAAGTAAAATTCATAGTTCCATAGATTCTTTGAGCTATTAATTGATTGATTATCAAAGTCTAGTCGATGACATTAAATTAAGTCATTTATGTATGTGCATTGCTTCTGCAACATTCAATTATTGCGTTCGTTAACAGCATATACTTTGATCAGACGCTATTGCTCAGTCGTCCCTCCATCCTTTAATATAAACATCAAGTAGATTTAAGAAAAAGACAATCGGGCAGCATCCATCTGTTAATGAGACACGAATGAGTCTGCTCAAGATATATAGGACACAGAGATTCCATGATTCCAACAACACGTAGTGGAATCTCTTTTATAATCCAGATGAAATAGGTAAACAGAAGGTGGTGCTCTTCTTGGACACTTTTGAAAAATTGAAGGTCACCTTAATTTGGGTTAATCACATACATTCTCTCCACAACTGACTGAATCTGCTAAAAATAGTTAAATCTAGTTAATACCATCCAAAGTGTTAATTGTTTAGCATTCAATACACAAATAATCGTTCATATCATGCAAAATAAAATAATAAATTCAAAGAAAGCAAAAAAATTAAGGTGACCAGTCGCCTCTTATAACAAACTAACAAATTGTCCAATCATTTCCAAACTTCCTAAAAGTATGCAATCATTTATCCAACTCCAGCTGATCATGAAACTAATAGAACGAGTGAGTGATTTTGTGTCGCGTATACTTGAGTGAAAAATGAATCATAACAGAAAAAGAAAGGGATAATCAGAAGGAGGATAGGAGAATATGCTAATTGACGAGGGAACATAAGATAAATCTTTGTTCTCTCTCTCTGCTTTCTATTTGAAGTACGTTGAAATATTTAAATCTATTTGACCATTCAGGAAGACGATGAAGGCGCACAACTATCGCAGTAATCTCCTTGTAATTTCCAGAGATAATGTGAAGAGTACTCAAGCAGAGAAAATATGAGATAAGAATTCACATGTGCAAAAGATAGTGTGTTAGTCACACGACATGATGACATGACAGTGCAAGGGCCAATAGGGAAAAGAAAGAAAAAAAAGACACCAAAACTCTTACTTATCTCGTCCGGAGACATTTTTTTTTACAAGAGATTTAGCTAATTAGAATGTAAAGCTAATGAAATAAATTAGCTTCTTTGATTTATAAGAGAGAAAATTAAATGAAATGACGTAAATTGACAACAACTTCGACTCGGTTAGGCTGGTGATTCAGAAATTTCACATTTAGGTCATCATACGGCGGAGTGTATTGGCTTAATTGGTGTGACTAACGAGGAGAAAACGGAATACAAGTGATACCTTACATAAGAGGAGCCCTTTTTGTACTTAAGAATGTGTCCTTCAGGAGGAGATGTGATCCTCATTTAAGTAGGTACGCACGCAAGCCCCATCCAAAGATTGTACATTTCGAGAGGCATAGGTTATTGAATGATGTAGTGGCTGTCAAGTACTCAGGCACTCAGGCACAATTAACTTAGTCACAACGAACTTTAAAATATATTTTACTAGATAAAATAAAAAATAAGTAAACAAATGCCTTGCACGTCTTGCTTTTTTATTATAGGAAGCTTCTTGGAAAACATTCTAAAATTAGATATCGAATTTTTCACACGAGACATTAGTAATTTGAGTAGGTACCTACTACTCCACAACAAAGTAGACGGACGACCTTCTACAAAATAGCGCCTATACAACGTTACATAAGATTATGGAGTGTACGAGTTATTCACTTCAAATTTTGTAACTTCGACCACAAATATGATAACATTGCTGATAAGACCGAGTTCTTAACAGGATTTAGCGTTGTTTATCAGCAATTTTGAAACAGAAGAACCAAGGAAACTATTTCAAGAGCAATTCATGATTTAACAGCAGAATCGGAAAGGGTTATTTCCCTTGCATTGCATTCGTGTACCTCAATACCTCCTACGGATGTTGAAAAACTACCTTAGAGACAAGGAGCTAATCTACGACAGCACACAACAAGTAGGCGAAAACTTCTTATGACAGTCACGCATTCTATTCTTCTGTACGGCTGTGAGATCTGGGCTGATGCGCTCAACCAAGAAAAATACAGAAAGCGAATGGCAGCGGTACAGCGAAGAGGTCCTCTCCGGGTGGCGAGCTTCTACCGAGAAGCGTCAGAACTCGCCATTCTTGTGGTCCCGGGAGTAACTCCCATCGATTCCCTAGCCACAGAGAGAAAGTACATATACGAGAGAAAAGCTGAAGTTGGGAAGGAAAAGGCAACAGCGGAAGCCAAAGAAATTACCAAGCAACGCTGGAGCAGAGAAACCAGGGGAAGATGGACTGCAAGACTGACCGAAAGAACAACGAAGACAGGAGCGATAGCGAAACGTGGCGTAGACGGCATAATATGTAAGGCTGAAGCCCCCCTCGCGATGAAATGCTTGGCGACAGTGCCGCGAGGACCAGGGTTAGGACAGGAGGTGGGTTTAGTGGCGTGGAAAGAATACAGAGCAAACCTGCCAAGTCCAGAGAATCTCGTAAGTCACATGACCAGATCGGAGGGCGAGTGGATGGAGATCTCCTCCTTCATAGTATATGCAGAACGAGCTCCGAAGCCCTAATAAGAAGAGCCCAAGAGGCGGCCTCGGAGACATGAGCATATTGCTAACTAGCCCCGCGAAGTAATACTTAACTGCAGTCCCCCAGTGAGAGAGCTTGATGAGTGCAGATGTGTGGTTTATTACGTAAGCGTGAGGAACAGGAGAATAACCCGCGAATCGTGCATGCTAATAGAACGGGCTTCTGGTATCCATTGGCGCAAACCATAAAAACGAGAAACGTTCCAATACCAATGGGAAAGTCAATGAACTTTCTCTACAGTGAACCACTTACTTTAAAGCCCAGTGGCATTGCTGTCCACGTAAAAAGGTCAAAAGTTATTTCATACAAATTTTGTGGCGATTTTTTCTTTTTTGTGATGCGATTCGTACATATGTACATTTGCATTTGCTGCCAATATATTTTCTCAATACAGTAGAGTATTCAACGAGTTGGCAATCCTGGGTAGAGATTGGATGAACTTACCCCACACAATGCGTGGTTGTAAGTACCAATCTTTAAATGTTTCACTTCCTGTGAGTGTGCATCTAAAAATTAGTGATAATTGTATATAATCTTTCATCTGGCACCGACGACCGCTGCATAAATAGACTGTGACTGTGAATTCATCAGAAGATTGAACCCTTTGCCCATTGCACTACTCCAGTGAAAGATTCTGCGTGAGCGGACATCAAGAACACAGGCCAGCCTTTTATCATGTTTATGAGATTCGTTTCTAAAAATATACTCAATAGAAAGTGAAAAATAAATGAGATTTATCTACAAAAATAATCTTTGCTCTCCTCTCGCTAAAATTGTTCCTTTCTATTTTTTTTTTGTTTTCTGTTTGCTTTTGTGGAATGCATTTTGATTGTAATCGATTTTTGTTCCACACAAATACGAAACGAATCAATTACAGAGTTTTTAATTGAACTAAAAAACTTGCAACAAAAAACATAACTGGGTGATGGTCTACTATGTACAATACGACTACAGACGACGACGGCAATACACAGGTGTTTACGAGTGTATAAATAGTTTTACGGAAGTCTTATACGCTGGAATTGAGTTTTTTTAATTTTTAATTGAGTTGAAGAGCTACTGCTGTGTATAGTTTTTGTTTATTTTTTTTAAGTGCATTTACACTTTGTTCATCTTTATTATGTCAGACGCAGAAATTTGCTTACTAAACAAATGTGAAATGCACTGCGTCATCTTAGTGGGTAGAGCAACTGCAATGAAACAAAAGAATTTTCAGTCACAGTCAGGCTCACAATTAAATAAAATTTTTTAATTGTAATTCAACAGAACTGCTGCTGTAGAACAATGTCTACAATTCACCTTTAATCGTGGTGTGTTTGTTCTCGTGGTCTCTCACTCTGGTGTGCAGTATGTGTATGTTTTTTCGCCTTGGAATTGGGCAGATATGGCAAATATTTATTAGGATTTGTTTATTATTTAGATTGGTATGCAGGTGATATATGTACATATGTACACAATGTATATTTGTATCTATTTTATAGCTAGCCTCTACGCATTAATTAAAGGTTGGACTTGCTGAAAATTAAAGGTTGGAGTTTGTTCTTAATATTTTCAATATTAGTTGTGGCGTGAAACCTACAGGTGGACCAGTAGGGATGCAGTAAAGTGATCCTGATCATAACCTCGCCGAACAAAAGGAACGAAGAAGTTGTGGGGTGAAACATTGCGGTAGAATATCTTGGAGAAAAGCGGCCAATCGAGGAGTGCAGGAATATGTGATAACCACGGGAGTACCGCAGGGATCAGTGCTAGGCCCACTGTTGTAGTGTAAAAATTTTCCCATTGCTTTTACGAGAAAGAAATTAATCCTAATAGAATGGAAGGACTGGGTCAATAAGTCCCTGAAAATTATAACATCTAGCGTTGCCACCTCAAATTCAACATTTTGCTTGTCAAAAAGCATCTTTCACAATAATGCACCCAAATTTTCAGACAGATCTGTCAAATAGTTTTGTTGTGACAGCCATTTGACACAGACCCCTTCGTAAAAGTTCTCTTCCACCAGGACCACGCACCGGCACACAAGTCCGCAGTCGCAATGGCAAAATTGCATGAATTAGCTTACGAATTGCTCCCTTATCCAGCATGTTCTCCAGATTTAGCTCCCTGCGACTATTTCCTGTTTCTAAAAAAATTGCTCGATGGTAAGAGATTTGAGTCGAGAAATCGTATTATTTGGAGGGTAACAAAAAATTGGAGAAGCTGGACAGCGATAGTGAAATTCGACTGTACATAGTTCTCTGTATAGCTGCTATAGCACCTATCATAGGTGACTTTAAAGCCAATAAAAAGAAGGGGGTATTGACATGATATGGATTTTCTTCTAGATCTGCCGTAGTGTGATGGTAGGCTTTCCTGCCAGAAATCACGCTGTCTTCTGGAAATTTTCGAAAAAGATTTTGTAGGCGATGTTTAGGTTTGGAAACTAATGCTTCTGTAATTTGCGCAGTTCGAGTTCGCAGTTCTCTTTGTCGAGATTCTATTCACTGAGCATACGCTCTTCTTAACAAATTTTGCGTTAATGAGTTGATTTATGTTTCCTACCAACTCATCTTCGCTACTTCGAATAGCTCCAGCAACAACTCTACACATGTGTTCAAAATACATGTGTTCGCTAGTAATAACGCTTATTTCCACCTCAGGATTGTACTTGCAAGTGCCCCGGTTTTTTTTTTTTTTTTTTTGCCAGAGTAAATAAGGTGAATATTTAGTCATGTCAGATGAAACATTTCAGTGCCAAATAAAACTTCATTGCCGGATGATTACCTTTCTAAGTGATTTCCACACATAATAATTAAATGATCAGTTTCTCGTTAAAACTATCGAAATTAGGTTAATTTCATTTGTGCTTTATGCTCTATGCTTACGCAAGCGACAAAACAAAACAATAACAACAAAATTCCATTGACTGCCCAAACGAGTTGCAAATTAACACGTTTCTGATGGGTTTTTATTTATTGTCTCCAAAGGTGATGACGTTATAAATGAGTTGCGTGCCAGTAAATATTTCCCAAAAAAAAAAATTAAATAAAAGGCAAACGTGCGGATGCGCTGCTGCCGAATTGCTTTCCCATTTAGTTTCGCAGCATTGGTTAAAATTCCAAGATTTTATTTCGAAATCCAGTATAGACATTTCTTTGATCAGGAAATCGAAACTTGAGATATCTATAGATACATACGAGTATAAAGGGGATAGTATAGGTATAAATGATTACGTACCAAGTGTGAATTTCTGCGCAACTTTTTATGACTCATGGTCTCGTTTACAAGGGAAATTACTTTATTGTAAGATGACTTCATTGTAGAAGAAGAGACTCAAATTTAATGCTTTAAAAAGTACACATCCAAACCAACTAAAATAAAAAATGCTGTTTACAATAAGGGGTCGACTGCTCTAGAACTCTAGAGGTAAAGAAGAAGCTTTGCTTTCTGCTCGGTGGGTTATTTATTGCCATATGTCCACATTACATCACTTCAAATTAAGCAGCAGCGGCTGAGCGAGTGTCTTAAATAGGTTTGTAGAAGTTGTGATTTAAGAGGTTTCCAAGAAGCTTCCTCTTGATACCACAACTCCCGTCATTTAGTAGTTTGCATATGTTGTAATGTGCCAAATAGTTGGCTCAACACACCGTGTTGATCAGGGCCTAGCTCCTCGCGACCATTCGTGTTCTGTGCACAAGTGGAAGGGACCTACTGTTTAGAGCCACATCCTTTAATGAGAACCTTTCTCATGACAGTTATTACTCTAGGACCTTTGTCAGGCATTCGCAAGAGGTGGGATCGTGAAAAAACTTTTAGGTGTTTTCTGGAATTCGAACCTTGAAACTCTGGTTAAATAGTCTAACCCACTAACCACGGTTATTGTAGATTAAAGTCCAAAATTGTAAGACCCATTTTAACGTACGGCTTGATAGTCTGGTGGGAGATATATTCTTAAGAAGCAAGGTTTCAAGACTCACCAAAACGTAGAGGACCTGCGTCAAAATTAGGGATCAATAAGAACAACACCTACAATGAGTGGAGTGCTAAGGCTCACATCACAGGATTTGTACTGTACTGCAATTAGGCTGAAGGAAGCGGGACTGGGATCAGCTCCATAAGGTTACCTTTTATCATATCTCGGTAGGAGACTGCAAACAGTTCAGTAGAAACTGATCATATGTCTCCGATGGTAACATATAGCAGGAGATTCACTCTCAGGACTTCTGACAAAAATAATCAGAAAAAAGGAACTGACCGTCTTCACTCGGCTCCACTAAAAAAAAAATATTTTACTGTATGACAGCCAAGCAGCATCAGTTTAGGTTCTGGAGTGCACGGTAAATATACGCGGGTGGAACACTCTTTTCGGCAAAGAAAAAAACATTTTATTTTTCAATATAATCTCCTTTTAGCTCAATACACTCCGTCCAACGTTTCTCCAATTTTTCGATGCCATCCACATAATACGATTTCTCGAGGCCCTCAAAATAGGCGCTTGTTTTATCGGTGACTTCTTCATTCGACTCAAATCTCCTACCTCGAAGCCATTTTTTCATGTTTGGAAACAGGAAATAGTCGCAGGGGGCTAAATCTGGAGAATATGCTGCATGAGGGAGCAATTCGTAACCGAATTCATGCAATTTTCCCATTGTGACTGCGGACTTGTGCGCCGGTGCGTTGTCCTGGTGGAAGAGGACTTTTACGAAAGCACTTTTACGTAGGCGTCTGTTTCAAATGGCTGTCACAACAAATTTATTTGACAGATCTGTCTGAAAATTTGGGTGTATAATTTTGAAAGATGCTCCTTGACAAGCAAATATTCACTACAGCCATAGTGTCATGTCTGCGAAAAACCAGTTGTTGCATTCAATTGGAATTCGGAGTGTCACACATTTGTGCTCAGTCTGCTTTTTCGGAAGCGTCTACTATCATTGCCACCTTTAGAAGGTAGCCACGCAATGGTAGGTAGTGTGTTTGCTTGTAACCTGGCCGGTGTAACCTCAAGCCTCTCTATGGGAACAGCGATCACAGCCACCAAGCACAACAGAGAAACGAATAAAATCTGGATTTCTCCAACTACTACACCAAAAACTGCTAGTGACGACGTGTGAGACGAAACTCTGCTCAAGAATTCTGGGCAGAAACCAAATTCTAATCCTTTTTCCTGAGTATTTTTTCTACTGGTTAGTCGTAAGATGCATAGAGTCAGGAGACTTTTGCTTAAACTTCTTTAAACGATTGTATTGGGACAAGCAAAGCGACAAGAGCGACTCAGTCAAAAGTGGTCTCTTAACGACTCGCTAAAGAAGACTTAATTACCGATTCAAACAACAAGCTTCTCTTAACCCATATATGTACACATATATGTACATACGACAAATGATTGGCAGCGGAAGAAAGCTGCATTCTACTAGGCCCCAGTCGGTTAGTTATTTATATTTGCAACACATTTGGACGATAAAAAAAAAGACTAAGAGTTGAAACGCATGTGTGACCAAAGCGAACAAGAAAAATTAATTATACTTCCTAACTAAATGCTTTCAAACTTGTTTTGTAATTTTTTCGGTTTTATTACGCGGAATGGGGTCGCTTATGACAACTCAAGTTCAAACGTAGATTACAAGAGTCAGTTTAATTGCAGCGGAAAGAAAGTCACATTAGTAAGCGGACTGATATTTTACAGCTCAGATAAGGTGAAAAAAAATAAGCTGATAAAAACACTTGTTTTCTAAGATCGTTTGAATGCAACATGAGAGTATTTAACAAACAATTGATTGGAACGTACAAGAAGCTAGAACAATGGGCAATGATTGAAAGTTTACTGACCCGCAGAAAAATCATTTGACATTCTTTTCATGTCTTGATGTGAAGGAGAGAAGACAGGTGCCTATTTCTACTAGGTAGACACTCCAATTTATAAAGCTGCTTGCAATAAGTCTGCTTTGTATCAGAAGCATTGTGGTACTTCATGTCTACTCCGCCCAAGAGTACTCGTACTTCCATGAAAACCGGCAAATGCATATCAGTTGACAGGTGAAGAGAAATAATTTAAATAGTCGGGAGGCCCAGAAACACCCTGTGCATCGAGTGAATTTTAGGGTTTACTTCGAAGCTAAAACAATACATAGGGTCCGGAAGTTACTTGTCAGAGCCAGACCTCAAAGTGTCTCTAAGGTCTCTTAGTTCTTACAGTGCTTAAAGCCGCGGAGTCACTTGAGATGAACTCAATATTCAATGAGGATATTGCGATCTACATTGATAGTCACGTCGCGCTTATATCGCTGCAATCCTTTAGCAGTCAAATCTGAGAAGTAGTAGGGAGTGGCCGCACAAGGTATTATGCATGTAGAACTGAATCAGATTAGGAAATCGGAACCTGGAAAATGACTTGCCGACCAGTAGTGCAAAATTTAACGAGCGGGAGACATGAAAGCATGGCTTGAGGCTGGTACTAACACGCACTGTAGTTTCTGTAACGACGTAACACATACAAGCTAGTCTGAAAGGTATGTATGTACGCTCCCTTCAAAGCGCGTACATAAATACATAGGCCGTTACTTTTTCTTAGTAACCTGGAGGAAGGATTTATTAACCAGAACAAAACATATAATTTTGCAGGGAAACGAAATCATAAGAGAGACGGTTTCAGGTTATCTAGTATTTTATGAAAATTTATTTGCATAGCCCTTTTTGATGTAACCAAGCCAAACACGTCTAGGACAATAAAACTGGTCTTTCCACGCATTTGCATCTTAGTGCTCCTGTTGCAGAATAAAAGCAGAAGTGTTCGAAGCTCTAATCTTCCCCTCTCTATCCTATGCAGTTGCTAGACATTACTAGTAAGTCTATAGTCATGCTTGTTCAGATGGTTGTGACCGGTGTAAACGCTTTGTGGATTTAGTAAGATCTAGGACACTATCATGACTAGCAAGTTTGCAACTCCTTCCAATGCAGCTTATGACATTTAAAAAAATTAGTGTTCAACTTCCCTGCATAAGTATGTATACCACCTGGTCCATGTCATGGATAATATCAGGATGCTGAGTTTCTTCTTAGAATTCCACAGGTTTTCAAAAATCCCAAAACTGAGGTTCACCACTTCCCCATTTGCTGGCCGTTCTTTAACGTCAAGGATATGCATAAGGGCTATCCTTAAAGAAAACCCTGTGGTAGTGCGCCTTCACAAGAAATAATAGCGAGAATAACTCTCCAATGCATTAAAAAATATCTGGAAAATACTCTTCATAATGATGAGCAAGCAAGTTTCCGTTTCTGGGTCATCCTATGTTCATCACATTACAAACCACCTTACAGATCACCATTAACAACGCGCCGAGTATATGTGGGAAGACTGTCTAAGGAAGTTGAAGTTTAAAGCGGTTGTACAATGCCACTCCTTTTTCTAGTGGTGATCAATGACGTACTCTGAAGTGCTTTGTTGATTACGCGGACAGTGTATGCCTAATATTGCAATAAATGTCTACAACTTTCGTGACAGAGGCAAACCTAATGGGGCTAAAGATAAATTCTACCAAAATCCAAAATGCTTGGCCTTATTGACAAGTTAGACTCGGAGGGTATAGAGTTTCCGGCGGCTTGGAAGTATCGTCTCGATTGACGTTGACACTGAACTGAACGTAAGCAGTTAAGTAAAAAAGGAAAAGGCTGAATGTTGTCCACAATATTGAGAAACAGTAGAAAAAGAATAAGCACAAAGCTGTAAACGCTTCACCTAAAACTTGAATTCGATGCAATTATGGGTACATAACATGCAAAGTCTCTGAAGAGCATAACTCGTTAAGACATGCAATGGAACCCACTTACCCTAGACGGAAGGAGATCAGGTACACCAAAAAAAACTCGGTGCGGGATGGAGGAATCTGGGTAATTAATGAAGAATATGTTAAAAAGCTAAGAAACCGTTCACGGAAACATAAATCTTAAAAATAAGAAGATTATGTACAACTGATTGGTTTGTGAACAGTAACATGAATCTGGAGTAGCAAATTAGTGATTCTTTCACCTCAACAAGTACAGGTCTTTAAAACTGTTGATTGTTATTATGTGTTAATATTTTCTTCTTTCTGTGAATAAAATGCATCGTGAGTGGCATGCGCGAGTTCGGTGAACAACCGCTTTTAAGCATACAAATATTCCGTAATCTTCTAAACGATCCATATATTCACCTGCTGCTGAAGAAGTCGGATAAAATTTGCGGTCAGTACAAACATGTGGAATAGTAAAATCTTTTTTCAACTAATCTTATCACGGAACTTTTTTTGCAACGTGTTTTAAGTTCTAGTTCAAATCGCTCACGACAATATGGCTTTCCTCGTATATTTAAACAGTGAATTGCATTTATGACTATAATGGCCGCAATCGCTATCTGTTCCAGTGCGCACTTTTAACTGGCGGGCTTTCGAATTTTGAATCGCAAAACTGCTGCGTCTATCCCCAGTAAAATCTGTACTAGAATTGTTTGCGATATCTGATGCCGCGGAATCTACGCTGAGCAAAAATGAGTAAGGACTCAAAAATAAATCGCACATGTATTGATGTAACGAAATTGATTTCAAAAGAGCCTTCGATAGCTTTAACAGGTAAAAGGTGCCCGACCAAAATTATGAACATCATTACCGACGATGTATGTATGTACATCGAGTTCAAGTGTTGTGTATACGTACTACAATAAACAAGAGTACGGCAAGGGTGCATTTACTCTTTTCTCTTATTTGTTCTACACTTGATGAGCTTTTAAGAACAACTGTTTCAGATGGACAAAGCATTGAAAGTAGCTTGACGACATAGAGTATACTAACGATGTCGTAGATTCATCAATTTACAGAGTAAGCACTTAAGTTCCTAGAGCAGGCCCGGAGATATCGAAAGCAAATATAATGAGTAGTGGGTATGGGGCCGACACATCAGTGAACGCTGAAGTTGTGCAGAATGGACAAAGCATTAAATGCAAAAAGTTTTTTTTACATATCTGTTACTAATCCTAGTTTTGCGGACGAGGACATTGCGGCGAGAATAGCGAAGCTCAACAAGGTTCTTCGTCAACTGGAACACATTTGGAAAGATGTGCACTGTTAACCGTAAAATCAGCATTGAGCTGAAATCTTACTGCAAGGCAGTCGGGATACTAGTGCTCGGGCAAACATTAGGCGCAGGATTTTCGAGAGCGAACTTCTTCCATCGCAATATATACATAGAATGACGTCTGCAGGGAAGACCCACACAGAAGAACATTTAAGTTTTAGACGTGCTTTAAATGTACTATTTCGAACTGTAACCAGTTTAGATCGCAACAGTAGAACAATACTATGAATATGACCCACGGTTCAGAAAATAGCATGCTTAACTTAAAGGTAAATCAGTGCTCAACACGACACCATTGTAGCCTTGTCTTACTCGACATGGAAGAATCATTAATAAAGTAAAAACAAAATGAGTTCTACATAAAAGGCTTCTAAGTAGTCGGATGCTGTATAACATCTCGCTCACTAGAGCACATTGTTTGACTACAAGGGGAATTTCACCGGCCGGTGTATTCTCACATGAATGTTTCTTACTGTCAACAAAAAAAGGAATACGATGTACTGGATGATATAGTCTGTTCAGGAAACTCGGTACCAACTAAACTAAGACTAATAGAAGTGGTTAACAAAAACCTACAGCAATGTTTCCACCTTGTCTTGGTGGAAATAGACAAAAACAGATTTTTGACCTTAATACATATTATTCGATGAAAGGGAGAATTTCTGGCACAAATGCCTATAAATCCGGTAAATTGGCAAGTCTTCAGTAAAACCGTAAATGGGCTTACTAGATAGATAGGTTTTTTTGTAAAACATTAGAAGCCAAAAATTCTTTCAAAATCGACAATACTTACTGGGGTTGATTCAAATCCGTAACAAACCCATTACCCAGGGAACTAAAACCGATTATGCAACGATCATTACCATCTGAAAAGTCATAACTGTATATATTAACAGGCAGGTTAAGGCTCTAATGTCAATGGCAGGAAGACCACGAATAGTTAAACTCTGCAATTGGATCCGATATTAGGGCATACATACATGCATCCCCCTTTTGTAAGGATTTTCAATCCACACCTGGAACAAGAAGCCAAAGATAGAGTAAATGGTGGATCCAATTGGACGCATGCGCAGCGTGAATAGTCTTCGAAAAGCAATCCTTCTTTTCTGGTCAAGCGTAAACGCTTAAAGGAGTGCACGAACAATCTCTAGCTGGGCATTTAGTTATTGGTATTCATGCGACGCATTTCGGCGCTATCCACAATGACTACTACAGAAGCTACTGAGAAGAATACATTGAACCTATTCGTCATCAACTGTGCAAATGTTCTGCCGACAAAAGAATGAGAAATCTTGATAGTTTACTTCTTTGACGGTTTTGCATAAAATGGAGCTCAAAGATTTTTTGAGATTCATATCTTTGGTTTGTTTTAAATATTAGCAGTTATTTCTCTGATAGGTTTCTGGGGCAATCGATCATCGGGCCAATGGATCCAGCTAACAGTCTACGCGAGCAGTGATTAGTTCGAGCAGAAAGGACCTACAGTTTAGAGCCATATCCGAAAGGTTTTTTTCTCATGACAGCTATTACTCTCGGAGGTTTTTTTTTTGAGTATTCTGAGATTCGTACATTAAAACTCCCGCACAATAATTCGACGCACTAATCACTGAGACCCGGTGCCTCGAATATATGTATAAGGTTGGGATAATTTAATAATTCCCACCATATCTATAGTTTTCTACAATTCGCCCAATAAAAGTTTAACCAATTGATAAACTTTCCGTTTTCTGTAGGTACGCTCACTATGTAACTAATTTCCAAGCCAGGAAATTGCGTTTGTAGAAGTAAACCTAGAAGGTTACTTTGACTTCTGAATCATCGTCTACGTTCAATTTGTTTTTGATAGCTTAGGTATGCTTATGTATATGTACGTTAAACTAATTAGGCACATCATGAAGTTATATGTACACGAGCAAAAGTGTACAATCACCGACGATAAAAGCTATGTCAAGGGATGTATACACAACGAATTATTCAGCTAGTCACTGGGAGAATTTGACGCCGGCATACAATTTCACGATTTTTGTTTTGAAAGAAATTTGGAAGAACATATTCCAACCAGAAAAATATTTTACACTGTAAAGAGTGATTCAACACTTTCAACTACACTGCTTATAAACAACATAAACAATCGAGTGGTTGATGGAGTATCCTGTGGAAGGTTACATATTTCCTTCTTCCTTCTTTACTAAACAGATTCTCAAGGAGGAACGAACCTGAACGCGCATCTCACTTATAGTAAAGTAGGTGACTTATTTAAGAGAGGATAGCTGCAGACAACTGGATAAATCTGACCCAAGATCCAAGCCAATGAAAGCATTTAGAGGAAGCCTATGTTCAGTAGTAGACACAAAGGGTTGATGGATTATGATGAAGAATGTAAGTTGCTGAAGCATCGAAGATGACTCTCACAGTGTATGGGCTTCAACTTCGACGATTAAAGATATTTAGTCGCATTTAAAGAATTTAGGAAAATGCTAGCATTGACAGCAAGAAATCAACTTCAAGGACTAGCTCATAGATGGTTCCCAAACTTAAAAATACAGGCGACTATTGAGATTTCTCGATTCAGCGATTAGCATGTGTCTGCATTACCGGTGCTCTCCGCACGACTTGTTACATATGATTCCGCTCTAGATATTAAATATTTTCGCTTTGGAGATATACATCTCACACAGAGGATGGCGTTGGGGCAGACATGTTCTCAGCACCCCTAGATATGCAAAAAGTCCTTTAGACTACCAGATCACTGCAGTGTATTCCAAGCGGAGGTTAAGGCTGTTCGTGAAGCGGCTGAATGGCTGTTGATCGTAATCGAACACGGACATTGTCATTTACACCGACAGGCAGCCAGCTGGCACTCGAATCACAAATAATTAGATCCAAATTGGTAAAGCAATGTGGTGCGTCCTTAAATAGGATTGCGGAGATGGCGCAATCTTGATACATGTAACCATGCGAGACAAACATGGCCACAGTTTGATAAAAGTAAAACAAAACGCCTGCTACTGATCAGCAGACCACACATAAGTATTCTAGTTGGACTGTGTATTGGTCATTGCGCACTAGGCAGGCACGTCAAGAGGGTTGGAATTCCGGCCAATGATTTTGTCGCAGCTGTATGGACTCTGCGGCTGCCCAGCACTATCCCCAGCTAGAAAACAAGCCCATGGAAGTAACCGGCTGGCACAATGAGGCACAATGGGCCTCAGTTGGTCTAAGCTAATCTTAAAGATTACGAAGGATTGCTACCTAACCTAACCTATTGAGGTTTCTGAACCCTTAACAAGAGTTTTTGGACAGATTTGTAACCATGGAGGATGAAACATGCGTTCACCATCATATTCCAGAGTTCAAACAGCAATCCACAAAGTTGGGGAATTTGCAGTCCCAAAGAAACACAAAACCATATTTACAGAGAAAAGGATACGAGTCGAAAGGCCTTACCACGGTGGATTATCTCGCATAAGATTCAACTGCTATCGCAGCCGTTAACGTAATTTACCTTATAATAAAGGTGAAAGGACTAAGTTTGCTGTCAAAGAAAGTGTTGCTTCACCAAAATAATGCACGGTTTCACACAGCGAGTTGTAAAATTTCACGATTGTGAGTTTAATAGCTGTCCACCCGCAACCATCTGACACCATTGGACTCTTACCTGTTATTGTGTCAGCGAAGGTTCGATACAAACAGGGTTCGACATTGGATTTACAGGCTCCTGAGCTTTTAGTTACTGTTAGCAGTGGAATTGTGAGTAACATTGATTGAGTAATAAGCTGCTTATCAACAACGGAAATGGTTGTTATACATGGAGAAGTGCAGGAAAACCACAAGATTAACTAGAATATCGGAAAGCTTTACAAAAAGTTAAGAGTAATATGCATGGACGAAGCCTATGTTTATTAATATGGTTAAGTCAGCAACAATTGATGAAGACGATATTTGCAGGTTCTGCCTGTATGACGAAATCTCAGCCATTTTCTAGTAGAAGGGATGTAGCCAGTTAATTCTGGAAGGAAACAGAGAAGATTATCAAGATTTCCAGAAAATTACTAGTATTATACAAGGTACCGAGGTCAGAAATGAGCTCTGAAATAATTTGTGGATGGGAAACGATAACATACCCAGAATGGTGGTCTGGCCCTCCAAGCCGCACATGACATAGCCTTCGCAATCGAGAAAAAGTTTATGGAGCTTGAGGATGTTTTTATGAAAATCGTTAGCGAATTTTTAATCCATTTTCGGAACACGATCCACGCAGATGGAGATTTGCTTGGTTGCTTCAAGCGAAGACTTCTTTGGAATTTGCGTCGACGGGTCTTGGATGAGATGATTCAACGAGTTATATGAGCTATACAGCCACATCGACGTAGTAAGAAAAAGCTGCGCTTCGCGATTTGAGGTAGCTATGGCATATAGAGTGAATGAAAACCAGCATTCTCGCTTGCAGAATCTAAATCAGGGGGACAATACGGTGGGGGCAGGCCTTGCCTTGAGTAGTGCAAACAAAAGATAGAGAAAGGTACATTGAGGTAATTAATTATATACCCTGCTGGATATGTATGTATGTATATACTTCGCCCTCTAACTTCAGTGCAATCTAAATAAGTACATAAATTATGGTGTTCAACGTATGTACATACATACATACATATATAGCATTCATAACTTAGACAACAGCTCGACGCTACTTATCCTTCGAAAAAAGCGAGGCGCTTTAGAATATTTTTCATTATTCATCAAAATAGCCTGTTTGTGGAACGTAAATGAATCCTTTAACATTTCATTTCTTTCCAATTTGCATGATAATAAGCGCCCTGCAGAGAAATTGCCCACGCAACCCCCAATGAAATTCGAAGAAATCAAATAATGAGGGTGTCCTTGTCAGCTAGGGGAATAACCCAATACACCCACCAAAGAGCCAAAGAAAAACAAATTATTCTTGGAAAAGCTAAGAAAATTTCTCTACGTAGGTGGGTGTGAGCCTACAAATTTGCTTATTACGCATCAGAATTTGCTTTTAAGGGGTGGGCAACTAAACTATATTTATTGCGCGTCTTCTTCCAAAACATAATTATTAAAATAATTCACTGAACACACCCATGAACAAAAAAAAAAAGAAATACACAAATACCGGCAAACAACAGTGACGTCACTCCCAAATTACCCAACAAAATCTTTAATGCACTTAAAAAAGATAACAAACTCCATTTGGTATATGGTAGTAGTTGTAGTAGTAAAACCGGGTGGAGAATATAAAAAAATAAGAAACCCACACCCACATACAGTACAACAATGAAGTAGCATTTGTAACCCACATTGTCACCACCAGCAGCAGCAGTTCCAAACCAACATCTACGAATGATTTACAAAAGAAAAATAATAAGCGACACGAAAATATGCTGGAATTCGAATCTATGCATGATTATCCACCAAATGAGATGGATCTGGAAGGCACATACTACCACACAGGGTGGCAACTACAACAGTTTGAATGGCATAATCAGGTGAAGGAGTTTCAAGCTCAGAACATATGATGTGCGTGTTTGTGGGAAACCGTGAATTAGCGAAAGGAAACGATAAAAAAAATTAATAAAATAAGAAGAAAAGAAAAATAGCAAGCAACTGTAATCGGAAGACCACGAGCGTCGTCGTTGCGAACAGGTCATCAAACTATGACGTCGAGCAAACAGAGAACACTTCAGGAATAGACTTGGGAATAGAGCAGAAAGGAATGAACAATAAAAAAAATCGAATTAATTTCGCGCACGAAAAAGCCGGCCATATACAATATACACACAGGCACACATGAGGAACTCCAGTGCATTTTACTTCAACAAAATATGGAGATTATATCACTACCGATAGGGTTTATCGGATGTGCTATCGAATAATATTGGACGAGGGAATGGAGCCCCCCCTCAATTTTCTGCGACTACATCGACAAGATAGAGAAGAAAATGTCGGCCACGGAGGCATACCCGTGCCGTGCGTATAACAAAATATTACGAGATCAAACGATGTAAAACTAGGGCGCGCCACGTCTAAAACCCCTTCACATCTAAGAGAAAAAAAAAATTAAAAAAAAAAAACTTAAAAATCTCTTCGATATCACACTATCAATCAAATTAATTACAGACTATTAGATTGGATGAAAATTACCTTGTTTTTCGTGGAAAACCTTCGGCCAACAAATTACAAATATTTTTTTTTTTTTTGACAGCAACCGCGGCGACGGCAGCTACAAAAGGTACGCACAACGCAGTAGACACAAATTTTCGCCCGAGATTTTTTTTTTGTTTTGTTTTTGTATTTTATTTGTTATTTGATTTGCCGAAATTGCCGTTTTCGCCGGAATTTAGAAATTCGCTGCTAATGCCACTAAAAAAAGATGACGAGTGCGCCCAGCAAACCAGCTGATCTGGCTAAAATCAAAATTTTCAGTTTTCGAGGGAAAAAGTGTACAAATTAGTTATTTTCTTGTTCTCCTTTACAACAAAAACAAAAAGCCAGATCCAGGAAGAGGATAATATGTCATCTTCTCTGTTCCCCTGCCAAATGCTTCCTCATTGCGAGGGGGAGGCGTGGGCAGAGAAGCAGAGAATTTTCCGCTCATCCATATTTTTTTTTTTTGCCAAAAAAAAGATCAGAAATTTGGATATTTCTCTATATTATATGGAGCCTCTCTCGTTTTCCTTTTTTTAATGGAAAGCAATGCGTTTAAGAAATGAAAAACTATAAAAAAAAATTCTCAGGCACACAAAACTTAACAATTTGACTTTTCAACTTTCAACACGTTTTTCTTGGATTTTTTTTTTCCTTTCATTAAGGAAATATTTCTTTTGTTTTATTTTCTTTTTTACTTTTATTACCTTTAACACTTCGGATAAATTTTGCGCATTCAAATCGAGTTATTTTTTTTTTCGTTGGACGACGTGGAGTAACTTTTTTTTTTGCTTTCGAAAATGAAATTTTTAAGAATTGAAAAATACTTTTGAGCAAGGTTTGCAAAAAACAAAAAAAAATAAGAATTATGGGTGCGTTGACTTATTTAGTTGCGGGTTTCTTTGCAAAAAGGATTGTGGAGTAAATTTTTTTGCTTGAGGAATTTAATTTTCCTTTTGGTTGTCTCCAATCGGTAGCCAGCTCGCACACACAAAAATGGGGAAGAAAAATTGTTCTCAATTTTTTTTCGGTGCTTTTTTGCTGCTAGTTCGCAGTTGTCGTCGTCTTCCACTTGGGTATATAGGTGTTGTTGGTGTTTTGTTGATTTGGTTGTCCCTTTTACTCTTTCGTTAAGTTGTCGGCACTTTGCGTAGACATATGGTTGATTCGAAGCGGGGTTTTTTTCGATATCGAATTATCGAAGTAATGGTTTGTTTTGATGTTGTACATCCGCTTTTTGGTTGACAGGGAAGGATATGTCGAAGGATTTGTACTAGAGGGTGGATTTGAATCTTAACTGTTTGACAGAGCAAAGTGAAGTATGTCTTTAAAAATAGAGGGATGATGATGTATTATGTGAGGGTCATGGCGGGAACGACCTTAAGATTTGTACAAATGTCTCCCCGAGAGTAGTATTTTCAATAAAATAGTAGTGCAATCTCCCTTCTTTTATGTGAATCGAACTTGAGTATTAGTTCCAAGGTAACAAATGAACCTAACTTCATTCGAATCACTCGTTTAAACTTCTTCTTCTCTTTTGCTCGTACTACAGACTGTTAAGGACGTTAGCGTCGTCCAAATTCTGTCTTAAATTTGGTCGGTTCAAGGGGAATGTTCTCCAGTTGATTAATCCTTGAATGTGAACGACTCTGGTTACGCTGCGTAGCCATCACTTTCGTTGGCGGAACTAAGTTCTGTGTTCTTCGAGGTTTGAATTTATTATTCGGTTTTATACCTGGTCTTTATTTATCCTTGTAGCATGTCCTGCCAGTGCATACGTCATATCCATAGGAATTTTACAGTATTTGTTTTTTTTTTTTTTTAAATAGTGTTTTTAATTCGGGGTTGCATCTCATTTTTCGGACACCCTGTTCAATCTGTACAGCATAGTATATGTGGGTCAATATTTCAAAATATTAATATTTTGCGGTCAGGCATTTATAGGCTAAAAAAACATATTTTTTTTTTTAAATATGCGAACGAGATACGCTTCTGCAGAAACTCTTTTAACATGCACGCATAAAAAAATAAAATAAATAATTTATAGTAATGCCGAAATATTAGCTTAAACAGCCAACATGTCATTACCATGGCATGTCCTAAGTTGTACCTTCCTTCAACAAATTCATTTTTTTTGTGAAATGTAAGCCGGTTTGCAAATTTTATTGATGAAGCCTGGAAGAAGAAAGGATAATGCGGACTGGGACCCAGTCAATTTATTTTTAGAGAATATACAAAGTTATGTGAAAGGTATTTAGTGATTGTCTCCAACAAAATTGTCATTTCCGGGCCAAAAATAAATCTTAAAAAAATTTGAATTAACGGCCACAGAATAGGCAGCTGATTTCACATTAATAACGGGACTTGTTGATTGTTTTCGGAAAATTTTGCAATAAGCCCATATATATATCAGTAGTAAATTTTTTTCATGTGGCTAAGTTGTTTCATGTTTTCGTTACCCGAAGTTGTCATTACCGTAGTAAGTGTTTTTGATTGTAATAATTTAATAATTAAATCCAATATTTTTTCTAATGCATGCCTTTTTTATGAACTAAATTAATAAGATGAGTTTTTAAAAAAATATTCTGTAAAGTTCGGTTTTATTTTAGAAAAATACCTTTCGGTGCCATTTCCATGTCGTCATTTCCATGGTTTCCGTGGCATACATGGTAATGACAGTTTGGACACGGAAATGACATACTCAATAAAATTAGAAAAAATATTCAAATACTTTCATTTTTTATTTTAAATTGATATAAAAGGTCATCTGTATTTATCATGGCACCTCCCAAAAGTGTAAATAAAAAACAGAAAACGAACGAAAACCATGATAGGATTTTGTCATTTCCATGTTAGTTCTGTGGAAAAAAGGAAAAAGTTAAAAATAACTAAATTGGGTGGCCCATTGGCTTAAAATGTTTAATAACGTTTCTTGAATACAGAGTAACCAAAACATTATTAAATTTGTTTACATTAGTAAATGTCCATTTCAAGGTGCAAAATATTAATGTTTTGAAATATTGACCCATGTATACATCGCATGCACTTATTTTGTTGATAGTTGTGTTGCATGTTCTTAGGTCATTTGCCAAGTTTCGGAACCATAGGCGACCAGCGGACGAACTATTGTTTTTAAAGTGTGAATTTAAAAGTTCTATTTATGGTTTAAGACCTCATTAATATATTGCGGCTAAAGAAAGTTCTGTTTCCTAGTTGAATGCCCTTTTTTTCGAATAAGATGCCATTCGTTTTATTCTTATCTCCTTCCACATAAACAAAACTATTAACCTGTTCAATATTGTGGGCTCCGATTTTGTCATTCATTATCATTTTTAATGCAATTTTTATTGGGTAATTAATTTTTTCTTAAATGCTAGACAAAAACGCTTAAAACTAGCTTAACTAACTTAACTATGTATTGTAACGTAACTCTAACTTACACATTTTTTACACACATTTATGCACATTTTTTGTTACTTAAAATTAATTTAAAATAGTCTTAAATCTAACTTACAAGCTACCTCAAATAAACCTTAAAAACTATCTTAATCTAAAATACGTAATTTATACGTAAAATATTTCTTTTTGTTTTTAATTTTTTTTTTTTTTATTTATTTATTTTTTTTTTTTTTTTATAAAATTAAACTTAACCTACCCTAAACTATGTAAGTCGGCCATAGTGAAAAGGCCAACTTTGCCCCTTAAGAAAGGCTACCCCGGATCGAATGGAACCGACGAAGGACTTCTCTCTCCGTCCCCTAACCACCAGAATTTCTGGCGCTGCCGTTCCGATTGTGTTGTTGGGTAATTGTGACTGATAGCCATCAGTCATCGAAACTGTCAGGTACTTTGTTTACTGCTTATTAACTTGGAGTCCAGGATAAAAATACAACAGACCGTATGTGTATGCGTGCGATATTTTTTCGCACAAATGGATTGACCTATAGTTTATAGCCATATCCGAATTTTTATTGTTTAAACTGAGAAGCTTTCTCATGTCAATTATCACTGTCGGACGTTTGTTAGGCATTCGGGAGAGGTGGGACAGTGAAAAAATTTAGTGCTCAAACTCCGAACTTCTCGCTCAGTAATTCAGCGCATTAACTACTGATCCACGGAGCCCAGAGAAATCATACTATCTTGTGCTACATTGGGTAGTCTGATTTTTCTGTAGTTGCTGCGTGTTAGTTTTTCACATTTCTTGTGGAAGGATCACAAAAATACCAGTTTTCCGATCTGCTGGAGTGTCCTCCTGAAACCAGATGTGTGCTATTAGGTTTTCGCTTTCCGCCACTTTTGAACAGCTCAGGCAAGAAAAGCTATTTGTGAGAAAAGTATTGTCTGTGAGATAACAATCTTCACAGGCAGCTGTCAAGGCTCTGGGCTCTGAAATAACTAGGCCGAGACTTATAAGGACTTGTAAAGAGTATTTATATAAATAAGATATCCAGAGCCAATATGGTGACTTGATGCTGGGTATATGAATATGATAGGGTTGTTGAACTCACGAGGAAAGAGTAAGCGCTTTACATTTCGCAGTGCGTTTGAAAGAATTGCATTAGTTCGAAAAAAGGCACATCAAAAACGAAGTCTTCCATAAAACTAATACGCGCTACGTGTAACTAAACACAAATTTAACGGATAGGATCCTATGGCCACACTACAACAAGAAGAAGTCTCTTTCTGTAATCAAACTTACTCGACATGATGCCATGTGTGATTACTATACAACTGCAGAAGCTGCAGGTACGAATCGAGGGCGAATATCTTTCCCTCTCTCAAAGAAGAATGCGGACTCTGGGTAGTTACTTCTTCGCAGAGCTGGAGAACCTATGTAAGATTGAGTTTACGGACCTCCTGGATTCATATACTTGTCTTGAAATAACAAACTTTGCATTCGTTTTCATGGCAACACGCGTTCAGCGAAGGTTTTGGCGATTGCCGCTTCCCGTTTTGTTTGTCATATTTCCCCGCAGTAACTCTTAGTTGCTATATGCATTCGTTCTTTGGTTACAACAGAATACTGGAGGCATATCTTGAGTCGATCGCCGCTTCTGTTTTCTATAGCAGTCACCGTAATAAATGTCACAGTCTTTCGTTCTCTTTTTTGTCCACCCCATCCCATCGCATCTCCCGGATGACTGTTTTGTCTGCTTTATTGCAGCTAAGCAGCCTGTTTAGGGTCCTAATATTCCATGTACAGGTCCGAAGGGGGTTCTCCTTTTTTCGTTTTCTAGGATCATCAACAATGATTAACATACTTTTCCGAGGCGATTGGTAGCTTCATTACAATTTTTTTTAACAACTTTGAGCACCGGGATCTTTGCGGCACCCCTTGGATTGAAGAAGCTAGATAATCTGGTCCTTATTGCTCTATGATCCGAATATGTCGAAGTAGTCCATATAAGGTGTTCACAAAGTAGTTCACCCTAAATGATACTGTCGATTACACCATTGACCCCGGTCTAAGGAATTTCATAGTTCTTATGCGTTCAAAAGATTAGCTCTTTTGCAGAAAGAGTTAATATTCCTCTGAGAGTCGTTAGCCCAGCCATAACAAACCTAAATCAAATAAGCAGCTACGAAGATCAAAACCACGTATCGCCAGAATTGTAACCATAAGTACAGGCCATTGGCCAATAGGAGACCATGCAGCCAAGCTTGGCTTCTCCCATAAAACCTTACTGTAGTTGCAGAGATACTAACGAGAAAGAGTCTATTCTTCCCTTTCATTGCAGATGTCCGGCCCTAGCGAGAGTCAGACAACATATTCTAAATAAATCCTTCTTTGACGACCTGGGAGAGATATCTGACAAAAGTATTGGAGCCCACTTCCTCTACTGGCAGGCTTAGCATACTATAGTACAAGCATTTTGTTTGATTTATAAGGGTCCGGCTTTGTCGAATCTCCACTGAGCTGTCATGTGGGGAAATGATGTTGACCTTGAGGTAAATGAAATCCTTAAATACTTCACAGTTAATGTTATTTCTCCTGATAGTATTTAAATACTTGATTTTGTCCTTGTTCACTTCCAGACTAGTTAGTTTCGTCTGTTCATCAAATGCAATGAAAGTCTTTACTCCGACACGATGGAAACGACCAATGGTGTTGATATTACCTGCATTTCCGAGCAGGTGGAGGATTTGCCGAAGATAGTGACTTATGTGTTCACTCGTGCCCTACGCACTATTTGCACAGGATTGAAGAAATCACATGTAGTGTGCTTGCTTGCGACGAACAGCAATCACAGCCACCTAACACATCAGAGACGCGAATAAAATCGGAGTTTCTCCAAGTACTATACCAAAAAAGGGTTGCTGCCTGGAAGTACAATAGAGCGTATAGAGTATGAGTGCCTCTGGGATTTGGTTACTCTTCTCTTTGCCGAAATCCTTTACACATTTGGAGTAAATCAGAAGAGCTCTTTCCAAACTATGCACTGTCGCCAATTCATTAGCGTTACCCGGTGCACCTGGACAAATGTTGTTCAGCCATCGCCCAGTAGAGCTCCAGACGATGAATGATGTCATATGCGGCTTTAAATTGGATGAAAAGATGGTGTGTCTCAACTTGAAATTGCTTGGTCTCTTTAAGGATTTAGTCTATCGTCGATTTACCGGGGCGGAATTTACACTGGTATTTCCTGATCAGTGTGTTATAGAAAAGCTTATGACGTTCACGTAGTCTTGATAGTTTGCGCAAGACAAAGGATCGCCTCTCCTTGTTGACTGGGAGTTGGTTCTCTTCTTCCCTCATCGCTCTTTCGACATTATGCTCATTTAGCAGCTGCTGGTGGTGCTGCTTAAACACATCTACAATTCCCTGTTCATCACTGACTAAGTTCCTGCACTCTGACCTTGTCGCCATCGGTTGCTTGTCTTTTCGTAGAATTGGCGGATGTTATTCCTATCGGGTCACTCTGGGAATCGAGCATAAAAAAATAGCAATACTTATCAAAGACATTTAGAAAAAAAAGAAGAAAAACATCCAAAGAGGTTCAGAAAACCGTTCATGAAGAGCTTTTAAGAGGCACATCAACTTTTGTTTTTTGTCCTCGATTAAACAAATTAAGTGTAGAGCGTTTGTGATAGGAGTCTCGTTCTGTTTTTGACCAATCAAAAGTGTATCAAAGGTATCCATCATGTAGATTTGGACATACGGATTCCTTAGCTTGAGGATCGATTTTCACCATCCTATGATAAAATTCCATGGGTGACTCATCATTTTTTTGCTAGCTCAATCCAGTTGACAACGTTTTGAAGGCTGTGAGCAACATATTGTTTCTTTTATAAGCTCTTCACTTTACTTGACTTTACTTTTGATGATGCTACGACCCAGGATATTTCCGGACCTCAGTCTTAGGACATTGGACGGCACTTTACAGGTACTGCAACCAAATACCAAGACCGAATTTGAATTAAAGTGGAACAGTAGCAGCTTGGCATTTAGGTTGATCATTGTGCTGCATGTCCTTTTCCTTTACAACTCTTTTTATTCAAATCGCCTCAAGGGTGCATTTGGAAGCCAAAGCATACTTCAAGCCTTTGAATTAGATTCTTGTTATCGACAAGATTGGAATTTATGAGATTTTTGTTTTCAAAGCAAACGACTACTTACTCGATAAATCATAAATGTTTATGATTAATGTAATAAGCACCGGAAAAGTGTAGAGTGATTTTAACCCAGGATGTGTATTATTTTTGTTTGATTTGAAATAAATTTTTAATCTCGTAAATCATCTTCAGGGTCTTCTCAACATTCTTTCAATTTCACTTCACTTACTTTTTTTTTAATTAAGATTTAAATAAATCTCTTCGACATTCACTTCGAACTTAAAGTATGACCGCTGCATTAACTGAACGATGGTATTTGTTGGTGTGATTCTTCGAAGATGAGCATAGCCACTTGTTTTGTAGTAGATGAGAGCAAAATATTGAATTGTTTCGTTGATAAGACCTATTACTTTCATGCATGCATTCTCATAAAACGAATTCGCCGCAAAGAAAATGAGGAAATTTCCTTTTAATTTAATTTAAGATTTGCTTTGGAACTGTTTTTTCATATTTATTTCTTATTTAAGTTGTTTTGTTTTAATTGTATGAAATGTATGAATAAAATATAATCGATTAGTACTAACTGCGTATTTATCACATGCCGGTGATAGGGTTGGCTTGTGCATGTATGTTGTTTTGGCGGGAAGTAAATGTTGCCAGTGGAAATTTCTTTGCAGTCTAGACGTTTTGTATATTAAAGTTCTACTTGTCCTCATATTGAAAAGGTTTAATTTGTTTATATAATTTTGAATACGAAAAATCGTAAAATATTCAACAAGCCGGGCCACGATAATAAAACCAATTGTAGAGGTTTCGGCAACAATTTAGGAAATTGGATGCAATAAAATATTTTGGTACGTTCTTTAAATACATTAAGCGCGATTAAGCAGTACTCATTACCGTTATTTTAAGTATTTGTTAATTTTGCTTGTGATTACACCAAGGAAGCTTACGAAAATTTCGAACTCAAAATTCAAACTAAATTTTTTCATTTTCGCTCAAACACATTCAATTTGAATATTATAAAAATTGAAAGCATTGACAGTAAGGTAAGGAATTCTTACTATTATTCTAATGAAATTTTTTGTGATAATAATAGAATTGCTTTCTTCACGGCAAAGCAGAAAGGCAACTATCCTGGATAACCAGAATCAGGCTCTGAGGGGCCTCCTGCCTATCCTTAGAAAGGCCAGACAAGCACTGCGACCTTACGGTGAGGAAGTCCGTAAGGAGCTTATCATCACACTTGCTCAGTGCGAGAATGTCCTGACTTCTCTTACTATTGGAAACATTGATGAACCTCTTGGCTTGACGTAGCCCGGTTGTTGAGTTCCATTTTGAGATTCTTTCTTGGTGATCCCATGAGCTAAGCTCCATCTTAATGTGGCTGGTGAATAATCCGCAAAAGGGAGACGGGCCAATGAATGAAGATTGCGATTCTAGTCTGGCTAGCTCATCAACAATTTCGTTGCCCTCTATTCCCTGTCCTGAAACCCAATGAATGGTAGTTTGATTTTGAGCAGCGAGTTGCTTTAGGGCATCCAGGCAGTTGCAGACTAGCTTGGAATCAAAACAAAAAGAGTTCAGAGCCTTTATCGCCGCCTGGCTGTCGGAAAAGATGATAATTTGTTTTCTACGGAGGTTGCGTCTGATGTACTCTTTGGCACATAGCTCAATTGCAAAAACCTCGGCTTGAAAGACAGATGTATATGCCTGCACTAACTCCGTTTTCCATCGGTGTGCCATACAGAGTGAGAACTGGAGGAGGAACTGAAGCTCATCCGAGAGGGCATTAAGTCCGTAATACAAGGCAGAGAAATTGCACTTAGTATTTTTAGATGCCCAAATAGATCGCCCAGTTTTAAGTTGTTTCCAGAGCTGCTGTAGGGCACGAACGCATAGCACATGTCATGCAGTACAGGCGAGCCTTTGAATTTTTTGGAGTGCGTTTTGGGAAGAGGTTTATGTCGTACAGGTGACTTAAATCCAGAAGACCCGAAGAAATAGTCTGCCAGATGAACCGGACGGAAAAATGAAGGTGCGTCTGACACACGTTGTGTGTGAATTTAAATTGTAAATAAAAATTAATGGCCTTTTTCTGTAAAATTATAAGTTCAATAAATACTGGCAATGAACTCGTACATTAGTAATTACCGCAGGTGGCAAACCAGGAAATCTGGGAAATCCACTCTCTTTGAAAGCGGACAATATGGATTCTGGGGAGGAGAATTTATTGCTTTTCGAACAAACCATGAGATGGAGTACCTTTTTTATATATGAAAAGAGCAAGCAAATCCCAGAAGCACTCAAACTCTATACAGTTCATTGTACTATCAGGCAGCAACTCCTTTTTTGGTGTAATAGTTGGAGACACTCTGATTTTATTCGTTTTTCTATTGTGCTTGGTGGCTGTGATTGGTGTCCCCTTAGCAGCGTTCAAATTTACACCGCCCAGGTTACAAGCAAAAACACTTCCTACTACTCCGTGGCCACCACTAACAGAAAGAGTACACTAACACATAGAACTCCGCCAAAAACAAGTACGCTAGGGATTAGTTTACCTCAAACTTCAATGAATAAATCAAAAGACGTAGAAGTCACAGGATTTACCTCCAGAAGCTATGTAAAGATCGACAAAACAAGCCAGCAGTGCATGAATAAGGGTTAAAGGTTTGGGGATGTAACTGAAAAAAAAAATACTTACTAAAAAGAATGCTTATAAATTTGGAAATGAATTAAAAGCCAGAGGAGAACTTGCGAAATCGGTCGCAAGTTTACAATTCGATATCAAAGAGTTCGAAAGGAGATTGACATTGCTTGACAGAAAAACTCAGTGCCAGTACAGCTTAACTAACAAAACAATGGACCTGCATTTCAAACTGATGAAGAAGAACTTGCTTTAGAAACTTATAGACCCTTTGCTAACTGTCTCCAGTTGAGCACTCCAAGTTGGCTGAGGTCCGCTTCTACTTGTGCGCACCACCTTAGGCCAAGTAGTCCTCTACTACCTTTGGGTTCAATTCGAAGATCTGTACTCGACGCATGATCCGCAAGGTGTTGATGTGGTCGATGCAGGAGAATCCAGCTCGAAGGACTGGCTTTTCGTTGTCGAGCGTTGAATCGAGATATTCTCTCACTCGGTGCAGAAGAGCGAGAAGAAGGTATATATTCTCCAGTTTCACATTGTTTTTATACCGAAGATTCAATCTGCCGCAGCGTCACAAATTCATTTGAATGGATCATTTATCTCCTTTGGCTGATTGTTAAATCATTTCCCTAAGAAAACCTATCAACTTGAAAAAAATTGAAAAGAATTTCATCAGTCTTTAAGCCCACAATAGCTTACGTCCATTTCATTTGAAATAGTTTGGGGTGGGTCAGTGCCCCTTTCCTTACTCCTGAATTTCTAACAAACCATACATAGCGAGTAACTCAATCCATTGCAAATAATTTCAACTAGGAAGCAGCATAAAATATCCAAACAAACAATACGCATAGAACGTGTGACGAAGTCTGCAAGCGATTTTAAGGGTTCAATACCCCTCGATTTAATTGATTCACGAGCTCATTTAGCTGGTTGCTTCACTACAATGGATTGTGAGACCAAATGAAAAAAAAAAGGAACAAGGACAATGAGAAAACGATTTTATGCATCTGTCCAAAAAGTACATACATATACCGAAGTGTAACGCTAACCTTTTCCCACCCCTGTTTAGCAATCAACGTATAAACCTACATTAAGCTGGGATTAACAATTCCCAATTTATTCCTGCACACGAACAAGGGCTGAAATTAGTTGCACAAAAAAAAAAACTTTTTCTCCCCACAGGTAAAAAAGGGACATTCGAGAGGATACGACCGTGATAAGTTCACTGTCGAGACATGGATTTTTTTCTCCCTTTTTACGAAAGGGGTGAACTTAAATATGGACAACAAATTAAAGCAGCCCTTCTGGTTTGCGTGGCCTGGAACACTCTGCGAATTAATTGTAAGGATACATTTGGTTTTGAGTTTTTTTTTGTTATTTCCTGGAGAGTACAGGAAACAAATCAGTTTTCTTAAGTTTTCGTTTATGAATTGAATTATTGGTACTGGTGGTAAGACGTAATGGACGAAAGGTGTGTGCCACGTCTTAACCATAGGTCTCCATTGGCAGTAATTCATTGCAAAAAATTTGTCATGAAATTAAAATTTCCAATGGAGACCGCAAATTCATTGAAATAATTTATTTCATGACATCAATTTCTGATTTTATTTCTTGCCTTCACTGGGCATAAACTCTGAAATAAATTTGACAGTGCTTGTCAATTTGAGTTTTACTACAAAGAAAACATGACTGATTGGCATATTTCACAAATAGGCATCGCAGATCTAATTATTTTAAGCAATATGAATGTTTGTGGAATTGAAAAAGTCATTCAAGCAGAACAAACTTAGAACGCCTTACCAAGAAATTTCGAACCGAATTTAACTTTATTGTCATTCGACAAAGTTTTTGTAACCGGATGTACCTTCCCATAGTACATCCTGCATCAAATTATCTTCGATATCATGCGACCGTTTTTTTCTAGAATTGGATTGATCCAAAAACAGTGCCTTCTTTTCCACTCCAATTTTTCTAGCTTTTCAAGTTCATTTAAGGCCTCCAAAGAAAGAATTAGTCGTTGCTTAGTTTTACGCGACATGGTTGAAAATGAAATGTCTTATGTCTCATCAGAATTTGTTCACAAAAAAAACAAAAATTGAAAGTTCTGACATTAATTCTGAATTTAATATGATTCGGTGTAAGTGGCGATGCAAGAAATTTTTCACGTACATAGTTTCAAACGTAATGAGTTCCACTGCCTTTCAGAAGTACAAGTGAAACCTTTCATGTCGCCATTTAGCTTTTTTCACTCTACTTGTAATTGTTGGTGCTCCGGAAAAGTATGCGCGTAGTTGCATATTTAAAAAGAAAAAAAATCGTAGCCATGACTTAAGTTAGGTATGTAAATGGGTGCCCTAGTTGACAGGAGGCTGTCAACGGCTCACTTAGACTAATGATGAGCCCATTGTGCAAAGACGTTGGGCTTAAAACTTTGTGCAATCGTTTAGCAAACTGTGTAAAAGTAATTAAATGATGGCGCGCCATCTTGGCTTGGATCTTTTCTGACACTCAAATATTTCCCTTTTGGTGATGCTGCGGTTTTTTAACCTGGTGACCTGGCGAAACAACCTGTAATTTTCATCACCGTTCTGGATAGATGGACAAATTTTGTAAGGATCCCACAATCAGATACGAATCTGTATAATCTTTATCCTGCAGAGAAGCACTCCAAGGTGATAGAGGTTCCTTTCTAAGTGCGTCCAACCTAAGATGAGCCATTTGATTTTTTTTCACTGCACTGTCCCTCTGGGTTAGATTCGAAAACGTTGCGGGTCGGGACGTTTTCAGTGCCGTAAAGTAAGATTGGGATGATTATAATCCTCTAGGTTTTCCGGGATAGGGAATTGCCTTCTTAGCAAGGATTACTTTGCGTTTGTTTCTGCGCTGCTGTTGTCAGATGTAATTGCGAAACGAAGGTACACAGACAAAGCCCTTTACTCAGGGCATACATGCTGTCCACTTTGACGATCCGTTCGATTCGGCGATATCGTGTGTTCGTTCTTGTTGACATTTGGTTGTGCTAAAATTCGTAAAATTTCGTAAAAACTCGTTGTTTTGTGAAAGTACGCGAATAGACTTGATGTTAATATTGTCGGCGCACATAAGTAATTATGAAGGCTTTTGAAAGATAGTGCTTCCGGTGTTGGCTGAGTTTCAAACAATCTTTTCAAGAATGATGTTAAAAATTGCATTACAGCCTGTTGCATCGACTAAATGCTTTTGGCATTAAAGGTTTGGTTGAGTTCATTACCAACCTCGATGAAGGAGCGAGCGCTTTCCTTGTCATCCTGCACACAGGGAAGAGTTGTCTCTAAAAATGCTGTCATAGGTGACTTAGAAATAGATAACGAGATGGCGGGTATAAATTTGGACATCTTCGGTTCTCTCCAGAATCTACTGGAGTGTGAAAATTTGAAATCTACTGTGGATTTACCTGACCTGATACCACACTGATAAAGGTGGATCCAATTGTTGACAAAAGGTTTAAGGCGTTCACCCAATATTGCCGAATGGATCTTCCACTTGTTGAAGATCCTAATACCTTTGTAATTGGCGCAGTTGAGGGGGTCTTCTAGCTTGTGAATCGGACAATTGATGCTGAGACCCCATTTATCCGGCGTACACTCATCTGACCACCTTCAGCTGCTTTAAATAGCTCGACAGACAGGTCGTCAATGCCAGCAGGCTTTATTAACTTAAGTTTAGATATTAGTGTTCTCACTGGATGGAAGTTTTGGCTATCATGATCTAGGTTGAATGGTATATTCTACCTGGTAGTGGAATGTTGATCTTCGTTGCCGTTAAACAATCTGCAGAAATCAGAGGATCGCTATGTAATTTGAGAATGCTGAGCTGAGGAAACCACGCGTTAGGTTCATCTCGCAGAACAGCCAATAAGTGTAAGTATGTTTCCATTCGCTGTTTCACTTGCCGATCGTACTACCAAAGTTGTCCTTAGATCCGTACGTCCTTTTTCTCCCTTTCTCCTATGGTAGCAGTCAACCCCGTACAAAACTTTGCTGGGCCCTGTATTCGTCTATGATCCTGGAATGTCGAAGTAGGTCATATGAGGTATTCACCAAGTAATTCGGACTAACTGGAACTGTATTAATACGAGGTTAACTTTAAAGAAAAAAACAGTGCCAATCTGAAGGTATTCCTTTTGGCATTAATTTAGTTGACAAAGCTTCCTGCTTTATTTAAAAATATTTCAGGAAGTGGCAAACAGGCATTCCAAGTCTCTCAACGAGACAGAGTTTGTATCAAGTTATAAAGCTGCACAATTCTATAATTTGATGAATATTATACAAATATTTAGCCGGGCTTGGGGCTTTACATAATCAGCCTCGGGACTTTGCATCAGCTGTTTGTGCATATTGCTTATCGTCGTAAACGGAGTGGAAGTCCTATAATTTCATGTGTCATGTTCACCACGTAAGTTCTCACTATAACAGAACGAATTTTCAAGAGAAAATTGGACGACAATCGCCTTCATTTAGTCATGTAAATCCTGATCAATGGTCAAAAAATAAATTTATTACAAAAATAAAGGGTAACACATAAATTACAACAAAATGACGTGCGTTGCACGGTTAAAACTTTTCATTAGATATCAATGATTACGAAAACTTCGTATCTTCCTTTAACTTCGTCGGTATGCACCTGCATTGCAGAGTAAGTTATAGCCTTCACTTCAGTACCCTGAGGATGTTTTCCAATTTCGAAAGGTTCGCCGTAGCACAAGCATTCAATTGTAAAGGTCTCCAAATCAAATTTCGTAATTTCAAGCCTTTTACAGATGAGGTAAGGTTCAGCGGAGAACAAGAACAGCAGCTCATCAAGAAAATGGAAAAGTAGACCTTTAATATCATCTCCCTGTGCTTCTATTTTGTAGCATGTTTCGGCCGAAACGTACTCCAATTCGGTCATGTACCCAAACATAGCCATGCCACATTGTTCGAATGCCTCTTGGAGCGAGTCTCCCCAAGCGTGTAACCTGTGGAATTAAATTTATGATTGAAAGCAAAAATTCGGCGCGTAATCATCAAATGGGAGCATGAAGGGTACTTACTGCACATCAGCTGTATGGTCGAGGTCTGGAATAAATAAAACGAAAAACTGTCAGTTAGTACAAAACAATGTGCGAGCGAGTTGGCTGGTCGTAGTCTTGTGGGTGTACTCACATTCGTATTTCGGTTCTGGGAGGTAAAAGTTCTGACGGCTGAATTCAACTTCCATTTTTTGTAGATGTACTCTGTTTTGAGCGTTGTGTACCCTTTTTACTTATTAATTACACAATTAACTGAACTAAATGAGTAATTTGTTGAACAATTTCATCACAGGTCAACCGACTTTGTTGACATTTTTTTATCGAAAGAATGGGTAGCTGTCAAAGTGACATTCGGCGATTTATTTGTGGTGGGGGAATTTTTAACGAATATTTAACTTTTCGAAGATTGGTTTGGTACAATGGCAGTCGATTTCGAAAGCGGATGTGATGCTGAAGTGGCAGTTAGTTTTTGAATGGGAATAAATAAGAAATGGGCGTCGAATTTTTGTGGCGAATTTATGGCTTTAAAATTTGTGGCTTCTAAGATGTATTGCCCGGTAATTATTTTCTTTAAGAAAATTGTCTTATCTAAGCTCCATCTATTAAAATTAGTAATTTACTTGTGTTGCGCTACAGCCTGGGCTGAATCAGGTCATCAACCAATAGTGCACTGCAGCATGCCGTCCCTTTTCATTCGCCCCTGAAAAAGTACATAGCTCTGCATCGAGCAGGTGGACTGGGATTACTTACTTGCTTAAGGTGGCGCTACAGTCCTGGGTGGACCTGGGGCTCAACCAACAGTCAACTGCAGTAAGGCGTCGAATCGCCTTCGTAGTCCGAACGCATAGCTATTGATAAGTGTTGCACAAAGAGGCAGAACTCCTTAATATATTCCTCTATTGTATTACATAGGCCATCCGGCGAAGTACAGTTTGGTTTGACCAGGCATGAGGTTAAAATCGCAAAAGAACCGTAGAGTGCTCCTTGGATATAATAAGAAACAAAATTCTTTTCGTGGAGTTGCTATAATCTGAGAGCTATAGCGGGACATTTTCATAAAACATGCTCTGCAGGCTCTGGGTCTTTTACACAATGTCGTTCTAAGCTGATTTCTAAGAGGTAAGAAGATCGTTTGAAAAATTAATGAATCTCTTGATAGGATGTAAACCTTGCGATGAGTTCCATTTAAATATAAATTTTTGTTGTTCTGCATAAGTTAAAGGGCTTGGGAGTTAAACCAGAGGGAATCTCGTTATGGTCATGGAGAACATCCTCTATGGTGTTTTCCCGCTCCTTCGTGACCTTCATTGATCAGGCAGTTCAAAGTTCAAGTTCTGTTTTTAGCAGCTAGTAGCTTTAAAGTGATAAGGCAGCTCAAAACAAACCTTGTCTGGGGTAGAAATAGTTAAATATTGTAATAGCTGCTAGCTTGTCGTTCACATAATTCTATGGCGTAAGCTTCTCTGCTATTTTGAAGTTATGGACAAAGATACTTTTCATATTGGATATTGATCAATTTACAGGTTAGAATTTTGAAATCACTCTCTCACGGAACTTTGATTTCAATAAATTGATGATGTTGGTCGCAGTAGCACACGATGCTCGATCCTGTTGGAACCATATATCGTCCATATCTATGTATGTCATGTAAATTCGAAAACAAATATTCATTGATCATCTTTCTATTTCGGTCACCATTGACTGTACCACGAGCTTCAGCCTCATTTTGAAAGAAACTAAGCCAGATGATGGCACTAGCCGTCTGGATGTAATGGTGCCTGAAGAGAGGATTGTTCTCATTCCAAATTGACGTATCCGTTGAGCCAAAAGTGAGCCTCATTGTTGAACACAATTTTGTCATAAAATTCCAGATCATCTTGCAATTATTTTTGAAGGTCCAACGCATACCATGGCCCAACGGCTTTAATTCCAGCCCCAATTGAATTTTGTAAGAGATTAGGTCAAGATCCTTTCGCAAAATATTCTAAGTTGTGGTCCAAGCTCCTGTACATGCCTGCGAACTGACAAATTTAGGTTTTCAATAACACTGTCCTGAACTGCGGATAGATTTTCTTCGGAACGCCTGGTCTCATTCTTGTTGCTGGCGTAATGTCAAGTAGCGTCAAATCGGCGGGAAATCTATCAAAAACATAACGAATAGTACGTTCAGATGGGCACGTTCAGATGGTTTATAAAACTGATGAAGTGCTCGATAAGTTTGTGTAACTGAACACTGATTTCGGAAACAATATTCTATGATTTCGTAACGTTGTTGCGGTGTAAATCTATTGATGAGTTGTTAGACTTCACTGCAAAAAAAAAAAAATCATTGACACTTAAAAAAATGACAGTTAGCTTGAAAGCCATAACTATAGGAAGCCCGAAATGCTTTGCCAAACTCTATTTGTCCCTCTCAGGTCTGTGTGCCTGTGTGTACCCTCCAAAACAAAAATTTTTACAAATTCTTACGAAATCGTGTTCGAGTACGCAAACTGTCTTTTATCAGGAAAGAGGATCTACTGCTGGCTTAAATATGGCTTGCGATTCATAGATCTCATAGATCTGATCTGCACTAGATTATCAGTGCATTTACGCCCATGAGCGTAACTTATAACTTGTTTACGGAGCCTTTCAAGGTGTTGATTATAACTAAAAACACCTATCGGTACACATTGGTACATGCACTATATGGTCCGACATCATTTGTACACGAATACACCAACGCCTCCTTCGACACGAATACACCAAATATTAGACCTTAATCTCTTCCAGTTGCATTTTAAATTATAGGTACCGAGGTATACAATTCTGTTTAACTAGTTCAAGGGTAATTTAATTACTTCTAGAAATTTCCTTTAAAACTCCCAAAACGTGTATTGTAATCCGAAGTATTCAACAATTAAGTTTAATATCCGTTGTAATGAATACAATGACCACCGCCGAATATTCAAAAGGCGACGTACGATCAGTCATCACACTATTGTCATGTAAAAGTTTGCCCACCATATTCGGCTGCAATTGGGTGGTGGCATCTCTTGAATACAAATAATGACATCCAACTGTAATCCAGACAATGAGAACGTTTTCAATAGGTAAACGGTATCACGTCGATACGTTCACAAAAGTGACAAGAGGAATGACTATTTTTTTGGGTGGTGGTGTTCCCATAAACGTTCTTCCGAGGAATGCATACGAAATTTTGGCAAACACTTTGTGTGTTCTTGTTTTTATTGTTCTTAAAGTTTATTGCTTTTTGTTTGTTTATTCTATTTCATTGATTTATTCATGAGCTAACATTTTACGTTAATTAACCTAGTGCTAAAAAAGGTGCGAAAAAATTTGTGACAAGCGATAGTTTTTCAAAGGCACATTTAATTGGCAAGTGTGGTAGAAATGGGTCAAAAACCTTTGGTACAAATTCGTAAAGTTATGCTCAACTGATGTTATTGACTTTTTAGAGGAGTCATCGGGAATGTTAGTAATGTTTGCGTTGGGATTAGACACGACGAATATTTGATTCGTTATTTAATGGACTCTTCCTATTTGGGTCTTTTGTGGTTAAACATATTTATGACACAATTAAGTGATGGTTTCGTTCGCTTTTTGTTTTTCATATTCGAATACGAATAGATACGTAATTTTTCTCTCTTTTTTTGTTGGGATAGAAAACAACCCATTGGATCACTCAGATGAAGACAAACATCAGCAACGACGATCTGCCACCTGCTGCGATTGAGGGCTGGACAATCGCAGAGAAAACAAATCGGGGCATTGTTGGCAGTGTCGCATTATGTCGCTAAGCACATTGACATATTTAGCAAAAGTCAATTGATCCGATAGAATGCTAATAAGTTGTTTGCTGCCTTTTCTGCTAAGAGACAGAATGTCGCTGAATTCTGACAGACGTCAGGAGCATTTGTTTAGTCTGTCCACATCCTAGAGAGCCGTACTACATACAAGTATGTTTGCAAGAAACTCTGTCATCGTGGGAGCACCCAACGTGGGTTCAAGTCCTGAGAAATCATCATCTGGGTCTTGTCTAGCAATCTCATGGGAGATGTCAATCCCAATGGTCGCAATGACCGGGATTCCACAGAAGAGTAAAAGACTTTGTCTTGCAGCCGAATTCAAGGAGTCATTCCATTCTCGAACTTTTTTCAAATTGGTTGGAGGGTTGAGCAAGCCCTTAGCCCAGCCTGACGAACGTTATAGACGCAGATATACTGACTACTCCACTTTTCCCTTACAATATAGTTCATAGCACACTTGCCTATGAGTAGAAAAGCTTTGTGTTGTCGTTCTATACCCATCTTGTGCTGATATCTGCTACTGATTGAGTCCTTTTTGGAGTTCCTCTCTGGGACAGTATACTGCACTATTAAACTACCCGAGTGCACAGCCAGTGCATTAAGTTCGACTTTTGATGGCATTTTTAAAGTTCACTGCTTTTTTTATTCTAAAAAAGGTAACCATGTGTTTCCTGGCACTTTCAGCGGCGCTTTATTTTCTTTTAATGCTTTGGCTCTCTGACGTCACGAGAAAATTCATCTACACACCGTCAACGGTCAACGCATGAAACGTTGACAATCACATGAATAACGCGAGACTATCAATGTTGTCACAAAATGCGTTGACGTGAAATCCGTGTCTCCCTTCAATGTCAAAGCGTTGACACGAAAAACGTTGACGATCGAACGGCTTTGACAAGCTGTGTCATGCACTACAAAGTTACAATTTTAGTTCACTGTGATTGCCAAAAACAAAATGTGTATCCGTCTGTTTCGTGCGAAACATATCACCTGAATGGTTGTGCTTTCAATTGACAAAGCGTGAACGCAGTAGGCAACAAAAACATCACGTGGAAAAGTGTTCAGCACAGACTACGTTGACGCAATGGAAAATCCTGCAATGTCAATGTTGGGACACAGTCAACGCATTGATGAGAATTCCGAAAAAATCCGTCGACGCGTCGACAGGGTGACTCCAAACTTCTCAGCCGTCAAAGTATTGACATCATTTTACGTTGATGATCACAGGACAAGTGGTCACTTTGAGACACATTCTGATGTCATAGAGTCAACTCGTTGACGGTTTGCATTGACCATGTAATCGTAGCTTAAGATCTTGCACGTGATCTTAAACTCCTGTAAACTTAACTCACCATAAGGATTTTGTCAATATTCTTGGGAGTGACAAGTGCTTTGTTCACAACTTACGTTCTTAATTTTACGCTCTTTTGGTGATTGGTTTGCGTATCCAGCTAAGCAAATATTGATCCAAGCAAGTTCGACATTTTAGGCGATATACAGTCACGGTAATTAAGAAAAGCAACGTGCCATACATTTTTGCAATGAAAGACAAAAATATGCAGCGCAACGTCTTATTATCCATCAAGATTGTGCTCACTTAATGAGTAAAAAAGCGAATTAAACGAAATCTCACTTCAAATCAATCTTAAAAATCAGCAAACAATTACCTGCCATGAATTTCATTCCAATCATTTCGCATTCAAATTTATTGCTCAATTTTTCACACTTAACAATCAAATCGCGCCTAATCTCAACTAATTATCTGACAAAAAAAAATACTTTTTTTGACCCACCAAGAGCACTAAAACCCCTCCGAAAAAACTCTAACTAAATGCAAGGTCATTGTAATTGTACTCAAAAGCGACCAAATACAATCGAAAACAGCAAAACATATGAAAACCAGTAACCTAAGGCAGAAGTTACATAAGTTGACTGGAAGTAATTCCGGTGCACACAAGTACAAGCAATTAACACAATATTGACGAAGTCGATTTAATGATCGTTTTCCTTTTTGGTTTTTCCTATTTTCTCTGCAACTATTACACTTAAGGTGGGAACAGGTGACTTGAGCTGAGTTTTCTTCTAAAAGCTTCACCAATGAACCAGAAGTAATTTTGTGTTTACTTAAATTGAATAGATGCCATCTATACAAGACTAGTATCACTCTCGCTCTCATGTGATTTTCCTTCATTCAGCGCAGAGTATGAGAAGCTGAACAAAAATTGCATACAGCACAACAGTAATAGGGTAAATTTGTGTTTGTTTTACCACGTAACACTGCAAATTACGGGCTGTATTGTGAAGAGTATTGCGCCGTGGCTCAGCGGTAAGTGCGTTGGATTACTGAGCGGGATGTTCGATGTTCGAATCAGAAAACACCAAAAAACACCCTGGACCACATCCTTTTTGTTGCGCCAAGTATGTATTTGTGTTTTCAAACCACCTTCCTCGACCACCCGGACTGCCGTCGAGTATCTCATCACCAAAGGCTTCAGCCATGAGAATTCGGCTCGCTAATAATTGCGTAATCCTGCTGCGTAGTCTTTGTCTAAGGCCTTTAAGGGCCCGACCCATAGAATCCGTCGACGTCGTTCCGTTGAACGTTAGCGTTGACGTTCACGTATTGCCGGAAGGAACCGTCCCATAAAATCCGTCGCATACCTACGTTGACAGATAACAGCCTATGACAGTTTCTCAATCCTCTCTCCATATCTCAATGCTTCCACCAATGAATTTGCTTACTCTCAATTTGTGAATGCGCGAACTTCATTATGTGCATGTGTGAAGTTTAATACGGGAATGTGTGAATTGTCAACGCATCAACGGATTAAAAAAGTAGAAAGTAAACCTACTTTGTCCGCCGAAGTTTATACATCCGTTGGTTATGGGCCACCTTTCATACGACAGTTAAAAACGACGCAACAACGGATCAACGGATTCTATGGGTCGGGGCCCTTAGTTCCTTCATTATTCGCGCTCATGCATCTTGGTGTTCAAGCATTTCACCAACAATGTTTTCAAAGCTTGATGGCATACCGAGGTTTCTTCGTATCCCTTCCTTTTCCTCGATTAAATGTGGTTTTAGTCGGTAAAAATCTGGACGGCTTTAAGGTTGATATTCACCACATAAATGCTGATGTCCTCTAGCGCTCGGTTTTGTGTCTGACTCTCTTATTTCTATAAATTATCTCTTGTCTGCAACCTCTAATTCAATCCATTCCGTCGCTGATAACAGTAGACTCAGTTTTTCATATTCGTTCCTTAACCGTCCCTACTTTCAGTAGAAGAGGAGCGGCAACGTTAAAATCATTAAACTCCGACCTTGACAGCATAATCAAATGGGGCTCAGCCAACAGAGTGGAATTTAAAACGCAGTGCTGTCTTCTGTCTCTCAAGCGAAAACATGACCCTCAATCATTATGCAAGAATGGTACTAGCATCGCAGAAACCAAAAGACTTGCTATTCTCGGTACGTGTATTAACAACCATCTTCGTTGGAATACATATTCGAGGTCGCCAAAAATGCTGCAAAATGTCTTGGATTCTTTAAGAGTTGCAAGAAATACTTTATAAGGCATTCATCCGTTCAATGCTGGAATTCAACGCCCACATCTGGTCTGGTGCACCCAAGACCGTTTTGCACATTCTAGATAGGGTCCAGAACCGCGCGTTCAAACTTGTAGGTGATAGAGACATTGTAAGCTCAATAGTCTCACTTAAACATCGCAGAAATGTTTCGTGTCTTTATTTTATTGCATTTTCCACCAAAAATACTCGAACGAAATAGCCATTTGCATTCCTTCCCCCCAAAATTTCACTCGCAATACGCGTTGCGCTTCGAATGCACATCAGTTCACCCTTAAGCCCTACTTCGAACGTACTGTCAAATACATGTTCATAAGCCCAAAAACACGTATGTGGGATGATCTTCCAGGCTCTATATTTCCCCATCGTTACAACCTTCAAGCATTCAAAGCCAACGTGCACCGGTACCTCCTCTGCTTTTCTTCCCCCTTTACTCAAATGCCCGTGCCCTGAAAAATCAATTACTTTGCAATGCAAAAAATTATTTTACCACTATGCGCCATTCTACAACCAACTTGGTAACTCCGCAATAGACCCTATACACTCATTCAGAGGCAACATCATCTTACCAACTTTGAGCGGCCAATACCATACCCCCTACCCGCTATACCACCACTCGCTCAGCTGTTATTGACTTCGCCAAAGACTTGGACTCCATGGTGGTACACTACCGGTTACTCGCAGTCAGTATGTGAATGGATCTCAAGTGAATTACGTCTGCAATTAGCTACGGTTTGGAAATTTCGTAATACCCGTCCTCTCGTGAAGCGGCGATGTTTTCATTTTCAAAAAAAAAGTTGCAAAAATAATCGGTAGCTTCAAGTAGATCTACAAGCTAAGGAGATGAAATAAATCGTGCGTCTTGAAGAAATTTTAATTGGCAAACTGGTGAAATAATCTTGTTTAATAATAAATAGATTTGTGATTATTAAACTTAATATTTTTGGAAAATCATTGCACTTGGCAAGAAGCAAATTGGATTTTTGGAACACCACTCTCTGGTCTAGTCAAGGTACGTTTTGTTTACGGTTTAATGGATGGCATGTTGCATTTCGTTTTGTGTAATAGACTAAGTAATCTATATGTACAATAGGTGCAGAAATAATAATAAAAAAAAAATTGTCGGTGTTGTTTTAATGTGAAACAATTATGTCACAATGAGTGTAATTAAATATTATACAACTAATTTAAGTTTTAAGATGTGTTACTTTCTTTCAAGCAGTTTTTCGTGCATTTGGTTATAAGTAAGTTAGGTTTGGCTGTGTAATAGATTAGAATTTTGACATTCACTCGGTGGCCTTGATGTGCATTCTGTGGTTTGTAAAGGAATGATTTTCCAAAACCTATCCCATTACCGTGTCAGGTTTGTAGGCCATTGGTGGCCTTTGTAAGTAGCAACAAACTGAATACCACCGATTCTGCTACATATTCCTGCAATACAGAGGCTACTTGAGGACAAGCGGAAATGCTTACAACTTATGCAAAACTACGTTTATTAGTGTAATAATTGCCACAGAAATACATAAATATAAGTCTGTAGCACATTTGTGGCCCAAGAAGTTAGCACGCCTTGATTAAATGGTCCTTGTCGATGTTGGCCACCTTTTTTTACACTGTTATCCTTTAGGGTTTCAATGATATTATAGGCTACACTACCTTACCATTTCAATGATCTCAATAATGCCTCTACGGCTAACATCAACAGCTACATATATAAGACAAAGCAATTGCTTCCAGGAGCGAACACTACCATTGGTCTAAGTGCGCTGTCGACTCCTAGCTGGCAGCCACTTCAACCTAACCTAACCTAACCTAGGAGCGGACACTGTGACCCACCTGCCCCTACCTAGAGGCAGCACAATTAACCTAATTTGGTCGAGGTGTACCTTATCGAGGGCCACACCAACTAACCATGTTTATCCACGCCCCAGGTTAGGTGGCCATAAGTTTGGCATTGTGTGCTCATGGGAATTGATCACCTTCCATTCATGAATCGTCTCGCCTTTGTGCGTTGGAACATATACCCTTTTCCTTCACTCACACTGTCTATCCAGGGCTTACAAATTACCTTCAGCACCTCGATTTATCCGGTAGCATTTAGTCGAAAAAGTATTTGGTGGTATTCTACGACCATTACTGCTTATTCCAAGGACTATCACACAGGCATGAAACTTGGCGTGCATCACACGGGGGACGTTTGACACCTTTGGACATCCATCTGTCTCTACTTCTATTTACCTTCTGCTCGTGGTCGAAACTTTGATCATCGGAAAAACCTATAGAAGTTCTAGATTTACTAACAACTTTGACTCGTTACAGAGCACACACTGCTTTTGCGTTCCCTCTAATATGAACTGGCCTCTTTTTATGGTATAACTCTTGATGATCCACACTGCAAACTAGTAGCTCAGATACATAAAGATTCTTGGCATAAGGCTTATACCGGAAGTTTTCATAGATCACACCGAGAATTAGTCGGCCAGGCACTTGAAAGTTCCTTACAACTGATCTCATTGATATTCCATTGTCTTGATGGGATATTCTTACTGTCCGAACGTGTTGAATGCCTTTTACAATACAGGCGAAGTCTCAAAATTGACTCAAAATTTTTGAATGAAAGATTGGGCTACTTTCGAAAACCGTAATATTTCAAGCTTACCTTGGTCTATACATATATGTGGCATCAATCACGGCGTGTCTTTTGATTTCATGTTTGGTATTTGATCCTTAAAAGAACGGAGCATACTTTCGCACTTCCCTCACCACGTGGAGGTAAACGGAGTCAGTGGATATGAGATACGTTAAATTTCCTCTGTATTCCACTAATGTATTCCCACATATGTATAGATGACAGGCCGTGTCTGAAATTCATGACGAGGTTCTTGAACTTCCGATCAGTTTTCTGACACCTCTGCATGGAAGAGTCAACGAATTTACTGAATAAATTTATTTTTTCGCTTTTTTTAAAGATACAAAAACAACTTCCCCAGGGTTGCATTTTTTTCGTATTTCTTTCATGATTAAGTTCTTCTTTTGAATCAATTGTTTAATAAGGACGGTTAGGAACAAACATATACTCTTTCTGTGGAAAAACAGAACTCAAATTTTGTTTGCAAAGACATGTTCCAGAAGCGCAAACAGAATTGTTAAATAGGCCAATAGATGTTTGGTTAATAAGCGTGATAGAAATTAATGAATTTATGAATTTTAATTACCAAATGCTATCTGTGCTTTACAGTTTTCAATTTGGAATTAAATTTTATCAATTTTATCACCTTTTCATCGTGAATTTTTTCAACTTTAACTATGTTTGGCTATCGTGGTTGCCTATTTTTAAAATGATTATGGAAGCTAGAGAAGCATATTGAAGAAGGTTTTTGGTTTATCGTTAATTTCATAATGAAGTAAATCCAGTGACGGCTATCCACATTGACGTGCTGCGGGGGCTTGTATAAGGTTAATGATTGCAAGTACAAAATATGTGGATGGGTGTGGCCACGAGCTTTAGACACTGTCTATGCCGAAAAGATATATAAGATGTGACCATCCTGATTCAGGTCATGATGCAAGCATGTTATAAACTCCTGAGGTGGAGATCCAACATGAACAAGTCCACTTAGGCATCCACGGGAACGCACTTGGTAGGGGCGGACCATATTTATCCGGGCTTGAAAAACTCTTTAAGATGTACATAAACGTTATATCGACAGCCAACGTAATGTCCCTATGCCATGAAAATATCACAAGGGTATTTATAACAACAACCTTAGGTCTATGGAGAGGTGATTCACTAACCTCACAGAGGTATGTGTGTTCCTTCAGAGTTCCCCTTAGATCATAATTCTTCTTCGAATTCTATAAGAGATCCATGTTCACTGACTAAGCATTGGCATGAATAGTCCGCCCTAGAGTATCCTCTCAAGACCCTTTTCTCTGACAATTCAAAAAATGATAAGTGGATCTATAGTCTGTACGCCATTATCTCATATTTGGTACTTGCCTGCTGTTTTGCTAAGAAATATCCGCATTTTCATTGCTTTTAAAACCCGACAATGGCTTTCCTCATTTGGACTAAACTTGTTGATCAGTCTATCAAGTCGAGATGATTGCTCTGTTATATGCGTTGGATCACCTGAAAGATATAAATACATCCCTGGCGATGGAATGTGTTCATAAACTCAATGAGTGCTCATCTTGAAATGAGATGACGCTGCTCTGGGTGAGAGGACACGTAGGGACTGAGGGCAATGAAAAGGCAGACACTCTACCAAAGCAGGGAGTTCTTTAGTCCGGAACCATTTGCTGGAATTAGTATAGGAATGGTGGACCACCTGATTAACAACTGGGCCATGGGGGAACGACAGATAAGGTGGTAAACCGTGGAAGGTTATAGGTAGGCTAAAATGGCTAATAAAGTGCTGTTAAACAGATGTTAGCGTAACACGAGGAATAAAAGCCAGAGAAGAACTGGAGAGAAATCCATGCTAAGATGGATCGTGGAAGATAAACGAAAAGGGTCCCATAACTGTGGTCTGATTCGGGATCTCTCGAAATATGTAGGCTTGTTGCTCTAAAAGAGACGTATTTGCACCATCTTTGAGAGCCCTCTCATTCTTGAAGTCAAACTTTGTCAGGGGACGATAGCCAAAATCATCAACAAGCTCGTATGATTATAGTCATAGTTTGAAAGATGTGTGGTTTAAAGAGAGAAGGGGAACAGCTAACATTTTTGGAAGCCTATAGTTTACTAATGAACGAGGAGATCCAAAAAGATAACATAGTAAATTTGATCACTTGAATTAAAACGTAAATCAGGTGAATAATCTACCTTTCTTGTTAGATCGTTGGACTAATAACTCCTCATCGTTATCAACTCGATTACAAAACATTAATTTTAATAACTGACCTCGGTATTCGGTCTCTTATAGCCCGAAAAAGTTTAATAACCCCTAATTTCTAATAGCATGACCTAACAACCATTACCAAGGAAAATAAATACTCCTCCGATTTACGCCATCAAATTACAAGAAGTACTCGTAAGACACGGTCAAGTTGGTTAATTCTTAGAAAAGATTGATCTCTTAAACTTGTAGAAAAGTCGTTATCTTCCCTTAATTGTCAAAAGTCAAGTCATTAAATTCATCTTTATTACCCCATTCATTCAAAAGTTAATGCCATCTACGAGAAACTCTTTCCATTGCCTCCAAGGCCAAAGCAATTATGGGACAATGATAAATTTTTAAATTTTGACCACCGACGATTATCAAAGATGTTGAAAGCATTTCGTCTTAAACGGATCATTTACTCTGATTTTTTATTTGTTTTCAGGTTTGAAGTACTCCTAGATATTAGTTATAACAAAATGAAAAGACTGTTAATGCTCGTAAGTGTCCTCGTGTTTGGATTATTGACATCGAAGGTTCAAGGTGATGAAGAGTTTTCCCGTATCCTGGGACGGTGCCATACAAACGCGACAGATTTTGATGAGTGTATGAAGGGTGCATTCAATGACCTAAGGGCGTATTTTTCTACAGGTGAGTACAAAATTACTGTTATATATGAAAGAGCGCGATAAGCACAGAGAATTGTAACGATAAACACAGGTCACTGGCCAGTAGAGACGCATTCGTCTAAGCTGAGAACACACTACCGCAGTTGTAAAGATAAGAAATGAGAAGGAAATTCCTTCCCACTTCTTCTGTGGAGGTGCGGCTTTAAGTAGAGGTTGACTTCGAACTTAAAGGAAATTTCAAATAAAAGTGTCACAAAGCTGATCAGTTTCTTGAATGCAACAAGGTGCTCCCTTTTAACACTATCCAACAAACAAGGTCACGTGAGCTGCTGTACTCAAAATGGCGCTTAAGTGCTAATTGGCCTGCAGTGCAGCGTGCCGCAATAACCACTTTTACCTAGGTTGGGTCAAGTGAATGGGTGCTCCTTGTTGACTGAATTGTCAACGGCTCACTTAGACCACTTAGAGTCCATTGTGCCCAATATTTAAAAACCCTGGGAACCTAAATCTCAGTCTTCGACCGCTAAGTTAAACTACCTAGATAAATGTTTGAATCTCAGGAGTGTGCTTAGCTCAATGTTTCTTAGCTCGTCCAGTTCTAAAAAGAACTAACTGCCAAGAACACGTCTTCTTTTGGTGGCCAGCGCTGAACAGTCACAAAGGAGGTGACGAACGGATTCTATTTCCTCTTCGTCCCTGCAGCTACTAGAGTAGTCGTTATGCGGTAACCCTAGCCGTGGTGTGTGAAAACACAGTGCCCTATTACGACGCAAACAGTTAATCGGAAGATTAATAGATCACTTTTTGTCGCAGACTGGCCATAACGATATGGCTGTTGCGCACGTATTTAATTGGCATCAGCGACTATTAGCCTCCTCATTAGACTCAATGTCAAGCTCTCTTTGCAGGGTGCTGATCGATATACAGGGCCCCTGAAGAGTACATAAGTGACCCTTCTCTGGCTAGTTCGTCCGCTTTTTCGTTAACGGAGATATCCGTGTGGCCAGGTACTTACCAAAGGGTCACCATATTGGTCACTTTTCCCATACTTTTACGAGCTTGGAGTGCAATGCCTTAATGGCTGCTTGACTGTCGACATAGATGCTGATCATTTTTTTTTTATTTGCTTAAGTCCAAAAGAGCGATGTGTATTTTGAGACTCACAGTTTACACCGGCTCCCGTACCAGCGACCATCCGTCGGCCAGTTCATTCTCGAAATGAGCTCTGCATTCATCCCATTCCTCTCTGCTAGAAATTCTAATAGAGGATCTCCAGTGCGCAGTTTGGTAGTGGGATGATGTAGTCCGTTTCCGTCCGGAGTCTCAATACATTCCATCGGCTTAGAATTGAGGCATGACCGTAGTGTTTAGCTATCCATAGACCGGCTTTCTTTAGTCTTAGTGCAGTTTTGGCTGCCGAGTTCGCACAGTATATATCAGAGTTGTTGTTGGTGTTGATCTCACCGATCTCGTCACCGCCAAACAGCCTGCCCGTTGAATCTTTGTAACGCTTTCAAGTTGGTATTTCTTCTCGAGCGTTTTCCACCAGACAACCGAACTGTAGGATAAGATGGGTCTTACTACCGCAGTATATAGCAGTATATATAGAAATGGAGATTTTCCTTTGCAACAGCAAGTCAAGGCCGAACTCTGCAGGAATCGATTAAGCAATAAAGTGCTTCACCTGAATACACCCATTCGTCATTACTTTTCAAACTAAAAATGAAAACAAATTCAAAGCGATAATTTATTGTACTTTATGACAACATTTTTAACATTTTTAAACAAATAATTCCCCACAGGTGTTCCCGAGTACAATATTGCGCCATTCGACCCACATCACTCGGACTACGTTGAACAGCGTCGTGGTGATCGTAGCGGTTTGGGTGGTTTCAAGTTGATTCTTAGAAATGTCTCTGAATATGGTTGGACAAATTCTGAAGTGACTGGCTATCGAACTGATAGAGAACACAATCGAATTATCTATTCTCAACATTTTCCAGAGAAGAGCCTTGAAGGTTTTTACGAATTCTCGGGTAAGATTTTGGGAAAGAAAATTAAACGACAAGGAGCATGGAATATGACTCTGTATGACTACAGGTAAGTTTGGATATTTTTTTGTAAGGCTTACAAAAAACTTTAATACTTCAACTTGCAGTCAAACGACAAGTGTCCGTCGCGTTGGAGAACCAGGGAGCCTACTTAAAGTGCATGTGGAAATCGATAAGATCGGTGGAATGGAGATGCATGTTGGGAATATTTTTGGCGAAGGTCGCCAAGCGCTCAATAGTTTCGCAGATAATATTATTAATACCTCTTGGAAGTTGGGCTTTCCGTTTATAAAGCCATTGATAAATGATCTGGTCAGCACTGCATTTACGGATATATTTAATGAATCATTTCGGCATTTTCCACTGGACAAGTTTATCACAGAGAGTTGAACAATCAGGTTTTTGGTTTAAGTTTAGTTAGAGTAAATAAATGTAAATATGACGATTTTTTTATGAAAAAGTTGAATTTTTTCGATGGGATGTTAATATAACCAGCATGCTCCGAAATAGGCAAGTAGACAGTATGCCAGCGTTATAGTGAAATTGTTGGTGAATTGGCGAAGCTCTAAATGGAGCACCAAAATATTACAGAAAACTTGTTTGAAATTCCTGTACAATACTGAACATTCTTAGAAATAAGACTGTTGTTGAAATAGACTGGCATTTATTAAATTTACCAACAAAGAGAAGGATAATAAATTCTATGAAGCAGCACTGAGACCTTGAGCTGATGCTTTAAGTAGATAGTGTGTCAGTAAACCACACAGGATGTGTACAAGGCAGATAGGCCAAAAGGCAAAGAAGATATTGAATATGTCAGGTAAATATTAGCGAAACAAAAAACTTGTTGGTGAAGTAGTTACACTTCGTTTAATAAATTGCTAAGTTTTCCCTTGAAAGTTTAATAACCGGTACCCAGACCTCCCTTATCAAGTGATTTTTAAAAGGGGCTTTAGGCTGTTTTTCTGTTAATTGTGTGATGACCATTTTCACACTGTTAGACCTCAGCTTGGACACTTCAATAAGTCAGTTTGGAAAATGAGAATATGTACATTAAGGATTCTTAAAGTCTCTTCCTTGAGGCAGTAAGAGACTTGGATTTACTATAAGCTATGAAAACAACATCTCGGCAGAAATCAAACGAAGAATAACTTTTGCCAATCGCTGTTTCTTTGGGCTGGGGAGGCAATTAAGTAGTAAGGCTCTATCCCAAACAACTAAGGAGACCCTTCATAAGACCTTAATCATCTCAACCCTGCTTTATGGCACTGAAGCATGGACACTGTTCGAAAGCGAATGAAGATATCCTCGGTCGTTTCGAGAAAAAAAAAATTGTTCGCAAGATATTCGGTCCAGTTTGTGCTGACGGGCTTTGGAGGAGAAGATTCAACGACGAAGTATACGAGCTGTACAGCGATATCGACTTAGTCAAAAAAAAAACTGCGCATCAATCGCTTGGGATCGCTAGGACATGTCCAAGCGAATGGACATCAATGCTCCGGCCCGCAGGATCTTCAAATCTATTTCGGAGCGACAGCGCAATAGAGAACGACCTAAAGTGGCGCGCAGAAGTACCTCATCCTCACCTAGTACTTTTTTTACTTTAGATGGCGCAACAGCCCATTGTCCAAAACCCACAAACCTCTTCAGTCATCTCAATCTTAAGCTAAAAATAAATCTTTAGCTATTTGCCTAACACCAAGTTAGCTGAAGGTTATTTTTAACCTAACCTCGGATTTACTATTGCTGCGTCGTACCATCGGGGTGGACTAAGAATGAAAAACACAATTGTCCCTAGGTTAGGTTAGGTAAGGTTGAAGTGACTATCACCAACACACTTACACTACTCAATTGTGCCCAAGATCCATCACAATAAATTTAAATAACTGACAGTGAACCTTAATTATTCGACATGCAGAAGCATGATTTATCTGCTGTGGGTGCAGTAAGAATTTGAGCTTTTATGATGTTTTTCTAGTACCTTCTGATATCCTTAAATACACTTAATAAGTTTTTCTCTGCTATAAACGAATATGGCCAATGAAAAATATACTTGAACATTCAAAACTAGGAGAATCGCGGAATGTTGATGAAATGGAACAAATCAGGAGCTTTCTCACTGCGATGGAATCGAACTCGTCGATGTAAACAAATAAAAGTAATGGATGCTATTAATGTGATGATGATGGATAAGCGCTTAAAATTTGTGTAAGAATATTGACTTCATGCAACAATTTGTTGCTTTGTTGTTTTTGCAAGTTTTAAAAACTATTTAAAGAAAGGAGTGAATATGTTCGTCAATCAGCTTTCCATATCGACGCAATCGGTTGAGCGGTTTGGGCGTCTATATGCAACAAGTTCGAAACACATTCGATTTTCGATGTAAAGTTAAAAAAAACCGCGAAGCAATGATTCGGAAAATCGTACATTACTAAGACACTTTATTAAAACAAAGAAATAATAATAAAAACCCGTTACGCTGGAGCACTTGTAGCCGGTATACTCATTTTTAAATTCACAACATCGTCCGCTTGGTCAATAACCTTAAATTGGCCAAACAATTTCAGCAGGCTGATTGTGCAGAAAGCTGACTTATCTAACTGTTGATCCACCGTTTCCTTCAATGTAGAGTAGGCCATCTCTATTTCTGGTGTTAAATTTACATCTAAAAGGACAAAAATAATCAGCATTGCACGATTCATCACGAGTTATAAAAAATTTACTTTTCTGTTGATGTTTACTCAAATCAAACATGTACTGCATATAGCTCAGCTGATTGTAAAGATCCCGCTCCGAATATTGCCGCACAAGGGTGCCATTTTTACAAGCTAAACACACAGGACGTCTGCCATGGGTTACGTGTGAGTACTTTCTTGTGTTACTGTTGCACGCAGGATCGTCGCAAACTAACCAATTTTCATAGAATCGAGTAACGTATTTTCGAATTGCCAAGATTAGCTGATTTCGAATCGACACTACGTATTGGAACGGACATGCACTGCATTCTGAGTTTGAACATTTCGCAAGCACGGCATCGTATGTTCTATTTGCAGCCGGTTTGAATGCAGATGCTACGATGTTCTTTGTCTTACATGTCACACATCCGAACTCGAATTTCTCGCACTGAAGGAATTTCTGCAGAGATGACTTCACTATTGATTCGCCAACTCCGTCATCCAACCTTTCTTGTTGAGATCTGTAATTCAAAATAACTTTACAAAAAGAGCCAAGGATATGAGCACACATCTAAGGAAATATAAGAGCTTCACCATAAGGAATGATCTGCGCTCCATACAGAGCGACAACGACCAATCAGATTGTAAAGAGAGATCATGACTGTTGCCAATGATCATTGCCCTTAACAAAAATTTAAACCATAACAACTTATGCTTCTAACACCACAATCTACTCACCTTTGCGCTGCCATTTTAAATTTACTCGGATCCAGCCCGAGACATTGGGCAATTCTGCTCGCATCAGTTCCTTCCAATGGATCACACATCCTCCATATAACCGGATGTATTTGATGAGCCAGGTAATAGTTCGTATCAACTTTCAAGTGTTCGCTCGACTTTAGTTCATCCAAATGGTAAGCCCTCTGTGTCGCGGGGTTACTTGTTCCATCATCACAAATAATATAGTCCACCATATCACCCTTTTTATAACGTCTATTTTTCGTCTCATTCATTCGAAGAGCAACTTGCACATGTGATTGTGTGACAGCACTATTTCCCGTGAACTCTTTTGGAGCCTTAGCCAGTTGCTTGGTTATTATAAACATGGGAAGCGGTACACTACCTTCTTCTATGTTTTTTCTTACTTTTTCCAAGTGCGCGTGAATGCTATCGATCTTATCATCGTGCTGTTTATCGGATAGAATCTCATCAAGAACAATCTTTCCCACCATCACGGCAATTTGTGACCAATCACGACGGACAATATCTAAGCCTTTGTGCTCCTGCGCGAACTTAAGTTCACCTTTTGGGGTTTTACTCACCGTAACAGCGGCATATTTCTTCTTTTTCAGGAGAAGCAGGCACTTGAACACTCCATCAATGTCTAGCTCGACCTGCTTATAGATCTTATTCACAGTCTGCTTGATGCTGTGGCCAATTTTGAAGACTTGATCGTAGTCCAAACTATTTGTGTTCACCATGATACTGTCTGTATCACCATACACTACTTCGTAGTTCAATTTCTGTACGAGGCTCTTTGTGTTCATGAGAATCTCACGACCTTTGTGTGTGACTAAAGCGGCTAAATGCTGTGCAAAGAAACGCGAGTGTGCGAAGCCAAGACAACCATACATAGAGTTTGCAGTTAGCTTGAGAGCCATCTGTCGGATATGGTACTGCATTTTCATTTCAGGCTCTAGATCTGGTGTGGCCATTAGTTTTTTCACCTCACGCCGACTTTCGACAAGACGACGAATCTGGCGGGGAAGAATGCCCTGTTCTACAGTAGAATCGGGAAGAGTCGCAAGCTCTTCGTCTTTATCCGGTTGCGGAACTGTGGTAAAACAAATATTATACTCCTGTATGATGCTGGGATAAAGAGAGTTGAAGTCCATGAGAAGAATATACTTTTCGTAGAGTCCTTTTACTGGATCCAAAACCAGGCCTCCAGAGTAGGCAGCTTTCTTTCTGGGAGCTGCAGCCTTGGTTGTATTCACTATATAGAAAGACAGCAAAACTTAGTAATGGCAGAAAATTTGTAAGGTAAAAATGCTTGAAATATGTTTATCTTATTGCTCAAAGAACAATCATCGCTTTAAAAAACGATGATCGCTCTAAAGAACGATCATCGAACTGTACACGCAATAACCGAACCGCTTACCTCCCTCCATATCAATTTGCGTGCTATCCCAATTTGCGTTCTCTCGCTTTCTCTTATCCGGTACAATGTAGTTCTTCTCAGTAAATGCATGTAGCAGCAGAAACTCGTTCCGCTCTGATCTACCACCCTGAAGTGTTCGTGACATAACATTTCCACAGATATTGGTGATCTGCAAGGCCAACGGCATCACATTCAACTCACACATAAGTCGCAGTACGAATGAACAATCCTGCATAGTCAGCGTTATTAGTTTCAATACCCCATCACCAGTTTCGAACATCTGATGCAAATCATCGTCGTTGACATCCATTCGTTCGTTCTCCTTGATCTTTAGTACATTCACACACAGCGTATTCAAATCGAAACTCCTTGACTTAATCAGCTCTTCAGCTGATCTCTTAACATCACAAACCATTCGACCGACAAAAAAGTCCAACATTCGCTTTCCAAAGCTCTGGGACATGCGAAGACGTCCCAAACGCGACCACAAAGGAATTTTCATCGTCGCCACTCGATCACAGATCACATCTAGCTGACAATCTGCAGCATCCTGTGTAACAATTAAATCCGGATCAATACTCTGATACGTGGCGAGAAACCAACTCAACAGAGCTCTTTCAGAGTCCATCTTCTTGGTTTTCGTCGACGTATACTGAGGCAACTTCTGATTTAGATCCAACGGCCAATTTTGCGAAACTGGTCGAGTAAAACCGCAGAAGTGACGATTAAACGGTGGATTCGGTGGTGGTTTATCCACACAGAAACGATTGTTGACCAAGCAAGATATCATTACCACTTCGTTCTTCATTACTTTAGGATTGAGCGCTGTACGAACGTTCATCGTGAGTACCGTGATTGGTGGTGGGGGAGTCTTCTGATCTTCAGCGAGGCTCACATAATTTGGTGATGAGCAAGTAACTTCGGTTTTACACCAACTCTGTGGTGTTTTGTTTACTGTGAAATTGGTCAGCTTTAACCAACAGGGACCCTTGATTTTACGATCGAGTATGAAGCGCTCTAGCGAGTTAGTGTTGGCTCCGAAAATGTGAGCAATTGAGTTGTACTTTGTCTTGGTATTTGGTGGACCTTTTTTGCCACTGTAGTGAATCTAGGTAAGGTGAAGAAATAAAAGAGTTGCAGTTGTATATTGGAATCTCTGTGCAAAGATAGTTTACCTCAATGTATTCACAGACTTCGGGCACATCGACACCAATTGGGTGGTAAGCAAAGTTCTTAGTGACCCTCTTCGAACGAAATTCATCGACACCGATTTCAGTTGATATTACCTCTTCGAATTCCTTGTAAACATCTGTCATTTCGACCTTTTGCCTGGTCTTCTCTTTCGTTATCGGGTCGAGCATCTGAAATAAGCACACTTATAATTAAAGTAGGTAATTGATTAATCGCCTGCTGATGAACAGAGGAGATAAAATGGAAATTCTGCCTGCAAAACTTTTTATTGACTTTTGTTCTTAATTCCCTGGTCATCAAGTATGCTAAACAGCCGTTTTGGAATTAATTTTTGATGTACAAGTTCCCAACTCACGTCTTACACAATGGTAAGGTGTCGGAGGATTTTGACGTCCAAAGTGGAGTATGTCAGGGTTACATACTGTCACCGCTGTTGTGCTCCATGTACTCCGATGTACTCCATGCGGCTTTGACGGAAAGTAACAATGGAATTCGATGGAGTATGACAACTTATCTTAAATCGCTAAATCTGCCGTAAGTTGGACCACTGACTAAACTGGAAGATACCAATGTTTAAGGCGAAGTTTCTCTTGTGATTCAGCTCATTCATATACACTTAAGCTGTCCTCAAAAACTGAGCACCAAACACTTCAAAAGCGTTTTTTAAAGTCTAGAATAGAACCCTACCAGAATAGAGGCAACCTTCATATGGATAACCGCATCAACTTTTTCGACTTTATTTCTTGCTTCGTATTAATGATTTACTGAGAGCAAAAAATAAAGATTTTTTCAGCTTCATTGACTAAACTACCCTAAGAGCAGCTTGGTTATGACTACCTAGGGTCGTTAGAGAAGTGAAAAATTCCACACATTAAATGTAGATCGGAAGAAAATTTAGTTCAGAACTTGATCCATGATTTCTTGGAAAGAAAAACGCGTCTGCTGATTCCTGCACCAATTGGATAACCAAGTAAAAAAAGCCTACCGGTTTAAAAAGATTATTAAAAAAAGCTCGTGAAACTAGCATCCTTTCCCAATAACAAAAGCTAGTCGGCTATTTATCCGGCACGCAAAGATGAAAGAATTACTATTGTTGCGCAAAGGGTGCAACATCAGTTTAGCTATTGTCGACGTTATTTCAATTAGTTTTCAAGGGAAATTTTGCTTTAAACTTACATATTCCCTTGGTAGTAGGTACAGCACTCTTTTGATATCTTCGACTCGTACACAAATAGACTTAGCCTCGGCGCCATTCACGCCGGGTAGTTTTCCAAATAGAAATACTTCTCCTGGAATCCTATTGGGATCTTCCCAAGCTTCCCAATACCAGAATTTCAACTCCTCACTGCCCAAGGTGCTTTCATCGGTAACTGTTGTTGCAGCTATTTCCTCATCAAAGTTGTCCATATTACAAATGCTTTCCCAGTTGTTTAGCAATTTTTTCATGTCATCCTCTGCAGTTGTTTTAGCTGTAGGTGTTTTCACCTTAACATCCTTAGGCTTAGCAGGGCTCTTTGTCTTCTCATCAAATTGATTTTCGTCGTCATTCAAAATGCTGTAATCCATGTCATCATCTGGAATTTCTTTCATCTCCGGTGAGGCTACAGATTCCTCTTCTTTTACTTTAATCACCTTTTCTACAAGTGGTTTCCTTAACTCAATTTCCTTCGGTCTCTTCTCAACAAGTTTTTCTTCTACCAACTTTGGCTTTTGTACTGGTTTCGGTTCGAGAATTTTGTCTAGCATCTCATCGTCACTGGTGTTTCCGTTTTGTTTCTTGGGCTCTTCTCTCATTTTGATGTTGTTTATGAAGCTACTCATGTATTCCTTTGCCAATGCTGCATCGGATTGGTTTGAAGTTCTCTGCGATGAACCTGAGGTTTTCAATGGATCACCATTCGTCAGACCTTTCCTTTCACTGTTGTCATCTAGTTCTCCTAAAATATCTGCGAGTACATCATCCTCGTCGACTTTTATTGTAGATTCCTTTTTCTTTTTTGGTACTGCGTTGCTGAATAGATTTCGTATGGAACCTTTGCCGCCAACTGTTTTTTTTCCATCTCGTGGCCGCTTTTTAGAACCTTTAGATGCTTTACTGCCACCAGTTTCTCCATCGGAATAGTCTTCATCTTCAAAGAAGTCTCTACCGTCCTCTAGGTATCCAGTTCCATCTGTAAATCACAAAAAACAACACGTTTCACTTGATGTCCGGTGGTACAAATGTTGACTTACCATCCTCAATCCAATCGTGACCGCCATATTTCTCCTTAGCATGCTTTGCGTAATCCTTTTCATCAACAATTTCATAAACATTATCCACATCATCATTGACTTCGTATTTGTTTTTGCTACCTTTTAGTTTCTTCAACTTTTCAAGTGCAGCAAAACGACCAGCTTTGTCCACACGTTGGCGCTTTGCTCTCGGTGCTAGAAGATGGAATTTTGCATTAAAACTACACTAATCGATTACTTAGAATGGTCACCTTCTTCTGACATTGTGCTTAATTAAGATTCGTTAAATAAAATGCATAAATACTTCGAGAAATGTAGTGAAAAACAATTTCTCGTACAGATTCACTTTTTTTTAACTTTTGGTAATATTTGGCGGGAAATCAAAACAAATTGATTGGTATAAAATATGATAGAAGGAATTGTAGTAGATTTCTCTTGTAAAGTTTATAGTGAGGTGAATAAAAATTTCAAATTTCAGATGTTAAAAAAATTGAAATCCATCTTTTGAAGGAATCTTTATACGGAAGCTTAAGTAGACAAAGTTCTTAGTTGGATGGCTGTGGGGGAGACTTAACGACGTCACATAGGTTAACATTTGGGCCTTTGATCATCTAGTAAACTTTAAGGTGGAAATAACTTGGAAAGGTGTAAGTGAAATGCAAATCCGAGTTTAATTAAAATGAAAAATTGTAGGAGAGGTTAGTCCAGGTAGGACTTGTGCTCCAAGTTATTTGTTTCTTAAAGTCAAATGTAGAGAGACAATCGTTAAGGTAGTGTCTCAATCCGGACAGATTTGAGTTATTTTTTTTAGATCTAGACCACTTTATCACGGCTTCGGCAACTTTGCAAATTAACTGCTTTTTCCACTGAAGCTCATAGCATTTGGAAAATCTGCGGTTTACAGGTGTACCTATAGTTCTTACTGCCTGAGTACCCTGGTGTCCTGCATTCTCTGAGTATGTATGAGTGTGAGTATCTAAAGTAAGTTCACCCGAAAGAATGTTGACAAGGTATTAAGTTCTTCTCTATATTCGTTTACCAGGTTCGAGTTGGTTTTTCATTATTTGCAAGTCCCTTCAAGACCGTTTGACTAGAAAACTGTCACAAACTGTTGAAGATTGATTTCCGCGTTAACTGATAGCGATTAAAAGTACACAAGTCACACATCATCGCCTGTTGATTTAATAGCGCGGCAATTAGACTACATTTCCCTCTTCATCTCCTCAAGTTTTGATTCAAGCTGCGTAGCCGTGGTATGATATTTTTTCAGCTTTTGGTAAAACTTTCCAATGTCATTCTTGCTTTAATCGGTTCGTCGATTCACTTGATCTCATGTTCTTTGTTTTCTTTTGAAAGGGTTGATATTCCTCCTTATTTCCTTTGCGTTTAGATTAAAGGCAGCTCTGGTCTCTTTATGCAGCCTCTCTTATAACCCTGTTGGTTTGCTGCGTCAACTTTACGACTTTTACATCAAAACCTGAAGAGTCTTCAAAGTGGTTGTGATAAACCCAGTACATCAGAAGTAGCATTTTTAACTGCTTGCTAACAGTATTGCCGTTTGGTATCTGTAATTGACGTCTATAGGTTGTGCCTTGCGTCGATCGCATTTTGGTCAATCTGGTTGACGGTTGATTGATCAGGAGATTTCCAAGTTTTCTTGTGAATACAACATTTCGACCCGCAGCAAAGACGATCAGCTTGAATCCATTATCGAAGGTGGTGTCGTGTAGGCTGTACTTTCCGACTGTACTACCAAAGATGTCCTCAATTCCTAGCTTTGCGTTAACATCGTCTAGGCCAATTTTAATGTCATAGCTAGGGCATTACTCGTACATTTTATCCAGGAGCTCGTAGAACCTATCTTTCGTGTCGTCGTCCTTCTCCTCTGTGGGGGCATGCGCGCATGTTAGGCTTATGTTAGCGAATTTAGACTTGATGCGAATTGTCGTGAGGCGTTTGTCCACATATTTGAAACTTAGGACTTCTTGCCTAAGCCTGCCTCCAGCGACAAATCCACATCCAAATAGGCGCTGCTTTTGTTGTCAGTAACAATCACCGTAGAAGACATCTCGGTTTTTCATACTCTTTTGCCGGTCCCATCCCATCGCAGTTCTTGCTTTGTAACAGTCTAGGGCCTTCGCTAATTGTTCGGCTGCCCCTGGTCTGTTAAGGGGCCTAACTTTCCACGTACAGATCCGAAGTTCGTCATTAGTAAATCCGTCTGTTTCCGAAGCTTGTTGGAGCTTCACAACATGTATTTTTTTTCTATGGTCGGGCCGTTACCCCGACTGCACAGACCCAAACCTAGAGAACCAGTTCCATTCTAAAAGGTTCCATTCTAGAAACCCCTGCATTTTTTGTCTTCTGGTCAGCATTCATGCTTATAAGTTTAGCAAGCCGAGTCCGGGTGGATAACAGCCAGTATCTGATGTCGAAGTTGGTTACAGAAGGTGTATACTCATACAAATAGTTCAAGGGGGCTGCAACTGAAGATAGCACCCTTGATTCCACTTAGAGAGTTTTTCTGGTATCACTTTGTTCTAAAGGGGTGTTTCTTATTATAAACAAGAATGAGGAAGTGTCGTGTAATGACAGAAGAATCCACTCAACCGTGTTTATCGTCATCCTTTCGAAGACCGTCATTGCACTTGACAAAAATTGATTAACGTTCGTGGTAATGACATAGGTAGTATTAATTATCACAGACTGTCACTAATTTAATGAAACCCATATTAATCTTCGAAATAAAACCAGAAACTAGTTTTTGACATTAATAAAAAATATTTAGTGACCATTGTTTCTGATATTTACACACTTCAAGCTGATTCTTTGTGCAGTAATTTATGAATCAGTGAAAATGGTCGCAACTTAATAAAATCATAATTACCCACACCGGACAGCCATGAGATGGGTGCTAATTAGGAAGAAGAAAAACCATTTCTATGCATCAAGCGTATCGAAGTAAAATTTTCTTTGCAAAGAAATCACAACCGTATCTGGGCTGGCTGGCTGGCATTCATCAAGGTCGTGTGTGTAAGAATGTGGGACATGTTTTTTGAGCTATGGAGACCCCTAATTGGAGCAAGTTAACGTCAATACATTGACTTTGTGTTTCCTACAGTTGTCAATGAGGAAACTGATAATAAATTATAGTCAGCAAGAAAGTAAAGCTATATACCAGCGCGGATAAATCCTAAGAGGGAAAGTGTAATGTAGGTCCGGATGGTCTCCTTGCCATTTTTCTTAAAAATATGTTCATCCAATCGCTCTGTCCCACTTTCTCAGATTTGGAAGACCGCTTTTACACAAAAGGGTTTAAGGAGCGAAGTAAAATATTATCGCCCCATTGCTTAACTTTCTCATATACACAAACTCTTTGAAAGTATTTTATACGAGACCTTAAGCTTTCAGTGCAAGTCTCTCATCTCCCCTTATCAAAATGGCTTCTGAAAGGTACATAGATCAACTACGACAAACTTCGTCAAATTCGTGTTATTTGCCCTAAAACCTTAGCAAAGAAGTCAACGTTGTTGCAAATGATTTAAGTAAAGCTTTCAATAATAATTCGCATAACCTAATCCTTTTCAAATTGTCTACCCTCGGTTTCGAACCTATATTGTTGAAATGGATATCGTCTTACCTGGAAGACCATTTTTATTGTGCTCTCTTCAGATCCGCCCCATCGTCCCCTTTCTTGCCAACCTTTAGTGCTACACAAGGCAGCCACTTTGGTCCTATTTTCTTCATTCTAACTATGAACGACGTTGATAGTGTCATAAAACACTTCTACCTTTTTCTTTACGCTGACGATACCTAATTTTCAAACCATCGTATCTTCACAGGACTACTGTCACCTTCAACAAGACCTTCAAAGTTTCTCGATCTGGTGCTCCGAAAATTGAGTAGAGCTCAATATCACCAAATGCCAATCTATTACCTGATCACGTAAACAGTACGTGTCCCCTTCCCATCTTTACCTTCCTTACGGTCAGCCTATTTCCATCTTTCAATTTCGTCGCGACTATTGTACGATAGGGAGCTAAATTTTCGTTCTCATATCGATGAGGTAGGCCTTATCAAACGGTGGTGGTCCAAGAAATTCTTCATCCATGCAGCTTCTACAAAAGTCGTTTGCGAGGAGGCCCAGTCTGGTGGCTTGGTGGTTAGGTTAGGTAAATGGGTGCCCTTGTTGACAGACTCACTTAAACCACTTAGAGTCCATTGTGCCCAATATTTAAAAACCCTGGGAATCTAAATCTCAGTCTTCGACCACTAAGTTAAACCACCCAGATAAACGCATGAATCTCAGGAATTTGCTTAGCTCAATGATTCCTAGCTCGTCCAGTTTTAAAAAGAAGTAACTGTCAAGAGCACGTCTTCTTTTGATGGCTAGCGCTGGACAGTCACAAAGGAGGTAACGAACGGATTCTATTTCGAGGCTCACAGTATACAACCGTACCAGCGACCATTTTAGATCCGTCGGTAAAGATGGCCAGTTCATTCTCGAAAGGGACTCTGCCTTCATCCCATTCCTCTCTGCTAGTAATTCCAATAGAGAATCCCCGGTTGTGTCATATAACGTGGTGATTGTAGTAATATCCCATCAAATTGGGAGAACCAATTAAAGAAAAAAATTCAAAATTTGGAAACTTTTCAATTTATTCATTATTCTGTACAATTTGTTCAATCACGAATAAAAACAACTACTCGTACGGTTTTGAAACATTTTTGCTTAATTTTATTGGCATCTTTCTACAGCTACAGCAACGCATATCCACAGCTCATTGTATTCGCACATTCAATGGATTCAATACACGACCGGTCATAGTTGCGACATCCAGATCTCGATCGATGATGAAGAACATGAACGGGTGATTCACTGAGACTTGAATGGGCCGAGTTTGTGGTCCGTAACTCCCTGCAAAAAAAAAAAAAAAAAACAAAACAAAATGAAGATGGTATCCCTCTTGCATTCAAGACTCGATTACACTCTTGATTAAACGACTTAAGTGGCGGTGCGATTAATTCACACTTGATGTGATGTAATGATCTTGGAGTACTTACGTTTCAGGTGATTAATCGGCCGAGTGCGAATGTTGACGTTGATCGCTTGCTCAATGTGTTTAACATAGATGCCACTCTCATCGGTCATTGGCCTAAAATCGGCTCGATTCGGTTCGAAAATATCACAAATTCCCATCTGGTGAAGAGAATACGTTAGATACGTGTGCTACAACAAGATGTGTTGCTTCACTACTTACGTTTTGTAGGTCATTGGTTAGGAACATAGTTCCGTGCAATTTGAAGTCGGGAATGATTGCCTGCACCCATCGTGGTTTCAACTGCTTGCGGAGTACTCTCAAAGTTGGTCCCAATCGAAGGGATGCAACCGCTGTAAGGAGATCTACATCATAGTCTGGGAGAAGGATCATCAGATTATAATCAGTGGAGTCGAGCTCAAGCTCGAGGATGGACAGCTTTAGGTGTTCAAAGTATCGATAGTATAGCACTGAATTGTAGACCTTGAATGTGGTGTGAATGATCTCTTGGTTATTGAGGTAGAAAATGTGATCTACGACTTCACTATTCAGACCCTGCTTGGAGGAAGACAGAAATCCCTGTTCCACATCGAGATGGTAGGCATTTTTGAGCGGTAGGAATGGGATTGGCCCATCAATTGGCGAAATCGGAGCCAGGGGTTCAATTGCCTCCACAGGAGAAATTCTGGCTACATGAATAGGAGATGGTGGTGGAGGCGCTTCAATTGTTATACTGTCTGGAGGTGGAGGTGCTTGTAGAAATTGCGGTCTAGGCTGGATGAAGGTTAAAAAGAAACTTGGATCGAGGTCTTTTAAGCCAAACAGGTGACGACGGTTTCGCTTGGAATTGGTCAACCGGATTGGTGTAAATCTTGCTGGCAGGTAATCTCGTGATGGGGACGATATAAGTTTATCGCTGGCTTTAAATTTCTTCAGACTGGCTCTTTCTTCCAGTGAAATCTCTTCTGAATTAGAAAGAGTGACTGCTTCATCGGATTGTTGTGGTAAAGGCGTGGTGACTCCTTCTCCATCTGGTTCAAGTGTTGTTGATGGTGGTTCTGGTTTTTCTGACGCAATGGTTGTCTCAGTTTCAAGGGTAGTAGCTTCTTCTGTTGTCGGTTGCTGAGTTGTGCTTATAACTGACTCTAAAGTGGTTGCTTTTTCAACCTCTTTAGGTGTAGTCGTAGAAATAGTAGGCATTGTGCTAGTAATTGTCTCATCTGTTGTAGCAGCTGTTGTTGGTGCAACTGTGGAAGAGACCATATCCATGCCCAAGTCATAGCCATAGAATTTGAGAATGGTTTCATATTCTGCAGTTATTGTGACATTTTCTTTATTCAGGCTTAGACCTTTTAAGGGGTTGTCTTCGTCGAAAAAGTATGTCTGTAAAATGGAGTAAACGAGATGTTTGTTAAGTGGTGTACATATCAAAACATTGGGTGTCGCATGTGTCAAATTTAGTGTCACATACGTCATTAAAAATTTCAACTTGTTCTACTTTTGATTGGAAATTTGACTTTCATTTTTTAAAATTACTAATTAAAGTATGTAAACATAGTATGACTGAAATTAAAATTCAAGAATTACATCTGCAAAGTGAAGTAAATTAAAAATTTCTTAAATGGCATACTGGCCAAGAAATTGGTGGTGATATCTTCATCATAATCGTCGCTGGACGGATTCTTATGAAGTGACACTGAACATTTTAATTCCTTGGCTGTACGGATGTAATTAAGAACATTTTCAAACTTTGTATGGGAAATACGAGTACAATCGGGAACATATTTAACGAGCACAAGACAGCTTGGACAGTCAAATTATTTGCTCCATATGGCGCACATGTTATGTACCTATAACATTCAGCATGTGGTGCTGTCAGAGGCAGTACATTGTTTCGTAGTTTAAGTGATTCCTCATAGAACGTCTTTACGGGGCTACTGTCACCAAGGTCTCGAGACAGATTCGAGTCATCTTCACTCTAAAATCTTAGAAGACCAATCAGTAGTCTGTCATCCTTGTTGCTGAAAACTTTGGTACGTTTTGTAGTTTTATGTTAGAGAATTGATTGGGGACGACTATTTGCGAAGATCCCAGCATGTACATCTGGAAGGTGAATTTACCATTGCTACAGTTGTATTGTTGCTGCTAGTCTCCATAGGGGGCCTAGTACGGCTTTCCGATGCTATTCTTTGTAGCCTTTGAAGAGGTAAACTCAGTGACGGTCTTTGTGATAGAATGCTCAAAGCGCGTATTACCAATTCAACCTTAGTGAAAGTCAGTATTAAAGTAGAGGGAAGCGAAAATATAGGCGGACAGCGCTACTGATTGGCTACTCGTGGACAAGATTTTGTAAAGTTTAGAAATGGGTGGCTGCAACAAGATCGTGCAACATTTCTATTCGGTAAACCTTTGCAATAACTGAAAGGCCAGGTTTGGAAACTTACGTCTCCAAGACAGAAACCTTGCAGTTCACAAAAAGTTATATGGGCGCTTTTAAACTTCCAAATATGGGGAGTACGGACATCATAATTTAAAGGTCAACATGGTGTCTGGGTCTTATTTCCAAATCTAAATAAAGTTTGAGAAGAGACCATCGTTGATCGTATGAAAGAAAACTTGTGTGGCTTTCTTTTCTACGCAAATGTGCGTTTGGTAAAACCTGGGGCAAAAAAGCCAAGAGTGGTATATAAGTTGGAGAGCGTATCCAGCGTAATCTTCAACATCTTAACCCAAAACTTCTAAGCAAGGACTGGGAGATAATTGATGTGGGTGAGCATACGGAGGTCGGTATGGGGATCGTTGTACTATTCAGCCACATATCGATGCCCTTGCTTCGTAAGAATAATACCAAAGTGTGCGTTGGGATCACCAGATGCAAAGGAAGGCCATTTGTGGTAGAAGCAGAAAAGGAAAGCGGCGAAGTGTCTAGTCGTCATGAAGATAATTTAACCTGGGTATGCCGAGGGCTGGTTAAAGGCCTGAATTCAAAGGACCTAGTAGCATACGATGCCAATCCAACGGGTATTGGAACAACACTGATCAGACAGTGGTAAAATACAAGCGACGAGGGAAACACCCACTTATAATGGCATTTATGTATATAAATTTATTTATGTATATAAATGCCATACGAAACGGTTGATGGCTCTCTATCAGAACTGACAATCTCACTTGTTCGACAAGCAAATCGCGGCAAATGGGATCTGCTGATGGGATGTGACTCCAACCCTCATCATGCTCAATTGGGCAGAAAGGACACGAATGCATGAGGTTTTCGAGGATATCAGGCTGGCTGAAAGCACTTAACAACTACCCACATGTGCAGGAAGAAGCAAATTCCAGACCAAGACCACTGGAAATAATGGGCATCACAATGGGTCAACTTAGACCTGAGTGCGATGAAGAAGATCAGACATGCACGAGTCGTTTCTGGCACCTTTCCTTCCATTGTATCAGTGGTATTCGCGCGGAGCGTCTTTGGGCTTTTTACAATCACTTTTATGAGAGCTACAGGCACCTGCTTGGTGGGTATTCCGCTCTGACCAATAGGAGACTGAAGACTTCTTCAACAAGCTAGAGAACTTAACTCGATTTGTTTGATCTCCTGACATTTCTAAATTTATGGGGTCAGTTCTAATCCAACAGTTTTTCACTTAACTGTAGTGGACACAATGGTAGGCTACGTTACAAGTGACAGTAATTACCGAGGAGCTGAAACTGTATGCACTTAACCTAACCTAATTCGCATATAACAAAACATTGCACATGTGTCAAAATCAGTGTCATATAAGTCGAAGAGATCAAGGCCTTCATTAAAAAAATTGTCGACATATCCTAAGTATGATTGAAAAATTTTGCTTAATATTCCAATTACTGTTATGCAAACATATCACAATCAAAATGGCTTGGCTTGACATGTCGATACCGCTATTGTATTACATCCAGTGACAGAAAGTGAAATTGATTCTGTTTGTTCTCTTTTATTACAAATTTCAATTAATAGAGCTGTTAGCGGTATGAATGTAATGTGAATTTATACTGATCTCATGGGCGGGAGAAGTTTTTATGCCTCGCTGACCTCGTTTTTGAAAAAAAATTATTCAGGTGTAGAGGGACTACTCTCAAATTGAGCGTTAAATCGATGAACAATCCGTATAACAGAAGCAAAAATAAGAAAAAAATTCATGAAAAACATAAAATACCAATCAGAGATGAATTTTAAGTTGCTTCCTTTTGTAGGTCAATTGTTATCTTCTTTGCAAGATCTCTTGAGAATGCTTCTTTTATTTATGAATACAAGAAGTGAGAAACACTCGATAACTACACTTATTAGACGCGAATTAAGTGCTTACTTGAATATGTGATTAAAATGATTAAGAATGAGATGAGAGAATGGAAACTAAGCTGATGATGTTAATCACTGAAATCAACGGTAACTTGTCCCATGTTTCAAGTGACTTTTATTTCAATTAACTTATTTTTGGCATTACTCTCGTTAGGGCCGATGAACTTAAAACTGGTAAAACTGTGGACAAAGTCTATTAGGATTGATTTAGAAAATTCTTAAAGTAAATAAATAGCAAGCAAGAGTAAATGCCTACTCTATTCCAAGCACGATAATGTACATATTTATGTTTCTACGTTGCTACCGCACTTAGAACTTTTACTTACAAAGCCCGTGTTTGTCATCTGTGTTGTATTAACAAGTGAAATTGTATGTTTAAGAGATTTATGCGGCTTAGGTAAATGTTTGTCTGCAAGTAAATGGTTTTTGAAGTACGTGTTATTCTTACGCTGGTAGCACTAACGCGCTAGAATTATTGACAGCTATGTAGTGTCAAGCCTCTAGGGTAAGTAATATATTGTTTTCCATACAGCAACGCTGGGATACTTTGAAAATTATATCCAAAGTGAGAGCTGTGCTAAAAATAATTTTCCCCGAAATGAAGCTACTTTGGTGGATAAAAGAAAATTCCCGAAACTGGCATAGTTATGAACAAGAAAAGCTATCATGCATGCATGCTCATCGAGTAGACACATACGAAAGAATTGTCGTTGGTGGTGAAATATAAATCAGTTTCACACCTATTTTCGCACACCACTGTTTGCTCATTTTCAAATAACTCAGAGTCGAATTTCAGCCAAAATTGTTAAAGTGAATGTTTTTTTTTTAAAAATCCTTATTTCGACAATTTTCCAAGAGTGGGTACGCCATGTGGGTACATTCATCAAGTAGTTAAGAAAAATTAAAAATTGCTCACTAAGTAAAATACCGTTATTCGATTTACTGACGAAAAATGCGGAACTTGAATAAAATCCAACCAACTTTTTAGGCTGCATTCGAAGACACAGATTAGGAACCCACTTCTTCGAGTAATAACAAGACTGATCAAAATCTCGCAATCAAACAATTCGGTGAAACTAATAAGAGGGTCGGGATTTTACACCCCTCTCTTACGGCGTTTGTCAAAGCCATTTCTCACCCAGAGTGACAAATAGTTATTCATTCGTTTGACGTATTTTGTGCTTAGATTTGCATCTTCTTTTAGTTTACACAGCAACTGGTCAAAAAATACGTTGAAGATACGCCGATTGAATGATATACTGGCGCGGATTTTAAACTCAGATTAACGTCCATTTCTCACTCGGTGGCTATGTAAGAAAACAAAATTGCAGAATTTTGAATTCCGAGAAACTAGATGGGATCTTTGAAAGGCCATTACAATCACGAGTGACAGTTTGGTGTGCGCTGTGGACCAGACTGCAATTTTTTAAAACAACACAGTAAATTCTTTTTGGCTTTACATTAAAGGCATTAATATGGGCGACATGTAGTTCCAACCGGGCTAGGCTACATGGCATATAAATTTGGCTCTATTGCAAGAAAAGTTTCCCGGCCGTTTAATTTAGAGATTTAGTGGCATCAATTGAAGACCAAGATCGTGTGATCTGACCCCGTTGGATTGCTTTGGTGAGGCTACGTTAAAGATCGGGTCTTTGCAGGCGATCTCCAAACTTAGGGCACTTAAAAACCAATATCCTCTTGAAAATGCTGAACGGACGGTAAGTGGTTCTAACAAGACGGTGCCTCATGCCGCACAGCCAACGCAACAATTGCACGAAAAGCTTCCGGGACGCATTATCTCTTGAAACAGCGATGTCAATTGGCCACCGATATCGTCCGATTTGATACCCCAGGACTAAAATAAAGTCTATGCCGATAACCGAGGATTTAAGAGCTGAAGGATGAGATAACAAGGCATATTGGTGGAATAGAGGAGCAATTATGTAAGGATGTCATTCTAAATTTGGACAAACGGATCGATTTTTTGCCGCCGAAGCCATGGGGAACACATAATTGTTATCGATCAATCTATTCAATAAAGAAATTAAAATCATTCTAATGCAATATTTTTGTTATTCACTATGGTGAAACCCTTATTGGCCCACGCTGTATAATGGGCCTACAGAAATGCCCAATTTAAGAGCGGACAAAGCGTCAACCTTAGGGCTAGCTCTACTCCCTGGGCGCGAAAAACAAATGATATTTTTTCACGCTTGAGGCTTTTATGACGAGAAACAACAATTATGGGGCTTATTACGAAACGAAACTGATGATTTTTTCTACTAGCAAATTGAATGACGATTTACTTTCCACACTTCATTCGTCGACCCTTACAAAATTTTATAAAAAAGAATTTGAAAATTATTCAAAACTCACAATCACTCGTCAACTATTCAATTTTTAGGAAACAGGTATGCTATCTGGTGGCATATGTTTTAAACTTCCAATTTCTTCTCAGATTGTTACCCTATGGAGCCCGGATATGAAGTTTTAACCAAAAATTGCATTTAGGTTGCAGTCAGACAGACGGGAAACCCTTTTGGGTGCAAGCGGAAGCAACCAGTCAATTTCGTCCGCCATTTCAAATAACGACTTTATTAAGCACATTTTAGAATTTCCTTGATCTTATTTTCAATTTTCACAAACCGCCACTAAATTGCTTACAAATTGGCTCTCCATTCATCGAAACGTCAATGGAAATTCATTCAACCAATTAATCATTATAAATAATCAAATGCGTGCATATTAACGTGCTCGTTGTCAAATTATCGTTATTTTTTCATGTTTTCATCTTTCCGGGGTTGCCATCTATGCAATTAAAAACATTTTCAAAGAACCTCAATCAAATCTTACCCTTAACCTTCGGTGTATGTCACGATATCCCACACGAACCACATCTCTATTATTTGGCATCAATAATGCGTTTCGCATCTCCAGTGAACTGTGTCCCGCAGATCCTTCATAAATCGCCACCAGAACACACATCAAGGCCGTTGGGGAGAAGGCGAAATTATTTCGATTCAATATCGAGTGCAAATGGAGTATCTTGTAGGCCAAGTCATTACTCAGATCCACCATAACTTCTGAAGGACTTCGTTGTTCCAACCGATTAGGGATAATCGGTGGCGGCCTTGCCCGATATTGTTCGTGTTCATTGATAACCAAATGCGCTTGCGATACACCAATGCAAACCGATGCAACAAAAACTCCGACAATTATATGAGTTAATTTGAAATTATGGCTAAATTGCGAATTTAATGTGGCACACATTGTGAATGAATAACATCCAGCGATTATATCAGTCACTGACCCAACAACGCGGCGATAGATTTGAATTTTTTTTTCTAGATTATTTCCGCGAAAATTTTCACTGAAACACAAATATTCGCATTTGACGTTAAGGTTCGCGGGCAGTATTGAGCAATCCGTACGGTTGAGTGGTAGAAAAGCAACTAACTATCGGTTGGATGGAACGATCATCATCAACTGGCCAATTGTATCTACTTGAGGGGGATCGTTTTAGGCCGATAGATTCTGTTGGTTGTTACGATGAAGTTTTTTTTTTGCGATCCCGATTTACGTTAGAAGACGTGCCAAAACGGTTTGAACTCCGGGTTAGCGATGTAATCCATCCTCAATTTGGAAATATTTAGTCGATTGATGATCGTCCGGTACGGAGGAAGATAGTTTATGCAAACAATTGTTATGGCTCTGGGTTTACGCTTGAATCGGGAAGCAATTGAATCGCAAATACGTGAGATGCTTTTGCGGAGCGAAATTCTTCTGCTTTCCACCTTCTGCTTCTAGTGTTTGCATTTTTCGTTTTGAAGATGTTCGACTTGTAGTGTAATGTTTATTGGAGTTGTTTGCATTTTTTTTTCGGGTGTGGAGGCTTTAGGCCTTTTTGCATAATGGGAAGTCGGGCAATTGGTTTCGCTAGAGATATTCAGAAATTGTTTGTTACTAGTTCTTGACTAGTTCTTTGTGTACTTGTTTGCTTTTGATTAGTTATTCTTGAAGCTATTGGCGAAATGGAAAATATTTGTAATAAATGGACAATGGAGAGGAATAGGAAGTGCTCAGAAAAATGAAATAAATTTTACTTAAGATAATTTTTATTAAACAGCGTTTACGACTAACGACTTAGTGTATGGCTATGACTAATGATTTTTTTGAAAATAGTTTTTGGCTACGCTCATGAGCGTAAAGGTACTACAAAACCAAGAATGTGCTGTCAACTAGAAGGGACACACAACATTGGACACAACGGCACAGTCGACAGCTATAACTTCGAGGTAGTAAGGGACTTTGTCTCTGCTGTGAACACTTAAAACTTCTTAGCAGAAATCAAACGAAGAATAATTTTGCCAGTCGTTGTTCCTTTGGGCTGAGAATGCAAACTTTTGGTGTTTTCTGGGACTCGAACCTCGAACCTTTCGCTCAGTAATTAAACACACCAGCCACTGAGCCACGGCACCCAAACTCTGGGTAAAATCGCATCGTCAAGGGGTGCCCCCTGGATAACCGCATCGGTGAACTAACGACGAGCGTTGGATGTGGTGTTGGTTGATTTTGAAAAAAGCATTTGACAGACAACCAAGAGATCTGATCTGGGTGGCGCTAAGCTATCGAGGGCTTCCAGAACCCTGTGTACAGATATGCTCATGGACATGTATGACGGAGCAAAGACAAGAGTAAGATGCCCCGCCGGAATCACTGAAGAGTCCGCAATGAAAGTCGGTGTACACCATGGAAGCGTCTAAAGTCCTTTGCTATTTATTGCAGTCCTAGATTTTCTGCTTGAAGGAAAAGTGACGGACCCCAAAGTGCATCAGTTATTCTTTGCTGACGATGGAGCCATCATAAGTAAGGATCAAACATCCCTGCAACGAGCACTTGATATGTGGGTGAATGTTTTGGAGGGAAATTGGTATCGAATTAGTCCAAAAAAGACAAGAGTACATGTATTGCCCATTCTCTGATCCACTCCGCCCTAGTCCAGACATTTATTTGAATAGAAAATTGATTCCCAAGTACGAAAAGTTCAAGTATCTGGGGTCTATGATCAATAGCGAAGCAACTATTGATGATGACATCAATCATCGCGTAACCGTATGGTGGATAAAGCTGCTGTCTTCTGTCTTGAAAATGACTCCGGAAAATGTCTCCTAAGCTAAGCGGATGACTTTACACCGCAGTTCGTCCGACTCTCACATACGGTTCACAATGCTGAGCAATGTACAAAAAGTATGAGTGCAAATGAACGGCAGCTGAGATGAAGATGCTGCGCATGATAGCAAAAGTAACAATTAGAACTTCACATGTGCTATGCATATCTGCGCTACGGCAGCTTTAGAAGCAGTCGTTGGGCTTTCACCCTCATTAGAAAGACAGCCGCTATGTGTGCTATCAAGTTGCAGATAGAATGCAAGTGTAAATCAGGTGGCCATGTGAGACATCTGAAAATTCTTGACTCAATCCCCAAAAGAGACATGTTTTGCACCATCCCCGACATCATGGTAAGAGAGTACTGTTTCTGTAGGTTATTTGAGGTAGAAATATTAGACCGTGCAGTTTGTTATAATGGTGTTCCGGCATTAGACCCTAGAGGTCTGGTCTGGTTCACAGACGGATCGAATATGGAATCTGGAGTTGGAGCTGGTGTCTTTGGACCCAACACCAAAGTCTCGATACCTGTGGGAATGTGTCCCACGGTTTTTCAGGCTGAGCTCCATGCCATTGAAATTTGCGCTAGGATAAACCTTAGTACCTTACTTCCATAAGGATATACTAAACCTTAATAAGGATAGCATCAGAAAGCTGGTGGGCTTTCTCTCGGGACATTGTGGTCTGAGATACCACCTTAACAAACTAAATCTGAGCCCAGACACGGAATGTAGGTTCTGCTCGGAGGAGGACGAATCATCCGAACACATTCTCTGATATTGCCCAGCATTACATTGGTTAAGAAATATGTTCGCCAGCGGAGCTGACAAATTTCTGCTATTAAGGACATTACAGAGGTAGTACGTCTCTTAGATTAATTTTTACCCATATGATATAGGTACAATAGATCTTTTAGGTCGCAGTGTCTGCCACATGGGCAAGGGTTATTCAAAAAAAAAAAAAAAACAATTAGAAGTTTAAAGATCCGAGAAAGCCTTTGCGTCAGAACCCAAGAACCCAACTCTAAAAAATTGTAGCGTGGCCGATTCAATTGGTATTGTCATATTCAAAGGAGAGATTCTATGAACCCTGTCAAAAAGGTAATGTCAATCAACCTTCCTATACAAGCGCGGAAGAGAGGCAAGCCAAAAAACTTCTGGATCACACAAACAGCAGCATTTATGATTGGCATCAGTGATGAAGTGATCCGGGAGGTCTGACATACTACTCTTTGACGTCAAATCGTAGCGTGTAGCGTGTTCCAGGCGGAAATTATGGCGATAAAAGATCTTATCTTGGCTTAAGAAAAACGTGGTATTCGTTAAAGATAGCCGTATTTTTTCAGACAGCCAAACAGCCATCAAGTCCTTGAATTCGATCTCTATAACTTCCTAAGTAGCTCTAGATTGCCCATCGTGTCTCACGGAGATGGCCGAGCAGTTCAATATTCACTTTTGTCGGGTGCTGGGGCATAGAGGCATTCCAGGGAATTGTAAGGTCAATGATCTCGCCAGAATGGGAACAACCTTACCCATTCTGCCGGACAAAAGCACCTTGGGTATACCAATCGCTACTTGCACACAAAAATTCAAGCTGCATGCTATCGAGAGTGCAAATCTTAGGTGGACAAGTGGATCACAATGTCTAGCGACAAAACAGATTTTAACCAACCAACTTTGTAGACTCGCTTCCTTAATTATATTAGTGAGATCGACTATCTCGATAAGAGCTAAGTCGATTTCGATATTCTGCCCTTTCGGCTGCAGTGTTTTGCTGAATGCTTGGTTTAATTGGCAGGAGATCCGACCAGATTGCCTCTTCTATATTAAGCTTTTCGACACACATCAACATTTCCTGTGACACGGCACATATGTATATAATTCACCGATTCTCCTATACAATGACGAGTTGTACGTGCTGTGTAGAGACGTAAGCCTATTTAAATAAATACGATCTCCGTCGACTGGGAGTACGAGTTTGGAGACGGACCAGGGATCGAGCTGATTGGTGAGATTCATATATTACTTGAGCCCCAGGAGCACCACGCCTTGTAGCGCCAACGAAAGTTAAATAAGTAAACTTAATCCAAATTGCTGAAAAAAAAAATTTAAAAAAAAATAAAAAAGTAACCATTTTTGTCGCTATTATTATTGTTTTGTATTTATTTTTCATCATCATCAGTAATGTATAATTTATAATTTTTCATTTATATTTAACTTTCTGTTGTGTATTTTGCAATTTTTTTCTCATTTTTCTTTATATTTAGGGACAGTATTTTTTGTTGCTGTTTTTTTTTTTAACAACTTAATAAAATTGTTTTGCATTTTTTTGTTTGTTTTTAATGTATGTATTTGTATATACTTTGTCTTGCTTTTTTTTTGTTGTTGTTTATTTTATAAATAGACATTAGATTCATGAATCTCTGTATTTATTATTAAATATTTTTAGGAGCAAATAAAAATAAGAATTTTTCAATTCACTTAGTTCTTTTATTCAATGATTTTTTTTTTGTAATTTTATGTTTGAAACAGTAAAAGGCGCAAATAAAGTGAATAGATTTCTTATTATTTATTTTTTTTTTTGACAAAAGAATTGATTTCTTGTATAGGTACACATTTACTTGTTTTGTTTTAACATTGTTATATGCATTTATGTATGTATATATATATATAATATCTTAAGACATTTTCTTCAGAAAAATAAATATTATTCATATTCATCTGTATAATTTGAAAGATGTGTTGTAATGGAACACACTTATTTAAATTTTTCTTTAAATATATATTTAATTTATAATTTATTATATATATATATTTTTTATATATGTGTAATATGAATTTGTTTGTAGTTTGTACAGTTTAAATTTTACTATATTTTTTTTGTTTTGTTTTTTATTTTTTATGTATAAGGAGATCCATTGCTATTTTTTTATTTGTATATTTAAATAAAATAATCTTTGTTCCGGTTTCTTTCTTTCTTTCTTGTTTTTATTTCCTGTGTGTTTTGTTTGTGTTGTGTGTGTTGCAATTTAATTATTTATTTTCACACTTATTTAATAACAGAATTAGTTTTATTGTTTGTTGCTTATTAGTATTTTTATTTTTAATCCAATAGTAAACCAAAAATTAAATCGGGGGAGGGGGTAATTTAAACTCATTTTTCACAAAGTTACGTTTTGTCGTTATTTAATTATTTTTTTAAATCTAATTCTAAAAAGTATATTCTCACTTATTCTTGTATAATATATTCAAACGTATTGTATATTTAAACTTATGGATTTTTTTTTGTTATTTGTAGAATATTACATAATGCTTTTGAAAGATTGTTTCAAGTTTCATTTGTCGATACAAATAGGTTTTATATATATATTTTTTGTATACGTTTTCGGTTGATTTAATTTTTATCTTAAATTTAAAAATAAAACAATAAACTTTATATCGTAGACAACCAGTTGTAAAATAAAACTCTATATAGTATTATAATTTACAATAATGATAGATTTTGGTTTCTATATACAAGAATAGGAGTAACAATATTTGTAACGGTGTCATATAAAAGGAAAACCAATTAAAACACAACAATTATGATTTACTTTATATTTTTTTTCTTAATCTAAATAATTTTTCATTTGTCCAGACAACGTCAAAGTAATATTTTTCTTTTTTATAATAATCACCTAAGAATTTTAATATTTTTAATTTTTTTGTTTTGATTTTCTTGTGGTGTTATATAGTTTTAACATTCATTGTTCAATCAGAAAACGTATAGGCAATAATTAAGTCTTTAATATATTATTATTTATTACTTTTTTTTATTTTTTTGTAAACGAGAAGTATTTTCCGTAATTGTCAGCCAATTTTTTTTGTTTGTATATTTAAATTTAATTTCGCATTTATGAATATAAAAAAAAATAAAAACAAAACGAAAAACAAAAAGAAAATTTGCATTTCGAATTTTATTAACTAGACAATAAAATATTTTACGCCAATTTTGTTTTTTTTGTTTGTATATTTTTGTTTAAATAGACAAAAATTTAAAAAATTAGTCAGTTTCAAATTGAATTTTTTTTTTGTCTTGTTTCATTTTGATTACAATGAGTGTATAATTTTACGTTACAATTAATTAAAATTCAGTCATGTTGCGCAAATTGTATATTTTAATTAGTTTTGTCGTATTTTTTTTTGTTTAATTATTTGCAAATACAATGTTTATTTTAAGTTTTTTTTTCGCTAAGAAAATTATTCTTTTAGGTAATTGGAATCACTGCGCGTGTTATTGTTTCGAATTTTAATTTTTTTTTCTTTTAAAGGAGAAAAAAATGTTTTTTTGATTGCTTAAGGGATTGTTCGTTAAGAATTTTTTATTCCTTTTTTAATGGAAGCTAATACGATTTTTTTCTTTCGCTAAGGAGCTAATACTGCTAATAGAAGCGAAGAGATTTTATACTTTTTTTTTATTATTAAAGTCCTGCTTTAAATTTGTTGGCAAAGGAAATACTCGTACGTGTGTATATTGAAGATATTCTGTTAAAGTTGGCTCTAAATTATAATTTTTATAGAGAAAACAAATATTTATATTGAAAGTAGAAAAAAAAGAAAAAGAAAAACGAAAAGCTAACTGCAAAAATGTTTCCTGATTTAAAGTATGTCTTCCGAATCCTTCCGGATTTATTATATTACCCTCTACACTGTTAACCATTGACAGCATTTAGTCTGGATAAACACTTCACCAATAACAGTAAATGACTTGTCCAAATACGACTTTTTCTTTTAAAGTGGCTACGCTGTTGACGGCGTGGGACGTTCTATATTGTAACAATTTTAACTACTTGAACTACCTTGCCTGTTATTTGTAATAGGGGGCTCCTAAGTGAAGCTTCCTTCTACGGGAGAGAGCTGGGCAAAAACAAAGAAGGTGAGGAATAGTTTCTTCCTCTTCAGACATGATGATCCACTTTTCCACCTAGGATTTGTACTCTCGTCAACATTCAGCCTTCTTTGATTGTCGATTGGAATCCTCAAGCGAGTGTTAAAGAGAATTTGCATACTAAACAAAGACAATTTCGATCACGTGCCTTTTATGTCCCTACAAGTTTAACACGTTAATCAAAATTCAAGTAGTTAAGATAGTCTAATCATAGAACGTCCCACAAGAAGCGCAAACTTTCATTAACTGTCAAACTAATGTCAATTTTAAGTGAAATTTCATGTTTCCATTTGAAGTCCGGGGAAAAAAATCATGTCTGCCTCAACCAAATTACGTATTAACCAATCTTAATCATTCATTCTTTATCATTCTCACAATTCCTTATAACACTTTAGGGACTCCTATCAAAATCACGGATTACAAATTATCGAAATTGAAAAGTTAATAAAATCTTGTCGTATTCGTATCTTTCTATCTTTCAATTTGTCATTTTGTATCCCGAAATATTGTGGAATCCATTTCGATGAAATTACTTTCCTACGTTATACCTACGTTACGTGCCTAAAACGTTCAATATTTAAAATGTGAATAGTAATAATTTTGCGTTAACTTTATGTAATCTGCAAAGCATTAGTAATAAAATGATTGATTAAAGTTTAGTGTTAGTAGGAGATAATGTACATAAATTTTGGTTTTGCCTGCAAGGCCTGCTAAAATGACAGTAGCCATATCCAGTGCTCATTCGCGTTTCAAATTGTAAAGAATGTATACTCTGCTATTTTGGCATTGCATACAATTTAGGCAAATTCAAACCAAAACGAGCACATCTTCTACATACATATAACTATCGTGTTCTTTTAAAATTTTCATACTCTAACTTTTTATCTCTCTTTCATATTTTTTACTTTACGAAACTTATTTCTAAATAAACGAGGGTAAATTCGAAGACATCAAAAAAGTGTGCATTGATACAGTTTGATTGCGTTGTTGCTAAAGCGCAACAGGTGCAGCAACGATATTGACAATGATTTTGCATTTTCGACAGCGGATGCTGCATCACAAATGCAATGATGCGCTTTCGAATTTATACCCAGTGACAATTTTACTTTTCTTTCGTTTAAAATGAGGACATGTTCAAAAGTAAGTATTGCTGTAGATATGGCAATGCTGTAAAGTTGACAAAGTTTGGAAATTTTTTTTACAGTTAAAAGATGATCAAAATGAGTGTTTGAATTAAAGGTGGGGTCGAAGATACAGATCGATTGATCTGTGCAAAGCACTTGCTTTGTGACTGTCCCAATCTCGAAACCTGTTGCTTCGTCTTTGAGGAATTAGAAAAAAAATAGAAAGGGAATCACAATAGACTGGTTGGCCCCCGTGTATACCATACCATACCATACCATACCATACCATTAAGGTGGGGGCGCAAGATCATGAAAAAGTAAGTTTATGTGAAGTGAAATTGCAATTTGTTGAGCTTATTCGAATTTTAATAACTAATTTCCGATTTGGCTGTTGCCTAGTTGTTGCTTTATGATAACATCTCTGTCTAAATCCGAGCTAATACGTCAGTAGAATTTCTCCACCTCTTCATACCAAGAGTTAGGCCAATTACCGGAGGAGTTGAAAAGGGGGATGATCATCGAGCTTCCAAAAAGTGTAATCGGACAGAATGTGGGAACTGTAGATGTTCATTTTTATTATACACTGCGAACCCAGTTTTTTGTTGACTACATCGTACAGCAGTACATTTGATCATGTCCTTATTTGTTAACATTCTTATCTTCCTTAATTTTAAATCCTCATAATCTTTCCTTAAAACCGCTTTGCATAAACTAGACATAAACTTTATGATTAAAATCAAAAAATCACTTGATAATTTTTAGTTAGCGTGTCTAAACAAATATGTAACAGTTACTTATCGAAGCCTAAAAGTTTGCTCAAAACCTTGTAAAGTGACCAGCACTTCTACCATTTGTCATCGGACTCATGTACATAGTTTGGCAGTAAAAATTTAACTCAATTTTCCGTGGGGACTTTTTTTTGCTAACAAAACAATAATAATAACGTAGAAGTATTTTTTTTTTTGTTTTTGAATTTTTTATACGAGAATAAAATATTTAATGGATTACATAATTATATTTGCACCAATTTAGTTAAAAGAAAAACAAATGCATGCGCCTTGGCATGCAGTTGCTATTTTTGCATTGGACGATTTCCGTTCTTAAAACTTTAAATTTTAGTATTTTAATTTGTTTTTGTAAGAATACATTTAAATGTATGTTTATTTATAAATAATTTTATTATATAGCCAATTTTTAGAAATACAATAACCGATTAATATGTATATATACGAAGTATCTTTTTTAAATTTTTAACGATTACTACAGATTAACACATATTTTAAATATATGTATATATTTATACTTAAAGAACGTTGTCTTGTTAAAAAAAGAAAGAATTACGCTTCTTTTTTATTATATACAATTTAAAAATATTCTGGCAGTGATAATAAATTTGAGAAAAAAAACAGAAAATTAAATTAAAAGAACTTTGTCATATTCTTTTTTGTTTTTTATTAGTTCGTGTGTTCGTAGGGATTTGTTTTAAATTGTTTGTTGTGTTTTTTTTGTTAAGTTAGACGCGCTTAAATTTAAAATTAATGTTTATAGTCTTTTTTTTCTAGTTTTTCTTGATGTTATTTGTTAAGACTAAGTAGAAATTAAATCATTGCAATTGTGTCGTAAATGCATTTTTTATGTTTTTATTTTCAGCTAGCACTTGGTAAAAAGTATTAACGATATTTTTTGTTTCCATTTTTTTTTTTTTAAGTAATTTCTCAAGTTTTGTTGTCATTTTTCTTTTTGTTTGTATATGTCGACATAAAACATTTACGTGATATGATAATTTGTCTACATGTTTGTGTAATTTGAACAAATTTTTACAACTAACGTTTTTTGTTTTTCAATAATGAGAACTAAAATCAGCCTTCTCCGTGTATAATGAATTATTACTTGTTTTTTTTTTAATATAATTATAACGACATAGAGACTCGATAAAGGTTTCGTCTTATATAATTTATTTAATGTCTACGTAGAAAGAAGAACGTTTTTGTTTTTATCGTGTTAAGGCTTGAGATTTAGATTTAATTGTTTGAACATAGATTTTTCGTTTTAAACTTTTGTAACACTGTCAAATGCTAAGTGTTGTAAGTACGATTTTTTTTATTTTGTTTTTTTAAGACAAATATTGCGCGTAAAAAGCCGTTGAAATGTTAAGAATTTTTTAAATTACTTTTTAACATTTAGTTTTATCAGTAATTCTTGAACAGACAGTCTTTTTTTGCATTTGAAGCAACATTTAAAATTTGATCTATTACAATCTTAAGATGTTTTTTTCTTTAAATTTAACGACATATACATATATTTGTTGTTAAGTCCTTTTTGTTGTATTTGGAATAATGTAAGGACACTTTAACAAATTCTAATGATTTTTAATTTTGTTCAAAGTAGGGTTTTGCCAATTTTTTTGTTTTTCTTTTGGGGGATAATAAAGTTTGTTGCTTTATATTTTATTATTTAAAACCAAAACAAATGTTACTTAAGCGATATAATAAAATTTACAAATAAGAAGCTAAAGTATAAGAATAGAAATTATAGGAAATTTTAAAATATTTATAAATGTATCTGGGTATTTTATATTGTTGTCTGTTTTCTTAACTATGCACTGTTATTGCTATTATTTCCATTAAAAGCTGGTTTTTAAACTTTAATTTTACGAGTTTAGTTTTTAGTTTTCAAAATTCTGCGATATATATGTATGTATGTATGTACAATATTCATTATTTAACTATTTCTTAACCAAAGCAACAATTAAATGTTTTTTGTTTTCTTAAAATTTTTCTTTACACTTAGCGATTAAGTATGTATACATGTGTAGATCTATGTTTTCTATTTCATTACAGTATATTTTGTGCTTTTGAAACTTTGATTTTTATCCATTTTTTTAATTCAACTAGAAAAATATATTGCTGACTTCTTTTTCCATTTTTTTTTAAATATATTTTTCACAAAATAATGTTTGCTAAATGTTTTTTTTAAGAGTGGGCTGAAAGAAAATCTTTGGCTTTATTCGGTTTTTTTTTTTGTCAATTGTTCTATTTCCTTTTTGTCCGGTATGTATGTATATCTATATTAACTATTTTCTATAATTTTCTGTCGAAAACCATTCTTTTTTGTTTGCTTATTTCTCTGTAGGTTTGTTTTATATGAAATATGTATGTATAAATATGCATTTTTATCAAAAAACATTCAGGAATCACTGTTCGCATTTAGGACCGTTGCTTTGCATTTGAAAAAAAAAATATGAAAATAAGAAATTTAGTTTAATAAAAGAAAAAAAAAGAAAAACAATTTGAGGCATATTTATATTGAACTTAAATTAGAAAATAATGTACAATTTACTTAGGTTTGATAAATGTGCTTGTTTTAAAAGTTAATTCTTTAATTTTGGTAAAAAGTGAGAAGAAACATTTATTTTGCAAAGTTTTTTACTTGTAATCCTAATCTTAGATTAGACAATGACAGACCTATTAGGAGATAAGAAGATTGACTAACCTTTTGACATTGTTTTACTTAAGTCAGTCACTAGACTTGTTTTTAATTTAGAAATCATTATCTACGCACCTTTACTAGACGCGCATATACATACATTTGGTGTACATTTTGGTGTGTTATCGGTTCTGACGTGAAATGTAATGGCACTTATCCTATGTGTTATTGAATAAGAAAATTGGAAGTGCATCGTTATTTGGAACCTTTTGTTGGGAACCACAAAGTGTGCACCAAGAGAAATCGTTATTCCAAGTTATGCCGAAAATATGAAATATTTCAGTTGAGTTGGAGAGTTATTCGTCTGGTTGCATTCTTCAACCACACCCGATATGAAAATAGTTGCATTATTTAAGAACTCGTACTTCAAATCACTACCGGAATTGCACACCGAGTATAAAAGAGAAACAAACGATAAAAAAAAAGATGTTAATGCCAAATTTAAGTCTGATGCTATGAGCGTGATGATATGTTAAGCATCAGCCTATATTACATCAGCTTACATATTTCTGTAAGACTTTTGAGGGTACGTCTGTTATTTTATTTTGTTATCCAATCAGGCATTCAAATCCCATACTATCAGTGTGGTATCGAAACATATTATACTGTAGACAACTAAAGAGTTACTTAGTACCACCGATTTTTCCAACAAAAATTGATGTCGTGAAAGGCTTCTCAAATGAGACTCAAATTGACATATAAACGCAAAGGGATTCATCTAGAAAAAATCTTGTGACCTTCGAAAATTCAAAATCTTATGATTTTTCGACAGTTTTATAAAAGTTTTCCTGGAAATCTACTTACTATTCATGTGCTACTTTGTATGACACTTTTCTGACCGATTATCATGCATTTCAGAATATCTTTGGAATTCTAATTGCCTTGAGTTGAGTCAAATTGTCTAGTTCCTTCGCTGAGTTACAGTTACTCGTATATAAATGTAAAGTTTTCAGTACTGAGAGGAATTAAAATGCATTTTATTTCAATCAATTTAATCTAACAAATTTACAGGCATTCCATTTTAGTTACATGTTTCCAAAGATAAAATATTCTGAGCAAGTTCACCTACCAAATATGTTTCTACACCCATCTCTGAGATATTTAACAAATTTCGTTCGTTCATAGCAATTATGCCACACTTGACAGATTGGCCATGTAATGTAAAGAGCCTCTTCAAATGTGCCAAAATTGTTTAATATAAATTCGACAGGTTTGTTCAGAAAAAAACAGAAACATTTGGCGTAAACAACCCATTTCGGGTCTAGGGACTAGCTCTCTAACCACCGCGCCCACAGGTTAATTCGCGTGACATAAAATTGATACGAATTCATATTTTTCAGTCTATCCGTTCCAAAAAGTAAAAGGGAGGCATTACGGGTATGTGCCCATTACCTACATATGTGCCCATTCTAACTGTTTCTGTTTCCTTACTTTCTGGGGTCCAAAAGTTTGTACTGTTTTCTTCTCGTATAATTTTTGAGCGATGTACAAAATGAGATCTAACATTTGCACGCACATTCGTGGCTTTTTATTGCTGAAGACGAGTCAATCAAATTGACTCAATTGCTACCCAAGAATTAAGGAAATAAAGTTCATACAAATTTAAGAGCACTTGGGATACCTCTGGCCTTTAATTACCCCTTTCTTTAAGGGGTACTTGTTGACACTTGTCATTTTCAAATTTGACCCAAAAATACGAGAGTAAACTTTCCACGTAAAATGTTCCACGTTGTTTTAATGCGAAAAATACACAATTTAACCGTTTTACTGATTAAGGATATCGATCCAACTGTCGTATAAACCACACACACAATGTAATTTAAAAGCGACCGAATATAGTTATGATACGATCGCAAATATTTCGGCCGAAAGCGTTCGATTTTTCGATATAAGTATGCAATCGTCTTATACAACGACTCCTTGTGCAACGGCTGAATCGTGTTTCATTTATAAACTTTTCGAAATGTCACTATCAGAACGTTGCACATTTATACTGTTAAAGTAGTAGTGCACATTGTTTGGCATTTTGATACTCATCTCTTACTGTGATAATGTCATTCAGATTTTATAGCAAATAGGTGAGCTGATCTGGAAATTCGATTGTCGTCGCAATTTCGGTCGCGAATCACACAGTTTTTATTTGCTATGTTATTGCGAATCATCCGAACAAAAAAAAAGGAAAAAAGACTATTTTCGTATTCGATTAATTCGCAAATGTAAGAACTTTATCATCACTTTCAAAAAATTAAGTCACATTCGAGTTGACAAGCGCAAGTAAAACCAGATACTTTACTCCTCGAAAACACTTTCAACGTACGTACTGTAGAGTGACATTCGTTTTCGAAAATATATTCTTGCTAAAAAAAAAAACAAAAAAAAAATGGCCTGTGAACGTCCTTTGTGTGGACTCGATACTTTATTTAAAATTGTTTTCTTAACATTTTTTCAGTTAATGATTTCGTGTTAATAATGAAGGCAGCATTAACAAAAAAAAATATTCTTCTCCATCTCTTAGGTTCTCAAGAAATAGTCCATCTATACAGATGTTAACAAATGAGTCAAAAATATTTACTTATAAAACAAAATTATTATTTTTAATATACATTCCAAAAAAAAAAGAAAAAAATTATAAGAAAAAAAAAACAAATTTTAAACGATATATGATTTTTATAATAAATTGTAAATATGCCTCAAGAAATTATTATAAAAACAAAACAGAGCGCATAAATTGAGAACATAGTGCAATCGAATTTTGTTTTAATTTTTTTTTTGTCAAACTTAATAGCTTTTCTTTGAGTAGCGCATTAAAGTATTTAACAAAAAACTTTTTAAATAAAATAAAACATTTAACATCACAACAAAATTGTGTGGAAGACAATATATTTGAAAAAAAAAAATTAAAATTTATGTTTTTCTTTCCATTGCACATAACTATTGCTGAAATTCTTTCCTCTCAGGATGATATACTCGTATATAATTAATGTTTTCTTCTTGTGGTAAAAATTCGCAAAAAAAAGCTTTAATTGTTCTAACTAACTCTATGGATGGATATTGATTCTTAATTTCTTTTCTGATTCTTAAACAACTTTTATAAAACAAAAAAGTTTGACAGTTGCCAAATCACCCATAGATGGCGTTCTATAAATGTTTTCATTGCGATTGCCATTTCAAATTTTCACCACACAGTATATCCTTTGAAAGATATGAGTATCTGTTGATTATTTTTTTTTTAAATCTTTAATAAAATGTGTCAAATATTTGATGTATAAAAAAAAAAGTTCAGTCATTTTTAATTTTTCTGAGACAATAATGAGTTTTTTTTTATTTTTTTAACAATTGTACTAGGTAAGCAAATAAATATTGAAAAAAAGAAAAAAAAAGAAGAAATATAAATGAGATCAAACTCTTATGTAAAACGTTTGTTTGTTTTGCAATAATACTAATTGGTGGGTTTTTTTTTATTTTTGTTTTTTTTTTAAAGATTTGTTATTTGTATTCTTTGTCATTTTTTTTTTTATTTATTTATATAACAAAAGAACATTGTGTATAAAAAGAAAAATTTTGTTTTGTAGAAAAAACAGTTGTACTTCATATTTATGGCTCTGTTTTATTTTTATATCTATGTGTGTATATATTTTCTCTTTGAATAAAATAAAATGTCTTATGAACATTTGTTGATTATATAAATTTTGAATAAGATTTTTTAAAACTATGTTTCTTTTACCAAAAATGTTAATCCAAAATAAAATGTTTAAAAAAATGGTTAGTTAATTTTTTTTCTCTTAAAATTATAGTTTATATAGATATATGTATTTTTTTTCTTGTACATCCATTGATCAATAATAATTTTTATTGTTTTTTTCTGTTTTTTGCGGGTTATTTTTAAAGTAATCTCGAATCAACATTATTCGCGGTTTAGATCATTTAAATTAACTATAAGCTTAAGACAAAATGAAACAAAAAAGAACGTTTTTTTTTATTTAAATGTAATAAAGAGACGAACAAAATTAGAAATATGTACTCGAAGAACTTTTAAATTTTTTATCTTTTACTTTAAATGATTTTTATTTTTATATTTTCTTGTTTACCTTTTATTTATGCAGAGGTACTCACGTGTATAATTATAACTAAGAAAAGTATGTTTTTTTTGTTTACACATATTTTTTCGTATGTATATATATTTTATATGTTTGTTTTGTTTTAACTTAAGTTGAAATTATCTAGATAATGCACATAAGAGCACAATAATAATAAAATAAAAACAGTGCAAAAAAAATTTGTCTAAAGTCTTATAAACTAATAAAAAATAAAAAAAAAAGATAAAACAAAATAAAAATAAATATATATGCAGGAGTTGTGTATACAGATACGAATATACAATATAGCTCGCTTCGACTGTATCTGTATCCATAAAACCAAAAAAAAAAAAAAAATCAAATTAAACTAAAAAAAACGTGTTCAAAAATAAAAATTAATTTAACAGCTGTTGATAAAATTTAGCTGTTTGTGGGGACTCTTTTTGATTCATCATATTCGCAATCGCCAGTGAGGGAGTAGTAGGTGTGTTAGCTGTCTGCACCGTAGTTGGTGGATGTACAATGACGGAAGTGGCCACCGCGGTGGCAGTTGCCATACATGTTGTTGCTGCAGCTTTCTTATTTTTGTTGTTATTTCTCTTCGCACTACTACTGTTGTTTTTTCTTTGTCCCGGTACCTTTGTCACTGACGATTTAGGCCGCCTTCAGTCCCCAAACCTACTGCAAGCCTTCTTCCATTTGCATTGGGTGCACCATTGTTCGCGACGTTCCATGCCGTAGACTTTGCGACATTTTTTATTCTCACCACGGGTCCGACGATTTGGTGAGTTTGGTGTACCTTTCGTTTTTGTATTGTGGATGCTGGGCGATTGTAGACGATGAGTCGTTGTTACTGTGGCAGTTATTGAGGCCGGTGACGGCGTCTGCATTCGGTGATGATGATGATGATGATTGTGGTGTTGCTGCTGGTGATGTGGTTGGTGATGTTGATGATGGAGGTGTTGTTGTTGTTGTTGATGATGATGGTTGCCGGTATGGTGGATATTTGGGCTTATAGTCACCGTTGTTGAGCTTGGTATGCTGTGTTGCATCAGCTGTTGATGATGCTGATGATACTGTTGTTGCTGATGATGAGAATGATGTTGTTGCTGTTGATGTTGGTTGTGTTGTTGGTGGTGGTTTACCGTTATGGTTTGATGTGGCATTTGATGAATTATATGGCCGCTATTGCTATTTGGGCTACCAGCACTACTGCTGCTACTACTACTGCTGCTGCTGTAGTTATGGTGATGATGATGAACATAAGTTGGCGATGGATATGGTGCAACCGATGTGGACGGACGTGGTGACCAACGAGCGTGTTTCATTGGTGACACCGGACTGTGTTGTTGTTGTTGTTGTGGCTGTTGTAGATGATGATGTTGTTGTGCTGGCACTGGCGATGGCCATGTATAATTATGATGGGCTAATGGAGACGATGGAATACTTATTGTATTAAATTGTTGATTGTTGTTAGCGCCATTATTGCTGATGTGTATGTACTTTGAATTGACCGGAGATTGTGCCAATCCTTGTCTATAGTAAACAAATTAAAATAAATTGTTAGTTTCATTAATTATGATGAATTATTAAATGACTTACTTGAAACTCCCAACAATTTGTCTTTGGTATTCGGGATCTTCGTGTGGTGGACGTGCCATATCGCGATGGCTTAATGTTGGTGGTGATGGTGGACTAGGTGCTTTCCCCTCATCGTCCTCATCTTCGATTTCAGTATAATAGAATTCCTCCTCGTGATCACTTTCGGAGCCATCATCTTCGACTGAACGACGAGCTTTTTTAGGACTGCAAAGAAATAGGAATAAATATTATATTACCAGTTTCGTAACACAAAAATGGTTAAAAGTGCCTTAATGACCAGAAAATAAATGTTTTGGAGTTTCCAGACAAAAAATGATCGAGGACTTGCCGATGCCGAAAGAATAAGAGTCAAATCTGAAAATTTGAAATGGAAAAAGATTCAAATCTTTTGGAGGCCTATGCACCAAAATGTCGTGCCAAGCCTTAGCATAGAGCTTTGCCAAAAGATGTACAGCTGCATTAAAAAAAATATCTTTTTTCCTACATTAATTCATTTGCACTATTTGAAGTGCAGCCAAAAGAGAATATAAATTATGGCGACCTACTATAAGAAATTTTCTCTATGCTTGTATACTACAGATTAACAATGAATAAGGTACTAAACCACTCAATTCGCAATGTGAAAAAATATCATCCCTGCAAGTTCTTAACATCTACTACAATTTTATACCATCGCCTATCACACAAAAGCAACCCTGCTTTTCGTGCTCTATCGCGAATACTACAACCATCGACCTATCTCCCTTACACTCACTAAACTACAGCATAAACCCGTAAAATTAAATTCGCAAATGGCACTCGAAAGAGAAGGAAGTTCATCAAACCAATTATTTATCGGCAGCAGCGCGACTTAACACATTCGTCGTCGTTCGTGCGTGTGTTTCTTGCTGTCAAAAGTGTGTTTCAATTGTGTTTAGAACAAAAGAAAAGAATAAAAAATTAACTAATTCCCTACAAACAGTGCTCAATAAATAACTAAACACAATCGTAACAAGTGCAACTAATCAATTAAAAATCATAAAATTTGCCAATTCAACGAAAGACAGACGAGAAATATCACAAAATAATAAAAAAAAATACGAAAGGAAACGTGTGGCTGTGAGACGACAAAAACCAGTCGTCTACTCTTCCCCCTTTTTGGCTGTTTTAATTTTTCCTATTTTTCGCTTTTACCTCCACTACCACTCGCATTCTTCACGTCACACAATAAATATCGTGTTCTTCCTCTTTTATTCAGGAATTCTATAAAAACAAATTTATAGAATTCACAAAAAAAATCAATTGGCCCGAGAGGAATTTCGTGTGTAGAAAACGGGGCTCCAACAGCACCACTAACACCAATACCACCACCATCATCATCATCATCATCATCATCTCTAACCAGTCCCAGAGAACACAGACGAGAACGAAAAAATAAAATAAAAAAAAAGAAAACGAAAGGAAAAACCCCCAAACACAACTCAAACCAAGAAAACTGAGAATATAATGGCGGTATCAATGGACAGAACATTTCGTGGAGTAAATGTTTACGAGTTCTCCAACGAGACGAAGTTGGAATTTAGCAATAAATACAACGGTAGCTGCACACTGATTTGCAACTATGACCCGCAGGGCATTACGCTAAGGGTCGTCTTAGGTGAGTTAAAAAAAAAACACAAAAAGACATCCAACAACACAACGGTAAGGGTGGTGTTCTATTCAATTTGTAAAAAAAAAAAATTCTTTTTGCTTTGGTTGGGTGGTTATTAACTTTTGCATTTCCCCCTGAAGCACCCCCGGGCTAAAGTGCGTCCAAAAATAGGCACAGCTGCTGCTGTTCTTAAGATATACCTCTAGAAAAAGAGACGACACCAAACAATAGAACAACAAGGACATGGGAAAGGAGAAGTTCGTTTCTATTGATTTGTTCTTTCGTGTAAATCGCTAAGTGTGCATCATTATCAACATCTCTCATGGCTCCGATGATGCGAACCAAGGATATTCTGCTTGCATTTTACATATTTTAACCCGGAAAATCGATTTTGTCATGCACTTTGTTTAAATTGTGGACTGCTGTTGTTTCTTCTTTTTTTTTCTTTCCCCTTACGTACGTTTTTGTGTGGAGTATTTGATGGCCTTCTGGTGGGTAACATGAGAAATGCAGCATTGGAGGAAGCGCGGAGACCTTGAGAGATATATATATATTTTTTTGCTTTGCATTTGAATGTTTGGTTGACGCGCGGTGGTGGTATTCACGTGAGAATGTTGCCAGTTTTTTTTTTTTTTTATTCTTTCTGCTGATTCTCTGTTATGAGATGGTTAACTTGTTCTCTGGCTATATCGTGAGAGCACTTGTAAGGATTTATTGTTTTCTGGTTAATTTTTATCGGGGTTTAGGTTTCCCTTATTCGCATGAAGGTTTTGTAATGAATGATGGAAGAAGCACCTGTGGTGAGAGAGTGTTGGGGTTGTTTTGATTTTGTTGGTTTAAGTGTATTTTCTGCGGTCATTGGTTCGTGAGGGCGTTGAACCGGGTATTATTGGGATTTTCGGTTATTCTTGCAATGGTAAGCCGTAGAAATTGGCATGTTTTTGTAAATAGGACGAAAAATCCATCAAATTTCTGGTTGACATCAACATTTTCACAACTTGAAGTGCTGGGATTTAATGCGTAAGGGTGATTACATGATGAATTGTCTGTTCACGGATGCGACCATTAGATGTTTCTTTTCATCGGCATCTTAGAAACAGATTCGTTGGAAGACACTTGTTCTATGGAAGAATTATCCGAAAAATTGGGAAATGACATCAGAAACGACAAGAATTGGTTTAAAATGCAAATGTACGAGGATCCTCTCATGAATTTCTCAATAAAACTCAATCGATCTGATAAATTTGCGCAGTAAAATCTGAAAACACTCCTCTAAAAACTGCTTCCAGTCATAGTTAAACGTTTTATTTTTAAATAATTGTGCATTTACTGAAGTAATTAATCATTACCGCTTTAATTGTTTTTGTGTTTTGCCGCTTGCAACTGCTAGTTTGCAACCAGTTTAAGTTTCGCCATTTACCTTTCATTTTATGCAGCAGTGAGTCAAGGTTTTGAACTGCATATCTAATAATCTTGCGATATGGGAACATTGTACGGCAAATCGAATTTGATAATCTTACTTCTGTGGCGTTATTTATTAAACGTTTTTATTAATGGAAATAGGTATAGCAGTACTTAAATTTTGATTATGTCTCTCGCTATCAGTCTGCGAAATGCGAAAAAAAATAAAATTTAAGAGGAAGTAAGTAATTCTTTCTTTGCGAGCGAATTGCATTACATTTAATGATAGACTTGTGCATGAGTACATCAATTTCAGTGAAGGCTACTTTGGTAATGTTAGCAAATGCTGTGACGCTAGAAATGTCTGCAAGGCGACAAGGCAAGTAAGATACACCATAAGTTCTTTTAGAAAATATTCGATGTATTTAAAATGCACAAAAAGAACAGGCTGGATACATGCTACTCATGCTTATCAATCATGTTCCTCTCGATTAAGACCTTATTTCAGTCGATGAAAGGCCAATAAGCGGTTCTACACGGCTATTAATGGGCTCCAAGAATTCGGCCATCGCATTTCTTGGCTCAACCGATGTGTTCATAACTTGGATCTAATAAAACGGCGAAAAGACACGAAAAAACAAACGAACTTGTGGAATCGACTTGCAGCAGGAAAGTGAGTATCGAATTTCACTGGAGACTGCGTAAAATTGCACGTACTCCCACCAGGCTTTGGTAGACTGACACTCAAGGCTGTCTATAAGAGATGAGAAATCTCAGTAGAAAAAGAGGAGCTTCAAAGAACTGAGACGCATTCACAAATTTAGTCAATTTGTTTATCATTTCCATGCGATTTTTTTCAAAAGCAAAAAAGGAGGACACAGCTTTGCTGTCCCTGGCCCCTTTCGGTCAGCATGGTATGGGAATTCTACTTCAATTCTCTATGTACAAACTGAAGGATTCAAAACGGCAGATGTGTACATTTATACCTACGCAACCAAATTGCGATAACTAAATCGACACGAAGAAGACTATCAATGAATGAAATTTGTTTGTGGTTCAAACTTCGGTTCTTATCTCCCTCTTAATGGCTTATCTCTATTTATTCCCAGACACTTAATGTTTTGCTTGTTAAATGCTTGTGTTATGATTTTGCAAATTATATCAGTTACCAGTCCCAAATGGCATTTCAATTTAATGCAAAATTCATATGAAATAGGTCTAGCCCCACATATGGTCTGTTCCGTCAGAAATAAGGCAATAGTTGGTTGGGTTTATGGCCTATTACCTCGTCTCGTCGTCGTCTCATTGTTTTTATGTCGGCTGACCATAAAAAAAAACACTAAATTCGGCAGCATGTAATCTCCATCTCTCCGAGTTTGCTGACATGCCATCTCCATTACTCCGTTTTGATTTCCGTTTGATGGGGTGAATGTAGTTTCTATGAATACGTTTTCGAGGAGCCATAGACATGAGAAAATTTATTTGTTTTCAGGGTCAATGTCGATTTTGTTTTGTTTTTTGTTTATGTTTACATTTTTTCTCTTCTTACAGATAACGATCCAAATTACACGAAAGAATATCTAATAACATCCGATGTGGATACAGCTCAGGTAGGCCGTCAAACGCATGCCCTCACACTGGACAATGACAATGTTCTATTAAAATTTGGAACAGAAAAAGGTTTGTTTCAACCTTTTGCTTGCATAAATGCATTTATTTAATTTTTTTCTACTTTTCTTTTGGGTGCATTTAGATCATCATAAATTTCGTAAAATCATAGACAATGTCAAACGACTCCGCCCCAAATCAGTATTCTCACAACGAACTGAAGAGTCTTCCGCCTCACAGTATTTTCAATTTTATGGTTATTTAAGTCAACAGCAAAACATGATGCAAGACTACGTACGAACGAGCACTTATCAAAAGGCAATCCTAGGGAATTCATCAGATTTTAATGTAAGTCTACACTGTTTGCTTGTGCTCTCCAAAAACCAACGAATTTAATGATTTTTTTTATTTTGTAGAATAAGATAATATTGGATGTTGGAGCCGGATCGGGTATCCTATCATTTTTTGCGGTACAAGCTGGTGCAGCTAAAGTTTATGCCATCGAAGCTAGTAATATGGCACAATATGCCCAACAGTTGGTCGAATCGAATAGTGTACAGGATAAAATAATTGTAATGCCGGGTAAAATTGAGGAGATCGATTTACCAGAAAAAGTTGATGTTATTATATCGGAGCCGATGGGCTATATGCTATTCAATGAACGTATGCTCGAGACGTATTTGCATGCGCGTAAATGGCTTAAACCAAATGGAAAAATGTTCCCTACACACGGTGACCTGCATATAGCACCGTTTAGCGATGAATCTCTGTATTCGGAGCAATATAATAAAGCGAATTTCTGGTATCAATCAGCATTCCACGGAGTCGATTTGACTACACTACACAAGGAGGGCATGAAGGAGTACTTTAGGCAACCCATAGTCGATACATTCGATATTAGAATTTGTATGGCCAAGTCTGTGCGGCATGTGTGTGATTTTTTGCGAGACAACGAGAAGGATTTACATAATATTGGTAAGGATGGTGACTATCTTTTTTGTGTTATATTTTAAGCTAGTGTAAGTAGCCCCTGAAAAGGAAGTAAGAAAACCTCTCTTTCAGAATCTAAGCTTTGCATTTAATGTCACATGACACAGTCAAGCGAACTCTTGTACGTAAAATATCGCTCTACACACCTGTAAAAAAGAGCTCTTATGAGTGAAGAAGATTGGTTTAAGCGTTACTCCTTTTTAAGGTGAATTCATAGCGAAAAAAGTTCACTCAAAGCCTTCTGTACACAGAAAGAGCAGGTCTTTGTCTGTCATACGTCGCAAGAAGCTTCCTAATTCGAGTTCAAAACATTCAAATTCAAAACATAAAATTCTTTGCACGAATGACTTGGAGAAACTAAATGTTTCACCAGAGGCCACTGAGTACAAGCAAGAATTGTCTCCAAAGTGTGGATAAAGCTGCCGAAATGCTCAACCAATTATGATGATGCATCTTTATCAAGTTTGTTCAAATGAAAGAGCTTATGTTCTAGCAAGAACAGGATCAGAGATCCAATTGCTTCCTCCCCTGGAGTAGACTCAAAATACTCGTATATAAACGATAAAAGTGATGTCAGTTTTCTGTTAGACTTAAGAAGGGTATCATTCAGAGAGCTACCACCTTAAAGCAAGCATCTGAAAGCTTTTTTGACTTGGTACGAGCAAAGGATTTCGCTTGGGTTTTTGCTGGCTTATAATACTTTTTTTTTATTGGAAGTACTTGCAGCTTTTTGTTAGTTATCGGCATGCGATGCCTTCACTTTCGTTACTATAACTCCATCAATTACTGCTATTCGCAGCATAAGTTTAGCTTTGTTCTTGATTGTTTCACGTAAGAAAGAGATTTAAAAATCCTTATCCTGACTCTTGCAATGAACTTGCTTTGCGTCAACGTTCATTTTTTCTCTATCTTATGCGAACCAAGCTACTCATTTAAGACATGTTTTCGTAATGGTTTAATGAGAAAACAAATGCGCATGCAACTGGCATAATCATTAAAGATTTCAACTTCCAGGGTAAATAAATATGTCGGGGGGTTTACCTAATGGAACCTCATTTTAATTATCATCGTGTTGTTTTGTATCGTTATCTAAATTCAAATGGTACACGTTGAGTGCCATGTGACTCATTTCCATTCATGTCACACGTGTTGAACAATTTCTACTTTTTATTTTTTTTAGATATTCCACTTGAGTTCCACATCCTGCAAACTGGCATCTGTCATGGCTTGGCATTTTGGTTCGATGTCGAGTTCTGTGGTTCCAGTCAGCAAGTTTGGCTATCAACTTCACCCACAGCGCCTCTAACACACTGGTATCAAGTGCGTTGTCTTCTACCAATGCCAATTTTTATTAAACAAGGACAAATGCTAACCGGTCGAGTACTACTCGAAGCAAATCGCCGACAGTCTTATGATGTTACAATTGATTTACACATTGAGGGCACACTAATATCATCGAGTAATACTCTGGATTTGAAAAATCCATACTTTAGGTACACTGGAGCACCGGTAGCAGCACCACCAGGCACTAGTGCACAATCACCCTCCGAACAATACTGGCAGCACCTAGACGCTCAAGGAGTGCGAAATGGTGGTAAACATACAAAATTCTCAAAATTAATTTTGAAATTTTATAAAAATGATTTTTTTTCTTGTTTGTTTTTTAGCTGTTAATCTAGTTAACGGAATCACGGTAAACGGGCTAGGAGAAGCGTCAATGGACATCACGCATGCCATAATGAACCAAACCACCTAAAAACAGAAAAACATAAATAACAAACAATACAAACAACGTAGAGCATCCGCGTTATACCTATATACATATATCCTAAAATATTCAAGTTTTTTTTTCCGTTTAATCGTTTATAAGTTCAAAGTAGTTTGTAATCAAAGAGAAAAAGTAGTAAGAAAAGAACAAGAGAGAGAGAGAGGAATTCAGTTTCAGTTTTTTTTTAGTAAAACCAACAAAAACATTAGAAAAAGGAGTCGCTTACTAGATTCCCGCTGCCGACGCTTCCTTGTGCTTTTCCTGAGATTATGATGAAAATAGAATTTGTTTGTTTCCGGTGAATGTAGACGGTTCTTATTATTTTTTTTTTGTACCGATTAGGGTAGGAAATTCTTTACGAAGAGAGTTGCGTTTTTTTTACATTATTCTACTTTTATTTATATTTCCCTCCATAATGTTGAATGTTTTTTTTTTTACTAAAATTGATATTATACATATTTTTTTTTGTAATCATTTACCGTTAAGTAAATTAAGTAGGCATAAATCAAACGGTTTGCATTTCTCATTAGATTTTAGTTTTTTTTTTTTTTTTAAGTAAGATGAACAGATTGAGCGTTCGATTTGATTTTGAGATGAGTTAAGCAAGCTGGACAACGCCACAAAAAGTGGGGGAGATTTAATGTATAACTTTTGCAGCTGAGCTATTTTTAATGGGACGGACCTTAACACAATGCGTATAAATTGGATCAGCTATTTGCAAGTGAGACCATAGCCCTTATTTCCGTATTCGAAGCTACGTGTTGTAATTGTAGTCACTCCAGGTGGAGTGAATAACATTCAAATCCTTACTTATTCGGTACTGTTACCACATCTTTCGAGTGACACAACTATGAGAGAAAAAGGGTAAAGAAAATGTTTTTCATGCCCAAAATTCATCTTCTGTCACCTGCTACATACACAACTTAATTCAAGTTTTCCCAGATCTGAGAATCAGATCATACGCTCATTGTATTCTTGCATCTAATTAAGTGTCTAACCCCCTTGAATATGTAATTTATTTTCTTTTATTTTGTTTATAATTTTTGAGGATGTTTAACAAAACACAAAAAAAAAATGAACGAAGGAGGAATTAAATTTATAACAAAAAAAAACAAGCTTTAGATTATGTAGTTATGTAGTAGCGATGCGTTTCTTCCATTTCGAAGTAGAAAACGTAGAATTATATATTTTATTTCTATATAATTTTTTTTTTCTTTTATAGTTTACACAATTTAATTTAAAAAATAAAAATAAAAACGAAAACAAAGACGAAGAAACTTAATTTAGTTATACAAAGACCGTAAGAGACAAAAGATGAAAGAAAGAAAAAAATTAATTAATTATAATTATAATAGAGAAAACTACAATAATAATAAAATGTAAACGCAAAATTATTTTAGTTGTAATAAAAACAGAAAAATGGCGATATATCAAGAAAAGAGAATAAACAAAAAATGCTTTTTTTTTTTTTGTTTTAGTCCGTAAGAGGTTATTTTGGTCATGTTAAGGTGAACATTTTGCATGTAGGCAGAGGTCATACATAAGAGGGGAAACTGAAGCCTAAGAAAGCTCCTGGATATGACCTTATCAAAGGAAAGGTTCTCAAAGAACTAACGAGAAAAGCTTAAACTTACTTTCATTATAAATGCCGCGCTTAGACTAGAATATGTTCCCGAACGAGAAAACGTCTTCTAGACGAATTTCGCTTCTTCCACATCCAAAGTATTCGAGAGAGTATTTCTTAGACGAATACAGTCAGTTATAGAATAAAAACGTCTTATCCCGGATCACCAATTCGGTTTTACATAGAATAACAGGTGTAATAGAAAAATCACTTGAAGTAAAAATGATTTGTTCAAGTGTGTTCCTTGATGTCTCTTAAGTCTTTGACACGGTCTGGCATGAAGGCTTAAAGTTTAAATTGCGACAACTTCACCTTCGAAGGGTGGTGTTTCTCGTCAATAAGAATCTGACACTACTATGGGCACATGCTTGATATTCTCATAGTGTGTAGGGAAAATTTTCACCCACCCCTGGAAAAAAAAAATACATGAGGCGATCTTCTTTCGTGAAAAGGTTTCTTTCTTTCTTTTACGAGTATACATATAATAAATGCTTTCGGATATGGCTAAACTGTAGATCCCTTCATATAACACGCACAACACGAATGGTCGAGATAATCTAGGCCCTGGACCACATACAGTCCCCTTTGGTAGGTAATCAATCAGTACAACAACTTCGCTGTCCCAAAAAAACAGCCGCCATAGACTTAAAAGCCGACATTTCCACCTCGAATTTCTTCGGCAGTATTAGCGAGCCCAAGTTTTATCTACAGGTATGATTCAAACTGCCTTTAGCGCCATTTGTTGTGGGATATAGGTGTGAGTCTTGAAGACTTTTTCCGTTTTATTGAACGTAAGTGTGAGTCTTAAAGACTTGATCAAACAAACACGAGCTGTTGCCAAAAATCAAGATTTTTATCACGAATTTTTGTGAGACATGAGCGTGGGTGTTGAAGAATTGTCCTTGTTGGAATTTCAATTCTTAGCACTTAAACTCTGTCCTTATTGCGTGACGAAAATTGATAGGGCGTCACTCTTGTTGTCAATTAATGCTGCATATGATAGTAGGTTCATTCATAATTTGACCGCCAGACTACACAACTTGAACCTAACAAGAAATACAAATGTTTGACCCAACGTTCTTATAGGGCCAACAAGAGAACACGTTCCCAATCTGATCCCAAGCAGTCACGATAAGAAGTCAAAAGTTAAGTGTCTGTTGACAGTTACGAGTACTACAAAGCATTTGTTGGAAGTATTTTTTTATTTCGAATTAGAAATTAAGGCTTTAACTTAACTTTACCCCCAAAAAGGCCACAGTGCTAAACCTTGTGGAATAATTAAGCAAAAATCAGATGCGAAAGCAGGGGTAGAAATAAAGTAATGAGGCTTCTTTTAAAAAGCGACAGTTTAGAAGAATTTTTAGCTAGATCTGCTAGCAATTCCTGTGCCCATCTATCAGCTTACAGCAAAGTTCCCATAGCTTGACAATTTTATTCATCTGACTGAAAATGTTGTTAAATTGACTGAGACTTGGACAGAGACTTGTGTTGTTAAATTGACTGAGACTTGGACAGAATCGCAGTGAAAAAGGTTCATCAAGGTTAGTCTTCTTAGCTGAACAAAGGTCTCGATTGCATGAGTGTAAGGATAATAGCATGTCATACATATGCATAAATTTAAGGAAGTCACATAGTATTGTGCTGCTATTGTTTAATGCGATGTCAAAGTTATTGAAAATGCAAGCGATGGATAATTAAAATGGGAGTGAGCTTGAGCAAGCCCTTCAATGTTGATTAAAAACTTATTTTTTTAATGCAACTAGGAAAGGGTACCTGGACGATTTTCGTCCCATATAGTACTTTTTACATTTTAATGTTCTAAAAATATGGTGAATAGAATTTTCAACAAATTTTCGCTGCTTTAAAAATTAAATTTTTGACACGATGATTGACCTCCGTATGGAACAACCCCAAACATTATCAATCGACGGCAATTCGTCCTATTATCCAGTGCACCATACCTCCTACCTGTGTTCATGTAATTGATAGTCTTTCTCTCAGCCAATGTGGTTGTAGTAGTAGTACCATTTACCTTGACTTAGTAGGCGAATTTAACCCACTTTACATGCCGTTTTCCATAGGCGAAAACTATGTCAGTTACTATGAGTACCTATACTGCATGTGCAGCAGCATACTGTGCCTCTTCTGCTCTTCACTATGTCTCTCTACTCTACGTACTCGTTGAAAATTACAACCTTGTAAGCCAAAGTAAGTGAAGTGCATACATATGTATGTACATACGGGTGTAAGTACATACAAACGGCAAGGGAGTGTTAACGAATCTAGGTTATTGGGCCAAGCCGGGTTGTGTGAATTGTATTCGGTCCGTCGGTAGTAGTGGGTCGAATCTACTATTTTTTTTGGGGCCAAGGTTCGAATCGATTGTTTGTGTGTTTTTATATATTTTTTGCTCTGTAACACCGTATGGATGGTGCTACTGTAGATGGTGGCCATCAACACTTAACATTTATGTCGTCACATTTTGTGTTATCTGCACTTTTGCACATGTTGCACAGAATGTAATTAAAAGGGAGCAAGAGAAGTAGAAATTAAACATAGAATACGATACACCGGCTGGATTATAAATACCTAATAGAAAAAGTAGAAACCCATGGACGTATGGACGTGGCTTATCGTATCGACTTAACATTTTCAGTTACGATTATTATAGCATCCATATGGGGATGAAGCTGTACCCATTTGATATGGCCGGAGCAGGTGAAGCTGGAATTTAGCTTTGACAATTAATAAATATTGGATATACTTTAGTATGTCCTTAAAACTAGTCTCTTCATTATGGACTCACTATTCACAAAGATAAGAACCTCTCAACGTAAGGAATGGCGTTATCCTAACGCTGAATTATGGCTTACTTCTAGTGAAAATGAATAACAACGTGAATTTTATCAAGAGCTAGAAGAAACAAAGTTCTTATCAGATCTAAGGAATTGCATCCTGTGTATGTTAGGTATTCATGAGGGTTAATATTTCAAGAAATTGTCACTTTCCCAACTTGTTAGACGCCAGTGTTTTAAGTATTGATGGATGCCTAAGTATAGAAAACTGCTAGAATGTAAAAATTAGGCGCACTAGTATCCACTACTTCACAAGCTTCACAAGAGTTTAAGAGATTCGGATGTGTGGTGCTATGGGATAACGTAGCATCTGTCTTTGGCCATTCTAAGGCTGATTCGATTGCTTTCAGTATAGAGAATACTCCAAAGAACTGGTTGCCCAGTTTGGTGAATTTTCAGTTGGGTCAGGAGGATTTATAATCTTGAGAGAAAGCACGGCAGCCTCGATCAATAGTAAATGCTGTCATTTTTGAATACTGAAGTCTGCTATATATTACGCAGAAACGGATCATGGATTGTTTTGTATATTAACCTGTTCTGAAGGCTTTTAATAAATCGAGAGGATGGCATTTCATGGCATTTTCCAAACTTGGAAATATCCATGTATGGCTGACCCCTATAAGCGATTATGAAATGAATGAAAGACAATTATTATTGATTTGTGATGATTTGAGTTTCTTTCCAAATTTAATACACATACAAACTATTAGTTATCAGCGGACTATTCTATCCAAGACCAAGGATTTGGATGATTCTATTTGACGCAACCATTGACGGAGACAGTAGGCATCTCACAATGAAATCTAGGAATGTTATCAGGAAGGCCTGTTTCGAGCATGTAGGCAGTGATCTTTTCATGCCGAAAGATTAAAAGGAAAAGATGATAAAATTACACATGTAGTTGGTGCAAGAACTCCAAATTGGAGTGCGCAACTGGAGGCAGTTAGCTAAGGACCGGGCTAACTGGAGAAGCTTGTTGCTCGAGGCTCAGGTTCACCCCGAACTATGTATAGCGTCACCTAAGTTAGTAAGTAAGTGCAAGAACTATCGTGAACACTACAATATTTTTTATCTTCCAAAAGCAGAACAATTACAATGGACTCATGCCATACGGAGAATCTATAAAGTTTTGCACTGAAATCCCCTTAAAAAACGTACCGGTTTTAATTATTTTTATTATTCTTTTCTTTCGTTGATTAGAGTAGTCAATACCAAGTATTCCTAACTGTAAGTCATATTCATACGTTATTTTGAAACCTAGCAATAAGCAAAGTCAAATAGAGTTTTCACCAAATAAGAATCACTAACTTTCAATCAGGCGATTCAACTGTACGGCAGAGGATAGGTTGTGGGGTTATATGAATTTATTTCAGTCTTAGTATAATGGCGATGGCTAACACGCAACTCTGATGCCAGTTTTATGGCTCAAAATGTTGGGGCTTAACCACGAGGGGCGTTTTTGGAAAAATATTCTGAAACTGTACATAGGGGCTCAGCTCGCTGCGAAGTGTTGAATGAAAGAAAACAAATAGACTTATCCAACTGAGACTTGCTAAGGTCTTTAAAGCTCCCCTTAAGTTTACTATCAGTCAAGTCTTATGAGCTGAAGAACTGTGGTTAAATATCTCTTTCTTTTCAGATCTATTCAAATCTGCTTAAAGTTATAACAATTTGAGTATTTGGTCCTTAAATTATAGCAATCAAACACTGAGGTTGATAGACAAGGTTGATATTTTGATTTCTAATGGAAAGATCTATACAAAGGCTGCCCTTATTTTCTTTTTGATTATATCTCCATTTATTTAGTTGATGTGTTAGTTAGCTCTTGATTTCACCCATTAACACCCAGAGTTAAATGGTTACAATCTGAGGCAACTTGTTAAGCAAACTTACCCAATATGAGCATCTCGAACGTGTCTTTCAATATTTGGGGATGTCTTCTCTGTGAAATCGCATCCCCTCCAGGTGCATTTGAAAATACGTTTGTTTACCTGTAATCAGAAAAAGAAAACACAAATCAATTATTATCCTGTTTACATATACCAAACCATTTAAGTATTTATAGAAAGCAAATAAATATTACCATATCCACATTCATATCCGTATCTCTATGTTCCTATCTTTATATCCATGCCGTACACAACAATCAAACACACACTCTACGGCCGTAGGCTTATTTACAAATCGAATGGCCGGCCAGAGGAGGAACAACCAAAAGGATCAATTTGCCGCGCTTTAATAACTTTACCCACAGAATGGAGACTACCCAAGCCGCCTTGGCTTGGCCTGCATTTCGGTATGAGAGTGCAACTTTTGGCATCTCAGCGTTCCGGTGTGCACACTGGTTGATACACCATATCAGTGGGACGAGAGTACGAGTACAGTACGTATTCGCCCTAGTGACCCAATTTTTCCCTCTATTTTCACCCAAAATACAATATGTAGTGAGAGAATGCAGCCCTTAACACCGGGGTAGACTATGTTGTGTGCATCCCTTTTTTTGGTGAGGCGCGCACTTAATATGAATGTATGTATATACTGAACGATGCGAGGAGGGCTTGTTGATTTATGCTGTAAAAAGGGTGGAAGTACATAGTTGGTAGTAGTATGTCGACGACGACGGCGATACTAGATGACCTGGTTTTTTTTCCAAGCAATACATAAATGAAAGTAATGCAGGGAATGACCCAGTAAACGATGGCAATATGGGTTATTGCATTATTACTGAGACTTATGTACTAGTGCAAGTACAGTTGTGTCTTAAATTACTGTTGCAATGGAACTTTAAACTTAAAGAGACTCCTCTTTAGAGAAGAATTATGTGGTTTTGGGATGAAAATGAACAGGAGCAGGGTGGTTAAAGAATGTTTGAATGATTTAAGATGTCAATGACTTGGTAATAGTTGGGGATCGCTAAGAAGGATTTGATTAGCTTTTCATTTCTTGAACTTGGCATTTGACTCTGTTAAAATGACGGTGATGACGACGATAAATCTTGATGCAGGAAACATACAGAAAGGTTACAATCCATCTGGAGTGGATCCCATGACCCTCTATCACTCAATCACACGCAAAGAAGGCGTGACATCTGCTAAATGTCCGCCTGAGCGCTGTCTACAAATAGTCTTTCTTTTGATGAAATTTTTCATCACGTTTTTGCATAATTGGGGCTGTATTTCGTAAAAAAAAGCTCTGATATAGTGCATGAATCGTTGATGTAGCATTGGCATAGTTTATCTTTAACATAACTTCAAAGGAAAAACTTTTGTGGTGTTGAATCGCACTGTCTCGGCGGCCAATTGAAGACTCCATTTCGAGAAATCACACGTCCAGGAAATTGAGCCATTGCCTGACCAGCTGTGTGGCATGTGACGCCGTTCTGCTGAAAATAAACGTCAACCACGTCCATAGCATCAATTTTAGGCAAGCAAAAGTCAGTCAGATCTGTCGCACCAGAATCATTTTCGAAAAAGTGTGGCCATTGACACTACCAGCCCAAAACCCGTATCAAACTGTCACTCGTTGTATTGTAGATGGAGAAGTTGTTTCACTATTTCTCTTGGGTTTTCGGAAAACAGATGCGACATTTTTGTTTGCTTACGCACCCAGACAACTGAAAATGAGCCTCATCACTCAGCTGGCTTCAATTCTAGTGTCAACTGGACCTTTAAAGCATGTAAGCCAAGATCTTTAAGGAAAATGCGGTGTAAAGTGGTTGCAGAAACTAATCTAACCGTAAAACTTCAATAAAGAACTACTTACAGGTCTTCTGATCAACAAACTTTATCACATCATTGGCGGCGAAAGACTCTCTAGAACACGAACTCTGCGAAAGTTTCAAGCTGAATGGTTGAAATCTCATAAGACTTCGATTGTCTTCTGATCCAGAGCTTATTAAATTTTAAACAAGTTCAATGCTGCCATGATCAAGTTTCGAAGATCAAGGGAAACATTACTAACTGGCTCTAATGCGCGCTCGTTATTTTCTTTGGCAACTTAACGAATTCCTCGGATTGTTAAAGGATGTCAACTTGCAAACCAAGAGGCATGAAAGGCATTAATATAGAGAAGATTACGTTTTGCTGTAAAAAGGGTGAGCAAAACTAGTTACTATCCTCTCTATGGCCTAAGTTTTCACTGCAACCAGTCCTAAAGCTGATGAAACACCTAGGGCAGAGTCAGCTTTTGCATGAACAGTCTTTTGACAGTTTGCAGTTTTTGAAAAGAAACTTTAACGCGTTTATTTACGCAGGGTGGTCTTATCATTGCTGAATGAGTCCATAAAACCCGTCTGGCTATCAGCGCCATATTTTGACAAAAGCACTTTTACGAGGAACCTGTCAAAGTTTAAGTGACTTTCAAATCAACAAGTTGTTACCACAGACTTTTACTATTCAGGATGACTCCCAGATACAAAACTTTATTTGAGATTTAAACTCAGATTAGTTAACCCAGTTGGTTTTGCGTCTTAAATTACATGAAAATACCTTCCTTAAGTAGAACGTCACAGTTTTACCAGATGAATTAGGAGATATTCCTCTTTATAAGAAAGGAGCTACATACATACACACATATGTTCCAAATTCCATGACATCATCTTACTCTTAATCCATACAGATTCCATTAGAGGGATGTCGACCACTCATCCGCTTACAAAAGATGGAAATATAATCGACATTAAGTTCCTTATCTTTTGACATTTTTATGATCAAAAAGAGGCTTATTACATTCCATGTCGCACAAGGGTACCTACAACTGTGTTCTTTACTACCATAGCAATTCGGTGACCAATAGGTCATTGACAATCATTTGCCAAAGCAAATCTCCCTAATTGTTCCGCACAATAAATCCCCTTCCTAACCCTCATCTAGATACAAAACGGACACCTGACACCCAAGTAAATGGAATTCATTCTGCCTCTATAACCTGCATCAGTGACTTTCTAATGGACCCCGTGGTGGTTTTTCTTTCCCATTCTTTCTCAAAAAAAAAAAACTCCCAAAAAAGGCGAGCAAATCACTCAAACTTATTGCAAAAAAAAAACTAATTTCCAGCTGTCACCACCACCAACAGCGATCAAACCTAAACAGCATAAAAAAAATATAAATAACTTAAGGGTCCTTCTCCAAAGCCATGTGACACCTCTACACAATTATTTATTTTATTTACCCTTTTCTCTATCATTTTCGGGGCTCGTTACTTTAATACACATAAACTGATTCTGCACACAAACATCTATCCATCTATCCTTCGAAAAGGGATGAATTTTTGCGCTTACAAGAGTGAGAAACACACGAAAACTAGGTCAAGCCATTTTGCCGAGTGCGCTGGTACCAACACACAACAGCCACAAGCGAAGGTGAAAAAGGACAAAGTTTTCCCAAAAAACATAACCGCGCGATAATGGCGGCTATGGTTTAGGTTTCTTTTGTATATAGGAAGTCCTGGATTATTTTTGTGTAGTATATAGGACACAAAAGAGAGGGAGAGCAATAGTCTTTCCCATGAAGAGAACATTTTCAAAAGAGAAAATAAAAGCTTTCACATCATAAGCTTTCTTAATTGCACGCGTTTCAGAAAGGGAAATTCCACAATGAAACGGAGAAAGCCGGGGGCAGAAAAAAAGTAAAATGTATTCCACAATTCTCCCCATCTCACTCCTAACCGGAAATGGTTAGGGTGAAATTAATGGCGGTCTTTAGGTTTCTAGGGTAGTAGCACCAGCATTCTCTGGAAGCTGTCGCAACCCGAAGGAAAAGAGAGAGAGGGAGAGATACTGATTTAGGGGATTTATAAGTTGCTTTTTGCGTTCCTGTTGGCATACAAACGATTGATTTAATTTCGTTTTTCTGTTTTATTCTTCCTATGAATGGGGGGAGAGTACGAAATAAAAGGTCCTTTTTACTTAGGTCATTACTATTTCCCGTTTTTCCTGCTCGTTCATTGTGATGAAGAAATTGGAAGAGTAGACTCTGGTGTAAGAAATTAATTTCGTGGGCTAATTTACAGACAGAAATTACGGTCGCTAAAAGAAATTGTATTATTGTCCTTCCGTTCCAGATGAATTTCTTTTCCTTTCTTTTTTCAAGCGACAATTGGGTAAACTTTTTTATACGTATGAACGTGGTTTTTAGGAATGGACTGGTTTTTCTGTTGATTCAGCTAATTAAGTTGTCACTTGATGCTGTAAGTGAATCAGTCTAAGCACTGGTTTTGTTTCTCATGGCAATAAATGCAACAATAGACGAATATAATTGAAAAAGGAAAATCGAAAAAGGAGGACGAGTAGTAGTAGTAGTCCCGTCTGCAATATTGTGTGACAGAGGACATCTGATGGTTAAATGATGTCGAAATGAGGGTATAAAAAAAACCTAATATGAAAAACAGTTAAAAAGGAAAAAAACTTGGGGAAGAACATGATAAGGAAGAGGAAGGACAATGAAGGAAATAAGAATACTTCTATCCCTCCGGACAACATAAATCCCAAATTGTATTTCAACAAAAACTTCAGTGAAGGTTCCCCCGTCGAGAGACAGGAAAAATAGGATGACAAAGGGATAAAGAAATTTAAAGAACCAACCGCTGGTAAACAGTTTAAATTGAGGAGCTGTTGCGGCTACTTTTTAGACACATTGGATACATCCCAATCCTACCGCCTTTCTGACTCATCGAACATCTTTTGGGCGAGAGGTCTTCGAACACTTGGGTGCAGTTTCATTTTCAAATGAAGTGTTGCCATCTTCACTGATAGTTAAGCTGCTATCAAAGCCCTTGATTCGGCATGTTATAGCTCAAAACTGGTGAAACAGTACATCTCGTCCAAATTAGGCATTCCCTTGAGCACACATTGTCAAACCTGAAAGAAAATGAGGAGAAACTCCCTTTTACTTTCTATACAGATGTCTAGCATAAAGTTAGGTAAACCCTTCTACAATGACTCCGAGAGAAACACTAGAAATCTGATCAGATTATGATCTCCATCGTGTGAATCTAATTTTTCTTTTCTTTCTGACAGTAAGTTCAGTAATTGACAACCGGGTCACGTGACTTGTGACTATTAAAACAGCGCTGCAGCGCTAATTGAGCTAATGTAAAGCACCCCTAAAGTGTTACCTTAACCAACCTACCTATGTACATCTATTCGTTTGACATAAATTAAAGGTGAATACAGTAAAGTCATGCAAAACTAACGAACTAGTGTACCAAACAATAAAGTTACTTGTTAATCGTATCCAGCAACTTGCTTTAAAAAAGTCATAAAAAAACAAGTTTCTCGTACCGAAAAAGTAACTTAATCAGTGCTTTTAATGACCCTCGCTGAAGGGTGGTGAATAGTTTTTATTTTAAGATTTTCGTTAAACTACGTATTAAACTAAGATTATTACTAATTTATAGCTTTAAATGCTCGTCAATGAATGACAAAATTTTGTTGTTTTTAAGTTATAGGCGTGAAAGTTTGTACATTTTTCGGTTTTTCCTTATTTCTCAGCGTCGTGGTTGACCACGACCATTTTTGTCGGATAAAAATGACTTTTACTAGAACTTCCGCTAATCGTAGGTGAAAAAGTTACGTAACATAATTTTTAGAAAATTTATCAAAGATAAAAGCGTTATAAAAAAAAAGTTTGTTTACTTAGTAAAAGTTTTGAGAAAAATGCATTTTAAGTAAAAAAAGTGAAGAAGAAATTATATAATTATAATTTTGACTTGAAGGAGCTATAACTTTTCTGTGGCATCATGAAATTACAAAAAGTTTTCACAGTTTTATGCGCCACTAAATTGTCTTTTCAAATTGTATAAAATTGTTTTTGTAGCTGTAATAATTCGAAAGTTATTCCTTTTGAAGTGATTTTACCTTCAAATCGGAGGTGTCCCACTTTGACGTGCTATAACTTGAATTGGGGTGAAAATAGACCCACCCCCCCTGCCATACGATTTTTTTTCGCCGGAACTTCAGGAATCTCAAGTTAAAGGATTATACCTCTTAACTGGGACACCCTGTATGTTGTTTAGTAAAGCGATTAAGCGAAGTGGCAATAAAGTTGACTAGCGATCAAATTGTGTTATTGACTTAAACACGACGAGATGGCGGCAATTTGTCTTTACTAATGATATTATCCTCCATTTTGTGTGGACGCCTGAAATCTTTCGTCAACATTGGACAACAACGAATTACGAAGTTATTCAGGAATTATTTTCCTAAATAAAGAACATTTCCTGGAAGCATGGACAATCTTTGAACACTCCACGCCTTAAAGTCCAAGTCACTAAAATTGAACGGCAGCTTTTGGTCACACAATTGCAAAATAATGCTCTACCAGGACGAGTGGGAGTATTTGCACCAGATTTATGTGATAGATACAGACAGAAATAGAAAACCAAAATTTCGTCATCGAATATAATCGCTAATGACTATAATAAAAGGCGTAATAGAATCCTTTCTCATTGAATACACCCCCGTGTATTGCTCAAGCTTACAAATTCTTACGTCAAACTATGCCTTCGTTATTCAACGCGTATAATGCTTAATGTTTCGAATAAAAGAAGGCTTTGCAAAGCCATTTAGCTATGAGGTTGTATTCCCTTTCCTCATCAACAGGACCACAGTGTATGAGAAATCTTACCATAGAATGAAGTAAGAAATTGACTAGGGTAAAACAGTTTAATCCCTATTGTCCAGCAGCATCTATGTATTAAAGCTCATGTTTCACTCCCCATTCCTAACCAGATTTACTGGCATTCTACGACGTAATTGAAGTTATTGACCGCCTGAGTTTCTCTACACCCTTCGGCTTTTTCACTTGCCCTTTTTTGACTTACACAGACACACACTTTGAACCCCTTCCCTAATTGGATTCCCATGTTAAAGGATTTCACTTTACAAAGTTGATCCCTTTTATAAATTACCTGTGCGCTGTTTATAAACATTCTTAAATCCTGTTTTCCATATAACATTTTCCCTTTAAATTAATCCTCTCATGCTGAAAATCATGTCCTTGTGACATCATCATCATCGTCATCATCAACAGAGAAGCATTACCAACATACATCGCCATAATGAAAAAAAAGAGTAAAAAAAAATCAGATTTTCCGTGTACATTAAAACATTGATACACATCGCCACAGGGAGGATGAGTATCAAAGCACATCACAAACATCCTAAGGCAACTTTTCTCCTCTAACTCTCCCCCAACCCGCCGAAAAAAGTCTCGCTTGTTATGTACATAGCCTTGCATTATGTGACACTCAGTAGTATCCTTGTTATGTACCTTTATCGTGTCATCACCAAACGCCATCTCATCCAAAAAACGAAAACAGGATTCGATTGCATTCGGCTGGCTTTACTGCTGCCGCGCACTCAAAATTAGGTCATGCCGGAAAAGCTTCTGTACATACACACATGCCATCGGTGTGTGAGGGAATACAGGAAGAGTTTTAAAGGAAACCGGCATTTTGCCATGAAACATAAACGCATCGATCCGAATAAATTTAATTATGAACGAAACACAACTCCCAGGAGCAAACATTCAAGGGACAGAGTGGTGTGGTGGGGGGGCAAGCAATTTCGCCTACTACTCCCCTGAAAAATTCCATTCGCCAAGTAGGTATACATTCATCTACCAAGGAGCGTTGTATAAATGCGGGTAACACTCCTTATCAGTTGTCCTGTGCTGTTTTCGAACCAAACAACGAAGCTTTAGTTCCGTATTTTTTTTGGCACGAATTATCCATTGTTTGTGGGGGGCGGGGGTGGTTTTTCACCCCAATTTCTCTCATCGGGAATCCAAGTAGTTATTCACATTTACACGCATACACAGTAAATAGCAGAGGCACAGCAGCAGCAACAAGGATACACTTGATACTGCCAGTGCTGCGCCTGTGAATGAAGGAGCAATGCGTTAAAGCAGTTAAAAAGGATAGCCAAAGACTCCCTCTGGGTGGAAATGGGTTTTCATGTAGTGTATGTAATCGTTGTACTTGGCTGTGATGCCTGTGTGTGTGTGTATGTGCACATTGCGACCTGTTTTTGGATTTGACTCAAGGAGATTTGTAGCCTGCAACAAGGAATGAAAGGAAATATATTGGATTCGGTTTCCTTTTTTTTCGTATTTTATTGTTCTGGGTTGGAAATGGAGGCACTTAGATTTTATTTGAAACAGGACTCTGATGGTGGAGCTTCTGTTTTTAAAAAATGTCCTATTTACTTAGTATTTATGTATAATAATAAATCAGGACACTAAATGTGTGTAGATAATTCTTATTGTGTTGGATGCGCATAAAATGCGTGTTGCCTAGAACTGGGTCAATAGTTCACAAAACAAAGACGAAAATACAAATTGCACACTACAAGTTCGTGCATTAGAAACTTTATTTAGGAGAGATCTAAAATGCACAAGCATTTTGGGGATGATGACTTCATGCAGGATGCACAAAAGTCCAAGCACATTCGAGTACACATGCTGAGATTAAGAAATTAAGTTCGAAAATTCTTAAGGTGTCAGTAGGTCGAGTTGGTGTGAACAGTCCAAATTTTTTGAAAGGAGTCACATACTCACTACATTCTCAGGTTCAATTAAGAGCAGACATTAGCTTTAGAAAGACAGATCGAGGAGCTATAAGTGTTCCGTAGGTACGCAATCACAATTGAAAGGCTGCATTCGCTCGACCGAAGGTTTCCTCCCAATGGTCTAGCCTCCAAGGTGGCCACTTCACGATCTACTGAACTTTACATTTAAAAACACTGACTGCACTCCACTGAGACTTACATAGGTTTCATGCGCATTTCCCTGCAACTATCCCTGCTCGGAATGAGTGGGAAGTTCGACACACTTCTATGCAAACGGATCAAAAATCGGAAACGGGGTAGGTTGCGGTGTCGTTTCCGAAAATCTCAACATGAGCATCTCGTTCTTCCGCCTCCCGACCACTGTAGCGTTTTCAGGCCAAAAACTCGGGCGATCACAGAAGCCCTGTCCTGGCTGAAATGTAATGAGATATTAGCATTTTGGCGGACAGTCAAGTGGCAATGAAGTCCTTTTAGTTGTTCTGTTTTACTTCAAAGGTCGCAGCAGTCTACCGCTTGTCTCTCATTGATAGGGCAGAGATCTATACTGTGTGCAGTTTGCCAAGCCAAGAGACATGACAAGTTACTGCAAGGCGACCAGCTCGTCCGACTTGGCACTATGCTGGATATCCTACTGAATAGCCAGCACAAGTTTTACTAAAGTTGGACGTTGGAAGACAAATCGCAGATGGGAAAATAGAACGACGTATCAAATGTTCAGGCAGATCTGACCTAAGCTGAATTAGAAGCGCTAAAATGATTTGATCTTTTTGAAGCGATCAGATATCAGAGAGTCATTCTCTTCTACAACTGTGGCGCCTTGACTAACATAGAAGCATCCTTCGCATTGCAAAAGCTCCGGTTGGTTCCCATAGTTAGCTTATTTTGGACTGGATCAAGTGATATCACAATGGACTCCTTCTAGTCTAAGCATGTCTGTATTTTGGTAGACACAGCCACTCTAACCTAACTTAATGCCCACCACGACTGGGCTCTGGCTTCAGTTTCTGTGCCAATTGAATTTTGCGATAAACTCTCCACTTCGTTTTAGATGTTCTCTTTTTGGGCTAAGGTCGCCAAGGTTCGTATAGACCCCTGACCCAAAGAAAGAAGTCTGGAACGGTCAAATGGGGCGATCTTACAAGTCAGTGCAAATCGTCAAAATAAGACATTAAGAAGCCGGAAGACACGAGCTGCAGAATGTTCATTGTCATTCGTTCCGTGTGTGTGTTTACTCCGTCCTAGAACCACATAGTCTCCAAACCTAATTTTTAGATGCTGCTCTGAGGCCGGCCACGTCTAATACTGCCCCGTGTCGAGCCTGTTTCTTCGAGGCAACCGGCTAAATGCCGCAGTGTTTGTCCAGTTACTGCCACACGACCAGGAAATTCACGACGAAATTCACGTTGACCCAAAACCATTGACGGATTATTTGTCAAAAACATCGACACAATTATTCCGCGTTCTTGGTTTGTCTACGTATGTATATTCTACTTCTGTTTATGTCAAAGTCGCAATGACATAAGACGCCATTTGCAAAAAAGTAAGCAAATCATGTGTCATACATAGAACCGAAAAGCAGGCGATTGGTGAAATGGTGGATCTACAGCAGGGTTCCGTATTGCTGGACAATGCTGCTATGGCATCTCAACGGATTCACGGATTTGTATTACAACATGCTAAAATGGTAAATAGTATTACTAATGCTAAAATGAAACAAAAAGAGTAGCCAATCTCAATCACGATTGCAGACATTACTAAGGAAATTATCCAAATAGTGATTGGGGCCAGTCTACATAGTGTTCTGTTAATGGTTACCAATCCATTGGATATAATGAGGTATGCAGCTTGAAAGGTGTCAGGTTTGCCAACACAGAGGGTTTTTGGCGTTGGTACCATATTGGATTCGGCACGTTTTAAAAGGTTCGTGTCTCGGCGTTTACAAGTTGCTCCAGATTGTGTAACGGGACTGATAATTGGTGAATATGGAAACAGTAGTGTACCAATTTCGTCTGGAGTTAACGTTTTGGAATTTGATTGACGGATATACACCCATCCATTGTAGACGTGTAGAAGCAAATTCACTAGGGCTTAGTAAGATGCTGAAAGAACTTACTGCTCCATACTGCTCTGCAAGCCTGCCCGTATCAAAGAATAATTGCACTCTTCCAAACCTTAAAATAGATCTCAAAGGCGGTTTTTGTGTACTTTGACAATAAGGATTAAAACCAAGGATTTTCCAAGGGAGCGAAGTGTAGCGATATGTAAGGTGTGTCCAGGTTCGAGGAGATTATGTTAAATAAAAAGCTCGTCCCTCACTGTTAGTCTCTAACCAGCTGTTGTAGAAACCACAAATATGTACATACATATGTATGTATAACAAATAACCCCGCTGTTCAAATACTTGTCACCAGTACTGTATTTCATTCGTCTTGCATGATAAGATCACATTTCCTACAAAAAAAAGGACAAATAATTTCCAACACATTTGTTGACTACATCTGCCATCGGTCCTCTGTGGTGGTAATATTATGTCTAATATCTAGAAACCACCACCAGTGAGCGACTATTTGATATTCTACAGCCGTACGGCTCATTTTTCCCGATATATCCTCACAGGGTTCAAAGTGGCTATAATGGGATGGGGGTGTTGATGGAAAATCCAAAAAAAAATTAAACCCAATCAAAAACTAGGGAAAAACCAAACAAAACACGACTATCGTGATATACACACATATACAGTTGAGCGTTACAATTTGTGTTTCCAGGGCATGACCTACTTTTCTACCCTTGGGTATGCATTCGACGCCACCGACAAGGGCTCGTGAAATTCAAAGGCACCCCCACCACGTCGTGTACTTTTGGATAATTTTAATGCAATTTGCGAAAAAGAATCTTTTTTTTTGGCAGCTATTCGGAATTTTGTTGTTTTTATCAACATACGCACCCTTTACTCGCCCTCAAGTACTACCCCCCTTCCCATTCCATTTAGAAAATTAGGCTGGTGTGTGCGCGTCCTGCGAAAAATAAGGAATCTACTTTTGAATCTAGGTTAAATATTTTACACTATTCATGTTGTAGGGCAATCTTTTTTTTTCCGCCCCTTCGTACGAGTATGTAGGGCTGACCTACATTTAGGCACCCTTCTCCAACCCTTAATAGGTGTGGAATTGCATGGCTATAGATAGATAGCCCGGTTAAACTACATAACTCGCGAAGGAGGGCGGATAATGCATTTATTTTTTAAGTCACACGCTATTTATTTATGAAATGTAAACAATTTATTAACGAAAAAAGTCACGCTTTTGAAAGATTTATTCTTAGAGGCGAGAATGTTAAAGTAGCATGGAATCGTGAATGCTTGTTGCATCTACAGTGATGCTGATGAAAAACTGCTTAAAACTAGGTCAGGGGCTTTGGAGTTCTCGCTCTTTTGTTTTCTGTAACGAATGAGTTAAAAATGGTTTAACCTAGACCTTTAATGGGGTCTTTTTGCAATCGTGTTAAAAGGATGGACTCTTAGTAATTTAAAGTGTGTATTTGTGGATTAAAAAAGGAAGCTAGGGTAGAAAATTTTGTGAATAAATTACTTTTAAGACGAGCAATGTGTTAATGCTTTTAGTGAAATTACATCACATGAATAAAATCAGGGCAGGCCCTTGAAGCTAAGCAAGGACATGCGAGTATCTACGGTCGATTTTTAGTTTTTTTTAAAAGGATTTTCATGAAATAAATAGGAGCCTCGGCACATGAGATGAGATTTGACTTGTTGAACCAGTGTAGAGAAAATTGAGAGACATATCGATGGGGAGTAAGGTTATGTAGGCTTTTACGTGAAGGCCAAGTGTAAGCTGGGGAAATGCATCTGGTTCGTTGAAAGTCACTACAGTGAAGTATTAGGCTACAGTTTTGGCAAGGAGTTTGGTATGAACACTTGCATACGTATGCAGTTCACTTTACAAGAAGGCTTTACTCGATGAGAGTAAACTGGAACAAAACTCGCGTTGAGCAAAAAAGCGCAGCTGGGTTACCCTTTAGTAACAGTGTCGGGTTTAACAAATACCCTCACTCCACCAGGATAGTCGCCCAGACAGGAAAAAAATGCTTAAAATTTTACATAGTTGTACAGCTTGTACGTAGCTCACGCAAAAGATGAAACCATGACAAGCAAGTGACTGTAAAGAAAAAAGACTGAAATACTCATAGATTCCCGAAGATAGCTTCAAGCAAAGACGTTCGAAGGCCTTTTGAATTCACATTTAAAGCTTAGGAGAACCGGTTTAGTATTACCGACTATGCACAGGCATATTATATTAGTTCCAACGCAAGCGTAAAAGAAGAAACTACAAAGAAAGAGTGAAAGAACATGAATAGAGAAAAAAAGGTTCATGCCAAGGCTAATCCGGGGAGAGGCTCTAAAAAATTGAATACAGATAACGTTACTAGTAAAAACGCTTTGTTTGACCTCTGAAAATCTTCTCTTTAAGCTCTCGCGTGTTAAAAGTCCTGCCAACTACATTATTTGAAGTAGTAGCCGCAACATAGAAGTCGTTAGAGAGACAGGGAGTATCAGCAACTATAGCCGTGATGTGCAGAATTTGAAACTGATTGCGGTGATTATCGTGACTATCCGAAAGCTTCATTTAGATTGATAATCGAAGTGTATTTTAAACACCTAGCTTTTGAGGCTTCACACATGATTACAGATAACCTTGACATTGGTTGCTCGATAACCAAGCAAATGTATCCCTGTTATTGTTTTCTTTTCCAAAAACTTCAAAGCACTCTTACCAAGTCAGAAGAATGGCAAATATTTACGCCGAACCTCTTTGGAGACATTCACTTGAATGATGTTTATAAGTTCCTATATCGCCGGGATTTAAGAGCAGTTTGAAGTATGCCTGCAGCGGTTTAGCACAAATCCGCTTGATGTAAATCTATTGATTTCAAAAGCATCATCTCAACAAATCTCTCTAGGAACTAGTCCAATTTGAGTGCGCAAAAGAAAATGTAATACCCACGACTATTTGTCAAATTTCCTTTTATATCTGCAAATTTAAATGGAAAAAACCCCACGCACCTACATAAAATTCACATTTACTTTCCATCCCTTTAAGGAAACAACGAATTGCCTTAAGTAATAGAAAAAAAATCCACCCATCCGATACGTCAATGGCAACATACTGTCATCCTTATTCATTGCTGTTTTCAAGTAGGTCAGTCCCTGTATCGCTACAAAAAGTAGGTCAAACCATGTTTCTGAATAAATATTAAGCTTTCTGGTTCTAAGGACACATACGCGTATACACTTGTACAGATCCTGTGCAAAATAATTTGTTTCATCTCCCACATCACGTACATAAGTTACTCCTCAGTTTGTCTTATGCCCAGGGGCCTGAAAAATCTATTATGACAACCAAAAATCGACAACCGAAAGAAATAGGTTAACGTCTTTGAAATTTGGAAAGGTGGTACGCTGATAGTAGTGGGGTGGTTGTGGTAGAATACCCTTATCTCTTAACTGTAAATAAATTCCAAGGATACGTAGAGGGTGAGGCAAATGACATACGATTATTGCCAGTGCGAATGGAAGTTGTGTTTATATAATCTAAATAAAATGAAATTGAGAAAAAGAACGAAAGGAGAAAAAGAAGGAGTCTAGCATGCAAAACAATCATATTTTGTTGAGTCCTTTTTATTTGCCGTTTCTTTGCTTATTGATATTTTTCTTTTCTCATTTATTTCGTCCTCGTTTTCTTTCTTCTCAACGACTTCAATCAAAGTTGAGTGTCATGAAAAAATAAAATATTCAAATTCAAAGAAAGGTATAGCACGAAGTTCAATATCTATAAGAAATGTATACGCAATCACAATTTTTTTTTTGTCCTTCAGTAGTTGTTGAGAAAAAGAAGGACTTCGTTGGGACGCGGCTTGGTTCTGTTTTTATATGGAAAAGTAGGATACGAAATAAACAAAACATGTCACGCATTAGTCCCTAACGCATGCAGAAGTTTGATCAAAGTGTTCTGAGCTTAAAAGTGTTTCATGAGGAAAAGTAATGGTACCTGTCGGATGCCCTGCGGAACCCCAAATATATTCTTATTTAAAGGGCCAATTTGAGATGTTTTCGATGCAGTGTCGATGAATGGAAGTGAAATAAATAATGATATTCCAAAAACTAACTAAATCAAGTGCATTCACAGCTAGATTCCAGATCCAGAGCAGAGAAGAGCATTCTGTTCAACCTTTAAGAAGTACTCAAATTTTGACTTTATTTTTTAAAAGCGGTTTTCAGAAGGATATCTGTCTTATTTTAAGTTTCATGGCTCATGATTGAGTTGTGTAGACAAGTAATGAATTACTGTAAGGTTTTATGCAAGTGCCGCTCTCGTCGTTTTGAAACGTAAATAGAATGAGTCTTGTCTTGACTTGTTAAGTAAGTCTTGAAAATGACGTCAGTTCAGCAGACTATGTTTTTATCGACGTTTTGCTGAGTGTAGCAATTGAATATCCCTAATTTGTTGTCCCATAATACCGGAGTTGTGCATTGTTTCATTTTTAACAGAGGTTAGACAGCCAGGAAATGTCGAAGGAGATTACACAAGCCTTCGATATCCTTGGATATAAAATATTATTCAATGTGAGTATGGGAATATAAACTCCCAATTAGGAGACTTAGCTTTCGCTCCCCAAGCTTTGGTTTCAGAGTAGTAAGTCATGATTTCTGTAGTGGAAATCATTTTCTAGCCCATGTGGTCCTTACACTGAATGGTATAAGGCAGTTGGTCCATACTAGGTAATGACCTTCGGAGCTTAATTACCTTTAATTCGTATTCAGGACGCTAGTTTATATAAATTATAATAAGCTTTATACCCTCATTGCATATGTAGGTAGCAAGATAGGGAAAGAGGCGAGAGATGGCGTTGCTGCAGTTACTTTTTTTTAACTACAAAACAGCAAATATTTGACACAGACAGCCCAGATACAACATAGGGCTTAGCTTCTCCATACTTTCAAGTTGTTAAATTTTTTCCACGAATTGAAAACTTTTTGGACAAATTCGCGCGAAGTGCAACCTAGAAAAACTGTGTGGTGCTTTCGGGGATTTATGTATGGATTATTATGGATAACAGAATGCCTCGTTCTGCAGAGTACCTAGTCTAGCTGTACTTCTAAAATTGACGGAAAACCCCTTTTACGATCACCAAATAAAACATAGTGCAAAAGGATGTTCGAATCTATTTCATAGGGTCCAGCTTATTATAGCTTAATGTCTGGAACATTTTCTTGGCATCTTTAGGTCATAGGAGGTACCAATTGTGGTTAACTGTCTATCTATGAGTGCCTGAATCTAACCTAAATTCGGCTTAGATATCTTCGATCTTGGGCCCAAACAAAAAAAAATAAAAAATTAATAAACCTGGTCCCATGTGGAACTCTTGTGGAACTCCAATTAAAATCCGTGAAATGTAAACTATTTTTTTCATTAAATTAGTTTCAACCTATTAAAAGTCATTCAGTTCAGATTGCTTAATAAGATTTACTCTTAAAACAAAAAAAAAATGAAAATCATCAAAGCATGAAACAACAATAAGGAAGCAAAATATTTCAGTAAAACGCACAGGCGTCTACTTACACAGAGTTACTTCACCAGTAACTAGGCCAATATAATGAAAACAAAACCAGGCGACGTGTACATCTATCTACCAGCCAGACAAAAACCAAAAACAAAAGCATCCACCCAGAAGGCAGCGTACTCCAGAGGAGTCACCCACCCTAGATCCAAAGAATAGACAGACACACAGTCTGATGGCTGAAGATACTACACAACGGTTTTGGTCGTTTAAAATTGGCAACGAACTAGTACCATCAGTGCCCTCTGTAATAGTTTATTTTCCCCAAGATTTTCAATTATGCCACGCTGCCGATTCTCGAGAGTAAGAGACCCAAAGCCAGATCCACCAAACCAGACCGGAATTCAAGCATTGAGTAATCATAATTAAAATGTTCTGGCCATTAGAACTCTGCTGGCTGTGGTGCACTATAGCAGAGGTTAATTCATATTTAGATTTATGGATGGTTGAGGGGTGGGGCTGGGGTGTATTATTTTGCTTACACCCATGAACGATAGATAAATAAATAAGTTCGCTTTTCATCTGTATGAGTATATGTATGTGTGTGCCTCTCTGAACGCGGAAGGGAAAATGAGTTTTCCTTCGCCGGCATATAAAGTTTTCAAAGTTAAACAAACAGAAGAACGCGATGAACGCGATGAACGCGCTTGAAAATGTTTACTTTTCCATGGTTATGACGGAAAGGGTTGGGCGGCCTAAATTAGTCATAATTTAGATGATAAATGTTGAACAATTTTGCTCACATATGTAATGAGAGACGTAGATGCATGATAAGGTGATGTCCTGGTTTTTGCGGCCAGATGATGTAGGAAGCGAATTTTATGAAAGTACCTGGAGTAATATTTGAGTGGTTTTCGGTATACTAGATGCCTGGTGTAACCTTATATTTACTTGTCTTGAATCATATAGTATAGACAATTATGTGAAGATTTACTTACCGGTTTCGGAACGCGACGGGGAACTGAGGAATGTCCTTCACTAACCTGTAATGAAAAGGAAGAAAATTCCACGTGAGTACATAAGCATTGTAGATGAAGGATAGTTTTACATGAGTTTCTAACAAATTAAAAGGGCCATTAGTGGGCGCCGTAGCTCAAGTGATTATTGCTTTGGATTGCTGAGCAGGAGGTTAGAGGTTCAACTCCCAGAAAATACCAAAAAGCTACAATATTTCATGGGGACGAAAGCTTCTAGAAAAAGCATTTATGACATGGCTCTAAACTGTAGGTCGTTCCATTTTGTGTCGCAGCAAGCTAGGCATTAGACCAGATATGGTCTGTTGCGCCAAGTATTTAAGCATAAGGAAATCTTAAAAATTGTGAAAGATACGTTCCAAAAGTATACTCGAAGAAGTCCTTGTTTTCAATAAGCAAAAAACCCACTTAGTCAGAACAGAAATCGATTCAAACTGATGATCGGCGGACTGTTGCACTGGCAGTAAAAAAAAATAATCTTGGAGTACCACTCGATAGAATGAACGAGACTTGGGTCTGATTTACCATTTTCGAAGAACCCAACTGAGGTTAAATTCCAACAGGTGACTCATAAACATGGCGACAAATGTGTCAATCTTAGCCAAGATACGCATAAACAAAATCAGAAACAAACCTCAATTCAAAGTTGACATTGACGAGGTCAATGGAGTAACAACCACAACATCTGTCAACACTTTGAAATTTCATGATATAGTGCAGTAAAAAGTGTAAATTTAATTAAATTACACAGGTCATTGTATTACCGATAGCAATTAACAACTTTCCTGTGAAAATTAACTGGCAGTGCAATGTTCCACCTCTTGTAAGCTATTCAGCAAATCAGAAAAAAAAATAAACACAAAAATTCAGGTCACTAAACCTCAAAGCGAACAACCCCATTTCACTGAGCATTTTTCATTTTAAACACTTTAACTGTGTTAAATTTGTTGTTTTGTTTTTCCTCCCTCCCCTCCCCCTCCCCATTTGAATTTTATTTTGTTGTAAAAATAAATTTAACAAAAAAAGAAGAAGCAAATGGTAGGCACTTAACCTACAAACGAGCAATTTGAATTATTCACGACACTGACCGGAGTCCAGAGCGCACGCGACAAGTTCGAGCATGCCTCCTGGCCATCGCCGTGGACGGCCTCCAGGAACATAACACATCGTCTTTACGAGCTTGTTTCTGTGCCCTTTGTGTATATGTATGTGGTATTCCCGTCCATTGTCTTGGACGCTTAAGTTATTAGCCAGGTCATAAAATGCATGACGAGTATAAAAGTGCCACCTTTTTTTTACATTCTTTTCTGAGCCGGAGTTGTCTGAGTTAAAGAATGATAGCTTGTGGGTTTTTTTTTTCAGAATTCAGGTGATTTTGTTTTTGCTTTGTTTGAAAATGCATCCCGAGAAGTTGTTAACTCAGACGATGACAAATACACGTCAATTAATTTGAATTAAGACGATGTGCTTTTATGCAAGTTAATGTACTAACAAAACTGAGTCATTTGAATGACAGATGGAGATCAAAATCTAAGAATAATAATTATTCGTATTTATTTCCGGTTTTGTTTTTGTTTATACAGAACAGGATTTAGTGTAAATTAATTAAGTCGTCAATTATGATGTCCGGTTCGTTAACCTTTAAAAAAAATGTAAGGAATTTGACATTTCAACTTTGGCTGAAAAGTGATGTTCGAATTACGAAGCTTTAAGTTTTTCGAAATCGAATGCCACTCCAACTATGCAACAATCATGACCAAAAATTGATCGCGATGATATTTAAAGAACATAGAAAACTTTTGAGTCTTTGAACGCGAACGTACAAAAGAGTTTTACAACTATTTTCTAGTCAAGCCTAAGCGCACCAAAGTTCGGCCACCTGAAGGCAGGACAATCACAGAGTTGCAGCATCGTTGCTAGATTTTAGAGCGACGCAAATTGTGGTGTCATTGAACTTAGCACACGAACATGCTTAGCAGAAGTCTCGTAAGGATGCTAATAAGTTGTCTGCTGTCTTTTCTACTAGAGATGCTCAAGAATGTCACGAATTTGACGTTTGGCAGCAATCGTTTGATCTGCCTGCATGTTGGAAATTCATGATATATATGTATAATTGTGTTCGTAAGAAACACAACTGTCAAAGGAAGTCTGACCCTTGATGCAGGAAGATTTAGCGCAGATTCACGTCCTCAGAAATTTTTATCTGTGCTTTCTAGTTCTTGCATTCTAGATGCAAATATTTCGATCCTTCCCTCTATTCTTACAGCGCTGATTACGGGCATTAGGATTACATAAGTTTCCATTTGGAAGACAAACATCTAACTAAACTAATTTTGACAAACTAGCAGTGCAGCAGAATTGTTATCATTTTCCTCGGGCACACCAGCACCAGAAACTGTACTGATTAAAGAGCCTTTAGAGAAAGTGTCAAAATGCCGAAAATATGTTCGAAAAAATTACGTCTCTAAGTCTTTCCAAAACTTCAAACTAACTCTCTGTACTTCCTGGTTATTTATACATATCTCTCTAGACAACTTGGCATTGAGGTCTAAAAAAATTACTCCAAGATTAGATTACACCAAACGGATGCCTGATAGCAAAATTTCTACTCTAGCTGATCTAATTTTTGACCATTTAATCATTTCATACTTTTCTGATTACGCTTTCCACTTGCACTTAGTCATGTGGTAGAATTTCAAAACTTGAGTAATTGTTCGTATTTACTGATGTGAAGAACCTTTTAAGACCGCCTACTACCAACCAATGCCATTCAGAATCCTTAAAAGAGTAAATTAAATCAACATGACCCTGGCCTTCAACTTGAATGTGCGTAGACTTTGAAAATAAACAGACCTACCTACACACTCTGAGCGAGGGAGTGAGCGAAGAAAATCCTTGAAGTGTGGCATTCGCACCAAAAAGCATTGGAACGAGGACGACAGGTTCAAAGATTCCTTCTTGTTTTTTTCATTCAGTCATCCTTCTTCGATGGCTCAGCAACAACGATAGAGACTATGTTCGAGGACGATAACAACACGGGACGGCCGACAAAGATTCGATGTCAATGCCAGCACTGTGTACAACTCTGTGTGTACATAGTGTGTGTCTGTAAAAAATTATTTTCTTGACGTCATCTATTCAAAGGATGTTCGTGTTCTATATTTTTTTCTTCTTCTTTATTTCTATAAGGACCATCACCTACGCATCAATGTTATTACGAACATCGTAGGTGGGATGGAGGAGTATTAAAGCAACAGAAATAAAAAAAAACCGTAGGCGTTGCACGTGATTAATATTAAATTCGTAAGCGAATGTCTACGGGGGTGCGTAGGTTACCAAAACCCTTAGAGAAGCGCAACCGCTGGGAGCAAGAACAGACGTAAAGGCAATTTTGGGAGCTCTTTTGTGTTGGTACTTTTCTTATTAAGGTTAAACAGTGCTGAACCGTATAATTTATTTAATTAAATTATAGTAAGTTGAAGAATCAAGGCAACCAGAGAAAAGACCGAGATGTGAAATTTGTGCCGGTTTTGGTTGATGAACTGCGCATGCCTTTGGGGGAGAGAAAGGCTAAGTGACATAGTTGCGAATGAAAGGATTTAAATGGTTGTGATTGAAAAGCTTAATCTATTAAGCGTTCTCTTCCATTTCATTTGAGTCAAGAAGTCCGAAAAAAAAGATTTTCTCGATTGTCCATCGGCATATTTTGATAACAGGCCAAACTCGCCAACAGGACCATCTACCTCTTGACTTGCTCATCGAAATTTTTGTAACGCAACGGCATTTCAAAACAGGAGAACTCCTTTCACATGTATGGACAAGTGATACAGAACATAGGGATGTGGTTTAACTCTAAAGACATTCCGAGCCTACCATACCACGCCACCTCTTTTCAATCATCCAGTTTCCTACTCCGAGAATGGCAAGAACTTGTGTTTGCCCAAACCGCAGGGCAATTTGATTTGGTCATGCAACTACCAACAGTGAAGCCACATAGATTTCATTTGGATTTTTCAATGCCTCCGGGAATTGACAGTGATATTTCCTCCGGGATGCACAATTCATTGCTCATTGAATTCATGAATTGGTGCTCCGTATCAGAGGTCAGGTCCCTCGTGCCAGACACCGTTTTTTATGAACCGAAACATTGCTTTCATTGCCTCCTTCTAAACAGTTGTATAGTGCTAGCAGGGCATCGCCAGCAGTGGTTCCGAGGCAGACTTTCCTTTACAGTCTAGTAAGTTTAATATTCGCAGTCTTAAATTCCTCCCTTGGACACCAGACTAAGCTACAAAGATGAAAGCTACAAAATCTGAAAATAGCAGTGTTAAACCTCACGTTTTGCTGAGAGCCCAACGACATTGCCCGAAAGTTTTGAGAGCGTCAGTCGATTTCAGATCAGCATAATGTATTCCGCCGCATGAGTGCGGACATTTGACGAAATGTCTTGGTTCAGTCGTTGAGTAGATTACCTTGATAACAGACGTTTAAGTTTTTCCCGGGTATACGTCAAAAATATAGCTGACGGAAGAAACTGTCAGACACGTCGTGCTTGTTGCCATATGTGCAGACCACAGGGATCCCGAAATGTCACGCTTTTTTTTCTTTCGTTCAGTAGCTACACTTCAAGTTGGCATTCAACACATTCCGGCAGCAAGGTGATGTCCTTAAAACCTAAGGTCCTCTTCTTATATGCAGATCCACAAATCAATTTTTGTCAATGGTTTTTCAAAAGTACATAGAGTGTCTTGGAAAAGTTTAACTGCACCCTAGAAAACAGTTTTTTACAGGCAACGGCAAACCGATACAGTACCCTATTCATTTTAGTATTTTATGGTAGCTTTAGACGGCTTTAATGGATATCCCCTCGAATAATGCTGCCTACATTCCAGTTACTCCAAGAGAGCTTGCTATTCTATTTAACGCGATATCGTCGATAGCCGCACGCCTTTCAGCAAGCAAATGCAGCCATTCATGTCAGTTGCCATGGTAGGTAGGTAGATAGAAGTGATAGCTTCATCGTTCCATGATGAGGCTTAATGGCGCTTTAGAGCCATTTTAACACCAGAACTCACGTGACCAATTTTTTAATGAAGTTGTAAAAAACCTAGAAGAAAAAGCGGAGATCCCCTACAACCATCCTGTGGCATTTAGGAAACTGACGTCTTTCCCAGTCCACCCTGGATGGAAAGCAAACTATGAAGCCTTTCCAAAGGTTCACTTTGAGTTGAGTTTAGTTTCAGTCGTTGCCAAATCCCAAATCCCTATTATGATTACATAATTGATCAAAATGACATATTTTGGGACCCCGGCATTTCCTTCTTTCGATCGACATAAAAAAAGAACAATATTCCTACCCACTTTTACTCTAACCTCCAAAATTCATTGGTTTCTCCTTACCAACTTAGATGGCGCTGAAGTCTAAAATGAACATTGCTCGATATTATTCGGCTGCATCGGGTTACACACATGAAGTTGTTTGAGATAATTTTAAGCCCGGGTGTACCACCCAGTGGTTGTTAACGTTCATGCTTCCCTGTCATATGATAGAACATGGGTGATGAGGATATTGTTTCTTGTATGCCGTAGTCATTTTTGAAAGGGCTGTACTTCTTAGTTTTATTCTTTGCGTAAAGAAACTGTAATGAAGGGTAGTTTTTTCCTTGATATCAGCGCTAGTTTCAGGTCACAACTTATGTCTTCCTATTTCTGGAATCGTTCAAAAGTCGATAGATAAAAAGAATCGAAAATTACCTAACATCACAGCCGACAAAGGAATTTCTCTCGTTAAAAATAAATTATATCACTGCGACCTTGGTGACAATGACCTCGAAAACTTCATTTTGCCAAATGAACTGATAACACCGTTAAAAGCGAAGTTTTTTTTTAGATTGCTTTAAAGTCTAAAACTATTTTTATTGTTTTTGTTTCTCTGTGTAACGATATCGCACTGAGTTGACTTTGCATTTTTTTTTTATAAATTTTTAGTGCACACCGTACGATAATGTCTCCATCTATCGTAGGTAAATGATGAGACGATGGTGTTGTCGGCGGTAATATTATCGCCTGACAAGTGTACAGTAGATAAAGTAGTCTGGGTGCACTAGCGATTTATCTTCGCATTAAGTGGTAACTACTCGTACACTATCGGCTAGATACGTACATACATATGAAACCGACATGTTTTGCTAAGAGTGCGCAAAATGGTGGCGATTAAATAACTGACTTTATGTCTGGGTTTGATTGTTGATAGTCTGGCTGGTTTTTATATGTTTTTCTTTTTTTTTTTGTGAATTGAGGAAATAAAAATATAACATCAAGTGATTAGTGTGTTTTGTGGAATTAAATTGTCTGGGTTTTTTTTTAACACATTTTTATTAATTGCGATCATTTTATGTATTGAGAAAAAGAGGCCTATGTCACTTCCGCATTCATCTTATTTTGAATCATCAACGTTAAGTAAGGTGGTACCTGCATATTCGTATATTTAATCTTTTTTAATTGCTTGTAATTACCGACTTTTACGTCTTATCTTTTTCATTAAAGCCGATAAATAAAGACACATTCTGAATTCTTCGAGATACTGACAGTCGTTCAGTATTGCCTCGCGCTATATTTAAAGTAAATCTGGGAAATTCCTTTGAAAGGTGAGCAAATTTACGTTAGAAAAGGTTATGGAAAAACAAGAATTGTTGGACCATACATCAAGTTGCTATTGGACATCGATTTAAAAGTCAAGTGTTGTGAGCCAATGCAATATGCCATCGCAATAACAAATTTTGTGTCTTTCAACGAAGACAAATTATCAATGAAGATTACAGGACTGACACAGTGGCACAAGTCTCCTGTAAATTTGTTTCTCCATTTAAGTTGTATATGTATGTCCTCTACTTTAAAAATAGCTTAACGTTTAAAATTGTGAATTGTAGCCTGTGACATCTGTCATAACGCTTTGTTAAGTGTTGCCATTGCCATTACATTTACGAAAAGGAGTTCGACCCACTATTTAACACTGAGACTATTTCCTGAAGATAATAGTTGAGTATCAATAACCGTTGAGAAAGTCTTTAAACTCGTTTATGTCATAATATGTTTAATGCGAAACATTCTCACAAGTAGTTCTCGTAGATCCAAAAATTTAGGTTTAGCAAATATTTGGCATTCGCGGGCCAAATCTGATGAATAAGCTGGATAAATAAACCACAAACCATAAAAGCACCACAAAGCACAATTCGGCCAAGAAAATCGTAGATGTGTGAACTGCTGCAATGCAGGGTGGAAGAGAACTTTTTCCTTACTAAGTGGGGTTGCTTTGTCATCTTGTCATCGTTTATCCTTTTTCCAGGCAATCTGTGAATATTATGCCACGACATTGCCTTAACAGCTCATAAAACTGTTTATGAGCTTCTCACGAGGAGGCTCTCCAAGAGATATTCATTATTTTGGACTTTCGTCTCTGAAGCATCTAGTGATGGATCCATGTTTTACCAACGGTTACACAGTCATGCGAAGACTTACATACACACATGGATTACATTCGAACATGCTCAAAAATTGCTTCGAAGTGGTCGCTCGACTTCGTGTTTGGTCAACTATGAGCAAAAACGCCATCCATCTTGGCGATAACATTCTTATCACCAATTGTGTTCGTGCCAGAAAATCGTATTATAAATACGTTCATCCAAACAATGTCATGGATTTTACTGACCATATCCTCAGTTGTACCCGTACCCCCTTTTGAACGTCCGCAACGAACTATTCCATGCGACGGAGCAGTCCCCCTAATTATTTTTTTATTTTTTTTTTTTTGATTCCCTAATACATAGTTGTTTCCATGCAGAAAATAATATCTACTTAAACAGCTCACGAAATTCACTTTTCTCTATTTTTGGAAAAATCCACTCATTCGCTTTCGAACGTCGTCAAGAACTTCCGCTTTGACAGATCGACTAGAAACCTTTTGCATTCACCTACATAAATATGTAAGAGGGCAACAATTAAAATCACTTTGCGATTTGGGCGACATCTCTTGTCAAATACACTGGCCTATCAAGCAGCCCTTGTATAAAATAACTCCGAGTGTTTATCTAGACCACATTTTAGACAACGGTGATGCACGGTGTATTTTTAAAAAGGAGATATTTGCTTTAAAAACCCAACGAGGAGTCAAGCCTACAGCTTTATTTGCCCAGTTTTCATAAGTGACAGTTCATTCGTGAATAAAATTGTCCGAAACTTGTCATTCATTTTTGGGGCAACTGTCAAAAAACACAAAAGTTTCGCTCCTTTGTTATTCCATTAAACTCACCACTAAGTTGCGTTCAGTGCCCTTTTCTGAACCAAAACAAGAATCTCTAATCAAAATTTATTCCCCACAAAATTTTTTATACATACATATACACACATATGTATGTACATACGTACATTCATATGTATGCACGTCTAATATGTAAACATTCGTTTTTCCTCCCGCATTCCCAAAACAAAAACAGAGAAAGAGGAAAATAAGGAACAACAACAAAAAAGAAAAACGCCGGCATTTTCTTTGTTTACATCGTGATGCCCAAAATCGTTACACCTCCCACCAATACACAGTCGAAGAATGTGTACTTCACAAAGAAAATAGTATGTACTTCCTTCCCCTCTGTCCTGCTGCATCCTAGTTTTCCATCCGTAGTCATAGGTGAGTGTGTTTGTGTGTGTCCTTATAATCATCTCTAACTAAACCTCCTCCTAGTTCCACAAAATAAACACAAGACTCGTCCAACAACCACACGTAACTCTCAGTCTAATAAAATAAATCCAGAGAATAATCCAAAAAAAGGAGGAAAAGAAAATTATAGCAACCACAAGCACACATACAGCCACATTGGGAATAAAAAGTGCAGCAAAAGAGAATGCGAAAGGAAAAGGTTCAATGACATCGCAGACGACGTACGACGACGACGACAACACAAAAGCAAAACTCGAACAAAAACATAAACATAACGAGAATGGAGCGACGACCGGCGTCGAAAGTTTGTTTATATCGCCAGGGATGTTGCACTGTTGCACCCAGAGTAGGCCTATCTCGTCGTCTTGTAGTAGTTGCTGTGTTCTTGTTGTTGTTATCGTGGTAGTGTGTTGTGTTGCAGCAGGGGGCGCTAGAGCGTGCGTAGCAGAAAAAAAAACCGCGAAATGTAGAACACACGACTAAAACAAGGAAAAACTGTCCAATGCACCTTGCGCACCGGTATGGGAATAGCACTCAACCAAGCCACGATTGATGTTAGTTTGATGCGTGGAAAGAAAGACAATCGCAACCAATGCATGGTCACCAAACGTTGCACCCCTAAGTATCCCTCTAATGGCAGCAACGCAACGCCAGGAACCATAAATCGTTTGTTGTTCGAAGCAGGGGCGAGCCTTTGCCAACAGGGGGGGATTTCCTGTTTTTTTTTATGGGTTATTGACATCGCATTCCTGTACGAGTGTAGCTGTGTCGATTTCACTTCCTGCGTTACAACATCGATGCGGTGACATGTATGCACATAACTGAAGTCCAAAGGACGTTATGAAAAAATAACTGAGTCTTGTACGCTTTATCCTCCCACCAGTACCGCTGCTCTGTGTCGGAGTTTGGAATTGTATCTGCCCAAGGGGCCTGCTTTTCTATGGCATCGCTGTTTGTCCCCTTCTTTTGCTGTGCCTTGAGAGAAATAGATTTGTAATGTCATACGCGAGAGGAGTGTTATCTAACAATAAACGAGCAACGCAAAACGTGGTCATAAATTTAAATGACGTGTCAATTACACTTTGGGGTGCAACGGCCTATTGAGGACTTCTGGTACTACTTACTGACACGTGAACAAACAACACTCGCAACAAATTAACTGATAGTTGTTGAGAATTTGCTTTTTATCAAAACAAATTGGATTTGTTAGTGTAGCAAGTCATAGATGTACATAGAGGACTTTATTGCGGAGAAGTCGTCGAAATTAATCAGCACCGGCATGTGTAGGGTCGGTGACCGATAGAAGGCTTACATGGAATTTTTTGAGTGGCGAAAATCCCTCCACGTTGTTGATACTTGAAGATTAGTTAGATTGGGTTGTATCAGCTAGTTATGAAAGTTTGTAAGAGGAGGTTCCTGCTGGCAGGGAAACTCTGTTTCATTAATTACACAAATTTAAGACTTTAAGACGGTTTTGTTAAAATTTCAACACGAACACTATGTCAAACCTACTTTATCCAGCTCGAAGGGCCAGATTGTGACAGATTATACTTAATATGGGATACCTACGCATTGCACATGCACTGAGTCATGGCGTTTTAGTACAATCAAAACGTAGTCACAATCTTCGTGAATGAGTTGGAGAAAACTAAAGTATAGGTATGTTGCCTAGTTCGCATTCATTTCTAATGACAAGCAGTGACAGGACTTACTGCCCATCCAATCGATCACAAAGCACAGGAATATCAGTAAACCAGCTTCGGGACAATTCTTGACACGTCGACAGAGTGCAATACGTTTCAGTTGGAGCAGACATTAGAGTTTCTATCATCAAACGACCTCGGGCTTGCTAACTATTAAGGAATCCAGCTTTCAATTCAACTTCGCAACTGTCGTTAGCAGCATCCAAGAAGTGAGACTTGAGTTTCTAGCCTCAGGAGCGCATGACATTATTACTGAGTGTGGGGGTACTCAAGTCAACAGAGTGCAATACGTTGCAGTTTCTACCAGCAATCGATCTGAGGCTAGCTAAGCATCAAGGAATCCAGCTTCAATAACAAAATTGCCATTAGTCGTTTCCCAGAAGTTAGGTTTGAGTTTCTAGCCCCAGGAATGATTGATATCGTTACTGCGTGTGGGTGTCCTCAGGTGATTTTCAGCTATGATTTTGTTTTGACAGAATTATTAACGATCTTGTTTGATCAACGATATCTTCTTACAGCTCAAAAGACCAAGAACTTCCCTCAAAGTCGAATGATTGATAGCTCTCTGTGAAACAGACGAACTCTTAGTCAACGTTTATATCAATCCTAGATGATCAGCTCAACATTTCCAGGAACAAACTCAGTGAATATCCGATTATAATCACAACTGTATCTGTATGACAACGCACTCCAATTTCATTGACTTCAATTTAATGCGACAAAAATAAAACAAACATGAATACGTATCGCTGCGTCACTTCCAGAATATCATAGAGCACTTCACAGAGTCATCCACCCGGTGGTGTGGCAAAATACTGATGACGCATAAGTTAACGAGACTACGAGCCTTAGAAGCTACAAAAAATAAAAAAACGATCGCCTTCACGATCAAAGAACAACAGAAACAGATCATCAGCTCCAAACAAAAGACACACAAAAAGCGCGCGCGTACGCACAGAGTTCGTAGGCATTTAATTGATTGTGCCAACTACGCAGCCGGTTCTTAATGCCGGGACACGTAAACACTTCAAAATAAAACATCGAAAAAAATAATAAAAAAGGAAGTCAGCCATTGTGCTTGGTTGTGCACCAGCTGAACGATTAGCAAAGTTCAGAGTGGGGATTCTCTGTATGTGTTCAATGACCGGCCTCGACCTCTTGTAGCATCGAATTTATTTGGGCTTTGTCCGAGATTTCTTGTTTTTTTTTCTGTTTATCAAAAAGAAAACACACCTTCAGTTCGAGATAATTGACAGTTTAACGGAATGGTTTATTTTGAAATAAAAAAAACGTTAATTTGTGATACTTAAGTGCATTCTTTTTAGGGTGCGTCCAGCCTTTCTGTCTTCATTTAATTCACTCACCTGAAAAAGAAAAAAAGGAAATGAATATGCTGACATTGCGGTAATGAGGTTTATGATCTTGTTTTATATTTAGGTCGATCAAGAAGTAAATCCATAAAAAATATGCAAAATTTATGATTTTTTTTTAATTTTTTGGGACATCCTGTTGAGGAAATTGTCAACTCGTACAAAATCAATTGGGAAAAATTGTTTAAGCAGTCGTCAGACGTGGGAAATTTAGTTCAATGTCGATATCTACTAAATAGACCAATCGTTTTCGAAAATATTTGATTGGACAAAATAGTTTGGAAATAAGAAATTAAAATTTACTGTATTTTCAAGCATCTGTCAGAAGTTAGGTTTTTTTTTTAAATTTGAGATTTTTGACTTTGAACACAACCCATTACAAACAAATGGAAACCGTGTCAGGAAAAGTATGCTAAATTCTCGCGAGTAACTTAAGTAAAATTCTAAGTAACTCTGACAAGTAAGCCATTGACAACCATTCTTATGACAGTTATTACACTCGGGCGTTTGCCAGACATTCGTGAGAGGTGGTATCGTAAAACGAACTAACCATTGAGCCATGGCACCCTAAGAAGCATTAGAGAATAATAATAAAAAAAAATCACTTCAAATAAATCATGGGGTCCATGTCGGTAAGGACAATAGCGCTACGCATATCATCATAAATTTTTAAGGCTGATGTCTACACTATCCAACTATGTGTTAGAGTCACGATTCTTAGCATATCTGTAGAAAGGCAGAAAACTTAGCTTAGTGTCAATACTTATAGATTTGTATTTTGTGAAGCAAGTTTTGACGCAAAGAAATTATGTATGTTAAATACAGTGTCTTGTCAGAAGTAGCAAACATTCGTAAACAATTTATTTTATTGAGAAAGGAAATCGAATGGTTGACACTTCTGACACTTCCATTAGCAATTATTAGGTACATAGCTCGCAAATCGCTTATAAAGGTTTTAAGCCGTCTTTCATTATTTTATAAATTAAATTCCACACCAGTGTTATAAGACTAAAATACACAACAGTGTCAGAAGCGAGATATTACACACGAGTAAGTAAACCTGAACTACAGACAGCTTTGAACAGTCTATCAATACGACGATACTTATTTTGAAAAACAGCTAATTTTCATAAGAAACTAGATTAATTTTTTGGCACTTCCGACACATCAAATAGAATTTTTTCCAAAACTCAAACTCCTTACAAATACTTTTAAAAAGGCTTCAAATAATCTACCAGAAGTAAGAAGGTTCAGCGTTCAATGTTGATGCTTTCAGTTGCAGTATCTGGTGAGCTGACCGTTTGCCACTGGACCCGATTCAGTGGAAAGAACTTAAAACTCAAAATCGTGTCAGAAGTGGAACATCTAATATACAAGCCACTATGGAACTGATTAAAAACTTTTGCGAGAGGGAGATACACGCACGTTGGCAAATACATTTGTGGTTGATTTCAAAAAGAAACTAGATCGACTTTTTGACACTGACACTGACACTTCGCACGGAATCTGAATCTGTTGTATGGCTGCCAGATGCTGCTATCATTTCTACAGATCTTGTCTACTGAAATACCTCAGATCAGACGATAAATTTTGTGAAAGTGACACCAGCATCTGGCTCAATAGATTTTACATTAAGTGTCAAAAGTGTCAATCAAACTATTTCACTATCAATCTCCCTCAGAAAAAGTAAAAAAAAAAAAAAAAAACAATCCATCCGTCCTCATCATTAATCGCAGACAAAGGATCGATGGATATCATGAATATGAATAATAGAAAACCATTGGTGGTCAAAGAATGGAAAATACAAATCAAAACAAAAAAGGCAACAAAAAGTGTCCGCATATTGTCACATCCATTCCACTCCATGAGGACTAGTAATGCGAGCAACAAAAAAGAAAACACATCGCTCAATTTATTGCACCGTCCGGATAATAATGCCTATAACAGCCTTTTCTCATCCGTAGCATCTTTTCTTTTTTTTTTTTTCATCTCCGTTCTTGTGTTCGCTTTGCCTAATTCAAATTCAACGGGGCTGGTGCATCCAAGCTAATACGCAGCAGCAACTGAAAGGCTACTTCCACAATCGTTGGATGGGATGCATGATGATGATACCGGTTTTGCGCTTCCCTTTTATGCATGATCTTGTTACCTATTCGTAATGGATAGTGCATTGGGGCACCACCATTATATGTATGTATGTCTGTACCTGGTCCACCTCATCAGAACCAAATATTCGTAGTGGCTATCTCACTATGGATCCTTCTTCTTTGTGGTATTTGTTTCCCTCGTTAGTTGTTTTGTCCGCGCTCTCTGGCTGATTAATTCAACGTTTTGTCGTTTCATTCTTATTACTTCCACTCGATTTTTGTTTTCTTTTTTTCTTGTTTTCTTTTTGTCTATTTTTTTTTCCTTTTTTTTCTTCCCGTTTTGTTAGTTATATTCGCGTTACTTTGTGTACCGCGTATGTCTTTATCTCCCTTTTCATTCCTAGTTTTTGGATTTAAGTGGCCGTTGTTGGAGTGTTATCCTCGTATGCTACTCTACATCATCAATTGGGTTCGTTATACTCTTTGTTTTGATTCTCGTTTGTTGGCTGGTTATAGTTACCATGAGTTTTTATATAAAAACTTGTGACGTCAAAATCGAAGGGCATTCACTTTAGTTTGTTTACCTTTTTTATTCGTTCCTGTGTTGGAAGGTATTGGGATTAATAGGCATTTTTTTTGGTTCTAGGTTGATTTTTTTTTGACGTCTTATCAAAATTGACATTACAGCTGTCATAAGATAAGCGTTTTATGTAAGACTTGTGATATTCAAATATTAAGGCATTGACTTTGGCTCATCTACAAGCAAGGTGGGAAGATTTAGAGATATTTATTTATATTTTATTTACATTTTTGCTAAATTTTTGACATGTGAGTCAAAATTGATCCTAATAGTTGTCATAATCGAACGAAATTAATTGATTCGTCATAGTGTTGCTAAATGAGAAGAGCTATAGAATTCATTGGTTACAATAGACTGCGGCTGCGACTGTCACAATGACAGGTGCTTTAAGTAAAATTTTGACAGCCGAATCTAAGAGTACTTTGTGTGCTTTGACTCGTTCATATCTTCTACTGTCAGTGTATGGAATGATGTGTGATTTTAGAATTAGTTTTTGGATTCTTACATTTATCTACATAAGTTTTGTTTTTTGCCGTTATATTAGTTAAAATTGACAATAACAGCTGTTACAGTGTCAAAAGGTTGCTCGAGCAACATTTACACCCGTCAAGAGACTCCAAACTTTAAAAATATGAAATTGGCTACATTTCTGGCGAGATGACGACAGAAAAAATTGTCAGAATAGAAGAAGCAAAAGTTCCAGGATGAGAAAGTAGGGATAGAAATGAAAATTCGACTGAAAGTGACGGATGAGGTCGAAAATGAGGATGAGGGTGGCGATTAGAAGCAGGAAAAGCATGAATAGTAGAACGAACATAAGCATGAAGTCGAGGATAAAGATGACTTTGAGAGAATGAGCATGAAGATGAAAACGACAACGACAGTGGATAACAAGGTTGAGAACAGTGGTTGTGCCAGTGGAAGGTAGATAACTTTGAGAGTGATAAATAAACAACAAAAAAAATCCCATTTTCAGTACATTAGCCTGTGGATATTGAAGTAGTCAAATGTAAAGGGATAGACTTACCCTAAGTCATGATTGAATTAACTCACTTCTAACAAAAACTCTCGCCCACAACTTAACCACAACCTGAAGCAGACCACCAGCCACCATGGGATTTCCCCCGTATCCTCAAATTTACGGCACACAAACATACTGTCAACCATTAACCCTAACAAAACCGCTCCACTTCCTTTGCAGTTACACCCAGTTACACCCAAATAGAAAATATCACACAAACTCTGCGTGTCGTTATGGTCTTCACATTTGCCCTCTTCCAGTGCCTGTGTGCTCCCCTAAGTTTATCATTGTTTTTGTTTTGATTTTTTCCAGGGAATATGAAGAAACGTTGTCTGCTTCTCATTCTACTCTTTCTTTTCTTTTTTTCTATTTCTTGTGCTTCTCTAAGCAATTGCCTCCTATGAGGCCTCTTTAAAAAAAAAAAAAAGTTCAAAACATTTTCAGAATAAAGAGGACAGAAAAAAAAATATAACCACGCAGTCGTTGAACCAACCGGCTTTTTTCACCCACTTCTCCATGTGTTGGTTTATCTAGGAATATACCGGCAAAAGTTTCTTATACTCAACATCAACACTAAGCCTACATCCACCGGTGGTGTTGTCTCTCCCTATTTACGTGGATGTCGCTCTACCATTACGTGAGGGATTAAACGTTCGAATGGATTACATGAAATTGACTTGGCGGATGGCTGCTTACCATGGATCCTCTACTAGATACCACACAACTAAAGGATAATTGCACAAACAACCCGTATCTAGATACATTATTGTTTTGGTTCTATCTCTGTCCTTCACATTTGCAGGTAGCGTCGAGAATAGGTAAGACAATAAAGAGGTCATTCCTACCCATCCGGCGAGCAATGGCAATGCGCATGTGCAACTACTACGCACGACTGTGCAGCCGAGTATGATTCGGTTTCAAGCAAAAGGAGATCTTGATCTCAAAAATATCCTTTCCTAGGCCAGTACAATGGTACCCATTTGGGTCATTGACCGCCATTCACATTTACACACACGGATAGAGAGGAAAATATACATTTTCTAAGGAAACACACAAAGGAGGTCTCTTGGAAAACTATTCCCAACTTACAGGCTATTCCGTGGCTATAGCTGAGGAGAGTGTGTGTGGAGTAGTGCTGTTGGACATTGACTGTACTTGGGAGTTTCTTACTGCCTCCTGAGTCGACGACATGCAATCGTAGGACGCCGTCCATCGTCGTAGACATTGCTCTCTTTTTTTTGTTCCTTTAAATTTCACATGACCCTTTTGTGCATTTATAGCGAGGCATGTGTATATCACCAGCACATCCGTAGAGTTCTTGTACAACTAAGTTAGACAATTGGCGCCAAAAGTCGATTACAGTAAATTATGCTTCGTGCCAGCTGCTTCTAGATGGGGCAAGTAGAATGATGTGATAGTCGTCTCCATTGGATATATACATGCACACACACATAGGCACACGCGAAGGGATGAAAGATTGGTCAGAATTAATTCAAATCCAATTATTGTTTCTAGAATGTTGCCAAGGATGAATGCATTAGGGTGGGGCTTTCCAATTGTATACTTGTTTAAGAGAAATAGCGTGTTGCACACCATGAGACTTGTTGAATGGTGACCTCAATTCTAATGGAGTTGTGATGGGGAGAAGGGAAAATTGGAAAATGAGAATGTTTAGACGACGGTAAAATTTAAAATTTAAATTTTATGGAATATGTACTATAATTGAATAAATGGTTCAAGTCACGAGAAAATGGCGATATATGCAAATAAAGCTATAATCACAGTAACAGGAGCGGATTAACTTAATGCAAAGCATCAAGCTTCAGATAAGCATGCGTTTTTGGTCACTTTATTTTCAAAACTTCAAGGACTATTCGTGGAATGATGAAACCATGTAATGAAAAATAAAAAAATTGGAGCTCGACTGGCTCAGTTGGTATTGTCATTTTCAAAGGAGGGATCCCACGAACCCTGTCAAAAAGGCAATGCCTTTCCCATACAAGCGCGGAAGAGAGGCAAGCACAAAAAACTCCTGGATCACACAAATGCAAGAACAGCAGCATTTGATTGGCCTCAGTGACGAAGTGATCCGAAACTGGGAGGTCTGCAGATACTTTCAAATCGGTGGGCCCCACAAGCGGACCAGAAAGGATGCAGAAAAATGGGAGTGTTACGATCCCTTGTCGAACAAAACAAAGAGAAGAAACGGCAGCACGGAGTAATCATTCAATCATCCACAGATGGCGGTAAAATGTAAAAGCAGGATTCCTCTTATGACGTGTTGTCGTGAGTGGTACATAGTTCATAACCACTTTACCACCAAAGCAGAGTAAATATTCGTTGATAGCGCGTCGTTTGATTTCTAGTTTTACCCATAATCAAGCCAAATTTTTGATGCAAAAAACTTCCTTCGAAGCTCGATTATCTAAAACCTCTCATCTTCAACTTTTATATTTTCCAACTTCCATCTACGAGAATCATGGCAGTGAAAACAATAAATAATAATGAAATTAATACTCTAATTGCATGTCGTAATCATAAATTTCCATTAGTCCTAGACCAATGGTTCCATGATGATTCGCTTTCTTACCCGTCTCACATACGCATCATGCAGAAGGCAAACAATCCAAACACAGCGGCACAGCAGCATCATCATCTATTTAACTTTTTTTTTAGCTTTATTCCTCTATTTCATATACACCGCTATCGGTTGAGATATTATACTCTCGCTGAAAGTAGCAAACACGAGAGTCCATGCCGGCCGTCAAAACAAACACATCCAAGTCCTAAATCCATCCGACTTTATGATGAATATTCATCAATCACTCGGCGGGAATAGTTTTACGAATGAGTGTGTTGGCAGGCGCACTTTGAAGTTGGACTCATGGCACAATAGGATTTGTGTTTTGCTGCCACTGTGCTGTCGTCGTCACTTTGTTCACTTTTTGAACGCAATGCGAAAGCAAAGTTTCGCACAGATAAGCAAAAAATATAATAAAATAAAAAAAAGCGTAGGAATCGAATTTAATTTATTATCTTCTGAACGCTATAACTGTTGTTGACTGTTTTGATTTTAATTTTTTTTTATCGACGAGGTTATTTAAAACTCCGTACTCCATACGATAGATGGTATACCTTAAATATCACTTAGTGAGGTTTGACGCGGCAAATAGAAAATATTTTATTGGCAGTTTTAACGTAGACGTCCTATGCAACTTTGTAGGGAAGATCATCTATCGAAAAAGGAGTAAATCAAGACATTGCTATGTTGTTAGATTTATACAATGCAGATGATATCAGAATACTTCTTTTCGGGTCATTTGCACTTAAGACATCAGCTCAGTGTGGCGCCGTGGCTTAGTGTTTAGTGCGTTGGATTACTGAGCGTGAGGTTCGAGTCCCATGAAGAAGTTTTTTTTAACCGTGCAACCTCTCGCGAATGTCTGACAAACATCGATCTCTCATGGATTTTCTGTGCTCTATATCTGCAAATTCTGTTTGTTGACAAAGTTTTCCAGTTCAAAGTTCGCCTCAATACTAAAGACTACATATTTTCTTAGCAAAGTCTTTGTCCTTCTTTTGGTACTACTCAGCGCAATTTATGAACTGTCGACGTTTAGAACGATTCACTGTCTCGAGTTTTTGCGTCCCTGAATTAGTTCAGGTGGCTCCTCGAAATATTAGTTGATATGCACGGTACGGAATTGATTTCGTCGAAGTTTTACATTGACTGGACACACTCGATCCAATGACTTCACATTTTTCAATCAACTGTCCACCAATTTGGTGCTCTTCGTCGACCAAAATTGCACAAACTTTGCGACATGTCACCACATGACTGTCACCGTACGAATTTGTGAAGCGTTTTCACAGCAATAAGGTCGCAAAATGAGTGCTTCTAATGGGTCAGCCTTCAATTTGTAAGCCAATATGTATTTGAAAGTTTCAAATATGCACGCCATGATGAATGATGGAAATGAGTGACTTCAGGCAGACAGTGAAATGTCATACAAAATTGATTTAGTTTCGTTAATAATTTGTTCTCTTTATTCATGCTATGCGTTTCGTTTTCAAGGGCGTGATGGTAAATAATTTTGCTTAAGATTTATTTTTATATGTCTGCTGGATTTCTAACTCCGAACGATTCAAATAAATTTATTGACAAGGCCAACCTTCATGCGTGTTTATAACCTTTCTGTCTGCACCTCTTAAACCAAATTGTTTTCACTCAATAACATCATGTTCGCGAAACAAAAAAGAAAGTGACATTGAAACATTGAGTACTTTGAGACCACTCCCATATACATACATATGTACATATGCAGACTCGTAAAACTACCGAAAACAACAAAGCGACATAAATGCTTTTAATTGCACTCCAATATCCGGTCGATAAATTTCAAAAAAACAATCTGTCATTCTTTTGTCCAATTTCGTTGTTACCAATTGACATAGCAACCATTTACCGACATTTTCCCCCTTCAATTCTAACTCGCACATCTACCTGTAAAACAACGAAACAAAAGTGCACACAACCACTCTGTGCAAGCCCAAGGTCAAGTATTTATAAAATGACGCAAGCAATGTATCGATATACAAATAGCTAACGCGTATTTATTTCGTCTGCAGTCGTCTAAATTTGTTTTTTGTTTTTTTTTTTCATTTCGCTAAAAAAAAGGAGCAAAAACTCAGCTGTTGGTGATAAAACATCGGGACAAAAAAAAATTTATATTTGCCGGTAGAATGACGTGATAATCTACGCTGCTGTCGCCGGTAGAAAGCAATACAATGACAGCAGTCACATCGGTGGTTGTTTTAATTAAATTTCGTTTTTTTTCACTCCCACAACCAAAAAATTTATATAACAAAGTGTTGAAAATGATTACGACAGAGAGCGTGAGTTTCTTTTTTTTTGTTGGTCGGTATTTTTAGAATCACTCTTCGTTATTCGTTGAGGTAGTCCGCACCCCTATTTGGAAATATTTCCCGGGGGTTTCTAATCATGTGTCACACATGGGATTTCGGGTATTTTCTAAAGTTAGCCCATTTCGATGATTTACACGGTTAAATGATTCGCTATCGATATTTCTAAAATAAATCATGAGTCAGATTAGCGCTGCCACAAAAAAAAAAAATCAACGATCGGTGCAAGCGACAATTAGCAACAAGTTGGGTGTTTTTTAAAGGTTGGATTCCATTATATATTGGAAATAAAGTGAGAAAAAGAGGTTTGCTTGAAGTTTGACATTTCAATGAATACTCGATTGTCCAATTCAATTTCACAAAATAAATTGAAATGTCATTGCAACCAACTTTTTAATTTCGTCAGTGTGACAGAATTAATTTTAAATGAATTTTTTGAAAACTAGGTCAAAATTCAAAGTTCTTACACCTGAAAGCATTTCTGGGTTAAATAAACTCTTTGGCAGAAACTTTTTCATATTCGACGCGAATTAATATAGGTAGACGGTGTGAGACCGAAAGCAATAAAATTTGTCAAAGTCCATTTAATCGAAAATATATTAGTGTCACGCGATATTCCTATAAAATTTGTTTTAAATGCCGGTAATAAATATTCTATTGACCCCGTCTGAGTATGAAATATAAACGAGCTCGTATTTGAAATTGTGGTTGTTCAAGAACGACTTATAATTTGTTCAGATGACATATTAGCCTCTATTGTTGAGTGCAATAATTGTGAATAAAAAGAATCCATAATTATGGGACTTTGGTCAGTATGTGCAAAATGCACAGCTACAGAAGGGGTCGCTCCTTGGCAACCATTTAAATAGCTTTAGAAGGCTGCACATAATTATTTATTACAAACACAGGTACAAACGTTACACATAAACAGAAGGAAACGCCATTTTCTCAAAACGTGGTTTTTCAAGAAAAAGGTTAAGCTTTTCTGAATAACAATACAAAAAAGCAAGTTATTTATCGTGTTCGATAAAAACCTATTCAACTTTTGACATCTGGATTTCTTTAAGAACCTGTCACCTCGAAAAAGTTGCGTAAATAGAAATAGTAAGTCCGATCACCATCATAGACGATTCTCTCTTTTAGTTACGAAGCATTTCCAAGATGCATTCAGTAACCCTTAAATAATCCTAAGACTAGAGGTAAAGTTTAATTTGTCACAAAGATCATGAAGACCATTGCATTATGATGATCCGCAATGTATCTATGCATATGGTCGATGAAGAGGGATCCTGAGCGGAAGCGTGCTTATATCGAGAGTAGAATCAAGGTGTTCTTTAATTCGAACCAGCAACATTTTTGGAAACTGACAGAATTCGGATTTTGGGAAAATGGAGTGATTGAGCTGTCTTTTTGAAGCTGGCGTACGAAAATACAGTCAACGTGAATGACATTCGTTACCATCCCTTTCGTTCGTTTGCTTCGTTTGTTCAAGAAAAGATGCGTTTTATTTAAAAAATTATTTTGTTCGCTTCTAATGGAATACTCTTCGACTAGCAATGAAATCCTTCCACAACCAAAAACGCATATTTCTGGCAATATGACAGTGTAGTTCGGTGGGATGACTTACGAGTTTTTTTTGAAATCTAAAGACCTCACAGGTTGAGACAATGAGCATGAATTAATTAAATATACATATCTGGAAACTATCTATCGAATTTGAGATTTTACATCAAGCTTTCGAGTGGAATTTGAAACATGTTCCTGACTAAAGCTTGGTAATACAATTGGAACTTATTTAGAAAAAAAATTTACATAAAAAAAACTGAAATGACGTAAGAACTCATGCCAATTAGTCTGGACACAACCCACGGAAAAAACACCAAATACCGTAGTTTCAAATGCTGTCACTTATTTTTAGGGGAATTAGGAGGAACATGACCTGTAGTTGTTTCTGAACCGAAACTACACATGAAAATTTCCGTTTGAAAATTTATGTTTTGCAGAGCTGTGAGCTAATGCACAATACGTAAAACTGCTTTCACATTTTTCTTTATTTATTTAAACATAAATAATGTATACTGATGCAAACTGATCGTTAGAAACGATTTGTTTATGGTGCTTGCCGATGCAATCGATGCTGGGGCAAACAGCTCCTCCCATGAAGTGGAAATATTTTCCTATGAAAACTACCAAGAAAGTAAAGAAAAAAACGTTTTAGTTTATGACGCCCTGTCATCGTACGGAGTCAAGGTGATAAGCTTGTGCGCACACTTCTGCCAATGTCATAAGTTTGACGTAAGTACGTGCAAAATGTGAAAATCTGATTAGACACACTTAAATTAAGCCGGATATTGCCATCGAATCGCATTGCACCTTGAACTGGCAGTCACCAACCAGCAGCGAACGATCTCAATTGCAATTCAAAAAATTATTCTTCAATTAGCTATGGCATTCCGAACTTCAATTAATTTTAACCGATCTACTCCGCCTCTTTTCGATTTATCCAGCATTGTGTACAATAATCGTTGTGTTTGTTATTTTTTTTTTTTTTAGTAAAAAAAAGCGTTCATAAAAATGTTGTACAACAAACAAAACAACATCAACAATGTTGTTTGCTAATAGACGGTATCATTTTGAGTGGAACGAACGCTTACCCCTAGCAGACAACAATCATTTTGACATTTTCAACTGAAGTTCTGTCTATAATTTGCCATTTAAACTTAAAACGGTACAAAATAAAATAAACAACTCCTCAAGGCCAAGAGAATGATTTCTGTGTTTTGTTTTATTTCTTTGTTTATTCTTTGCACCCAGAAAACTAGTTTATTAGTGTTGACAGATATGTCATCAAATGGTGTTTAGTGCATAAAATGTCATCGAGATTACTAATTAAAGGTGACTGACTAGAGTTTAATTATTTCTAATAAAATTACTTTAAATTAAAACTCAAGTTAATGACATTCTTATAAATCAAAAATTAAATATGCACTTAGCACATCTAAATGTCAATTGACGTTTGAAACGAAAAAAATCAATTTTTTAAGTGAATTTTCACTGTCATGCGAACTACCATTGCCTCATACATGGTAATGCTTCAATTGCATTTTATGATTTCTTTAGCACTAAAACAAAAATATATATTTACTCGTATATAGAGGAATTGCAAAAAATAAAAATCAGCGTATTGAATTCATAATGAGCTTTAAGTATCTATTTATCTATTGGATGAGGTGAGTTTTTTTTTTAATGGAGTTTATCACTGATTTGCGATCAAAATAACAATAGACGGGGGCCTTCATGGAGATGAGGATTTGATTTCTTTTTTATTTTAAGAAATAAGTGTGTTGGCAATGCAATGCTGGCAACATACTTTGGGCGAATTATCACTTAATTTGGAATGGCATGACATTTTATGAGTTTCTTGTTTGACATCTTATTTAAGTTTATTACTTTAATAGAGGAGAAAGGAAGATTGGCTTATTGGTGAAGTGATCCACGAATTTGATAGGATAATTGGAAAGTTCAAATGTTCCGTTGGAGAGACTACTTTTGTGGACTTTTAAACGGAGATGAAAGCCAAAAATACCGCTGATGGTCTTGAATGATAGGAAGCTCTTCAACCACCCATTTGTAATGGAATTGAAGAAGTCAGGCTAAAAGCAAAGAAAGCTGTTGGCCCAGATGTTCTTCTAGATGTGCTTCTGCACTATTTGCCTGATCCATAAAAAAGGAAGATCATCATACTACCCACAACTAAATTGGCCTCCAGCACGAGAGGCTATGACTGAGCGCCTGAGTCAGAAATGGAATGCAAATTTTAACTACAGTTTTCGAGCAAATCTTCACTCTACGCCAAAAACTGAATAGGACTCAAGAATACCCGATCGATACCCACTTTTCAAACATGGAGGAACAACATCGCACCATGTCTACGTCTATGCAGGATAACGATGTAGAATGGTAGTAGAATGTAGAATGCTCTGTCTCGACATCATCGCTCCAATGGAACGAGTAGTTAAATGCGGCTTTACTGGCACTAAAGATGGGTCTTATTATAAGCTGCGGTAAGAATAAGTACATCCAATGAAGTAATGTAAAAACGCGATATTAATTTACTTAATTAGATTCTTTCATCCGTCGAGTGTCATAGATCGTAAAAAATAGCTATGCTCTGTGATTGACAGCGTCAATACTTTCCCACCCGCGTAGCAGCATATGACGTGCACAATAATCTTGTTCAGAGCTTTGCAATGCGTTTAAGTTCTACCCAGCTGATTCCCTTGATTCCTCATTGACTGCACGCACAACATGAATTGTAACGAGAAAAAACACCCTGTATTTCACACGGTCTTTGCGCCAAATATTCGCACTTTTAAACATACATATTTGGTGGCGCTAACATGTACTTAACTCGCATCCTGATATAGCTATTCGTTCGAGAAACGATTCGCCCAAAAAGCCACATTTAAAGCTTGCGATTGACCGAGGCGGTAGTCTTAAAAAAATACCGGACCTGCAAGCGACTCTTTTTGCTTTTTTAATTGCATTTGCATTCAATTAAATCTCAACTCATATGTACGCTAACTCCGAGTCATTAAAATTATCGACGGCGACATGTACTTTGTACACATATGCGGTTACCGAAATTACTTAATGTCCTCTCATTGGTTACAATCTGTCTAATATGAATGACTTTTTCTATGACAGCGTCACCGAACCGAACATCATTTTACTGCCTAAGTCATTACTGTGTGACGCCATAAAACACGATACGCTATTGCATACAGTCATAAACAATTTGATTTAATTTTGCCGTCCTATTCGCGGTTTTATTGCTTTTGTTTTCCCAACGCTATAAATGAACGTGATATAAATGACGTATAGCGGTGAACGCAAATGTACTATCAATTGGCTTTCATCAACTGGGCAAGCAAATTGGGTGGAAATGTTATGTTTTATTTCTTTGAACACGCTCATTTAGAGTTTCATCAATAAAAATTAAAGCATCATTAGTGATGTGCTTCATTTGACATAAATAAAACGTCTTTTATGTGACATCATGACCATGTCAAACGTCATGAAGTTGTCAAAAAATGAAATGAGAATTTTGCATGTTACGTGAAGAATGTTTGTTGTTTTTCATACTTGTGGAGTTTGGCAATTATTATAATAGAGGACTAGATTCAAGAAAATTAATGGAGTTGTCGTCTGTCAATCAGGGTGTTTTAAGCTACGTTCCTTATGTTTGGCTGACAATGCGATGTCCAATAAAAAATTCCTAGAGTACAGGTAACTTGCAGCATAAATAAATTCTTCGATTACTAACAATCAGTTTGACAGATGTCACTTCGCAATTAAAATACGATATTTATAAAAATGTCACTTGATAGGACGCAAAACAATTAAAAGCGCATGTCACACTTGTGACTTGAAACATGAACGCGGTTAATAATGCTTTCAGGAAACCATCAAGTCATCGATTTCCTATTCAAAAAAGAATTCTTTTTCTCCGTAGCTTTTAGAATCCAAGTATTTGATATGAAATCCCGAGAATTCGTATTCCTTCATAATACTAATTAATAGCAATCTCGACCTCACAGGAAGTCAAAAAAAAGAAAACCTGGAAGCCTTCAAATTCCACTTTTTCACTGCTTCCTCTGATATCTTGCTTTCCATTCTGCAATTACCAACATTCCGTGGGTTTACAAATGCGTAACAGCGAGTTCAGAAGAAAATTGCTTGAACACGTGCATTGTCCTTTTTTTTTTCTTAACAACATTGTAGCAAATCTTCAATAATTCCCAGCCCCGCCAGTGGATCTCAAGTTCAACGTTCAAGACACACAATAACAACATTATTCCCCCATATTTCGTATTTAATTTGCTTTTCAGAGTATTCGCGTTTTTTATGCGCGCATTACTTTACAGTCCATTGCATTTGCTGGAGGTAAGTAAACAGGTGAACAACACCGTACCATGTTCTGGAATTCTTTTCACCAATTCTGTGAGGATACCCATTTCGTATTACTGCCATTGAATTGCTTCGTTAAGTGTTAAAAAGACGACCTGAATGAAAAAAGGGACACGATGTTGTTGTTTTGTTAATACTGCTTGGGTTTGGCTTTGCTACGAATGCCTTACTGTGAACCAGTAAGGATCAGCAGCACCACTTGTTGTGGTTTCGTGAAATGAATACATTTTCATTTGGCAGTGTGCTATGTCCGTTTCACGTTTTCAGGTTTAAAAATGAATAAATTGATTTGGATAACAATGCGTGAAGGCACCTGGACCTAGCAGGGCGTAACATTGGAAAAATTCTAAGATGAGATGATCGCCAGGTAAAAGCATGCGATGCGAGTGAATTTCTTTTGGAAATAAGAACAGGCTTCTAAGCGCCAAACGAAAAATCTTGAAGTACAAAAATTTCGACTTCAAATTATTTTATCATTAAGACGAGTGAGTGGTCATCATCCATTGTAGTGGACTGAGTTTTATTCTATACATTTGTTACAGTGTCTATAAAAAGGAGCAAGGATCGAGTAGAAAGTCGCATAATCTTAACTTCTTTTGGGACTGGAGCCAGGAAGATTAAAACCTTTAAGAAAAATCAATTTCTCAGAGTGGTAGTTACTGCTATACGCATTGCTATACTGAGGTGCAAGGCATAGCGAAGCTGCATGGCTCATCACTGCATTACATAGTACTGGAATGATGAAGGCCTTGTAGAGTCTCCTTAGTTGTTCGAGATAGGGTCTTACTACTTAATTGCCTTCTCAGCCCAAAGAAACAACGATTGGCAAGAATTATTCTTCATTTGATTTCTGCTGAGTTGTTATCGTCAGAATTAATAACAGATCCAATGTAGACAAAGTCTCTTACTACCTCGAAGTTATTGCTGTCGACTGTGACGATCTACCCAATTCGCCGATGTTGTGTGTCCATTCTTGTTGACAGCATATACTTGCCTTTTCCGTCATTTACAGCTAATTCCATTTTGGCAGCTTCCATTTCAATAGTAGCGAATGTACCAGTGGCAGCCCGCTGTGTTCTGCGTACGGTAGTAGCTGCTCAGCTGCTTTTGAAAGATTGTGCCCCCAGTGTTGGCTTGTGAGTTTCGCACAATTCTTTCAAGTATGGTATTAAAGAATTTACATGACAGCGCATCATCTTGTCTTAATCCCTTTTTGACATCGAAAGTCTCGGTGAGGTCAACCGATTTTGATGGAGCAGCAAGCGTTCTCCTGAAACGTAATCATGTTTCTCGCAAAAAGTAGCAGCATGCTCCTGTAGTAAGCAACTTCCTTTAATTCTGTTCTTAAATGTGAGTACAAAGTTTTAGTCACTTGACTTTGATTGATGCAACTACATATCTTAATTAGAGGTCTTGAGCTCGGTGAGTAGACATTAAGCGTAAACGTTGCGTTTAACTCATTACGATCCAATTCTATCAAAGCTCATTTTTGGGATTAAAATCCTCTCCAAAAAAAGCAATTCTTTATTAAAATATTTAAGGAGCACATCAAAGTTGTTTTTTTTTAATTTATTTCAGACAAATTCTTAAATGACAGGTAATTATTTACACTTCTTCTTAATGCAAATCTCTGAAGCAACCCAAACACGATTAATTTGGTAGCAACTTAGCCACAAAATCCTCTAAATTTCCTCATAAAAAACCTATAAATGGCCAAACAGCTACCCTTTAACCATTTAAAATTGCATTTCTCGTGTCATAGAAATCAATGACTCCATTCAAGGTACTGCCCGCGTGACTTGTTTTTTTCATGATAATTTCATTAAAGGTTACACTGTGACCTTCAAATAGCAGACATCTACCCCATAAATCTACACGCAGCACACTGAAACTCTTCACAAAACTGGTTATATGTCAAAAAATCACCAACAAAAGAAAAATTTGGTAACGTATACGCCACCAAAGCCTAAAATCCTGCTGTCAATCATACATGCTCGTAAAATAAGTCAAAAAAATGTCATTTTGCCATAAAAATGAAGTTAAAGTATTCCTTTTAACCAAAAACCGATTATCCAGGTAGAAACAATATAGGTTAGGGTAATTAATTTAGAATGAAGTAATAAACGAACACCGAAACCGATAAATTTTACTGGAAAATGTCTAGACACGGCACGAAGTCACTATGTACAGTGATGCCAATGTGTGTGGGGTGAGACATTTTTTTTTTGTTTTCCAAAAAATATAGTCATTGACCCTAAAAAAGAAAACTTAACGTTCAGATCCATTGACCATAGACTAGATTTGACTAGACATGTGCACAACTAACTTTTTAAAGATTATTATAAATTTGTTGTTTATTTTGCATGTCAATATGTACTCGCATATGAGTGTGACTTTTCTCTGTCAGTTATGCAAATGTCATCAACAGATCATGCTTGTGGGTGTCTCTTTCTATTTCAACCCCCTCGCCTGTTATTTGTTGAATAATGATTTGTTGGCCGCAACACAGTGACTATGACAAATATCATTGACCGGAATGCAATCAACCTATTTCAAGGCCAACAATTTTATTTAAATAGAGAAAAAGTAGAAAAACAACTTCAAGTTGATTGTACTGAGTGCATGGGGGTGCGAGTGACCGTATAGGCGATGGGGGGTTGTTTATTGCCGAAACGACTGTTCTAAACGTAAACAAAATTCCAGTACTATGTAGAGGTGATAGGAGGGGATTGGTGGTTGTTTTTCTTTTTTTTATTGGCATAGACTTGAAAAGTCTTCCTCTGCCCCTTTACACTTTTCCTATCTATTTATGGAAAAATATTTTTTTTTTTTGAATGAATCGCGTAAAGTGATTATACACACTTGTATAGTTGGAAGTGTGCATATTTTTGGATCAGTCATGATAGTATGTTGAAAATGACCTGAGCTTCCGAGAGAGGGTTAATGAAACTCACTGGCGCACGTGCAAATAAAATTAAAGAAAATTATTTTTTAACGATTCGTTGAATCGGCAGAATTGGGTGTAACATTGCATTTTTTGAGACGAGAGGGAATTAATTTAATTATATTGGTTTTGACTCGTGTGATTTTTGTATGTCGTCATGATAATTGATATGAAAAGCGTAGAAGAATCTAGATACATTTGAACACTATTACTAGTCAGTAGTCCAGGACATTTATAAAGCTCGGAAAGAATATTAATGACTACTCTTCTATGCCCACATCCCACTTTAGGTTCACTTTACATCTGCACCAACACGACTGTTCATCGTGTGGGATTTTTTTTTGTTCGTTGGCGTTTCAATGACCTATAATTTTAAGCTATGGGGCATCTTAGTGCGTTGCGCTGAAGCTGTGCAATGTAAAATAGATTTTTTTGTTAAATCAAATCAGAATCAATATTCAATCAACGAATGCCATTGCACATCAACAGTGTAGAATTGAATGGGTTTGTTCGTTTGAATTTACGTGTTTTTTTTTGCGCCTTTGTATCTGTTTCTATGGGGTTAATGTTGAAAATTCAAATTTTGGTACTTTTATCTTATACACACTAAAGATATTTTTACTATTTGAGCTCTGACAGCACTTGGGAGGCATATACACAATATATTCAAAAACCTGCGCATCAAATTTATTCTGACAACAGCAGTTAATTAAATTAGTTTTTAATTAAAAAGTCAAAGAAATATCGATGGAATGCCCTTGCTTTGATTGTGTTTATAGACCTTTTATACAATGTATAAAGGAAATAGATAAACTAAGAATGCCACATTGTCCTTGAATAAAACTCTGATTCTAAGCAGCTTTTAACAAAAGGCACACTTACAAGAATGAACATATCTCGATATGGATCTATAGAAAATAATGGGGTACCACAAGGCTCTATACTCTTATCGATACATTTTGCTGTATTTGACATAAATTCTTTAATTGTTGGGGAGGACTATTTAATGTATAAAAGCTACAAGTATAGAACAGTTTCGAGCTACGTAACTTTAGTCTACAAGCCGAGCCAGTATTTAAAAATTTAAGTCAGCCAAAAATTATCAAAGTCTTAAACAAAACCGGACTCCTCCTGTAATGAATATGACAAGGTTTTGTATAAGAACTTGTTGGCTATTTTTACCAAATACCTTAAGACGACGCTATGAACTTAAATGCCTGAGAAGGAGCTGACTGCACTGCGTAACACTCTCTCTGTGATTGTCTTGCTTGTACAGACTTTTGCGGCTGATTACGTCAATTCTATAATCTCATCTGTTCCGCCCTCATCGGTTTATTAGTTCCTTTTAAATACGCACAAATTCCACGAACAAGGAATTGATATTTAAAGTCATCGAGGAGAGTGTCTCTTTCCCTGATATGAAAATTCAAGAAAACGATCAAATTTTCAGATTTTGTTATGAAGGAAAAAGAGCTTCCGATTATATTCAAGGAAACTACGGGTAGGCTACTAATTGGCAGAAGTGTAAGCTTCATTAGATACATGACTATCTTATAATCCACGGTATATAAGTATTATCATATGTTTTCACGGGAATTTCTTAAAAACAACTTACGTTCAATTATGTATGTTTATGCGACAGAGCTCTGTTAACTTACCTGAAAGTAAAGAGAAATTTCATTATTATTATTTGAACTTGAATAAGTAAAATAAAAAAAATTATTTATTAGCAGAAATGTCATCACTCATGTTCAGCACCTAAAACGGCATTATACTAAATTATACTTAAAACCATCAGGAGTAATAAAAACTCATGCAAAATGTCAAAAAGAACATACACACAACGTAACGTATGATGTGTCAAACAAAACGGTGACTCATTAGCTACCTCGACGCTGACCTTGTTGGAATACATTTTCCTCTATAAATACCAACCATACTGCATGCGATTCTACGACTATTACCGCCTACCTCCTTCGCATGCAAGACGATGCAGGCACAAAATGCATAATTAAATTTCCTGTTCCTCTGCATCATCTACCCACCATATGTGTGCTCAAAAAAAATCAAAAAATTCTCGACATTCGAGAGCGTTTTCAGTGAAAATTTCTGAAAACTACAAATCAAAATAAAAAAATCAAATAGATCGGAACAATAATTTTAGCACCCACTCTTCTCGTCGTCAAGTATTCTTTAGACGAGGCGTGGCGCACCATCGGTCGCCGTGCTTTTTAATTAGAGCAACGACAAAAATGCAACCTAATTGTCTGTAAATAGAAATTTAGTTTCTGTTTGAGTTTTAGCCAAAATTTTCTATGGTTTTCTGAAAATACTTAATTTTTTTTAGACGCTATACATTTTTGCTGAAATTCGCGAAATTTAAAAATAAAATTCTGACAAATCACGAAAAATGCATTTTCGAGTGCCCGTCAAGGTGTCTGAGTTGTGTTTTTCCACGATGCACTACGAATAAATTTCTAAGTATTCAATTGACTTTTATGGGCTGAAATCGAATGGAATCTCCATCGTTCCGATGTAAATTGGTAATTAAATTTGATTAGGTATCAATGCATCATCTCACTGTGAATCGTTTTGGATTGTTTGTACGAGTTATGCAAATGTTCTTCGAGCGGAATGGGTAACAATCGCAGATCTTATTTGCAAGTTTATGTAATAGTGAAGCTTCTAAAGAATACGTTCTTAAAACGGAGGTTCAGTTTTCTTGTTGTCTCGAACCTGGGGGCTGGAATTCGAAAAGCTGGAGTATTATTGTCCATTTGTTCATTGTGGTCGAGCTAGTGTAGTCGACTTATTTTGGATTTTCGGACTACATACACATCTCTTGGTACAGCTCTCCTCTCATATGGGACCTAATATTCGACGAAGAATTTTTCTCTCGAAAATATTCCAAATCTGCTCTTTTTTTTGCTTATCACCCAGCACTCGACTCCAAAAAAGCAGGATCGATATTTTGTAGAGCATGTCTTTCATCTTCCAGTTATAAGTTTTGAACCCAGTTGTTTCGAAAAACCGAAATAACAGCGGTTTTCCCTCGTTAGTCTTCGTCGAATCTCTACTAAGGTGTCTTTCGTGGAGTGTATATTTACTCTGAGCTAGGTAAACCCCTTAACCATTTCGAAGTTACTGCTGTCAACAGTGACGTTTTATCCTAGACGGTGGACAGAAGCTGCTTTGTTTTTTGTCTGACAACATGTACTTAGTTTTGTCCTCGTTTATTCCAAGACAAACTTCGTGAAGCGACCAATGATATTAGTGTCTCTTTGTTGACACCTGATCTGCGCCCTATCTATTTGGTGCGCCCTATCAAGTTGACGAAGTCACATGCTGAAATCCGGTAGACGTTTCAGAAGTGTAAGGCGATACAGTTTGGGCGGGATTCCGAATTCGGCCGTCGCCATGTAGACATACTTTCGAACACATTCACTCTTTCGTACGAAAATTTGACATTTGACTTCAACAATTGTATAAATCGCTTCCGCAAACGTACGGTTATTATGGGCAACTTGAGCAATTGATAGTAATGAAGAAAACTTAATGGAGAATTTTGACATTAGCTCCTATTATAGTTGAGCCTTAAAATGTGAAACTTTAATTTAAGCGGGAAGTAGCTTCGAAAAATCGCAATTCTGTCGAAAAAGGTAGGAAAACAACTTCAGTTTTGACGTTTCGTTATTTCTGCTGAGCTTTGCAATGTGCCTTTAAACTGAAAAAAAAAAACAGTTTAAAAGGTAACCTATCGCATCCAGGACTACGTGAGATACTTTTGCATTTTTGTTTGAGAATTCAAATCAGAAACTTAAATCTGCTAAAGGACGGGGAAAATAGCTTCGAAAAACGGCTTTAATTACCCATAGCAATACTCTCAACAAACGTAGAATAAAATATGCCCTGAGTTTTACAATGACCTTCAGGGTGGTTGAAGAATGGTGCATGAAACCACTATTTCCGATCACCCCCACGCCTATTTACTCGTATGTACATACATCCATCTATCCAAAGTCCAAAAAGTATTTTCATTTCGCTAACTTCCATTGTACTCGTATGTATCTCATATTTCAGGCTGTATTTTTAGAAAAAATTTACGCAAGACACATCGATGCCATAAATAACCAAAAGTAATCCAAAATAAAATCCTGTTTATTAACTTTTCACAGTAAAGTATCTAAATCTATGCATTTATGCAAAACAAATAGATACACATTCATATATATCTGTTAGCTATTCTAATAGAATAGATAGATATGTATCTACATACGAGTACGAGTATCTATTTACTTATAGCCAAACAGATTGCGAGGGAAATATTTTCTCAAGGTGACGTGCATGCGCTTTATAGACCAAACCGGCTTCGTGAAGGAACATATTCTGCCGGCGTTTTATTTTATTTTTTTTTTTTTTTGCGCGGAACAAAACAACAAACAAAAAGCTAACAACACTCTAACGATGTTGATGGCGATGCCGATGACGACACAAAACCGGCAAAACTTCCCACCAACTAATGCCAAAAGGGGGTAGCAGTTGGTGATGGTTGTTTTGGCACGGGGGTAGGTACTTAATAACAATGAATGCCACACGAAGCCGGTTTAGGGATGTGTGTTATGCTTGGTAGGTGCTGAGGGCGCAGATGCAGAACGAGATGGTTCAGTGGGTTACACAAAAGTGCGGGGGGGATTTTTGTGGGACAACAAAATATCGTTGCACGTAATGTACACTACCCACAACCCCTATACAGAGAGGAAATGTTCCTTCAGTCTGTATGTGTGTGTGTGCGAGAAAGTGTATATGCGATAGCAAACCGACGCCATGCGGTGACCTTGAATACTTGCACAAACCCATGGCATAGATACATATTTTGCCTTGACAAAGCTTGCAGTTTTTTTTATCTGTTTTCTGTTTGCACTTTTTCACTTTTTTTTTCCTACTCTTTCAGAATTTTTATGTTTTGTTTGGTTTTTTGCTATTGCCGCGCGGTTAGGATTGTATATACGATATAATGCGATTTTTTTTTATCGTTTTTACGGAATTAATAATTTTTTTTTTTTGAGTGGCCTCCACTTGAAGACGGAACAAAAAAAATGGAAAAAAGAAAAAAAGGCATTAATTGCATTGAATGACTGTGAATTTTGATACTTAAGCGTTGTCGACGTTGTATACGTAATTAGTCAAAATATTTGAATTTTTTTTTTATCGTTTTCTTTGTTCGTAGTGGTGTTTTTTTTTTTTTTTTTTTGGGAGAGATGAGATGTGGAGATGAAGATGGAGGCGATTATGCAGGTGGAATTAGTGAAGAGCCACTTGACTTCAATGTCAGATTGGTTTAAAAAGAGTTAATTACACGATGAGTTTAAATGTTCGACATGGTGGGCTTTGACTGTGTTTTGACAGTAAGCTACGTCGAATGTTTCACTGGTGATTGAGTAATAATGATGGAAAGCTAGACATTAGTCAGAGATAATTTTAGTTCAAGACAGCTATTAGGTAAGAATTTTATGAAATGAAGCCATCATTGACCAAATCCGATAGCAACGACCGAATATTTTGACTTTGAAGTCATTTTAGGAGTCCACATGCTAATGAGGAATATTCAGGCGGCTTTGATTAGCTAAATTTCGGTAGTCACTGATAGAAAAAGAGCTCTTATTTTTTAGGCAGACTTAGTCTTTCATTTGCTCTATTTCTTATCTTATTTTCTGCGTCCTACTGAAGTTTACAAGTCTCTATTTTGCCCTTAACAAGAACTGGGGATAACATTCAGCCCTTTCGTACTACTTCGTCAACCGTTTCTGTAGCGATTTCTATGCCTGCCTTTAGCTTTCGCAAAGAAAAGACGTCTAGCAAGGTTGAGCCCAAACAGTATGTTTTCCCGAAGGCAGTATTTACCTACGGTTGCCATACTGATACCGGCGTAAGCTGGCCACTCACACATAAAGTGTAAATCAATTTTTCCGCCTCAAGACAGGTTTCACATTGTCTGAACTCCTCATTGGAATAGCTTTAAGCTCAGCGAGGAGTCCCACTATGAGCACAAACAGATACCTATAGCTGGGCCCTTTTGCTTCATCCAAGTTTTGCTCTTTGAATGACGGCAATAGTCCAACCCATGTGAATTTTCGCAGGCGTGACGAGCAGCAGTCTATTGAAAACTGTGGGCAAACAAAGGCAGCAGCTGAGTCTTTTCTGACAAGAGAGTTAGGTGGCCCGTCTCTATGACAGTGTCACTTGGACTAATGGCAATCCATCCCCCACTGCCTCATTCTAAACGATACGTGGAAGACCTCTTAATCGGCACTTATAAATCTGTACAGTGTCGAGTGCTCCTTCTCAATGAGCCGTAATGCTATCGAGAAGACTCTCAAGACTCCAACCCATGGGCCCCTCACTGACATGAACCCACGGTCGTAACAATAAACTTAAACTATATACATATAGACCTTCTGGCTTCACTTTCAATAGAGGTGAAGGCAAAGGAAGGCAGAGCAAGGCCTCTGTTGGATCTGACCGTGCCGATAGCGTTCGGCTTCTAGGTGACTCCCCAACCATTTGCAGCTAAATATCTCTAAGCAGGCAGCAAGTCGACTATGATTTCAAGTCTGTGGTATTCTCTACATCAGAAATTAATTGATTTGTTGTTTTTGTTTTGATAATTTGCCACCGATTGTGGTTATGTTTGAAATGACAGTGACATCATTCTGTGATGTTTACATGCATCAACAACGCGTCAAAACTATGAAAATTTCTTATAAAAAATCGTGGTCTGTTTGCCAAACGATGAGCGACATACTTGAAATTCGTGGCGAATTACCGCTAATTTTTTAATCGAGCAAAGTGAATGTCGTCGCCAGAATTCCAGTCCGAGTGCTGAAAGTATGCGTAGAAACCGAAACTTCTCAGTTTTAGTCGTTCCTAAGAAGTGGGTTTTTTGCCAAATTGTTTCGACCATGATCAAAATTTGCCTGTGTAAAGTGATGACAATTCAGAACAGTTCCAGGAGCTTCTTTTGCATTCAGAAAAACTCTCCATAATTTAGTTATCCTTTACCATTCCAAATTTTTCGTAAGAACTTTCGTAGACTCTAACATTTAAAATTTTATAAAAAACAAACAGAAAATGATAAAGATAAGAGATTAGCAATCAACTTATCAAATAAACACTTCATTAATCAAGAAATGTGTACGAAAGAGCTAAGTGTATTATCAAAAATTGATAAGTTATGCTGTTTCGATAAGATTCTGTAGCTTTTCAATAATAAAATTGATAAGCGCTGGAAACCATCATTCCACTTTCACTTTTCAAAAACAAACAATGAAAAGTTTCAATTGAAAAGTGAATAGGAAGTTGTTTGTTTAAACGGTTTGAACTTAGGTCTTCCTCTCTTTTATTGATGAAGCAGGGATAATAAAGTGAACCTTAAAACAAAATTTTTTTCTCAATTTAACCCGATTACCAATCCACTGACCACTAGCCTCACTGATGTGCTCTTCGATTTTATGACTTGACTTAAAAAAAAAGCCACAAGTCGTTACTTTTCTTTTTGCACACAATTTAGCCGTTTCAGACCTCTTTTGCGTTCCCAAGTAGCTGGTTTAAATTCATAAAAATACTAACTTTAGTGGTAATAAAACTGCCTCTTCTACCATTGTGGTCTGACGTTTTAAGAAGGTTTATTATGTTTGCACAAGCGCAACGATGAGGCGCTCCCGGCCGGTTTTGATTGCGCAATCGCACAGCTCACTGCAACGCAACCATAAAGTAATAAATCGCACTCACTCAATCGCAATAGATACACGTAGTGTGTAATTAACTGAAGCATTTATTATCAATTTGAGAAAATTTATTTGTTTTTCGCTTTCCAGTGGGGGTGCATTCATTGAAAATCCCAACAAAAAACAACCGACAAACAAGCCAACAAGCAAAGCAGCAAGCAGCACTACGATGAAAAAGTGGAAAATTCCCCTAGTCACAGTTGCAATTCCTGCCCGGGAGAGAGCTGGGTAGATATATAGATACATTCATATCTACGTGCAGTTTTCTTTTGATTCACATACTCGCGGACATGTCTGTGTGTTGGTGACACGTGCCGAGTTCACAATTTCTGCAGTTTGCCGGCCGGCTGGTCGGTTAACCTACTAATACATTTGCATAATCATCCCCTCCAAGTCCACAAACACACAGACACTCTGCCTGAAGATACATACATAGATACCTTTTGAAAGGGAAAAAACAACCAACAACAACAACTATTTATATATTGCACAACACTACTTGCCTGCTTGCCTGAATGCCGGGCCAACAATTGATTTATTCCCCAGATGAGTGTGTATTAGAGCGACACGCGCGCTCCTCTTTATCTGTATTTGTGTGTGCATTGCAGCAAATATAGCGATGTGCAATTGCAATCTAAAAAACAAAAGTACCGCGCGCTCGTGTATCTCTTTAACTTTTAGCAAGGAAAACTACTTTCAAAACTACTTCCGAAAACTATTATTATTGATTTTTGTAAGCCGGCTTTAACACAAACCCTACTCCAGTGTTATAGGAATGGTATAACTACCCCTCCACCCTCGTGAGTGGTGGGTGGTGGTTAAGGTGCTGCTGCTGCTGCTGCTTAACACTTTTAATATGGATTTCCATTTGTGCTTTGTGCAAGTGTATATAGCGTCAATGACGGCGACCTTCACTTGTACATGAACTCGGAAAGTATCTATAAAATAAAGCTAAAGCAACGAAATCTTTACAATTATGCAGTTGCACATTGGGGTACCGACACATTCACCAAGGGGTGGAGGGTGTGGGTTTGGCGAATCGGTGTAAGAAAAAATAACAACAAGAAATGCGGCACGTGTATGGGGGCCGGTATAATATACGCTGCGGCTACGTATTCTTTGCCAAAGTCAAGGATGGATACAGTTTAAGGTGGTTTTTGGTTTCGAAATACCTCAACGGGGAGGAAATGAGTCCTCCTGAGTGAGTTTTATTTGACACACGCCGGGCCGTCGTGGGCTTGTATTTGTTGATGGGTGCATAGATATGGATGGATTCTGTGTACATTATGTATCCCAAGTTGGCTAGGTGTCCTACTTTTCGAGGTTTTTTTTTTTTTGGGCTGACGATTGTATGTAGAGTGCGACACGTGTGAGAGACTTCATTTTATACGATCTAGATGAGAAAGTAATCGTATTCACGGGGGGGAGCACTACATCATTGGATATCCGTGTTAAGAGTGACGGTGAATTGAAATTTTTGTTTTTTAACTCAACTTATGTAAGTGAAATGGGATGTTCCAACGAAAATTTGCAATTCTTGTTTGGAATAGGTTACCGCTTTCAAAAGCAATGCTCTTGCTGTCAACTACTTAGTTGGGTAAATGGATGGTGCCAATAAGGCTAAGTGCAACCTTTGTTTTGAAGATTTTTGGGTGAAATCAGTGAATAAAGATGCACACAAAAATTTATTTCGAAATAAGTCAAAATAGGCGTTTGATGACTTCTTCATTCGACTCAAATCTCTTACCGCTGAGCCATTTTTTTCATGTTTGGAAACAGGAAATAATCGCAGGGAGCTAAGTCTGGAGAATAAGCTGGATGAGGGAGCAATTCGTAACCTAATTCATGCAATTTTCCCATTGCGACTGCGGGCCGGTGCGTTGTTTTGGTGGAAGAGAGCTTGTAAGAAAATTCTCGAAGGCATCTGCTTCAAATGGCTGTCATAAAAAACAATGTATTTGACACATCTGTCTGAAAATTTGGGTGCGTTTTTTTGAAAGATGCTTCTTGACAAGCAAGAGAACTTAGGGATAACACAAAAGATCTCTCTAGGTCGTAGTGCTTGTCTGGCCTTCATAAGGATAGGCATGAGGCCCCCAAGAGTCTAATTATGGTATCCAGGATAGGTGCCTTCCGACTTTGCCGTGAAGAAAGCAATTATATTATTATTAAGGCGCTGATAAGTTTGTTGAGATCGAAACGATTCGCTCCGTGATTGTTTCATTATTCGGTAAGTTTGCAATTGGCATATACCCTTATGTATGCAGTTCCTCCTCTATATATTGATCGCATCACCTTTCGTTCTACATTTGTATAATCTGTTGACAAAATGATTTCTTGAAAAAATCAGCTTTTAGGACAAGGCTTTACGTCGTAAAATGATGTGTAAGTTAAACACCTTACGCTGTAATCGATTGTGGTAGTATAAGCGTTTTGAGACCACAATTTTAGCATTTTTTATGCTGTCTGCAATCCTGATGAGTGGTTCTTCATTTTTTATGAAACAGAGCGGAATATTTCATTTTTGCAATTTTTTTTTTTAATAGAATAAACGGCGATGATATCGATTGAGACACGTTTAGGTAACAATGCTACAACTTGCAAAACAGAAAAAAGAGATTTTTTGCTATAAGAATTTAGAGATCGCTATCAGAGGAAAAATCTAGTACATAAGCCGCAAGAAACTTTGACACATCACCAAAAATGGTAAACGAAAGTGCATTCGTGCGTCATATGTCCCAAATGCCTAGGATTCGTGTTCAAACCTTTTGTGAAGTTTTCTCTTTCTATTAAGTTGACGGACTATTCGCCTGGAGTGAGTAATTGCTGCAAAGCATAAAGTGAAATGGATGCGTCACCTCTTACAAAAAACCAGCACAACGATTCGAGCAAAGTTCTTGTTACGATTTGTAATACTCGTTCTATAATTTTTATTTTTATTATCTTAATTTTACTACCATTTGAATGAGCAATAAATATAATTTTCATTGGTCATTATGTGTAAGTTGTAGCAACAGTGACATTTCCACAAACTCTAATGTCATCTAAAAATGACTGAGCTAATTTATACGTTTCATTGCTCTTCCCGCTGTCACAAATACAAGCACAATTCTCTAAGCTTTGTAGAGAAAAAAATAATAAACAGAAAAAAAAGTATCTAAAAGCGATTATATTCTTTATCCATGCCAAGTGCACTATTTTCATGTTCAAGGTGACAGAAGAATATTAACTACAACGATATGCCGCTGCTGTTTGCTTGTTTGACAACCTTTTGTTTTCAATCACTCTTTTCACAAACAGATTATGCATTATATGTAGTGAAATATTTTTTCTTATAATTTCTAGCTGTCAACGACGATAGGGATGATTATGAATTTTAGTCTTTGTTCTTTTAAGCGTAGGAAGTCGCTGTTTATGTGATTTAGAGACTAATTCTGACAGATAGTTTGACAGAAGGCGGTATACATATGCATTGTAAATTTTACGATCTTCTCCATTTGGTATGCCACAGATGTAACAAAACGTGATTGCTCTCATTATGACGCAAATTAACTTCAAAGTCGGTGTAATGACAGCTAAAGGGCGTACTTGCTTGTCCGCATGATTTACTCATATGAATTCAAACGTCAATCGACCTTGAATTGCAATTATTCTATCTCTTTCTAAGCAAACAGTAGACTTTTAGTTGCCCAAACGTAATAAAGAAAAAAGTGCACAACACATGCTGTGCCGTAGGAAAATGTGAAGTTCAACTAGGGTAGAACAAGGGGGCTATATACTCGTAAAGTGCATTTAATAGCCGGCCGGCTTTTGAGTGGGACTTTATGGCGTTCTACACTAGTTCGGTGAAATTAAAAATAGCTTGTGCTGCCCCCTTTCGCTATGCGCTTAGTCAACAGCGACAGCTAGAGATGGTGATAGAATTTCAGTGTCAACAGCACAGTGGGGAAATATCAATCCGCTTGGCATTTATTTTTACGATGGCATAGAAAAAAAAATTGGCAATTGCAATCATTTAAGTGTTTAGTGAAACTGATTTTATAAGACATTTTGGGTTTTGACTCGTTTTGACGTACAAAATAAGATATTTTGGTGATGAGCTGTGTTTTTCCTTTTTTTTTTTTTTGATGAAAGTCATTGGTTGCGCGTGTCGTGAGATTTTTCTTATGGCATGCCAAGATGGCTAAGAGCCATCATTTCAATTTCTTTGACATATGTACGTCAGTGCATGTAAATGTCAGAGATGCAATGCAAGAAAAAAATAAAGTGTTACAATTGTTTGCGATGCCATTGCTGCTGTGGTTGTTTGTTTCAAGTAAATCTATGCATTTTGATTGGGTGACTTTCTCAGATTTTATATAAAATCAAATTTTCGGTGGCAGTTTACAATAAATCTATTTCTGTCCTGTCAGAATGGGCGCATTTTAATTCTACTTCAATTGAAATAAATTATAAGAGTATGCTGATTTATATGTACATCAACAAGTGAACGACTGAAAGACTAGAAAAGCCATTTAGGATCCTTTTACGATTCATTAATGTCCCAAATAATTTTATGCACGTGGACGTGAAATAAAGGCATGTGGAACTCATGAATATAATTCGTTGGTATAAGGCCAGAGGCCTTGAGTGTAGATGCATTCTTGTAGATTTTTATGGCTACGAAAGTTTATAATTTATAACAACGACAAAAACGAAAGTAATGAGTTCGTTATGCATTCCGCCCACTACTACATATGTGCGGTACACCAACAGCAATGGTTGCATAAATGTAATCATATGAATCACGCTAAAAATTATGATTGTTTCAATTATAGTAAAATTGCAAGTGTCTATAACTTTATAACCGATTTGACATAATGCATTTTGACATTTAGGAAATTTTTCACCGAAGGTTTTAAGGTGCAAATTGTTCCACGTTACCTTGGTCCTTAATAATAAAGAATCAACACATTTACTCTCAAAATTTATTAACATCTGTGCCAACACGAATCGAATAAGGGACAACAATTGGTTTTCTTAAAAAACCTTCGTCACTTCCTATAATTTTTATAGTTTATAAAGTGGAACACACAATTAGTTTCTTTTGTAGTGTACCAACATCGCAGTTTGGTTTTGTTAAAATCAAGGCCCTGCAAATAGAATTGACTTCAGGCCTTAAAATACTTCCGCCCATACTATTGTCTGATCTCGTTTCAATAAGCGACATCTTGAGCAGCAAAATAACTGTTATGTAAAATTGACAATTGGGTCAATATTAAAATATTATTGACACTTCAAAGCTGTCATTTGAGATTCGTTAAACAACTTGATATACCACTGCTTTAGAAGCCACACTTATACTTTAGAATGAGCAATTTTCATTAACACTCGGATTGGATTTTACTTTTTAGAATCAAAACCTATGACGTTCACCATCTGACGTATCAACATCTTTAAAGCTTTATTGAGAAAGATTGCTAAAGGTGCCAGTTCTTTGAAGTTGGTATTGGCTTTAGAATTTATCCTTTCTTTCACAATGTAATTGTCAGTGCCTTGATTATAAACATACATACATAGACCAGAATAGATCCACCGAAATCCCACAGGATCATAAGATTATCGACTCTACGAGTACTTTAGAATGAATTTCAGCTTGTAATGAAGCGTTGGAGGTTACTGACGTTTGCTTTAGCCCTCCTCTGATAAAGAGGGTCGAAAAACGTCGAAAAGGAAATGAAGCACTTATCATTACCTTTCCTCTGCAGCTCCTGTAGATAGTTCGTCGATAGTTCGCGTTATTGAGTCTTAATATTGCAATCGTTTGTTGCTTAATTGCAGTATCTGTGTGCGGGGATACATACATATAGTACGGGATCGAAACTAGAGACGCCTAGTTGCCTTGACACTTCATCACTCAAATTACAGCTGTCAAAATGGCAGCTTCACTGAAATTTGACACCAGCGCTAATTTTTTGAAGTAAATTTCTGTGCCATCTAAAAAAAGCTTGACAGTAAGGCAGACTCTCGCTCTAACCCCTTGCCTTTAGAAATATTTATGCAATTAAGCACGTACATTGTAGTTCCCTTTAAATTAAATTCTTTAGAATACGGATCATCAAAAAAATTGTCTTCCAATGAAGCACACTACGTCATTGTTGTGCACTGCCTGGCAAGCTGTATTTGTAAACAAAATAATTTATTTTCCTTTACTATTTTATTTACAACAAATTGCCGCAAGTCTTGTGTTGTTTTTTCTTTTTACTTTGTTTTTGTGATGTAAGGGCGAGAGCATTCTATTTCGCTTACCAAGCAATGTGGTTGTGATCACGTGAAAATATATGTATCTACATATGTACTTTTCAGTTGTCACGGAAGTTCCAATTCTAAACGTAAATTACCTCCACCACAATCATGACGGTGCCACAGAGTAACGTATCTCTCCAGCTGTCAGTTTTAATGATGACAGATACTATTTTGCATTTCGAGATGATTTCATAGAGAAAAACAATTCTTTTGTTCCTACAAAGGGCGTAGTATCTATGACGCATCTGCACACATTTAAACCATAACAAAATTTTTATAAATATAGTTTTTGGTTTTCTCTTTATTTGCTATGTTATTTTGGAAACTCATCTCAAGGCTGTCCAAACGAAAAATAAAACTTAGAATAGAAAAAAGAGAAAAAGCGAGTGGCGAGGCTTAGGTTGCGCAATAGGCTAACAATAAATTGTAGAAAAAACCCTGAAATTTTCAGGCAATCACATGTGTGTTAGAACACTGATGCTATTGTGAAGGGCATTGTTTGGTAATTTATTAAACAATTCATAACCTCCAATTTTGATAATTTAAAGGGCCCCTCAAAAGCGGCAAGCATTTGTTTTTTTGTTTTTTTTTTGATATTTTTTTTAATTTAAATTGATGATAGGCCTAGTGGAGGCGGGCAAGTTGAAGCTAATTAACATTGAAATGATATTTATTTTCTAAGGAAAATGAGTTCTTTATACACCTCAAGGTTCATTTTCTGTATACCTTCGTCATATGAACATACATATCTTCATCAAGGTTCAGAGTTGGAAGGGAAATATCAAAACATTTTGATTGGCGATACAGCTTAACGTTTAACCTTCCATAAGTATCGTTTGTTACTCACTGTCAAATGTGCGAGTGTTTCATTAGATGCTTTAGAGGTCAAATTTTCCAATAGAAATGAGACTCATAATTACTGCGTGGTATCCAACTGGTTAGGTTGCTATTGCTCAAAATATGATGACATTTCAAAATGTCGAAAACATTTCCCTTTTTTCAGTAGGTAAGATGAGGCATCTCGTTTACAGTCTTCCAACAAACGGTTTGCAGTCAGCGGACTTCCAAGACGTTACCTTAGCGTAAGTAACTGACAACTTTATTAACGTTATATTCATATGCTGTCAGATCTTATAGTAAAAGTAATGCGTCAAATGTATAGAAACGTCAAAGTGTTGAAGTTTATAAATCAGAATTAAAATTGATAAGTTCGATGAAGCAATTTTTACATATGAGTGACACCTGCTTTTGACAGTTGAAACTTGTCTTGTTCAATTTTCGAAGTCGAATGGTAGCGTTTAAAGGAATTTAACAGAGCAGAGTTGGAAGTGGATACTCTGCTCAAAAGGAATGTCAGATAAAAATTGTAGTTCCTTGGTTAAGATCTTAATTATGCGGGAAGAAAGTACTTTCATTTGGATATGAGCTAGGAAGAGCACATCTCAACTTTCATTCCACAGCTTACAAATTGCACTCAATTCCCCTTTGCAATGAAAAAGTATTTCTTTCATCAATTTAAGTATGATTTCCTATGACTTCGAAAGAAATATGTTTCCATCTAACCATAATCAACCAATAAATTGAGGATCATTCTTCCTTCGGGGTAAAATAAAGAAATATCTAAAAGCAATCACATAAATCCTTCAGCGTTGTCATCAATGCAATTGCCTAGCAATTGATTACAAGTTTTCCATTAAAAACTGTTTGAAAGGCGACCAACAGGCTGAAAGTTAGGTCCCACAAGAGATACGAGTATGTAGTTTCATGCATTTATCGGTGGTACTTGTTGCGAGTTAATGATGTTCAAAGGTATTCCATGGACTATAGCTGATAGCTAGTGGGCTTGTAGTTTCAAGTAACCGCGACTAATTGGTAGCCAATTCTAAAGGTCATTGATTGCATCCAACCGGGACACGCGACTTGACTTGAGTTCCACACGACATTAGGCAGTTAGGCACTAGGTGCTGCCAAGAAATTCTCGTTTTTTTTTTTTACCTCTTAGAGCATGGTGCTGTGTGTACTTTTACCGAGATTTGTGTTAAGTAACACAGTAGCTTGGTAGGTTTTTGTGCTTCTTATTCACATTCACATTCTCCCAAAGGAAAAACATTCAATAAGATAATCGATTGAGATTACCAGGGGAAAACTAAAGAGGTAATCTTGTAGGAAAAAGGTAGAAAGCGAACGTTGTCAAGTGTGCTAGAGTGCCCACTGGGAAAAGTCTGATCGACACGGGGCGACGTGTACCAGTAAAAATGTATCTTTTGGTCATACTCGTATAAACGCAGTGATTTATTGTTATTGACAAATTACTGCTGCACGATGATGGTCGATGGACGACGTGCAACAAGCACTCGAAAAGCTGAATATTACTTAAATGGAGATCGCTTGAGAGGGAAATTCAGTAAAAGTGATCGTGCAATCTGAGGTGAAAGACCAATTGTTGCAGCTGACTTGGGGAATTCAGGAAGTAAGTGGAGATATTTTTAGACAGTCAATTATTTACTTTTAAATTTAAAGACTTATTTCATCTCTGGACTAGATAGTATTTGTTGCAGCGAGAAAACTGCACGGAGGTTTGTGGAAGGAGGAATATATATTGAACGATCACGGGAGTCACGACAACGATCGAATTTTGACGGTCCATGGATGGGCTGGAGTTCAACATAAAATTCATGCGATGAGTCCTCTAAGCTGTTAGAACACTAGATATAGGCAAAGAGGATTAAATGATGATCCAAGGAAATGTTGACGGACACCTTACAATCTTCCGGAGCCAGCTGTTGTACTTGGTTCATGAGAACTGTATTATCTAAGGTACCTCTCGAATCAAGTGACTTTTTGAACATTGTACACCAAATTTTATTGACAGTGCTAAATTTTGACGTTGAAATTTCAGCTTTGACGTATGTATGCAAATTTTACTACAAGATTACTTCACACTGACGGATTCACCTAAATGTACGTCAAAGAACAATTAGATGCATTTTTACGTAACACCTCAAATCATCTTATCTGTCTAATTCGATTTTTTAGTTCCTGACATTAAATTTTAGTTCAAAATATGAATGAAGGTGTAAAGGATAGGTAGGTGCCAGGGAATTTTGAATTTTGAACGATTACAACCAATGTCTTTTGGGAAAAGGTTTTTCTAACGCCAAAAAGACCATGCATCTGAAACTTCCTTTCTTCGGCGTAATTGTTTTTAAATATAGATGATGACAAAAAGAGCATAATGACATTTAAAACAGTAACAAAAATGTTCAAAAATTATAAAAAAAAGTGTCAAAATCACTTACCCTTCGTTTGCGTGGAGCATCATCATTATAGTCCATAACAATGCCCTCATCCGATGTGGATAACGATGTTGTACGTATACGTGCACTATCCAAAAGGTGATTGGCAAAAATTTTACCATCATCACTTAATGGCGGCGATGATGAACCTGAACTCCATGCACTTGAACTGCCTGGACTTGAACCGAGTATTGTATTCAAATTATCTGAGAAAATAGTTAAAAATACGTTTTTCCATGGTTAGTATCTGTACCATTAACCTTGAAAAATATTTTTGTGTTTGAGTTAAAAAAAAAACCACAGTATAACTCAAAAGTGTACAAAATATATTACTTCCTTATGTCTTTTTTTTTTTTTTGATTAAGTAAAGTATGTAACACTAATGACGCATACTGTAAGGTTTTTCTTTATTAGCATAACCTTTAGGTGAGAGAGGTGATCCTGATAGATGCATAAGTACCAATGCTGCATTGCAAAGTTTCATTTCTTCATCATCAAGGCATTGAGTTAGGTAATTATCGCGTTCTTCTTGTGTATATGATGGCCGACGTTTGCGTGAGCTAGAAATAGAAAATAAGAGACAATTAATAAAATTTTTTTTTGGTTGACGGTTGAAGTAGAAATTAAGGTTAACATATAAGTTGAGCATCTGATTTTGACCTCCGTGTCGAGGGACTTAAAAGAATTTAATTCCACGCCAGATCAACAGTCCGATTTCATTAATCACGGCAAGGAAAATAGCAGCAGCTTCTACTGAGAAAGCTGAAGCGTTTACACTACGCGATGACATAAGCACTTTCTGAGTTCATGTGGCAGCAATTTTCTGGTAACATTCAGCGAAGACAAACCCACAAATGATCCGAAATGTCAAGAATTCTTCGCTGAAGTGGATTTGATGCAGATTAGTACGGGAACTGTCAAATCTCTAATTTCGAACTAAAAAGTTTACCATCTCTGGACATTCTTCTGTTGGCATTCATAATGGGCAATTGCGTCATTAATAGCTTATGCCAAAAAAATGGAAGGCGGCTAAGGTTATCTCAGTGCCCAAAGAGAAGAACTGCCCGAATGTTAACAGATGCTGAGCAACTGCTTTTCTATGCTTTGTCAGCAAGAGTCTGAAGTCCGTGTTCCGAAAAGTCAAGAATTCACGATAGCAGACCATGGTTTCGTGCTTGTTGGGTATCTACAAGGTCTTTGCTAGCGAAGTCATTAGAAAAAACAGAGCAGCTTTGGAGTGCAGTAGGGATCAAGGCTTGAACCGATTTTGTTCACCATTTTCATTATAAATCAACCAGCTAATGCTGTAAGAATCAGAATAACGCGGTATGCAGATGCCTCCTTCCATAAGTTGGCTCACATCAGATAGGTATTTATGAGAATACGACACGAAATAAGGATCAACAGCATCAAGATAGAGGTTTCGAAGTTCGAAATTAGTCAGTTTCACACTCTTATATTTAATTCGAAACACAATACAAAGTTTAAGGATACTTCTACTTGTTGAAGAAAAATGTCAAAAAATCATTGTATGCCTCAACTGTCATTCAAGTTTTTGACTCAACCTCACCCCTTGGTATATTTTTAGACATTCAAAATATTCATTGTCAAAGCAATGACCTGTTAATTGTTCAAATAAATACCAAATGACATTGAAAATCTTGTTTTTTTTTCTGTTTTTCTTTTAAATTATCAATCACCAATCTAAGAAAAATAAATAAATTTGTCAAACACCTTGGTCGCATTTTTTGTGTTTGCCAACATTTTTTTTTGTTTTGAATTTGTATATCTGAAAATTCGGTACATTTCGAAAAATTCATGTCGGTGGCGGATTACTTTTATTTTTTTTTTTACTGCATAATGCTCCACCTACACTTATGGATACGGGAGCACCAACTGGGTGTAGTAATGTCTTGATGACAAATTGAATTGCAATGCGTAACGAACAAATTGAGATCATGTATAAAATTAGGCAGAACACCGTTACCAAGTAATGAAAATTCTAAATAAATAAGAAAACCGAGGCGATATCAAATCGAGAAAACTGGGTAAACAAAAATTGAACAACTTTTTCTTTGGGCACCCCCTTTTTTTCGCTTTCATCTTCTTCGTCAAAATTTATATTCTGATGGAATTTTTTTTATTTGGCATATACACCCTGACCTTGCGCAATCATTATTCGCCAAATTAGCACGATTTTGAATGTGTGTGGGGCTTTAAAAAAAACGAAAAAAACTAAACAAAAACTTTTAGCGATGGTGTAGCTGGTTACCCACAAGCTGTTTTTAGAGAACCCACACGTATCTTTTTATCTCTGTTTGTTTTTAATTTTTTTTTATATATTTTCTTGTGTTACCGAATTTAGCACGTTTGTAAATATAGAAAGAAAAAGTAGAAAAACAAAAATGAAAACACTAAATGAACACGAGAAGTAAAATAACAAAAAAAATATGAACGTGATCATGAATTTGGCGTAAAGGATTCAGAAGAATGAAAATTTGAGTGACATTTTAAAAATGTTTTCAATGAGCAGTCTATAAGTAAAAAAAAAGAAATAAGAACCAACTGTCAAATATATAAATTGACACTAAGTACCCCTTTCAAATTGACGCTTGATTGTTGTAGATACTTTGACGTCATTAAGATTTACGTCAAAAGGAAGTTTCGTAATAAGTGTGTGTTGTAATGGATGCGATGCAAATTCAAAACAAAATATGTTTTTAGTCACAGCTAGCCGAGAACCTACTGCTTAATTTATTTTTAATGATGAAATAAGAAATTGCTGTCAATGAATTGAAAACGCTCTTGAAGTTCCCAGATAAAGCACGGGAAGGGAGCACGGCAATCGAATTTACAGAGAGATTTTTGAACAATGTATAAATTACACTTCAGTTTTTGGTTTAGAAAAACTTTCAGATATTTGAACCCTAGTGACAGTAGTCAAATCATTCGTGTAAAGGCTACAACGACTATATTGTTTGGGGTTAATTTAATGACTTTTTCTAGATCATTTGTAGCCTAGGGTTTGAGACTTACGAGTGACAAGTGGGCCATCTATAAAACAGAAGGAGAGGAGGATGCCATATTTCTATTCGCAACAGAAACTTTCATTCTAGAGAACCATTGACTGCTGGATGCTATTTTACAGCTATGAAAGTTCCAAGATGACCAACGCTGCTTCGCATCATAACACTCGTGAGTCACAATGGGAGTTTTGTTTATTTGCCTGATCAAATAGTGCAAAGGCCATTTTGTGGATCGGTTTTCCGTCCCAACATATTGTTTAGTCATCAAACGAGTCTGAATTTTAAGCAGAAACTTGATAAATGTCCACTGTCACTGTGCGGTACTTTGGATTCTTTAGACTCGGCCTCAACACCACACAGCAGAAAACTTTCAACAACCAATCAACCGATCAACCGAAGTTGACGTTCAATGTCGATACATATGGTATACCTTACCAACTATTTTGCTTGATATTAGAGTTGTAGACTATTGTCATTCGGAAAGTTGGTATTTTGGTGGAATTTTCTCAAAAGCCTGTGACCTTTTCATAATTCAGTCACTTATCTAAGACATCACCCAATTAAGGTGGATACTGGATTATGCCAATGAGATGGCTCTACTATCAGTTAGGAGAAAATTTTATAACCTTGGTTTAATTCGAAGGACAAAGTTTATTTGAATTAAGCCCTTCAACGGGACAGATGGACAGATAAAAAAAAATATTCTAAGAATTAATTTTTTATCGTAGGGTGGATAGGAATATGTAAATAATTATAGCAATTGTTTAGACCTTCACACGAATAAGTTTTGACAAATAGTCGACTCAATGTGGTCAAGTACATGGTCAAATTAATTTAAGAAAAATCCTTTGTCGTTCATTTGTGTTACATCATTATTAACAGAATAATATATTCTTTGTTTGCACAAACTGCAGAAGCTTTTACAAAATACTAAATTTATTTCATAGGTCTGCTAAAGTGTAATACAATGCTCTAAATTGAACGCATAATTTAAAGAAATTAATTACCCAGTGAAGATATAATTTATTACCTTAATGAAACACTTAGTATCTTTTATAGAAACCTACATAAAGAATACTAAAGGAGCATCCAACGCAAAATCACGTCGCTGCTTTTGCATTATTTTAATTTATTTTTACTTCTCTGCAACAAATGACTTTGACGTATAAAGTGAATTAATAAAAATGTCGTACAATTAAAATACAAAGTTGCAAGTGAATTTGTTGTGTATTACACAGTAGAAAAATGCCTTTTAATATTTCAGCTGACTCATTAACCCCATCCGGCTGGCTGTCTGTCGTTGTATGAATTGTCACCTTGAAATAATTTATTTTGGGCACACAGTCTGATAGGTGAAAGAATTTTTAGACTTTTTTGCACGCAATTTATTTAAAATTAAAGAATGATTATTAAAACTGTCACCCGGCCTTATGAAGTCCTCAATATTCAGCGGTGAGTAGGTTAATTTTTTAAAAACAAATCCACAATGAGCGAGGGATGTTTTCAGATCCATTCATTGCGCATTTTAAAAAGAAATCTGAATATTTAAACGATGATTAGTTTGTGCGATAGATGGCAACACTTATTTATCGCTATCACTGTGTAAGCATGAAATGATAGCTAAGCAAATTGTTATTGACTTACTACTCCTGTGCAACACTGATATTGGAGAACAAGTATACTAGTATTCAGTGGAGTGCCACAGAGATTACGACTAGGACCTATTTTTTTAACATAATGTATGCCTCCGTGCGTCACTTTCAATAAATGTATTGAAATAGTCAAGCGTTGGTTGTCCAAAATCGGACTGGAATTTGGGGAGTAAAAGGCAGACTTGGTTCTTGCAGCAGGACAAAATTAGAGGTAATCACGATCGATCAAGTAGCAACAAAATTGGACGTCGACTCACTTTGAAAAAAAAACTAGACCTACCGTCCTGTGAAGCTTGACGAATATCAGAAGACCCAGAAAAAGCAGAAGGATTCTTCTAAGGATATTGATGCAATCTGTTCTTAAGTATGCAACAAGGTAAGGGCGCTATATACGAAAGTATACGACGTGAATATGGTCTCACCTTCGGATGACAAGAAGGAAATATCCTTCAGGAGAACTTAAGCTGATGCTTTTTCAATCGAAAGCTAGGCTTTTGATTCTTGGCGATCCGCTTTGCCAAAGGCTTTTAAATTTGTAGGCACTCGAGGGAAAACTACTTTTGTTTGGACCACTTAGCTCCTGCTTCAAAAGGATTCGTTTATCTTGTAGTTTACTGTTCAAATATGCTTTGCAAATAAATCTGTTGGAATTCCCTTTATTCCTTGAGTACATTGTGTGTGCGGACCAAAGCAATCTATTGAATCAAACATGACTTCTAGGCTCAGGCTACATGGGATTGACACAGTTTTTGAAATTCAGCTCCTTACTCAAAAGCGGATACAATGTTTAGTTTTCCAAATTCAGCTCGCTAATAAGCGGATGAAGGAAGTAGGCTAGTTTATTCGAATTGATGGACATCGGATTCTCTTTTTTACTTTGACAGCAATGCAAATTTTTCGTTTTTATTTTTTTCCTTGTAGAACTCCGACGTACCTAATCCTGTCTTACCTATCCGCTTGCAAACAATCCGTGATTATGATTCAACTTGGATTAAAAAACTTATTACATATTCAGGAAACGTGGTTTCGCATAAAATTAAATCTAGAGACCAGAAAATAGGACGTGGGTATAACTTCCCTCTTCTTCTAGATATGATCAGTTCCGCCTTCTTATAGAGCGGTCATTGTCCTTATCCGAGTATTTAACGATCTACAGCTGCTACTTTTTTTTTTCATATTCATAGTCATATTCCCTACCATTGGAAAGGGGGATTCGAATGGATTATTCAGGAGCTTTAGCTTTATCGGTGTTTTAATTGATTAACCCATTTCGTCACAAGACTTGAAGGAAATTCTGTGAAAGCTACCATTAAATATGAAAAACAACAGAGCAGCATGCGATACAAAAGATACTTTTCGCTGTCGTATCCTTCTAGAGAAAACTCTATTAAAACCTGACACCATAAATGGCTTTCGAAACGAAAACAATCTACTAACGAAAACAAAAGATCATTTGTTCCAGATATACGGTCTTATATTGTCGTCCCCTCCCAACTTGCAGCAACTTCCTGCCTCCTACAGATCACGTAGCCAAGTCCAGTTTCAGTTTTCTTGTTTTGTTTAGAAAGAGAATCACCATCATCATCACAATCATAACCTCATGACATGCTTCATTGAGCGAATACAATACACCCGGCTGGGCCTAGATAGTACGTCACACATACTCGCACTCACTTAAGAGTTCTGTTTCATCTGGTAGTGAGCCTCTAGTAATTGCCTTGAAGTGGGATCTTTCCTTCTCTCTGCCGCCTTCTAGATTTAATCCAACAAATGACTTCCCTAGTCATCGCCGCCATCTGTACGTATGTATGTGTGTATAAAGTAAACTAGATATCATCCATTCACTCACTCATGTCTTAGATACAAAGAAACTCCTGCAAGAGGTAGTATAGTAAGCGTCGACGAAATCACGGAAATTCGCTAGCGCAATCAACGCGAAAATATCGCATTTTAATCACGACACGACAACGAATTCGTTTTATGTGCGCTCATCATGTGCCTCACGGATCTCAACATTGTCTGATGTGGTGATGATGATGATGACAACGACGAAGACGAAGACATCATCCAGTTAGTCGGCGTCATCATCGTCAGTGTATTACAGAAGTTGGTCAATAACGGACAAAACACTATACACACTCGCCTGCCTATGTTTCCTGATGGCCTCGCACACACAATGGTCTTTCACTGTGCTTGTCCATGTCCGTGTGGTGCAGCAGCAGTAGCTGGGCTATAAAATGTTATTACAGCCAAAAGGCAGAGGTGTCCATCCGCGATGATCGGTTGGTACTCCCTTCCAGGTGCACCCCGCTCACCCACCGCTCAAAACTGACGTATAAATTAGACTGTCCAGGACGGTAGTGCATTGAAGGGGAAAACAAAGCAATCGTCGAACAAGGATTGAATTGCTTTCGAGTCGAGAGAAAAGGAAATGCAACTCTGGTGCAATTTGTTATGGTCTAATAGACGTACAGTGAGAGGAATAGTGCAGAGCCATTGTCCATTGTATCTTTGTATCTTTTGCAGTTGAACTGCTGGACTTTTAATGATAAATCTCGCAGCTAATTGAAAACGAATCTTTGTGCTATAAAACATTATCAGCAGGCTGGTAATGTGAATCTAAATCCAAATCCATCCACAATCCACCATCGACATCTTGAAATTCAATTAAAATCGCTTTGAGCCTTCCTCACCAACAGATGGCTGAGCTGAGGAGAAAGCATGAAATTACTAAAAATTTATAACAACTAAGCAAAATGTGATGTGTAATCTCAATCGAACACGCAAGACAAGTGGCACTGTACCTGCGGAGACTATTTCAAAATTAATGGCTTTAAGTATTACCACAAATGGCAGGGCACTTTGGCTTTTTGGTAGCGCATTGTTTAATCTGCGCCATTTGGCACGTGATAAATCGTTAATTTGTTCATTTTCTTTGTTCCCAGTCAGTTAGTCAGAGTCAGACATTGTACAGAATGGAAACCAGTTCAAAGCGAATAAATAAAGAAATTACATCAGTTAATGCCTCCAAGAAGAGTCATAAAATCATGCATCGGTAATTATTTCGGAACATAAACGTTGCACATTTAAATTGCATCAACGGTTATTTTATTTGCAATAAATTATTTAAAACAGTTACTACTACATTAAACGCAGTACATCGTGTGTGGATAGTAGAGCCCATAAAGCATTTGCTTATAGAAGGCTTACAGGTCTCCAATAGGAGCGGAGCTAATTTTATTCAAATGCTGCTGACTGGAAATCGATTAATGGCAAAATTACTCGCAATTTAAGTACATAGTGGAAAATTGAGATTAAGTCAAATTGTTATGCTAAGGTGATTATGCTGACACCAGGTTTTATCTGAGCTATTTTCATATGTTTTGCATCGCATCTACAACCATAAATTTTGTAATTTATCATGAATGCATTAGTAGCGATTAATTTTTAATCATCTCGGCGTCAGAGATGCACTACTGACTACATTTTCATTGATCGCATTAGTTGTGACTAACTTTGGAAATTAGTTGTTAATCATTTAAGGCAACATATGATTAAATTAGTTGTGTTTGTAATGGGCAGTCGATTATATTTTGATGATGACACTTGATGACTACAACTTAAAATATTCTTTTTTTTATTCATGAATAAGTTGAGTAGTTGGTGCAAAGTTAATCTACTCTTAGTTTCAATTTGAAATTATTTCGAAGGTAAGTCAACCCATTGACAAGAGTACAAGATCAGAAACACAATACATTGACTGTAGGCACTACCGAATAATAGTTAGAATTAGTTGTTAGTTGTCAATCATCAAAAGACTAAGTGAGTTAATTAGTTCATAGTTTTCTTTTGCTATAAATCATAAAAAATCGGTGCCTTTTACAGATTTATGACTAATTTTTAAATTTTAGTCATAACTAATTTAGTAAAAGTAGTTGTCAATAATCGATTGGCTTAAGCACTTGTAATTAGTTAACAGTCGTAAATTTTCAATAAATTAAATTTTAAATTTTCCAAAATGTCCGAAATAAAAGTGTCCGGATTACTGGAGTGTCCGGACTAGAGAGAATATACTGTATTTCCATTTGCGTAAGTGGTAGATAGAAAGACAATACTCGATAAAAGCTTTGAACGATGAACGAAAGGGTTAAACTGTTAATTAAAAGAAAGAAAAACAAACGAATGGCGGATGTTTCTCTGGATTTCTGTCAGTTGTTCTGCCGATGGTATGGTATGGTAAGATAAGAAGGTTGCGCAGCTGTAAAAGGTGCTTTCACGGGAGCCAATTGGTCCATTGTGCTTCCCTATTATGTTGTGGTACCATAACTAAATTCTATCGGTTGGTTTGGTTGTACTCTCCACGAAACTTATCATGTTCCAGAGTGGGACTTCCACCAGGTCCTCTAATTGCTCAAATAGTCTGTTTCCCATATTGCTGAAGCGACGGATTTGGATGCTGGGACAGTCACAAAGCAAGTGGTTTCCGTTCCTTCTGTGTCATGACAGCTTCTGCAATATTCAGGTGAGTTCATGCCCAGTCTGACCGCTATTGAACCCTTCCGACAGTGTCCAGTTAGTACTCCTATCAGTAAACTGATCTCCTTTTTGTTCATTGATAAAAGGCTTTTAGTCCTCTTATCGTTCAGTATTGGCCATAAACTGCGAGGTATGACACAGTCTCTTCTAGTTGTGAACGGGGAGTTGAGCATTTCTCTTGTTTTAAGGCCTATTCTTCTTTTCAGTACATCAATAGGGATGGCAATTGATGTTTGGGTGAAATCCTTATTTTTAGCTGACCCTTTCCATGCAAGTTTATCTGCTGCTTCGTTTCCTTCCAGATTTCTATGTCCGGGAACCCAACAGAGAGTGGCTTCGTGAGAGTTGCATATTCTGTTTATAGTTTGTCGGCCTGTCGCGACTGTTTTTTATCTAACTGTGTCGCTGTCTAGTGCCTTGAGTGCTGCTTGAGTATTCACGGAGATTGTAATCCTGGATGGATTAAGTATCTTAGCGTGTATCGTCTGTGCTGCAAAGACTTCGGCTTGGACGATGCTACGGTCGTCCTGGAGTTTGCATGCATCGTTGATATTGGGTGATTCACAGCAAACTCCACCGCCGGTTCCTATGTCCATTTTAGATCCGTCAGTGTAGAGTTGAAGGTCCTGGTCAATATGTCTCACTCATGTCTTTCGGGAATAAGAATGGCGTATTTCTCATAAAAGTCTGTGTATGTTGCTCTATCGAAACTTCAGGCTGTGTTCAGCAATAAGCAACACGTTTAGCGATCTATTAAATCCCCTTTCAGTACTCGCAGATTTATTTCCACTTAGATCTTTGATCAGTGACTCAAGTTTCTAAATCACCACGCTCTTCGAAATCAACGCCACCCAAATAAATTGACGCGTCTCCCCATCTCTTTGCCGTTTTATTTTAATTATCCCCCATCAAAAGTTTTTTAAAAAAAAAGTTAAAAAGAAAAACAAAACATAAATTTTCTTTTTGCCTTCCAAAGAGCATTAAAAAAAACTAAAAATAGCAACAAAATAAATAAATTAAATAGAAAAAAAAAAAAACTTTCACTAACTCAAGTATTTCGCGTTTCGAAAACGAAATTCTTTGCCGCGCGCTCTCGCGCATTCCATTCATTCACATGTCTACGTTAATACGCACCGTAATCATAGAAAGTGCCACCTACCACAAAAAAAAAAAAAAAATCGCAACAAATATTCAGAAGCTGCAAACATACCGACACACAGATACAGTCTAGCGCGCATTTGTGTATGAATTTCAAGCGCACCTCATCAAAGATACTTTTTTTTTCGCCATTTTATGCTTTGCAGCAAACTACCGTGAATCAACTACTCACGATGCTTCGATTGATTTTAAATATAAATAAAAAAATAAATTAAAAAAAAAAACTTGCGCGCACCTAACCATGTGTAGTAAAAAAATGTCTGTGCGTGCCAATTTGTTCGCCTGCCTCCATCTTTGTTTATTTAAGTTTTTTTTTTCTTATAACCGGGATTTATATAGATTTAACGGCTACAAAATGATTCAACAAATGTGGTTGTAGTAGTCAGGCCATCAGCGACAACTATTTGTTTACACATTTATTGTATTTTTTGTATCTTTTACCAAAAATTCACTAGTACTAGCATAGCTAACCAGCATCACTAGAAACCTACTGTGCTCGTGGTTTCTCTTTTTTGCTGATGTAAACTCAGCAAAATATTGCCAAAGCCAAAGCTGAAGTCGTTTTTTTTTTGTTGTTGTTATTTTGGCAGCGTGTATTCTCGTTTTTCGATTCATCCTTCACGCGAACGGAACCGCTTTAGAATACATACTTCAGAGATACGCAAGCAATTGAGCGCCTGTCCACGGGAGTAGTACGTCAGCTATTCATTCCTCCGGGGCGCGATACGATGCGAATCTGCCGAAATGGTAATGAAGCAACATAGTAACCTGAATACCGAACGCTCGCATAAAAATGGGGTAAAAAATTTTGTGTGTCGCGCCAATATTTGCACGTGTGTTGTGTTTGTAGTTGTACGCAAATTTGAGTCTTATAATATTTGGGATGGAAGTTCGCGTTTTTATGGTTTGTATTCTTGATTAATTTGGTTGTATGGCGGTAGTTTGTTAATTGACACAAAATTGAGATACAAATGAATCTTTTTGGGGAAGATGATGTATCTGTGGGTTGTTTGATGTGAAATTTGGGTTAGTAGTGGCATGGGATTCAGTAGATGTTTGTAAACACAGATGGCGTTAGTTCTAGTGATCTCGATTCTTAGAACAGTGTTTGTTTATGTGGAAAACACTATTTTTGCTCGAAATCGAGATAAGTAGGAATATTGACGTGCAATTAGAATGATTCTGCACGTTTGTCGTTAAATAACACATGCATCGTTATAAGCGAACGTTTAAGGTTGACAGTGCTAACAATCATTACTTTTACGGGCTCCTCGACAGACCGTACGCACTATAGCCTGCTTCAGACCCTCCCTCAAATAACAAAGCACTCTCTATAAGCACTCAGTTTTCTGACTAAATCCTCTATCTCTTTCCCTAACCGAGTATGTATAAAAGGGCGGAAAGTTAGAGAAGAAATGAAAAGGATTTCGAAGATACTACTGTCAAAATAAAAGGCGAGAAAATAATGAAGGGACGAATAAAGATCTGAAGATCTCTAGCGGAGTATGGAGAGTGAACACTGTACCTATCTTGTAGATCTGTTTGCCTTTGACAGAGCATCTACAGACGCTGTTGGACATAAAAATCCTTAGTGATTTTAGTGCCAAGATAAAAAATGAGGGCTTTGTTGTAGTAAAGTCAGAAAATAGGATCTTCACCTTTAAGTGTGAAATAGCGTCATAGCTACCATAGAATTTCAGCTCTCGACATTCAGAAGATGACATTCTGAATTTGACAATTGACTGATATGCAAAGCAAAGAACACATTCAGTATCCTGAATATAAATTTGGATCACTAGCGATTGCTAGTGGATAACCCGAACAAAACTTCATCAGGAAAAGTACAATCAGGAATGTTAACGTCAAATGGCTGCAATTAACACTAGTGGTCAATCTTGACACACAACACGGATGGTAGCCAAAAACTACGCTCTGGGCCACATGTTTCATCAGCACCATCTCAAGAAAAAATATTACCTAAACCTATTGCAGAGGCACAAGTCTCTTTAAGATCACGTGTAAGATCCTATGTGCTGTGCAGTGGAAACGCTAAAGCCATTTGAAGCCGTACTTGGGCAAGAAAACTCACAGCGGCAGGCCTTCCAAAAAAAAAGCTTGGGAGATCCAAATCGATGCACGCCACATTGAGGCAGGCCTTAAAAAAAATTAGGATATCCAAATCGATACGAACTACATCTTCAATGATTTTAAAGCTGCCTGTGATTTGAGCACTACGATCAAACGAGCAGTTACTTTTGCCAACCACTGTTACTTGGCGCTGTAAAGGCAATAAAATTGAAAAGCTTCTAGAAGCTAAAACAACTTAAGATTAAGACTTTAGTGATAATTGTTCTAGGTAAACAGACACCGAATTACGCTTCACATCCGGGTGATCTTAAAGCGATAGTGGAAGAGTGCCTTTCAGTTCGAGGGGATCTTCGATTTTCTTTAGGCGTCCGTCACTGTTAAAATAAGCTCCATCGAAGCTATCGATGTTGGAGTTATTCAACTCAACGAATTTCGACAACGTGCCCCTGTTGTACTCCTATAACCCTTGAACTTGGTGCGTTGTACGTGCTCCAGTTCCTTCACATTACGTTACGTTTATTTAGTAAACTTATACAATTGGCATACGTATTTTTTAACGTAACGTAAGCCACATAAAGGGTTTTTATTCACCTCCTTCAGTACGTAAACATCAATTTTTCCCCATTCAAAAACGAGGTCAATGCTTTTCTGCATCTAGTCCTGCCTCCCCTTCTTTATGTCCGCGGTATTTTGCACGTAGTCTTATGCACGTCTTTGTCCACCTGTGTCTCTTCACATTCGTAATCATAGCAAACTTGCATTGGATTTCCTGTATTCCATCGCTTATCATTCATCAGCCTACGCACACAAATCAATTACACACCTGTCCAATAATTGCTTAAGATTCCTCTTTCTCACCCCATTTACCATGTTCCTGCGTCCACATCTTTGACACAAACAAAGAACTCAATTGAACACGTACATACGTGTATACATTCATAATGTTTACCTGTAATGTCACGGAGCCACGCAATTCCCCGAAGAAAGTGTGACCGAGTTTACTTACGAATTTAACTGCGCGCTCGCTTGTATTCGATTCTACCGGCCAACCCGGCCGGCTGTAAGTATGTATGTACGTTCGAGTAGTACTTACTGCACATTGCATGTGGTATTACCTTAGCATTGCATAACGGCGCATTCCCATTTTACTCGCGCCTCAGGTAATGATGATGGAAACCTGTACGGCAACGGCTCGGTGGGGCAACATTTGATTTTCTTCGTTCCCACCATGTGTTGCCGTCTGTCTTTTTTTTTTGTGTTCATGTGAAAGTTGGGGGTCTAGCTAGAAGCCTTAGACCGTTAACGTAACTTAAATGTGGGTTTACATTTCGAGGGAGGAGGTTCCCTTGGATTTCCTTCCATGTTACCCATCGATTGTGTTCCAATCAAAGAGTGTTGGTACTTGCTAAACATACCCAGTATGTGTTACCGCGTGCATGACTTATGCAAATGGTCTTGCCTTTGGACAATTTTCACAAATTACCACCGCGCGACAGTGGAGAATGTATACCAGTGTCACGTTTCCCAGAAATCTTGGGGGCGAGACGAGGTACGAATGCTAGCAAGGAATCATCGTCTTTGTGATCATCGTTGTCGTTGGTTTCTTGGCGACCAGTTTGTTGACAGCTGTACCTGTGTAATGGTCTACTGGGGATTGGCATTAGGAATTCTAGGCTCCTGCTGGTTACCAGCCGAACAGCGGTAAAGTAAGAGCTGCTGTGTGAAATAATAATGAGTACGGCAAAGGGCAGGAACCATAATACGTACAAGTACAATCGCATGTGCAGTTCCAATGCAATGATTAAACGAATGCGAGATGGGAAAGCTGGATGATGTTGGACTACGACCATTAGGAGGAACCTTTAAGCGGTTTTCATGTTCCATGTTTGGCACAATTTTGCTTCTTTATTATGCGTACGCGGTGCGGTGCATTGGTTTGAGGTCATGTGTCCTCTTAGATGCTTTGTTTGCTTTTGAGACGATTTTGACAGCTGTCACTGTCATTGTCTACTGCGCATGGTAGTTGGGATTTTTGGATTTATGGGTGCATATATGGGAGAGTGAGAATTGGAAGTTGATTAGAAAATTTTAACACGCCTTGGACCACCTTTTCTAGGGAATTGAAATTCTTTCCAAGATTTAGGTCACATCAGCATTGATTTATGGTTTGGTGCTAAAACTCCAGACGAGGGAAATCGGATGGATCATGAATTGAGAAACACTGCTTCGTTAGTTTAAGGAAGCATTAGTTAGATCTAATTTTGTTGGGGGTATCGAGCTTGGCTGCATGTCCTTCAACTGGCCGTGACTTGTACTTATCACTGCAATTTTTGCACAGGAACTCGTGTGATTTGGTTTCATTGTAAGTTCCCATAGGAGTAGGACTTCTTCTGAGGCTCCGGGAACATGAATTCGGCATCGTTTACAGCTTACATTCATTTGTTGTGGCTACAATTTCCAAGCCTTGCCATCTCGCAAAGCGCGGACATAAAATTGTTTAGAAAAATCCTGCGATTTAGAGGGACGTAGAGGGACCTTTTTATGAAATCGTGTGAAATCTCATTTTTATGTAGACAAACCGCAAGCAATTACTGAATTCAGTCGAAAGTAATCGGAAACTTATGTCAAAATTTTACGTCAAGTTTTCTTCGGAACTGTCAATTGTTCAAGTTGCCCCTAGTTGGCGTATGTGGACGGAAGCGATTGCACAGCTGTCAAAGTCAAATGTCAAATTTTCGTATGAAAGAGTGAATGCATTCTCAAAAGTAACGGAAAACTTGACGAATCTTTATGGTCGTACAACACAAGTTCCTTGTGTTCGCAAAAGTTACGTAAGTCGACGTAACCCAATCTACTACCATAGTTCGGCTTTTAGACTCAACGCACAATTAGATCGCCTACGTAAACGTTGTCGAGGACTAGGGTTAGGGTTAGTTAGATTTTCAGTTTGACAGACAACGGTGTCAGGGGCTTTGAAATGAGTCACAAAATCATAGAATCATGGACAACATTTGTAGAGCATATAATCCTTTAGCTCAGACCCTGTATTGATAGGTGTGAGTTGTAGTTCTATCACAAGTGTTCCGACTGGCAAATTTTAAAGGGCAATGGGCTCGGTCTGCTAGATAAGTTCTGAAACTTTTTCCATTTTTACTTTAGCCCAGAACTCCGAATTTTCTCTGGTCATTGCCGTTACTCCTCAACAAGATTATGCTTGAGTAATTTTTGCAACTCCCATGTCATCAGCTCTGCGTCAGAAATTCAATTTAGTCCAAGCTTCGAGCAAGACACTAAGTGAACAGCACTAGGGGCGTTCATTTGAATTTATTCACCTAACAATTGCCTTATTGCAAACTGAAAACTATCTTTTGTTTAATCTTGAACACATCGCATACTAAAGCCAACAGACCGGTAGCATTACATTGCTATTACAACGATCATATCTACACATATCCATTAATCTTCATTTACTTTTGCCGCAAGATGCTTCAGTAAATTTCCTTGCATGAGCGACGTCTAATCCGCGTGCTCATAGGTACGAGTACTCACGTGCGTTTCTGAGTGACACTGAAATAACTACTCTTAGATTATAATTTTCTCTTTGCAACATCTACTTTGGCGTTTTTTTTTTTTTGGTATTTTTAATTAAAAATTTTTACCTTTTCTCTGAGAAAAAAAAAACTTAACTTCTTTTCACTTTATTTCATGATAATCGGTTTTAAATTGCAACACACAGACAATTTCAGTTGAAAGGAGATGCATTTTATGGGTTTATTTTTTTTAAAATGCCTCTAGGTGCATGGATTGTATTTTAATTAAAAGTTTATTGTTAGCAAATACGAGTATCACCGTGCAACTTTCACCCCATGTTAGTGGGCTTATTACCTCATTGAGCTGCTTTTCCGGCTATAAAATTTTCAATTTCATGATCTACATTAATGCTGCCATGGCATGATGGTGAGATTCACTTGAGGAGTGAAGTTTTTTGTTACTTTTTTTTGATTTTTTATTTCTTAATTAGCTGATTAGTGTACTCAACCGGGCGCGGTAGTATTTCATAATCTAGTACTTTATTATTAACGATGATAAGTGCAGTGAAAGCTGGCAACAATAAATATTGATGAAGAATTTCTACTGAACAAACAAATAAATGTTTATAGAGAAGGGGATTTAAAATTGTTTTAGAAAAGCCATATGAAGGTAGGATGTGGTATCGATCCTTATAGCATCCGTTTGTATATTTTTTCATTGGAAAGCGATTAAAAAAATATCGTAAAAGTAAGTGTATGGTATTTAGGAGTTTCCTGTGGGGTCAGCTAAATATTTATACATGTGCTGGGGGATTCCTAATCCCAAGCAATCTTCACGAGCAAGAGTTTGCAATCAATAAAAGAAAGGTAATTTCAGTATTTAGCTAAGGCACGAATCATAAAGTCAATGGAACGTGGGAAAGTGCATTTAGGGACCTACTTCTTCAACAACCTTGGCGAGAAGGCTAATGCATGCACTAGCAGCCTTAAGCGCTTCATCACTAGCTTCTTCTTGCTCAACGGGTAACTCTTTTGGAAAAAACTGATATCTTAGGTTTCAAGATTATACAGGCCTGATGGTTTAAATATTGGAAGCAGGAGTACAAGATTATGAAAGGAAAGCGTGTCTCACAAGAATGTGTCTTTATCAGATCACTATGGAAAGCACTGTCATAAGTGCAAGTTGATAGGAAAACTCACCAGAAAATGTCTTTGTTCCACGAATCAAACCGATTAGCCTTATGTTTCCAATTGGTTAATAATTTTTCCCCTTCATTAATTGAGACAGTGCTAATGTGTCACCGGTGACATTTATGCCCATATCACCCTCTGACGTATTCATGTATTGCCATCGACATTAATGTTTCACTTGAAACGCGCAGAACAAAACTTCACTCGATCACCAAGCATCATTTGTGCGCCATGCTTTAGCGAAGGAATGCAGTAAACAAAAACAAAAATCGCCTGACTCATTCATCTCGAATAGTTCCTAGAAAGTTATTTCGTATAAAAAGTCAAAGAACTGTCAACAAAACATCAAAACCAGTACGTAACGTGTTACCCCAACTTGGTATGATGTAAACAAAAGTGATGTTTACGTGTTTTCATGTTTACACAGCAAATTGCGCGCTGAGTTACCAATTTCTCATTTTCGCAATTAAAATACACGCTTATCGTGTAGTACAAAAAGCAAGCCCCCTTTACACTGGTCTATCTGATGCATAACATGCTAATTACTGATAGAGTAGTGGATAATAGTGCAATAACGATCACTTACGTACGTACTGCAGCGTATCGTTGTCGTGATTACATCAAAATCGAAACAAATCTGTTTACGCCCCGCTCGTGTGCAAGTGTAAACACAAATGCACACTTGATTTGATTGTCAGTGTTGTTGTTATTTGTTTAACTCGATTGATAAACATACTTTTTTTTTTTTTTTTTTGATTTTGTCAATCAAATTTCACGGAAGTTCTCGTCCATTCATAGCTAATTATCACCACAGAATCTGTGCTCTTTGTACACGATCGTGTAAACCACATCAACGAATTTAACGTGTATACGCCCCACGATTGATTTAGGTCAAATTCCAACAACAACGCCGCATGGAAAATTGTAAATAATTTTCCAAATGAAAGCCACTTTGACGCAAATTGCGTGGCCCGTTAAGTGCCAGTGCGGTTTGTCATTGTTGTGTCTAACAACTCTAACCTCAGAGTCAAATCGCAAATCCTTATTCGATGAGGACCATTGCACCGTCTTGCAGTTGGTAAAACTGAAGTATCTATTATTGCTTCATTATAATGGTCAATCGCCTGTGGTTGCACGTTAGACGTGATGTACACTACTCTCTACCATCACAGAGCAGGAAAACCATACCATCCGCAGGGCAAACACAGTGTATACGCGCAGCAGATACATTTTCTGCTCAAAACACGTGTAATCATAGAAAGATTGCTCTCCATCTCCAGAAATACTTTATACCACTCAGTGACTGGAGTCTCCTCGCAATTTGAGGTGCCAACAGTGTAGAGGAATTCGACATCGGCTTCTGCATGATAAATAATTGAGATGTGTTTCAGGGTGATTTGGCTTTCATCATTATTTTCAAGCCGTCGATCGGTGTATCCGTGTGAATGCGTGTCAATTTAAGGTTGGTCTAGAGGGGACTGTTTTTTTTGTTTTTGGAACACGTACAAGTAAAAGACCATAACAACATATTATTGATGTGGCAACATTGGCCTGCGGCTGGTGTACTCCAAGGAAAAACGATTTATTGCTTCTTAATGACTGGTGAGAGGTGTAGGTATACAAATGTCTGCGGAGGTACATAATGTGTTGAGGAGAAATTTTACATTTTCCCTTCAAATATGTTCCCGGTTGGGCCAGCGATAGAGAGAAGTTAATTTCTTTGGAGTACAACAAGAAAGGCAGTTTGGGCCTGTAGTCGTTACTATCATATAAAACACTACTCTGGAGTGCCAAGTCGCCATTGAATAATGATTGATTTGTGCGAAAAGATAGACCTTTTGACATGTAGAACAGTTAAGATAGACAGGATCTTAATTTCCAGTGTTAGGTCAAGAGCGCCAATAGTAAATATGTATTTACTGTGATTGTACATTCTAGTCAACCATCAAGGTATGCGATATCCGATAAATTTTGCTGCCAAAAGATCTTTAATGGTTCCATCTTCTTGAGAAAGGTACTAGTGACGACTTGTTTTCCAATGTTTTGCACTACCTAGGACCTTCAAAGTTATAAAATCGACTGATACAGTGAGAGAAGTGAAAGATAGAGAGGACGAATGGAGTTTGGATAGAGAAAGAAGATTAAAGGTTTCGATAAATTTTGAACAAGTCGTCATTTCAGATTCATGATGAATGTAAAAAAAAAGATCGTCGGCTCTGCATCCGAAAGCAGGCTGCACGTTTGTTGGAATTAGGCAGACGAAGAGGCAATCACAGATTTTATCTGAATGAAAGTGATGACAATACCATAAATACACTAAGCATTTTCAAAATTCCGGCAATGTTAAAAGCACAAAGAATTAGAATTAGATCGTCAAGCATCTGTTAGAAGAGTTGAAGACAGCTCAATAGGTTCATTCAAAGCAATGCTGGGTATTTTAATCAACATCCGTTTCCCTGGCTCTTATGTATCTGAGAACCTACTAAGGTTATCGGGAATATTATAAAAAATTGAGCTGTCGTCCTTTCTGTTAAAGCCTTTAAAATTTTTGGTTTATTTGTGCGCTACAACGGCTTTGCTGCAGAACCACAAGAAATTCATTCTCGGTTTTTGATACAGAGGAGATCTTCAATAACGCCAGTACCGATGTTTTACTTGGTAGCCTATGGAGGCAAAAATTCAATGCATATCCATGCTAAGATCAACACGATCTTAGGGCATGACAGGCATAGGCAGAGATTGAGAAGAGAGACTCTTCAAGGATGAGCTCTTTCCACGCTGATTTGGCTGCTCATGTTCGATTAGATCCTGGGAATGTTGAGAGATATTTTCATACATGATTGAGATGAGTAAATGACTCAGTTGAAAACTTGGGTTTACGGTAGGGGACTGAAAAAAAAACTTCTCAAAGATGGAGATCTTGCTGGATACCATGAAACGCTTTTTTCCAGAGTTCCGACCTCCTTTCTTCTATGACTAAGCTTATTCAGCAGAAATGCATGAGTCGCTTCTAGTGTGCACTCCAAAGAATCTTAATTAAACTCAGCTTGCTACTGAAATTTATCTTAGAGTTACGAGTTTTGCAAATAAATTAATCAATTGATTCGAAAAGGTTTACTAGAATCGACAACTGCATTGTAATTTTTATTCAAGACCTGTCGTGATATTTTCATCAGATTTACATTTGCAAAATTGATATTTATGACACTCGAGATGAAATCTTTATGAGTGATACTTGTTAGGTACTTTTCCGGTCAACTGCATGGGATTCATGATCATCTAATGATCAGAAATGATATTTTACTTCTTGTGCATGTGTCATAACTTATCTACGTATGAATTTGTGACTTCATAATACCAGTTTGCTAGTTAAAAACTAAGTAAATGCTATACTTCAAAAAAGTTTGATGCAGATTTAGGAATGGATCGTGAAGTTGTTTATTACTAGATCTGCCATAAACCTGCCAAGTGATCGATTCACTACATTATTACTTAATTTTCATAGATTTTCATGATGCCAACACAGTGCATGATCATGAGTTTATGATCATTAAAAAGAGAAGCCATACTTAAGACGACAAGTGATCGTGAACGATCGTTATGATTGATCTCAGAGTAGATTTTCTGTTCTCGCAAACAAGGTTATAGTGGTGGATCATAGCCACACAAACTTAACTCTGGAAACGCTTTGATACAGACTGACAAGACTTTCTTAATAATTGTGATGAAAAGCACTCTCATGATAACAGATCAAAAGGTCAAACGTGCTTCTTTTCCGAAGCAAATTTATTCGTTTTGTTAAATTTCTGATTAGGCGACCAAAAGCGATCTTTATAGGCAGACTTTTAAGATCAATTGAGCATGCGTGATCAGGGGGTTCAAAACAAATGTCATTCATATGTACGTGTGTAGATCGCTGGAGTCAATTTGACTTCATGCAAAACGATCGTGTCATAGAGGCATATATTCTTTCGAAATGACGCTACGTAACTACGTAACGCTAGAAGAAAAATATTTCGCCAAGTCATTTGCCTCAAAAATCTTAGATGCACTGAATATTTAGTAGCCCCCATGTGCTGCCAGCGGGAGGGGTTCGAGGCTCGGATCCCAAAATACACTAAACAAATTTGTTCACGGTCACACCTCTCACTTTCAACAAACCATGCAAACATTTATAACGAATGTTTGACAAACCGAGGGTAGTAACGGCCATGAGCGGTGGCACCATGGAAAAACTTTGTTAGTCTTCGAACTTCAAACCTACCGTTCAGTAGTCCAATGCACTAACGACAGAACCACGGCGGCCATAAATTGATCTTCCTCCAGTTTGATCTTCAATTGATAAATTCTATTTGTAAAGTCTATTGATAAAGGCTACACAACCCTATGGCAATTGATTGTAAGAGCCAACGTGGTTGACTGGTGATCATGATCATGATCATTATCAACATTGTGTCTGATAAGTGATCAAACGATCTTGCGTATAATGGACAAACCAAGGCCAATTGTGTGACTTTAAAAACTTCTCTTAGTCGATGAAAAGAGAAAATTCAAAAGTGATCGCTAGAGAAAATTCAAAAGTGATCGCTAGATAGGAAGTGATCGTATATATTAACGCGATCGCTGAGTTGGATATGTACATGTTTGGTTGATAAAATTTTTAGCTGAATACGAAGGTAATGGTTGAATATCATGCAGTCGGGTATAAACAAAATATTGCTTCTGCAAAAGATCAAGTGATCGCGTATTCGTGTGCACAGGGAAATAAGTAAAATCGACTTCCCTTGCCATACGGACTTCGTTGACGCCAATAGGATGCATGACGTCGAAAAATGATCGTCTTACAAAAAACAAAAAACTGTGCTGGCCGTCAATGATCGTGTATCAAAGACTTATAAAAAGATGGTATAGTTTGCTAGTGATCATGGCAACTTGTGACAAGTGACCAAACGATCGTGCATATGGTAAACGAAGTCTATTTGTGTGACTTAGAAAACTGAACATAGATGATGAGAATAGAAATGTCAAAACTGATCACCATTTAATTGACACATACTACGCTAATTTAAGACGATCGATCTTTTAGATTTTTATCTGGTGATCGCTTGTCACTTTCCACATCAAACGATCATTCATTCAACAGTTGACCTAGAAACCTCTTGCTAATTTGTGAAGGTCAGAAGAGAGAATGTGATCATTTCCTGTGTCATAAATTCCTTTGCGTTTAAAGTTCAGCGGTAAAACCAACTTCAGTCCTCGAATCAGGTGATTGTAACCGTAATCTACATCAATCAAACAAATCACTCACTAACCGCCCAGCTAACAATACTATCAGCCTTCATCAAGCCACTTATCACAAGCTACCTAAGTCAATTCAATACAACAACGGTGAGTATCTTTTCACTTAAAAAGGTGCACACGCCTCATTTTACATTCAAATTTACGTCTTGTCCCCGTTTCTCACCCCACCAGAGCATACCATGCCTATCGTAATTGGAAAAACAAACAAAAACATACTTGAGATGTATGTAGTACGCCATTTGTGAACTCATAACCCATAAAGAACCCGGTTTTTTTTTTTTGCTTTAAGTGCTTCTCTATATATGTATGTACGTAAACAAAAATAAAAAAAAATTTTGAAAAAAAAAATCCAATAATATTTCCGCAATGATAAATAATTCATTTCGAATGCGCGGCGAATACGTCGGAGACGACAGCTAATTGACACACGCATTCTAAACTGATACCACACAAAATGTGCTTAGTGTTAAGAAGAATTATTAAAAAAAAAATGGAAAATATAGTTCGATTCAATTTACCCAGACATGAGCGTCATTACTATCAAATTAGCGCACGACCGGCGTCTGTTATCAGCGTTAAAACAAAAACACCATCACACATCGTCGGCTGAATTCCATCGTCAATCGTTTGTCGTTTTCACATTCGCATTCGCATTTATGTACGAGTATGTGTATTTAATTATTCTGTTTCGCAAAAAAAAAAAAAAGGAAAAGGAAGACCGGGTATGTCCACAAGTAGTGATATAACTTATCGCGACACCCAGGCAAATACGAAACAAAAGGCACAGCACCAAGCACTCTGCTCATGGTGATGATGGTGATGATCATGATTCTGCGTAGTAAAGCTCCGATTAGATAAGATAGTAATGAAAGGCAAGAAAAATATAAAAAAAATTTCAGTATTAGATACTCGTCGTAATATAGCTGGTTTCCACGTTTCCCCGAATTGTATCTATGTATCTACATACGAGTATGTGTACGCGCATTCTTTATTGGTCCTCCATTGTTTGTGGTATGGTGTGAGGTGGCATGGCGTTTCACTATTCCATTGATCGATGTTTACAGAGGCCATCGGCACGTGTAACGTAATCATTTCCCGAGTCGCACTTCTCCCCATCATCATCATTCAGTAAGTGTGTGTTTTTCGCATCGCATTTTTTTTTTTTATTTTTTTTTAGATTGCGCGTATTTCATTAAGAACAAAATAACAGAGTGATGGGGTGAGAGACAGCAGTGATCAGCGCATGTCTTGAGATTTACTTTGAAAATACTCATAAGTAGCTGACTGTCTGATGGTCTTATCTTAATAAAAAAAAAAAAATAAAAAACATATTCTCTGTACGACTTACTTATGCTGTGGTGTTAATGGCACATCAATATTATGCGATGATGTTCGACGACGATCACCACCCATATCGGCTAGACGAGCAAAATCCGTGTCACGATCCTGATCGGCTAAACGTGCCGATCTTCTTGATTCCAACAGGCGTACCTCTTCAAGGCGCTTTTTTAATTCAATTGGTTCCTGAAAATAAAATCAGAAAAAAGTGTTAGATACATGTAGTTTCATGCGTCAAAAGGTGAAAAAAAAGTATTTTTTAGCTATTTTTCTGACGGTATTTTAAACATGTGTAGATGGTATGTCAATGGTATTTTATACCACTCTTCCACAAATAGTCACCAGATGGGGATATGTGTTTTTATGACGCTTGATCGATGGAAATTTACACCCATTTACACCCAGAAAGCCCTACATATCCACAACATTTAACTAAATTCAACATACCCCTTAGAATTGTGATGCATTGGTGGATCAAATGTCATGGAGAAGTGTGAAATAAAAAAGAATGTTACCAACTCGTATTTACTTTGGCAAAATGACCCCATTACCCGACACTAAATACATTTTATATCGTGCTAAGAATTTGTTATATATTCAAATATCTAGTATCTACAACGTCAAGTACGTGTGGATCGTATTCAATGATATTCTAGTGCGATAGATACGACACGAAGACACGACAGTGAAAAGAGTTAAACTCGATCTTGGTCTGAAACGCACGTTTCCGTAGATAATCATTTTGGTTCTCAAAGATTAGTGAATTCTAGTGGAACCTTGAAATTCGCTTAGTAACTGCTCAATATAAACGTTTTAAAAGCAAAAAGCTCACGTCATTTTATGTCACAGCTAGGAAGTTTTACAGACTTTTCACACAGACACATTTATTTGCTAAGAAAGTGACAGATAAGGCTGGGCTTTGTCAAAGAAATCAGACAATTGAATATGTACCACGACCACGACACTCAAGCCTGGAACTATACAAAACGTTTTACAGGGACACATCCCCGGGCTAAGTTTGACATAACGAAACGACAGAACGATTTTCCGCAGCAAAGCTTAACTATCTATCGAAGTACAGAACCTGTTTAAGACATTCCACTCAGTAGTCTAATGCATCAACCACTGTGTCCCGGAACCCACTAATATCAGTGTTGATCGTGCATAAACTAAGGCATAGAGAAGGAAGTAGAAGAATCTTATGACATCAGAAGTGTCAAGTGAGCGTATGTTTCCAGAAAATTTCAAATTTTATGCCAAATTCGGTAGTTAGAGATCCATACCCCAAATCGATCAATCGATCGCAGAAGCAAATGATCCTGTAGGCAATAGCTCTATGCTTTCATCTGCTGTTTGCAGTTGATTGATCTGCCCACCATGTCAGACGGAATGCAATAGGTCAAGATTTTGACCAGAAAGCTACCAAAAATTTGACGAGGTCAGCGATGATAAAGGGCACAGAAAGTTCAAATGCGATCGCATAGCAACACCTAATTTATTACACATTAAGTGATCGTATATACCTGTTAGATTAGCTGATGTTGTACGTGTTTATGAGGTTGTTTTACCTGAATACTGTACATATCCACACCTACAGCTGGCAACAGAAAATTGTGGTATTCTCCCAGACAAAAGAATGTGTCTCATAAGTTCAAACGATCGTGTATACAATAAAATAATTAAAATTTCTTTTAATGGTTGATTGATGCAAACTTTTGTTGATAGCAAATTTTTATTGAAATTTTTTTTTTTTTGATTCTCTGTTGAAGATCAAAACTGACCGCCATATATTACAAACCAATTTCGCTGACCTCAAGTGATCATGAGCAATAGTTTTTTTGTGTTCATTTTATTCATCAGATAGATTTTATCTGTAACAGTCTGCATTGGAATATGGAAAGTGATCGTATGACATAGGACAGGTGACTAGTGATCAGGTCTTGTTGACATTATAAACATCAAATGATCGTGCATTCAACGGAGTAACCAAGACGCATTGTGTGGCGTTGTAGACTTCAACATGAGATTGGAAAGGTCAAAATTGATCACACCAAGTGATCTTGTATTCAAAATGTCTAGAATTAAAGGTGAAAAGGGATCACTTCATATCAGCTCACCAGCTTAGACCGGACATTCCGGATGATTATTAATTTATCGATCGGTAGATATAAGGCGCAGTAAAATCCAATGTGATCGGGTCTATTTAGACACAAACTGACCGTACCTACAAAAAAAGTTTTTGTATACGATCAGATTGATATCCACACGGTTAGTTCTGAGGTCATTAAGACTAGAAAAAGTGATCGATCTGGAGACCATTTGATCACACTTTATCGACAAAAGATTTAATGATCGTGCGAGAAATAGCGAAACCAAGCCTGATGACAGCAGGTAAAGTAGGTTAAAAGAGATCGCTATTAAGCCATCAATCATTTGATATGCTAAAGCGATCGATCTTTTAGGCGTTCGTTTGCTAGTGATCGCGCTCATTCCAGCTGATTGTGGATCAAGAGTGCAAGTGATCTTTTTTGGATCGAAAATCTAGCTTTGTAAGTCGAGCTTTTATGTGCAAGCTGGCAATTTATCCAAGGAGTATATTCCTAGATATTCACATTTGCGATCTTTATCCATAACCGAGATCTATGGTCGCGACAAAAAGATGACAAATGTAGAAATTAAAAGAATGCTAGAAGGTGAGGGAATGTTCCATGGTAGTGATGGGAGAAATAGATTGATCGAAGGAATAACTTAGAAAAGGTACGCATCCTTGAAAAATTAATTAGTCGGGTCTATAGTGAACCATTCCGACTCAAGGTTCATGATAGTTTTTCCATCGTCCTTAGGCTGATAATTTAACTACGTCTCTACACAGTGAAAGTTTTCGTTTGAAAAGAATTTCATTTTTCCTTTCTTTCTTAATTTAGTGAGCTGCTAGTGGTGTAGTTGGAAGGCTTAGCATATTTAAGGAGCCTATGTTTGCCGTAGTAAAATGCAATTCGCTGTGGTGTCTTAGAAAAGGCAGAAATAATACAATATATCTCCCGAACATAACAGCTCATGAGACTGGAGAGTATAACCACACTACATAGCAATAAGTCACCACTTAAAAACCCCCGACAATTTATTTTTCAGAAAATACGTTCAAAGTTTACAATTTAACGTCACACATCCACTACGAAAATTCAGTTTCACTGACGTGACTCAGACAAAAAAATGAAAACAATCTACGATCCAGGAATTCATTCAAAAATATTTTAATTTTTTTTTTCTCTTTTTGCACCCTAAAAAAATATAAAAGGTTCGAGTCCTCGCTAATGTCAATTAAAAATGAGACAAATCACTCTAAAATATTTTTACACAAATTTTAAGGACATTTCTATAGAAAATCTAAATATCGGAAAAATAAAAAAAAAGAAAAAAAACATCCGAACCTTTTTAGAAACCCCGTTCTACTAAATTTTATTAAAAAAAAAAATAATAAAAAACTGCACAAAAAGATATGTCGATCCGCTCTAACTCACTCACAACTTTAACACTTTTGATTTCACTAAGAGAAACTTGATCTTCAATTAGATACTTTTTTTTTTTTATTATTCTTAAGACACTTGCCGGCCGGTAAAAAATATCTATTCACTGATCATGAACCACAGTTTTTTCACCAATTTTTTTTTTTGAGAACTTTTTTCTTTCTTTGTTAGCACAATGCACAGAAATTGATAGTGCAACCTGTATAAGTGATATTAAGGTGGTACCGTCACAAAAATGAAAAAAAAAAGCGAAAACAAGTATCTACGAGTACTTTTCCTTTGTACGAGTATCTACGACGAGTATACAAAAAAAAAAAAAAAAATAAATAATCTGAGAGTATTCACTCTCTCAAAATATAACGTAAATTTTTTCCAAAGTAAGACACGAAACGTGTATAAACTGTTCGCGCGCGCATTTCAGAATGATTCTGCCAGACGATTGAGAGTCGCATGTATAGAGTCAGCTTCGTTGCGGTATGATTGTCGATACTACTTAAAATGCTTTGCTTTGTTTATTGTGTTGTTCGATAAGATTCATTGTTGCTAGCAACATTTTATGTGGGTGTATTGGTATCCGGCCTGGTCAGGTTGGAAGTTTATATGAAAGTATTTGTGTGGCTAAAGATAGCTAGCTACCGGCAGGTATATTTAGATACAGGTAAGGCAAGAGAATGAAAAATTTTGATTCCGATTAGATAAATAGATACATATTCTTAGCAACATGCTGCTGAGTATAAGAGAAATGCTTGTTGTTGAAGCGTATAAGAATGCGAATGAGTGAGGAAAGAGTGTAAACAACACCGGTTTGCAATTTTTGATTACACTTTACACAGACACATACATACATTCGATCGTAGACTAGAGGCGTGTGGAACGGTGTGGAGATACATTTTGGAATTGCCGGTTCTATACTAGCACTACCTCTATCAATCTATCTTTTTTTTTCTGTTACTCGTGCTCTTTGTTCTGTGATTAAATTTTTTTTTTTCATTGTTTGTCTTATATTTTTTTTTTTTTTTTTGTGAATTTCGGAAATTCATTCGTCGTCTGTTTGTCGTCACATGTTGATGAGATAATTTTTATTTACTATTATTTTTGTTGTTGGTTCGGTCGGTTAGATATTCATTATACATATTGGCCTACGCAATAACAAGAACGGTTGGGGTGCGATTTTATGCTGCTGTTTTTTAATTAAATTTAGGAGGGGATTTTCTTTGCTTTAGCTACTCTGGCGTACTCGATATAGTGTGTTTTTTTTTTTTTTTTTTGTAAGGGGATTTATGACAATGACAAGTGTTCTTGGTATTTGCTTGCTAAGTAGTCTCTATGCTAAAAGAAAAAAAGCTTCGAATCCGTGTTTAAATAATTGCGTAGATACTATTAGTTGTATAAGATGATGATTTCTTATTTTAGTTGTCTTGCTTTGGTTCGGTTTGCATTTTTATTATTGACAGACGGTCTGGGATGTGATGGAATTGTGAGTTTGATTACGTCACTTACATAAGTTGCTTCGGGGAATTTGATCGCGTCGGAAAAACACTAGAGCGGATTAAATTGGTGAAAGATACAGCATCAACAGTACGCAGCAGAATGTAAATGTTGAACGTTATACTCGTACAGATATTGTGGGGATATTTTCGTTGGATGCGGAACTGTATCTATGACCACCTAGACGGGAAAATATCATCGATAACTGCGTGTGATTATCATAGATTGAGTGAATGGATTTTTCTTGTTTCCTTTTGGAACAAGAGACAAGCGTTCGAGTTGTCGTTCTCTGTGGGATAGAACCGGCTTATTGAACTAAAACATGACAATTTTCTAAGGGTCTCTCATGAACTAGTTTGATGTAGGTGGCTGTTGTGGGTTGGTTTCAGTAATTGACATGTATACAAAGGTATTTTGGCCGGAAGTATCAATCAGGTTTGGACACACGGAGGTAGTTTTAACGCCACATGTGGGGATGGTGATTCAGAGTGCAGAAATTTCGGGGATTCACATACTTTAATGGGTGATATCCGGCTTGACGTACATACCTGTAGATGTTTGCACATTTAGCTCATGTTTACGTATAAGGCAGATATCTTTTCACATGATAACAACACAAAGGCATTGATACCGGATCTTATGGTGAAATGGGAATTCCGTGCGCTACGTAGTGGAAACTACTTAGCTAATTTAGCAGAGTGAGAGTCATTCCCAGCGCAAACGGATATAAGATGGATGGATAGAGAGACTGAGGAAAACTAGTCGGAGGATTGCGAAGAACTTCTTATAGCCAGCGAGGGATGTAGAAACTAAGTGAGTAGACGGCTCTGTGAGATAACGATTAAGGTTTGACTTAACTGAAAGATTCAAGAGATTTTTAAAAATGAGTTCGTAACATTGTCACGATAAATGAGGCCTTCGTTGGTGATTTCTTGATTTTAGAGAGAGAGTATGAGAGGAATGCGTCTAGCTATGGCATTACTTTACCCAATTGCGCGACATTAACGGCGGAGTTCCGCAAGGATCGGTACTAGGTCCGCTCTTTATTTTAAAGAGCGCACAGTACATAACCAAACCAAAAGTATACGGCATGCAAATATGTGGTTACGATGTAGTAGATAGTGCATTTGCTTGCGACTAGGCTGGTTCGATTCCCGCTGGATGAACAGCAGGATGACAGCCAGTGGTGACTTTAGAAAAGTCTAAAGACTACTTAGGCCTTCTAATAGGTGCGGCATTCTTAAATAAAACAGAACGAACCTACAACGAAGCAGTATTCCACGAATATTAAAAAAATGTTAGAATCAGTCGGAGAAACCTAGCCAAGCATAAGACGGCTGTACAGTGAAAAATATTCACTGTCTCCCAACCGGACGTCAATAAATTCTGCTTTATCAAGAATAGTAGAATAGCCTTGACAGAGCAGAAGGTTAGTACTCGCAAGAGTTGCCAAGTTAATCATGCTGTATGCCTTACAAGGGCTTTTCAGAGATCTGCTGAATGCTGAAGGAAGTGGCCTCAACTTGTAGAAATAGATTGACGACAAATAAACCATGAGGTCTAGAAGCCAACAACCAAAACAGCGTTACTCACTAGAAAGAGATAGTTTCCGGTATTTTCGCTTCAGCTCCTCATTTAAGACGACATTGCTACGTCCTGTTCTTGTCTGTATGCAAATTTATGACCATATTCTACGATTGACAGTGAAATTTACCCCAAAACTTGAAAAAGGCCTTTAAAAATGCGCTTTGACTGAAAGTATCTAATTTACAAATCCGTAGACTACGTAACAGATACGTACGCCAAGGTCATGATTCATTATATTTGCTGTTAACGCGGAAATCATCAACAGCAAGTACCTGTTTAAGACTTTTTTTTTTTATTAAAACATGCATTACTGAAGGCTAAACGGCAAACGGCTTATTATTGACACTTTAATAAATTGCTACAGCACTGCTTGCCAATTTCAAAAACGTATATAACTTGGGTGGCGCATTGTTAAGTAAGGCATTTGTATGGAAAGAAGATGCTGCAAGTTTATGAGCTGATCCAAGAGAATAATCACTTCACCAACAAATAACGTAAAGCTGGCGGAATATATTATTCTTACACAATATTGTGTTTTTAGTTAGTTAATAAAAAGATTAAGAGACGAAGGCAGGTAGTAGGTCATGTGCTATACACACACGTATGTGCATTGGTTTTGAAAGCTCGTGAGTGGATTGTGTTATGAGAGCTAGAGCACGGACTTACATATATGTTCTATAAATTAAAAATACTTGGCGCAAACAGACCGTATGTGGTCCAGGGGCTAGTTTGTAGGGATCATTCGTGTTTTGCTTATGATGTTTTCTTGGATTCGAGCCTCGAACCTCCCGCTCAGTAATCCAACGCACTAACCACTGAACTACGGCGTCCACTATACATTCTATATCTAAAGAAATAACCTACGAGCTTTCCTGAAGATCGAGGGTGTTTTGACAACACCGGTTATGATTCTCTCACTGGTGTCATGAGACGTAGAGGATTCTATCATCCATCAAGCAGGTAGGTTAGAACGATGATCGATATCCTCATCATACTTAATATCTGTGACAGCAAAAGGCTGCTCCAAGCACGGCGTCTTCTTACCTCTACTACGGTTTCTATTCGTAGATGTCCCTCTGGTAACACTAAAGTGCTTAGGCTTTAGTGCAAGAGGCTATGTCGATGATCTAGTAATCATAATCAAGGACATGCATCAAGACAATGTATGTCAACTCATGCAAGCTGCGCTCCTTGAAGTTTCTGACTGGTGCACTAGAGAAGATCTATCGATCAACTATAGGGAAGCTGTCGTGGTATCCTTCACAAAGTAAAGGAATATGAACCTTAGCTCAGTTGCCCTAAATGGAGCTCTTATTGGTGTTTGTGATGAAGTTAAATATTATATTCGATAAGAAACTTAACTGGAACTTCAATATTAAAAACAAAATTGCAGAGCCGACCAAAGCCATGTGGGCCTGTCGTCGAAAGTATGGTAAAATTTGGGGTCGAAAGTAAAGGAAGTCACAACGATCAATAAGCTTAGGCGACATGGACTAGCATGTCTTGTTATCACAGACGCAATGCATATGTACCTGCCCTACGGCAGCCATTGAGTCTATTAATTGGCGGACCGTCGGTTTATCGATCCAAAAGGTTTGTATACTGATGGATCAAAAATAGATTCTGATGTTGGTGCTGGGGTTTATGGACCGAATCATAAAATCTCGAAACCACTCGGGCATTAAAGGTGCCCTTCATCCATAACCAATGGACAGTCAGTCGGCCCTCAAAGCTTCCATTTAATTAACTCCAAATCAGTCCTATCCTGTAAAGTTTGTTCCTACGCAACAAAGTAAAGCTTTGGTGGGTACCGGGCTAATATGTGTTAAAGGCAACGAATCTACAGATCTGCTAACCAGGCATCTCTGAATCTGCTTTCAAACATACGCTACACAGATGGGAAAGCAATACATATGTTTATGCATATTCCATTGGAATAACTCTCAAAAACTCAGGCATGCTAAAAGAATATTATGCTGGCAACAATGTTACGATGAACGGAGTACGGTCCAGAGACACGAAAAGTACTTTTATTGTGGCCGCAATTGGACTATTCGGACTTGGACGAATGGCACAACGTGTCTCATCAGCCTTTAAAAAATCCCTTCCATTTGTGTGAATGAATCACAATACAACACGAATCAATCACTGAAAAATATCAAACGCTGTAGTTTTAGTGAAAATTTTAAAAAGACACCAATAGATTGTCCACCCCTCACACAGCTCATATCTTTACGCACCCGGTTCTGTAAACGGCTTTAAAATCGATAATAGACGATGTCAAATTTTGACCTACGAGTAGTGGGGCTTTCAATGGTGGGCTTTCTTAGTTTAAGGCCGCACTGACAACTCATTGTTGACGAGTGGTTTTAAACTTTCATACAAAATGGCAGAGAAAATCTTAAATGGGATGAAGGTCCAAGCTTGTAAAAATGTGCATCAAAAGACTGGATGATAAGTCAGCGGCCAACAAGGTGAACCACTGTTGAGTACCGAACCACATGATGTACATATACCAGGAGGCTGGCACACTGCTCAGCACTTTGAACAGAAAGACTAGTGAGTCTAACGATGAACCTATCAGGCGTTGGTATCGATTAGACTGTGCCATAGCCAAATCGTTATGGTCAGTCTATGACAAATAGAAATCCGCAGATCTCATGAAACTCAGTCGCAGGGATATTCGGATAGCTGTTGGCGTCGTGATGGAACACTATGTGATAGGCAATCATGCAGCATGGCTAGGACTACCCCATAACGACTTCTCCAGGAACAGAAGGGACGAAGACGATATAGAATCCCCACTTTTTATGTGATTGTCCAGCACTAGTCATCAAAAGGAAGAACACTCTTGGGAGCTACTTCCATGCAGAGCTGGATGATCTAAGAAACATTAGCTGAACAATGTTCATCTCGAAATGAGATGACGCTGCTCTGGGAGAGAGGGCAATGGAAATGCCGACTCTCTAGCAAAGCAAGGGTCAACCGCGGAGTTCTCTGGTCCGAAATCATTTGCTGCAATTGGCAGATGAATGGTGGAGCACCTGATTCACAACTGGGCCTCGACGGAATACCAGAGAAGGTGGTCAACCGTGGAATGTTGTAGGTAGGCTAAAATGGCGACTGGCACCATTCATAAGGAAGTTCTAAGCTTGGAGAGAAGAGCACTCAGATAGGTGGTGGCGTTATCTACAGGTCATGGGAAATTCGGATATCACTTAAAGAAGATAGGTCTTCTGGAGAATGATGCCTTGGAACTATGACTGGAGGATATCGAGACGGTGGCAAATATGTACATATGTTGGGTCAATGTCCGGCATTAGCTTGCAGAAGAAGAGAGAAACACAGAAGATGAACCAGATTTCTGTTAAACAGATGTTAGCGTTGACACGAGCGATCAAAGCCAGAGAAAAACTGTGGAGAAATCCAGAGTCTCTCGGGCTTATGTACATATATGGATCGTGGAGGAGAGACGAAAAGGGACCCATAACTGTGGTCTGATTCGAAATATCTCAAGCTGAACAATCTCCTGAGATTAATACACACATTCATATATTTGGGTGGTTTAGTTCAGACGTCGATAATGGATTTTAGGTCTCCTATTGGTCCAATGAACTCATCGTCAGTCTAAGTGAACCGTTGATAGTCTCCTGTCAACGGGGGAACGCGTCTACCTAACCTCACTTACGAGCTCTTGTTTCTAGCAATCGTGCATACTCGGCGAAAAGCCTTGATATGTGGTATTCTTATGCTGCACCCATGACTGCAAGACTCTAAAATAAATTATCGACCAAACATAGTGTGTCAACCTAGTACGCCGTTTATTTTGATTCAATTGTGTTCCTATGAAATTTTACTATGACTTAACTGTCGTTTGCATAAATTGCGTCCAATTATCATCTCGACCGTTGGACTATGAATTCTTAAGATACCCCATCGCTATCGCCTAGCTCTATCAGTCAACATAAAGTGACAATAATAATAAAAAAAAAAATTAAATATTTTTAAGGTCACAGCCGGTGCGCGATTATTTTGATTCTTTTACAAAACCTCAGATATGTATATGCGCTGGCTACAAACGCTCTGTTTTAAAACTCCAACCACAGTGCGAACATTAAAAAAAGATACAAAAAAAGAAAAACAAATTCTAATGCTGAAACCAAAACAAAGGAACATTAATACCAATGACGTTATCAACTATACACACAAACGTACACATAACCGGTAAGGAGACCCCGAAATAAAATATCAACGCACGCGGAATTTATCTGTTGCTGCAGATACGAGTATGGCAAACCGCGTACCATATAAATGCGACGTTTCGGTGCATATTTTCAAAATTTTTGAATTTTTTTTTTGTTTTGTTTTGGTTAAGGAAAACCAACGAAAAGTAGATAAGAGAAATTTACTGATCGCGTTTGGTAAATATTTGATAATCACTTTGGTTTTTTTTTTTTTTTTTTTGATTTCATTCCATTGTTCACCACAAAGTTTGTGACAGCGTTCTAGTTAGCTTTAGATGTCAACAAAATAATAACATACAGTCAGTCTGTAAACTATTTTCCCTCGTCAAAAATTTTGAGGTTAATGAACTTTTGAGATACTACTATACGAGGCGTTTCATTCAAAGCAAAATAACACAACAGACATCAAAATGGGTGGAGGGGGTTGGGGGGATGTTTTGTGGAAACCCATAAATTGTCCAATAGAATAGCTTATTTCCATGGGAATTTTCGCGAGCTATAACTTTATTTTTTAGACAAACCATATAAATTAAAACAAAAACGTACGAATGCACACGTGATTACGAGATGATGCTTTAAAAAAAATAACGACACATCGTGGCTATTAGCGGATCAGCCTTTGGAATCGTATCTTTATAGAGATGGATAAATTTATTTTTAGTGGATAGGAAGTATTTTTTTGCGACGGAAAAAGAGATTTCCGATGCAGAGCACCGAAATTGGAAGTGAGTCAATTGACAGCTGGTAGAAATAGCGAGAGGGAAACACTAGATTCTGATATCCAGTGTCTCGTTGGCTAACGTCAGGCCCGAACGTCAGCTGCAACTGTTCTAACCCATAACTGAATACGGTGTTTTTTTTTTTTTTTAAATTAACAGAAAGGATTACAATCTCATCAACAATTTTCATATTTTTTGAAAGATCAGTTAATGGCACTAATTTTCGAAAATGATTTCGGGCATCTGATCACCGCTACTGTTTTTGACGACTTGCACTCTGTCCGTCAGATTTTAGGCCACTTTTTCGACCAATGGGGCCGCATTTCACGAATAGCGCAACAATGTTGGCTTGCAAGGCCATTGTAGTGAGAACTACACCAACGGCAGGACTGGAGGCTATCTTAAACCTGCTTCCGCTGGATATCTTCGTACAAGTTTCGGCAACAATCAGTGCCATTGACCAAATACAATGGGTCATTCTAGGGTCCTGGAAAAATATCTACTACAGACTACACAATACCGTACCTAGACCACCAATAGACCTTTCTTAAGCACATTTCCGAGAAATGGAAAAACTGTCAACTACCTGACTCGCAATCCATCTCTATCTATACAAATGGATCAAGTATGGACATAGGCGTAGGATGAGGTATTTTTTTTCCGAACCACCACAGCAGTGTTTCCCAAGTGGAGGTCCTAGCATTGGCAATATTCACCCGTGAGACTGCGTCGAGAGCAATGCCTCAAGAATGTGTCACCTTTTTCATCGACAGCAAGGCAGCAATAAAAGTGATTTCTGCTACCGAAATCAAATCCAAGCTTGTGAAGTGCTGTAGAGAAACACTAAAGGTTCTTGAAACCTTTTGAAACAGCACAAGGTTAGGCTCTGTTGGGACCATTGACATGAGGGCTAGAAAAGGCCCGGAATCTTAACCTGATCAAATAGACTTAGAACTTGAAGCAGGGGTCAAGGCAAGGAGGCAGACAACAGATGGTCCTCCCTGGGCACTTATGCAACTGCAAGAAGTATTTGGATTGACTTTGACAAAACAAGGACCGACAGGCTTATGCAAAAGGATAGGAGATCCCTTTCTGCCCTGGTGGGAGTCATCACGGGTCGTAATACCCTGCGGTACCAGCTGTGTGATATGTGACGCCGTCCTGCTGAAAATTAACGTCGTCCACGTCCATAGCATCAATTTCGGGCAAAACAAAGTCAGCCACCATCGTTCGGTAAAGCAATCCCTTCAATGAAACGATCGCACTAGCAGCATTTTGGAAAACAATGTGGCCCAATGACACACCAGCGCAAAAACCGCACCAAACTGTCACTTGTTGTGGATGAAGATGTTCTTTCGCTATTTCTCTTGGGTTTTCGGAGCCCCAGATGCGACAGTTCTGTTTGTCAGCGATAGAACGCCGTTGGGCACGGTCTGCTGGCTTCAATCTTTGTGTCAACTGGATCTTATAAGGTCCAAAAGCAGAAGCGAAGATCTTCGGACAAAGGCCTGTCACAGGGAACACTCTGAATATTTATTTTTACCTTTCTTGCATTTTTTTTTTTACGTTTACTTGATTATTCTGGGTCCCGTCAAACTGTGCAGTATCCATCCGAGCACAAATAATTCTGACGCCTAGATGTCAGATTATCATAGAGGTACATACATACATATATGGCTCAATATTCTTGCAGGTGCATCAGTTGCTATCTACCAACGTATTTAAGTGGCGTCGATGATTTTTGGGATGAGGACAGTGGCAGGACATCCCTATGTCTTCGAGAGAAGTACCCCAGTGTTGAAAATCAGGGTTCTACAGTGACTAATGACGGTGCTTTATCGCGAGTGCTGTTAAAAATCAGGACCTAAAAGTTTTCACGAGTTGAATACATTTTTTTTAACGTCACGACTTCGTGGATACTAACTCATTTCAATTCCGTTTTTATAAACAGAAAGTGTAGGAGAGAATTCAACGATGTAGAGTTATACAGCGACATCGACGTAGTCAGAAAAATTTGTAGTAAGCATCTAAGATGGCAAGGGCCTGTGGATCATTTGGAGACCGGCTAGAAGATGCTTTGAATACAAGAACAATCTCACCTTAGGGTGCTATATTAGAAGCACCTGGGCAAAGACCCAGCTAGCTGGAGAGGTCTACTGGTTGAGCCCCAGATACATTAAGAAGTGGTGTACCATCTACATATTTTTAGACCCAATAGCTTGTGTACATATGTATGTATAAAGGTTCTCTATTTTGGCGCAATTTTGCACCTAGTGCGGAAGACTGTTGTAGTCAATATTTGGTCTAAAGGCTCTGGGTTTTTTTATGACTTAGATGTGGCCCTGAGCAGTAACTTGCAGGAAGAAGAGTGCTTCTTTACATTAAGGCACGAAATGTCAAACTAGAACAGAAACATATTGGTTTTAAAGCTTGCACTGCCTTGCCTATCTATATGTATGTCAGCTGCCTGATTACCTATGATGCCTTACGTTCGGTAGCTTAGTGACAAGTCATGTAATCAAGTTTATCTCTATTCCATTGCCTAGGAGATGAGTATATCAAATGCTACCTGAATGTTATGAAAGACATGAATTTCAGGGACCTTTCAAATGTGTCTCCACATTTCGCAAAGATTTGATATGAATGACTTGCATTTTAGTCAAGAAAAAAATTAAGAAGTATGTTGGGTCCAAAAACAAGAGCTCCAACTGAAGGTTCTTGATAGCTTGGATTTTAGCATCGAAAACGCTAGGATACATTCCCACTCGTACCGATATTTTACTGGTGGGTCCAAGGAAGACGTCTCCATCTGAAGGTTTCATTCTTAATAGGTTCGATCGGACTTCTAGGAACCAGAGCTGGCCCACTATTATACCAGTCCACACGATCTAATATTTTAACCTCAAAAAAAGTTTGAAGCTTTCCTCGGATCATCATGTCAGGGACGGTACAATACACATCATTTTCAAGAATTAACTTAAGTATTTTCAGGTGTCTCATAAATTGTTTGGTTTGAATTTTCTTGGGTTCCATCTGCAGTTGCTTATTATTTCTAGCAGCTGCTTCCACTATAAAGACTTTGTAAGTATGAAAGTCCAACGTCAGCTCATAATTCTGACATAGAGCAAGTGTGCAGAGCACGTGCGATACCACATTTCTTTGAATCTTCTCAAGTTTCGTTGCTGTAGTCTGTTCGAGTACTGTGGGCTGCCAAACTTTGGTCGTGTCCGTAATAATAAACCTAGTCATCATGTTATGACACCAAGTTGTCACAGAACGTGTCGAGATCGAGTAACACTCTCTGTGTCACGATCTTTTCGTGAGCATTCCACATGAGTCTGCTCACACATCATTAGAAAAATAAACGCGGATGCTAGGATGATATGAACAAAGGGTTAACAGTCCTTATTTTCTTGACATCACCTTTCCCAGGAATATATGGTGCAACACTACATAAATGAAGTCTGCTTACGTGTCAATGGACAGGTTTATCGCAGACATTTTTTGAGTACAATTTAACGACTTCAAAAATTACTAGTAAACGATGATTTAATGGCGCCCAACCTGAATTACTCACTCCGTCTGACATAACAAATAGCTGACTCGCTGTCTGCTGGTCTAATTTGTATTTCTCAAGAAGACATTGTACCCCGACTCCTACTACATGGCTACGAGTATAATTAGCGTCCATTGTAATACCGTCGCATAGAACTTGCAAATGGACACTGCAACTGCAGATTACCACTAATTGGGCTTCGTTCACTTTATTAATCAGACAATGGGTCACTGTCCTTAGCGCTTGAAATCCAAATGCTTGACCATTGTAATTGGGTTACCCGCCACTGGACACTACCCTTCACACACCAAAGGGATGAATCACAGTCAGCTACTGCAAAAAAGGGATTTACATCGAGCACCGTGCAGTACGAGTACAATGCGATAACGATGATGCTCATCGTTGACTCATCGACTGATATCATTACAACATAATTCCCGCCCGCTATTGCCTTCGCAGAGATATCATCGTCGTTGTCGACGTCTTTGTTGTTCAATGGAATTTCGCGGCACAGGAACACCCTTTCGCACACAATCAAAACCGACCGGACCGTCAGAGTCAGAGTCTGAATATTGCCGGGAATGACAAGCAAAACTGAATGAGTAATGGAATTTCGCTCCGTTCAGCCTCCGGCAATCAGCGGCTTTAGCAGCAGCACTTCTGCTTGCTTGATCCCAGAGTTTGTCAGTTTGTTGTGTTGTGACGACATGTCGCTTGGTATGTGTATGTGTGCATACACACAGGAGGGTAAATCCCGCGTCATATGTAAGTTAAGAACATTCCTTCCATCCATCCCATCATTTTTTCCCTACCTCATCAAATCCCAATAGTATCCAAGTCATCATGAAGTCACGCTCCCGGCTCATGTTGACTCACATAAACACGCTCCAGATTCATGTTGCTGACTTGACGTCTGGAGCGAACACCTGCCGTGTCCTATGACACATTCTTTTGCCATTCTTTCATTCCCTTATCCGCCGCATAGACTTAAGTTTTAGGTGTTAAGTTTATTTTGTTAGAAGATAAGTTTTTAGTCTTAATTTAGATTCAGTTGAATAAAGAGGTTCTGATCCTCATGAAAATAAAATAAATTTTTTTTAATTTTTAAATAAACTAAAGTTTTTAATTGGCGCCCGAGCAGGGACCAGTGGGTCGCGAAGTGAATAAGCCAGTCGCCTCAAGTAGCCGCCGCGCTTCCCAAAAAAAAAATAGCCAGTCGCCTAAAGTAGCCGCCGCGCTTACGGGAAAAAAATATACACAGCCAGTCGCCTAAAGTAGCCGCCGTGCGTGTTTAAAAAAATAAAGTAACGTTCGCTTCAAACCTACTGGTCCTACGGAATCGTGTAGTGGTGAAAAATTTAAGGGCCCGGAGTAGCCCACAGTGAAGAGTAAAAGCACAAAAACAGTGAACACAGTGAGCGAAACGGTAGTGAAAACTAGCCGCACCACCCGATCCAAAAGCAGCAGCAGAACCAGAACCAGAACCCGAGCAACAACGATGGAAATAATACGCATAATTTTATTGTAAGGAATTTTTTTTATTATAATACTTTTTTTTGTAAAACAATTTTGTGAAGAAAAGAAAATCTTAAGTAATTTTAAAATCAAAGAGTAAAAGTTTTAAAAGAAAATTTAAATTGAATATTTATAATAGAAGTAGAAAATAAAAGATAAAAAAAAAAAAAAAAAAAAAAAAAAAAAATTTTAAAGTCAAAGAGTAAAAGTTTTAAAAGAAAATTTAAATTGAATATTTATAATAGAAGTAGAAAATAAAAGACAGAAAAAAAAGTTTTAACCACTATGCCTTTAACAAGACTTCAAGCTAGGGATAGTCTGGCTGAAGGTGGCCAACCAGGTCCAGCCAGATCCACTAGTAATATTCCAGATACCATACTGGAAAACCAAAACAGTTCTTTCCAATCCAGTTCCTCAAACACTAATCCTTCCTCAGATATCAATTCAACCCCCGAATTAAACATCCTAATAAGTTCTATAGTTCGTCAAGTTTTTGATAGCGAAGGTCGAAATCTTGTACAAAACCTTCTTAACCCATATCACGATCAATTCCAGGGAAATGATCAAATAATCTCAGTTGACCAACGTAATAAACTGGAGGATTTAGACAAGATACCCGACGTGGTACGGTGTCTACGTACTTTCTCCGGAGATCCTCAAGAGTTTATCTCTTGGAAGAAAAGTGTAGAGCGCATATTACAAATATACGAACCTATAAAAGGAAGTGCAAAATATTACGGAATACTTAACGTTATTCGTAATAAAATTATTGGGAGAGCAGATGCGGCATTAGAGTCGTACAATACTCCACTTAATTGGCCGAGTATATCTCGTTGCCTAATAATGCATTACGCCGATAAGCGTGATCTCACAACGTTAGAGTATCAAATGACATCCTTAATTCAAGGAAATTCAACGGTTCAAGAATTTTACCAAACAGTTTACTCCCATTTATCTCTAATTTTAAATAGAATATCTTGTATGGACATAAGTGGTGAATCTCTTGCCCTGTTCACTCAGACATATAGAGATAAAGCTCTAGATACTTTTATAAGGGGTCTAAAAGGAGACCTTCCCAGACTACTTGGAATACGAGAGCCAGTCGATCTTCCGCAGGCTCTACACCTCTGTCTAAAGTTAGACAATCAAAATTTCAGATCAAATTATGCTATGAATGCACAAGGTACTCTGAAAAAAGTGCAAGTACTTTCGCCCCCTCATTTTTCTTCGCGTAGATTACAGCAACCACACGTAGCAGGTAATAAAACGGCATTCCAGCAACAGCCAAACTATGATCGTCAATGGTATTACAATAATCAAAGACCCGTACAATATCAAGGTAGATTCAATCCCCAACCAGGTTATTCAGCTGCCCAAAATAACGCATATCAGTCACAAACCTACAACCAGACTTACGTCCCACAATTTAGAAGCAACTATAATAATTTTCAGTCAGGGCCAAGACCAACTTTTACACCTAGGGCACAGCCTTTATTTACACAAAAACCAGTAAAGTTAGAATCTAGAGAAAATATGCAGAGTTTGCAAACCAGAACTAAATTTGCACAAAGATCGCAACAGTTACCTACATCAAACAATATTCAACCCAATTTTCATATTAATGCAACTCAAGAGGATATGAACAATTATAACCAGGAAATAGAAGATAATCTGATTCCTGAGGAAACACTTGTCGACTATATTCAGCCAGGAACTGAAGAAGTTCAAGAAATTTGTGACGATTTTGAAGAGCTTAATTTTTTAAGACTAAAACACTCTTCGCTACCGTATTATGAATTCAAAGCGAAGAGTGGAAAACTATTAAAATTTCTACTAGATACAGGATCAAATAAAAATTATGTGCAGTCTCGATATGTTAGAAACCCCATTCCTAATCAAAAACCTTTTTTTGCAAATTCCGTTAGCGGTAAAATTAAAATTACACATCATACAAATCTCGAGATTATGGGAACAGAAATCGGAAACATTAAATTTTTTATACTAAACGGACTTGACTCCTTTGATGGTATTATTGGGAATGATACTCTAAAGGAGTTAGGAGCGGTTATTCACACTGATAAAAACTATTTTATTCTAAAAGAAAAACACCTTTTTCCCCTTAAGCAATATGAAACTCAGGCAGTAAATAGCATCAATATTCGAACATCTCATTTAAAAACACATCAAGAAAATCAAGTCAAACAAATCATACATACATATTCTAGCCTTTTTAGTGAACCAGATAAAAATCTAACTTACATAACACAGGTAGAAGGAGAAATAAGAACAACGTCCGACGAACCTGTTTACACAAGGCCATATCCTTACCCAAGGGCATTGAAAAACGAAGTAGATAAACTCATAAATGACCTTTTAGAAAATGGAATAATTCGACCATCGAGGTCCCCTTATAATTCTCCTATAATAATCGTTTCGAAAAAACTGGATGCTTCAGGAATAAAAAAATATCGTTTGGTCGTTGACTATCGAAAATTAAATCTAATCACAGTACCGGATAGGTACCCTATACCGGAAATCAACGATGTTCTGTACAATTTAGGTAAATGTAACTTCTTTACGATCATTGATCTAAAAAGTGGATTCCACCAAATTCCTTTGAAAGATGCCGATATAGAAAAAACTGCTTTTTCTATTAATAACGGCAAATATGAGTTTACGAGGCTTCCTTTTGGGCTGAAAAATGCCCCATCAATCTTTCAGCGCGCTATAGATGATATCTTAAGAGAGCATATTGGCATCCGATGCTATGTATACATTGATGATATTATCATCTTTAGCGAAACCGAAGAAGAACACTTCGAAGATCTTAAAATTATTTTTAAAATTTTACAAGAAGCCAATGTAAAAGTCCAGATGGATAAATGCGAATTTCTAAAACCCGAAGTCGAATTCCTAGGGTTTATAGTATCTAAATCAGGTATAAAAACCAATCCCACAAAAGTCAACACTATTGCTGAATTTCCCATCCCAAAAACTTTAAGAGACCTTAGATCTTTCCTTGGTCTATCAGGATATTATAGACGGTTTATTCATGATTACGCGAAGATAGCGAGACCTTTGACAGCCCTTCTCAGAGGAGAAGATGGACGAGTGTCCAAGTCCCAATCGAAATTAAAACCAATTCATCTTGATGCAGCCGCATCAAAAGCATTTTTGGATATAAAAAATTCCCTTATTTCTGAAGATGTCATGCTAGCTTATCCTGACTTTAACAAATGTTTCGAACTAACTACCGACGCCTCAAATTGTGCACTTGGAGCAGTTTTGAGCCAAGAAGGTAAACCAATTATGTTTCTATCCAGAAGTCTTAACAAAACTGAAGAATCATATGCTACAAATGAGAAAGAAATGCTTTCCATAATATGGGCCTTAAGTTCATTACGTAATTTCCTATACGGAGCAAAGAAAGTAATTATATTCACGGACCATCAGCCGTTAACATACGCTCTTAGTAATAAGAACACAAACACTAAGATGAAGCGATGGAAGGCAATATTGGAAGAATATAATTATGAACTAAAATACACTCCAGGAAAATCAAATGTCGTAGCAGATGCTCTATCCCGTCCCCCACAAACAAATGCCTTACTCTCAAATCCTCTTGCGTTAACATCTACTGTACATAGTGAAGAAAACTCGTCACACATCCTGTTTCAACTAACCGAAACACCAATAAACGTTTTCAGGAATCAACTCATTTTAAAAACTGGTAATGCATCTACACATGAACATAAAACACCTTTCCCAAAATTTACGAAACACATTATAACCGAACCCTATTACACTACAGAAAATTTAATCGGAATCTTTAAGAGATTTCTTAACCCAACCATCCTTAACGGAATAATGACCACAGAAAGAGTTATGGGCTTAATCCAGGAAATTTACCCCCTTTATTTTAGTAACTATAAGATAAGATTTACTCGAGTAGAAGTTGAGGATATTCCATCAGAAGAACGACAAAATGAAATAATTGTAGAAACCCACAACAGAGCACATCGTGGCCCGGAAGAAAATAAGAGTCAAATTATTCAAACATACTATTTTCCCCAGATGAAAAAGAAAATCAAACAGATCACTAGATTATGTTCATTGTGCAAAAAAAAGCAAATACGAACGTCATCCAAATAACCCCAAATTAGAAAAAACCCCAATACCAAATTACCCAGGACACATAATACACGTTGACATATTTTCGACAGAGAAACACTTGGTCTTAACTGCAATAGATAAATTTACAAAGTTCGCCATGACTAAATATATAAAGTCAAAAGCAATAGAAGATATTAGACGACCACTCCGCGACATTATCTTTCGTTTCGGCGTACCCGAATACATAGTTATAGATAATGAAAAATCACTCAATTCTGAAAGTATCACGTTTATGCTAAAAGATGAACTAAACATACAAGTCTTCACGACTCCCCCTTATAAAAGCACAATAAACGGTCAAGTAGAAAGATTTCATTCCACCCTAGCCGAAATCATGAGGTGCATCAAACCAAACACTTATAACAATAATTTTGAAGAACTTCTGGAAAAAGCAACTAATGAATATAATCACTCTTTCCATTCCACTACGAAGAAAAAACCAGTGGACCTTTTCTTCGGTAGGACAGTCCCTTTCGGACCAGAAGATTATGAAAAAACCAGGCAAAGTAACATCGAAAAACTCAAGGAGAAACAGGAAAAAGACCTTAAGTATCATAATAAAAGAAAACAGGAAGCTAAAGATTATAACCCAGGTGATCAAATTTACGTAAAAATAAACAAACGATTAGGATCGAAATTAACGAATCGATATAATAAAGAAATAGTTCAGGAAAACTTCAAGTCAACAGTTAAAACAAAATCAGGAAAAATGATCCATAAAAGCCACATTCGAAATTAAAAATTGTTATCAACATTTCTACTTTCTCTCCTTAGGTTTCTTATAGTAGGCTGCAGAGCCGATGTTCAAATACTAGACTACACATTAAGTGAGCTAGTAGCTATAGATACAGGAATAGCAAAAATTCAAAATGGGCATTTCAAAATTGTCCACATTATAGATCTGGAACCGTGTGAAGAGATAATAAACAATATAAAAGACACAATAGAACACAACATTAGCAAAAGCCATCCCTCTTATCCGTTCTTGTTCCATGAATTAAAACAAATCATCAATTTAATGGATAGGCTTAAACCAAAAAATAAAAACAAAAGGTCGCTAAATTTTTTAGGAACTGCATGGAAATGGGTTGCAGGCAACCCTGACCACGATGATTTTGAAATTGCTAAGAACAAAATAAATAATGTATTAAGAAACAATAATAAACAAGTGTTAATAAATAGAGACATAATTAACGAAGTAAATAAAATAACTAATGTAACAAACGAAGTTTTGAAAAAAATGGCAACCCAAGATATGTTTAAAAACAATATTGTAACTGTTACCCAACAAAAAATCAAACTACTTAAAGAAGAACTTATTAACATAGAATACGCCATACATTGGGCGAAGCAAGGAGTCTTAAACTCATATATTTTATCTGTAGCAGAAATAAATATAGCAAGAAATTTGCTCAAAAACGAAAATATTCCTTATGAAACAATTGATGAGGCATTAAACCTCGCAGAAATCAAAGTAGCTACAAACTCAAGTTTGATAATTTATATTGTAAGCATACCAAGTGTAGCATTGAATACTTGTAATAAAATACTAATAAAATCCGTAAAAAAACATAATTTTATAAACAAACTAGAGTATGAACAAATTTTAAAGTGTCAAAACACAATATTCGGAATAAAAATAGATTGTAAGTCATATAATAATTTGGCAATTTGCCCCAGTAATTATCTTGTAGAATTAAGCGGCACTTCCTGTATCCCTAACCTCCTTCAGAGCATAAAAGCAAACTGTACAAAGATTAATAATCAACACGTATCAACAGTAGACGAAATTTCACCTGGACTAATCCTGCTTAACCAGTTCAATGGCACTCTAATACAGGACAACAATAACACTTTCGAACTAACTGGCACATTTGTCATCAAATTTCAAAATTCGACAATAAAAATTGAAAACAAGACCTACGCATCCGACATCATAGTTTCCACACTTAAACCACTACCCGCCATAGCACAACTTTCTACAGCAGAGGACATAGAAGAATTATTATCATTGGAAATGCTGAAAGAACTACATATCAACAATACCGAAGATATAAAACTTTTAGAGTCTAAACACCGCACTATTATGATAACAAACCTCGTCATAGTAATAGCCTTACTTATGTTTGCCTCGGCCCTCATAGTTAAGCTAATCAAGAAGAAGCGATCAACACGAATCCAAGTCACCAACGTTTTCGAAGAAAGGAACAGAGAAAAGAAAGAAGTACCATCAGGACCAGTTCAAGCCAACAAAGAAAACAAAGAGATGGAAAACGCAATACCAGGATCATCAACACACATCCCCTGCCAAGTAAATATCAACGCACAGGAAGAAATACCACCACCAAAGCCAGTTAGGATCCACCAAATCCCGTTTTTTTGAAGAAAAAAAAGTTGTCAAACGCGGACGTTTGAGTTTCAGCGGGGAGGAGTTAAGAACATTCCTTCCATCCATCCCATCATTTTTTCCCTACCTCATCAAATCCCAATAGTATCCAAGTCATCATGAAGTCACGCTCCCGGCTCATGTTGACTCACATAAACACGCTCCAGATTCATGTTGCTGACTTGACGTCTGGAGCGAACACCTGCCGTGTCCTATGACACATTCTTTTGCCATTCTTTCATTCCCTTATCCGCCGCATAGACTTAAGTTTTAGGTGTTAAGTTTATTTTGTTAGAAGATAAGTTTTTAGTCTTAATTTAGATTCAGTTGAATAAAGAGGTTCTGATCCTCATGAAAATAAAATAAATTTTTTTTAATTTTTAAATAAACTAAAGTTTTTAATTTGTATTATAATGACGAGAACTGTCACCGACGCGTAATGACTTTGGTGTCACTTCGTTGGTCGTTAACTGCGTATATGAATAATTAATTGACAGTTAAATGACAGAACTGTTGAGAGGGTGTAACCATTTTAATGGGGCGTGCTACCTACCTCTGGAACTATGATAAGTGGCGTTGTGCGACAGCAGTTTTGTGCCGAAATTTTATGACTTTTTGAGTGGTTTTTCTGGGTTACTAGACGTATTTACATGTGTGCGAGTTGTTTTTGGCAGAAATCACATTTTTGTTCGCTAAATGATTTTTTTTTTCGCTTGATTCCGGAAAACGGAAATTGAGGTCACAGATTTGTGTGTTTATTGATACTTTTATGAAACGGGACGGGTCGGTTGAGTCAGCCGGGGGAAAATTTTCAGATTTGAAAGCAAAATTTTTTTTAAAGTGACATTGAATGAAGTAATTAACATGGACGTTCGACATTTTTTTTTTTCTTTTTTTGCAGACGAAATGGAAAGTGTCTGTTTGGTAATAATAATGTCGATTATCAGAGAGAGATTTGTGTTAAGGGAACGAAGCGCTGGGTATGTAGACTGGGTTAACAAACTTGAAGAGACATTCAATTTATGGAGGTATTTCAGAAATTAGTTGCGTGATTGATTTGCTACTGACTTATGGATTCGACAAGACACACTTTGACTCTGTCGGTTCGGGGAATCTCTCCTCTGTCCTTCTGCAGCTTTGCAAGAAAGTAATACATTATTAAAAGCTTGATCCAAAGCAGCTTTTATAGACACCTTAGATAGACATTGCTGTCGGCATATATTTTGAATCAAGCGAGCTGCGATGTTTTCTCAAATTTACCGATTGCAGTAGAATTTTCAAGCAGAAAACTTACGAGATCCGTCAAGCTAGTAAAGCTAATTAGCGTACTGAAAAAAGGTTCTTAAGTGATACCGCGAATAAGTTAAATTCTCTTGGCTCAGAGCACTTACCAAATAAGGCGGATGTCTCAAGAGACTAGTCTGTTTTAGACCGAGAAGACAATGAACGAGAAGTCGAACACTCACGTTGTATAGAATATTTTTACGATAGCAAGAAGGAATGGATTTTAGTAATGCTGTCAATGCAGAATGGTTAGCTCATGGATCATAATTAAGGTTGAAACAACATTACAGCTAAGTTGTCCGCTAGTAATTAAGTAATAAATTCATGAGGATACAACCTATTTTCCTTCCCAATGTCTTCCTTGACATCTGTCTTTCACTGGAGCCCTCACACGTAGCTGGTCTAATGTACTACTAGTAGGCAAAGCCCTGAATAATCACTTTACTGGAATTAGACACTTCTGTGATGATGACGGTATCATCACTCACTACATCAGCACTGAATTTGACTCGAATCAAGCCAGGACGATCGCAGGGAAAACATTTCGATTTATAGTCACACAGGCCGAAGATGCAGCAAACCGGTACGACAGCAGGGTCGTTTATGCTAATATCCAGGAGCTCATCAAGGGACGTAGTTCACCAAGTTAAGACCATCTCAGGATATAAAGGGACCACTTCGCGACAGTACTTAAACATTTGGACGTCAGCACTATGGACCCGAATTTGAACGACTGTTCCAGGGCAACAAATTCTCTCAAATGCACCGGATGCCGGTATTGTAGCCGGGATTTAAGCCCTTAAGAAGAACAAAGCGGCGGGTATTGATGGAATTTTCTAAGAAGCGTCAAGAAAATCGGTAGAGCTATTGAGTCCTCTCATAGAAAGCATGATCCTTCCATGATCATAGATTTAATGGACTGCAGACCCTGACGGGTTATTGTAGGAGCACCGCGTGTTCTTCGGTGGCGTCTAAAATAGGAGAAGGCAGGCTTGCGCTCAGAATACTCCAGCATCGACCAAAATAACGGCCTTCGAATCAGTTAGAGCGCAATGCCTTTATTTTTTATTGACCTTCAGACGGCTTGATAGCGTGAATTAGGAGTCCATCTGGTTATCTTTGTTTATAACAGGTGGTCCGGAAAAGTGATCGCTATTATAAAGGCTACGCATGAAGTACCAGGTTCTTCACAATGAAAAGCTGTCAGACACTTTTAAAATCCCAAGTGGAGTACGACAAGGTTGCATTTTATCACCTATTTTTGGCGACGATTAGTAATGCTATCCGCGCAGTTTTATTGGAAGGTGAATAGATAGATAGATTGGTTATAGGAGTGTAGGCGCACTGCGACCTTTGTAGATCTATTATGCTCTCTCGACTTGGATCTCCAATCGATTGGATACTCGATTAAGAGCACCTCCTTAGAGCACCTGGAGTAGATCTAACAATGGTAAGTCCTCGTCTGATAGGTATTAGGCATCCATGGGTTTCCTTTTTTTGTAGATCAGTGCTCCACATTCTTTTAGAAGGTGCCCTAGTGTTTCCTCAACATCTCGGCAGAATCTGAAGTCTCTACTCTGCTCAATACCCACTTTCCTGAGGTGTTCCTTAAGTCTATAGTGACCTGTTTCTAATCCCTCTCTTGCTACAATAGTTTGTCAACTCCTTCATTTCCCTCTACTCCCAAGTGACCTGGTACCTAGTAGAAGATGACTTTGTTGTCCTCACTTAGTAGGTTTCTTTGGGCAATGCACTACACAGTGCAGTGTAGACCAGATTTCATAGGAGCGTAAAGCCTTGATTGCATCTTGGCTGTCCGCAAACCTTCGTGAATGAATGTCTTCGCATCATATTGAGGCTTTTCCGGCCAAATTGTATCTCAAACGAACAGATTCATAGAAGAACAGGTCAGGAGCCAATAAATCCCACCATACAGAGAAGGAAGTGGCAGTGAATAAGTCATATCTTACTGTGAAAAGTCGACTTCATTGCAATGGAATCCGCTCACCCAGTCGGACAAAAGAGCGCGTCGTCCTAATGAATCGTGGCACAGGACAGTTGATGTGGTTAGTGGACAAGTGCGCCCTTAATAGCTTTTACTTACAAAGATGGTTGCTTATACTAAGCTTACACAAATAAGTTAATAATTTGGGACTTGAGAGCGGGAGAGAAATAATGACACGTACTGCTGCTGTTTCTTTGGAATAAATCTGACGCTCTGCTAGTCGGACCGGAGGCACATCTGGCCCAGATGGGAACTATGTTTCTGTTCATTATAGTCCATTAAAAAGCTTTGCGTCTGTCTCGTGTGTGTTGAGTAATCTTGGCATAAAAAGTTGTTTAAATTTATTTCGTCGGACAATTTCTTACACTGACTTTCCACATGTGTCTATCCAACAAACCTAACAGTTGTTCAGCTGTAAAAAAAAACCTATCCCTCCGTAAGCAGAAACAAACCCAAAAACAAACTTAACCCAGTTTTACATATTGAATAAAAGATACACAGCCCATAACTACAACACACAATCCATTCAGTGAGAGTGAAAGAAAAAAAAATTACAGCTGAACTGGAAGTGACTTTTACAATTCAAATTACAACAATCGACGGATAAAAGTTTAACAAAAAAAAAAAAAAAATTAAAGCAGTGAAAGTGCTTGTTATGAAATAGAGAAAAGAATACCACGACACGAGGTGTGTATAATTTCAAGACTGGCCTCAGGGCTTAAATTGGATTTTTTTTTGTCGTTGTATTCATTGGAAGTCTATTTTTAATTTTTATTTTTTTTTTACTTACTGATGACAGTGAATCGAAAGTAAAGCAGGTTTGCATTTAAAAATTCGGGTTAACCAATTACAAAAGCTACGAGTATCTGGTTATGGTTTAGGGAATAAAGAGATATGAACGTGGGGAGGTCCGCGATTTTTACCTTTTTTTTGACGGCAAGAATAAAAGAAAAAAAAAACCAAGGTGAGAATTTGGTTGATTGAGCTTGGAAGAGATCACCGATCGAGACGTTTTTTAAGCCTTACGCTGTAAGAACTTGTAGCGCCATGACTCAGTGGTAAATATGCTGGACAACTGAAATTCGAAATTCGAATCCTATGATACACCACCAAGATTTTCCACAGCCTCACCTCTCGCTAATGTCTGACAACCGTCCAAAAGTAATATGGTTTTCTTTGCTGCGTTGGAAAACACTCCATTGGAGTACTCAGACGGGTCCATTGTACTGATAGGAAGCAAGACCCAGTATTAACCATTCCACTGGAATTCTTTCGACTTTCGGAGTAAGTTAATAAGGCTTTTCAGTGACACAGAGCTTACAGTATCAGCACTCACCACATCAGGAAGTGGTCCGAAGTATCGTCGCCCTCTCCACAAGCGTCGCAGACAGTGGTATCTCTTAAGCCTAGCACACTTAGATGCTTAGAAAAAGAAAACTGTCCCATGAGAACGCCAATAAGTGGTCCACAGTCTCTTCTGTCGAGAAACAGCAAGAATGCCTCTGATTTCTTGCAAACATTTAGTCCACAAAAATTGTGCTCGTGAGAAACCCTATCGTCAATGCGGTCCCTAACCGAGGACGCGAGAAAATCCAACATAGGTTTAAGTCCTCAGAAAACATCCTATGAGACTTGCTCACCAAACTCATCGGAGGTCTCATTTCCCGCAATTCCAGTGTGACCTCGGGCCCATACAAGAGTCAGAAGACATCCGTGCCAGACTCTCGATCAGTTTTGGAGCCATCGAGTCGAGTACAGGCCAGTCCAGCCTCAGACTCTGGCCGAAACCAGTTCTGAGCGCAAGGAAGGAAAGTCGGGGACCTCAACCAACTTGGAGTGCGTAACTGGAAGCAGTTAGCTAAGGACCGGGCTAACTGGAGAGGCTGTTGGTTGAGGCCCAGGTTCACCCCGAACTGTAGCGCCATCAGAGCGTATGTCCATGGAACCAGTGTCGTACGATAAGTCTCGCGAAAGGTCATCGAAACTCCAAGGGGAATGATTGTAGATTAGATTGTAGATTGGTAGTTGTCCTAGGATTTCGTCAATATCTTTGCAGAATCTGCAGTCTCCACGTCGTTCAATACACAGTTTCCTGAGGTGTTCCTTAAGTCTACAGAGACCTGTTAGAAATCCCACAAGGATGCTGTGCGGAGTATACCAAAATCCACCTCGTCTGAGGCTGTAGATTGCTTTGGTAGTACAATCCATGACATACGTATCAAAGGGAGGTAAATTAAGGTAAGTCTCCAGAGCAGAGCCAGCTCCCGTACACCCGAGACAGACCGTTCTTTGAAATGTAGTGCAGAAGGCAGTCACATACTTACGCGAGAGCCCCTCTACCATCCGACACATAAGCTGGAAAAAGTGTTGTCATAGCCGTATAGATCCAGAGAACCTTTTTGGGTGATAGAACCATGGTGGTGCACCCAGACTTAACTACCGGTCCATAGTACTAACCATGCAAACACCTCACTTGAGGAAGGCGAGAGGTGGCCTTAGCACTAACAAGCCTCTATGGTCACTACTCACCAGGTCAGCTCCACGAATCAGCCACTTGGTGCGAGTAAAGGCCTGACTGTAAGACAGAAAATATTCCATTGCATCATCGTCTTCCTCACATGCATCTATAGTATAACACGTGGAGGTGCTTACTAAAAGTACAGACGCCTACAAGACGTAGCAATATTTGAAGAACAGCTTCAATTTCTTCATCGTCCCTGCAGCTTCTCCTGTAGTCATTCCGAGGCGTCTCGCATGAATATCAGTGATGCGGTACTCAGTAGTGATGCCAGAAACAACGAGGTCTAAGGGAAGTAGGTGCTAGAATTACTATTCATCTCATACTCCTTAAGATGGACGCATGAGTTCTCAACAGAATACGTCCACAGGCAGATTGCGTCAAAAATGGCATCAAAAAAGTGAAAAGCGCTAGTTCTGTGTTTTGAACCACCATGTCTGCCTTCTAAATGGTCTGGCAATGACCACTGGTGATTGGACTTATGAAAACCAGAAAACACGGCGCAGAACAATCAAAAGTGAGGTAAGGACTTACCATTTCACATAGAAGGTCTATGAAAGACATAAGGTCTGTAGAGAGGCTCCAAACGGAGTTAGATTAAGAAAGATACTTAGGATGATACTACCACTACTACCTATGCATTGCGTGTTATACTAGAAATTGAAATAAAAATCATAGAGAACGTCTTTCACGTAATAAGCTCTTGGAGTACCTACGGATGCATGTTCATTCTTTCTAGCCACTTAGCCCGAAGCTCGAAGATGCACACTACATATAAATCGGAATAAAAAAAAAAGTTTTGCATGAGCCGGGCTAGTTGTCAAATGTACATGTATATCACTGACCACTTCGAAACGAGTCTCCCGCTGCTTTTCTCTTAAAACAAAAATAGGAACTGGAACTATCGCCATTAGTTCCCACGCAGAACCTTGAAAAACCATCACAATTGTGTTAGCCACACCTGTCAAGTTTCATTCTTTAACATCCAACGAGTATTAGTAGGCGCATTTATTTGTTCCGTCAGTTTTTTCCTTTTTTTTGCTTTCATTTTTGTATCTCAACCATGTGTACATTCGTAGATAAAACAACTGAAAGCAAGATGCCCAATAACAGCACCCTGACTCGCACCCATCACACAAAGAAGCCTTATACAACATTGGTTCCCCACCCAGAGCTATTGCACCACGCCACTGCTAGGTGTATCTCTAGTGCAATATAGCCCATCGAGGCACAGCTATTGTATCTTATCCCATTTTCCATTCAATTAAATGTGAGAAAAACCAGTTTGATTTGTTTTCTTACTTCCTTTCGGTATTACTTCTCCGCCGTGTAGTCGGTTTATCTTTGGCGGTGTATTTATTGAAAACGTACTCACATTATGCGGTACCGTTAGGGCGTTTGTACCTTTAAATTGTATCTAGAACCTTGCTTGGTTATTATCGAATGTAATTCAGAGTTTATATGTAGAATTAGATGTTTCATCTATAATTGGTAGTGGATATAGCACACTGAAGTTGCACACTGCAGCTAGGAACAGGAATCAATCAAAAGATACTTTAAAATTTACCGAGTCATCCAGACATACGGACATCAGTGTGCATTTAAATTTGTATCTATCTTCCGACTGGACAGACAGAGAATGACTTTCATCGAGATACAAGTTGGAGATGCTGTGTCTGTGTGCAAACAGTACCGCCACCGACATGTAGCTGGTCATTTAGTTGTCTAGTGGTTACAAGTTGTTTTCGGTTCAGATTGTAGGATGAAAGGAGGCAAGAGAGGCTAAGTAAGACGCATACGGTTATCAAGAGAAAATTACATTTTCAGCGGGCATTTTAGATTAAAAAAAAAAAAGAAAAAAAATTAGTTGCAGAGGTTGCAACGGAATAGCTTGATGATGACTGTCAGTGTCACCAGAGGGGAATAGGTGTCTAGCGACGATGGAATTTGAGAAATTTAATTGCAATTCACATGCTTCTCGAGGCTAAGTGTCAGTGGCTTGTAAATGGCTGTGAATTTAAAGTCGATGCCAATTAAGTTGAAAGTAATTTCTTGGTTAACACATGACAATTAAACTTGGAAGCTAGTCAAGTAGCAAGGTATCCACACTTGCTTAACGTTCTTCTTTGGTTATGCTTTGCATCTTGAAATCTTGAAAATTTTGTATTAAAATGCCCAAAGCCCTGCAGAAGAGCTAAGTCCGTCGGTGAAGGATCGGATGATACCCTATTCCTTCTTAGCTGTTTCTTGAAAGCATGGAGATTCAGGAGATTTGAAACTACTCAAGCATCCTCAATTAACTGCTTTGCAACTGCAGACGTTTGGTGTCTACAATGGAAAGATTGATATATATCAATATATCGCAATCTATCGATCTGGTTTGAATCAGTTGAATGGTGGACGAAAATAAAGGAAAATTTGACACTATCAGGCTCAAGTAGGTATGCCTTAGTCCTGCGAAACTGACCTGCACATTAGCTACAAAACCAATTATAGGACTTACTCACATCCCTCTACTCAGGCAGTAATGGAGAGCGCTCCTAATGTGCAACGTATAAGCTGTTATCAGACGAGGCTATTTGAAGAACCACATCACTAGTCCTCCAGAACTCCCAGAGTTGAACGCACTTTCTTGGGTCCAGGGCTCTATACTCAACTAAATTTGCTTTGGCGAAACAAGGAGGGTGTTGAAACAACAATCTGTCCCAGCTGTGAGGAGGAGGAGGAAGATATAGAACACTTCCTCTGCCACTGCTCTGAGTTGATACTGGAATCCGCAACGATACTCGACCAATCACATCTCAATAAGAAAGGAAACGGTGACATATTAGAGTTCGCTAGACGAACAATACGACTTCCCGATATAGTCTTCTTTCTTCATGATTCCAAAACCTACATCCCCTCTCCACTGGCCACCGAGATATCACCCAGTGCTTTAAAACCCAGTAACCTAACCTAACCTAATTTGATTGTCCATCCTTTTTGCAATCGTTCGCGTCAAATTTTCAGCCCGCTTCCGCTAAGCTTTTGTGCTAAATTAAAAATCTCTTGCCGTGATCCTGCTGTCAGAAATGTAAGTGCCTACTGTTACACTACCTACATACTTGCAGGACAAACTAACTTAAAACAAAGACGTAGAGGACATGAGGTCCTTCAGCTTAATTATTTGTAGCATTGTGGAACCTAAATTTTCCGCTGCACGAATCCCCTTACTTTGTGGAAGTAAAACATGAAATGTTTTAAATATTTTTCGTCATTTATTTTCCGATCACATGTTCACCTTCTACTGTCAGTTTGCTTGCTTTTCACATTGATTACATTCCCGGTGACGAAAATACACATAAAAACAGCCAACAACTTGGCCTTCCAGTTTTCACAAGCAAATTCCATAGGTTGACGTGAATTAGACATTCATGCTGGCCTCACGCGACTGTGTTTCTTAAGCCTGATATTCGAGTCTATCATAAGCACGATATGCGCTGCTGACCACGCCAACAAGACGTGCAAAAATGCGTACGAGTAAACAAAACAGAAATGTTGCTCCATTTGCATATGGAGTCACCCCCGTTGTTTTGACTTTGTTCCGTTTGTGTGGATGTATTGAAATTTTTCCAGCATAAAATTAAACTTAATTTTTTTTTTAATTATTATTACGAATATGAATCGTAACAAAACACCAGCAACCGTTGATTTGCATAAGTCCAATGTGGCCAAAACGCGCTTCAATGACGAGCAACTAACATTCGAAGACTGCTAAGCATAATTGCTTGAGTTATCGATTGTTATCGAAGGTTTTCTCTGCGATTTCGATGGTGAAAGCTATAAGCATGACAATGTTTCTTTTTTTTTGGAGAAAATAGAAAAAAAAATCACACAAAAAATGTGGTTCAAATGAAAATAAATTACACAACCAAAGCTGTTTGGTATTATAGTGGCAGACTATTGTTTTCTTCTCGTTTTTGTTTGTGTGGTTTTGAATTTGAAAATTGAAGTTGAAGTCTGGTCAAGACGACCTTTCTTTGATTGATGAGAGATTTGCGTGACCTAAATAAAGGAGATGGTGTCATAATAGGAACTACAACTACCACCCACTGTCATGCCTCCAGGTGGTAATGCATAATTGGTGCTTTTTTTTTGTAGTTGTGGGCGGTATGTAATTATGTGGAACTTAATTGCTGTTTAGCTTACGAAACAGAAGTTATACAGGTAATTAAATTGTGAAGAGTTGGCTTTCGAATATGGGAACCTTATAAGTTTAGGTGACCTTCGATTTTGTGGATGGTAATTCGGTTCACTTGAAAGTAAGTTTATTCGACATGACCATGAAATTTTTGACTTCGAAGGTTAGGCGGCAGGAATTTGGGTTCATAACTAATTTTAATAATAGGTCCCGCAAGTATGTATTAAGTTTTCCCTTCTTTTCTAATGTGCGTTGGGCGCCATTTAAGAAAAAGTGACATGTTTTGTATTATGAATAATATTCGTCTTATTTAGATAGTAAATATATCTGGGTGGTTTAGTTCAGCCGTCAATAGTGAAATTCAGGTTCTCAGCGGTCTACCATTGGGCACAATGGACCCATCGTTAGTCTAAGTGAGTCGTTGACAGCCTCCTGTCAACTAGGGGACCCATCCACCTAATCTAATCTAGGTTACAGGGTTGATGACGAGGAAAAAATACTCGACCTTATTATACTCAGTGCCTTGTACTCCACATTATGAAATAGTTTCCTTCTTTACTACTCATTCCTGATAAGCACCCCAGACATCGTGACGTCCTCAAAAGACCTAGTGAAACATCGGATAGTTCGTGTATGGGCCTGAAATTAATAACTTCGCAATGTTCTGTGTCTTTAGTGACAGAGAACTGGGCAATAGCAGATGAAGGGAGATTCGTCCTCGAGAGCCTATGCATCACAACAGCCGCAGCCCATATTGTCGACGTTGAATTTAAGTTTCATCGTGTGGTTTCTTAGAAAATTATGTACAGAGAGTGCACCTACCAACATTGACAGCGACTCTCTGTCGTTTGTTTTAAAGTTTTTTTACTTCTGGTTTTGTCGTGGTAAGTGAGCTCCACCTGGGGATGGCTGTTATTAGAATCTTATTAGAATCCCTCTCGCTCTTTGAGGTTGCGGAGTGGTAGGATGAACAACCTAAATGTGGACTGTTTCCGAGGCAATAAGACGGTGAAATAGCCATTTATGTACCTCTGTAAATGCATCGTAAGATGCTCAAAATTCTATAGGTCGAAGCTCATGTCGCACTGTCTATGTCAGCGCAATCCGCCCGCTACAGATACTTATAGAAAAATATTGCAATATGAAGAGAAATCTGCGTTTTAATTGATCTTGATGGCGTGCCAAGGAAAGAAGTCTAGCAGCTGTGCAGGTAGAAGTGGCTGTTCTGGCGGGCCTGCCGAGAACCCAATTTACACTGGGAAACGGTTTAGATGACCACAACTCACTCGATGGACTGTTTTCTCATTATAAGTCATAAGATTCACCTCGTGGCGTTCATTAATTTGATCAGATCTACGATTCTCTTCCTTGACATTTCTGCGAAGTCGTCGAAGTAGGATTTGCCTAGACAGCGATGTTTAGTTCTAGCTAGTGCCGAACATCCGCAAAGGAAGTACAAAAGAGTTTTCTTCTCCATTTACTTATTACAGATGCGGCAGTGTACGCTAAATGAAATGTCTAATCCGGTCGCAATCCGGCAGCTTGTGCACATAGCAACCAGCCTAACCATGTCCGCACGCAATCTACTTAGCTACTATGACCTTACTTTAGCATAATTGTGCCACATTATCTTGGATATGGCTCAGTTGCTTAGGCTCTTCCACTTTGAGTTGATAAAAAGAACAGCTTCCAGAAGTAAGACTTCCTCTGAGGGATTCGTCTACAGCTGATCCTCGCCTAGATAATTAGTCCGTTCATTGCCATACACGTTAGACCTGAAACTTTGAGACGAGTTAACACAAACCGATGGCTTAGCCAGGTTTCTGGTCTGCGCGGTCCTTCCAATTTTGAGGAAGTCAGAGCCCATTTAAGTACATTGACAGCAGCCCAACTGATCAAATCAAGTGACAGTGACTTAAAAAGACTAAAATGCATAAGCAGACCGAGCAAAGTTGGCATGCATCAGGGGTGTATTCTAAGTCCGATACTGTTTAACGTAATAATGGACTTTCTTCCTCGTTACACCAAAAACTCGTTAGAGTGGCTGGGATGAAATTTAAGAACCTCTTTGGCGACGAAAACGGCATCAAGCGATACCACTGTGTTCGAGCATTTGATGGGGAATCACTTCTTCCATGTGAATTCAATTATTTTTGGAGGTACCCTGTAAGACTTATCACAAGACCAGCTGATTTCATCAAGCGCTTACAAATCATCACTCTAATTGCGTAGCTTTAATGAGGAAAGCTGATGGTATCTATTCCATGAATCGGAATGAGTCTTTCAGGTCTATGAGGCTTAACAGTTGAGTCCAATTTCATGGCCCTATTTAAGCTCCTCATTATTTTCGCGGGAACAGGTACCCTCCCATTCCACCATCGATTTGGCATTGCACCCTTATCGTTTTTCTCTCAACGGGCAGTGTGATAAGCTATGACGATAGGTATCGACTGGTCTGTCAAGAGACGCACTGACGTTTCCCTGAAGGCATTACAGTCAGTGTGGCGCACGTTCCTAGTCTTGGTCCCCATCAAGTGGCTTACAACTAATCTAAGGATTACACAACTTTGGTCAGAATCTTTGTTTTCTTCTATAATTTGCGGCTCCTAAGTAACGAAGTAGTCTTAGAAGGCTTTGTACTTATTGAATCAGTTCTTCCGTAAACAAAGTTATGCGCTTTGATGAGAATGACGGGTGTGTTCGTCAAGTTCACCATTTATAAAGTAGAGATGGAGAGTTGTATGGTAGATACACAGATGCAAGGAGTACTTTAGTGTTTCTCCTACTTTTGAGGTGTATCTGCATGGCCCCAACGGCTATTTCTGAGGTGTAGCCCTCGACGAATAATTTTGCTTTCATTCATTGTTACGGGAGCACCCTAAGCCCAAAGAAATACGGATAACAAACGCAGACCCCATCGACTATTACGATTCAGACTCGATGACAAACCAGTTATCGGTTATCAAGTCCAAAAACCCCATCGAACACTTCAACAGTTGTAAATTCCGGTTTCAAGTCTCCATACATCTTCAGACTCAAGATATTCAGGACAATTATGACGGCGGCAGATCCTGTATCTATAAATTTAAAACCTCTAGCACATTTACAACCAATACATTACCCGGACAACGCACTTAAAAAAGGAATTTTCCATTCAGAATCATATGGTAGCTGACCATTTCCTAAATTTATATCCCCCACCATCAAAAGTTCGCAATACTTGTCACCTTCATCATTTAAATTGTGCCGCTCCCTAACACTTTTCGCACACAAACACACAAATTTACTAGCAATCTATGCATAAATCTTTTTCTTAAAAAAAAAAAATAAAAAATTTAATATGACCCAAAGTGCCCATTATCAAGTCTGTGTGACAGGGTACATAAAAAAAACAAAAAAAAAAAAAAAATCACCGACTCCTTGTACGGCTACTTTTATCTACGATCCGCACGGAATCCCCTCATGCAAAAAAGAAAACAACTATCAGGTGCTCAAGCGCACTCGCGGCCACCTTGTATCTCCAATGAGAAACCAAACAACCGTCCTAATAGATTCTTTGAGAAAATTATGGTCTACACATGAATCGCGTTTCAATGTAGAAGGGAGGGTACGTAGCTATACACTATACTGAGTCCCGGTGTGCACCAAACTGCCAAGATGCCCCAACGAAAATTATTGGACAAGCTTCTTGCATACCGTCATAAAGTTTCATTAAAATATCTTACAGATACAAGTAATGTGTAGAGAGAAATACTGACTTAACGGCGCATTCGGTTTGGTTTTTCTACATCTTTTTCTTTTTCGCGTTATTTAGTGCCTTTTTAGGTGGATCCGTCGTTTGTGATATAAAAGGAGGTATAGATACCCCCCTTCTTGTTGGTTTAGAGAGTTTACATTCAACAAGGAAGGAACGATTGATTTTGATAAATATTTTTGGGGCGTAGCTTATGATGTGATGGCGGACATCAAGAAGAACGATGAGGTTGCTGCCTGGAGGGAGAATTTTGCAGGTGGCAGTAGATACTTGGTAGAAATAGAGGGGACCATATGGAGAGATTCGTTCCATTGACCATAACAGCAGAAAGTAATTTCATGAAAATTTTTAATATTTCAGTATCTCATGGATAGTGTCATCGAAAAGGCCATCCAAGCCCAGAGGGGGACATCAATCAGTAGCAGATACTGCTGTGTAGAAACCAGTTCTCGGGCAACTATTTCTGGTAAAAATTGGAGTCCCACAGGGTTCTATACTTTCAGCGATACTTTTTCTGTTGCGGATAGGATTTTGTATATTTTACTAGTTTATGGAGACATAGTTCAACGATGACAGACGAAACAGGTGTTAAGACAGGGTGAGTATGATCCTGTCTCTACGATCACAGAAGTAGGTGATAAAACAGGGTGAGTCAGAAGTTGTATGGAAATTTCGAAGTCTTTTTAAAGGGTGATATCTCGAAACGCATAAAACTGTTTTTCAGAGACTAACAAGTGAACGAAAATTCGTGGTAAGAGTGCACGGGTCTCACCCGTCTTCAGATCAAAGTTAAACCTTTCTCACTTGCGTGCTGAAATTTACAGCCATCGAGCTAGACGCTTCCCAATTAACTCAGTTCTCCTCTCCCTTCATCCATAAACATTCCCACGATGTGCACCTAATTTGCCCACACTACTTATCCGAACCCATAGCTCCGCATATGATTTCCCAATCAGATCCTAGTGCGAGCCACATTATGTACGGTTAATTGCTATAATAACTTTTTGCATAAAACAAAAACAAAAACTTGCAAACAACCGTCTAACCAGCACCACCAACAGAGCGCAATCACTTTGCACAGCAAACTTTATTGCGTTGTATGCCTGTATAATTGGCGAACAAAGTGAGCATGGTATATGTACCTTTAGGAAGCAGCTTAGAGCTGCAGCTATTGCCTTGTGGTACAAGTCCAGCGCCTTCATACAAGTGAAAAGTGAAAGTACATTGCGCAGTCGTACACTCGCATTGGCACCTTGCACCTTACATCGTTCGTGTGAAGTTGATCGCGCACTGGCCCGCCTTGTGAAACTAGTTTCAAAATTGCCCACAACAAATCCTTGCTGCCGATGTACGATGTACGATGTTAGTAGATGTTTTCCTTCTGGTTTGCCTGACCCCTAGGCTCACCTCATCGGGATTCTGGTGAATGTACTGAAAATTTTATAGATGACCCCGCTGTAGGTGATAAAATGTACGAGAGTTATTTCGCCCAAGGAGGCGTAGTAGCTTGATGGAACCTCGGTCACAAACCGAACTCCCATCAACGATTGATGATGACCCTATGGGTATAAACACAGGGTATAGCTGTGTTTTTCACGAAAAATGGGTGTTGGCCAAATGGAAAATTGATGATGGGAATCACAGTGAAATGTGTACGAATACATTAGAGATGCGACTACAAGCCACTGCCGCCGCCACCGCATTCTTTATTAGAAAGTTAATTGCGAATTATAGTGAAGCGGTCCGCTGAATGAACGAGTGGTCATAAGGTTGACTTACCAGAAAATTTCCTTCTGATCTTTGGATAATTTGAACAAAAACTGTTTGGAAACACACTCACCTGAAAAAAAAAGAGGAGAAAGAAACGATTAGATATGTTTTGTTGAATAATGCGTGAAAATAAAATGAAAAATGTCAGTGTATCTAGTGCCATCTGTTGAGCAGATGCAAATGGTTCTGGTGTTAGCTAACTTAATTTTTATTAAGAAAATTAACGTTTGGGGACTTTATTTTGCCTTTACGACAGTTTGGAGTTCTTTTGAAGTCACAGATCGTGGGCAGGATTAAAGAAGTATATGTATTTCCAGTCTGACTAAAATCCAAGGGACATCATGCACCCAATCTGAATTTCTAATATCGACTCCGACAGCAGCAATAGAGGCTACGATAAATTTCAGTCGACTCTATTGTAACTTATAGGGGTATGGTTAGAGTCATTCTTCTGGCCTGTTGTGAGGGAAAGCATTAGATAATTTGCTCCGCCTGGTTACCTGACTGAGGTCCTAATATTTGGTAAGGATATATGGAGGAATGGACATTGTATACTGATACATCCACTGATACATGGTGATGGAATCTGCTATGAAACTCAAGAAACTGATCAAAAGTTAAAGGAGTGTTATTTAGCCGAGGTATCAACCAGTCAATAATGACAGTATAAAGGGCTGATAATACGCTTGAGTCACCAACAGGTAAATAGACTGTTTGGCAAAACTTCACTAGCGAAAACATGGCGATATATTAGTGACCAATACGCTAGTCTTATGATGAGGGAAGAAGGGTAATGAAACAGCCGATTGCTTTCCAATGCCCTTCACTCTAAAGCCATCACATTGATCAGCATCTACGGCACGACGAATGGTAGAAAAAGCATGCAAAACATGATCTGGTCCAACTTCAGTACATGGGTAGTCTTTAGTGGCATTCTTATTAATCTCTGCGTTAGTGGTAGGTAGGTAGAAGTGGTGGTTTCAGAGGTAAGTCCGAGACCCAATTAGCACTATGGCGTGCCCTTTTGTTACCACGACTCTTGAGACCTATTCGTAGTACTGAATGTAAATGGTGTTTAGCTAGAGCTAGTCCCTACTAGGGCTTAGATCCAGCCTGTGGTGTTGAGGAAAAGTAACAGAGTCAGTGGTACTGAACCAAAGGGTTCAAGACTACTATAAAAACTCCTAAAAAGGTTGACAAATAGAGTTATTTCGATATCTGCTTTACGAGTGCCCTGCACAAGCTAAAAGATGATTGAGGACCCTTGAGGCTGGTTAGTCTAGTCTAGGTTAGGCTTTAGGGCATTTCTACTAGAGAAACTTATGGATCGCAAATGGTCTGCTTTTCAGGCGGAAAGATAGTTAATTAAGCTTGGGACTTAGAATGTTTACCATAGAATACCTATCTGAAATAGGAACTTCGTCCATCTGGACTTGTGGCAATACCTTACATACCTTCCACGAGGGCAACTTCGGTGTATGTGAGGACAACGGAGGCACGCTCGCGGTTGAACTTCATTCGATAGTTCCCTCCATTACTATAGACGATCAATCTCAGTTTTGTCAACTGTCAAAATAAACAGATTTGCGATCTCTTTCCACAACTGAGCGCGTGAATAAATTAATAAGAAAAGAGCTGCTCGTAAGGGCATATTTTGTGGGATACTGTGTGGTAGATGGAACGAATTGAAAGAATAAATTGCTTCCGTGGCAATGGTCATTTGGGTGAATCAAAATTTATTGACGTCTACTTGCCTATTTTCAAAATACGAGTTATATGTGGGGACACCCAACAATCCCTGAGTGCCTTACATTCCTTTTCAGCTAGATCGAAGCTTAGGCAAATGCATCCAGTTCAAAGTCCGTATGCCACATAAGGTGCGGAGGATTTTTCTTTACTACATCTTCGTCTGGGGTGAGTTCAAAGGCTATCTGGGCAGCAACGCAGGTCTTTAATCGCTTCACATGTCCTAGTTATTTCAGGCAACGAATACGAATTTTTCTATTGAACCAGATGGATGCCGCTGTCAATGCAAACAGAACCAAAAATTTATAAAAATAACTTTTTAAAGCAACCATGAAAGGCAACACCTTTAGTAAAGTCCAGACATGTGCCTTGTAGTAGAGAGGGACTGTGATGAAGCCCTCCTTACTTTTTTTTTAGCATTTTTATGTCAAACAAAGAATGACATGCGTTCATTGAAAATTGTTTGCAATCATTTGATGAAAAAATTAATTTTACTTTGCTTATTGCTACGTTTCAGAGTAATGCACGAAGATGATTTATAGCTTAAAATGTTCACTATCGGTGAACTTAAAAGAAAAAATAAATTACATTGAAATCGCTTCACTGTTCAAAGCGTCCAGTGAATTCATTCAAATTCCTTATCTTTTACGAAACAGTGTAGACATAGCTCATCAAAAACGCATTTAAGTAATGATTCCACTGAGTATCTAAGTCCTAAGTCCTTTTTTCTAAAAATCCTTCTTAAACTCTACCGCAACACATACTGTGTTCCAAATCACAGTAAAACCATCTCAAACCTCGCACATATTTATGTTAGATCCCTCACACATAAATTGAGGTTCCCAAGGGGGTGCTTAACAACCGTCAGGCCTGCCAAATAAGCCGCTTCATGCAAAATACCGCTCAACAAAGTGAAGATCATTGCCATTGTTCTCTCTACCGCATCGGCCACAATTTTATTATTTTTTTTTTTAACAAATAATGACGCGATAAACTTAACCTAGTAACGGATTCTCTATCGTATACGTTGTGTTCTGTTCTCCATTCTGTGGCTATAATGACGCCACCGCCTCCATCATCGCCGCCCCGACCACCATAATCGGACTTCTTTTCCAAATTAGGTGAATTAATGTTGAAGGTTATGAACGTGGAGGTAGCGTAACCACACACATAACAATGGGATTACGGCACTTGTGCCAATCGGCAAAGTATCTACGTACGGATACCTGTGGTTTTCGGAGCTCCATTATAAATATTCATGTCAATGCGTCCTCTAACCTGGGCTAGATGTCTAACGCAACAGAAAAGTGCCCAGTTTAAGTGAATCTTTTTTTTGTGTGATTGTATCCAGACTATTGTGCAGAGGAAAAGCGTTCCCGGAAAGCAGAAACCTGCGGAAAAGCGAATAAATTTATGCATTCGTTGCGGTGCAACAAGTTTTTTTTTTCAATCTCCAGTAAACAACTCCAGTTGGGCTGTTGTAATGCTCCAATGATCATGTGTATATGTTGGGAGCATGTGCGATCGGTAGCGCGTGCACCGACGCTTCGCGTAAACAGTTAGAAGACAAACAGAAACAGATGCAGATACAATGCACACTTCACACACTCCCAGTGGGGTTAGTCCAAAGAGTGCATCGGTTGCAACCACACAGACCAGAAAACACTAGAAGACGCGCAAAGTGGACGGGCTTTTTGAATGATTTGTACTCTAGCAACGGTACAGATAATTGTACGCTAGATAGAAAGGAGGACTGAGTCAAGAGTTGGCTGCAATAATTCATAAAGGAATGAGGTCCGGCCTTGTCTTACTTGGATGAATCTGTAAAGTGCGCGACCGAGCGATTTTCGAGATAATTTTACTAATTTTTTTATTATTTTTCGCTACAATCCGTGGCATGACTTGAAATTGAAATCTCATCGTGGAAAGGGCAGCTGAACAGTGTTGCTGTGGCGATGGTGAATTGCAATCTCAGCGAAGAGCATGGATAGTATTCGTGGCCGGAATTTGAAATTGGATTGAAATTGTTTTAATTTTTTTTTTATTTTTTTTTTTTCTAAAATGTGGGACACGATTGTGTGAGAAATTTAAATTGCAGCTCTGTGCGGTGATGGTTACTAATGTCTGGTGGAATACATATTTTTTTATGTCCAATTGGTTTGGATGCATCTTGGGAGGGATCCTTTCGAGAATGGGAACAGTGTATCTAGTTGTTTTAAAGGTCAGATTTCAGAGGGTAAACTAGGTCAGAGGAGGCTAATAGGAAAACAGATCGAATAATGCCGTGCACCAGTGTATGACTTCAGCGGTGAGTTGGGATAAGTCACCGCGAAATGGGTCCAATATTTAGAAAGCCTGTCTGAATGCCGTTCAGCTCTATAGGTTGGTTACTATGAACTGGTTGTGATCACAACAAAACTGTGAATGAGGCTGTGAGACATCAACCGTGCGCCAATGATTTGACTGACAGAAGATAAGGAGACGTTAGGGCGTCCAAGAGAGTTGTAGTGCATTACTATGCACCTCAATTTCTTTACCCAATCTCACATGTGATTATGGAGAGTTTAGGTGTATTGCAAGGATCCAAGATCGAAAATGACTCTACTCAAGGAGGGGAATCCTTTGCTCGCAGTTGCCTGCCTACAGCACTAACGTCTTCTTTCCAAGGTCATGGATACGCTGATGAAAGACCGACAGGTGATTTTATGGCATATCTTACCGAGAAGGGGAACAAATTTTTCCATCTATGGTCTATGGTCGGTGCATACTTTTTTGATATTTGGCACTGGAGCAAATATATTCAATTTTTTAAGGAACAGTGCTCTGAATGATTCCAGGATATCATCTGGAGTGTTTTGGACTCGCCGCAGAATCTAGAAAGGCTCTCCTCTGTCAACCTTTACTTCGGTCTGATAGGATACTTAAATAGGCTCTTCTTATTCGGACCCATGCATGCTACAAATCCTTTCCATTTTAAGCCCCCGAAGTATTTCTTAGCCTGCCTCGGTTTAAGTCTCTATCAATGCGGAGTTGGGTATGGAAAATGAGCGATCGAATGTTGAAGGTACGTATGGAGTAGACCCTTGAATAGCAAAAAGACACACACATCCTTGTTATTTATCTGAAGGTGTAAATAAGGATCGACTGCGTCCTATATAGTGTCAGTATGCTTGCTCAACTCATGCCCGACCGAGTAAGCCGATTGAGAACTTTCACTGCTTCGTCAAAATTGGAAAGATAACACTGAGACCTTCAAGACCAGCCAACCATTTAGACAGGGTCCCTCGTTCCCATGGAGCATTTTCATTTCAACACGAAACTCAGGAAACAACAGGTTGGATACGTTCTTCTTTAAGAGTCACTGCTACTATGAGGAAGACATTGGCATCACTGGTAAAAGGGAGCGGCCGACATCGGACTTATTTTAAACGAGGATAAAGCAAAGTGGAAGCAGTCCAAAAACAACGATGCTCACCAAAAAATAAAGATGGTAAGCTATAACCTTGAGGTTGTCTACATAGACTTTGGGGTAAATTTTGCGAACGATGACATCGCGGAGTTTATGAGAATGATTCTTGGGAACCGCTAAATGATGTCATCGCGCAGTTCCGGAGAATGATCTTTGCGAACCGCGATTTCCATGGGTTACAATTGAGTAGCACAGCCCTATCAAGAAGAAATCAAAAGCCATCGTGTGAATCTCTCATAATCCCGTCTCTCAGAATGTCCACAAAACACTGGACGATATCTCAGGGACCAACAAGGTGAACCTCTGTGGGGATTAGGTACATACATGCGCCATAGCCAAATCGTCATGGCCAGTATGTGGCAAAACGAGATCCGCAGATCTCATGAAACTCAGTCGCAGGGATATTCGTATAGCTGTTGGCGGCGTGACGGGACGTAGGTGATAGGCAATCATGCAGCACGGCTTGGACTTGCTCACAGCGACTTCTATAAGAACTGCAGTGACGAAGAGGTAACCCACTCGCCACTTGATTTGCGACTGTCCAGCACTAGGCACCAAAGAGGAAGTTAGTTACTTGTTCAGCTTTCTGGTGAGTGGCTCATCTGACCATCAACGAAGCATCTTCAAAACCAATCTAGGGTGTCTACAGTACAACCAAATTTTTGGTGCAGTGGGCATATGAAAGGAGACCTCAACCATCTTTGCTTATTTATACCCTAGGACCCCTACGCCGGCAAAGCGTTCGTTCCTCGCACCATGCTTCGGTTCTCTGAAACTTTTCTCCGTCGACCAACCTGGAATAAACAATTGACAACAGCTGATAATGATCGCGTCGGGTGGAGTGGATTGGTGAATGAGGGCCAGGTTCAGCCGGCATTACAACAAAAAGCTTCACTCGACAACCACAGAAGGACAGCAGATAATTGTAAAAGCATGCGTCACAAAGCGATGCAAAATCACAAACAATAAGCCTATTCCACACCCTGTCACCTAGCCGTTCCCAAATTGTCCCCAATCCGGCCAAGAACGCATTTATCGCTCTAAAATCCACTGCACCATACGAAAGCCCTAAAAAAAAACAGTTTCTCTGCGCAGAGTGAAAATGAAAGCCACCTCCATTTGCATTGTAAAAACTAATCGTGCGGTGTAAATTGCAACTTGAAAATGTAAGCCAAGGCCTTACGTACGGCCTTCGACTTTCAGTGCCCGAAGACCATAAACCAAACCAATGGCGTTGGTGGTAATAATTGTGACGCTGGCTGCTTGTTTGTGGTGTACATTTGCGCGCTCCCACTTGAATCTCACTATGATTTCCTATATCTACCCGTGTACACCATCAGCACGATCATTATTACCACTCCCGCATATGGATTTTGTAAACCAAATCAAAGCCAAATCGACAGACGAGGTATATACCACCGCCGCGCACCGACCGTACTCGACAAAACGTGGGCAAAGTTCAGCTCGTTTTTTTTTTTTTTGTAATTAATTTAAAAGTTTGATATTTAACAATTTTTAAGCAAGCAACCGCACCGCAAACAACATCAGGGCATTGGTATCTTTAAATTCATTAATATCCATGAGATACATGAACGACAGGCAGCACAGCGCGAGCGGATTTCGCAACTTCGAATGGGATTTTGAAATGTTTTACACGATTCGGATTCGGGCTTGCACTCTCACTTATACCGGTGTCGGGCCGTGATCGGTGATCGGTAGTCGGTGTTTGTGGGGATTTTGGTGGTGGGTATCGAAGATAACATTTTGGCCTGGAGTGTGTTGAAATTAATGCACCACGAAAGGCCAATTTGTCGGTAACTGTTTTCTAATTAATTGATTAATTAGCCTTATGTCAGATGTGACAGATGATTTATGGCGGATTTCTCTTTGGCATGAGGAAAGTCTTTTTTTTTTTTCGTTTTCATTGTATTTCCTGCTTTTGTTTTCTTTTTTACGTGCAGTATTTTCCTGCAAAAAAAAAAACAAGAGAGAGAGACACCATTCTGGGCCAGGTTATCTGCGCGGGCTCTATACGTGATGAAATTATTTAATAGCTCGTTTCGCGACGTGTCAGCTTGTGGTTCCTCTTTGAGAACACACAGCTCGCGTATGGATATTCCATGAGATATATGACCGAAGCTACTGTCATCACCTGTTGTGGTAGTCTTTTACGCTAAGTGGCGGCTTCAGTCAAATGCATTGTTGAGCACACAGATGGCGGTCGATATGTACGCGACAGAATCCCCACGCGCGTGCAGTTGTGTTAGCGTGGAATTTTAAACGAGGATGTTGGCAGAGTAAGGTGTGAAGACGTATGAAGTGAAGGATATAGTGCTACTGCGTGGGAATGTTTGAACGACCACTCATTCAGCTTTATAAAGTGGCATCGAGAGGTGATAAATAGACGATGCAGTGGAATTCTGTTGCTAATCTGTACGATGACAGAGCGGCTTGGTCAACAAAGACGATGTGTGTTGAGTGGAACAGACAAATCCGAGCTTAGCATGGAAGGAGAACAGCGACGATTGTATCGTGTTGAACGTGGTACTACTATGAGGATGAGTTTCTGGAAAACCAGAAACTGTTCAATATTCAAAGGGAAGCCGGCAGAGCTTTTATGAATGACTCCGTGTGAATTCTCTGCTGTTTTTGAGAATCCCTCCGCTGTTTTCTGTGATGTTTCTGGCTTTAATGGAGGAGGAGGAGGAGAGTTCTTAATCGTTATAGTCCATGAGTTGGGGGAGTTAATGACGCAAGATGCAGTCCACCTGTATAAATAAAGAGATAGTGTGCATCTACTTTGTATTCTAGGGTCTGATCCATGCGTACCTTGAATCAGTAGATACAGTTGCTATTGATCCCTGACTTGCACTTAGCCAATATCAATGCCAGCTAAGGCAGCTTTTTTATCAAAGATGATATACAATGCTTCATAGATGCAAACGGGGAAGGTAGGTCCCATAGAGGTTCCTATAGCTGTTCCGGAAAACTTGGCAAGTGCCACATCTGATACTTGCCAGGACGAACTTTGTGAAACGCACCAAATACCAGAGTAAGTCTTTGTTTGGCTAACTGCTTGCATCTGTAGAAGGTATTAGAATGATTCAAAGCTTAAAAAATGGCTCAGACTAAGGATATAGGTTCAAAGATCACTTTTGTTAATAAAATAAGGACACTAGTAGGTTTCCTGTATATTTAGATACGGCTATGGGTAAAAATCCGGCCTAGAACGATATACTGTTTTCGCTCTGATCGTTCACAAGAGTCTGGTCAACTTGACAAGCAAACAAGAGCCTCATAAGCAGGATTTTTGTCCATTTTCTTAGTTCGTTGGTCGGTTGGTTAGTATGGCCCTAGATTAAGTACATAAACTTGGTATTGTGCTGTCACTAGGTATGGACAGAAGGGTCACACTGTCCGCTTCTGAAACCAATTACTTTTTCTATTGAAGCTGTTTATATTAGCCGTAGTTGACTACAACCTTTCATGGACCAAAATATGATTTGTCTCTGGCTCCGAATGGTTTCACTAATGAGGACCCAATGTAGCCTTAGGTTAAATCGCATGATTCCGATTCGAGTCACACATCTCACAGATCCTCTAGGATCTAAGCCATCCAAGTCAGACAACTTGGACAGCCTAGTTTCTCTTGACCATTCGTGTTATATTTTTTCGCACAAATGAAAGCATTTACGGGGATCAAAGCCTTAAGAAAGGAAGCTAGTGAGACAAGATAGTGCTAAGGCCTGGAACAGTACTTAAGGTCTGAGGAAAAACAAGGAACTAGTAGGGAGTTAAGCCGGAAAGATTTCGAAGCATGCATGAGTCCTAGAAAGAACAACATACGCATCGTAACAGAATTCCTAGCGGGGCACTGCAAACTTAAGGAGCAACTGAGGAAACTAGGTATAGAATAAGAAGGTCTCTGCAGGCTTTACAATGAGCCAATGGGTACTTCGGAAAACCTTCTGGAGTCTTGTGGGGCCCGGACCCATAAAATAGTGAAATATATGGGAAAGTATCAAATATCAAATGAGGATATGCCGTCCATGGACCCGCTTTTCATTCTCAGATTCCTTGGAGAAACTGGACTAGAGAGAGTGCTCTAGGGCCGGCGATTTTCGTCTGGGCAAAAGGAGGAGTATAGAACTCTGAAATGTAATACGATTTGAATTATAACGCGATAGTACCACCGTTTGGTCAGAGAATGCTCTGGCTTAAGCTTCGGAACTTAGCCTAACCCCATACGTTGAAAAATTCACTAGGCGACAGTAGCCATTAGTCCGGATTGAAAGGACAACTTGTCTCATCAGTCTGGTTTCGCCCAGAAGTCACTATCATTGTCAAAGTGCAATTACTCACTCAGAGTTTGAATTGTAAGGGATGCGAAATTTAGGGATCAGCTGAGTTGCATCCCTGTTAATTTGAAGTTAATTTCAGCTCTCAAACTTTGCTTTCTGGTACCACTTCTATCATGAATCGAAAGTTGATCTCTTACTTATCCAATTCAAATAAATTTCTCCTACAAGCTACATAAAGCTAACATCGCTATAATGCATGCAGAGAAAAATAAATATGACATCCACTTAAAACGTTTCCAACAAATTCATCGCCATTGATAGTTGCTCAGCAACATAGTACGTCATCCTTCCAATCCACATCTTACAGGTATCTTTGATCTTTTATTAATGAAAAAAAAATCCTATTCCTTGTAAAAAAAAAAAAAAATAACAACGTCCAGCACTCCAACTGCAGCACAAAAACAAAAAAAAATAAGACGACTACGGTCGTTGCAACAATGTTGCTGACAATTCAATGGGTGGGAAGAAAGTCTCGACTCTCCATGATTTCCGTGACAAAATCCTCCAGGCGATCATGAACTCCTATGTCATGTATTTCGAATCAAGAAATAACAAAAGAATAAAGAAGTCTGTGGAAGCTGTTATTTTGGCTAATGGGGAACCTGTTCTAAATGCCTTTCGATAGCCAATTGTTGTTTAAATTGGAAAAATAGATGATTAGTTGTGGTTGTTTACTGCAACATTGTTGTTGAATGATTTATTTTAATGATTATGTCAATGCTTGTCAAAATGCAGAGGAATTTGACATTTATGGGACATAATTTAGTGCACAAAGGAGTAGGAAGACAATCGGATAAGGAAATCGAATTTTTGTGGCACTCAGGGTTACAGAATTGCGAACTTGTTGCTTGAAAAATGAGTTGGTGTCAAGGTTTACTTCAGAGCCATACTTTTTACCGTCCTAATGTCGAAAATTAGTCCTCGTAGAAGTAATGTTTACGACAGACGTTGGTTGCACGAAATAATGAGACCACAGTGGGTCATCTTATAACTCGACTCAAAACGCGATCTGGGAATTCTTCGAAATTGCAAAGTGGAGCGATGTTAATGGCAGGTGCCCAAGTCGGTAGGTCTAAGGCCGAGGGAGTCGCTACTCTTGAAAATCTAATTATTTCAAAACGAAAACAACGAATTCTTCAAATACGAAGTGAAGATTTTTTAACGACCGTTGTTGCCAAAGTTTGGAACGATTGAACTCTGAAATGCTAGGACCCTCCTTGACTCGCGGAATAAACTTCCACATACGCGAGATATCTCCGACTTGAGCGTGAGTTCACGTGACACACGATGGAAATCTTGGAGTACACCGACACAAGGTGGTTTGATGAAGGGTGAATTCCACTAAGTTTCAAAAACACGGTCCTGCCCAACAACGGAAAAGCATATGAGTCCGCCGTAGAACTCATGATAATTTCAAAAGAACGTGCATAGCTGCGTCATATTCTGAAAACCTCATGGGGACTCGATATTGACGCCCAGATTCCAGAGCGGTGTAAGAAAAATTACCATCATTCAGCGTTATGTTTCCATAGAAGTCATGATTAAGGACAAAAATAAATTTTGTTTAGCTACTTAAGACACACCAGAAAACGAATCGTTCAGCGTATTATTAGGCCCCTTAAGACTTGGACTGCAGCGGCCTTAGTAGCAGAAAGATCACACCTTGAAGCTGAGGCTTGGTGAACATATCCACATAGGAGGTGTGCATGACAGTAAGGCTGTCTGCAGTCTTACCAAGGAGCTAACAGGTGTTTGGAGCTCCAAACGGCAGTAATCTGCTGTTTTCGGATGACGGCCAACTCAGAAGGTTTACGCGCTCAAGCACGTAGCGAGATACTGCAAAGAAGATATAGAAACCCCTTTCCAATCCATAATAAAATAAGGAGTCAGTCATTTATGGCAGGCATAACAATTTTTTTCGAGATCAGAAGATGATCATAAACCTTCCAAAACATTCAAAGGGTAAAAAATGGAAAGGAACCGTTTGTATGGGCTATATAAACACCTTGCGGGTCATCATAGAGCAAAATGACAAGAACGGAACGTCGCTAATTCGAAAAGGCATTCGATCGCCTCGATCAATATAATTCCAATCATCCAAAGTGGGACACGACAAGGTTGTATATTCGCTCTACTATTATTCTAAGAAGTCGATGTACATCGTCAGTCTTGACCGGGAGAACCAGGCAATCTAAGACACCTGCGCTAGATGTTCTTTACTGCTTTTCAAGGACATTGGTCCATAATTTGGAAGCCGAAGCAATCAATGTGGGGCTGAGTATATATACTGCGATAACAAGAGCAGTGAACATTGCGAACACCGACGCTCAAGTCAAAAATGTTGGGCAGTGGCTTGAGATAGTTCAAAGACTACAGGACGTGCATGGCAGAAATGGAAGGACTAAAGCTGCGTTTAGAAAGCTACATAGGTATAAGAAATCCGAAAAATATAAGTAGTCAGTACAAGAACCAAGTTACGACTGCTTCGCCTCTGTCTCTAGCGTATCGGAAGCAGTTGTATAGATGTCAGTGCTTCGTCTTGTGGATATTGGCCGAGTTCTGAAAATGGATGAAGCATCAAAAAGACACTGTACTATGTCAGTCTCGAAAAATGATGAGTCAACCTTAGCCAACGTGGTGTAGAACAGCCGAGGCGGAATTGAGTTCTTTGAAAGTAAGTCGGAGAAAGCTTAAACTCGGATGGAAATGATGTGCAGACTTTGTTGCCGCCTTATAAGCCCCGTCGAGGGTGACAGGGCTTAAGTAAGTGAGGAAAAATCGGTGCCTTAATGAATATGCGGGAGGGAGCTTGAAAATACTAAATGTCACTAAATGTCTTAAAGTTCGAAATTTAAAAAAAGAAGCAAACGTCAAACAGATTGCTTTAGATCTTATTCAAGCCAAGTGTGTGCTCTTACCATAGAACTGTGTGCTCTTACCATAGAACACTGTTCTTAAAGTCATCCGTCATTTCCTTCACAAATTTGTGACATAAATTTCGAAATGTCAAACAAAATTCGAAATGTCAAACGAACAGTTTTCGTAAACATGAAAATCCACTGAAAATTCAAATAGAAATTTCCTCACAATCTAACTGCGTATTATTTCAAAGAAATTAATTCATTTTTAGAGGGAAAACAAAGAAAACACACAACGAGTCAGGCACAGAGTACAGGAAACCTTATTACAAAGTCCATAGCGATAGCAATCGCGCTTGAGTGCACGACGTGATACTTGCATGTGCGTTAGGATCATTACACCGAACGTCACCGTACGTAACTAATTTAAATAAATAAAAACAAAAAGAAACAACAACAACAAAATATTCACGAAATTCGAAGCACACAATGCAAGAGGCGTGTGATAATGCTCTTCGAGTAGATACTTTGCCTCTTCTCCTCCTATCATCTTTGGATGACGTGCAATTGTATCTCTCTCGTTAAAGTCACCTTCTAATCAGAATGCAAAAATGACAACAACAAAAAATTAAACAAAAATGGAGAAACCATCACAAAAAAAACAACAACAATGCGCGAATGGTGCAAGGTCTTCAGCAATCCACAAAAAGGCATTGACATCATTTCCAAACGCTTCAGTTGATTTTCTGACGCTTTTTTTTTGCCGGTGTTTTTGATTCCATGTTTGGTTAATCGCAACTAAAATGACAAAATCAGGTGCAATACAAAAAAAAATATCGGTGATCGGTGAGAACGTGTGAACGAAAAACACACATCGAGACACTGCAATTGGTTGCTGTTCATTTGTTTTGCTTTAGTTGTCGGTATTGGAATGTTGGTAAGCTTTGAAAGGACTGCACTTGAGTATAGAACAACTTAGCTCAGAAGTGGAGACATAGTGATACGTCCTTGGGATACATCAGAGTCTACAATACAAGAAATTATTGCACAAGGTTATGGGAGGACATTCTTCTCCTTTTTACAGGAGGTCCGTAAAAAAATTTTCTCGAGGCTTAATCAGAAATTATCTCTTCGTAGTGACCCTCTGACACAATAATTTACTAACAACAGAAAATATTGGATGCAATTTGCCAGCGTTGTGGATATTCATGTTGAAGCTATTTACTGCCGGTCTATGTCCGGCCCCCAACAACAAGGAACCATAAACAGGACTGACATGAAAACACTTTCCAGAGCTCTTCTTGTCCTACTCTCTTTCTGCTTTTCACCCCTCCTAGGGTTGATTCCATTGTATAACACAAAAGGAAGCATGATCCAGTCGCGCACCGTGATGTACAGGCTAGATGAACGATGTGAAGACCGCTAATGTTGACGCTAAATTCATCTACTTAGCTTGGCTTGGCTTGATGTGACAACGGCAGTACACATACTGTGCCAATATTAACTATTTCCATCAGCAACCTTGGCAGGATCAGTTGAAATTGATTGTTTTGATCTAACTTGTACAATAGAAGTTACGGCCTAGAAAACAAACTTCCACAGCTTCTCTATTACCCCAGCCAGCTGGAGACTAAATACAATGAGTCCTGGAAAAATATCTACTACAGACTACACAATACGGTACCTAGACCGTCAATAGACCTTTCTTAAGCACATTCCCGAGCAGGAAGGCATGGAAAAACGGTCAGCTTCCTGACTCACAATCCATCTCTATCCACACAGATGGATCAAAGCTGGAAGTAGGCGTAGGATCAGGTATTTTTTCCGAACCGCTCAATTCGCCTCCCGAACCACAGCATTGTTTTCCAAGCGGAAGTCCTAGCAGTGGCAATAGCCGTCCGTGAGACTGCGTTGAGGGCAATCCAGGAAGCAATAAAAGCTGTTACTGATACTGAAATCAAATCCAAGCTTATTGAAGTGCTGTCGAGAAGAACTAAAGGTTCTTTGAACACAGCACAAGGTTACGCTCTGTTGTGTCCTTGGATATGAAGGCATACCAGGTAACGATATGGCGGACTGATTCAGCTCCAGCAACCAATCTGCAAATTGTTGAGATAGGATATCTTACCGACGCTAATGCGATTTCCGTTTGCCACGTCTTACCATAGAAGCCTTTCTACAGTGCCACTTAAACAACTCAAAACCTGTAGAAGTGAAAAGGTGGCACCAAGAAATTTTTAACACTTGTGACGCTGGATCTAAGAATGCGGTTTGCACTCGTTTCAAAAAAGAAGAGTTCAAACGTACTTTGCCCGAATAGCGCCTTATTACTTAAGTCACAAGGATTTGGTATGAGATACTAGCGACGAACAAGACTGCATAAAAATTAGTGGAGTTCCGCAGGGTTCAGTTCTAGGCCATTTGCTTTTAAAGTGCTATGGATGATGGTGGTCTAGAGCTAAAATATAGGTTGTAGTCGGCAAATATATAGAGGATGCAATTCTGATTTGAAATAAGTCCATTGCTACTGGAATTTGGCGTGTTGATCACACGTAGGAAGCTAAGAGAGACTTTCAAACTTTATGCTGATGCTCTGCCATTTCAATGACACCCCAACCGCCAGCAAATTGAGTCACCGACTTTCTTTATAACTTCAATTCGTTAAAACCCTCTCAACAAACCACAACGCATGCTATAGAATTCCAGATGCACACACGCCACACATGGCAGGAGACGACCTCTTCTGCGTTGCATAATAAGCTCGACTTTGAACCATCCAATCCAATCCATGAGATACACCTATCTTACTACACTCCATCTGGTTATCACAATGAAATCCATTGTCCCCCACACACCCAGCTGTGTTCGCTTTAATAGTGTATCCCGCTGATCGCGTCATCATCCACAAGGACACTTCCACTTATACGCTCGTATGTACCTACACCACTGCTGGTGTGGAATTACAGAAAAACCAACACGACACCATGTTGAGAGCAGAGGGGACACAACTCCCTCGCTTCCGGGATGTCTTTGCCATTATCTGACGCGATCGGTCTGCTCACACTCAACTCAAGTGATCCGCTTACGTGCACCCTCACCCTCCCACAGTGGCACTGACGGCCGTGGTGGTGGTGGTGCTATGATGCTTTGTGTTCCGTGAGTCAGGGGAGGTCCGCGTTCTGAGCTCACAACAGACCACTCCACTGGAATTGTGTAGCTACTCTACGGCTTCCTCTTTGTTAATATTTACATTTTTTTTTTTTTTTATTTTTTATTTTTTTTTTGAAATTCAAATGCGGTCGTCGGCCTTTTCCCCCAATTTTTTGTTGATTTTATTCCTCTCTTGTCCCGATTGTTGTGCTGCTCGGTGTATCGGATCGTGGAACAGGGTGTGGTGTGGTGGTGGTGAATGGAGTTCATAGAGAACCGAGGCAGAGCAAGAGAGATAGGAAGCACGTTTACACGTGTAGCTACTATTGAGAACGCATGCTAATTATCACTAAGGGGGTGTTATTGACACTACCGAGCTCTACGAGTATTGCTGGCTGTTTTGTGCTTTGTGGGCCAATTTTGTTTTTATTTTTGTACTCGTAAACGTCTAAACGTCTCTGGAATAAATAGAATTTAATTGAATAATTTTAGAAAAGCGCGAGAGAAATACGAGGATTGATGAATCAGAAATTGCGCCGCTTGCGACTACATATGTAGATTGTGTGTGTGTGGATTAATCGGGGCCAATGTGGGGTTGTTAACATCAATGGCGTTAGTGAATCGCTTGAGATGGGAGACTGCGTGAGCTGATATCAGACGAATGTGGATTTTTAGTACGACAAATAGGGATTCATTGAACGATAAGTGGGTGCTGTTGATCGCAGGCAGGAGGTGTTAAAGTGATTAAGGATCCCATGCGCACTCTAAGCAGATTAAGGGGGACACTATCAGTTGTAATGCTAGGGAAGGCTGCAGTTGGATGATTTAAGCTAACGAAGTCTGGGCGAACCCTACAGTCGGAACAGTAGGGAAGCAGAAAAGTGGGAGGGGTTTGATCTCTATAATCCTGATCAAGAAGCTTACGAAGTCCATCTTAATAGTTCGCAGCAGTTTCCTAATGCTTTCCTTATCTAAATTAAGGATTTCCTTATAGAAGTAGTCGCTTGGACTGTCTTACACCAGTGACATTTTCCCGGTGGTCAAAACGAAGTTGGTGTTCCCAGTCGTTAATTAGCCCTAAGGCAGGAGCCCAATTGGCTCTGCATTACGGTTCTGGTCATATGAACACAGATTCTGATCCAGTCCTAGCGTTGGGTCCAAAGACGCCAGCTTCAAATCCAGAATCCATTTTCGATCCACCAGTGTACCTGGTCTGACTTTTTGGGTCTCGTTCCAGGGAACTATTGGCCAATTTGGCGCAGTCTGGTATTTCTAGCTCAAAAAGTTTCCCAGGAAAAGGAAAACTTAATCGTGTCTTAGGTCACACCCCAGGAGAAAATATTCCAGTGTAGTCGGATGCACATTTAAATTAAGGCATACCTCCCAAACGAGCGGACAATCCAACCAGTTGTTGGGATAAGCAAACGATGTGGTAGCGTGTCTTAATAGAGACTTTCACGGCGATTGATGAACGGTAGAAACAAGGGCAACAAACAAAACACCACCTGTCCACCGGATAGGACGACACCTCACTGTCAATAGCTTTTACTTGGAGACAGTTAAGGAGTTCATCTACCTCGATTCGACATCAACTTCACAAGTAATGAAGGATAATGGAGATTCGACGAAAACTGACTCTTCAAGGATCTGCGAATCTCAGTCCCAAGATCGAGACGAGCAGCAAAACCGAATTTCTGCTTTGAGGACCAAGCTATTGCGGATGCTTAAAGTAGCGTCCTCGCAATCAGCCCGAATGGAAAGATACCATGTCTCAAGGAGAGTAAGTACAGGATTTAAAAGTTTTCTGCGAATTTTTATTGACTTTAAGTTGAATTTTTAGGTTTTTAAATTGAGCTCCAATGCAGTCTATGGTCTTGAGCTTTGGTACGGGAGGTAGTCGAGTAGATCTCACTTCCTAGTCTAATCGACCTTTCTTTGCACTCGCAAAGTTAGAGGACTCATTTTCTGCGGAAGGGCCACAGTTCGAAGCTGAGTCGGAAAAAAGTCGAAGGAGTTCACTAAACGAATTCAATGGCGGCATCCACAGTTCCAGTTGGGCCGAACTACTTGGTCAACTCAGCTCAGTTAAAGTGGGGACATCCACCATGCTACAATCGATGGAAAATGTGACGTATAATCAGAGCAAACCGCCACACCCTTTGCCGACGACGTATTTCATAGTTCCTTGCAAAATCTAATGCCGCCAGCAACAGAGGTATCGAACAACAGAGGTTAAGCTGCCACCAAATCTTTAAGGAAACAGCAATCGATGTGCTGGGTGTCACCAGACCTACCAGTTTGTCCAAGGAGAGGCATACAAAGCGGCACTGTGGAACTTAACGAGCACAAGTGACAGGAGTAACAAAGACTTCTCCAAAAGTAAGAAAAAAGAGTCTAAGAAGCGTGAGGTTGAAAACAAAGAGAGATGCTACTCCAGGAAGCTCGAAAATTCCTCATAGTTGGTCCTGAGAAGTACTTTTGCGGACAATATAAGGACGATCAAGGCCCACATTTATGCAGAATGAACCACTCAACTGAGATGATGCCCTCCACCTGAACAAAATGAAGTGGAAATAGCTACCTATGTATGTATGTCCAAATTTAAGCCGGTTCTTACGACTTATCTCTCGAGATTTCTAAAGCATGGTCAAGAGTACACCAAGTCATTTCACCGGTCTGGTCAGTTGAGTATGTGCCTGTGCAAATACCGAGTTATTATTTAGGTTAGCAGTTTTGTGTCGATAGATGGCTTCAGTTACTTTGTACACAGTTCTAGCAACATTCATGGGCAATCAAAGCCAGACAATCAATAGGTAGCCATCTACCCTGGTAACGTTTTTATCATCAGGAAACTCTTGTATAGCCTAGCTTCAGTCAAAAGCATGTGCTCCCCCAGCAAATGGTTACAAAATGTTGGTGTTCCTGCAGTGCATTGTGTCTAAGAAAAATTATTTTCATCCGCCTGTTAGGTGATCTATTTCAACTGATTGGCTCCAATTCTGTACCAAACTGATTGCCGTTCAACTACGGCTCTCTTTCCAGGTGCTCCTCCAAGCCTATTAAATTCTACCGTGCAGCTGTTCCAACTTATATTTCCTCTGAAATCTGATCTAATAGCCCCGTCATCACGTTCAATTTCTAGAAAAACAAGCTCATATCTCCACAATCCTCACCACAAACGATCCAAACAATAATATTTCACCACGCGCTGCGCATTTATTGCATATCATCCAGTCATGCACTGCACAATGGAGGAGTCCAATCCTGCAACCGCAGTGTCACCACCAGCGACTGATAAAATCCATAAGTAGGCCAAACGTCCCATATACGAAGCTAGCCTAGCCCCTAGTTTGCAGTCACAAAGTACCAACACACAACATTCCTTTGCAACATTGTTGCCAAAGCTACCGGAACAAAGAACAGAAGAAGGACCAGAATACACCGAAAAAACAAAGAAAACTCTGACGAAATCCAAAACTGGTGGGGTTTTTCGATTGATCTCCCACAAGTGTGTCACGACGCGAAAACGAGTCATCGCACATTATTACACACATCGGCGACAGTTGGCTAACACGTTGCCTATGCCTACCTTCGAATGTAATTTCGAAAAATGGAACTCACACTCCTTCACGGCTTGATGAATCATATCACTGAGTGATCAGCTACTGATATCACGATCATGAGTCACAAGAAAGTTTCTGACCTCTTTTAGGCTCCTTAATTAGGATCCGACCTAAATTTGGTGTAAATATCTCAATGGCGACATTGCACTGAGGAATTTTTGATTTCATTTTCGAGATAAGACAAACCATGATGTAAACATCGACAACTTTTATGATCTTTGGTGGCACTCGCGGAGTGGCAATTGAGTTGTTATCGGAGCAACATTATTTATTTGTTAGTCACTTTTATGGCGTGACGATATCGTTGAATCTATTGAACAATGGGCTCGGGTATCTGTTAGGTTTCTTTGCTCGCACGTGCATAGAGTACATGCTGCAAGAAAGTGTTTTTTTGTTACCACTTGCCGGTAGGTTGGTGCTTACAAAATACAGATGGCCTATATCGGCAGAGCAAGTCCTTTGTTTTATGGATTTTGCAAGGCGGAACGGATCTACTGTAAGCTGATTGAACAAAATAGGTTTTTTTTTTTATAAGCTGATGCCGTAGATACGAGCTGAGGTCAACAGTAGAGACTATTAGCCGGTTGACTCGACTTGATACACAAAGGTTTTTGTAAGCTGACGCCGAAGGTATAAACTGAGATCAGAAGTAAAGACAACTGCAAGCAAGCAATTTAAAACCTGAGACTAGATAAAAACATCAAATGAGATCACACCAAGGCTTTGAGCTAAGTCCAGACACGATTTTTCAAGCCGAGGTTGTAAGCTTGTAAGCGCGTCTTAAAACAAAATTTAGATCTTTGAAAGGTCTGAGTATTTACTTTCAATCAATCAATGAGTACAAGGCGTACTTTCCCACAAGCTGGGATCATGAATTAGATTGGAACTTCAAGCTTGAGTTGTGATTTAAAATGTAAGGTGTAAGCTGGGGGCAGGACAATTTCTACATAATCCACGTTCCATGTGGTACCACAATCGACCTTCCTTCGGTCTAAGTGTCTTGGCGGTAGCTGGCAGCCACTTTAACCTAACCTAAGCTGTGGACTTGGGCTTTGTGGGTAGCAAATATAAACAGACGACTACAACCATCATTTGAAACTTTGTGTCAAATTGCAGGCTGTAGTTTTTCCTTGTGGTTGGCTCATCGAATACTTTCCTTACAATATACTCTGGTTTCGTTATTCTCTACAGATGGCGGTAATTAAAATTAAGACCGCAACACATTGTGTCATTAAATCGCTTCAAGAAAACCCAATTCGTTGACCAAAGCATTGATGTCACTGTCGGTAATCTTCAAAGTGAATGTGTTGATAGATTAAAAACAAAACGATCAAATTTAGATGTAAATTCAAATGTAAGACTAAAAATCGTGCTAATTTCGAGGCTAAAACAACGCCAACATATCCTATTGGAAAGAGAATTCTAGGAAATGGTACAAGTTTTTGGAAGCATCACAGAGCTAGTAAAGACGGTAGGCATTTGTTAAAGGTTTAGGGCGACATCAGCAAATCAACATTTTTTTAAAACATTCGTGGGTTTAGCTGAGACAAAAGCCGTTTCAGATAAGCAAGAATTAGACAAGTTAGTAAATCAAAAGCGATTGCGAGAAATAAAAAGTTATGTTCTAGACCTAGATATCAAAACAGACAGAAGATTCGTTAAGTTTTCTAATCGGCATCAGAATAATCGTCACATTAACTGAGGTTAAGACCTTAAGGCAAAACGTTGACAATTACTCGACTTGGCTATTTTCGAACACGATGACTGTTGACGATGCATTGAGGCTGCGTCGACAGGAACGCGTCTTAACAACGTTGACAGAGTGATTACACGGTCAACAAAAATAGTCAACGCGTTGACCGGAAAATTTGCGTCTATGCGGCTGCCAACGCAGTCGTCAGTTGACATTAGAGAGTCAACGCGTTGACGGTTTTCGTTGCCCATGTAATCGTAGCTTTATTCTGTCGCGAAATACACCAAGATTGACAGAAACAGCAAATACTTCTGAAAATCACTTTACATTTAGTCTAGACAGACACCTAGACTGGAGGGAGATACCTATAGGTAAGACTACGGAATATTTATCCAGGCTTTAAGAAATAAATTTATTTTCCAATATTGTGATAGTAATGTCCAATGTCGTTCATATCGACAAACGAAATTGCAATTCTTTGAATCTACTGCAAGAACCTCCTCTGAAACGATTCTTGAATAAATCGGGGTGAGGTGTGTCTAAAAAATCTTAGAAATCTTAAAAGACAGATGATAGAGACAGGCTATACGTATTTTCATTAAGAACGCAGACGACAATTTTACAGCAAACGTTACTTAAAACTAATATGAAATCAACCAACCTCCGAGTATCGCTTTCAACTTAGTTCATGTAGCAACCAATAATTATGTAAATGTCCGCTAAAAATCACCGAAAAACGGGCGAAAAATAGATCGTCGTTAATTTAACGATAGAAGGTATGGAAGCGGACTTTTAATTAAGTTAGGGCAACCGTAGCTTACACGAAACGTAAGGTTTGTGTAAAATAAATTAGGAAAGTGCTTGTTTAGGCCCATTCTATGGTGAAAAAAAAAAAAAAATAGTAGACTGACAGAGTTCTAAGGATCAGTTCCGATTCAGTCAGGAAACGACACCTAGATAAGGTTGGCATACAGGCATTTCGTAAAGAGAGGATTCCTATTTAAGATATGTTAGATCGACAAAGTTGATCACTTTAAATTTAGTCAGGCCCTCAACCGATAAGGGAAACTAAAATTAGATAAGGTCATCGGGTCAAGGGGGTAATGCCCATTGAGGACTATTCTATAACAGGAGATTAGGGAATATATGGAGAGAGTTCTATGGATCACTTTCAATTTAGCCAAGACATAAACCCATGGAAAAACGAAAATTGGGGTAAACCGTCATGAAGAAAAATTTCTACACTCCTGCGAAATGTTTCCAATAAAACGCTGACGATGGACTTTTAAGTACCTACTACCGCCTTCAAGACAAAGTAGTCAATGAAAAAAAAAATACAAACATAACCTCAACCAATTGTCCTATGCCCTCAAGCCTAACCTAACAAGGTTGTGCGAGAAAATAAACTAAAAAAAAAACAACTTCCCAAAGCCAAGGTTCAATTTAAATTAATTGCCATCCATTAGACGAATATATTTTCTATTGTTTTTCTTGTTGTTTTTTTTTCCTTTTTTTTTAGTTTTAATCAAAACCACACGATCAGTAAATTCCACGATACAACGATTGTAACAATAGCCCTCTTAACTGCTCCACGCTAACAATGCCATCTACTACAATGTATCTCTAAACAACACACGCATCAATCTAACATAACAAGTATCTCTAACGCACATTGACATTGGACAAAGTGAGCACACGATACTTTTGTGATGCAATACAAGTCTACGAGTATGTAGCCTCCGAGCTTGTTTCAGAGAGTTGGCACTTATCCCGTGATAAGTGTTGTTTACGGAAGTGATGCAACGGGCGGCAATGGTGGCCTTCTCTTTTCCATTTTTTTCTATTTTAATTTTTTTTTTTTGCGTTTGCGTTTGCCTTTTGATTTAGTAGGTTGTTGTTGGAGTGGCGTTTCGTACGAGTGACGCTGCTAAGTACAGTGAGAAAAAAAATTTACTCAACGCAACATGTGTCCGAGTATGTGGTTGCGAATGTTTTCCGTGAGGTAAAACGCGGCGTTAATTGATCGATCGTGAGATGATCGGCGTACGTTTAGACTGTCTAATTTTTTGTTTAATTTGCTGTTTTTATTGAACTATTTAATTATCTTTAATTGGAATTTAGGTTAGGTACGATTATTGATGATTCTTATGTTAACTTGATTGCCTCATCGTGAATGGAGCAGTAAGGGATGACGAGGGTGGTTTAAAGGTTGGTTATAAGGATGCTCCGGTGGTCTCGGCTCACACATACGTGGTCTTTGTTTAAGAATCTCTTTCATTACTGCTACTTCAAAAGACGCAGAGGAATTGTTGAAAGACTGTAACTGCTTCATGTAAGAGGTAACGAAACAAGGATTTCACAAGCCCGTAGATTTATCAGAAAGGGGTTTTGAATTTTGCTACAAACGACTGTCCTTTACAGCCTTCATTACAGAGGGATATACTCTTAGAACAACCATTTTCCAAGCAAAAATGAACTAAAGGATGTGTTCGAAACGTTTTATAGAATGACAGCCAGACTCTGTGTAAGTCTAGCTTTCTATTTCCCTATCTTTCCGTAAGACATGGAATCTAAGGCGTCCAGTATTTACGAATTCAGCACAAAAACAGATCACCAGTGGCATAGAATTTGTTGCTACTAAGACCGCATCACAGAGGTTGCTACCGATACGGGATACGGACTCTGTCAGAAATTGTTGGCTCTTAAAAGTAAAATCTAACCTAATGCGATGAGGAAATATTGTGATATCTTTAGCTTGACTGGCAATTCAAATATTTAGCGCAACAGACCGTATCTGGTCCAGAGCCTAGCTCACGACCATTCGTGTTGTGCGTGGTATATTTTTTCTCACATAAAACCGAAGCTACCTACAGTTTAAGGGCATATCCGTAAGCCAAATTAAGATGCCTTCTAATGTCATTTATTACTCTTACACGTTTGCCCAGACATTCGCGAAGGATGGGGCTGTGGAAAAAGCTCGCTGATGTTTTTCTGAGACTTGAGCTTCGAACCTTCCGTTCGACAGTCCAACACACTAACCACTGGGCACCGAGCCAAAGCGCCCAGAGCTTCTCCAAACATTGCACTAAAAAAAATAAAAACAAAAAAGATGTTACTGCCTGGTAGCACAACTGACCGAGATGAGACTATGTGTCTCGGGATTGGTTATTCCCAAGACTGCCCTAACCAGCCGGTTAAATTTTTCTCTAATACTTGCTTTGCCAGTTGACAATCAAGTTGCCTTAAGAAGAATCGTAAGACTCTGGTAAGAACCAATTTGAAGTTGGAAGAAAAAACACAACATTCTGACTTCCACGAGTATCTATTGGGTCTCAAGCAGAAGGACATAGCCGGGCTTATAACAAACTCTGCCATCATGGAGATCTTTAAGCAGGAAGTGGCGACAATAGGCCCAGTCGTGACTGCATTCCGCTTTCGGAACCTAGCCATTATGGTCAAATGAGGTAGAGACCAGAATACTTAGTAACTCATACAGTAACAGGCTTAGATGCAAGCTTATAGGGTGCCCAGAAGGTATGAACCAGCCTTAGTCGAGTGAGTGGGGCGGCCTTTAGCCTTGGAATCCGTAGCGGAAAGTGTCCATAGTCTTCTCACACTATCTATCAAAAGCTCAAACAAAGTGGACGGAACTTAACAGTTGTACTATATCGAGAAGGATGTGGCCCACCTATAACATCGGGAAAAGGAGTAGGACATTGCTAGAACTGTAGCGATTTGCACGGGTCATTGGCCTGTCGACCATCATTCCAACTACCGCAGATGCAAAGACGTGAACAAAGAACAAACCCTGGACCACTACCTTTGCCCTGGCAATCCCTTCTTCAACAAAATTGGTGAACTCTTGAAAGAAAGAATTGTCAATCTCTTGCTCTTCCTCAATACCCTAGTCTGGATCTAGGCCCTAGTAGGGGCTTCTTTCTAGCTAAACACTGTCCACATCAAGTACCTACTACCAATAGGTCCTAAGAGTCGTGTAAACAAAACGGCATGCCATAGTGCTAATTGGGTCTCGGGTTTACCCCTAAAACCACCACTTCTACTTATGTACCTGTCTACCTAAGGCTGCGAAAGAAAACCTGCTCATTTACAAGGTACAGCCGGTGGCGAATTTATCTACGTACCTCCTCTGCATCAAATTAATGAAAGTCTTCACAAGTCTTCTTTTGGAAATCTTCTGCAAGCGCGCTATAACCAACTTAAGATAAGTTCCACTCCACAAAGGAATGTAGTTCTCTTGACCATCATTCAGATCGTATTACTAAATACGTAGTTAAAAAAAAACTACTTTTTTTTGATAGAGGTACTGGTTCACCTAGAACTGAAAGGCTATCTTGTCTCAAACACACTTACTTTCGCCCACGTAAACTCCACTAAGTCTAGGAGCATACTAAGTTGACAAGTTTTTAACTAAAACTTGTTTATCTGTAAAGTAAATGGCCACCAGAAAAGCCTTCAACAGAACAACATTCAAATGCCAGATATGGATGCAAGAATTATCTGACGATCGTGAAACCTCTTTTGCTACTTGAATTTGGCTAAACATTCTTATCATTCTGTATCTATACAATAATTTATCGCCAACACCAATGGTTGCATATGTATGCATGTAATCGTTTAATTTTCTCTGTTTAAGCTGGCCATACTCTAAAGGACTTTCCACGTCTATGGACGATTCCGAAAGTAAATAGAAACACATAAATAAATTAATCAGCATCGTCAGAAATCATGGCGATTAAGGAAGCCCCGTCCTGCCTGAAGTGTAATGTACTATCAGTCAGGGATATAACCATTTTCACTAACAGCCATGCGGTAATCAAGTCCCTGGAATCGTGGTTTACTTCAAAGGCCGCTTTCAACTGCCGTTTTTATCTAATGGAGATGAGAGAGCAGTTCAATATTCACCTATGCTGGGTGCCAGGCCACAGAGGCATTCCAGGTAACTGCAGGGTAGACGAGCTCGCCAGACAGGGTACTACTCTAAGATTTTTGCCTGTTAGGCAAGCCCTGGGTATGCCCCTAGCTATATGTACGCATCTACTAAAGCTAAATGCTATTAGCAAGACCCACCTCAGATGGAAAAACGGCTCAACGTGTCACATCTCGAGACAAATCTGGCCTAGGCTGGACCATAAACGTGTAGTGCTGAGCTGGTCAAACTAAAGCGATCATAGATCAACTGCGTTGTCGGTGTTCTCGCTGGACACTGTCTTCTACGCCAACATGCCATAAGACTTCGCCTCTTCTCGAATGACTTCTGCAGGAACTGTAGGGACAAGAAGGAGGACGAAACCATACTTCACCTCCTATGAACTTGTCCAGCCCTGTCGCATAAAAGAATGCTCCATCTAGAGTCCCCCTTCCTTTAAGACCTTGGCGATTTGGCGTCCTAAAACGTCATGTGCATCCATCGCTTTATCTAAAGCTCTGGTTGGTTTTGTTAGTGGCCTAATGGTTCGATCTATGGTATCACAAAGGACCTTTACTGATCTAAGTGTGTCCGAACTCTCGTGGAGATAGCCAACCTAACCTAACCTTCATCCGCAATATTCAACTGTTGCTCCCACTCGTATCTATGTACATGAAATTTTCATGTAAACAATAAACTTACTAGCACGCCACCTTTCTGTGTTCCAGGGCCCCTTAGCTCCTTAGAAGATTTCCTTTATAATATACAACAACGTCAGTAGAATGCCTTAGAATCAATCTATAAGGGCACAGTACTTAACTTGCTCAGTCCACTCATAGTGCCCTATAGACGATCACAGGTTACTTACGCCCAAATTTTTTAAAATCTTTCAAAAATTATGGTCGAACAAACACCCAAACGCATCCACAAATAGACGTGATACAACTCGATACTAAGTATTCCCCTAAATCAAGATGAAATCAGATAAAATTAAAGGAAAAAAAAAGCAATTAAAAAACTACAAAACGCCATCAGTCACTGTAGTAGCCGGGATGCGCCCCACTTTTGTTTAAAACCATAAATCTTATGCTGAAACCGAAATTCGTTTCACTTTCACTCACGAAAAGTGCTGCCAACAATTAAAATAAAATTTTGCCATCCATTAATCAGTTACGCATTCATATGCGCTTGACTGGATTCGAAAACTCAAATGGCAGCCGGTGCATGGCGTTGTGCATTTACCAGTAATAGAATTAAATAAAATTTATTAAAGCACCTCAATCCAACGCTCTAAACAAGATTGTTTGTTGCCAAAAGTAAATCAACCTAAAAGATACAAAATTTACTCATATTTCTCTGTACAGATACATTCGCCGAGCGAAAAACCGATCGCTTGACTAATTAAGTAGCCCAAGGTGCGATAAGTATAAAATTAAACTTAAAATGAATTTAAGTTGGTGCAATCCACTTGCTAGCTTGCACCATACAGCCTGGTGGCAACATGGTGGCAACTTGGTGGTAGCACCGCCACCGCCGCCATCAACCGATACCGGTACCGGTAGTCATTCATTACTTGAGACATTTTTGTTTTCATGTTCAAAAGAAAAAGAAAGCGTAGAGAGCAACATTTTGTTGTGGTAGCTGCAGAACTCCGGCAAAACTACTGCAAAACAGCTGTGTGTGGGGCATGGCACCGCACGCACCTTCGTCTTTCTCTTGCTTACTTTTAACGGTATACGCAGTCGCGTAGAGGTAGCCCCTTGAGTACCATTATCACGTTGGTCTTGATTGAGTCCAAGCAACACCACACTTTTTTTTCTGTCCATAAACAGCGAGTGTGAGTTAGTTTCTGTGCGTATCTGTGTATCTGTGTGCCTGCCTGTCCAAAGATACTGAAATCTAATCACAGTCGGCCACACGTGTATACATGAAACGCATACGAAATTTATTGGATGCGGAAGTCATGAACAGTTAGTGAAATGCGTTCTCGAACCGTGCGTCGTTGGTTGGGTTTATTTTTTTGTTTGTTTGCCGCCTCAAGCCGGACCGCCCCTCCTTCATCTATTAGCGGTTTAATTAAGTGAAAATTGCTGAGCCATATTTCATGTCCTACCGCGGAGTCTCAGTTTGAGTCTTGGAACGCTGCTAGCCATTTTTCGGCAGTGGAACCTTAAATGAGATTGATGGTGGCTTCAAGATAATGATATCGGCCCGCAGTCAAATTAGGGGAAAGTACCTGCAATTATTGTAGAATGAGTACATGATTGCTGCAATGAAGTAAATGGAATGCTAATTATGTTGCCATGTAGAATGATTTAACTTAATTTTTGGTAATTATTGTACAAGATGGTTGTCTAGAAATCATTGTTGTGAATCGTGGAGGCTTGAAAAAGAATCAACTTAGTTGTTGGTTGCCCTATTTCCGAAAATGACATTTGAAACGTCAGATATCATTTATAATTAGCAAATAGCTGTCACACCGCTGTCACACAGTCACAGGAATATTTAAAACTAGTTGCCAGTAGCTCAATCCTAATGCAAGTAGCAAATATAGAAAACGAGTGACAACTGAAAATCGCATTTTGAGATTGTAGCCAACTGTCATTTGCTTTTTTTTTTTTTTTGACAGCTGAATGTGTCTTGACCAGTTTGTAATTTTACTGGATTGCAGTTAAGCCAAACTGTACGATGAAATAGTGTAATCCATTCGAGGTACCAATGGGAATATTTGAACGAGTACATGTACCTGAAATGACATATTTCAAGAGCAGCTGACATTTAACAATTGCTATTGAGAAAATACTGTCATTTTCTCCATAAGCCCACTTCGTCGCATTTCTTAATCATAGCCTTGCCAATTCGAATAGTGGCTTCGGGGCTCAGTGGGTAGTATGTTGGACTACTGAGGTTCGAAGTTCGAGCCCCAGAAAACGTCAAAAAGTTTTTTTCACGACCCTAACTTTTCCAAGTATCCGACAAACGTCGGAAAGTTAAAAAAGCTTTTCAATTCGCCTCGGATATGGGTTAAAACTTTAGCTCCCTACCATTTCCGCATACAAACACGAATGGTTGCAAGAAGCTAGACCATGGACCCTACACGATCTGTTGCGCTAGATATTTGTATTTTTTGTGCACGCGGGAGTCCATTACAGGACCACTTCGGGGGGCATATTTCTCCTCTGATATGGATACTTGTTGTGGATGGATTTTTGTAGTATCTACAGCGCATACTGTGAAACACTCAAAAATACTGAGCGAGATCATGCTGTTTGCACCGAACCGTAGAAAAAAAACAAGACTGGTTCTCATAAGGGATTAACCCAGCTAAGACCGGAATGGTTCTCTTCCCTAGAGGCTAAATGTCTTGAGGGTTAGTTTAGGTAATAAGCTTGTTTGCAGAGATAATTTAGGAAACACTACTAAGGTACCTTTTACCCTTTATTGGCTTCTATACTATATCCCCGAACAGTCAAACTGCCTGATGGCGCTACAAATCTAAAAAGTCTATTCTAAGGAAGTTCTATTCAAGGAAGGGTCAATCTGCTCAGGGTCTGGGTGACGATTATTAGTGAACACGAAATGAAAGACTAGATGTACTGACTAGAGGCGGGGTGATCAACTTGAATACAGATATAGTAACAAGCATAGAGACAGCTATAAAGTAGGCCAGATTAACATACTTAGCCTTCAGAACTTACGTGGGAACAGTTGCAGTACAGTAGTCTCAGCCCTCATGAAGCAAGAAATTTCTCCAAGGCACTTGAGCATGAAAGACGACAACTGTTCTTAACAGGAGAACACTTAATCAAGGCAGATAGCAATTAAGACTGATGATCGGTGTGCATGCATGGCATATAAATCTGAGCATGTACATAGACCGACAGCAAGACGTCTTGAAGCTCCAGGAGTATCCTTGACATAGAATGTTTCTCGAATCCTTAAATTCCACTAGACTGTCCAGACCTTTGTTACCTACTTTTAGTGTGTGGACTCACTCCAACATTTCCTCTGCTAGTTAGTTGTTTGTTTGGAGGGGAACAATACCAAGACTGATTTTTCTTTTCAAGTTTTTTCTGACGAGAGGCGAACCAATAAAGCTGGGACCGCACCCCAAGATGATTGGGGATTTCTGTTGATCCGACGAGCATACGTACTCTCATTTCAAAAGCTTCTTAGTCAATGAGCATTAGTGTCTTGCCTAGACGACGTCCAAATGTCGTATTTATAAGTAGGTTCCACTGACCTTAAGATTCTTGGAACACAGCACAAGGTTACACTCTGTTGGGTCCTTGGACATTAGGGCATACCAGGTAAAAGACTCGGAATCTCAAATAGACTTATCAGTAAACATCAGGTTTTGGCCTTACTTTGAGAAAACAAGGACCGACTGGCTTATGCAAAGGGATAGGAGATCGCTTTCTGCTCTGGAGGGAGTTATCATGGGACATAATTTCCTGTGGAAGAAGAACTACATATGTCGAGGTTGTGGAGATAAAGATGTTAGTGAAGACACAACCCACTTTTACTGTCACTGCCTAGCTCCCATCCACTTTAAATATAAATTTTTTGGACCGCACTTCCACTGGAAGAAATTTCCAGTAGAATTACTTTAACTTCGCCCGCATACCTTACCTAACCTAACCTATGTTCCACTGAGAACGTGGCCTACATAGAGAGATTTTTTTCTCAGTAAGACACTGCCAAATACTCACCGTTGTAGATCAAGGTTTTGCAATTGTTTTGGTAGAACAATGAATTTTTGGTTTGAAATTCCACTGCTGTGTGGTTCGAGTCCAAACTACTTTGAGATAGTATTTGCTTTGTACACATATTTGTGGCAGTTCTTTCAGGTTATCAGGGTGACCTCATTCTAGTACCACTTATAACCCTAAACTGGGTCACACAGTGTACTTCCCGTCCTATGAAATCGAGGGCAAACAAGACACACAAGCCAGCTTTCTAAAATAGCAACTTGTACCTGTTACCTTCACAGGACCGGTCCCCGCCCTACAGAATGCCGAGTACAACAACTACTAGGTGATAAAATCTTCTCAAAATAAATATTCTACCTATTATCAACTGTATCTTTCTGGTATAAATAAAAACAAACCTTGTCATCCGTGAAAATTCCGAAAACAAAAAAACAAACAGACGTCACCATACAGCTTTGGTCATTCGGATCATAAATAAAAAACAATGACCTTCTAACCTGTTTTCGTGTTGCCGCTGTCAAATAATATTATTTTCCTAATTAATTTAAACGTCGCCGTATCGCTAGGTATCATTGCCCTTCAGACTAATTTGATTATCATCATCTCATCATTTCGGTCTTAATCTAGATCATAAATATTCATAAACCTACACGAATTTTTGAAAATATTTTCTTGTTACACAGACTATCCATCGGCAAATCTCAGTCGGAAACTTTCACTTTATAGCGAGCAATTTAAATACCATTCGCTGTAAAAAAGTTTTGCAAAGATTTTCCACAAAAATAAAATAAAAACAAATAAATTATGAATTAGTGATTTAAAGATCATCCACACACACTCTACAATATTCGCCTTGAACAATGAAAAAAACCAACCAGTTCCACAAAACATTGTTGTATGGGTTGCTCAACATTTGGATTACTCCAGCTAACTTACTTTTCAACTTTTCCCCTTCATGTAAAAAAAATGTAAGTGATAGGTCATGTCAGAAACTGATTGTGGTAATTGTCGTTAAATTCAAACCAAGTGCAAGCCCACAAAACAAAGCAAAACCCAATTGAATTGCAACCTTCTGTTCCAGCCAGCGAGAGTGCGGTCAAAACATTTAAAATTTTGTACAACAATAAACCAGAAATCATTTGTCCAAGGTAAAGACCGACAGCAAAAAAAAAGAAAACGAATTGAAAATGAAAAAATTAAAAATTCAAAAAACTTATTGATTCAGATACATTATCTATGCGCCAGTATTCCGCCAGATACCGCAAAAAAAAAGTGAACGTGATTTTTTTTTAACACTTTAAATTAATTTAATTTTTAAGTGCATGGTAGGCCTAGTTTTTGTAGCTAAAAATACTAGTAAAAGAAAAAATTAAACCAAAGTGTTAATTTTTAAGTTTAACTTTAAATCCAGTTCTGTGGACTAAGCGGTTTTTAAGACTAAAATTAGGCAAAAAACTGGTTCGGATGTAAGGCACACACTAAATAATTTTTTTTTTGTCTAAAACTAGTCTTTTTTTTTGGTAAGTGTTGCTAACTGTACCGCGTTGTGTGTGCGAACTGCAGGTTGCGTCAAAACGATTTAATTTGCATAAATCATTTATTTTTAGGCAGGAGGTTTAGATGAAGTGATTTTGATGGAAATTTGCTGAATTTGTATGGAAATTTGACGGCTTTTAGGGGCAAAATAGACAGAAAATTATGATGAATAAGTGAAAGGGCGATTTGGATTGATTCCGGGAGTCGCTTTTTCTCACAGAGCTGTGGATACAGATTTTGGGGCTGGGAAATATGCATTCGGTTAGTAAATGAAAGTTAATAGATAAAAGGAGGTCACGGAACTTTTTAGCTGAAATACCTACAATAACTCAATGAAAAATTAAAAAGGACACGAAAGCTGACTTGGATAAATGCTTGAGCAAGTAGTAGTCAAAAGTGGTCCTCTACACTTCAAAACGAATTCGATATACCTGTTCGTCAATTGCCATGAAAGTTTCTACCACGACACACTGGGACCAACCCATCTATGTATCCCAGCAGCTGGACGGATTTGTTGACAATTTGACATTGCCTTCTGTGTTCACGCCTGCTTTACGCACTATCTACTCCAGCAAAAGATTGATGAAATCTCATGATGGCGCATCTCTTTGTCAAAATCTGGAAGAATTTAGAAGATCTACTTCTAGACTACACATTGCACCAGCGCTTCAGCACACTAGCGTCACCCGACACTTCTGGTTGAATTTCAGCGAGATCCCGAATTGAGCCATTGCCCTGTAGAGCGCCAGACTATAATTGCTATCATATGTAGCTTTGAACTTCATGAAAAGATGAACTGTGTCTCGACTTGAAGTTCGTTGGTCTTTTCCAGAATTTGCTTATAAAACCCTGCCGCTCGGCAGGTTGACGTCGCTAACCCAGATCTATCAAGACCTAGAGGCACTTGCCGATACCCTTCAGTTCGTTAGTCAGGTGGACTAATAGATGTAGTCTCAACCGTAGTCCCACGACGACTTAGTTGGTATAAGCCGGAAGGCACCTATCCTGGATAACCAGAATTAGGCTCTGAGGGGCCTTTGCATATCCTTAGGAAGGCCAGACAAGCACTGTGACCTGGAGAGATCTTTTGTGCTGTCCCTAGGTTCACCTAGTAAAGGAGAGAATATTTATCCCGAGTAAAGATCAAGGTCGTGAAGAAACCTTAAGATCGTTTTTGCGGGTGACTGGAACTGAACTCCCTTCGAAAGTGTCTTTGCGTGCTTCGAGCCATGGCGAACTAATCGCACGGGATATGCTTGACAGTCTCTCGATCTTCCAGACAAAATTGGCACATGTCCATAATACTTATGCCCATATGGTAGTTGGGTGAACAATGTCCGGTGAGGAAGTCCATGAGGAGCTTAGCATCACACTTGTTCAGTGCGAGAATTTCCTAACTTCTCTTGCTATCGGAAGCATTGAAGAAAATCTTGGCTTGACGTAGCCCGGTTAATGAGTACCATATTAAGATTCTCTCTTGGTGATCCCATGAGTGAACCTCCATCTTTATGTGGCTGGTGGATAAGCCGCAAAAGGGAGACGGGACAATGAATGAAGATTGCGATCCTAGTCTGGCTAGCTCATCTCTATTCCCTCATGTCTTGGAACCCAATGAATGGTAATTTGATTGTGAGCAGCGAGTTTCTTTAGGATGTCCAGGCAGTTCCAGACGAGCCTGGACTCAAAGCAAAAGGAGTTCAAAGCCTTTATCACCGCCTGACTGTCGGAAAAGATGACAATTTGTTTTCTAGGAAGGTTGCGTCTGATGCATTCTCTGGCACATAGCTCAATTGCAAAAACCTTGGCTTGAAATACAGATGTGGAGCAGCCCAGAGAAACTGCTTGTTTGAGCTTGAGGGCCGTATATGCCTGGACTAACTCGGTTTTCTGTTTCTGAGCCATAGGTGTACCACACAGAATGGGAACTGAAGAAGATTTGAACCCCATTACTCCATACACTGTGTTCCGGAATGATGGCTTTCAACCGGCTGGCGAAATTCAACCGAGAAAGAATAAAGTCCGTAGTACAAAGCGACGGACTGGAAAACATAGGTTGGGTTAGGTTGAGTTGAGCCACTGCCACTGATCGACACAATGCCATCCAGCCTTAATTTAAGTTGTTTCTTGGCAAGTTCATCGCCCCTACAATTCCCTAGAATGTCCTTAAGCTCCGACATCAGCAAAGGTGAATTTCGAACTGCTCCGCCATCCTTTAAAAGACGATCGACAATCTAGAGCTTCCACTGAGTGTAGTAAAATCGCGGATATTTATGGCTGATATAACGATTTTCTATAGCAGGGATTTCCTAGACTGTAATCTTTCTCCTCCTGGAACGCGCTACGAAAAGAAGTGGCTAAGATAAAGCCTTTCAGAGAAGACACCTCAACAAGCTCCGTCGATATAGAAGTGTTTCTATCGACTCTTGCCAAAATGACCTGGAGAGATGGTAACTTGGAAGTTTTTGTGAAAACTTGGTCCGAACAACATCGTGCCACTCATGTTGTTTACTACACGACTACTACTACATCTAGGGCATTCTGGGTATTCTACAGAATGACTTCTACAGAAACTTCAGAGATAAGGAAGAGGAGGAGATCGTATCCCACTTCCTTTGTACATGGCATTTCCTGCGCAAGCTAACATTAGGAAGGCAACTTTAGGTGAGTACCTGGTCATTGATCTGAATGATCGTGTAGTGGTTACACGTCTGATATTTTGAAATTCATATCCATTCAGACAGATACTCTCATTACTCCATACTCCAATATCTGGCAGCTTACTGACATTAGTGGCGCTACAGCTTTTGGTGAAGCTGGGCCTCAACCAACAAGCCTCTCCACTTAGCTCGGTCCTTGGCTAAGGCTACGCGAACAGTGATGCGAGAAACCGATGTGATGTGAGAAGTGTTTACTTTGCGATAAAACCGTTCACATGTATTTTTAAGTACGTGCGCATAGTGAAGCGATATTCAATGCTGTGCGCACGTTCATGAGACTCGCATCGCTTTCTCGCATCACTGTCCGCGTAGGCTAACTGCCTCCAGTTGCTCAACCCAAATTAGGTGAGGTCCCCTTAATTAAGTCAATTATTCTAATGATAGCGGCTTTCGAAAGGAAGTGTCTAGATAGCAAGTTTAGGCCAAGGTAGCAGATGATCGCTATCAGTTTCCCATAACCTGATCCAATTTCCAAAGCAGTGAAATGCATACTCCAACATAAGGTCTACAATTAGCCTCAGTTGATATGCATATTACCACTGGAATGCCCTATTCTCAAATTATTCAAATTACCTAGACATACCCTCTGCGCAATTACCTTCTAGACCGACACCCTTAATTTCTCGCTATAAATTAACTGGCGCCCTTCTAACCCTAACCCGCTCTATACTAGTCCAATACTGCATCTAATTCTACATCAACCAGGAAGAACTTCCACTTGTCAATGACTAATTATCCCTTCCCGCACAATAAACCACACAAAGAGACACCAACAACAACAACAACAAAACTCCTATTTTGCAACTCAAATACCTCCGCGACGGTGTTCAATGGATGGAATTTTTATGCAACTATAATTGCATTATGCAGTGAGTAAAAAAAAATATGGAAAAAAAGACCACAAAAAAGGAGGAAAAAAAAAATAAACAAACTCATAATGAAATAGAAATTTGCAATTCAAATGCAACATGTTGAGTGGCCGAGTCATGTATACACACCACATCTGTACACATTCATGTGCAACACTGAGATAGCCAATCATAGTCTGAGCGAGGTTTTGTTTGTGTGGGAGTGCTACTTCAGTGCATATCTGCAGATACTTCGAATACACATTCTAAGCCTGACAGATACATTTTTGATGAAATGAGGTTAGATAGAGCGATCAGATCATGTTGCTGCTGATGATGATGATGGGAATGATGAGGGCTGAGTGAGGGTGAATTGATTACTATCGTTTCGTCCCTTTGTGCGTGTTTTTTTTTATCTCGCTCTTCTCCTCTTTTGCACATGCAATAGATATGCGATACGTTAATTGAAATACTCATGAAATTGATTGTAAAGAACCGGAAACGATATGGATCACTGACAAGGTAAAGTATAAGTTAAGTTAACACTTTGTATGCTTTTACTGCGGATTGTAATTGAATCGGTTTTGTAGGTACATACATACATACGAGGTCAATGATAGATTTCTGTCATAAATGACGCTGGAACTCACCTGAAATGAGAAAAGAAAAGAATGAGTTAGTAAAAATGCATTGAGATACTTTGTTTATTAGAAATATTTTCAATGAGATCGATACATGACTGGAAAATCATGTAGGAAAATTCCGAAAAAGGCTACTCTAAAAACCATTTTTGTTTAAAAGGACCTGTAATCCATTTACGCCTTCAAGTAACACAACCGAAAGCTAGATTCTAACAGCAGCAAAAGTTCAATAACTTAAAGAGTGCATGTGTTGTAGTTAGGAAGTTTTTAAAATGAAATCAAGACAGAGATTGAACTTCAATCGTAATACAACTTTTATTTATTAACTTTAATTACAACTTATAAAACTAGGGAAAGGAAAATTGTGAGCTCTTAAGGCTTGGAGGTTTTTAGCGGAACGTCCTTTAGGTTAGGCGCGAAAAAGTCCAGTGTGCTTTTATGACAGCAGGTGTCAAGTTAGGGCGGCCATCATATCGCCGATAACACGCTACGAAAATGCTGCCAGATCACATCAGCTTCCCTCACACTTATTTTTGATTAAACCTGACCTGTTTAGGCGCTCAGATCGTCGCAGCTCTGGTGCGATTCCTGCAAGTTCCAGATCTCCTGCCAGGTTTTCTGGATTCACGTTTCGGACTGGACTGGACGGCTTGGGTGAATCTAGATTGATGTTAGTTGGTGGTGGATCTGGATACATTAAAACGTCGGAGTTGTTGAATTTAGATCGATTGTCGTTTGGTGGTGCTTGAATGACTCCTGTCTTCTGTTTGTTAATAGGGTTTGGTACTATTTCAAAACGATGGAAGTCTTCGTTGTCAGCTGGAGTACGAAATCGTATTTGATTCTGGTGGCGCCGGAAAGTACCTGTGTTGGACTTTACAAAATACATTCTTCTGCCTAGGTTCTTCTCTATAACTGCAGCAATCCACTTCTGTTTACGTTGATACTGACGTACGAAGACCGGTTGGCCAGTACCAAGACCGGTTGTGGTGTATCCAGTAAAATTTTTCGAAGTGCGGTTTTGAATGTACGCACCATCCTTTCAGCTGCGCCGTTGGATTCCGGATTAAAAGGTGCTGACGTCACGTGTTGAATAGAGTTAGATCGACAGAACTGTTGGAAGTCGCTCGATGTAAACTGAGTGCCGTTGTCAGACACCAGGGTTTTGGGAAGGCCCTCTATTGCAAAAATTGATCGCAAGGCTTGAATGGTTGCCTTTGACGTGGTGACTGCAATCAACCACATCTGATTCTGGAAAGGTCCAGCAAAATCGATGTGTATTCGTTGCCACACTTTTTCAGTCGATGGCAAGGAAAATCTTCAATCAGCGCTGAGCAAACTTCATCCAATTGGTGATCAGATTCTTCGGTGCGGTCAAAAATCTCATCCGGTCCAGTCGGCAACCGCGACAGGCAGTCGGCATTCCCGTATTGTTTTGTGGGACGATAACGCATGGTATACGTGTATCCCATTAGAATGAGTGCCCATCGTTGGAGACGTTGGATCGTCATATGTGGTAATTTTTTGGACGGACTGAAAATGGTGACCAGCGGCTGGTGGTATGTAACCAATTCAAATTGACGACCATAAAGATACTGGTGAAACTTTTTAACTCCGTAAAATATGGAAAGGGCCTCCTTTTCTATCTGGCTGTATTTTTTTTTTTTGAACTTCGTCTAACGTCTTCTTCTAAACTGACGAACAAAACTCACAAATAGAGAAAGATACTCGCATCATGCAAAGTTTACATTTTTTTCAGGGCACTTAGATGCAGCTGGTCTATTGTACTACCAGGAAGCAAGACCCAGTATTACCCATTTTACTAGAATTCCTTCCACTTCAATGATGCAGAGCTTAGGGTATCAGCACTCTCCACATTAGCACCGAAAATCAGCCACCTGATCCGAACAAAGGCAGGACAGTAACAAAGGAAGTGATCCGAAGTATCGTCACCCTATCCACAAGCATCGTAGATATCTCATTCAGCTTTGTTTTACACCTTTTAACGAGCTTGCATGCTATCGAAGTTAATTGCAACGTATTTATGGATACTTAACTACCAGCACTGACACTGATTATTTTCCGTAAAGATTTCCCTTTTTAATCATTTCGACTGTTTTATGAACTTTAGCTTGGAAACCTCTGCGATCATTAAGTCAGAAAAATCGATTTGTATTCCGAGGCCCATAGTAGACGGGAATTCCCGTGGCAATGTATTCGATGCAAAGTTAACTACTGTCCCATTTTTTCCACTACGAATGCACTCACTTGTAGTTTGTAGTTCTCTTGGTCCGGGAACGGCTTCCCTGAGTCTTAGTATTTTTAATATCCCCTGCCGATATCCAGATCTGCCGTTGGGAGTTGTTCTTCTTGTTTCTGGCACCCCTAAAACAGTCTGCCCATTTTATGGGTTCGCTAAGTAGAATTTTAGAATCGTATCCTGAGGCTACCGTTGGTGTTGATGCCATTGAGAACACTACGTCTAGATTCTCTGACCGTTGAATCTTCAAAATATTCGTAAAGTAGCATTTCTTCTAGAACGTTTCCCGCTATAAAATGGGTCATCAGTATGTTGTTCCGAATGCTGAGATATTTTGAAGTTTTCTTGGGTATCATCACAATTGGAGGATACAAGGTATAAGTGGGAGTTGTTTTCGATGTGTCCACTCTCAGACGGCTCAGATCATTCATAGTTATTCACTAAAAGCAGTGAATCATGTAGTCTGTCGCTAAGTATAGGGAGGAATGCTTGCGGATACCAGTTGGCCACATCATCGTAGTAGATGTCTACTATGAGTACTGCGTCAAGTTGCTAAGAACTGTTGAATATATTATGAGTAAGTTTTAAGCTGTAACCCTGAGGCCAATACTCAAGCCTCGGTCTTGTAGAGGAGGAGGAGCTACAAAGATACAAATTGAGCTCTTTTCTGCACCTCTTATCCCTTGACCACCAATTAAATACAGTGCCATAGGACTACATATCTAAACGCCATGTAACTATGGTACTATTCTGAATTCGTTTTCAAAAGACTTCTACTTACTAATTAACTTCCAACTTCAGGGTGAAATTTCGTCCCAAGATCGCTGAAGAAGGAAGCAAATCTTTACCGTCGGCGTCGGTTCAAAGACATATTGGGGTGTTAGAGGGAGTATCTTTTTAGGAACATACATACATACATGTATATATACTCGTACGAACTTACTTACTTACTTAATTAAAGGGGTCCCAACCCCCGGAGGGTCCCTGCCTGAGACACAGCACCCTTCCAACCTCTTCAATCCTGGGCACGCTGCTTCCAGTTTCCAGACCAAGCGCTCTGGCATCCGCAATAGCTTCCTTAAAACGGAGGTCCGGTCTTCCTTGCCGTCTCGAACCTGGGGGCTGGGATTCAAAGATCCTCTTAGCTGGAGCATTATTTTCCATTTGCTCGATGTGGCCGAGCCAGTGTAGTCGACGTGTTTTGGCTTTCCGGACTACATCCACAACTTGATACATCTTATAGAGTTCGCGGTTATATCTTCTTCTCCGTTCGCCTTCCTCGCATATGGGACCGAATATTCGACGAAGAATTTTTTCTTGAACGTATTCAAAATCTGCGCTGCTTTCCTGCTTATCGTCCAACACTCGGCGCCGTAGAGCAGAATTGACAGGATAAGTGTTTTGTAGAGCACGCATTTTGTCTTCCGAGTTAGGAGTTTTGAACCCAGTTGTTTCGCCAAACCGAAGTAGCAGCGGTTTGCTTGGGTTAGTCTTCGTCGGATCTCCACTAAAGTGTCGTTCGTGGAGTTGATTTTTATTCCGAGGTAGGTAAACTCCTCAACCACTTCGAAGTTACTGCTGTCAACAGTGACGTTTTGTTTTAGGCGGTGGTCAGATGCTGCTTTGTTTGTTGACAAGATGTACTTTGTTTTGTCCTCGTTTACCTCGTACGACCTTATGCATCCCAATGCTATTGGCTTTCGGACCTGTCCAACTTCCAGCTTTCAGGCGGAATTATTATTGATAATCTGAGACAAGATGTGCTTGTCACATCCGAACGAAAATCCATAAAATTGGTGAAAGAGTACAAGCGAAAGTTTCGCCGTGGTAAGCCTTTGTTGGTCATGAACGGACAGATAAATAGACCAAGTATTTCAAGAGTCGCTTGCGGAAGATATCTCACTATCTGTGGAAGCCGTCAAGTTATCATCTTCTTGAGTTTCTTGTCAAAAATTTTTTAAAGATGGTCCGTGGTCACTCGATGGATTCTGGGATTCGAACCTTGAACCTCCTGCTCAGTAGTCCACCGCACTAACGGGGCTCACACTCGAGAGGGATCAGCGAGTGAATAATCTAGCAAAGCGTGCATCACCTCTTCAAAAAATGTTCCTGCACTTTATGTCAAAACTTTATTCCAAGTGGTTCGTGGCCACTCTTGGTCTCAGGAGGGGTATGATTGGGCCGATAAATTGGACAAGCATTCATCACTGTCAAGGGGACAATCTTCTTTCATTTTCTCTCAGAAGCTGACTTCAGATAGAAGAGTTGAGGTACCTGTGCTTTAGTAAGGTCGATATGGTCAACCTGTTGCACGGTACAATCCCATGAGTTCCACAATAGATTTCGAGCTAGCTGGCTCACATGCATGTCATTTAATACACACTGCTAAAGCTATAAGGATAGAAATGCGACACATGAGAAGGAAACTCTTTCCAACTTCCTTTGCGGATATCCAAGCCTAGCTAGAAGTAAACCATTCATCAGCGACCTCTCAGAAATGACAGACAGAAAGAGAATGACTTGAAGATTCGATCAGGTTCCTTAACTCCATGGGCTGGGATCTACTGGATTTTCTTTAAGGTGTCAATTACATTCATTGACAACCGCATCACGTAAGTTCTGTTTATCAAAATGGCGGATCAAAGCTACGTGGCTTCTTAGCTAGATTCCCTATACTCTCGGTTTTACTCATCTACCTAGGAGCTGATTTTGTATCTCTGCCGCCTATGTTAAGTATTTCTTTGATGTAAACATGCAGCTTCACGTCATGGATGTTTATTTTGCGATCGATGCCATCGATCTGGGAATAATTCCAATCAGTTCAGGCATGAATTGAGCATATTCACTAGGACACGAAAATGAATACAAATATTTGGCTCAACAGACCGTTTGGGGTTTTTTTTTGCACGAATGGAAGGGACCTATGTACAATTCAAAGCCATATCGGGATGGCGAATAATCACGAGCATGATCGGTCTTAATAACAGCGTTGAGAGTTGAGAATGGGTATATCCTCCACGATACCTACTTTATCTTCAAATCTTTTACAAATTTCTTAAGCTTCCGCTGGTTCGTCCTGAAATGGCGTTTCGTATTTTCGTGTTGACTTGTGAACAGCCCGCTGAAGATATTTTACAACAGCCTGGTAACTGACGAGGAGAAAGTGGCAGTGGATTGGTCGATACGGCGCGAAGATAGTTCTATTGCGGAGTACGCCATGCAATGGAATCGACTTACCCAATCAGGCAGACGAGTGGACCGCCCTAGGCAGACATGGAGAAGGACAATCGAGGAGGAATCTAGATCACTGGGAATGATTTTGAAGGAGCTCAAGCGCGTTTGAGAACTTCGAACACAATGGCGCGCAGGTGTTTTTGACGCCCTAAGCTCCACGATAACTAAGTAAGTAAGAAAGAAGGTAAAATTTTTTGATTACCATCTCCTGCGCTTGCTATTTTCGATCATCGCTTTGACATGGGTGATCAGTAAAGGGGCTCCTCCTCCAATGATCTTGTACAACCCCATTCAGCATTCGACTGATGAACTTGAGGTGTCAGTAAGTCGGACATTTCTCCAACGAGACATTGAAAACTTTGCACCTAACTTTCGTATCGTATCTCAATAGTATGTATCTCAACAATTTCTGTTTTGTTTTACCTTGCAAATCCAACAAATTTTCTTGCATTTTCTTGTTTTTATTGCACAAATAGTCAGAGAAACCGATACAACTTGTGCACGCAACAATTCTAGTGAAATGCGAAAAATGTTGTTTTCCTTAATTATTACGTCTCAACAACTAGGCCCGAGTATGCGAATTGTTTTAATTGCATTTTTTTGTTTGCACTCTTTTCCTTTCCTTCTCTGCTCATTTCACGTGTGATTGTTCAGTTAAGTTGCCTACTTTCTCGAATCTTTGTACATTTTACACTCAAAAGGTTAATCTTAAAAATTTTAATAACACAAAGCAGGCAGAAAATGGCCAGAAAAACAGCAAAAAACGGAAAAAGATACATGCATCTGAGCATTGCTACCGTTTAAAAATTGTTTACCACTTCTTTGTGGCGGGTTTCGACTGAATAATTTTTCCATCCATCTACCTCTGGTAATTGTTGTAAAACAAACTGGCGCGGTTCAGTTATGTTTGTTAATTTAATTTCTTTTTTTTTTTGTTAGCTTTGCATAAGGCTTGACAAGACTGTAGACTGAAATTCGGATTGCTCGCGTTTAATGTATTTAAAAAGAGAATTTACAAGGTTTTTTTTGAATATTTTTTGTATTACAATGGCGGAGGCTTGTTAGCCTAGATGGAACAAGGAAGTTGGATGTTAATAGGATAATGACTACTCTCTTGTTATGGACTGAAAAGTGGTAATTAAAATTGATTACGCCAATAAATAAGAGATAATCGCTTTCCACAACAATCCATTCAGCCATCAGTCAGCACCAATTTGATGCAAATGCCAACCAACACTGGAGCCATCAAAAAGTGGCACACACAGCATCTATCGAACTCCACCTGTGAAGCGAAGTATCTGTCGAGCGATTCTGCACGTAGGCAAAATAAAAAAAGATCGCAAAGAGAAACCATAACCAAAAGAGAGAACAAGTCAATGCTTGGTCACACCATGGAAGTTGGTAGAGCCTCCGTGGTCATCGTCATGACAGCAAAAAGAAAGACACAGCAAACCAACGAGGAACCATATTGAGTGGTGAGCTGCACTTTGATCTGGTTTGCCTTAGGCAATTCGGTTGAGTATCGGTGCACCTGAGGTGCATGATGTATGCAAGCAAGAATGTTGCACAATATTTCTATTAAAAGTCGTTCATGGACATCGAGTGTTTGGCTGACGGAAATTCGGACACGGAATGATCGCAGGTAGTTGAACGAGTACGTATGTACGTCAGAAATGATTCGAAGTGAATTTGCACTGTTTTTGGAAGTTCGACTGCGATTTGAATTTGCAACTAATCCAATCCATCTGACAGGTGGTGATTAGCTACAATTTGGAGCTACCATAAAGCGGTGCTACCAAGTGAATCATATGGAAGAAAAGAGTAAAATGGTCACAATTAGCACGAATTTGCTGGTTACGCAGTGATTATAGGTTGTTTCAAGCCAGGCTTAAGGATATCAAATTATTTGTAGAAGTTGCTGCTATTTTTTAAATTTCCCTTACAGCAGGTGACAGTTTCCTTGGTTACTTTAAGGTTAAGTTCCTTGAGCGATTTTCAGTTCCGTTTAATACTTCGGACTGTAAGGCCTGTACTGTGATATGGACTTAGTAAAAGAAGCCACGAATTCATCGCCCAAGAGGTTATAAATGTGTCGGTTCATTGCGATCTTTGTTGATCTTTGTGCACCCCGACTTGGAGCTCTAGTCGATAAGATACTTGACTTAGAGCACCTTTTTCAGTCAAATTTCCTTGATGAATCGAAGTACCTGGAGAGGATCTACTAGTAACAATAGTAGATCTTCTTCTGATAGTTGGTAGGCATCCAAGTGTTTCTTTCTTTTGTGTATCTGTGCTATACATTCCTTTAGAAGGTGCCCCTGGGTATCTCCTACATCTGCGTAAAATCCACAGTCTCCACGTTGCTCTATACCCAGATTCCTAAGGTGCTCCTTAAGTCTAAAGTGACCTGTTAAGTCGAGGCGTTAACTAGGCGTCTGAGGAACAAAGGACGCAATAAGGCTTGGGCTGTATGAGCTGTGGCGCCACTCTGATGGAACCAAAAGTTGTCGATGGCGTTATCAGTCAGAATTGGCATCAAAAACGTCACGCATTGGGTGCGGAAAGGTTCTTCGTGAATTAATTGAGGGTTTTCATTGGCGTAGAATCGACAAATTTGATTCCAATCAAAGAAAAATTAGCCTCATCGCTCCTGACAGCTTTTTGCCAAACATCATCGTCGATTTGACTCGATATTTTCGGTGATCCCTCAATCCTGGCCTATACAGCCTAAATATTCTCATCAGACCTTCTCGGATGACGTCGGCCTTAATGACTGGCACTACCCAGATTGCCGGTGGCGATAATTTTTTTGGTGTAAAAGTCTGATGATGTGATCTGAAGGCGCTTCCCTTACTCGATACTCAGGTTGCGTTTCCACAAATGAAAACATTTTTTGATGTACAGCTGCAGGATAACAGCGCGTTGCAGTGGCGTGTACGAATTCGTTTGGACTGACGCTTCGAACGCGAGCTGTCATAAGCCGATCTGAAAACAGATGTCAAAGTTATAGCGTTGCCAGATGCCGAAGGTTTAAATGGCCCACACTGTAGGTTTTTGAACGAAGACAACGAGTTTCTGACGTTATTCATTATTGTGAACTAAATTATACTAAGGACCTGTATCAGAGCAACAAATAGCCTTTTCAAAGGAGAAGTGTGCTGTAATCTAAAAAAAAAATGACTTCGAAGCTGCGGATTAAGCCGCTGTTTTGGATTTGCTTTGACAACACTTGGACACTAAAGTATTTGTGGTCAGAGCATTAGAATCGATTCATGTTTCATCAGAGATATGGAGGCCAGAGGCCAGGTATTCACATATTAAGTTGACGAGGTTTATTTCTCAAATTAAAGCTAGCAATGTACCCTGAAAGTGGGAGGTCTTCCAAATTTTAAGCATTCTTTGAAAAACTGGAATATTTTCTCAGATGTTCATCATACCAGGACTTACATTCTGACCTAATTTACACTCAAAATCCACTTGCATTAGGCAAACAAATTTAATTTTGTAAATATTACAAAACATCTAATCAATCAAATACAGAGGTTGCAAACGTCCTTTCTCTTCTATGCGTATCTGCGCCATCGAAAACGTTATAACACTTTGCCCAGGAATGTGCATATAATTCCTTTCAAACACCCAAGTACACAAAACACCTGCGACAGCATAACATGACAGGTTGTGTCCTCGTTTCATTTTAATTTTTATTTTTTATTTTTTTGTGTAACCAACGTCACAACAGCAAGTTACTATAGTATTTCTTTAAAACAGGCTCTTGCAACAAGTTAAACCACAAGATACCCAACCCCAACATCGCTATACACCATTTAGGTATCTATAGATACAAATTAGACCGACTCCCGATCAAAAGATACACAAAGACCGTCATAAATACGCCGTAGATACATTGTGAATGCAGCTAATCACCAATAGATGGTGGTTTGCCAGATACGAAATAAAAAACCACCTCCTCCTCCTCTTCCTCCTCATCCTCCTCTTCCTTGCCTCCTCGACAGCATTGTCAACATTAATTTGCGTTCATCGGTTTTGCGTATTTCTTGCAGTTCAAAGCGGAAACCGCTCTCCCCGGGTTAATAGCGCCAATAAAAACGAAAAAAAAAAAAAAAAAAAAAACACATAAGCAGTCACGAAAATGTCATTTTTGTGTCAGTGGTAGGATTACGTTGTTTCACTTTCAGTTTTCATTCCCATTGAGATGCAATTACACACACGATGTTTGTGTGTGACGACGATGATGAGAGGAGGCTTAGGCTTTAGCTTAGGCTCTCATTGTGCGGCTGCGCGGCTGTCACCGGAATGCGCGGTGGGTGAGCCAGTTTATCACGCTCATTGTTACACATGATGGTACTTCTTCTAATGCTTTCGCTTTTTTTTGCTGTCTCGTTTGACTCTGTTATGAGCTTCTTTCATGTCTAAGTGTACAGAAGTATCTGTGTTGAAAACAAAAGCGATGAAAAGTTTCTCTTCGATGTTTGCGCTACTTTTTCGAAAGCCAGCCAGCCAACAACCAACAACCAATTGAGACGGATTCAGAAGTGAGTGGGGCGAACCGAAATCGTAACCGAAGACTACCACAGTAAGTTGCGTAAAAAAACGGGACTCTGTATAGTAGAGCTCTTTATTTATTTATTTGTTGTTCACATGTCTGCATCATTTTGACATTTGCCTGACGGTTGTGTTGTTACCGACACTCGTGTGTCTATTGATGGGAAAAAGTTTTTTGGTGTTGACAAGGTTATTGCAGAGTGTGATGGTAATAATAGGCATAGTTGGGCCATTGTTATGAATGGAGATTTATTGGCAATACCTGAGGTCGAAGTTATTGTGGTGCCTTTCACTTTGGTGAAGGCCAATACACAAGAGGGGCACGACAAGATATTCACGTATAAGATACTATTTCCTTTGGCTGAAAACTCTTTACTTGAGTTGGTTAGTAAATACTCTCCTTCAATCGATCTCGAGGTAAAAATAGTTTACGGTATATTGGTTCGCAAAAGTAACAGTAAACTGAGCAAGTACTGATCTCCGGAAAATACGAGCACGTGCCATATTTTAAGCAAAAAAAGGATGGCAAACGACCGCTTTTCTGATCATTTGCTGTCAGCAAAGGTGTGTGATAAATTAAGACTTTGGGCCAGCACAATTCAGCTTACGTTCTACGATCACTCAGGGGTTACCCATAGATGACAGGTCGACAATAGATGACAATAGTAGATGTCAAAACAAGTGTGAAATATTTAGCTTTCCACCTCTCTACTAATAGGAGCGGGGTAGTGTGTGGTCATGATGAAGAGATCCTATCTGCTGAGATAGTAGGTTACATTTCAAAGATCAATTGCAGGCTAGAATTGTTTCTATAAAGACAGATTGTAACGCCATCTAACAAACGAACAACTAAGCACAGACACCAACCATGGAATAAGAAGTAACTAGAAGAATAATTTTTCTTTCTCAGACCACAACAACTTCAAGTAAATTCCTAAAAAAACGCCTGAGGTTCAAGCACCCAGCAAGCACTGTGCCAACGAAATTATTCGCATTCCATCTTATTAGGTGCCATTGACAGTCTGCTTCAGTCAGTGATTGATTTCAGAGAACAGTTTCTAAGGTGTTACTATTTGCTTAAACCAAAATATAGAAGTGGTGCGGTAGAGGAGGCCTTTCTCAACTTTCTTTAAAGACAATCATCTTTCCGATCCATGACAGATCCGTAGACTTCGAGGTAGTAAGGGACTTTGTCTATCTTCGCTCTGCTATTAATTCTGACAATAACTCCTCAGCAGAAATCAATAACTCTTGTCAATCGGTGTTGTTTTAGGCTAAATAGTAGTAAGGCCCTATCCCGAAAAACTAAGAAGACTCTCTACAAGATCCTGTCCTGCTCTATGACCCAGCGTTATGGCGCTGAAGTACGGACTCTGTCAAAAGCGGATGAAGATATCCCCGGTCATTTCGAGAGAAAAATCTTCGTCTGATATTCGGTTTCGTTTGCGTTGACGGGTTTTGGAGAAGAAGATTCAACGATGAAATTTACGAGATGCGACATCGATTTAGGCAAAAAAAAAACTTGGGTGTTCGAATCTAACCCGGAGAGACAATGCGGTAGAGAGCTCGCACAAGTAGAAGGGGACCTTGGAATGCGCAACTGGAGGCAGTTAGGACCTGGCTTACTGGAGAGGCTTGCTGGTTGAGGCCCAGATTCACCCCGACCTGTAGCGCCACCTAATAAGTTAGATCCTTAAATAAATCAATTCATAAGCAGATATACTAACAATGTCACTCTGCGATTTTCACCGCATTTGAGAAAAGTACTGGACAATGAAGCCCTAAATGACACACTGGTTGTATATTTTCGTCGTAAGATTAAAAAGAATTATGGCGCTTGTATTTGATGGACAAAGACCAAAGATACCACCAATAAAACGCTTACTCATAACCAGTCGCCTGACGCCACCCGATATGTAATCCTTGTATTCGAATACTGACTTGACTAACAGGCTGAGAGGCTTACATGTTTGGTTATTATTTGTATGTACTCATCCTCCAAAAGTCTCTCTAAGATAAACGCATTTCAAATCAGAGGCTAACCTGACTCACAATAATGGCGCCCGACGTGCAGCACTGGAATGATGCACTGGAGTGGAGTGGAGTCGAGTGGAGTTTCGTAAGGATTCGAACTTATTTCCATTTGAAGGAATGTAATATAAGACAGTGCTTTGAGATTCAAAATCGAAAATGAAGCAGATTCATTCGTTTTGTCGACGTTATGGTGTTGGCGATATTCGTTCGTCTTGAATGGCATGTTTGAAAGTTAGGTGAGGCGCAAGTGGCTACTTTTGCAGTGAGCAAAAATACACTCAATCAGAATATATTCATTGCGAAACCATAGAATCTTGGTATTCTCCACTAACACATTGAAGCTTCTACCTACTGTTAAGAGTTTCCGACAGCCGCCTATGCCAAATCATTGAAGGAAATGTAAAACTTTGGAGACCGCCTCTCGACTCAAAATGTAGTCAACCATTTTTGAATACTTGCAAGCCATTGGGAGAGTTCTGTCCTGACCACAGCAGTTTCTCAGTGAGAACAAGTAGATCGCTTTTATCTAATTAAGGCCAGATCTACCTATTGATATAGTACTTCATGCCTCTCGGTTGGTATTTTTTGCATGTCCCCTCTTGCCTAGGATTTTGATTTAATAATTCCCAGTTGCATTCAGTTTGGGAAGGTATTTCCTGGTAAACAAGCTTATTCAGTTTTGAAAGAGCTGATAACTAGTCCACACTTATCTGGGCTGATAGACAGAAAGTTTGGGGAAGGGATCTCAAATAAGCTTCCAGGATAGACAGAAGCTTCACAGACACCCCTATACCAACGTTGACTTGAGTTGACCCTTCAGTCTTCCACTTCCAGGTCAAAAAGTAACTCGCAAGCTACAAGAAGCTAGAAGCGCCGTCCGGATGTGTATCATTAATCCTTCTGTTGAGCAAACGGTTTGTTAGTGATTTAAGCAGAGCTTCTATTTCGAGGTTTAAGTGTTCGAGCCCGTAGTAGATTTAACTGAAAGACCTCAAAAATGTGGAAGGCATCAATGGTATACTCTATCTAAAGAGTTCTAAAGACTTTTCAACGATTTGTACCAGTAAAGCTGGTCACCAACTGGGTAATAAGCATATTGAGGTGCTGACAATATATTGGGACAGATGCTGTAGGGTAAACGATAAGTTTTATTACTTAATATAGACAAGCGTTAGAGCTTCATGCAGTGTGCATTAAAATAGCACTTCTGTCATCCTTTAAAGATAGCTTCTAACTAGGAGGCGAAGAAATCGTAGATTTCCTGAATTTCAACGGATATGCAATAAGGGCCTGTCGACTTAAAAGGCTTGAAGCTATAAACATGTCGCAGACAATTTTCATCTTCCTCACTAATTGCATGCATAGAGTGATAGATTGGAACAACCAGGGAAGTGAGTATCCACAAAATTGTTCACGAAGATAATGTCTGCAGCAGCTATGAATAGCTGGATTTGGGAAAGTATAAGGCATCATGAGCATCCTATTTACTTGTAAACACGGTCCAAGTCTGAAGTAAGTGAATCGAAAAAGTGAAGGAAATTTTAATAAAGCCAAGGGTGGAACCATGCTGTGCTCAGTAAAGTTTTATTTTTCTATTCGAGATACAAGCCATCTTGGCATCTACCTCAATCTGTTTATGTTGAACTATTCTCAAAGCCCTACTACGCTAGGCTTGAGGTTTTCCTGTAAGCTGCGATCATCAAATGCTTTTGAACTCGTAAAAACAAAGAAAAATTAAACTCATGTAGCTGCCAGCAAACATTTCGCTCAACCTGTATCTTTTACTGGCAAAAATAAAAATACGGAATCTCTCGTATCCAACAGATGGCCCCGGGCAGTGGAATAATTTTATTTCATCACTTTTTATTTTGTTCTGTTCGCAAGACGTGCGTGAACGATACGATCACGGCGGGTATTTTTGTGAGGTAGGTTCGGTGAAATTTCATATTTCCTTGTATCTTTCATCTTTTCGCCGTTGTTCTTCTACTCAGGCAGGCACATATAAATGGGCCACGGAAACTTTGCGTTCGCTACTAAGGCCACTAAAGCCCGGTAGCTGTAAAAAATGATTTATGCATGCACCGTGATTGCGATCATCTTTTTTTCGTATTCCTGAGATACATACCTCTATCTTCGTTTACTTTACGCACTTTTTTTACGATATACTCCGCAGAGGTATACCGTGTGGATTTCGCAACCTCAACCCGATCGTCGTTGATCAATTAGTAGCGTATTTTATGCTCGCAACCACTCTCTTGACATTTTATTGGCAGTTAATTGCCTTGTTTACACCCAGAAAGTGCAGCGCTTAATATTGTCCGCATAAAAATCAAACAAAAGTCATCCATACCAGCCAGCTATGTGAGTGTGTATCTGGCCTGGCGACGACAATCTAAAATAGTTTGTGTGTGCGTATCTGTCGTATCTGTGTATGATTAACTTTGCCGCGTCATTTGATTTTAAATGCAGTCATTTGCGCAATATCGTTGCCGTCGTGGTTGTCGTTGTCGTTGTCGTTGTCGTTACGAACACACACCTCACAGATGTGGCAAAACTGAACTAGGAGAGTAGGTCTAGGTAACGACACCGGCTTTTGTGTGTGCCCGAGTGTTTTATTACGAAGTAAATTGTGTATCGAACGACACATGATTACACACAGATACAGTAAATGCGGTGTGCAAGAGTGTAGTTATTATTATTTACTCGGTTTCGAGAGGTGTATGATCTTGCATTATGCACTTCTGCTTTGGGGATTGCTGCGGTGTAATCTACGAAATATTTGTTGCACATATTTAGAATGGGATTCTATTGGTGACAGGGACGTCTGGGAGGCTCTTTCCAAAGACAAATTCCTTTTGAGATACATATGCACACGTATCGATAAGAATAAGGCTGGGCTATTAATGATGTTTGCAACTTCAGTGGAATGGGGCACAATAGTATGCCAAGGTACAGACTATGAGCAAAAAAGATGTTCGAAATCGATGAAAGATACATGTGTCATTCGTCTACTTTTGGAATTTTGATTTTCGCCCCGATTTTAAGAACCATGGCCCTCCATTACTAGGTACTCCTATACGGATACTTATGTGCATGCATACGAGTATGTATTTGTACATGTACCTGTTTGCGCAAAATAGATTGATGGCGGCGAAGTAGTTGATCTAGAGGAGTTCGAGTTTTGAAAGCCTTACGTGGAGGTACTAGGTGCAGCTCCTAGATGTACCTAGTGGACCTAGACCGCCAGAAGTTAAGGGAAACCTTGACGCTGAGTTGAGGGAGAACATAGAGAGGGATCGAAAGCAATAAGAAGGCGAACTGCAAACTGAAAAAGTGCTCAGTCTCGGAGAATTTCTGGGTCCTGAACCATTTGCTGTTCTAGGAAGAGAAACGATGAAGGACAACATAGAAAATTGGGCCATCAATAAACACCGGGCACTACGTCAAATGTGAAGAAATGTCAGCAGAGTCTGTGTTCTAATTATGAGAGCGAAGTGATCACGAACAATATTCTTAGCACACGGCAACCTTACGTATCTTAAAAAATGAAGATACCAACAGGTTATCCCTGGAGGATACGATAACAGCGAGACACATTACATCAATATCGGCAGCTAGCAGTCGAGTAGATTTAAGAGGCACCTACTGACTGAAAATCCACATGAATTCATAGTTATCCTTCAAGCGCTCATACGAGGCATCGAGCTCCACGAGTAGACGCATGGAAGACGACTCACCAGATATCCTCGTTGGTTCCATATCTTTTTGAATAGTTTCATGTTCAAGTATCTCGGAGACAATTTCCAGACTCTTGATGGGAACCCAAAAGAAATCAACTGTAGAGGAACACTATGGAGCTGTAAAATTTTTTTGCAGGCGCCTCATTCCAAGCTATGGGGTACCTCCTTTCAATCGGTAGCATCGGGAAACAAATGACAACCAGCTTGGAACTACGGTTGAGCATCTCGCAGCAATGGCGATGGACACGCTAGCATTCCACCGATGCACTGTCATCTTCCAACTGTCAATACCTATCTGCCTTCTCAGCAAGAGGAAAATTTGGATTGTAAATACTCCATATCGGACAGAGAAGAGCGGATGCATAGAGTTGCTCTTAGTAGCGGAGCGCTGTTTAATATTCTGGGATGGATCCAAAACCGAGAATGGAGTCGGTGCTGGGGTCTTCTCTTATTTAACCTTCCGTTTTCGGCCGAAGTTGTCACTGTTGTCAAGTCGCTACATGTATGGCGATTTGTACGGTATTAAGGACTGGTATCGTTATATATATTTACAGTCAGGCTGCCATCAAGTCTCTTGCATCCACCACCATAAGATCTTAGGCAGTGAAAATCTATCACGTATCTCTAACACGATAGCTGAAAAATAAAACGTTCGGTATCAGGTCGGTGACGTTCCCGAGAGTTGTGGTACGAACAGTGAAAGCTCAACCGACATCGTGCCACCCATGTCGTTCGCTAAGTCACTTATCCACGCAGTAGATGAAACCAATGAAAAGATCTAAAGGACTTCTGTTTCCTTAGACAGAACTCATGCTAAAAACCTTATAACCAAGCCCTATACCGTAGCTATACATGTTCCAAAGCTGCACATTCCACAAAGTGACTTCGGCGAAGGCTGCAAAGATGAGGAAGAAGGGTAGTCCATATCTCACCTCCCATACACATACCCTGGACTCCTTACATTATGAAGACTACTTAAGCTGAACTCAACAGCGCCTACATTACAAATGGACTCAGGGGTAGAACGTGTGACATACCCATCTCCATGTTAGTACCAACGCAATGGACCTAAGTGTACCTCATAAGATAACCAGGACGTGTGAAGCGCATTGACACTAGCGCGTCGCGTCGGCCTGAAAAAAGTGACAAAAGTTTCCAGTTTACGTGAAATAGCCCACAAAGGGTCTAGTTTCTCGTAGATATTTATGTAGAGCCAGAGAAGTTGATGTCTTATTGCTGAAGGCCGGCCATAGCGCCCTGGCCGTTGCACATCTTTCCAGATGAACCCACCGTCTGTTCGTTCAACCGGTGGCTTCACCTTCTATCTTCTTCCGTAAGGAACTGATTGGGGTTACTACAAAAGGGGGGGCCCACGATAAGTGCAGCGCCGACACTTTCCTAGCAAGCTAGTCAGTCCTTTCGTTTTCTTTGATATACATATGCCCTGGTACCCAGCAGAGGGTCACCCCATTGGCTCTAGATATCTCGTTTAAGAGTGAATTGCAGGTCCTCACAAGCCTCGACCTGATTACAGCAGAGTCCAGAGCCTTAACGGCTGCCGGACTGTCCAGACAGTGATCGTTTTGTCAACGATATTACTCCCGCGAAGAATTTCAGCAGCCTGATGGCTGTGACTTCGGCCTGAAAGACGCTGCAGTCGTCGTTTATTCTAAAGGAATGGTTTATCCCTAGGGCTTCGCAATAAACTCCGGCTCTCGTGTCAACGTCCATCTTAGAACCATCGGTATAGAACGCCAGCTCCTTTTTCATGGTCCTACAGTTCTTCCAGCACCCTCAGTCGATAGGTGGGATCGTGAAAAACGATCTGAGATTCGAACGTACTATCACCTCTAACCACTGAATCACGGCCCCCACAATCCTTTTAACGAACTCAAGTACCACCAAACTGCTCAGCTATAATATAGTTGACAACAAGAAAGCTTTTCGCCACCACTGTACTGATTCATCGGCTCTGTTCACTTTATGAAAACAAATGCTTTTCGAAAACGAAAAAAACAGAAAACCTGATTTAGCAACAAGTTATGCGGAAGTACTTTCGCAATTTTTTTTTTTTTTTTTCTTTTTTGGTTAACACTTGCCATGGCCTTGTTCTCGAAGAACAACGAAAAAAAAAGAAAAAAATTTAAAAATTCTCCAATAAAGACCTCTTAGGGTCGACGCCATAAAACACTCGTGATTATATGGGACACCAAGACTTGATCCTTTGATTTTTAGGTCACCAAAACCATGACAAACGGGATATAAATTTAAAAGTGTACATTTTCTCTTTACCTGATCCTTTCTGATCGTGTTTGGCATTATAAAAGAAAGAAAAAAAAAATTCCATTTCAATTCATCGACAGAATACGTAATGAGCTGCAAGTATACGAGCAACAGTGCGCCCAGCAACATTGTATCCGGCCGCCGGCGGGGATATAATTTAATATTCATGTTGCGTTCGTTATATAAAATGTTCGCACGAACGCTTGGATGCGATTCCCGATCGATTTTGATTGACCGCTGATTGACTGTCCGGCGCGGTTTTGGCTGTGGTTGATTGGTGACGATACCGATGGAAGCGGTACTATCTACAAAGCAAAAATCGCTCGAATTTTTCGGATCTCATAATTTAAGCAGAGGAGATCTTTTTTTTTTTCTGTATGATTTACGATCGGAGGGGACTTAATTGAATTATTAAGGAAGAGAGTGTGACTTGGAATTGCAATCGACTGAAAATGGGTGGAGAATTTGTAATTAAATTGTGAAAGATTGCGGTCGTATATTGGGTAGGTATGTATCTTTTCTGAGAAGATACAATAGATGATCAGCATGGCCAAGTATCGAATGGCCATGCCATTCACATTATACCGACCAACCCTTGACTAATGCCTAACCAACAAATTTATGATGAAACGTTTGAAAACTCTTAAAAAAGCCACTCTGTGATGGAATGTCCACACACATGTAATTATTCCCCGTGACCGTCGATTTTAAAATGCATGGCAAATGGGCCCACATTATGAACGCTAGCTACCAGCAATTATGTGGTGATGATTTTTGAAAGCATTTTCAGCCAGCCTTCTGTTGGTTGATAGGAGGTTATAAAACCGTTTTAAATTAAATGCAATTACGCGTTAAAATTACACTTAAATTTAATGAAATTGTTATACGAGCTGAAAATTGTGTGTTAATCGAATTACGGTACGATTTGGAAAGAAAGATTGCAACTCCCTACATGCAGTGGGTGAAGTTTTAAGGGATTCCACAGGGCGGATATTTAAGTGCCATGCTTTTCTTTCAACCAAAGTCTCTGCAAGATCCTGTTACTTTCTGTTGCTTTTCAATTTTGTTTTCTCTTTTCGACGGGATATTTGTTATGTCAATGTCAGTATGGTTATAAGCACAACTTACATGATGTTTTCATTTGCTATGTGTATCTTTGGTTGCTTTGTGTAATATAATCTCAAAGAGAACCATGTCTGTCGTTTGAGCGATGTTATACCTTTGTGAACATACTTCGCATGCGGTTGCAACGTTTTGCTTTGTTTTTCTTTGATCGTAATTCGATATTCGATACATTTCGTTGAAAAAGAGAGTAAGGAAAGGGGTTATGTTTGATACAAGTATCTACTACCTACTGACCGCTTTATTATGTTAAGTCGATGCAACGAAAACAAAGTGCAGGGGGTTCTTTGTTTGCTTTGATTTTGCTGCCTGATTTCGGTTTTAGGTTTATTTCATTAATTAATTCGTTTTTTTTTTGTATTTGACGTTGTGGTTGGCTTAAATTGTTTGTGGGAAGAATATGTGTTTACAAAACAGGGATAAAGGAATTCTTAAGGCCGATAAGCTGGGGTTACATTAAATAATTAACGTCATGTTGATAGACAACACACTTTAGATATATACCAACAAATGCAAGTCAGGGGGATTTCTTAATCTTGGAAATATATACTGCAATACTCAGTACTGAGGATTAACAAGTGGATACAAGATAACACCAAACTTAGTTAGCTTCAAGCTGGAGTCTGTAAACATCTTAAGAACTTCTCAGCTGTGGAAAAAATATATCAACAGACAATAGTGCATGCGTACAATTGTATCTGTAAGATAAAAGAGAAATTACGGGGTGACATAAGTTTGCGATCTCAGTCCGTTGCTTTTTATTCTATTTCTGGAAGATTAAGTACAGTGGCTTCGATGTGGAGTAGAGACGGTATCTTGTAGGAATGTATGCGAATAAAATAATGAGAAACCAAATTCACTTGTTTCATGAATTACAGATTTTCAGAATACTGCAAAACTAATTCCAATGTCGCAAGTATTGTGTTAGTACCGGAGAAGTTACCTAGCATTTTTCATCCAGAAAAGGAGGACAATTTATAAATGTCGCTGGTGCTGGTTATCTAGTGTTTTCAATTGGCCTAAGTGCATCCCTTGCAAGGCCTTCTTCTGACTTCAATCAGACTTGCATCAAACGTACTGGATGTGCAATATTTCTGGTGCCACAACGCCAAGTATGAATACATAGTATTTGCGGCTAAATAAAGAGATCAACTGCCTAGCAAAAGGAAACTTCTAAAAAAAACACTTAAGGTTGAACCCCATAGCACGCTTGGAGTTGTCAGATTCTATAGTAAATGCTTTAACAAAAACTCCCCATGTGTCTTTCTCACGTAATAAGTCCTGCTACTGAGAAGGAAATCCATTCACCGATACGCAAGCCAAACTTTTCTATAAGACGTGAGATGGAACACAGAAAGCTTGATAGAACAAGAAGCCAACTTTTCCACCAATAGAAAAGCTCAGGATAGCTGTTACGACTATAAGCTGAAAATCAAAAACCACCGGCTCCGATGCCCTTTCTGTGGAACTGCAAGTGCATGTACCAAGTGATCAATGGAACATACACGAAAGCGTGTCTTGTTTTAGACGGAGAACAATAGTTTTATACAAAAATGCAGTTTAATGTTTTTTGGGAACCACCCTGACATATGTACATATCTCTATTGAATGTTGCGTAAAAGGTCTTATCCCGCATACTCTTGAAATTTCTAAATTCTTCCCAAACTATCGGCCTCATCAGTACGATATCCGATTGTAGCAAATCGACAGTAGACCATACAAAGCATACAACGTCACTACTTTACAAGACCTATCGTCGCTAAGAATCCAGAGCTACCTAATCCAGCTTTTCAATTTCGTGACAGAATGCAGTGTCTTTAGGAATTTCACCCAGCTCTTGGGATATCCCAATACCTGGGTTTTTTTTATTAAAAAGAGCAACCAAGTCCCAGAAGCACTCAGACTGTCTACGGTCCGTTCTACTTACATGCAACTACTCCTTCTTGGTGTAGTAGTGGTACTTGGTGGCTGATATTGCTGTTCTCCTGGCGGGGCTTGAACTTACACTAGCCAGGACAACAAAAAAACACACTACCTACTACTACTCCGTGGCCACCTCTAAAATGGATAGAGATAGAAATAAAAATGTTATGGTGGTGCGCTACTTGACTTAAATGGCCTCTGAAGAGCACGTGAAAACATGTACCCTAAACTGAGCTTGAGCTCTAACAAATAAGACAATAAAACCGGCGGTCTCGATAGCTATAACGTCGAAGTAGTTAAGGAGTTCCCAAGTGTCACTCTCGTGGAGATTGAATGACCTTTGACCATCTAAAGCCCCTGACTCCTCAATTTGGTAAGACGAATGGGTTCATGTCTTAGCTTGAAGAACTAAATTGATGCTCTGTAAGACGTAGATCATTTCTGTCTATTACACAGTAGCGAGCGCTAGTCTATAAACAGAAAGGCTACAGAAAGATTACGTTTGTCGTCCTTTGTGTGACTAATTAGACGGGAGGGGAGATACAAAGGCCAAACTATAAAAGCTGTGGATTCAAAGTAATAAATATCCGACGACAGTTTTGGCTTGACCCCATCGACCTCTACACCGAATGAATATCAAGGCTTCAGTTAAGATGATCCTCGGATCCTATCAACCGAGCTTGTGATCTGCACGAAGACTGAACAGCCGCCGTTGAAAGATCAAGTGATCGAGGATGCTACGTTGGTAGGTTGGTAGAAATTCTAGTATCAGCAAATCATTAACGCAAAAGGGCCGTTTTAGTACCACAACTGAAGTGACCTGTAGGATGCAAAAAACGGGAGTAAACTAATGCGAATAACGTTTCCCCAATGCTTATCTCCGCTTACTCTATAGGTTGTCAAAGAAGGGTTTACCTTCGTGGGCTGTCTGGCCTAAAGCTAGACACTTGCAAAGGATGTGTAGAGTCATTATCTCGCTCATTTCCCAATCTTGCTGTGACCCAGCACCCAAAGAAGACTAATCCTGAATGGATGACCCAGCGAGGAGGCTGTTCTTCTAGCTCCACGATGTAGTGGCACATACAATAGTCTTTATAGCAACCTGGCTGTCAATGAGGATAGCTCTGGTGTTTAGGGGTGTAGAGGTTTGCTTCAGTAGGCGGTACAGCAAAAACTTCCTTCTGGAAGACGCTGTATGAATCGGAAAGACGGTAAGACATGGAAATGTTGGGGATGATGCTGTCATCCCCGCCTCTACCCCACAGACCATTTTTGAACCGTCGATGTAGGTTGTTGTTTCGAACTCGTTTGTCACTTTGCTCATTCCCATTCCGGCCTGGTTCGGAACCTGATCTTGATCGAGGATGCTAAACAGCTGCGTTTTAAGAATTACAAATAATGTGCTTGGGACCGTAAAGTATATGTCAGACAGGGCCTTCACTAGCAGATAGAATTTCAGGAAAAGTTCTTGGGTATCACCTATCAATGGGCTTTTATTTACTTATTTGCATTTACGACTTTTTAAGATTCGTAGTTTTTGTCTGCAGGGTCGCATGCCGATCCATGCCGTATGTACTGTATTTTTGGAAAACTCCAGCTCCCTAGGTCAAACGAATTAAAAATAACGAACGTGAGACAGATAGATAGACAGATACATACCTGGCTGTGTTTCGGAGCAAAAAATCGGAAATGCGATCTGTTGAAATCGACTCTTTTGTCGCATCTCTTTGTATCTTTTGTTCAAAAAATTGTGCATTTAAGTATCTACAAGGGTACAATTGGGACAAAACTTCTGTCAGAAACCTCTCAGCAAGTCGTCTCACTCATAGATACAGAAACACAAGTGTCAATACGATTTCAATCAACGAAGCCCGATAGACGAAATCAACGAAATGAAAAACACACAACACTACGACTACAATTGCAATACAATTCATGAAATATCCTTGCAAGAGGATTTCCTCGTCACATCCAAAAAAAAAATTTAACATAAGTGGGGGGGCATTGCAATGGTTTCTCAAAAGAAATTATCTCCTCTGTAAAGTCTTCTACTGTCCACTACACCACGATGTAGACGCGTTCAAGTGCATTAGCTGTCATTATTGATGGATTGAGTGGTTTGTAAGCCCGAGGCTTCAATACGTTGTATCTCATTTACTTATGTTGTTACGCTTAAGTTGCGTAATTCCCTAAGTAATTCCGTGTACGAGTAAAGCTCAGCCTTGCATAGTTGACCTCCAATGAAACTGAAAACATTGTGGGACAAGAAAACGTGGAAAAAGCAAATTCGAAACGAAATGGAATGCTGGCGGTTGCCAATGTTTTTTTTTTTCATTTATTTTTCTTTACACCCGTATCTTTGGCAACTTTATAGTTGAAAACCTTTTGAAGTCAGCTTGCACGTGTATGCTTCGGTAATGCCAAATCGCTTAGATCGAAACTGAGACCAAAGCAAAGATGACACCGTCATGTGGGGGGACATGTATTCATGATTGTAAGTGAAATCTGATTGAATGCTGTGCATTTAAATATTTTTTTTTGCATTCGAATAAATTGTTTATCGATAAAGTGTAGAGATACTTTGCACGCCCACCACGTGCGTAGGAGTATAGGCAGTCAAATTGTGAGCCTCAGCGACAACTTGCACACGTTTCGACATAATTTGCATTTAATTTGACATTTTTCACGAGTTTTTTTTTTTTTTTTGATTCGATGGCTGGTTTGTGGTTTGCAGTCTTTATCTCCCTCATCGCTAAATGTTGTCGCATAAATGTCGAATAAATGAGGCGTACTCGAGGACTTGGGGACTTCAAGTGAATGGAAAGTGAATTTTCGATTACATATTCAATTTCGTGAAAATACTTGTTTTTTGTTGGAGAAAATTTATTTTTAATAAGTCACGCCAGTAGGGAAATCGATGATAGACGGGTTTCTATGTTTATTTTGCTGAAGTTTGCCGGCAATTACCAATATTTGTTGAAAGTCTGTGTTGTTGGTGACGGATTGCGGAATTTAATGATGAGGGAGTGCTGAGATAAATGACTTAGCGATCATGTGAGTGGGTATTTATACTCTGGAATGACGTCTTTGCTTTCAGTTACGAACGTCTGCTATTTTGACACGAGCTGTAGAATTAATCGATAGAAAGGTTACAGTACCATGGACACCTACAATTCTTGATGTCTGTCCATACAATCGATGACTCGAGGCAGTATTCAAAGCAATAATTAAGGAAATTTTTTGGCTGAAATTTCAGCTGACAAGAAAGCAGTTAAGGTGTGATTCACGGCTTTAGTGACATAGAATATGGTTCGAGTAGTAGTGACTTAATCTCAGGCCAAACGCCAACCAAAGTGGGGTTTCATTTTGTCTAGCAATTTCGAGGCAGTACTCAGGCAGTATCAGGGCAGTGGTATGGCAGTTACATGGCAGTCGTATGGTACCATTTATGCCTATATGATGAAAATGTTCCGACGTTTTGGCATTAAGTTAACAGTCTTAAGAATAATAGTGACGATGGTAACCGACGCTTTGAAGTGCACTTTATTGAGTAAGTATCAAGGCTGTGCGAGGTACACTGCCGGCCATAAGTTTGAAATCAGTTTCTGGGTTCCATCAGCCTGTTTCTCTAACTACCGTGACGCTTGATTGAAGCAGGCTTAAAAGGCAGGATAGAAGTTCGAAAACCTTTGTTCTGGTGTCAAAATCGAGTTCAAATATTGCTGTGGGCCAAGAGCTTAAAAATTGGACGTTGGAGGACGACTGGTTTGAGATCGAAATTAAATAAGAGTTTCGAAGTCCAGCAAGGAACTAACGCTGTTTACAGGTCTTTGTACGTTGTCGTAATGCCTACGTCTTACTGCTTGTTATTTTAAAGAACACGAATCTTTATTGGCTTAGCCCTAACCCAGACTCAGCCCGAAGTCTGAGATAAAGTACACATTGATGGAGATTCGGTGGCGAGGGTCTACTGACGAATGCCACCTCTCAATCACGCAGTCCATCTTGAGCAGTTCGCGACTGTCTTTCATGCAAAGGATTTTGCTTATAGAAATGCAAACCCGCAGACCTGTCAAAGCCAATACTGAACGCCTCTGCTTTCGTCAGACAAAGACGGCGCTCGATCTAGGCAGAAGGCAACTGCGATAGATGGTCGATCTGTACTCCGGACACATCAACCTGAACAAACACGCCTACGGACTGGGACTGGTGACATCCAGCACTTGCCCGAGATGAATGGAAGCGGAAGAAAGCGTCAAGTACTTCCTCTGCGAATGCCCTGCAGCAAGATACAAACACCTGGGAAGACACGTCCTGCCCGAGTTGTCTTAGACGTTTCAGTTTCGGAAAAAATTCTGAAGTTCGTTAGAAGAACCGTGGTAGTATGAAGTGAGTACCGTGAGTACCGTGCGAAATTTTAAAACAACAAGGAATGGGTGAACTGGTATTGATGAGTTTTTTGAGCCTGTTATCCTCTAAGAGCTCTCTATTTTTCAATAAAAAATTGTCGAAGAACTGTACTGGGTTCGACTTACATTTTGTACATAAAAGGCTCTCCAAACACAACCTGCTTTGCCAAACGGTCGGACTAATTTGGTCAAGCCTAAGGAAGTGCGAATTCTTGTTGGCTGGTCAGATAACTGAGCTGTGGAGGCCTGAAGACTCACTGAATCAGCATTTCTCGGAAGATGTCATTATATGACCACTCATTATATGACCACTTGACAGCATGCATTTGGACTAGGAACTGATAACATCAGGTGCTAAGTCAAACCGAATGTCGGTTCAAAAGTAACACAGTATGGGTAGTACGTCCACTCGTATGATCGAACGAACGCCAGTGGAAGGTGCTAATTTTTTCAAGTATTCTCTGAGATCATTGCTTCGTAAGGCACGGCAGTATCGTTTAGGTTAGGTAGCGACATTTTATTAAAACTATTTGGTCCCACTTCTCAATTTGCCTTTCGGATATGGCTCTAAACTGTAGGTCCCTTCCATTTGTGTGAAAAATATAACACGCACAACACGAATGGTCGCGAGAAGCTAGGCCCTGGACCACATACGGTCCGTTGCGCCAAGAATTTGTATTTTTTTTATTTGGTCCCATTACCCACCGCGAATTGAGCAAAAAACTCGCCACTCTATTTCATAGCAATTGGCGCCCAACGTGGGATGCGAAATTCTCATACAAAAGACATTATTTCAGATCTAATACGTAGTATGGAAGCTTAAGATTTACCGAACTCAGATGACGATCATTATTTTGTTGATTTCTCCCAAACCTCTTAGCTCATACTTATGAGTGAATACCACAAGCACGAAGTGACTTTCCACCATCACTAAGCAGATACTTCACAAAGCCGAGCTTCATATCCCAGTCTCACCGAATATCTAATAAAAATTCTCTCTACATACATCAAAACCAATAACAACTGCATTTCCATGGCAACGGAGCTCATGTTGAATCCCACTTAAAATGCCAGGCCTCCTTTCACTGAATCCAAATCGAATGTAATTTTGAGGTTTTCTGTATCTATGAATATATAGAAACGAAAAAAAAGTATCTTTTATTGAATAAAAGCTAAAACACCGCGCCGCCAGCTGGTCTGATTAGTTTCAGATTGATTGCGCATTGCATAATGTAGGTTTTTGCTTTATGGCCAGTGGGGTTGGATCGATGTCTATTAGTGGTAGTGCTGGTAGACGGCATACCTAAGACAGTACTGCGGCTTGTTACACAGATCTAACGCGAGTACTTTTCGTTTTCAATGAGTGATTGTTAACTATTTGTGTTGTTTTTTTTTTATTAGCACTAGTTTGTTAGACAGAATGACTGCTGCACAAAAAAATAAAAAAAAAAAATATTCTGCCATTAAGTCACGGACATTGTTTATGGGAGATCAAATTGTTTAGCGATGCATAAACCGCGTTTTTTTTTCTCTTTCCTTAGAATTTATTGCCTTATTATGGAGTTTTCGTTATTACAATTTTACGTAAGCAATTGAACGTTTTTCTGTTCAGTATAATTCGTTTGGCCTTTTCCGAGCTGTTTCTAGTTTGTGACGTTTGATGCATTCGGATTACTCACCTGCAAAGAAAAGGAAAAAAAATGCTTTATTAGTATAAGAAAACAATTAAATTAATTGCTAGATAATAATGGAGTTGTTAAGATATTTTCAAATAAAAATGTTGCTCAGAATAATTATTGTAGTTCAAGAGAATGCCTACAGTGATGAATGAAGCGGAGGGTGATTGACAGTCTCGTAGTAGATTCTGTCGTGAGGGAATTTCCTGTTCCTCGGTGATTTCTGTATTTTTTAAACGAATACAAGGGTATACCGTATCGTGACGCGCTCAAAGCGTTTATAAAAGCCAATTTGAAGTGACTATTTTTTGTCGACTGTTATATCGATCAGTTTGAGCTGTTAATCATCTTCGAGCGATATTTTGCATCTGAGCAATAAGCAAAGTAAAATAGATATTTTCATTAAGTCATCATCATTTTATCCAGATGTCATCACACAGCTGCAAGAGTATTGTTATTCACAGGAATTTGCAACTGGATATGGATGTGGATATAGTGACTCTGTAGGAAAGCTTAGTGTCAAACCCGCCTCCAACATACTTTTTAAGTGCAGAGCAAAGCCAAACGTTGCCAAACGGTTGATCCGTGGTCTCACCGCACTTAAAGAAAGTTCTGATCCCGAGGTTTGTCAAAAATGTCAGTCTATCGAACCCAAAGACGATTTTTTTAATTTCGTAGGTATAGGTGAGCGTCGTGCGTTGGACTCCAAATAGTCTTTCACGGTTCCACTCCTTGCGAATGACTGATAAACGTCAAATTATCTTGAAAAAGCTTCTCAATTTGCCTATCGGATATGGCTTTAAGCTGTAGGTCCCTTCCATTTGTGTCAAAAAGTATAACACGCACAACACGAATGGTTGCAAGAAGTTAGGCCCTGGACCAGATACGTTGAGTCGTTGAGCTCTTTCTTTCCAGCGTAAGACAGGGGCATCAGTCCTACCAAAAGTTCTATAACAAGCTTAACCTATTAATGGAAAGTGGATAGGAGTATATGGAAAAATGGTCCTCGAGGGCACTTTGTAAGAATTTCGAACTCTAACAACTCCCAAAGGCATCTACTCTTTTTGATGAAGCCTTTGACTTCGATTTCTCAGATCACTGAAGGAAATCCGCCGAAGAGAAAGACAGGTGTAGAGGCAGATACAGGGGAAAGGATAGTAATAGTCTCCTCCTTTCCCTCATATCTACAACGTCAACCGCAGTCATTGTTGGCAACTCTGAATCTCTAAACGACTCCGCCGATGACGCTGTGTGAGGTGATATCGTTTGTGAGTTTGCAGATGCTATCTCTGCTGTATCTTTACGGTGCAACCTGTTAAGATAAGTTATTGGTAGCCTAGGAGTGTTTTTCTCTCTTGTTTGCTTTTTCACTGCATCAGTCAGATACTTGACGAATAACGTTGATGGGTTGGCATTGTCCATACAACGGCTGTTGGTACCGAGTTAACGTTCTCCAGCTAATTCATCAGAGGTACAGTTTTATGGGGTGCGGAGTAGGCTCATTTAAAGCTCGCACTAGACTTCACTGAAATGGCTGCGAGAGAAACCTTATTGACGATTGGCGGGTGAATGTACGAGTATTAGATTACAATATTAAGTAGTTCATCGTTCATCGAAAACAATAGCACATGTCCTGATGCATTGAAGAATAAGTATATCGACAGAAAAAAATAAAAATCAAGGAATATCACTTTTAGCGGAGATAAGAACCAATCCAAATACAATCCAATCAAAATAAAAAACTGCGGCCCTCCCTGAAGTTAGGAAGAGGAGAATGATTGAAGGGAATTTGAAGTCTGCGGCGGAGTACGACAAGGATGCATTCTGTCGCCACTGCTATTCCTTGTGGTAATCAGTGATGCGATCCGGGCAGGTCTGTTTGGAGGAAACATGGGCTATGACATCATATTTCAAACATCTTGACTACGCTGATTTCGTTCGTCTGCTCTCACATATGTAGGTTAATAGACCTGCATCAGATGGCCCACTATTTGGAGTCTGAGGCGAACAAAGAAGGGAACGGGCAAAACAAAAGGCCCCAAAACACCAGCACCACTGAACATTGCCGGACAGCAAGACGAGAATGTAAGCAGTTTTCTATGTTTAGGAAGAGTAGTACCGGAAGACGGTGGTACCGAACTGAATCTGGACAGCATAATTCGTAAAGAAAAGGCTGTATTTGGTATGCTGTCTAAGATGTGGAAAAGCAATGTTTTCAGCACAAAAATCAAGCTGAGACTGTTCCGATCAAACCTTATGGGTGCAGTACCTGGAAAGTGACCAACACCGTCACAAGCAAGCTACAAATCTTCATAAATAGATGTCTTGGCAACATCCTAAGGATCTTCTGGTCAAACCGTATAGTGAACGACACCTACATGCGATAACACGCCAGGAGTCGATAGATGTCCAAATGCGGAGAAGAAAGTGGCAGTGGATTCCAAGTACGCCACGCAACGCCCAATCAGGCAGACGAGTTGGCCGCCCTAGGCAGACATGGAGAAGGACAGTCGAGGAGGAATCTAGATCATTGGGTATGACTTGGAGGGAGCTCAAGCGCGTTGCAGAACTCCGATCACGATGGCGCGCAGGCGTTGTTGACGCTCTATGCCCCACAAGGGATCAAAGCACAAACTTTGATGCAAAATCTTTATCCAGTCTTTCACAAATAGCTACTTACACTCGATCACTGGCATCTACATACCCTCAGCTGTTTCTATGGAAGTTCTCATCGAACATGAGTAGATGCGTGCAGTAGATTTTATTCTAAAGAAGTGTTATACATAAGTGTTACACATATAAGCCAGCCATCTAACAATGAAAAATGGCCACGAAAATATTAAAAAATAATCTCTCATCACAAAACTACGCTTCAGCTTCTGGAATACATACTCATACTTGCCATAACCGCTGTGCGGTTACAGAGAGATACACTAAAAAAAAAAAACTACGGCCCTGAGTCTTCAAACCTGCTGTAACCGCCCATTAACTTAATTGATTCAAATTTAAAGGGCAAATTTCTCTATTGTCACTGATTTTTTTCTTCTTCCCCATTCTTTAGCCATTTGTTGTTCTATTATTTTCAACCACCATTTTGAGTTAATAAAATTCCCATTAAAATTCAATCAAATTGATAGAAAAAAAAATAACACAACAAGAAACCAACGACTAAAGAAAAACCTGAGGGAAAACGCAATAAATTCAAACAATGGAGAGAATGATTGCCTAATACTTCGAGACACGATAGTGGAGAGAAAAAATAAAAAATAAAATAAAATAAATTAAATCACAGGCTTTGCGTAAGCATAAATATAGTGCCCTTCTAAAACGCCCTTCCACAACGAGATAGGGTCAACTCATTAGTCAGCCGCCTGCTTTAGTCGTACTTGTAACCCTGAACGACATACAATGGAATGTGTTTTCCCTAATTTAAATGTAAAACTGGTTCTATCTATGAGCGGGGTCTGTTTTTAGGTCGTAGATACTAGTAGCTTGTGACATTTTTTAAATGAAATTCAGTAGTGATAAAGTGGCAGAAAGGGAATAGATTTTATGGAGGTGATGATGGATGGTATTGCACTGGAGCACATCGATTCATTGTATATCTGTCATACCTCTACTCAAAAAAGATTGATAAACATAGCAGATACTATTACGACGCTAGAGACTCAAGGCTAATTTATGCAGTCGTGGATTAGAGCTATTTGCGACCAAACCTGAGGAGAACTAGTGTAGTAGAAACCTTTTCAGCATTAGAGGTGGTATTTCAACCTTTGTGCAGTCTCGATTATAGACCCAGAAGGACAACGTTGACAGTAAGGGTTTATAACAAGCATAACGACGACTCATACGCCTTAGTCTGTTATTGAAACGAAACCAAATCAGATAGGTAGTATGTTGCGAAATAAGGGATAGAAGGTAAGGATTGTGGCTGCGAAAGGTTTTAACACCTGGTGGCCAAGTGCCTGTATGCAGTCTTTGTAAGCTTAACAGACGGGGATACCTGCCAAAATGCAAATGAAACAACTTTTAGCCAAGTGGCCGAAGTTGGCAGTCCGAACCCAGACGTCGGACTATACGGATACACTTCAAACCTTACTTCAGGCTCATTTTCCAGATTCATCTACTCATTTACTCCACACGTACCTGAACGCTCAAACCATTGAAAACCTCGTGTGGAGACGGTCTATTTATTTCCAACTCTTTGACAGAAGGTAATCGGTCTTATCTTGCAGGAATGAGCACTTTATTTAGAGCAAGCCACAACTGGGGATGCATCTCAACTACCTGGAGGCAGCTTAATGTGCTTTTCATCCTCAAGCCAGCAATAGGCCTAGTGAGCTGCCTACATAAAAAGTCTGTAAGTATCATCCTATAAAGAAAAAAAATTTGGCGCAGTAAGCCGAGTAGTATGCGTCAACATTGTTTAGTGCTATTCGCAGAACTTCACATGATGCAATCTGAGCTATTGAAGGTCCAATACCGATGGACATTCTGTCAACGAATGTACTGTGGATAAGCAGGCAGCAAGTCGAGGTGGATCACACCAACAAGAATGAAATAAGTTTGAGGAAGTGACAGTAACGTTGGAACCATTCACTGAAAGGCCGGCTCATCTATCGACTTATCTCCATAACTAAGGCTTGGAAAATTGAGAGGCAACTACTAACGAAACGTAGTCGTTTTGCGTTCTTGCTTAAACGACTTGTCAAACTATCCGTAGACACCTCTGAGAACATGAAACACCTGTACGTTTGCTGTTCATGTCCTTAAAAGCAAAGTGAGCACTTGGGCCAAAAAGATACACCCAGAGCTAAGACACCTTAAACGGAACAGAAAAAAAGGCCAGGCAGGCAAATGAAAAGTCGAAGATGCTAGTTTTCCCTACTCTCGAAGCAATTATTGACGCCGGCATGAATGGGCACAAAGGAGTCATAGAAGAGGTGAGGTTAGTACGTGCTTAAAAGTGTCTCTTTAAGCTTTTCACAAAAGAAAGAAACAGTTCCGTTTCCGGGTTGGTATTCGAACCGACAACATTCGGAGCATGTCCTCACAGCCAACAACTGTTCAAAAATTTGCACGATTACCAAACAAAAGTCCTTTTCAGAAGCCAGATGGTAGCTCCTTCCTTTCTCAATTCCCTACAGACCTTCTAAGCTCCCTGCAAATGTTCAAAAATGCGATAGGAAAACTCTGCATTCTCAAATAATTTGCTAAAAGTGAAAAAAAAAACCCACACCACCAAAGCATTTTTAAATCAATTTCCTCAAGCCAAACGCAACTTAACAGATACTCCGCACTTCAAATAGACGCAAATATTCAAGAAATTCACACAAATTACCGCCGCCGAATAAACACAGCCAAGCTTGAAAGTATCTACCTGATTCAGTTGCAAATCATTATCTCTCCTCGCTTGTTGTTTTCCACAAATCATAGATCTAAAGAGCCGAATATAATTTGCTTCCCCTCCTATCCCCCATCACCCCTTTGCTATCAATGGTTCAACTTGATAACTTAATGCCACAGACCGCGCGACTTAATAGACTCTACACCATCCGTGTCATGCTAAAAAAAAAAAAAAAAAAAAATCCAAACGAAAACCTTTCGCTTCTTCCCCACCTCTAGCAAAGCGCGGAATTTCATTTAACCCCTATCAGTGGCTCTATCTATCGAAATCTAATACACAAAAGTGGAATTGCATGCAAAGAGCATAAAAATAAGAAGAGGGGATGAAAAAAATCGTCACACACCTTTCTTTTCCGCATAGTTTTGGTGTTAGATACGTTTTTCGTTGGCCGGAGATACAACGAAATTAAGTAGTCTTTGTTTTTTTTTTTTTTTTTTTTTTGCTTTTTGTATTTACCTTGTGCAAAGTGAAAGGAGAAGTAAATTTATTTATTTTTTTTTTTACATTTTTCGCTGTTTTGTAAGGTTACGCTTCGACGAATTACAATGTATCTGTTGGTAGTAGGTTCTATGTGCGATACTTTTCCCCTACAGAAACTGATTATTTCTGAAGAAACGCGGAGAACAACACAAAAAAAAAAAGGTCGCAATCAACTCTGTATGTAACCTAATTAGTGTCAGAAATCAAAAGTACAGAAAGAAAGAGAGAATTCAATGGAAAAACTAAATTGAAAAACTTAAGCCACAATAATAACAGCAAGCAAAAGGCAAACGAGCAGAAAATAGATCCGAATACGAGCAGCAAACGAGCGCGCGCAACAAACAGCTAAAAATTGAGAGCTCGAACTGAATCATGACCCATTAACCTAATTTCCAAGTTGGTTGGCAGTAGTAACTGCCACAACCACCATTGCTAGATACAGATATATTTTTTATTCTTACAGATACACTTAGTCCACAAACTGGTGCTACTGTTTGTTGTTCTCGATTTGTAGTATGGATGGTGCCATAGAGTGGTGCAACTGATGCAATTCTAATGTATCTACACACATCTATCTGCGGATGTACTTTCATAATTTTTAGCAAAAATATGCAAGCACCATGTATAGCAAGATTAAGATAAAAATCTATTTCAAGTTTAGCGCAATTAAAGTTGACGTAGGAGGATACAGATGCACAATTTTAAATGCGCAACGGCTAATTCCAATTACTGTCATGCATAGATACTACTACACGATGCATAGGTATGTTTTTCATGCGATCAAATGTTGGTGTATCTTCCACTATCTAGTCGCGTCTATCTACGTAAATTTGTACGCAGAAGATCTATAGAATATGTCCAAATAGAATCGATTAGATGTCGGGAGGTTGTACCCAACTATAAGTCTAAAGGTCACATTTGCAGCCGGTACTGCGACTAAGTGCAGCACACAATGTGCGACGTCTTTGTGAATTCTTTTGTGCGGTTTTGTTTAGTTTTTGTGTGGTTTTTGTAAATTTGTTTTTGTTTTGACGACTGAACCTGACTGATGAATAGATAATAGACAGTTCGAAGGCTCATTGTTTTAATCGGGAAGATAGAAGGGGAACGGTCTGGCTTAGTTTTAATTATTATAATCGCGTGTAGCGCTTTTGTTTTTCTCTGTAATTTACTAAATTAATTCTAGGACATAATGGTGGTTGATATTTGCATGTATAATGACGGCTTTGATGCAATTAAAAGAGCAATGTTAACAGATACTGTGTATGTATCTGCCGCAGCTAAGTGGGGATGGATTTATTTTATTTTTTATTTGAAATTTTTTCAACTTCGCACCGAGTTATTTATTTCGCTAACGATCAATGGAAAACAATGAAAATGATTTTTCTCCAAGGACTGCCTTCAAATGGCTGTAAATCGCGAACGTAAATGGGGTTCCACAAGGTTATTTGCTATCAGCCACGCTTTTATTTGTAAAGCAACTGATTTGTTGGCGTAAGTAAAGTGGGACTTCAGGTTCCTTCTGATATAAATGGAGGAAGTTTTGCTTACCAAGGACCTATAAGTAACATACTTGCGTAAGGTTATATCACTGGGAATGTGAAGAGTTATCGATAAACAAGGGGTACGACAGTAAAGGTTACCTTACTTTTTCCTCAAGGATAACGCAACTACTTAGTTGGTGCTGGACATACATAAATGGCATGTTAATGAAATAAATCCTATTCAGAGTCCGTCTCTATATATGTAAAATCAGGTGGATCGACGAATGATTCAATAGGGATACCCCTTCCTCTAATCCCCTCAAAATTGAGATGCTTTAAGGCGACGGAATATCCAACGATGAGATAGTCAAACCATGTGCAGTAGAAGAGTGCTGGAGCTCGAAAGTTTCTTTAGTAGATATGCCACCTATTTAGATGGGTTGATGAACCTTCTCTTTGTCTGAAAAATTTGTGGCGCCCCGAAAATTCAAGATCAACTTGCCTCGCTTTCATGACTGACTTTGCCCGAAATCTAAGCGGGGAAAGAACTGTAGTCGACTTTTAACGGATGGCTCTCAAACCAATCCAGGATCTGGCAATGGTGTCATTATGGAAAGTGTAAATTAAGTAGGCAGCAGTGACGGATGCTATGTAAATGTCTACGAAAATACAATCGAAAGGGACACCCAGTATCCATTTAAAGCCTTGTTTTGCTTATATGTATATGCAAGTAGTTTCAAACTAGTTCGAGAATTCTCTAAATATGCTCGATAGGCTGCACTCACTAAGTCTTGCTTGAATTGGAGGTTATAATCGGATTACGAGTAATCGTTCACCTACGACGAACTTCAACAAAGCAAGGCTCAGGGGGTCGGAACTTGTTTAAGGTAACTTTGCTTCCTCGGTCAGAGCTGCAGCAGAAGGTTAAGTGACCCTTAAATACAACAATGGTGATACTCGTATACAATCTAAGCCAATGCATTAATAAAAAAATCGATTTCTCTCGGTAAAATTGGCGCACGAGCAGGGGACTCCAAAAGAGCAAAACCGGGCAGCTGACGCAGAATCAATCTCGTTAGCGATAGCTGGATTTATTTGCTTAGCAAGAAGTATATAATGAAAGCAATGAACGAGAAAAATTTAGACATGATGGGTAACATGTATCACTCCGTTGACGAGTGTTTAGTTACCTTAAAAAGCCTTGAATCCAATTATCGACACAGAATCATTGCGAAGAGTGGGAAGTTTGGGTTCATGAATCATGTACTAATTATCAGCCAGCATTCACAACTCCACACGAGTATTACACTCAACTAAGCTTAGCTATTGCAATACCCACTGCGCATCGCAAGGTAGATAACACCAGACTCCTGCCGAATAGTTTCCACCTACACCTACCTCCGACCCATTTGTCCATCAAGCAGTCACTTATACTTGAAGCCAAGATGATGAACACGGTGCATCTATTTCAGTCCTATGGCGGAGAAGATTGAAGACTAACGAAGGACTTCCCCTGCAATCGATATTACAATGCTATAGACCCTAGCATTGTTGTAGGCCATATCTTCTACACGAATGGAAGGTCCACCGTTCGCTTCTGAAAGGCGTAATTATTTACTTTTGGACGTTTGCCAAACATTCCCAAGAAGTGGGACAGTGAAAAAATATTTGGGATTCGAACGACGAAGCTCAGATAGTGCAGAAGCTCCTGAAGGTCGAGGCTCTCAGGGAATTTGCCTCACTACCTATCAGTCCTTTCTTCAAGAGCTATTCGGCAGGTCATCAACGACGAAATTCATAAACTTTTAGACTTTAGTCTGGATCTGCAGCCCAGATATTTTACCCATAGTCTTGGTAAAAAAAGGCCGGCGAATGAAGGCTACGCATAGATAACCACCAGCTAATCGATGAAAGGTGCTGATCCACCACCACATAAACGTAAGTCTGGGTAAGCTATGTGATGCCGAGTTGACTAATGACTTAAGACAGAGTGTTATTAGCAAATTCACTCTAAAGCTACCGCGAGACCATAATCAATGTTCAAATTTGCAGTATGAGGGCTCTGTTAACAGAAAGTCATGCCACATTCAATCCTCGTAATGTTTTAATTGACGTCAGAGACAAAGTGTTATAGGGTTGTATTTACATGGAACTGATAGCCTTCGCTTGAGCATTATAGACATCTGGGCCACTTTTGAAGAACATCTGTGATATCTCCGAGAAGTATTCTGACGCATGCAACGAATTCAATGAATTTTACAGGCGGGACTTAAAATATCTGGGGTATCTAAAGTTCTGCCGTTCTGCCCTACAAAAGGTGCAACGATTAGTATGTGCAGGTATTACGGGTGCAATGCGCACCTGCCCTACAACTGCGCTGGAAGTTCTCTTAGACCTTCCACCACTACACATAAGAATTATGAAGACTGCAGCTGCTAGTGCAATAAAGCTTCAACTTCTAAGCAATAATACAACACCAGTCTAGTACGACATATGAAAATCCTGGAGAAAATCCCGCTACTACCATCCCCAGCGATCTGCTCCTCGGATTACATGCCAAAAAGAATCCATCTCAATCACCCTTTCAAAGTCATTTTACCGGACCGCAGGTTTTGAGAATACCGTCCCATCCCTCACACCACATCTTCAATTGATCGGTATACTGACGGTTCGAAAATGTCAAATGGGGCTGGAGCTGGTATTTTTGGTCCTAACTACAAACTCTCCACTTCACTTGGACAATTTACTACTATCTTTCAAGCAGAGGTCTATGCAATCGAGCTATGCGCCAGAGAATGCATCAGACGAAACCTCCGTAGATCACAAATGTCAGACAGCCAAGCTGCACACAATAAAACTACTTTTATGTGGGTCCCTGGACATAGGGGCATCCGGGCAACGAATCTGCTGATAAACTTGCCAGCTTAGGTGCTCAATCTCCGTTTACTGGACCTGAACCCTTTTGTGGATTACCAACTAACCAGATAAGGATAGAGCTTAATCTATGGGAACGACTAGGAATGCTCTCATTCTGGAACTCGCAATTGGCTTAAAAAAGATCCAAAGACATTCTTTCAATGAGCAAACACAAGGCTAAGATCATTACTGACTTCCTTACTGGACATTGCTCTCTCAATTACATTCTCAAGAAAATGGGCCGTGTCCAATCGGACATGTGCTGTCTCTGCCTTGAAGACACCGAAACAGCCCAACATATTCTGTGTGAATGCCCGGCCATAGCTCGGCTTAGGCTCAAACACTTTCACAAAGGCTTTACATCACCATCTGATGTCACATCTTTTTCAGCTCAAGCTATCTATAGGTTCATTCATGAAGTAGATTTCAGCTAAAGACAAATATAACATAGCAACTTTCAGGGGATAGCACAAAAGATCTCTTCAGGTCGCCGAACTTATTAGGCTTTCACTTGAGCCTATGTACCCCCACGACACTAAAAAAAAAAAAAAAACACCTAGCCTCCCTCCTTGAGAAATACCACCGGTCGAAATAGGAGGAAGACCAACAAGTCTCTGTCGATCGAACTAAGTTTTAATCCTAACTTTTCTGGACTTCAACCAGCCACTTACTTTCAAAATCGACGAAAGGTAGTGCTGACTCAAACCATGCACGATCAAGAGAGGGTGACAGCCTATACTAGCACCCTTTTGGCTTTCGCTTAGTGCACCAGTTGTGTGTTTCTTGAACGTACTTCCACCAAATAAAGTCCAATCAAAGGTTTCATCAAATATTCCAATATTTTCCCCTATAATCGCCCACAAAATTCCGTTCATAATCTAAACACTTCGTGCTTATCAATCGAAAGCCCCATTTCCATTGTTCATCGACACCAAAACAATATCAGTTCCGCATAAATCTAATTTTCAACAAAGCCGCCTATACCCGTACATACATATATCAATCGAACAACAGCACTTTGTTTGTTAACGAGAATCTTTTTCAATTTATTTACCTTATTTGTACGCGCCTCTGACATTATTTATTGTATACCATTCCCTAAAAAAAAAAAATACCCTCCAGTCTCGAATGAGGTAAACCAAACAGCTGTCTGACACCGGGCCAAGGCGTCATCGGTGTCGCCATCACAAGGCATTGACACTTTGCAGTAACAAGTGTTTCGATCCGACGACACATACACCTTCAATTCTGGCCAAAAAATCTGGTCGTTAGATATGATTTTATCTTCGTTCTTTTTTTCTGATTTCAGATGGACTTCTGTGTCTTTTCGTAAGTCTGCCATTTACGATGAATAAATTTCAATATCATACATGAATGGAATTTTTGATTCGCTGGCCGGAGAGTGTATCTATAGATACTTCTTGATGGTGTATCTTTCGGAAATGCCGTTAGATTTATTTTTGGTTTTTGGGAGTGGCACGAGGATTACTTTCGAGGTGCGACACGTGAAGCTATTAGTTTAGTCGACAACATGGTTCTACTGCGAAGGCTCTTAAGAGTCAACAGATACATACATACTCTAAGTACATTCGTTTGTGTATGGATACAATTTTATTAATCACTTCAAATTACGCAAGAGAAAGATCGTAATATTTAGCTTTTTGTTTTTTCCATACTCGTATGAACTTCATTATAAAGTATCTACAACATATCCGCATCTATCGAGTTCTTTGAAATGCTCAATATCTCTAAGCTGTGTACACATAAACCCGGAAAAGATACACCATTCGCACAAATAGCAATAACAACAATTTATCTTTTCAAACAGAAAAAAAATGTTTTTTTTGATTCCTCATTCTATCACGTGCTAGAATGTTGTTTATCTAAATAAGCAAAAAACTACACTCGACCACACGCTTATAAAAAAAGCTTTGTACCTGTTGTAACAAAAAAAAAATAAAACGCGTATCTGTCAAGGTTATCCACCACCATATGTGAGGCGTATGTATGCGTAAGCCCTAAATGTTGGAGTAACTATACTCGCACATATCTACTAGAGATAGTCTGTATGACGTTAATGGTATGGTAGCGCGCTTGAAAAACAATATCTTATCTAGATAAACGCTCGGGCCACTATGCGATACGCAAATTTCCCGAGACGATAAAAATAGTCACATACTTTGTGTCTGTATACAAAATGCCAAATGTTGTAATCTAAACATTATACGAGTATGCTGCTACAACAGCAGATAGCAAGAAAACAAACAACAAATTTTTGAGATATCCCAACCAAGGGCCTTAAGTTAGACAGAGATCGGACAGATGTGAATCTAAATTTAAAAATGTGTTTTTTTTTGAAAGATTTGTAGATCTTAAAAAGAGATACCAAGTGTAGGAGAGAAAGAGAGAGAGTGAGAGCTCTCAAGGAAAAAGTATCTTTAGACGAATTTTTTATGAAATTATTCATAAATTTGATTTGGTTACGCGTATAGCCCTGCGTTCTAATAGTTTGATGTGAAACAGTTTGGAGATTGCGAAAGAACTGAGTCTGGAATGGTCGATTCGACACGCAATGAAGGTAGTGTGGTGATAGAATTTAAGTTTCTTTGTGATGTCAGACATGGCTGGTGTTATTCGTAATTTAAACCATAGTTTGGTTATGTCTTGCTGAGGACAATATGCTCTTGAAACTGATGCAGGGATTCTTGAAAGTTTCCTTTTTTTTCGTTAATCCAAAAGATTTTTGAAAACTTAAGGAGCACATCTAAAAATAGTAGCGGATTTTGCCTTCCACTTCACAACTGTCAATACATCTCTCCGGGTCTATCTGTCGTCTATCTATCTTGCACATAAGTGTATCTAGCACGAATTGGGTTCGAAAGTCAGGTTTACGCTTGAAGTCAAGTGAGTGTATGATTTAGTGAGGGAGTTTCGAGAGATTCGATGTAAATCCGGAAAATATTCATGTTTTTAAAGCTGTCCCTCCTGGTATTTAGTGTCTTCCATAAATGAATATTAAGTTAGACGTCCTGTGTGGGAACGGTAAAGAAGAACTCTATTTAACTTTGCTCATTGCTCACCTTCAGAATAGCGTACAAAGTTGTTTCGTAGCTCGAACTGATCGGTAATAGATATCCTAACTAACAAAATACAAAGTTTTGAAATACATATACGCCCACAACATAGAAACATGATCGTCATAATTTCTTAGCGAAATATTGAACTATTTATAGACGTTTCCTGTGAAATTCTTTATCAACAAAGAACAAAGGATTGAAGTCAAGTACACTGTTCTTGAGTTACAGTGCTGAACCTTATAAGCACACAAATAAGTTATCAAAGCCTCTTGTGGATCTTGAGGACCATCTCCGTGCTCCATTGTTTAGGAAATATTCGTTTGAAGCACGAGATGATTAACTTAAAAAGTAAAAGCTAGTCAAGTCGCTCAAATAGCAGCCTGCCTTGCGAATCGATTTTGCCCCCGAGACCAACTTTGATCGCCCCCTTGACGTAGTCTTCTGAGAGCTGATTTTATCAGTCATGCTCTATTAAACTCTTTGGAAAAAGTTCCTCATTATAGCTAAAGCGATGCTGCCCAAAATGTGCTCAGGAACAGCGCCGCTTCTAGGAGTTAAAGCGATGGGCTTCTATCAAAAAAGAGGGGAATATTAGGCGAAGCCTTAAGTTCGCAGTGTACACCTTGAGTAAGACCACCATAAAATAGTAAACGGATGGATCAAGAATAACTGAGGGAACTCGTGAACCCCAGGTCCTTCTGTGGGATAAGCGGACACTTTATCCGACAAAATTTTTGAAAAAAAGAGCCGAACTTTGGAGAGAACTCCCAAAATTAAACCAAGCAAATGCATTACTTCGGAACTACAACTATACAAAGCTTGCTCGAAATAAGATAGGAATATTCCGACTTCCTTACATGGCACAGCAAAAGAAAAAGATTTTAGGGCCCATTCAAAGGAAATGCTTAAAACTGACACATAGTACAGTAGATTGCGTGGGGTCCTGCCAGAAAGACGAAGAAGACCTTCCGTCTATAGATCCACTCCAGATTCGTAAACGTTGTATTTGAAACCAAGCTGGATAGGAGGCCTTAGTGTGAGAATATGTACATTCGACTCTAATAGATCTCACAGGTCGCAAGGCAACTACACCCGTCAGCCATTCATTCATTCATTAGGGGAAGTTTTACCAGACTTCAGTTGGAAATCCCATCAAGATCATGGAGTATAGCTTGCTTTCTTGGGCTTCAAAGTTTGTCTAGTGAATGCACAGTCAAAGTAAATGCATCATAACTATGTTGCAAATCGACAGTCATCCAACAAGTGGTGTCATTTTAAACCAATAAAAGAACGCAACATTTTCATGAAAGTTGTGATATTTTTCTTTAAATATAAAGAATAAACTCTGAGGTTGGTACTGCCAAATAAATATCTGCCAAATGTCCACCTCGGTTCTGCCTACAAATTGTCATTCATCACCTTTTCGTATAATTACGGCTTTATTTTGCGAATAACAGCTCTGATATCATCTTTTAGTGCCTGAATCATTTAGTGAAGCATTGGTGTAGACTCTATCTTTGACATAGTCTCAAAGGAAATAGTCGAAAGGTACTAAATCCCAAGATCTCGGCGGTCAATTAAAGTCTCGACTTCGAGAAATCACAGGTCCAGGAAATTTTTGACGCAATAGAGCCGTCGTTTCACCACCTGTGTGAGATGTATCGCCGTCCTGCTGAAAATAAACGTCATCTACGTCCAAAAGCATCAATTTCAGATAAAAATAGTCAGTCGACATCGTTCGATAACGTAATCCATTCACTGAAACAGGCGCACCAGCATCATTTTCGAAAAAATGTGCCCCAGCCGCACAGCTCAAAAACCGCACCAAATTGTCACTCGGCGTTGGATGGAGAGGTTGTTCCACTATTTCTCTAGGGTTTCCGGAGCCTCAGATGCGAGAGTTATCTTTGCTGAACGACCCAGACAAATGGAAATGAGCCTCATCACTCAGAATACTTTCGTGTAAGAACTCATGCATGTCCAGCACCCAATCAGCGAAAGTACGGCTTTGTGTGTGTTATGCTGGTTTCAATTCTGGTGCTAACTGGGCCTTATAAGCATGTTGACCAAGATGCTTACGCAAAATGCGGCTTAAAGTGGTTGTGGATAGGCCCAATTCCTGTGATCGTCTCCAAATAGACGGGTTTTCAGTCACACTCTTAGCTACGGCGGCGACATTTTAAGCCGACTTTGTTGGACGAATACGAGTTAGAATCTTCACATCACCAACCTGTCCGAGACAAAACGTTTACAAAACGTTTCCGCGATATTTTCTCCGTTTTTGTATTGAATTTGCACTACTTCAACACGTTGTGCTAATGTGTATCGATCCATGCTTAATAACGTCCAAGTTTTGACTTATCAAATGTCATCGCAATGACAGTTGACTGTTGACAGTTCAACAACGGCGCGAAATGTTACCTTTTGTCTTTAAAATTTAAAAGGAAGGAAACCAATGGTCAACATTTTTAGACCTAGGGACTGGACGTCATGAATGGCTTCGAAGTAAGAAACTTTGCCTTATTACCTGGAATATGCGTGTCTAGGAGAGAAGTTCTTGTGACTCCTTACTCATCACGATGAGCTCAGCGTCTGTTTTCGCGATTTACACAAAGTTACAAAGAGTAGCCAGTCTTCTCCATGCCACAAGTTACTTTGTAAAGACCACCCGTTTAAATCACGATTTAAATTTCAACATCATCCTATTCAGACGTATCACTTGTCAGCTAATTTTCTTCTCAATCAATCCAACGGTCAAATATCTTTCTTCCTGGAAACCATACAACAACTAAATAACTACCAATAGCCGTCTCGAGATTCATATAATTCCACACTCGTTGAACAACTCTTCCCTCTCGACTTGAACTCAATTAGCCAATTACAATTTATTGATACTGGTACACGATAAAAATCGATTACTCGCCTCATGACCAGAGTCTATCATTCCTTTACCCATACACTGTCATACTCGTATCTGCAGAAAGATACATGAACATTCCGCACATTAAATAGACCGATTCCAAAAGAGGTTAACAAATTATTCTTCTTTGCTCCAAATTTTCGAAAAATACAAAAAAAAAAAAATAGATAAATTGAAATGCAATCAGAGATGGGGCCCGCACATAAAAATGGGTTAGGCCGGGCTAGCCTTCGCATCTGCAATGCATACGAGTATCTCGAGAATTTGTTTAAAATGTAACACAAATGGAGCGATGCCAAAGAGTATATGAGAACAGCCATTGTGTCCACCCAGATTCGGACTCTGGTAGCCCTAATTCGAGGTTCTATTTCCCTTGTTTGCAACCCCCTATATCCCGAAAGTAGAACAAACAAAAAAGTGTGTTGTAACCAATTTCTCATAACCACCACTGGTGGTGTATGTATTCATGGATACGATTTTTTTTTTTAACTAGGTCACATCTAATCCGCTGAATTAATTTCTATGCTTTAGATATTTGTTTCGGCTCGTCTTTGCCCCATAGATACACATAGATTCACACATAGATACGTTGTTGCACATCATGGCTCTGTAATTTGTCACTCACAGTTTGCCTGTCGGAATTTGAGGCTGCTGTCTGTTTTTCTGCGCATTTTTAGCCGGCCGGCATGATACGAATACGATCGAACATGCCTAGCGGCATTTTATTTTCAGATACACTCGTATCTGTAACGTGTGAAATTTAAAATAGAATTAGACTCTCGCATCGGACTCGGAGAATCTTCATCCTCATTACAAGCAAACTACGCACAAGAGACGGACGCACACTCGCACACATTTATGGCGTTGTGCAATACAAAGTGGAACTCAACCTTGTTGCATGCAATTAGTGCATAATAGCAGGGTCGATTTGAGACAGTTCTGCAGTTGCACTCGTCCTCTGCACTTCACTCCTCGCCGGTCGGCCGGCAGATGGGTGTGTGGGTATGTGACATAATGTTAATAGGCATGGATTTGGCATTGCAACAGGTTGGTGGTAGTGGTGGCTGGTTGGTTGGTGTATCTGGATGGCGGCGATTGTACATTTTGTGCATGCCACTGCTGAATGGATTGTTTCGCTTTATTCCGATTTTTTTTTATTTTTTTCGTGATTCTAAGTTTAGCCAAATAGGTCACGTTCCGTATTCGAGAGGTGCGCATATCGGCTTTTTTTTCGATAGATGCAACAAGAAACAAAGTGGCCAGCAAAACAAAGAGGAAAAAACGTATCGTTGTGGTCGAACAGAGGCCGTAATACTGGCGTAGTTAGCACGTTTTAGACACAATTTGTGGGCTTTGTGGCAGTGACACGATTTTTTTTAATTGATGCGTCATAAATTCTACGATGTTTGTTGCATTTGACACAGAAAAATAAGACTTTTTATACAAGTATCTAAGCGGTTATGGGATTTTGAGGCTTCGGAGAGTAGCTTAGATTTTTTTTTTTGATACTCGTAGTAGTTGCCTGTTTGTCGCCCAGGAAGTAAAACTAGATGAACCACCTGGTTGTTTACAAAACCACTGCCGGATGGCAGTTCGCCAAGTAGCACCAAGAAATGTCAAAAACAAATGATTGAATAAATATCTTAAAGCACCATTAGCAAAGGAGGGAAGTAAAGAATATCACGTTCAGCAAGGTCATTGCACATGTAACAGACGATTTGGCACGCATTGAAATTGCATCTCAATCCGAAAAACTGACACTCATCTCATCAATTAGTTAACAACAGGCAATGACAGCTCTTATGTATGTACTCATGTATCTTTGGACCCATTTTCCACGATTAACGCTCGAAGAGGGCACTTACTTTACTTCAATCAATTCCTTACCCACGCGAGGACAAAACGCTGTTTTATCTAGTGGGAGCGTAGATGAGGTTAGGTTGGAGTGGTCCTGCGCAATCAGAAACCAGGAACACTTAGACGCGAGCGAGTCCACTGTGACACAAAGGGGCCTCGGTATAGCTATACGTACCAATTGAACCATCTCTTCACCAAATTTATCTATCTAACATACCTACCTATTGCTTAGATCATAGCATACAGCTTTGAGTCTTAGTTTTAAGCCTCATCTAGGAATTATGGACGCATATGGCTTGTACTCATAATCTAAGCTAGTCTTGACCTATAATCCCGGCTTTGTATTGTAGAATACCCAAACTTCATTGGTAGTAATACCATACTTAAATTTGAACGTATAATATCGGCATCCAACATTAGTTAACAGGGTCTGATGATAGCCTTGATTAAAAGCTTTCAAATTCGACTTAAACACTTAGTTTTTCTGCAAAATTTTTGTATTTCTAACGTACAAGACCTAAGCCAACAAGCTTCAAATTCAGACCTTAGATTGTATTTAGTGAGAAGCTCCAGGTTGTATCAGGATTCGAGCTCGAAAACTGCACTTATAAAGCCTTGATTAAGTCAGGCTTGGAATGGCTTTCTGCATATGTAGCCGAAATATTTAGTACCATACAAATCTAGCTATTTCCCAGAAACTACCCACTTAACTAACTGAAGCTCCATACGAATCTTTGAAGGCACCTGGCAGCCGTATAAGCCAAGGTTGTAGTAAAAGTAGATTCCCAAGTGAAGCTTCATATAAATGGAAAGGGCTGGACCTCTTCCTTAAAGTTCTTACAGGAATCATTTTAAAAGAGATCAAGCTTTTTGGCGTGTCTTCCCACGGAGGAGTGTCCGGAAAAGAGTTCTATAATAAAGCTGATATGGAATCTCTTCCGTGAAACTAAATTATTGGAGTGGCTTAGATCTAGTCCAGGCAAAATATGTTGCAGAATTAGTTCTATTCGCTCACCAACTGTATGTACCTCGCCTTCTCCGATAGAATCAATAAAGTGGTCCAATGCCTTACAAGTCCATGGGCTGTGTAGTCATCGAGATTGTCTCGCAAAAGTCTGAAACTCTTTATGCTTAGGCTTTAGACCGCGTCTTCGTAGTATATTTACGGATATATCTGATCTTCGGTTCTGAAAGGCTTTCTTGGCTAGAGCTTCTTCTCAGACAAAGCCTCGATTATTGGAGGCAGCATTTTTTATTACTCAAGATCTGCTTTGCTTTAGAACTAAAAGTGAAACATTTTCCACGACACAGTAGAGCTGGCAGGATCAACTTCTAGCTGTGTAACTAAACGGAGATGAAATTTCTCCTATGGGCAAGGAGGGGTAGTTTAAGAGTTCAACGACCTGAAAAATGACTCAACGCTAGAGGGTTCAATATAGAAAAGGAAGCAATCTCTTACTAAAGACAAGGAGCGCTCATGGCACTGTCTTATCGAAGTGTGTTCGGTTATCTTATTGGTAAGCTTACCAAACGGTACTGGGGCCCTATTCTTAGTTGCTCACCATTTAAATAGATATCTGCAATAAACATCCAAAAACAAGGTTAAGAGTGGGACAAGCTCCTAACCCTTCAGAGAAGCAGGCAATCATGCTGCAGCAGTAGTTATCAAGCGTAAAAAATGAAAAAATAATAGTAGTGACCTTTGTGCTCAGGGAAATTTTTCTTATTCTACGCCAAAATATAATGAGAAAAAGTGTATGTGGTTCGGAACTAGGGTGTGATTCGATTTCATGTTTTGTGTGGTTGGTGTCCGAACTAATACGTTTATAAGGAAATTATGTATTCATAAACTCAATGAGTGCTCATCTCGAAATGAGATGACGCTGCTCTGGGTGAGAGGACACGTAGGGACTGAGGGCAATGAAAAGGAGGGCTCTCTAGCAAAGCAAGGGTCATCTCTGGTCCGGAACCATTTGCTGCAATTGGCAGAGGAATGGTGGAGCACTTGATTAACAACCGAGCCGCGGCGAAACACCAGAGAAGGGGGTCAACCGCGGAAGGTTCATAAGGAAGTTCTAAGTTCTTGGAGCGACGAGCACTGAAATGAGTGGCAGCGTTGTCTACAGGTCATGGAGATGGAGTTTGTTGTTGTTTTCATGTTGGATTAGTACAGAAATTTATTGCATGTCGTAATTATATAAAATATGCAAATAAGCCGAAACACCAACCACTCCACTTTCACTGAGATCCTAAGAAACAAAGGCAAACATTCTGCCTTTCCATGTATCTTTCTATATTTCCTTGACAACCCCCATTAGCTACCTATCAGATGAATTTATTCACGATTGACCCAATCACAAATCCATTGACTTGTGCCCATCACTTACAATATGATCGTCATCAATTAAAACTGACAACTGACATATGCGTACATATGCAGCAGCATCAAATTCAGACTCTCCATCCCCATAGACAGAGATACACATGACTTGTATTCTCATCCTTAATTCAATATTGCCAGACGAACCTGACCGTCCTGACCTCTTGAACTTTTTCTATGCACGCAATTTCATTTCATCTCTTCCAACCAGCAGCCGCCCCCACGCACTCATACACTCAACCCAGAGCAAATAAAGCCACTTATAGACACACCTGTATGTGCTGTATCTCAAGAATGTGTCCTCGATTCGAGCGATCTTCGAAAAAAAAAAATAACAAATTCTCAGATACAGACACCGATACGTCCACTTGGTAGCCGGTGCGTATCAAAGTGCCACCACAAATACTCATCACTTTGACGTTCTGTGATTTTTTTTTTTTTATTTTCGTATCTTTGTATCTACGAAATAATTCTCTTGTGTGGGTCGGTTTTTTTTTTTTTGTTTTTTTGTTCGTCTCTCTGTCTTTTTTTTTGGTTTTTGTAAATTCCAATTGAAACGTGAGACGAAGGAGTACCGATACCGTATCAACAAAATTAAAAAAAAAAAAAGAAAAAATTAGGGAGCTAGAGGACCGACTTTTTGTTTCTTTTCCTCTCTGGCTGTCTTTCATCATCGTTTCGCTCGTTTTTTTGTGGATAATTAAACCTAAGTCCGATGGCAGTTATGTTCTTGTTGGGTTTCCTTTTTTTTTTGTTCTGTAGCTCCAGAGTTTTGATGGTCATTAAACTTGGGATTTGTTGTCGTCTTCGTCGTCGACGTTGTCGTCGTGATCGTTGTAGACCTCGTCATCTTCTCGTAGCCTACTCCAGGGGAATTAATAAATTATCGTGTGTATACGCATTTTATAGGCCTTCGTCTCTGTTATTCTTGTTCTTTTGCTACGGGTTTAGTTGTTTTGTTTTGTTTTCTTTTTTTCGTTTTGGGAGAACTGGACTTTGCATTGTGTGTGCGTGTTCGATTTAAATAGGAGGTTTTTGACCCTATAGATACGCTTGTCTCTGGGTTAGAATAAATCAGCAAAAGGAGATCTACCTATCTATGTATCGCTGAAGTCTGTCTTACTTTCCTGCGTCTGTATTCCTGTGCGATGAGAGACGAAAGGAGGATCTTGAATGAAACGCTGGTTTTGTTTATGGCTGGAACACCTGTTGTGCGCCGGTATGCATCTCCTTTCTTCAGATACATTTATTGGTTCTGTCAATTATCTCACGCATTAACCGCTGAAGTTTGATATGCAATTGGAATTTATTTAACCTAATTTAGACGCGACTACACACGCTGTGCATCCAGTTGGGGCGTGAATATTCTTCTAATCGTCTAACCATGTGATTACCATACTTTATATTGGCGTGTGTGGTTGCTGAATGAGTGTGTGCGTGTGTTAAGTATCTAAAGCTACTATATAGGCGCAGAGGCACTTAAGAATTGATGTGTTGTGCGCGGTGTTCCCATGTTTGAGGGATAAAGAAAAAATCTAAAAATATTTTATCCAGAATTAAACGCCCATCGGGTTGTTCAACTTTTGAACTCTAATCCACTTCTAGTCGAAGATGAGATGAGGAGATTTGGCTCTCGATCTTGGGTTTTTTTTTTTGTATTTTTGGGTGGAAGGACTGATGATTGGTGGTGGTAGGTAGATATTGTTTAGTGTTTAGTGGATGTGCTATGGTAATTTGTGGGTTTATGAGTCTGGTGATAGGTTTAGCTTACGTGTTACTAAGCAATTTATTTTTTTATGATTGTAACAGACGGGGCTGTCGATGGGAATTCTGAGGTTTGAAAGGCGGGTATGTTGGTCTTCAAAGTCAGCGACCTTTTTTTAGTTGCAGAAACGTAGTCCAATTTTATAAATTTTTCAAGAATTGGCTTAAGGACTGGGTGTTACTCAAATCATTACTTACCACTGAAACTTCTCGTTGATATGTTCTGTTCATTTCTGTTCCCCTGGCGAGGTTAGATCTTGGGCCGGTCCAATCACAAGCAAACACACCATCTACTACATCGTGGCCACTCAAACGCATGTTTACCCAACGAGAAATGAAGTCTAATGTTCGCATACTTCTTAGATGGGTCAAGTTCTAGTCAAAGTTTGTCCTGAGCAAAAACAGAGTCGACTTAATAGGTGCGCCGCTACTGAGTTGGTGTTGTGTCAAAGGGCATTTCCATACGTCTGGTATAAGGGATTGTTAATTAAACCGATTTAGTAATCTGATGTTACTGGAAGCATTTCTCGGAAAAACCTTCGAGACCTCGGCTGTTCGTACCGCTGGATTGATCTTCTTTCGCGATGTTTCCTCCGCGAGCTTCTAGTCCTTAACTGTGAACTAAGGGTTGCTCTATTTATATGGAAGAGCAAAACGTGGGGGCTGAAACCCGCAATGATACATACACTGGCCGTGTTCGACTTCGACACACCGTACGAGTTAACGTACCCAGGAAGGGAGTACTGGCGCGGGAATGCGATAACAAAACAAAACGAAATTCGCAATTTACAGAGATGGATCAAAGCCATTCAAAGGAACGAGCTCTGGAATATACGCTGCAGATCCGAATCTGAAAGTGTCTCTGAGACCGCCAAATACATGCAGTGTCTTCCAAGCAGAAGTTCTAGCTGTACTCAGGCCTGGGCAACTAGGAACCGCCGCACAATGCTAAAGGTATTATGCACGCAAAACCGCGTAAAACTATGCTGGGTGCCAGTACACTGCGGTATAAAAGGGAATGAACTTGCTAATGAATTGGCAAGGTATGGAGGAGAATTGCCAGTAGATATCAAACCACCTTCGAGCGAAACTTAAGCTTTAAAGGCAAAGTATACAAAACAGCAAACCACAGATGGTCATATACAGAAGGTCACAGGGTATCCAAAGTCTTGTGGCCAGAATTCGACCGGAAAATAACTAGGAAATTCAGCATTCAGCTAAGAACAGCAGTAGGAATCTTGTCCGGGCACTGCCTTCTGGGAAAGCACTGCAAGACCGGCCCCAATAGACACGGATGTATGTAGATACTCTAACGGCATATGCCTCGAAAAGGACATCGCACATATACTGTGTGAGTGCCAGGGAAAGCTCGAAATCGTAGGAACTCCTTTTTCAGTAACCTAGAAGAGGTAGGTCTTATCAACCAAAACCGGCTTCTTAGATTCTGTAGGAAAACCAAGTGTTTCAGGGAAAGTGTTTAGGTTTCCATTTGCTTTTATGGAGGTTCCCCAGGGATCACGATGGACCCGTTTGGTGCCTAGTGTTTTATGAGGTTTTTTCTCATAACCCTATCTAACCTAACCTAACCTAGGTGGATAAGACCTGGACAGTGACAGTGAAAGTGAGTTGTATACGTAAGCCTTAAAAATACTTCTTTTGAGTACGTAAAGAAAGTAAGAGATTGGTCAAAATTCATTAAATTTGGATTATCAAACCCTGCCGTCTTCTTTAAAGTTATTGCACCCCTAAGTCTAGTTGCCCCTTTTCGAATATATTTTTGGCTAGCCACCAGGCAAAGACCATCACCAAACTTTTGAAGCATTGCCCGATAAGTTATGCGTAATTCATTATTCTTTGACTTTGTATTGACAGTTGGCTTAAGGGAATATGACAGCCAAGGGCGTCATACGTCTTATTCGATTCAAAGTTTTCTATTTTTTATTAATTTTTCTAAGCTTATGTACACATACAAGTGTGTGTTTAAAAAGCTGTCTAAATTGACATCAACAGATTAATATGCGACTCCATTTTGACATCGGTCTAGAAAAGGGTTGGAAATGTATGTCGACTTTAAGTAATTATGCTAAATTGCTATAAAATTATGGTAATTTCACTTCGTGACATACATATTAAAGCTTGCCTATCCCAGTTGTTGTATGAGGAGGGGAAGGGCAGGAATTCATGGTACCGACTTTAAGGTGTGCTATATAATTTTTTTTTTTTTGTATTTTTTGTACCGCTGTCTAGGTCACCAAATTTACCCACTATTGCGTTTCATTTAAAAGGCTTTATCGATACCCGCATGAATGATTCTGAGAAGCGCCTGATTATTCTGATAATTGGGACTAATTTTATAGGTATTATTGGGAAATGACATTGATTTCAATTGACCGGGAATTCAATGTCATTTTGTTTGTTTGTTCCGGTATCACATGGGAATTAGTCTCATCAGACGTACGAGTATATTTAAAAAGGTGATGCAATTTGTGACTGGGTTAAGGCGCAAAACTTGGTTAAAAATTACTGGACGTACCTTGGACGAATTTCAGGCTAATCCCTATTTCAACGTTAAAGCTAAGAATGCAGAACAGTGATCGTCAGATAGAAACAGGTACACGCTCTCATGTGGTGTTTCAACCTAAGAACTTGTGCGATTTGATTTCAATGACTTTAGAGTAATGTGTACCATGCTTGTTGCCAAAAAACACGCTAAGGTTAGGTAGATGGGAGCGTTAGTTGACAGGAGACTATAAACGACTCACTTAGACTATCGATGAGTCCTTTGCGCCCAATAGTAGACCCCTGACAACCTAAATTTCATTATCGACGGCTGAACTAAACCACCCAGATATATGTATGTATAAGTCTCAGGAGCTTGATCAGCTCAAAGTTTCTTCGATCATCCAGCTCCGCAAGGAAGACGCTCCCAAGAGTGTCTTCCTTTCGGTGGCTAGTGTTGGACAATCACATTGCAAGTGGCGAATGGATTTAATAGTTCCTACAGATGTCGTTTTGTCTATCACAAAGTTTACCGTACGCTGTACGAACATCCCTGCGACTGAGTATCATAAGATCTGCGGATCTCTTTTTGTCATAGACTAGCCACAACGATTTGGCTACCTGTTAGCTTCCTCTTTGGACTCAATGTCTATTTTTCTGTTGAAAGTGCTAAGCGGTGTGGCAGCCTCGGGAAGGACCTACGAGGCGCCTAGATGAGATCTTACCCTGGTTAGTTCATCCGCTTTTACGTTACCTGGTAAAGCCATGTGGCCCGGTACCCAACCGAGGTTCACCTTGTTGGCCACTGAGATATCGTCCAGCCTTATAATGTACGCTTTAAATGAGCTTGGACCTCACCGATGTTGACTGTAACGCTTTAATGGCTGCTTAACTGTTAACATAAATAGATGCTGATGGTGTTTCCAGAGATGTTACCCTCGCAAATCATATCCGCAGCTTGTTTTATGGCAGCAACTTCGGCTTGAAAAGCACTGAAATCATCCTCAAGTCTTAAGGACCGGTTTGTATTTCGGAACTCGCAGTAGACACCAACACCAGTATTCGAAGAACGTAGGCGTCATATTAAAAAACTTCAGGCACAAAAAAAGAAACAAGAACAAGCGACATCTACCAGAAGATATCCCAAATATTGCTAAACTGGGTTTTGATATTAGATACGACTTCTTGCAGCAATATTAGTAGCTTTGGTTTATACATTCTTATGTCTATGGCTATAGTTGACAGTCCTAACTTTCTGGAGGGATTTACTTTTGTAGCCCTATTTTACAGAGTATAAACATACATATGTACATATCTGCGTCAGAAAAATCATCATACAGAAAAAAACTGTGGCCACACAATTGGGTTTTGGGAAATCGTCTCTGTTTTTAGGAAAACAATGTGTACGTACATATTTGAAGAATAAGCAGCATTAGGCCAGACTTCACTATGAGTCCACCCTGTCCTAGGCATGAGCATCAAGACAAGCTTTTACTGGAATAAGATTTTGAGCCAAATTTGCATCCTGTAAGACAAATTGTGCTAAAAGAGGTAGTGCTACATTTGGAAACAAAAAAAAATCAAACATCCTGTATAAACAAATATTTTCATATCCAGGCAGCGTTAAAGACTGTAGCCGATTACTATTTTGCGCTGGCTTCTTCCACAGGATGTTTAAGACTTATCCATTACATCCACCCTGCACCCCGTAAAGCATTACAAGAAAAGAAAAATTCTATGTGTCTCCAAAGCCAAAGAAGATAAGTGACTCTATATGGTGGTCTGGTTTGATATCCTTCTCCTTTGACCGATTTTTATTTTATTTTTATAACTGCAGTCTATTTTATTTTTCCAAAGGTAATACGTTTTAATTGGGTCATCACCAAAAAAGCGACTCAAACTGTCATAGGTCTTTCCCAATAGCTTCTAACTGCACACAAAAATCTGGTTGAGCCCTCACATCACTTGCACTCACCCCAAGGATGTCATCTTTATGGTTTGTTGCGAAGACCCAGATAACTCTCTTTATTAAAACGTATCCGTATCATTTTATAAGGACCTATGCATGCATAGAAATACATAAAAAAGAGAACACTAATAAAACCTGGCCCATGGTGACTTCCCTGCGGTACTTTGCAGTTACACGTATCTATGATCTCATTTACTCCTTATTCTCTAGCATCTGCTTCTGTTCCAAGTAAATACATCATCAACAACCTGATTGCATGCTATCGTCATATTCGCATCTCTAAGCCTCCCCCACAATGTAGTAGGACAAGCAATCAAAAAGCGTCTGCAAGAGAAGCCCGACGAAAAAGAAAACAAAAACAAAAACAAAAACCAAAAATATAATAATGACAAATGATAACAATAAACTTTGGTGGCACAAAAACTCACGACGAAAACTTCGTCATTTTTACTACGAAACATTTTATACATATCTCCCAACACAACACGAGCTATTCACCCCCCGCTGCTACCCCACAATGTTTCAGCTTTTAGCGTTCCATCGAAAACTCAGATACTTTTGGGAAAAATGAAAAACAAAAAAAAAATGTAAACAGTCATGCTCTCAGCCAACGCCCGCTGCTGTTAGCCCTTTTTCCATACACAAGCTTCCTCCCCTCGTCCATTGACACAAAGAGCGGCGCGCATACAAACAACAATGTCAAAGTTTGTCCGCACGAAAGTATCTAGCGAAGGAAAAATGTATCTGTGCCGCGTCTTTGTGGTGTGCGTACGAGAATGCCGTTTTTTTTTTCATATTTCAACTGCGTAACATTTATTTGATTGAATTCCATGTGACCTAATTTTCGTCACCGAGAGTAGGACAGAAGGGATACTTGGCATCGCAAAGTATCTTTCTCTGTCACACGTATACCGGTACTTTCAATGATCCGCACGAGCTTTTTTTTGCTGTGTAAAATTTGTTTTCTTTTTTTTTTATAAACGATGACTGAGGGGGAGGAGGACGGGTGAACATAAATCGACGCAACGATTCGACGATATACCAAACGAGTGCGTAGCCGCTACGCATTGCTCTGTTATTTTTGGATACGTAGCGTAGCATAGATATGTTGATAACTTCGGAAAGTATACATAGTAGGGGATGGTAGGGGGGGGAGATACTTTTGTATCTTTTGTTTTTCTCGCTCTTGTTTGTGCCTGGTGGTTTATTCGATTTCGCTTTCTCACTCGATTTCTCATGGTTATTTGCCTTTTTTGGGGATTGACTATGCACGCGTGTGTGCATGTGTGTGTGCGTGTGTTTGCGGGCGACGAACAGATTACACAAAATAAACGCGTGAATGATGTTGCGTGGGTGGGAGACATAAATAATTTGTTTATTTTTTTTTTTGTTCTCTTTTCTTTTCCCATGTATCTGAATGGAATTACGAGTGTTATCTGGTTATGCTTTACCGTTTGATGAAGTCATCCAAGCACAACCGAAACTCATAGATTAATCGATGATGAGATAGACTTTATTTTATCAGCATCTAAAGGTGTTAGATACTACTTTCTCCAATTTTTTTGTTGTGCATCTCGTAGGTATACAAATAAAAGTGCGTGTAGTGTGCGACGAAGCAACGCTACACGCATGTAACACTTGATTTTTACGAAATTTTTCTTTTATCGGCTTTCTATCGTTTCTCCCTCTCTTTGCTACGAATGACCCAAAAAGAGTCAGAAAGCGTAGAAATACACACAGAACTAGCGGAGGGAAAGATACGTCCAACACAACAGAATTTTTCTTTATTTTTTTGGCAAAATTCACTTGACACACAAAAGCTTTTTCACTGTGTGTGTGCGTGTATATCTGTGAAAAAGTTTACGCGTAAGCATTAGAGCACTACGCATCCAGAAAATGCGTGGAAATTTATTTTACTATACCATGCCGTCCCTATAAGTGTGTAGGAAAATTCATTGAGGATTTTCAATGTTAACTGAAGGTTGAGTGGGGTGGTACACCCAACCAAAACACTGTAGTAAAAGTTTCTGTGTATCTATATACATCCATACAGTTTAAGGATATTATGTACAGTGAAGTTCCTGGTTGCTTGGGGCCGGGGGAGAGTTTGCGTTGTAGTAAGGGTTATGCCTTCGAAGCTACCACCGAGAAGGAAGTAAATATTTAGTTTTTTTTTGCGGAAGAGATAACGCAATTTGTTTTTGCTTGAGAAAATTTTGTGGATATAAATTTGGTTTTTTTCTTTTTTTTTACTTTAGATTGATTGCATTGAATTCTTTAATTTTGATGTAAAAACCCGAAAAAGGAATTTAATTAAAGATTTTGTTGAATTTATGTTTCCTCCTGGTAGACAAGGTCTCCTTATTTTTTTTTCTTATTTACTTGAGTTACAAGGATTTTGCAGCAATCCAGGTCGGAGCTGGATCTTAAACGAGAAACTAGGTCACCTTAAATTGTGTACTGGTTGGCATCTATGTATCTTGCAAAGTCAATGTCGTGATACATAAAAGTTTGCGTTTGAAAGAAAATTTAGGTTTTCTCCACATCATGTGTTCCTTTTGAGCGATTTTATTAAGAGTTTCATTATCGAAGGAGATGAAGCTGCTGGTGTTTACTTAGAGTTTTAGTGACTTTTGGATACCCTTGAGTCGAAATTCATAAGGCGACAAATAAAATGAAGAAAACTTTACCAGCAGTGCTACCTAGTCCACTGGTACAGACTCTGCTACAAGCACAAAACGATTGGTCACGAGAAGCTAGGCCCTGAACCACATACGGTCTATTGTGCCAAATATTTGTACCTCTAGAGATAAGATACTCCTCATAAATCTTCGACTTTGTTCCAGAAAGGAACCTTTATACAATTCTTTAGTAATTTCAACGATATGATGCGCAGTTTGTCACACACCGTGAAGATCGTTGAGCGGGTATTAGACGTCAAATTGCGGCAAATAAAGTCGGTGTGCACCAGGGAAGCGTCGTAGGTCCTTTGCTATTTATTACAGTTCTGGATTATTTAACGAACCCCGAAGTGAATCAGTTACTCTTTGCTGACGATGGAGCCATCATAAGCGAGGATCAAACGTCTCTGTAATGAACACTTGATGTATGGGTGAATGCTTTGGAGAAAAGTGGGTATCGCATTAGCCCAAAGAGAGAGTATCTGTATTGCCTATTCTCTGATCTACTTTGACCTGTTCCAGGCATGTTTTTGAATGGAAAAGTGATTCTCAAAAGCGAAAAGTTCTAGTATCTAGGATTTATGAAGCAACCTTAGAGGAAGACATTAGTCATGACGTAAGCGTGTTATCTTGTGTGACCGGAAAATGCCCCATAAGCTGAAATGAAGGCTTTACACCGCAGTTGCTCGTCCGCCGCTCACATACGGTTCGCAATGCTGGACAATGGACAAAAAGTGTGAGGGCAAATTAATGCCAGCTAAGATGAAGGTGCTCCGCATGACAGCAGCAATAACAGAGCTTGACTGAATTAGAAGTTCAAAGATCCAAAGAAGCCTTCACGTGAAAGACTCAATCCCGGAAAAATTGGAGCACGAACGGCTAAGTTAGTATTGTCATATTCAAAGGAGGGATCCTACGAACCCTGTCAAAAAGGCAATGTCAATCAACGTTCCTACACAAGCGCAGAAAAGAGACAGGCCAAAGAACCCCTGGATCACACAAATGCAGAAACAGCACCATTTGATTGGCCTCAGTGACGAAGCGATCTGAAACCGGGAGGCCTGTAGATACTTTCTGAGGTCAAAAAGGCGAGTCCCACAAGTGGACCAGTAGGAATACAGAAAAATGGGAAACTTCTGAACCCTGTAATCGAGGATCATAACGTCGCCGAACAAAAGGCAAAGAAGAAGAGGCGTAGTTGAAAAGGTTATTTGAAAATTGTAGCTAATAATATAGGATAAGCGAAATATACAATAAACTCCCTTCTCGTCTCCCAGATTATTGAAAGGTTTTTTTATTGCACTAGGAGCTGCTAAGGGTATTCTATTTCTCCAGATCCAGATCTCCAAAATTTAATTATTTTTTTAATAAAAATTGCCGAAGAATGCTGTCTGATCCAGTTCCCTTCTTGTCCCCTATTTTGCTACAGATTTCACTAAACTCCGCTGCGGTTACTAAGGAGATTTGAATATACATATGTATGTATGTATGTATGTATGTATGAGAATTGAAACAAGCAAGGACTTCTTAAAACAGCTTTACTTATCACTTTTCCATAGAATACGTTTTTGCTAAGTGAAACAGAAATTAAAGTTCTAATGACTTATCACAAAATTATTAAGTTCTTTTCATATCTACATTTGAAAAAATCGAAATCATAATTATGATAAGTTGATAAATGATAAGTGATAACTAAATTGAAGAGACAGAGCTCAGACTCAATGTAGGTAAAATCAATCAATATACGTACTTAGATACGTTTGTTAAAAGACCATCAGAACTAATCGTTCACCGATGTCTTTAAAGAGCATTCACAAAACTGTTGTTTTATTTGTGACAAGAACCATATATCGGCAGACGTTGAGCCTTTTGAAATGTGAAATCACATAAGATATAGAATTTAAGATATGATATGCGGACACGTCTGTTGAATGATGAGTATAATCGACCTTTTTGATAAGTGTTTATGAAGTTATTGTTTCATCCGTGACAAGGACCATATTCAGATAGAACCTGAAGCTTTGTTAATATTCGGTGAACCATAAAATAGTATACTCGTACGGCATGAAATTTTAGGATCGGAGTATACGCAGAAACGTTTGGTGAAAGGCGATCAGAAATAATTGTTCACCGACCTCTGTCATCAGTTTTTATGAAGTTATTGTATTATCAGTGACAAGAACCATCTACAGACAGAAGTTGAAGCTGCCTAGTGAAATATAAAATTTCCTCAGACATCCAGTAGTTTCAACTCAACGTATCCTTTAATCAAATTTATGCCCAACAAAGAATTTATTTCTGAAATCCTCCATCGCATGTCTTTGGTTCCAATGACAGTGACAAAAAATTGCATGATATTGTGAAAGGTACCCAACAATTCCACAGACACCGTTTTGTCAACAAAAAATTTGTAATGTAGGTCAACTTTATTAAAAATGAGAAATAAACAAAAAAAAGGAAAACGAAGGAAACAAAAATTGTAATAATGGTAACACAACTTTCGAGACATTACCTCGATACCGACAGTTGATTTTACCTGATACGCGTTTGTTCACTGTTTAACACCATTTAACTTTATCTATATGACTTAAAATGACATTTTTTTTTCTTAATTATTTATGAGGTGTTTGCGATTAAAATTGGGCCATTATGAAGGGCGCCCAACGCAGTAAGCTTGTCGGCTGACGTTGAGATAATCTACTTGGTTCCATTGATTGTTATCTTTCGAATGCAATTGTGTAAGGCCAGCGTACTAAGCACGGGATAGTGGTTCGTAGATACAAAGAGATTAATGCTCATTCAGAAAGGAACAAATGAACTTACATCAACCGATTCTACACCTTCGGAAATGGGGTCACTTCTGACCGGTCACAAACTTTAACGCGAACCTCTTAAGATTAATTACAAACAAACCCATGACGCCTGAATAAATTACTTCTCCGAAAAGGGCTAATAGTCGGTGTGCCTAACATCAGTTAATTGCCTAACAACTAAATGGATACCGCCTATTACACAGTTAATAGATACTTTTCCACCCATCTCTTCTCTAATGTATCTAAGCACTTTTTTAATGTATCCGACCACTTAAAATTCCTACTGTCGACGCATAGAAACTGTCAAATTTAGATTTTCACTCGCATTCAAATCTAACAGTAACAGTTTTCCAATTTTTCTTTCATTGTTTTCCGATTCAGTATTTTATATTTCGTCAGTGATCGCACCGAATAGAAAGCCGACGAAACGATTGTGAAAAATGCATGCACAACAATTTTAAAGACGTTATAGGACATGCATATACAATTTTTTTTTTTTTTTTTGGAAAATGAATACGCCTAAGTATCTATTGGATATCAGAAAAAAAAGCCACGGGGTCAAGTTAATTTACATAACTTGAATGCAAATTAGTTTGAGTCCAATATAGCCTCAGACATTTTGAATGCTCGCCTCGGTACATAGATACTCGTAGCCATGTTCTTCTTGCATATGTCTTTTATTTGGCGCGCTGTACATTATGTACGCAACACATACTATAACTGTTTTAGAGCCGAAAATTAAAGTTGTGAAAGCTTGGCTCATATCGTCTTATTTTCCGGTTTAGGAAACCTACAAAAAAAAACGAATTTCTTGTCTAACTTGTTGCGTTAGTGCGTTTTTTTTTTAATGAATTTCTTTTGGGTTTTTTTGTGACTTCCGGATTTTGAAGTTGTTTTTTTTTTTTATCACAGGAGAATGTTGAAAGTAAAGATAATTAGGTTTTTTTTTTAAAGAAGTCTCATAGAGACTAGGTCAGGCGAAGGAATGTCGAAATGTTGGTGGTAACCCAGAAGATAGAAATTTGCGGACACATAGTGAAAACGAAACGGAGAAAAGGGGTGTCAGGTCAGACACTGTCTTTCTATTTTCGCAAGTGGGTCTTAGAAGAAATCAGGCCACAATGCCGGCGTTTTCTAACCAATTTCTGTTTGCTACGCTCTTGAATGGAACGTGAGTGCTTCTCATTGACCTTTTGGAACTGAAATACACATTCATGTGACCTTGCCCTACCTACAGCAAATCACCAAAAACGATCCGGGAACAAAAAAAATAGAAACGACGCGTTGTGGTGTTTAACGATCATACACCGATACATGAACTTATTCATGACGCGCCAAAACTTCGTCAACAACTGTCAGGCAAGAGCCTGGAGCTAGATTTTTGCATTTGGCCTTATTTCACGGCACCATGAAAATAGACTTTAACTCAAGACGCCTGCCTAAAAGTTATTCGACATACCCTTAGCAAAGCGACGAAGTCGCGTGAGCGGCTAAACCGGAGGAAGAACCTGGTAGAGCTCCTAGAGAGCATACTGCGTAGGTACGCATTGGGAAGTCGTGCTGCTTGAAAGCAAAGCAGGACACTCGATGCACAACTGCCTCACAGAACCCACGATTTTCCATTGTGTGGTTAATATGGTGGTCAGCATTAGATATAAAGTATCTAATGCATGTTAAAAGCAAGGTCCGCCTTCGAGTTCTAGGTGAACAACCGATATCATCAAAAGAATACGAAACCCCACACCAGGGCCTCTGTACACTAGCAGTTGCGTCACAAGGCTTGAAGCTCTCTCAGCCATTTCGATGCAGGGAAAGAGAGGTGTGAGGTTATTTAAACGGATAACTACTAAGGTGAACTTGAGAGAAGAATCACTTGAATATAGATTCCCCAGTTTAACTGAATGCACGTTTTCCAGCTCTTTGAAGACTACCAATAGCCTCAATGTTTCTGATCGTTTAGAAAGAGCAATAAATTTATTTGTGTATGTCCACACATAATTACTAACTGGTGACCCGATCTTTATCGAATAATATGAAGTTTTGGATGACCTGTATATACATAGGATGAGCTTCCTAGAGCCACTAATCTCTGCAAAGCAACACGGATTCCTTAAAGGTAGGTCAACAACCACCAACTTAACTGAATTCGTGATGGCAGTAAATTTTACGTTGTAGCCACTGACTTTAGTAAGGCTTTTGACAACAATCCGCATCAGCTCATTATCTTCAAACTAAAAGCCATTGGATTCCGGCCACTGCTCATCACATGGAGCAAAGCATACTTGGAAAACCGTCACTACAAAGTCCGCTTTAGATCTTTAGTGTCGGCCCGCATTATAGCATCCTCTGGTGTCCCTCAAGGCAGCCATCTCGGCCCACTGATCTTTATTATTACAATGTATCATCCGGAACTCTGATCTTCTGGTTTATGCTGATGATATGAAAATCTTTGGACGCACATTTATCATCTTCCACCGTTTCTCGACGGTCTTAACAGTTTCTCCCTCTGGTATGACAAAAATTCTCTAGAACTAAGGTCAATAAAGTTCTCCCGCAAGCGTCTCCCACCAACACCTAAACTCCTACGGTCTACCTGATTCGTGACAAGCAATTCGTGTTGTCTGCAATAGCGAACTCAACCTCCGATCACAGAGCTAACTCACCACTCGATTTTGTGAAACGCTGGTCAAAAGAGTTTTCTGACCCATACGTCACTATATTCCTCTATCTCACTTTTTAGGCAAAAAAAAAGGCCATGCCAACGTCAGATGACCCTCTCCTTAGCTTTTAAAAACTTTTTAAGTTTAGATTATTTAAGGTGCTTGCATTAAGCTAATTCAAAAATAAATAAACAGAAGGAGCATCTATAGTTGACTTAACACTGGCGCCCAGGAGAAGAACTATTTTATAGCTAACCATGCGTGGCTTCTCTAACACTCTTATATTTTATGCATTATTTGAAACTGTCAGATTGAAAGTTATATGACAGATACTGCCAACAACTTTCACACATCCAACATAACTCCATCAACGGATAATCGGATCCTAAATCTTTAAGTTGACAGATATCCAGTACATTTTCTCTCAGCTCGGTCTCACGCCTACGTCATTAACTGCAAACATCTGTCAGTAGGCTCATCTGTTCGAGCTTCAAATTTCCCAAATTTTCTTTATTTTATTGAGCACGAAAAAAAAGCAAAAATATCTCCAGCCGTCATAAAAAAACCAAAACCACCGAAAAACAAGCAAACAAACAAATCTGGATTTAATGTCAAAATCATTTTTTTTTATTCATGGTCATTCTGACATAAATTCCTATGTCAAACTAATAAAAAAAAAATAAATAAATAAACAACATACATGCGTACATTATGTACGTCTGAAAAAAAAAAGTTAAACACTTAAACTCTCCACCACTAAAAGTATATAAATTTTCTACATTTTGTATGATGAAATTGTATATTTTCAATTAGCTATGCGAACGTCATATAAAACGTAATTCAATGCTACTCTCCATTCACTTACTCTCTCATACTCACGTTTAGTATGCGAATGAATGGAAATTGCCCTTTTTGAACTATGACAGTTGTTATGCTCTTGTAGCAAAGTCTATGCGGCGCATACGCTTCTGATGCTATTCATAGGAACTTTGTTATATTTTGTGCCGTTGACAATTACTTTGAAGGAAAAAAAAAAGTGAAAAAATAAACAAAATAGAAAGATAACTGAAACAAAAAGGAAAACGAAAAAAAAAAGAGAAGAAGGCAAGAATTAGAATGCCCCATGACGAGGGAGCGACATATTCGCTTATTAAATGCGTTACGATGACATCGCGTTCCGAGTTGATCTTCTAGGTCATTTGTCAAAATGGGATGTGCTCTATATATGGCGCTTGGATGGAGCAGCGACCTTCAGTGGTTAAATTGTGCGATGCTAGTATAAGAATTGAACTGTCATAATGCGAGTGAGAGTTCTGAAAATTTGACAATAATTTAAGAATTATTTGACGTTTAGCTATAGTTTTGTATACTGTCTGATGTCATTCTAGGAATGCGTTGTGAATTTTAGATATTAGCCTTTCGGCTTTAATTAGTCGAGACACTATGAATAAATTAACAAATCGCTCTATTTTAAGTGAATACAGTAAGATAAGTAATTCTGTCTGAAGTTTCTGTCAGTTTCATAAGTGTCAACAAGCAAAGTTAAAGCTATTCTCAACGTCTTTCTCCAGCAGAATGCTTGTGGCTTCTTGAAATGTAAGTGTATAGGGACTGCACGAAATAGAAACATGTCCTGATAATTTTGATTTCTACCGCCCACGCATCAGAAAATCTTAAACAAAACTTAATGTCTCAGGGATCTGCTTGCGGTTGAAATATTATTACTTTTTCTTGTAGGTACTACGTTTCGCGAAATCTACTACAAAATCATACGATTTCTCATCTCAGAATCCGTAAGCTTTTCTGACAAATCCTGAACTGTCAACAAATACTATCGAACAAAGCTCTCATCAAATTTATCGCATCTCTTTCATACATACAGTACAGGAGAGGACCTACTGCAAGAGGTAATTTACGGTTATTAATCTGCAGTACTTCATTTCACAGGGACTATGGATGAGCTGCTTAAAGCTTGCAGCTAAACCAGAAGCCCAGAATTCCAATATACATTGAAAGGATCACACTTTTTCTGAGAACTGTAGAGAAACCAAAGCTTCTGCGGATATAACTTCATGAAGCAGATTCTTCGTAGGAGGACAGATCTTTTAAAAATTGGCCTTCACTCGAATAATAAATAGCATATCCCATCGAAAATAGCATCGCCTGGAATTTAAAATTGAAGTCTCGATATCGAAGCAGCCATTTAAAATTTTGAACTCTTAATCGGTCATCTAAGCTCAACGAAATATTTGAACCCTTGTATACAGGACATACCCACAGTCAGAGGACTAAATAACTCAAGGAAAGGAGGTAACTCGTTTGCTTGAGATCCTAGATTTTAAACAGGTTAACCAGAGTCGATACTTACAAATCCTTTGCCGAGGAGGATAAAAAAAATATGGATCCGTACTGCAATTCCAATAAGAGGCTAATTTCCTAGACATTTAGTTGAAATTATTTTTTAATTTTTTTAAATAAATCTTTTGTTTCTGGCAAAATTGCTTTTTTGTGCCATTTTACGGAAAAGTTATCATTTTTACTGCAAGTACTCATACCACTCATAAAACTGTCAATTGCAGATACTTTATTGGATTTTCTAGGCGAACGACCGTTCAACATGTTTTCGAACATAAAAGGACATCCGTAGCAAAAATTTCTTCGAATTTTTATTCATTTACCGGTTTGTGTGTTTGACATTCATGTTAGCTTAATAGACGGCGCCCATTGGTAGATATTCGATGCACTCTATCGTCATAGTTTTCAGCTTAGGATGACTTGAATGATTTCACAATTTTATTACTTATTTTAATAAATAAAAAAATGACATACTTATGCAGGTGGTCATGGTAAAATGGTAGTGTGTTTCCTTATGAAAAGACCAGTGCAGGTTCGATACCCGCCGCAAAACAGCAGCAACAAAGAAATGAACAAAATCCATGTTTCTCCAACTACTACTCTTTTTTTTTTGACTACCAAAAAAGGATTACTGCCTGGTAGTACAATAAACCCCTTTAGAGATTAAATACATTTACAAAAAAAAATTGCTTTAGTCCCCTCTATTTTCGAGAGATTTCGAATCAGACCACAGTAATGGGTACCTTTTCGTCTCTCTTCCACGATCCATCTTAGCCTGAGAGACTTTCTGGATTTCACCACAGTTCTTTTTAACAGAAATCTGGTTGAACTTCTGGGTTTCTACCCAATGGCGCCCGAAGACCTCCCATATTTTACTACCTAATGCCGTCTCGATTTCCTTCAGGCATAGTTCAGAGGTTTCATACTCCATCTTTCTTGGGGGATAGGCAAAATTTCCATGACCTGTAGATAGCGCTACCATCCATTTCAGTGCTCTTCGTTCCAACCTTAGAACTTCCCTAAGAGTGGTGCCAGGTCGGCATTAGGTTACTCTAAGGAAAAGATCAATAAAATTTAGGCACTGCTTTTCAAATACCAACAAGATATTTCGTAAAACCTTATGATTTTGACCGAACAGGGCAAGTCAAACACAATATACGAACGCGGGCTGAGAAGTTCACAAAGGCCTATGAATTCCTGTAGCTTTACAGTAAGAGGTAGAGGTATTGACCCAGGATATGGTGTATAACGTCCTCATAGAAATGTACATACGTAGGTCAGCGCGATTTTGAACTTAAACACAAATCAACAAGTTGACTTACATTCTTATTCATAAGGTCTTTCAATAACTACGGCTGAACTTTGACAGCTTTGACAGGTTATGTTGAAAATGTTAGCGCTGTCATTCTATGAAGATTGTGTTCTGTCATTATTCCAATTTAATCATAGGATACAACCTGTCAAAATTGTGAAAATTGATTTCGGAAATTTTGGTCGGCATAAGCCTTCTGTTATAGCTAATCTCGTCAAATTGTAGCGAAATTTAAGGAAGACGCTTCAGTTGCTATACGAACCTTTACGTCGCCGCAAAGCCCTGTCAAACGAGAATATTGCTGCTGCTGCTAAGACTGTGCGTGAGAATCGAAACCTTTCAGGGTTTCGTGGTTACCAAGAAGGGTGCCTCTTCTTAAACTCGATGTAATTTGACGAAAGACTTGAATCTTTATCCTAAAGCGACTAAAGCGCCATTAAGCCAGAGATCGCATCGGATGTATGGTGACTAGGCCCTTGGATTCCAATTTTGTATCCAAAAATGATTCTCAGCGACGAAGTTCCAGAAGCTCCCTTCACATTCAAAAGCGAGTTACGAGTATCTCAAGTGTAGCCTGGCAAGAGGCGAAAGGTATCGATATATGACAAGGGTCTTCTTGTGGCCGAATAGGACGATGTGGACTATAGTGAATTAAGCTCCATTGAAGACGTGATGTCAAGTGGCAACCGCGATCTTGCGATTTTACTTCCCTAGACTGGTTTCATTGGGGCTACGTTGAGTCCCTAGCCAATCCCAAAAATGCGTCATTTAAGACATTGCTGGAATCTAGCTCGATTTATACGAATAGGTCTTCCAAAATTGGGTCTTTCTGACCGCCTTCTGCGGATGAAGCCGTGAAGACGAAGAAGGAATTAAATGCACTTTAATTCGCGATTCTGTCTAAACCTCACATAGAGCTTTCAATATTCAATTTTGAGAGTTGAGCGTCCTTATTGAGAAATCCATTTTCAACTCAGCTTCGAGAACTTTAATTTTTCTGAAATCGATGTCCGGAAGTAGTCGACTTCAAATCAACTCAGCAACGCAATAGACTTACAAGATTCACAGAAAGTCTAAGCGGCTTTATAACAAAAGACGATCGATACCTTTTGATATGTACAGCACCCTCATATCTATGGAAATACAATCTGTGCAGGTAGGACTTGAAAAGATACGAAATTTCAAACGCGCTCCATGAGTATTCGTAAAAGTAACTTCACGCATTCTATGGCACGTTTGATCTCACCCACATCCGAGCACATAAAAACGGATGCAGTTGTTTTCAAATTCAAATTCACATTCATATGTTGTTACGATTAGCGATACACTCGTACCTCTTGACTTCATCCATTTACATACACAACACCACCGTTTTTGATGGTTTCCCAATTCAATTTAATTTCAATTTCTCTTTTTTTTTGTATATCTATCCATGGAGTGCCCATAAAAACGGATAATTAATCTTGGTGTGCATTTTTATCTCTCATTGAGATGTGAAATTCAAAACCAGAGAAAGAGATACACACATGTGCATATGTATCTATCTTTCTAGCTTATCCAGTTAATTAACATTTTATCGGAAATTTTCAAAACAACCTCATTTTCATTGCCTTTTTTAAAACAATCTTTCTTTGATTTCTTTTCATTTCTCTCTTTCTCTATCTCCATTTCGTTTTCACATATCCTTGTATCGCCAGGTTAATATCTCATTCAATCTGCATCTATGGGTGTACTCTTCCGCAATAATTAGTATCTGCGTACAGACTTAGTATCATTAAAACACATGTGTTCGCTGCAAAGTTAGTTGATTATTAATTAATTGCCCTTCATCTTTGATTACATTAATCACTTGCACAAGTGATTTGTTTTTCCTTGATGTTCTTTTTCTAATAAAAATAAATAAAAAAAAAAATTTATGAAGAAATGATTCGTTCGCTTTCGTCATCCATTTGTCAGCAGCGAGTGAGTATCTTTCGTAACCATAGCATGGGTTGTAAATTTTGTACGAAAATTAGTTTTGTGTTAGGAAAATTCCAGTTCTACAGCTATTAAGACAGACTATCTACGAAATTTAAAAAAAAAAAAAAAAATACATAAAACTGAATAATAAGGTGAACAGATACATATTTAGTATCAGACTACAAGAGAAACTCGAAAACTTGTGATTCACCATCACAGTATTCAGAATGAGTATCTTTACGATACAACAGCTGTGGTGATCACTGATCAGCATCGGCACACAGTGGTGGGTGAGATTATGGTAGACAACAAAAACAGACTGTGCAAGGACTTTGATCTGTCTGGTGTTTATTTCGTTTGAGATGTTTTTTTTTTAATTTTTTCTGAAGGTTAAGAGATTTTTTTTGGAACATTTTGTCCTTTTTTTGTATCTTTTTTAAACGATTTTTCTTCTTTTTTTTTGGCGACGTGATACAATTGATTCTTTATTTATTGGACCCTCTTCCTTTAGGAATCGATTTTTTAAGGAATACATGGAAGTAGCACATTAGGAGGAATGGATCTTGCAGGTTGTTTGTGATCTTTTTGATTTTTTTTGTTATATTTTCTTAGGACCCACGTCTTACCAGCGATACAATGAACACAATGAAGGAATGAATTTCTAAGAAAGTCACCTCTTATTGTCAGAAATGCGTGAGGATTTAGGACCTTTAAACGTGTAATATATTCTAGATAACAAAACTGTTCTGTGCTGTGCTGTGCTGTGCTAAAATAGAAAATCCGAATGGAAGCCTACAGAGAATCACAAAACCACCGACAGCATCTAAGGATCTACAAATCAAATTTCTGCAGATTGTTAGTGGCCAATAGACCGTTTTCAGGCAGAATGAGCTTTAAACCTGACTAATGACAGAAAATGAGGACAGAAATCCGTATCTAAGCTGAAATCAAACGAGTCTGCGGGAGCTGATGGCCGACCGGCCGAGCTATTGAAATCAGCGGGAGATGGAGCGTATGTCAACCCATTTGAAAAATTTGGTCCACCGATTCAGATAAGAGGGAGGAGTCTAAAGTGTTTGAAGGATTACAAGGACGCCATGGTGCGTTTGACTTTTAAACAGAACGTTCCAAGTTTGAGTCAGAAAACTACAAAACGTGTTTCCAACTATTCTCCCTCTCGCGAATGTCAAACAAATGCCCGAGAGTAATAACTGTCATGAGGAGACATCTCAATTCGCCCTTCGGATATGGCCTCAAACAGTCGGACTCATCTATTTGTGCGAAAAAAACATATCCCGACACAAATGGCGTCAAATGTCATTGTGCTTTGACATTCATGTTGTAGACAAATAGAGAATTCGTTGACAATAAGCAATGGAGCGATACAAACCTGAAGAACGCGGAATTATTGTGAAACAGTAACCAATTTCTGGTCTGTTATTTTAACGCAGCGTGAATTTCGTCGTTTCGGGGGCGCCGTGGCTCAAGTGGTTAGTGCGTTGGATCGTTGAGCGTGAGGTTCGAGGTTCGAGTCCCAGAGAACACCAAAAAGTTTTTCACGGTCCCACCTCTCGCGAATGTCTGACAAACGTCCGAGAGTAATAACTGTCAAGGGAAAGCTTCTCAATTTGCCTTTCGGATATGGCTCTAAACTGTAGGTCCCTTCCATTTGTGTGAAAAATATAACACGCACAACACGAATGGTCGCGAGAAGCTAGGCCCTGGACCACATAAGGTCCGTTGCGCCAAGAATTTGTATTTATTTGAATTTCGTCGTCGTCCTGCACCATGTGCGCCAACAATTAAGAGTTTGGCTGAGCGCCTCGTGCAAACTGGGTCCACTATAGATGTCACTAGAGAATACCATTGCTGTGGCCGAGGATGTCCGAGAGAGTCTTCAAATATCGACGAGACAACGATGCACACAATTTGGCATCAGCAGACGTTCGTTGCGTAGAATTTTGGTGACAGGTCTGAAGACATTCCCTTATAAAGTGCAAACCCTTCACCAATTGCTGCCTGCTGACCGTCAAATGAGGTAAACTTACGCCCATGCTCAAACTCAACGAAAAATTCAAACCCGACACCGGTTTAAGACCTGAGAAGTCTTACTACGAGTGTGACTTTGGACAGGGCTTAAGGAATTCAGTCTTATAACCAAATTCAAAGAGATTTTGAGTTCTTGCATTATCGTGGGAGTATTTCGAGGACTTAGCTAAGCATTAAGCTCAGTTTCCTTCTCCTCTACCTGCTCATTATTATCGAAGTAGCTGGAGGACTAATCAGTACTAATCAGCGCAGCTTGGCCATTACTCCTTCCTTTACAACTTCTCGTCAAAAAATAATACATGATTATAAGGATTGCGTATTGGGCAGATTCTTACGGAACGTTGGAACTTAGGAACAAACACCTCCTCCGACTATCTAACCCCATATCTCGACTTTAATATACCCTTCCCCTATGTATATATTTCGTAGTAGAGAGGAGTGGGAAGCGGAGGAGCCACTCAAAGAAATATCACTGTCTATCTATACGGATGGGTTAAAAATGGATATAGGCACGGGTGCCGGCCTATACCCCGAAAGGCTTAATATACAAAGCTTGCTAAGGCTACCTGTTTACAGCCGAGTCTCCGATTGGAAGATAGACACATGTTTACCTAAAGAAAAATGGAGCCTAGTGTTGTCATAAATCACGAAGAGATCATCTCCAACCCCCTGACAAATTTTGAAGCCATACACAGAGATACGATTGATTGCCTGATGGCTGTCCACTTCATATAACTGTTGGAATTGGGTTTCTGGTATCCCCGTCGGGGGGCCCATCTATGATACAGGGACACAAATACAAATACTTAGCGCAACAGACCGTATATGGTCCAGAACCTAATTGGTGGGACCGTGAAAGATCCAGCTCACTAATCCAATGCACTAACCACTGAATCACAGCACCTAAAGGAATGGTAGGATATTTCTTGACCTAAATCAGCAAGGAGTCCACTGGGAGTGATACCAAAAACCACTACTTCTTAGGAGTATCCTACGTGTACGTATTTATTATTTGAAATACTGCTCAACAAAATATTTGACGCATACATATCAGGAGTGGACTTACTATTCATCCCACTCTTCATTCTTTCCGTACGTAACATTGTACTTCCAGAAACCTGAGAGCCGGACAGCCAGAACGATATTCAAAGCCTTACAAGACGTGAATCTCGTTGATAAGGTAAATTAGTACTCGTACATTCCCCGTAGGAAAAGGCACTAAAGGACGAACACTGTCTACAACTAAAGCACGCTTAGCTAGGGTGTCGAAACAGGTTTAGTTATCTTAAGTCGCGCATGACTTTTGCTGAACAAATTTCTGAATTTTTAGGTCACATGATTAGAAAACAAGGAAAAGCCCTCTTGGGGTACATTTTACCCCCAAATAGAGAGAGCCTTAAAAAAATGTCGTTGTTTTCGTACTCACCTCACTTCCAATGGCCATAATCCTGACAACAACCTCGTCCTTAGCCAAGTCATGGCTAACAACATCACCGGAAGTTTCGCGACCGTTATACGTTAAAAATACCCGTTGATTTGGATGCAATTGCACACCCATAATCGACCGAAAACCGGGCCCAATTAAATCCGTTTCCCGAAATTCTTTCAACATAACACTACGACGCAACGACTGCGCTGGACTAATGAGCAAATTCGAACGAACACTATGCTGGCGGGCATCCATAATAACTCCCGAACCGTTACCACTACGTCCCGGCAAAGAACTAACTAACCCAACCGACGACGATGACGACGACAACGACGACGATGACGATGATGGAGATGCCATAGCTAACGGTGATGGTGATGGCATAGAACCCTTCATATTTAAATTTGAATTTTCATTAACGTTTATTAACTGCTGTTGCATTGCACTTGTTATTGTTGAACTCGGTGTTGCTATTCCAGTTGTTGGTGTTGTTGAAGTTTTAAAATCAAAACGTACCGTATACTTGGTGTCCGGCGTTAGATTTATACAATTATTATTTTCACTTGGTGCCGAACGACTTGGTGGCGTTTTAACGTCCTGTATTATACCAGAATACCAAAGACCGTCTGGACCGGGTGCACAAACTCTGGTACCGATAATAGAACGTTTAGCCAATCGCCTACCAGTTGACATTATTTTTTTATTCAAAAATTAAAAGAAAAAAAAATTAAAATAAAAAAAGGAAAAAAGATTGTTTAAGTGGGAAGTGAATAAATATTTTTTTCTTTTTCCTTATTGCACTTTAGTAGAAGGCGGATAGATAAATGGAGCAGCACTGTGGAACGAATAGTTTATCTGATTTCGTTTGGATTATGTATCTGAAATTTTTTTCTCGATTTCTCACTTTTTTTTTTTAATCACTTTCCCTCATTACTACCGAAAAAATGTAGGAGGAACGACAAGAGAGAAGGGGAAATAAGTTTGTTTTTTTTTTTGTACACCACAAAAAATTCGATGATGAAAGATGTTGCTGAAACATTCACTTTAGAAACACAACACTTGTTGCAAAAGAAAATGTTTTTTTTTTTTTTTTTAAATTTCTTTTTTTTTTCTATCTGTATCTGTTATCTTATGCAGTGTGAAATTCACATAAAAGATAAATTAAAATTTTATTCCAAAATAGATGACGTTCTCAGAAATGTTGCCGGCAATAATGATGCCTGAGATGTTGTTGATGCTGACGGCGATGATGATGACGACGATAATATTGACGATGACGGCGACAACGACGACGATAACGACAAGAGTAAGTCTAACGATTTAGATACTATTGCTGATAAGCGACCGAAACGTATTAACGACACGACATTCACCGATATGTCCAATTGTTTGATTAATAAGAGTATTATTACGATAATTAATTTAGCACTTAACGAAGAACTAACAATAACAACGTTGGCTAAGTAATAATTATTGCTGTGGTAATTATTATTAAAAATTAAACTATTATCACCGTTGACAATGGATTGCTGTTGAGTAGTAGAAGTAGCGATGAATTTGGTGAAAAGATAGTAATTTTTCGTCACATTAATAGTAGAATTCGAAACATTTTTATCGGATGCAAATGGTACAAGTGTACACATAATATTATTAACCATAATATATTCGATGTTATAGTAGTTAATTAACTAAAAAAAGGAAATTATAAAAAAAATAATGCGGAAGAACTTGGACCAGAGAGAGATAGATTTATAGAGAGTCTTTGATAAAAGTTTTTATTTTTTTTTAGATTCGAAAATATAGTAGATTTGTCAGTTTTTTTTTTATTTGTTTATTTTAGATTTGTATCTCACCGATACACTGATAAAGATATGAGTACAATATGCATAAAGGGATCTCATGAATTCCCTTGCTGGCTTGCAGTTTGATTATCTCAAAAGTATCTCACTGTGTGTAGCACTCACTTTGAGGGGAGCTGTAGCACCAATAAAATAAAATTTTCAAAAACAAACAAAAACCCTTTTGACACTTTTTTTTTGATTTTCGGAGAATTGGCGGCGGGTGGCAGCAGCAGTAATCCTTGTCCTGCAGCGCCCGGTGTTATCGTTTTTTTTTTTTATTTAAAAAAGTGCAAGTAGTTTTCTTATTGTTAAACGAAGTCTTTTTTTTTATTGCTTGGTGTACTACGGTGGTGATAGATAGATATCCACACACGCGAGAGAGTGCGAATAGGTTTGATTCCAAAGATCAGAGTTATCTGATGGATTCAAAAGCTATCTGTGTGTGTATGGCTGGGAAATTATAATTTTGATTACTACTTTATTTATTTATTTTTTTTTTTTTTTTGTTATGTATTTTATACTGAAGCTATCCGACTGAACACGAGAGTTGGCTGTCAACGACTGAATGCTGAAAATGAAAACGAAAAATTTCATTGTGATGTAGTGAGTTAGATTCACTCATATATAAGATACAGATACAATACAACTCAATCCAGAGTGAGTTTGTATGGGTATCTCTGTGGTTGAAGAGCGAATAGTGCGTTGATTGCTTCTGGCGTTTACAAGTGTCTGATAAGAGAAAAGATACATTTTTTCCCATCCTCTCTTTAAAGATACAAAATTTCCCCTGTTTTTCTGTGGCTGAAGCATAAGAAGCGAAGCTTTTATGATGTCGCTTGATGGTTCTCTGAGCATAATTTCTACCTCAGCTGTTTGAGATACACTCAGCTGTTTGAAGCACACAAATTTACAGTTTGCCGGGTTTATTTACGTTTTTGTTGTTGGTTTATTTAGGTTGAAGAAACAAAAAATTTGTCTGACTCTTGGAGAGGTTTTTCTTGGAAATCTCTCTATCGAGAGAGAGAATGAGAAATTGCAATTAATTCTCTTAAATGGGATTTTGTTGCCAGATTTACTTTTGCAACAGATACTCGTATGAGGGATACATCGGAGTCGTTTTTTTTTTTGTCGTTCTTTCTTTTTGTAGAGGTCGATAATTTTCATATTTTATTTATATACTTTATTTGATGGGAAACCATAAAGGACATGTAGAATAAGGTATCCAAACTCAACGAAATAAATGTGAGCGTAGTCCTAATGTAATTAATTTTAACTTTGAGCATAGCTCCGAGGTTAAGGAATCATATTATGCCACTGGCAAGCAAGGTGGAGGGGGTGGCTCTGAATAGCTCCGAGCTAAACAAATGGAAGCAATTATGATTAGGTTTTTGGAAAGTTTTAATTAGCTATTTATATTTATTTATTTATTTCAATAAGGAGGAGAGAATCAAAGTATCTTTTGAAATACGTGGGATTAGATGGAATTATATTTTAAGGACCGCCAAGTGCTTGGGAGTTTTGAGATTCTTGGAATTTCTGACTTATTAAGTGTTTTCTTAATTAAAATTGAATTGCTTCACACGAGAAAATTATGTTATTAGGGAATATTGGTTGGATAGGATTAGGCTTGATAAGATTGTTTTACCGAATGTAGGGTGTGAAGGCGAAACCACTGCACATGCAAAAATGATCCGTTTTTGGATGTGCATAACTCATTTGCGTCTGACAACCGTTTACATGAAACCTTTACGACAGACTTAGCTAGACTATGGAGAAGTATCTCCGACATAACAGTCGATGAAGTTGTGAAAGCGGTTAAATCTTCCAAAAAGGAAAAAGCAGTTGGGCCGGACGAGTAACCCTCTGAGTTTTGAAAAAAGATTCTCATCTCCGAACTCATGAGAGGCAATCCAATGCCTAATCAGTGGATGGAAAGTTATCTTCTTCCTTTGGACAGAGGAAAGGGTGATACGAGAAACTGTTGTAGTTACCGTTCCATTACATCACATACCATGAAGATCGTTAAGTGGGTATTAGACGGCTATCTGATGACCAGCGCAGGTTTGTCGAGGGTATATCAACCACAGATGCAATGCAGAGTATAAGGATCATCGTTAGCCCTTAAAGGATTTACATATGGTGTTGGTTGATTTTAATGTATGTATGTTGATGGTCATGTAACGGAGCTAAGAAAAGAGTAAAATGCCCCGCCGGAATCACCGAAGAGTTCCCAATTAAAGTCGGTGTGCACCATGGAAGCGCCTTAAGTCCTTTGCTATTTATTGCAGTCCTAGATTATCCGCTTGAAGGAAAAGTGACGGACCCCAAAGTGCATCAGTTATTCTTTGCTGACGATGAAACCATCATAAGTAAGGATCAAACATCCCTCCAACGAGCACTTGATGAGGAAATGGGTATCGTATTAGTCCCAAAAAAATAGAGTACCTGTACTGCCCATTCTCTGATCCACTCGGACCTAGTCCGGACATTTATTTGAATATTTGAATGGAAAAGTTATTCCCAAGTGCGAAAAGTTCAAGTATCTGAGATCTATGTATGAAGCAGCCATTGAGGACGACATCAATCATCGCGTAGGCGTAGGGTGGATAAAGTGGCAGGAAAACCCTGCTATTTAAGCTGAAAGGAAGGCTTTACACAGCAGTTGTTTGTCTGACACTCACATACGGTTCGTAATACTGGACAATGCACAAAAAAATATGAGGGCAAGCTGAAGGGAAGATGCTTTGCATGACAGCAGGAATAGCAAAGCTTGATCGAATTAGAAGTTCGAAGATCCGAGGAAGCCTTCACGTCAATCAATCCCATATCGAAAAAATTGGGCCACGACCGGCTTAGTTGGTATTGCCATGTTCATAGGAGTGATCCTACGAACTCTGTCAAAAAGGCAATGTCAATCAACTTTCCTATACAAGCGCGGAAGAGAGGCAGGCCAAAAAACTCCTGGATCACCCAAATGCAAAAACAGCAGCATTCGTTTGGCCTCAGTGACGAAGTGATCTGAAACCGATAGGCCTGCAGATACTTTCTGAGGTCGAATCGGCGAACTCCACAGGTGGACCAGTATGGATGCAGAAAGGTGGGAGGGTTATGATCCTTATAATCCTGATGATAACCTCGCTGGACAAAAGGAAAAGAGGAAGAAGAAGAAGAATTTTTTTAAACAATAACGTTACGAATTGAGTTTAAGTCAACAACCCTGTATTCATCATCAAGAATGGCTCATGATATTATCTTATGAATGCGGCATAGGTATGGCATCCTCGGGTGGTCTTGACGAAGCGCATCCTGTCCGTCCAATTTTAGGTTACTTTTTCGAGCATTTGGGGCTTTATCTCACCAATAACACGCTGAATATTGGCTTCCAATGCTTGAATAGTTAGCGGTTTGCCAGCATAACCAAAGACTTTACACAGCCCCACAAGAAGTAATGGAGTGTCGTCAAATTACACGATCTCGGTGGCCAATTTACTGGTCCATCTCGCGACGTAATGTGTCGCTGATTCGAGTCATCAGTAAGTCAATGATTCTATATGTACATATGTATACGATGGCCACTGAGTAGTAGGTAGTGTGTTCGCTTTTGACCTGCTCGGCATAAGTTCAAGCCGTCCTAGAGGAACATCAATCACAATCACCAAGAACAACGAAGAAACGAATACAATCTGAGTTTCTCGAACTACTACACAAAAGTAGGAGTTGCTGCCTGGTAGGACAATGGATCATATAGAGTCTGAGTGTTTCTGGATTTGGTTGCACGTAGTGCCATCCTACTGAAACCACATATCTTCCGGATTAATGTCGTCCACATTTTGCAGTTCATTGACCGAAACGTGATCGCAAAACTCTACTCATAAGGCATGCTGGGAGCTACCAACTATGACGATATCGTCTGTCGCTGAACGGATTTGTTAAAGATAGTGCCGCCTGCGTTCACTCCTGCCCTAAGCACTTTCTGCTCTAGCACATAGCGCATAATTCAGAATTGCTATTTCCAAACTTTTGAATAGTTCCTATGCTAAGCCATCAGGGCTGGCGGCCTTGTTATTATTCAGTTTGTCAATAGCGGCCCCCATCTCTTCTATAAGGGGAAGGAGGTTTACTCATTCATTAACTAGAAGTGAGGACTCTTCTTGGTCTTTCACTTTCTCGAGTTGCTTGGCTTTTCTGCAGACCTACTGGTGTTTTTTTTCGGTTGCTCGACGTTCTTAATCAGGATTTTCCTTTTCTTCCTTCTCCTCGCTCGGTATTCTTCCATCGCTGCTTTTTCTCGTTGGAAAGTCAAAATCTGAAGCTGGCTACTGGGAGATAATAGTCAGAGTCACTCTGATTCCATGTGAACATTCAAGATATTTGATGTGTCTTCCATAGGTAAGAACATGTCCAATTTGATTGGTAGTTCGACCACCTGGGAGACACCCAGGTTGCTGAATTCTTGGACTTAGGAATCTAGTGCCATTTACCACCGTATTACGAGTTGCTGCAAAGTCGATTAGTCGGAGGCTGTTATCTGTTGCCATGTCGTGGAAGCTGTGCTTTCCAACTGATCTGCCAAAGATATAGCATTAAAGTCTTCGTGCACGATTTGACATCGTACTCTGGACAGGCTTGGTAGGCACTATCCACTGCGTCCTCCTCTTCACGGGCCCACGTTTCGCATTTTTGAAAACAGCGGTCATTTTCTTTTTTATTGGCTCGAAAGCTGCCAATGAGGTAAGCACGTAACAACGGAGTTCCTCGCAAAAATGTCTTGTGAGACCAACTTCCCACACATCTGTTGAGCTTTTACCCGAGTAAATTTTCGTAAATCCTTCCTTTGAGTACAGCCTGAATAGTTTGACCCTATAAGGACTTGCTCTATTCTAAGCAATGACAGTTTCATCAGTTACTGTCATTGCAAAAGCTGAAAACGATTGGCACCATTGGTCGAACATATTTTTACTGCCACCTATTTCACCGCATCCCGTACTACGCTCGATGCCATCATTTGTCGCACGATCATTCTATAAGAGAACCTTGTGTCGATCATAGTATCTGATGATCGGTTCTGATGTTATATTTTGCTCGCCAGCCCAGGTGGTAATTGTCTCCTTCCTCTTGCAGTTATTAACCAGTACTCCTTCTATTTTTTGTTCTGCAACCTCTAGGCTACCTACCGTCTCGCTCTTTAAGTCCATTCGTTAGAGATGTCCTCTATTTCTTCAGATGCTTCGCTGCCCCCACAGGTACTATACCATCGGCAAACCCTATGATTTTCTCTTCCTCTATCATATATAATGTTCAATAGAATAGGTCCTCGTAGCGATCCTTGTGTTACTCCACTAAGTACGGGGTTGCTGCCTTTCTCGGAGAGCTTAGGAACATTTAGACAATGTTGCCACAAGGTAGTAGGTAGTGTGTCTGCTTGAAACTTGGACGGCGTAAGGTTAAGCCCCGCGCGCTGGGGGAACTGGAATGACAACCAAGAAACTCAACAGAGCAACCGAATTAAATCTTAACTGTTGCACCAAAAAAGGGATTCCTGCCTTGTACTGGAATGCACCTGTTAGTGGGTGAGTGCTTCTGGGATTTGGTTGCCCTTTCTTCTTCAAAAAAAAGTCCTACATTTAGTCAGATATCTACAACCTATGTATGTAGGTATGCAGGTCCATGCTCCATTTGTTTTCTTCTCCCGTCTTTAATCGCTTAATGTCCTTTGGATATTACAACGTTCCTTTGATAATTACTCTGTCAAAGAAAAATATCCTCGTTTATCTCATCGATGACCTCATTTTGAATGGCTGGTAGCACCAAAGGACCTCCAAAAAGCAAAAACTGTTGGACATTTGATTTTAGATGAGCATCTATTCCAAGTAACTATGACTATTTCCCATCCTGTTGTACATATTTACTGTGAAAATTCCTAGCTTGACCCGATTTTCGACAAATCGATGAAATTTTTCACTCTGATTCCATCCATGAACGAAAAAAAAAAAAAAAAAAAAAACACGCATGTATCTACGAAGGAAAAATCTTGGCCCATATACGGCGAACAGCGCAACAAAACATGAAAGCCGGCAACATTGTAATCGAAAATTGGGTCAAGTAAATAGTAATTCTCTTACGCCAAAGAGAATAACACCTTGCCGCACCGTCACCCAATTAGAAAAAGGTCACCGAATATGTACGACTCTCTGTTTACGTTCGACAAAGCAACACCAACGCAATCTAACGTTATCATTCCAATACAATATGTATGCACAGCAAACGCAGAGAGGCAGAGAGCAGCTGTTTTCTCTTCTCTTTTGGATGAGTGAGGAGAAACTCTCTCAGATACTCTTATATCTGGCTGACAAAGTGATGTATCTTTGTATCTATGTTGCTGGCAAACTGTCATGAATACGAATGAAATGGAAGACTCATTGTTTTCGTTGCATTTCACTCTGTTATTTATTTGAAATTCCCGCTAGAAAACCAGCTGATCGGTAAGAGTGATGGTCGGTCGAAGAGCGAGAGAGAGAGAGAGAGAGAGAATGTGTGAGGTGGCTGGTAATAGTGGTAGTGCATCTAAGAAATTTCTTTTTTTTTTATGTGTGTCGGTATCTAGGCGATAAGTTCTTTTGATTTTATAATCCGCTGAAAGGAAGAGTTTATAAAGGGCAAAATCGCATCTACAATGTACGAGTATTGGGAAAATTTCAAAGGTATCTCGAACCACTCACATTAGAAGTTTTTTTTCCCCCTTTTTAGCTTTGTGCTTTGTCTGTCGTTTTCCTTTGTGGTAAATATTGAATATTTGGTAATAGACGATAGTAGAACTGGTTTTGGATTCGTGTGCGTGTATCTACCTAGTCGAAGCCAATGCAATCCAAATAAACACTCGTATGGAACTATGTAGCCGCATGTGTGGTGGTGGTGCACTGTTGCGTTCTTGGAGTTATAAGGGATGTGTGTTTTGTGTGCGCTTTGGTTTCTTTGTTTAGTTTTCCCTTTTCTTTATTTTTTTTTTTGCGTTGTGGAGAAGTGCACGACGCAGTTTTTTTTTTCTTAACTGAAAAAAGACCCAAAAAAGGCACGCAATTGTGAGTGCTAATATACGGGTAGATGACTAGAAGTTACACATGTACATATGTAGTACACATGTAGGGAAATGTAACCTATTTACAGAGAAATTACATAGATACATAGTAAGTGGTAAGTGGAAGAATGCGTGTTTGGATGCTAACTTAACATTGTGAACACATTGTGAGTTCACAAGGATAAGTGTAGAAATTGCGTGATTTGGAACGGGGGCTATGCAGGATGAACACTGTGTTTACAATTTAGAAAATTAGTTTCAGAAAGGTAACTAAGAAAGGATAAAGCAAAACATGTAGATATGTATATTTGTACAGTACACACAATTGCGAAGTTGCGGGTATTTTTTATAAATATGGAGTCCCACAAGGTTGTTAATTAGCGTGTGCACTTTTTGCACTATGCCAATCGACCTGAAAATTGACAAGAAAAAGTTCTCGAGACAATGGCAGTGTGTTTCTTTAAAAGTTAGTTGGGCAATTATCAGATATCACCAATACCTGACGCTACAGTTCGGGCTGAGCCTGGGCCAAACTAACAAGCCTTTCCAGTTAGCCCGGTCCTTAGATAACTGCCTCCAGTTGCGCACTCCAAGTTGGTTGAGGCCCCCTTCCTGTCCAATTCGCCAATATTCGCTTCACTCCGTCGCTGGGTGTGTTACGCTTAATTCACTTGGTAAGTTTGTTACGCTTAACTCGGTCGTTAAGCTTGTGCTACGCTTAATTCGTCTTCTAAGCATGCCACGCTTATTTTGCATACTGAACTCCTTATGCTTAACTCGCTTGCTGAGCTTGTTTCGCTTATTTCGGTCGCTGAGCGTGTTAAGCTTAATTCGCTTACTGAACGTGCTACGTTTATTTCGCTTCTAAGCGTGCTACGCCTTATTCGCTGTCCAAGCGCACTACGCTTAATTCGTCTGCTGAGCATGCGACGCTTCATTTGCTTTTTAAGCTGGTTTCGCTTAACTCGGTCGCTAATCGTGTTACGCTTAATTCGCTTCAATTCGCACAATGGCAGTCCCGCGGGGAGAGTGTTTGATGAGTGCAGAGGTGTGGTTTAGGTTGGGTTAGGTAAATGGGCGCCCTTGTTGACGGTGAGTCCATTGTGCCCAATATTTAAAAACCCTGGGAACCTAAATCTCAGTCTTCGACCGCTAAGTTAAACCACCCACATAAATGAATGAATCTCAGGAGTTTGCTTAGCTCAATGTTACCTAACTCGTCCAGTTCTGAATAGAAGTAACTGCCAAGAGCACGACTTTTTTTAGTGGCCAGCGCTGGACAGTCAGAAAGGAGGTGACGAACGGATTCTATTACCTCTTCGTCCCTGCAACTGCTACAGTAGTGGTTGTGCGGTAATCATAGCCGTGCTGCGTGATTACTTATTACACAGTGTCCTATCACGACACCAACAGCTATTCGGATATCCCTGCGACTTAGTTCCGTAAGATTAATAGATCTCTTATTGTCGTAGACTGGCTATTACGATTTGGCTGTTGCGCATATATTTAATCTGCACCAGAGCTTAAGTATAAGCCTCCTCATTAGCCTCAATGTCTATCTCCCTTTGCAGTGTGCTGAGCGGTACACTGGCCTCAGAGAAGGCCCGTGAACAGTTCATAAGTAACCCTTCTCTGGCTAGTTCGTCCGCTTTTTCCTTACCGCCAGATACCCAGCAGATGATCACCATATTGGCCGCTATGATGTCATCAGGTATACAGCGGAACCCATTCCAGCGATCAGCGATGCGTCAGTGAAGATGGCCAGTTCATTCACGAAAGGGACTCTGCCTTCATCCCATTCCTCTCTGCTAGGAAGTCTAATAGAGAATCTCTCTCCGGCTGTAATTTGGTAGCGGGATGATGTAGTCCGTTTCCGTCGGTTTAGAATTGAGGCATGACCATAGACCGGCTTCCCTTAGTCTTAGTGCTGTTTTTGCTGCCGAGTTCGCACAGTATGCCCGTTGAATCTTTGTAACGCATTTAAATTGGTATTTCTTCTCGAGCGTTTTCCACCAGACAACCGAACCGTAGGATCGCTAGGCTTCGATTTCCTCATGAGTGTCATGGAGAACTCAGCAGGTCCGAGGAATAGCCGCATATGCCTCTCTTTCCTTAGTTTTTCCGGTGGTTTCTCGATAACGAATATCACACTAATGGTTTTCCCAGTCAAGTTTGCTAATTCCGCGATTCCAGTTGGTGAGGCCAAACGTCGAAGCAGTTGTTCCAGTGCCCCCTCGAATATGATCGTAGATCGCCTTGGTAATGCCCTCTCGATCAACTTTCCTTGCTCGAAGGTGTACTGTCCGCTGGGCTTACCAAGGTCCAGTATAGCAAGCTGTAGAGCACCCCGGGTAGCCCCGCTAAACTGAACCGACATATTGGCCTTCTTTGGGATCTTTCCCCTTTTAGCCGATAACAGTTCCCTGTGTTGTCAGCACATGCGGTCTACTTTTACTCGTCTTATCGAATTCGGTGCCGGTTTATATCTTAGTTTCTTTTTAGCGACAACCCCCTCCGGTGTAGCATAACCCCACTGGGGCCCGCCTTATCAGCGACAGCTCCTTGTGGCTTGTAGTGGTGCATTTTGGTCGTTTTGTTGCTCGGGTTCTTCTTATCGAATGCAACCTCTACTCTCTTTGACACCTTAGTACCCTTTTCGGTACTTAGTTTCGCTGCACCGGGCTTTCTCAAGGAGTCTTTTCTAAAAGTCTCCTCATCCCATGCGAGTTTTTCCTTCTCCTTATCGGAGAGCCGGGGGATGCGTTCAAGGTGTATGCGTGGTTTAGTACGTAGGCGCGAAGAACTGGAAAATAACCCGCGATATCCTTTGGCGCAAACCATAAAAAACCAGTATTTGTTACCGGTAGCTATTTTCGGTTGCAACTTGTGACGAACTCTGCTCCCAGAGCACTTGCGATACAGTAGATCTCTTTGGTCGAAGTACGAGGCAGGTCGAGTACTGGGTTGATATCTTTGCATCTCCAAGCTAACTACTCACTCAAACGAGTATCTACAATCAGGAGCCTTCACTTCACTCTCCATAGATTCTTTGATCCGAAAAGACTACCAATCTGAGGCTAATTTCGTCAAAAGTTCGAACAATCTCTATCCGAATGCTGTTTCTTTTTGTGAAGCTTAGATATGCCCTTTTCAATAAAACACACTACATGAACCAGACCCACTGTAGCTACCTTAACAACTTTTCCATGATTTCCCATCTCAAGTGGCAACAACTTTCCATCTTTATCGTTCCTAACCCAACCGTCTCGGCCATCTCCTATCATCTAGAATGGCCAGCTCAACTCCTCAACATCATCTCATCTCGCATCAAGTTGGAGCCTCAAATCAATGCAAATGTTCCATTGTTTTCGGGATTGGAACGATGTCGATGTCGTCGTCATCGCCTTAATGGGCTCCAACTTAAGTATCCATCTACCTACAAAAAACCAAAACAAGCAAGTAAAACAAAAACTTGTAGAACCACTTGACTTTTGTGACTTTTCTTGCGATGCACTACAATGCAACGAACGCGATGCCATAACAAAACAAAACCAACGAAAGGAAAAACCATTAAAAAATCGTGGAAAAGCCAAAGAGAGTGGGCATGCGAAGAGGTGGTGGATAAACCGAACAAAAGAAAGAAAAAAAAAATCGTAAAATACCTACCTACCCAATCAAAGCCCCCCCTGGTGACGATCCATGTATCTACGTGAGGGGATTAGAGCCGGCCGGCCGGTAGGGCCCATGATAGAGATGGAGCCACTGTTGCGCACGTTTAGTAAAGTTTTTTTTTTTTTTTCTAGCGAATATAATCCAAACACGAAATCCCGTTTAACGTGTCGAAACATAACAGTAAACGGGGCCCGAACATGTTTGGCGAGTAAATTACTAGATTTTTTTCGTTTTTTTTTTTTTTTTGAAAATGCGTGTGTGTTGTAAGAGGGACGATAGGAGGGAGACCGCCAGCGTATTTTTTTGGGGAATCAACATGATCAACTGGTGGTAGTGGTGAGCTAGTGCTAGTGGAATAAAGGCGAAGGACGTACGATAGCCATCGTCACCCTGGAACTGATTTATCTGTTCAATTGGATTCGTTACCATGAGCATAGATAGATAGATACAAAAGGTATCTACAAAGAAAAATAAATTCATGAAGGCGAGGAAACTTGCATCACAGGTTAAGGGGCGTGACGTTAACTCAATAAACAAATTCGGAACGCGAACGTGTAAAGTAACGTTTCATGGGGGGGCTTTCTCTATTTTTAGGCTTTTTTTTTATCTGTTGTATGTCGTGTGATGAAATGTTCGCCTCCTCGACCATGGATGTCAACTAATAGTGATTCGACTGCTGCTGCTGCTGTTGGCCTATTAACAAGATTCAGTCGAATGAAAAATACAGATACAGAAAGAATTCTTTTCGAATTTTTTATTGTGTCACCACAGTGATGGAAGAGACATTCGTTTCGGATTTTTAGTTTTTTTTCCGAAAGTGAATGATGTATGAGGTACTTAAGGTTTAGTTTGTTTCTTTTTTTTTTTATTGGATACGCAGAGATTGGCTAATCAGTGGAGCAACTTAATTAGGTGACTTGTTGTTGCGCTAATATGTTTGTAATCTACTGCCGAGGTAATGGGAAGTCGCCGGCATGGGTGGATAGGTTGCAATGTAACACTTACTCGCACTTAATTACGTTGAAGACTCTTAAGATTCAGGTAGTCGTAGGTTAGTACATTGAGACTCTCGTCACTGCTTACTTAGACTAGTATTTTTACCTACATAGGTACCTGTAAACAAAACTAAAAACCTCTGATTAGAACCAGAACAGATAAAGATACGCATCTCAGGAGGTCCCTCAGTTAATTGTTACATTGTTCTTGCAGCTCTATGAAGAAGTAACGACAAAGAGTCCGCATTCTTCTTTGAAAGAGAACACGAAATTTGCATTGGAGGTGATGGACAGATGTGATTTATTTTTCGTCCTTACAGCTTCTGACCGTGATTTTTGTTTAAAATACACTACGGTCTTGGCAGAAACCCTCGGCTCTCGTGTCAACGTCCGAAGTCTTAAAGCCTTTGGTAAAGATAGCCAATCCCTTCGGATCCTTCAGTCATTTCTGTCAGAGGTACTGATGGTGAACCTGTTGTCAAAACCAGAAGTTGAGTCACAGGATCGACCTGTTTTCAGTACCTCATCGGCATAGTATGGATGAGTTACCGTAGGAAGCTGGCTATGACCCTCGTACTTCCCTTAACTCACAGCGGTTTTGGTAGCTATACTGGTGCAGTACAGACCCAAAAGGATGAGACTGAGTATGGTCTCCATTGCTGTCGTGTGCATTGTTGTTCCAGATGCAGCCTTATACCGTATGTTAAAATGGGTTTTATAACCGGCGTGTAGAGCCAGTATCCACATTATTTGACTAGAAGTAGCGCATAGTTGAGTCGTTCGTTTGGAACTGGGAGAAATCTGTCCGAAATCAGGACGACCACATCGTTAGCATAGGCCGTCACGTTAAAGGCAACGTTCCTCAGAATTGCCAAGAACTGTGTAGTACAAGATGTCAGACTAAGAGTGAGGAAACTCCACCCTGAGGAATTAGGCGAGGTCATAGTAGCTGGCTGCACTTGATACCACCTCACTTATACCAATAAGGTCCATTGGGTTACCACAGTATGGACATGTCCAAAGAGTTGCTATAGAACCAGGTGTATCTGGTAATGAAGCCCTGGGGGATCTAATACTTGCATTAGCCAGTTCGCTAAGATTGTTGAAAAATGTAGTCGCCAAAGAGCGGAGAGAGCTTTGCATGTGCAAGGGAGGTGTAGCATGATTTCTTCGACTTCTTCATCTGTGCAACTTCTAAAGAAGTTCGTTTGTGAGGAGGCCCAGCCTGGTGGCGTGCCTGCGGATAATGCAGTGCCCTGTAATGACACCTACTATATGCTTGAAATGTGCAACCTTTTCTGTCTAAGGAGGCAGGATCGATCGTTGCCCATGCTATTGGATTTGAACCACCCTGGTAAATATAAATGGAAATCTCAGGAAGCTCTCCAGATCAGTGTTACGTAAATCTTCTAGCGCGGCAAAGAAGTTACTACAAAGAGTCCTCCAACTTTTACTTGCCACGTCTGGTAACCCCCAGACGCTCGACTTGTGAGCCTAGGGCAATCTTTCATGAATGCTGGCCATGAAAATTGCTTTTGGTTTGTGTCCTAAGACATGAACAGTGATCTGGCCAACCGGGTTCTTGACTATCCTTTGGAGAGGAGACACACTGGGAAGACGAGATTTTTGTGTGCTATGCAGGTCGAGCAACTTCGAGCAAACCGCTAGCCACCCCACTTGTACCGAAGTTGACTCTGTAGTCTTTTCTCAGCTCATAATAATGGCGCCCAATTTGGGGCCAACGAATACTAGGACTGTTTAAGAAAATAATCTATTGCGGTAGGAAGCCTTTAAAACCGGATAGATTTATAGGTCCAAATTAACAACAGGTTCTATATTTAGGAGTAAACTTCTGAAAGACGTTTAAGGTCGCTACAGACGTAATAAATTAGCTCGACACTTCACCGCCGATGAAAGATCAAACTCCGGTCTAGAGGTCCTCACCAAAGTAGGTAAAAAGACGTGAAAGAATGGTTTCACTTATTAGCTACACCGGGATTGGTCAGAACTGGGCTCGAAGAGCGCGTATTTGAGGTGGAAGACAACCAAATTCTAGGAAAGTGGTTTTGCTCATGTTGCTTAGCATGGAGTTTACCATTTCGATGTCCATGTTCGATGTTTTCCTGTCCAGCTTTTGCATTTTTTGAGGAGGATTGCGAAGCTTAATTATGATGGCCTGATGGTCTCAGTTCGGGTACATGCCTGAGACATGGCATTTTATCCGTTCTGTTAGTAATTTGTTGACGAATGTCAGGACTATGAAGGAACGCACTCTGTCGTTGCCAAATGTCTGCTTGTTCCCTCGTATTAGTAGCACTAGATCGGGTTTAGTAACGGCCTCCAGTAAAGCCTAGCCTTTTCAATTTGTTATGCGTTAAAGTCTCCGACTACAATAGTGGGTGACTTTCCTTGTATCTCCGAGACACCGCTATCCAGCATCTGCTAGGTAGGGCGCAATAGCTTGAAATTGATTCCCTTTTTTGACATACATATGTAGATATGTATGTATGAATAGTTATGCCGCTGTCATGTGTCCTTGCTTTCAGACGGGTATGCCACAAGTCCATATCGCTTTTTGAATTCAGATCCTGCGTGGCTTGATAATCGCTCAGATTCTATTTTTTGTGAAAAGAAATAAATTTTGTGCTTCCTTCGAGAAAACTTTGATACAAAAAAAGTTATAAAATAAAATTAACCAACGGATAATCCCCCACAAAAGGAAAAAAAATTTAATCTCCACGAGAGTATCTTCAATTTTCATTTTATATCCATGCATCAACCACTGGATGCACATGCTAACTAACTAGCCTTGCAGTCATCTCACCTTTTGACATCTCATTAGTATCTAAACCGCGAAACGTCAGTCGCAACAGTGTATCCGTCGTAAGACATAAACCCGTAGGGCAGCCACAAGTCGTTGTATCTTAAGAACAACCACGTACCAGAGACAATCTGCCACTTAACGTTCAGCTAAAGCCACAGGACTGATAAAACTAATTTGTAGCCTATTAGCGAACCCATGACAAACGAGCCAAGCATAAAAAAAGGCACAAATAGCAGCACAACTGCGAACAAAAATACAAAGGAAACTCAAACCGAGAAAGTCCGCTTCAGATACTACAATTTTTCCAATTTTTTGTTTTGTGGTACGGAACTCAATTTCGCTGATAGACTCCACTCCAGTTTCCTTTCCACCAGCTACAACAAGGACAAATTCAATTTCCTTTATTGCTCCGTAACGAAGCCACTCAAGCCTGCCATGCATCACTCTCAAAAGTTAAATTAAATTGAGTGCACATGCATTGTGTCAAACGCAACGAGTAGTTCCCCGAAATATGGAGCACATATGTATCTACTCGTTCGCAGGACGAAAAAAAAAACGTCAAAACGTCACCCCTCCATTAGCACCCCCCAACCCAAGTCAAAAAAAGGATACAACCAACATGTTGACCTATTTTATCTGGAAAGCCCACAGATTTCCCATTCATGTGCGCGTCTGTGGGTAAGTGCACCCGAAATTTTCCCAGAACTTCAATGGGGAGCTCTCGGTTGGGAAGAGGAAATCTGCGCAAACTCCTCATCGCGTATCCCCTTTTCCTTTTTGCAGTTTATCAATATTTACGGGGATTTTCTTCCCTTTTTTTATTTTTTTGCTCGACTTCATTACAAAGCCTTAAAGACGAAGGACGAGCGCTGTGAAAACTACGAAACGACCATTCGCCATTACATTGCGAACTATAAACAGTTTTTGGGACAATTTAAGCGCAAACCCTCCTTAAAGGCCGAAAATTTATCGTCTCCTTAAATGGTTGCAATGTCATATCCTTTATTGCGACGTTAGAAAAAAAAGAAGAAGAAGAAGGAAAAGTGCAAAAACCTAACTGCGTAGTTATGTAGTTATCGAAGGGGAGAGAGAGAGCGAACAAGCGAACCAGCAGATGGGGTAGTTTTCATCTTTCTTCAGTTTTTCTTTTGTCGAAGGGTGGAAAGGAAGGTTGACTCGTAAGTGGAAGCGAATCCAGAAGAAAACATAAAACTTACGAATATTGGCAAAGATTCAGGAGGTTTTGCTTTGAAGAAATTATTTTTGATTATTATTTGAAAATCCTTTTTTTATGATCGTAAAGGATATTGCTGGCGTGATGATTGTGTAGGGTGTAAGTAAGGAAGTTGTTGTTTTTTTTATTGAAATTGTTGGATGGTGTTTTGAAAGAGATTTCAGTAATTCAACATGAGTTTCAAGACTTTGCTAAGCATTGGTAGAGTGCTTCAAAAAGCGATGCAAGGAAACCTAGTGAGGTGAATAAGTCACGAATTTTTGTGGAACCCACAGCATTTCAGTCAATAATCTCAAGACTTTTGCTTCAGATCCAATTAAGTCCTTAAGTTGTCCTTATAAGTGTATAAGTATAGTAGCAAACACACTTGCTTGTGACCTGGCCGGAGTAAGTTCAAGCTCCGCTAGGGGAACTCCAATCACAGCCACCAAGCACAACAGAAAAACGAATAAAATCTGAGTCCCCCAACGACTACACTACAAAGGAGTTGCTGCCTGGAGGTACAATTGACCGTATCTGGGATTCTTAGCTCTTTGGTTACATTCCTCTCCAGTCATCTAAGTTCGTAGTCAGCTGTCGTCAGTTTCAGGTGCGTCAAATGGGTAAAGGTTCCTTTCCAGCTGCGCATTTTCCAAGACGTACTTCTTCTGTGAATACGATATCTCTTCGGACCGGGCCGTACCGCCGGTGTTCATTCCCTTAAGAAAAAAAGGGAAATTAGACCATTGACAAATATTTACGTAAGGACTCTGCTTGGTGGCGCGATATGGTGAAAGTATCTCCTGCGTATGGCGCAATGCTATTTTGAAGGCACGGAGTCTCTTTTCAATCTTTGACTCTGGGATCCAATCTATGGATTAATACCCATACCCGTGATACACGTTAAATTTTTTTTTTTGAACTGTGCAGCAGGGATTACCGCCCACGTTCCTTTAAAAGACGTCGAAAGTATGTACATACGTCATGAGTCCACTCTTGGATGGAAACCACTACCAAGCTTTGCAATGAAGTGGATCTTCAATATCTTTGAGGTCCAAATATCCTTGGAAACACTTACAAAGTAGTAAGGATTAAGGATTACAAGCCAACAACAACAGCTGAAGTTCGGATCCGAAGAGGTTTGCAAAGGTGTTGAGTCAATTGATGGCAAGTTTGTGTTATGAACTCTGTTCTGTTTGGTTTCAAAATCAGGGCCTCTGCGTCCAGAGGAAAGGAACCCTGCGGCTGGGGGTCTTCTTACCGTAATTTGTAGAAGTCAGACGTTCTCGTAGTGATGGGAGTGATTCCCATCGACTTTGTAGCGGCACAGAGGAAGTGAAAATGAAATGAAAACAGTGGCAGCCAAGGAGCACATCATGCAACGCTGTCCACATTGGTTGGAATAGTTGTCAAGGTACATAGATACTAAAGAGGCATAAGTGCTTCAACGTCTAGAGCAGGAAGTACAGGCGACTTCACTCATGACATTGTCAACTTACGTCTTTCAAGTGCAATATGCGGTCAGAAGCTCCAAGCTTTGCCAAAAACACCTTTATACTGCCAGGAAACTGAAAGCGCCTTGGATGTCGTTGATTTGACATGCTTTGACCACAGATGTTTTTTCCGAATGAGTCCTAAATATATGGCTTTATTGAAGGTTAGATAGTGACACCTTTTAACACTGGCTGAGTCAGAGTCAGAGCGGTTACAATCATTTTTTCGTAAAAAGAACAACCTCAGTTCTGAGTGGATTAACCACAAGCCCATTCCTAGTGCACCATTCATCGATCTTCTCTAAGGCTATCTGCGCGTTAGCACAAGCAGATGACCTAAGGCACGATCTTGCTTGAGAGCTTGCAGCAATGATTCAACAAGCATGCACCATCGAAGTGCCGATAGGAAGCCACCATGTGGGTAGCTCTCATTTATCCCTGGCATAACAAAGTGGCCGTGACTCAGTGGTTGGACTTCTGAGCGGGAGCCTTCAATCAAAGCGCACTCAATTCACGCGTGCTCTTGCAGGACTCTAGTATGCAAGTTTCATCTCCAACAGAGGATACAACAACCATGTGCACGTGGATCCTAAACAGCCTTTAATAATTTTGCCAATTTTTTTGGTATAAAAGCCACTCTTGCCGTTCGCCAGGACGTAGGGATATGTGCCAGTGCCAATCTTGCTGGGTACATAGGCGATTTGAAAGTATCGAATGGTGCGCGGCATAGAAAGCCTCGTCTTTTACCAAGACCGATGCAGAATATTGGCACCATCAATTCTCGCGTTGGTTTGGCTACCAAAGCTTCTCCGTGTTTCTTCCAGAGAAGTTTGCCTGATGTTGATGTTGGTTCTATTCTGATCCCATTCAACGTTTTGGGTAGCATGTATTTCAGTTGCCTTCTACTGGTGAAGGTACCACTGTGGTTTGCGTCGGATTTATATTTAGTCCTACCGTCAGGCACCATTCTTGTGTTCCTCTTAATCCTTTAATTATCTCGCAGAGTGACCCTCAAATTTTCCTCTTGATTACTACGTCGTCGGCATATCCTTGACAGTTTAGGCTGATGTTTGTGAACATTTGCAGGAGTTCATCTACAATCAGGCTCCACAACAATGGTGAGCGAACCCCTCCCTGTGGGCAACCTCTGGTTGTATTTACTGTAATGGTCTTTTGGCCCACCAAAGTTTCAACCGTTCTCTCTCACACATCCAGTTAGATGTCGTTGGGTTTATTCCTCTTCTTTCGAGGGCTCTTTTGATAGCTTCTTGAGGTGTGTTGTCGAAACACCTTCAATGTCCAGAAAAGCGCAGATGACCGTATTTTTTCAGTCAATTGCCCCCTGAACCAGGCTCGCCAGTTGATATAGTGCAGTGTCGTTGGATTTCTTAACCCTATAAGCGTGTTGACTGTGGTGGAGAGATGTTCTCTGTAGCACCATAGTTAATGTATAAGTCCAGGACCTCATTATTCTGCCAGTCCTATGTGTCCAATCGGTTCTATCAAAAAATCATTATGGTCACCTTCCGTCCAAACAATAGTGTTTCTACCACAACCGAATGATTGTTTGGCCGTTGGATACTGCTGACCATAACTCCGCCCCCTTAAGCCTGATTACGATCTTTGTAGTTTTGTTGCTGCAGGAGAGATAATAAGTAATCTCCAGCATAATCTCCAGTGTTACTAGGGATTTCAGTGATGGCTGCCCTTTGGATATTGGTGAGATTAGAAAGTTGGCACATAATCAACCAGACTGCCATATGGTATGACAAGTTAATGGATTTACGGCAGGTCATCTATGCACTTAAAAAAATGCAGTCGAACTGGTTTGGGTTCTGTTTCTACAATTTATCTGCACTCGAGGGGTAGATAGGTAGTAGAAACAGGAATTTCTATGCACATAAAGCTGATATTGACTGGTTGTCATGGTCAATTCCACTTGTTATGCATTTTTGGTGATGTACTTTCCATTTTCAGTGAACTATTCACGTTTCCACTCCATTTTCCTTTCCAAAAACCGCATTCAGCAACGCACTTCACATTCCAAGGTGCGTAAGTGTAGAGTTCATTATTTGAAGTGATTTACTGCTATCTTCTACGTCATTGTATCCACAAAACTAAACACACTTTCGCCGAATGTCAAAAAAAAAAAGAAAAAATATTCATCTTCGTATCTACAGGTCAACTTCAATCCGTCGGAAGCAAAGCATTGGCTTGTAACGCACTGCTCTTCTAGGTAATGTACTTCATAGAACCCAACAACCGCAAACGAAAAGGAAAGAGAAACGCAGTTATACGAATTCCCGTAAACAAACGGCTTTGTTTACATTTTGCGCAGTATACACTGAAGATTCTCTATTGCGTGGCCCCTGAATGTAGTCATCACAGAAAATACTTTCCCAGCCCGCATGGGTTCTTTGTTTTGCTTCGCGCAAGGCTTTCGTAAAGGTGATGCACTTTTCCGTGGTACGTCATACATGAAAAACTGTTCTACATCCATGCATAGTGAGAGATTCAAAGCGCGGCGAATCATTTGCATGGATATTCCACTCTCGTTGTTGTAATGGCCTTGTGGGAGCAAAGAGCACGGTTACAGTTACAGTTACAGTGTAATTCTGGCTCGAGAGGGAGAGAGAGAGGCTGAGAGTTTGTTTATTTTCTTCTTTTTGTGTGGAAGGAGGCTTTCTCTTTTCAAGTGTGAGTATTGCTTGCTCTCTTCTTTTGTTTTGATTGCAATTCGAGGGAAGCTATATACTCGTATTCCCTTGTGTGCTACTGCAGGGAATGTCCTTCGACTGTTTTGTAAGGACAAATGGAAATTTGCAATATTTGGGTGGTTTTTCCGCTGTCATGTAAGTGGGGTGTTGCCGATTTTCATTTATTTGGTGGCATATTTTCTGAGGGGATTGTTATAGGATATTTGGCGCACGGTTAAAGGATTCACAGTAGTGCCTGCAAATTATGATTTGTTTAATGGCGTTAACAACCAACGCAGGAAATTAACAAGTAGTTAATGGAACCTAATAAATGGTGCGGAGCTTCGAGGTGCCTAGACCTTGAAGTTGACGAAATTGCCTTCATGTTGAAAAAATGGAACTGGCACTACGAATAAGACTACATACACATGTATGCATGGACACTATTCCGATGTCTAGCATTGTTGATGTTAGCTATCACTTGGACAATGATATCCTTTAGAGCTTGGTATTCTGCTTGAAGAAAAAGTGACGGACCCTGTGGACAGAGTGCATCAGTTATTCTTTGCTGACGCTGGAGCCGTCATAAGTGAAGATCAAAAGTCCCTGCAACGAGCACTTTATGTATGGGTGGATGTTTTGGAGGGAAACGGGTGTCGAATTAGTCCAAAAAGGACAGAGTATCTGTATCGCCCATTCTCTGATCCACTCTGACCTGTTCCAGGCATTTTTTGTTAATGGAAAAGGGATTCCCAATTGCGAAAAGTATCTGAGATGAGGGAACCATTTAGGACGACATCAGGAAAACTCTGCTATCGTCTGCGACCGGAAAATGCTCCAATCTCATCTTCTTCGTTTTTTTTTGGCTCTTATTTGTTTTCAGGTCTCTGCTGATAGCCATTGGATGTGCTGTTTCTACTTCCCTGCTCCAGCTGCCTGAAGCGTTATTTACGGTTCTCGAGTATTCGACTATACTTGCCTGAACTGAACTGTTGGTCATTTGAGCTCCTTCGGTGACTTTACACCATGGCTTGGCTTGCCATGTCAAAGTGCTGTGCAGACGTTGCCTACCTTGGCATCGGAATCGTCCATTAGAATGGTGATGTCCCCACCGGGTTTCCACTTAATTATTAACAGTGCTTTGCTGAGTACAGAAGTTGTCGATTTCTTCCTCCTCATCGTTCTGAGTGGGTGCGTAACACAGTCTAATAATAATTTTCCTTACTTTGCTCTGAAATCTGGCCGTCAATATTCTATTGCCAGGATGAGTCCACGATATGAGACGTGCCATTGGAGTCGGAAGCTGTCCTCGAGTTCATGAGTGCTTCCATCTGGTTTTCCAGAGCAGAGCAAGACAGTATTATCAGTGGTACTCGGACTCATAATAGTATCTTACTTCGCTAGTCTCAAAATGTCAATCTGATGAAGCATGAATTCTAGTTCAAATGGGAGGAATATGGAGTTGTGAAGATCTTCCTTTAGCATTATATTGGGCCTTCGACATACTATCCTTCCATATCGGAGGCAGAAAGTTGCGTTTCTAAGGAAGTTTTTCTTACGGTTGTCGTTCACTGGACCTCAGGCAAATCGAAACTTACTTTGTTTTATAGCACATAGGGCTCACTATGCGTCCTATTTCATTCGAATTAATTTATAGAGGACACCACGTGAAAGTGGAAGTACATAGGTATGTCGTACGAATAGAGCTGCATGATATCTGGCTGCAGTGGCTTATTCTCGTCATTTGGTGAACCAATATCTATCGGGAGATGCTATTTACCATCATTTACCATCTCAGTATGAAGCCATAGCATAATTTTTTTACTAACTCCTCAACTTTTATCAAATAATCTATTGCACGGAGCTAAGATACTTGGGGTGAACCTCGGCCTCAACTAAGAAGCTTCTCCAGTTAGGCCAGTCCTTAGCTAACTACTCGAAGTTGAGCACTCAAAGTTGGTTAAGCTGCCCTTAAGTGCGCGTCACTAATGCGCCACCTACTGCGTTGACCCTCCGGGTTAGATTCGAAGACTCTGCGGGTCAGCGAATTGGTGTCCTAGCCATCTTAAGCGACTTATGCGCAGTTTGTGACTAGGTCGATGTCGCTGTACAGCTCGTAAATTTCATCTTTGAATCTTCTCCTCCAGCCCATCAACGCAGCCGGGACCGAATATATTTTTCTCTCCAAACGACCGAGGATATCTTCATTTGCTTTCTACAGAGTCCATGCTTCATCGCTATAGGGCAGGCCTGAGATGATCAAGGTCTTGTAGAGAGTCTCCTTAGTTGTTCGAGATAGGGCCTTACTACATGCTTTCTCTTCGTTTGATTTCTGCTGGAGGGTTATTGTCAGAATTTATAGCAGAGTCAAGGTAGACAAAGTCCCTCACTGTCTCGAAGTTATAGCTGTCGACTGTGACGTTCTGTCCAATTCGCCGATGCTGTGTGTCCTTTCTTGTTGACAGCATATACTATGTTTTGCCCTTATTTACAGCTAAGCCCATTTTGGCGGCTTCTGTTTCGATACTAGCGAACGCACGAGTGACAGCCCGCTGTGTTCTGTCAATGTCGTCGGCGTACGCTATTAGTTGCACAGACTTTTGAAAGATGGTGCCTCAGGTGTTGGCTTGTGAGTTTCCCACAAAGAAGTCACATGACAGCGCATCGCCTTGTCTAAATCCTTTTTGACATGAAAGGTCTCGGCGACCTTTATTGAGCAGCGAGCGTTCTCTAACGTCATCCTGCACAGTTCAACGAGTTTGGCAGGGATGCCAAAACTAGACATGCTGTCATATGCGGCCTAAAAATCGATTAAAAGATGGTGGGTATCGATTTTGACTTTTCGGGTTTTCTCCAGGATCTGTCGAAGTGTGAAAATTCGATCGACTGTGGACTTTCCTGGCCAGAAACTGAAACCACACTAATAGGGCCCTCTCAGGCTGTTAACGAAGGGTTTTGGGCGTTCACACAATATGGCAGATACGATCTTATACTCGATGTGAGGAGGGAGACTGATACCTCTGTAACTGGCTCAGTAGAGGGGATTTCCTTTCTTGTGGAGCTGTTATAGCCTTCATTAGTCCTTCTTTTATGTTAAGCCGACAATTTACATTTTCGTCTGCTACCAGTAGATATATGGTACTGTCCGGGTTTTTAAGTATGATCCTCTTAATGAATGGAATTCCAAAGTGCGGTACAGTGCCAACTTCGTCTTCTGTGGATTGAGCGCTAATTCAAAGCTTCTGGTCGAGTTGCTCACTACCTTTTAAGCATCTTAAAGGAGTTGAAAGGAGTTTCTTGTTGCTAATAGCGCTAGATCCTGGGTATGATGTAGCATTAAACCCACTGTATGGGTAAATAGACTCGTGTGTTTGTAACTACGAAAGCTGTTTCATTATCTCAATTTGCAACTCGTATATGTATCTGTCTCTCTACAACAGTACAGATGGGATAATACCTGATTTCTGGACAAGGGACTATACAAGGTAAATAGACGAAAGAATTTCATATTTTCGCCTCCGTCTTAAAACAAACCGAACCGTTTGTAGATACCCACATCATTCAATGTTGAGATAGGAACCTCCATCAAATAAATTGATACATAAACCTCTGTAGAACCTAAGACATCTATGTACGTAGAGCTAGATAGAGCCAAGGGATCTTCTCCTAATCAATCAAATTTATATCCATTAGCTGATTTTTTTCCCCTTCTAACAAAGGAAATAGAAAGGAAACCAAAACTTCCACAACAACTCTCATTTTCACAACAGAATGGCGCCGAAAGTTTCAAGTTGCCCTGCCCTCCCCCGGAGTAGAATTCATGCTCAAAGAGTAAATAGCAGTGCACGAGAGCTTTCTTTTTTTCACTTTGTTTTAAAACTACACCAGCATAAGAGTATTCGCCCGTAGCGTGTCTACTAACCCCCGCCTTTGGTGTGTGTACACAGCATACAATCAGTTTGCCAAAATAAAATCCAACAGATACTCATGTACACACCCAACTCCCACTGTATCTAGAATGTTTCTGCTGGCTGTGAGGTGGCCCTCCCAAGCATAACACACAATGCGAATACAACGCAATTCAATGTTACGTTGTGACATGCATCAATTTGGAATGCATGACCTACTTTTGGTTCCCATAGTAAATAGATACAAAGATACTCTGGCTCGAAAGAGAGATAGGCAGTGGAAAAGAGCGCGTTATTCTCGTAGGGCTGGGCAGCAGTAGATGGTGGGTTTGTAGATAGTGGCTTTGCCTGCTGGAATACAGATATGCATGGCGCACCTCAACATAATTCATAGATCATTTCGGAGCCAGATACAGAGCGAGAGAGAGAGTGAAGCTACACTGTTATGCTCTTCCTAGGCGCTTGCTCTACCACGGTGCAAGTGTGTAGTTGTAAGAGTTCCTATATTGAGCGACTGAAAGGAGCTTAGGTACAGTTGTGCACGCTATTTACCGTCAGGAATTACCATGTATCTCGTGTAGGGAAGGGTGATTTTTCTTTTTTCGCTTTGCCGGCAAAAACGTTTTATCTTGGCGCGCTCATCATCTCTGACAGGACAGTAATCAACCAGAGCGGGTAGAACTGTAACCGAGAGGAGAAGGGCATGTACACCAGTGACACAGTAGCCACGGAGGGTGCCTTCTCTGATTATGTGCTTCTGGAGAACTGTTCACAAGTTCACAAAACTCAATTAGAATTAATGGGCTTAGCGCAACGCGGTACTTGCTAGATGGGATCCATTGCCAGGGCAAAGTTCGGCACTATACTCGTAGTTGGATTGTACGGAGTTTGGTAATGTTTTCGGATTGCTGGAGGGATACAGCAAAAGGAGTATCTATTCATCCATCCATCCATCTGCCACCCATCTCTGCCACCCATTCAGCGCCACATTCATTGTGTGTACTTTCATTTTATCGGCAGAGGGTATTTGGAGGTTGCCAGGTAGGTGAGAGAGCTCCGAAAGTGAATTTAGGTCATGCAGTTAGGAAACGATTCGAAAAGGGAAACCGCTAGCTGTTGTGGTGGTAAATGTAGGTTAATCTGTATTTAACGGGCTATAGGGTTGGGTTATCCTGGTAGCTATACAGATAGGTACTCGTACAATATTGTAAGCAATGAAATGAGAAAGAAAACAACGAACGGATGGAGAATATTTTTTGTAGTCTTTAAGCCGAACCGCTCTTATTGGTAATGGATATCGTTTTAAAAGGTAACGTAAAAGTTTCGTCCGAAGTTGGAATATTGATGTGATTGATGGCGCTCAAGTCGTTTAAGATAATGTAGTTCAGGCGGAGTTCATAAGTTGACAGGTGATGAACTCTGTGAGAAGTGTCGCTCATCTGTGGACGTATATTATGAAATGGGAGGTACTTCCCAGCGACTCCTTTAATCTTCTAATCCGGTTTGCGAATGGTCTGTTGAAAAGGGAAGTTGGAAGCTCGTAAGACATTTATCCTTACATACTCGTACACATGCATGAGTTGCTGTGTGATTGCACATGCAGTCCTACTACAGCATCATTCTGCTGATTCTTAAGGCTTGTGAGCAAGGACGTTCATTGTGGTTATGTTTGTCCGACCTTACGCTGAACGTGCATGCATGTGCATCAGTGGTGCACTGAGGACTACTGCTTCAGCGGCACTGGATATTATGTTCAACTTGCTGCCCCTAGATATTTTCGGTAAACAGATCGCTGCCTGTGCGGCCATCCGTCTGAAAGCCTCCTCTCAGTGGTCTAGTTATCACATTGGCCACTCCTCGATCCTTGATCTCTTTAACTTCAAACATGAAAATACAGACAACACCCCGACCGTAACTTCCGTACGAGCATCCCTGAACGGGATGTATGGGACAATTTTCCCCCTATCGATGGTAGCTCGGTACACATTTTCACAGATGGTTCTAAAATCGAAGTCGGGGTGGGATGTGGTGCTTTTTCCGAAAAGCTCAACCTAGAATTATCGTTCCGCCTCCCTGATCATTGTAGCGATTTTCAGGCGGAAATCATGGCGATTAAGGAAACCCTGTCCTGGCTGAAGTGTAATGTACTATCTGTTAGGGATATTACCATTCTCACTGACAGCCAAGCGGCAATCAAGTCTCTGGGATCGTGCTCCTTTACTTCAAAGGCGGCTCTCAACTGTCGTTTATCTCTTATGGAGATGACAGAGCACCTATGCTGGGTGCCAGGCCATAGAGACATTCCAGGAAACTGCAGGGCAGACGAACTCGCCAGACAAGGCACTACTCTAAGGATTTTGTCTGATAGGCAGTCCCTGGGTATGCCCCTAGCTACATGTAAGCATCTACTAAAGCTGAATGCTATTAGCAAGACCAATCTCAGATGGGAAAACGTGTCAACGTGTCTCATCTCGAGACAGATCTGGCCCGGGCTGGATCATAAACGCAGTGCCGAGTTGGTCAAACTAAAGCGATCACAGATCAGCTGCGTTGTTGGTGTTCGCACTGGACACTGTCTTATAGGCCAACATGCCAAAAGACTTGGCCTCTTTTGAAACGACTTCTGCAGAAGCTGTAGAGACGAGGAGGAGGAGGAAAGTATCCCTCACCTCCTATGTAACTGCCCAGCTCTGTCGCATAAAATGGTCCATTTAGGGTCCCCCTTCCTTAAAGTCCTTGGTGACAAGCGTCCTTAGACGTCATGCGCATCTTCGCTTTATCAAAAGCTCCGGTTGGTTCTGTTAGTCCCTGAGTAGCGAATTGGTTTTTGATCCATGGTATCACAAAGGACCTTTATTGGTCTAAGTGTGTCTGCACTCCCGTGCGGACAGCCAAGCCAAACTAACTAACTAACTACGCTGAACGTGAACTACTTTTCTCTTCATGTGGAACAGGGATTCCAACTCGACTTTTTCTACTGCTGAGACTGCTGAGCTTTTTCGTTTTTTTTTCTCGCTTATCCGTTTCCAGGTCTCTGCTGATAGTCATTGGTTATGCTGTTTCTATTTTCCTGATCCAGCTTCCAAAAGCGATATTAACAGCTCTCGAGTATTCGTCCATCCTTGCCTGAACCAAACTGTCGATCATTTGGGCTCCTTCGGCGACTGTCCACAAAGCGTTCCCCGTTGTAATTGCGAGCTCGTAGGCGCTGGCTTGCCATTTTAAAGTACTCTGTTGCTGTTGCCCATTAAAATGGCGATGTCTCTTCTGGGTTTCACACACTTGATTTTGAACTGAGCTTAGCTGACTAAATTTGTAGAGTTCTTCCTCCTTATCATCCTGAGTGGGTGCGTAACATTGTCTAGTGATAGTATTCCTTTGGATCAAAATTATTCTCATATCACATATGCAGCCATACATATAGTGAAACCTTGATAATCTGACAGCTTTTGCTGTCCATTCTAGCCTATCTTAAGGGATAGACTGGGTACATGTGTCAGATATCTCTTGGGGTTTGTTAAAGGAGCTCTAAGTCTTTTAGTAAACAGTTGACGGACATAATAAAAGTAAAGTGACACTCAAGAGCGGAGAGGGATTGGATGCATTGTCCTATAATGATCCGCAATCATAATGCAGGAGGATCCGGCCCGGAAACCTACATTTGTGGCATCAAGTCTTGAGTTTAGTTGCTCTCTAGAACTATCTTTGATGGCTAAGACATGTAGAGCGAATGGACACCAATGCTCCGGCCCGCAGAGTCTTCGAATCGAACCCGGAGGGACAACGCAGTAGAGGAAGACCTCGCCTAAGGTGGCGCGCACAAGTAGAAAGGGACCTCAACCAACTTGGAGTGCGCAACTGGAGGCAGTTAGCTAAGGACCGGGCTAACTGGAGAGGCTTGTTGGTTGAGGCCCAGGTTCACCCCGAACTGTAGCGCCACCTAAGTAAGTAAGTAAGTAGAACTATCTTTACTACGTCTGGATGAACACATACTCATCTTCCCCACATTTCATCAGATTGCCCTTCTTTGGCGGCTCCGAGACTCCTCCTCCTCCTCCGAGAAATGCTAATTTTCTTCAGTTCTGCGCAGGAGACGGGGTGGAGAATTTATGTTGATATATTTAATTCCCTTTGGAGAATTTCAGCAGGGATCCCATCTTTGTGTCTCTTGAGGTGTCTGATACGGGTTTCTAGCTTTATGAAGCTTAGACACACGTAATGTTGATGAGATACTCTACTTACAGTACGTCCTCCAGTCCGATTTCCTTGATGAATCGGAGTATCTGCAGTGGATTTAACAATGATAGATCTTCATCTAGCAGTTGGTATGCATGCAGGTGTTTTCTTCTTTTGTGGATCAGTGCTCCAAATTTCTTTAGAAGGTGACCCTGCGCAGGGAATTCCTCCCAATGTTCAACTCTTTTGCAGTATTCTTCATTTCTTAGTTCTTCCCGTACCGTATGCGACCCCAACCCATGAAACGGTTTAGACCGGTAAATACTGTTTCTGATCCTTCTCTTGGTAGCTTGTCAGCTGCTTCATTTCCCTCTAATTCCACGTGGCCTGGTACCCAGTAGGGGGTGACTCTGTTGTTCTCACTCAGACTGCTGATTTTGCAAGGCACTCCCATGCCAATGTAGACCTGAATTCATAGGCTGTCTGTGTGCGATGCATTTTCCTTTCCCGATGCCCTCTTTGATTACCCTTAAAATATAGGCAGGTTAGTCCCAATATAACTTCCAGTGCTGCTGTGGGACACGTTCTAATAACCCCAGTTATGCCAGTTAGATGTCGTTGGGTTTATTCCTTTCCTTTCGCGGGCTCTTTTGGGATAGGGCATTACTACTCAATTAACTTCTCAGCCCAACAAAACAGCGATTGGTAGCTTCCTTTTCAATCACATGACAGCGCTCCACCTTGCCTAGATCCTTTTTTAACCGACCTTATGCGTAGCAAGCACGTGTTGCCCGAAATGCAGTTCTCTAGAGTTTCTCATGATCAGACGTTTCCAGGAGTCAACATAGATTTAGACCACTACCTTGTTGCAGATACGTTTTGAATATGGATTTTCCGGCCACCGCCTAGTCGAACCAGCATTGTGAGGAAGTTTAACTTCAAAGGGTGACAGTCGCCGGAATCTTCACCCATCACCACATCGAATGCAACTCTTCAACCAGTCTTCTGCGTTTTTACTTCCCTTCGTCATTTGACCGAAATTCATGCACCTAAAGTAACTTATTGACATTTTTTGTTCCAGTATGCAACAAACGTTGTACCGCCCCTTGCGGACCTTTTCGACTGCAATTAGTTGAGAAGCTTGTTCACACTGCGCTTGCCACGTGTGTGCGTCTATACGTATTTTGTCAGACACCGAATCGCGTCAAAATTCGTGACTTCTACTTGTTTAAGATACATAACTAAAATGAATTTCAGAAAGCATCTTTTAATACTCTCATAAGATACACATAATTGAAGGAACCTTACATCATTGCTCTCTGCCGTCACGAAGTCGTATATCCAACGATCTTGACGTGAACCACTTTATCTTTCACCTCACTCCGACCAGAGTCAAGAAATCTATCAACATTTCTGAACACAAGAGACCCAGTTTCATAATACTTTGCCATTTAAAGTTGAAAATCCACTCCCCCATTACGGGGGTCTCCATTTTCACTTTCCAGTTGGATAAAACCACGGCATACAAAGGAAGAGAGATAGAAAAACGAAAGAAAAAAAAGAAACCTCCTCTAAGACAACATACAACAGGTACATGTATCTAGAACAGGTACATACCACTTGAGCGCACCTGCGTGGGCAGACTACAATTAGCGTCAACACCGCAATCTAAATTGAAAAGCGAAAACAGAGCATGCGCGCGCGCGCGCACCTACAACTCCACTGGAAGACAGAGAAGCGTGCGCACTAACGTCAGCACAGGCACCAGGCACAGTGGCTGTCAGAGTGCAGTGCCTAAACGCAACTCGGAATGGCTTTCGATTTTTCATTACGCAACGTGAACTGGTTATACAATTGCCAGAGATACACCGAAACGTTAGTGTTATCAGCGTGGAGAATAATTAAAATTTTACAGCGCAGTCTCACCTGGTGCCGGGTGTACGGGTGTATGTGTGGATGAGAGGGATACCAGTGCGGTTTTGGAGGAGCCCACGCGAATTTTTTTCTTTTTCGACACCATGCCTCTGAGCTTGGAACGTGGCGTCACTTTGGCTAGGGAATGCTTTAGCATTTGACGCTGGAATGCACTTTGTTCAAAATTCACCTGAGGCTCTCAGTGAGGCGTACGGGTGGTTTTTTTTTTTATCGCATGCCAAATGGGTGTATAGAGCTTATTTTTTTTTATTTTTTTAGGATACTTTAGTTCACATTTGGGTTCCACATGTGGTGGAAAGTGAGGGATTTGTTTCGCTTCTGTCTCTGTTGAAGAAGGATGTATGCTTGTGAGAACATAACCCTGAGACGTTAATTGATCCGGCGCTTAAATTACAGGAGATTGCAGGAAATACTTGTATCCCCTGAAAGTGAATTTCAGAATTTGTTTGTTCAATAGCAGAAGATACTTGAAAGATACTAGTAGTTGTTCTGACAGTTGGCAGGTGAACATGCAGGTGGTACGTCCTTGCAGCCAGTCTGATAGATCGTTCAAATATAATTTTTCCTCAAAAAAGCTGACCCCCTGAACTGCGCCAACTACACAGGGATCAGTTTTCTTAACATCGCATTTAAGGTCTTATCTGCCGAGCAGTTTGACGCCTAAAGCTGTTCATCAACAGCCTCATCGGTCCATATTGGTGTGGTTTTAGGGCAGGAAAGTCCACCGTCGATCAAATATTCACACTACGGCAGATCTTGGGAAAAAAAAAACTCGGAGTTTCAAATCAATAGGCAAGACCTTTTCGTCGATTTTAAGGCCGCGTATGACAGCATTTATAGAGGCGAGCTGTACAGAGGAATGTCTAGTTTCCCTGCCAAACTCGTCCGCTTGTTCAGGATGACGATGGAGAATACACGCTGCTTCATCTAGGTCGGTTAAGACCTCTGATGTCAAAAAAAGATTTGGACAAAGCGACGCATGGTCACGTGACTTCCTTAACATTGTTCTTGAAAGAATAGTGCAAAACTCACGTGTCAACACCAGAGGCACAATATTTCAAAAGTCCGTCCAATTACTCGCATACGCCGATAGTATTGACATAATCGGAAGAACGCAGCGTGATGTCAGTGGCGCTTTCGTAAGTATTAAGACGAAACCGGGGAAGATGGGTTGAACGGTCAATGAGGGCAAGACACAAGTGGAAGGGACCCAACTTGGCGTGCGAAACTGGAGACACATTCTAAAGACCAAACTGGCTGGAGACGCATGTAGGTTGAGGCCCAATTCCATCCGGACTGTAGCGCTGCCTTAAGTAAGTAAGAGGGCAAGACCAAGTAAATGCTGTCAAACAAGAAAGGTCAACCAACACCGACGTCTCCGACAGGATGTCTCCGTAGACTTTGTGGCAGTTAGAGACATTTTCTAGTTAGGCTATACAAGATACATCCACTTAGCCAGAAGAGTGAAGGCCCAACGACTGAGGTAGCTGGGTCATGTAGCGCGTATGGACACCAATGTTCCGACCTTTTAAGATCTTTGAATCAACCGCCGAAAAGCGGCGTAGAAAGGGACCTCAATCAATTTGGCATGCGAAACTGAAGACAGCTAACTAAAGAACGAGCTGGCTGGAGACGCTTGTGGTTTAAGACCCGTGTCCACTCCGGCCTGTGGTGACATCTTAAGTAAGTGGGTTAGTAAGGAATCATTCCATTGAGTTCCTTGGAACGTGTGCCCCTGGAAATATCTGTAGTATAGGCATGAGTCAGCTATCTGCATACGATGGCCCAAAGTCGGCTATATCGCAGAGCTTGGAGTATCAGTCCCAAAACCATACACTATCCGTATATAATGATGGTGAGACCCATTATCACGCATGCCACCATTGTCTGGCCAAAAATGTTTGATCGGATAACTGCAACTAAGCTACTGAAGCTCCAGAGAGCTGTCTGTCTCGGAAGTACAGATGCCAATCGTAGCTGCTCTACGGCTACATTAGATGCTATAAATTTTTATAAGGAAGGGCACTGCTAGATGTGCAAACTGTCAAACTACAGCTACAATACAAGTACAAGCCAAGTGATCTCGTGGGACACCTGAAAATACATGATTCAACTTCTAGAAGACACATTGTCTACATTATTCCCGACGTTATGGTCAGATCATACCGTTTCGGAGGGTTATTTGAGGTATTAATATTGAACTGTGTAAACTGGTCTAATTGCATCCTGGTACAAGTAGTCTGGGTTGGTTCACTGACGGATTGAAGATGGAATCTATTGTTGGAGCTGCCGTCTTTAGGCCCAACATCAGAGCACGTATGGGAACGTGTTCCACTGTGGTCTAAGCTAGGTTAAACCTTCGAAAATGTATTATGGACGACAGATTACAAACCTTCTCAGTTAGTCAGACAGCACTCAAGGCAATATCGTCCAACTCAGTGGGCTCCTAGTCAGTTAAATACTCCACAATACAATCTCAAGCGCTACATAACAGTATAAAACTTGGTTCGGTCCCTGGTCACCAAGGAATTCCAGACAACGAATTTATAGAAGAACTACCTAGGGCTGGCTCAGAATATGCGTTGCCGTGGCATCAAATCAATCTCCCAGAGCGCCTTAATCATTGAAAAAAATAAACGGAGTAATCATGAAAACTGTTGTCATAAAGAAACCAACAGATGGCCATCTTTGTTGTGGGTAGCAGATTTGTTGTTGATTTACTTGCCGGGAGAAAAATGACAAAAAAATGTGGAACGCTTCACGATTTTGCGTGTCATCCTTGCGCAGGGGCCATGCTAATCTTCTCTGTATCGTTCCAATTTTAGTATATGTTCTGCCGAAGCAAGAACAAAGTACGGTGCTTAATAACTGTATATGACAGCACCACATACCAAATAAAATACGGTGAATTATAAGTAAGAAGAAAAAAAAAACATATTTACCGCCATCTATATATCAATGATAGCGTCAAGTTATTAAATGTACAAATCATTACTGAAAATGTATTATATGGTGGAAACATCTGCTTAGTAGGGGGATAGAACCAAAAACAGCTGTTATACGGTTATATACTCTGAAAACCTTCAGGTGTTGATATTAGGTAAGACTGTGGTTTCCGTGGTGTAGTGGTTATCACATCCGCCTAACACGCGGAAGGTCCCCGGTTCGATCCCGGGCGGAAACACATTTTTCTTTTTCATTATTTTACATGGATAGGGAGCGTGCTTTATGCAGGAACTCGGAACACACTGCAAGCTATCAGAGTCCCAAGTTCCAGTATATAAAAAAAATAGAACTGGTTCACAAGCAGAAGGTCTAGTAAAACACCAGCTGTTAATTCCCAATGGACCTACGCCCAAATGGTGTCAGGCCGGAGAAACAGTATAACTACAACCGAAGATTGTTTTAAAGGCTCCAGGGCTTAGAACACCTGAGGCTCAGTTTGACCTGCTGGTCATTTTGTTCTCTTTTCAAGGGTTAATGAGCAAGCTATAACAAGCGAAGCGAGTGGACCAGATCTACACGTTTCTGCTGGAACTAGCACACCTCCAGTAGTAATGGGTTTGCTGGTGGAAAAACCATTAAATAAAGGTCGTGCGAAGAACCTTCCAACTTTCCGTTGCTTGAAGATTAAAGCCCCGATGTGCTTTTAGTTAGCAAAACACAACTATCATAGGAGCACAAACTGAGACACAATAGATACAATATTCAAGGAGGAGGTCTTGTGACATTCATTAGTAAAGATCCGCGATATAAGGCTGTGCAGAGCGGTGAGGTGCAGAGGTGCCAGGTGCTGGAAGCATGTATCGTGCGCATTCTTCTCCATAGGCAGTCTACGCATGTGGAATTACTCAAACCACCTTATTCATGTCCCGAGACACTTTTTCGATGCCTGAAGCTGGAGTCGGAGGAGAATTATTCCCTCATGGCGGGAGATTTAAACGCCAAATATACTGATTGGGGAAACAACACACCTAATTCTGGAGAGAATCTACTATTCAATTGGTGGGGCTTGTACAATGTCGAGTATAGACCCGATTTGAAAGCATCAGATAGTCCGTCGCATCTTAGAAGCGGGTCCTATCTGGATCTTATGCTGTTCGACGTTTGTGTATGACAGTGACTATTGCTGAATCAGTGCTGTAGTAAATATTCCCAACGAGATTGCAGACGTCCCTACAATTACAGTAGGACACGTTGGACACGGTTCTCCAGAGTTATGACAAGAGTACTCTTCTCGAACTCGCTCTGCCCACCGTCCAAAAGGAACCTGTCAAACGAGGACATCGGCAGGTACCTACAACAAATAAACGGGACCATTAAACGAACTTGGACAGTACGATACCTAAGTATTAACACACTGACAACGTAGACATATTCCCCAACGTAACAATTGACGCAATTCACCAACAAAAAAGGAGTCTCTGCCAAGACCTAAAACTTTGTATAGATGGTTTACTGACACACAAAACTCAGAGGTTAGGACACTTAAGTCGTTGATTAAAAACCTCCAACAGTTGATTGAAGAAAATTACAGACTCTCTGTGAACTTGCACTGGAACAACAATACTCGGGCTGTAGAAGCCAACAACCCGTATAATCAAAACCACTTGTCACGTCTTAAGATCCCGCAAACGTGGAACAACGAATAGATTCTTATAACAGCAGGCATAGATCCAGGGAACACAGTCAGTGATGACAACTTCTTTGCCATCAGGAAAAGGTAGAGGGTATAGGAGCGACTTTCCAGGAAGTGTACAAGGCGATAGTATTGGTCCGAGCCAGGACCTGGAAAATCGAGTCCTTGTGCACAACTTTTACCATCGAAATGATCGAAATGATATGGGGCATTGGCAATCAGAGAAAACTGTTTTCACTGAGTTCAATGAGGATAACATGGCAAATAATGTCATCACCAATGAGGAGGTAGAACCCCAAGAGATCTTCGACTCATTGAGAAGGACGAAATCTGTAAGTATTGACGGATTATCTAACATTGTGCTTCGACACCTCCCTCCAGATGGGGTGGACATTTACACGACCCTGTTTAGCAATGCGTTGAATAATTCACATTACCCGACGCATTGGAGGACAGGAGTTGTGCATCCAATTCTGAAAAGGCGTAAGGATGCGTCCACTCCGGTGAATCTCCATTCGATAAGTTACCTTTCGAATATCAGCAAAGTATAGACCCCTGACTAAGTGGGTTGATGCAGATAACCAATTCGGCTTCAAGGCGAGGCATGGTACTACACTACATGTGCCGCATCTAAACTGGTATCGGATATCCAATGAAACAAAAGCAAGAAACAATACACGGGTGCCTGCATAGTTGACAATTTTGACACGGAAAGAGCCTTCGATACCATATGGCTAGAAGGACTTCTAGTTGAGCCGGCGGGGCATAAGCACTACACAGACTGCTGTAAATGCTTTTGTTTTATGCTTACCCAACACCACGTCTGGCAACGGACTTGGGCTTAATCACTTTGTTGCTGGGCTAAACGTCACTATAGCAAGCACACGGTTTTCTCGAACCAATGTTCACAATGGGACATGGTGGTCTCCTGGTTATGAAAAGGTCAACCAAATTGATCACATTTGACTAAGGGGACCGGCCTTGATCGTCGCTTGGTTGTGTTTACAGACTTTTGTACTTTAATGATCCTTCTTCTTGTTCTGTCCAAGCTGAGCAAGTTCTTTCGAGCCCTCTTTGTATATAACACAACCACGATACAATTCTAAGACTTAATACCTTCTAGGACGATTATCTAGCAATCCTTCTGGGAGAAGACCCAAACCATTTTAATTAAACTCATTAAAATGAAATAACTTCCCTCTACCCTACCCATGCATTCTCACATCTCTCACCTGGAACCACAAAAACAAAAGCAAGGACTTTTCCAAAGAAGTATAAGGTCCTCCTAGGTCACCCTTAAATTTGATTCAAAAACAGGTTCCTTATGAAACCTGTTCACACACAAACGTCTTCCGCAAGTACTTGGTTTCGCCTCTCCTCTGTACTTTCATACCAGCAAATGGAGGATACCACTAAAGGAAAGAAAAAAACTCTAATAATTCCAACAACCATTCAAATATCCTGCAGCGATTTTCATCCAACAGCAGAGTAGTGCAGCAGCAACGTGTTCCAAACACACACCACCCACTCGGAACATGTGGCATTTTTATTGCACTCGCTTATGTCGTCCATTAGACCTCAAAATCTAAAATCCCACCAACACTCCAGAAAGGATTTCCACATTCACATCACATCCGCCCAAGGGCGCTGCTGTGCATGATATGGGAAAAACTAAGGAAAATTAAATTTCCGCAATGAAAACACCAAAATAATACAAAGTGAGAGCCATACAGATGGAACGAGAGGTTAAAGGAAAAGGCAAATCAAAAAAGGACTCGCCTTCCATTGCAAATGGAAAATTAGTGCACAAATGATTCTGTTTTCGTTTAAATTGTGTCATTGGGTCAACCAGCGGAAAATACACCACTCACCACCAATACCACATGAAAAAAAGAAAAAAAAAAAAACCTGGTTAAGGACAAACGAAGGGCTGCAGCAATAGCAGCACCCAGTACTCTAGACCCAGATCCTGCTGCTTGGCTGTTTTATGTGCCAGCGAAACCTTCAGTTGCACATGCAACTGTTGCCTACATCGCTAGATGGTCTCCTTTCAGTCTGCTCTCAGTTATCCTTTCGCTTGCCAACATGTTGATCTCATTGGATTGAGTTTTGTTACTTATACGATTCACCGAGTGAAGTCACTCAGAGGGAGAGACTAAATGGGAATTAAATGGAAATAGTATCCTGGTGTCAGTGTTGCCGAGCTGATATTTTTAAATGGTACTTTTATTTGCAGCGATGATGACATTTACATAAGCCACAAGCCTTAACAATGTCTGGCTACCGGGGTTGTCTATTTTTGAAATGATAATGGAAGCTAGAGGAGCATACTGAATATATGAGAGGTTTGCGGTTTATAGCTTAGTTCATAACGATGTAAATCCAGCGGCGGCTATCCACCTTGACGTGCTGCAGGGGCTTGTATAAGGTTAATGATTCTAAATACTAAATATGTGGATGGGTGTGGCTAAGAACTCCAGACGCGGTCTCGTGTCGAAAGGATATGCAGAGTTGACCATTCGCAGGATCTACCATTCCGATAGGCACGTTGTTGTCTGTTCATAGATTTCTTTTCAGCAGAACTTATCTCAACCTTTTCTCCTCCATATTTGCCCAACTTTTCAGCAGGAACGATGACAGGCTAATAGGTCTAAAACTTTTCGCCAAAGTGCAGTCTTCTTTGCCAAGTTTGGGTATGAAACCGATTTTGACATTGCATCATAAGGACCATACACATAGTCCACAACCATAAGCTAAGCGAGCCGTAAAAACCTTTTACGAACCTTAACTAGGATGTCCCCTCTTCGTTTAAACGGTGATTTATACTTTTGAAAGGATGAAAAGGAAAACCTGATCATCGTTTCGGTTTACTAACCAGGAGTCAACAGTCAAGCTTAATCTGGTAGTCCCACAACCAGAGATTCTAGTCAGAGATCTGCCTCTCGCAAAAACCTATATCGTTGATAGCTTTGATATTTAGAAAATGTTAGGTTAGGTATACGGGTGCCAAGGTTGATAGGAGGCTATCCAACAACGCAGAAAAGTAGCTTTTGGTGGTTAGTGCTGTAAAGTCGCAAAAGCAAGTGGCGAATGGGTTCATTTCCTCTTCGTCCCTGCAGTTGCTAAGTCGTTGTGGGATAGTCATAGTCGTGCTGCATGATTGCCTATCACATAGTGTCCCGCCACGACGCCGACAGCTATTCGAATATTCCTTCGACTAAGTTTCATGAGATCTGCGGATCTCTTTTTGCCATAGACTGGCCATAACGTTTTGGCTATGGCACATGTGTCTAATCGATACCAACGCCTGTTAGCTTCCTCGTTGGACTCAATGTCTATTTTTCTGTGCAAAGTGCTAAGCGGTGTCCTAGCCTCGGAAAGGGCCGACGAGGCGCTTAGATGTGACCCTAGTTTACGTTACCTGGTGGTAAATCTTTGTGACCCGGTACCCAACAGAGGTTCACCTGGTTGGCCACTAAGATATCACTCAATCTTTTTATGCACGTTTTTATGACCTTTTTACCTCACTGATGTTGACTGTAACGCTTTAATGGCTGCTTGACTGCAAAGATAGATCCTGAGTGTTTTTCAAAGATGTTGCCGTCGCTAATCATGTGAGCAGCTAGTTTCCATTGCAGCAACTTCGGCTTAAAAAACACTGCGAACGTCCTCAAGTCTGAAGGACAGGTTTGAAAAGGTTGCCGAATGTACTACACTTTTCCACTTTAAGTGATATACACGCTGTCAATAAAGGTGAAGAACATAATCATTGTTCTTTCGTTAAAGAACCACAGACCCCGTCCAATGCACTGAAGTAAAAGTTGTGAAAAAAAGACAGAAAGTACCTTAGACGATCCCCGACAAAAATAACTGTCAACCTTTACCCTCCAGCAACACCAATTTGCACATCCCCGTGCTGATTCTCGCAAGACTTTCTCTCTCACGTCAACATGTGAGAGTCAAATTGGCCGCTGAATAAAGAGCTCGTCCCCCAAAGCGCATGTCCTTGGGCAACATTTCCATGAATGAAATCATTTTGCCCTCAAAACGGTGTTTTTTTTTTACTCTTTCTCTTTTCATTGTTTTCCTCGCTTCTGGCATTGCACCCACAACTTTCATTGTTTGCAGCTGAGCACTAATGACACAGAAAACGACGGAACCGAATCATAGGACATGCGCCCTCCCATAATGAGCGCCGTTCACCACCTCCATCCATAAAATTTTCATTTTTCCTATCTTCCATACACAACAGAAACTATGTTGTTTCATTTCCATTAACTGGGAGCGGTCTATGCATCAAAGTATCCTTTTTTCCGCGCTGTATGTGTGTGGTTTCAAATCAGAAAAAAAAAAAAAACAACCTAAATCGCGACTTGTAGCGGGCCACAGGATACCTATCAGCAAGAGAGCGAACCAACTGAATGGAGAACAATTTTTTTTTGCTCACAAAAACCAACTCATTCGATCCTCTGCCGTTTTCTGATTCAGTATAGAACAATCGATTGTTCGGCACACGGCGGTAAAAAGGATAATTCCGAACGCGTGAATATATATTTTTTTTTAAAAAGATTTTCCTTCCTTTTTCCAATTCGCGTCGATAAAAATTAAACAGTGCCCATATATAGTATATGAGGATTCAAAAATGAAAATAGGAAATTGCCTAAAACAGAAAGGATAACCAAGAAAACCAACACAATCCTGTCTGAATGTATTCCAGAGTGGAGTGCATGTGTACCTTCACATAATATATACTCGTACATAGCTCCGGCATATAGTTACTTCGGTTTTTAAAAACTGCGAATAAAACAACAGGAAAAAAAGGGAAAGGTCCTTGAAAGGAAAATGTGTCATTCCAATGGCATTCCATTTTCCTGTACGCGATTTAATCATTTAAATTTCAAAGTGATAGTGTCTTGAATATATTTCGGAGGCCGAGTCAAGTTAAGTTCGTTTTTTTTTTGTTCGGTCTTGTTTTTCTCGGTTTATCCTTCGCAAGGATGAGATATTGGGAAATAGAGTTTTATCGCCCACAACGTACCGCGCCCACCATCATCATCGCTCCGCATGCAACGACGACAATGTAGACATCTTTATCCTTTCTCTCTGTGTGGTGCCCGTGGGTAAATGAATTATGCACATTTCTGCATATTTACTGCTATTCATAGTCCTGTGACCCACTAAAAGTTTTTTTTTGTTGATCCGTTTTTTCTCATTTTTTTGTTGGTCTGATTATTTTTTTCTTTTTTTTTTGGATTTTCTTTCGGGAGTTATTTTCCGTTTTTTTTTGTGCTTTCGCCTTCATGTGTTGTGGTGGTTCTCTCGCTCTTTCGATGTATCCTAGTGTGGATTATGCTGGCAAATCAGAGAACGAACTCATAATGAACTGTCTACTTGGCAAGGACATTTTATCGATACATTCCAATTGAACACGGGTGGATATATCAATCGGGGTGAAGTAAATGAAAGCATGGTGCGGTCTTGTGTTTCTTAATTAAGTGTAAAGGACTCGCGTACAACATTTCGGAAGGGAATTGTGGAAAACTTTAATTAAAAATAAAAAATAAAAATAAAAAATATTTTTCATTTTGGGTCCAACCCCTCCGGAAAACGGGACAGAACAGAAAAAAAAACCTACATCAACGGATAGACGAACCAACCAACCACCTACACCAATACCATTCAACTTGAGAGCGAACGCGAGTGAACATCGGTTGTTGGACAAACAACCAACCCCCTTTCCGACGAAAAACTATTCAAAATTTTCACTTTTATTCACTCACAACATACTCACTCACTAAGCCACCCACTAACCCAGTCCCTCAGTCAATCTCTCTCTCTCTTTCGCTGTGTCAGTGCCTGTTTGTGTGTGTTTGCGTGTATCTCTCTCTCGGATGAGCGATGAAATTTTTTTTTTAAAAGCAAATCATAGTCAGCACACGAAAGGACACGAATGTTGCAAGGGTTCCTCGGTAGAAAGTGCTGCTGTAATTTAGATGGGGATGCTGCGAATACATGCGATTACGAACTGGACGCAATCATTCGCAATAAAAACGTCAAAAAAAATCCAAAGAAGCACAACAAGAACCAGAACAACAATCGCTGCTACCATCAATTCAACAACGAATTGTATTGCCAAAGACAGCTGCTGCTGCTGCTGTTGTTGCTGTCAAAACTGCTATCAAAACTGCTGTCTACTGCTATCTGTTATCAACATCAACATTATCCTTATCATCAACATTCTCGATATAATCTTTCGCAACAACGTAGTTTGGAGAAATCTTCAACTGAGGCATCCAGCAGCACTGGCAACACTCTATTCATCCCTTCAGATATTGGTTTCTTGTGGCTCATCATCATCTGTCATCATTATAGCAGTTCTAGCAGTGTACCTTTGCAACAACAACAGCAACACCACTACCATCAGCAATACAACAAACACCACAAGGACCGACAACACCACCGACATCAGCAGCAGCACCACCACCGTAGAGCACCAGCAGCGCCACAAGCAGCGGAGGAGCATCTTGTGGGTGGTGTGGGTCGTCCGGTCTGTTAGATTTTGACAATAATGAGGAGTGGCAGTTCGGAATTATTACTCGAACAGCAACAACAAGAGCTACGGTTACGTAAAAAACGAGAACTGGCTCCGAAAAAGAAAAATGGTAATCGTCGTTTTCGGTCGTGGCGTGAACGTGCTAGATTCTACGGGACATCGACGCTGGCCTTCTTCTCGGTAACAGCTGGTGCGTCTCTGCTGTTTTTGGTTCCGCTTTATGTGGATCCAGCCATATCGACACTTAGCCACGATTTTATTGACTCGCCAACACTGTGTACGACGGTGCGTCGCGAGGACCTTATCGGGATATTTAATTGCTCGTGGAGTTCGTGCCGCGAGGGTTGCACCTCAGATTTGTACAAGTGTGTGCATATCTATGTGACGTTTATCGAACAAAATATCACGATACCGGAGAACATGACGGATTTTAGTAATTACACCGCTGAAATGGAGCAATCGGCGGAAGCAACGCTCCTTGTTAATATTAAGGGCTGCGGTTATCCGCCCACCGTCACGTGTAAGGATTTTAATGGATTCTACGGGATCGAGGGTGCTATATATCCGTGCTTTTATTCGCGTAAAAATAAGACCGTCGTACTGACGTCCTATAATCACGAGGATCAGGTCGCGATGATAGTGAATTTTTTTGTTGTGCCATTTATTATAACTGTTGTGTCATCAATAGCGCTGTGCATAATGCACTGTGATTGTACGTGTAAAAAGGACCGCAGTCATCGGCGTAACCGACAGCCACAATGCCGGAGACCGAGAATTGAGAATTTAAGGTGAGTTTTTTTTGGTGGTCTGAGAGCCTTTTAATTAAGTAAATTCCTTTGGTTTTTGCCTGGTGTCCTGATGGGGATGTGTCATTGTTTTTCTTTGTAAATTGTCCTGCAGACATGTGCGTGACTGACATTTTCGGTGGGTTGAGGAATCAGACCACCAGTGTGTTTTCCTTTTTTTTTTGTTTTTGCTTTACAATATCTGATTCATTTGAAGTTGTAATTCTTTTTATGAGCTCCGAGGAAGTGAGCCTAAATGAATTTATTTCTTTTTTTGGGCTGTTGACCAACATCTGTGCATTATTCACCGAATGTGGCCATCTTGTGTTGTGTAGCTTCATTGTTTGTTGTTTTTTTGACTGTCAAAAATTACAATGGGAGGTTCAAGGTTGTGATTACCATCAGTATCTACGTAGATTGACAGCATTTCAACGTTGACATAATTTTTTTTTTGTATCTGCCTCACGGTTAAACTAAGAGATAAAATTTTCGCTAGAACTCATAAAATTTTGTTTTATTATTTAAACGGTTTTAATTGAAATATTCTGACTTTTCAAATAAAGTGGAATTCCACAAGGGAAAGCAATTTTTGAGAAAAAAATAAGTCATGTGCCAAGTGGTGGTGTAGAAGTTTCTCATGTCAAATTTTGTAAAATGATTTTCAAGGTCCTTCGAAAATTTGGTACTCAGGGAACTGGTAGAAAATTAGTGGCCAAAAAAACCAATTCCCAGTCGAAATATAAATTGATCTTAAGACTATTCACTGAACGAATAATTGGTTGAATAGATAGACAATTGATCAAAAAATAATTAGTCGATATCTCACCATCGAACCACCGAACCAAAATCGCGAGGTTTCGATGAACGAAAGCTCAGTAAGCCGTTTCCACCGAGTTGAAATGGTGTCAAATGTCATTAGCTGTCAATTTCGAAGTGGCTGGCAAAACAATTGTTTGTTGATGCAAAATAATAGAAAGTAATAAAAATGAGTTCTGTAAAAATTAAAAAGAAAGTTACTGTAGCGTATATGTATGTATATGCAGGTGATGTCACAGTACCAAAATATTACCTCTTTGTCCGACTGTCGCAATTATTTTGACATTTAATATTTTGACATCTATAAATGAACACCAAAATAAACCGAAGTTCACGCTGTATGTAAGCTTGTTCTGTTTGACTGCCTCTCACAGGCGGATGAACTCAGGGGGATTTCAACTAGTTGACTTGACAATAGCCCATCCTATCAACCGAATTTTGCAGTACCAATTCGATTGTTTGTGGCTTTATTTTGTATAATAATTGTGCGTCAATGATTGTTGAACTAACAACGGACCTCAATAGTTACCCATAAGTAAAAAATTTAACAGCCTCAAATTGCATCTGTGCGTGGTGACCAAAGTACGTTTCCAAAACAGCTGATATGACGTTTGCGAATTCAGCGCGCAAAAGATCCATTCTTTGACGTCCAATATCCGTCAAAGTCCAAATAGTGCAATTGCGGCCACGAACAATCAGTTATCATGTCCCTGTAGCGCCCTCTCTTTTCACAGCAACGTTGTTGTCAGTTTCATTTTTAAAGAAGTAGAGAGCCAAAGGGAGTTGAGTAGAAATTCTGGGTTTAGTATTTTAGAATTGAAATACTTCGAAGGTATAGCGCTAGTTATTGAAGACATAATTCTGTAACCCAAACAGTAAAGCTGGAGTTTTCTTAAACTCTTTAGGCTGAATTCATTAGTTCATGAGACCGGACGACACTTTTTACTACGTGTTTGTGCGATATTTATCCAAAAAATTTAAATCAACACCGATTATTCAACTTCTTATGGTTTCGTAAATAAGTCCTTATTTTTTTAAAGCGGCGGAAATGACATAACCGTTGTTTCAAATGAGTAGTGCGTAGCAACACGCTCCCGACTACGCACCCAATCTGCCAGTCACAGTACAATTTTAACAGCAATCAAAATACTTGAAAAGAGTAAAGCGGTTGAGCTTTATGGCATATCCTAGAACAGTTTCTAGCAGCGGTCAGTATTATGGGCAATCTTATCAGTCCACATTTTAAGAGTACCAAGTAGATTATTGGCAACTGTTTTGCGCAGGGGAAGTAGGACCCCCAAAAAGCGCCATACAATGTTGTCAAATGGCACGATTTGAACGTTAAAAATAGAATTAAACGAGGTCCTATTCTATTATGTAGGTGTAAGGGAATTTTCTGTGTTTTTTCAAAGGAAACAAAATGATTTTTGGAATTTTTTCTTAAGAAAAAATTATTCCAAAATTTAGGTCTGCCTGCCAAAGCTTATCAAATCCCAAGAACTCTTTGCTTTGGCGATGAAAACTGATCCTTTGCCATGTGGACACCCTCAAAATTTAAATGCTTATTTCCATCAAGAAAGTTCTGTAGAGATGGAAATATTTGGTAGTTCGAAGTTGCAGTATCAGTAACAACAACACTTCGTTAACATCTGATAGCGTTTCTGATCAAGACGCATATTCCCAAAGAAATTTTCAAAACCATCTTTCACAAGTTTGAGCTGTTACTACAGCTTTATACAAGTTTTTTCTGCTTGCACCGCTTTTTCAGTTTTAATCACATCATGTGCCTTCCTAACGTTCAACACTTCATTAAAATTCGTCTAAGTATTAAGAAAGGCAAAGCTTACCCTTACCCTAGATTGATGAAAAGAAGGGCATTCTTTGGACTTGACATACTGCATAGGTTACTACATAGGTTTTGTGGAGAGATTATTTCGTACAATCTGTTGCAGTTAGGGGACGTTCTTCACTCAAGTATGAACCTCATGTTGCCACTATTCAGCTGGACGATCGTCGAACGGTTATTGCTTATAATTTTCACAGAAGTTTTACAGAAAGTCGGTGAAAAACGATCAAGAGGACAATTCACCACATAGCACCTAAAACTGTAGAGTTTCTGCTCTTGTAAAGTGATCTACCTTACAGCCCGGGTTGGAACCTTGTTCCTTATTTTTATTCTCTTTCATAAACGATTAAATGTGCAGATCGATATTAAGCAACGAAAGTTTTGTTTCAGAAGTGACTAGGCTTAGTGGCAGTAGGCTTAGTGTTTTCAGGACAGATTCAAATACGAATATTTCGAAAAGAATTTAAAAAAAGTTTTAAAGTTGTCTTCAACATCCGTATCCCTTAAGTTGCAACACGAAAGTTTATACAAACAAACTTACTTAATTACTTGGTGGCGCTATAGTCCGGGGTCTACCTGGGCCTCAATCATAAGCGTTAGCTAGATGTCTCCAGTTTTGCACCGGGAAGTTGGTTGAGGTCCCCTTCCACTTGCGTGCGCCATCTGAGTAGCGATTCTCCTCTACTGCGTGGTCCACTGTCAATGCCAATTTGCTTTATAAATAATATGGGACTTGTCGTCAAAAAGAATTCCTTGAATCCATACGGCAAATGTATTGTAAATCCAATCCTTGCATTTGCATGAATTGCTTCTTGAACTAAGCTTTATCGTGAAAGTGTCACTCTTTCTTTTGCTAAACTCCAAGGACCGGTTTGTCTTGGGTGCAAACTGGCCTTTCCTTGCACGACGTATGGTTTTGCTCTAAATGCCCTGCTGAACCTCTTCCCTTGATATGTACATATATCATGGGTTGCACATCTATAATGACTAAAGAGAGGCAAACTTTGGTCTAATTCGTACTATTTCGATGACCTTGTGCGAGAAATGTTCCCTCTGATGCGACACATCAACAAGTTGAGTTTCCACTTCGCATTGGAATGGCTTTGGGCTTTATTGCGTCTTGTGTGTCTAAAATCCATGAAAACGAGATCTCCGATGAAGTTGCAGGACAGGGCTCGGATGAAATATTCTCAGGATCCGAATCAGATTCGCCTGTATCTGCGAGTAGTAGTTCCATTAACGACTCGGATTCATGTGAACACGATAGTCGGTGGCATGGTTCTGCTGGATTCAAACCAACGAATTGTATACGGCAGGATATCTGCAAAAAAAAATCTGCAACTTTTCTTTTGTCCCTCAGAAGTTTTGATTGCAGATGACTTGTAGGCGTCCTTATCCACTTCATTTTTGCCAAGCACCTCAACTATTGGTGGGCCTAAGCAACACAACCATCAGCGCTCCATGTGGGGAAGACAATGACAGAGCCGAAAATGTCCGGACTTTGCTCTAACAAGGTGGCAGATCCTCGGAGCCGACCTGGTGAATGCTGATCATCTAAGGCCTTCATCAAGGAAGGTATCTGCATAATTACTGCTGTAGTTGAGTCCAAGTGCACCAGTAGGGTACCTTGAATAAGAAACTGCTATCTGTAATCGAATTTTCAAAGAAAACCAGTCCAAAAATCCCACTGGGCAGTGAGGCGTGGTTGATCCAGTGGCTTCTCCTGAATCAATAGTGGCTTCACCATGTACCAAATTGGATACTGTTACTGATGCATTTAGCTATTTAGCTGATGTTCCATGAACCAATTTACAATTCTCTTTGCTCAAAATAGCCTTCTGGTTAAGAGCTTTTGGTTCAGTTGGATCTTTTACGTAATAGGGTGCAATAGGGAGCTTCGAAACGTCTAATCCTTGTAAACGATGACGAATTGACGTCTCTGGGGGTTCAGTGACAGTTTCTCTCAGTGCGGCTGTCTTATTTTTTTTTTCTTATTATTTTTCAGAATTCACCATTTTTTTGTCTTGATGTCTATTTGGAGCATTATCTCGACCGAAAATTCCACGAAGTTTGCGAACTCTTGCAGTAAAACTTTCGCATTTTAAAAATAGAAACGCGTCGTTCTTTGGCTTAGGGATTCAAGGTTTATAAACAAATAGAGCGGAATTCAAACCATCAGACTTATTGGGACATCCTTCATTTCCCAAAAAGCCAATAAGTTCCTCAAATTTATATTCTCAATTTCGGCGTTTTTGACCTTTGTCTGAACTTTTGGAAAACTGAGCAAGAATTGCGTTTCATGTCAATTTGTTTGCCACGTGAAACAAATTTGATGCCACGCCCACCATGGGAAGCATAAATGTAAATATATTCATAAAGCACAAAGGAAATTGTTCGTCCTTGAACTATTTACGGGTTTTTGTATTATTTTCAACATTTTCAGATCAAAACAGAACAACAATCAAACAGGCATTAAATTTAATGTAAAAAAAAAAATATTTTGAACATTCCTCTCGTGTCTCTGTGCGCGTATGAATATATTTACATATGTTAACCTAATTTGGCATCCGCAAACAATTTTTTTTTATCCTTATCCTTTTCATTCGACACAGGTCGCTTCAATGTTGTTCCAAATAATAATACACACAAGGATACGCCAACACCATAATCATCATCATCATCACATTGGATGTTCCTAACATCCTGGTGACATCGAATAGGGAACGGGCAACGCACGTTTCCTCATTCATAAATAAAACGCAACATAAATTTTCGTCATCGTCGTCCACACAAGAATTGCAGGAGCTTTTCGAGACACTTTGGCGTGAATAAATTATTTCCACAGAGCGTATCTCTTGCAGGACTGCTTACTGCTTGTTTATTTTTCGTTTTTGGGTCGTTTTTTTCTTGGCTGTCGTCATTGACAAATCAACGAGGAAAATTACCTTAATTGCTTTCACCAATGTTCCCTCAGACCTCAGTCATCCAATATGCAACGTTTGAGGTTCTTTCTGGGATTTGAATAATTTCTCTTTTGGGGACGACGCCCACCATTGGGCTCAAGTGCTCAAGTCAAGTCGATGTTAATTAGGAAATAGATGTGGTTCAAGGAAACGATGAAATATTTCAACGAGATGCAGTGCATCCATTTTCAGTGCACAAAAAGGACCTTTTTTGGTACTCGTGATCAGGAAAATCATGGAATAGTTCAGGGATTGGAAATCATTCGACTCAATTAGTTGGTTGAATATCCTTTGAGTCAGTTTACGATTCCCGCTCTTTGCATATCCTTCCTCCTTGAATTCTAAAATCCTCGCGCTGTTGTTGTAGCGTAAAGGATTTTCAAATAGAAAACAATTAGTAGTAGTTTATCGGGAGTCCTTAGTCAGCACCGTTAAGTATGGTTGCATGCAAATGCAGGCACACACCACCAACAGAATAAACAACGGATCCAGGATGATAATAGGGGTGCTGGCATATCACTTAAGGGCAACGTTTACCAGCGCGTACTCGTAATAATCGAATAGAGTACGAGTATGTGCGAATGCTAGTGCATGTATGGAGCTATGTACCTCTTGAATGCGAATTAAGTGCAATTAGCCATTGCACTGAACACATGGCATTCCCTGCGAATACAATGGAATCCTATTTCTATGCGGGTGGTGTTCATTTTTAGTGCTTCTTTGTAGTCGGCTTAGATGTGTATAGGTGGTGATGGTAATGCTTATCCGTGTGAAGTAGGCACATTTCGCCGGATATTCCAAATCGAATGGAATTTTCTGGTCCGCTTTGTTTTGTCTTAAGTCGATTAGCAGTCGACTGAATGCCGTATTGAGTGTGTAATGTTAATTAATTCTGTTATATTAAGAAAGGACCTTGTATAGCTGTCATAATGACCCGGAGAGTGTTTCTGCGAACTCTAAGGTTATGCAATTATTGCCATCAGCTGATCGAAATATTATCGCAACCTTAAGGAGCTTTGCGGCTTCAATCTCCCAAAAAGGCAAGCGAAATCCTTGCTGAAGTAAGGAAGCTAATGTGAACTGTTTCTTGTTGTTCTTCTTCTTGTAAAAATCTTCACTCGGGAGAGGCAAACCTAAAAGGTGTTCCAATAAGATCGGCATAAGATTGGCAATCCATAAATTGTCATACATCTTCGCTTCCTCCTAGTGGCCGCTGGATAGCAATCTGATAGAGAACTAGCTATGAGATTTGGACCTACGTAAGCAGCATCTAGGTGAACGTATATTAAAGCAGAAGGGGCATCTCTTTTTAACCTGATCGACTGAACTGCATCTCAGAAGTCTAGTAAGCGCCGCTAAAAGGAGGACTTGCGGCGGTAACTCTCTATATGGCGTCTACAGTCGGACTAACGTTTACCTTGCATGTCCTACTCTGACATATTCAAAGCTCAGATCAGAGAAAATGTAGATGACTGAGTCAGAGCCTATGAAAATGGACAATGGCGGGTGAAGCCCTGATGGGTCAATGGCAGCGCTTATATCCCCGAAGTGGGTTACCGCCATCAATTTATGCGGCCGCTTGTCCTAGAGGTTTCTATCGATGGAAATGGCTATCCTGGTTAGGGTTGTGCCACCTTCGTAACTCCCTTTCAAGTTACAAATAATCTAGCTATGAGAGAGATAGGAGCCACGAATAACGATGATCCTCCTCAAACAGCCAAACGAATCGGAAGGTCAAAGGATTGCATCTACGTGTATGGACCTGGACCTGTGCGCACACTGTTTACTCTGGATGGTACTCAAAAACTTGAAGAGGTCCTTTCGCAGTACATAGCAGATATTACGGTGATAATCTCTGTAGAACTCTAAATCTGCAAGTTCTGTCGTACGGCACCAAGTACTGGACGATAAGCAGGATGGGAGAGCAGATATCGAACATCGTCAGTACGAGTAGGTTGGTTTGGATTGCAATTTCATTGACCAAGGTTCTAGTCTACTTCGGTTTGGCATAACACAGTCTACCAGATTGACAAGCGTTTCAGTTTAAAAATCCTCGTCGATGATACACCTTTTGTACCATTTACGGCGTAGGAATTTAAACAATCCTTCCCTCGCTGTCCGGCTAAGATATAAACTGCTTCGTCTATAACCACGACCTCTGCTTTGAAGTATTTTTTTTCAGAGCTCCTTTAAAATTGGATATTCCCATAGAAAGGGTAATACGTCCTCTCTCACTTTCTGATTACAAAGACAATTGGAAGATCGGGTTGGTGAGGTATAAAGTTCGATTTTATCAGCTCTCACTATTTTCGAAAATAGTGCTTATTTTGTCAACTGAATTCCGGTTAAGTAAGTCTTATCCTGCAGGTTGTAATTCGATTGACTATAGTGCAACCGGTATTCTGAAGGCCGAGCTTCAGAGGCATATGACCAAACTCATTTTTTCCATTAAAGTGGCAAATTGCCTTCTTAGGGATGTGTGCTTCTCAGCATGGCTAATGGAAAGACTAAGTGTTCATGTAGACGTGAGTTGTCACTATTCTTGGACGAGGTTTCCTCTTGACATAATGATGTGCGCAAGTATTGTCCTGGGTAACCTTACTTCTTTCATCTACATCGCTTTAACTAAATTGTCGAGGTGCACCTTCAAAGTGTTGTTGTTGTTGAAACAGCAGCTCCACGCAGCTATGTTATATCAGGACTCCCAGGCACGAGTATTTATTCGGACGATTTCAACCGCTTCCCCCTGATATGTCCAGTTTTCATTGTGAACACCACAATGCCTCCGCCTCCTCTGAACACACCACTTTCGATTTAGCCAAGTTAACAGTTAAGTTCCAGCATTTATGCGTCGAGTCTGTTCATCATACGCTGCATGCCATCTATCTACTCGAAGAAGAAGACAGTGTCATCTGCATACAACAGAGCAGGATTTCTTGTACGACTGAGACCAATTCCACCTCCTACGAAGTCCGTAATGTTGATGATGAGCAGTATAAACAAAAACGTACTCAAGATTGGCCTCTGTTTCACACCCGTCGGTGGGGTTACTCTGGAGAGAGCCTTATTGCCTTCTTAGCCTAAATGAACAGCAGTTGGAAAGAGTTATTCTACGCTGATATTGTTGTTATAATCTGCAAGGGAGCCTTGGAGACAAAGTCCGTAGCATACTTACTTAGTTCGTCCGTATCTGAAGTTGGGTGGACTTCAAATACATATTTTGCTTTGCTATCCTTATCCATTCAGCCCCTCTTAGTTGCCTGTACTGTAATATCCATGGACGCACTACTAAAACTGACACTCGCCGCGTTTTTCCAATTTTGTCAATGTCATCGGCGTACGTGAGAATTAGTAGAACTTTGAGTTTACTTGGAAATTTTGTACAAAGCTTTAAAGCAATCACAAGATAGCGCATCGCTTTGCCGTAGACTTTTTCTGAAATCAAGCGGACATTATCCACTTGGCAGCGGTTTATCCACAGAAACTTTTGTTTTCATACAGACGTTCAATATTGGCTAGAACTACGAAAATGTCGGAGTATTCCCTAGCTCGACTAAATAGTTCAGCTTCCCAAAAACTGTAGATACCACCATAGATTCTGTCTGCAGAGTTCTTTCGCAGGCCGCAAGTTTCAAAGGAAAAATGCTTAAGTGGAAATACCACCTTCCTTCTCCCTCATGTGATATCCCTACGAATTTTTAGGGACACCACACAATCTACAGCCAACATACATATATATAATGCACCCGGAGTTCTTGGTAAAATATGTACATGCTGTATGATCTCGGTTCACTTAAACGATTTTGTTTCTAGAAAATCCTGGGCCTCACTCGACATATTGGTTGTTTTTCCGATTCTTAGCAGCTATCGGATATTTCTCCCCACGCAACTTACCTGTCACCTATACTGTGTACACTATTTCAGACAGCTTGTCTCAGACATCCCTACTGACCAAATAACTCGATTTGAATCTTCAGATCAGGTTTTCCTGGAACTGTATCCAATCACAGCTCTTAAATTTTTTTTTTAAATATTACTCGTAAAAGAACAGCAACACCGACACCAAAAAGTATACCATAAAATCTGAGCCCATGAAATAAGAAATATATTTCCGGGTGCTAAGTCCTTATAACATTTTGGGCTATAATGCTATAAAATCTCGCATCAAAAGGTGTGAAATGACGATATGAATTCATTGCATTCCCTGACACATCCTACTTACATGTGATAAGGGTTGGATAATGCTACACATATTTTACAAACAACGACGCTCACGCATCAAAGAGTATGCAATGAAAAACTGAATGTTGTATAAAAATAATGGAAAATAATGTCCTGCATTGTTTGCAAGCTAGAAGATCCTTACCTCATAAACCTTACTTAGTTTAATATTTGCAAAAAGGACTTCTCTAAGACCTAAAATTGAAATAACCTAGTCCTTTGGACATGACATAGATTTGTACTTGCCACAAATGCAATTTCAGTCGAAAAGGACTCCGAGTTAACCTACGAATTTAATGAAATAAATTGCTGTACAATTAGTCATCATACATCATGGAGAGATCTCTCTGTCAAAATGGCATCTCGGTTACTGCGTCTGTAAACTTTACTGTTCCTAGCAAAACCACAATATTCGCAATCTTCACAAGTGAAATTTACATCTCTTTTCGTCCTCAAGTACTTTGCATTAAATTGTATCACAACTACATTGGCCATTAGAAAATCCTTAAATATTGCAAAGGATTAATCTCTGGCTATCCTTCTTATGCTTGCTCCCTTCTGGTACACTTTGAAAAGACACACGACACAGATATTCCAATCCCAATCCATCTGGTCGTTCCCACAAGCCTGCCCATGCAATCCTTCTAGAGGCAAAGGCAAAATGTAAACATTGTCAGCAGTTACAAATGTTCCCAGCTCTCTAAAAGTTGTAAATACAGAGATGTCCTGCAAAATTGATAATGTACTGGGTGGGAATATTCAATCTGTCCCTCTCGCCCTTATGGTCATTTCCGGTCAAAAAATGATGATTCAAAGGAGTTCTTCTATCCATACGACGACATAGTCCTTGCTCTAAATAATTTTCCATTTAGGGATGGGTTTTCCAATTACATAAGACTCCAACACACATTTTAAAACCCACGTCTTACTCTGACGGCCCCTTATCCTTGCTCCATTGTCAAAGACATCGTGCATACTTCATCGTCAGTCTGGGCAGGGTGGGGAGGTGGGCGACGGACGGGTTAAAATGATGGGCATACACCAGATGTGCGTACGATGACTATCATCTTGCACTCCTTCTCGTCGAATGAATCGAACCAAACCCGACATTCGGATGATTTCAATTCCACCATCACCATCGGTATGAGACGCTGTCAAAAAGTGTCCTTAATATGCTTCATATTGCATGTTGTACGAAATTGCTGCTCTGACTCTTATGTATGTATGAGAGTGTTGGTGGTGCCCTCTGCACTTCATTATACATTCAGCAGGATGTGATCCTTGGAGGTTCTTACAAGATGGAGAAGGTTGGATGGAAACAAAAGGACACACTCTCGTTCAAGCAACCAAACTGAGCTCAACTATAGTACATTTTATCCTTGATTTGCTTGCCTGCCTGCCTGCCTGCTGCTGTTGCTGCTATATCTTTGGTATACACTCTCAGCGAAGGGACGACCAGTCGACATCTCTTCCTCTCTCTCTGTTCTTGAAGGTGACACAAAATCGATTCTTAATACACTTCGTGTATACAGTGGTGGCATACTTGCTCCTTTCAGCTGACTGTTGGCTGCTGTACTGCTGCAATATTGTTTATGTCAAGGAGGTCCTCCAAGCAAGCAGGATACTCTGGTGCATTGGTTTATTATTATTATTTTTATTTATTTTTTTTGTAATTTTTTCTTCTCATCCTGATTTGAGATTGCAATACCACGAGCATTATCCTGACTGAAATCATTTTCAACTGTTGAACGGTGTATTTTTTGTGGTCTTGATATTTCTTTCTACTGCAACTTCTTGAGCAGGTCATCATTTTGGTCCTTTCAACGGTGTGGTAAAGTGATGGAATTTTTTTCGTTTTTTTTTTTTGCCTTATTCTTTGGTGAGAATTTTGAAGTGTTAAACACGTGGTGTGATAGTGGTGTGAGAGTAAAAGATTTGCAGAATCTAAATCAAGGATAACAGCTGTGTGTGGGTGTTGGTTGGAAACAGATTGATTTTCTGTAGTACGGTTTTGGGGGCAAAGAGAAAAGTAAAAAGAGGATAAGAACAAAAAAAAAAAATAAAAAAAAAATTGAAAGAAGAATTTATCGCCTACAAGGACTTTGCTCCTTGTGTCTCTTGGTAGCTAATTTCTTTTGGTTTCTTTTTTATTTGACTTGCAGCACAGTTCATGACAAAGATATGCGATGTGAGAGCATCAACTTTTATCCTTTGTCTTAGAATTATACGTGAAGATTGATAGTGATGATTAGATGCTTTCATTTCTGTGTGGATACACTTAAAGGTCTTTCGTGCCCCTGGTGTTCAGACATCTGGTCGGAAGCAAGGTTTTCCTTGAGAACTCAAGGGCCTGCATAAAGTCTCATAAAGATAGGTCGCTATTGGGAGTAGTTGTCGCACGGTTCCTTCGTTTTTAATTGCTGTTGGTTTCTACGCCCTAACTCCTAAGATATTCCCAAATTTTGGAGTCCATTCAGCTCGTAAGGCGTCTTAAATACTCTTCGATTGTCGGTGTCTAGAGTGGCCTTGCGTGGCTTTGTTTCAGAAATTTCTAAAGGAGTTTGGTTCTCATCATTTTCTCCTTTTTTCGCGCATCATCTGTTCCTTACAAACTCTCTGATGTAATAAGCCACTCTGTTTCATGCCAGTCAACCTTCACGCTCAGAGTGGGCTGGGAAAGGGTAACTCTTATCATCTTTCCAAGCTCTTTTAGGTACCATCTTAGAGCACATTTCATAGGCATCATCGCTCTTTGAAGCTATCGCAGTGCCTAAAGCTAGCTTCAGTTAGTACGGCTTAAGAATGATTTTTCAACTCGGCTTGCACAGATCCTTCCCTGGGCACTGTAATTTGCCCTTAAATTCGATTTGCGGGTTATGCCCCTGTTCCTCGCGCCTGCGTACTAAACCACACCTCTACACTCGTCAACCACTCTACACCTGGTACTGCCAGTTCACCCACCATTATCAGGGCAGCGTATAGGAGGACCGAGTTGACCACTTTGAACAGAAGGATTCTACGAGCGTATTCGCGCCCGCCGATCTTCGGGAGCATTCAAGGGAGTTCTGGCTGCATCAGCGATGCCTGCTTACTGGAGTACTCGACGTGGACCCTGAAGCGCAGCCTATTGTCGAGCATGAGTCCAAGGTACTTTAAGAATTACTTGGACCTGATAGTCTGGTTTCCGACCCGGAAGTTCACATACTCCACCGTCTTGCGGCTGGTTATTAGGACAGCCTCAGTTTTGTGGGCAGCTAGTTCCGGACCGGCAGACTCCAGCCAAGTCTTAATTCTCATAACTGCCTTATCCGTGGCGGCCTCCACCTCCATCTCGTGAACGTGCTTGGCTACTGTAGCCACTGAGTTGTCGTTACCAAAGCCAATCACTTTGACTACCTCGGACAGCGTTAATCGCAGAATTCCTTCGTACATAATGGTCCATAGGAGATATCCAAGGACCGACCTTTCAGGACTCCCGAGGAAACGCTGCAATGTTTAGCGCCATCGTCAGTATGGTACTTTACCTTTCTGTTGCTGAAGTAGTCCGTGGCTATCTGCAGCAGATAGTATGGTGTATCTATTCTGGCCAGGGATCTCCTAACGAGCAGGCATATTAGACGATACGATGATGGGTCTCCGGGCGGCTTGTTGCCTTTTGGAAGCAGCACTGTAGTTTCCATGGTGTGGTGTGCACCTTTGCATTGTTTTTACAAAGATGTCTGGCCTCGTCTTAATAGCCACTTTGACTGCCCTATCTGGCCCAGGTGCTTTGCTATCTCCGATTTTTCTGCATGCTCCAAAGTGTTCTTCCGACGTGATTGGCGGAATGTTCCCCATGCTGATCTCTCTCGTTATGGAGTTGGTCTATGGGGGAATGAATGCTCTATTATGGTCCTTAGAATTGCTCGGCAAGTTAGTTGTGGACAGGTTGTTACAGCCTCATGACATAGTTTCTCAGAAAGCATTAACCCTGGATAATTTCTATCACAGTTCTCTATGGTGGCCACGGAGTATTAAGTAGTGTGTTTGGTTGTGACTTGGTCGGCGTAAATTCAAACCCCACTAGGAGAACAACAATCACAGCCACCAAGCACAACAGAGAAACGAATAAAACCTGGGTTTCTCCAACTACTACACCGAAAAAGGCGTTGCTGCCTGGTAGTACAATGGACCATGCAGACTGCTTCTGTGATTGTGTTGCTATTTTTTTTCCAGTAGAGTTCTAGGTTTAAAAGTTTTCTTGGTCTCCCTCTTCTTTTACTGACTAGGACATTCAAACAATCTGCATACAAACGTCGCATCTTCTTAAATTTCTCATGATCTGCGGAAATCGCTGCTACTCATTTGAGTCTTAGTAGCTTTAGGCTTTGAACTTTTTCTATCATCTGTCGATCATAGCCTTTACTGCTTATCCGCTAAAAGCAGAAAATGGTGCAGAGCCTAGGGCGTCCGCCTTTTGATTTTCTCCACTCCCTATGTCTACATTCATTGAGGTTTTGGATACATCCATGTTCAATGATACACTGGTTTTTTCCCTCTCTTTTCTTCCACCTGATTCTCCAGTACTACAAAGAGAGCTTTAACCAACGATCTCATCCTTTTGCAAGTGATCTACAGCGTCACCATCTCGAATTGCGAGAGTAAGTTATTAGTCTCCACAGACTACGATCGCATTCTAGACTTGGTTCTTCAGAAAACCTTTCTTTCTTCTATTATAGCTTCGTTCATGAAGGTACTTATTTCTCATGTCCATTTATCCCGAAATCCATCCGCAACTAGATTCTTCTGAAACCTTTCGGTGCCTTGCACTATATTCATCTCATTCAGAGGTATTCAACTAGGATTTTGTGAACATTTCTGGCTGGAAGTTCCACTTTTCAGTTTCGGTGATCAACTTTCAACTCCAGTTCCTTTTCTGTAATAACAGCTACCCGTGTCCCGAAAAAAGTCAATCACGACTGATCCCTAATATCCACCAAGTCGTATCTACGGCTCCTAAGTGACTATAGGCGGGTATATTATCGGCTTTTAATCAATGTTCAATGTTCATTTCACACACTCTATTATCATCGCAGTTAGACCAAGAATCTTCCGCTTTTCTAAGACTCGTCAAACCTTATTCAGCTATTGAGGTCCTTTAAGACCCTCTAGCTGATCAAGATCGCTGACAATCCTACAATATTTGGGCAGAAATACAGTTAATATCCTACGACATAAAAACAGATCCAAGCCCAACGCTTTAAATTATGCATAAAAGCGACAGGTGCTCACACACAACCTTGTGGCAACTCCATCATTTTACATTACACATCACTACGTTTCGCTTCATAAACAAAAAAAAAATATTTGCCATCCAAATGTATATCAAATAAAAGTGAATATCCTTTCTGAGTGGGAGGTGGTAAGGAATATTTCCTGTTATTAAAAGTTAATATGACGCACCCGTTCTGTGGCAGAAGTAGTAGTTATCGTCTGTTTGGTTTGGCGGACGACTTAGTGTCACATCCGGAGGTGATTGATTTTTCCTCTCTCGTTTTTTTTCTGTTTTTTTTTTTTGTCCTGTCTTCTTCTCATTTTGTTTACGCTTCCTTCCTGCCTGGGGTGACAGCTGTGCATGGCAAATAGGAATGAAAGGATGCCCACAGAGCTTATACATTTCTATGGGACGAAAAGGAGGCAACCAGCCAACAACAAGACCTAGGCATACAGTGTTTAGTATACATTATGCTCGTGCTGCTTCCTTGTTGACAGTCAAAGGATTACACTGTGTCCCATATTTTTTCCTGTTTCGCTGTATATTTAATTTTTTTTTTCTTTTCCTTTTTTTGTATTCTTGTGCCTTTGTAGCCACGAGCGGATGGTATCCCCGTCCAACAGCAGCCACCAAGCAAGCTAACCAACCAACCAAAGAAAATAAACGAGGATTTGTTGTATTTATTGTGTGAGGGAGTGTATTTGTGTGTGTGTATGTGTGTACTTTCTGGGGTGTTAGGATGTGGATCTGATGGATGAGGGCGGCATAAAGGGTCACGAGCAGAAGCAGTACTCTGGAACAGCAGCAAACAACAGTAGTGTGGTGGTGGCTGTAGCAGTGGCAGTAGCAGTAGCAGTGGCAGTAGCATTAACAGTAACACAACAACACAGCATTGCCAGCTCTGTTGTATGATTGTGAAGCGTGGGGTGGTTGGGGAGAGTGTTTAGTGTGATTTATTATTCTCTGTTGTTGTTTTTTTTTTTGTCATTTTTCTGTTGTCCTTATATTTCTTTTTTTTTTATTTGCTTTTCGTCATCTTTATTTGTGGGTGGTGTTCAAATGAAAGTGGGAATGGGAGAGGAAAGATTTGTTGGGCAAGGATGCAGCAACGACGGCGGCAGCCTGTGGTAAGGATTTGCTAGTGAAGTGTGAGCAGGGATATTTTTGTTATCGTCCTTGAAGTACTTTTTATTGTGTATGGTGCTGTGTGTTTGTGTGTGTGTGAGGCAGTTGGGCGCTTACGAACGTGATTATTTTTTTGTTGCTTCTTTTTCTTTTTCTTCGTCTTCATTGTAATTGTTTTAAAATAAAGAAAATGTGGCCAAGAAGAGAGATGCTTCCCTCAACTATATTAAATTAAGGCTTACAAAATTTCGAAGGATACAAGCGACTGTTGAGTGCGAGAGAGGGGAGGAGGACGGGGGACGACGACGAGGTTTTCGTATCTCCTTGTCGTCCGGTTTTCTTTCGTCTTTTCATTCTGTTTCTCTTTGATGTTTAAAATGTTATTTGTTTAGATATTTTATAATTGGTGTAGGGACATCTTTTTAATTATCTTAAGTGAACAAAAGGAAACAAGTGCAAGGCTATACAGATACAGATGCAGATACATATCTACTAGTGTTGTATTTAGAAATTAGTTTTTCAAGTGGTAAGTGGCAACTGTATAAGGGGGTGGTTTAAAGAAGCTTATTTATGGGTCTAGGATAATTGAATTTAGGAATACGAGTCAGGGAAATCTCTGGGGTTAAGGATGGACTTGAGGAATGTTGATAAAAGACAGTCTGACTGTTAAAAAATGCGAAGAATTAATTTCTACAAATTAAGTAGGACGAAAGTGGACCATAGGTGGTTGCAGGATCTTGATCTTTTTGATTGGAAGTCAGTCTGTTGTTAGCAAAAATATCATAGGAAAGCTTCGAGTCCTGCTACTGGAGCATAGAAATGAAGACATTATACGCTTATACTAAGAACCAAGAGGTATTTTGTTTGCGAATAAAACGACTAATTAGTAGGAGCCACAATTTTCGAACAAGTGCACAAGTAGAACCCACTTATGAAGGCATTACAACTTCCTGTTGAGCTATTTTAGGCGTCCCAATCATTCTAAAAAGACGCTTGGAAAACTGAATGTTTGTCGAAGAAAGGAAGCGAAATAGGGTATTAACCGCCCCGCCTCTGTAAACCAAGACTTTGCTTGGATAATGGCTGCTTAGGACGGGGCATACAGGGAATGGCTGACAGAGAATGCTGAATTCATCAAGTACGGGATAATCTTAATCACTTAATAATTCTCCACTGTAGACAAGTAGGATGTTAGTAGGAGGTTTCAAGTGCTGCTACATAAGCTGAATATACTTCGAAAACTAAATTAAAACTCGAACTCCATGGTTCTAGACACCATGCTATGGAAATCTGCGGGCAGATAGTTATGCAAGGAAACCAGGTTTAGTACGACCTACTACATAATGGTGTCTCCTTACAGGACGCCGCTCTTCATGTTGAAGGCTGGTTAAGAAGAAGGTAAGGGGTTCTCTGCTTCCATGGTCCGATTAAGCCATCTCAACTCGTAGAAACAATATTAATTTCACCAAATAGAAAAAACCAAAAGTTTGATACTTATGCACAGTTTAGAGGTCGAAGCAAATAGGATGTGACTAAGAAATTATTCAGGCATGACAGAAACCCTCAAGCACTACTGGATATCAGGTCGATGAAGTTGATTACTTGCATTAGCTAGGAAGTATTGTCTCGGCCTATAGTGCCACCGAACGTGATGTGAGCAGTCCAATCTAAGAACCAATGTTGCCTTCTAACTGGTTTCCAAATCGGGAAGAGCAATATTCACCGCACTAAAACCAAGCTCGGCTGTTCCACTGCAAAGTTGGCTAAATAGTGATACATGGCTCCAGGACATAGAGACCACTAACATTGTCATTTGCAAGCTGTAACGATCCGAATAGATACATATGTATGTACGAATCATCTTTGAAAATATCTATCAGAACCACATTTCGAACCAACAGTTTAATACGGGCCATAAAAAACCAGTCATCTACGTATACGATGCCTAGTCAAAGAAGGATACTATTCGAGGTCTCCTGGATGCAGGTAGGAATTATGCCATCCAGTTCTTACGATGTAGGTAACTTGATGCTTCTCATTACTCAAAGAGGTTTAGTCTTTGTCATAAGATGGTTAGACCCTCACTATTTATTGCATTTATTATATCTTTTTTTGTTCAAGGCTTTTAAGCCCTTTGTAGGTTCTTACATACAATATTTGAGGTCATGACTTTAGTCAGTATAGTGATTGATAGGGTTGATAGCAGACGTAGTAGACACATCGTGATTGTTGCCATATGTGCAGACCACGGGGACCATTTAAAAGCGCCGCCATTTAGAAGCTTAGGTGGCAATGTTTCGCTTGTTTCGAAATGCAACATAGCCCGCAACTTGCTGCAATGTAGTATTCATCAGAACCCTGAAATGTCGATGAAATCAATCGCAAGGAACCATCAAGTGTCTGAGCAACTCTTTCGTAGTGTCGTCCATGAAAACCTCCGACATAAATCGTATGCCAGTTTCTGTTGGAGAAGTTGAAAAAGTTGAATGTGCTCCAAGGAAAGCCCCTTCTCAACAAGTTCCGGAAGATACAGGCCTTCTCTGATTTTTTCCGATGAACAAAATTTCGACCATAATCAGAAGGCCAATAGAAGGAACGAAAGATGGTTCCCCGTGTGATGCGTACCAGTTTCCTTCCTGTGTGATTTTTTTTTATTATTGGGATTGAGATGGTATGGAGGCTAAGAAGCCTCCTATTAGTGCGACCAGAATAGATCATTTGAGTTAATTTCCTGGACCCATGGTCCTTTGCATAGGATTTCGATCTTGCATAAGATTCAGTTCCTGAATGAATCTGAGTATAATTTTTGCAGATAAGTTTTGAACTTCGATGGGGGATAAGAGTTCCTTTCCGAGTAGTCTGTGTCTACTGCGAGCCATGGCTGAATGTGAATTCACATCTCTTCCTTCCAAGCACAGTCAGAGATCTAAGGCAACTTTGCTTGTTTTGTAGAAATGATAGTTGAGCGAACTGTGACCCGCAAGAAAGTCTGTTAAAATGTTGGCATCTTTTTTCCAAAGAAACAAACTTTCATCAGCTCGGTTATGTTTTGAGAAATCAATAATTTAAGCTTATATCGACCGTAAATATGGGCTGCAGACCTACGTTGGGAGGTAGAACTGTTTTTGGTCTGACACAGAGGAGGCACTTTGATTGGAAAATTATTGTAGGTCGAGGCGACTGGTGCTAAAATGGTCGAAAAAGTTAAAAACATTTTCATGGAGAACAATCGTTTGACGAAAAAAAAAACAATTGACAGAGGTGCCAAAGTACTTAAATGAAAGGGCTTTGTCGATCTTACACAACAAATTTGATAACAACAAGGTCAGTTGCCGTCGAGTGCCCAGAATGATGACAAACACAAGCGACTGGCAGCAGCAATTGAATTTCTTGACATGTACAAGACCAATCCGACCAATGGGGCTTGAATCAACCACCACGACCCCGAAACAAAATATCCATTGGCGACGATGGGGAAACCGTGCCCTCAGCAAGTTCAAAGTTCAACCCGCCGTAGGAAAGAATTATTTGCCACACAAAACCCCCATTACCGGTGTCTACTATTCCGGCTTATTCGACAAGTTGGTCGGCAACATCCTTCAGAAATGACGTCGACTCCTATGTAGTGTGCTCTGTTTGCATGAACCAGTTTCAAAAGTCGCGACTTGCATAGGCTACATTGAAGGATTTTTGCTTCCAGGTGCTCACCCAACCTTTGTATTCTCTGGACTTCGCTCCCATTCCCGAACCTGAAGAAAGGCAAGCGTTTTTCGTTTGCTGAAAAAGTCGATGACATCGTTTTGGACTACTTGACTATTTTGAGGCCAAAGGTTCAGACAGGTTTTCCCAGGGATCACAGCAATGCCAATGAAAAGTGGGTTGAGATTCGAGGAGATTATGTCGAATACAATGCAGAAAAGGCGGCGATACCTCGGATAACTTCCTTCGTTATTGTCCTGCCTTTGCTCAGATCAGGGGGCGGTTCTTCGTTGCTGATGTGGTGAATGCTGGTACTGTAAGCTCCGCATCACCTTCTGGGCTTTTTCTGAAAGTCGAAGAAATTCCAGTAGAATGCATTATACTGGGTCTTGGTTCCTAGTAGTACAATGGACCAATTGCGTCTGAGTAGTGTTTCCTGACCCGATAAAAAGAAGTCGAACACTGTCTTTCACTCTTAGGCCGAACATTTTTCTACCTCCCTACGTGTACATATGTACATATTTAAGGGGGAAATTATATTCAAATACACTTCCGTCTTTTTTCGAGTTTGTCCTAAAATGGCCTTCGCAAGATGAACATGCACTTAACGTCATGCACTCTCCATGGAACCACTTTCTCCGCACCAGAGTATCATGAAAAAATGTGTCACAAGGTCCTTCAAAATCGACTGCTTCATTGTACCGACTCTCAATATCATCCTTAGAAAATGCTTACCTTAAATTCCTTTTCATTCTTAAATATTCTGCATCCTTGCCGATGAGAAGGAAAAAAGAATTCAGTTCCTTTTGAATTCCTTTCCACCACCGCTCACAAAAGAAAACTTAAAATTTCGCAAAAAAAAAAGGGGGAAACCCCACCAAAGAACCACCAAACCTCTATTTTCAACTCCGCGCGGTTTAAAATATTCAACCCCCTCCGAGACCATAAGCACGTCACACCCACTCACATTGAATTACGTGCAAATTCCATTCACCGTCCAAAGCATCTGCCTAAGCATTCACCAAGAGGATAACTTCATTTGCCAAGCCACCAGTCAAACACCAAGCACCTGATATCCAATTAAAATCACCACAGCCACAAAAACCCCAGGAAGCTCCTATGATACCCAGCGGTGGTAGCAGCAACTCTGCGAGCAACTTTGACACACTTAAATTTAATAAATCAACAGCAGTCCATTAAAACTGAGGCTGTGCTAATAAAATTGCACATATACACAGCCAGACAATATCCTGGTGGAAATCTCAGTTAGGCAGGCCCCCAGAAGGCGACAGTGTTGTGCGCGTTTGAAAATGCATGCAAGCGTCAGCAGGATATATTGCATTCGCCCCGAATATTAATGTCGGAGTCCTTTTGTGGCAACGACAACGAATGTGTGCACATATACGAGTACTCGTATATCCTTCGACTGCCTCCACTGCCTCCACTGCCTCCGGAAGTCTTTTGGGGGCCGACACACTACTTGGAAGTGTGTGCTCATAGAGCTTCCTAATCTCTTACGCGGAATTCATTTCTGCGGTTCACTTGTTGGCTGACATTTGATGCCAGGCAGACAGAGACACCCACTGACAGAAGCACCCACATCTCCCCAGCAGCACATCCTTGGCAGCCATTGTAAACATTTTGACTTTGTAGCACTTCCTTGCCAACTTGGCCAAGGATAACAAATATTTTCCTGTCTTATTCGGGTGGGAAATGGTGGTGGCTGCTGGTTGGCAGTATGACTCCTCTCTAGTCATACTTGACGAACAACTGGACAGGACATTTGGCTCATTATGTGTTATTACCAACATCATTATTTTTTCATGCCTTGAAAGGAAAAAAAAAAAACACTGAAATTGGAGATTGAGTTGAGGGACACATCCCTTGGGAGCGGAAGGAAAGAGTCCCATTCGTATGCATCGTATGTGGTGGCCATTGCTGAGAAATCCCCAATTTCTGGTTAATGTATCCTAAATGGTTATGGCAGGGTGTTTATGGGCGGCCCGACGCTGTATACTTGTATGTCCTGCGCCTCTGTCCACTTGCTAAGCAATTCCCTTGGCTCTGTTGTGTTGTGTTGTGTGCGTATGTTTATATGTTTGTTGAGGAGGGATGTTTGTCTTCATTGTGTTTGACTACGAATTCGTGCCCCAGTGCAACGGAGGCCCCCGACAACATATGGACGAAGGTCCTTATCGGGAATTAGTAATTTATTAAAACGATGCCAGGGCCATGAAGTCCTTTTATTTGGTTAATAAATGTGTTAACGTTGATGAATAAAATATTTACGAATGCGAAATGAAATTGATTTCGGCTGATGTTGGTCGGTTGGTTGTGTGTGAGCGAGAGGGTTACAGCCGGCAATTTGTTAGCAATTCGTCAGAAGTATGGAATAAGTGTAATACGGAGACGGGTGCGTCGGTTGATTGTGTTTTTATGATCAAATTTTAATTTATTGCCTGCCGCTAAGTAGGACTCACAGCTAGCATTCGGAGTGGAATCACGCTGGTGATGGCTCGAATGTTGTGCGGGGCGCTTTACATAATCGTTCTTTATGAGGACTGAGCAGGTCCTACTCCTTGTCTGTGAAAGGAGTTCTATTACAGGGGTTCCTTTGAAGAAATTTTTTCAATCTGGAGGATCTCTGGTATCAGCAGGGCTTTTCTAAACGACGAGGTAGGGTGGTAGGTAGAAGAGGTAGAAGGGGTGCCGTTTTGACGTTTTGATGGGTATAACTCATGTGACTCATGAAGGTTTCTGTCATTGGATTCACCTCCTGGCGTTCATGAATCTGGTCAGATCTCCAGTTCCTTCCTTGACATTTTTCCGAGGTCGTCGACAAGGGGTTTGCATGGTGTGGGCTGCCCGGTTCTAGCTAGTGCCAGAAATGCCAGAGCAAGAGTTTCCTTCTCGTTCTCCTTCTTATAGCTGTGGCAGTGTGTGTTAAATGGAATGCCTAGTCCGGCCGCTTGTCTTTCCACTGGCCAGTGGCATGCGTAGATAGCAAACAGCCGGACACTATTCTTTTAGGTGATCCTGCGGCCTCACTGTAGCTATATCTTCCTGGATATGGGTCAGTCATGGGCTCTTTTGACAGATACAACAAGATTTTCCTGTTAATGGCTCAGTCTTCTGGCAATGTAAGGGTGCTTTTGGCAAGAATTGGGCCAATCACCGAAAAAGGTTCGTTGGATTCACACGACAATAATAAGATCTTTTCTAGCTTATGCGTCGGTTTATTGGTGGAGGCAACTCTCGCGTGAGTAAGTGTCTTCTGCACTAGACTTCAAGGAACGGTCTGTCTAGGCTGGTCGAGGATCTTTTCCGAGTTCCGACTCTGTTTAAGACGCTCTGCTTGATTTACCTCACACCTTGATATGCTATCTATCGTCTCAGACGAGGTGGCCCTTCGTATCACTCGCACTGGAGTTTCGATGACCTTGCACGATACTTATCCTACAACTCCGGTACCACGGATATACCGTCTGATGCAATGACACCGGAACTTCAGCTCCTGTGCAAATTAAGAGTCGACTTTCCTTGCGTTCAGAAGTGGCTTCGGCCAGAGTCTGAACCTGGACTGGGCTGTTGTTGAATCTTCACGGGTGGCTCGAAAACTGGTAAAGGTCTGGCGCTGGTGTCTTCGTAGAGACCGATACAACTATGCTTCACTACTAGGTGTACATGCCATTGTTTTTCAAGCGGAGGTCTATGCTATCCTAATGGCTACCGGCTATTGTTAAGAAGAGGTGGAGGGGTCGAGGTATCTGCGTCTGGAGTGACAGCCAGGCTGCGCTTAAAGCCTTGCACAACCTTTTAACTCGTTTCAAAATAGTTCGGGATGCAAGAACTGTTTGAATTTGGTCGGAAGACTGAACTCTCTGATTTTTGTCTGGGTCCCAGGTCACACTGGGAATGCGGGATATGAGATCTCCGATGAGAGGATGTTTCTCAAGACCTGAACCTGCGTTGAGTCTTTCCGCGGTCAGGGCCTCCACTGACGATTGGGTCTCTCACGAGCACAATTGTGTGCGGCACAGCTCTTCAGGATGCAGCAACGAATTCGAACTTTTGCAAGAAATCTTGCTGTCCCTCAGCAGAAAAGGCTGTAGACAACTTATAGGCGTTCTCACGGGATATTTTCCTTTTGCTAAGCATCTTAGCGGGCTAGACTTAAGAGACACCACTGTCTGCGACACTTATGGAGAGGGCGACGATACTTCGGACCACTTCCTATGTTACTATCCAGCCTTTGCTTCGATCAGGTGGCAGATCTTCGGTGCTGATGTGATGAGTGCTGATACGGTAAGCTCTGCATCACTGAAGGGCCTTCTCGGCTTTCTCCGAAAGTCGAAGGACTTCCAGTAGAATGAGTAATACTGGGTCTTGCTTCCTGGTAGTACAATGGACCAATTGCGTCTGTGTGCTCCAGTGGAGTGTTTTCTAATCCGAAAAAATGGCTAAAAGTGCAGATGAAACTTTTCCCTAAGCTATTCGTCAAGGACTGATCCCCTGCCGAATTCGTTGGCTCGCTTATTCCCCTCTACGTAGTTATTCTCTGGATCCCAGAAAAGAGTTATAACGAACCGACGGCCTAGCTGGGCGAATTCTTGTATTGTTTCGCCAGTTTTGAGGATGTCATAGCCGTCTAAAGTGCTTTGATAGCGGTTTGTCTATCAAGACGATGACAATATTTTGTTTCGATATGGGCGCGCCCGAGAGGCCTTTCCGATAGCCAGTGATTCCACCTGAAAGATGCTGCTTAAGTCCGAAAAGCGATGAAGTTGGCATATATTCAGTCTTGAAAAGATGCCCGCTCCTACTCCACCATCCACAGCTGAGTCGTCACGTCGGTAAACATTCATTCTTCGAAATTTTTTCTTGTTTCATCAACTTCTTTGAGGCGTCTGCATTTTATCTTCTTTGGGTCTTTGCTTAGCCGGGCTCAGGTTTTCTATTGGAAACGAAGAAGCAGGTATTAGATTGAGGATTGGTTATAGGGATGTTGGCGCCCAACCACTTTTGAAGATCTATTGCGATACCCCAACTTGGAGCTCTATTCGATGAGATACTTGACTTAGAGCGTCTCTTCCTTCTCTTAGTTGCTTCTTCTTCTAATAGTTACATGCAGTGTTGGGGATCAGTCTTCCACATTTCTTTAGAACGTGCTCGAGGGCTTCCTCAATATCTCTGCAGAAGCTGCAGTCTTTACTTTGCTCAATACTCAGTTTCCTGATGCGCTTGGGCCTCGCTGAACGCTTGTGCAACCACAAGAAGTATTTGGCTCTACTTTAACAAAACAACGACCGATATGCAAAGGATAGGAGACCCTTTTCTGCTCTGGTGGGAGTCATCACAGGACATAATACCCTGCGGTACCATATGAAAAAATTGCGGCGAATAGAACAAGAACTATGTTGATGAAGAAGTGAGAGAGGACACAACCCACTTTCTCTGTCACTGTTCAGCTCTCATCCTCCTTTGATATAAATTTCGACGAGACAACTCTTCTTCCAGGACCTTGAAGAAATTTCCAGCAGACCAGTCAACGAAATTTTGAACTATGTCAAATCAACTGGATGGTTGGCTCGTTCGTCTGGAGTAAAAAGTTGAACTGTGGCATATTATAAGGTTATCCAATGAGCAAGGGGCAGACATATGTATGTATCTCCCCTAAGGGTTTTTTTTTTATTGGTTGCGCCAAGGGATGTGGTAATCTTCCAAAGATACTAGTAGCCCGGGCTGCTAGCATGCACGATTCGCAAACCCGAATAATCGATGCCAGGAATACGCCTACGTACTAATCCACACCCTGCACACTTCTACCACTCTCCCCGCGGGACTGCCGTTAGGTATTACTTCGCGGGGCTGGTTAGCAATTCATGCTATACTTCTTATGTTGCGGGTTCTGCTCTCCCTGCTCTCTCAATTATTCGGAGCTCTTTTTGTACATTCGTTATGAGTGTACAGATTTCCAGCCGATTCTCTTCTGACCGCAGCATTTGGTCTATAAGGAATGGTGGACTTGGCAGATTGTTTCTCCATTCTGTAAATCGACTGCAGTTGAATGTTGCGTGCTCTGTGTCTTCCTCTTGCTCTGGACAGTGTGGACAGAGAGGTGAGCTATCATGTCCGAATCTGTGTAGGTACTTGCGATAGCCGCCGTGACCCGAAAGGAACTGCGTGAAGTGGTAGTTGCAGTCCCCATACACTCGCTTGGTCCAGACTTCGATGGTGGGAATCAGTTTATAGGTCCATCTGCCTTTTGTGCTGCTATCCCACCTGGCTTGCCACATAGCTAGTGACGTTGCCTTCTCCTCCTCCTTTATTCTCCTTTCGTTGATCCTTACCATCTCATTTGCGAGAATGTCGATGGGGATCATTCCGGCTATGACACAGGCTGCTTCGTCCGATATTGTTCGGAAACCGCTGATTGTTCTTATCGCGCATAGCCTGTACGTTGGCGATAGTTTTCTCCGTGTTTCTTTCGCTAATGCCGCCGCCCAAACTGGGGCAGCAGATAGGAGAACCGAGCTAACCACTCTGGATAGTAGAATCCGTCTAGCATATCCAGGGCCACCGATGTTTGGCAGTATTCGAGAAAGGGCTGCCTGTAGTAGTGAAGCCTTCTTGCTCGAGTATTCCACGTGTGTTTTAAACCTTAATCTATTGTCGAGCATTACGCCTAAATATTTTAGTGCTTCCTTGGATCTTATAGTCTGATTTCCGACTCGAATATTCGCATATTCAACAGCTTTGCGGCTTGTAATAAGAACAGCCTCAGTTTTGTGGCCTGCTAATTCTAAGCCGGCGCGGCGGTACCTAACCAGTCTTCAATTTTTTCGATTGCTCCGTTTGTTGCTGATTCTATTTCGTGGATATGTTAAGCCACGGTGACTACGGCGATGTCGTCAGCAAACCCGATTATCTTAACTCCTTGTGGTAGTGGTAGTCGCCGGACTCCATCGTACATGCTCGTTCGTCTCCCCTAAGGGTATCGCAATGGGTCTGAATGGACCTGAGTGTAGCGTGGTGAATTGCGTCAACCTCGCCTACCCACATACTTAACATTAACCTAACTATACTTGGATGGTGACCAGCACTCTCACTCGGAAGCTGAATTTCTATCTTTTATAAGGTTAAAGGTTCCTCGGGCTTGGGCACAAACGCCCTTTATAAGACGTTTAAAAAGAAAACTGTCTAGAGCCTATGAAGGTTCCAAAACACCCTTGTCTGCGGTCTTGTCTTTGCTTCATTTTTGGAATCTCATTAGAGAATGTAGTTCCACCTATTTCCTCAAACAAATGTCTTTCATTACACTCTCCTTCAAAGTGATGTGACCTTCCTTACAGAAATGATTACAAAACCAAATCTATTCTCCACATTAAGTGTAAATTTGTTCACATCCCAACGATTATACTCGTACCATCGCTAACGGCTCTCGGAATTAAATCTCTCAATAATTGAGATTCAAAAACAAATGCGAGGAGGTGGCGTCAATACGCCCAGAGTTAGTTTTTCAACTTTCTACACACAGGGACTATACATGTCTCACTCTCTCTCTGTAGATAGTCGCAAACGCTTAAATAACTTTTAGCATTGTTTTAAATAAACGAACGAACGGGAACGGGAACGAAAACCCCAACCAATTTTAACGTTCATTACAACCCGCTGGTTTATTTCAATTCGAACCGAGTCAACCACCCCCCTTGGCTCGATGGTTCGTTTAAAAACTCATCCACCATTCACAATCCACCCTCACGTCTCACGCCTCACATGTGATGCCTGGTGCCGTGCAGGACAACTAATTCGTGTCCTTGCCTAGGTGTGGGAAAATCAATTTCTAACACACAAATAGAGTAAACGAAACAAACGAATAGAACGCACAGAGAGAGAGAGAGAGGCACAAACAAAAGGCAAAAACCAAACATACACACCCACCCCGTCACCCACCTACCCACTCACCCTTATTCGGACGGACAGACGGACGAACAAACGGTCGTCGAGAGATATTGATTTTCTCAATTCCTACGCGAAGCTATTTTGTCGTTCATTTGTCGGTGGGGGTGGCTGGGCGGTTAGATGGTATTTTAACGACGCCAACTACAAGGAGAATAGAAAGGAGGGCACGAAAAGAGAATTAAAATATAAAAAAAAGGAGAGCGCGCGAACACAAGAAAAAAAAAAACGAGAAGGGACGAAAAATCGTTGACTATGCACCTCCGCCACAGAATTAAAGTATCGCAGGGCTTTTACGAGGCATGTACATCGGAAACCGAAGTGTGCAGCAGGGTGTACGAGTATCTATGCGCCGCACGGGTGGTGGTAGTTTGGGGGCCCGTGTGAGTTTATTTGCGTATCTTATGGATTTTGCATGAATGAACCAAACGTGTTCGCTTGCCTATTTTCATCGCACCGCGCCGAGCTACTGCTGTTTTTTTATGACTTTAGCGGCGTGGGTCCTTCGAGCCGGAGCGTACATTTCATTTCATTTGTTATGGCTGTGTAACGATTTGTGGCCAACGATATACTGTATTTAATATTAATTTCAATTTAATTGTTCAGATACATTATGTTTTTATTTTTATTTCACTTTTTTTTCTGTTCCCCCACTTGTCTATGCGCATTAGATACACATATCCTTGTGACACGCACAAATCATTACGAATTAGGCTCAGAGGCAAGAGAGAAGTGGATTGTTAGAGACACTTTTAGAGACAGTTTCTGGGGTGAAATTGGGTGGGGAGGAAAATAAATTTGCCTAGGATGTCTTGGTTTTGTATTTATATCCGTGGCTTGAGTGCGAAATGTGGTAACCGCAATTACCGTAGAATAAATTCTCTGTCAGTTTTAATTTTGAGCTTATTTTACCTTGAAAAGGTTATCCGGTAATGCTGCTACGGCAAGTTTAGCAAATTTCTTTCTTTCTCTCATTTGACGTTTTTCAATATCGCAAAAGTGAGGTTAACTGCAGGTAACATGTCGAGCTAATCATTTACTTGATACTAAAGGCATACAGCGCTACAAATAGTTGAACATTCTGTCGTCTAACAATGAGCTTAGAGTAAAGGTAAATCCGTTGAAAGAGCCTTACATTCTCTTGTTGGCACCATTGAATGGTGGCCTTCCTTGACATAGAATAGGCCTTCAATAACATCAAACCAGAGGCCATGCTGAATGCTCTCAAGAAACTGGGTATCAACTGGATCACTGGATCAACCTGCTGTTAGTCAACAGGGTGATCAATTCAGAACTTGGCCAAGGGCACACCACAAGGAGGAGTGCTATCACCTCTACTGTGGCTTCACCGTAAACGAATTACTCCTCTCCTTAGAAAAGGACGGATACAAAGTTGAAGCTTATGCAGACGACATTGCTGTAGCAATCAGAGTGAAAGACCCAACATCACTACGCGATCTCACGGAAACAGCCCTGGTGAGGCTGGTCAAGTGGGCAGATAGCTGCGGTCTCAAAGCTAATCTGGCAAAGACTGAGCTAATACGTCTCACTAAAAGACACAGAATTCCTGAGATAACACCACCAAAAATGGGAGAAATTCTCCTAAGCTTCTGCTAACATGCCAGATCCCTTGGTCTTATACTAGACAGGAAACTAAACATATGTACATGGAGGCCGGTACGGCACTATACGCTTACAAAAGAGCGCAAATGGGGGGAAACTAGTCAAAAAATCAAAATAATTCCAAGAGTAACGGAAGTGACCGGCTGATGCGGTATCACAATGGATCTCTTCTGGTCCAATTGTATCCTGCCGGGAACGATCCTGCCACCTAACCTAACAATGAATAGACTTCTTACAAAGTACCGATGGTTTTTAAGTGTTCGTTAACGAAAGTGATACCCGTGACGGGGCCTGTAATAGTTCTCAAGTTCACGTTTTGCTAAAAAAGTATTCCCAGCAGCAGCCTATTGATAGCTACGGAGCTCATTGACCCCTTCTTGGCAAGAGCATCTACTCTTTCGTTACTCGGTATCACAGAAATCAAACCAGCGTCAACAAGTTACGCCGCCCGAGCCGGTTCAGCTTAACAATTGCCTCTTTCAAGATCTTGGTGGCAATCACTTAAGCAAAACAAGCTTTAATCGCGGCCTGGCTGTCGGAGCAGATGTCAATAGCTCCACTCCTTATATTCTGTTGTAAAGCTATGAAAGCTGCACTTGCGATAGCATGGACTTCGGCCTGAAAGACCGTAGTATATGTACTTAGTGGAATAGTCTTGTTTTCAATCGCTTCCTCCGAATAGATGCCTGCTCCCGAGAGCCCACTAATCAGAGCCCCGTCTGTATAGAAGACAGTACTTCTGGACATGGTGGGTTTCCGCTGAAGCCCACCTTTCTATATTTTCTCTGTGAAAGGTCTCATAAATTGGTAGACGTCGGTTTTATATTTTACGTAGCCATCCAGCAGGAGTAGGGGGAGGTGTATTCTCCAATCGTTGCAACCTAAGAATCTCCTTCCGGCTCCCAAATCACTGTAGCGTCTTCCAGGCGGAGATCATGGCGATAAAGTAAGCCTTGTGGTGGATTAAGAACAATGTGATGTCTAAGAGGGATATCATCATTTTTACTGACAGCCAAACCGCGATCAAATCAATGGAATCCGTCACATTCAACTCTCGAACTGCCCTAAATTGTCGCCTGTCTGTGGCTGAACAATTCAATGTCCACCTTATTTGGGTGTCCAATGAAGAAGGTTCGAAGTCCGAATCCCAGAAAATACCAATGCCCCCAAAGATACGCAGTTCTTACTACGAGTACTACGAAAAAATTTAGCCCAGGGGCGCATATTTATATGGATAATGCGGCCCTGAGCGAAGTATATAAAACCAACCTCCACGTTTAAGTGGTCGTCTTTAAAGCAAAATGGGGAAACCTCGCACAGGAAGTTCTTTTTAAATATAAATTGTCGGTCCTTGGTCCAGAGTCAAGGACATACTACAAGAAATCTACAACGGGTTCTACGGAAGCAATTTGGAAGTGAATAATGGGCTTGAAAGTGGTGCGAGTACACTTTAATTGGCTACATGCAAGGAACGATGTCGAAAACTGATGCGTTATATGCGCTGCTACGAAGAATAAAACTGAAGGCTAATTGGCCTCTTAACTTCGCAATCCCATTTCCGAAAACCGACAGTGAAAATGGTTTTATCCTTGTGGTCGTAGTGACCTAAAGGGTTTGAAAAATAATGCAAGCAAACAAAGTGTCAACAAAATTTGAAGGGAATATCTCTCTCACAGGCCGTAGTTGGCTGCAACGAAGTCTTAATATTAAGGCGTTATATCCACTTATATCCACGTCCACTTTTCGAAGCCATTTTCTCCAAAATTTTGTGGTTTTTAATCTATTTCTGGTAGAGATGACTTTTATTTTATGAATTTTGTCATCCTCCAGGAGGAGATGTCATTAAAGATGTCAGCCACGCCATCTTTTTTTTGGCTTGGATAGAACTAACGATACTGATAAATGTCAAACCGAGTTGTCATTCTGTCCACTCTTTTGACATTACACATGTTCAATATACTAGTCTGACAAAACAAAGCCAGAAAAATTATCCACATTTACGTTGACAGTTGATTCGCGATACATACACACGATAGACGACCGTGAGTTTTATGGTGCACATAATTGTCCATCTAAGCAAGTCATCCGTCGAACTGTGAATAGATTTCGTACGTACAAACGTGCGTTCTTTTGTACGGAAGATAACATCCCTGTAAACAAAACTGTGCAAAGAGATCGAAATTTATCGATTCGTTGTCAGTCGCAACACTTGGAACTCCGTCCGTCCGCTACGAATTCAGTGCAAAGATCTTAACCTACTCAGGTACAAGACACAGTTTTCAAAAATGTCTGGCGGTAAAAAAGGCGAAATAGAAATGTCCGCACGAATGAGGATCCACATCATTCAAAACGTACAGAGATTCTCCAAGCTTTTTGCGAGATAAGTTTTGAACTTGACGTGAGTTGAACAAAAACGCAGTCGACTATCGATTTCCCGCGAATGCCTGGAGCTGGTTCAAAAGGATTAAGAGGAACAACAGAGTTGTGGCGACACATGAGACCTAGGTTCACCACAATAGCCCTGACACCAAACATCGATCAAAAGAATGGAGAAGGTCTGGATCAACAGCCGTTAAATAAAGCTGAAGTTCCATCATCGGTTAATAAGGTAGTGAAATCGGTTTTTTGAAACTAAATGGAAATCAAGCTGGTTGGACGAAGTTTTAAGGGTTGAACAATTAATTTTGGTTACTTCTGCGGTCTTTTACGTTGGCTGCAACAGGAAATAAAGTAAACGTCCAAAAAATGTTGGAGAACAAAGTATTGTTTCACCAGGACACCAGGCATGCCCACACACGTCGCATCAAACCTTTGTCTGAAATTCATACCCGTGGGCTTGAATTATTTACTACTGCAACCTCCCTATTTGCCTTGTCGGGCTCCGTAAGACTTTTATTTGTTTCCCTACCTCTCCCGCGTATCTTCCAGCAGAGCAGAACTGGCAGGATCGATATTCTGTAGAGCATGCATTTCGTCTTTCGAGCAAGGAGCTTCGAGCCCAGTTGTTTCGCCAAACCGAAGTAGCAGTGGTTTCCTTGGCTTAGTCTTTGTCGAATTCAAGGTTGAATCTAAAGTGGTATTCTTGGAGTTGATCTTTACTCGAGGAAGGTAAAAGTTACTGCAGTCAACAATGACGTTTTGCCCTGTTGGGAGCAACCGACGATGCCGATGTCATCTGCGTATCCCGGCAACTGGACGGATTTGCTGAAGATGATTGGTTGATGTGGCCCTCTTCCTCCTCGTCTGAAGATAGTGTCTTCTATGTTGACGCCTGCTTTACGCATTATCTGTTCCAGCACTAGAATGAAGAAGTCACATGATAGTGCATCTCCTTGATGAAATCCCGAACATGTTTGGAATGGTTCAGAAGTACTATTTCCATAAGGTGACACAGCAGCACTAGTTTGGGTGGGACCCCGAATTCGACCATCGCCATGTAGAGCTCACGACGATGAATGCTATCATATGCGGCTTTGAAGTCGATAAAAAATGTGGTGAGTCTCAACTTGAAAATCGTTGGTCTTTTCCAGGACTTATGGTCGATCTGTCAGGCTGGAAGCCACGCTGGTACATGTCGATGAGTGTGTTGCAGAAAGGATTAAGACGTTTACATATTACGTTGGATATACGTGACACGGATATGCCTTTGTAGTTCCTGCAGGACATAGGATCACCTATTTATAACATATGGAGGCATATGAAGCATATGAACTCATCGGGCATCCTTTCATTTTCCCATACTTTACTGATGAGTTGGTGCATCCACCCTACGAAAACATCACTACCGTATTGAATGAGCTCTGCTGGCAGTCAAATAGAGCCAGCGGCCTTGTTGTTCTTCAACTTTTTGATGGCTCTACCGACTTCTTCTATACTTGGAGGTGGGGACTGTTTCTTCCTTGACTAGGCGTGGCTGTTCTCTTTACTACCGCTCTCTCTACATGATGCCCGTTTAGCAGCTGCTGGAAGTGCTGTTTAAAGACACCTACTACTCCCTGTGCTTCGGTAACTAGGTTTCCTTTAGAAGAGTCTGCATTCCGGGTTTGAAGCCAGCTGCCAGTTGCTTGGTTCTCCTATAGAACATCTGGGACTCTTCAAGATCGGTTGAAGGAGAGAAGTAATTTCAAGCTTCCGCGTTCTGACCAAGAAAACGGTCCAATCGCGAACTTTTCAGCCTCGTTCAGTCTCTCGTAGCCTTGATACACCACCGCGCCCACTTTTCTCTCCTCCCTATCACCAATTTATGTCATGTAATTTGCTAAAATGCATGACCCAAGATATTAATAAAATATCCTCCGACAAAATATACGTTTTGCCATCGACAATTAAAAATGTTAGGCCATTCCTTTTGATTAGCTAGCCTACATTAGCACGATTAGTTACCAACCGAAAAGGTGCCTCCTCTCCCCAATGTCATAAAAAAATTAAAATTAATTATCCCACCACCTATCAGTTCAACATTTTTCAATTGACGTGACTTATCACACAACGACAATCAATAACAAAATTCAAGGACGAAATAATTATATGCATTTGGAAAAAATAATTCAATGATTTCGCAGGACCTCTTCATCAGCAATATTTCGTTTCTTTCGTTTTGTAATTTTCCTAATGACTCTGACATTTTCAGATTGAATCGCATACCTACCCCCACACAAGTCAAGGTCAATTGAAAATAAAAAACAAAATTATGAACTAATAAGCACAACAAAAAATAAAAATAAAAATAAATGCATTTTGCATTATTGTTCATTATTTCGATTGGTATGCGTACGTCGCGGATGCAAAGTAATTAATTTCTGTTTACGATTGACGTAGGCCTTTTCATTACTTTTGATAATGAACATTTCTCGCTTTTATTTCTTACTGTACACATACTTGCCACAGGGTGTCTGTTAATAACTGATTTCATTTCTTTTTTCGTTTCAGGTGAGTAAAAAATCGCGGGGCCATTCATAGGACTGGATCAAGATAGGCGGATTTGAGGAATCAGTACCACCATATGGTAGGGTTAAACCTTTTTTTTCCTTGTCACTGTGAGGGAAAGAGGAATATACAAGGTGCGTATATTGTCGCTACCGATGGCGGGACCTACTATGCGACCCGGTGGTTTACTGTGTCCCGCACTTATGTAGGTAAGGTTAGGTTAAAGTGCCTGCCAGCTATTGCCAACACACTTAGATCAACGATATGTACATCCACTGTGATACCACATGAATCCTGGAAAAAATTCCCCACCTACTTATTAAAACCAATTTGAGCTTCTGATAAAGCTTAAGAGCCTCGTAATGTCTGAATTTTTCAGATCGATTGGATCGTTGAAAAAAAGTCTCTAAGTAAAGCTTCCTTCTGTGTGACAGAGCTGAGCAGGGACAAAGGTGATGAATGATTTCTTCCTCTTCTCCGTCCATACAGCTTCTACAAAAATCGTTTGAATACATGCCAAGCATGTTGCATGCTTGAATAAGGACTGTTTTACCATGGTATAAGCCAGTTACATAAGGTTGCACTCTTTAAAGGTTTTTTTTTTCCTGGACAATATTTATTATAGGCACAGCTGCCAAACCAAGCTGTCACTCCCGTTCCTCTTTGACATTTATGTTCAACATAATTTGACAGGTCAGTATGAATAAGGTCTGTTTCTCTACCTGTCCAAAACAGCGAATATTTACGAAATCTTACGAAAAACTACGAAATCCTGTTCCCGTACAGCAAAATTTCGTAGACACAAGAGAGAGTAAGAAATTTCTTCATGCTGCGAATTTCAGCCCAAGAAATTTCTGTGGGCAGATTTATGAGATCTGTCAAATAGCTGAGATCTGTCAATTTAATTCTTATTGTTTTTTTTTTTCACTGCCAAAAATTTATTTATTTTAGCTAAACATGAAACGTAATCTTCGTTATTTAATCAATTAATTTTTAAAATGCTTTGTTTTAAAAGAAAAAACAACCATCTTTATGTTCTTGACATTTCAACATTGGGCAACTTTTGTTTTTCAACGCATTCCCATACTTTTTGGTGTTTTCGCCTCTCTCTGAGAGATTTTCATTCCTACTCCTTGAAAATTGCGAATTCTGGCGCAAAAAGTACGGGAACAGACCTATAGATTCACGCTTGAACAATGCTACCAAATTATGCAAATTTACTTTAAAAATCAGTTGCCGATTCACAGGTTTTATAAAGGACATTGAGACCCGTACGATAAAGCCGGGCGCACGACTGTTGCGTATATGTATGTATGTAATCTGCCCTTAAGCTTTAATGGGATTTTTCGATAACAAAATATCACAGAGTTATCTTTCCATTTCCACCCTACACTCACACGATGTGCGATGTCGTCGTCGCAGATTTCTTGGTCATTTGAATTTTTCGCATTTAGGGAGGATTATGCCGTCTAATGCGATATCAGGAGAAGAACGTATTGGAACGGAAAAATGGTTGTCGTGCTATTGACTCTTAGTCTGTTAGCTCCCAGTGACTTTTTCCAGGTATTTACTGCCGTTTCACTCACGATAGCGCTGCCATCTATAAAGAGGAAGCGGATTGTCCAAATAGTAAGGGACTTTCTCAGCTTCCCTGGTGGACGCCAACCTTCACTGAAAATGAATCGATATTCCCGATGAATATTCTCGCGGTATCAAGGAACAGATTCTATCTTCTAGATCCATGAAGATAGCGTGTAGATCTTTCCCAGCGTTTTTCCACCAATATTTAAAGACTTTGACTCGCGTTATATGTAAACTTAACTTCAACAAAGCCACACTGGTTTACGTTCAATCTTCTTATCTTGCCTAGTCGTAGCCTTGCAAACCTTGTAGAAAAAAATGAGGAAATTTTAAATCCGGCGTTCTTATTAGGGGAACCTTTAAAGACCTCTCCCAAATCACATTTTCCCGCTACGGCCCTGATTCTAGCCCCTACCCCAGACGGATTACAATACGTCTACAACGTATTTATATTTCTCGACGCTTATAATGCATCTTATCTGAGTCGTATAACTCATAACTTCATATCTGTGTTCTAAAAAAGACCATCAGATGGAGAGCCACATACCGAAATGTGTATTCAATTTCTGAACAAATTTTCGATTGGAATTTTTTCCGAAGGCTATTTATTGCTTGCCGAAGCAGTGCGTAATTATTTTTATTTATCGCATAATTTCTTAATTTACGATAGCATATTTAAGTTCTTTTTAAAGAGACTGACATGAAAGAGTTTTTTGTTGTTCTGTTAAGAGAAACGCCAGTAAAACTTTTAACAATTTTCGCCCTCAACAGTCGCACATGACGAACATTTATTATAAGTTCTCTACGTAAATTAAGTCTTCCGCATTGCACATTGAATTCTACACAAGCTTTAAGTTTAAATATAATTTAAATGACTAGCATGCTTATTAAACTTTGATACGTGACGTCACTGAGCAAAGTGCGCATGGTACAGGAATGTACATACGACGATGATGATGTATCTACTACATCACGTGGTAAAAAATAGTTGCTCTGTTTAACGTTTTACGTAATTTTTTTTTATCGAGATTTTTTCCAAATACATTAACAGTTTTCGAAGTTTTGAGCATTTTAAGGTTTTTATGTTTAAATAAAAAAAATGTTAAAGCTTCATCGAGTCGGTTACATTCACAAAAAATTCTGTTTCTCAAGATTCGTTACATAACTAGGTATGCATTCATATGGAATTCGATTCAAGGAATTTTGTGTTTATAGAGTGCAACACCCTGTGTTGTCATTTCAGTAATTGTATTAAATTGAAAGAGATTTCCCGTCCATGACTAAAATTATAGTTTTACCCCTTAATTTTACAGATTATTAATTTTACTTAAGTTCGATGATTTTTTTAAATGTTTAAAATTTTGGACGACGCGACGCCATTATGAATAAAGTTTAACAGCGAAGCGGTTAAATGGCCGCCAAGGGGAGTTTTTTTGAACTTCGATTCTTGTGAGGTAATTTTTGATTCCTTTTGGTACATTTTTGGCTGTATTACGGTCATTAGTTTATGGATGTTGGACACGATCTAGAGCATAGCCTCATAGAAAGAAATCCAGGTAATTTCGTCAAATTGGAAAATTGAATGCTTGAGGGACTTTTCATGCAATAGAGCTAAATTTAAATGTATAACTCCGTCCTATTGGAACCACTTGTTGCTCACATGTCTTTAACCTCAGGTCGAAAAATGTTGACCATAGAGCAGAGTATTCATTGGAACACTAACGCCTTCGTCGTTTTCAAAAACGATCGGTCTACAGCGCGCACCAAACTGTCACCTGTCGTGAATGCAATGGCATCTCAATGATCACATATGGATTTTTGAACCCCAAAATTCTGCAATTTTGTTTGTTAACGTAGAGACGTCATTTTTGAAGAAAATTTTGCCCAAAAAATCGTATTAGTTCTCCAGCACCCAATAAGCGTATGTTCTGCGCTTTCTATGGTCATTAGACTTTAGTTGTTATGTAAGCTCGACCTTAGAGGAATGAAGATGCAAGTCCATATACCAACAAGAACTGTAGAAAATGCTCAACTGCTAAGTGCGGCGTGCAATTGCCAATCTGGCCACTGGAGCACTGACAGCCGCGATGTTTTCAGTTGATCGATATTGCACAGGCTTTACGACACCGCAAATATTACCGATTCGTCTTTAAATCACGATACACACAGATTACACGACTGTTATATTTGTAGCAAGATGCAACAATTTTAATGCATTGAGCGGTAGTTAAATGATCCATACTCTAAGATCCTAAGGTGTTCCCTAAATATCTGTTAGTGTGGATGATAGATAAATTTGACAGCTGCCACAGGAATGTGAAATGGAAATCTTGAAATGTATACCCCTTCTCGTTACTTACGCGCAAATTTAAGGTAATATCGAATCTTCTCCTCAAGAAACTCTGGCGGTTACAAGTCATTCATATGTATTTTAGACAAAAAGTCCTAACGACCAATCAATAGAGTCGCAATTTTGGTAGTCAATTTAAGTGACAACTGGCATGACTATTAGAATGTGCGTATCAAATTCTGTATCGCTTAAATAGAGGAACGGAGTGTCCAAGAATGATCACGGGCCGCTTTTTGGGCAGGTGGTATGATTGGACCGTACTTCTTTGAAAATACGGCTTAAGTGGATCGCATTACAGAACGATAGTAACTGATTTCGTTTTTCGATAATCGGTTGATTAAAAACATTTGGTTCTGTCAAAAAGGCGCAGCCTGTCACACACTACGAAAAAATTGAATTGATGTTAAAAAATTCGTAGATCATCTCAAGAAATTTCGATACGAAGTGGCCAGCAAAATTGTTTGATTTTAACACCATGCGACTGTCACGTGGATAAACAATTCCTGAGTTTAAGACGCATATCCAAAGTGTTATTGCCACTATCGAGCCACAATAATGCAACGATGTCGTAGAAAACTTCATCAAAAGAGCAAGAGTTTACCAGGAGAGCAGCGAAACGCATTAGTCTGATATTTTATTACACATTTACTTAGTCCGCGCATTTGTGCTTTACAGTGCACTAAAAATATAAAAACATTATCACTCTTTTGAAAAGGAATGTGTTTAGATCAAAAACTAAATCTAGCGCTCCTATTTACGACAATACAAGTTTTGCAAGATGTCTATGAAAACATCAGCCATTTTAGGCGCTCAGCTATTATTTGACAGATGTTTGTATCAGCATCTGTCAGTGTTTATGTAGAAAGTGAAACAATTTAGTACTTTCGTGTGTATTAAAATTCTTCTATTTAGAAAGCAAAACTCCTCTAAAAATAAAAGCTGATTTAACCGTTGTTTAAGGATGCACTGCTCTGTAGTTTGTCACCGTGAACATTTTTAAACAGAAATGCTTACAATTGCGGCCACTAAAATTAACTGCGACTTTAGAAAAGATCACCAAATAATACTGGATGCCCGTCAAAAAAAAGTTAGAGAAATAAAACAGTCCTTCAAAACGCTCGTTATTCCTTCCAAGTGGGCAAGTGGCAACACGTCAACACGTGCAATTTGACACATTTCGATTACTTTCTTTGGGGCTACGTAAAGTTACTGATTTATGCTGATAATCCAGTAGAAATTGACGCCTTGGAAGTGACCCAAGAATGTGGACAGAATGCGCTTTGTGAAGAACAGTCGCCGTGGCCATACATACATATGTTCATACATGTGTCCGAAATCATTTTCAAAAAATGATTGATTAAAGGTTGATTGTTTTTGTTACTTCTTTTGAGTTAAAAATTCTTGCGGGCTTCAAAAAAACACTCTGCACAAGAAGGCAAAACCAAAAGGCCAACTTTTAACCTACATTTTAGCAGACTAACAACAGTGCATTAGGACTAGAAATGCAAGTCTAAACTGTTCAAACGTATACTGACGTCAACACTTGTCGTTAGTTTACTTTTTGATTTATACAGAGGGCACTGTATAGAAACGTCATCACTCCAAGGAGCTCACCATCCACTGAACTTGAAAAACAATCTGCACAAAATAAAAAATTGAAAAAAAAATTTCACAAAACCAAGCATTTGACTGATATGTACACTCCAATGGAGATTCTCTATAAAAGAAAAAATTGGAGATACTTTTCCTTGTGTTCGTTCACCCGTTCCATATGACATTTCTTATTCTCCTATGTAAACGTCAAAAATGAGAAACAAAGAAAAACAGAAACCCGCATGCACTTCACTCTGAGCTACTGCACATGCACAATTCGTATCGGAAAGTTCATTGCGAGGGTTGTTGAAGCATTTTTCTTTTTTTGTCTATGTGCAATGCAAATGTATCTGTATCAAGCTATGAAAAAGCTCCCCTATGCTGATGATTTTGATTACACCATACTGGCATCGGATACCCCAACGAACAATGACGACGATGACGACAATCAAATCGTACTCGTATGTATGTGCATATGTATGTCAATATCAATTTGATTTGCAAAACCGCTGAGAAGACTCGACCAACAATCACTAGCCCCGCCCGAGCCGTCCGTCTCGCCGTTCAATTACTCAAATAAACATAAAATCAACTCACAGATACCCGTACTCGCGTTGCTCGTCGCGCTCTCCAAGTTCAGTTCAGCTTTCAGTTGCCAAATAAACTTTGGCATCGAAAGTGGTTGTGTTTGCGCGTATCTTTTGCTCGCCTGGTTGTTCAGCGATACAAAACATCCTACACACTGCACCACATTGCACGCCCGGTTGCTGAGTTGTGTAACCTCCCTTACGTGTCAGTCGTGCTGTGTTTTGCTCCATTTTTTTTATTATTAATGTTTAGCTCAAGAAGAGTGAAATAGTTTTGTAGTTTTTTTTATATTCGCATTCCAAAACAAAACAAAAAAAAATGATAACGAAAATTTTCCGGGCGGTCATCCTTGGTGCTCCGGCATCTGGAAAAGGCACTGTCTCGAAGCGCATCGTTGAGAAATTCGGTTTTGTGCACATCTCACCGGGAGATATCCTGCGGCTGAACATCCTCAATGGCACCGCACTGGGAAAGAAAGCCAAAGTATACATGGACGAGGGTAAACTAGTACCCGACGACCTCATCATTAAATGTGTGTCAGGACGAATTATTGAGGCTGGCAACAGGTCTTGGCTGCTGGACGGATTTCCACGCACTGTTGCGCAGGCCGAACGTCTACAAGCAACTGAACCTGTTGATGCTGTACTGAATCTAGATGTGCCAACGGATGTGATAATCGAACGAGTCAAGGGTCGATGGATTCACCTGCCATCGGGACGAGTCTACAACGTAGGATTCAATGATCCAAAAGTACCATTCAAAGATGATGTAACTGGCGAGGATTTGGTGCAACGTCCTGACGACCAGCCGGATATTGTTGGCAAACGACTAGAAGTCTATCACGACGCAATGAAGCCGGTTCTAGATTTCTACAATAAGTTCAATCTTGTGACGACCTTTGCTGGCCGGACAACAGCCGAAATATGGCCAGGAATCGAGGAGTACCTCCTAGAAAAGACGAAATCGGCTCTGGCCAAAAGGCAGTAACCTGGAACGCTGCCAAAAAAACAAAACAAAACAGAAAAAAAAACGAAACGAACAATGTCGCGATACACAAAAAATATTCAACAATTGTACTAGATCATTCGCATGCACATACCTACACATACACACGTATACATGTACATTCTAACCTATATGATAATATAAATGTTTTTATTCTCTTTTAATTGGTTTCGTTGTAATTAATTACAAGCGCGAAGGAGAAGACGTTCACTGAATGGCTTCCTTGATTGGATTTCTATTTATAGGGCGGGAGTGGCAGACAAGAGCCTTCCAATTGATGACAATTTCCCCGATGAAGCTTTGCCATGATACTCGCCCCTATTATGATCACGTTTGGTGTATTGAAACTCGACTTTGACCTTGTGAGCCGCTTGTTTGGTTGATAAGATACTCTCAAAGCTTTCGTATCTATTTGAATTCAAGCAGGTTTCTCAAAAGCACAAAAGACGTAAACAAACTCGATTTTAAATTTACATTTTTGTGCTTGTGTGTATCTGAGACCTTTGATCGGAGGTACTATAGAACCATAAAGCTGGTGTTATCAGTGCAAGAGAGTAAATGTGGATTTTAAAGAGCACAGCGACCAAAGTTCTCTTGGTGTTGATAGCGAGTTTTATAAATGTAAACAAAGTGGAGTCGTATCTTTTTTTTTCGATTAAATTTGTTTACATGGATTCAAACAATTTGCACCCGAACTATTTACGTATCTGCGGTGTACGTGATCTAAGAATTTTATTTGCAAAGTTGTTATTGTGGAATGAGTTCTGTGGAATACAGAATATCAACTTACAGAACGCGGAACGATAATTGATTCAAGTAGGTTACGCTACGTAATAGGTGTCGACGATGCCTACTGTGAGGAGGGGAAAAATACATTCCGAGTATAATTACATAAATATTTGAATGAGTAGATTGCCGGTTCGGTTTTGTTTTTAAAATTTCGTAGATTTCAGAATAAAATCGATAAGTTGACGACGTTACTCCGTATGGCCTTGATGGTAGTAAATAAATGGTTTTGGGTGGAAATGGGTCATTGTTCGGATTTTTGATTAGGTTATGATGTCAGGGCCAGCAACTGGTAGATATATCGTGTATTTACTTAATTACAACATAGGACACTCGAAAATTAAAGAATCTGAGGCAATAGTCATTTATTTTGAAAAACAAAACCGAATCCCAGCATGTGAAATGTGTTTACCTTTCAGGTTTACAAAAAAAAAAAGAAAAAAAAATATTAGAGGCGAACTAAAGTTGGGTGGAAACCTAGGATTACGAAAATGGTGTGCATGAAGCTAATAGCGAACGGATTCAAACAAACGCTGTCATCCTGTCCGCACTCTTTGACATTTACGTCAAAAATTACGATTGTGGAGTTGACGAATGAACTAGTTCAAAAAGGAACTCTAACGAGTTAACTACGAGGGGCGACTGATAAGTTCGCGGCCTGAGATAGTTAACAACGAGTCATCTTCTCATTAGTCACCTTCTCACGCTCACTCACTCACCGTCTCGTGTGGTGTGTCGCTGTGTGATGTGTCGTGACGTTGACTGTGCAGACTTCTGTCGTGTGGTGTATTGTGGTGCCATCGCATGCATGCAGGTTTCATTCATTTCAATCTGCTATGAGGCTTCACAAGCAGAACCACACTTGTCTCGTTTCAATAATAATGTCTGGCAGGATAAACATCATCATTCTCGCAATTTCGAGCAAAGAAAGAAAAATCGTGTCAAGAAATTTTCGAAGGTACATATGTGTGTATGTCATCGACTCTTCAGGATTCTAGGCCTTCGTATACCGTGGTCAAAAAATGAACTCGCTTATTTCAACAAGGGCGAGAGAGCTGTGAAAACGACCTCCGCTCAGGGCTTTCTGTGTCAGTGATAATTGAAGAAAACGTCGAAAAAATCGAAAAATTAGTTCTGGCCGACGACGGAAGAATAAAAATCTGACAGATAGGGGACGAGTTTCATATCAACAAAGAACAGATTGGAGGAATTTTGCATGAGCATTTAAACTTGAAAAACATTTGCTTTCTCGCCCTTTCGAGAGAGGCCTTAAAAGACAAAGCTTTTTCCACGGTATACCACCCTCCTTACAGCCCAGACTTAGCGGAGAGACCGGAGATTCGCAGATGAGAACAAGATCAAGGCGGCCATAGGAAGTCATTTTGAAGGCAGTTCACACAGCACGGGAAATAAGATTTTGTATCCGATGTTAAAAAGACTGATGCCTCTGTAGTTGACGCAATTTAGAGGAAAAAAATGCTGAGGTTCCATTCATCGGGCATATGTACTTTCATTCAACAATATTTTACAGATGAGTTGGTGCATGCTCCTTACCAAGTCATCACCTGCCACTGCCAAGTCATTACCTGCCACAGCTCGTCAGCTAGCCCGTCAGCTTCAGCAGCTTTGCTGGACTTAAGTTTAGATATGGCTATCTTCACTTTGTCCAGGTCAGGTGGATGAAATTGATTCGCTTCGTCGTTGCCATCAAACAGTCTGTTGAAAAGGCTCTTCTACATCCTCAGCATCGATTGCGTTTCTACTACGATGTTCCCTTGATCGTCCTCTCAGGCTTCAGTTCGGACATTGTAGCTTTGAAGCTCATTCCTGCAGTAGCATCTCTCTATTTCCTCGATCACGCTTCTTTTCCTCCTGTGTTCGTCTCTCCTCTTCTGCTAGTAGAGCTATCGAGCAGCTTTAGTTCTTCTATACAGCACCGCTTTAAACGTCTCTTGTTTAGCCGCATGTGCTTGCCGGCATTCGTCGACAACGAAGGGTATACTTTCGCAAGGATTTCTGGGACATACTCGGATCGATAAGCTGCTCGATGTGAACATTTTTCAGGACCTCAAACAACTCTGAGTCTTCATGGGTCCTCGATCACGGCCTCCATGGACCATTGAGTTTCTTACGAGCACAATTGTGTGCGGCATGACTCTCTAAGATGCACGCAGACTATTGAATGCTCGCGTCATTTTAGGTGTTTCTAGTACGTCCAGACGGGTCACTAGGCTTTCACTAAGCATCTCAGCGTGCTTGGCTTAAGTGACACTACAATCTGCGACGTTTATGTAGAAGGCGTCAATTCTATGGAAAACTTCCTCTGCGATTGTCTTGCATTCGATCGTCTCTACTGACAGATCTTTGATGGTGATGTGATGCTCCTCACCACTGAAGCGTGTACTTAATTCTCAAGGAAAGACCAAGATAATTTAGTAAAAATGGAAACGCATAGCTTGCTTTCTGATATTACAAGGAACCAGTTGTGGGTGCCGTGGCTCAAGTGGTTAGTGCGTTGGATCGCTGAGCAGGAGGTTCGACGTTCGAATCCCAGAAAACACCAAAAAGTTTTTTCACTGTGCCACCTCTCACGAATGATTAAGCTTCTCAAATTGCCTTTGGGATATGGTTCTGAACAGTAGGTCCCTTCCATTTGTATGAAAAATATAACGCACAACACGAATGGTCGCAAGAAGCTAGGCACTGGACCACATACGGTCCTTTGCGCCAAGTATTTATATTTGGTTGCGTCTAAATGCTCCATGGAGTTTTTCTTCCCAACAAAAAGGTACTTATTGCCACATTTATGCCCCACGTGATAACGGAAACAATCCACAGGACTCCAACAAGAAGTCATTCTCTTCAATAATTTTTTCAAAGCAATACTTACTTACTTAGGTGGCACTATCGTTCGGGCTGGACCGAGTCCTCAACCAACAAGCGTTTAAAGCAATATCCTTTCAATATTTGCTAAGAACTTAAGATAATAAATTTAATTTGTAAAATTCCTTTGACTGACCAGAAAATAAATAAAAAACAAAAAAAAATTGTTTCCAAACAAAAAGACTGACCCGAAACCTTTATAGTTACACTTAAAATATTTGCCTTCATTTTTCGGTCAGGACCTTTTTTAACCCGCAAACTATATGGCATGACGTGACTTTTACAAAAAAAAAAAACAGAAAAAAACAGGTAAACACGACAAACCTGCACACACACAAAGCTAATTAAGTGAATTTCACTCATGTATCACGAAATTCTGTAATTTGTGTGCTTTGCTGGAAAATTTATTTTCGTATAACGAAACTAAAAAAAAAATTTTCACTAGCCGCCTCCCCCCTTCTCGCTTGCTTTGGCGAAATTGTACATTCGCCACACAGAGGCACAAGACAGCACAAGGTTGTGCTTTAAACTTCCATAAAATCTACTAGAAGAGGAAAACTCAACACCAACGGTACGAGGATAGTGAAACAGCCCATAGGAGCAATTTTTCGTCCCTCCTACTAGTGTCCTTGAAAGAAAAACAGGCGACTCTCTTTCACTGTGATATACATGTGTATAGGTGGGTAGATAGACTCAAACGGATGTGTAAGGACACTTTGCAAAAATTCATTTGAAAAACTTATTATTTAAGCAGATCGCAAGGAACTAACGAAATGCGGTACTCTAGGACGGAGGATGAGAAAATAAAAGTTGTTCACACTCGTGCTCGCATACTTCTAACTGATCACTGCCAGGGGTGCATTTATTCAGCTGTGGAATTGAAGGAGAAAAAAAAATATTGCGGTGGAAAATTGCGGCAGATTGTTACATTGTTAGATGCGGGATACATCCTCGAAACAAGAAAGTATACATGGCTAAAAAATTTCCCAAAACGTTTATGGACAGGCTGCCTTAGTTCTCGATTTAGTATACACAAGCCTGCAGCTCGATGTGGCCCCCAACCAACAAAACCCGCCCCGTAGCTCGACCGTTGGCCAGTTGTTTCCAGTTTGCTACGCCAAATTGGTTGAGGTTGTTTTACAACTCCCTTGACTGGGAGTTTTGATAGCATTAAACCTCCACCAGCCTCTTCCAACTTTGATGGAGCTTCCTAGGATATCCTAACGTCATTCTGCACAGGGCCGTGGGTGCGAAATAGTCGTATCTGTGGTTTTGGACATGTTCGGGATATCGTGGTGCTATTAGACGACCGATAAAGAGTTTTGTTTCGAACTACCTCTCAGTGCAGTTCTCTGACCAGGATTAAGATGCTGCAGCTATAAGCTACGAAACAAGCCATTCATAGAAAATCTTCGACGTTGCGTAGTGCCGGCTTACTTTTTCTATGTTTTGGTAACGCCTCCGCCAATGAAGGTTATAAGAAATGAGACTCGTCAGAGGATGTAATGCTAATTCTCAGAATACAGTCTGACGTAGCAACAAACGGAGCATACGAGGAAACCATCTCGTAGATCTTATCGTATCGCCTGACAAGTTTATTAAGAACATTGGTTTTCAACCCTTACTTTGCTTGACTATAACTAACCGATACTTCAAGTCAATCACTAACTAAAGAGATCAGCTGGACTAAATTACAATCTGGTGGTCAAAAACGGATCATCACTTCCACGTGGTGCCTGCTGGGTAGCTTTTTAATAGTGAACTATCCATGAGCGTATGTTGAGTCTGACTTTAAATGAGGAGCTGGACACTCGAAGCAGTGCAAGCTTAGCCGAACTAATTTCAGCACGCATGTGCCAGGCCAGGCTGACCTGACTTACAATCTTGCGGTTCAGATATTTAATAAGAGATCCTCAGAAGAATAATGTACAGCGAATGAATTCTCTTGAGAGAATTAAGAAGCGGAAGCCTTACTTGAGCTTGTCCGACATACCCGCGTACTGAGCTACTGGCTTACAGGCTCCTCGTCTAAAGGGTTCTACAAAAGGATCTGCCCCTGGTTGGGAGTCGTGCCCTCGGAGTTGCTTCCCTACCACATAAAAAAATAGTTACAAGGCAACCATTGGCTTTGGGTATATATAACCCTACTGTTGACAACCCTGGTACACAAAATAAGGAAAACGATCTTCGAACCCGCGCGTAGAATGTTCGAACCTTACAAGCTGCATGTTTAGCAGATATCCAGTGTTCTACTAGAAAGCAGTTGCTACTGCCATCCAGGAAGTGCAATAAGATTGGCCAGGCAAAAGGATGGAATACTGTGACATCTATAACGGCAGCGCTTAGCTGGATGCCGATTTGTTATAGGCGTCAGACTTAAGCAAGAAGTCTTGAGCTTTCGACACGTGAGCGAGCGTCTTATGACAATCCGCATCAAGGCTTAATTCGTAAACATTAGCCTAATATGCTCTCACGCCCCAACAAAAGACAAGGACTACGCGCTACCAAAGAATGTTTTTACAAGCTCCTGGACAAAACTTATAAGCAATGTCCTACATATGACGTTAAAATAGTGCTAAGTGGTAGGACAGTTTTGGTCATCAACAGAGTTGGGCTTATTGTCTGTGCTGTTGGGCGAAACGTCACTATAGCGAGCATACAGTTTCACCATCTGAATAACCATTGTGATCGACGTAATGTGTGCCTCAAGTATTCTGTCCAAACCTTCCGAGTAGCCAACATCGAGTCGGAATCTGCATTCCAAACCATTCATTATCTTTACGGAGATTAACTTTTTATTGTCCTACAAGCTCCAAGAAAAAGTTGTTATAGTGTAACACCACTTTTCAATCAGACTGTCTGACAACCTCCGACCATACTGTGTGCAGAAGATAACCAAGCAGACTTTACGACCCAACTGCAACATTGACCACACTCTGACAAAATCCTTTCGTGTTTGCCCACGTTCCAAACAGAGCGCAGTAAATTCATTTACCACAGGAAATCGCAATCGATGGTTCCTTTCACCACATCCGCATCCCGTAGGCTAACTGCATCGTTACGTGTTGGTCGGGAGGAACTCCACAAAAGAAGCTAAATATTGCGGTTTGAAGTATGCAAATCGAATTCAGTTATCCACCTCTTGGAACGTTTTGCAGTCGCACGAACCGATAACAATTTCCCCTTTTCACTTCCAAAACGGATGTGTTATCGAAAATCAAAAATATGGCACAGGACACACGGATAATAGTTTATCCCCGTACTTCCACTTGCGTAGTGTTTGCTTCCTTAGGATTTCCTTCGATGTGCTTTGTGCGAAGGAGTGGAGTGTTAAGCTCGCATAAAGGTAATTTATCGGAAAATGAAAATTATGCGATCACGCACTTTACATAGCACATAGACGAACGACAACGACAACGAGGACGAGGACGAAGACGAAGACGAAGACGTCGATGACACTGGTTGGTGGTGGTGAATGGTGCTAATGCTGGTTCTGGTAGTGATGATGATGCCATGTAGTCTTCAATGCGAAGTTTTTTTTTTTTTTATTCCAAATCGATCAAATCTCTCCTCTCGATAGTCACAAGAAGGAGCGAGGGTATTTGCCCATTTATATAACCGTGCGGGTCAGGATAAGGGATGCTGGGATATATCCATATTGTTTGCACATCATATTCATCGATTTAACCGACGGACATCGTTGGAATATAGATTGAAAATTATTATTCAAGGATGTTGAATGTTTTGAATGTGGATGGATGCCTAGATACACAGACAATACTTCCGCGTTGTTTTAGTTTTTCCTTTTTTGAATCAGCATTATTGGTCGAAGGACGAGAGATTCGGGATTAAACATCGTTTGCAAAAATTAAGGAGCATTTATTTGGAGATGTAGAAAGGGGAAAAGCAATAGAGTAGCAAGCAAGGCAAAGCAATCAAAACTAATGACGGGTGCAAGTGATTGATAAGGAAGAAGGGCTAGGTAATCTGTAAGAGATTTGGAAATAGTCCTGTGCGTTGAGAATAGGGAAACTGTTACTAGAGGAGATACTGTAACTTGGCCTGCAGAATAGATTCTGTTGATTAGACTTTTGTAAACAAGTTTTGTTTGAGGTATAGCCACAGGGTATTATGTCCCGTGATTACTCCCACCGGAGCAGAAAGGGATCTCCTATCCTTTTGCATTAGCCTGTCGGTCAAAGTAAAGTAAAAATACTTCTTGTGGTTGGACAAGAGTCCAGTGCGGACCACTTGTTGTTTGCCTCCCTCAAGGCCTTGGCCCTTATACCAGTCACTGAACCACTTTCTAAAAGATTCATCGAATGGTGACCTGTGAAAGACGCTTATTTCATTCCGCGAACAGAACTCGAATTTTGGTTATAAATTCTTACGATTTCAATGCTGTTGTTGATTCGTGTAACGCTCTTTGGTAAAATGGCGACTCTGACAGAACACAATGACAGCAGAATGACAGCAAAATATTTGCAAATATGGCTGCAGTCGGCTTTCAAAGTTCTATCATAGCTACTGAAAGACCCATTATATGTAGAGCTGATCTGCCTCCGGATTCTTGCAAAAAACAGAACTGGTTCGAAAACCGACTGAAATTTCCCTCTGAATGTGCGTACATCCAGGATTTTAGATGTGTGCCGATTCCGATATGGACAACGATCAGTATCCGATGGCTATCACTTGGAGGTAAGACACACGCAATTGATGTGTGGTAACAGTTAAAACACTGGGTATCGTCAGGTTAATGCCATCCAGCCATCTATCCTACTGTATCTGCAGATATATAATAAACATGCATAGATTCATCCAATTCAGGATCAGTAATTGGTTAGCTTTGAGAAATGGAAACCTCCAGCCAACCTTGTAATTTTTTCCACTTCTAAGGAAAGATACTTCCATCTACTCTTGCATCATTTTTGTCAGCAAAAAATAAAATTCTCCTAAATCCTTATAAATGCTGCCATACAAAGGACTTCAATATGCTGGCCATCAAAAGAATATCTATACAAAAAAGGACTCAAAATCAAATACAAAAGAAAGTTTATTTTAAAAATATATCCATTCACACGTCCTTTTTAAAAAAAAACAAACACACACATACGTAATCGTATCTCTCTCTCGCTCTGCACATCCATGAGATTTAAAGCCGCCTTTTATCGGTGCATATGTGTACCACCCTCGAGCATCCTCTTTCAATTAAGTGAGTTTCGCTTTTGTTTTATCATCACGCTTGCCACAGTCTAAAGAAAAAAAAATAAAAAAAAAAATTCAAATACAATCCATACAAAGTCAGAGCTGCCATTGTTCTTTTTTGTTCACCCCTTTGTAACCTACTTATTTGGGATTTCTTTTCTCTCTCTTCGGCTTATTCTATAGAAAAAGGAAAAAAATACAAAACAACTAAAGACAACAAAGCATTACGCAACAATATTCAAAAAAAAAAAAAAAAAGCTTAAAGGACGACCGACAGACGTACGTTTTCAACACGGATGAGAGGAACTTCCTTAATACGCCTTTGCTCTACGGATATGCAAAATGCAACACTTCGCTGGGAAAATATAAAAAGAAAATGAGAAGAAAAAATTAAAACAAAAGAATTTAAATTTTCTGTTTTCTTTGGTAGTGTCGACAGTGCCGGAGAGGAAGCTAGCGTAAAAGACGAAAGGGAATTCCGAAAAAGGAGCGCACACTATCTTAGAAACGTCGAGAGCTTCTTACTTAAAAGACTTTGTATGCTTTTTTTAGTTTAAAGAAATCTCCTTTAATCTAGTGTTGATATTTCTGCATTGGAATGCCAGAAAAACTATCTCATGGATGGCATGCCGGATTCCCGACTTATGGCAAATAATGGGATTGTTTGGAACAACCCCACTGAGCACTCTCTAACAGACAATCTCCTTCCCTAAAAGAGTACCTGATTGATAGATTCGGTCATTGTCTAGAAGAGTATCTATACGAGCTTGTGCATGTGTACATATAAGTTTTTCTCCATTAAAAATGGACGGATATGGCATGAATAAGTTTTTGTCTGCTTTGCTACCCCTCAGGATGCCAATTCCTTGCAATTTTTCAATTAATTTCAATTTTTTTTTCTGCCTTTTTTTGTGTTACTCCTCTCGCCGTGGGGATTTCCTGATCCATTTATCGACATCCGATTTCAATCACATGTTTGTGCGTTTGCTGGATGCTGCATATGGATACGTTCAGAGCCGTATATCGCTTGCGGGTGGGTGTGTGCTTTTTCAATTGATGTCAACTTTTGTGCGAGTATCTCAACCCCCTCGCTATGACAACGACGACGGACGCGAAGGTTTGTCAGTTGCAGTGATTGATTTGCCCGCAGAGCAGTATTTCCGAACCGAAAATTAATCCAAGCGAAACGTTTAAAGTTTTTCCCGTTGGGCGGTTTTATTTGTCGGTCAAAGGCACTAATTGAGCATGCGATGGAGAATTTTGTAAATTACTATTGAACGGCTTTTCGTTGGCTGCTTTTGTAACAACCGCATGATTAAGCGAATGGATGTTCGATTACTGTTGATGGGGGTAGTTCGGGTGTCGTCTGTTCTTGATGTGCTTTGTATGGAATGAAATCTAATATGTTAGCTGAATGGTGGTGATGGTAGTGGTGATTGGAAATCCGTCAAAAAAGGAGTGAATTGGTTTTGGTCAGACGGTCGAAAAGGTTTTGGGCAGGGTATGGTGTAGTGAATGAAAGTCTGGAAAGTTCATCAGGTTTGTTTTATATTTTTTTCAGTGCTTACCTGTTACGCAAATCACTGCCATTGTCAGTCTTTACAATTTGTACGTCCTTTATTGACGTTTTATTTATATCCCGTAGAACTTGGGTGCCCAAAACGCAATGTGGCGTTCGGTCACTCTCGCTTCGATGAGCCTTTCGCGGCGTTGTAAAAACTTTACGATAAGATCTGTCAAAAAACGCGACCGACGATGTTCCAAAACGAAATGTCACTTCAGCGTTGGGAGGTATGAATATGACAACTTAAATTTTTTTACAAAAAACCGCGAATATTATTTTGCCAAGAGTATACAGACAATCGTAGCGCACCAGGGAAATAATTATTTGTTTGATGGCAACTCATAAACAGCTGTGAGTGAACTGTCAAACTCGTGTTCGGTATTCAGTTGTTATCGTCATGTCCCCTTTGGATATCTGTCATGACTTGTTTCCGTGCTGTTTAACCTCACTAGGGCCTTCTTGGAAGGCTTCGATTTCAGTGGAATCGTCTATGTTCTCCTTGTTTCGTAGGGGGAAATTTTGCCATATATTTTCCACGACCTCTACAACAAGTCTTCTCAGCCATCTCAATGCTTATCTAGATGCCTCTAGTTTCACTCACCAAGTTCATCACTCTTCACTTGCAAGTGCCACCAAAAATTAAGGTTTTCCCTTATTACTATGCCCATCTTAAGTGACATCGATTTCAATTGATTTACAGCTGAGCTTACGTGGACGAAGTTCTAGACAAGGTCAAAATTGTAACTCTCTTTTGCGTATGATGTCAATGCCGTTGACATAAGCAAATAGCTGGGCGAACATCCTGCTACAAGTGTTGGCGTTAGAGTCCTACAAAATCCTTTCAAGAGCGATTTTGAAACCTCACATGACGGTGCATCGCCTTTTCGTAAACCACTTTTGACTTCGAAAGTCGATCATGGAGTTGCGAGTGGTCTCTATTGTCATCTTGTTTAGGCGCACAAGCCTTGCAGGGTTGGTAAATATTTACACCGTTCTGTATAGCTTGACTGTATACATATTGTCATAAACGGACTAAAATCGATGGTATGTATCGACTTAAAATTCTGGGATTTTTTCCAGCATCATGCATGTACTTGCCCGCCGATATTCATCGAATTAGGTCTTTCTAGATACCATTGGAAACACAGTACGTCATTGTCAATTGTCAAATTCCTAGCTTGTCATTACTGCAGGTACATTTCCTAATAAAGCGACTAGTGACTACCCAGCGCTCATTATGCTCCATAGATGGCACCACCACACTCTAACCAATGGGCTTGACAAAGTATTCTTCCTTTCCTTATCCCTTTCTTCCTAGTAAAATCTTCAAGAAATCAAAACGAACTTTTCAATTACCCACTAAACTCAATACCAATTCTCTCTGGAATTTCGTGGTTTTTTTTTCGTTCTTAACTGATATTCAAAAGACCATATTTCTTAACGGCAATAACGATTAAACTCCCTGCAGCCTTATAAACTCTTTTAGAACATCTGCTCCCACTCTCGCATGTAAGTATGTTATGTGATTTCCATAAAATTAATGCACATTGCCTGCGAATACTGTCCCAAGGGGCACATAAACGACTCCCGGCAAAAGCACACGCCAATGTAAGGTGTCACAAAAAATCACTCATTTACCTTCTCAAAGAAAAGCAAAAAAAAAAAAGAAAAAACTGTTATATGGTTCTTTTTAATGTGTTTTTCTATCGATCTTCAATTTAATTCTGAATTATGGTGTTTTTCTCTTAATTTTTTTTTTTTAAAGAAAAGATGTCATTTTTTTAATATAAAAGTAACCTAAGTGTAAGCAGAGCATTAGAATTTATTTATGGAAATTCACTTTGACATTTACAGCGGCATGGCGTTAAACATGGGTGCATTCAAAGCGTTTTTGTCATTAGTTGGTCTTAAGGTTGCAATGCAATGAGCAAACTAACGATTTTGAAATAAAAAAAAACTAAAAAACAATGACAATTGAAATGCAAGGGAAGAACTTTTTTTTAAAAAAAAAAAGGATTCCAAACGATTGAAAGGAATTTCTAAAAAGAAGCATAATTGCATCTCGCACAAAAACCGTTATGATTGTCGGTGGAAGACTTATTTGTAGTGCACCGCACGTGTACTCGTATTCAATATTGGTTTAGTCCAACCACATGTGTGTGGTCTCACACTAAGCTAAACAAAACATTCCACAACATCCAGGCCGGATGTGAGTTTGTCACGATTGCAAATAGAACGTCTCTACTGCTACCAATGAAGACAAACTAACGTCACGTCACCAGATAATGTGGTAAACCATTACCGAATTCATGTGAACCACTTGAACAACAGCACAAAAAAAAAAAAAAAAATAGCACTTGTTGAACTGTAGTGCATTCGCAGGATTGCACGATGCCACTAAACGAGCCTTACTTGCCACACACGGTTGTGCATACAAAATCCCATTTGAGGAGGCTTTTCCCCTTATGTTAGCTAGCCAGAGAGCTGGAAAAAAAGTGAACTCTGTGAAAAGTGCTTAATTTTTAATTAATACCAAATCACGGACGCATGGGGGTATAAAACGTAGGCAAACGATTGCGCTTTTTATTATCTCCCCTGCTCTGCTGCCTCTCTATGAAGTAATTGCTAATGCAAACGATTATGCAATAATCGTCAATGAAATGATTTCAGAGGGTGTATAAATGCATCGGTGTGTGTATGCAGCTTTAGAGAGTTTCAGAGTCATCGTGTCCTGCTGCCGTTTGCAGGCTTTTTGCTCGATGCCTGCCGGTATTAATGGATGACGCCTTGATGCAAACGATTTAATAATGTCGGCTCGAGTGGCAGACAGGTGCAATTGGTAAGCAGTCAGGCACAACAGAGTGCCTCGTTTTTGAGGGACTCATAGAGAGATTAATTAATCTGAGACTTGAGATTAAATTGTGCGCTACTGTGATGATTTGTTTGTCCATCATTGAATGGAAGGAAGCATAATGCGAGTAAATTGCTTTTCAGGAACAGTTTGCTGTCAGTTTGTGACAAGGCTATCATTTTAACTGATTTTGACTTCAGTCAGTAGTTGCTGGAAGGTACTTGTGAAAGGTGTTAAAGGGTTGGATAAAGTGAAACAAAAGTTAATTTAGCTCATATGAGAACGGAACTTTATTCTTCTAAATTGTGTGACAAATTCGGATTAAGACTGTTCATAAAAGAGTCTTCTCACCATTCTCGTAGATGCCGAGGAGTGATGTCGCCTATCTTCGCTACAAGCTTTGTTTCCTTACAAGGCATCTGGTGCACTCGATAAACTCAATTAGGTACAGACATATCTTAGGATTAGTATAGAAGACTACCGATTGCCGATCGGCTTTTATAGAGATGGCGGAGCAGTTCAAAATTCACCTCTGTTGGGTTCTTGGGCATAAGGATTCCAAAGATCCATGTGGCAAGATCCTAAATGGCAAGAAGAAAACTCAGTTCCAGTCAACAAATAAGTAATAGTAGGAGTGCCTACTAATAGAAAATCGCGGTAAATCCAGGAAAGACCATCGAATTTCAAGTTCAGATCAACCACCTTCTCATCGATTTCAAACCCGCATATGATAGCATTCCTCATCTAGAGCTCTACAAGGTGATGGATGAACTCGGGATAATAGCTAAACTGTCCCGCGTATCTCTGGAAAAGACCCAATGCAATGTGCAGAGTAGGAGTAGATCTTCAGAATTATTCCAAACATGTGTCAGATTCCGGCAAGGATATGCCGGCAAACCTGTGCTACTCCGATTTGACGAAAGTATGAACGTGCGCTATAAGGCTTTACTAGGAAGACAAACGGTCTATAGAACACTAATCATATCAGTTCTGCTGTATGTGACCAAGTGCTGGTCGATAAAGGGGTTAGCAGATCAGTTATTGGGCGATTTCAAACAACAAATTCTCCGGAGAATATTTGTGAGCGAGGTTACCGCGACCATTACGAGCACATGAACAACAATGCTCCACTAAAGAAGATCTTAAAATCACAGTCGCCAGGTTCGACACGACGAAGAAGACCGAATGTTCTTTTCTGACACCAAACCTCAATTGAAAACAACGTAATTGGGATCCGAGAGGATGAAAAGCTTGAAGGAGCCCTTTAAGTAAGTTGAGTAAGTAGGTATAGGTATCGTTCAGATTTGGTTGGTTTGCCTCTTTTGAGTGTTGTAAGCAATCCGCTGGTTACATTTCTATAAGACACAATCCTTGCTCCTTGTACTCTTTTCCCTTGAGTTCGTAAGTCACCAATCATATTTGATTTGTCTTCAGTTTCTTTTTGAATTCCCTGCATGGCAAAAAAAGGGCTTTTCCTTAATTAGTTCTAGGAAGCACGGGTTTTGAAGCGACTCCTCTGTTCTGAATTTTATTTGCCCAACTTCTCGGTGAGCCGCATCCAAAAAGTTTTCTCGTATTCCTCCTTTTCGATGTATGTATCTTATAAGGTGACATCTGCCCAGATTCTTCAATCCGTGATATACTTACACCAATTACCTCCTGCATTTGCCCAGCAATAAGAATTCAATAAACTCTGATGCCACCAACATTTTCGCTTCCCATTTACCCAATTCGAAAGCAAAATAAACCGGGTAGCAGCTCTTAAAAAATTTCGTAAAAGTTCTGAAAACAATAAATATATCCTTAATGCTCACCCGGTGTATTGAAAATTGAACTTCAGAGTTAAATATTTCCACTTTTCGAACATTGTTCTTAACCAACTGTTGAGTAAAGTCCTGCCCACTCAATTAACTTTTCCTCTTTGATCCTGAAGAGCGCTTCGAACTTTATATTAAAAAATAGTAGGCGTCAAGAGTAAAACAAAGAACGGATATAGTTGAGCGGTTGGTAATAAGTTTTTAATTAATTTTGAGCAGTATGCACCCAAAATGATAAAATGTTAAGTTGTAAGTTTTTAAGAAGTAGTTTCTTAGTCTTAGTTATCCTTTTTACATAAAAAAAAACCCCGAAATGTATGAATAGGCTGAATACGATCTGTAAAAAGAGTTTGAGGAAACGGATGATACTTCATTTTATCCCTAGCAAAATTCAGAACTCTAAAGTAAGTTAAGAAGAGCACCCCAGCTCTACTAAAACAAACAAACTGAGAGCGGGGATGAACCTTCAAATGTCTGTAGAAACCGCTGCTACCGGTTCAGGCTCGGCACCTCCTACAATTGGTAGTGGTAAGCCGCTTAAAAACATCAACAATAATAGATCTCTTGTGGTTTTCGTTTCATCTACGAGTACATTCCCAAAACTTGATCAGAAAAGGTGCCTTACTTTCGAACTCTTTTGTTGGTGATAGCAGAGCACAATGGGAGTCAACAGTGAGAAGCTTGAATAATGCAAACAGTTCATTGAGTTCCTTAAGCCTGGCTTCCTCAGACAAAATCTATGCTGCGGTGTTAGTAGTAAACGTAGGAGAAAGAACCTTGCAAAGCAACCACGGACAAATGACTCGCCTCTTAAAAGTTCTTCCAGAAACCTTTGCCAAAACCTGAAACTGCGTTGGATTACCTTGGCCAAGAAGGTTTGACACAGGGCAGATTAGCGGTGCCACTTATTATCCAGACAGCTGTGGATAGGCGACTACGGCTGACATGTCGCACACAGCATTACGGAGCTTCTCCGCTTAGTAGAGCGGTATCATGGCTAGTTGCTGGCGAGCATTTTGCGGCAATCGACATTTTGCACATACAGTTCGACAACCTTATTATCAGCCATTTAAGAGACCTGCCCTTGCAGCTGCGATTTGAAGTCGTTGAATATGTTTAATGGGGAACTGTTGGTGATCGTTGTTACTTTAACAATGCACAATCGCTAAGTAGAGCAAAAAATAATCGAAAATCTACTGTCAGCTGCGGCAGTTACTTGAATGGAATTCTTCTTCTTTTTCTTTTATTAACCGTTGAAATATATAACGCGTACGTGCACGTACATCTTATGCTACATATTTCTCCCACGTATATGCCTTGCTACTGCGCTGCTTGTCGGATTGGCTATTTGAATGGAATTATTTTCCATAATAAAGTAAAAATCATTAAAAAAAAATATTGAACGCTATTTCAAGTCCAATTTTGAAAAGAAATCAGCAGATGACCCTCCCTTCAGAATGGATGTGTTCAACATTAATTTCACGATGGAAGCACTTAAGCGTGTACCAGTACTTGTGTCTTGACTAGGTATTGTGTGGGTACAGTGTACCCGCTATGAAGTGACAAGCTTGTGACAAGGTCTGCTCAGTAACTGAAATTATTCAACTGACTTATGTACCAAAAGTCAAACTTAATTTAAGCTTGGAGTCGTGGTACCAGTTAAGATTTATTTGCATAAAGATCCTACATGCTTATAAGGTACACTTGATTCAAGAATTAAAGCCCGCAGACCACGCACAACGCCGAACTTTCGCTGATTGGGTGCTGGAAATGAATGAACAAGATCATGACTTACCCAAAATTATTCTGAGTGGTGAGGATCATTTCCATTTGTCTGGGTAGGCATCTGTGACTCCGAAAATCCGAAAGAAATAGTGGAACAACCTTTCCATCCACAACAAGTGATAGTTTGGTGCGGTTTTTGGTTTGCGGTGTCATTGTGCCATATTATCTGGTGCGACCATTTCATTAAATGTATTGCGTTAACGAACGATGTTGACTGACTTCATTTGCCTCAAATTGATGTTATGAACGTCGATTACATTTATTTTCAGCAGGAGTGTGCCACATCCCACATAGCTGGTGTAACAACGGCTCTATTGCGTGACAAATTTTCCTGACGTGTGATTTTTTAAAGTGGAGATTTAAATTGGCCGCCGAGATCGTGCGGTATAACAGCATTAGACCTTTTCCTTTGGGACTATGTTAAAGGTTAAGTCTACGCCAATGCTCCACCAACGATTCATGAATTAAAATAAAATATCAGACTTCTTATTCGCGAAATACAGCCGCAATTATACGAAAACGTGATGAAAAGTTTCATCAAAACAATGACTATTTGTAGGCAGAGCCGAGGTGAAGATTTAGCAGATATTGTATTTCATTACTAACCTCAGAACTTTTACTTTATATTAAAATAAAAACATCACCACTTTGCATTAAAATGTAGCGTTTTCCTATTAACTTAATTGACACCACTTGTTGGATGGGCCTATATTTTACTGCTTATTATCTGTTTACACGTCTACACGCAGGAAGAAAGTATTTCTTGATGCGCTCTTGAGTGCTTGGTTTGAATTTTGATTCGTAGTCTATTGAAATACATTATATGACGACTTATTTTTCAATTACGTTCGAAAGGAATACAAGAAAATTAAAAAAGTATAGAGCTGCTGAACAAAGTACTTTACTCTCCAAAGGATTACATCCAGATCACTTTGTTTACTGAGAATTTTTATAGTTTCCAATAAAACCCGTCTAAAGAATGAAAAGAAATCTGTTCCCTTTTCCCTGTTTTTATTTTACTAACATTTTTTTTTTTTATCTTTCAGTGATACATCGATATCAACGCGAGTGGATATGTTAACGCCAGCTATTGAAGTATACAAACCGCCCCTCTGACATAAGGACGACACGGTGGAGAGCAATTTAGGTAATCCATCGACTAGTAGTGATTTCTAGCATAAGCTAAACCAATCTGAGCTTAAGGATAATCTATTTGTTCTTCCATCATAGTGTCAATCAAAAACCAACAAAACAAAAAACCAATTAATAGTTAATATTGAAATTGTACCCACTAATAGTTGTAAATTAAAAAATCATAGAAAACAAAAAATTCTTAACAAATACCTAACATTTAAGGCAAACCTACTAAATATCCATAAAAAAAATCCAAACATTCAACAAACAACCAAAAAGAAAATCCATAAACGTTCAAAAACATAATTAGCTATCGCTTCAACAACAACATTAAAAAACAAATTCCTAAACTCTTTTATTTCCAATTTCATCGACGGAATAAAAAATCGCAGAAAAATAGTTAATAGTTGCTAGTAGAACCATTAAAAATCGCATATATTCATAAAATAAAAAAAGAAATATAACAAACTATGTATAAAATAAAATAAAAACTAAACACATTTTTTGTACCGCTAAGAAACGAAGTACGATAAAGAAAATAATAAATAAATAAATTTAACTAAATTACATGTAGCAAAATAAAACAAAACTAAGAATTTATAAAGCAAAAATAAATCACACTTAACATTAACAATCTAGAATCGATCCATCCTTCGCTAGTATTTTCGGCACAAAAACAAAAACACCTCACCCACCCACATGATACCCGTGATTTTAATGTTGCACTTTTTGTTAAATCAAAACAAAAAAATAAACAAATTTATGTTTTCAAAATTTTGTGTACAAAAAACAAAAAAAAACACTCAAACACATATATATTTAAAAAAACCAAAAAACAAAAACATTAAATTAATTAATTATTAATATGAATATGAATATATATATTTTTGGACTGTGATCATTTAAAATATGCAACACAAAAGCAATTCGAATATTGTTTTAAAATACAAATTAAAAAAAAAAACAAAAAATTATATAAATATAAATTTATAAAAAAAAAACAAAAATCAATACAAGCAGATATAAGTTAATAAATTTTTAATTGTGAATTGAAGGTAGTAGAAGAGATATATAACTCACACAAAAAAAATTAAGAAAAACACACAAAAGTTGTACGAAAGACATGAAAGTAATATATACATTGACTATATGACACTCAGACATATATACATATATATTAGGGGTAGTAGTTTATCAACTCGAAGGATTTAATAGTATATATACATATATAGAGAGCAATCCCTTCTTATTTTTTTTTTGTTGCATTGGCATGCCTCAGTTGAAGTTTATAAATAATTTTTATTTTATATTTTATTTGAATTAATGAAAGATTTATTAGCTGTGATTTTGATAAAAAATAAAAAATTATAAAATATAGGTAAATATTACAAGGAAAATACAATAATATAAAGAAAAAATTGTTACGCAATGAAAATGAGATTTGTTTTTGTTTTTTATTAAATGTTACCGAGTATCGATAGCAAATATTTATAAAAAAAAAATTGTTGCGAAGTGCTGTTTCCTTTTTTTGTTGCTGTTAAACTACCAAAGGACACACTTAATGGTTACTAGACGAAAAAGAATGTATTCATCTGTCGAGGCTTAGATTGGAGTGGCTGTCTGTGGCATGATACAGACCCAATTAGACCAGAAGAGGTCTTAGAGGTTAGGTTAGGTATACGGGTGCCATAGTTGGCAGGAGACTGTCAGCAGCTCACTTAGACTATCATCGAGTCCATAAGTAGAACCTTGAGAACCTAAATTTTATTATCGACGGCTGAATTGAACCACCCAGATATGTGTACGAATCTCAGGAGTTTGTTCAGCTCAATGTTTCTTAGATCAGGCAGCTCCGCAGGGAAATAGCTCCCAAGAGTGTTTTTTTTTCTTTTGGTTGCAAGTGGCGAATGGATTCTATTTCCTCTTCGTCTCTGCAGTTTATGAGTAGTCTTAGCCGTGCTGCACAATGGCCAGTCGAATATCCCTGCGACATGCACATTTTTACGAGTTAAGACCTCAACAATGTATCTGTAGCTCGCATGATTTGTAGAACAATATTCTGCTTCAAAGCCTGTCAAGATACTAGTACATGGAATATTTCATGAAAAATTTTCGTTTAAAATAACCAACCGCCATCGATGAAGTCCATGTTTCCGCACCCTTAAGTAGGACTGGAGTGATAAGAGCCTTATATAGACTTCTCGGGATAAGGCATTACTACACAATTGGCTTGGAAATAGAGGTTAGCAAGAGATATACTTCGTTTTGTTTATGTATACTTTTTACTTACTTAAATCCTTGCACCCGTGCGTCGAAGGGCAAACGGCATCAACAACGCCTGCAGGCCATCTTGTTCGAAGTTTTGAAACGCGTCTGAGATGCCTCCCACTCAATCCCAAGGAACTCAATTACTCCTCGACTGTCTGTGCCATGTTTTCCTAGAGCGTCCCGCTACTCTGCCTGCCATTGCATGGCGTATTTCGCCATGTTGTCGTCGCGTTCAAAACTTGATGTTCGTTAGAGATACGACTGAGCCTCAAGATGGATCTTAGACACCTGTTCACGAAAGTTTGCAGCTTGCGTGTGACAGTGGTATTCACCTTTCAACTACTGCACCCATAAAGCTGTACTAATTCCACTTTGGAGCGGAATACACTGAGAAGTACACTCGGAAACTCGCCGGTGATAGCCCACTGATTTCTGTCAATGAGGTCAATACAGACTTTTGAAAGATTGTGCAACACCTTCTGAGTTTCGAACAATATTTCGAAGGATTTTTTCACCTTGTTTTAATATTTTTTTGACATCAAGACCTCGGTGAGGTCTTTAGCGAAGCTGATGTAGCAGTCAGTCTCTATCAACAACCTACACAGACGGACGAGTTTGGCAGGGATGTTGAAACTAGGCATGGGTATGTACAGGTCGTCTCTAAATATGCTGTCATAGGCGGGTTTGAAATCGATAACGAATTAGTGGGTATCAACTTGGACATCTTGGGTTTTTTCAGGATCTCCCAGAGTGTAAAATTGTAATCGATTGTTGCTGTTCAGGCTGTGGACGAAAGGTTTTAGGCGTTCACTTAATATTGCAGATGAGATCTTACACGCGATGTTGAGGAAGCTGATGCCTCTCTAATTGGCGCAGTTGAGGAAGTCTACTTTCTTGTGGATCAGGCAAACAATGGTGAGATTTCATTCATCAGGCGTTCGGTCAAATGACCAGATTTTTGAAATGAGTTGATGTGCTCTCTGCGAAGTCGTTTTCAGCTGCTCTTCATAGCTTGGCAGACAGGCTGTTAGGACCAGCAGCCTTGTGGGACTTATGTTTGGATATTGCTATTCTCACGTCCGTTTGGTCAGGTGGACGGAAGTTTTGGATATAATCAGCTTTGTTAAATGGCTGATGTTTGTCGCCTTTCAACTGTCTGCAGAAATGCTTTTTCATCTTTTCAGCATCAACTGCGACTCTGCTACAATATTTCCTTCTTCATCTGTACATGTTTCTGTTCGAGCTTAGTTGCCTTGGGACGTTCTTTTTAATTTTTACTCCTGGAAATGCATCACTCTATGTTCTCGATTGGGCGCTTCTCATGGTCTGAAGTCGATGTCAATCCCGTCTTATCTGCTCGTAGAGCACGCAGACTGCCCTTGTTCACCTCTGCAATGCCGCTTTGAATGGCTTTTATTTTGTTTTGTACACTTACTGGCATCATCGGTTGCTAAGTGGAGGTCTAGTGAAACTCAGCATATTAGCTGCAGTTCTAATGATGACTTTTTGGCAGCTACTGGTCTTCGGAGGCATGTCTTCCGTCGATTTGTTTGACGTTTGTTAATCACAACACCGCAATATTCCCCAATAATTATTATTAAAGCGAGAAAATCGCACACTGACTATTTTGTCGCACAGCAAGGTGAACTAGCCTAAGTCCTTTTCGAGATGTAGTGATACATACGTAGGATACGCTTACCGATCGTACTACGACAGACGTCTTTCCTTCCTATTCGGGACCGTCCGACAGGATTTTAACACTGTAGTTAACGACGGTGATCTCTGCATATCACCAAGAAGAACTGAGTGCACCCAATGGCTTTATCAGGATACTTTAAATTATCCCATAAGGTTGTCGGGCTCTGTGGTGACTTTTTGAAGAATTTGAAGAACCGGAAGATAGAAGTATGTATCCACAGGGGATAGACTTGAATTCATCAGGAAGGAGGAGTGCCCACTGGTTTGAAGCTGACTTTTTCCACAAAAGATTGTTTAGGTGACGTAAAATTATTATTTTTTTGTTTTAAAAAGTTATGTATACGCCACAGGAGACTCCTGTCAACTTTCGTTTCTTTCCCTTTTCTCAAAACCAGCAAAACCTCCGTCCCGATACATTATTTCTATTTCTTTAATTGGAAACAGCATTATTTAAAAAAAAAAAACGAAACTAAATATTTTCATATAAGTAAATTTAAAATAAATGAACTAAATAAAAAAAATAATAAAAATAAGAATAATAATCGTAAGGCACTAGGACTTATCAAGATGCAAAGGAGGGAAAGAAAATACTTGTTTCAAAGTATTTTTTTTTAATCCAAAACATATAGGAATAGACTATTATTAGAAATTGATGAAAGGCTTGATCATAGAAGAAAAAAATAGAATAATGGTGGTCTAAAATAATTCCACTACGCACAAGTATTTGGCTTTTTGCAATCATTTATGTACTTTTAGTGTCACCTTATTTATTCCTTTAATTTTATCCGTTTCCTTATCTTTTTTTAAAAAAATTGGTTACATGAGAGCAGTCCAATGGATGGCACGACAATATGATATACATTGAAGGCAATTTTTGAACGTTTCTGAGCCGAATATGACCTGTTTCCGTAGTAGACACGTCCTGCCATTCATCCAACAAATCTCATCAACAAAACCATCATCCATCCATATTTTTCGCAGTTAAAAACCAAAATTTCTCATCAAAAAAAAACTATTAAAAACAAGAATTGCTATAGAAAATAATACTCGAATATAAAAAAAAAAAACTAACAAAACTTTAAAAAAAAAAATCGTGCTTGACAATATTGTTTCCATCATATAGAGGAAAAATATAAGTAAAACAAAAAAAAAATATAAAACTCAACACAAAACTCATAGTTCATTCAAACTACAACAGAAGAAAAAAGAATATAAAAATAGTTGTTATAACAAATTGCAAAAAAAAAAGAAGTTATATAAGCATAGAATATTTAAAAAAAAGAAAATAACTTGTTCATTAATTTTTTTAAAAATATATTTATTTATGCGAAAAAATAATTATTTGTTGGTTACTATTACTATTAGACAGGCAAAACAATTTATATATTTTTTTAGTATTAATATCAAACGAATGAGAATTATATATGTATAAAAATAAATACATAAAGCAAACAAAAAAAAATATTTTTAGTCAGGTTAAAGGTATAAAAAAAACAGAAAACCATGTTAACACTAATTTTAGAGAAATTATTATTCGTTAAGTGTATATTATACATACACAACTATATAAAATAAATTAACTGCATTCGAATGAATAATTAAAAACATGAAAATATATTTTTTATTAAATGAAATGTATTCAGTTGAGCACGTAGAAAGCGAAGAGAAAGGCTTGAAGAGAATTGTGTATGTAAAAAAAACTACAAGAATTTAAATTAATACATGATGATAAAAAAAGAAATGAAGTGAATGAAGGCCTACCTGAGGATGGTAATATCTTATATATTTCCTTACACATAATTCAATTTATTTTTTTTTGCAAAGTAAAACTAAACTAATTGCACTCGATTGGCTTTGTTAATTTTATTTTATTTCTCATAATTTAAATTTAGTTTATTTAAAACTTTAATTATGAAACAGGAGAGGTAAGTGATACATCACTCTACTAACAACTAAACCTTTTATATAAATTTGTGTTACATTCCAAGCAATGCTACCCACTTCTAAATATTTGCTGATTTATGAAGCTTCAAGCTAGGTCAAGCCAGTGATGTCAGATCGTGGAATTTCGTCTGACACGCGAGGAATACTCGACTCGGACTATGAGATTTTCGTATGTTGAAAACTTTAAATTTACTCAATTCACAATCGTCGATGAAAGCATATGTCAATCGGCAAAAAGTTAATCAAAGCACACTACACCTACATCCCCACCCTTTTTTTAATATAAATAAAAAATACTAATAATTTCTCCCTTACTAAAGTCAAAACAAAAAAAAAAATTTACAAAACTCAAACTAGCAATAGCCATTGTGATTCACTCACTATTGTGAACTACCTTTTAACCGAACTAATACAGTTGTCGGCCATTTGCTTTTTTGACTACATCCACAACTTATTTTCTAGTGCAAAATACTTATGCACAATCCTTGACCACAAACTTTAGTTAGAAGGTTAATATTGAACAACGGGTGAAGAAAGTAAGTATAGCTTTCTTTACTTACTTACTTAGATGGCGTGACAGGTTCATGGGCTTCAGCCAACAAGCCTGTCCAGTTAGCCCGGTCCTTAGCTAAATGCCTCCAGTTGTGCACTCCAAATTGGTTGAGATCTCCTTTTACTTGTGCGCGCCACCTTAGGCGAGGTCTTCTTCTACTGCGTTGTGCCTCCGGGATAGATTCGAAGACTCTACGTGTCGGAGTATTGGTGGTGCTCTACATGTCCTAGCCACCTCAAGCTACTGATGCGCATTTTTTTGAGTGAGTTGATGTCGCTGTACATCTCGTAAACTTAATCGTTGAATTTTCTCCTCCAAAGCTCGTCAACGCAAACGGGACCGAATATCTTACGAAGAATTTTTCTCTCGAACCGAGGATAACTTCATCTGCTTTCGACAGAATCCATGCTCCAGCGCCATAAAGCAGAACTGGAAGAATTAACGACCTCTACAAGATGTAAATACCAAAACGGAAGGAACATCTATTTACAGCGTCCTCTGCTGCCTTCTATGACTCCCTGTCGTAGATAAGATTGTGGAAATATTTAAAGAAAAATTTTTTTTTACTTTCTGACGATGTAATTGTCCTAACATTCCTTTCAGTCCTAAGCGAAATTATCGCTACTACTATGCGCTACTACCAGTCAATAATTGGTCAGACCGACCAATGTTCCAGATCGATTGGTCAGTGCCAGAGATCTGGGAGTCGATCCTTGAAAGACAGAGATCGCTATTTTCTCTAAGATATGATCAATCTCTGCATTCAAAGATCGAATGAGTTATTAATCCGGTCAACAACGTTGATCATTATATCACTTTTTCTTAAACCGTTTACCCCAGACCTACACATATCCACATCTAATCCTTGTTTATTTGGGAATCGTTATAGAAACAATGATACACCTTCCCATCCACAACCCCCCACTGTAACTTAATTCCTTTAAATGCCAATAACAATGACAAAAAGTAATCAGTTACCACTACCAGTACCACTTCCATGTAGAAACTTCCTAATGAAAAGCTTGCCAATAATTCCATTGCCATTCTACGATGTGCATAGAACCATGCCAACCACACAAAGAGGGCGGCGGCAGTTCCGCTCTTTGATCTACTGACCTAATTTATGGATTAAGTTCTCCAATCCACTCGCCCTCAACTCAGCCATAGAGATTTACCATTTTCGAATCCTGATTATCGACTTGTCAACCTCCCACTTGTATACTACACAAACCACCCACCCATCCACGTATATATTGGCCTTTTAACTTTTTCGCATCCTTAACTACCGGATGAGTCGATATTTTGCCATTAAAACCCTCTAAACTGGCGGCACTGCCATTGCTACTGCCAGCCAACAACCAGTTAGCGTTTTACGATAACGTAACGATGCTGCGGACAGACACTGTGGAAAAAAAATACCAACAACAACACTAACATCAACCGTCTGCTAATGGATACAAAATGATTACATTCACATCAGCACATCAGGTAGAAATAATTTCGTTTTCACTTTGTGGATTATCCTTTGGAGCGTGTGACTTCTTTCATATGCAAAGCACAATCGACATCTGTCTTTCTCGCTCCCCCTCTGGACGATTATAGCACACCGTTGTATATATGTATAGACATCCTTTGGATAGTACGTTTTGCAGATTAGCTACGTATTAACTCCATAAAAGGCTGGTGCTAAGGAAAAGATACGAAAAGTATACTTGAGTACTCCACACTGTTTCTGTCATTGCCGTCAAATGGTGATTATTGGCCCGATAATATGTGATCCTATGGTGCAATCGTATTTCGTATGAGTATAACCTTAAAGGCGTCAGCGACACGGAATAGAGGATATCATTACGTATTCTCTGGGGGGGCTGAGGTAATTTACAAATGAATGTGATTGTAGTGATTACTTGGGAATATTTAAGTCATGGTGTTTGCTTGGGCTGGTTATGTCACTGAGGTAAACAATTCCCGTTGACTTTCGTTCGTGCCTCTTCGAGGGAACTGTCAAAATTTAGACTCTATGATTGATGATCGTCCTCGGAGGATATTTTTAGACTTCTAAGGTAAGGCAGCAGAGTAAATATTTTGCTTAGATTTCCGATTTGCTTTCATTAGGATTAACTGACTAGACTGAGATACTAGGGGTCGCAGTTTGGTGCTCAAATAGAATAGAATAGGTCAGTGCGCGTACTTTTTGCACCAAAATTCGTAGTTTGTCAAATTACACAGGTGAAATTCTCTGAGAAAGAGGTAAAAAAAGCTGGGCCTTATTTGGATCATCTACCTCACTTTAATCGTATCGGAAAATAGGCGAATTGCTGGACCCCATCACCGTTAAACCTTCTGCAGGATTAGTTGTTCCAAATTCTCAGCACCAACTGTGTTTAACGACTTAATTCTTCCTCTCTACAGGTTCTTGTTCGGAATTTATTAGGACAGATGTTCTAAGCGCCTTTGGTAAATCTTTCGAACATCATTACTGGAGTGGCATTTGTCTACGTACTCGATTGCGTATTTCTCATACACCTGGAGCTAACGAGGATTTCTAGTCCTTCTTTGCAGCCCCGCATTGTATGGCGTTGCCACTGTTCTTCAGGGGTATTCGAAGCATTAAAGTTTTAGGGAATACGTGGTCATCAAAGGCTATGCAGTCTGTTGCGAATGCAATTTCGCAATAGTTCTTCGTTGGCTGCAACAAGGAACTTGTCCGAGTCTTTGTCGGCTTTTAGGAAGGTTATGACATCCAGACTACTAGGAGCATGTCTTTCATCAATTAGAATGTGCTCAATTTGGGTGATCAAAATTGCATAGTACCAAAGGAAATTGACTTAAATCCGTTTCCGGACGTGGTGCCATGTTGGAATGTTCGTAGGAGAATTCTTTGTTAGAGTCGCCTTTTTTCTCCAATGGGGCATGAGCGCATATTAGGCTTAAAAAGAAATAAAAAAGTTTTTGGTCGCTGTCTATCTGCTTACAAGATAATCCTTCCAACAATTTACGAATTTATGCTTACTTCTACATTTTTATGGAAGTCTGCTTAAATTCGTAGCTTCACTCCCAAAATAGCCGACAAATATATCCAAAATGGCAGACGCAGAAAAAAAAATGCAATGTATGGAGGGTGTGTTCGGTGGATATCAATGAAGTGTAAATTTTACGAGAACTTCTTACGGGAAATTTTATTAGTTGATGGGGCGAAATTCTGGCAGAAGGGAAATATTTGCTTTAAGAACTGTCATGTCATCAAAGCGTAAAGTGTTAAAAAAAAAAGCAAACACGGATTCGTGATTTACATGTTACAGGGATGTACCTAAAATGTCAATGTGTCAACACGGAAAATGCTGGGTCGTGCTCTTTGTTTTTTGTAAAAAATTTTTTTGTTTTTTCGAATACGGGACCAGATTACCAAAATAATGTAAACAAATAGTTATTGAAGAGAAAGAAAAGAATTTATTTGCTTTATTCGTTGACTTTAACAGCTGTAACTTTAAATTTTTTATAAAAACAAAGAAGTAAACTAAATTATTTCAAAATTGTTTGGTAATATTAATGTGACTTTAAATAAAATAATTGAGCCCAAAAGCTTGCAAAACACTTGCCTGATGAAAAATCGGTCTCAGTTTTCAGAGACACATCCATGCTCTTACATTTTCGATGTTCCAAACGTTTTTTTTTCACACGATCTTTTCAATGTGCATTCGAAACCATTCACAAATAATTGATGAAAGTTATGGAATTGCTACAAACAAATGATATAAAAATAGATAAATTAAAAATCACATTTGTGACACATGTATGTACACTAGCTCTCCCTAAAAAACACCTCACAAACACATTTTTTCTCTAGTTGTCTTCGTTTAGATAAGAATCTATCTAAATTCCTGTAAAAATGCAAAAAAAAAATTAAAGTATAAAAAAACGGGAAGACAAACAAAAATCTCCTGGGTAAAACGCACAAAAATTAGATTTACCAGAATACCTAAAAACTAGAAAAAAAAAAAACAAGATTGTAACTAGAAAAATAGAAATTTATTAAAACTCAAATATTTTTAAAAAAAATTAAAACGAAATTTCTACACTTTATGAATTTCTCCACCAAATATGTTGTCCAAATTTTTAATGAATCTATATTCATCGCTTTATTTTACCTTAGCTTTCTCATGTACTCGTAGAACCAATAACTTGGTGCTGTTATTTACAGAATCGGCTTACAAACTGCTGGAAAAATATTTCATGTTCATAGAGCTTTTCGGTTCCGCTCAAGATGAATACCATAAGTTGAGCTGAGTATATTGAAAGGAGTAGAACTTTTTTTATTGATTTCGTGGTATGCCCAGGGTACGGAAACAAATACACATGTGTTCTCAAAACGACTCATGAATCACGACTCACTAATCGAGAACCGCGACCTCAACTTTGCGAATTTTTTGAAAAGTCCTAGGTCGTTGGCCATATAAGATTCAAAGGAAAGGCCACAAGATCAGAGCATGTATCGGGCATTGGATAACTGAGCTCTTGAGCAGTTGGGAACGGATCTTAATTTTACTGGAAAATGTATATTCAGCAACTAAACGCATTTTTCACTGAATGGTTCCGTCAATAATCAAAATTGTCACAACTAGAACGATGCCATTCCACAACAGTTCCAGCAGTTTCCATTTTAGTGAAGCGCTAGGAACGGTAATACGTTTTCTGAGATAATAGCTTCGTAGCGGAAACACTCAACAGCCAAAGGTAAGAATTAGAAGAAATGAACATGCATAGATAAAATATGGTGGTCCAGTAACCCGACGCTACGTCATACAGCAAGTAAATGTGTGGCACCTTATTGATGGAAAAGTTTCCAGGACGCTAGAAGGGGTCATGTCAACTTACCTCCACGATTGTTAGATTTGACGCACTTTAACCTTTTTTCCTTTTAGGGCTGAGTATATAAACTCGCAACGATTTGCGGCGCTCAGAAAAATATCATTCAAAACGTTGCTAAAATTCAGCCCAATTTGTGTGAAAGATGAAGAAATTGAGTCGATCGGGCTGCTTTTGAATGTGCTTTACGCAACAAATCATTTTATTTAATTCAATTTCAAAAATTTAGAGCCCTTCAATCCTCCTCTGCTTCCTTAGGCTACATAGACATACTCACTTAAAAATTGAAGATTGTAGTTAGAAAGCCAAAAGACCTGAAGATTCACCATCTCATTACAATCACCTCTGCCCCTAAATGTACGATGTACATATGTTGCAAAACAAACGTTTGGATGATTCAAAATAACCTTTCGACAAGAGTGGAGTGAGAAGTGCCCTTTCTTTGTAAAACTGCTTAAGCTCATGGTAATTCGATTTCGGACAAAATGTGTGGGATAAAACTTACTTCACATTCGCTCAAATTGTGTTCGATAAAAAGCTGGTTTCTCTATGCGAGTCCATGTTGTGAATGACTCATGCGAAGCAACTCACCGCATTTACGCCCATTTTGAGTGCGAGAAAAATCGACTCATACCATGAACGCCTACATTGTAGCCGAAAAAAACTCCCCTCTCCATATGCATTCATATTATGTGAAATAGCAATCGACTCACCCCATATTTTCTTAATACAAATAGACTGGGCGCCATGACTCAAGTAGTTAGTGCGTTGGATCGCTAAGTGGGAGGTTAGACATTCGAATCACAGAAACACCAAAAAGTTTTTCACGGTCCTACCTCTCACGAATGTCTGACAGACGTCCGAGAGTAAAAACTGTCAAGAGAAAGCTTCGGATATGGCTCTAAACTGTAGGTCCCTTCCATTTATGTAAAAAATATAACACGCACAACACGAATAGTCACGAGGAGCTAAGCCCTGGACCATATACGTCTGTTGCGATAAGTATTTGTATTTGCAAATAGACATCACATGTTTTCCCATTTTATGTGTGATATGAATTGGTTCCTATTAGCGTTCAAATTTCATGCGTTGAAAATCGACTCATATCATGGACGATAGAAGTCGAATCTCCCTATCCGTACCCTTGTTGTGCAACGACTCATTCCATATGTGTGAAAGCCTTAAATTCGACTCCTCTCATGGGCATCCATTTTGAACTAGCTCATCCAATAAGCTATCATCATCATAGTGAGTCGATTTTTATCACTCACAAGATGAGGGTTCATGAGCGCCTTTATTGTGTACACTTTAAGTCGACTCTCTTCATGACTGTGATTCGTGGTGATTACCTCATATTAGGTGCGATATAGAACGACTTATTTTCACTGAACGTGTACGCAAAATAAGTTGAAACCACATAGCACCCACATGACAGGTTTTTAGAACAGTTCATAATTTTTACTCATATACCACTCACCAACTTGTGTTTCTGTATCCTGGGTATACCTTTCCACTTTCTCGTAGCTCTACTTCCCGAAGAAACCAAAGAACAGGTTGTCACATCTGTTAAGTCGTCTTATAGCCTAAAATTTGCAATTCACCTGATATGATTTTTAATTTCAAACTCGAAATTATTTAGCCGTATTCGTTATGTAGTTTGGCATCACTTTGCATTACATATCATTCATAAGCACTGAAATTCAAAAATTTTTATAAATTTTAGAATTTTGTTTTTATTTTAATTGATTTACCCTGCATTGGAAAATGGGCTTGAGGAGCTTTATAACAAAAAAAAAAAAATACATAGAATGCCTTAGTTTTTTTAGAAAAAAAAAATAATAAGAAATATAAATTTATATAAAATTTAATATTTCTTTTATGTAGATTTTATAGAATACCGTAGATTTTGTAGATTCTATGCTAAATAGCCCATTATCCATAGATTTTTATAAATTTTTTTTTTAAACAAAAGGCCAATCATAAAAGATTTTCTTTTTTATTTTTAGTTAATCCATCAATTACGTCCATTTAACATTAAATGCTTAGCACGCATTCACAAAGTATTAAATAAAAATGAAAACATAAAAAAAAACAATTGATATCCATAAGCAAAAATAAAAACAAAAAATATTATTATGAATGAAAAACAACAAAATCCGCAAATAATAAAATTTAAAAAAAAGACGTAGTGATAGACAAGCTTAAAATGAAGAAACCCAAAAAATTAAAAATAGTTGTTAATAATAAATTATTTATACTGTAAGAAGCTGAAATACATTTAATACATACACATTTCGATATAAGAATGGTAAGCTAATGAATTGTTAATTTTAATTAAAAACATAAAATTAAAATGTTAAAGTTTGAAGCAAGAATATATTTATAAGACAAAAGAAAAAAAAAAACCCTTAATTTAAGATTAGATAAAGTCGTATATATACATTTTTTTTTGCAAAAAAAAAATATATATCTTATAAAACCAAAAATATAAATTTACATTTTTGTATAAAAAAAAACAGAAAATAATATCAGAGTAAAAAAAAATATTAAAACTATAGAAAAATACATTTGAAAATGTATTGAACACAGCGATGGTGTTGGTTAATTAATAAATAGTTAATATTTAAACGGATAAACTAGTGTAACGGTTTATATATATAAAAAAAAATAACATTTAACTGTAATGGAAATGAAAAAAATTAAATATTTAAATTTAATGAACACACATTACGGTTTAAATGAAACAAAAAATCATAAAAACTTAGAGTGTAACGAACAAGAAACAAAAGAATAAAAATAAAAACGAGTTTTATGAACAATGTAATATTTAATTGAATTGATTATTATTAATCGAAAAAATAATATGAAAACAAAACAAAGAAAACCAAAACTGATAAATAAACGTTTTATGAAAATGGAATTTTTTGAAAAGTGCGTTTTACTTCTATCACTACTTGGTGAGGTTCTTAACAGGCTGCACGAGTGGCAATGGGACTTAGCTCTTACTTAGTGAGCTGAGCTAAAAGCTAACTTTAAATTAGCCCCAACTGGAGATCCTTACTAGCGCTATCACTAAATATCAACACTTTCTCTTCCTCTGCGTTCCTATTTCGTTCTTCTGTTCCTTTTCTTCGGCGAGGATTTTACTACTACTAATCTAGGTGTTTTTTGGACTGCCTCTCTTTCGCGCTTGTATAGGAATGTTGATTGATATTGCCTTTTTGACAGGGTTCGGAAGATCCGTCCTTTGAACGTGACAATACCAACTGAGCCGGTCGTGCTCCAATTTTTCGAGATGGTTTTTTAACGTTAAGGCTTCTTTGCATTTGTGAATCACTTTGTCTGCTCGTTGCAGGGACGTTTGATCCTGACTTATAATGGCTTCATAGTCAGTGAGGAATAACCGATGCACTTTGGGGTTCGTCACTTTGCTTCAAACAGATAATCTAAGACTGCAACAAATAGCAAAGGACCTAAGACGCTTCCCTGGTGCACACCGATTTTAGTTGGGAACTCTTCAGGACTCAGGCGGAGTATATTATACATGTCCATGACGTGCCATAAGAGCCGTAGTTGGAAGATCCATGTCAGTGCGGTCTTAGGCAGTTTTAGAGAAAGTCCGTCATTGACCAAATTTTTACATTAGATATAGAAGAAACGATCCACACAAATCGATATCCACCACCTGTTCATCAACTTCAAAGCAATTTACGATAGCATTGAGAGTGATGCGCTATATTATCCTCGCCTGTCCGCGCAAAATGAGGATAGAGAACTCCTGCTACTCCATCAAAGTAGGTAAGGACATCATTAAACATTTTGGTGTCAAGAAAGGTCTTAGAGAAAGTGATGCGCTATCATACGATTTCTACAATATAATACCTGAAATGATTGTACGTAGCTCCCAAGTCAACACCAGCAGTAAAACCTTTACAAGCTCGTCCAACTACTCGGTTGTATCGTGGATAAACGTGGAAAACTTCCAGCTAACACAACAAAAAATGATCAAATAGGTTGAACACTTCAAAGAGGTCCTTAGCTTGGTCCCCAAGATTACAAGCATTCAATGGCACAAGGAAACGTACCCCAGGTTCTTAGAACCATCGCCATCAATGCACCAACGAAAACGAAACTAGTTTCGGAGATCAAAAGTACGGGCAATGACATCCATTTCGAATTCCTTAAATTTGACATATTCTATCCACCGACATCTGGATGCTGCGCGAATATCAGTATCTGACGTTGTGTTGCATGGATTATCATTTACTGTGTAGAATGCTTAATATGTCTTGAGTTAATTACCGGAGGGGGGGTGGGACCAGGATGTTCCCGCGAAAAAAGAGATTTTCGGTCGGCAGCTACAGAAAGTTAAATCACAGACAATCTTTAGGTCAGACGTAAAATCTCTCCTGTACTACTTGAGAAGTGAATCCTGAAATAAAACATTTCTAACCAAATGACTACTCTAAATACTCAAGATCTGGAACCGTACCAAACAAAAATTTGCGAACACAAGCTTTTGATGCCTAGCACCTGCTTTGCAAAGTGATTGATGACTACATGCATCACCGTCTTGTGGATATGCCGTCTGACACAATGAACTCAAAACTCTAGTTGCTGAGCAAAGTCAATGCCGACTTGGACTCAGTTTTATCGGCATCAGGATTGCGAGAAATCGAGTCTCTAATTAACTTGCTAAACAAGACTTAGAGAAGATCTACTCATAAGTCCTACGAAAGTTGAATTTCTCTGAACATAATTATAAACGAATACTCTGATCTGCTAGAAATTCGTGGCTTTCTTGTTACCTCTTGAAGGCTCAACTACAATAATAGAATGGGTGCGTATGTCAACGTACGTAACTTTGCGAACACAAGGAACTTGTATTGTATGACCGTAATTGCTTCTTACTTAAATTCGTCAAGTTTTTGTCCACTTTTGCTTACTTACGAAACATATGAAAAGAGCGAGCCTATTCGAACCCATCCGCTCTTTCTTTGGAAAATTTTACATTTGACTTTAACAGCTGTGTAAATCGCTTCCATTCACATACGCCTTTTATGGGCAACTTAAGCAATTGACAGTACTGAAGAAAACTTAACGTCGAATTTTGACATAAGCTTCTGATTGCTGTCAACAATTATAGTTGACGCTTAAGCAATATAAAAACATTACAGATACTTCACTATTGTTCAAAAAAAGGGCAATACGCCTTCGATAAGCATCACAATCTGACAGCCCTATCTGCTGGGCTTGTGGAGAGGTGTAAATTTTTGAAATTGACGTGTTGAGTGCTTACATCAAAAAGTTTTCCTGTACGGAAAATTAAGAAATTTTATCAACGAGGTGGACCAGTAATGAGTATAAATACTTTAGTGGAGGTTATCCTACTCGGGCACAAAAATTGCTTACGAAGCCAGAGTTCTTAATCGTCCTTAATGTCCCAAGAAGCTCGATAACGAACCATTTATTTTCAGCTAATGGAGATGACATGAGAGTACTAAAAATCTCGAAATACATTACTCAACGACACACAAATCCAGAGTTTTTCGAAAACCCCAGAATAATATACCAAGTGTTTGACATAGTGCAGTCATTTGTACATTTAAAATCCCTCTACTCACTTACCTTTCACCTCTCCCATACCATAGCACACGACTAATTAACAAACTTCTCACTTTCCATCGAAATTGCTTCTTAATACTTCATTAAGTGCACGTAAAACCAAAACGCACATCATGCGCGTCCAACACATTATCTCCGTGCGTCACTGGCACAACCCCTACGCAGTAGGCACTGAAGTACTTGTAGTTAATGGATTGATGAATATGAAACGCCACAAAATAACGCACAATAACAAGCTACTTAATGACACTTTGCATCGAAAACCATACACGGAGCACAAACCAGACCGCCCTCATTTCTGCCTATTAAACGAGCACACGTGTCCAAAATAGTCTCCAGAAATGGAAAACTTCCAAACTTCCCTACTGCACACCCGAAATGAGTTATTCATTAGCCTGCCGGCTAACGAAGTGGGAGGAAATTAAAATCGAAATCTCATTAAGTTAAACTCTGATGGACAATCAAATGTGCTCAAATGTAGTTGCCACCCCCTCGGTCTAAAAGGATTCTCCTCGCGGATGTCCTGTAATTACCATTTGAAGTACATATTTAAGTCTCCACCAACACCACCATCATTTGGTGTGTCAATTTGAATTTGTTCCTTTTTTGTTTTTTAAATAGAAAACGCCTTAAATCCATTAAGCCATTCCCAATTACTTAAAGCGAGTACTTTGAGGAGGTCCTTGCTGCTTCTTAATTCTGACGTTTTCGTATGCCTATGACAAATAATTCCAAATAGACAGGAACGGACAATCGATTGCTTGGTCAGATAGTTCAAAACGATAACAATAGCTTTATCATGTAAGTTTTTCAGTGGTGTGGGGCGGGTTTGGGGAAGGCGAAAAGGTCCTGCCAGAGTGCACAGGGTAGTAGGTATCTAACTCCCACATTCACACTATTGGTGCCATAGAAATTAATTATTGAAGCTGGGAAATTGGTTGTAGTTGCCTTTGACCCCCAAATGACTTATAAAACACATACACACACTTGCACAGATATACATAAATACACATAGCCCACCAGGGTCCGATAGTTTATGACCCGGCCAACTGTGTATTCGATTCCTAATCGGGTTAAGTTATCCTTTAAGGGTTTGCTGCCACCGGTCGGTGTAGTGTTCTTTTTTTATATAACGCGAAGCTATGGTAATTCCTTTGGACATGCAATCCTCTTCGAGACGGTGTAAGGGGACGCACACACTAAATTTAGAACAAATTGATGGGCTGAATGGAATTTCGTTTTGTGACCGAAACAAACGTATTTCTTTTGTTTTTGTTTGCTTTACGAGCGCTAATTGGAGTTGAATAAGTTTTCGGGAGGAACTGTCAAATTGAGTTTATTTGTGTCACAAATATGTAAATATTTACAACAAAAAAAGGAAGTTTTCCGAAAAGAGAAATTTTCCAGTGGAGAGGTGTGAATTTTGTATATCTGCCCCCGCCAAATGTAAAAAGTCATTAAGTAGGGGATGAGCTAATTGAATGAATTTCTTTGAGTTAGTATGACAGTAGGTAATGACAGATAATAATACAGGGAAATGATTTCTCATTTTGTTGAACATACCTTTGAAAATTCATCAACATTTCCATTGACCCATCCGAGTTCATATCTCTTACTACAATGATTTATGGTCCTTCGTTATTAGGAGATTATTTAAAAACAGTCGGTAATTTACAAGAGCCAGTTCGAAAATGAACTAATTCGTAAAGTTTTCAAAAATTGCTATTGTGGATGAACTTCCAACACTAGTCTAGAGACCGTCGATGGATTTCAATACTAAGATTTGTAGTTGGAAGTAGGGCATCATCCACCATGGACTAAAAAGGTCCGATCTTCCATTTTCTTTTTTTTTTTTTGCTACGGCCTGCAACTTCTACCAGATGTTTTTTTTTTTAATGTGATAAAGGCAGCACTCTGGTGGCAGCAGGTTCGTCGATTTTCACAGCCAATATGGCGGAAGTGATGTGGTCGGTAAGATGATGACTGAAGGTAGCTGGTGTGTTTACAGTCGAACAAGGTGACAGTTCGGTGGATGTGCCGGTGACACCAAAGTTGTTTGACGGAAATATTTGCATTGTATGAGGTGCTGCCAGTCACGTGGTACTTCTAACACCAGGATTTAGGATTTAGGTGAAAGGGCGGCCGATACCAAGGATCTACATATCGAGGTTGCAAGTGGCGGTGATATTCTGGTAGCAGAAGTTTCGTTGAGTGAGATTGTATTCAATTATGTTGGGGGCCATTTGTTGGTCGTCACCGCAAACCTTCATAGAGAGCAACATTTTTTTTTCGTTTCATATTTTCACCGACCCTGACTTTTCTACCTTCTCTGTCACTGCAATTTACTGTGAAGCTTTGCGCTTCTCATGTTCAGGTTCTGACAATCGACGTTAACCCCCTCACAGTACTGCCCGAATTTTGTCTTTTTCAGGACATCAGCATTCTTTGGTTGGTTCGAGTCAAGTAGTAGTCTGCGTCTGTGTTGACTGTTTGAAAAGTTCTGGATTCCAAAAACAAAACAAAACTGTATACGGTCTAAGACCAGCTTCTCGTGATCATTCGTGCTGTGCTTGTAATTTTTCGCACGAATGGAAGGGACCTACAGTTTAAAGCCATATCCGAAAGGTAAATTGAGAGGCTTTCTCATGAAAGTTATTACTCTCAGACGTTTGTCATATGTCGGCGAAAAAAAGCATTTTTTGTTTTCTGTGGGATTCGAACTTCATACCATAGATCCGCTTGTAGAAATTGAGGCATGCGAAATGGGTGGTAGCTATCGTGACTGTTGCAAAGTACATTAGACACTATATTTTCCAACTGGGAATTGTTTAGGCTGTGTTTTTCAACTGTCCTCGCTTTGAAATACCAAGCACAATTAGTCATACATATATATTATGTCACCCTTTTTCTTCCCACGAGGTGGCGCGAGTGCATATTAGTTTGACGTTCTCGAATTTAGCCTTGCAGATTGTGGTCAGGCATTCGTTATCATGCCTGAAGACTCAAAATTTTCTTAACTCCGCTAAATGTACTGCAGCCCTAGGTTTGCTACACCCGCACATCAGAATGTCATATTATTTATTTGCTAAACGTAGGGGTCGATAACAGTAAGGTCAGCTGTATTTGAAGCTTGTTGTTGCTTTGTAAATTGCAATTCCTTTCATCCTTAATGAGCATCTGAAGCACCAAATTAAGATTTAGACCGTATAATCCAAATCTGATAAACTATTTCTCGGTTACAACCACTGCCCTTCGACTAATAGGCCACTGTCACTGCCTCGAAACCCCTGACATATGTAAGTCGGAAGACTCATTATAAATCCCGATCTGTAGCAAAACAAAGTAATTAAGGCGCTTTGCTCTGATTCGAATGCATTTGCTTATGACGGATTAGTATTCTATCTCTCGTCGCTAAAAGCCATTCCTTTTTGGTGTTACTCATGATTAGTTAGTTTTCTTCCAGGCTCCTCCCCGCTCTAAGAATCTTTCATGTCACCGATGTCTCACTGTCATGAAAAGAAGAGGGCATTAGCCATCATTCATTGGCAATACTCTACGATTGGTGATTTATTGTATCACTTCTCGCAGAGTCTGGTAAGAGTTTTGTCACCCCTCCTTTCCAGTAGTCATTCATTACTGGTACCGTATCCTGAGTGGTCTGCATCCTGTGTCTGAAATCATTTGGAATTGGTTATCTGCCATAGAAACTTTGCCACAAATCTTTCGTTGATTTTTCGAACCGAACTCAGCAAACCGCGGAACTTGTGGAATACCTCAAACTACCCATTCAGTAGCCCAAAGCACTAACCACTCAACGACTGCGGCCACTTAAAACGGATTAATGTGAGAATTTTATGACGAATTTAATCGTATACCTATTTCACTTTAATGGTAGCTTGACCATGCCTGCTGCAAGAATCCGTGATCCATTTCATTGAGATAGAGTACAACAAATCCTTTAAAACTCCGAAGTTTATCGTAAATAATTAAAAGTTTTGTGCCATAAAACACTACAATTTAATATCATATTTCAAACTTCTTTTCCAAAATCCATCAAATATCCAATTCCATAGTCCTTTCCCAGAAAATTTAAGTCATCTACCTTGTCGTGCGTACTGCTTTGTACTTTTGTTTTCAGAATAAAATGCCTACTCCAACAGCACAAATCAGCCTCATATCTTGAATGAAGCCGTCAATATCCGGTCACCTTGAGATTGGATATTGACGGCCAGATTGCAGACCAAAGTAAGAAAAATGACCACCACACAGGGTTATACTCTGACAGAAAAGCAGCTGAGAACAATGGCAATTTTTACAGTTTATTAGTCTTCATATTCGTCCACTGTCTTGGGGAACGGAATGGTAAAAGCCCCAAAAAGAGTGAGACGTGTTAAACGTTTCAACATCAACATACATACGTGCCTCGAAAGCAGCAAGCAGATGGGGCAATAGGATGTTCAACGGCATTACCTAAAAGCACGAAGGTGTTAGAAATTCCAAGGTATACCTGTTCCTGAATAACATTTCGTAACAGCGCTCAGCCACTTAGACCACAGCGCCATGCTTTTGAATGCAAAGACCACCCAGCATCACAGAAATAACAACAACAATCAAGTCCATCAAGAAAAATAAAGCGATGGTCATTGACGATATCCCTAGCGCAACTAGGCGTCAAGCGACGCCGAATATAGCGACAGGACTGCTACATCTGCTAATACAGAAAGCATCGCAGAGTGAACGTTTCGAAAAAGTTTCCTCTGAGCCTTGTCTTGCAGATTCAGGGATATCCTGATTCGTATTCGCTACAAAGCTTATTCCTTCAAATAAGAGGTTTGGTTTTATCAAAAAGGATCCTTTTCTGTAACAAGGTCCATGCCTTGCCAAAAGCTGACAGCGCTTTGGTGGTTTTCGACTTAGCAATTTCCTGGGGGTAACTGGAAGTTAGAGACAATTATGGAGTCCATCTCCACACCTCGAAGTTGATATAAACTCCACGAATGACACTTTTAGAAAGACTGACCCGTGGAAACTGACTCCCGAAGTAGAGCGAAAGAAATGGGGTTAAAACTCCTTACTCAGAAGACAAAATGCGTGCTCCATGCGATCTAGTGCTGCCAGATCTGCCGATTATTGTACTATAAGAACGATAACAGAACAAATTATGGGAACTCATATGGAACTTCACTTGCTTGATAAGCTTGTATTTTTCTTTCTAGAGCTTTCAAGATGCGTCGTGGTTTCTTAGTATGGCATCCTTAAGTTTTAGAAAAGCCCTCCTCGACCTTATGGGCCCACAGTCCCTAATGAGGTTGATCTAGATTTCGATACCAAAGTTTGTTTATAAAGCCAATACTCGCCCCTTACAGAGCAGCAACTAAAAATACGACACAATTTGGATAATAATTTTCGGTAAAACCACCATTCCACCATTCAAATTCATGGGAATCATCATTTCCTGTGCTCAGTCACTTGTTCCGGCTACATTGGCCATTACGTGCATATACTCGGTACAGACACCATCCACAGGGAGGGGGAGCAGACACAATTCGCCACAAAATTTACGACAGGAAAGACGGAACAATTCAAATTGAAATTAGCTATCCAATGTTTCGTGCATTTCGATGTGATGGTGTTCCATGAATTCCCACACTGCTGCTGGATTCACCCGCAAAGTAGTGGAACGTAAGTGCCATAATGGACTCTCACCGTTAATTATGCAAGCATTTGGCATTTTGCCTTCTTGCAAAGCAACAAAAATACTTTTCTTGTTGTCTCCTCCTTTCCAGGTGCAGGCTCTACAATGTAATGTCGATGTTTTAGGGGACGAATTCGGTAGGATTATACTACTTACATATACATAACCTATACATACTCGTATAATATTGGTAGAGGCACAGTTTTTGTGGAATTTATTTATTTTCCGTTTTATCTGCATCAAGATTGCAGGATTGTAATGGAAGGTTGTTTCCGTTTTGAGGCAAAAAAGAAGACGACACTCCATATACCCGAAAACAGTTTCCCAAAGCCAGGTAGGCATAACATTAAGTTTCAATGACAACGTATGCAAATGAGGGGAATTATGGAAGACACAATGCATACGAATCAAGGACAATGGGGGTGCTTTTGTTGAGAATGTGCTCGGAGGGGGTGGGTAGTTTTTCATTCTTTCTTTTTTTGGTCTGAAATGACATTGTTGGAGCTTAAGTTTTTCCTGTTTAGTACAAGATGTCTGAAAGGATTCTTTATATTATGGAGATTTTTAGCTTTAAGAATACTTGTGAAGGGGATTGAAGGAATAGACTTTAATAGTATGTCTTACGAGACGCATAAAGGCATAATTTTTTAAGCCGCAAGAAACAGCGGTTGAATGCAAATTGTTATGGCCATGGATTTATGCTTTTCTTTTAATTACTTGTACAAGTGTGTACCATAATGACTTAAATGGCTGTCGTAGAGACCATTTTCTTTTGAGTTGAAAAGCGGTTATACTTACATATGTTCTTATGCAAGTTTTCACTGTAAGAAGATATTTTTCTTTTTAGAAAGATTCAACTTGAGAGCGGCTGACTTAAACTACCGCTGTATTATGCGAAGGTTAACTTAAGTATACACAGTCTCGCAGCTCAAGGATATCAAGGAGTCCCGCGATAGAAACAACAACAGGATGTTCTATAGGAAAACCAAGCAACTGGCAGCTAGTTTCAAGCACGAAACCCACGCTCTTTAGAATAATGAAGAAAACCTAGTCACCGAAGCACAGGGAATGTCATCAGACAGCACTTCCAGCAGCTACTAAATGGGCATCATGTTGACATCCAGTCAACGAAGAAACAGTCGCCCCTCCAAGTTCAGTAGAAGACGATAAAACGTCACTTTACTTCAAGTAAAGATCAACTCCAAGAACAGCACCTTAGATTCGCCCTTAGATTCGACGAAGACTAACCCAAGGAAACCGCTGCTACTTTGGTTTGGCGAAACGCAGTTCAAAACTGCTAACTTGGAAGACGAAAATATTGATCCTGCCAATTCTGCTTTATGGAACCTAGTGCTGGACGATAGACAGGAAAGCAGAGCACATTTTGAACACTTTCGAGAAAACAATTCTTTGTTGAATATTCGGTCCCATATTGGAGGGCGAATGGAATGACGAATGTGGGTGTAGCTTGAAAAGCGGAAACATGTCGACTACACTGGCTCGGTCACACAGAGTGAATGAAAAATAATGTTCGCTAAGAGGATCTTCGAATCCCAGCTCCCCAGATTCGAGACGACAAGGAAGACCGAACCTGCGTTATAAAGACGAAGCTATTTCGGATGCGAGAGCGCTTGATCTGGAAAACTAGAAGCAGCGTATCCTGGATCGAAGAGGATGGGGGGCTACTGTGTCTCAGTCAGACATCCCCCACGAGTTCTAACTTAAGAAAAATAAGCCTACTACCATCAGCAATCTCCACTTGGAAGCCTAACACATGGGGAGAATCGTGTCAAATTTTATGTTGGATCAAACAAAATCTACGAAAATTTTGAAAGTTGGTATTTCGAGATTAAGAATAGCTGAAACGGTACTCATTCTTTTTGGGGAAGCACGCTGTGAGATTAGGTATAGCAAATACGGATGTATGCAGGTACTGCAGTGATCTATGTACACGTCTCAGATGACATAACACATCCGCTCTATGAATTCCAAGGCATTTCCCGGAGCGGATGTAGTTTTTTGACAGTTCGAAAGAGTTTGGCTCTTTGACCCAAATCAGTGATTTACTTAAATTATGTACGGAAACTGGGTGCATGGGTGAAATGGTTTAGATTTCCTAACGTGAAGGTTTCCTAGTGATCGTAATCAGCCCGCTATGTCCCATCTATCTCATAACTCGACATAACCTTACCTTCTGCAGCTTTGCTTTGCACCGAAACAGATTCCGAAATAATGTAGGTACTAGACGGTTCACATACTAAGCACAGACTTCGTAACTCAAAGGACTACGCCATTTGTATACTTTTTAATTACTTCAGGCGACCTCAATACCTAAGCCCTTGCTATTAACTTGCATTATCCAGTCCAAATCTCTCCTGTCATATTCCGCCAACAAACTGCATTATCCTCTGCGATCACACATTTCAACTTTAAACGGCAAACATTTCAACACGCAACGAAAATTAATGCAAATTCTTGCTACAAGCTCAAATTAATCACCGGGGTAGTCATACATACCCCGTGCGTGAGATTATCCAAATGGTGTTGCTTGACTTGGCCAAACAAATGTTTTAATTAGTAATTATTTTGCATTAATTATAGAATGCAAATATTGCCACTGCCATGCCGTTGCGTTTTTGTGGTGCGTGCTGAGTAAATTGTTCAGCTAAACGGGGGGCTGGTCAGCTGGTCTAATTATCCGCGCTGACATTTGGTGTGCAGCGGATAATGACTGCATTTCGACCAAATTGCTATGCAAATTTCTTATTAACACTTGAAGGTCAATTTAAAAGTGTACACTTTCAGCAAACCCCCGTAGATTAATCGATTTCCTTGTAAGTCTTACAAAAAGAAATGAAACTGCTTCAAGTACGCATTTACTTTCCAATTTTACTTATCAATATCCGTCATCAAAACTTCATTCGGTAAAGTTCGTGAAGAGAAATGTCATTATGTCAATGCCAATGGCACTACATTACCATCGAAAACCAATTTACTGGGGCACCATCGAGTTCGAAAATGCTTTCTAATGAGGATTTTATGAACTTCACTCTCGTTGTATGCACCCTTAAACTTGAACATCCCCTTCCTCTGTGGAAGTGGTGTTCATTAAGCCCAGAGCCTCGCGAAGGGCCATATATGCACATTACTACAATTTTAATTTTGTGTACACATGGGACATGTCTGTGAATATTTTTGTATATTTCATTGTGTCACGTTACATATACACGGGTACATTGTGAGGGAATGTCACGCTATATTCATTCATTTGAAGCCCTGGATTGCAGGGATGAGATCAGAGGTGGTGGTGTGCAAATGGAATTGGTTTACTGGCGCATTGTGTGTGTGATATGTATGTGCTTTTTACGTCTCGGCTAATTAACGGTTCATCCGCACTCGAAAGCATTTAAAAACTGCCACAGGGAATATAGCGCGCGTCGGATACGTGCCATATGCCCTCAGAGGTGAATAGAGAGATAGTTTAACAGACTGGAAGGCATTTATGATGCGTTATCATGCTCGCATATGAGAGTGTGAAAATCCTCCAGCGTGAAATTCTACGCGAATAGTTTTCTGCGATTCCCCATTTACAAAGGGGATTTCACCTCAAGCGATTGTATGATGGAATTCATGGCAGGAATTTCCATGAGTTATCAGGTTTAATAATGCACTAGAGATACATTGGATGCACGTGAGGGAAATGTGATCCTGTTGGCAGCAGGAAATTTATAGCAAATTCGCTTCAAATATTTTTAAAAGTATTTTTATGTAGCTACCCTGTGGTAATTAAATTTAAGGACGAAACTTCATTGTGATGTGATTTCAGCACAGGCTTAGGGGAGCGAGCTTGCTGATATACCGGAGTCTTTTATCCGTATAGGTAAATATATGTGAATGCTTGTTTGCCGTAGCTCGCTATACACAGAGCGATTTCCCTGCGTCAGGATCGATCAATCTCTCTAGTCACTTCCACTCTCTCATTTGTGTAATCGAATCTAAGCGCTCCTGACTTGTTCTCTCATAAAGATCTTCGTTTGGAAGGCGATTTTGACAGAACTCAAGCGCCTTTCGTTGTGACTTAGCTGGTCATCTTCTGTGTGCTTCACCTATGTTTATAACAACACACTAACAATACATGAACTCGGAACGTCGTAGCTTGGTAGCTTACCTTTCTACTCACTTACTTAACAGGCACCCGACTCGAGAGTCTTAGCCAAAGTAGCCTTCCATCATCACCAATCCCAGGCAAGTTGCTTCCAGTTGTCAACACCAACTGCTCCGACATCCGCGATGGTTTGGTCTTTAGGTTATGTGTTCCTCTCGAACTAAGGGTCTGGGATTCAAAAATCCTCTTAGCATTGGATTTGTGCATGCGTTCGATGTGACCGAGTCGACGTATTTTGGACAACTTCTATCGGTTTCCAAGCATCTCTCTGCACTACGTCCACTAAGATGTCATTTGTAGAGCTGACTTCAGTAGAAATAACTTCGAAATTAAAGCTTTCATCAGAGATATTTTGTATCTTAACTAGCTCCGCTGTAAAGCCCTCCGACCCGGTAGACCCGGTGGTCTTGTTATTCTTCAGATTATGAATAACTTCACCAACGTCTTCTACACTGGGGTAGAAAATTATTCTTCGTTGAATGGAAGTGGATTCCCTCCTCGCCGTATCACTCCCTCGATATTATGTCGATTTAGCAGCTGCTGATAGTGCTTCTTAAGCACATGTACAATTTGGTGTGCATCTGTGATTATGTCCAAAGACCCTCCAGTCCGGCTTCGAACCCAACTGCCAGCTACGAATTACTTGCCTTTCCACATATTCCTGTCGCGCGATTTGACTTCCTTGAGCTAGGAAACTCCTCCCTTCTCCTGGTAGTCTTCCCTCGTTGTCCTTGTTCTACGTTGTAGTGCTTTTAGATATCATGGACTCCTTTGGGGAGGTGGCTTCGGTTACTTCTTTTATGATGTTACGATTCTGAGTCCAATGAGTGTTGGCAGGTTGAGAGTAGAAGGTGAATACAGAGCGAAGGTTCCCTTTGTAGTCTCTCTCTTCGCAGCTTCTGTTCGTTGGACATTCTAGCTCTGACTTCTAGGAGATAGGAGTGAAGAAAGGACATTTGTCCCTCTGAATGTATGAACATTAAGGGTATTTGTACCCATCGAATTTGGTGAATTTGGTTGGCCGTTCAATCATGTGCTGTGTGGATTCGTAGTCTTGGGAACCTTTTGCTGCTTCTCACCGTAAGTATTACAAGCTGCTGCAAAGTCAATTAGTCGAAAGCCACTATCAGGTGTTGTGACGTGAAGATTTTGCTTTCCAACTTATCCACCAAAAATGGATTTCTTACCGATTTCAGCATTGAGATCCCCGAGTATGATTTTGACATCGTACTCCGGACAGGCACCATCCAGGAGCTAATAAAACTCCTTCTTTACAGGATCTTTGACGTCGTCAATACATATCGATCGCTTCAAGATCAATAGTTTTTTGACATCATCCAGTTTCCCACAACGAATCCGCATGCTTACATGTGCAACCTTTTTTGGCAGCCATGATAGATGTCGCAGCCTTTCTGCTTTGGTACACCTGATCCATCGTATCTCCTAAATCCCTTATCTCCGAGAGAACAATTTCAAGTTTTTGAGTAGCACCCGGGAAGTGCACTGTTACGAACAATCGTAGGTCGTAGTCCTTTGACATTCTGGGTCGTGTTGCGATATAAGAAAATCATAGTCTCTCATTACTAGATCAAATCCCCAACACAGACGTAAAAATTTTATTTACACTTGAGCTATCAATTCGTCGAAGTAGCATACCCTTATGCCTTTCAGCACCCATGATCCTGAATTGCATCACGACAATGTTTGTACACTGATTCATGGCAGTTAAATAATTATAAGAAGGAGCCAAGGGCAGTACATACATATGCAGAGCACACAATCATAATTCCCTCCATGTAAAGGGGAAACGTATTTTTTTAGCCCATATGGTGCTATGGTTCTGCATAAACAAGGATATTCAATGCACGCAGTCGAGGTTTACCGATTAAAGTTGAAAAAAGAGTTGAATTAAGGACTATACATACTACGTACATACACGCATTACGGATGAAGTCGCAACACAAATAAGCACTCTTTCCAAGTGACTTTCGCATGAAATTACCAGGTTATTACGAGCCGTTAATTATTACGAACGAGTCATTATATAACAAGCAAAGGATTCCCCCATCTAAAGGCAACTGAACGCACTACCTTTACTGATTTAAGGCTTATTGCCCTTTGAAGAGCTGTTACTTCCGTTCACCAATATAATAAAAGTCGATTCTTCCTCACAGACATCAATAACACTACTCAACTCTAGTAGTTAAGAGAAACCTTCAAAAAAAAAAAAAATACACTTCGCTTCGATATTCATTTTATTCGATGAAAAGGATTCATTCATTCAATCGATATCCTTTCATGTTTCCTTCATATTGCCCGCTTCCGAATACAATGAAAAGTGTTTCCTATGTACTTGTACAATAGTTCTCATTGGCAATTCCTTCAAGATATCCCTTTTCATCCTTTTAATTACTTACTTAAGATCCTTCTCTTCTCTCTTAAGACGTCATCAAAATTAAAATGATGAATATGAAATCCTTTATTGTGAAGGACAGCGGGTGGCACAACAAATCTAATACTCAAAATATTTAACTATGAATGGGACCCCAAAGAAAAGGATTAAAATTTCGGTGACCTCCAACAATTTGACGCCTAATTAAGTACATTAAAGGAATTAAATAAAAGAAAATGAAAAGGAAAAGAAACAACAAAAAAAAAATAACAAAAACTTCACAAGAAACTTTTAAAGGCAGTTCGAAGGAAATTCGAAAAAAGTTCGAAGAAGTTTAATGGAAATAAAAAATTATAGACTCGATGAATATATGTATGCACAGGATATAAACATTGTACATGCAATGAAAGGGTTTTGAAAACACAAAATCCTTGTATTCCGTGCGATGAAAGCGCGATTATCATTGTAGCTTAATATTTCAATTTTTTCCCCCGATACCACGTGGGAGGTGTATCGAGTTAGTTTTATGAAAAACATTTTTCGAGGTGAAAAGTTCGTATTCAGAAATAAAGTTATTTACATGCAAATGGAGACATCAACGGTACAGTTCCACGTCATATAATAATCGTCCTCGAATAGAGTTCTGTAAGGATGTTGTGTTGATTGATTTCCCTTCGTGTTTTTCAAAAGGTGATGAAATATGATGCATCCAGGTAGAATTGGCTGAAGTTCGAAGGCTTTGCTAGTTAATTAAGAAAGACGTTCTTAAACTCGCACCGGGTGTCAATTGGATCTTCATCATAGCAGGGCGGCATCACTAATGATTAAATATTTAGCTCTTGTCCATCTGAAACATGAGTTCTTAAAAAATCGCTCAGAGGAGATGAACGCGTTCCAAAGAAGAAAGTTTTTTATTTGACATGAGTTGCATTGACACTTGCTAGATGGCACTCATCACATTTTTTTTTCAAAGGAAACTTCATTTCACAATTTCGTCACTTTTACATATGTCACTTGACTTCATTTTTAGGTGCTGCTGTCGTAGCTAAAGAGGAAGCTAGCGATAACGCCTTGAAAAATGCACGACAACCCAATGGAAATGTGCCCCATCTATTGGCACCTTTTTGAAGTGTTTGTTGTTTCGACTCTGGCAACACTATTTGGCTGAAAAATTTACAAATATGTAGTGTCAAACATTCGGGGTAAGAAACAGAGACGATTAGCACAGCCTCATCACGCAGGTCGCCGTTTGGGCTCGCAGCGTTCCACTCTAGGGAAACTATTTCTTTGGTAGAGAAAAGTAAAGGGTGGATTAATTTTGGGATGGAGAGTCGGGGGTTCACTATTCCGACAAACGTCCTCCACTTCTAATAAACTCTAGAATTTTTTCGGAAATGTAACGTCGATGGTCCTGCCTCGATTCTGAACCGGTGGAATATATCGAGACTCCAGATGGAAACAAACCACTAACAAACTGCAATCGAAGATTCTCTATCAGAATTCCTAGCAGGAAGGAGTACGTTGAAGGGTTAGTCTGTACGGGAAATGAACTGGGTTACTATACCGACGGATCCAAAATGGACGTAGGTTCTGGAGCTGGTGTCTACTGCAAGTCTCGAAATACAAACCGGTACTTCAGACTTGAGGACGATTACAGTGTTTTTCATGCCGAAGTTACTGCCATAAAAAAAGTTGCGGACATGATTAATGAGGGTAACATCGCTAGAAAAATAATCAGTATCTATGTTGTGTGTTAAGCAGCCACTAAAGCGTTACAGTCAACATCGGTGAGGTCCAAACTCGTGACAATCTGCATAGACTGTATCTCAGTGGTACAAGATGAACCTCTGTTGGGTCCCAGGCCACATGGACATCTCGGGTAACGTAAAAGCGGATGAACTAGCCAGGGCACGTACAGGAAGAACGTACGCCATAGCCAAATCGTTATGGCCGCAGATCTGTTGGCAACGTGACAGGACACTGTGTAATAGGCAATCATGCAGCACGGCTATGACTACCCCATAACCACTTCTGTAGCAACCGCAGGGACGAAAAAGAAATAGAATCCATTCGTCACTTGTTATGCGATTGTCCATCAAAAGAAAGACACTATAGGGATCTAGTTCTCTGCGGAGCTAGATGATATATTGAGCTGAACAAGCGCCCTCGATAGTGAAATTAAGGTTCTCAAGTTCTCATAATGGACTCATCGTTAGTATTTACGAGCCGTTGACTCATCTACCTAACCTAATCTAACGTCTAAGATAACTCATCCTGGGCAGGACATTCTTGCCAGGTGTTTGTGTTTTAGCACCCCTGTTGCAGGGCATTCGCAGAGGAAGTGATCAAGGCTTTCCTCCCCTTTCTTGCATCCCGGGCAAGTGTTAGATGTCACCCGTCCCAGTCAACAGGCGTTCTAGTTTAAGTTGATGTGACTGGTATATAGAGTGACCATCTGTCTTATATGTGTTATGCGCACTCTATGCAGCTTTGTAGCTTTTCAGTCCTTTCCACATGATTTCGTGGTATTTCGCGAACGTGCTGCTTGACAACCTTTAAGGCTACTCCTACGATTGTAATCGTAGGCGTATCTACGTTTCCCGACCCCTTCCTCGCCAGTTCATACGTGGCTTTGTTGCTTGGTATACTGCAGTGACCAAGTACCCAAAGCAGGTTAACCAGGTTAACCTGGGAGAGGGTTACCAAGATAATACGGTTCTCTTAAACAGCTTTGTCAATTTCGAGTTGGTTCTTGGGTTTGCTAGTGCCATTAGGACTGCTTGACTGACTGATCAGATATTAATGCTGTCGCCTTGGGTTTCGGTACTGAGTACTGATCCACAAAAGAAGACAACACCTGGACGCCCTACCAACTGTTAGACGACAATCTACCATTTATAAATCCCCTCCAGACACTTCGATTCATCAAGGAAATCGGAATGGAAGAGGTGCTCTAAGTCGAGTATCTTATCGACTAGAGCTTCAAGTTGGGGTAGCACAATAGATCTGTTAAGTCGCAGTGCGCCTGTACCCCTACAACCAATATACGCCGGGGACAATTATTTTGACCGTTTCCAGTCTGTCTTTATTTACAGAGCGGTAGAGATTGGTCATAAACTTGGTGGAATCATATGAAAGCAATATAACACTGAGAGGCCCCATGTCTCATCGATTCCTCCTAATGACGACCAAAACCTGATCTCGCAAAGAAGCAATCAGTAGTAGGGGCAACGAGATATGAGGAGAAAATGCCCTGAATTTTTATTTAGTCTTTCTTAAGACTTGTACTTGGACACTCCTCCAATATTTCAGGGATCCAAATGCAAGTCGTGTTGAGCTGCACACCATTTGATCCTTTGTTTGTGAGGCGTTTATAAAATCAGATGCATTATAAACTGTGCAAGTAACATGAAAGCATTGGGAATACCAAGGATATACACAAAATCTCTAAGATTCGTACGAACTCATTTATCAGTACCCATGCCACAGTGTCCGCTCCAAGTCTCCGAACTCAATTCCTTTTTGATTGAAAGAGAATTTATTTAAGTTAATGGAATCATTCACTCATCAAAACAGCGAAATACAATCACATTCCAACCACAAGAGTATTTACTTCCGTGCATGCAGTTCCAATTGAAAACTGTTCCTTGAAATACTCTTACTGCGCCCCTGGCTTGCAGCGACCTCCAGACAAAAATATTTCCATCGATTGTGCATACTCTGCCAAGTCAATCCGAAACAGGACAATCCCTCACTTTTATGTGCTTGTTTGTGCAATGCTAGCTACAATGCCCTTCCCCAGTCGCCACCAGTTGTACCAAAGTCATACTCCATTGATTTTGCAAATATACTTCACCATGCCACACCATACCGTACAGCACAACACTCAACAATGGCAGTCCAAAAAAAGCAAAATAAATAAATAAGCACACACATCCTGCTGCACGAGTCCTAGCGCATACATTATACATACAACATGGCACACACATGTTACACTCTCAGCCCACCACCATCACCACGTCCTCCCATCTCTCTCTCTCTATGTAGTGCTCCACATTCAACATTTATATTCAGTTTCAAAGTTACCCAAAAACTAGGTCAGAGCCAACCAACCATCCAAGCCAGCCAACCAGTTAGTTTCAACCCCAAAAAGGAGAGGAAAGAAAAAACACACCAACAACAATGAAATCCAAGGAAATCATCAGCAAGAGCAGGAGCAATTCAAAAAGATTTGCATGCATGCACGAGTATACACCCAAAAATATTTCAAAATAATAAGGAGACAACTGCAAGCAATAGACTTATCGAACACAGGCCCAAGCTAAGGACCAAACAGTTGGTTGGTTTTCAAGTTTAAGGAGCACACACGTTCGTACAGATATTTTGGGCAAGAGGAGGATGCATCACTCGGTTGCCTTATAATGGAAAAATTTTAAGGAGCACCTCGTGCTTCACCAAAATTGCATGTCACCCAAAAACTTGACACAGAAATTGCAAGTCCTTTAGTTCTGCCCCTAACGTCGTCATCATCATCATCGTTTTCATCATCGTCGCCGCCTGTTAGTGTGCATCGATGCAGGCAGGAGTGCGCTGGATGTTGGGTGGATTGGAATGATGGGAATAGTAGTGGCTCTCCTTAGAGATACACCAGTGACAGCTCTTGCCAAGTTTTTCTTTTTTTTTCTATGAACCTTCTCCTTCTCTCTTTTTTGTATCCTCAGGCGAAAATTAAATTGTCCTAAAAAAGGACTTTTATTTTACAGTTTTGTACTACTTGTAGCTTAAGTGTCCCACATTGATGCAGAGCAATTTTGTTTATCATCTATACCCTTGACAGTCGTTTCTATTCTCAAATATCATTGAAGTATGTACCTCCATGGTTGTCGAAGGATCGTCAAGCTTTTAAAGACCATCACTGAAGTTTATGACCTTGTTACAGATAAAGTTAGTCACTTATATTTAAAGCTCAATGCGGGAGGGAATGTTACAAGGTTTTTAGATAATTATCGTCGTTCTGTTAGGTTTCCGGTACTTATAAGCGAAAAACAAGTATGGAACGGATGTCCTAATGACGAGAGTAGGTTGTTTGTTTGTCGTAACTGTTGATCGGTTTGAGTTTTACACCAGAAATGGTTTTTATTAGCCTGAAGGCAGTCCTGCAGTAAAGCTCTTCTCAAGTTGAAAACTTAAACATTTTGGAGGGTTCAGTTGAGTCCAATATACTACCTTGATCCTAGATTATGTTCAGGTAAAGTGGATACCAGGATAGGAACGGTATACTTGGAAGTCCATGGTGAATTATGGAACTCTTTTGGGCAGCTACATACATATATATGTGCATATATCAGGTTGGCAAGGTTATTCCTAGTGAAAGTGCCGATGATCAGTCTGGCTACCTCCCTGATTTTTTTTTAATGTGGTTCATTACTTAGGACTAGGTTGATTGGGTTGGGTTGGGTGACTGTTCCCGCTCAGCAAGGACACACTTAGACCAAAAGAAGGTCCATTGTGATTCCACTTTCATAGTGGACTAACAGCACTGACAGGCTATATAGAGACTTCCCAGGAGAATGGGAAAGCAGGCAGTATTACTATCGGACGTTTGTCAGATATTCGCGAGAGGTAGAACCGTGGAAAAACGTTTTGGTGATTTAAGGGACTCGAACCTCGCGCTCAGTTATCCAACGCACTAATCACTGAGCGCTTTCTAGCTGCGCTATCAGTTATGCGTATTTGCCAATAACTGGGGGATAAGCACAATACATTCTTTTCCCCAAACTATCAAACTGGATCTGAAGTCCGCTGAGGACTCAGTCGGAACTAGATGAGCTACAAAGTCTTCTTACTTCTGCCTTAAACTCAGCCTTTATCGGACACTGTCCCATTAACTTGAAAAGGTATGCAAATGGTGGAATTCTGAACTCCACTGCAACAACAGAAAGAACTTCTAAAGAGCAAGTTCAAAAAGGCTTCCGCTGGACTGGGAGATCTTGAAGGACAGCTTCATACTTATGAGAGTAGTGAAGTGTGAATGGTTTCTCCGAGACCAAATGGTATTTTACCAGCATACCTACTGATGGCCTTTGGAGTCAGAAGGCGACACCAGTCCTGTATTTTGATCTACCTTGGACTCATAACGGAATTGAAAACCTAAAACAAATAAAATCTCACAGAGGATCCCCAACGATCTCAGACTGATCGGTCTGACCTCCCGCATAAGTAAAGCTCTGGAGAATATCATAGACTCTCTGAATAATAAATGTCTACTCAAGTCTCTGCGCAGCTATCAAAAAGCCAAATCTGTCGAGATGGAGCTCTATACACGCCACAGAAAAACCACTCTTAATCAGGGAATTCAAGGTTTGGTGGATAAGGACTACCGAAGTTACCATCGGTAGAAAACTGAGTTGAGTTCAACGACTAGGCGAAATATGTATTTGACTGCTGAGGTTAGCCTAGATTAACGTATTAGGCTGCAAGTACGCAAACTTGCTTAGACTAATAAGGTCAATTATGTTACCTCAGTATCAGCATCTCCAAAAGAGCTACTCGTTGAACCAGGATTCAAGTTCGCCAAGATTATTGAAGAAGTAGGCCCCTAAATGCAGGTTCCTACTAGCGGAGAGACCTTTACATGTACACAGAAAATGTAGAATGGTTTCTTCCTCCTCTTCATCCATGCAGCTTCTACAGAAGTCCTTAGCGAAATCTCTGAGCACTTTTCCCGTCCTGATTCACATTCAAATGGAAGCTACGCTCAGTCACCATACGCTCTTTCACTTTAATAACATCGACTCTCGTTTCTATCAGATCTACTCAGTTCGTTGTTGCATGATATTGGACAAAAGGCACCTCAAATGCTGCTTCAAACGGAGTCACCCTTCCAATGAATGACTGCCAAATTTACAAACTTGACCAAAACTGATTCACTGATGATTCCACCGATGTCCACATCACTGTGAGGCTTGTTTGCACTCATCGATATTCCTGAATGAAGCTTTTGCTCTCAACTTCTGCGTGAACAACATACAAGTGTAAAGCAAATGTTTACCGTGAACCGGACGTCTGCTGTACAACGTAAGAGAGCACCCTCTTGACGTGGCACCGCCTGTATTCCTGTGGGAACGACGACGTTCAAGCACATCAAGCACAAGTAAAAATCAATTGTGTAAGACCGTTTAGCCCAAAATCAACAAATTCACCCTTCAAATTGTTTCCGGTCGAATAACGAGGACCAAACAATCGAATTGTAAAAACATTTGCACTCCTTGATGAAGGCTTACAACTTTGGTAAATAAATCAGTTGTCAGTCAGCTGGGAATGAGGGAAAGAGAACAGCCATTCAGCCTTCAGGAGTTCAGGGAATAAGTGAAGTGTCGTCGATGTCAAGTATTTCGGAGTTTCTGTGTCAAGGAAATCAAAAGATGTTATTCGAGCGCGAAAGATTCAATAAATTACTCAGAGAATGGGGCACAGGTACTGTGAAGTCCCTGCTCGAAGCTACAAAATTGCTATAAATCGCCTTCACGCAGTGGAAAGTAAAATGTGGAAGATTCCAGGAATTGCCAAAGCCCATGGAGATGTTATGTAACATGGAGATGTTACGTTATGTTACGTTTGATAGTTGTCATTGATCTTATCCAAGGCTGGCTGCTCTTCATTTTAAACTGCTTGTGAAAGAGACATTTCAGGAAACTGCAGGGCATGCGAGCTCATCAGACAGGGTACAACTCTAAGGATTCTATAATACCTAATAGGCAAGCCCTAGGTGTGCCCCTCGCTACATGTAAGCATCTACTAATGCTGAACGGTATTGGCAAGACAAACCTCAGATGGAAAAATGGCTCAATGTGTCACATCTCGAGACAGATCTGGCCTAGGCTGGACCATAAACGTAGTGCCGAGTTGATCAAACTAAAGCGATCACAGATCAGCTAGATTGTCGATGATCTCACTGGACAGTGTCATATAGGCCAGCATGCTAGAAGACTTGGCCTCTTTTCTAACGACTGCTGCAGGAGCTGTAGGGACGAGGAGGAGGAGGAAAGAATCCTTCACCTCCTATGTATGTACTTGCCCAGCCTTGTTGCATAAAAGAATGATCCATTTAGGGTCCCCTTCCTTGAAGACCTTGGTGCATCCATGTGTATCCATCGCTTTATCGAAAGCTCCGGTTGGTTTTGTTAGCTCCTGAGTGACCCAATGGTTGATCCATGGTATCACAAAGAACTTTTACTGGTCTAAGTGTGTCTACACTCTCGTGCGGACAGCCAACCTAACCTAAAAATTTTGCCCGAAGCTAGTATGAAGATATACGTTCGGGTGTCTTTTTTTATACACCAATGGTATATGAAATCTTCAAAAGGTACTTGAAAGTAGCGTGCACAATTCGCATAAGCGCGGCACCTTCTTTCTCTTTCGCAATACCTTTGTCTTTGCCTACATTGGCTCTGCTGTGAACTTTAAAAACAACACCTCAGCAGAATTCAAAAGAAAAATTATTCTTGCAAATCGCTGTTTCCTTAAGCTGAGAAAGCAATTGAGTAGTAAGGCACTGACCCGAACAACTAAGGAGACTCTATATGAGCCCCTAAACATCCCAGTCCTGCTCTATGGCGTTGAACCATGGTCACTGTTCAAAAGCGGATGAAGATGTCCTCATTCCTTTTTAAATTCTTCATTCTTCATAAGATATTTGGTCCCGTTTGCGTTACCTAATGATGCACCCTAAGTATATAAGTGTTCTTTGTTCCCTAAGTACGGAAGCAATGTGTGTCCAATTTGCATTGTGTACGTCCAGTTTTATCACTGAACTGTATTTTTTTGTGCCATATCTCCAATGCGTGCCTTTTATTGCTTTCTCTGCAATAGGCTTAAAACGACAACAAAGTGTCAAAGTACAATAGAAAGCACCTCCAAACTCCCTCTCACTGCATTCACTCTCAGTAGTTAGAAGCTTTTGAACCTACGCCTTAGTGTACCTACGCCTTAGTGTACCTACGCCCTACTTCATCGTCTCTGAAAAATTGCATGCACCCTATTTTCCAACCCATTTAATAAGGCTACCTTTACACCGTGCATTCTTAAATTACTGCCGCGCTTTAATCCTCACTTTCGAAACGACCTCCCATAAAACTGCCATAAATTTACCTTAACACAGACCAATTTATATTTAAGTTGCTTCCACGGAAGGTAAATCCAAAACTTCTCTAATCTCATCAGTGTCATCTGTAATTCATAATCCAATCGAAAATAATGGGCCCTCCCCCCAAAAAAAACAGAAAAAAAACTTTCCAACACCCTGCAAGTCCAAGTTCAAACGCCTTTTGGACACATGCCAGTACGCCACTTCCCACTTCAATATTAACAAACCCAAATTCCCAGCTATAATTTGCGAACATTTTTAATTAGCTACCGACCTTTAAACTGCCAATTTTCTATGCCATGGGCCTTCAACGAAGAAGACCATCAAAATGCCTGTTCCAAAGTTATTACCATGACTCAAACAGGCTCACACAACCTCTTTTAAAATCATTGCCAAACGCTAAAAGGCAACTGCACACCATCACGCAAATGTGTTCTTGGAGGGGACCTACATAGTGTTGCTCCACCCGCTTGTGTCCTTACTAATTTTCCAACGTATACATGTGATTATATTTGGATCATTACCCATGTCAAGCGTAAGCCTCCCGCACTACCATCCTTCGAATCTTTTCTCTCTGTGACGCAATAAAGGATTAAATTTTAATTAAATCTCATCAAATGACTGACATTTTCGAAAAAATCACTTTTGGGATCGTTCGTTTCGAGTGCGTTAAAAATGTAATAGAATAACCGTTCTCTCTCTCGTTCTCCCTCTGTCTTATGCAAGTCTCATGCATTCCGCGATGAATAATTGCAAAGGACATCGTGATTTCATAAATACTGTACGGTTTTTATATTGTCCATGACACGCGAATGTTGTGCACACGTTGTACACAGCTAACCTGGAAAAAAAAATACAAAAAAACGAGTAGAAAAAGACCCATGCAACGCGCTGAATGATGTAGCACTAACCTGAAAGGTAATTTAACTAAAAAGGTTACTAGCTCATTAGGGTGAATGGGATTTCATTTTCCTTCTCATCCTAAACCAAAAAAAAAGAAAATGACATCACTTAGACGAATTTAGCGTATGTGTACATCAGTGCGGTGAAAATTTGAAAGATTTTCCTTTTTTTTTCGCCCTCTTTTTTGTCATTTGACAGGCTAATGTGGTGCGCATTAAGGGGTTTATTACACCCAGTAAGGAGTCATTCTAGCGTGCATTGAACGTATTTACTTTGTAATTGCTCCGATTTAAGGGAATATTCCAGAATTGATGGAATAAAAGTGCCATAATTACCTACCAATCAAAATACTTTACTCTGAACAAGTTCAACGAACAAGTTAATGGTAATGTCCTCATTCTACTTGTCGTATGACTTACCTGGTGGAATTGATTTGTGGGTCCGTTGACCTAAGGGAATTGTGGTTTGGAAATTGATTTCAAATTTTTTCGTTAATACCAGGTAATGTTTGTTTTTATTTTCGGTATTTCCTTTAGAAAGCAGGAAGCAAGAGTGATTAGCTTTGTTGGCAAATGACAGTTCGAAATGATAATGACTGCATTTTGACGTCATAAGTTCAGTGGAACGGACGTTGACAAAGTTGAATGGAATGAGGACATTGTTGGTTAGGTGCAGATGAACTTTTATTTCTGGTGATAAGTAATCCTAACTCTCAAAGTCAATCGCAACAGTTTTATGGGCATCTTACTGAAAGCTCGCAGTGGACTTGTCAGTTCTGCGTGAAGAGAAAACCAGTGCTATGGAAGGTGAGACAAGCAGAGTCGCATCAGTGCCCAACAAAAAACGAACTTTAGCCTCTCATAATCCCCTGTCCGAACCAAATTCGCGTCTACAGTATTTCCTAAGCAGGAAAGTTGCCGACTTTCCCGACCAGCAATGTTTAATTGAAGGGGAGAGTTCGGAAGACTGCAAACTTTTACTGCAGTCGATCGTCGATTTCTCAGGCCTAAAACCACTCTGATAATTCGCAATCAGCTCGTCGAAATATGGTTTCGGCGGTCTCCCTTCTTATGGATCGGGCATATAGTGCTGAGGTTCCAATCGTCGAGCATGCTTTTATCGGACCATATCTTACAGATGAGTTGGTGCATGTACAGCTCAGCTGATACGCCATCTGGGCCCGCGGCTTTGTGGGACTTAAGTCTGGCTATGACTGCTTTAACTTCGTTCCGGTCCGGGGGTTGTAGTAGTTCGTTATCCTATAGGTTAAGACTATTAGACTGCCTGACAGCGGGATTTTGGCTTTCATGGCCGTTTAACAGTCCACAGAAATAGTCTTTCCAAATTTTCAGCACCGTTTGCTGCGGTGTCCCCGTCTTTGTTCTTGCAGTCTCCGGTATTGGTAGTAGAACTTCCGGATCTCTTTCCTGCTGTAATACATCTGCATCTCCTCGATCCCACTTTTCTCGTCCTCTTTCTTCTTCCTTGCGTGTTTTTCAGCCTTTCTTTTCTGCTCGTAGAGCTGACGAGCGGCTCTAGTCTTTTTTTGCAGCGCCGCTTTATAGGCGTCCATCTTGGCTACATTTGCCTGTGCGCATTCAGCATCAAACCGGGGGTTTCTAGCAGGTGGCTATTCTATAATTATTATACGACATACAATCGCGGATGTCGCGATACCAAATGCACATTTTTTCATGACATGTTAGACATTAACAGAAGAGACGATTTGGCCCCAGATAAAATAAAAGTAACCATTTAATCAATTCATTACATTTCATTTATTCCATTTAAATTGTCCTTCCCATTGTGTAACATACTTTAATTATTATTCATTACTTGCAGCAATAGTCTCCGGAACGACTGGTGGTGTTATAGATATTTTGGTCGTCCTACCTAAAGATGGTATCCACGGTGGTAGCATCAGTAAATTTCCATTGAATTGTTGGAAGTTCGATGGTTCCCATAAATTATTTGCCAATCTTTCAAGTTGTTTTAACGCCTTCTCTGTAGGACTTGTTCCAATTTCATACAGATACATCTTTTTACTTGAACCAAATGTATCTCGTCGGCATCGATTACGTCCGTCTGAATAATGATAAACATAACCGTCACGATAACTATGTGGACGATTCCATGGATCATCATCCCTATCTACACTTCGTAGACCCATAAAAGGCTCCAAAAGCTCTGGTGTAAATGCAAATAAATTTATTTCACCTACAACAGGGCTACCTTCGTCATTTCCTTCTGATCTAGTAATGCAATTTTTTTTTTAATTTATATTGAAATGATGTTTGATGGAAATGCATAATGGAGAATTATTTTTTGTGAATTTTTTTGAATGAATGGTGATGACATCAAGTGAGCATGAAAATAAACAAAAAAAAACGAAAAAAATTATAGAAATTGTTTTGTAAAATATTAAAATTAAAAAGTTTATTACAAGTCTTAGAATAAATTGTTTAAAATTTGATTTCTTAAATATTTCTATTCTATGTAGATTACATTTTTACAGATAAATATAGTAAAATTAAATTTAATTTAAAAGTAAACCTCTAATAAAAAAATATAAAAGAAATAGTGTGAAAAAAAAGTTTACAGTAAGAATAAAGGAGTATTAAATTTGATGGGACAGTGGTCGCACTTCGGTGCTAATTCCTATGGTTGGTGCTAAAAATTAAGCAATTATTCGACTGACAATGCTAGCATTTGTGACAAGATCATAATTTTGACAGCTGTCAAAATGCTATAGGACCCGAAATCGAACATATATTATGTTAAAACCTGCTCATTTAAAAAGTATTTCGGGAAGCTACAAGGTGCTAGAATCTACCAAGTTACCAAATAAAATGACTTAAATCTCCGGGTCTCTCTTCGAGTAAACAAATAGTTGTCTAAAATAAGTTTTTCAAGCGCAGATTGGGAACACCTATTTCCACAAAAAGGGAGTATGAATACCAATCAAAATAAACAAAAATAAAATAGCCCAAAAAAGCTGAATAAAAAAAAATCCAAACTGTCACTTAGAACAAATGTCATATTATAAACTTCTGATAAAATCGCTGAAAAAATGTGTTAAAGTTGTCAACCCTACTGTCACTTATTGCACAAAACATACTGAAGGTCGAGTATACAATCAAAATCTCGAATCAGCACAAATCTGTAGGTGCCTAACTAGAAATTCCAAGGCTTCATATTTCCACAACAAACATTACATTGATCATGAAAAAAATAAAGACAGAACAGCTGAAGAAGTTCCACAGAAGTAGCACGAATATTAATTGAAATACGATCAACAGCACGTTTAGGTTCATGGCCTATTAAGAGTATAAAGACAATTAAGTCCGACTGCATTAATTGACAATGAAATTGTTTTCTTTGGAATTTCAGACTCCGAAAACTTTAGGAAAATAAAGAAAGGAAGCGTTGTCATCTTCAAGGATTTTAAACCAATTAGACGTCACTAATTGGAGAGAATTGTCAATTTTATTTCGAATAGTAAACAGAAAGGTTTTTAAATTCAAAAAAATTCTTTGTACACATTTTTTTCTTGCCGATAGAAATGCCATCAATTTGTTCAAAGGTCAAAGTCAAGTTAAGCATAGAATACGTCTTCCGGTGTGAAAATGTTTCTGCATCAATTTTCATGATCGCTGAATACAGCTGACTTTAATTCGAAAAATTAAAAAAATTTTGCTTTTGTATTTGCTTTGTTAATTTTTTTATGTCGGCGCACCTTCGATATTATTGAAAAAATGATTGACTTAGAATATACCGAAAGTGTCATCAATTTTTTTTTCTTTCCCTGAAAGGGACACGTTTTTGAAAGAGCTTCAAAGATTTTCAACGAAGTGATAAGCCAAGTTTATATCGAAAATGTAATCAGTTTTCTTATTGAAAACGTATTCGATGAAATAAGATATTTTAATTTTTTTCGAAAACAGTGTGAACCCATTTCAGTTTCAGTTTCGAAAAAAAAATTATGCAGATCACGGTCACTTGTCTTACAATAACGTACGTAATAAAATTAATAGAAATGAATAAAAAAATGTGTAGTTAAACTAATCATTTGACTTAAAGGAAAGTATTCGCATTTTACGAATATAAACCTCACCACGCCTCTTCAGAATGTTCTACGGTTCTCCTATTGCCTGAACTACTACCACTGTCCTCATGCTTATACTCCGTTGGTCGTATTCTGGCAAAATTTACAGTCTTGACTTCTTTCCTTCGGGGTATCTTAACCCGTCTCACCGGTCGTGTTATATCTGCAGGCTCTTTTGCAACTGATGGGTTCGTGGTAATCTCTGCATTAGCCTTTGAACTTTCTGCAACACTACACTTGCTCAGCTCATAGAGGAAATATAATAATTCAATAAGTTTTGCCTTCTTTTCAAGTGCCTCCTCCTTTTTCACTTTAGTATTGTCATTTACTAATTTATCAGCACTGTCCTCCAGTTCCTTGAGCTGTTTTTTAATTTTTTTACATGGCGACTCATTGTTTGGATCGTCATCGCTGTGCACAATTTTCGATGGCTTCGATTTTCGAATTTTAGCAACAGTTGTATAGTCATAACCGCTATTTTTAGAGATTATCTCTTTGGACTTTATCTGCTTATCGTAATCATAGCCACTCTCCTTGTTTTCTTTGGGACCCGATCGTGCGCTTAATCGACGTTGACGTTGGTCACATCCACAAGGCTTTTCTGTCACTTGCGCGCGACTATCAGGTTCATAGACACTAATGTAGGAGTTTGGATGCTGAGATGGCTTCAATTTGAACTCATATCCGTTGTTTGTAGAGCGAGAATTTTCCGGCGTCGACTGGGGACGCTTACGTGTATAAGAGTAACCGCTTCGTTCTAACTGACCAAAGTCGTGACCTGGAGGGGAACGACCATTGCCTACCCTCTTGGGATACCGATATCCAGTAGCTTTTACATTTTTCTCCTCATCAGTCTGGTGAGAGTGCCGCTTGTCATTGCGGTTATAGTCTATCTCTTCCAGATCATAATCATAGTCATAATCGTCATCGGTTTGGACACTTTGATTTTCGTCAGGTTTAAACCTTTTACCTTCAGCGGTGGGCTTCTTACCTCTGCTGTTCTGTTGAGTAACTTTCTGATTAATTGAATTAGGCTGGCGATAATAACGGAAGGAATTCTCACTCTGATAAACCGCAGGTGGTGATAAACTCTGCTTATTCACATATGAGTAGATCGGTGGTTTTGGGGTTGTTGTGATATTTTCTCGAAACTTCACTGATAAATTTTTCAGGTCTGAATAAATCTTTGTTGTAGCTTTGCAGGACACACAGTCTTCAGGATTATTGTGTGCATCGTCATAATCATTATCGGCCATCACTTTGGAGTTAATACCTTCCAGGATTCGATTCTTACACTTATGACAGCAGCTTGTCAGTCGTGCTTTAATCGCTTCCATGAGCTCATTGAATGTACTCAAAGTTGGATTAAGCAGCCCTTCGCCTAGGTATTCTTTAAGAATTAATTCAGGGGTTGCGGAGCCAGTATATTGTGGGGATGCTCGAAGATCGATACTTTCAATGTCTCTGTCCGCGTGCTTAATTCGCGCCGATTTAGGCGAAGCTTGTTCGTAAGGTCTTTGTGATTCTGCTGCTACTTGTCCTGCTTTTGCTGTGTAGGGCTGAAGATATATTTTAGATTGGCTATCGCCAGGTAATGAGTTGAATTGCTGAGATGATATTACTGGCTTAATAGGGCCATTCTGAGCTCCGTACCATGATTCGTCGGTATATACTGATGCTGGGGCATGCGATTGTTGCACTCCATAAGTATCTGGTAGTTCATTTCTCTGGGGCACCGGACTTTGAAGCGATTGTAATACTGGACTGCTATACTGTTGAGCCGCATATACATTTGGAGCCACTCTTTCTGGCCTAGCTGCTGGAATCTGACTGCCATACTGCTGACTTTCATACACCGTTGGACTTTGTACAGTTTTGTTCGTTACATACACATATCCGGAGGACTTAGAACTCTCTTGAGGGTAAAAGTTCCCGTCCTTGTAGACCATCGGGGTACCAATATTCTCCACCATATTATAGGGTGATTGCTCAGCCCAATAATTGTTGTGATTCTCATAAGATTCCAAGTTATTGCACGCTGCTTGGTGAATTACCGGTGAAGGTGGAGCCATCACTTGAACTGGAGCACTATCGACCTCCACAGGTTCTGCGCTAGCTCTATACAAGGCCTCTCGGATGGAATCAGCATTGTACCGCATTAACGCCGCAGTAGGATCCTCATCTGGCTTCAGAACGATCTCCTTTAAGGTGTCTTTATAGCCTTCCCTTAGCTTATGCAGGGAATCTACTGGTATAGTCTCAAGAGTTCCATAAACTGGATTTCCGCTATATGAAACTTGCCGTTTTGAACGATGGAGATCTTTAAAAGTTTTACCTCGCATCGATCGGTGAAAATCTCTATAACCAGCACTAAGCTTATGCAAACAAAATTTAGGCACTCCCTGACGCCTTGATCGTTGGTAACCATTTTTAAAATCAACATATCTTAAACTAAGCTTACTTGCTAACCTCGCCTGATCAAATTCTTGCTGTTTCTGACTGGTTGTTGGGTCCGCGATCACATCCTGATAGGGGTGATCCTCATGCCAGTCGTTTTTTGTGGAGAATTGCGTTTGCTGCTGTGTAGATCCACTTGGAAAGGACAACATCGAGCTATCATCTAAGTGTTGACTGATTGATGGATGCGTGTGAACGTTGGTACTACGGTAAGGGTCGGGGTCTTGATGCTGGTAACTGGTGGTGATAAGTGGTGGTTTCTAAAAAATCGTCGCCTGTTAATGATATGGAGGCATGTTGTGTAAAAACAACAAAATGGATGGAGATTAGTCCGATGAATGTGATGTTTGGGGGAAGGGATTAAAGAATGAAAAGAGGAACATTGTGCGATATGCTAATGAACTTAGTGTATGGGCGAACGACTTACCGTTGGGGTTTCTTCCATGTCAGCAGAGCGATATCCGCCGCCATAGCCGCCGCCGTAACCGCTGCCATAACCGCCACCATGGCCTCCGCCATAACCTCCGCCATAGCCTCCGCCGTAACCGCCGCCATAACCTCCACCATAACCTCCACCATAACCTCCACCATAACCACTACTATGACCCCCATAACCTCCATAGCCTCCATAACCTCCATAGCCTCCAGAGCCTCCATAACCTCCAGAGCCTCCATAACCCCCAGAGCCTCCATAACCTCCATAGCCTCCAGAGCCTCCATAACCTCCACCATAGCCTCCGCCATAACCTCCACTGCCGTAGACGTTGTAGTTATGCGTCACATAGTGAGCGCTACTGCCACCTTTTTTCTTGCCTGTTCGACCATCAGAATGTGGATTATGGGAATGCATTTTAATATTAACTCCAAAAAGGTTACCTTTCTTAAAGTGTCGAGCATGCTCCTCAATTTGTGGTCCCATCTCCGCTACGATCGGGTGTTGCTGTTCCTTATTTTCTTCATCCGGAATGGTTACGACATCTTCATTTGCATTCATCAGTCTTGGTTTTCCAGAGGGATACTTCTGATATTGTGGTGATTTATGTTCGTCAGTCACTGTTGGATCAACAGCCATCCATTGTTGTTCTTGAGCCCATTCACGTGGCTGTTGTTGCGTCATCGGTTCTGGTTGTTTCATTGGTTGCTGTTGTGGTTGTTCCTGAATCCACTGACGTGGCATTTGTTGCATAATTGGCAGTTCTTGTTGTTTTGTGGGCTGCTGTTGCGAATGCGGTTGTTCTTGGATCCATTGACGTGGTGCCTGTTCTTGTTGTGTATGGGTTTGATCTTGAATCCATTGGCGTGGCTTTTGTTGCATCATAGGTTGCTGTTGCGTGTGCATTTGGTCCTGGATCCATTGACGTGGCTCCTGTTGCATCATTGTTTGCGTTGGTGCTTGAGGTATTTGGCCTCCCTGAGCTGGATTCATTTGTCGTGGCATTTCATCAATCTGCCATTGCATCGGTTGCTGGCCATGTTGCTGCTCGGTCATTGTTGGTTTCATTTGTCGTGGCATCTGTTCCTGCTGCCAGCCGAAATATAATTGCTTATTAGCTTCTTGATTCTCGGTATGAAGACCTTCTGCCATAGTCGTTTGTCTTTTAACAGATGGACGGGCATCCAGATCACCTTGAGGTTCTTTTGGTGGTACAAACTTGAGAATAATGGCATCGTTTCTAGTGTCCTTCCATTGTTTCTTAGCGTATTGCTCTAGCATTTTTTGAGTTTGTTCATCATTTAGAGCCATTTCGATCTCCTCCTTGGTAATAATGGAATTGCTCGTGGGATGAACCGTTTTGACAAGTAATTCATCTGGTCCTGCCTTGGAACTCGTGCGAGATTGCTTAATTTTCTTTGGCTTTAGACTTTTTCTCAGGTGTTGGTAACCAGACACAGCCTGCTCGTATTCTTGAAGAACTGCCGGGTTCTGAATATTGTCATCAATCAACGGTTGTTGTGGCAAACGTGGAGACTTTTGTTGATTATCTTCCAGCATTTGTGATGGATCACTGTAAACAGTTGGTTCCCCTTGTTGAACTGGCTTCAACATACCACTCTGATCATGCGCATTCCACCTCGGCGTTTTTTGAACTGGTATAGTGAGAGGAATAATCCCTGGTATCTGTTGTCTAAGAGATGCAACAACCCTCCTTGAAAGACTCTGTTCATTTGTACGCTGATAGTTTGATTGTGGCTTTACACGAACTTCATCGATTTCAGATTCCTCCCCACCCTGTAGGTCATAGTTATCAAGATTTTGTAAACCTCCATAATGGCTGGGCTTATGGTACTGTAATATCCGGTGTCTTTCTGCTTGATTCAAAGATGGATTTATCGCAATACCTCTTTTGGCTAGTTCATCTTCAAAGCCTGGTGGCGCCAAGAAATACGTGGCATCTTGTTCATCAACTTTCAAACCCATTCGATTAATCTCTGGATCACTCAAAACCAGCTTTACTCGTGACTCATCTTCTTGAGGTGCACCCAAAAGGAACAATGGATTTGGTTTCCACCAATCATCCTTTAAAAGCAAATCCCATTTCCACCAATCGCCGATTTTCTTTAAACCAAAGCCTTTCCATATATTCCACCAACCGAATTTCGACAACCAAGTTCCAACCTTTCTTATCGAAGCCACATTTTCCTGAAATCAAAAATTATTAGCTGGTCACATAGTAAATATTTCACTGCTACTTACATCTTCTTCGTTATTTTCATTCTGATTGTCGTTTTCATTTTCATTTTCATTCTCATTCTCATTTTCGTTTTGATCTGCATCCTGCTCATTATCAGCTTTTACTACACGATTATAGGCTATTGCTACGATTAGCGTTAGCAGGAGGTACTTCGTTATCTAGAATTTAAAAAAAAAAAAAAACAATCAGCAACTTAAAGGATATTCCACTGTATACCGCTAGATATATAGCTTTCACTTACTCTTGTCATCGTTAACTATTTCTTTTTTGTATGCACTTTCGATTCCACTGGAGTAGAACCGTTCTCGTTAGCTGCTCAGACTTAAGTGACTCGAATAGCTTGATGGTAATGCAGAAAATACTATTCAAACTCGAACGCACTGTGGCGATCTATAGTATGCTTTCGAATGCATTTTGTCGAATTTGGGTCCCAATTTTTGTTGACACTGCACAATGAATTGGTTCTAATTAGTTTTTTGTGTTTCCATTGCGAAATTAACGAAAGTTCGGTCATTGAATGGCCTCTTTTGGAAAACGTTTTGTTTTTTTTTTTTTTTTTGCTGCTGCTGCTTTTGTTTGGAAGGTTTTTTGCTGATGTTGATATTTGGAGCTGATGTTGCTTATGTGGTCACAAGCTGTCGTTGACCTTTGCCTTGGTATAGAAGATTTTGAATATTGCTACTGCAATAGGGTGATGCTCAACATTGCAAGATCACGCTTTCGTAGAAGTGGGATGTCATGGAACTTTCAAGATGAAATTCTACGTATTTGAGCGACATTGGCACACAGTATCAACTGGAATTAGCTGACAAAGTTTATTTTAGCTGTAAGCCATTGAAGTGTGCATGACAATTGATCGAATTTTTACGTTACTACTTTGATGCGTTGTCAGCATAACACGCTAGATATTTGTAACCCGTAAATAAATACTTACCTGGGGCTGAGGCTAGCATAGATTCTAGTGGCGTCAATTTAAAGAGTACGTCATAGAACATTGATATTTAATTAAAAAGCCACACTGGCAATAGGTACTTCCATTTGGATTTGGTTTCACGTTATACGACACAAATAAGACACGCCTTCCGGAATTGTTACCAGAAGCAGAAAAGGAAGCGCGATAGTAGCAATATTTTCCTTATGCAATGAGCATTTGTTTTTTGTCGTTTTTAGGACAAAAATTCGAGGTGCACCTTGGGTTTATTGGGTCTGGGTCACATAGAACAGTGGGGTTTCTAAGAGAAATTATTGGTCGTAGATTAGATTCAGATTTAAGGGTCGAGTTGGGCAAGTTCTACTAATCCTATTGCGATTACGCAATCTTTCTCATTCATTTTGCCTGAGTGGATGATGAACTCAGCTAGGTCTTTGGGTTGGCTTGGAGACATATCACCTGCTTTAAGCTAATATTTTTCTTGAGAACGCTGAGATATTCTTAGGAGACAGTTGCGTTGCAAAATAAGTTCTCTGCTGTTTTCTACGTATGTTGCCTTGTCCTATTCTCATGGCTTTTAGATGATTTTAAACTCCGTAGCTCTTTTCACCGCAATCATTTTGTCGTTGATACCAACACTTATGTCAGTGAATCGTTGAATTCGCCGTATAACACATATTCATTTCAATGAAGAGTATCGAACTAAGGTCTGCTACCCCCTAATCCAAGATTCTTTGCGAGTCTGTACCCACTGCATTATTTCCAATCAGAGGCTATACCGGCTGTATTTTAAGAATCGTCTGTGGAAATTTTACCACGTAATGCTGGTCTATGATATAGCCTACGAATATTACTCCTGGGACCAAAATCATACACACATATGTCTACTGAGCTCACGGATCATAAGGATCAGTACCTCCGTAAAGTTGATCACAGAGCAAGACCAAGTGCGACCCTAAGAAGTTCAGATCCCACGATAGAACAAGTCCCAAGAATTACTAAAAATTTGTTAAGAGAAAAAGAAGTGCCTCAACACAAGATAATCAGGGACCTTCCACTCGGCACAGAGGACTCCCAAACAACCAAAGAGAACCCACGCCCTAACCTAACACTTCCACTTAAATAGAAGACAATTGGCCGTTTTGGGCGACCAAAGAAGATGTGGATGACACAAGATGCTACCTACATTCTCATTACAGTGTTTAGAACCTGAGAGCGCAAAAAAAATCTTCAAACAAGAATGCGCTCCTCTGTAAGACCACTCATGAAAAAACGAAGCAGGGGAAGTGAGGTAGTATGCACATCAGGGAAGAACATCGATAATGGCGGGAACCAGCACCACCCCAAGGAGCAATGATAAAGCCTTCCCGTACATCAAGTTATGAAAGCATGACAAAATGCATAGAGGTAGGAGTGCTGCCGAAAGGATTCCCGCAATTAACATCTCACTATCTGAAGGACTTACGGCGTTAGAATACGCAAGGAAGGTAGCCCCAGACTCCAGTTCGAATGCTAAAGTTGCTAATGATGAACTGTGGTGCTCTACTTGGCTTAAGCTAGTAGTGCCCAAGATAATTGCTTGGAAAGGGTGAAACTAACCTCACTCTTATGCGCTGATATCGAACACACAATTAGCGTGTCCTCATGTTTGCTCTTTTACTGTTAAAACGTAGAAATCTTCGAAAAATACTGAAGAACCTATCCAAACAGCAAAGCAGATTCTTGTCAACTAAAACCATCTTCAAGTTTCTGTCCTTTTACTTCACGCTACTGCCGTCAAGCATTTCATCGTGAGAAGGGCTCCGCTCGCATTTGTTTGGTCCTGCGCCGTCAGAGTTGCTTCTTCATCATGGGTATAATATGGCACTAACTTAATTCCAACCATCTGCCGCGAATATCTCTGATTGTTTTGTCTACAGTTAAGTCCACACCCTCCTACAATAGATGGGAGTGCATATATAGGCCCTAAAACACCCAAGACCTACTAACATCTGAGTCAATCCACCCAATTTTCCAGAAAAACAACATCGACTGCATCCCAGCTCCAAATGATTAGACAAATAGTCAAACCCAAATGGTCAAGACCATGCATCAACTATCCAAGATCTCATAATCAGCCTCCATGAACTTGAGCTGCCTGTTCAAACCAAAGAGATATTTCACAACGGCACAGCTCATCCTTCAAGGCCAGAGGTTGAGTATTCCTGTGGAGCTCAGCCCCAAAATATTATTTTAATTTATTCGTCATTACACAATACTATCACGACCGATGTTCCCAAAAGCTCATAAAATGATCCCCAGAAATGCAACACTTGGACGTTTTACCTTAAAGTCTGCAAGGGTGCACAACCTCCATCTACTCTACCATCTTCCCACCACAATTATTCTGTAATTCTTACAGAACATAACATCGCATTTTTTACAAATGGATCATGAACTTATATTCCAGTCATCGAGAAGGCATGCTTTAATAAAACCATGGCTGATCTGCTCCTCTGGGAAACCTGTTTGATATGCTGTTCATCTACGATTCCGTGTATCGATGACTAGATTCCGTCCACTATTACGTAAGCCTGTATTGCGCGCTTAAAGCCAACCGCCAAGTGGTGAATTTTCGGGGGACTCTTCGATATTCTTAAGCCGGAAGGCGTGATGATCTTTTTCTGATAAAGTTTTTCGTTTTCCTTCCTTGTCTTAGACCAGAACTTTTCTTTTGCGTCACTCTTAAAATTGGAAAATAAAAACGAACACAAACAACAAATTACAAGAACTGAATCTATGTGCATCGCCAAGGCACATATTATAAATATTTGCCAAAAACAATTAAAAAAAATAAAAAAAAATAACTGGGCTCAACCGGGATTTGAACCCGGGACCTCTCGCACCCAAAGCGAGAATCATACCCCTAGACCATTGAGCCTCATGTCGGATTGAGGTCAAATTTTTTATACCAATAGCGTACGCCAAACAACAAATTCAAACTTCCAACCCTTACTGTACTAAATAACTGTAGAATTTAACATTTATAAACGAAATATATTAGTTAACATAAATAGAACGTAATATGTTTTGTAACTTTTATACAAAATTCTAATAAAGTAAGCATTTACGATTTGTTTTCCAATAGAAATACTGATACGATTCGGGTAGCAACTGTCTACATTGACCTTTGAAAATGCGTATTGTGAATGCTTCTTTAGAAACGAATAACTTAAACGGTTAATTCAAGTACAAAAACAAAATATTAATTGATTATTTTCTAACACCGTCGGTTGAAGTTTCTTTTTGGTGGTCTTCGATATGAAGGATCAAAATCAGGCGGACCCCGATTACGATTGAAGTTTCTATCGCCAACATAGAAACCACTACCGGGCGGTTGAAAATCGTTATTATTTCCAAAGCATTCATTACCAAATGCTTGCCTCATAAAGCTATTCTCTATATTTGTCGGCTCCATATGTGGATGAGAATATGGTATTCCTGGTGGTGCATACCCTAACAAACCTGGTTTTAGTGGTGGACCACTGGGAGTGTTATTATTATTGTTATACTGTTGTAATGCCTGTTGTGGGGCGCACAACTGCTGATAGTTTGCCTCTTCAGTGATATTGCCGTTAACATCAATGAAAATACCGACATTTTGCATCACCTCGAGTAGCACTCCAGCGCACTCGATTTGAAATAAATCGAAAATTTTCTTTGGTGAAGGGTCCTTATGGAAGAAATTTAGTGCACGTACCAAATCCGATACAGAGTGGTTGATTTGAATTTTAAGATTCGATTTTAGTTCTTGATACCATAACGATCTTTGTAGATAACCGTATAGAATAGGACTGGCGTTGTAATTTAGATCAGGGGAAGAGTTGCCATAGCCCGGGCGAAGACGTGGATCACACTGCGACATCGATGGCGGAAAAAAACTGTAGTCTGTTTCAGGAAATATGCCATAATTCTATAAAAAGACTAATTTTGCTTTTGAGATACAAAAATGTAATAAGGCAAACCTTTTCCTTTTCGATGAATTTTTTCAAACGCGGATCGGTACTATTTGATTTGAGAAGTTTATCCATAAGTGGTGGCCTATTAACTTCACATGCTGGTAAGTAAATTTCATACAGCTGTAAGGAGAAGTAATCGAAATAAAGTGCCATTCATTATGATCATTCGTAATATAAACCTTGTATTCCATTGCAGGATACGTGAGATGTGCATCAATTTCTAAAGCCGGTTTGTAGTTGTCCAAGTTTGGTGTTCGTAATGGGAGTTCGGGACAGATTCCATTGGCAACAAGACCTGTAGTTTCATCTTCAGAATTATCAGGAGAGTCTATGCCATCTGAATTCAAAGGATAAATTTGTATCCGATTAATTGAATTGTTTAAATTGTTTACCAATTTCTTTAGCAGGAGTAAGCGTTACGTTTTGTTCTTCTGCATCCCAATCCTCGGATGAATTATCGGCTTGCATTTGGTTATCTGGGAAATAAAAGCAGAGAGAGTAAATCGATTTCAAGTCGTGACTGTTTATTTTACTTCTTTGAAGTGAAAGACAATTCAAAGCGTCGGTCGATTATTTTTATCATCGAAGTTTTTTAAAGTATTTCGCATAGATAAAGTGAATGAGAAGGATGAGACGAATGTTAAAAAAGACGCATATCCTAACCTACCGCATATAGTTTATTCAAATCTTTAATGTTTAATGCATCGGTTTTGTAGAATGAAGACAAATAGGGCTCAGCTTTTTACATTCGTAGGGACGTCTATTGATAATGCATTTCTTAGCCGGTTTTCCTGTAACAACACCAACTGATCATGTCTTCTTGGATCTTTTCGATGATAGACTTTTGGACGTAGAGATTTCCTCGGAGAGGGGTTTACATGATACCACTGCACTTTTTTACTCCTGCCGACATTCTGTGCAATTTTGCAATTGTATGTGGGCTATCCCACCATTGCGCATTGAGTGTAAATATTTTTTTTAACATTCGAGGAGTTCGCGAGTTCTCTCTCGTTTCATCAATTCCGCACTCACTTTATGTTTCACATCGCCATCAGACTTTTTTCTTCATTTGCAACGGAAACGAAATATTTTACATTTGATCCTTACAGGTCTTAGGGTCTCGAGTACGATTTCTGGCAGAGTTTCAGTTCCTGACCCGTTCTCTGATGTAGCTGTTCGTTAGAGATACGGCTCGGCCAGAATATCGTTAGAATATTTCGTAGGCACTGGTTAACAAGCGTTTGCAGCCTTCTTGTCATAATGGCGTTCACTTTTCATGTGCTACACCCATGTAACTGCACGGACTCAATATTGGAGTGAAAAAGTCTTAGCTCTGCTTCGGTTCCTCCATTGGCTGAGATAATGTTTTCAAGGTACTGGAAATTCTCTACTCTCTCAGCCGGTTGTCCAGCAATTTCTATTTGAGCGAGGGAATTGCTTCCATGTCTGAGTAACTTTGTTTTTGGCGAGGTAATCTCGCATAGAATATCAAGTTGATGTTTGTTTCGTTGGCATAATCTTTCACGTGTTAATTCAAAACGTATTATGAAAAGGACATGACTTTGCCTTTCGAAAATTCTTTTATTGTTCCTTCCTTGCACGTCACTGTGCCTCTCGCGTTCTTATACATTTTTAGAATAGTCTGGTCTCTGTGACCTTCTGAATCCTCAGCAGCAGCGTCCACATCCGATTGCTAGAAACTGTATGAAACGTTTTCTTAGGGTCGATTAACTCATGCACAAATCTTTTGCAGCACCTTGGGCTTTATCCATTTAGATAAACCAACGCGCTAAGTATAGGAGCAAAATTGGATCGTGAACACAGCTTGCTTACTTCAGACGAGAAATGAAACAAGAATTTCACTGCATGGTTTTGGTCTGTATTCTTCGATTTCCCGAATCCGCAATAAAATTTTCTATAGACAAGAAATCAGTACCGCAATCATGACACTGAAAGGTAATGAGTAGTGGGAATTGGCAGCATTTCTCCTAAACTATTCTAAGCAGCGCCAGCATCATCATCAGATATTCTGTATTCACACATGGAGGAAAATTGGATGGCCAAAATCATAAATGTTAGCCTTTCTTAAGTCCCATGTTCAGCTCACATGGTTGATTTCATCTTTTTTACGTGTGCAGCACATTAAAAGAAACCGTTACTTTCACTAAGATGTTGCAGTCGTATGTATTCTTCTAAAACGGTGTCCACAAGACATTTTATCATTCAATCATAGATTGTCCAATTTTGTCGAAAGGGTAAAGTTTTTATATGTCGACCAAAAGTATAAAGGAATCACAGCAATTAGAGGAGTTTTAGAAAATAAATTTGGGAGCCTTAGAGTATTATGCAGCTTACAAAAAAAAAATAAGTAAAACACTTGAATCGAATAATCACTTACCAATGTTGTTTCGGACCTGCCGAGGGCGAAAATATTTCCATCCATCATTCACTGCGGGAGTTACTTTTCGATGAACGGATTCATTAAGAAATTTTGGAGGTTCCTGCATAGCTATGGATGCATCTAATGGGGAAACGTAAGTCAGTTTCTTTGAAGGTGTTGTAAGATCAATTTTAGAAATGTTGTTTATGGGCGAGGCAGTATCGGCTCGTTCGTCTTCTGTTGAAATATCCATATCAATTTGTTTCTCGCTTTCGCCATCAATTATTGATGGAATATCATTGGAGCAGTCTTCAATGGCTTCCATCTGAGCATCTGTTAGACTCTTAGTACAAATTAATACCTCGTTGATAGGATCTTTTTCGCTCTTTTTATCATTTGTATCAATCTTTTCCAAATGTTCGGAGCAAATACGAGGAGGAGTCGGGGTGCTGACAACATCTATTACAATATCTTCTTCTTCTTCTTCTATTGCTTTACACTGAAATTAAATTAATACTATGAACAACTCCACAGCAATGCTCTTCTTAAATTTACCTCATCCACAGCATCATCTTCGGATTCATCAATAACTAACGGTTGCTCCTCATCTTCATACCAACTTTGATCGATATTTTCTTCTGCCTTACTCACCAATAATTCTCTGCTATCGACATCTTTACTTTGTTCCACAATTTCCACCGGTTTTATGGGTATGGCAGCAGGTGGTGGAAAAATATTTCTCATATCCATATCCTGGCCAGCTATGAGACTCATTTGAATAGCTTCGATTTGTATCGCATGAATTCCAATTGCATTCAACTGAGCCAGAGTCAAATAGAGTAAATCTTCAGCTTTAGATATACGAAGCTGTTGCAACTTATCAATTTGCTCCTCACTAAGGAAATATAATTTCTCCCTAAGAGTTTCAACAAAATTTGGTTTTGATTTGGAAGTGGTTGCTTCTGATTCCTCCTCTGGTGACTGGAGTTTTTCTTGCATCTGATGTAACATCTTACTGGCCTCACCAGCCGGCATCTTAGACCGTAATTCAACAAACTTTTTACCAAGCACATCATTTGGAGCGGTATGAATGTGACGAATAAGCGCAACCAACATGTCATAAGATAATGTCCCACCATGAGATAACTTGCAGCTTCCTCTGGTCACTTCGTCCTCACATTTTAGACCCATATAGAAGAATTTGCATGGAAATTCCGAGTGCATGTATTCACAGGTTCGCCCTTTGGCGCAGCATTCTTGCAAGTAAAACTTACAAAGCTGATGGAGTTTTTCTTGTGGTGGAGACTGACTACTGTCTTTGGACTAAAAGAAATATTCAATCAATTTGTATAATCAATTTGGCTTGTGCAGTTTTTTTTTTTTTTATTCACCTTTAGATCATGTTGATCATCGGATGATATGCTCTTCTCTTTTAAAATTTTCTTTGGTGTAGTTCTCTTTCTACGGCGTCGTTTTCCTGAGGTTTTCCTTCTTTTCGGTGAGGTCATGTCAATGATAATGCTATCGCTATCGTATACGGGCGAATTTCTAGTCAAATTGGATCGATCAACGACAAATGGGACAGGACTAGCTCCGCGAACACAAAGCATTTCATCTTCATCAACGAAATCTGATCCTTCTTCATTTTGATAATCCTTCGGAGGACCACTGTACGTTTTTAATACATTTTATTTTACCAATAAAATTAGGACTCACCCGCTGAGATACTGCCGCTGCTGGCCTCTTCCTTGATTCTTTGTATTGTCCTTCATCTGAAAATGATAATATTTGTAACAGTAATCTATGATTTTTTTTATGATCGAGATATACGACAGTAAGTTATTGAGCTATAACCAACAAATACTACAGTGCATTGCCTTTTTGACAGAGTTCGCAGGACTCCTCTTTGAACATGGCAATAACAACTGAGCCGGTCCTGCTTCAATTTTTTTCGAGATAGGTTCTTTGACTTAAAGTCTTACTCGGCTGCCGTTAATTGGCCCTCATACTTTTTGAACATTGTCCAGCATTGCGAATCGTATGTAAGTGCCGGACGAACAAAGCCTTAAGGGGCATTTTCCGGTCACAAATCATAGCAGAGTTTTCCTGCTACTTCATCCACCCTACGCTTACGCGATGGTTTATGTCGTCATCAATGGTTGCTTCGCTATTGATCATAGATCCTACGATACATATTTCCCTCCAAAACATCCACCCACACATCAAGTTATCGTTGCAGGAACGTTTGATCCTCACTTATGATGACTCCATCGTCAGCAAAGAATAACTGATGACCTTTGGGGTCCGTCAATTTTCCTTCAAGAAGATAATCTAGGACTGCACTAAATAGCAAAGGACTTAAGACGCTTCCCTGATGCATTTTTAATAGTGCACACCCTCAGTTATCAAGAGGGGTTTTTGCCCCCGGAAAGGCTGCGTGTCTGTGGCGCATATGTGTACATATGTGGTTAGCTTAAAATCCAAATACGTTTTCGGGGTTCATTACATACATACATATGTACAAAGTTGACAAAATTTATAGCTAATCACATTTTCTACGTTTTTATTATTATTATTTAAAATTAAAAATATTGGGCCATATATCTCCCTCAACAATGGAAATCATCGCCCCTTAAGGGATCTAAAATGCGATGTTTTCTTTTGAAAACTTGAATTTTAAGGGAAACAAAACCAAAAAGTGACGATTTATTTCGTTGTCGCTGAAATAAGACATGAATAAAAATCTTAACGAAGAGATGTTTTAAAACGAATACAATTATCGAAGGCGCAAAAGCTCTCTCGAATTTATTTCTCGATTTGTTATTAGTAGCGACACCTTGCAGTATAATTATAGTACTAGGTTGCCGTTACTAAAAGAATACACCTGTATGTATGCACAAATCTATTACTGTTAAAATAATAAACAAAATAAAGTGCATGTACCAATAAAGAGTTCGAATTATGTAAAAAAAAGATTGAATGTGACTGTATCTCAACGAAGCATAGCTGGGTAATTGGACAAATTGAAAACTGGATGGCCAACAATACCACTGCAGATAAGTAGAAGACTGTATTGTAGGTATCCAAAGCCACCGGTTATCGAACATTAGAAACGAACTTCTATGAGAAACAGGAAAATTTAGCAAACTTTATGAGAAGAAGACTGGTAAAAACCAGACTGCACGCACTTAAGTCAGCACATATGACAAATTTTTCACTACGAGTTACATACATATGTAGGTGAAAATATATATATCTCTTCAAGCGAGGTTGAACTTTTCCCATGAGTCCAATCATTGAACAAAGTTATTCCTTCTCAGAGAGAGGATCAACGATGAATGTTTGGAACATTTGAGGCTGTAAAGGTCTGCTGATGTGCTTCTAAAGATGAAAGATAAATATTCTGTTTACACTTAAGAGGAGAAAAATCAGAACTTTACCTGGAGGTCCTACAAAAATTAATTGGAGCACTGCGTGATGAAATTTTGATCTTCGGCTTCCATTCCCTACGGTGGAAGACGTAAATAATAACACGTTCAAATAAATGATTATAAAGGATCAGCCATTTGTTGATCTCTTTTGGAAATTGCTGTTAAATCCGCATTCAACCTCTTTCAATGACCAAAGTTTTATTGCATATGCCGCGTCTGGCTAGGAACTAGGCCATCCTGTCAACCCAATTTTGCAATACGTTTTCGACTGTTTGCTGCTTTATTTCGCGAAAAGATCTAACTCTAAGAGTGCCTCAGATCCAACTTGGACCAAATCTAGTAGGTTGATCATTTTCCCAGTTTGTCACTGGGATGACTTCCTCTAAAGGCGTCAACCACATCAGTAAGAATCAATCCAATAGCACCCATGTGAAGCAAATACATTATAGGGAATCGTAAGCCGCATTTACCTTCGATGCCTTTCCTGTAACTGCGGCTTCATAATAGAACCTATTGTGTTTTCCTTCCTACTCCGCTACCAGTGTCCTAGAGCAATCTTTTTACTTTTTTTTTAGAACTTAAGTTTATTCTGACACACTGGTTAATAGGAAGGACTTCTCACGCCGATACAGATGCGTTCTCGAAATCATCCGCATTTCTTCGGAGATTATTTTGCGGCATACTTTTGTATGCAATTTAATTGTTCTACTATGTGTGGACTAAAATCAATGCCGTGGGGATTTTTTTTTATTAAAAAATGCAAATTCTATGCCCCTGAACGCAGTGAATCTAAAACTATTCGAGGTTCAATTTCAAATTCATCAACAATTTTTACCCAAGACGCAAACCCAATATCCGTTCCATAACCGCTGTTCTCCAAAAAAAATAATAAATATAAACCAAACAATAAATTCCATTTTCATTCATGCCTCACCTAGAATTGCGATTTTAACCGAAGTTCTTTGCTTCTCATCAATATCACTTTTATTTTCTGCATTTGCCGCTTCTTCAGTCAATGAAAGAAGCGAACTATTTATGCGACCATCTGCCGTGGACGTGGATAAGGAAGGTTCACTACCTTCATCTATTTCTCCATCTTCTAACCTTACCGATGATGGTTCTATTTCCGACATTGTCTTATAAATTATTCTTTTTAAGTTTTTTTATGTTTTTCTTTGAAATTAACTTTTAATGAGCTTTATCGTTGTTCTGATTTGAAAAATAAGTCGTGGATCACAATCGGCTGCTGTATCAGCGCATCGAGTATTCAACGGTGGTGGTGAATCGATTTATCAAAAACATTTTTTATTTTAGTTCTCACATACAAATGTGTCTTCAACAAATTAAGTAGTTGTGCTCTGTTTTAAAATTATAATTTCGCCTACTACTTGCAGTAGAAAATGGAAATAAAGCTGAGTAACTAAAACAATGCTCATTCGATGACAATTCAACGGGAATTGGACCATTTTCACTTGTTCGTATGAAAGGCCAGTTAAGTGTCAAGTCAAGTGGTAGGTAGGTACGCTCCTTCATAAAATTTAATGGGCCACTTGCACTGCAAAAGCTGTGGTGTTTTATTTTTCTGGATCATAAAATCGGCTTTTCATGTTGTAGAATTTTATAGATTTTACTCAGCACTCGTACAACTTTTACTTTTTTAGTGCTGACAACAGAAGAAATACTACTTTCATTCGTTCGTTATGCTTACAAACAATACGAAACTAAAGTTAAGCTTAAAATATAACAGAAGACTAGAACTAAATTAATTAAAACAAAAAAATTAAAGACTAAGCGTTAGGACTGTCAAGAGTGTAGAATTGGTGGTCTCGCTAAAAAAAAAAAAACTGTAGACATTTCCTCGACTCATACACCGGACGACCGTCGGCCTCACATGCAGGTGCTCAGTGCGACGCTACGCGGCATATTAATTAGGTCCCTTTTTATATGACATTTTACATTCTGAAAAATTGTGGACTTATGTCCCATTTTAGACCAAACAAATTGTGGACTTATGTATGTTTCGATGGGATGGAATACAAGACCATTATGGAATTATGATTTATGGGCCGTTTGAAATTTAATTAGGTAAGGGAAAAAAATCCATTTGAAAGAAAAAGCCAAAAAATAGTCGCTTCCACAAAGCGACATAGAGTTATATTTCGAGGTATGGCATTATGTCTCTTTGTGAAAGCGTCATAAGGAAAACGACATGGCCTTATGTCACGGCACCAAAAATGTCATCTATAGGCTCCATTTCCTCACATATGCCTTGGTTCCGAAAAGTCATCCTATTTAAAAAATACCATGGGAGTAATTTGCCCCTCATCCAACATTTCACTGGCCATCAAAATTTATTTCATAGTTGAATTTGGGGACTTATTTCATCATGCTGAGTCATGGAAGTTTGCATAAGATCAAACTAAAAAAATACCAAATCTGTATACAATTAGCAGCATCCCATAGGGTATATGAGGGTTGACTTACAGATTGTAACACAGAGAAATTATAAAGGCAGATCTCGTTTGCTAGACGTAGATTGCTACCTTTTGGTTTAGCCCTTTCCTACAAGACGTCGGTTTTGGAATTTTTATTTGGTTTTGACATTATTTATGTTGCAGCATCTTTGACAGATCAAATTAATAGATTGTTCCTTGTTAGTATCCACGCGGTCAAAGAAAATGAGTTCTGGAAAAACGAGAAGCGAACTATTTATGCGACCATCTGCCGTGGACGTGGATAAGGAAGGGATATCGAGTCATCCTTTGGTATATCCGTGACTTGAATTAATACGATCTGGCAGCAATCAAACTTTATGTTCGTTTAATACCATACCGAGACCCAAAAAAAGGGGTGAATCTACTACTCAAATACCTCAAACCTTCTCTACACTAGCAAACGTTATAACCGGACACTACACGATATGCAGACATGCTCCAAGGTTGGGCATCTCATATAATAATTTCTGAGGGAGTTGCAGAGACGAAGAGGTAGAAGAAGCAGTCATTCACTTCCTGTGCTCGTCATTACTATATCGATGGTCTCAATGATCATGCCTCTAGGGCTAACATGAACAGCTCCATAACGAAAAGTACATAATTGGTTCCAGAAGTGGGCAGAGTGATTCACCTGCCCGTACCTAGTGGCAGCAACATACCTTGCTCTAAGTGTACCTTATCGACAACCACATCAACTAACCAATCAACCATTTAGATTAACAGAATCGAGTAAAGGTGCTGCGCTTATATTTTTTTTTAAAAAAAATTGATTTAAAACGGTTTTGTGATCAAACCTCTTCAAATCGAGAATAAGGTATATCCTTGATATCATTAAATTTCAATCAAATATTCATATTGCCACGCATTCATATTTCCTTATTACACGCGCAGAGTAAATACATGTGTACATAGGTGACGAATAGGCTATGATATGAAAGTTTCCAGTTGGTTTATAACCTTTGCGTATGATTTTTTTTTCTCCATGTTAGTCATTTAACAAACATGTTCTAACAAATGTTATAAAGTGCAATACCTACGGAACTAACCATATTAACTTTAATTAAAAATTATTTTTAAATTTGTGTACATATCCAAAAAAAAACTTTATCCACCAATAGTGATAAATTCCCTCTTTTCGCTCAAGTTCAGTATTTCTGTTACCTTCTACGAGTAAACACTTTTAAAATGGAATTCACGGGCAAGGTTATTGTAATAACTGGTGCTAGTTCTGGCATCGGTGCTTGTACAGCTTTGCAGTTCGCTAAACTTGGTGGTTCGCTCGCGCTTGTTGGACGAAATATCAAGAAATTAAACGAAACAGCTGAACTGTGTAATGTTACGAATACCGAGGCTCCCCTCGTGATACAGGCCGATGTCATTAACGAGAACGACGTTAAGACCATTATCGAAAAAACGATAGCAAAGTATGGTAGAATTGATGTTCTGGTTAACAATGCGGGTATTATCGACAATGGTTCCATTGAGGAGACAAATCTGGAGCAATATGATCGGATTATGAGCACTAATTTACGTTCTTTATACCAACTAACTATGTTGGCTGTTCCTTATCTTATTGAGACCAAGGGAAACATTGTGAATGTTTCAAGTGTCTGCGGACTACGATCAATGCCTGGTCTTTTAGCATACAGTATTTCCAAGTCGGCAATTGATCAATTAACCAAGTGTGTTGCTTTAGAGCTCGCTCCAAAGGGAGTTCGTGTTAATGCAGTGAATCCTGGTGTAATCGTTACGGAACTTCACAAACGTGCTGGTATGGAAGAAGAATCTTACAAGATTTTCTTGGAAAAATGTAAACAAACTCACGCACTGCAGCGTGCTGGTAATGTAGATGAAGTTTCGGCTGCGATAACATTTTTGGCCAGTTCTAGTGCTACTTTCATAACTGGTGTAAATTTGCCAGTCGATGGTGGTCGTCATGCAATGTGTCCACGATGAAGAAAAAATTCGATTTTAGAGTTTTTCACTTATATTGTTAAATAAAGTTTGTTTCTGCAAAAGTATTTGTTATTTTGTTTATTTGCAGCGCTGGAGCTGTAAAAAATTCGCTCTGCGTACAAGACTTCCTTGTTACAAATCTATTTCGCACAATAATATATGTAATTCAATAGAACCAAATTATGTAGTCGTGTGTACTTAATTGAACGTACAGAAGCGGGAATGTAATCATCGACCCCTGGGCTTTTTAGCAGATCCGCATCTCAGTATAGCTCGTACAGTTCTCGGTTGTGTTTTCTTTTGCACTGGCACCTTATAATATGAAAGATCAACAGGCTATAACTTGTCAACCAGTTAACTTTTCTCGACTGCTACTCGATTGCTTCGAAAGCTTCTAATATGTCAATATTGCCTGCGTATCCCATCAACTGGACGGACTTGTACCCTAAGTGTTGATAGCATGAAATCACATGACAGTGCATTTCTTACTCCATTGTTTGCATTGGTACTCCATTACTTGATTGTGGAACATTGTGGAACAGACAGGTTTTAGACGTTCACACAGTACGCTGAATTGGATTTAACAGAAATATGCCTGGAGATTTCAGTCATCAGTCATGCTCGTTGAATCTTATCTGTTTGATGATCTTATGCATGCACTATGCATGTACTAAAAAATTTGTATTTTAGAAACTCTGGTGGGAGGCCATCGATGTTTCTTTTATGGGATGAAGAGAACAACGCAGTGTGTAGCGCCTACTTTAAAACACGGCGGAGATAGCACTAATATCTGGAAGTACAATGGATGCAGACAGATATGCAGAAATGTTTGTGAGTGATAGTTGGATGGCCTCCAAAAAGTGCATATGTATACGTATTAAAACACATGCTTCAGCCATATTTTTGGAAGATTTTTGGATGCACGAACACACAAAACGTCAAATTCGAGTAAGACAACGCATTCTATCAAAATCCACCGTCACTATCAGATTATTTATCGAAAATAATATTGAGCTGCGTCCATGGCCTCCTCATCTCCAAATCTAAACCCAATCCAGCACAACGCAGTACAGTATTCTTAAGCACAAAATCTGGGAGCACTCAATTGCATTAAAAGCTTCGCTCAAAATCGTTTTCCAGCTAAAGTGTAACGAAATTAATTCAGAAGAATGCTGTAGGCTAATAACCTAAGTGCGAAAATAATAGCAATACTCGTCACGTCATGGATGCTCATCAGTTTACCCTCAAGCCCATTTTCGGACGTACTGCGAAATAAAGAGATTATTTTCTGAGCCGCACAACCCGCAAGTGGAATGCTTTGCCAATCTCTTTTTTTTCCCTCTAATTACAACCCGCAAACATTTTAAACCAATGTGCATCGGTATCTCCTTTTTTCTCTTCCTAATTGCACAAGGGTACAGTGCCAAATGATGTTGGAATCCAAAAAGCGGTACCCCAGGGCTCCAACCTTTCACCACTCTTATTTTTACTGTTTATTGGAGATGTTCTACGCACTGCTCGGATAGGAAGCAAGTTGGGCATAAAATGACATCGGGGCTACGTTGACGACGTTAATTTGCTTTTACACAGAATCCAATGGACAGCCTAGAAACCGACACAAGCAGCGGGCCTAATTAACAAGGTTAAGACAAAAGAACTCAGCCTGTCAAACTTCATCGCTCAAGTAAACATCGAACTTGATGAGAGCAGAAGAATCGGGAAGAATTAGAGGAAGAGTGGCGAAAATGAGAAGAGATAACACAAGCGCATTGTAAAAATCTGCATACAATGGCATGATGGCGCACAGGAAGTAAGTATGTAGGCATTTTTACAAAAATTATTTTGCGTTTAATTCACAGTTCTCCAACGTGGCCTTAACTAGTAATGCAGCATTCTCTAGAATGTAGTAGGACACCTCCTTTTCTTCTTCCTTTTGTTTTTCCAAAGTATGCAATTCGTGCTCGAAATCCCCAATTAACGCTTCATTTGACTCCGACAGCCTGAAAGGGATATTTGCATGCTCAGTATTTGCAAAAGAGCGTAGGTAAAACAATAAAAATAATCTTACACTTTAGTTTCTTCGATTTCCTTTTCTCCAGCAATTTTCATTTCTTTCAATAGTATTCCCTTGGAACTCAATTCCTTTTCCATTCTTTTCAAGTCTTCGTTTAATTTTTCGTGCGTTTTAATTAGCGTCTCTTTTTTGCGTGCGATTTCAGCGAATTTAGACTCCAGTTCTTTATACTTTGTGTTGCAAACTCTGTGGTCAAAAATTAAAGTTACAAGTGACGATTTATTGCGTACAACTTACTTATGAGATGCCAAAGACGATGGTGGATTCAAGTTCATTGCTTCATCAATTCTAGACATTTTGTTCTGCAATTTGACAACAGTAGCCGATCGCTCTTGATTCCTTGCGTAAATGCTACTCTCAAAACCTTCCTGTTCAGCAATTGCATTCGTAAGTGTAACTTTGCTCCTATGGGTTATTCAGATTGACTTTAATGCTAATTTTGAGTAAAAAAAAAAAAAAAGTTATACGAACGTTAGTAAACGATCTACCTCCTCCTGTGAGACAATATTCATAGTTAAAAGTACTTCTTCGTTTTGTAGAGACTCTAGGACAGAATTACAATTATTTAGTTGTTCCTCCAGTGCATTAATGTTATCTTTATCAGCAGCCTCTTTATCAGTCAAATCGTTAAACTCAGACAACGTTTTCGGCACCATGGAACGGTAATCTTCGATCGTTTTTTCGATCTTTAAAGGAAGCAGTAATGGATTAAACAGTAGGACTTAAAGAGTTTTCTTTTTTCCCTCCATTACTTACCATTTTAGCCTTAATTTCAATTTGTTGATTCTCGTACTTGTACTTATTGATTCTATCAATGAGTTCCTCTCTCTGTCTGATCTTGGCATATGCCAGTGGCACAACGGACTCTTTGAACATATTGTAGTAAAAGAAGTAGTTCAGCAAATGGTTCAGCATGTGCACCGTCTTTTTAGGAGCTATTAAGAGTTCCTAAATAGATTAGCAAGGGGAAAGTACTGAGACACCATACTCACAAGGATGCGTAAGATCATAGTACAGAAAACAATGAGACTTATCCGAGATCTTGTAGATATGATCGATGTAATTGCAAAAGCGGATGAAAAAACTGCGCCGCTCGGCTGCACTTTCACTGTTTTTCATCTAAACCAAATACAATTTATATGAAAAGCAATTGGAAATCAATTTGATATCTAACTTGTATCATTGGAGCCGTATCAAAGTTGAACATTTTCAAATAATTTATGAGAGCATTGAAAACGAAAGTTTCAGTTGGCCTTGCCAAATCACTTTCTTTTATTTTAAAGGAAAATATTTGATTCCATTCTTCAACAAATTCTGCGCTAGAGAACATATTTACTAAAACCGCTTGCAGTTTTCGAATACTTGATTTCAAAGTTCAAAACAAACGGACGGGTGTCGCTTTGACAATTCTTATGTCTAATGTCAACGTTCAGGCAACTAGTAAAGTTACCAATCGAATAAGTGAATTGTTTGTGTTGGCTACGTTCGATAATTAAAATACCATTGACTTGGTTTTTAAGAAAATTAGAAGAAAAAAAATTTTTTACTAAAAACTTGTCGTATCGAATAAAGTTATTTTCGAACAAGTATTATCTGGAAGCGAAGAAACCCAATTTTTGACTTATTCGACTCTTTATCGGTCAAGTAGTTTATTTGAAAACTATTTTGAAGTAATAGCGCGGACCTATGGAAATACTGAGCGAGGAAATCATTCATGCACTTATGATGCTTTTACTTATTTGTAAACTTTATTTATCGTTGGGATAGTATGCTTCAATTTACATGTAAGACAATTTATAAATACTTAACATAAAGTGTTAAAATAGTTTTATTTAGAGATATAAAAATAAATTTAACAGTCTTCAAGCCCTTATGTATATGTCGCAACAATTTTGTTTCCTTCTGAACTATCGTTGATATTTGGCACGCCGTGGCTCAGATATTTTCACACGGTCACATCTTTTCCGACTTCGGGCGTCCGACAGGCGCCCGAAGGTAATAACTGTCATGAGACAGTCAGAGAAATATCAACATCCACAAAAATCGCCTCTTCTTTCCATGTAATGTATCACATATCTTTATATTTGCAAATTATGAGAGCTATTCGGTATATTTGTGACTTTTAAATTAATGATTTGTAAATAATAGTAATTTTTAACATAGTCTTCTTTTAGTTCTATACACTTCGTCTGATGGTATTCTAACTTCCTTAAGCCCTAAAAAATATTAGATTTTTAGAACTATTCAAAATAGGCAATTGTTTCAGTGATGATCTCAATTTTTCTCTTTACATTTTGAAATTAAGAAAAAAAAATCACAATAAGACGAATCTAGAGAAAAGGGTAAATGAAAAAGCAATCTATAGCGATAGCAAATTTGGACATGGCGAGATCCTTTTTCTTGCCAGTAAGGACACTTTTCAGTAATTCATCATTTTTCCAATGAAGGTGATTATTATTGCCTGATGATATCTGGGCCATCAATTAAGGTAATGCAACGTGAATCTCAGAAAGTGCCCTTCCCTGCAGATAGAACCCTTTTGGCCTTCTTCCTAATGCGCTAGGCAAAATCCGTTGCTTCAACTCCTCTTTTTTTGTAGCCTATTAGCCGAGTTCGATCAATGTTTCATCAACGGTTACATTGTTTTATTGCTAGAAAAACTAACTTGGATTTCGCTTGATACGTATCCAAAATACTACTTCAAGGTGGTCGCTTGATTTCGTTTTTTTTTTTGTTTAACTGTGAGCAAACACGGCACCTATATTGAAAATAGCTTTCTTATATCCAAATGATGGTTGAAGACCATCAACGCTCATTTGAGATATTTACCGGCTTAACTTCACTTAGTTTGGATTGTGATCTCACTCGTATTTGTACGACCCTAACAAAACTCAGTAAAACACTCGTCAACCATTCAATGCGACCGAGCAGGATATGCATAATACTTTTCGGCTTTTCCGTCATGAACACATGAAATTCACTTCTCCACTTCAGAAAGAAAAATCAAGACATTCGATTTTAAAAGGTTTTCAAAAAAAATTCTATATGACGATCCATAAGATCGACTGAAAACTAATTCATCACCATCTCTTGTCAAATTCAATGACTAGTCAAACAGCATTCGTATAGCTGCCCAGTACCCTCTTTTAATTTATTACCATAAAAGATGTGGTATTTTACTCAGTAAAAATATTTCAAAATAAATAAATTAAAAAATAAAATTTTATCAAACATAGCAATATTTTTCTGTCTGTTTGACAACTGCCACACCGTTTATTAATATTTTACAATTCAAATAAAACCATGTATCTTTTTTTTCAACAATGTGATCAAAATAGAATATGCAATGTAACTACCGCCTTAGTTACACACATCCCACTGCAAAATGCAATAATTGTGCTAATGCCTTTAACATTGTTGATTTGACCAATCAAAACCAAGAGAAGAAGGCGTCTTGCTATTTTTTTCCACATTATAAATACAAGCGACGACGAATTTCTTTTCATTCGAAATCAGTTTGGGAAGCTTCATAGCTGGCTGCTTGGACTGTGTGTTATTAAAGTTATTTCTGTGTAATTTATATATTTGTGAAAACTTTAAAAACCTTCAATCAAAATGGTAAGTAAATTTAAAAGTTGTTATGTACTTCTGATTTTTAGTTTCAATTGCTTAATTTTCTTTCTAAATAAAAATTTTTTCCATAACTATCGAGAAGATAAAAATGAAAAAAATGGCGACGTGTTCAAGTGAAATCGATGACATCGTGTTGTCGGCTTTTATCGATTTTTCATATAAATTTTCTTAGTTTTTCTAAATTCAAAGTAAAATCTTTTAGTTCTCGGTTCTGCCTTCGATAATTTCATTTCATATTTTTAAGAATTGGATAAAGTTTTCATAGAAAACCTTAGATGCCGGCAGATGCTGTGTATGCTATGCATCCATTTTCTCTTGCTACGCCCCACCCATTTTTTTTTTTTTTGATTTCATTTTATTGACCGCATTTCCTGTTTTATTAGTGATGTCATTATTTTTAAATGTAAATTTGTTTTCTTTTTTTTAACAGCGTGAATGTATCTCTATCCACGTTGGTCAAGCTGGTGTCCAGATTGGTAACGCCTGCTGGGAGTTGTACTGCTTGGAACATGGAATCCAACCTGATGGTCAGATGCCATCAGATAAGACTGTCGGCGGAGGTGATGATTCCTTCAACACTTTCTTCAGTGAGACTGGCGCTGGCAAGCATGTACCCCGTGCTGTGTTCGTCGATCTGGAACCAACTGTAGTCGATGAAGTGCGTACAGGAACATACCGTCAGTTGTTCCATCCAGAACAATTGATCACCGGAAAGGAAGACGCTGCCAACAACTACGCTCGTGGTCATTACACAATTGGCAAGGAAATTGTCGACTTGGTTTTGGACAGGATCCGCAAATTGGCTGACCAATGTACCGGACTCCAGGGTTTCTTGATCTTCCACTCCTTCGGCGGTGGTACCGGCTCAGGATTCACCTCCCTGTTGATGGAACGTCTCTCTGTGGATTACGGAAAGAAGTCCAAGCTGGAATTCGCCATCTACCCAGCCCCACAAGTATCGACTGCTGTTGTTGAACCCTATAACTCTATTTTGACCACCCACACCACATTGGAGCATTCCGACTGCGCTTTCATGGTTGACAATGAAGCCATTTACGATATCTGCCGCAGAAATTTGGACATTGAGCGACCAACCTACACCAACTTGAATCGTTTGATTGGCCAGATTGTATCATCCATCACCGCCTCGTTGCGTTTCGATGGTGCCCTGAACGTCGATTTGACTGAATTCCAGACTAACTTGGTACCATATCCACGTATTCACTTCCCTCTGGTCACCTATGCTCCAGTCATCTCTGCAGAGAAGGCCTACCACGAGCAATTGTCCGTTGCCGAAATCACCAACGCTTGTTTCGAGCCAGCCAACCAGATGGTTAAGTGCGATCCTCGTCATGGCAAGTACATGGCTTGCTGCATGTTGTATCGTGGAGACGTTGTCCCCAAGGATGTCAACGCTGCAATTGCTACCATCAAGACTAAGCGTACTATCCAATTCGTCGATTGGTGTCCAACTGGCTTCAAGGTCGGCATTAACTACCAGCCACCAACTGTTGTTCCTGGTGGTGATTTAGCCAAGGTTCAACGCGCTGTCTGCATGTTGTCCAACACCACAGCCATCGCTGAAGCATGGGCCCGCCTGGATCACAAGTTCGACTTAATGTACGCTAAGCGCGCTTTCGTTCATTGGTACGTCGGCGAGGGTATGGAAGAAGGTGAATTCTCAGAGGCCCGTGAAGATTTGGCCGCTCTCGAGAAGGATTACGAGGAGGTCGGCATGGACTCTGGCGATGGTGAAGGCGAAGGCGCCGAGGAATATTAAGTTATTCCGGGAATTCACTAGCAACAAAGTGAAAACTCGCACGAATCTTCTTTCGAATCTGACATGAGATTGAAATAAAAAAGAACAAGAAAAGTTTCAATTTAAAAAAAAAAATCTGCTTATTTTTATTTTTTGTTTCTATTTCACTGGGAAGAAGGGAAATCATTTTGGAAGCTTGGGGCTAATTATAGATTTCTTTAGTTTTCAGGTCGTTGAACGGAGGTGTGATAGTGCACAGCATGAGGTAGACACGCTTCGCTGGTATTTATATACTTTGCCATAAAAATAGAGCTTGTCCCAGCACTTGTTTGTATAAAAAAAAATAGAGTTTGAAGGTGTAGTGCGTGCACAGTCGTTGCATTTTGTGTACAGTTCAGTTGTTCGACTCCCGAATCGGATAAAAATGGACAAGTTTAAAATTTAAACACCCTACAAAGTATTATACAGATTGGCATGGTCATGGTTAACAGTATATTGTTTAACACCCGGTGGGTTGAGTGTTTGTCGTAATTTTTACTTTGCCTTCACCGTACCCACATGTTTACTGCTGAAGTCAACTTAAAGTTGGTGTGGGTCGATTTATACATACATATATCTGCGAGGGCGTTGGTAGCGAGATATTTTCAATATATACATGCATACATATGTACATAAGTATCTACATGCATTGATTTATGTTGCACATACAAATGTACTTATGTACATATGTGCCAACTATGTAAGCCCGTAGGTTTTTTTTTATCTTGACGTCCATCACAATCCAGCGATGTAATTGAAAATTTATGAAACCAGAGATCAATGTGTTACGTATTCCAATGGTGATTCGGCTAAGAGTAGTTTCTGTAGGAGTGAGATTTTTATAATTTTTTACGGCGATGCTGTCTGGGTTACGAAGTTTGTATTGATTCGGCAGGTCCATTCAATGAGGTAGGTACACAATTTTTACGATAACGTGAAGAGCTTGAACATGCAAGGAAGTTTAGCTACATTCCCGTAATTGTACGGAAATTACAAGTACATATTCTTGCGAATACATATGTATGAACATATGTACATATACATACGTACATCCTCCCATCATTTTGGCTACTGAAAGAGAATGAAAGTGTAAGTGTAAGGGCTGTGAAAAATTGTTCGTAGACTTCTTCGTTAGGGAAGAGGAAACTATCATCCTTGAGCCTGTTAACCTTTTCGAGTACATACTACATATGCACATGTATATTACGTCGTTATGTATGTACATATGTATACCAATGGAGTCTGGGTTCACGTAATCATTATTTGTTTCTAACGTTCCTAAGCATTCGTAGTACTTTATTACATCAGAGAGGTGATGACCAGCAGCTTCTTGTAGGTATATATGCCCGTACGGGGTGATGATTAAAACCAGTTAACAATTGCGGCATAAAAATACTCGAGATAGATGTTAATTGTAGTATGGTTGCTTTGAAAGTCGTTAAAATATGTTGATGTAGGCGTCAGACAAGAAAATAAGATTCAATTTGAACAATGTCTGAGTCAGAAGGACTCACTGATGGATTTAATTGCAAATGGGGAAGATGTGAAAATGTATATGTACCTAGCATTCCTGTTAAATTGTTAGTCATAAAATTTTATTAGTGCAGAAGATTTTATTAGTATTGATGTCGTCATTGCAATGTAAACGGACTATTGCAAAACAAGCAGACGGGACTAAATCGCTCCAAGACCAACTTCATCTGAACTTGACAATGTCCATGTCTCTTCACCGAAGAGCATGACTAGAATGATAAGCTTTTGAATAGGTTTTCCAAGAAACTGCTTTCTTTCTCAATTGCCTTTTCAGCCCATACAAACCGCGATTGGCAAGTATGATTGTTTGATCTCGTCACTGATATTATTTGCGGAGTTTAACATAGACCTTATGCAAACGAGCCGACTTCCTCAAAATTATGTATATATATGTACATGTCCATTGTTGCACTGTATCCAAGGTCCCGAAGATGAACGTCCTATTTGTCTTGCTCTCATTCACCGCCGAACCCTTTTGACTTTAATACTCGCAAATAGCCCACCATTAGCTCTGTGACAAGTTGCACAGACTTGAAAGAGACTGTGCCACTATTGTTTCCTTGAGAGTTTAATATGTACAATCATTTGAAGAATTATATTGAAAATCACATGATAATCCGTCGCCCAAGAGGTTCCGTGCTGTTCTGATATATGTATGTAAATATGTACTTCAATGGAGCACAGGAAGTTCTACGTCGTTATCTTGTATAGATAGATAAGCTTGTCATTGCAAGACCAAACTTGTCATCTCAGTACACGCTACCACAAGCAATTTTTAAATCGATGAGCTAGTGGTGGATATCGATTTTGTGTTGATGGGTTATTTCCAAGATCTGCCGTAGTGTGAAAATTTGTTTAATGGTTGACGATCCTCTCCAAGTAATGTACTTAACGGTGGCTCCGCGAGGTTAAAATTCGGTCCGCAAATATTGGAGGGATGTGTTTTTAGCCGGTAAGAATCCGGCATTATGCAAGGTTTCCACCTACTGACGCAAAAAAATATGTATCTACCTACCTACATGTAGACATGCACGTGCATCATTCATTCATAAATCGATATACCGTCATTCTCTGCCAACTTACCGTAAAGATACAAATCATGATCTCATTTAATTGAATAATTTGACGACTGAAATCATTTTATTTTAATTCTCCATCCAACGCACCATATATGTACATATGTATTACGATTATGTATACATGCACATATTTATGCCTCTTCGCACATATACATATAATACATACGTACCTGCAGTATAAATTTGTCTTCAACGAATTCCCCATCTGTTATGAAAACTATTTCCGAAATCCATACTAACGAACTTAATCCATTTTTATGCATGTCTACACGTGTATGTAAACTAAAAAACCATGTTCGCAGATTTTTATTGCCCTACTTAAACGATTCTTTAACACTTTTCTTACCTGTCTTCTATGTATGTATATTCGTAAATACTTTTGCCATATATGTACATGTGGCGTAAATATGTAAATAGTTCTTCCACCTGGCTGGTTGCCAACTGTCTGGCGTACTCATACATCTACAAAAATCATAACACAACCGCATAGTCACTCACTACACCATACTACGCAAGTCGCGCTATGATGCATCGAAGTCTCCAGATACTTATGCGGCAAAACTATCGACCGATTTTTTCATTTCTTTTTCTTTTTCATTTTCACTACCGTATAAGGGCCATTCCATGTTGTCATCAAATGATGACTAATTTTAGCTGCAAAACAAGTGAATGCCGTCATGTCTACTTCTGTGTGGGGTGCCAAGTCGTTGTATGTATGTACACGCAGTGGTACATATGTACGTAGTAGATACTGGAGTATTGTCGCATTGATAAATTGTGGAATCGTGCCCACGTTGTATTCTAGAATATTCAATGGTAACTAACCTTCTTTAAGCAGGTGTGTGATTAATTTAATGCTCTTAAAGCACGTAATTCACAATTGTTGTAGTTGTTTATTCGCCAACAACAAATAAAGTCTGCACCTGACGTCGAAATATATGTACATACATACATACATATGTATGCATGTATCTGCGGCTCCATTTACTTGGCTGGTTAGACATATGTACATATGCACAAAAAAATTCGTCGATAGAAAAATTAGAGAAACGCACTTAAGCTCAGGTTGCAAATGACTAAAAAAGCGTCGTATAAGTAGCATCTCCCGATGGATGTTGGCCCGTCCAGTAACGAGAAAGTGCCATTGGAGTTATTAAGACATACTCTCACGTCGAGGTTTGCCATCGCGGAAGACAAGTGGTGCAGCATTAGTCAGGGTAATAGTCGGTTGATTTGTGGCGCATTGAGTTGCAACTGTGAAATAAAACTTGCAGCCTTGGATACGGAAGGAGAATACATATTCGTATGTTGACGATCTTTGGCTATCGACAATATGGTTCTAGATCGTGAATACTATTCCCAACTTCAGAAAAGAAGGTCCTCATAACTCCACACTCTGCCAGATAGAGGAAGGACATCTTGGAACTAATCTTCTAGAGATTACAATATGTTACTTTGTTCTTGAAAAGGTGCTGAAAGAACAAGCGAATCCGGTGCTGGGTTATTGCTAACCTCAGGCACGTCGAAGTCTCGTAGACTAATTGTTGACGGCCGAATTTCAGAACAGGGTAGGAAAAATTACCACCATTCAGTGTTAAGCTTTCACTCAGTAGATTAGAGCTCTAGTCGATGTTATACTCGATTAAGAGCACCTCCTACACTCTGATTACCCTGATGAATCGGAGTATCTGGAGTAAATCTAACATTGGGAGATCTTTTTCTAATGTGTAGTTGGTAGGCAGGTGCTTTCTTCTTTTGGGGATCAGTGCTCCAGTGGGATTTTTTCTTCCGGTACCGTATGCAGCCGTAGCCCACAAATTTGTTTCCGGTCAGTAAATACGGCTGCTTCATTTCCCTTTTCTTCCACTTGACTTGGTACCTAGTAGAGGGTGACTCTATTAGATTTATAAAAACTCATTTAGTCGGTTTATTTTGGCGAGGCACTTCCAGACCAGTGTGGACCTGTCAAAGGAGCTTAAATTTGAAACAGAAATCTGTAGAGATGAAAAAAAAAACCTTATAGGAGAGTCAAAGTCGGTGCTGAGAACATGGACAAATTATTATTTTGACAGACTGTTTAACGGCGATGGTAGCCTTCACCACTTCTATTTACCAAGCCAAAATGAAGTCGGGGTAGCAATATCTAAACTTCAACAAAGCAGACGGCATTGATAGCTATTCAGCTGACCTATTTAAAGTGGATAAATATGACCTGATGAAAAGAATTCACCAACTTGTTTCAAAATTTGGTCAGATGAGCGTATGCCTGATGAATGGAATCTGAGCATCGCATGCACTATTCACTCATTCAGTAGACCTCTTCAACTTCACCATTTCTAGAAAAATCCGTCTCCTCATAATCGTTCACAAGATCTTCTCTGTCATTTTGTGTGGACGTCCATAACCTGAAAAGTCAACAACCGCCCTATGGGTCTCAAAGCCCCGCCCCCTATGACAATTATAGGGACGAGCTATGCACAACCATACATTGTTATGGCATTCCTGCTAGCCTCACCCTTGAAAGTGTTGATTGCGCGAAACTTGAAAGGCAACATTAATTTAATCTTTAAAAATTTTATACAATTACTTGCTTATGTCGACGATGTTGACATTATTGGTAGAATTCAGAGCGCTATCATCGGCACTTAAATGAGAGAAGAAAGCGTCGAAAATGGGTTTAAGGGTAAACAAGGACAAAACTAAGTACATATATTTTCAACAAGAAGGGATGTCGAATATCTCGCTCAATGCACATACATACATATCACTGAACCACGGCGGTCACTGAAAATATTGAAAAGTAAAGTAGTTTCATTACGTTCCTTTACGATACTCATGTGTAACTGCAAGTTAGTTCCAAAAACGGGTTGAAATAAATCGTAGTCAATTGCTCTTCCTTTGGAATTAACACCTCTCAAAAATGACAAATTGGGTGACAACTCAAGCAGTCTGCAGGTTCCAAACTCCTAGTTGAGCTTTTTACTTTTAGAAGAAAGCGTTCTGTCGAAATTCTGTCGGGCGCCAATTGCTTAAAATTCACAAGTTAAACGTTTTATGTGCACTAAAATATACCTTTTACTGCAAATTGTGTGCAATGGACACATCAGTTGTGTGAGGTGTATATGTTGAGTTGACTATCATACAAGAAATGCGAGTTTACGTTTTTTTTTCAAATACTCTTTGGATTCTAGAAATGGTAAGCCTCACAAACCCAAGCGAATAATTTAAGAATGGGGGAGAAGTAAAGTTCTTTTTGAAATTCAGATTAAAGCAAAATCCAAACTGTACAATATATAAACATCCATACATTGAATTTATTTTATAAATCTGACATTTATCACAACACGAATTTGGCACATATACCAATATCTTACAAAACACACTTAGCAAAAATATAAAATTACGGTACTTGCTTATAGCCTTATTCTAATGAAGCATCTACATCAAGTCTTTTACACATTCAACACATAAATCAGTGCGGTGTTCTTTACACATTGCTCTTTGGCAACTCTCGCACTGGTATTTGGTTATTCGATCCTTGTTCCAGGCGCACAATTGACACCGTTTTTGTCTTTTTAAACAATTATCAGTCAACGGAGATGGACTTCTAACCGGGTGATCTATATCATTCTTTTTATTTAAAATAGATTGAATTAGGTCTCTTAATGGCTTTTTTAAGGTTGGCTTTAACATTTTCGATCTCAAATGAGGTATGACCAAACTCATTCCAACCTGTTTTAAAAAATCTCTTTGGCTCATTTTTACAGTCGGATTTACAAGCCGGAACATAGCTAAGCCTCTTATTCCAGCACCGTCAAGCATACTGAATAGAATGCGAAGTGACATATTCACTGTCTTACGTGCTGTGCTATATATATGACCGTCATCCATGGCCTCAACGGTCTCATGCGTTGTGCTGTCAGTCTTTTCGATAGACTTGATAGGAAGCGATGTCGTAGAATATTTTTCACAATTATTAAGATATTCATCCCACAGGTCTTCAATGTGGTTGAATTCATCTTTTATAATACATTTATCACGTGATGTGTTATTACCAAAACAAATGCTTAAGGACAAGACTTGGAAACGCGTTTCATGCAAGGTAGCTCTATAAATACCAGCGCCAAAGCATTCAGACCAGATTTCCGGCACTGTCGCTTGATTCTGCTTAAGGGCGCCAGAGATCAAAAGCAAACCTAAAAATGCCTTCAGCTCATTCTCATTGGAGGGGTTTTTGAAAAAAAAATTACGATTTCTACGATTCTTGTATGCGAGCTTTGATATTCTCAAATTTGTGTATTTCAAGATTCGTTGGATCATGTTGTCATTTATAAGCAAACTGAATGCTTCCAATGGAGTTCTGATGGTTTTTATAGCACTTGACATTTGCGTAGGTTTTTCACAAGGTTTAGTGTTGCCGTTTTCTTCAACTTTTTGAGGAGTTGTTCGTTCTATTTTAATATCTCTTTTTCTGAGTAATTTCAAGGTATCCAATGGGTTGCTCATACCTTTTGTAATGAATGGACCTGGAAAAGATGAATAAGAGGTTTTGAGGTTTTTGGTTTCTATTATTTCCTGATTGTTTTGAGTGATACTGTCTTTTTTGATATTATCATTTCTGATTAAATTTAGCCCATCCAAAGTCGCACTTTGTGTTACATTTGACACTTGGGTATTTGGATAAGAAAGTGAAGGTTTTCCATATTCCTCGATTGGTTCGCTTTCATTTAAAATGTATATAGGCAGCTTCAGTGGGATTGCAGCACCTGCAGAAACTTTGGATATTTGATCAATTTGTGGAGAATATCTGGCTTCTCCAGTTCCTTCATCTTGTTGCTGTTTAGGATAAGTGTTTTCCTTTACATTAATATCATTTATCTGAAACAATGCAATAGATGGATCGGGTTTTCTTTTTTTCTCCAGTGGATGCTGTTTTATATCATCGTTAGTGCATTCATTCTCAGATGATCCAGATGGAGGTTTATAATGGGGGTTTACAACAATGTGTGATATTTGAGTGTGAGATATATGAGATTTCGAAATTTCTCCCGGCTCTTCCCCTTGTTCATTGCAATCTTTTTCTGTTCGAAGCCTGGGTTCTAAAGGGAGCTTAGTACGTGCTGATTGTTCACTGTTTTCTGTGTCACTATCTCCTTCTTCCGATTGTTTTTTTATATCGAATATAGGTGTCGGGTCTCTTGTAATTTTCATGACACTTTTTTTCCTTTGATGATGGCAAGTGTTTTTCTTTTTTGACTGCGTTTCAACTTTTTGTTGGTACCAATTCGATTTAATTACATCGCTTTCGTTTTTAAGGGAACTGAAATCTTCTGATGGAATTTTGACGCCTGTCGCAGCACATTTAGGTAAAAAAATCGCTTCTAATGGAATTCTGACACATGTCGAAAAGAATGGCATTTGCCGTGATATATGCGATAAAACTTGGTTTTTAGTTTCTTCCACATTTATTTGTTGTTGCGCCGTGTAACTAAAAGAGGCGATAAATATTATTAACCATGAGAGAGAAGGCTTTGGTCTCTCACCTGGATTCTATCTTTTCTTTTGTAATATCGTGATTTTTTGGCCGATTAATTGCTCCCAAGGAAACATGGACGCACATACTACTACCTGAGAATTGCATATGACCATCAGTTAGCACTTGTTTTTCAGAGTTTTTGGGACCCTCTACCTCTTGCAAAGCGGCATATCTAAAAGACTTGGTTATAGTGGATATTCGAAAGTTTATAGCTTATAAATATTACCTGGACTCAATTTGATGCTTTGTGATTTCCTCATTTCTAGTTAAATTGACTACGTCTAATGGTGCTTCGACATATTTTGAAGCGACTGACGTTGACACTGACATGTCGGATTGAACCTCAATATCAGTTTGTATAACATCAAGCTTCTGCAAAGTGTCAGACCTAAAAGAGATAATGTAGTTGTGAAATGGAATTATTAGAACTTAGTAACTCTTATTGGTCGCTAGCCTGCCAATTAACTAAGTTAGAGCATAAATTCCAGGTATCTTTAAATTCTTTAGAATCAATGACTTACCCATGCTCACTCCGTTCTTTTGTGGTCACTGCGTTTTGCGCCAAATTAGATTTTGGCAGTGGAACAATGACACATGTTACAGTATCTGGTAGTTGAAAAATTGTCTCAGGTATAGCAGGGCTTTTAGTTTCTGTCAACCGGTTTAAAGTGATGTTTCTAAAAATATGTAGAGTTGAGACAGTTGCAAAGAAAGTTATCAAATATCTCACCTAGAATCAGTTGTTTTATTTGTAAAATTTTCATTGTTATTCAAATAAAGCGATTCAATTGGAATTAAGGCGCCTGTTACTGCATCGGTTATTTCTAGAGTAGAATCAAAACATATACGTGGTTTGGCCTTCCTCTGCTGTGAATCAGAATCATTTCTCCCCCTGGGAGAGATTTGCATCGATGTGTCAGATAATTCAGATTGATCTTTTTCCTGACATTTACTTGATGTATAACAGCTAGTGACATCTGACATGAATACGGATTTATGTGGCATAGTTTGAGCATGCTCAATTGTTTGAGGAAACACAGCTCTTCCATTGTTCCTTAACAAATTTAAGGCTTCCGCTGCCATTTTGACATTAAAAACATCATCTGACATTTGGAGAGAAGCATTCGAAATTTCATCCTGAAAGTTTTGCACATGTTCTACGGTTTGTGTTTCAGTGCACTGCGCATAGTGTGTATTTTCCACGGAGAACTTAGAAGACCCAGTATTGGTGGGTCTTTGCAGGCATGTTTTATTAAGTCTATCTCTACCATTGTTTTCAGGTTCTAGTTTTTGTAAAATAGTTGGTCTAGTTTTATGTGAGATTTCCAGCGATATTTCAGAAGGCTCAGTCTTTCCTTTTTGCCCGAGATTCTTAGCATGCGAGGTTAGTTCATTATGAAGTTTCCTGTCATGGTCTCTATGTTCAAGTTGTTGTAAGGTAGTTGGTCTTGTATTGTGAATCTTTTCCGGGGAAATTTGAAAAGGTTCAGTCTTACTTTTTTGACCGAATTGTTGTACATGTAAGGCAGTTCTGTGCAGGGTTGCATCGTGGTTAAATTCCCCTGATATTTGAGAAGGCCTAGTTTTTTCTTTTTGCTCAAGTTGCTGAGAGTAAGTGATAGTTTGCAGGGATATACCATAAAGTTCATTTTGATAATAGCTTTCAAGCTCTATTTGTCGTAAAATAGTTGGTCTACCATCCTGTGGAATTCCCGGCGATATTTGAGAAGATCTAATCTTAGCTTTTTCCCTGAATTGCTGTAAGTTCGGGGTAGTTCTTTGCAAGGATGTATCATAACTTTTATTTCGTTCATAGCCTTCAAGTTCCAGTTGACGTAAAATAGTTGGTCTAGAATTGTATGGAATTTCAACGGATGTTTGAGAAGGTTCAGTCTTACTGAGATTCTGTAGGGGCGAGGTAGTTGTTAGTAGAGACATACTACGAAATTTATCTCGACCATTGCCTTTAAGTTTTTGTTTTTGCAATATAATATCATTATCACCGTCCGAAAATGGAGAGTGTCCAGTTGTTCCTTTGGGCCTGAGTTGTTGTATGTCTGGGTTAGTTATTTGCAGGGATGTATCATGAACTTGATCACTTTGTCCCTTACGTTCTATTTGTTGGAAAAAAGTTGATTTGGCATCACTTGGAACATTTAGAGATATTTGAGACGGTCCAGTTTTACCTATCTGCCCGTGATTCTGTACGAACGGGGTAGTTTTTTGCACGGATGTATTATTAACTTCATTTCCACAATGGGCTTTAAGTTCCAGTTTTGGTAAAGTAGTTGCTTCATCATCGTGCGGAATTCGTACGGATTCTTGAGGAGGGACAGTCTTTCCTTGTAATATAGTTGACCTGGCATCATGAGGGATTGCCAGAGATATTTGAGAAGAATCAGTCTTAGTATTTCGTAAAAGCTTGGTAGTTTTTTGCAAGGATGCATTTCGAACTTCATCTTGACCATGACTTTTAAGTCCTTGGTGTTGTAAAATAGTTGGCTTATCACCATTCGAAATTTCCATTGGTATTTGAGAAGGCCCAGTTGTGTCTTTCTGTCCAAGCTGCTGTGGAAGCGGAGTAGTTTTTTGCAGGGACATATTATGAACATTATCGCAACCAAGGTCCATTTTTTGTAAAATAGTTGGCCTAGCATCAGGTGAAATTTCTTGTGATTTTTGAGAAAGTCCAGTCTTATCTTTATGCCCAAGTTGCTGTAGCTCCAAAGTAGTTCCTTGGAGCGATGATTTATAAACATCATCTCGACAATGGCGATTAAGTTCTAGTTTTTGTAAAATAGTTGGTCTATTATCATGAGGAATTTGTGGAGATATTTGAGTAAGTTCAGTCTTTTCGATTTGGTGGAGCTGTTGCAGGTTGAAGGTTGTTCTTTGTAGGGATGTATCATGAAGTCCATCTCGACCATGCCCCCCAAGCTCTAACTGTTGTAACTTTGTGCTTCTAGCGTCATATGGGACTCGCAGGGATTCATGAGGAAGTTCAATTTGTCTAAATTGTGCACCAGGTCCTCCAAGCTGAAGTTGTGGTGAATTAGGGCATTTAGCATCATATTGGATATGTGGGATTTGCAGAGGTTGAGAAGCTGCTATTTTTTGATCTTCAGTACCATGTGGCAGGTTTGGAAAACTTTTTTGCAGGGGTGCTTTATGAAGTTCATTTTGGACACATTCTCCATTTTGTGGTTGTTGTAAGATAGTGCATTCAACATCATGTGGAATTCGCGGGGATGTATGAGATGGTTCATTTTTTTCTCTTTGCCCAAGTTGTTGCATGTGAGAGGTAGTTCTTTGCGGAGATGTATCAGAAAGTTTGTCTGAAACACGCTCTGAGAGTGGTTTTTGTAAAGCAGTATGTGGAATTTGCAGGGATGTATGAGATGGTCCAGTCTTTTCTTTTGGTTCAAATCGTTGCATAGGAGGGGTAATTCTTTGCAGGGATGTATTTGCAACTTTATTGTGGCCATGCCCTTTGAGTTCCAGTTTTGCAGGAGTGGATTGCAGGGGTATATGAAAAGGGTCAGTCTTTTCCGTTTGCCCAATAATTAGTTGTTCAGAAGTTGAGCATCTTGATGCATGTGAAGTTGGAATCGTTTTTTTAGTTCCTCCAATTGGTACCCTGTTTTGGGAAGTTTGTATCAGTGTTTTATAGAATTCACCTTGACCATGCTCTCCAAGCTTTAGATGTTGTGAATTAACGCATATAACGTCGATAGAACTTATCAGGGAAGGTTCAGTTTTTTTCATTTGTCCAACTTTATGCGGTTCTGAGGTGGTTTTCTCCGTTGTGCGATTTTCTTTTTTATGCAATCTAAATTCCCTCAAAGGGTTTTTTATGGGTTTCGGAGTATAATGCATTGGTGGTGATACTTGAGAATGTTTTGCTACAATAGATCCTTCAATTGGAAGCGAACTTATAGTTTCCAATGGGGTTTCTACTTCCATAGTAATTGACTTTTTCGATAGAGTATCATCGACTTTGGAACTGTTTCCGATTTCTTCTTGCTTTGAGGTACTACTTCCTCTTATATTGCCATGATTTTTAAGAAAATTAAGTCCTTCTGTTAGAGTTCTTACAGCATTTGTCATTTGCAGATAGGATTGCGAAAGTTCAGCTGTCCCATTTATTTTCTTTATGCTGGTTTTGTTATCAACCAAACTTATCATTTCAAATGGGTCTTTAACTTGTTTCGCAACAAGCTCTTTTGCATCTTGTTTTAGTAACACTGTAGTGTCTTCAAGTAGTTTTGATGAGGCTTTTAATCGTTTTCCAGTGGTTATTTCATTAGATTCATCTCTTTTTGAAACATCTTTCCGTTGTGAAGTACTGAATCAATAAAAAGTGATTATGGGTACTACAAGTAAAACTGGGTAAAAATTGTACCACGAAACTAGATTGTCTTTAAACTAGCTTTTATAAAGGGCAAGCATTATTATCGTGCATATTTTTTATTATTCTTTGTTATAGGTATGTGGAGTAGAAAAAAAGTTCTATCGATTTTAATTAAAATTAAAATTTTAAATAAAAAATATATTTCAGTAAAATTGTGAGTAACAGTAGGAAGAGCTCCCAGCTCTTCCTCAGGCGTGGAAGAAAACAAACCTTGGAAAAACATAATGAATTTGAAGACGAAACTCACCATCTATTCAACCACCACAAATCCGCATTCACCACCACCACTGCCTTCTGGGAAAGCACGCCAAGAGACTTGGCCCTACAGATACGGATGTATGTATGCATATACTGCAACGGCATATGCGTCGAAGAGGACATCACACATATACTGTGTGAGTGCCAGGGAATAGCTCGAAATCGTAGGAAATACCTAGGTAACTACTTTTTCAATAACCTAGAAGAGTAGGTCTTATTAACCAAAACGGTTTACTTAGATTCTGTAGGCAAATAAAAAAATAAAGTGATTCAGTTGAAGTGTTTAGGTTTCCCTAACCCTATGTAACCTAACCTAACCTAATGAAATTCTCCATAATATTTTGCCGCCTGTTGCAATACTTTTTTAATTAAAATTTTAAAGTCGAAAATTTATTCCAAACCAATACTTGCCCTTTATACATGGATGCAATCGTTGCAAGTGAGGAAAGCAACTAGTGCAGACAACAACCACAAAAACAAACTCTCAAATTTTTAGACTTGCGCTATTCATTTGGTACAAAATTCACTCACAGTGTCTCTTACCTGCATTGAGTTCCTCCCGCTTCTTCGCTCTTTCTTTTTACACCCCGCCAATTTTCACATTCCGCATTTTTATCTTCCTCTACATCGCTATCTTCTATACTTATGACTTCAAACATATCAATGTCACTTTCAGCATCAAGGCAAAGGTCGTCCTTATCGGTGCTTTCAACTTCAATTCGACAAACCCCCTTTTCTGGTATTAACTCGGACATTTCTTTATTTCAAAAACGCGTTCCACACGACAAAAAATATATATAAAATCGGTAAAATGGCAAACAAACAAAAATTCAATCTAACCTAACTTAAGCGTGGGTGCATCAAACTCCGTGCAAGAAATCAGACTTTAATCCATTAAACTGTTATAAATCTATTATATTCGTAAATGTTGTCCACTTATTAAATGTTTTTATCATTACTGGATTAGTTTTGCGTAAATATAATAATTTTAATGGGTGTAAAATACCCAGGACGTACGATAGGGGGAGTACAGTAAAAAATCGATTTGCAAACTAATAAATGTCATCTTCCTTTCGTTTCGATTTCTCTCCAGGTGTGTGAGAAGTTATGAATCGCGCGCAATGGAAATGTAGATACCTACATATAATGTCAGTATCAATATGCAAGCGTTTTGCATTGGCAAGCAACAGTTAAAGTAACAATAGTTCTGCGCAGAAGCTAATTTATTCAGATGCAAGCAAAAATTAATGTTTACATGAGTTTTCAGAGTTGTAGGTCAGAAACAAAACATTTAATGGGTAAACGTAAGTGAAACATGACGTATACTATCAGTAGTTACTGCTCTGAAGTAGCTGTCTAGGTTGTTATTTTTATTTTTTACTTTTTTCTTCCTTTTTTTATTTGACTTTACATAGAACGATTATGTATAAAGCGCCAAGCAGAATGCTCCTCTAAAATCTGATCCATACATGTACATATTAGGTCTGTTTCTTTACCTGGGTTTGGGATACTGCAGGCTCACAGAATCTAAGGAACTTCGTTTCCTTATATCTTGGGTAGTTAAAAATCAGGATCAATTTGAAAAGTAATCGGCATCCCTTCACTACAAAACAGCTAAACTATTTATTTACTCAATATAAAATCCGAACAGGCGTGTTTTTCATAAGTTTTCCTGATAATTTAATGGCTTATCAGCATGTGTATATGGATCTGTGTCGGATAGTTGCATCAAAAAGTAAGGACGAACGCAATGTTTATCTGAATCTTACATCACATATGTATATCGTGAAGTTAAATTCATTTCATTCAATTGAACATAAGAACTCAGATAGATCTTTGATTTTTTGAAATTGTATGTTTTGTTATGTTTTTATTTGCTTTTCAAAATGGGAAAAAAATTATTCAGTCAAATGCAAGAAAATTTACTAAAAAAATCCTTTGACTTCTTTCTTAGTAGACTGGATGAACTAAATACCTACGTCTTGTTTCTTTTATCACAACTCAAGCAGCGATAAAGTTTTAATACAATTAAAATATTGTATAGATTCGAATTTGGTCGTTCTTTTTCAGAAAATTAAGAAACGTACCTAACTATAACGCCTGCGTGCCGGATTGAACGAGTATACAATTCAGATCGAGTTGCTGTGACTCAACTCTACTTTAAAAGACGAGTTCATAAGACATTTTTTTCGGGATTGTTAGCCATTTCAAACACCCTTCAGAAAAAAAAAGAATAAACAAACACAACTTAAAAGATTTAGATGAGCAATTTGCTGTGCAGAATGTCTAAACATAGTAGTTCTAGGAACAATTCATGCGAGTTTTTTTGGTTCTGATATTGTCGAGGCAGTATCTCTAGCATACATACGTACATTTCAGCTACCTATTTCTAATGGACTAATGTTTAGAGATTGGTTGTTTATATCGAATAGATGATCCAATCAATAGAACATTCCTCTAACTACTTCGAGAGCGCCGTGGATCAGTGAATAGTGCTTTGCACTACTGAGCCGAAAGTTCGACGTCCGAATCACTAAACCGAAAACCAACACCAATACCCTCGCGAGTATTTGACTACCGTCTAAAATAACCAGCGGAAAGTAAAACACGCATAACATGAATGGTCGCGAGCTTGATTTAAGGCTGAATATTTTAAGTTGTCCACAGTGTTGATTAAAAATAAAAGAAACATTTGTAACAGCGGAAAAACTGCTAAATTTCCCTTTTGCAATCAATTCTTTTCGTACTGTACATAGATGCGGTTCGTAGTGATAATACAGTGGGATGTTCTTTTCAGCATCTAATTTTGACATTTCATCAGCTGGCAGCACAATAAACATTTGGATTTAGTTTAATTTTATATTTAATTTAGTGCTTAATAAAAATAGCATGTCCTCAATGACTCTAACAAAAACAGTTGATCAAGCGACGATTCTAAGTGGCGACAGATCCAAGTATTTATTTTATATTAAATTTAATAAATTATTCGTGTAAGTTTCCTGCTAATTTGCATTTGTTACAGGCTAAAGGATTTGCTATGCAATCGTCTGGCTGAGTGTGGCTGGAAAGATCAAGTTAAGCTAATGTGCCGTAATATAATAAAGGAAAATGGTGGAAACATTAAAATTGAACAGTTAATCGCAGAAGTTACTCCAAATGCTAGGTCCATAGTTCCAGATGCGGTTAAAAAGGAACTTCTAATGAAAATCAAGACTATTTTGGCAGCACAGGAAGGCTTAGATATTTGATTAATTTCTCGTTTACATCGCTAACATCGATCTTAGACAACAATTTGAGATTTTGTTTTATATATAAAACTTCGTTATATGTAACCATGTTTACATAATAAAGATAAATTGTGAATTTATTTGAGTTAAATATTGTGGTCTGGCAGTTAACTTTTTTGTCTGGGCTGCTGTGGCATCAGGGAATAAAGTCCATTCCGCTGGGTTGTGGCTTTGTTGGGGTGGCAAATGGTTACAACGTAACAGTCTACAACAGTCAAAGCCTGGAAATCAATCTTTCAAAGCAAAGATTGTTCTTTTTGAAAAAAAGCGTCAAATCTCTGTTTTTAAACAGCGAATTAGTGAACGTGTTGAACTTATTATTGCAAGTCAAACAAAACTGTAACCCAGACTCAAAACTGTACTGGGAAGAAATATTGAGGATCACATTAGCCGCGTACAGCTGTTGTTAGACCTATTCTAACGAACGGCTCGACAGTCTGATGGAAGGCACTGGAGAAGAATTATCATCTTTCGAAGCTCATCGATATCCAGAGAACGGCTTGCATCGGGATGACCACAGGATTTATGAGAAGCACATCCACAGCGACAATGGAGACCATGCTACATCTAGGCTGCATTTAGACTAAAAGAAGCTGGACTATTGCCATCAACTATACGGTCATACCTCCACTAGTACCAGGCAGATGAAAATCGAATATGCGACTCCGACACTTGCGTTTGACGGGAGATTCTATATCAGAATTGATAGAAACGATAGGCGGAACCAGCAAGTCACAACCAAAGACGAACTAGATTTCTGCACCGGCTGTTCCCAAATGGACGTCGGTACAGAGGGTCTGGTGTACTGTGAAACTTTACAAGTGAACCACTCGTTTGGAATTAATTAAATTGGAATCGACGACGAAGCCACTGGTATACCCAACAGGCGTGATGGTTGGAACCCTATGACCGGTCCATGACAAGAAGAGATCCCTTTTTCTAATTAAACCAAATCTCAATAACACACGAGCTGTCTCTGGCATCATTACGATACACGGCGCCATTGATATTCACGCGGGGCACCTTGGGGTTATACAGAATGATTACTGTAGAATTTGCAAGGATGGAGTAAAAATTAAATATGTTCGTTACCTGTTATATAAATGTCCTCCTCTTTGCTAACAGCATAATGAGGACTCTAGGTAATAACTTTTTCGTGGGATTGAAGGACTAAAGAACTTCCTGAGATTTACATCATTATTTGGGTGGTCCTAGTCTGGCGGCTTTTCTTCTTTCTTTTGCGACTTTCAAAAACTGCTATCTTCGAAATTTCTTCAAATTTCTAGGAGATTCGTTGAGCAATTTCGATATAAAAACAATTTTTTGATAAAAATTCCATTGATTTACTCATCAAAAAAGGTTCAGAACAAAGAAATTTCCGTTTTTTTTTCGTCTGCCGGTTTAGTCTGAAATTTGGCACACAGATGGGAAAAGCTGCACATGTTCGAATCTTTTGAATTCGGTCGATGTCGCTGCACAATATGGTCAATATGATCAGGTTGTTAACGAAATGTTTTAGATGATCACACAGAACAACAGTGGTTCTGATTTGATCCGATTTAAGGCTTGTATGTCTGGTAACCGAATTACGAATGTTTGCCATCATCGCAAAGTCGATTGAGCTGAATGCGTTCCAGGAGTTATTATAGTGTAAGTTGTACTTTCCGATTGTGCTATCAATGATATTCTCTGCTCTAGAATCAATGCTTTCCGTTAGTACTACTAAAGATGCCCTCCTTCAGAATTTTTGCGTTAATATCGACAAGAACGATGTTGACATCTTTGAGTTCATAGAAGTATTGTTTAATTAATTTGTCTTTCTCCTTCGTTCGGACATGGAGGCATATGAGTGTCATGTTCTTAAATTAAACTTGATCGCGGCCCAAAATAAAGTCTTTCTTTAATTATGAACCACAACCAGTTAGCATGCGCCGTTAAAAATATTGCAGTTTTTAAAATCCCTATGCCCGACCCATCCCATCGAAATGCCTTGGTGACAATGATCTCGTCTTTGTAGCAGTCAAAGGATTCCACAAGTGTCCACTGCCTTACTATGAGCATTCTTCTCCCCCTCGATAGCATGCAGCCTATAAGCTGATATACTCTGAGGTTGAGAAACTAATTGAGCCCATAAGTCATGTACCTATCAACCAAAACAAAAGTAATGCAAACCATCTAAAGTGAATAAATTCTATTTCATTCCGTGCGTATATCCGTCCTTGTCATAACAATTATTTCTTGGAGTCGGCACCATTTGATCGTTTTCACCAATTTTTAAAATTGCCACCATTCCATTCTCCGAATGAACTGCTAAATGGCAATGGTACATCCAAAATCCAGGATTATTACTATAAAATCGCATTATCGCATAACCATTCCCAGGTACCTGTACTGTATCCTTCTTTGCCGGGGATCTATCAAGTCTTCGCTTTAACGGAGTTGCTCTATCAATTTGTTCAATCTGAAAAATCAAAGTTTTCTTTAATAAACCTCCAAGCAGTTAAACACAACTAACCCTCTGAATATCGTTTGCATTAAGAACGCCCATGCCGACCACTCGAACATCTATACCATGCGGATGAAAAGGATGACCTCTAGCGATTTTTGATGAGACAACAAGCTCAATATTCTCATACGCGGGTACCTGAATAACGTTTAAGCCACTACAGAGGTCCGTTGTACAGTTTTTTCCCATTTTTAAAAAGGACGACTTGTTGGAGTATGTTGACTCAATATTTAAATACCGAGCCTGTAGTAAAGACACAGGTGGCATTTCAAAGGATATATCGTCCATTTGAAAGTCAAAGATTCCATCGGCATTGTAGAGACCTAAACTGGTGTAGTAAGTCTTAAATTTCGCATTTGAAGGCCATTCAGTGTAGGTTAGGCTATTTACTTCAGCCATGGTGAGCTGATCGGGATCCGCGGATGGTCCCACATCGAGAGGATTCAATTGAAGCCCTTTCACATTGTATGCAAATGAGAGCTTTCTGCTCGGTATGCCATACTTAGGTGCACCTTTATAGCGAATAATCGCGGCTTGATGAATTTCAGAAGCCTCACAGAAACCACGACCTTTCACTCGTATCCAATAGTTATTTACTGGCTCGGAAGCATATACGATAAAATCATACCGTTCAGCTGCTAATATAATAATGCTATCAACTGAAACAGGTTCCATGTCATTTCCATCACTACTGATCACCTGCATCTTATGGTTATCGATGGAAAATTCCAGCGGACAATTAGCGTTGCCATTATAAATTAGTCGAAAACGGTACCTATATCCTTGTACCACTTTGAACCTCTCATAATTGATGTAATCTGTGGAGTGTTTCTTATGAAATTGTGTGACATTGTTGTGACCCCTTCCATTTATCAAAATATTTGTTGGGTTCGCAAAGGTGTAGTTGTAAAACCAATCCTCCAAAAATATTATGTGCTCCGGTAAATCGTAATCATATAGGTAAGAATGAGGATCCTGATCTAATGGGCGGCGTATAATAAGTGGACCTGACACACCATAAGCCCTTTGGAAATTCACATGACTATGCCACCAGAAAGTACCATGTTGCAGTACTTCGAATTTATAACGAAAAGACTCGCCTGGTCCGATTGGATACTGAGTAGTGTATGGTGCACCGTCCATGTCCGGTGTTTTTCTCATATGAAGGCCATGCCAATGAATAGTGGTGCCCTCTCGAAGATGATTTATAACATCAACAATAACGGTATCATTTTCACAAACATCAATAATGGGCCCTGGAAGTTGACGGTTTACTACCATAATACCAGTTGAAACGCCATCACTTAAAATGCATCCCTTTGACGGATCATTGTTGTACAATGCGCATATTCTGCCCGCAACTTCATAGTAATGCACGACAAATTCGTAGTAACATGACAACGATTGGCCAACAACACACGGCCGTCTGCATGGATGGTTATCTTCTTGATGAAATACATTGTATGAATTATACTCTTCTGAATATGTATACCAAGGATTTACTTGCACGATGCTATGGCCTAGAAAGGTGAGTAAAAATGTTTGTGTTTGTTGCATTAAACTGTAGAGTTAAATATTTTATTAGGTACGTTTCGTTAGAAATTAAGACACAAAACTAAGTTACCCGAATCTTTTGCATTGTTAATTATATAGGCGCACAGTTTTTAGGAAAATTTAATTTTTTTCAAAATTTGGCCGTTAATTCTAAGGTTAGATGTAAAATTCGAATTTCGCCTCTGAACACAGATCAGCAGATCGCAAATACGAAGGTTTAATTGTGATATGCACTATTTTAAATTAAATTAATTTGTAGTGATTAAATATTAATAGAAATGTTGCGAAGATAGGATGCGGAGACGGGTCAAATCTTGATACTGAGCCAAAGCGACGAAAACGCAGTGTTTGGCAAAAGAAAAGGTTGGGCCGTCGCGAGAAGCACGGTTTTTTGGCAGAATTGTTAACGCGGATTGCGTATGTCGACCGCTTAGTACGATCATTTGCTAGCTTTGGTCAAGCCGCACATTGGAAAAGCGGACACGAATATGCCAGCGAGGATTCCAGTGGAAGCACGATTGGCACTCACGGTACGTTAGCTGACCACTAGTAAATTTTGATTAGCTTTTGATTCTGATTTCCGCATTTTGCAGCCATCGATTTCGTGTATTATCACAGCAACTGCCAGTTATCCTAGCTGTCATTGCGGAGCTACATATTACACGCATTTTTTTTTTCTGCCACTTAAATGGCTCGAAACTCGTCTATCTATGGTAGTTTCAGTAAGATTATAGTCGCGACTAAGGTAATTTAAAGAAATCAATTTCTGCTGAGCTTTTCAAACCAATGCCGTGTACATCCGTAGACCTCCTTCACAAAAAGTGAAGCAAAAGTTACTCAAAATAAAAAGGGAAATGGTAATGATTATAACTATAATGGAAAGGAAATCTGATTGCGGTTTATCAATCTAACCAAGCTTGTTGCAATTCATCTTCGCTGCAAAGAATCTCTTAGACTTTCTGGCATTCTCTGAAGTGAGCAATAAGTTCCAATAAATAGTAAGTAAACCCGCAGTTATGGAACTGCTTAACGGGCGATGGGTGACAAAACTGATGATTTGGAGTTGATATATTGAAAAAGCGGTCAGGTTTCTCAACAAAATATCTATGTTGCTCAATTTACAAAAAGTCATGCCAAAGTAACGGAAAATATTCCAAATGGAAACTTTAATGTCCAAACGCCAACGTTGCAGAAAAGTGGTCTAGTTCACTCCATATACATACATGTACATAAGTACATATATGAGCATATCCTCGAAGGACCAATAAGAGTCCCTTCGTTGGTTTATTTAAAAGTACTTTTTTTTTCAAAGCTCTTCTTACAAGTGAGGTATGTACTTTCTCTAATCACTTATGTCATCACCACGCGAGCATTTAAAGAGTTCGCTCACTAAATTCGTGTAATTCGTTTCAAAAATGTAGAATTTTTGAATTATTTAGAACTATTTTAAGTTTTTGACTCATTGTCCATTAAGAAACGGTTTAAAGATAATTTTTCACACTAAGTACATTACATACATCACTAAATCCATTTCATACCATTAACTGATGTAATGTATCCAAGTATCAATATAGCAGCAACTATTATTAAATTCATCGTTCACAAAACTGCGCCTAACATTCGAAATATTCAGAACTATAACCGACGACGGTGCACAGGAAATTTCATGCCACTTTTATATTAATTTTAAAATTTTGATCAATTTATAAGCCGGGTCGAAAAACCTATTGCGGATTCTGCACGTTAGCGACTGTTAGCGAAAATGTCTTCTTTGCCAATTTATAGAATTTCATCTGTAGCTGAATACATTATGGTAGGATGTTTTAAAGGTGCAAAGAATTAAAAGCGCTTAATTATGCGCAGTTTTCGTGGATTCTCCATTGATTATTCAGCTGTTTATGTGGAGCATATATAATTTTAATTTAATTTCTTCTGAATTTTATTCTATTAACAAATTCGCTTAGTCAAGTTTTGATTTTAATATTTTAAGTTTTACCGTAAATTTAGATTATTTAACAAGCGCAAATCATTTACATGATATTAAGCTAGGTTCGATGTGCTCAAATTTTTTAAAGTAGCCAAGTTTATATGACTTGCAAATTAACATACATTTATATGAAGTGGACGACAATAGAATCAAAATTCAGGTCAATAAATTATTTATTTTTAGAGGAAATACAAGATCGATAAAATAAGATCGCGAGTAGATTAATGGTGTGTAGTCTCGTTGAACTTTTTTTTATAATATATTATAAACAAAAAACTTTCAGAATAAACAGGAAAATAAAATTGTATTTGTAACCATGGTTAGAAATTTGTGTAGGTTAGGTCAAGTTCGATTGAATAAATTAAGGGGTTTATTGGGTCAAAGAATGAATTGTATTCTATCCTATCTGTCATTTTCTAAGAGGTGTCATTTTAAATTAATATAAACTACAAACTCTGAGGTTAGTAATGAAGTACAATATCTGCCAAATATCCGCATCAGCTCTGCCTACAAACAGTTATTTTTTTGATGGAGTTTTCCATCACGTTTTCACATAATTGCGGGTGTATTTCACTAATAGCAGCTCTTTTAATGCATGAATCGTTGTTGGAGTATTGGTATAGACTTTACCTTTAACGTAGCCCCAAAGAAAAAGTCTAATGGTGTTCAATCGCACGATCTCGGCTGCCAATTGAAGCCTTCATTTCCGGAAGTCACACGTCTAGGAAATTTGACACGCAATAGAGCCATTGTTTCACTAGCTGTGTGGCAGTCCTGTTGAAAATAAACGTCATCCTTGTCCGCAGCATCAATTGAAGGCAAAAAAATGTAGTCAACATCGTTCAGTAAAGCAATCCATTCACTGAAACGGTTGCACCTGCATAATTTTTGAAAAAATATGGCCCAATGACACCGCCGCACCAGCTCAAAAACCACAACTGTCACTCATTTCTCTTGGGTTTTTGGAAACCCAGATGCGATAGTTTTGTTTGTTTACATACCCAGTCAAATGGAAATGGGCCTCAGCATGCAAAAAATCTTGATCTTGTTCATTCTTCTCCAGCACCAAATCAGCGAAAGTGCGGCGATTTGCGTGGCCTGTTGGCTTCAATTCTTGTGCCAACTGGACCTTATAAGCATGTAGGCCAAGATGGTTATGCAAAATGCGGTGCAAAGTAGTTGCAGATAGGTCCAATTCCTTGGTTTTTAGTCATATTCTCAGCTACGCCGGACGAAGACTAGTTGTAGTCTTCACAGCACTAACCTGTCCGAGGCGTTCAAATTTATCGATTAAATTCACCTTAATTTAATTTTAGTCCACCTGCGTTACGGCGGTGTTACCCGGTTCATGTGCTGCGCATTTTTCTCATCTGCCGCTTTCGCAATGCCATCCTGTGGAATATTGTAAGATACTCCTCTATATCTAAGTGTCTGCCTGTACACTATTTTCGTCTTCTAACTTAAATAGCTCTGCATTTAGACCGTCGAATTTAGCAGCCTTTCTAGACTCTAAATATTGCTATCTTCAGTTAACATTTTCTAGTATATGTATGTAAAGTTTAGTTGTAAATTTATTGTTGTTCACAATAGGGCTTTGGCGACATTTTAGGGCGTCATTGCCGTTTAATATCTGCAAGAGTGATCCGATAGCTAATACTGCATCAAAACTAGAAAAGTACATTCAATAAAAAAGTTTTATAGAATGCAAACTCCTCAATCGCCGGCTTACTGGATGCATTTCATGGTTGTTCAAAATTTACGATCAACCAATTACAACACGAAATTATTACAACAAAAAAGAAATATACAAATCAACGTACTTGTCTTTAGATTAATGAGAAATTTATTAAAATTATTTTTTACGATTAAATAAATAAATAAATATATAAATAAATAAGTGAATAAATAACATAAAAACAATAGACTTAAAATTGAGGCAACCATGATTAGAACGCATGATCTATAACTTCTGCCCGATAATGCAGCCACCACCTTTAAAAATGGGTACGTACCACTGCCGTGATATAAAAGTACTCAAAGGTGAAACAAATGCACTGGATCATATGACACCCTATTCCTTACTCTTGACTCACCCTTTACATAGTGGGTGTGGCATACTAAAATGAAGTGAACTATATATATAGTTCAAGGAACTATATTTTTTCTGTACGTTAAAAAAAGTTATCCAAGTATGACTGCGTTCAGGCATTGAGGGTTCCATTACAATTTATAATTATTTTATCATATGAATAGGTAGCCTTTTGAGTTATTTGAATTAATGAAATTCATTTTACTGACCAGAGCGAGATATTGAAAAGTCCTCAGATAGAAATTGTTTGTCTATCCCCTTTCAAGACGCATGGGAAAGTATATAACATTTACAGCTTAGGAGCTAGAAGGTGGAAACAGACAGACGGACGGACGCACGAGCAAGAGCAATGGGGCTCCGCGATCTATATACGGATTATACAGAGACTTATAATCCAGTCTGGATGATGTAAATATATTGCTTCAAATGACAATAGTCATCAAGTGAGTATCTGTTTACTTTCGGCATAACAAATTCGATTGTCCGTAGGCGTCAAAAAAATGTCTGTGTGTATAGCTTTAGTCATCGAATCAACAAAAACGCTCTTAAAAAGTAACAGTTAACAACTTACGGCGAATTGTAGACAAATTCAGCATCCACGGAATGAATATGATTTAAAATTCTCACTTCGTACTAAATTGGACGCATTTTGAAATTGTTTATACTTTTACTGCTTATAATTTTATTTTAACTCTCACAGCTCAAGCTGTCAGAACTCAGAACTGGAGCACATCCTAAGACAAACAGAACAACATGGCTCAGTCTAATTGGCGGTCATTACTAATTATTAGGTATTTCTATAAATATATAATTTATGTGTAAAATTTTATACTCTCTATGGCATAGGATGTAAACACAACAAGAGCCTCAACTCATGCCCATTTAACACTTAAGTTTTGGTCGAATTTTTTTCATTTGATGTGGCTCCCCGACTTGAAGTATCGCCATCATTCCCAGAACCGAATGATTTTCAATATGACAATGATACATCCAATACCCCGGATTGTTGCTCAAAAACCTTATAATTATATAACCATATCCAGGTACTTGCACTGAATCCTTTTCCACGGGATAGTAATTATTTCTATTCAGCAGTCCATACCTATCGTATTCCTCTATCTGGAATAAAAGTACTTGAATGCTTTTTATATTTTTTATAAACTTGAATTTATCTCACCTTCCATAGATCTTCTTCATGAAGTATTCCTTGACCAACAACTCTAAACGTATAGCCGTGAATATGAAAAGGATGTGTTCCACTCATATAGTTTACAACTATCAACTCTATCGGTGCATATGCTGGTAAAGAGATAACATTGACACATCGACACGTTTCTCGAGAGCAATCTTGCCCTCTTTCGGCCAGAGTCGTCTTATTACAAAATGAAGAACTGTCAAATAGATCTCTCGACTGTAACAAGGATATACCAGGCATTTCATAGGTTATATTATCGATTTGCATCTGAAAGCCTCCGTCCCCGATATGTAAGCCAAAATTGGAATAGAACTTCTGAAATCGAGTTGATTCACGCCATTCGACAGGACGCAGAGATCTAAGCTCCGTTATGGGAATGCCATTTTCATCATTCTGATCTAATGGATTTACTTTTACACCACTGAGTCTGTAGTTATAATTCAATTGATCAAACGGTTCCTTATTCAGTGTATTGGCTCCTTCATAGTGTAGAATTGCACCTTGATGCAAGTTGTTAATACTGCAATTGGTGTAACCTCTAACTCTCATCCAGTAATTTTGCGTGTAACGATCGGCATCGAGGACGAAATCAAATCTTTCAGCTGACGTCATAAAAAATGATGCTGCCATCAATGGTTCAATGTCATTGCCATCAGTGCTTATGATTAGCAGCCGATGATTGTCAATAGAGAATTCGATAGGACAGTTAAACACTCCATTGAAGATGACACGAAAACGGTATCGTTTCCCTCGAATAACATTGAATTGTTCGTATCGGAAATTTTCCTCGTCATTGGAAATATGGTTTCGTCCTTTTCCGTTAATCAGAATATTCGAAAGCCTATTGAAATTGTAGTTATACATGACATCCTGAATCATAATTATGTGCTCTGTTAAGTCAAAGTCGTATAGATCACCATGCATATCAAAGATTCTTGGCTGACGAATTATGAAACTTCCGGCAGCTCCGAGACCTCTCTGCCAGTGACTGTGACTATGATACCAAATAGTTCCACTACGGTCGGCAGTAAATTTGTATCGAAATGTGTCTCCGGGATTTATGGGATATTGAGTGATAAATGGTGCTCCATCCATATCGGGTGTTTCACTCATATGTATGCCATGCCAATGCATAGTTGTACCCTCTGTCAGTTTATTGACAACGTCTGCAATGATTGTGTCATTTTCACATACTTCAATCGGTGGCCCCGGAAGCATCTTATTGATTGCAACAACAGCAGAATTGACACCATCAGCATAGAGGCAATGTTCCCTGGTACATGTTTTTCTATCGTAGATACATCGTCTACACTCTGGACCCAATGTTTCGTAAAAATGAATAACTAATTTGTAAAAACAAGTCATATGCTGTCCTGGTATACAGTCACGTTTGCAGGGGTGGTTATCAAAGTCTCCATTGTATTTGTTCAGTTCTTGGCTGACAAAGTTGCTGTAGTCTAGGGATTTAGCTGATCTTATGTACGCGTCTGTAAGGAAAAAACAATAAATGTTTTATTACCTGCTTTATCGTTTCCAGAAAGGATTTTTAAGAACGGAGAAAAGGGAAAAATCAATTGAAAACAATTTAACATTTTCTTAAGGATTCTATTGACCGGCAGCAATAAAATATGCCGAGCCATGCTGCAGCAGAGTATGAGGATTTCATACCAACTCTGAAAATAATTTTTAGTTCTACCTTTACACTGGCAGATAATCCTGGTTTTTATACCAAAACTTGATGAGAATAGGAATAAAGAAACTACTCACTCGCCAAGAGTTTCATGCGTATAAGTTTGTCTTCCTCTCCCCTGAAAAGCATGAAAAGGCTACTTGCGCAATATTGATCTGAGGATGCACTCAGTCTGAAAAGACGGCACCTTCGACAATGCCTGTGATTGCATGAGTGACGCTGCTACGAAACATGAATTAGTATAGGGAATCAGATCAATGCTCATGAATAGAATTTCGGTTGTAGATGCGGACTGTGGTCGCTATGTCTTCGCAGGGTATAATGGGTAGTTTCCACAAGGTGGCGTCCTGTCGTCTACGCCGATAACCTTAGACATGATCGATGAATCTTAACGTGGATTTTGACCTGTGAGAATCAAGCAGTGATAGAGGGCGTCACTATTAAGATGTTTTATGAAACCAAATACTTAGGAGTGACCCTGAATAAAAAACATTCTTCATCATCTTGATCATCCAATGCGCTCTTAGGTTTTTTGGAGTGTAAGGGTGGCTTTGCCAATACATGCCGCTTACCACACAAAAATGTGGTTCAGATCCATATGGCTAAGATAAAGCCGTTTTAGGCTTATACGAACATTTTTTTGGCCGAAGGACTTTCGGGTATACATATGTACATCTGATTACCCTTTGCAGTAACCTTAAAAGAACGGCCTGCTTCAGCTGCACGAGAACTTTCCTGAGTACGCCTAACTGGCCCTGGTCTTGATGCACTACTGAATCTACCTCCTCCTGATACTTTTATCAAAAGCAATACTATCAAAGTTATCCATCGTTTTAGGTGAGATGGCTTTTGGTATAACATTCACTAAAGATTTGATATCCTTAAACGACATTGATCATACGATACCAGAACTGCAGCTGCTGTGTTCAGGACTGGCTCCGGGCAGGATATACGCTGGGAATGGACTGTAGTTGAATTTTCAAGACTAATGAAGGGCCTGGTACTAGTGTCTCCGCGGAAGATGACAATCCTACTCCTCCGTGCGAATTAGGCGAAAACTTATGCAGTTCTAATGGATTTGAACTTAATTGTAATGAATAACAAGTAGAGTCTGCGTATACAGTAATAGTCAGGCAGATTAAAAGGCAAGAACTCTCTGATTTTGGTCACAAAACTGAACCTTTTAAAAGTTTTGTCTGGGTCCCAGGACCTGAGAATTGTGTTTGGTCTGACTGCGTTTTCGACGCCGATTTTCATAGAAGATTGGATTCCTTACGAACTCACTATTCTCTGACATGACTCTCCAGGATGAAGACAGACCAAGCGAATGCTATTAGATTCTGGGATATTCTTTTACAAATGAAGGGAGCATTGTACGCCTTTCGGACTTTGTCCTGATTATAGAGTTTCTAGTTTAGCTTTTTATTTAACACAATACCAAGATATCTTGCTCCAGTCCAGTTAGGAAGCTTGCTAGTTTCCTAATACTTTCCTTATCTAAGTTAAGGATTTTCTTATAGAAGTAAGGCCTAATTAGTTGCTTGGATTGGCTTAGACCAGGGACATTTTCCCAGTAGCCAACAAAAAGTTGGTGTTCCCAGTCGCTTATTAGCCCTAAAGCAGCAGAAAGCAGTAGCCCAATTGACTCTGCAATACGGATTCTAAGAACACGAATTCTACTCCAGCCCTAGCTAGTTCGTCCGCCGATTCGTTGCCTTGGTTACCGGGTACCCATCCAAGTTTTACCTTATTGTGTCTGGCCAGGGTAGCGTAGCACCATTTAACTGTCATAGAGTCTAATGTTTTGGAAAACAGTGCTAGCAGCGCTCCTTGACTATCCGAAAGAATAAGAATTTTGGCGCCCTTAATACGTTTTTTGGGTATTAAGTCGGCGCAGATCTCAATGGCATGGACTTCTGCCTGAAATACAGTGGGACACTTTCCCATAGGTATTGACAGTTTGGAACAATTTGATCGGGGCCCCAGAGAAAGCGCAAGATGATGCTCAGAAAAGTTAAGAGCACCAATCCTTATCCATCACGACAATGCATCGTCACACAGCGTATCCCAAACTTTCGAGTTTCTAACAACTTCAAATGTGTAGTTTATGGTTTATCCATCTCAAAATCTGGACCTATCACCTTGTGACTTCCTTTTATTTGCTTTCATAAAATGCGCGGATTGACACTTAAGAACTTTCAAGCAAAGGTGGAAGCTTTCAAAAGTCTTGTTTTAGAGGTGGCGTTGGAACAATGGTCGCAGTGCTTTCAGGACTGGTTCAAGCGTATGCAAAACGATGCCAACATCAAGCAAATATTTCGAAAAAACGATTATATACAAAAAAAATCATTCTGAAGTTCTTTTGTTATCGGCACAACTAAAGTAGCAACCTATGTAATCTGTGCTTGCAGAAGATATGTCTGTTCCCGTACCTGTCCAAAACAGCGAAATATGTCCCATTTCAGTACTGGAGCTGTTAGAATTATTTACTCCGGTCTAATAGACCTTGTTTTTCTACAAACTATTTGCTATATATAAGCATATTTGTAGAACTTAATTATAGCCGAGAACTTAAATTTAATACATAAACTAACAAAACATTTCAAACCTACTGAAATTTCCCCTTTTTACAAAAAGTAAAAACTATTTAGGTCACTAATATGCAAAATTATTTTTTGCTAAAACTACAACAAAAATGAATCCACAAATTTATAGGCCAAATTTTATGATTTTTTTTCAATCAATCAGAGGTAAGAACTGAAACTTTCATTAACATTCTGGCAATATCAATCGAATAACAATCCAACACAATATAACAAAGTATAACCACCAGTCTAGCTATGAGACGTTTTTCACACTTTCTGTTTCATTGTACATGAAGCCTAATAAAATTGGTTTGTTTCACATTTGAATTTAAATTTAAATAAAAATAAAGCCAATAACAAGTACCATTGCAATTAGAACACTTTAATTTAAATAATAGGACGATAAAAGCCACTAAACGCAAGATTTTAACTCGGTCTTCCGCTCGTATAACCGTCATTGTGAGGAGCTCAATCAACTTTACCAAAAACGTCTGGAATCAATCTTGAGATAACCGGCGATAGGTATAACACAGACTGTTCACTGGAGGGGAAAGTTTTAAGTTTTCTCACATAGCAAGAGTTTGCACACACCGCACAAAATAATAAAAATTAGGGAAATCAATTCAAATCACAACCGGCCAACGACAAAAAAAAAATAGATGTTGAAGTGGATACCGCATGATAACACATTTAAATTGAAGTTTAATCGCACATCTGCAATAAAAATCTCTTCGACGCCGAATTTGAATTCTTTGACCATTTAAGGATGATTCAACGTCTGTCTTCAAGCAAGATATATGTACTCTTCTTGTCTACTCTTCTTACGTGACACTTTTGCTTTTGTTTAGATTGTTTAACTGGAAGTTAATTGTTTTGAACCTAACATGTTGGGTAAAAGGTGTGGGCCATGTTAGTGGAAAATTAAAAATGCAGATAAATAAAATTTATCAAAATGCAGCTGATCTTTTTTTATTGTCTGTTTTTTTTGTAATTGATGGAGCTTAGGTAGAAAGATGGATTATCTCTACTTTTTACAGTTTATCTTATTACAACTAAAGCCAGAGGGTAAGTGGGTTTAATTTCACTATAGTTTGAAATATGTGTGTTTTCGGATCGTGCCTAAATTTATAATTTGGTCAGGTGTTTCAACTTTTATAAATATTTCATAACGCATTGTAGCTCTCTTCAGAACATTCAGACTCCTACGACATTCGGTAGTGTCTATAAATAAGTCTATTCAAAAAAGGAAATACTTGTGTGCTTGCTAAGCGTGATCCCCACGGTTCGGTATGTGCATATATTGCTTCCAATTGTCATGACCAAGTGCATTGGCATCCGCAAGCACTTACGAAGTCTTTCAAATGGAGCTGGAGGTGTTTGATATTTTTCATCGTTTCGAACACGGGGCTGAAATTTGAATATCCTTCATTTCGGCGATGGTCAAATCTGGTTTTGAATTGAATCAACAAATTGAGCTTGTTCAGGAGTAACCGAAGTTAAGAGTATCTGCGAAAGAAAGGATTGAATTGCAAGTGTGAGAGAAGGCCGTTGATAAAAATTAGAAACAGGGTGGCCCTCTCCCGACTGAACCCTGTAGTACAACAGTTTTGGTTGAGAAAGGAGTAACACATAAATTACTATTGTTTGACTGTTAAAAGGCGAACAATCTATTTGAAAGAATGTTTCCAACATCATAAGCATCAAGCTTATTCATAAGTGGCTATGGCACATCCTGTCACAAGCTTTGAAGATGTAGTGGAGCACATTGACTGTCATTAAGAAGATTTTGTCTTTCGAAATATCTCATGTGGAAATTAACAATACTCTCCATGGCTTTGAAAAGCGCTAGCATTTTTGCTATAAGGCTATACTTTCATCGCACTTTTTGAGAACTGGGTGGATATACACAAGCACAATAGACAAATAATTCTTGAGTACGATGGATAATAGATTATACGTAGAGCTCGATTTGGCCAAAAATCAAGAACACCTCTTCCAAACAAGGGGAAATATCCCATCTAGACCTGATGATTTGTTTAAACGGGCTTAGAAAAATTATCCTAAAATATATTCAACCAGCAGGGAGGAGAAATTTGCTGCGAATATTTCAGCAATCACATTAGCTTTCTCTTTGGAGTTCCTGATATTCTCATCATTATAGACTAGTGCCGGGATAGTCGATGAAGTGACGAAAGATGAATTTGGAAAACTTCAGTTGCAGCTGTTTGGCAGATTGACGGTGGTATCGTTCGCTTAAACCATTCTGTTGAATTTAAGGAAAATTTCCGTACAACAACCATCAGGTTCTCAGAAGTTTGATGAAAATCCAATCAATAAATCGACAATAAATTAGGAAAACGACTTAAATACAATCTAATGGAAAATTATGCACAAAAATATCAAATATTAAAAATTAAACGTCAAAAGCAAGTTCGTTAATTAATTTATTTTAGTCGCTATTCAAAACACAATTGGAGTACATATGTAGATTCAAATTATTCAATTAATTCAGAGAAATGCCAATAATTAAATTCATCATTCATAATCTGAGAACATTAAATCATCATCATTTTGCCTAATTGGTTAACAGTCTAGTTGTTTCTGTATCCTCCTCCGCCACCGCCACGATTGTAGTTAGACCTTCCTCTGTTGTAATTCGAAGCGCCTCCCCGGTGGTTATTTTGCTGCTGGTTCCCAAATGAATTGTACGAATCCGAGCTGCCCGAGAAACTACCACGTCCAGATCGATTGTCGGCATAAGAATTATTGAAATTATTCGATTGATCGTTAAATGAGCCCTTCGGTTGCCAGCCAGAACCCTGAACACGACCACTACCAGACATCCAATTGCCTCCCTGGTTCGATTGCTGAAAGCTGCCTCCTCCTCCTCCTCCACTGTTGTTTCCTCCTTGATACTGCTGCTGAGGTTGCCAGTTACCTCCTCCACCACCGCCGCCACCACGGCCACCACCACCTCGTCCACCACGGAAGCCTCCACCTCGATCACCACCACCATAACCGCCTCGCCCTCCACCCGCTGGCCCAGATGAACGTTGCGTCTGCCAAGATGGCATTTCGGGGGGTGGTGGTGCATGCTCATTAGCTCTGCCACCTCGGTCCGGCACGTTACCAATTACATGCTTCTGTATCTTTGTAGCTGTGTTCTTCCGAACATTGGCGCTGCTAGTTTTTTCAATTATAGCCAAATCCGTCCGAGCCGCCAATAGAGCAACAATATCAGTGTCCTTTCCACTAAAACGACATTCGTCAAGTTCTTTCATCTTGTTTTGGTACTTATTGGCAATAATATCCTCACTTCCTCTCATCCTTTCGGACCACTGAAACGACTGCACGGTCACCTCCAAACGTGTGAGCAATACCTGCCGCCGCAGATTATACTCCTCATCCAAACTTTTTTGTATTTCCTCGAGCTTTTTCCACTGTTTTTCACTCAACTGCTTATCTGAATTCAGTAAAGATTCACTTACGAGCAATTTATTCGTGTTCCGTTTTGCCTCTTCGAGTTTAAAGTTGAGTTTATCCAAGAGAGCCCTCGGTGCAATATTCTCTGGCGGTTTTCCCAAACCCAGGTCCTTTGCTATCGCCTCCAATGCACGCGCAGTATCTGTCTCAAACTTCGGTATAACAAATGATTTATCCTCCAAAGGCTTTTGTTTAAGACACATCTTGGTTGTCATAAGCTCAGTGATAAGGTACTCTAGTAATTGTATTCGAGCTTGTTTTGACTGAAATCGACTCGAAAGTGGTCCAGCCACAAATCTCTTAAAGGGACAACCCAACTCTTTTAACATAGCTGATAATTCCATAGAGAATTCATTGAATTCCGTGTCTTTATCCACTTTCTCGTCAGTTTTTCGAAGCACATGCAGCTCGTAAGCTACCCATCCGACGACTTCCCGAAAATCTTCCGATTTAGTGCCAACGTTAAGAGCTTCCGTAAGAACATCGTTTTGAAGGCATTTACCACGATACCCGATTGCTGTTAAGGACTCAATAATGTCCAATTCATTTTCCATATTGAAGATTTTCTTTAAATAAAGTGGTTTTCACCGATCTGACGCTATATGTGCTCACTAAAAAAAATTGCATGCGAAGCCGGCCGAAGAAGGGTGGAATATACATAAATCCAAGTTTTGACATATGTCCGCAAATTAAAGTATTTTGTACTAAAAAAAAAAAAATTTAGGCCCAGTAAGACCAATCAGCGAAAAAATGGATACATTCAGTGACATGTGTAGAATTATTTTGCATGAATCGTTATATTTTCGTATGAACTGAGTCGTGTAGGGCATATTATGCTGTTTATGAAATTTTTGGACGAAACGTTTTGACTAGGTTTAATGCACATATTTGCAAGGTCAATTCGTGTAGAAAATGAGTCAAATACGATTGAAAGGTGAGAAAAATAAGCCGCACAAGAACTTCTATAGCTGTTTAAATAAGGAGCCAATAGAATACTTCCGATCCAATTGGAATCAAAAAATAAAATTTGTACAACAAAGGATAAAGCACACGAATTGTTCGCATCTGTCTGAAATATTATGAACAACAAAGGTTTCATCATTTATCTAATTGTTGACGTTATTCTTTATAGACTGGAATAACTGGAAAGATCCTGACATTCAGAGTGGAATCAAATTCAATCTGGCACTGTTCTTACTACTATTTTCAAAACCGGAATAACACAAACGCTGCTCCAGTTTCCGCGGTCTATTATGTCTTTTTTCTTCGGGAGTTTGATGGTCTTTCCTTCCTTTTGATTCTTCTCTTTTCTTCCTTTCGTTTCCTCATTCACTCCTTATGATAGGGTGAATAAGGTATGTTGATATAGATTTTTTTTATGATTCTATAAATGGTTGTAAATCAAGGACGTTGAGGTGTGTACGTTCGTCATATCTTACTTTACTCCGAATATGTTTCCTCTTCTTGCCGAATTCCAGCTCAAATTTCTCTTCCGCTAAGAAAGCTAAGATTTAGGCTTTGAGGGAAATACGCTCTTTCGATACGTTTTCAGATCTCTGCCGATTTCCATGTGCTATAATTTATCTTGAATAAGCTGACCTCGGTGAGATGGTATTTAAATTGTTGGCGAGTTCCGCGATCCATTTTCAATGCGGCGAATAATCGCTGAATGGCGAATCTAGTTGGATGCTCGCTTCCTACCAGCTGAAACCAAAATGATCTTGAAACCTACTTCTCTTTTAAGTGCGTTATTGTCCAACGCAATGGAATGACAATATTAATATTGGGCGTATGATTGTGGAAACTGGAAGGTGGTTGGCTAACTATTGAAATGAGATGTTGACCCTTTCTTCCTCCATAGAATTATAAGTGGATACGTCATATTGAATGAAGGTACCTTTTTAAATTCTGCTCTGATATCTGGGCGCCAATATCTTGTCATAAGGATCAATCCACAATAAGAGACATTTATGTTCCGGGGCGTTCCACGCCGTATTCGCGAGTGCTGATGTTTTGTGAGGACTTCGAGTAGAGTGGAGTCGAGTAGAATCTTCACTTTCCAGCATCCTATGTATGGTTATGTGTTGTCGATAGCCAAAGTCGTTAATGTAGTATCCTTTCGTATCAGGCGAGATTTATTGGAACAATTCTGTGTTACTACTCTGAATTGTTTTACAGTAAAAAAAAATAAAAATAATTTGCAGAAATCGTTCGGAGTACAAAAATACAAAATATGTTAAAAGTATTTTCCTGAACTATTCCATTTGATTAATTTTAATTGTACGATGGTAATACCCCGCCCAAAAATTTTTGGCATATGACTTTGACGTCTGATTTCATCACGATTCGATTTTATTTATTTTAAAGAAAATGGCGTATCAACAATCGACGATGCCCGACCAGCAATTTCTTTGGGATGTATTCCAAAGGTAAGTCATCTTAACATTTATTCAAACACCTGAAATTGTTATTTAAACTTAAATGCATATATTTGATATAATTTTAGAGTCGACAAAGATCGCAGTGGCCATATATCGGCCGATGAACTTCAGGTGGCCCTCTCAAATGGAACATGGAGTCCCTTTAATCCCGAAACCGTCCGTCTAATGATTGGGATGTTTGATAGAGAAAATCGTGGTACAGTTTCATTCCAAGACTTTGGCGCTTTATGGAAATATGTAACAGACTGGCAAAATTGCTTCCGCTCCTTCGATAGAGATAATTCTGGAAATATTGATAGGACTGAGCTTAAGACGGCGCTAACCACATTTGGATATCGACTATCGGACGGACTAATTGATATGCTTATAAGAAAGTTTGATCGATTCGGTCGTGGAACAATATTATTCGACGATTTCATACAATGCTGTATTGTTCTATATGTAAGTTAATCTGCACGCACCGCGTGAGTCATCTTTCCTAGAAAACAATTAATGATGTGTTTATCTCGTGATGGTTGTTTTTTCCTCTTATAGACACTCACATCTGCATTTAGACAGCATGACACAGACATGGATGGAGTAATAACGATTCATTATGAACAATTCCTGAGCATGGTGTTTTCTCTGAAGATTTAGTCCGCCAAGAGGTAAGAAAAATGTCAACAAACCTATTGGCAATGTTCCAGTTGAGCATAATCTTTTTAGTTTAATGGTAACAAACGTGTAGGTTGTATGTAGTGGCCTTGAAGAGTGAAAGGAAAACGATTAGCTTTATCCAATGAATGTTTCCAACAGTTCTGCATGTACTCTTGAGGAGAGAACATTCGTGGAAATGTACAGAAATCAGCTGTTAAATGTGGAAAATAATTTAAATTCTATTAAATTCGCAACGAAATTGGGAGAAATAATATATTTTGCTCAATTTCAATTTTCTACTCGCTGCAGTACAGTAGTAAAGTTTCTCTTTTTCCATTTTTGGACATGTTTGCAAACTGTATAAGCAAACCTTAACGTTTAACTCTAGTTGCTGGCAACAGCAAAAAAGTTTTTTTTTTTCGATATCGACTTTTTAAAATACTCTGGAACAATCACATTTTATTGGATTATAATTTTTGCGATGCTGTGTGCAGCATACAAGTTTCTCCTCCATAAATTTTTATAATTTTACTTCCAGACATAGCTGCCGCATAGTAATTTTTACAATTTACTGAAATCTGCTCTAGCCCTCCTATCGTAGTAGACTTTTTTCCGTGAAAACATCTACTACGAATCGTAGTCTACGATACGCTAGGAGCGAAAAATAACGACGATATCGTCCGCGTACCCCACCAGCTGGATAGATTTGTTGATAAGTTCACACGGGTTTTAGCACGGTTTTCATTTTAGTTTTGCACCTAGTGTAATTCTCATTTTTTCTTCATTTGCGTAAGGATTTTCTACGGTCAATAAAAATCGTTAGTTTTTTTTTTTTACTTTATGAGTAAAATCGACGTGTGTTGATTTATTCGTAATCTCGTCGAGAACGAGAGACCAGTCATACATTTTGCCGATAGCTCATTGGAGCTTGTCAGTTGCTGATTCAACCAGATTACACACTGCCAATATTGCGGTATCGTCCACAAACATGGCTATAACTACGCTTTCAAATTCAGAATTTTTATTCCCTCGTTTGATACGAAATAGTATACACTGGACGTCCAGTATAACGAATGCCGATATAACGAACGTCCAGTATAACAAATCACCATTTGAAGTCCATTGATTGAATAATGAGAATTTTTACTACTCTATATAACGAATGCTCTTCAATTTCAAGGAAAAGAAACAAGACAAAACGTGAGAATCGTTCTTTTTTTTGTTCTTTTCTTCTAAAAATTGATTCAATTTGTGCAGTTTTAAAAAGTTGTACAATAAAAAGTTTTTAAATGATCAGTAAATATTATGTTTTCATTTTTTAAGGTCGAAAAAACTGGCTTCGATATAACGAATTGGCTGAACATTATATCTTTCGTTATACTGGACGTCCAGTGTATGTGCTAATTAAGAACTTAAGATTTTATGTTGTTGCGAAAGTACTTCTTTTAGTTTATACTTTAAGCCTTTCTGCCTTACTTTATCAAAAGCTTGAGTAACGTCAAGAAAAATGCTGGAACATATTTTAAATCTTTATTTTTTTACTCGTCTAGGGCTTTCTTAATTTAGTTGGTTATTCTTTAGATCTGGTGATCATGTGTCAACCGCTTTTCGTCTATAGGCGTTTGGGGGGGGAACAGAGGAGGTACCGCTGCACGTTGGCTTGGAATGCTTGAAGATTGTAACGATGAGGAAATACAGAGCCTGAAAGATTAGTCCACATACGTATCGTTCTGTTCCCTGTATTTGACATTACGTCCGAAGTTAGGCTTGCGGAAGAGGACAAATTCAAATGGCTATATCGCCAGAGCATTTCTTATGAAAGAAGTGATAAAATAGGGAAAGACACGAGACATTTCTGCGATGTTCTAGTTAAGTGTGCCTAGAAAGTATACCATGCATTGAAATCACTACAAATAATGAAACTCAATTCATAGGTACATATGTACATACGAGGGTCCATAAGTCCCTGAAAATTGAAATAGTCTCCTTTTAGCTCGATACACTTCGTCCAACGTTTCTCCAATGTTTTGATGCCCTCCAAATAATATGATTTCTTCCTGCGCACTATATGCTCCAACACGATATTGAAAAAGTAACATGACAGCGCATATCGAAATTCGGTGCACGAAGAGCTCAGAAGAGCTGTTTCCAAGTTCCACAGAGCATTGCGTGTTTTCCAGCATTACGCGAGACATCCGAATAAGTTTGAACGGTATCCCGAATCGGACCAGCGGCAGGTAGAGTTCAAGACGATAAATGTTGTCATACGCGGCCTTAAAGTCGAATAGGTGGTGAGTTTCGACTTAAAATTCGTTGGTATTTTCCAGGATTTGTCGTAGTGTGAAAATTTGGTCTATTGTCGATCAGCCGGGCCGAAAGCCACACTGATACATGCCGATTAGTGTGTTGCAGAAAGGTTTTAGTACGTTGGATAGGATCTTGTATGCGACAGCTAACAGGGATATGTCTCGGTAGTTCTTACAAGACATAGGATCGCCTTTTTTGAAGATAGGACATATAAAGCTGATACTTCATTCGTCTGCATGCGTTCCTCCACCCATACTTGATTGATGACTTAATGCATGCACCCTATCCAGACATCACCTCCGTGCTTAAAAAGTTCAGCTGGAAGCCCATCAGAGCCAGCGGCTTTGGCGTTTTTCAGTTTTCTGATAGCTACATTAACTTCTTCGATACTGGGTGTGGTGTTGATTCTTCATTGACTGGAGGTGGGTTCTCTTCTTGCCCTATCACTCTCTCTCTATTTGCTGCCCGATAAGCAACTGCTGAAAGTGTTGCTTAAACACATCAACAATTCCCTGTGCTTCGGTGAATAAGCTGCCTTCGCTATTTTGAAGAGCCTGCGTTCCGGTTTTGTAGCCAGCTGCCAGCTGCATATACAAATTTTACATATATACCTACATATACTCATATACTGTGGTTCATTCGTTAGATTTGAATCATTCGCCGTGACGCAGGCTAGGGCCCCTCACTTCGGACACATGACCCAATGTTGGTTAATGATGTGTCACTTACTTCCTCCTCCTTTTACATCCGAGTTTGAGGCAGAAAATCGCGAAGTTGATATCAAATGTCATGATACCAAACACAAATGTATACCTAGCGAGTAATTTATGTTTTGTTTTTTTGTTTTTAAATTTACAGACTGCTCATCTGGAAATACTTTAAATTTTAATACAAATATTTTACGTTTAACATTTTTCTATCATTACAGTTAAAAAGGACTAATAAAACACATTTCTTACAACCATTACCTGAGAGGCTTCAGGCTAATTATAACTTATGGAAATATTTCTTATACAACTGAATGACATTTTAAATTAAGAGTATTTTTTGTTTTTTATTATTTTTTCTATGTGTCCAGTTTCCATCCTGATTTACGGTAAACGGTATATTAAATTTTATACTTTAGAAATTTTGCACTACCGATTTCTCTGTGCCAATTTCTACAAATAAAATATATTACAAAAAATCTCAATCACTTATAGGAACCTTAATACTGAAAATAGTTCCTTTGGGGGATGTTAAACATTCACCATAACAAGAATTCAAATAAAAAGTGCTTTAATGTCGATAAAAACTGTTTATTCTTTAAAATAAAATAAAAAGCAGCAACACTAAAAGTGTAATTTTTAGCATCTTGTTATTATTAACGTTGCAGTTTCAAGGAATCGATTTTGTAAAGTTATGATGAAATAAGAGATTTAATTGCTACTTTTTTGTAAAAAAAAAGTTAAATAAAATAAAGTATATTTATCTTAATAAAAATAGATGTATGTATGTACGTTGGGTTTTTTTTTTTTTTTTTAATTTGCTCTATTACCGCCACCCAGCATAGAAATAATTTTAATTGTAAATTAGTATCAGGTTGTAACATATGTATGTAAGTACTGCGCGATTTTTGAATGTCTGTTTAATGTAAATTAGACAACACTTCTGCCCATCTCTCAGGCAACTTCACCGTCACTAAAAAAATTGTTAGGCTTTGACGAAAGAAATACCCCGGAAGGTCTTCATCCCGAGATCTTAAATTTTTTCCATCAGGGAAGTTTTGTAGTATAAAGCGGATGCACCATTTTTTCCATAACTGTGTGCAGGTGGATGTGGGTGTTAGGTGTCGATGGATGGTCATATGGCTTACGTTGAGCTCCCTTGCAAGTTCCCTTACCGTAACAGGGACTTCAGGAGCTTATCTTTAGGTCGAAATTGCAATTTCTTAACTTTGCAAACCAACGCTAACACTTGGACTCGCTGAGAACACCTCCATTCACATTTTGGATTCCTCTAGTGGTTTCACTACCATTCTGATCTCAAAATTCAGTTAAAAATGCTTACATTAATGTTAACACAACATTATAAATAAATGCTTTGCAGAAATGTGTCATATGAAGGCAGATGTGGGCCAACTACAACTAGTCCAGAGCACAAGATCTACAAAACAGGACTCGAACAAACAAGTCAATGATCATAGCTATTAGTATGGGTTACAGGTTTATAGTAACGCACGCGTCCAGATTAGGCATCCCATCCCCAACAATGAGAGAAAGAATCAGTGTTTCATCTCCTCTGCGGGTGTACGGCTGTAGGCAGGGCCTGACATCGCATACTGGGCAAAACCTTCTTTGACAACCTTAAAGAAATGTCGCGGAAAAAGATAAGTCAGTTTCCTAAATACCACAGGATGGTTGTAGAGGATTTATTTTTTCCAGGTTTTTACAACAACATCGAAAATAAGGTCACGTGAGTTGTGGTATTAAAATTGCACCAAAGCTATAATTAAGGCTCATCGTGGAACGGTAAAGCTACCACTTCTACCTACCTTCATTTACTTCATGTACTTTAAACCGACCGATCGGACCCAAAGAATTTTTTGGCTAGGAGCCACATCGTACTTTATCCATTAACGTAATATCCGTGATAGAGCATTTTATAATTTAATGGCATCGTTTCTTTTTTTGGGAATCAAAAAGTAATCATCAGTGGATAGAGCGTTAGACTACTGAGAGAGAGGTTCGAAGTTGGTGTCCCAAAAAACATCAAACAGATTATTTTCACGGTTCCACCGTTCTCAATTTGTCTTTCTAGAATGGCTTTAAACTGTAGGTCCCTTCCAAAAAAAATACAAATACTTAACGCAAGTACAATGCTTAACGCAAGTATTTGTATATTTCTCGCAAGCTCGCGACCATTAGTGTTGTGCGTGTTATATTTTTCCACTTTTTTCAAAGTGAGGCAAACTACAAAAAAGTAAAGGGATGCGTTGGAGCAAAAGTTGCTTAAATAATTAATAAATTTGAATTCGTAAGTCACAAACCAAAAAAAGTTTATTAACTGATTATTCACTTTGATTCGTTGTCAATCTTTACGAATGGGTCCAAAACAGAGGGCTGCCAAACGCTGCAAAAATGTTATCCGAAGACATAGGTATTCGCTACTTTAACCTTTCCAACCATTCCAGCGCCTTTAAGTCCGAAGTCTCCGCTATTCGCCAAGCCGCTGATTGGCTGGCGGTAAATACTATATCGCGACAGCCAGCTAGATATCAAATCCCTCATGTCCAGCATCGTAACATCTAAGGTAAAAAAAAAAACTGCCACATATCTCTTAACGAGATATCTGGACAGTATAACCTTACTCTTTGCTCGGTTCCAGGTCACTGTGTCGTCTCGCGGGACTGCGTGGCTGACGAATTGGCTACACGAGGCCAATATCGATGCACCTATACCTCATCCACGCCGTACCGATGCGTTAAATAAAGCTAACCACAGATGAAGCCAACTTGGCCAATACATTAACGATAAGCAACTTAGGCACCTTCCCCTACCTAGGGGCAGTACAATGGACCTACCTTGGTCTAAGTGTACCTTATCGAAGGCCACATCACCCAACCACCATCCAATAGCTGATCAATCTTATGACGTGGAGTTAAAACTTGGACGTTACATAAAACTATGACGAAGAAACTGAAACTTTTGAAATATGGTTGTACATACACAAGGATATTGCATACCTCGTGAATGGTTAGGGTTGCATAGGTTCCTTAGAAAATATTCCAAACGTTATAAACGAAACACTCAGTGTCTTAGTGACTTGAGAAAATTAAGTACCCGTTCTCTCCAATTGCAGTGCCAGAGTTGGGTAAAGAGCAGCACATCAGAGATGGAAGGTGAAAAGAAAGCAATCACTATACTCTCCCACAATCTTAATGCTTCTCTTCAATGAACTCGATCGAATGGTTTCATCGAAGAGAGTAACAGCGTTTGTAGTTCTCCATTAGTCTCGGTAAGTGAACCGAAAATTTTGATTAGACTCTAACTATTATTATTATTTATTACAATATAAATAACTTTACATAATAATGTAAAATTAAAACAGCACTAGCTACCAGTGGCTAGCGGCTGGGATTTATAAAAACTAGTTGGTGTGTAAATACTGAATTATACATAATAATATGTATGAAATCAGAGGAATTCCAGCCTAGACTCAAACGAATTGAATGCAGTCCTATTTAGCTAACTTCAGGACCAGTAGCAAATCCAACAACGCCTTACCGGAAATGATGAAACTGGATAATTGCATGAAAAATTAAAACAATTTACGAATAAATAAAATGAAAATAAATAGTTGGATAGCATTTTTATTTAATTGGTCAACAGCCTCTTTAACTCCGAACAAACACTGCGTATACTACTCACAATCATAAGCAATTAAGTCTTAGTTAATAGCAACTCATAACAATCACATAAATTACAATTGAATCAAGACCCATAACAATAGTAGGGATTAAGGCACTGGTGGAACCTCCATAGCATATTTAAACAGCCTTCGACCTTCTATATAACACAATGTTTCATCATAGGATTGCGGTAAGACTTCTGGCACCTTCGACGACGACATATAAGTGTAATTGAAAGTATTGGTTGTCACTTCTTCGCTTGTAACTGGATCTATTACATCAACGATAGTCATTACTTGCATGTATTGCTCTTCTGTATACACAACAGTGGCAGTGATTTTTAGGAATGAAAACACACTGACTGGATGCTGAAATTTAACATCACAGATTCTCTGTAACTGTGGACGTTTACTACAATATAATGTGGCACACATCCAGGCAGTTTCCAGACCACATCGCATTAGAAAACCACCGAAAATTGTATTTTGTGCATTCCGATTTTCCGGAAACGATGGCATAGTTGACACTGTCGAAGTATCCCGCATCCAACGTGCATTTTTTGGCAATATTCGACTATTTAATTTTAATTGCATTGTGTTTGTTTTAACGGTTCTAGTAAACAAATTATGCATCATTCGATGTTCCTCTTCAGTTGGTGCGACGGTAAGCAGCGATGACGCCTGAACTTTTTTTCGTCGTTCTTTGCGCTTTTGTCCTCCAGACCAAAGAAGTTGTTCTCTTTCGGTGGCCGGCCTTAGAGGATTTACCGGAGCTGCCTTAGTATTATTTGCATTCCTCGCTGCCATTAAAAAGAGTGCTCGGGTTATTCTCTTATATTTACCCTCATCCAATTGTTCTAGCCACACAACGATTTCCATTGAGCTAAAACCTACCCAAGTTACATGACCAGAGATTCGTATATCGAGGTTTGCTCGAGCAGAGAAATCGGTGAAAATAATTTTATCCACAAGTATCGTTACAAACGTATAGGGGAGCGGAATTTTTGGAGCTAATGAGGGGGTTTTTAGATGCAGATGACATATCCAAACTGCATCACAATATAATCACATTATTTCAGCAGACATACATGTATATACGTACCTGCAAACAAATCCATATCCTCCATAAGTCTTCCGTAACGAACGCGACCCATTGAACCTACATATCGATCTTGTAGAAATTTACTTTGACTTAAAGGAATAAACGCGTGAGTAAAAGAATCTTGCATAGATCTGGGTGGCAAATCCTCTAATTTTGGTTGATATTGTAACAAGTGGTCTCTGGCCTTGGGATTAGGATTGTAGCTCCTGTGAAGACCAAGACGATTCATCATTTTACTCCGAACTGAAAGCAGAAAAAGTTCTAAATATTTGTAGATACAATTCGTAAAAAAAAAAATTGGGATAGTTAATGCAAGCAACATGAGATAAATACTTTTTGTAATTGTTTCCGGTGTCAACGGTTATCAAAATAAACAATATCTGATGTTAGTTTATAACAAGCGATTAGAAGAGGGCAAAAATTCTTACTCGCGTCCATGGTTTCACTGTGGTCCTCAAGAGGCTTCTCATTTCCACATCCTCTGAACCTGAAAAAAAAATTAAATAGTGCAAATTTTCTAAGAAAATTGAGATTATTTACGAAATTTTTGGATGAACGCGTAATCTGGAGCGTAAAAGTTTCGTATTTTCTTTAAAAACAGCTCCTAGAAAACCTATTGATGCCATTTTGCGATAAGTTGCAGTCTTATTCAATTTTTCTAAAATTGTTTTTATTGTTTTTTTTTTTTTTTTTTTTTTAAAAAAAAGGGTGAATAGAAATTGCAATAAAGCTTTTAAGACATCTAGTGTCTCCCCACTCTTTCTCCCTCTCTCATGATACCTTATTACACCTTGTAGTATATGACGCATTCTATTTACCTTGGGTTTACAGGTAGAAGTTATCTTTGCAAAAGCATCACGTTCAGGCCATCAAAGTTTAGGAGAACATGACAGTTACGAAATCTTTAGAATAAAAACAAATTATTTAAATCTGCATTATTTTAAATTAAAACAAAACAGTGGCGGCGTGGCTCAAGTGGGTAGTGCATTGGATGGCAGAGCGGGTGTCTACAAACGTCCGAGAGTAATAACTGTCATGAGAAAGCTTCTAATTTACCTTTCGGATATGACTATAAACTGTAGGTCCCTTCCATTTGTGTGAAAATTATAACACGCACAACACGAATGGTCACGAGAATCTAGGCCCTGAACCACATATGTATGTACGGTCTGTTCCGTCTAGGGATGAGCGATGTTGGCAAAACATCGATGTCAACATCGATGACTAAACATCGATGATCGATAATAATCGAACTCAAAACATCGATGTTCCTTAACATCGACGTTTTAGAATGAATTTATAGAATGCCGACGAATGGCATAAAAAACAACATACTTTAAAACATGTATTAAGTATCGCATTTATTAATCATAAGGAAGTTAAAAAAAACGTAAGTGTAAGTTTAAAGATATATGTAGGGAGTGTGTAAATACTTATATCACATATTCCAAAAATTTTTATCTATGGATGCGTTAATTCATGAATGCGTTCATCCATGGATGCGTTTATCAGTCACATCCAGTACCTTATCTACAAGGGAAAGGCAAAGGAAAATAGCCATACTGCCGATTCTCATATAAATATACAGGAAGTTTTTAATTATTCATATGTAGGTATTTATAAGGCAAAGCATGCTGTCTTCAATGGAAAAAAAATATTCAAAATCTGCAATCAAGAATCGGTTATCTTTTGCCAACATCGAAGACCGATGTTTTGTTTTTAACATCGATTGTCCGATATTTTACGTACTTAAACATCGATGTTTTGTGAACATCGATGAACATCGATCATCCCTAGTTCCGTCAAGTATTTGTATTTTAGCTGCAAAACAGAGAAGCTATCGTAGGAAATCAGATTTTACAGTTGTTGCAATTTTATATGAAAATCAAATTGTCGAATGAGAAAAACTAAAACCAAAAGCACGTCAGTAAATATGTAAACTGGTTGCCATTATTTGGATTTTATAGATGCCATATCTAGCTTACCTTAGAGAAGCCATTTAGGTCCACTTTTCAATGTCTTTATAAATGATTTACCTAAGGTATTAATGCATTCCCGTTGCCTTATGTACATATGTCGATGATGTAAAGATTTTTCATTCCGTTGCAATTGGATATATCTAGCTCTCCTTACTTAGTGTACGTACAACCACCTTAAATTAAACTTTTTCAAATGCAGTCTTTAGCGCAACTAGATTACGTTATGTCTATAGTCTATGATTACAAATTCTACAATGACTGTTTGGGTAGGTTTCCGGAAGTTGGTGTCCTCTTTGACTCGAAATAAGACTTTAGAACTCATATTTACTATATTATCTCTAAAGGTACCTCGATGTTAGGCTTTCTCAAAAGGAACCCAGACGTTTTCACAGATGCGTATACTTCCAAAGTTTTTTTTATTCCTTGGTACTTCCGGTACTAGAGTATTGCTCTGTGATTTGAAGATGTTGCAGAGAGGCTCAGTGCGTCTTATTAGTGAGGGATATTATATCACACCATATAATTTCCATAGATTTGCGTTCTTCTATATCCGGAAAGAATATTGAGGCATAGAAATGAGTTATTGTACAGACAAACTATGGTCTCAATGAACCTCTAACTCGCTCTTTACCTCTTTTTAATTTTATTTGTGGTGAAGTTGACATTTGCATGAATAGGCTAATTTTTAAGAGAATGGCACTCACTGCTATCGCTCATACATGTTTGTAAATATTTTTTTATTTTTTTTTTAGAATAGCTTTTAAGTTAGGTTAAGTTTTTCTTGTAACCAACATATTTTGTTGTAATCTATTGGTGAAATAAATAAATAAATAAATACTAAAACACCTGCATTTATCAGTAGATACTCCTTGCAAAAGAGCTAACATTTTTTTATGTTTTCATCGTAAATCTCTTTATTAGTCTTTGAAGATCTCAAAACACGCGAATGTTTCAAATGTTTACTTACATGAGTAATGATATTCATAAAAGCACCACCCAATTGGACTATGAGCGAATACCAGGCAACGGTAAACATCTCCAGTGCCTATGGGCAGTGACTTCAATGCCTGGGCTATAGAGTAGGGTAACAGAATCACCAATGCCGGAGGACGTATTCTGCTGAAGCATTCACATCTCTCGAAATAGTTATTACAAACAATAGTCGGCTAAATACATGTCGTAAAGCAGGAATGGAATAAATTAACATGCGCTAAATGGTGGGACAGCAAGGAATATAGGCATAGCGACCACCATGTAATAAGTATGCCTAGTCAGCACAAACATATGTAATTCATCTCATTTGGATATCAGGACACAGCGGCCGTATAGACAGACATACAAGCCAGAATCACTGCAAACTGCTGTATTAAAAACTGTCTGAAAAGAAAGCTCATCATTATAAAAACTGAGCGTAACAGACAAGCCAACATTTTTATGCCAAATATCTCCCATTTAAGTACAAAACAATTCCTACGACTAACTAGAAGTCAGATTCAAACACAGTCGACTTAAAAGACACTTCATTGGGAATGGCTCAAGATAACACTTGCAGAATGTGCAGAATAGGCAACGGAGACGTTGTCTGGGTGACCACAGCAAGCGATGCATCAGTGCCGAGAAGAATACCCACTAGAGGTGATGCACCAAGCTGCTGGTGGAAGTGGAAATAGATGCACTCAGAGCAAACTGCTCTGCTCTGACTCAATAATCTAGACTAGAATTGCTGACTTTTAGTACCTCAACACATATTCGAACTTCCGTGAAGGGGCTAAAAAAAGCCAGTCAAGGTCAAAACAAGATGCTTCAAAAATCTCTGTCACAAAGCCGGTAACCTTTTTCGAACTGTACAGCGACATCGACCTAGTCAAAAAATTGATATCAGTCGCATAAGATGGCCAGGACATGTAGAGCGAATTGACATCAATGCTTTGGCGCGCGAGGGACAGCGCAGTAGAGGACGACCTCGCTTACGATGGCGAACATAAGTAGAAGGGGACCTCAACCAACTTGGAGTGCGCAACGGGAGGCAATTAGCTAAGGACCGGGCTAACTGGAGAGGCTTGTTGGTTGAGGCCCAAGTTCACTCCGAACTGTAGCGCCACCTAAGTAACCTCTATTTTAGTGCAGTGGGTGAAGAAATTCAGTCAGATATTATTAGTTTCTCTTATGCTCAGTGACTTTGGTTGCTATTCTCTGGCGGGTCTTGAATCTGCTTAAGTGGAGCCACAAGGAAACACACTCTTCAATGCGCCGTGGCCTCCAGATACCATCCTCTTCATCTACTTCGATATTGATAAATGAAGTGAGATAATCTGGAAGTTTTGGGCAGCTACATTCGACTCCAATATTCATATACATACTTTTGTCTAATTTTGATATTCTTAGACAGTTAACACTCCAGACAATATCAACAAATTAAAAGAACATCGCCATAAATCCTTAGAAGTATGTTTTATTAACAAGAAATTTCAATTCTAAATAATTTTTTGGTATCTCTTAACACAGGGACGTAAGTACGTTTCAAGCGTGACCCGCAGATCTACACTCATTCCAAGTCTTAATAAGTTCTTTCGAATCCTCGAATCCATGCGTAGCCACTACATAACGATAGCTATGTGGACCCGAGTAAGTGGGTCTGTGAAAATAAAATTCCTCGCAATGGCGTAAGTTAATTTTTGCTTTAAGCGCGACAAGACCCAAGTAAACATCATCGAACCGAAAATGTTTTACATACATACTAGCGAAATACATTTCAAAGAGTCCCTCTCTAGATAATATAAACGCTCCCGCTGTAACATACGGTGGCCACATGTGAAATGGATATTCCTTCAGGCTGACATACCATTTACTCGGTTTGTGCCGGTGAGGCGAAGAATGGAAGACAAATCCAGCGAATAGTCTATCATCGTTATAGGCATCGCCAGCAAGGGCACTTTGTTTTTTATACTCATCATTTGGATTCTGATTCACCTTCGAATCTTGTTTGTCTTCATACAATTTATGACCATGAGACAAAATCCCACGATCTGCAGCTCTTTCTGGGGCTAAAGCCTCAGCAAATTTATTAAAATATGCTCGCTTACTTAAACGTCTCCCCAGCTTTCGTAAAGTCTCATCTGCTTCCTCCAAATTGCGAGGATAACTTTCCGGATTCTCAATAAAGCGCAGTGCATTTTTTGGTGAAACATAGTAATCATCGTCGACAAACATATAAAACTTGCTAGTGGGACACACTTCGACTGCCCACTGAAAGCCCATCATTGTCTTTATGGTGTTGTTAAAGTAACTATCTTCAAAATTCGATTGCACAATATCATTGTACTGCTTCGATTCGATCTTAATATGCTTTTGCAGCTCGTGGTTTTTCGAAATTCCCAGCAGGAATACTGTTCGAATGATAACATCAGAGAAGCGCTGTTCATATCCCCAACTTTGGCGTATCGCTAGTCGTCTTTCGAAGTTTGGCATCGCTGATTTGACTATAAATGTTAGTCTTGGCGCTATGGGAGAACCTCCTTCTTCGACACATTTTTGGCGGCACTTCTCAAGGAATGTGTAGTTGTAGAGATTTATTGGTTGCACTTCTACCTCCTGATGGAATCGAACTCTATGGGCATACTGCAGTATATCGCCTTCTAGTGGATAATTAAATAAACGATAATAGTCCAATTCGAACATATGAGTCAGGACACCAAAGTAATCGATAAGAAAAATGATAAACACCACGATGATAACACATTTTAATTTGGAATACAAATTGGAACGGGGAAACATTTTTACCGCTTACATTGTAATCGAAATAAACTAAGTAAAGAAATATATTTAGGTATTTAGATATCAGGAAAGCAACGTGAACGCTTCATTTGTGAATGATTTTTGTTTTTATTTTATATCCCGCCGGCACATATAGGTTTTCTTTTGATAACACGATTTTTGACAGATGGGGATGTTCGATTGATGTAGTTCTGTTGCATTCATAATCTCGAAGAGCTCGAAGTAGCTCAATTCAAAAAATAAAAGTGAAAGCATGTAATGAAGTTGCTTCAAACCCTGTAAAAATGTAAGAACACCCGAGCTACCACAGCACAATTAAAACCCAACAATCATTAAAGAGCAAAGATTTAAATTATAAAATATTGCAAGTGCTACATATGTGGGCGCCGTGGCTCAAGTAGTTAGTGCGTTGGATCGCGGGAGGTTCGACCTTCGAATCCCAGAGAACACCAAGAAGTTTTTTCACGGTCCCACCTCTCGCGAATGTCTACAAACGTTCGAGAGTAATAATTCTAAACTGCAGGTCCCTTCCATTTGTGGGAAAAATATAAGACAAACAACACGAATTGTCGCGAGAATCTAGGCCCTGAACCACATACGATCTGTTGCGCCAAGTATTTGTATTTGTAAGTACAACATGTTCCAAACATTACACTGACTGCAAAGCTCACCAAAAAAGTTCACAACCAACATCATAAGAATTCAGAAAGGATGCAATCCATCTGGAGCAGATCGTACACCCTATCGCTCATCTATACCCTCTGTCTAAAACATCCGTGAGAATATTTAATATTTGATTAGACTACAATGATATATTGCTGCTTAAAATCCGTATCCGCAAAAACACATGTCAAAAATATATGCTGTATTCACAATAATAACGTTCGTCATTCGTAGTAACAGACATCTTTGTCGATTGAGATACACAATACCAAAAAGGGAATTTGTCGAAAGGTTTAAATGGTTATGGTGCACTGCGACTTAGTGGTCTATTGTGCCCCCTGCGATTACCTTCGGGAGGTTTGTTCCCGCATCAGAGTTCCCCTCGCATTATAATTAAACTCGTAATTATATTTGAGGGTTACATACTCTTTGCTTGCCTAGGCGAGAATCGTCGGCCCTAGAGCACTCTCTCCAGTTCAGTTTCTCTAAGGAATTGGGAAATGAGAAGCGGGTTGATGGACAGCATATCCTTATCTGCTATTTAGTACTTTCCCAGATATTTTATTCTTTTATGGGTAAGTGCACCACAAGACTCCAGAAGGTGTCGCCCTGTTGGGCAAAAAACGGAATCATCATATGTACTCGATCAACCGAAAAAATAGACGCTTTGTGTGTGTCAGCAGACGCACTCAGCAATTGGGCATTTCCTACACCTATGTTTGGTATATTTAGCACTTGGATTTGTATCCCCATCCCTATAAGATCCAGCTTACATAACAATTTAAATCTGCTAATCATAGAGTGCGCGGAACATACATATGTACATATAAAGGGTACTGGAATTAAGCTATATGTATCTCTAGTTCCAACAGAATGGCGCTAAGTATCGTACAACGCAGGAGGGTTGTAAAAGTTTCGAATCGTGTGCGAAAGAAATATAATCCTTATCAGAAATGTTAATGGAAATTCTTCAAATCCAATATCTCAGACAAAGAGTACACCGCATTTATTTCTACGAACTATGATATAACTCACAACACAATCAATATAACAGTACAATACGCTTATATAAGTAGCACTTTACAAAATACATGTATATATATTCTAAATGCAAATCAAAACAAAACGCCAAAAAGTTGTGTCTATTGAGATTCAAAAAATAATATCAACAAATTTTTTGTAATCACTATCAATTTAAAAAATTTCATTTTGTATATTGTTCCTTAAGTCCGCTTAGATCGGGATACAGTACTCCTGCGGGAACGTAATGAGATTCGACACGCAGTCCATTTCGGTAGATTTCCACGACTCCTTTACCGGTATTCTTAGCAACTCGCTTGGCAATGCCTTTCGGGGTGATGTACTTGACATTCTGACTCACATTAAATGCATTGCCGAGCGTGTCAAACGTTCCAGCTGCGACTTGGCCCGCTGATGGTCCATACCTAGATCGATTCGATTTAAACAAAAATAAAGACTTTAAAACACGTTCAAATATAAAAAGTTTTGCTTTACTTATGCTCAATAATTTTAACAGAATTGTTGCTAAGATTAGTGCCTAGAATCTTAGCTGATTCTTCAAGGCCATCGAAAACCGTACTGAAACCTTGGACTGCGCCAGCAGCTATAGTTAGAGCTCCTTGCATCTGAAAACACCATTTTTACTATTTTATGGTCTTATAGCGCCCAACAGTCTCAGTGATAAAATTTTTAACTTCGTAAATTGTCGTGAAACGTCGCTTTAATTAACTTATTCTCCTATGTGCTGGTAAGGAGGTTACTCACCTTATCTTGGGCTTCTTGTTCATTCATCCCAAAACCTTTCGACAATATAGTTGCCCCCTGAGTTTTAATGTGTGGCGCCAGAAAACGTCCCAACGCCATTGTTGCAGAGCCAACCTTTCCCGCTATATACCCAGTTACTCCAGCAGCGGCTCCAGTCACACTCTTTGCTACCTCAACTGAATTTTGAACTGTTGAAGAAACAGGTGGAGCATCTGGTGGAGCTTGGGACATTCTCGATATTAAATATGGTGTCGATTTGACCATCAACTCCCCAGTTTTTTCAGCCCCTTTCACAAGATTTTTAGCAATAAAATCCGCTGTGCCGACAATGGTTTTCGAAACTGTCGTGCTAACATCCCGTGGTGGATGTGTTGGTCCTTCTTTGATTTCTAGAACCTCCCCAGTTATGATAGCCTCGATAAGATCCAACCAAAACTGGTTATACTCTGGCTCTTGTCCCTCTAGAATTATACCAAATGCTGAGCCGGGCTCATCGCTTTCCATATCCGGGAATATGAAAGCTCCATAATTAGTGCGAAAGCACGTAGTAACCCCGGGGACAAGTGGATACACCCATGACATCTCTTGGTTCGACTGCTCACCCCTGGCAGTCAATGGGCAGTGAATAAAATACATATTGTTCAGATATTTCCAGTCCGCTGAATCCGTAGCTACAATAGCCAAGGACAGGTGTGTTCCGCCCTGAAACAAATATATATAATATTAAGGTATAAAAATATAGCAATTCTCTATTGCATTACTTCTGCACTTGTTACAGCCCCATTTGGTTGAATTTTATACAATTTTGCATGCGATTCAAAGATGGTGTCAAAAGTAATTGGCGACTCTGCTGTACCTATGGCTGTTCGTAGTCCTTTGATGATTTGCCTGTATGTCATTGGAATTCCCGATTCATTGCTTATCGCAAATGGAGTGGAATTTGTCGGTCCACAGTGTGATGATAGTTTTGTAGTACCCATATCGCTGGCTTTTTTTGTTTGAATGGGTTCAGTCGGGTCTTCGTCACAAGTGACTTCTCTTGCTTCGTCTATGGCGGTCAATTTTGACTCAAGAGTTGTGCGTCGATAAAGGACTTCAGATCTAAATGATTTCAACTTCTGAATTATTGTACATGCATCGTTCCACTGGCTTTCAACAGCTTCGACATTGTCTGGTAAGCCAACTGGAATGGCAAAAATTCCATCTATTGCGTCTATGCATTTGGTATAGCTGCGTATAGCATCGGAAATTTGTTCTTCTTCTTCTAGAGTTACAGCCGCGTCGATATGTTTTATCACATCGACGTAGCCCAATTTTATTTTACCATGACATTTAAGAAATTCATCCTCCGAAGTCATGGCTATTAACTGAAATGATTGATAAATTTGATTAGAGCATAAGCGACAAATCAGTCAAAAATTAACGTGCAGATTGTAGATATCTGCGTATGGTCTTAGCAGTTACAAACATTGTGAAGAGTGGTGGAATAGTTTTTTACGAAAAATCAGAATAGCAAATAATAGTAGCGAGTTCAATAGCGGTAAATCCTATCATGGTTGTAGTCTGCAGATCTCCTGAGCATGAATCCTGTGATCTTATACAACCTAAAATGGAAAAATTCTCTTCTTCAGAGAAGGAAATATTGTATTGAAGGAAATAGAGTAACAGTCGGTGCTGGGAATATGAAAAAACTTTTTCTGGACACTGTATGACGACGACGAAGCCTAACATATCGCTGTCAGGCAGAATGAACCATACAACACAGACGATCATAGCCAGAACTTCCTTCCAACTGACCAAAATGAAGTGAAAATAGCAATATCCAAGCTGCTGGTCCTGATGGATTAACCGGCCAAGCTGTTCAAATCAGCGAAAATGGCTTACTAGAGGGCATACACCAACTCATTTGGTCAGAAAAGTTTATGCCTGATGAATGGAATCTCATCGACGATGACGATGTCCCTCGACATAAGTTTTAGTTCCCTAAATAACTAACTAACTTTTGCATCCACTCGTGGATCCGAAAACTCCTTCGAAGAAGGAAATTGGCGTCTGGTTTCATTAGAAAAGAAATTTGTCAGTGTGCAAAAGCTGAAGAGGAGTTTCCGTACCACCTTCCGCAGCCATTGCACACCGTGTTCATCGGTTTACACAGTATCAATAGAGACCAGAAAAATTATTTCTGATAAGCACAGGTCATGGAGAAATAAATGCCAGATCTACAACTTCATCATTCGATACTGTTTTTCTGAAAAAAAAAAAAAAAAACGATGGCATAATAGGCCTTACGATTCTTTGACTAAAATATAGCAAATCTTAATTAGTTTTGCGGGTAAATAAGACGCAGAAAATGATAACGTATAGGTCATGCTTTACGCAAATTTGACGATGACAAAGCGAAGATAACATTTGATTAGAGTTCACAATGGATTCACAGTTGAAATTCTTTAAGAGCATATCTATCAGAGCTCTGGGTATTTTTAAATTTACAGTTGTGGCTCCGTGGTTAGTGAATTGATTTGAATTAAAAAAACATCAATAAGCTTTTCACAGTCCTACGTCTCGTGAAATGTCCGAAAGTAACAGCTGTCCCTCCACCAACCAGAGAAGTCATTACGTTCATAAAGAGTATAAAAAAGGGAGATGCCGAGTTTTTAAGCATGGAAGTGGTGATTTAAAAGGTCGCATGCATAAAATCGAGAAATAATTGTGGTTGGATGAAGGCATGCCCGATGACTGGAATGGAATATCAGTTTTATAGGCCCGAACTACAAGAAAGGCAATCTAAACATTACAAAGAAATGTTAATATACATATAAGATCCTATCCAGAGTACTGCACTGCACTCGGCACTTACCATTCTAGGCAGATCGGCAATAGCTTAAATATTCACATTAAAATAAATCTTAGGAAAGACAATCTAACTCAAAGTCAAAGAATACCATCTATCACTCCAAGCTTTTGGGATACGCAGACTACATTGACACCATCGCTCACAATATGAGCGAACGAGAAACCTTCAAAACACTTCAGGAAATGAACAATCATCTGTTCATCGGGAAGTGAAAAACCAAATCGGGAAAGAAGTATATCACTGTCGATAATTACAACTATTTAGTAAAATTATAGACTACGTCTAGTGAGTGATGAAACCTCCGCTCATATCTTCATAGATTACTCCGACCATAGAGCTCGACCACAGCGAGCAAACAGACTACAATGTTCTAGCCCATAAGTTATTGAATCCACGAATCAAAGCAGATCGGACCTTCATTGTTAAAGCAGGCGGTTTCGGCCGGCATGAACCTTTGACATGGCGAATTGGAGACGATTTGCCCGGGATTTTGTAAAAGATGGAAAAATTTCTGCATCTCAGGGAGATACACTTCATGTGATATAGCCTACGGGTGTAAATAAAGATGACAGGGCGCAGTAACTCAGTGGTTAGCACGTTAGACTATTGAGTGGAAGGTTCAATGCGCAGAAAAACACATCAATTTTTTTTCACTTGACAAACGTCAGGCATATAGCTTCCCAATCCACCTTTCGGATATTGCTTTAAACTCTCTCACTTCCACTTATGCGAAAAAATATAACCCGCACAACACAAATTATATTTTGCCTGTCAGCTTGCTAATGAATAACTGTAATTTCTAAACAGAAGAGCAGGCACAACGGTCATGTACCTAGTGCACTTTGCTCTCAAAATATTGCTTAGCAGTTGCCGAATTATTGCACGCTCAATAATTATTATTTGTGTTGCTGATGATTAAGTCCGCTAAATGTCATTGACTCCTGGGAAATCTTTACGACGTTTATTTACAGCTTATCCAGCCGGTTACAGCTGTTGCAATAAATACGTACAAATGAACAAAACCTTGCATAACTGACCGCGAACAATTAAAGCAAAACAACTTGCACTTCTTTAGCAATTGACCGCTGATTATTGCACCACTTTACATCACACTGACACGCAAACTGTATACGATTCGCATGAATACGTGTCCTTAATAATAACCACAGTCCGTAAAATAATACCGCTTACTTTATTGATTCGCAGATCCATTTTGTTACACAATTATACCGGAGAACCGACGATCTAATGCAACCACGAATCCAAAACTGATACTGTTTCACCACACTTTTTAGAATTATTCAACGGCGACTCTACCGTGAAATTGCTCTTCCCAAATTGGAATTAGTCCAACATCCCATCCCATCGCAATTATGATTCAATTTGATGACACTCGGTTAAGATTAATTGTCTCGTAGTGGCATGAGTAATAGACCACCCTTTAAGCATTTTGTGCAAACTATTTGCCTAGAACTGATGATTGTCTATGCCTACGTCACGTCCTAGTTTTAGAATGTGCACAAGACGATACAAGGTTCTTAGGTCAAAGATAAATGATGTCAAAACAAGTTCTACACTTACCGAGTTTTAATTATTTTTCACAGCAACGAGTATTCGATATATTTGGCAATAAGACTTAAGTCCAAAAATAGTTAATTAGAATATGTAAATGTTGTTAAAAATGTAATTTAAAATTTTAAAATGAAAACACTTGCGTCCGGGCAGCCATGTCAGGGTGATTAATGAATTTGAACACGAAAAGCTGTCATTTTCCCGACGCATGTTTATCAAAACAAATATGCAAAAGCTTTAAGTATAAAGCTTTTCCAAAACAAAGAAGGCTTTATGTGTACTAAGTTGGGGAAATCTTTACAGAAAAGTCGAGAAATGTTGGCAAGAACGGCTCGGTTTATTTTTTAAATAAATAAACAGAAAGTTTGTAATACATCTGTCAAATAAGATATTTTTTTGCTATTATTTTTTACATGAAAAAAATTAAGAAATCAAAGAAAAGGAGGTACGGGAACTCCGTATCATGATATGGAATGGTTCAGAAGTTGAGCTACACAAGTGATGCTATCTGCATCAGTCTATTCAATATCGTTGAACTTACTCGACCCTCCAAGACCGACATTAAGAGGAGTTTGTTTCACTTTATTATAATGCTTGAATGGACTTCAAGTGTTGTGTGTGTTATATTTTTCACATTAATGGAAGGAACTTACAGTTTAGACTCATATCCGAAAGGCGAATTGAGAAGCTTTCTCATGACAGTTATTACTCTCTTACGTTTGTCAGACATTCGCGAGAGGTGGCACCGTGAAAAAACTTTTTGATGTTTCTGGGACTCGAACGTCGAACCTCCCACTTAGCGATCCCACAGACTGACCACTTGACCAACGCCACCCCAACGAGATTATGTATGTACGTAGATTATAAAATTCAGGAAGTTCTCTATATGTCTAATAGAGTGCACAAATTGACAGTTGCCTTGATAGCAATTGTTTTCAAAACTGTTTACACTTCATATTTAATAAATGTTTTGTATTTAATTTACCGCACAACAATGAAGAATGTAGTGAAATGTAATCTTCTAACGCTGAACATTTTCAGATTTCGAAACTCAATTTTTTATTTTTTCCAAATGTTTCAAGAGTGTACCACAGGCGTTAGCAATGTTAAGACATGATTGTGGCGCAAGCATTTATATCACAGAATAATTTTTTTCAATATTTTCAAAAATGAAGTACGTACATATATAGTAATTGAAATAAATTGAGAGTAATACAATAACTGAACACATCCTAGGAACATACCAAAAAAGAAGACAAGACCAGTGTATAAAACAGCCGAAAGCTCTTTTCACTAATAGAGTCTCGAAATTGCTACTGTCATCGGAGTGTCGTTTGAGCTCTTGTCAAATTTGTTTATTGTGTGCCGTGTGGTCCGAAATTACATTTGATTCTGCGAAGTAGGACGAAAATAATTAATAAATGCCAAATGAGTTACACAATGAACCTCACAAGTTCGGTGAATGTATCTGTAGAGGCACCTTGTGAAAATCAAATCCAAGAAATAACCTACGATGGAACGGAGATATACCAACCGTAAGTTGAGCGCGCCCGGCATATTATGTCGGCGGTTGGATTTCATCATGTTTCTCGTATTTTTAGGCCACCAACTCTGTCCGAAAGTCTAGCCAAGTGTGCCGCTCGTATTGATTTTAGTAAAACCTCTCTGGATGATCTAAAGAAAGAGGAGAAATCTGCAGAAGAAGATACTAAAGATCCATCGCAGTTCCAGCCGAGCCTTTGGCCGTGGGATTCGGTGCGTAATAAACTAAAAGATGCTCTTACCGAGATCTGTGTACTTTCCGATGTCATATCAATTGCGAAGGACAAGCGATATCTGGTCCTGGATCCTGTCCCAGAGGAACCTGAAGATACCAAGCCGATTATTCAAGTTTACGCCAGAAAAAAAGCGCTCAGCCAGGCAGCGAATGTACTTCTCAGTGGCGCGGAACGTCTGCGTAGTTGTCACAGTGAGCAGAGAAATCGCAATGTATCAGATTTTCACATCGAACTTCTTCGTCTGCGGCAAAATTGGCGCCTCAAGAAAGTTTCCAATGCAATCATTGGTGATCTCAGTTATCGGACTGCTGGCTCCAAGTTCGGAATGAGTGGAACATTTGAAGTAACCAAGGCCGAGGATGTGGTTGATGACGATACGGTTGCCGCTGGACCTGGTAATGGTGTCGTACCCCCAGTCCCGAAACCCACATCCGCTCTGCGAGTGAATGTTCCAGCGGAATTGCAAGGAGTGGCTTATATCAAAGTAATCACTCAGAAAGATCAGGAGGATCTGTGCACTGCAACGGTTAATCTAATGGGCACGGGGCAGAATATCACTCAGCAGGTGGGAGTGTGGCAGAAAACACTAGAGTTCGCTCAAAACGTGCTGTTCTGCAAGGAACTCTTTAGTCAGCTGGCGAGAGAAGCCATCCAATTGCAGGCGCCCATTCCACATGTCGTTGTAGGGAATCAGATCCGCGCAACACTCCTTCCTGGTATTCAGCTAATAATTTCACTGTGTCACTCGACAACGTTCGACTCCAATCAACCGGGGCCGATAAACGATCATGACCACGTCTTGGAGCATTCTTTGCATCAGCTGTTGCGTGAGGTCCACCACAAAAACAGTCATCATCCATTTCCCCATCCGGCAAGTGGTCCCATGGGACCAAGTAAACGTCGCATGCTGGCTGGTCCCATTGCAGCTGATCGACACGAGCTGCTCGAGATGACCAAGTCACAGACTATTTTAGAACAGATCATCGCGCAAGCGCAACACATTTTCATGAGAAAGCGGACGCAGTATGTCCTAGATACACTGGCTCGTGATGTCAAGGATCCTCAGATCGTGTCACATTGGAACGCAATGAACAGCCCCACGATGTCGTGTGTAAAGATCAACATTGTTACCCATGGGTGAGTTGAAGCGCTCGATTGTTTCTGTTTTTAATAAAATATACTTTTTCCAGCTACGACACAATAAACCGCACATCACTGGTGATCCATGTTAAGGAGCGCTCTCTGAAGTGCATTTGCCGAGATGGTCGTGTCATGCATTTGTCATATGAACCTCAAGAACTTCGTGACTTGATACTTTGCCAGATAAATCAGCATCAAATCTCTTGTCTGCTGAATCTGGCGCGTTGCATGGCATGGCAAGTGCTCTCGAACAGCAATCACTTGGGTATTGGCGAAGTGGAACCCCTTGGAAATGCTAGCTCGTGTCTTCTGGCTTCACCGAACAGTGACCGCATGATTGCGGTACAAATTCGTTGCGATCCACAGATTGATGTGAAAGTTTTCATTGCGCGCAGTCCCCGACAGGACTTCTTCCCCAGTCCCCTAGTGCCTGAGAAGTTCTGGGAAAACCTAGGTGGACATTTCAAAGAGGTTTGTTACATCTAGGAGTTTTTTGTTTTGTATAGAATTTCTAAATTTCATTTATATTGACAGGTGCGGTTCGATAAGATCGAAGGCAAGAGTTTTCTAAATAAAATGGAGTTTCTCATGGCTAGCCTTACTAGTTCCTCGTCTTAGTTGTCGATGAGGGATTGATGGTATTTGCATAAGATTAGGAAATACAAATAATAAAACTGATTAAATATATGTAGAATCAATTAAATCGAATTTCTGTTTGTGTTCTTTAACAGGGAATTTGGCAGAGTTTCAAGTGAAATCCAATACAATCGATTTTGTGGACCACATCCTATGACTGCTTAAACCTGAGCAACTGCGTAGGTGGCACCACTGAAGGCATTTGTTGTATTTCACTGAGCTGGAATTTAGGCGAATTGTGTTGTGACAGATTGAATACAACCACACTTGTAGGCCGGGCCGCAATTGAGGCATCCTAATGGTGTTGGTGGTGGATTGCTGTCCGGATTGGTCGGACCTTGAATTGAGTGGTCCATTCCCTATGGCTAGTTAATTCCGAGCAGTTACGTATGTTTTACCATTCCAAGCACTCGTGCATTTAACTGAAGTGGTGTTTTGTTGAATGTTCTCGTGGCAGACCGAACATGACCATAAATGGCGGCCAGGCTTTGGTTCAATTCCGGCGGCGAGAAGTATCTGCTGGGATTGGCTGCGCCACTATAAGAAAACGAGTGCTGAGGTGGTTGGTACATAGATACATACTTGTTCGGTTTATTCCCCTGGTTGAGTTTGTTGTGAAGAAGATGATGAATATAATGTGTGTTGCTGAGGGGGGTAGACGATCTTTGGTCGTGGCCAGGCTGAGATAGTCCGGCAACGATTTGCTCCGGTGGATTTTATTTTCAAGATATTTGGTCTCCTTGCTTTGACGATCTGTGAAGAAAATTCAACGATGTTTTTTGCTGCACAACGATATTGACGTCACCAAATTGAGATGAGATGAGGCTAGGATGTGTAGAGTAAATGGAAACGAATGCTCCGGTCTGCAAAGTTATCGCATTATCGCATATATCTTAGGAATAACAAAGTTTAGGTAGCCCTCGCTTTATGTGGCGCATACAAGTAGAAGGGTACGCCAACCGGCTGGAACTATGCAACTGCTGGCAGTTAGCTAAAGGCCTGACTAAATCGAAAAGCTTCTTGGTTACGGCACACGTGAGTATGTAAATAAATTTGAAAACAAATTTCCTTAAATAATGTACTATTTTCTATGTAGTGCAGAAAATTTTCGGCGAAATTCGTTGCACTATTCTTTGCATCTGGTAACTCTTTCGTCGCTTTGTCTTCTACACAACAAGTTGCTGTGGAAAGCTTTCTCCCAGCATTCACCTTACATTACATCGACGACATTTCGTTACGTTTAGTTTGTTTTGGTTGATTTTTTACCAAGGTTCTACGCAGTGCGTTCACCCTTTTTGCCCCAGATATACCCGCAAACAGAATTTATAATCCATTGTTTTAATAATTGAATCTGCCTCATATGTTAACTATAATTTGTGATTTATTAGACACTCTGTTCTTTGACTGTAAAAAAGGCACATTTATTGCCGTATAACGCAATCTCTACCTACCGCTTCCACCTACACAGTTTTTAAAAAATCAATAAACCAAATTATTGCTTAAAGTACGGAAGAAAAAAACTTGTTGAAACTATAAACGTCTATTGTACCACAAATGGGTCAAACTTTAAATTAAAAACAGTAACTTCTCGGGTGTTATTTTCCCATCAAATGTACTCCATTCGTTGCCAACGATCGAACAATAATGTTAAGAGAAAATCTTCCGGTACCAAGTGATAATAGGGATTCCAGAGATCGTAACGGCAAACCCACCCCCATTCAGTTTACCAACACAGTTGTTAGCCACCGAACACCGGTGTTGTTTTCAACAAATCGTGGATTGTTTTTGCGGAAAGTGTTCCGGGGCAGCCGCTGTAGCACTAATTCGAGGAATTGTGAATATGAACTGAATTTCTGCGATCTAGAACGATGGGTGAGGAAAATAAATTTAATTTCTCTTGAACATGAACTTAATATGTTTTTGGGGTGTTTCTTTGTTTTTTTCAGAGTACGAATCGTGCTAATAGCATTTGCTTGAATGATACGATAAATTCCCAAACATATTCGCTGAATAATCAAAATAGGCCATCGGTCAGATTTGCCGCGGTGGAGCGTGATATTCGAGAAAACTACGAAGACGAAAGTGCTGATAACTAAAAAACATCAATTACTACCAAGGTTTTGATGTTAATTCGGAGGATTTGCAATTATGTGAGTATCATGAGCAGTTATCTTTTAAATATCCCATTTTGCAGGAGTAACGCGTTTTTTTTATTCTTTTAGTAACAATTATTATTTTCCCTCCTTCTTCTCAGGACTTAGCTATTATTCATTGCTACAGAAAGTGTCCTATTCTTTTAGTTGAATGTACCATAATTTCGGAATTGCAGGAATGAAATGATATACCACTCATTTTGTCTAAACTGTTGGCTGGGTTTCGGTTTTTGGGTATTTATTTATTTGGAGGAATGAAAGATTGAATTGTATAAATTACATTGGGTTTTTTTATCTAAATTTTCTACCTGAACAATAAACAACACATTCAGATAATAAAAGTCGGATTTTACACCCACGTTTCTGAACAGTGGGTTTATTGTTTTTAGATTGTTTAGGTTTTTCATAATTATTACATTTTATAACTTTTGGTTGTTAATTCAGCACTTGTTTATGACTCTTTACACCAAAAGGGTTCGCAAATTCTAAAATTTGTCGACCTGGATTGCAAGGGTCTTACATAAAAGCTACACTAATGAAGTCATTAGAATTTATTTGAGATTCTTCACGCCTTGAGTAAACAACTTGTTGAAAGTCGCGGAAACCACAATCGAGAAACGACCTGCAATCACCACCCTTCTTAAAGAAGGCAAATCGCGCGGGAAGTGATTTCGCAGTTGAAGGCATCAATGTGTTACGTTCAACGTACCATTGAACGACAAGCTCAAACCGGAAGTCGTGATGATAAACCACGGTCAGTACGTCCAAGTCTAGAACACGAGGATCGTCTAATAGTCACAACAAGCAAACGAAGTAGACGAAAAGCACCCGAAATACACGCCGAAATGGATGAAACATGGAATAAACCGCCGTCCTTGACAACGACCACATGACATGCTGGACTATTTGGGCGGGTTGCTGTTCAAAACCCCTGCTGTTCGAGGTATTCGCAAGTTTTCGTTCGACGCAGCGCTGAACAAAAGATGCTACTAGACTGTGTGATTCCTATCGTCAAGCATAAAGGCGGTTCTGTTATGGTCTGAGGATGTTTCCCTTCAAGTGGAGTTGGAGATTCGAGTGATTGCAAAATTACGAGTAAATAAGGAGGCATACAAAACAATATTGGAAAAGCGCGGTGACCTCTGGATTAAGATTCATTGACTAAGGATTCGTATTTCAGCAGGACAACGACCCTAAACATCTGGACTATCTGAAGCAGAGGGAAGATGAAGAAACCTTACAAATCATGATATGGCCGCCACAATCACCAAATTCAAACCCTATAGAGCTGTTGTGGAAGGGACTGGATAGAAGAGTTCGGGATCAATCTGTACGTGAAATTTTAGGTCTCTTAATTGGCCACGAGCCGCCGAATAATTAGCGGAGGCTCTAGACTGCCTCAAAGCAGATATTACCACCAACCACGAAGTGCGATGAAATAGGCCGGGCAAAAAGAGGACGAAAAACTCCGACATTTATTATGGCGAATGATACCGGCAACAAAAGCAGCGCCTGTTCGGACGTGGATTCTTTGTTGGAGACAAAGTTAAGCAAGAAGTCGTAAGTTTCAGATATGCAGACGAGCACCTTACGACAATCCATATCGAGGCTAATTTCGCCAAAATAGACATAACGTACGGGGCACAGAGGACAGGTTCTAAGAGCTCTTAGACAGGACATACTAGGCGATTTTCACGCAAAACTAGGAAGAGATTGCATCTTTGGTAGCAAATTCGGTAGGTACAGCCTAAATGACACCATCTACGATAACGGATTCAGGCTCATCGACTTTCCTGATGAGCGAAATATTGTCGTAGCTAGTACACGGTTCCCACATCTCGATATTTTCAAGGGAACATAGAGATGACCTGATCAATTAATCATCAACCAGGTGATCACCACATCGCGATTATGGATGTCCGAACGACGTTCCGAGAGGCCAACATTGATTCGAACCACTACCTTGTTATAGTCAAGGTACGATTGTGGATATCCTGAACACCGCCAAGACAAAGAAGTATTGAGACGAAGTTCCACGTCGGACGGCTACAATCGCAAATGATCGCCAAATCCTTTTCCGATCGAGTATCCATTAATATTTTAAGAAGTCCTATGTCGTCAGCATCAAGTATTGCAGATCAGAAGATGCCAACATTGCAAGTCTCTGCTGGATTTCACTTAGCTACCGCAACTAGATCCCGGGCTTGACGACGAGTGCTGGTGATTGTCAGCTAAAGAGCAGCTAAACAGGAGGTTTACAACGATTCAAGAAGGACTAGAGCTGCCTACGTGATCAACAAGCAGAATACGAGACACGAAATACCGGCTTCTCAGGAGGAAAGAGAAGAAGTGCATGAGAAGTACACGATCTCGACCTCCGAGGTGGAGATGTCGATATCCTTTAAATTCCTTTAAAAGAGTTACGTAGCATAATAAATGTTCCACCCACTTCGCCTGTTCTGATGCTGGAACTGGCATAAAGCTCTAGCAAGATAGGCCAGTAAGTGACACCATATTGTTGTTTAATTGAATTTTCTCGGCTTGAAGCCATATGGAGGTAGGTCCGATGGAGAGTGACGCCTTGTGTTTGACTGGGAGCGGGTGGACGTCTCACTTCGACCGACGAACTAGGTTTATTTTTTTGTGTCCCGAGTTCCTGCATAAAGGACATAAGATTTGGCTTCTATCTACAATCTTTATAGAGAAAACACCTCTGTTTTGTGTTCTTTCCGTTCTTCACGCGTCGGGGTGGCATTTCGCAGTTCGACGTGGCATGGCCAAATCTTTTATCCATGTAATAACCTCGTAGTCAAGGACATTGATGTCCCTTAATGTTTGTTTTAGTTGATAGCTGAACCAGGAATAGCGATAATCTCCGCTTCCCCTTGCTGTGGTGAACGGCTCAGACGTAATCCTTCTCTTGCAGCATCTTAAGAAACTTCTGGCTCGGTAGATGGTTCTTGCTTCCTCAGCAGCAAGGTTAACAGTTTTGAAGGAGAAGAACTCCATCAGGGATTCCTTCTATAGATTCCTTATTTTCTTGTATCGTTCGACTGTAATACAGTTGATGCCCTAGCTATCTGCGGTTCATCATCTGATATCGAAGTTATTACCTACGGCCTACTTACACAGATCCATTGTGTACTTGCGTTCTATTTTGACAGAGTTGGTCGGTGACACCTTCGACTTTGTTGTTGCAACATATGCTGTTTCTTTTTTTGTTTCTGCCTTTCAGGTGGCTGTTTTTGCTGGTGGAATTGTTTTAGTTTTGGCTGCTGGTTTGCTGACAGCTGATGTTGGTGTTGCTGCTGGCAGTCGTGTCGCTGAATCTGGCGTTTTTTCTCTCTTCAGGCCAAGGCGAAGCTGTGCTGTGTTCCCTGCAGCGGCTTTTCCCCCCGCTGGAATCATATGGGAAATCGTCACAGTTGGCCAACTGACCCATAATGCTGCTGATGGTGTCCCCATTCTGTCTCACCTAGCAGCTTTGATAGAGAGGAGCGTTTGTTTAGATTGGGGGCTGGCTTCAGCTTCCTCCTCCTATTTCTTGTACCTTCCGCAACCATTGTTGTTGGATGGCTTTGTCTAACTGGAATCGCATGTTTCTGTAATGGTTGGATGGATGGGTGGAAATGTGAGGTGTGGAAAGGTGTTCCTCATACTTTCTCCTTCAATAGATTAGCTCCTTTTGAATCTAGTTTTTCAGGGCGTCGGTGGTGTAATGGTTAGCATAGTTGCCTTCCAAGCAGCATCAGTCGTTCACAGACCTTCATTGGAGTCAGACGTGTTTCGGCTTGTTCTTAAATCGGAGTGAGTTTCTTATATACGCAGAAAGACATTGTGTTTACAAGTGGCGAGTTAGCGTAGTGCGTGAGTAAGAGGACCGTGACCAGTAGGCACGGGTTCAAGCCCTACACGGGAAAAGTCTTGTGCTTTTTTTTCTTTGTAAAAAAAATAAAAAATAAAAATAGTGTAAAATAAACAATTGCAATCAGGCGATGGAAAATCGTGACCGTTCCCTGCTCCCCATAGCGGGAGTAGCGGAACAAAAATCAATAACAACCTCGGATGATGAGGTTGTTGATAAGAGCCGCTCAGCAACAGCGGCTACGGAAACAACAATTAAGAGGAGGAGGAAGCTGAGGCCAACTCCTAACTTGGTTAAGCGCCTCTCCCTATCAGCTTCAACTGAAAAGCTGCAGGGCGAAGTGGGGGTAGAGGCGCCATCGACAACAACAGCAGCAGAAAAACAGAAGCAGCGTCATCGGTCTGCTAAAGATAACGAGTACCCATACGTCTCCGACGGTGGGGAAGGGAGATACACGGGGGATAGTAATAGCTTCGCCTCCCTGGCAGCCTCCGAGTCCGAAGACGAAGATGAGCAGCTGGAGTCCCTTAATACCAGTATAAGGGAGCTCCAACAGGCGGTGCTCGCAATCAAGGCCAAGCAAATGGCTCGGCGAGAGAAAGAGCACCAACAACAACAACAGCTGCAGCTGCCCGCAAGGCAGCAGCAGCAACAAAAGCAACAGCAAACAGTGCAGCTGCCCGCAAAGCAGCAGCAGCAACAAAAGCAACAACAAACAGTGCAGCTGCTCGCAAAGCAGCAGCAGCAACAAAAGCAACAGCAAACAGTGCAGCAGCAACAGAAGCTGCCAGTAAAGCAGCAACTACAGCAGCAGCAAAAACAACCACAGCAGCAGCAGAAGCAGCAGCAGCAACAACAACCGCTGCAGAAACAAACGCAGCAGCAACAACAACAGCAGCAAAAACAACAGCAGCAGAAACAACAGCAGCAGCAACAACAGCAGCAGCAACAACAGCAGCAGCAACAACAACAGCAAGAGGGGGTCAGGAACAGGAAGGTCCCTCCGATCAACACCTTCAAAATGGAACTGAAGGATACCATACAACTCTGTAAGTCGGCCATAGGCAATAACTTTTTTATTAAACGTATAAATGAAGATAGGCATGCTATCCACTGCAACACAGTGGATCAGTACAAAAAAATTAAGAATCTTCTGAAGGAATCGACGACCGAGTTCTTCTCCTTCACCCCGAAGGGGGAAAAGTTGCAAACAATGCTGCTGAGGGGGTTGGATTCGTCCATCGAACCGGAGGAGCTCCTAAAAATGCTGAAAGAGAAGGAGTGTGACGGTCTTGAGTTTGTGGGAGTCAAGCCGTTCACCACAGCTAGGGCAAAAAGGGAGAAGCGAAAGCTACCGTTCTTCCTGGTACAGCTATCACCCAATAGCAAACTGGATAGTCTAAGGAGTATTAATGTCCTGGACTACCAGGTTGTAACCTGGGAAAAAGTAAAGAGGAGCGAAAACATTTTGCAATGTGTTCGCTGCCAAAGGTTCGGGCACGCCGCGTCGAACTGCGAAATGCAGCCTCGATGCGTAAAGTGTGGAAAGAACCACAAAGCAGAAGAGTGTTCTCTAGGTCAGGATAGGGTAGCAGATAGGGCCCAACTCTCGTGTGCATTATGTGGAAACTCGGGACACACTGCAAACTATCGCGGTTGTCCTAAGTTTCAATACATGAAAAAAGTAAATTTAGCTCGTCAGCAGAAGGTCGAAGTGAAGCGTCCACCCGCTTCTACTCAAACACCAGCCGTCACTCCTCAATGGACCTACGCCCAAATGGCGTCAGGCCGGGGAAATACGGTACAACAACAGCCGAAGGTTGCTGCACAGGCCCCAGTGCCTAAAGCACCTGAGGCACAGCCGGACCTGCTGGCGATTTTGCTCTCAATTCAAGGGCAAATGAGCCAGCTGCAGCGGCAGTTAGAATTGCAGGCGAAACGGGTGGACCAGATCTACGCATTTCTGCCGGGCTTAGCGCACCACCAGTCGTAATGGGTACGATGGCGGAGAAACCCTTAAAGATCCTTGCGGTGAATGTGAATTCACTGATAAGGATCGAGCGAAGAAACGTACTTTTTAAGTTGTTAGAAGACCAAAGCCCAGACGTACTTTTGGCTAGCGAAACCAAGCTATCCCAGAAGCACAAACTATGGCACAATAAATATAATATTATAAGAAGAGACCGACCCAACTCCATTCAAGGGGGAGGTGTTGCGATCTTCATTAGGAAAGATTTGCGTTACAAGGCCGTGTACAGCGGTGAAGTGCGGAGGTTCCAGGAGCTGGAAGCGTGTATCGTGTGCATCCCCCTCCATAGTGGAAAGAGGTTGTACGTGGTCGCGGTCTACGCTTCTGGAACTACTCAAACCACTTCATTTATAACAGAGCTCGAGACACTTTTTCGATGTCTAAGGCTGGAATCGGAAGAGAACTATTTCATTTTCGCAGGAGATTTGAATGCCAAGCACAGTGATTGGGGAAATAATATACCTAATTCTAGGGGGAACCTACTATTCAATTGGTGGGGTCTGCACAATGTCGAGTATAGACTCGATTTGAAAGCAACTGATAGTCCGTCGTATCCTAGAGGCGGCTCCTATCTGGATCTTCTGCTGTTCGACGTACGGTTACAACTGACCAACACGAACCGACAAACGAGAAACTGCCTACACACATTTGTGTATGACAGTGACCATTGCGGACTCAGTGCCGAAATTACAATTCCCAACGAGATTGCGGAGTTGGAGGAGTTTGTCCAAACGTACCCCTACAATTACAGTAGGACGCGCTGGACACGCTTCTCCAGAGTACTGACAAGAGCACTCTCCTCGAACTCGCTCTACCCACCGTCCAATAGGAATCTGTCAAATGAGGAGATCGACAGATACCTACAACGAATGGACGAGACAATTAAACAAACGATGGACAGAACGATACCTCGGTATCAACAAACTGGCAACGTAGACATATACCGCAATGCAACAATTGACGCACTTCACTTACAAAAAAGTAGACTTCTGTCAAGATTAAAAACCTTGTACAGACGGTTTACTGACAGACAAAACTCGGAGATCAGGACACTCAAGTCGTTGATTAAAAATCTTCAAATGTTGATTAAAGAAAATTACAGACTTTCTGTAAACTTGCATTGGAACAACAAAATTCGGGCTGTAAAATCCAACAACCCGAGTATGTTCCCGCAAATAAATAAAATATTTCGGAGGAATAATCAAAACGACCTGCCGTGTCTCAAGATCCCCCGAACGACGAACAACGAACAAATACTTATAACAGCAGGCATAGATCCAGGGAACGCAGTCTGTGATGACAACTTCTTTGTGATCGAGGATCCGCAGGAGAAGGTAGAGGCTATAGGAGCGACTTTCCAGGAAGTGTATAAGGTGAATGATAGCATTTGCCCGAACCACGACCTGGAGAACCGAGTCCTTGTGCACAACTTCTATCTTCGAAATGATATAGAACACTGGCGATCTGAGAACATCGGCTTCACCGAGTTCAATGACGAAAATATGGCAAATAATGTCATCGCCGATGAGGTGGTACATCCCCCGTTCATATCGAAGGTAGAACTCCAAGCAGTCTTCGAATCATTGAGAAGGAAGAAATCCGTGGGTATCGACGGAGTGTCTAACATTGTGCTTCGACACCTCCCTCTAGAAGCGGTAAACATTTACACCATCCTGTTTAACAATGCGCTGAATAATGCACATTATCCGGCGCATTGGAAGACAGCGGTGGTACATCCTATTCCCAAAAGGGGTAAGGATACTTCCAATCCGGCAAATCTCCGGTCGATAAGTCTCCTTCCGAATATCAGCAAGGTATTCGAAAAAGTGATCAATAGAGCGCTGTCTAAGTGGGTTGAGGACATGCATATTGTTCCGGATAACCAATTCGGTTTTAAGGCGGGGCATGATACTATACATGCCGCGTCTAAACTGGTGTCGGATATCCAATGGAACAAAAACAAGAAACAATGCACGGGTGCCTGCCTGGTTGACTTGGAGAAGGCCTTCGATACCGTATGGCTAGAAGGACTCTTCTACAAGTTGAGTAGGCTGGGCATAAGTAAACCACTGCTATACATGTTTTGTAATATGCTCACCGGTAGACAGTTCATTGTGAAAAATGGCAATGTGACTTCTGCTGGTACGTTTGATATTAAAAATGGTCTGCAACAGGGTGCGGTAAATTCGCCGATCCTCTTTAACATTTACACCAGCGATCTTGTAGGATCTCTTCACCATGCTATAGCGTACGCAGACGACTTGATAGCGTACAGATCAGGTCCAAAGATCGAGGTCATTGCAATACTCTTGCAGCGTGACTTCGATAAGATCAAGCGATATTGCGACGATTGGAAGTTAAAGATCAACTTCCAGAAGTCGGAAACCATCCTGTTTAGGACGTCGTTATCTGGGGCCTCTGCGGATACCAGAAAGAATTGGCGAAAGTTTTCAATCGTGGGACAGCACGGACAACCATTAGCGTGTCGAAGTGTAGTCAGATACCTTGGGCTCTGGCTAGACCAGTATCTGTATTTTAACAAACATATAGATGCTGCTCTGGCCAGAGCCAAAGCGGCTTTCGCTCTCACAAAGAGACTGTTTTATAGCAGCCAACTCGATGCGAGAGTGAAGGTAATCTGCTACATGGCCCTTATCCGGCCCATGCTCGCATATGGTTGTCCCGTGTGGTTCAACGTGGGAGCAAGCTCGATGGAAAGGATTCGGGTGTTTGAGAGGGCTTGCCTCAGGGCTTGCCTTCGCTTATACAGAACACCAGAGTCTGAGTACAAAAAATTCTATTCCAATGAGGTCCTATATAACAGGGCGAACATAAACAGAGTGGATAATTTCGTGATCAAGATGATTCGGGGGCACATTGCAAGAGCGATGAACTCGATGAATAACCTGATCTCTGGGGCCTTCTACCCCAATGACATGTACCACGAAAGAGTGTGCCTTAACGGCTTCGTTCCGCCAGAGGCGTTCCTCTATCTAGATAGATTAGGTCTGATCCAGGACAGATTAGCGGTGCCGCTAATCTTCCATGTTGCCCGGACAGCTGCGGATAGGCGACTAACCTACAACCGACACGTCACACACAGCATTCCGGAGCGTCTCCGGTACAGTAGATCGGTATCAGGTCGCGATTTGCGCGATATTGAACGGCAGCGCCAGAAATTCTGGTGGTTAGGGGACGGAGAGAGAACTCCTTCGTCGGTTCCTTTCGATCCGGGGTAGCCTTTGTTAAGGGGCAAAGTTGGCCTTTCACTATGGCCGACTTACATAGTTTAGGGTAGGTTAAGTTTAATTTTATAAAAAAAAAAAAAAAAAAAAAAAAAAAAAAAAAAAAAAAAAAAAAAAAATTTTTCACAGCACTTGAAAAAAAAAAAAAAATTATAAAACTAAAAAAAAAACAAAAACGCAGCACTTCGCTCAAAAAAAAAAAATTTTACGTAAATTACGTATTTTAGATTAAGATAGTTTTTAAGGTTTATATAAGGTAGCTTGTAAGTTAGACTTAAGATTGTATTTTAATTTAGTTTTTAAGAAACCGAAAAAATGTTCGTTTACTAAGTTTTTATAAACAAATTTTCTTAGTCATCACCTCGTTAAGTTAAGTTAATAAATAAGCCTAGTTCGTAAACGTCGAAAGACATAGTTTTAAGCGTTAGGTTTAGCTTAGAGCACCCGCATAGGGTCAGTAAGTTAGAAATACATTACATTGTAAGTTAGTTAAGCTAGTTTTAAGCGTTTTTGTCTAGCATGTAAGAAATACTGAATTACCTAATAAAAATTGCTTTGAAAATGAAAAAAAAAAAAAAAATGCCTTCCAAGCAGTTGATCCGGGTTCGATTCCCGGCCGACGCACACTTTTTCAACTATTTTCAATTTTTATTCGTTCTTACCTCTTACTTTTCCCCAATAAAATTATCTCGAGCATGTCTCTTCTTTTTTTTTTGTTGCGATGAAAACTCAACAAGGTAAAAAAACTCCTCAAAGAGGCTTACACACACCCTTAGTGCAGTTGGAAGAATTTCTCGGATAATTTGATTTTCACGGAGATATAAACCGAGAATAGCACTTTCCTATTTTCCTCGAGGTAAAGAAAAAATAAAATAAAATAAATTTCTTGTAAAGGATATCGATCGGAGTTTCGCCTTGCTATTGCTATACACAGGTGTACTCAGCTTTCGTGGATGAAAGATATTCTGTGAACGAATAAACGAGGAATATACACATGTACTCGTAGTACAAAAGGGGGAGAGAATAATACAATGACCTTCAGACTCTATTTACGTTTTTTTGTGCGGTAGGTGGGTTCGAGGTAAACGGTATCGAGATGCTTTTATCACAATAAATGTGGTTTATCAAAGGAAGGCTGTGGAATTGGCTTTATTATTACATAAAAGAAATTTATAAATAGAATCCGAGGGAGAATAAGAAAAAAGAAAAAAAAAAGTGTTCGCCCGAGCAGGGACTTGAACCCTGGACCGTTGGATTAAAAGTCCAACGCTCTACCGACTGAGCTACCCGGGCAGTTAGTGGTAGGGAGGCGTATTACACACTGCAAGACGGGGTTGAAAATATTTCTGCTGCCTCACCTGTTTAGTTTGCTAAGGTACAGATTGTTTTGTTTATTATGTGAGAAACACCTCAGCAGGACTGCTGAAAAATTTAATAAGAGGACGGATTATAACACGAATTAGAGCATAGTGAAGTGAAGAACTCCGAAAACAATCTATGTAAAGTTTTGAAACGTTTTAAAAAGTTTCACGTTGGTTAGATATATGTATTTTAAAATGTCCAACTTAGAATGCTGACCAAGCCACAACAAGGACCCATTTAGAACAAAAGCTACGTCCATTGATATTGATATCATCAATGATGAAAATCGGAAAACGAATGAATAGTGACCTAAGAGGTGTTCCAATAAGAAACCTGAGTTTAAATTTCCCACAATTTTTTGCCTGTAAGGTTAATCTTATTTCCTTTTGCTCGGCGAGATTATGATCAGAGTTATGGGAAAAATAACCCTCCCACTTTACTGCATCTTCTCTGGTCCGCCTGTGAAGTTCGCCGATTTGAACTCAAAACAAATCTGCAGGCCTCCCTGTTTCGAATCACTTCGTCACTGAGTCAAATCAAATGCTGCTGTTTTTGCATTTGTGTGCTCCAGGAGGTTTTGGCCTGCCTCTCTTCCGCGTTTGTATAAGAACATTGATTGACATTGCCTTTTTGATAGGGTTCGTATGATCCCTCTTTCAAGCTTTGTTACTCCTGCTGTCATGCAAAGCGTCTTCCTCTCAGCTGCCGTTAATTTGCCCTCATGCTTTTTGTACATTGTCCAGCATTGCGAACCTTCCTTCTGGCTCCATATCCAACCCAAATCATTAACTTTATTAGGAAAATCAAACTCGACTGCCAAAAGTTCTTTGAATGATTATTCTCCCAGTTTGTGTTCCTCGCCACGTATGACCCCCAGTTCTGCCACCTTGAGTAAGAGTATTCCATTGCACGGCCGCAGGGTTCGTTGAATTGTTATGTCAATAGATTCCTGACCCGTTCTCGAGTGGAGGTGTTCGTTCGAGATGCGATTAGGCCAAAAAATCCTAAGGATGATGTGTAGACATCTACGGATGACAAAGACGTTGATTCTCTAAGCACTACATCCATATAGTAGTACTGACTCGACATTGGAACGGAACAGTTGCAGCTTATTTTTGGTGCTGTAAACATTACTCTTTCCGATTTGGTTTTTCGGTGCCACTGTCGGTCGAGACTATACTTCCTAAGTATAGAAAGGTATCAACTTTCTCGACCTGCTGTCCAGCAATGCTCACATGAGCGGTGAATGTTGTAAGGCTGAGTGACTTTTTCTTGGCTGTATTAATCCTCAACCCTGCTGCCTTTGCCTTGACTTCCAGACTATGGTATGGACCATTTGGTATAGATCCATAATTCTATGCGAAAGCAGGCAAATATTGTCAGCGTATTCCAGATGTTTAAGGTAAGATGACATTTTCCACTGTAAGGACTGCACGAAGAACATCAATGATTACGACCAAAAATAACAGTGGTAAAAGTGTGTAGCCTTGTCGCACCCCACTTTGGACTTTAAAGTTGTCAGACACCTTACCGTTATGCAACACGTTACACTTAGCACCCTCATACGTTGCCTTAATAATACCTATTCGTAAATACCAGAGATAAACCATAATAGTTGGGTCAACTTAGAGGAGTTCTATCTGTCATCCTACGAAGAACAATGCTAAATCTCTGTGAGTATGAGGAGAAATTAAAGGGAGTTTGCCTTTAAACGCATCAACCTTTCGTCTGTATCCACAAAAATTTAAGAGAAGTGCTCTGAAAATAATTTAAGTGGGACGGAATTGCCAGTTGACTATCTGATTATTCAAACTTCATCTCTATGCTGAATTGATTTTTTAAAAGCTACACCGTTTAAAATATTCATGCATAATTAGTCTTTCTCTATGGTACTCGCAGATGTACATACATACATATGTACTCGCATATTTAATTCAACTCAATGGTTTCGTGGAGCTCGTTTAACATCTGTCATCTCAGAGATTAATGTAAACCATTCACAAATCACGGTTACCTCGGGTTAAGTTAAGTAGAAGTGCCCTTAAGAACTCATTTCTGAAGTATGCCATCAATAACACTCGAAACTATTCTGAGTGTCATCGTCATAGCGATACAAGTGATATACTCGTACACATAAGTGACTTAAGAACGTCTTATGGTTTAATTGACGACGGTGGCATCTATCCTAAGTGTTTGTTTTGATAAATTGGGGGCTAAAAGCAGCGCACTAGACTGCTTTTCAAAATATATTCTATTCCGAGGAATAGAGGGGAATCAAAATAACTTAGGGGCTGTGGTCTACGGAAGGGATAAGTGCGCGCTTAAAGGGCTCAATATTTGCGTGCTGAGTACAAGAGGCATCCACTTTAGGAGATACTTTAAATTGTTATCCAAAGAATTCAGGTTCGAACCTCATGGCCAATTGGTTATATGAACTCTGGTACATTGCTTTCTGGCACCTGTTGTGTTATTGAGCTGGAAAGGTATCTTTTGGAAAGTCCATGAAAAATTGTTCTTTGCGGTAGCACTACAAGCAAATTTCAATGTTTTTTTGTCTGTCAGAAACAGATGTCAAAAAGAATTATTGACACTAAACTGTTCTAAATCCTTCTTTAGTTTAGCCAATTCCTTCCTTACATTGAATTACCGCAAGTCGACACTGATTTGAGGTCAGACAGAAAGGAGAACTCGTTCATTTCTATTTATTATTCCAGACATTGGGTTAATATAGAAAAACTCATTTAGTGTGCCGCCTTATTTAGCTGCAAAATATTCTCCAGTCTGACAACTTGTAATATTGACTTACACCTGACTGACATCCCTAAACGAACCGGTGTCGGGTCGGCTGTATTTCATCCCCCATTTTACCGGAGTCGAATAAATTTTCGTGTATTTTTTTGTATGCTTCGACCTTAATGTCGAAAGTAAATATATGACAATGACGGAAAATCCTTACCAAAACCGTACCCTCAGCCTCAATAGGGATATATTCCTTTGAACTCATTCCCTGTGACGTGGTCCCCTCTTGTGTTATTTTTTTTCGTTTATGGATGAGCTATTTTCGTCCACACAATAATAACACAATGGTCCCTTTGATTTCAACACTCTAGCATCCGACGTATTTACGTAAGCAGGGAGGACCTTTATAATGGTGAGCTTACTCCTTACTCAGCCAGCGACCACCAAGCGGATGGTTCGCTTTTATTTGAAAAGGAAATAAATTGCAGTAGGCCACAGCCATAATGCAATTCACCTTGTGGTACCCCCATTCACAGTACTGTAAAGTGGCACTTTTTTTTTCTCTTAACTTTTGTCACCCCTTTGCTGCACCATCGTCATTGCCATTCAATGAACTGGCACCATAGAGAGAGAGAGAGAGAGAGAGAGAGCGGTCCGTGCTGCGTTTGCATACTTTCCTAGATACCATTGCATCTGTTGTTCTACACTTACACACGTACAATCAGTATGCTGGATTCAAAAACACTTTTTCATTTGGGCCTGATGTAGAAATTTACTCGACAATGTTTTTCCACGGAATTACCAGGTCCATTGAGGGTAAAGTGAATGGGGAGTCAAGGACTAGGGAGATCACCACCGCAGAAGTTTGTTGCCGCACAGCATCCACTTAAAAAGAAGAGCTGTGCCGAGCTAAGGGTACGAAATCCTAGTGTGGGAGTAGAGTGACCCCCCCGCATATTCATAGAAACGCGAATCACTCCAACGTGGAACGTAATGGTAGTCCTTCATTCGCAGTGAGTGAGAGAGTAAGTGGAGTGTGTTGTGTTACTCACGTTCCGTTTGTTGTCGTGTTCTCTATTGTGCTGGTGCTTCTACTGTACTGCTGCATGAGCACGAGAGTGGCTATGGCTAAGACTGGCAGCATGTAGTGTGTGTTTGTCTCTATATTTTAAGGGTTGGCAAATTTTAGGCGGCACATGCTCTCTGGAAACATTTTTCTAGGATACACGTACGTGGTTGAACCTTTATACATACGTTCTTATATTTTGGAAATGGGGGTGGGGGAGGAGTGATGCTGGTACAGATGCTGGTGGATGTGGGCTACGGGTCGTTGCGGTTTTTGTGAATTCTGTGGATGTACTTTGGAGAGCTGCTCCTTCCTACACAAAGTTGGGTGGTAAAGTTTACTTCAATGCGTCGAAAGAAGTGTTACCAGATGAAAGTTGCGAGAATTTAATATACACAGCTCTCCACTTTCCGAGGCACTTGGTTGTGTCGTAAATAGGGGGTTTTTACGTGGTAGGAAAGTTGCTCCGACGCACAGCTCCCAACCTAGAGAGCCAGGTGCCTTTATACAACCCCTAGGACGAGATGACTCGTCTGGCAAACGCGTGCTGGAGCTAACCCGGCTGGGTTTGCGCTGGTCGGAGTGTCCAGCTCCACATGTACTGTCAGACTCAGACCGCAGAGTCTTTGAATCAAACCCGGAGGGACAACGCAGTAGAAGAAGCCCTCGCCTAACGTGGCGTGCACAAGTATAAGGGGGGCCTTAACCAACTTGGAGTGCGCAACTGGAGGCAGTTAGCTAAAGACTGGGCTAACTGAAGAGGCTTGTTGGTTGAGACCCAGGTTCATCCCGAACTGTAGCGCCACCTAAGTAAGTAAGTAACTTGTCCTTATTACGCTCTGTGTCTGTCCGGTGGATTTGCCTTTTGTTGAAACAATACTTTCTTACCTCAGGGTGGATCAATGCCAGCTTCTCTAGTCAACATTGTGGCTGCCTTCCAAGTTCATTGGCTCTTTCATTGATGGAGATATTTATTTTGTTTAGCAAGTGTAGCTTGTTTTCCAAACGGAAACATGGTGGGGAGGATGCCTCCATATTATGCGATTTGAACGTCTGAAATCCACAGTACAGTTCATGTTCAGAACTGATCTAAGCGCCGCTGACAACAAAACCAAATTGTCATTTTTAATCAGTTTCACAGTAGGAGTGATGAGTCTGATCTCGTCTTGGTAAAATAGCGCAGTACGCGTACCAACGTGTATCTCTAAGCCATCTGTCTACATCTGTCTGAGAGCGTCTTTTCTTTACAAGTACCTAAACCATTTGTACTATCGTTTCTGTCGAAAATTCCAATCAAAAATTGAAATCACCTTATCGCACTACCCTAGCTAAAACGGGAGAAGTGCTTCTTAGAGAATGGCGTGGCATTTAGGAAGGCTGGCACGATTCGGGTTTTTCCCTGTTTCGTTCAGTCAGTAATTGGATTCCATTGCATGGCGTACTTCGCAATGGAACTGTCTTCGCGGCGTAGGCTGTGATCAATCCACTGCCACTTTCTCCTCCGTGACATCCTAGTGGACATCAATGCTCCGGCCAGCAGAGTCTTCGAGTCGAACCCGTAACGTACATGCATGTGTTGAAACCCGGTACCTGATTATTATCAATCGTTCGTGGTCCGTTCGTCTAGGACCAAACTCCAGCTGCACTTTGAGTTGCTTGTTCTTCAATATATTATTTGCTGGTTCATCCATTGGAACTATCGCTTTCAATTCAGCATTAAAGTCAATGAGTATGAATCGGACTCTTATCAGATTGTGCTACATTTCGTAAGGATATTTGCTTTGACAGCTGGCAATGCCGTTACGAACTATCACACAATAATCATGCTCTCTATTTTGATGCTATCGCGTAGGGATGTTTTTTACTCTCCGGGCAAAGCTCTCCATCCACAACAGACCATCATCATCAGCAGCAGCAGCAGTATCAGAATCTCCAGCACTGCTCCAGAAGATCCTTGGACAATTTAGAATGTTTCCGTGAATCTTTCGGTACACAACGGCTCTTAATCTGTGTGCGGATAAACTGCACGGCATCGAAGATTAATCGTGAGTCCTCGAAAAAAACGAGCTCCTTGTCGCGTGTGTTTACGTCGTTCGTGTGTATGTGTTTTATTTATTTTTTTTATATTTTTATGAAAAGGATGCAGTGAAGTCGGTTCGTGTTAAATCACTAACAATTTACTGCAATTTTATTCAAGGAAGAATGTTAAAAAAGAAAGAAAAAATATCGTGCACATGAGATGTCCCCAAGAGCATGCACAGATTTACGTTGCTAGAGATGTTAATTACTGCTTCGTGCCCAGTGAGCAAGTGAGGCTCCTGCAGTGCATCATTTTTAATTAAAATTGTTATTTACTTGGTGTTTTTTTTTTGCTAAACAATTAATGTAAAATAATAATGAGAATCAATTCAGTGCTGCTGGAGAGGATTCCACGCGGTTGATGTTGGTCGTAATCCTTGCTCGTCGTGTACTCTGTGCGTGTTTACCAATTGAGTTGCATGCGGAAGTGATGTGATGAATGTGGTGCTGCAACGTGCGATTTTGTGTCTATAGTGCGGGTAAAGCTATGTGTAAATACGTATTTAAAATTTGCAAGTAAATTATATTGTGTCAGCACAAACAGGCGCAAAAAGCAAGTAAAAGATATACCGAGAGCATACACAGAAGAGAGAGAGCATACACAGAAGAAGAAAAGGTAAATTATGCAAATTAAGTTAAATTGCTGCACATTAAAGAGGTGGCAGGATATTCCAGCAGGATAGCTGACAAGCAGATGATGTATTGTCAGGTGGAATGCAGTTTGAATATTCTTTTTACCAACAAGCAAAAGGTTGGCCTTTCACTTTAAATTCCTGCTCGGTCTACGGAAAAGGTCCTTTTAGCTCTCTCTAATCGGATTGCTTAGCCGATTGCATTTGCCTAATGACATTGGACTGGAAAGTTAATATTCGTGTATTTGGATAGTAAAGTTGAAATTTAGGCCATGCAATCGCAATGAGGGTTCGATTTGGGATTTCGTCAAATTGACACAAAAATGTTTGCTTTGTAGGCACGATGCTGTTAGTGTCAAATGAGAGTGGTAGAAAATTTGACGTTTGGAATAAATCGAAGTAATTTCAATGAAAGAGGAGAGGTGATTTTAGATAGAAATGGGACGGGGTAGGGTAATATTTGTAGGCTGCTAGTAAGATGCTGTCCTTTCTGTTATTGTGTGGGATAATACTACTTCGAAGTTCTCCGATAATATTATTACTAGGTAACTAAAATTAATTTAAACTTACAAATACAAATTCTTGGCACAACGGACTGTATGTGGTCCAGGATCTAGCTTCTCGCAAACATTCGTTTTATGCGTACCTACAGCTTAGAACCATGTCTGACTTTTTTTAAGATGCTTCCTCATGACAGTTATTACGCTTATACGTTTGTTCGACATTCGTAAGATGTGGGACCGTGGAAAAGTTTTTTGGTGTTTTCTGCGATTCAAATGTCAAACATCCCGCTCAGTAATCCAACGCACTAATCATTGAGCCACGACGCTCATCAGTCAAAAAGTGGTGATATTTTTATTTTAATCTAAAGCACAAACTCTAAGGTTTGTAATGGAATACAATATCTGCAAATAGTCATTCTTTTGATGAAATTTTTCATCGCGTTTTCGCATAATTGCGGCTATATTCCGCGACTAACAGCTCTGATATTTTTTTTTACTGCATGAATCGTTGGTGGAGCATTGGCATACCCTTTATCTTTAACATAGGCCCCAAGGAAAAAAGTCTTATGGTGTTAAATCGCACGAACTCGGCGGCCAATTGAAGTCTTCACTTCGGGAAGTCGCACGTCCAGGAAATTTGACACGCAATAGAGACATTGTTTCACCAGCTGTGTGGTACGTGGCGCCGTCCTGCTGAAAATAAACGTCATCAATTTGAGGCAAATGAAGTCAGTCAACATTGTTCAGTAACGCAATTCATTCGCGGAAACGGTCGCACCAGCATTATTTTCGAAAAATATGGTCCAATGACACCGCCGCGCCAGCCCAAAACTGCACCAATCTGTCACTCTTTGTGGATGGAACGGTTGTTCCACTGTTTCCCTTGAGTTTTCGAAATGAACCTCATCACTCAAAATAATTTTGTGTAAAAAATCAAGATCTTGTTCATTCATATCCAGCACCTAATTTTTTCGGACGAACACGAGTTGGAGTCTTCACATCACTAACCTGTTCGAGACGTTCAAATTCATCGTTTAAGCTCTAGTGCGAGAAGGCCCTTGATGATGAACAAAAGCCGTAAAAACCTTACGAAACGTTTCCGCGACATTCTCATCGTTTTTGTTGTGACTGTTTCAACACGATTCATATTTATAAACCTCCTAGTCTTTTACTTATCAAAACTCACCGCAATGACAGTTGAGTGTTGACAGTTCAAGAATAGCGTGAAATTTAAAATGACACCTGTTGTTTACAGGTCGACCTAGTCGTTTACTTTATTCTATCATATTTTATAAAAGCTGTTCTCGAGAGAGAGAGATCTAATGGGCTGGTATATGGTCCCGAGATACATACCTGTGTAACATTAAGATAAACCTGGTAATACTTATGTACAACCAGTCATTTGCATATTGACGTTGCATACCAAGACCTTAATTTACAAATAATAATAAAGGAAAAGCAAAAAATGAACAACATTCTCGTTATGTTTGCATGATACCATCACTAATTACATTCCATGCTCTTCGGGACCTTGTTGCGTAAACAAGATTCTTTCTAATTGCCTTAATTGCTTGCCCTTAATGCGAAACTAATTAAAACAAATCCACCATCCTTGTAGACTCAACAAAAATGAACAACAAAATATAAACAATCAAAAACAAATTAAAAATTTCATCATCAAAAAAGCGAAAAAAGGAGATGCATTCGCCATCATCTAGCGGTTTTACCCTAACACCATTTCCAGCACCACCATCTTCATCCCCGTTTCACATTGAAATGGATCTTAAAAGTATGAAACTTAATTAAAAATCACAACCCCTTTCGAATGAAACATCTTAAGGATACCAAATTACACGGTATCGCCTCTAAAGGACTAACAACAAAAAAGAAAGGTAAATAAATAGTTTCGCCATGCCATACCGCAGATAGACGTTTTCACTGTTTCCTTTCGCAATTATGCTCGGGGAGTGTGCGGTGAGTGTTTGTTTTCACTCTCCTGCATTGTTATTTTTTGTCACTGAATAATAGAACAGAACACGAGGCAAAACAAAACGTAGAAAGTGACAAAAACTACAAAAACAAACACAAAGGCAAGTGAGCCGACATTTTCACACCACGGCACAGTGGGGGAATAAGCTTTTTGACGCGTCTAAAAGTATGATGACAAGGTAGCAAAAAAAAGGCTGATTTAAGCGGATGGATTTCAATGTTGACAGCCTTGAAAAGGTTCGCTCAGACCTCAATTAACGGGGATTCTCAACGGGGATAAAGGAGACATATTTGCTAATCAGGAAATGTGAAGGATTGAATCATTACTTAAAGAACACAAACAGAACCACACTTGTCTCGTGTGTTGTGACGCGCTATAACGCCATAGAGCCATGTGTCGCAAATCGAAAAACAAGGGATAACGTCACGAAACATCACATCGCGACAGACCACACGAAACAAGAGTGGTTCTAGCTTAACTCCGAAAAATCTTTGCAGCACTCGAGCCGTCGTTGCTTGTAGAACGGCGTGAGTATTTTCGTTACCCGTTCTTTGCTGATGTGCAACTCGCTTGCCCTCCCTTTTGTAGTCAGTTCCTTACGACAGAGGAGACAAGATGAAGCCACCGGTCGAGAAAAAAAGACGCTGGGTTCATCTGGAAACATACGCAACGGCCAGGGTGCTATGGTCAACCTCTCTGGTAAAACTTAGTCTATAACGCACGGGTCGTTTCCGGCCTAATTACTGGTCATTGTGCCGTTGGCGTTTACGCAGAGCGACTCAGTGTGCTACATAACGACTTTTGCAGAAGTTTTAGAGACGAAGAAGAAATTGAATCAGTTCGTCACCTGCTGTGTGATTGTCCTACCCTATCCGTTATAAGAATGAGGACTCTCGGAAGTTACTTCTTTTCGAAATTGGAGGACTTAGGTTATGTAAAAATGACGGACCTCCTGAGATTCATATCGCTATCTGGATGGTTCTAACAGCGGACTTTACAGCGTTTCTGGTGTTAAATGATTGGGCACAATGGACCCGAACTATTGGTCTAGCAGAGCAGTGATTCTATTTGTCACAAGGCACCCATCTACCTAACCTAACCTTTAATTTCGGTCAGTAAAATTTAGAAAATCCTTTTTTCGCGGATTATCTAGTTCTTCTCTGTACTTCTAGACAACTTTTACTGCAATGATTTAAAATTAAGTTTCACGAACTCGTATAACTTCTTAAAGTTATAGTCTACAGCCTTCGATGGTAAAGGAAATGAAGGACCTGTTTATAGCAAGGAATTCATTTGTATCCACTTTGTGAGTGTATTTCTCCCTTTGTGCATTGCTTGGACGCCAAGAGTAAGATTGGCAGCTAAAGGTGTTCAAAATGTCTTCTTATTTCTTGGATATTAAAGTTAAAAAGAAAGAATTTGCACAAAAAGGAAAAACGGAACAAAAAAACAACTTGATTGTGTGCATTGGAATTAAAAAGTTTTAATGTTGAAACTTGCAATACGAAAGAGATAAGCTAGAACGGAAGAAACTCTCGCTTTGAGATACTTTTGTGAAAATTATTTCAAATTGTATTTACGAGCATTTCAAAAGTACGAGTAGATTTAAGGTGATGGCACTCGTATTGTTTGTCCTTTGGGTGTACATAACTTTATTTAAGTATTATTTGAATTGAATCAGTTTGAAAAGTTTTTCAATTGAATGTCTGGGTTTAGCGTTACATCCAGGAATTTAGCTGCATCTAGGTTTTTTATTTGAAAAAATATTTCGTGGAAAAGAAATGAGCTTTAGCTGCTGATGGTTGAGATTAATTAAAATGCAACTTAAAAGTTAAATAAAAATCGTGCTGTTTGATTGTCATGAAACAGAATATGATCTGTTGAGAGTTTTAATAACATATGTATAAGGCGTTCACATGGTTTTAGATTTTTTTATTTTAATTTTTAATACACTGTCGGGAAAGCGGAAGAGTTTAACGCTGAGATTTGCTTGTTGATTCTACTTTTGAATTGCTGGAGATTGAAATCTTTTAGAAATATTTGTCTTCAGAGTGAATTACAGGGCTCTCAACCCGGGGAGGCTACCTACCTGAGACACCGCAGCCTTCCATCCTCTTCGATCCTGGGTGCGCTGCTTCCAGTTTTCCAGACCAAGCGCTCTGGGATCCGCAATAGCTTGGGCCTTAAAACGCAGGTTCGGTCTTGCTTGCCGTCTCGAACCAGTGGACTGGGATTCAAAAACTCCCTAGCTGGAGCATTATTGTCCATTCGCTCGATGTGGCCGAGCCAGTGGAGTCGACATGTTTTGGCTTTTTGGACTACATCCACATCTTTATACAGCTCATAGAGTTCGGGGTTATATCTTCTTCTCCATTCCCCTCGTCGCATATGAGACTAAATATTCGACGAAGAGTTTTTCTCTCGAACGTATTCAAAATTTGCTCTGCTTTTCTACTTATTGTCCAGCACTCGGCACCATAGAGCAGAACTGCCAAGAATTTGTCTTCCGAGTTATGTAGGAGTTTTGAACCCAATATCGCCTGTTCTTCAATTGCCGTAAATCCCTCTATGACGGCACGCTGGGAGCGACCGATGATGTCGATATCGTCTCTGTATCCCAGCAGCTGGACGGATTTGTTGAAGATAGTGCCTTTCTAGATGACGCCTGCCTTGCGCACTATCTGTTCCAGCACTAGATTGAAGAAATCACATGATAGCGCATCTCCTTGTCAAAGTCCGGTACACGTTTAAAATAGTTCAGAAGAACTGTTTCCGAACTGTACATTACATCGCGCGTTTCTATCGTATGACCACACAGCTGGATCAGTTTGGGAGAGATCCCGAATTCGGCCATCGCCATGTAGAGCCATGTAAGTTGATGAAAAGATGGTGAGTCTCGACTTGAAATTCTCTGACAATTTCCAGAATTTGTCTTAATGTGAAGATTTGGTCTATCGTCGATCTGCCGGGCCGGAAGCTACACGGGTACTTACCGATGAGTTAGTTGCAGAAAGGCTTTAGACGTTCACATATTACGTTAGATATGATCTTACACGCGACATGTAGCAGGGATTGCCTCTGTATAATAAGAAATCTAAAAAAATAATCCAATTTCGACTTTTTTCGAACTGTCATCGAACCCTCATACAACTAAATGTGAGTTTATAAGTGACTTTTAAAGTTTTTATCACCAAATCAACGGTATTTAAGTCCCACCTCCCCCTAGTCATATATTCGCGTAATAAATTCATCTCACCCTAACAGAAAAAGAAAAAAAAAACAAATCAGAAAAATCATCAAAATATGAATAAATCATAAATCTCAACAACTTTAGCCTTAGACCACATCTGTCAGTCTACTTGGAAGCTTCACAAGTCATTTGTCGCCATTGTAATAAAAGCAATCAATTTATGGCCCCCCTTTCACAAATCTAGTCGCAATAAAAACTCATCCACTCCTACTATTTTTCTTCTTCTTTTATGACATCCAACCCTAAAACTTTCTAAGTGTCATCATTAATAACGACATCAGAACTGACCTAAATAGCTACGGAAAAGAAAAATAAAACCCCACCCCACCATATAAGAAATCTTGTAATTCCAAAAGAAGTCCAGTTAGTGCAGCAGCAGCAGTAGCAGTATCCATCCACGCGACTGTAACAAATACGCTAGCAAGCAAAATTCGAAATGTCAACCGGCTCCCCAGTGTCTGGCATCGTTTAGTGCCAAAATTGATTGTGTTCGCCAAAAAAAAAAAGTTCACCACACCACACCACACAGGGAGCCAGCCAGCCAACATGAATTGCATTCTGTAACAAGTGACATATTTCTCCCTGAAAGGTTAGATACTGTTGGAGACATGCCAAATTCTGGTTGCCACACTGCCCGACGATTCTTAACGAAAAACAATTATTGAGATTGAGTGATGGTGCTGGTGGTGGTGGTGTGGTGGCTGTTGTTAGTTCTGTTGCGGCAAATTCACTCAAGTGTATGCCCATCGTAATGAGGGCCTGTTATCCCATCAGGCAATTACACTTAATGGGGACTTAATTGTCAAATATCTTGTGACAATTGTACTCAATATAACCCTTCTAGAGTGTCAAGTGGATGTCAAGTTGCATAATACAAAATTTCGTCCATTGAATTATCAATTTAAATCAAATGTCAAATTGGTGAGTACTTGTGTTTAACGGTGTAGATGCAAAATTGGGGTCATACCACACATGCATGATACGCATTTCAAAATTTTGAATTATTTAACTTTTTTGAAATGAGTTTTTTCTTTTTGTTTTTGTTTATAAGGCCTTTCGTTTTTGTGCTCTCTATTCAACTCACAACTGAATAGGATGCTGTCAAAAGATGATACTTTGTATGATGGCGCAGCAAGTAGATGAATATACATTTTCTTTTCAATGGAAGCTTTTGTATTCGAAAAATAGAAAAGACAAAGTAAAGAACCTGAGGAGCTTGTTGACAAATATGACTATGCCCATCAAAAACAAAACGTGTGTTGAGGGTTTGTGTACTTATGTTGATGGGGACACACACTAGTGTGACAGTTGCATTCAGTTGATGTTGATGTTTGCTTTTGCAAGAGAGAAAAAACAAAACGTTTATTTATTGGTAGCAAACTAGACTCAGTTAGTTTCCAGTTTTAATTTAAACTAGATGCGGTACAGAATGTAATCAGAACCCAAATGGGCTTTAGAGGAAAGTCCACTTTGGGGAAATATCGTAATGTGATACTTAAAATGTAGGAAAATGACTTTGTTTTAGTATTTTACTTCGTTTACGTGATTTATTTACTTTATTATGTGAGTTAAGGGGCCGAGAGTAAAGATCGTAAACTACGTCAATGCTGTTTGACGACTTAATGTGAATGTTCTCAGAATATGAAAAGAAAAGTTAAATTCATTTCGGTCATTTCATGAGATTCTGTAAAGTTGCTTGCATATATCATAATCATTTGTCTTAAGTTTTCCTTTACTATCTTCATAATGTATAAGTTAGGTTGAAGTGGCTGCCAACGCACTTAGACCAATGGTAGGTCCATTGTGATACCACGTGGATCATGGGAGAAAGTTTCCTTCGACCTACTAGTTAAACCATTTTGAGCTTCTTATAAAGCGCAGGAGGCTCTTACTGTCGATATCTATCACGTAGCCTATATCGTTGCAATATAAGGCTCCTAAGTGAAGCTTTCTTCTACGGGAGAGAGATGGGCAGAAACAAAGAAGGTGAGGAATAGTTTCTTCCTTTGCAGCTTCTACAAAAGTTATTCGCATGCCTTGTAGCATGCTTGCCTATTAGACAATATTCAGTGATGACACCTATTGTAGTGCCGATATGCGATCTATTAAGAGACATCAAAGTCTTTGAGCGTTTTAGATCCAGCTTTGGCCAAATCTGTTTGTCGCTCTCGACAGCATCCACCTTAAGTTTGCGATACCTAAGCTGCCTTTATCCGGCAGGATGGGTAAAGTTGTTCATATTCTGGCGAGTTCATCGGCTTAACAATTCCCTGGAATGTCCCTATGCCCCCGCACCGAACACAGGTGAAAATTAAACTGCTCAGCCATCTCTGCAAGAGACGATAGGCAGTCTAGATCTGCTAAGGAATTTATAAAGGTTGATTCCAGGGATTTGATTGCTGCTTGGCTGCCGGAAAAGATGCGGATATCTCTAACAGGTATTACGTTTTTCTGCGACTCCTTTAGTCGCCATTATTTCCGTCTGGAACACACTACAATGATTTTGAAGACGGGAGGAGAGCTTAAGATTAAGCCTGTCAGAGAAAACACCTGCACCAACCCTGTCTTTCATAATGTATGACTGGCATCTCTTATTTTTAAGAGCTTAAATATGTTTCGAAACATATTTGTGCCAATGACCACACGGATTGCATCTATTTTTCAACGTGTCCTACAAAATTCTTCTTCATTTGTCCAGAATGGCTGCCGGAAACCTATCAGTTATGATGGGTTCCAGGATTTTTCAAGTCGTGTCTATCATACAGTGGTCATTGCTTTCCTTGAAGATGTGTAATAGTGTCTGTTTCAATAGCTCTGGAAATAGACTTTCAATCAGGCATGAGTTATAGACATTCGCATAGGTTTCCGGTCGTAAGGCTACGTTGGATACACCATCTAGCTCGACTGCATTTTTATCTGCGAATTTGTTAGTGGCTACGATTACATTCGGTTTATTTCTTCTGGTATTTGGTCCTCCAATGGAGTTTCTGCTTGTCGTGGTAATAACTCACTGGTGAGTTGGGCGAAAGTTCTTAAATTTTTTTTATTACTTTCTAGTGCACCATCCCCCACAAATTTTGATCGATATCGTTGCACAATTCATTGAAACGCTGCTTGACGTGTATTGCTGTTGGAGTTCCACGACAGTATTTTTAACTTGTATTAGGATAGCTTTGAAGGTAGGAATACACCACAGTAAGGTGGTGCCTGAACGCCTGAAAAGAAAAGAACGAGCACGATTTGGTCTAACCTACTCTCGTTCTTTTTTTATTTTTGCACCCAGATGCAAAACTGACTTAAGGCTAATCTGTATCCATTGGTATCCTGTCTGCCGTTTGGAAATCCAGTCAAATCTCCTTACGCACTAAGTTGAGACTCTTCGAATCCAACGTGATCCGTGCTATTGTATGCCTGTGAATCCTGGAAAGTCTCGGTAAACATCACGAGAAAATTAAAGGCTTTTGTAATCGCTGTCTGCGATATATCCTGAAAATTCGTTGGCCGCGAATTGTGGTGAAAAACGAGTCAAAAGCTTTTGGATATCGAGATAAGACAGCGAATATGGCGCTGGATTGGTCACACACTGAGGAAGCCAAATGACAACATCGCGAAACAGTCCTCCGAATGGAATCCTCAGGGTGCGGATTGAAAGACCAAGAACAACGTGGAGATCAACTTTCTTAGCAGAAGCAGCGACCTGGAGGAAAATGTGGCCACAGCTGAAATATCTAGCTGCAGACCGGGAATGATGGAAGAGTTTTGTTGCCGCCCTATGCTCCGCCTGGGATTAGAGGAACTTGATGATGATGATTTTGAACAAGTTATCTTCCAAACTCGACCCCTTGTTACTATCCGCCACTGGGAAGGATAAAGAAACTGGGTTTGCAATACTTTCAGCTTTACCTTTCAATGCCCGTACTCTATTCCATTATTTTTTTATTCTTGTCTATCGCTATAATGTGTCACTTTTCCTTTCAAAACAGGACACATGAAAGTCCATTGTCGTTAAGTGAAATCCGATAATCAAGACTAACTGTTATCAGTATCTGAACGGTGACTCCTCTTTGTTGATTAGAATCGTTTGATGCATGACGGTGGGTTTTTCCGCGGACAATAACATCGACAATTGCATCGACGGGACATCGTTCCGTAATAATTTTTCAGTGCCCACTTGTCTATAGTATGAAAAATTATACGTTTATCCATATCGTGTAAATCACTTCAATTTTTAACCCATTTTCATTGAAATCGCTGTTAACTGTCACTTCAAATTGGACTTAGAAACAACGAGGCGGCCAGGCCACTAAGCTATTTAAACTAAGTGTAAAACAAAGTCGACTTTAAATTCTCTTAATTGTGTTACCTTCAATTTAAACCAACCAAAGTCGATATCTTACTTGTCACTTTATTGACATAATTATCACCAATAGCAATCATTTGTCTCTGACATTTCACTGCTTCATACCTTATGAACATCATCCCGAGCGGGATATACGAGTATGTATGTATGTAAATAAAACAAATGGCCACTCTGCTCTACTCCTTTTTTTCTGATTGACTTTAACGTCCCTTTCGTTTATTTTAACAACCCAATTATTAAAAAAAATGTGTCACTTGTCACACCGTTGACAATAGAATAACTATTTCATTCATAAAAAAATCCACTAAAATGCCTTGCGGATAGCAGAGAAAGAAAAACTGTCACACATCCACCGTTGGATACACAAGGATTTTAATTTAAACGAAAAAGCATCACAACGAAACAAAAAGAAACAAAAAAATTGTTTCCAGCATATGTCATAAATCTGAGAGCTTTGTTGGCAACAACACAACAAACTTTATTGCTAGGACTCTCCTTTATGTTTCATTTGTGTCCCTTTTTTTTGTTTTTGTTTACGCTCTGGTGCTCTCTGTGTGTAGGTTCATGCACTTTAATAGAATCACTGTTTAGCGTAACGTTGACAGTAGTTACGACAGCGCCATACGACAATTTTAGCCATATTATTCCAGAGGGAGGCCGTGAGTCTTCATATCCTTTTTTTTAGGGGTGAATTGCTGTACAAACCTTCCCTTGTTATCCATGGAGGAATAAAATTATGGAAAATTACCTTTTCAGAAGCATTTGCCAAGTAGGTTGCGTGAGCATAAAATCTTGGGATTTGAGCACATTATGCAGAAGAGGGATTGAATATCCATATGTCATTTGGTTTGAGGATGGTTTAATGGAGCCGCCGTCGTCGTCGCGTCGCTCAGAATTGTAATTGTCATATTAAGTAACCAAAGGATTATCTTTTGTATGGAGATGACGTGGAAAGACTGTATGAAGGAATGGCAATAAGGAGGTTTATTTTTAATGGCTCTCAATCGAATATTTATTGAAATAATCCTTGGCAAATATTGTTTTATAAATAAGGAGTCAGCGAAAAATGTCAAATCTGAACGTTTTATTTGAACACGCTTAGACAAGGTGGCGCTACAGTTCGGGATGAACCAACAAGCTCCTCCAATTCCCCCTGTCCTTAGCTTACTGCCTCCAGTTGGTTGAGGTCCCCTTTTACTTTTGTGTCCCACCATAGGCGAGGTCGTCTCTACTGCGCTGTCCCTCGGGCTTAGTTTCGAAGACTGCGGCCTGATGCATTGATATCCTTTCACTCTACACATCCCAACCATGTTAAGCGACTTGTGCGCAGTTGCTTTTTTTTTTGACTAAGTCCATGTCGCTGTGCAGCTCGTAAATTTCCTCGTTGAATCTTGTTGACACCATATACTTGGTTTCGCTCTCATTTACAGCTAAACCCATTTTTACAGCTTCCATTTCAATAGTAGCGAACGCACTAGTGACAGCCCACTGTGTTCTGCCAAACATGTCAATGTCGTCGGCGTACACTATTGGTTGCATTGATTGATTTTTGAATTTTTGATTGATTGGTTGATTTTTGAAAGATCGTCCCTCCGGTGTTGGCTTGTGAGTTTCGCACAATACGGCGAGCTTAGACCGACAATATCATAATGAAATGGCAATAGGTTTATGGGAAAGCTCTGTCGTTATTTTAAGGAAACCAAGTTATTTTTCTGAACCTTTTTGTTTTAAAATCAGTCCCTTCGTCACTCCTGTCTGTCAACGTTCGAAAATAAGTCTTCTCTTTTAGCCATTTGGACACCCTCAAAATTTAAATACCTATTCCTGTCAAGAAAGTTCTGTAGCGATAGGAATATGTTTGGAAGGTTTTTCTCGTCACATGTGGTCCTGTTTTGTCGTGATGAAAGATTACACCCTTTCTGTTGTTTTTTATCAACAGACGATTGCGTTCCCCCTTGTTCAAAACGTCAAGTTGAGCACAATAATGTTCTAAATTTCGTAGTATACTGGACCCTTGCGCTACCACAAGCACCACAGCATAATTTTCTTTTGATGTACATCTGCTTTTGATGTTGATGGTGGAGTTCCTCCGCGGTAAATATTAACTTTTTTCCTTACAACATTCATGTAAGCAATTCACTTTTCATCTCCAGTAACAGCTCCCTTTTCTGACGATCAAGGTTTGAGGCACTAAATAAAATTCTATCCATTAAATTTTTTCACTTGATTCGTGTGGCACCCAAACAGAGTTTTAGCACAAAACTGACCGTTTTGATTTAATCTTACGGTGTTGTATGATGAACTCCCAATTTAAAGCCCATATCTACGAAAGATTGCTTGGCACTTCATCATTAACATCTGATGGTCTGCCTACGCGGAGTTCGTCATTCAAGGAAAAGGCGCTCGTACGAAATTTTAAAAAACACCTTTGGCATGGTCGAGCTGTGTGTTAGGGTGTACAGTCTTGTTGATTTAAACTTTAAAACTGGGTTTAAGATTGAGAAACCTTTCGAAAAATGCTTAAAGTCGACATAAACAGTTTTTCCCTGTCATATCTAGTGTTTATGACTGAAGGACTCCGAAAACTGACGTCAAATGAATTGCAATAAACATCTAATTGAACAAAAGTTTTCTTTAAAAGTTAATCAGGTGAACTAGTTCTCTAGTTGAGATTTTGTTTTGACATTTCGAGTTTTTCAGTGTCACTTACACTATTTCCCCGAACTGAATTTGAGATTTTTTTTCCTCAAATAGGTATGCATGCGAAGTGAAGTGAAATGGGTGTGTTCAGAAAACACTTGTTAAGGGTTGGGGTTTACTTATTAAACTGTTTAAATGAGTGGAACAAGTGAAACAGATCTACATAGTCCATCTCTGTGTAATTGTTTGGTTTATCTGTTAACTCTGTTTGGTATAATCTACAGGCGAGGTGACACTGCAGGTGATGGCAAAGGCTTCAACTTGCCTTCAAGGCTTCGCTGCTCTGTTGTTGTATCGAAAACAATTCCAATATTGGTCATCAAAGACAATAGTTTAGAATTTTTAGCTAATATACGTTTTAAAACGTACGAACTTAAAACGTTTTTTCTACATTCTGAACGAAGAACTTGTGAGTCAAAATTTCTACAATTTTTTAATCAAAAAAACCAAAATCTATAGCCGTCTAGAAATGTTAACTTTCTATCCAGATTAAAAAGAAAATACTTAGAAAAATTAGAATCACGGTTCAGAAACAAGAAATCAGGAGTTATGACCATTTTTGTAAAATAGTTTCAACTGTGCACCTTACAGCTACTTTTGGTTCACTAAATGCCTTGTCATGTGACTTCTTTAACTCAAACTTGAAAGATTTGTGCGAAACTCACACGTCAATACCGCAGGCACAATCTTTCAAAAGTCTGTGCAACTACTAGTGTACGCCGACGACATTGACATAATTGGCAGAATACAGCAGACTGTCATTTGTGCACTCGCGAGTATTGAAGTGGAAGCTGTTTACATGAAAAGACACACAACATTGGCGAATTGCTTGAGATGGCTAGGACATGTAGTGCGAATGAACAACAATGCTCCGGCCTGAAGAGTCTTCGAATCTAACCCGGAGGGACAACGCAGAAGAGGACGACGTCCCTATGCGCCACCTCACAAGGAGAAGGTGACGTCAACCAACTTGAGTGCGCAACTGGAGGCAGTTAGCTAAGGACCGGATTAACTGGAAAGGGTTGTTGGTTGAGGACCAGGTTCACCCAGAACTGTAACGCCACCTAAGTAATTAAGTTACTCGCTTAAACTCCAAAAGGTTCGTCTCTCCTCAAATGATTTCCGCAGGAACTCTAAGGACGAGGAAAAAGAAGAGATACCGTCAAACATAATGTCTCCATGCACATACCCAACCATCTCCTTGCGTATGAGCCTTGGCGAGCTGGATAATGAAGGGGTTGAATTGCTTCTATGGATAGCTTCTAGGAACAGCATAGGTTGTACCACAGTGGGCATACATATACGAGCATATCTCTAGGTCTAAAGGTGTCAGTACTCTGAGTGCGGATAGCCACTCCACTGTAAGCCAGAATTTCTGAAATTTTGGCGTTATATCGTTGGGCTTTACTAGCCACTAAACCTCGATTGTGAGTTATTACTCACATACCTTCAGTACATCAAGATTGCTTGAAATAAAATCCAATCGGAAACCTATTAATTCTAAGGCTAACCATGACCAATTAATTTCACTTTTTTCCTCCCCACTGTGAAAGAGGTTACCAAACCAATGGATGCCTCGTTGTGCAGGACTTTTTGAAATGCTTTTTTTTTTTTTCATTTTCCATGAATCCAAGTCCAAGGCATACGAGTAGATAAAAGATAGATGAGTTTCAGCTTTCAGAACACGAGAACCCATTCGAACATTGTTTGTGTGAGGACCGCAGCAATACGAAATGAATTTAATTTCCACAGAAAATTTGTTTTTTTTTTTTTAAATTTTTATTTCAATTTGAATTTTATTCTTTGACTGACGATATGAAAATAGATAAAAGGGATTCCTTTATTCGTTGTCTATGTGTCGTGTTCCAATTCCAGGAAAAGCATCCCCCTAAAAGCAAATTTTATCACAGAATACAAATTAGTTCTCATTGAACAGATTTATAATGCATGTCCTTGTTGTGTTTATTTGATTACACACATAACTCATCGGTCCCAACAGCCATACACATGTACCAACAGTGCAGAGCACTTAAATAAAAATATTTAATTCAGCACGAGGGGAAGGCATTCCATAGATACTCGTACGACTACAAACAGCTGAACTACGAGTAATTTCCCATAGATACTTTGTGAAATGTTGAAATTTTCGAGAAAATAATAATAATTTTTTTTTTGTTTTGCGTCTGTTTTTGTGTATACAGAACGTGCAACATGCATTAATAACACGTCACGGTTGTTGTGCAGCATATGGAGCGAACGATGTTCACGTAATTGTGTTGTAAATTACAAAATTTAATTTCAAAGTTGGCGTTTTTGATGGAACAAAATTGGAGCATTCTCAAATTACAGGAACGTATTAAAAGAGAAAGGAGACTTGAAAATGGTGACCCATTTTGCTAGTCGAAAATAGTTATTTGGGCTTAATGGTGCTTCTAAACAAAAGACAGAACTGAGTACCATCAGCTCTTAATCTGGAGCACTCAGACACAAGTACTGGTCTATTGTACCAGCAGGTAAAGAACCCCATTTTGCTCTATAGTTTTTTCGTCTTTCATGATGAGTCCAGGAGGAGCTTCAATGATGAGGAGAAGCGTCAGTACTCACCACATCACCAATGTTGTCGCACTCCACGAAAACACCAGCCCCGGCCCCTGTCCAGTTTTGGAGCCGTCTGTAAAAATGCGACTACATTCCTTTTGTGGCTCAGACTCTGGCCAAAGCCAGTCCTGGACATGAGTGAACAAGGGGTGTTAATCAAAGCGTCTAGAGCAGAACCAGGCGTACTGTGGAAAGCTCCTAAACAGCCGAGACAAACCGTTCTTTGAATTAAATTTGAATTTTACAGCTTATTCCACCACTCAACCGGCTCGTATGACAGGCGGTGGATTTCTGCCCAGTCAGCCAGTTTTGTTCCGTTTTCGTAATCTGCTTGATACTTCCACAAGCCTCCACAAGAGTGTTGTTACTGTTTAAATCCCCTGCATAAATTGCCGGATGCTGAAATACGGGGATCATCTCTGTAGGCCATGAGATTCTCGAGGGTTTGTAGATGTTAACAATTGCTAAGCCAGATACTGAGATTGCTAAAGGAACGGGTTACCGTTGTTTTGGTTTCTATAAGATTTGCTGGTGATGAAAAGCCCCTACGAGTGTGTACCCATTGATTTTCCCTCGGGTAGATAGGTTTGGTTCGTTCTCGCAGTGTGGTTCTTGAAGGAATAGACTTGTGAATAAACTTTTAGAGTTACCCAGGGTGCAGCGCGAGGAGCTTGGCTATTCTTCGTACCCCCAAGGCATGGATACATTAAGCTATTCTCCTTTGTTAATGTTTAAAAGCGTACCAATCGCTGCCTTATTCTTTCCAAATATTAAGCAAATATCAATATGAAATGCTGTTCGGTACCAGGTACTCTTCTAACTTATACTCAACAGCTCCAGTTCAAGTTATTGTACATGAGAAACTCAGCAACTGAATTAGCAAATAACACTTTTCGTAACTATTCTCATCACTTATAAATTTTTAAACATGCCAGTGCTTGGACCTTTCAACTTCACGAAAGCAAGTATTATTGCCCTAATATCCTATTCTCAGTCGGCTTATTTTTTTTCACCACACACGTTCAGAAGGTATACCTTCCTTGTTAAATTCATCTCCATTACTTCGCCATGGATTAAAATTAATTTTTCCCATGGGATGGGCTATAAAAACCAAGAGCGCTCCTGCAAAAAAAAACGAGAATGTTCTGCTTGGAGGACCTGTGAGTATATGTACATTACTTGCACACATACCCCTTGGCTTAGCAGCTGTGGCAACTTTGAGATCCACTTTTGGAACAATGCCAGCCAGCGAATGCAACTCAAGTGAAAAAGAATTTTAGAAAGGATATGCTAGAAACCAAAATTAAAACAGAACATACATACGTCGGTGGTCATCATTTAACATGATCTTCCTTGTCTCAGAATTTCATTTAGAACACACTAACCTTTCATTCATACTCATACAATACACCGAGATTTGCATACACCCCATTCACATGCATGTGAGACATGCTTAAAATGTGTACTCCCGCTCTTGATTTCTGTGCATTAATTAAGTCAGCGAAAATTTTGTGGTTTATTACATGTGTGTGGGGGGAATTATTACCGTTGAATTCGTAACGAAATGCTTACGTCAGGAGCTGCCAGGCAAAGCAAATGTCTGTGGCTGTCATGGAAATGGAATGCATCAATTAAATCAAAAATTCATTGGATACACCGTAATAATGTATTCCAACGCTGGGAATATATTAATTTTAATGTTGTGTCAGCACAAAGGCGTTGAAGGCAGTAAAATAAATTGATTTAGAAATATTATATTAAGTCATGCAAATGTTTTCTGACACTTAATGGGGTTGGAGAATCGGTATGAAGGCATTCATCCTTTAAGCTTATTCCTGCCTTTAATCGTTCAAATGGTAATGGTCAGTGGGGCTTAGCGTCCTTGCAATATCAATTGTCACATTGAATTTAGTCTCATCAGATAGACAACGACTATTTTAACAAATTAACTTTTTCCATTATCAAACGTGCTGTCTTAAGGTCCGTTCACAGCTCAGCGAACGGCGAGTCGGCGAACTGCGAACAAATCATTTTTAGTACATTTAAAGGCACACAATTGAAAACTTTACTATTCCAAAAGAACAGAGCTTAATTTATTTACCGATTAATAGAAAAAAAAGTTAAAGAAATTAACCATTCGCTGACTTTTCCGCGAATAGCCGAATACTTCTTGCGAACTGTCAGATTTTATTCACATTCCGCAGATGTGAGAAGCAATCCACACTCGCACGACCAAAACATTCGCGAAAGTTTAACCTCACAATTCAACAAATGACAAGAAAAACTACAGGATCGAAGAGGATAAACCATTCGCCACATGCTATGCGATTGCCAAGCACTAGCCACCAAAAGGATAGACACTCTTGGGCGGAACATATGACATATGTATTTACTTCTCTGCGGAGCTGGATGATCTAAAAAACATTGAGCTGAACAGACTCCTGAGATTCATGCATATACCTGGGCGGTTTAATTCAGTCATCGATAATGAAATTCAGGTTCTCAAGGGTCTACTATTGGGCACAAAGGAATTATCGTTAGTCTACGTGAACCGTTGGCAGTTTCCTGTTAACTAGGACACCCATCTACATGACCTAACCTAACTAGATATCCGGAGATGACAGTTAAAGTTGGTACCCAGAGGTGGGTTGTCAGAAAGTCAGTCTCTTAAAATTGAAGTTGATATCCAGAGGAGGGTTTTCAGAAACATTCTACACCCCGTGTCTTATTAAATTCACGTATCTACCCTTCGAACTCTCAAATATACCAACGGTGATCTGAAACTTTTGTCCAGCACTGTTACGATGTGGTAAAATCTTTTTGAAATTGATTTTGCAACTAACACCACACCATTTACAACAAAAATTTCCAATTTTAATAAATTCCCAATTTTATCTTTCAGATGCAGTCCAATTTGTTCATTCTTCTTTGGCGAAGAAAACTCTCGGTTCTTCTCATCTCGTCCAGCTTATTACTACTAGGTCTTTGGACCTGGGCACTCTTCAACGGAACATACTCATCGGCGTCAGCTAACGGCAAGGATAAATTATTTTTTATCAAAGTAAGTAAATCATTTAAACTTGCTTCCTGTTTTCAAGTTTGATACTAAAAAATTGTTTTTTTTTTCTTCTCTTCATTTTTAGGAATTCAATAGTGGATCAGCCAATAAAAACGAATATCTTATACAGAAACTAATTTCTCAAGCTAATCGCGTTCTCAGATATCAACGGCAGCAAGCAAACGATTTATCCGCACCAGAATTGGCTGCGCTATCATCTTCCAGTGGACTGTCGTTGTCATCGTCCAGTGGAGCAAATAAGAATAATAATAAAATTGGTAGTGTTCAGTTTGTAAAACCCACTCAGAATCCTGTATCTACTTCGTTGGTAGAACGAAGGAAGAAATCATCGGCTGGTGGTGCTGCATTGGGTGAAAGTTTTCTCTTCGAAGAGGAACGTTTGAAAATCCTGCAGAACCAACAGAAGGTACAAAACGACGACAACGTTATGGACTATGAGAGAATTTTATCGTCGGCCGAACGTCAGTCTCAGTATGAGCACGAACTACAACGAATGGGAGTACCGATTATGGCGGGAATTGGTCCCGGAGGACCACATCCGCCTAACGAGCGTTTGGTGCATTTGGATCTGAAGGGAGCACCGCCGAAGGTAGTTTTTCTCTTTCCTTTCGTTTGAATCTTTTTTTTTGCCTTCTGTGTGTGTCAGAAGTTAAGCTTTTATTTAAAAAAAGGAGAAATACGTTTACGTTTCGCTTTTGGAAGAGGTGGTGGTAAAAATGTCGGGTTAAATGGCGTTGGGACTTTTTATTTGATTGTGGTTCCTACCTTTTTTTTTGTTGGCTGAAACAGGGGCTGGGTGTTAACGTTTCGTTTTTCGTAATTGGAATACGATGGAAATGTTTTCTGGGTATTAGTTAAAGTTTTTAACTGCATGAGTTGTGTTTATGGACTCCGCTCTGGCAGTCAAAACTGTATGAACTCAAGTTGGGGTAGTGAAATCGTCGTTAGCAATGACTTTAATTTAATGTTGTAGCTCATGAACGAATAAGCTCATTGTGTGCAAGTGAAGTGATTTATTAAAATGAAAAGGAAAAGTATGCAATTTTTTGACTTGCGATTAAATTGCTTCTACGATAATCTGGATAGGATGGAATATGTACGAATAATCCAGTGAAAGGCCATTTCAGCATGAAAAAGCTCAAAATAACAATGAAAATTAAGTAAATGCGATTCAGTGTACTGCATCTTTAGTGTACTTTACCGTCATTTTAAATGGTACGTATTGGAAAGGTAAAACGGATCATTTATAAATTCTGCATTTACGCTTAGTTCGAGAAACAATGTGAAACGAAAGTCCATAAAATAACTGACGTGATTGAGAAAGCATGGAGTATAAATTGTAACTACTCTTTTTAATCTTACGATCGTACCTCGAGAGACTATTTCGTGCTAATCACGGAAATGATTACTCTGACTTCAAGGAGATTGCGGCCGGAGTCGCACAAGGAAGTGTCCTTGAACCGCTTCTGTATGTACTCTACACGAGATATCTTGCAGGACAGAAACTGCGTTGCTGCCGCGTTTGCGGACGATACGGCGATATTAAAAACGTTCGATTCAATTGAAGCAGCAACTGAAAAGTTGCAACATGCTATCTATGAATTCTTGGCGTATTGTGCTGAACGAAAGCAAATCTACTCACGTCAACTTTATCTACAGAAAAGTGGATAGATTACCGTATATTTAAACTCGGCATACTGTACGAAAGAAACAAAATATCTAGGAATGACCCTAGATGTTAAGCTTAAGTGCAAATCGAATGCAAGAAGGAAACGCGACGAGTTTGAAAACAAATACCTACAAATATACTGGCTACTCAGAAAATATTCGAAGTTGAGCCTACTTGCTTATCTAATGCTTAACAAATGCTAAAGCCAGTGTAGACGTATAGTCTACAACTATGGGGTTGTACGAGGAAAGGCAATAGAAACATCCTACAAACTTTTGAAAGTTCTTAGAACGATCGTTAGCGCACCGTGGTATGTACGTAACGAAGATATCGGGATCTGGGAATTCCTAGCGTCGTCGTCGAAGAGATACAAAATTTGATCGTAAACACAAAGATCGTGTTCACGGCCATTGTAAACAGGGATTTTCGGACAGCAACTTGCCCAAATAGTCAGCCATGTCTTTATCTTCGTTTGGCTGTTGGCAGGGAAAGCGGTTTATTCCGTGTTTAATTTATTTCGGGGCGCATTTCGGATGTTTTTCGTCTAATTCGTTTGCTTGTTGTGACTATTAGCTCTAGGCCATCCTGACCGTGGTTTATCATCAGGATTTCCAGTTTAATCGTGTCGTTCAATGGTACTTTGAAAGCAGCACCTTCAACTGCGAAACAACTTCCCACTGCGATTTGCCTTTAAGAAGGGTGCTGATTGCAGATCGTTTCTCGATTGTGGTTTCCGCGACTTTCAACGAGTTGTTTACTCAAGATGAAAAGAACGTCAAATAAATTCTTATGACTTCAAAGTTCGACAAATTTTGGGATTTGCGAACCCTTTTGATGTAAGCAATCATAAACAAGTGCTGAATCAACAAACAAAAATTATAAAATTATGAAAAAATTATAAACACTTCTCAAAAACCACAAAAGCGGTTTTTCCCACTGTTCAAAAACGTGAGTGTAAAAACCGACTTTTATTACCTAAATGTATTGTTCAGGTAGAAAATTTAAGTAAAAAACCCAATGGAATTCGTAATATTCAATCTCCATTCTGTAGCGTATGTCTGTCTGCTTGACTAACGTTTCAACCATTTGAGTTACGAGAGGCAAATTTTGTTAACCGCATATAATGGAGGAAAACATTACAAAAAATATTTTTAGTGCAACGTGTTGTGTTGTCTAACGTTTCTTCAACGAATAGTTTCCATCTCTTAAGTACGATTCTGGAAAGTCTGCGAAATGTCCATCTATGGCTCGTATCACCTTCATTTGACTCTAGACGTCTTCCACCAACAAATTTCTTAAGATTCGTGTAGAAGTCAGAGTGAGCCAAATTTAGAGAAAATCGAGAATTTCCCAACAATTCGTAGTTCAAATGACTCAGTTTTGCCATTGCCAAGGTACCTTTATGAACAGATGGATGGTAAGTAATTGTCGTTCGTACGCCTAAAGGGGTCGAATACCAGGTTGCCAGGTACATGTATCCAACAAACTCGTAGACATTAACGTTGAAGTCATTTGGCTTTCGAAAATCTCATCTATTACGACGTTTCATAAAAGTGGCGAGAGAATGTCGTTTATTCACGTCACTTAAGGTAAAGTCATCCACGATTTAAGTATAAACCCAATCAAGTTGTACGTGAGCTTCGTAGTTGCACATGTTATGCACATCTTTTCAAATCCGGGTATATTTTGGAAATGCACGTTTGTACACAATAAAAAAAACGATTGAGAAAAGGAAAAGAAAACACCTAACCAAAGAAGCTTCACTGATGCTCCGTAAATGGCGATGTTAGCGCCTGCTTCGAAACTGGCGCTTATGATTTAAAGAAAAATCCATTTAATTTTGTTTATTTCTCAACTTCAGAATAATGTGTAGAGATGAAATTTATTTTCAAATTGTGGGCTATAAATATCCTAATTGACAATATAAACTGCAGCCCAGACTTGGCCCCGAGCGACTTTATCCTTTTTTCCAATTTGAAAAAGGAGTTACGAGGCCTGATGCAGATGAAAACGAGATCAAGGCGGTCGTAGGTAGTCATTTTGAAGGCAAAGAAAAAGAATAATTTTTTTCGGTGGTATTGAGGCACTGTATGCCCGATGTAAGGAATGCATTTCACCCGACGGAGATTATATTGAGAAATAAAGTATTTTAATCGGATCTTTTCTTTCACTTAATGCCTTGGGACATACACCGCCTCTCGTACGTTATCGAAAACATTTTAGTTTTGTTTAAGCGCATCTGTAACCTCAGCCTCTGAAGAACTATTTACAATTAACCTAAGGCGCGCAAAGAGCTAAGAACAGTTAAAGAACTTTGCTCATAAAATTCATAAAGACTTGCCAACTTCCGCTGACAAAGATGAGGTAACATCTTACTTATACTCAGCGTGAAAGTCTCAACCGGATTTGCGATCACCCCTTATGCGAATTCTAGTGCATTCATACGGACGAAATAATTTTTTAAAGAACCTTTCATATGCTGCTCCTTTATATCGGTGAACAATTGCACCCATCATGTTCTAATTGTTCAAAAGCATCCTCTTCAAATGAATTAGAAAATTCCTTTCCAAAGGATTGTGTAACTTTTGTATACAAAGCTTCCAGATGCTATTTTCTGTTTATTTGAAAGTTTCTAGTTTTAAATCTCTTTAAGAAAGTCATTTCGTGTGCTCAATGTTCTCTAATTTAATTTTCTTATGAAACTCAACCTTCTTCCTCAGCTCCTTCTCTCCTTCGCCATACCTCTTCAGGAAGAACTGGTTTTCGTTTGCATAGATGAAAATAAACAAAACTGCAATTCCCTTCACCACCAAAAGCTAATGATATGCAAGCAAAATGTAGCCACCTCTCTCATTTGTTAGTAAATCCTCCTTATGAATAAAACATGTTTATTCTGTGTGAGTATTGGGGAAAAACAACCACATGAACCTATCCTTTTCCATTCCTTGTATGCTATATCAACACTTATTTATTTGACATCAATTACCTTCATATCGAATTTCAATTCCATTTCAGTTATCCTTCCTGAAACGCCTCCTGCCAATTGTCAAGACTCTCGGTGCAACTGGAATTCTAATCGAATACGAGGATATGTTTCCCTATACCGGATCACTGCAACCACTGGCCGCACTGAATGCATACAAATCCGATGAACTAAAGGTACGTGTTTGTGTGTTTGTATATGTGTGAAAGAGGAAAAGGAATAAAACGAATTTCCTCTCTGGAAAGTCAATTTTCATTTTGCAATTTCCATTTCATTTCAGGATTTTCTCGAATCAGTTGCAATGCATGGTCTCACAGTCATGCCGTTGGTTCAAACCTTCGGGCATATGGAATTTGCCCTAAAGCTGCAAGGCTTCGAACATATGAGGGAAATTCCCGAATCACCACAGTCCATATGCCCCAGCCAAAAGGTATCGATGTCATTTCTGCAGGATATGCTGACACAAGTGATTGATTTTCATTTGAATGTTGGCGGCGATAGTTATTTACACGCGAATAACAATCTGTCACATCATCCAGACCAGCTGCAGCAACAGCACCAACATCAAGCCCCGCACCAGCACCATCAGACACTAAGATTCAGTCACATTCATATCGGATGCGATGAGGTTGCACGTATGGGCGAATGTGATAAATGTCGGCAACATTCTCGCAACGAGCTATTCCTATCGCATGTGACGGCCGTTGCCAGTTTTGTGCGGGCCAAATGGCCGCAACTGAAGGTTGTCATCTGGGATGACATGCTACGGGATATGACGTTAAGTGAAATGCAACATTCGCACATTGGGAATTATGTTGAGCCAATGATTTGGGTTTATGCCAGTGACATTTATCGTTTTATCCAGCCTCAGCTTTGGGATATGTACTCGAAGGTGTTCCCCACTGCATGGGGGGCGTCAGCTTTTAAGGGTGCATTCGGTGAGAGCCTCATGATTCCGTTTATACAGAGGCATTTGGATAATAATATGCGATGGTTGGCTGTGATTGCCAGGGAGGGTGCGAGGTTCGTCGATTGCAAAGGGTTTGCTATTGAAATTTCAAAATTTGCTTTCTATTGGTTTTCGTAGATTTTCCAAAGGCTTCAAGGGACTAGCTTTGACTGGTTGGCAGCGTTATGATCATTTTGCGACACTGTGTGAGCTCTTGCCTACTGGTATGCCCAGTTTGATAACATCGCTGGCTACAGTGTCGAAGGGATACTTCGAAGTGGATCCGAAGGAGAACGATATACTGAAGGTGTTAGAGTGTGCTTTTCATCCAGATAGTCGGTGAGTTTTTAGGGAGGGTGATTTGAAAATACAGTGTAAGTATTTCTTGTCAGAGTTTTAGAGTTTGTGTGATTATGTCGATGGTTTGAAATTGAATTGTTGCGGAGATTACGGTTCCAGCGGATAAATTTCTAATATATTCCAAAGACCTAAGGTCTTCAAAGGTTACTGATAGAATATTTGAGCGATTTGAATTCCTTTATAGTTAATTAAGAATGCCTTGGATTTTTAGTCAACAAATATTTTTTTACGCAACGAACCTTAATCCTTAATGTTGTATCCTGAAATTCGCAAAGAATAGAAACTTGTTTTCCATAAAAGCTATGTCATGTAGGAACCTAAACATAGTTAAGGAAGATGGTTGCTGATTTCCAATAATAAGGAGACCCACGGATGCCATTTTGATAATCAGGCTACGGAGGCATCTTCCACGATCGTGAATGACTTTCTTTCTCTGCTTGAATGCATGTATTTAAGACACACACTAGAGTTTATTAAAAGCTTTAGAATAGCTTGCGTTAGTTAGGATTTGATTCCACTCGCATGTTCGTTTATTTTCCTTGGTATTGGAAAAGGTTTGCTTATATGTTTTCATTATCGTTGTCAGTTCTGACTTGCTGGGGTTTTTCAGTGGAAAATTCCTTGTTTGGTGTGAGAAATGCTTGCACTTTTACTTTTATTTGTGCATGATAATACATTTCTTAACTTGAAATAGTTTTTCTATGGAGCTTCGTGGTCCGAGCAGAGGTTTCAATGGTATGAAGGTTTTCCAGGCATCGCGGTGCTTAGCTGCTTAACCTTACTTATTCTAACCTAATCTTGTCTGACGCTTTCTTAATGTGGGAAGTACTTGTCTTCTATTTTTATCTAAGAAAATAATAAATTTTCTGGAGTGATGTATGTAGTTCCTGCCTTAAGCTTCGATTTGAGAGTTTTTTTCTGGATTCAAAGTGGATAAGCCACAAAATTCTTTCTGGAGAGGTTATAAAGGGAAACTAGGAATCTTGCTTGCCAAATTTAACGACCGTCTTTGACACTACCACTTTTCAATTTACAATATTTACTTCAAATGTTCCACAACATTGAGCCATAAAGCTTTCTAGCCTTGGTTTCGACTTAGTTGAGCTGCTCATTCAACCGATCACCGAGTACGCCGTGGTTAAGGAATGTGTTTGATTTTGTGATGAACTTCGTACTCGGTAATGTGCAAGTTAATGGCTGCTATGTAGAGGGAGGGCGTCCGGTATAAACCGGTACAAGTTCGATTTCCGTCATCATACATGGATAAAATGTAGAGTTTTTCATCACAGTTCAATAAAGAAGCTGGAGATATGGTTTAAAAATTATTTCTTGAAATTTTTTGATGTCCGCGAGACGAGTTTTATACATTTTGTAACTGACGATGTTTCTCAAAGAAAGTAAACCAATGCTAATATCTAGATCAAATAACTTCTTGTTTAATACTGGTACGGGAGGGACTGTAATTATAAAGCCAAATAGAAGCGACTATTTCGTGATAAAGATCCATTTGTAGAATGGTAGTATCTCGATGTCATTGAAGAAACTAGGTTATCTATCAAGCCTAAAATCTATACATAGGTATCACCCTTATTTTAATGTTCACTTTCGGCTTTCTCCCTGAAAGTTTATAAATCCCACCGATGGGGCGGGAAAAGGAGAGGTATATAACCTATATTTAAAACAACTCTCGCTTTATTTAAGCTTTGCATATATTATAGGTAGGAACGAGTAGGTAAGAAAGTGAAGGTAAGGATCGTTTATTACCAATGGATGGGATTTATCCGAAGGTTACGCTACTTCTCTTTGCTTTAATTACTCACGGTGCTCATATGATCTTCTTAATATTAAAAAAGAAATATTTACTTACAGCCGCTCAGGGCACCCATGGATAGAACTACAAAGCCAATCACATTTCTGTAAGCTCTTCACCACCTGTACGTATCCTGGAAGTCTAACATACAAGTTTGCATTGCGTCTCTATGATAAACAAGTAGAGATACAAAACTATTTGGTTCATGTGCAAGAGAAAAGTGCCTGGATGTCTGACTATAATGTCAAGCATAATTTCAGTTCTCCATTGCGTGTTCACGAGCTAACCGCAAACACTCCATCACTAATCGAAGATTTAGCAACTATGGCCAAAGAGGCTCACAGTGTGATGGCTGAAGTTTTCGATGAGGTAATATTACAATATAAACTGATTTTGTTGTCTTTTTTAAATTCATTCGTACATTCTCTTGCAGCACACAATAGCAGAATTTATTGAACAGAATATCTACCCGCTTATTGTTTCGCTTCGCAAACACATTGAAAAGGCGCAAAGTTTATTACAGCGTCAAGTATGGCCAAGACGACCGCTACCCTATGCACGAGAGCTCGTCCAGTTCGATTTGGTTCCAAATAATGAACAGCAGGATATAAAATAGTCTTTCTTTCGGTTATCATTTTCGTCTTTTAATCCTCTTTCTCTCTTTCCACTTAACACATCATAACACGGTTACAGTTGAACACACACGATAAACATAATGTATGATAATTACTCTTAAAACAAGAAAATCTATTCTTAAAGTTTTATTTTAATAGATTTAAAAAGGTTTTTTTTTAAATTAGGATTGTTGATGAAAAGATAACGCAATGATAAATATAATGTTAATTTTTCTAAAGCTTTGTAATTACATAAACGGAAAAGACTTTAACTGGAATGTTGTTTTATTTGAAATAAGTCATGGGCAATAGTATTGCAAACAAATATTCACTCCGATGGTCATATTACACAGCTCGACACGATGTATTTATTTAATGACGAAATGGCACTAAGCCCTGCAAGCAACTCCACAAAGTCGATCTGCCAATACAGCGCAGACAGAGTGGAAGATGTGGAGCATGTGTTCTTATAGTGTCCAGGAACTCACACTAAACGGGAGATGGTAATAGGAGAACACCAGAAAATCTAGTGGCATACACGGTAGAGTCAGAGACAAAATGCAATGCAGTGTACATTTTCGCCAAAAACATGTACAACGGACTACACGCACATTGGTACAATAACACAAAAGCAGAACGCACAGAGAGAGGCCAACAGAGTCAATACAAAATTATAGGTGTTATTAAGCATTTGTGTGTAGAATTGCTTAATGACGGTAAAGCAGGGAACAGGGGAGAGGATGGAAGTGATTTTAGCCGGTAGAAATCTGGCATGCTGTTGAGCCGATTCTACAGTATCTCTCGAAGATTCTCACATAGTCGATTGGTGATATTACCTGGAGAATATAAGTGACTGTTTTATTGCTCTGAAAAGAAAAAGCTAATACATTCGGTGTGCGTATCGTGGTCCAGTGATTAGTGCGTTGGACAACTACTTTACGGAGAAGTTCAATGTTCGAATACCAGAAAACACCTATTTTTCTAGAAGTTTTCATCACTCAACATTACGCCACGGCAAGGATAATGAATTATGAGGTCAGGCGGCAGAGGGCTGTACCAAAGGAAACATCATCGAAGAATGAAAATTATCCATAATACAGTACATACATATGTATTTCTATAAGAAAGCTGAAGATTTGTCTTGGACTTCTTCTCGTTAAAAGTACTGAAAAAGACCATTCTGTGCACACCGAGAGTACATGCATAGCAGACTGCATCGCACCATTGGACCTGACCACCTTACGAACAGCAACGCGTGGAGATGGACGGGCATTGCTGCCTAATGACGTTTGAAAACTGTATAGAGTTAAACAAAAGCATGTACAGGCAAACTCAGAAAAGACGAAAATTTACAATCGGTGGTGAAAATTTTGAAAGAACACATTTTTTAAAGGGATCATGTTCTTGTACCGTATAGCAGGACTGGGATGATACAAAACAACATTTACATCTCAGTTGTCTTCTTTGTCAAAGGCAACAGCGGTTGGATAAAATGATTTTTCATTCAATCTCATAGCTGGTGTCGTTTCTAGACTAGGTAGATCACTTCGAGATCTCATATTTATCTATGGTAACATCGGTGTTGTGCCTTGTTTCTAGAAATGTTATACTTCTGGTGTTGACATGCGAGTGTTGTACAATCATTTTTAATAAGATGTTGCAGACGTCAAACAATAGCACGTTATCTTGGTTAGGCTTTTGCCCTACCTTCATAGGGAAGTGAGATGGATGAGATTGGCAGAGATATCTCAACTCGACATTACTCTATGTAACTCATTTCTATATTCGTTAACTCGAAATCAATAATGACTGGGGATCTTAATTTGTTTGGCTCACCTAGAGCTGCGCTGATAAGAAGCAATCGAGTTGCTGGCGAAGTGTTTTAGATATTTACACCGATCAACAGATAAGATCTTGTTTATAATGTTTGGGAGACTGATGCATCAGTAATCTGTATACGATGTTTAGATTCTATTCATTGGGAATAGTCTTGTCTAACTATACTTAACAGAAGACTTGATGCATGCTCCCTCCCTAGCTGTCATTAAATTGATTACCTACGGCAGGAGGTCTGGAAACTGGGAAGGAAATAATGTGGGTCACTCAACGATCCTAAGAAAATACATTGGTTATGTATCTATCATTGACTACACCACGCCATATTTAGACTTCACGAGACAGTTCTCTTGCGCCTACCCTAGCAGAAAAAAATGGAAAAATGGCCACTGACCAAATGCGTAGTCCATATCTGTGTACACAGACTGTTCCAAAATGGACACTGGCGTAGGTTCTGGCATTTTCTCTAAGCCGCTGGGAATAGTACGATCAGTTCGACTCCCAAACCAAAGCAGTGTTTTCCAAACGGGAGTCTTGGCAGTGACAACAGACAACAGTCTGCGGTAAGGGCAATACCTCCTGAAGGTATTACCTTCTTAATTGACAGCCAGGCAGCTATAAAAGTTACTGCGTCGAAATAAAATCGAAGCTTGTGATGTACTGTCGCGAAGAACTGAAGGCTCTATGTACGCAGCACTATGTACGTTGAACTCTGCCGGATTCCTCGACATGAAAGAATACCAGGCAATGAGAACGCTGACGAGCTGGCAAGAGGTAGCTCGGTACACCACGAGAGAAGCAAACTATAGGTGGAATTTCATAGAAAGACCGGAAATCTATTTCCACCCTCGTGGGTATCATCACATGGCACAACACTGCGTTGACGGAAGAGGAGTTCTGCAGAGGCTGTGGCGAAGAGGAAGCGATTGAGGATAGAACCCACTTTCTATGGCACTGTCCCGGCCTCCAACACGAAAGGTACAAGTTCCTGGGGAGACTTCTTCAATAACCAGTATGCCAACAGAGACTTATGAAATTCATCAAATCCACAGATGGTTTGTATTAATGGACCGTAAAAGACGTAAAACAGAAAGCATGTAGTGTATATACATATATTTATAAAATAAAGGGTTGCACCAAGTAAGAGACGATCTTTTTCCCCTAATGGGTAACATAATGGTTCAGCACAGTATTGAGTTGAGTGTGGTGGAGAACTTCTCCCCGCCGCTTGTTTGATTCGAGACTGAATTTTGTCATTTCCACTTAATGCAGATCGGGTGGAAGAAAGTGGTGGCTGTTAACGGTGAAGTTCTCTCCATCCCTGGCTTTTTTAAATTTTAGAAGACATTCTTCAAAAGTCCACTTTGCAAATTTCCAAAGATCATTAATATTCTTACGACTCCACCTTAGAACTTTCTAAACAAAGCATGCTACTTCTAGAACTGTGAAATTCATACGGCACAGAATATCGGAATGGAAACTCACTTGTGTATATCTCTCTAACCTCTTGACTTAGCAACGCCACAAAAATAAAGAAAATACTTAACCACCTCCTCCGACAATCCACAAATTGATAAAACACTTCCACGTAAATAAAAAAAAACATGCTCACCCAACTCTAAACTCTGCATTATGTCGCTGTTAATTCGTTTAAGTATCGAAGATTACCGAGTACTACGATAAACTGAAACCACATAACAAAGGTGTACACACTGTGTCATCGTGACTCCCCCCACTCTCGACTCCTCATAGCTCTACACACAATCCCAGAAAATGCAATTGCTGGCATGCATCACACAAGTTTTCCCCACCCTCTATCATCAACAAAACACACAGCAATTGACTATTCATTTCAATGAATCGTTCTCGCCGATAACATCTTTCAGGCTTGAGAATTTCAAATGATTTAATTTCAGTCTCGTAATGAGTCTCGCTGCTGGTGGAGTGTCTCAGTTCAAATACGAATTTTCAAAAACAATTATTTCCTTAAACGGTTTTTGTACTGCGGAAACAAAGTGCCTTGTCGACTAGATGGCAGTGCTCCCAACTGCATTCATTGACAAATAGGGGTGGAAAATAAATAACAAAAAACTTTCCGTGCGGCAAGAAAACATTCCTCCTTTTAAAAAAATCAATAGAAGTGTCACTTTGTGAATTCTAAACACAAAACTGCGAGTCAGTTCCAAGTGCAAAGTGTAGTGGAATTTCAGTGTTTTGCGGGCAACTTTTTGGATATTTTTCGAACAAGCAAACAAAGGCAACGCTGTCACATTCAAATTGAAATACAATGGGTGTCAACGATCATTCTCCGACGTCAAAACTTTCACTCGAAATATTTCAGGAAATTTTCGAAAAAGTCGAACCGGGTGTACTGATTGATTCATTTGAGGTAAGTACAAGTGGATTTCAATGGAATACGAGTATTTGTCGATTTTCAAAGTACACCATTCCTCCATTGTGTCGCACAAAAAAAATGAAAAAGAGAGGAATGGCAATAATTTGGGCGGCTCACACCCCCAGCTTCCATATATGGATGTAGACTTTGTATTTTTTTTTTTAATTTATGGTATGTACGTATCGCGTAGGAAACACCGGGATCCGGTCGTGGAGACAATTACACCGCTACACTCTATCGTATACAATTGACAGGTCACCGCAAGTGCTCAGCTGATGAGGGCAAGAAGCAGAAGTGGGAGAAGAGTGTCATATGCAAGAGACTTCCGGAGAATATTGCTCGGCGGGAGGCGTACAAAAGTGATAAATTATTTAGGTAATTTAAATTTTATTTATTCATTTATTTCGTAACAAAAAAAGTAAGAAAAAGTGTGCGTCGGCCGGGAATCGAACCCGGATCAACTGCTTGGAAGGCAACTATGCTAACCATTACACCACCGACGCCCTTGCGACGCTGATTGTCGTATTGCTCATATAATAACGGGAACATTTGCTTAGTAAATTATTTAACACTAAAAATATGTACAGTAGAGTATAAAAATAATTAACTCTGCAGATTAATTTATTCAAAAAGACATTTTTAAACCCGACAGAACTTTAATTAAAAAAATAACCCAAAAAATTAGCTTTAATCCTTGACGAAGTGCATTCTGCCATTCTAATTTTGGGTCACATTTTCGAGCAATGACAGCCGTATGTCACGAATAACACGAACATGTTGGCTTCCATGTCCTCAATTGTTGCTGATTTACCAACATAAACCAGTAGTGACTCCACGCAGCCTCACAGGGGATAGTCAAATGGTGTCAATTCACACAATTTAATAGACCAATTGACAGTCCCATTGAACTTCAGGTCCAAATGAATTTAGCGTCAAATTGCGATTTCAATAAACCAATAGTTTCGGTCGCCAAAAGACTTGTACCGCAATCTTCTTGAATCTGCGTCTCTTTTTCATTGAATCTAAATTTGGAAACAATTAAATATCAGTTATCATCGTTCTCATCGGCCTCGTTTTTGCCGACCCAAGGTCCGATGATGCGACCAGGCTGGAATCTGGTGCATTTTTCTGGATTTAATTGGATTTGACGGGTGTCAGGTGGTTCTTCTGGTGTGTGTATCATAATATTCAGGTTCAACTTTCCTTGCCTGTTGAGTTATGTATCTCTGTGCGTCCTGCTCTTGATACATCCCCCATAGACTTATTACACGCTCACCATGTCGGCCACGGCCACAGGCTTTTCAGGTGGCTACTTCTCTGGATAGGAGTCCCCTTGCTGATTTTTGTTTTGTTGACAGGAGTGATTTCCCTACTTTTAAGTTGAAGAACTTCACCTCGATATGAGAAAAAAGGAGATAGTTACGTGGGCTTGTAGAAAATAAAATAGAAAATATAAGAATCCCGTAAGGTGGCATTTGAAACGCTAAAGCTGAAATGTTGTTCTTTGAACGACATTCTGTTTGCTATCAAGTGTCATGCTAAAGAACAAATTTTTATGATTTTGGCTTATTTTTGAACAAAAGAACAGTTGTGGATGGAGTTTTGAAAAACCTAAGCGCCATGGCTAGATAATTGGTCAGGAAAGTATAGAGCAAAAGATTTGAGTTCGAACACCAAAAACGTTAAAAGTTTGTCCACCATCTGAAAAACGTATTGAGTAGTAATAACTGTCTGTTTTTTGAGTTTTCTAAGCGCAAAATTGTTTGGAAAATCCTCAAAGCCGGATGTAGAAAGGAGTTCTCATTTTTATAGTAAACATCAGTATTTTATAAGTGAATGATTTTATAATCTATTTGAGCACATATTATTCTTCTTCTTTATTTATATCTTTTAGGAATGAGGTAGAATTTTACACGATCATTATGCCAGAATTAATTAAATTTCAAAAATCAAAAACCGACAATTTTTTCAAAGCGATTCCGAAATGCTACCTAGCACGGCAGGATCTTTTAATTATGGGTAAGGTGTTCCATTACAGCACGGCTATGTACTAGTATAATACTTAAATTGTAGAGGACCTTCGAACTCGTGGTTTCAAAATGCCGGATCGAAAGAAAGGTTTAACCGTCGATCAAGCGAAATGCGTACTCAAAGAAGTTGCAACACTACATTCGCTCAGTTTAGCATACAAATTTCAAAATCCTAAACAATTTGACAAACTTAAGAAACTCATAACAGAAGGTTTGTTCTGTCCATCGAATGAACTGTGGTATAAAAATTATTATGAACAACTGACAAAGAATGCAATTAGTATGGTAAGCATTGTGTCTTTGATTGCCAAAACCGAAAATGTATGCTTTTTTTCTATTATTTCTAGGTTTCAGACGTTTTACCCACTGATTCGAAATATATTTGTGCCATAAAGGAATTCGCTGAGAGTTCATCGTTCTTTTCGCGAATGGTCGGATTGGTGAACACAGAATCACCGTTATCGGCGATCTGTCATGGGGATTGCTGGGCAAATAATTTTCTCTATAAATATGACACTGAGGGGAATGTTCAAGAGGTATGGCTTTACAAAATTCATAGGTTTTCAGACGGCAATACAATATTTCTTTTATAGGTGAGCTTAGTTGATTTTCAACTCATACGATACAGCTCCATTGCGTTGGATATTGCGAACTTACTTTTCTGTTGTACCAGCAAATCGATGCGTGACGAACATTTGAATTCTTTCATCAAGCACTATACCACTGAATTATATAGATCACTAAAAATACTTTGTGAGCTTCCAGAATTTTGCGATACCGAAGAGAAACTTGAAAAACTGTAAGTTGGATTATTAATAACGGGTTTCCGGGTTTTCTTAATTAATCCACTTTTAGTTTTGCTAGCGAATTGAAAACCTATGGACGATTTGCACTTGGTCTTGCCCTGGACATTATTCCGATTAGCACGTGCTCATCGGAGGATGCTCCCGATTTGTATTTAGTTTCACGAACAGATGCCACCTCTGGAGCACCAGAATTAAACTTTCCGCCGAACGATTTGTGTCGACAGAAAATGTCAGAGGTTCTCATCGATTTGGTAGATGGTGGAATGCTTTAGATGCAAGGTCTCAGAATGCCAACGAAATGTTTTAAATGATAATTATTGCACAAACCCATGACAATATTTATAAAACGAAAATTCCGAAAGCATGCCAACAGTCAAGCAAACTAAACAAAAAATGTAGACATAAGCTTCTGGATAGCAGTAGATGGTATAGAAAATGTTTCTCTTGCCGCACCACCTTGCAGGTGTGGGCATTTTTCAAACAGTATTTTATGGAATTTCAAACAAAAAGTATTAAATAAAAGTTTACGTACAAGTCAATAAATGTGTAAATAAAAGTTGAAGCACTGTAATTATTGGAGAAAAGTGTCCGAGGAGCAAATATTCCGTTTGAAGCCGATGCAGCAGAAAGACATTGTAATATGGACGTAAGTAGCAAAATTTTAAGCAAAAACTTTTGTCAAGTTTGGAAACTTTCCAGCATCTATATATGTGCATAGTCGAGCTGTTCGATACAACTCAGAGAATAAAAGAATTCATTCAACCTTACGTAGAACAATAAGGTATATACATAACTACTTACATACTTACTTAACGGGCTGCCAACTCGTGTAGATTGCCCACCTGAGACACACCAGCCTTTCATGGGCTTCGGTCTAGTGCGATTGCTTCCAGTTCTCTAGACCAAGCTGCCAAGTAGCCGCGATCGCTTGGTCTTTAAAACGGAGGCTTGATCTTCGTTGACGTCTTGAGCCCGTGAATTGGGACTCGAAGATCCTATTCGCTGAAGAATTATTCCCCATTCGATCGTTGTTCTACGTGGCTGACTGAATATAGTCATCAACCAAGTACACTGCAGACCAAAAGTCTACAGGGTTGAAATCTTGTGATTGCGGCGGCCATATCCTGATTTGTAAGATTTCTTCATCTCCCACCTGTTTCAGGTAGTCTTGATAAAGTTTTGATGTGTGTTTAGGGCCGTTGTTCTGTTGAAATACGAATCCTTCGCCAATAAATCTTAGTCTAGAGATTACAGACAGCGTTTTCTTCCAATATTGTTTTGTTTGCCTCCTTATTCAGCTTTGCAATCACTTGAACCAGATCTTCCACTCCACTCGAAGAGAAACATCCCTAAACGATAACAGAACCGCTTACATACTTGTCGGTAGGAACCACACAGTCTGGCAGCATCTTTTGTTCAGCGCTGCGTCGTTTTGTACCAAATACTTCGAACTTCGCTCCATAAAACTCGGTTGAAATCTTCTTCTGTGTAGTCTTTATGCTTTTTAGCCCATTCTAAACTTTTCTGTTTGCAACTCGCCCAAATAGTTCAGCATGTCTTAATCTTCGTTTGGCCGTTGTCACGGATGACGATTTATTCCGTGTTCCATTTATATCGGCGCGTTTTAGGGTGCTTTTCGTTTACTTCGTTTGCTTGTTGTGACTATTAGCCGATCCTTGTATTTAGTTGTGTAGCTCTAGGCCATACTGACCGTGGTTCATTATCAACACTTCCGATTTAAGCGTGTCGTTAAATGGTACATTGATCGCAGCACCTTGGTACCTTTAACTGCGAAGCAATTTCTCGCTGCGACTTCTTTAAGAGTGATAATTGCAGATCGATTTTCGATTCTGGTTTCCACAAGTTGTTTTCTGATGAAAAGAATCTCAAATAAATTCTTATGACTTCAAAGTCCGGCTCTTATGGAAGACTCTTACAATAAAGGTCGACAAATTTTGAGATTTGCGAACCCTTTTGATGTAAGCAATCATATACAAGTGCTGAATCAACAACCAAAAATCATAAAATGTAATAATTATGAAAAACATAAACACTTCTCAATAAACAAAAGCGGTTTTTCCACTGTTTAAAAACGTGTAAAATCCGATTTTTATTCTGTGAATGTGTTGTGTATTGTTCAAGTAGAAAAACCGATGTAATTCATAAAACTCAATCTCCATACATGAATGAAGTCAGCGGTCTAGATAGGCCTGAACTCTTGACCTGCAGTGTATAGGCTACCAACAACCGAAACTCCATCTGTCCGCCGCTAAGAACAAAACTCCATTGTTGATAGCCTTAGCTGCCTAAGAAGTAAATCGCGAACTCTACGAGCTGTACTCAGATATGGAGTTAGTGCTAAAGGTCAAGATACGTAGATTACATTGGCTCGGCCGCATCGAGTGCATGGATAATAATGATCTAGATCAACAGGATCTTCAAAACTCAACCCCGAGGTTCGGAACGACCACCAGGAAGACTGAGCCTTCGTTGTTAAGACCAAGCTATAGCGGAGGCCCGGAATCGACGAAAATGGAAGGCTACCCTGTCTCAAGCAGACAGTAAGTAGTATTTAAACCTTATGTCGTTAGCAAGAAAAAACAGCATTTTATATTTGTTTCTTTTTTAATCTCTGCATAACAATGATTCCTCTGTAGCTCCATCATCATACATACAACTTTACATATGCATATATGTATACATGTGGTGTGTTTATATAATTACGCATAGAATATATATATGTACTTTGTTTTCAGCTTATTCATCAAATACAGATCTTAATGGTATCCTTTTAATTTTCACATAGTCCTTCATCTGTTATTTTCCATTCAAGCGCCTCAGTGTGTACAAGTGGTTTAATTAAAAAATTTAAACAAAAAAATAATAATAACTTGTATGCACAATTTTACCAAAAATTCATATAAAAAAATAATTAAATTCAATCAAGTTAATATGTAGTATCAGTTAGCAATCGTATTGAATTGAAGTAAAACAAAAGAGAAAAGAACATAATAAAAATACTATACTGTCCTATGGCGAGCTAAGAAGCATATTTCACATTTAATTTGAATAAACATAAATGCCGACGCACGGGATGTAATTTCATCGATTTCTTTTAACAGTTGCATTAACATCCATACATAGTTTCATTTATATATATTTGTTATATAATAGAAATAAAATAAAAACAAAAGTAAGGAGAAATTAAACAAAGGAAAAAACTCCGCACACAATCCATGTGAATGCATCACATTTCCTTTAGTCATCCTTTTGTTGATTGCTTGCGATAATTAAGAGTATATATAAAAAAATTATTATTAATAATAATAATAGTAAACAAAATCGACGAAAACCGGAGAAGAAATAAAAAATATTCCCTCCGTGATGCCTCCTCCTTGTCTTCTTTCATCTCTCTTTCTGTGTGTGTGAAATTCTGTTAGTACTGTGAATTATGCTGTTGGAGGATTTGCAAATTCTAAATAGGCATCCTCGAGTCCATGCTTTAAATCGGGTGTTAAAATGCTGACACAGGCTTGGAACACTTCGGGATTGGACTCGACCTGTTTAACAATACCAATCATGCGACTGCCTTCCTCGCTGAGCGGCTTAACGACTCCCGATTTGAATGCTTGTGCTATGATGGAGACGATGCGCGGAAGATTGGAATTATTTGCACCGAGGATGACTGGATGATTGGCTTGGATTAAATCGCACAGGTAGCCATAAATGTGAGGCGCCTCATCTTCATCTTCGACCACGGGCAACCATGAGTACCTGAAAGAAATCAAGATAATGGATTAATAATCTTTTTTTATTTCAAGAAAAACTTAGAAAAGAGCAACGAATTCTAGCAATTCCGCACAAATCGGAGCCACAGGCAGACAATAATTTAAATAATCTTTGAGCAAAGCGAGGCGAGTCTTTGAAACCAGATTTGATTCAAAACTCAATGACACTAAACTATACTTTCATAGTGCAGACGCGCGAAACGATGGTGCTAGGCCATGCTCCGCGACTCGTATTTTCAATTGTTTCACAGAAGCTAGATAGAGTGATAACCTGTATCCCCTTTGTGGGCCTAGGGCCTCTACTATGCCTACCATTGTGTACGGTTTCTGGTAATTTGCTGCAGCTCTCCCCAACTGCCGTGGCTCCGTCGCCACTGTTCTTCGCCAGTGGTCCAACAGATCTTCTGCCTTCCTGCGTTAACAAATTCCATTGCATTGCTTGGTTTGCAATGATACCGTCACCTTTTCGGGACGTGTGACCAATCCATTTTCACTTTCTTCGCCGAATTGTTGTGCTTATTGGTTCCTGACCCGTTCTTAGATAAAGATGTCCGTTGGATATCCGATCCGGCAAGACGTTCCTGAAGATGTTGCGTAAGCATATGTTAACAAAGGTTTGCAGCTTTCGTGTGTTGCTTACAGTCACTCTCCCAGTGCTGCATCCATACAACAACACAGTTGGATCAGAACAGTCTAAAGTCTGATATAAAAGTCCATTCAAGTCTTCCGACTCCCTGTTAACACAATCGAACGCCATTTGAAAATCGATGATCAGCAGATGAAGTGGTGATCTGTATTCAACGTTTAAACCATTGAACCGTTGAATAGTGTCTGTTGCGTTCATTGATGTTATGTAAGCAAAATATGCCTTCCAAAAGTTGATTTGACGACGTCACGCTCCAATTAGCAGGTCTGAAAGCCAAATTGCTTACGCCACAAAAGCCGGAAAAACAATGAGTTGTTTGGGTTGACGACCTTTAAGTTTACGTAAGACTGAATTGCTGGTGTGTGGCTGGGAATGTTTAGCCCACACAAAAATAAAGCGCATTCACCTTGTATTGGAATTGTAGACCGCTGATTTATTCGTGGCAGCAGCTGAAACAAGGTAGCCAAGGGAAGAGAAATGTTTGACGGTGTATACGGGCATATTTAGTTTTAAGTGAAATACGTAGGTTATTGTAACATCAAGAGTGAGCAAAAGTGAAGGAAACTTGGCACCTGAGCAGGGACCAGTGGGTCGCGAAGTGATTAAGCCAGTCGCCTAAAGTAGCCGCCGTGCGTGTTTAAAAAATAAAGTAAAGTTTTTAATTGGCCGTAAAATACAAATTCCTTGTGTTCGCACAGTTACGAACGTGGACGTACGTATAGTTCGGCTTTTAATGTTAACGTTAATACGCAAAATTTCTGCATATGCTGTAAGAAAAATCCTGAGGCGATTCAACGTTTTTTTTATTCTTCTTTCCTTGCACTACGTTTTGGATCCTAGCGTCGCTAAATTTGACCTCCATTTTGTTCGCTCCAACGCGATTTTTCTTCACTCGACGCCATTGCTCACTCTGTCTAGAGATATCTTTCGTTGGCCGGCCCCTTTTTTGTGTCCTTTGGGGTTTGAATTCAAAAGGGCGGCTTGGTACCCAGGCTTCAACCACCCTTATTAAGTGTACTGCCCACCACAAACGTCAAATAATATCTGGTTCATTATGTACATATGTACATCTTAGTTCATTTACCGCTAAACCTATTTTGATATCTACCCTTTCAATAATAGCGAACGCACCAGTGACAGCCCTCTGTGTTTTGCCAACTATGTATGGATTGTATCTAGGTTCTTCAGAACTGTGTCGGTCTCATTCACCAACTTTTCCGTTGGCCGTACTGGCAAAATTGTTAAGCGATTTGTCGAAGATTTCGCAAAGATTCTTGGCTTCTATAGAAACTCCCATAGAGAACGGGTTTCTTGTTTGAAAAGATTGGGAGGAAAGCCTTCCATTGTTCATACATCAATTAGGTGTTAGGTTAAGGAACCTTTGTATAATTTATGAGATGATGCATTAGAATTAGTTCTAACCCTGATTACGTCATCGGCATATCCTTACACTCATAGTTACTATTCTTTTGATTTTCTATTTGGATTGGATTGAGCTTATAACCAGAGGTGGCGATATCTTTCCTGATCACAGTACCTTCAATTATATCACATCAAGTGATCCCTATTTTACTCAACCAAATTGAATGAATAACGGCTTAACTCTGCAACATGATTTCCAGCTGCGAAAGTAAATGCAATTCAATGTTTCAACTACATTTTCATGCAAGTATTTTACAGACGATTCATTGAATGCTCTTTACCAATTGTAGGTCTAACGCTTCACTGCCGTGTCGATATAGGAACAAATGACTTCATGAACAATATTCTTACATTCTAATCGCGGTAGTCACTATCAATTTTAAAACCTCAAACCTCAATCACTAGTTATTCGTTGCACAAATACTGTTAAAATATAATGATAACTCGTTGATTTCAACTACTTACCACGCATTGATGATCTCATCAATATTCTGTAATGCAGAGTGATTATATTTCAAGATTTTTGTTACTGCCGAAATGGCATTCTCCGTTGGATTGACATTCTCTGGCTCACGGCTCTTGGGATCTTGAATGACCTGAACCAATATTGGGATGGCTTGGGCACAAGTTAAGGCAAACTGTTCACCAGCATACTGCAAAAGAATATTGAAATAGATAAAATCCGTTCAACCTATTATTTAGCAAAATAACTTACCTGTCCCAATACACCACACCCATATGCGGCTGCTTGCCTGACTTCAGGACTTTTATCACCAACGTACTGCAAAAGAGGTGCTGTGAATATCTGCTGATATTGTATGCAACTTGGACCGCAATATTCTAAAAAAACAAAAAAGAAACTTATAAAATCCAGACAATCCACTTGACGGGTCTTTTATCTCACCAATAACATCATCAAATATGCAGAGACCCCACTGTCTGTCGGACCAAGACCGAGCTGGCTCCAATAACTTCACAAAATGCGCTACAATGGTATCGAAGCAGGGAAGGAAATTCGACTTATTGGTCAAGAACAAAGAGTGAATAATGTCTACTATTTTCGATAGCAAATAAGTATCGGCTTCATCTTCATCGGCCAGAGCCTCTTCTACTCCATCGTCATAATCCTCTTCGTTGCGTGCTTGAATGCGCTTATCGGCACGCTCAAAGTGTTCCACCATATATTTGGAGATGATTTCTAGTACCTGCTTCATAGAATCATCAGAAAGACAGTTCGGTCCCAGTGTTTCGATACTCTTTGCCAATGACTGTAGCAATTCTGATTGTACTTCTGCTTCGGGCTCTGTGCCAATTGCCTTAAGCAATTCTGGACAAATGTACAACCACATGCCTTCCAAGTACTGGGGACCTTTGATTTTTGCACAGTCTAGCAAATAAGGAAGAGATTCGGCGGCTGCTGAACGAACTCCATCGTGGAAGTAGAACTTTAACATTGGTACCATGAGCCTCACGACCTCTTCAGCGTAATCAGCGAAACCATCCTTCAGTTCACGAGCGTAACACACTAACATTTCACATGCGGACGCCTTGTCTTCCATGCCAGCTGTACGAATGGCAAAGTTCTGCTGTTCGCCGAGATTGATGAATGACCAGTCGACATCCCCTTCGATATCCTCAACCTCGTCGTTGTCCAGCATAGCTACTTCGGGCTTCATAGCCGCTGTACGCATAACCGGTCCCATAACCAGCGGCAGATACTGCTCAAATTGCTTGCCCAGAATCTTACACATTCGAGCCCAGGCCGAAATTAAATATGATGTCTGTGGATCATCATCAGCTAGATCGCCTTCAGTATGAGTTTTTAGCAACATGTCCATAACCTCACTAGCGTCAGACAGAAACTTATCACGTCCTACAGCCAAACCGATGAGACTCACACACTCTATTGTCTTACCGCGCAGCATGCGCAACTTTTCGTCATTAGCGTTCTGAATAATGTACTTGAGGCATGGCATCAGACGATCGTAGTACGTGACAAACTCCTTTTCACATGTGTCTGCCACTGAGGCGATGGTGGTAACCACCTGTTCCAAAACCAATTTGTTGCCCTTTTCAACGAGCTCCTTGAATTTAGCATTCAAAATGGTCTCCAACTTGGACATAATACCATCCAAGTAGCCTGTCAAGATATTCTTCGGACAATCTTCGCTAAAGTTAACCAGAGCTGCTCCGGCATGCGCCTGAACTCGTGGATTCTCCACATCATCCAACAGACTAAGTAGACCTGGAATTACTTGCGCATGGAATTTCTTCTCAAAGATCGGAGCAAAATCGGTAGCCATCTGGCCGACAGCGTTGCAAGCAGCATGACGTACACGTGGATGAGGATCTCTCAAAAAGTTCAATACTCCACTCATTATGTTGTCCAACATCGCTTCCATTTGCTTATGGCAACCTTCACCAATGGCAGAGATGGCCATCAAGGCACCATGTCTCTGTTTCCAATCACTGTGACTCAACATCGCCGGAATGGCATTGATCACGTGCGGCAACACTGTCTTGCCACCAAGTCCACAGGCCAATCGATCCAGCGATGACTCAGCAATAATGTTATTATCACTATTATCGTTCTCGGTGACCTCATCAGACATTGCCCAATCCTCGTTATCATCCAGATCATCGGTCATCATCTGGAGCACCAATGGAATCAATGCAACCACATACTTCTCGGCCCGCTTGCGGACCATCGCTGGTGCATTCTCTGACATCGAGACCATAACTTCCAGCACCAAATGCCTCCAGGCATCCTCGACATCTTGACTGCTAAACACTTTCATACACATTTCGAAGATAACCTCCAACTGAGGGCGCAAGAACTTTGGACAATTCTCTGTCAAATCGATAAGCAATTTTAGCAAACTCTGATCGTCCTGCTGCTCGATACTCTCAACAGTGATCATTATCATGCGCGGCAATAGATCATTGAAATGCTTCAGTACCGCAGTATCCTTTTCGTGATGTAAAATGAAAGCACCAATGGCACGCACCGCCTGGAAACGTACCTCAGGATCGGCCGTTGGCTCAAGACTCTTCTGCAACATTTGCTTAATCAAATCCAAGTATTGCGTTTCCTGGTTACCAAATATCGCCGGGACCGAAGCGAATATCCTCAGTGCAGACTCTTGCAATTGGGCATTCGGAGAATTGGCGCATTGGAACAGAAATTGAAGGAAATCGGGCCATTGATTGTTACCGTCATCATCGATCAGATTGCGGGCTGCTTCGGCAACAACTTCACAGATCTTGCGACGTAAATTTGCCGTAACATCCTGCTGGACTGCAAGAAGGATTTGCTGCAACAGTTGTCCTTGAGCTTCTTGTGGGAGCTATTTAAAATGAGAGAATAAGAGACAGTTGAAATTAGTTAAAATTTAATTGGTGTCACAAAAGTGTAATACTCGTATATAGAAATAGAAACGTTCACAGAAATGTGCATTGGTGGTGTCTATGACCACAATTTTCCCCGATCAATGGACATGAATGCACTTCTTTCATCGAAATTATCTAAGGAACGAAGATATTTGGCATGACATGTTCCATGTTAAATTTTTCACACGAATAGGAGGACCTGAAGGGCGGGACAAGAACTCATGAGTTATTACTCTTAGTTGGCCATGTGTGAAAAACTACTGCAATGAAGCGTACTTTTTTATGGATTCAACGTTTTACATCTGCTTGAGTGAATCGCTTTGGCAAACAGATGCTTGAAAGCCTCCTCTCTGTGGTCCAGTTATTACATTGGCCACTCCTCGATCCTGATAGAGCAGTTCAACATTCACCTATGCTGGGTGCCAGGCGAGAGATGTTCTAGAAAACTGCAGGGCGGACGAGCTTTCCAGACAGGGTACAACTCTAAGGCCAACCTCAGATGGAAAAACGGCTCAACGTGTCACATCTCGAGACAGATCTGACCTAGGCTGGCCCATAAACACAGTGCCGAGTTGGTCAAACTAAAGCGATCATAGATCAGCTGCGCCGTCGGTGTTCTCGCTGGCCAGTCTTATAGGTCAACATGCCAGAAAACTTGGCCTCTTCGCTAACGACTTCTGCAGGAGCTGTAGGGACGAGGAGGAGGAGGAAACCATCCTTCCCCTCCTATGTACTTGCCCAGCCCTGTCGCGTAAAAGAATGCTCCATTTAGGGTCCCCCATCCTTTAATTGGTTTTGTTAGTCCCTGCGTCGCCTAATGGTTCAGTCCATGCTATCACAAAGGACCTTTACTGGTCTAAGTGTGCCTGCACTCTCGTGCGGACAGCCAACCTAACCTAACCTAACCTTAATGAATCGGTTTAATCTCAACAAACATTGAGGCGAATGGAACTTCACCTTTGTTTACACAGTGATACATACAATAATTGAAGCTGTGACGAAAACATTTGACGGATGAAGTAAGAAGGTAGCGCTGTGAAGTTGCTCAGTGAATGTTTTAAGTTTTGATCTTAATTTTTTAACCAGCAAAACAGTACAATATTCAAAAGATTTGTAATTCATTTTTGCACACATGTCATGTTTCTTCTTTCTCCTCATCTCTGTAACTACTGAAGAATTCATTATATGGAATGTCTATCCTTTAAGCATGCCTATGTATCGTACAGTAGCCAGTTATTACGTTAGTTAGTGTAGGGTTCCTGTCTTATGCTAAGGAAGTCCGTTAGATCTTCTTTGGTTTTTTTTTGGCCATAGTTGTCTATGGATAAGGCATTGGCAAAGTTGGCTCAATCTATGGTTGGCTTTATTTACGCATCCATGTGGATGAAGTACTTAGAATGACATTAGTGCTATTAGTACCGAAAGAGTCTCGTCTAACCAAATTGGTCAGCCAATGATAAAAATTTCATATTCACCGACGGATCGAAAAGTCTGAACAATTCATCATTTACAGTAACACTCGACAACTGCACCATGCTACGACTCAGAATTTTTCCACAATTCGCATCCATCTTCACTGCAGAAACACTTGCTATCTTAATAGCTCTTCCGGTGACCATACAATCGGGAAGAATATATGTAGTATGTACCGATAGCCTCTCCATCATAAAAGCTATCACAAACAACAACACAGATCATCTGATCAACATCCTAAATTTATTGATTTAATCTTCCAAATGCGCAAAACTGATTTGACTCCTGGTCACGTTGGGATGTAACAAACAGGCAGAAAAAGCTGCCAAATTTGCAATCAAAATATCAGTTTACCTATTCAATGTTTACTCTGACCCTACCAAACACATTAAATAAATGAGCTAACCGATTAGAGTTGCCTGCTTATTAAACAAACATTCCAAAGGCCACAAACTTCATTCGACTTTTGCTAGGCCACACTTTAGACACTCACACTTTAGGCTATTAAAAACCCAGCATCGAAAGAATTAATGAATTTTTAATTAATTCATTGTAGTCAGAGTGGGTACACCACAGACACTTTCTATTCGACATACTCGTCAATATGAAGTGAAAGTAAATTGAATGAAATTTCGGATCTACGATGCGGGCGAATTGACTTTTTTATGACACAAAATTGACATCGATTTTTCTCAAAACATTTAAAAGAAAAGCCCAGTTAACTGATAAATATTTTTGAAATTAAATAAGTAGAATAAATTCATGATTTTTTCTTAATTTAATTCATTTGAAGCCATCTATCTCTCCGTCCTTTCCAAAAAGCCATCAGAATTCTCCTGGACCTTATAACTCACGGTTAGGGTGTGAAATGCAGGAAGCAAACTAAACGCAAAATAAATTACTCGTATCTATTAATTTGAGGTACACATATGATTAGGCGGACCGTTTCTTATTCGTAGCTTTTGTTGACCTCGTTCATACATTCATTTCAAATACCACTAACAATCCTTAAAACTCTATTTTTAGTTAAAAGAAATAGTATTTCGCATTGCAAACAAATACAAGATCCGTACGGCCAATATAATATCGTGTATTTTTTGTGTATTTGTCAGTTCCAGATCGCTCACTGTAAAGTTAAGGTAAACTTTATTTAAAACACTACTGTAGACTATTTTATACAGAAGGTAGAGCTAAAAGGTTAAACCACTTTTGTTTAGAAAGCTTCTTACATATGTACATATTTTGCTGATGTAAAAGTTTTAAGTTTTTAGATACGACCCAATTAGCAAGATTTTTTGTTGAAGGGGTGCATAGATGAAACGGGAACGACTTCTCTTCTTTTTGTCGACGATAGCGCTATTATAAGTAGCGACGTGACAGCCGTTCAGAACACATTTAATAATTCGATTAAGACTCCCGATATTTTGTTGGACTTAAAGGTTTGCTCTATACGACAGTCGTGCGTCCAGCTTTAACATACACATCGCAGAGTTAGACGATGTGTGAATATTATAAAGGAAAAATTACAGCGACAGAGATGAAAATTTTACGGATGTCAGCGGGAGCGGTTTGTAGAAAACTTAGCCAACCCCACAAGCGGCGCAGTAGCAAGGCAGATACGTGGGAGAAATGTGTAGCATAAGATGTACGAGTAAGTACGCGTTATATATTTCAAAGGTTAATAAAAGAAAAAGAAGGCAGGGATGGTAATTGTTGGATTATTGAGATGTGGAATCTATCTCATCAAAAATGCTCACAAAAGTATCCAAAGATATCCTGGCAGAAAGGCAATCTGGATTTAAATTTTGTTTCGGTTAGAGTTTGTCATTTCTTTAAGGTATGCAGCATTGTGCATTACTATGCAAATTTTTTGGTTTTCTTGTAATTTGGTTCTGAACTGGTTACTTATACATATGCACATACCTATTTACATGACAGCTATGATCACGCAAAATCATTCTGATTTAAGATCGTGATATGCTATTTACGTAAACCTTCGCTTAGTTCGTGGGAGACTCCAAAATGCCAAATTCCCAAGAATATTTGTGTAGGAATTATGCCCGGAAGCGATTATAAGTGCAAGTCGGGCCTCGCTGTTTCGAACTTCAGGAGAATAAAAGAATACGGCCATCTTGGCGCAGTGTATAGTTCGTTAGACTAAGTTTGACATTCAAATTCTAAAGAATACCAAACAGTTTTTTTCACGGTCCCATCTCTCACGAATGTCTGACAAACATGCAAGAAAAATAGTTGCCATGAGAAGCTTCTACACTACGTCTTTGGGGTATGAATTTAAACGTAGGTGTCCTCGTTCGTTTGAAAAATATAATATGCACACACGATTGGGATATCCCCAATGTGGGTTGTTTGCTATCCCCAATGTTTGCGTCAAACATATATTTTTTTTATACAAAATTATTTTTTGTTTCGTTTAATTTCTTTATAAGAATTTTACTTAGGGAAATTTTAGTTTAATTTAGAAAATTTTACTGTACTGTATCTGGAGCAGGTTTCAAAAGGCGACAAAAAATATTACAGCATCATAATCGAGCATTTATGCCATATTTTTTCTATATCTCCGAATTTTCTCGCAGATCCTACGCCATAAATCATAATTGCACGTTATCTGTAAACATATTTTTTTCTGTTCAGTCCTTAGGTATGAGAGGTTGAGTTATTAATACAGTTAATTGATAAAAAAAAAGATAACGACAATAATAAGCCCCAATTCACACCCTAACAAAAAGGCATTGAACAATAAAACGAGCTACAATGCGTAAAGAAATCTACTGGAAGCGCTCCTGATAGACTTTTTTTTAATAGTTTCCAAAAACTTTTCACTTCAGGTAAGGTCTGGGAACTACGAATCTCGTTTATATATGTAAATGCACAAGGAGTCGATTATAGCAATCAGAAAAATGCATACATAAAACGTGGAACAGTGGAAAACAGACTTTTTTTATGGCGATAAAAATAATAATAAAAAAATTGGTTGCCATTGCAACAAAAGACGTAAACAAAAATTATCAAGTGTGATTAAGTTTACGCATTAATGGTTCCGTTACATAAGTGAGGTTGTACATATCTAGTGCAGGCTGCCATTATAACCTTAACTAGCCTAACAGGTTCGCATACCGAGAGAAGCCCGCAACTTATTCAACAAGTGCAACATCGTATTCATTAGGACCTTGGAACGACGATAGCTAATTGGAATGAATCTTTTAAGTGTCTGAGCGACTGATTCCCGGTGTTGTTCATGAAAATCTTTGATATACATATGTATGTAAGTTCTATGCCCTGAAAAGTGACCAGCTTATGTCTAAGGAAACGAAAAAGGACCTTGTTCTCCGAGAAAGGCAGCTCTTTAACAACTTGAAACATTCAGTAGATTCAGACCAGAAAAATTTTAGGTTAGGACCAAAAAAATCAATAGAAGGGAGACATACAGTTGAGCACAAGCCGTGCAAATGTCCCCGTATGATAATAATTGGAGTTGGTGAAGGTTTTCCCTTCCACAAGGTTTTGGAATAAATGAATAAATTCATCGAAGTGGTAAAGGAAGTTGTTAAGCCCTAAATAGAGAGTGCAAGAGAAGGAATGCCATATGTACGTCAGAGGGATTATCATTTCCATGACCACATAACTTTAAACTTTTCTTTTTTTTATATGAAGTATAGTTGGTCATCAACTGAGCCCTACTATACCATCCAAGCTCTCAAGGATTTTATCGCCCAAGTGATAGCCAACATTAACATACACCATTCATTTCAAACATGCTTACGTTTCCGGTCACGAATTGCAGCTGTTATGATACTAAAGGTGATTTTATTGAACAAATATTATTGAGGTAGAACGTTTGTACACGTACACATGTATTTTACATATGTATGCAGATCCTAATGAACGTGTTTTTTTTTATTTGCAGAAGTTATGACCCATTCTCCAATTTCCTCAAAAAGTCTCCGCGCCCAGTTCAGTAACGTTGTTCAATCTCCAAAAATTTCCGTTTCTTTATGCTTTGCTGATGATCGCTATAGTTTAAACACGCAGTTGTACACTTCTTTCCGTTTGAAATAAATTTTAATTAATCTGATTCTATCTAGCAGTCTCCAAGGGGTTACAAGTATTTCCCGCATCATGGGATAGAAGTGTGTATGGATGCATATACATATGTACATACACACGTTCATACATATGTACATTATGTGTGCAGTTTTATTACCGATACCTTAAGTGAATTAAGAAGACTCTCCTGACAATAACACTGTTTGAGGTTAAGGCGTTTGAAAATTTTCCGGTGGCAACAAATTAAACGATGACACCCTTTAAATAGGAGTACGGTAGGTACATAGTATGTATATGGTAGAAAAAAAAAACGAGACAAATTGTACAAATAAAGTATTCGTTTGGCAACTATGGGGCATACGTCTTTAAACCGAAACAAATAAAAACATAATCAACACATGGGCGATGATCATGAATTTCATTTGTCGAAAATATAGAAATATTTATTGAAAATATTTGCACCGATTTGTTATCTCATGCCTGCTCCATTAGCAAAGAATAAATTATATACATGTACACATGTATGTATATAAAAATAAGTGCAAAATTCAAAGCACAGTATTTTCTCTTTGGTTCACACTCGGGCCTTCGGCAGTAAAAACAAAACAAAGGCACAGGTGTTGATCTTTCTGACTGCTGGTTCTATATTGTTCTATATGAAAACAAAATGGATATCTTGTCTACATCTTATCAACCGAACAAATAAAATACGTCATGCATTCCAGTCGATAAATTTGAGCAATAATTTCAACTACTACAGAAAAAACCTTTCCAAAAAGACAAATGCCCCCAATCTACTGGTAATCAATTTATGTATCTACAATTATACATATCATTAAGCTCACTCACAAACTATTAAAAAACATTATAGCTCTCCTAGCCAATTGCATGCCCAAATTAATGAATTCCACATTTGCCGGTGGCAGTCTGTGTACGATGACTCATTCGTATCATTCTTGGAAGACAGCGATGAAACACGTCTCTGGTTCATCAATTAACAGTATTTAAATCGGCGTAATTTAAAGAATCGCTTGTGCTGCACTGTTTCTGTACGTTAACTAATTTAATTTCTTTTCTTTTTTTTTTTTAATTTCCTCTACACTTTCTCAATGACAATTCCAATGTACAAGGTCGCACACGCGAATTCTATCAAATGCACAACGCGATAGGCATGTATGTACTCCATCTGAGAAATACTTTTCAATTAAGGAAAAACAAAGAAAAAGAACTAAAAATAACATTCAAACAAGTGTGACGAGAACTTTGATCTTCAGATGGGTGTTGTTTGTGATTGGGAGATTCTTCCAGCCAATTAATTCAATAAAAAATACTCACTTCTTTGTAAAACTCAAGGAAATCCGATGTGAAAAGCCTTCGCAGTACGACAGCGGCCATAAGCCGTGCCTCCTCAGCCATTTGTCCATTATGCAGAGCGGCCAATAGGTGTGTCACTTTAACATTCCTCGGCAGATTGTTGTATGCTTCCTAAATTTTCAGAAAAAAAAAAATTATTAAAAATCAAAGACAAACGCATTCATATTGATTTTTTTTTTTCTCATGCATCGCTTCGCTTGTGTGCATTTGGAGGGAAAAAAAAGTCTAGAAAGAATCCTTCCTAACAAAGAAGTCCTTGGGGTGTTAAAAAAAAGCAATTAAGAAACATTAATCATCCACCCCAACGAAAAAAAAGTGTAATGCAATCCATAACCTGTGTGCTCTACTATAAATTGTTATTTTTAGAATATCTACATTTCTCATGTAAAATTAAAAAAAAATTCCATCTCCGTCTACAATTATTTTGACAGGCGAGAGGAGAAAACACGTTGTTGCGAGGAAAATGGGGAAAAACTACGTTGGACTTTTTGCAACATACAAATTCACAGCGATATGAGATGAGATTTCAGATTAAAATATATTCATTGGAAAACACAATATTTAGGGAATATTTTAAAATACCTCTGCTTGTTGTCGGACATCGTTGTCTGTGGATAAAAGTGAATTTAATAGCTGCTGAAACTGAACTTGATCGGCGGCCATTGTATCGTTTTTCAAAAGACACCGCACAAGAATTTTGCAACGCAGCACAGGCTGGTAGCACACGAGCAAAAAAGAGAACAAAGTATATTGCACTCGAACGTGCTTTTCGGTATTCGGTAGGTTGGTATGGATTTTGATTGGACGTTTGTATTTTTTTTTCGTGTCTTATTTCTGACTGACAGGTTGGCCAACCTGAAGAAAAAGATGTTTTGTTTTTTCGTGATGCTTTCGTTGTGGCTAGGCTACATAGGTAAATAACGAAAATGTTAATGAAAGTTGAACGAATTAAAATCAAATAAGAAATTATTTTTTTGCACGCATATATAAACATGAGGGAGCCTTATACGCTTGGAATTATTTTGAAATAATTGAAATTTCTTCTACATATAAAGTGTGGGCCATCTGAAAGTTTCTTTTTGAAATTACTATTAAAACGACACCGTTCAATATTTTTCAATTATTGTTCCTTTGTTGAAAGAGTCCGGAGCACATCCTCCTTTCCTTTCAAACCAAATTTACAATAATTTACCGAATGTAAATTTTTTTTTTATTTTCTAAAGAAAGGTTTACTAACTGGCCCTTGCTTCAAAATAGAAGTTGTAAGAATTAATGCTTTCAAATTACTCTTCGCTTAAACGCAAACAGTATTAAAAGAATCTATAGCAATCACTTTCTCTATTTTTGGTGTTTATATGTTTCCACCAAGCTGAAATCTCATGTTTCTCCATATACAGTTAAACTCATTCAAAATTCATTAGATCGAAATGAGATGACTACAGAAAAAATTACAAAGTAAATTACCTTATTTCCACACATTTGCAAAATTATCACATTATGTATACATTATGGTATAATACTATGTTCCCAGGAGAACCGAAATTGCAAGGTTTCGATTAATTTTTACCGACACCTAAGTAAGGCGTTCCCACCGAGTTGAAGTGATTTCAAAAGTTGAATATTCAAGGACTTTTTACGTAAGTCAGAAGAAAAATGGTCAAAACATTTATTGGCTCAAGTACGGTCCTTTGCTAACGTCACTTCGACCTTTCTATGGCACTCTGGCTTTTGTATTGTATTTCAGCGGCTAAAGTGTCCTCAGTTCAGCTGTTGAAACATAAATCTTTTTCATTTTTTATTTTTCAATTATCCTGAGCTTGGAATAAATCATTTCAAACTATATTCTCATTATGCTCCAGGGAAAATGTAATAAAATCCACTGAAACTACTCAAGATGCAGCGAACAAAGCTAATATTTACGCATTGGAAATGAACATACTGATACTTTCCAACATTATTGGAAGAATTTACATGACTGCTAAATTGATGTCATATTATAGCTAAATGGTGTCGTGTTAATAAAATATCTAAGAACTATCGATTGACGAAGAAATAAGTTCGAAAAAAGTATTTTGAAAATGTCGTTCAAAGTACGTATTAACAAAAGAGTAAAGAGAAACAATTTTTTACCATCCTTTGCATTGTAGCCAATTGAACCAAAACGTGATGAGTTCCGTAGATACCTGGAGCGTAGCGGTATCATAGAAGCTCTGACAAAAGTTTTTTCTAAATTGATCGACGAAGAAAAAAGACCAGAGAACCCATTAGAATACATAAGGGAACATCTTGGGGATTCTGTTCTTCAGTATGATAACATCGCGCATCTGCAAGCTGAATTGGAGGAGGCCAGGAATGAAATTCAAAGGTTGAAGAGCTTAGTACACGATGAAAATGTCGAATTGGATGCCGCTTCAAATAATGAAAATGCAGAACCGGAAGCTGCGGAAAGAAATGAGGAGACTTCTGTCCCAAGTGCCGACAATACCGATGAGCAGTAAAGTTAAGAACTAAGAAAAATCTGTAATTTTCTATCTTGTACAAATTATTTATAAGATTTAGGCAATTAAATACTAACCAAACCTAATAAGAGTGTTTTTGAGGATCATAACTGACGAGGTAAGTACAAGAAGGCGCAGCAAGTTTTATTGCAATGTTCACAACGATAGGGTGCCAGGTCAAGTTAAGTAAAACTCCTAATTGTTTAAAATTATAAATATCTACACAGTAAAGGCGAAGAACCAGCCTTGATTTAGAAATGCGCTAATGCTGTTCGACTATTTGTTTTGCTGTTCATCTCTTGGTCTCATAGATTTAGTGCCGCATTGTAGCCTCGATTTAGTAGGTAGGTACTTACCCTCGTATTATTTTGTAATCTTTCTCCCTATTTCCATTAGCTCTTGATTGTAAGCTGTAGATTTAATTAAAAGTTGGCTCCAAGAATAAGCGCATGATTACTTCGTGGCCAAAAACATTCCATAAGAATGAAGCAACTCCTTCAACTAATCACGAATCAGTCGAAAAAGTTGGACTGCCTCTCCTCTTTTGGACAATGGTATCCTTTTGTATCTTCAGGAGAAAAAACGCTCTTAAACTGCAAATTTAAGGCGTTTTCCCTTTTGCTAAGCATCTTAGCGAGCTAGGCTTATAGACAACACTGTCTGCGACGTTCGTGGAGAGGGTGATGATACTTCAGATGACTTCCTTTGTTATCGTCCTGACTTTGCCCGGATCAAGTGGCAGATCTTCGGTGCTGATGTGGTGAATGCTGATACTGAAGGCTCTGCATCACTGAAGAGCCTTCTAGGCTTTCTTCGAAAGTCGGAGAAATTCCAGTAAAATGGATAATCGATAATAAAATGGTAGTTTGTTGTGGATCTTCTGTCCCAGTCACTCATATTGTGCATACACGTAGTCTGCCTTCCTTCCCTTTTCCCTTCTAGGATAACTTGAAGATATTTTACGGTTTTCATTACGAACCCAAATCCAAAGTAGTGGGTCCATCAACACTTAAGTGTTGTACAACTTTATTCTTCATCATCATCAGTTCCTATTTCCCCTTTTGGAGGCATCAACAAAGGTTCTCCATCTGACTTCGTCTGTTGCTAGAAATTTAATTTCGTTTTAGGTTTATCTAGATTTTTCTATTTCATTGCGTTTAGCTCTTTTCCATGTTGATCTTCCGTCCGCAAAAGCCTTTTATTTTTTACTGTCGAACTTTGTGTTTGTTAGTAAAATTTGTCATGAGAAGCTGAAGGTCCTTTCATTCAAGCGAACAATATAACACGCACAGCAAAAATAGGTGCGAGAAAGTATGTAAAGTATGCATGTATATAACGAAACTCTTTGACTGCTCGATCTATTTTGTCCACCATTACACATCATACAGATCTCTTTCATTTCAAAAAGAAACTCAAAATAAAGAGACTGGATGCTGTATCGTTTAAGAAGTCCAAATGAATCTTTATTTCTTTACAAAGAGGGACTACACTGTGCTGTGAATCGTTCGACCAACGCAGTGGATCAACGTTCAATTTCGATAGCCACCGGGTAGCTGAAAAGGAAATACAAATAAAACAACGATTAACTGCACACTCATACATATATCATAAGTTAAATGCTAACACCATCCATCAACTGTTTAAGATTCTTCAAAAGCTCTTCATATGATCTTATCTTATGTACTAAAGCCATTTTCTCGCTAACATATTCGTCCTTTGGCATTTGAATGTACTCCTGCCCCTTGAATATAAAAGTAGTTAGATTGCTTGACTCCATCATCATGCTCTCCTCCAATTCTTCAATCAATTTAAGTTGTCTTGCATGTTCGTCCTCATTATCGGTAGCAATAGCTGATGATGAAGTAGCTCGATTCGAAGTGATATCCTGGCTCGGGAGACTGGATTCAAGTACTTCTGATTGTGGCACCGTGGGTTTACTTAAACTTTCCAATTTTCGTTTTAAAGACTTCTTCTCAGTGGGAAGCGAAATGGTAAATTCATTTGCGCCACTGTCATCGTGATACTCGTAGTTTTGCAGGGCGTCTGTGTGTAAGCGAAAAGTGAACATCGACGAACGGACAATATTCTTTCTTACCTTCGATAGTATCAGATATGTTGGTGATATCATTTGCAACCTCAACAGAAACCGCATCATCGTTGAATCTCTCCAAGTTTCCATCTTCATCCTCATTATCCTCGATTGTAGATTCAACACACTGGAAGTCAATTTCATCAGATGTTATTTCACTTTGTGGTGATTGGTCGTATGGCCAAGGAATAGCTGTGCTAAGGAGCTGTTTACGTCTTTGATTGTGTGCTACATATTTGGTTTCGTCAAAATGTTTTGAGCAGAAGTATCGCATGGTATAGGGTATTTGTTCACGGCATCCTCCGAGTTTCAACCAACGCTTGCAACGTTCAGGATCTTTGGGAAATGAGTAGAAAGTTTCCGGACTGGGATGCGATGGATTAGAGTAGGAGCCGCAACCTCTGTAAGCGCACCTTTTTGTCGACATTGTTGATACTTTGTTTCGTTTTTTTTATTTATTAATCGATTTAATATTTTGTAAACAAAACTAAAAGTTGTTAAAAATTAATTGAAACAACTCAGCGTTCAGCAAGTACTTATTCGGCGTCTGTCACCGGTGTACAGTACGAAATAATCGTTGGTTTCTTGGGGTTAGATCACAGTGAATTAATTAAGCCGGCCACACACGGCGACGACGTACGTTTGCTACAGCATTACGTATTTTCTTAAGGTTTGGACGATCAAAGTGAAGGCGAAGAATTGCTCGTGTGTTGAGGGTTTGTAACTGAATTCTCAAAATATTAGTATTATTTATAAAGTACGGTATGGTTATAATTAATGGTTGCAATTGTTTGAATGTGTCGTTGGCGATTGATACAATATAGCGGACCTATATTGTTACATACATACATCGACAGCAAGCAACTACTATTATCCTTAAATCCAGTACAATTAGATCTAAAATTGTGAAAGAGTACCACGCGTATGTTAAGGAGATAGCTGAAGAGTACTACATACTTCATTTTAACATGTGACATTCCCGGAAAAGCTAGAAAGGTTATGATCTAGTTGTTCAAACGGCATTGGCATAATCGAGATCAAGCCCAGCACTAAATGGAAGTCTATCGAGCAATGCAACACCGCTGAACTACTATGCCCAATACTACATCACCCAAGATCTAACAAACTTATGTTTTATAAGAGAAGAACCATCTCAAAACAATCTAGTCATGCTCTGCGGTTTTCGATTTCCTATTTTTCCTATTTCGATTTATGTCGTTTCTCGGAACACAAATTTCTCGGGGAATTCCCTCTTTCTTCATTGTTATTTAGCCAAGATGTAGATCTCGCCGGTTTCGTGCACGTGCAAATTATTTTTTTTCACAGAAATACATATCGTTGACTGCACTTTTGTTGCATAATTTTATTTTTGATATATGTATGTTGTTTCGATTCACGTTGGTCCGAAAACGACGCATATCATGGCCTCCATGTACTGCCAGCTGTATGGGATAATAACCCCCATGTTCAGAAATCAAAGGAAGAATAAAACTCTTGCCCATCCCTGTTTCTTTGAATTGAGAAGGTATTTGAGTAGTAAGGCCCCATCCTGAATAACTAAGGAGACTCTATATAAGAGCATAATCATCCTAGTCCTGCTTTATGGCCATTGTGAAGCATGGACACTGTCGAAAGAGGGTGAAGATATCCTCGGTCGTTTCGAGAAAAAAATTTTCGTAAAACATTCGGTTTTGTGACTTCTAGGGCCACAAATGAAAGGGACTTACAGTTTGAAAATATCCGAAAGGCAAATTTGAGTTTGCTTTCTCGTGACAGTTATTGCTCTCGAATATTTGTCAAGCATTCATGTGGGACTTTGAAAAAACTTTTTGGTGTTTTCTGGTATTCAAATCTCGAATCTTCCGATGAGTAATCCAAAGCACTAAGCACTGAGCCTCGGCTCACGCACGAGACGATTTGGTCCTTGAAGAATTAGGGATATGTAAGTCAATGGGTAGGTTACGGAAAAAGTATTTCCAAACCTTCTGACAGATGCAGTTTTCGCATATCTTAACACAAGTAGAAGGGACATATATTTCAAAGACATATCAGAGAGGTAATTTAAATTTTGAAGGTAGCAAGCAAATGTGGCAGTCAAATTTGCATAGATGGGCATATGATGCATCGGAAAAAGCTCTCCGAGTTGAATTCAAATGTATGAGTTTTGAAACTAAGATATGACGTCATAATCATAAGTTTTAAGAAAGGATGAGTGCCTCCTAAGTTTAGCAAATCATCTGGTCTAAAAATTTCAGAAAAATCATGAAAGCATTGGCGCTTTTACATCTATACGGTAAAATATGTCTGCTTGATATCAACTGCAGGTTTAAATACGTAAAAGTTGTAAAATTTTAAAAGTTTATTTCATTCTTTATCAAATCCCAGCTAATTGTCTAAAAGTAAAATGCGAAAATTAATCAAATGCCTTCTTAACTGCACACCAGGCCAAGATAATCGTCCATTAAGGTACCAATTGCGAACTGAAAATAATTCTTTTTTAGATTATCAATGAATTATCGCGAGTTGAAAGAACTTACAATTCCCGTCGCGTCAACACGAGTACCAACAATTTTCAATCGAATTTTATCTTCTCCAGAAATCACAACATCCTCGTCTTTGGATTTATAGCATGGGGGATTTCCATTCGGGCAGAATTGCATATCAGCAGGAATGGACTACCGAAAAAGAATATTAGTTGACGCTATTCGTAAAATTCCGTTTTAACACAAGGATGACGGGTATTATTTTGCCATTCAGGGGAGACTTGAGCCACAGTTCTTTAGAAGCATACGCACAATTTCCGTACTCTTACCAGAACCTCAACTGAAAGTATGCTTTCGGAAGCGCTAGAGGCTTCCAGAATACATCAAAATCTCGCGATGCGTTTGCGTATTAGCTAGGAACTCAAATCTCTAAAATCACAAAATAAATCCCGTCCCGTCTCCAAAAAATTTTTGAAAACAAAACTCAAGTGAACCTTACATGATGTGAAATGAAACAGGAAAGCGGTCCAATCTCGGCGAACATACCAACCTAGAAATTTAAGAAGTAAAAAACCCACTTTTATTGTAAAATAAGTATTCACTCACTTTGTTTATTTGCTTCACAACGGCATCTAGCACCTCTCCTTTGAATGGACGGAAAACTATCGCCTTGTACTTGACCGGGTACACAACGAATCCCTGTCCTGGTTGAATGACACCAGAACCAATTTGGTCAATCGTTGTGACGGCAATTACGAAGCCGTATTTACCCGTACACGTTCCTTCGACTTCGGTGTATAATTTTTGTTTAACTGTCTCCAAGAGTTGTGGTCCAAAGTACCGGGGATGAAGCAGGATCTCGTGCTCAAGAGATATCTGAAGTTGAAAGGAATATTTCACATGAAGAAAAGGTGAACCATAGCAAAATTATTTACTTACGTGATAGAACATTTTGGAGAATTTGTGTTTATATTTTGTTAGAAATTAAAGGAATCCACAAGCCACCGGCAAATAAACAAAGTCGTTTGCAGAATGCGCCTCTTTATATAGCTGTCATTCGTGACATTTCGTTAAAAACAAGTAGCGAGGGTGCGTTCAAAAGACGGAAAAGTTGACAAATGTGCTTAAGGGCGGCAATACAAGCTCTGTTGTTACATATTTAAACAGGGGTAGCTGAAAATAATTTCTATAGAAAATTAAATTTTTTATCGCATTCAAATTCAAACCAATCAAGGCTTACCGCCGACAGTCTTTACAGACTAGTGTTTAACGTTTGCTCATGTTTGGAAATTGAGTAATTTGCAAATAAACACGCAGATTTTCACCGATTGTATTGAATCAGTTTAGTTGGTTGAAGAGTTTGAGGAAATCTTCTTCTAGATAGGCCATAGGTTATGTTAGCTTGTTATTAATTTAAATGCCAAGCTGTGAAATGAAAACATAAGAACATGACCCGAGTATTTTTAAGGTGAAATTTTAATATCTATTCCGACAACAGTGTAGAAATCAGGGTTTATCTTAAGTTCTTCATCCATGCAGCTTCTACAAAAGTCGTTCGCAAAAAGGCCTAGCGTTGTGACACGCTTGCCTATTAGACAGTGTCCATTGATTGACATTGACACCTATTGTGGTACCGATATGCGATCTATTGAGAGAAATCAAATTCTTAGAACGTTTTAGATCTAGCTTCGGCCAAATCTGTTTTGTCGCTACGCATTTTGATCCACTTGTCCACCTAAGATTTGTACTTTCGACAGCATCCAGCTTAAATTTAAGTTTGCGAGTAGCGATTAGAATACCAAAGGTGCCTTTATCCGTCAGAATGGGCATAGTCGTTCCTATTCAGGCAGGCGAGTTCATCGGCCTTACAATTCCTGGAATATCTCTAAGCCCCGGTACCCAACACAGGTGAATATTAAACTGCTCAGCCATCTCCGCAAGAGACGATCAGCAGTCTAGAGCTACTAAGGAATTTAGAGGAAGAAAGAAAGGAGGAAGGACTAGGTTCGACTGCATCTTGGTTTCGAATCTCATCTAGGAAATAAATCCCGAGGGTCATTGCCCTCTACTAGGCCCTTACACCACGACGAGGGGTGCAGTCACGTAAGGAGGGCTGTGTAAAACACGGGACTGTGTAAAATACGTTGGTCTTTCCTGAGCATCGAACATTTCGCTTAGTGGTCTTAGGCTCTAGCCACGTAATACATTTTACTGACATTTGTTTGTTTTACTGACAAAACGGTTGTTTTAGCCATAAAAGATGTATTTTGTACCCAATAAGATTATTTTTAAAATGTAATTTCTGTTCCAATTTAATTTCTCTATTTCAAGATATTACTATGAAGCGTTCCACATTTCTTGCTGTATAAGTCTTGCTGTGATGTCCTTTCGAATCAACGGTGCATACACAGAAAATATCTTTCGCGTCATCCTTCAATAACAACAAATACTGTTCCAACCATCAGCTACTTTCTCTTGCATTGTCGATTCAACCAATTGTTAAAAATGACATTAAAATAATGAACACAACGATTTAAAAGATATTAAAAAAAAGTTTACTCAAAATTAGCATTAATATAAGAATCGATGTTTTTTTATATTTGAAAAAAAATTTGAGCATTCCAGCCACCTTTCGTAATTATTCAGAAGCTATATTTTGACAACAGAACTTGTGCATAATGATAGATGGTAAAAACACGGGCTTCACATTAAAATTTCAGCGGGTTATTGTCCTTACTAAATAATATTAAGCAGTTTACTACTAGATGGCGCAATATTTTTGTATTTGTTTATAATTCACAACATCTTGTTTGCAGTTGACCTTAGTCTAATACTACCATGAAACAGCATTCTTTGTTCTTGCTTCGGCAGAACATATACTAAAATTGGAACGATACAGAGAAGATTAGCATGGCCCCTGCGCAAGGATGACACGCAAAATCGTGAAGCGTTCCACATTTTTTTGCTAATATTTTTCTGTTGCGAAGTCTGTTTGACGAGTCAGCGACTTTGACAAGAGATGACGTAAAAGTGAATTTATTTTTGATTTTTACCATGATATGTATCTCCCAACGAGAAAATTCTTAATAGATTCTGGAAGGAGATAGGTTTGTGATTTTTTTTGCCAAATTGAGGAAAATTTTATTTCGTTTGATAATTAAGAAAGAAAACTTAAAAGTTTAGACTTGATCGTTTATAAATCTGGGCTAAAGAAGAAGTTATTGCAATTCTGTTGCAACGTTCCATAAGATTCACCCATATTGCAACGACTGGAAGCTGAAGATCAACTTGAATCAGAAACCATTTAATTTAGGACGTCGTTATCTGGAACGTCTATGGCGTCTACATATATGGGCAGCCACTGGCGTGACGAAATGAGGTAAGATACCCTGGGATGAACAACCCGATCTCCGGGGCTTACTACCTCAGTAAGATGTACCACGGAGAGTGAGCCTCAATGGATTTATACCCCAGAGGCGTTCTTTTGTCCCTACGAAAAATGTCTAATGTGGACAGATTAGCGGTGACATTAATCTTCCATTTGACACAACTGTAGGAATGCCACGCAAGCGACGCGTCGCACACAGCACTACGGAGCTATCTCCTCCTATTTAGTATGGCGGAGGACGCGAAGGATGTTAAGGATGTCGAAGCAAATCATTAGCGTTCTTGTAAAAAAATTGGGGAATTCCGCTTGGCGGTATTTAAAATTACTGGGATTGAAATCAGGTTCTTCAGTGTGAGTGCGTTACGCAAACGAGTTGTGTGAAAAGAATAATCGTCCAGTAAGTGGGAAAGTTGTAAAGTGTTTGTTCCAATTTTAAATTAGTAATAAATACCAATGATTTGCAAAAATTCTGCAAACTTGTTTTGCTACGTTTGTGGCAAATGTACTATAACATCTCAACGGAGCGTAATGACTACTCTGGTGAAAAGACCTTATCAACTTTATTTTGCGTTCTCTCTTGATTTAAGAGACAAAAATTGGCTCCCGAAAAAATGGTGGAACAGTTGCTCAAAACTTTAAGAAATTGGCTCGAAGTAAGTCATAAGTCAACCTAACCTAACCGTTCTATGAGGCTGATGTCACACGCCATGAAGATCTTTGAGCGGTTATAAGATGGCCGAATACAGTAAATAAGACGGCTATCTGGGCGGGTTTGTCGCGGATTTTGAAAAGCATTCGATAGACAAATAAGTGATCTGATATGGGTGGCGCTAAGAAATCGAGGAGTTCCAGAGCCCTACGTACAGATGACCATGGACATGTATGACGGAGCAAAGCCAAGAGTAAGATGCCCCGTTGGAGTCACCGACGAGTTCCCAATTGAAGTCGGTGTGCGCCAGGGAAGCGTCTTAAGTTTTTTGCTATTAACTGCAGTCCTGGATTATCTGCTGAAGGGAAAGTGGCGGACCACAAAATGCATCAGTTATTCTTTGCTGACGATGGAGCCATCATAAGTGAGGATCAAACGTCACTGCAACGAGCACTTGATGCAAGGGTGGATGCTTTGGATGGAATTGGGTATCGAATTAGTCCCAGAAAAGACAGAGTACACCGTACTGCTAATCTCTGATCCACTACGGCCATTTATTTGAATGGAAAAGTGATTTTCAAGTTTAAGTATCTGAGATCTGTGATGAATAGCCAAGCAACTATTGATGACGACATCAATCATCGCGTACGCGTAGGGTGGATGAAGTGGGTGGGGAACTCTGTTATCATCTGTGACCGAAAAGTGCCCCCTAAGCTGAAAGGAAAGCTTTACACCGCAGTTCTTCGTCGGGCGCTCACATACAGTTCGCTATCCTGGACAATGTAGAAAAAGTATGATGCCAAATTAACGGTAGCCGAGATGAAGATGCTTCGCATGACAGCAGGAGTAACAAAACTTAATCGAATTAGAAGTTCGAAGATCTGAAGCCTTCACGTCAAAGAACCCATCTCGAAAAAATTGCATCACAACCGGCTCAGTTGGTTTTGTCAAAAGGACGGATCCTACAAACGCTGCCAAAAAGGCAATGTCAATCCACGTTACTATACAAGCGCGAAAGAGTGACAGGCCAAAAAAACTCCTGGATCACACAAATGCAAAAACCGCAGCCTTTGATTGGCCTCAGTGACGAAGTGATCCGAAACCGGGAGGCCTGCAGATACTTTTTGAGGTCAAATTGGCGAAGCTCATAGTGGTTCTTTCCACACTCCACGAGGCGCTATATTATGCGGTTCGATACAGCGTGTCCGAGCATTTTATAGTGAACAAATTTGGAAAATGTGTTCTCACCCTCAGCAGCATGACATAACGATTATAGCAGTTAAATCAATAAATGCAAGGAATTATTCGATAAATCATTAAATATCAGAAATCTGTGACAACTTTTTGATGTGGACTTACCTTACCTGAAAAATGTTTCAATTAATTTTCATGTGTCATTTTTCATTTTTCATTTTTAATGCAATTTTTATTTCGTAATTCATTTTTTCTTACATGCTAGACAAAAACGCTTAAAACTAGCTTAACTAACTTACTATGTAATGTAACTCTAACTTACTGACCCTATGCGGGTGCTCTAAGCTAAACCTAACGCTTAAAACTATGTCTTTCAACGTTTACGAACTAGGCTTATTTATTAACTTAACTTAACGAGGTGATGACTAAGAAAATTTGTTTATAAAAACTTAGTAAACGAACATTTTTTCGGTTTCTTAAAAACTAAATTAAAATACAATCTTAAATCTAACTTACAAGCTACCTTATATAAACCTTAAAAACTATCTTAATCTAAAATACGTAATTTACGTAAAAATTTTTTTTTGAGCAAAGTGCTGGGTTTTTTTTTTTTTTTTTTTTTTTTTTTTTTTTTTTTTCGCAAAGTGCTGTGAAAATTTTTTTTTATTTTTTTTTTTTTATTTTTTTATTTTTTTTTTATTTTTTTTTTTTTTTTTTTATATAAAACTTAACTTAACCTACCCTAAACTATGTAAGTCGGCCATAATGAAAGGCCAACTTTGCCCCTTAAGAAAGGCTACCCCGGATCGAAAGGAACCGACGAAGGAGTTCTCTCTCCGTCCCCTAACCACCAGAATTTCTGGCGCTGCCGTTCAATATCGCGCAAATCGCGACCTGATACCGATCTACTGTACCGGAGACGCTCCGGAATGCTGTGTGTGACGTGTCGGTTGTAGGTTAGTCGCCTATCCGCAGCTGTCCGGGCAACATGGAAGATTAGCGGCACCGCTAATCTGTCCTGGATCAGACCTAATCTATCTAGATAGAGGAACGCCTCTGGCGGAACGAAGCCGTTAAGGCACACTCTCTCGTGGTACATGTCATTGGGGTAGAAGGCCCCAGAGATCAGGTTATTCATCGAGTTCATCGCTCTTGCAATGTGCCCCCGAATCATCTTGATCACGAAATTATCCACTCTGTTTATGTTCGCCCTGTTATATAGGACCTCATTGGAATAGAATTTTTTGTACTCAGACTCTGGTGTTCTGTATAAGCGAAGGCAAGCCCTGAGGCAAGCCCTCTCAAACACCCGAATCCTTTCCATCGAGCTTGCTCCCACGTTGAACCACACGGGACAACCATATGCGAGCATGGGCCGGATAAGGGCCATGTAGCAGATTACCTTCACTCTCGCATCGAGTTGGCTGCTATAAAACAGTCTCTTTGTGAGAGCGAAAGCCGCTTTGGCTCTGGCCAGAGCAGCATCTATATGTTTGTTAAAATATAGATACTGGTCTAGCCAGAGCCCAAGGTATCTGACTACATTTCGACACGCTAATGGTTGTCCGTGCTGTCCCACGATTGAAAACTTTCGCCAATTCTTTCTGGTATCCGCCGAGGCTCCAGATAACGACGTCCTAAACAGGATGGTTTCCGACTTCTGGAAGTTGATTTTCAACTTCCAGTCGTCGCAATATCGCTTGATCTTATCGAAGTCACGCTGCAAGAGTATTGCAATGACCTCGATCTTTGGACCTGATCTGTACGCTATCAAGTCGTCTGCGTACGCTATAGCATGGTGAAGAGATCCTACAAGATCGCTGGTGTAAATGTTAAAGAGGATCGGCGAATTTACCGCACCCTGTTGCAGACCATTTTTAATATCAAAAGTACCAGCAGAAGTCACATTGCCATTTTTCACAATGAACTGTCTACCGGTGAGCATATTACAAAACATGTATAGCAGTGGTTTACTTATGCCCAATTTTCATGTGTTTCCGTGGTGTAGTGGTTATCACATCCGCCTAACACGCGGAAGGCCCCCGGTTCGATCCCGGGCGGAAACAGATAATTTTTTTTTTTCTTTTGTGGAATCATTTTATTCAATCGTTGTTTGTTAGCATGGGAATACTGAATTTGAATGTTTTTTTATGCCTTCATAAAGGGATTTCCAAAAGGGCGATAGATCGTTAAATACCAGGTGGGGTCTGAGATATCTCGCTAATTTATTTTATTAAAGTTTAATTAAAATTTAATTTTTAAAGTGTATTTTTTTCTATGGGCTTGGCCATCTGCTTTGCTTTTGAAGTGCTTATTATTTCGACGGTGGCAACAGCAACGCGCTTGAAATTTTGACAGGTATGTCACGTCTCCGCGGTAAGTAAAGAATTGTTTGATTTTTGAACTTCTTCTTCTTCGTCTACTTCCCCTGTTGCCGCCTCGGTGTATCCAGGATCTCTATTCATCACTGTCAGTACTGGTCCTTATCATTTCCAGAATTAATATTCCTTCTATACGTCCTATTGCTTGGATACGTTGTTCCCGAGTGTTTCGTGGTCTATCTCTTGGTGTTGGGCCGGTTACTTTCATTTCTTGTATTTGTTAAGTTATCCTTGGTCCACCATTCGTTGTGTGTCCGAACGTGTGTTTTTCTTCCACCTGTCTAATAATCGACTTCTTTTGTCCTATTTCCTCCCCCAGTCTCTCATTTCTTATCTTGTGCCTTCTCGTTTTCCTCGCAATTTTTTTCACAAATTTCTTCTCTGTCGCTTGAAAGCGGCTCAGATGCTTATCGAGTTGTGGTAGGGACTCAACTCTACAGAGGGCTTTTGGAGCGATTATACTGTTGTATAACTTTAGTTTCACGTCAGTCGAAATTTCTCTATTATTTAGTAATGTCACGCTGATTTGGAAGAATGCAGACATGGCTTTTTGGCGCGATTCCACCCTTCCTGGTCGCATCTACCGTCGTGGGAAATAATTGCACCTCGGTATTCATAGGTTGATACTGTTTCGATGTCCCTTCCGTTACTGACGATGTTGAGTTCCATATTTGGGTGGTCTTCCTTCGATATCCACATTACTTTGCTTTTGTCAGCATTGTGTATCATCACTCCAGATGTAAAGCGCTTGTTGAACGTAGTCTGTCTCTGGTGTTGGTTAAAATGATTATGTCATCTGCGTAGAGTAAGAACTGCAGTTGAATGGGACTTAGTCTTCTCATGCTGACTGTTGTTCCGTTTGTTCGACTTTTGCAATTCTTCGCTATCTCGTCCAGGAAGTTGATGAAAAATAGGGGACTAAGACTGTCGCCATGTCTAAGTCCTTTGTCCAATTCAAAGGCTGTTGACGTCTCGCCATCTAGCCGGATCTTCATAAGTATTATACTTTTAATGGCGTTGATTAATTAACCTTTCTAGAACAGTTTTTTCTTTTAGTGTCTCCTAAATGTATTGGCTTGGTGCCAAGTCGAACGCGGCTTTCGGGTCGACGACAACTAGGAATACATTTTTATTATTTTTTTTTTCCTATAGATGTTTTGAAGAGAACTCTTAGGGTGGATAAATGGTCCTGGGTTTGCCTTTCTGGCCTATTTATCGACCTTCTAAAAGGTCCTCACAAGAATTTCAATCATTCCATCAGCCCAAACTTTTTTAAACATTTCTTTAAAAAAGTGTCGTTCACTGTCTTATGTTTCATTAGCCAATTAACAAATTCTTAGTCCTTAGGTCAGTTGAACCTTGTACGCATGCAGATGAAGATCTGTCATGAGATTTTGCTGTAAGGTATTTTTTAAAAAGTCTAATTCTTGTAAAGCAAAGCGAATTAATGCCCGTGGTTTCAGTAACACTCTCTCTCCTTGTTTTCGAGTGAACGTCCGCTTCGAGGACACATCGCTGACTTATTGGTTAAAATTGAACCAGTTTCTCAATATTTGCAATTAATCTTCGACTTTATGACTCATTTGGAAGCTTGCAAAGCTTGCAAACTTCTTCGCCATTTTTATAATGAGCTTAGCGTTCTACACTTACTATTGGCAGCATTGACAGATGTCATGTATAAAATGTTTACGGTTGCCAATCTTATAGAAAAAAATTGAGCGAATTTTAAATTGGGAACCTTTTATCAGGTTTTTTTGTGCCGAAATCTTGGATTGCGTAGAAAGGTAGCGCATATAGGATAGGTAAAAGTCAATCAATCTTGGTCTTGCCAACTGGAAGCAGCGAGCCCGAGACCGTGAATGATGGAACGCAGCAGTTCATGCTCTGACCCTTCAAGGGTTGCAAGCCTACTAAATAAGTAAGTAAAAGCCAATCAAAGCTGATTTGCTTATTTAGTAAAAAGGGGGTTTCCACATCTTTTCTTAAAACTATTTAAGTGCCCTGTTTTCCACTTTATTTTGATTACGGCATTTAAAAAATTTGATAATTTTACGTGACGTCGAATTTAAATGGAAGTGCAGTAAATAAAGTTCCGAAAATAAAAAAATTACTAAATTCTACGTATATGAGGAGATAAGAATTCAGGACGTGCTAGATTTTTATTTTCATTCGTTTTGATGAGCTACGAAACTTTATTAGATGATAAGGCAAACTATGTTCATCTGATTCGTGTGGCCTTCAGAATTCGGCAGAGAAGGCGGACATTAAAAAAAAAGACTTGATTTCTTTGATCTAATTGACTGTTGAAAACTCTCTTTTTGCAGCTGTTGGTGTGAATATATGAGGGATGTATGATAAGCACCTGTGTTTGAAGACTAAAGGCGGTTTTGACCCAAAACTTGTATGTCATCGCTGAACACCATTCAAACGATATCTGTCAAAGTTTCAGACAGATTCGTTAAAAAATTTGTGTTGACAGCTGTGGACAGTCGGAAAGATTGTGTTTTTTTCTGCAACTATGGGGTAAGTAATTCGATTTCATTTTTTAGATTACCGACAGATATTGTCTTTGAGGAAGAGCACCTAGGCTCCCTGATTGAGGAGATAACGGAGGATGTGGTTAATAAAATGTACGATTTTGTGTTAGCAGATCGTCGAGTGATGGTCAGAGAGATCACCATCAAAAATATGCATTAGTTTTCTCGGAACATATGTAGGGTTTCTTCCGGCGACTAAAGAAGCTGAGAGCGGTCTCAGAGGCCAAAATCTTCATTTGGGAAAAGGAGTGATAATCACGGGAAACTACTATTCTGATTTCGCCCTAAATTTAGAAGGAAGCGTTCCCTTCTGGCGTCTTATACACCATTTTTCTAAGGCTCCCTAGTATTAATTTTTCCCAACTATAAGAAAATGGCTTCATGGAAAGTGATTCACGTCAAATGACTTCAGCAAATCATGTTCTTCAGATCGTCTCCATTGTAAAATAAACTAATCAAAGTTTCTAAGAACTCAAAAAATAAGTTCTGTTTTTCTACTCTTCTCAAAATTCTTTTTTTGATAAAATCAGTCAAAAAAGCTGTAAGTCAAATTTTTAAACTAAGTTTTCAAGTTAATCTAATTTTCTGCTTTGAATTCTACCAAAAAGAGAGATTCTCATTCTCTCTTCAGGTATCCCTGAAGGTTGTATCCTGGGTCCGATTATTCTTTAATTTTTTACTATTTACCTACACGCTACGAAAGATTCTGTAGAATGACGTTGGCAAAAAGCCTAGTGCTCATTAATTATCTGCTTTTGGAAATTTTTCAAATGTGTAATGCTGTCTTTCTATAGAAGTACACCTTAGAGAGGGTTGATGAGCATTTAGTAATTTTTTATAAAGAAACTGCTTATAAGACAAAGAGCAGTTTTGTATTTTACATTTTATACACTGACCACATCCATTAATAATGCGTTATGTGTTGGAGATGAGGTGTACGCCTTTAGTGGTGTTAATTAATGAAACAAATAAAATTACAAAAATACGTAACTCTGGTGTGAATAACCCAGGAGTAGGTTCTTGCTGAATACATGAGGTTTGTAGCTTGAAAACGAAATTGAAAGTTGACCGTCAAATTCTTGAAAAAATATTTTTTTTTATTTACTTAGTTTCCGCCGCGTTTTATATACTTTACCTACCTCCTGGATTTTAACGCTAAAATGTGAAAAATAATGTTAAGCTGATAAGCGTAGACCTGTAGTCAATGCATTGCTCGAGCTGTTTATGTGATCAATGCTAGAAGATCCTGAGCGAAAGTTTACCTGTTCGACATTAAAGATTAATCTAAATGCTCCTTGAATCTTTACCACATGATCCTAGTTATAAGCTAAGTGGCTGTTGGAACTCCATCAGATTAACATTTTTGGCACCTTCATAATCATTTTAATTCCCTAAGCACTCAGACTTTGTACGGTCCACTGTACTTCAAAGCAGTAACTCCTTTTTGGTGTTGTAGTTGGACAAACTCAGATTTTATTCGTTTCTCTGTTGTGCTTGGTGGCTGTGATTGTTGTTCCCCTCGCGGGGCTTGAACTTACACCAGCCAGGTCACAAGCAAACATACAACCCACTATACCTTGGCCATTTCAGCATTAGTATTTGGCGCTTCTTCCAGGAGTTCGTCAGAAACTATGACTCAAGACTATGCTGCTGGTTCCCATTTGATTCACTGCGGCGGCAAAGAGTTTTCCTCATCGTCTTAATAACTCCTCACCCGAGATCAGCAAGGAACCATTCAGACTTTTCACTGGGTGCTGTTTAAAGCTCCGTCAACTTGTTAGCTCGTTTTAAATTCTGCAAGAGGTTTAACTGCTGCACCTGTGTGAGGCTTCATCAATAAGAACGAGAGAGCTGTGAGGACGATCCCCGCCCAGGGGGTAATTTGTAATTTGTTCCAAAGAAGTCAGTGTAATTTTAAGCACCCTATAGTGGGTTAATAAATTGAAGTAATTAGCTTAAAAACAGTATTTTCTTTTTTTAGTCACAAAAAGTAGTGACAGTGCTGGTTACGTACCATACCGATGTCAGCTCTACGTTTGTTGCGGATATCTAAAGCACAATTCCTAAGGCCACGAGCATAGTGATGTGAGAAAGCGATACGATACGAGAAGAGTTTGCTTGCAATAACACCTTTCCAATGTATTCTTACGTACGTACGCACAGTGAAGCGATATTCGATGCGATGTAGACGTACATAAGACAGTTTTATAGCAAACTTACGCTTTTCGCATCATTGTGTGCATAGCCTTAAGAATCCGCTGATCACCAACCGTTTAATCTAGTTGGATGTTTGTTGCCTGTAAGTTGAGATCCAGCTAATCTTGTGACAGATGTTGCACTCAAACATTCCACCCGTATAACAAGGAGGTGCTGTCCTTGCCTATATTGGCATTGATGTCCCTCCTCAAAATTGCGATCTCACTGTTGGGTTTTGAATCGTGGGCGTTACCCAAATGGCTATAGAAATTGTCCGTCTCTTCTTCAGTCGCGGCACCTTTTCTTAGACATTATTGTCGTTTTTTAACATTATTTCAATAGATGCTGCTCCTACGAGACGTAATATTAGTGATTGTCATTAAGGCGCTGGAAAATGGTGACTTCGTTTTAAATTTACTCTACCGAATTGTACACCGCATCCGGAGGATATTCCAAAGTAGAGTAGACAGAGCTTTTGGTTTGCGAAGGGCACGGTGAACAGCCTTAATTCTCTTAAACTAAACTTTTCAACCATGTATGCATTCAGTGAACTAGTGTTCACTTTGAGGAAGTCTAGCGTCTACAAAAGTTATTTCTTTAAAAATCTTTGCACATACTTGTGCCTTGCACCTTCTAGCACCATCCACAAGTCCAGTCACCAAAAATTTTGTCGCATTTACAGGTGAATGAACGATTTTTTTGAATCACATCATGAATTATCATACTCTCCCGCCATACTTTTAACAAGTACCCACCTCCCCGCCTTTTTTTGACGGCGAATTAATGGGTTTTTCACCCAATTTCACGTCACTCATTCTTCAACAGAAATTGCCAGAAATATGAATACGTATACATTATGTACATAATATCCCAGTGATATGTACATCAGCATAAAGGTTGACAAAAATTTATAGAATTATTAATAAGATTCTCGTGAATGAATGGTAATAATTAAAATGCGGATTCAAAAACGCCAGAAAACTCGTCAATGACTATTCTAAACCTGATCTCTTATTGACCAGAAAATTCACGGCGGGTTAAGATACACATTTATTGGATCACATCCAATTAAAAATGATCACAAGCCACTCTAAAGCCTAAAATCAAATAAATTCATGATGCAACGCAGATGCATGCAAAGATCCATTACACTTTTCACTCATTTCTTCGTAGGATACACCTACAGATACACCAGATATTCCGCATTTGTTTATTACCTTGCAGCGATCCGGAGAATTATCATCACTGACTCACATAAATACATTTTCGTTGCCATTAAAAAAAAAAAGACAAAAAAAAATTGCAAAAAATCCCAAAAACTGGAAACTCGTCTAGCGAAATGAATGTTAACGTCGTTGTCGTCGTCTTCACGGTCAGGAGAATCGCATCTCGAACTACTTATGTAGTCTTAAGCTGTTTTTTCCCCTCTCTCTCTCTCTCTCTCTCTGTCGTATCTGCGCCATGCCAAGATAGTCTTGATTACTCTCGATCTCAATCCAACCTTAGTCATTCGTTAAGTAACCACCGACGCGATCAGTCTTAAGTTTAAGCTTAGTGCGGCGGTTCATCTGCTATTCCGCTGAAATTATAAGCTAGTCATTGGAAATTGCTTTATAAAAATAGAAAGAGATACAAAGATTGTGAAACTCATTGGAATTGAAAATTTCCCAGTCAGTAATTGGATGCGTGCCCAAAGGTCATTAAAAATCAATCCAATCGTTGAGTTTACACTTGAATTTTGCTTGTTTGCCAGGGTTTGATAAACCCAAGCGCTACCTATTGACGCAGTATATAGACACAAATAACGACCAGTGGTGAGTTTTTCTTTTTACGAGTATAATTAAACTTGTTTTTGTTTATTCGCATCTTTTGAAAAGTTCTTCTCATCTGCTGTTTGACAACAAAACGGCGTAGGTCATTAATTAGTTGATAACTTGTGATTTATTTTTATTTGAAAATTATTTTTGACAGTATGTTTTATCGCAGATTGTCAGAATGTTGACGAAGGTTTGCTTGGTGTCATGGATGCTATGGATGAGTACTGTCAGTGCACAGGATCAGGATCTACCGCCGAATATCGCCGGGGTGATAGCTGATATTTTTAATCAAAATATGACAATAACGACAAGGCCACCGGCAACTCGTCGTCCAGGAATCGGTGATATCGTGACGTCAGAACCGATCACCGCTACATCGGAGCCACAGATTTTGAAAACCGATGACGGTATAAAGTGTACATGCGTGCCGTACTATCTCTGTAGACCGGATGATAACACGATTCGTGATGACGGAGAGATTGATGGTTTTGGTAAAATTGACATTCGATTTGACCCATACAGCTGTCAGCACTACTTGGACCTGTGTTGCATTGATAATCGTACTGTGACAGAGCCAATCAATCCAGTGCCAGTTGTGGAGAGGCCTAATCAACCAACCGGCTGTGGTATTCGAAACTTGGAGGTTGACTTCCAGATCACCGGAAACAACAATAATGAGGCAAACTTTGGTGAACTTCCGTGGACCATTGCCCTTTTGAAGAGCGATAATGAGGAGTACTTCTGTGCTGGTTCTCTGATTCATCCACAGGTTGTGCTGACTGCTGCGCATTGTGTGAGGAAATTTGCGCCAAATCAGTTGAAGGCACGAGCAGGTGAATGGGATGCGCAAACAACAAGGGAACGATTACCGTATCAGGAGAAACCTGCGCGTCAAATTATAATGCATCCGGCTTTCAATCCACAGACGGTGGCGAATGACTACGCGCTAATTGTTCTAACTGAACCCATCGCACTGGCTGATCATATTAATGTTGTGTGCCTTCCGGGTCCGAACGTAGTTCCAGCGCCCGGAGAAACATGCCTGTCCAGTGGATGGGGTCGAGATATTTTTGGCACTAAGGGGAAGTATAGTGTGATAATGAAACGAGTTCCTCTGCCAGTGGTGGCCTTCAATGAGTGTCAAGCAAAATTCCGTACCTCACGACTGGGCAAGTACTTCAATCTGGATCCATCGTTCATGTGCGCTGGTGGCCAACAAGGAGTGGATACGTGTCAGGGCGATGGAGGTGGTCCTTTGGTTTGTCCAGCTGTTGCTGCTCAAAATCGCTACTATCAGAGTGGTATAGTCGCATGGGGCTTGGGATGCAATGATCCAATTCCAGCGGCATATGCCAGTGTTGCGCTGGCGCGAACCTGGATCGATGGGGAGATGACAACGCTGGGATTTGGAACTGCGTCGTATAGTTATGAAGTGTGATATGAACGTACGTGTGATATGAATTGAAATTAAATTGAAAACAATATTTTTACCAGAAATTGTGCTTTTTAATTACATTTAATTAATTGAATTCAATTTTAATTGAAGCGATTATCATATCGCTTGCTTTTGTTTCATAGAATGTTAGGAAATAATTCTCCGAAATCATTTGGTGGAGTTTTATTTCTTTTTATATTCTTATTACCTAACCACGTCTGACCTGAACAGTGACAAATTAAAGTTATTTGAGTCGTATCGAGATTGTTTATAATTTTTTTGCGATCTATTCGAACCGGTTCCGTTGTGATTAATGTAAACATTTGAATGTCGAATGACGTCGATCAGGGGAGTGGAACTTGTCGTTGAATTTGTCAATATACAATATAATGTACCTAAACATACATGTATGTATGTGCGAGTATACTAATTTTGACTTATTTTTCGGAGTGAAAATGGACTCTAAAAACATATAATTCTGTATGCCAAGGGTCCATCCTGACACATTCTGTCACGCAGAAAATATTAAAGTGAATTTGAAGGTCCTAAGCTCACATTGCTTCGGTTTTGGCTTAGGTGTTGAGTACACATAGTGTTTTCCCTGGGTGTATTTGAGGCTACCACAGGAGTTTTCGTGGGCTAAAAGTCGACCTTTTCTTGAACCATATACAATTTGCTGAAATAAGTATAAGAATGGCTATTTAAGGCAGGCCTCTGTACGAGCTCTCAAAAGACTGATGTAACGTCTTTTAAGCTTCATTCTCGAGGTTATTCATGTGCTTCGCAATTTCAACACAACATCTTTGGGAATAATTTAGGAAATCTCGGACTGTGCGGCATCAACTCGGGAGGTAGGCGTATCTACTTTGCGATGGGACCAAACATCGCTGCAGCTTTTACACGATCCTCAATATTCTCAAAATTCCCTGTAGCTGTTCGGATACCCTGACTGTCAACCAAATGAATCATGTTGGGATGGATAAAAGCCACCCTTCTAATAATGTGGATGCTCGAACCTTTTGAATGACCAATATTGAATCATAAATACCACAACGTAAAATAAATACTGTGAAAAAAGTAAACATAGTGGCTACTAGCGTATACGTCTTAGGGTACGTTAAGCAAGTGGAAATCTTCTTCATCAGTAACCCAAGCTATTGGCATGCATGTATGATTCACATAGCTAATTTTGCTCGGTGAACCGGTCAGCCGATATGTGCCTCCGTACTAAATAACACATGCACTTCAACCACTCTTCCCCTGGAACTTTCATCGTTTGGTGGCCTAAAGTTCTTGAACGGACAACGGTAACTAAACTTCAGAAATTATAGAGAATTGCCTGTCTCGGCCCTACGGCAGCATTAGAAGCAATCGTTGGGCTTTCACTCCTGCAAATCTTTATTAGGAAGACAGCCGTTAGGTGTGTTATTAAGATGCAGCTAGAATACAAGTATAAACCAGGTGACCATGTGGGACACCTGAAAATTCTTGACTCAATACCCAAAAGGGACATGTTTTACACCATCCCCGACATCATGGTCAGGGAGTACTGTTTCGGTAGGTTATTTGAGGTAGAAATATTAAACCGTGCAAATTGGTGTAATGGTGTTCCGGTATTAGACCCTAGAGGTCTAGTTTGGTTCACAGACGGATCGAAAATGGAATCTGGAGTTGGAGCTGGTGTCTTTGGACCCAACACCAAAGTCCTGATACGTATGGGAATGTGTCCCACGGTATTTCAGGCTGAACTTCATGTCATTGGGACTTGAACCTTACTGTGCTATTAACTGGGCTTCCGCCACAGCGCTGATTAACGATTGGGAGCACAAACTTCATCTGAAACACTGGGAAAATTTCCCAGTGCTAAGACATATTCCTACAAGGAAATACTAAATCTTAATAAGGCTGGTGAGCTTTCTCACAGCCCTTGTGGTCTGAAATATCACCTTAACTGACTTAGTCTGAGCTCAGACACGGAATTAGGTTCCTCCCGGAGGAAGACGAATCATCTGTACACATTCTCTGCAATTGTCCAGCATTACATTGGTTAAGGAGACGTATTTTCTATAAAGGAATATGTACGCCAGTGGAATTGCGAAATTCTGTTGACATACTATTGACATACTATCTTTCATTAGGGAGGTATTACGTCTCTTAGATTGAACATACCCTGATGATACAATAGATCTTTCAGGTCGCAGTGTCTGCTCTATGACAGTCTTCAATGCAGCATGGTTTGACTAACAAAGTTTGCTTTATAGGATACCTCTATACTTAACCTCAGTGCTGACTCCGCACCGAAATGTTACACAAGAGTCAGACGGATTCCCACTAAAAGATCAAGAAATTTCTGTGAACATATTTTTAGAAGTATCCGTCAAAGTTTTTAGCATGGACTTAAATCTGTGGCAACAAGGAAAAACAGCACAAGTCTACTGATGTCAAAATTGAGTTATCGTACAATCGAAAGCGATATACTGGATTCTATAATCGATTCTAGTATTGTACAAAAACAAATTTTTTCTCACCTTTATTTCTGTGCCAAAACTTTCTCATACTATGGATGATTTTTTTTTTCTAAAATCAGGACTAACCTTTGAAGGACTCTCCTGAGAAATTGTAAAAAAAGACTTGTGCTGTCTTTCCTTGTTGCCACAGAAATATGCGATTAAAAAAGACTTAAGATAGTGGCTTCTACGATCTGCTACAGGTGGCAAACACCTCTATTTAAGCCAAAAATATTCACTTTAATGATCCGAACGTCCGCGGAAGTAGGTTTATTGATTTCCAATAACAATTTATATCTTCAACATCGATAAGAGAAAATGTAATCTAGGAAAATACGAGCCAAAGCATTAATCAATGGCATGGTGAGGCGAAATGAATTTCCTGTGAATGTTATTTGTACGAGCTCTTATCTACCAAAAATATGAGGCATGCGATCAAGTTTGATTGCGGGCAAACTAGGGCATCGGGCTATTACCGCCAGTTAAGAAACAAAGGGCAGATTAAATGACTTCCATCAAAACTTCCCGGGATCTACATAACAAACTGTCCACATGTGCTTACCAATGATTACTCAAAAATGCGCGTAGTGATAGTTCTTGATAATACGGATTTGCATTGATACACATGTACACACATGCTTGTGAGCTCAGAAAAGTCCCCCCATCGGGTATCTCATCATTCAAAGTTTGTTTGGAACCAGAATCAGCGTAAACTGACCGTCGACTTTGACCGGTTTAAAAAAAAAAACGACAACAGTTTTGCAAGCGCTGTACCAAAAACTCGTCAGGTTCGTCACATACTCTTAGGATCCGAAATTGGAAATGGAGATCTGCAGACGTCATCCTATACTTTTGCGATTTGTTAAACGTCTTCCAATTTTTAAAATTAAATAAAAAGAGAGTTGTGTGCAATGTATTGCCAATATCCTTATTGCGGATTAAAACACATTTCATGCCATTATGTTGCAGGATTAATATTATTCAAACGGTGGCCGCGACTTCCAAGAGCCGTTCCTACTCGGATAGTTGATAGCCATCAGTGCTCCACATACCTTAAGAAGGTGCCCTGGGTGTTCTTCAACATCCCCGCAGAATCTACACTCTCCGCGTTAATCTATACCCAGTTTCCTAAGGTGTTCCTCTACTCCCACGTGACATGGTACCCAGTAGAGGGTGTTGGTTTCACTCAATCGATTTAACTTGGTTGGGCACTCCCACACCTTCATGAGAGCTTAACGCCTTGATGGCGGCCTGACTATCCGACAGTATCGCGATGGCTTGTCCGCGATACTTCTTATCGAGGTTGAATTGGGCGCGTCTTTTAATAGCGTAAGCCTCTGCTTGGAAGATACTGGGGTATGTTCCCATGGCTTCCGAGTACTTGGTTCTGGGCCCGTGTACACCTGCCCCAGTACCTGTGGATGTTTTGGATCCATTCGTGTACCACTTTATGGTGTTCTGTTTCAGTTGGTACATTTCGACTTCACCACTCCATTCCCTTTTGCTGCTCAGCTTCCAGTTGAATTTCCTTTCGAAGCAGTAACTCTTGACCATATCATCTCTGGGCCAGTCCAGAAGCGGAAGTGATTCGGAAATCTCGCTGTTTGTGAGCGATGCATTTTCCCTTCCCGACGCCTTGTTTGATTATTCTTAATATGGTTTCTTTTGCAATTCTATCTAGCATTAAGTGTAGAGGAGTAAGTCCTAATAATACTTCCAGTGCCGCTGTGGGACAGGTTCTCATAGTCCCTGTTATGCAGACGCAAGCTAGCCTTTGGGTTCCCTCGAATTTTCCTCTCGCAATGATAACTATATCGTCGGCGTAGCCTTGATAGTTTATACCTGTGTTTCTTAGCATTTGCAGGAGTTCATCTACAACTAGGCTCCACATTAGTGGTGAGAAAACTCCTCCTTGTGGGCAGTCTCTAGTTGTGCTTATTGTGATGGCTTTTTGTCCCACCACAGTTTCTGCAGTCCTTGTCCTTAACATCTCACACATCCAGTTCGATGCTCTTGTATTTACTCCTTTCCTTCCGAGAACTCTTATGATTGCTTCATGAGATGTTTTGTCGAAGGCTCCTTCAATGTTCAGGAAACCGCAAATGGCCGTTTCTTTACAGTCTAAAGCCTTCTGAACTAGACCTATACGCGTGTTGATTATGGTGGAGAGGTATTCTCTCTAGCACCGTCATTCTTATATAGTTGTCTATGACCTTTTTCATTGTTTTTAATATGAATGAGGTCAAACTGATCGGTCTAAAGGATTTGGGTGAGGTGGAGTCTTTTTTCCCACTTTCGGGATGACAATTACCTTTGCCCTTCTCCAAATTTTCGGTATGCACCTGAGAGCTAGACTACCTCTAATTATTCCGAGGAGGTGTGGCAAAATTGATTCCTGTCCTTTTTGTAGAAGGGCCTTTTCAGTGTACTTAGTCATCTATTCTGCTCCCTGATAGGACCTTGAGTATCCTGGCTGCAGCAGGAATAGATGCAATGTTCTCACAGAAATTCCTGAAGCTACTTCTCTTACCTCTCTTACTCTAGTTATAAAAGTTGGAGTGTTGCCCACATTCAAGATATCAAGATTTTCTTTAACAATATATTCAATAAGGTACTCACCCCTATCATTAGGTTTTGTCTTTTCTACAGTAGGATATGGCGCACCAGTAGGGATCAACAACGTTCGTGCTAAAAAAGTTGACAACCAACTGAACACAACAATGCTTTTGTTATCCGGAACAATTAAATCGACACCTACACCGTGGCTTCCTGTTTTATGTAACATTGCGCCTCCTGATATCAGGCGCTCCAATACATTAGTTGGGCAGTATGAAAAATATGCGAAAATGAAGAACACCAGGACCTAAACGCCAACCAAACCGACGCCAAGGAGTTAAGTCAAGAAAGCCAAAAATTATCACTGCTGCAAGGCAAAAGACTCAAATTTTTAACTGAAGGACGAATGTACTGTACCTGTGCCCGCAGAGAATCCACCACGTAACCTTTGGACCAAACTGAACCGTATACGCACTAATAATGGCCGATGTGCTGATTTCCTTTTCAAATTGGGGGCAAATTGGGTGCCTGTGATTGTGGTGCCCTACGTCAGACCGTACAACACATCTCAGTAGACTACCCCGGGAGAACAATCGGAGGAGGTATTGATGACATCGACGGCTCGTAGAGTTCGCTTCTATAGCTTTCCCTCCATACACCCCTCGTCTCACGCTATGTAGTCGCCCATAACTGCACTGCTAAACTGCTTTTCGTCTACCACTCGGCGTCATGCAATAGAATTAGAGTCCTTTAGAGGCTGCGTAGTATCTTTCGTATAATGAGTACCAACTCCATTTGTTTTGCCAAACAAAAGTAGCAATAAGTTGACGTACAATGTGTCACAAATGTGTCATTTGCGGAGTTGATGTTGAGTCCGAGGTACATAGAAAGGTGTGGGAATGTCGCGCTTTGTTTGTTGAGAACGTGTGCTTGCCTATAGCTTTGCTCTCGTTTACCTCAAGACCTATTGCTGTGAGGGCCTCAAAGAAAACACACGAGTTAAATGTCACATATGTATGTAAATATGTATCTCATATTCATACAAAAATATAAATGTTACAACTCTTTAACAAAAAAACACGTCAATCTCCATTCATCCAGCGTGCAGCTTCTGTCCATTAGACGATGAGAAAATTCTCACATAAGACCACCTTATACCGTACTTGAAAAAGGCAAGGAACGGCAAGTAGTACATCAAAAATTGAATATACCAAATGCGGAAATTCAGGTACCATCTGACAATGTTGTACTTGTGCAAGTAAGTGACCATAAACAGCCCGTAGGTTACAAGAAACCGGTCCCACCATCCCAGGTCATAATAATACTGTTTCTGGTTGGGTATCCGAACTCCATTGGGAAAATCTGCATCATACAGCTCGTAGCCCTTGCAGTAGGCCAATCTTTTTGTGAAAAAGATGAACGATCCGCTTGTTAGGAATACATTCACTGGCTGTAGGCCATCAATAAGGGCTTCGGTCATTTCGTAGAATTGCGGTGTAACATTTTCGAGGGCCGGCTGATAGACTTTACGCATAGCAATGTCCAATCGTAGCTTTGTCTCATTCCAATTCTCTCCGCAGATATTATATTCGTCCTTAATGCCCAACAAGTAGCCCAGGACCCGCCACATGTGTGAAGTTGCCTCGAGAAATTCCTGGTCATACAGGCTTATCCTATGTGCACCCAAGGTGATGAATCCAATGAATCCGAATTGCGTCAGTGCCATGTCTTTTTGAGAGATTTTCCCCGCTTTAAGCTTGCCACATGCTCGGCTCGAGCGCAGATGAGCCTTTCGGACCATATTTAGGCTTTCCCAAAATTTAGAGCCTTTCTCTAAGGGGTACTTGTACCAAGCTAATACGTGGAAAATCGTTCGAATGTAGCGTCGATAGGCTGTTGCTGGTGTTGATGATTGCCGGGTGCAGACTAGGACGTTTAGGATAGATGGAATGGCCAAAACGGCTACGAGTCCACTTAGCATTCCAGAAAACAGCACAAAGTGGTACTTTTTCATGTAGTATTGTCCACTGAAATGAGAAAGAAAAGGAAGGAAAGTGAGATTGAGATGAATGAACATGTAAATGTGTAGCTATGGTAAGAGGTTAATATATTGGATCGACGACGGTGAAAGGACTCCCCCATCTCAGACAGTGACCAATCCAAATACTCCTCGTTCGGTTAGCCTTTGTATGTCCCCTACCCGAAGAATAGTTCCGCAAAAACGAAGGCTGCTTCTGTACCTTGGTTTCTATGTGCCTTGGTTCACAGAAGAATTTGAATCTATATTCTGGTGCAGTGGATAGAATGTTGCCAATGGACCTCAGAGCCCAAGAGACGGCCTCGGAGACAAGAGCATAATTGCTAACCAGCCCCGCGAAGTATTACCTAACGGCAGCCCCGCGGGGAGAGTGGTTGACGAGTGCAGAGGTGTGGTTTAGTTCGTAGGCGCTGGGAACAGGAGAATAACCCGGGAATTGTGCGTGCCAGTAGTACGGGTACTGATATATATGAACATTCCACATCCATTGGCGCAAACCATAAAAAAAGGACCTTCCCGAGGCTAGCAAACCGCTTAGCACTTTGAACTGGAATATAGACACTAAGTCCAACGAGGAAACTAACAGGCATTCGCATCGATTAGCTACATGCGCTATAGCCAAATTGTTGTAGCCAGTCTATGACAAAAAGAGATCCACAAATCTTATTAAACTCAGTTGCAGGGATATTCGGATAGATGTCGGCGTCGTGACGCGACACTGTGTGATAGACAATCATGCAGCACGGTTAGGACTACCCCCTAATGACTTCTGTATAGAAACTGCAGGGACGAAGAGGAAATAGAATCCATTCGCCATTTGCTATGCGGTTGTCCAGCACTAGCCACCAAAAGGAAAGACAATCTTTGGAGTTACCTCCCTGCGGAGCTGGATGACCTTAAAACATTGAGCTGAACAAACTTCTGAGACTCAGACATATGTATACCTGGGCGGTTTAGATCAGACGTCGATAATAAAATGTAGGTTCTCAGGGGTCTACTATCGGACACAATGGACTCATCTTTAGGCTAAGTGAGCCTGGGGCAACGAGTTACCAAACCAAGCAGGATGACAATGAAAAACGTTTGCTGCTCCATTAAAATTGGAAGTGATGACACCGAGACCTTTGATGTCAAAAATGGTCTTAGACAAGGCAAAGCACTGTCATGTAATTTTATTAAATTAAAAGGATTGTGCAAAACATTTTCTTACCAACATCGGAACTGTTTCTATACTGTTGAATAAATTTGGCCTTCCACCAAAATCATACCGCAGCTATATCCAATTTAATCTAATCTTCTTGCATGCGTGGATGAGAGAGACATCAAGGGAAGTTTAGATGTAAACAGAAATAACAACAGCAGCGAGGAAATCAATAGAAAAATCACTCTTAGGTTAGGTAAATATGCGGCCCTAGTTGACAGGAAGCTATCAACGACTCAATTAGACCAGTGATGATTCTATTGTGTCCAAAAAGCCCTCTTGCTGGGCTCTATTTCTGTGGGCTGAGAAGGCTATTAAGAACTAAGGCCATCTTAAGAACCAAGAACATTTTTTGGGTTATTTTTGGTCCCGTACAAGTATGCTGTACAGAAACATCGATCTAGCCACACGGATTTGAATATGAATACTGACTAAGATATCTATGACATTTAGGACGTCAAAGCTCTGAGTCGCAGACTCTTTGACACTGAATTTCAACAATGCGGTAAAGGATGACCTTACTTTCAAACATCCTAACGAGTATAACTGGAGGCACCTAGCTAAGGATCGAGGTGACTAAAGAAACTTGTTGAGTCAGGCCTAGCTTCACTCCAGACTGTATAGAAGGTAAAGTAAAGTAAGTATGTACAGCAGGAACATTTTGTTGCGCTTATCAGAAAGTCTGAGGAAGCTTTCTACTCGGTTTGCTTAATTTAGCATCTATTGTAGAATTTCTTTGATCACAGGAGTTTCCTGCAAGATTTAAGGGTAAACCATCTTCGAATAGTCTTGCTAATGTTTTTCCTATTTTTCTCAGGATTTCGAGAGCGAAAAAAACAGGGTTAGTAGGCCCCTTTGTGGTCTTTTTTTCTGTAATTTTTTTTTATTAACATTTTGAAGTGACTGCAGATTTCATGTGTTGGCTTTCACAGATTCGACAACTATTATTCAACAACGACTATTATTCAGCCTCGTGTGTCGAAATAACGATTGAACATCTCGCACGAAATATGTTCTAATTGTCAAACAAACATCAGCTAGAGTTGTAGGGGTGGGACGTTACCTTTACCGACGACAGCAATAATGACGTCTCAAGAAATTGTGAATTCAACAAATTACTGTTGACAATGTTGCCATCTGCTAAGCAAAACCTTAGGCGTCAATTAAGCGTCGTTCAACAAGAAGCGTCATTTTGAGCCATAGGCTTACTAAATACTCTTTCAAATGCAGTTTAATTTAGTAAATTATTCCCATCAATTTGAATATTAATAATAGGATATGGGTTGGCACACGCAGGTGTTGATTCGATTTTTTTCTTATAATCTAAGAATAACATCACTTAATCGCAGATGAGATCAACCAGTTGTTGACCCTGAATTGTGTGAAAAATCAATCAAATTGCATCGAATTTAGAAAAAACAATGGATTGCACTTAAAGTCTGACAATTGCGTTGTCAATTAAACGTCCACATTGCATGCTGAGAGATAGTTGAAGTGCGTGAATTTATAATTTTATGGTGCTAACAATTTGTCTATGATGTTGCTAAAAAAAACAAGAAAGAAGAATTCAAAAGTGCCGTTCTTTTTTCTCTGGATCTCTTGCATGAAAAAATGCATCTTTTTTTTTTACGTCAACTAAATAGGTACATGGTTATTATCTTCATTGTTTAAGTGTGTTCTGAGAAGATTGACATATTTAAGCAAATGTTGTACTTATGCAGTTGTCGCAGAGTGTATTTGCAGGCAGAGCCAAGGCGAACATTTGGCAGATATTGTATTCCATTACTAACCAAAGAATTTGTGTTTTAGATTAAAATAAAAATATCACCATTCTCCGCAAAAATCTTGCGTTTTTCTATCTATGTAAAATGACATCTTTGTTGGATGAATCTATCCATATCAGAGGTGTAGTAGATCGCTCGACATCATGGCACTCTAGTCAATATGCCTACAGGAATGCCGGTCTAGAAACTTCACTACTTGGTCACACACATAGAAGCAGCGTTCCACTTAAAAGAGATCATCTCGTGAACCTTTCTTTTTTGATCTGATCATTCAACTATCAGGTGGGTGTTATTCCTAATTTTTATTCCTACTTTAGAGCACACTCTCATTATCGCATAAAGGAATCATCTACCGAAAATAACATCTCAAAGAATTTTTCAAATCAACTTGAAATTGGCTAATAACTACCTTAATCGGTTGCATGTATATCTGTAGAAAATAATCTTCTCACCCGAAGTGACCTTTAATGTACTTGCATTTATATTTAAAAGATATAATAACGCTGGTGAATTATTGATATTGATATTGATATTGATATTGATATTGATATTATATTATATTATAGTGATAATGGCGATAATTAATAATATAGCGAACATACACGACAGAAGTTGCATGCGCCTGAAACTAAGGAAGTGCATCGAACATGTTTAGCATGTGAATGGCATATCTCGTGAAGTTTTATTGCAACTCTTTCCAATCTAGGGTCTTGAATACTATATGGTTATGGTAGGTCCCAAATGATAGATATTCATTCTATGTACAGCCTGAACGATGAACAGTACTAATCTTTAAGGAATGAAAACCTAATGATTTCAATATAAGGAGTTATGCACTCTATTCAAGGCTTTTGAAAGCCTATAAGGTGCGTTCCAAAGTAAACAGGACTTCTCTGGGAAATGCGATTTATTTTATTCAAAATAATCCCCTTCCGACTCAATACAGTGATTTACACGGTCTGAAAGCATGTCGAATGAGTGTTTTAGATCGTCGGCCGGGATGCCCTTCAGGACGTTAGTCCAAGCCTTTTGGATGGCTTCTATGTCCACAAAACGCTTTCCATTCATCGGCGAATGTATTTTTCCGAAAAGATAAAAGTCGCACAGTGTCAAATCAGGCGAATACGGGGAGTGGGGGACAGTTAAAATGCAATTTTTAGCCAAAAAATTGGTAACAAATGTCGATCGACGAGATGGCGCATTATCGTGCAACAAACGCCAACTTCCTTCTTCGATGCTCATTTTTGTACCGATGACACAAACTTACCTGTCACTTCAGACGTAATAACTCCGCTTCTATTCGTTCAAATGTCAATAAATGTTGACAGATAAGTGAAAGATCTACCTTTCCGACGCAAGTAATTTTCAATAGATGGCCTCTAGGTATTTCTAAACCTATTTTTAAGAAATCCTCTTGTAATGATGATTAGTACGTTGGATGATTAGTGCGTTGGATCGCTGAGCGGGAGGTTCGACGTTCGAATTTAAGAAAACACCAACAAGTTTTTTCGCGGTCCCACCTCTCGCGAATGTCTGACAAAGGTCCGAGAGTAATAACTGTCATGAGAAAGCTTCTCAATTTGCCTTTCGGATATGGCTTTAAACTGTAGGTCCCTTTCATTTGTGTGAAAAAATAAAACACACAACATTTGTGCACGAATGGTTGCGAGAAACTAGGCCCTGGACCACATACGGTCCGTTGCGTTTAAGAGTTATAAAGTGGAAGCAGCGATAAAAAGTACATGCTGTCGATAAAAAATGACACCCAATACCGGCGTCTCGAAAAGAATGTTATCTTCGACAGATACAACTTTGAAGCTGTTAAGGACTTTGTCTACCTGGAATTCAGACAACGACAGCGCTGAGATGAAATGAAAAACAACTCTCACCGTTGTTTCTTTAGACTAAGATGGCAGTTGAGTAGCAAAGCCCTTCCTCGACGAATTTAAGTGACTCAACATCCTTTATCATACCAGTCCTGTTATATGGCGCAGAAGATTATACTATGTACATAGGATTAGTTGTTATTTGGAGTGTCCTTCGAATTATCTTCGAATTATCTTCGATCCCGCTTTCATTGACGGTGAGTTGTGAAGCAGGTAAAACTGTGAACTGTGCGGGTTAAACACTGACACTGACCTCATTAGTCCGAGTTCAATGACTAAGATGGCTTGGGCATATACATGGATCACATAAACACCAACGCTTTCGCCTAGAGAGTCTTCGAATCCACCTCAGAGGAACGGTGCAGTAGAGGAAGACCTCAGCTGAGGTGGCACACCTAAGTGGAAATGGTCGTCAACCAACTTGATGTGCGAAATTAAAGCCAACTAGCTAACAACCGAGCTGACTGAAGAGGCTTATAAGTTGGAACTCAAGTGCGTTTCAAATTGTATCGCCATCTAAGTAAGTGAGCAGGCACAGTAATCTGCAAAATTATTACTCCGACAAAAAACAAAAAGAAATTGGTCAAGTGTGACTACGTTCATGCATTCTATTAAAAAGAAGCTGATTGTAATTTATTCTGTTGGTGCATTTCCATTGAAAATAGCAGTCGTTAGATAACGTTTTTTTGGCAGTCGTTTTTCCAGGAAGCGTGCGGAAGCTATTAAAAATAAACTATCTGTTGTGATCATGATTGTACGTTAAGTTATCAACATATATGGAACCTTGGAAAAATAGTCTTAATTGTACATGTATTTCATCATAAGATGGCGACAATTTTTTGCTTCCCACTGTACATTTGGGTGTTAATAAGCTACACAGCATCAATATTGCTATTTCACACACAGACAAAACCATTTGCATGAAATATTTTACAATCGTGCAGGTGATTACATTAATTATTATCATCCTCTTCCACACACGCTTAGAAGACACTTTCGTTTTCAGTTGTATATGGATGACACTGAACGTGCTGCTAACAACGTTTGTGTTTTTAGTACATGTACGTACATATGTATGTATGCAGCAAAGAAGCAAAGTTTTTATGCTTTCAGGGGAAAAATTCTGGTCAAAATGAGTCAATAGTTTGTGAACAAGCCCCTATTTGCAATGGTACTTTATTAACTGTGAAAGAAACCGGCTTATGTCAATGTCAACATTAAAAAAAAAAGATTCTGTTGGCATATTTTGTATTCTTGCCGCGTTCTTATATTATTTTTTTTTGTATTTAGCGGTGTAAAAGTCAATCACTGGAGACGTGCCAAGAGAATCATGATGTCGAGGGAACGTTTATGGTATGCTTAGTGTGTGACGTGATTTGAAGAAGAATTCATGTGTTGAAAAAGCTTCTTATTTATTAAAATAAAGTTTGTTACACAGGCGTGCTATGATTTTTAGAGGCTCTAGGTAAATCAGCTTTTTGTGGCGCCAATTGCTTAATGTTGCTTACAAGGTCCTATCCAGCACCATGCAGCTTTTGGGGTATGCTGACGATTATCGCGAGCTCCCAACGTGCCTTTATTGAAGCATTTACGGCGATTAAAAAGAGGCTAGACGAGTTGGTCTTGAGATGGACGAGAGTAAACGAACGGGATTAATCCTATTTTGGAGATTAGTTATAATATCGTAGGTTTTTGGAGAAAATACTATTTAAGCGCTTGCAGCAGGTGAAAAAATAAGAATGCCTAGTTCCTGATCAACAATTCGACTTTTGAATGCAACAAAGAACCAGGTTTGTAGAATAACCACTGAAAATAGACAAGCCGTAAAAGGAAAAAGGATATGTTCTAGTGTGTTTCACCACGCCTTTCACTTCTTTAGACAAAGTATAGCACGAAGCGTTGATTGTAAGCTCAGATAATTTCAGACAATGCTGATGACATTTTTAAATTCTATCTTGCGAACAAACTAGTTCATGTGAACCAAGGGAACGAATATTACCCAGGGAAGTATTCTTGGCCCCATCTTATTTCTAATGCATATAAACTCGTGACACTCATATACTGTAAGAAGAAGGCAATATTATAACCATGTTCCCTGAGGGTAGAGCTATCTAGCGACTGCAAAAATCCAGGGAACGGTAAAAAATTTGGCACACAGCTCTTAATGGGGCCAAATCGCCAGATGATAACTTCGCCTATCAAAAAGTTGACAACCCAACAATCTTTCTTGACTCCACGAAAATCCCGCTTGCAAATAAAACAAAGTACCTGAGAATAAGACTATATGCGAAGCTTAAGTGAAAACGTAAAAAGAAAAGAAACGCGACGAGTTCGAAAACAATTGCACTCCACTGTTTCGGCTTATTGGAAGGTATTCCAAGCTGACATACAAGCAAATACTAAAAACCGTGAGGTGATTAGGTACACAACTTTCATTGTAAAAAAAATCAGCAAAAGAAAGGTCTTACAAGCTTCCTAAAAACAAGCACTAAGAGGATTTGTAAATACATCGTGATGTATCCGAAAAAATGATATGAATTGGCATCAGGCTCTTTTGTCGAAAATGCGTGCATATGGTACCGATGAGTCTCTTCTTCAAGGCATTAGAAATCCAAGTTGTCTTGAACGGCTTTAAGTCTGATATTCACCACGTAACGCCTGGTGTCCCCCAGGGCTCAGTTTTGTCTCCGACTTTCTTTCTCTTTTTTAATAATTAAATCTTGTCTGCAACCTCTAATCCAATTCATTCCTTCGGTGATGACAGTACCTTCAGTTTTTCATATTCGTTCCCTAACTCACATTCCTGTTTTTTCGGGCGTAGAAGAGGAACATTAAACTCCGACCTTAATAGCATAACCAAATGGTGCTCAGTCAACAGAGTGGTATTTAATGCATCCAAAACGCAGTGCAGTCTTCTGTCTCTCAAGCGAAACCAAGACCATTATTTATGAATGGTACTTGTATCGCTGAAACCGAAAGACTTGCCCTTCTATGTACATATATGTACATATTAACAACCATCTTCGTTGGAACCATCACATATTCGAAGTCGCCAAGTTGCAAAAATACTTTATCCCGCGTGAGCCGGCCGCAATTTATAAGGCATTCATCTCCCTAAAGCTGGAATGCAACGCCCACATCTGGTCTGGACCGTTTTGGATATCTAGACCGCACGATAAAAATTATAGGTGATAGAGACATTGTGCGCTCCATAGTCTCACTAGAACATCACCGAAATGTTTTGTGTCTTTCCCTTTTTTATCGCTTTTTCCACAAAAAATGTTCCAACGAAATAGCCATTTGCATTCCTCCCCTTCGAAATTTCACCCGCAATACGCGTCGCGCTTCGAATCAGTTCACCCTTAAACCCATCTTCGGACATACTGTCAAATACAGGAATTCGTTCATAAGCCGAACGACATCATCGTTACAACCTTCAAGCATTCGAAGCCAACGTGCACAGATACCTCCTCTGCTCCTCTCCCCCTTCTTTCAAACGCCGGTGCCCTGAAAAATCAGCAGAAGAATATTCATATCCCCTTTAGTGCACGCGAATTATAAAAAAAAAATAAGTTTTCAATATTTTCCAGCGTAGTTCAAGGGCAAAACGTTATTTTTATTGTCGCCAATATTTGAAGAATTTTAGTGCTGCCAGCGCTGAAATGTAATGTGGCAGACAGACTGCTGGTATTGATACCATGGTATGAATACCATGGTATGAATACCATGGTGTAGTGAATACTATAACCCCTGACAGACTGCACTTCCTAGTATACGTTAACTTTTGCATTACGCGGTATACTTTGACATTTGTGTCGCGCCTCCTCCAGCTCTTTACACATTTTTTGCGACACTCCAATATTGCGTCTTGCTCCTCGTAGTTCGCCGATATAATTCCTCTAAACTTCTCTTACTTCATTGTTTCCAATGCAGATAAAATTGTCCTCCTTAATCCATTTTCAAAACATTCTTCGCTGTGATTGCTTGCTTTTGAATTGTCAAAGAAGCTATGGAGAACCACCAACAGAAAGAAAGTGGCGCTGCAAGCGATAAGATGGTGGTTTACCACCAAAAATTTGCGAATTTCAATACATACTAGGTTCTATTCATGGTATACTAGGTTTTAACGTGGTATTGCAGTGACGGACATGTGGTATAGAACGTAGTATTGCTATACCATGGTATCAATACCAGCAGTCTGTCTCACACATAAGTCATCCACATTCATGATGTGTTGCACGCAGCTTCATCTTGCATAAGGATGTTTTCTCTGTTTCCTAATACGGACGAATAACGGCCGTCATAAATTCAATATACGAATAAGAACGCTTCACTCAATGAAATACATTTTAAGAAAGAATATGTGCTTGCAACGAACATAAACAGGTTAGAAATGCTTTAGCTAAGAGCGTTGTCGAATCCAAGGCGCTGGAATGGTGTTAAAGCAGTAGCATATGCTGACGGTTTAGCAGTGCTAGCGACAGAGAAATTCCTATCCACTATTAGTGTCCAAATAGAAAGCGCCTTATCCATGGTAAATACCTGGACCAAGCATTGTAGACTTGCGGTTAATCCACAAAAACCTGATCAGAGATGCGGAGATGAATGAGGTAGTTAGTCAGTAATTTCGAGGTTAAAGATTAATGTCATGTCTACATGAATAATTGTCTATAATCAATGGGGCGTTTAATTAACAACGCAAATACACTTATGCACAAGTACAGGCTTTAAGTGCAATTAATTCATTTGTCTAAATTCGATGCAATTCGATTAATTTTTCACACGATTCTGGGTCAACAATTAATTGATATCATCAGCGATTAGGTAATATTATTCTGAGATTATAGGAAAAAAATCGAATCAACACCTGCGTGTGCCAACCCATATCCTATTATTAACATTCAAACTAATGGGAATAATTTACTAAATTAAACTGCATTTGACTAGTATTTAGTACGTCTGTAACAGTGTATGTACCACACGGTCATTCCCCCATTAACATGCCACACAACTTGCATAAGACCGCGAGTATTGAACACAATTTTTCCGTTGCATTTAAGTAATTCAAAACGAATTACTGCACTTGATAGTATCTTTACACACAAGGTGAAGTGGCTTAAGTCCACATAACCCAAAAATGGTTTTATTTCATTTTTGAAAAGAGAAAAAAATTAGCTACAATTTGGCCTGATCGGCTTGTTTCTAATCATGGTGTAAGTAGGTTTTCAAATTTTATAAAACGTCTTAATTATTGTTATCGAATAAATTAGCATTTGGAATAACGTCTTAGTTCAGGAATATTATTTCTGTATAGTTATTTTATGTCTTAAGTTTAACTAAACCATTCTTAATATTTTGAAAAATGCAATTTCTTAAAAAGGAAAAACGAATTATGTTGACTTAGGTCACTTTTCCAAAATTAAAATTATTATGGAATAAAATTTTATATCGACTTAAGTCATTTTTACATATTAAAATTATATTTTCATTCAAATAATGTAGACATAAGCCTTTCTTTCATATTAGAATATTATGGCAAATAAATTTGCGTCGACATAAGCCACTATTACAAAACAAAAAATTTAAAATACAGAAATTCTTTCTTTTTGTAAAAGATCTTAGTTCATATAAGCCGGTTTATTAAAATGCATATCAAACAAATTTCAATTTTAAATATAAATAAGCCACCCTACCAAGTGTAAAATATTTATTTGAAATTTAAAATTGGATAGAGAATAACAGCTTAAGTACATTTACGCCCAATGTTTTTATCCAAAAATCATTCCAAATAAATATATTCTGGAGAGGTTGCATAAGGAAATCGCTGAAATTTTTTTATTTCGATCTAAGTAACGGAATTTATCGGAAACAATCTAAAGTTGATTTTTTAGTGCTCGTTCTGTGTTGTACTGATCAGAAGTAAGGTTTTGTCAACAAGTACTATATTTATATATAAGTGTCGTAGTATATATGTATATAGGTAAAGCAGCGGTATGGAAAGAGCAAGGAAAATGCTGAATCTTGCACTCTTAAAAAGTGTTGTAGGTCGCCCACCATATCAGAGAAATGAGGATATAGTTTCAGGTATGTGATTATTTATCTATTTATGTATCTGTTACAATATTGCTTAACTTGACATGTCTATATTTCGACAAATTTGGTCAACTGTTAAATGATACAATTGGCATATATCAAGTTTTAGCTTAAAAGTACGAAGATATTGAATAAGAAGTTAACGATTGTTTTCAAATATAAAAGATACAGACGACCTAACCACAAATTGCTTAACATCAATGGAGGAAATTACTGTTTCGTGTGCAGAGATTCATGGTAAAAGTGCTAACAATCTTTAAAATAATTTTTGGAAATTTCTATAAAACTTATTATTATGCAGATACAGAAACTGCATTTTTTGTGCCAGTTGTTGCTCAATAAACACTTTCCAGCTTTGCGTACGGATTGTCTCCAATAGATGTGTCCAACCTGAGAGAGGCCACAGAGTGCGAATTAAAGTCTTACGAAAAAGAATCTTTTCATGAAGATAGTGATGATAGTGTAAAGGATCCAGACTATGACTTTCGGTTGTCACACGAATTCTTTTCTGATTCGGATCTTGAGGAAATGGGGTCACAAGTAGAGCCATATTCACTTCAAGAACAGCCAAGAAGTATCATAGAAGAGAAAAATATTGATGGTAATCAAAAACAAACTCAAAATACAAGACAGCAAAAGAGAAACTCTGGGAAAACATATACAACCAAAACCGGAAAAGTCATTTTAGGAAGAGAAATGAAACCATTAACGGATTGTGCACGCAAATGCAGGGAGAAAATTTCATCAACTGAACAACAGACTATTTTTGAACAATATTGGCAGCTTGGAAATTATAATTTAAGACTTGCTTTCGTATCAGGACTCATAACAGTAGACGATAAAAAAACAGCACGATTGAACAAGAGTTTAAAAGCTCCCCGAAATCGTAAGTTCACATATTGTTATTTCCTACAAATCCGAGGGCGCAGAACCCAAGTTTGCCAAAAGTGTTTCAGGATGACCTTATGTGAAACAGATCGGTTTTTAAAAACTGTAATTCGGAAGAGAGTTGAGTCTCCAGGTACGGCGATAGTTGGGGATATGCGAGGGAAATCGATACCTCCGAACAAAATATCTGCCACGCAAAAATGTTTAATTTTGGAACACATAAACAGCATACCTGCTTATGAAAGCCATTATACGAGAAAATACTCCTCACAGAAGTACTTTGAAAGCAACCTCAACTTGTCAGTGCTATACAAACTGTATACGGAAAAGACAGAAAAACCTGTCTCTTTGTCAAAATACACTGAAATTTTTAAAGACTTGAAAATCAAATTTAAGAAACCAAAGCTTGACACCTGTACAAAATACGACACATTTGCCATTCAAATCAGAGCTGCAACAGGAATTGACCTGGAGAATATAGAAACAGAGTAAAAACAACACCATACGGATGCAGATTCTGCCTATGAGTCAAAAAAAAAAAATGATATTGAGACTGCAAGACAACTTCATACAACGAAGGTGTTTGCTTTTGACCTTCAGCAGTGTCTGTCCACGCCGTTTCTTCAATCTTCTGTAACCATACATGATTGTGTCTTGGGAACCCCAAATTGCTATATGTGGCATGAAGGTATAGCTAATCGAGGAGGGAATGAAGTTTCTTCTTGTTTGTTTGCACACCTAAAATCATTACCACCCAACATTAAGAATGTCATCCTTTATAGTGATAACTGTTTTGGACAAAATAAAAATAAAATGGTTGCAGCAATGATGCTTATATTCGTATCTGGCGAGTGCCAAACCAATACAGCTCTTGAATATGTTGACCATAAATTTCTTGTTCCTGGGCATACTCATATGGAGTGTGACATTGACCACTCACTAATTGAAAGGAAGAAGAAGAAAACGTCTTATAAAATTCACCACCCTAGAGATTGGTATCAATTCGTCAGAGGAGTTGGATGCAAAAATAAATTTTTAGTGAACGAAATGACCCAAAAAACATTCTGGAATTTCGCTTCACTTGTGAAGAACAAATACATTTTTCGGAAAGTTGACGAATGTAATAACAAAGTTAATTGGAAATCTATAAGGTGGCTTCGATATTCCAAGGGAACTCCGGCTGTTATACATTATAAGAACACACTGGATGTTAACGAAACCTTTAAATCGCTAAATGTTCATAAACGTGGGTGTAATAACATCAATGAAAGCAGTGTGGAACTGCTTTACCATCAGCCAAATCAAATAAGTGATGCAAAAAAAAAGATTTGATTAATTTACTTCCACTTATTGATGAGCAGTTTCACGATTTCTATAAAAATCTGCGTACAGAGGATAAACCTAATTTTCATCCGGATATTACCGAAGAAGATGATGAAGACGCAATGACTTAATGCCAGCGATTCTAGTCTTAAGTTTGTTTTTTTTTTTTACTATTCTTTTAATTATATTACATTTTAAAAACAAAACAAAAAAAATAAAAAAATGAATTATATTTAAACATAGGATTTGTGAATTTTGTTTTAGAGAAAAGAGCTTATCCGCTACCAATGTAAGTACAAATTTCACCGATTTTGTCCTAGGTAAAAGGGCTTATGTGCCCTTAACGTAACAATTTCATGGATATTAATTTGGATAAAAGGGTTTATGTCAAACTAAGTTAACTAGCCATTGTAAAGAAAATTTGGTAAAACGGCTTAACTGACTTAAGTCAAATTTTAAATGATTTCAGTAAAAGTTAAAGTGGCTTATGTAAGTCGGTTTTTGAGCAATATCTTCTACATTTTTTTTTTTTTTTTTTTAACGTTGAAAAGGCCAATAAAAGTACTCTTATTAGCTATTTTTCAGAAGAAATTACAGCTATCTGGTGCAAGCGGTTTTTATTAAATTAATTTTTAAAGTTTAAAATTACTCTCCTGAAAAATGTTATAAATCGACTTAAGCCACTTTACCTTATTTGTAAAGGTATGTAATTTCACTAATTAAGGTTCACCACTATCGTTACTTTCAAAGTAATGTATCTGCGAAATAAGCTTTTTCCGCTAAAACAGCGTTTGAATATCTATCTATGTATACTGTACGAGGAAATATTCGCAACACTCCCACCTGTGCTGGTCGCATGAATAAAATTTAATTAACATCAATAAACACATGTTCATCCGCGAACACACTCATAGTACACATCCAACCGCAGTCGATACTCACAAACTTACCGCTTAAATAATTCTTCATTATACCACGGTGGTAATTCCAAGTCACGACCATCGTCTTCTTCTTCACTTCCCTCTTTTAGCAAATGTTCCAGATATTTTACAGCTTTTGGATTTTCCTCATGTGGAACCGACATTTGGTTGGGTGCTACACAAAAAAAAAAGGTAAACAAACAACAAAAAAAAATTTGAAATCTGTAGAGAAAGTTCAACGATTTTATTGCTTTCAAAATTTAACCCACTCTCAGCTGGTGAAATGTATCTTTTTGAGCTTTTTTCAGGTCTATAGATAATTTTCTAGACGACCTTCACTTACCACTTCCATTACACTGCGAATCCTTGATGTCCTCCATAATAGATGTACGTTCTCTCACATCCGATACTAGAAATCTGTGGTTAACTCAATTGTATCTTTTTAACGACTAACGACAGTGTGACTATTTTAAGGCATATAAATTGACTGATTTATTAATTGAATGTTGTGTTATAATGTTTCCCCAACTTTGAGGCACATACATACATAGGTATGTAACGCGGTACGTAATGAATAAGTGCCACAAATGCACTTTCTCGACCGCTGGCGGTGGTGGAACTATTGTGGGTTGAGGAATTGTTTTCATTTTGTGAGAAGAAACGAGTATGAGTGTGTATCTATGTGATGTAAATGGCTTGGTTGTGTTTGTAGAGCTTTTTCAATAGTTGTGCAACAAATTGATGGTGGGGAACATGGGGAAAGTTGGAGAAATTTAGTGAAAGATGTTCTATGTATGCTTTCATCTTCACATGTTGTTTTTAGTCGCATTCTGATTATGTATTCTGATGCAGTTTAGATACATAGTCGTAGAGATGGGTGTGCTTTTGAATACGTACGAAAAAGGTAGTGAATTAATGTACTTTGTCTCATCTTAGTTCGAAGGTAGGAAAAATTATTTGGCTTAATGTGTGGATGAGCTTTGAGAAGCTCTTCGATTGCGGTTATGTAGTATCTCTGTTCGTAGAAGGTGGGCAAAAACGCCATCATCACCTCCACGTGGTTTCTGCTAGAGAACTATTTAATAGTGAGCCAACGATGAACGTATGCTGAGCCCTAAATTTTGCGACTGGAATGTCTAACAAGAGGTTCTCAGAAGGAGGACGTGCAGTGGAGAAATTCCATCGATTTAAACAACAGTGACGTCCACCGACAGACTAGCTGAGGCCTTACTTGAGCTACTTCGACATACATATTTGGAGCTTAGGTCAGTAAGCAACTTTGATGAATGAAGCAGGGCCTTGGAAAAGAGATGGTGGCGGAGGAGCCTTTAATGGTCCAACGACAGCAGTGCATCCCCGAGGTGCGTTGCTGGCATCGTTTTAACCTCGATTTAACCTCTCGTCCTAGGGGTTGTATATTGGGATCTGGCCCTCGTGGTTGAGGGTTATGCATCGGGGTAGCTTTCTTACTATGTAAACGAATTTTAGTTACGAAACAACCACAAGCCTCGGGAAGGAATGATCCTACCGTTCACGAAAATACGATTTTCGGTTCTGCACGTGGAATATTCGGATTCTTAACAGAACGTGGGCAGCTGATCAATTAGCAGAGGGCTTAGACTGCTATAAAGCAGACATAATAGCTATCCTCAAGCACCCTTAAACTGTCAGAGCGCTCCACTTTATTCGGCAACCTGCAGCTCAGTAGTACTGATTCGGGCTTATAGGGGACCTTTCCAGTAATAAGCCCCTGTTCCGTGCTTGACATGGCGTTTAAAATTGTGGGCTTGGGTTTTGGCGCTTATTTTTTAATGTATACCTTCGTTGTTCATGACAGTAGTCTACTATATCCCACTTAGGCCCTCCCATAGAGAACAATCAAGGCCAACATCGAATGGCAAGATCTGAGAGCACGTGCTCCATTGCGCTGAGTAAGCCTGCATTTACTTACACGCATATGAAAGCAAAGCTGGCATTTATTTGTGAGCAGGTGCTTAGCAAACTCGAAGGTGCTCCGGCAGGAGAGTTGATAGCCCTGACGCCTAAGTCACGTAGAAGACTCCCACTTCTACAAAAGCCTCTGTTCTCGATATCTCGTTCAAACGAAGTGACTTCAAGTAAACTCTCAAGTTCATGGAAATCAACAATTTTATTTGCGGTCATTTGTTTATTTATATAAATAGCTTAGACCTCGTTATCAGCTGGGCTTGTCTTAATGTTAATCATTTTGTTTATTTCCATCGATTGCTCTCAGCTGCGTGCTAAACTTGAATCTGCTTTGCTTGCCAATATCAGTTGCTCCACAGAGCACATGTCCGACTATACGGCTTCTTTGCAATTAATTAGAATAATTTATGCCATTCATTGCCATCAGTCTTAGTGGTGCACTTGTTATAGATACTTTATTTGCAATCTCCCAGTGCTGCAGCAGTTGTTACGAAGTGAATATTTTAAATTTCGATTGAAGTAGTCGTGCATATAATGGAAGAGTTGCCTCCTCAATCGGATGGAAAATTCAATAATGATGACAGTGAGTGTCGTTTACTCCTTAATGACCGTATCCTTGAATCAGTTCAAAGCTACGAGAGGATACATATATATTTCGTGTATTTTTTTGTATCTTTTTTTTTATGGTAACAGCATCACTGGAGCTTAAGGATGGTGAAGTCGAAGCAGTGAAATATTTGGAACAGCTGTTGAATAAAGGACGAAACGAGGGAATCAGTGAAACGGAATTACAATTGCCATCGTGGTACGATGCGAAGCTATTTAAAGAGTGAGTGTGGGTAGCGTATTTCACTTTTTTATTGATTGGGTTTCAATGATTGCAATAATATTCGGAAAAGGGAAAAGACCTTGACATTACGAAAGCAAGGGGGTTGGCATTTTTTAAATACTTTCTGGGGATGTCATTGAATATGCATTAAGGATTGAGGGGTTTTCAAGTAATTCCTTTTCCTATTTTGAAAGTTTTATTAATTTATTCGTACTCTTTATATACGAGTTAGTTCGAAAAGTCAATCGAATTCGTGCGTTTAATTCGAATCTGGGTTATTTCGAAATTAAATGAATTCGAAGTCTTCTTGTCATTATTGGTCGATCTGTCATATTTATGAGTTTATCAGTTTGAAGAGTTTTTGATCAGTTAGAGGGCAGAAAAATATATATTTTCATACAAGGGTCGTTTCAATAAGTTCTTAAGTCGTTACACTTTTCTCAACGACTCTCTATGTTAAGTTTTGTGGATGACAAAGAAAACTTCGAAATTGTTTAGGTTTTTTGCTTTTGGGCAGAATTACACAAGTATTGAAACATCTAGAGTGCAGCTCCTTTCTTGCAATTCCGCTCCACCATAAGACCAATCCTACGAAGGTAGGATTCACAGGATCTACCATTCTTATAGGCATAATGTTTTCTACTTACAGCTTCATTTTGAATACTACCGATCGCACGTTCTAAACTTTTCAGCAAGCAGGGTGACGGGTTTATAAGTCTATAACTTGTCTCTACCTGACTTGGAAAGAGAACGTCCTTGATATCCTACCAAAGATATGACACATACCCATGAGCTAAGCAATCCCTAAAAACAATTTTCTGAGTCTTGCCTACGAAGTCATCACCCACTTTTAGCATTACGCGTATATGCCGTCCGGACTCGGTTATTTTTTAGTGCGTCACAAGCAGAAAATCGTTGACATCGTGCTCTATTCAAACATTTTCTGGACATTTTCCTTATCCAGATACAAATACTTAGAGCACCAGATGTGACCAGGTCAAGGACCGCTTCTTGGGAACATTCATGTTTTACGTGTTATATTTTAATCCACACAAATGGAAGAGACCTACAGTTTAGAACCATGTCCGAAAGTATTTTTTTAGTAGCTACCTCATGACAGTTACTCTCGGACGTTTGTTCGACGTTCGTGAGACGTGGAACAGTGACAAAACTTGTTGGTGTTTTCTGGGATCCAAACCTCGAACCTTTCACTTAGTAATCCAACGCACTAATCACTGAGCCAAGGCGCCTACCTTCGAGAGTTAAATATTTCACAAGCGAACACTTTTACCTCTTTTACTCGCACTAACTGGACAGATATTGTCATAGCACTCAATGAATATTTGAGACTGCAAGAGACTACTGCAGCAAACAGTTGCTCGTTGAGGATGCATCGGTCTTTCATAAAACACTCAGGGGTTCTCTAAGGATTCATAAGTCCACCAATTCACGAATTATTTAGTTGATGAAATCATCTTCATTATCACTGAAGATGTTTTTTTTTTCTGAATTGTTCCCTTCCCCTTGTAGAACTCAATTCGTTCTAAATGCGGGCGTCAATTTTGTAAGCACGGAGTTGCAGGTCCTTTGTGAGTAATCGCTTTTCGAAGTCAAATTTTTGTGAATAATGCTGAATTGTTTCGGGCCCTCTAGGACTTTTTTATTCACTACAGTGATGTTCTTCATTGATTGTATGCGACGAGAATGTATACGAGTTCTTTAGTCCATAACCGATCAGTCTTAGAATTGTCGTACTTCATCGGTCAAAAAAATGCGTTTTCAGAAAAATGAACCGATGTTCCTTGATGTAGCATTGCATTGCTAATAAGCGCAGTAGTAAGAGATGTCAAATGTCAAATGTCATCTGTCACAACCAACTTTAATACTCCTTTTGTCATTTCAGAGGCCAAGGGTACATCAGTAAATATCGTTTCTACATGGGTACTGGATTCCTCATCGGCTTCATCGCCGCGCTGTCAATTCCATCGATTCTGAAAATTCTAACTTGCACTCATCAATCGGACACACCAAGGAAAGCCTATCGACGTTATGTTGGAACCATACTGCACACAATGAGTTGGTACAACAAACCATTAGAACCCGGCTCGGAACTGTGGGAAAGTCTATCGTTAGTTCGAAACGCTCATTTTCGAACGACTAGATCATGCTCGAAACTAAAAGTCGGTGGCATTACTCAAAAGGACCTAGTTTTGACGCAGTTTAGCTTAATTGGCTTCTTTATGCTCGGTGTAGATCGAATGAATATCGAGGATTTAAGATTTCTAGAAGCCACAACGTACATGTGGCGAGTATTGGGCAGTATACTCGGTATTAAGGACGAGTACAACATATGTGGCAGGTCATGGAAGGAGACTAAACCTCGTTTTGAAATCGTCATGGAACGCGTGTATCGACCATCATTAACAAATGCTGAACCTGATTATTATAAAATGACAGAAATTCTGCTGGAAGGTCTACGACCAGTGCATACGGTCTTAACAACTGATGCTACCCTCTTCTACATAAAGAGATTGGCTGGATGCAAGGGATATGAGTTTTTGGAGAAGGATTTCGCTGACGGCATTCGAAAAACAACCGACAAGTTGTACTATTATTCGCTTGGGATATGGGATCGGATCGTGGTCAGCACTGCCATATTCACGTTCACATACTTGTACAAGTACGCTGTCGTTAGGTGGTACTTAAACTTCTTTGGGGGGATAAACGATCTGTTGGTGAGTTACTTTCCAATTCTGGCCATTTACAGGTACGGATGGGATTGGGCATATGTGAGGATATTTACGAGTAATAAAACAAAAAATAAATAGCATGCGTCCTCGTGCTTTTATTGCGTGTAAGCCTGCTGAAAGGGTGAAGGTATTTTCTGATTTGGTTAGTCTTTCGAAAACCTTTGATGCAAGTTAGTGCATACTGGTGAGTATACTCCAGAAGCTTATCGACAATGTAAAAGCATCCTCAAACGCACTTACATAGATGGCGCTACAGTTGGGGATGAACCTAAGAAATCGTTTGAAGCAGTGCGGGGCAATCAATATTTCCTGGTTTCAAATTATGGACAAATAGTATGTCGGCTACTTCTCGACGTTTTTCGAGTGATTGTACATTGATCAGTTTTAATCGCTCCAAGTAGGGGGGGTAAGTAATACCTACCAGTCCATGGATAGCTGCGTAAAGCAAGATTTATGAGCCTGCGTTGAACAGCTTAATTTCGAAGAGAAGGACGTCTTAGAGGCCAAGGGTCCAGGACCAAGCTTGGCTAGCATATTTAAGAAGTGTCCGGACAAAAGTTAGGTTAGGTGTACGAGAACCCTAGTTAACAGGAGGCTTTCAACGGCTCACTTAGACTAACAATGAGTCCATTGTCCTGACTTGATTTTGTGACGTAGGGATTCGAGAATTCCTTAGACCAGCGTTTAACGAAACCCAGCATAGAAAATAAAGTTCTCGGTCTCAGATGACACCTAGATCACTAAGGAAAGAGACGAGAGGTCCGGAGTCACACAAATGCAAGAACAGCAGCATTTGAATGACCTCAGTGACGATCTGAAACCGGGAGGCAGGTACTTTCTTAGGTCTAATTGGCGAACCCCACAGGTGGACCAGTTGGGATGCAGTAAAGTGGAAGGGTTATGATCCCTATAATCCTGATCATAACCTTGTCGATCTATATGAAAAGAAGAAAATAAATACAGCGTCCTTCGTCATTGTCGTTTTCCTCCTTTTCACCTCCGCTTTTCGAGGAAAATATTATGTTTGCAGCTGCACTCTAATTTTTCAGATTTGCAATCCAAGGATAGGGCTCACCCTACAGGTTTCCTAGTATACTAGTCTTACTCCTGGTAAATTTGGGGGTTAAGGGCGGTTGAGAATGCATGTTTTTCTCGTTCTCGGTTCCTGTCATTGTCATCATCTTCAACACTGCCAGTTGAGTAATTTAATCGTCCTCCCAGCAACGACAAAGTAACTGCAGCACAAGGAATGTAATAAAATGAAAGATATTCACCTCCATCTCCATCCTCAACTGAGAGAGGCATTTGACATTTCTGTAAAAGATACAATTATGTACAAAATTCCCAAAAGACATTCTGAAATTCTTTTTCCAGCGCTTCAACCCTCAGTGGGTTTAATAAACTTCCCTACCCGAATTGTCTCTCAGTAAAACGCTTACTTTCACTTTCCTCTGCTTGTCCTTAATAATGCAAATGCTTAAAAGGTCAAATGCCATTAGCTGCCTCGAAGGATTTTCAACCCAGCGAAGAGGTACGTACTTTCGATTTCAATTACCTTTACCCGCAGGCGTTGACTTCCTATAGCTGAGAGTTACTATCGGGGTTAATTGGATTTGCATATTTAAATCTATCTGGCTACCTGCCACAGGATTAACCCAAAAACACAATTCACAATCGCAGTCCACATTAATGTCTAAGTGCGGTTCCGTGTCCTGTGCAACAATGCACTGGTTGTCTCTGATTGTCCTTTATTTTGTTTACGGTTCGACAGCTAAGTTGTGAGGAAACTCCTTAAGGATGTTGTTTCTCTTAAATTTATTGACTGTTTGTAGGGCTTTAAGGGATCCCAAGGAACATCTAACGTCTTATTTCGAGCAGCTTCGGTTACTCCTTACGGAAATCCTTTACACCACCCAAGTGGAGAGATGTTACGCTATCATAACTGATGACACTCACTATGCAGTGTTTGAAAAGTCGGTTTTCGAAAAGTCTCAGAAAGTCCAGGTGAATTTCTTTTTAAAAATTTCAGACGCAGAGGATTTGTTATCCCCGAACTACCAAACCGTGAGGGTGTTGAAGGAAATCCGGGCGCAGAATTGTGATCTGCATTTTGTGTTGCTCTCTAATGGCCATCAAGTGAGGAGATTCATGATTTTTTTAGATGACTTCCGAGTCTTAAATACGCGAGCGAAGTATGTCCTTCTGTATGATCATAGGGTGCTGGCTAAGGATATGATTTACATCTGGAGTAATATCCTGCAAAGTGTTTTTATAAGTTGGAGACATGATGTCAACGGTGGAAATGGGGAGAAGTAAGACTTTTACCAGCTCTCAGAGGAGGTGAGACAGATGATTCAATTTCAGACAATTTACCCTGCTGACAGTGCCATATCCTAACATCCTTAATGGTACACTCTCAACGAAGGAGCTTGCCAAATGGAGGGATGGAAAATTTAAGAAGAAGGTTGATATTTTTCCGGACAAGATGAGGGATTTTAAGGGTAACATAGTCGTCCTTAGAAGGCTTTCGCGGTAGAACCATTTTTTTTACAGGATCAGCTGTAAGGACTGTGGTTTTTGAACACATACCAATGGTAATAAAGAGCAACGATGGTGGCTACCTCGGCTTGGAGGTGGAAATAATTCGCTCATTGGGGAAAGCGCTAAACTTCAAGGCGCACTTTTATGAGACAAATGACTCTGAGACTGAACGATGGGGTAGGGTTTTACCAAACCGTAGCTACACTGGGCTCATTGGTGAAATGGTGAGTTAGTGAGTTAGGCTTTGGTCGATATTCTATATATTTCTCTCACTATTCCAGATTAATCGTCAAGCTAAGCTAGCTATCGGTGATCTCCATTTGAATGTACTCTACTCCACTGTTATGGACATGAGTGCACCGCACACGCATGAGTGTTTGACATTTCTAACACCAGAATCTTCAAAGGATAATTCATGGAAGACCTTGTTTCTACCATTTAGGTAAGCAGTGTACCTTAACCGAGTTGACTGTCATACCTCAACTTTTCGTTCATTTACAGCGGTGATATGTGGGCCTGTGTGATTGCAGCGCAATTAATAGTTGGAACGATTTTCTACATGATGTCCTATACGCATTCGGTGAACATCACAGGATGTGCATACAGGAAGAAAGAGTTTTTCTCCATTTTCAAGAAACGAAGAGCTGTGGTTGATCCGCGAAAGTTTCGAGACGTCAAATTCCGTTCATCGCTCAATCGACGTTTACCACGGCGAGAGACAACAGACTTATTCGATGACTTTTCAAATTGTATCCTTTTGACGTACAGCATGTCACTGTATGTGGCTTTGCCTAGAATGCCAAAAAATTGGCCATTACGAGTGCTGACCGGATGGTATTGGATGTATTGCATTATGTTGGTGGTATTCTACAGGGCAAGCTTCACTGCTATTTTAGCTAATCCAGCACCGAGGTAAGATAAAATAGTTTGCAGGACACTCCTAGTCCGCCAAATACTCGAATTTTATGAGCTTTCACATTCCCAATCCTGCTTTTCCGCTTCAGCATCTTATAGCATTGGGAAACTTTACACCCGTTGACACCTGTTTTTTCGATGTACTGCTTCGCCCCACGTCTGAACTCACCAAACCCCTCGCAGATCTTTGTGACGATGGTCATTACAAGAAAACCCGCAGTTACGACTTAATATCCAGAGAAGCTCTCAAAATGCGGCCTGGAAAAGCATTAATTAAGCTCCCTCTACAGTAAAAACGCTGCAGCTAGATTGGAATACGCCTCACGTCAATGGAAAGAGGTCATAATATTACTAAAACCAGGAAACAGCCGAGTGACAAGAAGTCTTATAGACCCATTTCACTTCTACTAATTTTACCTAACTTTTTGAGAGGATATTACTCAAGCGCCTGAAGCTGGTTACTTACTTACTTACTTAGGTGGCGCTACATTTCAGGGTGAACCTGGGCCTCAACCAACAAGGCTCTCCAGTTAGGCGGGCTTAGCTAACTGCCTCCAGTTGCGCACTCCAAGTTGGTTGAGGTTCCCTTCTACTTGTCTGTCCCACCCTAAGCAAGGTCTTCCTCTACTGCGTTGTCTCTCCGGATTAGATTCAAAGACTCTGCGGGCTGAGCATTGTTTTCCAATCGCTCTACATGTCCTAGCCATCTCAAGCGACTGATGCGCAGTTTTTTTTGACTAAGTCGATGTCGCTGTTCAGCTCGTAAATTTCATCGTTGAATCTTCTCCTCCAAAGCCAGTCAACGCAAACGGGATCGAATATCTTACAAAGAATTTGAAGAAATGAGCGCGGATATCTTCATCCGCTTTCGACAGAGACCATGCTTCAGCATAAAGCAAGACTGCGATGATCAAGTTCCTGTGCGCATCACCTTGTCTAAGTCCTTTTTTGACATCGAAGGTCTTGGTGATGTCATTACTGACTTTGATGGGACAGCGAGCGTTCTCCATCGTTATCCTTCACAGAAGAATGAGTTTGGCAGGAATGCCAAAACTGGACATGGCTCTGTATAGGTCGTTTCTAAAACGCCGTCATATGCGGCCTTAAAATCGATAGAAAAATGGTGGGTATCGATTTGGACTTCTTGGCTTTTTTCCAGGATCTGCCGGAGTGTGAAAATTTTATCGACTCCGGACTTTCTGGCCTGCGACCACACTGATAGAGGCCAATCGGGTTGTTGACAAACAGTTTCAGGCGTTCACACAATATGGCGAAAACCGATGCCTCTGCAATTGGCGCAGTTGAGGGAGTCTCCGTTCTTGCGGATCGAGCAAACGATGCCGTGATTTCATTCATCAGGTATACACTCGTCTGATTCGTCTGACCAAATCCTGGAAATGAGTTGCTGTATGCTCCTTACGAAGTCATTTCCAGCTGCTTTGAACAGCTCGGCCAGTAGGCTGCCAGTTTCAGCAGTTTTGTTGGAGTTAAGTTTGGATATTGCTATCCCCATTTCGTGTTGGTCAGGTGGACGGAAGGTTTTGCTATCACCGTTTATGTTGAATAATTCATTCTGACATACAGTCTCCAGAAGAAGGTTTTCCATATTCTCAGCACCGAATACACTCTCTAGGTTTCTGTACAGATCTTGTTAACTTGACGCGTTCTTTTTACCTTTTGGTCAGACTTTGGAACATTATTCCTGGAGTATAATCTCAGGCTCTGGTTATGTTTGAGTTAAGCTCGCAATTCTAAAATAGCTTTGCGTACATCCAAATCACCGTTTTACCTTAGATCATGATTTTTTTTTTCTTCACAGGATTACCATCGATACAATTGAAGAGCTTGCCATGAGCCGTATCACTGCCAGTGCATGGGGTACGGAGAATAAAAAATTTTTCGAAGAAGCTTTTGACGTCGTGGCTCAAGAAATTGGCGAAAAGCTGGAGTTGGTCGATGACATTTATGGTGTTGTAAGTATAAAAAGATATAATGAGCACCTCTATTACCAAATCTAGACCACATTCTTTCGAAAACCGTCCCAAAAGTCCCTTGGGAACGTGGCGTCATACAATATTTCTAGCCAGCTCGAGCTCCTTACGAATAAAAGCGATATCCTTGAGTTTTCTGGCTCTGCTATTTGCTTTTCAAAAATCTAGAGCCCATTGTTCGAAGTCGTTATCCTTGCAAAGTATTGCAGTAATATACTCGTAGTAGATGTCGGATCGATTTTGTTTTATCCTCGTCCGTGCAGTTTCCGCAGATGTCGTTAGACCCAAATTGTTAGTTTTTTTTTGTAGGAGTATAACGATATAAGCTTTACTTCGTATTGCTAATTAGAAAAAGCAATGCTCTGGACCATTAACGGCCTGTTGCGTCGAATTTCTGCCTAGGAAAGGCGTTCAGTAGACCGAGACTCCAATTTCGCAGTACTTCTGAGTAGAGATCTGAACCAGCAGCAGGTTCAATAAGCAGGTTCCGGAGGGACAGCAGCACCTGTGAAAGTGGGATTTTCAGGTCGATGATTGATCACACACTGCGAGGTATGACACAACTTTTCCTTTGGTTTGCCGACTTTTTTCATCGGCTAGTGTTAAGGCTCAACTATAATAGTCGGAAGCTAATGTCAAAATTCTACGTTAAGTTTTTTTCAGCACTGTCAATTGCTCAAGTTGCCCATAATAGGCGTAGGTATGTGAACGGGAGTGATTGTCAGAAGCGATTTTCAGAGTCAAGTCGTTTTGCTTGGCATTAATGTGTTGCTTTGTAGAATCAGTGAAAAGTCCTTTTGTTATTCGCTGTGTTAAAAGGGGCAGCACCTGTCTGTCACCCAAATTTATGTCTATGTCGGAACCTTGACTGATTGGTTCGTTAAGCTTTTCCTTCGCTTCTATCCCAATGATCATTTCTTTTTCATCCAAGTTTGAGACGTTGCTGGACTGTGAGCAGATGGCTTCCACCAAGTCCAACCAGGAGCTAATTACTAATTGCTTCCTTTTTCTTGCCAAGTAGCAGGCTGCCTTGAGTTACTCTCGAGTAACAGTGAAATCGTCAATGCAAAATGGGCCCTCGGGGCTAATAATCCCTTTTTATTGTCCTTCCATTATAGTTTTCACGTTAGTTAGCTTGGCCACTGTTCTAGGATCCATTGTTTCGACACAGCATATCGCCGTACATGGAAGGTTTCAAATCCGCTGACCAGCTCCCAGCAATGAAGACGAGGTACTCGTAGTTCGGTGCCTGTTCTCTTTTGTCTTAGATCCGCTTGCTTTACAATTATCATCAGTTTGACCATCAGGATTGAGGTAAAAATTGTAAAGTAGATCGCTGTTGGTCTCAGATCGGTGGTGGAGACTACTATTTTAGCACTTCTTACGAAATAAAGGCGGGTACATTGCACATTGTACGTCCTATCGCATTCCAGTTGCTAGTAAGACACGAAGTCAAAACTCGCGGAACCTGTGTGTGGATGTGTAGACCAAAGGTGAAACCATTGGGCAGGACCCTTCCCACTCCAGTGGAGCATTGACTAGACATTTTTTCCAGGATGTGTACTTTTGGCTGTTTTTCCAAACTTATCCTCCCTGTTTCCCTAGATTTCACTGATTCACAGAGGGCCTTGTTGGTGTTCACATGGGGTAGAGGTAACAAATCATTCGTCACTGCGGTTCGGACCTGCGACTTTTGTCTCAAGCTTGAAGGGTCTGTGAATGTGTTCGCCAAAGTGGTTGTGAACACATCCTTACTTCGTAGAAAACACGACATGAGCTACTCGAGAAGCGGTCTAGTCTTCGATAAGCTTCAGGACACAATTTGTCCGTATTGGTCTACTGTTTAATCTTATGAATACGACCAGCGTTTTTTGAGTTCCTAATTCATATCCCCTTCATAGGCCTCGCACTACAGTTAATCTCCAAAATTTACTTACAGACAGATCTCATTGCAAAGGGCTACTATGCCTACTACGACAATCAATTCTTTTTACGGCACCTCCGACATTTGGGAAGTCAGCGACGAGAAGATGATGAAATTTTACACATTATGAAGGACTGTGTGGTCCACATGCCGATCTCTATTGGAATGGAGAAGAATTCACCTCTGAAGCCGAATGTCGATAAATATCTGAGTTGGATGAAGGAGGGAGGTATTTCTTTCAAATTTACTTTACTACGTTCTCTTACCATACTCACCCCGAAGGTCTTATTGCAAAATGGCTTAAGGATGCGACAAAGGATTTACCCTCCGAAGAAATGGCCCCACAAGAAGCCCTAATGAATTTGAAAAAGTTCTGGAGCTCATTTGTCGCACTGGGCTGCGGCTACTTCTTGAGTATTCTTACAATCATCAGCGAAGCTATTCACTTCAAGTACATCGTTGAGCGACATCCTTTATACGATAAATATAATCCAAGGATTTATTATAATTTTCAAAGAAGATTCAATTATTAAAAATTAGTGAATTTTGTGGATTGCCTATGGCTTTGTAAGTTACTTTCAGTTTACGAGTTTCCTTTCTGCAATCATTCGGAACTTGACGAAATCACTTCCGTCCGGTGTTTCCTGGTAACATAGAACTCCAACCGGAAATGGGTGCTTTTCATTGGTATAATTGCTCATTGATTTCCTGTGAGTTTCCTCTCCTGAATATGCAGTAATTGCATTTAAGTAACTTAGGAGGTGGTCGAAAGTTGGTACTCCCCGTGGGGTAATCCTGGTCGTGGCGGGGTGGTTCATGCGACCGCTGCGATGAAATCTAGAGCTGTGCGATCGCATAATTTGTTTTTGGAGAAAAGACACTAATGGTTAACTAATTAGTCTACAACAGAAGCATGTTTTCACTAAGGCTCCCTTAAATACCAAGACGGCAGCGGAGGAATTCCCTAGACGGAGTGCATTGTGGCGTTAGGCCAAACTATTTAGTGAGTACCTAATGTGGGCTATTTCATCGAATTCGGATTTAAGGTCAATGAAGACCGGATTATAAGATCAATCCATGCACGTAATCCAGTAGAGTCGGGTCCTCAAGGAGAGTTGTGCGCAACCGCCCCACCATGTAACAAGCAAATCGTTGTAAAGAACCAACAGATTTGGGTGAAGACAATCTTACTGTTGACGACCCATAAAAACAAAAAGGACAACGAAGTTTGTTTGTAGATGGCATATTCGAACCCTTAATATGGAGGACATAGATTGCTATTCAACAGATGTAACCGCCATCCAGAAAATCAGATGACAAAAGTACGATAAAAACGGTGACTCCTACTGCTACAGAGAGCAGAAGTGAGTTTGTTTAGGTGCAACAGACTTAAGTCAACAGTTCTCCGCTTTCGCCACCTACTTATATTACTATGTTTGAGTGGCTTCTACTCATACCTTGGAAATGTTAATTTCTTCTTTCGAGTTCCTTTCGCATAACATTTCCTCTCGGAATCATGCTTAAGAGTCCTATACTCTGACTTAATCTAGGGTAGAATAACCTGCCCTAGAGCACGGTCTATAGTCCAGTTTCTCTGAGGAATGTGGAAGCTTTTCCTTTTTAAGGCGTTTTTTAAGTTGTAGTGCCTGGTAAGAAATTCATTGCGCATACGTGGAAACCTAAGAGAAATCTCAGGAGGTCCCTTAAATAAATGTTTAATAAGCCGACGAATCAGTCTTCTGCTGCTCAGAAAGAGACATTTGCAAGGTGTAGAACAGATTCTATTTCCTTTTCCTGCATTTTCTACAAAAGCTTAGCGCTGCCACCCACTTCAGTGGTCTTCCCTCCAAGCTTAGAACTTCCCTCTGAGAGGTGCTAGTCGGCATTTTAATAGCCATTTTAGTCAGCCTACAATTTTCCACGGTTGACCACCTTCCCTGGTGTTCCGCCGCAGCCCAGTTATTAATTAAGTGCTCCACCATTCCTCTGCCAATTGTAGCAAACGGTTCCGGACTAGAGAGCTCCGAGATTGACCCTTGCTTTGTGCCTTTTCATTGCCCTCAGTCCCTATGTGCCCTCTCACCCAGAGCAGCGTCATCTTGTTTCGAGATGAGCACTCATTGAGTTTTTGAACACATTTTATTGTCATTCGGTGGACATACAAACTGTTGCCGAACTACGAAGAGCGAACCAGAAGAAGATTCATCAGCAAATCTGGCATCATGGGTGAGCACTAAGTCCGAGGAATACGTACTAGGCCGAGAAGAGGACCCTCTGATACACGACTCTATCCCTCCTCAACAATAAAATATAATCTAAGTGACCGAGTAATGAATAGATTTTCTTTATTGTTTAGTGTTCTTTGTTTAGCGACTTTTTATTTTTATTTTTTAAATACCTACTGGGGCAATAATTTAATTAATACAATTAAAATTTGAAATTTTTCTACCAATTTGTTATAATTTTTGTTGTTTAATACTACACGTAAACATAATAGTTTTCTGTTTATTTAAACATTAAAATTATCATTTAATATTTACATAACACTATAGTTTTAGTTTTTTTTTATTTTAACATTTTGTTTTTTAATATTTAGCTTAAAGTTTTCAAATTGTTTCACTTTATATTTAAATTTACATATTTAATGATATGATTTCTACCTATGCACTATGAATATAGGCAATATTTTATGTATGAAATTAGTATAAAAAAAGGTTTTAAAAATAAATCTTAAAATAAAAGCATTATAATCAATTTGCTAGAGATTTTCTTAAATTAATTATTATTGCAAATTGGTGGCAAGTATTTATTTCTATGCAGCTGCTTATGTAATTGAAAACTAAACGTAAAAGGCTCAGGACGCTCCCAAGGACCGAGAAACACTTTTAATCGGTTAGAACCTAAAACAGTCTTTTTTCTTATGAAAATTACTTCAAGACAATACAAACTAGAGTAAGAAAAAAAAAAACAGAAAAAATAGTTTACTTTTAACTTAAGACAAATAATTTGCTATTGAAATTCTTAAATTAGTTTTAATTAAAAAAAATACTATTTACGCTCGTAAGAATTATTTTGTTACAAAGTAGTGCTCAATGCAGGGGTTCCATTCTGGGAAAGGATTTGGTAAGCTTGGGACTTTAAAAATCATGCTTTGGTTATAAGCATTCATACAACGGTTGACTGCTTGAATACTTAATTTAAACGAAATCTAGTAAATAGAAGACTCATATCTCCATTTCCTAAAATTTAGTATTTTTGAAAAAATATTCGGATAGCTTTGGACAACGATTTTTGTAGACGTGTTTAAGGATAGTATACAACTTTAAATCGGTGCTAGAAATAGATTTAATGGATCTAGTACCTTCGTAAGCTCGAAAACATAGCTCCCTACAATAGTTTCAGTACAAACAGGAAACAAGGTACCCACACGAAAGGCAAGTTTGTGAAAAATAGGCCCCATGAAGACGTTCTAAACAATCGAAGATGCTTTTACGTTTACAGAGTCAGTTCCTGCAGTTGGCTTGCACATAAAGGGAACCTTTAATAGCATTCAAACTAAAGGATCTCGGTATAAAAAGTTGTAAATACTGAGTTCAGAATGGGACCTCTAACGGAAAAATTATGATGAACTATTTCTCCCCTGATATGGGTACTGGTCAAGGACGAACTTTCGAAATAGCTCTCTAGGGGGCAATGGATTTAAATATATGGTGTTGATAACATTGCGACATTAATGACACGGAAGCATTTAAACGTACTGGGCGAACTCATGGAGGCTGCACCGTACAAGAAACTGGGCACAGTTTCTGCTAAGGACTTAACATTGCTAATACTCACATAATTTTCCTGATGGAAGGTACAAGCTAGACGACTTGTGAGCTATTTATTTAGGGGGAGTGAAACTGAACTTAGGAGATGACCCCCAGGTTGGTGATTTGACACAACAAACTGATTTGAAAAATATATTTAAAAATAGAATTGCTGAGCTCGAACTGGTGATGGCAAAAAGACTTCAATAAGACGTTAAAACTAAGTTCATTTGTGTAGTCAAAGTTTATCCTACCCTACGGAGTCTTTGTCTAGTGACCGCTAAGGGAAAAGAACAATGTTTTCAACGAACATTTAACGAATGACTAGCGATCATCAGATCCCAGCTCAGCAGCCATGCAAACAGTCCTGAATATGCTCCCCACTGAACTTAAGTTTAAAAGGGTTATTATACTCAGGACTACGGGTTACTTTAATGACCGGACATCACCGAGACACAGGACTACTATCTGCAAAAAATAACTAAAGAAAGCATGTGGATTCACAAGACATTCAAGTGACCTTATAAGTAAGGAATATCGATTTGATACCAGCTTTGTAGTTCGATTTTCCAGCAGGACACCGCCACCACAAGGAGTTGATAGAGGCGTATACATATGTACGAATAGAGGGTACATTGACAAGGAATCATGAGCGGGCAGGTCAACTTTGAAATTCATTTGCAATAGTTAGGGGCAGTTTACTAGACAGAGGTTTTCGTTACATACAAGGAGACAAAACTACTACTAGCACAGGAAACTCCAAAGCCCAATTCAAAAGTTCTGGCAGAATGCAAGGAGAAACTCAACATCCTGCCAATCTCCTCAAAAGTTAATCTGCTCCGGATACCTGACCATCATAACATTCCAGGAAATAGATGAAATTCAGATGAAGTGGTCAGAGAGGGGGCTCAGAGACTACGCAATCGCAACAAGTTGTCAAGAAGGCTTATAGCTTACCAAATGCCAAAGGTGCTTGGTTCTCATAAGGCCAATAAGATGGTAATAACATCGCTGAAGCTTTTTATATCAGAAAAGAACTTAAGGCAATAACAGATGATATTATATGTTAACTCATCAGATGCATGGTCTTTTCAACTACACACTCGCTGGACGACATTAACACACTTAATTGAAAAAAAAACTCTGACGGACGAAGACGGGTTTAAAACAAAACCAAGTAAATACTCCCATCACAAAAGGATATCTCAGATCTCCCATCTTTCGTCCAAATTGTGTTAATTGGTGAGTAGCAACGTGCTTTACGTTTCTTTGTCGACAAAAATGGAGAATATTTCAACTCAAATAACTTTTCCGACTTACTGACTGGTTTATTTTCCCTCAGGATAATGTACATACATCCACTAAATAGCAGACGCTGTGAAGAGGGAGGCAAAATCCATGGAGCTGATGACAAACGCTCCTAAAACTTTAGCATTGCAACTGGTAGAGAGTAGGAAGTATTTAATATGTGTTGACCGAAGGGGAACAGGATATTCTCATCTGAATTGGTAAAGCAAAATCCCTTCTTGGAATGTTGTCAAAACTATAGCTTCAGATTAATATTGAATCACTGATGTTATATAGGTGCAGCACTTAGACCACTTCCATTACAAGAAATCTGAAAACAAGTATCTACTAAGGATTTTCTGACCCAAACTTGTATCGAAAAAACATCGTTACAAGATAATGGTACAAACTATCAAAGATGGAAGTCGCAAAGATTTGGTTATACACCTCGAAATGGTGTCAGTTGCATAGCTACATAGCTACTCAATGCAATAGAAGAAGTAAACCCAGTTCGGCCGAACTGGGGGCTTACCGAGCACATGATACAAAACAGTCAACAAGATGTGAAATAATTGAGAAGAGTGAGGGAGAACTAAAGTCACATTGCCGAAAACGGCACACGATGACGCGGAAGGATAGCAGAGGCCTTACACTCACAAACAGAAAACAGGACATACAAAAGTGTGCGTTCTTGGCTATTAGACAAAACTTAAGGGGCTGAACATATGAACGTACGTATAAAACGGGTGATTTGGATAGCAATTGTTTGAAGCTACGCTTTGAGGCGGCTCAGCTATTAGCAAAAAACTATGTCACTTATGTTTAACTGCAGATGTTTTGAAGAGCAACTCTAGAATCCCTCCCAATAGGAGGACAAGAATATATTTTGGTTCATGTTCCGCACTTTTCTTGTTTTGATCATTTAAGGGGCCTTCCTAGACTGTGTTGTATACACGATGTTCCAACTTTATCCAGTAAATGGTATACAGTAAGGAGACAATAAATTTGCGTTGTAGGTGTGTTATTGCAGCTGCTTCGGTATCACTTTCGTTCACAAACATCGAATGAGTGTCTTTGTTTTGCAAACTTGCATCAGATTTTATTTTGATGCACAGCTGCGAGTCTTGCTGTGACATCAATGCTGAAAGAATTTGCTTTGATTACTGTTTTAAAAATTCGTTGCAGTTAATTTAAGCATTTTTTCTTTACAATTATGAACTCATCTTCTATTTCACCCGTGCAGGGGCGGGGGTAACAAGAAATATGAGTGGTCGCAGCTTCGAGTTGGAAGAGATGATGGCTAGAAACCAATCTCGAAAAAGTTGGAGCACGACCGGCTCAGTTGGTACTGCCATATTCAAGGGGGGATCCTTCAAGTCCTGTCAAAAACGCAATATCAATCAGCGTTTCCATACAAGCAGGGAAGAGAGGCAGGCCAAAAAACTCCTGGATCACACAAATGCAAAAACAGCAGCATTTGATTGACCTCAGCGAAGAAGTGATCTGAAACCGCGACGCCTGCTTTTCGAGATCGAATCGGCGAACCCCACAGGTGAAACAGTAGGGATGCAGTAAAGTGGGAGTGATAATCCTGATCATAACCTCGCCGAATAAAAGGAAGAAGTCATATAAGAATATGATCTCACCCTCCATTTCGACCAAATTATGAGTTGCGTCTAACAGATTATTTTTTTTTATTACGTGGGTTTTGGATCCGTGAGAATATTTTCACGATTTCAACTTAAGATCAATGCTGAGAATTTTCAGGTGATGCAGTTTTCCTCCGTCTTCCACCGATTCCCCTCTGAACAGAAACCCCTTCACTAAGAATCTTTTTTGTTTTTTAAATATTCAACTTGAAAAAGTGCTCGTTTGTTTTAAATATTTTTACGGAATTTCTTTAGCTACGCGCATTTGGTTTCTTTAATTTGTTTAATCCTATGAACATTTGTTTTTGTTTATTTTTTGTTGTGTTTTTCTTGTTAAATTAATTTAAACTATAACTACATTTATAATGCTATAATAAATATGTACGAAGGACAAATTCTTTGTCGTTGTTCACTGGTTTTATTGTGACTTTATATCACTTGTTCAAGTAGAAATATCCTTCAACATCAAAGCGGACGCACGACGGAAGAGATAGTGGGCGTATGCATGAGTTGAACGCTAGAATTATTTAAATGCTATTGCATTTCATTCTGCTGCCCAAATTGGACGCCTTTTGTTGTGCTGTTGGTGGTGATGTGATTGATTCTGGTGCTGATAATGCTGTTGTTGGTTGTGATGATGCCATCCTTGATGGAAGCGATTTCGCCGTAATGGTGGCGTTTCTTGCCCATGATACTGATGGATGAATTGTGACTGCTGGTGCTGTTGTTGATGATGTAGGGGTTGTTGTTTCCATGGTTTTCTTTTCGTGTGATTTGTCCATCTGTTGATAGAGATATTAGCGTATAAGAATGCAAATTTTTATTTGTCTTTCGAGAGATGTTTAATGAGTATAATGATCCTTAAGCTGGTCTAATTGGTTTAAAATTACAACAGTGAAAGCTTTTACTTTTAAGCGAGTATTGATTTTATAATTTACATTGTTGGCCAAGTGTTACACTGAATGCAGGCTTAACACATCGACATGGAAAATTCTATAATTATCTCAGGCATGCGGATATAGGCTGTAGTAGAAGTAATTAAATATTCAATGGATATCCTCTTTCCGGCGGTACAGAATCGATTTGCCACAGCGACGGAGTAAAGGCAATAAATTCAAGTTTATTCTGATAGGATTGTGGGAAAATGTAGAGATGCTCATTGGAACACTGTGATCAGTTCTCAATTAAGATCTGTCTCCCTAGCCTAAGTTTTAAAAAGAAATAGTGCCTCCTGCCGGATTTATGTTTAGGGGATCTATCATTTTCTTAGAGTTTTACTATCCGCTGTTAACATTTTGACGTAAAAGATTTACTGTGTGACTGAGAGACATAATACTTCTCTTATAAAGGTAGGGTATGTCCTTAATAGAGGAGCCTGTGAACTGTCCGAACTTGAGTATTTCTCTGTGGATGATACACCACCTCAACCAGCTAACAGAATAAATTTGAAGGTTTCCAGCTTATCTGGCACAGGGCCGCAATCTCCCTCTCTGTACATTCGATAGGTTAAGTGTGTTAAGGTCTTAACCCAGCTAATAATAGATAGCGTCGAAGTCAATTAGCCTGTTAAATGTACGAATTTCTTTGTAGGAACACGGATTGGGTAACATTTTGGATTGAAAAACTTTCCTAATCAAAAAGACGAGATCCATGTTTTAAATTGGTAATCAAAGCCGTGACGAATTCCCTAAAGAATCATAGACTTCTTCGTAAAAAGAAAATGGATCATGAGAAGCGTAAAGACGAGTCAATAGAGAGGTATTACTGCAGAAGCAGTGTACGAACGTAAAAAAAGAGCCGATATCGATGCTGAGGATCTGAAATTTAGTAGAATCATGCTAGGCAAAGCTACCCAATAAAACACTTAGCCCTCATGCAATGCTTTAAGCTTTTTTTGAAAATGTAGAAAAACTCTACGTTATGAAAATATCAGTGTAGTGATGCCCAGAAAAGAGTAGGGTGGTACTGCTCAGGCATATCCTTAGAAAAGACGTCGCAGTTTTTCACTGTCTACGATGGAGCTTGATTTGAAGGGTTTTATGACTGAATTGGTCCGCGATATTAAATTAATCGCCTACGCTTCAATAACTCGAGAGGACAAAGAATAAGACTGCGGCACTCATGGTGCACCTCTGGAGAAAAGGCTACATATTTTCCCAGCAAATCAACTGGAAAAGGTCTAACATTATAAGGATTTCTTTCACGATCGTCTAAACTTAAGAATCAGCTTATAAAGAAGCTTATTCTAAAGAGTGGCAGAATGTACTTATTATGTATTGAAGCAGACGAAACTTCAGGTCAACCATAAGTGAATTGCTGATCGCTGATTCCTATCTTGGCCTACATTACGAGTAGATGTTCGGAATGTGAGGGAATCTGCTTTATATCGCAAACTTGCGGGGGACATTATAGATCTTTACAGGTCGAAGTTCGTATTTATTCAAAGCTAGCCAGGAGGTTTTCGCCCTTAATCCTCAAGAGAGCAGTAGGTACATTTACCACTCCGTTTCCCTCTACATTACAAACTAGGTTTGGGCAGAATCATACAAAAAAAAATTAATAAAACATTTAAGACTATGTACACTTATATCGTAAAAAAAAAACATTTAAAAATGAATGTCCATACTTAGAGATTTTCCTTCGTTTCGCTTGAGGTCCATCAAAATCTGGATACGAAGAAGACGTCACTGAAATAGGACAAATCATTTGTTGTAGACAAAAAAAAGAAACACAGAAACAATTCACATAAAAACGTTCAAAAGTGCGAAGAAAGAATGCGTGCATGGTTTTAATTTCATTTAGTAAGTAAAGTTTTTTTTTTTTTTTTAAAAAAACACTTACCCAAGCCAGGATGTTTTCGTCTTGCTGCTCGAACAGGATGCTGGACTGTGTCCAATGGGATATGATGACGCTTCACTGTGCAACTCTTTCCTCGGCAACTTTTCAGTCGATCCAGAGCATCATGCATGTACGATTTCTCCTCCATGGTGAGTGACGATGCTCGATTTAATGTTTCAAATGGATCTACAGTAGAGTTGAATCTATAACTTTTGGAGGGAAAAAGGGGACCATTTTCCTTACCAATCCTTAAATTATAGTAAGTTATGAGTCCGGTGGTAAATTCACAATACAGGTAATCATGTGTAGCATTTATTGTCCTTATACAGGAATATGTGTTATTATTTGCGTTCATGCAGAAACAGAAAGGACTATCATTCCATAGCGGAGCCGTTCGCCAGTGACTGTTGTCATGTGAGAAACAATTCATTTTCTCCGAAAGGCATTCCTTTTCTAGACGTGCTTTCTTGATTCGTTTACGTTCCTTTTTACGTTGACGTTCCTCTTTTAGCTTGCGACGTGCTTCACGGGCTAGTTCCTTTTCATCAGATACACTGCGGAAAGACAAAGGAAGGAATTTAATATAAATAGATAGAAAAACAATTTTGATTCTTGGGAATATGCTGGAAAAGAGGGGCGAGGAATATGATTGAAAAATTACGTTGTTCAGTTCATATGGAAAGCAATTTCAACGGAGATCCACTTTTTTGATTATGTTGTGGAATGGTATCAGAAATATGCCAAATATGCACAATTTCTTGTAGGGTAAGTTGTGGTCGAACCATTGTTTCCGTAACTTCCGTACTTAAGTCATCTGCCTCCAAAATTTGCTACGCCAACGAGGTTTCGTGTATATTTTTTGGCGACGTGCCGCATGTTCTTTATAAGATTTCTCGTTGGCTGTTCTATATCAAGTTTTTCGCGGACGTTCAACCCTTCTTTACTCGTGGGTAAGCTTAGCTTGCTTTGCAGCTGTAGACCGTTGACAGTGTGTGACCAATCCACTGCAAATATGCTACATTAATGCACTTACTTCACTTTTGAGCGGAACAGCAAAAGCTTGGTATTCATGCATATTGCACTGCTTCTACGGATCCTAGGCAAAACACAGACCACACACAGGCTTTGGTTAAGCGAATTAGCTACTTCCATTCAATTCGGTGCTACCGTCAATCGGGACAATACTTCAAAGGTACCGGATATTCTGTTCTGTCCAGCTATGCTTATTTGTCTGGTTGATGGGTTGTCAATAAAGTGAGTTTTATGGAAGCTTATATTCAGCCTTAGACTCGGCTCTACTACTTAAAGGATGGACATTTGATGCAAGCATATAATGTATGCAACAGGAAGCAAACACAGTTGGGGTAAGTAAAATGTTTGAGAAGGATTGTTAGACTCTATTGGCTTTAATCACTTCCCACCGACCAAACTTTCAAAAACATCACTCATCACCAGAAAAGTAATGGCGATACTATACAGCCTTGAGGAACACCTCTTCAAATAGTCAATTCCTCCGAAATCTACTACACATATGGCAAGACTTCTGTCGCACATGGACCCTCGCGTCGTCGTAGCGTGCGTCGGTATTATACACCGGAAAAGCTCCTACGCTAATGACTCACGGGAGCGTGCTGCATGGAGCTCACGTTGCCTTTAAGTCCGTTGTCTTGCTTCTTTCTGTTGATGTATGTGTAGATTTGTACAAGTTCTACGGAACGCCGTCAAGCTCTACCGCCTTCTTCCGTGTCAGTGCTTTGAAAAAGCATCAGAAGTTTATGTAAATGATAGCTCATTCCGAATTGAAGCCAATCTTCTATCCACAATGTGGTATAAAAGGTTAGATAATTGTCCCGTCCATCTTCTTAGGCGATCCTATTTGAAACCGCAAGTAAGCCACCCAAATTTTATATCGAATGTGGCCGTAGAGTGTGAGCATTTGCCTCTGAATATGAGTCTGCTGATTGGGTTTACTCATCCAGTGCGCTAATATAATTTATTTTTTCACAGCGCACCCTACTGGATTCCCCTGATTTCACAAGCACAGTACGAGCCTCAGTGAACAATCTGCAGCAAGCTTTTCACGGTCACTTAATCTCTCGTTTCGGTGATTTGCACTGGCCCACAAGATCGTTGGATACACCAGTAGCGAGACTTCTGAGTGCTTTATGCTAGCCTTTTCCGGTTGCTCCCTTTTGACTTCCCCAAAACTCTAACACTTGCAGGTTTGGACCTTCAATACTGAAATTTCATCAATAATCATCGAGTAATAGCTCGGCGGAAACATATTCTTTGGTGATTATGGAGATTGAGGTGTGTGAATTTAGTGCTATGAACACTACAAGTAGTAGTCTGAGATAATGATCGCACCTTATATCATTCACCGACGACCAAGGTCGATCGGCTTTTACTTGAAGACCTACCTCGAGAAAAACACAACGAATTATTGGTGCTCCAACTAGTGGGTCACATTAACCTAAAGATCGTCGACCTTCAGGAAGTATAAGCAACGAAAAGAATATTTTCGCAGATGTAAGGCTTCTTTGGAAAACACGTGGAGAAATCAAAAGCTTCTCTAATGATGTTTACAGTTGAGGAAACTCTCTGGCAGTCCATTACTTCGAAATTTCATTTAACAAGAAATAACTTTAATAACCTGGCTTTTAGATTCTATTCGACGGAACCCGCTGTCGTTACTTCTATTCAGGAACACATCTTTCACTTGAATGCGTGCGTTTTGTTGCTGCCAATCAAATTTTGCTTAAACTATATCCGCACAAGGACTAAAATCGCCAAATGCACTTGACTGGCATAAAGTACATGTATTCGAAATCAAGAACACACGCTAAACCAATCGGTCTTTTGAAAGGTTACGAGAATTTCACAAAGTTGCTCCTCTTGACCACTTGAAATGAGCAACCATCATTGCGTGTGGTTTCACTACCCACTTCAACTACCCTGGATGTGAGAGAAAACCTTTTGGCTTGGGAAAAATAACTAACCTTTCAATTTCCGGCTCACAATAGCACTCTGCTGGTCCAGAAAATTGAAACTTTTGCTGGTGGAATGGGTCATTCGTTCTTGAATTCAAGCCCCCCTGCTGCTGTTGTGAATGTTGCAAACGAGTACTGGAATCATCTTCCTCTGTAAATAGAAAACGCAAGAAAAACGCAAACACTGAAGATGTGTAACTTTGGTGGCAATAAAATCCAGAAAAGGACTTTTTGATCAATGTACACTCACCATTAAAGTTGTTTGAGATGTCATTTGCACTTGGTGTTGGAGGGGCGCTACTGCTGCTCACTGAGTGTGGACTTGCTGTGGTCATTGACTTGCCTGGCAGCGCCAGCTTCTCCTTTTCGACATTCTTTGATAAAGTGACGGAATCCACTTGTACCATTAATGGCGATGATGATGAGGAAACAATTGGACTGGCAGTTGTCGTCACTGTTTGATTCTGAGGAACTAAGTCATCTTCAGTCGATGTGGCGACTGTTGTACTCGTCGTAGTAGTTATATTTACTCTCTGACCAAATGGCCGTCGACCATGATAACGATGGCCAGGTCCTCGACGGCGGGGATGATTACCAAATGGTACCCGGTGTGGCGCTTCAGGAATGTCATTACGATCTGTAGTCTGCGAGTGAAAGTAACTCATGTCAATGAGTTGGCCTTCCTCGCTATGTTGTGGCTTTTTCGGTCGATTGTGATTGTGCTGCCTATCGAACTTACCCCGCTTACCACCCTTAATGGGTCGACGGGAAAGCAAATCGTCCTCAGCCGTTGAACTAATGATTAAATCATCATCAGTGTCGGTATCAATGCCGCCATCGTCGTCGTTGTGGTCGCGACTGCCTCCGTAATTTTCGTCATCGAACTTTATCATGCCACCAGGCGATGCTGCGGCGGCTGCTGTCATCATGGGCTTGTTCTCCTTCAATTGCTTTTTAATGTCCTTCAAATGATTTATCTTGTCCTTGAGAACTTTGATCAGCAAATCGATTTGGCTGCGTGATTTTCTCCATGTCTTTTCGTCGTCGTAAATCACATCAGAACAATTGACTTTGCCCGTTTCCGATTCGATGAAACATTTTGCTCCCAGTTTGCCGGCTTTGTTCGTTTTACCACCCCCGCGAGTTAAATTGTTTGTATTCAATTCGTGTTCAAGGAATTTCGCTTCCAGAGTTTCCAGAGTACTTTGGATCTCTTGAATAACTTTGGTTATTGGGTCACTGGAGGCGGCATTGTTGGGCGTATCTCTTTTCTGGCGGAATTTCATTTCATTGTCATCGGTGGTGTCATTCCGGAGATGAGATTCAATTAGAGATAGCGCATTCGATATGTCAAGGAGTTCATCTAACTCCTGCGGGAAGTGGTCATGGTGGATTTCATTATAAGAAGAATTCTCATCATCAGCATCTTGAAGTGGTGATTCATTGGAGGTGGTATCACGTTTATGCCGACGTGGGTAGAACGCTTGGTTTCTATGGATGGGAATATTTGTATATTTGATTGGATTTTATGTTTATGGCTATACCTCTTGCGTAATCGTGTCCCAAAGTAGTCTCGATTAGTTTTGATTTTCGTGTAAACAACACCATCTGGGGTGAAGCAGGCACAATTCCTTTTTGATTGTTTGGGTAGTTTATTCATTTCGGCCAGGTGGTGTTGCAGCTGTAACTAGAAGAAAGGACATCAATAAATGATTTGTTATTGATAGAGTGGTAGATTTTGAAAAAGCCTACAAGTCGCTCCTTTTAGAGACGTTCCAACGGAAAAACCAGATGTTCCGTTTTTGTTAAATGCACTGACATATTCACGCTTTAATGATTACGGTTTACGAATCTAAATGTGGATAGTTTGGAGTCAGACCACTAAGACCAGCCTGTACAAAGGACTCAGTGATCTTTAACCTAACCTAACCTAACCTAATTACCTCGAAAGTATAGTATCAGCTGATGATGGTACAGATCTGGACGTTAAAAGCAGAATAAATAAAGCTCGTGCTGCCTTTGGAACTTTGCCTCCAATTTGGAAATGCAGTCAAATCTCCTTACGTACTAAGTTGAGATCAATTTTAAAACCGTGCCTGCGAAACAGGGAAAGTCTCGGGAAACATCTCGAGGAAATTGCAGGCTTTTGTAAACAGTTCCCTGGGCTACATACAAAAGATTCGTTGGCCACAAATTAGACGAGCCAAGAACTGTTGGATGCAAATATAAGGAAGCGAAAATGGCGATGGATTGGTTACACAGTTAGGAAACCAAATTATAAAACAGCGAAGCAGTCCTTTAAATGGAATGCCCAAGGTGACGGGCGGGTTAGAAGAACAAGAACAGTTTTCCCAGAAGCAGACTCCCAGAGAAAAACGTGGCCGTAGTGGGAATATTATATCTTGCTGCAGATCATGAAGGATGGAGAAAATTTTTGGCGATCTATGCCCCAACCGGGGTTACAGGTCACGATGATGATGAACAGGAAAAATCGAGCATGGACTTTGCCAAAAGCAGATGCATGTGCATTCGGAATCTTCGAGAGAAAAGTCCTACATTAGCTCAACCTTGTCTAGGACATGTTTGCTACTCTTTACTCCCGATGTATTGCTGCCTATATGAACGTACCTAGACCTAGTTCATTGGGCTCAAATGGTTTATATACATAGCACACGTCCACTATTTAAAGAAACAAGTTCTAGTTAACCCTTATACTGGTAAAGTTAAGTAAAATTGAACTCACATGAAATTTGCATTTGTGCTTCCGCCAACGTCCGGCTTCATTCACACACTTCCACTTCTGTCCCGGCCGACAATTCTCCAATAATGCCGGATCTGAACATTCCGAATTTAATCGCATCATCTTCGTCATATATGGAGCCAGTGGCAAGTGATTATCGAATTGATCCTGTTGTGCTGCTGCATCTGTTGCATCCTCACTTCCTGTGTAATCACCAATACCCGTTGAACTCTCCATGTCTCTGTCATCATCCACATCCGTGTCAAAATCATCTTCATCATCGTCATCATCATCACTGAACTTATTGTCATCTAATTGCAAATTGAATTCAAAAGGTAGACAGACAGACAGATAGTAAATTATAAATGCAAATTGCCACCTTGTAATCAACTTACCATCAATGTCATCGAAATCATCGTGCTCCTCATGCGATTCCAAGTTAACATTGTCATCACTGCCACGACCAGCACCATCACCGATCACCACCGCCCTGCTGGTGCTAAGATTCTTTGGTATGTCCTCCACTAAGGTACTATTAACTAATTTCATATTAAGCCTCTCCGCTTGAAGTCTCGCCTTTGACTCAGCTATCTGTTCTGGAGTCTCTCGTCGACCGGAACTCTCAATTAGAAATGTATCCGGCCATTGGTCACGTATACTGCGATGTCTGCTTAGTAGCAGTGGCAAAATACTCTTACCGTCCATGTGCGAGGGTGTTGGCACACCACCCATGTCAAGGAATGTTGGCGCCAAATCGATATTCAACACCACCTCATCAACTCTGTATGAAGGGTATGAGCAGGTTGTAATTGAATGAATCGCAATAGATACAAAAAGAGGGATACTTACACAATCGATGGTTGAATGCCAGGTCCACGAATTAAAAATGGAACTCGTACATCAAACTCGAAGGGGAAGCTTTTACCCTTAATCAAACCGAATTGTCCCAAATGATAGCCATGGTCAGAGGTGTAAATGATATACGTGTTGTCTAGTTCGCCGAGAGCTTTTAACTCGTTGTAGACTCGTTCCACGGCAACGTCTACGCTTTGTAGGGTTTGCAGTCTTTTGGTCATCAGGATGTTGGTGAAGCGTTTATGCACTGGTTCCATGGGTTGAGTTACGCGTAGAATCCATTGTTTGTCAGGATTCGGAGCATGGTCATATGATGGGGTACTGCAAGGAATTGAAAGGATGGATGTGAGTTTTTGAATTATTGAAGATCATGAGGTGCTAAAAGTTATAATTTTTAATAACAGGGGAAGCCTATGGGAACCTTCTTAAGATTAAGTGTATCGTCTGTATTTATAGTTCAAGTTCATACCACCCAATGGTTGGGATTATCTCGGAAATGGAGAGTTTATGTTAGCGCAAGTCTCAATAGCATAAAGCTCGGCCTGAAAAACACTGGGACTCTCCCCAAGTGATATCGAAGTTTTGTAATCAGGCCAGTACACACCAGCGCCAACTCTTGAATCCACTTTTGATCCGTCTGTATACCATACGATTCCAATTGGATCAAGCAACGGTCCGCCCTTATTCCATGCACCACGGCTTGGGATCTCGATCTCAAACCTTCTACCAAAGTAGAGTGATTTGAGCGTAAAGTCAGAAATTCTGCTGAGCATATCTAGCTCGGGGAAGTCGGTTAGTAGATCCATGAGATCCATATGATCAAATTTACTATTAACATCCGACTTTTGAAGTTTGCTGCGTTTATTGATGGTTGTGACCTCCTTGGTTTTTGTTCACTAGACAGCGGACGCTTATGTAAGGATGGGTCTCACCACCGTGGTATACAACCAGAATATGACTTTTGGGGACAGACCCCAAGTTTTGCCATACATACGGCAACAGGCCTACATGGCAGTAGGCGGCATGGCAATTTTATGTTAAAAATGGGAGTTCCAGTTAAGCTTCCTGTCTAGGACAACGCCCAGTTATTTTACCTCATCGGAAAAATGAATAGTTGTGTCATTTAGGGTTACTGGACCAATTTTTGGCGTTCTTCATCTTGTGACGACTGCCTTGCTCGGGTTAATCGAGAGGCCCACCTTAGACCACCAGTCTGAGACTACAAGGAGTGCGTCTTGTATGAGTTGACACACATAGACTTCATGATTGCCTTTGATGATGATCACAAGACCGTCTGCATAGCCTATAGTTATGAAGCCAAAACTAGTAAGACCATTCAATAAGTCATTTACCACGAGCGACCATAAGAAAGGCGAGAGGACGCCACCCTTGGGGCAGCCTTTGGCCACGGAAACCGTCACAGAGACCTCTCCTGAATTATGCGGCTATCAACACATGGTGCTAACCCATCTGGTAGTAGGTTCGTCGATTGCCCGATGGTACTAGTGATTCATAACCAGTGTAGTACATTACTGATAGGCCTAGGCCCATGAACTTCGCCTAGAAATAGAACACTGGATCCAAAGTTGTGGTCTACATATATAGGTGAATTCCAATTCACAATAGCCCAGCTGTAGACATAGCGTTCAGTCGACCAGTGTATCAATTATCGCATCATCATGAAAACGGTAGCTAAAACCACCATAGGCTACAAACTTCCACCAAAAAAGAACGCGTAGATAAAAAAAAGTGATAGAAGAGTCGCACGAGCATAGTTCCTACTTTTCTCTAAAAATTGTATACAAAGGCTACACTAACGCCCTCAATTTACCCGTCAAAGTAGGATTATCATTACATTCACACAGTAATTTGATCAAACATTTTAAAAGCCAAATGCAAAGCAAATGGATTTAAATCCCCTACAGCTTCTGTCGCAATTCATTTCACTAAATTCCACACACTTTGACAAGTTCGTATGCCCGGTTAATGACATGTCAAACGTCATTTATCCAGATAAATAATGTGCCAAACGGACCATTGACCAATTCCACTTTGGACAATTAGTAAAATTGGTCAGTTAATTCAATAGACCTCATCAAACTGTGATCCGCTGACAAATTATACTTTCGTTAGAGTTAATTTACCATTCAATAGAATTTAATCAAATTCCACTGACATTTGCTTAATTCACTTGATTGCCACAATGATGGAAGAGAGCCGGTTGTAAATAGCGAATTAATTAATACGACAGTATTATGCGGATATCCTTTGACCTTATTATTAAATTTCCTGGACTCAGCTGAAGCAGAATGGAAAAATTAAATCCTGACTACGTGTCACTGGTAAAAAGAGCCTCCAGCATCACAGCCCATTTGTAAATCAATTAAATTAGTTTACCAAGCTAACAAAACAACTTTTCAGAGGGTTGCATAAGCCAATCAATTTGTGATGAGATTAAATGTTTACTATCTCTCTCTCTCTCTCTTTTGGCAATTCAACAGTTTAATGAATAATTATTCAGCAATTCAGCAGAAATCGATTTGGAAAATTTCTTCTGCAAAAGAAAGTTTTCTTGGAAACAGCTGGCCTAAGGGTAAACTGTTAACAGTTTTCAATTAGAAGGGATGGATGACTGTGAGTTTATAATTTATTGGAAACAATACATCGTATATCGGCGATTGCTTGTGCTCCAAGAATAAGTAATTGGATAGTTTTCACATTTAAAAATTGCATTTAAGGCAAATAAAGAATGTGAGGAAAATTAACCTAACATTCCACGCAATCGCAACAATTTTCGCCGGTCGCATATCCCGTAAGTTCTTGAGAAGTCCAATGCCCACAGTACTAAGGAGGTCGCAACTGATGTGTTGAGGTTCACCAAATCTTCACCAAGAAACAATTGGTTTGACGAGGAATGTCGGCTGAAGCACGCAGCAGAACAAGAGGCATATTAAGCGGCGCTGGAAAGAAGGACGAGGACTGTTCGCGATCTCTACGAGCAGAAGAAACGTGGGAAAAATTAGCTTCTCCTCCAGGAATGGTGTTCGGAGGTCTTAGCAAAAGGTAAAAAAGAACATTTCACGGCAACAGAGCTCGAATAGAAACCTCTAGAGGTGAACAACGAAATTTTGTAGGAGAGAGTCACAGTAGGTGCTGAGAATTTGGAACGACGAAAACCAACATTCCGCTGTCAGGCAGAATACATCATTCAACCTAGATGATGACAGCCACAACTTTCGTCCACCTGACTAATCTGAAGCGATGATAGCGATATCCAAACTTAGGTCGAAAAGGGCTGCTGGCCCTGACGGCTTGCTAAAACGCACCTGGTAGAAAGCATACATCAAATCCCTTCAAAAATCTGGTCAGATGAGTGTATGTCTGACGAATGAAATCCCAGCATCGTTTACCCGATTTACAGAACAGGAAGCCTCCCAAGTTCGACAGTTACAGCGGTATCAGCTTTCTCAAGTTCGCGTATAAGATCGCATCGTATTGCGTGAATGCCTGAAACCTTTCGTCAATAATCTGATCGGCTTCTGTCAGTGCGCTTTTTACACTCTCGCGGATCATGGAGAAAACTCAAGATGTCTAAATCGACACCCATCACCTCTTCATCGATTTTAAAGCCACCTATGACAGTATTCATAGAGACGAGTTATACAGAGCCATTTGTAGTTTTGGCTAAGCTCGTCCGTCTGTGCAGGATGGAAATGAACAACGCTCGTTGGTCTATCAAGGCCGGTTAAGGCCAGAGTCATCGAAGGGACAGCGCAGTAGAGGAATGCCTTTCATGAGGTGGAGCACAAGAGTAAAAAGGGATCTCAACTAACTTTGAGTGCGCAACTGGAGGCAGTTAGCTAAAGACCAGCTGATTTGGAGAGGCTTGTTAATTGAGGCCCAGGTTCAACCGTTACCTAAGTAAGCTAGCTATGTGCCTTCCTTGACATTGAGGGCGCTTTCGATAACACTGGCTACAGCTCAATAGAGAGAGCAATCAGTAGCAGAGGCATCGAAGATTCGACCAGCAAATGGATAAGAGCCATGCTCGAAAGTCGAATTATGACTTTCTCCTCGGGGGGAGTTTCTGTGTCGGTGACCGCAGCTAAGGGCTGTCCCCAAGGTGGAGTTCTCTCTCCCCTTCTATGGTCACTAGTCATAGATAACCTTCTAGTCGATCTTCACAGATTAGGCTATACCGCCATTGGTTATGCGGATGACTTGGCGATACTTATTAGTGGCAAGCAACCATCTCCAGCGTCATGCAAGGTGCTTTACTACATGTTTTAGAATGGTGTAGCAGAGAAGGACTATCCATCAATCCCTGCAAAACTGTTCTAGTGCCTTTTACTAGGAAAAGACTGGTCAATCTAGGACCTATCATTATCAAAGGCGCTACTCTAGCTTATTCCAGTGAAGTCAAATATCTCGGGGTTATCCTCGACAAACGGCTCAACTGGAATTCTCATATCAAGTTCGCCATCGAGCGTGCTAATAAGGCCATGTGGGCCTGCAGGCGCCTGTACGGCAGAACTTGGGGCCTAAATCCAAAAATGATACATTGGATGTATACAATGATGGTGAGGCCCATTATCACATACGCGGCCATCATCTGGTGGCCGAAAGTTCTTGAACGGACAACGGCAACTAAACTCCAGAAGTTACAAAGAGTTTCTGTCTCGGCATCACAGGTGCTATGCGTACCTGCCCGACGGCAGCTTTAGAAGCAATCGTTGGGCTTTCACCCTTTCATATCTTCATTAAGAAGACAGCTGCTAGGTGTGCTATCAAGTTGCAGATAGAATACAAGTATAAATCAGGTGACCATGTGGGACATCTGAAAATTCTTGACTCAATCCCCAAAAGAGACATGTTTTGTACCATCCCTGACACCATGGTCAAGGAGTACTGTTTCGGTAGGCTATTTGAGGTAGAAATATTAGATCGTGCAAATTGGTCTAATGGTGTTCCGGTATTAGACCCTAGGGGTCTAGTTTGGTTCACAGACGGATCGAAAATGGAATCTGGAGTTGGAGCTGGTGTCTTTGGACCCAACACCAAAGTCTCGATACGTATGGGAATGTGTCCCACGGTATTTCAGGCTGAACTCCATGCCATTGAAATCTGCGCTAGGTTAAACCTTAGTAAGGGTATTAAGGGTGCTAAAATTTTTATATTTTCAGACAATCAGGCAGCACTCAAAGCGCTGTCGTCCAATTTAGTGGACTCCATTTCAGTTAAAAACTGCTACGATGCACTGCAATCCCTGGCGAGACTAAACAAGGTAAAACTTGGATGGGTTCCTGGCCATCAAGGGATTGCAGGTAATGAGCTAGCAGATGAACTAGCTAGGGCTGGCTCAGAATCTGCGTTCATAGGACCTGAACCGTACTTGGCATTAACTGGTTCTTCGCCACAGCGCTGATTAGTAACTGGGAACACAAGCTTCGTCTGGACCACTGGGAAAATGTCCCAGGCTGGCTCAGAATCTGCGTTCATAGGACCTGAACCGTACTTGGCATTAACTGGTTCTTCGCCACAGCGCTGATTAGTAACTGGGAACACAAGCTTCGTCTGGACCACTGGGAAAATGTCCCAGGGTTGAGACAATCCAAATTACTAATCAGACCCTACTCCTATAAGGATATACTTAACCTTAATAAGGAAAGTATCAGGAAGCTAGTGGGCTTTCTCACGGGCCATTGTGGCTTGAGATATCACCTTAACAAACTTAACCTGGGCTCAGAGACGGAATGTAGGTTCTGTTCGGAGGAGGACGAATCGTCCGAACACATTCTCTGCAATTGCCCAGCATTACATTGGTTAAGGAGACGTATTTTCTATAAAGAAATATGTGCGCCAGCAGAAATGAAAAACTCTGCTACTAAGGACCTACTATCCCTCATTAGGGAGGTAGACGGTCTCTTAGACTAAGAACGACCTTATGATACAATAGATCTTCTAGGTCGCAGTGTCTGCCACATGGGCAAGGGTTATATCAAAAAAAAAAAACAAGTAAGCTAGCTCATCGAAGCTCTGCTCAATTGCACAAGTTCCATATTAAAATTTTTATGATGTGTTTCTTAAGGTCCTGGTTTGGGTGAAAAGCCACACGCGGAATGGAAAACTTGCTAAACGGGGGAACAGAGGAACACTTAATTGGTTAACAGCGTTACTCATAGGACAGGCTAACTTCAGATATCACCTAAAGAAGATGGGTCTACAAAACAGCATTACATACACTGTGCCAATATCCGGCCTTAGGTAGCACAGGGATCTTGGGCTACCACTGATTGGGAAACCAGAGCACAGTCAGCCAGTGGTAGCCTACCTAGACATATCTCTACTCCTCCCAGTCTTTGATAAAAAAAAAAGCAAAAACCAGTCTGTCCATCGGACAAAGGCATTCCTTCAATGGTACTTCAGCAAGACCTCAACCGCCTCTTTCAGAAAGGATCATAGCTGTCTCCCACTCTCTGGAATAGCGAGAAAGCTGTATTATAAACCTCGACGGAAGCTCGATTGCCACTTGACGAATTTTCCTTACTCATTTGTTTTCTCCAATATCCAAATTAGCTTCATTACAAGAAGCACTCATTAAAAATGAATTAGTAATCCGACAAAAAAGGACAATCACAACCATTACAGTCATCATGATTTCCATCAATTTCCAATGACTAATTGACGTTCTTAAAATGGCGCACCAGCCACTTGGTCCTTACAATCCCCTTTTCAAAGCCTTTTCAGTTCTCAAGTGGAAGTTAAACATGAAAATAGAAATTGAATTTCCTCTTTTATATTCCAATTGACTCCCAGTTTTCTTTTTTATCCGACCAGCATATCAGACCGTATCCCTTTCAGGAATATCCAATAAAAAGATGGAAAAACCCCTTTTCTGTTGGTCGGTTTATTGGTTTCAATGTTTCAACTCCAAAAAAGAAACTTTTATCCACCCCAATAGAATTGTTAAATTAATTCCTTTTATTTAGCTTTCCTATAAATCATCATGACTACAGTTTCAAACTTTGTTCACAGAAAAAAAGGTGAAACAATAGTAAAAGGGACGAAAAGAGAGGGTAAAAGTAGCACTTAACCCGAAGGGTATAACTCGTCATTCGATACTCGAATGGGAGTTAGGTTGGCTGGCATTCGTGGTGTAGCATTTCATTTGAAGTATTAGCGGTTGAAGCAGGGATTAAAACGACAAATGCAGGATACGTTGTGTACAATTTTCTGTTAATTATGTGTGGACAAACGATTTGAGTAAACAAAAGTTTGACTGGGATCGGTAATAGGCTTAAGCCGATAAGACATGAGTAATACATTGCATGTAACGCCATATGACAGCAAGGAGTTGTGTCATTTTCTGGTTGAAATGATTTACGTGAAGTGTAATTTAAGAAGCGAATGAAGGGACGACATAACAACTGCATTCGAACAGATACAGCACATTGGACATCAGTCACATGAAGGGTCAAATCACTTTCTTTGTAACGTGATATGTAACCTTTTCCAACCATAATCCCTGAAAAAGAAAGCATCTTCTCAATCGACGAATATTGATGATGATGATGATGATGATGAAACACTTAGCATGACAGTCATATGCGCTTAAGTACTTCATATATTGGCATAAATACTGTCAATTTTGACACATCTGTGATTTTGACGTATCTATGAATTTTGACACTTTTATCATATTTTTAAGTATGACCCTCATACCTCATCTCTGACCCTCATTGAGTTCAATTAATATCGGTAGAGGTATCGCCCTTAGGCTGACACCATTCAGAGCCAATTAGCAAAGGTATGTACTGTACTCTCTTGACCTCTGGATGAATGTCTAATATCCTGTACTGGGATGAACTACTGGAGAAGTTATGCATAGGCTTTAAATCAGTGGGTTCTGCGAAGAGAAGTGTTTTCCCAACATTTTTCCTTGAAAATTTCCTGAGCTTGTTGAAAAAGGGTTTACGCAGTGCAAAATGCCTTCCTTGGGTTACAACAGGACACCTGCAGAAAAAGTGTTTAATGGCAGCCGGTTTGACTAGAACTATTTTTCTTGTATCTTCGCCATATCTTCGGAAAGATTGCGGCATATATTGCAGCTACCATAAAAGGTTGTTATAATGCGGATTGGTAGTAGGAAACCGGCTCAGGTCAAGAGCTATTGACTTTAAGCCGGTAAGCGATCGCCTGGCTGTGATCCGCATTAAAGCCAACTTTTAGAATATCAGCATAATATGTTTACTTGCCGCCACTGACAGCGGTCAATGAGGAATTTTATGACCTCCTGCATAGAGTCTTTGGAGTATGATACCACGGACGTATGAATTTCAAGAGACCCTTCACAAGCTTGTTCACGAGCACGTACCATCTGTCTGTCTTCACAGATGAATCAAAGATGGATGTAGGCGTAGGCTGAGGCATGTTTCCTGAACCGCTGTGCATACCCACATCAGTTCGCTTCCCGAACTATAGCAGTGTGTTCCAAGCAGAGAGCCTAGCAGTGACGATAGCCGCCCGTGAGACTGGGTTGAAGGCAATAGAACAGGAAGGAAAGACTTTTCCATCGACAGCCAGGTAGCAATAAAAGCGATTTCTGTTATCGAAATGAAATCCAAGTTGGTGAGGTGGTGTCATGAAAAGCTTAAGGTGCTTGGAACAAAGCACAATGTTGCGCTCTGCTGGGTCCCTGGACATGTAGATATACCACATAAAGACGATAAGAATCCGCATCAAAACAAGCCGACACCCTGATGTACATCCCGCCTTGCACACTCAAGCTCGAAGCAAGGATGAAGCCCCTAAGAAAGCCTAGAAAGGGCGATGGTCCTCCCTAGACTATTGTGTGATCACAAGACGTATATGGCCTTGTTTCGATAAGAGCAGGACCGATAGGATTATGGAAAGGAAATGAAATCCCTTTCTACACTGTGGTACCGCATAAAAAAACTAAGACTAACGTAAAAAAAGAAAAGATGTGGAGATGAGGAAGTCAATGAAGACACAACATACTTTCTCTGTCACTGTCCAGGTCCTATCCACCTTAGATTTTGATTTCTCGGGCGACACTCTTCCGTGATCTAGAAGAATTATCCAGCATACCAGTCAATGACATCCTGAACCCCATCAAATCAACTGTGTTCATACGAACCTATATCTGTAGAACTAGGGTTAACTAATGACCAAGGGTCATCCCTCCTCTATGGGTATCACAATGGGTCTGTAGTGACCTGAGTGTCAATACCGTACCTAACCTTACCTATTGCGGACATACAGCCCCAGATGCTTGAAAAGTGGTCAAAAATTTGACAGACAGGACACTGCTTGTAATTCCACGTCGCGGTGCTCATATGCTCGAAAATTGCTTTGGTAAATATTCGTAAGATTTGTCTGAAGAGAAAAAATTTTGCTCTCTCAATTCTCCTCTCTTTCACACATTTTTTGAAATGGCGAACACTATTGCGTTAGAATTCGTCCGAGTAAACAATTTAAAACGAACTTAATGAAAGAAATCCACTGAGTATAACGCCATCCGCAAATTTTGACACGTTTGTCACATTTTCAAATACTGGTCAGCTGTCACTTTGGTTCCTTTAACAAAGCTTTTGTATGAAACACTCCATCTCATTGACAGTCGTTGACCTTTTGTTACACTTCATTTCGTTCTTTTTAAAGTTCAATCCAACCTTTAAAGTTCACCATCAGTTCTAATGACAAAGATAGTAGGTTATGCATATTCATAGGGCCATTAAAACTTTCCCAATGTACGACAGTATACGATCAAAAAGTATACGTATCTCTGCCAAAACACAAGTTGATGACAACCTCAAGGAAAATAGACGAAAATAAAATTTTACCTACCATTGCGCGCCAACACACCTGTCAACAAATATCAAAGTTGTACGTCGTTGATACGTTGATACGCACACGCACTTAAAACACCACACACACACCCATAGAAAGTCATTGTCATTAAATTATTCCATTCAGGCAGAAACCTAACGAAGCAAACTTTTGAACTTTAGTTCAAAAATTACACAAACTTCGGTGTAAACACAATAGTTGTCCTCGTTGTCGTCAGCAAGGACAATTAATATACCGTTGTCGTGAATACGAAACAAAACCAACAGACCTGAGACCTTTTATTTATGGGACATGTTATGTACGATATTTTATTACCTATAATGCATAAACAACGGAACAATAGATACAACAACGAAGAAAACATTTTGACAACCGCATCGGATAGTTAATCATCGAATGAGGAGCCGGGTATTGGCAAAACTTTTCGGGGAGCATTTGGTTGCGTGTAGTTCATCCATTAAGCGGATGGATTCAGTTGATCTTCCTCCAGACTTCTCTTCCACACAAACCAAATGAATTATTTACAATTTTTCACCTCTACACCGCACCGGAATGATATTGTTTTATTTCGAGGATATTGAACAAATAGAAGAGGCTTCCCTTACCATACAGTTGGGGGCGAAAAAAAAACAACGCACAACAATGGATGGCGGTCGGTTGGATTTTAATGGGGTCGAAGGAGGCAGAGAAGGGTCGCTTGGCACTGAATAGTTGTGGTTATATTCCGTGCGCGGATATCGATCAACGTAATTTATTAATAAACACGAATACAAGGCATTATTGTTGGGGTGTTTATTTATAATATTGTTGTCCTCCCTTGATAAGGAAACGGTACGACTAATAGTCAGGTTTCTTGGCTTTTGGGTAACAGTTTAGGGTTGGGGAGAGACTTAAAGGATATTAAAGGATGACCTGGATAACCAACTACAGTTACATTGCATTGGTGTGGACACCCGGTTATGTGGTTTGAATGGTTTTTAGGTCCTGCACCATGAACACTGAAAGACAGTTTCTGTTTTGTTTCCCTAATTATCTTTGTAACCTTTCCAAAGTTAGCAAAAGTCAAGGAGGGTTGTTCAGGGCATGCTCCAACTATGACAGCCTTAGCACGGGGACTTTGTGCCACGGATGCATACCTTACCAATCACTATAATCTCGGGATGGTGTGGAAGTACCTCTCCACCAACTACTCTTCCTATTCAGTCAAATGGCTCTACATGAAGAGGGTAGCGATGTCAAAACATTTCAACTGTTCCTCGCTGATAGCGTGAAAGATAGGTTGGGGTTCTGACGAGGGTGTTTTGTTATCTATTTTCTCACATTACACTCTTTGACGCTTAGCTTTCCCGATTTGTTGCCAATAGGGTCAGACCTTAACCTTCTTTTCGACAGCTTATTACCTTTCTCATGTTAGTGCTCAGTAGCTTATTTCGTGATTCTACCTAACAATTTCTTCCAGGAATTTTTAACCTACTCAAACCCTTCGCATACCGAAGATGACTGTAAATTTTGGGCTCCTTAAGCATATTTTCTTGGAGCCAGTAGTCGGGCGAAAATCCGACATTTACAGATAAAATGTGAAGCAGTTTCGCTTACCTCCAAGAAGTATTCATACAGACTCGAGCTTCCATCATTAGTGGTTTAAAGATACTCGTTTAAGGCACTGATGCCAGTCACGAGACCTATTAAGGTTCTCAAGGCACGCTTGTCCAGTCCGAACAGAACTTGGCGGTGCTCTTTTATGGTTCTTTTATCGAGCACTCAAATGTCGACATGACCTTAGTCTATGAGAAACGCTTGTGAATCGATGAGTGACAGCGAACAGAATCGGGCAAAAGCGTCCAGTTTAGTGATATCCTCCTCGACAATTTCAGACATTTTCTGGCAGAGGCTCTTTCATTACCCCGAATGCGTACACAGTCAAGTACGCAGTTTAACGATAGCCTGCTCCACGGATTACACGTTGTCTGTGTCCCAGGTCACACTGGGATGCCGGGAAATGAGATCTCGGATGAGATTGCCAAGCAAGGTTCAGAGAATCTTTTCTCAGGGCCTGAACCTGCGTTGGTTTGTCCCGCGTTCTCGGTCAGGGCCTCCATTGACGATTTGGTTTCTCAACAATTGTGTGTGGCACGGCTCAACTCAACATTGCCGAACAGGAAGTCGAGCAAGTAAGCCGCTTCCTATATTTAGAAAGTATTTTCTTGGAATTGGATATGGACAGCGGATTTCTTAAAGCAAAGGCTGCGTTCGGTATGTTGTCTTAAATGTTTTTAGCACAAAAATCAGGCTGAGACTGTTCCGATTAAGCGTGCAAACAATGCTGCTTTTTGGGTGTAGTGACTAGAGTGACCAACATGTCTTTGGAACACCCTAAGGATCTTCTGGCCGAACCATAAATCAAACGACCAACTACACGCGATAACGAAGCAGAAGCCAATAGACGTCAAAATACGGAGGAGAAAGTGGCAGTGAATTAGTCACACCCTACGGAGCGAAGGCAGTTCTATTGCGAAGTACGCCATGCAATGAAATCCATTTACGCAATCAGACAGACAGGTGGGCCGCCCTGGGCAGATATGGAGAAGGACAGTCGAGGAGGAATCCAGGTCATTTGGAGATAACTTGGAGGAAGTTCAAGTGCGTTGCAGAACTTCTGTCAATCGCCCTCTTGGTATCCTTCTGATCGCGTGCCATTTAGAAGTACCTCGACTATCTTTGTACGTTAGTCTCATAAGCTATCCAGCTGCATGCTGTCTGCCCTTCACCACGCAGATTAAGTATTCTATTTGAAGGGGAATTATGGAATATCCTTGTCCTTTTCTCTTGGTCCCACATTAAGAGACTCATTTTGTTGATACCCTAATTTCTAAATTCAAACAAAATTCAACGGAATTCAAATCGTAACTTATGTAAAAAATCGTGACAGTTAAGGACCTTCTTTCAAAACCGTTTATGACTCAATTAACGTCATTACAATTATCTTTCATGTATTTTTTTCGGTTTTTCTTACTTTTCCTTCGCATTGTGGGCTGTTAATAGACTGTCTTCCTCCTCTTTTTCGTGTTGGGTATCCTTTTCAATTATGCACCCTCCATTGTTCCGTCGTTGTTGACGTCGTGTCATCGTGTCTTCTAGAACTCGTCCACCTACACACACATTTCCCATAAACCACTCCATTTGCATAATAAAAATCGAATGACGACAAACATTTTCTTTTCGAAAAAGAAAACCAAAAAAAAAAAATTCAGTTTTTCTAAATATAATTCGACACAAAATAGCGGAAAACGTAAATGTACCCTCTGTTCAGAGAGTGTCACCTTTTCTGCCTCAATCACGCCCCATCCCATCACCACACACAGCCTGACGACGACAATGACGACGCTCCCTCAAAAGAAAACCAAACATGTCATGTAGTGAAACGATTTTGAGGAGCAGGGTAAAAAGTAAATCCTTGTTGTTGGCTCCATTACGCCGAACAAGATAACGAATTTACATAAATATTTGTGGGTAGGTGGGTGGGGCGTGCATGTGAGTGTTTAAAGAATGAGTCTTGAGTATGTTTAGAACGACGTGGTGTCGAACTTCGTTCCACCTAACCCACCGCCGGCATCACCATCCTGGCAGCTGTTGCGGTTAACAAACTAAATATGTCCGGGATATGCAGAGTGTGCTTAGGGCATTCAAGGTGAAACCATTCTAGCTAACTCCGAGTATGTCCTCTCTCTCTTAACTACGTCCCCTCTCCCTTAAGTGACATTAATTATGACAAAAACGATTTGGATGTCTGGCTAAGTCTCACAATCCGTTGCTGCATGCCGCCGCCATAACATTGTCCTGGGCAGGAACCCAGAAAAGACCACACCATGGCTGTGTGTACAGCGGTCCATTATCGGACTAATTAGTACAAACGACTCTACATTCGAATGCTAATCAGATGGAATTAATTGCAACACAAAGAGTCGGTGGAATGGGAATTTGGCTGAATTGTAGCACTACCACTTGACTTCCAATTTGCTGTCGAGTCCTGTTCCATTCAAAGGGTCACTCCGAGGTTATGTAATAAAAGAAATGCTTAAGCCCGTTTCATTTACACGAACATCGGTCTGGCTGTGCTGTCATTTTAGGTTATTGCTTCTGGGGTGGCATAGTCTCCCTATAAGTGGATTATACTTCGTCCTACCTGGCCGGCATGCCATTTTGGTTTAACCGTTTTCCTGAGTATTCCCCAAAAGTCCGACACTCGCTGGTGGTATTTGTCGAACCCTAATTTTGGGCGCAGCCTTTGTTGTCGGTGATTTCTGGATAAATTATTAAAACAGAGGGGGGATTCAGTGGGGGATTAGGTGGGGATCATGTATGACAGGTTAATGGTTGGAGGAGGTGAACTCTGGCTCTCACCTGGCATTTGGCTAGACATGTTGGGGGCGTTAGAATGGAAATAATATGACCAAGCATTGTTTGCGTTTGGCGGGCGTAATTTTTTTTGTTTTTTTTTTTTGCTAGGATAAGTACATTTGTCATTGAAATTCTGTCTGCCATAAGTTAAGACGTGTGTAGTGTGAAAAAGAAAAATTAGACTGAATGAAGGACATGATATTTTGGCCTTTTCTTCTTTAATGTTAGAATGCTATTTGAAGGGGAATTATGGAATATCCTTGTCCTTTTTCTCTTGGTCCCACATTAAGAGACTCATTTTCCCTAATTCCTAAATTGAAACAAAATTCAACGGAATTCAATAAAAAGGACATAAACAGCATTTAAAGGAAGCTTCTATCAAGGAGAAGTAGTAGTAAGCACAGTAAATCATGGCAGCTTATTAGGCTTAGCAGGGTTCGGATCGTCCTTTCGTTAACGCGCAGCTTGTCATATAAAAGTGATCCACTCGATTCGAATACAGGGTTGGTCTCTAGGAAGAACGGTATGAGTCATCTTGTTCAGCCAAGGTCAGAATGCCCATATCCCGAAGGAGCCAGCAGGACAGCGAAATACAAATTTTAGTCGAACAAAGATACAGGAGATGATGGCCTACCCATCAAAATGTTCAAAGCAGGGGTAAATAACTTGGGAAGCACCAACCCATTCGCAGAATATGGTAGAAAGAAAGCAGAACCACATCACTGCCAGCCCGATCTTGAAAAAGGAAAATCCTTTGAACTGAAAGAACTATCGAGGTATTAGGTTTCCTCAACATCGCGTACAAGACTTTGTCTGCTGGAGTATCTGAAACTATTTATCAACAATGTAGAACGCGTTGGCTCCAGCGCTCCGGCGTGGAGATTCTGCGAATCTACCCAATCAGAAGGTCACATTAGCGGAAGACCTAGCTTTAGGAGGCCCGAACAAGCGAAAATGGACATACTCGTAAACCAACTTAGTGCGCGAAACTGGAGGCAGTTGGCGAAAGGAATTCTTGAATCCTTACGGTAGGCAAATTTTCTTTCTCTACCTTAGCCTATCTTTGAATACTTTAGTCATGTCTGGTCACCCTATTACGATCCCCTCTCTTCTAGAATTGAGACGACCCAACGCTTCGTTTTGATTTACACTGCCTTCCTGCGGACAGATATAACATATTCTCGTACCCATAAGGAAGGTTTGAAATAGTTCAACATACGAGTACAGTCTCCTGAGAAGTGTTGCCGACATACCATTTGTATGGTCTGTCATCTTTCACGTCTGAACCTTGATAGCCGATTGTGGTTATGTTTGAAATCACAGTGCTGTCATTCTGTAATGATTGTGCTTTGTCATAGTTGTCATTTTATCTTGGAAGAGTACACGCTTCAATAAGGCGTTCAAATGGTGAAAATTTATTATACAAATTCTTTCTCTGTTTACTGAACGATGTGCAAACTACTCGTACGTGGAGTTTATGATCGGTATGACCCGATTCTGACTAGAGCTCAATTCGGCGAATTAACATTGAATTTTCGAGGAATAAGTTATCGAGCTCAAACGAAAATATTGTTTCTGTTGCTGAAAACGCGCGTGAGGGCCGACACCTCTCAATTTTTTCTCGTTTACAAGAAGGTTCAGGAACGAAACGAAAGCCTGTGTCGAACGGCCATGCACTGAGCAGTTGGAAACGGATCACAATTTTGCTCATACGAAAAATAATCTTTGGCTAAATGGTTTCGTAATAGATCAAAAATGTCAGATCTGAGACGATGCCAATCGACAACAGATACAGCAGCAGCCTTCACATTCAGAAAAAGTTATTCTTTGGTGTAAAGTTTGACCGGGCAGAGTCATTGGACTACACGTCTTCCAAAATCAGAGAGGCGGGGCGGTAATTGTCAACAGTGTCAACGAAACAGAGGATGAGGGAAATTTGACGTTCTTGAGAGAAAAGTTTCCAGGCCACGTTATTTCGAGAAGAGGTGATGTCAACTAGCTTTCATGACAGATATAAGGACGTCTTATTCTTATCTGAGGCTACGTTAGAACTCTGGGTTATGCTAATAGGCTAACAAAACTTCACGACCTGGAGTACTGCCACCTTCAAGTCGGAAAAGTCATTTAAAATTCAGTCTCTCGGATCGTCTTTTGCAAACGAAGACGAAAGACGCTTTGAGTGATGTTATATTAAGACACGATGACATCGAATGGACTTTCATCCGCAGTAAAAATGTAGGTCATACGTCCCCCACAACTTTTCTTTTATTAAATTTTAAAGATCGAGGACCCTAACCATAAGGGCGTGATCTGCTTTTAGAGGCACGACTTAAATTAGATCGCCTAGCAAATATTTTCTAGCGCTTTTGGTATTTTTGGATGCTTACAAGATTTCAAATAATTTTTATTAAAGCCAATTTTAAAGAGTGGGCATAAAATTCTCTCAAAGAGAGGTAAGATTACGAAAAAGTAAACGAATGCGTTAAACAAGAAAGTTACTCAATGTTTAAACGTCAAACGTAAAACCTAAAAATATTGTATGTAAAAGAAGTTCGTGGCTCTTTTTTTGGTCCATTTTCTACATCTTCTCCAATTTTTCCCGATCTTAGCATACAAAACAAAATAACCAAACAAGCCAACAATAAAATGTCGTAGAGCAATTTGACAGACTTGACAGTTTGCATAAATCTCCCAAAGAAATTTCTTGGGCTAAAATTCGCAATTTCTTAGTCTCTCACAGAAAGAACTGTGAAATTTCTCTATACTTGAACAGGAATTGGTAAAACTTCGTTGTTTTGGGAGCGTACGCGACAGACAAGCTGGCCAAACGCCATTTAACAATCTTTTTGACATTCGTTGGCAGCACGAGCGGTTGTGTTCAAAGTTTCTACCTTTGAGTCATCAGAATCGTGACAAAAACTATCCCAACAATTAAATCTATGCTAGGAAAATCCTGCTTTTGTCACTATTGGTCTGTAAGCCCATTTACAAGTTGTTGGCTTTGTTTATTTTCTTAATTTAAAAACCAAGTTGACAGAACAATTTAAAAGTAATCACTTTAGGCGTTCTTAATATTAAACATTTAATCAAAAGTTGAACCACCCAAAACCCCATAAATCAACCCAATTTACAAAAAAAAGAAACATCATCTGCGTGCAGTCCTATTACCCCTCAAAATGTCTAATTTGTCACCCAATTCCCCTCGCCTTTTATCGCAAACCATATTCTTTTGCTAATTCAGTCCAATCGCACATAAAATCCCCCAAAAGGTCACCAAATCATCTTATTAATTTGAATACCAGATTCTTTTCGAATTCCACAAAAAAAAAGGAATATATCCTGCCTTATCTCTTGCGAACAATACAATACAACACCCTACACTCCCCCTACTGCCACCACACACACTTATTGCCAAAGAAATCCTGACGACCTATTACATTTTTATTGCCACAAGGATTCAAAAAAGACTCAAGGACTCTTATATTGTCCAAAATGAAATAAAAAATCAATAAACCATCCCACAGCCTAACGCACACAGGGTGTTCCCCACTCAAAATTAAGTAATAAAAATGGCCCACAATGGAAAAGAGAATTCGCCAGAAAAATTCTTCCTTTTGAGACCAAAATTCATTTTGCAACATAATCAATTCCACTTAAAAAAAAATTCGATTTAACTCAGCACACAACCAAGGACGATACAACGCCGCCACCATCACACTATACAGAGGAGAAAAATAAATCTTATTCAACCAAAAACGAGAAAAAAAAAGTTAGAAAATTTCCGGCACCTCTCCAGTGGAGTCATCATCGTCGTTGCCTCTCATTAGGAACAATAAAACGATTCCCAGCTATCGTCACCCGCGCCACAGATTTGCTTATAGAATGGGGGGTCACTTTATTTTTTTTTTATATGCCCGACGAGGTGCCTGACCCTCGAAAATGGGCTGTCAAAAAAGTGAACAAAAAAGGTTAAACGACAGAAATTCCAACACCCACCCTCTACGTGCCTGGCTCCAGGGAGGTCATAAACACGCAATTTCTTAATTCATCTCTCAACGCAGCATACGCCAACGGAGAAGAGAGAGAGAAAAAATAAAATAAATAAATAGTCAACAGCTCTGAAGGATTTTTTTTGGGGGAATTCCTTGGTATGGTCGGTTGAACAACAGAAATTTAAGGATGGGCCTCGGCTTCTTGACGGATGAGTGCCGGTGATATAATCGCGACACAGCAGGAGGAGATTTTCGTAAATTGCTTGCCATTTGCTTTCATTTTTCTCTTTTTTTTCTTTTCCTCAGTTTCAAGGCAAAGTTATGTGACCAGTTTTAGAAATAAGCAAAGGATTTGATTTCTAAGATAGCTGGGAGCACGAGTATTGGATTTGGGTCAAGCAACTGGTACCGAACAGAAGAAAAACTTCGTCATCATCATCAATTTACTTATTTCAAACGAAAAAAAAATGTGATTAATGGATTACTTGTAAGGGATAGCTTACATCGGTAATTTAGTCCGTAACCGTTGCTAAATTAAGCATGACTTGACGTTTCAATAGACGATTTGGGTCAAGGTAATTGAAATTCGCATGTCACGGGGAGATGCCGCTAATTACGCTTGTGGGGTGGATTTTTGATAGAAGATGTTAACGAGTTGTAGCCAACTATGGCATGCAAGGATTCACTACGTAATTATTATCAATTATTTTATAAATTGAGTAACTATAAACTGTCCAAAACACGAACGAATTGGATCAGTAGCACGATCAAATTCGACAACAAGGAATTCCTTCACGCTATAAGTAAAGGGTGTGCCATCTGTTGATTACTTTTGAAATGTTATTACGAGACTGGCATTAAAAAATGCATCGTTTTATGCTTGAGCAGCGCTGGGAAATATTGAAATATTATTTCCAAAGTACGTAAGTTCAAAGTTGTCGGAACTAAGAAATTTAGAAATAGTTCGTTAGTTAGGAAATTCGTAAAGAAAGTGCGTGAAACTCGCATGGATAACAAAAGCTATTACTGCTGCTGCCTAAGTGTCCGAGAAAACCCAAGAATCTCAACTCATAGTTCTGAAGAGGGGAATGCTTTCAGAGGAATTCGAGATCCTAAGTGGGGCCCGACAAGGTTGCGTTCTATCGTCGATGCTGTTTTTTGTGATTAGTGATGTGCTTCGTGCAGCTTTGTCTACTCGAAACGATGGGTGTCGCCCTAGACATGCGGTTGAAAAAAATTCTAGAGCTTTGGGAATGAGTTGGAGAGAGTTAAAGCGCGTTGCAAAAATCCTAACCCGATGGTGTGCAGGCGTTGTTGAAGCCTATTTTCCCAGAGGTAAAGTGACGGGACATTCTTCAAATGAGTTGGTACATGCTCCTAACCAAATTATGTCATGCTGATTAAGGCAGCTCGACAGGTAGGTGCCTCTAGGAGCTTGTTGGACTTAAGTTTAAATATCGCTATTCTCCTTCGTCCAGTTTGGTTAGTTATCGTCGTCTAGATTATATAGTGCATCCTGCTTTACACGGTAACTCTTATACAATCTGCAAAAGTGTTGTTTTTAAATCATCAGCATCGAATCAGGTTCTGCCACTAGGTTCGTCCCCTCAGGATTCTGTTTCAGGCCTTTACCCTTCTGTAAAACTGCCGAACAACATTCCTGCAATAGCTCCTCCCACTTCTTCCGATCATGCGCTTCTTGGTGATATTCTTTGCGAATTCCTTTGAGGTGCTCCATTTAGAGAATATATGCTAGGAAATCTATCCACATTTCGACGGGTAGTTTTGCAAACCAACGACCGGTTTTCAACGAAAATTTGGATAATTCGGTGGAGTCGCTCAAACGTGGCTCTATTCATGATGATTTGTCAGGCTGTCAAAGAGAATTTCACAGCTCAGTTTGATGGCTATCCTTATCGTGTTCTATCTGGGTGCTTAATTTCCACCGCAGTGCCGGGCCTACTCTTAAAGGGCAGGCTAAAATGTGAGCGTTAGGGTAACATATCATCCGTTTCAGCCGGATTGTAGCTTTTTCGTTCCTTTTTTTAGGTAGTGAACCAAAACTTCAACACAACCCACGTAATGGCTCCTGCCACGCTCGCGGTGTAAAACGTGGCAACGATTGTAATATGTCTTAAAACTCGCTCAACCAAGTAATTGTCAAACACAGAAAAATCCATAAATCCCACTACGAAATTAACTTAATAACTGCAATGCGTCCATAGCAGCAGGTACCTGCAACTTATGACTTCATTCGAATGTCATTTCCCGTTTGAAATCCTCGCAGACCCACAATATCAGAAAAAAAACGGAAGAAAAATCGAATCCATTCCATTTCCAAGCAACTTGTCAGAAAATGAAAAATCGTTTTCAAATAAAAATGTCCTTCACACAAACCCCCCACACACACACTTCCGTGTATGTACACTTACGAGCTAATGAAATTGATTGCTCTACGAGAATGACTTTACCTCGTTATCCTTCCACCGTAAGTTTGGAGAAAAAATGTAAACTTCACTCAAGTGCTTATGAAATTTACCACCTTGTATGGAGAACAATTTTTGGCATAACGTGTTTACACGTTCGCCTTGTTCTGTGAACTTTTCTCGTGGAATTTACACCTTTTTTTAACTTTTAATTAAATTTTCCTTTCCCAGATGGAAAAGGAGTGCATTTTTCCTCTCACGAATTTTAAGACACATACATGCACACACAAAGGAAAATTAGACGCCATAAACTGCAGGAATCAATTTCAGTGCGGATAAAGAAGTTTTCTGCAAGAAGGATGTAGTAGCTTGCACTTAATATGTAAAGGACGAGCGACATTCTAAAGGAAACAAAATTTTGTAAAATAAAACATCCTGACGTAGTGATTTTCTTGAGGATGATATGGAGATTTTTAAATGGGAATTGGCATCGAAACAGGATGCGATTGCATTTGGGCCAAATGCCAGAAATAGCGATAAGTAATGGATGACTATTGGCTCAGCAATCAATTTCAAAATGGGTGACACTTTTAACAGATTTGGGCTGAATATTGCTACAAAGTTTGATGGTGTACGAGTATTTGTTTGTATACTGCATTGGACAGCGATTTTTAGATAAGGAACTGGCATAATAATCCTTGGTTTCGGGGTCATAACTCTGCAGTAAAATTCGATACAGGAATTCTTCTGTTTCGCACATCTTCTTGTGAGCATTCATTGCGAGTGTAATGCTGATTCATTCTCAATGGAGTGCTGGACAGTTTGTCTTGGGATATTAAAGATTAAGTGGAAAGGAAAAGTCAACTAGAGTCAAGCTAGTCAGCTCCCACTGTCAGCTTGCTTGTTGTGGCTTAAAATTCCAAGATTCTAAGGCTTTGCAAAAATCCCAACTGACACATCGAACTTAAGGCGTTTTGACGGTGACATGAAGTTTGTTAAACGGCATTTCATCAAACCCAATGGCGTTACTTCCAAAAGCGACAATCCACCCTTGGTCTGATCGACTGTGACTGTACCAAAGATTCAGGGTCATGATCAAGCTTCCCACTTTTTTTTGGTGTCGATAAAGAAGGTGTGAGTTGGCGAAGCAGGGAGTCAGCCTGATAACTGATCACTGGCCAGATAAAAAGCATGCGGTCTGACTGGGCATCCTTGCCGTATACCATTTGAAAAGGAATCTGTAGATTCCTCCCCACTCTTTAGATGTCTTGTCGGGGCGGGAGGACTTAAAGAGTCGAAGATCCCAAGATTCTGCAAAGTTCCCAGGTGAGTCATCGAACTCAAGGCTGAAGACGTCTTGAATATGATGTAAAATTTGCCATGTTATCATGCGACTGCGGTTGAGGCAAGGGTTTTGCAGGCCCCAATCAACAAGCGTTTTAACTTCGTCTCAGCCGATGATACGGGTCCGGGCTCAGTACTCGCCTCTGAAGACTCCTGTAGTTCAATCTCCGACATGTTCGTGAGGATGGACGGAAATAAGAAGACAGTGGAGGAAAGGTTTTACATGGTACGCGCTTAATCTCTCCGAACATAGGCTGCCCACAAGGCGGTGTTCTGTCTCCACTGCTATGGTGAATGGTGGCTGACTCTCTGTTGCATACTCTCAATAGTTCAAATGTCTTCGCCTAGGCATACGCGGATGATGTTGTCATACTTTCTATCGGGTCATGCCTGGAGACTGTCTGTACTAACGCGCAGGCAGCTCTAGATAAGATCGATGTATGGTGCACTAAGAGTGGGCTTTCGGTAAACCCTCTAAAAACTTAGATTGTTCTCTTTACGAGAAAAAGGAATGTGACCGGTCTGACTCAGGCAGAGCTAAAAGGCGTCACTATCCAGATCTCCGTTGGAGGTGAAGTTAAATATCTAACAGTGATCCTCGATAGCAAGTTGCTTTGGGCAAAACATGTCGAGTTATAGACGTCCACAGTTCTCAGTTTTCTAGCAGTATAAGGGTGTTTTTGGCAAGACATAGGATCTGTGGATCTACAGGGCTATGGTAAAACCTTTTCTACCTTAAGCGTCGGTTGTTTGGTGTAGGGGGCTCTCGCGTATGTGACTGCCTTCTGCACTGAACTTAAAAGAACGCTTATCTGAGTCCCAGTTCACACCGGGATTGAGGGAAATGAGATTTTTAAGCAAGGTTCAGAGGTTGTTTTCTTAGGACCTGAACGTGAGTTGGGTCTCACTGACGATTGGGTTTCTCACGAACACAGTTGTGTGTGGCACTGCTCTCAAGGATGGAGGTGGACTGAACGAGTGCTTCCAAACGTTTCTAAGATAACAGGGACATTCTTGCTGTCTCTGAGCAAAAACCACTGTAGACAACTTAAAAGCGTTCTCACGGGACATTTTCCTTTTGCTAAGCTACGCTTAGACAGACACCACTATCTGCGACGCTTGTGGAATGGGTGACGATACTCTGGATCACTTCCTTTGATATTGTCCTGCATTTGCTCGGATCAGGTGGCAGATTTTCGGTGCTGATGTGGTGAGTGCTGATACTCTAAACTTTGCATCACTGAAGTGACTTCTAGGCTTTCTCCGAAAGTCGAAAAAATTACAGGAAAATATTTTATACCGGGTTTTGCTTCCTGGTAGTACAATAGACCAGTTGCGTCTGAGTGGTCCAGTCGAGTGTTTCCTAATCCGACAGAAAAAAGTGGTGACATTGACCGAGTTTGATGGAGCAGCGAACATTTTTCAACGTTTTCCTATCCAAAACCCAGGCCTGCCATAGCTCTTGATGGCTTTTATTTACATATAAATGCATAGAAGCACTAACATTGGCATCTTTGAAATCTACGAGACGACACGGTAGATATCGATTTGGAATGCTCATTCTCCAATCGTTTTGGAATCATGCAGCATTCATTGAATTTCCTTATTTTATTAATCGTTTGGCAACCATAAAATTTCCTACATGCTTATCCCCCTTAGGATTAAACTGAAGTGCTGCCAAGTCAACTGTCATGTTCAACTAAAACCTGAAATTGTCGACACGTTCAACTGCATTGCATAGCTTCTGTGACACACATTTCCTTTCAGCTCGGGGTGGTAGGGACCACTACCCATAACCCAAAGGTACATAGCTCCTATAATTCCCAAAAATAAATTTTTCACAAAAGAAAAAAAAAAAAACTAACCCACTTCTCAACTCAGCTCCACTTCCATCAGTTAAGTGAACATTTTCAATAGAATCCTTTGTCACAGTGGGACATACACGAGTGGCTTCTCTGACTGGATTCCGGAAAACTCCCTTATTCCCAATTCAATTCCATTTAATCCTATTTAAATCACACACACACACACACACACAACATACGCATTTACACACGAGTTGAGATACATATTTTAGAACTTTACTTACTGATGCGTTGTCACATTGAAGAACAAATGACTGTACTGGGGCGCCGAGTCCTCCGGTCCGTGTGGGGCTGGAAAGCTCATTGTCAACATCACAGGTTTTCTTTGGTTCTGCTGTTTCGATTGCCGCAGGAATGCTATCGAATCATTGGCTATTAGATCCGGATAATAGTCCTGCCACACAAAAGGAATACAAAACCAAAAAAAAAATATTTATCACTCGTGGTTCGCTTTGAAATACAAACACCTACCTTTGCATAATCGAAGCCGTGCTTAATCTTCTGGCCGTTCATGTTGATGCTGTAGTTGTAGTATTTGGAATTCATTATGAGGCCGCCCCATTCCCGCCAGCCGGGTGGTATGTAGGAGCCATTGTACTTGTTCAAATATTTGCCAAAGTATCCGGTGCGGTAGCCCGCATTCGAGAGGTAAGTGGCAAAGGATCTAGTCTCGTGCGTCGCCTGCCACTGGGGGCTAGAGCAGTTATCGTTGTTTGTGAAGACCATATGATTGTGCACATACATCCCGGTGAGCAGGGACGAACGTGCCGGACAGCACATTGGAGTTGTAGTGTACGCATGTCGAAACTCGGCGCCACCGTCCCGCAACAGACGCAGTGTACGGGGCATGAAATTCAATGAGCCAAGCTCCACATCTTGGTCATCGGTTAGGATGAGGATTATATTGGGCTTACGTTCACGCATCCCCGGTGCCATTGATAGGATCGAATTGAATGGTGATGAGGTGTCCGCACTACTTGTCAATGGAAGCGTGGGTAGACCACCCATGTTGTGTGGATGCTGGTTCGGTTGATGTTGATGATGCTGCTGCTGCTGCTGCTGGTGATGACGATGTTCGTGCTGATTGTGATGGGAATTGGCAATTTTCTTAGCCCGTTGGCTGTGATTTGTTGTTGTAGTGCGAGACTTCCTTCTCACCGAAGATGCAAATGCCGATGATGATGATGATGATTGAGAGGATGAGGTATCTCTACTGCCGGCCGAGGGTACATTTTCCGCCGCAGAGAGCAGATCCATGAGATACATGAGTGATACGATTGCAATCAATGCGAGACGATGCGTTCGATATGACCACATAGTGCAGAGCAAAAGTGTGCTGGTTTAGAGGTTTTATCTCTTGTCGTGCTCGCTCGGTTGGTTGGTTTTAATAGGAGAGAGGGGAGCTCCAATTCCAGCTGAATTTAGCCTTGGGAGTTCTTTTAGCTTAGATTGGTTTCCATTTTTTCTTGTTTAGTCTGGTGGTTAGTAGTTGACTGCAGCATGAGCTGGTGATATGGTCTAGAAAGGAAAAGGGAATTTTTGTTAAAAAAAATGTTTATAGGTCCTTAAAGCAGGTGGTATTTAGGTAGGATGACGTTAGGTTTAGAGATTAATCAACGGAAAATCTTCCTAAAGAACCCTGCTCATGCAAAAGGGGGACACAGGCATGGAATCTTGGTGGTACACCGTGTGGAGAAGCTAGTTTCAAGCCAGGGCATAATCGACCTTTCTAATAATGGCGAGGATAGTCCTTATCGAAACTTTTCCTAAACTAGAATGTCCTTATTAGGGGTATACCCTTAGTCCAGAACTTTAAGCAGAGTCTGCATTGAATATCCTGAAAAATGCTTATCTTGCCATGGTGATCTCTTTACGTGAAAATGACCGTTTATCAAGCTTTGAAGCCTCTATATCGCTTATTTGCTTTCTAGGTTGCTAAGAAGGGCTCGTAGAACTAATAAGCTCTGTCTGAGCACAGGGTACAGTCGCCCTTTATACCTTAGTTAAAGTAGTGTTCGTTCTGCAGTTCATACAGGCTTATTGCCCGACTTTGGTTAAGCCAGGGTAAGCTCTAGAAAAAAATTTCGTTTTTAAATAGCGCATAGCTCTCATAGTGCGAGCAAGGGTGCACGGAAGGTTCAACGTTCGAATCCCCAGAGAACAAGAAGGTGCGACTTATTCACTTCCTGCGCAAAAGTTTGGCGTTAGGAACAAACCTTTTTTTTCGACTTTTCAAAGTGCGAATCACATCACTTAAATTCTATGTTTAAGAAATGACGCTCAAGCTCTACTAAGTCTCCTTGAACTATGTACCACGTATGGCAAAATTCAGGGTCTGACTCCAAAGCTTATTCGTTATATGTACGCCGTGTTGGTTAGATCAAACCCAACAAATGCATCCTTACCAAAGTTAAGAAAAAATTACACAACACTAAGCGTCAACGGGTTCAAACATGGCTCTTCAACCCAGGGTTTATGCATCATCATTTCACGTCAGACCTAGAGGCTATAATACTGCTACATATAATAATAATATGGCCTCGAGATCCCCTTTAATTAAATGCTAACAATTCGGAGTACAAACACGACACAATGAAATACCTTGTTGCTCAAATCAAACAAGTCAGAGAATAATGTCAATCCAAAACAGCTGTGAGCTGTCAAAACGCTTGACAATAGTAGGGAGTAGATCTACTCTGACGTTGCGGTGGCGCTTACGATATTTACGATCAAAAATCGACCAAATGCCTGTTGGTGTTACCTCATAAGATCCCATTGTTTCTACTCATTCTGTCAACACGCGACCGAGCATTACAATGTGTTTCTGTTTTAATGTACAAACTGTATTTAATGACGCGTTGTAGAATTATAAATTTCTCTTCAAAAAGAGGACTAGTTGGTCAACCTCCAACTAGAAATTATCAGCCGATATGAAAAGCTATAAGCGTAGGCGAATACTCTACAATTTTCTCCTTCCAGGTTTGATAGCGCATAGTTTACCACCAGGTAGTAAGCTCCTTACCAAGTAATTCCTTCAAGTCTGCTTCATTTTTATCAGTTCATTCTAAAGCGTCGCCATACATTTTTAGAAAGTCATCATGCGATGTTCTACGTTTATAATTCAGAAGTCCTTCAAAAAATTGATCCCGGGACAACTTCTACTTCAAAAACTAATTTTAAATACCTGCTCCCTTTCCATTCAAAACCAGATTTTATTATTCTAATGGAGGTGACAAGAGAGAGTATTAAAAAAAAAATTGCAAGGAAAATTGCCATCTACTTATCAGTATCCTTACACGACCCATATCCATTGAATTCATTATAAAATGCAATTACGTCCCATCGGCTAAAAGTTCACTTCACAAGGATTCAAGTCCGCTACATAATCCACCCTCAGAAACCAAATACTTAGGAAATTATAACAGCCCGTCTATGCCAACCACATGTCCTTTTTGGAGGTTTTTTTTCCGGTTTTCATATTATCCCAACAAATTGGAATTACAGCCCTGCACAAGAGGAGACCATGCATCTGAAGGGACGACGAACGATTGCACTTGGAGGGAGAGGACTGCCTTTGCACATTTGATTTCCTGTACATTTCCTGATTTGGAAAATTCCAGAAAATGATTACTTCCGCATATCAAGCACTGCCATGAGAGGAGGAATTCAGCTCAATGTCCTGCTGCCATAAAAAACTTGTAAGAGCCAAATTCAACGCATACGACTATGTATAGAAAGTGTAGAAAGTATAGAAAGGATTCGTAGGTATTTATTTCGGGTCGTTTTTTTTTCGTCGTTATCCTTTTCTCTCCTCTGTGAATGGATTGTGGATTTAGGTCGATATGCTGAGAAAGTTTAGTTCTCCCACAGAAAGGATTTCCTATCCTCACCCGAATTTGGATCAAGGACACTTCCGAGGTTAAGGTCAAACCGATACGTTACGTTCTTAGATAATATCTCTCCCACAGCTCTGTTTGAATTGAAATTGAGAATGAACTGCAGCACAGAGAAGAACTCATTGACAGGTGAAAAGAAAAACGTCAACCGCAAAACGTGTTCACACATCTCAAGTGTCAACTGCGGTAAATGTTTGACTTGAATTGACTGCACTGAATGATTTGCACCAATGGACATGCATGCACCCAGATAGACTGACATCGAGCAGAGGCAGGCATGTGTTCGCTTATCAGTGGCGAGGTGCATTTGTTAGCGCTCATGGATTACAAGCTGCCGCATTACCGCGAATATATTTGTGACTCGGTTTGTTGGTGTACGAGTGTCTAAAACAAGAATTTTGCGGCTGGCAGACAGACGGGCAATGTGGACCGCAGCAGAAAAACTGACGCGACAGGTCTTTGGTATTCGTTCTGCATGAAATGATTTGCTTGCTACTTTTGCGGTTAACGTGCGAGTGTCAAATGGAAACGTGTTCTTCAATGAGACCTCTCTCGCGCTCTCAAAACATGATACTCATACACACATATATATGTATGTACGGAGTGCGGAGAAAGGGGTGCAAGTGGGGCACTTTAAGATGTGATTGGGATGGTTTTTATGAGGAGTGCATGCAATCATTCCGACGTTGTAGCGAATGAGGAAATAAATGTGCAAATGGATGGAAAAACAGGAAGCTAAATGAAATTACCCAAAGATTAGCTTTCTTTATTCATTTGAAGAGTAAATTAGTACATATGTTCATGTGTTCGTGGCTTAAGGAGCCGCAGGCACACTGGACTAAAATCATTTGCATTTATGGCGTTTTTATAATTATTTGCTGCGAAATATCCTACACATCATCAGATCCAATGATTGAGTGAATTTGGAAAGGTTTGGTAGAAGTGAGGGTTCTTACACAATGGATGGAAGGGAGTCCTTAATTTTTTCAAGTTTTATCGGAATGTGTATGGTACAAGCAGCCTTTTTAAAGGAAATAGAGGTGGAAAGGATTTTTTTTTAATGTTCTCCACCACTTAGGGCTACGTCCTTTAAGCTTATAAAATACAGTGATGGAGTGAAAGGGTTAAGAGGAGAGATAGCGATGGAAACGGAAATAAAGTGTGGGACGTTAATTTTGAAACACGTTAACAATTGCACGTTAAGCATCGAAAATTCCAGAGATGTTCGAGGAAGTGAAGTTGAATACAAATAGTTTTATCACTGGCCAGTCCACAGGCTATGAACGAACAACTAAACTCAAGCACATTACAAGAGCTAACAACAAATATGCTTTACAAATTGTAGCCAAATCTGTGGAAGTGAAAAATAGTTTGCATCGTTTGACGGACCCAATGCACCTGGCACTACCTTTTGGAGACTCTGTGATTAGGTAATTCCTGCACAGATGTCAACCAAAGCTCACGCCCAGCATTGACAGGTAAATAGACTCCTCAATACGAGCTCTTTCAATTTTAAGTTTGGCTAAATTTCGCCCTTTAGGGACATGAGATTAGATTAAGTTTCTTAAGCATTGGATTCTACTCGGTTTTACACTTGAGACTCTAGTCATAGAGTCGAATAAGAAAAGAGTGCAGTCGTTTGGGAAGGAAATTATTGAATCACGAGTGAGAAGGAGAAAACCATTGATAAAAATCAAGATCATCGCTGCTCGGTAAGATGACTGAGCCCTGGGGTACTACAGCACATATCGTGAAAATACTTTTCGGTGTTTTCTAGTATTCAAACATCGAACATCCTGCTCAGTAATCTAACGCACTTACGACTGAGGCAAGACGCCCATCGAAAGCCGTACTGATAGTTATTAAGGAAGTGGTTTCTTGCAAGCGTTCTTATAAGGTAATAATTGACGGTGATCTCAAATGCTTGTTAGAAGAGCAGGTTTAACATACTTCTTGGGATTTAGCTGAATCTGTGCAAGTTTTCGTGCACGATAAGTGGAAGATCCTATGTACAAGCGTGGTCAGGAAAGGTAAGGAGTTCAAAAAAAGATTGAGATCTTTTTAAACTCGAGCGTGTTCGGAAAAACAAAGTATTTGTCCTAATTCAACTCGTGTGGAACCGTGGGTTTGTAGTTATTGAGTTTGACTACTGAGTCAATGTAAGATAAACGTCAGAGAGTAATATCTTTGGATATGACTTTAAACTGTAAGTCCCTTTCATTTTCGGACACCACAGTATTTTTGAACCACTTTTTGGTCTTGCATGAAATTTGCACCATGTAAAAAGGAATTACAATCAATTCTAGTTCTTCAGTAGACTCTTCGGTTGTCCTCGGAGGGTTTTTGACGCCATAATCTTCTAATTCCTTCTGTCGGCAATTTCAAAAGTCGGGTTGCGAAGAGCTAGTATTAATCTCCTTCCCACAAGACGTCGATACCCTGGATAAATAAGGATAGTGACTGGGAAAAAATTTAGAAAATTTTGTGAACAAGAATCGCCTACTGTTACGAAAACAGGGCTCACTTACGCCTTTTTAAATTTTCTAAAGCTTTCAACGTACAAATTAAAATCCCGCTTGAAATCAACAGGCTGCCACACCAGAGGTTTTGCCGACGCGACGGTAGGCACGAGCCAACGCCAACAGATGTATTTCTTTACGAAACGCAGCGATTTTGTATCAAGAATAAAAGGCATTTTCGAAGGCACCATCCCAAAGGTAAATTTCACCCAAACAAAGCACATTTTCCAAATAAAACTCCGCAATGTGATCCACACATGAAATATGTTGCATCAACAAATTTCGTACAAAGTGGCCTCGCAAAATCATTTAAAAGATTGCTACAAAAAAAAAAAAAAAAAAATTCTATGTCTGCATCCAATAATAACAACAAACAAAACGATCCCGAATGACAATTTCTACACACGAACCGATGACTCGGTAGCATTTACTCGTATGTTGTACGTGCGGTTTAGCTGATCTTGGCCGTCGATGCAGGTTCCCTTCCTTTTTTTTGCAGAGCATACCACACGCATCGCAGACTATTCCCCGTGGACTTGGAGAGTTCTAGAACCCACTTAAGGATCGTTTCGAATGGATACATTTCATTTAAGTATCGAACTTGCACACAAGTTTTATGGTTATTGTCGTCGATTCGGTTCGAATTTATGGGAACTACGCGAGGTTGCCAATAAGGCAGTAGGGGGCGGCCAGCTTATTACCCTTGAGAGATAAATATTCGTATTTTATGCAGGTCTGTGTCTTCGACGACTTTAGGGCAATATTGTCGAATGCAAATTTAAAGCAGAAAAAAAGGAAATTATATGCCTGTCACAAGGTAGAAGATTGCACAAGATTTAAAGACACTGATAGCCCTTAGCGGTGGGCTTAAATATGGGCGTAGTGACTCTTAAATTCGATGAATTGGTGATGAAACTATAATCTTTCTGAGAATTTGTTTTGAATAGGGTCCAACAGATGGCGCTACAACGACGACTGGTATAGTATTTGACATTTGACACTTCTGACATTGGCTGCTAACTTGACAAACTCAAAATTTGACGACACTAGTTTTTTTGTACAATGTGACGGCCATGGCTCAGTAGTTACAGCGTTGGGCTTCTGAGCAGCAGGTTCGACCTTCGTCTCATGGAAGGTTAGGTTAGGCTGCAGTAGGTAACCTCATTCAGACCAGTAAAGCGTCATTGTGTTACCACAGGATCAGCATATTCAAAGACCTACCCGTTGAACCAGGAAGAGCTAGTGATAAAGCGCTGGAGGCTGCTAATGCTTCCATTAGCAAGTTCGCCAAGGTTGTTGAAGAAGGCTCCTAAATGCGGTTTCCTATGAGAGAAGAGAGCTTTGTATGTACAAAGAAGAAGTAGTTTGGTTTTGTCCTCTGGCCTAGCCTGGTGGCGTGCTTACCGATGACGCAGTGTCCTATATGTTGGAGCTCCCTTTCCTGCTAATAAGACAGTTGGAGCGTTTTTGATCCAGAAGGAGGTGGTACAATTTTCTCATCTGCTATTTGTACTGTTAGGAACATTACTTGTAGATTGTCAACATCCATCTTCGTACTTAAAACCGGACCGATATTTCCAGCTAGATCGTTGACATATTGTTCCAGGCTTTTCACCATTACACTAGGTAGAATCTTGTCAAGGATGTTGGGTAGGCTAACGCTTCTCTACTTGGCGGAGGTTTCTGTTTAGTTGATTGCCCAGATCACCCTAAGACTCCAGTCATCGGGTAAGCTTTCATCAGACTATATCCTCTGGAAGACTTGGTGCATGTACCTTACCACGTCACCACCTTTAGCAGTGATCAGTTCCGTTTCTAGGCCTTACTAGCTTCAGCACGCAGCCTTGCTAGCTTCAGCATGCAGCCTTGCTAGCTTGGTTATGTCTGCGTCAAGAATTTTCCGGTCCGCTAGTTGTACTGATTGGTCGTCCTGTAGATTGAGACTACCAAGTGTCTTACAGCGGAAATTTTGCTTTCATCGCTGTTGAACAGTCTGCAGAATTAGTGTTTGTGTATCTTTATGACCGACTGCGTCTGAACTATGTTGTTTCCGTTTTTATCTTCGCGGACTTCGATTGGTATAGCGAAACCTTCGGTTGCTCTCTTCACCCTTTTATGGAAACTCCGGATCACAGCAGTGTCGCTTTATGGGCGCCGCCATTTTGCACATACATATTCAGCATTTAATTAGGGATTTATGGCAAGTAGTTGAGTGATACCAAATAAGTGGCGGATTTTGTGATAATTTGCTGGCACTACTCTTCTGCGTTGTTGTTGGAGAATTTCTGGGAGAGTACTACGGACATCCGATCGGTGTCATAGTCTGGTTTTGTCACGCATATGTATTTCAATCGCCTCATCCGTACCTTCCCTGCAACTAGATAATGGTCCGGGTCGATGTCGTACCTTGAAACGTTGGAACATTTAAAACCCTGGAGGAGTGTCTTTCGTCAAGTTTCAAGCTGCCTTGTCGATGTTGAGATATGAGAATTTTCTGTTGCATACTATCAAATTTTACCACTCGACAAGGTCAGTAAACCTGAGTACATTTCCGGATGTAGTCTCGTGCAGGCTATGGTACCACCTTCCTTTAGATCTTGGCAATAAAATATTTAAGGAGGATCGTAACATCAGGTCTCGGACTCTGCTGTTTATTTGGTTTCTTCAGGAGTTCGTAGTAACAATCTTTGGTGGTGACGTCGTCCTCCTCCGTGGGAGCGAAAACAGAAGTGAGTCTGGTATTATAAAACTGGCCCTTGATGCGCATCATCATCACCACTCGCTCTTTTATGTGGTGGCTCAAGGCTTTTACCCTAAATCTGCCTCTAAAAGCAAAAACTAATCCAAACAGTTTGTGTTGGAGCATGTTAGCTGTAGTAGATGTCGTATATTAACGCTTTTCGGAGCCTATTCAAGTACATCCGCTTTGTGTCCCTGATTTACTTCGTTGCGGAAATTCTACATGTAAATCCTTAAACGATTGTCCTTTATACGCTTTCTGGCGCTGTCAACAGCTAAATCACACGTTTTTCGACGCTCTGTTTGATTTCGTCGCTCATTAACATACCTTTTGTGGTAGGCATGGAAAATCTAAACCACAAGGTTTGATGGAGGTCTCTAGCTAGCTCTTTGTGGGAATTCTTTGTACAGAATAATCAGACCTAACGATCGTCGCTTGGTTCGCCTTTTGGCTTATCCAGGAGCAATGACATCCTTTTGTAGTGTTCGACATTCACATGGCATTTGTAACTAACTTGGCAACCTCTAAATTTAGCAATAAAAGCAGAGTAGAAGTAGAATGATTATACCAGCTATTATACCATCTGTTTGAACAGCCTAATCATCGATTTGTTTCGTTAAGTTTATGGTACATCGGGTTACAGAACTTTCATCGATTTCATAATACATTTCCATACTACCTTAAATAAAAAAAAAAAATAAAAACAAATCCACGTCACCCTCCCGCCCGCATCTTTCAAGCGAAAAACAATGCGAGATTCCCCATAAAGATTTAGGAACCGTTTAGCATTTCCTCGTTTCTGTACACACTTTCCTACCATCTACAGCCACAAACAATGGAAAATATAAAAGACGCATCCTATTCACAAGCCACAAATGCACGTCTTCAATAGCTCGCATAAAAACGTTCTCATGGAACAAACAACAACAAAAGCTCATCACCATCCTCAAACAGTGTGAGATACTCATACTTTTACTGGAAAGAACGGGGCCGCACACAAACTATGAAGTTGCACATACCATGCTTACGAGTATCTAGCTCATAGGTATACAATGTGCGCTGTTGTGCAATAACAATGCATTGTGTGACCTCTTTTGGGCTCACTGCATCAGGTCATCCGGGTCTGTGGGTGACATTTAAATCTACCAAAGCTGACAGATTGTCAGTGAATTTGTGGGTTATTCACACTCGCTGAGCGACTATGCGATGTTTACTAGCATAGTTCAGAACCAATTTAGGGTTTTTAAATGAATTTCTGGGTCAAATGCGGTCCAGATAGACCGTGGACATATGGCTGCACCCTAATGGGTTCATATATGCAAATGGAATCGTTTAACGCCTCCTTCCTTCTTTTTCTAGTTTTTAACAAAAAAAAAACGTGTTAATTTCTTTATGAGTGACTTTGTCGGCGGTGTGGGAAGTTTATTAGCAAAGCAATAGAAACGTTTAAAGGGAGCTTCACATTCTTTTAGGTGAAAGTTTATTGGGGTTCTGAAGGGGAATTAATAGACAGTGAATGTCGCTCAATGAAGTTTAATTTATGCTTGAAGGAGGATAGAAGTGTATACCATCCGTGGGCTTGTGTCGCTTCCTGGTGTTGGTGGAATGGACCCAATGAACCCAATTAAAAAGTCTCGAATCCACTTGCGAAAAGCCAATGTTTTTAAGACCAGGCTTTACGCTATAGACATAGGCGCCGGTAACAATGTGAAGCCAGGCATTAATGGTGCCACCATACATATACTCACGGACAATCAAGCGACTTTCAAAGCTCTGAGCGCCCACTTACTTACATACTTAAGTGGCGCTCGACGTGAACCTGGGCCTCAACCAACAAGCGCCTCAACCAACAAGCGCCTCCATTTAGCCCGGTTCATATCTAATTGCCTTTTGTTGCGCATTTTGGCAGCTTCTGTTTCGATACTAGCGAACGCACCCCGTTGTCGGCGCTTGTGAGTTTCGCACAATTCTTTCAAGTCACATGGCAGGCCATGACCTTGCTTAAATCCTTTTTAGACATCGAAGGTCTCGGTGAGGTCCATCTTGTTGGAGTAACTAGCGTTCTCCATCGTCATTCTGCACAGACGGATGAATTTGACAGAGATGTCAAAACAAGACATGACATCTTTATAGTTCGTCTCTATAAATGTTGTAATATGAGGCCTGCATTTCAGCTCGCCTCAGCGCCTTTCACCAAAGATTACTGACTGCTTAAGCAGCGGAATGCCTTGCTAGCCAGGTACTCGATGACGAAATGCAGGAGAGAAAGGCTCAGAAAAGCTTCCATTGCGGCAGTCGAAGTTCCTCTCATCGCGCCAGTGTTGCTCACACAGGCAAGGTGCTGCAGTTTACCAAGCTTGCGTTTGAGGAGTTCCGCCCTTGACCACCATGCACAAGGTACGATCTGATTATGCCAGTATATATTCAGTGGAATATCTTAGGGTTTAAACTAGGTTAGAGTTAAGGCTTAGGCTAGGTAAGACGGGGCTCTAAATTGTTTTTCGTCGATAAAAAAACGCGTATCATTTTTTGAATAGAGAGTCGTCTGATCTGCAGGACGTCATAATGGTAGCGAAGGCTCCAAAAGAATAAAAAGAAAGTTAACTTCTTTAGAACTGCTAAAAGCGTGGAATATTTATTTTTCTTCCCTAAGAAGTCGTGTCATTTAAGCTCTTCATGAACCGCTTAAGTTTTATCTATTAAGCACGACTCAGAAATTGAATACCTCTCGATAGGTCGACTTCGTCTGATCATAAAATTCACCATTCTACCACCCCATCTGTACACTTTTCCCATTTTTAGTATTATTGCTCACGAATAATACATAAACAATGGACGCTTTTAATGCGTTTTTTTTTCTGCCTCAAGAACAGACACAGAATCACTGCATCAAAAAACATCATAAATATGCAGATCAACTTAAGTAAAGTCGTGATCAATAAAAAATTTCAATTTTATTGATATGCTTTTCTAATTTCAATGCAATTAAAAAAAAAAAAAGTCGTTTCGTTTATTTTATTGCTTAGCACGTTGTCAATTGTTGCCATTCGACATCTTTCTCGTGGCATGCTATACCTGTGCCTATGTATCTATGGCAGGGTTCGTCGAAAGACGATTAAGTTATTCGCACGCGAGGTAAGCGAAGCAAAAAATTTAAATAAACAAATAAGCCTTTGATAATGTGATTTATGAAGGACTTGTTTTTATTCATTAGAGTTGAATATTTAATGATTTATATCGATACACAAGAGATGGCGCCCATGAGCGGTAAGAGGAAAATGTGCCAAAGAACAATAAAATTTAGAAAAAATCATAAAAAAATTAGCTGCAAATTAGTATTTGCAATTTGTTTTGGGTTAAATTTTATAACGCGTTACACCCTTTTTAGTTTTTTTTTTTAAGTTTATTTTCGCACAGGTCCACTTAAGTGGATGGAATAAATTTGACGCAGGAAGTGAAAGTGAAACTATAAAAAAAAATGGAGACCAATTTAAATTTTTATTGAATGGAATTTTTAATTGGTTTTAAAACTATTTTTAGATGTAGACTTGTTCTAAGCATAGCACTTAAAGTTAAATAAACACTTAATGGAATGACACTTTCCGCAGTAAAAAGGAGGTAAATGGTGATCGGTCGTAGTGAAGGCAACCACCATTAGCGATGCTGGATAGACTTCCGGTCTCCCATTTGACTGGTTGACAGTCAGACCAGATTTACTTCCAGTGAAGCTAAAGTGAACCCTTAAGAACCACCCAAATTTTTCAATCTTAAAAGTCATTATGATTAGAGAGTGGTATTCTTCCCTTTACTGCAGAGCCAAGTTGTCCTTGACAAGTTAACTGATCCTGGCTTTGGTAGGCAAGTCTATGTTGACGGCATTGTACTGAATTCCAGAGGGAGATTTGTGGCATTTTACAAAAAAGACTTCAATAGGGACACACTCATAAGTGGCGTCATTTAAAAATACAAATACTTGGTGTAACAGAGCCTAGCTTCTCGTGACTATTCGTGTTTTAACTGAGAAGTTTTCGCATGACAGTTATTACTCTCGGATGTTTGTCAGACATTCGCGGGAGGTGGGACCTGTGAAAAAACTTGTTGGCGTTTTCTAGGACTCAAACCTCAAACCACCCGCTCAGAAATCTAACGCACTAACCACATGAGCCACGGCGCCCACAAAGTGGAGCCATATAGCGGGGCTTAATATAAACCCTGCTCAAACGACTATATTATCATCCACGAGGAAAAGAAAACTTCAACGCCTGCAGCTGATAAGGTTTTCGAGCACGATACTAACTCCAGCCAAATGAATTAAATATCTACACATAGAAAAGATCTCAAGGAACAGCAGCCAGTGGCTTTATGATATGTAGAAGTCTGTCGGATAAATCTAGGGACTCCAGTCTAAGTGTCCTAACACCGATGTACATTGCAATTGTAAGCCCAATAGCGTGGACGAAAACAGGCTAGACTGGCGTGCCTAGTTAACTCATTTGCACCTCTTGGTTGACTGCAAGTAAAACGATACTAACCATACGCGGGTGATGTTTTTCTGTCGGGCCATGCCTGAAGATTGTCTGTACTAACGCGCAGCCAACTCTAGATATAATCGATGAATGGTGCACTAAGAGTGGGCTTTCGATCAACCCTCTAAAGACTAAGGTTGTTCTCTTTACGAGAAGGAGAAATCTTACCGGTCTGACTCAGCCAGTGCTAAAGGTCGTCACTACCCGCCTCCAATGAAATTATATATCTAGAAGTGATCCTAGATAGCAAACTTCTTGGTGCAAAACATATCAAGTTGAAGACGTCCAAAGCGATCTCAGTCTTCTAGCAATTTAAGGGTGCTTTTTTCAGCCCTTTTCTCGTCGGTTGTTTGGTGAAAGGGGCTCTCGTGTATGTGACTGCCTTCTGCTTTAAACTTCAAAGAACGGTCTGTCTCGGCTGCACGAGAGCCTTTCCGAGTACTCCTAGCTCTGCTCTGCTTTGTACGTACATATATCATGCGTTGAGCTATCAAAGCATTCCAACTGGAGTTCTGATGACCTTGTGCGACATTTATCCTAGGACACTGGTTCCATGGATATGCCGTCTGATGCAATGACACCGGAACTTCGACTGCTGTGCAAATTTAGAGCCGACTTTCCTTGCGATCCGAACTGGTTTCTGCTATAGTTTGAGCCTGAACTGGGCTGTAGTTGAATCTTCACGGATGGCGTGGGTGGCTTCGTGGAGACCGAAAACACTAGACTTCTCTACTCGTTAAATAAGCATGCCACTGTTTTCAAGCAGACGTGTATGCTATCCTAACTATTCTGTCAACAAGAAGTGAATATACGAGCAGAGTCTTCGAATCTAACCCAGACGGACAACGCAGTAAAGGACGACCTCGCCACAGGTAGAAGAGGACCTCAACCAACTTGGAATGGGCAACTGGAGGCAGTTAGCTAAAGGCCGGGCAAACTGGAGGCATGGTGGTTGAGGCCAGGTTCACACAAAACGTAATCAATCCATCTTCTACAAGAACATGGGTTTTTATCATAGAGGTGTAATGTTAATGCGAAACCTAATACAGCTGAGTTTCAAACCACTACACCAATCTCTTTCTCTCTTTCTCTCTATCTATCTTTCTAACGCCCGCACCATGTGAAAACATGTAAAAGGGTATTAATAACCCCTTGAGTGCGTGCAAATTATAAAAAAAAAAAAAAAAAAAAATTCAATTGCATAAACATGTAATTACATTGTATTAACCACCAGCACCCATAGTGCCCTTCTATCCAACTACAGCCCCGGTTTCCTATCTACTTCAAATGAAGAAAATTTGATTTCGTAAAATTGTAACCACCATGAAAAGTGTAGGTGATAGTGTGCAACGTTCTGGTACTCCGCAATCTGTCCACAATTCTTTGCGTTATTTACAGAACGTCATGGAACTTTCATGCTTATACCATAAAATGCAATCAAATATCATAGGTCTCCTAAGTTCACGACATTAAATCAACTTTCCAGAGATGCAATCAACGTCAACAACCTCAACATGAAAGCTAATTTTTAACAATTACAAAATTTATTTTACTGCTCATATTTCTACGCCAATCGCAAAAATTCCATGCAAATGTAATAAAATTAAAATGTCTGTGCATAAATTTAAACACTCAACGGCTTACAACATCTTCAGCACTCCTCTCTGCAAGATTAAAATCTTTGACACCTGCAAACCAATCGTTTGACATTTTCAATACCTCTGCACCACAATTTACTTTATAGCCTCAATGAAAAATTTTAAAAACTTCATTTTCTCACCTTCTCACATTTTTAATGATAAATTTGTAGCTACATTTGCCTGCACAGATCAAACCCGATACAACACTGGAGACTTTCCCCGTGGGCCATGAAGTGGTGCTGTGCACGAAACAAGTTAACAAACTAAACAAACTCCTGAATATCACCGCTAAATATCAACACTTATAGCAAACGAATTACTTTTTTTTTCACATCTCTCAAAGTGAATTGCATCGCACCGTCGGCCGACGACGGCTGACGGTTAGTTAGGTCTTCACAAATAGTTACATACGAGATGCATATCACCAGCTAACGAGATTTCCAATTAAAAAAGATGGAAACTCGCTCCTTTGGATTGACAGACCCGCATTGGTAACCAAATGAAACAACTCTACTCGCCGCTCGATGGGTAAGTTTGTTTTGTAAATGAAAAGTTTGTTGCCATTTCTGTGCTCTCCATATGCTTAATGAAGTGCGGAGTGTTTATTTACTGTTTGAAGTTACTTCAGAAAATTTGTTGTTTTTGTATTTATTTGAAAACAAAATTCCCATTGAATTGGGTCATCAAGTTTTACCAGAAATGGTTATCACTTTAGTAACACACACCGTGAATGGTTGTAGGTAAAGTGCTGCCAAATTTGGTTGGCATTTCAATAACAAAAAACAAAATAATCAGCGATAAATGAGAAGTGTCTTGTTTTTGGAATGTCTCCAATTTGTATCTTTGATTAATTTAACCCGGAACAGTTAGTCTTGTCAGTAAATTAATCAAACGCTTAATAAATTGCTCATGCCACGCGCATATTTTCTAGTGAATGAAATTTTTATCTTTGATTCACAAGATTCACATCGCGTTTCATTGACAAAAACGTATGCACACCTACGTGGTTCGGTGTGTTGCATATTCTTCTTCGTTGTAGCGCACAGGAAGACGTGGGTTTTGAAAAATTCAATCGAAAATCTCCCGCAGAATCTTTCGCTTTAAATGAAATGAAATTAAATGAAACTTTGGAATGATGACAGAAACCAGTGTCTTCCTCGAATCGGATTGTGTCAATCTTTTTCTGTGTGACACTAGCTAAGTGACAGCGACATTATAAATTTCGAAAAGACTCTTCAGCTAAATTGAATTAAATCAATGAAAGGAGACTGGTTATACAGAATCTAAGTTGAAAATCAATGGTTTTAAGTTGTTGTTGTTGATGTCGTTGCCTTGCTTTTTTTTTTAAGGTAGATGCTTCCAGTTAATTGCACTCTTGTTGATGTTTTTCACTAAATCTAAAAGGGGGAGAACTTTTCAACTACTTGCAGAGCTTAAGGTTAAGTGGCTGCATAAAACCTTACCTATAAGATCATAACAAAAATCAGAGGGGTTTTTTTTCACAAAGTTTTGTTGGAGAAAAACTTTTCAAAACAACTTCAAGTTGCTGCTGGAGGAAATTTTCAAATATGTCTACAGCGTGCAGAGGCTTTGCACTTTGGAGAAAACTACTTTAACAACAGATTACTTGAAAACTGAATGAAGAGAAAATTGAGAAGGAAGTTCCTTCGTAGAGACAAGGATATGGAAATCGTAATGGAAAAGACACGTTTATTAATAAAATATGAGGTGTTTAACTGACATAAGAGTTAACGATAGGAATAATGGGTATGACAAGCTTATTGCCTTACCAATTGGGTGGTGCTTTGTAGAATATTGTTCAATTAGCGTAATAGCTGGCCTTGTTCCAAAGATTGCATGCGTTGGGCCAATTTGACAGTACACCGAGTTGTTGCGAAAAAGTTCTTCAGAACTATGTACAATTTCCAGAACTTTACATTTTCGAAGCCATCTGCTGCATTACATACTACATTTTAAAGAATACCTCACCAAGGGAGTGTGCTTTGTTTCTGCCTCTGGAATGTAATTTTTAACGAATATATCCTAGAAATATTCCACACTGGACGCTGACGATGTCGACCCGCCAATACTTGCCGATGCCCTGGAAATAGTAAGACAAGTGGTAACATTATCAAAAAGCTACCAGAGATGCCGCTGGGTTTCATTCGACCACCGCTTGGTTTGATGAAGCTGATACTGCTGTAGGAGGATCAAGGGAACATCGCAGTACAAACGCAATCGATGCTGCGGATATGGGAGAACCATTTCTGCAGGCTGTTTCATGGGACGACAATTCTGCTGCCAGGCAGAATGTACCATTCAACCTGAATGACGTAGGTCAACAATTCCGTCCACCCCACCTGGATGAAGTGAAGATAGCCAATATCTAAACTCAAGTCCAACAAAGCTCCTCGAACTGACGACCTAGCTGTCGAACTATTCAAAGCGGCAAGCAATGACTTAGTAAGGAGCGTGCACCAACTCATCTGTGAAATATGGCCGAATGAAGTATGCCCGATGAATGGAACTATTGGTCCATTGTGGTACGCCTTAGGTTGTGTTACCACATCTAACACTATTCTTAGTTGGCCGGTCCTTGCTCCAACCAGCGTGTGCTCCTCATGAATCTTGTTAAGCCCATCAGCGATGCTTATGCCAATTCGTCCAGTTCTCCAAAGAATCTGCTTCCCATATGGATGAGGCGACGGTTTTGGAGATTTGGGCATTCGCAGAGCAAGCGTTTGAGGGTCTCTGTCTCTTCCTTATCTTAAGGAGTCCGGGGAGACTGGACATAGTCTTTTGGCTACAGTGCAGAGGCATGGACTTTGCCAAAAGTGGATGAGATTGCTCTTGGTTGTTTGGAAAAAAAAATTCTTCGAGTGATTTTGCATAGACGGTGAGTGGAGGAGGAGACTCAACGACAAATTGTACGGGCTGCACAGCGACATCGACTTAGTTAGAATAGTGAAGGTCCAACGACTGAGGTTGCTGGGTTTTGTGGAGCATATGGACACCAGTGCTCGGACTCGGGAAATCTTCGAAGCTTCCCCCGAGGGACGACGCAGAAAAGGTGGGTCGAAGGTCGAAGCGGACATCAACTGGATGTGAAAAACTGGAGACAGCTAGCTAAAGACGCTTGTTGGTTGATGCCCACGTCCACGATTAAAAAGCATTTAGGTCCCCGATTCCATGGATAAAATAAATATCAAGACATCGTACCGAAAACAAATTTACCTAATTGAACCGGCTAAGGAAAGTAAAAGCCAAGTCAATCCAATTTAACTCCTGGCATTGATGGTGACGAGAAAAGTTTCACACTAATGTGAAGCGACTTTTACCACGTTACCATAAACGATTTGTAATTTGTCAGTGTCCGAGCAAAGCCCACATGTCCCCCAAAACACCGGAGGCACTCTGCCTCCTACTTGTGCAGGTTTTTTATGTCCAAATGAATAGCTATGCCATAATGTGCTCATGCAATCAATAACGGCTCCATTAAGGCTATCACAGAATTAATTGCATTACATCCACGCACCCATGCCAGACCCAAATCACAAATACAGTACAGTATACCTCGGCGCGCACTTTAAGTCAACAACACGAAATTACCATAATTTGGACTATAATCTACCAATTATGGATACCCAATGACAATGAATACGGATAGCCCACGCCAGTCAATCTGGTCTCTGAGCTACCTATTGTTGCAGAGCAGAGCACACCACACGCAAGATTAATTAAACATTAAAATCCAATCAATTCGGTGGGTGTTGGAAGAGGTTGTTTGAACCTTTCCCAATCTAATCTTCCTCATTCTGGACTACACCGCCGGGTATGCTGTTGTTGTTGATGATGATGAATGGCAGGAAATCAGTGGATGCCATATGGCGTTGGTTTCATTCATGGTTACAGTTTTTCTTCCAGCGGATTCTTATTACCATTCCGAAACAAGATACAACACTAAGTGGTCATCATCATGTAAACCTACGCTCAGAGTAAGTTTCTCCAACTCAACAGCACGACCCACACGCCGCCGACAGTCAATGGAATAATTTCAAAGAATGTATCTGTATCTTCTGAGGCAAGACAACCCGTTCCTGCCTATCAATTGAGAGCTGGAACAGAAAAAAAAAACTTTATCTCGTCTGGCAGATGTCTGTGTTGTCGTAGCTGTTGTCATCTAATTTCGCAGTTGAAATGCGGAATAAACGAGGCAGATGCACGATAGTTACACACACCTACAGGTGCCCCCAAGTGCGTGTGGGTGGTTTTAGGGTCCATTACAGTTCAGCACTTCAGTGCTGCATACCAGCCCCCATTCATAGAGGCAAGAGATCTTAAATGATGATGCTGCTGTTCTGCTCCGGGACAGGAGAGGTGATATTAAAAAAAAAAAACCTTCATAAATGGATAATTTGAGAGAGCTCCATGTCTAGTGTGGAGAGGAGTGTGGGCGGTTGAGGCTCATTGAATGCGTCGGGGGATGATTTGTTGATTGCGACTGTTGGGAGGATGCTGCATGTCAGCCAGCATATTTGCAAAACGGAGAGTTATGTTGCATGCCGACAGACAACTTGCGGATACAGAGCGTAGGTGAGAATAGTTGACGCTTAACGGGATACGGGATGTTTGCTAAATTTATTTGATATGCGATGAATGTTTGACCTGGAGTCTCTAACGAAGTGGGATGCGAGTTGAAAAGGAAAGTCATGCAGAGAAACGGGAGAAAGGAAAATCAAATTTACACCATTTTGTGTGTCTAAAAAGAGCTGCTAAAGGGAAAGTTTTTTTTTGCCTTCAACTGCGCAATCAGACAGTAAATAGCAAACTTGCATAAATGGTGTCAACAACAAATGATTTTGGATGAAAAAGTGACGTTTGGACCTTTAGCAGGAGAGCAGCTTTTACAAAATAAAGTAGTTCCTGACGGATGAACCATTTTTTTTGGTTATTTTGACGTGTGTGATATATCAACGCTGGCAGCACGAACACCGTTGACAGGTATGTGATGCCAAGTCTCCGTGCTAGAAACTGGATCGTTTTACGCTTGAACAACGCAGAACATGAACGGTGGCGAAAAGCTAGTTTGCTGCGCCAAATATTTGTATTTTTTCATATTTATTTAAAAGGATTTTTGTTCAAAAATCTCGGATCTCATAAGCAGTAGAAATGGAATAATAGTCGATCGCTCTTACAGTCGGCGGTCATAGAACACTATTGCGATTATGGCCATTCAGAGCAAGTTGCACATATCAAACAATTTCGAGCGATACACTTTGCACAGAGGCAAAAATGTCCCCAAAAATATCGCATTATCACCTACTTGCGGTGCTCTCTGTAAAGTTATTTGATAGCGAACAAACGATGAGCGTATGCTGAATTGGGCTGAACATGTGCAGCTGAACACTTGGACCTAGGCAAGCAGATCGAGGTGAACTTCAGCACACACTTGTATTAAACCGAACGAGACATCTGTTGTATTCCTAATCGGCTGAGCTGCGTCTCAGAAGTCGAGCTAGAGCCCTCAGAGGGAGGACGTGCTGCTGAAGACTTCTCTCAACGGTGGAGTCAACGAGCAAACTCTTATCTCCTATCACCCATATTCAGAGCTATACAGTCTAATGAGAAGAAGCAAATGACCCAAAAAAGGATCCCTAAGCACACCTCGAATAGAATAAAAAGACCATATGAGTAAGACACTCTTCACTTTCCATTCACCCTCCACTAACGCCAGCACTCAACTCACCCAGTAACAACCTCATCGTCAAGGAAGTAGCCGTAGTCACACTGGGGCACCAATCACCACAAGTCCATGGTATCATGATGCACGCCAATACCGGAAAAAGGTGACAAAAGGTTCACATCGTAAAAAGCTGCATCGTAAAACAAAGGCTGCGAGGGAAAAATACCGAGCCAGGAGAAAATCCTGCGTAGAAAGAAGCAGCACTTCTAACAGCTGTCGAGAGACTGACAGGACAAGAAGAGAACCTACTTCCAGCCAAAAAAGTAGCAAGCCCCTCCGCCAATATGGAAGAGGTTGGTGTGTGGAATGTATGCCCGATGACTGAAATATCTGGGCGTTGGTAAAGGTAAGACCACAATTCAGATAATCAAGCGCAATGGACAGTAAGGTGAACCTCTTTCCGCTTCTTTTCACCACCATTGCTACCTCAACTTCCTCCCTAGTCTATCAAAGACACACATCTAGAAACTACACACAAAAATAAGACCAAGATGCACAATCTCAATTGTTACTACAAATGTGAGCGGAATTTACTGAACAATAACCAGATACTGGCTGTTACATCATCAAGTCATGCAACATTATACCACATTCCAGAGTTCCACTTCCTCGGCATTGTTCCTCCCAATCTAAGACCACAAAATCCGCATACGTTCGTGTTCACGAGCGTGTCAATGAACTAAACTTGGCAAATTTGTCAACCTCAACAACTTAATTAAATCGGCATTCTGGGCTTTTACACTCGCAAAAGTCATGCAACCATGCCGCACATAAAGTATCTGCAACACAATTCGTGTATCTGACTGTTGTATATGTGCCATTAGCATGCAATTTCAGTGTTGTACATGTCAACGTTTTCATATGGAAATCCTATGCCTGTACATTATCAACGTGTGGGTGGAGACGTCTCAAGTCCGGATAATAATTCTGCTCTACAGGATTGCAACCAAATTCCAATTACACTCACTTAGAGGCGTACGGCGCCGCGCCATGCAACAAAATGCAACAACAAGTTAACGTGTCCTGCGTAACCAAATCGTATTCGCATTACGGGCAATCAACCGCAGCAGATGCATGCAAGCGGATTACACTCATACCCCGGTCCGTATCCGTCTCCGTTGTCGTCCTCGTCCACCAGTTATCCCGCAGCACAAATACATAAAAACTCGTTCAAAGTTAATCTGGGAAAAACGAATTTTCATGCCCGGAAAAACCCCAACGATTGCAATTTTATTTTATTTCGTCGTCGGCTTCTCAACAGCATCCTCTTCTCTGGAAAATGCTCCACTACGACGGGAAAAGAGGATACCATTTGGCACACAAAGAGAGTGAAAGGGGCACCAGTTCTAGTAAATGAAATTGGAGCACAGTTTGCTCCTCTGCTGCACGACTACTGGTGGAATGATTTTTTGGTTTTCCGATTGCGATTTATCGATCTTTATGTGGTCGCCGATTTATTTTCACCCGTCAGATACTTGAATGGGAGAGCGAGTTATGCAAAAAAAAAAAGGCTGAGTGCTACCAAATAGTGTCACTCTGCTGTGGAAATTGGGAAATTGGCTGCGTTCCACCCCAAAAAACGGTCGCGAAATGTGAAACATTTTCTTTCTCTCAGAAAGGAGATTAAACTGCATTCATCCTGTGGGGGGACTATTAATTCTGATACTTTTTATGCATTATTCAAGGATATTGCAAACGATATGCGGCAACCTTCAATGGCAAAAAAAAATGTAAATATTCACTTTGGTGTTTAATAAGGAATGAATTACCGACCAAGTTGGAGCTGTCAGGTGTGATTGTTGTACGAAGTAGCCCAGCAGCTACCGCCAGTATTTCAGGCTGGAATTCTAGCGAGAGTCAGGAATGCGACACCATTTCTTGCTACTTGAATCCAGGACGAGAACATACGAAGATTCAGGCAGTCTTAAAGTGTCAGGCTTACAAATCCAAGAATCAATTTGAAGGTGGTGGAGAGATGGCAAACGACTAGTAATGGGCTTCGTAGAAACAGCCTTGGCCAATGAATAGAGATTTTGCCTTTGCAGAGGAACCTACCTACAGCACTACTAGTAAGTCCTACTTTAACGCCTCCTCGCGGTGCTTCCTGGGGATTTCTTTGGAAATTGCGAAGTTTGAAGAGGACCAATGGAGAGTCTCCTGCGCCATTATAAACAGGACAAGTATTTGTTGGTCTGTGGCCCAGCGAGCCGCAATAGTAAAACATTCATTGCTATGCACCTTAGATAAGGGCAGATATTTTCTTGACGACCATTGGCTATTGACCACGGACAACGATTGGATTCTGGAGCGTTAAGACACTCCTTGACAGCGGAAAAGAGGGTCCCCAAAATTCTAGATCCCAGATTGAAGCTCATTTAAGAAATCACAGGTCCAGGAAATTTGTCACGCAGTAGAGCTATTATTTCATAAGCTGTGTGGCATGGTGTGCCATCCTGCTGAAAATAAACGACGTCCGCGTCCATAGCATCAATTTCAGGCAAGAAAAAGTCAGTCAACATCCATTCACTGAAACGGTCGCATCAGCATCTTTTCGAAAAAATATGGTCCAATGACACCCAGCTCAAAAAACCGCACCAAACTGTCACTGGTTGTGGATGGAGAGGGGAATGGATGCCGGACGAATAGGAGTTGGAGTCTTCACAGCAGTAACCAGTCTAAGACGATCAAATCGATCGAATTCACTATAGCTGTGCGAGAAGGCACTTGATGATGACCAAAATCATTACGAGCTTTACGAAACGTTTCCGCAATATTTTCACCGTTTTTGTAGTGAATTTTGACCATTTCAACACGTTGTACCAGTGTGTATTGATCCATAAGTCAAAAGCATCGTAATGATAGTTGAATATTGACAGTTCAACGATAGCGCGGAATTTAAAATGGCACCTCTTGTTGGATGGCCCTTTATATGAACCCCACCAGGAACAAGGAACAAAATGACAGAAATTAAAGGATTCTAGGTAATTCGGGGTGGCGAAAAAATGTACGAAGCATAGAAGGATAGAATGTTCCCAAAAAACTTTTTTGCCACCTGGTAGGTTCAAGAGTCCATACACATTCTTGACGCAAGTAAAGCAGCGTAAATTAATTAAAATCCTCACCGTGACTTGTCACCTCCGAAAGTCCTTTCATTTCGTACAGGCCAAGGACGTTTTCTCCATAAAACCTCTAAAATCACAAAGTACACATGAATGCATTCATTTCCTCATTCGAATAAAACTTGCTGCAGAGACACTAAAATTTATAATTTCCACCGAATTATGGCGACCTATTCAGCAAACGCATTCAGCGCGTCATGGTTTACTTTCATTATGCGCCATTCTGAACGTAACCTCTACGTAATGCTTTATTTCTATTATTTATTATCACAAATTGTAAATTACTCGCATCATTGAAATTCACGCTGTAAAACTTTTCATAATGTGTTTCCTGCCTTAAATAAAAAAAAAGTGAACCCTGCACCGCCATTTGCATCGTTCACACCACATTTGGGTGGTGACACATCATTTACTTCGCTTGTAACATGTGAAATATGAAATAAATCGTGCGATAAAATTTCGCACCGTGAAACGTTTGATGTATTTCCCGTTATAACGACTATATGTGTCTGTAACACACACTACAACGTTATTTTTATATATTTCAAAAACCATTCTGACTTTCTCCAGTGTCTGGCCTAAAAATCTGCGAAACTCTTAAAACTAAATCGAGTGTAAAAATAGAAAATTTCCATTCGAGTACAGAAACGACAAATAAAATTAATTTTTTTTTCTTTCATTTTCAATCTAGAAAAAGAGTACAAAGTACACACGAAAAAAACAGAGAGACAAGGCAGATGCGATGCACTTCTTCTTTCAATGCAAATGAATTTTTAATCTCGAGCGAAATGCGCGTCGAAAATGTTTCAAAATAGAATTCCGTATCAAAAAATTAGTGCAATCTGTACAAAGAATCATGAATGTTGCCTCAGAATGCGCTAAATCTTTTCAATTTAATATTGAATGAGATGCTGACAGTGGAGAACGGGGATGGTAGACGATGGAAGGATGGATGGTCTTGGAGGGATGTGACTCCCTCGGCCAAAGGCGACTCATTCATCCGTGAGTTGGTTCGACAGATGCTTATTGAAAACAGATTTTATTTATTTATTTCTTTTTCTGCTTAATTAGTGGATGCGAAAATAAGGAAAAAAAAAAATTGATAAGTGGAGCACCAATTATACGATTTTAGATACATTTTGTTCTGAAACAGCCAGACGTACTCGTATCAATGGAAAATGTGTAATTTAAACAGAAATTTTGTAGATGCTTCAGCGATTTAAGTTCAAGGGCAATGTGAATGAATCACATCGGATTTATCTGGATTTGATGTGAAATTAGCTTTGTTTTAGAGGTGGGGGAGGGAGGCGAGATAATCGTTTCGGATATTTTCGACATTATCGATCCGTGTTATAGACTTTCAGATGAAATACTTTGATGTACGAGTAACAACGAGAACGGAGGCACTTTTTCGCTTCATTTGCGAGAACATCTAAATGGATAGAGCAAGAGTTTTAGGCAAAAGATTGACATCATTTACGGTCATGACGCATGTGCTATGAACAGTACACGCTAGGTTTCAGCTTAGAGGAGGCTCAGGCAAAAGGAGTTGGGGGACCGTCCTTATTTTACAAATGCCAAAAACATGTTTTTTCCGACTTTGGCAACACCACGGCTCTTAAAATATCGACCGAAATGTTGTGTCAAGCCTCCGTGGGAAGCAATTGAACGTTTTAGGCTTGAACAACGATGAGAAATTTTGAGAAATGTTGGCAAAATGAGTGCTGTTTGTGCAGAAACTAGATTTGAATATACCGACGATATACATAAAGCGCAAAACAAGAACAGCGATGGAGGAGTATCGAGCCAGAAGAAGGGAGGAGAAGAAGATCCTGTGCAGGAAAAAACGGGCATACGCAATCTCCCAGCTCAATGATAACGAGGAGTCCCGCGATAGAAACAACATCCGGATGTTCTATAGTAAAGCCAAGCAACGGGCTTCGCGCCCGAAACACAAGCTCTTAGAAATCGGAAACCTAGTCATCGAAGCACAGGTAATAGTATATGTCTTTAAGCAGCACTTCCAGCAGCTTTCAAATGGGCATCATGTAAAGAGAGTGGCAGGGGAAGAAAAACACCCACATCCAGCCAACGAAGAAATAGTCCCCCCTCCAAGTATGGAAGAGTTCGGCACAGCTATCAAAAAGCTGAAGAATAGCAAGGCCGCCGGCTCTGATGGACTGCCAGAAAAGCTTTTCAATTACGGTGATGATGTTTTGGATGCCCTATGACTGGGCAATCAGCTCCATATGCCCCATCTACAAAAAAGTCGAGCCAATGTCCTCCAAAAACTACAGAGGCATATCCCTGGAAAATGTCGCATACAGGCTTCTATCCAACGTAATATGTAAACGTCTCAAGCCTTTCTACAACACTTTCATCGGCACGTGCCAATGTGGTTTCTGACCCGGCAGATCGTCGATAGACCAGAAAAATCCAACGAATTTCAAGCCGATCATCACCACCTTTTTATCGTGAGCCCTACAATGCGATGGCCGAATTCGGAATCCCGCCCAAACTGATCCAGCTGTGTCGCCTTACGCTGGAAAACACGCGATGGAATGTGCAGTTCGGAAACAGTTCTTCTGAATTATTCCAAATGAGGTAGTTGGGGAGTTTACCTACGTCGGAGTAAATATCTTCTTCACGAACGACACCTTAGTGGAGATCCGACGAAGTCCAACCCAAGTCAACTTCGGTTTGGCGAAACAACTGGGTTCAAAACTCCTAACTCCATTGATCCTGCCAGTTCTGCACAATGGTGCCGAGTGCTGGACGTTCGAGAGAAAAATTCTTCGTCAAATTTTCAGTCCCATATGCAAGGAGGGCGAATAGAGAAGAAAATATAACCGCGAACTCAATGAGCTGCATCAAGATGTGGATGTAGTCCAAAAAGCCACAACACATCGACTAAACTGGCTCGAGCTAAGAGGATCCTAGAATCTCAGCTCCCAGGATCGAAGAGGATTGAAGGCTGCTCCGTTTCAGGCAACGATTCTCCACGGGTAGGGAGCCCGTTAAGTAAGAGTAGATAATATAGGACTGCAATAAATAGCAAAGGACTTAAGACGCTCTCCCGGTGCACACCTACGTACTTTAATGGGGAACTCTTCAGTGACTACGGCGAGGCATCTTACTCTTGTCTTTGCTCCGCCATACATGTCCATGACCATCTGTACGTAGGGTTCTGGAACTCCTCCATGTCTTTGCGCCGTTCATAACAGATCTCTTGGTTGTCTATCACATGCTTTTTCAAAATCAACGAACACCAGATGCAAATCCTTTAAGGAATCACGATGTTTTTCCATTATGATCCTTATACTTTGGATTACATGCGCGACAAACCTGCACTGGTCATCAGATAGTCGCATTATTTGCCGCAATCGGCGTCTAATACGCGCTCAACGATCGTCATGCTGTATGACATCAGCTTGATAGAACGGTAATTATCACAGTTCGTCGTATCACCCTTCCTTTTGTCCAAAGGACGAAGATAACTTTCCCTCCACTGGTTAGGCATTGGAGCTCCTCTCATGAGTTTGGAGATGAGAATCATGAGCCATCTAGACCTGATGTCTCTCATCTTTTCCAAAACTCAGAGGGTAACTCGTCCGGCCCAACTGCTTTTCGCTTTTTGGAGGATTTGATCGCTTCCCCAACTTCATCCACTAGTATGCCGGGTACTTCTTCAAAGGTGGGAACGGCTCTAGGAAAGTATAGCCGGGAACACTGTTCGTTTAAAAGTTCGTCACAATACTGTCGCCACCTGTGTAGAACTCCTTTATTTTCCAGAAGCAGTTGGCCTTGAGCATTTTTAATGAGCTTCGGCGAACGAATCTCCTGACCATTTCTTCTTCTCTGGGCGGATATCTTGAAGATTGTTGTACCCTTACTTACGCTGTTTTGTCGCAACTCGATGAGATTGCAAAACATAACTTACTTTTCACTGTAAAAATACTTGACATACGAATAAGTAAGTATAAGGACTAGAGGTATGCTTAGAAGCGTGTTTGTAACTACAACCATTTACAAGCTTCACTATAAGGGATGATCTCCCTCCTTATCATACTTAATATATCTGCTGTCAAATAAGTCATTAATCCCAACCAACGCACCCGGTTCTTCCTCCAACAATTATCCAACAAATTTGGCATCATTTTCCCTAAAATCTTTCCTCTCCAAGGACATGCTGTCATGCAACTTCATTGCAAGCAAATGACTATAAATTCACTTCAAAGTTTTTAATGTCACTTCATTTTTATTAATACAGACACATTCGTATCTTCGTCCTCAAACAGCAACAATAAACTTAATGAAGATCTGCTGCCAAAAAGCTGAGCATTTTTCTCCCTTCTTCTTCTCTTTCCCTAAAGCAATTTCTCGTTCAAGGAAGCAACATTATTTTATAAGTCTCTACCGCATATTAGTATCATTATCCTTCTGGTGTGGGAAACGGTTTTTGTTTTTTTTTTTTTTTGCATCACACCGCAGGACTCTATTGCTACTTAGGATTTATGGCGCTATTTAGTGCGGATAATGTTCAACCCGTTTGTAGTACGTCAAACACACACACAGTATCCGACCGGAAGTTAAGTACACAATTCTCCTCACAAACTCACCTCTTTCAAAAGAGACAAGAGGAGTAAAATCCTCTTCTATGAGAAATTATCTGGGAATTTCGCCAGATTTACTTCGTTCTCCTCTCCTCTCCGCTCCACTCGCCTTCGGTATCCTTTGCGAATCACGATATTATCTGAAACGAAGCAGAAAAAAAAAGAATGAAACGCTTTGTCAAATGGAATGACTGTAGGAAATGTTGGCAATCAAAATATTTATGAAAGTCATTTGGAGAAAAATGAGCGAAAAAAAATACGTTCAGTGCAGTCAAAATGCAATTTCCATGCTTTTAGCCGTCAGGCAATCACGCAAACCTGACCAATGTCCCTCGAGAGGTAAATTAGCAAAGCAAAGTGACTACAGTCAGTGCCTGGAACAGTTGCGGTCAATTTGCAGTAAACTATGCTTTTACGAGTGTATTTCTATTATGGGATTTCTAGGGGGCATGGGAACACTCGTATTGACACTGTTTGAGTGGCAGGTGGTTTGGTCATATTACATGGCTTCTGGCGCACCTCAGCTGGCGCATTAGTTTTCAATTAAAATGCAGCACAGGGCATCTGAGTTGCGCGCAATCGCTTAAAAAAAATGCGCATAAAACATTCGCGGGGTTGTGATCTTAATTTGCACGCTGTTCGCGAGTAATTACCAATTACTGTTGCCCGTCAATCCATCCGTGGAGACATTCTTTTTTTTTTATTACCTTTTGCTAATAGCTTGTAGGAAATTCAATTAAAAGTAAGTAATCATGTAGAAAAGAAAGAGCATTGATCTCGGAAGAGTGAACAGTTTGAATGTATCTGAAATAAGTGGCAGATAAATCTATCTTCTTTCCGTGTACATCTACTAATGCACTCAGACTCATGGACTGGCCCTTACTTTAATGATTTTTTTCAAGACTCAGAGAAAGAAGAGAAGGGGCTTTAGTGATGAAGAGCTCTGATGATCAGCACTCACCTCGTCGGCCCCAAGGATCTGCCATTTGATGCGAGGAAAACGTAAACAATAACCGGGCAAACCTTCTGCTGAATCATCACCTTCTTCATAAGTATAGCACGTTGAGGTGTTCTTATGTGGGAGACAGACTGCTGGTATTGATACCATGGCATAGCAATACTATGTTCTATACCGCATGTCTGTCACTGCAATACCACGTTAAAACGTAGTATACCATGAATAGAACCTAGTATTGAGATTCGCAAATTTTTGGTGGTATACCACCATCTTATTGCTTGCAGCGCCACTTTCTTTCTGTTGGTGGTTCTTCAAAGCTTCTTTGACAATTCAAAAGCAAGCAATCACAGCGAAAAATGTTTTGAAAATGGATTAAGGAGGACAATTTTATCTGCATTGGAAACAATGAACTAAGAGAAGTTTAGAGGAATTATATCGGCGAGCTACGAGGAGCATGACGCAATATTGGAGTGTTGCAAAAAATTTGTAAGGAGCTGGAGGAGGCACAGCACAAATATCAAAGTTTACCACGTAGCGCAAAAGTCAACGTTTACTACGAAGTGCATTCTGTCAGGGGTTATAGTATTCACTATACCATGGTATTCATACCATGGTATCAATACCAGCAGTCTGTCTCCCACATTAGCAAGAACGAGCGGCGGCTTGGCTGCCTACAAGTAGTCTGGAGTTAATTCTCCAGAGCGACAAAAGAAAATCCGGCGATTTTTGCAGATATCTGGCCGAAAACAGTTAGTTTATCTGCATCCGACAGAGCTACATATGTATGTATGTCGATGACTATCCCAGAAGCACTCAGGCTCTATACGGTCCATTGTACTACCAGGCAGCAACTCCTTTTTTGGTGCAGTAGTTGGAGAAACTCAGATTTTATTCGTTTTCTCTGCTGTGCTTGGTGGCCGTGATTGCGTTTCACTTAGCGGGGTTTGAATTTACACCGACCAGGTCACAAGCAAATTCACTGTCCACACCTTCGTGGCCACCATATGCCGCTGACTATTGTGCTCACGAGACACCCAGTCGACGATGTAACTACTGATCGCAGATGCACGCAAACCCAGCGCTGGTTAGGGTCTTGAAAAAACTTCCTCTGAGCATTGTCTCTCAGGTTCATTGGAGATCACGTTTTCCTGGGTTTTATTGTGGCCAGGCACGCAGACAAGACGGTATCAATGTAGTCTTCCGACCAGATCCACAGAGATCTTGAGTTCACGTACTAGTTTGGAAGTGGCTAATGGGTTTAGCAGGTGGACGAAAACGAGTCGTCGGCCTCTACGTATTGCCTCTTGAATAAGACGAAAAGCGAACCAATTGACGAGCGATGAGTCGATGTGACCTACCAGATGAGTCAACTCAGTGAGTTTTGTCCTCAAGAAGTAGGGGATTGTGTGCCACAAAAAACCTTTATTCCAAAGCCCTGGGTTACCAGGCGAAACACTTTTTAAATTAGTCCCACTTCTGGATTGGTCTAGAGATGATACTGCTTCGAGAAGAAATTCAACTCGAAGTCGAGTAGCAAAGGCGAATGGAGTGAAGTCCAGAAGTACCAAATCAAGCAAAACCCCATGAAGTGGTACACGGACGGATCGAAAATTTCTAGGAACCGGAGCAGGCTTAAACGAGTTCAGAGCAAAATATTTGGAAGCCATGGGAACAGTATTTTCTAAGTGGAGGTCGAGAGGATCGAAAGATGCGCTCAATTCTATCTCGATAGAAAATATCGCGGTCAAAACATCGTGATACTGCCGGATAGCCAAGCCGTAATCAAGGCTATAAGCTCTTATGAAACCAGGTCTACACTGGTGTCGGAGTGCCTTGCCAAGCTGAACCGACTAAGTGAGAATAACAGAGTCAGTCTTTACTGGGTATCAAGTTACGTTGGAGAAGAGGGAAATAAAGCAGCTGATGAACTCGCAAGGAAAGACTCAGAAACGGTCTTTACCGACCCGGAACCATTTTGTGAGCTGGGACTCTATACGATACGGAAAGAACTAAGAAGGGAAAAGGACTGAAAACAGCGAAACTTTGGGAGGAACTCCCTAAGCTAAGACAGGCAAAAGAATTTCTGGGGAACTATAACTGGAAAAGAACAAGAGCCGGGAGCTTATTCTTGCAGGCTTCCTAACGAATCACCATAGAGTTAAGCTGCACCTCAGGAAACTGGGGTATAGAGCAACGTGGAGACTGCAGATTCTGCGGAGATGTTGAGGAAATCCCAGGAACCCTCTAAAGGAATGAGAAGCATTGATCCACGAAAGAAAGAAAACACATTGATGCCTACCAACTATCACACGAAGGTCTACCATTGTTGGATCTACTCCAGGTACTCTGATTCATCAAGGAAATTGAACTGGAGGAGGTCCTCAAAGTTGAGTATCTCATCGACTTGAGCTCCAAGTCGGGAGAGCACAATAGATCTATAAAGATCGCAGTGCGCTTACACCCCTATAGCCAATCTACTGGCTTGGTTAAGCCACACATTTATCCAATCTGAGGATTAGGCGTCGTAACAATTACAAGTGTAGATAACAAATCTCCAGGATGTCTGCCTATCTCCTGGTTGTAGAGCTAGATTGCCGTCTAAAATCCTTTTCCAGTTCTCAATTATTCAACGTCTCCTCCAATTCATACGAGAAAACCACATTTCAAAAATCTTCCAACACAAACCAGTTGATGTTGGCTTTAGCTTTAGCTACTCAAAGCTAAATATAATTTATGGCGGTCTCCTTTGGCCATTAATCTGATTCAATTCCCCCATATGTACGTCCTACCGTAAGGCCCCAATGATATATGGCCATGTTTTCACGAACTCAACTTCACATTCCCAGTGACGCCGCCCCCTAACCCGTCTAATTAAATGTGACGCATCTAATTCCCCAGAACCAGAACAAGACATAAAAAAGCACCCAATTCAGCGACAGCATCTTAATCCAGCCATAATCAGAGTGAAATAATTCTTCAATTCAAATATAATGTACACATGTCCGACAAGGAAATACTTTATTCCAGATCCCTCAGCTTCCGTCCTTGTTCAGTTCGTTCGGCATGTGTCAGGAACGACCTTGTGGGACGATTTATACCCCAAAAAAACTAGAATATCCTCCGACATGAATGAATTTCTTTTTTGTTTCACTTTATCTGCACTCCACTCTACGGCTCCCCTCATCGACGTGGAAGGATACGAGTATTAATCCAAAGGAAGGAAGGAAAAAAGGAGAAAAATCTTATCGCACTCCCATCTCTCCTCTCTTGCCTCATCAAGAAGAATGAACAGGTAACCAGGTAGCCGCACTGTAGATTGGCGCGATGTATCTATCGCGAAATTCAATCTGCAAAGATTCTCTTGTCACAGCTATCCTCGTGTGTCTCGTGGAGCTTCCGTTTTACGGCTGAATCATTTCATATCGCGCTCCAGGTCTTCTTCCTTTTTTTTTATGTTATGTTCTCGTTTGACTGCATTGTATACTGCTTTGTCGCTGTCGTCGTCGACATGGATGCCTTTTTGTTTTTCATCTTCTTCTTCTTGTTGTACTCCTCAGACAGCCTTTACTGGCTTAAAAAAAAAAAAAAAAAACAAATTTAGTCCAAGGTGAGCGACTTTATGGTGGTGTTTGTCGTCAAGTGCGACGAAAGAAGACACCACAGTGCGACATGACACGCGATTGTGGGAGAATATGCAAAAAAAGCAAAAAAAAACTAAAGAATGTCGAACTTCTCGTCTGCTTTGTGCTCAGGGATGCGTACAGTACCGTCTTTTCATCGATGCAAGAGTTCAGTTCGAGCGGAGAGGTCTGAAGATGTGAAACTTGACAGAACTTAAGGCCGCATGAGGTGGTCAGAGTACTTTTTTTTTGTTCTGTGACTTGTATTTCAAAATTTTACGGTCATTGTCTTTGGGAACAGCATTCTCAGGAGACTTGTCAGCAATTTTTGAGATCTGTGGAGGTTAGTCCTTTTATTTCATTCGATTTTATGTTTTTTTGGGGTAGAATTGACTTGAGAGCTGAGTCACTCATTTTGTTGGAGCCATAATTCAGCGAATTCGATTTTTTATCCCAAAGCAACTGACTTTTAAGAGTGCTTTGGGGAATAAATTGTGAATCACTGGGAGTCCATTGTTGGCAATATTTTCCCAGGAGAAGTAGTAGTGCAATAGATCAGATGACCAGGCGACTATAACTATTTTACAAGGAGCTGCCAGTCCATTTAGACGTAAATGTGTCGAAATAAAAAGAAAATGAAAAGGCGAACATCTTAGCAGCTTCGAAATCTCGACAGCAGTTATTTCGGCGTGTTATTTAGGCGTGTTATTTCGGCGCTGGCAACACCAACACGCTGGAAGTATTGACAGATAAAGAGTGTTCAGCATTTGTACTAAACATTGACAGTTTCAAGCTTCAACAAGGACGCGAAATATTTAAAAATTATTTCCAAAGTGAGTGCTTCGTTGCAGAAACTGTGAAAAATTTGAAAAAAAAAAAAATTAGGTCAAAATGAAGCCCCTTCCGCGGCTAGTGTAAGGAAACAGGCAAAATAATTTTGAACATAAACCATCTTTTAAGACGAAACTTACTTTCATGTCATAGGTTTTGTCAACAAGCAAATCTGTAGGATTTCGGGCTCCGAAAATCTACGAGCCAAGGCTCATCCAACAAGAAGTTTCATTTTAAATTTCGCCCATTGTTGAACTGTCAACATTCAACTATCATTGCGATGACTTTTTGTCAACATTCAACTATCATTGCGATGACTTTTGATAAGTGAGAACTACGAGGTTATTAAATGTTGATACACAATGGCACCACGTGATGAAATAGTGAAAATTCCCTACAAAAATGGTGAAAATATTGCGGAAACGTTTTGTAAAGTTCGTACTGCTTTTGGTCATCATCAAGCGCCTTCCCGCACAGCTATAGTGAATTTAATCGATAATATTGAACGTCTCGGACAGGTTAGCAATGTGAAGACTCCAACTCGTGTTCGTCCGTCGGGGTCAACTGAAAATTTTCCCGCCGTAGCTAAGAGTGTGTCTGAAAATCTAGGTCCATCACATTTTGCACCGCATTTCGAACAAAGATCTTGGCCTACATGCTTCAAATTCCAGTTGACACAAGAATTGAAGTCAAAAGACCACGCACAACGCCGTACTTTCGTTGATTGGGTGCTGGAAATGAATGAATAAGATCATAATTTTTTACACAAAATGAGTGATGAGGCTCATTTCCATTTGTCTGGGTATTTAAAAAAACAAATCTGTCGCATCTGGGGCTCCGAAAACCCAAGAGAAATAGTGGAACCTCTCCATGCACAACGAGTGACAGTTTGGTGCTATTTTTGGGCTGGCGGTGTCATTGGGCCCAATTTTTTCGAAAATGATGCTGGTACGACCGTTTCAGTGAATGGATTGCGTTACCAAACGGTGTTGACTGACTTTTTTTTGTCTGAAATTGATCCTCTATGGACGCGGACGTCGTTTATTTTCAGCAGGAAGGCGCCACATGTCACACAGCTGGTGAAACAATGGCTCTATCTGCGCGAAAAATTTCCTGGACATGTGATTTCTCGAAATGGAGACTTCAATTGGCCGCCGGGATCGTGCGATTCAGCGCCATTAGACTCTATACTTTGGAGCTATGTTAAATGTAGAGTCTACGCCAGTGCTCCACCAACGATTCATGGATTGAAGGAATATATCAGAGCTGTTATTTGCGAAATACATCCCCAATTATGCGAAAACGTGATGACAAATTTCATCAAAAGCATGACTATTTGTAGTAATATTTAGAGAAAATTCTGAAAAAGTGACTGTTTGGCATGCTACGGAGTCATGAAAACTAATTTTTCTGATCGCATGTAGACAATTTGGTATTGGAAGGTCTTTGGTTCCAGCAGGACAGCGCAATGTGCCAGATCAGCCTTCAAATAATAATTTTTTTGTACACTTAGTTCGGTTATCGTGCTATCAACCATTTTAGGGTTGAACCTTTTCCATCTCGCAGCTTCGATTTGACGCGTCTGTTCTTTTTTAGGACCGTTGCTATCCCAATGATCCACAAATTACTGATGCACTTAAGGATAACATCCATCTAGCTATTCGCGAAACTGAACCATAAAAAAAATCTACTAATTTTTTTAAAGTCTTCCCAAAACTTTATTTTCTCGAAAACTATAGGTCGTAGATCAAATCCAATTATACATTTGGACACGGAATAAATGTAGCTACAACAACATCTACTACTACTTGGAAAATTGTCTTAATTGGATCTAAAAGATTCGCCTTGCAAGCATAAGACAAAGCAAGGCATAAGCCTGATCAAAAACTCATGAGCGATATCTGCACGTTCATCAAGTCGGGTTTGCAATGAAGGTAAGCGGACTTTCGGACTGAGTTTGCTACAGAAGCAAGGGATACCTTCCCTCAGTCGATATCACAATAGATCTACAGATATTCTATCACCCTTCTTGGCCCAATCCATCTATTTCATTGTAGGCTTTCCTTAGTTTTCCAATTTATGAATGTACATATATGTGGGCGCTGGGCTCAAGATGTAATTCAACGAAAGGCAGATTACTGTACAAAGCCAGTATGAAACGTGGGGTGCAATTTTTTTCGACGGGAAGGCCAACTTATTGGCCCACTGACAAAAACAAAATTCCTGACCTCGTCGACTTCTTTATTGCAAAAGCGTTAACTAAAACTCTGACGGAAGTAGAAGAATGCTATGATCTATGCTCAGACCACTCAGCAGTCACTCTGAAAATCGGCGGAAGTCTAGCAAAAAAAGAAGGACCGCCTAAGTTAACTAATAACAAAACAAACTGGGATGTTTTCAGAAAAGACTGCAAGGAAAATATTGCTTTAAATGTGCCGCTAAAGACGCCACTTGAAATAGAAGACGAAATTGACAAGCTCGTGGAAGCCATTCAGTGCGCAGCGTGGAAAAATACCCCTTTTCGAAAGACAGCTACACGGGACAGTAAAGTCAAATATCAGTCTGATATTGAAGACCTCATACGAGAAAAGAGGAGAGCGCGCAAGAGATGGCAACAATCCCGCGCGCCCCCGCATAAAACTTATCTTAACCACCTTTGTAACAAGTTAAAAAATGTGCTGCAGGACTTACGAAATCGCGAGACTTCTACTTACCTCGAGAGCTTGACCGCCGATAAGTGTTCAAACTATTCTCTATGGAAAGCCTTGAAGTCCATAAGGAAACCCGTAATGCACTCGCCACCAATAAGGAAAGCTAACGGCGAATGGGCAAAAGGAGACAAAGAGAAAGCGGAATTATTTGCCGAACATTTAGAGGAAACGTTCAAGCCATTCGATGGACAACCATTGATCGAAGATCCGAATGCAAATACGGCACCTGACAACTTTAAATTAAAAATCGTATCCCTGTCCGAACTTCGAATGACAATAAGAAAACTGAAAAATAACAAGGCTCCAGGATATGATTTAATCACTGGCGAAGTTTTGAAGGAGCTACCGAAAAAAGCGTTAGTTAAGTTACTCTACATTATAAATGCTTCTTTGAGGATTCTATATGTTCCAAGGCAATGGAAAGCCGCCGAAGTAATTATGGTTCCGAAACCGGGGAAATGTGCAAACGACAAGAAATCATATAGACCCATTTCGCTTCTGCCGATAATATCTAAGGTCTTTGAGAAAATTCTGCTAAAGAGATTGCACCCAGTAATTGAAGAAAGACGCTTGATCCCGGATCATCAATTCGGCTTTCGAGTTAAACATTCCACAATCGATCAGGTGTATCGAATAACGAATGAAATTGAAAAAGCTCTGGAAGGGAAAAAGATATGCTCTACTGTTTTTCTCGACGTATCGCAAGCGTTCGACAAGGTATGGCACGAAGGCTTACGATATAAGCTAAGGGTAATCTTACCAGATAAATTGTACAGAATATTAGAATCTTACCTTGATAATAGACTCTTTCGTGTTAAACATGGGGCAGAATACTCGGAATTCAAAGAAATCTATGCCGGTGTTCCGCAAGGAAGCGTTCTCGGCCCAATCCTGTTCCTGCTCTACACAAGAGATATGCCACAAGATGAAGGGACTGTCGTAGCAACGTTCGCAGACGACACGGCTATCCTCGCAACGGATGAGTCAGTCGAATCATCAACGGAAAAACTTCAACGTGCTTTAAACAAAGTATCCGACTGGACAAAGACCTGGAGAATCGTCCTTAACGAGACCAAGTCAACGCATGTCAATTTTACGTACAAAAAGATAAACAACTTACCTATTTCCATTAACTCGGTACAAATACCGTACGCAAATGAGGCAAAATATCTAGGAATGACACTAGATGCAAAACTTAAGTGGAAATCACATGTTAAAAAGAAGCGCGACGAGCTCGAAATCAGACTTAGAGAAATGTACTGGCTGCTCGGAAGATATTCGAAGTTAAGCGTATACAACAAACTGCTTCTGTATAAGCAAGTGCTTAAACCATCTTGGATATACGGTATACAACTTTGGGGTTGTACTAAGCCAAGCAATATGACTATACTGCAAACATTCCAAAACAAAACACTAAGAGCAATCGTGAATGCTCCATGGTATATAAGGAATAGTGATATTCACAGAGATCTAGGAATTGCTACCGTGAGCGATGAAGTAACAAACTTTGCTAACAAACTTCGTACTCGCCTTCATGTTCATTGCAATAATGAAATAATCCGTACTCTGGACGTGACAAACCTCGAGCGCCGACTACAAAGAACAAGACCGTACGATCTGGCGCAGTAAGGGAAAACCGCATGTAATGACGGTATTAGTAGGTGCCTTCGCTGGAAAGCTACCTACCTAACGCGATTAACACTACAGAAGCGTAAACTACTTGTTAAGGTAACTTAGTCGTAGTAATCATATAATGAAACAATGAGAGGAACGTCTTTCCTACTACTATGAGCACGCGCGGCCGGTTCTCATAGTGCCTCTCTGGGGGGGGTGAGGTTTAGCCCGTAGGCATATACTGGCCAACACTTATGACATCAGGTCAGATATATGAATCGGGCATAACCAGTGGTACGGGCTATTGGTATCTTTTGAAGATTCCTGCACCTCCAGGCGCAACCGAAAAAAAAAAAAAAAAAAAAAAAAAAAAAATATGTGGGCGCTGTGGGTCAGTGGTTAGTGCATTAGATTACTGAGCGGGAGTTTCGATGTTCGAGTCCCAGAAAACACTACGGTTTTCACGGTCGCACCTCATAAATGTCTGACAAACGTCCGAGAATAACAACTGTCATGAGAAAGCTTTTCAATTTGCCTTTCGGATATGGCTCCAAACTGTAGGTCCGTTCCATTTGTGTGAAAAATATAACACGCACAACACGAATGGTCGCAAGAAGCTGACCATGGACAGCATACAGTCTGTTGCGCCAAGTATGTATTTGTCTTTTGTTTATCGGTTTATAGCTCGGAGGACATAAATATTCATGCAATTGGAAGTGACTGGAAGTAATAAAGTATCCTTTCAAATGCCATCTAAAAACGGTCCACTGAATAACAATGGTGTCCTCCATCCCCTCTTTCGATGATTCCTACAAAACCACTGCCATAAGTTTCTTAGCCTTTTTCTTAAAATAAAAAAAAATCCTTTTTAATTGCACACTTCGCTGCCGAGATAGATACAGATTCCCGAAAGCTGCGATGCGGTGCTTAACCGTGATAGCTCTCAGCTAGTTCTATGAGTCCTCTTCTCAACGAAACAATGCAAGGCACTGCCTTAACTCCACCTCTGTGGAGAGTGATTAAATAAAAGGAAATCTCACTAAATAGATGGTCATCCGTCGAAATATTTTCCAGCTGCTTGAGCAAGAAAAAATCGGCTAAAAACCAGGTCCAGCTGAACAGATTTCGTTGCAGAAACCTCATACATTTGCACCTGCCAGTTGGTCTGCACCTGCTTCGCGATGATAAACCTCAGGCATTCACTAAAAACCGATTCAACGTCGTCGGTAAAAAAAAAAAACAAAAAATACACACAAGTCCACAGATAATATTGCAACCACCGCGCCACTACCACCACTACCACCCTTGGGCGTCCGGAGGATACACTGCCAGGCATTTCGCTTGTTTTTGTCTGCAAATTAAATACAAAAGCATGGAAAAAACGACGAAAGGATATGATACTTACCCTTAACTCACCCAGACGCAAATGGCCGAGTGAAATTTGAATAAATGCAAACCATTCCAGGTATTCATTTATTTTTTTCTTATTTTTTACTAAGGACGACCTCCTGCTTCTGTTCGTTGGTGGCTGTCCATCAAGATATCATTTTAGATGCACGAGGCTTCCAATGTTTCCGAAGAAAAATAATTTCTTCAACTTTGTTCCGTTTTGAGGAACGAGAAAAAAAAAGAAAAAAATTCCCTTGGAAGGATAAAGACGTACATAAGTGTAGTACTCCACTGAACAATGCAAACACAAAGGTCCTTGCAATCAAAAATTCACACGTCAAAGCGAAACGGTTACTCTACAGTGATTTTTGCTGTTGGTTTTTGCTCCTTTTTTTTGTGGGTTTTGCTTACAATGGTTGACGGGCAGAGTGGCATACTTAATTTCTGGCTGTATGTCCTGTGGCTTTTATTTTTTTTTAGTCCTACCTGCCAGCCTTTCGCGTGTCCTTTTCCTTCTGAGTACGAGAGTATACATGTCCTAAATTGAAATTTATGTACAAGTGGGTTCGGGTGAACTTTTTGGCCGATTTAAGGACGAACACACACGTTTGTTTGGTGTCCTGAACGAGGACAATTTCTATTCATATGGTGGAATTGTTTTTTGGACTCTTGGGTAGCCCCAGAAGCCGTAGTTTACAAATGTTTTGTTACTTTTAATTACGTCAATCTCACTGGCTGTTTGGTATATATTTACGCTTATCATTATATTCCATTCAAAAGGAGTCATGTGTGATGGTAGCTGGTGGTGTAATGAAGGTGGATTGGCCCAACAAGGAAGGAAGCGAGCGGTAGTCCAGTTAGTTGTGCTGTCATGTTTCTGTGGTCTGAGGGGTTTCGCGTTAAAATTTAATGAAGCACTGTAGTATCATGAGCAGTGTAGGGGAAGAGAACCATGAAGCTATAGGAATCAGCCTATGTAGGGCAACAGCTGGGTACATTGTTGGCATAATTTAAATCTAAGGAAACCCATTAAGGAATTAATTTGGAGATGTGCGGCTGAAGGAAAATGGTTTTAACGCGACAGCCTATGCCGACGATGTGGTCATCCTGGTTTCGGGAAAATTTCTTTCAGTCCTAAGTGAAAGACTCAATCGAGCACTACAACTAGTGGATAATTTGGTCAGCAGCAGAGGGCTGGGACTGAACCCTTCAAAGACGGAGGTAGTTGTTCTCACTAAGAAGAGATCAGTCCCTACCTTCAGAACCCAAAATTTCGGCGGTATTGAACTAAGTCTCTCTAGTTCGGCTCGGTAACTGGGCGTAATCCTACAGCGGCAATGGAAACTATGCTCAGTTTCATTCCGCTGCAGCGTCTTTCAGGCCGAAGTCACAGCCATTATACAGGCTGTTGCATTTATTCGCGAGATCACTGTCTATATAGACAGCCAGGCAGCTGTTAAGGCTCTGGACTGTTCTGTAATTAGGTCGAGGCTAATTAGGACCTGCAAATTACTCTTAAACGAGATATCTAGAGCCGATGCGGTGACCCTCTCCTAGGTACCAGGGTATATGTATATCGATGGAAACGAAAGGACTGACGAGCTTGCTAGGAGAGGGTCGGAGCTGCACTTATCGCGGGCCCTCCCTTTTGTAGTAACCCCAATCAGTTCCTTACGGAAAAAGATAGAAGATGAAGCCATCGGTCGAGCAAACAGATGTTGGGTTCATCTGGAAACATGCGCAACGGCCAGGGCGCTATGACCGGCCTTCAGCAAGAAGAGATCAACCTCTCTGGTAAGACTTAGTCGTTATAAGGCACGTGGCGTTTCAGGCATAATCACTGGTCATTGTGCCTTTGGCGTTCACGCGGAGCGACTCAGTGTGCTGCGTAACTACTATTGCAGATGTTTCAGGGACGAAGAAGAAATTGAATTTGTTTGTCACCTCCTGTGTGATTGTCCTGCCCTATCCATTATAAGAATGAGGATTCTAGGAAGTTACTTCTTCTCGGAATTGGAGGACTTAGGTAATATAGAGCTGACGGACCTCCCGAGATTCATATCACTATCTGGGTGGTTCTAACAGCGGACTTTACAGCGTTTCCAGAATTAAAGGATTGGGCACAATGGACCGGAATTTTTGGTCTAAATGAGCAGTGATTCTATTTGTCACAAGGCAGCCATCTACCTAACCTAACCTAATAACCTCAATTTCGCACAGCGTTTCCAAAGGTCGTTGCTGTTACTCTACCAAGAAAGCAAAGACCCTTCCTTCTTTGTGATTATTGTGTCTACCAATCCGCACTGTATCGCTAGCATTTGAAGTGCAACCAATAAAAAAGTCTTGCACGCCTTGGCTTAATCCACTCAATCGACGTCACGTAAAAAGAAAACACCCCACAACACCCTTAATGACCCTCTTCCAAGCCATTCAAAACCGGAAGTTGAAAAAAATGTCAACAAAAGTGAACTTCCAACGGAAGGATTTCATAAATTTCATAAATGAAATCCTTCAACAATCTTCACCATCAGCATGACAATCCTGCAAACCAGCACACCTCTGGTGGCAGGTTCAGAAAATAAGCTCTCTTTTCCAGCAATCAACGTCTCATTGAGATATCTCATTAAACGAATCAATTAGCACAGCGTACACAGACGAATCCTAGTATCGCATGCCATAAAACTTAATCGGAAACTTAAACAACAGACCAAAGTGGGTACGTATCCACGCACAGTGTGCATCCCTTAAGTATACACAGTCGCAGTGGTTCCCCTGAGGCACTCAGAACTCTACACTCACCTGGATGGGCACCTCTTTAAAGCTGCAGCAGCAAATTTACAAACATTCAGCGAATTAATTCACATCTGGATAAGGAAAGTTGCTAGTGCTTCTGCTTCTAAACTCACCAACTCTCACGGTGCAGTGTTTTGACAGGCGATTATTCTAGCAGCCAGGATGAAACCGTTGCAGTGTCATCCTGTGCTCCAACGGTAGACAGATCCAACCCAGTCAGATTGTAATTCATCTTATCATCGTCATCATCATTACTCATCTGACCTGAACACACAAAATTATTCATGCATTCAGGCATTAAGGCATTCAGGCAACTCATGGAGTGCATATCCTGCCCGCTAGTATTGAGGTTATGCATGGCATTACAAATGTCACCACGGATGGTGTGGGGATGTACAAGTGTTTAGAAACTTTCTCCTGGCGTCATATACTCAACTCAGGTACGGTGTTTATGTAAGATAGTCATGCAGAGGGAACAGTTCTCGAATAATACTCGTACATCGTGCATAGCATTATCCAGGAGCGAAAGGATTATGCGTGAGCTGCAGGGCGGATGTATATCGTTGCGCCCCATTTAAAACAGGCGAACTGTTCAAAGCCCAGTCAAGACAACTTCATTTGGAAAAGGGTGCATGGCACTATACTGTGCCAGCCTAGAGAGGTACATATATCGACGTGCCCCATTGAGGAAGTGTAATTGTAAAGTGTAACTGGTTAGTGGGCGCCGTGGCTCAAATGGTTAGTGCGTTGGATCGCTGAGCGTGAGGTTAGAGGTTCGAATCCCAGAGAACACCAAAAAGTTTTTCACGGTCCCACCTCTCGCGAATGTCTGACAAACGTCCGAGAGTAATAATTGTCAAGAGAAAGCTTCTCAATTTGCCTTTCGGATATGGCTCTAAACTGTAGGTCCCTTCCATTTGTGTGAAAAATATAACACGCACAACACGAATGGTCGCGAGAAGCTAGGCCCTGGGCCACATACGGTCCGTTGCGCCAAGAATTTGTATTTGTAACTGGTTAGTCAGAGACTAATTCCTCAGCAAGAGGGTGATGTAAATGTCAACTTACATGACAAAAATACGCACAGATAGCCGGCTTAGCTGGCTTCTCATGATTTGATTGGTGGGAAGACTGTGCATGGTTCCTTGAGGATTGAATATCCTCCTGGTTACCTGACTAAACCCTGAAAGCAACAGTTTTTCGACGCATTTCTTTCCATTCCAAAGGCTGTCATCCCATCCATTTAAATGACCCAATCATCAGTATATGCCACCAACAACCTGAACTAGCGCCCCCTTAGCAATATTCCGTTCATTCGCTCAATCGCCAGACGCCGGCACTGCATCTTGTGATACCTCTTCGGAACGAGGACACACTTAAGCATACAACAATAGAAAAGTGGGTAAAGTGGTTCACTTCACTTCGTTTCTATGCAAATAAAATGCGATTTATGCTCGTGCACTTTTGGTCTCCTTTGCGTTTTAATTTCGCGTATTATATTGCCATTGCACATACGAGTACAGAGGCTACACCACCATTGAGGTGTGTTGTCTCTACAAGCCTTCTTTCTCTTTTGCCACAGGAGTGTGTTGTTCTTTCAAGGAGAAAACCACACGAATAATTTCTCACACTATCCTTGTAGACAGTGTGTGCCATAACAATAGAACTCATATTCAAATTTAGTCCCCCCCCCCAACTAACCCCGACTCCCATCAACGTTGCCACTGATGTGTAGTTGTCCCTGGAATTTATTGCACCATTGTGCGTCACAGTGTTTAATTTGCAAGTCCTAGAAGGAAAATTGACAGTGGTGAACGGACAATTCATTCAGTTTTTTGTAAGTGAGCAATGAATTTGGTAGTCAGTCATGAGTGTTATGCATTTTTATGACACGCACATCCATTAGGGAGTCGTTTAAGTACATAACTTCCGGAAATTTTGAAGAGAATACTCATAAATCAGTGGTGTCACTTCTATGCATTTGGGTCAAGTAAAAAGGACGAGTTTTAATTGGGTAATAAAACTTATCATTCATTTAATTTTCCAGATGACAGCTGTCAGTGTTGATAATCGGAATGACAGCGTCTAGGGGACAGCATTTGGAATGACATTTTTCACCTGCCGAAATAGCTCAGTTGGGAGAGCGTTAGACTGAAGATCTAAAGGTCCCCGGTTCAATCCCGGGTTTCGGCAAATCTTTTTTTTTTTTTTTTTATTATTATTTTTTAATAAAAATAGATGCGACAAAGTTTTATTTCACTTTTGACTGACTTGTGATGGACATTTTTATTTTGTCGCTCTGTCAGAAAAAAGATATTTTTTTAGGATTTTTGTAGTCGACTTCTGTTTCCTGTTTCTTTGCTGTTTCCTTTTTTGACTCTCTGTTTATTAAGTTTCTCAAAATTCTCCTGGAAACGTAGGTTTTTAAACGGTTACAAAGGTATACATATACAAGTAGCATACTCGTATAAAGACAAGGTGTCGATAAATTATTATTATTCACTATCTATCAACTCATCGTGTACGGTTCCTGGCAATGAGCCTCAGCTCTTTCCAACTCTTCCCCAATTGTCGTGACTCCTCCTCAACTGTTCTGCGCCATGTACCGACCAAAATAAAGTGAGGGTAGCAAACTTAAAGTTCAGGTCGAGCAAGATTTTTGGAGTTGATGACCTAACAACCGCGTTATGTGTTCAAGGAAGCGTTTATAAGGTAAGAAGGATGTGTCGATGTCTAAAACATTTCGTCTGCAACCTGATTGATTTTTTTCAATGCAGGCGAACCCCACAAGCGGACCAGTAGAGTAGGGATGCAGTAAAGTGGGAGGGTTATGATTGTATAATCCTGATCATAACTTCGCCGAACAAAAGGAAAGAAGAAGAAGTTTTACGCCAGTAGAAACTACGCTTCGGCCAGACACGGTTTTATCATCGCAAAGCTCTGTCCTGCAACTTTCTTAACATCTGAGTTCAAAGTATTTTACGAAACGCTGGAGATCGACACCGACTCTGTTCTCGGTTTTGGATCCATTCGTAAAAATTTACAGCCCTTTGTTTTCCACTCAGTTCGAAGAGGATGCTGCAGTGACAAGATGCTGACGTTGTCTCTCCATTGCTGGGAGTCCTTCCGACGGTGATTATTGCTTGGCTGCAGACCCCATGTATAAAGGACCGTACTTGACTAATTAATCTTCTCCCTCATCTGTCACACAAAGAATCATTCACTCCCAACCTCCTATGGTAAGCAATTCATTTCGAATAATCCCCCACCGCTGACATACCGATAATGTCCACACAACCATGAAGACATAAAAATCATCAAAACAGTACAGGTAATTAATTACCTCGCATAAATAAACAAGTAGAGTCAATCAAAGCGCTGTCCACAAAGCGTGGGCAGGAACAGAAAACTGTCAAACGAACGAAAAACGAAGCCCTAAACCGTAAAATGCGTGTACACGCTTGAGCTCCCAAACAAAATGTTCTCCACCACCGCCGCACCTATTTCACGCTTTAAACAGAAATAAAATTAATTAAAATCTTGTTGCGTAAATCCTACTGCACCCAAAATTTCCTCCTTTGGTTTGGTACAGATATGCAGCGCTTCCATTCGTTCCAAATCTGATCGCCAAACAAGTCGGAGAGATCTTTAAAAAACGACACCGCTTGCTGCAGTTTGCTGCGGGTGTCTCGTATTGGTATACTCCTCCTTTGGGACGAATGTATAAAACTATTTATGTGGCACCACCGCCTTTCATGTTTATCCAGGAAATCCGAATTGCATGACTGCAACATATTACGAGGGGGAATACCAAAACCAGCTCCTCGTCCGATTCGAAGTCAATAAATTTCACGATAATTACACGCTTCATCAAACGTTTTGCTCTGTGGAGTTGCCTGGTCTAAATTTAGGCCCAGTCACGGCTGTCAGAAGCAGCATCATTGAAGTACTAACCTACGAGTTGCAAAACTAGCAGAATGACATCTCTCTGGTCATAAATCGACTTCGAATGGCGTCAGATTTATACTTCGAAACATCTGTTCGAGAATAGTTGTCATTTGGCTTAAGCGCTCCGTTGACAGTACAATGGGTGTTCCGCCAGAGAGGCGGATTGCTGCAAGATAAAATTGCATCGCAATTTAAAACCACTCCACATGACAGATCGCCACCACTTGAGGGAGAAATAGTGCAACGGGTGCCGCGCGGACGTCTTTTGTGTATACAAGATCGTCAAAAAAAAATAAGAAATTAAAAAAATTAAGTGCCCGTCACACTTTTCTTTAACAGTTCTGTTAATGTTTTGTGATAATTGCTGACACATGACACGATGACTGGAGCAAAGGGGTTTTCTAGAATAAGGCGATTCTTTGTCGCGTCTACGACTGTCGCATGTAGTCAATATTTTTCAGTCTTATTTGACAGTCACAGCAATTAATGAAGATGGAGATGATGGTGTTAAGTTACATAGTTGCAGGGATTCAGATATAGTAGCAGTAGCAGACGAAACATGTGTTTTCCTTTTGACGTATGCTGCTTGTAATTAGTTGTAAATAGCTTGAATGTGATTAATTGGAGTCACTCTACAGCCAGTCGAGGACGATACGGTTACCGAAGTCTGCTACATATCAGATAAGACAAGAGTAATGAGCGTAATAAAATTGAGATTTTCAGTTTAGTTGTCGTCTGCATTCTTCTACAATGTGTCATCTAAAAACAAAAAAAAACTAAATTTAAATTACAAAATGGTCGACTAAGGAGGGTTGGCTTCACTGGAAATTCTGTATTTTACTGCGCTTTAAGGCGAACGTAAAAGGCAGCAATAGTCATTAAAATTTGATCGTTAAAGTGATTTGTTTAGAGAGGTGGTGCTATAAAAGTAATGAGATTGATTTTTATAGCTCGCCAACTGGTCGACGGACTATGGTCTGCGATTTGCTTCTAACCTACGAACATAATAAAAATTTTGAGTCAGTCCGATGAGACTGAAGCAAGGCGCAGTTAAAATATTTAGCACGTCGTTGCTACCTAGCATGTTCGCTGGCACGTAAATAAATGAACTAAACCTCTCTAGGAAGAGGTGAACGTACGACAACGGTCGGGGATGAATACAGGTGTCTGGGATTGTAAGCTCCTAAAAAACTTCTTGTGGAAGATAATTCCAAAGCGTACTTGTTTTCTAATGAAAAAAAATGTAAGAAGAGCTATTACCAGGTGGCATTAAGTTGAGTGGCCTTAGGCTCTTGTCTGCCGCATTGGGGCGGTTCTCAACACTGTCGGGGCTTAAGGGTCATCGGCATCTTTGGCAGTACCGTAGAATGTTTTGTAGAACCTGGGGATTAAGCTCTAAGATGCTCCACTGTATTTTGTGTATGGTGCAGTCGAATAGTGCGTAAGGGCAGAATTCTTCTGAGCTGTCTTCCCTTGCATCTCTTCATCAAGTATGTCACCATGTATCCGGATCGATTTGGTCATACCTCCGTTTCAAACCTCTGTCTAGCTTTCGACTCCTTCAACCAAATCGTCCTGATGTCTTCCAGAACAACTGTAGCTCTTCAAATTTATATCTTCTTGCAGAGGATTATGATGAGGTCCACAAATAAACATAATTTTCGTTTTGAATGGATTTGTAATCAACCCGTTGTCGTGGCACCATTCAACTGCATTTTTGAGATCATCTTCCTTAATGTTTATTGCAACGCTTACGCAAGCGGAATTCCATTCTCGAACACCCTAAGTAATTCATTTGTATACAAAATGAAGAGTATCGGTTCAAGGTTTCATCCTTGTGGGACTCCGTACATAACATATTTGTCGTCGCTGAACGTTTTTGTCGTAAATGACAACAGAACTGAACCTTGCTTACAAATCAGTTCAACTGACAACTGAACTGAGAACTGACGGGAATTCCAAAGTTTCAGTTTTGACATTTAAACATCAGTTTAATTGACAGCTTAAGTGAAAGCTCAACTGAAACTTAAATTACCATCTAAATGGGGCTTAAGTAGGTACTTGGGATAAACTGAACTTTATCAATCATTTTGTCCTTAAAATTTTCCCAAAGAAACCACCTCGAATAAAATTCCCTCTCAACGAACCTGCGATGCAGCCAACTATCGCAATTAGCCAGATCCATACTTTACAACAAATATTCAATCTTCCTTGAGATACCAGCTTTGCTTTAAGTCTACAAGACCCTCTATTTGTCAATTGTTATCACGTTTGCACAATTTTCTTCTATTACTTTGCCCAAATAAAGACCGATCAGAGGAATCCTTGGAAAAACTTCTACGTAATTTGAAAGAAAAAAAAAATATTCTCAACGCGCAAATTCAAAGAAAAACTTTACACCATTCTCCTTGTTTTTCCAACAAGAAAGTCCATTCCATTCCAAGTGCATTAAATAATGAATAATGCAACAGCAGGACTGAATATGAAGGAAAAGAGAAATAAAAAAAAAAGCTGCAAAAAAAAGAACACAAAACGAAAACACGACAATGCAATTCGCGACAACGCCAAGTCATTGCACAAACGACCTCTGTAACATCGTTGCAACCTCGGCGTCTCTCTCTTCGGGGTCCAGAAATGGGACGATTATTTACTTTTAATATGCAAGTCGTGACCGATTCTTCACTATACTGTGCGCTTTCAGTTTCCTTCATAAAGAAAATGCAGAATCCTTAAAGGGATTGCACACACACACACACACACATAAACTGACAGATACTAAAAAAGGAAACCGGTCCAAATTGCACATCTCCCAGTCATGAGAGATGTTGATGATGGTAATGACGACGATGATGATTCGAAGGAACAACAACTGCACACAGTGGTTGATTGACCGTCTTATTCTGTGTACTTCAATCCAAACATCATCGAGATTCTCTGGTTTCAATCGGCCATCTTCAACGCCGACGGACGATTCGATCAGAAGTCGCAATCGACATTGTTATGGTCGCGTCGACATCTTTTCTGTTCAGTCGACTGCCACTGGCCATGCACATGAATGGAGGCAATTGCACGGGATGCAATTGTACGTACCACCACCACCACCACCCATCTAGGAGGAGAGGGCTGGAGATACAAAAAAGGGCACAGGGCAGGATAAAAACCCATAACGAAGCACGAAGGTGTACGTATAGGTTACCTTTTGTCGTTGGTACAAGTATTGAGGTTGTACTGCAACCCAGAATGGAAAACTTGATTCGTTCTGGTGAGGGTTGTTGTGGTTGTTGCATGCAATTTTTGAAAGTGCAGCGACACCGAATCGGCATTTTGTTAACAGAATTGTTTTGTATCCTTTTTTCCTCTCTCGCTCTCTCTCCCTCTCTTCCTCACTGCCTGTCTCTGTTTTACTGAAGAGTGTTGCTCATTATATTTCAGGCGGTTTTTCATTGTTTTGTTCGTTTAAAAATACAAAACTCAAAGTGCTTTTGCTGCGGTTCAACAGTCTCTTTTTGGAGGGACGGTGTGCTTTATGTACAGGTGTGTAGAGAGAAAGCAAACACGGGAAGTGCATTATAGTAAAGTGCAGGTTTTTCATCAATTATGTATAAAATAGCGGAACGTAGTTACCAGATGTTTATTAAGGCTTGCAAAGATAAATTATGTTTAAGTTGGTCGTTTGCTATTACTCACCTTTCAAGTGGTTTTCTTTTTGTGTTGAGCGTCGTTTTTGTACCCTGAAAAGAAAATGTGAAAGCGTTAAACATAAGATTTTAAAATTTCAGACAAGATACAATGATGGATGCTACTGCTTTCGCATAATTTACTCATTTTCACAAGCAAGAGGTGGAGTAAAATAAATTGGAAATTAAATCACTTTAAGCAATGTAATCCCCCCTTAGGTTCTCCTACATTGCACAACATAAAAATACAATCAAAATAATATTTACAGCAATTTCACTCACAATTTATTTGCCAATGATTCGTAAAGTCAAACAATAAATACTTCAACGGTTAAACGAACTCATCGTGAAATCAATGTTGAACACACCCATTCTACATACTATTGACGGCTACTCAATGAGTGAAGGGTTACAGCTGGAAGAATAGGTTATTTTCAGACATGGAACTCCAGACTTCCTTTCAAGACAATGGTGGGCTGATTAACCGTCAAAGATCTGCACGTCTTCAATCCACGAGAACTTCATACGCTATCAGCGCTGTTCAAGCCAAAACTCAACGAAAAGCTGAAAATCTTGCCCCAAGAAATGCAAGTGGATATAGGATGCATAAGCCACTTGCTAACAGCCAGTTCAGTTTATTGTCTGGTTTTCAAAAAGGATAATAGGAAAATAGATGCCAAAAGTGACTTCCTTTTTGCGATAAAATCAAGCAGTGAGGAGTTTTAACAGTGGAATTTATTTCATCAAGTCCAGCAGTCACGATCCAAAACCAACTTTAATGCGATTCGGAAGGAACTTTCAACAAAGACTGAAAACTTGCAAGGATGCCAAAGCCATGACTCTTCACCTTCCCAACTCGTCTCCGAAAACTCCCAATGGATTGAGATACTACAATTGCCCAAGAAGTATTTGCAAGGAAATAAAACTTATTGCTACTGGCATCACCTACAATGACAGCGGAATTGCGTTTAGTTCACAATGGAAAATGTCATCTTGTCATGAATGTGGGATGATTAAACTAAAAAAAATGAAGTTAGACTCAGCCAAGTGTGATGACAAGCTATTGAATGCAACAAGCATGACATAACCAATCAAATGATGTCCTGCGGAAGAGATCATTCTTCGTCAGGTCGACTGCGCATAATTATCAATCTCAGGAAAGAAATAAAACTAATGCGGATTTGTACTCAAAGCACATTTTCAATAATCACAGATGACTGAGCAATTAAAAAGGTGATAATTAGTTAAACGTGTTTATAAGTAAATTGAGGGCATTTGATTAGACACTGATTGACAGATTGGTTAAGAAACCGCTCAGTTGGACAACGCTGAACACACAAAATACCCTCATTCACAAATAGATCTCAAATTGATGTTATAATAATTAATTAGAAATTAACTGCCAACAAGCGATCTGCAATTAGCATCACAGATGTAAGTTGTTGAATCACAAGATCAATTACAGTTTGCATTGCAGTAATATTGACAAATATAGACATGTGCAGGATAGATAGACAGTTCTGAAGAGCGTTCAGAAAATGTGCATCCAGCCGTCAATTACTAGACGTAAAGTAATGATCATTTAAGGAAGGTGTAAGGTTTATTCAACCAGAAATCTCAGCATCGAGCATAAAAGATGTTTTGTGTCAATTTATGGGAACTTACTAAGCATTTTTGCAACACACCGCCAGAAGGAGTTGGCATACATACGTATACTGCAGCAGATCTTTAAAAAAAACCACGCACTTCGAATTGACATTCACCATCTTTTCATTGGATTCGAAGTTGCCTATGATAGCGTTTATAAAGACAAGCATTGAAAAGCCATAGCTCGTCATTACGGCAAACTGATGCATCAATATTAATGACGCTTGCTGGCGAAGACATCCCAAACGTTGCTCTGGAAATAACAACCAGAGAGTGCTGGCACATTTGGCTAGACACTATAACGCGTGCCTAAGAAAAACAGAGTATTCCCGCTTCGTGAAAGAAGCAAGGTAGTAATTCTTCGCAAAGGGCATTACGAGTATCGTTTATGAGTCACAGATTTCCATCGAAGAGCCACCAGAAAGAGCGGCCCACTATTATCGACATGAATGAAACAGTTCAGCGAAGGAGGCCATCATCGAAGGGCGATGAAAGGACAGAAGCAGGAAGTACCAGAAGTAAAAAGCGCCTTCCATACCGCCTGCTAGAGAAGCGTCATGTAGTCTCTTACCCCTCAAAGCGTGTGAAATTATCCATAGAAGATACCGAAGGACTATTTTAGAAACAGTATGAAACGTACGAAGAACCAGACAGTTAAACATCAAAGGCGGCGTTTCCAAAGTATCCGTACTGGATCTGTTACTGTACTACCTAATCTAGCATGTCCTGTTCTACACGACGCGGTAAGAAGTAGAAAATCACCATCTGCTGGATTAGACGCAGCACCCATAAAATAGCGAAATGTATTACGCGAACAAATTTCATTTTGTTGAACAAATTCCTAGTTTTTATTGCTGTCCGATCTTACGCTTCGAAACAGGGGAGATGATCGCCGACCAAAGCCTAAAACTCGATCGGAAGACTTTCAAAAAGTGGAGACCGCTCTCGAGAACAATCTTCACTATAAAAAGAAACTTCCTTATGACGTTTGGCAGACATTCGCGAGAGTTGGGACCGTGAAAAACTTTTTTGATCTTTTCGGGGATTCGAACTTCAAACCTTTCGCCCAGTAGTCCAACGCACTAAGCACTTAGCCACAGCTTCCACATACAAAACACAATTGTCGCATATAATAATGTCACTGTCATTACAACATAACCACAATCTGCTGTCAAAGTCCAAGCCTGTCAAATCAAGTAACCCGTGCAACATTTTAATGAGGAAGCATCTAGGTACTTACACAAATATACTTACACAAATCGATACAATGTATCCTGCTCAAGCCAATAAATTCTACACTCCAAGGCAAATAATTCATATCAGTGCAATCAATTCTAAGCAGCTTACGCAGTAATTTCCATGAATAATTATAGCCGTTTGGGTAGGCACCTACAAAATAAGGCAAACATCCATCCCCGCATGCAAAACTCATCAAATTACAAATCATTAACAGATAATGAGATAAATTGAGCCTTCTTTAATTTCACATTACATCTCTTAATCCGCAACTACTCTAAAAACATGAATGTAAAAACCAATTAAATTTTCATTATATGCTCAGTCAAGCAGAAGCATTTCAAGGTTTTCAATTAAACGCGATAATCCCTTGCAAAGGGGCGGCACTCTGAATGTACATATGTCTACATCTCAGTAGCGGAAGCAATCGCAGCCATTATCATCTTTGCTACACACCATCACCCACTTACAAAGATTAACAAGTTTAGATTTATTCGAATGAGAAAATGAAATTGTAATCCTTAGCTTGTTAAGCATTTAAACGCTCACTCAAGACCTGTCAATCATTTGCACGGATTTCTTGTTTACATTTCTTTTCGCACAACATGGAATCGATTACGACAACGACTCATCATCATCAATAGAGTACCGATTCGAATGACAAATAGCAAATAACCGCAATCAATGTATGTAGATACTTTCAACATTCAATTGTCAGAAGTGAGAAAATCACTAAAAATAGACAGCAAATCATGCAATGACGTTTCGCTTGAAGTGTAGAAGGTGCCTCTTATAATTAAATGTGCAAATGCGGTTAAGTATAGTGTGCCTCAAGAGTAATAACATTGTTTTTATAAAGTGTTTACCTCTGATAAAAACAGAAATGGCTGCAATTTTGACCAGTCGGCAGTCTCAATTACATACATGTTTAATTACCACTTAATGACACTAAACATGAAGTAAGTACTATCACTCTAGAGAATAAGTTAAGTGTACTTTATAGAGGTCATGTCAAATGGAGTAATTACCTACTTCTACTATGAAACGTCATTTAGTGACGTGAATGGAGTGCAATTTAACATGACTGTACCATCGTTGTGCCAAGGTAAACAAACCTTTGACAATTTGCAACGTCAATCAAATGTCATTTTTTACCTTTATGTCATCGAACTGAAATTATGGTTGAACTACTGTCGAAGTGCTGGGTTCTTTTCAAACACCGCCAGTTTTTTTGCAGTCATTTAGTGTTTCCAGAAAACACTTAACAAGTTGTCAAACTTTGGGTTAATTTAACTCATAAACTTTGACGTTAATAGACAGTTGATGTCCGTTAAAAGTAAATTTCCCATCGCGAAATAATCTTAAGGCCTCAGAAAATAGAAAAAAAAAACATTTTTTTAGATCCCAGCTGTTTGAATTTATCATTTTTACATTAAAGCTTGTGAATGTTATTTGAAGTCATAATCTCTCGTTCGAGTAATAACATTAAAAGATTTTTTTTTTCTCAGAGCCTAAGAGAATGACATAAATTGTGTTCATTAAGTGAAAGTCTATATAAAATGTCATTTACCCTTAGGATTCAACACGTTTGACATGCCCAGAAGAGAGACAATTAAATGAAAGCAGCTTGGGGGATGACATTCACTTGAATGATGGAATAAATGTGAAAGGAAAGGAAATTTACGTAATAATTGCGGCTTTCTGGGAATTTGAGTACAATAAACACCAAATGTATGTATGTATCTTTATAAATTTATTTGCTTGTTTGTTTACAATTCATTTTAATTGCGGTTGTCATAAAAAGAAGAGAAGTTAAAGATCCAACGGATGCGGACCAAAGTCAAAGAGATAAATTAAAAATTTTGCTCATGCATTGTGGAAAAGTTAAAAAAAAATTATTTTAAAATGTCCGCTTGACTTACTTAATGTCTAAGGAAGCTTATTAACTGAAACGTTACAAGCTTGCCGCAGAATTAAACAAATACGTGTTTTATGACGCCACATGTCGGCTGATGTTGGAGAACTATCCCACTAACATAGTGACCCTAAAAGCCATAAAAAACATAGCTCATGAGATCATGCCTTTGGAGTCTTTTATCAAATCAATTAAGCTACTGCCAGTAGCCTTTAAATTTCAGAATGCATTGTTAACGCGATTCGTATAGTATTTCTGAGCAATTTACAGGAGACTATCAGCCTAAAAAACGATTCACCTTTCTTATGAACGCTATTAAGGGTTTGGTAGAGTCATTTCCGATGCTCACCGGGTTTGCAATTTAGCTCAAAACCTTTCGACCCAACTCAATGCCGGACACTCACAAAGAACGTAATCGTCTGCGTCAGAATCGGCACTGTTACTCCATTCGATTGTAGAATATAGATTCAAATTAAGTATTTAAAGGCCTGAACAGAATTCGAGTCTTAGTCTGAGTCATGCAGCGCTGTCAAAACTTTGTCGCACAGTTTGCGGCTGAAGCAAACAGAATGAAGGCGACTGTCAAATTTGCATCTAAGCAGAGCTTATGTTTATACTTCTCTAAAAAAAAGTCGACGCTTACGAGTTTTTGTACTTTGAATTCAAAAGACTCAAATAATTTCAGTTTTTCGCTGAACTTCTAAACGTCAAATTTGAGGCACTGCTTGAAGTTGAACTGAGTTTTACTTCACGATGCTCGACTCAGACTCAGACGCACATTCTGTTGCCCCTTAAGGCCTTCCATGGATTTATGCGGCGGTGGAAAATGCAGATCCACATTGTGTTCGAATAAAGACCGTAGAATAAAGACCTTTCGTACTGGCTGTCATTTGGGAAGTCTATGTTCGCTGCGCAGTTGGCGTCAAAAACCCATATTCTTCAATGCACCGACAATCTATTCTAGCAAAGTAAAAACCTTTTTCGAGCCAGAAAGAGAGACCCTAGATGGAGCATTCTTTTATGTGATAGGGCCGGGCATAAGAAGTGAGGCATGGTTTCCTCCTCCTCCTCGTTCCTACAGCTTCTGCAGAAGTCGTTAGAAAAGAGGCCAAGTCTTCTGGCATGTTGGCCTATAAGACAGTGTCCAGTGAAGACACCGATGACGCAGCTGATCTATGACCGGTTTAGTTTAACCAACTTGGCACTATGTTTATGGTCCAGCCCAAGCCAGACACGTTGAGCCGTTTTCCCATCTTATGTTGGTCTTGCTAAGCGGCGTTTGAAGTAAAGCAGCACGATTCCAGTAACTTGATTGGTGCTTGGCTGTCAGTGAAAAAGGTTATATCCCTGACAGATAGTACATTACACTTCAGCCAGGACAGGGCTTCCTTAATCGACATAATTTCCGCCTAAAAAACGCTACAATATTCAAACGCTGATCGGTTCAATAACTCGTCTGACGAGGTGGCGTTTCACACAGCCGCAAAGCCAATTCGGTTTCATGGGTCAAATTTGACTAAACTCAGTGTTACACAAAAGATGTCTTCCTGTCCAAAATTTGCTTAGTCAATGGCGGTCAAAACCTCGTACTGAACGTCATTGTACGTAAAATCAAAAAAGATGCTCGATCTAGGCAGAAGACAACTAAGACGGATGGTAGGACTGTACACCGCATACATCAACCTGAACAAACACGCCTACAGACTGGGACTGGTGACATCTAGCACTTGCCCTGTTTACGCGAAAGGGAAGAAAGCTTCGAGCACTTCCTCTGCGAATGCCCTGCAACAGGGGCGCTAAAATACAAACGCCTGGGAAGACACGTCCTACTTGGGCTTAGTTATCTTAGACGTTAGTGTTTCGGAAGAATCCTGGAGTTCGTTAGAAATACAGGACGTTTCTCGGAACAGTGAACCCCAACCGACTCTCCATCCCCAAAGCAAACCACTATTCAACTACATCCTCCCCTACCCTTATTTCCCAAACAGTTTCTTTTAGAGGCGGACACAACGGGCCCAAACAGCGGCTTACGTGATGACGACATTTCTCATCCTCCCAAACCAACCCACCACACACGTTTCAGTAACCTCAGCTTATATGTGAAGACTTCTCGTCTAAGTCTTCTGATTTGACATCAAATCCACATACAAACGAATACATCTGCTCAGTTGTCTGTAGAAAGTCTTCGTATTGGAAGTCGAACTTCTTCGATGACACTGATGCATTGGACTACGCAATCCATGTACAAATCCGGAGACCATTGTCTTTATTTCGCTTGAATCTTCAACAGAAAAAGTTGTTCTTCTCTGAGCTCAAGCTTGTTACTTTCGTTTTTTTGGGAGTGCCGGCTAAGTAGTGCAAATATTTACAGGACAGAGAAGAAGACAAAGTACGTGATTGCCGCCCCAACAATGACATGAGTTCTGGTCAAATACTACTCATTGGTCCTTCGAACGGCGTCAGAGTAAAATCGAAGATAAATCAACTTAAAGGTCAGCTTTTTTCGACCCATTTTCAAGGGGTTTTATTCACTGTCATTTTCCTGACCATGTCCAAGTCCAACGACAACTCGATTCGCAGCTGGACAAAGTCGTGTGTTGCAATTAAGTCCGATACGGAAACATTTACAGTACTGTATGTGGTAGCAACCCTAATTTCAACATCGTGCAGGTTATGTAAAACCCTATTCATGTTGATATTAGATGTAAAGGGATTCAATGATAGGGTTCACTATAATTCTCCTAAATGGAAAGGACACATATGGACAGAATATAACACAAAAAAAAGGATATATCACGTTTTTTCAAAAAGAAAAAAAAATATCCCTTCACCGTCATAGCAAGCAGGTATGCTAATAGAATTCGTGCTCGACACGCAGCTGTAGTAAATGGTAGATATCGTAAAATGTAAATTTTAAGTCCTTTCAGTAGTAAATATCTGCTTGTCAGGATTAGCAAAATTACAATTTATGACAAAATATTCTACAAACTATCTCATCTTGATACACAACACGTGCATATGCTATCTCCTCCTTAGAATAAACAAAAATTAATTAACGAAAACACAATTTCGAGGATATTTTCTTAAAGCCTTTCCAACAACACAGTCGGGCAAAAGGAATTTCGCTTTCCTTTTCCCTACAGAGGGGCCGGGCCATTCAAAATAAATCTCCGGCGCGCTGAGAACACGCAATTTCAAATTCATTTCCATTTCATTCGAATTAATTTCATTTCCGTCTGTCTGATGTCAAACTGGAGCAAACAGACAATCGTTATAATTTCTTATCCTTCCATCCTTCGTCCCGTGTGAAAGTGGTGTCCATTCGACACGATGACGGTAAGGATTTAACGCAGAGTTGGGGGGGAAACAAAAAAAAAAAATTAAAATTCAAAATTATATAACCCTTCTCCAGCGGGGAATATCCTGAATTACTGACATCCTGACAAATTATCTCCACTTTCTTACGGTCGTTGGATACTTTTTTCCCTCTCTCTCTCTCTCTGGTCTTAGGAAAGGAGCTCGAATAATTGTTGTAATGAGTTTAAAAGCTCCTTGCGGTGCGGTACATCTATATTTAATTTTTTTTTTTTTAATATTAAATCCTTTCCATCTGGTCGGCTTTAATTCCTCCGAAATGAGAGTGGAGAGAATGGAAAGGAAAATCGTTTTCCTTTTTTTTTCTTTTTTTTCTGTGCGAAACGGATGCCGAAGGGAAGAGGTGTCCATTAAAGTGAAAGTAGAGATGAGATGGGAATAGGGTAAGCGAAAGAGATTACAGCATTTTCCTTTCATTCTTCGAAAGGATGCATGTCATCCATTCTCCAAAAAAAAAGCAGTACACACACAGCGCTAGCGATGGGTATCTTTTCAATTCACTTCGGTGCGCATTCGTGTATCTTTTGTGTGTTTGGGTGGGTGTACGAGTATGTGTTGCATCTTTAAGAGGAAAACTGATCTGCATCATGAGACCGTTTTAAAAAGCAAAACTTTCTTTGCGGTAATGGGATTATTTGCAACCCACCATCACCACAATCTATTACAAATCGCATCATTGGCCAAGGATCAGATGCGATGAAGGGGAAGAGAAAATGTATCTCACATCAAAACACACGCTCGGACGTCAGATAGTCAGCTGTCTTTCGAGCACAATTTAACGTTTATTGACTCTGACAACGTATCTAGTGCGCGCCTTGTTGTAATGTACTTTCAATTCCGCGCACACAGCCAAGGAGCTTTTAGTGTTTACTCGAAACGTACGAGTATCCCTGGAGGCGGGGAGGGAGAGGGAGAAGGTTTCATGTTAGTATCTATTGCTTCCCGCTGGAGGTGTTTGTTGCAGTTGATTTCCGATCGAATTGACGTTCGGGTGGGGATTGAGGATGATAGACAGCAAATTGTTAATGCATAAAACAATTGACAATTGATTAGAGGTATAAACGTGTTGTACAGAGCCAGGAAGATCGACATGCAGCTTGGAAAGTGCTACGTAAACGAATAAGAGTCACGTTTAGAGAGATTGGCATTCAATTGACGAGTTGCGAACGAAATTGCTTCCATTCAATTGCATTTGTAGAGCGTTGGGGATTTTAAATGTTTTTTTTTCTGTAAACAAATAGATGAAAGGTGAATTTAATTTCAGTGCAGGAAGTGAGAAGTTGATTTGACGCAACGTGAATGCTGCTTTTGATCTTGGACTGTAGCGCACTTGACTTTCCATTCAGAATATGTCAAATGAAGAATTTTTTTTTGAGGTCGGAAAAATGAACATATTTCTTTGTGGAAACCATGAACTACACATGTTAGATGATCCTTTTTGGGGCCACCCGCTAAACCAGGAGGACCTAGTAATGGAGCTCTAGAGGCTACTAATGCTTGCATTAGCCAGTTGTTGAAAAAGTAGGCCCCTAAAGGCATTTTCCTACGAGCGGAGAGAGCTTCGCATGTGCAAAGAAGATGTAGTATGGTTTCTTCCTCTTCGTCGTCCATGTAGCTACTGCAGAAGTCGATTGCGAAGAGGCCCAAGTTGAGTCTACCGAGAACGCAGTGCCCTGTACCGACACCTACTATGCTTGAAATGAGCTCCCTTTTCTGTCTAATAAGACGGTTGGAGCTTTCCTGATCCAATTTATGCCGTCTAGTGATGAGGCACGTAGTCCCATCTGCGATTGGTTAAGTTAATAGAAATGAGTTTGAGTAGCAATTCGCTTTATCCGGCAAAATCGATAGGGTTGTACCCTGTCTAGCAAGCTATTCGGTCATGCAATTCCCTGGAATGTCCCTGTAGCCCGGCACTTAAATGAGGTGGATATTGAATTCTTTAGCTACCTCGTTAAAAGACAGGCGTCCATTTAGGGCAGTTCATTAGAAGGATTCCAGAGATTCAATCGCGAGTTGGCTGCCGGTAAAAATCATGATATCCCGCTTAGCTATGACTTTGTACTTTATCCACGACGAAGCTTCCTTTATCGCCATGAACTTCGCCTGGAAGACGCTACAGTGATTATGGAGGCGGAAGGAGATTTTTAAGTTATGCTCATTGGGTAAGATACCGTCACCCACTCCTGATTCTGTTTTAGATGCATCTGTATAAAATCGCCTTACCAGTCCAGTCTGGAGGGTATTCGAGTTTCAAAGCATTTCTCAAACAAAAGTTATGGAAGAGTGTAGAGTGTTTTTCCGGAAGAAAATTAAGATTGTTGAGATCAAAGGAATGTCCAGTACGTAGACTTGACCACTATGATATGGCCTCCATGCAAGTGGCTGCATGCGCTGTCACCTGTTTACTGTAGAGATCTAAGGATGGCAAGTGAAACAAAATGTTTAGAGCACCTGTTGGGGAAGTTCTTAGACCTCCGCTTATTCATAATGCAAGTTGACTCTTGCACTCGGCCCAGATGGTAAGGTGAACGGCCTTCTCCAATGTCGTCTACCAGATGATCACGCCATATTTTAGGAAATGTAATGCGTGGCTGTAGTGGCAGATCAAAAAATAAACCCTAAAAAGGCTAGGAACTACACATCACATCACCCTCGTGATTTTTGACCACGGCGCCGAGAATTGCATGATCAGTACTAAGAAATTGCGACTGATAAAGAAAAATGTATCGTCTGGTATTCTGTCACACTACGGTTGCCACCACTCCTGGACCAAAGTAGTAGCCTGTAGCAATCAGATCTTAGTAGACTACCTCAATTCTGCAGTCACTCTTCGAGGTTAAGGTTGAACGTAAGGCAATCTAACAGCCGGATGAAAATTCCTTCCGCTTAGAGCCAGAGTTTGACAGATATCTAAAACCCTGACCTTCCTCGATTGAAAGAATTTTAGAATCTTAAAATGGAAGACATTTACAATATTTACCACATACTGTAGTGCAGATCTCTGTACTCTGACTGTAGTACAGATGTCCGGCAAAAAGTTCGTACCATCTAATAATCACTACCATACAGAATATCCTCTAACCTTTGAAGTACCCTTCAATTTTTCATCAACCCCGCCTAATAACTATCGTCAGCTGGAATTAGATTTTCCACAACCAAAAATCACGTTTCCAGTGATACTCTTACGAAATTCACTACACATGCTATGGATTTTTATCCATAATGCATAAATGGCTGCTCCTTGCACAGTGTACTCCTTAGTCGACGACTTTTAATAGATCCAGCGCATTCTGATGTTAGATTTTAAATCCCATTATCGGCGACTACATGGTTAACAAAATACTCTCTCTATCGCCGAAACATACTGTCATCTAGAGGAGACTTAAGTGAATACATCGTTACACTAAATGGCACCAAAATCACCAATGATTAGATGATACTGATGGCGGAAGATGTCGCCACCTTGTGATTACCATCATCGAGCAAAATGGGGTTTCTGATTTACAAAAGTCACAAAGCTTATTAGGGTAGGCAACCGATGTATACGAGATGAACGTTCTTATCATTGCGCATATATCTTATATCTATAGGCTGAAATACATCTATGCACATTCACAAGGCCGATGTAGATAACCACAGAAGTTTACTAGCCAAGGTGATTCCCAGATATTTACCTTCGCCGGAGATTAAACTTGTGACACCTTTGAGTATTTGTTAAGTCAGTCTTGTCAACTTTTCTTTTATCGTAAACACAATCTGTTTTAAGAGAACTAACTTCGTGCATAAATTATCGGTCATGTCTTGGACAACTTGCGCCTTGGGCCAGTCGGTCGCTTGGTGATAGAAACTGCACCGACATCATGCACATATGGCTGAATCTAAAACCCGGAGCCGTTGAGAGCAGTTAGCAGACAGTTGACCACCTTACACTACAACCGTGAAGATAGAATGCCACTTTGTCGGCTTTCACATAAGTCGAATAACTCCAATCGTAACACACTGATCTCATTCCGCTTTGACAACCACGATTCTTCTCACCAACCTTCCTGTTTCATCGAGGTCATGTTGTCTTGCCGAACTGCTCATACTGTCAAAAGTTGCACACGAGAATATTCAGCAATTACTCAACGTGCTCCAACATGGTTTTCGAGAGTCACCTCGCTCTATAAGCACGTTGCATATCAGAAAGAGGATACGTTCGTAGATCATTGCAGTTCAAAGTTCTTTGCAAAGGGAAATGTGTGTGCTCTATGAGGAGATCTTCAATTTGTTCAATGATGTCATCGCCAATCACCTTTTGAGTTGTTGACTAAAGTTAAAGGCCACTCTACTTATGCGTATTGCCCTGTTGCAAAAAGAAATCGACAATAGCAAATAACGATCTAGTTGTCGGCGCCATTATATTTTCGAACTTGAATCAACTTTCTGACAAACGTCTGTGGAGCAGTGATCGATGTAAACATTGACGATCATCAAGTTTGTATTCATCAGAGGGATACCCTTACCATCAGACACTAATTCAAGGCAATTGACTGAAACAATTCACAGAAATTATTTAAAGGAAATCTTTTTTAAATTTTTATTTCTTTCGTCGGTAGCGTAAAATTTTTTGACATGCAACGAGTGTTTGCTAATTACATCCACAGTTTCAGTTTTCACTTGTAATGCAAATTTTATCGCTATTTAGCATAATCTCGGTAGCAACTTAATTTTATGACTACAAATGCCCCATTAGATAAGCTTAGATAAAATTATTCAGGTAAAGTAGTGGCATATGTCTATCATAATCTACTTATCTTTAATGAAACAGGTCTGTTGTTGAACGGATGTCAAAAAGTTTAAGAGATTATGTGCGTAACTACTTTCGAGGAGGAATACCTGTTCTTAAAGACATCAAATACGTTCCACTATTCGTATACCCTTTTCTATATCGATAAACAGAAGCCCACCAAGGAGGACTTTCAACATTACAACTCACCACTTTGTTTACAGTATCTTGGGACAAAGATAGCGCCACAAAAAAAGAATCTAATTAACCCTCATAATCCTCTTTGTATACAAAACTTATAAAGAACCGTTCCTTGTGAGGTGTCGGCCTGGCTATAAAACAATTCATTAAAACTCTGGAATTTTTAAATCTCGACGGTTTAACAACGTCACACTAAACAATCTCAAAAGCCCCACATGGATCCATAAAAAAAAATCAACAAAAACCTCTCATGCCGCATACATAAATTTAATTTACTTCTGGATCTCTCTCCCCAAAAGTATCTAACATCCAATGAAAGTGTGAAATGCATAAAAATCCAGCAATCAGGCTCCGCTTTACGACTTAAATAACAAACATGTCAACATTAAGCACCATACCACTCAATGGCTGTGCTCGATTAAAACATTAACTCAGCCATTAAATAATTAAAATCATTCTGAAACGTCACCCATTTGTCAACATATACCTGATGGTAAGAATTTAAATGAAATTCCTCGCGCTTCCATCTGTTTTGAAATGCATTTTTCTACAGAACCGTTGCAAGCGTATCTATCAACGGAAAAAAAGTTCCCGGAATTCTTTTTGATTGTTTAATTTAAAGTGTCATCGCGTGCTCTGTCATAGCTGACAGGCTATCATTGTGAGTCATTTCATCGCTTTGTCATTCGATCAGCCGCCAAAGGAGAGAATTACTTGACATTTGAATCACAAAGCCTTGGCCATAAAAAAAAAAAAATTGAAAAATATAAAAACACCAGAAAAGTCTTTGAAAAGCTTTATGAGTCTATTAGCACAGATAAACTGCTTCCCCTTTCGAAGTGTAGTTACACGAATTTTTTTTTGGTAGAAAGAACTCCCCGCCAAGAGTGTTTACTTTGACGTCTCTAACAGGCCGTCACAAGGTCTGCCCGATTGATGAGAATAAACCTCACAAACGCTAATTAAAATTTACATATATGACCACTAAATAAGATGAAAAAAAAAAAATACGTTTAACGCTTTGACAGCTACAAAACAGTGAGATAGTTGATTTACTTTTTGGCGTTAATTTATCGCCATTGTGTTGCGGGATAGATTCCAGAGTCTCCACATCTAGCGAGAGAGATAGAGGGTGAGCGGAAGAGTGAGATACAGCGAGTGATTTATTATGTTAAGAGGCATGTACGAAGCGTAGAACCCTGTGGCATTCAACAAAAGACGGCAAACAAAACAAGCTGATGATGGTGTGTTGTGTCAGTGTCAGGGGTGCACATTCCTCGACGTGCCAGCTATCCTTTGATAGATGCACAAATTAAAATGTGTGAACGACGATTCAATTGAATTTTGTGGGAACCTTACGTATTTTTTTGTAAAGTATCGTTTTTTTTTATACGTTAAGGATCGTTAAATTTCAAGGTAAACATTAAGCGGCATTGTAATCATCTGACACATTTCTGTCAGTGAAATTGAAAAGGTGCATTCGGTGAGGTGACGTGAATGTGTGTGGGATGGAAGTATTCTCATATGAATGGCATGGGGGAAGGATACGGCTCATATATGGGGTGCAAAGAACCGTGAATAATTTCGTGTAATAATTTATTTACGAGTTGTGGTGGATGAATTTATTATGCGGCATCCGTTTAAGGTTGGTTATTCTTTTTTTTTTGTTCTTTTTTTGTTAAAAATTTAATGACAGAGGATGGCTATCAATTATTTAAACGCTTAGACAATATTTATTTTGGGGCTTACACGGATCAGTTTCATTGAGGGTCTCCGGGGACAAATGGTGGTTAAGAGGAGGAGGATTATTTGTCGAAATTTACACGATTATTTTCAGATGTTGCGCGGTCGTTTGGTACGGCACGAAGACATATGGTTTCAATTGCCGGTATATACAGGGGCTTTTACAGCTTGACAGAAATTGTATCTTTTATTCGAAAAATCTACTCATGGCATTAAAATTTGGATATGATTTCGGACATATGGCCATGGTGGTCGTCGTCGTGGAAGCCCATTCTTTCCGACCAGTTTTGTGTCAATTTTTCAGGAAATGGTGGCCGTGTATCCGTATGGAAGTAATCAATCTACATCAGATCCGCTGGGCTCAAAAAGTCTGTAAAGGAACTTCAAATAATCTGATTCATCACGGCAATTAGATTGGAGGAGGAGCTCTTGTTCGAGTATCGAATACGGAAGATTGCGAGATGGACGCCAGCGGAGGAAATCCCAAGACGTAGTCTACGGTGCGGTTCACAGTACCAGTTAAGACGGCATTATATGCACGGGGTATTTCAACGTATCCAACGAAGCCCCCAGCAGTCTCGGATTAAGATGATCAAGATGTCAACCAGTCACCGACTCACTATCACTTGCTATGACATGAAGGATGTTGTTGAGATTTCAAGGAAACGTATATGTAACACTGTCCTTTATACATTTCCTGAGAATTGATAAAGTCCCCCACCAGCACTACTTATGTATTCCAAAATGATGAACCAATGCGAGAGCCTCATACATAGAACTTGAACTAGGTCAACCACTCGAAATAGACTATCGCCAATTAAGGCTACAGGTGCAACAACACTTTGTTCCACAGAATCCACAAAACACCATAATTACCTTGCCAAACGAGTAAACACACTGCTATCACTCATGTATCTCTTCAGAATTTTTTTTTCTCTCTGTGTACACACGAAAAAAGAAGAACAAAATTACAATCATTGACGCTTTCATTGTTGGACATCACTCTTCAAACGGTACTAAAGCATTTCCATTCAGACATTCAAACCACCACACAAAAAAAAACCTATTTAGGTCCCTTAAAACCAGTTTCCTTTAATGAGTATTTCCAAAACGTGTATCTCTTGCAAAAAAAAAAATTAAAAAAAGGAAAGCAAAACCCCAGCCAGCTACATACACACACCGTGCCTTGTTAAGTGGAGTCAAGTACAACACACATTGAACCAATCTGGGAGCATGCCCATGCTGACGTCGATGTCGATGTCGATTTCGAAGTCGAACGTCCAGTGTTTCGATCTGTCGTGGTTCTTAGCCTCACATAACCTAAGTACACCTTTGCTTGAAAGGAGACCTTTCTTTATTTTTTTTTTTTGTTTTATGGCCCATAAACAAATAAACCAACCAAAAAAAAAAAGGTGACTTCTTCCAGCTCCCAGTAGTAGCCGTTCATACATCTTCTTCGCCGTTGTCGTCGTCGTCGTCGTTATCCTCATCATCATCATCGTCTGGCAATCAAACGGAAGCTCAATTAGACGGACCGAGAATATAAGAAAAAGTGATCTGCGCTGATGAGAAACGGCTGCCTGCACATAATTTATCTCATAAATTCAATAAACGACAACGACACAAAGATATGGAATATCAATTTAAGAATGGATTGCCACTCATAGATACACGAAACTCGAATGCCAGCAGGAGCGGATGTTATGACCTTGTTAGTTTAAATTGCTTTTATTTCAATTTAATTTTTTATTTTATTTCATCTTCTCGTGTCTACAAGTGCTTGACATTAGCATTTTGTTAGGTTAGTTTTGTTCCTTTTATTTTTCGTTTAACGAACGTCATCAAAACGTAGTCGACGTAACATGCAATTGCAATAAATTTGTTGCTTACACATGGCCAATGGATTTGTGACGTTAATGGGGGGAGGGAATATCTCAACTGATCTCTGATGGCTGATCAATCAGTGGTGGAGGGATTGTAAACTGATTGATACCAAATGCCTGAACGCTCAACAACTGACAGTTGTTTGAGCTGAATAACAAATGAAATATTAACTCTGGTTGGGTGCACTGATAGGGTGAACTGTGGCGATCATTTCGAGGAATTAGTGTTTTAAGTGGATGATGCTATGCATTCTCCTTGTGTTCGTTCGACCGATAAGTTTATGGGATATTTTCTTGGAACGCGGCAATTGCAAATGTTTTTTTATGATCGCTGAGAATTATGTGTCATAGAACTGGCTACATGCGGATAGATGCAGTTGTTTCAGTGGGCAGTATACTGTGCAAAGAATGTAGGAAGTGAGTTCAAGTAATATCCCCTCTCCACTGCAATCCAAAGTAGAAGGATCATAATGTAAAACACCGTGATGCCTTAAAGGATCTGCATGTGGTGTCGATTGATTTTGAAAAAGCATTCGACAGATTGATATGGGTGGAGCTAGGACATCAAAGAGCTCCAGTCCTAAATTATCTACTTGAAGGAAAAGCAACGGACCCCAAAGTGCAAACGGACGATCAAACGTTCCTGCAACGAGCACTTGATGTATGGATGGATGTTTTGGACCTATATTTCAAGGCTGTATAACTCTCTATGTAGGGCATGAGCTAGTCAACATTATTGGCATTATGATCGCTGTGGCTCAGTGGATAGCCTGTTGGACTACTAAGCGGAAAATTTGACGTGTTTGAATGCCAGACACTTCAGGGATGTACATATTGTATCAGGAGTCATCATATCACCACCTGATACGAGCAAAAGGCAGGGACAATCGCAAAAGAAATGATCCAAGGTATCGTCGTCGTTGCCACAAGCATCGCAAACTGTAGTGCCACTTAGACGTAGCACATTGTAATACTTAGCAAAAGCTAAACGTCCCTTTAGAACGGTGAAAAGTTTCCTGCAAACTTTTCGGTTTAGAGTCTGCAAGAATATCGATAATTTTTTATAGACGTCCGGGAGTATTCGTTTAGTCTACCCGAATCGTGGAGAGCCATGCCACTTGCAATTGTTGTCGTAAGAAATCCAATCGTAAATGGAGAATATGACCGAAGGCTTGAGTAAGACCTTCAAGATTTCAATTATTACGAACTACATCAAAAACTCTGCTCAAGCATAGGACCATACTTGATCGCATTCGGTACTAAAAACGGTTTTCACTTAGGCCACCCTGCCGGGCCCATTGTGAGTTTAAAGACAAATTAGGTTACGTTACGCTGCGGCTATATGGGTAATGGAAGATTCGACGTTTGTGTCCCAGAGAACACCGACAAGTTTTTTTAACCGTCTCATCTCTCGCGAATACTGTTCACAAGAAAGTCAACGCCATCCTAAGTACGGTAACAGTTTTTTTCAGAGCACCCAGACAGAACAATCTACCAAAAGTGTTACTCTTATCATCACCAAGAGTAATACTAACGTAACCAAGTCAACTAACCGCTCAGACCTGTGTCACCTATTCAAACTGAAGCCGAGAGTTTACAATTTATCAAAGTCTGATAAATTTGCAAATATTACCAGTGAATCACTGAAGTTCTGCGAAAAAAAAGGATCATAGTCCAAGTATAGTGGGCCTACGTACTCGTTATGCGTCAACGCTTTATCACCGCCTGCAATGTCAGTTTCGAAGTGACACAACCACGTGTGACATCTCCCATTTAGGTATGTCAATAGAGCACACACGATTGACAGGCATTTTATCCTCATCCCATATCCCTACCTCTTAGCAGCAAACACGTTCGGAGGCAAACACCAATCCATCCTTATTATTCTTATTACTCCCTATTTCTATTTTAAGATCTTAAAAAACCTTCAAACTGAGAATAATCAATACATTCCCCCGAATATAGTCCCTTTTTGTTTATCGCCCTCCTCGCTATGTGACCTCCCTTCATCCAATTGTGCTGCGCCATGCAATCAAAGAACAAACACTCGACTCTTTGTTGACACTTAAATATGTACGAGTAGGTATGTATACCCGTCGCTTCGTTCTGCTGAAAACCCTTTGGAACCAGACTAAAATTTGAGCGCAAGGTAAACATTAGCCTCATCAATATTTAAATCGAACTGACCTTTCGTCGGTAAAGTAGGTATGCTACTTCCAAAGACGTCACAACATTTTTTTGTGTGTCAGCCCTCCTCGATAAGAGGTGACACACTGATAAATCCACAATTAAACGATTGATGGACACACTCATTTCTTTTTCGTAATTTTTTTCTATTTTTTGCTTAATTACTCGTCAGACAATGATTAATTCAATTCACAATGTAAACCTCCGCACAAATGACCCATATTCTGCGTGCCATACATCACGTATAGCACAGCATGTTGTAACAATAAATTAATATGCTAATAAGCGGACATATGTACACATAGTTTTATTTTATAAACAAAAAAAAAAATAACAAAACGAACAGAACTCGTGGCGCTGTGCAGTTTCAGCGTTTGTGGACGAGAGCCACCATAAATTTTTGCAAAAGCTGAACCACGGGGACTGCTCTGCGCTTTGGTTTGTTTATTTTTAGTCGGCGTGGTTCGCATGTTGCGTGAAATTGTTTAAAAAATAGTTCCTTTCGATTGCCGTTGATGTCTAGCGACTGGGTGCTGAAAGGAAACATTCTAATATCTCAACGTTCAATGCTAGAGCCTTCTTGATTAGATGAGGCAACTTGTGCTCCCCCTCGGTCTTTGTGACGACTTTGTGATCACAAGTGGTATGCAAGCAGGCACAGCACTATCCGCACCGTTTCCTCGTTGCCGATCTAAATTTGTTTATTTGGAGTCGTTTTTTTTCACACCCAAACCCCCCCCGCCGCCGCCTGTGGACGTAAAGTCTGATCTCGATAGGAACGCAAATAGAAATGCTTTAAGATTTTTTTTTTCTTTTTGGAAGATGAAACGATTAGCGAAGAGCGACGTCGTGTCATTAAGTAAATAAATAAAACGAGTTCACAATTTCATTATCATTAAATAAATCAAAAAATAAATAAATTAAATTCTGGTCTGCCGCTTGATGAGGTCTTCTGATATCGGTGGTTTCCTAGCGAAGGTCATTACACTCGTAAAGGGGTTGTATCTAGTTTGTTTGCAACATTTTTACCAGAAAAGGGATTTGATTAACCAGTGTTAGGCTGCTTCAACTTAACATCGTAACTAGGATCAATGAATCAAGCAAGAAAAGTTCTCTTGAGAACCGGTGAGTTCAACGACGCTAAAGGTGTCCTGGTTCAGTGTAGCTGGTTCTTTAGTTACTTAGGAAACTTTTAAACTTCGCGGAATAGGGACCAAGGTAGAAAGGCGCGGTGTTAGAATTCTTTTATGTTGTTCTTTAAGCATTTTTAGACATAAATGTGAAGTTTCGCGTTGATTTACCAATAAGTTCGCTTACATTAGTCAAAAGAATAAGAGAATCTTAAAAATGTCAAATTTTGAGCTACGCGGATTACGAACTTCCTTCAAAATGGCGTCCATGGTATGATGCTGTTTGCGAATACCGAACAAAGGTGACAAAAAATGCAGAAATTCAACATAGAATAAGGATAGAGAGAGGTAGGAATACAGAGCCAGAAGGAGAGGAGAAGAAGATACGTAGAAAAAGTCTCCAAGCTCTAGGAAATCAAAGAATCACGTGACAGGCAGTTCTACAGGAAAGTCAAGCATCTGACAGAACAACATCTGGTCAGAAGGTTAGAACAGAGGCGCATCGAAATAAAAGGTCAGCTTGGGCAGATGAAAAATACCAAGACCGCCGACTCTGATTTTTTACAAAATATTCAAATACTGAGCTCATGTTTTAGTGGGGTACATACACCAAGCATCGATCAAGAATGAATGGACGAATGCTTGCCCGATGACTGGAATACAGGCACCACATGCTACATCTACAGGAAGGACGGACCTATGTAATCCACCAACTAACGAAGCATCTTCCTGCTGTAGCATATAAGATTCTATCCAACACACGATGTGAATCTCTTAAGTCTATTTGTAACGAGGTGATTGGGAAATACCAGTGTGGATTCCGCCCCGGCACGTCAACGATAAACCAAGTCTTTGTACTAAAGCAAGTCCTGTAAGAGACGAACGAATTTCAAGTCGAGACACACGATCATTTCACCGACTTTTATGACGCGTCTGTTGGCACTCATCGTCTGGAGCTCTACAGTGCGATGACTGAATTCCGCCAAGAATTAATCCAGCATCACATGAGGATACTACGCTACGTTTCTATCACGCTTAAGGAAATATTTTAAAGTAAAAAGGAGGAGGATATCAACAAAAGGAAATCGCTTGTTTCATGGCAACTCACCAGTGTAGAAGTTTCAAATTGGCATGGCTGCTCTGCTGGTTAGGTTAGGTAGATGGGTGCCCTAGTTTACAGGAAACTTTTAACGGCTCACTTAGACTAACGATGAGTCCAGTGTGCCTAATAAATCCGTAAACCACCCAAAAATGCAAATGTGTAAATCTTAGGAGTTTGTTCAGCTCTTAGATCATCCAGCACCGCAGGGAAGTAGCTCCCAATAATGTCCTTCCTTTTGGTGGCTAGTGCTGGGCAATCGCATAGTAAGTGGTAATTTTGTCATACGCTGGGCATAACGATTTGGCTATGGCGCACGTGTCTAATCGATACCATCACTTGATAACTTTCTCGTTGCAAATAATGTCTACCTTCCCGTTCAAAGTACTAAGAGGTATGCTAGCCTCGGTAAGGCCCTGCGAGGCGCTTAGATGTGACCCTGCCCTGGATATTTCATCTGCTTTTACGTTATCTATGTGGCCCAGCACCTAACTGATGATCATCTTGTTGGCCACTGAGATAACGTTCAATCTTTTTATGCACATTTGTACAAACTTGGACCTTAGCGAATGCCTGCTTAACTGTCAACACGCAGATGCTGATTGTTTTTCCAGAGATATTTTCCTTGCTAATCATGTCCGCAGCTTGTTTTATGGCAATAACTTCGGCTTGAAAAACACTGCCCCCTCGCAGTAGATACCAGCATCAGTTTCAAGGTTCATTTAGGATCCGTCGGTAATTGTTTATTACTTCTTCCGTTCTCGGCTTCAGTACGACTGTAAGCTTGGTTTGTAATACCAATTTACATAAGACAATGTCACTGCATAATATCTAGAAAATGCTTAAATCCGAGAATTACCATAAAATATCTCCTCTTTTGCAAGCTGTCAAAAGTAAGTAACAGAGCAACCACCTTCTGTTTCGCCGATCGCATCAAATCTAACCCAACAAAAACCCTCAACATTAACAGCTTACCCTACATTGTAAAGCAGCTTTCCATGAACATACTTGGTGTCGACTAAAATCCGCTTAAAATTGTTTTTTTTTTTTTATGAAACTGAAATATGAGCATCGATGCATGCCTCCATGCACACGACCACTAAATTCAATTTTAATGCCGCACAACTCTCTCCCATCACCGAAGAGTCCAAAGAACTAGGTGTGTTCCCTGGTAAATCCCTAGTTGCGGACATTAAGCCTCCTTGCCATGTCATAATGACGTTTCAATAAATGTGCATCTGCATGCGAAAACCACGTCGTTCATTTCGAAATACCATGAGCATAGTCGTACCTATAAACAACAGCAATATGACCGTCTGTCTGTCATCTGAAATGCATGCCCGATCGTTTTGCATTGTGCGAATGCGTTCGTTCGTTGCATCTGACTGTTGTGATGCCTGTGCGCCTTCCTGGTACTACTAATGAATTGAGGAAATTTTCCAGTCGATTTATCCTGATTGCATTGCATTCTCTCTGTCCTCTCTCTCTTTCCTAGTCGTGTGGACTAGCTGTCACATTGAATTACTGTGGACAGACAGAGTGCCAGGAGATTATAGAGAACACCTCGGATGTATTCGACTGATTTTTTAAGTGGACTCACGCACTAGAAATGTCATTATGCAAACAGAACGAGGGGAACTACACATACACACGTGAGAGGTAGGACAGCTAGGAATTGCACCTGGACCTCCAGAGTTGACCATGTTTATCTACTTAAAAAAAATAATCTGTACGTGGATGTAAAAGGCGTGAAAAATCAGCACCAGCAGGAGGGAGAGAAAGGAAATTACGTAACTGGACAAGTAAATATCCTGCTGAGCAAAGGGCGCCGCGGTCCTTTTTTTTTTTGCTGTGTGTGTACACTCCACGAGTTGGCATAATTGAAGTGCAACTGTAATGAAAATCTTACAAAGCGATTCAGAGGGTGTCCTTTATACTGCGCTGCTGTACATTCAAAGAGATTGCAAAACATAACCTAGTTGCAAAGGATGTGTGTGTTGTGCAGTTGTTGGTTTCTGGAGGGAGAGGGGAATGGCTTAATTAAAGTTATACTGTAGAACCGCAAGTGTTTAGTTAGCATAGTCAGCGTCCTTTAGTGATGGTCTTCTGTTGTCTTTTGATGTTTGACTTTTCAACGACGAGGTCCAGACATCATTTAGAAGAAAATGTTATTTTAGAGGGTAAGCTGTATGCACATTCGAGAAAGTACTTGGTGGCTGTTAATAAGGCCGTGTCCTTTGGAATTCATTTGTGTCAATGTTTCTTTTGTGTCCAAACAGACTTTTGTTAGTGCGTGGCAGAAAGCCGAGAAGGCACTTCGCACTTCAGTGATGGAGAGCTTAGACAAAGGAAATTATCCGAAGTATCTTCGTATTAAGAGAGAGTGGTGTCCTTTCAGCCTAGCACGCTAAGATGCTTAGCAAAAGGAAAACGCCAATAAGTTGTCTACAGTCTTTTCTGCAAGGACCCCGCTGATTTTTTATAAACGTTCGGGACCAATCCTGCATCTGTGAGCGCCTTGCCACACACAATTGTATTCGTGAGAAACCGAATCGTTAATGGAGGCCCTGACCGGGGACGCGGGAAGACCCAATATCTTACCGAAGATTTCATTTTCCGCAATCCCATTGTGACCTGCTACCCAGACAATAGTCAGAGAGCTCTTACATTCTCGAACTTTTTTGGAACGGTTCAAAGGGTTGAGCAATGCCTTAAGCGCAGCCCGACAGTCACTACAAATGCAAATACTCCGATCCCTCCTTTCTATTCTTTACAATATAGTCGTTAGCCATTAGGGTAGCATAGACCTCTGCTTGAAAAACAGTGGCATGGTTACCTAACGTGAAGTGAAGACTGATATTGTTGCACTCCACAAATACACCGTGGGTTCCCTCATCATGACTTTATTATTATTTTCTATGACATCTGTCTGCAAGGGAAAGCAAGAATTTATCGGGATCTTAAGGCCTATTAATTTGATGCCTCCAGGTTGGGCGTAGAGCAGTTGGGGTAACTTAATTAAAGATTTTTCCTGACACTACTCGAGAGGCATAGGGCGTCAACAATGACTGCGCGCCAGCTTGTTCGAATTTCTTCTGCTTTGGCTCTCTCCAGCTCTTTCCCAGTGATCTTGATTTGTCCTCGACTGTTCCCCGTCATGATTGCTAAGGCCGTCCCACTCTTCTGCCTGCCTGGGTAAGTGGATGCCACAACATGGCATATTTGGCAATGAAGCTGTATTCGTCGTAGGGTATGACCAAATAAAAAAAAATACAAATTCTTGGCGCAACAGACCGTATGTGGTCCAAGGCCTAGCTTCTCGCGACCATTCGTGTTGTGCGTGTTATATTTTTTTCACACAAATGGAAGGGACCTACAGTTTAGAGCCATTTTCGAAAGGCAAATTGAGAAGTTTTCTCTTGACAGTTATTACTCTCGGACGTTTGTCAGACATTCGCGAGAGGTGGGACCGTGAGAAATTTGTTGGTGTTCTCTGGGATTCGAACCTCGAACCTCACGCTCAGCGATCCAACGCACTAACCACTTGAGCCACGGCGCCCACCAATGACCAATAAGAATATTTTTTAGATGATGATGACATCTACCAACCAGGCTGATAAACTTATCAAGAAAGAACTGGACAGAGTATGCGAAGCCTGCACGAAGTACGATGCCAAAATTGTAATCGTCGCAAAGTAAAGTCTCCACGGCACGGCTTCCGGGTAATAGAATTTCTACCAGCTCGTAAGGCGGTGATAAATAGCACTGCGTTTGTAAGAATACGAATCCACCCAATAACTCGGCTATCTTAGAAATGACCCCGAAGGAACGGCGAAGTCGAGGAAGACCCTAAGTGTCGCGTGTAAATGGAAAATAAGTTCGACCAAATTTGTATGCGAAACTGGGGGCGGATAGCTAACAATGTTTGGATGATGAATGCACAACAGAGAGCCACTACACCGAACTTGCTTGGACGTCTAAAGTTTTATCTCTTTTTTGGCGCCACTTGCAGCTTCTTCTCGTTTCTCGGACAGTCGACGTTTGCTCAGCGATCGAACATTTGATTAGCGGTGGGACAGCCTCAAGATAGCCCAGTTGTTGGGTGGATTCGTATTCACTCCCGCGGAGATCTATGTTAAGATCTCCAGAAGCTTTTATTGGGTCCAATATTTTCAAAAAGCGTGTGATAGCATTGATATTCCTTTCCCGTGGAGGCTAGTAATCGACGCCAACTAGACACTCATCAAATCCACAAAGAATTTCAATGAAACCAACAACCAACACACAATTTGGCCAACATGAGAGCGCCACTTTTAAGTGAATTCTTCTCTATTTTTGACTAAAACACACCAAAATCACAATACAACTTACCGAATGATGAAAATTCATCCAATTTCTTCTTAAATATGCAGATACACATCCAAACACATCTCATCGCACCCTACATCCCAGCCGACGAATAATGGCGCACAAGAATGCACGGTATTCGTTCTGTTTGTTTATACAGCAAATAATCATTAATTTCACGTTGAACGGTAAAGGCTTTGTGTGCGCGTTGCGTTACGATAAATGCACGCAACAAGGAATCTGAATTTTTGCTCATGTCGGTCACTGCCGACCAAAAAAAAGGTCGAAACTATGTAATTTCGACTTTAAGCGAAAGACTCTTTTTTTGTTGGCTTAAAATTGCCGAAATTTATTTGCGTAGTTAACACTTAAAACTGAAATATTTCGCAATTAAATTGAAATTTATCAAGTTCCTGAGGAAATCAATAAAAATATTTAAATAGCTACGCCACTAGATAAAGTATTTTTATTGAGAGCTCAGTACGATGATGGGTCGGGCGGAAATGTATCCCAACAAACCGCGCGGTGATTGGGAGAAATTGAACGATTTATCTAAGTAAATGAGCAACTACATGATATAGAGATGTATTATGCATCCGAATTGACTACGATATTAATCATAATTGCGAATAATTGGAAATAAATTATGAAATATTTTTTAAATGTCAACCACGTTCGGATATATGGCGGGGGTAGGAGGTTGCATTTGTATCAATTATTGTTCGTGTTGGCTTGTTAATTGAATAGACTGCGACAATTAACTGGAATTGTCCTTAAAAAAAAATTATTTGAAATGAAATGATGTGGTGGATACAAAATTATGTAAGCATTTCAACGTGCTTTCGATTAAATTTAATCTAGCAAATAAGAACAGGACATCTTCTTCTTTTCCTTTCGTTCGTCAAGGCTATGATCATGATAATAGGATACCCTCACACTTTACTGCATTCCTACTGGTCCGGCGCTTGTGCGGTTCGCCGATTCGACCTCAGAAAGTATCTGCAGGCCTCCCATTTACGGATTCCTTCGTCATTGAGGCCAATCAAATGATGCTGTTCTTGGATTTGTCTGATCCAGGAGTTTTTTGGTCTGCTTCTCTTCTGCTCGTGTATAGAAACGTTGATTGACATTGCATCTTAGACAGGGTTCGTAGGTACCCTCCTTTGAAAATGACAATACCAACTAAGCCGGCCCTGCTCCAATTGTCTCGTATTGGTTCTTTGACGAGAAGGCGTACTCGGATTTTTGAACTTCTAACTCGATCAAGCTTTACTCCTGCCGTCAAGCGAACTATCTTCATTTCAGCTGACGTTATTTTGCCCTTATACTTTTTGTACATTGTCCAGCATTGCGAGAAGTATGTGAGCACCGGACGAACAACTGCGGTGTAGAGCCTTCCATTCAGCTTAGGGGGCATTTGCCGATCACAGAAGATAACAGAGTTTTCCTGCCACTTCATCCACCCTACGCTTACGCGATGATTAACGTCGTTATCAATGGTTGCCTTGCTATTGATTATAAGAATTGTAGCTCATGTTTCATTATTCAATTAAGAAATACCCTTCGCTTAAAATGATCTTCTGATTCGAGTTTCTGAGTTGGATCTTGTAAGCACGCGGATGCAGATATTCCATTACAATTCGCTGTAAGGTGCCTCTTGAAACGTCCAATTCTTGTTAACGATGACGAATTGATGTCTCTGTGGTTTCTGTAACACTTTCTCTTACTGCGGCTAAGTTTACAAATGAATGTCTGCTACGAGGAACCGTTTGCAATAAAAACGGGTTTTCTCAAATTTCTCACGTTTAATTTTCGAATTGATGACTCGCACGTTTCATCATTATTTCGACCGAAAATTCCATGAAATTTGTGAACAATTTCAGCAAAAATTTGCCCACTTTTATTATTAGTTTAAGTAACAATAATACGTTGCTCTTTCGTGTAGCGTTTCATATTTACCAATCGCAACATTGACAGATGTCATACATGAAATTTTCAGGGCTATCAACCTTATAAAATAAAATTTAGTGAAATTTTAATTCTCCGTCATTATTGGGACACCTTCATTAAACTCTTATACGACACCACCTGCAGAAAACAAAACTTAAATTTCTAGTCAACCCACGTCTACGACGCCTTTACTCTGTCACAACAGAAGCGCATTCAAGGACAACTAGTCCTTTGAATTGGAAAAATATAAACGCCAATCCCTCTGGTGGTACAATTTGCAAACATCTGAGGTCTTTAAATAGAATCAAGAAATAAGGTGTTTCTATAACCACCTCACGCTGTCATCTGCACAAAGTTCTCGAGTCTGACAGGACCACCTATTTAGGCTCACACGCCAAAAAGAATGAAAGTCAGATTCAAACTTATGAAGAATTCTTACTTAACCCTTACTTCTCAGGTTTAATTATAACTGCTCCAGATCATGCTAATTTGCCGATACCTTTGAGAATTTGCTGCCATCAAATAACCTAACCTAACCTATAAGACCAGCGGCGAAGATGACATATTTCTGTCATCACTTCAGCAAAGAGCTGACACTAAAGCTATTACACTCCCTTACTATTCAGCAGTAGCTTAGCACTTGGATACAAGGCGATTGGCTACTGCCAACGGCTGGAAAAAATAATTGGCAGGCACATAATTTCTTGTGACAATTCTTGGCTGCCAAATTTTTACAACTTTTTGGTGTTGTTCAATGCCTCACTCAGCCACGGCACTCACAATGACGGTTTGTGAAAAATTTGACTAACACGAATCTGTAAAGAGCGCCCTGAATCTTTGAAGAAAAAATCGAAGAACTGCCAAAGCTAGCGAAACGAGGGTGGATGGGAAAGTCCCCGATCTGTTTCCACTGAAAACAAAACCTAAAATGTGGATACCCGAATTCAAACTTTAAGTTGAGAGCGCTTAAGACAAACTACGCTGTGAAAGACCATCAACCTCAACTAAAGAGGAAAACATAGGTTCCTAAAACTGCTTTCAGTTCAACAAAAATGTAAACGACTGATGATGCCTCGCAATTGTTTGGAGCTGTTTCAAACCGATGCAGGGAATTTTTGAACCCGATTTGTAGCGGCGGTTAATACCTGGGTTCACCACTATACCGACACCAAACAACTATACCGACAACAAGAATGGAGAATTGGCTCTGACAAAGGCAACCATTTTGGTTAATTTCCTTGTTATGTGTCGAACAATTAACTCCGTCTACTGCTGCGATATTTTGCGTCGGCTTCAGAAAAAAATGTTGTTTTACCAGGACAAAGCACGACCGCGCACATGCCGTCAAGCCATGATTGAAATTCATAACAGTGGGATTGAATCACTGCTGCATCCGCCTTATTAACCTAATCTGGCTCCGTATTGTAGATTGCAGATTGGTTGAAGGGGTGTAGGCGCCCTGCAACCTTTATAGATGTACTGTGCTACACCGACTTGTAGCTCAAGTTGACGAGGTACTCGAATTAGACCACCTTCTCCAGTCCGATATCCTTGATGATGATTTCGAGTGGATCTAAAAATTATAGGTCTTCTTCTAACAGTTAGTGGGCATTCAGGTGTTTCCCTCTTTTGTGGATCAGTGCTCCACATTCTTTTATAAGGTGCTCTGGGGTTTCCTTAACATTTCCACAGAATCTACAGTCGCCACTTCGCTCAATACTCAGTTTCCTGAGGTGCTCCTTAAGTCTGCATTCGCGAAAGGCGGGACCACGAAAAAACTTCTTGGGGTTCTCTAAGATTCAAACTTCGAACCTTCTGCTCAGTAGTCCAACGCGCTACACGTTGAAAACTAAAAATGATTTATAAACTCCCGAAATTGTTTTCGGGGTCAGCCCACCCTCTGTCTAGTCGATGAGATGAGACGCGTTTTGGGGCGTCACGTAGTTCAAGAAATTCTACTGCCAAAGACTGAGGGGTTTCGGTCCGGCTTCATGTACCTCTCCTTTGTCTTGCAACAATCTGCTAAAAGTCTGATAATTAATTACAATGCAGATGCTCATTAATATAAACTCTAAAGACCTACCCATAAGCACTTTACTCAAAGGACCTGATTCACTGTAAAAATCGGTCACCCGGTGTGTAAGGATTAGTTTCTCCTCAGACAAACTGGCAGCGTTGAAAGGGTTCAAAGTGCGTGTGTAGGATTGCAAAAATAAATTTAACGACTTAATTCCGTGCTATAAAGTTGAAGGCACTAATGGGAATAAAAAATAACACTAGACGTAGGTAGCTTACAGCTCCCTAACTATAATCGTAAAACACAAACAGTAGGCGAATCTGCATAAATTTGGATTTAGAAAGGTTGAAAATCAACTGAGTTCCGTTTCGAAAGGTGCCACCATTGTAAGCACTCTGAAATCAGCGACTCATCGATTGGAACTCTTATCGCGCCAGATAGCCAATTAAAGAAATAAGGAAAAGCTGTTCCATTTATAATCCAAGGTTGCCAAATCAGTCACCGCATTGAACTTCCACTTGAAAAGCAGCAACGCCTTACGTAATTGACCACCTATCCAACAGCTATATCAATTTTATCTATTACTCAGCACTGAGATACTAGCAGTGACCTGCATCAATTTAGCCTGAACTCTATGCGACTTCTTATCTACAAACACGACTATAATGTAATAATTTAACGAGATTAGAAACCTGATTCAGTTAATCTAGTAATTTATACCTTTGGAGCGTTCTGATAATGCATTCATTCATATTCATATTTCGTTGCATAACAAGTTGAGATAACATAACGTGGATGTGGTTATTCTTAGGCACTTAACCAGGCGTTAATCCCTCCATAATGCTCAGGGACCCAAATGATTGCCTCCATGTACGAGTAGAATTGAGTGCGATACAGATTCCCGCCTACGACACGTCTCCGGATGATTATGATTCAGATCGTGTATCTTTTAACACTTGTTTCTGTTAAATGTTGTATCTAAATGTTATATCTGGAACCAGATACAAACTCTGGGAGCAGGTGATAATTGCTACTTAATTGCACATTAATGACAGCAGTTGTGGTGGTAGATGGCCTCCAAACTCACGTATCAGCCATCAGGAACTTTTATGATAGTTTCGCGTGCGTAGGTCAGTGGCTTGATGGTTTACTTTTTCTTTTTTTTCTTTTTTTAGTTCCTTTACTAATTTGACTGTGGAATTAGGTGTAGAAATTGGTGCGTTGATTGAGTTTGAATTGATGTTCTGAGTCAGTGATTGATTTTTAAACAGCTACTGTGGCCAGAGGCGAATGGAAGCTTTTAGAGTTATCGGGAAACGGTAATAAAGATTTGAATCGTGTTCAGCATTCTAAAGAAGTAAAAGTCTAAGCATTGTTAAGTTGGAATAAAGTCAAGAGGCGTTGCACTATTTATCGAATCTGTATTGCAAGCCAACAAGAGTACAGTGTTTTGAAAGTATAGGGTCATCCAACAAGAGGTGTCATTTAGGTTGGTGGGCTGGCGGGGAGAAGTTCTTATTGAAGAAGATGTGTCCCCAGGAACTTGTATCTGCTTCCTCTTCGCCACAGGCTCTGCAGAGCTACTCTTCCTTCAAACGCAGCTTTTTCATATGATACCGCAGAGTGTTGTGCCCTATGATACCCACGAGAGTGGAAATAGAGGTCCAGTCTTTCCGAACAAGTCTCTTGGTTTTAGCTTTATCAAAAGAGTGCCATACTTTCCTTGTGATAACGCAGGTTCCTATGGAGTTCCACCTGTAGTTTGCTTATCTCATGGCTTTTTTTCCCTGCTTCTATCAATTCTATCAGCCTAGTCTAGTCTATTAATTCAGTAGTCGGTGCCAAGCCACCTCTTGCCAGCTCAGCCTTCTCATTGCCTGGTACGGCCAGTATCCGATGGCTACCACTTGGAGGTAGAATAAGCGCAATTGATATGTAGTAACAGTTGCAACACCCACCCACCGGCACGTACCAGTGCTGCTTCCGGCCCGGCAGATCGACAATAGACCAAATTTTCACATTAAAGCAAATTCTGGAAAAGACCATGGCAATTTAAGAACAGGCGAAACGAGTTGGTCTTGAAGTAAACGAGGACAAAACTAAGTACATGTTATAATAGGACAAAACGTCACTGTTGACAGCAGTAACGTCGAAGCGGTAAAAATCAACTCCACAAACGACACTTTAGTGGAGATTCGATGCACACTAACCCAAGGAAATCGCTGCTACTTCGGTTTGGCAAAACAACTGGGTTCAAAACTCCTAATTCGGAAGACGAGATGCATGCTCTACAAACCATTAATCCAGCCAATTCTGCTCTATGGTGCCGAGTGCTGGACGAAAAGCAGGACAGCAGAGCAGAGTTTAAATATTTTCAAGAGAAAAATTCTTTGTCGAATAAGATACAACTGGGAACTCTATGAGCTGTTCCAAGATGTGGATGTAACCAAAACACGTCGACTATACTGGCTCGGCCACATCGAGGGAATGGACAATATTGCTAAGACGATCTTCGAATGCCAGTCCCCAGACTCGAGATCACAAGAAAGACCAAACCTACGTTTTAATGGCCAATCTATTGCGGATGCCAGAGCGCTTTGTCTGAAAACAGGAAGCATCGTCCCCTGAAGCATAGAAAGCTGCCATGTCTCAGGCAGGGACCCTCCACGAGTTAAAATCCCGTTAAGTTAGCAATTTGCGACATCGAAAACCATATTGTGGCCTTCATAGCGATAATTAGTGGACCTTGCAACGTCTGGAACCATCAGAAATTTTGTATTTCACACTGTTAAGTTGTTGGTGGACACTGTTGTAGTCAATGACCATCAAAAATCTGAATGTTCTCGCATTTATAGAACTCCACAGGTGGACAAAACTACGCAATTTGAAACTCAGCGAAAAAACCGCCGCGAAAGCAGAAAAACTTGTCACGAGAAATGAAAACGGCACAGAAATCCATGTGTTGCATTACCAAACAAAATGTAGAACTCAGTGCATACAAAAGATGATCACAACACGATGCACAAACACAAAGTTTTCAAACAACCAGTGGACTTTCCAACAGGATACTGCTCCCATACGCAAGGCAAAAACAACGGAATAGTAGATCAACAACTATCAACCAGGCTTCACATCAACAGACGATCAGCCGCCAAGTAGTCCAGACCTCAATCCTTTGAATTTTAACCCTAAAATATTTAGTCCTTAAAGCGTGCATTTATTCGTGTGTACAGCTTTCCCATCGATGAATTGGATGATGGCTTGAATGGCGTTATATGACGTTGTTGGTTTATTGGCTTTGGCCAGAGACTTAAAAGAGCCCAAGAAAAAGAGTCTAATATCGATAACATCACCCCTTCTCGAAATAACGCGACTTGGAAACTTTGCGCTCGATAACGCTGTGTTTGCTGTGTGGCACGTAGCATTGTCTTGTAGGGACTACATATTATAATATCCATATTATCGGACTCAGTCCCAAGCAAAATGTACATGTCATCTCTCGATATCGTTCGCAGTTGACAGTTACTGCCTCGCCTCTTTCATTTCGGAAGATATATGTATGTCCCGATGATACCAAAATTCACAAGGAAACTTCTGGAGCTAATGCAAATTGGGATCTTAGGGATTGGGTCTTAGAACCAACAATTATGATTGTTTACGATGCGTTTGTAAAATGGCCAAAAATATGCTTCGTCACTAAAATTGGAATTCGTTTCTAACTGCTCAGAAACATAGTCAGCGAACGTCTGACGCACGATGTGGCCTTAAGATGATCTTTTCACTAAAATTGGAGTTCGCGTCTAACTGCTCAGAAACCTAGTCAGCGAAAGTCTGACGCACGTTGTTGCCCTTGTGGCTTTAGTTCTAGTGTTAACTGAATTTTGTATGAATAGAGATCCATGTCTTTCTCCAAGTTGCGGTTGCGGAAAAACCCACGAATAGGTTTTGGTTTGCAAGCGGACTTTCAGCAGCAGCAGCAATATTGTTAAGCGAGCGTTGCGGTGATGCAGAGTCACAGCTCGAACTTTACTTTCTCGAATTTCACAACCGACCTATCATTCTGCCGGCTCTTCTGACACTTATGTTCAGTACATTCTGGCAAATCAACATGAACAGATTAGGCTTGAACGGCACTGCCAAATTATCCAAATTCACTTTGAAATTCGGTCGTCGATTCGCAGTACTTATAGGCGACTTTGTGATTTTCACGCGGCACATAATCGCCCATCTGAGCAAGCATCCAGATTCCTGTGGATAAAATGAGTACAAGAAGTTCCAAATTTATTCATTCAATTGGGGCTTTATCCGTCCATTAGGTTGGCGCACATATCTCACAATACATCGGACTAAGATCCATCCGGCGCAGGAATTCAGGCCATAAGACCATCCTTTGCATAGTTCTTTCGCTGATTGGACTCTAGAACAAGTTGAACGCTGATCCATTGTTTAGTTGCAAAATTGTGTTCAGCTACGAGGTACTTATTTATAGGTCAAAGGATTTGCTATTTTCGCGTATAGAATCCAGAAGAGACGCCACATATACCATTAGAATCAGAAAAGTGCACCATGTGCTCATCCTCGGATCTTATTTCTTCAGAAACGAAGCAAGGGCTCGGTCTAGGGTCAACGAAGATAGTTACCGGACGGTGATGAATGAAAATTTGTTTTCAAAATATGAATGACATTGACCCGGAATGTAATTGCAACAAAATTACTTTTCTTGCCATACAACGGCTGAAACCATCAACTAAATTGAAATTTTGACAATAAGTTCAAATCGAGAAATGGACCAAAATCACACGATTTAGCACCGCCCGATTAATTCTAAGTGAAGTCACTGTTTTATGCTTATAAACCAGCAAACAATTAATACCTTGGAAACCAACTTAGTTGGTGTTGCTCATTGAATACGACCACTGCTTGAAAGTAATATAAAATTTGACAGACGGTTCGTTAAATACAGGCCGTAACGATATGTCCAAAATCATTTTCAAATATTCGTGCAGTGAAAAGGTTGCGCACTACCTCCACTATTGTTCATGGTAGTAATAGGTGGTGTAATCTAAGCATCGTTGACGGAAAAAAGAGATATTCTTTATAATCTAACCTCAAACACCTTGACTATACTGACGATGTGCAATTGCAGATGGCTTATAACCTAAATTCTCGACTGAGGATGTACACAATAGCGAAGCAATAGGAGTTTTTTTTTTACTTAGGAAGCATTGTCTACACCGACGGTAATTCGAAGCAAAACGGACACAAAGCTCAAAAATGCAAGACCAACTGATATGCTTAAAGAAACCACATTTCTTTGTTTCTCAAGCACAAAGTCTCCCTCTGTCCAAAGAATTGAGTTGTGTCCACAATTAAAGTCCCGTCCCTAGCTCCCGACGGACTACATCTCGCAAAATTAAGAGAAAGTGTTTTCAAAATTAGCTGAATGCCCTCGAAAATGCTTTTCCGGACTACACACAAATCTTCGAGTAAATATTTAACTTAAATAATTTATACGTGACCTGACATAATATAAGAAACTATAACAAAGAGAACCCTTTGCAACTTCTCTCTCTAAGAGGTAAGCAAATCCATCAAGGACACGTTCACACCATCCCCAGTCACCTAGTATCTGCATCAATAAATCTTTTAATGCAAACGATCCCTAAGCCACGTGCTCAGTAATTATTTACACGGTACCTTTGCCATTTGCAACTACACTCATAGATCTCCTTCAGATTTAGCAATGTAAACACGCGCAAATAAAGAGAAACAGTAGCACTAATTATCAAAATGTAAACAGCACTTTAACTACAATAAAGTATCTAAAGATACTCCTTACTTACCTACCGAACTCTCTGTGCGTTTTGTGTTTACATAAAAAATCGAAAAAAAAAAAAATCGTAATAAATCTGACACAACACAATCCGCCGCCGCCGCGCGATGCTGTTAATCAGTAACTCAAGCAAATATGAATGAAAATCTACTTTCAATTCGATTTGAATGTTTAATTAATGACTGACCGTGTCAAAGGGGTGAATTGATTTATGAACTGGATTCTGGATTCACTCGATTAATTATTATTTACCCTCCAACAGTGCTGCACGCTAAGGCGTCACAACATTTCATTTAAAAATAAATTATTACACTTCTCACTACACAACCATCAGACGTTCACACATATTATGAAGCCCGACACACTATCAATCACTGATAAACAATTTTCACAACGCAAGCACTTTAAAGTTAAAATAGTGAAAGGATTACTGCAGACAATGGATAGTATACCACCATCTACAGATACAGATACTCTGCCTCTTGTATTTCCAAACTGACCACTGACACAGTGAACGATGATGAGCACACTGTAATTCAAATAGATTCCTCGATTTTATTTTTTTTCCTTTTTCACACGAAAATTGCACGAGGAAAATAAGAAACACGAACAAAACAGAGAAATCATAAAAACATTGCCGCCTTTCGAAGAAGAACCGCACGTGTAATTATTAAAAGAAATCAAAAAGAAAAACAAAAAAAAAAACGGTGTTCCCAATACAAATCGAAAAGAAAACGCTGATTAACTGATTTTTATCCGTTTTTTATCGTAACGTCAGCCGTCAGCGTGAGCTCGAACAAAAATCGACACCAACTGACGATATCAGGGTGACCGCGAATCAGAATATTCCGCTGCCGCCGATTGACTGTCGCGAACACGGCAAACGGCAACCACCGCCACCACCACGAACACACCAATAAGGTGAATCTCGTTTCTGGAATTGAAACACAAAATTCCAACAAAAGCAACAGCAATGTTGCGCTAAGGCAAGGTAACCTGCTACAATGAAGCCCAAGTCGAAGCCAGCCAGCGGGGGATGTTGCTGTTGCTGTTGGAGTTCTTGTGCTGTGATTCCTCTGCAAGACAGAAGCAGCGCACTATCTATCTGCAGTGACGCCAAATTGATGAGATACTATAGTGCGACTCTGCACAACGTATATCCATTGACAAGTGAAGTATCTAAATGCACTACCGGAAGAGTCCTCAGAGTTTCGCACTTTATGTCCTCAATGTCGCCGACAACCGACTAGTGGCAGATGGAAATTCATGCTGAAGGTTGACTCTTTGGTTGGAGTGAATTCTATTGAAAGCACCACGACAGTCGAGACAGAAAAGTATATTTTTCTTGTGCTGCGCGATTATGAAGTAAATGAGTTGTGGGAACCACTCGGAATCGGAGCGAAGACGAAAATGAGTTAAAATGTTCGAGTGGAAGGGTAGGGCTGCCATGACTTCATTCTGAAGGATTTTAGACAATCTTTTTCTGTAGAATCGAGTTGGAGTGCAATCAGATGTATATTAAGTCGTGAAATTTTAGCTTTAGGAAGGTAGCAAATTAGAATTAAAATAATAAATTAAACAGTGAAGGGAGGAAATTCAAGAGCGGAATCATATAAAGAATTCCGCGTATAGTTAATGCAAAGAAATTAAGTGGCTAGGGTATGTAAGGCCTTTCAAAGACACAGTACAGCTAAGCTGGACTCATTTTGAAAGTCTGATAATTTTTAAACAAATTTAATGCAGGAGGTCAACCATATTTTGCTTGCGGAGTTCGAGCAAAATTACTCGACTGAATCATTTGCTTCTGTACAAGCAGACTAAAATGATAGTGAACAGGGCGCGATCGGGTTTTGCTCTTCATCAATTAAAGTAGATCACCAGGTCCTGGTTGCATATATACGGAAATGCTAAAAGGAAGGCATGATATTCTCGTTAAGGCTATGAGTGGTTAGGGTTAGCTTAGCCTTTTGGTTTTTGCCATCTCCTTGGTTTGATGTGAAAGTCAATTTCATTCCCAAGCCAGGTAAAGATGAATACACTTTTGCCGGTAATGCGAAACAAATGTGTTGACATCCTTGTAAAAACAAGGGTTTTCTTAGCTCATTGGAATATGCTACCTATTGTGTGAGATGTTAAAGTCGCTATTCTCAGACCAGCTGCCTATACTTTCCAAGTGATGCCATACAGTGTACGTGCGATGACGTATTGAAAACAGTGGTAGATCCTGTGAATATTCCCTTCATGATTTTGTCTACTATGAGTAAATGTAAGAAAGGCTGGACAAAAGGAGTTATATTCTGAATGTGCCTGTTGCCATAGAGAGTACCAATAACAGCACCACCTATGATGTCATGCGCAATTGTACCAAAAGTCGTGAAGTAGATAAAACCATCGTCAGATGGATATATTTTAATGTTTCATAGTGAGGGTCTGGTGCTCCCAATGTTAAAGTATGTGATTGAAAGCTGATGTGGAATAGACATGTTGAACTTAAATGGACTTGGATTCTTAGAAGTTCTTTTTTTTTTTTAAGATTGTTCTCTTCTACGAGGTCCCTTAAAGATTTTTCGAGGCATTGTTTTTTTAAGTTAATTTCTGTGCACAGCTTGCACAGTTCTTGATGGAATCTTCTTCTCCATATACCATCAATGCAAATGGAACCAATGCACTTCGATCTGATATTGACAAAGTCCATACTATAGCGCCATACAGTAGGACGGAGACTATAAGGGTTTTGTATGCTCATAGCGTGTTCTTGGTTTTTCTTAAGAGCGACATGCTACTGCCACTTATATAGTCGTCCATCGTAATGTACAGCTAGGGCTGTATCCCCGTGTTCGTAGACAACGTGTTCTTCGTTTTATCCTCTTATAAAACGAGACCCATTCTAGAAGCTTCATTTCATTGTTTGCAAAGCTGATTTTAACAGCGCCTTCCTATACTCACAATAACAATAGTCACAATAACATAGGTGAACTTAAAATCGATGAATAGGTGATTATCGATTTGTAATTCTTGTGTCTCTACAGATTTTGGCTTAAGTAGATGAAATACGATCTAGTAAGCGTTGTTGAATAATCTTATGCGTCCGTATTTGGCACAGATGGGGAGGTTTCCTTAATTATGTTCTACATTCAACAGATTGCAATTGGCTGAAATTGGGACCAGTGGGCTTAATGAAAGTATGTAATGTAATGTCTGGCACAGGAGAAATGAATTCACACATGAAGCACTATTTCCTAAGTTCAATAGTCTTTGTATGAAGTTCAACAGCAATATGAACCCTATCGTAATGTTCGGTAAAAATGTAGTGCACATCCCTGAGCAGATAAATGGGTGAAAATGCAACTAAGGATCACTAAAGTCCTTGTTATATGTAGGTGAATTCTCATACTCCCCGCCACCTGAACCTTAAATGCTGCGTATTCTATGTGAAATCCCAACTTTGATACCTATCCATCGGTTGTGATTTATCAAGTATTCACGGCATTTCAAGAAATTGTTCCATTAATAGATATCTATTTACGGAGCTGATGACTACACTTTATATTATCTTATCAATGCGTATAGTAACAAAGCGAATTAAGACCGAACAGATTCAGAAGCTAAATTTGAAGCAGGTAGACCGAAGAAAATGATATCTTTTTGGCTCTTTGGACTATATCAAGCTAATTTTAGATTAGGAGCTACAAATTGGCCCATGCATGTTACTGTCTGCTTACACAGGTAATACTGTGACATCTGACCACCAGCAGTGACAAGTAAACCACTTTGATTTGAGGGATTTCTGACGAATATCCGAAGGTAATACCGGTCATGTTAACTTTAAACTGTGTGAGAAGCTAGGCCCTGGACCCATAGGGCGTGTTACGCTAAATTTTTGAATTTTTTTTTGTCCAACTCTGTGACAAAGTAACTCTTAAGAGTCTTCATTCTTCTGTCAGCAAAAACCAGACAAACACACAAGAAATGACTCCATTCTCCTTCCTAAAATTCTATAGTACACGTTACAAAATACCGAGAGGTGTTCCTTATGAATATCAAAGGCGAATAGACCAGGTATGGTGCCAGCAACGATGTGTGTTACTACGACTAAATTTAACCCGAGCCAGTCTTAGACTGGCCATGACTTTTGTTACGCTTGTGTCTAGGTGGTCGCCGAGGCTCAAGTGGTTAGTGCGTTGGATCGCTGAGAGGGAGGTTTCGAGTCCTAGAAAGCACCAAAAAGTTTTTTCACGGTCCCACCTCTCGCGAATGTCTGACAAACAAACGTCCGAGAGTAATAACTGTCAAGAGAAAGACTCTCAATCTGCCTTTCGGATATGGCTCTAAACTCTCTTTAATTTGTACCATTTTCCTCTTAAATTTTCAGAATCGACCACAAGGAGCCACATGAAAGGTGAAAAACTCCGACCTGAGGTGTTCCATTGTTGATTTTCCTTTTGCTTCTTACGTCCGCTAGAGATAATTTAATTTCATCCAACTTGAACATCATTCTAATCCAATTACAAGGACTCCTACGAAGCCGAATTCTTTTGCTCCCTACTGTAACTGCAAAAGATGGAAAGAACGACCTAAAGTATTAGAAACGACACCACCGCATCCGTACGAGTTAACTAATTTTTTTCAACTAAATGCTCGAGTCAAACTCCGAAGGAACTCCGAAAATGTTCTCAACTCAGACTTCCCCTTCGAGTACAAATAGTTTTGGAATGAATGAAATTTGAATTTCTGTTCCGCTCTACAGATTGTAACGGACAAATTGAGCGAAAGTATTCAGATGCAACTTTATCTGCATCCACTCAATCTGTATGGCGCAGCAAATGCAGAACTGAAGCTCATTGCAGGTGCAAAATGTATCTCAGAGTGAGAATTGTATGTATGTACTCGTATATTGTATCTTTTTTCCATCTTCATGAATGAATTCAATGCATCGTTTCATTTTGTTTGAGTTAAACAAACGCGGGTTGAATGAAGGAGAAACCTGTTTTATATTTTGGCGGTCAAACGGAGAAATGGTATTCTAAAGTTACGTAACTTGGCCAATGGAAGTGCCAGAAAAATTTATTCAAACCAGTGGAACAGTGGCGTACAGGTTAAGTGGATTCTGTAGCATGCAGATACATAGATACAAATAGAATTTATTGATGGCAAGTCTATTAATTTTTCGAGGTTACCGCTGTCATGTGGACATGTAACATCAAAGGGATGGCGGCAACTGAAGGGTGGCTATTGGTTGGTTTGTTTTTGAAATTGCTTTTAAAACAACACCGTGGAATATTTTTTAACAATTCTTATTTTATTGAAGAGAGTACACTTTCCGACTATTTCTGGAATTTGATTTAATTCAATAGGCAGCCGTGTTTGGCTTGACAAGAGCCCATCCTGTCAGCCTAATTTTTCAGAGCATACTTGCCCTATAAGCGTCCAAGAGCATCAAATTGTAATCAATCGATTTTTTGGACACTCAGGTCAGATAAGTGTATGCCTATTGATCTGATCGGACCCTGTAAGTGCGATTTTCGACAGAAAAAGTTTACGCTTGACTAAATTTTAACACTATTGCAGATCCTGGAGAGCACCCAAGATGTGCAAATTAATACATACCTCTATCCATTTCAAAGCCGTCTATGACTGCATTCGTACGGAATATTCCTTCCAAACTCATCTGCCATCATCAAAAGCTGACGAGCTGTCAACATCATCCTTGAAAAGATTGTGCGAAACCCACAGCCAACGCCAGGTTAGATTGGTTATAGGTTATAGGGGAGTAGGCACACCACGACCTTTGTAGATCTATTGTGCTTCCCCGACTTGGAGCTATAGTCCACATTTCTCTAGAAGGTCCTCTGAGGTGTCATCAATATCTTCGTAGAATCTACAGTCTCCACTCTGCTCAATACCCAGTTTTCTGTGGTGGTCCTTAAGTCTATAGTGACCCGATAGAAAGCCTGTAAGGATACAAAGCCGGTTCTTGTTGATGTTCATATAGGCCTTACTTTCCCGTTAGAGATCTTTGGTCTGTCTTAGTCTGGGGAGTTTCTCCCAAAGTTACGCTCTTTAGCAGTCTTCTTCCTTTCTTAGTTTTTCCCGTACCTATCGTATGCGATCCCACCGCACAAAATGATTCCAGGCCGGTAAGGACGGTTGCTGATCATTATCTTGTTAGTTTGTCAGCTGCTTCATTTCTCTCTACTCCTACGTGACCTGGTACCCAGCAGAGGATGACTCTGTCGTCCGGATGAGTCCCAATATCACTTCCAGTGGTGATGTGGGACAGGTTCTCATAGCCCCTGTTATGCAAATGTAAGCTAGCCTCTGTACTTTTCAAGGGTTTTCCTTGTTGTGCTCAGCTTGGTTTTCGGCCTTAGCAAGCAATTGAGTAGTAAGGCCCTGTCCCATGCCAGTCTTACCCTTATCATGCCAGTCTTACTTTTCGGTGGGGAAACTATAAACTTTAATGAAAAATTCTTCATAAGATATTCGCTCCCTTTCGCATTGGCGAGCTTTGGAAGAGAAGATTCAACAACGAATTATACGAGCTGTATACTGTACACCGGCCTAGTCAAAAATCTGTGCATTGGACGTTTGAGAGGGCTAGGATATGTAGAGCGAATGGATACCAATGCTCCGGCCTGCATAGTTTTCGAGTCTAATCCGGAGGGACAACGCAGTAGAGGAAGACCTCACCTAAGGTGGCGCGCACAAGTAGAAGGGGACCTCAACCAATTGGAGAGGCTTGTTGGTTGAGGTCCAGGTTCACCCTGAACTGTACGCCACCTTAGGAAGTAAGCAAGTACTATTACGGTTGAAGGGAGGGTTTTTAATGAGTGAAAATTCAGACTACTATAAGCATGAAAACGCCGAAAATTACTCGAAGCAAAGACTCTCGTCCGCTCTCTGCAGGAGAGAGCGTCCTTTATCATGTCGACATATTGCGGCAATTAAGATCTTTCGAAAAGTTACTTCATTCACTCACTTCATCCCGGAAATTTACTAAACTCTGACTTGTTTTTGTAAAATCAAATTTTTGACGCTACGAGTGCTCACCAAACGCCGGCAAAATCCGATGACCATGCACTCTCTGACCAGAGTACATGAATCCTATTCTTCTCATTATTATTCCAAACGCCCGCCTTTACTGTCGATCTTGCTCCACATTAGAGACTATAAAACCAATAATACGTCAATTTCGCCCCAAAAAAAAGCCTTTTAAATGAAACCGCCTCCAATTCACATTCATGAATAAAAGTATCTCCCGCGTACATCGGTCACATCGCGCATACCAATTCCCCGTAAGGTGCATTCGTCTGACTATCAATCAGCTTACTGCAATGCGCGATCTTAATTATTCTCCCCCGAGCCCCAGTGACGGCCCTGGGCAGGCTGAACCCAATCAGAATACATTACACATTGATCCCCCGAAAACGCGCTAATAGAACTCCAGACAGGACTTAAACGGTTTTGCCTGGATGGCATTTTGATCGCGAAGCAGGCGCTACTACTGGTCTTGAATTATTAATTTCGATAGTAAATTTCATTAGCAATCACAGCGTGCTAGGAATATGATCTCCTTTTGGATCTACGAGTATAGCGCTGACTGCACCTATGGCAGTGTGCAACACCTGAGAAAGTAGGTATTCATCATCACACCTGATTGCGATTTATTTCGGTTCGGACGCGATCGCATTAGAAAGATCGCTGGTTTTTGCTCTCATTCGTCTGAGTCTGTGTACGGTGTGGGTTGTCGATTATTTATGGATATAATGCGACTGTTGAACTACCGTCGGTCGGTCGATCGTTTGCCACCGCATGCCTGTGAATGAGCCACACGGTCGCATTAGGGACTGTGATCGTTTCATGGAAGGAGGGGGCCAGGGAATGGTCGGAATGTTTATTGTTGATTGCGATACGTTTATGAGGTCTTGGAATTAAACAATCAGGATCTTGGAATGTCTATGCATTGTCTGCTATGTGGTTAGAGAGGCAATAAAAACGAGTAAAAACATTTTTAGATTGTATCAGGATTTGAAAAATTAACGAGAAGAAAGGCGGCTAACGTACGAGTAAGTAGTCGATGGGTAGTGGATTATATTGCGAAGCGAATTATCGAAATGATTTCCCATTAAAAATGAATAATGACCAGCGTGAGAATGTCAAAAGACAGGCGAATGAAACTACTGAGGACAAAGGAAAATGATCATACAGCAGATACAAATAGAAAAAGTCGTAGATACTTATTAGAGTTAGATAAATGCGGTCAACCTCAAGCGTCATAAGACGTGAGCAACATTTCCGTTACGGTTCGTTGTTCTACAATGCGCCGAAGGTCTCTTCAGATCATTTCCAAGCAATTCCTCCTCGATGGCCCAACTGCTCGTTTGCTTACGTTGAGTTTACCTCTCCTTCCGACCTGAACGAGTGGAATCCATTTTCATGACGTGTGGTAGGGTATTGACGTTTTAGACCTGTTGTTTCACGAAGCTGCTTCTTTGAGGTACAATTCTACCAAAAAAGCCTAAAATGATGATCTATTTACGAGGAATGTTCTTAAAATCAACGAGTAAATCGAATAAGTAATTCCAAACCCCTAGCAAGCCTCGAGTATTTTGGGCCAAGATAGACTTATATCACGTTACAGCCGAGGTTCGACTGGGGATAAGTGTAACAACCAAGGAAAATCACTGTGCAAAGGTACGAGTCGAATGTCGAAAGACTACAGTTGCACGATGGTCAGAATCTTTGCCGAACTTACTTACTTACTCCTCTGATCCTCGTAGGGCACAGGGCGTCAACAATCGTGTTCGGAGTTCTACAACGCGCTAGAGCTTCCTCCAAGCCATCCAAAATAGCGAGTCTCCTAATAAATACTAAACGTGACAAGTATTAGTTGGTCTGTGGCCTAGCGACCCGCAACCTTAAAACATTCATTGCTCCAAAACGGCAACACGCGCGATACGGACACATCTCTCAAAATGTCTTACTGATTCCTAGACTGGGCAGAACCACCGGGAACGCTGCCAAGATCTCATCAGAAACTCCACTACTGATGTGCTGGGTTTCAACAGACCTCTATCATACAACACCTGGTTTAAAGAGAAAAACCGGCAAGTGCGAGTACACACAAGAAAACGAGATGCATATAGAGCGGCGCAAGCTCTACGAGCCAATGATCTTCCCGTAGGAGGTTGTTGTACGAGTAGACCATCAGTCGGTACCGAGAATTTGCAAAACTATTTCTGCAGACTAAATAAAGGCGGCGAAGGTCGCTGTGAGAAGAGAGGAGCTCTTCGAGTAGCAGTCTTTTTTTATAAATGAGAGAGCAACCAAATCCCAGAAATTCTAAGACACCAACTCCTTTTTTGGTTGAAGAAACTCAGATTTTATTCGTTTCTCTGTTGTGCTTGGTGGCTGTGATTGCTGTTTCCCTAGCGGGGTTTGAACTTACACCGGCCAGCGAACACACTACCTACTACTGTGTGGCCACCGTGGGGATGTTAACCGAAGCGTCTAGAGCAGAACCAGGCGTACTGGGGAAAGCTCACAAGCAGCTGAAACAGACCGTTTTTTGGAGTTTGGAGAAAGCAGCAGTGACGTATTTACGTGAGTCTTATTCCACCACACAACCGAAGCGTATGACAGGAGGGGTCTTATCATTGCCGTGTAGATCCAGACGACTGTCATTGGCGAAAGCCCCATGTCTTACCAAATGCACCCTTGCATTGAAAGAAGACTGACAGCGCTTTAGAGGTCTTTAGTTCGACATGTTTCGCCAAAAGAAGTTTACTATCCAGGTTCGTCAACACGACCGATGCAGTATACCAGCTAGGGTTATTTGGCTCAGCCCGCTAACAGCCTCAAGACTGGTTGCGAGCCGATGTAGACCTGTTTTTCTGGGAAGTGAGTCCGCAGCAGGAGACTGAAAGCCTCTGCCTTCGACTCAGTGAAAGTTCCATCAGGTTTTCTGAGCGATTCCGGCCTGTTTGGTTTTCCGTTTCTGAGAACTTAACCCAACCTTCTGGTTTCACTAAGGGTTTCGATCTTGTTGCAAAAATTTCTATAGGAGGCTTGTTTCGAAGTTCGAATTGATCAGTCCTCTTCCAAATTCATCTTAACGGACCTATTCAGAAGTTTTCTGGTTTCCTTACGCATTCGCATCAGTTTTAAGTTCCACCACGGAACTGGTCTTTTGCTGGGGGTTTTCGTCACCGGACACGTTAGTTCAAAACATATGGTAAGGGCGCTATTCAGATCTTGAACAGCCCCCTCTACCTGTCGTCTCCTTTTGAGTTTTGATGGAGCTCTGACAGAGTTGCCTAGCTCCACCTGAACCGTATCCAGTTTGTTTTCCTCGGATTCCTCCTCTCCTCCAAAGGTACAACTTCACATTCGATTTGGAACCCGATGTACATACCTACGGTCTGATAGGATAAGTTCTGGCGAAACTCTCCACTTTGTAATCAACTTAAAGTAGCTGTTGGACAGGGTCAAGTCAATAACCTCCCGCCTTCGCGTCGTAACAAATGTCGATTGGGACCCAACATTGTTGGTGAAAAGATCGGACAATGAATGAAATCCAAAAGTCGATCTACTCAAGAGGAGTCTTACTACCATTAAATTTTAGGCTTCGTAGGAACGATCTTTTACTGTGCAACACTGTACAACCTGAAGAAAAGAGAAGACATACCACTTTCTGAGAAGATGTTATATCCACCAGGAATTGAAGAGACTCCACTGTCAGTGGGATAGAGCAACCAAAAGATTGTACCTCCGATTACCTTTGCCTAAGATCTTCCGAAGGCTTTACGGATAAGTAAAAGACGTTACTTTTCCAATCTCAATCTGCAGTGGCTTGAACCGTAAACTGTCTTTCAACTCAGTTCTCTTGGAATTGCCATAACCTTTTTTGGCATGAAAAAGTATGGATTTCGACCTCCGATCAATCTCTGATTTGCTATATAACGGTCTCCAGAATTTTTATTTTACTCATGTCTTTCGTTAGAACATTCATTTTTGCGTATCAGTTCACACCCACACCCATCCCAGGCTACCATATAAGGAAAAGTTGAGAAATGGCTAAGAAATCGCCCGTATAGAGCGTCTATCTCCCGGCCTATGTACCCAGTAAAGGTATCCAGTTGTACTACTAAAAAAAAATGAACACACAAAAAAAAATAAAACAGAAACTTCCTTCTCGATGTGACTTTCATCGAAGCATCCCAATTATGAGGGTACACCACCGCCATCGACAATTTGAAATTCTAACACGCAACTTAATGCATAAAACCGCTATACCGCCACACAGAGTTCATGCTGATGTTTGATGAATGATCCATGTGATTCTGTAGAAAGCCAAGGAAACCAATAAATAATTCAACGTCATCACTGTCTGAGCCAGCAACCTATAAAAGACTCATAAAAACAAACTGGAATCCCAAGATATGAATCATCAATGATCGAGAACGATCACACAAAACAGCGGGAGAATCGGCTAGAGAACTCCAGTCAATACCATTAAAATGCTTTAACGTCCATGCTGAGCGTTTTCCAATTAGAAAATCATGTGGAACTGCCTCCGAACACCATCATTAGCCACCGAAGCTGATAATGAATCTATGGCTACCTCTTTCACCGACGCAACGATGATCCACGAAAGATGATTCCTTCTAATTTTGTACTCGTCCACCGACAAGACACAATCACGCACAGCATGAGGCCAACGGTTAGGGAAGAAGTATTGTACAACTACGTCTTGAGCTCACCCATTCATCCACGACCGCGACCAAGAAACAACGTCCACTTGACATACATGGTGGGAATTTATGGAAGCTCATGCAACGAACACAGAGTCATTAAAATCCCAAGAATGGCCATTATTTCCCGAATGCTTTGCGCGCGCGCGCCCGCGTGCTCCCTAGCTCCTTCGCTCACATTTTGTGCTGGGAAAAGCGTCTCGTCTCCAGCATCCGCGACCGCGGTCAGGGCAAAGATCTAACCAACCACATACAGCGGTTTCTTGTTGGTTTTTCTCTTCCTGTTTAATGATTTGCCGTGGATTGTGTTGCTGGTTGCGTGATTCTTCTTCTTAAAGTCGTATACGACGCGTGAGGCGAATCGTTAATTGGATGATGCGACCAAAGCTATGCAATTGTCCTATCGATTGAGGAAGCAAAGATGTACTCGTATATGGGTGCTGCCTTGTGAATGGATGGAGTTAACTGGTTGGGATAGTCTTAAAGATTCCATTTTTTTTTTTGTGGGAATGGGAACCATGCGATTAATTAATAAATTCAATTTCAACATTACGAACTGTCGCGAGACAATATTGGCGTCTAATTGTCGTTGACCGATGAAGAAGGCCCTTTGTTAATTCACAAAAGTCAAGTTGTGGTCATCTAGCTTTAATTAGATTCTAATATGTGTACTTGCAAGGGGTTTTGTTAATCATGTGCATGAGTAAGCAGACGAGATCCAAACCAGATGCGGACTGTTGACTGAACTAGTCGTTTGAAAGACAGCTTTAATTAAAACCTAGATGGGAGCATGTGGATGAGTAATGGATTTTTCGGACAAGTCCAGTTTGCCACTGCTTTCAGCGTCAATCTGCAAAATAAGAGGCAGCTATATGGCTCCTCTGAGCTGAGGAATTCGTATCTTCAATTTAAGAGGTTTCACTTTACCCTTCCATTTCAAGTCAAGGGCCTGAGAACTACCATTGCTGCTTAGGCTGGAACAAAAAGACTAATTTAACTGATTTAACGACCGCAGCAAATGTGGAAAGTAGTCTGGGTTAAGCCGTCATATGTGGAACAAGGACCTGCGACATGTGTTATGAAATTTTCTACAATCAACAGCCGGCGCAGTTTGCTTTCAGAGGCAGACTTAAAAAAGAAAACCCCGACCCGGATCGTTTACTGTTCGTCAACTTCGAGAAGGCCTTCCAGAGCTTCTACTGACATGCAAGCTTGTTTGTCTTTGCATAGAAAAACCAGAGTGGAATTTGACAAGGTTGTGTAGACTCCCTATTGTTTTTTTTTGTGCTGGTTGAGGATGAATGCAGCGATTCAAACGTCTTGAGCAACCAAACTTCTGGTTTCAACTCAACCTTGCCGCACTGCAGACTACAATCCCTTGTATCTTGGAAGGGTAGTCTCTGCTGACTGTGATACTAAACTGAATGTGGGAAGCAAAGCCGAGAAAGCTTAAATTGCGTTTGGTATGCTCTCAAAGATTTGGATAAACGATGCATTTGCGGCTGTTTTGTTCCAGCGTAGAATTAATGCCATGTTTATGGGTAGCTTGGAGTGACTTCTACTATTCCCAGCAACCTGCAAACCTAAGTGAGCAGATGACAGTGTATCCTTAAAGGCATTTTTTTTTGGTTGAAAGCGAACAGTTTTATCAAGGAATGGGTTAGGAAACTATCGTTCGATAGTGTTTTTTGTTTCTCTCTTGCTAAATATGAGTAAGATTTGTTCCAATTACAGTGTGAATAAAAAATCAACGCACACAATGGTTAATGTTCTTTCTAATTGTCGTGATGGTTTTAAAGTCTGTCATTTAAATGCTCGTAGTCTTAATCAATATAAGTTGGATTATTTTAAATATGTGTTTGCAAATTCTGGAGTTGATGTTGTTTGTGTTTGTGAGACTTGGTTTAAGCGTGATATATCTGATACACAATATAATATACCCAATTATGTAATCTCTAGGAATGATAGAGCTACGTATACGTGGGGAGGTGGTATAGCAATTTACTGTAGATCTTCTCTTAAGAGTAAAATTGTTTACAAATCGGTTGATTTAGACTCTGAGTTTTTAATTCTTGAGATCCATGATGGCTGCACTAAATGCTTGGTTGCTTGTGTTTATATTCCGGACCGGAGTTGTTCTCCTGAACCATTTTTCTCTGCTCTTTCACAATTCTCTCCTTTTTACGAACACGTAATTGTTTGTGGGGACTTCAATGCAGACTTGCTCAAAAATGATTCTCGAGCCTTCCAAGTAAAAGATTTTGCTTCTTCCTTAGGACTCCAAATATTCAATGTCAACTATCCAACGCGATTTGCTAAAGACTGTATTCCTAGCCTTCTCGATCTGGCAATAGTATCGGATCCATCGTCAGTTATTCTCTTTGACCAGCTTTCGTTTGATTTAATCTCTGACCATGACCTTTTATTCTGTACTTACAATATTAACTTTAATCACTCTGCTGTTCCATTAACATTTACTTTTAAAGATTTTAGGTCAATTAATCTTGATGATCTCCGAAACGCCGCTTTTTTAGCCCCTTGGGATGGATGTCGCTCAATTTCTAACCCTGATGCCAAGATAAATTTTTTCCAAGAAGTAATAAATCAGTTGTATAATATATATGTACCAGCTAAAACAGTTACTGTCCGTAATAGAAGCTGTCCTTGGTTTACGACTGAAGTTGTAAAGATTATCAAAGCTCGTAATAAGCTTTACAGCAAATGGAAACATAGCCCATCTAATTCTAATTGGCTTGCTTATAAAACGGTACGTAACCATTCTACTGTAGTAATACGTAACTCTAAAAGAAATTACTACTCCTCTAAATTGAATACGTCACTTTCCTCTAAAAAGCTTTGGAGTAATCTGCGGCAAATTGGTATTTCCAGTGCTAAGAGTAATTCAAATTGTGAAATTGATCCTGATGTATTAAATAATTATTTTCTTCAAAACAGCAGTGAGGCGAATACCTTTAATTTTCCAGAGAGTCCTAATCAGTCCTTACATTCTTTAAGAGGTTTTGAAATTGAATCGGTTAATGAAAATGATGTTATTAACTGTGTTGCAGCTATCAAATCTAATGCTATCGGGGAAGATGGGGTACCTCTGCGATTCTTAAAAATAATTTTGCCCTATATCATATCCCACCTGACTCACATTATTAACCACTGCATTACTACGTCAACTTTCCCTAAATCTTGGAAAATAGCTCGAGTCGTACCTGTTGCTAAAAAGACTACTCCGATCTCTGCTACTGATTTCCGGCCAATTAGCATTTTACCGTGTTTGTCAAAAGTCTTTGAGAAACTCATAGCAAGACAAGTTCTGGACCACTTATCTCTAAATAGCCTTCTGTATGCGGGGCAATCCGGTTTTAGGTCTAACCACAGTTGTTCTACTGCGATGGTTAATATCTTGGAAGATATAAGACAGGAGTTTGATAAAGGGTGCCTTACGCTTCTTTGTCTGCTAGATTTCTCAAAGGCGTTTGACAAGGTAAATCACAAAATTCTTTGCTGGAAATTGAAGCATCTCTTTGGTTTTGGTGACAGTGCAGTGAGGCTTTTTGAAAGCTTTCTTTCAGATAGATTTCAAAAAGTTGTAACTTCCGATTCTTTTTCGACTCTTCTACCTGTGAAGCAAGGTGTACCACAAGGATCAATTCTTGGTCCCATAATTTTTTGTATGTTTATAAATGATTTGCCATCTGTCTGTAAACATACATCGGTTCATCTTTATGCTGACGATGTTCAGCTGTACTTGGCTAGGCCATTCAAAAATACAGCTGAACTTGTTTATAACTTAAACGAGGACCTCTCCAGTATTCACTCTTGGTCTGTTGCTAATGGATTACTTTTAAATCCAAATAAGTCTCAGGTTATTCCAATATCAAATAAAAAACTAACCATCAACACCTTACCTGATGTCATCCTTTTTGACAAGAAACTTAAAGTTGTTAAAACTGTAACTAGTCTGGGATTTGTTATTAATTCGAACTTGTCAGGATACGACCATACAAACTATGTCATAAGAAAGATCTATGGATGCCTTCGAAAGTTGTGGGTAACTGCAAGTTTTACCCCCACCGAAATCAGACGTAAGCTTGCAACAAGTCTCATCTTGCCCTTAATTACATATGCTGAGGTTGTGTACTGTAACATTGATTCGTTATCCCAACGCAAGTTACAAGTAGCATTTAATGATACAGTAAGATATATTCACGGATTACGCAGATATGATCATGTCTCACAACAGGCAAAAAGTCTTTTGGGCACTACTCTTAAACATTTCATTGACGCCAGAAATTGCATTTTCTTGCATAATATTTTAAGAAATAGGACTCCTGTGTATTTATATGATAGACTTCATTTTGCTCGTTCCCTTAGAACCTTCTGTCTGATTCCGTCACGTTATAACTATTTGAATTCGTCCCGTTTATTTTTTATTTATGCTATCAAGTTATGGAACTCTCTACCAATCACTATTCGAACTATCTTTAATGCCACTCGCTTTAAAAGTGCCATCTTTCTTCATTTCTCTCTCCTTCCGTAATCTATAACCATTTTCACTACCCATATACCTCTCTTCCCATCTGGTCCTTCCTTCTTGTCTTTTATATAATATTTTTGTAAACCTTATTGTTTAATAGAAATTAATTTTTATTTGCTCTAATTCTAAGTACTACAAAAGATATTTATCTTAATGTACCATTAAATAATGAATAATAAAATTGAATTGAATTGAATAGTTAGGTGGCGCTACAGTTCGGACTGTACCCGGGCCTCATCCAAGAAGCATATACAATTAGCCGGGTCTTTAGCTAAGTGCCTCCAGTTGCGCACCCCAAATATGTTGAGATCCCTCTCCGCTTGTTCATCCTTTTTCCACCGCAGTAAAGTACTACTATTTTTGAAAAATTGTGCCTCTGGTGTTGGATTGTGAATCTCAAACAATGTCTTCAAGGATGATGATGAATGGATATACCTTTCCACCTCCTGAAAATAATCCTTAAGTACTTTACTAAGAGAAAGTTGAGCTACCAAACGGACGAAGACGTGAAACACTATAATGTTTCCGCGGGGGTCCCCCACGCTTCAGTCCGTGGACCTCTTCTGTGGAACATAATGTTTGGAGTTTAATTAACGCTACCCCAAGGAGTTAAGGTGATCGGCTTCGCTTACGATATTGCTGTGGTTACCATAGTCAAACACATCCACGAGATAGAGTTCACCTCGGACGAAGCGGTTACCAGGGTCAAAAATCAGCTACAGTCTGCCGACCCAGAGTTAACTGACCACGAGACCGAGCTTGTCCTAAGAACCAGCTGAAAGCTCAATCCTTCCAGTCTGGGCTGGAGTACTTACAATAATGGAGACAAAAAGAAAGCTCTCGTCTGCATACAGGTCCGCACAATAAGAACAATATGCGGTCTCCAAACAGTTTTGGACTAAGCAGCCTGTGTTATAGCAGGTATGGTCCACAGCGACATACTAGATTCAAAGGCTTTACCTTAAGTAAACTGCGAACCGACAAGAAACCAAAGCAACGATACCAGGACGTTAAAAACAATAGAAAGAGCAACATCTACAGCACTGTGGCAAGCCAGGAAGGAAACACGGCAAGAGGCAGATGTACCCACAAGCTGATTGAGGCCTGGACGAAGAAAGCACATGAAGACTGCAACTACTACCTTACGCAAATCTTGTTCGATCATGGCGGCTAACGAAAAACCTCCGCAGATTTGGGCACGATAGCTTGCCCTTCCGCCCAGAATGTGCAGATGAAGACGCAGAGTACGAAATGTTCCACTGCAGACGCTACGCAGAGCGAAGAATTAACCTACCAATCCCATAAGCCGTATCACAAGACCAGGCGGTAACTGATTGGAGATCTGTTCCTTTATATATGCAGAACAAGTAAGAAGGCTCAAAATATTAAGAAGAGCTGAAACGGCAGATACATAGAACATAGCATAAGTGGCTAACCAGTTCCGCGAAGTACTCCCGGTATCGATTATTCTGGCTTACGAATCGGCTATCGTATCGAATCGAATGGGCTATTAGTATCTTCAGAAGGCTACCACATATATTAGCGCATCCATAAAAAAAGGATAATGTTGAAGAAGCCAGATAACACCGCTTAACCGGGATCCTTTTTTGACACCAAAGGTTTCTGTGAGGTTATTACCGACCTCAATGGAGCAGACAGTGTTCTCCATCGTCATCCTGCACAGTCGGACGAGTTTGACAAGCATGCCAACCTAGACCTGGCTCTGTAAAGCTTGTCTTTATAAATGTTGCCACGGGCGACTTTGAAATCGATGAAGAGATGGTGGGTATAGATTTGCACGTCTTGGGCGGAGTGCACTAAATTGATCGATTGAGGCCGTTCATGGCGTAAAACTGCGCTAATAGGGGCCAATGAAATTATTGACGAAATGTCTTTACACAATATGAGAAAAAAGATCTTTACGTGATCCTGAATAGACTGATGCTTCTGTAATTGCCGCAGTTAACGAGGTCTTATTTTTTTGTGTATTGGGCAAACGTTGCTGAGAATCCAATCATAAGATATACACTCATCTGACCAGATTGTTTAAATGAGTTGGTGTATGGTTTCTACCAGGTTATTTCCAGCTGCTTTAGGACCAGCAGCCTTGTTTGTTTAAAGTTTGGACGTTACAATCCTCACTTCCCCACGTCAAGAACCTCTAGAGATCCAAAATTAGGAATAGATCGGTTCCATCTTACGCCGAAAAGGCAATGCACAGATCTACACAACTAGTCAGAAAAAAGAGCGTATCGTCACAAGCAAATGTTGCGCAGAGTAGCCAAGGAGGAATCGACATCTTTGACACATGAGCTGACACATTACGGAACTCCGCACAAGATTGGGCGCATAAATACTTAATATCCTATGCCTTTGAGGGGTGAAAAGACTTGAGTAACAGTTTGGATTATTCTCTGTTGGTTTCCGATGAGGATTAGACGGAGGAAACAGTTTTTTTCGCAATTTACATATGTTCTCTTCGTGGATGGAAGTATTTTTGAGTCAGTATAATCTATTCGAAGCTTAAGATTCCTGCAATTGTATTGTTCTCCGAGGAGGGATAACACCATTGTCGTGAGCAGAGCACTCAAAGCGAACACGTCTTCCGTACTGAATTGTCCCATGGGGACTTCCGAAAGCAGCTACGGATCAATATTTAACACAATTCAGGGTTCGGTTAAATGGACAAAGCTTCTTGGAGAAACTTTTAAAACACCCCTCGCATCTAGGAGAAGAGCTAAGTTTAACTGTGTTACTTGTTTAGTGGAAACTAAGCTCATTTTTTCCTGACGCTACTTGGTCACCTGCCGTACTGAATGGTCCCATGGTGACTTCCGAAAGCAGCTACGGATCAATATTTAACACAATTCAGGGTTCGGTTAAATGGACAAAGCTTCTTGGAGAAACTTTTAAAACACCCCTCGCATCTAGGAGAAGAGCTAAGTTTAACTGTGTTACTTGTTTAGTGGAAACTAAGCTCATTTTTTCCTGACGCTACTTGGTCACCTGCTGTACTGAATGGTCCCATGGTGACTTCCGAAAGCAGCTACGGATCAATATTTAACACAATTCAGGGTTCGGTTAAATGGACAAAGCTTCTTGGAGAAACTTTTAAAACACCCCTCGCATCTAGGAGAAGAGCTAAGTTTAACTGTGTTACTTGTTTAGTGGAAACTAAGCTCATTTTTTCCTGACGTTACTTGGTCACCTGCCATGCATATCTCATTAGCTCACGATGACCATTTGTCGCCAGTGACTTAATGATAGCTGTAATAGCTTAATACTGACTTACCACCTATGAACGTTTAAGTACTTAATTAAATATTTCCTGCAATGTTTTACAACATATTTACATAATTTGCATTAACTAACATCACTGTCGGCAAATAACAAAGCCAATCCAGGCACACTTTCTCATAAATAAATAATAATTTGCCCTCGATGTGAATATTCAAGAGGCATACCTACCTAACGCCATAAACAATTCGAAATCGAAATTATTTAATAATTCCTAAGTACCACCCACTAGTAACAACAACCTACAAACGGCTTCATTTCACACGCTTTGTGTTGCAATTTGCATATCACTGGCTCCAGTGATCTTGCTATAGTCCTGCAGAGTTGTCATAAATTCATCAAGCGATTAACAAGTGATTGGAATCTGATTTAGAAAATCACTTAAAATACCGCTGACATACTTGCAGTGGGGTGTGTGTAGGCGTTTGGTAATACCACTCACGAAGTTGTCACAACAAAAGGCGGAATATTTCCCAGATGTCTATCTTATGGACGACAAAATTTATTGCATTGTACGAGCTTATGAATTTGATATTTCTAATTGAATAGGATTCGTTAATGATTTATTTTTGAAGTATTTTCTGATATTGGCTTTATGGAGTTTTTGCAATATATAGCTAAGGGTGTAGCTGGCTATAGTTAAGGCCATGCCATGGTGTTTTGATTAGATTTCAATTTGTTACACAATAATATGCGTGTGGATAACCATGAAACCTCGTAATAAAGGGTTATTCCTTTAGAGATTTGGGTTTTGCATTTTCAAGTCCATCTGCCATCCAGATGTAAGTTCTTGCCCTGCCATTTTACACTACTCATCGATTGACGTATTAAAATTGTTATATATTAATACAAAAACAGTAGTGTCTGTGATTTCGTAGGATCTGTCTCTGTGCTGATCTTCTCGTTTCTCAATGGCGAGTTATAAAACGAGAGACCAGAAGGTTCTATAGCCTATCTCTCATCATATCGGTCAATAAAATGTCTGAAAGGACTTAACTTTGAGGTCGACTTCAGGTTCTGAAAAGTAACTCTACGCTTCTCCAAGAGCAGTAAACCCAAAGATACTACAAATTCAAATACTTGGCGCAACAAGGAAGAATTCGTAACATTTGTCTAAAGAGGAAATATTTTACTGTCTCACTTCGTCTCAATTTTTAAGTTAAGGAACGCTATCAGGAAAGTATAAATCGCAAGTAAGAGAACAGACCTATTATCTTCGACCACTGAGGTTCTTACGGCTAAGTTTTCAGTTGATCGAGCATTACGATGATGCAGTTCTTTTTTTTTAAGGATAGTGTAGTGGTAAAGGGCTCAGAGTCGCATCAAAGTACTGCGAGCTTCGCAAGATCTTTTGTATTATCCCCTATGAGAGAGTGCTATCCCCTATGAGAGAGTGCTATCCCCTATGAGAGAGTGCTATCCCCTATGAGAGAGTGCTATCCCCTATGAGAGAGTGCTATCCCCTATGAGAGAGTGCTATCCCCTATGAGAGAGTGCTATCCCCTATGAGAGAGTGCTATCCCCTATGAGAGAGTGCTATCCCCTATGAGAGAGTGCTATCCCCTATGAGAGAGTGCTATCCCCTATGAGAGAGTGCTATCCCCTATGAGAGAGTGCTATCCCCTATGAGAGAGTGCTATCCCCTATGAGAGAGTGCTATCCCCTATGAGAGAGTGCTATCCCCTATGAGAGAGTGCTATCCCCTATGAGAGAGTGCTATCCCCTATGAGAGAGTGCTATCCCCTATGAGAGAGTGATATCCCCTATGAGAGAGTGCTATCCCCTATGAGAGAGTGTTATCCCCTATGAGAGAGTGCTATCCCCTATTAGAGAGTGCTATCCCCTATGAGAGAGTGCTATCCCCTATGAGAGAGTGCTATCCCCTATGAGAGAGTGCTATCCCCTATGAGAGAGTGCTATCCCCTATGAGAGAGTGCTATCCCCTATGAGAGAGTTCTATCCCCTATGAGAGAGTGCTATCCCCTATGAGAGAGTGCTATCCCCTATGAGAGAGTGCTATCCCCTATGAGAGAGTGCTATCCCCTATGAGAGAGTGCTATCCCCTATGAGAGAGTGCTATCCCCTATGAGAGAGTGCTATCCCCTATGAGAGAGTGCTATCCCCTATGAGAGAGTGCTATCCCCTATGAGAGAGTGCTATCCCCTATGAGAGAGTGCTATCCCCTATGAGAGAGTGATATCCCCTATGAGAGAGTGCTATCCCCTATGAGAGAGTGCTATCCCCTGTGAGAGAGTGCTCCTATACCCTATGAGAGAGTGTTAGTTGTGTCTTAACGAAGTATTGCGATCTAGAGGTACAGTAGATTTAAAATTGAAACCAAATATTCCACTTGCCACTTTTGAACCATCAGTATCGATCTGTCGCTCCGACAGAGACTGAGAATCACTAGAAAGACTGAGTTGGACATCATTTAGTATAAGAGTCTGAAGACTTGAGTTTCTTTTCACAGTTTTTGATGGATGAAATCATCAACCCTTCCATCTAACACCAGGCTTTTATTTTTGATAGGATACTTTGCTTTTCCTTTTTTATTTTCCTCTTATTTTTATAAGTATCTACCTATGCCATCCGTATAAACTTGGTCTGGAAAACCAGCACTGTTTAGGTCGTTTGAGTTGGTCAACTAAAATTAACCAAAGAAGAGGAGATAAGAGACGTCCTTGAGGACAAACCTTTGGTGCTTTTCATGGAAAGAGGATAGAGTAGCAGATAAATGGTCACGAGAAGCTAGGCTTTACTCTTACGTTTGAAATGTTGTCTTTTACGAATTTTTGCCCTAAAACTAAAAGAAGAGACCTACAAACAGATATACAAAAATGTAACGCACTGATAATATTGCCATCGATGCTATACACACTTCCAATATCCTAAAAGTTCATATCCGAGCAGTAATCAACTGCTTGCTCGTAGCCAAGGTATGAATGCATATATCCAGCTCGTCACAAACATAAAACTTCAAATTTGACGTCGGTTACAATCGCAAAAGACTGCTTACTGAGTTTTCTTCAACTTTTTGACAAGTCCTTTGCCGACAGCATTACCTTTAGCATACCAGTCACAATACTGCGACTGTCTTATTCCGTAACCTTAACGAAGCCCCTGGTTTTTTAAGACACGTTTTTCTGGAACACACTGATACAGAGAAAGTCAATCGAGAACATGTGCGGAACAATACCACACCTTTGCAGACAGCCATCAATTATTGTATTCACCACTTCACAACGAATGCCTGAAAATTCAAAAAACTTTTCTTCAAATAAAAACAACTGGTCGTTACTTTTGTTAAATTTTATTTCATCCATCATAAATTATTGATTAAAAACACTCAACACGACAAAATAACCTAATATCAAGCTTTAGTAGTATGTATAGGTTGTTTTTGTTTTTGTTTTTCATTTGTAATTTTAATCTTTTCGTTTCACATGATATGAGAAAACAAAAGCTTGACATTTAAACAGTGCAGCAAACTTAATTAAAAAAATTTCTGAAAGTAATAATAAACAATCATGCATCAAGAGTTTGTCTGTCATATCTAAAGTTCTCTTTGTCATTTCCTTGTTCCTATGTTGTAGTCCACATTTTTCTAATTCTTTTTTTCTCTCTGTGTTCTTTATAAAATCGAAGGGCTTATTGTTATGATATGAAAAGCCACAAAGGGAAAGAAGTGTAAATGACCTTTTTAAAGTTTCAAAAAACATGCGAAATAGGGTAACAAATATTTTAAATTGTGGCTAACTACTTTAAAAATTGCTTTATGTAGATAACTTACACAAATTCTTACCCTATTTTGTACTTTTTTTTTACTTTTACGGACATTATTATGATTTCTCCTTTTGTGGCTTATACATGACGTTACTATTAGCCCTTCAATTGTTATTTTTTTTTTTTACATCAATAATGATTAAGTATTGTTAATTTAAAACCAAAAGAAAAACGAATAAATGATCAAAATAAAAAGAAATAATAATTTAAAAAAAAAAATGAGAAAATAATAAAAGAAACATACCACTGACTGACCGACCACCTACAATACACACATGCAACACGAGAAGTGAACTTTATCCTGGGAATCATCCCATAATCCATCGTGGAAATCCCTTCCTTTCTTTCTTTAAATTTTTTTTTTTCCTGTCCATTAATTTATTTCTTTTTTTTTTTAATGATAGTTATCCGAAGGGAATCCTCAGAGAGGTGCGAAGTGAAGGAAGAGTTCTTTGTTTGTTTTCGGTGTCTCGCATCCAAAAGAATAATCCGTGACGGTTGTGATTATGAAATTGGAAAACAACGAAAGGTGTTTATTGTGTGTGAGGCGCGCAGTTTTGTTGGAGGATTTTTCCACAAAGAAGAGCTTTACTGAGAAAGGTGAATTCAAATTTTATTTTTTTTTTTAACTTGAAAATCCTCCCACGGCGTCCTACAGTACATTTATGGAGAGGAGCAAGAAGGAGAATCCGAGAAGAAAAATGATTTCCATTCCAAAATCCAGAATTTTGTTACAGAGGGCATTCAAATCCTAGTGTCCAGAAAGCAGGAGGGTTCGAAATTACTCACGAGGAGGGAGACGAGATAGAAAGAGTGAGAGATGCAGCGAGCATGCGCGGAAGTGGAGAATTAATCAAGTGTGAGAAGGGAAGAATCCTCCACGAGTGTCCTATTATCCTATTTATATACTTTATTCCCAAATACAAATCCTTATATAATTTGGCAATCCTGTTGTGTGCGCATATTTTCACATCCAGGGTTTCCATATATTTATTGTCCTTCCAGAGAGAGTTTAAGAACATTTTCGATTTTCCTGAACTCCATTGCACTCTCACTGCACACTCTCTGCGCCTGTGGTGGAACACCATTCTTAATCCTTTTCCTCTTCCAAATTGCAAAAACCAAACTATCCAAATCCAAACATTTTTTTTTTGTGAAAGAAAAAGAAAATAAATGTTAATTAAATGTTTCTTTGCAGTAAAGTAGTAAATTTAAATGACATTTAGTTTATTTAATGAATAAAAGCTGATAAAAAACGATTAAATGCTTCGACAATATGCCAGCGCGCGTTGGGTGAATGAGTGATTCATTGTTTGGTGGTGGCTAAGAGTCCTGCAATACAGTTCGTTTGAATTTCAAACAGATTGTATAATGGGTCGTGGTACCAACTAATGAAAACGGTCAAAATTCAAATAGTACATTTCTTTAGGTCTGTAAAAAGTACGTCATTATTTTCTTTTCTTTTTTAACATGTATGTACGTTACAAGGAATGTAAGAGAGGTACGGCTAAACCGAGCTTCTCGGGATTTAATGCATGAATAGTTGATTTTTAGTCTGTTTTTGAATGCATTTGCGGAGATGAAGGCTACAAATTCCAAAGCAAAATCTACAATCTTTTCACAAAAAACTTATAGAAAAGGGTTGTCGTTGTTCAATATGTTGTTTTCTTTTTCTGGTGGTAGCCAAATTATTTAAAAGATCAGAAATAATTTTACATCTATTTGTAATAAGGTGGTGAGTGTATGTGTTTGCTTGGATTGACTGATAAAAAAAAAATTGTTTTGTTCTTTAAATATTAAGTTTTGATTTCTGATTGGTTTAGGTGATTGATAATTAAAAATTAGATCTGGAGTCTGAACGTGACCTTGAATATGATGTCCGGCGCACTGGTGAGTATGTGGGAGTGCCACGTCTTCTTGGTCTTGGCGAATATGAACGGGAACGAGATCTAAAAAGAGTAATAAAAAACCGCAATGTCTTACAATTGTAGTTTATAAATATTTATAAAACTTGTCTTTACCTGTCGCGGTAGTCACCACCACCGCCGCCGCCACCACCACCACCGCCGCCGCCGCCTCCGCGTCCTCTTTCTTCACCGCTGTCTTCTCTGACACGAATGTACGACACCTCGCCCTAAAAGAAATAAAAATTAGTCGCTTTTCTAGATGTAAAAAGAAAATATAGTGAAGGTGAACAGTGTGCCCCGATTTCGAAATTTGAGCTTTAAGTGCAAAGCAAAGTTGTTAAAAATTGTTAACTGAACAGGAACAGTAATTACTGCCTATTGCGTGAACAATTCAATAATAGGATTAGAGGTTTTAACAGTAAAGAATTAAGGTCGGGGATTTCCCTAGTAATCTTCCGCTCGAAAATCGATAAGTTATAGGTACAAAAACAAAAGAATAGTGTGACAACACATAATTGTCATGATACTCGCATTAACACTCCTCTATGACCAAAGCTCTACTAAACACTAGAACCGAACACGGAATTTTTGGTGACTAAACCTCCCCAACGTCATTTAGCTGTCCAGGTTGGCGATAGTGCCCTCAATTCGAGACGACCAATAAAATCTGTTATAAGTAACCTAAGCAAACATGGACAGCACAAATAAGGAATCTTCGGACTCGTTATAAGCCACAAACAAATAAAAATTTATAGGATAGGAAGAACGAAGTAAAAGGAGAAATTTGTAGATCAACAATAAACTCCGAGGTATAATGAACCCCCACCATTGCTATCTATTGCATCGAATAATACCCCATAGAAAAACAATAAACACACCCGCACCACCGTCCTGAACATTAACTCTTTATGTCGCTATGGAGACGGAAATAAAAGAAATGGGCCGACCAGAAATCGTATGAGATTTACTACAACGAATGGTATATGATTTGTCATCAGATGCAAACTTACCTAGGCAAGAACTCTTAAACTATTTCTAGAAATCAACGCCGGATAATTCAAAGCGGAGGGTCGGACTATTGCTATTGGTAGATTCCTCATTTCAATATCCACAAGGCGATCTGACTGAGCCTTCATTACAATCACCAAAAACCAGATTAATCACATCAATGGATATCTTTCATTGATTCGGAGACTATGCAGTTGCAGCAAAAGTATGTTAACAGATACACCCAAAAAAAGAATACATGTAATTAAGAAAATGCGAACAACTGCAAGTATCAGCAGAACTATTCTCAGATAAGCCAGTGGTACCACATGCTAAGCTACATACGTTGCAGATTTAGCCAAAGCTAAAACAGAAACCAGCAAAATAATAGATGATACAGGACACGGCACACGGCATCAAACGTAAGCAGGCAATAAGAATCGGCCGCTGTTCAAACGACTTCCCTAGGAGCTGTAAGGACGAGAAAAATATTCTTTACCTACTGTATAAATGTTTAAGCCTCTCCCTAGATATAAAACTTCATCTGCAAGCTTTACACTTCAAAGTCCTCGATGACTTGCCACAAGCTTCATCCGAATAATAGAACAACTAGATAAGTAAATTCACAGACACATTCATTCAATTCAGACAATTACCACCACCACGCTATCCACATTTAACAATCAATTAAAATGATGTTTAAATTGTTACTTTTTCGACAAGGGATTCAACAAAAATAACGATGAATTCCTGCTTTGAAAAAATCGCACATCAATTTTAAATCGTGAGGAGTACGATTGATTTAAACTTGAACACTGCTTTTTCTATCACAAGTTGAAAGCTTTTTATACCTATTAAGAAAGTATAAAAGGAGTTTGCTTGTGAAATTTCGACATATGCAAATAATTAATGTTCTAATAAGAAATTACACGATACACGATGTATAACAGACAACCCCCAACACCCTATTCGTTCCAAGCTGATTCTGAAACGCTCTGAGTTTGCGTTCTTTTAGAGATTGCCAACATCCTACATTATGTTGTTGCGTTTCCTTTCGAAGGTAGAACCGTTTTCATCCTTTTTCTCATAGATTTGACCAGCTTTTTTGTATCAGACGCTTGTATTTGAGTCCATTCTTCCTCTAAAGCCTTTTAAGCTCACTTTTACTTGAAATGTGTTGATTCTTAAGACTTCATCTACATTCATCACATAGATGTTCTATAGGGCTCATGTCACGAGACTGGAATGTTATTCTCAACAGTCTTGTGTTACAAAACAACCATTCTTGCACCGAACGGAAGTAGATTTATAGTCGTTATCTTGCTGAAAGATGAACAACCTTCCCAGTCCCAAATTAAAAGCATTTTAATTAAAATTATTTTTTCCTATTTGTAAGAACAGAAAGCGGTCCATGGTAGACTGTGTGAAAACCAAGTTGTCAACCCCAGCCTCTGACATGCGACCTCATACAAGCAGGTTGCCAACCCCTTGTTTGACAGTGCCAAAGAGATTGGCTTTTCCTAGCGCCGTGTTGAACTTCCAACACCAAACTTTATCTCGATATTAAACTCCGAGTTGTTGTAGATATTAAATTTACTCTCGTCGCTACATATACTTTCTAGAAGTCACTCTCATAGTGTTTATCTTTCGTAACGAATTCTAACCTTTTTCGACGAATTTTTTACTTGTAAAAGGTTACTTTTCTCGCCTTTCTGTCGCGATAAGCTCTTCTTTTAAGAACTCTACGGACCATATCTGGTTCACAGGACTTACCCGTTTCCTGTACTGTTATTGCACCTAGTCTTGCAGTTTCTTATCTTTCGCTCTATTAAGCTATCTTCGCAATGCAATAGTTTTTTTTTACCATTTTTCGCACAACTCACAAAATTTGCGTTCAAAGATAGTAAACACTCCACAAATAAACCTGACACACAATTTAAGTGGATACACTAGTTTGTTTGTTTAAAGCAAATCACAACGTGCCTGTACGGGTAATCTTAGGAGCATGTGTGTAAACGTTCTTATATTTAGCACTAACTAGTGTATATTGTTTTATATAGCTAATTGCTTATTTATATAGCAAAACAGGCCTGCATTTCCTGTTAATTGATTACCGTTTATTAATTAAATATTCATTTCACTGGAGAATCAAAATTTAAGTCCACTTAAGTCTAGTGCAAATGGTTCCGATAGTAATTAACTGGTCAATGGGCAATAAGTCAGTGAATTGCTTTTATTATGCAAGCTTGAAATCAAAAGTTCTGGAAACTGCAATTTCTAACTTAAGCCCTTTTTGCCTAACGTCGAAAGTGTACGTGTCGTTATAATTCGGGGTGATCCTGGGGCTCAACCAAGAAATGATTTTGCAAAATTCGCCTGTAAACAATGTGAACAAGAGCACCAATATAGGGGACAAGTCAGTGCTCTGAGAAAGGCGAGGTAAAGGTAGACCACACCGTGCGATATTGTAGACCACAACCAACTTCCCGTCTGAAACTGAAAGCAGCTGGCTGGAGAATAATACTAGTTCCGACATTAGTCCGCCCCATGACACCATGAGCAATGCCTTTTCTTTTCTTGTTGTATGTAAAAAAAAGCAAAAGGTCGTATCAAACTACACTTAGGGTGAATATCGATTTGCAAGTGCCTCTTTTTCGATAAGATAGATATCAATTGACGTGTTTCCATTCTTTTCCATTTCAATTAACTTTTGTTCAATGCACAAACTCGGCGTCGGAAAAAGCATGTACTAAAAATGAGCTTGTACCGATAAGTATCACATGTTTTGGTGCTATAACATCAAATTGCATCGCGGCACATAAAACGGCAACATTTTTATGATCATACTTTACTAAGTGCATGAATGGGTCAGTTTTACAATACCACAAGGTCGACGTACATACGTACGTAATTATCTTGAAAGTACACGATTTTTGCATCAGTGCACTTTGTATTCGTTTGCTTTCCCAACTGTTTTTACTGTTTTACGTACACTTATAACGAAAAAGCTGAAGTCCTTATACAAATTACGTCATTTAAGTAAAGAAACTGAGTAAATGTATGTACATGATTGAGTCGAATAAAAAACACGTAGTTTGACGATTAAAGAGACCAGCAATCTACTTATCAATATCCTACCCAGTCAAGATAAGCAGATAGAACAAATTGCAGGTAGTGTAAGTATTTGTATCAAACTGACTAAAAAAGAAGCAAATAATAATTATACACACCCCGTGACAGCAAAATGATAAGAAATGAGTAATTGTGATAAAGAATCGTATAAAACTTAAGGGACATTTCATTGCAAATTATTTGACTTTGGCAAGGCTTGGATCTGGAAAAAGTGGTGGGATTTCTAAAGAAGAATTTCCTTCTCTTACGCAATTTAACATTAAATAAAACTGGAACATTGAATCTACATTTAAGACTGGATTGACACAAGACAAAGTGGTACATATGTACACATACAACTTGCTCGAAAACTGAGCAAGCAACTAGATAAGGATTGTTTGGACCAAGATCAAAGCACTCCGGACCCATGGCCAAGTGCAGCAGCTCTTTTCACGATGAAATTAATGCACATTGGATGAGTCCAAATCATTTTTGAAAGGAGGACTTGCGACATAACAATGACAGACAGACAAAAGCAGTCATCAAGAAACTTTTAGGTTATGTCGTTAGGTCTAAACTTGTATGGGAATCTTACAGACAAAACTAGATAACCTTTGTTGAAGACACCGAAACTACAGCATAGGCGACAATGTAGCATCCGACTCTTTAGACAAAACAAGGGACCAGAAGAGCTCTTCATAAAGCCTGAACGATTATGTGGAATAGCAGATCACAGTAAAAGAAAAGTTCAAGAAGGAAAATGTGTCTACAGCTGGAAACACCTACCAGATCTGAGGATGGCTAAGAAAGCATTCAAAGCATGCATGAACTTCAATGAAAATAATGACCTAAATATCCAACAGGGAAGTATAAATTTATGGAAAACTTTAAGAACCTGGAGATATGTGCATATCAGATGAAGTCTTCAGCAGGTTGTAAAATAAATAAAAAGCGAGACTGCGAAACGTATTTTGGATTCCTTTGAGGCATTGATCCATAAATAGAACGAAATATAGCAAGTCCCAAGTATGAGATAAGGACATGTCTACCATTCTTAGAGTAACTAGACCAGAAAAGGTGCTTCAGAGTAACTAGAACTCAGAAACGGAGAACTGTTTAACTTCTTTTCGGCTACCGCTTCTTCTTTCTCTCGACCAGGGCCTTCGCTAGAATCTTATTACAACTGTTCTCACCTAATTCCTAGATAATAACTGTCATCAAAAAGCTCCTCGATGGCCTTTCGGCATATAGCTTTGAACTGTAGGTCCATTTCATTTGTGCGACCTGGGCGATCGTCCGTGGACCTAGACGTATGACTAGCTTTAGGCTTCTCAAGGCTATAACACGAAAATAATTCGTATTTTCGAAAAAAACATGGATACCCTGATTATGTAGAATTGCATTTGTTTTTTCTAAACTCTTTCAGTCAACCGGTTACAACCGGAAACAATACGTTCACACATAAACACACTCAATTCGCCACCACCCACATTCAAGAAGCAAATTTTTGTAAAATTATATTTAAATTGTTACTTTTTCGACAAGGGATTCAACAAAAATAACGATGAATTCCTGCTTTGAAAAAATCGCACATCAATTTTAAATCGTGAGGAGTACGATTGATTTAAACTTGAACACTGCTTTTTCTATCACAAGTTGAAAGCTTTTTATACCTATTAAGAAAGTATAAAAGGAGTTTGCTTGTGAAATATGGATTTTTCTAAATATTAAAAATAACAAAAACACAACAGATCTCTGGAACAGAAACACTCTTTATAATTTAAAAAAAATAAACTAACAGAAAGCAAAGTTTTGGCCCACGTTTCTTATAATTTTTTGATTTCTATGACACAGGAGACTCGCATAACCTTTCAGGTTACCTTCAGGTCACCTTCTTCGAGTGTCTCAGTTCCTGTCAAGAGCCGGCTTTTGCACGACAACGCATCATTCTGTGAAAACGTGAAGAAAGATCTTATCACTCTCAAAGAGTAGTTCTACAGATAGGATCGTGTAATAAATATGTTGTCAGTGCAGGTGCCTCTTTAATAGATAATTTCTACAGTTAGACTTCCTGACTGACTGCCGAAAAAACCTAGAAGAAATATGTTTAGTTCATATGTACATACAAACGTTTGTGTCTTGCAGTGAGAGTTAATTTCATACGCCTTTCTAGGCTTACGAGTCATCCATTCTGTTAACCAAGTTTTTCTTTAAAAGCATTTTATCTTTCTCCAGGAATACCTTCGGTCTCACCTTGAATCAGTGCATTTGAAAATGATTTTTTCGCTCACGTTCATGCTTACGTACAAACATATCTACATACGAGTTGATAGCGAATACCTGAGCCCGGGCTGACTGAAATCTAGGCTATTCGTTGAGAATTTCAGTAGATCCCCTGTTTATTTTGTACTCATCTATGTATCACATATGTAAATAGACAGTTTGAATTTTTTCTATTCGATTCTTGATCGATGACTACTGAGTAATTGTAATTGAAGCAGTAAATCACACAATTAGAGGTACCGAGGGTGTAGAAATGTGTTTTTTTTTTTGGTTTCCCCCTGGGAAACAGCAAATATAGCCACAGAGTAGGTATAAACCCAAGAAATTAATAATAAATCGGCCATAAAGCCCACAAAGAAACGATTTTCTCGACCAGCTTATTCTGTTTTGAAAACTCCTGCTTCCGGAGCGATCCTGATGTTATGTAGAAAGTTCGCTGCCAGGGCGATAACCACTAACTCTGCGACAAATACTATTTCGAGGTAAACCCTCTTACTCTACTTGGTTGTAATTATAAACTGCATCATCCAGAAGATAAGTCAACCATTTGTTTTCTGTGTAATTTACTGTGAGAGAAACACCAAGAACCCTACTGTTAGTTGCACATCAACTCGGGACTATATTCTGTTGAAGCATGCAACAGAATACCTAAACGAATATCAGTTTATGGCCCCAACTTAGGTGCTTCCTTGGAAAATAAATCGATTTATTCTGCCTCAAGAAAACCAGACTATTAGGCAGATAACTAGTTTAGAGGAGAACTAAAATTCTTTTCCTACCATATGGACACAAAAATTTGACCTGCAATACAGAGGTCTACACCCCTGCATATGATCTAATCTAATTACTTCACTTTCTATGCCACTTATGAAACCTCTAGAATTCCACTAAAAAAGGCAATTTGCCATAATAAATTACTTTGCACTCAAATAATTGAAGAGAAGTACACAATTCAAAGCGGCGCTACTCATGCCACCACTTAGCATAATTAAATTAAAAAAAGAAAACAAAAAAAAGGAAACAACCGTAACCTACTACCAAGCAACGATTAAACTCACACTCACCTCATGCGACCGGAATCTGGAATCGTCAAGTTTTTTGATGGCGTACTTCATGTCCTCGTGTCGTAAGAATTCAACAACTCCTGTGCCATCTTTGTACGTATCAGCGAAGCAGACATCTCCTGCTTCCCTCATATGGTCTTTTAAGTCTTGCCATGATCCACTGGGCGGCAATCCAGTTACCATAACGCGGAATTGTGATCGTTTGGTAGGTGGACCTCGGCCGCCACCGCCTCCGCCACCACCTCCACCGCGACCACCCTCACCGCGGCTGCGATCTCCACGACCCCCACGATAGCTGCCGGGGCCGCCACCGCGAGGGAACTCCACTCGCAGACGGTAACCATCGTAGTCGTATCCATCACGCGCCTTTACCGCATCTTCAGCATCTCTGCGAACCGCAAGAAAAACAAATCCAATCAATTAAATGCGCACTTTACATCAATTAAAACCCCAGATACATATAAAAACAATCAAATGAAAGCCCTTACCTAGCGTCTTCGAATTCGACAAATGCAAATGGCGGACCACGCCGGTTTTTCAAGTCGACAAATGTTACTTTTCCGAATTTGTGGAAGAGATCTTGGATATCCTTGGTCCTTATATCCGGCGGCAAATTACCCACATAAATGCGGCACTCGTTTCTGGACATTTTCTCAATTTTGGCAATGGTTACTTTTTCGATAAATTTACTCAAAAAAAAGGAAAAAAATACTAAGCTAACTTTTATTTGCAAATTCACGACGTACAATATGTGCAGACAAGAAAACACGCCTTTTCCGCGGGACGACAAGTTTGATAATGCGAAAAACTGTACTGCACTCGACTACGTTAAGTTGTTGAAAAGAGAGAACATGGTTGTTAAACGAGTAATTAGCGGCATCGGTCATTAGTGTGAAAGAGATGGTACTGGATTTGGGAAGAATCGATATTTGTTTTATTTCTTTTTAAATAATTCACCACAGCGGGGTTTGTTCAAGAATAAGATTGCGCTCTGAATAAATTGTAATAAAATACTGTTAAGGATGGTTTCGAAGTAGACAATAGCCTATATGGTTCACATTCTTAAGAAAAAGTTTTTGTTTATATTGAAACACCTTTTGCTTCTAATGATTTATCAAAAATGTTGAATCCAGTTTTCGGTATTAGTTTTGTTCAAAAACTGTTCAAAAACTGAAAGCAAAAACAGCATAGGAAAGCTAATAATGCTTAGGAAGGGAGTAGTTAATCTCGATATCCCTTAAAAAAGTTTTGAGAAAACCCAAAACCAGGCGAGAAGGACTACTAGTTAAGAAAAATTTTACTAAACTCTGGCTGAAAAGAGTACTGGACTACTGAGTGGCAGGTTCGAGACTCAGATCTTAGAAAAATAGGAACGTTTTTTACGACCTCATCTGTCGCGAATGTGTGACTGAAATCCAGGAGTAAGAATTGTGATTCGAATAAATGCGAAAAGCTCTTCTCTAGGACTGTTTACCGGATTTTTTTATTGGCTTTTAGATGGTTGGAGAATTAAAATATCTTCAGCATAGGAGCACACTTAGAATACAGTTCCTACCAACATTTCCATAATCTTGCTAATAAGAAGAATCAAGGGAATGTCGTCTCCAGCTATTTCTGTACTGATCCCTTTTCTGTTTTAAGGATGCTTATCCTGCCGGCTCTGCTGATAGCGCTTAGTGCTGGACAGTAAACAAATTTTAGAGGTCGAGAAATGAGGGAGAATATACAACCGTGAACTCAGCTGTACCGAGATGTGAATGCAGTCCAAAACCAACATTCATATGTCTTCTACTAGTATATTTCGCGACCACACCGAACGAAGAGTCTTCTTGAACACATCGGTTTAGAGAAGTGAATCTCCGAGTCCCAGACCACAAGCACGAGAAGGCTATTAAGACCAAGATGTGTAGCAGAGCTCGGGATTGACAAGTGCTATACCTATATTATCTGAGGTAGAAATTCTTCACTGGTCGGGCCATTCAGTAAGTGGAGAAGATGCCTACGGCTTAGAGGTAAAGCTTGGTGAAAGGTCAAGAAATCTACCGCGATTTTGTTCTCTTTTTGCAGTAACTCTGCATCAAATATTTTACTAAAAGTATTTCTAATCCTAAACAACTTGATATCCAAAATTTTACAATTTCTAGAAAAAGAATACCATCCGTGTTTATTTTCACCACGCACCGCACCATACAGCGGTTACCAGAACCATCCGCTGCGTACAAGCGCATCAAATTCTCGAATCGATTGTTTTCTAACCATTGTTCCGAATGTCACTTTTCAAAGAGGAAAAAGCAAAAGCAAGCAAAATAACAAGAGAAGCGTCACACAAAAGGGCTTTTCATTGCATAATTTGTTTATATTTCTATAAATTAATATAACAATTTTCCATTAAACAAATTGGCGCCACTTGTTTATCGTATTTTTCAATTGCCGGCAATTGTATTTCAAGTAAAAACAAGCCCCACGCGACCAGCGCCAGCATTGCAAGTAGAATTTTTGATTTTCTTTGTTGATGTGATATTCGGGGGGCAGACCGCGACAAATTTTTGCGCAAATTTCTTTCAACGGAATCTATGTCTGAGGTGAACAAGTGACTGGAGCCCCCGACGCATGCTGCAATGGAAAAGTGTAAGAATTCGGCATAAGCACGGATCTGAGTGGCGGGAGTTCTAAAGAAAAGAAAAACCTTAAAACCTCGGACATTATACATTAATCCTGCAATGGCTGGATACAGGTGTGTTAACTTTTTCGATCTGTGCCGATTATGCACGGCCAGCTCGGATTCGAAAATAAATATCTTTTCGTTGGAAGGAAAACGCAAGAATTTGAGTAAAAAAATTGCCGAATGCCTGACGGTGGAGGTAAGTCTTTACAACACTGCAAGGTGTTGCCGGTGTATGACATGGAGTAGCGCTTTGCTAGTGGTTGGTAGTTAGAATTTATGTATTAGAACATGCCGACAGAATAGATTTCATTGGTGTGCGAGAGAGCTAGAGCTTTTCAGCAAACCTTGTTGTTTTATTTTTTTTAAGCATTGTAGTCCATGGCGATGTTTAGTGCATCAAAAGTGTGTCAGAAAGTCAATGACCATCCTTGGACAGCTGTGAGCAAGGCTTTACTAGAATAACTTTCCATTTTTGAAAAGAGACATTCAATTGTAATCTGCATAGAGCGGAGTAGCAAGAGAGTCTCTCAAGTGAACCTTTTAAAAGATTTGTTCAAGAGATTGTAGAGCTAAGCTATGAAGAAAGCAAATGCTATCGAACCTTATTAGAGAGCATTGAGAATTTGTGGAATTTTGTAACTTAGTGTAGATGTTCCTCAGTGCATTTTGAGATAAGGCGCAAGTCGCCCTCAACAAGCGACAGGGAGAGGATTTCTGCCTACCACGTCAATAGCCAATCCAATGCGGGGGAAGCAGCAATGCACTAATAATGTGAAAAGAGTAGAAAAGAATTTTAACGAACAAGTCTCATGGTTCTTGAGTCATTTTGTACCCTCAACGAATTCTTGAGGATTAAAATCTAGTAAAACATCGAGTTAAGACGGAACTATAATCGTTTGAGGAGAGAGCTTAGGCTTTTTAAATCACTCAGATGAACTGACAATGATAACACTCCAGGTACCTACAAATGCCTATTGATACTGCTCTTGCATAGATAAAAGCATTCTGAAAATATGGCTTCTGGGAGCGAATTCCAGTGCTTGCTTGTGCTGCAAAAAAGGAATCTAGGTAGGGAGCTGTTTGTGCTTTTCGCAGGTCAACACAGAGGTGGTGTCTCTTTGCAGTCTGCTGCTAGGGCGATTAAATGTCTCATTTCAGGGGATTATTTCATTGTACAGCTGACGCATTCATTTTTCTTTTGAAGGTCTTCATTTAAAGAGAATTTGTTCGCATCTCGGAACGATGACGACATCTTATTATCTGCTGATCCTAGTGCATTAACCGACTCCTAACCCGTGCGGAGTTTACACCTGAGACACAGCAGTGTAAACGCTGCCTAGCATCTGCGTTTCATCTTTCAAACTGAGGTTCAATGTCTTCCTGGATTTCTTCAGCCCGGGGGCAGGGTTTCGAAGATCTCTTCAACTGGAGTGTTGTCTATTCGCTCGATGTGTCGTCAAGTTTTTTTTTAACTACATCCTTGGTACGTCTTGTAGAGTTCAATTTAGAACACACTTAAGACTCAACATGAACTCCTTGAATGCGGCCTGCGTAGAGTAAACACAAAAAAAGGAATTTATAACATATTTTATCTGACTCCCTTGATATTGTTCCGGATCAGATATCTTTTATTGTAGCCAGCAGACTCATTTTCTTTCTTATTAACAGAGCTTCGAGGTCTTCGACTGCAGTGGCTCTTCCTCGTAATTGAACGAACAAACATCTATCGGTAGATGCTGCTTCTGCGATGCCTTTGTTAGTCATTTGCCCTTCAATAAGTGAGTAAGCAGACTCACCTCGCAATAGTCTAATGTACAAACTGACCGTTGCGTACTTTGAAATAATCTGTGGATTGTATTCAACTCTCAAATTTAGCAAAGGTTTCAAGGTTACTGTTCCTAATATGTATGTGTTTCTGGGCTTGAAGCATCGCAATGAAACAAGGGCCAAAAACTGCTACACCGAGCCTTACTTTCTATCAAATTTTGCTGTAAATTGCAACTAATCTATTGACGAGAAAGAGGTATTCACCTGTGCTTTGTACTGAGACGTAGAGTTCCGACAAATCGTAAGACATTAGAGAATCTAGGTGCGCCTCTCCATTGAATAATGGTCTACATTATCTATGACAATCTGCCAAGACAACATCGCCACTAAAATCTGTTTCCATTCGACTTTTTCTGACGTTTCATTTTTTTTTTCGATAAGGTGGATGAAAAAGATCGCTTGCCAAAGGTCGTATGTGCACCGTGTCTGCATCAACTCGAATCAATGGCCGAGTTTCGTGGTACATGTATTAACTCCCAAAGTATGCTTAACAATTGTCTTACATCGGCTACAATACAGAATGGTGGAAAAGTTTACATAAAAGACACGTTAAAAACGGGCCATGCAGTAGTGACTAGGCCTCCTAAAGAGAATCCATTAGATGCATTTGTGCAGGGCACTGATTTTTTGAGTTCAATTATTCAAGCCGTTGGAATACAGGTGAGTTAGATTTTGTTATTAACTTTTCAAACAATAATCGCGTGGTTTTATTTTGGATTTTAGCAAAATGAAGAGCTTGACACGAAACCACAAATTCTCCATCAGTATACATTGACCCTAGACAAAGGAAGTATGAAGACTGATCAGATAGAGTACAAACTGGAAGAATGCCCAATTGAACCGCAACCGCAACAACAGCAACAACAGCAGCCGCAGCAGCAGCAACAACAGCAGCAGCTGCAGGTGCAACAGTTACAACAACAACATTCCGAGAAACAATCGAAGCATAAGTGAGTTTGGAACGAATTTTTATTTTTTTTTTATTCTTAGTCATTCTAGAAGGCAAAATGTGAGATTATTTCCAGAAAGCTTTAAACTTTACGGTAAAAAAATACTTTAGGCAGAAAGCGGTTCTTTTAACGAGGCGTAAACCCTGCAGTTGCCTTGATTTAATTGCTCTGCGAGTTCTCCGATGAAATCCGATGCGCGACGACTTGCTGTGACTTTGTCACTTATTGCGCCAAGCATCTGCTTGTTTGTAAAACATTGCAATACCTGTAGACTTGAGTGGTTGAGATATCGTCTTGATGTGCTAGACTTATCAATCTCAGCCCTCCTGCGGTTTAGTTTCCTTCACTTTTTGTTGGTATTTGTTTTATTTTGTGTATTAGCATCCTCTTGCGTTCTAGTTTTCTAAATACTTTATCGTTTGCAATCCTGTCAATCCACGATGTACCCAGCATTCTCCTGTAAACCCACATTTATGAGGTTCTACTTTCTTTATCAAGCAAGATCAATCAGATATAGCAATTGTCCAGGTACTTCATACTCCCCACGCCCCCCACTTGGCATTCTGTAACTGCTGGCTTTTTGTGAACACCTTGAACTCGACTTTTGAAGGATTATTCTTCTTCCTGTTTTGATTAAGATTAGTTCGCTTAGCTGGTAGAATTCCACGAACTGTTGACGCCTTTTATTTTGTGAGTCCTATCATAGCCGCTTGTAACACTTCTACGGTCTCTTTCGTTTTATATCCGTGATTTTGCCTGTTTCTAGTGGTCGTAGAATTATTTATATTCGATTCCTCGTAGTCTTTTGTTAGCGCGTTAACTTGTATGATGTTAACCAATGTGAAATTAGTTGGAAGGGAATTATGCAGAGTTGATGAGACCTAGAATGTCATCTGTGCTTTCCCTGAATTGTGGGCATTAGGTATGGCTTGTCCTTAAGGTCTAGGTATCACAGAATGCTTTGTATAGTTTCAGGTATAGGTAACTTATGATTTGAAAACTCTACCAAAATTGTCTTCTTTTAGCTAGGGTGTTTCCCACAGTCTGATATGAGATAGGTTAGGATAAGTAAATGGGTGCCCTTGTTGACAAAATTGTCAACGGCTTACTTAGACCACTTAGAGTCCATTGTGCCCAATATTTAAAAACTTTGGGAACCTAAGTCTCAGTCTTCGACCGCTAAGTTAAACCACCAAGATAAATGTATGAATCTTAGGAGTTTGCTTAGCTGAATACTACCTAGCTTGTCCAGTTTTGAAGAAGTAACTGCTAAGTGCACGTCTTCTTTTGGTGTCGACGTGTCTCTGCTGCACAGGACCTTTCTCAAGTAGGCGTACTTGGTCTTAATGCTCTGCTGAACTTACATCTTGTGTACATATATCCTAGAGACCGCTATCAAAGCAATCCACCGCCGAAGACTGGAATGTAAATGATCTTGCAGGACACTACTCCTATGACTATGGAAATGCCGTCTGACGCAATAACACAAGAACTTTTGTTGCTGTTCTCCATGAATGCTGCCAGAGGTCTAAGAAATTCGCGGAATTTTTTGCTCTCTCAGAAGAAAAAGCTGCATCAAAACTTTTTTTTTATGACGACATACCATGCTGTCATTAAGCACATGAATATGCAAAGCTTAAATAACTACAATCTGTGATGCTTATGGAGAGGGCGAAGATATTTTGGAACACTTTCTCAGGAATTTTCAAGTATCAGGTGGTAGATGTATTGCTCTGGTGAGTGCTGGTATCATAAGTTCCTCATCACTGAGGCACTGACTCGGCTTTCTTCAAAAGTCAAGACAATCACGGAAAACGGAAAAACAGGGTTTGCTTTCTGGTAGCACAATAGACTTACTTACTTACTTAGGTGGCGCTACAGTTCGGGGTGAACCTGGGCCTCAACCAACAAGCCTCTCCAGTTAGCCCGGTCCTTAGCTAACTGCCTCCAGTTGCGCACTCCAAGTTGGTTGAGGTCCCTTTCTACTTGTGCGCGCCACCTTAGGCGAGGTCTTCCTCTACTGCGTTGTCCCTCCGGGTTAGATTCGAAGACTCTGCGGGCCGGAGCATTGGTGTCCATTCGCTCTACATGTCCTAGCCATCTTAGGCGACTGATGCGCAGTTTTTTGACTAGGTCGATGTCGCTGTACAGCTCGTAGATTTCGTCGTTGAATCTTCTCCTCCAAAGCCCGTCAACGCAAACGGGACCGTATATCTTCCGAAGAATTTTTCTCTCGAAGCGACCAAGGATATCTTCATCCGCTTTCGACAGAGTCCATGTTTCAGCGCCATAAAGCAGGACTGGGATGATCAAGGTCTTGTACAGAGTCTCCTTAGTTGTTCGAGATAGGGCCTTACTACTCAATTGCCTTCTCAGCCCAAAGAAACAGCGATTGGCAAGAGTAATTCTTCGGTTAATTTCCGCCGAGATGTTATTGTCAGAATTAATAGCAGAGCCAAGGTAGACAAAGTCCCTTACTACCTCGAAGTTATAGCTGTCGACTGTGACGTTCTGTCCGATTCGTCGATGTTGTGTGTCCCTTCTTGTCGACAGCATATACTTTGTTTTGCCCTCATTTACAGCTAAACCCATTTTGGCGGCTTCTGTTTCGATACTAGCGAACGCACCAGTGACAGCCCGCTGTGTTCTGCCAATTATGTCGATGTCATCCGCGTAAGCTAGTAGTTGCACAGACTTTTGAAAGATTGTGAGTTTCTTGTGAGTTTCGCACAATTCTTTCAAGAATGATATTAAAGAAGTCACATGACAGCGCGTCGCCTTGTCTAAATCCTTTTTTGACATCGAAGGTCTCGGTGAGGTCATTACCGACCTTGATGGAGCAGCGAGCGTTCTCCATCGTCATCCTGCACAGACGAACGAGTTTGGTAGGGATGCCAAAACTAGACATGGCTCTGTATAGCTCGTCTCTATAAATGCTGTCATATGCGGCCTTAAAATCGATAAAAAGATGGTGAGTATCGATTTGGACTTCTTGGGTTTTTTCCAGGATCTGCCGGAGTGTGAAAATTTGATCGACCGTGGACTTTCCTGGCCTGAAACCACACTGATAGGGGCCAATCAGGTTGTTGATGAAGGGTTTCAGGCGTTCACACAATATGGCAGATAAGATCTTGTACGCGATGTTGAGGAGACTGATACCTCTGTAATTGGCGCAGTTGAGGGGGTCTCCTTTCTTGTGGATCGGGCAAACGATGCTGCGGTTCCATTCATCAGGCATACACTCGTCTGACCAAATCTTGGAAATGAGTTGGTGTATGCTCTCTACCAAGTCATTTCCAGCTGCCTTAAACAACTCGGCCGGTAGGCCATCAGGTCCAGCAGCTTTGTTAGATTTAAGCTTAGATATTGCTATCCTTACTTCGTTTTGGTCAGGTGGACGGAAGTTTTGGCTATCATCGTCTATGTTGAATGGCGCATTCTGCCTGACAGCGGTATGTTGATCTTCATCGCCGTTATACAGTCTGCAGAAAAAGTTTTTCCATGTTCTCAGCACCGACTGTGATTCTACTACCAGGTTTCCTTCCTCATCTCTACAGGTTTCCGTACGGGTCTTGTTGCCGTGACACGCTCTTTTTACCTTTTGGTAAAACTTCCGTACATTATTCCTGGAGTATAATCTCTCAATATCTTCGATCGCGCGCTTCTCGTGCTCTCGTGCCGATGATCTTCCCGTCTCTTACGCTCGTAGAGCTCACGAGCAGCCCTCGTCCTTCTTTGCAGCACAATAGACTGCCCCATACAAAAAAATTATGTTTGTCTGGTTTTTTGAGGTGATAGTTGAGAGACTAGTTTGAAACTTCTACTTGCGAGAATGACCCACATTAGAATTGCTATTAACTGTCTCGATTTTCGAGGCCTTAAAAACGCTGTTTTGAGACCAGAGTTTTTGAAGTTGATTGTTGTTACGACTAAACCTGCATTAAGCCGGCAATTATTTAATTGTTTGTATACGTATTCCAATGTAAAGCTTTGGGTATTGCACTATCGACAACAGTTGTTTAATTATGTACTCAGAACCTTTTATGACTACAAGGCTTTCCCACATTCACTCTAATTTTTTGGATAAATTTACTTTTTTTTAGTGCGCTGGAGGAGTTTCTTAAGATGAAACCAAATATTCGTGTAACACCAATTAGAAAAAAAGACACCCAGCAACAACAACAGCAGCAACAACAACTACAACAACAACAACAGCAGCAGCAGCAACAACATCAGCAGCAACAACAACAACAACAGCAGCAGCAGCAGCAGCAACAACAACAACAGCAACAGCAAACCAGCGCGCAACAATTCATAGCGCAACTGCAGCAGCAACAACAGCTACAGCAGCAGATTACTATCACACAAGACAATGGCAGTCCGAAGAATAAAAAGCCGAAAATAAATTTCGTTCTATCGTCACCATCTACGCAAATCCAGCAACAACCGCAGCCACAACTTCAACTGCAGCAGCAACATCAAAAATCAACAATTTCTCTGCCAACGTTGACGCCGATGACCCAACATACTCAAATGCAAGACATGAAAATCCTCTCGCCGAATAAGTGTTACCTGCCAATCACGATAAAAGACGAGAATTCCGATCAGCAGATAGTAGCGCATATCGATGCAAAAAATTTCGTACTTCCCACCACGTATCAGCTGCAAATGAAGGTGAGTCAAAAGAGTATTGTTTCGTCCATTCTTATACCAGTTGTCCTCTTATAGTTACAGCCACAGATTGCAACAGTCGACGGACAGCCCATAATGCAATTGACACCAACATCCATTCCAGCAACCCTGCAGTTGGCGCCACAGGCGCTCACCAATACCGCGTTCCAAGGCGCAACAAATAACCACCACTTGACTACCAATCAAATCATATCATCGGGTGGGATTGATGCGGCCACATCCACCAATGATCAAGAGGATTTTATTCAGCAGCCAAAGTATAGGATTACCGCATTGCGTGGTGGGAATTCCATTGCGATTACGCCCACTAATCAAATTCAACAGCAAACTGTTCAGGCACAGAAACCTCAACAACAACTGCAGCAGCAACCGCAACAACAAGCGCAGCAGATTGGTGGTATTACAGTTCAACGAATAAACCAACAGAATACAAAGAAGCCCGGGCGTCTACCAATGCTAAACAAACAGAATGTAACAATCAGTCGAATATCTCAGCAGCAGCAACAGCAACCTCAGCAACAAGTGCAGCAAACGCAACAACAACCACAACAGCAACCACAACAACAACTGCAACAGCCGCAACAGCAGCAACAACAAAACATAACACAAGTCGTGCATATACCAGCCAAAAAGAACAGCAGCAATGCCGTACAAGCTACTAGATTTCCTAAATCAGATAACGGCAACAATACATCTTCAGATGGTGGCAGTCAAACAAGTAATTCTGGTTCCAAATTAGAATGTACGACTTGCGGTAAGGTGTTCAAGAAAAAGGAACATCTAGCGCAACATGTGAAACTTCACGCTGGACTTCGACCATTTAAATGCTCGGAGGAAGGATGCAATAAGGCATTCAGCCGGAAAGAACATCTCATGCGTCACATTGTCTCGCATACAGGCAAAAAGTTGTTCAGCTGTGACATGTGCCAGAAACTCTTCTCACGAAAGGATAATCTCAATAAACACAAGAGGTATGTACAACTCACAGCGTTATTTATGTTTTTTTTGCTAATACTGCAACCATTACTTTTGCAGAACTCATGCAGATCAAGCTAGCTCAGGAAATTTCGTTTGCGAAATATGCAGTAAAAGTTTCGCCGTAAAAATGTATTACATTCAGCATAAGCTGATGCACGAGAAAAATATTAGCGAAGCAGCTGGAACTGCTTTAAAGGTGAGGTGATATTCAAACAAAATTAAATCTCAATCTTATGTCTGTAGTAAACGGTCCGTTTCATTCGAGGACAATAAAGGATTCACGCTAGTTTCCAATTTGTTCTTCGTAGTGAAACAGACTGTAACATTTTTCATAGCCACTTTGAAAAGGTGATGAATTGAATTTTGAACGGATATCTGAACTATCGTTTGAGGTTCTACTGTCGGATTTATTTCGCAATGTTAGTTTTGCATTTAATGACGAGGTAGAGTAACCTTGCGGCAGATGTTTAAAACAACTCACAAGATTCTGATTCTCAAAGTGGCAACTAAATTTTTATAACAAAATCATTTCGTGTATCTGGTTAATTAGTTATACGACCATTTGAAGGGAATCGGGCCTGTTTTCCCTTAATGCACAAAGTTTGTATGTTTATGATAATCTCGTACTTGTTTCCTAAGTCGTCAGAACCCCTACCCAAATTAAATCAGCGCATAAGAAGACTGAGCTGACTAATGTCGATAGTAAAACTGTCCAATTATGTCCAGACCCTCTGATGTTTGACAGTATTATGCTTTTTGCTCATTTTCAAACTTTACTCCTTTGTGTTTTACAGATCGATCTGATATTTGGACTTCCGACCCTTATTTTCCACAGTTTTCTGAGTGGTTATTAAGACAGCTTCCATTTTGTGGTTAGTTAGTTTTACACCGGCGGATACTAGCCATTCTTTGATTAGAACGACTACTTTTTTCGTGGTTGACTCCTATGTCATGTTTTTTTTGCGGAAACGCTAATCCCAGAACTTCGTCGTACATGAAGTTTTATAAGAGGGGGTCCAGTATTGATCCTTGTGGGACTCCTGAAGAGACATGGAAGTGCATTACTCTTTTGTCTTGCTCTCCTCGATCGCCGTTGAACTCTTTGTCGGGCCTGTAGGCAGTTTGCTCTGAATATTGTCCGCAAGGGTTTATTTATTTTATTTTAAGTGTGTTGTCCGCAAGTCTAGCGCATATTTTGTATGTGTACATGTTCGCGCGATGGTCTTTGATGGCATGGTCGTGACTTTCTAAAATTCTAAAAGACTGAAGTCCTAGCCCTTTTTTACCGTGGCTTCTCGTTTTCCTCAAGAGTTTTTATCATTCAGCCTACTTTATTTCCAGCATGTCCTGGAGTTGTTGGAAGAAAGTATGTTCGGCTTTCTCTAATATTTTCGTGCAACATGGACAATACGGTGAGACTTTGTGCTCTTTAATCAATCCAGGCTCGTGCGAAAGCATCCAATTCCCCGTTTCTCGCCACTTTTTCTGATTTTTACGATAGCGCAGGTGTCGTATTGAGCTCGCGGTACTTGTCTGTCTTCTCTATATTTCTCAAGTTCTTCCGCGCACGCTGGCGATGTTGTTCAAAATGCGCAGATTGCTCCCGATCATGACTTTGTATTTTAAAGCTCGCTTGGAAGTGATGCTATGCCCTCTAACTGTTGGCGTGATTTTCCTGCTTTTTATCAGATGTCGATGAATACTACTACTGTTCTATGTTCAGTCAATTGTAGGCCAGCGGATTTAAGCTCTTCTGTTCTCTAGCGTAACCTCTTCGAGCAGTTTTTCGGTCACGACTACGACCCAACCACATTATGTTCCAAAGCACCGGCGCCAGAACTGAATCTTGCGGTACTTCTCCTTTTATATTGTGTTTGTTAAGGCCGTGTGTAGTAGACCAGTTTTCTTCGGCGCAAGTAGTCTTTGATTACATCCATGGTGTACGCCGGTAGTTTCATGCTTTGAATCGACTCTGTGATATGATTCCAACCCGCTGAGCTAAAAGCATTCTTAACATCGTTTGTAATAAGCGCGCAGTACTTTTTGTATTTAAATTTCTCGATTGTCGTGACTTTCCTTTTGGCTAAATAGAGTGATAGGTAGAGACGTTGGATAGTTCTGATAATCTTTTGATTTCGATGGTATTAAGCTTGCGTAAGTTACAAATTCATAAAAAAAATGAAAAATTGGAGCTTTGACTTGAATTATTCTCAGATCGCTTTTTCTTACTTATGACAATATTTTTTGTATTTTTAGGATGATTCAGAGGAAGCGAGTGAGGATAACATGACGACGGAAATAGATCAACAACAACAGCAGCAGCAACAACAACAGCAGCAACAACAGCAGCAACAACAACAGCAACAACAACAGCAGCAGCAACAGCAGCAAATAGTTCAACAACATCAGTTAATTCAACAGCAGCAACCTCAGCAACAAATAATGCAATTACATCTGCCAGTAGTAACAACGCACGATCTTTCTGGACAAACGATAACCATCACCCAAGCAAACGATCCCAATCAAACGGCAACCCTAAAAGCATTGGGCAGCCATGATACCACCGTCCTTAATCTGCCATCAAGTCTAGCGAATTTCGTATCTCTCGGCTCCGGGCAATTTGTTCAGGCGAACATCAGTGAAATTATGGGTCACATAAAAATTGAAAAGTAAACGATGACCTACGTCTAGTGTATCTTGCCAAGTATTTCTGTTGATTTTCGTGCATATATAGGTTAACATACATCATAAGTTATCCCTAAATTGGCTTCGAGAAAGAAAGAAAAAACACCTTCTTTGTCTCTCTCTTTTAGTTTAAAAATGTCCTCATTAGTCTTACTTCATAAATGTAAATATTCCCACACTAGGATGTAAGCGAAAAATTCAAAGAACAGAAAATCATAGATCTTCTCGAAAAAAAGGATACATATAAACGTGTATGTAAAAACCATTTCTTTTTCTTTAAACAAATTTTGCATGAAACTAGTCTCTCCATTGTGTGTTTCGAAAGCCATTTCAATGAACTTTTTTTTTTTTTTGTTCAAACAGCGAACTGAACAACTGATAATCTTAAGCGCTTGCGAAGTGCGTCCTTTTAATTTTACTGTTTTACATTTTTTTTAGTATATAATTAGATATATATTGTAAAAAAGAAATAGAAAACACCAACAATAGTCGCGATAATATTGTACATTTATTTATTTAGTCCGTTCTCTTGTTAAGTGTTTGGAACTATGTTTCATTTTAAAATAATTCTTTTCTACTTTAACTACAATGTAAGAAAGTATTTTTAACTTGATACGAATGTAAGCAAGAATTTCAAATCAGAATTAAGGACACGCATAATATATAAGTACTATATATATTTTTTGTAATAAAATATCGTTATGTATAAAAAAAAATAACAAAAAAACATTAAAAAGGAAATGTAAACTGTAATACTTTACGGTTCTCCAGTGCGAATAATTTGGTTTGTAAAATTTTAACAAAGAAATTTAATAAATAAGTATAAATTGTCTGTGATCTTTGTCTTTTTTTTAGATCCTTTTGTCCTATTGAGGCATTGAAATCTGAACAGGCTCTGAATTTTGTGAACGTTTTATTTATTTTATTTTCAGCTTAATACAAGCAAAAACAGAGTAAAAACTTAACCTGTTTAAATCTCAAACAAACGACACTTAACCTTAGCCCTCGCGAAGTGTATTCATATCCTGTTGGGAGCATTCAAAGGAAGACTCATCTTGCACTTTCTATCAGAGGCCAAGGTGGCACGAGTTGCAGAATTGTGTCATATCAAGGCAGATGTGGCCGAAGTACAACTGGTCCAGACGGCAAGATGTACCAAATAGGACTCTCACAGACATTGCAAGGATCAACACACTTTGTCACAGAGAGAGGGATCCACGCTGCGGCAGTTCGGCTCTAGGCAGGGCCAGACATCGCATACAGGGCCAAACCTTCTTCCAGTTAGACATATGGAACCGAATCTGATATTTTAAGAGGAATTTGTGGTAAAAAAAAAAGAAAAGAAAACAATGGTAAAAGAGAGCAATCAAAATCCTGATATATCAGTGAATGTTGAGCATGGCATATAACAGCAAAGTCTTCAAAAATCAGTAAAAGAAAAGAGTACAATAAGAAAGCAGTGGAGAATAGACGAATTTTATTGGAAAAGCAAACCAATGCTCAAGAAAACTTTTATGAACTATGTGCGACTATTATGCGACCCTCCCTCTGTCATCAGCTTAACTTTCTCTGACAAAGCAAAATATTTGGGTCTTATCCTGGATAGGAAGCTAAGCTGGAAACCTAATATTCAAGAAAGAGTCAAGAAGGCTACAGTAGCACTTTTCTCTTGCAAAAAGCCATTGGTAATAAATGGGACATACAACCTCGAATAACTCACTGGCTCTATGTCTCGGTCGTGGGCGCCGTGGCTCAAGTGGTTCGTGCGTTGGATCGCTGAGCGTGAGGTTCGAGGTTCGAATCCCAGAGAACACCAACAATTTTTTTCACGGTCCCACCTCTCGCGAATGTCTGACAAACGTCGGAGAGTAATCTGTCAAGAGAAAGCTTCTTAATTTGCCTTTCGGATATGGTAGGTCCCTTCCATTTGTGTAAAAAATATAACACGCACAGCACGAATGGTTGCGAGAAGCTAGGCCCTTGACCACATAGGTCCGTTGCGCCAAGAATTTGTATTTTCTATGTCTCGGTCATCAGATCGGCACTCACTTATGGGGTAATTGTCTGGTGAACAACCTTAGAGAAAGCCATAAATCGTGACCATCTTAGAAAGGTCCAGCGCACAGCAGGTGTGTGTATAAGCTGAGCTGAGCTTATGAGCTATGAGCTGAGCGAAAACACTGACTACATCACCCGATGTCTGAATTTTGACCATAACTTTCTGGTCACCATCCTGTCTACATCATTCTGGAATGAGGATGCATTTTTAGAAGATGAATCGATTAACTTTTACTGCACGAGTACACAAAAACACATTTCACATATTCTTGCAAAATCCAAAGACGGAGTTGATGGCTGCTTGTATCTGAAAAGATACGGATATCTTAACCGGATATTACGTTTTTCTTAAGCCAAGATAACACTTCTTTTATCGCCAAAATTTCCACCTGGAACACGCTACAATAATTTGGTAGACGGAAGGAAGCCTTAAGATTGGAGAAAACACCTCCACCAACTCTTGCAAACAAAAATTCATTCTGGATACTATCCGTGAGTGCAAATCTTAGGTGGACAAGTGAAGGTGTGATTACTGGCCACTGCCTAATAGGCAAGCACGCTACAAGGCTAGGCAAAGGACTACTGCAGAAGCTGTATGAATGAGGAAGAGGAGGAAACTACTCCTCATCTTCTTTGTTTCTGCCCAGCTCTCTCCCGTAGAAGGAAGCTTCACTTAGGAGCCTTCCGTTGCAATGATATAGACGATCTGACAAAGATAGATATCAAAAACATCTTATGCTTGATAAGAAGCTCAAAATATTTCAACGAGTAAGGGAGAGAAACTTTATCCGATGGGATCTACATACCTGGTTTCAAAATCGACCTGTGGAAGGTCTTAGTGTGTTGGCGATTCCTAGCTGGCAGCCACTTTCAATTAACTATGACTATTATTCTAGATATCAAAGCGAGCTGCGAGGATATGGAAGAATATGCCAAAAAAACCATGCAAAACAGAACAAATAAGGCTTTGTTGTTGTTAAATGCAAGGGCCAGAGCAATATAACTCTAAATTATACTACAAAGATTGGATATGCAGAGAGAGCAACTCAATTGTAGAGATGAACCTACTGCAGGGCTATCGTGGATAAAATTCCCCTCGAAATATTTCTCAGTTTCGATAAAATCTGAATGAATTTTGAGCGAGGGAAAGAATTACTATACTGAACAAAATTCCTACGGGAATTCAAAAGCGATTTCCGCCGGGATTTTTCCGTCGTTTGTTTGTTGGGAGTTCGAAGTGCCTTGAAAAGAACGTGCCATTTTAAAAGTAAGATAAATATGACATTTATGATAACTGAAGGAAACGACGATTGACAACTGTCAAGACATTCGAAATTCCGAACACAATTTTCAGGTTCCGCCGGAAATAAATTTTGCTGAAAATTCATGATAGGAGGAATATTTTGTAGGAACAAAATGTTCGGGTGGAATTTCGTTCCTCTTGGAATTGCTGATAGTCCTGAATTCGACAAAAAGTTTTCGTTAAAACTTAGGTACCTATTGACCTAATTTGTAGTATTTAGTTATTGAAGTAGGTGTGTACATAAAGTTACTTTTTTTTTGAGACTAAGTTTATCTTACCCTTTTTAGTTTACAACCAAAATTTGATGAAATTAAATTAATTAAGTAAATAAAAGACTTTCAGTTTTAACTAATTTTAAATTCTGTCTTATGAATTACATGGACATGGATATAACGATATGGTTTCTAATTTCTACCGCTTCGTCGCTTCGAGGAAGCTCTCCCCTATGTATGCTTGTTCTTTGCCATAATATGGTCCATTCGCTTCCTCATCACCATTCGTCTCTTCTTCGAATAGAGTGATTTTATAAGTTACACACATGTTATGTAAAAATGCACAAACATATGTGATCTGCGTAGGCCTTTGCGTGTTTTTTTTTAAAGCACATTCCACTGTCGTTTCTTCTGGACCCCTGAATGGTGTTATCAGGTATAGTCTCAGAGAATACCCAGCATCTCCTAAAATAAATTAAAATTAGTCATCAGAAATCAAGTTGGGAAATGATCGTAGCATCTAATAACCACGTATTCCTTTCTCAACTGTTTCCCCAATGCCTCCCATAGCAAGTGAAGTCAGGAAATTCTCGCACTGAACAAGCGTGATGCTAAGCTCCACACGGACTTCCTCACCGGACACTGTTCACTCAACTATCATCTCCACAAGTTGGGCATAATCCTACGGAAATGTGTCAATTTTGTCCGGAAGATCCCCATGATGTCCCACCATGGCTCGAAGAAGGCATAGACACTTTGGAAGGGAGTTCAGTTCCCCGAACATAGTCAACCAGTCATCTGCAAAAACAATCCTAAGGTTCCTCCACGACCTTGATCTTTGCTCGTGATACCTACTCTCCCCATTTCTAGGAGAACTTAGGGATAGCACAATAGATCTTTCTAGGTCGCAGTGATTGTCTGGCCTTCCTATGCTGGATAGCTTTCTTTATCTAGGAAGCATCATTTTAGCTGACTGTGGCACAGAACTTGATGTTGGAAGCAGAATCGGCGAAGTAAAAGCTATGCCACGCCACGCTATCCAAAGCCTAAGTAGTACATCACAGTTGTCCAACGTTAGGACAGTATTTCTATATGGGTGTATGACTTGGAAAGTGATCTCAGTAGTTACTTACAAAGTGCAGACATTCGTGAATAGTTAGATAGGCCTTTTCTGCCCAAATCGTATCTTAAACGAATAACTCCATATGAGACCAAGTCAGGGGTCAATAGGCATCACCATACACCGGAGGAAGTGGCAGTGGATCGGTCATACCTTACAGCGCAAAGACAACTCCATGCGAAGTGTGTCATGCAAGGGAATCCGCTTATATAGACTGGGAGAAGAGCAGACCGCCCTAAAAAAATGTGGCGCCGAACAGTTGAGAAGGAATCAACGTCATTTGGGGTGAGTTAGAGAGACCTCATCTCTCATGGAGATGACAGAGCAGTTCAACATTCACCTATGCTGGGTGCCAGGCCATAGAGACATTCCAGGAAACTGCAGGGCAGACGAACTTGCCAGACAAGGCACTACTCTTAGAATTCTGTCTGATAGGCAGTCCCTGGGTATGCCCCTAGCTACATGTAAGCATCTACTAAAGCTGAATGCTATTAGCAAGACCAACCTAAGATGGGAAAACGTGTCAACGTGTCTCATCTCGAGACAGATCTGGCCCAGGCTGGATCAAAATCGTAGCACTGAGTTGGTCAAACTAAAGCGATCACAAATCAGCTGCGTTGTTGGTGTTCTCACTGGACACTGTCTTATAGGCCAACATGCCAAAAGACTTGGCCTCTTTTCAAATGACTTCTGCAGAAGCTGTAGAGACGAGGAGGAGGAGGAAAGTATCCCTCACCTCCTATGTAACTGCCCAGCTCTGTCGCATAAAAGAATGCTCTTTTTAGGGTCCCCCTTCCTTGAAGTCCTTGGTGACATAGCGTCCTTAGGCGTCATGCGCATCTATCGCTTTATCAAAAGCTCCGGTTGGTTCTGTTAGTCCATGAGTAGCGAATTGGTTTTGATCCATGGTATCACAAAGGACCTTTATTGGTCTAAGTGTGTCTGCACTCCCGTGCAGACAGCCAAGCCAACCTAACCTAGAGAGACCTAATATGCATTGCAGAATACCGAAAAATATGGTACATCGGCCTTTTGAGCTCCCTGTGCCCCACCAGAGCTAACAGGAAATAGCAAGAAGCTGGACCAATCGCAGCCAAAACATCTGACCAAAGTACGCTTGGTTTATGCTAAAGTGCGTAGCCTTCAAGTCGTACATCGAGCAACTACGATGAGTACTCCATCATCTTAGTCAACCATACACACCACTTACATACGTGACATGGCACTTTTCACATATCCAAGTGACATGTCCAAATTAATTTAATAGGAACCAACTAATTTGGCTGTCATGTACCGTATGACTCACATAGACTTCTGCCTCGTGTCTGAACTCCGGGGGATTTCTTTAGAATTTCACGTCACACATTAATCACAGTAACAATCTGTATTCAACTGATTTACTATGCATGCAGCTTTGAGTATTTCTTTGGAGATTCCATAAATTTCGCACCTGTGAAAATATTTACCCAAACACTTCAGAGTCCGGCCCCATGTTGCCAGCCCCGAATTTCTATTCATTTAACCTATATTTCAGTAACTAATGACTAACACAGAAAGCTCGTGCTAGCGCCAAAGATGCTAAATCCGCTTACGTGGGTGGTGGATGCTAATTTGCTGGCTGAAAGAATTCCGTGGGCCAACTTTTAGTGGTGACTTTTGAAAAAATGTCATTAAAATGATTCACGATCTATGTACGTGCGCCAAGGGTAATGTCATAGGTCGGCAAGGTGGTGGTTTCCTTGGGTGAAGTACCTCGAATAACAATCAAATTAAAAATTTCCCATGTCAATTTAAACAAAAAAATGCGAAGTAATTAAAAATTTAGTTTCTTTTTTATATGACGACAACGACCGGAAATTTATTGTCTTACGCTAGCGGTAACACGTTGCATGATATATTTTTTATTAATAAAATTTAAAACAAATCTTGTGCTTGCTATTTTTGGATACATAAATCATAATTGACGGTGATGTATGTGTTTTTTAATTTTAGCTCAAGAGATACTACGAGTATGTAGTTTAAAAGTGGGTGCTACGTGTACTTGTAGGGGACGTGTGCGTGCTCTACTCAACGTAGATTACCGCTGTCAGCTTGGAGCACGAACTACACTACACTACAAAAAACGTTATTAGTTTGCAAATGAGGTGGGCAATTGCAAATGGGGTGACAAAATGGGCTTTTAATTCTGTTTCTTAAATAGTCTAGTCTCGTTGTCACCTTGAATGTTTTCATTTCATTTCGGGTGTATCCAACTGTGAACCAATCAGTCATTTCAAGTTCGAGTGCTTTAAATTTATTATATTACTTGAACCAGAGCACCTTGCGAGGTCCACTTTCATCTTCTCTCCACCAGTTATCTTAGGTTAGGTTAGGTAGATAGGCGCCCTAGTTAGCAGGAAACTGTCAACGGCTCACTAAAACTACTAACGAAGAGTCCCTTGCACTCAGTTGTAGACCCCTGAAACCTAAACTTCATTATCGACGACTGAACTAAACCACCCAGGTATGAGAGGAGGTGGCTCAAAACTGCAACAACACCATCAAAGACGAGAAAATATGGCGTCGCTCAACAGTTCTGGAACTAGCCGACCACGAAACGGAGGCTGTCCTCATTAGCAGCCGCAAGAAAGTTGAGCGCCTGACTTTACAGGTAGGAGAACACAGTATCAAGTCAAAGCCTTACATAAAGTACATAGGGGACTGCTTGACCATAGGCTCAACTTTAGAGATCACCTAACCTACAGAAGCGTGAAGGCTAATCGGGCTATTGCCACAATATCGAGGTTGATGTCATAGTGTTAAGGTTCTTCTGCATCACGCGCCTGAATGCTGCCTGATTGTCAATTGCTATTAGATTATTTTCCACTGTCACTTGATCCACTTTCAACTGATCCTTTGCGTGCTACGGAGCGACCACCTCAGACACCAATGATAAGTCAGATTTAGCTCTTCTGGTGTCCCGATGACACTAGCACCTGACCCCTGCCCAGTTTTGGAGCGACTCGTGAAAATACGACGACATTCTTTCTTCGCCTCACAGTATGGCAAAAGCCATTCCAGGGAAAAGGAAAGTGGAAAGTCGACCCTGTATTTGTATTGCAATTGGATTTCCGACGTCATTGTGTCAAAGGGCACATAGGTTAGGTAGATGGATGTCTTGTGACAAATAGAGTCACTACTCACTTAGACCAACAGTTCAATGTGCCCAACCATTTAACCCTGGAAACATTGTGAAGTCCGCTGATAGAACCACCCAGATAGTGAAATGAATCTCAGGAGGTCGTCAGCTCTTCATTACCTAAGTCCTCCAATTCCGAAAAGAAGGAACTTCCTAGAGTCCTCATTCTTATAACGGATAGGGCAGGGTAATCACAAAGCAGGTGACGAATAGATCTCTTCAGCTCTTTCGTTTCCTTCGATATCTTTATGCCCTGGTACCCAGGAGAGGGTCACCGCATTGGCTATAGGTATCTAATTTAAGAGTTATTTGCAGGTCCTCACAGGACTCCATCTAATTACAGCAGAGTTCAGAGCCTTAACGGCTGCCTGGCTGTCTATATAGACAGTGATCATTTTACCAACGATATTACTCTCGCGTATAATTTTCGCAGCCTGTATGATGGATGTGACTTCGGCCGGAAAGACGCTGCAGTCGTCGCTGATCCTAAAGGAGTTGTTTATTCCTAGGGCCTCACAATAAACTCCGGCCCCCATGCCAATGTCCATCTTAGAACCATCGGTATGGAACGCCAGTTTCTTTTTCTTCACGGTTCTTCGGTTCCTCTAGTACGTTCTGTCAGGAATTCATTAGACTGGGATTGTAGGATATTTCTTGCGCAAGGATATTGAAGCTCCAGCTGAAAGGACACTAGAAACCGTGTCTCTACAGGCCGGAGATGGCTTTCAGTGTACAGCCCTTGATATGAATATTAAGGGGGAATGTTCAGCGGGCCATATAAAGCAGAGTAAGGTGTGCTAGGGATAGTAAAGGAAGTGGTGACGTATTTACGAGAAAGTTTACCAACCACACAACAGATGTGTATGCGAGTCGTTGCTGTATATGTACCCTTTTCGCCGAGTAACCCCAAGTCCTCACGAACACACCTTTAAACCACCAGAGCGCTGAGCAGCGCGTTGGTGGTTTTCGACTTAACATAGTTTGACCAGATAAGCTTGCTATCCAAGATGACTCCCAGACATTTAACAGGAAGTATTACTAATTGTCTATTATTTTGCTAAAGCCAAGTTTATGGCCATCAATGGGTACTATGTCGGTCAAATGGAAAAATTGTGCGTCACCCGCCTTCTAAAAAGACGAACACTCATCTGTCGTGGTATGCTCTGTTTGCATGACACCGCACTAGTTCATAAGTCAAAAGGGAACGACTTGTTTCCATTGAAAGGATCCATTCAGCTTCTTATATGTACAACTCTACATGAAAAGTGTCTCGATATAAATTTCAATGGCAACCTTGTCTTCCGTTTTTAGATCGACAGATTTCTATCTCACTCTGTCCGTATGATCAACGTCATCTACGAGTATTTCTCTTAATCCGTATTCTGACCAACGAAGTCCACAAATATTTCCAAATAAAAAAAAAAAACAGATCAAACTTAATTTTATTACTTTCTCAGATTGTATCTAAACCGCGAAATTGTTGTCATTAAATAGAAACAGATTCTCTGTATTCTTGTGAAGTACAATCACCCACTTGAAATAGTCTATAAGCCAATTGGGATTAATTTCTGTTCGTGTTCTATAAGCAAATAAAAAATGTTTCAGCAGATGTTCAGCTGAAAGATTAATGTTAAAATGCTTATTCGAGTTAAGGAATCTCGAAAATAGAAGTATTTTCTTGAAAATTCCAATAAATTATTTTGAAAACAGTTTCGGTGGTTGTTAAGTAACTAAATAGTATATATGTGTGTATGCACCAGCAATGGCTATTAAATGGCTGAAATAAGACTTGAAATAATTGTTGTTGAAGAATTTATTAACACGCGGTGGATATGTTTTTTGAACATTTTTCAAATTCGATTCTACTGCTCATAATAGTAGCATTCATTCATAGCACATTATAAATTGCGAAGTTGTTTTGGAGCCATAAATTTATCCTTCTCATATGCCGTATCAACTGAAAACATTTGATAAAATTTGCTGAATGAATATTTTCTAAAGTGGCGCCCAATTCAGGACTATTTGGAGTTTGTATGAAAATGATAGCAATTCTTCTGACATTAGAGAAAGATGACTGAATATGAATATGGAAACAAAACCCTTAGCACGGCTAACACCCACGCTCAACTCAAGAGAGAAAGTAGACATTTTTCTATACGGAGGAAGTGTGGTCTCGGCTGTGCAGCAGAATCAGGAATGCAAGAGCTTAATGTGTGCAGGAGAATCGGGAAGTCAACAGCAGCGTTCAGAATGCTATCGAAAGTCTGGAGAAGCAATGTTCTCAGCTTAAGAACCAAGCTGCGACTGTTTCGCTCCAACGTGGATTCAGTACTGCTGTATGGGTGCAGTACCTGGAAGGTGGATCCCAGTATCACACACAAGCTGCAAACCTTCAAAGACAGGCGTCTAAGGGGGTCTTTTTGGCCTAATGAACAACTTTATTTGAAAACGGGCCAAGGACCTATAGACATTACTGTGCGAAGGAGAAAAGGACAGTAGTTTGGACACAGTCTACGGTGCAACGACAACTCCATTGCGAAATACGCCATGCAATGGAATCCATTTACCCAGTCAGGCAGAACACCGGGACACCCTTGGCAAACGTGGCGCAGGAAAGTGGAGGAGGAAACAAGCTTTCTGGAAATGAGTTGGAGGCAGCTCAGACGCATTTCAGAACTCCCGACCGAAGATGGTGCGCAGGCGTTGTTGACGTCCTATGCCCCTCGAGGGGTGCAATGATTTAAGTAAGTAAGTTGTCACAGATTCTCCACAAACAAGATTTGAACAAGGCGTGTAAAAAGAAACAAACATGAAACAAAAAGGGGTTGCTATGACCTGATTCTTTAAAAAACGATCGAAGCTTTCCTAGATCCTCGAGATTTTTAATGACACTTTTTTGTATCTCATTTCTTGCGGAAGTGCAACAAACATAGAGCAATAATTGGCATGTAATGCATCAAAATTACGCCTTGAGAACATTCTTATTGCACGAGACCCAAAATTTTAACTCACGTACCCTTATAAAGACTCCACATCCTTTTAGTTGACATCGTTGTCATGCAAGTGGCTCAGTTTTATGGGTGAATACTTAAGAGTCTATGGAGCAATGGGGATAACACACGAAACATGTTCAGGGATGAATCCGAAAAACAACGAAGCGTCGTTCCCAACGTCTTCTACGAAGACTTAGAAATTGACCACACCTTAAACCTCCCGAACTATCGGAGCTTTTTTTACACTAGAATGGCCGCTGTTCGTCATGCCTGGATGGCGATTTATACTGCATCACGGACCAATATCGCCGCAAATATCTTCAGCCAGACAGTCATCAAATCTGTCACATTTAACACGATAAAATCTAAGACAGTGACGTGTAAGTGTCTACTAAAGCTAAACGCTATTAGCAAGACCAACCTCAGATGGAAAACCGGCTCAACGTCTCACATCTCGAGACAGATATGGCCTAGGCTGGACCATAAACGAAGTGCCGAGCTGGTTAAACTAAAACGGTCACAGCTGCGTTATCGGTGTTCTCACTGGACACTGTCTTATAGGCCAATATGCCAGAAAATTTGGCCTCTTTTCTAACGACTTCTGTATAGATAAGGAGGAGGAGGAAACCATCCTTCACCTCCTATGTATGTTCTTGCCCAGCCCTGTCGCATAAAACAATGCTTCATGTAGGGTCCCCCTTCCTTGAAGATCTTGGTATCGCAAAGGACCTTTATTGGTCTAACCTAACCTAAGACATGGACAGACTGCTATGCATCTCTTAAGCTGAACAACCTCTTAAAACTTAACTGTTTGATGATTTAAATTATCTCACGCCTGTACGACTGACATTATATAATGTATACTAAGAAGCAAAGGGTTCCAGGGATATGACCTAGCCGTTCTTCATTTAATGGCAACACAATGGACCTCCTTTTGGAAAAAGGGCAACTTAAACTGGATGCATAAAATTGAGGGCAGAAAGATTGCCAAGATATTGGTGAAACAGAGTACCATCAAGGTTATTGCAACACCAGTAGTAAGTGTGACGCCTTACACAACTTATCTTAAACACCTCGACTACGCTGACGATGTAGTCCAGTAGTCCAGTAAGTTGGACTTTCACATCGGATAATGGACCTTCATCTTATGGCTCAAAATCTAGAAGCTGTGGCAGCCAAGTGGGGCTTAAGATAAATACAGCGAGCTATCCGTGAATTGGACAAAGCACTCTTCAGTTTCTGAATATACTAATTTGCAATTCTGAACTGCGTTCTTAGAAATTAAGGACCGTTGATTTTTATTGTAAAAAGAATACGCCGTCAGGGTCCTCACCAAATAGACCACCTGAGCTACCCACTCACGCACAGTTTGTCGGAAGACCAGGTCAAGGGTGTGTAGGGCTTTCTGAAGAATACGCCACAGCCTTGACTGTAGCAAAATTGTATGCCACGACCAGTCTTCGTTTCGATGGATTACATTCATAAAATTCACCACTCGCACTCAGTTATGGAAGCAGATCGTAAATTACAGTATTTCGGCCGTCGTCGGGAAGCTGATTGTTTATTAGATGCCTATTCAATGGATATCTGGATCTAGGTTAAACTGGACATGTATAGAAAGCTTCCATCTAAGATTATCTTCGGGTAGAACCAGAAATAAGTGCAGCCAACACGGTCCAGTTCCTCTCAAATTTCTTCCCATGCCTAGCCAAGGAGCCAAAGTTCTTCTTTCCATCAATGAGAATTTGTAACCAACCCAACTCTTTCAATGACATTACGAGTAAAAATGCTTGGAATGTTTATCTGTTGGGTGCAAGAGTGAGAACTGACATCCGTTTCGTCATAAATTAACATTTTATGGTTTTAACCAGAAATTGATAATTTCTTGTTCAAAATTTGCATTTACTCGTAACATTGACTCATATCCTTATCAGATTTTAGGCAGGATATTGTCTAGAGAGGAGACACGAAAATGATTCGATGGGTTAGGTGCTAAACAGCTTGGTATTTATGGTGTCAAAAAGCATCTAACAGACAGACATTAAACGTGTACTATCTTTTCAGGTCTATTACACTCATCAAATCCGGACGGGTGGTTTCAGTCATGGAACTTATAAATGTGACCTTTTTCAAAATGGAAAAAATTTCCGTGCAGAGTTAGAAAATTTGGAGCCAGAAACATTGCATGGTTTTGAAGGAATCAACACTTCCACATCACATCCACAAGAAAATAGAAGTGACTTTAACGATGTTACGCATTACGTCATCCTTGGGTTTTAGAAGACCGTTTTTAAGCTTTTATCCAAGAAGAGAAACATGGAAAAGCAGAAAGCACAAAAACTGTAGACATTTACACTGCTGGATCCAAGATGGACTTTGGTGTAGACGCTGAGCTTGTCGAAATCAGTAAAACTCCTGAACCGCAGTAGTGTTTTCCAAGCGAAGGTTCTAGTATTGAAAATAGCCGCCCGTGAGACTACGTGGGGCCAGCCAGGCAGCGATATCTACCAGGTAAATAAAATTGAAATTTGTTTAGACACGAAATTAATAATAAAGCTCCAATAAAGGCAAATATGCTATAAAAAGCCATGTGAACGTCTAAAGCTATTTTGCATCACACAAATTGGCCTATATCAGTGTGGCTTCCGGCCCGGCAAGTGGACATTTGACCAAATTTTCATATTTGGCAAATCCTGGAAAAGACCAACGAGTTCCAAGTTGATACTCACCATCTCTTCATCAACTTCAGAGCCGCTACAATGCGATGGCCGATAAAACTGATTCGGTTGTGTCGCGCGACGCTCGAAAACACGCTATGCACCGTGCAACTTGGAAGTAGAACCTCCGAATTTTTCCAAGCATGCACTGGATTTCGGCAAGAAGTCTTGTGACTTCTTCAATCTCGTGACAGAGCATATAGTGCGGCGGGCGGTGTTAACATGGAAGGCACTATATTTTTCAAATCCGCGCAGATTTTGGGGTATGCTGACGATATAGGTATTATCGCGGGCTCCCAACGTGCCGTCTTTGAAGCATTTACGGTGATTTAAGAAGAGGCTAGACGAGTTGGTCTTAAGATCAGTGAGAGTAATACGAAGTACATGCTGTCGACCAGAAACAACTCCGTCGCACACCACATTAGACAAAATGTCACCATCAACACCCACAATTTTTAGTAATCTCCCCAAATGACACCCTGGTGGAGATTCGGCGCAGGATTACCCTAGGCAACCGTTGCTACTTCGGCCTGTCTAAACAGCTATGGTCCAAACTCCTAACCCGAAGGACCGAAATTATGCTCTATAAAACATTGATCTTGCCAGTCGTGCTTTACGGAGCCGAAAGCTGGACGATTCGCAGGACGGCAGAGCAGATCCTGAGATCGTTACAAAGAAAAATGCTACGCTAAATATTCGGTCCTATCTGCAAGGAGGGCGAATGGAGGAGAAGATATAAGCACGAACTCTATGAGCTTTACAAAGATGTGGATGAACTCCGGAAGGCAAAATCCGCGACTACACTGGCTCGGCCACATTGAGCGAATGGACGACAACACTCCAGTCATGAGGATCTTTGAGCCCCCAGGTTTGAGATGGCGAAGAAGACCGAACCTCCGGTACAAAGACCAAGTTGTCGCGGATGCCAGAAAACTTGGCCTTCACAACTGGAAGCAAAGTGCCCGGGAAGGCTACCGTGCCTCAGGCAGAGAATCTTTAAGGGTCGGGAGCCCTTTAAGTATATGAGATCCAAAGAAGTTCGAAGAAGCTTTGACATTTCACAGTACCCCACAGTAAATTACTCAACTAAGAGACCCCACCTTACAGGCATTTACCATCACCAATGATTATTTATAGACCGGACATCTAGTCCTTATAGTTTTACCTCCACCTACCTTTGACATTTTTCACAATCCATTAGATAATTTAATAACATTAACCTTATTTTTAAAATCTTATTTTTTTTTTTTTTACTTCTATGCTTATAACTTCGACAAAGAATTTTTCGTTTTTACTAAACATTAACAATTATTAATATTTTCATACAGATAGCATTAAATTTAACAATACATTTAAATAATAAATACAAAAATATAATCGAATACACGATACAGTAATTTATACAAAGATTTATACTTAACAACTTAAAAGTTACAAGAAACACAAAAAAAAGAAATTGTTGTCATGTTGTTGTTTCTAGGTTAACTCGATTTTACAAAATTGCTTTATTTAATACTCATCGTTGTTTTCTTAAATTTAACATAATAAATATTTATTTTATATTAAGTAAATAGTAAATAAACGTATATAATTTAAAATTTAATTTGTGACATCACTTCCGGCGGCGAGTGCAAGACTAAGTTTTTTTTTTTAAAAAAGGAAAGAAATTCTTTTTAAAATTAATCATTCCACAGTGACTCGTAATGAATCTGGAACGTGTCTGTTTGATTTTTTTTTTGTTTAACAAAATAATTTATTCAATAAATAAATAAAGCTGCTGAGCTGATAATGTATAGCCAAATGCACGGGGAATATTCCAAACAAAAAAAAATTCGCTCACGGTACTGGACTGGGATGAGGGCGGAACACACGAAGAACATGATTCGATGCAAATGACTTGAGAATGAGGATACAGCATGCACGGATGCACAGATGCACGAATACTTATGGATACTTTGAGGGAACTTTAGTCTTTGGCTTTAACTTTAATTTTTTTTTTCCATTTGTGAAAAATTCTTAGTACTACTACGAGGCATATTTTATTTATTTTATTTTTTTTTATCTTGGTAGTTTGGCGTAAGCATAAATGAGCGAGCGTGGAAGGCATGCATGATGCAAACAAACCTATGTATATTTCCAGGCGATAGAATGATTGTTTTTGCTCATGTTGTGATGATGTATGGGTGTGTTTTTATTGTGTGTTTGTCTGTTTATTATGAATATCGAAATGTTAATTCTTGGATCTTTTCCACATCACCCCAAACCTGTACGGAATTAATTTCGCTCAAATCGGATTCGTATTCATAGTAGGAGATGAGATTTCTCGCTTGCTCGTCCTCTACCAAATAGGTGTAGATGTTGCCATTTGTGAAGGCAAATTCTAGGGCAAATCCTGGCCCTAAAATAGATGAAGATTCTGAGTTAGCCTCATTGTCATAATTGGAGAATTTCAAAGGTATTCGGAGGTTCAACCGACCATCAGAACCGGGCCAATCTTTCACAAGTTCCTCCATCCAGTCGCCATTCTTTTTCGAATTCTCAACGATGAGACTCTCTCGAACAATTGTTTTGAAATGGTAGGCAATATCGTCAGGATATGGACTCGTGCCGTTTACGAAATTTATCGAGAATCTGTAAATAGAAAAAAAAAAAAAATAAATTGGACAAGTTAGTAAGAAAAACGTGATTTTGTTGGAAATTTTTCGAGAAAATCTCCGAGATAAGTGGGAATTTTTTGCTTCACAAGAAAATTGATTTACTTAAGAACTTTTCCGAAAATTTTCAAAAGAAACTGAAATCTTTGAAATATTTCCCGATTAAAAGTCACGTACGGCATTATTACTCAACTACTCAACGACACCCATCGAAGTTATTTGTTGGGGTTGACCCCCTGCACATTTGTCTGCAGTGGCATCACTTTAGACCCACTGCCGCAGTTGTGTGTATAGAAATGAGAAGGATGCTCTCGTAATTGCTCTGTGGGTGTTCGGCTTTAAGTAGAGACCGTCGTTGTACTTTAGGCAAACCCGTTTTTGACAAACTTAAGTAAATTTCAAAGAAAAGTATCACAGAGTTGACCAGTTTCCTGAATGCTACATGATGGATTCTAAACCGTTTCCTTTCAGCAACCTAATACTACGAGGTTCTTTTGCACCAAAATTCGTAGATAGTTTGTCAAATTTCAAAGAGTGGGGATGAAATACCTTCAGAGAGAGTTAACATTACGAAAAAGTTAACGAACGCGTTGAACAAAAAAAGTTTTAAAAGCTCACGTCAAACTTAGAAAAAGTGTACACGAAAGAAGATTATGAGTATGGTTTGTTTTTATTTTGGGTTTTGGTATATTTTCTTCAAATTTATCCCGTTTATAGCACACAAAATAAAATAACCAAACAAGCCAACAAAAAATGACGTACAGCAATTTGAGAGATTTCATAAATCTCACAAAAATTCGCACCATGGGGAAATTTCGTACTCTCGCGTGACCACTCTCTTTTGCGAAAAACTAACTAAATATCTCCGAAAACGAACAAGATTTTTTAAAAATTCGTACAATTTCGTTGTTTTGGAAGAATACGCGAACAGACCTCGGTAACAAAAATTCAAAATGGCGCTTAGGTGCTAATTGAAGCGGTTCCCCGTTCCCAAAACTTATAAAATGAACGAAGTCCAACGATCTGGCAACACCGAGTAGTACAGATTAAAATTTCAGTCGAAGGAAAAATCGTCGATGACGGTATCTCTGTATTGTTGGAAAAAAATCTTTGAAAAATCGTCTTTCTAGGATTAACCGGAGGTACTGTGGAAGTGATGGAACCGATGATGACGGGTCCGATAAAGGTGTCTGCGCATAATAAATGGAAATAAATCTTTAGGCGGATTTAATATGATGACTCATGATTCATGTCTCAATGAGAGTAAGAATGCCTAATAGGTTCAACAAATATTTTCCCACAAGAAAAAAAAAAATCTGAATGTGGTCATCGATGGTTTAAATTTTGACTTTTTGTTATTCTCTACTAATTTTAAATTTGTCTTATCTTCTGTATAGTATAATTGGCTGTCATAATATATCATTTAGTTCCATCAAATCAATGGCGGAATGGTGAGCTTAATCAATCGGTAGAAAGTAATAATCTAAAAAGCAATCTCAAAATTTGAACTAATAAAAGCCGAACAATTTTTTTGACGCAGGTAGTAAAAATGTCTTGTACTCGTACTCGTACTTGTATGTATTTCTAAACAGACGATTTAAGTGCACTTGCAACCTTGATACCTGTAGGATCAATTGTACATGTCGATGGTCTAAAGTAGATTAAAGAATCGCGCGACGTAATTGGACACAATCAGTTGACAGATATCTGAATGGCACTGTCTCCGTTTTTTTGTTTTTTTTTGTACGGAAGGTGAAATTCTTGGAAAGATACCGAAGAAGTAATCGGTTCCTTTTCCATCCATTATTTTATTCTTGCGTCGCGCTGATAAGCATTTTATAGCGACTGTAGACTTTAGCGCTGTGTCTAGGCCTGAGGCATTTCTGCAATCTGTTGCTCTGCGGTTCTTTGGGCCTCCTCCCGGTCGCAGATTGCGTCCCAACTATGCCCCCCCCCCCCAATCTTTTTCCCGGGTTGTTACCTCTCGACATCGTAACATGGGATCCAAATATGACATGCTCCACATTTTCATCCATATCTGTACAGTATGGGCGCGTCGTACTCGAACTCCCATAGGTACGTTCGTCTTGAACTCTTCATGCTTTCGTGTTGCATTTGTTGTCTTTGGCGCTTGTTGGCTGCATATTGAGGGTGCTTCTTAAACGTTAATCAAAGAGAGCTCTGGCTGTAGCTAGAATTTCCGCGTGCAAAAAGCTGTATAAGATCCTTGAACAACAAAGGGAGAGGCAGCTCAAATGTGACGGAAAAAAGCCTATAGAGATGAAAGGTAAAACAAGAATGTACCTAAGACCTTAGTGCGACCGGTGTTAATGTACGGTTCTGAAAGCTGGGCAACCCGAGATGAGAACGTTTAAATGCTCCAGTGGCGTAAGATAAGTCCTAAGTAGCAGCCTTAGACCTAAGAGACCTGACTCCAGATAATTCATGTAAAGGAAAACAATAAAAATATGAAGGAAATACCTCTCAAATCAGTAGCTCAATAAAAACCCCTGTTCTTATCTCACAGCTGAATAAATCTTTTTAATTACCACTGTCAGAGTAAGAACACAACACCCACGCATGTTTGTTGGCTTTGCCATCAATGAATAAAACCACCGAATTCTCATTCTAACTCAATTAATCTTGACAATATCTGGTAACAGGCGCTTCAATTTAGTTTCTTGTTTTGCCTCAAGCCAAACCATGTCTTCACCGCTGGTAACCTAACCACAAATTCAAATTCTCTCAATTAATTCAAATTCGAATTCCGTGACACTACAGCAAGCAGACTGCGTGTCTACGTGCCATGACTTGACGAATACGATTCGAATTGCAAGTATTTTATTTTCAGAGCTCCAAAATGAAATTTTATTAATAAACCTCACGTGTATCCGAAACATTTATGACGCCTTCGGGAATTACCATTTCAAAATACCATTTCGTACACAAGTAGAGTATCTTAAGTGCTTCTATTGATCATTACGAATCCACTGCAAAATCAAAAGCAAAGGCGCTTCAACAAGTGTAGGTGGGTCTAGAATTTTTATTAACAAGTCCTACACCACTATTAGGAATGCCAAAGGTTGTTTCCATACCTATTTGCATAAATAAACAGACGAGAAATAATTTGTGTACACACAAAAGTGTGAAATAAAATATTGATCTTTGGCGGTTATGGTTAAATGAAAGGAATGCGGCTGTAGGCATTCTTCCATAGAATTTCTCAAAATCTAATCAAATTAAAAAAAAATAAAAATAATAATAATCGAAGTCGAAGTTTGTTTACAAGTTTTAACGGCGTCTATATGTAGATGGAACGTGTCAGGCGGATCATCTCTAAATATCGAAAATTATATTCAAAAAACCACCGGCACATGTGAGATAACCTCATTAGCTTGGTAGCGCACAGTGAGTGGCAGAGAGATAGATTCATCCTGGTTTATAATTTTTTTTTTAATATTAGTTTACGATCAATGTTACGGTCGCTCGTTGACGGCCTTTGGTCGACGTTGTAAGTATTTTACGATAAAATCTGTCAAAACCCGCGACCGACGATTTTCCAAAACGAAAATTTTCAGGTCGCGTTATTTCGTGGAAATGTCAAATGGCCGCCACGATGTTGCGATTCAGCACGCTCCTAGGCTTTTTCTTTGGGTTAGTCCCATCGCAACTTCTGCCCCATGCCAATAAGCCTATTCACGGCCTGAAGAACAACGTCACTCAAACTTCATATAGAAGAGTCATTCAAAAAGCGAAAAAGCCACACGATCAGAAGCTGCACGTAACGAAGACAAGAATTCTACGCTGTGCAGCGGGTGTTATGAGAAAGGACTGAATAAAAACAGTGTCTCTCAAAGTAGCACCAATTACAATAAAATTGATGGAAGAGCTTCTCAGATGGTATGGGCATGTCTTCTCCTTTTCCTTTTGATCGCTTCGTCACTGAGGCCAATTAAATGCTACCGTTTTTGCATTTGGGTGATCCAGGAGTATTTTGGCCTGCCTCTCTACCGCGCATGTATAGAAACGCTGATTGACATTGCCTTTTTTACAGGGTTCGTAGGATCACTCCTTTGAACATGATAATACCAACTGAGACGTGCTCCAATTTTTTCCAACTGGGTTCTTGGACGTGCAGGCTTCCACGGATTTCAGATGCGTGTCCATGTGGACAGAAAACCCTAAGAATCGCAGTAGGCCCTATAGAATCTGGATGATCACGAGCGACTTGGATGCATAGAATTTAGTGAGACATGCGAAAACGAGGCTTAGATGGTAGGGCAGCCCAGGATAGAAGACTTTGGAGCCTCAGAACAAGGAGGACCGATACCAGATAAAAGGGATAAGGCAATGAAGAAGAATGGCATCGAATCTACTTTAATCCACAATAAAGATTTCAGAAATATTCCACAGACCTTATGATACCTTATATTTAATTTACTGTTTCTATCACTTTGTCGCTGACTTTGCTTTTTTATTTATACACCATTGAGTCAGATTGATCCACTAAAACCCAAAAAAAAAAAATAACAATAAAATTAAATTCCAAACTATCCAAGTGAAGAACATCTTCGAAGCAAACACCAGCAACTGGTTTGCGATATTTTCGGAGTTCACTGGCGTTTGCGACCGAGCTTGTTTCGCGACTTTAATAAATTACACCCGACAGCAAGATTAAACCTCTAAACTCCAGCTGCCGTCTGGTATCTGGTGGAGATAATTATAAGAAAACAACATGAGGTCTAAACAAATGTTTATCGCATTAATATGGATGATATAATTATCATCATGCTGTGAGCTGAGTTAATAAATCAATTAAATTCAGCGGGAGTGCGAATGTGTGCTAATGACAGTTTAATAGACTGATAAGCGATTCGATAAAAAAAATATGACAGATTAGAAATTCAATAAAATAGATTTTTTTTTAATTATTTTAAAATAACATTAGCGAATGAAGTGGATTAATGAAATGCAAGGCGTTATATGGTTCTTGTTTGCATACAAATTAGGGCTCTTATTGGTGACGAAATGTATACAACTTTGGACATTCTTTCGACTTAGCTGCTGAGTCATGTGCGAATTTTTTATGGCATGGCTTTAAATTTTGTGTTTTTTTTGTCATGTTCAACAGTGACGATCATAAATGTAGCCAATTTCGCCACATTGCAAAAGTCCAAGACAGCGCCATACTTATAGTTCGTAGAGCCATGTGAAATGCAAGAATAAGTTGAAAAGTCAGGCTTAGCAAGGCAACAAGCTTTAATTTTAGAAACAGCAAATCTGATATCGTTGATGCTATTTTTAGTTTTACCACTGAATGTTGAGCAAAGAGCACACGGAGCTATGATTCACATCATTTATTCATTTTTTAACTGAATTCAGATAATCTGTAGCCTTCTTCCGGATTCCTTATCATAAATTAGTCAGTAAATTTATAAATAAGCTAGAACAGCTCTTAGGTAATGTGCTGATAACTTGAAATCGATAGAAAACAATTAAAACATGCAGAAAAGGTACAATTCAACTTGTACTTTTCAAGTGATCGCATGATACTTTATCCCTAAACTTTACAAATACTTGGCGCAACAGACCGTTGCACGTGCCTCAAAACTTACGTTGGCCATTCGTTCACAGGTCAATTAGAGCAGAAACAGAAGATAAGATCGAAAACTTCACTGCCGGTCCTCGCGAAATTCTCACAAAAGAAGCACCATACCGAGAGTGAAGCGGAGCCATTGTCTCGCATTGGTGATACTTTGGTGGAAGCTTTGACGGCGTTACCGACTTTTATGTCTGCGAGAAAGGAGTTAAAGTTCCAAAAAATGTTTTGTTTCTTTATATGTTTTGACCAAAAATGCGTGTACTAGTATGTATGACTTGTCTCATTACATAGATCGTAAACAGGTAATGCCCCAAAATCAGGGATGTTAGTCTGACGGAACTAAAAAATATCTGTAAAAAGGCCTCACCACAAAATGAATCGCCTCTCGGGACTTATAGGTATACTCTCAGATCGTTTGACAGATGTAAAACCTTTCGCCCTTTTGTCAGCCATGCCATGCCAGACTACGTCCCTGACCCAGATTAATTAATTTGTATGCTCTGCTTTATTTCCTGAAAATGACACGTTCACGTTTTATTTGCCTCAATGTGCACAATAAACTCTAAATGAAATCAGAATTTTTCTTGTAAATATTTTGATGACGTTTTTGTAAAACGTGACTTTAGTATTCTTCTTCTCTATCTCAAAGAAAAACTGTTGCTGAATGGCGGAATTTGTCATCATACAAATGTGCATGACTTTAGAGCAACAGCATTCGACATAACAGTTGACACGAACCACGCTATTCAAAGCAACTACAAAATGCTAAACATGCAATAATTTTATTACACGAAACACCTTTGATTGCTTTGTATTGCAAAATTCTCTTCAGAACAGAGCGGCGATTATTCGCACAATCTTGGTGCACATAAATTCGATCGCATAATTGTTTGTCGGGTCAAAAGTCTCTAAATTCTGATGAAAACAACAAAATAATATTTTTTTTTCCGTTATCTTTTCGTAGCATTTGACGGTAAACAACGTCACATGGATAAGTCTCTCGCAATGTTTACTTGCACCAAATGTCAATCATGAAGAAATTTTGATTGAATAAATGACAAATATTCTTATCAAGCAATTTACAATTATGTTTGCGATAACTTAATGCAAATTGTTTGCTTTTATTTCTTTCGAATGAAAGACTTTTTATTAAAATTCTCTTTTTTTATGATAATATCCACCAAAGAGAGAATAAAATTAAATTTTAGGCTATAAATAGACGATGTATTATTTTTAATTTGATCTTGTGTACTTGACTCGTTCGAACAAATCAAGTGAGATAATTTTGAACAAATTGGTTTGAGATTCTTTTTTTAAAATTTAATTTAACACAAATCACGTTTATATTTAGAAAGAATAAAACCAGAAAACTTTTTAGTATAACGATCGACACGAATTAATTACTACGAGTATAAAAACAGGTGATGCTGACACGGAAGTAATTCATTATCTGTAGTTATTATGAAATAGGATGTAGCTAGGGACTTCGGGAATCCCGCTATCGGGAATAGTTTTTTTTGCGATATTCTTAAATTTATTTGTTTACGATAATGCATGACTGGGTTGGGCCGATAGTCATACGAGTATACATACATATGTGTGCACACCTTGGATCCTAATCTAGTCTTTATTGGTTTCTTACATTTTGACGAGATTACAATGTGGGAAATTTGAAATTTTTTCTCAGAATTGAAACATATTCAATAAACACGTCAAATTTCTGTCACATGGTAATCTAATAATTTTTTTAAGCCTGTCAGTTTTCACGAATTCGACAGGTGAAATGTCACATGTGTTCTGAAAAAATTTGCCAGAAACTATTGAGAACATGAAAATGAGTATGCACACGTAGCTTTTCTCGATGCGGTATATAATAGCAAGCTAAGGATACGAAATATAGTGCTTCGTTCGCAACCATTATAGGAAATTAAAAAAAACACCAATTGGAGAAAAGTTTATATATCAATTCAGTTATGGCAATAGAGCAAAGAAAGTACTTTGCAACTTTGTTTAGTTTAAAGTGCACATCCAGCAGCGCGAGTATTTACATGTTTTGAACTACCATCGTCGCCATTTTTCTCAGGTGATATCTGTTAAGAGGAATTAGTCGTTTGTGGTTCTTGATCTGAGCAAAGCTTGTGCAGCTGCGAAAATAAAAGTCAAATAAAAGATGAATAAAACTGATTTTGCTATGGCGAATGTCTAGTAAATTAAATGTTTGCTTTCCGTCATTTATTGTCAAAATGACAGTTTTCATTATATTCTTCTGGCTGATCAGTAAATCTTGTTCTAAGCGTGTAGAGCCTGCTCTACTCTGTTCAAACAAAAAAAAAAAACACGATTTCTAACCTCTAATGTCTCTGATCTAAAAAGAGACAATCAATAGTGAAATCGGAAATGCTTGCAATTTTGACCACCGCGCTGTGATAAAAGTACCTCGTAAAAAAAGCAAAATCGCCTAAAGAAATTTTCGAAGACATGTCATCGACTCTTTAGGACTTTGGGTCAAAAAATTAGTTCTAGCTGACCGAAGAATAAAAATGTAGCAGATACCGGAAGAGTTCCACATCAGCAAAAAACGGATTGTAGAAATTTTTGCACGAGCATTTAAACACTGTTCGATAAGCAATGGTAACACGGTGAGGGTTTCCAGACAGGTCTTAAAAGACACAAGTCTTGCAATGATAGACCACCCATTCTACAGCCGAGACTTGCCCCAGAGCGACTTATGCTTTTCTCCAATTTGAAAAAGGAGTTATGAGGCCGGAGATTTGCAGATGAAAACGAGGTCAAAGCGGCCGGCCGTAGGAAGTCATTTTAAAGGCAAAGAATACTTTTTCGGTGGTACTAAGGCACTGTAAGGGAGGCTATATTGACTTATAAGGATAAAGGATGACTGTTTGGTGTGGGTTTTGCCGTTTTGGAGTGGTAGCATCACTAAGTCTACTTCTTTGACAATGAAATGAGCTACAAAGAAAAATGATAACCGACTTTTTATGGCCGGAATTAGACAATTTAGCTCAATCAGTTTTTGGGCACTATGTAAGCTCAGTAACAGTGTTGCCAGATATTTTGGGGATGTATCTTTGCCATGGCGCAGCTTGGATTTGACACCGTTGAATTTAATTTTTTGTGGGAAACTGGAATAAACCGTTGTTACCTCAACGATCCACACATAAACGACAATGTACCGCAAATGGAGATGTCACGGCAGCTATTTACATAAAATTATTTTTCGTAATCGGAAGGCGTATTCTCTCTTAAATAAAGCAACGATCTTTTGGCCCACTTTTTCTTAAAACAGCTGCATATTAGCCGTAAACTGAAATTGCTCCCATTGCAAGATTGTTGCATCAGTTATTTACTACACTGTCAGTCTGTGAGTAGAAAATTCTCCTACGTTTCCATTTTCCATTAGAATGTTAAAATTCAATCGCTAATCACCATTAAATTACCTAGTCATAAAAAGGTCTTTAATCGTTAAGTTGCCGTACCAGATTAAACAGCGATTGGAACATGACAAAGTGTATTAACCTCAGGGTATGCTCAGCAAGAATAAACAATTTGAAAAGAAAAACAGCAAAGCATATGCGTGACACATGCTTCAGATTAAGAAATTTTCTGAGAATGAATTATGTTCAATTCATAGAATGACGAAATTTTGATTGAATTGAAGTAAACCTCTCAGCAGCTAAACGTACCGGTTACCCACGGGACACTGTACAGTGTCACAAACAGTCATGCTTCCATGTGGTATTTTACAACAGCATCGCAGGTGAAACCATTTTGAGTAGATGTTGTTGTGCTTACATTGATTGTTGTAAACTTTAAGATGCAAATAAAGCTGTAATAGTAATGAAAATACAAAATTCTTCCCTTGAGCACAAAATGTAGATAGTCAAGCGACGGTAAAATTCTTTCGTAGGATGTGGGGTGGGGATGTCACATGTAAAGAGCTAAAGGGTCTTTCCGTACCGACGCCTGAATTTTGACAGCATATTGTGGTTATGTTCGAAACGACATTTTGTGACGATTTTATTTCGTCTTAGTTTTCATATAATCATGGAACAACAATGCGTCGAATTCGTTAAGATTTATTATGAAAATTTTTTTCGGTAAACCATGCGTAAGCTGCATGGAATTTATGGTCGCGTTTAATTCGAAAGGAAGAATGGCGTCAACTTGACTGCACGACCGCGCCATTTAACCCTCTTTGATAAGTTTTTCTTGGGCTAAGTTTCTGGTCTATGCCAACAAACCAGCAAAAATGGTATTTTACGGAGCGTGCCACTAAAGCTAGTGCATGAGAGAATCAATCGAAAGAAAAACTTAGCTTGGAGGATAGAAATAAGCAATGAAGAAAAGATTGTGAATCATGCTATGCAAGGCAATCTATTTGACCACCGTCTGCTGACTTTTAATTAACCCCAGAACTACCCAAAGATCAGTACATACTATATTTAAAGTCAACTATATTGTGCGAACTATTCAGGAAGATGTCATTCCAAAACGTTTTATTATTCTGAAGGAATACGATTGACATATGAAAATAGCTGATAAACTCAGGTGTCATTCGAAATGAACGAAATGAAAAGTCCATGAGTGGTTTGAGTATCTTCACCTATCAAAAGTAACATTGTGAGGCAACTCAACTTTAATAAAAGAAGAATATGGTGTAATGTTGGGCTTCGTCATTTCCTTTATAGGACACACGCCCACTGTCAATAGTCAATACGACAACAAAACCGATAAGGTGTTACAAGAAATTGATTTCTTTGATTACACGAATGAGTAGCCTCAAAAGAATTTCTCTTCAAAATGGGAAGAACCTTTTGAAATTTTGTAATGTTTTATCTTTTATTGGACTAGCTACCATTGAGTCATAAATACTTTTAAACTTATCGCACCTAACTGTGATTGTTTTTTTAATGTAAGGTCAAGGAAAACCCTCCAAACACACTACCAATTGTGTCTTAAAAATACATATATGTATATGTATAGATATAGATACTTCGAATTAAAAAAGTGTAGGAGTGATATTGTTACGTCAAGTTCTGTTGATATATAAGGCTTTAAAAACTATGTGACAAAATATGTAGGTAAGACTTTGCTCTATAATTCATTTATACCTAGTCAACTCATAAATATTGGTACACGATTAGATGCGTTCATCTTGAAATTAATGTTGAACACATCTATTCTGTATTGACAGCTTGTCCATGAGTGACATTGTTAGGGCCGACTAACGTGTGGCAGATGGTTTTCGCAAGTGCAAAAAAGGGGCGATATTTTCTGAAGCTTGTTAAAATCTAAACGTCATTGCACTGTCACAACTTTACAGGTTATCAAAGTTGTTCAAATATCATAGAAATCCATCGCTCGCATTATCAAACAAGATTTGGGACTAGTACGAACAAATACAGGCTGGTTACTTACTCACAACTCAATGAAAGCAGAAACGGAAAGTAAGAGCAATCGCTATACGTTCTACTCTTAAGTGATATTCGATTAGAAGTAGAAAGTATGTATTAGCGACAAGCTAATGTACGGCTAACCTCTTCGTGTAAAGGCGATGTGTACTCATTTATGTGAGGTCAAATAGTGCCATGGCTTATTAAGCATTGGACTAGTAGATTGCGTTTTACTCTTACATGCACAGCGATTCTTTATTAATCAATCAAAATCAATTAAGCAAAAAAAATCAAAAAGTTTTGTAACTGTCTCATACTTCACGAATGCCTGTCAATATGCAAAAGTAGTAGCTTTCATAATTAGCGTTGCCAGGCCCAGAAATCTTTTTTGTGTAAGCAAGATCCCTGCTCTGTCAAAATGTTACAAATTTTCACAATCTCATTGCTATTTTTATTCAATTTAAATAAATCTACAATTGTAATTTTCACATCATGAACTGTTAGTGTTGTGCATTCTGATCTAAAATGAGCACTTTGACATGACATGCATACTTAATATGCTTTTTTAGACAAAAATTCGGAAAAATCAGGATCTATTTTCAAATTTGACAATTACATGAGAAGTTTCTCAATGCCACCCTTTTGGTTCTGATAAATAAACAACGCAAGGCAAGGCACTAGGCCTCTTGTTTGTACTAAATATTTGCATTTGCTTCAAAGTTACGGCGAAGAACTACATGTCAGACCTTTTCACTCCACCGATCGTTAGTGATTTTTTAAAAGTGAATTCAAAGTATTCAAGAAAAGACATATTTCGAATCCATATTGTTTCCATTTTTTATACACGTGCTCTGCACTCGAGAAAATATCAGGAAGAGTTCACAAGATAAATACCTCTTCAACAATCGAAATAATCTTGGAAGTACTTGAGCACGCCCGACTAGCATTAAAAACATTTATTCTTTCAGGTAAACGTTTCAGGGAGGTACCTAGGCGCAGCACAAACACCCAAGAACCCAACTAACTAGTGACGGTGGTAAAACTCAGACTTGTATACTCTGCAGACATGACTGACATGACAGTAACCAGAAACACTCGACTTTATGATGTATGGAGAACCAGGATGGTGGCTCGCACTGCAATGTTTTCATAAAAAGCCTTGCAAGCACATTTACAAAACAAAACACATCAATAATATAACGAGACGAAGTCAAAGCTACGTTAAAACGTTTTAGCCCTGATAGAGGTGATGATTGCAAAGGATAAATATCCTTTCCAAACAAACAGCAGAAAGACGGTGAGTTCTTAAACGCTTCCTTCGCACATGCATAGCGATTTGTGGGTTATTGAAAGAATGGTTGGGGTAGACCTACATATCAACTCAACTACCACAACGACTTCTCATAGAAGACAATTTAATGCAGGCAATCCATCCCCATAAGTGGCCAATACGAAATTGTTCTAAAACCTCCCCTCCCGAATCAAATTATCAACCCTCAACCACTTTTTGCGAAAAGCGTTAAGCCTACTGGCTGATTCACACACTTAAACATCCACTTCAAAAACTTGTTTAAATATTTCACCACTTTTCATCGCCACTGTCTAGGCCAACAGCCAATTATGAAACACCATCAATTTCTACACAGAATACAGCGGCGACCCATTGCCGCGTTCTTTTGGCAATCTAATCACCTAACGACTTGCTTTTCTGGTCTTCATTGTATAGATGATGTCATTGAAGGCAATCTCATGCCCTTTGCGCAACAACCTTCGATGGGCATTCTTTGAGTGATTCTATTGATTTTTTATTTTTTTTTTTTACTCGTAACACAATCAAACGTAATCACATATTTAATGGACTAGGTAAATTGTGTTGACTACTTACTCAGTAGCATCCTCCTTAACTAGTCCTTTTAGTAGAACCTTGTCTCCATCGCAGATGGTCTGAGGAACAACAGCAATAAACGGTCGAGACATTTTTATTTTTTTATTTTTTAAATGCTTTGCACACAAAATTTAAACACAAATTCACCAAGTATTCGGTGTAACGCACTAGAAGTAACTGAAACAAGGAATATTTCTGGAGGCACTTTTATATTGAATTGAACCTCTTGGATAGCTCACTATTGGATCGGATAAGACCGTGTTATGTTTGGCGCGCTCACTTGAAAACCGTTGCTACGCTATTGCGGAAATGTAAGTTGAATATTTTTTTGTTGCACTGTGTACTTTCCCGAACGTCGTCATTTCCCTTTCCTGTTTCCAGGAACTGTTTCCCCTGTTAATTTACTTTCGTGCGTTTCCGCTGGTAACTACCGGTTGACTGGAAAAATTTCTAAACAGAATCCGTCTTATAAATCTGTTTAATTACGTCACAAGTGAGAGGACGGCAGGCAGGGTCGATTGGAATAGGGCGCGCGCGGCGATACGTTTGATTTGTCTGGTCCGGGTTTAGTCACCACCAGTGGTAGCCGGTTCGCGCGAAGTTTGCTTTTGGAATTTGAATTTCGACGTCGGCCTCGTGACGAAGTGCACCCCCACGTCTTGACCTAGGCTAAGAAGTACTGAGAGGTGAAGTAGTTTGTTTTTAGCCGGAATGGAAATTTTCCCCAATTTTGTGAGGCGCAAGGGAATTTCTTTTGCTTTGAAAGCTTTTTTCTTCACCGGAGGTGTTTGGAATGTTCATGTCGGTAAGGTGGTATGCGAGGGAATACGTTCACTAGAGCATTAGTGATTGCATTTTGAATATAAATTTTTTTTTGAGGGGTTGAAATGTCCGTTTTAATTGCATTGTTTAGGTTCGTACAAAGATTGTAAAATAAATGAAATTAATTCTGCAGGTTGAACAGTTTAGAAAATGAAGAAAAGTTTCCCATAAAGTAAAAAGAAATTTGGTTGCCTGTGGATATATTCGCAGCGCTAACACAAGACCGGATACCTGGCTCTAGACAAACCACAGAAAGATCGATCGCAAAAAATCTGTCAAAATATTTGACAACATTGTAAAATATATCATTCTTGCAACCTTTCTTGTTTGACTGCAGAAAGTTCACAAAACTATTTATCTGCGTAGTTAAAATATTTTCTATAAACAAATGCTTTCATTCTGGCAAATAATGGTTTTTCTAGCATTTAAAAGCGAATAAGTGTGTGGTTTTATTGAAATGGAAAGCATTTCGGTTTCTGATTCAGCAGTTAAGCATTTTTGGCACGGAAAGTTCATTAAAAATGTGAAGAAAAGCTGTAAAAGTATGTCGTCGAAATATTGCATTTCTCATAGCAAGTGTTGTTCTAAGTGGTAGTAGTTCGCATTTGTCTGCATCTATGTAATTCTCACCGTGGTTTAAACTTATGTATGTACACTTTCCTAATTATTATATCCTCTATCTGGTTGAAATCTAGATTCTGTGACTTCTCCAAATAATTGTCAAGATTTTCTTGATTATTTCAAGACTTACGTAACTTAATTTGTGCGAAAAAAAATGTAACACGTACAACTCGAATGATCGTGAGAAGCTAGGGAAAACATTTGCACATATTTTATATATTTTTTCACCATAAGAAATCGAAAATTTAAATTGGTTGTTGGTTAACAATTTAATTTTTAGAAACCACAACGAGCGTTTTCCTTAACATTTATTACCAAAAACTTCACTTCACGAACACGCCCAACTGGCATCAGCTGAACTGGAATTTCTCATTTCGTGACGTATTCTATTGGACCAATAGGAAAACGACAAGTTCGTTAACGTATGTGATGTGTCAATTGTGTGTTTTTTCCACCGGTTGTTCGCTAGCACATTGAGAAGCATTTTCATTTTTTATTTGTTAAACGCTACTAACTACCAATATATCGTGCATTTATAAATTAAATTCAAGCGAAAATATCGTAATACACGTAAAGTGATAGTTAACTTACAGAAAACACTTAATTGTTCCAGAAAAATTGCCTTATACAGTCGTCACCAAGTTAAAGACGCCTGTCCACCCACTCTCGCGTGTGTGGAAAACTAGAATTACAATTTTTTTCAACTAAAACTAAATCAAAATGAAAACACAAATATTTATTGCATTGTTATTCGTATTTATTGCACATACCGCAGGCCTCAAAGAGGAAGACTGCGAAGGTAAGTGTTGCATGCACTCGTCTATAGCAAGGAGCGGTCGATAAAATATTATCTCGGCATATTTTCAGTTTGTATTAAGACTGTCCGGCGTTTTGCTGAATCTCTTAGTGAAGCCACAAAGAAGGATCACAAGCTGATCGAAGAGGAATTCAAGAAATTCTGTAAGACTCAAAAGAATAAAGAACAGAGATTTGTAAGTGCTCCATCAGCCAAAAGTGTGTTCTGGTTTGTCTTATGTCTAACTATTTACAGTGCTACTACCTTGGAGGATTAGAGGAGTCAGCCACTGGCATCCTAAATGAAATATCCAAACCATTGAGTTGGTCAATGCCCGCTGATAAGGTCTGCGAGAAGCTGAAAAAGAAGGACGCACAGATCTGTGACCTTCGTTATGGTAATATACACCCGTCATCCTCTCATAACACCTTCACCTAATTGTTTATCCTCTCACTTTATAGAAAAACAAATCGACCTAAACGCTGTCGACTTGAAAAAACTCAAAGTTCGAGACCTGAAGAAAATCCTTAGCGACTGGGATGAGAGCTGTGATGGATGCCTAGAGAAAACCGACTTCATTAAGAGAATAGAAGAGCTTAAACCAAAATATGTACGCAATGAATTATAAAAATAAACTCACTTCTCGTTAGATTAGAATAATTTCTATTGAAATTTTATTTATATTCATTTAATTATCGAGTATTCTTGAACTGAGAGTCCATTTCGTTACAAAAAAAACTTTATTTCCACCCATTTTTTTTTTTGTTAACATCTGTTCTTAGCCGTAAATTAAATTCGGTGAGCAAAGAAATGCATTAGTTTTAACAAAATACATTTGGTTTTGTCAAATAAATATTATTTAATTAGTTTAACAGTACATAAATAGATTTACTTCAAAATTTATTAAAAAATAAAAAAATATAGAAGAAAAAAGATGAGAATACATATTCGCTTAACGACGATATGGCTGTTTGTTGTAGCGTCCTCTTGAGCTTTCCTCGGAAAGTATAAAGTATTCGCTGTACACCACACACCAGCAGTACGTAAGAACCACTGAAAAGATAAAAGAATTTATTGTTAGGTAAATAGTTTGACTTGGTTGCGATAAGTAAGACATTTAGTGATGATTGTGTCTTGACGCCGAACTAAAAAAAATTCGACGGGTACCGGTTTTTGTAGAGAGGTTAATGACCAGCAAAGTGTTGGATTAGTTTTGTTCGTATGCCATAGTGATTCACATAATTGCTTCATTTTCAAAGATTGTGGAGATAATTCGATAGTGGGATGAGTTTGGAATACAAAACATAGCAGTTTGAGAAATAATATAAATTACAATGCAATTACGTTACGAATTACTTTGCGACTTAGTAGAGTGGAAACCCAAATTTCTACCTACGGGCTGTTGACCTCAATGGGGAAGTCATCTAATTTGCTAGTTTAACTTCTGAACTCAAGCAAATTCAGTATCATTGAAAATAATCGTGTCATCACCTCTTCCAGGGGCTTGATGCATTGTACGAGAACAATTGAGTGACAAACAATTGAAAACCGCTCGAAACAACAATTTTTCCAAAAAAAGATTCATCGATCGAACAAATGATCGAATGTACAGTTGATGGAAAGGAATTGCTTTAACACTTATTGGACAGCGGTTTGAGGAATAGGTACAAGCATTTCACATTGGAGCAAACGTGATAGCCAAAAAGGATATCTTTCGGAGTTTTAAGACCTTTTTCGGCGTAGCGAGGCAGTAACTTATTTTTGATTTCACAAACAAAGGCTCATTCAATGAATTTTCGTTCGATCTACTGGTTGTTCGATAGATTTTATTTCAACCAATTGATTTGCGATCAATTGTCCATTTGATCCAGCTGGATACTTATTTGAATTGACCCTCGGAAATGCACAAGTACATGTCGTTGTATTTCAGCAGACATACATCAATCAATCTGAGACATCTCTTGTAGTCTCGATTCCTGGAAATATGATCGCGAGAAAAGCGAAAATTTTCCTTGAAAGACATTTTTAAACGAGTTTATATCGCATTAGAAACAGACACGGAGGTCACTTAAAGCATCCAGACGTAGACGGCCAAAGTCCTAAACGATTCAATTTCGCCTTGAAGTTGTGAAAATTGATTATACAAATTCATGCTCTGTTTGGTAAATCATGTTCGAGCTACATACGTGGAAGTCAGCATAAGCGTTCTGCCGACAGCTCAATTAGGCGGATTACAGGAAAATTCGAGGAAACGATTCAGTTACAAATCGAGCACTGCCTGTATGTGCTGTCATGCTCGGCCAAAGGAGAATATTGGCGCTGTTGCTGAAAGTGTGCATGGAAACCGAAACCTCACGTTCACGAGAAGAGGGCGTTGGGCAAATTTCGAATTGAATCCACTCAAAAACTAGTCATACGACCACTGCAGGCGTCGGACGTTTGAACTCTACACCCTTGAACAATTGGGGAACGGATTACAATAAATTATTGTAATAAACTTATTTTCAGCAACAAAGCCCATTTTTGGCTAAACAAAAATACAAATATTTGGCACAATGAATGGATCTCATGGGGTCCGGGTTATGCTTGTTATACAATATGTTTTCGCACAAATGGAAGGGACTTAAAGTTTAGAGACACATTCGAGAATCTAAATGGAACTCCACCATGATCTTCTGAGCGGCTATTGGCAGGTGGAAATGGACTCCCGAGATAAGAAGAAAACAGCTTTCACCAACTGCAACGGACTGTGGCAATTCAATGTGATGCCATTCGGTCTGTGTCATGCTTCTGCGACGACGTTCGAAAGTGTGATGGACGAAGTGTTTCGGAGACTCTTGGCGGACAGTGCTTATCTATTGCGACGACATCATAGTTGATTCTCGAAGATTTGAAGTACACGTTCAAAACTTAAACGTAGTGTTGTGACGGTCGAACTCCTATTCCTCCCGGATCGCTTTATCGTGGATGCCATTTAAAGACGCTGCCTTGAAAACATAATACAAATTTCAGTCACTGCCCACTAAGCTTTTTATTGAATTTTAGCAATCAAGCGTCCTTATTGAAAGAGCTTACAGAATACGCAAAACAGTATACAAACGGACTCAATTAAAAGTCATTCTGAGCAGCTCCAAGACGCTCCACATGAATACTGATCACACCGTTCGCAGTTAAAGGTGCTTATCAAGAGGGATATCTTTCATTTCACTTACGTGGGTATTTTGTTTATTTACCAACATCAAGTAGGTACACACTTCGCATGCTTAACATCGTCTTAACTTTTATAAGTAAAATGGTCTAGAGCACAGACGATATGAGTACAAATTTTATGAACGCTGAGGTGCCAGAAAGAATTGATTGTCTTGATACCCCCAGATCTATTTAAAAGACTGCAGGGAACAGGCCTTCATCGCGAAATGGGGTTTAGACGATGACAAACGGTGCCGAAATGCACACTCATCTCACTATTCTGGAATTCTGCACTTATACGACTGTGCTCTGGACCCGTCATAGCTCCACTTATTGACATGTTCCCAGTTCGATCGGAATTGCGATTAGGTACATCGAAACAATTTGTATCTCATTATGAAAGCCAACTTTCACTTTGGAACCGCGTAACCTCATATGCGCTTAGAATGAGAAAGTTGTTTCACAAGCTTGTTAATCAAATATTCCACAACATTTACATCCGGAAAACTTCCGCACAAAGGTACTCATTTTCCATTTAATTACAATTTTTCGCACGCTTATGTAGCTGGTGTGTCATTTGACACCCCCAGCCACTATTAAACCCAACTTACCGACACATAGTAATCCAAATACAAGCCACAGCACACCGGTGAGAACGAATCCATCGATGAAAAACACCACCGCCGTATAGATTACCGACACGAGTAGGCCAATAGCAATCATTATTCCAAGCACAACCCAGGGCATCATTAGGTAATGATTTCTCTAAACATTGCCATCGCATAGTGGGAGAATGGAAGAAAATTAATAGAAAAAAAAAAATGAGAAAATATTTTATTTCCCCTGTGTGGGGTGCATCAAGCCAACCCCAATGTAACCACATACCTTGATCACGCCGACTATCATCAATGTCGATATCAGTATCGTCATGCACAAGTTTATTGCGAGAATGATTTTAACCACATTCGATGGTAGCCAGTCTAGTAGGATGGTTTTGAATTCCACGCGGGTAATGAAGATCACTACGATCGTCAGAATCGAAAGTACTATCGCCAACAGGCCGGATATGATTGAGCCCGTCCGGAGTGATGTACAACGGCAGCATGAGTTAAGCAGTGGTCCAGCCATTTTTTAAGGGAAGTGTACTCGAGCTGAAATTGTGAAAAAATATGAGGTAAATAAACAAACGTGAAAGTAAACAGATTTGGTTTAGATTTAGTGGACCATTGGGTCGTATGTACGAGTAGGAGCATACATAATCCTGTTCGTTTGCAAATCTTTAAAAATTACACAGTCATCGAAAAATGCAAATAAACCTTAAATCTTTTAATCTTTCTTACCTCAGATGTGGAGTAATAGGCGCTTATCGTCCAACGATATCGCTTCAGATTTTTTTTTTTTTTTTGTTAGAGGTTCCTACTATCTACTGGTGCACCCAGACTCAACAGGGACCTAACTTTAATGCTTTTTTTGCCGACTTTCGAGAGACAGACAAGAATTGGCTCCAGCGATGAAAAGCTTAGGTGATCTGCAGTCACCAAAGATCTGCCAAATAATGTGAGCAAAAGGAGGAAAACAGCTTCTGTATCATCGTATCATCTTCCAAGCAGCGCAGGGATTAGCTTTACAAAAGTGAAGTAAGTAAGGACGCCAACGAGTCATATGCAGTCAATTCTCTAGAGGGACAAAAACAGAATCGCAGATTCTTTGCAGATATCCGGCCGTATACACTAGGTTTCTCTGCATCCAGTAGAGCTCTGCCATCGAATGTTGTGTTCACCAGAAACCCAGTAGTCGATGGAACTATCAATTGCAGCTGCTGGCAGACCTAGCGCTGGTTCGTCTTGAAAAAACTTACTCGGAGCTTTGTCTTCAAAGTTCATCGGAGATCTCGTTCCCTTAATTCTCGTGCCTTCCACCTAAATATGACGCAATGAATTTAGCCTTACCTGATTCAGAGCGGCTTTGAGTTCATACACAATTTTGGGAGTGTCTAAAGGGTAAAGCAGTGTTTAGACTGCAGTTTGGCCATCGCTACAAACGAATATGGTCCCTACTATTTACCTCTGTTTCAAGATAAAGTAAATGGCCATTAGGATTGCCCAGATTTCCGCTTGGAAGACAGACGCATAGTGACATAAGCTAGGGTGAAGTGTGCCTATTTTTGAATTCATTCGTGAAGATGCGATGACATTCTTTCCCCGGCCCAAAGATTGGCCAACGCTATTCCAGCGGTAGAGGAAAGTCGACGGTGTCGTTCTGTTGAAATTGCATATTCGGGGTCATTGCATCAGAAGGCATATCCATCAGACACAGATCCTACAATATATCTCGCGCAAGTTCTTCGAAGTTCCAGTGCGAATGGATCCAGAAGCCGCCTTTCTTTAGCTGCAAGAGATGGTTTTCAGTGAGCAGCAAATGACATAAATGTCGAGGGTGGGGCGGTTCAGTAGGGTATCAAGAGCAGAGACAGGCCTACTAAGAAAGGCCCTTATGCAACCGACACAAACGGTTCTTTGGAGACAAGCAAAGCTTACGAGAAAATTTATTCAACTTAACAATTATTCATACCCCGGTGCCGTGTATGTAGATCCAGGACCTATTTTGGCACCATGCCCCATGTCTTGGCAAAAGCCCTTTGCAGTGCCAGGAGCCCGACATTACTTTGGTGATTTTGAAACATGGGACTGTGATATACTGACGTTTTACAAAAAAAGTCAAGCAATTGACGGCATACTTTAAGCCCAGAAGGTAGACCCATCGCAATAGTGTAGGAAATTCGATTCAAGTTTAGTAAACAGCAAAGGTACCGCTTTGAAGGCCAAACCAAACCATCAATCTGATATGGTGGGACGAAAGCATACCTAATGACTGAAATGTAAGGTGGATTCCACCTACAAAATAGGCTATTGTACGTCTTCTAAGAACTACCAAGCCAGATCCCTGTTAAATTTTCGGTATAAAATTGTATCCATCGCACTGTAGCAGTGCGTCTTAAGGCCCGGATCCAGGTCGACACTAAATCAAGTTTTCGCCCTAAAAAAACTTTGGAGAACAGAAATTAATTTTAAGTCAAGCATTCATTCACTTTAACGCTTCTATAAAAAACCTCGAAAATAGGGAATTCAAAACAATTAATTCAGTTCAGCAGAAAATCATTGGAAAACACATGGTGATGGTGAATGTTGTGGTTTGGAGACATCCGCTCTACATAATTCCAAGAGCCTTCTAAGGTTTAGGACAATCCAGGCTCTTTCCCGTATAAGAAAACTCTGCCAGACAGTTTGACAGCCGCCGAGATGTTCGCTATATTTTGGGCCGCAACAAGGTATCTTCTGCTGCTCGATTTTAATTGTGAAAAAAATAAGGAATTGGTGAGACATTTTTCTTCTCCGTTATACAAAATTGCATAAAACTAAATCATTTCCAAAATCCATCAGCGCTTCACGAATAATCTAGAAAATTGAAGCGTTGTACAGATGTAATGTAAACGTGTGTATGTCCATCCACTCCCACCCTTAAGTAACTAAAGGAGTTGGGAAGCTCTAGCTTTGCTCGCTTCTAGTATGGAGCATGTAGCCAGATTACTTGAGAGAAATCTAGAAAACGCTGGATAAGTGTTAAATGCTCATACCTTGCAGACCAGTAGTATAGCAGATAACTTCATAAAACAGAACCTACACACCGCTGCAAAGGATGTTGGTTTTTTCTTTCGACTTACATTTATGTAATTTCGAACTGTTTATATTCTTAAATCCCTGTAGAAGCTACTAGATTGCATAGACACCCTACGTTGTACGTCGTCACAGAACGAAGCATATTGCCAGATGTATCTACGTTCTTAAGAAAGAACGCACTTGCAAAGAACATTTCGCTTATCTTTGACATGGTTATGGGTTGTAGACACATAAATACGAAGAAATATTGTGATAAAACGTTATCAAGTCTTCAAATTTTCCAACCTTACTGTGTATTTTTAGCAATCAAGGTGTTTTTTTTCATTCTTTTCCGCGGAAAGTTAGTTAGCATTGAAAATTTCAGTTTCACGCTATACATACAAAGCTCTGTTCGCATCCCCTTCCAAAACAACGAATTCTTACGAATTTTTTATCTGAGGTTTCAAACAATTTCTACCTAAATTCCTGTACTAATTGTAAGTATGCTTCTTTTCAGACAAGGCCGCTCTAGTTTAACTTTACCATCACCACGAAGTCAACCCAGGCTGGCAATCAGGTGTGTTTTTTTGAGATCTTTGGCCGCCCTAGTTTTGAACTGAAATAGCCTCAAAACATATTTTTTCAAAAACCTGGAGTCGAACTCTGCGTTTTGTTGAAAAACTTTGCGTCGTTCAGAAATCGCTGTAAAGTCAATCCAAGTTTTTCTAGGGCAAAGAAAGTGGAGCTGTCAAAACGATATTTGACATTTGTCGTCCTATCAGCTGCGTGGTGTCTTGGTGTAAGAATTTGTTATTTTGTTTACCAATAGTATCTGGAAGACGAAAGTATCTCTTTACATTCTTTTGCTGATGTCGATGTCGTAAAGCGAACTTACGAGACAACTAACCCGAATTTAAATGTTGTGTACCGTTGAGAGGTTGATTTTAATCTGTTTGGAGATGACTTTATAAACAATTTCGTGCTTTTTCTTGTTAAACGCTATAAACAAATTCTGATTTATTCCAAGAGCTTTGGGAAATTTTGCCAGTGCCTTAAAATAATTCGAGATGCTATTGCGTTTCTGCCTTTTGTGCATCACTACTCTCCAGATCGTCATTGATTGCAAATTCCACTCAGTAGCGGACAAATAAGTTGTGATACCATAAAAGTAAAACACTGAACAGGTCAGAAATTTTCGCAAAGCCAATATTTGCTCCTTATAAGAGCAAGCATCATGAGGGGAATGCCGCTTTTAATATAACATTTGTTATTCTAACTGTCTAATCGCAAACACTTAAAAATATCAATGCAAACCCTCAATAAAAAAAGCGTTCGATTCGTTGTGAATTTTTATTTGTATATTTAAATGCAAATTTAATTCTATCATGGTCTCGTATAAAGTCCAAGCTCCGCCGACAACACACCGTACTAGCTACATTCGTATCTTATCAGTTTTTGTGCACTTTGTGGTGTGTTTAAATTTTGACGTAACATTTTAGCCTTGACTTTTAATCGTCATTTTTATTGTAACGAATCGCGAACATTTTTAAATTCTCTCCAAATTCTGAATGATAATTAATATATGTATGTATATGGTGTCAACGTATTTTGTTAAGTTTTTTTTACTATTTTACTCGGAGATCCATTGCGGTCTCGCATAAAGACCCACAGTCCACCGTCAACACACCGTACTCCCTGCATTCGTATCTTAACAGCTTTTGTGCACTTTGTGATCTGTTAAAATTTTGACGAAACATTTTAGCCTTGACTTTTAGGCGTCATATTTATTGTAACGAATCGCGAACATTTTTTTTTCATTTTCCCCAAATTTTGAATGATGACTAACCTATATGGTGTCAGAGAATTTTGAAAATTTTTTTAATTATTTTCCTCCGACGGATGTGAGCAAATTTTGACGAAACATTTTAGCCTTGACTTTTAGTCGTCATATTTATTGTTACGAATCGCGAACATTTTTTTCATTTTCCCCAAATTTTGAATGATGACTAACCTATATGGTGTCGGAGAATTTTGAACATTTTTTTAATTATTTTCCTCCGACGGATGTGAGCAAATTTTGACGAAACATTTTAGCCTTGACTTTTAATCGTCATTTTTATTGTAACGAATCGCGATAATTTTAAAATTCTCTCCAAATTCTAAAAGATGATTATCATATATGGCGTCAGCGAAATTTGATATTTTTTTTAACTATTTTACTCGGAGAACCATTGCGGTCTCGCATAAAAACCCACAGTCCACCGTCAACACACCGTACTCCCTGCATTCGTATCTTAACAGTTTTTGTGCACTTTGTGATCTGTTAAAATTTTGACGAAACATTTTAGCCTTGACTTTTAGTCGTCATATTTATTGTAACGAATCGCGAACATTTTTTTCATTTTCCCCAAATTTTGAATGATGACTAACCTATATGGTGTCAGAGAATTTTGAAAATTTTTTTAATTATTTTCCTCCGACGGATGTGATCAAATTTTGACGAAACATTTTAGCCTTGACTTTTAGTCGTCATATTTATTGTTACGAATCGCGAACATTTTTTTCATTTTCCCCAAATTTTGAATGATGACTAACCTATATGGTGTCGGAGAATTTTGAACATTTTTTTAATTATTTTCCTCCGACGGATGTGAGCCATAAGCAGTAAATACATCGAGCAAGGGAGCATTGTGATGAGATAAATACGCCAAAACACAAAAAGTCTGAATTAAAAATGACGCAATGTTTGGAAAAGAAGAGAGTGTACGACTGTGGGAGTATAAGATAGTATCTGCCAAAATCATCATGGCTGAGATGAGTTGACGACGATTTTCAAAGTAAACATATTGTGCTGTCTGTATATTGGCTACTATTGCGAATATGGTAAGAGGTAAACAAATACCAGATGCGGAACGTGCGAAGTAAGATTGTTTTCTTATTTTACCATATACTCGTAGAATGTATTTGCGGAGGTGAATAACTCTGGCAGTGCTTGTGTTTTTTTGGATTGTAATTATTATTGTTTTTTAATTGTGATCAGCCAGCTTTGTCGTGACCTTCATTCTTCTGGCTAAGTCAATGTTGCTGTACAATCCCTACAGTTCGTCGTTGTATCTCCTCTTCCACTCACCGTTTATGTAGATGGGATCGAAAATAGCTAGAAGAATTATAATCTCGAAACAATCAAGAGGAACATCATCCACTTTTGACAATGTCCATGACTCTGAGCTCGATAGAGCAGGACAGGGATGATTAAGGTCTTATAAGAGTCACTTTAGTTCTTCGAGAGAGGGTTTTGCTATTTTGCCTTCTCAGCCCAAAGATACAGCAGTTGACAACAGTTATTCTTCGTTTGATGTCACCGCTCGTGTCGTGTCGTTGTATGGTGACGTTCTGCCCGAGGCCTTTGTTTTGGTTGTCCTCCTTCCTTTTGTTCGGCGAGGTTATGATCAGGATAATAGGGATCATGCATCCCTACTGCTCCGCCTGTGCAGAGCTGATCATCTGTTTCATCACTTCTCTGTGAGGGGTTTAAATGGGTTGGAAAAGTCGTCGATTTCGGTCGCAAAATCATCTTTTCAGACGAAAGTAATTTTTATCTCGGAGCCTATATCCAAAATCAAGGACTTCGGGTCCCGAAAATCCACATGTACTTCTCGAGAGTGACTGTTTGGTATAGGTTTTTACAGTGGTGTATCATTGGTCTCTAGTTCTTTGAAGATGAAGCTACTAACAAAGGTATATTGAACAGAGTGCGCTACAGGCACATTATAACTGAATTTTTGTGGTCTTAATTGGACAATTTGGAACTTGGATGGGCTTTGTTTCCAACAAGATGGCGGAACCTGTAGCCCCAGCGCAGCTGTCAAATTTTTGGTGTTTTGTGCACTAATTTCGGTAGACATGTTATCAGTCGTCCTGGATACGTGCCTCGTCCATCGTGTTAGTGCTATTTGACGTCGTTGCGCTACTTTTATGGGGAGCTGTTAAGGATCCTTGTTACTCGAACGATCCAATAGAAGTAGAGACACAAATAATCGGCAAGGCACTGCAAAGTTGGGTAAACAGGATGGGCTACTGCCAAGTCAGCCTTAGCAGCCATTTGAATCAATAAGAGGGGAGTACTAGCGCTTCAATGAAGCAATAATAATAATAACAGAAAGGAAACAATAGATGGTTCACTTTCATTACGTTCCAAAATAGGGGACCTAAAACGAAGCCTTGTGGAACGACACATTTACTGTTGAACTTTTTTATTCCATTTTCGGTGACATATGGCAGCACTTTTTTTTTTTGAAACGGGTTGACTTAAGGGGACTCTAGGCGAGACTGTAGTCCTCGAGGTGCTTAACAGTTCTCCTAATAAAAATTATCAACCAAATGCCAGGAGCACTCAGGCCCTATACGATCCATTGTACCTCTTGGTGTAGTAGTTGGCGAAACTCAAATTTTATTCGATCCTCTGTTGTGCTTGGTGGCTGTGATTGATGTTTCTCCGTCGAGGCTTGAACTTACACCGACCAGGTCACAAGCAAACACACTTCGTACTACTCTGTACTACTCCGTGGCCTCCACTAAAAGTGTATGTACGTGTCATCTCAACCGAAAACTTCAACACGCAAACAGGTTACATGAGTGGGGGTATCAAAATGGTGCAAAGTAGTGCTACTTGGACTCTCTTTTAACCGCCACCTCTAGCTACCTACCTACCTATCAGAGTTAATAATAGAAGAAAGGTCACTAGACGAACGATGATCCTTAAGGATTGATACTTGTGCCTGCTCTGTGATTGACGAATTTAAACAAAAGCCTTTGACTATAAAGCACCTATGGGGCAGCCTACGCTGACAAACATTTTTCCAGGACTCCTTGAAAGGCCAAAGTGCTGCTGCTCATCAACCGTTTGAGTTGATTTGCAAAATTACATCCTCTTAACCTCCTCATGAAAAATGGCATTGCAAGGGGAGCCTACTCATGTGTAGATACGTAAATTGTTTTCAATGAAATACATTTTCTATTAGAATAGAGCACAACTCTAAATTCCTCAGCAATTTTATATTTCCAACCGTATAGAAGCTTTTCAGCGATTCCTTATTCCATAAGAATTTTAATCTATTTTTCGCTAAAATTGCACCACATACATATGTTTGTATACAACACATGGCCCCAATTGTTGCGTGAATTAAACATCTAATGGAACGAAAATAAATTGATTGCTTCACGTAGAAAAATATTAAAAAGTATCTGCCTACCCTCTGTTCGGTTCTCTTAAGATTTTTTCAAAACTAAAAACGGTTTCGTACGCTTGGCTGAGTGTTTTCGTTGCAATTGAAATTTCTTGCTCAATCACTACCGAATTAGGCAAAACTATGTATGTTAATTGACCGTTAGCGGTATTTCATTGCCCGTAACCATAACCACCGCAGTCGGTATTCTAGAGAACACTGAAGGCACACAACTTCCTTTCGACATCTTTGAAGTGTGTTTTTTTATTTTTTATTGCCACAGTTAATGATTGATTTGAAAGACATAAAAGGGCGAACTATAAACTCCCGCACTGCAACTGGTTGAGGGTAATTCAAAACGTTCCGCTTTTCCAGATCCAAACCGACAACTGCACCGGAATACGATACAATCTGTGTTCTGTAATGCAAAGCTATCTATCAATTGGATTGGTAGGATTGCATAATCCCCCGATCCGGTGGATACGTGTAGATGTAATGGCTGACATGACTGACGTACTACAGCTAATAATTCTTGAAGAATTTCGCATGTGGGCATTACGCATAAAAGCAGGCACAGTCGTATGCTGTAGCATGTTTTCTATGATTTTTTTTTTCAGAACATAAACCTCATGCCAATCACATCACGAGTATGGCATTTTTTTTTTAGTTCTGTGGGATGAAATAGAATAGAGACTTTTCTGTGTATATGCTGATTTCAAACCGCTAGATTTAACTCGTTTTGAGGTTACAATTTTTTTTCCCTTACTTGTGGTGTGGGTGTAATGAATATTTTATTTCCATTTTGTTAACTAAAGGAAGTGAATAGTTGGTTGGATTAGGAGAAATAATGGCGTTGCCCAGGTTAGAGCTATTAAAAGTAATTTATCGAGACTCATTCTATGTGACTCGATCCAAAGGTTGAATTGTTTCACAGCAATAATTACAGATTTTGACAGATTTGAAAAATGACAGGAAAGGAAGGCAGGTTTATGTGTTTACAAGTGCATGTAGGTATTTTTATTGTGAAATATATCACGACTTTATGAACTGCGAAGTTTGGCAATAAATTTCTACTTGAACAGCATGTTTTCCCTTCTAAATCGGTTGTGACAGTTCATGAATGTCAAACAAATGATGTCAGCGTGTTAAATTACTCTAGTTGTTTTAAATATTTATATTTACTGGCACATCTGTTGCGTACGTTATAAATAAATTCAAGCAAACAAAGCGGTGTTCGGTGTGATTTAAAAATTGAGAAGGCTTGGCGAATATGGCAAACGACTAATAGGCCTCTTAGAACCAAACGCTTTTCCATAAATGGCGTTAAATCTTTCGATAGCAATTGCAGCCATGTTTACAAAAATGTTTGCTGTTTTTTTTTTGTTTTTTTTTGACAGATTTATGTTGGAATTGGCTTGTTTAGTTAGTCACTTTGCTTTGACGAAGCAATGCATTCACTTAGCAGTGAGTTAATCACTTCACGCAATGACGTGAACTGAACTTTGTTTACCATTTAATCGTGCAGCGCAAAACAATCGCATGCATAACTTGCATTGAAATTAAAAAAATTTATCATCAATCATTGCTCGCGTCATTTAGATTTCTGGGCGAAAAACGATCAGCCAACCGAGTCGATAATTACTCGATATTTTATGAAATGTTGAGAATTTAATCATCATTCTCAGTCCTTTGCAAGTTCGGTTAAGAGTTCAAACTTCTGAACTCCTCGTCTTATACAGACTTAAACGTGACAAATTTTACGCAAGACTTGATCTTCCATCGATATAAGACCCAATGGAAGATGAAGCTTAGGTCGTTCGACCATTTACAGTGCCGACACTTTGTTGATCGAGTCCTGCAAATGTTGAAAACTAACCACGATTTTGGTACAAAAAAAAAACACCTTCAACGTCGGATTGCATTTTTAGTATATTTTGAGGTACATACATATTTGGGACTAAACTAATTTAGGAGAGGTCTCAGAATAGCTATTGTATCCAAAAAATATCCACCTTCATGGATTTTGAGCTGGCAACATCTTCGATCGCTTTTTTTTCGACGCAGGGTAGTAAACGTCAAGAGAAAACTACTTAGCGGTTTTGGTTCCGATTTTTTACAGCCATGCGTCACGTGAACTTGAACTTGTTGGCAGAAAAATTCGGAGGTAAAATAAATTCGTGAAACGAAAACATTTGCGTGAATAGAATCGTGCGATTTAACGAATCTTAGACTTCTCCTTATGGAGTTACTTTAAGAGCATTGCCTCTGGTTTATGGAGTTCACTATTGTCGCGGACCTTAAAATTAGCCAATCAGTCCTTGATCGGTAAGATACACTCAAACTAGATAAGGTCTTTTGTGTACATAGCAAGTGTAGATGCGTTTCGTCTTCGTCCTTGTTCATACAGTTGCAACAGAAGTCATTGATGTAGATGGTGGCGTGTGGTCTATTGGGCACCAACTTAATGTGGATCAAGCTCTTTGTCTCACATCGTCTTATTTGAGGGCAAATTTGTCTCGCTTGGACAGCAAGCACTTTTGAATCAATAGTGCAACCTACTAAAACCGACCATAAGGAGTTTGAAAAACCTTGCAATAGGTACTTCCCTTGAATGTTTTACAGCGGTAAAAGAATCCACGACACCTACTATGTTTGAAACGAGCGGCTTTTTCTATCTAATAAGACAGTTGGATCCAGATCTGTCTAGTGATGAGCCACCAAGTGCCATCTGCCCATAGTGTTGAGCTTGAGTAGTAATTTAACTGAGCAATAGGCATGCCGAGATTGGCTTCGTCCCACAAAATTGATACGGTTGTACCCTGCCTGGCGAGCTCTTCCACTATGCAATTCCCTGGAATATCCCAGTGACCCGACTCCTAAATGAGGTGGATATTGAATTGTGTAGCCATCTCGTTAAGAGAGATGACAATCTAGGGCCGTTCGTGAGTGGAAGGTGACGGATTCCAGAGATTTAAGCGCGGCTTGGCTGTCAGTAAAAATGACATCCCGCTTCGATATCACATTGTACCTTATCCACGACAATGATTCCTGATATGCACATGGCAAACGCAAAGGTGACTAAGGAGGCGGAAGGAGATTTTTCAGTTGTGATCAATGGAGAAAACACCCACTCCTGATTCTGTTTTGTAGCCCAAGATCGCCTTGCCAGTCTAATCTGGTATTCGGTTTTCAAAGCGTTTGTTGAACAGAAGTTGTGGAAAAGTGTAGTCGGTGTCTTCTGGAAGGATTTCAAGGTAGAGTACGAGTAGACCACTGAGATATGGCCCTAACGCGAGTGGTTGCACAACCTGCCACCTGTTTGCTGTAGATACCGAAAGGTGGCAAGTGGTAGAGCACTTCTAGAACAGCTGTTGGGGTAGTTCTTAAAGCTCTACTGATGCACATGCAAGCCGATCTTTGAACTCGGCTCAGATGATTGCGGTGATCATGCCATACGTTGGTAAAGGTCAGTACATACTGGTCAATTCGTGGCTACTGTCCCCATCTACTTTCTTACAGCAGTACGGAGCTGTAGTAGCTTTCTTCACCCGTTCCAGGATATTGTGTTTCCAGCTGAGGGTCTTGTCTAGGATGGTATCCAAATATTTGGCTTTATCTGCAAGAAGTGCGGAATTTTTTATTTCCTTATAAAGAGAACTAGTTCTACCACAACTTTAAGTGCATTTACACGGCTTAGAGAGAGAATTCTGCAGAAGATCTCTGATCGTATTAAGGTGTCTACCCGAGACAGCTGTAGCAACGTCATCTGCATAGGAAGATCTATCCTAGCAAACAACAGTAAGACTGTGGATCTGGAGGATCATCCATGTAAATTTTACTCAAAACAAAACGATCAGCTTGTGATTCTCTTAAACTCGGTCCGTGTAGTCATTTCTATTTAAAATCATGGTTAACCTTTAAAATCGTTAACGTCCTACATGTAGGTAGCTTCCAGCTTCTGCAGTGAAACGCTAAGACTTGCCGCTCTGGTAGTTGAAATACAGAAGATTACAGGAAGTCCACTTCGACGGCTGACAGTCTTACGAAATTTATGTGCAAACTTGTTTGCTCGATGACTAAACATTTTTTTTTCTTATTTTTCACGAAAAATATAAAATTATGCAAACAATTTACATTTAAGTGAATGACAGCATTGTTGTAATGAAAAAAATGTGAAATTGTGGGCGCACGATTACCGGTTGGGTTTTCTTACTCATGATGTGTGAGGTAAGTGAGAGGTAATGACCTTAATGCTCATAAAACCATGGCTCATGCACAGCCAATGTATAAAAATTTGTCATAAGAACTGGTAAAAATAGACTGAATATGAATTTAAATTTTGATTAATGTACACGCAACCAAAGTTCGTATGTACGTGTGTGTACGAATACAATGGCATACAATTCCTTTTAGAATCGATACTTGCAAAGAATATGGCGAAGGAAACGTTGTTCGGTGCGTTTCCTTAACTTCCTTTCGGAGCATGTGAAGCTATACTGTAGCAAGTGTCCGGAATACAAAAATTGTAATTGAAAACGGGATGCATGCATATGCGTTTCTAGTGACCGACATGACCGTGTTCTCCTTTTTTCTTAGCTTCATCAAACCGAAGGTCGTTAAAACCCCATCCTTGGAGCGCTATCGCATGAAAGTTGTTGCCAATAAGTTACTGCGAAACGTTTACACAAGGACGACAGTCAGACAGTCCTCTTTTATAGTTGACCACTGCTACAAGCACAAACAGCGACTATTCGGGTCTGATGATGAGTCACTACCTTGAAGGTGGACGAACGACACTTGCCACTAGTCAGTCTCTTGCAGATGATGTCTGTGAATATTTGAGGATAATCTAGCCAAATCGTACATCAATTGGTTAGCTTTATAAAAGAGCGGGTCAAAAGTTTGTAGACCTTATAAAATGGCGGCCGAAGTGGAAGTGGTTTAGTCAGACATTGCGGCATGATGACGTCTCCATTTTGAACCATGCAATGGAATTCACTCTCAAACTGGCAGTCGAGTGCATCACTTTCAGGAAAGGTAATGCAAAATAATTTAGGAGGAAACAAGGGCACTTGGTTGTTAAAGCCAAAATGTATTGCAGAGGCTTGTAGACGGAGTTGCCAAAGTATTGTTAACGTCTATGATCCATGATAGCTTGTGGAAGTATGGATCACGCAAGTATCCTGTGCCATAAGACTATTCCTAGTAATTCGGACTACACGACACGGAAATGGCTCTAAACTGTAGGTCCCTTCCATTTCCGTGAAAAAAATATAACACGCACAACATGACCGGTCACGAGAAGCTAGGCCCTGGACCGCACATGGTCTGGTATAAAACCTGGATTCCTAGTAGAAGTTCTTAGGAATCTGGAGAATCTGAGTCTGCGGTAGAGGTGTACCTGACAGCGTTTGGTACAGAGGCGGGAGTCTTTTCCCGCGCGTCCGAGAAGCCGCGGCCGAGAAGCCGCGGCCTGGCTTTCAATTAACACAGTAGATTGTAGCGCTGCTGTTCTACGAAATACATATCTTGAGAGTCAAGCAGCGAAAAAAGCCTTGGAATCGCCAATAATTCGACCCAAGTTAGTTAGGCAATGCCGCGGATTTCCCAACGAATGCTAGGTTCCAGGCCACAGGGACGTTCCAGGCAATTAGAAAGCGGACGACCTAGCTAAGGATGGTACAGAGCGTTACCTCCTTAATAATCGGGAAGGACTGCTTGCTCAATAAGTTTCACTTAGGGACTGTAGCCATTGTCGCAGTAGGTGGAAGAACATCAGCGTGTGTCTTCCATCTAAACAAATTTGGTCAGACTTGCATTGCAGGAGACATATCTCCGCCAGCAATAAACATTTAAGAAATACAATAGGAGCCTTCACAGGGCTTTGTCTTATAAGCAGACATGCCAGGAGGCTAGGTGCTCCCTCCAACGATTTCTGTAGAAGCTGTAGACACGAAGATAAATTAACCATGATCCATCTCTTGTGCACTTGTCCTACTCTATGGACTCTGAGAAGGTAAATCCTGGGTGAATACATCTTCGAAGATCGTAGTAATCTAGCCTGAATCACCTTACGACATGAGTTGATACCGAAACTAGTTACCCTGCTTCATGTCCTTATAGGAATTTGCATGTAGTAGGTCCCACTTGCCCCTAACTAGTGGTAGCACAATGGAACTACCTTGGTCGAGGGCCACATCAACCAAACAACCAACCACGTCCCCGGTGCAGGTAATCCAGGCCTCTCCTAGTGGTATCATAATGAAACTTCTTTCTAGTCAGTTGCGACAATGAGTCAATATTCCCACAATAGGTATCTGTGTACAAATGACCCAATGCCTCATGACTAATACAAGCGCTTAGAATCGCTTTCGTCATTCATGACTCCGTCTAAGAAACCAGAAAATAGGATGACGCTTCAAAAAGATGTGGTTGGACGCTGGGTTCAAGTACCATTAAACGATTCTCATCTGAAGTTACTTTAGAGAGTTTCCATAACCAGTGAAATGCAATCCGATGCTCTCAATTCAGCCACTTCAGTTAGGCCTAGATTTTCTGAAGATCTATCACGTTATAAACTTTCTTTTACTTTCAATTTTCCACTATTCACTGACAGCTCATCATAAACACATTTTAAATTATTTTTTGGCTCCACAAAAGCACCTAACAATAGAACCGCAGTTATAGTCACGACTGACAGAGTACCAAGTTGACCCAAAATGTCAATTCCATTCAAATTGAAATCAACAAATCACAAAACGCACAACGCTTCTATTCAAACATTTTGTACGCATTACGCAGCGTTAAAGTGACGACAAGACGCGACGACTTTAGCGACATTTTAGCCTGATTCTTCTCGATTCAATTCTATGGCGAGACAGCATACTAATGAAGGAGACCATAATACACCTTGTGAATGACAACAAAATACATACGAGATGCGCGTTGTTTTTCCATCTCAAAGATACATTAACTTAAAGATAAAAAGTTGTTTACTCTCCGGTGCTGCGATGTAGCTCTCGCTTTCTATGGTCAGAGTATTTAACCGGTTTTTCTTTACCGAAAACAGTCGCAAGTGATCGCAATACACAAGAGAATTTCAGACACAGAATAAGAAATTAAAGAACGTTTGCTAAAAGATACAATATTTCACTAGAGATGTTTTTGACACCCAAAAAAACGAAAGATTCAACCTCAAGGTAGTTGCTTTGATCTTAAACTTGTAAAAAAATATGTGAATTCATAAAAATTTCATTTGAATTATGGCAATCACCGGAAAATCGCTATCGCTTTAGCGAAACTCACTGCACAGATACTCGTACTTTTCGGCTAAAAATAAACAATTTTTTCGGTTAACCAACGTAAATATCAAGATCATCGAAAGTGGTGCTCTTGAGTGGGATGTGGCGTCGACAACGACGCCTGCTCTCAAGGAAGTCAAGGTCTTTCAATTTTTTTTTACGAGTATCTACGTAGATTAATTTTTTTGGGATTTTTTTTATTTATCATCTCGCAGTGATGGATAGACTAATACTTAAAAAAAATAAAAAAAAACATAAATATTTGCCAATTTCTGTGATCTCCGATTTGTTGATGACCTAATTCGTTGCACTTGTACAATTTTTTATAACTAGGTATACAGATACATTCACTGTTTGGAGCCTTAAAAGATGCATTACTTAACCAATTGCTTTTAATTACTTTTTGTATTTGTATCTCTGAATTTATTTTTCCCTTGGGAATGAACTTGAAGCTAATTTAGACAGAATTCGTATGTCTAAGCTCGCGACGACAGCGGCGATTGATGACGACAGTAAACTTGTCAAAAATGTATCTACGACTTGTAGAACGATTGAGAATGAATCGCGTGCGCGTATTTTTTTTCGAGGTATACACCGACAGAGTAGAGAAAAACAACTGAAACAGCTTAGAAGCGCTCTGATGAATTACCACCGAACAACATGGTCGGTAGGTAGACGGACGGTTTTCTGCTGCTGGTGGAAAGATGAGATTTTGTTGTTTTATTTTGCTTTCCTTTCCTGTGGTTGTTATTACTCGCGTACTACTCGGTGTTTGTTTAGGTTAACTGCGATAAATGTGTGCGATTTGAGAGATTATTCGTACACTTCACCCGGTCTTGCTCGTGGGATTTGTTGAATGTCGGATGAATCTGTGTGTGTATGTAACGATCGATACGATCGTTTAGCATCACTGTAGCGCACGGATAGCAGTGCAAAAATATTTCGCTTTTGCTGTTGGTGTGCGGGAAAAGTTTTGTTAAAAGTTTTGCTAAGCTTTCGTGAGCTTTTACTTGATCATAGGCTGAGCTTCGCTTTTTTTAAAGAATCTCGGGGTGTTCTACCAGCACATTACAACATTTTATACTTTTTCATGAGGAAAGACAGCCGTTGTGTCATTTTGTTTTAGATTCGCATACAGGCTTACTTACTTAGGTGGCGCTACAGTTCGGGGTAAACTTGGACCTCAACCAACAAACCTATCCAGTTAGTTCGGTCCTTAGCTGAATGTCTCCAATTGCGCAATCCAAGTTGGTTGAGTTCCCTTTCTACTTCTCCTTTGTCAAGGGGAATTTTTCTTTCAAAACGACTGAGGATATCTTCATCCGTTTTCGACAGAGTCCCTACTTCAGCACCATAAAGCAGGACTGGGATGATCAAGGTGTACAGAGTCTCCCTAGTTGTTCGGGATTGCCTTCTCAGCCCAAAGAAACAGCGATTGGCAAGAGTTAGTCTTCATTTGATTTCTGCTGGGGTGTTATTGTGAGAGTTAATAGCAGAGCCAAAGTAGACAAAGTCCCTTACATTCTCGAAGTTATAGCTGTGGACTGTGACGTTCTATCCAATTCGTCGGTGTTGTGTGTCCCTTCTTGTTGACAGCATATACTTGGTTTTGCCCTCATTTATAGCTAAATCCATTGTGGCAGCCTCTGTTTCGATACAAGCGAACGCAGCAGTGACAGCCCGCTGTATTCTGCCAATTATGTCGATGTCATCAGCGTAAGCTAGTAGTCGCACAGACTTTTGAAAGATTGTGCCTTTAGTTTTGATGGGCAAGTTGCACACAATTCCTTCAAGGATAGTGTGAAAGAAGTCACATGACAACGGGTCGCTCCGTTCAAATCTTTTTTTTGATAATGAAGGCCTCGGTGAGGTCATTGCCGAACTTGATGAAGAGATGAGCGTTCGTCATCCTGCACAGACGGACGTCCCTATAAATGCTGTCATATCCGGCTCCTTAATCGATAAAAAAGATACTCGTAGACCGTTTTAGTGAATGGATTGCGTTACCGAACGATGTTGGCTGACGTTTTTTTGCCTGAGATCTGAAATTGATGCTATGGACGTGGACACGATTGTAACAAGACTCGTGAAGCAATGACTCTATTGCTTGAGCAACGGTACATCGTTGTACATGGTCTGCCGGCTTCAATTTTTGTGTCAACTGGACATTATAAGCATGTATGCGAAATGAGGTGTATGGTTGCGGATAGGCTAAATTCCTGTGATCGTCTCGAAATGGGCATAGTCTCAATTACGGCGGCGATATTTTCATCTGACCTTGACAGACGAATACAAGTTGGAGTCTTCAAATCACTTACATCTCCGAGACGTTCAAATTTATCGATTAAATTCACTATAGCTGAGCGAGAAGGCGCTTGATGATGACCAAAAGTAGTACAAACTTTCCAAATGTTTCCGCGCCTTTTTTTTTACCGTTTTTGTAGTGAATTTTCACAATTTCAACACGTTTTGGGAATGTATATCGATCCATATTTAATCACCTCCTAGTTTTTGCTTATCAAACGTCATCACAGGGATAGTTGAATGTTGACAGTTCAATAATGACGCGAAATTTAAAATGACACCTCTTGTTGGATGACCGTTTATGTACAATTTATTGAGAAAAGCAAGTGGTTCCAGGAGTAAGCTGTGACCCACCCATCTCTTCCTTACTGGCAACACAATGTGCCTGCTTTTAACCTACATATATGCGTCTCATCGAAGGTCCCTCCTAACCAACCAAGTGAGATTGTTGGACGTGGTATTTCAAAGTACATATGAAATATGTGGGAGTCAGGTATCAATTTCTTAATTTTATTTGTCTCCTTCAAGCTTGCATGACGTAATTTTATATCTTTCACTCTAGTTGTCATTTCCATAAATGACCTATAGCTACCGACTAATCCGGTAATTCTAATAAAAATTACAAATTCGTCACTAAGGACCATCATTTTTCTTTTGTATTCGCTTTGAAGTTCACGTACCTAATTCCACGTACCTGCTTTATGGATCAGACACATTATGTTAAAGTCATTAAACTCTAATCCTTAGAGCATAATAAAACAATAGAATGGAATTTAATGCTCTAGAAAACCATAACGATGTCTTCTGTCGTTAAGGCGATCCCACACCTTCAGCCACTATCGATTAATGGCAATTACATTGGCGGAACCAAAAAATCTAAATTTACTTGGAGAGGACATTTCTTTTGAAGAGTGCTCGGCGAATGTCCACGAAAGGAAAGAAAGGCATTATTCAATGGTCCATTGATAATTTCAAGTATTTTAAATCAATGTGAGATGTACATACGCTTAATCCTGAATTGCAGTTGAAATGGGGAGTATAATCAGTTGCCTGTTCCAGAACCCGCTCTGCAGAAATACCCGAGCTTAAAGTATCCCTCCCCTCCCAGTAGTGTAAACATTAAACATAAAACACCTTTTATTGATTCCTTTTATTTCGATTCACAATTTATTTCATTCTCGTCCTTTCTTTGTTTTTTTTTCGCCAAATTTTCATTAAATTCGACGCCTTATTTAAACGTCTCTTTTCATGCCACCACAGCCCATTCTTGGTTGCGCCTCTGAATTACTTTGCATAGTACCTTTATACCCTCTCTTCTTTTCTTACTCACACATTATCCTTCGCGTCCTACTTATACGTATCCGAAAATAGAGAGAAAAAAAAGGAATCAGCTCCTGTATGCTGCAAGGAAACTTCAGGCAATTTGGGGATGATGTTATGCAAATGCGTTTTCCAACATAGAAATTTCTTTACGAAGTCTCATTTTCGAGCTTTGTTTTCTTCTTTCACCGAGAACACTGAAGTCTTTTGATGTTTGATGATTTCAAAGCATAGGCAAACAAATACACACGCAAAACACATCCACCCATACCAAAAAAAAAAAACAATGAAAGACTGGTATACGTATGCATGTTGGAGGCGGGTGCTTACTTTGTTGCTCGCATTGGCTTTAAATTACTTGAAAATCTTTTACGAAGATTTCAAGTCATTTTCGGATTGAACACACAAATGGTTTCGAAGTAGCTACGTCGAGTATATATGTATGTACGCTTTGCGCTCCCCACAAAATATATTTGCATAAAAAATATATGCGCGCTGCAAATGACAGTTCCGGCACAGAATGATGCTTTATTTTGAAGATGTAAATAAAATTACACTTCTTCCGGGGATATTTGTTTATATTAATGTGTCAAAAGAGAAGTGACATTGGTTTGGGTGTTTTTTTTCTTCCCTTTTTATTTACAGTTTGAAGTTTTCTGAGGGAAATTGTGGGCTTTTGAGATTTTAAAATGATTTTTTCTCATTATGACGAATAGAATTTCGGGGAAAGAGAAGCTGAGGATTTTTAAGCCAATTGCCAGTGCTGAAGGATGTGAAAGCCTCGAAGAATTGAGGAAATCGTGGCAAGGCTTCACCTTCAGTAGAATATTGGAATTAATTCAAATTGTAGAACGGTAGAGAGGTTTAAAATTGTATTAAAGGTATGGAAACCATTTTCTTTGAAAATTGTGTTTTGACCTTTACTTACTTCGAGACGGCAAAGAAGACCGAAACTCCGGTACAAAGACCAAGCTGTCGCGAATGCCAGCAAACTTGGTCTTCACAACTGGAAATAACGTGCCCGAGACCCCAGAGGATGGAAGGCATCCGTGTCTCAGGCAGAGACTCTCCAAGAGTCGGGAGCCCTTAAAGTAAGTACATAAGTTACTTCACTTCGGAATAGATGATCCAGCGAGGTATTTGAAGCGTCTTACATACCATTTTTAGCGGCGTGTAAAAAGCTATTAATAGAAGCAACACCTCGTTCCTTATCCTTATTCGATATTTGCTCAGAGGATTGAGGGAGCGCTATCATTTGAACGACAGCGCTATGGTTTCGTTGTCCCCGGAAGCAACAAGTTTCCACAGAACCTCCTAGAAATAAAAATATTACAGACTTAAACCCTCATGAACCCCAAACCGGTGGGCTTTGATGGAATCCGTGCCGAATTCCGTGCAATGAAGGGATGATCTTCAAATTCTTAAAAAATGCCAATATGCTGGACTGTGGAAATCGGCAGGGTATATGTGTCCTTCCATCGGTTTCCAAAATAGTAGCAAAGATAATCCTGAAAAGGATCAAAGAACACCAATATTAAACTCTTGATGTCGAACAAGCAGAATTTCCCTGCATTGACCATATTAACACCTTTTGGATCATTATAGAGCAATGCATCCAGTGTAAGTAGGTCTTGCATTTCGACAGCGTGAATCGAGACTTTATCTTGTTAGATTTGCGTAGGAAAGGCATTCCGGAAAAGCTTATCGCTGTTATAAAGGCTACGTATGAAGGTGTATGAAGGCCCCTCGTTCTAGGGGTTGTATATAGGGATCTGGCCGTCCAGGGTAACTTCAATACCACGTAAAAAATGTGTAGTTACGGAGCAACCAGAAGCCTCGGAAAGGAATGACCGTACTGTTGATGATCCTGGCAAACGAAATAAGAGGAAACGATTTTTAGACCGCTTGCAGTCGATCAATTAGCAGAGGCTTTAGACAGACTACAGTCATCCAGGAAGTGCGAGAAAAAGTATAATAAAAAACTGTATATATACTACGGTGATTGTTACAGAGAGCAGAAACAGCGCTAATTTGGATGCGGATTTGTTATACGCGGCAGACTTAGGCAAGAAGTTTTGAGCTTTCGGCACGTGAGCGAGCGTCTTATGACAGTCCGCATCATGGCTGAGAGTCGGTACTGAGAAACTTTTTCTGCAGACTGTATAATGGCGAGGAAGACCAACATATCGCTGTCAGGCAGAGCGCACCATTCAACATAGACGACGACAGTTAAAACTTCCCTCCACCTAAACAAAACGAAGTGAGGTTAGTAATATCCAAACTTAAATCCAACAAAGCTGCTGGTCCCGATGGCCTAGCGGCTGAGTTGTTCAAGGCAGCTGGAAATGACTTAGTACAGAGCATACACCAACTTATTTCCAAGATTTGTCAGACGAGTGTATGCCTGATGAAAGGAATCTCAGCATCGTTTGCTTCCTCAACTGCGCCAATTGCAAGGGTATTAGTCTCCTCATTGCATACAATATCTTGTCTGCCATATTGTGTAAATGCCTGAAACTCTTCGTCAACAACCTGACTGGTCCTTATCAGTGTAGTTTCGGGCCAGGAAAGTCCACAGTCGACCAAATTTTCACACTCCGGCAGATCCTGGAGAAAACCCAAGATTTTAAGGTCGCATATGACAGTATTTATAGAGAAGAGCTATACAGAGCCATGTCTAGTTTTAGCATCCCTGCCAAACTCGTCCATCTCTACAGGATGACGATGGAGAAAGCTCGCTGCTCCATCAAGGTCAGAAATGACCTCTCAAAGACCTTCGAGGTCAAAAAAGGATTTAGACAAGGTGATGCGCTGTCATGTGACTTCTTTAACATCATCTTTGAAAGAATTGTGCGAAACTCACAAGCCAACACCGGAGGCACAATCTTTCAAGAGAGTCAACCGACTATTTTGACATAACTGGCAGAACACAGCGGGCTGTCACAGTAGACAGTTATGACTTTGAGATAGTAAAGGACTTTGTCTACCTTGGCTCTGCTATTAACTCTGAAAATAACACCTCCTCAGAAATCAAACAGAGAATAACTCTTGCCAATCGCTGTTTCTTTCGGTTGAGAAGGCAATCCCGAACAACTAAGGAGACTCTGTACAAGACCTTGATCATCCCAGTCCTGCTTTATGGCACTGAAGCATGGACTCTTTCGAAAGCGAATGATATCCTTGATAGCTTCGAGAGAAAAATTCTTCGTAAGATATACGGTCTGGTTTGCGTTGATGGGCTTCGTAGGAGAAGATTCACCGACGAAATTTACGAGCTGTACAACGACATCGACATAGTCAAAAAACTGCATCATTCGCCTAAAATGGCTAGGACATGTAGAGCGAATGGACACCAATTCTCCGGCCCGCAACCTCGCCTAAGCTGGCGCGCACAACTAGAAGGGCACCTCAACCATCTTGGAGTGCGCAACTGGAGGCAATTAACTAAGGACCGGGTTAACTGGAGAAGCTTGTTCGTTGAGGCCAAGTTCGCTCCGAACTGTAAGTGAGTAACCTCTTCCTCTCCACCACCCCCTTCTAAGCGCTACAAATGAAACCCTGCAACTTTTGTTTCGTCTTATATGTAAATATTTTTTTTTCAATGTTTTTATTAAATCTTAATCACGTTAGTACAATATTTCATTGATTTTATTTAAATTATTTACAATTTCTTATTATAACTGCAATCTAGAAGTTAAATTTAATATTTATATCTCTATTCCTAGTTCGAAAAAGACAATAAATATATATATGTATACCTACTAAATTAAGTGACTCTAACCAAATCAATTTATGTATTTTTTTATGTATCCATTTATTAATTTTTTATTTTATATAATTTATTCTATTTAGTTGTTACTAATGTACAACAATTGTTTTAATTTCCATAAATAAATATCGCACATTGTTACCCCTATTACGTAATCCGATTTGGATGAGTTGTGGTGGCTTAACCTTGAGACAATCGTAGACATGTAGTCAACCGTAACCCAAAACAATTGTTAGTAAATAAAATAATTAACAAAATTTTTAAGAGTCGTCTTGAGCGGACAATGCACGAGTGTTGTCTCAAAGTTAAGATCGGTAATACGGATTTTTTTTCATGTATTTACAACCAAACTGCAACAAAAGTTGTCTTCTACAATAGGGGTCTATGTATTTTCTTTTTATAAATTTATTTATTTTTTGTTTTTACAAAATCATACAAAATATTTAATATTTTTTGTTTTTTTATACATTTAAATTATAGCCAGTATTTTTTAAGTTTAACAATAAATTTTAGTCCTTGTGCGCGTTTAAAAAATAATATTTATAAAAAATCCTTTTTATAATTAATAAAAAAATATTTTTTCTATAATATGGTTACACGGCAGTTAATAGATTCTTTGGGACAAGTGAGTATTCGAAAAGTTGAAATAATTCCATTTTTGTGTATTTTCTCTGCATTTTATTTTTGAAATTAATTAAGGAAAACTTAATTTTAAAAGAGATTCATTGTTTCTTAATTTTTTGTTTGTTTTATTATATGTTGATAGGAACTAAATCATCGTCATTGTTAACCTCTCTTAATTTCGTTTCATTTGAAAAATGCTAAAAGTTGTTGTGGTAAAAAAAAGAAAAAAACAAAACAAAATACTTTGGAGTTTTATTTGAATTTTTTTTATTGGTGTTTTTAATTAGTTTTGTTTAGTTTTTAATTTTATTATATGTAAATTAACAATATTTATATATGTATATATATTTTGTTTTTAAATTTTCTTAAAAATGTTTGCTTCTACAAAGAAATTTATATTACAGACATCACAGCATAAAAAAAAAATAATAAATTTAACTAAAAAAAAAAATTGCATGCGATATAAAGACGAAAATAATACATCAATATGTTTTAAGTATTTTTTTTTTTATTTATTTTTACTTAAGAAGACACATGCGCAGAATTTTGAATAATTAAAAAAAGGACGAAAAATACAAACAAACTTTTTAAAATTATTTTAACAAGTTGGGGCTGGCTTTTTTTTTAATTAGTAAATAGTACATATGTACATATGTATAACTAGCTCAGGATGTGTCGAAGCTTGTCGGAACTTTGGAAATTTAGAGCATCGCCTTGCGTCGTTAGCAAAAGGCTTTGATATTTTGCTGCCAATAAAGATAGACTCGAAGGGGACTACTAACCGTGCTTCCTCACTTTGAAGGTAAGAATTACTGCGCGGAGTAGAGGTTTGCTTTCTAAGCTTGGCGGGGACCTATCTATTTCCCAGCCACATGTATAATACTCTTATTACTGAGCTTGCTCATGAAAATTGATTACCATTTGACACAGTTTTATTAACTAGTCCTTCTAGGACCTGGTTGTATTGTGTCAACGGAGAAACCTTAGAGAAAACTAGCTCTTTATACCGAAGCAGATTTGTCCGATTAAACACAAGAAACAAGTATTTGTTGCGCAACAGATCATATGTCGTAGAGAGCCTAGCTTTTCGGGACCATTTCCGGTTGTGCGTGTTGTAAATTGAAGGGACCTACAGTTTGAAGGTTTTCTCCTGGCAGTTATTACTTTCCGATGTTTCGTCAGACATTCGCGAGTGGTGGGACCATAAAAAACTTTTGACGTTTTCTGGAGTTCAAACTTTTAACCTTCCGCTGAGTACTCCTACGCACTAACCAATGAGCCAGATCACCGATTACCAGGCTCATTAACTTCTCTAAGCTCTAAACTTATTCCATAAATATCATCCATTTGAAAAATTTCATATTATAGAAGCAAGACACTTGAAGTAAATTAAGTTTAACCCAACGTCCATCACGCTCGCCGATCCTCTTAAACTCTGCAGTTTTTCTTCACAATTTTGAAAATGTTCGAGTAAGAGCAAGCTCTGGAACATATTTGCGATTTTACTCGCCTATCATGCTCGCTCAATACTCCAGTGCAACACAGAGCAAAAATAGTTCAAACAGGATGTACGCATCACAGCTTAAAACCACAGTAGGTTGCCATCATGATGGGCAAACGTTTTGGTACTCAGTGTATATTTTCATAGGCCTAACGCCACAATGAAGTGGACTAGATGACATGCTAACATAAAGCGTCCAACGGTTGGCTCATAGAAAGCTGGTAACATCCATAACGAGTGTTCCAAAGAACTGAGTGAAATGATCTGTAAAAGTCCAACCTTTCAGTGTCGCTGGGACTTATCATCTTTATCATGATCTGCAACTGTACGATTAGCTCTCCCGTTTTGAAGAGCTCATTTTCTGCAAGTAAGTTTGCTCGGTCAACATGCTCCTTTCATATTCCAAAATCTTGCCAGCGCAGCGATGTGAATATCTACTTATTTAGGTTGAATATGGTTGGAGACGTAATTCCGCAGAGAATATGAACTCTGTCGGGAAGTTGTAAGTTTGCTCTATCATCATGCTGGTCGAAGTCGAATTTTATTTATTTTTTACGTTTAAGATGTTGTAAAGAAGAGATCGTTCTACATTTTTCGCTTCTTATTCTTTTAAATCCGAATTTGGCAAGGAGATGCGCTATCATGTACATTTATGCTCTAGCTAAGAGGATCTTCGAATCCCAGTCTCCAGGTTCGAGACGACAAGGAAGACCGAAGCTTCATTTTAAAGGACAAAGCTATTGCGAATGACAGAGCGCTTGGTTGGAGAAAACTGGAAGTAGCGTGCTCTTGATCGAAGAGGGTGGGAGGCTGCTGTGTCTTAGGCAAGGATCCTCCATGGGTTAGGAGCCCATCAAGTAAGTAAGAAATTTTTCTAAATTGGCCTTAAAATGGCTGGACTAAGACTGAATAAGACTGAAACAAAGTGCAGGTTGTCCACCCTTTCCAACTACACAACGCCTCGATGGCTTTCGATAATTTATTTTTAGGCTTTTTGTGATTTTAAAGTTAAGGTTTTAAGATATGAAAAGCCATCCTACGATTGCATTCAAAGTCTATGCGAACTTGTTTTTAAGGGAAAGTTGAACGGTTTTAAGCCTCCTTATCCCCTTCCAAACCCGAAGAACATATAAGACCTCGCGAAGTACTATCCCCATCCGTATTAATATTTGCTCCGATGACATTGGTTGATCAACCCTAAACGACACACCCTGTGTTCTAATAAACAGAATAGAAGCTTTTTATTAAATTTTTTTCTTTGTTTTCTTTTTTTTTTTTTTAATTTTAATTTTAATTTATGTAAATTTGTTCATTTACTGCAAATTGTATTTACATTTTAAATTGAAAAAAAAAAACATTAAATTAAAAAACAGTATTGCATGCCAATAGATTTTAGATCTAAATTTTTGCTAAAAAATAAATAATATATATTTTTTTAATTTTAATTTTGTTTCAGATCAACTGAAAAATAAATTTTCTCTTTTCCTTCCAAACGATTTTTCATTGTTTAAATATTTTTTTTAAGATTTTGTGCTGTTTGTAATCCAAATTAAGTGTTTGACTTTGATGCTAAATTAATATTGTGTGGTTGGCATACTTGAGTGTTTTGTTTTCTGTTCGTTTTATAGTAAATTTTGGCATCATTTATACACATTCAGTCCCTAATTTGTTGAGCGGCTGCTTTGACTAAAAATAGAAATAAAAAAAGAATAAAAAAACAAAATAATTAATAAGAGAAATAAAATGTTATAAATATTGCAATCGTTTAAATGTAAGCTTAAAGATATTATTTTACCTTAAGAGTTTGAAATAAAAATGCTTGTTAAAAATAAGAATATTTTGTGTAAGAATTTTGTATTTTTAATAAATTTTAAAAGGGTTTTCCTTTAGTGCAAAATAAGAGGACGAGTCTCGGTGGCGTATGTGGAACTTAAATCTAGAAATCGTAAAATGGCGGACTTTACTCGGATGAGAGTAGCATTTTTCAATGGCTGCGTTCAGTGAACGTCATTTTGAGTTTAAAAATAGCTGGAAGTATTTCTTCCGCTATTTTATATAACGAATTGCTTAATTTAATTAAATTAAAAAGGAGAACATTACTCTGCAAGACTATAAAGTAAATCATGGCGAATGCAATCGTAAATGAAAGTAATTACATTCCCTGGCGTGATGGATAGCAGTGGTGTCCTTTGAAACCACATTATTGCTGGCGTATATGTAAACTTTTTGGTCTATTTAACCTGGAAAGGCATCCGATTTGGTGTTGTTTTTGTACTTATTTATTTATTTTGAATTGTTTACAAAAATGAGGGATGATTACAGATTTTCAGGTCTACATTGTGTAACCAAAAAGGTACGGATGTTAACAGAACTCCTCATAAAGTGGCAGCCCGACACCGGCGGCTTGCATTTGCTTGAAGTGTACATGTAATACGTATCAAAGGACATAAATACAAACAACTTTCCCTGTGAGTAGAAAATACAGCAACTGGTATTACTACCAGTAAGTAAATAAGCCCTAGAAAGACCTTCTTCGTTTCGACGCTCTGGAAACTGGACACGGCTACATAACAAGGTGTTACAACATACAATTAGCGATGAACTTGAGAACGCCTCTAAAAATACAAGGATTGGGGGTCATCTATGCTCATGGTTTCCAAAAGGAGTGATCAACGGTCAACACTGAACAAAAAAACCTCGAGGAAGTCCAATGGAAAGATGCAGGTAGGAAGTAGGTTATTTTAGTCGGTGAAGTGGCTAGCACGCACCAAGTAATTTCTAAGATCTGGTCAGACGGTTGTATACCTGAAGAATAAAATCTCAGCATCGTTTTCCGATTCATAAGAAAGAAGATCCCCTCAACTGTGCCAATTACAGAGATATCAGTCTCCTTATCTGCGACATTATGTGATTGCCTGAAACCCTTTGTCAATTGGCCTGATTGATAGTGCGTTTTCAGGTCAGGAAAGTCCGCAGTCAATCAAATTTTTACAATTCAGCAGATCCTGGAGAGAACCCAAGAAGAAGACATCCACCACCTAGTTTTGGCATCCCTGCCAAATTTGTCTGTTTGTGCAGGATAACAGTGGAGAACGCTCGCTGCTGCATCAAGGTAATTTCCTCACCGAGACCTTTGATATCAAAAAAGGATTGAGACAAGGTGATGTGCTGAAATGCAAATTCTTTAACATCATCCTTAAATTGTGCGAAAAGTCTGCACAATTATTTGTACACCCCGGCGATATCGACTTTTTTGGAAGACCTCAGATTTAAACACCAAGTCAATTGAGATCCAATTCTAGTTGAGCGCTTCACCTAATGTCCCTGCAGCTTTTACAGTAGTCATTGTAGGGCCGACCTAGCTGGGCTGCATGGTTTCCTATTTCACAGTATCCGGTCAGGATGCCAATGGCAAAGCGCTAGTTTCAGTAGATTGACAGACCTCTTGTTATCATAGACTGGCCACAACGATCTACTTATAGCGCGTGCATCTAATCGACACCAGCGCGCATTAGCTCTCTCGAGAGCCTTTATGTCTATTTCCCTGTAGAGTGTACCAGTGGTGTACTAGCTTCCTATTCGAGCATGTGAGGGGTGTAGGGGTGCATATCCAACCCTTCCCTGGCTAGTTCATCCGCTTTTTCGTTTCCGGAGACATTTACACGCCCGAACGCGCTTTTCACCAGACTATCGAAACATATGTTAGAACGAGTCTCACCATCTTTCCATTTACTCCCAGACCTTTACACTTAACCCAGTTATTTACTAATAGAAGTTCATATTTACTAAAAGAAAGGTCACTACGTTGAAGCCATTCGTTTCTAAAAGCTGTATAATCTTGTCAACTACTAGAAGCCACATGAGTGGTGGCAGAACTCCGCCTTGCGGCAGTACCGCAGTTGACTCTCATTCTGCCATTCACATCTCCTAGAATTGGAGTTGATTGCGCGAATACTAAGCATCTGCACTCTCGAGTTAATTTGGGCGCTACATAAGTTGTTTTCTATGTTAAAGGCTCCTGGAATGTCGAGGAAGGCATCTAGAGTCTATTCTTTGACTTGATGAGATCCTTCTACCATATGGAGGGCAGTGTCTACTGATGTGCCTTTAATGTACGCATTTTGTGATCTCGACAAGTAGTTACAAAGTGCACATCAACTAACCCTTCTTGAAATGAAATGAGATGTCCTTGGCGCCTTATGGTTCATTTTACCCGATTTGGGTATGAAAATGACTCAAATTTCACGTCAGGACCATGTACCAATAGGTTCCCCCTGACCTCACACAAGGCTAAGCGGTTGTAAGTCACAGAAAAGGTTTTGTTCGAAAATGATTTTATTTCATAATAACGCACAGTATGCCTATGCCTGAAGTAACTTTTAATACCTAGTCCAATCTTCCATCATCATTAGGACCTCTAACCCTGGAGCGACGACAAAACTCTTGCCTCCTTCGACGAAGAAAAGATCTGTCGTCTGAAGATCTATAAATCAGGATCCACATGCACCTTCCACATCATTCTAGCAATTTACAGACAAAGATTACAGCGAGCAAGATGCCATGTAGTGACCAAAATTGTGTTTATATCCGCGGAATTTTTGCATTTTTGACGATAGCCAAGCCTTTTCCACTCAAAAATCCGCTTAGGTCCGAAACCTAATTCCAGTATTAATCGTGTGAATATTTTCACATCCCCTTCATACATACACATTTCAGCGATTACACAAAAGGTGTTGTTATTTCAAAACCTAATTAAGCAAAATAATAGCCTCCACATAAATTTGGTAAATATTGGAAAATTGTGGAAATTAGGCTAAGCCCACGAGCAATTGTCCAACGTATAATTGGGTTACATGGAAAATTTTAGAATTTTCCACTTGTACAAGTAAAATGTCATTAATTGCTGCTGGCTGAGTGCGTACAAGTTCATGTGTATAAGTATCTGAAAAATGTACAAATTAACGTAATTTAACATTTAAAAGTTGTGTGGGTGAATAAATTAATTAAACGCAGCAAACATACATAATTTTAGGGTCTGGGGGAGGCAACAATGCATCCCTCATCAGAGGAAATGAATAATTTTTTGAGTGGGTTGGCAGGATGTATAATATTTTTTAAACGGAAAAAAAAACTTGATTTCTATAATTAAAAACAATTTGAAACTCAAATTATAAAATTTCACTAGAATGTCAAGGGTAGCATGCATCAGCAGAATTAGTGCGACGAGGGCAATTTCAAAAGCAGAACTAGAAGCTATTCTCCACCTGCTGCTTGTAGATTTCTGTACGCAATATCCTGCGTCAAAAGCAGCGTACCGCATGACAAAAGGTGAGTTCATAAATGTCAAACTAACTAAGAACTGCATCATCCACGTTCCATTAAGTCAGATTTTCGATCGAACTAACGAAGGTCAACTGCAGTATCTACTGTTCATAAACGTCATTATATCATCGGCGTCGGGCAGATTGACTAGCCATAATTTTTTAGCTGCAGGAAGAGTTTTTTTGACAATAAGCGATATATTTTCATACTGAAAATTATTCTCCTTATAATTTTGTTTCTGCTTTTCGTTCGCAAGTTATTTGCGCGAATTATGCGTTTATTTCCTTTTTCTATAAGCAAATCAAAAATTAAACTCAGTTAAATTTGTTAGACATTTTCCCTCGATGTTTATGAACGACTAAATCAGGCCTTCATGTTGACTGCACATATTCTGCGTTGTGAGTGCGTTCAACAACGCATAAGAAAAGAAATTCGATTGTACTTGCGCAGATTTTAGACGTTTATGAATACACCCAAACTTCAAGTTGGAAACCTACTGCCTCGTCTAGACTATGTAAAATCGCATTTCCATATCCTTCCAAGTAGAGAGATAAAGACCCAAAGGTACTATGTATGTTCTAGACCAAATGTTTGTTCATCCACACTGATGGTTTAAAGACGGAGAAGGCGCAGATACTAGCGCTAGATCTTTATAGCTCTATCAAGCTCCCTCTGATAGGAATGGTCGGCTTAACACAGGCCGCGTGAAGCCGAACAATTAGCAGAGGTCGAAGACTGCTATAGAACAAATCTTACAGACACCTAGGAAGTGAGATGAGATGAGTCGGACAAAAGGAGGATGAGAAACGGTGACATCTACTACGATAATTGCTACAGAGAGCAGAAGCAGCGCTTTTTCGGGTGCGGATTTGTTATAAGCAGCAAATTTAGGTAAGAAGTCTAGACCTTTCGACGCCCAAGCGTCTTAAAATATTTCGTATTTTAGCCGCTCTTACGAATCAATTAGAGGTTCAAATATCCTAGGAAGCATTCATGCCAAAGAACCCATCTCGAAAAAATTGTAGCACGACAGGTTCAGTTGGTACTGTTATGTTCAAAGGAGCGATCCTACGAACCCTGTCAAAAAGGAGGAAGAGAGGCAGGCCAAAAAAGAAACTCCTGGATCACACAAATGCAGAAGCAACAGCATTTGATTGGCCTCAGTGACGAAGTGATCCGAAACGGGGAGGCCTGCAGATACTTTCTGAGGTCAAATCGGCGAGCCCTACAGGCGGACAAGTAGGGACGCAGTTGGAGGGTTATGATCCCTATAATCCTGATTATAATCTCGCCGAACAAAAAGAAAGGACAAAGAAGCCGCTTCGATGTCTATGCTTGCAAATGAGCCGATAACAGCCTGCTGAGGTCTGCCAGAAATGTCAATACCGACGTTGGCTTGTGAGTTTCGAACAATTCTTTTAAGGATGGTGTAAAAGAAGTCACATGACAGCGTGTCACCTTGTCTAAATCCTTTTTTGACATCAATTATCTCGGTGAGATCATTAGAGACCTTGATGGAGCAGCGAGCGTTCTCCATCATCATTCTATACAGACAGAGGGGTTTGACAAGGATGCGAAAAGAAGTCTGTCTCTATAAATGCCGACATATGCTGCCTTAAAAACGACAAAAAGATGGTGGGTATCGATTTAGACTTCCTAGGTTCTCTCCACGATCTCCCAAAGTGAAAGAAATTAATCGACTGTGGTCTTTCCTGACCTGAAACCACACAGGGTCGAATCAGGTTATTGGTGAAGGGTTTCAGGCGTTCACACAATGCTGTAGATGAGATCTTGTACGCGACGTTGAGGACACTGATGATTGGCGATGCTGAGGGGGTCTGCTTTCTTATGGGTCAGGCAAACGAACCTGAGATTCCATTCATCAGGCATAGACTCGTCTGACCAAATCTTGAAAATGAGTTGGTGTATGCTCTCTAACAAGTGATCTCCAGCTGCTTTAAATTACTCGGCAGAGAGGCTGTGAGGATCAACAAACTTGTTGGGCTTAAGTGCGGATTTTGCTAGCCTCACTTCAGTGTGGTAACGTGGACGGAAGTTTTGCCTATCGTCGTCTAGGTTGTATGGAATGAATGGTTTCTACAACTTCCGGATAGAGTCTCAATGTGCCGGAAATAGTCTAAATTCTGCTGCCATTTCCTTTTTGAAGCTAGCAAAAGTCGCGCCTTCTTAATTAGATTCTGCAGGACCTTGTAGAATATCTAGTGTGTGTATGGAGTATAACTTCAATCCAACTGAGTGTTGTATAAAAATAAAAAAAAGCTGACACATCAAAACTACCACAACATCGATTTACTCACCATTTGTTTAAAAAATATTTTTTTTTTTATCATCTGCATTTAATATGCTAATACAAAATTCTCGCAGCGTGAAAATAAAAAAGAATTTACAAAATAAAGCTACTATAATTTTTTTTCGCATATTTTTTTTATATTCTTATTTTTTTTAGCAAATAAGTTAGAAGAGAGACGTTGTTTTTTTTTTGCAGCAAAATTAATGTTCGGAAAAAAATCAAAAGAATTTTAAAAAACTCATTTCTTTGAAAAGTCCTTCTGTTTTCGGGGGATTTCAGTGGGGAAAAGCAAATTCCATTGGTTTTTCTAATCCTAGCAATGCTGGTCATGAGTTTTCTCTTATTTTTTACATAAAACATTTTTTATTTCCTAAAATTACTCTACACACAGGTTGTGTGCTTACTCTTAAAAGTTAGGCAAAAAACCCTTATCTTAAGATTATGTAATTGGTATTCTTTGTAAAAATTCATATTTTATATTTAAGAAACAAAATGTTTCTATTTTTTGTTTTTTATTTATTTTTAATGTTAATACTGCGCGAACAGTCTTCTCTGTGAACAGTGCAGCTAGAAAAAGTTTTAATAAAAAATAAGACTTTCAATACTTTGTCTACGGATCTAGGTTTTGTGTTTTTTTTTTATAAATTTCTTTTTACATCGTGGATTGGTAAAATGATAAAATTAATATTTTTTTATTTTTTTAAACTAAACTACTTTCTTATACTAGTTGGGTTTTTTTTTTTGGTTTATTTACTCAATGTGTGTATGGTACGGTTTTATGGACATTCTCTAGAATTTTACGTAATTGAAATCACTAGCGATATATGTGCTTACCTCTTCGTCCACTGTGTTGGCGAACATTCGGGCCGGCATGTTTTTCTCTAAGCTGAATTGATCCTCTGTGGTTTTTCTGTACACGGGATTTTCGAAATTCATTGAGGTTACCGCTCTTCTACTACAATGGCGGTATAGAACATACAGGAGCTGAAAAAAGATCAATCACATTTTTTTTTAGTAAAAAGTATTTTTAGGTGTCGTCCATTTTGAAATTAATAAATTTTGCAGATGGTGGAGGAAATGTCATCATAAGCTCCTCGTAGAGCCCCCCAGCGAACTAAAGATGAGTGTATGCTGAATCTGACTGAATGTGTGTAGCTGAATACTTCGATCTGCGCAAGTACATCTCAGTGAAGGGACGAGACATCTCTTGTTGAGCTCATTGCCTGAACTGCATCTCAGAAGTCTAGCAAGAGACGAAGGAATTCTCTCGGAGTTTACAGTCATACTAGCGATCAACTTGCATGAGCTACTTTGATACATTCGGAGCTCAAGTCAAGAATTTCCATGGGTGAGTCAGGGCCATGGAAAGAAATAGCAACGAGTGAACCATTAATGGAGCGACGGTACTAATGTTTCCGAAGTGGGTTTAATCAGCCTTCAAAGCTCCTTTTTCATTGGAACTGGCCCTCTAGGTTCCAGGCTATGCCTATGGGAACTTCCTTATAGCGTTTAAAAGAGGTACGATAATCGCCTGCAAATGACAATACGACACAGGACTTCAAAGAACTATGTAAGACTTCCAAATGTGCACGTGGAATTTGTGCACACTGTACACTACAGGGCTACTTAAAAGCTCGAAGCTGTCCTCTCGCAGTCCAGGGTCGTTATAATAGTGATTCAGGAGATGCGTACGATGAATAGGATCAGACATGTTAAAACGAAAAGATTGCGACTTCTATTACACCTGTCACAGAAGGTTACACATGTCAGGTTGCGGATTCGTCGTGGAAAACGAGCTCAGGTCGAGGGATATTGACTTTAAGCCGGTAAGTAATCGCATTAAAGCCAATTTTTACAACATCAGCCTTATATGTGTACACGCCCATACTGATGAGGCTAAAGGCCCTTTCAAGAAGGATTTTTATGACCTAGTCGCGAGAAGCTAGGCCTTGGGTCACATACGGTCTGTTGCGTCAGATAATTGTTACTCGAAAAACTCGTTTCTGACATTTATTTGAACGAAATGACATTTCTGCTGAAAATATTTGAATCAAATTCATAAATAACTTACCACTCCGATAACGAGACTAGCGGCAAGTAAACAAGCGATCACAATAAACGCCACAAATCCAGAATCTGTTGACTGCGAGGAAGAACTGGATCCATCCGATTGTGTTGTATTACTGGCTGGTCGTGTTCCTACTGTTTTAGAGAAAACGAAAGAAAAAAATGCAAAAGAAAATATTTAATTTTAACGAAAAATCATTTAAAAGAATGATGACAAGTTGACTACTGTGTGACATTTACATTTGGGTGCGTTCGCATGCCATACAATTACTGGCATATAGACTCCGTGAACACACCCTAATTCACGTCAAAATTTCGAATATAAAAGAACTAAAGAGTACAAAAAGAACAACTAAAATGGAGAACTAAAAATTAATCCTGAAAGTAGTCAACATTATTCAATTACCGTCACCACAACTTGATAGACAAATAAAATAAAATTTAAGTTAAATAAGGCAAATAAATAAAAAATAGAAAAAAATGAATTAAAAGCATGAACGCACATGAAAATGAACAAATAAATCCATGGACAGATAATTTTATTTTGAATGTCCTTTGACAGTTTATCTGTGGAAATTTTAATAAAAATGTGAGCAGTGAATGTACAAAATCAATCAGAATCATAGTTGACTTGATTTTGTTGATTTATTATAAGCGTTGTGGTTGAATATAGGTTAATCAAGCTTCACTAAAGGTGATTTGTTGCAGCGTCAATAGCCAAGCTTTTGAGTTGAATGGTTTTTGATTTGTTTATCATATTTTTTGTGTACACATCAAAGGATGTGCTTCGTTCTTTTTTCGATGACATTCTTTTTTAATTGGTTAGAGGTATCGTTTTGATGAACGCGCATGTTAGTGCAGTGCAGTTTGTGAAGCAAATATTGAAATAAAAATGAACTAAGGTTTGATCAGTTCTTTCAGAAGGCAAACAAGACACATGACAAGGAAGTAAAATTGGCACAGAGTGCAGTCAAATTGTACACACATCGAAGTGGAAAAGAAATGCAGTCTTTGTACTACCATCACATTGTGACGAAAGTGGAATTTTTTTGGGACAGGATAACACTTCCTGGAAAGACTATGGAGAGAGAATAGAGGAGAATGTTGGCGCCGTGACTTAATGGTTAATGACAGTCAAATGCTCTTCCACGGTCTCACCTTTCTGACAATCAACAGGGAGCAATTACTGCATTGAGAAGGCCCTAAGTTATGCCTTTCGGATATGGCATTAAACTGTAGGTTCCTCGCATAATACGGATGGCTGTCAGAAGGAAGAGTCGCAGTGAAGTTTCTGTCAGAAGAAAATTGACAGCGAAAGATCGCAATAGTTTTTAAGGTCTTCTTATCGAAACCATTCAGCAAAAAAAAGGTTATTTCTTTTCAAGGTGGCTGATGATCTTAATGAAGTTACTAAATGCTAGTCAAATTCTTTGAAATAACTGTTAGGATATATGGCCTCTTTTGGAGGACACTTGATTGCGATGTTGGCGTGAAATATGCCTTACGATTCACTCTTAATAACACCCTTAATCGGATTCGGCATAAAATGCCCGTTACAGGAAAACGCCTCTACTCTATCTAGGTCGAGGTGACATTTATTTTAATCCCTGTTCTCACGGTAGAAGTGATATATTATCACCTCACTTTTGTGAATATTTGCGAAGTCACTCAATGGTACAAGAACTTGATTTGATTTTGACAGTAGGTATTTGTAACACTCTCAGAATTTTTCCAATGACACGACTACTGCAGCAACGCCACGTCACATTTCTGTTATATAAATCGACTTTCGGAATACGAATTCCCACGGTTTAGAGAATGGGGAGTGGACTTCATTTTTTAAGCCTAAAAGACGACTTTTTTTTAAAGCAATTTCGCTGTTGATTGGGTGTGGAGTCGCCTCAAGTCTTTAGGCGTTATTGCACGACTACTGCAACCTCGCGGCACAAGTTTTGTTACATAAATCAATTTTCGGAGTACGAATTGCCACGATTTAAATACGATTTTTTCTTAAAGAAAATTTGCTGATGATTAGGTGTGGAGTCGCCTAAAGTCTTAAACTATGAGACACGTGTTTGGTGCTGCAAAATACGATACACGGTTATCGATTGATTTGAATTTTCTGTTTATTTCGCTTCTCTCTTTTTTTCAAATCAAAATTTTCATAGCCAATCAATATGTTTCGACCTTAACGTCCTTCGACTCTCCTATGTTTAGCTATAAAGTCATTGACCAATGTCATAATGCTAAGTCTAAGCTGACGTTGTGCATCGTCCGGTAAGATTTGCATATCCAAGGCTAACATATCTGCAAACATTTGTGCCGATTTTTTTCTTTGTTCCTCGTCAAATGGCTTCACTTGCTGTTGAGTTTGTTTAATTGCAACTTGTCCATAGTTGGGATAAGCACTTGGTATTCGAGCATCAGTACTTATTTCTTTTTTCGGCACAATGGGGTTTGAACTTGAACTCGAGTTAGATGATTCACCAACGATTCCAATGTTATCGATAACATTGCTCTGTGGCTCAACCCGATTCGCAATCGAACTGGAGTTAGAGGATTCACCGAGATATAAAGACGGAATTTCAATCTCACACATTCTAAAAAAAAATATTTAAAAAAAAGTTGATTTTATAAAGTTGACACAAAAAATAAAAGTTTTTACTCTCGTGGTTGAGTGGTAGTATCATCCAAAAACGATAGCTGCGCGGCGTATTTGTACGGCTGAAGGATAATTTCGTCTGATGAGCTGTTGCAAGCGTCCTTAATAGACTGAAGGTAGCCTGATTTTATTCGATACCATATCATCTGAATAAAATTAACTGCGATTTTCTTGTTTGAACTGTTATTGGTTAGGTTAAAGCCACTGACTATTTCAGACCACAACTGAAACCTTGCGGTTATGTTTTTGTACTCCGGGTGTTGTTTGTTCCAGAGGGCTGGTCTGTTTTTTACCGCTTCTATTATGCGTTCTAAAATTTTATAGAACAGTTTTCAATGAAACAGTAAATTATACAATCAGTGAGAGTCATGGATGCCAACGAACACGGATGATAATACCCTCGGTGGTTTGTATTGATGGGGGGGTTAAGATGTGACTAGTAAATGGACATCAACAAGCCCGGAGGTTTTTTTTTAAGATATTCTTAGGGATGCCACCTAGTAAGGGAAAACTACTCACTAGCGATGGTTTGTCAAAATTTGTACGCATAAGCTACTTAAGTTTGACGATTGCAATGGTCGTTTGACGTCTGCCTTTTATTTTGTTTCCTGCAAAGGTACTTGGTGGACTTTATTTCTCCAACAAATCTCTCCAAATAGTGGCAAAGGGATCAAGTAGTTCGCCTCAATTTGAGCTACGAAACATTCTCTTCTCTCTACTCTTCTTATCCACGATTATATTTAAGTTTCCAATTTTTTTAATACCTGTTTCCGTTTGACAGTTGCTTTTTTTTCTCGTAGTCTCGTTATCTGTCATCTTTGACAAGAATGTGAACGAGTACATTTGCATCTTTGAATATTCATTTGGAAACGTTAATGGACCTATTGTGTTAAGTGCAATGAGCTTATGTGAGTAAGTCCAAGAAACAGAAATGAAAACGAATTATGTAAATGTCAAAAATTAACCCCATGCAGGAATTTGACGTGAGGATGAACGAAGTGTATGAGTTGCAGGCATTGGCTGTTGACATTCTAAAGAATTGTACTCTGTTACTGAGTTATTTCAATGAATTTTTAGAATTATTGCGCGCTCTGTTGATGTTATTTGTCACTTTAAACGTCATCACGACTTGATTTTGTTTTTAGATTATCGATAATGACAGCCATTCAATGCGTACTTTTTCTTAAGCTTCTCGGTTTTTGTCATGGCTACTGCGAGGTAAACATTTTGATGTCTTTAGATCGCATCATTGCAAGACAGTCATCGGTTGCAATTATAGTTTAAGATTTATGGTCCAAATTATCGGTCAACTGAACCCCGAATTTGACACCATCGCCGTCTTACTTCCATATTTCATCGTCGTTCGCAAGAGCTATACTTTTAAGGCGTTTAGATTCAGAAAAAAATACTGTGTCGTGTTAATTTCTATTCAGTACCACGTCAGTCTGCTTGGCTTCAAGCATTAGTAAGGCAACGGAAAAGGTAATTGATAGTCTACCCATACGTGACGATGTGTTTATTCGTTAAAAGTCTATGACGTCCCAAGTGTCATTTTTAGGTCTTGGTAACAGATAAAAGTCCGATCAGGTGAACAGGCTAAATATGTGTAATTTAAGCCCAGAGTTATGATTTTTGGGCATTGATTGAGGTGACGTGTGCGTCTTGGACACGTTTTCTTTATTTCCTCTGTAGAATCTGAGATAATTTTGAAAGATTTTGGGTCCGTTTATACCAGCTTTCTTACTATGGTCAGTTCGCGAACTATGGTCTTTCACGAACAGATCACAAATTTTTCTATGTTTTCCTCTGTAGTTAAGGTTGATGGCGTAAGCCGTCTTCAACACTCTATCGTCGGCGTTTGAATTCGGCAACTGACTTTTTAACTGATGTCGATGGGGCAGATTCCTTTAAAGTGGCAACCATTTGTCATGGATCTACATATGTACGTCCGAGTAAATGACACCATTATGCTCGACTTTTTCCATTTTCTTAAGTTACTTTGCCTTACTAAACCGCACTTAAAATCACGCGGGAATAAAATAGAGTCAGTCCTAAAATGTTGAAAAATAAGAGGAGGAGTTACCAATTTGGAACTAAAACTATTTTTATGGCAGGTCACGAACTTCTTAGTCCGTCCTCGTTGAAGTGGACGTTGACGTGGATTCCAATTCGGTAAATTGTTTTAGAATAATTTTGCCTTAAAGTCGAGTCCAGTTTAAGTTAATTCATACCTAAGTGGCAACACTGCTCATATTTTGACCTCGGGCCACCAAATAAGTAGAGGAAATCAACATGACTCGTAGGTAATTGTATTTCATTAAAAAAAAAGGAGAGAATGTGTGGAACTAATCACTGGTAGCTTGTCTTAAGAGGAAATTAGATTGCGGACGTTCGGAAAAGTTTTTTTTTGTGTTGGCATGGGCGTCATGCATCGACTAATCCCTACGTCCAGAGGATAATTCCCATCATCACTTCCTCAGCAGAACTTTCTATGAATTTAAATCGTCTCTTCTTTCGAGAAACTTTTGCAGCCTTTCACCGAAGACGAAGAACACATATCTTGCATTTAAAAATCAAATTAAGAAAATAGCAGCACCGTATGTTGGTGAAGTTTCTCCCACTCCTCCTTCGTGTCTTCACAGTTAGTTTGGATGAGGTTGTTTTTTCCCTTGTTTTTTTGAAAATTCCACAGAGAATGATGGAGGCGGGGGAGCACTCTCAAAGTTATAATTTACAACATCCCTCGTTTGGGGGTTGCTTCAGGATTTTTCTTCTACTTCGTCCTATTCTTGTTCTTCTTCTTTGTGCTTTCTTCATTTTTCTATCGCTCGAAGTTAAATTGCAGAGAGAAAACTTTTTGCCCTTATGGTTTGTACTTTTCCATTATGAAATCCTTTTGTAGGTCGCTTGGTATGTTGTTGGTCTACATGGGCTACATGAATCGTCTAAGAAAGAATGTATTTCAAATCTTTCTTTTCTTTTCCTTTTTTCGTTCTGTTTTTTCATCGTTTTTTACTTCTTAATGCTTCCATTTTATGTCTTAAATTAAAAACGATTTATGACCTTCACAGTACATCATAGTTAAGTTGGAATTATTTAGGTCTTATAACAGACGGCTCTCGTTGTGTTACATTCTTCTTCATATCTTGTTTCTAATTTATTTTTTATTTTCATTTTTTGCATTTAATAGACTAAGAAGTATGCTTAGGGTTCCAAATAAAGTGCTGTTTATTTTCATATGGTTAAGGAGAAGAGATACTTAAGATTGGATGTATATTTTATTTTAATTTCTTTGGTTCCTAGGAGAAGGTTACTCGTAATGAAAAGGTTTTTTTTTTTAATCATTGTAAATGTAGAGAGGAATTTTTATTCATGAGTACGCAGAGAATGCCTTAAACAAATTGCCCCCGCGATTGGGCGCCAATTTTTGTATTTTTTTTTTTTTAATTTTTCAACTGCTTGCTAACTTGCTCGAAAGTATTTTAGTTTAAATTGTTGAAAGCTGACTGACAATTTGTTAAAAAATTCCACCAAAAATTGTTCTAGTGAAATAGTCAAGGGACGACGCTGGCAATTAGAAATTTTCGGAAAAAAATTGCAGTCATTTGACGACATCATTTATCATACAGTCAACAGTCCTGTCAATCACTGCAACTCCTGTATAATTCTCTTGGAGGTCTCTGATCGGGCGCCAATTGATTTTTTTTAAATTTTTTTAACTCCTTACTGGGGAGCTTACATCGAAATGTTTTTCCATATACATTGCATAAAGGCACAACTTCTCAAAGGAGTTTCACCAAGCATTCGTTTATCGAAACGATAGGGAAATGCTGCTGGCGATGAGACATCAAACAAATTTCACTTAATGAACATCAAGTCATTAAGGTGTCATTATTTGACTCATTCAGTTCAACATTTTGCTTCACCTTGATGATTGGCTTAACTATAGAAGTCGGCAGCATTACAGTTGGACACTGAGCCGCTTATTATACATTTTACCCCATTTTTCTTAATTGATGATGAGGACAATCTTTGCTCGACTGACTTCAGCAAATTACACATTCGGCTGACCCAATCAAGCTTTCTTTTACCTTTAAAAATGCTTTTCATAGTGAAAACTAGGCTCATCCTACCAGAACTCTGTATTTTCTTAGGGGCAACTTATAATCGATGTAAATATCCCTTTCTGCATAAGAGAAAAATCCCAAAAAAATTTAGAACTCAAAACGGAGTCTCGTAATACTGTTCACTATTTTCATGACCTTTATCTGATGATGATCAGTGACGTACATGCATATATCCGCCCCACGGAAATGGGTGGCAGAAAGGTTAACCTGACGTTTGTCACATGGACATATAAATGTCTATAGATTTGGAGGTGTGCAAGACAACTCTGCAGAGACCAAAAATATTGCGCTTTGCTAAGCAACATATCGACAGCCATATAGAATCCATTCTATGAACTAGACCCATTCAGATAAGAAGCTGGAAGTAGCCTCATGACGCTGGGAAAAGTGCACAACAGGCAGCTACGAACAAACTGAAAAAGACGCATCTATGGCTTAAGTTAGAGGCTTCCTTTATCCTTTCAAATAATTCCATTGAACTAGATGTGAAGTAGTTCTAATTTAGCAAATATTCAAACCCATTATAACTGAAATGTCTGCCAGCTGTCACTTCAGTCTTAAGTGGCACCCACAATAGTTGTCAATCAAAAAACAATTAAAACGAATCCCAACCCAACCTTTTCTCAAACGAAGCAAATATCACGTCACGTGAAAGCCTCATCTTGCAAAAGGATACAATAGCAATCCGAGAACAATCCTTTCTTCCCATCATTCGTTCTTAGTAAAAATATGATTAATAATTCCACTTTCACGCAATCTTGTCATCAATTGCCAAACAAGACAAAACGTTTGACTCTCACAAGACAAACGTCAAACCTTTATGTCCCGGAAACATATCCCTCCATAAATTATATCCTGCGCTGAGTTATACGTGCACCGACACAAAACTCTCCCTCATACCAATGGCAAAAAAAATCAACAACATCCTCTCAAGCAGTGACACGTAAAAAAGGATACCAACGAAAAAAGTAGAACGTTTTTCTCCTTATCCTTAATACAACAATAAAACATTTAAACCTAACTCAAGAGAGAGAGACAAAAAGCAAACAGGGATCATTCCCGCCCCCACATACATATTTAACATGGGGAAACGTAAAAAGATTATAGGACCATGCCAACTGCTTCTCGCTCAAAAAAAAAAGGATACTCCGCTTGAATATAACACACATCCGTGTGTGAAAGCCCGGATGGTGAAGCCCCAATGTGGAGTGCCACTTTGAATTTATCGAGGGGAAAATCGAAACAAATATTTTATTTTACTTTTTAAAAATTCATCAAAAGGACTCAAAAAGTTTCACTTTCACAACGGCACAGCAACACGACAAGCAGCAGGAGCTCGTGCGGTAGGCGGCCGGATAAAACTGTTGATTTGCAAAGTTCGAAAATCATAAAATCGTTGAGTCATAAATTCACCAACTGAAAAACAATCCATGGCGAAGCGTTTTTGCAACGACGACAACGACAACGACAACGACGACGACATTGACGATGCCAACAAATCGTTTCGGCTTAGCGATTCTATTGGATTACAAAACAAGAGATACTCGACTCTCGTAAGTATACAAGCATTTGAATGAGGATGACAGCCGGGTGGCATGGATTGCGTGTGCCACACTGATGGGATGAGATCAAAGACCAATTTATAGGCACTCGTTGGAAGCCACTTAAGAACATACGCTAAAATCAAAGAAAACTCCTTCATTCGATTGTAAAATGGTAATGAGACTTACTAACCGACACACAGAGGCATACAACCCTTTCCCGAAGGACCGATGGATGGGTGATGGCAGCCAAACCGACTATCCCTCTTGAGCTAGTGTTTATTTGGTTATCTGAAGGAAATTACATCTCCAGAAGTGGGGTTTTTCCGTCTCGAGTTAAGCTTCCCAGAGCAGTAATGTCTATTTGAGAAAAAAAAATAAATAAAATGCTACGATTGTAGCGGATGTTCTCCACCTACCCAGAACCCATTTTTCTTTCCGTCACCGAAAGGGTTGTAAACCAACCAACGCGAGGGGATCGATATTTTGTCTCATTCAATGGTTGAGTTATCCAACGACTTTAAGGCATTTTAATGGCTTCTTAAAAGGTTTTACAACGTTTTGTTTTGCTAGTGAAAAATTGCGGAATTTAAAGGAATGCCAATGCTTTGGCTTACACTTTAGTGTCATTAGGGACATTCAATTCGACTAATAGCCCTTGGCTGGAATTTCATGAGAAAATTTACAACTAGTTGTAGTTAAACGACGACATGTCCAAATCTCATCACAGCTTTATGTTGGTTTGTGTTTTTTTTTTTTTTTTATGACGTTTCGTTTGAGGTTATAAAATGCACTCGAGGCGTGTGCTAATAAAATTTTAATTTGAAGTGAAAAGTTGGTGCAAAAAATCTCAAAGTTTACTTTTCAATGACCATTTGGGGTTTTAAGACGTTTGTGGGTTTTATTTATGCGATGGGAAAATCTGACAGTTGACAGTTCAGCGAAAATATTTTTTAATTAAAATTAACTGTCAAACTCAAATATAAAAACTAACGTACCTACGAGAGCCCATCAAAGTTAAACTTGATTTGAAACCTTTGGCGAACCCTTACTATTAGGCTTTAAACACGTTCATCGCTTAGCAAAATGCAGAAAATTCACTCTTTGTGAGAAAAGTCATCCCGTTCCAGAACTCACATTGCTTCACGACGGCACTTTTCTATTCCTAGAGTTTATATATACTTTTTTTGGCAAAGAAGTTTAGAGAAAACTCGTACAAATGTATGCCTTGCAACAAAACTACCAATTTTTAATTTTTACAAAATATAAGATACCAATCAATATAACAAAATCTAGGACACGAACCCTTAGCCATTTAAAAGAACAAAATACCAAAACGACCATGAATTCTGTAGACGACACACTTAACGAATAAAAAAGTCTACAGACACTTGGCACTAGACAAAGATGAAAGTGTTATGAGTATACCATGATGCAGTCTTTTACACAACCACTGTAGATACCCTGGTGGTCCAATGTCCGAGTCAAAAGCACGCGTCATTTTTCTTATCTGCTTCCATTTGTCACTTTGCATACGATTCGAACGTCCTTTTGTCCATGCTAGCTCATTAGATTCTTTTAAGTCTGCTCCTGATGCTGACCAATTCTCCATCAATTGTGTCACATCGAACGAGGCTGGATTCTGTTTTTCTATATCCATTCGAACGATGTCATGGTCTTTGGCAGGGAACACATTTTTCCCAGCTGGTGGCAGCGGCAGAAGTTCTATTTCGTTCGATAATGCTTCATCGGCATTGACAATTGACTCTGTCGATGGCGCTAACGAATGGCTGCTAATACCCACACCAACATTGTCGATGACTGCACTTGCATCTTCATAATCGGTTCGTGATTGAAATTTTTTTCTAAAACCATCCGATGATGATGACGACGATTCATGAAGGAGGAAGTCTGATCGGGAATTGGTTATTCCTTCCTTTGTTGAGAACGATGTCAATGGCAATGGCGATGACGATGGCGACGGTGACCTCCATTCATTTTTATGGATTTTGTCACAAATCGAAAATAAAAATGTACCAGGATATGTGTCGTATGCTGTTCCTACTACCACTGTTCGAGTGGGTGCTGTGACAGATAGTACTAAGGATACATGGTATGTGTGTATGTACAGATGTGTGTGAATGAGTTTTATTTTGCGAGAAATAGTACGTTTAGCGATGAAATATGAAAGAATAAAGTTTTGAAATGAGTTTCGTTTTAGATAAGAACAAGGACGATGTCAATAGATAGATACATAGATAGAGGAAGGAGGTAAGACAAGAAAGAAATAGAAACGGAAACAATACTACGGAAAGGTTGCCTGATGGAAGCACGTTAAGCTTATTTGGCGAAGAAATTGGAAATTAAAAGAATTAGGTGTGCTAACATGTTCTGTTTTTTTTTCGCTCCTACTCCTGTATCCTTATGTCGTTAATTTTTAGCTGATAAAGTCATAAATATTTGTGTCGAGATATAGAGTTTGAAAACGTGAACATTTTCACGGAGTGCCAAGGAAACCATTATCACTTAGGCTAGGTAAACGGTCACGTTCGAAATTTAATTCTTATAGAGGACACAAGGATATTTCTGAGGACGTGTGTGAAATGAATAGTGTGAGACGTGTACTTTGAATCGAATCGTACATACAAAAAATTAATCTGCAAGGATATCGTTGGTTGGTGAGCTTGTTCTGATATAATTCAAAAAAGGCTCAACATTGTGTCGTGTGGACTTATTTTTAATTAAGGAAATAGGACACTTAACATGGAGCTTACAGGTCTGCAGGAGCCAGGATTTTCACCCATCTGGTTTGAGTGAGATTAGCTTTAAGGAAGCTTATTAGATAGATCGTAAGCCGTTTGCGAATTTCCTCTCCTATTGGCTGACATAGAATACGAATTGGTGATGTGTATCTACAGAGCCGTCTAGGATATCCTTTTGAAGATTAGGGGTCGTAAGTACAAAGGTGTGCAATGAAAGCAATAAGGTCGGACATGTCATTAGATGTGATGGGTCGGGTAAAAGTAGGATGAATGAAGTACCACGACGATAACTGCAGACAGCGGGAAAAGCATCTATTCTGATGCGGACTCGTTAATAGAGACGACTCGTGACCGCTTGCATCATGTAAATTCACCAACGACAGCTTAAAATGAGCTCACACTTATCACGCGTTGATCGAAGACCCAGAGAGATGCAGAAATGGCAGTAGAAAGTTTTACTACCTTTAAAGGCAGTACAAAATCCTGCAGGGACGAACACTCTAACCTTCTACTGCTCGTATAATTGCAGACGGTGCTAAAGATACGGACAGAACATTTCTGTAGACTATTAAACGGGCGATGACGATCAGCTTTAAGCAGCTCAACAGTGATGATAATAAACAAAAATCTTGTCAACTGGATTAAACCTCGAACCAAAAAGGATAAGAGAGTTCGAGGCAACACTTTTGGAAACTGGAGGAGATGGCTATTTAAGGAGTATGCCATGAGATCCCTCCCATTTGTGTGGAAAAATACAACACGAATCGTCCCGACTGGGGTAAGAGTAAGCTCCTTAACCTAGTATTTCTATTTTGTAAATCGAGCTCCATCTGTTGGTTTCTTTTTGAATTTGTCATTATTCCTACACCGTTCAATATTTTTCAGTATTTGCTGCTCAATTAAAGGGAATATACCCTTCGATTGTTTATGGAAAATAATTTCTTTCAAATGGCTGTCGTGGGGGTTTGGCAGTCGCCCATCTTAACAACCCAATTTCGCAGCACATTTCATTTCTTTGTGGCTCTATTACACTCGATTGACGTTTTACATAAGTGTAGCAATTGTTTGTGGATCGTTGGATCAACTATGGCTCCTTAGAGCCCACTTTTGAAAACACCAACTGGATCAAATCGAAGCCACCGTCCAAAGCACATCTCCAAAGTGGCTGGTAACATGGTTACCGAATTTAGTGCGGAGAAAATTCATTCTCTGATAGCTCGAGGGGCACCATCTTGCACCATCTTGTTGGAACCAAAGTTTTTTTGAAATATTCTTCTCCGAGAATAGATGGACCACACTTTACAACCACTCCTAGGTACGCATTACGGACGTTTCTGTAGCCACTTTTTCCTCCGAACGACTCTTTTATATCGGGTACTACTATGACGTTCAGATTTATTGATCAAAAGCTGATATGTGCTGCTGGGTATGTACTACTAAGGTTTCGCGAACCGACAGTAATGTTTCCTAGCGTTCTGCAGGTTTATGGCTCCCAGGCGGTCGCGTAAGGATACAGCATATGAACTTCCCTCAAAAAACATGCTACAAGATGGTGAAGACCGAGCGTGGCACACACCACGTCCTTTTTACTTCATTTAACAAATTGAATAAAAAAAAAAACAAACACTTAGCACACTTAAATCCTAGAGAGAAGGAAAGGACAGCACAGAAAATGGTATCGCAAGAGGTCTCCTAGATAAGGATAAACGACACCTAAACCTTACATTTTTTTTTTTTTGTTTTACCCATCACCACCTGTCTACTGGTTATTTACAAAACAAACGAGTATTATAAGGAAAAAAATAATTTCAACTCATACCGTTGGTGGTGTCACCCTCGTTCGAGGTGACATTTCTTTCATTTGTCGATGGAATATCTGTAGTATCTTGAGGTATGTTCGTTGCCGAAGTCTTCTTTGGTGATGGAGTTGTATTTGTGACTTTTTTTTCAAAAAAAATTTTCAAAAATAATGATCAACATAACAACACATAATTGCATAAAAAAAAAATAAAACACAAAAGGATAACAATATAAATAAATTGAATAAAAAAAATAAAAAAAATAATTTTGATGTCAAAGTTTCAAGAAAATCTGTTTGCTCTTGTGATTCAAGGACTTTTTTCCTTTTTTACAGGAATCAATAAAGCAGAAGTTGAATAAATAGCCAATTTGACATCAAAGTTAAATTTCAGATTTCAGCGATTTTTTTTTTGCTTTTAATGAAGGATGTAAAAAAATAAAATAAAACTTACGGTCTTCGACACACATCAGTCTATCGTCCATTAATTTAAGGCCCGTCGGACAGGCACAGGATATGCGCGGACTACGTTCATTTATCCGCGGCGCTGGTAGGCATAAATGCGAGCAATGTCCATTCACTGACTGACAGTGATTGATGCCATCAGGCTGTCGGTATGGGTGGTATACATGAACAGTCATTGGATGTTGTAGCTGGAAGGAAATATTTATTATTTTTTTTTGTTATACAAATTAATTGTTTCGCAGTTCTTTTACAGGAACGTCAAATGAGAATTAAAAAAAAATAAGACAAATTGCTTGATAACAAGCGTTTTCAACTCACCATATGAAGTGCAGTAATTGCCTCGACACCCTGTCCATTGAATTTGTTCGCTTTGAAAACAGTCTGTTTATCCCAATCGGTCCAGTAGACCCAGTCTTCAAAGGTTGTTATCGAGAAGGGATGCCTTAAATGCTCCGCTGAATACAGAATTTGACGACGTTGCGTTCCATCGTAATTAGCCGATGAAATTACATTCAATTTCGCATCCACCCAGTAGATGCGTTTCCGTACCAAATCTAATGTCAAACCATTTGGCCATTTGACGTCGTAACTGACAATAGTTTTACGATGGGTACCATCCATACCGGAACGTTCAATGCGCGGACTCTTACCCCAGTCGGTCCAATACATCCATCTGAAAACAAAAGATTCAGAAATTTGTAAATTCAAAACGGTAATCCCCACCAGAAACTAAGGCACTCACCCATCAATTGGATCCAATGCAATCGAACGTGGTATCTCGAGCTCGTCCTTAATCAGCACCATTCCCATGTTACCGTCGAAATTTGTCAGCTCAATGGTGCACTTGTGCGTATCCGTGAAATATATATGATTATAAATCCAATCAACGGCCAAACCATCGGCTGTCACTGAATGATCCTTCAGCACTACAGTCTTGTCATTACCCTCATCGATTGGTGCTCTATACAAAGACACACACATACAGTTGTAGAGGTAAAATCCAATTGAAATTAGCATTAGAATGAGGATGAACCCCTTCAAAAACCTACTTGTATATCCTTTGAGTGGTAACATCACTCCAGAAAATCATTCCGGTACGAAAGACAAAGTCCAATGCTGTCGCTGATTTTGTGTCATTCACTATCGATGTCATTTCCATGTGATCTAGGGCAATTTTACGTATATCATGACGCCTGGCGAACAGTAATGAGGCATGTCCTTCGGTGGCCTTACATCGAGTATGGTTTCTAGGATCTCTCATGTAGCCTGCCTCGCATTCACATTTGAAACCACCAATTTCATTGATACAGATGTGTGAACATGCTCCCGGATCCTCGCATTCATTAATGTCTTCACATGATTTACCATCGACGAGTTTATAGCTGTGTGGAGAGAAGAGTACACAGTGTGTGAGAGAAGTTTACGCACGATTTGTATTTATAAAAATTAAGGAAATGAATGTTTCTTATTGAACTCGATTTTTACGTGGAAGAGTGTGCTGTAAAAAATAAGGGCTCTCCTATCGAGCCCTGCGGTATTTCACTCTTAATGGTAGAGAGTGTATCCCCAGTGGTAGTTAATGCAACACTATTGCATTCTATTCAGTTGAACTGAAAACGACAAGCACTTAACCCAGATGGTTCATTCGCCCCCATTCGCTGCTTGGCAGGGATTAGGCAAGAAGCCGGAAGCTTTTAACCTTCCTGTAGCTTTCACGAAATGAAGGAGACTAGTAGCTTTAACTCGGTTTTCCTCTTGGAGGAAGTGTTTGTCTAGATAGCCATTCTGATGCAGACAAAGGCCGGGACAAAAAGTGAAACCGTGAAGCCGTTTCGGGCCTCTTGCACTAATAGTTTTAAGGTGGTTGTTGAACAGACTAAATCCAGTGAATAAACCTGCTGAGATCCCAAAGTTACACCTGCTTTGTCTGTACCTCTACCTGCCTTTATTTGCTGAATCTTCTGACTCTTCTGAATGACGAAGGCTTAGCTATATAGACCAGTAGTCTATACAAGGTTTTAGATCAGCAAAAGCGGTAGCTGAACCTTGTCTGGTGAAAGGAGTGCTCCTTCATTATCCCCAATACCTACGTGGCCAGCTATGTAGGTCAGGGTCACGGAGTTACATCATCCAAGCCTTTTAACTTAATGATAGTACTAGAGTGCTTAATCCCGAGCCAGAAAAAAGTCGTCAACAAGGGCCACCTGGCCTTAAGTCAAATAAGAACGTGATCCTCTTATCATCAGTGTATTATACAAGCACGCTAGATGTGGAAGCTTACACAACTGATTCTTGAGGCAAATGGCTACCGCAGACTATATGTTAGATACAGTCTAGCAAGGCACGCGTATATTCAGTGTAACAACCTAGAATATAGCTCCAAGGTTCTACTCAATATCCCACAGCGTTGCCAGAATTCGCTGGTCGCTTTAGCTTTCTTTTCATGCGCCTTATCCTCTATCTCCACATCCGAGTGAGAGAACCAATCGTCATCCTGGTCAATCTTCCTCTTTGTCCTTAATAGCTTCCTCAATCATTCAAAGGGCTACATGAATGTGCTTTAAATCCTTAGAAAACCATTTGTCAATGACATTACAATCAAATGGTTTGTATCTATGCTAAGTAGCAGCCGCATAAAAGCAGAACTACAACCCTAGTTGGGGTGACTGCCCCTACAGGTCGTCCTAAGGAAAGGAGGAAAGAAGAAGCAAATTGAACGTAAATCTCAATGCATTTGGTTGCACAAATTTGCTTTTCAAGTGCAGCCGCTTCCATAAATTCGTAAAATAAGAAAAATGCAAAAAAAAAAAACCGTTTTCATTTCAGTAAATTTCAATGAATTCTTAAACACTTACCCTTCACGACAGTCGCATCTGTATCCAACAGGTGTATCGACACATATATGTGCACATTCACCATGGTCCTTGCTGCATTCATTGATGCCACATTTTCCAGCCGGTTCGTCCTCACCATCGGGACAATCCTTTTTCTGGTCACAGACTTGTGACAATAAAATGCATATTCCGCCTCCGCAATCGAACTGAGTTGTTTTATTGCATTCGGTTTGATTAAGATCCCTGGCACCTTTAAATTGGAAAAATGACATCATACATAGTATATAGAGAGCAATGTCACAAAACTTGACACATAGATAGGAGGATACTTCTCCTTTTTCCCCTCCCAGAAAGGTGTCTTAACTTTGCAATACACTTACCACAATTCAATTCGTCGCTTTTGTCCTCGCAATCTGGTTCACCGTTGCATATCAAATGTCCTGGAATACAGCTACGATCCGCACATTGGAATTGGTCCACACGACATGTGACATTTAAGCAATTCGATTGAAGCTCATCGTCACCATCTGGACAGTCTCTTTCGCCATCGCATACCCAGCTACGGTGTAAGCAGGTAATACGATCCTTGCACTGGTACTCGGTGTTCACACAAGGTGTAGAGATTTGTGTAGCATTCTTGCAGTTCTGAAATAAAAAGAGAAATGGAATTATTTTTGTGAATTATTTCAGAGGATTTGGAATGAGAGACGGAGGAGCTGCCCTAGGTATGGATGGGTTGGTATGGGTTCATTCATTTGAATCCTGCTGGAGCCCTCACAAACAAGAAAACGAGCAGACTTATGATGTTGGCATATTAACTTTTAGGTGGCTCAAGGGATTAAGTCCTACCTCTCTTTCATAAGGGTCTTGGATGCTAGATTGACTTAATCCTGATTGCAATACGCACAGAAAGTCAAATCATCTACTGTGGGTTCAACAAATGTTCGAGATGAATGCTTCCCCAAAGGTGAGCAATTTAGCTCGTCAAATGAGATTCAGATCCAGGAACTTGTCTGATAAGGAAGGATGAATAAAGAAAACAGCACCTGATTCAAAATTCAATCTAATTGCATGCACCAGTAAAGGTATATGGAATGGCGCCCAGCGAGGGGCCTCCTTTATTACGTAAATACACGCAGAGGATGTGATAATTTGATGGAAATTCCTTACTGTAGTGAGAAAATTTCATAAATTGAAGGGTATATACTAGACTTTGGACAAAAACAATGCACTCAGCTGCTGGTTTACGTGAAATCAAAGCTAGTGTCACTGGGCATCTGTTACAAATCTAATTTAATAAAATCCCATGCGTGAGTGTCTCGAAATTTCATAACATTTTCCATTTTAATTCGTTGTACATCAAAGAAAAGAATTCTCCGAGTAAGAGCCTGTCACAATATAGTCCTTGGAATATATTTCTTTCTTTCTTACATTCCAAGAGCTTTGAACCTATCAATCGAGCTTTATAACGCGCCATTTTTTTAAAGCATCTAAGAGTGAGGAAACCATAAGGAATTGTATCCATTTCAAAAGGGATTCTAGTCAACTAAGACAAATGAAATAAAAATAACACGCGGCAGCAGATACATTATTTTCACTAAGGAATCAGACGATTTTAGGTTCACGATTTTCAGGCCCTCGTTTATGAATTGAAAGTACACTAAAAGGACCAAATACGTAAACCAAAATCGCATGAAATCAAATAAAATCCTTAGCAACACATGATACCAACAGTATGCTTGTTTAATGCTTAACAGGTAAATTTCATGAAACATCCTTTCCACCTTCTTTACAGGCCATAAACAAACTCGTGTACTCTACATAAAATACTTGAATCTATTACTAAATAAATTAAATAAGTTTTCCAACTAAAAAGACTCACAAAACATGTAATTTCACCTCACCAAGTCCTGTCATAAAAGGGACAATATTCTTCACTACATCTTGTCTTGATGGGGACGTTATGCGGGATTAAAATAAACTCCTCTTTTCCTCTTTAAAAAAGGACATTGATGGAAAGTACAATATAACAATTTATCGATGCTCAACAAAGTGTAGGTACACTTGACGTTTTTGACACCTACCAGCACCATGGTGTAACAATCTCTTGCTGCTGTCCTAATGCTTTCAAATAAAAGAGTAAACAAGGTGTAGAAAAAAAGGTCAAGAAAGGATGTTGAAAGGGATTACTTAATAATGGAATCCAATTAAAGTTCGAAGCTAATGAGTTTTTTCCTTTCTTTTATTTTCTGTTCTCCGTTTTTGTCCTAACGATTATATTGAATTTAATGGAAAGCTGATTTTACAGTTTGATGTATTTAACTGATAAGGTATTGACTTACGAAAAAAAAAACCGAAGAATACTTTCTTTTAAGTAACAAAACAAAGCGTCGGCGTTGACAGAAGGGATTATTTAAAACTAAAAGAATTACGTAGTCGCATTCATCATCAGGCCTTAGCAAAATATAAAAAAAGGCTTCTGTAAAGCTCTGGGGAAAAATTAATGCTTTATGGAAAATCAGGAAAAGAAAAAAATTGGCGCCCAACGAAGTCAGTAACAATTGATTTTTTTTACTAGGAAGCAGTCGTTTACTAGGAAATAACAACGTTTGAGCGGATCCCTGTTGGTTTTGGTTTGACTGATTCGAGAAAATATTCTGCTTGGATCACATAAACACTTTGTAAATTATCTTAGAGCAATGCATCGTGAACAGAGCTCCACTTCACCTGATTTTTGTTAATTTCCAAAAAGTTTTACGAAAATTGCTTTTTCATATAGAATGAGGTCGGTTATTATAACAATAGACTTCCACTCCCCCTTCAAATTCTACCGCTCAAGTAAGTATTGATGAAACCAGCAGAATCGGAAAAGCAAAAGCTGTGATCGGTTATAATCAAGGAGATGTCTCAACCGCATGATTGGTGTCATAATTTGCATAGGTGTTCTTCCTTAAAGAAGTTGGCTTAATTTCTATGCCTGCCAACAATACTCGTAGAAACAATATTTTGAGCATCAATATCTATTCTAAGAAAAAATAAATAAATTGGCGCCCAATGTAAGACTATTTTTTTTTCTTCAAGCTTCAAGGTAATGCTGAAATATACCTTTGAATTAATGAAGATTAAAACCTTTTTCTAAATATCTTTTCCGGAAGCAAATTCTAGGGTTTACTTGTTTTGTAAAAACAAAAAAAAAATGGTGTTAAAGAGAAGTTCGCTCGATTAAATGATGATAGTGCGCCCTTACACTGTTGATTATGTTGTTATGTTATGTTTCTTAAAAGTTAACTATCGCGCCAATATTCCGAAAAAAGTGGAAAAGCGTATCGAATATATCAAAGGACATATCATCGACAAACACTTTCCATTAGCTTGTATAATACGAATGCCCTAAGTCAAACTAAGTGAAACTATTTTTTTTTTATTTATTTTCAACTAAAAAAAGTAAACTAAATTGGCGCCCTACGCAGGATATCATTGTAATTTTGCTGACCTAATCGTACGACCAATTTTATCCATAGAGATATTGCTGACCCTAACTACAGCCAACTTGCTGACGCGGTGGTGCAATTAAACGTATTTCGACTTTTGCTTAGGGGCTTTAAGCATCTGGCCTCTGCAAATAGACTAACTAGAGAACAGCGTCATTGAAGCTATTACTGATATCCACCCAGATTTATGTTAAGCAATCATCCAAAATTAAATCTGTTCCATCGCCTCTTGATTGATTATTTTTAATGAATTCCGTTAATTATATGTAAGTAATGAAAAATAAAATTGGCGCCAACGTGGGATTGTTATTATCCTTCTGAACTAATCTAATGACCAATTCCATTCGCAGTGTAGACGCTGTTCATAAGTAGCTAACCTGCTCAGTTGATTGATTCGTTCGAATTGATTTTTTTAAAGGAAATTCTAAGAAATTAAAATTATCGCACAACGAAGGATTGTTATTAAACCAATCCAGTGACTGAACGTCCTTACTAAGGCTCAATGAATTGATAGTATGTAAGGAGTTGAGTCAATTATGAAAAATTTAAATAAAAGTGGCGCCCAACGTATTACTCTACTGACCTAATCCAATAACCAATTAATCTCATTTATATTCTGAACAGAGTACGGTGAAAACTACATAAATTCATACATATGTCCCGTCCTATTAGTATAGACTATGCCCACAGCAAAATATTACGTCCACCTACCATCCGATTTTGACACTTACCTTTTCATCTGAGCCATCCGGACAATCAATATCCCCATCACAATACCATCTCTTGGATATGCACGACCCATCCTCACATGTATAATCAGTTTTCGAATTGCATTGAATCGATGGACAATTCTTCTCATCGCTACCATCTCCACAATCATCATCACGATCGCACATCCAACGTTTCTGAATGCAACGTCCATTTCCACATGTGAACTCATCCGTTCGACATGTTTCATCTAAACGAATATTCCATAAAAAAAATAGAGAAAATATTCACATAAATAAAGAATTGACATTTGTTGACGACAAACACAAAAGGAGTCCCATAAAGAATGCAAGCGACTACAAGCAAATAATAAATATGCAGTGTTAGTATGGCCAAGAGCAACGTGCAACAAAAAAAAAACCCCTTAGAGCTATGAAAAATTAAAACCCTCTACAAATATACACACACACTAAGTACTCGTACTAGGCAGTTAAAAAAAATACACACACATGCACACAAATTCTGTTATACATCATTCATCATGACATGGGAGCAAACAACCCTCATCCCCTGCCATACATCATACAATAAAGCCCTCCCTCCACCCTTTCCACTCACGAAAATAAAGCAACCTTATCCAATATTCTACTACAAAGCTACTGGCTGTTTTACTACAAAAGTAATACATAAAAAAAAATAATAAAAAAATTGTGTACACACCAAAAACAAATGAAAACTTTTGTAACAGGATGCACATAGGTACCCGAGGAATGGTAGGGTGTACTCATGTGTTTTTATGCCTTCACCGCGATGTTATATTCATTTTCACTCGGAATAAAACATTGTGCATCCATTCTTAAAATTAAAAAAAAAAAATCCAAACCCGACTTGAAGCTTTCTCCTTAAGATTTACTCCTTCTTTTCTATGTTTTCTGCTTACTTTTTCGTATATATTTGCATAAAATTGTACAGCTATGTGTGTGTATGTCCTCGACATTTCTCATTTGATAGCAAAAGCAGGCAATAAAAATAAAAAAATTTTAATTTGTATAATTTGTTAACCTAATTGGAACACGTAGGAATGAAATTAAATTCTTAATAAATGTGCTGCAAGCCCCGAATGCAGCCTTAGTTCTGCCGGAGGTGTGTGTGACGGGTTTGTTTGTTTTTTTTTAAATGAATTCAACAACATGGCAAAAATTAATAAAAAAACAAAAAAAAAAACTTTCTCTACGCGAATTGGGGAACATTTTTGACGCCAACTTCATCCAGTTAAGCATGTGTCATTCGGCATAAAAATGTCAGATGTACTGCATATGGTTTCCTTGAGGGGTGACGTGTGTTTACTTTGTTCGGCGAAATGTAAAGGTGGATAGGCTTTGTTTATGGCGCCCAACGTTGATACATTAAATTACAGAATCTGGAGGTCATAGCTCGAGGTGAATGATTTTTGCTTTAAGGTAGATTTTTTTTGGAAAATACCACAAAAGATGGTGAGTAGGTGAACATAAGGTGACATTTTGTCTGAAGATACTGTGTTTTAAAGAATTAACGAAGACACCCCATCGCATTCATTGCGAAGGGCAGCAAAAGCGCGTTTTAGTTCAGTCAGAAAAAGGATGATTTTGGGCCTCATGAGAAAGGGAATTAACTAAGTCCTTGTTACTAAAACTTACTACAGAAAAGTAATAGATAGCGAGATGGTCGAAATAGCTACGAGTATATTCAGGGATAAGGGGTGAATAAATGATTGCACTACGACGTGTAAGATACAGAATGCTTCCTCCTTGTCTAGTTTAGGCTGGTCTTAGATTAGAGCAGCCCACCTAGTTTGCTTTGCCTTAAGAATTTAAGGATCTGGATGAGATATAGAGTCCTTGTTACTGAAACATTTAACAAGCATAACAATAATGGCTATTAGAAGCTGGGCCCTAGCGGTTTGCGTACAGCCCACAATGTATGTAAAATTTATAAAATCTGAACCGAAGCTACAGGGAAAAAAAGTCCAGTTAGTCCTAAATATTTAGAGAGGCACTGTTCAGCACGGATGACTGTTAAACCGTAGTCCATCCAACCAACATGAAGAAGAAATACCACAAAATCTGAACTTGAGTCCAGGCAGAGTGATGAAGCCGAGGGTTTGACTCCTGAGTAGGGCAAGATTTGGTACTGAGCATACACTACCTTATTAAGGCATGATTAGGGCAAGGATGGGTGAAAGTGTACCTGTTGTATGAAATTTCAGCATCTCTTGCTCGATTGTGAAAACAATGGAGACTCTGCACCAAGGTTTCGTGTATGATTTTTTTGAGCTTCTTAAGGCTTCTGTAAACAATCATACTTCCATTTTTGGGACAAGTTATTTAGCTTTAGTTTAAATATTCACATTTTGGTAGATTTTGGCGAGAACACTGGAGTTTCAAGTCGATATTCACAATCGTTTTGCCAATTTAAGGTCGACGACGGCAACGCAATCCCACTGGAAGCTGTCATCATAAAGCAAACAACACCAGATATTCGAAAAGTAAATGAGTGGGTGCAAACGACCCCATGTTGGGCGCCAATTTATTTTTATACTTCATCCTCATTATAAGAAATGTAATAGGACAAATGCGTAGAAAGAAAATCACAAATGACAGAATAACAGATGTTGGGAGGTCACTGATGAATTCGCAGTGCATGATTGTGGGTCGTTAGTGCTTTCTTTAAAGAGTATCGAGCTCATTAGTTCACCAGTACACATCGCGGTTGATAGAGCTAGTTTTAGCTGATATTTGGATTCATATGTTGTTTTGAGACCTTAGAGTTGTGGCTTTATTATAAAATGAGAGTAAATATTTATTAGAGGCTTCAGTTAGTTCATGTAGAAATCCTGTTGAAGGTGGTTCCGTTTCATGAGATCGTAAGGTCAAACCTGATATGCATATGGTCAGATAGTAAAGGTTTTTTTTGAGACATACGAGGTGACGTAGGTAGGCTTAGAAGTCTTAAGAAGGCTCCGCAAATTAAAATGAAAAAGGATATTCGATGACGATGGGACATTCTAAGTCGCAGTGTGTGGTGGATGGCATTATTTCTTTTTGTCGCACATGGCTGGGAGGACTGAATAGGCATTTGGGGATCTCTACTGTATTGTTTGACAAATGTAGTAAACAACTTGCGTTTGATGATCATGATCGATAGTAATTAACTGTCCTTTGTCCATCTACATCGACTGAAGAAATAGGTCTGCCAATGGGTACATGCGCCGAAAAAAGACTTGTACATACTTTCGTTCAGTAAGCTCGAAGGACCAAACTGATGCTGCACAACGCGTTGACTGAACCTGACCATTCTGATCCTGGTAAGTGACAACCAGACCTACAATTCCATTCAAAAAAAAAAACTCCAACGGACAGCATTACTTCGAGGGTTTTTAGATAATTAACTTAGTTCCGCAAAACCCTGACCTGATTTCCTAATCCGTGCCGTATTTTGCGCTTCATTTATAAATCATAAAGGGTTATAATGGATTACATATCACTACATAGACATAATACAATTATATAGATATCAAAATAAATTTTGTACATCAGCTTAAAAAAATATCCACACAGTCAAAAAGGGACCATCATAGGGCGCCATTTAAATACATTGCAACTGTAACTGATACCACTACATAAATTTTACTTACTACATGTCGTGGATAAATTAAAAAATCAATATTCTACATAATTTAATGATACGGTAGAAGACATTTTAAAAATAAATTAAGTGGAAATCGTGGTGAATTTTCATCCAAGGACATTGTATTCTCTTTTTAATTGTTTCAACGAGAATTATCTCCTTGAGTGTTACATATTATTTTCATGGAAATTATAATTATTGGCAATATTGACAATTGACTTAAATTATTAATGATGCATTAATTAAATGTTCATTCTAGTAGAAATCAAAGAGAATCCTTGTTGCTACAATTAGTAGAAAGGAGATATAATCAACAACTTTATTCGTATTTGTCTTGCATTTAATGAGTGACATTTGTTTTTGTTAATCAACTTACATACATAAATGTTTACACTCTGTTCGAGATGACAGTTTGATCTTGGATTCACAATGTGTCAAAGTGACAGATGCAGAATTGAAAACAATGACACATGAGTAACTGCATTACTATTTCATTTGGGAATAGTTCTAGACTGACATGGTCATGATTATGGTTATGAAGGATATTATATGTCAACATGCAGGATGACACATTTGTATTTAGGATCAATGGCATAAAGAATAATAAATAGAAGAAGAAGACCAACCGATAAAGTCTGTCGTTCAAAGGCACAGCACTTAATTTTGTTGCTTTCCGACAAACTACGGCATAAAATACATTCGTTTAAACGGAATCGTTTTAGTGCTCATAATTAAAATATTTGGGTTAAATTGTAAACTGTAACGACGACCTAATCTGGGGTTAAGTGGATGATAAACTCGGGATTTCTTGGCGATAAGAAAATGCCGCTCAGTTTTTATACCATTCCGGCCCGCTTTAGCATACAGTTTGTCATTTCGGACAATATATGAGGTTAACAAGGCAGTGGAGATGAAAATATTAGAAAAGTCAGGAGGAGTAACAAATGCGCTTGTACCTACCCATATCCGAGGAAATTTTCCTGTCAAAAGCAAGGAAAACCTCCGAGCAGTCAGGATCAGTTGGAATTCCCACCTGCAAATCGTTGCATATGAGAGAAGTGGACTTGTCATCGCTGCATTTTAGAAGGATGACATCTGCAGACTAAGCCTTGAAGAAGTGAAGACAGAGAATTGTATACAATGCTGTTTTGGTGCATCATTGGATAGAAACTCGGAGGATTTATCAGATAACAGATGCTAGCGTTAACGAGGGGATTTAAGATTAAGGAGAAACTGTGGAGAAATCCAGAGAGCATCTCTTGTTGAAACGACGTGTGGAAGAGAGGCAAAAAGCGACCCAACAAGGTGGTCTACGTACTCACTACTTACATCCTGTATCCCCTTGCGGGTCCTAGTGTTCATGGCAATGTGCCGCAGCTCTCCCCAACTTTTTTCCAACTGCCGTGCTTCCGTCTCCACTGCTCTTCGGCATGTTTTCGTGGTTCAATTGGTTCAAACGCAAAGTTTGCTTTGCCTATTCGGCTGGCTATATCCAGTACAGTTCCACCATCAGTAGAGACAAAACTCCCAAGATGCTGGAAACTTTCTATTCTCTCTACCGGTTGCCCAGCGATGTAAGCCTTTTGTTAGGCCATGTTAATCCGACGACACCTGCCTCCCTCTCGACAGCTGTTGTCATTTGGTGAAGGTCCGTAATTCTACACGAGAGCAAACGCACATCGTCGGCATAGTCGAGATGCTTGGATTCGGATGTAAGAGTCCTCCACCTCCCGTTGACAAAGTTGCATGGAGCATTCGGCTCGTTGAATACTGGACCAACTTCAAGAATCTAAGACAAGCAAATAAGCTAAATGCGGCCATCAAGCTACCTCCACTTAGCAAGGCAGGTTTATGGATCAGAACAGACTACCCGACTGGTTACTGCTAGCTTAGGAACCATCTACATAAAATAGGACCCTCAGCTAGTATGCCGGATGAACAGAGGGGCAAAGGGCAAAGGGCAAAGGGAGATGGTAGATGGCATTCATCGTGACTGCATTTTGATCGCAAATTTGTAACGCGGAGTTAAAACTAAAGTTTTATCCGGTGCCTCTATCTATATCCTGGAGCGGCACACAATAGATCTTAAAGGTCGTGGTGCATACTATAGTACCGCATAACATCCTTTTAGACGTTGTAACCTACGACTAAGTCCTCTGCCTGTATTCATTTTCAAATAACCCTAATTAAAGAATTTCTCAAGTGCCATTACGTTGCATCAGCTAAAGCTATTGTCCCCAAAGGACACATCTCCAAGAGGAGTCCCAGATTTCCTTTTCCGTCCGCAATAACTGAAATGTCATTAGCACAATAACCACTACCCTACCACAACAAAAAAAAAAAAAAAAGTATCTGAGTCCAGAAAAGTCATAACTATCAGAATAAATTCCATGAATTTTCCCCTCGTATTTTCTTTATAACAATAATATGTAACTAGGGGGCTATATCCTTTCTTACACAAAAAAATAATATAAAAACGACAACAAACAAACATGTCCTTACCCCCAAAAGCCATGCATAAAGAATCAGGTATAAATTATTCAAGGAACATCTTAAGGAAACCTACATCGTAGTGTGTTGTCACCTCTTTTTCCAATTTTCTTTACAGATTATGTTATTATGTGTGTCAAAAACCTTAGAATATCCTTTTTTGAAATTTAAATTAGCTTGCGTTTGCTCGTGTTTTTTTTTTTTTCATCTGTTTCTCTGTGGTCGTCGTCGTAAACTTTAGGCACTCTTTGAACCCATGTTATCATTTGGGGCATAAGGAAAAATCTAAGGCGACAGCTACACTCATTTTCGATCGTTAAGCTGTGTAGAACGAGGCCGGCGGTGTGAGAAAAAGATGGTTTTGAAAAGGTATGCCAATGCCATTTGTGAATCCTTAACAAACCTGAGAATATCTTCTTCTTTTTTTCATGGAATAAGTAATGTTACCTCAGAAATAAGATTTTGTTTTTTTTTTTTTCCTAATAGATGGGAATAGGTTCTCTTCTTCAAAGGACATTTATTTATCTCTCTTTTGCTTCCTTTGTATACGAGTTTGTTGGGGAAATAAAAGTAAAGATGGGAAACGATGAAATTATGCGTTGAACCCGATAAACGTGTTTGTTAAACGTCAAAACTTATACAACTGAATTCAGCCCATATGTCACCACCATACATCAGTGCAAAATGAATGAATTCAGCGTCACATTCGTGTTCGTTTTTCGTCAAACTTCTAAAATTTATGTTGTTGCCGCATTCAAAAACATCTCAAAATTGACTTTCTAACTTTTCTTGTTGTAAATACAAGCGAATACATACTTTCTTTTATGGGAAAATAATTTCTCTTCTCAATATTCGTTTACGTTAAGACGTAAAGCGGAAAGAGAATGAAAGAACGCAATCCTTTTACCGACGCACACACATAAGGATAACAACATCCATTTTGTGTAGGCACAAGTTTTATTTATGATTCCACCATAAGGTCGCCAAAAACACGAAGCTGTATTCAAGGAAACTTCCCCATTTCAATTTGGGTGACAATGTCCCATAATTGACGTCAACTTTTCGTTATGACTCTTGGCACTCGACAAAACTTTTCCAACGCGACGCAACTATCCAAACGAAATATCAGAGTCCTTTGCTGCTCCCCCCTCTCCCTACTCCGTATATTGTATGCTGATAACCTACTCTGCAGCACACTGCAGAATACTAGTAAAACTACTCAATCCTGAGTATAGTTGAGAGTATCTCAACGTCTATTAGTTTGGTTTCGATTTTCTCATACCTCGGGAAATAGCACACATCTCCAGATCGTTGTGAAGTTTTTTTTTTTTTTGTGTAAAACTTTTAGTGAGATTTTCGATAAAAATACATATATAATGGCACCAAGGGGAGGTTAGGTGTCTTTTCCCCTAATGCAAATGAGTTATAGAAAGGAAGGAACTTTAAATTTTTTTTTTCCCGTTTTTTTTTTAAGGCGAACCTGTCATTTGGTTAAAAAATTTTCACGTGATATACACTAAATAGAGAGGGATTTCATTTAAGCTTCTGTTTTGTCAACGAAAAGAGAGAGAGAGAGTGAGTGAGCGGGATGTAATAAGTTCAAGTTGAAAATAAGATTTATTTCTTTGAACGACTTGTCTGTCAGTGAGAAAGAAAAGTTTTTCAGTTAAAAGTTGTGTTGGTTTTTATTTTTACAACAGCTGTTGTGAACGAACGTGTGTTGTTAGATGGGTTTGTTGAACATAAACAAAAAAGACAAAAAAATGTACGAATAAGACGGAGACAAATTATTTTGTTTATAGGTGAAAGCGGTAGTTATTTATATGTTTCACACTGGTTGCTGTCATTCTCTGTTCGGTGAGAACGGTTTCGAAGAGCTGTCAGATTGAAGTTGCGTTTTGTAATGTCACCTTTGTTTAATGACAGCTGACCAGAATTTGTAGGTTAAACCTAAAGCTACTCAGGCTATGCGACCGGAGAACTTGATTTTGCAGAAGAGACGAGTCGAAGTCGAGTAATTTGTCGTTCCTGAGTACCGTACAAGAGAAGGATGTTCCCACACGGAAAAGAAGAATTTTTAGGTTCAATCTGAGGGTATTTACCGTAGCTTCTAGAACCACGCGATCGTAGTACTGGATTTTTTATCAGGGTTACTTATGCCCAGCAGGACGAAGTGGAGCAATGTATCGTAACTGGGTACCATACGAATACTTGGCGCAACGGACCGTATGTGGTCCAGGGCTTCTCGCGATCATTCGTGTTGTGCGTGTTAATTTTCTTCACATAAATGGAAGCGACCTACAGTTTAGAGCCGGACGTTTGTCAGACGTTTGCGAGAGGTGGGACCGTGAAAAAATGTTTTGTGTTTCCTGGGGTTCGAACCTCGAATCTTCCGCTCAGTAATAATAATAGAATAATTTGCCCACTAAGACACCGGAGTAGTAGCGGAGGAATTCCCTAGACGGAGTCAACAGTAGCGACCTCAGGCCCCTCCCCCAGTTGATTAATTGCATTTAATTACCTCCTGTCACACTTTGGTGGACATAGGGTGCTATCTTGCTCGGAGTTTTACAACGCCTTTGATGCTTAACTGTTCTGAACCACGTTTTTCTAGGGCGCTCTTCAGCCTGTATTGCGTTGTACTTGTACGGCGTTATCCATCGTTGAATCGTTGGCAAGAGCATCTGCTCTTTCGTTCCCGGCATCTGCTAATGTTGTGTCACCAAGTTACATCGCCTGAACCGGTTCAGCTTAACAATTGCCTTCTTCACGATCTTGGTTGCAATCACATAAGCAGAACGAGTCTTTATCGCCGCCTGCCTGTCGGAGCAGATGTCAATAGTTCTACGACTTATCTTCTTTTTTTTTTTAGAGCTATGTGAGCTGCACTAGCGATAGTAAAGACCTCGGTATGAAAGACCGTCGTATACGTACCTAGTGGAATAGCCCTGCTGACAGTCGCTTCCTCTGAAGAGATGCCTTCTCCCGATGGTCCGTCAATCAGACACCCATCTGTAAAACAGTACTTGTGCCTGGCTGTGTTAGCGGATTCCACTGCAGAGCGTATTCTGCAATCGCATTGTCCTCGCATCACAAGGCGTTTGTCGCTTTCAACTTCGTATTTTTTTTTTAACTGAAGAGCAAGCAAATCTCCGAAGCATTTAGACTCTATACAGTCCACGGTACTTCCAAGCAGCAAGACCTCTTTTGGTGAAGTAGTTGGAAAAACTCAGATTTTATCGCTTCTCTGATGCGGTTGGTGGCTGGGAATGTAGCTACCCTGGCGGGGCTTGAACTTACGCCGGTCAGATTACAAGCGAACACACTACCAACTACTTCGTGGCTACCTTAGCTTGGTATAGTAATGTTGGTTCTTATGCTGATCTACGATAATGCTGTCAACTGTCAAAAATATCTTCAACATGATTCAAAGACATCTACTTAGGCTTGCAGCTTGCGATTAGTGATTAGTGCATCCACTTTCCAAGAACTGATTGGAGCAGAACAGTGGCAGAGCTAGAAACATTGCTGGTTCAGACTTAAGCTCGATTTATAAGCGCAGACAGATCATGCTGCATACATCGAGTTTAACGTATTAAAATACGTTAAGTGGATCTCAAAATGAAGTTTTTTTTTATTCCGTTCTTGTCCCGTCAAAGCCAAACTACGAAAATGCCCAGAGGTGTCCGAATATTAAAACAATAAACGTAACGACAACGCCTTAAAGTGGAAATGACGACATTTGAAATCCCCAACTTTTTGACAGCTATAGTATCAACTCAACGTCAGGTGAACAGTTCCATTTTTTTTAATTGCCTGGCAATACTAGTGATACTCGTACATGCAATAGTGACAAGTCTCGATATTTCTACTACAAAAGTACCTTTATTTCCATTGCATCGAGTTGGGAGGGAAAAGGAATTGACTTTTCGTCATCGACTTTAACATCGAAGGCAGCCAACGGCTATAGCCGATATCTAAAAATAAGAAACTCACAGACATGGAATCAGAACAAAATCAGAATATATCATCATCATTCTGGGGAAAAACGGAGTATCTATGCGGAATGGAAAAGCCTTTAGGGAAATGCAAAGGATGTTCAATAAGGATACATGTGACGTCTCAAACACACACGAGATAAAGAGAATACTAGAGAATTGTTGTACCATATATCCTTGTACAGGAGCAATATGAAAATGACTGTAGGTAGGTACGAGCACGTACATATGTAGATATTTTTAAATACACACCTGTGTGTGAGTTTAGCTGACAAAAGGTGAAAAGTATTTGAATAGGTTCTCACAAAGCCCAACACTTAATCATGTTAATAGTGTGTGAGGTGAGTCCTTTGATATTTCTGAGCCGGAAATCATCAACCTTTCGAATTTGTCAGAGCCCCTTCTCTATCTCCCTCTTTTTCTGTCTGTCTCTTTTGATGAATTCACCCTGTCAGTCATTTCTTCTTGACACATCTTCTCAAGTTCGGATAGTAGCTACTTGAAATTGTTACTCTATTATATCCTTTTGCAATCATGCGGGTAGAAATTTTCTCAAATATGCTCCTGTACACGTGCCAAATGAGGAAAATCTATCCAACTGAATGGCGTGTGGGCCACATGAGGGTATACATCGGGCGACGTACACAAAGAAAGAGGTAATTTTCGAACGATTTACTCATACCACACACCTGCCAATTTCTCTTTTCAATGAAATAATCCACAAATTTTAAATTAGGGTTCATGTTACGTAAAATTTATTAGGCCTTCCATGAATACACGTCCATATGTGTTCGTGTGTACATGTGTACACCTACGTGTGTTTGTTTGAGTTTTAATCTGACTAGGATTAGAAAAATTCATGACATATTTTCTCATTTTTCATTTCTAAGTTGTAGATACCAAGTTTGAGGTAAACATACATTAAGTACCGTTAGAAGGACATAAATTTATGTGCTGCTTGTACAATGAAATATGAAAGGCATGTGTCTAGAGATGTTGACGAGAATGCTGTTAAAATGTTTGACAAATTTTGAAAAGTTTTTACGAAACTTCTCATGTCAAGCAATCAAGCTTAACGTTGGGCCGTACTTCAAGTCATTTATAAAATAATCGGCCGCGTACATGCATCCATTAAAAAAAATTCTAAATTATCGAAGATGAAGCTTTCATCCGGCATCCTTTAAAGGGTTTAATTCGGTTAGCAACTACTTCTCAGAAAGGATCTGTGAAGATTAGAATAGTTCCTAGAGGCTCTACACCTACGCTGGACGCGGTATTTCGCGTCAAGATCAAAATTTGGGACCTATTAGTCGATTCCTTGTTGCAGGCACTTACTAAGAAAGGTACGATGACGATATGTGCTTCACTGTCACCGGAAGAGACTTGTCCACTACGAGTATGTGTAAGTGTCTAAACTCCGCGCTTCACATACACAGACGATGTTTAGTGCCATGAGCATGTACTTTCAGACAATCCATCTGAGAGATAATGCTATTCCCAACAAGAAACAAGCTACCCCAGGCGAGCTGGCCTATTTTTTCGGCCTACCATTAACCAAAACTTGCCTTTATGGTACATAAGAGATGCTAGGAATTCTACGACTTGAAGCGCTCATTGACAATGCCGTAAGACGCTCAATAGCAAGTGTAGGCTAAGTCCCAGTTTATTTGCTAGGAACCGTCAGATACAACACCGTAAGGTAACGTGACACTCAATTGCGGCAAAAATTCAGGAACCATCCTGTCCTAAGACCAGACAAAATCAGTAGTACAGCCCATGAGAACTTACACGACCCTTGAAACACCGCCATTTTTTTTTTTTTTTTATTAAAGTGTGACAGCAGGACATTCTTAAGAATCACCAAGAAACTCGTCCGTGGTTTGAGTTTATATCAACGCACAGTGTAGGAGTTACATGGGAAACTACTGACTTCAGATGCGGAATTAATCAGACCAAAAGCAATAGTGCTTAACCACATACTTATGTAGCTGACAACAATATGTTTTCTAATTCTGAAACAACAAGTCCCCGAATATGCCCTTCACCTCCCAGAATCGGAGAGCTATAAACCGCTATTAGATCATTTGATAAGTAGACGGTGCAGGAATGGTGGGTTATAAAATTATTATACTTAAAAAAAACGATTCCAAGGGTGACAATCACCTTTTCATAAAATTGGCGCCCAACATGGGGCATTTATTGGACCAATTCGAGCTAAAGAAATACTTTTGCGTTCCACGCGACTCATCAAAATGTGGAGATTATGAATGAGGGATAGACGTACATGCAATTTGTTGAATTCAGCAACCAATAAAAGAGATTTACTTTATCTTATTAAAATGGCGCCCAACACAGCGCACAAAAAAAAAAAAATTTTAAATTGAATGTAAAGGTTATAAAAATATTTATATTTTTCCAAAGATTTTAGAACAGGAAATCTATGCTACGGAAATAAGGGAGAAGTTTTCAAAAAGTTCTTCAATTAGTGTTACAATGCAACATGAATGCATGTACCATGTTCAACCGCAATCAGCAAAGGCGGAGGCCAAATGCTCATGCAATACGCGGAAAGGTGCATGGGCAAAAATTCTATTTTTATTTTGTGTATGCAATCACCACCTATTCATCACGTCCAAAGAAGCAAAGAGAGAAGACTTTGCATTGTTGCTTTCCGTTTATTTTGCCCACTCATTACCATCCGGAAGAGATCAACGGCTGTGATAGCGACCAGCAGATCAACTACGCAGTAGACTAGGTCAACGACCAGCTACACTATGAACAAGGTCAACGGAGATGAGGTTGTTCCTGTTGCATCAGATTTTGAATCGGGGCTTCCTGCGGAAATTTGAGGGCTATTGTCTGAGACGCAATTTCAAAGTACATACATAGAAAGAAAAATTAAGTTGTCAATCCGATTCGAAGGACCAATCAGAATAAAATGTAAACATCAGTGGCAAAGGTCCCTTCTTATATCGATGAAGTTTAATGAACTTTTGTTCTTTAACTCACTCTTCGTCAATAAATTTGAAACGGAAGACATCATTCAACATACGAAAAACATATTCTTAAGCCTCTGAATACAAGAGTTCCACCGTTTCAAAGAGACTTGTGACTTCAAATGACGCGTTTCTCGATCTCATTTGATCGTGTAGCCAGAAAGAGTGTAGCGTACGTGCGAAGATTTATTTTGATTTCGTTTGATCAAATAAAATTAAGTTTATTTTTAAAAGGGCTTTGATTTCTACGAAATTCAAGGAGAACTGTGAGAATTTTGAAAAATACATAGGTCGATGGAAAACCACAAGTACTTTATGCAGGACAGTGAAAGAAAAGTCACAAAGTCAAAAGCCAGATGAGATGGTCGGTAGGCATAGCAGGCGCCCTAGGATCCACAAAGGCATATACTGGGTCCCAGTGGTGCACAAATTATTTGTGCACCTCCTCAGCAATTCTTTCATTTCTTCAGATTTGAAATGAAAAAATCCCTCTAGAAAACTTGCTGACTTCTAGTTTATTTTTCTAAAAACTTTTTAAATTTTTATAATCGCTGAAAAGTGCAATCAGAATTGTGTTTTTGTCATTTATTGCCGGGGAAATTTTTAACGCACTTCTCCTCTTTACAGCTGTCATATATTCATTTTGTTTTCCTCTGAGCGAATAAATTTAAATTAATTTTTAAATTACCCTTACTCTACTAAAAAACAAATCCAAATATAGACACAAAAAATATAAAACTAAATGAATAACCCTCCACCATTTGTACAAATTTTAATGATAAAAAAATACACCAACCATTCACCTACAGTAGATATAAAACTGAACAATCTAAAATAAATTTCAATTATGTAAAAACATTTATCTACACGAAAAAACGGCGATTAATTATGGCAAAAAAATAAAAAAATAAATAAAAAACAATATCTACAGCGTCTAATGTGCCATTGACAGGCGAACAGTGCAGTGTAATTTATCAGTGAAAAAAGGTGCAAAAGAAAGCTTCTAACTACAAGCGAAAGAAATAAAAAATAAAAAAAAGCAGAAATGGAATAGAAATCGCTGAAGAGAAAAAGCAAAACACAAATGTCCTTACTGCAAGTCGCCTCATCCGATCCATCGGAACAATCTTTACTCTGGTCACACATCCATGCAAGTGGGATGCATTCACCTTCACCAGATTTACACGCAAACTCATCTGGTGAACAGGATTTCGATTCTGAAAATGAAAGAAATATTGACAAAGAGAATGTTATTGCTGTTCGTCATCTTTTGCACAATTCAAGTGGGCACTGTAAGGATAATGGTTCTTCATAATTTTTTTTTTCCTTCAATTGGGTATGTAATACATATCTAACGACATGTTGATGGACCCAACAAGAAGTTTTGTGTACACTCATCGGTTTCATATCGTTATCGTGTTGCGAGATTTACCGATGACTTGTGGAACATAAATAGAGCGTAGAAAGTATCTTATAGTCGTAATGACGTATTTAGATGTCTACCTTTAACTGTTTTCAAGAAAACAGATATTGGGAATACATGTATGGAATTAGTGGTACATTTTTGGTCTCAAAAAGGATGCGTAGATACGTGGTTCCTAATAAATCTAAAAATACACAAAATTCCGAAAAATTACTTAACGAACAACGAACAACGCCTGCTGGGAAAGTTTCTTCAATCATTTCAATTTACTCATTAATTCTGTCAACATCTGCTTCAATCATTAGTCAACAACAATACCATAGCGCGACATTTATTTATACCCCTAAAAGTCGTTCAAGCGACACAATGATGATAGTGTAACCGCGGTTTTGTTAACTTCCTTCATCCGTCTGTTACCATCCTTTATCTGGAGACCACAACAAAAACAGATGATACTCTACCTTCTTGTTGAAGTTAATTACATAAAAAAAAAAAATTATTATTATAATTATATAATTTCTATTTAAGTGTACACCCGTTATCCTGATGAAACTTTCATTTTCATCTTCCAATCAGAGTCATATTGTGCCGTGCTGGTTCGTTCTATTATCTTTCCACATCATTACGTCCTATGTCAACTGAGATAATGAAATTTCAGAAGCTCACAACACCTCCCTTCCTCCCTTCCTCCCTCTACCCCCGTGCACCTAATAACCGTAAGCTAATTATAATTTAAAAAAAAAACTCAAACCACAAGGATAAATGGATGGAGGTGAAGTTAAGTTTTTGTTTCTTCCTTAAACATGAACTTCTCTATCTCTCAAGGCAAAGGACGAATATGGGTTTGTCGTATGATTTGTGCTATGTCGCTTAATACGATCGAAAATTTAATAAAGAGTAATCCTGGGTAAGGACTTTTTTACTTATCATTTTTTTTTTGTCTCCGTTTAAATCGAGAACTCATGATAATCCCTGAGAAGATGGATTTATGAGGCCAGGGGAAAAAAATAACAAAAAACGAAATAGTAAACAGTTTCCATTTTCATTTTCGTCCTTCGAGATGATTTCCTGATATTCAAGATGGGTAAAGCTTCCATTTTTTGGGTCTCCCAAAATTCTACTCACAATGCAAACACAATTCGACTTTAGCCCTATCTATCTACCTCTACTCTTAACACCGGAAATCGCCTTAATGGCTTTGAAGTGTATACAATTGATGTTGGCATTAGTAGTGGTATACACACATATCTGTGTGTGTGTGTGTGTGCGTCCGTTTGAATGATTTCTCAAAACATTCAGTTTCCTGTCATTTGCCTTAAAAGTAAAACCCTTTAGTTTATCAATTCTTATCGTAAACTCCTTCAGGGGTATATTCGTATTCAAAAATTATTTACAAACGGGGATCCCTAAGATAATACTGTTTTTAAGGAGCATGCATCGCTTTCCTTTGGAGTATTAGTTTTAATGTATCGAATTTAAGTTCGTTATGTGGGTGATGGGATTAAATTTGATACAAAGAGGATGTGTGTATGATGGAAAACGATTTTCGGAAATTTTAACTGAGTTTTCAGAATAATTTGAAAGTACAACGATTAAGGTGCTCTTTGTAAGAATAATTCTAACCATTGGAATTTTCAAAAGTACTCTGGACTCCCACAGGAGAATAAGTAAGCTCAATCGATGAGCTGAGCTACTTTTACATCTCTCTCCTTCTCTCTGCCTCAGCTGATAAAAATGGCGCCCGACGTGGATTTGGACTTCACGTAACCTATAACGAAATCCCCCTGATTTGTCCCACCAAAATCATTCTAAATTGTGAAAGCTGAAGTCATTGCACTCTGTCCAGAAATCAACAAAGCTCTGCTCAATCTCATGAAATGGCGCCCAATACTGGTCACCAATATTGAATAATTTAGGTTTGACAAAGTATTAGAACTTTCCACGATATACATCGAATGACATTCGAAGTGTGTTACATCAAATCAACTTGGATATAACAAACTACTCATGGCATGGACCGTAAGTATTTTGTTAAATCCGGATTTTTGTCGGCAAAGTCATGTCAAATTGGTTACGCTAGTCCTAAGGCTTGTTATACACGTCTTAATTGAAATACGTGCCCATAATCATTAACAATTCACGTATCTCTTTCTTATTTCACGAAAATAGCGCCTAATGTGAAGCAACGATTTGGCAAATTCAAATTCCACACTTCGTGTCTGCCTTCTTTTTGCATCGAACGACCAAGAGTACTGAATTAGTATGCAAATGCTACGCATAATGCGAATATATGCTGCCAAAGTCGTTTAAAGTTGTGAATGTTTGTTAAAAACTACCCTTCTTTACCAGACAGCCATGCAAACTGCAGAACTCACCCCGACTTATTAAATTGGCGCCCGACTTGGAGCACTGGGATTGGCCAGTGTAGACTACAAGAAATATTTTTAGACTCAATGCCGGGTTGGAAGTGAGTGTTTTCAGGTGAAATGTGGAGATAAATGATAACCAATAGAATTGAGGTTAAAAATGTGCCCAGCAGTGACATGACATATAAATGTCATCACGTTTCTAAATATGTTGGCAAGCCGGTATGTAATGGAGAATCCTAGGTATTACATAGGATTTGTGGTCTTTGCTATGTCAATCACCTTAGGTGGCTAAGCTATGTAGAACGGATGAACACCGATGCTCCAGCACGAAGAGTTTTCGAATCCACCCCTGACGGACTACGCAGAAGAGGACGACCAAATCTTTGATAGCGTGCGCAAGTGGAGCATGATCTCAACTAACTTGGCGTCCGCAATTGGCGATAGCTAACCCATGATCGAGCTGACGAAGAGGTTTGTTAGTTAAGGCCCTGGTTCACTCCGAACTGTTAGTTCTAAGTCATCTTTCTCCAAACAGTTTTTCTAGACATGAACATAATGGGCCCAGTTGGTCGCCTATGAGACGAGGCGTGGCATTGCGCCCATAACCAAAGGTAAGCCTCATATTCCATCTTTACATACGTACATGTATATATCCTCGCTATTGAGGAGAATTGGAGTGCGAAAAGCCAATTCACTCAGATTCTGATCTTGAGCGGTCTAAGCTTCAGAAAGGGCTTCCTAGAAAGGGTGCAAATGCAACAGATTTAGAGACTCTTGTGCAGCAATCGTATGACAAAGTGTAGTCATCAGAAATTATAGACTCCATGGTTTTGCAGCTGTAAACCGTTGATATACGGGCCATAGGTCGACTTTCTGATCACTTTTTATTACATCAGGGCACCGTCATGAAATGGAAGACACATATTGGCAGCAGAGTATCGAAAATTTAAAAGAGATACAACCAATCCTGTGAGTTTTCTATCTCAAGGGATTTCAACATCGATTTTCGTCGACGTACCACAGTGTATGAACAAGGACACGATTTTTTTCATATTTAAGTCCATTAAGTAAACAGTCATCGTTGTTTTATGGAAGAGAGCTTCCCCTCGCGAAAGATTTTAAGCTTACTCGATGGAAAAAAAGAACATTTTCAGCCCCAAGTAAGCCAGTGAACCTCGAACAGCCTACGATAGCAGACACTTACAACAAATCGCAATATAAGCAGTTTAATACATCCAAACGAGAACGAGTTTAATTGCACTACACACTAGGCTCACCTTGAAAAACACGACCCAGCTACACATCACAACCACATCGCAAAGCTTGTTACCTTAACACCTGTTTTCGTTTTAACTCACTGTCGTCGACCTCGAAAAATACACCTCTCTCTCTGCGGCATTACTATTGAGTATCCATGAGATTTAATTTTCTGTTCGACACATAAACGAAACCATACGTCAACGGGAATCACATAACAAGCAAAACCCCATTTAAATGTATCACACAGCAGGTTTCACATCGTGTCGGTTGTGTGAACCAATTCTCACCTCCTAGTTCATGTGGCTCTTTACATGCTAATGTGTGGTGAACTCTGTGACTCTGGAGCAAGTAACAGCACCAGAAGCATTATATTTTCCCAATTAAGTCACAGCAAACAAACAACGACAAAAAAAACTTATCTAAACCTATTTAGCTTGCTAATGTCATTATCTTTCACTCTTATCGCGAAGCCTGGTCCCCAGAATGTTTTCTCAAAATTCAAACTAAAAAGGTCGACTTTATCACAACATCATCATAAAAATAATTCCTTCGACCCCCGCGCCAAACGACACGCACAAGGATAATGTATTTCGACTCAAAATTCTGTTTTGAGAATATGATAATTTCTTAATTGCAATTTTCCAACTCGTTCCGACAGACATACACATGTGGAGTAACACGAACACGCATATGCGGTTATCACAAACGCATGTATATCCAGATCCACAGAGTAGGATAAGCATCCCTCCAACATCATACAACGCACATCAACCTTGGTTAATCCCCACGCATAGCCACCGGAAGTCGTCGTCCTGGCACACACAGTCTAAACTTCCGAATTGCCGCCAGGGGTTTATTGCTAATAATAAACACTCGAGATTGTTTTGAAAATAACAAAACTTGGTGGTAGGTTAGCTAGATGCCTGAACTGGTACCAGGTGGGGGGGGATCACCTCTTAATTTGCTACTTAGGCTGAGCAGCTCCCTTACTCTCGCTCGGCTGTTGTCTGATGGTAAAGGACATTAAAAATTAAATGCTTTTTGTACGTGTGGTGGCGCTGGTATTTAAGAGGACTAAAACTGCACAAAAAAAAAGGCACCTTCATTAGGGATATAAATAAACCGTTATTGCCGAGAGAACGAAGAAAAACTCTCGCTTTATTGGTCGAGAAAACAAATCGACCTAAAACACCATCCATCTGCTCTGCTTTTCATCATCTCACAGGATCCTTCCACTCCTCTCCCACTAGTACCGCTCGAAATGAAATTAAAATTCTTTGAAAAGTAATTAAATATTTATGAAAATATGTGCTTAGTTAATTGACATCGTATTTCGACGAGGTCTGGAGAGCCTTGGGACCGCTCTCAGCATGAATTTCTTAATCCAAAGTGTTATATTGAAATTTTGTATGCCTTTCAGCATGCAAAATCCTTTTGGACGATTAAGCGTTTAGTTCAACACCGTGCGGGGGGGAGGTAGGTGAGGATAAGGAAAAGGTAGGCATAGCCACCCACTCCACCCCATTCAAGAGGAGAAAATGAGGTTCATTTATGTGGATATTGAATGAGTTCCAAGACCAAAGTTGTGGTACCTACTGTTTGCATCCTGTATTTGTGTATACATGTCGCGCATAATAAACCTGTTAGTTGTCATCTTATATGGTGCGATACAATGTAATCATTTATCACACATCCTCGTTAACTCGTTTCGTGTTGCTGTGTGTCATATAACATCTCTTAGGAGACATATTTTAAGACCAAATAAAAAAATAGAAAGATATCTCCCCACCAACAGAGAGGGGATGAATTTTGTTTATTATAAAATTAAAGTGAAATTGTTTGGGAAAAAAAATTTAATTTATACCCAGAAGGGGAACAGGACACATCACCAGTTAACCTAACATCAGATTAAATGCTCCGAGTTTTCTGGTCTGAATTGGTTGCTGTCTGTAGTAAGGTAGCGCCTCAAGGGTGAAGAATTTAATACGAAAAACGATTTGCAAGAGATGGCTATTGTCATACGCCCGAGTGACCGTCACGACCCTACTAAGTTGGTGGTGGTTTTAATTTAAATTTAATTTCAGTCGAAATGGTGAATTAGTTCCTTTTTTTTTGTGTTTTACGGATGGCTTAGTCGGAAGTAGTTGGAAGACAAAGTGCCCGGAAAGTTGGTACATCCAACGGAGAGGGATTGTATCTCAACTCGTACACAAATTCGCATAAGTGGCACAGAGAGGATGTGGAATGTTTCCTTTTTCAAGTATACCTGTGAGTGTGTGTTTGTGTGTGTGTGGAAGATGTCAACAAAAGTGACAGGAAGTGAAGTGACTTTGGACATGACCAACATTTAATGAAAATCATTATCAGGGAGGAGGAGATGTGTTGAGGGGAGGGAGTCACTGTTAATGAATTTACGAGGTAGTTTGTCTTAAATGATGTGCAGCAAAGGTAAAACCATAGTCGCACAGGGACGTGGAAATATATCACAAGCAAATGTGCGATTTCAGATTAGCATTCAAATAGGTTGGAGGTGGTAAGATGGGGTTTTCCAAATCGGTATTACAAAGCGGGGTAAGGCAAAACTGTTTGCTTTTAAAATGTGAAAGGTGTCCAATGCCCAATTTTGTGTGGCTCCTGAGCTTCATGTATACTATTTCGGGCGAGAGAAGTACCTATACGAACGGGAAATTGTAAGGAGAGGCACAAATCTCATCTTTTATTTCCTGCTATATATTTCTGAAAGTATACCGACTTACGCCAGGCGAGCACATGCGATTTCATCGCGCGACTTAGCCGCAATGAAAATACAACACACGCTTATCAATATGAATGAGCGCACAGAATATTCAAAAATCGAGGCGATTAGTTCGCAGCGATTTTTTCCCTTTTTTGAGCGACGCGATAGCCATTTCATACAGCGGTTACGATTTTTAAATCGCCGCGACGGAAAATCGCACGTGCGCGCCTAGCCTTAATATAGGCATTTAGTCACCGCAGGGATTTTGCTAGTCAAGCATTGATGCTAGGGCCGAAGTTCGTTGCGCCCATCTTCTTATAACCGAAAGGAGGAATTGAAAAAATTTCGAAAAAATATGAAATAAGGGTCTGAACCGGTGCCTTTTTTGCGTATTTCTGAGATCAGAACTTCGATCCTCCTACTCAGTAGTCCAACGCACTAACTGCTGAGCTAAGAGGCACACATAAATGTCCATCTGAGCAACCCATCCGACTTTCTGAGGGAAGAGAATACTGCCGCTGTGAGCAAGCCCACCATTAGTGTCGCTCTTACGATGAACTGGATTCTATTGCAGCTGACCCGTTGTGTTATGTTAATTGAGTTCGCGGATGAGGCTGGACAGGCTTCAGAAAATCATCTTTTATGACATTGTTTCACGCCACAGAGGATTCAGTAATGATTAACTACATCAGCCCTAAAAAATTTCCAACAGAATCGTCGTCCTTTCCACAGGCATTGCAGACGGTGGTGTCACTGCTATGATTAGCAGTTTTTGATCCTTAGCAAAATATGAGTGGCATGTATGAGCTCCAGTAAGTTGACTGCAGTCATTCTTACTGAGGGATAATAGGAAAGTCATAGATTTCTTCCCGAAACACTCGTTTAGTCTGCCTGAATTCTGGAGTGTCAAATGACTTCCTAGAAACGGAAACTACCCATGCAGCTTCGAGGCGAAAGAGTGACTTTGGCAACTCCAAGTTTTGTCACAGAACAAGTCCTAAGCTTAAGGAAAACAGTAAGTGTACAAGGACACAAGGGATCTTGTCGGTCTTTCTAATCTAAGCTATGCTTTTTTGAATACGATTCCACGTCGCAATTGACTGAAAATGTTGAATTTATTCATTCCGAGCAGATGCTGATGCTGAGCAACGCGAAGGAATTGTTGTCCGCACACTGAGTAGCAACTAAATTAAATTAAGTTCTACCAAAGTACCAAGGACAATTTTGTCGAAGTATAGTTTAAATTGAATTTAATCCCTGTAATTACATTACTATCCCCACGTGTCGATGTAAAACAAAAAAAAAAAAAGACCTTAAAGTCTTATAAAATCGATTCGAATTCCACGTGAACAGAATCAAAAACGAAACCAGGACTTCATTTCACAATGATTACACTTGATCCCGGAAGACTTTTCAAATAATCTCCTTGGAAAATTGATATCAAAATTAAGTCCCCTCTGGTCTTCATAATATCATCCATTATCTACAGGTATCGCAACCCAACCTTCCTCCCTCCTTCCATCCAAAAAACCCACCCACGCATTACGCGATTAATTGGTTCCCAGAAATCGTTGTACGTAATTGACTGTCATGATTGGCACAATATGACATAAATACGTTGACAAAATGATTCTACCATGATATATGTATGTGTAGAGATAAGGAAGGCAGCTAAATCTACGTATGTGAGTGTTTGTATATGAATGATACGTGCAATGCATATGGATTATCTTTTATAGTTATTTGAATAGTTATGCCAAAGATGAAACGTGTTTATCGCATTTGACAAATCATTTGCACTGACATTTGCAATGTCAAATATTTAATTTGTATAATTCCAAATTGCAATGGATTTCTCTTTAAATACATTTTGAATCCAGAATACTCAGTACCTATGCAAATTCGTGCAGGTATTTCGGGATAAAAGTGACAGATGTCAATGGATTCCACGAATATCTTGAATATCGCAGAAATGTTCTGTCCAAAAAGTGCATACAGCTATGGATTTTAGCAATTAATGGATAAAATGACAGTTGGGCAGAAAAAAATTTGACAGATCTCTTGTAAAAATGCACCAGCACTGAACTGAATGCGCCCATTCGAATAAACACCTGAATTCACTCCATGAATGCTACATTTTGTGGTGTAAAACAAAATGTCGACTGCTCCTTAAAAATAAGAAATACATGCAGATACTTATGTCATAAAACGATTAGTGCATTAAAAGTAAATTAGCATTGAACGCAGTTTGTACCAAAAATTATCCCAAAAATGTTATACGCATTCCATTGAGTCTTTTGTAAATTTCCATCAATTCTTACCACAATGGGCTTCATCGCTATTGTCTCGGCAATCGAATTCATGATCGCATACCCAATCCTTAGGTATGCACTGTTCAGAATTTGAGCATTTAAATTCTGATGCATCGCATCTCTTAACTTTAAATCAAATGGTTAAATAAATTGTTTTAAAAATTTGTTTTAAGTGATATAAATCTAGTGTGTTACGAATATTACGTAAAAAAAGTTACGAATACTTACTACAAAATTCGGCATCCTCATCGGAGCCATCGCTGCAATCTTTCTCTTGATCACATCTCCACTTTCTTGGTATGCAATTACCATTCTTACATCTGAATTGATCAATTCCACAGGTTTGTTCTGGAAAAAAGAAAAATAAAAAAATCGCGCATGAATACTATGTTTTCAAAAAATATTTTATATTGTTCGTCAGAAAATTTGTTTTAAATGTGACCATTGACGAGTAGTGACTAAGCTTGTCAGGCAGATACCTGTCAAAAAATTGACATAAAATTGAAAGCTTTAAGATGTTACCCACTCCCAAGTTTCGATGTCAATTATTTCTGAACGTTGATTTAATGCTGAACACACTCATCGAAATTAATTGTCAAATGTCCCGAGGATAAATTTAAATTTACCGCCAGAGATGATTGAATTCGTAACTTGGTCCGAGGAACTACTAAAGAGGAGGAAGTACCACGACTTAAAGAATGTAAAATATTATTTTCATAGGATCACCACTGCTCAAAGCCAGTCAGCAAGGACTCTCTTGAGTCGAATATGGACGAGAAGATTGAACGAAGAACTGTACGAACTTTATAGCGACATCGATTTGAACAAAAATGTGGGCAGAGTATGGTTAGGACATATTGGGCGAATGGACTTAACGGTCCATCTCGGCGGGAAACGCAGAAGAGAAAGACACAGCATTAGGTGAAGGTAAAGGGACGTTAACCTATTTATGACAACATTTTAAAACCTATTGGTAGAAATTCGACAAAAGCCGATTGAATTGGATATCACGAGATTCATGGCCAAAAATGTTTCCAAATGCAGAAGCTTGAGGCCGTATCGTCGATTGTAAGTAAAGCCTTCAGATAAAACCATCGTTAGATGGATCTTTGTCATGCAGCTTTAAAAGCTACTAAGCCTTGAGGGTTAGTAAAGATAAGATCGGTGAACGAGCACTACTCGTGCGTCACTTCTAACAAAACAGACTCAGTGCTATTTACTTTGATTACTTTGCTACCATTTGACTTATGCAATTGTTCAAAATGATGCAATGAAAACAATGTGTTGCCTGGGAAAAAATGACGTCTGATACGATGGACGTGGAGCACGATTTCGTAAGCGCAATGTTCTTTGACGTCCATCAATAATGTCAGCCTTGTTGTTATGAGTGGTGGAAGACATAAAGTGCGCATTCCTGAGGGCATAAACTGGGAAAATCCAAATGATTTATTTCAAAGCTTCGCTAATGTCTTCTGACTCAAGCAACCAGGTTACACTGAAGGTATCCGACTATCCCAGAAATAAATATGTATAATCGAAACAGGATTTCTAAATCAAATTGAATTTTACTTAGTTGGTTAAAGCCACGGCGCTTAGTGGTTCATATGTTGGACTACTGAGTGGGAGGTTCAAGCCCCAGAAAACAACAAAAGGTTTTATCACGATTCACCTCTCGCGATTTTCTGACAAACGTCTGAGAGTAATAACTGTCAACTGGCTGTCAAAAAAAAGCTTTTCGGATAGGTCGCTTCCATTTGTGTGAAAGAATATAACACACACAACATGAATATAGCGACAAATAGAATTTGTATTTGCAGGTGGGTTCCAGGGCATAGAGGTTACGAAATTTGTGAGCAGCTATCAAAAGAGAACGCGGAGACGATCTTAACCAATAAATGGTGAAAGTTTGGCGAAAGTTCTGTGTTAGGTCGGCTCTTCCATGGTGTCTAACACTAAAGAGAGATGATCTACTTCCTTTTTGAAACGACTTCATAAAAGCACTGCGAAATTTCTGGATAGGAAAGAAAGGGGAAGACCTTATCATATAAATCTGACAACCCTATGTCTGACATGGAATTCATTGAGGATAACCAACGTGGGTGTACTGCCTACCGTAAAACGAAGGTACCTCCATCTGACAGTGTCCTGCTTTTGCGAGAATGAGGCTGAGATCTTGAGCTGCGATATCTTGGATATGGTCTCAGCCCAATTTAAAGAAAACCAAAAGGTTTGACTGGCTGTTTCATCATCGGAATTTTTCAGGTGCAGTAGCATCACTTGCTTTAGTCATTAAACCCCCTGTCACCACTCCAATTCATACATTTATCCATTCAATTTCCTTATTCAGAAAATTTTCACTATCAATTGTCCCCATACAAAGGGCGACTCTTCGTATTAGACACCACGATCACTATCTGAAAATATTCCAATCCCTTACTCTCCACTGCTGCGATTCGCTATATTCTTTTAGTCAATATCAAAACCATTCAAATGGTTTCTATAATTTTTCTCATAGATGTCACTGGAAAAATATTCTGCGTTAACACTTCAAGTAGTTTTGTACCGCTTTAAGGCATATCCACAGGTAAGAAGGAAGAAATTTCAATAAGCAACATTTTTAAGGATACAACTCCTAAATCTAAAAAGTACTCATATGCCTTGTAAATATTAATAGAGCGGAAATGGAGGTCTTCGTCCATGCAACGGAAAGTGATGTGCAAATTGACAAGGACGCAAGTCTGCTCTATCGCCTGAAGTGTACTTACTAGATTATAATTTTTTGCTCCTTATCAGCCTTTATTGTCAGAAGAAAAGAATATTTTACTATTTTGCAGTCGAAGTAATTAAATAAGGAACTGAAATACCATTCTCCACTCGCTTTTCAATTTTTTTTCTCTGCTAAAGACCACATAACGACTAACATCATTGTAAGGAACCTACATAATTAAGAAGTCCTCCAGGAATCTAAAGACTATACAAGTACGAGTATAACTGCGTTAAGTTTTTAAGAAATGCCATTTAACCTCGCCTCAAGTATTCAAGAACTCCATCCTGATGGCTCTTACCACGTTAACCCACAAAAAATAATAAAAAAAAATAAAACGAATTCACTTCGAGAAATCAACGCGTTTTTCAGTCCTCCTGTCGTCTACAATTTGCTAAGCATTTTTCCCCCGCCCCAAACCACCATCGTCATAGTGAAGAAATATTACTGCGACATGACACAAATAACCACAAAATATAATCAACATAAAAGAAACCACAGAAATGTGTCACCCTTCTCTATTCTGTCTCAATTAAGGAAAACGCCACCACAGTGCACGACTGGAAAGCCACCATCAAGAATAAGAAACGTCAACGAAAACGAAAACTGTCACTACACACCGGAAATGGCCCAACAGCACCCACCATTTCGTACAAATTGTATGAATACAGAGGACCACTTCGAAGAAGTTGTACCCTCTCCACCGTATTTCATTCTGGCAGGACCCATATCATCTCTCCTACCGCCGCTGCTCCTCCATCATCATCATCATCATCGTCATGAGCGAAAGCAAATTATAATTTATTGTTGTTTCCATTGGTACGCGTTAAATGTTCTCCGACATATTTCTTTCTTTCTTTTTTTTTTTTATTACAATGAAACGCGCGTGGTGCGTGATTGCACAAAGGACCTCTTTGCTCTTACTTCACGTAATCTCATTACGAGCGAGTATTCTTTCGCAAACAGACACATACAGAGAGCAGCCGCAAAGAGACGGTTTTTTTTTCTGCTTTTTTTTTGGGGGGGGGGGACGTATCTCCTAATGACTACATCACGCAAAATAATGAAACTGCCCGCAACCAATATACTCGTACCTACATAGGAGAGTATAAATAAATAAGGATCCTCTCTTGTTTTTGTGTGTACTTTAATCTTCACGCAAAGGACAGCAGATACAAGGCATCATCGTAAAAATTGTTCACCCACACCACAAACAGGCACGGATGGCACATTCAAACAGGCGAAATAAACAGAATCGAACAGTCATTAAAGCAAATTTAATTCCAGTCTCATATCTGTACGGCAAGATCCTTCAACTATGTGTAGAATCGTTTATGGCGAGAGCAGATACATCCCAGATACATCCAGATACGAGGAGTTTATCCCAGATATGCTTAGATACGAGACTCCCTATCGTCGTCGTCGTTCCCTTTCGTTTTGCACGAAATGAAGTATCTTTGGCTAACTAGGATTCCCATCACGTCGGTAGATGGATATTTACCTATCGCATACATGTTTTTCCATTTATTCGTAGATACATGACATGGAGGTGCACAGGCACAATGCTGCTATAACCCAGGGAAAGTCAAAGCCAGCAAGGACTGGGGAACACTAGGAGTACGAGTATGTGCGGTGTGAATATTATGCATGAATTCTAAACTTGAGGGAGAGGTTGCATCAGAAAGCTTTTTCCAACTTAAATTTTTTTCCATTAACTTTAACATGAGGGAAATGTTTCGGGAGCTCTTTGTGAACTCCTTTCGAAATCGAAGGAACCAATGGAAATGTGAGTGTTGGCTTCAAGTCGGTTTTTTTCTTTTCTTGTTGTGGCCAAAAAGGACACAATAAACACTTTGGCGAACAGGGAGAAGTTTTCTTGTTCGATAAACCTCTTCTAGATGTGGTTATTTTCCACCCGAACCCACTCACAAGAAAAAAAAAACAAAAATCGATTGACAACATTTTTCGCTGACGAGTTGTCTGAAGTTTTTTTTTTGCCAATTTTCTCAACAATCTTTCTGAAGAGGGGAATGGTTATAGCTAGCTACATGAGTTGTTTTTCTGCTCTCAGAAGTGTTTTCTACTGCATGAAGGCTTTAAGATGTATCTTGGTCGATTGAGTGGTGCAGTAGATACCGATACGGAGTCCTTAACCCATTCTGTCGTATCTTTTAAGATTGTACTCTTGGTATAGCATTTATTCTGAATGTACAAAAATTTACTGAAATTCAATAGAGCTTGTTCGACCCATTTTTACGATTAACAAGTCCCTTCAAACAACTCATACACGATGTTGTGATTCTCCTTAAGAACTGCAGAGCCAAGATGAAATTGGTTCCCACTAGTTCAAGTTATGACAGAGGCCTCGTATCTACATCCCCTTGATAATTTATGAAACTCATGTAAAAGCGCTAAGATATCTTTGGGGTTTCCCTACGTCTTCCCTAAGCTCGGTAACTATTAAAGAACCTACACAACACGCTGGATTGCTGGTTTTTTCGACACCACGTTACAGGCTCTCAAAGAAGCTTGAATCAGCACATTGTCGAGGTCTGGCATACCATATTGGTAGCTACCACCTGATAGTTCTTTTAAGCTTTTGTCATAAGACTGAAAGACTACTGCATTGCTGTATGGCTCCTGTGATTAACAGGTAGTTTCTAGAGCTGGAATCAAATGTCTATCGAACCGGTGTTTCAAAAGTGTCTTACAATATCCGTCCTATTCGTTGACCTAACTTACGACATGAGACCCAACTTGTTGTACAACCTATTCTCTGCAATAAAAAAAATAAAATATCCAATTCTGACCATAAACACACTTTCAAACCACAAGCATTTTTTTGACATGTAGATAGAAAGCTAACGAAAACAAGTAGTGGGCTTCCACAGGGTTTAGTTCTGTCCCAACTACTATTCAATCTACAAATAAATCAGCGTTCTAATGCGACTTTCGTTCAATCTAGAACGATTCTACTGTACTGTCGACGAGTGCTAAAAAAAAATGACAATAACCCCCGATTTTTACGTCCAATGTTCGAACCTTAGCTGATCATGAACTGCAACAAGGTACATGTGCTTTGACTGCCATTCTAATTAAAAAATCTTTCTACAAACTCCTAGATGGCAGTTACGAATTATGTGTAAGGTACGACTTCAAAATCGTGTAGAAAAGGATGGCATTTATGGTCGTACAGTGCGAAAAATACATCCCAGACGACTTTTTGGCGTGTAACACATCGTCATAGCCAACACGCAACTCGATTGATCATACTGCGGTTGACATCAAGCATGCCTTCAGTTTCATGAATATCAAAACTTTCGGAGCTGCCAACATCAACTTGGACTACTACTTGGTTGAAGCTGAAGGAGAGATATCTATCATGGCAAAGTATAAGCCTAACACTGCTAGAAAATCAATGAAAGTATGTAATGAGCTACCTCAGGGTTGAGTGCTGGCCTTGTTACTATTTAATTTTCAGATATCTGAGTCTCTCTTAACTTAAGCATAATTGATACTTCAAATACTTAACCTTCACTATGGATCGAGCGATGCCATAAAAAGCACCTGACTATCTAAACAAGAAAAAGCTTAATCCAAAATCCGTATGAACCGTCATGATCATCACTGCTAGCATTTTACGTCAAGGAGTTCAAATAATGGTGATGTAAATCATGTGGTTTATCTACCGATAGTACCTACAGATCCCTGCGCCTCCTATTTTTAGTCTGTGGGTGGTATTTTAGTACCAATATTTCTTCGATCTGCCGACTGCTGACAGACCTAATGTAAAAAAGTAGTGGATTCACTCATATGCCCAAGCTATGCTCAACCTGTTTGCTCGACTCACATGATAGACAAAAATGTCCACGATTACTCGTATCCAATATCTAAACCGTAAGCAAAATTTCTCTTGCTTCTGATAGATGTCACTTGTTGCTATATTAATGCGAATATTATTTGTCCTACTAAGTGTAACGTTTATATTGACATGACAGGATACCATAATAAAGCACATATGTAGCTGAAAATATCCTTTTAATTTGCCACAATGCTATGTCTAAATGCTTGTCTCTTTTGAAGCCAACTTCCCACTCTAACTGCAGTCCATTTAAAAAATGTTAAAAAGATACAAATGCACTCATAATCTACAGTATCTAAGTATCGCAATATAACTACCAACAAACCGACCCAACTACTACTAATTTTCGACTACTTAAAGTCGTAAATTTATTTAGCTAAAGTGGCGAATGACAGAACCTAACCACCATGGGGGGATAGCACATTACTTTCAGATTTCATGGGCCAAATAACCTTTCGCCACCAAAATATACATCCAATGGACAATACTACCGCTATTTGCACGAACTAAGTTAAATATTCATGAAATAGTTTTGGTCACATCGTGTAGTATCTACGTTTTATCTCTGCATAACCATAATAATGATAAAAAAAAACTATTTTATTACTTTAGATCTCATTCGAAAAATAAGGGCTATAAATTTTCGAATTACAGTTCGTGCAAAAGTTCATAGACAGTTAGCGACCAAATAAAGTAAACAGTCTGGCGATACCGACTAATTATGCGGCTAGATTTGAATTTCAGACTTTTTTTTGATCTTAGTGTGTTCCATTTTCATTTGATAAAAGGCAAGGGTTCTCTTACCTTTTTTGACTCGAAATCCGAGATTTTTAAGGAAATCCCTGTCAAATCAATTTGTTCCCTTAACTTTTGCATTTCCAGTTGCGAAACAAAAGTCTGCTGTATCGGTCAAGACTTGGTGGCGGTACCTACATATGTACGATCCCCAAACCTGGACAAAACCAGAAATACAATCCAAGAAGAGTAATCTTCAAAGACCTGGGCGAACTGTGACCAGAGCAAGCAAAAGCCATCTTAAAAATTCATGCCCCACTGGCAACACTAACTTGCTAGAAATTTTGACGGATATGTAATGTCAAACCTCTGCGGGAAGAAATAGATCATTTAAAGCTTGAACAATACTGGGAAATATAGAAAAAATATTGAAGAAACTTTGCGCCTTTAGCGGCTGGTGTAAGCTCGTGATACTGGCATGCTATCAGCGTCCGGTGCGCGCAGACGAAAAATTTGCTGCTGTTGCCCATAGTGTGCTTGAAAACCCAACTTTTCGCAGAGATTCTCGATAACTGATCACCAGCCGCACTTTTCTGAGAAGAATATTGCATAAAGACGTCTGATTGCTTGCTAACGAGGTCCAACTCACTCAAGACTTAAAGCAAAATGACCATCTGCTTCGTTATCGCCGATTCGACCTGAAAAAGTATCTGGCACAGTATTACCCATTCTACTAGAATTTCCTCGACTTTCGGAGAAAGCTGAGAAGGCACTTCAGTGATGCAGAACTTACAGAATCAGCACTCACCATATCAGCACCAAATACGTGAACGAAGCAAAGGCAGGATAATCACAAAGAAGTGATCCGATGTACGTCGCGCTCTTCACAAGCGTTGTACACAGTGGTGTCTCCTAAGCCTAGTACGCTAAGATGCTTAGCAAAGGGAAATGCCGCGTGAACGGAATATTCGGAAGGATTCGTGTCTTGCCGTGCCACATACAATTGTGTTCGTGAGAACCCCAAACCAATGGAGGCCCTGATCGGGGACGTGGGAAGACCTAACGCAGGTTCAGGTCCGCAGAAAACATCATCTGAGCTTTGGTTAGCAATCTCATCGGAGATCTTATTTCGCACAATACCAGTGTGACCTGTACAAGAATACAAGAATCAGAGAGTTCAGTCTTGCGACCAAATTCAAAGAGTTCTTGCATTCTCGCACTATTTTGGAACGGGTTAAGCAAGGCTTACAGACGCAAATACCCTTGATCGTATTCTTTACAATTTAGTCGGTAGCCATTGGGATGACATAGACATCAGGTTGAAAAACAGGGGCATCTTTACCTAACGAGTAGTAAAGGGTCCTGTTTTGATCTCCTCGAAGACACCAACGACAGATTCGACTACTGCCAAGCTCAGACTCTGACCGAAGCCAGTCCTGAACGCATGGAAAGTCAAATCCCGTATCATTGCATCATACGGCACATCCATGGGAAAAAAGCTTTATCTTGACACACTTCAAGCTCAAGTAAAGCCTCTCATCTGTAGCTGTCGTTGGTAAAACATTACACCGCATTCAGATTATTTAAATCAAATCTTCACGATGGCGAAGGACAAAATTCTGGCGAGTTATGCTAAATGGACGTAGCTGCCTTGACAAAAGGTTCCCACCAAGAAACACCCATTCATTCATTTTTTTTTCATTTTTAATGCATTTTATTTTATGAATTCAGTATTACTTACGAGCTAGACAAAAACGCTTAAAACTAGCTTAACTAACTTAACTTAATCTAATTCTAACTTACTGACCCTATGCGGGTGCTCTAAGCTAAACCTAATGCTTAAAACTATGTCTTTCGACGAAACTTAACTTAAACTCGATTATTTATTTAAATGACTTAATAACTAGACTTCTAAGAAAAATATAAAAAAACTTAGAAAACAGAACTTGTTTTTTATAAAAACTAATATAAAATAAAAACTTAAAAACTACCTTAAAAATAAAACTTAAAACTACCTTAACAATAAACCTTACAACTACCTTAAAAAATAAGCCTTAAAACTACCTTATTCTAAACTATATATATGTATATATACATAATATATATACATATATATATATATAATATATGTATACACGTAACATGTATACATACACATATTTTTTTTTTTTTTTTTTTTTTTTTTTTTTTTTTTTATCCTACACCTAAACCTTAAACCTATGTAAGCCGGCCAGGCCGACTTTGCGCCTTAGGAGGAGCTACCCTGAATCAAAAGGAAACGACGAGGGAGTTCCCTCTCCGTCCCCTAACCACCAGAATGTCTGATGCTGCCTTACTACGTCTCGCAAATCGCGACCTGCTATCGCTCTACTGAACCGAAGACGCTCCGTCATGCTGAGCGCGACGTCTCGGTCGTAGTTGAGTCGCCTATCCACAGCTGTCCGGGCAACGTGGAAGATTAGCGGCACTGCTACTTTGTCCTGTATCAGACCTTCTCTATCTAAATAGAGGAACGCCTCTGGGGGAATGAAGCCGTTAAGACGCACTCTCTCATGATACATATCATTGGGGTAGTAGGCCCCAGAGATCAGGTTATTCATCGAGTTCATTGCTCTTGCAATGTGCCTTCGAATCATCTTGATCAAGAAATTATCCACCCTGCTTATGTCCGCCTTGTTATAGAGGATCTCATTGGAGTAGAATTTTATGTACTGAGACTCTGGTGTTCTATATAAGCGAAGGCAGGCCCTAAGGCAAGCCCTCTCAAACACCCGAATCCTTTCCAACGAGCTTGCTCCCACGTTGAACCACACGGGACAACCATATACGAGCATGGGCCGAATGAGGGCCATGTAGCAGATTACCTTCACTCTCGCATCGAGTTGGCTGCTATAAAACAGTCTCTTTGTGAGGGCGAAAGCCGCTTTGGCTCTGGCCAGAGCAGCATCTACATGTTTGTTAAAATATAGATACTGGTCTAGCCAGAACCCAAGGTATCTGACTACATTTCGAGACGCTAATGGTTGTCCGTGCTGTCCCACTATTGAGAACTTTCGCCAATTCTTTCTTGTATCCGCAGAGGCCCCAGATAACGACGTCCTAAACAGGATGGTTTCCGACTTCTGGAAGTTGATTTTCAACTTCCAGTCGTCGCAATATCGCTTGATCTTATCGAAGTCACGCTGCAAGAGTATTGCAATGACCTCGATCTTTGGTCCTGATCTGTACGCTATCAAGTCGTCGGCGTACGCTATAGCATGGTGAAGAGATCCTACAAGATCACTTGTGTAAATGTTAAAGAGGATCGGCGAATTTACCGCACCTTGTTGCAGACCATTTTTAATATCAAACGTACCAGCAGAAGTCACATTGCCATTTTTCACAATGAACTGTCTACCGGTGAGCATGTTACAAAACATGTATAGCAGTGGTTTACTTATGCCCAGCCTACTCAGCTTGTAGAAGAGTCCTTCTAGCCATACGGTATCGAAGGCCTTCTCCAAGTCAACCAGGCAGGCACCCGTGCATTGTTTCTTGCTTTTGTTCCATTGGATATCCGACACCAGTTTAGACGCGGCATGTATTGTATCATGCCCCGCCTTAAAACCAAATTGGTTATCCGGAACAATATTCATGTCCTCAACCCACTTAGACAGGGCTCTATTGACAACCTTCTCGAATACCTTGCTGATGTTCGGAAGGAGACTTATCGACCGGAGATTTGCCGGATTGGACGTATCTTTACCCCTTTTGGGAATAGGATGAACCACCGCTGTTTTCCAGTGCGCCGGATAATGTGCATTATTCAGCGCATTGTTAAACAGGATGGTGTAAATGTTCACCGCTTCTGGAGGGAGATGTCTTAGCACAATGTTAGACAATCCGTCGATACCCACGGATTTCTTCCTTCTCAATGATTCGAAGATCACTTGGAGTTCTACCTTCGATATGAACGGGGGATGTACCTCCACATTGGCGATGACATTATTTGCCATATTATCGTCATTGAACTCGGTGAAACCGTTGTTCTCTGATCGCCAGTGCTGTATATCATTTTGAAGGTTAAAGTTGTGCACAAGGACTCGTCTTTCCAGGTCGTAGTTCGGGCAAATACTATCATTCACCTTATACACTTCCTGGAAAGTCGCTCCTATAGCCTCTACCTTCTCCTGCGGATCTTCGATCACAAAGAAGTTGTTATCACTGACTGCGTTCCCTGGATCTATGCCTGCTGTTGTTAGCATCTGTTCGTTGTTCGTCGTTCGGGGGATCTTAAGACATGGCAGGTCGTTCTGATTATTCCTTCGAAATATTTTATTTATTTGCGGGAACATACTCGGGTTGCTGGATTTTACAGCCCGAATTTTTTTGTTCCAGTGCAAACTTACAGAGAGTCTGTAATTTTCTTTTATTAACTGTTGGAGATTTTTAATCAACGACTTGAGTGTCCTGACCTCCGAGTTTTGTCTGTCAGTAAACCGTCTGTACAAGGTTTTAAGTCTTGACAGAAGTCTACTTTTTTGTAGGTGAAGTGCGTCAATTGTTGCGTTGCGGTATATGTCAACGTTGTCAGTATGTTGATACCGAGGTATCGTGCTGTCCATCGTTCGTTTAATGGTCTCGTCCATTCGTTGTAGGTATCTGTCGATCTCCTCATTTGACAGGTTCCTATTGGACGGTGGGTAGAGCGAGTGTGAGGAGAGTGCTCTTGTCAATACTCTGGAGAAGCGTGTCCAACGCGTCCTACTGTAATTGTAGGGGTACGTTTGGACAAACTCCTCCAACTCCGCAATCTCGTTGGGAATTGTGATTTCGGCACTAAGTCCGCAATGGTCACTGTCATACACGAATGTGTGTAGGCAGTTTCTCGTTTGTCGGTTCGTGTTGGTCAGTTGTAATCGTACGTCGAACAGCAGAAGATCCAGATAGGAGCCGGCGCTAGGATACGACGGACTATCGGTAGCTTTCAAATCGAGTCTATACTCGACATTGTGTAGACCCCACCAATGGAGTAGTAGGTTCCCCCTAGAATTTGGTATATTATTTCCCCAATCACTGTGCTTGGCATTCAAATCTCCGGCCAAAATGAAATAGTTCTCTTCCGACTCCAGCCTTAGACATCGAAAAAGTGTCTCGAGCTCTGTTATAAATGAAGTGGTTTGAGTAGCTCCGGAAGCGTAGACTGCGACCATGTACAACCTCTTTCCACTACGGAGAGGGATGCACACGATACAGGCCTCCAGCTCCCGAAACCTCCGCACTTCACCGCTGTACACAGCCTTGTAACGCAAATCTTTTCTAATGAAGATCGCAACACCTCCCCCTTGAATGGAGTTGGGTCGGTCTCTTCTTATAATATTATATTTACTGTGCCATAGTTTGTGCTTCTGGGATAGCTTTGTTTCGCTAACCAAAAGTACGTCAGGGCTTTGGTCTTCTAACAATTTAAAAAGTACGGTTCTTCGCTCGATCCTTATCAGTGAATTCACATTCACCGCAAGGATCCTCAATGATTTCTCCGCCAACGTAGCCATTACGACTGGTGGTGCGCTAGGTCCGGCAGAAATGCGTAGATCTGGTCTACCCGTTTCGCTTGCTCTTGTAACTGACGCTGAAGCTGGCTCATTTGCCCTTGAATTGAGAGCAAAATAGCCAGCATGTCAGGCTGAGCCTCAGGTGCTTTAGGCACTGGGACCTGTGAAGCAACCTTCGGTTGTTGTTTTTGTACCGTATTTCCCCGGCCTGATACCATTTCGGCGTAAGTCCATTGGGAAGTAACGGCTGGTGTTTGAGTAGAAGCAGGTGGACGCTTGACTTCGACCTTCTGCTGACGAACCAGATTTATTTTCTTCATATATTGAAACTTAGGACAACCGCGATAGTTTGCGGTGTGTCCCGAGTTTCCACATAAAGCACATGAGAGTTGGGCCCTATCTGCTACCCCATCCTTACCCAGAGAACATTCCTCTGCTTTGTGGTTCTTACCGCACTTCACGCATCGAGGCTGCATTTCACAGTTCGACGCGGCGTGCCCAAACCTTTGGCAGCGAACGCATTGTAAAATGCTATCGCTCCTTTTTACTCTTTCCCATGACACAACCTGGTAGTCTAGGACATTAATACTCCTGAGACCATCCAGTTTGCTACTGGGCGAAAGCTGAACAAGGAAGAACGGTAGCTTTCGCTTCTCCCTTTTTGCCCTAGCAGTGGTGAACGGCTTGACCCCCACGAACTCAAGCCCGTCGCACTGTTTATCCCTCAGCATTTGAAGGAGCTCCTCCGGCTCGATAGACGAGTCCATCCCCCTCAGCAGCATGGTTTGCAGCTTTTCCCCCTTCGGGGTGAAGGAGAAGAACTCCGTCGTCGAGTCCTTTAATAATTCTTTTATTTTTCTATACTGCTCCACTGTTTTGCAGTGGATAGCATGTCTATCCTCACTAAGGCGTTTAATGAAAAAATTATGACCTATGGCCGACTTACACAGGTCTATGGTGTCCTTCAGCTCTATCTTGTACGTGTTTATAGGCGGCACCTTCACCTTCGTACTCTTCTGCTGCTGCTGCTGTTGTTGCTGCTGTTGTTGTACTTGCTGCTGCTGTTGTTGCTGCTGCTTTTGTTGTTGCTGCTGCTGTTGTTGCTGCTGCTGTTGTTGCTGCGGCTGATGTTTCTGCTGCTGTTGTAGTTGCTGCTGCTTTTTTGGCTGCTGTTGTTGTTGTAGCTGCCTTATTGGCAGTTGACTTGATTTCTGCGGCAGCTTTGTTGTTGCTGCCGCTTTCTTTGCAGCCTTATCAACTGCGCTTTTTGTTACTGCATTGTTTTCTGGCAGCTGATGTTGTTGTTGTTGTTGCTGGGATCGCTGAAACTCGATGTGCTCCTTCTCCCGTCTGGCCGTCTGTTTGGCCTTTATGGCGAGCACCCTTTGTTGCAGTTGCCTAATGCTGGTGTCGAGGCACTCCAACTCGTCTTCCTCATCTTCCGATTCGGAAGCCGCTAGCGAGGCGAAGCTGTTGCTATCACCCATACCTAGTCCTCCATCATCGTTGGCCGATCGATGAGGCTGCTGTTGTGCTGCTGCTGATTTTTTTGCCGATGGCGCCCCCATCCTCACTTCACCCCGCAGCTTTTTGGCTGAAGCAGATAGAGAGAGGCGCTTGACCAGGTTGGGATTTGGCCTCAGCTTTGTCCTCCTTTTTATTATTGTTTTGGTAGCCACTGTTGGTATGCGGCTACCCATGACTGCCTCATCAGCTGGTTCGGAATTTTTTCCCGCCACTCCCGCTATGGAGACCACGGACCTCTCACACTTATCCATAACCAAAGATAATTTTTATTATTTATTTATTTTTTTTTTTTTTTTTTTTTCTGTGTCTCTGTCACTGGCCTTTTAAAAATTTTAGGTGTCTCTATCACTAGTTTTATTTACTTTTTTTTTTTTTTTGTGTCTCTATCACTACCTATTTTCTTTTTGCTTAAACCCAAAACAACAGGCACACACACACACACCTGGGTGTTTTACCCCGTCGCGGCGCGATACCGAGTCCGTTGGGTAACGGTAGGCAAGCACCACCACTGGGCACCGTCGCCGCTGAAACGTATACTGCCTGGTGCAGTAATTAGAATTTTATTTTACTTGCTTTTTACTTTTTTTTTGTTTTTTCACATCGAAGCCGAAACACGTCTGTATACTGCGAAGTTCAGTGAACGACTGACCAAGAAACACCCTTTAACTATTCTAAACAAAAAGTTCTCAACAAAAGTGTGAGTACTCCTCATTAATTTCTGATCCATCCTCAGGACACTGTTCGGTTTTCCTTGACGTCTACAAGCGTGAATTTGAGGGCGTTGCCTTGATTTTTTGAATTTTAAAAGAAAATTAAATCAAATTCCCCATCTGCCAAAATGGTTGCTTTTTCAAAATGGCGTATCAAGAAAGTTCTGCGCAAAATGCTCTCGAAGACAGTACGAACAAAATTTTTTTCTTATAAAATTTAAATAATTTTTTTTAAAGACATAGATGTGCATGTGGATGCGTATCTATGGAAAACTTTTGCTTTTGTGTGGATTATTATTCAAAGGCTTCAAGGGCCATAAAATTTTCGAGACGTGACCTTAGCCAAAAAGCTTTCCACTTATCAATGAGAAATGAATTGAACAGTGATGGATCATTTTTATGACTGCTCTTTGCCGTTCTAATATAAATCGACAAATAAGACAGACTCCTTGGCAAATATGTGCGATGTCAATTGAATGTCCTTCACTCAGAGAAAGACCATAAAAAAAGGACTTCACAGAAGAAAAAAAAAAACTCCAATGAATATTGTGTCCTTTGTTTTCTCACATGTACATATATCCTTCGATTTACGACCACTCAAACTTACGACCACAAAGTAAATGCTTAGAAAGGCATAGAGAACAAAAAAAACGTCTAGATGTCGCAATCGATCACAGGAACAGCAATGTCCTCACAATGATATCAAATGATTTATACGACTTCGTCTGGTGTGCTCCGTTTACCTTTGCGTTTTTCATCCATCTACCTATGTCTCAAGTATTTTATTCTACTTAGAATGAAATTTTGTCATAAATCAACTCTCATACCCTTGTCTGCATCACCTGCTCTCGAATTCAACTCATCTCTTGACGCATCTTAGCCAAACCCAACTCGTATTTCCTACATTTTCCCCGGGCTAATTAAATTACACTCACAATTTATATCGATAACGTTTATAACAAAGATTTATTGATGTAATTAAAAATAGAAAAAAATTGTTAAAGAAAAGAAAAAACAACAACTCGACAGGGAAGAACTTTTCACTTTTGTGAATCCTCCAAGGACGCCAAAATTTTAAATGCAAAAGCTAAAGAAAAACTTACTCCTGGAACGTACGTTTTCAATTAGAATTCAATTAAAGAAATAAGCCAGACACTTTACTCCCGAGAATTTGCAATTATAATTACTTTGTTGGTAGCTGCATGAGTGTGTGTGTATATCTATGTTTAGTGGTGTTTTATAGCATGGGTGGAATATATAGGAGTCACAGAAGGGAAGGACGAAAAATATTTCATTTAACTTTTCAGATTCAACGTTCGCTCACTTTTGAAGGATATTCGCGCTACGAAAAGAAAGCCAAGGATTCAAAGTTATACTTAAATGGATTTTCAAAAACAAAAAAAAAGAGAAAAGAAATCGCCCAGAATAAAAGAGGCAAGAATGCAAAACCATGTTTCTCATTTCACACAACATTAGGTGCGAAACAGCGAAACAATACCGACTTGCAAATTAAAATTGGAACCTTCATTGTGAGGCGAATAAGTGTGCGGTGAGAATAGGATAACGACTCGCGTAATTCATTCTAAAAATATACTTTTTAAACAAAATATTCGCTTCGAATGACTGGTAAAAAGAACGCAACATGGAGTCCACACTAATCGCATTAAAACTATGCAAGGAGTCAAATTGTTAAAACAAAAGAAAAAGGGAAGGCGTTTGCCTTGTATCTGATTGTTCATCTGAATCTCTGGTAGATCCATCTACATGCACGGTTGAACAAAAACAGATTCGGTGCCAAATATTTTAAGATTTTAAAAATACTAGGACAAATACTTGGTGCAACAAACCGTATGTAGTCCAGGGCATTCGCCCGGCCATTTGCCTGTATGCATTTCGAAAATGATCAAATCCTTCGCTTTTCAACCACGTTAGCGGAGACAAAAACCAATTGTTCCTCCAAGTAGGAGCGAAAAAGTTATCTTTGACATTTCGGACAGCCATTTCACATGAGTAGATCCGTCTTCATGGGGTGTTTGTTGTTATCAGGTGATTAGGCGTCACTTCTTGACAAGTCTTTTTAAGCTGAGGACGGCAACCGACAGAAAATTGGAAACTAAAAAACCACGTGGTTACAAATCACTGTCTTCTATGATGAAGTACTATATCGGTTCCTTTGAGATTGACCCGGTTTAGTGAATAGAAAGAGTTGTGCTTAAAAAATCTGACGCTCTAGCCGCAGTTCTTGAGGATCCTTTGAATGTAGGAACAAAAACGTTCGTTATATCAAATTCCACTGGTTTACAGCCTTTAAGTGACACTGTCGGTAACCTTCCAAGTACTACACCCGTGTAGAAGTACTAATTCTACAACGGACGTTCGCACTAAGAACTTCAAAGTCATCTGGCACCTTGCCATTGAGCAGAACGTGCCATTTATCACCTTCCTATGTAGCTATTAAAGTAGCTTTAAGGTTTTCCGGTATACCTCTCTTGCACAAGGCTGTTTAGATAATCTCTGTTCAAACTGTCGAAAGCCTTCGATGAACAGTAGGTGAACCGGGGGCTCTGAACTCGTTGCATTGCTCTATGATGATCTGCAAGGAGTTGATGTGGTCTACGTAGGAGGATCATCTCCTATCCGCTCTGGGATTTAACTAGCTATTATCTTGGCTATGGCTGGAAGAACGCATAATCCTCTCCAGCCCTAACCCATTAAATTGTCCTTCTTTGGCAGTTTGATGATCATTCCTCTTTTTCTTTCCTCCGGGAACCCCTTTATTTCGTTTAAAGGAACCGCTGGCGGTTTTCTTTTGAGGGAGCGGATAGTGGTCATTACCTCTATGTTACTGGGAGGAAATTGAAACCTTGAAACCACTGTCGCCTGAACGTCTAAATTATTAAGCACTGACCTCCATCTGTTGAGGTGATTCTCATCCAAGATCATCAGATGACTCCCAGATATTTAACTGTATCTGAGATTTGAACGATGAAACATTTTAGTACTTTAGAGCTAGATCGGTCAGCTCCTTCCATCTTGTTGGGCAAAACATTTTAGCAGAATTAACTGAAAGCCCATTCCTAATCCATTGTCCAGTCGATCATGTCTAGTTTCCTAAGCCTGAGCGGTGATGCCAGAAGCTTTGCAACCAGTAACTACCCTACACAATAAGAGGGGTGACAAACTGCCACCTTGTGGAATGCCCCTCTTCACCCGTATCTTGAAGCATCCACATCAGCAATCAAAGTTCTGTTCATTATGAATACGAACAGGATTAGATGACGATGTTAAAAATGACAAAATCCCGTCTTTTACTAGTTGATGACTTAAAGCAAAAGGTCCTTGTCATTTCCTCTGCATTTCCAAAAATAAAAACCACATATCAGGCATTTATTTTATAATTACTTTCCTTCCAACTGTTTATGAGTACGAGAGGGATTCCAAATGTCATGGACATTGCTTCTATAACAAGGAACTGTAATAACGAGTTTCCAACAAACTTTTAGGTACTCGGTGGCGGTTCTTGGTAAATCCAAACACGTTTTGTGTTTTTGCTTTCATAGGTAGAGAAATACATACAATAGATACACATTAACAAAAAACCCATCTTTCATTTGAAGTTTGAAACAATTTTAAACAAAAAACAACACCAACTCTCCACAGCGGATATCAATTTTATTTTTTATTTTGTATCTGCAGAACACAGCAATAGTTTTCAAGGATAAAGAGTGAATATTATCTTTATCATACACACACACACACATCTAGATTTCTTTTATCCTTATTTTAAAATTTTACATTTTAAAGTAAACTGCTGTTGCTTTCAGGAAAAATTTCCGGAAAAATGTGAAGCATGTACATGTACCTCGTATTTATTTTTGCTCCTTCCAGGAAGCAATATTTAATTATACATGTAAATCTAAATGCTTATTATACGATGCATATTGGAAAAATGAAAAGAAAAATGTATTCGTTGAAAATTGTATCCAAAATGGGGCGAACGAGGCAACTGCCTTCTGTCTGGGATGTAATAAATATTTCAAACAACTTTATAGCGTTCTCAAAAACGTGTATCTACACATATGAAAGTTCATCGCAAGGGAGTGTAGAATAAATAGATACTCTTATCCAGCATCCATTGTTTGATGTAGAGAAAGAATGAATGTAGAACTTAATAAATCACACTGCAAAAAGTATCGGCAATAGTATGGATCCCTGTGGGACTCTATTGTTTCTACGCAATTGATGGAGTTTCAGCAGCGATGCATCTTTTCCAAAGCACTCTCAGTTGAAAATACAATTATCCAGTTCTCAGTGAGATTCGAAAAGTTTGGATAATGAAAAATACTCAAAAGGACGATTATACCATTTCAAAGTGTGCTTGATATCTTTTGTTGACAGACACCGTTTCCAACATTCGTAGTTTCAACGAACACAAAAGTGCAACGGATTGTGGGCGTTTGATCCTATTTTGTTTGCATCACCGATACACCTACACTTCAACTTTTCCTTCTTGCCATGAACTTCAAAAAAAAGGGGAAGAAAAAAAAAACCGTATTCTCCTCTCGTTATTCTCGTTGTCGTAGTCCAGGATACTATGGCACAAAAGAACGGAATGCTGCTATCAAAATTCACTTTTCTGCACTGTTTATTGACAAACGAATTCTGCAAAAGTTTATGTGTTGGCAGGAAATCCTCCATAATAACGTTATGAGGAAAAGGTACAGCGTAGGAGAATAGAAAGGCAACAGCGTTTAAAAAAAATACGCAAAAATAATATTTTTTTATTCATATCCACAGACTCGTACATAGTTGAATACTTAAAACAACATGTAGTAGGTATTTTGTGGTTGATAGATATCTATACAAGCACGAGAGAATCCAATCTTTTGTCGTGGGTATATTCTCCATGTAAATCATGTTAGAGATAGAACTCAGCAAAAGGATTTTGACAAGTGCCACCACACAAAAGAGTTAAGACACGATGTAATGGGTTCTCTTCTCCTTTCGGATTGCATGTTCGGTAATATATATTCCATCCACGCGATATTTTTCAGTAAAAGATGAATTCCTACTCTCCAGGTAGCCGTCGTGTGCGCGGCGCTACTACTATCATCCTGGCGATGATAAACTGGGTGGAAGAAAATGAGAAGAAAGGATACTCTTCTGAGGAGAATTTTAATGTTAGCTATAAATCAGGGTTGCTAGTGGCACCACATCAAAGGGTTGTGCCTTATACCACACCAACTCCCAGTGGAACATAGGGGTGGAGTAAGGGAAGCATGTTTGCTGCTTTTTTTTTTTTTTTTTTGTGTAAGTTTTGGTGTGAAGTTCGCAAGGCTCAAGTGTAAAATGGAGAAATGAGTAATTGTGTGTAGAGGTGAGAGTGTAGTTATGTGATACAATTTTCATGAATAACGAATAAGTTTTGCATATTAAAGCAACTATAAGAGCGAATAAAGTGGCACAAGGAGAGTCGAGAAAAAAAAAAGAAGGAAACTTGCTTTCAAGGTTTAATAAGCAATATAGTCGAAAGGATGTAGGCTTTGGTGGAGAAATATTTCATCCAAGTGGCGGGAGTATGCTTCGGTTAAAAAGGTAGATAGATGACATGAATTTTTGGTGTGAAATTTGATGCTTTTTGGATTTAAGGCTCTGCTTTCGAGGAGTTTTGAAGAATGTCTCTATAGATACCCAGAGAGCCATGCCAGTAAATAATGAGACATTTTTTGCGCTGTTTGATTAAGGGGTGTTAGTAGGCTGGTGGCATATTTATGGTCGACTTTGCGGTTCAGCTAATTACGGTTGAACTGTGTAAATCTCAAATCCCATTCATTTTTCGTTCATGGATGCAACATCGAGATCGATTAATGAATAAACGCATCCTTTTTAAGCTCTTTCTATAAGCTCAGGTATGTTAAGCCCCCAAGGCATACTTTGGTGACTTTTTCTGGGCTTCATTTAACATGACTATCGATGGATAAGGAACTCACTTTCATGCCATTAAATTTAAATTGCTCTGAATGTTGTCAAATTTAAAATTCGCCTAAAAACGCTGGGGTTCCACAGGGCTCCATTCTGACTCCGATACTCTTTCGTAAATGATCTCTTTGTTTGAATCATGTCCCTCCTCTTCAGTCTTGGAACCTGGACTCGACAGGGAAGGGATGTCCTATGTGGTAGTGCGTGGTTTGTTCTGCACATGATAAATAGGAATGAATGACGACACCGTAAATAAGTTAGAATATGTGCTGACCGTTGTTCATATTTTGCGTCTAAGACTCAGGGTGTATGTAGGGTTTTTGCTTTCTGACCTGTCTGCTGCAAGTTCGAGCTCCGCTAGGGGAACACCAATCACAGGCACCAAGCAAACCAGAGAAAAGGATTTAATCTTAGTTTCCTCACTTCCTTCAATAAAAAGGGGAATCCGCCTGGTAGTACAATGGACCTGAGATAAATTGGAGCGCTTTGGATTTAAAAAAAAAAAGTTGTACTAAGGTCGGCTTTAATCAGAGCTTAATGCCCTTAACTGCCCTTCCACCTCGCATAAACATCAGATACTCGTCGAAGAGTAATATTAATCGTAAAAAAGCTTCTCAATCAGTTTTCGGAAACTTGCAGGTTCCTTCCAGTCGTGGGTACAACACGAATGCTTGTCTGTATCCGTCATTAAATGAAGCTTCGATGAGCTCTGTTAATGACAAAGAGGAGTAACAGGTATACTAAAACACCGATGGAAAGAATACGCCTCATCCTCATCCTCATCCTCATCCTCATCCTCATCCTCATCCTCATCCTCATCCTCATCCTCATCCTCATCCTCATCCTCATCCTCATCCTCATCCTCATCCTCATCCTCATCCTCATCCTCATCCTCACCCTCATCCTCATCCTCATCCTCATCCTCATCCTCATCCTCATCCTCATCCTCATCCTCATCCTCATCCTCATCCTCATCCTCATCCTCATCCTCATCCTCATCCTCATCCTCATTCTCATCCTCATCATCTTCATACTCATTCCTATCCTTACTTACACCTTCACCCTCCTCCTAATTTGACCTAGAAGACCCATTGAACTCAAAAGTTCAAGGATACTGGCATTCCTTGAATCAGCACATTGCGTCTTTCGTTGAATCTCCTCAAGTTCAAGCCACATGCTGGCACACGTGCGACTACTTTACATCAACAACTTGAAGGAAACTTTATTCAGAAAAAAAAACACCAACAACAACAACATAGACAAGATAAATTGCCACCCACTCTCCGCATCGATGTATTAGTTATAGGCGCATGCAGCGCTTTATCCTGCTGGTCAAATATATCAGCTGAAATTTCACATGCAAATCCTACTTAAAGACGGGATATCTGCCCACAATAGGGGCACACTCCTCCAATGCAAGGCACATAGATACTTTCTTTTGCCCGGATAACATAGCAAATAATCCTTCTTTGGCTTTGGCTTTGGCTTTGACGTTGTTTTTGTTTTGTTTGTCCGTTTTTATTTTCGCTGTTATCCTTTAATTTCAGTTCGGTTTATCGATTTATATTCTCCAGCTGTCATCTATTTTCATTTTTATTAACAAATTTTATTCGTCTACGATGGGTAGAAACACCGCAAAAGTTGATTACGTAAACCACAAAACGATACTCTAACCAAAGTTGAACTTCCATTGTCCTAGTTAGCCTCCTGGGACATTTAAAAAGTATCTCCGACAATTTTTCGTTGAATTCCTTATGATGCTCCTCCGTTTTCATTTGGTTTGGATTAAATCCTCATGGACTCTTTTGAGAGGAGTTTATTTTAGTTCGAAAGGGAACAAGAAATTAGTTTTTTTGGTTGCTTGTTAACGATACGATAGCCTTAAGTGATTTCATTACGATTGAGCAGTTTTTTGAAGGATTTCATTTATTTTAAATGGAAGCTGAACATCATGGTATTTGCATACGTTTTGATGTTTGACAAGGACTCTCGATTCTGGTTGTCGAAACAATACGACAGTCGTAAGGGATTTTGGATAACTTTCGTAACTTTCGCTGTACTCGTATTTTGTTAATTTGCAGCCAACTTTTGTTCCAATAAGGTCCAATGGTATCGAGTTCTTTTCGGTTTTACATTTCTATTCGTTTTGTGGAAACGGCTAAAACGATAGTCGTAAGAGATTTTAAAATTTACGTTACAAATTTTAAAGGAATTGGTTACCAAGTTTTCATAGATTTTGATGTGCTCATCTATTCGTTGATGAAATATGGATTGGAGATACGATAATCGTACGATTCATTTTGATTTTTAATCAATTTTATTCAAAACGATTATCGTACACAGTTTTTTGAGATTTAAGATTTGTTACGATCTTATCCTTGTGGATGTTTTCTGATTATTACGGCAAAAGCATTTGTGAAATACGATAGTCGTAAGACATATTGTTATGATGATGAGTTTACGAAACAAGTTTATGATGAAAGGCTGCATTTCTATTTGAGATACGATAGTGATAAGTGATTTGAATTGCATTAACGACAGTAGTAAACGATTTTGTCAAACTTTTTTTTAAACAATTTTGGTTAGGGCTACATTTTCGAATGCAAAATACGAGAGTTCTTTGAGATTTCGGAATCGAAGGGTTGACAAATAGTGGATGAAATTTTTCACTTCCAGAAAATCATAGGGGACTTCTTTGAAGTTAATTCCTTCATTACGACATGATCGTCATTATTTCATACGACATGCTGCTTATTTCATAAGAAGATGACCGATCAAATCATTGGATGCAATCATCTTAAACATGCGCAGATAGGGAGATAGATTTACTTGTATGGAGCCGGATGACATCTATCCAGCACAACTCCAGGTGACCCTTAAAATTTTTAAAGCCAGAAACACAACCAGGCGACATGATTACGCACAGCACTGAGAGATTGATTTGCATACGTAAAGACTACTGGAGCCGATTGTGCTTCTACATTGAGGTAGTGCCGAAGCTGAAGTTCAGGAAGTAAAAGAGTAGTGCATAGTGTCGAAAATACCTTAACTACCCTTAAACAATCCTAATCGTAGAAAGGTTGCTATAAAGGCAAACATTTTCGTGCATCCAAGAGCATGTCATTCATCGTCATTTGACTCTTTGGATTCACAATGTTCACCAAGTATTCATTCCTCTTTAACACCGGCAACAAAATATGGCATTCCATCCACCATACTCTACCGCATAGGATGTCCTATCACCATGAAGCAATCTAATTGGGAATTACTATTGAAAAATTCACTGCACACGTTCAATTATGGAAAGAGTTCGATAATTTGGACATTGTTGCAGTCGGTATACTGGTCTTAATTCTCATGAATTGATCATCCTTAGATAGAAGGAAATGGCCAAGTTAGCTCAAAGCTAGATGCAGTCGAGAGGTTTGATCTCCTGAAGTTGGAGAGTTATCAGTCAGTTAGGGTTCGATATAGCGGGCCTGATGGCGTAAATGCGTTCGCTTTCTAAACAAGAAAAAGTAGTAGGAGATTTAAGAATCCTCAGACAATGCACCTAAGACCCACTTTGCCATCTCTTAAGATAGCCTGGATCAGATTTTCGCCCTCGAATCTGTTGGAAGGATAAAGATTCTCTCAGAATGGCTGGCATGGTGATCTCTGATCACAATTTGGTTTCGAAATACCTGCTTTCTGACGCGAAAGCGATCATGTCTGGTTTTGTGCTTTAAAGTTGAATATGTGTACATACATCGACTTCCTGTTAAATATCCTAAATTTCATTGGAACACTTCTACCTGCACAATTATCAAACTCCTGTAGTCATTTCCAGATGTAACCACACATCCCTATCTTGACACAATTTCTGATTGCATTATTGCTCCAAACGCTGCTGGGACACTGCCACCACTTCCCGGTGGCCATCCGGACTGGTTATGTTTAATTAACCACACCTACTACTGACGCAATCTGTGGCTACACGTTGTTTGCTGGATGCCTCGAATTATACAAATGCTTGCATACGTCTCATGATTAGCCACTAATGGGTATCACTTATTAATCGATATCTCGATACCGTTTTACCCACAACAAAGGGTTCACCCCGGCAATGCCAGACAACGCCATCGATTATCCCCCCCTCCCCCACGTCAACCCCTTTTCTATATTTTTATCTGTGTGCTGTGTGTCAACAAAGAAGGGTGATAGCATTGAGTTTGCAGAAATGTCTACCAGAAATTAGCATATTCATGCCAAGGATAAAATGTATAATATATCCTTTTGAAAGAGTCAAGTATCTGTATTGCATTCACCTACTGATATCTGGTGTGTTAAGCAGTCAACTTTGCACAAAGCCACAACGAGGAGGGTCTAATAATTTAACCACAAATGGGACGACTAGGAGGAGGAGTACACTTTGGATAACTGCAGAAATTAATTCACTCAGTGCATCAAATTGAACAAATATGTGGGAGCCTATAGGTGATAACCCCTACAAAGGTACGCAACGCACTAGACAGTAAGCACCCTCTGAGTTTATTATTTAAAACGAAATTTAGGACGAAACTTTTTCTACGTTCACAGAGCCAAAAAAAAGTTTGAAAAGGATTTAAAGTTGCACTAAATACAAACTATAAGCCAAAAGGGTGAATTGCAAACTTTATGGTGTCCTGCGGTTATATATGAAAGGCTGGATATGGGGGTGTCATTGATTTTGTTTGCCATGACCATCCATACTCCCTACATATTGTTATTAAGTCCTCTATACGGGCAGCATAATCCCAGTATCATGCTGAACCATACCCAGGAAGGATATTTTTAATTTAAGCTTTTTTTTGGACAGAGAGAGCACAATATTACAAGGATAGTCTGTTCTGTTTGCCTTATGAAAGAATAACGTTGATCTTGTACTTCCCTTGACGCTGACCAAGGATCCACACGGGCCAAATCAAATATTTTTTTCGTTCTGCTCCTTTTTTTTCTTTTTTTTTTTTTGTGCAGAAGTTAATAATAATGGAAAATGCTTTCGGCTGAAATCAGTAACCTTACTCACAGAAAATCCTTTGAACTTGACTCCGTTGTAAGATAAATAATAAATTTATCCAAACAGAGAGAGAACAGTATTTTCATTTTCGTTTTTGATGGAGGGAAAAAGTATCTTTTGCGATTGCTACCCCTTGGGAATTATTATTTTTTTCACACATTCAGATATACCTGAAGTGGGGGTTCATACATCAATGATTATGAACGTTTTTAGGTCATGCTTTGAACATTATGGGCCTCGTGGGTGTATGGTGTCATTGGATCGAATGGCAGTGCTATCAATTGAAAATCTTTTTTTTTTTTATAAGCGCTAGATAAAATTCCTCAGGAGGATATTCTCATGTTAATTCATTGATTTTACGTAGTTAGTTGGTGTAATTTCAAGAAGTTATAGCCCCGTGTGGAGTTCTCATTGCCAGTCATGCCAATTGCATGATTTTATGGAGAGCATTGGTCGTTATGTCAAATAGCAGAGTTGTGTCAGTGAAATATCAACTTTTTTTGGAGAATATTTTGACACAGGGAATTGTCAAATTATGATTCCAGAAACATCCCATTCCAATAGAATATGGGTTGCTATACCCCTTAGCTTGTTGGAAGGCTTGGAAAAACAGCCACATGAACGCATCCCCCATGTCAACAGACGGAAGCTGTCTAGAACAAGCTGGATGAGGCCTTATACTGCTAGTTTTGTGGCATAAGATGCAATTTTTCCCTCGCTTGTCCACTGCTCGACTCCATAAAGACTTACGGTCCAATCACAACTCAGCGACTGACGAATGGGCGAACTGCGAACAAACCATTTTTACTACATTTAAAGGGATATCATTGACAAACAACTTTACTATTCCAAACGGACAGCGTTTAATTAATTTATCGAATAAGAGAAAACAAGTTAGATTTTAGTAAGTGTCCACTATTTTTCCGCGAATAGGCGAATACTCTTGCGAACTGTCAAATTTTATTCACATTCCACAGATGTGGAACCCAATTCACATTCGCGCGACCAAAATATTCGAGAGAGTTTAACCTCATAATACAATGAATGACAAGAGAAATTCGCTGCGACTAGAAAAAAAAGTTGCTGTGAATGAAGTGTCAAAATTTGCTAATATTCGCTCGTTAGTATTCGCAAGTCGGGGAGCTGTGAATGGACCTGTTTCCTTTCATTTTCCGCTTTAAACGTCAAAATACGATTTGAACTATCTTTGAATTTCCTCAACTTTTTAATTCAGGCTATAACCGTGCAGCAGATACCACAAAAAAGCTCCTAGCTTCAGAAGCCAGTTTACGTTCTGAAAATGACTTTTCTGTGTCGGGTAAAGTATTGCAGTAACTTGGACTCCACTGTGAACTGAGTGCTCCCTGACTAACTGAAAAGGTATAAGCCAAAGCTCCTCTAAAATTATTTTCAAAGTTGACGCTGACGCCGCTCTCAAAAGCATTTAATTGTGATAAACATTTTGGCACAGCTCTCTTGATTCCAAGCCTTTGATGCTGATTCCAAAGATAGCTGCTGCAACTCCAGATTCCTCATTCGATCCCTAAGTGATTTAGACCTTGACTTGGCGTCCTAACTACATGATACTTAAACCACTGGACTTGGCTTAGATATTTAAAATGTAATCTAAATGACATGGGTGCTATGGCTCAGTGATTAGTGCGTTGGACTACTAAGATGGAAGTTCAAGGTTAGAATCCCAAAAACACCAAAAAGTTTTCCACTTGCCGCGAATGTTACGTCCGAGAGTTAAACTGTCATAAGAAAACTTCTCGAATTAAAGAAATAATAGCTTTGCGGCTCTACGTCCCTTCCATTTAAGGGAATAGTCGCAAAAAGCTGGGCCCTGGACCACATGCTTTGGGCCAAATATTTGATTTATTGTGAATGACGTTCTGCGAATCGAAAAATTGAAAATATTTTACGATTTTGCTTTGCTGTTCAGCCGACATTATCCAATACCACAACCGATTTAATGGCTTCAACTATATTCTGATAGATGTTCCCATATGGGGGACTTTGTTGGGTGCTGAGTATATCAACGGAGGTAGAAATTTTGCTATATATCAACAGCTTCCCTCACACATACTTAGCTGAATATATCAAATAGGAACCATTTTACCGCATTCACTAGTTCTAGGGTTCATTTTGATAATTTTACGATGTGATGAACATTTTACGATAAACTAACAGGGGAGTCATTTCCGAAACCCCTCCTCCAACAAATACACCCCATTAGATCAAACAGTGTATATATTAAAATGAATTGCACGTAAATTTTCAACACGTGTCAGATACCCAGATTCGACTGAAATCAAACTAAATTAGCTGGCGTGGGACTTGTGCTTTATTATTAGTTTTACGAGTGCGTACACCCACATTTATACGAAACTTTCTAAAAACATGTCCAGCTTTATGCACTAATCATAAACTTTACTACCCTGCCGACATTATAATAAAAACCTACAGTCATGCACTGTGACATTTCTCCAAGGAAACAAATAAATTCTGTCATACGGTCTATTTAATTTGATCACCGCTTTTTAGGGTTTATAACTCTAGTTCTTTTCAATTTCAATATGAAATGTCAAAAATAAATGAGAATGATTTAAATTAATTCACATCAGCTGAAGGACGATGATAATAGGTTTGTTTGTGGCGGATAAAATCATGTAGAAAAATGATGTTTCATACCAAAGAATAAACAGAATGAATGACAATTGTTCTCCTTCACGAAATGTCAGATGTGAACGATGACATTTCCCTCAATGACACTACAAATTCATTTGAAATGTCAAATAACTGTCACAGCTCCATTGATTATACGTTTCGCATGAACAAATGCACGTAATATTCCTAGGACCGTATTAAACACATTTATTTCCTTGCTTTATAAATATTTAACAATGTTATTAGCTTTCATCTTTATTTTGTTTTCATAACCAAACTTTTTTTTTGTTCTTTCTTTGCTTATTTCTGATCGTTATTGGCCGTTTTCAATGGCGGGAGTGCTCAATATGTGGGGTGGGCTGTGAAAATATTTCGAATGAAATTCCTGCCCACGTTGGAAATACCTATGGTTTTGGTTTGAAAGTAAATGCCATCTAAAAAAGGCTCATAACTCAGTCAATAAATATTTAATAGTTTAATTTACTTCCAGTAGGCAGGTCTATTGGATGGTATCAATCTCCAGTAATTCCTTTGCTCGTCTACTTGTTTGTTTCTTCGTGTTTTTTTTTTATGACATAATATGTATGGACTTGCTATTATTGACATGATATATTTTTTGGGGAGCTTAAGCTTGAGGGTACTTTGTGTAGAGAATATGGTCTTCTTGATTGTGTCAATGATTTATTGTCAACTAAAATATCGGAGAGTTTGATTGATTGGTGCTGAAATCTCTCATAAAAATGGTATGTTTCCTAGAATTTCGGTAGTCCTTCGGGATTTTGAATGAACGCATTTACGCTTTCGAAACATCTTGTTATGCGTTATTTTGTTTCTTTTTTTTTGTCTAATTTTATTGGGCAAATACTTAAGGCAGTGTTACATCAATGAGAAGATGTTTTTTTTTTACTTGCTTGTTAAGATATTTGAATGCGTCGCTTTCTTTGCTGCTTTTGTAAGGTTTATAAAGAGTTTAAGGATTTAAAACTAACATTTACGAGTTGGTCATACGGACGTAAACTGTAGCAGTATGGCGAGATTTTTGTCCATCAAATTCTCTTGATTCTAGTAATTTATTGCTTGCAGATACACCTTTAAAAAATAGGTATTTTCACCAAGATTTTATTTATTTTAAATTAAACACGAGTAAGTAGAAACTGAAGCATGTCACGCTCCATCCGTACGTTTGCGTTATCAACTTCCATGCAATAAGCATCGCACCCATTCGGTCGCCTTGTGGTATGTCACTGAAAAAGCCGTACAGCTTAACTTTCTAGGGAAAACGCAAAGGCCTGCATGCATATGCATCAGACTTGCATAAGGAACAGCATTGGAGCTAACTCTAGCTGTGAAGGTGATCATGCGAGTATATCGCGACTATATTTAATTATTTGGGTGACAGAGTGTTGGTCTAGAATGACCCTTCTGAAGCAATAAATACCCACCAACTCACCGGACCTCCTAGTACTACAGAGACTATAGCCGCGATTAAGACCCTTAAGAAGAACAAAGTGGTGGGCATTAATGGAGCCCCTGCCGAATTTTTCCCAGCAGCAGATCTATGAAATCCTCTCTAGCGAGCGTGTACAGTATTTTTTTCTGAAGGGCAGTGGCTATAATAGTCGCGAATATAATCCTGGTAAGGATCAACTCTTGATATAGAGTCTGCAGGCTTCCGCTCAGGAACCTCAAGCATAGAACACATTAACACCTTGCAGATCATTACAGAATAAACCACCGATCATAAGAGACCGCTTTCCCTGCTTTTTATTGACTTCGAGAAGCCTTTGCACAGCGTGATTCGAGAATTTACATGGTTAGCGAAGAGGGATTTGGAAATGTCACGTGCTTCATAACGGTAAGCTGTTAGACGCTTTTGAAATCCGAAGCGGAATACTCCGAAGTGGTACTCCGCAAGGTGGGGTGCTCTCTCCCCTTCTTTGGAACCTAGTCGTAAATGAACTGCTTTTAATCCTGGAAAGGAAAGTCTGTCAGGTAATTGCCTATGCAGATGACGTTGCCATAGCTGTCTCGGGTAAACACCTTAATACGTTCAGAGATCGTCTCCAGAATGCTCTCTCTAAGCTCTCTAAATGGACTAAAAGGCAGGCACTCTACCAAGCTGGGTCTCCTCGCAAACGACTACTGCAGAAGCTGCATGGATGAAGTAGGAGAAGTAACCCTACTACATCTTCTTTGCACATGTGAAGCTCTCGTAGAAAACTGCATTTAGGACCCTACTTTTCCAACAACCATTATTTGCCTCCAGCGCTTTATTACTAGCTCCTCCTGGTTTGGAGATCTTAATCCTGTGACACAATGGACCTTACTGGTCTAAGTGAGGTTGCATCCAGTACAGCCTGCCACTATAACCTAAGATGTAAGTTAAGTACAATGAATCCGCTGGGGGATTTTAACTACCCCCGGTAAAACAGACATCGCCCAAATTTTGAACCGAGGCAGATAGATGCAGCAATCTCACAGACATACGTATTTTTTTGAAAAATAATTCAAAATTGTTTATTTTCTATTTTTAGGAACCACTTCCGTATCTGACTGCATCGCAATCAAATTCAGCTACAGCATCGCTCTATTTTAATTTTCCGCCAAACATAGATTGCATAAAGCATTGCATCACTGATTGCGATTTATAGACCATGAAACCAAAACATAAAAAAAATCGAAAATCCGTCCGAGAATGGATCACGTAATACGCTACATACTCGTCGAAAAATATGGGGGCATGTCGTTATGAAATTTTTTCATTTAAATATGAAAACAACAACATTTAGGACACAAGCCAGGTCATCTACTTCGAGGGCTTCTACCAGGACCAGTATTCAGAGTTTTATCCAAAGTTGGGTTTCCATAAATGCCCGCAGATACTTACATAGATACTTTCATAGTTGCCCTTGCTCATTCTTTGTTCTACAAATGCTGTCTAAAAATAATTGCACCCTAATTATACAAAAAAAAAAGCCATGAAAGCATGCCTTGCAAACTTTGTACCCCAGCCGAGCAAAACAAACCGAAAAACTCTATCTAGTACAAGGCATTAGTAAGTTGCTTATCAACAATAATAAATAAAATTTATAATAATACACGCCACAGCTAGATGCTAATGTCCTACGACCGAGACAAATAGATTAAGAACTTATTTCTGGTAAATAATAAAAGTGTACTATATAAAGTGAGCTATCAGCTTAAACAAAGCAATTAATCGTTGACCTGATCGGTTTAATGAAACCATAATAAAAACACGCTCCAAGAGATATTTTATTCCGTTACTCCGCCATGCGACGGCAATCTAATTGAAAATAATAATAAAAAAGGAGAAAAAGGAGTTCATTGCTCCTTAGAGGAAACCTTCACTCATGGAGAATGGCACAGTAGTCATCTGTTTTACACCACCGGCCGTCAGAAATCCGTTCGAAATTGTTTGTGTGCCAAGAAATATGAGAAATATAGGTACACTCGCACTATATACTGGTTTATGGGGCGATAACATTTTGAAGTCAAATTTTTAGTGATTGCCAGTAGGTACTTTGGATTCGACGTTAACGGGGGGAAACCACATTTTCTTTTGGGTGGGATAGTACGAGTATCTGCAGCATTCAGATGGGGAATTATTTGATCATCGGTGGCTTGTTGTGGGGGCTTTGACCACTAATTTTCAGAAGATTCCAGAATGGGTCGAATTCGGTCCTGATTGCGAAAATTGATACTTCAGAGTCAACGACCTGCAGCAGTATCTTTCCTCAGTTTACGATTCGTGGTACTGCCGGCTCCCGCTAAACTGATTCCGATTTATTTCAAGACCTCCTTGAAATGAGGCCAATTGCGTTTTTCAGAGATTGTCTGTATCGAGGGCTAGAAAAATTTGTTTGTAGATATCTGGGAATCCAAACTTCCTTTGTACCTTATACCTATACTTTGAGTACTACTACGATAAGTTTTTAGTGGAATGATAAATGCGTTGGATTAATGGGCGGGACGTTCGAGGTTCGAGGCCCGGAAAACTTCTAAAAGTCTTTTCACGGTTCCACCTATTTTGAGGTCCAGAAGGGCATTATTTGGATTTGTAACAGAGAACACACAAACTCCATGCCCATCTGCCAATCTGCCAACCCTGACGTACACTGAACCAAGGGCTAGCCGTTGACCAACCAACCCGAATGTGGACTTGTTAAGATGCATGTCTATCAATTTATTGAATCGGGCCTAGCGCGGTTCTCTAGCAAGACTGTGATAGTAGTACATATGAATGTTCACCCGCACAGGACTTTCAACACATCATCTTTTGCGACAGAGGACGGGGGCTGCGAAATTTGCTATCGGGAAGAAAATTTCTTGACTGGTACCAGAGGAATATTTTAACCATCATGATCGGTTTCTTAGTTAGAAGGTGGTGACAGACAGAGAGATGGAATCAAGTAAAAAGCTATCCTTAGCTCCTCCTTTCATGCAACAAGAAATAGGAATGAACACATCGAAGACTTGTTAAAGACTTGCTACTTTCAGAAGTCCATTCATTTCCCCAGCTGTATTTCGAGCTTCAGAGAGGAATGATCCTACTGTTGACGATCCTGGGATCCCCCCGTGGAATGTTCGAACCCTTAACAGACCACGTGCAAGCCGATCAATTAGTAGAGGTCCTAGACTGCTAAAAAGTAGACATTGCAGCCATCCAGGAAGTGCGATGGAATGGCCCGGGTAAAAGGAAGATAAAAAACGATGACATCTACTCTGCTGATTGCTACAGAGAGCAGAAACAGCGCTTATTTGGGAGCGGATTTGTTATAATAATAGACTTAGGAAATAAGTCTTAAGCTTTCGACATGTGAACGAATGTTTTATGACGGCTAAATTCGCCAACACCAGCTTAATATGCTCTCATGCCCCCAGCGAAGACCAAGAAGACGCTACCAAGGAATGTTTTAACGAGCTCCTCGAGCAGACATATGAGCAACGTCCTAAATATGACGCCAAGATGATGCTAGTAGGTAGGTATGTAGTAGGACACCTTTGGTAGGACAGTTGGTAAACTTAGTCTACCAAACACCACGTCTGGCAACGGACTCAGGGTTATTGACTTTGCTGTGGGGCGAAACGTCACTATAGCAAGCAAGCACACGGTTTCCTCATCTCAGTATCCACAAACGGACATGGCGGTCTCCTGATCAGGAAACGGTCAACCAAGTTAATCAAGGCAAGGCATGCCTTTAGTATTCAGGACCTTGCTCTGCAGACTCTGCTCTGGACCTTGAGCAGCCAACACGACTCCTATGCCGCCAGCATCAAGTGCCGAAGACCAGTGGTATCGCTGTCCAACTGCCATCAGGGATGATGAAGGAAACTTTATAGTGGAGTCACAGTCGGTGCTGAGAATATGGAAAACCTTTCTCTGCGGACTGTATAACGGCGATAAAGACCAACATACCGCTGTCAGTTTATAGACTGTATAACGGCGATAAAGTCCAACATACCGCTGTCAGTTTACAGCCATATCCGAAAGGATTTTCTTAAAAGCTTTCTTATGACGTTTATTACCTTCGCTCGTTCGTCAGACATTCGCGATAGGTTGGGCCGCGAAAAAACTTGTTGGCGTTTTCTTGGACTCGAACCTCCCGCTCGGTAATCAAACGCACTAACCACTGCGCCACGGCACGCTCACTGAAGTCTAAATTCGAGTTTGTTGAAGCACAAATAATGAGTCCTTGATGTCCTAGACCCTCGTAGGACAAAATCAGTTTGTATACAAAAAGTTTTATTTCAATATAAATTTATTGCTTGCTCCTGAACCTATAAAAATCTGCGAATTGCAATTCAAAAAGGTTCACAACAAACGCTTGCCATTAAGTACCGTTAAATAGCAACGTAGTTTTCATTTTAATCCTTCTGTAGAATTAAAAAAAAAGGAAAAAAAGAAGCCACTTGTCCATTTTTCACGCTTCCAACTTGAATAAGGCTAGAGAGTTTTAAATTAAATTTATTTCAGCATTCAGCGCTTATTCAGCAGAGAAGATTTTAAGTTATAAGCAAAGCGATAAACCTTATTAATTTGTTCCTCTGTGCATCTACGTATTTTTCAAGGAATCCCATCGCAATTAGCAGCGAACGAATGCGACATAGCTTCTCAAAGGCTTATTAACTGCCCTTTCAAAGAGGAAACCGAATATCTAACGAACCACTTAAGAGCCATCAACTTGCTAACTAGTTAGTTATTTAATTACTTACAGTTGTAAAGGGAAATTTTCAAACAACAAACTCCTTTTCGGAACTACAAAAGCCAACATCCTTTAACGCTACTGAGCGATAACAACTTCTATAAACACTCTGCGCAACACTTAACACTTCTATTTATAAAACCAAAGCATTAGTATACCAGTGGTGCACAAGGATAAGACGAAGGGACACAATCAGGGAGCAGAGCGTATCTTTTATATTCCCTGTATGCAAACTTAAAAAACTTCTTTTACTAAAGCTTCACGAAAGGTATCCGCAAAAGTATCTTTTCTAAAAAGAAAATTAACCAACAGTTGTAGGAGATACCAAATACAAAAAAAAAACACGAGAAAAAGGATACAAACTACTGCATACAGTTTGTGTTTCATTTCAGTATTTGTGATTCATTACAGACTTTTATCCGTTTTCATTTGTAAACCGAATAGCTGGGCTAGCTACTCCTTCATCGTCGTCCTAGTCGTCGTCATCGTCGTCATTGTGTCGTTGTGGAGAGCATACAGCGTGCACAACAACTCTCCAATGGATTACAATTTTGTTATTGTAGTGAATTGTGACCGCACAATCCTGGCGAATATTTGTTGCTATCGTTCGTTAGATAAGGACTTCAAATCTGCTTGCAGATTACCATTGGGTGTACTGGAAGAATTTTAATTGGAAATCTTTTGTCCTTTTTTTGTTTTTTGCTATCCTTTACCGAGAAGGAGAGTATTCCGCCCTAATTCCCAACATTCAACATCCACACGCTGTGTTGTCGTCACTACAACAACAACAACTACAACTACAACTACAACTCAGTGTAGGTACTTTTAAAACTTAATTACACTGCTCTATCCGTAACGACGAAAAAGCCTGATGATAGTTGTTCGCTTTCCGTTTTCGCTCCCCTTCCCCCCCCTGCCAGTTGGTGTATACAAATTTAAAATTTAAAACTAGATTTAAGTGTCTTTTTTGGGGATCCTTTTGACAGAGAATCCAGTCCAGTCCCTTCCTGCCGCCTCTCTGAGGGCGGTACCACCGTACAGATTTTACGGAACTATTAATTAGCCATTCAGAAATTCATGTGGCAGTTGGGCGCAAGTTCGGACCACAATTTCGATTGTTCAGTTCGAGCAAAGTATTTGCCATCGTAAAAATGTGGTTTACGTGATAGTCCTGCACCCAGGGGACTCTCAAAATATACAGCTGCTGCTGCATTTCCCCCCAAAAACAAAAAAAAAAAGTTAAATAAATAAAAAATCGTTGCATTGTCGAAGAGTCGCGGATTGCAGCAGGTCCTGTGCATTGATTAACACGAAACCGCAATCACGTCAAAGCCGTTGCGTGTGTATTTAGTTTTCGAAAACCATTGTCGGAAGGTATTTTCGGTTACCGTGGTTAAATACATCGAACTGGGTTAGTTTGACTACACGTATGCATCTATCTGTGTGTGTGTGTGTTTGTTGTTCGGTAATGGATGATAGGCAATCAATTTGGTACGCCAGCTGTCCGATGGGAACGTGGGAGAAAATGTCATTTATCCAGGGAGAGAGGTCATTTAATGAATTCGAGAGGAGGATTGAAATTAGAAAAACATTTTCCTACCACGTAGAGTCCTTCTTCTATCTCATCACACACCCATTCCTACACCCATTCCAATGGAACAGGACGGGGAATGTAGGCAATTTCATTTCAGCACGACGAGGCAGAGCCTAAACACGTGCGTTCATCTATTTTTCCTAATAAACGAGTGTATATTACGAAAACAACTCGAAGAGGATTCATGCGACAATTAAAGGATGACATCGCAGCAATTTGTTATGAAAATTGCTTATCAAAGCAATCTGTTGCCAGAGATGGCGCTCATCATCTCTGTATAGCAGTTTATAACTTAATTTTAAGGATAATTCAATTCCTGTCAAATATTCTTAATCCAAGTTCAGCTATGCAAGGACTTTTGGAAGTCAAAAAATTCTGATAATTTAGGATATTACCGGATGTGGAAGGGGAATTAACTGTGACTGTCAAAAGATACAGAATCCTAAACAGAACAAAGGAAAAACTCATTGAAGCTGGTTCGGATTGATGTTCTACATCCATGATTCACAGTTTCACAGATGTGTAGTTTTGTGTACACACATGGTGTGTATCTAACGAAAAAAACAAAAAAAAAATCGATAGAATAGCAGCTAAAGAGTTCGACAAACTTTTACGTTTTTTCATTCAGTTTTTATCTGTTTGGGAAAAAAAGTACCTTTGAGCTTTATAGCATCCTGCAGATACAAGTTTACATGGAAGTTTACATTCCGGTTTTTTTTTTAGGGGGGAAAAGTCTATAGGCAGGCTGTGAAGTTTTGGTAGGAAATTTGGTTCGTAAAGCAGATTAGTTTGCAGTTCTTTTTCATGTTTTCGCATTTCAACAATAGGCGTACATTAGGGAATGAATAGCTAACAGAAGAAGGGCCTCTGAATGTAAATAGGCACTTGTTAGAGCGCGAAATTTATAAATGCAATCGTACATCAAATTAAAATGAAATGTTTACCCATATACCCTCAACAGATACAACTACCTACCTGAACGCGAAGCTACATTTATCACAGGAAAGGTAAGGCTTATACACCTCTTCCACTCATTAGGAGCGGAGAGGACCTTTTTAAATGCATGGAAAGCTCTTGTGGAGTTTCAATTGTTCTGTTGAGAAGTACGGGCATTACTGCTGAGAGCTTCTCCTGCCTCAATATGGTCGTGATATTGCCAATAGTCTATACTCAATGTAGCAGTCATCACATACATATCCTTCATGGAAGTGGCGGCGGTAGTAAGCCCGTCATCTTTCTCAAACCTCCGCGGCTGATTTCAACTCATCAAGAGGAATACCTGGATCATAGGCCTATTAGGAGGTCGCCTGCAAGTCATTAAAGGCATGTTTTGAACGTCTGTATTGGGATCATTTATACTACGTAACAATCAATCAGAGCCTTATTCGTGAGAATGGTGTTCTTAACCCGATCCCTGCAAGTTTTTCTAGGAAAACCTCGGAGGAATTTCGTTTTGAAAGCTGATATACGGATGTTTTTCTTTTGGTTACTACCCCGACAGCACTACTGTAGGCGATAGTTGGAAAACCGGCGTTAGTACCATGTCCTAAAAGCCGGTTATTTTGAAGATATCTCACTTCTTTTCAAAAGGTTGTATCCACTAGGCTATTCTTCCGGTCACTGCCTTGATTTCAAGACGCCAAGTGTCGGTTAAAAAAACGGATAAAAGGCCGATAACTTAGTTTTTACACTAATTACGGTCTTGCTTACAGCTCTATTTATTGATCCTTTACTTTTCTACTACTCGTGAACTAGACCTGGAGATATTTAAACACATCCACCTGTTTCGATGGGACTCTACTTACTCGTTGAGTGCACTGAAGGGACGCTTTGGAAACGACAATCGCTTCCGATTTCTTCGCTTTTACCTTCATTCCGGGGCCACCACATAAGCTCCACTCACAGCTCAGCGACCGGCGAATGGGCGAACTGCGAACAAAACATTTTTAGTACATTTTAAGGCTCACGATTGGTAACTTTATTATTCCAAAAGAACGAAGCTTAATTTATCTATCGATTAGTATAAAAATTTCAATAAGTTTCCACGAATAGGCGAATACTTCTTGCGAACTGTCAAATTTTATTCACATTCCACAGCTGTGGAACGCAATTCACATTCGTGACCAAAAGACTTTAACCTCATAATACAACGAATGACAAGAGAAATTCGCAGATTGCTGCGACTAGAAAAAAAAGTTGCTGTGAATGAAATGTCAAAACTTGCTAATATTCGCTCGTTCGTATTCAAAAGTCACTAAGCTGTGAATGGACCTATAGGACTAAAATCGCATTGAAGTTCGGATGATATAAGAATGACCGACCATACGCGTGCGTATTTTTTTTTAAATTTACACTGCTTACCACAGTTGTCACTGACTTTAGTTTTAGTAGCTCACAAGACTCTTACCTGAAAAGAGAAAAAAAAGTACAGCGCATTAGTAAATGACTTTAATTAGTGACAAATGCATTTGCTTAGCTCAGTAAGTTAAATTATGAAACGTCAAGGAAAATTTATTGTATTTCGGTAAATTGCAGAAAACACAAAGCCTAAGTAAATAATCTTTCAATAGCAACGCCTGAATTGTGACAGCTGATTGTGGCTATGTTTGAAATGACAGGCAAATGACATTCTGTGATGGCTGCATTCTGCCATAGCTGTCATTTATCATGGAAAACTGCTACGTGACGAAAATGTGTGTAAAAATGCGCGAATTACGTTTAATTTATGGTCGGCATGCCTCAGTGGTTAGTAAGTTGAACTACTAAGCGGGAGGTCGGAGTCTCAGAAAACACCAACAAATTTTCCACGGTCCCACCTCTCGCGAAAGTCTCGCAAGCGTCCGAAAGAAATACATATCTGTCATGAAAAAGCTTCTCAATTTAAAAAAACAAGAAAAGCCTTTTGGAATCGGCTTTAAATAGAAAGTCGCATTCATTTGTGCGAAAATATAGCACGCACAACACGAATGGTCGTTTAATTCGGTGAATTATTGTGAAATTCCAGGAATCTGCTTGAACTACTTATTCGAGTCCATGCGTCGATAAAATGCTCGGTTGAACGAGGAGTGCAGAAAAACCAAAACCTTTCAATTTCTCATCGTTTCCAAGAATTAGACTTTTCCGTGACCTCAACTTGGTGAATTTTACGAAAAAATTTAGGTCATCATCAAATTGAGATTCATTTCAGTTAACTCAAGAGCACAGCAGGAATTGGACATTTATCGACTGAGCCTTTGAGTAGTTGGAAACGGATTCAATTTTTCGTGGAAAATATCATAGTCAACGCCGCGACGGGGCTTATTTTTATATGATATCTGACGACGCTAATCTGAAATTAGCTCCCTCCCTATAGATTGTGCTATAAGTGACATAAGTTTTCCAATATGAGAGCTATAAGGCGGTAACGGTGAAAGGAATCACATTTTTTTTACCACAACATGGAGGGTGCTACATGCCAAACACCGATGAAACAATACCCCTATTGTAACCATGTCTAAAAGAGGTAATGTCATATCTGCCATGTTCGTGCGTTTTAACGCCTTTTGACAGTAAACCAGAAATACTTCGGAGATCAACGCAAGTGTTGAATCCCAACCCAAAATCTCTTAGATTTAGATTTAGATTAGATTTTGTCGCCAATCGAGCAGAGTTACATCACCGCAATTTGTCATCCTTCAGAAGTAGACGTTTCCTTGATCCAAAATTGGCGAATTTAACCAAGAGACTTGGGTTTTTATTCATACAATATACAGACTCAAAAACTAATGCCACAAAACCACATCATCGGATTTCATCGACTGAGGTCTTGAAAAGTTAGAAATGCATTTCAAACTGGGCGAAAAAATTGTCTCAAGCAACGAAGCGTTTTTCTAGCTGAATAGTGGAAATTGTCAGATCTGGGGCAATGGCCATCCACAACAGTTCCAGGAGCTTCCCTTTTATCCACAAAAACTCACTGTTTAGTACCTGACTTTGGTTAGGTGGCGTTATCGGGCCATACTTCATCCGAATGAGGTTACTGTCGATGCAAAATGTACCAAATCAGACGATGTGATGTACACAACTTTTGGTTTTATTAAGGCGGAGCTGCATGCAACCAAACAAATAAAACACTGGACTAATTGAGGGAAAACTTTCCAGGTAGCGTTATTTGAGGAAGATGGGATGTCAATTGACCGACACGATAATGCTTTCAGACTTTCTATTTGAAGTTACGTTAAGTTTTTGACGTCTGTCAATTTTTGCTGAAATCTAGCCCGATTTATGTGAGAAAGTTAGAAAAAAATAGTCCTTCGGATTATCACCTGCATATGGAGGACATTTAAATGATGTTGCAATTAACATTTCGGCCATACCTCACATTCAGCTCCTTTATAAGAACGCCTTATAAAAATGAACACTAACAATAGTCCATCAAGAGCAGCCCTATAATTTAGTCATAATTTTTCAAAACCGTTGGATTTTCAAAACCGCAGCGAAAAGAAAAACAATTCATTTAAATATAAAATAGAAATTTCGATAAGATTAACCTCCTTGAATGCGCCATAACTACAAAAAAAGGATAACCGCTCTACTGGAGAATATGAACCTGCCAAATGACACCCCATCCAATAATGGCTGTAATACGCTTATGAATTGAGAGAGTAAATGTCCTTGGAAAGTTCGATAACTACATATGGCGTCTCCGTGTTCACGATGCTAAGGATGCTATCAAAGGAGGAGAATGTGAGAAAATTCGAAAATTTAAAATGAATTCAATTCGGCTCATATGCCCCAGTAGTAAGTTTTATAGGAACAGTTAACTACATTAAGCAAGAGTTCGCAGAATGTGTTTTCGAAACTTAAATGTGTAGCAGTCTGGATCGTTTCGTGGCATGAAACTTAAATACACCGCCGGCAAACACATATAAATGAGATGTCGGAAAACATCGCAGGGAACTATCAATAATACAATCTTAAGATTTTGACTGTCGAAAACTCTTAAGGACTTATTATGATTATCTTAATGTACATATGTATTCAAATATGCTAACGGGAGATGCTCATGTTTTCAAACCACGACATCAAATAGTAACGACGACTTGAAAAGCATTGGAAACTAGTAGATTTTAATTTCTCTTTTCAATTTTTTTCAAAACCTCTGCCCGCGATCCCCCGAGAAGCTAGAAAAATAAAATTTTGCAGGTAGGTAAACCTAACCCTAAAAAAGGCAAAAAGAATGCTTTGTGACTGAAAATTCCCATGAGGGGGCAAAAAAAAAAAGGAAAAAGGATGTAATGAACAATTCAAAGGGTTGAAAGTTCGAAAACTCACATTCCACTCGCCACAAAATAGTTGTGTATAGCTCCCACGCTCATAACTTAAAAATAGCCTAAGCAATTCGAAAGGGCTTTGTTTTTTTGTTTAAGGTCTTGCAGTGGTTATAGGCAGATGCTAGGAAGTATTTACAACCAACCGCGATTTGGGCAAGATAAAAAACAACCAACAAAGGTCAAAAACTCTTAGGGTTCCTGGATAATGAGTCGGGGCATTGGATTTCTTACGAACCGAATGGTTGGTGCCATGCATCGGAGATCCAACCAATGCTCAGTAGGAAGACAGGAGTCAATTTTCGGCATCCTGATGGAGTTCCCTAAGCACCTCTGTGATTGTCCAGTCTTCGCTTATGACAGGGCAATTTCCACTGCAATAACTAAACTATCCTCTACCTGTTGTTCGGTGACAGATTACTGTCTTATAAGAGGCGAATGGCTTTGTGTGCGTAGCCTAACTGCGGAAGTAAAAGAATACTAAGTCTTTCTGGTGCATATAAGGGTTAAATTACTTGAGAAATGCTTGCAAAGGACTCTTTAATCCAGGATCCAGCACGTAATTTAACAGGAGAAAGAGTCCCTTAATGTTTTCAGATCCATAAGAAAGGAGATCCCTCAACTGCGCTGAATGCCGAGGCGCCAGTTTCTTCAACATCGCGAACAAGATCTTATCTGTCATATTGTGTGAACGTAACCATTCGTCAAGTACCTGATTAGCCCCTACCAGTGCGGTTTCAGGCCAGGAAAATCCACAGTCGATCAAATTTTCACCTTTCAGCAAAACCTGGAGAAAACCCAATAAATCAAAGTCGATACCCACCGTCTTTTATCGATTTAATGGCCGAATATGATAGCATTTATAGAGCCATGGTTCTGGCATCCCTACCAAACTCGTCCGTCTGTACAGGATGACGTTGGAGAACTGTCGCTGCTCCATCAAGATCGGAAATGGCCCCACCGAGACCTTCAGTGTCAAAAAAGTATTTAGACAAGGTGATGCGCTGTCATGTGACTTCTTTCACAACCCAACATAGGAGGCACAATCTTTCAAGAGTCTGTGCAACTATTAGTTTACGCCGATGACATTGACATAATTGACAGAACCCATTGGGCTGTCACTGGTGCGTTCACTGTTATCGTAACAGAAGCTACCAAAATGGGTTAAGCGGTAAATGAGGGCAAAACCAAGTACATATATGCTGGCAACAAGAAGGGACACACAACATCACAGACACGCTGGACAGAAAGTCACAGTCGAAACTTTGATGTCTACCTTGGCTCTGCTATAAATTCTGACAACAACATCTCAGCAGAAATCAACCGAAGAGCAACTCTTGCCAATCACTGTTTGCTTGGGCTGAGAAGGCAATGGAGTAGAAAGGCCCTATCTCTAAGGAGACTCTACGCAAGACCTTAATGTAGAACGAATGGACGCCAATGCTCCGGCCCGCACAGTCTTCGAATCCACCTCAGTGGGACAACGCAAGATGACGCGCACAAGTATAAACGGACTTAACTAACTTAGAATGCGTTATTGAAAGCTATTAGCTAAGGGCCGAGCTAACTGAAGAGTCTGTGGTTGGTTGAGCCCCAAGTTCACCCCGAACTGTAGCGCCACCTAAGTAAGTAAATAAAGTTTTTAGACGAATAGCACTTAAAAAACGTGACCGAAGTTTATTGGAAGAATATAGGACGTGAATTTTCAGTTCACCGACTTGAGTAAGGGACCATGGGCTGGCTATTTAGGTTCAACATATGATCAATATCTTTAGTGCGGATTTTCACCCAAATTTATCCACTTTTGACGAGATCTTAACACTAATGTCTATCACTAAGCCGTTCGTAGAGATGAAAAAGTTCGACGGCTTTTTCGGAGACCATGACGCAGCCTTCGGTACTGTCAACAGAGCTCCTTATTATTGAATCTGGTAGCATAAGGGCTATCAAAGGAATTTTAAGGCTCTTCGAACAGCTTCTATCAAACAATTCCGCACCGGAATGGGACTAGAATTCCAAATCGGATATTTTTAATAGGAAAATCGGTGTCCCACAAGGTTGTGTGTATAGTTCGATACTCTTTTGCATGTTTCTTGATGATGTTGTAGATTGTCTTTTAGCTGACGTTCCATATGGAGATATTGAGGTTAAAGTCTTGTATAACTCTAAAATGTAGGTCAAAGCCCGGAACTGATCAAAATACCCAACCACACTCCTACTGTATCAAACATCACAATTAATTAGCGGTGCTCCCTACGCAATAGTTCATTAAAATCACATCAATTTATCCTTACAGTTTATGAACTTCGATAACCAATCCTAAGTAATAAAAAAAAAAGTCCCCAGAATCCAAGAAAATGCCCAACTACAACCTAGATTTCTGTTAAACATACGGAACAGGAAAAAATGACAAAAAGATTTGTTCATCTGAAAGAGGAAAACCCCGAAGATGACATGTAAGTCCATGTCCCTGTCAATGTCCCATGTCCCTGAAAAAAGAACATGTCTCATGTCATTGACGATGACTTTAAAATTGTATTTAATGTGAGCATCATGTATTTATATTTGCTTGCTCCACTTGTGTTTGCTTCACATATTGCTTTCGTTATGTACATACCTCCTTCTACGTAGGACTTTCGGGTCATCGATAAACCTTACTCTAAAAAAAAGGAAACAAAACAAAGACATCCTGAATCGAAAGATAGTGAAACAGGCAACAATGCCTGAAAATATTATTTACTTCAATTTTGATTATACCTTTGGGGAGTAATAAAGGACGCTACGGAAATATAACAAATGTCATATTTGCGCAGAAGGAGAAAAAGGGTAAATTGAAAGAAAATAATCCTTTTTTTCGTACGAGTTCCTCTTTTGATTCTCTTTTTCCTGCGTCAAAGCAGCTGTGTAGTAGAGACCCGGGAAACGCTCTGCGTTCGCGACATTTTATGAAATTTATTTGCAAGGATACGTTTTACGAGATTGCAAGTTAAATGCCACATATGTGGTCGCTGTTTGTAGGGTACTGTGCTGAAGTCGATTGACGCACTCTAATGTACTCCTTTAGCTTTGAATTCAGTGCAACCAGGTGCCGGAGGGAAGGTGAAATGCTCTGGGGGAAAATCTGCTCGTATTTTAGAGTTAATATCGTAAAGTAAGGTTATCTGTAGCACGGGTTTTAAGCTGCAGCGCACGAAGTTATTTATTTCAGTCTGAACTGGAAGATGGAAAAAAAGGTTAGGGATTATGGAATCCGGTGAAGCAGGGGAACCATTTAGTTTAGGGAAAGTGCAGTGCTTAAATTCATATCGTATAAGGACATGGCTGGTAGAGGAATTAAAGAAACGGAGCTATCGACTGACAGTACAACCGTTTGCTCGTATGTCTAACCCCAGCATGTAGTAGGAGATGCAAGTAAAGTGCCAAACATTTTTGGAGTACGATTGAATATAGGGTTAATAAAAACTGATGCAACATGTGCCAAAATGGTTGAACTACATTTTTGAACACCGGTTCAAAAACCGATAAGAGCCTGGTATTGGTCAACTGCTTTTTTCAAATTTACAAGACAATGCAACTGGTCTTCCTTGGGAGGTAACAAAAGCGGTCTAACTAATCACGATGTTGACATCCAAGAGATACAGGGATGTATGAGTTGTTTTTGACATTTCTGGCCGCCACTTATCCAGTGGCTTAGAATACAATGCCATCTGCCCCAGATAATAGAAGAATGAAGATACTTGGCTTTCTTAAGCGATGTACAACAGAAAGCTTACAAACGTAATGTTGGGCTGGGATGGAACTGTTGGTCTGCATGATTAGTGACTACGATCTGAGAGTACCCATCTACGGTACGTTTATGCTTAAAGTTTATCTTCCACTCGTGTTTAACCCTCAAGCTGTGTACTTTCTTGATAGTTTTGAGCTGAAGGTAGTACACTCTTAAGCTTTAAGCCAGCAACCCACACTAGTTCAAAAAATATATTTCGACTGGTCCAACGAATATCCAATGAGCGTTGGAAAGATTGATTGACACACTACAGAGAAAGAAATCGGGTCGTCATAGTAGGGAGAGTAGAATGAGATTCACGTACAACAAATGCTAGAGGAATCATCATCCTGAGGGCATTTAGAGCGTTAGATATCATTCTCGCGAATTCTGGAAGCGTGGAGATCTTCAAAGGAAGAGAATCACTAGCCGGTATCACCTTTGTGAGCGTGTGTCTAGCTCTCAGTGAAGCGATCACCTATCGATGAAATACGAGCTACTCCCGGTCTTATACCAAAGCTATAAGAAGACCACCACAGAAAAAGGAGCTTAAAGCCAGAAACTTTATAAGTTGACTTACTCCAGTCAATGATAGATGACGTATAGCTGACAAGGGTGAATCAAGAGACACAAGTAATGATTAGAGCTTGCGACACATCGCTGTAGGTAAGGACAAGAACTACTCACTGCTTACGAGATCACCAAGCTGAACACCTTGCCATCTTGGGAGAAGACTGTAACACTGCTCCAGACATCAGGGGAGACAGAACCGAAGTTATGAAGATCAGATGACCACGGACAACAAGTTGTTCTTCACAGAAGCAGTGTCCTCCTTTCGATCTAACGAATTCTTAAACACGATCTGCAAGAACCACAGAGATCCTAATGGCGACCAACGTGTACCAAGAAAAGGTACACAAGGAACAAGGTACAAGGAAACGGTAATTTCGTTGGACCTTTCCCATGCAACGACGAAGCCTCCGGAAACGACATAGTCTAAGTATTCGATGCAGAAAAGGCGGGCTTAAGATCAGGAATTTCTAGCGTAGCTTGGGGCAATCATTGGGCAATGCGTCCAATACAAGCTCTTCGTTATATTTGAACTGAACTTTTATTTGACGCGTCCTACACAGCAGGTTTAGGAAGCCGACAGTTCTTTTTTTTTATAGAAAGCATTATTTTTGCCTACGAGTACATCGAACTCAATGTGGCCGACGAAATCAAAAAAGCAAAAGCTACGTTCAGCATGGTATCTAAAATCGCCTTCTGGAGGGCCATAGCCTATTCTAGACAGAGTTGATGGAAATTAAGGAGACCACGTCCTGGTTGAAGTGCAAAGTTGTAGCAGCTTCACTGGAAGCCAAGCAGATAGCTATACAGTCTCTCGAATCGACATCAAAGACTGGATCCGAAAAACTCTAGCTGTGTTCTGTTTTTGAAAAGAATACAACACAACAAAAGGAGTAATTACAGGACACTGCTTAGCACCTTTCATATGACTTCTATAAAACGCACACGTACGTGGAAATTTGTACGGTACTTACTCTTCGTGTGAACTTTTCGTTTGACAACCTATGTAAGCTGGAGAATGCAGACATCAAGAACCTCCAGCGCTTCATTAGAATCTCCAATTGGTCATAAGGAAGGAGTAGCGCTTTCCAAGGTTTTGGGGCGCGTCCATGCATACATATCGCAAACAACTGCTCCTGAGCTCAAAAAGCTTGACTTACGTCAAAGAAGGAATAAGGAGGCGTTTCCATAGCCATTGAGAGTCTCCAAATCATAGTGAGTTACTTAACAATGCTTTAGTACCTTAAAATAGTCTTAAGGGTTATTTTGAGCTGCATACTCGTAAATTTAGCCGATATAATGGTACCCATGTCGTTTGCTGAATATTTTACCCTGACCGAAGGGGTAGTAAAGGCGAACCAATTGCAAGACCTCTGTGGTGCGACAACCAGTACTGAATAAAAAATGCTCTAATAGACTCTTGATACGCACAAGATGGCTCCTATCTTAAGACTCGCTGATGTCATAACCGTGAGCTGTAGCATGGATGGACATACTCAAAGGCTGGGCACTACGTACACTGACTTCTACAGAAGTTTCACATCCTGTACATGCCTTATACTCACCAATAAAAGAAAGGCTGCGCTACGACCAACAACAAGCCTCTCTAACAAGAAGGCTTAAAGCTTATCGATTGAGGCCCAGGTTCACTACGAACTGTAGTGCCACCTAAGTAAGTAAGAAAGCCACGATCTAAATGATCTGAACAGCGTCTGGAAGCATAAATTATACTAAAAATAAAGAGTAAGCGGTGTGGTCAACCAATTCCCACTTTAAGTTTACCTCACCAAGGTTCACCGTCAAAACGTTGACAACATCCCAAACCTGTCGTCTTTCAGTCGCTTTGTCACTGCATTGGAATTCTGTATGCCTACTTCCACATCAGGATTTCGTCCTTAGATAGAATTTCACTCTAATACTGCCAAACTGCATGGTTCCCATAGAAAGCATACGAATGCAAATTTCCTTGCAAAACGTTCTCAATCGGAAAATATCAAGGGACTTCACTCAATCAAATCAACTAACGAAACGTTAAGCCGATATGCATTGCTTTAGATTCAGCATCAGCCATGAGTATACTCCCTCGGAAAACAGCTGTCGAGCATGTAAACCCGATTCACTTCTACAATTCCTTACGTCGATACCAGGCCTTTCCGCTCGAATGACCAAAGTGCCCCCTTAAGGTCTGCTAGAATTACAAATTGGCTTGAACTTCCGTTTCAATTAAGTAACATGTCCAGATTCACGCAGCTCGATTTCGATTACCCAACCGTAATCCCCGCAAAGTGAATCCTTGCTTCCCAGCATGGAATGGAAACAAAAGAAATTTTCCTACTCTCCGTACATCCATTTCAATTGAGCAATCTCGATACAGAAACATCTCGTAGTAGCAAAAATTTATGCCGATGTTTGCTGCTGAATTGGCAATCATCAATCGGTCTCGAAGGACATAGATTTCTCCAGTCAATATCATTGAAAGATGTCGCCCGCCCACCTGAAACGCGTCATACTCGTAATAATGTTAGATGAGGCGAGTGGGATACGACGGTTACGATTTTCAAAGAACAGAAACACCAATCGAGTCAATGTGACTCTCAGAAACGATTCGAGAACAAAAGGAAGTACTACTGGCAAATTCGATTCGATTGTGAATACACGAACGATGATTTCTTGCTTTGTGTATCGCCTAGATACGAGTGTACTATACGAGTGGCATCAAGGATTTGTCTCGCAAAAGGTTGGGCAACTGTCAATGTGAACATTATCATTTTGCCAACTATGCGTCGAAATTGCGTGAAGCCATTCTAAGAGCAACTGTATGAAATTGAATTGGAACTTGTGGATAAATTCATCACACAATGTGTGTGTGTGCTTAGCTTGAATGTCAAGGCAACAAGGAAGCCTTAGGATATTTGCTTTTTTATGGAAAATGAAAATTAAGAGAAGACTTGCGAAACAAATGGTTATGATAGAAAATTAGGCGCAGATTCGTTCGATTCACCTAATTATTGGAGGTATTTTGTGCTTTAGATACTTTCACAAACAGGGCAATCGAGAGTCGCTCGCAGGCATGTCAATCCAAGAATTTCGAGTAATTGGCAGAGGACTCCCACCTAAATTGACAGAGCAGTCAAGGGTTTGGAAATCAGCGCCGTGTAAGATGCGAAAAGGAGGCAGAGGCGACATCGAACTCGAAGGAAATGATTGCTTTAGAATAGCTCACCGCCTTGAGAACAACATCGTCCGCAATCAAAAGGGCTTCGACAAGCACACCGGCATATTCCAGATCTCCTGGCAAACAGTCAATCAGATCATCTATGAACAGAGCAAAAAGATTTGGGTCAAGGGCACATCGCTGTCTTACTCCTGAGTGCGTTTGGAACACCTCTACCCTACACAGCAGCTTTAGTAACAGCATACAGATTTCCTATTTGTCTCCCAAATTTCAGCAGACGTGATGTTGACTAAAGCATACACAATGATGCCAAGGAGGATAAGTAGGTAGGTGAACAGATGGGTCTGCTGTGTCTGTAGTCACAGCCTAGGCAGACTATCAATTGGGTTTATTTTTGTAGATTATTTTTTTACCCTAGGGACACTGGACCCACAACTATGCCTGGAGAACGTCCTTTAGAGCCAGAAACCTATTCCCTTTCCCTACCTAACGATTTTTCAAATGCGTGAAGAACTGCCAAGAGTCCTCTGAGGGCAGAAAAATCCCACAGCGAGTGACGGACATACACTATTCCTTTGTTGTTGCAGATCCTATGCTAGTCCTTGTAGAATACTCAGATTGGCTCAACATTTACACCAATAACGCAATGGCTAGCAATGATGCCAGACTACCCACACGTCACTGCGACAATGCTAGGCCGGAGAGTTAACTTTAAGACAGCCATAAGGTTCCAGGATTTAGTACTGGCTTAATCGTTAATGTGCTACGAATATAACTCATATCAGCAAGACGAGTATGCCCTCCAATGAAGAGTAGATAGTCTCAGAGAGATGTAGTCTATTTTGCGATTTGAGTTGACCACCTCTCACTTTTATTTTTGTTCCTGTCACTTCACAACTAGAGACATTCGATATTCTATCATGGAGAACTGAACGAATCTACTACGCCTTTTTGGGTCCTCTCTTCGTACAATTTTGAATTAAGATCTGGCCTTTGAGCACACTCAGTGCTAAGCTACGATAACACGGTCAATGCGTTGACTTTCTGAGGTCAGAATTTGTGATCACGTTACGTGATCGTCAACGTAAAACGTTATCAACGCGTTGACGGCTGCATTGACAGACGCATTGGCACGAATTATTGAGTCCACACGTTGATCGTTGACCGTTGACGGTGAATTGACGATTTTTCTCGTGACATCGGAGATTAAACTCGCTGACGGCTTGTGTTGACCCTGTAATCGTGATTTTACTCCTTCGCGAGAGGTGTGCTATCCTGTTATTTCTTCAAACTCGTGTTGGAGACACTGAAGATATTGACATCATACGGCGTTCTAAGTGTGATGTCAACAATTGAATAGCAGTCGAGAAAAATTGCCATTGTAGTGGCAAATCTATGCTCCCGACAAAAACAAGGAAGCATACGTCCATCAGCAAGGGCGAAGCGTGACCTTCGGCGTCTAGAGAACCTTGAAATACGTATGGGTACAGCCCGGCCTCATACGACACGCTGATGGATATCCGACGAACGTACCTCGGAAACCGTTGCTACTTCGGTTTAGCAATATGTCGACGGCCTCAAAACGCCTATTTCGAAGCGCTTTCGAAGCGCAGCTGGGCAAATTTTGGGTTCCTTTTTAAAAAATTAAGATTCTGGAAGCAATCTGCAGGGAACCAAAGAATATGGAAGGCTGCTAAGATGGAGACACTGTACAGTTCAGAAGCCCGCACACGGTACACATCTATGTATGCCATGGTGGTTAGTGTTTCCCTCATTGTTCACTTATCCTGATCCATTCTGTTGCTTATTCAGCAGCCAAATGAAGTCAAACCTCGACTCCAGGGACATCCAAGATCGACAAGATCAAAGTGGTACCCCGTCCATGTTTTTGGTCAAGTAAAGAAGTTCAATAAATGTTACGACAATAGAAGAAGATAAGCACTGCAATGAGTCAGATATGCATCTCCAATCTCTCTCTCTCTCTCTCTCTCTATCTATTCCTCGCACGAAGACAGAAGAAGAGTTCAACTTTAAAGAGATGGTGAGCTTCAAGGTTTTTTTCTGTTTCAGCTTGCAAAATACAGCCCAAAATCTAAGTAGGAATGGCTGGATAGCCTTAGAAGAAGCTGAAGAAGAACGAAGTACTGAAAGTTATTTAACGGTTGGAGTTTGCTTTGAGAAACTCGATCAATGACCATGAATTCACATCGCTCCCAACAAATTATCAACTTATTTGCTCCAAGCGTTTAAAAACCGATTAAAAGTCTTTTCTATCCTGTTAGGACCTTAAATACCGATCAAGTAAGCTATAATTTATATTTATCAGATTTTCCAAAGCTTAGTTATAAGCAAAGTAAAATGGAATTTTTCATACATTACGCGGGCGTATATTTCACTTCAGAGCAGGGATTTGTTGAAAAGGCATTCAAAGTGCGGCTTAACACGTGAAGTGAAGTATAATTCGTGCAGCGGGTAATGTACAAATTATGTTTATTCAAAGGGGACCAGGTCATCTACATTGAAAGTTGATGCTGATACAGCTTGATACTGTCAGAAAACATAATCCAGAGTGAGAAGTACATAAGTATAAATAAACAAGGCTCCATCAACGCAACCGACTGCCAATGAAAAACTTTTAAGTACTGGATTCAAAATTGTGCATTTTTTTGTTTCTTTTTAGTTCTCTTCTGTCAGTTAATTATTCGAATCATAAAAGCGATACTTTTGGAAGCAGATATCTGCATAAAATTACAATCCCGATGAACTCAGTAAACAAAGTGCATAAACTGGATCATTTGTCAAAGACCATCGACCTTTATTTGTTTTGAGATACGCAAATGCCACTCCAGCAAAGGGGTGTAGGGGTATGGCATGACAGTGTTCTTCCAAATCGTCCCACAAAAGATATATGAAAACGTGGTGCAATGTTGCCATAAACAGCTCAATATTAACTTAAACAAAATATGATTAGGCACGCTTTCACGCGACCATATGGAATGAATTTTTATCAAAAACCAAACCACGTTCTGTCAAATCTAATAATCTCCACCCCCACTTTGACACATTCATCTACCCAACCGCATGGAAGATCCCCTTAATTATTGAAATAACATACCAAATACGCATCCATAAATTATTCAAATGAGATTCATGACAATATCTAAATTAAAAGTTAAAACCAAAACAGCAATCCTTGTCGTCATTCGTAAATTATTCACCAAAAGATCCCCACCGAACAATAATAAACAAGGAGCATCAAATAAACAAACAACAACACAATCTGTAGGTAAATACCTGATGGAGGAAATACGGGTCTTAATTTAGTAGTAGTCCTTGCAATGAGTATCCCATTCAGAAGTAGCATCCACCACATGAAGTATTGGAATCCTTCCATTTTTGTTGCAACGGAATTTTTCCTTAACACGTTCTTAAACAAGTTTTAATTAATTTTTTTTTTTTTTTGTATATGTGTGTACTCCTAGGATCTCCTTTCAAATCCACTTGACATTGAAATCGTAGAAAATAAAAAACAAACTAACAGAGAAGAAAAAAAAAGGACCTTGCCACTCTTTCTCCGTCTACACCGTTAAAACAGAGAGCAACACACACAGAAAAAAAAAACACGTTTTCGCACTTTCAAAATATGGTGTGGAGTACTTAATAAGAATTCACTCGATATTTGATTTGATTCCACTTGAAAAATATAGAAAACGAAGAGGACGACGACACGAATTCGGTAAGGAAAACATAAATATTTCCACTTTGCAGCATCAATCGAAGATGGTTTTCCAAAACATCTCCCTCTTTTCAAACAAAAGGACGAAAGGAAACTTTTCTTTTCTTTATTTTCTTTTTTTTTGCTTTTGTACACGGGGTACTATAAATGTAAAGCTTCACGAAAGGATGTAACAGAGAAAAAAAGGAAAGCTTTTCACACAGAGAGGGAGTGAGAGCCGACCAATGAAAAAAAAAAAAGGACGAAATTGACAGAACCGATTAAAAATTCTCGATACGAACAGAGAAAAACGATGGAAAGCAGGACGATAAATCCTTTTGCAATATGTTTTCAGTTTTATACGGATAATCTCAAGGAATTTCACATAATTTCCACTTAAAAGGATCCACCATTCGTTTGCTGGTTTATTTGTCACAAATTCTTTCTTTGGAATTTTTTTTTTTTTTTTTTTCGTTAAAAGTATCTATGTATCGTGAGACACACACTGTATGAGTAGACTATGCGCTGAGCAAGCGTTACGTCCGAATTAATTTAAAGTTGGCAGATAACTGAAGCTGTGGCATCTCAGATTCGTCGTAATGTATCGAGCTTGACAGGTGCCTCCTGAGGAGATAGTAACGAAATTCTCAGTCTCTCTTGGTGTGCGCTGTTCTCTCTGATATGGACCAGTTTAGGCTTATCTCGATTGGGAATACAATCTGCGCATAGTGTGCAGTGGCAAAAGTTTTTCAAGTGGGGAAAATTTTGTTTAAAAGTTCAACTTCGGGCGGAGGGAACTGCGCACTTCCGACGGACAGGAATTCCAATGCTATAAGGGAAGAATCCTTTTGATGCTGGAAGGAAGAGCAGCAGTTGCAAATTGAAATGTCGGGTTAAGCCTTGTATTTAGTGGGGACGGTATCATTTGGATGTATATCCCTACAGACATACATAGAGCGGAAAAGAAATTAAGGATATGAGTTATGGTGATGGTGATTAGGGAAGCTTTTTAACCGAAAATTTCAATTTTGAAATTGAAGTGGGATAAGCCAGTAGCTGATGTTTTCTTTTTTTTCCGTTTTCCTGTTGGGAATAAGACGGCTGGAAAAGGAGGTTTTTTCTATTTATTTATTTACTCTTACGTATTCCCAGCGTGCTTATTTTGAAATTGACAAATCTTTTTAAGACGGAAAGCTTTCAACGATAGATCGATGGATCGGGTGGATTCGGCGATGAAATCAGATCCAGTAATTGAGTGACTATTTCAATCCTCTTAGAAAACCCTAGTGCACTCAAAATACCTCGGAAATACATCAATGTACCATCGAACACCCTATGTAGCATTGGCAACGCCATAATTATTCATCCCAATCAATTTTTGGAGGAAAGAATGTAACAATGAACGTAGAAAACGTGTTACCTGACGTAAAGGAAATTGGACTGGAGGAGGTGCTCTAAGTCGAGTAAAAGCAAATTTCCACTAAGTGATTTCCTTTTTTATCTTTCGCTCAATTCTAAAGCTTTTATGAATCTGCAGATATCGTTTATGGATTCACTACTTGTCCACTATTGTGACCGAAATATAACCTCAGAAATCCGTATCTAGGATAATAGAGGGCTGCACGATAGCAGAAATAGTGGAATGTATTCCTATTTACTTCATCATCACCCTAGGATGTATGAATTTCATCTGCAACTCCTTTTTTTCTGGGCCAAAAATCAGAATTTCCCTTTGAAAGTAATTGGCGCCCAACGTTGGACCTAAAATTCTTTAAGCGCATTGTATTTCCCTAAAAGACTCCAGGCTCAAAACCCTAATGTTTTTCACCTTTTCGACGCAATGGGCTAAAAATGAGATTGCTCAAGATAGACGAGTTATATCCCTTCCATGGAAGATATCCAGGAATAGTCCCGGAAACTGAACATTCAAGGTGTTGCTGTCAAAACCTGTAGAATGGCTTTCTGCTCAAGATGGAGCTTTAGTTTATTAGATGGAACTTGACAAAGAAAATGCGATATAAAAACTCTAGAAAAGCTAAGAGGTTATCCTGCATTTGTACAATGTATGTAAGGATAACTCGCGCATTATGGCTAGTAAAACAATGTCTATGAAGGTTCATAAGACAACTTTGAAATAAAGTATAACACTGGGAGTGCCAGTAGACAAACCTGACTGGGATTCTAGAGAAGGTTAAATAAATGCTTTAGAAATACACATCGACAGATTTATTCAGACGAATGGTACAAGGGCATGAGTGTTCTCTAACGTGTCTGACTTCAAAACTCTACGGATCATTGCAAGATATTTCAAGTCAAAGCAGTCTGTTTAAAAGATCGTCAAACGTGTACATTGATAGCCAGCGCCATTAAACTTTATGACGAATGAACTAGTCGAAAATGTCAACCGTAGTTTTGAAAGCGATTAAATTCCAAATCCTTGATAGCAAAACTCGTCAAAGGAAGGAGTGTAATCTATAGAATAGTGTCTTCATAGAAACTGTACGAATGACGAGGAACAGAAACACGCCATACATCTTCTGATCGCAATGGCTTGCAGCAAAAGCTCTAGGGTGTCCGATTGGTTCTACTGAATACAGTGCCCAATAACTCTCGGTTGAGCAGCAGAAGTCACCCATAATTTTTTCTAACCAATTTGTATCCAGTGATCGTATGTGCCGGTTAGACATACAGTGGTGGTGAAAAATAATTAGGTGTAGGTATGTTAAAAATATCTAGCCGTGGTCTAAGCTTGCATTGACATTTTAAGCGAGGAAGCCCCCTTAACTAAATAATTAACTATTCAGCCAGCGATACTGCGGCTGACCGCTCAGTCAAACAGACTTCAAAATTGTCGCACAGTCATTCTTTTAAATACTCAGACTGTGACGTGTCCCAAATATTCCTCATTTACGCAGAAGAAATTCGTGATTCCTCATGCATCTCCCAGAATATTGCGATCACTCTCGAAGTATGAAAATGAAATCGAAGCCTAATGTCAAAATTTACAAAATAGTGTCCCCATTTAGCTTGGACATCAACCACAGAAGTGAGAGCAACAAACAGCACCTAGATTTACTTAGATCTTCGAAAGTCGCTAACTATCTCTCTCTCTTGTTCGAAATTTCCGACGTTCTCATGCAATAAGCTAAGCAAATTTCAGAGTTTGCGATCATAAAGGCGAACCACAAAAATGCACGCATCCGCCTGCTAATGTCCAGTCAGCGGGAAGTCCAAACATTTTCTTATCAAAATTCCATTTAATCTAAATTGCCGAAAACCCCTTACTGAATTTCTTTCTCAGTAATTAAAATCGAAAAACACCCGATTGAGTTTTCAATTGCAATTCAATTCCGACGGAAAGATCAAATGGAAACTTGATTCCCAGACTTGATTAGATGCAAGGCCTGGAAACATTTTAACCCCTGATTATCTCGGGTTAGATTTAATGTCTCATTTGTTTTTCTGTCGTTTCATCTTTTTTTCTTTTTTTTTTTGTGTGAGTTTTAGCACATTTCGTATAAATTTGCAAATAGTCACAACTAAAAGCGATTACAAAGCCTCGTAACCTAATTTTTGTAGGTACCAGAGGCAGCACTGATATCGGTTTCTTTTGTGACAGAGAATTTCATTCACACACAGCGTATAGTACGTTTCATTTAATTGTTAATTGCGTTGCTTGCAAAAATCTTCGCTTAGAACAATGCCGTCAAACTGATAAAGTAATGCGTCAAAAAAAATAATCACGAGGTTTTGGGACGACATATGTACAATGCGCCGGGAAGTCAAGTACGAAAGTACGAAAGATTTCGACGTCTTATCTCTGTGGTGGAGTTCTGATTTTGAATCACAAGAAAGAGTTGTGTATGAATGTACAGGATGTAGTTGAAGCAGTTAGATGCATCTGAAATCTGAAATGAAATCTTCTTGGAACGTTGGTGATATTTTGACATGGGAACGTGCGTGGCAAGCTTGCCAACATCAACACCGCGTATCAGTCATATTTAAAACCTTTCGTCAACAACTTTATTGATTCCTATCAGTAAAATCTTAGACCAAGAGGTCCACAATCGATCAAATTTTGACTTACCATCTCTTTAACAACTTCAAGGCCACCTATGACAGCATCTATAGAAATGAGCTATATAGAGATACGCCTAATTTTGGCATCCTTGCCGACCTCGATCGCTTGTGCAGGATGACGATGGAGATACTTACTGCTCCATCAAGGTCGGTAATAATCCCACCGAGAACTTTGATGTCAAAAAAGGAACGCAACGAGTACAAAACAAAGTACAAAGTACGTATACGCTGACACCAAAAAGTGACTCGCAACGTCAACGAATCGGAAAAGACGTCACAAGGGACAGCTGTCACTTCGGGGAAATAAGGGACGTTGTCCACTTTTGCTGTGCTTTCACATCGGACAATAGCATCATTGGTGAATCAAATGAAAAACAACTTTTTCCAATCGCTGTCTCTTTGGGCTGCGAAGGCAATTGAGTGGTAAGGTCCTGGCACGAACAACTAAGGAGACTTCATATCATCCCACTTTACAGCGCGGAAATATGGACGTCAACGAAGGCCGATGAAAATATTCTTGGTCCTTTTGAACTAAAAAAATTTTCGTTAGATATTCGGTCCTATTTGCGGTCACGAATACGAACTATACAGCGAGTAAGTAAGCCCCTTAAAGTCATTGGGTGTAGAGCAACGTCAGGACCGCAGATTCTGCGGCAATATTGAGGAAGCCCCAGGGCACCTTCTAAAGGAATATGGAGCACTGATCCACAAAAGAAAAAGACGCCTGGATGCCGACCAACTATCAGAAGATGATCTACCATTGTTAGATCCACTTTTGGACTGGAGGAGGTGCTATAAATCGAGTAACTCATCGACAATTGCTCCAAGTCGGGGGAGCACAATAGATCAACGAAGGTCGCAGTGCGTCTATACCCCTATAACCAATCTACCTTAAGATCATTGATGTCAAGTTGCCTCTAGCAAAGGCTGGTCTTATGCATGGCTTAGCCCTGAGTGTTTGTTTCTAGTCCAATAGGCGTTACTGGATCCTCGAAATTTGCATAGAAACGCAGCAATTCAAGACGGGGAGTACCAGCAAGAAAAAACACAAAGACTGACTGAGCCCTTAGCATGAAGGCACAGCAGCGTAGGTGGAACTAATTTTTGTACTTAGGGAATGCGAACTAATAGACTGCTTCCGGATACAAATAAGTAAATGCCACGAAGAAGTTAAGTTCTACATTAGTCAGCTGCTAACCGGAATGATTGTCATCGAGCTTCGTCAAGGTTCGGGTTCAAATCTCCCGTCTCCGTATCTCAATGGAGTTTCAGCATATGCGTGGGTTTCAGAAAGTGCGAAGCATGCATTTTTTCACTGCAAACACAGAGTAGAGAACCCCTTAAGAATCAGTTGAAGCTCCGGGAATGTACCATATGTATGTTGTCGTCAAGAAAATGCAACAGCGACTGTTCTAAAAGAACCATGAACGTCCGATTTAAACTGTAACTATGGGCGGCGTTGCGCACTGACTAGTGGATTGGGATACTGAGCAGGAGGTTCGAGGTTCGATTCCTAGAAAACACCAACAAGACTTTTAGCGGTCCTACCTCTCTCAAAACGTCTCTGACAAAAGTCCAAGAGTGATACCTGTCACAAGAAAGCCTAAGCTGTAGGCCCCTCCTGTTTGTGCGAAGAAATATAACACGTACAACACAAATGGTCCCGAGAAGCTGGGTCCTGGAACACATAGGTTCTGTTGCCCCAAATATCTCCTCATTTTAGGAAGTCCTATGGAAGATGCGACTTTCACTTGCAAAAAACTTTAAGTTGTCATCAATTTATTTTCAAAGTGTCAACAAACTTTTCGACTTCACTATGACGACTTCCCTAAATGATAAATAACAAATCAATGTCAGTTTGGTAAACAAATTCCCGTTGATAGGAAACTAAACATTTTCAAAGATTGTTTCAACACAGACGCAGAGAACAGAGCTGATTATCTCTAGGTTAAGGGTTAAGTTCATTTATTTTGTAGGTTCTTAGAAAATAGATAGTTTGCTAAAAACTTATGCGACTTTCAGCAGAAATTAAATGTCATTCGATGTATCTTTTGCAAATATTGCATAAAGTAACTCGAAATTATTTCGAAACTATTTCTGGCTACAATTTTGTAAGTTTTTATAGATTATACTCGTAGATACAAAAATATTGCGCAATATGAATAGAATAACAAAATTGTTGCTAATAGATCGTAGTTTAGTGAAACTTGTTTTTGGCTGATGCAAGTACAAATTAGAATCAGCTTCGATCTACAAAGTCAACAAAAAAGATCGCAGTATCTGTTTACAAAAATATAGATCAACACAGAGCAGGTTAGGGCACTATGTTTGGCATAAAAAAATATTTGACTTACTACAAGCAGTTCATGTATTTGGGAACCTGTTTATGAAACGCAAGTCAGTGCAAAAATTTAGTCAGCCTGCATGCGCGTTCCTTTTCAGTGGTGCCTTGTGAAACCTGCCAAAGTAAAACTGATGCAAGACTAAGAGTGAATTTCAAGGTGAGGTCTTACTCTTTGGATTGGGGAAATGAGATAAATACCCGGGCAATGGACGCGTTACAAGGACAGTGTGGTGAAGTGTTGCTGATGTGCAAGTAGCGATGGGAACACTTTATTATGATGCAAGAAGGTGCTGAGAATAGGTATATACCTCCCTCTATTCAGAACGGATTATTAGAGGGTTTCTAGGGCGGTGTAGTAGAGAGTTTTGGCATTTGCAACCTTTCACTTGGAACTAGAAATTAATGGCAACTGGAAGTTCGCAGTATCGGCGTCATTATTGATTCTGATTCAAGCTATTAGGTAACTACAAGGCTCAAGGATGGCTTCAGTTTATTTGAAACTTCAAGAAAGTGTTTAAACAGTAAACACTTCAGTATTGTCCATTGTGGCCTCATTATTACAGAGGTAGCCATTATTGGGTATAAAAATTGGCGCCCAATGGAAATGAGCAACAAATTCAGTGCAGTGAGTGCCAAAAACGAAAAGAAAGACACCAAAGCGGTGTCCTTTAGGGTTAAGAACATAACATATTGCGGAGTAAACTGTGACTGCTAATGCTAAGGACACCTTCTTAATAGCTAGAGATACTCGAGAGTTCGAGAAGATACTCTGCAATATTAGCATCACTGCAAAGTCGCTGTAGTGCACGGTGTAGATCACGGTGATAAAGTTCTCTAGAAAAGGACTTTGCATCATCGAAAATCAGTGCAAGTTGAAATTGAAAAGTGAAGGAATGATTCTTGACACCCATGTAACTGCTATGATGAACAAAGGATAAGAAAGCCGTTGATTCACATCTCCCTAGCAGATAAAAATCAGGGACGAAGTCACAGTATTATTCGCTGCTTGTACAGTATGGTAGTGAGACCAATCATCAACTAAGTAATGCAAGCTTGGAAAAAAACCCTCGGAGACTTGGTTGTAAATGCATACAGGAGCAATGAGATCATTCATCGTACAGACCTTGGGAGGACTTCGTGGGAAGACGTAAGTGACAGGCGCAAGACTACGACATGGAAAATGGAAGGTCCACTTCCCGATCGAAGCCATTGAGGAATTCAATAATGAAGGCAAGATATACTGTGCCATTCTGAGACCCTTAGTCAGCAACCTGATTAGCCCCTATCAGTGTAGTTTCAGGCCAGGAAAGTCTACAGTCGAATAAATTTTAACACTCGGGCAGATCCCAAAGGAAACCCAAAAAGTCCAAATCGATAGCCACCATTTTTTAATCAATTTTAAGGCCGCGTATGACAGCATGTATAAGGACGAGCTATACAGAGCCATGTCTAGTTTTGGCCAAACTCGTTCGCCTGTGAAGGATGACGACGAAGAACGCTCGCTGCTCCATCCCGGTCAAAAAAGGATTCAGACGAGGTGACACGCTGTCATGTGACTACTTTTGCAACCAACATCGGAGGTAGAATCTTTCTAGAGTCTGTTGAACTGTCACTGGTCCGTTCGCCAGTATCGACAAAGAAGCTGCCAAAATTCGTGTAAATGAGGCCAAAACCAATTGTATGCTGTCAACAAAAAGCGACACAAACATCGACGAATTGGACAGAACGTCACAGCCGGCAGCTATAACTTGGAGGTATCTCTGCCATAACTTCTGACCTCAGCATAAATAAAACAAAGAAAAACTCTTGTCAATCGCTGTTTCTTTAGGCTGAGAAGGCGATTGAGTAGTAAGGCCCTATCCCCAACCACAAGGGAGTCTCTATACGAGACCTTAATCATCCCAGGCGTGCTTTATGGCGCTGAAGCATGAACTCTGTCGAAAGCGGATGAGGATATCTCCGGTCGTTTCGAGAGAAAAATTCTTCGTAAAATACCTTGCTTGCGTCGACGACTTTTGGAAGAGAAAATTCAACCACGAAATATACGAGCTGTGCAGCGATATCGAAACTGCATATCAGTCACCTAAGATGGCTGGGACATGTAGAGCGAATGGACGACACCAATGCTCCAGCTCGCAGAGTCTTCGAATCCAATCCGGAGGAACAACGCAGTAGAGGACGACCTCGGCTAAGGTGGCGCGCGCAAGTAGAAGGGAACTTCAACCAACTTGCAGTGCGCAGCTGGAGTCAGTTACCTAAGGACCGAGCTAACTGGAGAGGCTTGTTGGTTGAGGCCCAGGTTCACCCCGAACTGTAGCGCCATCTAAGAAAGTAAGATTGCCTCGCTATAGGGATCAATACAACTGGCAGTGCCCGTAATAGAAACACAGCTCGACGTTTGCTTGGCGACTCGTGACTGTCCACCGTCCAGCTAACCGCCTCGTAGTGTGGTTGCAGGATTAACTGGTATCTGTTGTAGGTGTCCAAGGACATACATATGTCTCTAATTTATAACCCAAAATTGCGGTCCAAAGTCCAAACACATTTGCAGCATTAACTTCGATGTCTTTACACGGACATCACGTCTGGACTTTCCATAATCCCTAATGGAACACTGCAGGAAGCCAAACTCTTCCTTCTTAGCTGCTTCCTATCCACTCCGTAAATGTTCGTCTATCTAAGATTTTAAAAATCTTTTTTTTTTTTCAAATTTAATCCTAGATCCTGCGTTCGTTGTCAGTTGACACTTTGCTCCTCTATTCACAGTTTTCTTTCGGTTTTTTTTTCTCTGGTGGATAAAAATCTATGAAAGTGGAGAACCATAATGCAAAAGATTCCATAGGTGATGTGATCCTAGCAATGGCTTCCAAATATTTCATATTTAGATAAAGTTTCATCTCACACATGGGGGGGGGGATAAGGAGCACGTCTCTCAAGTAACCGTGAGTGTGTATTGACCATGATGTTGACTCGAACGCAAGTTAAGTTTACCCATACTCACTCGCACATATAGATAGTTTGGTTGGAGGATAATCCTGAGTGTGATGACTTGATTTAGTCCTTTTAGCCCGCTCTCCATCCCCAAAAATGTGCGAGCGCTCGGCACTACCAGACTACATATTACACATGTCTTACAGAATGTCGCTCAAGGAGCACAGAATGGATTTATCATTCTCTAAAATAATTTGATAAAAAGAACACGTAAAGGAGAGAACAGGGGGTATGATATTTTGACATTGACAAAGGGCTCATACGTATAACTTCGAGTGCTTGTGTGTGTGTATGTGTGTAAAGGGAGCTTTGCGCGTTCAGTAGAAAAAAAGGAAACATTTCTGCGAACATTTTTCTTTGGCTCCTTCACATTCCATTGTCTGGTATGAGAGGAATTGCTTTAGAAGGATGCCTTTTTCTTTTATGCCAGTTGCCACAGTATACGAGTACTCGTACATAAACTTGTAGTCCTGCTAAGGGTTTTGTTTCTCTTTCGGTTTTAGTTGCTTTATTTCACAGAAAGAGAAAGATACTCGTACTATTCGTTTAGTTGTTTTGTTTATTTATTGCCAGGATTAAACTAGTTCCTTTGTTGCAATCTATATTGAGAGGGAGGGGGTGAGTGTAGGGAAAATAGAAAAGAGCACAGCAGGACGACGTTCAAATCAAGTCATTCCATTACATTGGTTGAGTTTATTTATAAATTTAAAAAAAGGATTTCTTTTGTGCTGGGTGTTTATTAGGGAATCCGAGTCCATGAGGTGGCGTCCTCCTCCCTACTTTGGAATGGGGTAAGGAGCATTCCGAACGTGGTTTAAATTTTCTATTGCCACAGAATGGATGTTATAAATAATCCTTTTTTTGTAGGATATCTTGGGAGGTGTATCGGTAGCTGGTTCGCCTCAATCAAGGTGGTGCGTTGTTACATTCATTTTCTTTAGGGGTAGATTTAGCGGCCAGGCGGAAAACATATGAGAATGTCAAAGAGAAAAAGGAAACCCTGGGCGGTATCGAGCTGTTATAGATTTAGTGATATTCTCGTCAAACACACTTGCTTTCATGCATACTCGATGCTTCAAACAGATTCATTGACCGCAGATCCATACCCCAAGGCCCAAGCAAAAGATTTAGAGCTGAATGATGATTGGTGCATTCGCGTTTGCTCCTTTGCTGTGCTAGACAGAACCCACTGATGACGTGGCGTGGTATCAACTGAATGAAAGTTATGATTTCAAGAAAAACTCTATTTCACTTTGCTTATTTCTCAGCATGAGGACATCTTTCAAGGAAGAGATATGGGTAAACCTTTCTCATAAATAGATGTTTTCGCAATTTCCTAAGGATCTTCTACACGCGATAAAGGTCCAGTAGTCAAAAGACGTCAAAATACCGAAAGACAAAGTGGTAGTGGATTGGTCACACCTTGCCGAAGACAGTTCAATTGCGAAGTACGCCATGTAGTGGAATCCATTTAACCAATCAGGCAGACGAGTGGGCCGCCCTAGGCAAACATGGAGGAGGACAGTCGAGGAGGAATCAAGATCAAGGAAAACTTGGAGGGACCTCAAGCGCATTGCAGAACTCCGAACACAATGGCACGCAGGCGTTGTGACCCCCTAAGCCCCACGAGGGAGAGAAGAGAAATGAACCAGTTAATTGCGTAACATTACATCTCCAATGTGCAATGATCTGTCAAGATCGGATATTTTCAGGAGACCAATAGTATATTAGAGGTCAAGCAGAAATGCATTCTGTTCGAATTCCGAAAGCAATTTAAGCCACGCCTGGAAATATGCTATAAAAAAATGTTTCTTATAATTTACTCCCGAAGATATGTGACGTTATATTTAAATTATGCTGGAAAGTCCAGTGCTTGCTAAACTTCATCGATATTGACGTAGTGTGATATGAGTCCAAGCAATTCGCGTCTCGAAAATGGTCGCGGCAAGCTTGGCCTGCCGAGTTCTATTGCGCCAGATATTTGTATTTTATTTGTACTACATCCGGAGTTTTTTTTACTGATGACAGAATCCTAATATCAGCTTTCTTCAGCGACAGATTCGAAAAAGCAACTACTTCTTCAGAGACCCGACCAAGTCATCATCAGCGTTATCCACTCAACGGAGATCTGAATAAAATGTCGAAGAGGACGATAGTAATTGCAGAACACGTACACATGCTGTAGCAATAGTGTATGGCAAACAAAACCAACCAACGGATACAAAGAGATTCTGAACCATATTCAAAGGAAGTTTGGCGTAATGACCCGCAGTGGTTTAGTTAAATGTTTGGAAACACCTTATGTCCTTATAGCCAACCCTTGACTTAACTGGAAGACAACGACAACGAGTCCATAAAGCATACATCTCTGCTTGAAAAACAGTGGCATGCACACCTAACGAGTAGTGAAGTCTTATGTTGTCAGTCTCCACGAAGGCACCAGACCCAGACCCTTGACCGGTTTTGGAGCCATTCGTGAAGATTCTACTACAGCCCAGTCCACATTCAGACTCTGGCCAAAGCCAATTCTGAACGCAAGGAAAGTAGACTCTAAATTTGCACAACGGCCGAAGTTACGGTGTCATTGTAACATGGCCTGATCACGTATTCAACATCGCACAATCTGCGTCAATGAAGCTTAGATATCTGTTTAGACCAATGCGATACTTTATATCGACGTAGCTACTTTTTCTATGAAAAGAACGTAAGTAAAACTGGGTCCTGGGTGTTCTTCTCATACATTCTCTAAATTTATTCGAGCAATAGGGAGCTAAAGTGCAAGTTTCATAGACAATTTTATATTAAAGGCTCGCGAAGTAGATACATATGTATGTGTCAATGGACGTCGTTGTACTAAGCAAGCCCCCAGGTTCTATCAACTAGCACTAACGTAAACAACTCTCCTCGAAAATTCTTCTCTGTTACAGACCATGTAACCCTTGGAGTTCCCTGCCAAAAGACATACTTCCAAAAGCTTTTAGTCACCATTGAATCAAAAGTAAAATTAACACGCAACTGCAGATGCCTAGGAGCAGGTGTCAACGCAATGCGGTGCACTATTGGACGTCTATCTATTCCCGCCTCAAAGAAGACTTTAAAAAATGAATCTACGACGCATATGCATAGAGTGGAATGGTCTTGACCTCCAAATAGAATCTGCTCAAAGCATCCTTACACAGTCCCGATACATTGTAAAACTTCCCTCCGATGAATAATCGGCTAATGTTATCCCTGAGCATCCTACCGCTGACTACAAAATCACAATTCATGTGAACCTGTATGATTTATGATAAAGCCCCTCAAAAGCTGCTGCAATTCATAAAAAATGCATGACCTAGGTTCCCGCAAGAACTGTCGCGACTTTTTTTTTTTGCGTTTCGCTAAAACGCAACATATGTACCCTGAACCATACACAACAACAATTGATGACGATGATGAATGAGTGCAGGGAATTGCTTTCTTTGTTTATCATCCCCGCATATCCTCGTACCTATACCACTGAGCATAGTATATACCCATAATGGATGGAGCCAATTTCGAGTTCGATTACTGTTCTGCATGCGGAGGCAGCTCCCATCCCTTCCCCGTGAGTATCTTGCCACATACCATTCCCCATTGGGAATATAAAACAGAATTCCGCATAAAATTCCAAAACACAAACCGCATTAGTTTCATACACACGCTTTTCTCGATACTTTTCCCTACATTTGATTCCTGCAAGATACTTTTCGTTCTTTTTTTTTTGCACAGCAAACAAGAAGAATACCAAGAAAAAGAAAGAAATAAACCGCAAACTTGTTAAGCAGATTAGAAATCCAGAAGAGAACACAGAGTATAGTGGTAGGATCCATCCCTGCTCACTCCAAAACTATAATTACTTGAAAAACAAAGAAAACAAACTTTCCAATTGACCCCGATATAACAAGAAGAACCAATTTTATCGAAAAGTCCTTGTTATTACCCGTCCCTGTGTATCGTATCCCACCATAGCACATTCTCTGTCTGGCTATTAACGCCAAAGGACACACAATGCGCGCTGCTGGTGTTGACCTACCCCACCGACCCATCGACCCACCGACCCGTTGTGATGCAATGAAACTGGCTCATGACATGACCTCTATCGACAAAAGTAGAACTATCGAGTTCCATTGCAAATGTTTACAGGAAATCTTTTTATGTTTTTTTTTTTTTTTTTAAATTACTCAAGACGAGTGGTAGGACTGAGTGGTATGCGGACAAAAAAACCCAGCACCAGCACAAAGGATAAAAAATTGTGGGAAAATAAACACAAAGGAAGGAAGCTTTGTGTAGCTATGATGTGTCCCGCATTTTTTTGTTTTTGTTAATATCGCCATGGATTAGGGATACATGTCACTTTGTGATGATGCATTGTAGATCCTTTGCATTTGTCATCAACAATACTTATGGTTGCATCCATCATCTAAGCGGCAAAGCAACCTACTTCCACAAGACACTGTTTGAACTTAAAGCGTGTGCACTTTAAGGAAAGTGAAAAAGGATTCTCATAGCAAGGATATTTTACTAAACAATGTTTGCTTTTAAGATTGTATCTTCGAACATAAAAAAAAAATATGCGAACTCACGTTCCAAATGCTATTAAGAGCTCTCGGAAAAAATTATGCAAATGCAATCTATTCGCACGTGTTTTGCATTAAGGAGAGAAAGCCTGCATTTTTTTTTCATTTTTTTTTTCTATTCCCTAACAAGTGAATTGTCCTTGAAGGCAACTTCTTGACACCTTGTGGAACGTAATTTTTTAAAATGCGTTATAGGTCGACATTGCATCTGGGTTTTTATTCTGGTGGAGCATTGTTGCGTTGGTGGCGAGGGCGGATGTTACTAATGCTGTAGGGAGCAATGAAAGGATATTCATTTGATGATTGAATAAGATAATAAGGAAGAGCACTTTAAGAGAATTTTTTCGATGTATTTTCTGATTTTTCCAAGCGAGAGAACCGTCGAATAAAATAAAGTTTAGAGATGCTTGCTTTACGTGATCATAGGGACGGATGAGATGACTATTTCGGTGACCGAGCAATGGAGGAGATACTTGTATCGAATGAGGGAATAAGTCCTTTACACACACAACCAAACGGTAAAAGGTGGTGACTGTGATTGGTGTTGAACATTTGTGGTTACAATCTACAATCATCGCATATGCAAAGGAGGCGATTGTATGTCGTTTAAGAACTACGTAGGCATGCTGCACCATAATGTTGCTTAAAAGACCTTCTGAAAGCACTCTCTGGGCATCGTAAACAGTTCTGCCCCAATTTAACAGCACGTATTCGTGTGGTTCTCGGCCTGGGACACAGTGGGGCAGACAGTAGAAAAAGTGGGCATTTCCTAATAACTTGCGAGATGCATTAAAAAAAAGACAATTTTTGACGCGACGTCGTCTCGTGCTGTGCCTTTTAAATTTTCTAGTACAAATGGAAGGGACCTACCGTTTCAAGGCATAACCGAAAGGCGAATTGAGAGGCTTTCTCAAGAGAAGATATAACTCTCGGAAGCTAGTAGATATCCGCCAGGGGTTTAGCATCCACCCACGAACTTCCCGCTTAGTAATCCAATGCCTGGCTTACCATTGAGCTGCGGCGCTTTCAACGGCTGGTGTAGGTATGTTCGTGAAACTGACATCCTGCGTTCTCTTCCAAAGCACACAGATGAAGAATTGCACCACACCACCCGTTACTGTGGAGGAGCTGCTAAAGGCGCCCGGACCCGGCGGCATCCTGTACAAGGCAATAAAGGCGGCTGTAAAAAAGAGACCAGACCTCCTCATATCGCCTATGCAGAAGTGCCTCGAAGAAGGAACCATTCCGGTAAAATGGAAAACGCAGCATTTGATCCTGCTACCAAACGGATAGCAGCCTATGACCTCCTAGTGGGATTTTTAAGGACGGAAGTGATGTTGTGGTAGAGCGGATGAACCAAATCAGATGTGGTTGAATAAATGCTGACTTCTATATAACCTCTACGAGTGTCTGCCCCATCTAAAAAAAAAGCCAATCCCAGCCAGTCTTGAAAGAACTTCAGAGGCACAGATTCAATGCTCCGGCCGGTGGAATCTTCGAATCTACCTCGGAGAGACAACGCAGTAGAAGACGGGTGCAGAAAGTGGCGCGCTCAAGTTGAACATGACCTCAAAAACTTGGTGTGCGCAACTGGGAACTTTTAGCTAAGGCCCGGCCTAGCAGAAGAGGCTTGTTAGTTGAGGCCTAGGTTCACCCCAAAGTGTAGCGCCACCTGAGTAAGTATTTAAATTGTCGAGAATGGTATAAGGCGATGACCGAGCCAGGACACATTAGGATCATTGGGAATGAGATCTCTCAGAGGAAAAATTCTCAGGGCTTAAGAGTGTGCTGGGTCCAACAATGTACTGAGTCTGAGCTTCCACTCATAATTGGGTTTCATAAGAAGAAAATTTTGTGAGATTCTCCAAGATGTAGGCAGACTAAGTGAATGCTGCCAGAAGTCTGTTAGAAATTCGCAGCATACTGACTACAGACAACTTTAGACTTTAGACGCTTTAACGAGGCACTATGAAGACACAACAATCTGGGATGCTTGTGGAGAGAGCGACTTTATACCAGAACTCTAGCTTAGGTTAGGCTAGGTTGAAGAGGCTGCCAGCTAAGAGTCGCCAACAACACAACACGACCAATGGTAGGTCCATTATGATGCCATGTGGATCATGGAAGAATGTTTTTCTCCACCATTAAACCATTTTGAGCTTCTTATCAAGCGTAGGAGGCTCTTAATGTCGACATCCATCAGGTCGCCTATATCGTTGTAATATGGGGCTCCTAAGTGGAGCTTCCTTCTGCGGAAGAGAGCTCGGTAGAAGCAAAGAAGGTGAGGAATAGTTCATTCTTCTTCTCCATCCATGCAGCTTCTACAAAAGTCGTTCGCAAAGAGGCCTAGCCTTGTAGTGATGACACCTATTGTAGTGCCGATATGCAATCTGTCCACTTGTCCACCTAAGATTTGTACTCTCGACAGCATCCAGCTTACCTAAAGTGCCTTCAGCCAGCGGGATGAGTATAGTTGATCGTACTCTGACCAGTTCATCGGACTTACAATTCCCTGGAATATCCCTATACCCCGGCACCCAACACAGGTGAAGCTCAGCCATCTCCACAAGAGACGAACGGCAGTCTAGAGCCACTAAGGAATTTATGGAGGTCATCCATTTAACCCATTAAGTATGAACTTACCTCTAAGCCTGCATTCTGGTATCAATTCATCACTATGATCACTGCAATCGGAGTCTCCATCGCATACGAAACGTATGGGAATGCACCGCCCATTTGCGCACTCAAACTGCTTGTCCTCGCATTTGCTTAGCAGGCTTTGCGCTGAAAATAACAAAAGAAACCGTTCGTTAAAGTCTATTGAAATACGAAATAAAAATAAATGTAGTCTAAAAAATATTACTGCAACTCTCTGTTTAATATTTCCCCAAATTGATTGATTTCCCCTTTCCGCTTCGATGACTCAAAGTATCTACAAAACTCCATTTAACTTGGTTTCTATCACTGCTCCACTAAGACCTGCGTCAAATATCTTTCTCTTACTTTACGAGTTCTGTGGCGCGGATTTGAGAAAATACACCAACAAAATGACTTATTGGATTGGGAGCACCGAATTTATCGTTATCCTTGGACGGTTAGACGGAAAAAATATCTCTCCCAATAAATTATCAACCATTTATCTACTACACCCATTTCATTGCACATTGCGCTCGCAATTATTATTTCACAGAGGGAAAAGGAACATTCATTCTCCTAAGTATTTTAATTCAAAGTTATGAAAGTAATAACTGAATCTGCAGCATAAGACTCGCTTCTATAGATACTTTTCTGAAATATATTTATGTGTGCTATCTAACCCTCGCCCCCGTCAGCTCACAGCTACCACACAAGATGTTCACTGAACTCTATATAATCTTATTATTTCATTAGGATACGATGTATCTACGAAAGAGCGCATATACATCTAGTGATTCAGTGATTCTTCCCAATTAATTTGTGCTAAATGGCGCGGGAAGAATTCGACATCATGTCTCGACACCAAATAAAATGAATACATTGAGGTCAGTGCAGAATACACTGATGTGGGAACGAACCATAACCACTACCGGTATACACAGGGATACAATGACATGTGAATCGATAAAAAAGAAGCCCAACAAAATTCTATAGATACACCTATACGAGTATACTAAGCCAAGATGTATTGGACATATTTTGTGGCTCTGAGGTTAGGGAAATATACTCGTAGTCGTATAATGAAAATTGGATCGATTTCGATTTTGTATTTGGAAACGTGGAGGTTCGTCTTTCGCTTCAATTGACAAATTTGTTAAGTGACTTGAGAGTTGGTTTTTGATTTAATTGATTTTTTTTATTGGATAGATAAATCGGTGTAAATGGGAGGATGGTCAGTGACAAGTGGAAGGTTGAATGCATTTGCATTCGATACTTTATCTTCCACCAAAAGGTGGACACCGAAAGGCGGACTCTTCAGCAAAGCAAGGATCAACCTCTAAGTTCTCTGATCCAGAACCATTTGCTGCAATTGGAAGAGAAATGGTGGAGTACCTGACTAACAACTGGACCGCGGCGGAACACCAGAGAAGGTAGGTCGTCAACCGTGGAAGGGTGTAGGCAGGCTAGAATGTCTACTAAAATGCTACTTATAGGGAAGTCCTAAGCTTGGAGCGAAGAGCACTGAAATGGGTGGTAGCGTTATCTACAGGTCATGGAAATTTTGGTTATCACCTAAAGAAGATGGGCCTTCTGGAGGATGATACCTGTGAATTATGTCTGAAGGAAATCAAGACGGGGGTACATATATTGAGTCAATCTCCGACATAAGCTAGCAGAAGAAGAGAGGTCTTTGGGCGCCACTGGGTAGAAACGAGGAATAAAAGCCAGAATGGAGAAATTCCGAGTCTCTCAGGCTAAGTAGGATCGTGGAAGAGTGACGAAAAGAGACCCATAACTGTGGTCTGTTAGAGTCCACCGAAGACCGAGCCAGGAGAAGGGAGGAGCAGAAAATCCTGTTCTTGAAGAAGAGAGCATACGCAGACTCACAGCTCAATGAAATCGTACAGTCGCGCGACAAGAACAATATCCGGCAGTTCTAGAGGAAAGCCAAGCAATTGGCAACTGAGTACTAAAGCAAGACAGGATCGCCTTAAATCTACGACATAGTGAGAGGGAGTTATGGATGTCTTTGATCTGCGTAATATCTCGATGCACCCAGCCGGAAGGGACAACAGCTTTGGCAAAAGCATAAGCAGCAAGAAATAGTACCGAAAGGTTTGATCATGGAAGAACGGCCAACCAAGAGAGATATAAAACCCTTTCTCAAAATGCTATTCCTTGCTAATGCGGACATGTACCAAAAGCATGTTGGGAGAACCAAGGCGTTTTCATCATTCCCAAAGCCAGTGAAGCAAGTCACATTTGCGCTGAAGATTTAAGACCGATAAGTCTGAGCCCCAATATCTTATCCCGGGTTCAGCATGCGTACTCGAAAGGGAAAAGTGTTGAAGCTGCACTTCATGGCGTGGCCAGTACGATTGAAAAGCCTTTGAAAGATGAGCAGTACACCCTGGCGACATTCTTGGACATGGGACTACTACTACCTCTGGATCTATTTGTAGAAGAATCTGCAGCGAGGAGTGTGGTAAGATTAAGCCAATCGGAGAGCTGGAAATCAAGCTTAAAGATGTTAGCACAGACTATGAGCCATAAGCTGTTTTCCAGTTCATTTCATAGTCGGGAAGAGTGGGAGATCTCCATCTCCATCTATACTGATGGATCCAAGATGGATATACGCTTAGGTTCAGGGACAAGTGGATTCGACTTCCAGACTGCAGCATTGTTTTCCAAGCAAAGGTCGTAAAGGGTGACAAGAGCTGCCGGATTTTCATACAAATACAATCGAAGATCATGCGTTGCTATCGCGAAGAGCTACGGATTCTTGGTACGCAAGCACAATATTAAGCTCTGCTGAGTGCCCAGACACAATGATGTTTCAGGAAATAGGAGGGCTAACGAAGTGTCAAGGGAAGGCTCAGCACTAGATGATATATGTAGAGAGTATGCCTGAAAACTATCTTCGAATATCAGCCCCATATGCCTCATCTACAAGAAAGACGGTCCATTGTACTACCAGGCAGCAACTCTTTGTTTTGGTGTGGTAGTTGGAGAAACTCAAATTTTATTCGTTTCTCCGTTGGGCTTGATGGCTGTGGTTGCTGTTCTCCCAGCGGGGCTTGGACTTACACCAGCTAGGTCACAAGCAAATACACTCCGTAGCCACCACTTTAGACCGAGGCTCAGTTGCTGGACTCTATGACGCGTTGAAGTGCTCAGCCTTTTACAAACACTTCGGTCAACAGCAGCAATTGTTCTGTCTGCGCGCACCGATAACTTTGTTTTTGAACGTCCTAACATCAGCCCCTGAAGGACTCTCTTTTTGACTTTAAACTTTGGAAACAGTTTTTAATATTTTCCATCGATCTTCAAGGGTAACACGATCTACTTCTTATCGAGGAGGCTTGACACTATAAATTAGTCAATATTTCAAGTGTTGCCATCGTCGAAGTACAAGGTCCTTAAAAAATAAACCAACTGATAGCTCAACCTTCATAGGTAGAAAAGAGGACAGCTCTTACTGCCCAGGGAAGGCGTACTGCATAGAAAACCCCTGACATGTGTTATTCCAATGCTGACAAAGAAGATGTGCCTTCTGGCCTATCGGCGAAAGGGAAGCACCGAGAAGAAAAATCAAAAAATCGGGCCACACAAAGAAAGAAGCCCAACCCAAAAGGAATATGCAAACAAGTGAGAGTCGAAAGTAGGCTATATTATGTACCCTCGTTATCATAACGGCAGTACCGCGAGATATGGGGTGGCCGAGGATGTCGGTAAAAATATGGCATGGGGAGACGACGGATTTTCAGCGAATATTTAAAAATTAAACCCATAGACCTACCCACCAACCCATCACATTAATTATTTCAGTGTTCGACTAATGTAGGACATCCAAATACATGTTAAGGACAACATAAGACAACAAATTGTGTACAGCACATTACCAAGGATTTTGAAAAGGTAATATCCCCAAGGTTGATGTGTTCCTTGACAGTACCTTGAAACAGCCTAAACAAAAGACATTTATTCACCGTTCTGTTTGAGGCAATTTGACTGCATTCTTAATGAAGCATATCTTCAAAGACAAAAAAAAACCAGAGTATGAGGGTAGACAACCTTGACAGCAGAGTGTGTAGAAGCATCTGTCCATAGAATAGAGTGCGAAAAATAAGTCGTAATGTCCGATTGCAAGGAATACACAAAATCAATCAAAAATCAACGAACATTCGCAACAACTAAAACCCTCACTTCCTTCGTTAAAACAGAGACACAGTGCAACAGATTATAAGGGTCCTGCAAGAATTGATTCTTTTTAAACTCCTTAAACTAACAAGACAACCCACTTTCATAAATTAAAGGAAAAGGATTCCAAAAAGAGGGTTAACATGTCAAAGGAAAATGATGTGTCATTCGATGCAAAACAATGCCACCAGCAGGTCAAGGACAAATTCCAACTAAGAACCTTTCCAATCACAATTATGAGGGATGCGTCCTTGTTTAAGTAAGTGATTGTGTGCACCCCATCAAAGGAAAACTCTCACTAATTATCGTGAGATAAAGGGTTCACGGCTTCCTACAAAAAATACGCGCTGTGCATAATTTAAATTTTCCTATAATAAAATTCTGTTGTTGACATTAAGTCCCACAAAAAATTACGATAACGATACGACATACGATATATTTGCGAAACTATGTCGTAAAGTCTGTGGAAGTATCGATCGCACTTTACCACCGATTGCTCAATAAATTATTGACAACTGCACATTGTACCCCATTAAACGGTTATGCCGTTATTTTGTTTTTTTTTAGTGACATTGAAGGTCTAAATTTCTGTTATGCCAATCATAATAAATTTTTGGCAACTTAATTAGCACGAGGCCTTTTTCTATGATTAACGCTGATTATTCTAGAGAAAGTGTTTACTTTTCCTTATCATCAAGTCTAGGCCGGTATTTTTTTTTTTTTTTTTTTTTGTTGACTCATTATTTTTAAGTGACTTTTTTGAAAAATGTTGCCCTGTCATGGTTTTCGTCACCTGTCTTTTTCGATTGAATGAGATTGAATGATTGAATGAGCATGTGTTGTGAAATTGTTTGAAATTTGAAGGAGCACTGCTGGAAGCGGGCGGAGGTTCGGAGTTGGACTGATGCTAACTCCAGCAGCAGGAAGCAGCCTTATATCCTGGAAAACTCACAGTGACCGGATATTGACAGCTAGATTCCAGAGTAGAGTAAGAAAAATTACCATCACACAGTGTTATGCTCCGATCGAAGACGCAACTGAGGGTGATAAGGACAATTCTTAGAGTCACTTAGGCTCCGTCTACTCCTAATGGTGACATCGCAATGGTGATGGGGGATTTTAACGACAATACTATGCTTAAGCACGTGATGGGAGTTTACGGTCTTGGTGTTGTTAACCGGAATGACAACGGAGAGCGGCAAGTGGACTTTTGCAATACCAACCACCTAGTCATCGAAGGTACGCTGTTTAAGCATAGCACCTGCCACAAAATTAGTTGGGTCGGCCTTAGCAGTAGAGAGTACCGAGCTAGAAGCCAAACATTGGGTGAAAAAGAAGGAAGTCCACAGCGTCCACACACTCGCCTCAATGGCTGAAGAAGCAGCAAGCAGATGTGACAGTAGGACTGTCTATAACATCACCAAGAAGCTCATTGTTGGTTCGAACTTCAAACAACATCCAGTAAAGAGTTTAGACGATAACCTTCTGGTTTCGGATGAGGATCAGCTCACTAGATGGAGACACCACTTCGCTACAGTCCTTAACCACTTAGACGATGGTGGTATGATCTCGAACACGCAGCAACAAATTCCCGAATTCGTACCGGACCTCCCAGTAAAACATAAATAACAGCAGCAATCAAATCCTTCAAGAAAAAAAGCGGCGGGTATTGATGGCATCCCTGCCGAACTATTTCAAGCGGCGGGTATTGATGGCATCCCTGCCGAACTATTCCAAGCGGCGCCAAATACATCATCGGCTGAACTGCTACACCCGCTCATATGGAGAACGTGGGAAAATGAATAATTTCCCAAGGAGAGAAAAAGAGGGATGATCGTCAAGCTTCTCAAAAGGGGAAACCTTGTGGATCATAATATGTAGAGCAATGCGCCGGGTACAGGTCTCCGCTATATCTACTGTTTATCGACTTCGAGAAGGCTTTCGACAGCTTGAATCGAGATGCTTTCTGGTTGGCCTTACGCAGGAGAGGCATCAGAGAAAAACTGTCGGAGGATTTTGAAGTCCAAAGTGGAGTGCGTCAAGGGTACATACTATCACCGCTGCTGTTCTTGGTTGTCATCAACTATGTACTCCATGAGGCATTGACGGGGACTGTTCCGGTCTAACGTGGAATCAGTACTGCTGTATGGGTGCAGGCGATTATCACTGTCACATGCAAACTGGAAACCTTCGTAATCAGGTGTCTAAGAATTATCTTGAGAATCTTTTGGCCCAATGGCATCTCTAAGGAACACCTCTAACTAAGAACGGGCCAAGAACCTATTGACATTACTGTATGTAGGAGAGAGTGGTAGTGGATTGGACATACTCTACGGGTCGCCCCGACAACTCCACTGCGAAATACGCCATGCTATAGAATCCACTTACGCCCGCAGTCAGAACTGCGGGACGCCCTAGGCAAACGTGATGTAGAACAGTCGAGAAGGAAGCAAGTTCTTTGGAAATGAGTTGAAGGAAGCTCAGAAGCGTTTCAGAACTCCGAACAAGATGGCTCGCGGGCGTTGCTGACACCCTATGCCCCCCGAGGAATGCAAGGATTTAAGCTAAACTGCTTTAATAAGTACCCTTGAACCCAAGCCCCGGGCTTATGTGACACCATCAACTAAATGAATAACATAACCCACAACACAATGTTACCTTTGAAGGGATTTTAATTAAATGAAAGGATTCGCTGTGATATCGAATTTTGCACCACCCCCGCAAAAACTATTTTCCAGTCGACCGAAATCCTTTTACCACCTCTCTCTCGTTGCCATGGTGTGAGTATCTATTGCAATAAGTTTTACTTTGACAACCATCGCATGTGTTGCATGTTCGAACTGTAAATGCACGGTATTTAGTTTTAAGCTAAATCTGCCTTAAATTTCCACAACGGGATGTAGGAGGGAAATGGCTCTTAAAGAGATGACTGCCATAAATTTAGTGGAAATTGCAAAGTTTCAAATCGATTCAACGAACATCAATTGATTTGTCAGTACGTTAGTCATGGGACTGAGGAAAAACATTGCAATTAACAACAATTGCTAGAGACAAGTTTCTCGCTTTGTTTTTTACCCAGTAGCTCTAAGCAGGCAGTAAAAACACGTGCAACAAAGCTATAGAACTTCATAATTGCATTGCACAACTGCCAATTATAAGCAAAAAACATGTGCATAGTAAGCAGATTGCAAAAACATGTGCTTACTAGGAAGTGGCTAGTTAGTCACCCTTCAAGCGAAGACTGTTATTTATACCAGAGAAAAACTTGGCCCGTAATAGCCCACGTTTTTTGTCGGTACGTACCTGTTAAAGAGATAATTAGACCCTATTATACACTACACACTCGGGCGATAAATTAATTAAAATACCTAATTGCTAGATTCATAAAAAACTCAGTTGGACTTTGTCTCATGCTCTCATGCTCACGAAAGGACTGACATTCAAGCTAGTACGGATCATATTCTTATTTTTAGCTCGTAGAAGTTTCCAAGGAGTGCTATAGAAAGCGAAGGAATCGATGCGGAGCAACGCTGGAGTACCCCAGGGATCAAGATGAGAACCGAGACTGTTTACCGTGTTCAGTGGAGATCAACCACCTACTGTAATGCAAGAATCCAGAGAATCAAGAGCAAGATAGCAGTTCGAAAAGTTAAGGCCTTCTTCAAAGGCCATTGAACATACCATTTCGAACATCAAATAAAGATCAACAGCAGCAAAGCCGAACTAAGCACTAGTGACAGCCACGAGAAAGCGCCATTGTGTTATTTGGAAATCAGTGGTTCCAAGTGCCAAGATTTATCTTTAGTTCCCACGCTTAAAATACCCCAAGGTAGGCTAACCACGTACTGCATGTCCCTTGCGAAAAAAACAGAAACAGACGGGCTGAGCAAGAAGTTCAGACGGCACCCATCACCTATGCTTCAGCATCTAAGTGGCGACAATAAAGAAGATCCACTTTTTTTTCTTTATCTCCACTGGAGCAACTGGGTACAACTGGTCCATTGTTGACCAGCAAGTGAAGACTGCCACTATTTTACTGCATTTTCCCCATCTTTAATGGAACGCTGAGTATGCACTTCAGTGATAAGGGGCTGACATCGGTTAGCACTCTCCAAGATCTGCAACCTGACCCTAGTAAAAGTGAGGACGTCTACCACTCCACAAATCTCACAGATGGAACCACTATTGCTTAACCCATGATATTTAGGGGCTTAGCAAAAGCACAGCGTCTCTTTAAGATGTCAGTGAGTTACTGAGTCTTCCTGCAGTCTTTTTGCTGAGAGACAGCAGGAATGCTGCAGATTTCATCAGGCATCTGACAGCATTTCATTGGTCATTTAGCATCCTGGAGAATTATGTCGCACAAATTTTGTTTGTAAGAACCCTAATCATCGATGGATTTCCGACCTAAGAATACAGGAATACCCAATCCAAGTTCAGATCTTAAAAAAATTCTCCTCTGAGCCTTGCCGAGGAATCCACTGTGACTCAAACAGTTCAGCGTTGCAATAGAATTCAGAGAGCTTCTGTATTCTTGAACTCTTTTTGAAAGTATTTAGAGAATTATACTCCGGTCTGTCCACCTATTCCTTACAACTTAGGATTGGCCACCAGGATTGTATAAGTCTACACTTGGATGACAGACAGAAAAGTGTTCTGTGTATCACCAACGGGCTAAGCTGATTATATATTGACCACCTGTCGCTTGAAAGCCAAGTGATCTTTGGACAGGCTTCGTGCTCAAACAGGGTGCCTTCAATAACAAGACTTCATGCTCAAACAAGGTGGTCCAATAACAAGGCAGTTGACGTCGCAGAAATCAACAGAACGATATCTGATCTGATCTGAGAGCTGACGCCCTTAACATTGAAATCCCCATCAAAATGACGATGTCCGCGTTTGGTCTTGGATTATATAAAAAAAGGCCTTTTCCCACTTCCTAGCTTTCTAGGTGAAAGCTTAACGTTGTATAATGGTGTAGCTTTCCGAAATTCTGTCACAAGGACGTGTTAACAAAATAAAAGTTTTGTGCGATCTTTTTCTACGGCAAAACTGGTTTGACGAACATTTTTGACAAATCAGTTGCAAATGTTAGCAGCTCATATTGGCTGAGGAAGTCTTGATGAAAACTTTCTCGAAACCCAAAAAGGGGGTCTCCCAATTGTGTCCGTCTGTATCAGACTCAAACATAACCTCTTTACGAGTTCACTTAAAACTTCATAGTTAGGGTCTCCGGGCTTACACATCATAATTTTTGTTCCATACTTCAAAAGTCAAGACGCTGAGCCAACACGGAAAAAAAAATACATGTATGGAAGCCTACCCTATAACATTTAAGGACTAGTTTTCTATAAAGGATTTCTGAATGCCTGAATACTCTATTTTTTTTGGCCTCTTTCAAATTCGAATACAGCTTCGTACATGGTGTACACTCTTCTTAACAGACACAGGCTCCCAGCTTCTTATTTGGGTAACGCCACAGTTCGGGGTGAACCTGGGCCTCAACCAATAAGCCTCACCAGTTAGCCCGGTCTTTAGCTGACTGCCTCCAGTTGTGCACTCCAAGTTGGTTGAGGTCACTTTCTTCTTGTTCGCGCCACTTTAGACGAGGTCATCCTCTACTGCGTTTTCCCTCCGAGGTAGATTCGAAGACTCTGTGGGGCGGAACATTGGTCTCCATCCGCTCTTCATGTCCCAGTCATCTCAAGCTCTACAGCTCGTAAATTACATCGTTGAATCTTCTCCTCCAAAGCCCGTCAACGCAGATTTCAGCATTACAACTAACATTCCAAAGAAGGACTCGGTACGTTCTAATGCGTACCTGCCTTTAAGTAATCTGATGCTTCTCCTTTTTCGGCAATGTATGTACGGATATAAATACTTGCCGCCATCCTCAAGCCTAACGATTTCGTATTTTCAGCTGAATATCCAAACGGCTTAGTATTTCACGGTTGTTTATTAATTTAAAAATCTTTAATCAAACGAAATTAACATCTAGCCAAAGAGCCAATAAATTTACTTTTCTAATCATTCATCCAAACAACGTCAAAATCCGGTTTGGACAGTTAACTTTTGTTGAGCCATCACGAGTGTTGTCAAAATGATTTACACACACACCTAATCTCTTTGCTAATTAAATACCTTATACCCACCGCCCTTAGGCATCGCTTCGTTCTGTGATTGCCTTAAGAGATATTTTGTTGTTCAATCTGAATTTTCTTATAAAACCACGTAACTGACGTATTTAAAAGACCAATGACTCAACAGTTTGACAGAACAAATGAAAAAAATAATAATGATGAATGAGCTTACTTCCACATCATCCAACTCAATGGCGTTCTACTTTGCATCGTATTCTCGTAAAAAAAAATAACAAAAAAAAGAAAATATTTTTTTCATTAAGATTAGTAAACAAATGTCACGTCATCATACGTGTGATTAAATAAAGCGCACATGTAACTCCACCTTAAAAAGCATGAATGATCACGTCAAAATAAACTCGTTACACTTGTGTTGGCAACCTGCAAACTAGTGTTAATTCTCTTGAATAACCCACTAACATTATCACAAAATTATATTTTCTCTTAAATTAAGAGAAAAAAACTAATTTGGATAAACTACATTAGTTCTCTGCGAGGGAGATAGACAATAGACTCTCTACGCTTCTCTAAAAGTCTAACATAAGCATGACCCAATATCGTATGATCAGTCTACTAATAGAATTCGCAGTAAATTCCTGCACACTCATGACAATTTTATAATTTTTCCCACAAAAAATAAATAAAAAAAAATACCCCACTTAATGTCTTAATAAAACTTACTCGTAGATACAACTATCTAACACCAGATAGCGGGGAAATGCAAACAAACAAATTAATTTGATAGGGAATCACAAGGTTTCGCTTTGAAAAGTTATGCAAAAAAGACTGCCGGTAAAAACGTGGTGAACACATAAAATTCACGAAAATGAAAAAAAAAAGACGAAAAGAAAAACCGGTGTACAACGTTAGAAGGGCCAAAACCAGTTTAAGGCAAAAAAAAAAACGAAAAAAAACACGTGTCAAGACGTATACGTGCGTAGACGCGGCAGAGCAGAGAGCATGTAGCCAACATTTTCATCTAAACCTCTGAGGTGGTTCTTATGTAAATTATATCATCGAAGTGATAAGAGGTGTGTTTGCGTCGTATCTGATAAGTGCTAAGGTATTGTTTTAATGAAGACGTGCATAACCGCGTTTATCCATGCAAAGGTGTATACTTATACAGCCATGAAGGTTCATTGATTCATTCAAACGTATGTATGTACGTAACCAGTTCTCTTGACCTTTGAAGTCATATTCGGTCAATAAAACAAAAAGAAACTTTGAAAACGAGATACACGCCCATTTGGGAAAAGGGGGCCCGAAAATATCTGCTCCGATTCAGCTGATTTTTTTGAATAAATTACGACAATTTCATTTATTCTAGTGAATATCGTGAGTTATGTGAGCGATTTGTAAGCGATTCAGGGGCTTCAGATGGCTTATTATGTTTTCATGAGGTATACTCGTAGGCTGAGGGTGACATTAAAGTGTCCTTTCAACGATTTCCTCTGGACTGTCAATCGAATTTATACTACCCGTAAGCGAATGCATTTACAGCCTTCATAAAGAAAGTGACAGTCCACAGAGCCCTTCAGTTTTACGGAGGAATTTTGAAGGAAGTTGACATTTTACTCTCTATCGCAGGTAGGTACAATGAAGTGACATTTAGACGTTTTGAAAACCATGACCCATTTGTCGATGGATTCACTTGACAAAAAAGAACACAAATACTAGTCTCAACGGACCGTATGTAATCCAAGGCCTAGCTTCTCGTAACTATTCGTGTTGTGCGTCATAAAGTTTAAAGCCTTCTCAGAAAGGCAAATTGAGTCTCATGACAGTTATTACTCTCGGACGTTTGTCAGACAATCGCGAGAGGTGAGTCCGTGAAAAAACTCTTCGGTGTTTTCTGGGATTCGAAAGTCGAACCTTCCGCTCAATGTATGGCGCCCACGGATTCACTTGACAGCTGTAGGAAAAGTAATTAGATCCACCATGTGGATCTGATCAGAGCTCCAGTTCTTTTCTCTGACATCTCAGCGATGTCATTAAAGACTGGTTTGGCTAATGTGAGATGTCGGGTCTAAGCTTGTGCCGGACATCCGCCTTTTCGTTTTTTTCTTACAGCTGCGCTAGTGTATGTACATATGTACATTTGTTGAACGCAATGCTTAATCTGACCGGTTGTGTTTCCACTGTAGCCAGTGAAGTGTTCAAACTGTCACTTGTAATATCGGCACGACATCTACTGCAAAGTTTTTATGACATTACTGTATGACAGACTGGAACATATTTTCCTGAATATTACACAGCTTTGCAGACTTGTTTTATTTTTAGACTGACTCTGGCTGTCTATGGTTGGCTTTTGACAAAAAGTGGTACGAATTTTGCCTTAACAGCTCCCAACCTGGGCTGGATTTTTCCGTAAAGGATTTGTCGGCTCGCTTATTCCCCTCCATTTAACTTGGACGTAAAACCCAAACAAGGGTTACAATGAACCGATGGCTTAGCTTGTTTGCAGTGTTTCGCCATTTTTAAGGACATTGTAGCTGGATCCAGTGCTTTGATAACAACTCGATTATCAATGAAAATGACAATACCTTGCACCTAAATGTCCTTCAGGCCTCTCGGATGATGAGTGATTCCACTTGACCTCCAATCCTCCAATCTTGCAATCCTTCTTGGAACTCTTGGATTTTCCTTCGTGCTTCATCAACCTTTCTTTCCTCTGTGGACGGGAAGCCTTAAAATCTTTGTTGAAGTTCAAGTTGGAAAGTAATCAGCAGGATCTCTTGGTGACAAGCTCAGAACAGTGCAGTGCCAGTAGCCCTGCCAAACCGGACTCAGATTGTTCAAATCTGATTCCACCGCATGTTGCGAAAGATTCAGAGCTTGAGTAAGACCTGACAGAATGGCGCCTGTTGTACATGTGTCTACTTTTCCCCGTTTCCTCTTAGGTTTAAGGTAGATCAGCCTGGTAACTTAGCATGTAGAGCTGTTGGCCCTCATGTGGGCTTAGGTGGGTTAGTTTCACTGGTAATATCGAGCTTTTGGAGTATTGTTGTCACGCGTTTTATGAACTCGCCCGTCCTAAAATTTTTCAAAATTTCTTTATGCCCGGGCATCCAGCAAAAGTACTGCTCTTTCCTTAAGAGATGAGCGGAAGCCTAGACCTACTTTTAATGTTAGGAAGACGGATTTCAGAGATTTTAAAGCTGCTGGGGTGTCGAAACAAAAGTCGAAAAGACAACGTGTGAGTGAGAAGTAGAGACTAAGTCTTAGTCGGAGAAAACACTCCCTCCTAGCCGTTCATTGAGTGTTTTATCTTTTCGGGGTATTAAGTCCTCCTGTGAGATCCACAGACCAGATCTTTGACGTTTGGCAGAAGACAAAAGAATGACTTTTTTACGTGAGCTGCATGGGAGTGGGTAAGCGGCCTTATAAGAGTTTCTCTCTTCTTGAGGCAATCGGCTACTGGTGGTCTCTGAAAGCAAGTTTGCTTGCTAGGGGGTAGACTATCGAACTTGGAGTGCGCAACTGAAGGCAGTTAGCTATGGACTGGTCAAACTGGAGAGGCTTGTTGGTTAAGTCCCAGGTTCACCACGAACTGTACCGCCACCTTAGTAAGTAAGTAGACCATCGAAACTAAATTGAATATATCGACGATTGGAGAAGAATTGTTCATCAGATACATTCGAGTCCGTTTTTTGTTCTAAAGGTAGGCACACACACTGAAAGAGTTAAACACGAGGTCGAAACAAACGATCGTTTTCACCTTAAATTAGATACTTTCGTATGGTTTATCCTATATCCATACTCAAGTGGATGGCAACTGTCCAGATTCCGTAACACGGTTTTCTCTTACCAAGGTGACATAGAGTCAAACTTGCCATTTTGCATTTTAAGCTGTCATTCTTTGCATCTGAAAATTAAAGGAATAACCGTACCGCGAAGTACATAAGTAGAAAACAAAATAAAGGCAACTAATCCCCTCAAACAATTAACCAAAACAACAGTACGTTTTTCAATAACTCAGAGTTCAGGAATTCCTAACAGCCTTCACTTTAAAAGACCCGTAAAAAGAATATATTCGTAATTAAGTGTTAATTGTTTACTTCAACTTTGACAAGAAATAAACACAAAAACACCATATTTTGCGCTGCCTTTAAAAAGGATAAAAAAACACAGTCGTACAAAACAAAATTAAATTGACAACACTGGCTAAAGTATCTGTGGGCGAGAAAGTCTCAATCTCAAAGCATTTTCTCATTTCTTTTTTCTTTTTTTTTGTTCTCGTCCAATTTCTCTATTTACTGCTAAAAATAAATTCAAAGAATTTGCAAGCATATCGCGGAAATATCTAAGATAAAAACAATTTCAAATGAAAATAAATGAATTTATCTTCGATATTATGTAAACGTTTATTTATTCTTTCAAGGAGTTTTGTATCTTTCAGATTTTATTTATTTTTTTTCTTGCCAAATTTGTAGTTTGAATACATGTACAGATACAATGTCATGCCATTTTGAATAATTTGTTTACCACAGAAGACACATTGCAATTAAAAATTTTTATTTTATGACCAAAATGAAGCCACATGCGTGGCACATTTTTATCAAGACAAGCTTTTATAATAGCCGCCTTTATCTAAAGCCTCAAGAGAACGATAGTGCAATTAGAAAATGCCGAAATTCTGTTTGAAAATCATTCTCTCAAGTGGGATTGTAGTAAATTCTTTAAGAACTTTTTAATTGACGTGGTTAATCAAACGCTGACATTCAAATGACAGCAGAGTTGTCCTTCAACTGTCAGATGTCACTTGGGTTCAGTAACATTTAACCCGGCTGCTTACTGCCTCATTTATACACGAAGTTAGTAAAGGTGGCTTTAATTTATTCATCAAAGAAAATTTTGAATTTACCCCAGCATGACAAAAATTAATTCCCTCAAAGCAATATGAGTGACCCCATGAACTTGTGTAACACCTTGTACAATATTGACGTAAAAATGTACCTATGATGCTAATTAGGTATTTACCTACAACTTTTAGTGACAATATCTTTTTCAATTATCGCTCATTATTTATAAATTTATTTTTCTCAAGTTGACCCTCCTGCTAATTGCAGCATAAAAATGTAACATTACAAAGTGTAATATGGCTGTAAACACAAGTAACATAATTGTTGTTCAGGGAAAAGTCAGTGACAAAAAAAAAATGGAAATACACAACAAAGTGGAACATAAACACGTCATAAAAAGGTACCTCACTAAACACTGACCCTCCCTCCGACTCGTGATATATTTTCATCATTAATTTTGTTTGGCAAACTGTTTGACAGCACAGTCAATCGTTTGAAGTTTTATCGGTTATAGTGAAAGTGTGAAATTTTTAAGCAAATTTACTTTTTAAATGAAAACCCAATGGGTATTGAAGGAAACTAATTTAGAAGTTTTTTTTTGTCAGATAAAAGAATGGCTTTTATTACAATTGTTAGCAGTAGGTAAACGTTAGTTGTCATCTGGTACCTGTCAGTAAAATTGTTTGACACTACTTGGTGGGTGGTCTCTTTGTCAAAATAGATTGCCAGTAACCCAAAGTGTGAAGGTTTTTCAGATTAGCACCCTTTATGTAATATATTTTGCCCCATTAACGTAAACACCATCGGAAAGAACTGCGGACAACATTGACTAAAAAGCCCCTGTAACTGCTGTAAAATCCCGGATTTAACAATAATTTATGGAGCCATTCACCCTTTGTCACTGAAAATTTATAACAGTTTCGAACTACTCAAGAGTCCAGTGTATAAACGACTTTTGAATGCTGTGGTTTATTGGCTTTAGTTATTGAGTCAATTGATTGATTCTCGTAGGAATAAAAACTCGTCTTCGGCAAATTGAGCTCATATAAAAGCCGAAATGAATGAATTTACATGCTCACGCACGTTTTCAATAACCGCACCAATATTTTCATTTGATAGAGCTTTGCGGCAATGCACGGACCCTTGATTACAAACTGTCCCAATGTCAGTGAATTTTTACGGAACCAAGCTCACAATAGGCTGCTTTTGCCGACCATAAATTCCACGTACTTTTCATCTTCACAATTTTAACGCGTTGTAGAAGCGCATAGTTTTCATTAATCAAATGACAGCTATGACAGAACATAATTGTCACATTATGATAGCGCTGTCATTTAGGTTAGGTTAGGTTAGGATATAAAGTAATAGTAAGTGTAAGAAAAGCAAGTGCATGGAGCTGTTTTATTTAATGCAGCAACTATCCGTCGTGAAGCCTTCTCGTAGTGGTCTAGCTATTAAGCTGAACTTTTCTAGATCCCAGATCAACTTAATCTTAAATGATGAATATTCCAACTACAGCCTACAGAAACCGAGATTTTGTCGAGACTTTCTGCACCTAACGAGTAAGAAAAAAAGCCGGGGTATTTATACCAAGAAATTTACTCTGAATGCATCCATCCATCTCAGAGTTCACTGTAGCGTAGTTTAAACGTAAAAAATGGCTGAACTGTTAAATGTCATGGATATAAGCATTTTCACTAACAGCCTTGTGACAAGTAAGTCCGTGGAATAGTTTTTATTCACGTCAAAGTTAGCTTAAATTTAGGGGTATCATGGAAGCCCTACCCAGGTACAGCAAGGGGTGGGTAATAAATACCTTCATTGAGCACATGCTATCCAACCGGATCAACAGCTGATCTAGGTGGAACGTAAACACGTCAGGAAAAGTAGAGTCCACAACGGAACCCCTCAAGGGGGAATTTTTTATCTATACTAGTGGTGAACGAACTTCTGAAATCACTGGAAAGCAATGGCTTTAATTACGAGGAACCAACTGTATACACTGGATGAGCTCATGCTGTCGGTACTGCACATCAGGAAAAGTTGGGTGGGCCGCAGCGGCTTGGGCGTCAAACCTAAAGACACCAACATGGTACTCTTCGTGCGAAAATACAAAATTGGACATAAAAAACGCGGTAAAGTATCTTGGGGTCATCCTGGACAACAAGTTAAGATGGCGAAGAAATCTAGAAAACAAAATCACGAATGCAAGAAGGCTGTATTGGTAATTCCGTAGGGATTTTGGTGTAACGTGGGGTTTTAGTCAGAAGAAAATCAACTGGATTTACACTTAAAACACTTGCACCGTTAGGGCCATCCTACTCTATGGAGTGTTCACCGATAATAGAGAGGTAATACGCCCCTTCACTACTAGGACTTCTAAGTGGAAAAGTGTAACCTACTCTGACTGACTCCCTACCAGACAGGCTAATCAGTACTTCACGTCACTCAATCTGACAGCCATGCATCTGACACGCAGTGACAACAAATTCCGAAGCGAGACCAAATCAGGACGGCCAAGTGAATCCACACGACTAAGATTCACCACAAATGATAGTCAGCCAGGAATACCTAATCAAATGGCTTGACGATAAACCCATTTACTCTGCATTAATCAGATTTATACCCGAACCATGATGTACAGAAATTTATAATTGCTTATAATGTATTCTAGTTGGCAAGTAATGAACAACGATACAAATTTAAATTAGACTACATACGCTTCTCGTTCCAGGCAATTAAAATCAATTTTTACAAGCGACAACATCGAGTATCTAATTGTCATCGTATTTGCATCGTTTAAGTTCCATTAGTGTACTTTTAGGTTTATTCCGGGTTGAGCGCTACTTGGATGTCTAAAATTAGATTGTTTTAATCTAGATACCTTCGGGGTAATTGGATTTTCTTTGTGCTGTGCCTGATTAATTAATTACCGTTAAATGAAATGAAAGAATCGGGAATAGAATCCTAGTTGGCTGTATGAACATTCATATCCACAAGAAATAGAATAATGACACGCATGAGAGGAGTAGAGATGACCTTTGCTGAGATAAGCCACCACTATTCCAAATGCCTTCATCCTAACAGGCCCTAAATGATAATGCAAATTTGCATTCAATGCAGATACAAATTGTTGAAGGGATACAACTTCTAAAGCCTTCCACAAACCAGTCTTCTATAGAACTGCAACAAAACCCCTATTGTACAGTTAAAATTTAATAGGAAATTCCAATTTAGTACATCCCTTGTAAAGTATTCCTACCTTGGGACCTACATACATGCGGATTTCGCTTTGAGAATTATGAATTAATTTTCCTCTTGATATGAATTTCCAACCATGGAAAGGTATCTTGAACATTTAAGCTCCGTTAAAATGCATTTAGTTGAATAAATCAATATTTATTAGCTTTTGAATAACTTCACAATGCCAAAATGCCCCCCGAAAACACAAAAGAAACCGCATAGCAGGGTACAGAGCATAGCGCAGGGTGTATCCCCAAAAACCCAGAAGCTGCTTGACCATAACATAATCTGAGGCCAACCAACTCTCCATACTGTACCCACCAGTGATGCTGCTGCTGCTGCATATCACTTAATCATGTTCTCTGTCGGTTATTGCTTACGGGGTATTTGGTGGTAGTGTATTTTGTGTTTAGTGAAGCATTTCTGTATTTTTTTTTTATTTTTCATTTGCCTCCCATCCCTTAAAGTATATCAACCCCCTACTGTGTAGCATGGTGTGGATAGATGATTTGATACAATATGCGATGAAAGTCCTATTGACCACAATGTAGATACTGGACGGAGAGATAGTAAATAAAAAAATAAACATGTATAATGGATACGGAAGATTGAACAGTTCTTGTGATAAATACATTTAAGGGTTCCTTAAGTGGGGCTTACCACAGACGGTTGAACAGTGAACAAATCAGTACCATTGATCCCTTTGGTCAAGTGCCAACAGATACAATTTTCAACCAAAATTTCATTGACATGGTTACACATACGTCAAAAACGATAGACAGGGAGAAAATTAACGAGTATTTTCTATTTTAAAAGGGTCAACGATAATAGTCGAAAGCAATCGGAAGCTAATGTCAAAATTCTACGTTAAGTTTTCTTCATTACCGTCAGTTGCTCAAGTTGCCCATAATGGGCGTATTTGAATGGAAGCAGAACACAGCTGATAAAGTCAAGTGTCAAATTTTCGTAAGTGAGCAAAAGTGAACGAAAACTTGACGAATCTAAGCAAGAAGCTATTATGGCCGTACTGCTCAGCTCGTTGTTGCAAAAGAATAAGCTCTGCGTGCCATTGGAAGGCATTCCCCAAGGAATGACTAGAAAATTTATTTACAACCCCGTACGTGGGAACTCGATCCAGCCTGGTTCACTGACGTGTGTCGCACGTCTCGCTTTGCGGGCAAAAGTTTTGCCATTAAGTAGTGCATTATGCTGTGGTTAAATCTTCTAACATAGGTAAGAAGCTTTAAAAGAACTTGGTTCAGTTATAATGAAATCCAAGCTAACTCTACACATTGTCTCTTTAATCTCGAAACCAGCAGAGAGAAATTTATTCATTCTGCTCTGAGTCCTAGCTCATGAATACTGATCAAAACTTGTATAACTTGTCTCTTTACTGTTCCTAAATCTGCGTGTGAGATGAGTACAAGTATCTCTAAAAAACATGCTAAAAAATTGATCCGCTGAAGCTCCAGGGCAGATCAACCCTAAATTAGTCTTTCCTGTCCTATCGTGATCATGATCAGAGACAACCTTAGAGCCCTAACTGTTATCTTCAGCGGACACTTCCTCCTAGAAAGGCATTTCCACAGACTAAGCTCAAGTTGTAGGTCATATCTTGAGAATGATGAAACCTCTCTTCTTATTCTCTCACGATACCCCACACCCATTCACATAAGGTAGCAGGCACTAGGGAGTGAATTAATTTCACTGACCAACTTCGATGTAATCCACATGCTACAATAGGACTCTGAGCAATGACTACCGTGCCGGAACTGCTACTAAAAAATGTCTACACTGATCGAAATAGCGGTAACGTCATTCGAATAGCCTGTAAATTAAGTAGAAATAGCGATTGTCCAAAGCCCACCAGGAAGTATACAATATAACTCTCTACCTTGTCAGCTGTTCTTGACAAATCTTTTTTTTTTTTTGTTAAGTGATTCAATAATGTTCCCCCAATTAGAGGCAACTAAGTTTTGCCCCTAAACAGTCTGAACGCACCCATCGCGTTAGCCAATAATATTTCAATCAAGTTGGCAGCTATGCCTTGACATCGGTTTGAAGTTGCGGTTATATTTTGCAACCACTGTCAACGTAATCCAATGACGTGTTTTTTTTTCAGGTCGAATATTAAATTAAAACGTCACTCGTACACGTTAAGATACTTTTTTTTCACACGTTAAACCCATCAATTTCAATTTTTCAAAATATTTCGCCGTCTCACAGAGTGGACATCTAAGACTGTACGGTGTGTAGTGTCATGAACTTGCAGCCTATATTTACTTAATAATGGACACATTAATTGGATCAATTTTATCTTCAATAATACTTCGTTAAATGTGCGTTATTGTTGAACCGCGCTACCAAGAGTATAAGTGACGCCAGTTGAATGTGCCAATCAATTTGTCCATCAGGAATCATTAAAACACAATTTTTTGCTCCACTAAATGATTTTTTTTTTTTTTTTTCAATTTACAACGAGTAGTCTCTATAAATTCTACTCGTTCTCCACGGGCTAGTACTCGTATATCTACAGCAATATATGTATGTAATCATTTGTTGACAGAAATGAATTTTATTTTTATTTTTTGGTGCGATGTAGTTTATTCTGCAATTGATCATCAATTACGATTGTTTTTTGCTCGTTCTAACAGATTGGATTGTTTTGAAGTGGCATTTTGCGTTTTGGGATATCCACAAACAACAAAAAAAAGTACTTCTTTCGTTGCCTGTTTTTATTACAATCAGCTCATTAAGATGCCAGTTTATTATACGAGCAGTTTTACTAGCCCTACGACAAGAAGATACATAGATACGAGTATGTAGATACTTGAACATACCCCTCTCTGTGTTACGTAAGGCGCGCGTAGTTTTATTTTTTGGCATTGACAAATGTCATGATACTAAAACATACTTGTAGATACAAACTAATCGCGTGTATCTGAGTATCTAATAGTAAAAAGAAAAGATTGTTCAAAATGCGTGCAGAGATAAGTTGAAATGGTGTGCGAGAGGTTTCTACGTTTTTGCTTTTGATTTATCGGTTTTACGCAAAAATAAATAAATCGGTGTGATTGTGTGGGAAAATAAACTATTTCATTGATTCGTATACACATACAGACACATATGTATCGAAATTTTAGAGGTTGATTATGTCAAAGAGGTGTGTAATGAATAGAGAAGTGTTGCCGCTGTTTTAAGCGGCAGATGTGCATCATTAGTCGATTAAGTCGGAAATTCAAATATTTATTTCCGCTTTGTGTGCATATGTCTGACTTCAATAAGTTGGTATCGTCTGACCGGATATTATATTCTCAATGTCTTATGAAAGCTGCTCAACAGAAATATTAATTAGTTTTCAATAATATTTGCTAATGTAGTATCGATTGGAATTGTGTCTACGACCGAAAGGAGTCCCTAATAAGAGGTTGGAAAAACTGTTCACGTAGATGAACGATACAGACCTAATTCGTTCACTAATTGTGGCGTTTCAAAATGAGAAATTCAATGGTTCATCGCTTCATTTCTGTTGTATACCTCATTTTATTTCTTTCAGTGATTCATTCAATCGTTAAACTTTGATTCATCGATTCCTCTTTCGTTCACACAACAGCAATCACGATATCCAACTTATAGCATATGACAAACCAAAAAATTCAAAGATACATACATACAACAATCAACCGAAAATAAATGTCAACAAAACCAAATGAAAAAGAAACCTCAAATCCATGTTCTGTGCAAAAACAGAATCCACTGGGATTGTTGTTCCATTACTGTTGATAGTGGTACCAACAGATAGAAAACAAAATGAAGCGAAGAACCATGCAAATAAATTGGAATTTCTTTATTATAACAAATTTAAATAACTGAATTTTTTGACTCGCTGTACTGCTGAAGTAGTAACTCGCTGAACCATTGAACCAGTGAACCTCTGAATTCCTGAACTACAGCCGCTGAAACACAAACTCTCTTGACCAATGATATACTACTCCGCTGCAACACTGAACTGTTGAAGCGGTGAACCGCTGAACCACTAATTCTCTGAACCACTGAACTACTACACTAAGCCGGTGAATCATATAATCGCTGTACACCTGAATTACTGAACTGCGGTTCATTTCAATTGTACGATGTTTACAGGGAGCTTCATTAAAGCATTCCAATTGGACGATTAATAAACGGTTCATCACGAGTTCTTGTAGGGACACATTTCTGTTTTAAATTAACAGCTCTCTTTCACTCACTGTGTAGCATATAGCAACTCCTTAATGAGGTAGTCCTGTCCATATCCAAATCGGACCGACAGAAAAAGAGGTAAACATCTTTCAATACCTTACGTCGTTGACAGCAACTGTCTCGTCTCTGTCTTTTTAGAAGACGTTTCGCCCGATGATACCGCCTTCCTAAGGTCCGTACCAATCAGTGAGTTTTTCCCGATGAAGAGGGAGCTCTTGGAAGTCTTTCTGATTGGCATTGTAATTCATGCGATCATTTTAACTATTTGCGAAGCTGTTCAGTCACAAATGTCCTTCGCCATTGAACCAAGGTTCGCAACGCAGCTGAGTGGTGGAAAGTCACACCGAAGGTCGAAACCACCAAGGCGGACCTAGAGAAAAAAGCCAATACCGCAGTCGCTCAATGTTGAACACCAGCAGAGCCAACAAACACAATAAAGAAGGAGTTTGATGCCAGGAAGAGCTGGTAAGTTCTCTCCTTCGAAAGGAGCAGCTTGACGTGGCCCTAATCCAAGAATCATGGATTCTTCATAATCAGGTGAAAGGATTAGGGTCATATAATTATAACATCTTTTATAGTAGCAACGAAGGTAAGGTTAGGACTTGTATCGTTGCCAGAAAAAACCTTCATGTACTAATGCTCTCTCATTACAGCTCAGGTGATCAAACGGTGGTGGACGGAAAGAGGAAGGACAACATCTCGACGCTGACACCGATTAACCCGTACAACGAATGTCCTCTCTGGAAAAATGAAGGCATTGGTTACAATGTTTCATAAAGGTAAGAGAAACTTAATCTTAGGCAGTGATGCTAACGCTTATCATACCATTTGGGGTAGCTCGGACACTAACAGTGGAGGCGAGCTTTCGTTCGACTATGCAGCAACACATTATCGACATCGTACCTATTTGTACTTGGAAAGCTTCTCAGCCTAAAAGATAGGAACTGTCTGCGAAGATGCTTTATTAACTTTATCCACCATGAATTCGCTTTGATGGTCAGCATTTAGACTCTTGGAGAAAACCCCATATTACCAACCACAGACAGTGAGAAGCATGATTACACTCTCCATAACCTGATTTCTTTAGTAAAAGTATGTCCCGCCTTTGCGTGACGCGTTTTCGAACATAATTCAAAAAAAATACTAACCTAAGCCAACAAATCGCTAACCACGCACTTCCTATGTATATGTATGTATGAATTCATAAAAAGAAGTGGGCTGTCACATGAGGTAAAGGTCCGAAAGCTAATTTTAGAACCCATTGACGCACAATGACGGCGTCAGTAGCCACATAATTAGTCAAAGTCATGTCAACTTTCTGACACTAAATTTTACCCAGCAGAGCCTTCACACTGTCATTGACACTAAACGCTTTTACTCTTTAATCGATTTCATATTTAAATCAACACAAAATAGCGAAACAACAAAAGCAAGGAATAAATAAGTAAACGTCAAAGCAAATATGCCAACACATTCATTCAACCCCCCCACCCGGACATTATATGTCGACGTCTCTAAACAATGACATAAAGTCATCCACAGAAAATCGAGAACTAACCCATTTGGAATCAAGATGATACTCGAAAGAATCATCACAAACAATGAAAACCAAAAGCAGGGGTAGACAGGATATCCAAAGCCAAGCCAAGCCAAGCCAAACCAAGGCAAGGCAAGGCAGGCCAACCAGTCAATATCGTCAATCATCCATTTATTTGGATTTCACAAGGGTTTACGGTCTACGTGGCGATGACAGCCAGAGAGCAACCCTTGTATCGACACGACAAAAGAGGCGATGTGATGATAATGGCCATTAATATGTCATAGCGATTTAACTTTTATTCCCTTTGAAGTGCTAAAACATTAGCCAAAGATACAAATAGAATCAATTTGCATTACTCTTAGCCGTGGAGGGGCCTCACCCAACAAACAACCAGGGTTATGATGGGTTTGCGTTGTTTCCTTTTATTTTGCTGCTGCTAAAAATATGAATGATATTCTGTGGAGATTTCAGAGGGAGAACGAGATACCTGGTATTTCATTGTTTAAAGATGACAGGAAACTTTTTACTTTGACAGCAGAAAATGGTAGTCGAATACGGATATAAAAGCGAAAAACAGAAGCTGTCAGTTGATGCAATTTAAAGTGTGTTCAAACGATTCAAAGCGAAATAGAAATTAATTAATCTCAAAAGGTTAAGTACCCGAGGGCTTAATTCTATTTCTATTGGGAGCACACACAAAAAAGGAAGAGAAACATGGAATAAGCAAAACAGATATGCATGTCTGAATATTTTAATTTGCATTTTTGTAATTATGTATGTGACCAGTGGAGGTACGTGGGTATGTAAAATGTCAGAAACAGTTGACGTAAATTGGTGAATTGACAGTTTAACACGGGCATCTAAAGACTCTATTAGGGAAAATGCAAATTCATTTAATTTAATATTAGTACTTTTGACATTTATTTCGCCATTGCCACGTTAGAGGCTCGTGCTGAAGTTATAGTTCACCAATTTACGTCAGTAGTTTTTGACGCTGTCAAAGGAATTCGTTTCCGATATGGTCACGAATAGGACGGTTACAAAAGTTCTCAGATCATAAGAAAGTATTTGACATTTAATGATGAGCCCAGGGTTGGTTACTGTCCCGCATCCCGATATGTAGCGAAATGGTTTTGTATTGTGCGTGTATATAGGCGTCACTGTGATCGGCAGATCATAGATTGTCTAGTAACATTGTACGGATAGTGGCGCAGTTCTTCTACAGATCTGGCAGCATTCTACATATATATGTACGTCTACATGAAGCTTTCATGTACCCGATCAAGGCTGTGATCGATATTACATGATCAATCTTAACACCAAGCATTTACGTAGATATATCGATGATCAGCCCAGCGATACTTCAAAGTGATCTTAAACAAAATTTAATGCAGATGGGCAACGATGTTGTGGAATAGTAGAGTAGAAGAAAAGGAGGTTAACAGCAAAGGGTATACTCTCACAAAGAGTTGTCCTAATTTCAGTGCTATGCTTGGTGATCTTCGAAAATCTGAATGGATCTCCTACACGCTTGAAAAAAGAAGAACTTTAATCGTGAGCATGCTGACCCAATGCGAATTCTTTCCTTTTGAAAAGCTTTAACACTTTGCTTTGAGGTATAGCTCTGTGAATCCCAATGATGCCTAATGTCGTGTAAAAGTTCTGCGTCACAACCCTGTTTTACTGAACCTTGGGTAGCTGTTCCAAAACAAGGAATTTTATTTAGTACATTATTATACATCACCTATTGTAAAGAACTAGACGTTATTAGCGCAATCCCTAACACTATACGTTGTGTGGATGTGGATAGCGCACCATACTAACTTGATAGGTATCCTCCTGACTCCCTTTCATGCATACTCTCAAAAGAGTTCTGCTCTTGAATTCTCCAAAGGTTCTCCATAATATTGATTCCTATTGACCGGGTTCGTATTTACTTAAAGGATAACTGACTGATCCTCTGACTGACTGACCACACTGACGCGGTACAGAAGATCCCCATGACAGCAAGCATCCTTTTTCTTTTCTATATTTGTTTGCTTTTAATCGTCGACTGTCTGAAAAAGATTTCTTTTTGAGGGATACGTTTTAAAATTCACTGCAAACACTCAGTTATGAAAAGAGATCTCAAATGTGGATATTTAAGCAGACACAGACAGACAGTGTCTGTGGATGGATCGTCCCTGAATGTAGGGAAGCCTCTATGTCTCCAACTGGCTTAAGTCATCTAGTAGACCTAAGGCGAAGTGAAAACACTAGAATGTGTTTCAACCTTTTTCGAGCAATGATGCATTGTCTTGATCTTTAAAATAAAGTCGATGCATATCTGTGGATGAGAGAGCAACGGCTTTGGCTCATGTGTACCAATGAAGATGTTGACGAAAAGTTCCAGCTTCTAGGTTGTCAAAATTCCTGCATGAAGTTGGGTTTCTTAAAATAGTCACCCTTTTTCTAAAGATTTTTTAGATTAATATTCGAACACAGCGTAGATATTCTTCTCTAAATCACCAAGCCCACGAAAATAAAGATATTCCAACGTCACTACCTTTCCCAACTCATTCATTGACTCCTTATCGAGTTATATAAACCAGGAAATACGTCCCGTCTATCAGTCGTTCTAAAATTGAAATCTTAATTTTAGTTTCAGTGTCAACGTTGCCATAATAACCAAAGTAACCTCCATCTTATCAACTAATTCTGTCCCAAGTTAATTCCCTTTCACGTGCAAAAGATAATTGCCACTGCTAATACAATCAGAACGCAAAAAACCCCAACATCCAATACAAAAAAGTTATAATTGCTATCAATACTATAATCCCTGCGAAATATCTTCTGTTCCAATAAAGAAAGCAAAAGACTCTAATAAGATATAATAGAAGCGACTAATTAATGATTAACTTAATCAGAAAAATCGCAGGTTAATCTGTATGGGAAAATTTGTTGTGGCGCAAAAGTGACAGTCAATAAAATGTGATATAACTTAAACTACGTAGAAGTCAGCTTAGAAGTTTTAGTTGGCACAAGTGCCTGTATGAGTATGACGATTTGGGTAAATTACTTAATGAATGGAATTTCTACAGAAATCAATTCTAGTGACATCTGTTGATGGATATTGTTTGAGATTGAATTTGACATTTGTCTTGGCGCCATGATGTATGCACGTTTGACAGAAATGTGTGAGACATTTTGAACGATGGCGATGGCTACAATTTCCGTCACGCAGAAGAAACTTAAATGGTCTAATGGCCTATACTTATCCCAGCGAATTAGGTTACCGGCATCAGCTTAATGTTTTTACCAATCGTATTGATCATGCAGATTTAGAGCTATGCCATCATGTTAACTTATGTACCGAACAAGAAAAAAAAGTAGTTATGAGACAAAGACTCGCTTCGGATACTTCGGATGATACTTCAGGTGATTGTCAAAAACTTAAATATTGTCTGACACAGTAGAAGGAAAATATTGGTGAATAGGAAAAGACACTTTAAAGAGACACGGTTCCGACACTTAAAATAGTTTCCACAAAAGACAAAAGATGGCGACTCAACATTGGAAATCAGATCCGGACCATAGATATTGAATTCAAAGGTAGCCACACAGCCAATGAATTTTCCAGGGTGAGAGCCCGATAGGGAAGTACATAACTAGTATTTAAACACTAGGAAGAGTAAGTCGCTGTTCTAGATAAAGTAAGACAGGATGTGATGAGGTATTTGAACATCTGTTCTATGTAATAAAATAAGGGTTTTTGTTTAAGGAGGGGAAAAAAGATATAGTAAAAGGAGTAATCATGACGAATGAAACTCTCTGGATGCAACCCAGTGTCTTTGTCACTGTTCAGGCCCCTACAACCTAAGAAACAAACTCCTCTACAGTCACTTCATCCACGATATTCAAAAACTATACGAAAAATCGGTGAACGACGTTTTTAATTTTAAAAAATTCAACAGGATGGCTTGTATTCCAAGCGCAGTAGCTTCAATGATTGTTCATCCTTTTTTGTACTAGGAAGGTAACTCACCACGGGCAAACGATAACGTTTTCCGACAATGGACATTGCCATTGATAAACATTAACTTGATAGTGTCGTAGATCACCTTTCCTAACCTAACTGTCAACCCCAATAACCGACGGATAAAATGAAAAACCACACATGACCGCTTCCGTCTGAAAAATATTTCAAAAAAAATTATGGTGTTCTACCTTCCATTTACCTTCCAGCCTTTGTGTCTTTCCTCCGCCATCTTGAAAATCTTTAATAAGATTTTCCAAATTTCCTCGTCTTACGCTCATATCACCCATTCCATCGAGAAGCAATCATTTTTCCGTACAAAATGAGGGGTCCCTTGTCCAGGTAAAAATTAATGTCCGTCCTGTAGCAGCGCTTCCCAGCCTTCCGCCGCCTTTTGTCACACGATATTCTTTTACCCTTTGCATTGGGTACAATGGATTCATCGTTAGTCTAAGTGAGCCGTTGACAACTTTCTGTCAACTAGGGCACCCATTTACTTAACCTTTATTCCCTAATTCCTTCGATTTCAGCCTCCCGTTGCCTTAAATTTAACCTGATCGGAAGATTATATCCAGCACTGAATGCTTTAGGCTTTTGGCATTCATCCAGCTGATTGCCGGATGTCACAAGCTATTAGCTATTTTTTTGCTGTCAACATTCGCCATGCTGCAGCTGGTTTGTTACTCCTATGTTTTCCCGCAAATTTTCCGAGTTTTCCAGTCCTTTAGCGGTTGGCGTAGGGTTTGTTTTTTTTTTCGCCTACCCGCACTTCTTCGCCGGGTCAACAAAAAATGAAAACCTCCTGGCAGTGATTGCATCAACGTGTAGTGTGTGCCCTCTTGCTCTTGGAGATGATGGGTGCTCTCGAGGGTGTATCGTCCCGATGGGTATCCCGCGGCGCAGGTAAGTTTTTCGGGCGGGTTTTTGTTCCCCCTCTTAGACATCCAGGTTCTGTACTTAAAGTCAATGTAAACAAAATTCTGATTCTTCGGAGCGGAATCCTAAGGGGGAGGAGTTACGCCGGACAGGTTACTATCCCTGTTTAATGGCTTTACACTCTCTAGCCATTTATGCGCACTCAACATAAAATAACGGCATGCGCCTTTTTAACTGATCGCCATTTTGACAAATAACGGCATTTCCAATTTTCTTCCCCATGCGCACACGGCTCACGGAATTACACGCGCCAGCCATTTATGCGCACGCGATCGATCCACGAGCATGAAATATGAATATTTTGTAAGCAACTGCATTTCTGGCCCACGGAAAGCTATGCAGTCGTACCTATCCTTAGCCGTAGAGTATTTTAATTAGTTCACTCGGTGCCCAGTAGTCCTAAAGAGTAGTCATACCGCAAAATTTTCTTTGTAGTTCTACTCCTGTTTTGTAAATAATTTTCCCGCAAATTCAAATGACGTTGTGTACTGTTGCTGCGTCAATGTGTTTCACATCACAGCAACTGTCATGTCGTTTGCTAAGCTGTCAAAGTTGCTGGGTGATACCCTTTCACGATTACAAAGTTAAGTTTTATTTTTTGACAATTTGTTTGGTTCTTCTCCAGTACCGTTGCCTTCATTTTGCCATTCCCGAGGATTTCTCTCTCAATCTTTCATTTCTGACAGAGCTTATAAGTTTTAAGTCGAATGACAACCCAAATGGATCTAAATTATCGTTACTCCACTGCTCCGTCTTTTTTTTTTGGCAAATGTCAACAGCATCGTGCAACGTTTAAGTAGAACCATCATGTTATGTAGTAAACCCCTGGGTTGAGGATATTTTCAACCTAGTTGCAGCAGCTTATCAGGATTATTAGTCGCGAAATTCTCCTTATCGCAAATTTGGTGCTCCCTAATGCAGTTGACGTGTTAAAGCAGTTTCTCTGCGCGCTATGTTTGTTGTACCTATGTACTACGTACCTTTGCGAGGGTATTTTCCGTCAACACTCACACATTTGTATAGAATCAGTTTCACATCTTAATCACAGGATCTGCTATAAGTGCATTACACTGTAATGTCGTTCGTTACTGTGTGAACCAAAAAGATAGAGAACACCATAGCTAGTTACCTTCATACGTGCATGTTTCTCCTTAAGGCAACGCACGGAGTAAAGGTTTCCTTGTTCCTTTTTAGTACTTTTTTTTGTTTTGAAAGAAAATCTAAAGTATCTGCTAAACTTTTACTTTTCTTCGTTCTCTACCTTAATTCACTTTTGGATGGAGAAACTTTTGGTTTTAAGGAGTTTTCAAGTTTTCCTCACCATATGGCATAGTTATATACGATCCTGATGGAGATTTAATGAATTATGTACGTCGTCGCAAGGATTTAAGCCTGTTAATCAAATACACCACCCAAATGAAAACATAATTTAATTACATTCCCACCGAAAGGCAAACACAACACACAGAGACACCAAACCAAGGAAAGGTGTAATCCCAAAACAAGCTCTCGCAAATGTACATCTGATACCAACCCCGAGTCTACACTTTTTTGTGTAAACAATCCGATTTTCTGAATGTGTATCAAAGTGTTGATAATCGTGGCACACGTACTTACTATATTCTAGGTCTTGTTTGTATCAATTTGTTTCACACTCACCGAATGCTAAGCACCACAGCAAGCAAGGGTGGCGCGGGTAAAATTATTCCGCCCGTAACTAGGGATGAAACACCCTTCATTGAATATCCGCACAACACTTCATTATGGATGCGATTTACACACGGGGCGGACGAAAAAAAAAAAGTGGCGAAATAAGGAAAACAGAGAGACAGAAGGACGAAAAAGACAAAAAAAAAAAAAAAATGAAAATGTCAAATAGAATTTCGGAAAACAAACCCCCAAGAGAGACATGAAAATTCCGACAAATGCACTACAAAATTCATCGAGTGATGACGATGAAGAGGATGCCGTGTATAGCGGTGTTGTTGAGTGCTAGAGCGCTCGTCACTCATCAATGGAGTGGCAGTAGCTTAACTGAAAGTGCTTACGGAAGTGTTCTTAAAAGGTGTTTGCGATGTAGTTCGGGCCTTTGATGTGCCTCGAGGCACACACCCAGCACAGTGTGGACGGTAATTCGAAACAGTGATAATAAATTATGAGGGGTGGCTTATAGCAGAGACCGTTATTTCTGGGTTGATACGGTAAATATGGCAATTATGTAGAACCAGAAATCAGGAATCGGACAAGGTTATGAAATGGAGTTGAAGGTTTTCGCCCGGCGAAGTTTAAGTGGGCCAATTGGGGATCAAGGGTGGATTACTAACTGACTGGTTGTACGAATTTTCTTCCTCGTGGTGACTACATTTGTGTATGTATGTGCATACGAGCAACTTGCAAGCTTGTGTATGCCCTGGCAGGTAGCTTTTTAAAGAAAGAGTTTCGCCTACATTGACTCGACCTAATCGATTGTAACGGAACGTTAAATTGAAGCCAGGAGACTTTCGACTTCCTGATGACGTTACTTCCTGAGACAAGAAAATCTCCTTTAGAGTCATTTCTTGAATCCATGGAAACAATGATGTCTTTATAGAAGAATCGGTCAGAGACACCTAATCCTTACCATTAGTGGGAGTGGGGAAGCCGTTAAATAGCTTCGGCATTTCACCTTTTATTGCTCGATCGAGAGGATTTCAGGAGGTCTAAGGACTTCTCCAAGGGGATTGCTAGTCAGTAAGACCAATTCAATGCTTTGTGCCCGTTTTCCAATGTGAATATGTGCAGGGAGTTCTGTGAGAATATGGTTCCGTCACTCTCAAGGCATAATCTACAGATAAGCTTCGGTGAAATGTTTAGTCTGTGGAAAATTATATGAGGCTATGGTCGGTGAGGATACTGATAAAAATTCCACCGTTGTTCTTGTACATATTCAGGAGAGAAAGAGATATCTGTTTTGAAAGGATAATTTTACTCAAACGTCGATCTTGATAGTGAGATAGTGTTGGACCTTTCAGGGGCCAGTTCTGGGGCGAGTTTTGTTTAACAAACATGCACTGGTCGCGTCACAAGCAAGCATCACATCAACGGGGCCGCTGTGGGCACTAATAAAAAATATACTGCTGCTCATCCCACAAAAATGGTCAAGACCCGTGAAGGGACAAGTAGTACCATTTTCGGCTTGTGTATTGGCCATGTCTTTACCTTTACATCTGTCATGAGCTGGGAGCCAGTGCAGAACTACTAGATTTCTCTTTTATAGTTCCGTGAGCAGAGACGTAGTACATACATATGTATATGGAATGGATCGAATGTCATCATGACTGATCCGAGTGCCAAGTGAGAGCTGCTTGTCTATCCGAGAAGGTTTAGCTACATCTATTAAAGACCATAATGCCTGGAGTATGGTAGAGTGGAATCCGAGTATCGGTGGATTTACCCAAAATTCGAATTTTCGGTGATCTAGACTTGGTCGAGTCCTGGTGTTGAGGTTTTGTAAATCTAGTCTATCCAGACTGTCTTTTAAGGACTATACAGCATGTCGTCCAATATTAGGCTGAGCTCACTCTTCTGCAACAGCTAATGGAACAGATTTTAGTGGCCATTTATTGAAGTGCTTACGTCTATGGAGGCTTATCATAGTTGTTCTCGAAATGTGACCCTGGATCGTAGAAATAAATCTGAGGGATGCAATAGTAATAGATTGCAGGCAGTACGTCATACAAATTTCAATTAGACGTTGGATTTGATCCAGTTTTCCAGTTCTAACAGCAGCATAGGTGAAAGTAGGTCTGAAGATCAGAATAAATAATTTAAGCATCACTTTAGGGCTAAGTCCACAGTTTCTACAGCAGGCACATGGAAATATTCATAAAGCTCGGTGTTTTGTATTGATGGTGTGGTCTATGTAGCGTTTCCAGGACATTTTGTGATCCAGAATAACCGCAACGTATTTGACTTGTTTCCTCAAATATAGTGAGACGAATGAAGTGGTCAAGTTTCCTTCTCTAGGAAAGGAATCATACTAGTTTTTTTGTAGCTAGCACAACATCTCCTTACTTTAAGTAGCACAAGTTGTAGCATCTCTGATACGATCTTGCAACTGACTATTATCGTCAAACCAGCGGCATAGCAAAAAGCTTCAATCTGATGTTCCTTTGAGGATTTAAAAAGACTGTTGTAAGAGGATTAAATGAGGACTTATCCTCAACTATGTTGGCTTGTTTCACCTGTCTGATGGTAGATTAAAAATTCACGTTGGTGAAGGCTCCTTTAATGTCATGAAAGGCGATACAACAGAGCTCCAATTTTGATAACTAGATCATTCAAGATGAATTCAATTAATTTTCTTGGGTGAGATACGTGTTGGGAGGTCCAAAGTTGAAAGACAGTAGGAGCCCTCTCTCGCATATGCTTATCAATTCTCACGAGTATATAAATGTAGCATGGATTCCGCGGTTTCATCCAAACCAATGGCCGAACTCACTTCGTACAAAATGAAGTCCACAGCCACCCTTATTACTAATCTGTCAAAAACAAAAATTGAATAGACACTTCCTCCAAAAATAAGCATTTTCAGAACACGATCTAACTTTACAAATACTTAAACGATCCGAAACATCCTAGGAATCCTGACCTTCCCATTCGACTGTGGAATGTGTGTGTAAAACATTGGATTGTCGCTACTTGGAGAGCTGGTATCGGCGTCAGTCAGGTTCACATGCCTGCAAAAAATATAAGACGCCTAAGCCGCCAGCCACAAGAAGTCATTCAGGGCAGGGTGAGGTTCAGGTTCAAGTCCCAAGCAACAAAAAAAGTTTTTTGCGGCCTCATCTTTTGCTAATATGACATGATGTACTCGAGTCCAACTTTTGAAGAAGAAGTATTCAACTTTGGGTCCCTTACTTCCAAGCGGAAAATATAAAACAAACAACATGAAAAGTTAGGCCCAGAACCCCTTTTGTATTTGCTTTAATATACTTTGAAATATGGACGACTTTAAACCTAGCACCATGACTCAGTACTTAGACAAATTTCTGACAGGATCATTAGTTTCGAATCCCAGAAAGCAAAGACATTCCTCTCGAAAATGTCTGCGAACCTCGGAGCAAATAACAGTCACAAAAAACTTCTCCATCCCGCAATTTCGAATACGAAATTAAACTTAAGTTCAGCTTCGAATCCCTGAAAATACTAAGAAGGTGTCAAATAATATCTGACAAGCCATAGAAAACATTTCTAAAATCCACGCTTTCAAGACGGAGTTGAACTTAAGTTCAGGTTCGAGTCCCAGAAGATGCAATGAATGTGCTCCTCCAGCGAATTTTTAAGAACTTCAAACATTAACAGTATAAAATTTAGAACTCCCCATTTTAACACAGGAACGTTAACGAAAAGCTGTGCAACATGCCCTTCATGTCCTTCAAAAATTGTTGTTGATTTACAACATTCTACACCACAATCATCACACTTTCTTTCTAAGAATATACCAGCAACGATAAACCTCTCTTAAGATTGTAACCAGAAATGACGACGTAATACCCTGCATGACTGTGCCAAAATTCGTAATTCCATCACACAGTGCACCGTCGAATGACCAGATTATGATCTCATTTTAGTACGATATCGTTCAAAATGTATGTGGCTGAACCTTACAACTTTATGGGCCTACGAGTATAAACCCAGCGATAATTGTTTAGGCCCCAAAAGCATTCGAATTTGTAATAAAATTTCGTACAGATTTCGTTCTTTTCTTGTAAACCGACGGCATGTGAGTAAGAATTTGAATTTTTTCTCGGTTCTAGATACGTTTTTTCGGCAAATCTACCTGCTCCCAATTATTCTGCGAAAAATACCGTCACTTTCATTCAACCACTGAAGGTATTTTCACACTCTCCCTCTCTCTTAAACTCAACTCTAAGTACAATCTAAACTTACCAATTCCAAGAGCGGTTCCAACCTTTCCGGATACATTCAAAAATTTCATCTCCATGAAACCCTTACCCGCACCGAATGGCACAACACTTGATTTTGCTAAACCTGAGACCGTTCTCTGTGCCGGCGGTGTGGCATCCGTTGTTGTTGCACTCCGAAACGCGTTAAGTTTCTCCATCAATGATGAGCCATTTAAACTTAACAACAAATTAACATTACTAACTAGAGACTGTGTTGGAGCGGCCGTTGCTGGACCGGCCGCAGACGGCGTATCTGCCGTACATAGCTTACTGATGCTCAGGATAAATGTGATGTACAGGAAGTTGGATGAGGTAAAACTAAAGCTTATCAACTGCTGAACTTTACTTTGGTAATTTGTACTACTACTAAAGAATTTACTAATTTTCGGTGGCTCGATTGTTAGGGTTGCCATGATTTTTTACTGTTTTTTTTCTGTATTTTTTTTTTCGAACGACTAGAATTTACAATACGAAAGTATGTAAATGCGATACACCGCGCGCGAAACACTGGATCCTTTCTTTTTTCTTTGCAAAAATATTCCCCACTCCTTGAGGTATGGGTATTCCCTCGTGCTTCGTTTTTTTCTTTACTCAGTTCAAACCAGGTGAGCTATCATTTACGATAAAACATCCGATCCGCTGCAACCAATGGGAAATCGAAGACGTGTTTGTTTTTCACAAAAATATATCGATGTATTCCACAGCGTATAGGTGAAGGTATTATAGCTTCGAGAAAATACTTTAAAAAAAAACCGCACTCTTAAAACCGCGTATACACTCTTTCGATGCTGCTCCCCGGTTACGTTAAAGATCACTTTTGCTTGCGCGAATACTCGTACTCTTTCGAAATTCCTCAACAAAAAAAAAATACACACACTGAGGAGAAATTACGGGCGGAAAGAGAAGTTAAAACAGAATGCTTACGAACACACTATGTACATTGATCTTAAATATCTAGTTTAGCGCTAAATTATCGCTGAATATATCACAATTAATCACAAAAACAAAAAAAAAAACAAGAAATACCGCGCCACTTGCTTCGAAATCGAAAATTCGAAAACCCAAAAAAAATAAAAAAAAATTCTTTCGAAATACCTCACGCCAATTAGAGCATCCGAAATACCGGCTTCTTTTGCTAATAACAAGAAAAAAAAATTAAATTGAATTTCTAACGGTCAACCAGTTAGACAAACGTATGAACTATGAAGTGAAAATCCCGAAATACTATTTAACTTTATAGTAGCCGCTGGCTGTCATAAATCCCACACACAGAGCATAAGAAACCGTCCAACTCCCTTCACGTTCGTTTTGTATTTGAGGCAACGACTACACCGCAGCAGTTGATATTTGCACACACTACAGCGTATGGCGTGCGGTTGCAGGGGCGGGGGAGGTAAGCGGCGCGACTGGTAGTTGGACAAATGACAAAAATCTATTTTGTTTTGCTGCTACGTCACAGTAGAGTGTCACAGTAGCTGCTACGTCACAGTGCGAAATTTATTTTTCGACGATAAGTTCGACGGCGGTGCTTTTACAGAGGCCACCTTTCTAAAAACATTTATGGGGAACCTTTACACTGCTAACAATTGACTGCAGGGAGTACACTACATAGGCATCGTCTCAAAGAGTTGTTGACAGACTGTCGCTCGTGTCGGACTGACTGTGTGTTCATAACAGCGCAAAAGAGATAAATAATACACGAATAAATGCGAGGAGAACCAAAAAGCAAAAAAGAATAAAAAGTATCCAAAGACACTAATGCAAAGGTATGTGGCGGTGCGGCGATGACAAAATACAGAAATACAATAAAGAGACAAATGAGAGAATTTTTTTCTCTATATATTGTCTGGCCTGTTAAATATACTGTGCTCCGAGTTTAAGAAAAATGAACAAACGAAACGAAGAAGAGCAGGCGACAGTGACACTGGAATCACACTAGCAGCTATTCGAATTGAAATGTACGGTAGTGGTGGCTGGTGGGCTTTTGAACAGCAAAGTAAAACGATATAACTACGTAGAGGATGGCTTGCTGCACAGAGATACAAGATATACCGATAGTCAGCGAAGATTTTACTGAGCCACTGGTGATTTTATCGGTATCGTGCGGTGAAAATCCAGAAAGCTACGTTGAGTTTCACCTGCCACACTTGATGATTCTATCGACGTCGTCGTTCAGAATTCAAAAACTTTCAAAATTGTCGTTGAGTTTATTGTCACAACTTCGGGCAACATCGTTTAAACAGCCGTCAAATGAGTTTTTGTAGTCTTTGATTTTTGTGAGGTATTTTCCAATGACTTTTCGGCACATTTCTGGCTACATTGCGGCGATAACTACACGGATGTTTGTTTTAAAGTTTAAGAATTATCTGCATAAACACGATCTTAAACATGGTCCCACAAAATGAAATCCAACTGGGACGGATTACATGATGATAAGGTTATGCAGACAGGTTGCCTAGCTGACAGGAAACTGCCAACGGCTCACTTAGACTAGCGATGAGTCCATTGTGCCCAATAGTGGACGCCTAAGAACCTAAATTTTCGACATTATCGACGGCTGAACTAAACTACCCAGATATGTGTATAAATCTCAGGAATTTGTTCAGTTAAATGTTTCATAGATCGTCCAGCTATGCAGGGATATAGCTCATCGTATCTTTCCTTTTGGTAGCTAGTGCTGGGCAAACGCATAGCAAGTGACGAATGGATTCTATTTCTTCTTGGTCCTAACCGTGCTGCATGATTGCCTATCACATAGTGTCCTGCCACGACGCCGACAGCTGTTCGAATATCCCTGCGACTGAATTTCATTAAATCTGCGGATCTCTTTTGTCAAAGACGGTTAGCTTCCTCGTTGGATTCAGAGTCTATACAGAGTACTTCTAAGTGCCTATTACTTCATCGTACTCCGCCTTGCTAGGAATTATGAGAGAGAATCTCCGATAAAGATGATGTACTCAGTTTCCACCGGTTCAGAATTGAGGCGTGACCATAGAGGGTCTAGCTAACCATAGTCCCTTAGTCTTAGCCCATGTTTAGCTGCCGATTTGCCGCATTAAACATCAAGTGGAAGAAGGTTCAGTATTGTTTCCAGGACTGCTGTTGGTGCTGATCTCATCGATCCCATAATCCACAAGCACTCTACCCGTTGAATCTTTGTCACGCTTTCAAGATTATATTTCTTCTCCAGCGCCTTCTACCAGGTGGACGGATGTTTTGGCTATCATCGTCTATGTTGAATGGTTTATGCTGCTTGACAGCGGTATGTTGGTCTTCATAGCCGGTATGCATTCTGCAGAAAAAGTTTTTCTATATTCTGAGCACCGGCTGTGGCTCTACTACAAGGTTACCTACAGGTTTCTGTACCGGTTGTTGTTGGCTTGACACCTTCTTTTGGGAAAACTTCCGTGCATTATTCCTGGAGTACAATCTCTCAATATCAAGTTGATGTTCTTGCCGGCTCTTTTGCTCGAAGGGCACACGAGCAGCCCTTGTCTTTCCTTGCTGCACCGATTTGTATGCGTCTTTCTTCGTAAAACCAGGGGTTTCTTGGTAAGTGGTGGAGTGAAACCCAGCACATCAGTTGTGGCATCTCTGATGGAATGTTGGCAACGTTGCCACTGGTCTTCAGCACATGGTGCTGGCGGCATAGGATTCGTGGAGAGATATCGAGATGCACGTTGGGCGAAGATTCTATGGCCCACTTACATAATTGAATAGTTTCGTTCAACTCTATTTTGTAGGTGTTGATAGATGACACCTTTGCCTTCAAGCTTTTCGACCGGCCTCGGTTGCCTACTGTTCTTAGCCGAGCTTTCGGTAGCCAATGTTACCGGCTGATGATTTTGTGTCCGCTACTGACGCTATAGGGACCACGGACCGTCCACCATTTCACTATTGGTGTCTCTATCACTTAATTGTTTCATTTTTCTTTGCTTCGTTTAATAAATAAAAACAGTGGATTGAATATTTTTCCCCGGTGGAACCCGATCCCGAGTCCCTCGGATCACGGTTGGCTAACACCCCACCTAGGCTAAATCGCCACCTAAACGTCTAGTGTCTAATTCACCATTTTACGTTCTCCGTATTATTAGCACTGCGCTCCACCTTCTACTAACAATTATCGTTAATCTGACTGTAATCTGTTCAATACTAAAATCAAAAAATTTTTGACGATAGTAAGATAAGTTAATGAAGGCACTGTTCTCATTGGCGGGAGATATAAACGCGAATCACTCGTGTAATTGGGTAAACTGGCGAATTTAATTGGCAGCTACCCAACCAAGTTTGCATAGCCCAAGTGGAGGTGCAAGTCTGAGCGGTCCACCAAAATAAACGTCGTCCTATTGGCTTATGGCAAAGATTGGCCACGTGAAGATCACTCTCAAAAGGAAGCTTCTCTAGCCAGCACAATCGTTAGCTAGCCATCCCTATATTCTTAAAATTTCCATCGACTTCCATCGAGGCAATGGTATGACAATTATCACGTGACAATTATTTTAAGCGATTAAGGGATACTAAAGCATCATCGGCTCGTCGTGGTGATGGACACCATGGTTTACCTCTGAAGCCTTTAAGCACCTATTGAGTCAGACCATTTCAATTCCTCATTCTCGAGAACAGGAAAAACCTCGGTTTTATGATGCTAAACGAACGCACATTTCCAGCGCATTATTAGTCAATCAAGTCTACCTTCTTCAACGGCTAAGGACAGTCAGTCGCTTGACATGATTCGACGGAATTTTCTGCAATATCATTCAGACATGCCTGCGAATAGACGTGAGAGCCGTTGAGAGTTGTCAAGAGGAACGCGCCATGAATATCTCGCCTTCTAAATTTGACGTTTATTTACGATTATATAGCGAAAAATCGCAGAGCAACAAATATGTGCTCGCACTGTTATGTGATTTTCGCTGAATGGATAGTAGAGCGAAAGTTAACTTGGTTGAACCACAAAATTCGGATCGTCACTAAGTGGCTACTGTCACGAAACCAGTCAGAAGTCTCTGTAATGTCTACCGGATGCCACACAGCAGAAACTCTGCTGGTAGTCCCTCAACAGTCACAGTTGGTCATTTTCATCTACTGAATCATTTTTTATTTTTTCTTGTTCTACAAACTCAGCGGTCTGCTGCACACGCATAATGACCAGGTACTGCTTAGCCACCTGAAACATTTCATTAACACCTCTATACCTACATAATGAATCGATGCAGTCATACTTCCTGTGCATAGAATGCTCTTCCGTTTTATATTCAGCTAAAGATCTGCAACATAGAGTAGCAACGGAGTGAATTCAAATGGAGCAGAAGGTGTTGAGGAATGATCGACTTCTTCACAGCTTACGTCAAAATCTGGTACAGTATTCAAAAGTGTGGATGATGTTAGCTAGGAAGTGGAAAGAAGCACAAATGGATGGAGGTATGATGTAATGATGATTGTGCCAAAAGTGACATGAAAGCGAAGATCAGTAGTTGACACTCGAAGGCAATAATTACACTCGATACGTATACTGTCTTAGATCTGAACTGTTCCGCTCAAACCTGGACTCAGTACTGTTATATGAACGCAAAGCATCGAAAGGAAATATATGCGATCAATCCTCTTTCTAAAGGACTTACTAGCCCTGAAGAGTCTCCGGCTAAGACACATCAGCGTATCGTCATTTTTTACTACTCTTCCTGGAACAAGTCAACCTTTCATCGTTGCTGATACCAAGCACATTACTGCCAGCTATCAAAACTAAGGCTCTGACATTCGCGACAGCGGGTTTCGGTTCTTCGGTCCTCATGGATGTCTTGAGCTTCGGGGTTGGGATTCGAGGATCATCCTGGCTGGTGTGTTGTTGTCTATTCGTTCGATGGTAGTGAACCCATGTCGTTATCAGCTCCTTTTTTTCGTTATAAGCATTGACAGGGTATGGTTCGTAGAGCATGGCCGCTGAATTATCTCTCCATACGTCCTCGTATAATATGAAAGAACTCTAAACGCCCTTTAGAGTATCAATTTAGTTCTCTAAGTTAGGAATTTTAAGCCCAACTGTCTTGGGCTAAACTGAAGTAACAACGGTTTCCGAGGGTCGATCGTTGTCGGCTTATTATTCTTAAAATTTTCTGGATTAATCGCATCAGGATCCAAGATCAGGAACCTATTGATATCAAAATTCGACGAAGGAAATGGCAATGAACTGCTCAATGAACCCTGCGGCGCGAAAAAAGTCCGTTACCAAGCACGCCATGGAATGGAATCCCCCTACTCAAACTGGCAGAACTGGGAATCGCCCTAGACCTAGTTGCGCAGAACTGTTGAAAGGAATCTGGAGCTTATAATATTCTTGGCAGAGTGTACTAACATATGACACTTGAAAGTCGATAAATCGGTTTTCATTTGCGGGAAGTGAGATCGTCAAAAAACTGTAACTTTCTGGAATTCAAACTTCGAACCTCCCGCTCAGTACCGAGTCACCATACCATCAAGTAGAGCTGTCTACTGTAAATTCCAAAGTATCTCTGAAATTACGCAAAACTTGTAGCGATCTACAGCTAATAACAATCCCTCTATATTCATGCGAGATACCAACATACGAGTATAAATAGTTGTCTGTTTATTAAATCTCACCATCGTCATTCAATCTGTGAATTACCCAACTTGTAGTGCATTCACATACGAACCGTATCTATCAGTTCTAAAGGTTAATCAGATACATCTGGCGGCAAAGTGTCTACAAAAGCGATCTGCGCAGAAAAAAACTCTTGCAATCTCTTAAAAGCAGAGCACTTGGTCAAATTAAAACAACGAAATCCATTATCTCACCAAAAAAAATCTGCAAATCTCCTCTTTTATCTGAAAGATAGAAATCGTATCTGGTTCGCACTATACTACTGCGGAGCTCTTCCTAATACAAATTTCAAAAGTTTAGTTACGAGGAATTGAGCCTCAAATTAAAAGCCTATTAGCAACCAATTAACAAGTAAAATTTTGCAAACCAAGTATACAGATACAAAGTGCATCTTAAAGCTCCCAAGTGTTCATGTGTACTCGTACGTGGGTTGGAATTTCAAAACAACATCAGATTTACCATGAAGTCACGCTGCGAGTAACTAAAATAATTTTCAAAGGAAATGCCGTCAGAGGGAAAATCGAGAAAATTGTTTGGAAAAGATTATCGCATTCGGTATTCCTTATCCATCTGTTGCAGGCCTCAGTGAAGTGCCACTTTCGTCAGAACTAAGCTTTTCGATCGGTTTGACAAGTTTACATGCCATACTCGTGTAATGAGACGTAATTTTTTGATTAAAAAATCTGAGAATGTATCTGGAATAAACGGTGGAATGTTTTATGACTAGGTGCTCGCGATTAGGCTTGTTCCGATGAAATTATTGCGAATGATTATGACGACGATTGCGGTTTTATATGAGTTTATTTTTAGTTTGTTTTGTTCGAGTTTTTTTTATTTATTTTAGGAAGCTTACCCATTACTAAGAAGTGCTTCCGCTTCCGAGGAATCGCATCATTACTTCTATGTTTAAAGATAAACGCAGAGTGACTAGGAGCATAGAGTTCTTAAAGGGAGTATCATCACATACACATGTGACATGTTGGACAACTTAGCTGGAAGTTCGAGTTTCGAATCCCAGCCCCACCACTCACGAATGTCTGATTAACGTCAGGGAGTACTAACTGTCATGTGAAAGCTTCTCAATTAAAAAAAAAGCTTTCGGATATGACTCTTAGCCGTAGGTCCCTTCCATTTGTTCGAAAAATTGTAGCACGCCCAACATGAATGGTCACGACGAGCTAAGCCCTGGACCACGTAAGGTCTGTAGATAAGGGATAAAAGCCCATCGCAGAACAGTAGTCTATAGTCCCAATGGAAAACTGTGTACTGACAGTAAAATCAACCTTAAATAGACGACTGGAATAAAATCTATCATCACATCAACTTTGGATTACTTACTTTCTTACTTATATGGCGCGACCTCTCCAGTTAGCCTAGCCCTTAGCTAACTACCTCGAGTTGCACACTCCAAGTTGGTGGGACCTCGACGGCACAATTTCCAACCTGGAGGGCCAGATTCTTGTACGAAAACCATAGTAACCTACTTCGAGGATGCGGACGATGACGTTGGCCCATTAAGGGGTCCTCCAGCACTATCTCGTTTGCCTCAGTTTTGAAATTTCCTTACTGACTTGAACTTCAAATATGTTTGAGTATGCTCAAGTAAGACTTCTGCTAGTCGGGCTGTGGACTTCACTATTCATTTCATCGAAGAAATTCCTCCGCAGCACGTCCTCTTTCTGGGGACGTCCTCTTTGTAATTTGTAATAAGATTGCAGTTAAGCTCAGCGAGGGACGCCTCTCCTGGCACATGCGTGCTGAAGTTAACCCGGATAAGCTTGCGCTGGTTCCAGGGTCCAGCTGCAAATGTACAGTCAGACTCAGCATGCGCTCATCGCATCCAGCAGGCACCACGTTTTGGCGAGGTGATGATGGGTTTTTGCCCACCACAACTTTGGATTGTATTTCCTAAAAAAGCGTATGACAACAAATTAACCGCAGAATAATAGAGTACTGATAAAATCACCGACATCGGCAGCAGATGTGAGGGATAAGTTGACGACATCGTCATCCACGATAAAACCCGTAGGCAGTCATGGCCTACCTTAGCATTTTTCTCCATCGGTTCCGATTTCGAACCGATTTTATCCAGTGGTAAGGTTAGGGTAGGTTCGCTGTCCGCACGAGAGTGCAGACACTTAGACCAGTGAAGGTCCTTTGTGATACCATGGATCAAAAAATTAGGCCACTAACAAAACCAACCGGAGCTTTTGATAAAGCGCTGGATGCACATGACACCTAAGGACGCCAAATCGCCAATGTCTTCCAGCAAGGGGGACCCTAAATGGAGCAAACATTATTAGTGATCATACTCGAAATTAGTATGAAGTCCAGAAGATGGTTTTCTCATAAGTTTCGCCTGCAGCTGCCTCAGCATCGTGAAGGCATTCGCATCGGAACATACATATGTATGACAAGCTCCATCTCCCAAGTAAAGCAATTCCTATTGAGCCCGGCAACGGCCTTTGGTCGATAAGAAATCACTGTATTACAGTAGAATTATGCTGACGCCACAACGAAAGCTTGCCCAAGTTTGTTCACCGAGGGGAAATGTGGTTCTAATAGTCCAGTTCTAGGCCTTTCAGACCGCTTTCCACAAAGTACCATGCCACAAGGAACACCTCGGAAACCTCAGATTCAATTATTTTTACCCAAAGATAGCTGCTATGTGTGGAATAGTATCCTAGGTCAGAAAAACCGGGGTGAACACGGCAGGAAGAACCACAAAAAGAATGCAAAAGCTGGCATTTTTTCATCTTTTCATGTGATCCTTCCTGGTGCCTAGAGCGTCATGCAACATGACTCAGTTCTCTCAAACTCATTTAGAGCGCTCTTGACTCCTCCTCGACGGAACTATGTCATGTTTGCTTGAAACGACCCGTTCGTCTGTAAGACTGAGTAAGTGGATTCCATTGCATAGCATATTTGCCAACGGAATTTTGTTCGATACACACGATATGTCCACTTCCACTGCCATATTGTGACCGCTATACCTACATAGTTTGGTCACCGAGTTAGAAAGGATAATAAGAAGACACAGAGTCTTCACGAAGGTTTGCAGCTTATGGATGACAGTAGTGATGATCTTCAGACTGAACGAATCAGTTGCAGCTTTGATTTTGTGCTGAAAACAATATTCTTCCAGATCTTGAACAACATACCAAACGCAGAGTCTTCGTCTCTGATTCTCGAGGGCGGTGACCCTGTCGGTGTTTTCCAATTTCTCATCTCCAAACCTTTTTAAATAAAATAATCCAGTGAACCTATGATACTATCGCTGACTGTGACACTGCTATCCACCAGTTCTTTCTTTCACTTCGCTGGGTGCTTCTAGCACCGCATGGTGGTTGGTGTGTCATAAAAGACTAGGCAGTCAGGCGGAGTAGCTGCACAGAACTCAAAAGATACATCACAACGTAACGTGAATGTTACCCTTATGTAGCGTGCGTTTGTTCACTTTATCGTCATCATCGTCATTGTCATCGTTGTCGTCGTCGTCGTCATCAACATCATCAGAGCCGAAGATATTGTTTGCTTTTATCTTTTGGATACGTAATCGTTCTTGACGGGTACCGGTGTCGATAGTGGTGGTTTTCGGTGGCAATGAGCCTGCTATTGTTCCTGTGATTCCTTCTTTCGATGAAAGAAAGAAGGATAAAAGATGGAAAATTGTAACACACCCAATGGGGGCCCAGCTGACGACTAAATATGACCATAAAATGTTACATAAACAACAACAGCATCGATGATAGCGCCTAAGCCCAAAGGAAAGGACAAACATTATCCAAAGAAACTAAAAAACACACCATTGACCGGGCGGTGGTGGTGTGGCGCTACTTTGGGTAAAACAGTCACAAAAAAAAAAGCACGTCCTCCCCTCCCCCAGGAGTGGGAGCAGTTGATTCGATAAAACAATGCATGTGTGCGATAAGCTGGTGGGAATTTCAACAGTACACCCTATAAGTGACAGCCTGTTGTGATTAAGAGCGAGATACTGTAAAATGTTCTTTTACGGGATACACCGCACCGATACAGCTGAAGTTGAAAGATATGTGGCTGCAAAGATATAGCTTTACACTCTGGCAAGGCATACCCATGATTTTATTCTGGGGGAAAACTAGCGACGTTTGAATGTTTTTTTTCTGACTTTTTTTCTATGGGAAATCCAAACAACTTTAATAGAATTCTAAGAACGAGTGAGGTCTCTCGTAACCAGATAAACTAAAAAAAACGGAAGGGATATTGCAATCAATTGCAAATCTCTTGTTCAAATGAAATTTACCTACGTTTACGAGAGTGTGTACAATGTCAGTTGGTTTGCTTTTTTGTTTAAGTTTATCCAGTGTCTGAGCTACTTCACACTCTTGCTGTTTAATGAGCTTATTTTCGATTTGTATTTGTGTGAAATCGTTTGAAATTCTTTAGAATTCCAATTTTGTTAGACGAGCTGGCAACACTCATACTTGTCATCCATTCTGCTGTCAAAGCACTGTCATGTAAATTTCGTGTTCTTCCTTTCAATTAGAGAATTTGGTTAAGTTCTTACCAAGTCAGAACAGTGATGCCTTGGTTCGTTGTCGTTTACAGGAGCTATATTCAGCTTAACCATTTGACCCAGTTATGGAGGCATGTTCGAGTAGTTTTCATATCGAAAGTTGGCACTATGATGGTCAGGCCGATTATAACGTACGAAGCGGTAACTTGGTCTGGAAGAACCACGCTGAGTACAACAAGGAAAATCCTTGAAAAGTACAAAGGCTAGCTTGCATTTGCATAAAATGGGCTATGAAAACCTGTCCCACAGCAGAACTGGAAGAGATATTGCGACTCACCCCCCTACACTTGGTGCTAGAAAGAATTGCCAAAGAAACCATATTCACAATAATCAAATAGGGCGTCGAGAAAGGAAAATGCATCGCACACAGTCAGCGAGAAACACGTGGAAATCTACGCAATTGAAAAATGCGTCCAATTTAACCTCGATAGGAAGTCAAGACATAGCGATACTGTCAGATAGCCAAGCCGCAATCAAGGCTTTAAGCTCCTATGAAATCAGGTCTACACTAGCTAGGGAGTACATACCTTACCAAAATAAACCGACTAAGTGAGAACGACAGGGTCACCCTATACTGAGTACCAGGTCACGTGAGAGCAGAGGGGAATGAAGCAGCTGACAACGTAAGGAACATCTCAGGAAACTTGAGCAAAGTGGAGGCTGTAGATTCTGCGGAGATGTTGAGGAAACCCCAGCGAATCTTCTAAAAGAATATGGACCACTAATCCACAAAAGAAGAAAATACTTGAATGCCTACCAACTATTAAAACAAGATCTTTAAGGAAATCGGACTGGAGGAGATGCTCTATAGATCTATGTATAAAGGTCGAAGTGCGTCTATTTCCCTATTACCAATCAACAATCTACAATCGGAAGTTGGCAAAAGAGTTCACGACTCCGCCCAATTAGTTTGACCTACATATTTCGTGCTGAAAATACTATTACGTATCTAGGACCTTCACATAAAGCCCTCCTTATGCACATAAATCCCAACAAGCCTACCTTGAGGAAAAGTCAACGAAGACTGCAAGAAATATTGCGAACAATTGAGAAGTCAAATCAAGGATCATTCTGGCAAGGCTAGGTAACAGTCTTTCAACTTTAATTACTTGCTTAGAAGCGTTTGGGGTGAACCTGGACATTGACCAACAAGCCTCTGCAGCTAGCCCAGTTCTTAGTCAAGTGCCTCCAGTTGCGTACTCCAACTTAGTTGAGGTCCTCTTTAACCAAATCGGTAAACAAAGGTACAAAGGTACACTTCAAGGAGGGTCGATCTCAACTCTCTTATGGATTATGGCTCTAAACAGAATCCTTTCAAAACTCGGCAATGACGGAATTAAAGTGGTTGCGTATGCGGATAACGTGGTTGCATTAGTTTCAGGAATGTTTCCTGTCTTGATAAGCTAAATCATTTAAGAGACTACAAGGACTGCAAGAACACATTTGGACTACAAGGTGTTGACGGCTGAACTTTCTACATTTCATTTGATATTTTATCATACCGATTTTTTCATTCACCGACAGAATTGTTGTTAGTCCCGGCGAAGGAAAGCGACGTCGAGGATACTCCACGCATTCTCTCTACACTCTAATTTCACATTTGGCAGAATCTGCTTATCCCAATCCCACCCCATCGAGGAACTGATCAGTGTGCGCTCACAGCCTTTCGTAAATGTCATTTCCCAGGCACCAAAAGAGTAGCAAACATTTCCATACTCTCTCTGCGCAGCTTTCCAACCGCATAGTGATTTGAAACGGGCTCTATCTTCGTCGCCAGTCAAGCCAAGGCCAAGTCAAGGCTCTCGATTCAACCACGATCCAAGCTTGTTGAGGACTGCAAAAGATACTCGCTGGGCTAGCGATTGTTTCAGGATCACTCTCCTCTGAGTTCCGGGCCGTAGTGGGGAGTGAAAGAGCCGACCAACTCTTCAGGCGTGGCTCTTCTTGAACTTAACCTTTAAGACAGATTCTTGGTGGCCGAATCTGGCGATGCCTGCATTTAACGTATGTATATATCTAGCATTGCGGAGCTCCAGAAAGCAACACCATTGTCATTGCGCTATCGTGTTCTGAATTCCATTACGTGTTAAAGGCCGGGATTGGTGTTTCCTAGCTTGTAAATGTGAAGGTAGGAAACTCCCATCGCTACGAATGCATATTTTCCGGTGTTCTATCCCGTTTCTAAATTGGTTGTACACTAAAGTCGCCCTTTTCGTCATCTGTGGAGAGTTTTTTTTTTTTCTCAAGTCTGTAGCCCTGCGGTCAATAACATCTTAGTTATGACTCCTTGACCATCGTTGTTGACAAAGCTACACGGAATAGTCTAGTGATTCCTGATGATTCCTAGATTGGAGAAATCACATTGCTTTGCGTTTCGAAGCTTCAGTCACCTTCTACGGCTTTCGGAATGCTAACTTATAAGCCAACCGAAACTCAGTAAGTAAGTAAGGGTTGACCCATAATATTTGCATTCCTGCCTTCTAGCTGTCACATCACCGAGCTAGAATCATGCGTCTCAATCATTTATTTTTTTTTTGTTTCCGACCATAAATTCATTAGAAATCCGAGATTTTCCGGATAAAATTCACCTCTAAGTCTAGATGCAGAAACAGCTTAAGAGGGTCAGAGCCAGAACTCAGAATACACGTTGGCAATCCGGTTGAAGTATTGGAATTGATCCAAAGTGCAGTCTACATTATACGCTTTGGGAATATGAAGTCGTAGCGGAGTCGTCTTCTAAAAATTTTTAGGAGTAAGAACAGAACAATTCAACGATTTAATCTATTTATGCTCGTCTATTTCAAAAGACCCACATGTTGTGACGAGCTACTCTGAGGTCTGTACCCATCGATTTGCTATCTCGGCCCATGGTATAAAATGGTTTTGCAAGGATAAGGCAGCTAGCAAAGGATTATAAACGACTAACAAAGGCCTTCCGATAGGTATTGGTCCACTAAACAGCGAGAGAGAGCAACTGCACCCGAACCAGTTGCAGCTCTGTTAGTAAGTCCTACTTCCACCTCATCGCGGTGCCATTTGGGAATTTTTCTGGAAATTGCGAACCGAAAATTTCGAATGGCGAGCTCCCTGCGTCATAAAACAGGATAAGTGTCGGTTGAACTTGGGCCCGTAAAAAAACAAATTGCTCCGAAACGGAATACAACGCCTCGTATACAGAGCGATACTTTATTGACGACCTCTAGCTATCGTACACGGACAACGATCGGTTTCTAGAACGCTCTTTTACTCACTTTAGGAAGAGCCTCAACACTCCAGATTCTCCCCATTAGAGCGTGAGTTCACGCGAAGATGGTACGATGCCGGGGAATACCACTCCCCAACAAAAAACACTGTCATGCTCTACTCTGGTAGACCTGCTGGGAGCGGGCGGAGATCCGGAGTTGGATTTATGCTATCTCCAGCAGCACGAAGCAGCTTCATGTCCTCGAAACCTCATCGGGTATTGACGGCTAGATTCCAGGGTAGAGTAAGACAAATTGCCATCACACAGTATTATGCTCCGATTTAAGACGCGACTGAAGATGATAAGGATAATTTCTATAGTTATTTAGGCTCCGGGACGCCCTAGGCAAACGTGGCGTAGAACAGTCGAGGAAGAAGCAAACTCTTTGGAAATGCGTTGGAGGCAGCTCAGAAGCGTTTCAGAATGCAAAACAAGATGGCGCGCAGGCGTTGTTAATGCATTATGGCCCTAGGGGGGTATATGTTTTCCCCGGACACTCAATCCCTTCTTTTCACTTTAAGAGTGTTTAAGTCGTCGTATAATTGAAAATGCTTAAGCCTCTACCTATCAATGTCCTCTTCAGACGAAGGACTTGATTATAATTCTTCGACACATCACTAGTCACCCTAAATGTTCAGATCCAAACAAAAAACGAAATGTCAAACGGTGAACTTCATTGAATATTTATCTTTGCAGGGCTTTAAAACCGATGTTCTGTGAATTCATCTACAGGCGAATCGGCTCTTAACCGATGTCCTGCCAGGACGAACACTTGATAAATGGATTTCCAATGATTAATAGAGATTTCATATTGTGTTTTGCTTCTCTCTCTCCATTCGTCTCCATTTTTTTTTTTATTATTTATTTCAACGAGAAGGAATACTGACAATTATATGCACTAGTCCAGTCCCGTCTGGATGGGTGGTAGGATACTCGTACTCGTGTGTAGTTTTATTGTGTGGACTTATCCAGTTGATTAGGCGTTCAAAGGTTTGCTGTTGACATCAGATGTCATTAATAATTCCTACACTCTATCATATTTCCACTCACACGTACGAGGAGTCTAAAGTTTGTGGGGGTATTTTGGCGATAAGCTTTCAAGTGAGCCTTTTGTTTATATCTGGTAGGTACTAGAACCGAACGAGTATCTAGGATTTTTGGAGCTATAGGATATGATTTGATGATTCAATGATTAGTGAATCGATTTTAAGTGTCGAGGGGAATTAATTTGATTTAATTAGTGACCACAGATGCATTCTAGGAAAGGTGTTAGCACCATGAGTATACTAGAGTACACTACTTCATGTATAAATACGTTGAAATGGATTTAATGCATTTAACTAGACCATGTACATGAATTTAAATGAACAGACAACTCTTTTTGAAGGACAAATCAAGACCTTTGACACTTTTGACGCCAAGCCGAAAAGCTTAGTTTTGCCCATGCTTATGCCTTTAACCTTAAGCTTGCAATCATTCAACCTGAAGTCTGTAGGATTAAATATAAATCCGACCAAAACCAGGAAAAGGCAGCTGGAGCTCATGCTACCCATAGCACTGAATGGGATCAGAGTAGAACCAATAGACGGTTTGCTGTCTCTAGAAGAAACATGGAGAAGCTGTGGTAGTCAAAGCAACGCGAGCACTGATTGTGTGCAGAACCATCTCAGCCAAGACCTGGGGATGTAACCCAGCTACACTGAGATAAGTGTACACCATGATGGTCAGGTCGATTAAATGGTAACTTGGGCTGGAAAAACCAAGCTGAGCACAACAAGAAAACCCTTGAAAAAGTACAAAGGGTAGCTTGCATTTTCATAACAGGGGCTATGGGAACCAGTCCCATAGCAGCACAGGGAGAGATGTTGAACTCATCGCCTAAATTTAGCGCTAGAAATAAAAAAGGCTTCGAGAAAGGAAAATACATAGCACGCAGGCAGCGAGAAACACTTTCCAAATCAGTCCCCCTTCTGGACTGGACTAGAGATGATATGGTTGACAGATACTTCTTCGAGAGGAAATTCAACTGGAAGCTGAGTAGCAAAAGAGAATGGGATGTACCAACTTGGGCAAAACACCATGAAGTGGTGTACAGATGGATCGAAAACACCGGAGCAGGTCTATACTGACCCAGAATCAAATATTAGGAAGCCATGCGTATATGCCCTAGTATCTTCCTAGCGGAAATCTACCCAATTGAAGGATGCGCCCAATTTAACCTCGATCGGAAGTATCGCCGGCAAGACATCCCGATACTGTCGGATAGCTAACCCATAATCAAGGCTTTAAGCCTCACGTCTACACCGGCGTGGAAGTGCCTTGTCAAAATAAAGCGACTGCGTGAGAATAACATAGTCGCCCTCTACTACGTACCAGGTCATGTGGGAGTAGGGGGTAATGAAGCAACTGACAAACTAGCTAGAAGGATCAGAAACCGTATCCACTAGTCCGGAACCATTTTGTGAACTGGGGCCGTACACGGTACGAGAAAAACTGAGAAAGAAAAGAGTGCATAACTTTTGAGAGAAACTCCTTTTACTTAGACAGGCCAAAGAACTTCTCGGGAACTAGTATAACCGGAGACGAAATACGGTCTGTACAAGCATCAGCAAGAACCGGCACCTTCTAAAGGAATATCTTCTTCCACAAAAAAAGAAAACACCTGGATGCCTACCAACTATTAGAAGAAGATCTACAAATGTTAGATCCACTCCAGGTACTCCGATTCATCAAAGAAATCGGACTAGAGGAGGTGTTCTAAGTCGAGTATCTCTTTGCTAGAACTCCAAATCGGGTAAGCAGATAAGATGGATCAACATATTAGACTGAGACCCAAAATAAGGTTGGAGCAACAAAAAGTTTAGAAAAAGTGCAATCAAGTCCAATCACGATAATCACGAAAATGGATCTGTCCAGGCAGCAATAAACTAATAAAAGTTAAGCCTGCAGGAAGCTTTGAAAAGAAAATGGTTGCCACGTTCTGCGAACTTAAGAGTTATGTTGCCATTGTTGTGCTTGATAAACGTCAGATGGTCAATGCTAAATGAAATGCCCCCATTTTTGGTCAGAAGTTTCTGGAAAATTGCATAAAAAACGACCAAGGGGCGAATTTACTACAACGCATCACCACACATCGTATCTCGAGCTTCTGATCGCTTTAAATGCGAGCTTCTGATCGCTTCAAATGCGAAATTGATGACCACCAATCCACGACTTATGTAGTAACTTGTGATTTATTTTTAATCACTCCATGAAAGATAAAATGTAAGAGTTGATATCTACCAGCTTTCCAGTAGAAGTCGAAACCTATGAAAGCCTTGTTTCGACGGAGTTTTTTAAACTGTGGACTCTCTGCTCTCAGGACTGGCTCATTAGTATGCACAAGTTTGTATTATATCCGGGCGAAGGCTTTTTTGTCCTTCATAAGATGAACACATGTCAGCCAAAAATTCAAGTCACAAGAATAGTGTGACTTTCATGACTGACTGTAGGTACATATGAACTCGTAAATATGTTCTTATTCATGGATAGCCAAGTAGCCAGGTTGTTCCAAAACCAAACACTCCCAGTTGCGTTAGGTTGGGTGAAGTTCGGTTTGCGAAATCAACTTAACTTTATACTTGGCAACACCCAAAACAAATCTAATAAACAACTGCCATCTATGAAAGGTAGGTGAATGTCACAAATTGGTTGTGATATTGGATACGACTGGCGGTAGAATCACGTGTTAGACGTAAAGATCACAGTAGAAATCATAACAAGAATTGTGCCTTAACCAATGAGGAGTAAGGAACTCGAAGCAATTAGTTATGGACTGAGCTAAATTTAGGTTGTTTTAGGCCTAAATTCATAAGTAAGAAAAAACAATACAATTTGAGAAACGGTTCGATGGACGAGATCTTAGATTGCACATACCTCGGGTCTTATATCTCAGATCCGCAAATAACAAAGGCTTTGTTCTAACGACGCAAATCGTCGTTTAATGACCTGAAAGAACAAATCCATTTGCGTTCAAGTTCATGTGTATGTACATATGCATATCTAAATACATATCACTTTCTCTGGCTACACAACAACCTTCAAAAGCATAAGATACTCGTACTTGAATCTGCATATACGAACATGAAAATGTTTCCAGCAGGACGAGGAGTTCTCCGCACATCAGAGCCACAGCAACCGAATCGAAATCCCGGTTTTTTTTTCGCATTCCCAACACTCAAGGATCTGTTATGTATAAATCTCCACCCGCGAAGCGCAATGAATCGAACCATCCACAGGACCACAATAAACCCTTCATTCTGGCATTATTATAATATTTAATGGCCTGTTATTTTCATCCCCTATTGGTGGAACTCTATTTACGTACGCACTGGGACAAAAATATGATGCGATTACGATTTTCGCTATAATTCGACTTTCCATACACACAAACACACACACACAGACAGGACCCTCCTGGATGGGGTGCTGGTAGAATAACTTACACACCAGTCTGCTGCCGGAGAATGCAAAAGAAAAATCAACGAACCGAAAACGATAGATAAAAAAAAGAAACGAAACGAAACCGAAAATATAAATTGAAAAAAAAAGAAAGGAAAAGACACACCAAATAGCGAATATCCTTGAAAGTATTGAAGCTGAATTCCTGTTTCTACCCAGCGCGTCACATTTTTAACCGAGAAGGTTGCCGTCACCACCACCCCATTTTTGGACCGACTTAAGCACAACTGTTTAGCACATGGCCTCTACTCTATGAGTCGACTGTTAACAGGACGAACCTTTTGGACAATTTCTTTCGCTTTTGTTTGGAGAAAAAAAATAACTCCACAAAGACCATAGGAGGAGGCCAGTCAACCAACACGGACCCGGCAATGCAGCATAGTCACTCCTTTTCCAGTAGCATAAATTGTTTATTTGTTTACGAGACAGAATGCCATATGTGTGTGTGGTGGAACTCTAGCCGGCGAATTTAGGGATCAAATCCAAATTCGAGGACATATTTCATATGGGCTTGCAGGTTCACTGTTCGTTCGTTAAAATTGGCAAATTGTTTTATTGTACTTTGCATCGCAGTCCGTTAGATGGTGGGACGATACGCAAGGGGGTTTGGTTGACTATGTAGGCCCCGCATGGCAGTTTCTCCCAATCATACACAGGAAGTGTGTATCCTCATACTGCTGGAACTTGGTGAAACGAATGATTTTAAGCTGCTCTCAGTTTGAAAACTACTTTTATTTGGTTAGAGATGGATACATGTATCTGTAACAGTTTGTTTACGGATGAATGGAAGGTAATCCGTATCAGTGATATGAAACTAAAGGTGGAATGAATTGGGTTGGGTTTCAGCCTGTAAATCTTTTGGTAGTAAATTTTGGCTGCAAATGGTTTATAGCCAAGCGGGTATTAAATGCTGGTTTGGTCCTTATATTATATTGGCTGTCATTGGCATGTATATACCATGAGATGCGCGAAGCAGTGATAAACTGGTTAATGGGCAGCTTTATTGAGAAGTTTTATGATTTCCGCCTTCAATAAAAATTGTATTCCGATCGAAGTTTTACTCAATTAACTCGTCTGCCATGGGGATCTTAAATCGATTTAAAGAATATATGACGTGTCAGTTCGCTTAAGTTAATCTGCAGCCAACTATAAAACCTTTTATCACATGACGTTAATTGAAATTCGTTTCCATGTGGTCACCGCAGTTGGCACCAGGTCTTTACTAAGCTCGAAGATTCAAAGGCGTCACTTTAAACACTCCATCAGTATCTGAGTGGCAAATGGTTACCTAGCTGATCACACCATGATATTACCTCCTCATGGTGGTCCCTCCCTTGTAACTGCTTGTTAGGGATCAATGATGCCCCCACTCCAAAAGCTCTACGATTTTCGAAACCTCAAGTCCTACAGATTTTCTTGTTGACATAACCTTCAAGATGAAAATGCGCTCCTACGGAAAAGACAATTTTGCAACTTAAATCGACGTCCTTTTCCAAGCTAGACAGGGAGCCGATTACGTAGCGGATGGTTATTTAGTTTCAACTCTTGGGTGAGTTGGACCTTGTAAACATATAATCCGAGGTATTTTTACAACTTTCTCCTCAGAGAAGTGGGAAGAGACGAGTTGAAGTTTATAGGTTTTCACGTAGACATTGGACAGCGGGACCACTGTTTAGATCACTGGAAGCAAAAACTGGATGTACTAAAACTATTTCCACGAATTTAGAATACAGGTCTTGAAGGTCAATTCGGATCTGCGAGAGCGATTTCGAAAAAGGTATGGTTGCGGATAAACTTTTAATGGAGCAAAGATCTTGCTCGGATTCCAATTTTTGAAAACGACGAGAGAGACTCTTTGTAAGATCCTTATAAGCCTAGTGCACAACGCAAAACCGTGCACAAAAATAGGGTATACCCCAACCAATCAGGTCTGCGAACTTCGAGACAGCTGGCTGGACAGTTTTTTTGGTTGAGACCCTGGTTCTGGTGGAATTATTTGTCATTTCACGTAAACTCTGCAAGCTCTTTATAGAATTTGGAAGTTTTCTTTATTCGGATCATTTAGATAGTTTACAGTTGCATACAGCTTTCTAGGATCTTAGATTCCAACTAAGTGTCCTGTCGAAGAAAAGACCCAAGTATTTTGTTGCATCTGTGGAAACAAAACTGGTACTAAACAATTTAAAATGGTCCACATGAGGTAAGGATGACTAATTCAGTTTTGCAGGAGTTCTTAAAGAGGAGTTAGATGCTTGCCCGTGACAGCTATACCAAAGTCGCGCCCTCTACGTAGATATCACCCAACAGTCTTCTCCTTTTAGATTTGGTCACAGCTCATTTATCACTACCTCCGAGAGTTCTACTTCTCAATGCGCCTCTGTTGACAAATCTTCATACGAAAGCAACTCAACATTTCTCCTGTTCGTGCGTAACAAAATTTACTCCCTCTTTATAAGCTCCTTTATAATCACAGGATGCAGTCATGATGTATGCCACAGCGAATGTGAAGTTCTCCAGTTTAATTATTAAACATGACTAACTAAAGGATTTCACGACAGGCGCAATAAATTTGATGAAGCGATTGACTATTAAAGTCGTGCTTAACATACGTATTATTCACTGTTATTGGGTTGAATAATCGTTTGTGTCGTCAAATATTTACTTGAGCAAAATGGTTTACTCAAAAAATTTCCTAAATGGCAATACTTCCACTGCAGTTTGAGAACAACTGTTTTCCATTAACTGTCACTTCGACAAATGTGCGTCAAATGTCATACTAAAAAAAAATCAAACAATTCACGTCGCCAAAGGCGGCCTTTCTTTTCTACTTAAATTCTTACTAATTTTCTCGAAAAAAAAGTTCTAAATTTAAAGTAACATGTCTGGCTTCGGTTTACCAAATACAGCACCCGCAGGCGGAGGCTTCAGCTTTGGTGCACCCACACTACAGCAAACTGCCGCAGCAGCAGCAAATCAACCACAAACGGGCTTTGGTTTTGGCGCCGCGAAACCCGCTACATCGGAGGCACCTGCGTTCGGTGCCAGTTCACTAGGCCAGCCAGCACAAACTGGAGGATTTAGTTTTGGCGCACCTACAGCTTCTTCAGCACCAGCAACGGGGACCACATCATTCGCTTTCGGTACACCAGCTGTTCAACCAACACAAGCTGCTGCTCCAACTGCAACAGGTTTTGGTTTTGGCGCACAGGCAGTTACAACATCTACACCCGCAGCTGCAGCTCCAACGTTTAGCTTTGGTAATCCCAATACTAACCAGCCGGCGATAGGAAACGCAGCAGTTCCATCGTTCGGTGCAGTGCCCACCGCAACGAGTTCTGCGCCGGGCCTAGGTACAGCATTTTCATTTGCTAAGCCGCCGGCAACTACATCGGCTAGTTTAAATTTCGGAACTACTACTACTGCAGCAACTTCGTTCACTGGATTCAATTCAACAGGAGGAATCGGTGGAATTGGAGGCGCTCCTGCTGCAGGCGGTATGTTTGGAGCAAAGCCAACTTTCAATACGTTAAACACCGCTCTGCCATCCACATCTACAGCAACAGCCCCAGCACCATTCGTCGGACTTGGCGGATTGGATGTAACTTCATCTCAACCAAAGCCAGGCGAGTCAAAACAGGATAATGTTAAAGTTAAAGAGACCCAAGTGCCAGAGGAAATCGCCAAAACCGTTGAAATTCTCAAGGCACACATAAAAAATCAGAAAAGCATGAGTTCCGACATCGGCCGGGCGTCTACGAGCAAGCTGTCGAACGTTTCCAGTGAGATCCTCTCTCTCCAATGGTCCTTGCAAGAAATTTCCAACAACGTCGAGACCAACTACAATCAAATCAAACTCCTCCGCAAGGAAACCTCACGAGTGATGCAAAGTGTCGAGATGGCTCAACGAACGCAAGACACCCCAGCTGGTTTGCAGTTCGAAAACTCTGTGCCATTCCAGTTTTTCCAAAATCTCGTCCAGAAGTACGAAACCGATTTGATTAACTTTCGCAACCAGATTGCACTGACCGAGAAACACATGCGCTCGCTAACCACCCCACAAGCTGTCTCCCCCGACGATCTCAAACGTGGATTCAAGCAGATCAATGAGAGTTTCGTCTCTCTGGCTGGCCGCCTCAATGAACTCCATCAGAAGGTCGAGGTGCAAAAGGACCAGTTCCTAAATTTGAGAAAATATCGCCTGCGCGACACATCAAACGTATTTGCCAAGTTAGACAACGTAGAGACCGACCTCAACACCTCCAAGATCACATCCGGTCCAACACCCTTTTCAAATATCGGCGGCATGAGTACTCTGAGCAAACCCATGTCCAGCATGGGAAACTCTGCTACGGGACAACCTGGAAAATCTTAGAACTACACACTAAGCCAAACGCCTATAAACATTTATTATTCAATAAACGGTTTTCTTTTTTTTCAGTAACTGTTCTTTTATTATCGTTCTTTCTGAGGCGCATATAAACTTAAATCATCATACAATCTTTACAAACAACAGCTTATTGCTAGCTAAACCCCCGGGGAGGCAAGTCACTGCAGCGATTTTATTAAAAAAAAAAAGAGAAAATTAGAAAAAAAAAAACTATTGATATCCTGGTTGGGGAATCCCGGCGTGCTTTTCTGTATTTATTTCTTCACAACTTGAATGACATCCTCGTCGTGCATTATGTGACTGATGCCTACTCTTTGCGGTGAATATTTTGTGGAAGTGCCCCAAACCAAGGCATACTTGAACTGAGCAGCCAGCGTCCGATGAATTGAGTGACAAACGTGTTCTACACTTACACCCTGCAAAGAGAAATTAGAAATTGTAAGTTGATTGCATCGAGGTAAGTATGAGAGTATTGAGGTGCAAGGGAAAAAAACGCTGTGAAGTCTGTGAAGCCAAAAAGTTTTAACGAACATATGCGACGAGCCTGCCCTGTTCAGGGAAACGCTCTCAGCTTGGTAGCAGCATGAAAAGCCAGCTACTAGTGGAAATACTAGACCTGGCGGTAGACCCCGACCAAATGCCTATCAAGAGGAACAACTCCCACGCCAAGCCATGACAACTCTAGCAATACTCCGCTTGGGCTGGTGCCACCTTCTAAACAGCTACTTATCTCGCCTCGACCCCAACATCGATAATAGATGCCCTGACTGAAGCGACGGTCCACATGATGTTCAACACCTCTTTAACTGCACGGTCAAACCAACAGAACTAACCCCAGAAATGCTGTGGACCCACCCAACTGATGTGGCCTAATTCCTCGGACTGAGAACCACTGAAGAACTGATGAATGACGAATGAAGCTGCTACAACAATAACGTCATCAGCAAATCACTTAAAAACAATGCTTGCAGCACACAGTAATACCAGCAACAGCAATTCGCAGCTGGTACAAAGTATTTCTCGCTTTATTTTCAACGTGGACAGATGTCCAGACCTGATAGGTCATTAAGGCGATTGGATAAGTACGCGCCCAGAGTTTTCCTTGTAAGCGTGGATGAGGGGCTTTTGCATAGGTGGGTTGTTGTCGCTTTATCATCCTCTTCTCTACAGATTCTACAGACATCGTTGGGGGGCACGTTGGGAATAGTTCATATCCGTCTGAAATTTCACTCATAGATCCACGGCATTGCTTGACCAGCTTAGATCTTATAGTTGGTCATTCTCAGGATCTATTGCTGCCTGACTGCCGATGTAAGTGTAGTTGACTAAAATCCGCAAGTAATGGGTCGCATCAATTGATACGATTTTGTGAATCCTAATGGCGCTTTGGAGCCAAACTGGAGTATGATTGGTTGTGTATACAAGCCTCTTGTAGTGCATTAACGTTTTCCATATTGTTCTGTAGAGCGATAGAAAATTATGGTTCCGAAGAGCGTACAACGAGTAGTTTTTAATGGGTTCCTCATAAAAATGAGGATTCAATTCCTCTCCATGGGAATGAATTGCAGTTCTTCCATGGCACATAACCTTACGCGCTGAATATAATCTCGTTATACACAATTCATTGCTCACCGACATAAAGAAAGAAAAATTGTCAACTGCAGTTAGAACTATGACAATTCTCTTTGAGTCCAGAATCAATCGCACCGTAGACATAATAGAAATCGAAGATATCTTAAAAAGCGCTCTATAGTTTCAACTATTTTCCAAGAATTAATCTACAATTCTGATTGGAACACATCCGGGTTCAGCAAAGAGGGACATTGAAGACCGACTGTCTACTACCAGGTAGAATGATCCATTTAACTTGGGCAATGATGGACAACTTTTCAGTCGATTAATTTAATAAAGCTGTTGGAACCTATGCCCAGCCAGCTAAGCTCTTCAATGCAGAAGAAGATGTAGTAAGGAGCATACACCTTCACTTGTTAAAAATAATGGGGATCTCAGCACTGTTTGGCCGCTCCTGGAACCCCCTCCTACGTCAGTTCCAAGTGCATTCTTCTACTAATATATCGCACAAAAGACAACCTGAATGCTCCACATTAATGCGGTTTTAGCCTTAGACCAGGCCAATTGGATCAAAGGACACCAGATTCGATTTTTTCTAAAGAAATTACTCACCTTTCTCAAGATAAGACCGTCATCAAAATCTGGCGGTGCACCGGGCTTCTTTGTGTACACCCGAATCAGCTGCAATGCCTCCCACAGTGCCTCCAGTAAGTAGTCCAAATTTAGTTTCATATTACAACTGACGACAATTGAGTTCGGTTCACGGGCCAGCCGATCGACTTCTTCTATCGAAATCTGATCGATCTTATTGTAGACGTACAAGCAAGGCAAGTACACGCGATTCGCGGTAACTACATCGATGAACTCGTCTTCGGTGCAGTCCTCACGAAAGAGCACTTCAGCGTTGAAAATCTTAAACGAATGCAATATGGTTTGCACCATTTTCTCATTGCACCGCGACAAGGAGCACGTTGCATTAAAACTCAATCCACCGCCCTTCTTCACTTTGTAGTAAATGTTGGGTTTACGCTTGTTCAATCGAATCCCCACAGACTCCAACTCACGCTCTAACAAATCTCTATGAACATTCGGCTTCGTTGCGTCCAGCATCATTACCACTAAATCTGCGGTACGAGCAACAGCAATGACTTGTCTACCACGTCCTTTGCCCTAAAAACAAATCAGCATTACATATGACAAATGAATGAAACAAGAAAAAAGTGTCCCCTTACCTGAGCAGCACCTTCAATGATACCAGGCAAATCGAGAAGTTGTATATTCGCACCCTTGTACTCGATCACACCGGGAATACAGGTGAGTGTTGTGAACTCATAATTCGCCGCCTCCGATTCAGTTTTGGTCAACGTTGAAAGCAATGTTGACTTACCCACCGATGGGAAGCCGATAAGAGCCACGCGAGCATCACCACTTTTCAGTACATCAAAGCCGTCACCTTTTTCACCCTTCTTGGATGGTTCCAATAATTGGGAGCGATATTTGGCTAATTTCGCTTTCAATAAACCCAAGTGATATTCAGTCGCTGTACGAGAGACAAGCAGCACAAGATACATTAGTTAGGAGGAGCTAACCTATATGGCAGTGGGATAGACAGAAGTACTTGCCTTTGTTTTTTTGAGTTCTAGCGATTTCTTTTTCGATTTCTGAGATTTTTTCTAGAATACCCATATTCTCAGAGGTTTTATTATTATATTTTAATTTTATTTAACAAGCAAATACATTAATAAAAAATTGGTGCAATAAATAATTTTTGTCGTTAGAGGTTGTGAAGTGAAGAAAACGCCGTATGCTGACAGCACAGATGAAATTGACAGATTGGCACCTTTTCGACGTCGATTGTCAAATTCCAATGGATGCATTCAGGCGAAGGCTTGAAAGACAGAATTTGCACAGGGTGATTTACTCCTGTATATATTTTTTCTCCATAGTTTATATAATAAAGAAATAGTATTAGTCTTGTTTTGAACAGAAGACTAGAAGACCAGTGCCAATGATGCTAGAGCGTATACTAAACCTGTATATAGTTATTTTTTGGAACAGCTTGGAACTTTAGCTGGCTCTGGGAAGGTTTGAAAATTCGGTAATGAAAGGTAACGTTAACGAACAATTAGTCATGGTTGCTTTCAGAACACCCGCCCAGAGCAAAAATACTTGATCGGCATTCGTTCTAAACGCCACATATGGTCATGATGTTTCGGTGATGAGGGAATTAATAAGATTTCGGATTCAAGTTGCTGAAATGAGATTCTTTAATATTGTTGCTGAAGTAATTTTATGGGAGCAAATGAAAAACACCAGAGTATGCCATGAACTTAATATTGATCAACTACACGTAGTGTGCATGTCTCCAAATCGGCTTCCAAACTATGTATGCCTAGGGCAGGCCTAGGATGGGATGATTTAATAAAAGCCTATATCCCTCCTAACGCTTTGGGATCAGTGGCAGATTGGCCAATTCACCTATGCATTCTAGCGGGTCAATTAAAATGATAATAATGATTTTATTCAAAGAATGAACGTTCTTTTTGGTAAATATTCACCTGCTTTAGTCAGACAGTTCCTCCCTACCACGAATCGTTACGATGTTGTATCATGTTAATTGTGAATCTACCTGTGTGGTCCCTACCTCTCCTCTCCATCGTTTAAAATTCTAGACCAGTAAACAGTTATTCACCTTCTTAAGTTTCCTGGCCCGCGATCACCTGATCCATTAATTTGATATGAAAGAGCAAATGTAGTGATGTTTCATGGCTCTCCGAACTTCCGCGGCTTAATACAGCGAATAGAGCTTGCTATTGTATCTTTTTCTCCAATCGCACGACATATCCGACGCAAACTCAATATCTGCTCTGCTTTCCTGCTTTTAATGCAATATTCAGTACCTACTATACTGCAGGATCAACTCCTTGCAGAATATCAATTTCATCTTTCTTATTTCCTACCTTCATTTATGTACATGTGGATGTCTTTTTCAGAATTTGTCTTTTGCTCCGAGGTTAGTGCAGTCTTACTTCGATGTTGCGGCTCTTGATAGTGACGTTTTGCGTTAGCCGGCAGACGGATAATACTTCGTTAGGCTTTAACAAGTATTTTATTTGATTCCCACGACGATTGTGCAATATCTAGCATGAAGTGGAAGAAATCGCATAGTAGCATATCTCCTTGCCATTATAAGGCTCAACTTTCTTCTTCCGATAGTCTTATCGCACACATCAAAATTCTTCACAACACACCCGGCATGTACGCTAGAATCTTCTTGGTGGCTTCATCTAAAGTCTTACAAAAGGCCAAGGTAACTTTCCAACACTTTGTAAGGAAGGTAGAGTTGAATGATAAATGAAATAAATTGAGAATAAAAATTTATTTGATGAGTCTATCGAAAAAATCTCGCAGAATAAAAATAATTTTTATTAACGTCGCACATTTGTACATCAGCATTTTATAATGTATAGTATTGTTACGAAAATAAACTTATTTTTTTTCTTTTAATTTACATTCTTCATATGTATTTAGTCCATTTGTGTTTATCCATATGATGCTCGGGTCCTATTAATTCTTGTATGCCCCATCACCTGTATTGCCCATAAATTCAGTCCATCTTTGCCTCTCGATATCGTCAAGTTCCGAACAAACTTCACCCTTTTCCAACGAACGACATGTGCATGTTAATGTGATCCTAGTGATAACAATTTGTGATTCATATCTGGGTACTGTTGGTGTTAGGCTGCTGATACTCCTGCCGCTGAGACATTGTTTTAGGAACTGTTTTTCTAGAACACTTAAATTTTCTGCTGTATAACCTAAATATATAAACGGTTTTAAGCATGTATCAAAAATATCAACTCACAGTTAACTTACTTCGATAGGCGCTGATTTTTTCCTCCATACAATTCCAATCTTGCGGCAGGAAAAGCGGTGGATAAGTCTCTGATTCTCTAATGTTCAGCAGAAAGACATAGTCTATAGAGCTCCTTGTATTGTTTAAGGATTTCAAGAGTGCCCCACTGGAAGATATCGATGCAAGGTACAATGCGTCTTCTTTTTCTTCGTTGCCATCATCTCGTTGTCGTCGTTGTTGAGTGCCATCAGGAAAGTATTCGTACTTTTGTCTATCTTTAATGACATCTTGTTCTTCTTTTTCTACCTCTAGATCCCATAAGCTCAGTGGTTCCTCTTTCTCCAGACTGTTTTGTGGAACGCTTGGTACAGTGTCGTTAGAGTTCTCTTCAAGGCTTATGAAATCACTGCGTACGTCTCTATTGCCGGGATATTTAGTTCTCAGGCGAATGGGACGCTCATTCGTTATTCCTTCATTATCGTTGTATATCTCTTGATATTCTTCTTGACTACGAGGAGCTTCTCCATCATAGTCTTTCTGTAATTAAGATAAAAAGAGTTTACATCCTTAATAAATGTGATCATGTAAAAGTGCTTATACAAGTATTATAGGAATGGTATGAAGACGTCGATGTGCTACATTAATACGAGAAATGCTTCTAAAGCCAAAACTACTCGTAAGTATTACTATGAGAATGAAGAGGTTATCAACGGATTTCACTAGCATTGCCCAACTTTGAAAAAATTTCTTTTTATTGTGTTTACCTTGTAGTTTACCAGGCCACATGGAGTCGAAAGTTTCGTTCCGTAGATGTGCTTGAATGATTTGATAAAGAGGAAGGCCCTATGAAGAGCGAGACTTAGTAGTAATTAGAAGACTGCACGTCTAAGTATGCACCATTAAAATTAAATCCTAATTTCTAGACGCTCCTCGAACGAGAGGTTGACACGCCTATGATACAACGTCCATCAGGAACTTTTGCATATACAAGAGCTTTTACAAAGGGAAAGAGTTTGAAAAAATACAAATATTTGGTGCAACAGACCATATGTGCTCCAGGCCCAGCTTCTTGTGACCAATTGTGTTGTGCGTGTTATATGGCACAAATGTAAGGGACCTACAGGTTACATTTCCGAAAGGCTTTTTTCGAGAAGTTCCCTCATGACAGTTAGTACTCTCCGTCGTAAGTTAGTCATTTGCCAGAGAAAGGCTTTTTTTGCTTTTTCTGGGGTTCGAACCTCAAACCTACCGCTTAGCAATCCATAACACCGGACACTGATCCATGGCGCACACTAAGAGAAAGAGTTTACAGAAGAAAAATGGCAACATTGATGCCTTCCGCTAGGTATCCGGCACGAACTAATCAAAGCTTAAATATGTAGTAGAACTAAAGCTGTATCCTCAATCACCATTTTTCCCAAGAATTGCTGTCCAAGACTACGAAATTTCAGAGCAATAATAAAGATTAATGCGTGCTAGGTGGACAGAAAAGAAGTCAAGATGGTCCCTAGCCATGGTGCCTAATAGGACACGCAAATGCCACATTTCTAGAGATTATTCGCCTAGAACGCTAGTTAGTTAGATAATAGTGTTGAATCTTCGATGTACACCAAGAAGATCACTTTTTATAGAACCGAATTGTTGTTGTATAGTCTAAACGAGATTCATATCTTGCTTAGTAGGGTTCTGTGAGATGGCCAGAGTAAAGGCTCTATATTGTTCGAATGGATCTCTAAAAAAGTGGAAAACAAATGCAGTTTTCCCGGAAAATAAGTATTTCAAAGTATTGAACGGTTGTTAAACCCAGCTAAACCTACTTGAGAAGCTTTTTGAAATTCTCGGTAATAAGGTACTGAGGCTATGTAATCGACTGCTGGAAAAATAAAACTAAGGTGAACTTTTTCAAAGGTTATTACAGTATAACAAGGCTAATACTTACAAAATCTCGAGCTTGATTGTTTTGATACGGCAAATATTGAAAATTTCTGCCGATACCATATGCTGGCATAGCTTCCGTTTTCTCATCAAAAGAACTCTTCACTTTAACTAATTGTTTCGGTTTATGCACCTTCGTTTTGACATCTAGTCCTCTCGATACATCCGGCCCTTTGGTTGTTTGTTCCCCTGCCGGCTGATCACGGTTCTTCATTAATTTATTCAACATTTTCGGATGTCGTAGTGGAGATTTTGATTTATCCTTTATTAGTTGAGGAGTTTGAGTTCGATTTAAATGTAGTTCCAGATCGTCTACAATTTATGTGGTAAGTAAGACGCTAAGTCATGAACCAAAAGATATACCTTACCTGTGCTAAAGATTACAGCCCCTGGTGGTTCAATATGCCTGGCAATTGCATACAATTTGACAACAGCCGATTCATTATAACGAAGCACACAAGTATCAGCTCTGGCTTGAAGAATTATATCACTGCCTGTAGGGAAAAGATTCGAGAAGTTAGCATAAAGAGGCTTTGGGGTTTCAATCGATTGACTACAACTTCAGTACAAACCTGGAATAAATTCATAAGCATCCTTGGCATCGTACTTATTCCTACACTGCGTTTGCCAATGTAAAAAGAAGTCTCCACCAAATGTCTGAGATATTGACATTCCACCTAGCAAGCTACTGGCTCCACCTGAATCAGTCATCATTGCATCTAGCAGTGGTTTCCCAGTTTTACCGTCCAAAATTGTCGTCTGCGAGTAGTAGTAAACCGGAAATCCCGGTCCAGTATTGTATTTTATCATAAAATCCGTGACATTATCATGATTAAAGTGTCCCGGAACAATGGCACTGACACTTTCGCTGGCCGCAAATGTATAGTTCCAGAGCATTGAAAAGTTTCGTCCATCAAATGCATAAACTGTTGAATTGAATGATGACACAATAATATCGTCTATGGAATCATTTGTGACGTCTGTCAAAATTGCTGGAACCATAAAACCAGAAGTTTTCTTCCTATATAACGGTATAAATTGTTTTTCACTTGTGAATTGCATTAAGTTTAAAAGACGTATTGAATAAATGCCACCGGGTGTATTCTGACCGCCGGTAATAATCATTAGAACTTCGGTACCATCCTGTTGGGTGACGATTTGAATCGGAACGAAAGCCTCTTCTCTGAATGGCGTCGGAATAACTCGGATTACTTTGCCTGTTTTACCGGAAATTAGCTTTACGTGACCCGATCTGGAAGTTTCTCGTTCCTCTACGTGAACTGCAAGGATTTCTGGTACTTGATCGCCATCAAGATCGCGAACGGAGTTGATTGTATATAAATCAATAACGATTGGGGAGTTTGTCTCAATTTCAAGCTCTTTGAAATCCCAAATTTTGTTGCCGTTTCGACCGTTAATTGCGAAAATCATCTAAAAAATTACGAAATAGTAACAATTTTGTTGGGAGGACTTTGGATAATAGTTTTACTTACTCCTAAACGCCCGGATGCTATACAATCCGTGAACCCGTCCTTGTCAATGTCTACTGTACAGTAGAGGGAGAAAACATTTCCTATACTCCATGTTTGCCAGAGAAGTTTACCACTTACACCATCAAGTGCAATAACTCCGCCCTCACAGGGAACTTCTTCATCGGTACCTTGTTGAACTGATTTACATTTTGGCAATGAGATCTCATCGTATTGGATATTATCATCTGTAAAAGTAAATAAGAAATAAATGTTGATCTTTCGATACTTAACGAACAATAGCTATCCTTTGTGTAACTAAGCGCTTAGTCTTTAACTACAAAAAAAAGACACATTCAGAACCTTTTTTCAGTTAAGCAAGCAATCAAAGTAGTCTCGACTTAAACGCTCAACTAGCCTTTCAATCCGCTAAGAATTTTGACTGCCGGGTGTATCTATGCTTCATTCAACAAGCCTTTCTTGTCAGAACGTTCTTAGCTACCAAATAGATTTAAAGATCCTCTGGGTTGGATGCTTAGTATTCATCTGCTCTACAAAACCTAGCCTTCTGCGCACAATGCGTATCTGTGCATCTGCTGAATCTTTTACTGCATATACGACGAACTATTTTTTAAAATATTTATCCAAACTTCAAATGAACTCAGTACCAACAGAGCTGAGTGTTTAACACATTTTACACGTTTCACACATTTTTTACATTCCTGTGCCATGAAGCCTTAACTTTATCGAACCAGGTTAGCGGCAAGTCCGTATTTACATCCGCACCAAATGACGTAGATCATTGGGCGAGTAGTGCACCTGCATCAAAACTCTGAGAAGCATAGCCGAATGTTCAAAAGTTCTACGTCGATGAGCAAGTGATTGGTCTGATATAGGACAAGTTGCTCTTCACTTTTCAGACTGTTTTCATAGTCTTATGCTGCTGTCCTCCTAGATAAGCTAATACTGATAGGTTGATGGGAAAAACAGGCACACAGCAACCACAAAGACTATCCAAAGATAACTTATCAGTTCCTAGCTACGTCCAACCATCTAGCTGCCTTCGATATCCTGGATATCTTGGGTCGCAACGCAGAGAGATCGTCATGCAATGAAAATCAACGTATACTAGTGTACTAGTAATGGAGTCTGTCAGGGGTTATAGTATTCACTATCCCATGGTATCAATACCAGTAGTCTGTCTCCCAGATAAGAGACACTGATGAATGAACAGCTTCTATAAATAACTTTGCATCGACTTGACATACTATACTATGGATATGCCAGAGAACCGAATAATCTAAGAATAATGAGAGGACCACAACACGTCACTGTCGTCTGAACTAAAAACTACCGCGTATGAACCTCTCAGCGATTTGAAACGAAACCTCTCTCCCCAGCCTGATGAAGTGGCCAGCTGTGTTTCTCTTTAGAAAGCGTATTTTTAGATCCCGAACTATCCTCACATATAGTTTCATTTCGACTTCCTTACATCCTCTAAAGTGAAAAACATGCATTAGATTGCCTTGAAGGATGGTTATAAAACCTCAGTGACGGAGTTTTGTAAAACTTTCCAATGAAAAAGTATCTGAATTCCTCTCCGCGGGCTTCAAAAGTAAAGTAAGACCGAATTTTTCGGTCTGCTAATTTGAAGACAAATTATTTGGGATCGTAAAGATAGACGAGTGCTGTGTCTCAGGCACGTAAACATGCAACGATAATATCTAACAATTGTTGCTTTCATTCGAAGTACAAAAACATCACAGAGCGTAACTAAAAACTACAGTATTCATGCATCACTTCACTCACCCACACCATATCCGAAAATAATATCCTTCACATCGTCGCCATTTAAGTCGGCTTTCCTTATGGGACTTTCACTGTTTATGCGTGGAAATGTGCGGCTCCACACCTTCTGTACACTTATTTGAGTGCACGGCACAAATTCTGTACCCATGCTATCGCCATACGAAACGGATGACGGCAAACTAAGGCTCGGCTCCTTTTTCAGCCATATTTTAATTTTTTGCAAAGGTATCGGAAACATTGTCAAAATCAGAGCAGCCAACATTATTAGTCCAATTAAAATGGTTAAAGCAGCCAACCCATAGCAGAAGGGTTCACAACATTTCCAGCATCTTCGATGTTTTTTCATAATCGGCGGGATTGAACTTTGAGATTTTCCACCATTTTTTCGACGTGGTGCCATCAGGGGTCGTTTGAGACCTTTTTCTTCGTTGATCTATAGAACAGGACGAACATTATTTCTCACTTCTGTGTACATCTATTTAGCTTACCTTTGCTGAGCGTGCATCCTTTATGAAAACATCATCTTCAACTTCATCGCTAATATCTTCTTCGATACTATCCCGAATCGCAATCCGATCCGACGGAACATATGGTCGCATTTTTATCATATTTATGGGAAAAATTTTGAGCTTTGGACTTTTCCGACCGTAATTTGTTAACTTCGGAAGCAAGCGGAATTGTTTAAAACTAAATTTTAGCAATTAATAAATCGTTTCTTTTTGCGCACTAAATCTACAGAACTATTCTAGGATGCATCCGAACGGAGAAAAACAATATGTCACTTTCGTTTCTGGATAGCAACGAAAAATCAATATTTAATTCATAATACATTTGACGCGTGGTTATGTGACATGCGTAGTCCTTTCGACGGTGCACGTGGTGGATTGTTTATATTTTTGTACCCATTTTGTTGGGGGTAAACTTGTTACGTTTCAGTTGTTTATGTTTACAGGGGTGGCTTGGAATAAGGGCGGTGGTGGACTGTAGTAATTTTCGAAATAACCACCCTCCTTGGAGTAATCACACAGTAACAGCCTTAAAATGTGGTTTGTCAATGTTTCGTGTTGTAGGAATATCATTAAATTAAAAGTGAACTTAACTTTTAAAGACAGACCCGCCTTCAACCGTCCCAAAGGAATCATAGTACATTTCCGATCTTTCTCAATATTTTGTTATTCATAGAGAGATAGGCAGAGATAACAACTCCTAAAATCGTTTACAATACGATCCAAATTGGTCATGTAATCTCTGAATGAGATTGCCGTCATTCCAGAACACTAAGTTGGACGAGGCTTCTAAAGTGGGTGCATATCAGAACCTCTCTGTCAATAAGAAGAATCCACCTTAATACTCGTTACTTACTTACTTAAGAAGGCGCTACAGTCCGGGGTTGACCTGGACCTCAATCAACAAGCATCTCCAACCAGCTCGGTCTTTAGCTAGCTGTCTCCAGTTTCGCACGCTAATTGGTTTAGGTCCGCTCTTACTTGCGTGTGCCATCTAAGTCGCGGTCTTCCTCTACTGTGCCGTCCCTCAGGCGAGTATTCGAAGATTTTCCGGGCCGGAACACTGGTGTCCATACGCTCTACATGACCCAGGCATGTCAATCGTTGAACATTTACTCTTCCGGTTAAGTCGATGTCGCTGCACAGGTTGTAAATTTCATCGTTGTATTTTCTCCACCACCCACAGTCTATGCAGACAGATCCAAGACAACGTCTGGAACAGGTGCTGGAGTTTACTCCAGTGCACTGGATATCTCTATTACCACACGACTACCGGAGCACTGTAGTGTATTTCAAGCCACAGCAGTCCGTGAAGCCCTGGCCTCCAATTAATTCGATAGGAGCACCGCTATTTTTTTCTGCGTAGACACCTAAGCTGCGATAAAAGCCTTGGAATCGCCATTAATTCGATTCAAGTTGGTAAAGTAATGCCGCGGATCTTCTAATGAGATCGCTGTCAGATGGGACGTATTCCTGTGCTGGGTTCCAAACCACAGGGATATTCCAGGCAATTGCAAAGCGGACAAGCTAGTTAAGGAAAAGACTTGGTGCTCCCTTCAACGATTTTTGTAGAAGCTATAGAGACGAGGAAGAGGACGAAACCATAACACATCTTCTGTGTACCTGTCCTGCCCTATCGGCTTTCAGAATCCAAACCCTAGAGGAATACTTCTTCGAAGATCGAAGCCAGAACTAGAAATCGCTCTGACACCTCATTTCTATAAATGCTGTCATGCGTGGCCTTGAAATTGATAAAAAGGTGGTGAGTATCGATTTGAAGCTCCTGGGTTTTTTGCTATATCTGCCGTAGTGTGCATATTTGATCGACGGTGGAAGTTTTTGGAATAAGAGCTCACTGAGGTGGACCGATCAGGTTGTTGACGAATGGCTTTGGGCGTTCACACAGCACGGCATTACTGATGCCTTGCCGTAGTGCAGGGGGTCTCCTTTTTTGAGAATCGCGCAAACAATGCTAAGGTTCCATTCATCACCTTTTTCAGATAAGTTGGTGCATGCTTCTCACCAAGGCATCGTCTGGCACTCTAGACAGCTCGGCAGCTTGGCCGTCAACTCCAGCAGCTTTGTTGGACTCAAGTTAAGATAAAGCTCGTCTTTACTTCGCCCAGGTCGAACTTGTACTCCCCTTTCTTTATAAAGACCCTTTGTGCTAGTTATTTTGTACGTTATATGCGATATAACACATCAGAACCCCTGAGGATGTAAGAAAAAAAGCCTCTTTCATAAAATTCTTCATAGCAGCTCCAACCAGCCGTTTGTGCATTTAAAAGACATTGTTTACCCTGCTTAGAGACTATGTTTTATTTCTTACTTCCAACTTAAAACTAAAAGGACTACAAAAGAATTTGAGACAAAGTCCGTCGTGTAAATCTTCTCAAAGCTTCTGATGTACCTATGGAAAACCTCAAAGATTCACACGAAGGAAAGTATCTCATTGAAAACCTTAAAAAAAAACTTCAAGGTGGGTAACAATTCCTAAAATACAAACACACACAGATAAGATTTTTAAATGACAAAAAAACCTTAAAACAAGGAAAAAAAAACATTCTAAACCCCACATAAAATTAATTTAATTAATTTACACATCTAGAATCGATTAATTAAATTAATCCTAAGAACATGACATTCGGTACAAGAATTCCCTTATACAAAATCACCCATGGCTGTGATCCTGTGAAAGGAACTATTGTAGCGAAAATCAAACAACATTTAAGCCGATCGTTGTTGAGTCTTTTAAATATTTACTGTGCACACGTAAACGTCTAAAAGAGACCATCGATCGACTAAAGGATACGAACTAGAAGGTCTTCCTACTGCCGGCAAAACTATAGAAAAGAACATCTCTAACTTATCACTAATCACACTCATTTCAAATCACACTCACACACATAACAATAATAAATAAAAATAATAATAAATAACTTATACACTAAAAACACAGCACTTTTTGTCAAGCCTTGAAGAGCAATTTGTAAAAGAAATATTTACAGGAAATCGATTTGGTTTTTAATATTCGATTTCAGACTCGATCCTTTGTAGCACACGCTGTCGGCCAATTTTGTTCCAAAATAAGTACGATTCGGGACTTCCTGTGACTTGACGTGGTTTACTGAAAGAAACTTGATAATTTAAAGGACGCCAATGTTGACAGAAGTATTCGACTTACTCTTGAAAGCAATCGAACAACGTTTGTCCCTTTTCATTAACCACACATGACCATATGTCAATAACTTTTGTGGCCCTTTGCTTGATGAATACATTGAAACGTTCCACCTTATCCTTGATTGATCTCTCATGACCAAACAACGCTAATGGCGCCAACGTTGTGACAATCGGAATAACTCCACGTTCCCTCAGCACGGTCAGTAGCTCAAGGAAATCATGCTGAATCTGAACTAAAGCCTTTCCTTGAAGGATGTCCACTGATCCGATGTTGATGATCATGCGTTTGTTTACATATCCCTGCTGGAGAACACGTCTGGTAGCTGCGGCAATTGTTTGTCCCGACACGCAGAGTCCCGATTGGAGAACTTTTGCACCTACAAGGACATTAAAAAGCCATGTTGTTCTTAAATTTCAAGGACTGTTGCAAAAATCAAGATGCATACCCGGCTTAAATTTGCACTTCAATTCCATTCGTGCCAAATACAAAAAGAAATCATCGCCCATCAACTGAAAGTCAAAGAGATGTGCATCATGAGTCCAATCGTTGATTAGACCCCAGTCTTGTTCTTGAAGACTTTTTGTTGTTGTTGGCGATGGTGGACCTCGGCTACTGGTATAAATGCGAGGCTTTGGCAGAGGCTTTTTGAAAACCCCATCATCGGTGTTGGTATTCAAGTTATTGGTGAAAGTATTCAGCGGTATTGCTTGGATGTTATTCAGGTTGTTGGTGTTCAAATTGTTGGGAATTTCTTCGCGTTGGTGAAAGCGATTGAGCCTGGATGGAGGACATTGAAAAATATTAAGGTGAATCGAGTCATTGAGAGTCTAAATTGCAGAAAAGTACTAAAGTCAGCTTTGTAGAGATGAACATTAAACTGATGAACCCTCCAGTATAGACTCCAAAGCGTATAGCATTAGGGTATAGGAAGAGGTATAAGTCCAAGCCCATTACCCTTCCGTAATGGACATTTGAAAGACTTCCGTCGCGTGCGAGTCTGCATGTGCACCTATGCTTAACGCAACCTAAAATGAAGGTGTGATTCCGTCGAGTTTAAATTCAGTGTTAACAGCAGACATAAAGCCTTATATGAGGATCAACCATCCCCTTTTTAGAAAATTCGAAATGAACGCAGTTGAGGCAGCGGTTTCAGATTGGCACCCAATAGCATAGTTTTTACAACAAGAAACAAGAATAGTTAATTGATACAGTACTACCTCACTAATTCGAACACTCATTTTTTACATTAGGCATCTTGTAATTCGAACACCTCCCGAAATTGGTACTCTGAATTCGATTTTTTTTCCGATTCTTTGCTGACTGCTTTTACAGTTAGAGAGTTAAAAGTATTTTCCTATAAATATGAGGGAAACCACTGCTTTTTCATCCGAAATATTGACTACGAAAAAAGTATCCAGTAATTCGAAAACCTCCGTAGTTTGAACTAGGGTAGCTCTCTAATAGATCGAATTACCGAGGTAGTACTGTACTTCATTCACTGTAGATCTCGTTAAATTGTCACATTTTACCTCAGAGAATGTTTCGGTTCTTCAGAGAGAACACCGCCTTTAAGCCCGACTTTAGTTTTGGAAATAGAAGTTTACAGCTTTCTTTGTAATGATAAATTTCTTATCTGCAAAGGATAGCCATCACGTGGTAAGTTTTTTGTAATAATCTGCCTTAAGTCGGTATTTTCCAGGATCAACTCTAAGTTATTTAGTAGGGTGAAGCTAGTATGCAAGCTGAGTGATGACATTAAGTCGATTGGTTGCACCAAGAATATCTAGGTGTAGCAGATGAAACATAGTGTGGAACGTAACTCAAGAGGCTGGCCTAATGGCCTCACTAATCTGTATGCATGATACACCACAAGAGAGATAGCTATTGAGCTTAAATCTAGTCTGTGGATCTTACCGAACTGAAAATCAAAGTTCGGTCAGATTACCCAGAAAGGGTTTGGCCAAGCCTCAGGCTGGACATTTGCAGAGAAAGTGACCAGCTTTACATTTATAGGTACAACCAGTGGATAAATTGGATATCTCAAAGTTTGACGATAAAAAATGGGGCGTGGGCCCAATATGTGACAACGGTGACAGCAGGCGAATTCAAACTACAAGCCCATAGCATCTCCGCAAAGATTTTGAATAGCGAAACTTCTTCAAGCAGGTGTCAAATTCATCCACGTTTTTTTAATGTCTTCAGCATCTTTGTTAAAAACATAGCTTTGTGCTAAACGATGTGGTAGTGCCCCTTAGCTTAAGCCGGACTTTCGCTAAGCACTATTTGAGTACAATACTAACGTCTAGTTTCTAGATAAAAATTTACTCACAAATACTGATAGTTATCCTCGAAGAAACAGTTTACATTCTCATAGAATCCCTCCGATTCACTTCGAGAACTATTCCTCTCCGATCTTGTCCTTACCGATGATGGTCGGTTGCTGTAGTAGTTGTTGTTATTGTTCCAATGTTGGTTGTAGTTGATATTGTTACCAAAAGAATTATAGGACGACTTGGTATAAGGTGGTGGCTTTTGTCCAATGACCATATCGTAGACATGCTGTGTCTTCTCCGATGGTAAGATGTTAAATATCCGCGTACCATTTCCATTGCACATAGCCGTCACGTATGGTATGGTCAGGAGAAAATCTGTGGTGTTTTCGTAAATGGGGAACTTCTCCCCAGTAAGGTTGTAGAAATCTTCTGCAAAGCATATTAGAAAATTAGAATTTCTATTGAATTTGTTTAAAAACTGCGGCTGTTTACCTCGAATTTCTTGAATTGTAGCCCCATTCTGAGCACGTGCCATGAGTATGCCACGAACTTCGGATTCCAAATGGGGAAACTCCTCTTTGATGTCAAGGAAATTAGCATCAATGGTCATTTTGGACAGAAACAAGTAGTTTACACTCAGATAGAATTTTGAAAATTAAAATATTGAAAAAAAAACACGTGTTTTACTAACTTAATTAGGCCCTTGGTAAGAAAGTTTAGGAGACAGCTAGCTTGTGTGTGCCTCTGGTGTGCTTATAATTGCTACTAAAATTTGCGCGGGAAATTTATTTTACGAAAACAAGTTTTGCTGTAAGCAAGGTGATTGATGCTTGTAACGGGATTGTTTTCATTGAGGTAAAGGAGAATGAAAAGGTTAGGAAAAATGAACAGTGGCGTAGGGTCTGCAAATCCCAAAACCAAATAGAGCCTCGTACACTGGCCAAGTAGTAGACTTATGTTATTTTAAATAAAGTACTAGAGCTACAGTAGACTGAATTACAGCTTAAAAGTCGCTTACCTACTTTTATGATTGCTGAGGCAGCTGATCTTAATCACTGTAGCTATGGCTGGGTCTATTGTTTATGAGTTCGAAATCGGTGACGTTTCTGACTACGTAATTAAGAGAGTTGATAGTTACGTAAGCTGAAACTGCATTATGTAGATTGTAGATTGGTTATAGAGGTATAGGCGCACTGTGACCTTTATAAATCTATGTGTAACCCCGATTTGGACTAACCCCGATGAGATAGTCTACTTAAAGCACCTCCTCCAGTCCGATTTCCCTGATAAATCGTTCTATCTGGAGTGGAATGGAGTAGTAGATGTTCTTCTGATAGTTGGTAGGCACCCGGGTGTTTACTTCTTTTGGGTATCAGTGCTCCACTTTCCTTTAAAAGCTACCCTAGGGTTTCTTCAACATCTCCACAGAATCTGCGGTCTCCACCTTGCTCAATACCTCGTTTCCTAAGGTGCTCCTTAAGTCTACAGCGACCCATTAGGAAGCCTGTAAGGATGTGCAGCCGGTTCTAGCTAAAGGTTATACTAGTTCCCGAGAAGTTCTTTGGCCTGCCTTAGTCTACGGAGTTTCTTCCAAAGTTCTGCTCTTTTGCAGTCTTCTTCCTTTCTTGGTTTTCACGTATCGTATGCGGCAGATCTTGTAAGATCTTGTACGCAACATTCACCTCAAAACACGACATTCTTGTAGAATCGGCGTTTCTGTTAGATGCATCTTATATGATATTCCATGCTTTCTTTCAACTATACCCGTATCTGATTGATGATTTGGCACATACTCTACCTAGACATCACTTTCGTATTTAAAGAGCTCCGCTAGAATCACATTGGAGCTGTCGGCTTTGTTATTTTTCAACTGTTTTTGAGTAGTTTACTTCTTGCCGCACAACTCTCTCCATCTGTTGTTAGATGAAAAGCTGCCTTAAAGTCTATTTAAATATATCTACGATTTCTTGCGTTGGGCTGTCCAGATTGCCTTTACCTTAGATCTGCATTCTCGCCTTAAAGTCAGCCGCCAGTTGCTTTGATTTTTTTGTGGACTATTCGAATGCAGCGTGGATTCTCTTTTCTTAGGAATTACTGTGTTTTTCTCCCTTGTCCTGACTCGATTACAACTCACTAAACTTGGGGGTCAATTGGTTTCTCGACCCAATTGGATCTTGTATGGATAAAGACCGAAAAGTCGCATAAAGTCCAATTCTTCTAAACGACGAAAAGTTGAGAGGTTTCAGTCTTCATGGATACTTTCAGCAACAGACCCGGTACATAGACTACCTAAAAATTTTTAGAAAGTTTGGAGATTCGTAGACAAATACAGATAGAATTCAAAGTCACAAGCCACCCAGTTTAGTCAATTTGAAGAGAATTAGATTTGAAATGGTCACCACTACCGAAGGATTAAATGTAAATAATGGCATCGCAATGGGCCTTTAATCATCGCTTGGTCAGTCATACTATCTAATCTTTGAAAACCAGCTACATTCGCTCAATTTAAGGACCTATCACAAAATGCCTAAAAATTCCTCTTTTTTCCCGATGTACATATGTACATATGTATGTATGTATCTACTTCCATTCCTTCCAAAGCCAGTTTCGTTCTTATGCTAAATTCATTTCCGACAACTACTCTGTTTAACATGCAACATGTAATGTGCTATTATCTGTAATGTTATGTGGTTTTAATCACCTTTTTATGCACTTATGATTTATGTACCTTCCCTATTTTATGGCCACTTAAACTGGCCTTCCAGTTGAACTTTTCCACGCCCCTTAAGTTATCTTTCAAATTAAATGACTACTGAAAAGCAGTGACATTATAGTGTCGACCTTTATTTTATTACCGACTTTTGTAGGACTATTAAAAAAAGGAAGTCATATGCCTTCCTAATGACTTATCATTCAATTTTGCTCCTCGTTCAGGCTTAAATATATAATTTTATTAAAAAAAAAAACGAAATAATGTTTCCACCTTCCTTTGAGTTATAAATTTATAACTCATGTAAAGCATGTTAAACGAACTTCATTATATTTTTTCTACCCCTCATAAAAGGAAACGTTTCCAACCAACACAGATGGATGAATTTGAAAGATTCATCACTTGAAAGAGGGAAAAATATCCTTCAAATTATTTTCGCGGAAGTGAGAAAAAGAAATTTAAAAAAAAGTATGAACCTGCCGCCAGAACTTGTCGGCGTTATTTCAAATTCATGAGCAGAAATAATACACTTTTTTTTTGTAATAAAATATTTATATTTCCATGAATGATGACTGATAGCATCAGACTGACAAAACGAATCCTTTTCCAATTTACCTGAGTTTTTACTCTGCCTCTGTGGTTTTAATTTTAAATGCGGTCGACTGAAATAGAGAAAAAGTTGGAAAATGAAATTCAGACCAAGTATCTAAGTCCTTTGATGTGGTGTACGTGTACATAACCGGGGTTGAAAAATACTCGATGAGGTTGAAAGAAAGGTTTTCTTTTTTGAAACAGTTGCATCTACAATATTTATTATGATTTGTTGTTAATAGCAATTAGATAAAATATTCAAAGGATGCTATTGGATATCTCTTTCCTGGATATTTGAAATCATAAAGGCATCTTCGTGGGTCTGGGTCCACCGTTAATTGTAATGTCATCTAAAGTTTAATGCAAAATTTAATAGATTTCGGTAAGGTTTATTCGCAGATATAAAACTGACCCAAGATATACCAATCCTTATCGTCTTTTCACTTTGCCGTCAAAGAGTTCTCGAGGTAATACAAATTTTATAGTTAATTTGACGACAGCGAAGCTTTTCTCCCGATAGACATCGTCGGCAAGCAAATGGCTGCCCTTCAACTGAGAAACTCTCGCCTATGGAAAGATCAAGACACTAGTCATGCCAGCATTCTTACATATGATGCATTGTCAACTCCCAAAGTGTACCGACCGCTTGCCTACTGAAAATGGCTTCAGCTTAGGCTTCAAATTGGCTAGATGGGGCTCTTCTGGTACTAATAGTTTATTTGTAGCCAACATTGACGCATCGATGTCTTATGCTAAGTATCTCTTTAGTTGATGCGCTAAAAACAGCTTACCATAGATGGAGCCAACTTGTCCAATGCCTTATCAATAGGGAACTAAACTAGACCAAAGAAGAGAAGGGACTTCTAAGGCATAAGAGAGCAACCCTCTCTACATTAACCAAAGTACTAAACGGGCACTGCACGATAGGCAGGCATGCTCAAAGGTTCCCTACAATGACTTCTGCAGGTGTTGTAGAGACGACGAGGAAGAAGAGAAAGTCCTTCATATCCTGTACTTGCTAACATTAGGAAGGCTGCACTAGGTCATTACCATTTCAATGGTCTCAATGACCTCAATACTGCTTCTAGGGCGTACATAAACTGCTTCATAAGGAAAAGCAATTGGTTCCAGGAGCGGGCAGTATGCCCCTCACATGCCCCTACCTAGTGGTAGAAAAATAGACATGCCTCATTGGCGTCCACATTAACCAACCAACCAATTTGATGACTTCTGGCAGTCCGCAGATTTGTTTCAAGTTCTTTCCAATTTTTTTTCCAATCGTGCTTTTGATTACGAATTTTTATATAGATAGTGTTTCCTTGGTTCTTCTTTATAGGTCCTTACTCCACAATCGTCTCCTAAGGCCAGAGTAACAGCGATTACAAATACCAGCAATTGGCGTAGTTATCTACTTTTGATCCCTGCGCTGATGGTGTTGAAAGAATTAGTAGCTGATGATGAATTCCTTTACTACCTCGAAGCTATAATTGTCCACCGTAATATTTTGGCAAATACGCCGGTGTTATGTCTTCGCGTTCATAGACAACATGTACTTGGTTTTATCCTGTTTCCAAGCAGACTCATTTAAGCAGCTTATGATTCGATGTTTGCGAAGGTGCCAGTGACTACTTTCTCGTCAATGTAATATAACCATTGACTTGTAAAAATAGTGCCAATCGTGTTGATCTGGCAATAGCCACCTCTAACTTTTGATATAATTTACGACTTTTTATAATGAAAAAAAAAATATCAAAGTGGTAACACTGGCGCCGATCGTAAGTAAGGCTCTCTTTTCTTTAATCGGATTTATGACGATATCGTCAATATCGTAAATTGATTCTCTCTTGCGAAACTGACACTTTTCGTTCCTTTCTTTCCATTGTATACATTTCTGTTTACTTTTTGTATTGTGTGCGTAAGTAACAGAGAATTTTACACAACACAAACATCTCTTCACCATCTGGCGCAAATCTCAGCGAACGTTAGGCGATGACGTAGTAAACAGGCACAGCTCAAGCACGAAGGGGTCCAGCTGGCATCTGCATTTTACAACTCAATCAGAGAAGCATGCATGACGATTGGGGGTCTATCACTGGATAATTAACGTATCGTTGGACAAAGTACATACTCGTACCTATTGTATGTACCTGTACAAGTGTCCTTTGATGAATCTCGGTGATTTCTTTTGGTAATTTCCCGTATCTTCTCGTATTTCTAATGACAAGCAAACTTGAGTCCACAATTAGGTACATACTTACATACTTGTATACTATGTAGGTATATACATGTGTATATAGATTCCAGGAGATCCCCCGAAGTGTGTAAATGAATAATTAAAAAGCCCGGGCATTGTCTGGATTACAAACTCTCATTCCCAGATTACAATCTGTAAACACTTTTGGGGAGCATCACCATCAGTACCTACGGCAAAAGCAGGAAATGTAAAACAGGAAAACATCAACAAATAGCGAGGGGGATTCTGTGGAAAACTGGGAGAAACACTACTCATCGTTTATTGGCGTCATTAGAAGAGGCATCATCTGAGAAGAATCAGAAGCATCATCGTAGCGCAGTCGATAATAATTGGCATTTGAGTCGGTGCATCTGGTGATGATGCTGGTGCTTCACAAATTGCAATTCAAAGCTATATGATGACACTGGACACCGAAGCAGTCTACTAAAAGAGAAGAGAGATGTTGACAAAGTTAAATAAAGCGCTGCAAAGAACCGACGAGTTTGAGATACCAATCGGTGTCGGATTGTAGAAGCAAAACCTAATGGGCCAGCTCAATAGATGCCATATCCAACGTCGTGGTTACAAGAGAGAAATAAACGAACAATTTATCTCGCACTCGCATCTTGTTTAGATACGTACACATGTACACTGCTTTCAATTTCCAATTTGATTCTGGGTGTGAGGTAGCTGATGATTGTGGTGGTGGGATTCTGGCAGTAGACTACTGTTAGATATCCTACAGGTACCCGGCAACGGGCTGGCAACGACAATGACGGCTGCTGTGTCAGTCAATGGGCTACACGCACATGAAACCCGGTACAAGCATGCATCCCGCCTCAGCCATCACATACCACCCCATTATCAGGCCGCCGCGCCGCATGGATTAATGTATTCACCCCTCATGGTGAAGTGCAATGATGTGTACTGTTTAGTCTTTTGTTCCTCAATTCATGTGGATAGAGCCGTTACCTGTTGACTTTACGTTGGAGGAAGGTGACTTTTGAATCTTCGGCGTCTCGTTATACTTATGTATAAAGGGACAAAAGAGTAACATCCACTATTGTCTGTCCCTCTCTGTGTCATAACCTTATAACTTTTGAAACGTTTGACGTAGAAAATAGTCCAAAGATGTGTTATGTCAAATTTTGGATAAAGTGGAAAACCAAAAAATTAAAGCTTGAGAAAGAAATGGCGTGTATCGAGAGCCATATTGTCCATATTGTTACATACATATGTTTGTGTGTACCTAAATACAATACAATAGAAAATATGTATATTTTGGGCAATGGACCTTAGTTACGGCTTAGCTTCTCGGACCCATTCGCATTGTGCGAATAGAAGGGACTGCGACCATGACTTATCCAGAAGCGTGAATGTTCAACGACTGAAGCGGCTGTGTCATGTAGAGCGTATACACACCAATGCTCCGGCGCGGAAAATCTTTGAATCCACACCCGAGGGATGACGCAGTAGAGGAAGATCGGAATTCAGGTGGGAAGTGGAAGGGGACATCATCCAACTTAACGGGCGAAACTGGACACAGCCAGCTAAAGATCGACCTGGCTGATGCAGCTTGTTGGTTGAGGCCCAGGTCCACCAGGACTGTAGCGCCACCTTAAGTAAGTGAAAGGGACCTACACTTTAATTCCGTATTTGAAAATCAGCACGGAGAATCTTTATCATTGCACTTATTGCTCCTGAACGTTTTTATCAACGAGTTCTCTGAGAAATGAACTTTAAACCTTTCGTTGAGTAGTCCAAACCAGTTGGCTACGGTAACAACTGTCATTGTCGACCGTAATGGCAATACGTTGCTTATGCATATCATCGCAGACGTTTAGGCTGGGATGAGACCTGGTTGTGATCAGAAACTTCTCTAGTTTCGAGTGCAAAAATAAATTTTTGGCAGACGAACCTTCTTTCGTATAAAGAATAAACCTAGCCTAAATAGGTAGGTAGGACAAAACTTCTATGTTGATAACTTTAACTTCAAAGTGGTTAAGGAGTTCATCTACGATAGAGTCAACATCAACTCCACAAATGCCTCCTTAGTTAAAATAGTCCTTGAAATCGGTAGGTATTACTTCGGCTTGGCAAAATAAATAGGGCCAAAAATCCTTACTCAGAGGACAAAATATATGCTTAATAGAAGGTTAATCCTACCAGTTCTACTGTATGGCATGTTAGCAGACCAGATATTGGGCACATTCGAGTGAAAAATTTGGGAAGAAAGTATACAACCGCGAGACCTACTAGCCGTACCAAGATGTGAATGTAGTTCGAAAGGCCAAAATATGTCGATTACATTGGATCGATCTCATCGAGCACATAGAGAAAAACACTTCAACCAAAAAGAATTTCCAAAACCCAGGTTCGAGAAGAATGGAAAGACTACACTTCCGCTTTAAAGACCAAGCTATCACAGATGCCAGAGCACTTGGTCTTTACAACTGGATGCAACGTGCTTATGATCGGCGAGGATAGAAGGCTATATTTTATAAATCATAGGACAATTTAGTCGTCGCCTTTCAAATTCACCCTAAAATTAGGAGCCTCCAATTCTTTGACCAACGGGTGAGACTGCTGCGCGAATATAATGTACCTTCATACTCCGGATGTTTGGTTAGCATGGGTAGTGCTCTATAGGAGTTATCAGTAAATATCGAGGAAGACACGTGTGAAACGTTCAGGACACAAATCATAGTATCAGGCTGCACTCGACACAACCTCACTTGGACCAGTAAGGTCCATTGCGTTAACATACGATCAACATCTCCAAAGGGATACCTACCTACTGAGCCAGGAGGAGCTAGAAATAAAGCACTGTAGGCTACTGATATTTGCATTAGCTAGTTTGCCGAGGCTGTTGAAAAAGTAGGTTCTTAAAGCAGTTTTCTACGAGCGGAGAGGTTCGCTTGTGCATAGTATGGTGTCTTCCTCTTTTGCATACTTGCAATTTCTGAATATGTCGTTTGCGAGGAGGCTTAGCCTAAGCATTTTTAAGTCCAGAGGGGAACTATTACTTTTGTAATACCTGTCAAACAGGACTGAGCGAATTACAGAATATATGCATGTGCTTTGTGTAACTAAATAGCTGAAGGAAACATTAATCATTTTATTGGAATCTAAACGCAGCGCAATAAGAATATACTAGCTTCTCAATGTACTTACATATGAATGCACTTCCGTGCAAGTACCATCGGTCTATGATTCTAAACAACATTCGTCACGTACAGCACCATCGCTCAGTGTAAAAAATCTAACGTCCACTCTATTGAATGTTTATTTTCTTCGGCTTTATACCCTCTTCCGCCCTTACGCTAAGTGTATTCCTTTCCCATCGTCGTCGGTACATCATGTACAACACACATATGCATATGTTTGTTACATTCGCACACAGACAGCGTGTGCTGTTCACGTTCGCAGTTATTACTTGTGCGGCTGTTCCCCAGACAGTAGTGGCCATAATAAAATGGTCCCGCATACTACTCCCGTTTCGTTCTTTCACAATAACACACGACACTGCTTTGTTTTCGTTTCGTTCAGATTGCTTGTTTTTCTCTCTTTCTCTCTCTCTTTTTCTTTCTTTTCTTTTCTTCTTCTCTGCTTTGACATCGCCTTCGTAACATGGTTTTGTTTGACTGGCCGCGCCGCGCTTATACAACTTTGTGTGGTGTGCATGTGCTGTGTGTGCCTACACAAGCCGGCTGGCATTTTGCAGGCGCTGGGGGTTCAACGAAGGTTCACGGGATGGTGGCCCGTTCAGTTTGAACGTATGACTGTTACGTGGATGGTGGTGTCTACGTACGATTCGCACGGATTTTCTTCGTATTTTCCTTGTTACGTGTATTTCAAGAATTAACTTCGTGATTTTTTTCGTTTTAAGTGTTTTTCTGTTTATTTGCTCCGTTGATGAGATCGAGGTTCGATTCGACTGAGGTTTGTTTTCGATAATGGCGATGATAATGACGGGTGATTCCTGGAAACAATCCTCCAGATGATGATGACGACGACGACGACGCAGTGTTCGATACAAGCGTTAGATACATTAGTGTTCAATTAGAGTTGTGTTTTGGTGCAGCAGTACATATACGCGTTTTACGTTTTGCGTGTTTCGTTACTCTTCGCCTGTTTCCCGATGTTTATTCACTGCCACACTTTGCTGTGAAATGTGAAATCCGGCTTTTGAAGGCAAATGTAAACAAGGCGTCTGGTCTGGTAGTGCAGTTCATAGTTGAATAGTGACGAGGCGCGTAGTTAGACTTACCAACAGTGAGTCAGAGTGTGTGTAGTGTACGCGAAATAACATCCTAGTACGCCAGCAATAGCAGGTTTTTTGTTCTTGTTTCTTCTGTGTTTTTGTTTTTATGCACAATGTCGCACGAGGAGGAGGAGGAGGTACGCTCGTTGCTGTTGCGACATCAGGAGCGTATTATGAGTGATCTTCAGGGGACGGACCTGCTAGCGGTTTTGGTTAAAAATTCAGTGTTAACGACATCCGAAGAGGAATTACTAAAGTCGTATCCTCCAGCTGCGGGTTTGTCCCGGGCTGGGAGTGAAAGAAGTGCAAGTGTTAATGGTGATGATGATAATAATAGCTCACCGACGCCATCTGCCGGCGGTGGTAGTATAAATGTTCGTGGCGGCAGCGGCGGTGATAGTCGAAATGGTGTAGAGAATCCAATGATTAATGACGCTGATGTCCAGCGCTGGCAATGTGCCAATTTAATTGAAATTATAGCAAAAAGTGGCTTCGAGAAATTTAAGCAATTCTGTTATGCTATCGAGAATGAATGCCCGCAACTGATTGAGGATTTGATCAATGATCGATTAAAGTGCGGTAAGTTGGAGACGTTTCCTATTGTCGACGATGAAAAGACAATCATCTGTACCTTAGAGCCAAGACCATGTAAGTTATAAAAAAAAATTTAAAGAAAATAAAATAACTTCGTTAGGTGATGGAAATAATACTGCACTAATTCATAATATATGTACATACTGACATACCTTCATATGTACATAGTTGCAACACAAAAGTTTCTATTCTGTGTGCCTTTCAAATGCCTGCAGTCGGTCTTCCAAGGTCTTAGCTCTGAGGTACAGGCCAAAGGTTTTATATGTACAAATATTGTTCAAAAATTAGTTTAGCAGCCTTGTTTTGATCGATTTTTTATTTCTAATATTAGGATGTTTTATATCAATAAGGATAAATGTCATTTGGAAACCATTCCGATTACCATACTACCTACGCCGCAATCGGAACTTGCTAATTGCTGTTGTTTGTGGTTGGGTTCGACCGTATTTTGTCAGAAATCTGAAAACTACCAGTGTCTAACGATAATGAGCCTTTTTTAAGGGATAACCTTTTAATTTGTCTAAAAATTTAGTACGTTAACCACTATCGACCGTTGTTAGAAAACAACGTTTGCTTTAGGCATTTCACAACGTCTTCAAGAACATATGGTTGACAAACTTTTGCTTCTTTCAAAAATAAATGTCGGTAACAATGTCAGCACAAATGGAAGGGACTTACAGTTTAGAGCCATATCGAAAAACCTCTTTTTTTTTTTTTTTTGATTTATCAGGTGTTTTCCGGGCTTCGAATCTCGAACATGCTGCTCAGTAATCCAAAGCACTAACAACTAAGGCATGACGCCCACGGTTTTTAAACATAAAACAGGCAAATGCTACACATACATACATACTACATACGGACCTCAGACCGATCAGCCTTACTCCTTTTTGTTGTGCAATTATTTGCCACCAGAAAGTTCCTTCAATCAAGAGAGTTGGCATGCACTCACGGACAATTGGCACATGGTAAATTTAGCAGTTTACCTGTTAAAATGTGAATGAAAAGATTTCTTTTCTGGGCTTTCGCAGAAACTGTTGTGAATCCCAACAAAATCCTTCAATCGCCTAGGTAGAAGGAATCAAATTCTTCTTACTGCACATGTTTACGTGCGGTGTTAATTCGAGTTGCGTAAGCTTATAAACAATTTAAAACAGTGAGATTGACAAAGTAATGCTTGTACTGCTTATGAGCTGCTAGCAGCACACATAAAATTAGTCATATAAAAACCGAACTAAGTATTAATGATCTCGAAGAGGAACTATTACTCCGTCTTATCAAATTGATAAATGTTAATCCGTGTAGTATTTTTGTAACCCTGGACTAATTACTCTCCCTTGACCTACTGACTTGTTTCCAATTCCGATAGTATGTTATTTCGTTGGAACAATAATGAGAAGCTAACTTTAGGCGGAGATTTTACACGGGCCGGGAGCCCTTTAAAGAAGTAAATAGTAATCGAATGCAACATAAAATATTTCTTTCGGATACTACGGTCGGATGTTCATTTTCTGTCCGCTTCTATTGACATGCTGGTCATTTCGATAGCATTTTGCAGAGTTTTAGAAATGTTCGAGCTACTCGCTAACTGCTTAGAAATATAACCAAACCTTCTATATACATAATTGGCCTTGGCTTGGAGAAGATATTTATTATGTAACTCAAGAACTAGACATGCTTTCGAAACGGATTATTATTGTCGCCCAGATGTTTCAGGTCAATCCTTTTAGAGGATTAATTTTCACATTAAATGTCCAGAGCGTTGTATTTTCGCCAAGTTTGTGTCGGCATTGCTTTTATGGTAGCGATTCATAATCTATCTGTAAATCTCACAGAAGCTCAAACCATAGGCCTTACCGTAGATGATACCATATCAAAACATAATGAATGTGAACGTGTTCATCACTTTGAAAGCTTTATTGGGTGTCCCTTATTTTAACTTAGATGGAGCTACAGTTCGGTTTGCCTCCAGTATCATAACAAAGTTTATTGAGATCCCTGTTCAACTGTGCGCTGCACCCTCTGCTGCATGATAACACCGTGCAGAAGAGAAAGACTTCGGAGTTCGACCGCGCTGGTGCCCTGCGCTTTTCATGTCGTACTCATCTGAGGAGCTGAATTTGCACTTTACTAAATGACTAAGGCTACTTTCATACGCTTTTGTTAGCGTCCATAATTCTGCGCCATATAGCAGGCATGGGATGATGAGGGTCCAATGTTCATATATAGAGTCTTCTTAGTCTTAGGAATGCACTTCTCACTTGCCTTTGCATCCCAAAGAAACAGCGATTGACGAGGGAATTTCTTCGTTTGATCTCAGCATTTCGGAGCCTAGGGAAACAAAAAATCCTTAACAACCTTGAAATTATAACTCTTTTTCATGACGAATGATGTCCTATACTTACTTCCTGAGATCGTGCGCCATGAAGCGTTAACAATGCCTGTGTCTTTGGATTTCTCCAAGGCGAGTCTGCTCCATGGTTACTTTATGGGGACCCACTCTCCTGCGCGATTCGTAAGCGAGTTCCATAACATGGCGTGTTTTCCAATGGAAGTGTCATGTCACTTTCTTCGTCGTATATTGGTGCTTATAATTCTATATCATAATTAAATCTTTATTTCAAAGCTTTTTCCGCAAATGAACACGTTTGTAACTCGTAACAAATCGCATAACAACTGTCAACTTGTTCACAAGAGTACATTTGGACTTTCACATCGAATGACTGCGTTCAAAGGTGCAATATAACTTTTTATGAGACTTCTACAATACTTCGCTGGTCATAAATTTTAGTCAACTGGCTTAAAGTCCGATTTGCTTTTGTTAATCTAATTGCGAATGTTTTTTTCGCACTACCAGCGTCAATTTGCATTCTAATTGCCAATCTATTTAATTTTTACTACCACTTTTACTTCCGCACATTAGTTTCAGTGCAATAAAATAATTAAAAGAAATAAAGGGACCGTACACTCTGAAAAGAAAAGAAAAACTAGATCTTGTTTCTTTACTCTCGATCTCTGTTTTATCTTCTCCGTACGGGGCTGTAAAAAAAAAAAAAAAACGAGAAGAAGAAAAACGGCATAAAACGTGACCAAAGGATTACCTACACTATAAACTCCAACAACCATTATTCCACATCGACGACGACGGGTTTTTCTCTTATTCCCTTTAATTCTTTAGTTGCATTTCGTTTTCTTTTCTCTTCTTATTCTGTTTACTTTTATGCTGCAAGCCAACGGCAGTAGATGATGACTCATCATGATTTCCTTGGTAATGAACGATAATGATGATTTTTTTGGTTCAAAGGTGGCTTTTGTATCTTGGTCGGTCGGTCGGTCGGGTAATAAAAGGATACTCCATAAAAAACCCGTTTTTGTGTGTCATCTGTCAGTTTTGGGGCTTAAGGCGATTTTCATGAGGAAGAAGGGATTTCGTTCCAAGACGTCATGTGCGTTGCATTCTGAATGGAACAAGAGTGACAAATGGCTGTTGAACTAATAAAGACGTGATAATTTTTTTTTTCCTGAGGGCTTTGAATGGGATTAGTTTGTTTGGTAGATGATGGAAAGATGATCCAATTTGGGATTAAGATGTTCTTAGGGATTTTGTTTCACTTTGAACTTTTCTTTCCGAAATGATTTCTTTTTAAAGCCTTTTTTCCGGAACTATGGATGATGCACACACATACATAGGTACATTTACGATTTTTCTGATTTAAGCTGTCAAATGAAATCTAGGAATAAAGCGGTCATGTTTAAGGTGGCGGCGACGATAAAAAGGAAATTCTTGAGGCGTCCGTTTATATAGCTGCGAAACGTTCAGTTATTCTGTCGGCAACTACCTTTCAGAAGGCTTTGAGAATAATAAGAAACTGCCTCTGGTGGAAGTGCTGGTAAACAATATCAGATAATCCCCAAGAAACTGTTGCCAATTAGCCGTTTACCCGTTCTCTTTAAAGCTTTCGAAAAACTTCTGGATCCCTATCTTCAACTCTAAACAAACTTCCACCAAATTACTCGACTAAATTGTCTTCAAAATAACCACACCAATCAAATTTCCAAATCACCAACATTTCAAGGCGAAACGACAAAAAAAAACTGCAAGGCTAGCTAACTTGGCATATCCATTACGCTCTTTGGGTGGTAACCAGAATCCCTACACCATGGCTTTGTATAAAAACTCAAATATATCACAACGATACTATCAAACAAAAAAATAAACTGCCACCGTCATCGCAGCTCACATGCAGTCTGGAGGAGTTGAATTATCAAAAAAAGCAGGGAAAAAAAAAACCGCTGAATTCGTTTATTAACTGCTTTTTGTCAGCCCAGAGGTCTGATTTATTCCAACAGATAAGTGGCGCACAGTACGGCACCCGAGCACGTGGTGTCGGCGACAGTTTCACTTGGAGAACTGGAAACCCAAAGCCGCCGAACCCACTTGGTTTTGATTAATATCGCTCGCGGATTCACTTTGTCTAGAGAGTGCCTGTGTGTGACCAAGTTGCATGGTGGTTATGAAATATTGCATCCAAATGTTCCCGATTCAGATAGAAATTCTATCGTTCGTGTGATCTGGTGCGCCAGTAACGCCAATTGTCCCAAAGCCAACCGTACAGCCCAAATCCATGGGAATTAAATGATTGACTGGGGTCTCTCGCTCTCCAGTGGACTATTTAATGAGATTAACAATTAACTTCAGTTGTCAGGGTCAACGGGGCGGGATTGGATAGAAAGTCTGGCAGTGACAAATAATTAATTCAATTTTGAGGTTAATTTTTGAATTGTGTCTCTCTGATGGAGATTCCCCCCGCTATCCATGCATGAAATGCAGAAGCACGAAGTAGACATTCATCAGAATCTCTCATCTACCCTCCGCTTTGCCCGGTGAGGGGGTATCGAGTCTTATAATTAAAAGTAAATAAAATTAAAACGAAAATTCAACCAGAAGTAGGTAGAAAGAGAATGAGGACAATTTCGGAGAAAGTGTTTACATACAAACGGAAGATGGAAACCGCTTCGAAAAGGATCTCTTTTCGGTAGCTTGGCCCTTTTTTTGTTTACATCCTGTGTAAACTGACCAGTGTGTGTGGTTAAGCGACTTCATTCAAGCGTAAACATTTTGGTAGCGAAACAGGGCTTCTCTGACAGCATTGGAAAAAATTGTGTGTCGCTGATCAGCAAAAGATCCTTCGATTTGCTGATTAATGGGCTTCCGATCTGAAGGGTCAGCGTTTTATATTTATTTTTTGTTTTCTTAAGAAAATAACATTTCAATACATTGTGGTGTTGCTTTTTAATGATGACTTTGGGAAACAATAATAAATTGGCCTGACAGTCACGCCATATGGAGGGTATTCAACTATGATAAAATGATGAGTTTCATGGAAATAATGGATACAATTTTGCATAAAAGGCAACTTGAAGGTTATGCATTTCACTTAAGTATGGGACAGCTGTAGCTTCAGAATGATTATTCCAGAGTATTACGCATCAATTGTAGGCATTGACGAAGGATGAAGCAGTCCAGAAGCTGGGGGGATTTGGGGTAATGAGCTACTATGAATCACACGCACAGGTCTCCTATCCCGGAAGCCTTTTACGGAACAAAACAATAAATAAAGAAGGTCCTCTTCGTTGATTGTACCTTTTGGCGATGAAGAGGCTTAGGTAAGTCATTGGGTGGTGTGAATAAAAATTGAGTGTGAGTGGTCCCTCAGCATTTTGGAGGGAACACTCCATTTGGTGTGAATAAGAGTAGGGTTCGTTAAGTTTAACGAAAACCCTCCACTCACATATTTTGACAGTTGAGTGTTCCCTCCATTTTGGTGTGAATAAAGATGGAATCAATCGAGTGAACACTTTAAGAAGTTGAGTGTGCATTGGAGGTAACTTCAGGAGATAAAAAAATGGATAATACTATTTCTGAAAATGAATACCTTGACGGAATAAGTGAAAAACCTTAAAAAAAAGATATCTGGAATGGACGAAGAATAGTTCATAAAAATCCTACAATTTTATTCTTGCTTGATAGAAAGAAGCCCAACTCCAGACATGGAAATTAAAAACCAAATTTCGTTGGAAGCTGTGGAAGAAAAAATTCCATGGCGTTGATTTGAACAAAAAGGGGATAGAAACAAAGACGGGCAATCTTTCCATGATTTCAAAAGCCCATGACAAGCAGCTGCTGGATTTGACAGCTCTCAACTCTAGTTTTCAAACTTCAACTTGAGGGGATGAACCTAGTTAGAGGAAATTTTTTATTCACACCAAATTGAGTGTTCCCTTCAACGAAAACACTTCACTCTTGAGTGTTCACTCAGAGTGTTCCCTTAGTTTTTATTCACACCACCCATTGAGTGATTTTTACAAATAAGAGGCAGTCGGCAACAGTTGGAGACAGATGGATAGATTGCAGAGGCTTTCTTAATAGTTATGAATCTTTGGTGACTAGAGGCTGATATTATGAGATGAGATATTTGTAATAGAGCACTCCCTACAGTTCAATGCCCTTGATGAACTGGAGTATCTAAAGGGGATCTAGCGATACCGGAAATTCATCAACAAACCATCTGCTGTGCTTGTCGGACTTAGGACAGGTCTAGAGGGTATCACGACATTTTTTCTTGTGGTCCATTCTTTTGTAGACTAATATTCCAAATTCCTTGTCAGGTGGTTTCCTCAGATATCTCGGCTACATCTGTAGGTTGTATTTTCCTCTGGTCTCATTTTCTGGAGGACATTAATATGCGTCAACAGTGATTCTTTAGAAAGTCTGTCAAGTCGGTTTTTGCTCACGTTTAAGCAGGCGTTACTACTTTTTCGGTTCTAGTTGTTGAGCCAGGTCTCAGTTTGGAAAGTTAAATTCAATACTTGGCTCTTTTGCACTTTACTTCATGCAATCCTGGTTATGATGTAACGCGGGTTCCGAACCTTGTCTCCCTACCTCTTCGGCCGTTTTAATACCTTCCATTATTGTATCCAGTAGAGATTGGCTTTGTTGCTCTGGCCAAGCTTAAAGAAAGTATTAAGGCACTCCAGTACCAGTTTGAACCTGATTTCATGGGTTCGGTTGTGATGTACACTAAAAACTATCTAACTAGACAAAGCTCACTTAACCTCGAAATCTATTCACATTCCTCAAGGCGTTAAATCTCTTTGCAAAACCTTAAATTTGTTGAAAGGCCTGTTTTACCTTTCTGATCTAAGTTTCCATAGAAGTAATTGTCTGGATTTTTCTTTCCAGTTTTGATGTCCTTTTAAACACGGATATCGTTACATTATTCACATTCGTTTGGATCTGCAATTCCCGTACTTTTGTCATGCCTTCGTTAGAGGCTAGACGGTTCCAACAGCTGTTCTTAGCCGTTTCCTTCTCGGTTTTTTGGTTTTCTTTCATTTTTAAAGCATGATTCTGTTTGCATTTTATCTCAAGCATTATGTAGCAGCTCTAGACCGTTTCAAATCGAATTTCAAAGCTTTAAGCGAGGCTTAACTATCTACGTAAATTGCGATATCGTAAGTAAAAATCGGTATTATTCCTGAGGCCTCTAGTACAGCTAAGCTAATCTACACCCAACCTTTCAGTGTGGACTCCATTCACGCCAATGCCCATGTAACCTTTGCTGCTGACGACTGCATATCCTAGAAGACTTTTTGTCATTAGTTTTCGCAGATTAGATGCCCTGTTGATCGTGTTGAATGCATCCTTGATGCCCCACGTGATAGCAGTGAAGTCCTTCCAGGTTCAACATCTCCATCGCTTTCCCTCCATGGCTTTTCCCATTGCACAATTCATCGATTGAGCTTTTTGAAAATCTTTTTGGCGCTCGGAAAGCCCACCTACATCCTCGATTCGCTTCTTATAATTCGGTGTAGAATTTTTGCAATGGTGTCCAGAAGGCAAAAGGATCTTGATGTGCTTTTTTTTTCTAGTTTTTGCAGTTTTCCTCACCCATGCATTGGCGGTGTCCACGAATATATAGGGACAACGTTTAATTGCTGTTTTAAGCAAAATATTGGGGAAACTGACTGGCCTGAGCGCTTCTTGGTCCCCAAACCAAATTCTTCCGCCCTTCAATACTTTTTCAAAGGTCAGTTGCAGAGCTCGGCGATGGCTTTTTTAAGACCTTTTCATGGTGTTTTTAAACGGCTTTTGTAGCTCTTCATTATTGCTTTGACACGGTGGCATTTTAGACGTAGTCTTACAATTTCTTCGTATACTAGCGTCCGATACATACTTCTCCTCTTCTATTGCACCAATGCATCACATGGTGCTCACTTTTGTTATGACGGCTCCGACCGGTGCTACGCCATCCAACATTGCATTGGAAAGACCGTAGAATGTGTTTGATTTTCAGCCTCACTTCTGTGATCGTTGTCTTGATCCCTGGATGGCTGTGTGTACATGCAGTCAGTTTTGTTTTTTTGCTGTCACACCTTTATACAAATTTATTTACTGACTCATTGTCCTATGCGTACCGCTCCGTACTTACAGAATTGTTTGAACTATTTTTTGTGCCTCATTGTTGTTGGTTCTACTTTTTATCATGCGCCTAGGGGTGCATGACATAAAGCCTTAAAAAAAAAAAGAGTTAAATAAACATTGAGTGCCTTATCGCAGAAAATACATATTTGTACATACTTCCATCTCAGACAGTGTCTTCTTACCTTTACAACCGAAAGGTAGACTCAATCATTTCCTAAGCTCGAGTCAATTTCATTAAATCAGGCACAGAAAAAAGGTTTATGCTCATTAGTGTTCATAATGAATGAGCACTCACATTTCGACGCCTCCGTTCAGCACTTTACTATCCCAGTGTATCTCTACCTTTCGCATAAACAAGTGTCTACCACTTTAAGGTTCAGATGTGTATAGCGAGCCCGCTAATTTGGAAGCACACGCACATGGGGCTCAATATCGAGTGCCTCCAAAGTAAGCGTAAACACATGCCAGCCTCTGTGGTAGCATCTTCAACTTCTCGTTACGAGTATCTTTTTTTTTTGTTAGCTTGTGGAAAAAAAGAGAAACTCTCGTAAACAGGTTCTTAAAAAGGAAAAAGCTCTTCCATATTGCACCACGAAAGCATCATAAAGTGGTCAGAAAAATGAATGTCTGTCCTGCACAAAAAGCCGGAAGCCCCTTCAGAATTCGTATCTTTATGGTGATCCCTGAGATCATATTCATCATTTTACAAGCCAACTTATGTACGTCTGTCTACCTTCCACGGGTATCCGTCGGTATCTCATCTGTCGGCTCTGGAACACGCGAGATCTTATGACCTGCAGAGTACGAGTATCTGCATCTCAGTACATCAAATATTTTTTTTGTTGCTTTTTGCCGTCTGGGAATGATGCTGCACACAAACTCCAGCCATCGCTGCGCCATCATCTGTCTGAGTGTAGACCATAATCAAGTCTGACATCGAGCGCAATGTCATGGTACACCCCTTACGTCGCGCTACCCTTTTGTGGTAGCGCTCAAAGTGCAGCTGGAATGATTGGGGGGAGAGATCCCTATTAGCCTTCTCACCGTCGATTGACGATTATATGCACTCAAGCGCAGTCGATGTTAATTGTAATTTAACGAAATATAGGTTCGGGCGGACGATTATTATAACTTTTGGTCATTGGCCGCCCATGTGCTATGGAAAGCCTGATAGATTGGATATAATTGGATTTTAATTGAACTCTATTCGGCGGATGAGCGTTTGATATGTGGTTTTGGTTCAATTCCCGCGGATACCGATTTGTCAACTCCTCGCTTGGGGATGTGGTGGGCGCTCCTCTTGCATTACTTACGCGCTGAGGTGTTTTTTTTTTTGTTTTTTTGTGTTGCAGCACAGCCTCTGGACAAAAGTGGGATTTACGTCCAAAGTTGTGGCAGGAATTACATGGTTCATGCCTGCCAATGGGCATTTCACGCTCCATCGGTTGAATTAAATGCGGAAACTGAGATTAATTGGTGCATCGAGTGGGAGCGTGTGGTGGCGCGATAGAAAAAGCCAGTGGCTTGTGGAAAAGCGCTAGCAGTGGTTGGGAAATTTATTCTGTTTGTGGTTTGCTATTGGAATGGAAGTGATTCCCGTTGAATAAATAAAATCTGATTAAATTTTTAGAGTCAATTCGTTTGAATTCATTGGTTCCACCGGGTGGTTCACATGAATAGAGACTTAATTGTATGCAGCGATTGGGCGCGTGAGCCTATGAGCTTATCACAATATTTTGTGTCTGCATGGTGGGGCATATACCTACCGATCTACCTAGGTCTATGCTTGATTTATCGCATTGTGGACAGTCCTTTGTTTTTTTTTTTAAGGCTTGAAAGGCGTAGTGATTTTTAATGAAATTAGCTCCAAGGTGGGAGTCGAGTTGTGTATGTACTCGTATGCTTACGAAAAGATGGATGACATCAAAGTTAGAATAATCTGATGACCATTCTAAACCAATATAACGAGAAGCTAATGCAAGCTACAACAGGTGCATACTTTCAAGTCAAATGAGTGTCTGTATAACCTGTAACGAGCTCTGAAGAACGTTTAAACTTTGGAGATGGTGTCGTTCTTGGTGTATGTCGTATAAACATAAATTCCACAAGCGACATTCCCTTTAAGATCCCACGAAGCTTGGCAGAAGCTATGATCCTTCCATGAAAAAGCATACGTAATCCGAAGGAGACGAATAAAACATGACACAACACCATGGACTCTTTAAACTGTACCAAAATTTGTACCAGCAACCCCTCAGCGCAGTGTTTTTTTTAATCACTGACACAAGGTGGGTCCTATCTCAAATGAGATCGAACTTTTGCTACGAAGATCAGGCGATTGCGTGTGTTAGGAAGCTCAACACAATTTGTGGACGACTTCCTTCATTAGCATTCTTCGGATTAGTATCAGTTTTCGTGGCTTAGATCGGTTGATCTGAGAGTAGGTTAGATTCTAGTAGCTGTTTGCGCCCCGAGGAGAAATACGCTTAGACCAGTATAGATCCATACGTTCTTGGAAATCAGTACTACACATTTTTATTGCATAAATAGAGGTTCCTGACTTTAGCGTTCTCCTAAACTCCTAAGCAAACCTTCCCTTCTAATTGAGATAGCCCGGCAAGTGAAGAGAAGACGAAAAATTTGTATTCCTCTCGCCCCTGCAGCTTCAAAAGATACCAAGCCTTTTGGCTATCCTTGTGCTGATATGCATTATTTTCGTGGAGGCTTGGATATTATTTCGACAGTAGAAATCGCTTTTATTGCTGCCTAGCTGTCAATGAAAAAGGTGATATATTCCTCTGGTATTGCTTTCAGGATAAGAAGATAAAAGGTTCCCCTCAATATGAAGGAAGGCGGCTATGGTATACTACCTGCACTCTAAGGATTTTTCTATGCTGCGTGCCAACGACGCCTGTCTCCCATCTCTCCTTCTTGGCATCATTAGTGTTCATGTCATTATTACTTGTTAACTACTCTGCGAATATTTTCTCCTTTCTCTCAGGATTCTGATAACTCCTGGCAGTTACTTCAGGGAGCTAGTGGACTATCCAACATCCAGCTGGTCGACCACGGAGATTCTTGTATTTGTACTGTACGTACACTACAGCCAGTAGGTTGTTCCTCAGATCGTGCCCCTTTCTACCAGTATTATCCATTAGTATTAAGTAAACTCTTAACCTCAGCTGTCAAACAACAGATGACATTACTTGCCTACGTTGATGTCTTCCTTCATAATGAGTGCGTTCAGTGCTGCAATAATTTTTATGATACCACTAAATACCAGATATGAAAACTACTCTAACGATACTCAGTTGGTTTGATGTTGAAACAAAGTCATCAACAAATAATGAAATATTCATTTTAAAGATTTATTGCGATGTCTCCATTGCTGACATTTATTGGTTAGAAAAACGATTGTCGTGGCGATGATACATTGTTTTCGATTTTACATTGTCTAATCTTATAGCAAGAATTAGTCATCAATTTCGGTGGATCTGTCAACCAGAATAGCGTGTTATTAAAATATAAATTGTGTCTACAGTCACGTTTAACCATGTGTTCCTTTTAAGCACTGTGATTGTATTGACATATTTCCAACTTTGCTTTTGACATTTTGTTGAATTTAAATTGCCATGTTCGATACATGGTAATGAAAAATGTCATTAACAAAGCGAAACTTCGGGTAATTACCCAAATCCTTACCAACAAAAATACGTCTTTCAATCATGACTCAGCTCAACTCTTAACAGTCATATAGCATAGAAAAAACATAAAAAACAACCAATTCACAAAAAATTACTTTTATGTCATTGTTAAGTAAATTTTCTTTAACAACACATGCGTCAAGCAGGACAGAACACTGTGCCACTTCCAAATGTGGGATTTTTTTTTGTTGTTCACGAGTATTTCCACTCTTTTAGTACCTTTCCAACTCATGATGACATTGTAAATCATTTCAGTTGTCACGTCTGTTGTGTTTCGTACCTGAAATGGCATCAAAGCGGGAAGTTCAACCCCGACAAACATTTAATAGAAGGTGTAACATATGTTGACTTTAAGAAGGTTCAGGTACCTGACGTTGGGATATACAATTTTGACCGACAGAAGCGATGCGCGCACTTTGTGCGTGACTTTTAACGAGCGAAACGGATACATTTGTTGAATGTCATACAGAAAAAGAACCTCCATAGTAGAGAGAAGGTCATGTCCGTTTAATGATGATAAGGTTCAGGAAGACGTGGAACTAATTTTAAGTGGGCTATATTTTCTTTGACAATTTGGAAGTATTTCCAGATCTTAGGAAATCAAAGTAGAGCGTTCAAATGAGGGCTGCGGAAAATAATGTTATCTTGAAAAATTTTGAGCACGTTTTAACGATATGCCCTTTTGTCGGATTGTATTTTTCGTGTTAAATAGTTGTATTCGCTAGGCTTTTGGCCAGAATTCTGCACATGTGGTTTCAGCATTGCAGTAGCGCCTTAAACCGTATTCCAACCTTACTTTCTTACTGAGTAGTTAGGCGCTGCAGTTTGGGATGAACCAGGGGCTCAACAAACCATAAAAAAGTCTCAAGATCCATCTTGGTATAGACCTCTATTAATGAAAAATTTGTCAACACTTTTAGAGAAGCCACTTTTACGATGGAATGGTGGAAAGAAAAAGTACTTCTCTATCATCGAACTGAGCGTCAAAAACGTCTTTAATGCTGTGAAGAAAGGGTTCTCTCACCTTTGTCAAAGGTTAACACCTAAACCCCTAGAAGAAACTGAGCATAGTGATCGTTATGAAAAGGTTATCAGCGTCGAGTGAGATTTCGGTCTTCCCAGTTGTACTGATGAGTAGAGAGCTACTTGCTAAGTTGATGTCCGGAAAGTTGAGGCAGCTGCCAGCAAGTATGTCCAAGCTGTTTATTTGCTAGGCGATCTGTCAGATGTTGCTAATGGTCTTGTATTTCATTGCATCATTAATCTGAAAAGCCAGGCCTTCTTAACTGTTTCTATCCTTGTTATGTCCTTGGGTGTTTCATTTTCCCGAACTCTGCGTCTTAGATTTGGTGTCCCATTCCGATATTCGCTAGATGTAAATATGTAAGGCAGTCCAATGGGGGTGATAGCTCCATTGATTGAGTGGCGATCCTTGGTCGAAGGCAGAATTGTTGATCCTGATTTCAAGTTTTTCTGGAGCATATCTCAATGGTTGGTTGTTTTCTTACGATTAAGGAAAATTTAAATGGTGGCTGAGTCAGTCAATTTACTCGGCGGATTTTCTGGGAGGTGGACAAGTGCTGCACACATAAAAATTTAGACAATCTTCTATAAAAAAAAAAGTGTTTTTTACATGGGTAACTATAGAACAACCCCCCTCTACGCTAGTGTAAGCCTTCAAAGCCAAATAAAAAGCTGGAAAGGGGGAAACGCGAAAAAAGTATCAAAGTGTTAGACACATCATAAAAAAAAAGATCAAAGAAAAGCGGAAACGTTTTTTCAACTTACCTCCTTCCTTACGCAGAAAAAAAACTTTACCTACGCACTCTAAAAGCACATGAAGCATCCCCAAGGGAGGCTATTAACACACACAAACACATCCCTCCTCTATGTAGTGATACATTGAAAGTGTAAACTTTTTCCTATGCAAAGTGTCATTGTCCATAGACAGGAAGTTTGATCACAAATGTCATATAGACACGCGTGTTGATACAGACTCAGAGATACGTACAGGTATACGTATACAACTTCCTCTAACGTTCGTTGGCCGGATTTCCTCACCTTTAAACGAATTTGTTTTTGCCTACCCAACCATAGATAATCTGGTTACAACTGCTCTCCGCCTACACTATGATTCGCCTTTTACACAAAAAAAAAATGAAAACAAAACAAAAGAAATTGAAAAAGTAAGTCCAACGAAACGAGAATAGAAAACAACAAACAAAAAAGCCGATACCCACCACTGTGCGCCGCTTGATCAACAATTCGAGTTCATGAAACACAAAACCCTACCACTCGACAATGATGATGCACACACAAAAACTCCTGCTCTCTTAACAATAATGTCGACCTCGTATCCTTAACCCTCAACCCTTTTTTGTGTCCTGTTTTTTTTTTTTTTTTTTTGCCCATACACGGTGTGCAAGTGAGTGTACCAGGAACAACCTAAAGGTGTCATTGTCCTTCGTTTGGAATTAACTGGATATATATACACTCCACATGGAGGACACCGAACAGAACAAAAATTCTTGTTATATGTCGTGTCCTCCGACTCCATCTCACCCTTGGTTCTTTTAAATTTTAAAATTACAACCCTTAAAGCTATGAAGTAAGTCGCTATATAGAGACAGGTGTACATATGTATATTGCAAGTGGTTGATGCCTGTAGTTGGGGAGGACTATACCTAACTGAAATGAGTTTCTCATCCCCAGGACTGAACAAATGGCGCTGAGCTTATAATATGTAACTATGAACTATGCTTCGTTACTAGCCGACAAAAAGAAATCAAGTAAGGGAAACAGTACTGCGAACAAAAAAGGCCGCCTACCTAAGGATAAAAGCTAAGATAGTGCGTCAAATGAGGAACATGCACTTCAATATAATCTTCGTTAACCCTTCGTCCAATTTGGAAGGATTCACGAGAATTTCTTTCGACGTGCACGACTCTTTCGTATGAGTTTTCGAAAGGAATGTGACCATCATGCTTCTAGCTTTAGAACATCATCTCAGCTGCCGTTAATTTGCCCTCTCATACCTTTTGTACATTGTCCAGCATTGCGAACCGTATGTGAGCGCCGGACGAACGACTGCGGTGTAGAGCCTTCCTTTCAGCTAAGAATAACTGATGTACTTTGGGGTCCGTCACTTTTCCTTCCAACAGATAATCTAGGACTGCAGTAAATAGCAAAGGACTTAAGACGTTTCCCTGGAGCACACCGACTTTAATTGGGAACTCTTAGGTGACTTCGGCAGGGCATCTTATTCTTGTCACCGTCATACACATTCATGATCATCTGTACGTAGGGTTCTGGAACTCCTCGATGTCTTTCTTGAATCATGGCATGCCTCGGACGTTCGCTGAATGGGCTCGAATCCAATTGTAAGATGACAGGAATTTTATGGCAAAAGTGCGTTCAGCGTTCACCGTTCCACGATGAAGCTAAGTGAGCGCATTAGTGCCATTTCAATACCAAAACTCACGAGACCTGATTTTTTATGTCGTTCTAAAAACCTAGAGCCACAATTCTCTGGAACCATCCGGTAACGTCATCACCATCGTTAAGGGTTTGCCAGTATGAGATGTCTGGAGCCGAATAGCCCCAGAGGAGATGAAACACTGTTTCTTTCTCTCTCTCATTGTTGCAGCTGCGGCAATTTGTGTTGAATGGGATTCCTAATCTGGACGCAAGTGTTCCTATGACCCAGTGACCCGTACTAATCTTGTGTTCTGTACCAGTTATATTTGGGGCACATCTGCCTTCATATGACACAATTCTGCAACCCAAGCCATCTGGTGTTGGCCTCTGATAAAAAGTGCGAGAGGATTCTTCCTTTGACTGCTCCCAACGGGATGTGAACACACTTCGCGGGGGACCTGTCAAGGGCTGAACCGCGTTTCGCCAACTCATCAGATCGTTCTTGTTACTGTGCCTCGGCACCCAAAGGAAACTGATCTTGAAGCGATGTCTTGAAATTTCTCTTTGCACTGGAAGATGTAGTATTCGTTGCTAGGGCCTGTTGGCAGGCTGGCTGTCAATAAGGATGAATATGTTTCGGATAGATGCAGGGCTGTGATCCACCAGTAGGTCGGAAATTTAGCATCATTGACTCGTCAGTCAAATCACTTCTGACACCACCATAAATTTCCATCCTGCAAACTTTCTTCCTTGCAACACTGTTCAACCACACCAAAGTCATCAGGGCATTCATAGGTACACTTTACCTTCTCATCGTCCTAACATGCATGAGGGATTACAAATGGCTGTGCTTGTTGTATAGCTAACAATTGCCTTCTGGCCCACACTCTCACTTTCAGGATGAGACGAGAAGACGGCCAGTATAAAATTCTAGGAAAACGTCTATTCCATGCTCGAGCGACTTCCGATTTCTGATTAGCTCAACAGCGCACTTGAAAATCGATCGTTTGGAAAATGTTTTTCAAGAGTTATGCGCGCGGCCTCTCAATTGTTTTTTTTTTTTTAGATACAAAATCCAAATAAGTTTTCGATGTTTCCGTGTATTAAAGGGAATCCCACTAAAAACAAGAAAATCAATAAAAGAAATTAAATTCGTTAAAAAATGCTAAACAGATGCCATGACCGGGTGGGGGTTTGTTTCGTGTGTGCTCGCATAGTGCATTCAGTACTCTATTGGGGAAATGGAGTGGGAAATGACTGCCTGGTGGAGAGATCTAAGACTCCTCCATGCACTTTGTATACCTTTTCTCCCTTCTGACGCCCCATCGATTCCAATCGAAATTCATTGCAATGTTTTGGCCATTTATCAGAAGTGTTCTCTGCGTTAGTCTGGTAAATTTATGTGGAGTTGATGTCTGAGGTTTGAAAAAAAAAAGGAAAACAGCATCGGGAAAGATTTGTTTTTAGTTTGGTTTTAGTGGAGAAGGAGTGGAATAAACATTTTCTGTTGGCAACATGTGTGGTTTTGGGTAATTCTTTTGGGAATAATAAAAAGTTTTTGCCTTTAAAACTGGGTCAGAGGTTTATTTTTGATTGTTTATAGCCGCAGGTAAAAAGTCGGATGCACTGATGCAACCAAAATTCTAATTTAAAATTAATGGACAGTTGTTTATAAAGTGTTGGTTGGCTAATCTGTACGCGTAATAGTGGATTCCAAATTGTATTGGAAAGTATAGGCAATCGATTTAAGAGGTTCCTTCCATTTGTGTGTAAAAAGATAACACGCACAACACGAATGGTCGCAAGAAGCCACGCTAGGTTCTGGACCACAAACATTCCGTTTCGCCAAATATTTGTACTAACTGTAGGATGGCTTTTCTCTTTTCCTTTTGTTGGGCGAGGTTATGATCAGGATTAAAGGGACCATAGCCCTCCCACTTCACTGCATCCCAACTAGTCCGATTGGGGGTTCACCAATTTAACCTCAAAAATTATGTGCAGGCCTCTCGATTTCAAATCACTTTGTCACTGATGCCAATCAAATGCTGCTGTTTTTGCCTATGTGCGAACCAGGAGTTTTTTGGGCCAGCCTCTCTTAGGCAGTTGTATAGGAACGTTAATTGACTTTGCCTTTTTGACAGAATTCGTAGGATCCCTCCTTTGAACATGATAATCCAACTGATTCGGGATGGGTTCTTTGTCGTGAGGGTTTCCTTGGATCTTTGATCTTCTAATTCGATCAAGTTTTGTTACTCCTGCTGTCATGCGAAGCTGTAGGATGGCTACCTTCAACAAGCACTTCCTCCGAAAGGTCAAACTGATTAAGCTCAATCTATGTGATCTGTCGCCTGCCAAATGGTACGGGTGGGTTTACAGCTCTTGGTTCAGTGCATTTTCGCTGACTAGCAGTGATAGGGCATATACATATGTCGAAATACAACATGTATGTGATTGTCATCTTCGAAAGACCCCACGTCAAACACAATAAATGCAATGACAGAGATACCAAGACTTGTGTCTGTAAAGCTTGTCTCTATAAACGCTATAATAGGAAAAAGTCGGCAGTTTTGGGATATTGAGGATCTGTCGCAATGTGAATATCTCATGTACAGTTGGCTTTTAAACGCTAAAATGGACTGATAACATTGCTGACAAAAGGTCTAAGGCGTTCGGACAAGATCTTATTGCCTTTTTAAGGAAACTTGTCCTGCCCTTCTTACGCACGGGCACAGTTTTGAACGTCATTGCAAGTATTACACTTTTTATTGGCGGTCTAATATCTCAAACCATAGAGGTTACCCACATTCTTTTAACTGTGGGATCGATACAAGTGTAAAGCTTCCTAAGACGAGATTAAAACAGAAGATTAAGTGTAGCAAAAGCTTACAAAAAGATTACCTACTTTCTGTTTTCTTGTTCTTTTTTTCTCTTTCAGAGAGCTCGGTATACATTGTTCCCTTCTCTTCAGCTTTCGAATAGACTGCCAATTTTTTTCTTGAACAATAAACCTCATATTCTAATAGCTGCGATAGTTGGTTAGTCAAATTGGCCTAAAACATTTCGACACTACCAAAGTAGAAATTTCCCACACTTTCATATTTTCGGCACCTTTTTAACTGTCTAAAATTTGTTTTCTTACAACTTACAAGCTGCTACAACAGCTATTCATTAAGAGAGTGCTCCAAAACCCCGTTAAGAGGCGTGCGTTTCCCCCCCAGCAAATAATTAATTTCTGCAAACACAAAAATTCAGAAAAACAAACATCCGCACAACTAACTTCAACGTAAACACTGCAAAAAGCATTAACAACTCATTCAATCCAACCTCAAATAGCAATTAATCGCAGAAATTGCCTTTACTACCGAAACCAAGCGCTATGACATAACCTCAACAATGCGAACATCGTAATCTTATTCAGACAAAGCCACAAAGAAAACTAGAAATAGGAGTGAATAAAGAAAGAAAAATTAAGAAATTATACTCGAAAATAAAAATGCAATTAAAAGGAATACGAAGCAAACTACCAGTGTATCTATGAGATACACAACACACCCCATAAGGTGAAAACATGATTTGCAAGTTTCTTTCTTAATTTTCTCCTCGTCTCCTTTGCTTAAGTATTTTTCTATTTTAATTTCTCCTTCTTATTCGTTTTCTTTGTGTCTTTCTAGCCGCGATTGCGATTTGTATTCGATTTTTATTGCCAATTTTATATCGTTCAGTACAATCTGCAGAATGAGAGGTATTTTTTTTTTTTTTTTTTTTAACAATGACAGCACCAACTTTGCCCCTAGTGTGAGCGAATGATCAATCAATCGATCAAGGTACACGCCACATCGTTCGAGTTTACAATGTTGAATGTGTAATAAACTATCAAAGAAACAATTTTGTAACTACCAGCAGCACACACACTACACTCCATGCTGATTCAATTCAATTGAATGAAAGAATAAAAAAAAAAATTAATAAAAATCGCAGTAAAAGAAAAAAAAAATAATAAAAATCGTGCACGTGTTACATGTTGAACACAGCCCGCGCGCCGCTATAAAATCAATTTGTCCAGATTCATTTTCCACATTTGTCGGGATGAATCACACCGAAATGGCGAATCAAGTTGCCAATTGGTAAGGAAAATTGATTGGTAACTGAAAACCGTCGATATGTGGAAAATGAAAAACTGTTGAAAATGGCAAATTGCGTTCGTAATTGGTTGAGGAAAACACGTCTGGTGCATGTAGTGTGCGTGCGTGAAAGTTTAAAAATGGTAAAAGGGACCTTCGATGCGATAGGATAAGTCATTAAAATTATTATTTCACTTCTGACTTCAATCACGTACTCAATGCTTCATCAGGCAACGGGTGACGTTATTAAAGCGAGTCGAGTTTATTCAATTTTGACAGCTAATGGATTTTCAATTAGCTTTTTGCGAAAATGTCTGCGACCGGTGTATGGCATCTCTGTAATCGAACAAAAAGCGTATGAAACATCTGCCAGGCAAACGATGAAAGGAATGTGACACTCAACGCGTTTTTAATTGTTAAAGAAACGGTGTGGGGAGGTTTTATTTTCTCATTTATCAGAAAATAAATGGATTTTATGTCAGAATATATTGAACCTTTATTTCCATTCGAATACTTTTTCGAGTAAAAATTGTATAAACTGTCAAAGAGAAAAAAATATCTCAGAGAGTTGCAAATGGTGGTAGTACCACATGAGCGTATAAACTTTGATAAAATGGCGACCGGACTTGCCGAAACGGTGTAGCGGGTTTCCTTACAAAAGAAGTCTACACACAATTGAGAGCTATCAAGGAATGAATCATCCTGCCAAAGACAAGTGGAATATGTTGCGAAAGTGTAACATATCTAGATCGATTTACGAGTACAACTGGACTAGATTTCAAGAATTACAAAGCAGGAGTCGTCTCCATTTGAAGTGCCGCCTTGTATAGTCTTTGCTTCTTTCTCTAATGGCTTTCTTACAATGCTGGTCACTGGTCTTCTGGACTTATTGGTTGTGTTATTCATCTTGCCGAAAAGTTAAGAAATACTGGATCGTCGAATATTCTAGCCATTGTTCTAGATTAGACTAGATTCGACGTAACAATTGTAGATCGTCTTCTGACAGTTGGTAGCCATCCAGGTGTTTCCTTCTTTTGTGGATCAATCTCCACAGTCCTTTAGAAGTTGTCCTAGGGTTTGCTCACATCCACGCATAATCTGCAGCCTCCACGTTGCTCAATACCCAGTTTCCTTAGGTTTTCCTTAAGCCTACAGTGACCCATTAGGAAGTCTGTACGGATGTGCAGACGATTCTTAATGATGTTTATACAGACCTTAATTCTTTTTCGGTTATAGTTCCCGAGGAGTTCTTTGGGCTGTCTGTCTAGTTCCCCCCAAACTTTTTCTCTTTTGCAGTCTTTTTTCTTTCTAAACTCATCCCATACCGCATGTGGCCCCAGCCTACAATATGGTTCTTTAGTTTCTTTTACTTTTAAGATTGAATCCTTACAACGGGAATAATGCTCTCTCAGACTATTGAGGACAAAATCTACTGCGGTCTTTCAAAGAACTCTAAGTGGAAGGTTTAAACAGTTTCCAGTGCTTAGTTGGCCAATGAAGACTTTTGTTCAACTGTCATACTCGTACCTTCTTTTTATTTATTTTTAGAATAACATTCTCGAATTTTCTTCGTAGCAATGACATCTCCATCCAAAGATATTTATTTCCTAACTCTGGGAAAAACAGAATCGATTCGGCCCCATTTACTTTTTTTCATTTCATTTAAAGGAATACGATCCAATCTTTTTTTGTACAATCCACTGTAGCTCCTTTTATTCTCATTGAAGCACTAAAAAAAAACGTGCTCCGCCAATCCATTGAGAATTGTTTTGCATTCAAAAATTTTTCGCATAAACTGCAGCTGCTTGGAAAACGTTCTCTAAAAATGTTTTTGTGACTGCAGTGTTTACTGCACGAACGATTATGGTTTGTTTTCATTGCTGACGCTGCAGTTTTCCAGTCTATAGAGTCTCTATGCAAACAAATATTTTTCATAAAGTATGAGTAGAAGGACCTATTCCAATAGAAATTGGCAAATGTTCAATGAGAAAGTAAAAATAAACATTCAAGTAAATGGCTTCTGTTCCAGTGGTGCTCATTGAATTTTCGGAAAATTTATTTCAAATTGAAAAGATTTTTTGGAGAAATGAGATGAATAAGGAATTGTTTGCACTTAGTTGTGTTATTTTCGATGATTTATGGGATTTTTATAATTTATTAGAATATTTTTGGATATAATGAATCAAGTGGAGTTCCTCATTGAAGTCGATTAGGACCACTATTATTTACCTAAAATTTGCTGGTGAAGTTGGCCATATATCATTTAAAACGATGACTGCGCCATCATTATGTCAAAATGTTAACGAAACTACGCATTTTTTTCCTTTCAATTCGAGAAGGAATTGTTTGCTGCTTTGGATGACATTCAGTTTCAGTGTGGTTCTGTTGAATAATTTTGAAAATTATGTACCATGTTACCATGACGCGTTCATAATTCAATACATACAAATTTGGACATGCTGAATGCCTAAATAACCGAAAATGAAAACCAAACAAACGGAGATAATTACAATATTCTACATGTCAATTTGAATGCGTGATTTTTTTTTCAACAAAAAGCTTAACGAAGCGTGGATTTTGCGCTGACAATTTAATAAAATTTTGTTCACCCTTCGCTAAGCATTTAGAATTTTTTTTAAAATGAAGTTTGATTCCGTTGTTCCAATATTATTCAATTCGGGAAACGTTAGGTGGCATTACTATTTGAGTATCTACACTCCGTGGACTGGCCGCAACATAAAATGTTCAGTCCTGATATCCAACGAAGTGAGACTTTGCCTAGTTTCTACTCAGTGAAAATAGTATAGTACTCGTAGTTTGGATGGGATAGAAAAAATCTCAAATTTTGTCGAGATAGGAATCATTCGACTGAACCACTTGATCTGATCCATTGTTCTGCTAGGAAGCAAACCCCAGTTTTATTCATTTTACTGGAATTCGTTCTACGAAGGATGAGTAGGCTTTTCAGTGATTAGGGGTCTGCTATGTCAGCACTCAAATCTTCGAGCAATTTTCGGTTCCGTCTGCATAGACTGTGAGTACAGTAAGACGGGCTGTACAGTGGCATCGATCGATCCAACGAATGATGTGGCTGGGTAGAGTGTATGGACACCGAATCTCTGGCTCGAAAAAACCTTCGAATCCACCCCCGAGGGACGACACAGTAGACGAAGACCGCGGCTCAGGTGGCGCACACAAGTGGAAGGGGACCTCAACTGACTTAGCTTGCGAAACTGAAGGCAACTAGCTAAAGATCGAACTGTCTGGAGACGCTTGTTGGTTGAGACCAAGGTCCATCACGGACAGTAGCGTTACCTTAAGTAAGTATCAACACTCATCAAATCTGTACCAAAGAAGAGCTTATAGTGTCAGCACTCACCAAACAAAGGCAAAGGCAGGACAATAACAACGGAAGTGATCCGAAGTATCGTTGCTCTCTCTACAGGCATCGCAGACAGTGGTGTCTCTTAAGCCTGGCACACTAAGATCCCTAGCAAACGGAAAATGTCCAATGAGAACCCCCAATAAGTTGTCTGCAGTTCTTTCTGCTGATAGACAGACGCTTGTGTTCGTGGGAAATCCAAGCGTCCATGGAAGCTCTGGCTGAGATCGCAAGAAGACTGAACACATGTCCAGGTCCTGAGACAACGTCATCTGAGCCTTCATTACCAAGCTCATCGGTGATCTCATTTCCCACAATCCCAGTGTGATCTGGGACCCAGACAGGAGTCAGAGAGTTCAGTCCTGCGACCAGATTCAATAAGTTCCTGCATTTTCGAACTTGATAAGAACATCCATTACAGTCTTTAGTGATGGATTTATAAATGCGATGCCTCAGTAATTTTCTACAACGTCTGGATTTAAAGGCCCTGAGAGCTAGTATGAATCATTACAATTAAGTCCAAGTGCAGAAGCACGTATAGACATTCTCATTAATTGCAAACCGTGATTACACGATTGAATAATCAATGATTTCACATCTCCGTTCGATATATTACTAATCCGCGTGTTTACTGTCACTTCCATGGTTACTTCTTCCTTCTCAAGTGGTGTGACTAACATCATCAATTAAATTCAATAAAAACTTGATGTGTACTTCCATCTGTCAAACCCTGACGATAATAGATTTACGTGTACGAGGCGCACAACGCCTCGTGCGACATGCAATTACCTAACCTGGTCTCCTACTTTTCTTTAACCTTCCACAAGCTGATCTCCCAACCTAAATACTACTTCAAACGATCGAAAAAAATTGGATTGAATTTTGCCAGATAATAAAGGCAATCTTGAGATAAATAGATTAAATCTACTCCTTCCTGTATCCGCATTATATCATAAAGCCATAATCGACTTACTTACGGAACTCCCATGAACATCTGGCTCCCGTTCGTCTTGTCCCCCCCAAACCTCTCTTAAGCCCAGCGAAAGGTGAACCTTGAAAATGTTCATCAAAAGCATCTCAATTGAAGGTCAATTCAAAACAAAACATCGCATGAGTAACACTGTACTCGTATCTTCGAATTATAGATACCACATCAAAAGAACAAAAAAAGCACGCCACCATCGTCAGTTCTTTAGAGATACTAATGTCAGTCACTCAGTCAATATGCTGGCTGATGGCTCCAACACACGCTGCCTCGAAATGGAACTCATTAAAGATACTTTGCTCTGACTCTCGATAGCGTGGAGATTAAGGCACCCATAGCTTCGGAGGCAAAAAAAATTAGCACAAATCGTGAGATTAACTTCCGATTTTAAGTTGATTTTAATTCGAAAAGCATATTTCGTAATCGTTCCTCCAACTGCGTAGGAGTCAGAAGGTAATTATTTATAATTTTTATGACACAGCATGTACGAGTAGTACTCCTAGGAAAGCAAGACTGTCTGAGCGGTGCTCGCTGATGTGCTGTTCAGTTAATGTAAATAAGTTTTGAGGAATTTTTACGAGCGTGTTAAGACGGAATTGGAATTAATTTTGAAATTGTTTTCAAGTCAACCGAATCCGTGGAAGTATTACAATTACTTGGGAAGGAATTTCGTGGGTTATGCTCGTGGTGTGGAGAGGATGTAATTTGAATACATCCATGCTGGCATCGAACCACCAATGGAAACTACTGTAAGACGATTATTCAAATTTGAATCTGGCCGGGGGATGAGTGCAATTCGGTTTTCTTTTCATTTTGGAATGCTTTTCTATACCCATGGTGTACATAAATGCTGACCTAGAAGTGTTCCCATGCTGAACGAGGATTATTGGCAGCGTACATGCCTTTTTAGTACCGACGCTAAGAGATGTTCACATAAAAGTAAGAGACTTTTACGATCTCCGGAAGAAATGGCGATAATCGATGCAGATAGAGATCCGCAGTGCTTCCATTCACTCGAACTAGGTGTTTCTTTTGGTCCGATTCAATTACTGGTCCATTGTACCATACCATGCAGACAACTTACTTTTAGGTTACATTCGAGAAGGGGCCTCAGAGCTGAAGAGCGTCGATGATCAGCACTCACCACGTCGGCCCCACCCATCTGTCAAATGGTGCGAGTTGAGGCCGGACTATAACAGGGGGGGGAGACTCCAGTCTGACATATGGCACTCAGACAAGAGGCAATGGATTTAGTCTTCCGAGGTGGTTTAGAGATCTTGAGTTCATATACTATTTTGGAAGTGCTAAAGCCTTAAGTGCAGCTTGTCCCTGCAGACACATCTCTAGATGTGCTCCTTCCTATCCACCTTTTCTTCACAATAAAGCACATGACCATTAGGATTGCGTAGATCTCCGGTTGGAAGACAGACGCATATTGACCTCACGGAAAATCGGGTCTAATGTTCTCGCTCTACACAAAGACACCAGCACTGGACCCCTCAACCATCCGTTCTACGACTTTTGTTCCCCGGCTCAGAGTCTGGCCAAAGCCATTCCAGCATCTAGAGCAAGTCCACTCTCTACCTGTGTCGAATTTTCGGTGTCATTGCATCGGAGGCTGGGATCGTAGAATATTTCTCGCGCAAAGTCATCGAAACGCCAGTGTAAATGGTATCAGAAGGCGGCGCTCCTTAGACGAAACATGACTTTCAATGTGCAGCCCATAATATAAATATCGAGGGAGGGAGGGATTCAGCAAGCTATCTGCGCAGATTCAGGAGTGTGAGGGATGACTCCTATGCAGTATCCGTCTTTTGGAGCTTAGTAAAAACAAGTAGTGAAGTATTTCCACAAAGCCTTAGTCCCATTTAAGACCAACACCACTCATCGCCGATGTCATACTCACAACCCTGAGCGCAAATCCTGCTAGAAGCATTGAGATCAGTTAGCAGACAGTTTACTACCAAACCACATAAAAGAGTAGGACGAAACGTCATCTTACGGGCCGTTCCTCGTTACGTCATTACATGACGCATTTGGCACAACCTGCTTTAGCCATCAACTTGCTATTCACTATCGTTGCGTTAATTTACAAGCATAATGTGTCATCCGCGCCATGTACTTACTTACATAGGTCCTCTGACCCCTTATGGGGCATAGGGTGTCAACAACGCCTGCCCGCCATCGTATTCGGAGTTCTGCAATGCGCTTGAGCTTCCTTCAAGTCATCTCCAATGATCTAGATTCCTCCTCGACTGTCCTCCTCGACTGTCCTTCTCCATGTCTTCCTAGGCCGGCCCACTCGTCTGCCTGATTGGGTAAGTGGATTCCATTGCATGGCATACTTCGTAATAGAACTGCCTTTGGGGAGTAGGATGCGACCAATCCACTACCACTTTCTCCTCCGTATTTTTACGATCCGCGTCGTGTAGTCCGGAAATTTTTGTCGTGGCAAAGAGGAATAAATAAGTTTTCCCTTCTTAGTGTGTTTGTGTTGCGGTTTCGACCTTTTCCAGGCTGAGTTCTGAACACCTAAAGCTCGTTAGCGGAAGTAGAACTTGTGACGAGCTCTATAATAGTTCTCAAGTCACTCTTGTGTAGATTAAGCATAAACCTAGCTCTGCCTGCACACATTTTCGTCTGCCGGCATGTATCACGACGTCGCCAGTAGTCTCGATGCTGTTTTAGTAGCAGCTCAGCCACTGTTTGCTTATAGAATGTTAATCTGCAACCTATTGATGGCATGGAACTCACGAATGAGCTCATTGACCCCTCCCTGTGAAATGCATCTGCTCTTTCGCTACACGGTATCCCGGAATGTTTTGGGACCCAGACCAGTATCATCGACTTACACTGCCCGCGCAAGTCCATCTTAACGACTGCCTCCTTCAAGTCCTTGGTGGCAATAACGTAGGCCTTAATCGCGGTCTGGCTGTCGGCAAAATTGTAAATTACTCCAGCCCTTATCTTCTTTTTTTAAAGACAGGTGAGCTGTACTTGCGATAACATAGAATTTGGTCTTTCTACCGCAGTGTATGTACCTACAGTAATTGCCTTGTTCACGCTCGCTTCCTACGAATAGATGCCAGCTCCCACAATTAGAGACCTGTCTGTATAGAAGACAGTATGAGCTGTCATCTGCCGTTTCTCCATTCCGAATGCTTCGGAAAGAGCATCGGAATTTGCGGTCAAAGATAAGTTCCGTTCGCATGATATCCGACGCCACATCCCGAACATGTGGAATAGGGCTGTGAAGCTCTTCAGTCTCAACTCCTCTGCGCCCTTCGCCAAAGATTAGCGTTATGCCCGAGACTTTGACTTGACTCGCAGAATGCGCCTTACATGGCGCAACGTTTAACTAAATTACTGGCAACTAATCACCTTTCGGTGCCAAGCCATCGTCGGTAGTCGTAGTCGTTCTACCGACTTTTGGACGTACATCCCCGTCCGTATTAAGTTAAGTTAAGTTAAGTGGCACTGTCTACGTTTGGTTTTTGGTTTTCTAGACTAGTTGTTCTTCTAGTGCCTGCCTCTTGGTCGCAGATACCTACCGGAGTCTGCTAAGCCCCATCACCACGACAAGATGAACAGACAGTGATGGGGGCCATTCGACTTGCGTAGAGAAAGATTCATTCAATCTCTCCAGGCGTTCTGGTAAACATGTTTAGTTCCATTCATGTCCAATTTTTCCTACGAGTTTCTATACAAATTTTGACTATAAAATATCAAAATTAAAACCAAATCACTTATGCTTCAGTCGTTAACCTTTTTTGACCATGACAGCAGGTCTTTGCATTCCTTACTAACTTTTGTAGCCAGCAGATGAGATGATGCTTTTTTGTTTCAGGCCGATAAGATCTTTATTAAAATTATAATTAACGATCCGAATGAAAAAATAGTGAAATTCTTGGAATTCGAAATCCACTGATTGTCAGATAAGGTTTTGTCAATTTCTATTAACGTCTCTCAATTATTAGATTAGCATAAGAATCCGATTTCACGGTAGCAACACTTTTAGTTTATGTTCTTAATTTATTGACGACAATTTAGGCGTGTAATTAATATTGTTGTAGTTTGTATACTCGTTGCTTATATAAATGAGAAGCTCTTTAAAATTTGAAAACTTTTCAACGCAACGTTTTTTAAAACAAATAAAAATTTTGAATTCAGTTTTAATAGACTTAATTAATTTCCAGCGGGAGATTAATGAACGTTTAACATTTGTGTGGTTTGTAAAAACTCTTTCATAAGTCTTGTATGGAAAGAGAATACAAAATTATAGCATTTCTTGGCTTTAGAGGCTTTTTTCTAGTAGGCATTGGAAATTCGGAAACTAGTTTCATGCAACAATATCCAGATACCTGAGCAATTGCTGAAAGTGATGCTGTTCATCGGATACCATACTTGCTTACTTAAGGCGGCGGTACAGTCCGTGTTGGACCTGGGCCTCAACCAACAAGCCTTTCCAGCAGTCTGTCTTTAGCTAGCCGTCTTCATTTCCCCAGGCTAAGTTGGTAGAGGTTCCCTTCCACTTACGTGCGCTACCTGAGTCTCGGTCTTCCTCAGTGCGGTGTCCCTCGGAGGGTGGATTCGAAGATTTTCCGGACCGGAAGATTGGTGTACATACATGACCCAGTCACCTCAGGCGTAGGACCTTCACTCTAAGTCGATGCCGCTGTACAGCCCGTACATTTCGTAGTTCCATCTCCTTCTCCGCTCACCGTCTATGCAGATCACTCAAAGACTTTTTCTCTCGAAACAACCAAGAGCAACCTCATCCACTGTTCACAAAGTCTATGCCTCTGCACCATAGAGCAGGACTGGGATGGTTAAGGTCTTATAAAACGTCACTTTAGTTTGTTCGAGAGAGGGCTTTGCTACTCAGTTGCCTTCTTCGCCCAAAAAAAACAGCAGTTGGCAAGAGTTATTCTTCGTTTGATCTCAGCGCTGGTGTGCTTGTCTGACGGAGCTTAGGTGGAAAAGGTCCCTAACTACCTTAAATTCATGGTGACGTTCTGTCCGAGACGTCAATGTTGGTTGACAGAATGTAAGTACTTAGGCTTGCTTTCATCGACTGTTAAACCCAACGTCGCCGTTTCTGTCTCAATACTCACGAAAGCGCCACTGACATTACGTTGCGTTCTTTCGATTACGTCAATATCGTCGACGTAAGCGAGTTATTGGACGCACTTTTGAAAAATTGAGCTCTGGTGTTGGTGCATGACTTTTCCACAATTCTTTTAAGAACGATGTCAAAATAGTCACAGGGCCTAGTGTCGCCTTTTCTAAACCATTTTTTGACATCGAAGGTCTCGGTGAGTTCTGTAGCGATCTTGATGGAGCAGCGCACATTTTCCATCGTCATCTTGCACAAACGGTTGAGTTTGGCAGTGATGCCAAAACTAGGCATTGCTCTATAAATGCTGTCATACGCGGCATTGAAATTGATGAAAAGGTGTTTGGTAACGATTTAAAGCTCCAGGATCTGCTGTAGTGTGAATATTTCGTCGATAGCGGACTTTTCTGGCCTAAAACCACAGTGATGTGGACCGATCAAGTTGTTGACGAACGGCTTTGAGCGATCACACACCACGGCAGATAGGGTCTTAAGAAGGCGATGTTAAGACGACTAATGCCTCTGCAGTTGACGCAGTTTAGATGGTCTCCTTTCTTGAGGATCGGGCAAACAGTGCTGAGGTTCCATTCATCAGACGTAGTTTCATTCAACCATACTTTACAGATGAGTTGGTGAATGCTCCTTACCAAGTTTTTGAACAGTTCGGCACTTAGGCCGCCAGCTCCAACAGTTTTGTTGGGCTTAAGTTTAGATATCCTCACTTCGTCTAGGTCGGGTGGACGGAATTGTTGTTGGGCTACATCGTTCAGGTTGAATGATGCATTCTGCCTGACAGCGGAATTCGGTTCGTCGTGGCCGTTAAATAGTCTGCAGGGTTGGTTTTTCCTTATTCTCAGCATCGTCTGCGTTTCTACTGCAACGTTTCCTTGATCGTAAGTGTCTCTCCTGTAGCGTCTCTGCCGCTACACATGCTGATACTTCACCACCTCACTGGTCTCGAATTATTTAGTTTGCTTCGCCCAAAGTGCTGGAGAATTTGGTGATCCAAACACCACTCAGTGTTTAGAGTAGAAAAACTGTCTTCAGCTCTTCTGATGCCACTTTTTAGAACTTCGAAGTGCGCTACCAACTGAACACCAATAAAAACGCTAATAAAGCCCTAAACACGTGTGTTATACACGCTCCAGAAACTAGCTCTTTAATTACCACTTCTACAACAATTTGTTTGGTCTACAAGGTCAAGAATAGCCCGTCACTTTTGGACTCAAACCTCGTACCGTACTTAACGCACTTCATTAATCTTGGTACACAAAACGTTTTTCTAAAGCACAACAACAACAAAACTACACTGAAGTGCATAAATCACTACACAACTTCCTCAACATACACTTAACCACACTATGACCTCGAAACTGGACCGGAGTACAATATGGTCATGTACCTCCTCCTCCACCATTCACCAATTACTCCAGTTCTGTACCACAAATCAAGAAAAACAAACTGGATTGCTAGCCCCTCCAAATGTCAATTATCCCATGGACAACTGCTGCTCCAGTTTGCTTGTGGTTGTTCGAGAAAGTGTTGCACAACACAATTCTGCCAATTATCCAACCAAATATACACGACTGTGTGAAATTAATTTCACTTTAAAGGAGTGATCTCACCTCCCAGTTGGGTAATTCAAGTAGCTTCTGTGAGGAGACGAGCTAGATTGATTGAAATCCAAAACCCGACAAAGTTTATGATTAAAGGAAATAATTCATTGCAAATGGGAGGAGCAGGAGGAGCAGTGAAAAGAAATCACCGGACCATATCCTGAAGACATGCGTGAGAACTCCATCTGGATGGTTCTCACGAAATGCTGGATTTTTTTCTCTCCCTTTGGGGCTAGATACTTGTAGGTACCTCCAGCGTTGCAATGGCTTCTTCGGATGCAAAAGAACGAAAGTGCTTAGTAATAATGACAGAAATACTTGTATTCTGGATAAATTACCATAACACAGGCGGTAAATGGGAATGTTGAAGTCATGATTAGGGATAGGACAACACAAACACATTGCATGATGCATAACCTCGGCTTAGTGCCGCAGACGCAGAGTGCTGCCTCACAAGGCGTGGAATGACTGAGAGAATACCTGAGAATAGATGATCAATTTCAGTCGTGTTTTTGCATTTGTAGAATGCATTTGTGTATTTGCGGTGCACTAATGAATTCAGAATGACAGGCAGAGGTAAGGTGATTTGTAGAAAAGTGTTTACCTTGAAGGTGTGGTATTATTAGGCTGTTTTTTCCATTAGACAAACACTTCGGCGTTATTGACTATTACTTGGATTGTACTGGCAATAATGAGGCTAATAGCGGTATGTCGAGGGTTATCAAGGGACACGTCAGCAAATTTTTCTGTTTTGCGAAAAGTTTTGGACGCGTTCGTACATTTTCGAGGACATGTCATCTGTCATCTGTCATCATCTGTTACTCTTTAGGATTCTGAGCATTCGTATACTTACTTACTTAGGTGGCGCTACATCAGTGACAGCCCGCTGTGTTCTGCCAATTATGTCAATGTCTTCGGCGCATGCTAGTAGTTGCACAGACTTTTAAAAAATTGTGCCACCTTCCTTCTAAAACAATGTCAAAGAAGTCACATGACAACGCATCAATACCCTGTCATAATCCGTTTTGACATCGAAGGTCTCGATGATGACATTCCGAAATTGATGGAGCAGTTCTCCATGGCCATCGTTCCCAGACGGATGAGTTTGGCAGGGATGCCAAAATTAGACATTGCTCCATCGCTCGTCTCTATAAATGGAATCAAACGCGGCCTCGAAATCGAAAACCACACTGAAATGGAGCGACCATGTTGTTGACGTTCACACAGCACAGCAGATAAGATCTTAAGACGACTGATGCCTCTGTAGTTCAGAGGGTCTCCCTTTTTAGGATCGGCCAAACAATGGCGAGGTTCGGGGATTCTTCCAGCCGATCATATTTTGCAGATGAGTTGGTGCATGCTAAGCCGTCAGCTTTAGCAGCTTCACTTCGGTACTTGATGCTGTTGTCATAGGTGTCGTGGAGCGATTTCGGGATACACATTCGGCTAAGATTTTGGTGGTCTCTTGACAGTAATTCTTCTTTGCTGTGGCGTTTTGGATATCCGCCTTCGTACCTTGGCTGCAACAGGGTAGTAGCTTGAGTCGATTTAGGCTGCTCGGAACGTTCGGAAATCCAGAATACTGGAGGGATGTCTTGCGTCGATCGCAATGTGATCAAGAGACCATGGCACTTTGTATTGAGGGGAGGAAACCATGTGCGCAAGTGTGACGCATAAATTTTAAATCCCGCTCTGTTTCTACTCTCACGGAAATTATTTGACGATTTTGACACAATCGCTAGACGAAGTTACAAGTATTGCTTCACAAAAGATAGAAAAGTTTGTCTCTGCCAAAAATCGGTTTGCCTTCGATTTTTAAAACGTTTAAACGTTTTCACAACACAATGTGGAATCATAATGGAACCAATGGCAGCCAAAGTACGCCCTGCTGATTTAGAGAGCGTCCATCTCGTACGTACCTAACCTGAATTTGATGTACAGCACCGACAAGCCGATTCAAAATATGATTTTATTAATAAACCCCCCCTCATGCTCCATTCGTTAATGAAGTAGACTATCCTCCCATTTGTTTACATCAGTACAACCATAATCCTTCCATATGACTCTGCTTCCATCGTTTCCACCAGAGTACATAAGCTTCACCAAACCTGTCACGAACACGTTTCCCTCTTTCTATTTTCCCCGACAATCGAAAAATCATTTTCGCACCAAATTCAATTGGCTAAAATAAAAAAAAATAATTTACTGACTTAATTAAAAGCAAATAAACATCTACCGCCTCCACAACACTGACAGGCCTACCAAAATCCCGCACAAAAAAAAAATCTTCAGCATCAATCAACAGCAATTTGAAATCAAATTACGATTTATTTACTTTTTCCGTCTTACAAATGATCCCCAATCGGAGTATTAGTTCGTCCAAATCACTTCATGAATGGGCCAAGTAGCAAAGCAATCACTGACAGTCTTGTGTCATAGCACAGGGAACGTGGGAAGGGGCCACCGTCACAGTCGTAAGTCAAAAGAAGCAGCGAAAGTAATGCCCCAAGGGTCTCAATGGGTGACATAATTTTTTTTTTCTTTGCCTTTCCCTTATATATCACGCCCGCTTCCCTGGTTCTGGAATTTTCCAGAGCGAACGTGAGGAAATGCATTGTGCGGGGTTTTGTTTCTGGAACACAAAGGAATTGGGCTGGATGGAGGGAGCTGTCAACTGACGCTGTTCTTGTCAATTTCCGACAAGCATTTCTTGACAGTATTAAGTACCCCGCTTGTGTTTCTCTTTCGCCCATAATCGGATTTAAATTAAATTTTTCTTTGGAGTTCTAAGCGTGTTTTGTATTTTTTTTTGTGGGTCATTAGAAAAGGCAACACCCTCCCTGTTTTTCGCTGTTGATGAGCTTATAATTGCAGGAAGTCTGAAACTTCAACGAAGTTTTGTGTGTTCTTTGAAAAGTTTGACGTCTCTATGGTGCATCAACTGTCAACTGTCATGATGACGCGCACCGCACAGTGTGTCACTCCAAGTGGAAAATATTTTCAATGAATGTTGAATAATTATTGTAATTATCGATTGGAATGTCATTTACGGTGTGAGATTGAAGCGAATGTACTCATAGTAATCCGCTGCAGCTGGAGTTAATGTTTTGTGGCTTTGTCTGTGAATTGCATTTCATGTGATTAAATGATCAACAAAACACCGCGCGAACGCACACAGGAAGTTGCAATTGAAATTCTTCAACTTGGACGTTGGGAATGAGGTTTTTTTTTTTCTCTTTCTTTCTTTAATTTTTTTTTCCTATGCCGCCACACTCAATTGAATGTCAATAGAAGCATAAGTGTAGTGGTGGTACTTGTGTGGTTGAGAGAAAATAAAAATGTTGACATAAATGGGCATTAATATCTTTTAGCCTGTAGAATACTCGTACATGTACATATATCGACGAGTATGGTTAGATGGTGGGATAATGCTACGAGCGAACACTGAACTTAACTGTCGATCCCTAGAAGGAAGTGACGATTTTATTAAATATGAAATGAAAAGAACCGAAAATGGTTGGTAGGGCTTTAAAAAAAAAAGCTATAAATGTGGGGTGCCACAGGAATGTCAACTTGCCACGATAGTATTTTGGGTCTTTTCGAAAACGATTTATGTTTTATTTAATGACTGCTGCTTGTATGCATTATTTTTATGAGAGAAAACAGTAAGCTAACGACACAACATGTTAGACCTTCTGTTTCAAGAAACTTCTGCTTGTTTTGAAGGGGCAATTGGGGCGTTCTCCTACCCTGGTCCCCGAAAGGTAGAAGCTTGCGCACTTTTAGTTAATTCAAAGGTCATGGGGAGTACTGGTAATTTTCACTTCATTATATATTTTGAATATTCCTACTGACGGTCAGTAAGGTTCCAGGCAGCAGCATCAGAAGACCTTATAAGGAAACCATACCTCTCTGAAAAATAGAATTAATGCATTCAATGTGGTGATCCTAAAGATTTTGACAGAATGTAACATAACGCTCCCGTAAGCAAACATGAATCTTATGATGTTGGCAAGATTTTTTCGAAATAGATTGTGAGCTTACAGAGTAAGTAGTAGAGTAAGTAGGAACATCAGATGGATGTTCCTTTACCACTTTTTCTACCAATGATGGTGTACCTCAGGGCTCAGTTTACTCTCCCACCCCTTTTTGTGATATTTTTCAACGATCTTCTCTCTCTCACTTTTTGCTATCCAATTAATGCCTTCGCGGATGGCAGATAGTGTCTTTCACGAGTACGGGAAAAGGGTCACAAGCTCTAGAGTCTAAACTGCAGCAAATATCTATGGACCTCACCCCTGACAATGATGTAGTCATCGATTGTGATGCGAAAAGTCAAGCCTCTTGTTCCAATATGAATGGAGTTGATGTTGAGATATCCAAAGCCCTGCCATTGTTCCATATGAATGTTGGCCCAGATCTTCCTTGGAATCAACAGGTTACAGAGGCTTTTAAAGGTTGTTTTAAGCATATATTTATTCGAAATTTGTATGGAGTTTACTCTGAATACGATTCAGCGACAAGCATGCGGGCTGATCGGTCATGATATTTCCGATCATATTTGTTCGCTGAAAAATGTCGAAATGTCATGCCCCTTATAACAAATTCGCTCCCAAATCAGCGCTGCTTCTGCTCTCCGTAGCAATCACTGTAGTAGATGTCGCAGTTTTTCATCCTCCTTTTGCCTGGCCCATCCCTTCGCGCTTCCTGGATGGCAGTAATGCCTGCTTTATAGCAGTCTAGGGCTCTTCTAATTGATCGGCTACATGCGGTCTGTAAAGGGTCCTAGCATTCCACGTGCAGATCTGAAAATCGTTGTGCTTATTTCGTTTGCCAGGGTTGTCAACAGTAGGGTCATTCATACCCGAGGTTTGTTATTGCTTTGTAACGGAGACTTTTTTAGATGGTACGAAAGCTCTTTATTGACCTGCGCTTCAAATATATGTCGGAGTAGCTCAAGTCAGGCTTGCGCTAGTCTGACTGAACGTCACCGTTGATTTAATCGATGCTGCACGTCCACCTTCTGAGGACCTCTTGTTAGACATCTGAGCCGTAAGATTGCAGGGCAGTACGACATGATGCGAAAGATAGTTGGACAGACAACTTGATTGAGGCCCATGTCCACTGCAGACATACATATGTATGTAAGCGCCTTGGAAATAAACAAACCTGTGGACTAACCACCCCTGATGCAACCTTGTCTGACCCCGGTCGGTTCTTGCAAGCCTGTTTTGTCCAAGGCATGCCTTTGTTGACACTAAACTAATTTAGCAACGATGTTAGCCATTATTAAGACACTTATACAAAGTCGCATTCCGGTTTCCTTCCAACTCATCTTATGCAATCTAATTATCACTCGACGCTTTCTAAAGACCGGTTCATGTCGTACGTGCATCAATTTTACGGTCTGCGTCCGAGACACTCATTTGTCAACATTTTCTCCTTTTTTTTGCGCAAATTATTATGCAGCCTTGAAATTATTTAATTAAATTTCACAGACCCCTTGCAAATCTATCAACATCCTCATCCAAGTTACCTGCAGCATCTGGGCCTTCCTAATAAAACACCCGCCTCGCTGGCCCACAAATAAGAATAAAAAAATTAAACTCGCATCAAAACATCGCCTCCAGTTCATTGTGTTGCAAATGTTGTGAATTATTTATTAGAATTCTCGTTCTATGTTTTTTTTTTTTGCTTTTAAACAAATGCAAATGAGACATTGTAGTCCCTCATCAGGCAATCACACATTCAATAAAAAAAAAATGTGTGCTGTCCAAAGCACGCGACTCAACGAGACTGCAAAATCGTTCGATCGTTGAATTTTAATTACCCCCCGAACTAGCACCAACACCCAATAGAAACTCGAACATACCCAGGGTGTTTTAGTGCCATAACTTTGAATTAAATTAACCACCAATTAGAGGCTTTACGACAGCTCTCTCTGTTGAAGCTCGTAAAGATTTTTATTTTTTTAGTGAAACGCGCGTGCGTTTGTACGGATATTTCGAATGCGCTTGCTGTTTTGGCCAAAAATAACCAAACTTTCTGGCCAAACTAAGATATCTTTGAATCTCAGCTACAGAAAGTGTATATGAACTCGCCGATGTGTGTTTTTTTTTTTTTTTTTTTGGAATTTTTATTGCGTGTTGTGGATTAGTTTTAATTGCTTTTTTCCACTTCTTTCTCGTTTCAGATACAACAACTATCGTCAGTTCGAGTTCAAATGAGGAAAAGATTAAGAAAGAAGTCGACAGCGATTATATCGAGAAGTAAGTTGAAAAAAAAGAAGTTTCATTCAATGTGTGTTGCACTATCGATTTTGAAATAACAACATAACATACCTCTGCTGCACATGGTGGTGGTATGTGCTGTAGAAACAAAAAAGTAAAAGTATCTCATGGATATATGGGTTCCTCCCAGTGGTGCTATGAGTATCTTTGAATCTAAACTAGTTTTTATTATCATTTTTCTTTCTTGCAATTTCTGTATAATGGATCATGGATCATGGATCATGGTGTGGCACAGCTGCAATTTTTGAGTGCCGTGGTCCGGTGCCTTTAATTATTGGATTAATTATTCTCGATACATTGGCGGAGTGGTGATTAGGGGCCAGCTGCGGGTCGTCTAGCGATATCTGATCGATCGCTGCGAGTTGTGGTGATCAGATACTCGTATACGATAGATTTTTTTTCCACTGCCTTTCTCTTGGGGGCTTTTGTTTAAAGTATTTTTATTTATAGCTTAATGTTCCCATGGATTAGGTGTGTGTGCGTGTTTTATGGTATCTATATCGACATCTGGTTATTGGAAAAGTTTTTTAGATTTCATATTTGTTTTGCGAGTTTTTCGCATTAACATAAACTGGGAGAGGTAGAACTTGATCTTTGGTAATTCTCAATATGTGACTTCCGGTGTTGTGTGGGCTTGGGTTCGAGACTGACAGGTGGAAGTTATTGTGACAATTGCTGAATGAAAACTGTCTGGAGGGCGCCATGAATAGGATTTTTTTTCGATTTCAGGCAGAGTGCCTGACGTACATAGTTTAGCCTTAGACAAAATGTAGGTCTACTGTGTTGTCATTATAGAGGGTCATGTCATTTTAAATTTCGCGTAATTTTTGAACTGTCAACATCCAACTGTCATTGTGATGAATTTTGATAAGTAAAAATAAATTCGCAGAACGTGTTGAAATACTGAAAATTTACCACAAATACGGTGAGCATGTCGTGGAAACATTTCGTAAAGTTCGTACTGCTTTTGGTCATAATTAAGCGTCTTCTCTCACAGCTATAGTAAATGTAATCAATAAGTTTGAACGTCTCGGACAGGTTAGTGATGAGAAGGCTCACACTCGTTTTCGTGCAGCAAGATCAGCTGGAAAATATAGCTGGTGTATCCGAGAGTGTGACTGAAAACTCAGGTGTCTCCACTGCGAGACGTCTAACTACCCACTTGTACAACCAGTTCATAATGTTTACCTATGACTTCATGTGGATTCTCAGTCTACTGGTAGTGTAAGTATGCTTTTGGGAAGTCATGGGGCTTATATCGCAAAAGGTTCTCTGGATCTATACGGCTATCATAAGACCGTTTCTAGATTATGCGCTGTATGTTTGGTGGAGTGGGCTCTCGCGTAAGTATGTGCCTTCTGCACTAATCTTCATGGAATGGCTGCATTGGAGCTTTTCCGAATATCTGCTCTAGATGTTCTGCTTGATTTACCTTCCCTTGATACGACTGTAGACACCTTATTGGCGTTGCTGCTTTTCTGCATCCGCCTGAATCGAATTCAAAAGCAAATCGACAGCTTTAGGCTTGTGGGGCATGTGCTCGACGTGCAAGGCTTTAGACACCCATTCTGGTGAAAGCTCAGACTTAAAAAATCAGTCGAAATCGCGAGGACTGTTTCATATGATTGATAATCTTCCAAAAAGTTGATCAGAGCTCCTTCCTCCTGCAGTCTTTTGAACTTCTAATTGACTCGAGGTTTTGAGTGCAGATTGGTGATTAACCCCCCTATGCCAGAGCATTAAAAAACCGGTTAAATCGACTTTAAATCTCAATTTGTGGAACTCCTGGGTCTTGACGTTCTTTACGTCAGACTCTAGAGCTTTACTACTTAAAATGCAAGCAAACTGTTGCAATTGCAGGTGTTCGTTGTAATTAGACGTCTCCACTCAAGCAATTATTTTTAATTTGTGGAACTCCCAACAGTGGAAACATATTTTCGTAAGTGTAGCAGAATTTATTAACAAGTAAAGACTAATTCACAGAGCAATCAGAACCTACTTCTTCGCATGTTATGCAGTCACTCGATTTCATATGTATAACATCGCGAATATTAAATGTCACAATGTGAACGTATTCCCTTCACCAAATCCCACATTGCAGCATTTTTAAAACACCCAATTACCGTTTATATAACGTTTCTAAAACACCACCGTCAAGGGAATACCCTTTGACGCAATGTGAAAACCCCTTAATGGAGAAAACTGAAATCAATTGCCAATGCTATGAACTGCCCTGGGGAACCCCGCCTGAATGGTAACATCAACTAATTTATTCCCCTGTGAGTTTCTTGTCTATTCAATCCTGTAATGACATTTCTATTATCAAACAAAAAAAATTGCAATTGAGAAAAGTATTGAATGACGTACAAACACGGTTGTATGACAGATACACGAATTGTCAATTCACGCTACAATTGTCAAAGTGTTTCATTCCCCGACTGTCATTTCTTTCTTGTTTAACCAAAAAACATTTCAGACTGTCAAAGCCAACTTTGCATACACACACGAGTACGTGTTCATCTTAAAATTTACCACTTCGTTGCAAATTTATTCCAAGTAAAGATGTCAAATTTGTGTGAACATGTATAATTATGGATACTCCTACTCCTCTAAGAGTTGAAAAGAACATTTAAGTGTCTCGTTGCAGCCGTGTTATTCCACTTTGTGCTGCTCAATTGCTCACGCCTCATAAACCATGTAAATCGCGCTTAATATTGAAGTTTCATGGTAATTTTTAAAATGACGTTTGAACACGCGTTCATTAAAAAACGTTGCAGTGGTAGACTAGAAGTTGCTTGCTTTTGGGACTGCATTTGACAAGAGCTTGTTGCAATAATGCACGGGGCCACGATATGTGTGTTTCTTTACAATTAGGGAACGCCCACATATTACTGTTGCTCGTGTGGTGTTAGAATTTTTTACAGAACATTCCTGGAGTTTTTTTTTTTTTCTTAAAATTAATAATTAATTTCACATGCGTTTCTAATTGAGAAAGAATGGCGCGCTGCAAGTATCACGCTAGCTAACGATGGAAGTTTGTGGGTGAAGCGTGGCAAATTGGAATTTCGGGTCATTAAAGTCAACCCACCAGATGCTCTGGGGTTGTATTATTCCGTTTAATTGGATTATGAGCGAATGGTTTTATGATGCTTGTGTAATAATGTAAACTCGCGGTAGCTGTAGGTAGGTAGTGTGATAAAATATAATGGGATTGGGATCAAACACTTGTCGGATGTGTTCTTATTTGGAACAGAATGGAATGTCTGCTGTGAGATGATATCAAGATAATTATGGGCACACTAAGGCAAAGGGATTGTGGTGGCCACGGAGTGGTAGGTAGTATGTTTGCTTGTGACCTGGCCGATGTAAGCTCAAGCCCCGTCAGGGAAACAGTTATCGCAGCCACCAAGCACAACAGAAAACCAATAAAAAAAAGTTTCTGCCTGGAAGTACAATGGACTGTATCTAATCTCAAATTTGGCAGCACTTTTTTTTTTCCAAAAAAAAGACAAAGGGCACTAATTGACTGCCACTCTTTCATAAAATAATGCACTGAAGTGTAACTCGGGTCATAGCCTTACTTTTTTAATTTTCTATGGCACCACAGTCCTGTGGCTTAACCACCACATCTCTCCAGCTCGATTCTTTGCAAGACGCCTTCAGTCTCGTATGTCAAGTTGATAAAAGGTCTTCGATTCAGAAATCCACTAAAGATAAAGCTTTTCTTTACCGCGTTATTCCTCTGGAATGGCGTCAGCAGGATTCTCCGTCTTGGAATAGCTCGTTGCTCGGATTGGTAGCTTTTTCTTTTGGTATCTTTTCCGTGCTTCTGTCGGAACATGAGCGGTCATTGCCATTTTTATGGGTTGTCCGAAGATCTTTATGAGGTTTCTACATCAAGCGGTGCGGCAGTAAGTATATTTCCGAACGGAAATTCCTCGTTTAGGAGAGCGTTCCTCCAACCTGCCCAAGATTGGGTTTTCGTCCGTGAGTAGATAACCTGTTGCATCTTCACCATGTTAAGGTGCATGAATTTCGGTCGCGTTTTTCTCTCGTTGCGATTTTTAAAATATTCGCGCCATCGTTCCTTCTTTGATGTTGTAACTTCCGTGCCGCTTGATGTCGGTCGATAGGTGGGGCAACTTCCTCGCCTTGATAGCCTTTTTGCATTGCTCGTATGCGAGCCCAAGTCGTTCTTTTTCCGCTTCGTTGTTGGGATCGCATTTGTTTCATGCTTGGAAGGCATTCCTCTTTTCCCATATACGTAGTCGTTTTTGTTTCGTTATTCCACCACCAGAAGGCGTTCTAAGTCGCGACGTCCTTTCAATACCCCGAGGAGCATTTTTTGCTTTTTCAGTACAAGTTCGGAAAAGTTCGCCACATATTCCCTGTGCGCTAGAATCGTCTTCGGGCCTGGATGTGTAAAACCAATGCTGAAGTTGTTCGACAAAAGGTTGCCGTCTGTCCTTATTTAGATTGAATCGCTTTATTTTTTCTACGGATGACGATGATCGAGAGGTTGCTCTCGAGTTTGTATGAAAAAATTCCGTCAGCAAAAGGAGATGTTGGGCTACTAGAGGATTTGTTCATCGGCTGTTGATAAAGTCCATGGATCTGTGCCGTAGGGCAGGACTGGGATAATTAAATTTGGCAGCACGGGTTATCCAGCCATGTTTCAGGTTCGATTGTCAGAATGTATTTTTTTTTATGGTGGAGTTACATTTGCGAAAATATTTCTACATGAGAACTTAATGTCACAAAATGCTGACCCTAAAATTAAATAATATTCTTTATGCGTAAACCGCACATTAAATTGATTTTTATATCTTGCCATCTCCAGCTAAACTTGAATTTTATTTTAAATTCTAAACGTCATTAGCGAAATTCTCTAAAACCGATCAAACGTCAAATCAAAGTCGGCGCCTTAAATATTTGTAAATAGTTCCACGTTTAAGTGATAAATTCCCACATTTCGTTTCTCAATGACTGTTGAAAACAAAATAAAAAAAAAAACAACCATGACTGAGAAAACTCCCACGCCCACTCTACCGTCCACACGATTTTTTTAGTTTTTTTTTTGAATACAAATCAATGATTTCATTCATGCTGCGCGACCTTAATCGTATTACTATCATCTGTCAAAATAGCTTTTGACCTCTACTCCGAAAATGACGGAACGAAAAAAAGAAAAAAAAAAAACAGAAAAAATACCGTAAAATTTGTTCGAGCACAATACGTCCAACTGTGTGCTTTACTTGGTAATAAATTCTCACCATATCGTCTGGAATTCGTAAGTAAGTGACAGATGCCGCCACCGCCGACAAACAATTTCAAGATTCGTTTCGGTTTTTTGCATTCATGATGCAAGTGTGATGCACAGTCTGATTGTTCAACAGCAGTAGTGAGAGGATGGATGACATCTTATGGACATCTGTCTGAGATTTCGTGAAACTGATCCATAACACTGTCAGAGAATTGGAGCAACAAGCTCGTTTCGCTTCGATCTACTTTGTCAGAAGTCACGTTTTTGTTGTGCAGTCGATTGGGGATACAGCGTCTGGAAATGTCAATAGTTGTGTGTGTCGATTTGACACGAAACAATCACTTGTCTTTGGACGAAACGAAACGAAATTAATGGCGATGAGAATGACGACAACGACGGTGATTGTCAGTAGCATGAAATTGGGATTCCACATGCCCGGGTGATGCATATGTGTGCGGCTTTGCTGCTGAGCTCGCCGTAGGGGGAGGCTGTTCCAGTTTTAAGTAGGTACTAACCGTTTGCATCGATGGCAATCAATATTGTTGGAGTTTTTGTTTATGTTATGAACAATACTTGAATGGGGTTTGATTGGTTTTTGTTATTTTTTCTAGTCGAAGTTGTCGTGTCGTCTCAATGATATAACATTGTTGTTTCGAGTTTCGAGTAGACTCTACACAATAAATTAGGGGACACGTTCAAGTTATGGGATTTGGATAAAATATTAGGTTTTATGGATTCATGAGGCAGATTAAGTAAGAGGCGGGCAGGATGGGTAGTACTTAAGTTTTCATCAAGTCTTGGTCTAGACCACATTTGGGACATTTAAGCGCACCTACGAGTAGGAGTGCAAGGTCAAAAGTTCTCGTCCTGTCAGCGAAAGGCTGCTTTTTACTTCTTGTATTCTGCGCATTGGATTCCATCCCTGAATTTCCTGTATCGTTTCTGAAACGGCTGCTCTCGCTTCCTCGTCAATGCTACATTTACGACATTTAGGTGCAATACTTAAAGACCTCCAAAAAAATTACGACCTATGTATATCTAAACCATGGAGGGAGGCTAAGTCTGCATTCATACCGAAGGCTAGTAAAGCAAACACCCAAAACCGCAAAAAACCTTAGACCAATAAGTTTTGTCTCCTTTAAACGGCTAGCAGGCATTTGCATTCGAAGCAAGGTCTAGGTTAGAGTCCTGAATCACAGTACCATCTTCCAAGTGGAGGCCATAGCAGTTACAATATTCGCCCGGAAGACAGAGATAAGGGCAGTAACACGAGAGGATATCTCGTTTTTATCGACAAGCTGGTGAAGTACTGACGTGAAGAGCTTAAGGTTATTGAAGGCATAAGATCAGACTCAAATATGTCCCTGATCATGGGTATTCCAAGGAATGAGAAGGCTGACGAATTAGTGAGAAAATGTAGGAGTGCCCTGTTTTCTTTTTTTTTTGTTCGGCTAAGTAGAGGTAAAATCCTTTATGGATACTCTGTAGCCTGTACTACGAGTTATGCCCGACTTCATGCTCCTGCATGTCTACGTGGCTACAAAAACCCTCGTCCTGTCTGTCCCTATGCGGCACCGCCAGTCAAGGCATTCCTTCGCAAGGGCGGGTATGATGATTCGTCACTTCCTTCCTAGCTGCCAGAGCTAGCAGTTTCTTCGTTTCTTGCGCTTCTCAGTGCCCGTTCTTATATGGGCAATTGCTGCATCATTGTAGTGATTACTTCACTTGCAGCCTCCCATGCTCCGCTTGACGTCAGAACTATTATGTTTCTTGGTGTCACTGGCCCGCCAATTTCCAGTTCTAGGATATTTTTAGCCATTGAGTACTTCTGGCATTCCATCAGGATATGTTCCGCGTTCTGTGGCCTACGTTCACAATGCTGGCAATATGGGTCATCCTCGTGCTTATATTTGTGAAAATACTCCCGGAAGCATTCAAGACAGCAACTGCGTGAGGTAATAGTTTACTTCTAGGTGTTTTCTGTTGATCTACTCCTCTATGTCGGGGATCAGTGCATGTGTCCATCGTCCTTTTGGTGTGGTATTCCACTTATGTTGCCATTGAGCTTGCATGGCTTCAATAGTTCTTCTCCTGTCCTCATGCTCGTTCTTGCGTATTGCCGCAGACTTTTTCGCTTCTAGGTCACAAATGACACTTATTGCATCCTCTGCGACCGTTCGGAAGGCGCAGCATACTCTTAGAGATATAATTCTGTGCGTCGATGTCATCCTTCTAATGTATGGAATCACGGTTCGTTCCTGGTGCCTATATTGGGGCCGCGTACATGAGGATTGAATTGTTTCTTATTGGCTGCCTTGTTGTTCTCGATATATACCCTGAACAGGACACTTTCTATTAGCGTCTGGATTGAAGAATCGACTCTAAAACTCAGTACCAGACCGGATCAACAGATGACAAAAACAACACCACTGAAGCAGCTAAGTTACTGTTCAAAATTCTGGCGGTATCCACTTTTAAAAATGTTAAACAAGTTTTCAATTTCACTCAAAGTTCGACAAATCACTTCCAAGAAAGTGAAAGAAAAAGCTTCACCACGCTAAGTAAATACCAATTTTTTGTTGAATACCTGGATTCCAAGAAACCATCATGCAACCCACACATCTTCCGTATCCAATGCATAATGACTTAATCGCCTCGCTACAAAAAAAAAAAAAAAAACCGTTTCTCCAACTTATCCAAATCAAATTCAATTCACGTCTTAAATTACAAAACAATCCACAGAATAAAACAAACATCTCAACAGATAAACCCTCACAATTGGTGTAAGAAAAACGGTCAAAAAGTATCTATTGGCGGTGGCGGTGGTGTGGTGGCGGAAGCCAAACAATTATTTGCAACTTTCCGATTCGAAAAACTCGTGCAGATAAATCTTTTGTGTAAAGTGTCCTGTTTGGTGGCCCAAAGGTACAGAAACTCCCCCTCCCAGGTGTGACTCATATCGAATGCAAGACCTCACCTCTGCCAGCACTGGGAATGACAATGCGAACTAAGAAAACCCGGCGACGCCCTAAATCGTGAGCGGACAGTTTAAACCGACAGTCCAAACCGCCTGGTCATCTACCACAGAGCCGGCCGCGAGAAGAGGCCTTCTTTGGCCGACTGATGTAGAGAGTTGCCCCCTTAGCGGGCTTCTCTAGCAATCTGTGAACGCTTTTAGCCATAAGTGGTAATGGAATTAGTTTTGCATAATGAAACCGGTGTTGGTTGGCTCGGAGCAGCGACGAATTTTTTTTTTATTCTGGACACGAGCTAACAAAACTATGAAACCACGACAAAGTGTCTTGGACATGAATTAGGACTCACAGTCAGTCGTTTGGCTATTTTTGTTCTCTGTTTTTACAGCGAACTTTAGCACTTGGCCCATATGAGATCGAGCATGAGACATGTGTGCTTGTATCTCTGTGTGATGTATCTACGAGTTTGGATTGCTGCGGTTGGCTTAAGTCATTAGCGTGCAGGTTTCGTTTTAAAAGAGTTTTTTTTTTTTTTTTTTTTTTTACCAGATTTGCTTTTCAGTTTATTTCGCTAAATGATCGGTTAAATGGCCAACACTTGAGGTTAAGAGTGCCTGATTGGTTTCTGTGGATGACGTAGGTGTTGAAAAGTCGAAAAGTTATTGTGTTGGTTGTGAGTTTTTGGAGCCAAAATCACAGCGTGACGGTATAGGAATTGAGGAGCAATTGCTTTGAATGGTATAGCGAATGTTAATGGACTGAGAGTCCTCTGTGGCGACGATTGTAAATGAAATTTAAAATTCAGATCAAGCAATTGACACATTTAATGGAATGCAAATGGTGATGGGATTTCATTGAATGGTTGTGGAACATAACAAGCGAGTTCATTACTTTGTATGTTGGACGAGTTTTTTTTGTCTTTTTATGGGTAAAACTGCTCACAAAAAAGAATTGAAAAAGCAAGGGGAGTGTTTCGAATTTGAATTGGCAAATGGGTTGGACGTGTTAAATTGGACGATTTGACAACACTATTCGAACATTATTTAGCGGCTTCTTGCACGTCATGATTTAGAACACTTTTTGCAACCAAGTACACATTCCAATGAAGGCTTGTACATAGAACTAACGTTTTACACTATCTTCGTTGGCGTCATGTAGGGCAGCAATTTTTAATGAAGTTCGAAAAAACGTACCAATTTGAGGGATTACTTACCTTAGGGGCTGACTTTACTTTTGATAGCTCTATAGGATATCCATTTAGCCTGGTTTTAAGTTAAGCGTCTCCAGTTACGTACTTCAAGTAGATTAAGGTCCGTTTGTAGTTGTGGTCTTCACATAAGTCGAGGGTTTCATCTGTTGCTGATGCATTTCCGGGTTAGATTCGGACACCCTGCGGGATAGAGAGTTGGCTTTAGCTATAAACCTAACCATCTCAAACGTCCAATACACAGTTTTTTTTTTTTTACAAGGTTAAAGCCGCTGTACAGCTCACACAGGCTTTGATATACAATTTTTTATAGAGCTTCATTAGTTCGAGAAGGAGCCCTACTATTCAGCTGCCTTCTTGGGCTGAAGGAACAGCGATTGTCAACTTTTCTTCGTTTGATTTCTGCGCTAATGTCATTTTGACATGTAATGGCGGAGCGAAGTGTCTTACTGCTTCAATGTTATAGCTGTCCAATGTGACATTCTGTCTCCAATTCCTCGGTGATGTGAGACGTTGACCAAATACACTCAGTTTTGTTTGGTTTCGTTAAGTCCCTTTAGTCTTACCCTTGACAGCCCGTTGAATCCTTCACGTCAGCTTGCCTTAAACCTTTTTTGACAGCTGATGTATCGGTTAGATCATTACCAATCTTGAATAGAGCATCGATCATTTCCCATTGTCGTCCTCCATAAGCGAAGGAATTTGGCAGCGATGCCAGAGCTTGACATGTTTTTAAAGTCGATAGGGTAATGGTGGAAATGAATAAGACATCTTTGTGGGCGTCAAACAGTCTGCAGAAGCAGTTTTTCCATTAAAGTGTTCCCCTATTCCTTTTAGAGTCTTGTTTTACTGCGTGCGCTTAAAGAAACTTTCTTCGTTAAACGAAGAGCTTCTTAGGTGAGGACTTGTGAAATTCAAAACATCAATGGCGGCTTCATGTAAGGCTTGTTAGCTTGCCACAGGTCATTGGGACTTGGTGCATGCGGAATTGGACTTCTCTAAAAATTACGGTCTATTGCAATTGCAGCTTTTTGACGTATATTTGCTCGTTGTAGTTCCTTGTTGGCTTCCGTCTGCGTACCTTGGTTGCAGCAAGGTAGTAGACCGAATCTATGTTGGCTCCTCCGAAAATTTAAGTCGGTCAACGTGGTTAATTTGATTGACGGTCAGGGGTTCCTTGTTGGCGTATGGTCTGATAAATTTTTTGGGTTGGTTAAGCCCCGTGAGCCAGGCGAAGTTGATTTTCCTAAGGGGCTGGATAAACTTTGGATATTGGAACTGTGGAATCGCAACTTTGATGATGTTGCGATACTGTCTCCACTGATTGTAGTCTTTGGCAGTGCAAATCGTGCTTGTGCGCCCAGCGTTGAATCCCTTTTCTTGCGTTATTCCCAGCTTCTCTTTGGACAGCCGAGCTCTGAATCTGGCCAGAATCATAATCCATGTTTGCCCCTCTGAATGCCTGCACATTCCGAATATTTGATGCGTGTTTCGCATCGCTGATCCATCGGTCATTACGGATGGCAGTTTGACCATTTGGAGACATTAATTCGTAGCCTTGGGAACCTTGCGTCACTTATCACCGTATTACGAGCTGCTATAAAATCGGTTAGTCGGAAGACGTTATCTGTTTTCGTGTTGTGAATGGATTCCTTAAAGATTTTAGTACGATTTTTAGATCGCACTCCTGACATGCTTCGTAGGCTTCCAGGAGGTCATAAAACTCCTCCTTGAAAGAGTCTTTAGCCTCGACAATAGGGGCGTGAACGTATGCAAGGCTGGTGTTATAGAAAGTAGCTTTGATACGAATCACACCCAGGCAATCGCTTGCACGACGAATCCGCGTCCTAAAATGTGTCACTTTTTGTGCAGGCGTTGTTGACGCTCTGTGCCCCACGAGGGGAGTAAGTAGAAGATGTCGCGATCTTTCTGTCTTTTAATACCAGTATCTCCTGAATCGCAGTAATACCTGCCCTGGACAGTTTTAAATTTTTGAAAAGCATCCCGGTGTACTATGTGCGTAAATTCCATGTGCATACAGCGGTCGTAGTTCTTTGACGTTTCGGGTTCTATCCTGTCTTTCTCATAACTAAGCATTTTAAACGTGGTAAGAAGTTACCCCGTCTGGAGGGTCAATTTCATTGATGGAAACCTGTAGGACAAGAAGCCAGGATTTAACCGCCATTACATCTTTTCCACGCCTCTGATTCAGTCATGGAAATACTGAGCTGAGATGAGCTCCGAATATGCCAGAGTAGCTCATGCGAGTGATCACTTATCCGACTGTAGATGCCACCGTTGGGAGAATTCTTCTGCCGTACGTCCTCTTTCTACGGTCTTTTGAAAGACTTGCGAGGCACAGTTCAACCATTAGGGCAACAAGAGGTAGTAAAGATCTGCTAAATTTTTCCTCTGTACATGCGCAAGTGTTCAACTAGACAAGTTCTGTCGGACTCAGCTTACGCTCATCGTTAGTTCGATTTCGGATCATTATCCAGCGGGCGCCTCCGAGGTGATTTTTCAAAATATGCACATATCTTAAGACCTAAACTCATAAACTCAATCTGAGGCTTAAAATGCTCAAAATTATGCAAGTATTTCGAATTTGTTGACCGCATTCCTAAAGAAAACAAAGGAATCGCTCGTTAAAAGCGAATTTCGCCTAAACCCACACACTCTGCTGCTTTTGGCCAACTATTAACTTTTCTTCAGTAATTAGACGTTCTAAGCTGAATTATGTATTTGCTTAGTGTCCGCTCATAACTCTCCAATGCGAATCCCATTATTCTCTCTCAAAACATTAAACTCCAGGATTAGCAGATACCCATCAGCACACTGACTGATGTCTTCTACATTTCCGGTCTTTTTAGGAGTATTCTCTCTCCAACGAAAATCTATCTTTAATGCAAAACAGGTAGTCAAACTCTGGGTTAAGATTAAAAATTCAAATATGCAAATGTATTCCTCCGTCTCGGTTTTATTAGTTCTCGATGTTTTTTTTTTCTATTCCGCTGCCAAATCACATGGCTGGCTACATTGTTTTATTACCCACTTTCAACTTATTTTGGAACAAAAAGACGCTACTACTACCAGACGCCGGTCCTTTTTTCGTTTCGAAATAAATTCCAAATGTAAACCCAAAAAAAAGCTTGTAAAACTGTCAAAATTTATTGCAAACAAATCCGCTTAAACGCCTTGAAGATTTGCAAAACTTAATGGCTCTGTAAGCCGTTCCACCTGTTTTTTTTTTTTTTTTCTTAATAGGCACTGGCTTATTAGATGAAAACATTTTAATGTGTTATCTGTCAAACAGATGTCGCTCCGCGTAAGCACTTAAGATGGTGGCTGGCGTGGTTTCCTTTGCATTGCAACCTATCGGTGATATTTGCAGAAACACATAATTTTTGAGCATTTTTATAATCGCATGATATAATCATGTGGAAAGCAGAAAAGAGAGATCAGAGGTGAGATTTGAATTTTTGTGGTTTTTGAGTCAAAAGGGGAAGTAATTGACCGATTAATGGGCGCACGAAAGGCAACCGTCACGCAGTTGTTGGCCCGAAGTTAATTTGTTAGTGATACTGTGCTCAGTTTTGCGAATTTTTTTTTGGGGTGTGCACTGTACACACGTGCTGGGTGATTTGTATACATTTACTGAACGTATTGCAAAGCATATGGATACAATGGATATGCCCGTAAGCAGGGTAGAGAAAGCGGTTCACTGGATTGAATTTAGGCCAAGCGGCGTCTGGCGGTGTAATCAATCTGCCTGTGGATTTCCTGCAGAGTATTGGGAAATTAAAATTAAAATTGCATTGCAGCAAGGGGAACTGCGAGATGAGGACTTTTGGCGAAGGAAATCGATAACTTTGCGATTTTATTTATACGAGGGTGGGACTAAAAATAGAAACTTCGCGACGTGCCTAAGAAAACAGACTCGGAAGTCTACAAAATTACTTTTATTTTTCAACGTAAGCTCAATACACGTCTTCCAATTGGTCTCTAAAGCCATTACGTGAGTTTAAAGTCTTTCCGCAAAGCTTTAAGAAATGCCTTTACTGCAGCTTCATTTGTTGAACATCTCTGCCCTCCCAGGGTTCGACGACAGATGGAAGTCACACGGAGTCGGATCAAGATTTCAGCTATGATTTGGGGCGACGTGTGTCGACGTGCATTGTCCTAGTGGAAAAATATTTTTTCTTCAACATTCCTGGACGCTATTCCTGTCGCAGTCAACGCAAGATACCAAAGCAGTAATCGGAGTCAGTAGTTCAACCCTTGACAAAGTAGATAATCAACCCCGAAGCCATTACTTTATCCACCGATGATTGAACTTTCGCTGTCTTAGGGGCTGGTGATTTAGATCTTTTCCTTACTCGGGGTAAGCCGGTCCTTAGCGCACTCCAAGTTGATTGAGGTCTCCTTCGGCTTGTGTGCGCCACCTTAGGCCAGTTCGTCCTCTACTGCGTTGCCTCTCCGGGTTAGATTTGAAAACTGTGCGCAGTTTTATTGACTAGGTCGATGTCGCTGTACAGCTCGTAAATTTCATCGTTGAATTTTCTCCTCCAAAGCCAGTCAACGCAAATAGGAAGAATTTTTCTTTCGAAGCGACCATGGATATCTTCATCTGCTTTCGACAGAGTCCATGCTTTAGCGCCATAAAGCAGGCCTGGGATGATTAAGGTCTTGTATAGAGTCTCCTTAGTTGTTCGGAATAGTTGTTCGGATTGGCAAGAGTTATTTGTCGTTTGATGTTGTTGTTTTCAGAATTAATAGCAGAGCCAAGGTAGACAAAGTCCCTTACTAGCTCGAAGTTATCTTCTTCAAGCACTCGCAAGTCTACAAACTCAAGCCAGCGTTGTACAGTTCCGATTATACTGTTTCTTATTTGGATCGCTTCTTCCAGTAGTTTCGCGCCCACGATTGTCGCAATATGGTCCGCAAAGCCTACGATCGTAGCTTCTTCTAGTATAACAATATTGAGTATTCCATCATAAGTAGAAGTAGACCTAACATCGAACCCTGTAGTACCCCTCCTAAGGCAGTATATGCACCCTTCCGGCTATATTCTTCGACTTACATCGGGGTTGTTTGTCTGAAGTAATACGTCACTATGTTGCAGGTGCATGTACTCGTTGCTTTGGAGGATTAGTGCTAGTTTCTGCTTTTTCCATTGCTCTGGGAATATTCCTTCAGTGAAGCACGGGCTACAGATATTCCCAAAGATGTCCTTTTCATCTTCTTTTTTTCTCTTGTCACCTGTTAGTTCATGGACTAGTTTGTAGACGGTCCCAATGTTGCATCTGTATGCTGCCGCAAGGCTTGTGATACGAGGGCTTTTATGTGGTTCTACCGGTCACACCTAACAATATCTTCAATTTATTTTATTTGTATATGATACTGGAGCTCTAAATTGGCAACTTCTGCAACTTACGCTTCTGCAACTTGTCAATGCGAACAATATTCGTATTAATTGTCTGGATGAATGCCTTTTGATTGCCCTAAGTCCCTACGTGTCCTCTCACCCAGAGCAGCGTCATCTCATTACGAGATGAGCACTCATTGAGCTTATGAACACGTTCCATTGTCAGGGATGTATTTATATCTGTTTGCTCCATGCGTCACTGATTGATTGTCCAGTGCTGTAGTAACAACTTGACCTTCTATCAGGTGATCCAAAGTACATAAAAGAGCAATCATATGACAGGCTAGTTCTACTTCTTATACAGATATGTATGTAAGTGTACTGCAATTGCTAGTTGATAGAAACACCTTGACTCAACATTGTTGTAATCGTTTATGAAAGCCTACATTTCGCCCTTAGGGTAGATTTCAACCCTCCCTCGGACTTGAACTCTAAGGGCGGTATCCTTGTTGCGGATACATCTGTTCTGTGAAGATTGCTACAGTGACAGATCTAGTAAACGACCAACGACGCACGAGTTCCCAATCTATCAATACCTGCAAAACCATCTTCACAGAGTCGTCGCCCATCTGCTGGCACTGCTATTTTCGTCCCAAACATCCTCCGGCTTCCCTACTGAATCACATCCAAGACAACATAGGAAATAAATATGTGTCACTCAGTAGGTACACAATTAAACAAGAAAAAAAAAATGGGAAACCACCACTTAATTGCGTTCCCCTCATCCCCCCCAAACGAAGAGCGGCACAGCACTTCGTTCCCATAAATCATAATCACTTTCAGAGATTTCATAATCCGTCAGCCTACTTCTCAGGCTTGCATCTCCATCCACCAGTATTAGGAGGAAAGTGAACGAAGTTTATTTATATTTTCACCCATACCCTGCACACTCCAGTCCGAAAACTAAATCAAAGCGATTCAGCTTGAGACATGTGTGGGTGGTGATTAGTGGACGAACACAGCCGCGCTGAATGTGGTTCGTTAAATCTTCAAGTGTGTTCCACACAAAACGAGAGTAAATCTGTTGATTGTCTACCGGAAAACTTTATTTTAGAATCATCATCATCGTCATTTAGGTATCCATGGAGATAGATTTGAGGGTCAATTGCGAGAGAGTTCAATAAAATGCATTCGGTCCATGAAGTGCTGGAGGAGTATTCACCGGAAGTGCTTCAACAGTATCCGCTTGAAGTGGCAAATGTGGGTCAGGCTTGGCGACAGAATTATGATCTTTTTTTTTTTTTTTTTTTTTGTCGCTTTTGGAAGGTCATTAAGTGGCATCATAAAATTTTTTGATGAGATTGACTTCCATGAATAACTTTGATTGAAGAGTGAGAAAAACCAACCTCCCCCGGATGTAAGTGAAAAAGTTATGAGTGGTTTGTTAGGGCTCATTTTAATGTGTCAAGATTAATGTTAATAGTTTATGACTCTGCTGACATTTTGATGTGTTTTCTTTGACACTATAAACGTCAAATTGTGGAATATTAATTGGTGCAGAGTTGTAGCATAAAACAATTAAAAATAATTTCATTGAAGTGTTATTTTCCCACGGGGCATCGTTAAAGAATGACAAAGAAATTTTCGAACAGCGGTGTGACAGTTAGAAAGATTTTATGGAGAAAAATACAGCAGAGTACCTTGAATTTTATAGATAAACTCCAATGTCAGTGCAATTTTAACATTTGATGCAGACAGGTTAGTAATGTCCTTGTAAAACGACAGTAAAACGGCCAAACGAGATCTTATCTACTCGATTTCGAAACCAGGTTCAGAAGGTTTTGGTACAACAAGTGGAGTTGATGACGTCGATGCATGATGTGGTACTGAAAATTAACATTTTTAATGAGATGACAGCCAACGGGAGAATCTCGACAAACCTAACGACAAATGACCCAAAATATGCAGATCAAAGGAAGCTGCCTAGGACTGAGAGTAGGAACACCAAACAATCAATTTAAAGACTAAGCTCAGCCTTTAGCCTTTCTAGTTCAGACATAACGGCCAAAACTTTTTTCAATTATGACACATTATCTCGACAGGGAAGCTCCTGATGATAGGCAGTTTCCTTTTGTACAGATAGTATCTAATTGGACAATGTCCCGTTAGGAAGTTGTCGGCGAGTCTGTCGATCTTCCATTGTGTTATCTTAGAGTGGGCACTTTTAGGTGGTACCCCAAAATAGGGTTCAGGACCGACGATTGCGCGAAAGCGGGCCTCATCTCGCGAGTCAATCATCCAGTTCGTTACCCTCTAAACCTTCATGGCCACGAATTCAGGCTACGGTAACCTTGTTCCTGGATGCAAGATTCTCGAGAAGATTGAGACAGTCCCAGCCAAGCTTGGACCCTATCGTGAGGGGGTAGAAGTGCTGCTTGACATCTGAATAGATATAGATGCGGACACCATTAGGTTTTCTAGGCAGGCATTCTATCGTGTACATATGTAGTCCAATAGCATGGACCTCTGCTTGAAATATTTTTGGTGACCTTCCAAGCGCCATTGCGCGAATTCGCCCATAACGTTGATGACTACATTGTCTGCATAAACTTGCACCTTGTGCCCAGCTTCTAGAAGTTCGTCTATGACAACAGTCCAGAGCAGGGGTGAGAGGACACCGCCTTGTGAGCATCCTTAATTGTTTTGAGCGATTCTCCGCATTCTAGCTGAATTTTTCTACTCTAGCATGGTCTTGTCCCTGCTGTAGCAGGCAGGGAAAGATACCAAGATACCATCCGTTCCTGGTGATTTGAATGGACTCAAGGTGGAAAGAGCCCATTTCATCTAATTGACTTCCAGATAGGCTGAGGCTCCGGCTAGGTAGATAGAGAACATGGTTCCTCAATAGATCCATGGAGACGGCACTATCGGAGATAAAGCTTCGCAAATGGGTGTCGAGTAGTAATTGACAGGTTTCCTCAGAACTGTCTATAAATTCGCCACAGCTGCCCTCGCAGGCGCCGGAAATGGTATTTCGAAGATGTTTTACCTCGAATTCCAGTTCTGGAATACATAGTTGTTATGGGGTTCGAAGCTTTATTTAGATCTGCCTCGAAAATAAACCGATAGTTATTCCCAGTTAGTTAATCTGAGTTTCCTAAAGCTTAAACGGTCTTTAAGGGATGCCTTAAAGTCAAATCTTATGTGGCTATGATCTGACATGGAAAATTCCTGGAATAGGTGCCAGGGGCTTGGCAAATAGCATTCATAAAATTGGGATAATTTCCCTCATTTACCACCACCATGTTGTTAGTGCAGATAAATTTAAAAAGGGACCTGTACTGCCCCGAACTGTATGACAAGCATTTGCATCACAACCGACTCGTCCTCATCTTGACCAGCGAAGTAAGCGAAGGCTATGACGACCTTCGCTCCCCCCTTTGTTAGCAGCACTTCTGCCACGATCGGCACCATGTCCCTAGAAACGAACTCTGATATGGGAAAGTGAGTGAGCTATTAATTAAAATGCCTGCCCTAGGTTTGCTATGTGAGCCACCACCATAGACCAAGTTCTTCGTTGGGAGTCCTTTAGTAGGTCAATGGAAAGCTTAAGGCTTCTGAATCAGTACCGCGTCCATATCTTCACTGAAGAATCTCCTGTTCAGCAGGTTAATTTGAAGGCCGTTTAGTTGCCTTCCTTCGTTGGGTGGAGAGGTTATCGTTTTTGTCTCCCCATGCTCGGATGTCTCTTTCGAGGGTTCAGCGCTGGTACTGGAGCACTGCTGATCTCATCCTTCAGGGTTTTTGTTGTTTCGGCCGCATTTATGGAGTTTTCCACGGATTTCGGGGAATCTTTATTTTGTTTCAGCGTAAGGTGGACGAACCCGAAGCCGTAGCTGTACTAATAGTCTTCACAATACGCCGAAGAAAGTTTCAAAACTTCTTATAGAACACTTTTGCAATGTTGCTATGAACATGTCCGGTCTCTATTGAATGGCCACTTTCATTACCCTATTTGTGATGCCATCGAGTCCAGGATTTTCCTTGTCACCTATCTGTTTGCATGCTTTAAATAGTTCATCGGACGTAATTCTTGGAATGACCTCTGTCTTGGTCTCTCCAATTTTGTTGCACATATGAATTAGACGTCTTTGGCTCTACTATAGAATTTTACTCAATTGCGCACTTTTTTGAGGACCTATAGGCTTTCAGTTTTGTCATTATCATCCTTGAGGATTTATTATACGTCATGTCTTACTCACCTTTTCAAAAACACTCTCGCCGTTTTGAATGTGTCAACGTGTTTTAAAAAGTCAGCTTTCCTCCCATGTCGTTGAACCTTGCGTTGGGCTTGTAAGCATGAGTTTCCACTGATTGGTTTTACAACTTAGACTTAACTCGCATACCTGTAAATATTTGAAACTCGTTGGTGTTGCCAGCGTCGCAAAAACACACACTTCAAAAAGAAGCCAATATATCACCTATTTGAATTTCCATTACACGTCTTTTTGAATATGTTCCACAAAGAATTACAGCAATTTGTATTCATTTTTAAGGACGCTTCTATTTTTTTCTTCATTTTACCTACATTCGTTATACTCAGACTTATTTGCCTTCGATTATATACTCATAATCACCTGTTTCCCTCCAAAAGCTGTCTATAAATACTCGTGCTCTGTCTCCATCTGTTGGATAGTACTTAATTTAATTATACTTCTTATATAGTGTAAAAAACACCGAGTTATAAATATTTTACTGCGATACTAATGTATATAAAATGAGCCAATATTATCACCATCGGGATGGGGGGAAAAAAATCTAAAAAAACGTGACAGCCGTAACAATTATCACACATTACAAGGTGTCATGTCAACATTAAGTTTTCTGTCAATGCTGTCAGTGTTTATTTTGTTTCTCATGCGAAACTATAGTAGAGAGAGCGAAAAAAAAATTAACAAAATCCTAATAAGTTATTAAAATATAAAATTAGATGCAAACGAAAAAAAAACAGAGAACAAGGTTTAAAGTCGATATTTAGTCAATTCGTGCTCTCCATCCAGTGAATACAGTTTCATTTCCGAGTAGCGAATATCGTTAGATTTGTCGGTTTTTATTTGACAATAGAAAAATTATAATATTTGATGAATTTACAATAAAGTGTAAACAAAAGAATTATGCAACAGTGAAATTGAAATAAATTTTTATACGACTTCTGACGAGATAATGGAGGCGAAAAATGATTTTGTATTCATCACTTGGAGAGAGTGGAAGTAAGTAGAAAAGTTGTAGCTTACGAGTTCGGGTTTATAAAAATTAAAACAAAAAAAAGTTACGACTGTCAATAAATCGTTTAACTAAGTTCCGTTGCCGGATATACATAGCTTCTTTTTTTATATTGGCATTCAGCAGTGCACCCAGACTTACTATTTTTTACTTAAACGTCTGTGCGGCACCTTTGGTTCGGAGTAGTGTGGAACGCGTTTGAACTGCTTCTTACTCATTCTCAAAGAGCTTGATTCCTTCTCAATTGATCAGCGCCACGTTTGCCTAGGGCGTCCCATAGATCTGCCTGCTTGGTTGAGCACTGCGTGGCATCTATGATGGTAAAGTATTTCACGATCATGCATCCTTGGTAAGGTTGTAAGGTTATAAGGCAATAATCAGATATACTCGTCAGTTTGCTTTAATTTGATGTGAGCTTTGAAATTTTTGTCTTAAACCCACCGATAGACGGATGGACGCCATGGTTCAAGCGCCTAGTGCCTTCTGAGCATGTTGACAAACTTAATTACACGTTCAAACCCAAGCAAAACCAACCAAGAAGGTAATTTTTTTACGATATCATCTCCCACGAATGTCTCACAAATTTCAGAGAGTTCGAAGCTTCTCAATTCCACGTTTGCAAAATTGAAAAAAATGTAGGTCCCTTCCATTCGTGCGTAAAATATAACATGAACAACACGAATGGTTGCAAGAAATATCAGGTCGTAGACCTCTATAAGCTGTTTACACCTGCCATTTATTTTTTTTTAGCTCTGGCAATGACTACGTGGTCGCCATACCGTAAACATAAGTTATTCTCACAAGGCGACCTTAATATTGACACGTGTTATACACTATTTGGAACATTAAAGTATTCAGAAATATTACAATCCGTCTGACATTGGATCTTATGATCCCTATCCTCCATCTCTTTACCCTTCTCTAGGGCAATAGGATATATTTGGTAACAATGACATCTTGTAGCTTAGAAGTCAATAAGTGGCTGAGTGCCAAAATGTCAAAGAATTATTTTCGATGCGGTAACACTGCACTTTTGATTCGCATCCACTGCACTTTTGATTCCTTTGCACAACTTTGACGTTTCGGAACTCATTTTATGCAGTGTAGACGTTTAAAACAAATGCGCATCGATAACGTCTGGGATGTGTTCAGAAACTCGCTATTTTGTCGTTTGACTTTTGGAACATTTGACTTTGCATCTAAGTCGCATCTGATGCATTTTGGAACCCACCCTCTCTAAATTTTAACGAATAACTCTTACTTACGTGGGTGCCGTGGCTCAAGTAGTTAGTGCGTTGGATTGCTGAGCAGGAGTTTCGACATTCGAATTACAGAAAACACCAACAAGTTTTTCCACGGTCCCACCTCTCGCGAATGTCTGACATGTCTGTAGGTCCCTTCCATTTGTGTGAAAAAATATAACACGCACAACATGAATGGTCGCGAGAAGCTAGGACCACATACGGTCCGTTGCGCCAAGTATTTGTAAAGGATGTTTTTTTCAGAGGTTTGGTTTTTAAACTGGCAACACTGTTTCTACAGATTGTCAATTTGACAGTTGAAAGTTGATTTGTGGTTAGTACGTTTTGCCATTTTACGATGAATAGATTAAGGCCAGAACAACGCGTGCAAATTGTGCAAACTTATTTTGAAAACCATGGTTCGGTTATCCTGCGTTACGTCCATTTTACGGTCGACATAATCGTCCATCTGAGCAAGTTATTCGGAACACGAAGAATGGTTTTCGCACCACGTACGCTCTAGTGGATAATACGCATCCCCAAAGACGGCAAACGGTGCGAACAGAAAAAGATATTGCCGTTGTGGAGCGCAGTGTTGAGGAGAATCCCAATGAGTCGATTCGCCATCGTGCACAGCAATTGGAGCTATGCCCATCCAATTTGTGGAAGATTTTACGGAAAGATTTTGGCTTAAAAGCTTATAAGATCAAGCTTGTGCAAGAGTTGAAACCGCGTGACCATTATACGCGTCGTAGGTTCGGTGAATGGGCCGAAAACATGATTCAGCTTGATTTTCATTTTTAATTGCGGGAAACATTTACTGAGCGCATAATTTCGAGTAATGGACCTGTGAACTGGCCTCCACGGTCCTGTGATCTCACACCTTTAGATTACTTTCTTTGGGGGTATGTGAAGTCACTAGTCTATGCCGATAAACCAGAAACCAGATTCGCCGTGTTATTGCTGACATACGGCCCCAGTTGCTCGATAAAGTTGTCCAAAATTGGACTTCTCGATTGCGCTTCACTCGAGCTAGCCGTGGCGCGCATATGCCCGAAATCATATTTAAGCACTAATGGCATAAAATTATCTATTAAATAAAGCTAATATCATAGACATTAACATTAGCTTCAAGTGTTTTATTTCATATTAAATTTGTATACCTCTAAAAAAACACCCTTTATTTGTAACTTTTACTTACTTAGGTTCCGCTACAGCTCGGTATAAACCTGGCCCTCAACCAACAAGGCTCTCCAGTTAGCCCGGCCCTTAGCTAACTGTCTCCAGTTGCGCACTCTTAGTCGGTTGAGGTCCCTTTCTAATCGTGCCCATTCCCTTAGGCGAGGTCATCCTCTACTGCGTTAATGAGTGGGCACGACAATTTCTCCATGATCCATGTGGTATCCCAAATAGTGTTGGCGATAGCTGGCAGCTTAGCCTTAGTTTTGGACCCTTCCAAAGAAGGGGGAACAACATCTCTAGATACAATAGAGCTTCTAAGCCTATAAGGGAAACCACGTGAACAGAGGTGAAACCAGGGCTGGTTCTAATAGGGGACACAAAAGATAAGTCCTCAGTCCTTCAAAAATTTTTTGCAGTATTATATCTACAACCTTCCATTAACCTCTTTCTAAGTCCGTTGATTCCTCTTCGCTCATTGGTAAACTTATATGGACCTGCGAAAGCTTGCATATATGAACGGTACTCGACTTCGCATTCGTCTATGTATATGCAGCTTCCCCGGGGTAGTGATCTTTTCAGTGATGCCACCAACAAGGAATTCAAATGCATAGTGTTTCATTGGTATCTTAGGGTTACTTACGATGAATATAAGCATCAAGTTTACTTACACTAAGTCTAGTCTCTTTTTTTAGCTGAGTCTTGCAAACTGACCCGTGAGCCAGATATCCACCTTTGTACCTTTTTTTGTGAGTGCTCACGTAGTAAGCCTTGAATTTTTTGTATTGAACTCCAGTTCTACATCGAAATTCTAAAATTCTTGTTCACATAATTTGGCTCACACAATGTAGCTCATGTCTTATTTCCGAGAAGGTCCTGGCATACAACCCTACGCGAAGGTAGATGTCTTATGTCTACAACGTTGTGCCAAATGCTTAAAATATTTTCTTTCTTAGATATCTAGCGCTCATCGATAGGAACGTGCTTTGTCAGACCTAGAACAGTCGCAGCAAGCATGTCAAACGGGGATACACTTGAGATTACCTAAGTTCGAATGGAGGTGTTAAGGTAAATGACTTAAACTGAACTGAATTTTAAGGGCTATCGTTGCGAAAAATCCCTTATGCAGCTTTGAACAAAACAGTTCGTAAAAAAGACACTTCGGAGCTCTACATTAAAGCAGGCAATAAAACTATTGTTCCTCTAAAATAATTGCAGCACACGAGTTTGTTTACACGATTACTGCATCATGTTCACGAATACGTTCCACATCTGCTTTGCTTTCAATTTATCCATCAACAGATACTGCTTGCTCCGTTTTTGCTTTATAAGCATCAAAAATCACTGCGGCCATGGCATTAAAACAATTGCCCGACCAATTAAATAGCCATTAACAACAACCAACCGAACGTCCCCTCTCGAAACAAGCGAGAAATTTATCCATTTTGATGCCCATACGATGGTCGTGTCACTCCTCAAACCCCAATCAGTTTAAACTACGAGCATGTACACAGCATAGAGAAAGATTCACATGACATTTGGAGGGTTGTCGCCGTCATCGTTGTTTGTTTGTCACCACACGAGCTAGCTAATAGCCCGGCCAAGTGCATTGTGTCAATTGATATCTGTGGGAAGTACCCTTATGCCATGTGCATCTATGATGCACCCAAAAGCGATCACTATCACTGATCGCGCTGCGGTATAACTGCATCAATTGATTTAATGCATGATATCCACAATCCCAACCGCACTGCATTGATTTTCTCAAAATCCCTACATTTAGATACTGAGATACTTTATGAATGAAATTTTATGACGTTTTGGTGGTGGTGGTGGTAGCGGTGTGGTTCTGCTGCTGTTGCATTTCTATTTCAATCTGCTCTGCATGGTGGTGGGTTGGGTAGTCATTGAGTGATTTGTGGTTTATTTTACCACCAATAACCATTCCCAACCCATCTATCCATTTGCACGTTGATGCGACAGTTGGTAGTTTGAAGTTTGAAAGAAAACTGCTCCATTTTGCAGTAGTGCTAGACTGCAGCAAATAGAAGCAGCATCTCGGTCAGTTTTTTATTTTCGGGTACACACACGGAAATTTTTTACATGCAAACGTTCTTTTCCCGCGACGCATGCTCCCCAGACGACAACGAAAAGAAGATACACACCACTCAACTGTCTGTGTCAGTGAATTTATTTATATTTTTCGAATTTATTTAGGTGACGTCCAAATTTAAAAATAAAAAAAAAGAAGGAAACCAACATAAAATTAGTAAAACAAAAACCCGAAGCTACTTACTACTTAGTCGCATGTGGACCGTGTTTTTTTTGTGCTGAATTTCTCTCCTCTCATTTGTCGTGTGCTCATCGTTGTAGAGTACGCGCGCGGATCGCTTGCCGCTTATTCAATTTGTCAGACAACAAAAAGTTTTTAAAAATAAGAAAAAAAAAAATAAAATAAGCGGATACCGATGTAAATTTATTGGCAATGGTGCGAGATTTTCGTTTTTTTCGAAAGAATTTTGTATTAAAAGAAAAGTGAAAAGCCGGTCTAAAACGGGAAATTCCAAAATAAGCTGATATTTCAAATGAGAAATAAGTCAAAAACAGTATTTTCGAAAGTGTCTGTGTAGTGAAAATCGAGTTGTTTTGTTTGTATTTGCATTGTCGCAGAATTTAGCTCCAGTAGAATACTTTAGAAGCAGAGTACATCGAGGGGAATTTTTGGAATTAAATGAATTCTTAAAGTCTTGCTGTCAGAAGTACCGAAATAGTATTTTAAAACAATTGTGTGTAGATGTTTATTTTGTGGTACCAGTTTGTCTCATTACAGGGGAATTCACGGCAAATGAATTTGATAGAATATGTGGGTTTTCGAAGTGAGAAAAGCGGTCAGAAACTATGTTTTCGAACGTTTACTTATTAGTAGGGATCCTATTTCGGGTGCATCTAGCATTTGCTTGTCATGATCGAAATGGCATGGGCTGAATACTAGATGCATTTTTTAGCTGAAAATTTGCTGAACGGCATGATTTCGAATTGAAAAAAACAGGTTGGAAACTGTATTTTTAAAAGTACGCTCTCTAGTAGGAACTAATTTCTGAGGTTTTTTTTAAATACCTGCGCTTAAAGAGAACATTGGTTATCCATTTAAAGATGGTCCCTTGCATAGAAATAGTGTTAAAAGTTCAAAAGGGGTCAAAAATATGTTTTGAAAGGTGGACTTGAATTGAGGAGATTGTTTCACGACAACCTGGTTAACTTTGCTTGTCCAAGACTTGAATTTTAGCTCAGAAAAGTACTGACTTCTAACTTCCACTATCCAAGTGTGGAATGCCTGCTGTTTTCATTGTGTTGACATTAGGATCACAAAGCTAAAATAGAACTTTATCCAAAAATATGTTGAAAACACTATTTTTGACAGTTCAATAAAAGCTTTCCTTGCATTATTTGAGATACCTGTTCACAGTATAGCAAAAGAATGCGCAGTAACGTGATCGATGACGATGAAAGGTGACTGAATGTCTTTAAATAAAACAAGGATGTGACTAGATTAACTGGGAAATTATCATTTTCTAAGAATAAATTGGCAGTGCATACGACGGAATTGTGTCAAAAACGTTTTTTGCAACCAACCGGGAGACTGAAACAGAATTGGTTGAATTTCTATAATTTCTAAGGTCCATGGAACATGGAAAAACAGCTCTGTTTATAAACAATCTTAGGAGTGAAATGCACTGATTATGTGAGTAGTTGACCTCTCTAAGGAGTCGGCCGAAACGTGCAAGTGAAAGTAATGCATTTCCATGTAGCGTGCAGGTGAATTTTTAACGAAACGTGGAGGGATATAAAACCATCTATAAAGGCAACGTCATCTGAATCGGTTTAACTGGTCTTGAATTGAGACGTTACGTTACGTAAAACAGGAGGACAGGCTACTTAATTTTATGTTATTGTCAGTTTTTGACGTTTCATTTGTCATTCAGGCGGAACTGTGAATGTGTAGAAATACTAAATCAGCTCCGAAAAAAAGTTTTTGACTCATTAGGAGGGTTCACACTGTTCGACATACCTGACAGACTTAGTCGGACGGATGTTGGATGGACCGATATCGTGACGGTGGACGTACTCGTAGCAGCGCTTGTGATGAATAAAATTTTCGAAAATAAAATTTCCTCCAGGTCGCCTGACAGACCGTCGTTTCTTGCGTTTACACTATCAGAGATTTGATTCATTCAGACCATGTCTGTCAGATATGTTGGACAGTGTGAACCTCCCTATTCGCAACTGAATCTGTTTGTTCGCTGCACAATACCCTTTTTCCCAATTTCATACGTTTAACTAACAGCCTATCCTCCAAATGAAATATTAGAGTACTTCGTACCATAAACAACTGTCAAATGTGTCAAAATGTCTGCCAGTTTACAAATAAATTTATTCATTTCCATCCTTCAAAGCCATTTTCTTTTATTAGGAATGCACTTAACGGTTGAAAACCACCGACAGCATCGAAATTTTGGTAAAACCAGTCGAGTGTCAATGTCAAAAGGAATCCCTAACCTATAAAAATAAACGTCAACGTATATTTGCTCGCGCAATTTTGAATTTTCATTTTTGTAATTGTAATAGAAGCAAATTTTCTATCTCTTTCCGCCTCCTTTCCATCAAAGTATCTGTTTTCATTGGAGACTCTGCCTGCAGCTTTTTTTTTCCTTTTTCATTCGTTTTGAATTAATAATGAAATGTAAATTGCAGCTGAAATTTTTTGCGCTTCTATGTGGCTCTGCGTGCCGCTTTTTTATGCTATTATCTGCATAGTGGAATAATTTTTCGGTCTGGTTGATACGAAGTGTCATGATGATGATGACGACGATGAATCCTTTATTTAACTGAATAGGGTAGAGATCTAAAAGGATTTCTTTTTGCTTCGCATTTGGTGTTGGATTTTTTTTAACATTTTTTCGGCATTTGCATCGTGGGGCATTTTTGAAATTGATTTAAATAATTAATTTGGTTCGCATTCAAAGTCTAATGAAATGTGTGTTGAATGTAAATGCCCGTGGCTATTGTACGTTGCAGTGAAAGTGGACATTTAGGGGGCAGTGGTGAGTTAAAAATGGATGAATAGAAGAAATTAATGTGCAGTAATTTCTTGCATTACTTTTGGAGAGTATTCCAAAAGTATTTCGTTTAAATGGGAAGATGTTTCTGTACTCAGAGATTTGAAATGCTGCAACTGTTTCAGTGCTACTTTATTTAAACAAAAAAGTAAAATCCGTGCAAATACATACTCGTACATATGCATACATAAGTATGTTTAGATACATACATATTGATGGATATTGATACAACATTTTAAGAACATTCTAGTAAGTATTTTGGCCGTGTTAACCTACAGCTCGACGACGCTTGCCTCCCTCGCGACACCTGCTGTCATTTGGTGGAGGTCCATAATTCTATGGGAGAGCAAGCACACATCGTTAGCTTTGTCGAGGTGTTTGAGTTCGGATGTAAAAGTCCATCGAAGTCCTCCACCTCCCGTTGACAAAGCTGCATGAAGATGTCGCTAATCACCAATAGAAAAAGAATCGGCGGCAGAATACAGCCTTTTCGTACGCCACTTTCAACCTTCCTCTGTGCAGGATGTGACATTTCGATCCATGGTATGTAGCCTTGACAATTGCTGCATTGCAGTTTCCGCAAACCATTGGGTTACCTTTCTTCGGAAGCTTTACGATCATTCCCTTCTTTCACTCATCAGGAAAGGTCTTAGCTTCCCAAGCTCACTCCGCAAGTGGAAAGAGTAACTCGGCCGATGTTGTAGGTGTTGCTCTTAGGAGCTCCGATGGTATACCATCAAGTCCTACCGCTTTATCGTTTTTGAGTGCCTTGATCGCGGTAGTAATCTCATCCTTACTGGGGCGGTGGTACGTATTCGGGTATTTGTTGCCTCGAACGCCTCGGTCTGACTTGGGTGCATATCACTAGCGAAAACACTGTTCAAAGCCGTAGCAAAATGGTCCTTCCATTTCTTCAGTTGTTCCTCCTCCGAAATAAGCAGCGAACCATCTAAGCCTTTCACTGGGTGTTAGCTAGAGCTAGTGCGACCACCTGCCAGCTCTGTAAACGGTTCTGTTGTTAAACCTTGTTGCAGCTTTTTCAGCTTCTGTAGCCAGCCCGTTGAACCTTATCACGTCGCACGCTACTCTGTACTTCTATCATCTTATTATCTTTATGCCGTATAGGGACTCTAGCTCGCTTCTTCCTGCTGCTGGAATAACTGGGATGCGAGCTTTTAGCTGCATCTAGGTATTCTCAGAAAGCCTCGCCCTATGGCTTCCCTGCGATCGTCTAACTGCGTCAGAGAACCCTTTTTTTTCAAAGTTAACGTTGAACATTTCTAGTTTGAGGTACTTCTTTCCATAAGCTTAAACCAAGGCTTGATTAAAAAACTTCCTACCGTCTTGTCATAGAAGGCATGATCTAGTTGTAGAAACGGCTTTTACAGTATTCCAATGGTCCTTGTACACATCGACTTGCATGGATGTGCTTATCAACTTAATTCCTGAAGCAAGGAGGTCCTGAAATTGTAGGTGCAGTGAAGGCATCCGAAGGCTGTCGGTATTCTACCCCATAATGAGCAGCATATTGAAGCGACTGCTCTCAGCGGATGCAGTTCGAAGTCAGATGCTGGCAATCATAAGAAGATGGCCATGTTCCATGCCGATGTCAGCTCAACGATCGTTGCGAACATCTTTAAGGGCACTTCTAAGGCGTTTGGTGATCACCACAAGATTTATCTGTCAAAACTTTTTTGGCTTTGAGTTAAAACCCAACTGATCCTGTGGTAGGTTTTGTGTTTCAACAGTGGGGGACCAATAATAAGGCGATTGGCGGTAGAGGAATCTACCAACCGATATGACAATATTATCGTCCGATGTTGTATTGTGGACGTTAACTTGGTTAGAAATTGACCTTCTCAGGTTTCTGGAATCTGGCCTTTAATTTTCGGTTTGTATGAGGCTTAAAGCATGTTAGGCTGCTGTGGGCTTTTGGCGTAATCATTGAGACCTCGTTCTTTGTCTGCAAATGATATTCCTTCGCGTTGAAACACCTTATTTCGCTCACTCCCATGATGTGAATGTGGTATCCCATATAGCATTCTGAGGGCCTTCTTTGCCTCCTCTTTTTCAGAAACCAAACTAGGTTCGCATTTGGTGGCCAAAGGTCGTCAAAAACTATCAGTCCGTATCCGATTCGGATGGATTGGGTATTTTACGGTTGGGCCACAGGCATTCTTTTCGTTTTTAAGGGAACTTACTTACATCTTTTGGAAGAGGACTTCGTGCCGCCGCTGGTTAATGCATTGGACTACTACTAAGCGGAAGGTTCCTGTCATGCTAATGTCTGACAATGGCTTGAGACTAAAAACTCCCACAAGAAGCTTCTCAATTATGCCTTTTAGATACGAAATTAAGCTGAAATGGATGCAATATCTATTCCATTCGTGCGAAAAATAAAAGATGAACGACTGCGAAGAGCCAGGCCCTAGGCTCTGTCTGTGCTGCTTGCGTCAATTTCTTTTTTTTTGTTTTAAAATCTATCATGAGATGTTTTACGAGATGAGATGACGTTTTACTATGCTTAATATTAATCATTACCAAGTGTGATCGACCATCTCGGATCCATTGATTTCACCTTTGGAAAGCTACATCATCAAAAAAATCTCGTTTGCTTTGACCCCCAAGCCCTGACTCACCTCTATCGAAAAAATAAAGTGAAAAAACGTGACAAATTACTTGGATTCACAAGATGAGATGTCCAACGTGATTTAGTATCCATAAGTATATTTCTTTTTTCACCTCAAAGATACGCCACTACGGCGCTCCTATCGTCGTAATACCTTCCAATCGCTCACCGATAACCCATTTTTTTCCATCTGATAAGCCCGCCAATAAGCCACTCATTCGGTTATTACACTCTGATATCATCGGGAAGTGTAGTTTCTTTTTTTTTTTTCAATATTTATCTGTAATTTTCTGAAGCCCCGATATCTTTTCAAACATTGTACACTGACCCAGAAAGCGGTCATTGTATCTAGAATAAGTGCAAACTGTTCTTTCAATGCTACTCATGTATTTATTTCTCTCATGGCCTTTTATTCATCTTAGACGTATGCACTTAGACAGCATTGAAGTCCATTTCATGGAATTTTTTTAAGAATTAACTCAAAAGATCTCGCTCACTAGTGCTGCATTCGGGACGGAATTAATGAATATTCAACCGCAGACGGTTGCATTTCAATATTAAGGTCATCCAAGTAGATGCGAGACCTTTCAGTGATTCAATTATAGTTTATGTCTTGTGTACGAGCCGTGTCGTCGTAATTCATGGTCATTTGCGAAAAAAAAAAGATAAAAAAACGTTGAAAGCAGAGAAAGTTTATGGGGGCCATAGTGTAAGTGAAAATTGCTATGGTTTCTGCCATGAGAGTATCTAATTGCGGAAAACTACCCAAAGCTTATGTTTTAAGAGTCGAATATAAAACGTACAGAAGTCGTAAGTCACAGCTGATAGAAATTGGCAAATTACGGCTGATGACCTGGACACTTAAGCTAATAATCCATGACGAACCTTCAATCGGCTAAGAAAATGAATTTAAACGCTTATAAGTAATATTTCCGTATAAACTCGCTTATTTAATAGCCTAGAGCTTACAATTAAATTAGCAATTACATTTTACTATCAGTCGACGTTAATTGCTTGCATTGTTTGCTTAATAGCTTAATTTGTTGTCATCTCAGTCAGCACATACGTAAAACGAACCAGCAGCGTACCTTGTGCACACATAATAGTGGAATTGTGTGTGGGAAATCTTCACCACCATTCTGTCTGCCTTGGCTTTGCGCTCTTTCCGCTTTTTTTCCCATGGCAGTTAGATATTTTTCATGCATTCGTAATGGACACCTCTAGTGTCAAACCACACTGTCACACTATTGTGTGTCATTTTACAAACAGAAAGTAAAAGTAAACCAGTAAAACGTAAACCTTCACGTATCTCTTGCTGAATTAATTTCCCATAGAATTTCCCTAAATGAGACAAAAATTTTCGGATTACCATATTTATTGGTTGTCACAAATTTGTTGACATAATTTTCCTTCTCCCTCGTTGGTGCAGATTTGACATTTAAATTTGACACTTTGACAAATGGATTACAAGGCACGTAATTTTACCTGTTACACGGTACCGGAATGCTCGACCGACGATGAAAGTAAATATAATAGCGATCGCGGAACAGTGTCATCAGATTCGACAGTGTCGACATCTAGTGACAATATTGACAAGAAGTCACAGGCAGCGCTGGTGCCCGTGCAGCCCCAAATTGGTACATTTCATCATGCAAATCAATCGCTACCGCCACAGTTGGGATACTTTGTACCATTAGCGCCACATTGTTATCTCAGTCCACCGGTGCAGAGGCGGCGTTATAGGTAAGCGGAAGATGGAGGCGGGGGCTTAACCCTAGCTCTGTGTGAGTATCATTTTGAAATTGATACTTTTACTCCGGAACATCTATGAGATTTTCCATTTGTGGTTGCTCAGTCGTCATTATTGATGCGATGTGAAGGGCAGCACCTTTTTTTTTTTTGCGGTTTATTCTTATTAACGCATTTTTTTTCTTGTTTTCCTTTTGTGTGTGTTTCTTTCAGGGATAAGGACATTGACCGTACACGGCGTGCGGTCAGCTATGGTGGTTCAACGACCAATTCATTGCCCAGAGCTGCTCCAAGACGGATCTCTTTGATGAAAGAACCACCACCACCACCGCCGCCAAAGCCTTCATTGTCACACAGTTCGTCTATACAGTCATCAGCGGCACCGTCACCGATTCCGAGTAAATTTCCACAATCAGAATACAATTTGATACAAAAACTCGAATCGACATCGAATTTGAGTGTAGCCCAACAGAATTTGTATCAAGCTCCATCGACGATATCGAGTAACTATTCGTCGTTGTTGTGTCATGCAAGTTCAACGACAAGTCCGGCTGCAGTGCGTAAACGTGAAAAGCTATTGCATCGATTTAGTGATGCTGCAACGCTGGGCAGGAAGCTAAAGAAGAAGAAGAATACGAACAGGACATGTCATTCGATGACCGAGGCGATTGAGATGCTGGCCGATCCAGTGATTGAGGATGAATTTTTTGTGAGTACCAACTTTTTTTTAATTTAGTTTAAGTTTAAGTTTTTAGTTTAATTTAAATTATTTTGTTGCTATTTGCGTGGAAAAGTAAGATTGATGTAAATAAGTTGTAACTAAAGAATTTGACTGATTTGATTTGACGGAGATTGAAAGGCACTGACATCTGTCAGAAAATTGCGCTAACTATGTTACTGGTTTTGATATTGAATGACAGAACGTCCACACAGTTCAGTGCTACTCCATGAGGGGTTGATTGAGGAATAATATAGACTGCTCGCAAGCGTAAAGAGGCTTGCTAAGGACATAAGATGTCAAGGTACCACTGACCCAAAAGGATCATATTTCCAAATTGATGAGTGGCCGACCGTGTACCTCAGATAAAAGGCGGTAACTGCTTACAGTGGACCCAAATTATCTTCCTTCTTACATTGGGAAACGGAGATATATGATAACTTGAATAGTGCGGTAAATATTGTATGTTTGACATACAACTCCAGCACAAGTCACAAGTGGCTTAGAATTAGACAGACACTCTTGAACTCCGTGATCATACCGAATATATAAAAGCTCTTGAGCATGTTGGAATATGCGTGGAAAAGTTGGTGATCTGATCTGTTAATATAAGTCATAGCCTGTATCGTAAGCTAAATTGCACCTTGGAAGATCTCCACTCTTATTTTTTAAAATTTTTCCTAGAACCTCGGAGGACGAGTCTGGATTGATGAGACAGATCACTCAAGTTCGAAGTTCAACTTTTCGTTCAATAGTTCTCGCATTAGACAATTAGCCTAGACAGTTGTAGTACCATCCCATACCATAGTATATCGATGCACTGTCAGCTGCCAGGACATGGTCATAAAATGTGCTTTGCGGTATCTCTTAAAGAATCAGCTTAGTTGGCGGCTCAGCGAACTTTTAAGATAGAGTTGATCCCATTTTGGTGCCAGAATACAGAGGTCATGAAAGGAATGAAATGTCAGACTTATTACCCAGAAAATGAGCTGCATCTAGCTTTATGATGCTGGTCTAGGCACCTTTATACGGCACGTTACTAGATGGAAACTGAATGTAACAGAGAACCAAGAATTTTCTGTCAACTCCTTTCACAAAAGAAAAAAAACTCCTTATGACTACATACAATGCAGACGATGAAACTGCGGAGCATATTGTGCGTCATTGTGCCTATCCATCTTCTATCTGTGTTGCCCGAAATAGCTCAAGGAATCATCCGGGCTTGAGTCCCAAGAGTGGATGTAGAGGTTGAGAGTTACTATTCTGAGCTGTGTGGAAGATATAAGACATTTGTTGACGAACACTTCGAGTTTCGATAGACTGTCCGTCATCCTGAAAAACTTGTCTGCCATACAGTAGGACTGATTTTACATAAACGTTGAAGATGGATTGTTTCTGATTCTTAGAGGTGAGTGGAGATCCAAATTTTCATTTTCAGGTTTCGCGGGTGGTACGCCTGTCGTGCCTTGTGAGTTTACACATCGAACTTTCCCGTCCTGGTCTTTCCAAAAGGAGCGTAGCTTAGTTATTTCCACCGATGAGTATTTTGATGGCTGAATTGATTCCTCGCATGTTTCCGTCATCTATTTCGTCGAAAAACACCATTGCAAACTTCTCGTTTAGCTTCACCTATAAAAATAATAAAAACCTTACAATGCGTCATCAAATTTTCCTTTGTTTTTAATTCTTTGTAATAACGTGTCAGCCAACTATTTAGAAAGCACGCCCCCTCTTTGATACCGCTAATTTGATCACACTCCACGCACTTGTCAGACTTCGGTCGTAAGGCATAATATCTGACCCTATGTTCCATGCATCAGCACACCCTAAGCATAAAATAGGGGGTGGAACATTTGGTCATGATTCATTTTAAAAACTAAAATAAAAATAAATGTGTAATCTGGAAAATATTTTTTTTTTGATTTGTAACTGGAAAATACTATAATTTCCAATGACAGTCCCCATCTGTCAGTGTAGCATTTCGTGTTGACGCTTTCAGTTCTCAATCGGTTTCGATGCTTAACAAAACGTTTTTTTGACGGTCTACTAAGTGACAGTTTAGTAAAGGCAGACAGGAGCTTTGACAGAAATAGTGTAGAGTAGTCGTGATTTGAATTTCGAAATTATGAAAAAAGCGAAGCCAAAAGTGTAAATCTATAAAAAAAAAAGAAAAAAATTCTTCTGTCTGTCTTCTTCAGTAATGTAACTAAGCTTACAAAAAACGCACGCAAAAGAATGTCATTACCCGTCACCGGTCAATTGGGTCGGTCGTTTTCATACAAAAACCGATGGTTTTCAAAAGAAAAGCGCGAAAAACGTCTCTAACCTGCGATTAAATACTTTCGATAATCCCCTTCTCCTGTCATCTTAATAAGAGCTTAACTTTAAAGTTATTAGACTTTTTCTCGTGAAACGCAATGCGAGGCACATTTTGCAAATGTCTACCACTGGCGATTATCCACCCTCAAAAAAAAAAAAATGCGAATTCTACGCCTAGGATTTATCAACAACGCATCACAGCGTGTATCCGTGTATGTGTTTAACTAATCCGCCCCCTTTTTTTCTGGTCATTTTCTATTAGTCTTTCGTTCGCTGTTTGCAGTAACCTAGAAAAAAGTAAAATATAAAAAAATTCTCGTTTGTTTCTTTTACTACCCATCAGACAAATTGGATTACATTTGCAATTCTCTTTGACTCGGTTCAAAAAGGCCTCCCCGCTTTGGATACCCTTTTTTTTCCATTGACCGACTCTCTAGACAATAAAGGAAACAAAAAACGTGTCATATCGATTTTAATGATAGTGAGACAAAGAAGACAGCTAAATGTTGTAATTGGTGATTTTTTTAAATTTAGTTACGGATGGGTTTTGATATTAAACGGTTGTCATTAGTGATGTCAAAAAAAATGTCTCGAAAAAAATTGTACAAAAAGTGTTCAAAAAGGGTTTGAAATTCTCGCAAAGTGGATAAGTGTTGCTTTTCAACGATGAATTGTTAAAGTGTTTGACGTGTTTTATTAAGGACTCATGTCAAAAATGTCAACGTGGATAGTGTCAAAAAAACCATGAAAGCGAATAATACGTAGTTTTTATACAGTCGACAAAAGCTTAGAAAATATCTAAATATTGCCATAACTTAGTTTAAATACAGTCACGACGCCCACAACTGCCGTAAGGATGCAAAAGTGTGAAAGAGTCTTTTGAAAGTGTGGAAAAATAGTCGAAAGTTCTTACAAAACTGATGACAAATTTGTAAAAGTTTAACGAAATTAGCTTAGAAAATATCTAAACATTGACATAACTCAGTTCCACTACAATCACTACGCCCCAAATATCAAAACATCCTAAAATTATCAAAAAATATTCGAAAAGTGTCGAAGAATAGTCAAAATTCCTTCAATTAAAAGTCAAATGCTCCAAGCTTGATGTAAAAATAGTAAAATGCTTTCTTACGGCAACCAAAATAGCGAAATGTTTTATGAGTCCCCATTTTTCTAACTCAACTGATCAAAAGTCCAAATTCTTACTTAAATTAAAATTCAGACTAAAGCGGGCAGAGGATAAGCATTTAAGATGAGAGAAAGTGTTTGTGAAATGAAACTAACTCTTAACCAACAAATTAGATACTGCCTGAATGACGTGTTGTAATTGAATAACATTGTTGTCAAAAATACCAAAAAATGTCAACGTCAATAAGTAATTTGAAACATATCAAATGTCCTCAATGAAACTTATCGAAATTGTCCATCCGTCTTTAAAATCGTGTATCAAGTGTCACCCCAGTGCCAATTGTTTTACGTTTAACGTATTTCAAGACAGTTACATTCTAGAAGCGAAGTAAAGACTTGACTGTCAAAAACCTGAAAACTTCTACTTTTGTTCAAAAAATGCCGAGTTCCAAATGAGTGTTATGATTTGAATTGTGAAACATCAACAAAACGGATTGCAAACTTCTCAGGACCTTTTGGAAAACTATTCAGCTGGTTTCCATAAACGCAAAAAAAAGTTTTTCTTCCATTTCTATCAACACCAAAAATATGTACCACTACATGGAGCTGTAAGAGTCGTCAGAAATTCTACTTTTGCTTTCAATCTAAAATTGGTTGTTCGCTCAAAATTAAATGTGGTAAATAGTCCCCTTTTTTGAAAAAAAAAAAAACCTTGAAATTGCAAAAAAGAAAAATGCCACCAAAGTGACTAATTTCATGCAAAACCTGTTCCAAAAAGTACCAAGCTATCGTCAGTGAAATCTCTCTACGGAAACACTTTACACCTGAAACAAAACCTCGTGCATAGTTTCAGGCTGTTACTGCCACAAATCACATACATCAGCAGCGCAGCATCATGAAATTATTAAAGTGCTCTTCTAGGCGCCGCAGCTTCAAGGCAAAAGCGAAAACATCTACATTTGCGCCGCAAGGATCACGCCGCCATTCGGGAACTACATCGCGTGTCATTCGCACCGGAGGAGTTAATCCTTATATGCCAACTCTAATTCGTCACAATGGCGCAATTGGAGCATTATATCCCTTCGATGATCGCATTTACACGTCGAAAATGTACATCCGCGATAGTTACATGTATCCGCGACAACCGGGCCAGCTAATGGATCCTCGTTTCCCCTACGAAGTGCATGAGTTTCCCTTGGCCAATGCCACAAACAAGGTACATATTGCGGGCGACTACCTACCAAATGGTAGTGTATCCTCGCATAGACGCCGCCGAAGTGAGGCAACTGCATCTACAGCCACACCGACTCCAAATCAAGTTTATTGGATGCAAGCAGACGGTGCTGGTGGTACCCTGAAGCATCATTCCCGTAGCAATAGTCTGGGGTATATACGAAATGTTGATGATTTGCTACGTAATGAAATACAAACGACGACGACCAGTGGACATGGAACACCACATTCATCGCATCGCAGGAAGAAGAGGGTGAGTGGGGGAGGGAGATCTGGTAAAAAAAATCCTTAAAAGAATAAAATACACTCGCACGTAATTTGGGGGCGAATATGGATGACAATTTAGGGGATATAAAGGGGTAGGAATGTATTTTTTGCTGAGCACAGCAAGTAGACGGTACACAGACGGACGTGTGTGTCGGGTGGTGTGGGCAGATTAAAAATGCCTAAGGGCAGCATTGTTGGGCGAGATATGGGCAAGGATATGTGAGGGGTGGTACGATTTTAATTTGCGATAAATTGGCAAATTGAAAAGCTGCTTTTGCTGGAAGGTTTCGAGTGAGATAAGGGCAATTTCCACTGCATGGGACTGTTAATCTGAAATTGTTAATTTTATGTTGTGCTTTTTTTTGGGCATGAAACGTGGGGTTACTATGACGATGAAGACTAGCCTTGGAGTGCAGAGGACATGACAAGACTAAAAATAATAAAAAAAATAAATTTCTGTGGCTGTTTGTGACGGTGGCGTTTGGACTGTAAGAATTCAATATGACAATCGCCTTTGACGATAAGTACAGGCAGTTGTATCTAATTAAAGCCGTTTCTTGAACTTTTCGAAAGAAGTCTCCGGTTTGAAAGAATAGATGAAGCAGAATGCATTGAAATGAAGTAAACAAAAAATTTGTAAGTATTTCCAATCACTTCAGTTATCAAGTACAGCGTTGGTGGTAGGGATGTGGGACTAAATTTCTCTTTTAAAATATAGCAGAGCTCTTGTGGAAGTAAGTCCGATACTGCCTAAAATTATGTCAAAGTTAAATGACTTCAAAGACTTTAGACGCTTCGAAGACTTTAGACGCTTTAAAGACTTCAATAACTTCAAGGACTTCAATGAATGTTAGTGAATGCAATGTGGCTTAAATTAATACAAATTAACCAAGAAATTTATTTTGACGTCCAGATTTTGGTCTGTCGTCATGACTACAGAATGAATGGTGGATTGTTTGATCCACGCAATGAAGTCGTTGGTAGGGTCTGAATCAAGGTCTAGATTTTGGGCTTAGATACTTCAAAGCAACATATAGGAGTATCTGTCCTTTAGGCTTCGTCCAGTAAGTACATTGGGGACTGTTTGGGAAAAACTGGTCACATCTCCCACCCTTAGAACAGTTTACTTTTTAGTATAACTTAGATAGAAGAAACGATATTCATTATTGATACTAGCGAGTGCAGATCCAGTGGGATTTAATCCCACTTCGAGTTCGTTTACCTACATAAAGTTGAGTGCGTTGGTTACCTTTAATATGGTGTCTTTCTTGTGCGTCTGAAGACATAGCTGCTTGACTTTATTGCAGTAGTCTAGGTGCGTACGGTATGTGTTATCTACTGCTTTGGTATGCCTCGGATACCTCGCAAACGACATGGATGTTTTGACATTGCCGTTGTTTGTACCGAAAAAGTCATCCCATATCGCATTGACTTAGCATCCAGTAAAGGATAAGGTTATACCGTTTAGGTGTCTCATTGATTGTAACCCGGTAGCTATTAGGGATTTAGAAAAGTGTATCTGGTGGACGTGCGATATCGAACATGGCCGACTTCAGTCTGGAAAACTCTGCAGTAGCTCGAGAGATTGACAGAAAGGTGGTTTTGAGAGAAGACTCTGGCACCCACCCTATCCTTAGTTTTGGATCTTTCCGTCCCGTCAATATTGACAAGATTTCGTTATAATGTCGGGTAGTGAGTGTATGCAACCCAAATTTAAAAAAAAGTTTGGAGGGCAGGTAGTCGGTAACGATTTAAAAGATGACAGTGTTTAGCATTAGACATTGCTTTATTCTCTTAATTGTTGAGAGTCTTTCAGCCCTAATGCTGAGCTGGTAGGCAATTGTTTGGTGACCATGTCAATTGGAAGAAAATACAGCATAACTTGAAGCACCCACATTTTTAGTCCAATTTTAGATGGAATTCCTTATCAGGGCGGTTCGACAAACTGGTATACAACTCGGACATATAAATGAGTCGGAAAAACGAAGGGTTCACTGCATCACGTCTGACTGTAAAACTCATCTGGAGCCTTCCGGCTTTTTCTATTTGCATAGCACAACCATCGATTTTTTGGCACGTTCAAGTTGGGCTTTTTCAGGGCCTGCCTCAGGCTCGGTCTTGCTAGCTCCAACCACCATGCTAGGATGTTTCAAACACCCGTCTGTCAATGACCGTATTGGCTCATTTATAGCCCTGAGTCTGGCGTGCCTGCATGCTCATTTAGATGAGGCTTACTGACTTAAGTCGATTTTAACTGTAAGCTGTCAGTAGGAAAAGTCCATTAAGAGCGCTGGTCTCTGAACGACCAAATCTAGGCCGTCGGCCGATTATAAATATAGTTTCCTTGTGGCTGCCAATTTTAGGGCCAGTGAGTCTCCTCGTAGCGATAACTTGTAGACAACGTTCTTATAAATTCTCACTTGTCCATAATTTTTCGGTCTTACAGCAGAGGCAGACAGCAAAAAATTGTGCTGTCAATTTTACGTTTTGACACCGATGGGCTCATCATAGTTTTTTAATTCCTTTTTAACCCCACTTTTGAAATCCCAATAATCAAGGACATTCCCTTGTTTTTTTCCTCTCATAATCCTGTTCTCCTTCAATCCCTTATAACATGACCATGAAAATCATGATTGCAGTCATCAAAAACCGAAACATCACTTAATGACACTTCAGACCTCTCAAAATGCCCACTCCCTTGCACATGTGGTGCAGCGTCATCGTAAAAAATAAGAAAAATTGCGTACAGCCTCTCGAAATGACATCAATTTGCATTTTGCTTTTGATTTCATTTCAATTACATCCTCAACATCCGTTCCCACAGTGAAATGTCTCAGCGCAACAGGGTCCACCTCAATCACAAATCTGATCACGAAACCAAACTGCAAAAACTGAGACGTTCTTTCAGCCTGCACCTCGTTTACACCAAGCCAACCTGAATTAAGCCACCGCCTGGTGATGGACATAAGTCGTCTGATTCAGTCGCGTCACCGAGCGCCAGTCACTGGAAACAGCGCAAAACAAAACGTAAAACAACTTCAGATGAACATTTAATTACGAATGCACACCTGTCTACCCTGCAGGGTTCGCAAGTTACGATTAAAGTCTTTTTTTTTTCTTCCTGCGAAATCACACAGCGTAGAAGGATTGAAGAAGAAAAAAAAATAGGCACACTTTATGCTGTGCCACTAATGAAGTTGAAGTTGGTTGTCTGGAAATGCAAAGTCCGGACCGGATGACTCAGATGGGACTTCCTGTTTGCGAAATTCTTTTGCTGCTGTTTTTCGAGGTGCACAGAGCCCATGGAGCGGACCCTTGTTTCATAGGGAATTTTATTAATTTCAGAGGAGTATATGTACTTTTTCGATCCCTTTTGTGGCCTTTTTTCCTCACCATCCTGTTGTGTGTCTTATTTTTGGATTCTCTCCATTCCTAAACCCTAGTCCCATGGAACAAGGTAAACCCCGGATAAAGGTGCGACTGTTAATGCAGAGCCATAAATTTAGTTTCACTACGACGACGACCTTCTGGTTTTGTCTTGGGCCTCTTGGATTTTAGGTATTTTTTTTTTTTTTTTTTTTGATTCTGGTTATGCTGCTGGGAGGGCCGGGAGAATGTCATTAAAATTCATTTGTCATCGGGGACCTCAATGTCATTGTGGTGTGTTTTCTTTTTGTTTAAGTGGAATCCAACAATGCTTCGTTAAGTTGTGGTTTTGTAGGTACTTTTAGGGTCAAAACGTGACATGTTAGCCGGCAATAAAGTCGGGCTTACATTAAGGAAAAGAGATAAGCAGTAGCGGGTGTTAAGGTAGCAAGAAGTGTGCCATAGAAATTAAGAAACTCTAGGTGTTAGTCAATTTCGAAACGAAAGTCAAGAGTTGGTTGGTTAATTAGGGAAATCGTGATGGGACCTATTAAATTGAACTTTTTTTTAAAGAAAAGCTGTACGTACCTTATGACATGAAGACTGTGGCTTAGTGCAGTAAGTGCTTCAAGTCAATTGAGGTTATTCTTTGTTTAGCTCGTTGTAGGTATCTAAGCAACATTCCATAGCCTTTGCATTCTCTCTTGGTGCAACTCTCATGGTTAGCAACACTCAATTAAATAAATCAGAGATATCTATCGGGGAAATTGTGAAACTAGTTTTAAGGTTTTGATATTGGATGACAGAATTTCAATGGCGTTAAAGAGGCGGAAATTAATTGAGAACGTTATCCACTGAAAGATAGTTGAGAGAATTTAAAATTTAGCTTGATTCGAAAATTTGTGGTGAGTACTTTTTAGGTCGAGGGTCCTGAATCAGGAAATTAAAAATATAATTTCTCTTCTGGAGTTGGTTGCGGGACAAGTTTTTTTTTAATGCCACTTGAATGAATGACACACTTAGCCTATGATTAGTCTGGTTTGTGTTCTAAGACCAGTTGTAAAAGAAGTTTTATTTTCTGGATCAAAATTTGCACCGTCTTCGAGTGATGCAAGAAAATACGAACCTAAAGTTGAAGGGGTTATCCTGGACGGATAAAAATATTATTTTTCAACATCTGTGTTGTTGTCTAAGTCGGGCACACTAACACACACTTTGATGATACAGTGTCCTGTAAGGATTCCTAAAATTGTCCTATGTTGAGTTTAATTCACCATCATTAGGCACTTCGACTTTACGGGCTCATATTTTCCAAATTTGTTTTGTTATGGTCCCACATCATCTACCGTTCACTAGTGTACTGGAGCGTAGGTCACGATTTTGTTTCGCAACCTGTATTAAGCAAAGTGCTCGCGTAAAATAGGTTCTAGCTCCTGCCGAGACCCTTGTCTTGCTTGTTCATTAAATTGTGATCTGTGCTTGATATTTACCACACAGTAAATGGGACCTCATTAAGACCCGATTTTTGCTGTGCAGGGGTTTCACTCCGATTTAAGACATGGATGTTCCAAACTAGCCTGGCTTTCCTTGCCCGTTCAAGCTATTCAGGCATACAAGGAAATCCGCTAGCTACAGAAGGTTGGGATAGAGATTCGAATAAATAAATTTCTACCCGTAACGCTCAAATCTTGTGATTTTGACTTGATGAATCTGCATTTCGCTGCTCGGTTGTTAGATGGATTGGTTGGTTGGTGTCTTGGCTGAGTGGGTCAATAGGTTGATTGGCCTATAAATTATTTAGTGGATTGATTGAAACTGTGATTTGGAAGGAATATTGAGCCTAGGTCTACAATTGCGGAAAATATTGTGGTGAGTGAGTTGGGACTCCTAAGCGAGAGATTCGAAGTTCGAATCCCTGAAAATACCAGCAAGTTTTTTCACTGTCCCACACCTCGACAGCCTGAAAACGTCCAAGAGTAATAACTCTCATGAGAAAGCTTGTCAATTCGCCTTTCGAATAGATCCCTTCCACTTATGCGAAAAATCTAACATGTGCAACACAAATGGTCGCGAAAACTTAGGCCCTGGACCTGGGGTTCAGAAAGCACTATCGACGTTGGTATCCTTGTTAAAATTAATCTTCTTCCATATTTTGGTCCATCAATGTTCAGCATAATTCGAGACTCCTTGCTTGGAATCACAGTATCACCACCAGCTATTACTATCATGGTCTCCATAACTTTTCTGTTTCTCGAAAAGTGTTTATTCGGGCCTGCTAACAAGGCTACGACAGTTAAACGTTAACTTAAATCTTCAAAAGCCAGATTGAGGTAATTTTCCCATTGTGTGGCTTAATAAAATCGATTGCTCTACTATGGGTCGAGAAAATAAAACATTAGAAAAGTAAATTCTCTAGATTTCGTTTAAAGAAAAAAAAAGTTGGCGCCCAACACAGGAGCACTGATTTTTTTTTACTTTTGCTAAACAAGTCAATGCTGCAGTGAAAGCGTGTATGGCTTAACACTGTTTTTACTTCGAGTTGTCTTCAAAGCCATGCAATTTAGCCTAAAAGGAATTTTCTCTAAAAATATGGAACAACTGACCGAGAATACCACTCCCACCGCAAAACCTCGTCTTCTTTACAATGCCATTAGACACTTTTGTATGCCTTCAATTTCATCCACAAATCTACGTTTCTATATAAAACGAATCTTCTGCCATCTGCCTCTTCTGTTGCATTGCCCTCTCCTTTCCGACAGAAGCAATAAAATAGTTTTAAACTCGCAACAAATCTCTATCCTTCGCCGAGATGAATAAGTAATTTGCCACAAAATAAATTATTCCAACGAGTCACAATCTTCCTCACAAGTTCCAATCAGAAACACAAAAAAAAAAGAAGTGCCTCACCTCTTAAAAGAAACTCCTCCACATAACCAGTGCTTCCTCAACTTTTGCATAATTTAGAACTTCTACCAGTTCTCCATCGCACAGATACTCCATACATAGATATCCACCGACTATTCATACAATAGAAGGGCATAAAACCGGTATCTGTCCGCTATTCACCACTCTGGCTGACATTCTAAAATATTCAAGTGGTTGGAGGTGGTATTGAAGTGACGACAGATACTTCCATTGCAAAAAACGTAAAAAAAAGCTTCTTCCTCATAACTCACTTACAGGCCAACACCACTCACAGACCTCTAGTTGGTAACACTACAACTATCCAGATACATTGGCCACTTCTGTGTTAGTTATGCGATGAATAGCGTCACCGATTCAGCGAGTAGCAGTAGCACAAGACTTAACCCAGAGGTGTCTAAGGTAAATTTCGAATTTTAATTGTACTTTGGAGACTGGAGAGTTGATAAATGTGTGTCTCCCTACTCCCGATACCGACACACTAATACTTGCACCGATAATTCTCACCTGAATCCCATATCTGTGTGTGAATGCTGAGTATCTGTGGCTGTGTCTTTGGCATTACAGAAAAAAAGACCTCAAAACAAAAACAAAACAAAAAAAAAAAACCTGCTCAACATGCTTGTTGCTTACCTCAACTTACCTAATCCATGTTTATCTGGTCTCTCTTTTACCCTCGTTTTTTTTGTGTTTTTTTCTCCTCTTTTTCTTATTTTTGTATGATTTTTCCTTCATCATCATCGTCGCGGTTGTATGTTTTGTGGTTTTCGAGCCACAGTTTACCTGGGTAATACACCTTTTGCTTGGTTGCCTTTACTAATTTTTCGTTTTTCTTATTTTCTTATTCGATTTTTTTGTTGTTGTTTGGTTTCGTGTTTTCTTAAAGAAAGACTTCCATTAATCCGGGGCTATTTTAATGTTTAGGTACACTTGTCGGATTTACTTGTGTGCGCTTAGTGTTGGTTAAGACGATTTGTTGTGGTGAAAGGTTGTTGGCATCTGCTTTTTTTTTTTTTTTTTTTTTTTGGAGTTTCTGAGTTATTTGTATCAATTTTCAGTGGTAATAGGATTAAGTAGAGGGTTGTACATAGGTCTAATCGGGGCCAATAGATACGATTGGCACTCGAAATGTCTTAGAAAATGCCTTTATATTGGTTGGTAGTGGATGATATGATGACATCTTTATTGTGTGATCGGCTTTTGTTTTCAGATAAGCCTTTGTCCTTTGGAGGTAACATAATTTAGATTCTTTGCCTGGAAAGGAAATAAAAGATCTCGGAGTTCATAATAGATAGCATTGGGTTCAGGAAAAATACTTTAACATTCAATCTCACCTGACGTGCACAACAGGTCAGGACAATCCTAAAAGTTGCGTGCTAAACCATTTCCAAGAAGCTCCAGCCACTCAGGGCCGTCCTAAAAGTTGTGTTCACGCTATTTTTAGAAAGCTCCAACATTTTAGGACCACTTTCCTTGTTAAGTGGAATACCTTTTCAATTATTCAATAGAAGCTTCGTTCTTCGCAACTTTGGTGACTTAAAACCAGGTTACAGACTATGATCCTAAGGTCTATATTTATGATTATCTGTAGGCCGTACTACGAGTTATACCCGAATCCATGTTCCTGCATGTCTAAGTGGCTAAAAAAATCCCTCCGATTGCTCTGTCCTATCTATCCCCCTGCGGCATTGCCAGTCAAGGTATTCCTTTGCCCTTCGGGGCAGGTAGCAGTTTCTTCGTTTCTTACGCTTCTCAGTGCCCTTTCTTCTATGCGCAATTACTGCATCATTGTAGTGAATTCTTCACTTGCAGCCTCTCATGCTTCGCTCGACGTCAGCATGAACACTATTATCTTTCTTGGTGTCACTGGCCCGCCAATTTCCCTTTCCAGGATATTTCTAGCCAGTGAGTACTTCTGGAATTCCATCAGGACATGTTCCGCGTTTTGTGGCCTGCCTTCACAATGCTGGCGGTATGGGTCATCCACGTGCTTATATTTTTGGAGATACTCCCAGAAGCATCCATGCCCCGACAGGAACTGCGTGAGGTAATAGTTTACTTCTCTACTTCTGTTGATCTACTCCTCTATATCGGGAATTGTTGTATGTGTCCATCGTGCTTTTGTTGTGGTATTCCATCTTCACGTTCCTGATCGCTCGGTTTCAGTTCTGCGTAACTTCCTCTAGTGTTTTGGGCACTTCTACTACTGCGATATCGTCAGCATAACCGATGATACATATCTACTCTGCTTGGCCTCTGCGTTCTTAGTACGTCATCATACATTCATTATGTTCCACATGAGTGGTCCTAGGACTGACCCTTGGGGGGCTCCTCCCGTGATCCTGTATGTCTTGGTTATTATTCGCAGTAAGTGCGAATTTTCAAACTATGCAGCTCCAGTTGGCTGAGTTGAACGCGTTCTTGATGTCGAGCGTTACTAGAGCACAATACTGCTTTGTCCCTCCGAGCCAGCTTTCTCCTGCAATTGCTTCACGCGCTATGTCGCACACTGGGAGTTTAGGGAGTTTCGCTCTTTTGCAGTATTCCTCCTTCCAAAGTTCTTTCCGCATCGTATGCGGTCTTAACCCACAGAATAGTTCCGAGCCGGTAAAGATGGTTTCTAAATTTTTTCTAGTTAGTTCATCAACTGCTTCATTTCCCTCTACTCCCACGTGGGTTGCTACCCAGTGAAGTGTGACTCTGTTGTTCTCATTCATTCAGTTAGGCTATGCGTAGATGTCCTCCTTCCTTACTTTGGCGTTCGGAGCACTTAAAAAAATAAATGTCACCGATTTTCCTCTTTTTGCTCGGTCCATCCCATCGCGCTTTCTGGAAAGCGGTTATGTCTGCGGGACAATGTGTGATAGGCAATCATGCAGCACGGCTAGGACTACCCCACAACGACTTCTGTAGGAACTGAAGAGACGAAGAGAAAGTGGAGTCCATTCGCCACTTGCTATGTGATTGTCCAGCACTTGCCACCAAAAAGAAGGACACTCTTGGGAACCACTTCCCTGCGGAGCTGGATGATCTAGGAAACATAGAGGTGAACAAACTCTATAGGGCTGGATAAGTACATAGGAGATGAAGGATGGTTTCCTCCTCCTCCTCGTCCCTACAGCTCCTACAGAAGTCGTTAAAGAAGAGGTCAAGTCTTCTGGCATGTTGGTCTATAAGACAATGTCAAGTGAGAACACCGACAACGCAGCTGATCTGTGATCGCTTTAGTTTAATCAACTCGGCATTACGTTTATTGTCTAGCCTAGGCTTGATCTGTCTCGATATGTGACACGTTGAGATGTCCCATCTGAGGTTGGTTTTGGTAATAGCGTTCTGCTTTAGTAGATGCTTACATGTAGCGAGTGGCATACCCAGGACTTGCCTATCAGGCAGCATCCTCAGAGTAGTACCCTGTCTAACGAGCTCGTCGGCCCTGCAGTTTCCTGGAATGTCTCTGTGGCTGTCACACATTATAGGTGAGTGTTGATCTGTTCTGTCATCTTCATAAGAGATAAACGGCAGTTGAAAGCGGCTGTTGAAGTGAAAGAGCACGATTCCAGGGATTTTGACTTATACGGGCTTTGGCTTCAGCAGGCTCCACACCAGTCGTCAAAGAATCAATTTTGTGCGTACTAAGTTAGTTAATTGGGTTATCAGCTGTTTTGGAAACATAAGCCTAAGGAAAGTATCCATCAAGCTATAGCAGAATAGAGGCAAATAAATCGACAATGTGCTGCAAAATTGTGTCGAAAGGAGGGGCTACTGTCAAGCCAGCCGTGGCAGCTATTTAAAGAAATTATTTTCCATGAATAATCGGGAGGTGTATTCTCTTTATTAAAGTAACAATTATTGGCATATATTGAATGGTGTCGTTTTAACATCAATTTCAAAAAGAAACCAACAAATGGCTCACCTCTTACATTTGCCTAGAGATCTAAAACCTTCTTACTTGTTCTGTATCTATGTGTGAATGTGTGGTAAGAATAAAACAGTCAGGCGTATAATATTGCGAATGCAGCTATTCTTTCACCTCTCCAACCAACTAATAGCTTTATGTTCCTCAAGTAGGACATTTTTTCCAATCGACCAGCACTGTGGCTTTGTTCAGTTTCATTTGCAAATGATTTCCAATTCAACCCAATTTGCATTTGCTAAATCGCCGTACAAAGCCTCACCCGATATAAGCCTTCAACTACTGTTCCATTTTATTCTTATTTTCTCAAATTACATGTCCCATCATTCCCACTTCATCGAACCACGAGTGTCATCGACTGTGCCCCCTTAATCCTATTTTCCTCTTTGATTTCCACAACAAAAAGTCCACCGCTCACGTGTAGATAGCCTACAACTACTTCAAATGCACATCTCACAGGTATTTAATTCCCATTGAGTGGCTGATACGATTCTTTTCTTTCGTTTTTCCCATTTTCTCTGTTTCCTACTACCACTTCCCTGAGTCCCTGCGGGGAGATATCACCAAAGTGCAGGTCCTTATACCCGGCAATCCCCTACAAATCCTCAATCTGAGATTGCATTCCTGGCTTAAGTTGTTTTCTCATTCCTACATCGCATTGCATTCGTCGTACTCCCCGTGCTGTTTCCCTGTCGCACCTATTTCAGCAGAGGTTTGTGTGGTGGATAGGTAGGGCCTTTTGGTAGGTTGACGTCCCAAATGCCAGTTAAAAAAAAAAAACCCACAAACAAAAAAAAAAAGAAAAATCCGAAAAAACTCTCCACAAAGTATCTAGCAGCGGTAGCAAGCAGCAAGCAAGCAACATTGCGCGAAGTGGTTCGTTGTGTATCTAGATAGACGGGGGAAACTTGGCTAAAGCACTCAATGTGGCCAAGCGTCCATTTCAGAAAGAGTTTGTCGTTACGTGGAGAGTGGTCGAGATTTTGTTTTTGTTGTTTGTTTTAGAAGCTGAGATTGAAATCTGCAGTTTTTTTTTGTTCTGTTCTCTTGTATGCTTGTCTATGGATACAGATTTGAATTAAAATCGAAATTAAAAATAAATTAAAAAACCCAACCGTTTACGACCTCTTTCGCGACCAACGAGTACTCGAAAACAAGGAAAAAGGATTAAAAGTAATGAAATTACTTTATCATCCGTTACATGTGCCGTATTAATTATTTAATTTCAAATTCTTAAACCTAAAGTGCCTTAAAAATAAATTTTAAGAAAAGATAAAGAAAATTCACAAATCGCGCATCTCACAAATGCTAGTGCTAGTTACCTGTTCACAACCTGTTGCGTTGCCATATTGATATTTTTGTTCAGTTTTTTTTTTTTTTTTTCTTTTTAAGTAAAAGGGTGGTTCTTGTGTAACAAAAGAAGGAAAAGAGTTAAAAAAAAGATGATATCTGCATGAGTGTATGTGTGTAGAGTGGTGAAAATAATTTTGGAATAAAATTATAATGTGATTCTTCGATTTTATTTTTTTTTTAAACCGAAAATGCCATAGAAAATTATTCGAAATTCGAGTATATACGATCGTTATTCAGAAAAAAAAAAAGCTGCTACGAAACAAGATCTCACATTTACGTGCGTCGCTTCACCAACACAAACGTATTTTAAAGGAATTTTTATACACAGTTGAGAAAAATATAAAAAAAAAAACAAAAACGAAAAGAAAAACAAAACATGGATATAGTCGGTTCGCCATCTTCGAATTCAATTGCCTTACCTAACAATCACTTTCGAAATGAAACTCAGGTAAATTTAAATGTCTTTTTGGATACGTATTTGAAATTGTTAATGCGTTGTGTCAATATTTTGTTTAAAAATTATTTGGGCGGATAAATAAAATTCCGAATTGCGTTTTAGAGGAGCAAGAAGAATTTTTGGAATGTTAATTTTTTAAGAGGTGTGTTCGAGGTGTTTTCGAAGAAAACCTTGAAATATGTCAGGTGAAGAGATTTGTGTTGAAAATCAATTTAATTGTATGGAATGTCGTATGTTGAATGCTGAGAGAGGTAGTGAAGGTTGAAAAATGTCAACAACTAGTGACTTCAAATCGGAATTGGAGCCGGCAGAGGTTAAATAGTTAAGATCTATTTCAAACAACGACAAAATTTTAATGAGGAGTTTGAATACGTTAAGGGCTTTCCAATTGTGTGAATATAGGGCTTGCATGAGCAATCCTAATTTTCGAAAAGGTTTTTAACCTAAGTTGTTCAGCAATCAAGCTGCGGTAGTTCAGTTCGAAGTCGGTACTTAAGTTTGTGTATCAGTAAATTTTAACACTTAGACAAACTTTTTCTTATTCCTAAGGAAACGTGACATTTCGACCAGAGGAAGGTGTAGGAATGAGTTCATCGAAGAGTATACGATCTGTTCCTTACTAAAGCAGGACACGGCAGAGAATGTATTCCGTTTCTGTTGTACATTCAATTTGTAGACGGGATGCACACGTTGAATCATCAATGATTCTTATGCTTGTCATATTCTATCCTGTGATTAACCCTATCATTTTTCTGTGCTCTTTTCCACTTAGATTAGGAATAAATCTCGCAGTGCTATTATCAGGTCCTTTAAAAAAAACGTGGTAGGTCCAGAAGAAGTTCAGCTAGACTATTTCTTTTTATATTTAGAGAGGAGTATTTAAGGGTGAATCCATTAAAGCTATTTAAGGACTATCATACGAGCCTTCTCGTCTTATCTATGCCCCGGAATCCAAGTTAGACAAACCCGATTTCATTCAGAAATCCTTTTCAGTTAATTCTTTCATCCTAGAAAATTTTTTTAATGATTTGTGGAAGTTTTAAGTGCTTTCAGTGCAAGAGCTGGTACTTCTACCACGCCACCTCCTTCAATTATCTAGTTAGGTACTCCGAGTATAACAAAAACTTCGGTTTTAAAGACAGTCTCCATTTGCCAGGAGTACTTGGTGTTAGCAGCGAAATACCAATCCATATGCTGAACTAGAGCCGGTCTGTTTAAAGCCTTGAAGGAAATCATTAGGATTTTCCTATTTGATCCTCTCCGGGATGCAGTCTTCAAATGTTCTACCAAACATGACAACAGAGCTCACGATTGGCACCATAAACTTAAATCGCGTAAAAAAGCACCGCACGAGGGGGTCCTTATAGGCAGCGTCTCTAAACTTCTACTCCAACACTATCTACACATTTACTTTAAGCATATAGAAACCTTTTGGCCGACATAAAACATCTATCTCCAGTTATTTTATCCATTAAATTTAAGATACGTGGAAGGTAAATGGCATACGTGTGTTCGAAGACTGCTAGTACTGAAGAATCCGATCAAAATCTTATCTTTTCGTCGAAAAAAATGTCAGAACATAGACCGATCGACTAAGAAATAAAAAAGATTCTCACGCTTACAATGAAGGCAAAAACTTATAGGCACTGTTGGACGACATACTCTCAAGACCTTCAAAGCGGGAATCATCAAATTTCTACTATCCTTTCAATTCTAGAGTAGATAGCAATCTTATAGCGTCCACTGCAGTCCAAAATCGCTGATGTTTCCATTTCGTTGATCATGACAGAAGAGTAAGGCTGGCTGCTAACCTACTTTAAAGACAAGCTTCAACCGATACGCTATATCTTGGCATCATTTTCTTAATTATGAACATTATCATCTATCAAGACACACAAGAACTGAAAAACCAGCGATTGTAGACTTCTTGTGGAAAAAGAAGTTTTGCTCGTGACTATATCTTTAGCGAATATCTGACAAACGTCAGACAGAAATACCTAGTCAAGTCGCAAATACTGATACGCGCTTGAACGCATTCATCGTTAAATTATTGCTGAACACTTTCATTCTGTCGGTAGCAATGCAATCTTCCACCCTTCTACTCGATCGAAAAATATAAAACGCACAAGGCGAATATCTGTCAGAATCTACACCTTTTGTGTAGATTTGTTTTGTTTTCCCTTTGTAGCTCTACGACAAATCTATTGTCAACGCCAGTAAATCATGAACGATTGTAGACTTTACTGACTACATAATTTGTGTGAAAGTAGAGCACCATAAGCTAAATCAGAAATTGGACCTCTTTTATGCACGTTACTTCATGAAGCCATGTACTGTACGCATCATTTAATCCATCTTGTGTATCGTGCATAATGCTCGCAGACTTATTACTTACTAACTTAAGTGAAGCTACAGTTCGGGGTGAACCTGGGCCTCAACCTCGCACAAAGCTTGATTTATTTAACGTGACGTCAAAAGCCATGTCTTGCCTTAGTTTTGATAATATCGTCCACTATAGTTAGGCTCTATGGGTGACCAAAGAAGGCTTTTCTTAAAATGTTTTACCAAACTTTTTGAATGAAGGTAAAGGCTGTTCCCATATGTGCGCTGACTTTAAATTTTGCTCCGTTTTTTTTTTCTTTAAGGTTGGTAGCCCTGAAAAGTTCAAATCTGACATCTGTCAATGTTGCGACTAGTAAATATAGAACTAAAAAATTGAATAGCGGACATTCACTCGAAAACATGGCTGCACTGAGAGAAAGGGCTACTTACACCAAAGGGACACCAATTCATTGTCGTTTACAAAAATAAAAAGTTTCCAAAAGCACCTTTCAGTGAATTCTGACGAAAGGTCTGTATTCAAACTAGAAGTCTATTTCAAGCGAAGAGAATGCATTTACCTGGCGTCACTGTTTGGTGCTATTTTTGAACTGGTGCAGTGATTGGGTCGTACTTTTTTGAAAATAAGGTTGGAAATGTGGTGAATGTGGTTTGTGGACAGAATTGATTGATTTTCATCTGGTAGACGTGTAATTCCACCAGAACGGCAGAATCTATCACAACTGAGTGCTTAAAAAAAAATTTAGGCTGCGAATTCCTTCGATTTGACACCATGCGACTTTTTGTCTTGGGGTTTTTCGAGGACACATGTGTATGGTAACAAATTACAAACAATTGCTGAGCCTAAAGCGTTATATCCACTATCGGGTCAGAGTTATGTAACGATGTCCCCGAAAATTTCATCAAATGAGCAAGAGTTTCCCAGCACAGCTGTTTGGCGCATTTGTGTAACATTTTCATCCATACGTAAACGCAATATTTTCACTTTACAATGACATAAAAATTTAATAATGTATTTGTCAAAAAAAGGATATCTGGTACTATTTTTGGAACACCCTCTACTTGTAACAGCTACAAAGCTGCCGTAGCAGAAACCACCAAAATTGAAGATCGGTGTGCGTATTCTCTTAAATCACCATTTTTTGACCTATCTTCTAATTGGCATGCGAAACGTCACACTATGACTGCTTTGTTTACGATCAGAAGAATAGAAGAATGAATATGTACGTCGCCTTACGTACATAACTGCGCAAACACAAGAAGCTTGTATTGTGGGACCATAATAGCTTCTTGCTCAGATTTGTCAAATTTTCGTTCACTTTTGCTCACTCACGAAAAGAGCGAAGTCACTTGCTCTTTCGTGTGAATATTTGACACTTGATTTTGAAAGCTGTTTCATTAAAATTTGAAAACGTTCACATACGCCTATTATGCGCAAATTGGTCAATTGGCAGCACTGAAAATAACTGAACGAAGAATGTTGACACCAGCTTCCATTTGCTTTTTACTATTGCAGTTGAGCCTTAAGTCTGGCTTCACCTTGTTACTTGAATTGAAAAGCCTGCTTACAATTTGTCCAACAGATTTCACCTTAGTAATCTCTCTGACTGATAGAGGCCGTCTAATAACTTTCCCACAATGTCTTTATTGACACATCCAATCAATCTCAATTTTATAAGAAAAAAAAACCTCAAGTGCGCTCAAAGTATCTCAACTAAACTTCGCTTAAGTAAATCGTTTTTCTATAAAAGAAAATCCACAGTTCGACGGGGAAACATGTTTTTTTTTACAATTTTTTTTTTTATGATTTTCCATCACCTTTAGTAAATAATTTCCATTCACAAGTCGATTACGAGTCTTTTATGAAAAGTGAAATTTGTTGGCCTATTAATGGTGGCATGAAAAATAAGAAGTACATTAAAAGAAAGTGGCCCATCGAGAGTGCAGTACCACACCGTGGATGCTGCACATCCATTTGATAAATCTATGTAATTGCACTCTGTCGACATCTTCGGATGCATTTCACTCCTTAAAAAGTCATTGATACCCGTAGTCTGAGTGACTTTCGTCAGAGATAACTTACTGCACAAATATTATTGCTGACAGACGAGACGACGCGACGGCGCGACGTTGCAATGTGACGTTTGCCTTAAGCTGCGTTTTTTTTTTTCGTCTTGTTTTTACCTCAAGGAAAGTCGAATGCAGTTTTTATAGGTTTCCATCTTTTTACGGTCTGTGATCATCGCTACTCGCAGCTAGGGAAAAACTTAGGTAAATGGTAGCTAAAGTAAGAGATAGACGTTATGCATAGTGGATTGGGAATAGGTGTGCCACCAGGTGGACTGGTTACAAGTGTAACTGAAAGCGAGTGTTGGCACTGTCATCGTCGTCTTAATGGCGATTTCATGGTGATCATCGGAGTCTAGTCGGTGATTTGCATTCTTTTATTGACGATTTATTGGTGGTAGTTTGTTGAACGAAATGGTGATGCTTTGAGTGTCCTTCTCGACAGGCAGGACTACTACTGAGATGGTAGATGATCAATCCTTAGAAAAACCTTAAGTTGCGCTTAATGATTGCGCACTTGAGGCTTTTGCAGCAGAGTTTGTCGTTAGTGATTTATAGAGGCATATGGATATTTTTATTTGTAGGTATCCCCTTTCGATAGAATTTTATGGATGGCTGTTCGTCTGTTCAACCGCAGGAAATTTGTGGCTTCTACTGTTTGCTATGTCAAAAGCGTGCCTTTGATAGCGCAGTGGAATATAGAGAATTTATACTTCAGTCAGCACTATTCATTGCCAGTTGCTTTGACTATTCCGCATCGTTGGTGTGGTCTTTTTCCTTCTGCACAGTAAAGGTGGATGGAACCATAGATTGCACGCAGAATCATAAAGCCAGGGTTTCTCCTTAGCTTTTCTCAGTTTTCTGAAAGATCTAGAGACCAATCGAATCGTAAGACTCATACCATCTTGTGGGAGACTGCGTTCTGGGCATGTTGTAAATAAAACCACCAATCCGAGGAGAGAGATGCTAATTTACACATGTATATGCTGTGCAGTCCCACTCGGATCTCCATGAAGCCATTGTGCTTACCAGCGTGGGGTTCCTGAAAAGAAAAGCGAACGCTTTTGTTCGGAATTGGTACCTTAGGCCTCATTAGGTTTGGTTGGCTTACAAGGGGAGTAGGATATCCCCATCACGTAGGTCGCCGTTTGGGCCCTTTGTGTTACCCTCTAGAGAAGCTATCTTGTAGAGAAACGTAAAAGGGGAGATTTAGTAAAAGGTGGTCTAATCTGGGGATGGAGAGCCGGATGGGGTTCATTGAAACGTCCAGTACATCTAACGAACTCCAGGATTTTCGCGGAACTCTGACGTCTAACATAACTCAGTGCGGGCAGGACATGTCTTTCCAGGTGTTTGTGTCTTAGCATCTCTGTTTCAGGGCATTCGCAGAGGAAGTGTCCGAGGCTTCCTTCCTTTTCCTCGTTCTAGATCTTTTTGTACAGGGTTATATTTCCGGTGTACAGACCGATCATCTGTCTTAATTACCTTCTGCCTAGATCAAGCGCCCGCTTTGCCTGAGCAGGGGCCGGGAGCAGGGGCGCTCAGTCATGGCTTTGGCAGCTTTACGGTATGCGGTTTAAACAACCTTTAAGGCTACTCTTGTAGTTATAACCGTTGGCGTATCCATGTTTCGCGCCTGTTCATTCGCGGCTTTGATCGCGGCATGTGACCAGGAACCCAAATCAGGTTGACCTGGGAGGAGGTTGTCAAGATTTTAAGTTTTTCCTTGCATTCCTTCACCAATTTCGTGTTGGTTCTTGGGTTTGCTAGCGCCATTAGAGCTGCTTTCTTCCAGATAGCCTTGTGCCCCATTGAAGTCACTTTGTTGAAATGTCCCAAGGTCTAAGAACAGCCAGTCCAGCAGAATGTTCCACCTCTAGTCCTATGGGAAGTATGCTCAAGATTGTCTCCATGCTAATCAAAGCACTGCCTTTCCACAACGAAGAGGGTTTCAACTACAGTCCTAGCTTTAAAATCTTATATAGAAGCTCGTTTCCAATGCCGCGCCGCGAAATGATGATAAGAGTTGTAAACCTACAAAGCCGCCAAAGACATGATAAAGCGTACTTGCTTTCGCCAGGATGCTTAGTTTGTGTAAAGGACCATTAAGACTCATGGTAGGTCACATCAACCCGAACAAAAAGCTAAAGTGCTGGGACTGATGATGCGCACTTGGCCGGGATGAAAGAACGAGGAGGAGACCCGAGCACTTCATCTGCAATTACCATCTAAAAGTGGCGGGCGCTAAGATAAAAATATCTGGAAAGACACATCCTTTATATGTTTTAGGTTCACGACGAGTAGTAGTACATCAACCAAGCTCACTTGCGTCCAAAAAACGAGTTATTTACTTCTTTATTCAAAGTGCCAGTCTAGAGCTCTGTCGACCTTCTGGCAGTGCAAAGCTGCTTTCGGCAAGACATATGGCTTATCTCCGAAAATTATGCTTTTTACGTCAATGGTAAGACTAATTCTCGCATACCCATCGGTTGTTTGGTGGAATAAGCTTTCTCGTAAATCAGTTCCTCGTCTTGATAAACTCCAAAGAAAGGCTTGGCTCGGCCGGATAGGGGTCTTTTTCCACTTTCAAAACAGTATATGAACTCAAAAGCTCTCTTAATCTGGAAGACTAAATTAATTGCGTCTTGTGTGGATGCCAGGTCACACTGGAATCCGGGAAAAAGTAATCTTAGATAAACTTGTAAGACAAGGCTAAGATGAAGTTTTTCCAGGACTCGAACCAGCGCGCGTTATGTTTGCCCGAATCTGCTAGTAGTAGTTCTATCGATGACTGGATGTTGGATACAGATAAACTAAGCGACATTTCTTCTATCCCTCAAACTTGTAGGCGTCATCACAGCCCACTTTGCTTCAAGTAACTAATTCGAGCTGGGTTTAAGCGACGCGACCATCTGCGCTGCTTGTGAGGAAGCAGTCTCTATTATTGCACTAGGTGGCAGGCCTTGAACTAGACCGGCAGTGGGGCAAACATCGTTAGCCTCACCAAAAGTTGGGATTTATAAATTCCCAAGACATTTCTTTCCCAGCGGCCTTTGCTCGCACCAGGTGGCAGATCCTGACGTAGACTGACGGGAAACATAGTTAGACTCACCAAACGTTGTCGATCAGGATTTATCGCCTTGGTTAAGGGGCGTTGTGTGGGGGAGACAAGAAACAAGGAAATGCTGATGACAGTTAGTAGCTTTCTTCAAATCATTCAGCTCTTATATGTGACGGGAAACATAGTTAGACTCACCAAACGTTGTCGATCAGGATTTATCGCCTTGGTTAAGGGGCGTTGTGTGGGGGAGACAAGAAACAAGGAAATGCTGATGACAGTTAGTAGCTTTCTTCAAATCATTCAGCTCTTATATGTGGACTTGAGGTATAATATAACCTTTACTGACCGACAGACACACCTATGTATTCCTACTGCAATTTGAGCAAACAGCATCGCGGTGTGGATGTATGTATCGACTAAGGGCAACTTTAAGCCTACGCACTATTTGTCGACTTCATTCGCCTTGCCCAAGGCTCTTTTGTTGCCGAGTATCATGGACATTTTCGTCACCACTTCCACTGTTTATGCCTTGTCGATGACTCGTTGCAAAGTAAGCTAGTTCTCCGCCTGGAAATTGCGCTGTCAAGTACAAAGTGAAGTCCTAAGGTTGCAGTCAATGTATGAAGCAAAACAATCGTATGTTATAATTTTTTTAGAGCAGCTTGATCCTCCTACTGAAATTCATAATTTGTTAAAAATACATACTGCACTTTGTTGCGGGTCACCCTGTATCTACGACTAGAAGAGAGCGTAATCGTAACATAAAAAAATAATCAACTGTCATTCTTCCTTAGTAAGAAAATGTTTTGTAAATACGTATAACTTGTCACTAGATGTCAGCATAATCGTGCCGTAAATTTGAACAAGATTTGAATATTATTCGCTTATCTTTATTTCGTTTTTAATACTTCTCACATTCGTCGAAAAACTCACAACGCCTTTTCTGTTATAGACTCTCATTAACTTCACGCTTTGACAGTTATTGCATTGCCTCATGCGGGCCTAAATTTAAGCCTAAAAATGTTTATCAAACAAGCTGTCTTCAAGCGTCATTGTGTAAAGATTGTTTTCTTTTTTTTTACGGCTTATAGATAACCCTTAACTGGGAAAAAAAACAATACAAAACTATTATTAGTCCGCCTTATCTTACCACAACCAACACCTCGATTTATCTTCGGTTATACTCTCTTTCTCATCCTCATTTTTATCTATTTCATTATAAATTTAAATTTGTACTCATAAATATCTCTAAAACGCAACAAAAAAGCAGAAACTAGTTTCGTTTTTTTTTTTAATGATACAGCATTCAGCAGTTTGGTTCTTTACCTCATTCACATGGCCCACTTAACATTTCCCAACCATAAATCCATTCATTAATTGCGCTTTTAGATAATGTAAGACAATTTAACTAATTGATCCATTTGTATAAATAAATTAAGAAACAAAAAAAAAATAAAAAAATTGCTCGTGTGGGTTGGTTTTAGCCAATGTTCTCTTCAGCTGCCATAGAAACTCAAAGTCAAACAGTACCTACTTCAAGTCAATGACCATCAGTGAGTGTATCTAAAAGGCTCCTCCGTTACCCCAAGTGAAATTCGTTATACGTTCTGGTCTCCAGAATATCTAAACTTGTCAACGACTAGTGTTTGAATCAGTTCGTCACAGTTCTCCACATGTTGGAGTTAAAAGCGTGAAATCAACCTAAAAAAAGCGAAAAGTTAGCTTGACTTGATGCGATATTTGTTAAATTTTATGCTAACACGTGTTAGAATTTTTAATTAACTAATTCGTTTGTTTTCTCTTTTCAGGTAAGTTGTGCGAATATAAAAATAACTAAAACCGTCCGTAAGTAGAAAATGTTTTAATTATGTAACCAGTCATGGCCATAGAAGGCTCCCCTTAGGCACCCCATCAAAATGTGCTTTGTTGCGATTTGTATCTGTTATGACGCACCCACGCTCATCGTACAAATAGTTGCATAAAATTATCTAAGTTGCAGTCTTCATACGAGTATGTATCTAGTACACTTGTGTATGCAAATGTATCTATCGCCCTGTGGGTGTGACTTGATATTGCGGTAGCAATCGGCGAAGGATTAAAAATAAAAAATTTCAATGCAATTGGCACTGTGCGTGATATGTTTACGTTAAAAAAAAATATCCATGAATGCAAAAAGAGAGGAAAAAAAAATCCGCGAAAGAATGCAATTCATGGGACCAAGTGGACGTCGTCGTACCGTATCGCGCTATGGCCAGTAGTATCTAACCAGTCAGTCAGGCCTATTGTTTGTTTGGAAATTTTAAATTTGTTACTGAAGGTGGAACAACGATAATAAATGAGTTAAACAGAAAAAAATAAGAAAAAAAAAATGAAAACAAGTTAAGAGAGGAAAACTTTGCAGACAAAGTGCAATTTAAATGCAACACAACCAGCACCTGGAATAAATTGGAAAATCGTGACCTGTCATCGTTACCTTTTGGGCCTCTCTAGATGATGATGGAGACCATTTTTTTTCCTTTTTTTTTGTAGGTATCTGTGAGTAGAGTGGATTCGGATGAGGTATTTCAATGTTAGATTGTGAAAGGATTGAGAGACGGCGGAGATCGCTTGACTTGATTATAAAAAGTCATGTCCGAAAGTGTTGGATGATAAATGAGATGTTTTGAACCGTTTTAGAGGTGACTTTTGAGGAATTTCGGGTAGCGATGCACAGACAAAATGTAGGTTTGGAAGGGAAAATACACAAGTTCGACATCCATAAATTGGTCTTTAGAAAGCGCCAATCTAAGCTCAAACGCCACTTGCAGATTTCGTTATAGGAGTATAGACGCTCTGCGACCGACTTGGTGCTCTAGTCGTTGAGATACTCCACTTAGATCACCTCCTCCAGTCCAATTTCCCTGATGAATCGGAGTATCTAAAATGGTATGGAATGGAATGGTAGATGTTGGTAGCCATCCAGGTGTTTCCTTCTTTTGTGGATCAGTGCTCCACATTCCTTTAGAAGATGCGGTAGGGTTTCCTCAACATCTCAGAATCTACAGTCTCCACGTTGCTCAATAACCAGTTTCCTGAGGTGCTGCTTAAGTCTACATGCGCAGCCGGTTTTTGCTAATGTTTATACAGATCTTGCTTCTTTTCCGGTTAAAGTTCCCGAGAAATTCGTTGGCATGTCTTAATCTGGGGAGTTTCTCCTAAAGTTCCGCTCTTTTGGAGTTTTTCCCGCATTGTATGCGGCCCCAGCCCACAAAATGGTTGCGGGCCGGTAAATACATTTCCTGCTGCTTAATTTCCCTCTACTGCCATGCGATTTGGTACACGGTAGAGGTACTTACTTTCTGGATAAGTCAGGCTGTGTACCAACAGCTGGAAGGAATGTGATCATCTGTCTTTACGAGAGGTATTTGGATAATTGTAGCGATGATCACAGTTGGCAATGTGAGCAGGCTTAACTGTCGAATAGAAGTTATTATTTTAGACTTCAAACATTTTTAATTACATACTTTCCCGCTCTGGCAGCCTTTGTTAGGAAGGCCTTACCTGATGTATGTGTGGACATATTTTTGAGATATGTCGACACAGACCACCATTTAGTTCGCCTTCCTTGGCGCATTTCAATCAGAGAGGCCCTCTGGGTTTCTCCACAGTTCCTCTCTGATGTCAATTTCCCATGTTAATGCTAACATCTGTGTCAAAATAAACTGATCCTTTGAGTTTTCTTATGCCTAGTCTGCATATGTTATCCTTCTGAAGATTCATCTTCTTTAAATGAGACTCGAAGTTTCTATATCCTTTGAGCATGGTTGGGTGAGGTTGGGTGTCCGCACGGGAGTGCAGACACACTTAGACCAGTAAAGGTCCTTTGTGATACCATGGATCAGCCATTAGGCCACTTAGGGACTAACAAAACCAACCGGAGCCTTTGATAAAGCGATGGATGCACATGACGCATAAGGACGCCAGATCGCCAAGGTCTTCAAGGAAGGGGAACCACATATGGAGCATTCTCTTATGCGACAAGGCTGGGCAAGTACATAAGAGGTAAAGTATGGTTTCCTTCTCCTCCTCGTCCCTTTAGCTCCTGCAGAAGTCGTTAGAGAAGAGACTAGAGTTTTTCGGAGAAAACACCACACCCCTCCACACCTTCGGGGGGAACCGAACTGCCATCGACAGGGGCGAGTTGTCTCATTTATTCCGTTCAAGTCCCATCCGTCAAATCCCAGTTTCGGCGGGGTATAGTCCGTATTTTCGTGATTGAAGTTGAGAAGCTCAGGGAGCGAGGAGTGGCCAATGTGATAACTAGACCACTGAGAGGAAGCTTTCAGACGGATGGCCGCACAGGCAGCTATCTGTTTACCGAAGACATCGAATAGTAGCAGGCTAAACAAAATGTCCAGTGCCGCGGAGGGAGTAATTCTCAGTGCTCCACTGATGCAAATGCATGCAGATCTTTACACCAAGAGCAGGCCACCATACGATCAGGCCATGAAGTAGTATAGGCCTGATAACGGACACGAACAGCCAGTGATGATTTGAGGTAGATGCCTGCTTTGAATCTTTTCCGCTTTAGCATCCAATAAGTTGTTTTTAGTTTGCCTCATACCCTGACTGTTAATTCAAGTTACAAGTATGATTCTTCCGCAGAGTAGTTAAGGTCCAATGAGGGGTTGTTCTACTCCTTGTCTTGCTAAGGATTCTGCTTCTTCATTACCCTCTGTTCCGACATGGCCGGCTACTGCCCAAATGCACCTGCTCCTCTGTAATCTTTTAAGCTGAAATAGTATGCTTTAAACATCTGTGTACCGCTTTATTCCTTGGTTGCTTAGTCCATAGGTTATGCATACGTCACTTCAATCCTTCTTACTGCTATGCTATCGTCCCTAGGGATTTCTAGGAGGGAAAGTTTCTTGAGAAGTGCATCGGATTCTCTCGAACTGATGCTTTGCTCCCTCCCGGTACCACCTTTTGCCATCCTTAAGATCGTCCGCTTTGCGTTCAGATCAACTACGGAATTAGCTCAAGGAATATATGTATGTTCTCATTGCCCAAGCAATCCAGACAGCCAGGCAGCCGTTACGGATCTGGACTCTGCTGTAATCAGGTCTAGGCTTGTGAGGACCTTCAAATCACTCTTAAACGAGATATATAGAGCCAATTCGGTATCCCTCTCCTGCGTACCAGGACATATGGATATCGAAGGAAGTGAAAGGGCTGACGAGCTTGCTATGAAAGGATTGGCGCTGCACATATCGCGGGCCCTCCCTTTTGTAGTAGCTCCAATCAATTCCTTACATAAGAAAATAGAAAATGAAGCCACCGGTCGAGCAAACAGACGCTGGGTTCATCTGGAAACATGCGCAACAGCCAGGGCGCTATGGCCGCCCTTCAGCAAGGAGAGATCAAAGGCTTCTGGTAAAACTCAGTCGTTATAACGCAGGGATCGTATCCGGCGTAATTACTGGTCATTGTGTCATTGGCGTTCTCGCGGAGCGACTCGGTGTGCTGCATAACGAGTTTTGCAGAAATTACAGGGACGAAGAAGGAATTGAATCTGTTCGTTACCTGCCCCATCCGTTATAAGAATGAGGACTCCCGAAAGTTGCTTCTTTTCGGAATTGGAGGACTTAGGTAATGTAGAGCTGACGGACCTCCTGGGATTCATATCACTATCTGGGTGGTTCTAACAACAGACTTGACAACATTTTCAGGGCTAAATGATTGGGCACAATGGACCTACTGTTGGTCTAGCAGTGAGCAGTGACTCTATTTGTCACAAGGCACCCATCTACCTAACCTAACCTAAACTAATCCAGAGGCATGTATGTAAGTCTTTGGACTTTAGTGAGTGTCTTCCTCATGGTGGCTTGACTACTTCGTTTTGCCCACGCTATCGCTCATCAAAAGATAATTGTTTGCACTATGGGGATGAACATCCATCTTAGAATGCTCGGGGCGAGTCCCCAGGGCTTACCCGCTAGGCTCCTATTCATGAGAGCACCGTAGCCAAGAGTTTGGGTGTAGATGTAATCCTTTTACTAGTGTACTGTGCCCGACAGCCGGGTTGACTTCGGTTCAAGATTACTTTTAGCCCACCTCTTGGATGTGGCTCGTAAATATAGTGGTGGCCCCGAAATAGATCGTGGTTTCCACCTCACTTTATATCTCCTAATTCCAAGATTCTGTTCGTGTGTCGTCATGCAACTCTTGGTTTGCCGGCATACCAAACGGCTTCGTCATCCGACTCTAACTGGGTCAAAACTCGCCAATCCCCTTTAGAATCTTAAAATTTACATGATCAGCCGCTATCAGTCAGTTTATGCTCTGAACGATCACCCCAAGTCCGTTCTAATTGTGCTTGTTCTCCTCTCGTGTATCTTGTTGATTATACACCCCATCTACCTCAAACACCAAAACTGGTTCTTACCAAAGCAAAAGAAAGAAAAATCGAAAACCAACATCGGACAATCAGAAGATGCTTAAAAAAGTAAGACTCATGGGGTCCAAGAGGGTGAAAAAAAAAAAAAACAAAAAAATGTATAAATGCTCGTATCTCGTAGTGCGTCTTGCAATTCAGGTTTCTCGAAGAAGGAGACCAAAGATACACACACAGATTCCGATTCCGATTCTCTTTGTTGATTGTGATTCTGAGTTCTTTGAGATAAAAAAAAAGATAATAATTCATCTCAAAGCCACAGTGGCTTACAAATTGACTCCAACAAGTCGTGCTTGCGTAGCACCAGTAGCTTACAGATTGGGTTGCTCCAATTTTTTTTTTCGATCATGCAACAACAAAAAAGTGCATTCCAATCGAAAATTACGTCATTTCCAATCAACCTGTTCTCCTGTGCTCAAGACATCGCACAGATTCACTTCATAGATACAAAGATACTTTTGACTTGTTTTACTTTTTACATAATCTTAGAAAGAGAAAGAGAGAAACAGGCAACAAAATTGAGGTTAGTTACAGCACATTAGCTGGGCATAATAATTTATTACACTCAACCTGGAAGCTGAGATGCAGTTTTGTATCTTTATACCCTCGTTATGGTAGATATTTATGGTAGACATTCATAATCCGGTCGAAAGTTGATGAAGTTTGATACGACTTGAGTTCCCCCCGAAAAAGATATCTCGTCGAACATGCTGCCACACCTCTGAAGTTGAAACCTTGGTAATCGATTAGGGGTTTCAAAAAAAAAAAGCACAGAAATTTTGTATCTTTTTTTTCTGACGTGAAAAATTGTTTAACACCTGTAGAATGAGGTAGTGGAGGTAAAAATAACAACGACAACTGGTTAGTAATGGGTTTCTCTGCAAACGTTCGGTTGGTTGTACCCTTGCATATATCACCGGGGAACACGTGCATTATTGTTAACTGCGGTTGGATGCAATGCAATATCTGAATAATTACAGTCATTGGATGGTAATTTGAGATTTTTATTCCGTATTATAGTAGATAGGAGGGAAATATACAAGTGTTGGTCGGGTATTTATTTAGGGGCAGTGGCTGCTTTGTTATGTAAGCTCATTCAAGCGGAGAATGTCCAGTGATTACGACCAGGGTTTTAGAATGCCGAGGTAGGCACTCGTATTTATCGATTTTCTTATGGGCTCTTTGGTGGAGACAATTGGTCAAATTAAGTCGGTGTTGTGGGCTCTAATCAAAATATCAAGTTTCACCAGGTTGCCTTGCCTCTAGAGTGTGGCAAGAATTCCTCTAAAGTCGAGGATGGTGTTTGTATCTATCTGAATATTTTTTTGTTAATCAATACATTTCTACCCACTGTGATACTGGGAGGGATATCGCATGATAGAACTTGCATTCCACCTTTCTACCTTAAGAAACTTATAACAAGTTCCCAATGACGACATATCGTCCTTTCAATGACCTTCCTTCATCGTTCAAAACTAGGTACCTTGTAGGAGGCTCTGTAAGGGTAATGAAGGGTGGTACAAAAAAAGAAAATGTCCAAGACTACCACACTCTGCAACCTCGGCACTATGGGTTTAACTGAATTAGTTACCCTACCTAGCCAATACCAATACGTTCGATTGAATCAGTCACACCCAATACTCGTTTGCACCCTCTACCTTCCCGGTCCATCGTAACAGTCAGAGTTGATTGAGTCAGTCACCCTACCTAGCCATTTCAGGCACAATAAAATCTCAGCTACAACTCTCCTGAGATAAGTAAAGGTTTCCGTAGTACCCTGTGATTCTTCCGGTCTACCAAATACAAATATGGTATCGCAATGGACCTACTCTTGGTCTAAATGTGTCCTGACTATCGCGAGGACACCAACCTTACCTAACTTTAGCACACTCTGAGGTAGCGGCCCACAATTAAGATGCACACTGTATGTGCTGCCAAACTTTACTTTATTCAAAAAGGAGTTATGCTCTGCTTAAAAATTGGAAGGTTTTCTTAGAAACCTATCTTAAACGCTAGCTCCGAGTGAACACTGGTAGTTCTTGATGGGATAAGACCTTCAGTTAAAGACTATTTGACAAAATTATGTAAGTTACGGGATGATACATATGTATATCGTAAGGTTCTGAACTTTTTTCAGAAGATATCAATCCGAGTCTATAGTGTGCCTTCAAATAGTTTTGCTGTGAATTCGGGTAACCTCAAGGGTCTATTCTTTCACCGACTTTAGTTCTTCTCCATATTAATGATGAACTACGGTCAATAAATATCAAAATTTTTAGTGTCGCTGACGACAGCCCTCTTATGTATGTACCATGCTTAGACCTCACGTCATAAGAGTTGCCGTGGCTCAGTGATTAGTGCGTTGGATCATTGAGCGGGAGGTGCGAATCCCAAAAACACACGAAAAGTTTTTTTACGGTCCCTTTTCTCGCGAATGTCTGAAAAAACGTCCGAGATTCATAACTGCCATGAAGAGTTCCTCAATTTAAAAAAAAGGTTTTTCCATATGTCTGTGGGTTCCTTCCTTTTGTGTGGAAAAATATAACATGCACAACCTGAACGGTAGAGAGATGCTAGACACATGGTCTGTTGTGCCAGGTATTTGTATTTGTAAACGAAGACCTGCAGTTTTCAGGAAAAGCAAACTTAGTGGACTTCAATGCGAAGCAAATCCAGTCCACCCCTTTCTCCAGAAAGCATAGGACTATTGTCCAGGTGCAAATGGGTAGTCAAGCAACCCACAGAGGCCATTTTCTTTGCCTTAGAATGCCAAAATCACATATCAAACATCGTGTGCTCTAGTCACGGCTTTAAAATTGCCCTTGGTGATTACAACGCGAAGTTGGACGAAGAGTATATCTATGGCAGTCGGAAGGTAGGGCTTGTGAGGCGCAACATCATGCAACGGTTTCAGAAAGCCCGGCAAGCTCAGTCGGTAGAGTGTGAGCCTCTTAATCTAAGGGTCGTGTGTTCGGGCTCCACGTTGGGCGCCATTGTTGTGAACTAGGATCTCTTATCGAAATTGAGAGCGCCTATGAAAGGATTTATAGATTTGACAACCCTGCCAAATTTGTCGGTTTATTCGAAAGGACGGTGGAGAACGCTCGCAAGCACGCCGGATCCGCACTTCTACCTCTTGCACTTCCCATTACCTTGTGGGACCTACTAGTAGACTCGCTACTGAGTAGGCTAAATGAGGGTGGCTATCCTGCTTTAGGATTTGCCGACAACAAGTGTATAGTCCTCAGCGTCAGCGACTTATCGGCTCTTTATTATCTCCTGCAGGCGGCACTCAACATTGTCGGGACTTGGTGCTGTAAACAGTCATTGTCCGTCAATCCAGCTAAGACTAAGATGATGCTGTCCATTATGAGGAGGAAGCTACCTCCTGTGAGATAGCCATCCTTCTTGAGCACCCAGTTGCAACTTTCGGGGTCACCTGAGACCCTAAGTTTGCTTTCAAAGAACACCGCGAGACAAGGATCTTAAGAGCCACCAGCATCTGTTGGCAGTGCCTTAGAATGTTCAGTAAAATCTGGGGTCTAAGCTCAAATATGCTCCAATGGATGTACATTGGCATAGTCAGACCATATCTTGTGCATGGTGCAGTCACAGAGTTGTCAAATGCGGAATGCTCTTGCTATGTGTAATCAATTAGCCACTTCGTCTGTTCTCAGCTATCAATAGGCTGCAACTTAGCATTCTTTAAACAAGCAATGTTTGGTTGCTAAAGCATCTCGACTACTTGTGACGCCTTGGTACATGCCGGCAGTTGAAAATTGGGATCGAGCCAGGTTTCTGCTTAATCTACCCAAAAGTGGCTTGCAAACTATGACAAGGCTCGCCATAGGTTTTATTTCCGTTAACGAACACCTGGAAAGGCCTAAGTGTAGCTCACCCTCTGACACCAATCAATCAAGCAAGCCTTCGGCAAATTTGATTGGAGTTCGAGTTGTACTCAAATTCGAAAGGATATTCAAAGAACCACTCAATATTTATGAAAAATGCTTGCATTCACAGTACCTACTTCAATCAATCAGTTACATTTCGATTCCCCTTCCTCCTCAAACTATTCCCAAAAGCGAGATCCCTTTCGATTCAGTTCCAATCAGCGACCCAAATCATCGACTATAATTGCCAGGGCGAACCCCTTTTTTCGTTTTCCTCTTCCTTTTAATTATCGGTAGCAATCCATCATTCGCTACTTCATCTAAATTTTATCTGCCATTAAACTGAAAGATCGATTATGGTGATGGTTAATCCGAGGCAAATGGAAATCACAAAAAAAGAGGAGAGGAGAGGAGATTAAGTAACTTGAGTATCTAGTAAGTTCCTTGACCCAGAGCGTCGAGCCGTGCTACCACTAATTAATTAAATTTATCCTGCCAAACCGCTGGTAGTATATTCAGATACAAAAACAACGCGTATCCATAAAAAAATGTCGAAAATTACATCATTCAACGTTATGCTAATTGTCATCCACCTGTCGTCGCCATATTCGTATTTCACTTACATGCCTCAACTGTCAATAATTTAAATAAATCCCAAATAAAGCACACACTCGACATAAAAATAAAAAAAAATGTATTTAACAACCGATAGAAGGAAGGAAAACATAAACAAAACCTCCTGCCCCAGACTCTATAAGAACGTTGCGAGCTCTCAACGTCAACTTCACATTAGCATCTCAAATATCGTCGTATCTACACCGACACTTAACTTTCCCAGCTTTGAACAGAGCACAGACAAAAAAAAAACTGCTAAATTGACAACATTCCAGATTGGACCGGTGAGTTGAGCTCTGTTCTGTGGCACCCATCACCACGCTTCTAGAATGATGTCATGTGAAATCAGTAAATCAGTTGACTTTAGTCTAATAAAAAACACACACACACCCTGGCATAGAAAATATACATAAATATTGAGAATGGAAATAAATATACAAACCAGGCAAACATATCATAGATACTTTTGCGTTTCATTTCTCCCTCGTTGTTGTTGGTTGATTGGCATTGTCTCCTGGGTTGGTTCTAGATGCTATCTTCTCCTTTTCATCCAACTGACATTGATTCGGTAGAAATATCATTTAAATGATTCAGCAAAGTGGAAACGAAATATACAAGACAGATACTTTGTAGATTCTTTAGATACTTTTGTTTTCGTTGGAGGTTTTTTTTTTTTTTTTTCTTTCTGCTGCCCTGTGTTAATTGGCACTCTTTCGTCCGAGAATTTCCCATGAATTTTTGAACCCAATTAAAAGGAATTTTCTGAGGAAAAAAAGGGCAGAAATATTGTTATAAAGTATCTTTTAGATTGCGGACGATAGGTGTTGGTTGCACGGGCTTTTGGCTTTTCTAGGAAATACACCAACAAAACGATGCCAACTTCTGAGAATGTATAAATATTTAAGCGGATAAAAATCGAATTATGACTCAAAAAAATGAACCGTTTTCACCACTTGACGTACTAAATGTCATGGGAATTGTGTACTCGTAAGGTTAAGTGTTTCACTTAATTTTCATCCGAAATAAAGCCACACTTTTCCGAAAAAAAAAAAAGAAAATCTCTGGCAGTAGTCAACCGATGTGTTAATTGCTTGTAGATGGTCTTATCATCGGCGATAGGGAAGAGAAAACACTTTGTTTTCATTTCTAGGGATTTAATTATATTTAAGGAACGTGATTTGGTGTAGTCACGTGCGGACTGGTAAAATTTATTGAGAGCAAGTGTGCATTCGAATGGAGTTTCTGGTGGCATCGTTTTCTTTGGTTCGGTTTTTCTTTCCCCGGCCGTACGTGATGTTAGTTTTGAATGAAATTTTAGAGGAAATTTTCCAAATTTTACCGGACGTTTCCAATGAGAAAGTGTTCCGGAGAGAACACGTAGAAAACGATTACTTTTTTGAGTTATTTATGAGTCTGGGAACTGTTAACGTTACGTTTACGTGTGACATTTTTATACTGGACTTAATCGAAAGATTGAGACAGCTGAGGAGCACCGAATGTTGTTAATGCTGTATACATAGTGCGGTTCTTACTCTCGGACGTTTGTAGGATTTTGGAGAAAATCTTGAAAAAAACTGGGGCCGAATTACCGCAGTCGATAACGAGTGAGTGAGTAGGACTCGTTATCGAATGATCGAGTAACCTAACTGGGATGATAGCACTCGAAAGCTCACGTATCGAATGAAAATAAAATTGTACTAGAGAAGTTGTACTACAACTCACAAAGTGACATTTCTCCGGTTGATAAAAAAGAGAAAAATATTATTTGCAGTGAAATTTGTCCTCGGATTCCGATGATGATTATCGCGAACGCGTTGAGCGTGCGTCGGTGCCCCCTCTTTATGCAGGGGTTAATTTGCCGTCGTTAGTAAACTCCCTTAAAAAAAAAATTAGAAAACAAAAATACTCACATCTTTGTGGCTTCGCTCGATAGCTCGACAGCACAATAGTGATCGAGTGAAATGACGCACTATAACGTGTGCTGTCATCTCAAATTTCGATAGTGAATGCTCGATCACGAGAGCAGTAATGCCGAATCCTCACATTTCGATAACGAGTTACTGCGGTAATTCGGCCCCTGTTTTTTTTTCTGGGACTCGTACTTCAAACCACACGTTCAGTAGTCCAACACACTAACCATTAAGCCACGGCCGGCGCCCAGACCAAGTTAAAATGGAGTTCCAAGTACAAGTTAAAGTCCAGCTTTAAATTCAAGCCTAAAGGGGGTATCCTAACACACCCGTCAGTAGTCCGACTAGGATACCTATGCATGGTCTGCTTATGAGTAGCAGACTTTCCGTCTTGCGTCTACTTAACTGTGGCTACATCTGTCTAGCGTGGTTGCACGCATTGAGACTACGTAGTCTTACATTTGCCTGATGCAGAGCTAGTGTAGAGAAATTGAATCTCACCGTTTCGATAGGTAAATGAAGCCCTTCTTCAACAGTGGAGAGCTCTTGTTTAGTTCCACTTCTGGCTCGCTCATTACATAGGACGTCTGAATTTCCATGAACCCAACATAGAATTATATTCCAATCGGTGTAAATGACGATGTCCACTCTCGATACCGATCTCCAATAGCCATAACCTCCGCTTAGCTTTTGAAATATGCCTTAACTATCGTAGTAAGCTGTGATCCTCTTAACATCTTATATTTATATATTGTATGTACTTAAAGCAGACCAAAAGGGTTTAGATACTCTGTCTTCCTTTAGAAGACCAATGTGCTCAGTCATCTTAAGGAATCTTGAATCCTTAAGTTTTGTACCCGCGGAGGATATTTAACTCGTACTCTATCCTCCTCCACACCAATGTTGCTCTGCCATTTTATTGACTCTTTCTTGAATCCTTGACCTCTGTACGCATGGAGACAGTTTTACTTCCACTCAGTCGTTGATCTACGAATTTGTTCGCCTATTTCCTGCTAGCTCATCCGCAGGTTTGTTGCTTTAAGCTTGTGCGCTTCTATTCGCATACTGTCTTGAGTATTTACGGAGTTCAAGAATGTTTCAGGTTGATGCTCCTTAAGAGGGCTTACTATCACTGTAAATAACTTCATTATTATATCGATTCTATTTTCAGTTCCGCAGTCTTTGAGTACAGCCAGAACCTCTGCCTCCTAATTTTTTTCGTAAATCCAAGCTGATCAAACTTGATACTTAATACAACTAGTAAACCATTTTGTTTTAAGACAATCTCAATTCATAAACTGAAGATACCTTAAAGCCATCACTTATCCCCATTAATATTCAAAACCTTTATCCACTTCAAGTCGACATTGACTGCGAAAACTTTGGAAACAAACCTACTTCCTGGTATGCCCTAAGGTTCCCACTTAGTGTCTCTCATATTTACTCGTTTTTTTTTAAACACCATCGATATCAAAATCCAAAATATCCAATGGCCTTGCTGGCACTATCCAATGTTTGTAGTACGTGTGCCCCGCATAATCTCTGCTGACAGTGATTACATAAATTTAAGGCTCTTTTCTCAAAGCCCCATACTTATCCTACTCAGTTTGCACTCAGCATCCTTGGGCGGAGCATTAATAACGAACGAAAATTATTATTTAATACATTTTATTGTTAACGTATTATCTCCTCAGTTGATTTTCAGCACACACGTACTCAAGCCCCGGGGTTAATTTAGCACACCGCAAGATAAATCGAAAAAAAGGAAAGAAAAAGGTTGACTAACCTCTCTCCGAAGCCCCAGCTAATAATCAATTTCACAAGTTGGCATTGTTACCTGTTTCGTGTATGCGGGTCTTATGGTGAAACGCACCAACGGTGGTATGGGCTGCATACCTTCGATGCGTTCGTCAAATTACACACCTTTTTGTTGTTCTTGCAGATACAAGTCGCCTTAGCCCCCGCACACAAAACGTCAAAGCAGCATACCAACTTTTTTTTCTATGGCTGCGAGTTGGTTGTACCTGACCGTTTTTTTTTTCCAGTGTGGTTATTATTTTTTCTAAAATATTCGCGCTACATACCTCGGATGTGAGATACTGACAGGGAGAACTGGTTAAAGGGGCGACCGTATTTCCAGCCATAAAAGCCACATTGAACATGGCTTTAATGGGTATGTTCTGTGTCTGCATGGACATTTTGTATGGATGACGTTGGCTAATTGCAATGTACAATTGGGATTATTTCTCTTGCGAAACAAGAAAATTTTCTATGCTCCATTGAGTTGGCCATAACAAAAAGCCATAAAGTCGTTAGAAACTGCAAGGAAATTCCACAGACAAATACCAAAGACATTCCAGATGATAATTATCTTCATGTCAAGTATAAATCAAAACTGTCAATGGAATTTTCATTGCATATTCTCTGGCGTTTAGCAATTGTCAATTGCGGAAAGAGAGAGGGCAATTTCCTTGGAAAACTAACAGGAATGGCATTTTAAATGGAATAATGGTGGCGATGAATAACAATACACAAAGGTGCTATCACAGGGTGGCACAGATAATTTTGTTGTGTAATGAAAGTGTATGGTTTCATAGGTACGATTAGTTATGGATTTTATTATGTACATGTTTTTTTATATTGATTTAGTTAATTTTTATTAGCTTAATAAAATTGGGCTTAGTGCTTACACATGTCGTTGACTTTTTAATATGAACTGCGAGGTTGTTATAAAATGTTTATTACTCTTAAAAAATCTGTTATTTATGACAAAATTGTGTGTTAATATTAATATTTGGGAATTGGCATTTTAATAAAGTTTTATTAGATTATTTATTCGTGTTTCGTAAATTTAAAATTTTAAGGAATTTATGGCATCGAAATTATTGCTGATCATTTCGAAATGGTCAGTGACCTCGATCTTTATTTTTTTTTTTTTTTCGGTATTTCTACTATAAGTTAAGTTGTTGTTGGAGTGCTATAATAATTCTCAGCTCTGGGTGATTTGTAAGTGGAATTGGGCTACATTTTTTGGTGCGTAAGGTTGTTGGTTCTATTAATCGTAAGATCCAAAGTTCACTGAATATCGGTATGCCTTGGCTTTCTGTTATTTATGTATATCCCGGTCATGAATTAATTAAGCAATCAATTTAGTGGGGAGATAACAATTAATTTATTCCAACCACTCAGACATGAAGTGTTCCACAGTACTTAACCCCTAGTTAAACACACCAAGTCAGTCTTCTTCGGGCTTTCAAGAAACGTTGAATTTCGATCAGGGTCTTAGATAAACATATGTATGTAAGACCATTCCCAATATGAACACCAAATCTCAAAGCACATACATATGTTATTTCGTTTTCGTAAAAGCACGCACGACACACTGGGAAAGTGCTCTGTTGTGTATTCGCTTTCTAGACAGAATGTTCACGTTGGTTTTTCCATGTAGATCACATGATCTGTAGTCTTTTCTACTCAGTTTGGAAACAGATTAAGTTATTCTCAGGCCCTTTCAGAGCATTCCGCAGGAAGTTAAACTAGACTATCTCACTTTGCCTTGTAAGAGTCGAACCAATACAAAGGCTTCGCCATACTGACTGCAAGAGCGGGTACTTCTACTACACCTCCTGCTTTTATTATTCGGTTTGCTACTTCCGCTTGAAAGACAATCGCCAATTCGCCCTAGAGTGTTTGATTTTATCATTCGAGCTCCACCCAGTGCCAGTTCTATTTGCTACGCTAGAGCAGTCTGTGTAGAAGACAGAGGTAAGGCCTCGAAGGAGATCATTTGGATTTTTCTACTTGAACTACTCCGGGATGCAGCTTTCATAGTTTCCATTGAATATGATGATAGGATTCATGTTCTTGATGGGAAAGAAATTGTTGTCCATGTAAGAAATCATGTCTCTTGTGCCGTTCTACCTTAGTCGATATATTGCTTTAATTGCCTCTTTTTAGGCTGTTAAGTCCAGTGATACCAAATGCCAAGAACATTGCCAGGAATGGTTTGCATTACACGAGTGATTTACAGAATTACAAATGGAACCAAAGGTAACATTGCAGTCTGGCTCTCATGTGAATGACAAGCTGGCTAACTTCAGGACTGACGAACTAGCTGGACATGCCAATACACTCAGAGCTCTGCTGAAACAGCAGCACTTGACTGTGTTTCAGCTATGTGAAAACTTTTACCCAAGCTGGACGTAATTGGCAACATTACTTGAAGATGGGATGTCAGAAAATCACTCTGGTTTGACTTTGAGTAGGTCAGAGTAGCTTATTAATTTTATTATGAAGCCTGTATCATGTGAATCGAAGCTGAGCAGCGCAGGTTCATCCATTTCGCCTTTCCGATTGGATCAATAATCACAACCTACCACCCTACCTTGATCGTTTAACCTTCAGACGTTGAAGGAACGTCGAAGTGTTGATATTCTCTTTCTAATGAACAAATGATGACTGGGAATATTGACTGATCGACCTTGCTGCCACCTAATTCGCTTAACACAGTTTTCAGCAACCTAAGGTCCGGTCTGTACCTCTTCTTCGCCTTGTTTTTCACCGCACACATTACGGCTACCATTCAAACAATTCCATATTCTTTTCTGATCTGAGTAAAGGCAAAATCTCCCTTTGATACACCCTGTTCTCCAGACCATTCACACCGTTAGTCCTTCTCCCCTCAGTTTTTATTTACTTTTTTTTGTTGCCAACCTTAACTTGTTATTGCTTAGACTACGCTTAAATCCCATAAAATGTGAAAAATAAATTCACTATCAACTTACTCACCACCCTGTGTGCGAAAAAAAAAAATTAAATTCCCAACAAAAAGCAAACAAACAGTCAACATTCGCAGGAGAACGCCATCATCGCCATCATCATTTACGGCGACAATTACATGTCGTGTGCAGAAAGCGTGCGTTACTTTGGACGAAAGTGTGTTCTGGTCGTTTCCGCTGCCTCTGGAAATGTGGTAACTAATTCTTCCTATATCCCATTGTTTCCACACACTATCCCACCGACAACGGCACCATAAACAAGTATCTCGCAGAGCCGTCCAATGTTTCATGTTGTAAATGCCTATTTAATGAATCACACCCGTATCACTGGGAGATGTAATTACCAGCAATTCACTTTATTAGATACTTTACTTGCCGCTACAATAGATACATTTTGTTCCCCTCTCTTCGCTGTCACTTTTCGGATTTTTATTATCAAGTTTAAGTAATTTGTGGGGGCTTGGAATCGAGATTGCATGAGCGTGATCTAAGGTGCGTTTTAGACGCATTTTGAGTAGGTGCGTGCTAAGAAATGATTAAGGATTCTAAAGATGGGGCCCACAGTGCGTTTGAAACTTGATAGATATCATATATCCGTGGGCAAAGCACTTTGAATTATGTATTATATCTCTTGACACGAGTTGACCCTTCAAATCGGGGTAATTTAAGACTAATTGTTATCTGATTAAAGCTATTTAAAGCTGACTTTTGTCTTGTTGTTGAAATGTTAATGAATGTAAAGTCGACATTAACATGAAAGGCTGAAGAGGTTGTTTAGTCTGCTTCATGGGTAGGTATGATTTTATTACTTAAAAAAAAAAAATAAGAATGACAACACAAAAGGTCATTAAGATGTTTTATAGTTTTCTCATTCGTTTCGGGTCTAGTCTTCTCAAAACAAATTTTTTTTTGTTATGATAATGAAGTGTCATGCTGTGATCTAGTAGCTTTCATGGTATTTTGCCTTTTGACTTCTAAACACGTTTCAAGATTTGGAAAATTTATGTGTATTTCGGCTACAAATAGTCCGGCAAATTGTAGAAGTCTGATCGCAAGAGAGGCGCTTTAAAAATGTGTGTTTTTTTTTAATATGGCAATACTCAGACAGCTAATGGTTAATCTGACAGCTGACAAAATCTTTTCATTTGGAATTGTTTGACAAATCATCGAAATTTATTTCGAAAATCAATGTTCAGTGAAAAAGTGTTTATAGAGCGCTACGCCAATTTTACGGTAAACATAGTCGTACTCCAAGTGAGTCGGGTAATAAAATTGAAAAATTTCGCACTACATTTACACTTTTGGACTCCAAGCCATTTCATTCCCATGAAGAAATGCTATCACGCTCGAAAGCTTTATTTTCCTTAAGTGGTTTGATCGCAGTTATGATCGTAGACGATGCGGTTTTGGGAATTTGTTGCTTCAGATAGCTCATTTGAGTACAATCCAGCGAGAGTGCCGTCGAGAACCTTGGTGAAATTCGAAATTCATTTTGAGACTCTGACGACCTATCAGCTCATTTGTGATTTTTAAAAACGATTCTACTATCGCATGTATTTGGTACTCCTCGGCTTGTGAAGCAAGGTTTCTGATACGGTTACGTGTGTCACGCCCTACATGTGAATGCCCTACTTTTGAACTTCATTTGGTACTGGGACTCCAGCTTAACTTTCTCTACTGCTGGGGTACCTCCGGCTTTAACCTTGAGTAAAACATGCTCTTCGACCCGTTTCTAGGTCTCTCTGGTGTTTCTGCCTCTTACCGTCAAACCTTTCTGTTCCAATTGCAAGATGAACCTTCTTTCAAATCTTACGATGTACATATGTATTTATAAAAAGTACTGTCCATGCATACATGTACATACATATATACATACATATGTAGGTTTGATGTAATGGGCATCAAACTGCTTTAATTTGGCAAATAGATATGTGTGAATGGGTGACATGTCACCTCGCATGTTGCACTATTTTATCAGAATAATATCATTCCAATCGGAGCGCCCCCTCTGTGTCAGCACGAAAACTTCTACCTCCCTACGTAACGTCATATATCTACAACTCGCATTATTTTATTCCCATGAACAAAGAATTTTCTTGTTCTCTCATGAGGATCGTGAAATTATTTTTTTCTTAGTCATCTGGCAACACCCCCACTTCGAGACCCAAAAAGTCAACAATCAACAGTCAGTAGCCGACCCAACACATCACAAAGTTATGCCGGTCGTTCATGCTCATTGTGCATTACAAAACCCTCCATACACACACGTACGTATGCCAAGAGGGTTAATGTACGATGCAACGATATAACAAATGCGGGCAACAAAAAAGGAAACAAAATAAATCAACAACAACAACAACAAAAAGGATACCCAACAACGTGAGGAATGCATACCGAATCAATAAAAATAAAAAAATAAAACTATTAAAACGTTCAGAAAAAAGGAAAAATATTCTCGTTACACAGCGCCAAAGGCTGGGAAGCAGAAACATCATCACGCAGAGTCTAGTAGTCATTCAACAAGTTCTACCTCCAAGGCACACCAACCTCACTCGTCCATACATATGTACATCCACATATAAACTTGGAATGTCTGGAATGTCCGGTCGATCAGTCCACTCCCGCCGATTGTCTATTGAAACCTGTGTTACCTGTTACGCATGCGTGCCTGTGTACACCTATAGAATATCTGTCTTAAAATATCAAATGAACGGATAATTGTCATTATTGACAGTAGTGAAACGTTGTGGGATTGAAAAAGAAGGGTGCGCGCAAAATCTGAATGGAATTCTGTGTGGATCTTTCATTAAAGCGGTGACTCATCGGCCGGAATGAATTTTAAATACAAATGGAAACTGCAATTTTTGCATAATTTCTTACTTTTATTTAGCATCTGAAACTGTCACATTTAAATAAGCGAAAGTGTCACTTTCTCAGATCTTTTTTATTATGGTTAACCCATTAAAAAAAAAGGAAACTAAATGCAAACTGTAAACTTTTCATCTATTTACGACATTGGTAACCAATAAAATACTTATTTCCATTTTGAAATTCTCTAATCTCTATAAGAGAGTTAATGACAGCTTAAAAATAAAAATAAAACACTTTGAAGTGGAATTTTAGAGAAATAGAAACACACTTGTGCAAGCATGGAATGTTTATTCTAAAGGAATAGAGAACCACGACATAAAAAGAGAAAAAAAAAGATGAAACATTATCGTCCACAAACAAGCACTATTGTGTAGATTTCCGGTTTTTCGTTTGAAGTGCCAATGAATTTGGAACGCAAGAGACCAAACCAAGAAGGCAATTTATTTATTTTTTTACTTAAAAAAACTGACATGGGAATTTCTTTTCATTGATTCAGTGCACTCGGTATTGTGTGACCTTGGCAATGACTTGAAAAAAATGAATTTTTTTGAAAGAAAAATATTTTATGGTTGTCAGAGCAAAGGATTTGTGACAGGAAAAAAAACTTAAAGTTAGTTGGAGTCACATTCTGTCATCTTTCTACATATTTTCGACACGCTGCTTGGTTGTTAATCAGTATAGAAACGTCACTACAATCTTGCATGACACTCCTGTCAGTAATGTCATTTGCTGTCAAATTGCAGCAGAAATATCAGTGTTATGTCAGTTTATGGTCATTTATATTAGTCTGCTTCATGGGTAGAAAAATTCGAGCTTGGTGATCAGAAGCAGGACTTTGTAGGCGTTTTTTTTAAATTTAGAGGACCATCACCAAATTTTGTGTTTTGCTTAAACCATACTTCACAAGGGTCTTATTACTTGTAATAAAACCTTCTTTACAACACCTTTCGGAATGGTGGCCGAATGTTACGACTTAATGGCTTATAGAGGGAGCTAAAACTCCACGTGCAGGCTTCAAGGTCATTGTCCTTTTTTAGGTTGCCTGGACTGTATATAATGCAATCGTGTTGTTTTTCTTCACCAGCTTGGAAAGTCACTCCGATGCCACAATCCCAACTTGGGTTACCAAAGACGATGGAAGGCACCGTATCCGGTAACCCATTTTTTGAATGTGAGAGTTTCCGTTGGCGCACGAAGGGTCCATACCCCACTATCACTTTCCAATACCATGACTCTGAAAATATTTTTGGAACTATAAAAATGTCGAAGTAAATCATATGAGGTTGGAGGCAACGGAGTAGTAGCTAGTGAGTTTGCTTGTGACCTGGCCGGTGTAAGTTCAAACCCCGCTAGAGGAACAGCCACCAAGCACAACAAAGAAACGAATAAAATCTGAATTTCTCCAACTACTACGCCAACAAAGGAGTTGCTGTTTGGTAGTACAGCGGACCGGGATTTGATAGCACTTTAACGTCTATTTACGTCGCTGCCGTTGATTTCATCTGGAAAATTATTTCGCCTCTGTCCTCCTTCCTTAGGACTCTTGCTCGATTTTTGAGACGCTTTTCAAGGCGATAAGTTCCACAAGAGATGCCTGGTCCGATGCAGCACTGCGCGCTGAAGTTCGACCGAATTGGCTCGCGCAGGTCCAAGTAGGATTCGTAGAAGTGGCGGGTCCGGCAGTTTTGCCAAGAACCTAATAAGTGCTGATGCGCCGCTTTGATGACGATAACTCACGTGACTTTGTTGTTGATGGAAGATGTTTGCTGTGCCGAATGCTGTCTTGTCAATTCCTCAGTTCGCTAATTTTCCTCGACATTGATATGACTTGGAACCCAAAGAAGGGTTATCATGATGTCAGCTACTTAGCCGGACTATTTTGTTAGAGGATGTCATTGCCAACTTAAATTAGTTCTTCGATAGCGACCTGGCTGGCTTGGCCACGTTTGGATCTAGGATTGCATCCATGTAAGGGCCTGACAAACCTCTCAGATCGCCATTAATTCCGTCTGAAAAATGCTGATCCAGTCCAGAGGAGCAATTTAATGTCACTGGGATTGGGATGCGCACTCGAACTTCAAAGTCCATCCTTAACACGTGCGTGGCGTCGGTAAAAACTGAGATCCAAGTGTTCAGCTAGGTATGCATTGTCAAACTTAGCAAACGTTTATCTCTAGTTCAGTACCAAGTATTACAGCGTTCGAAGCGAAGCTTAAATGTATTTCTTAAGAAAAACGTAGACGCGTCAACGTGCTAAAGTTCTGTGACAATTGACACCCCAATTCCATCATGTTTGTAATAACATTTCGAGTATACTCGCGCAGCGTATAGTTAAAGCCATAGTACAAGTACCTACATACATGCAGCAATCCTTCAAAAGAGCACCAATCTAGTTCAACCTTCTTTCAAAAAAAAAAAAAAAAAAAACGAATTGCAATCCGCATCTGTCCAATTAGTTTCCATTCGATGAACCCAATTAAACTATGCACGCAAATAAAATCCACCAAAACAGCGTCCGCTCAAATGAGTCAGCGAAAAGCCGGTGAACGAAAAGTAAGCCCGAACTTAATCTAATTTTCTGCCCACAATACAGCGACGATTGACATGCAACTTAATCGGGATTCGTGTAAATTAAAACCCATTGGAGTCGAGGCCGCATGCAAATGATTTCACAGACCAAAGCGGTTCCTCTTTTGTGAGTAGAGGGCGACTTGAGTTGGCCACAATTTGTAACACAACCAGCGAGGAGACTCACCCATGTGTGTGCCTTTGTGCATGATTAGTGTGGGGCTCTTCTACAAATCTAATTCCGCGAGGACACATTGGAAATGCAAAAAAAAAAAAAATAATGGATCAACGAATTTAATCAGCTAATACACTGAAACACTCAGAGCTTAGAGGGATTGTACGTATCTATCAGATGCACAATGGAAAGAGTCACGTCTGGCAGCATCCACAGGAAAATGACTCATGTTTCTCTGTGAGAGATGAGTTGCCAGATAAAACTGGAAGCGTGTGAATGAATGCTGGGAATGCAGAGGCATGTCATACACTCAGATGATGAGGTTAGAGACAATGAAATCTTATCTATTTGAAGTGTACTTAGACACGAGACGAATTATGTTGTTGTGTCTTTTAATTGCTCTTAAGGCGCATTGGGTGGTTGTCTTTGGTGGGGCTTGTTAGAGAGATAGTCCTACCGACCTTTTTTTTGACGCCCCTTTAAGACTAATTTAAAAGGCAACAACGATTTCCTGACTTCCTGCAGTATTAAGAGCCAGTGTTCACGATATCACTTTATTGCAGAGGTTAGTCGCTTGGTTTAAAGTGGGTCTCGATGAAAATGCATTTGATAAAAAGTAGGTCTATTCTGTTGATGTTTACACCGAGGTGGGTAAACTCCTTAAGCACTTCGAAGCTACTGTTGTCAACAGTGACGTTTTGTCCTAGTCCTTTGACAGACGCTGCTTTGTGTGTTGACAAGGCCAATTCGCTTCGCCTGCTCTTCGATTGCCGTAGAAGCCTTTTTGACGGCACGCTGGGACTGGCAAATGATATCGATGTCGTCTGCGCCCTCCTGCAGCTGGACGGATTTGTTAAAGAGAGTGCCTTCCGTGATGAACCCTGCCCTGCGAAATGTTAAAGAAACCACATGATAGCACAAATCCTTGCCAATACCCGGTACACACTGGAAGTAGTTCAGAAGTAGTATTTCCGAACTGGCTTCGCATCGCGTATTTTCCGAATTCGGCTTTAAACTCGATAAAAACATAGCGAGTCTCAACTAAAGTCGCCGGTCTCTCCTAGGATTTATCCTAATGTAAAAATTTCGTCTATCGTCGCTCTGACAGGCCGGAAGCAGGGATATGCCTTTGTAGTTCTTGTAGAGCAATGGAGAGTCCCCCGCTCAGGCACTCTCTATAGTCTCTGGCTTCTTCATGGGTGTTAAGGCGTCCAACGTTAAATTTATTTTCTGCTTTTTCTTTTTGGAAAGTCGAGTTCCGAACAACTAAGGAGACTCTATACAAGATCTTAACCATCCCAGTCTTGTTTTTTGCGCTGAAGCATGGACACTGTCGGAAGTGGAAGAATATATCCTCGGTTGTTGGTTGAGGCCCAGATTCACCCCGAACTGTAGCGCCTGGACTACGGACGTATGAATAAGTCTTGGAATTGTGTATAATTGCATACTTTTCTGCTGATTGCTCAAAAATATTTGACGTGTGTATCACATTGAAGCCATTCTCTCTTTCTGATCTGATTGACAGGAATGTCTACAAAATCCACTACCACCTTAAATCATCATCAACCAAAACAGAAATCTAAGCGAACCCTTCTACAATTTAGACCTAACCTTTCCTGACCTAATATGTACTTAAATCCCAGACAAATAGCGCCGACAAAACTAATAAAAAGTAACTTCACGAACTTGTTCCTCGGGCCACCCGTAAGTACCTTCGCAATTTGTTGCTATCATTTGATCTGTCTCGACCTTAAGTGCTTAAAATGGTTGACCTTTACTGTTATACCCAACTTAAATCAACAAAGCTCCTCGAAAAGAATTTTAACCAACAATAGCTTCACTTACGAGTAAAAGTACCGGAACCACATGTGCACGACCCTAGTATATTTCCCTGCATAGTGTAAATTAAAAACTTTAGTTTATTTAAAAATTAAAAAAAATTTATTTTATTTTCATGAGGATCAGAACCTCTTTATTCTACTGAATCTAAATTAAGACTAAAAACTTATCTTCTAACAAAATAAACTTAACACCTAAAACTTAAGTCTATGCGGCGGATAGGGGAATGAAAGAATGGGAAAAGAATGTGTCATAGGACACGGCAGGTGTTCGCTCCAGACGTCAAGTCAGCAACATGAATCTGGAGCGTGTTTATGTGAGTCAACATGAGCCGGGAGCGTGACTTCATGATGACTTGGATACTATTGGGATTTGATGAGGTAGGGAAAAAATGATGGGATGGATGGAAGGAATGTTCTTAACTCCTCCCCGCTGAAACTCAAACGTCCGCGTTTGACAACTTTTTTTTTTTTTTTCAAAAAAACGGGATTTGGTGGATCCTAACTGGCTTTGGTGGTGGTATTTCTTCCTGTGCGTTGATCTTTACTTGGCAGGGGATGTGTGTTGATGATCCTGGTATTGCGTTTTCCATCTCTTTGTTTTCTTTGTTGGCTTGAACTGGTCCTGATGGTACTTCTTTCTTTTCTCTGTTCCTTTCTTCGAAAACGTTGGTGACTTGGATTCGTGTTGATCGCTTCTTCTTGATTAGCTTAACTATGAGGGCCAAGGCAAACATAAGTAAGGCTATTACTATGACGAGGTTTGTTATCGTAATAGTGCGATGTTTAGACTCTAAAAGTTTTATATCTTCGGTATTGTTGATATGTAGTTCTTTCAGCATTTCCAATGATAATAATTCTTCTATGTCCTCTGCTGTAGAAAGTTGTGCTATGGCGGGTAGTGGTTTAAGTGTGGAAACTATGATGTCGGATGCGTAGGTCTTGTTTTCAATTTTTATTGTCGAATTTTGAAATTTGATGATAAATGTGCCAGTTAGTTCGAAAGTGTTATTGTTGTCCTGTATTAGAGTGCCATTGAACTGGTTAAGCAGGATTAGTCCAGGTGAAATTTCGTCTACTGTTGATACATGTTGATTATTAATCTTTGTACAATTTGCTTTTATGCTCTGAAGGAGGTTAGGGATACAGGAAGTGCCGCTTAATTCTACAAGATAATTACTGGGGCAAATTGCCAAATTATTATATGACTTACAATCTATTTTTATTCCGAATATTGTGTTTTGACACTTTAAAATTTGTTCATACTCTAGTTTGTTTATAAAATTATGTTTTTTTACGGATTTTATTAGTATTTTATTACAAGTATTCAATGCTACGCTTGGTATGCTTACAATATAAATTATCAAACTTGAGTTTGTAGCTACTTTGATTTCTGCGAGGTTTAATGCCTCATCAATTGTTTCATAAGGAATATTTTCGTTTTTGAGCAAATTTCTTGCTATATTTATTTCTGCTACAGATAAAATATATGAGTTTAAGACTCCTTGCTTCGCCCAATGTATGGCGTATTCTATGTTAATAAGTTCTTCTTTAAGTAGTTTGATTTTTTGTTGGGTAACAGTTACAATATTGTTTTTAAACATATCTTGGGTTGCCATTTTTTTCAAAACTTCGTTTGTTACATTAGTTATTTTATTTACTTCGTTAATTATGTCTCTATTTATTAACACTTGTTTATTATTGTTTCTTAATACATTATTTATTTTGTTCTTAGCAATTTCAAAATCATCGTGGTCAGGGTTGCCTGCAACCCATTTCCATGCAGTTCCTAAAAAATTTAGCGACCTTTTGTTTTTATTTTTTGGTTTAAGCCTATCCATTAAATTGATGATTTGTTTTAATTCATGGAACAAGAACGGATAAGAGGGATGGCTTTTGCTAATGTTGTGTTCTATTGTGTCTTTTATATTGTTTATTATCTCTTCACACGGTTCCAGATCTATAATGTGGACAATTTTGAAATGCCCATTTTGAATTTTTGCTATTCCTGTATCTATAGCTACTAGCTCACTTAATGTGTAGTCTAGTATTTGAACTTCGGCTCTGCAGCCTACTATAAGAAACCTAAGGAGAGAAAGTAGAAATGTTGATAACAATTTTTAATTTCGAATGTGGCTTTTATGGATAATTTTTCCTGATTTTGTTTTAACTGTTGACTTGAAGTTTTCCTGAACTATTTCTTTATTATATCGATTCGTTAATTTCGATCCTAATCGTTTGTTTATTTTTACGTAAATTTGATCACCTGGGTTATAATCTTTAGCTTCCTGTTTTCTTTTATTATGATACTTAAGGTCTTTTTCCTGTTTCTCCTTGAGTTTTTCGATGTTACTTTGCCTGGTTTTTTCATAATCTTCTGGTCCGAAAAGGACTGTCCTACCGAAGAAAAGGTCCACTGGTTTTTTCTTCGTAGTGGAATGGAAAGAGTGATTATATTCATTAGTTGCTTTTTCCAGAAGTTCTTCAAAATTATTGTTATAAGTGTTTGGTTTGATGCACCTCATGATTTCGGCTAGGGTGGAATGAAATCTTTCTACTTGACCGTTTATTGTGCTTTTATAAGGGGGAGTCGTGAAGACTTGTATGTTTAGTTCATCTTTTAGCATAAACGTGATACTTTCAGAATTGAGTGATTTTTCATTATCTATAACTATGTATTCGGGTACGCCGAAACGAAAGATAATGTCGCGGAGTGGTCGTCTAATATCTTCTATTGCTTTTGACTTTATATATTTAGTCATGGCGAACTTTGTAAATTTATCTATTGCAGTTAAGACCAAGTGTTTCTCTGTCGAAAATATGTCAACGTGTATTATGTGTCCTGGGTAATTTGGTATTGGGGTTTTTTCTAATTTGGGGTTATTTGGATGACGTTCGTATTTGCTTTTTTTGCACAATGAACATAATCTAGTGATCTGTTTGATTTTCTTTTTCATCTGGGGAAAATAGTATGTTTGAATAATTTGACTCTTATTTTCTTCCGGGCCACGATGTGCTCTGTTGTGGGTTTCTACAATTATTTCATTTTGTCGTTCTTCTGATGGAATATCCTCAACTTCTACTCGAGTAAATCTTATCTTATAGTTACTAAAATAAAGGGGGTAAATTTCCTGGATTAAGCCCATAACTCTTTCTGTGGTCATTATTCCGTTAAGGATGGTTGGGTTAAGAAATCTCTTAAAGATTCCGATTAAATTTTCTGTAGTGTAATAGGGTTCGGTTATAATGTGTTTCGTAAATTTTGGGAAAGGTGTTTTATGTTCATGTGTAGATGCATTACCAGTTTTTAAAATGAGTTGATTCCTGAAAACGTTTATTGGTGTTTCGGTTAGTTGAAACAGGATGTGTGACGAGTTTTCTTCACTATGTACAGTAGATGTTAACGCAAGAGGATTTGAGAGTAAGGCATTTGTTTGTGGGGGACGGGATAGAGCATCTGCTACGACATTTGATTTTCCTGGAGTGTATTTTAGTTCATAATTATATTCTTCCAATATTGCCTTCCATCGCTTCATCTTAGTGTTTGTGTTCTTATTACTAAGAGCGTATGTTAACGGCTGATGGTCCGTGAATATAATTACTTTCTTTGCTCCGTATAGGAAATTACGTAATGAACTTAAGGCCCATATTATGGAAAGCATTTCTTTCTCATTTGTAGCATATGATTCTTCAGTTTTGTTAAGACTTCTGGATAGAAACATAATTGGTTTACCTTCTTGGCTCAAAACTGCTCCAAGTGCACAATTTGAGGCGTCGGTAGTTAGTTCGAAACATTTGTTAAAGTCAGGATAAGCTAGCATGACATCTTCAGAAATAAGGGAATTTTTTATATCCAAAAATGCTTTTGATGCGGCTGCATCAAGATGAATTGGTTTTAATTTCGATTGGGACTTGGACACTCGTCCATCTTCTCCTCTGAGAAGGGCTGTCAAAGGTCTCGCTATCTTCGCGTAATCATGAATAAACCGTCTATAATATCCTGATAGACCAAGGAAAGATCTAAGGTCTCTTAAAGTTTTTGGGATGGGAAATTCAGCAATAGTGTTGACTTTTGTGGGATTGGTTTTTATACCTGATTTAGATACTATAAACCCTAGGAATTCGACTTCGGGTTTTAGAAATTCGCATTTATCCATCTGGACTTTTACATTGGCTTCTTGTAAAATTTTAAAAATAATTTTAAGATCTTCGAAGTGTTCTTCTTCGGTTTCGCTAAAGATGATAATATCATCAATGTATACATAGCATCGGATGCCAATATGCTCTCTTAAGATATCATCTATAGCGCGCTGAAAGATTGATGGGGCATTTTTCAGCCCAAAAGGAAGCCTCGTAAACTCATATTTGCCGTTATTAATAGAAAAAGCAGTTTTTTCTATATCGGCATCTTTCAAAGGAATTTGGTGGAATCCACTTTTTAGATCAATGATCGTAAAGAAGTTACATTTACCTAAATTGTACAGAACATCGTTGATTTCCGGTATAGGGTACCTATCCGGTACTGTGATTAGATTTAATTTTCGATAGTCAACGACCAAACGATATTTTTTTATTCCTGAAGCATCCAGTTTTTTCGAAACGATTATTATAGGAGAATTATAAGGGGACCTCGATGGTCGAATTATTCCATTTTCTAAAAGGTCATTTATGAGTTTATCTACTTCGTTTTTCAATGCCCTTGGGTAAGGATATGGCCTTGTGTAAACAGGTTCGTCGGACGTTGTTCTTATTTCTCCTTCTACCTGTGTTATGTAAGTTAGATTTTTATCTGGTTCACTAAAAAGGCTAGAAAATGTATGTATGATTTGTTTGACTTGATTTTCTTGATGTGTTTTTAAATGAGATGTTCGAATATTGATGCTATTTACTGCCTGAGTTTCATATTGCTTAAGGGGAAAAAGGTGTTTTTCTTTTAGAATAAAATAGTTTTTATCAGTGTGAATAACCGCTCCTAACTCCTTTAGAGTATCATTCCCAATAATACCATCAAAGGAGTCAAGTCCGTTTAGTATAAAAAATTTAATGTTTCCGATTTCTGTTCCCATAATCTCGAGATTTGTATGATGTGTAATTTTAATTTTACCGCTAACGGAATTTGCAAAAAAAGGTTTTTGATTAGGAATGGGGTTTCTAACATATCGAGACTGCACATAATTTTTATTTGATCCTGTATCTAGTAGAAATTTTAATAGTTTTCCACTCTTCGCTTTGAATTCATAATACGGTAGCGAAGAGTGTTTTAGTCTTAAAAAATTAAGCTCTTCAAAATCGTCACAAATTTCTAGAACTTCTTCAGTTCCTGGCTGAATATAGTCGACAAGTGTTTCCTCAGGAATCAGATTATCTTCTATTTCCTGGTTATAATTGTTCATATCCTCTTGAGTTGCATTAATATGAAAATTGGGTTGAATATTGTTTGATGTAGGTAACTGTTGCGATCTTTGTGCAAATTTAGTTCTGGTTTGCAAACTCTGCATATTTTCTCTAGATTCTAACTTTACTGGTTTTTGTGTAAATAAAGGCTGTGCCCTAGGTGTAAAAGTTGGTCTTGGCCCTGACTGAAAATTATTATAGTTGCTTCTAAATTGTGGGACGTAAGTCTGGTTGTAGGTTTGTGACTGATATGCGTTATTTTGGGGAGCTGAATAACCTGGTTGGGGATTGAATCTACCTTGATATTGTACGGGTCTTTGATTATTGTAATACAATTGACGATCATAGTTTGGCTGTTGCTGGAATGCCGTTTTATTACCTGCTACGTGTGGTTGCTGTAATCTACGCGAAGAAAAATGAGGGGGCGAAAGTACTTGCACTTTTTTCAGAGTACCTTGTGCATTCATAGCATAATTTGATCTGAAATTTTGATTGTCTAACTTTAGACAGAGGTGTAGAGCCTGCGGAAGATCGACTGGCTCTCGTATTCCAAGTAGTCTGGGAAGGTCTCCTTTTAGACCCCTTATAAAAGTATCTAGAGCTTTATCTCTATATGTCTGAGTGAACAGGGCAAGAGATTCACCACTTATGTCCATACAAGATATTCTATTTAAAATTAGAGATAAATGGGAGTAAACTGTTTGGTAAAATTCTTGAACCGTTGAATTTCCTTGAATTAAGGATGTCATTTGATACTCTAACGTTGTGAGATCACGCTTATCGGCGTAATGCATTATTAGGCAACGAGATATACTCGGCCAATTAAGTGGAGTATTGTACGACTCTAATGCCGCATCTGCTCTCCCAATAATTTTATTACGAATAACGTTAAGTATTCCGTAATATTTTGCACTTCCTTTTATAGGTTCGTATATTTGTAATATGCGCTCTACACTTTTCTTCCAAGAGTTAAACTCTTGAGGATCTCCGGAGAAAGTACGTAGACACCGTACCACGTCGGGTATCTTGTCTAAATCCTCCAGTTTATTACGTTGGTCGACTGAGATTATTTGATCATTTCCCTGGAATTGATCGTGATATGGGTTAAGAAGGTTTTGTACAAGATTTCGACCTTCGCTATCAAAAACTTGACGAACTATAGAACTTATTAGGATGTTTAATTCGGGGGTTGAATTGATATCTGAGGAAGGATTAGTGTTTGAGGAACTGGATTGGAAAGAACTGTTTTGGTTTTCCAGTATGGTATCTGGAATATTACTAGTGGATCTGGCTGGACCTGGTTGGCCGCCTTCAGCCAGACTATCCCTAGCTTGAAGTCTTGTTAAAAGCATAGTGGTTAAAACTTTTTTTTTTTTTTTTTTTTCTTTTATTTTCTACTTCTATTATAAATATTCAATTTAAATTTTCTTTTAAAACTTTTACCCTTTGATTTTAAAATTACTTAAGATTTTCTTTTCTTCACAAAATTATTTTACAAAAAAAAAAAAAAGTATTATAATAAAAAAAAATTCCTTACAATAAAATGATGGCGATTATTTCCATCGCTGGTTTGTTGCTCGGGTTCTGTTGATTCCGGATCAGGTTCTCTTCTGTTGATTCTGGATCGGGTGGTGCGGCTAGTTTTTACAAACTACCGTTTTGCTCACTGTGTCCAATTTTTTATTTTTTCACTGTTCACTGTGGGCTACTCCGGGGCCCTTTAGTTTTTCACCACAACACGATTCCGGGGACCAGTAGGTGCGAAACGAAAATTTATGTTTAAAACACGCACGGCGGCTGCTTGAGGCGACTGGCTGTATTTTCTTTTTAATCGGGAGCACGGCGGCTTCTTGAGGCGACTGGCTATTAAGCTAAATACTCCGCGTAACACAAACTTTCTTTTTTACTTTAGTAAACTAATTACTCGCGACACTACCGGTCCCTGCTCGGGCGCCAATTAAAAACTTTAGTTTATTTAAAAATTAAAAAAAATTTATTTTATTTTCATGAGGATCAGAACCTCTTTATTCTACTGAATCTAAATTAAGACTAAAAACTTATCTTCTAACAAAATAAACTTAACACCTAAAACTTAAGTCTATGCGGCGGATAGGGGAATGAAAGAATGGGAAAAGAATGTGTCATAGGACACGGCAGGTGTTCGCTCCAGACGTCAAGTCAGCAACATGAATCTGGAGCGTGTTTATGTGAGTCAACATGAGCCGGGAGCGTGACTTCATGATGACTTGGATACTATTGGGATTTGATGAGGTAGGGAAAAAATGATGGGATGGATGGAAGGAATGTTCTTAACTTGTATGTCCTTTAGGAATTATTCAACTCTTTTATCCCGTAAAACCATTTAAAAAAATAAAATCCTTCAGAACGAGCAAAGAACTCGTCGTAAGGAACACAAACTAAAGTCAATAACAGCCACAGGAAAACAGAGTCGTTTTCCAGTTCACTTAATAGCACTGGTGCGCAATTTAAAAGGATAACATTGCACACGGCTCACGCGAGAATGTATCCTTTTTTTGTGCACAAATGAGGAACAACTCGGTTTAAACAAAAAAAAACATTTTTCTCCTTCTGTTTGCTTTATATTTTCCCCCTATTATGTGGGGGATGATGGAAGTAAAAGAAGGAAAGAAAAATGTCAACAGCCGTAGAGTTCCAGGAATGAGATGACTGGGTCACTAGATGTACAACGTTCATAAGTACCTACCTCGGTTGATTGCCTTTTGCCTTCAACCATCCTCGTCATTAGCATAACCGTGTCTGGAATATATGTTTAACGGTAAAGGTAACCAAAAATATATGCATTTATGTAATCAGGCAAAGATACATAGGTAGGAAGGTATACATTTCCGTGAAGGAAAGGCACTCGGTGCACTGCAGCCAACAGCAGCAGGAGCATAATAAGGCACAAGGACTTTTAAGCAAACAAAGTATTTAAAATTCTATCTGCAGTGGTTTGTAGTGGGATGTCTGTGTGCATAAGGATTCATAAGTGCCGTATGGTATGTGGAGTATACAGTATACTCCGCGCGTTGGAGGAGAACATTTTCAAAGGATCTTGTTATAACAGGATGCCGAGGAGATAATAAAACATTGTGTGTGGTGAATTTGTTTCTCTTTTTTTTAATGTTTAACTGGAATGTCGTATTGTACTTCGTGTGGAGGAAGTGGTTTAAATACTTTTTTTTTTTTTTTCTAGACATTTAGAGCACAGAAACTTGGAGTAGTTGTAGAAGGACAACGAAATTGGGCGGTTGTGCAAGTAGGTGTTGGGTGTTGTCGACTGTGTTGTGCAAGTTTATAAGAAAGTTGAAGTGAATAGTTTTTTTTGTTTCGAAGGAAAAATACATCCTTTCCGTTGTGACTTAAACCAAATTCCCAGCAAAATTGGAGGCCAAATAACAAAAGAGGTGAAGTTACTTATTGGGGTCGTGTAAAGTGCGGTCTCGTAGTGTTTTTGACTATTTTTGTCAAATTTTGTTCACGCAATATCCTAGTACCTTCGAAATCCTTAAAATCCCAGATACCGTGCTCAAGAAATTTAAAAAAAAAAAGTCAAAGCCTTGTGGTGCAACTTAATTCCCGTGTCTGGTCATCGACCGCTCCAAGCTGGACGCAGTAGCACTAGGAATGTGACCACTCACTTAGTGCCTTAGGAGAAGAAAGAGTTTACCATAAGGACGGTCTTACTTACTTACTTAGGTGGCGCTATAGTTCGCGGTGAGCCTGGGCCTTACCCAGCAAACCTTTCCAGTTAGCCCGGTCCTTAGCTAACTGGTCGGACGGTGTGTCTTTAAAATTTTAGCTACATGTCAGGTATGTTCGGAATTTTTATTGAGAATCAGCGATGCCATTGTGCTTCCACGATCTGAATGGCTACATAAGTCGGATTGTATTTCAGTTATGTTCATAAATTGTTGCTGGCTTCTTTGGTCAGAGGCTTAATGCGACCCCAAAGAAAAAACATCGAATGGCGTTAAATTGAACCATCAGGGCGACCAACAGCTAACATAGTATTGTATTGTATTTGTAGGAGGCTATCCGTCGTTGAACAGCAGCACTTAGTCCCTGAAAGACCATCGTACTTCGGCCGAAGGCCTACCTGTGCAAGACAGTAGCCCTTTTGTGGTTTATATAGTCCGTACTCAGGCCTTTGCAAACCGAAACAGGTCAGCAAGTTCGAGCGTAGCCGGATCGTCATACTTGGGAATGAAAGTGCCCAAGGCAAAATGCCTGATTTGTGCAAAAGCAGGACAGATTGCCTTCAAGTGCATGCTTACATACCGGGAGCTCCAGTCTTCTTTGTCTATGACTTTCTCTGGATACAAATTCGTGACCGAATAGCCGCTGTTTATGCGTTTTGTAGCATTCGCCATAGTATCATCGCAGTTTTTCATCTTCCTTAGGCCCGGTCCATCCCATCGTACTTCCTGGATGACAATAGAATTTGCCTTGTAGCAGGCTGCGAAGCGAACTCCAGCACATTTCCTGTTAACGGTGTCAACGTTTGCTTTTTAGGTTCAAAGCTAACTATCCTTACTTGATTCCCTGGGGTTGAAAAAAGGTGAAATGATCAACATCCGAGGTTTTTTCTAGTTGGTACTCGGACTCACAACACCCAATATGAAGGGATACCTATTTTATTACAGCCCCTAGGACAAGGAACCAGTTGAAGTTGAAGAGGATGCCGCTCATTGGGGATGTAAGCGCTGTCGTTGGGCTATAAGGTGTTCATTTGCAACCATTCTGCAATCCTGGCTAAGCCTTAAAAAATTCTGATAGGACTGAGCTCCGAATAAGTCGAAGTACCTCATCTAAGGTTTACATGCTTTAAATACGTCGTTTTGACTACAATTGTAGGCGCTACCGTTGACAAGAATTCTTCCTTTGCCATCTGGATCGAATGAAGAATATGTACCTTAACGTAAAAAATTTCTTCCATCTCCTTCACATTCCAAAGGCATTAAGACTCAGGCTCGAATCGAGGAAGTACACGCCCCAAGTTCACCGCATGTGGGTCCAGGGTAGGAACTGGAAGGCAATGGACAATTTGTCGACGCCTGTTTCTTAATATATTGCTCATGTCTTCTATTTGAAAGCGTCAATCATTTGTAAAGCTCTCAAACGAATGGCTGTCAAATAGTTTCAGCTACAAATGCTTGGCACAACAGACCGTATGTGGTCCAGGGTCTAGCTTCTCGCGACCATTCGTGTCATGTGTGTTATATATTTGTTACACAAATGGAAAGGACTCACAGTTTGGATCCATCTGAAAGCCTTTTTGAGAAGCTTTCTTATAACAGCTATTACTGACGTTTGTCAGACATTCGCGACAGGTGGGACCGTGAACTTTTTGGCGTTTTCTGGGATCCGAACCTGGAACTTCTTGCTCAGTAATCTAACGCACTAACCACTGAACTGAGGCACCCAACATGTTCAATAGTTTCAGCAGATCCCGACCTGAAAGTGTCTCTGAGACTGTTAAATACATGCAGTGTCTTCCAGTCAGAAGTTCTAGCTGTACTTAGGGCTGTGGAGTTACTAGAGATGAACTCAATTTCCAATCAGGATATTGCCATTTATATCGATAGTCAGGCTGCACTCAAAGCGCTAGAATCGAACATCATAAAGTCTGAGATAGTCAGGAACTGCCGCATAATGCTAAAGGTATTATCCACGCAGAACCGCTTAAAACTATGCTGGGTGCCGGGGCACTGGGGTATAAAAGGGAATGAACTTGCTGATGAATTGGCAAGGTATGGAGGAGAATTACCAACAGAAGAAGCCGTGGATATCAAACCACCTTCATGCGAAGTTAAGGCAACCATTAAGGGCAAAGTATACATAGCAGGTCACAGGGTATCCAAAGCCTTGTGGCCAGAATTCGACCGGAAAAAAAACTAGGGAAATTCTAAACAGAACTCAGCTAAGAAGAACTGTAGGAATCTTGCCCGGACACTGCCTTCTGTGGAAAGCACGCCAAGAGACTGAGCCTTACAGACACGGATGTATGTAGATACTGTAACGACATATGTATGCGTCGAAGAGGACATCACACATATACTGTGTGAGTACTAGGGAATAGCTCGAAATCGTAGGAAGTACCTACGTAACTACCTTTTCAGTAACCTAGAAGAGGTAGGTCTTATCAACCAAAGCAGGTTACCTACATACATAGATTCTGTAGGGAAATTTCAGTGAAAGTGTTTAGGTTTCCATTTGGTTTTATGGTCTAGTGTCTTATGAGGTTTTCCTCATAACCCTATCTAACCTAACCTAACCCTCAGCTCAAATTGGGACTTTGTTTGACCAGCTCTTGTCAGAATATTTCTTCCTTTGACAGTTGAAGACGTGATAGTAGAGCCAACTGTCAAAACTCGTTACGAATGTATGTATGTACAAAGGAAATCTTTAAAACCCCATATGTCTCTCAAAAGTTTATGGTCGATGGTTGAACAATTTCTCGTCCTTCCATCCTCTCCACAGATATCCCCAATTGCATTCCCAAATGCATGCAATATTCTCTGCCAAAATAACGTTTTCTACGTCTAACTTTCATCCAAATCCGAATCGAGACCAGATTTCGCACATAAAAAAAAGTACAAATTTTAAAATTCAGCACAAATCCTTCTGAACTTTCCAACAAAACTACATAAATGCAACGCATTAACACTTTTTTTCCGCTGTCTGCACACATTCATCCTATTTACACAGCTGGCTTCCATCGAACCCAGTTTCCACAAACTTTCTGAAGCGCATTCTCACATAGTTAGCACTACACATCCATCCAATAAGCTGAAGAATAAGAACCAAACGAAGCAAGTATTGTCTGACGAGACATGACATGAATACAAATTTACGATTTTCGGATTTTCCATCCAACAAATTCATGTTAGTAGTTACAAAATAAAATGAGATACAAAAGTATCTACATACCGCGCGCCGGCTCTCTCTAAAAGATTTCCATCGCTCACGACTGTGCCAAGGAATACTCGTAAACAAACGATAAAAAAAAAACTAAACAAAAAGAAAACAAGTAAACGACAAACAAAAAGAATTTTCATGATAAAGTCATGTCAAGGAATAAGCGATAGGAACGATGTCTTCGTTTCGAGGCACACAGATACGATACGGATTGCAGACGGAGCATTAGCTCGCTTGGCGTGAAATTCGAGAGTCGAAAGTGCACTTGTGTGAGGGTTAGGATATGGATGTTCGTCGCTTTAAGACAGGAAGACAGACACTTGATTCCTGGAAACTCGACTCAACCCTAAATTGGGGATTAGAAAAGGATTTCTTATGCCCTCGTGGTGTTGGTGCAGCAGAACGTCTGTGCCGCGCGTCATAGGGTAATTGTCTACAAACCAGTCGCATGTGTAATTGCACTCATTCTGGCGGGGATGTGGGGAGTTTAAATTTAGAACTCGCAGGAGGGAGTGCGCGAGGGCAAATTTGACTTAAAGGTCTGCAATCTGCATTAGTGTCGACACCGCGTCGGGTGTTGGTTGTGGAGCGATCTTTGACGGAGGTGTCTGGAGTTTAGTTCGCCAGAGAATGCTAAATTTAGCAACACGATGCTCCCAATTATGTGCAAGGTAATTCAATTAAACTGCAATCGCAGTGGTGAGATACCTACATATGTAGATACGTGACAGCCTTGTAAGTTTGAAGTGGATCGTATGGAGCTGACGTTGGATAAATGGGGGGAGTTTATGGAAAATGAAGGACTTGTGACAGTTATGGATGTAATTGACGAGGAGAGACATGAGAAAGGGTAATAAAATCCTTTAAATAGTTTCACTTTCTTGGGTTTTAGTGTCTTGATGACTTGTTTTGTTTTCTCTTTTGGGTAGAGTGAGTTTTTAATTGGTACCAGGTGTTCAGAGGAATTTTCAATCTCTCGTTGAGTTGCTGCACAGATCACGAATCACTTCATTGACCCATCACTTTAACTCAAAATTCAGTGGCAATTAGCTTTTTAGCAGGTCTTCAAGGTGCCAAATGTCGTCTGAGAATATGCTCTGAACCTTTTGGAACTAAGTGATGTTAGCTGATACATTCCAACGCGTAGAGCACACAGTCTTATTCTATTCTGTCAGAGGAATTCAAGATGTTGAACAGGTATAAACAAAAAAAAAATATTTGGCGCAACAGACCGTATGTGGTCCAGGGCCTAACTTCTCGCGGACATTCGTGTCGTGTGCGCTACATACATTTAAGTCCCTTCCATGACTTACAGTTCGACAGCTCGAGGAATCCGAGGCACCTAACGCCAGTTTTCGGAGCTCATATGATTCCAGCGAAAATCTGAAGTCTGGGGTAACTTGCATGTCAACCATTGACAGCTCCATAAGTTTTTAGTTTGGCTAAATCAGTACCCCGGTTCAGAGACAAGAGACAGCACTGGGTTTTTGACGAATTGAACTCAACTCGGTTTTTCGCACCCCAACGAATGATTGCATCAATATCGGAGCTAAGCTCGGATGACATTCGCTGCCGTTTTGACACCACAGCTTGGGGTCTCAGTCGTGGAGTCGATTAAGAATAAGCGAAGTCAAGAGTGCTGTCATCCGCAAAAGAATGGATTGAATTGCGAGTGAGAGAGAGAAGGTCGTTAATGAATATTAGAAACAGGGTCGGGCAGGGTACTGCACCCTGAGGTACACCAGCATTCGTAGAGAATGAGATAGAAGTACATATATCCGTCCAAGATACTACCGACACCGTAAGCCTGGATTTTGCTTAAGAGGGCACTGTTCTCTCTTATTCACAAAGTCATCCAACTGAAAGAACTCCATCCATCAAATGTCAATTGTATCTTTTACTTCTCTGCTCTAGGGTAAGACGAGTATATTCCCCCTTCAACGGAAGTTTGAAAACATTTTGCCCTTTTAATTAAATCGTCCAGCAATTTGTCCCTATCCTTAATGCAACAACTCATCCATAAGACGACAACGCATGAGACTTAGTTTCTACGACAATGGACAAAGAACTTCACAAATGCATGCGACTTGAACTGCAAACTGCACCCTAATCAAATCTAAATGCGCATGCGTCTCGCTTTGGTTGTTTGAATTCCAAAACAGCGAAAGGGTGATTAGAATGATTTTTATTCTCGGTCAAGATACTTTTTCTTTGTGTGTATCTACGACACTCAGCACACTGTGCACTTAATTTATTCAAAGAAAATTTGTTGCGTATCATTTTCAGTCTTTTTTTTTCGGGTTCACTGATTGAGTGGGTAAATGTTGAATGTGGATGGTAAAAAAAAAAAACACAGGAAACGTTGATAACCGGACACTTAATTACTGCGTTGCTATAAAGTGAATCTTTTGATTAAAAATTAATAAACCCACCCACGAGAAAAAAAAAGGGGGAAAACTCCTCCACGAAGACCGCTCAATTGAATCACTGTTTGCTCATTAAATGCAATAACTGCTTCCAATTGGATTTAATGACTATTTAGGTGGCACCCGGCATTAAATTGCTTTGCGTATTTTTTATTTTTTTTTTAATTTAATTTAATGATTTAATCTGAATTTATTTCATTTGAATACGCGAGGTGCTCAGTTGGAGTGGATTTAGTGGACTGATTAATAAAGGCGGACCGTTTTGTAGTTAATGTTACTGAAGCGACTCCATGCATGGAATGGAATGTGATAATGTCACGCTTGCTTTGGTTATGTAAGAAATTACAATAAATCTCTCTTTTTTCTGTTATAAGACAGAGAAAAATTCAACATTCCTTGAATCTATCTGGATGATGGGTGAAGTGCTTGAAAAGGGAATGGAAATCGGAAGGAATTTTCATTAAAAAAAAAAAGATTCGTGGAGGGTTGTGAAAGTATCCGTATCTTTTTGGAGGTAAATTTTCATTTCAGTCCTTGTGAGTTACATTTGAGGGTCTAGTTTGATTGTTTTGTTCTTTATTCTGTATCAAAACAGGAATCGCTACCCCTTTGCTACAATCGTCGAAAATTTATTACGTTTTCAAACCTATCTTCTACGTCCATCAAAACATTCTTCTTCTTTTCCCTTTGTTTGGCGAGGTTATGATCAGGATTATAGGGATCACAACCCTCTCACTTTACTGCAGTCCTACTGGTCCGCCTGTTGGGTTCGCCGATTCGACCGCAAAAAGTATCTGCAGGCCTCTTGCTTTCGGATCACTTCATCACTGAGGTCAATCAAATGCTGCTGTTTTCGCATTTGAGTGATCCAGGAGTTTTTTTTGGCCTGCCTCTCTTCCGCGCTTTTATGGGAACGTTGATTGAGACGTTGCCTTTTTGACAGGGTTCGTAGGATCCCTCCTTTGAACATGACAATACCAACTGAGCCGGCCGTGCTCCAATTCTTTCGAGATGGGTTCTTTGACTTGAAGGCTTCCTCGGATCGTCGAACTTCGAATTCGATCAAGATTTGTTACTTCTGCTGTCATGCGATGCATCTTCATCTCATCTAATTTGCGTTCATACTTTTTGTACTTTGTCCAGCATTGCGAACCGTATGTGAGCGCCGGACGGATAACTGCAGTATAAGGCCTTCCACCCATACAGCAAGTGCTAGTTGCAGGGACATTTGATCCTTACTTATAATGGCTCCATCGTCAGCAAAGAATAACTGCTGCACTTTGGCGTCCGTCAGTTTTCCTTCAAGCAGATAATTCAGGGCTGTAATAAATAGCAAAGGACTTAAGACGCTTCCCTGAGGCACACCAACTTTAATTGGGAACTCTTCGGTGACTTCGGGGCATATTACTCTTGTCATTGCTCCGTCATACATGTCCATTATCATCTGTACTTAGGGTTCTGGAACTCCTCGATGACTTAGCGCAATCAGATCTCTTGGTTGTCTATCGAATGCTTTTTCAAAGTCAACCAACACCAGATGCAAACCTTTAAGGCATCACGATGTTTTTTCATTGTGATCCTTATACTTTGGATTGCATCTGTGGTTGATTTCCCTCCACTGATTAGGCATTAGATCTCCTCTCATGAGTTTGGAGATGAGAATCATGAGCCATCTAGACCCGATGTCCCCATCTGTTTCCAAAACTCAGAGCGTAACTCGTCCGGCCCAATTGCTTTTCGCTTTTTGGAGGATTTGACCGCTTTCCCAACTACATCGACTGTTATGTTGGGTACTTCTCCATGGTTAGGAACGCCTCTTGGAAAATATAGCCGGGGAAACTGTTCCTTTAAAAGTTCCTCACAATACTGTCGCCGCCTTTGTAGAATTCGTCGTCCACAAGAAGTTGGCCTTGAGCATTATTAATGAACTTCGGCGAACGAATATCCTGAGCCTAGAAGAAGATATTTCCTCCAACTCTTTATACAGCCCGTCTATACTCTTAGCTTGAATTCGGGCGTACTTCTTCGCGATACTTTTGCAACGTTTACATTCCAATTCGAGCGAGCTTTACCATGTCTCTTCGGAGCAAAAGGTACTTGACAGATGGCCATTAAGGACATTTCTACTAAATTTTAATGATGAGGTTATAAAACTATAAATCAAGTTTGTACAAAACAAAGGATCTCCAATCAGCCGACATGCATCAACTCTTCCTGCAACCAGTGTGACTGTTCATCACAAAGTGTCGCCGCATGCCTCCAATCACCTTTATTAATTTGTTTCCATATGTTTTGCCCAAAAAATGAATTTGCACTCAAGCTACACCATCTGACCTTGACACAATCAACCAAAAAGACATTAATCATAATGTCTAGACCCCTCGTTTCGTAAAAATAAAATTTTTAAATCCCACTTTCACAATCCATTCCAATCCACTCCAATAAACATGTCGAAACGTGCAATTTTTTTGTACAATATGATGCCAGAGTCAGCGTATATCACTACCACCCTCGCATCTCCATCCGGCATAATGTACATAAATATTTGACATCAACGAAACCGAACCAAAAAAGAGAAAATAATTCGATCAATGAGCAATAGATACATTGCCCGTATTCCATGCACACACAGCATGCGACGGGATACATAAGTTGATGAATTACAGCCTCGCGATATTTGTATCTGCAGTCGACATTTGTACCCAGTGTGATGGTATAAATTTCATCGGAAGATAAAAGTATCTCTACCTACCTAGTGGCACTTCCTAATAACTTAAAAATACATTCTAAAGGTTCACTGGTCAGGTTCATGTCCCTTTGTAACATTTTCTACTGAACCAGCCGCCCATTCACTTCAAAGAAAATGACAACAAAAACAAAGAAGCAACAACCAAAAAAAAAAAGATGCAAACACAAAAACTGTTCAACAAATTATATTCTTAGCTCTGTTCGTTTTGAAATTGCTTTGCTCTTTTTGTGTGTATCTCTCCTTCGAATTTGCTGTTTCCTCTACTATTTCTCTTCTCATTTGGTTTTTTTTTTGTGTTCTCTTTACTTATTTATTCGTCATGAATGATGATGATGATATTTTATGACGATGACGGCGACGAACGAACGAAACGAACATGAAATATTTTTTGTAGTGTGCGCTCCGAAAGTCATAAGACGCAAACAGCTCAGTAGTTTTAATTCGAACTTCAAGTCGTAATGTGGTCTCAGGCGTACAGAGTAAGTGTACGTGCTGTTGTTTACTACCACTACTGTGTCGGTTGAATATTTTCGCGTGCGTGGTATAATTTTTTTTGTCCCTAAGTGCATAGTGTATCTATATGCAGTTGTATAGATACTATCTAGGGCACTAACCCAAAAAAAGAAAAAGAAAAATATACAAGACTGGTGGATCTAGGAAGTTTTCACTTTCATTTCGTGATCTTCTCGAAGCTATTACACTCATAGATGCAGATACAGATACAGATACCCTTTGTGGATTGCTTTTAACAAAGTTCTGCATTGTTATACGCGCGCGTTGTTAAAGTCTTCGTTTTCCTTTTTTTTTTATTAGAAAAAAATTAAATAAAAGTGCGTGCAGTTCATGATGAATAAAAAGATTTATTGTTGTTGCCCTTAAGTGCTGTGATTATTATCTCAATAGAAAAGAGGTTAAGCAAAAGAATTAAAAAAGTGCATCGGCATTCCAATGATGATGATGTGAAATTGTGAAATAAAATGTGTGTGTCCTTTCCAATCGTTAATCTTCAAGTTTCGCGTGTATCTTTTCGTTTAAAAAGTTCGTCGTTTGAAATATTTCTTTAAAGAGTCCTTTTTAAATGTCATTTAAATGCTAAAAGATACAACTTTGTGAATACTTGTTGGATTACATACCTACATCATTTCGTTTAAAAAATTTCTGAAGGAGTACGAGTATCTGTTGTTGTTGAATTGTGGTTAACATTATACGAGTATCACAGCATCTGTTGTGGTGATGTTCTTTTCTTTATGTAAAGAAAAGGAAAAAAAAAAAGAAGTGAAATTCCAGGAATTTAAAACGAATTTCAGTATCTTTGAGATGAAAATATGACCTTTGAACTAGAATTTATAGGAATTTTCAAAATTTTAAAAATTTTGTGAAAGCTTTTTAGGAATGAGTGGAGGTTAGAGATCATGCTTCTGGCTTTGTGTACACGAATTGAAAATGTCATGCAATACGAGATAAAAAGGATGAAACGGTCCTTTAAAAGGTTCAGAGTTACTTAGTTGAATAGGACAATCGGGGGATACACAAATTTAGGAAAAACATTTAAGTTTGGGGCTAAGGATACTGATTTTAAGGTTCATTTTGTCATGAACGCTTGAATGATGGATAATCAATGTTTCTGCAATCTCTTGTGTCATGTACCGAGAGTTTGACTCGATCAATGTCTTTTTTCTGTCTTCATTAACCTCGGTGGGCTTTCCTGAGCTAGGAGAGTCCTTGGGATTAAAGTCACCCGTTGCCACTGACGTTTCTGTAGAGCATCGCCACCGTAAACTTTACGAAACTATTTACAAGCTTCACTTGCATTTTTCCGTTTACGGAACTAAAAGAGTAAAATACGGCGAAAATGCACACTTTGGTCTTTAACCTGTTTGTAAAATCTGCAAAACACAGTTAATCCCGCACTATTTCTTATACAATGACGCTTTAATTGTCAGCTGTCAAATGTCATAGCAATAATTTGGACGCGCCTAATCTATTACTTTAAAAAATAAACCAACGCCACCTGGTCGAGAAATACATCGTGTGAGACCCAATATAAGGTGTCACAGATCTTGTCCTTAAGGATCATTTTAGAGTCTATTGGTTTTCTTTTCCTCAATGACTTAAAGAAGTTTCAGTTTCACTACGAATTTCTTAATGAGTCGGTGAGCTTTATGCGACTATCTGGTAGCATTTGAAAAATGCTTCCGCGGAAGATCTTGCTTTTAAACTGGTCAGCACTTGTAATAGTCTAAATTCCAACCCAAAAATGCTTCTGCACATGTTGCTTCCTTAGATGTTTATTTGTCCTTAAAATTTTACCGGATATGCAGCAGCTTTTATGCCCATCTCACTATTGCTTAGCTTTTGATATTTAGCGTCAGAAAATTCCTTCCTTGACAGCTTCGAGAGGGATATAGATTCTTTCTAAAATGGAGTTGTCAAGGCTTAAACCTCATGGATCTACTTTTTTCCTTCTTACTTTCGTGACTTATTGGGCAAAATGGACTCATTACTGGTCTAAGTAAACCGTTGACAACTTCCCATTTACCTAACCTGCCTTCATAACTTGGGAAAAAACTGTCAGAGAGTCGACTTTTTAGAAAGACGAACCCATTTGCCAAAGTAAGGCGAGAGTTTAACGAATCATGTCGTCGATGTCATTCGACATCATTCCCCTTTACAAGGGGAACCTTTTACGATTCTACCCTCATAAGGCTCTCTAATTAACATGACAATTCGCCGGTATAGTACATATTTCAAGAAGAATGTGTAACATTTGTTGGTTTCCTAGTCTGACCAATGTCCAAAAGGCTGTCTGCACCATTGGACCATGTTAAGTCGCACCTTTCTAGCTACTTACTGTAGCAGTTAAACCACGAGGATCGATCTCATATTCAGACTTCGTTCGATTGGGCTATAGACCAGCGGGATAGACATATTCGTATAGATGAGCGGCGCCCTAAGCCTATTCCGTTTTGTTTTCGGATGAAGGGTAAAGAACACATTGGATTCAGCTATTGGTCTACGTACCCATTGATGTTGTGCGTAGGCTACTCGTCTACCTAGCGTAGGCTAACCACGCCAGGAAACTCCAGTTGCGGAAGCCACGATAATTGAGGTACCATCTCATAAATACACGCCAGCGTAGATATGACTCGTTTCTTTTTTAAAGCATCTAAAAGAAAGAATTGAAAACTCTCTGGGATGCGGTCTGTTTCTTTTACAAGGTCTCCTTGAGTTAGATTCGAAACTGTCCGGCCAGGAGTCATCCGGTTCATTTGCTTTTTATTGCTGAGTGCATATCTTTCTCAAAAGGGTGATGTCGCTATAGAGTTCGTGGTCCTATTCTTACCTCTAGATATGGGTAACACCGACGGGATCATAAGTTGTAAAAAGAAAACCAAGGTTTCCTACATCCAGCGGTCTACATTAATGGAGTTAAATGTAAAAAACCCTGGACTGGGCTTGCTTATGCTTCATCCCAATAGGAGCTTGCTGCTCAGTTGCTTTTTAGATCCAAAGAAACTGGCTTTAAAGCGTGATTTTTTATTTGATCTCCACACTGTGAGATAGATTCATCAAGAGAGTATATAAGTAGATTAGCAAATCCCCTGACTACTTCGAAATTCAATCAGCCTATCGTGATGAGTTGACCAACGCGTCACACTGCTTGTTGTTTACAATTTATTCTTCTTATCACCATGGCACTAAACTTTGCCGTTTCTAATTTGATACAAGTGATAGCGTGAGGCACTAGTAGCCTGGTTCTGTTTGTCTGCAAAGATAAGTAGTTTCACGACCGTTGACATATGAGCTTTGAGCCATTTTCTGGGATCTTCAGAACACGAAGCTGAATGACAGTGTACCTTCTTATCTAAAACCTCTAGTGCGTCTTGAAGGTCTAGATTCTGTCTTTTTTTGATTTTGACCTTCTCTATCGTTATGGCTTTCTCTACTGTTATTCAGCTGTGTATGCCACGATATGACGTTGCAATATGCGGTCACTAAGTAGATTCCGTTTTGAATCTATTGTGGGTTTTCGTCTTGAAATTCTAGATATATTGTCCGCCTACTGCAGTTTCCTGCGTGGCAGGGACAGTCGCGAATAAGTTGCAGTTCGGGATTAAATGCAGTAGCAACTTGATGGGCGCCGTGGCTAGTGCGTTGGATTACTGAGCAGGAAGTCCGAATGTTGTTTCGTTCACGCGACACTTCGATCTCCTTAAGCTGAGAGGTAGCTTGGTTTTTTTGTTTTGCTGCTCTTATTTTTCTCTGCAGTGCTTGGATGTATGCCTCTTGAATCACTCATTTTAGGCATTCATCATCACGCCACAAGTTTTTTTTTGGTACCCTATGGTGGCCTTGGCTATTTCTTTGATTACTGTGGGATACTGGATCTACTGGTTGTATGCATCTACGACGTCTATTGTTGAAGGAGGCACATTGAATACTTTTTCGCTCAGAAGCCCCCCCTGTAGCCTCTGGCATCACTGTCTTTACCAATATTCTCAAACAATCTGACGACCCGCGGAAAAAAAAGTCGAATTATACGAGTACCAAGTAGCTGCATGGTCTTCGAATTATACTGTTCCTTCCATGTGGCCTTTTTCATTCTTTTTACCACCCTATTCCAGTTATTAAATCTTTATTAGTTTTCAAATCTTGTTTTCACTTAAACCCTTAACTTGAACTGCCAAATAGTCGGTGGCAGTACTTTGACACCACACCATTCGTAATGGGTGCGTTCAGAGCTGTTACAATATTTATGACTCCTTCGTGATAGGTTATAAGAATTTTTAAAAACGTTTGCGTTATTTTTGCACTAAAATTTGTAGATGGTCGAATTTCAAAGAGTGGGGATGAAATTCTCTCAGAGAGGTAAAATTACGAAAAGTAAACTAACGCGTTAAACAAGAAATTTGCCCACTTTTTAAACGTCAAACTTTAAAGAGAGTTCGCGAAATATGTTTGTGGCTTGTTTTTTTATTTTATTTTATTTCGGTTTTGCTCCATCTTCTTAAATTTAGCACACAAAACAAAATAACCAAACAAGCCAACAAAAAAATGTCGTAGAGTAATTTGACAGATTTCACAAATTCGCAGCATGGGGAAATTTTTAACTCTCGAATGCTCTCTCTTTTACGAAAAACGACGAAATTTTTGCGTACACCAATAGGATCTTGTAAAAACTCGTAAAATTTTTTACAAATTCGTTGTATTGGGAGGCTACGTGAACAAACCTATTTGTACGTGTGCAATCTTTTAGTCCACTTCAATCAAAAAAAGCATTCCCCTCACTTTAAATTTATGTATACGAGTATAAATCATATTTCAAACCCCACTTCCAGATTTAAAAAGTTAAAAAAATACCAAAAAGAAAGACACTTTAGTGTAAAATGTCTCCAAAAAGTTCTTAGAAATACGTCAAAAGTAAATTTATGGCCATAAAAGTGAGCTAATATAAAATAGAAAAAAATGAATGCCAAAATCTTTAAAAATAAACATCTATAACCAAAAAATCATTCAAGAAAATGTAATTTCCTGCCGACAACCTACCTCACTCTCAATAATAAAAAGAAAAAAAAAGTAAATATAAACTTATCCATCTACGATATTACCTCATTCCGTCGTTCCTGCCATCAAACAACTCAATAAAAAAAAAGATATAGAAACCTCACATCACAATGAAGTTCCCCGACTACATCCCTAACAACATGGTGGTAAGATAATTGCAAAGTATTGCATTTTATAACGTATTTCCTACCACAAAATACTAATTAGTAACTTATATTGCTTTATTGCTACTATATTGCGCCTTGAGTGGGTCTTGCCTAATTGTGCATTGTGTTAATCAGAGTGTGGATATGCTGATGTGCACCTTTCGTAACCACTTTGTAAACTTTAATTTCTCTTTCCTATCTGTTTGCATTCAGGGTTCACCCACGCGTATCCAAAGAATTTATTTATCTATTTTTTTTTTCCATTTTTTTTTTTATTTAAATTAAACTAACTAAACAACGAGATATGCGCGTATAAAAGATACATATATACTCTGTGTCGTGTCATGGAGAACATGGTTGTCTAAATTTATTTTTTTAGGGAAAGCGACGACGCGCCACAGGGCTGAGATGTTTTGCCCCTCTTTGTTTACTTACCGGCCGTTCGTTCATTCAGGCGTTTCTTTTTCATTCATGTTTTCCTCTTACGCATATTAAATCTTATCGCAATCGTAAAGTCTAACTTCCGATTGATATTTCACTTTAAATAAAATGATAAAATTATGTAAATGTATTTTTTTCATTTTCCGGTCATTGAATTGATAATTAAATTTTCCATTCATCCACACGGAGATACACATTCTAATGGTGACTTTCGTTTTTTTCTTTTTTTGGTTTGCAGGGTGATAGAACCACATGGGAGTACCATACAGTTGCAGTGACAAGAGTACCCGGATACGGATTCGGTATCGCTGTTTCAGGAGGACGAGATAATCCACATTTTGCCAATGGCGATCCGTCGATAGCCGTTAGTGATGTACTCAAAGGCGGACCAGCAGAAGATCGATTGCAGTAAGTGGTTGTTTCTTTATTATTCTAGATACTTTAGTGTGTGAGATAATTGAGATGGGGATTTGCCAGAGGAGATAGAGAGGAAAACATTTTGAGATTTTCAGATATAAATTGTACATTTTATTTGGCATGGAAGTATTCTTAAGTGGATTGACAAGAAGCAGGGAGATTTATGGACGTGGGGCATTAAGTAATGTTTGACAGCGGGAGAATAGTTAATAGATTCGTATCTAATTGAACTGAAATGAGTACGTGAAGCCTTAGCTCTTTAGATTTCCACTAAACGTAATATAGTAGAGGCATTTATGGTTACTAAATCCTTAAATCTCCCTAAGACGCAAACTTGGGCCTCTACCACAAATAGGACCGTTTAAGGTGTGCAAAAATGCTAAGATAGCCAACTTTGAGCCCTTTGTCCCACAAACTACAGACTCTTTCAATAGCGACGCCTGAACTCTGACAGCTGATTGTGGTTATGTTTGAAATGACAGCGGTGTCATTATGTGACGTTTGCGGTTTGTCATAGCTTCAACAACTCGTCGAAATTGCGAAAATTTATTATGAAAAGTATAAGTTCTCGTATACCTAATCGGCATAAGTATCCTGCTGAGAACCCAATTCAGCGAATTGTAGCAAAATTCGAGTTGTTAATCGAGCAGTGCTTCTGGCTTGTCGCAACGTTCAGTTGAATGAGAATATTGCTGCTGTTGCTGAAAGTATACTTGAGAAGAGAATGCTTTACATTTTTTGACCTCAATTTGGTGAATTTTGCGAAAAAACTTGGAGTCTTTATTAATGGAAGACTTAATTGACTCAAGACCACAGCATCTATACGAGATGCAATTGGGCTTGAGTCAAAAGACCACATCATGCATTCGCTAACCGGGATTTTGATGAGTTCGAAACGGATCCCAATCATATTCAGCAACGAAGCGCATTTTTAGATGAATCTTTTTCAGTTACTGGTTCTGCTTGAAATGTTCGTCATATAGTCTGCCGCAACATTCGATGGGATAAAAAAAAAGTGGAAGTCTAAGCCCATTTCAATACTCTTCGTCTACAGTCTTTATTGAGATGTGAGGTATAAGTCAAATCATCATGACTCATTTAAACCGCAAGCTTAAGAAAATAAAAACAGTCGAAAGACAGCAGTCTTCTGTGCGAAACTAATTGCGAAGTTTGTTGTTCGTGGCTTGCGGATAAATAGGTGCAAGTTCTGAGTCACCAGCCGGATCTAGTATTCAAAGAAGACCAACAGTTGGTCTGAAAAGTAAACAGTTTGTTCTCAGAGATTGTCTAGCTCTTTATAATTTTTTTTTATTAATTTCTGGAATAGCTTGCTTTAGATTATACCTAGAAATCACAAAAGTATCTTTGGCTTATGCAGATCAGCTACTCGACGAGCTATGATTTATAACAGCAAACATCGACTAAAGCTGATCTCAAAACAGCATCTAGACCAAGTGTAGGTATGTAGATGTGTGGAACCTATCCAAGAAATGCTTCGTAATTAAGCTGATGAGAGCGTTGATACCCATACTTAGCTTGCCTTCTTGAGCGGAAGCTTATTGTTGTTTTATCAGAAAACGTGGAGATTGTGTCAACAATATCCACCGGTGCTGCACGGAAGACGATACTTTACTTGCTTTCTGTAAATATTTTTTAACCCAAATAGTCGTAGTGAGATATTACAAGGCTAAGATATAACAAGTCTGAACCTCAAGCCTATAAATATGCCAAGCAATAAATGAAACAATATAAGCACCAGGGTAGTTCTACCTAGACCTGAGCTTCTTCTGCTTTCCTTTTGTTCCGCGAGATTATGATCAGGATTATAGGGATCATAACCCTCGTCCGCCTGCAGGTCTCTCGGTTTCGGATCACTTCGTCACTGAGGCCAATCAAATGCTGCTCTTTTTTTATTTGTGTGATCCAGGAGTTTTTTGGCCTGACTTTCTTCCGCGCTTGTATAGGAACGTTGATTGAGACGTTGCCTTTTTGACAGTGTTCGTAGGATCCCTCCTTTGAACATAAAAACACCAACTGAGCCGGTCGTGCTTCAATTTTTTCGAGATGGGTTCTTTGGCGTGAAGGCTTCTTCGGATCGCCGAATTTCTAATTCGATAAAGATTTGTTACCTCTGCTGTCATGGGCATCTTCATCTCAGCTGCCGTTAATTTGCCTTCATACTTTTTGTACTTTGTCCAGCATTGCGAACCGTATGTGAGCACCGGACGGACAACTGCAGTATAAGGCCTTCCACTCATACATCAATTGCTCGTTGCAGGGATGTTTAATCCTTACTCATAATGGCTCCATCGTCATCAAAGAATAACTGATGCACTTTGGAGTCGTCACTTTTCCTTCAAGTAGATAATCCAGGGCTGTAATAAATAGCAAAGGACTTAAAGTGCTTCCCTGGGGCACACCAACTTTAATTGGGAACTTTTCGGTGACTCCGGCGAGGCATCTTACTCTTGTCTTTGCTCATATATATTCATGATCAATCTGTACGTAGGGTTCTGGAACTCTTCGATGTCTTAGCGCAATCAGATCTCTTGGTTGTCTACCGAATGCTTTTTCAAAATTAACCAACACCAGATGCAAATACTTTGGATTGCATTTGTCGTTGATTTACCCGCAGCAAAACCGCGCGGGTCATCAGATAGCCGTAGTACATATATGCCGCAATCGGTCGTCTAATACTCGCTCAACGATTTTCATGGTGTGTAACATTAGCTTAATAGAACGGTAATTATCACAGTTTCTCGTATCACCCTTTCCTTTGTGCAAGAAAAGAAGATAACTCTCCCTCCACTGGATCTCCTCTCATAAGTTTGAAGATAAGAATCAAATCAATCATCAAACGCCTTCCCAACCTCATGGACTGTTATGTTGGGTACTTCTCCATAGTTAGGAACGGCTCTTGGAAAGAAGATATTTCCTCCAACTTCCGATACAGGCCCTTCATACGCTTCATACGCGATACTTAGGACGCCATTATACATTATAAAATGGGCCTAAACACTCAACCTTACGGGACTCCACCGGATACAAGATATTCTGATCTCAATCTCGTATGACCACATTTTTTGCCCGAAGTAGTTGATTAAATCTACTAAACCCTGCGTTAAAGTCATGATATTTATTCTTAAATATAAATATGATGTAACTCCGAAAAGGTCAGTAAATACTTTTAAACTTCACTGCACACGGTTTCAAGAACACAAGTGTTTCTGATTTTATTGGCTTTGCGCATCGGTTTATGATTCGTCATCGTTATTTTAGTGACTTATACGAGTCGTTTATCTCTTGAATACACATTGTCTACTCTCGATTTCGATTCACCTAAATTTGTTGGTTTTTTTGTGTTTTTAAAATGCATGGAATGCGCTACTCCTTTGCATTAAAATTTGTGAATTTACATCTAATCGCTTTTATGAGATACAATAGCCTTCACTTTGCGCAGATCCACTATCAAAAGTGTGCACTAAAAATCATCATAAATTAGCCGGATCTTTCAAATTAAATACATATTCTGTCAATAATCTACTGCCCTTGGTTTAACCCAAAGAAAAACGCTAATTATGTTAAATCGTGTCATAATAACAATAAGATACTTTCGTTCTTTCGCAATTAGCACTCTTACGAGAGTGAGTATATACGCGCGCTCTATTAAGATACTTTATTATGTCGTAAAAAAAAAAGAAAAATAATTCATCAAAGCAATATGTCAACACCTAAAACTAGCCGATGAATGTATCTCAAAAAAATGTGCTAACACTTGATTTTTTTTTCTCTTCTGTCGCTTTATGATTATTCATATGATCGAAACGAATTTGGTTTTGTTTATAACCATTTATAGACCAATGTCGTGACCCTGTAAATTAAAAAGCTAATCAATCGTTGTAAAATATATCTATCTATGAATGTATGTATCTATGGAATCCGCAATAACCTGTTATAGCCGCACACTGAATTGTTACACTTTCTTCTTCTTTTTCTTCTCATTTTTTTTTTTTGGTTTTTGCATACAGTCTCTCACTCTAGATACATACTTTATTCGATTCCAGCAAAAACAGCTAACAAATCTCACCTAGCTACCTACTTACATGACAAGTAGTAAAAGGCCAAGTAAACTAAATTCTCATAGATACTTACCTACCAACCGGGGAGTGTAAGGCAGGTAGAGCACAGCGAGTAGTAAGTATTATTAAACGGCTCACATCGCAAATCCATTTGGGATTACCGGCGTATTACCTAGCTGGCTGGCATAGTTCCGTCTTTTGTTGTTGGTTTTTTTTCTCTGCATGTCTACATCTCTTTTGTTGAAGAAAATTTCCATTTCAAGTCGATTTAAGTTGAAATACCGTACCGATAGGCAGGTAATTTACGTCCCCCGAAATGGTTACTCTTTGTCGATGGTTAATGGTTGTGTTCTTTTGTTGTTATCTTGGCCGTGGATTGGATCTTAATTGCAAAAGAAAACTGGAAGGTTATGCTCTTAGAGACTCGTACTATTGATCGCCATTTGTCACTGTGTAGATACTCTTGCAAAATGTATTTCAAAGTGTATCTAACGGTAGATTTTTATTGTTTTCTGTGGAATTTATTCTTAGAATCGATTTTGTAAGGATTTTTGCGTGCGTTGGTGGTAAATTTTAGTTCAATTTCATGGTTCAACGAATGGAAGGGAGCACAGTCAGTACGAGTGCTGCGTGAATTGTAAGAGAAAAGCCAAAGTGTGGAAGGTGAACGAGTTGTACGTAGATAAGTGGCCAATTGTTTGGGGAGAGAGGGGTATTTCAGTAGCGTGTATCGCACAGATAAATAAATTTATTTTGGAATTAGTTTCGCCTGAAAAATGTGGTGGAATTAATCAGAAATTTCATAGATGTCATGGGAGTACAAAAATAATGCCAAACAGATGCTACAGAGCGGCGGATATACGCGCATATTTGGTTTAGGACACACGTACAGGGGGAATCTATCTATGGAGATGTGTCAAGACTTTTCATAAATTATTTTATTAAAAGAGAAAAAATGATGTTTGGCTTGGAAATGTCCATATTTCAAGTCTTTCCTAAAAAAGGGGGGCGCCATCTGTTGGATTAGTTTGTAATCGAAACCACAGCACTCAATATTTTTCAATGATTTTTTGCTTCATTCAAGAGAGTACAATTTGCGGCTATTTGTGGAAAATAATTTTATTCAAATGACCTCGCTTGGACAGTAGCCCATTCCTTCAGCCAAATATTGCAGTGTGTGGCTCTGTGCGTCAATTCATTGTGAACCGTCAGCGACCCTTAAAAGTTGACCTTACAAAAAGGCTCATTTCAGCTTCATTAAAGACCAATGATTACACCACCGCAAAACCCGCACCAAGTAGTCACATGGGTTTTGGAGAGGCTGACGTGCCGCAGTAGGCACGAAGTAGTAAGGTTGCCAACCGCTGAAGAGTTCGAGCTTAATCAAAATCTGGACTACGCCTAGATGCCAAAGTTTTCATTGTCAGTACTTCGTTTGGGGGCGGGTGTTTAAGCAAAATTCATAACGATTTTTTAGAATTCCATATCTGAGCCCAAGAAAAGTGGAGCAAGAAGGTCGATTAGAGATAAACAATATACAAGCTGGCTAAGTATCCGTATACTCCGTCCGCGATTACGCTATTTAATCAAAATCCACCAAAACAAAAACTGGAAGCCTCCATTCTTATAAAATATTTTTGGTCCAAAAGTAATTTACAGCGCTGACGTTTAATTGCTGTCGAAAAAGTACCTCGATGAATCTGATTTTTGTTTCCTAAACAGAACAAAACTAATCTACCGGAAATCCTGGAGTATCCATCGCAATCGACAAACTGTCTCGTGTGGCTTTTGGCAGTGTTGGGGTTAGTAGGGAAAAGCGCTAACCGAGATACCGAGCGATGAAACGCAATCGCTTTTTGTTTTCCGCCATTTGATATAGACCTTAACGATAAGTGTTCCCAACAAGATGGCGGTACTTGTCACACAGCAAGATTATTATTTGGCTTTTTCTGATGAGACTACGTCAAATTCCTCTGCCTATAATCCAAGAACAATTGGAGAAAACTGGAAAATTGGACCTCTCACATGCCGTGTTCCATTTGTAATGTTACCAAACTTACTTTACTAGCGACTGATAGGCCTTTAAAGTTACTCGTAAATATTATGCAATGAGAATCGATGAAAATGTCCATAAATAATATTACGACAACCGGCTAATAAGAATTGGACAGGCAGTACTAGCTTGTTAAGTCTTTGCTTAAAGCAAATTATTGCAACTTGAAGATTAAAAAAAAATAAAACCTACACCACCCTGTAAAGAACCCTCATTCAGTATTGAAATTCTTTAGCCTTAAATCCATGCTGCAATGTAGACTTTCACCAGGAAAAAAAAAACTTTTGATTTATATGCAAAGCTGTCTAGCCTGGTTTGGTCACGAACATTTAATTATTGGACAATAGCGTGCCACAATACAATATCGGAAACGATTCAACCATATAAATGGAAATAAATAAGCGAATGATTTAGTATTTTATCTGAAATAGCTTTAAGGGGCAATATAAAGAAAGAAAACACAAAATGTACGCATAATTTAGTTGAAATTTTAAGAAATGCCAGAGGTCTTGCACCTTTGGGGCTAGATTTCCAGTTTGCGTACGTGTCAGTCGTAACGCAAAGTTGGATAACGTAACACTTAACTAACTGTCACTATTGAATTTTAATGTTGTTTTATTTTGCCACATGTATTCCAGAAATCGGATACATAGGCTCAATTAATTTCGTCATACTGACTCCAGTTACAGCAGCTAATTAAAATTTTCTCTATGACTTTACGTTACACTACTTGCTACACTTCGTTGCAAGTTCGGAGCATTAGGGCCCTTTCACATTACTTGGTCTCTACCTTAACTTTCAAAATTTAATTCAAGGTGTCGTTGACCTCAAAAAAGGAAGTTTAAAGAGGCGCACAATCTTAAAGAAGCTGAAAAGGATAAACCTCAATAAGGCAATTTAAGAACAATGTCATGTATTCTCGGTTTTTTAAAGCTGTATACATATGCTTGCCTTGAGTAAGTTGGTCATTCCAATAAACTTGTTTGTTTACTTGCGTTGTAGTAATTTAGACAAGTCGTAATATGCATATTTTGCATAAAAAATGCATTAAACACAGTGTTCGCCGGAATCAAGTTAGAATGCACGGCGAATTAATAACAGAAGAACAAGCAATATGATGGTGACGCATTACTCTGGTAGAGACTCAAAAGGTTTAAGGTGAATGCTCGAAAAGAACATTGATTTAAAATCGCATTCGTACACAACACATACTCGTATGTTTCCTTCAGATATTAAAATTAAATAGTTTCCTTTAAGAAGGAAGAAACCTCTTTTTTTTTTTTAAGAATGATGAAAGCTATTCCCATTACCATTGTGCATTGTGTGCCCTTAAATAAAAGCTATAAGGGTAAAGAAAACCCTGAGCGGGAGGTTAATGTCAGAAACTAGTAACAAATTTGACTTATCGCTCACAATATCTGGTACCACATTGCCTGAGATGAAAGCGAAAACTTTCACTAATCAGATAACATCATTTCAGTTGTAAAACTTCGCGCAGTTTGCACACTGGATCGGCTATGGTAACAGATGAGGTTGTCAAATGCGCTGTGGCAGCTTTTGATGGCTTTAACAAGGTATAAGGTCGACACTGGCATACATACATTCCTACACCTTGGAGAACAGTACGATTGGTTTTTGCTACCAAAAATATGTAAAGATGACAACTCGCTCCCTCATTTTAGACCAATAAAACTTGTGTTTGCTATTCATGTGCGCAAAGTGGCTTGTTGTTGGATTATCTATCGAAGGTGCAGCATGCTTATTAGCTTATCCTGCGAGACTGCTCTTCAAAATCCTGTTGCTAACATTAAATACGCACTCGACAGGAAAGGATACGCGATGGGCATCTTAATCGACATTAAAGTGCTTTCGACAATGCTAGCTTTCTGTGTTTTTATTGAGGACTGACGACCGACAAATTTTCCAATGAGTCTGTAAGAAGAAATTCGCGATATCCTTGTTGTATCCTAGTAGAAAAGGCAGCAGACAAGTTATTAACGTTCCTAACGTTCCTGGTTAGGTGGCGCTACAATTCGAGGTGAACCTGGGCCTCAACCAAGAAGCCTCTCCAGTTATTCCGGTGCTTAGCCGTCAGCGGGACGCCGTGGCTCAGTGGTTAGTGCGTTCGATTATTGAGTGGGATGTTTAAGGTTCGAGTCCCAGAAAACACCAAAAAGTTTTTTCACGGACGGCAAATTATATGTATCGAAATATATGTCGTTAAGTACAACCTCGAAGAAATGAGAAAACTTGTTACTTTCAACATTTTTGAAGGCTAGTCTCAAACATTGGCTTTACGTAGCCTGAGTAACGTAAAATTAAGTCGTCTATTTTACAAGTTGCAATGGATCTAATCAAGAGCGACTGAACGGATTTCTGAAGTTAGACAATTTTCTTATGAAGAAATATTTCACTTCGTTTCGAAAAGGTTGCGGAATTGTCGAAAATTCACTTCGGAAAATCAAAAATGTTGAATTTTAAATGAACAGGCAATTTAAGACCCTTCTTGAGACGGTTTTTGTATCCCCAGTCTACCATGAGATGCAAAGTGCACGGAAAACAATCTTTAGCAACCTCCTCGGTTCCTCCATTTCTGAATCACCAAATTTCCATTCTGTGTACACGCATAATTCAATAAACAAGCCTCTTATCTCATTATCTCTTCAAATCCAAACAAGGAGGCAAATCTTTATTTATAGACGCTGTTTACCTGTACATGTGTTCTAATTATCTAATCAAATAAAATTGTCTCTTTTCTCTTTTCAGAGTTAATGACCGCATCATCTCGGTAAACGGTGTAAGCTTGGAAAACGTTGAATACGCTACAGCAGTTCAGGTGCTGCGTGACAGTGGAAACACAGTTACCCTTGTAGTCAAACGTCGTGTGCCCATAAGCAGTACCACCTCCCATCAACACTCGCACAGTATGAGTTCTGTAGGTTTGGTGCAACCACTTACAACGCCCGTCGTAAGTGCGTCAACTGCGTCACCCATTTTGAATGCACCAGGTCCAGGGCAACCTATAAAAGTGACACTAACCAAATCGAGTAAAAAAGAAGACTATGGCGTGGTGCTGGGCTGTCGTTTGTTCATCAAGGAAATCTCATCAAAAGCCCGAGATCAACTTGCTGCGAATGGTTACTCCTTGCAGGAAGGAGATATAATAAGTAGAATACACAACACAAACTGTGGTGACACAATGAGCCTCAAAGAGGCCAAGAAAATCATTGATGGATGCAAGGAACGTCTGAATTTGGTCGTCCTTCGGGATATCACAAATCAAGGAGTAGCTACGAATGCGAACGCAAATCATTTGAATAACTCCACAACGCAATCGTCTCTATACTCTCACACACAGCAAGTTTCAAATTGCAGCAATAACCTCGATGATCCTTATTTGGGTGGAGGAGCAAGTTATTCTTCGCAAAATCTCTACGTCCAGCCACCGACGCGGTCGTCAAATGGTCCAGCTGGCTTGGTGGATGAAAAAAGTAATTTGACACCACGAGGGCGTTCGCGAGGTCCACTCATGGATGTTTCCCTGTCTCAGTTAGACCGTCCAAGTACTCCGCCAAATGGAAATAGCTCGAGGACGAGAACAGACGAGCCGCCAAGGCCTCCACCGCCTCGTGGTAGTGGCGCTGGAGAGGATTTCTACAGTTCGCGAAGGCAGCTGTATGAGGATGATCCTCTGCAGAGGTCTCGTCAATCAGCAGAGCCACGGTTTATCTCGTTTCAAAAAGAGGGAAGTGTTGGCATCCGGCTGACTGGTGGGAATGAAGCTGGAATATTTGTCACCGCTGTCCAACCAGGTAGCCCAGCCTCGTTGCAGGGTCTAACTCCAGGCGATAAAATTCTGAAAGTCAACGACATGGATATGCATGGTGTGACAAGAGAAGAGGCTGTACTCTTCCTTTTAAGCCTTCAAGATCGAATCGACTTGATTGTTCAATATTGCAAAGAGGAATACGAAGAAGTGGTAGCCAACCAGCGAGGTGATTCGTTCCATATAAAAACCCACTTCCACTGTGACAATCCGTCCAAAGGTGAAATGGCCTTTAAAGCCGGTGATGTCTTTCGGGTGATCGACACGCTTCATAATGGCGTGGTAGGCTCTTGGCAAGTTCTAAAAATTGGACGTGGTCATCAGGAAATGCAACGTGGCGTGATTCCAAATAAGTCGCGCGCTGAGGAGTTGGCCACTGCACAATTTAATGCCACAAAGAAAGAAATGAATGCATCCGAGTCAAGAGGGAATTTCTTCAGGCGAAGGCGGTAAATATAAGTCATTCACTCCTATTATTCAAGTTCTGTCACTCTATGTAATGAGCGTCTTGACAGGTCGAAATAGGTGACACGACTTAGATAATAGAGGTGATTACCTAGGCATATTGAAAGTCTATAATGATTTTTTTTCTTTTTTAGATCAACTCATCGCCGATCAAAGAGTCTTTCCCGCGAGAACTGGGACGATGTGGTATTTTCCGATTCCATATCTAAATTCCCAGCTTACGAACGTGTTGTTCTACGTCACCCAGGCTTTGTTCGCCCTGTGGTCCTCTTCGGCCCAGTGTCTGATATTTCCCGTGAAAAACTCACCAAAGATTTTCCCGATAAATTCACAGCCCCACTACAAGATGATGACAAGACCAATTCCAAGTGTCGCATTGTGAGGCTATCGAATATTCGTGATATTATGGACCGTGGAAAGCATGCCTTACTCGATATTACTCCAAATGCAGTGGATCGTTTGAACTATGCTCAGTTCTATCCGATTGTGATTTTCCTTAAGACCGATAGTAAGCATGTGATCAAACAGATGCGCCATGGTATTCCGAAGTCGGCACATAAAAGTTCAAAGAAACTTTTGGAACAATGTCAAAAATTGGAACGTGTTTGGTCGCATATATTCAGCACACAAATTGTGCTGAATGATACCGAGTCTTGGTATCGTAAGCTGCGTGAGGCGATCGATTTGCAGCAAAGCGGTGCTGTTTGGATGTCAGAGACTAAGGTTAGTTTTGCGAGAGAATGATAATCGAAATTTAATTGTTTTTATAGATGTTCGCTGCACTGTAAATGTAAATTCACTTAATTTATTTTTTTTTAATTGGAATGAATGTCGTTCGTGGCTCGGTGGTGGGTTAAATTTAAAATTGTTAGCCAATGAAGCATTTTGGCTGAGTAATACAGCATTATGTTTTGTAATCTAATTTTAAGTAAACGTTTGCTGTGGACATACGAGGAGTATGGAATATAAGGCAAAGAATTTTGTATTTTGGTGATTCAAATAGGTCTTTCGGGTTTCTTTTCAAAGATAAGTATCGGTTTAACATGAGAGTTCTAGAAAAGAGGGTGAAATGGCATATCTTTCTACACTCATTTCAGCTTTAATTTGTTCATAACTTGAATACCTTCTGTTCAAGATTTCAAATTTTGGACCGTTGCTTCCGACCAGCGCTAGTCTTTTCGGTCTATGGAAATCTACATTTTTAAATGTGATGCAATAGCTGACAGTCAAGCGTTAATCAAGTCCCTGAATTCGTGCTCTTTGAGTTCAAAGGGCACTTAAAACTACGGTTCATCTCTCGAGGAGCCAGAAAGAGACTACTTTTAGAATTCTGGTTATGCCCCTCGCTTCATGTACATAAATATCTACTTAAGCTGCCTACCTTACGCCTTACGGGTCTACGTGTCTCATATCTAGGCATATCTGGACTAAATTGTATTAGTGCCTGGTTGGTTATACCAAAGTGATCACAAATCAGCCAAACGGTATCCTCATGGGACACTATCTGGCAGGCCAACATGCTAAAAGGGTGAGCCTCTTTTCAAATGTCTTCTGCAGGAGCAGCAGTAAAACTGCAGTAAAACTGCTCCATTTAGGGACTCTTTTCCTCCATTTAGGGACTCTTTTCTTTAATGTTCTCAGCGAACTAGAGTCCATAAAAATCACGAGTTTGCTCCGCTTCATTTAAAGCTCAGGGTGGTTTGATTAGTCCCTGGGTACCTGGGAAGAATATATGCATGGTATCACAAAGTACCTCTTCTGGTCTAAGTGTATTCTGTTACAGACAGCAAAAGGCTTCTACCCCATCTTCGGAAAATCTGCACGAACAATTTTAACCTCATACCTGGGGTATCCCTCGTACGTCATTTGGATGAGCAATCATTACCGGATTAAAAGCTGTCCTTATATCCTTTCTCAATATTTAGGTACTCTGCTACTGCTCACGTTGAACCACCAAAATTCAAAATTACATAGCAAGCATCAAACTTCTTTAAAACTTACCTGCAATATACTCTCGTAATTTACTAAAACATTATGATCATCCTAAGGTGATGGGTAACAAATAATTTTCTATCTTTTTTTTCCTTTTTTTATTTTTCTTTTATCTTACACTTGACTTACGCACACAAAATACACAAACCAAACCCCAAAACAGCTTCCAGAATCCCCCACCGAAATGATTTTCCCTCCATACATAGCCCCACCCTGTAATCTCCCATGTTGTCGGCCAACATCCGTACCAAGTTATTCCGCACGCCGTACTTCCTTTTCCTTATCCCCCACTAGACCCTTAACCCCACCACGCCCATCACCTGCCGCAATTCAAATGCAACTCCAATCGACGAACTTCCACCCATTGACACCACCCGTATCCATGCCCATGTCATCTATGCAACAACAAATGCAATCGTACCCAACAATGATGTCTGTCATAAAGCCCGCTTCATCGATGCCTGGTGGACTGGCCCAACCGCAGCCACAAATGCGATTGTCAACGGTAGACAATCGTAATATGCAATCGTATGCCAAACGTGACAGCTCCTCACTGTCAAATCTAAATACGGGAACACCTCGTACGGATCGTACCGAACGCCGCACGACGCCTTATTATTACAACGAGCTCTATACCTCATCGTCGGTATTTGATTCGAATTTGAATCTTCGTTATGCCACCGATGATGAGTTAAATTTGAATAACAATCGGAATGTTAAGGAAAAATCTGTGGACGAGGTTATTGGAACACCATCGAGTGCATCGAGGACGCGTCGTAGCAATGGCAACGGCAAGTACGAATCGAGTTCCAGTGGAAGTGGAACGGGTAGTGGTAATGGAAGTGCTGGCACTCTATGTGATCAACCGAATGGTGGTGATGCATATGATAAAGGGGGAGTTCCGATCCCGGCTGCGCGGAATATCGTCACGAATGGAAGTGCATGAGAGTTGTTGCATGGTGTTCCGTTTTCAGTCGATAAATGTTGCTATAATTTGTGTGTGTTGTCGCCACAGCCAGTGGTATGCAATGGAATGGAACGTATCTGCGAAATCCATTCCAGTTGATTGCTGTATAGAACCATGATTAGCCAGTAGTTACGTTGTATTGTAAGAGTATTATTGTTGTTGTATGTAGTATGCTTTATTTGTTATTATTTTTTGTTTGTTTTATTTGTTAATTGTTGCATGATCATTCATAGAACTTATTTGTTTAATTGTTGCACTAACAAAACATTATTTATTAATAGCTGATGTATGTACATAGGTGAAGTGTTCATTCGTTTGCAAAATTGAAAAACCTTTAAAGTTTAAGTTTAAAATAAATTAATCAATCGAGGGGCAGTGCTATGTCAGATAAATTAAACAGGCCCACTTTATCTGATTTTGGTGATCTGCACATGACCCTATGTTTGTTGCTGTAAACCTAAACAAAATTGCGTCAAAAGCTGTTCAATGAGTGTGGAGAGAGCGTGTCATCATATGGCACTTTCGTGGTCTTTTTCGGGTAAAGAAGTATAAACTGTTGAATTGGAAAGGTTGAGATAGAGACAAACAATGCTACGGGAATACATTACGCGGTAGAACTTGAAAATCTGTCAAAAAACTTTTGTTATAGTTCTATGTACAGCAAATTTTTATCAGGAACCTTTAAAGATTTTTATATACCGCCTTAGGCTAGCAATATTACTGTAAAGTAGTGGAAGCCGCATTAAATTCCCTTTAGGCTGAGAACTATAACTACTTATATTTAGTAGTGTAGTGATGAACACAACATTACATTATAACAAGTGCCTCACAGCGACTTCGCACACATGTCTTTCTCTGCGGCGCACGCTTCTCGTTTCGGCTTCGAAAAACTTATCAGCAAGTAGGCTTAAGGTCAGTCACAAATGAACCTATGATCTAAAACGTCAAGTATTCAATGTGTGCGCCACTGTATTGAACGCAGTTGTCAACGCCATCAATGACTTATTTTCATGAAATGACAGCTCCACATTTTACTGTCAATATACAATATACTCAATATACAATTGAGAGTCAATTTCCTTGAGAGTAAATTTCCTTTTATTACGACTTAGGATCTTTCTAGCTTGACAATAGTTAAAGCCTTTTAGCATCGCTTTGACAATTTTCAAGTTTGCAACTCCTTGCATTGGATCTCATGCTATTTGACAGACGTGTGTGTATGACTATTACAGTCTGAGTACTCGGGCTCCTTGCCTCCTTTCTAATCAATAATAAGATCTTCCGCTGCCTGACATGTCATGATGACCAGGTACACAAAGTTTGACCTAAGAGGAGTGGAGGAAGGGAAGATGTAGTGATATTTTGGATCTAGGCTATATTTTCTATTAATTATCGCCACCCTTGATGGCCCATCAAGGACATAAAAACTAAAGTTATATACCATACACAGAACAGTATTACTTTACAAGTTTAGGGTTGTCTGCAGATGATATAACCACGCCTTAAACATCACTGAAATCCCAGGCCCCAGGCAGAAGTATTGTCTTAAAGGCCTCCGCAACTAGCAGATAAGAAGAATGTGATCTTTTCTCCTTGGATTGGTGCATTAATTTTTGGACCACCGTATCCCTGAGCTGGAGGGCTACACACATATAGTTTTATTTTAGCTCTATCGAAAGTATTTACCATTCCGCAAAATCTGCTCCCGTTTTTATATCTTCTGGCTTTGGTTGGGACAATTAATCTTTAAACCATATTTTCTTACAGTTCTTAAAGCTCTTTGGCTTTCAGAATTTGAGAAGTTCAACCCATTGTTTGGGTTTTGTGCATTTTTTCCCTTTCTCGTGTCTTTCCTTTTTTGTGCTATCCCAGACAGTAAAATGATGTCTAGTGTACGCAATCTCTTAACCCTTCTTCGCTTATTCATATGCCCGTAACCCAGAAACTTATAGAAGATAGCTTTGTTGCTCGAGTTCTTTTGCATCTTTTTCCTTATTTTGTAAATTCCTAGCTCGCTAAATGGTCCTCATTTAATGAACATAGTCTACGATTTTTCCGTCTTGAGAGTTCAGTGCCCGTGATGTTTCCTAAAAAATTGTAGGCGTTTTTCGATCACATGAATAAACACTGAAAAGGTCTTAAAGTTAGTTCCTTGGGTTTGAAAATATTTACGTCTAAATTCGTAGCACACTTCCTTCAGACTTTTTGGATTCGTATCACTGCCCACGAAGTATCAAAAACTTGAGTTTCAAAACCCGGCACCAAAAGTTTTTTGATCTCTCTCTCCAATCACAAAGAAAACTAATAGAAATCACCGAATGCAAGAACTTGAAACAATTCTTAATTGAGAAAAGGATGACACAAAATATTTCTTTTACTCCCTCTCTTGCATCCACTAATCGAATAGCATATGCCACCGAAAATGCCTGCACACCTACTGAAAGGTTGGTTTTGCTTAAGGGAAGTCCCAAGGTTGATTTGATTTACATTTTATCTTATAACAGAATCGAAAGGGTTATTTGATGTCTTAAGCAAATTCCCGAAATGAGAATCTCTTCAATGTTTCATTCTAATTCTGAAACTTTGAACGATGATTTCTCCATCTCCCAGCCAAAAGGAAAAGAGAAATCAGTCCATATCCGGTACCTACTGCACTTTACCTGCATCAACTATTAATAAAAACCACTTCATCATCATTGTTACTAAACCATTCATTATCACTTGAATTTACCAAATATAATGCTAACTAAATGTTTTCCCATATTTTTTTTTCGTTTTCTTTTTACATAAAACCAAAAATATTAATATTATTCATCATCTGGTCATCTCCTTGCTTATCCTGATCCTTAATTTATAAATTGCCAACGAATTAAATACGAAATCATCCTGCGAAATCATCATCGATAATATTTTCTTTCTTTTTTTCGAATTTAATTTTAATTTAATTCTTTTTTTTTAAATAAAATAACATTTATGTTATTTTTGTTTTGTGTTTTTCTTGTTTTTCCTTATCCTACTCTTTTTTTTGTTTTCTTTTTTTTATTACTTTGAATTTTCGCGCCCTAAACTATAATTCCGCTTTGTTTTCTTCTTTAAAAAAAAAAATGTTTAACGTCCTCTTGAATAAAAAAAAAAAACGAAAATATAGCCCGTTGAATCCCTATCCGATGATTTCCTATTCCCAATGACCACATCCCGTCTATCGTATGCATCAAGTCCTGAATCCGATTTGGAATTAAGTCCTGGACCATCGACATCATTATCACTTGGCAATTTACCGCAATTGGTTAAATCCAGCTCAGATCCATCGATTGCAACTAATCAGGATAACTTGGATAGGGATAGAGACATAATTGGTGAAGGATTACCGCCTCCATATACGGTAAGAGGACACAACCAAACACATTTTACATTATAAATACATTATGAATAACCATGCTTGACTGAGAGAAAGAGAGCGACGAATCTACCCTATCCTCCTATCTGTGTTTATTAAATGGGGGAATGACGTTCACATAATCTTTCTAATGGTCGCCTTTTCTTTTAGAATCCCTATGAGCACCCAAATCCACCACAGAATCGCCGTCAAACAATGGACACTAGCATCACGAGCAAGTATAGTTATCCTTCGGGTGTCAATCCAGTGAATCAAGATCCGACTGGAACACCATCGAACACACGTCCGCAATCGTTGTATGGAATAAATGCACCTGACCTCCCTCCACGTATCGATCGTCAGGCAAAACCTTCAGATATTATTGGCCATACACCGTCGCGTACGAACAGTTCCGGTGGGACAATTGGTCGATCCGCTCAGGAACGTCTCTTTGGCAAGCCTACTGTTAGTGATGATGTTCAAGCTGAATATGTGTCAAGGACCAACACTGATTCTATGGATCGTACGCAGAGCTCATTGGATCGACAGCAGAGAATGAATGCAGTTATTGCAAATCCACTGAAGCCAACACAACAGAATGGTTCAGCCTATGATAGTGTGTCTAGCTATGACTCGTACAACAATACACAATTGTCGGTTCAGAATATTAGGCTGGGACCGAACGCACCGGATGATCTCAAGTCAGTACCGAATGCAAAGTATGTGTTTGTCGTAAGCAAACTAAGAGTTGGGATGCATATAGCAAATTAATGAAATTTTTCTGTTCTTTCTCTGTATCTGTGTTGCAGTGGTGGACGCCCATTACCTCCAGGAGCAATAAATCCAAATACCCCCGAGTACAGAAGTGTACATGATCATCATGCGAGAAACTTCATCGGTGCCAATGATTTGAACAGACAGAATAGCCCGGGTAGACCACAGTATCATGATATGACTTCGGCGAGGAATATTGGTAAGTAATCCTTTAAATAAGTGCAAATAGTTTGGAAAGAAAATGAAAAGATAAGTACTTAGGTATTCTTTCTATTAGCTCACATAAAACGTGCAATCTAACAGCATCGAGTGTTACTTTCTTACGAGAGTAAACGAATCATGTAAAGCACTCTAGATCATGGAGTTCTTTAACACCCTGATTGTAAATAGTTGATATAATGATGCACTGATCAGACTACAATATCACAAGCCATAACAGGTTACGGTGGAGACCTTTCATAGAAATGGCTGCATCATTATTATGTTTGGTGTCAGTTTTTAGGAAGAGTATTTTTATACTGCGTTTTCATCTTAGCACCTCAGTTTCAATTTTTAAAGCTAGCCATCATTGATTTGAGACAAAAAAAAATACAAGTACTTGGCGCAACAAACGTATCTGAACCAGGGCCTAGATTGTCGCGACCATTCGTGTTGTGCGTGTTATATTTTTCACACAAATGAAATGGATCTTCAGTTTAGAGCCATATCCGAAAGGCAAATTGAGAAGCTTTCTCATGACAGTTATTAGTCTCGAACGTTTGTCAGAGGTGGGAACGTGAAAAAACTTTTTGGTGTTTTCTGGGATTCGAACGTCGAACCTCCAGCATAGCGATCCAACGCACTAACCACTTGAACCATGTGCGCTTGTTGAGTAAGTGTCTCAGAGCACAGAGTACACGAGGAAGTAGAGCCCTTTGCAAATGTTCACTTAAATTACCGAAAATCTACTCAGCATTAAAAATCACTGTCGTTGCCTACCTAAATCTAATGCAAACACATCTTCAAAAAGTGGCAGCATAGATTTAGTGTCGTTTAGAAGGTCTCTTCGATCACTTTGCTCTCAAAACACAATGTAGCAGCAAGAAAAAAAAAAATAATTCAATTGCCTTTCGTTATTTCTTTTTAATTTCGTACTGGTCGGTTATAAGTGCTTGATGTGCCAATAAAAGGCTCGTGTACGTCTTTCGAAATGAAAGACATAAAATGAAAAATAGCCTAAGTCTCTCCGAGTGTCATAGTTGTCCGCACCTCTAAGAGGTTCTCGTTTCCCATCAATTTGAAGATCCAGTTTTTTTGGTCTTGCGGTTATATGATCTATGGACCAGTATGTACATATTTGCTCGAATTCGAGTCGAGTTCTTGAAAATTGATCAGGGACGTTGACCATAGAATGCGTCATGGAAGTTATGACAAAAATGGCGAACTTACAGTATCTTGTATTCCTAGAACATTTGTACGAGTATGTTTTATCAAATCAAATGCTCACATGCAGGATTATTAACACACAGCTGGGCGGTGCTTCGGCCAGAAGAACTGTCTGCTGCGGCACCCCCCAGGGTGGTGTCCTGTCACCTCTTCTGTGGAACCTGGTTCAACATAATAAGACCCAGATATTTTGCTTTGTCAGTGAAGGTCAGACTGGTGCCATTTATCTTGGGAGGGTCTATGAGTGGAATTTTATATTTCCTCGTGAAGAGGACGAGTTCCGTTTTGTGGGGGTTAACCCCCAGTCCATTTTGAGTCTTATTTTGAGTAAATAAGCTACTGGTGGACCTAGACAAGACAGGATGCAAAGTGATCGCCTATACTGATGACGTTGCCATCGCTGCCTCTGGTAAGCACCCAAATATTCTCAAGGAAATCCTCCAATATGCTCTCCTTCGGCTCACCAGATGGGCCTCCATTTGTGGAGGGGGGGTTAACCCCCACAAAACGGAACTCGTCCTCTTTACGAGGAAATATAAAATTCCACTCATAGACCCTCCCAAGATAAATGGCACCAGTCTGACCTTCACTGACAAAGCAAAATATCTGGGTCTTATTTTGGACAGAAAACTAAACTGGAAAGCCAATCTACTAGAACGCGTCAGGAAAGCCAATGTAGCTCTCTACTCCTGTAAAATGGCTATAGGGTAGGAGCTGGGGTATGAAACCTCAAATCACTCACTGGCTGTACGTGTCCGTTATCAGGCCTATTTTACTCTACGGCGTGATCGTATGGTGGTCCGCTCTTAACAGGGCTGTCCACCTCACTCAAATAGCTAAGGTGCAAAGATTTGCATGCATGTGCATCAGTGGTGCACTGAGGACTACTCCTTCAGCGGCACTGGATATTATGTTCAACTTGCTGCCCCTTGATATTTTCAGTAAACAGATCGCTGCCTGTACGGCCATCCGTCTGAAAGCCTCCTCTCAGTGGTCCAGCTATCACACTGGCCACTCCTCGATCCTTGATCTCCTTAACTTCAAGCACGAAAATACAGACTACACTCCGCCGAAAATGTGCTTCGACCGTGACTTCCGTACGAGCATCCCTGAACGGGATGTATGGGACAATTCTCCTCCTATCGATGGTAACTCGGTACACTTTTTCACAGACGGTTCTAAGACCGAAGGCGGGGTGGGATGTGGTGTTTTCTCCGAGAAGCTCAACCTAGAATTATCGTTCCGCCTCCCTGATCATTGTAGCGTTTTTCAGGCGGAAATCATGGCAATTAAGGAAGCCCTGTCCTGGCTGAAGTGTAATGTACTATCTGTCAGAGATATTACCATTTTCACTGACAGCCAAGCGGCAATCAAGTCTCTGGAATCGTGCTCGTTTACTTCAAAGGCCGCTCTCAACTGCCGTTTATCTCTCATGGAGATGACAGAGCAGTTCAATATTCACCTATGCTGGGTGCCAGGCCATAGAGACATTCCAGGAAACTGCAGGGCAGACGAACTTGCCAGACAAGGCACTACTCTTAGGATTCTGTCTGATAGGCAGTCCCTAGGTATGCCCCTAGCTACATGTAAGCATCTACTAAAGCTGAATGCTATTAGCAAGACCAACCTCGGATGGGAAAACGTGTCAACGTGTCTCATCTCGAGACAGATCTGGCCCAGGCTGGATCATAATCGCAGTACCGAGTTGGTCAAACTAAAGCGATCACAAATCAGCTGCGTTGTTGGTGTTCTCACTGGACACTGTCTTATAGGCCAACATGCGAAAAGACTTGGCCTCCTTTCAAATGACTTCTGCAGAAGCTGTAGGGACGAGGAGGAGGAGGAAAGTATCCCTCACCTCCTATGTAACTGCCCAGCTCTGTCGCATAAAAGAATGCTCTTTTTAGGGTCCCCCTTCCTTGAAGCCCTTGGTGACATAGCGTCCTTAGACGTCATGCGCATCTATCGCTTTATCAAAAGCTCCGGTTGGTTCTGTTAGTCCATGAGTAGCGAATTGGTTTTGATCCATGGTATCACAAAGGACCTTTATTGGTCTAAGTGTGTCTGCACTCCCGTGCAGACAGCCAAGCCAACCTAACCTAACCATGTTTTATTAACCTTCTATTAGAAAATTGGTCTTTCGAGTTGGATTATTTGTACTACTTACTTTCTTATGCTTTTTTTTAGATCCCCGAAATGCTGTCCTCAACACACCACCAAGACCATCAAATCTAGGCCTCGAAAGCAGTCCGCGTAAGCAAATTCTCGAAACAAAAACTGATTACGGCAAATACAGGTAAGATAAACGCATTTCTCTTGACTAACTCAATCCTCTACCGCTTTTTATACGAAAAAAAAAAAGAAAATACTAACAAAACCTTACGAAAAAAATAACATAACTCTGATTTATTTTTTTCTTTTTTGTTTTCTTTTCTTTTTTTAAAAATAACTAACATTGCATGCCATTTCTTCCTGTCAATCAAAATTCAAACTCATGATGTTCGTAAAAAAAATGTTTTTATTTGTTATACCACCGAAAAAAAATATATATATATGCATTAAGGCAGCACATCCAGTTGCAAGGCTTAAAGTTGCGTTATCAATCTCATCAGAATTTGCACTTTATGCCGCCACTCTGTTCTGATAAACAATCCGGTGTTTCATACATGAAACCAATTTTTCATACTATATCGCGATACGATACGCTCGTCTAAATAAAATAAAAGGAAACATTTCTCCCCCAGCACTGTTTTTCGTTGCATATCCTGTTAAAGGACAAACAAATTTCGTCTTTTTTACTTTGTCAGTGTTTTTGTATAGTTGCATTGGTCATGCTTTTTCTGTTTCCTTTGCTTTCCTTGGCGTTTCACCCTTGCACACTTACCATCCCCCCACTTTGTGTGTTGTATTTTAATTTTATTTGTTGCATACATTTTTATGTTTACGTTGTTTTTTCTTCCATTTTTCGTCATTTTTTCTTTTTTTTTAAATTCACGTCCACAACAAACAAATTTGAAAAAAAAAAAAAAAAAACAAAATCGTAGCCGAAATAATTCAGCATCACAAGCTGACTATTCGAAAATACCAAAAAATCCACATGTGATTGTTCCACCGCCGAATGTTAATGGTAATGGAAGTGGTACACCGAATGGAAGCGGTGGACCATTTAAACCGGTGCCACCACCAAAACCGAAGAACTATCGTCCACCGATGCAAGGCGGTGGACAATGGGAGAATGGGGTGAGTTTTTGTAACTCTTTGTAAAAAAATTGGAATTTAATTTAACTTGTTATGGTATTGTAGGAACCTGGTTCACCGCGATCACCAAATGGATTCTTTTACCCTCCAACACCGTCGCACTATCATCATTCACAAACACCCGGATCACCGCATACATCGAATGCAAATGCACCTGGCCAACCACCAAATCATAGTTATGGCAGTAGCGGTGGTGGTGGTGGTGGTGGTGGTCATTACAATGGAGGTGGTCAACAACCACCATATCCACAATCGAATGGGTATAATGGCAATGGACATCCCTACTCGGGAGGAGGACAACAATATATGCACCGAGGTCATCCTCCACCAATTGGTGAGTTTTTTTTTATTTTCTTTTATTTACTGAATAATTTTTGCTTTTGCTTCGAGTAATTGTTACTTTGGGAAGCAAAGATTATAGCCTTGCAGCCCCTTTTCGAGTTTTGAAAACAAATAAAACGAATTTGATAGAAAACATACAGGAATGTTACAATTCATCTGAAATGGATCTTATTTTACCCTATCTCTTATATTTTAAATAATTTTGACGAGTCGTTGTGATATCTTGCTGCTCAGACAAACGGGATACGACATAGCCTCATCTTCATTTTCTGCAGCTCCTGAATATAACGTTTCTAAAGAAGACTGACCTCTTACCGTGTGGGCAGTTGAACAGTTCCTTTTGAATTTTTTTTTTTATAAAAAAAGGGTAACCAAATCCCAGATGAACTCAGACTCTATGTGGTCCATTGTACTACAAGGCAGCAATTGGTCTTTTTGCTGTAGTAGTTGGAGGAACTCAGATTTTATTCACTACACTACCTACTACTTCCTTTGAGATACTAATATGGTATCGCTTTAGCAAAACCAACCCATTAGAGCGGTTCTTATGTAGCCTATGTTAGATCTGTCTAGAGATTACACACCTCTCTTTTGTGGTGGTTTTTGTTTACTACGTCCAGTTGCATTAAGGTTTACACGTATCGAGGGGCATATCCAGATGTTGTCATTCCCGTAAAATTCTAAGGAAGGTGCCTTGTATCACGAGTTACTCTCACTTACAGTCATTGCCCTTACACCCAGCAGAAGTGAAATTTGAATTGCTTCGCACTAGCTAGCGCACTTCTAGTTTTGGAACCCGTGCAAGAAGACAATATGATTGCCCATTCGAAAAAGACGCTACTTACTATTTTACTTCTGATTTTAGAACCGTCTGTGTAGAAATGAACCCTTCAAAGCGTCGGTATTTGTCCACTCATTACAATCGGGTGTAGTCAGTGTTTTCAATTGCAAAATTCACTTGATCTAGATCGAAAAATTTCTAGCTTGGTAGCGAATCTATTGCAGTCGGATCAGACATATGTATGTAAGTGTCGTAGGTCACTGCTTACATTTTATTGGAATGCTTAGTAGCTAGACTACTGCAATTTGACCTTAAATTGGGAGATGCGGATATCGTAGACTGCTCTTTACATTCAATTAGAATGAAAGGGGGCTACTTTTATGGTCGCTCTTAAAGCGACCTTCGGTCTTCGGGTCTCTTCGGTTTCATTGCAGAACTTACCTATTTTGTTGTTTGCTCCTATTTAAGTTGATTCATACCTCATATATCGTAGAAATTTTCTACCAATGTTTCAACTTGCATTAGTCTTAGGAGTTTTCTTTACAATTTTACTCTTCTGCTCCCTCCATCTCATTTCCAATGATCTAGATTCCTACTCAACGTTTGTATGAATGGATTTGCTTCTGCGCCTTAACGTGTGCCCGATCTATTGCCACTTTCCTGCAGTCTGCATGTGGCAATGGAACTTTCCAAATACTGTACTCATACAGAAGTACTTATACAACGCTAGAGCGAGAAAGTAGCATGTTGGTTCCTCTGCCGTAAACATTACTTTTCCAAATTTTCGATAACATACCGTATGCTGTCCTTGGTTTGTGGTTCTACTGCTCACATCCAATTCGGTACCATCGCTTGCAGAAACATTCCTTCTTAAATACGGAAAGTGAAGCTGCTGCCTATCAATTTGTAGTTAGTTGGAGGAGTTAGAAAGACTGAGATTAATTATTTGGCGTATTCATCTTCAATGTTGTTGTTGTTCGCCATACAGCACTGACTGTATAGAGCACATTACTGATGACAACCAGAAGCAGTGCTGAAAGTATACAGCCCTGTCGTTCTTCGCTGTTTTACACAATTATGTAGAACCTGAGACTGCACTTTTTTTTCTAGTTTTTTTGCGAGCTCAATTTTGCGCCTCCTCGAAGTCCACAAAAAGCAGATCTACCTGAGCTCTGCCTCTGGCGTATTGGTCTAAAATGTCTCTCAATGTGCCTATCTGTTTAATGGAGAAGGCGAGTTCAACCGAAATGTTCCCCATTTTACCATTTTCTATTATTTACTGCAAATTATTAAGGTTTTTGATTTGATTTTTTGATTTTTCCCTCCACAGCTAACCTACCACCACATACCCCCGAACGACATGCCCTCGATTTGGCTGGCAGTCGAGAGCAACGTGGCTCTGCCTTTGAGTTATATCGTAAACCGCAAATTGGAGCTGCCGGGCACCATCATAATATGAGGTAAGTACACGTATTTTAAGCAATGTCCCTTGATCAGATTATTTCATTCAAAAAGAAAATAAAAAAAAATATAATTTCCGCCCTCCCCCTCGAAACCCAAAATAAATTAATGAAAACCTAGGTAAAAACAAAAACATTTTCTTCTCTGCATGTGTTTATTTATTTTATTGTTTTAGTTTCTAACGAAAAATGTTTTTATTATTTTGTTTTAATTTCAAAAATTCATTAATTGGTGTTTTAACAATTTTTTTTTTATTTTTCTGTTCTACTATTCATTCACATTCATACAAAAAAATAATAATAAAACCTTCGCGCGCTATTTGTTAAATCATTGAAACAAAAATCGAATTCATCGCTATTTGTTTATTTTTATATTTTTTTTTGTTATTCTTTTGGTTCAAACACATTTTGTTGACATACGCACAAAGACACTCTGCAAGAAAAATAAAATAAAAGAAATATTTAAAGAGAATTCCATATATCAACGATTAACCTAACTAAAAACAAAATAAAACATTTTTCGGGTGAAATAAACAAATCACTTTTTTTGTGTTTTTATTTTTCCTTCACTACATTTACATTTATGTCGTGTGACTAAACAATAACTTATTTTTTTTACTGGGAATAGATTTAACAAATAAAAATAAATTTCTCATTTATTTTAGTACAAGGGTTAAAGGTTAAATAAATTTTTAATTTTTTTTTCTTAAACTAACGCTAAATGTCATGGTGAATAATGGTAAAAAAGAGACTTAAAAATTCTTTAATTTTTTTTTTGTTTTTGGTGAAAGGCTTTTTTTCCATTCATACACAATTAGTATCTGTGCATTTTTTTGAAGCCTAGAGTGTGTGCGTGTGTGAATGAGTGTGATTGAATCAAAATATTTTCAGGTTTTAACTTTAATTATAAATTTATTTCAGCTTAGGAATCGCCTGAAAAGCATAATATTATGAAATAAACTCCGCGACTTAAGCTTAATGCATAAAACTTCATTTATCCATTTTAATTCCCCTTCAATCGAGTATCTTTAGAGATTTTTATAACTTAGTACAGTGCAGGAAGGCCTTCCTCATTGCTTCATTCATTGGACAAACTTTTTCAATAATCTTCACAAAAGACATTAGCGGACATAGGTCCTTGACAAATGGAATGGGTTTGGAAAGTTTCTTTTTTTTTTACCTTTAGATGGTCTCATACTGATTTCGTGTACTGCCATTTAGAGATTTGGATCTCGTTTTATCTGTTTTTACATAACAAGTCCAGTACTGGGACGTGTTTGCTTTCGAATTGACAATCCATCCAAGCGATCCATTACAGTTTCCACCAAAAACAGAACGGCGGATAGATGCCCGAATAGTTGTAGGGGTGTAATTGTACTGCGATGTGATGTACGATATAAAGCACTTCTAAATTCCGACCGCCTTGATGAACCACAGTGTCTAAGGTAAACCCAACCACGGATCAGTGCCCACATTAAATGAAAAAGTGGTGTTTCATAAGCATTCCTGTAGACTTCACAGTTTTCGTTGTCTGTTATGATGCGGAGCCATTTTTTTTTCATTCTGTAATAAGTCGGTTTTCCGATCCCATTTTGGTGAGTTCCACCCAAAATTCAGTCCTTGCGTCTCTTAACCACATCATGATAACATCTTGACCAATTTAGAATGGAAATACACTTGGATTTCCCCGTTTTTTGGGCGCGATTGCACTTCTATTGCCGCTAACCGACATGTTCTAATCTTAGCACTCTTCCAAAGGTTATCCTTTGCCGTGCTAAGTCTGGGGATTTTATATACTTCGTCTGGCATTATAGGTCGATTCTGATCCTCTCTAGTAGTGGTCCCATGTGATTTATTTTAAGTCCTGCTGTTAAGCACCACTCCTGTGTGTGATGGTCTTAGTCCATGCTGGCTGATATCTGTCGAACTTTGTAGGAATTTATCGACAACAGGCTGCACCCTGTATTTATTGCGATAGTTTTACATTTCACCATCGTCTTATAACTGTTCTAGTCCTCAGCAAATCACGTAAATTATTTGATCTGTTAAAAGAGAGCTCTGCAAGTTGTTTCGGGCAGCAACTAATAAAGTTCCGGCTGATCATCAATTGATCAATCTAAGAAATGTACCAATGGACTAAGACCTTTTAAGTCTGAGTTTAAAATTTGAGGTCGTTACCGGATTCAATCGACTTTAAAAGTTGTTCCTTTTCATTATTCAGTTGTGTATTTGAACGAATTAAAGCTCATGCTGCAAAACCTTCCGATTTAAAGAATTTATTGCCCAAGATTCCCCTTTGCCCCAATAGCGACTCGACTATTTATGCGAATCAATGGGCTTCAGGAAGTACTGCAACTAGACTTGGAATCTTATTTGACACTTACTACAGCAGTTGCAAGAATTTTAAAACCAAGAAATGCTTGACTACTCTCCTAGTCAATGCCCCCATTAACACTTACCAAAACCAAGAGTTCACGAGAGTTTTTACAATAAAACGAAGTGTTTATCAGGCATCACACATGTTAGCCTGAAGCCGCTACTTATTTCTACCGAGGAAAGTGCTAAATTTTCAGAATCCCATCGGAGCTCTTAGAATATAAAAGCAAAAGAGTCCATTTTAAGGCATTGTTCGACGTTTCGAAGCTTTAAGAATTCACCATTTATTCTCTTCTATTCGTTATTTTTCAAGACATCGTCAGATGGTACCTCATGAATGTAGGAGTAAAACTAACAAAAATAGCTGCAGAGATTAGATTCTTTATAATTTTCAAGTGGATTTCTATCGAAAGATGTCTGTTCTACTTACAATGGAACTCAAAAAGTCATTGGGCACATCGGCAGAGACCGTTGGAGGCAGAAATGTCGACTGAATATTTGGTATCCTTCATACATTTTTTTACAAGGCATAATCCGCGTCATTGTTGAGAACTTTTCTTGGTCCTAGCTCTCCATTATGTTTGGTAAACACATCCTTTCGACTCTTTTTTATTCCAATTTAACGTAATGTTCTATGCTACCTATATCTATCGTCTCTTCTTTCATCGATACCGTTTAAAAGAAGACCGTATGAAGCAGCAGTACAGTCCCTAGGACGCATTAAGTTCCAGTAAAATTCCCAATTAGTTCCAAACAATTTCCCATACATCATCATCCCATAAAAATAAAAATCCTTAATCATCTTCTTTTATGTGCCTTTGTCCATCTCACACACACACGTATATAACAAAATTTTTATCGATACAACAGCGATATGGAGCCGTATGACGAGCGGTACAATAACTACTACCAAGTCCCACAACATCCTTCACGTGCTGTTTATCCAGATCCAGCAACTGTTGCCTACCATCACCAACAACAGCAACAATACTACATGTATCCGAATTCACCACCACCTCCGTTGCCAAAAGTAAAAAAGAAATCCGTTCTTAAGTCTCCCCTCACAGCGATTAAGAACGCTCTTATTAAATCTACGCGTCCTTTGCGTCGCATGAATAGCATGGTAGAGCCGGATAAAAAGTCGAAGCCTCTTAGAAGGCAATACTCCATGATGGAGCGTGGTATTGGACGACTTCAGTACCCCGATGATTACCCAACATACCCCGCAGGAATGCACGATCCTAGAATACACTATAATGGCGCACGAGCGGCAAGTGTCCCTGCTAGAGATCACTGCTATGCTCGCGAGCAAGAAATGATGAATAGCACCTATCAGAACCTCGAGAGTGAGGACATCTACGGAAATATAGCCCAAGCTCCCCGTCGTCGAGAGGACTACGATGATATGTATGCCAATAGAGCATTGATTGACCTAGAACGGCGACAAGCGGAGATGATAGCAGCGAATAGAGCTGCTGGTGGCCGTCGGATTATTCGTCGTCATAGTACAAGTGTTGCGGATCGTTCGACAGACCCGCGACGAAGACCATCGCACCGCATGCAAAGTCCAGAAGCCTACAATCAAGAAGAGATCTATCAGAGTCGACAGGGTGCCTATATGCTAACCGAGCCAAGACGACCTCCCAATTCCGAAGTAATGACACGCCGTCGCTTCTATCCTGAGCAAATGGACATAAGTGAAGATCCAATCTATCAAACCCGCCGTGAAGTTCAACGCAATCAGATCTACCAATCGAAAAAAGAAATGCAGGAACGCATCGCTGCAGGTAAGAAGGACATTGAAAGAGAGTTTAGTCCACCGAGCAGTAGTCAATCGGAACGGGACGATAAATCCGACCGTGATTCCATCTATCAATCCCGCCGTGAAGTTAAAGAGAGCGGCCTCAAGACAAGATCTCAGCTGAGAGAGCAAATTTATCAAACTCGCCGTGACGCTATGGAATCCATGGCTGAACCAATTTATGTATCTAAACGGGAGGTGGTGAGACCTGAACCAATCTATGAAACCAAGGAAGAGTGCAGTATACTTCTGTCACGTGAAAATGAAACTGATGAGAGAAAAGAAGAAAAAACCGACATCATAGTGCTTAACGGTAATGGTGGTAGTAATGGTTCTTTTCAAGAAGAAACTCTAAATAACTCTAAACAGTCGGACCTACAGCTATCTGCTGATACAGTTATAGAAAAAACTGTAATTCCCGCAATGGCGGCAGCCAGTCTTGCTGAACCCGAAGACGATGTTGTGTCCGATGTGGACGATCCCGAAGAAGTAGAAGAAGACGACGAAGAAGAGGGTCAAGACGAAGCATGCGCAATGATAATAGAACCTCCAAAACCCTTACTCTCTCCAACAGCCGCCACTAGATCTCCGTATCATATATCGAATATGCGGCGCACTGCCGCCTCGCGAACGTCACTCGAAACTCAGTATACATCACAGGCGAGTCTTCCTGTAGGACCGCCAAACGCAACAAGTACTCCCTACGCTAGTGATATGTCATTACCAATGGCTGGCCCTGTTACAGCTCCAACCGTCTCAGCAGGAGCCACCGGCCAACGATTCCCCACAGTACCACGTGAGCCCACCACAACAAAAGGTGTCTTTGATCAGAACGGCGGAACCTTGGCGGATAATTTCTGGAATGTGTCGCTACAAATACCACCAGGAGCGATACCGCCAGGCGTCAAACAAGAGATCTACTTTACTGTGAGCGATCCGCGAATGGGCGAGACAGTTGGCGGACCGCCATTGGATATGGAAAATGGTTTGTGTACAAGCTAATGAAATACATATTTGTTGTTCCTTAGATGTTGTTTTGTTTTGTTTTGCTTTTCTTTGTCACTCTTTTTGTTTCAATTTTAATCACTGTCACCAATAGAAATTTTCATTTTGTACATATATTTTATATAATACTGGTGTGAACGTGTGTGTGAGTGTATATATAGCTCGATTTGTGTTTGAGTGTTGCTTTGGCTTGTGTAATCGCTTATAGTAGACTCGTAGATGGCGTGGCGGTAGACTGTATTTAATGTATAAAATGCATGCTTTCTTTGTTCTTTTTCCCCTGATTTTAGGTTACCTGACGTCTTCTGATGTATCATACAATTTTTAGTTATGATTCGTCTTAAAAAAATATTCTTTTACAGACAGACAGAATGAAAACGTTTCTTATTGTGTCCCTATATCAGGTTTTCTTATCGTCAGCCTTGCTGACTTCCTAGAAAATACGAGGGAGGAAGCGAATATTTGCTTATTATTTGCAAGCCTTCTCAATGGATTCACGTATTTTTGCTCCCATTTGTTCGAGAACTTCTTTATCAATCTTTCACATTGGACCGTTTATACGTTTTTTTTATTTGAAAAAATACGCAAAAGGATACCTAGAGCGTTTCAAGCTCTAACAATTTCGACTATTTTAGTTTCCGTAGATATCATTTCTCTCAGTTGACTTCTGTCAAAATGTAATTAAGTATCTAAATGAGGTTAAAAAGCACTATAAGATTTCAGGCTTTGGTGACTGATGTTCAGAGCCCACAATCTAATGAATAAAGTCGTAGAGATGTTCCTAGTTAATAATTAGAACTTAATAGCCTCCACTGGTGTCTATCTTTTCTAGGAGCCAGCATAGATCTGGCAACGTGGTCTTGTAATTACAGCACTTCATTGAATCTGAATGCATTAAATATTATGCAGCACTGTGACATAAAAGAACTGGTGTGCTCACTTTTGATGCCGAGACTGTTCTTGAATTAGACCACCTTATTGAGCTTAATTTCGTTTAGAATTCGGTCCGAATATAAAGATAGGAGAATCGATACAGTTCCTTAAAATGTGCTATGAATTTTATTCAATCGCACACCACGGTACTTCCTAACTAACCTATCTCACGGAGTAGATAGTATCTCGCAGGAGAGCCCATTAGCATTCTAAACTTATTCCTACTTAGGCTGGTTCAGATCTGAGATGTTCTTTGATCGATAGAAACTGAATGTTTTTGTCTACCTTGTTGTTTATTTTTTCTTCAAAAATTAACTTTTCCTCCCTCTTCGTAATTTTCCCTGAATGATGCAGCCGCCTAGTTCGCCATTGGTTCAGAATTTAACTCTAAACCAACTTTTTTCCGCACGGAACAACAACAATAATCTAGTCACAGAGACCTTTAATTTGAGCAAATAAAAAAAAATTAGTCCTGTTTGCTAGTAGAAACGAACTGCGGTGTCTCATCCCATCTAAACTTACAGGCTGTACCCTGGACTAAGAGTAGCTGTCCAACTCAGAAACCTATAAGCTTCAATCGCTTTGAGTTTAATCTCCTCCCCCCTTATAGCAAAATCGTCCTCGTTTGGCTTTTGCGACTTGAAAGTATTGTGATTGCTTTTTAACTTGCACAGCGATGTCACAACCTGCTTCTCGTGTATCCAACTTCGGCAGAATGTCCTCGCTTGAAATCGGTAATTTTTTGGAAGAACAATCCCCAGGTTCCTACATGTACGGCACTTGTCGGCTTTGTTTCAACGGTCAAGAAATTTGCTGACGAATGCTCTGCAAGATCCCAAAGATGCCTTTAGTACGGATTTTACTTCTCCACTTAAAATCAGTCCCTTTCTGCTAAATTGATCTTCATATGTTAATCTTATATACTTTAAATCTTAAGCAACTTCAAACCCAACTTTCACTGTAAGGGAGGTTCAATAAGTCAGACAAAAAAATGTTTCAGGCGTCTAAGAAGAAATGTCTCAAGCATCTACTAAACATGTACTAAACTACGTACGGACTTAGTACTTGGTGTTTACCTTCCTGAGCTATCCATGAAGGACGTTAGAGTGTCCATTCTCTTCACCAATATTTAAAGACGCTACAAATTCAAGCCGACTTTATTTGATAGAAGTCAGTTCTGTTTAAGAACTGCCAAAGTAAAAAGACGCCTTAGATCTTCTTCACAACCTTGGAATGGTTTTGTGAGTAGTACGTAAGCATTCAAGCATATAATCGAATCGTCGAATCCACACGGACGGAACTTTTAAGGACTAAAAAACACCCACCACCTTCTTTTCAGTCAAAATTACTTTTGATATGAGGGTAATTTCCAACCAGCAGCAACCTTTTTTAAATGTCCTGTGTCCAAATTCAAATCCAGAATCCCAGCAATGGTTGTCCTCGTCATCAAAGTTATCTCTGTGATCTTCCACAGCCTTTGAGATTGGTGTATAACGTGACTCTCGAACCTGGCTAGTTGGCCGTAGATCGGGAGGTCACAAGAATTGTGTTCAATGTACCCGAGCATATCTAGCTGGTAAATGGTTCAGGGGCTCAACATTAAGTGTTATTGAGCAACACATTGGTGCTTTCGGATGTCAGTATTTTACGTCCTACTTATGTGCATTAAAGTTGTCTTTTGTATCCATCCGCACTCACAGTAATGACAACCAAAACGTACTGGATGATCGTTAGTTTGAAGACCGTAAGTACTATTGGGCCGCGAAAGCGCGTTCGTCCTCATTTCGTCTCAATTTGTGGTTCTCATCCTCGTTACCTGTACCAAAGTTGCCTTCTTGACCTACCCTAGCTTTAGTTATGCGCACTAGCTTTCCAATATCGAGGTACAATGTTTCTGCGTTTCTTTCTATATCTCCCTTCCGTATGGTCTGATTTCTTCAACTTGTTAGTATGTATTGCTCTTACTAGTTAACATGGTTCGTATTTATACTTTTTTTTAGACTATTAGTTACAGTCCTAAGTAAGTAGAGTTAAAAATCCTAAAAAGTCTACGCTCTTTCACTCAAAATTATTTTCAAAGCATGCACCAAACAAATAGATACTACGCCTTCATAATTATATCCTAACCTTTATCTAAACTCCAAATATTTAGCACGTTTTTGGCCTTCTACTACAAAGAAAAATAAAACTCAAAACAAGTTTGACTGCCTTTTTGACACTGTAACACTGTTTGACACCTCACACAAGAATTTATAATTTTTCATCACCACTAATAAAAATGTTTTTTTCTTCTCCCCTCCCCTAGGTGAAACAATGCTCTCACCTCTAGTGATGTGCGGCCCACAGGGTTTGGAGTTCCTTGTTCCAGTAACACTTAATATCCCCCATTGTGCTGGACGAACAGCATCACTAGGACTTGCCCTGAAAGCCACCGATAGCGAAAAGAATCTTCACACCGAATGGGATAATATCGATTTACCAAGTAACGCAGCCGCACATACGGTTTCAGTTAAAGTGGATCATTTTTGAAATAAACTTAATTTTAAATTTAAACAAAAGAAAAAATATAAATAACAAAGATTTTTTCTCTAAGTTGCATATTTTGACTGTTTTTCTTTTTGTTTTTAATTTCTGTTTTTCTCTACTAAAAAATATTTTTATTTTATTTTTCGAATGTTTAAGTGTATTTTTATGTAAATAATTAAATTTATAACTTTAAGTGAACTCCGATGATTTATAAAATTTTTAATATCAACAACAAATCACGATAAAGCGAAAAAATAAAATTATATTTCGTGCCTTTTAAGTATTTTTGTGTGTCTAGAGAGAAAGAGAAAAAGGAAACAAAAAATAATAAATATTCTCATGAAATATAAAAAATATCAGCATGAAATAAATTTGTACGAAAATCGATTTATATAAACGCATTGTAGCATTGGATATACATACATAAATATAAATATTATATAAGTACGCTATTTTATATATTTACTGTAAATATTGATTTAATTTTTTTTTAAAACTTTACTCCAAGTTGACGATCATATAAAAGAAAACATTTTTATTTAGTTAAATGATAATTTTAAAATTTGCATTAGCGAAATATTAAGTTAAATTGCATGTGTTATATAATATTATGTTTTTTTCTTTACTTTTCTTGTTTGAAAATATTAATCGAAGGCAAAGTTAAGGGGAAGATAAAGGAAAAAAAAAACAAATGTAAATCTACATTGTGCTTGGCGTATATAATTATTTTTTAATTATTTAAATAAATCAATTTTAATTTTAATTCGATGTAATTTTCGTCCGGAAAATTCGTATATTATTATAATGGATATAAATAAAGATAATAAATTTAAATAGAAGTTTTGCGTCTTTTGTTGGCAACGAAAACCTTTTTGATTCAAAGACATTTCGGACTAAAGGATGGAATGCAACGGATAAGCAAGATACCAGAGTCTCAGCTAACAAGCATGAACTCACATAGTGTGATCGATTCGGCAATGACTCGGACTCAGTTTCTCATGGGAGCGGCTTTGACTTGATGGATTTGTGATCGATCTTAAAGCTCTCCGTCTAACTTAGTTGTGATTGCAACTTCTTGGCAGTGAGTAGACTTTAGCAGCAAAAATGTCACCCAGTAAATAGTATTGCTGATGAATTATCATTCATATGATCAGACAAGAAGTTTTTTTTTTTTGAAATACGGGAGTCGTAGGCGGATCCTGTCCAACAAACTTCAATATTGGTAAATTTTTTTTCTGTGTTACATGTAGAACACAAGAAATTGTTATTTCTCCTGAAACTTGCTGTATTACTCTTGATATACATACATTGATTGATGTAGGTACACCAATGTCTTCACCCACCCCAATTTGAAACCCCAGGTCTCCTATACAGCGCAGCAAAATTCTATTTTTTTTTCCATCAAAGCACCACCACGTGTTTTCAGGGTCGACATTAATTTTGTTAACAATTGAACACCCTCCTCACTAAGTCGATACAACCGACGAAAATCTTCTCCATTTCTCTTCCTATTATTCCTTTCTATTCCTTCTATATTTATAAACTCGACGTGTATATTTTTTGCTGGAATTCATTAATCTCAACGGACGATGGCTTGGAGAGAGGTTGTCGTAGCTCAGTTGTAAGTGCGTCGTTCGAATTCAAGGAAACACTAAAACAGTTTTTTCATGGTCCCACCTTTCGCGAATTTCTGACAAACGTCCGAGAGTAATAATTGTTATGAGAAAGCTAAGAAAATCCTTACGGATATGGCTCTAAACTGTAGGTCCTTTCCATTTGTGTGAAAATATAACACGCACAATACGAATGGTAGCGAGAAGCTAGGTCCTGGACCACATACGGTCTGTTATGACAAGTATTTGTTTTAGCTTAGAGAGATCGAATTTTTCATTTAAGGGTTTTCTTCTATTATTGCCGACCGAGGACCGGCTTACAAAATCCAATCTAGTAGAATAGTGAATTATATGAAACCATCTGTCGATATTGTTTTGGTGTGGTTTTAAGCCCAAACAATCGACGACCTAATAAAATCTTAATTTATGCGAAGTCCTTGCGAAGACCCAAGAAGTCTGTTTCAAGGCTGCCTGTATATCATACTTGAATATAAACTATTTGGCGCTAGTCCTAATTTTGGTTTTCCTGAAGAAATGATTCGTTTATAACTATGTATTATGACGATGACGATGGGATGGCGTTGGAGTGCCCGCTGCTTTGTCAAGCTCGAAAAAGACACCATCGGACCCTTCAAACCTATTAGAGGCTTTAAGCAGGCGATGCCATATCATGGAATTTCCTGAAGACAAGTCAAGTCAGCACACCAGGCACTATTTTTTACAGGTCAGTACTACTATATCTTCGACAAAACGAACCGACCAGTCACTGAGGACATCATGAAGGTCTCATTAGAAAATACTAAAACGGTTGTAAACGAAGATAAAACGTACACAAGTATGTGCTATCTGCGAACATTGAGATATATGACCGATTTCTTGGCCCAACCCTTACGATGGAAAACTTTTTTGAACAAATGTTGTGGCTCGCATCCTCTTACCACTCTTTTTTTTAATTATGGAATCGATACAAGTATAAAACCCCATTAGAAGAGGTTAAAACAGAAGATTAAGTGTAGCCGAAGTAGTTATTAGTAATTTTTTACTGCCCTGATTGGAAACAGCATCGGCATGAACATCCGGACTATGCTTCAAATGAATGAAATGATTTAAATTCTAAAACCCAAAGCAAGAGAAGTGACAAGTGACAAACGGAGTTAAGACTGGCTGAATTATGCAATTGCTCCTAACGTATTTATTCCTAACAAAAAAAAATGAAATAAAACCTAAAATTTTACATACAAAGTTATTAGTTATTACACGTGAAAAAACTCCTAAATATTGGGTTTATTTTCATCGAAGTTAGGACTGATTGCATGCTAAAGTGTTGGCAATTATTTCATCATGAAATAAATCCTAAAATCATGTGAGTGAAATAAATCCTAATTAGGAGCTATTACACTCAATGTTGTCTTGAGTTATTTCATTGTTCGAGGAAATGTCCATAGTTTTTGCGTAGAGCGTAGCCAGCTCACTTACTCCACTTTCAAGCTTTGGCCCGCTAGTCACTTCAATACTAATTTAGGCCATTGGTTTGAGTGGTACTTTAGGGCTTTTACCATTTTTTTTAGTGGTAGGCACCCCTGTCGTGGAATCCGCCGGGGGGAATTATTCACCGAAAGAAATATTTTGGCATCGCCAAATCCGCAAAGTGAACAATTCCCCGTGTCGGTAATGTTAATGAGTTCCACTGTATCGTAGTAAACGTTCGAATCGAATTTTTCCCGAACAAAATGACATTTCTCATCCGCATCAAAATCATTGCGGATTTCATATGATTGGCTTGGCTACTGCACGTTGTCTTCTCGTTCACAAAAATGTAAGTGAAATTGTTCACATATCAGGAAAAAAACTACAAACAAACTGGAGTTTAGAGCACGACATTTGCGGGTTTGACTAAGTTCGGTAAGAATGAAAAGAGCAAACGATCGATATACATAGCTGCATCCGTTGTTAACAATAGCATAGTCCGATGTCCTAAGCTTCTGTCACACTGCGTCCTTTCTTATCTGCCAAGTAGTGGCGAAAGCTCAATGTAAAGTAGAAAGTCAGCAAAGCACCATGAATATTGCTTTGAACAGAACACCCCAACCAAATGAAAAACACAAATTCATGGCAATAATAAAAATAGGTTTAATAATAATTATAGTCATAATAATATTATACGCAATAATAAACGTGTATACCAATATATATCAGATAAATTTTCAGACAATTTTAAACGTTGCACTATAATCATATCTCTTAAATCGATTAGAATGTCTCTCGCTGAGTAGATTTGAGACAATCGAATGATACAGTTAAAATTTGATGTGTAATAGGAAAAAAAGAGTCTCTGTTAAAACTTATAATTCTATCGTTGTCTACGCTGATGTTGATGTTATCATCAACTCCTGTTCATGTACCACAGACACAGCTTCCTTCACGTACCCATAAATGCTTTTCCTTGTATCTATAACAACATCTCTTACCATCGCTGTGAAAAACGCTGAGTGTCGTGGTGCCTCCGAATAGCGTTCATAGTGGTCCAAAGAGTCCTGCAATTTTAAAGTCAGATCGTAATTCTTGCGAACCACTTCCAAAATCTGTTCCTCCGTCGGTGTTGAGAGTCCCTGCTCGGCAAGCCATTCTTTAATTTTGTATTGAAAATGCTTAACAATCGCTAAAATATTAACTAAGGCATTAAGAAGTTTGATTACGTCATCCTTGTATTCGCAATCAGGCATTGTGGTGTAACGAAGGACTGTGGAGAAAAGTCGCATAAGAATTGTAATCGAAAAAGGAAACAAAAGGGTAGACTAACCCATGGCCTGAATTTCCGAGAAAACTTTCTCTTCTCGATTCAGTTCATAGTACAGTTCATCGTAGCTGTTTGTTGTCGCTAGGAAGGTGTCTCCATATGTGATGAATAAGTTAAAGATGTTAACCACCTAGAATAAAAGACAAAGAGTAAGAAACAGTGCGATTGAGTGGAGATTACTTTTTCCTTACCTGTAACGAGAGGTAGAAGATGTTACATTTCTTGACCAAATTCTGCTCTTGGTTAACTAGAAATCGTAGCAGTCCAATCAGTGCTGACCAAAGCTCCTTCCAAGGATAATTCAAACGAACCCTGCAACGTTTCTGATAGCACAGTATACGTTGAATGACACCGACACACAGCAAATACAACTCCATGGGGAACTTTTTCATCAAATGTGATACGATGAACTCAACTAGAAGATCCAGGAGAGTGGCAGCGAGTGGCTGAGACTTACCCACACGATCAACGTGTAACTTACGATGCCGCATCTGGGCGCGATGTAGCATTACTTTGAATGTGAGGTTGTTGTCGTGCATCATGGAATTCGCATATTGATCTTCCGAAATGCAGGTGAGGATGAGAAAACACAGCTTTAGGTTAGCTACACTGGACTCGTTCTTGTTGTCTTGCATTACTATGGAACTAAAGAGAAATATTTGAATTAGTAGAGAAATGACGTTAGTATTAAAACTACAAATAAGCAAACAGTGCCCAGCACTCGCGAACAACTGAAAGGCTACGCAGGTGAATAGCTTTTCAATCTAAATTATCTCAACAGCATCTACTACTAAAACCTTCATACATAAGACGAAATGGTTGCAGCAGGGGCGTTGTGACAACACAATCGATCAAGTTTAAGCCTAAGTACATCTCATTCAAACTAACCAACTAAACAGCCAAACTGTTCGGATAAATATTTTTCTAGCCACCGCAACCCTTGTATGGCATACAGTAACGCAATTGCAATCTTTGTTATTATTTAAAAGCGTATGTTGCACTGCGACCTAGTGGTCTATTGTTCCTCCCTACAAATGCCTTGCGGAGATTCGTTCTCTCAACATAGTTTCTCATATCATTATTCAACTTGTAATTATGTTTGAAGGTTCCATACTCTAGCTTTGCCTAGACGAGAATCATCGGCCTTATAGCACTATATCTAGCCCAGTTTCTCTCAGGAATCTGAAAATAAGAAGCGAGTCCATGAACGACATATCCTCATTTGATATTATGTACTCCCAGATATTTCTTTCTTTTATAAGTTGTGTGGGTGAGGTGCTCCGGAGTTTTCAAGAACTCATTGCAGAATCTGCAGAGAACTTCTTCTTCTATAAGTAGTTTCCTCAGATGTTCCATGAGTTTGTCCTGTTAGGATGCGTAGGTTCTTGCTTAGTAGGCTGATACATGCTTCGAATCTTTTTCGGTTATAGCTCCCTAGTTTCTTGGCTTGCCTCAGAGATGTAATATTATTTTCACCTTTTAGATTAATACGCTGCTTAAGGAGCCTGTCCTTCTCCATTGCCCAAGTAAGCTTGTTGAAAAGGGATATGAACATTTTACTGAGTTTATGGGATAGATTAACATTGCTCTTGTTGTTGACTATCATTTCCTTAAAAAATTGTGCCAAGCAGACCACACTCCTGTTCAATTCTTTTTTTCTATTATTTCCGACGAGTTCTTGGCTATCGGTGGAGTCGGTATATTAATAATTAACTTAGTGGAATCAAATATTGGTGAATTTTCACTAAATTAGTTCTCTCTTTTACGAGAGACAGTCATTATCGCGAAATTACCTATATGCTGGGCAACGCATAACTGTTTCAATCCAGTCATTCCCCTAAACTTTATTCAGAAATACAGGAATGAGAACTACAGTGTGGAATGACGACATGACTGCCTACTACGTAGTAGAGTGCAACCATCTTGACATGGTCAATGAATTGGATTTTAGAAAGACAACAAATGAGAGAGGAAAAAGACAAAGAGACAGACGGGAAGAAAAACGAGATCAATAATATTTTTTTTTAAAACAACAAAGCACTGAAATTCTTATTTCAAATTCAACAGGAAGGGATTAATAATTTATTAAAATAGAGCAATAAATAATTATAACTAAAAACTTAATTTTTGCAAGCTGCTTCACATTCCTTTCTACTGCTGTATCGATTGCCATTGCCTTGGCATCCGCCATAAACGAACGGTACACACTGGTTTGTACGAACATCATAGCCCCAGGAGTCGATGTCGCCTCTACAGGGTCCAGTCTTGATCTCCGACGAGCAATCTATCAATTTTAATTATTGGCAACATTTATTGGTCATTGATCCATTGGAGTGTACTTACCCGATGCAAATGCAGCAACAACAAAAGCAAGCAGAGCGAATATTATTTGGAAATTCATTTTCTCTGTGTAAATTGCTTTTTAATGTAAAGGAAATGCAAGTTATTGTGACTATCTATTTGGTGCAAGTGCAGAGGATGCAACTGATGCTGAGTGCTCAAATGTTCACAATTTTATAGCAGAATTGTTCCCCGGTTTAATCACCCTATTCAACGTCGTAATCGTATAATTTGTTTACATTTTATTATGCGTACAGCTTATCGGTTAAGATATAATTTTTAGCAGATTACTATCTACAAGAGGTGTAATATTATGTATTTTATTCGGCTCACCAAAAGGTTCAAGGTCATGGGAAAGAAGAAGCTTGTAAACTTCTTAACTTCCGTTTAAAGAACAAATATGTATTAATGATGCTCTTCCGAGTTCCTAGTGCAATGAATGCTTCGAAACCAATGATAAAACAAACAACAATATTGGTCCAGGGTTTATCTTCTCGAGACCATTCGTGTTGTGCGAGGAATCATATTGCCAGGGGAACTCCAATTGAGGAAACAAACTAGGAAGACTAGGAGACTAGGCATTAGCATTAATAACAGCGAACTTAGAACTTAGGTCTAAAGTTGAAGTTGAACTGTTGCTGTGGTAATGTGTTCTGTTCCATTAAAAAGCATTGGATCTAAAATTTTCGCTGCGGCTGTCAAAGTTGCTGTTGTTGTTGCTGTGTCAAAGTGTTTCTACTATAATAATAACCACTGAGAGACCTTGAAACAAAGCAATCTACCATGGAAAGCTCCAAAACTAGTCAAGGGTGTGGCGCACTAGACTTTACTTCCCGTAAGGTAAACATGTCACTGTTTTCCATTCGGAAGTCTATGCTATCCTAATGGCTACCGACTATATTGTAAATAATAGAGGTGGATGGGCGGAGTATTTGCGTCTTTGCGCCTGTAGTGACAGTTAGACTGCGCAGCCCTTTAAGCATTTAAATTTGGTCAAGACTGAACTCTGACTCTTGCCTGGGTCACAGGTTACACTGGGATTGCGGGAAATGAGATATCCGATTATATTGCTAACCGAGGCTAAGAAGATGTTTTCTCAAGAGCTGAACTCGAAATCAGCTGCATTCTTGCTATCTCTCAGCAGAAAAGACTGTAGATAACTTATTGGCGCTCTCACGGGACATTTTCCTTTTGCCAAGCATCGTAGTGTGCTAGGCTTAAGAGACACAACAGTCTGCGAAACCTGTGAAGAGGGCAGCGATACTTCGGATCATTTCCTTTGTCATGTCCTGTGTTTGCTCGGATCAGGTGGCAGATCATCGCTGCTGATGTGATGCGTGCTGATACTGTAAGCTGTAAGCTTTGCAATAGTACAATGCTTCCTGGTTGGGTCTGAGTGCTCTAGTGCAACGTTTCCTAACCGCGAAAAAAAGAAGATCGTATTAACAATGACTCTGGAACTTGACAACCTATCAATCAGGTAATTGGGGAACGTTCAACTGTCGGAACAACTTATTCGCCGAGGAGATCATGAAAACTATTAGGAGTACGAAAACGCAGGAACAATTGGAGCAATTTTTAATGAAAAAAAAGTTGATCAGGATAAAATGTGTCCAAAACCTTCTGATATCCCCTGTGTGCACACCAAGCATCCTGTCAGTATGATGGTCGTTGAAGTAATAAAGTCATGTAAAGGTCATATTATGTCTCCCTACTTTTCCCTACAGGGATTTCGAATGAATGCTACGAGAAACGTCTATAAGAGGCCATTGTTAAGTCCCCTATAGACAGAGTGATTGAAGGAAGATGTGTTCTATAAAGATTCTGCCCCAGCGCACAAAGCCGCAACGCCTCAGGAATAAATGAGAATTAATTTCTAAAATCATAATTTTTGATCTGTCTAATTACTTAGTTTTAATTTATATTTGCACTTCAAACGGAAGTTAAAAAGCTTACAAGGGTTCTTTCCCATGACCTTGAGCCTTTTGGTGAGCCGAATAAAATAAATAATATTACACCTCTTGTAGATAGTAATCTGCTAAAAATTATATCTTAACCGATAAGCTGTACGCATAATAAAATGTAAACAAATTATACGATTACGACGTTGAATAGGGTGATTAAACCGGGGAACAATTCTGCTATAAAATTGTGAACATTTGAGCACTCAGCATCAGTTGCATCCTCTGCACTTGCACCAAATAGATAGTCACAATAACTTGCATTTCCTTTACATTAAAAAGCAATTTACACAGAGAAAATGAATTTCCAAATAATATTCGCTCTGCTTGCTTTTGTTGTTGCTGCATTTGCATCGGGTAAGTACACTCCAATGGATCAATGACCAATAAATGTTGCCAATAATTAAAATTGATAGATTGCTCGTCGGAGATCAAGACTGGACCCTGTAGAGGCGACATCGACTCCTGGGGCTATGATGTTCGTACAAACCAGTGTGTACCGTTCGTTTATGGCGGATGCCAAGGCAATGGCAATCGATACAGCAGTAGAAAGGAATGTGAAGCAGCTTGCAAAAATTAAGTTTTTAGTTATAATTATTTATTGCTCTATTTTAATAAATTATTAATCCGTTCCTGTTGAGTTTTGCAATAAGAATTTCAGTTTTTTGTTGTTTAAAATATCGTGTACTTTTTTGAGCTCGCTAATCTGCCTCTTTGTCTGTATCTTGGAAATTTATGGAATGTGTCTGTTATCCAAGCTAAAAAGTGAAAAGTACATGACGAAAGCGTTTTGAACGGCAAAATGCATCGCGATAACGATCATGGCTTATAGAAGAGACAAGTTCGACAAAAACCAATAATCACCAACCAATAATAAATTTTGCTGTCGCGTTGATTGGTCAGCAATGAGGAGCGTAGTCTGCAGTCCATAACCGACAAACACTTTCCCGCAGGTGCGAAGTAACACAAAGAAAGACGTTAATCGGACTTTATCAAGCCTACGATATGGAATCGAAACTGTCCATACGTTTAAGACTTTCTTTAAACCCGGTATTGATACGACAAAACTTTCTTGCCAACCTAATATTCTGCAGTAAAAAAAATTTCAAAATTTAGATGACAAACCACTTACCAATACTGAAAAACAGCGACTAGCAGATTTGTAGGATACTGTGTGATGTCAATGATGGGAGCATTTGCCAAATCTGGAACTGGTTGCGTTAAACTCAACGTGTTACTAGGCGACGGTGGTGCACTTGACTCTGCCTGCGTGTGAGCCAGGGTGGTAATGAAATTTCTATTCAAGTGAACAGCCTCATATAGCGCCAACAGGAGACCATTATTCGCCTTTATCTGCTGTACGCGTTCACATCCCTCGTCCGAGACGAACATGTTGCCCACAATATTCGAAAGCGACGAGAACCACGACGAAGACTGCACATTCGAAAGACTCTGCATGTACTGCCGACAGAAATCGATCAGCGACTGTGATATCATCTGGCCGTAGCCATTCAAAGCCAATTCATCGGCCAAGATCGAAAGTTGCACAACATACGGATTTGTTGCCTCATGCTTTCGATAGTTGACCAGCACTGTCAACAGGATAACAATGTCATGCCCGTGCTGGGCACGCAGTGTTGGATCACTTAGCAGTCTTACAAAGGAATCGAAAAGAGTATGCAGCATCAGATACTCCACAATGACATTCTGACTAACATTATCTGTCCCGGTGACAAGCACCAGCAGCAGTTTAAGACACATGAAACGGGCATTCTCAGTCACATCACCTGTAAGACCAGAAAAATGTTCTATTTTTTGTATGGAAAGCATTTTTCCCCAAGTCTTACCCAACAAAATCTGATTACAATGGTTCAGCAGGATTTTCATCTTCTTGTACATCTCATCGTATTGGAATATTTGCCCCAGCACATCAAAGCTCGTGTCTATCGAAGACTTTTTGAAAATCGAATAGAACAACGAGCACAGCGTCTGTAGACTATTGCACATTCGTTTCGGATGACCTAAAAGTGAAAGTTTTAATACAAAGCAGCTGGCTAGTGACTAGCTTTAATGGAAACATGTGTACCAGTGTCGAGAATTTCGATGCATTTCTCAAAAATCAAATTTATATTCGCCTTCACTGTTAGCAGCTGTTCTCCGGCCAATTTGGTGATTTCATTCTCCAGAGACTCGACATTCGGTTGAAGCAGAAAGAATTCATTCCAGAATTCTGGGCTATCACTAGTTGGATCCTCACCGCGAAAGAACAGCTCGTAGATGTAAACAACTTTTTCTTTTGGGCGTTTCGACGATCCGGACCCACTTCTTTTGCGTGAAGTCATTATGAGTGGCACGGTGCTATACGATTTGGTATCTCTGACGAGTTATATGATTACTTGGCTATTGGCTGATATGCTTAGGTATGATAAAAATTAAATATTTATTGGAATAAAATTGCAAAAACAAATTAACGGAGGACAACACTACAACTTTTTCCTTTATTGGTGAATGTCATAGCTGCGCATTTTTTGACATATGATCGACGGATGATGGCTCAGAGATTCCGAAAATTCGGAATCGTAGAGTTTAATGGGTGCGTTCGTGAAGGAACATCGTTGAATTTAAAACAATGGTTTTCTGCAATTTTGGGGACAATTTCAGTTATATTATTTTACTCGAGAGAAGATTTTACTATTAAAGTAAATGCACTACTTTCAAGTAACGTAAAAATAAAATGTTTAAATGCAAAGAAAACTGAACTTTAAGTTTCACAGATAATTCCCTAAGGGCCGTTCCAAAGGCTCTACTGAATGGATTTATTTATTTATTTATTTATTTAACATAAAATAACAACCAATGTTTTTTTTACATGCTTCTAGGAAGCTTATATCTGCTGGAAGACAATTTGTTTAAAAATTAGAATAAGTCGAGTTCAAGAAATCCGTAGAGCATTCTATGTCAGCTGCGGGAAAGAATCTGTCTTTGCATTAATGGTTTCTCGGCAGCAAGCAACCTCAGACTTTTAACGCCTAAACATAGCTCTTTAATTTACCTTTGAAATATATAACGCGTATGTACGCACACGTACACTTGCTGCTGCGCGAGTTGTAGGGTTGGGTAAGTTTGCGGGCCTCAATTTTTTATACAGGCCCCCAAATTTTGGATCGCATTATAAACAAGTATTCGATGTTGTTCTTGCATTTGAGTGATTCAATTACTTTTTCTTTTCCTTCCTCCAAATTTCGGGTGGAACTTTAGTTACGATTGTTTTTCGGACGGGATTTTCCAATGTTCGTCAGTATCAGCTGATGCGCTTAGCCTGATATTTATTCACACCCAGATTCCTTTACATGAACCCTTCTACAAATGAAGCCTTGTGATCATAAAATATTGTTTTTAACGTAACTTTACCGACCTTTAGATGAGACTAAAGACCCTATCAAGGGGGAATCTTATGACCTCCTGGATGGTGCACACGGAGCCTGTTCCAGATACGATGTGAAAATCGTACTCGGGGACTTCAATGCTAAACGGAAACATATTTGGCGGATTAATTTGAAAGCATAGCCTCCACAATACGACAATAGACTTCGGCCTATTCTACTTTGCAGCAGCTCTTAATCAAATTAACCATGGTTAATGTCAGACACGCATAAAATATCCTGAATGTGTACACATTCAGAGGGACAAACTGCACAGTGGCCCAAAAAGGGAGATATAATGTTAGACGCCTAAGCGCTAAAGAACACGTGAATGAGAGACTCTTCACTGTGCATTCACTTTCGACTAACACTCAGTGAACGTCATCAAAAAAGTATCTGAAATCACAATGGAATACCAACAACCTCCAGAAAGGTGTCCATGGCATGACGATGTTTGCGAGTACCAGAAAAAGTTGACGGAAGATGTACACCTTAAAGCACTGCAACGTCAAATAAGGACTTCGGGGGAAGAATACCGAGCCAGGAGAATGGAGGAGAAAAAGAATTTCCTAGCTCAAGGGAACCGAAGAGTTGTGCGACAGGAACAACATCCAGCAGCATGAAAGCAAATAGTAGCTGCCTACAAAGCTGGAATGCAGGCTCTTCGAAATAGTGGAAGAAACTTAGTCACCGATGCAGCAGTACTTTCAGCAGCTGCTAAAGGGACCTATTATAGAGAGAGTAACAGGGCAAGAAGAGCGCGGCGAATTAGAGGAAGACGGCGACTCAGGTGACACACGCAAGTGAAAGGAAACCTCAACTAACTTAGCGTGCGAAACTGGAGACAGCTAGCTAAATATCATGCTGGCTGGTTAAGTAAGTAAACCAAACACCATCTTTCCACTGCATAGGACAAAACGGCACTGTTGACAGCTTTAACTTCGATTTAATTAAGGAGTTCATCCACTTCGCAGAAGACATCCCAGTGGAGATGGGATTAAGACTCCTTACTCAGAAGACAAAATGTATGCTGTATAGAACGCTAGTTCTGCCAGTTCTGCAGTACGATAGAGAGTGCTGGACGATAGGAGAGCAGAGGAGAGATTGGGAGTTCTTGGTGATGTGTACGAGAACGGCGAATGAAGTAGAATATACGACCAAAAATTTTACGAACTGTACCAACTACATTGGCTTGTCCACATTGAACCCATAGACAACCACACTCCAAACAAGAGCATCTACGAATTCCATCCCCCAGGTTCAAGACTGCGATAAAGACCGATCCTTCGCTTCGAAGACCAAGCCGTTACGAATATATATATACTTGGTTTTGTCAGCCAGGAATGGTGTGTCTGCGATCGATGAGGATGGATGGCAGGGTAGCCTCAGACAGATACTCTTCAAGGGCCGAGAGCACGTTAAGTAAAGGAAGAAAGATAGCCCTACTTAGGGCCCATTAGCACAGCGTCTTGTAACCATTTGTGTTGTGTGTAATATATTTTACAGACGAACGGCTTCTAAAAGAGAAGCCCGAGAAACTACCCACTAAGCCACGGCGCCGATAATTATCTCAATAAGTTATCACGATGCATTAAATAAAGCACATACAGTTCTGGAAAGCGCTATGTAAAGGCATTCAAATGAATGATTAAGATTGAAACTAACAGTTGATGAACAGCCCACATTGACTTATATTTCTTGAAATTGCTTCAATCCTCTTAATTAAATCACAGGGAATTCCTTTTCGAAATGCGTTGCATTGCAACTGATCTCACGTCATGTAGAAAGCCACATATTTCGATGGCGTTAAATTGTACAAAAACCTTAATCAACTGATGGCTGTGATCATTTAATCTAACACGCAGGTAGGTACATAGGTCAGACGATGTTATTATTTCGTTCTGTAGCTGATAATCTCGATGAGAAAATAGAAGTCAGTGCAGGTCACTTGATCAGACTCACGTCAGTGTTTGCTAGAATTTTTCACCAATTCGTGATTATTTCTCTCTGCCAGTCCGACGTTGTTTGAATGTATTCAATGAGGTAATCACCGGTCTCGGTTTGAATCACTCTCTAGGTATATACCAGACCGCCTTCACTGGATCTGTATTCATAGGCTGGTTCGTTCAGTTTGTTGCTACCAGATGGGGGATCCTATAAAAGCCGGTTTCCAGACATCTTTTGGATTTAGTTGGACTTAAGTTACTGCTCACTGTCATTCGTTTGTTGGAAATTGTGTAATACTCGTAGTATCCGTAGCTGTATTCTGCTAATTGTTTGTTTATTTTTTGTTTGTTTCTCCGACGAAGGTTTTCCTTTTTTTTTAATTATAATGCGTTTCGCTGTAGTGACATTATTTGGTAAATTTTATTTCATTGTGCTAACTACATACATAAACCCATGAATATACTCGTAGAGATTGATGTTATTGAAATGACATCTAGATCTACTGGGTCAGATGCAGTTTTTTTTTTTTCAAGTGATAGTGATAAGAAACTTAGAAGAACTCATTTGAATGTGCGTTCTTCTAATTTTACTCTAAGTGATGATTAATGTTGTATCCAAAGCAGGTTTTAAAATTAACTTTAATTATTGGAAGGCCATTAGTCATTTTTTCTTTTGAGGACACGGAAGATAAACGAGATAAATTTGGAACTATACTTTGGACAGCGAAAGGCACTCACAATTGATTGATTGAGGGTCGAAATTTGCCCGGCTATGTGTTTGACGGTATCTTTGACTGAGCGGGAGGTTCGAGGTTTGATTCCCAGAAAACACCGAAAAGTTTTTTCACGGTCATACCTTTCGCGTATGTCTGACAAATGGCCGAGAGTAATAATTGTCATGAGAAAGCTTCTAAAAAAATGCCTTTCGCATATGGCTCTAAACTGTAGGTCCCGGTCCCTTTCATATGTATGAAAAAATATAATGCGCACAATACAAACTAGAGCCTGGACCACATACGGTCTGTTGCGCCAAGTATTTGTGTTTGTATTGACCTCATTGTTATAGCAGCGCTGCTATAAAGAAAGAATTATATTTAATAATCCACACCAAGAGGATTTCAGTCCAGATGTCGCGAATTTAAAGGTTTTTCGTGTTTATATCAGGAAGAAAGATTCTTCTTCTTTTGGCGTTACATCCTTTGGCATGATCTAGCCTTCCGCACGACGTGCCTCTATTCTGTTCTGTCTTGTGCTGCCTTTCTCTAATTTTGAACATTTTTTGTCTGACATCTCACATGGCCACGTGGATATCTCCGGTAACGAAAAAGCGGACGAACTAGCCAAAGAAGGGTCATTTATGAACTTTTCACGGGCCCTGCAAAGGAAGATAGACATTGAATCTAATGAGGAGGCTAAAAAACGGTGATCCCGATTAGATACATGCGCAACAGCCAAATCTGTTGGCGTCATGACAGGACACTGTACGCGATAGGTAATCACGCAGCACGGCTAGGGCTACCGCATAACGACTACTGTAGAACAGGAAATAAAATCCGTTTGTCACCTCCTTTGTGACTATTCAGCGCTGGCCACCAAAAGAAGACGTGCTCTTGGTAGTTACTTCTTTTCAGAACTGAACGAGCTCGGTAACATTGAGCTAAGCAAACTCCTGAGATTCATACATTTATCTGGGTGGTTTAACTTAGCGGTCAAAGATTGAGATTTAGGTTCCCAGGGTTTTCAAATACTGGGCACAATGGACTCCAAGTGGTCTAAGTCAGCCATTTTCCTTCTAGGCATACGGTATCACAGGCCTTTTCCAAGTCACTCATTATTGTTTCATGCTTTTGGTTCATTGCATGTATAGTGTCATGCTCCGCCTTGAAACCGAATTGGTTATCAGGAACAATATGTATGTCCTCTACCCACTTAGTAAGGGCCCTATTGACAACTTTTTCGAATACCATGCTGCTGTCTTCCAGTGCGCCGGATGATGTGCATTAGAGTGTAAATGTCCACTGCTTCAGGAGGGAGGTGTCGGAGCACAATGTTAGATATTCCGTCGATACCTTCGATACCTTCTTCGATATAAGAGGGGGATGTACCTCCTCATCGGCGATGGCATTATTTGCCATATTTCGTCATTGAAATCGGTGAAACCGATGTTCTCTGATCGCCAGTGTTGCATATCATTTCGAAGGTAGAAGGTAGGTTGTGCACAAGGACTCGATGTTCCAAGTCGTGGTTCGGCAAAATGCATTCCCTGAAACTATCCCCGCTTTTATGAGTACTTGCTCGTTGTTCGTCGTTCGGGGGATCTTAAGACACGGCGGATCGTCTGTCTAACCGCGTTGTTGATGTCGAATTCACCTTTCCCCTTACCTTGACTTAGAATTTTTGCTTTTGACTCGTTTATCGTCATCATCGCTAGTTCTACTGGTTTTTGGGGAACACCTTGTTCCTTTTCGTTTTGAGCGTTTAATGCTATCCAATGCTTCCTTGAAGTCAGTGACGATCGACGATCTTGAGCATTTTCTATGACCAGGAATCCAGGGATCACAAGGCAATATATATTGCCGAAGGGATCACAAGGCAATATATATTGTATGGAAGAGGATTCAGTCTAAAATCTCGTCTCGCAAAAGCCTCTCCGAATGCACCTACTACGTACGTCAGTGTATTTCCCGAATCTAGTTTCTCTCCCCAAAATTAGATTACTAGGCAACGGATTTATTACCTATTCAAAAATAGGTTCAATGAAGCTGATATGAATGTAATTAAACCGATAACTCAATCACAACCAAATCGGACCGAATCAACATGTCAATTCACTATCATTTTAGCAAAATTTCTATTTAAAAATTCGTATTACTTGCGATTGCTTCTGGTCGTATCTTTTTTTCCGTTTTGTTTTGACCACAGAATACTGGGAAACAATTTCGAGTAATTGTGTTGAATTATTTATATGATATTCCCTTACCTGAACATAATCATTGTCAATGCAGTCATTGACTTTTGAATAAATTGGAACAATTTTGCTGTGATATGTTTTCGAACGATTTCATTATGCACTACAAATGTTTACTTGCGGTAAATTGAATAAAATAACGCATAACCAAATGCTGAACTTAACTTCAGAGTTATGGCAATACATAGGCAAAAAGGGGGATTACCCCTTTATGGTTTATGTACATATTTTAAAGACGGTTCGGAAAATAGGATTAAATAAAAATACACTCTGGCTTTTGGAAGATAATTGTTTATCATTTAAAGATGATTTCGGGCATATGAGCACTGCGACTAGAAATTTGTCCAATTTTTAGCTACTTTTCGATCATACTGGACCGTATATCCGCTATAACTCGCCTAACAAACATATGTTGTCTGTCAAAGCTTCAATAGTTACTCGTTTAACCACGTGAACAAGCGAACAGAAAAATAATGGAGCAGCGTTAGATCGCAAGGTCTTGGGGACCAATTTACAGGTCCCAATTTTGAATTCACTCTCTCACAAAACTTTGAGTTCAATAAATCAATCAATTGGTGACACGATATCCCATCTTGGTTGGAACCATACATATATCTCCACATCGATGTCACGTTAATTTGGAAAAAAAATATTTTTTGATCATCTTTCTATATCGGTCACCATGTCACCATTAACTACATTCATAGTTTCCAGATTAGTTAAAGCCTAGCTAAGGGAATTACTGAGTAATCCGCTCACAAATAGAACTAGAAAATCATGGAAGATTTCTGAAAGTCCATCGAAAGAGAGAGGTTAGCCTGAAAAAACTCTGGCAAACTATTCTTCACAAAAAGAGACGTTGGTACGGTAAACCTAGTACTCTTCTATCAAGCGCATCGTCAAGTTGCCGAAAAATGGCAATCTAATGGACTGCGGAAACTAGTGGGGTATATGTTCGTCCTGCTCTTTTTTGTTTGACTAAAATAGTAACAAAAATATCAAATATATCTTTCGCACTTGGGAATCACTTTTCCATTAAAATAAACGTCTGGAATAGATCGAAGTGGATAAGAGAATCGGCGGTACAGGTACTCTGTCTTTTTTGGACTAATACGATACCCATTTGCCTCCAACATCCACCGACATCAAGTGCTCGTTGCAGGGACTTATGATGGCTTCATCGCCAGTAAAGAATAATTGAAGCACTTTGGGGTGCATCACTTTTCCTTCAAGCAGGTAATCAAGGACTGCAATAAATACCAAATGACTTAAGGCGCTTCCCTGGTGGACACTGACTTCGATTGGGAACTCTTCGGTTCACATTTGTCCTGCTAGTGTGAAATAAGGCCAATTTGCTGTTATATTAGTTTTGGTGTGGAAATAAGGCTAAATTTAATTTTTGGCTTTATTTCTTAGAGGGCTATTTTCCATTACCGAAGTACACAAATGAGGGACGTCCTTGGACAACTATTTCACTTCAGTTCTTAATTTGGAGGAAGCAATTCTTTCCCCACCTCCTAGCAATTTAAATAAGCTACGGCAAGACAGTGAGATAAATGAGATTACCTCTTTCAAGGCAATTAAGTGATTCGGTGGCGTAATGATAGGTACGAAATTCATCTCTACGCTCTTGATGATCACTAGTCACGATAATTGTTGAAAGTATAATTTGACTGTATATAAAGAAACTTTTAAACCAAACTGACATTATTATAAAATAATACAATTTTAATTGATAAATTACCCAGAATCCACAACTAGTCATTTAATAAAATACAAAAAAAAAAATTCTTTTCCCATGAAACCCCATAAACCCCCTTCACGGTCAACGAACACTGTAGTACTACCTATATACGTCTATGCAATTGAATAATTGTTGTTTGTCTCATTCATTTCTGTGGCAATTGCTTTGTTTACACAATTACTTTGTAATAACATTTTTATTTTACATTCATTACTCATCATTCTAGATGGATCATTATGTAGAGTACATTTAAAGTGACCTTAATCAAGGCACTACGTCTAATCATTTGTTTACCCTGTAGATACACAATATACATAAGTAGATGCTATATAAACTCGTATGTAGACACATATGTACATATGTATATAGATAAACCAGTCTTGTATGAAAATGGCTATCTGAGATTTGTTTTATCTGTCGAAAGCAGACGGGCATTATTCCATCAGCGAAATAATAAATTTTTAAAAATTTAATAAGAATTTTACGTGACGTGCTTTCGGTTTTAAAAGATTGTAGCATTATCGCCACGTGGTGGTTTATAAAGGTTGAACTTATTGTTCTCCACTTTGTTCTCATTCTGCCCTTGCTTGGAAAACTACTTAACAGCTTTCACGCAATAGGGAATCAACAATAATGCAACAAGCAGTAAGTGACTAGCAGACGATAACGAGCGGCCTGCAGATCTAGAAGAATTTAAACAAAGCAATATCACCTGGTTAGGAAGTTGTTTTGTTAAACAATACATTGCCGCCATCAAAGACAGTAGAGAGCAAACGGACTAAACCTAACGATCTTCTTTGTGTAAGAGACAACTCGAAAAATCAGCGTTAATTAATTTGTCCTATCTTTCCTCCGAGCACAACTTCCATTTCCTCCTGCGCAACTGCGCTAACATCTCTTTTAAAATTCAATCTGTCATCAGAATTCACTCGCATAAGACATATTTCTGGAAGGTTTCAATATCTATCAGTTCACGAATAGAACCAACAGGCATCTACAAATATCTCGAGACGTTATCCCCAAAGTCCGTCAACGCCAATTAGACCAAATATTTTGCGAAGACCTTTTCGCTCGAAACGACCAAGGATATCTTCATCCACCTTCAATAAGATGAGTTTAGTATAATGTCTTCAAGTATGTATGATGCTAAGGAAGTAACACGACAACCCTTCACCTTTTTTAAATCCTTTAAAAGGCATAGAGGGTCCAATCTTGATGTAACAATGATCATTCTCCATAGTCATCCTACAGAGACGGATGAGTTTGGCAGCAATATCCAAAGTAGACTCTGTTGCTGAGCCCCGGTTTAACCTTGTATGAAAGAAGGAGCTACGCTATGTTACACTAGAGTTGACTGTCACGCGAAGAGAATGCATGTTCTCATTGGCCTGCGTTAATTTGCTATCCCTAGTTTGAAGCTAGTTTCAGCAAATCAATATTTAAAATTTCGTAATTCTGATGCAGGCCCCAAAACTCTGCGATTTGATTTTCTATGAGGCAAACCGGCCCTGCTGCTGCTCCGGCTTATTTTTGCTTTGTATTGGTTCTATGACGACTAATTTTTTTTCAAGACCTAACACGTCGTTTGGGTCATTAAAGGAATACGAGTGCCCTAAAAAAGTGCAGATGTATAGAAAGTAAGATAATAAAGATAATGTCTCCTTCTTGCTTGTATAGCTTCTACAGAAGTCGTTGGAGAGCCATCGCATTCCTTTTTCATTACTTTTTAACAACAATACCCATAAGGGCTCCAATTGTATAGTTTATACTTTTACGACTTATTAGCTTTTTGAGCAGATCTGCGTTGAAGCAAGATAAGTTTTGATGTTCCGTCTGTCATTGCAATTTTTATCGTTTCAGTGTTCAAATCTTATCGTTGGTGATTCCGGGGCGTTTATTGCTACTCTAATACCAGAATGTTTAATGCGATAGCGTCATTTTCTGTTGTATACGTTAAAAGCTAGGTTGCTGCTTCTCGGACTGCAGGCGTGTCCGCTTGAAATATGCTGCAGTGCTCCAGTAGCCGTGCGGCAATTTTCAATTTTAATATCAGACAAACTGTACCGAACATCAGAAATAAGTCTTACTGCTGCTCTATACATAGTGCATATGTTCACGTATTGATCTACAGGAAGCTGACGATCCAATTTGTAAATAACAGCCTTCCTACAAGTGTATAACCAAGTCTTCCTGGTACGTTCTTGGCGCTCTTCATATTTACTTTATGTCTCCTAATCCCAATCCTCTGAATTCTTATGTCTACCAATTAGCATACTTTGGTCAGGGAGCTATTCTAAGGTAAGTGCTCAGATTAGCTTTGTATACACAAGTCCATTGCCATGCGGTGGGTTAGTTTTGCACAGGCTACGGCGACCTACGATGGGGCTGTTAGAGCCAAAGTAGGTCTACTTTGTTGCTATTAAGAGTGGGTGGGTCACACTGTGAATGCTAAGTACGTTGACAGGAAGCAGGATATCGAATCTTTCTCTTCATGATTCCTACAAAAGTATCAAGCCCATTCGCTTTTTTCTGATTCAATACTGGCTTAAGCAGCCTATATGGTCGATGTTTTATTTTATTTGAATGCCTCGCACTTAATTTCACTCTTCTCTTTCAGTTCTCGTCATCGCTGCTGTGGCTTTAGCATCACCAGCGAAGAGTGCTGCACCAAATACATGCGCACGTGTGTGCCCACAGATCTACGACCCAGTCTGTGGAAAGGCTAAGAATGGAAGCAAGGAACGTCTGCTCACCTTTGGTAATCAATGTGTGATGAGCAACTACAACTGTGATCACGCCGACGATCGTAAGAATATAACATTTACAATTCCAGTATCACGTGCATATTCACCACAAATCTCCTTTCAGCATTCGAGACGAAATCCACTGGTGAATGCGGCGGAAAAGTCAGCGTACGTCTCCAGTAAAAAAACTCAAAGAAACCGTGATATATTCGAAAATGTTTTAATAAATAAAGAAAACACATGAACTCTTAAATATGCGTAGTGTATTTGCAATTTTGCACGGCTTACTTCTGTAAAATATATAATTTTCTCCTCAACTAAACAACTAATCCACTAGGGAGGTTCTAAAAACGAGACCGCCTGTTGTATTACCTCCTCGGTTATGACAAGAAGCGACAAGCGTTTTGCATTTAAAATTCAAAACAATCTAAAAACTACCAGATTTAAGGTTTGTAGATATATATCCAATGAAAAAATATTTCGTTTCATCTCTTTCGTATTCGCCGAAAATCCGCATTGAAGTCAACACTGTTCCATTTCTCCACCACTCCTACTTGTCTTTCCTAACTTTAGTTTGCATTGGTTTTTTGCTGCTTCACTTTGTAGTCGGCCAACGCAGCTTTAATGGCGTCTTCGGCCAACATAGAGCAATGCAACTTGACGGGGGGTAAACGCAACTCCTTGGCGATGTCAGTATTTTTCAACTTTCCTGCTTCATCGATAGTTTTGCCCTTGACCCATTCGGTAGCAAGCGAGCTCGAAGCAATTGCCGACCCACAGCCAAAAGTTTTGAACTTGGCATCGATTATTTTGCCATTCTCATCGACTTTTATCTGTAATTTCATAACATCACCGCACGCGGGTGCACCCACAAGGCCGGTGCCGACGTTCTTGTCTTGTTTATCCATAGAACCGACATTCCGGGGATTCTCATAGTGTTCTACCACCTAATAAAAAAGTAAATTCGGATTCAGAGGATGACAATTTCACAACAAACGATTATGAAAGACCTCGGAAAACTTATGAATGAATCGAGTTTTCTTTGGGGGTTGGGAGGAAATGGAATATTTTCGAAGGAAAACTTACATTTTCGTGGTAGAATGCAGCTGGCACTGATTGAACGCGCTTAATCTGGCTTTGCAGAATACGAGATGCACGTGTCAGAGACATTGTGTATAGTTCACAGAAATTACTCTTAATTTTCTTTATTCAATTTTTGTTTTGCGATGCGTCGCTAGAATCTTTCTCGAATAATAGAACAAACTGCGCGATATTTCCTACTAAAAACAGTGGGAAACTGCCAACGAAATGTCAGAGATGGAGGAAACAGCTGATTGGTAATTGAATGTTCGAAAATGGTCTCGTGGTTAGTGTCTTGGGTATATTTTCGGAGTGTGTTCAAGGTTCTGTTTCGAAGTGCAGATGGGAAAGTAAGAAACGAAATTGTTTAGCACATAAATTTTGGCAGCCGCAGCAAAACTGTTAGAATCAATCGAAAAGAACACATTACTACAACAGCAGCAGGTAACAACTGCAATGTTAGGCTTACGCTGCGATAATTCGTTGGATAAAGAATACCGAAGTCACTAAGGTTGGAGAGCTGGATCAAGTTCAACGATTCGCTGAAATTTATACGAAGGGATGTCTGCGTGGGCGGCGTTGCTTAGTAGTTAGTGAGTTGGACTTCTGTTTGAAGTTCGAATCCAAGAAAACACAGAAATGTTTCTTCACGGTCCCACCGCTCCGAATGTCTGACTAAAGTCCGAGAGTAATAAATGTTATGAGAAAGCTTTGAAATCAAAGTCCCTTCATCTCTGCAAAGAAAATATAATGCGCGCAACACGAATTGTTGTGAAAAGCTAGTCCCTGCGCAACATACGGTCTGTTGCCCCAAATATTTGTTTTTTTTTTTATCTCTGCGATCAACTTCCACAGCATAGGTGCCTGTTTTAGCGTGGCCTGGTTCTCCCCCAATTGTAGCGCCGTCATAAGTAGGACTGCTCTAGCTTAAGCCCAAGAGCGCTCCTATACCAAATGAGATGAAAGGTCAATCTATGTTTATAGATCACATTAGTTGCTTGCTTTAGGCTCCGATTGTAAAACACAGGTTTTTTGTGAAAAAAAAAATAGAGTTTCGATCAGGTTTGTGAACTCCTCAGTGTGGATCTAATGAGTTTTCTTTTCTATCAGGTGCATTCATCAACAACCGGGTCACGTAGGTTTAGATAATTTTGAATGTTAAGATTATCAAATATTCCTTTTATCACGAGCGAAAGTTTTTGTTCAAACTGTACACTGAAACTTCGAATTATATAGAGTGGGGAAATTTGTTTACAAAAAATCCAAACGTCAAATCGCCGACAGAAAAATACACGTAATCTCAGCCAAATTAGAAAAACACAACACTTATTCGCCACTTGCTTATTTATAAATTCAAATTTAACGAAAATTTCACAAAAACCAAACAAGCACGGAGTAAAATATCAAATGAAAATGAATTGGATTACAATTGGATTGTTGTTTTCCTGCCTAACGTGCGTATGTTATTCAGAAAACGATACATTTGTGCCGACCAAAGAGTGGCAGGAGATTAAGCCAGGTGAATAATTTTAAATAAATTAACCATCTCTTCCGGCTGACACTGACTCGTTTGTAGGACAGAGCATAGCGCCAGGGTTACACGTGCGTATTAATCTTGAAACCGGCAAGAAAGAGGCTAAACTGTTAGAAAAAGACGACGATAATCAAAAGAAATCTTCATCTGGCTTAGCAACGCTGCCTGAGAACTCTAGTGAGGCGCCTCCTGCACCAGATTCGAAGGAGAAAAAATTGAAAATTAGTAAAACCCTCTCAGATGCCCTCAAAAATTTGCCACGAAATACCCTCGGCCTTGAATACAGCCCAGAAAAGTTCGAACAGATTAAGAAGAACTACAAAAGCTACGATGAGCTAAAGAGATCGTTCAAGGACATGAAAATGAACTTCAAAACTGATGCTGAGATCATAAGCGAACTGATTAAAGAATACAAAAATGTCACTAAGGATGAGAGTAAGCAAGGCGATGTGGTTAGGATTCTGGATAACTTGAACTACCTCGTACATCAGATCGATAATGCAATCTGGTTCATTGACGAGGGGGGACTGGACATTGTTCTGCTGCCCACAATAGTAAACAGCACCAATATCGCCCTTAGGGTTCAGTCAATGAGGGTCTTGGGTGCCCTAACTCAAAACAACCCAAAGGCAAAAATCAGTGTCTATGAAAAGAACTTCGGCAGCCACATCAGTCAGATTTTAATCTCATCCGCCAGCACTGAAGAACTATCCACGGCGCTATACGCCTTTGGAAGTCTCTTGAGAAAGTTCCCCCACGCACAGAAGAACATACTCTCCCGGTCAGGCATTCGTGCTCTCATCACAGTTCTCAGCAAAGATTGTGAGATAAAGATCAAGGCAAAGGTATTGACGCTTATCTCCGATTTAATTGCGGAAAAGCATTTCAGCGTGAGCAATGCACACCCACACGATGCCTCTCAGTACTTGGAGCTAAACTTCGAAGAGTGGCTGTTGGCCAATGAGTTTTGTCAGACAGTCGATGGCGCTTTGTCGCTGAAAATGTTCGATCTCATTGATCATCCAGACATCACTGAGTACTTTGCCCAGGCGCTGGAAACCACAGAACCCATTTGCCGGAGAGTTTGGTCGCAAAGCCCTCAGCTAAGGCACACGCTACTTACAGTCAAGAATCGCTACGTTTACAGTAACGAGGAATATCGCTTAGAAGTGGCAAAGTTACTTGAAAAACTCATCGGGCTGCTCTTCAAGAACGTAGTTGAGATTAAGGACGAGCTGTAGACAAAGGGATTGTCTCTGTCTCTCTCGGTCTCTAACATCACTTCACTGCATGAATAAAATTTAGAGAATTGAGTTCAATGTTTAATGATTAATTGCATTCGCGCCCCGATTCCTTCCTAGTTGTGATTTTACGAAGTAATTGCTGTCGAATCAAAGCAATTTAATTTTTACCGACTGTTTACGTTTTAAGTTTCAATAAAAAATAAAAGAAATTTTATGATGTTACAAAGGAGAGTGTTGTCACTGTTTAGTCTTGGACGAGCGTGCCAAGTCGTGAATAATGTGCTTTACATTGAAAGAGAAGAGCATTCATTTCGATGCGATTCATTGCGATGGTGCGATTCCTTTTATGAGGCTGTGTACCGTACTGGACATGAGCCTAGAGTAACAAATCTCTTTAGACATGCAAAACTTGATGCTTACACTATAGTTTCTCTTGGATATAACTTGTGCCGAAGTGTTCTGTGTTTATATGATCTCCGTAAACCTCTTAATCAAGGCGATATATGCGTACCGTCTACATCAGCTCGCTGTGGTGGTACAGCACTTAAATTTACGGTAAAATTTATACCGGGATGACTAGACTTCAACTCCACAAAAAAAGAGCAAGGCCCATTGCTGAAGGCGGTCAGAATGAAAAGATTTTTTTACTAATGCTCAGTGAAGGAACTGGTGCTGGTGAGTTCATGAAGGGCAGCGACATTAGGCTCACCATCTAGTAGGACAAACATTTATGTATGTGTATGCGATCATAATGGACATGAGCTATGTGGAAGAGGGGGAGCAGTGCGTCTGTGGCAACAACCAGGCTGCAGATTTTAACCCTTTAATTGATTTGAAAATGAAAGGAGGCAAAGCATCTCTGAATGCCTTCCAAAGCCTTAACTCGCTGAGTATTGTTTGAGTCTCAATACACGATCGGAATAGAAGATGATATATTTAGACCGCAGCATGGGAGGAGTTCTTCGGCCGTATCAAAGTACCTAAAAGCCCAGGATAAGAATGATTTCACCGTTGACGACCACAGCATATGGAAAAATGACAACAATCTTTGGATAATGTTCAAACTCTGAATAGACCACGTGCAGCCGAACAGCTTGACGAGGCCCCATTTTGTTGCAAAGCAGATATAATCGCCATCCAGGAAGTATGATAGAATTGGGCTGGTAAAAAAACGATGCAGCTCTCCTTTGGATGCAGATTCTTCATCAACACCAGAAAGGAGGGGCTATTAAGTATTATTTCTACAAGATCGTCGACAAGATATACTCTTATCTCCATAAGATATTAGGGTCCTCTTGGAAAGGAGGATGAGTTCCATGAGAAGAAGGAAAAGAAGTAACACCAGCTTTTATGAAATAAAAAGAAAAATAAATAAAGCGTTCGATTGAGTGCATGATTGAGTGGTTCTATGGAAGGAAAAATGTCGGTAAAACTTACCAGATGGTATAACAAACAAGCTGGTGGTATAAAGCATGAGCAGTCTGCAAGGAGAAAAATGGAACCATTGTTAGACCGAATGAATGCTCATTCAAGATGGGAGTCAACGAGACAGTCACTTACCCGATTAAAATGAAGTAAAGATGGCGATGGTGCAATGAAGCTGCTGCGGCCAATGTAGTTTTTTAAAATATGGGTGGATGAAAGTATGTATCTATGTACATATGTATGTCAGATAAATGGAATGTCAGTCGTTTACTCGTTTTGTGTGAGCGAACTTTACAAGCTGTACAGTGACATTAATCTAGTCAGATGGATTAGAATATTCCGATGGCTGAGACAGATAGGACGAATGGACAAGAAATCTCCAAAACCCCACTCCAGGTGGACATCACGGTAAAGACCTTACCTTCGGTGGCGCGTGCAGATGGAGAGGACCTCAATCACCTTGAACTTCGAAATTGATAGCTGAAAATACTTGTCCATTGAGGGCCAGTTCCACCCTGAACTCTAACGCTATGGAAAGACTTATAAGTAACAGAGGGCCTCTGGGCAGTCGACTCTACACAGTAATCTGGCGGCTTAGCTTGTGTCAACACCTTCGGTAGCTACTGAATGGGCATCAATTTAGAAAGATTGATACACTTATGTACTTCATCCCACAAAGGAAATAGGGCATCAAAAACTTTCTATGTGCCATCTTGTTCGGAGTTCTGCAATGTGCTTGAGGTGTCTCCTTCTCAACTGATCTGTCTGTTTGTTCCTAGTATTGCTGTTTTCTTCTTTTCTTTTATGACGTACCCAATTGACTGAAAAATATCCTTTTTGTCATCTGTCGGAGCGTAACGCTGATAGTAATTTTTCTTCACGTCTTCTGGATTCTGGTCGTTAACATCCCTTCGACGTAAGATTTCCAAGAAACTAGGAATCTACGTGTTGTTGGAGTAATACCAATCCTAGAACTCCCGTAGTATTCCGACCTATAGGTTCCCCATAGATAGCTAAAGGTCATCAATAATTGTTTCGTCCTTCGGATCACGAATTTATTTTTGTTACGGTTACGAATCGCTGAGTCATAAACCAACCGACATTGTTTTTTTTTTTGCGTGGGATGCTCGCTACTTCTTCTCTTCATTTCGCAATTTCCGAAGAAATTTGCACATGGCACCTCCGAGAGGTGGAAGCAAGGCATACTAACAGAGCTGCAGTGGCTTCTTTTCGTCATTTAACGAACCAACACGCATTAGGAGATGCTTGTTGTCTCTAAGGCTTTCTTCAAGGCCTTTGTTAGGCATTTACCATCCTAGAATTCTACCAAACAAGCAATTACAAACCAGTCAACTTAACTGGTCACTTGTGGATCCTAAGTCAGATCCCTTCTCTTGCCCAGTGACGTGCGTTACGAACTGCATGCTCAGAACCAGAAACTTCAATCATACGTTCCAAAGAATACATCGTTTGCTAAGCCCGTAGGTCACACATATTCACATATAAATATATCCTTGGACCATCAGTTCGCGCTAAATTTCTAATATCTTTGCTCCAAGTTCCAATACTCTAAAGTAGGATGCTGCCTTCAATAAAGTCTCACTCTGCGTTACTTCCGCATCACGGTTTTAGGGCAACGAGATCGTGGATGAACCAGGTCAAAGGATAAATTTGCAAGGCAATGGTCAAAGTTGTTCTTTATTGCTACTGAACCCGTTTGCTCTCTATTCTCCAGCTAGAGCTCGATTTCTAAAAGCTTCAAGACCAAGTAGAAAAACCGGAACTTCGCCCAGCTACTTTGCCAATTAGAAACGATTCATAAACTTCTTTGACAAAAGTAGAAACCATGTTCTGCATTCCTTGAGCAAATACAAAGTCAAGTTCCTAACGGTCTTTCTTACTGGCCATTGCTCCATTATTTCAAGAAAGTTGGCAAAAGGTTTTTCGAAGATAAAGGGATCTCATGATGAAGATGTAAATGCCCTACCATTGCTCGTAACAGACCTCCTGACAGCAGTTCATCTCTCCTAATCGAACTGCAGAAACGAATCCTAAGGTCTATGTGCAGACTTTCAGTTAATGAAGAGTCCAGTTCTCTGGAATAGTAGGGAGAAAATAAAAACAGGTACCTCCTAAATGCTGCATATAAGCAGCTCCTGTCTAACGAGCTGGTATGTGACTTCTTTAAGTTGTCTTTCACTTCACTGTTGGTCACGTACGAGAGAGACCAATTTTTCATACTAAGGCAAAGGCCAATTGCATTATCAAACAGTTTAGAAATTGTTTCTTGAACCATTCGAAGAGTATGCATGAGGTGCTCCGTCATGTGATTTCTCAAGCTGTCAAGGTTACGACAAACGTTGACCGACAGAGCACTTAGTATCCTCACCAACATCACCTCTCACATGGAGCCAATTGATTTATGTGTACAACATCACAAAATGTGTTCAACTAAAGGATATTCGCTTCCTAAAAATATGTACTTCATTCCATACTGAACATCTGTCTCCTTGACAACTTCTCCATCCCGCGTGTCGTCCACGCGCGCACAAATCACTCCGCTTGGGGACCATTCCCGCCTCCAACTACACTCGTCTGACATCTTTAGTGCGTGTTCCTCATTTGCATCATTGTGTGTTAATTTGATGTCTGAACAAATATTTAAAACGATTTTTTAATTGCAGATGTTACATAAGTCACACGGGTCGCACACTCTTATTTGGAGGTCCTTCGTGTCATCTGTATGTGTACATAACCGAAAATAGAAATCTTCTGTCGAATGCAACACCTTGCATTGAAGGATATTTATGAGGCATTTCCTTATTTTTCTACAAGACAAACACAAGGAGATCCTAGCAGCCTTCACATTTCCTCTGATCTCTGACTCAATTGACCAGAAACACATAGACAGCAAGGAGTAAAAATCGATTGCAAAAAAGGACATCTTTCGATTAAGATCAATTATATAGGATTGCATAGACAAGAGAACAGGAAGACAATCACAATTGTATCCTGTTGTTTACCAAAAGGATCAGTGTCAGTAAGAAAAAAGAAATCTTACAAAAAAGTGTCCTGTTTTTTAAGACAGGTAAGAAAGAAGCATGCGCGCATTTCTTAGATCATTGATTGCCGTAAAATGTGTCTTCAGTTAGGAAATAATGGAAGCCGAGTGTCCATGCGGATTTTGTGTGTGTAAGTTGGTCCTTTGATGGAATTTTGCCACATAAATATCCTGGACATAGATCTAGGGGACTTAGGGGTCAACTTACTTACCAAAGGACATTTCTCTTATTTCTTCTCATCTGGTTTTTCTTCCGATTTGCTTCTTTTTTTTTTAAGCAATCAAATGAACATAAATGTATCTGTGGAGGATCAGAAAGGATATTCCACTACTTCTTCCTGCGAGTAGTCCCCTTTAACTGAATTAGGCTCCTGAGTTGCTGGATGACAAGAGAGGGCATCACAGACGTGCAGCCGTTTGACCTTTTTCCGTGCGGCCATGTGTTGGTGTTATTGCACTTTCGAAGATGGGAATGTCCTTCTTGGTGTCCTACTGTTTTCCTAGTTTTTTTTTTCTTGCTGCGCCGGTAGTGTCCTTATACTGATGAATGAAAATATGTGAATAATGTTTTTGTGGGTCAAATAGGGGTGTAGGTTACACAATGAATTCTAATGGAGACGATGAATGCGACGATCTTTTGGTCCTTCGATCATTAAAGATTAATGTTCTGAGGATTTGAAATGAGAAAGAGAGAGAGCATGTGCGCGCGAAATATGTACGATTGTGGGAGCAGATGATCGTTTATTTTATGGTCAAGATGTTCCTTTGAGTTGCGCCTGGGTATTGTTTGATTTGATTTTTTTTTATGTCTGATTTGAGGTCCTTTATCGACCGTTTATTGCGGGTGATTTTGGAATATTTGATTTTTATTTCTCTCCAAGGATTGGGGATTTATTGAGTGAGGATAAAAAAATTCTATCGGGGGTGTTTGATTTATGATTTTGAATGCATTTCTTGTATTTTTGGGAGGATTTGTCGAAATGTTTATAAAAAGACGAAAGAGGGGGAATTATGCAAGGAAGCAGCGGAAACTTTAAAGAAAATCGCATCAAGAATTAGAGGATTATGCAAAAAGCGTCACTTAGAGTTCAGTCTCTTTTTTATTTAGTCCTTAATAAAGGAATTTACATGCATACATTCGTAAGTAGACATACCCACAAGCTTCGGATAAAGGACTAAGTGCACTGCTGATTTAAAAAATAACTGCCCGCCACAAATCTTTAACCCCTAAACCACTGACAAGAAAATGAGGTGAGACATCTCGAAGGTGGAAACAGCCAATAGCCATCAGACAATATTTCTGTGAGAAATAGTTGTCGGGAACATACAAACCACTAGGTGATTGAATGAGACAAGGCTTCATTTAACGACCTACTTCAAGTTGCTAATCGGAGGATGAAGAAACAGAAACCCTTCCTCAAAAAAAAAGAATTTAGGTTGATTCGAGATAAAACAGAAATGTTATTGCTGGAAAAAGGCCGGGACACCTTTCGCAATCCAAAATATTTGCTCGGGAAGGCGCTTCAGAGGATCCTCGTAAGGCGTTTGCTCTAAGCTTGAAATGGATTTGTGTTGGGTTGGCACTGCTAGATTGTCTGCGTATCCGTACTTCTTTAAGGAAAGATAAAGTAGGTCAGTTATTTATAAATTAAAAACAATTGGCACTAGTAGTGAACCTTGTGGGAGTCCATTATTTATTTATTTAGCTTCTTAGTGTTTTTAGCTTACTCTGTTTTCTGTTAATGAAGCGTTGTAGAAGCCGATTTGTTATGGTATGACTTTCAGTTTATGGTTCTTCATAGGATCCATTGATTGCAAAAATAGGTCAACCGCGCATTTCTGGACATTCAAGCAGCTTTCGACAACACATCTCATGAAGTAACCAAGGAAGCCCTCGAAAGAAAAGGAATAAATTTATTGACACCTAACTGGATGTGAGAGATGTTAAGGACAAGAACGGCTGAAACTATGGTGGGGCAAGAAACTATCACGGAAATACAACTAGAGGCTGCCCACAAGGAGGGGTTCTCTCACCACTAATGTAGAGCCTAATTGTAGATGAACTCTTGAAAGTGACAACAATCTTCGGCATAAACTGTCAAGGATATGCCAACAACATAATCAGCATTGCCAGAGGAAAAAACGAGGAGACACTCTTTGCGATAATACAGAAGGGAATACGAGTAAAACAAGATGGTGCCTAATCCGACCAAGACTACAGTGGTACCCTTCATCAGAAAAAGGCAGCTAAAGCAGATGCTACTTATAACACTGAATAGGATCAGAGAAGAACCATAGCAACAGGTCTAGGTATAACACTTCACATCCAACTTCTCTGGAATAAACATGAAGTCACGGCAACGCGAGCGCTTATGGCGTGCAGAAGCATCTCAGGCAAGATCTGTGGATGTAACCCACCTACACTAAGGTGGACGTACACCATGATGGTCAGGCCCATTATAACGTACGAAAAAGTAGCGTGGGCTAGAAGAATCAAGCTGAGCACAACGAGGAAAACCCTTGAGAAAGTACAGAGGCGAGCTTGCATCTGTATAACAGAGGTTATGAGAATCTGTCCTATAGCAGCAGTGGAAGTGATATTGGGACTTACCCCCCTACATTTAGTTCTAGAAAGACAAAGGGCATCGGGAAGTGAAAATGCATCGCACGTATCAGTCTGACACTTGCTGATAAAGTCAAATATTTGGGAATCATTGCATATAAGAAACTCAGCTAGAAACCCGAGCCACTAGAGCTCTATTCTACTGTAAGATCAGGCCTATACTACCGTATGGTGTGATCGACTAATGGACGTCCTTGGGGAAGATCTTTCACCCCAACCATCTGACCCGAGAGCAAAGGTAAGTTTGCATATGTATAAGTGGAGCTCTTAGAACTTCTGCAACGGCTGCTTTAGAAATGCTGTTGCTCCTCCTACCATTAGATCTCTACAGCAGTAAGCAGGTGGCAGCGTATGGAGCCCCTCGCATGAGGGCATTCATATCCGACTGTTCTAGTATACGTACTGGACACTTATTTATTCTTAACGATTCTGAACTCCTTCCAAAATATACCGACTATACTCTTCCACAAATTCTGTTCAACAAATGCTTTGACACTCGAATGCTCTCCCGAGAAGACTGGAAATGGGATCTTGGGTTACAAAAGGAATCAATGTGCTTTTATACAGATGAATCTAAAACGGGATTAGGAGTGGATGGGGGTGTCTTTTCCAATGATTGCAACCTTCCTTCCTTCTTCCTTCCTTCTCCTTCCCAAATCACTGTAGTCTTCCAGGCGGAGAACATGACGATAAAGGAAGCCTTGTTGTGGATAAAGTACAAGTGATATCTAAGTGGGATACCATCATTTTACCGACAGCCAAGTAGTGATCAAATCTCTGGAATCCGTCACCTTTAACTCTCGAACTGACCCAAATTGTCACCTGTGTCTTAACGAGATGGCTAAACAACTACAACCCATCGTAGATAGGCACATGTAGTCCCTGATTGATCAATAAACAGATCTGGCCCAAACTGGATCAGAAACGGTGCAACTGTCTTATTAGACGTAAAAGGGAGCTGATCTCCAACATAGTAGGTGTCGTTACAGGACACTGTACTACAACAGCTTCTTTGCGCATGCGAAGCTCTCTCCGCTCGTAGGAAACTTCATTTAAGAGCCTTCTTCCTCAACAAACTTGGCGAACTGGCTACAAGCCTACCGCGCTTCATCACTAACTCCTCCAGGTTTGACTGCTTGCTCTTTGAAGATGATGCTCCTGTGGTAACACAATGAAGCTTACTGTGGCTAAGTGAGGTTCCATACTGCAGCCTACCACGACAACGTTACCTTGCCTAGAGCCAATCTAAGTCATCTCTTCCTACTGCACGGCAATATTTTCTCCTTCTAGCATTGTTCCCATTTTATTTCTAGTATCCTTCTCCCATTTCCTTGCCAATTAGAAAAATTATCCGATAAAAAAAGGAAAATAAATAAAGTAAAAAAAAATCCCTCCTAATCCCATTCGAAAGTAATTTCACGCTGCCACAGATCAAGATGTCGAAAATCTCAGCGCGAATAATTTTACTTCAAAACATCTCCTTTCCATCGAAATATCCTTCGGATAAAGCATAAAGACATTCGACGTGCGCGTCTCAATCACGTCACCTTGAATGTTGTTGATGATGATGCCACTTCAGTGTAAGTTTTTAGCCCACGACAAACGGACGTCCACGACGCCGACACAATGATCAATCGACCAAAAGATTTTAATCCTGTCACGAGTAGTCAGTCCTGTACAATGGCCGATTTTTATCTGCAAATTTATACAGGATCTCTACGTTTTGAGGTAACAATGAAGCGAAAATCACCACCCAAATGAAAATGTCACGCTTATCACTTTTCACTTTGTCATCTCGCATGCCACAGCAAGGATATTCTTATACGCATACGAGTATACATTTGGTTATGAGCACCTTTGTTTCCGATAAATATGCCAAAGTAGAGGGCGACCGGATGGGCGCTCAAAATAACAATAGTCATAGAGACAGACACACACACACACAAGTAGAGAAAATGTGCACACAATTTTCCACAAATAGGAAACCGATGAAAATGTATTTATAGGATATGCAGGAGGACAGGATATAAGCGTGTGAATGTCATTCGAATGTTAGGCTGCCAACGACAAAAAAAGACATCAAATCAAGTAAATAAATAGAAATATGTCGGTCCATGCATGCAGGCGTTTATGAATTGATGTCCTGTGCCACAACACAGGAGCTATTGTTATTAGCCAGCCAGCAGGGTGAAAGGTGAAGATATTATGCTGATTTCCTTTCTGCTTATATGAGCATACGTACGAGTATACTCGTATCTCAGCATCCAACAGTTTCTGCAACAAAGTCAGAATGGCGAGATTTCTGTTTAATTAAATTTTCGTCCTTGGATTTGAATACAACCTCTCAGTCTCGATTGTTGGAAGTTGGGGACAGAACCACCTCGGTCTAAGAGGCCGATAAGCCTTTCTAAGTACTCGTGGATCATTAGGAGCCATGTGCACAATGAAACGACTGTTGAACGGTCTTAAGAATGCTTTCTTACTTACTTAGATGGCGCCACAGTTCGGGGTGGATCTAAGCCTTAACCAGTTAGCCCGCTTCTTAGCCAACTGCCTCCAATTGCGCACTCCAAGTCGGTTGAGGTCCCCTTCTACTTGTGCTTGCCACCTTAAGCGAGGTCGTCCTCTACTACTTTGTATCTCCGGATTGGATTCGAAGACTCTGCGGGCCGGAGCATTGGTGTCCATTCGCTCTACATGTCCTAGTCATCTCAAACGACTGAACGCAGTTTTTTTGACTAAGTCGATGTCGCTGCACAGCTCGTAAACTTCATCATTGAATCTTCTCCTCCAAATCCCGTCAACGCAAACGGAACCGAAAATCTTACGAAGAATTTTTCTCCCGAAGCGACCAAGGATATCTTCATCCACTTTCGAAAGAGTTCATGCTTCAGCGCCATAAAGCAGGACTGGGATGATTAATGCCTTATAAAGAGTGTCCTTAGTATTTTGAAATAGGACCTTACTACTCAATTGCCTTCTTAGCCCAAAGGAACAGCGATTAGCAAGATTTATTCTTCGTTTTATCTCTGCCGAGATGTTCCTGTGTTAGAATTTATTACAGAGCCAAGGTAGACAAAGTCCCTTACTACCTCAAAGCTAAAGCTGTCAACTTGACGTTCTGTTCGCCGATGTTGTGTGTCCCTTCTTATTGACAGCTCAAGGTTGCTTTTGCTCTCATTTAAAACCTAGTCCATTTTGACAGCTTCATTTCCGTACTAACGAGCGCATCAGTGACAGCCCATATATGTTCTGCCAGTACTGTCAGTATCGTCGGCGAACGCTAGTAGTTGTACAAGCTTTTGAAAGATTGTGCCTCCGGTGTTGACTTGTGAGTTTGGCACAATTTTTTCAAGAATGACGTTAAAGAAGTCACATGACAGCGCATCACTTTGTAAAAATCTCGGTGATGGAGAAGCGATGTTGATGGAGAACGAGAATTCTCCATTGTCATCCTGCACAGACGGACGAGTTTGCCAGCACCATACTTGAATGGATTGTACAAAATTTACAAACCAACACCAGAAGCAGAATCTTTCTACGAGCCGTACAGAGACATCCTTTGAGATCTCCAGGACATGATCAGTAAATAGACACTAATACTCTGGCTCGCAGAATCTTCTAGTCCTCCAGCAAGCAGCAACACCGCAAAGGAAAACTTAGGTTTAAAGGAATCTCAAACAATTTCGACTACGCAACTGGAAGCAGTGAGGAAGCAGGGGACCGGGTTAATGAGAGAGACTTTATGCTTAAGGCCAATGTTCATCCTCGACCTGTAGGTAGCGTCGCTTCAGTATATAAGGTTTAGACTTAACCTGGTCTGCCTAGAAGAAAGGCAGGTATTAATATCGCTTAAGTGTTGAGGTCAAATTTAGTCGTGTTAACAAGAACAAAAGAGAAAAAAGGGTAAAGCTGTAGGGTTCTGTAAAATTTATCCTGAATTCCTAACAAATTGCGGAAATAATGCCGAACTCTGCCTCGCCCGGTTCTTCAGTAATACCTTGAAACTGGCTACCTTCCTCAGGCGTTTAATCGTATAAAACTGTAGCAATCCTAAAACCCGGTAATAGCTACAGGCCCATACCTCTCCTCAGTTTGTGCCTTGACTGCGACAAATCGAAACGGGCTTCCGCAGGAGGCCGTCTTAGTTCCTGTTCTTTTCAATCTGACTTCGCGAAAAGAAAATAAAGAAAATTTTGATACACCCACGATATGAACCCTGAGAGTGCAAAGTACAACATTTTCTGCCGCAGAGGACATCCTAATACAAGTACTGTGTGCAAAAGGATTGACGCTGTACCCTACGCTGTCATTTAAAAAATGCCGCAGATAAGATGAAAACGCGAAACAATAACCTCCAAAAACTTGTTCAAACATCTTGAGGAGTATTCGTTGCTACCATGTGTTCAGCAGCTCTCGCGTTTGTTAACTCCTCTGCGGAATACGCTCTGCCCGTCTAGCTAAACAGGAGCCGCCATGTATCTAAAGTAGACTCCAAGCTCAACAGGTTCCTTCGCATTAAAACTGGCACCATTAAATCTACTCCAATGGAATGGATGCCAAATCTTAGCATTATTGTCCTATCTGATCCCAGGATACGGTACTCTTTGTTAAAGGAGTACTACTGGGCTACGCATACATTCTGCCACCATTCCAAGATCAACAAAAAGGCCCTGATCAAGGAATCCACCCACCGTCCTAGCTGAAAATATCGTCTAAATCAACTTTGACTCTCTCAATTCATGGCGCGCCAAGTGGAGAAAATCGGCACTAACACTTGGATCACGAATCAACCAGGTCTCTATCATCAACTCATCAAGAAAAACCTGCCCCACTTTACTGCATAAGAACGGTCCGCGGTAGATGCGGTACATTCCTTTACAAATGGGGAACAGTCTCAGATCCGGTGTGCGACGAAATCATTGACACGTTTACCCCCCATTTGTCAAAAACTGAGTTTTCTTGTCAAAGATTTTAATTCCACGACAAAACCAACAAACTGGCCAAAAGTCAAACCACGATCACACCAAAGATTAAGGATCCATCCCCCAACATACAGTCAGCACTCAATATAAGCGTGTGCAGCACGCGCTTCCGTATATTGTTATGCAACATCACATATCCTTCAAGGATCACTCGACATCGATGGAGTACACATACACAAAAAAGAGATCACACAAAGCGACAGCCGAACGAAGGTGAAGAATGACTAAAGGAAAAAAAAAATTCAAAAAGGAAAATACTAATCCTTCGCGTTCACCCTAGTGATCCCTCCTGAAGACGTTATTCTCATTATTCCCGCGTTGAACTGACACTGTGAACTATAGTTACCCTGTGCGACCTTTTCTCCTCAACGATCGACAATTCCTTTGGGTCCTATTTTCTTTAGATTTACATCCTTGGATACACAAACAGCTACCTAAAATCCTGTCCGCTGTCATAAAATACACTCCAGCACACTTAATAAGATTCCAGGATGCATATGCGATAGAATTCTGATACGGAAGGCAGAGACTTGCACTCATCGAATTACCATAAGGACTTTGGTGACCCAAAAATAGGATTCAATGATGTGTGTTGCATTGTGTCCCTCGGAGCAGTTGGGTCAAAGATATTTCGTATTTTGTTGGGATATATGTCAAATGGCGCGCGCTGCTGTCACCCGTTTTTGGGGGAAGTTTTTTTTTGGTTCTGTTTTTTTTTGACTGAGGTCTGGCAATGCGGAAGAGTTTTTGGGAAACTTCTGGATTTTTTTCTGGAGGCCAGGTGTTTGTTATAATTAAAATTTGTACTTAAGTGCTGGTTAGGAAAGTGGCACTGATTGGAGATGGAAATGGGAGAACAACAACAGTCGAACATTTCTCCCTTGTTCTAAGCAGAGAGGAACTTAGGCTGATAGGGTAGTTTAGGTCGCCTAAATGCTTAGGAAATCACACCGCTCATGGTGGGTAAGCAGAAGAAAGCAGGGCGAATGATTGAAGAACGCTTAACTGGAACTCTCATCTAAAAAGGTTACCAACAAGGCCACTCGGGCAATGTTCATGTGCCAACGCCTCAATGGGAAAACCTGGGGTCTGAAAGCCAAGTTGATGTATGGGCCGTACAACGTCACAAACAAACCAATGATCACCTATGAGTCGTTAGTATGGTGGCGTAAAAGGAGTCAACTCAAAACGCCTGCGTCGGTATCAGCGGGGCAATGAAAACGTACCCAGCGGGAGCTATCCGAGCAATGCTCAGTCTAACGTCACTATACCTGGTGGTGCAAAAGGAAGTGTTCTCAGGTTGCCTCAAACATTGCACCTTAAGGCCGGTGACTTAATAAAATAAGGGCTGCTGGCTGGTCATCTTTGATTTCTACATTACGTCCATGACAACTCAATTCTCTAGATTCCAAGCACTATGCTCCAGAAATTTCGATTCTCTAGAAGTTTCAAAGTTGTTATAGGGGACCGCCAAGAAGGGAAACATGAAGATCTCATAATACCGCCAAATTCCTAAATCATATACAGATGGCTGGGGTATATATGTACACACATATGTAGTTCCAATCCCAGCGGTCTCGACAATATTTCAAGCAGAAGGCCATGCTATTGAACTGTGTGGACGAGAATGCCTGCGAAGGAGAGTTAATGGTGCCAGCATTTGTATTTTTTTAGACAGTCAAGCAGTCCTTAAATCCTATACGGAAGGGGCCAGGCTTGTCTGGGACTGTCTCCGCCTCCTCGAAAATTTTGCATTTAAGAGGAAGGTTATCGTGGCTTGGATTCTAGGTTATGAATGCCTGGCTAGAAGAGGAGTTTGTTGCCTACTCATTGGGCCCTTTTTTTAGGGTACCACCTAACACTGCCCACTCCAAGATAACACAATGGGAGATGGATGAATAAACTGACTACTGGGCCAACCTTCAGGGCCTAAGGAAACCCAAAAAAATCAATAACCCCAACCGATATAACGTCAGGACCTCACTCGATCTTAACAAATACGAACCAAGAAGTTTAACGGGCTACCTAAACGGACATTGTCCACTTATGTGGGAGACAGACTGCTGGTATTGATACCATGGTATGAATACTATAACCCCTGACAGACTGCACTTCGTAGTATACGTTGACTTTTGCGTTACGTGGTATACTTTGACATTTGTGTTGCGCCTTCTCCAGCTTCTTGCATATTTTTTGTAACACTCCAATATTGCGTCTTGCTCCTCGTAGCTCGCCGATATAATTCCTCTAAACTTCTCTTACTTCATTGTTTCCAATGCAGATAAAATTGTCCTCTTTAATCCATTTTCAAAACATTTTTCGCTGTGATTGTTTGCTTTTGAATTGTCGAAGAAGCTATGAAGAACCACCAACAGAAAGAAAGTGGCGCTGCAAGCAATAAGATGGTGGTATACCACCAAAAATTTGCGAATCTCAATACTAGGTTCTATTCATGGTATACTAGGTTTTAACGTGGTATTGCAGTGACAGACATGTGGTATAGAACGTAGTATTGCTATACCATGGTATCAATACCAGTAGTCTGTCTCCCACATTAGATACCATCTGCACGATATGAATTTGTCAGATACTGACCTATACCGGGTTGGGAGATGGCGGAAAATATTCCTTGCGTTTGTCCAGAAGCCGCAAGGCGTGTCTGTTAGTTCAGCGGAAATTATGAACCTGGAACCCAAAGCTACACTGCGGTTTATTAAGAGCTTCAATACAGATTCTGGTTAAATTATATTTGGCAGTACAAACTATCTTACAGGTCACAGTACATATTAGAGTCGACTTTCCTTGAGCTCAGGACTGGCTTTTTGCAAAGTTTGAGCCTGGACTAAGCTGTAGCCACATGTTAACATGCCACTGTTTTTCGAGCGGAGGTCTATGCTATATCTATGGGGAGAGTTTGAAGTATTTGCATCTGCAGTGACAGATAGGTTGCGCTTTAGGCCTTTCCCAAGCCCTTACCCCGTCCCAAATTAGTTCGAAAATGCAAGAAATTTGAATTTGGTCGCAAGACTGAACTCTCTCTGACTCTTGTCTTGGTCCCAGGTCACACTGGGGTGCGGGAAATAAGATTTCCGATGAGAGGATGTTTTCTGAGGACCTAAACCTGGATTGAGTCTTTCCGCGTCCTCATTCTCCATTGACGATTGGATTTCAGGATGCAGATGGACTAAAGAATTGCTCCCGAACATTTGTAAGAAATCAGCAGCATAAGTGATGTCTCTCAGCAGAAAAGACCGGGCCGTAGACAGTCTATTGACGTTCTCACGGGACATTTTCTTTTTGCTAAGAATCTTAGTGTGCTAGGCTTAAGAAACACAACTGAACGCTATGCTTGTGGAAGGGGCGACGATACTTTGGATCACTTCCTATGTTACTGTCCTCCTTTGCTCGGATCAGGTGGCAGATATTCGGTGCTGAAGTGCCTTCTAAGCTTTCTCCGAAAGTCGAGAAAATTTCAGTAAAATGGGTGCATTCTTATTTCTTCATAGTGCAATGGAACAGTTGCGTCTGAGGGCTCTAGTGGAGTGTGTCCTAACTCGACAAAAAAACCATTAAGGATCCTAGTATTGCATAGTAAGAGTCCCATTTTAGAGTTGTCCTTAATTCCTATAATCTTGCCATGAATCTTAAAATCCCGCAATCCCGCTTAGAAAAAAATTTATAACAACAGAACAACATTTAGAGCCACAACTCAACCACATCCTGTAACCGAAGATCATCGTCCAACCCCCGATCAAAATAGCGCACAGCCTCTGATCATCTCAAAATCGGACTCAATTTCACCACAAAACCTTTCGAATGACACATGACAATGCGTCCACAGTTCCAAGATATAAAAATGATCCGAGCTCAAAACGTTTTTTTTTTCTTTTTTTATAGAAAAAAACCCACCACCTGTGTGCGATTGTTTTTTAAACTCAAATTACAAGAAAAAACCATCGATCACTGCCGATCTCCACAACAAGTAGAAACACTGATTCCGTTTTATTTGTTACCTGACCAACCCACCTGAACCATGAAATCTAATCCATTCCGACCTGATCCCTACAAAAAAAACGACCCTCATTGTAAAAAACGAACAAAAAAAAAAGAGCGTACACCCAAGGGAGGAAGGATCAAGAGGCATCGATCAAACAGGGGTTGGTTTCGGTATTTTTTTTCGCTAACCCCAGATTAGCCATTTTTTATGGTCTACCTTCTAGATCTGAGGGGTTGGGTGAGTAAAAAGTAAACGTATTCATCCCCTCGTACTCTCTTTTTATTGGTGTTGACGGGGGTAAAAAAAATCGTTCAATTTTGGGGGATGAATTATGCCGCAATTGATATTGCATAAGGGCGCGATCACGCGCAATTGACTTTCAATCTTGTTTGTTTTTTTTTTTGCATTTTTTAGGGCTTGTCCTAGGGTGCCTTTTTTATGTTTAAATTGAAGGTTACATAAAAAAAGATAACCGCGGGTCATGAAAAATAATGAGGGGTTTCGAAATGATCAACAAGTTTTGTCAGGATCAAGTGGGGTTAATCACATTATTAGGGGTTGTTGCTGCGTTTTTTATGAGGGTCCTGGTGAGTAGTTTTTTTAAGTAGTTTAAGGATATAATTAGGGGTGGATGATGTGTTTTTTTTCACGATCCCCTCGCGGTTATGTATAACATTACATCGATCCTGCCTAATTGACTTGTTGATCCTCTTTTTGTGTGTTGAGCTGTTTTTTGTGTGCGTTCGAGTGGAGGATCCTTTTTTTTTGTAATTCTCATTAGGTAAGTTGACAAGGGTTGATGATAGGATTACGTGTTAAAGAAAAGGGGTTTCCAGCATTCTTTATTAATAGAAAATTGAGTGAGGGTACGACCCTCTCTCTGTTGCCTATGATGAATGTGCTGAAGGGGTTTAAATTACATAACACGTCTTTAAAAGTGAAAAGGGGTGCGCCAGACTACTCATTTATTTCCTTCGGGCTTCGTGTGCATCCAATCAAAAGGCGATGTGTTTATTTTTGTTTTTTTTTTTTACGATGAATGAGGATTTTTAGAAATTGAAGGAATCCGTTTGTTAGCGTTAAGTGATCTTTTAGTGTCTCGGAAGCAAAATAGAGGAAGAGGGGCGGTTTTATATATTTTTTTTCTGTTCTCTTTCAGGGACCCTAATAAAATTGTAATTTAGTACGTTAAAGTGTTGAGTTTTGAAGTGGATGGTGTTGATGGCTTCGGTTTTATCTGTTTTTGTTTTTTTTTTTTGGTTGTGGAGGGTGTGGAGAAATCCTTGTAGGGGGACGGTTTCGTTATTATTTTTAGTGGAAGTGGAGTACCGAAGAGTACTTTGGATAGAAAATGGAGGAATTTTTGTATATGAAGTGAACATACGTAAGCGGAAATATTTTTCCCGATTTATTAATAGAATTAAAGTTGTTTTAATATTAAAGTTATTGAGTAATGGAATGGGAGGTGTAAGCCATTGTTTTGGGAAATGAGAGCTTGGAAAGGGCCACGTGGGTGGGAATTATTTTTCAGGGCTGCAAATGACTAGCATAGACCTCAAAGGAGTAACATTCCTCGATGGATGGTCGAAAAAATCTTCTTAAAGAGACACCATGGCAACCAGCCGAGCATGCTCATAGTACCTTACTTACTTACTTCAACTAGGCTTGTCGTGTCTAGGAGGATTATCTTCAACAGGAAAAGCTACGCGTTTGGAAGGTAACCGCCCGTGGAAGTACATACCTACCGATACGACCGAAAACAGGAGGGTGCGCCGTGGATGGTTGATGTGGCCCTCTATAAGGCACACCTAGCCCAAGATACATATGTAGGTCCATTGTGCTGCCACTAGATACGGGCAAGTGGGTAACTCTGCCCGCTCCTGGAATCAATTACCTTTCGTTATGAAAATGTTAATGCTAGCCGTAGAGGCGCTATTAAGATCATTGAGACCATCGAAATGGTAATGACATAGTGCATCCTTCCTAATGTTAGCAAGTGAATGACTGTTTCTTCTTCTTCCTCGTGTCTGCAACTCTAACAGAAGTCATTCTTAGCGATGTCCAACCTTTGAGCATGCCTGCCTATCGGCCAGTGAGCGATTATTACGTTGGTTAGTGTAGAGAGGGCTCTTCTCTTATGCTTAAGAAGTCTGTAAGATCTACTTTGGTCTAGTTTTGGCTGTAGTTGCCTAGCGAGAAGTCGTTGGCTAAGTTGGCTCCATCGATGATAAGCTTTGCTCAGTTCTTCGTTGTGGATGAGAATAGAACCTCCCAGTGTGTGAGCCGAGAAGCAAAGGATTTTGTATTTTCTGGTGAAAGGACCACCTCAGTGTCGAGTTGGTTTCAACTTTATTGGAACCGCCCGTATATGAAGGAGTGCTACCAGGGTGACTTTCTTAACGGACAGGGTTTTGTCGATTGGATGCATAATTGAATGAAGGGCTATCTTCACAGATTTGCCTTTCTGATAGGCGTATTGCTACTTCGATAGCAGGGCACTATGTATTGAGTCCTCAATGTAGAGATCAATGATTCTCTCCGGAGTTTTGTGACTACAAGTAAAAGATCTCAGACTAATCTGCCTGAGATCCTTAGGGAGTGTGTGAAAATTTGCCTGCCCTTTGGTGTGAAAACCACCTTCACCTCGGACCAGCCATTGAGTACAGTTCCTAATGCCAGACAGCCTTTCAGAATACATGACAAGTGTTATCGTATAACTCCGAAAGCGTACTGAAATCAAGCCTGGGAATTTGAATGGTTTGAAGCTGTAGACCACCCACTATAGTTTTTCATCGCCGATCAGGTCATGAGATTTCTGTTACAGCGAACAGCATCTACTGACGCAGGTTTCAAATCGGGGGATAGGCATACAGCCAGGGAAGTGTGTGTTCATTAATAGATTGAGCGACTCCCTTTCGGAAACCGTCCAAGATCCATCGGAATTCTTTAGGACACTTGCGTAGACAAAGTTCTTTAATACCTCGAAGTTCTAGTTGTCAATTTTGACATTTAGAATGATACGTCAACGTTACGTGATCCTCTTGTTGACAGTTTATAATTTGTTTTGCTCTCGCCTACCGCTAGACCCGTTTTAGGCGCTTCTGGCTATTTACTCTCAAAACTTCCAGTGTTCGCTTGCGAGAGTTTCGAACAATATTTTCCAGGATGATGTTAAAGAAGTCACACTACAGCACGTCACTTTGTCTGCCGACCTTGATAAAGCAGCGATCGTTCTCCATCGTCATCCTGCACATACGGGCGAGTTAAGTAAGCCATATGACAAGGGGATGACTGTTAACGAGTTAAGAAGACTCCAAAGATTAGGAAGAGCAGATACAAAACACATAGCATAAGTGGCTATCTAGCCTCGCAAACTAATACCGAACGTCAGTTCCCCGGGAGAGTGGTAGAAGCGTGCGGTATGTGGATTGGTACTTAGGCATACTGCCATGCTGATAGCCTAGGCTATTAGTATGCGAAGATAACCACATCCATTGGCACAGCCATGAAAAAAACTATCAGTCATAACTAGCCAACCACCAAAATATGAAAAAACTTTCTGAACCATACAACATGCCTGACAGACCGTCCTTACTTATGTTCGCACTATCAGAGTCGTTCAGATCATGTCTGTCAGTTATGTTGGACAAAGTGAGCTCCCCTATTTGTGAATAAAGCCCCAAGCAATCGACAATATACTTCAAAGTGGAGTTTGACAGAACGGACTACTGCCAAGACAGCCGTGGTAGGCATTGGAATCAAATTATTTCCATAAATAGTCGGACGGTGTACTCCCTTGAAGAAAATAATAATCATTCAAAATTATTGACCCATGTAGTTTTAGTAACAATTTCTAAAAGAAACCAACAGATGGCGCGCCGTGCATGTGATTTTGACACATCTTCTACACTTGTCAGCAGAAATTTCCTTGGTCCAATCGCTTAACTGAAATTAAGCAGATTGTTCATGAAATGTATGCAAACTCTTTCATCGTCCTGTATACCTTCCATGGCATGAAAGGAGTTTTAAAATAAATAAAAAACAATTCGTTCGTCCCATGTACGACCATATGGTATACCAACAAAAGACGCAGCGAACCTCCTTCTTTTATTTTTAAAAAAAAATTTCCAACATTTCGCCGTCGAAAGATCTGTCAAAAACAATTTAATCGACGAAAATTTATAGCTTCATCCACTTAACAATTTACTTCGGTTGCACACCCTATACGTCATCTTAAATGGGCGAAAATTTTCACAACAAATCATAAGCGCCAGCCACATGACGTCAACAATAGTCGTCGACCGTCTGTAGAAACTCAAAAATAACCAAACATTTACGCGGGTTTTCATCAAAAAAAAAAAAAAATGAAAGACCTGCAGCATCTAAATAGCCATGACGGACAAACGGACCCACAGTTTTTTTTTTCTATTTTTTTTCTAAATTAAAAACGAGGGAGAGAAAGTCCAGCAACTCTCACGTTCAACAGAAAATTTAATTCGATGAAAATTCCAAGAAAATGTCTAAATTTTCCCCGTCCCATGCACAACGTTCACCCCCTCCATCTTTGGGAAATGAATTAAAATGGTTACGATGTACACATTTTTGAAAATTACCATCCAAGGGGTGAGAGTTCATGCAGAGGGTTTCCCTTTTTTTTTGATTAATCCCAACATGAAATCCACCCACGACATCCATCGACCATGAGACTTGTACCCTCTTTCTTTCGAAAACAATTTCGAATTGCCTTTGCGAAAAAAAATTAATGAAAATTGGGTAAAGAACAACGAAAGGGATGCTTGTAGTTGCTGAACGGCTTTGCCGTAGTTATCCTTGCACAATGGCACATCGTTAGGAAACATTAGAGTCGTGGTGGGATTCAATTAAAATCAAGTAAAATTCCTTTCACATGCAGCGAACGGTGGTTCTATGAAAATATCCTTTCATCGTCCATTTTACTTTTAGTTTTTCGCATTTTTTGTTTTCCTGCGGACTACGAGTATGTTTTGCAACCCCATAGTTTGGCAGCAGGACCCTTTTTTTTGGGACTGAATGTGTGGATTTTTTTTTTTATCGAGGGTGAAAAATGTTGCAGTTGGCTGTCCACCATTATTATTTATTTAACAAATGCATATCCTTGTGGATATATCGTATCCTTTTTGGTAGGAAACAGATGCATATGCATGAAAATATTTGAATTGCATGCAAAAAAAAAAAAAAAATACGAATGTGGGTACTTTTCAAAAAGAAAAGGAGTAACCAACAAAAGGGATGAAAGGACATTCCACTTGGTTTGGTTAATGGGACAAGGCATATGCATTTTTGCGAGGAGCAAATTCACTTTTCTTTGGTGAATTTTCACTTTTTTTTCTGAAGGAATCGAATTGATGATGCGGTTTTTGATTTGAGGGTCCTTCTTGTATTTCATGGTTTAGAGGGTTGAATGGAAGCACCTGCATGCGTTTACTTATCGAGAAAGTGACTCAGATTGTAGAGTAGTTCATCAAAGATATTGTAACCAAACCAGGTGAAAGGATTTTTTTTCTTTTTATGTGTTTAAAGGATTGAACAAAGGAATAAGCAAATGTTTCTTGCTTCGATTGGTTTTTCACACATTTTCTTTGGAAGGAAATCATTCTTTTTCTTAAGGATGTTTTCAGCGATAAGGTTTGTGAGTGTAATAAAAGGGACGAAGGTGTTAATTGAGCACAGGATGAAGGGTGGGAAAATTGGAGGACATGAGGTTTAGGTTAGGTTAGGTTGAAGTGGCTGCCAGCTAGGAGTCGCCAACATGCTAAGACCAATGGTAGGTCCATTGTGATACCACGTGGATCAGGGGAGAAAGTTTCTCTCTACCTACTCGTTTAACCATTTTGAGCTTCTTAGGAAGCCAAGGAGGCTATCTATCAGGTCGACTATATCGTTGTAATAGGGGGCTCCTAAGTGAAGCTTCCTTCTACGGGAGAGAGCTGGGCAGAAACAAAGAAGGTGAGGAATAATTTCTTCCATGAAGGAAGTTATGAAATTTGTGACAAATGGACATCACAGAAAGGCTCTAATCGTACTGCGCCGAGGAAGGAGCTTGGCTGAGCTCCTAAGAAATAGCTCAAGCCTTGCATCCAAAAACAGAGAACGCGTCTTCGATTATAATTGTTTTGTTTGTATAGTGTATAGCTCTGTGTCCTTAGACGATGCCGCCAGGGTTGCTGCTCTCTCGTTACAAAGCTTAGCATTGCCGACAAGAGGAGCATTGTCAGCGCAGCTACATCTCACGGACTTGTCCAACGACGGGGGAAACTCAGAGTATGACAAGTAAAGGCTTATCGAAGGCAAAATCCTCGAATGCGTTTTCGACCACATGAAGTCCCTTCTTCTTCTTTCAAAGATGCGGATTTGGCACCAGGCTTTTGTAAGGCTTGTGGTCTGTGAGGATCAAACTTGATTTCATTAGATGGAGATGGAGCTACGCTCAAGGCAATGGAACGGAGTCTCATCCCCTCGGACCCATTAAATTTGTGAGCATCCCAACCTTCCGAAACCGTGGGCTACCAGTCAAAACCTGGAAATTGGTAACGGAGGCATCAAACTTCACGAGACCAGTAGGACCTGCCTTACTTCACGCATCCCCTTCATATAATGATACATCATCGTAATGCGTGAAGGGGATTTGTGGTTCTTCAAATTAAAATTCGCCCACTAGGTTCCACATAGGTTCCATGGGGAAGGCGAGGACACCAATGCTCATTTCCTTTGCACATGCTCTCTACTTGCAAGCATAAGGAAGGCTGCTTTAAGTGAATTTCCGCTCAATGATATCAAGAACGCCTGTATGGCTGACATTATAGACTCACTTAGACTCACGATGAGTCCATTGTGACCAATAGTAGACCCACTAAGAACCTAAAATTCATTATCGAACGCTGAACTAAACCACCCAGATGTGTGCATAAATCTCAGCTCAATGTTTCTTAGATCATCCAGCTCCGCAGGGAAGTAGCTCCCAAGAGTGTCCTTCCTTTTGGTGGCTAGTGCTGGACAATCGCATAGCAAGCGGCGAATGGATTCTATTTCCGTGCTGCATGATTACCCATTACACAGTGTCCTGCCATGACGCCGACAGTTATCTGAATATCCGACTGAGTTTTAGGAGATCTACGGTTCTCTTTTTGTCGTAGACTGGCCATAAGGATTCAGCTAAGGCGCATGTATCTAATCGATTCTATTGCCTGCAAGCTTCCTCTTTGGACTCAACGACTATCTTCCTGTTCAAAGTACAAAGCAGTGTGTTAGCCTCGGGAAGGGCCTGCGAGGCATTTAGATGTGACCCTGCCTGCCTTTTACGTTACCCGGGATGTTCACTTGACCCGGTACCCATCAGATGTTCTGCATGAACTCCTGTCCATGATCTTTGTAACATCATTCCGAAAGCTGAAGAGCGTGAATATGAACCCGCAACGGAGTTTATTAGCAAATGGACTTGAGCTATACTCAAAACCAGAATCATTCAATCGACCCTGAGTAACAGCAGTTCTACCATTTTCTGTCTTAAGAGGAATTCCTCAGGGTAGGGTCTCACCTCTTATTCTTTGTCTTGTGGTAATCAATAGAATCCTGGGTAGACTTGACAGAGGTGGAGTCAAGGTTGTCGCGTGTGCGGATGATGTGGTATGGTCCTTCAGTAATCAGTGAGATTATGAGCCACTGGATGTGGGCCACTGGATGTGGGCCACTGGATGTAGACTCAACGTCACCCCAAGCAAAGCTGAACTGATGCTCTTTACCACTAAATATAAAATACCGACCTTCACGCCTTCAGCCAGGCCGCTATCAAGGCTATTGTATCTGCAACTACATCCTCGAAACTAGTAGAATAGTGCAAGGAGGAACTCCTCTCGTTGGGTCATGCGGTTCGGGATCAGTCTTCTTTGGGTACCGGCTTACAGAAACATTGAGGAAAATGAGCGAGTTGATGAACTATCAAGGCGGTGAACATCTCTTTGGGAGTCGTCAGGGATAGAATCTTTGTCCATTATCTATTAAAGGTTGATTGTAATTGCCAAGGGGTGCTGAACTGTGACATATCCGGGCAGATGTAGCCTAAATACTACTGGAACAGAACACAAGACCTATTAAGCAGAAACCGTGCAGATATTGCCAGAGTTCTGGCAATTAGTACTGGCCACTGGCCCATAGGGGTTCGTGCAGCCAGAATAGAACTTAAACATTCTTTCGCAGCCCCTACTTTTCGTAAATTTGTATTAAGTTATGCGAGGCCGACAGCCATTTATTTCACATCCTTAAGTACCTACCACGCCATACTTTTGTACACCCTCACTCAAATTCATTGGTCCTGTTATTTCAAGCCAAAGCAAACAACCTCTGCCAATCAATTGTGTATCAAATTTATACTATTTCCCTTGGGAAATGTAAACATCCACTCAAAATACGCACCGTCCAGCAATTAAATAGTAATTTGATAGAATCAATATTTTCATAGCAATTTCCCAAAGAGACCGTTAAAAATACAAGTTTCCCACTAATGAGAAACTTTATATTTTCCCTCACATACTTGAGGACATAGATAATCTTCTTGATCCAAATCCCCACTAATTGATAAATGTCGTCCGAAAAAGTGAAAGAGAAACACAATTTCATATTCATTAGTCCTCGAAACAGGATAAAAAAAGAACCAAAAAGTGGCCATCAAGTTACACCTTTCCCTTCAGTATTAGTTTGAATTTTGTTTCAGAAAAAAAAACACAAATCTCCCAAAAACAATCCACAATCTGCAACACAATTGATCTCAGGTCCTTTTCAGCGCAACTCCTGGTCTCCCTTCTCTATCAGGCGCATGCCAATTATTTCATATAAATCACCTTTTCACAAGGTAAGCGCATCTTTAGTGTCCGGTCAAATGGACAAAAAAAAAAATCCCCTCGAACCGTAAGAAGGATCTCCTTTACTTCTTTCCAACCACCAACAAATTTCTCGACAGTTAGGTACCCGAAAACTAGGAGCAACCAGAGAGAGAACCTCATCACCCTCAACACCTTTTCCCAAAAAAAAAACTTCAACAACTGTTCATACGCACAAATCTATCTGAGGAGCATAAAAACGGTCTGTGTCACGCTTCCAACACATAAAAACCCAAAAAGTATCCTTAAAACGTCCAATTTTTATAATTTTTTTTGTACACTTTTTCGATGGACAGCAGGATGGATCTGAACAAAAAAAAATCTCTGACCCTTGCACATGGACAAAAATACATAGAGATACTCGTACATGGAGTATCTGCGATATTTATACATTGCATAGTGGATAATGAGGTCCGTGTTTTGTGCGATGACGGGACACCACACAAGTCAGTGGCATCGAGTATGCATGAAGCGAGGGTGCTGGACAACTAACTGACAGTAGTTCAGGATCAAGGACAGATGTTTCTCATTGGGATTCATAGTTGGAATGCATTGGAAAATCAATGGATTGCGACTGTGTGCATGCAAAATTAAAACGTATTTACTACATAAGCGCATAAAAAAAATTGGGAAAGCAATGAAATTCCAGTTGCACTAGAGAAATTTAAGGATTATCAGGATCATGGTAGATTTCTTGCTTTGTGGAGGGGGTTTGCAGTTGAAGGATACAGCGAATAAGTGTGTTTTAAGAGAAATGCGGTTGCAAGAAAACTGATAGCAATCGTTTCGTTGAAGGGTTTTCTGAGCTGAAGTATAGCCAACATCTTATGCAGCTTAGATCACCTCAAGGCGATCAAATGACCCAATTTTGGACGACTTTTCTACACAAATCGGTCTAGATCTCAGCAATGACTTGAATAGGGTTGTTCTCCAGATCGTGAATTGCTGCTCGCTCTTTAGCTTTTAGGTTAGGTTGATGGGTTGATGAAGATGTATTGCTCCGTTCCCCATCACACTTAGGTCTGTGTAGACCCATTGTGATGCCTAGTTTAGAGGTACGTCCTGGTTGTTGTTGCTTTGGTCCATTCCCTTCCCTCTCGTTATGCAACGCTTTCCAGCCATTTTGATGGCCTGTTAAACCTGGAAAGATTCATCAATGGTACTATTGATATTCCAGTGATTTCTTGGAAGAAGTAGCTTCCTAAAGTTCTGTTCCTCAACTGATAAGGCTAGGACAGTGGTACAGAAAGTGGGATGTGTCCTCGCAGCTTTCTGCATCGCCGCATCCTCTGAATATGTCGTCATTGATGAGATTTAGTTTCATAGTGTGGTATCTTAGAAGATTATGACCCGTGAGTACTCCCACTGATGAAGATATGGTCTTCCTGTCACTTTTCATAAGTTTGTTGGTGTGGGACTCAGCGTGTGTAGTGAGTTCCACCAGTTATTTGCCTTCATACGAATCTTACATTCCACTCGTTTCCTAAGATCACAGAGTGGAGGTTTGATCCATTGGAGGGCTTGGTTATGATCCATTGCAGATCACAGACGTCCAAGCTCATCAGCTTTGTCATTACCTTGTAGGTTCCTGTGGCCAGAAACCCAGCAGAGTCTTACATTGTGCTTTAAGCCAAGAACCTTAAGCCCTTTGCGACAGCGCTGAACAAGTTTGGATTTTATTTCTATGGCAGAAATTACTTTAATGGCCGCCTGGCTGTCGATAAATAGCATCCCGTAGTACTGCCAACATTGACAGCAGGTTGGTTGCCTCCATCACTGCAACAACCTCCGTTTGGAAGACACTTCTGTAATCAGGTAGCCTTAGCGAGCTTTGTATTTTAAGCCTTTTGGGGTATAGGCTAGCACCCGTGCCTGTATCCATTTTTAATGCATCCGTATAGATGGACAGTGATAGTTCTTTAAGTGGCTCCTCCTCTTTCCACTCCTTTGGCTTACTTACTCGCTGATCCCGGCACGCTGCTTCCAGTTATCAAAACTAAGAGCTGTGGCATCCTCAATATCTTGGTCTTTAAAATGGGGGTTGAGTCTTCTCCGTCATCTCAAACCTGGAGCTGGAATTCCATGATCCTCTTAGCTGGAGCGTTGTTGGATATGCACTGGCCAACCCAATGTTATCCTTTTGGACGTGGATGCACGTCTGGATACAGCGTGTTGAGCTAGCAGTTGTATTTTCTCCTTTATTTGCTCTCCTCGCTTGGTTTTGCGCTCATTCGACACTTACTCCTTTCGCTCGTTCATCAATTGCCGTAAAAGTGTCTAGTACAGCAGGCTGAGATGACCAATGATGTCGATGTCGTCTGCGTACACCAGCAGCTGGACGGATTTGTTGAAGGTAAAGCCTTCTGTGTTCACATCTGTCCACAGAAAGACACTATCTGCTTCAGCACGAGATTGAAGAAATCACATCATAGCGCCTCTCCTTGCCAAAATTTGGTGCACGTTCGAAAGAGCATTTCGCGTACTCTTCATTACCCGACACCAAAATTCGACCCGACACGAAAATTCTGGCGATCTCTTGCGATTGCAGCTTTTCGCCTTTTTTTCTTCTCATATTCTTGCGGCGCTTGTGATACCTATCCGCATTTGAGTAGATGTTGACTGCTCAGAATACTCAAGAAATGCCTTGCCTCCATCGCAATGTGATCAATTTGGTTGATCGTGTCATAATCAGGACGCCGTCATGTCCCCTTGCGAGTACTGAGATGAGGAAATCGTGTGCTTGCTATAGTGACGTTTTACACCGCAGAAGGGTCGATCAACTTAAGTCTGGCGGGGTTGAATCTCACGATCTAGACGGCTAATTGAAGTCAATTAAAAAGATGCTTCATATCGACCGAAAAAAGACGAACTTTACGAAATGTCTCCGAGGAATTTGCACCATGAATTTTCACAATTTCTACGAGTATGCGTAGCTCACGCGTATATCGTTTTTTTTTCTAATGAAACCATTTAGTTTTTATTTGACAGCTGTCAAGGAATGACAGCTTTTTGTTTGATGTGTCAAAAATACGACGAAATTTTAAATGAAAGCTCCTAAGGGGGACACTTTATGTACATACATACATATGTATATATACGAGTACATTTTTTTTGTTGGAAGTTGCGACTACCTGCTTGTACTGTCAGACCCGTCCATTGTATTAACCTAGCTTTGGAAAAAGACGAGAAATAGCTCCAGCGATGAATAGCTTAGGTGATTAGCACTCACCACCGCATTGAGGACATTTCAAATCCATAAACATAAGAACTTCAAATTTTTGTAAAGCCACTATGTATCAACATTTCCTTTCAGAATGAAATTCTTTAAATGCGATTTGTAAAGAGAAACATCCTCGTCCTTCATTGTTATCTCAAAAAACCCATCGATTTGTGATCCTTAAATCTTACAAAACCCATTATTTTCACATTGCACATCATTAAGCAATCCCTGTGCTAAAGAACCGCTGCCAGTTTTAAAGATCAAAACCATATGCGCTTGCTGCCAAGTGTCACCAACACACAAAAACTATGATTTATTGATTTTCAAATTCCATGCATGCTACGCATATACTCAGTACAAAAAAACTGCTCCATCATATTCCAATCATAATTATTTGTACAGACGACCTCCGCAAGAGTAGCAACAACAAACATCCAAAAAAAAAAAAAGAGAAAATTTTGATATGCTGGCGACCCAAAACAAATGCCCGAACAAATATTTTCAATTTCCACCATTTTTACGGTCCTACACGAAACCCTCATCATTAAGGGAACTGTTGGGCAATCATCATCATCAACAGCAGCAGCAGCGCCTATAAAAGAAATAAAATTCGGATGGAAATATCGAATGCCACCGCTGAGAATACCTCAAAAGTACCGCCTTCCATTTCCCGAAGGAGCCCACGCCACGAGCCACATCCGAACTCGAAATCTCCCTCTCACTCTCTGCCAAACAAAAAAAGTATTCAATTTCATTAAAGATGTTGAAAATTTGAATAGAAAAACTCAAAAATATAGCCGCGCTCGCGCGCACACCTCCTCACGAATTCTATAGACGGCGATCAAAGAACGCACGTTTCCTTAACGCCTCCTTGAAAATTTTTTGAGCGTTCCTACGGTAGGAGTGGGTCGCGTGCTTGGAGCCGCATCTGAGGAGGACGATGATTGGAAAATGGGAATTCTTTGAAACGCACTCGTGTTCGTACATAAGGAGTTCCTGGTCTTTTATTGAAAAATTTCATTCTTTTTTCGAAATGCCTGGGGTCGGAATTAATTACGGGGAACTAATTTTGACAGGGCCTACTCCATTGTAGTGGAGGAGTTTATATATTTTTGTACATAAAAGAAAATCAAAATTTATTTCTGTTGCATATGCAGATAGAAAAATGGAGATCTTAGTGTCTGTGGTTAGGGTGACGATTGCAGTAGAGAATGCTGTTAAATTTATTTTTAAAATTCTCATTTTTGTGGGCGATGTGTTAAACACTAAACAGGACCGTTTTTTTTGGGGTTAGAGCTAATCCCATGCTGGGGAGAAAATTAATGGCATTGAGGAAGGGTTTTATTTGAGAATGTTGAGGTAGATGCTTCCAGAAAATGTTTTTAAATAGATCTACAAAAATTCAGCCCATCAATTTAATTTTATAACTTAGAGACTGAACGTAGACGGTAGTAGCAAATGGAAGCTAATGTCAAAGTTCTACGTTTAAGTTTTCTTCCGTGCTGTCAATTGCTTACAATAACCGTTTATATACCAGCCGATTGTCAGACTCAAGTAGTTTTGGAAAATTAGGAGTTAGAAATATTTTCGTACTGCTGAACAAAATTTATCAGCTGGGAATGAAAATTGTTGTCCACTGCCCAGGCCATTCTTTTTTTTCCAACTTACATAGACGTAATGCAATAATTCTTTCGCATAAAAAGTGCAATAGCACTCACTTTACAAAAAAAAAAACTAAAATTCTTTGTTTAGGAACCTCCCAATTTTATTAAACAGCTCTTACAAACAATCAAATGTCAAAATTTTGGACGAAAGAGCGAATGGGTTCTCTATTTTCGTAAGTGAGCAAAAGTAAACGGAATCTTGACAAATCTGAGGAAGAAGCTATTATGGTCCTTCAGACTTACGCACCCATTCTGCCTTAATGGTACGTCTTTGGAAAAATTTAGATTCTTTTTAGTTTCGACGGCTTACACCGCAGCTGGAAGCTGCCGTCCGTTCGGAAAACCGTCTTCTCGAACAGCTCAACAACCAACTGACAGTGCCGGTTTGAAACTGCGAGCAGTCGCCCGTATATTCGGCATTACTTGCTCACCCCAACATCAGCGCCGAGTGGGCGGTTTTCACCGACGCATCGGAGCAAGCCATCGGAGCAGTCCTTCAGTGGAATGACCTGGCAATCATTGGCTTTCTTCAGTCCTAGTCATCAGCCCAGAAACATTCGAAGTATGACAGAGAGTTGCACGCCCTTTGTGAGGCTGTTCGGAATTTTCGGCAAATCTTCGAGGGCCGGCAGATAACTGTTTATACCGGCCATTAGCCAATTGTGCTTGCGTTCAAACAACGCGATGAACGCGCTTTACCTTGGCCCAATTGCCCAATTTATCACTGACATCAGACATGTCGCCGGTGGCGACAACAACGTCGCATCACATACCTCGCGTTGAAGCAATTTTAACTGCAATCTCGTCTGAGGAGTTGTCCTAAGCACAATCAACTGACACAGGGCTCAGCCAGATCCTGCGGAATATCGGTATGAATGCTGAACTCTTCTGTGACGTCTCGAAGAGAGCCGTACGTCCTTTGTCCCACCGCGCCTCAAACGTCAGGTTCTTAACTCGCTTCACTCATTGGCACTAATCACAGGACTTTATGTTTGGCCTTCAATAAACAGAGATTTTTCGGAGTGGACAAAATGCGGCATTCCTTGTCAAGATAACAAGGTTACCCATTATACAGTGTCGTCCTTCGCAAACTTTGAGTTTCCATAGCAGCGCTTTGATCATATTCACATCGACCTGCTCATGCTCAAACAATCTCAAGGACAAAATCAGTGCTTGAGCATCATCGAAAGATGCACCGGATTCCTTAAAGAAGTGTCACTGGAGAATGGAACCGTAGAAGCTGTCCAAGCGCTGGTGACATCATGAATTTTACATTTTGGAGTTCCTCTTCAAAGAACGTCAGATTTATGCCGACAGTTCAGATCTCTTCAAAAACCTCATGGAAATCCTCGGCTGCAAGCACCTACGGACTACGCCATACCATCTTCAGTCAAATAGTCTTGTTGGACTTTTCTACTGCAGTCGAAAAGATGTGTAAGGTAAGAAGTCATTGTCCACTGTATGCCGCTGTTACCGTAAGGGCTGCTGGAAGAACATCACTGAATACGACCAAAAATAACAGTGGTAAAAGTATGCAGCCTTGTCGCACCCCACTTTGGACTTCAAAGTTGTCAGATACCTTTAGACACTTTGACTTTATGCAAGACGTGACATTTAGGACCCTCAGACGTTGCTTAATAATAAATATGAGTTTCTCAGGGATACTTCTCTTGTGCAGAGCATACCAGCTTTCTCGAAGTCGATACGATAAATATGTAGCAGATGAAGCGGGAAGCTGTAATCGATGCACTGCTCTATAATGATCCGCAAGGTGTTTATATGGTCGAGGAGGATCCCGAGCGGAAACCTGCTTGTTCGATATCGAGAGTGGAATCAAGGTGCTGTTTGATAACTTTAGCTATTATCTTGGAAACCGCCGGAAGAACGCCAATGTCTCTTCAGTCCACACTCCATTGAAATGCTCTTTTCACCTTTTGAACTGATCCTCATCCGAGGTAAGCAAGGAACCGCCCAGACTCCTCACGGGGTGTTGTTTGGAACTCTGCCCACTAACCAGTTCCTTGCTGTCGCATCTTTTTGCTGTTTCCTAAGCTTCTGTGACAAGGGCGTTTACGCGATTCCGCCCATCTTGTCTCACACTACGCTGAACTTCCCTCCGCTTCATGCGGTACTGGGGTTTTAGCTCAACTTTCTCTGCTACTGAAACCGCTGCGATCCGTTTCCAGGTCTCTGCAGATAGCTCTGTGCTGTGGTGTTTCTGCTTCATACCGACAAACTGTTCTGGTCTAGCTGCAAAAACGTTTTTCACAGCTCTCCATTGCTCATTTGAGCTGCGCTGCTGATCGTTTCGGCTCCTTCGACGAGGCGGTCCCTAAATTGTTGACGCACTGTGGGATTCTTAAGCCTGTCGGTAATGTACCTGAGAATGCGAAACATATTGATTCGATTGTTTTGGACGGACGGGCGGTTATCTAAGGAACGGCCTTATTGGCGAGGCTTGTTGGATGAGGCCCAGGTTCACCTCGAGCTGTAGCGCTGTCCAAGTAAGTAAGCTAACCTGAAAACAACGCCATGTGGTGCAAGGCAGTTAAGGAGCATTTGAGGTCACTTCGGAAGAGTTGGAGAGAGCTGAAAACCGTAGCAGAACTCCGAACCAGATGACAATCAGGCGTTGTGAACCCCTTATGCCCGACAAGGAGTAACAGGACTCAACTACATTTCGACTTCAAAAAGTTCACTGTCAAAAAAATTTAAATTTCAATTAAATGAAAACCGCATTTTTAATGTATTTTTTTGTTTTATTAGAAAATTTATTTAATCTCTTAAAAGTCCTAAAAACAGTTTTGTATATATTCGTAGTTTTAATTTACTTATTTATTAAGTTTTTCTTGTCTTAAATTTTAAATTTTTAAATAGTTTTCCAATGTCTACTCTTAAATACATTTTCTTTGATTTTTTGCTCAGATTGCATTAATTTTTCTGTTTTTTTTTTGAATAAAAACTTATAAAACTTTATTTACATTTAAGAAAAAGGAAAAGTTTTTGTTTTATTTTTTATGTTTCGTTTCGATTTTGTGTTTTGTTTTTAAGTTTTTTTTTGTACCTCAGTATTGTCAATAATTTTATTTAATTTCTTTTTTCTCTTTGGATTGATTTTTGTTTTTTTCTTTTTTATATCTATTTGAAACCTAAAAACAAATAAAAATTATAATAAATACGACTTCCCTGATTGACTAGAAGAATGGCGAAAGAGAACCAAATGAAAAGGCCCAATAAATAAAGGGGGAAAGGAAAAAGAAAAACGAAAATATTCTGATACTCAAACATGACTCTTTAATTACAAAAATGGCATTTTTAACACATATATAAAAAAAACTTTTTGTTTTTATCCTTTTTTGCAACTATTACAATATTTTGATCTGGTTTATACATTAAATAAATGTTTACAATTTGTTTTCTTTGTTTTTCTGTATAAAAACAGGCAAAATTACATTCAACTTTAAATTTAATTATTTTTCAACCATTTTAAGGTTTTTTTTTTTCGTTTAAATCTTAATGTTATGTAAATTTATATTTGTTGTATGTTTCGTAGTAAAATATATTTCAAATATAATTTGGTTTTTTTGTTTAGTAAAACAAATCTTTTGTTTGTTTGTTTTGCTTTAAGGTTAAAGTGTTAAAAAAAAAATACTTAAAAACTAAAAATTTTGATTTTTATGTACAATCTTTGACAACAGTGGTTTCTTAAAATTAAAATTAAAAATAAAAAAAAAAATATATAATAAATTTGTTTTGAATTATTTACAATCTTTGACAACGAAACTTGGTTCGAAGGGTGGCCTTGACCGCACCTTCGAAAGCCAAGTTATGAAATAACAAAAAAAAGGAGTTTAAGGGAAAAATACCTCTTCCGTTTTTAAGAATGCGCATTGCGGGCCATATGGACGAATAGCCCGACGGGCCCGTCACATTTTTCGCCGCACATGTTACACTTGAAGACATCATCACAACTGTGGTAGCCCATGTGAATCGTGTAGAGGACTGCATCACGGAAATAGATATCACAGTATTTGCATTCGAAAATGGCGCCCGACGGAGGGGACGCAGTGGTTGTGGTAGTTGGGGTTGGATTTGATGTGCTGTTGGTGGCAGCTGATGAGTTTTCATTGGATTGAGAGCTTTCAGTTTCTTTGGCTGAATCATCGAATGATGACGAAGTTGGAACTTCGGTTGGTTGAGGGCTAATTGGGTGTTTTTCTTCTGGACTCATGGAGTTCGCCTTGGTTTGAAGGGCATTATCTAATTTCAAAACACGACCCTTGCGACGGAATTGATTGGTTGAACTGATGAGAGGAGTATCGTGCTGGTCCTCTTCCTTAATTTTGAGGTTCATAATGATATCATTTGCAGTTTGAGGGTTCTTAGTTGGAGTGGCAGCTGAGAGATCCATGGCAGATCCTTCGCAGCTTTCGTCTAAATCCTCTTCATCGTCATTAATGAAACAGACATCCTTGTCGTCGTTTTGTAGGTTTTGCAGAGCGCTTTCACGCAGTCTCGGAGAGAGTTGAGCCAATACAGCGGCTTGCTGTTGGGCAGCCAGCATTTGTAGATTCAAATTCCAGTAGGGGAAAAATGGAAGGTTTCTCTGCTGTTGGAGGATTGCAGATAATGGTGGGATCAAGTTCGACAGTTGCTGCTGATGCTGTTCCATGTGCTCCTGTTGAGCGGCAGTTGGCTGTGGCTGTTGGTTAACCTGCATTGGTTGGACAGTTCCAATCATCTCGGACGACGACGAAGTGGTACTCTTAGCCGGAGAAGCAGGCATATTGTGGTGATTGTTCTGTTGACCCACGGCAAATCCTTGTAAGGCTGCGCTTAATTGCGGCATCTTTGCAGAGCTTGACGTTTCCTTCCGCCCTGACTTCATTTTCGGTCCACGCCTGGTTCCATAGACATCAATGACAACCGAAGGATTTGGAGCGCCGTCTTCATCCAAAACCATGCCCGGCTTATGGTCGTACTTCCTCAAATGCAGCTTAAACGAATGGCAGTACTTGGTGGCGTAATCACAATCCGAACAGCGGTACTGATAGACCGATGAGTGCGACTTGCGGTGAGAGTTCAACATAGACTTGTTGACACAACTGTAGTTGCACTTGTCACATTGGAATGGCTTCAGATTCTTGTGCTTCCTGATGTGATACTCCAGGTGATGCTTCAACTCGGTAACAAATGGACACTTGGAGCACTGTAGTGTCTTCTCCGGCTTCATGTGTGAGCGAGCATGCTCCCAAAAGGCCACTTTGGTGATGGCAAGGAAACCGCACGTCTTGCACTTGTAGTTTTTCATTTTTCCATGAGAATTGTAGATTGGCATGCGAATGCTCTCATCGTCCTCACTCTCGAGGAATTTCATGTCCTCACTGGAGTTCGATGACATCATGTCATGATCCATTTCACTTGACGTCGACATAATCGACATTTTCGGTGACTTTGGAGGCGTAACATCTATCGGTGGAGTGTTTCTTGGCGTCAAAGCATTGTTCGTCTGTTGCTCCAATTTGGCCACAGACTCAACTGGATTCACTACACCACCTCCGCCGCCTTGTGGATTTGGATAGAAATGTGCCATCGATGGGAGTACAGCACTTGGCAACCCAGGTGGAGTAAGAGGATTAAATCCAAGTGGATGATGTTGCTGCAACATTGCCGTCGAACTATCAAAATAATGTTGTGTATTGACATCTGCTGAAACCACCGAAGGATTACCACTCGAATCGGCGGCACGTGGTGATGGAGTCATCACCGATGACAACTCCTGCTGCTTCATATTGAGGTAGTGCTCCAGCTGATTGGTAACACTATTCGATGGCTGTGGTTGTGATTGTGGCTCTTGTTTGATTGTCTGATGAAACATGTTGCTGTACCAATTGTGCTCATAGTTTGCCGGTTGCAATGAGTCCCAGTTCTGCATTTTTGGGGCTACTTTCGTGTGTGTTTCCTTTGAGAACTGCAAAGAAATAAAGGAGAAAATATTCACATTAGTATTGGGATACACCATTTTGTTTTCTGTGTTTTTTTTTTCTCTCTAATCTACGCCATTTTTTTAGCTTCACCCCTAAAGCGAAGCATTTTTTATGTCATTTTTTTGGCAAACTTACTGCGCGTGCCTATGAGAAAACGTCACCCCTCCAACAAAAAGCAAAAAAAAAAAAAAAAAAATTCTAACACAACACATAAGGGTGGCATAGAAAATATCTCCCCCTGTTTATTGGTAATCCCGGGGTGGGTTTTTCGAGGTACATAAGTACCAAAGCGATGGCTATATATAGTGCATTGTTTTTCAAATGGATTTTTGGATTCTTTTCTTTTTTTTCGTTTTATGTTTTCCACAGGGTGAGGGACGATTTTATTGTTTCTCCCTTGTACAACGGCAGGAAGGGAAAAAAATGCTTATCGACGAAGGATAATGTGTCCACGCGCATAGCACGTTCCTGGTCGAAAGAAGTCCACTTGATGTACTCTTGTAGTTAAAAAAAAACGGAGGAAAATTATTTTATTACCAACACACACACACAGCACACGAAAAAAATGGCGTGGAAGAGATGTATTTATTAAATTTCAAACACAAATTATTATATTCACCCAAAATTGTTGTTGTTCTTTGTAAAACACACTCAAGTCCTTAAAAGCAAAGAACTTTATTTTCTGCTCCTTACGATACAACTGTTTCCATCGATACTTGATGATGAACTGAATTTTTAAATCCGCTACCGGTCCCCTTTATAGGTTAGATCAGCGGCAACGTTGAAGGATTAGCTAATCCAGGTAAACACCGCGAAAGGATCATAAAAAAAAAGTGAGATGCAAGAAGTGAAAAATGATCGCGATGTAGAGGAAAATTAATTCCAGGAAGGGATTTGCAAATTAGTTCGCCGTTAAGCTATTAGTGACTCGTCCTGATTGGTGGATGTAGGATCGTCTACCTGGTTATGAAGTTAGGGAAGGATTGCGGGTAGGGTAGGGTTTTTTTTTTAATAGTCTGTGGTTTTTCGTAATTTCGCAAACAGTAGCGAGGAAGGTACGATTGCGGCTTTTTTTGATGCAATATAAAAAGAGAACGCAAAGGTCCTTTTTTTAGGGACAAAAGGTAAAGAAAGCCGGTGTTTGTTTAAGGACCATCCGACGCCGGCTACTGAGGTAGTTTTTTTTGTTTTTGTTTTCAGTAAAAAACGATATCTTTGCTTGGATTTTCGATAAAAAATTTACTTTCTAGGAGAAAACTTGCGTCCTTCGTAAAAATAATGAGAACCAGGATGTCTCGTACGAGCGATATTCTTTTGGACCAAATTATCTGGTCCTTTGCGGCTGGATGTGGCGCTGATGTGCCGATTAGACATAGAGCTCTAGTCAAGAACTTGTGAGCAATATTATAGCAAAGATTAGCGGGATATATCGAGCAAAAAAGAGACTCCTTTAACCCTATCACAGAAATTTAGTGAAAAAAGGCTCAATTTTGTCTATCACCGGATAAGAGAGTAAAACTAAGATCTTTATATTTTTCTAGCGACTAGATTGATCTAATAAATGAGTGGTGCAGACGATTATCGTTTTGTTTAAATGCGGGGCGTGTGTAAACGCTTTTTTGGAGGTTGCTACTGTCTTTTACTTGTGCCTTCATACTCAATTATCACTCCACTGTACCAACGATGCAGACGCCTTATTTTAATGTTTCTTTTCCAGCTCTCGAAAGTGATAAAGAGGCTAGATGATCATCACTCACCACGTTTGGTCCAAAGATCCATGACCTGATACAAGCAAAGGACATAACACGTTGAGGTGCTTGGCAAAAGTGAAGTATCTTCTAAGGACGCTTACAAGTCGCCTGAAGTTGATTCTTCTAAGGAATAGACAAAAAGACGTAAATTTCTGAAAGCAGACACGTTCTCTGTCTGCATCCCACCGAGTCATGCCGCCGACGATTATGTTCACAAGAAACCCCGTCGTCGAAAGAACTAATCTCAGATGCAGTTATAAGAAAACTTCTTTTGAGACTTGTCTTCATCAACGATCTCGTTTCTCTAGATTCAAAAGTGATCTGGCACCCAGACAAGATCGAATGAATTTAGTCTTCAACTCAGATTCAGAGTGATTTTGGAAGCAATACCTTGAGTGCAACTAGGCTATCGCTGTAGACGCATAAGCTCCTTCCCATCTACTTCTCCTCACAATAAAGCACACCGCCATTAGGATTGCGTAGATCTTCGCTTGGAAGACAGAAGCATGTCCATGGAGAGCGGAGTCTAATGGCCTTTAGAGCCCTCAGTGAAAATACGATGGCAGGCATTCTCGAACTCAAAGTATGGCCAAAGCCATTCCAGCGCCAGAGGAAAGTTGACTGTGTAACTGTGTCGCAATTGGATTTCCGTTGCCATTGTGTTATAGACCATATTCAGTAGACTGCGGTCGTAGGTCGTACATAAGGACATCAAAGATCCAATGCGAATGATACTATACTATCAACGAGGCAAGGTTCGGCATGGCATCTAGAGCAGAAGTAAGTGTACATCCAAACGACCCTTTACACCCTAGGTCTTGTCAAAGGCACATGCCAACTTTTCAACATGACTACAGAAGTTTGCTCCCAGAAATCCCGGAGATTTGTCTTGCTGGAATCACATGTTGTTTTGTATTTATATCATCAAATTCGAGAAAAAAAAATGATCTCGATAGCCTACCTCATGCAGGAACAGGATTCTAGTTCGACCGAGCATTGCAGAAACGCACTGTTAGCAACTGAATCTATGCACGAGTTCGCATTAATTCACTGAATTAAGCTCCTGGCAAAACGTTCCTGCCTTTCGGCGGACAGAGCATGAATTTTTGCAATAAATTTCCACAATTTCGATGGTTTTTTGAAGCTTATAGTTTTCCATGATTGAATGACAGCTATGAAGCGTGACAGCGCTTTCATTCCAAATATAACCACCAACGTGTCAACGTTCAGCCTTTTAGAAGACTGCATTGCTTTCAAACTACATTTGAAAATATTTTAAGAAAGCCAGATTGACTGATTGATTATGTTCCTTAAGTTTCTTCAAAAATTTCGATAAACCTGGCTTCCGAATTTCAGATAAAATCACGTCCAGTTTCGTCGCGTTGGGGATTACTTTCATTTCAAATATAACCACCAACGTGTCAACGTTCAGCCTTTTAGAAGACTGCATTGCATTCAAAATGCATTTGAACATATTGTAAGAAAGCCAGATTGACGTAGTTATGTTCCTTAAGCTTCTTCAAAAGTTTCGATAAACCTGGCTTCCGAATTTCAGATAAAATCACGTCCAGTTTCGTCGCGTTGGGGATTACTTAGGATTAAGAGGGCATTGAGGATATTTTGACGTGGGCGCCGTGGCTCAAGTGGTTAGTGCGTTGGTTCGCTGAGCGTGAGGTTCGATGTTCGAATCCCAGAGAACACCAAAAAGTTTTTCACGGTCCCACCTCTCGCGGATGTCTGACAAACGTCCGAGAGTAATAACTGTCAAGAGAAAGCTTCTCAATTTGCCTTTCGGATATGGCTCTAAACTGTAGGTCCCTTCCATTTGTGTGAAAAATATAACACGCACAACACGAATGGTCGCGAGAAGCTAGGCCCTGGACCACATAAGGTCCGTTGCGCCAAGAATTTGTTTTTTTTGAGGATATTTTGACAAGTTATGAAACTAGACATGCCTGGCTGTGTTCCTTCTATTACCAACAAGACTTCGATTTTGAACCGATAGAATTACATGCATGAGAGGAAGGAGTGACCATAATTATATTCTGAGATTGAATTTAGACCAAATCAAGGATATCTGAATGGCGTTTGTTAGAGTATAGAAAAAGTTTGAATTTTTCGATAGAAAACAAACACAAAGACAACTTGATTCGCCGTTAGGACAGCACTTCTGAAGACGCGTGTTACTCATTTCTTTTAAAACTGGACACTTGCCAACAAAATGTCTTCTCTTTTCTCCAAGTTGTAGATGTAGCACTGTACTCGTATGTCCTCCCAATATGGCTTCAGAAACTTTGACTTTAGCCCAAACTCTACCTTTCTTTCCTTGATGCTGTATTTATCGCGGAAGTACTTATTTTCCTAACGATTATATAGATCATTCTACGCTGTGATCCCTAGGATTGTTCATCCACATTTGCAATGAGCTAATAAAATTAAGGCTTTCTACTTCCACTGTCATCGAGATCAAATTCAATCTCACACCTTTGAGCTAGTCACTAGCCACTATCTGAACCGTCCTCTTTTGTTCTGTAAACCTTGTAGAGCTGTTTTTTTGGAGTCGAAAATCTCGCTTCTTCGGGTTGTTTAAAACATTGTTTAGGCTCAAATTAAAAGTCTTGGTGAACAGAGGAGATTAACATACAATTCGTAGTATTTTATAAGTTTTAAAATGTCCTAAACTAATTTATATGGAAGCAGTAATTCATGTTGGCGATGCTGGCTTACACCATTTTAGTAGCCTCTAAGCCATAGCTCTATTTCTACTTTAGATGCAGATAGGTGCACTCAATTCCTTATAAGACGGTTTCGAAAACCATCAAAGTCTATGTGCCACCGGTAAACGGTAAACTTTCACTATCTGCCAGAAACGAATACTATAAGAATACAGTTTTACGTACACCTATATATTGCGTATTTTCCAAATTTGAAACGATTTTTCAAACCTCACGCAATTTTAGAAATTTCACACGATTTTCGAACCTTTTGCAGTCTTCTTTTCAGAAAAAAATTATATCGCGCATTAGAAACGACATAATGTCGACTGAGTAAGTCGAATCACACATCTGTAATTCCTTCAGATATTTGCTTGTCAATTTTGCAAAAAAAAAATGTCAGAAACACCCTTAGCGTTTTTACCAAACATAATTTATTAACCATTACCTTGTCTACTATGAAAAACACGAGCATAAGAGGATCAACAGAAGAAATATTTGTTCAAAATCTTTATGACTTCGTGTAATTTTAAAATGCGTTGCAATTTTCCAAGAAATTTTTTGAACATAATTATAGAAATCCTAACACACTTACATAAAGGTAACCTTTTTCTTTTAAAACTATCCAGTTCACAGGACAATTTAAAACAAAAAAAAAAAAAGACCATAAAACTAAAAGTCAAATACCTTGGCATACAAATCGGTCTGCAAAAATCAACATCCTTTTTATTATCCATCCGAGGATCATCAAAAATGTGCAATTTTTCGGTTTTTCAAAAATTAAAAATTTGCATATTTGCAAAATACGCACACAGTCGCAATAATAAACAAAAAGCCGGAGAAACAACATTGTATCTCCCTGCTTGAGCTAAGCAAATAAAAGGATTAGCGAAGGATACTATACCTGGTGCCGTCACACTTATTTTGCAGAACAGGTAAAGCAGGTAAGAAACAAAGTCAGACATGCATTTGCCAGGAAATGAGTCAATGTACGTATAATCGAAATTGAAATGCAAATATTCTAGATACTTGCACATCTAAAAAAACCGTTAAAAAAATCAGTAAAAAATAACAAATTGGATAAAATCATAAAAAAATACATATGTATGTAAATATGCGGTTGAAAGACGCATTAAACACAGTTTGTGGTCAGTTAATGAGGTCGAAAACGCCTTCGAAATCTAATTCATTGCAGTGAATCAGTGAAGCAAGTCAATTTGATTTAACCACCGGCAACAGGTAAAAACGTTTTCGACTTAAAAACAGAGCAGAACGCAATCATAAATCGATAAAAAAAAACTATTAAGGTCTATACGCAATGTTGCACGTCATTAAAAATGTAAAGTATTCAAATTGAATTTTTTTTAAATCAACGAAAGAGGTAAAATAAATCCATAAAGCAATTACTCAAATAGGTTACAAAAAGGGGGCGTGCACCTGTAAAAAAGGAAAATTACGCAACGAAATCGAATTTCGAAAAGGCGTTAAAGTTGACGCACAATTTAAAAACTGTTCGACTTAGGACGTGCTTAGGGAAATGCCGAATTTGAAAAAAGTTCGACTGTAAAAGATAAGTGATAAAATCGGTCAAAAAAGGATTAAACTCTAAAAACTGACACCTTCAGTAAAAAAAACTGAAGTACTTTAGAAAACAGAGCAAATTGACAGTGTTTTGAAAATGGGTCACTATCAATCGAGCCTATTGTTTCGATGTAAGCTTGATACACACAGCATTAGCTTGGCTACACAAAAGTCATCCTGAACATTCTAGAACAAGTGTAGGACATTAGCAAAGTATGTGATACAAATTTTTTCCTTGCTTCTGTAGCTCCTAAAGATAGAATAAAAAACAAGGAGACCCGGCATATTTTCTTTAAAAATATAGAAAATACCAGGGAGTCCAAGATAAGAAAAATCTTATCAAAACACCAATCCTATCCATGCCTACCTAGAGACTACTCACGTTCGATAAATTATCCGAGATGTGTCTTGACTTTATGGTCACTCCTGCCAGTTCTAGACATTAAACATAGATCAACGGGTGAGGAAAGCATGCTCAGCTTTATAAGTTTGTAGCAAAGCCTTACCGAAATGTTCACTTCAACGTTATCCTGATTTGTGTTCCAAACTACAGTGACATTAATGGAAACGAATACGCTGACGACGCTGGCTTCAGCTTAAGGCGTTCAGGTCTTTGCAAAAGCAATGCACATTCCGCTTCGAGCAATCAAGGTAAAAATCGCCTCGAATTTCCTTCTAAAAGCCAATCACAGATGGACTAGGTAGACAAACTCTGGCATAGAAATTGCTAGAATTACAGCGATTGGCACGTGACACCAGCCTATAGAAGACCATGCAGCCAAACTAGGCAGTAGACATCCCCCCTTAACACAAACTACTGCAGTTGGAACGTCGCAACGAACAATGAAACTCTGATCCAGTTTATATGCGCCTGCCCAGCACAAGATTCATGCAGACAACGTGCACTAGGCAAACCGTCCTTCAATTCACTTGGTGAGGTCTCAGGAAGTATATTTCTTCTATTCAACAGGCTGGACTTATGTACATACATACCTTCGGCTCCCAACTCGTACAAGGTCCCTGCCTTCCATCCTCCTCGAACCAGGGCACAGTTTTCCATAATGGAGATGCAGTCTTCCTTGTCCTCTCGAACCTCGGGGCTGGGATTCGAAGATACTCTTATCTGGAGCGCTTCTCTCCATTTGGTCACTTTCCCTCGTAAATTTTCACATTTTCTGAAGGGATAATGATGCGCTCAACGTGGCCGGACCGGTGTAGTTGATAGCTCACAGAGTTCGCAGTTCGCTTTTTCTCCATTCGCCCTCCTCGCTTTGTGGACCGAGTGTTCTAAGCTTTATAAGCTTTCCTGCTTATCGTTGAGCTCTGGACACCATCGAGCAAAACAGCCAGGATCAGATTTTGCAGAGCATGCAGTTCGTCTTGTGAGTTAGCAGTATTGAACGCAGGTGTTTCGCCAAACCGAGTAGCAGCGGTTTCCTTGGGTCAGTCTTTGTCGAAATGCTGGACTTAGAGACTTCCAGGTCTCGTGAGATGAGGTACCTTAAAGGCCCTTTAGTGGTGACCAACTATAGTTTCCTAACCTCCCCTTACCAATGTGCGGAGTTTAAACATTAAGCCTTCGAGATCTATGCAAACAAAAACTGTAAGGCCCTGGAAACCTAGGCAGTTGAAATTTTGCAAGCTTATATCGGCATTAAACCTTGTTCCGATGAAGCCCCCTGCCCGAATTAGTTGAGAGAAATCAAATTCGCCCATCAAAACCAAAGTATCAACGCGTTCCCAACGGATCTGAGAAAGGATTCTCTGTCAGTTCGTTTTGAAAACGTTTTCAAAACCAATACAAAATTTTTTTCTAAATCTCGGTCAGTGGGGAAAAAAATATTTCCACAGCAAAAGAAAAAAAAAACCGCCGACGCCCACGTATCATCTCAAAGGCCAAGTGTAGATTTTATATCTTTTTTTTTGTTTTTGAAAAAGAGGAAAAATTTTGAAAATTCAGGAAAAAAAAAACATGCAAATTTACGAGTATCTATCGCACAAGCTTTTTGCATTGCATCCCTCTAGCCGTCGGCTGGCCGTTGGTGTAAAAACTAAAAATGCACCAAACGATGCATAAACAAGAAAAAAAATTAAAAAAATAAAAATCTGTATCTTTGAGTGTAAAAGTTTTCCTGTAGATACTTTTATATTTCTTTACGTTTTTTTTTTAAAACTATTTTTGTGAAAATCTATTTCTCTTTCATCTGTTCTAGTTGGTTGTGTTCCGGTCAAGTTCTCGGTGGGTGAGAGGAGAAAAAAAATGCAAGCTACCTATAGACACACAGCAAAACTATCTGCGTATTTTTGAAAATCTTTGTTTTTATTGAAAAAAAAAAAAAAATTAAATAAAAGAATTAATTTTTTTGATGATGCACACTTTGCAGCGTCGCGTCAGTCGTTGCAGTTGCAATGCAACACTTGAAACATTAAAAAAAGATCCGCAAAACATGCTGTTGATGATGATGACGGGAATGATGATTGTATTCGGTGGATACAGTGATTTTTGCGCCAAGTTTTTTAGTGACTTTGAATTATGGGCGTGTGATTCTAAATTTGTATAGGAACACAAAAATTACTCGTATATTCCACAACTTTTTTGTGTGCAACAAAAAAATGTTTTGACGGGCCAAGGGGTCTACACGTTCGGATTGCACACGCTGCAGTTTTAGTCTGAGTAATGATTTTAAAATACAAATTTCAAAAACAGAAACTGAAAAAAAAAATGCATTTTTGTGAAATTTTTTTATGGGAGGGGGTTAGTGGTGTTTTTTTTTCGGCCAGAAAGAATGCAAAAATGTTTGTTTGTTTGGTTTTTTTTTGGGAGAGGGGGTTTTAGACGTTGTGCATCTTGAAAAAGATTAGATCATCGTTTTATTTATGAGGTATTTTGTCGGTATTATGAGTGTTGGGTACTTAAGAATGCTTAGCAAAAGACGTCTTTGTTTTTACAAAAATTTATAGTTCTCCGAAAAATGCATATTTTTTTCGAAATGACGTCCATTAGGTTTGATTTAAGGGTTTTGCAGAATTTGTTGAGTTCAGTTTTGCAAGTCTAGACTTATTTTTGGGATTTGGGAAAGCATTTTACATGTCGCAATAAGAGGGTAAGGATACTCCTCAGAATCTATTGAGAAAACCACAAGCAACTCCACGTTAATGCACGATATAGGCTCTGATGACTATTTATTACAAAATGCATGACGTCAAAAGCTCATCTAAATTTATACTCGGCTGAGCAGCAATAAGGACACTAGAAAGCGACACCATCATCACAAATGTTCACAGACTCAAACATGTCTAGACATGGAGCGAAATAAAAAGGATGACGAAGATGCCGCGGAAAGATCAGAAATTCTCATGGAAAGTGGTCACACAAAGCCAAAAATATTACAAACAGTGTCATAAAGGGAAACTGGTTCGACTGCCCTATGCCGAAAGGTAATATTAAATGGCGGCAAGGCCAACGCTTAAATTGATGGACTACAGTCAGAACCGTCAGATTCAAGTCATAGCCTAACACGCGTACTGGGAGGTATTATACTTAATGGCGACAACACTACTCATCAACTTGATGAAATAAAGCCAAAACGATCAGAACACGTTAACCTTTATACACTTGCTCTGTGTATGTTTACATCCTATAAGTTGAAACTATTTGGAAAGCTAGTCGAACTCGAAAACCCACTCGTCTGTGGCATATAGCCTATCCAATTCTGACCAACAAGTAATGACGCCATTCAGCAGTGAAGTGAAGTGGAATTCTTGTAAGTGACACTCAAAACAATTAACTTATGTTCTTTCTCAGGATCTTCCACCTCAACCAACAAGCCTCTCAAATTAGCCCTGTCATTAGCTAACTGTCTTACCTAACCTAACCTAACCTTAGGTGAGATCGTCCTCTACTACGTTGTCCCTTCGGGTTAGATTCTGTGGGACGGAGCATAGGTATACTTCGTCGTTGAATCCTCTCCTCCGTTAGCTTAGATTTCTAAGCTCATAATATAACGAATAGTTTTAATTTCTTTGCCTAAACAACTGTCAACTCCGTACCTTTTGGAGTATTGCCACGAAACTTCCTCTTTATTACCTTGAGTCCACAGCTGTCATTAAAATGTCAAACTTGATCCGTTATCCTCTTAGCTTTTGCAGATTCTTACGCCATTATATTGTATAGATTACCGAACGTATAATATGTTAAGAATTTGTTGTGTCAAATCTGGTACCACCTTGAGATATTTCATAATGTCATGTTGCCGTCGCGCCTTGAAGTCTGACTGACGTAGCGGCAGCAAGTTTTTATGTAAATGTCACTTGTCAAATCGGAAACTAATTAATTGTGAATGCTTCGTTCACGGGAGCGAAAATGATGTGCCATCGTATCGCACTTGGAACTACATGGTGCACTGGGTTACTATGGAAATAAATTTATTTATTTTATTAATCGACAGTATATAACGTATGTGTGTAGCCTTAAAAAAGCCCATAGTGTCCTATTCGTAGAACGTAGGTATGATTACGTTCTATGTCCAGGTTAGTACCCAATAAGATTGACACACATTGTCATTAACAAAAATGTGCTTTACATCCAAATAGCGTTTGTTATTTAGAAGCTGTTATCGTAAATTTTGAGCCTTAAAATTGCAGCTTAAAAAAATACGCAAACGTGGCCTTAGAAGCATAAGTGACACTCATTTTAAAAAAAATAAAAATTTAGCCTGTATTTCGCGATTACTGGAGAGGATTTTAGGGCACTAAGCTACACCTTTATCTACCTAATAAACTGGTTTTATAACCAGAGTCTTTCAATTCAGAATTTTTGCGTAGTTGAAGTTTTTCGCACCGGTTTTCTTATCTGCCATCGGAAGTCAAGAATATCCACACTTACTTCAGAGTATCACTCGCCGTTTGATATTTACTTACTAATCAGATTCAAAAAGGCAAGCTACTAAGCATCCAAATGGAAAAGTTGTTAAGCGTCTTGAAAAGTCAGGTTGAGCTGTCCTAGCGTTTTTGAAATTGCGACTAGAGTTGAAGTCTACCTTTTCCATGGAACTCCTTTCATTTAAAAAATGCTTGCACGTTATAGTTTCTGTTTCTCTCTGTCTCTTCCATTACAGCTACTGGAGCTTAAGACTCTAGTGTTTTTCTCCTATTTAGGAACTTTACTAAATTTATAGAAGGTCAGCTTTGCGCAAGTTCCTTTTAGGTTTTGAAGCAGTACCATCAATAGCTTTCACAGTTGAGGCTGCAGCTTCCGTTGCAGTAGTCGCAGCTTTATTCAGTTTGAGCCTTTGAACACAAAATTGAGACTGCTATGCTGCTTTCATATTCGTTAAAGCCTTTGCTCTGATCTTGCTTATAAAGACCGTATTAAGCTTTACATGAGTACGTCTAAATTTTTCAAACCAAGCAACCCCATACCGATAGCTTAACATTTGACTCTATTACCTGTTCATTCATTCATCTAGAAGAGGGAACTCTTAAGCCCCAATATGAGTAAGCCCACAGAGGAATTACAAGTCCGCTGCTAACAATGGTAAACAGCCTTCATTATCTACTCTTGTGCTTGTTAATCAGAGAAATTGCAGAAAAGGAAGTTCTCAAACGAAGAGAATTCACTTCTACAGGATTATGAGGACCAGTTTCATTCTGTAAGCACCCCACAAATAACAGGCTACACAATCCCTTATTTGTAGCATTTGTCAGCAACGTTGGCTATCAAATAGTGTGCAAAGGCATGGCTCCAAAATGGATTCCAATACATGAGCAGGAACTGCACAAAAGGAAAGCCTTTTGGACTTACAAACCCATGCATGACTTCCAGATAAAATTTTTTATCATAGATGGGCTACCATAAAGCCCATCTGTCATGAGTTCCTGAACAGAGTCATATAGAAGAGCCTCGTCAGGAAACAGCAACCACAGCCATCGAACATAAAGAGAAACGAGTTAAATCTACGTTTTCTCTACACTTTGGTTTCCCTTCTTTGAAAAAGATTTAAGGCACCAGCTAGCTCTACACTTTACCAGATAAGTGGTGCCCATGGTGTTTGGTGAGTCCCGTCAGAGATAAAAACTAAAAGCCTTCTCAGCATAAAGAAACGAATAAAATATTGTCCAACCATTGTACCAAACGGCGTTTCTGCCTGCCAGGACAATGATCCGAAAATCTAGATTCTCTGGAATTAAAATACCAATGACATAGCAGACAACAAGGCTAACTGGTTCTCCAGTACAGACTCTGTTAGATCTCGCGCTCTGTAAGCAAAGCTAATAGTCACAAGCCAACCGAAGTAGTCTTCAGACGCACCTTTTGTAACGATTCTTAACGTTACGTAACGTAAAGAACCATGATCTACGGAAAAAGTGTTGAAAATAAACTTCAGTGGTTTAGGCTGAGCTCAATAAGCTCCATACATATAATTTTTTCTTAAACTTTTCCAACCTTACCTTAGCTATAACTGACCTAAAGAAAAAGGGCTAAAAATAAAATGCAGAGGCTAAAGCTGGACTCAATAAGCTCTACCAAACTGACTCATCACTCACACTTTTCTTAACCATAGGTACAGACATAGGTATTGGAAACCAAGGCGAATAAGCTATATAGCATTGAGTTATCACACACAGTGCCAACTTTTCCCAGGTTAAGCTCATCCAATTGACAAAGTGAGTAAAGACAAACACCTAACAACAATGCATTTTTGAGATAAAGAAAATACCCAGCACTGTGACATAAACTTACGAATCGCAAGTAATTGCACTAATGTTACCGGCCTTCAATTAGTATTAAGTGACCTATAGCCATGACGAAGCACCTAATAAGTCCATTCATCTAGATCAACAATAAGTAGACCTTCAACTGTCTAAGTACATAGTTATCCAATAATCCAAACAAATATTGTCCAGCAATCAAAAATAAAATATTTGAAGGCTTCAACGTTCTCTTTAGCGACGGCATTAAAATAAACTCCTTGAGTGTCCTAACCTATTAAAGTCTCAAAAGAGCACAAGCTTATTAGGAAAAGACAATAAAAAAAAGTCTACAATCGTTTCTCAAATAAAATTCACGAACATTATTTTTAAAGTATTTTCAAGTTCTTCGAATTTTCGAACTTTTAATTCCGACTTCAATAATAACAAGAAGGTAGCACTGACACTTCTTACGAAATTTACAATCAAAAGATTTCAAAACATAATAAGAACTTTGAAATTTGACATAAACCTTTTCTTCATAAGAAAATACAACAATAAAGCAACCCTTTACAACCCCATTTCTTAAAAAAAAAAAACTACAACACTCACCTTAAAAACAATTTCGTCCCCAGACGTTTTGATCTTTCCTTTTCTTCTGCTTTCTCTCGTTCCACCTTTTCCTCTTCCACCTCTCTCTCTCTCTACACTTATTTTATTATTTTTCCTCTTTTCCGATAAAACAAAAAAACAACAAAAAATGATTGCGAAAAAAAGGAATTAATGCTTTCTCTTTTTTTTTTAATAAATATCCGTTAATTTCGAATACGCATGAGTAGCACTAACTACCACGGTGAGGTGTTTTTTTTTCATATACTTGTACTCTCTCTCTCACACACTTTCTCTATCTCACTTAAATATCCGTTTTTTGGCAAATATTTATTTCTGTTTATTTTTTGTAAAAAAATGTTCACACAATTGTTAAAATCCACAAAAATTCACATTGTTTTCGAAAATAAAGGGTGACGTTTCGAGTCCACTAAACCAGTTGCAAATGTCAGTTGATTTTAGATGATGGCTTTCGTTTGACAGATGTTATAGTTTTGACGTTTGTTTATATTGTTTATATCGATGCAATTGTTTTTATATTTTTGTTTTCTATTTCGCTAAACCGTGATTGCAAGCATCCTTTTCGTTGTGATGTCTCGAACACGACTGAACTGAGATTCTAGTGAGTTTTCCCTCTCAAAGGAAATCGAATTTTTGTTCCTTTGCGATGGCACAAAGTGAAAGGCACCCTCCTAAGCAATTGAGTTGCGGCCAATGAGCATTAGAAAATTACACTCAGTCGTCATAGAAATGAATGCTGGGCAGTGAATTTCTTGTAATAGAAATTCATTTTGAGTGCATTTCTAGTCGAGAACAGTAGCGGCTCGAAGAGTGTGTTCAGGTAGACGCAGATATTCAGAGATTCACCGAGCTGGTCCATTGAGTGTTTTTTTTTTCTCCGTTTTTCTATCTCATTTGCACTTTCTTGATGAATTGATAGAGAATCCATGGGATTATTGTGGATGGACTAGGATGAACTAGGTCGAGGAACTTATGTACATACGTGTGCAGATACATAAACGGATTTGGTGGTATATGGTGAGCAGTTTTCTTTCATTTTATTGTTTATCTTTCAATGAATGGAGCTGTCCTTCACAGGAGGATATTGTTTCCTTTCGCTTATTTATTTAAATGGCGCTAAGTTTTCGGATGAATATGTGACCCAATGCACTTGTTAGTTTTTCCTTTTCATCGTTCATTAGACTGGGTAAGTCCTAGATGGCCTTGCTGGCCTAAGAGCACGCACCATTACATGCGGTTGCTCGTGATAAATATGTCTTGGTTCCATCTAACACTTTTTCTGTCTGCCAAGATTCGACTTTGAACCCTCCAAACTTTTTTGAAGATTACCAACTTTTTTTGGTTTGTGGATGTGGATGGGGGTGGGGGTGTAGATTGGAGTTCTACAGGTTCAGAGTTTGGCAATATTGTTGCTTGTTGCACTCGGTACTGAAGCTGATTGGAATACATCGTTAGATTTGTAGTTTGTGACTGCCTTCTGCACTAAACTTCAAACTGGGACGTTTGTGGAGAGGGCAACGATACTACGGATGTCTTTCTTTGTTATTGACAAGAAAAAAAAGCTTACTACCTCGATATTATACCTGCTCATTGCGACGTTTTATCCTATTTATCAATGGAGATCAATAAAACAAACCCAATGAAGTATTGATGTGACACTCAACTCAACACTAGTGTTCAAAGCAAAGAGATACTTAACAGCCGCGCAGCACCTTCTTCTATAAAAAAAAGTTAGGAAGCGGCTATTCCATACATTAAGGGAAAATCCACCAAGACATCGAATATGTAAATTTCAATCCAAAATTGAGATTCCCCAAGGTTGTGGCTTTTAGACGATATTTTTTTCTAAGGGAATTTGCTTTAAAAAAGTCAAGAAATGAAGGGTTTCTAAGGTATGATTCAAAAACCTTTTATTCTTTCCATAGATTCAAAATAAGTATCAAATGTGGTTCGAAAAATGTAGAATTTGTTCTGGCAGGCACCGCAGAGGGTTGGGAAGTTTACTCCTCTGTCCACCATTCGAATCCATCTTCCGACAGGAGGAGCTTTGAAAAGCCTTTGTCATAGACATGCTTAGAGCATAACAAAAGATCCGACATAGAGTGGGCACCTCTTTTTGGATGAAAATGACTGATAGCAAGATTGGAGAGTTCAAAATATAGTTTTTTCCTTTCAAGGACTCGGAGTATCCAAATTTCATCATCACTTATAACAGCAGAAAGTTCCTCAACCAATCAATGCCAACTGAAGGTAACCGATCCCAATGCAAATTTTTCTTTTGTTAGTTATTCGAGATCACTCAAGCAAAAGGATCTTTCTGCCCAACCACATTACAAGCTCAGAGTTCAATTGCGTTGGCTACTTAAGGATGCCCCTTGTGTCAAACAACGAAGGTTACGTCTTTGTTTACTCCTCAGAGGACATATGCAAATTTATTCACCCATATTCCTTGTCTTGCGGTGAAAAGGTGGTAGCAACGAATCCTTGGAATACCTACGATGAGTATTTGAATTTTTTTCTTATTTTTAAGATGATTTTCCGCCCCATGGATGGGTGAGCCGATGTGATTTTGAACTCTAACCTATGAAGGATAATTGGATGGTAATGACGTCCTTGTGTAAATAATAACAAAGAAACTGAATAAGGATGTTTTCATTACGCTCGTGTGTGCAATTCTGATTTGGTTAGGGATTGAAAATCTGATCAGATAACTTAATTTTTGACCAAATTTTTGACGCAGACGATCAATCGGTTAGAGGATCTGTAGTAGGTGTAGGTTTTATTTTACATAAATTGGTGAAAGAGAAGTGAAATAAGAGACAAAATTCTGATCAAGTTTAGGTTAAATTTAGGCTTTTAAATATTCCTAGGATGGATCATCTGTTGGTTTCTTTTTAAAGTGCGTGTGCTTCCAATCCTGGCAACACTAATGGGTTTGAAAACTGACAGATATGTAGTGTAAGGTATCCGCAGAAAAGGATTGATTGTTTTTTGCTTACGAGACTCACGAGCAGCCCCTGTCCTTTGCAGCGCCAATTTATGTGCCTCTTCGTTAGCTGCATGTTCTCGCCGGCATTCTTTATCAAACCATGGGTTTCTTGGTGCCGCACCTCAGTCCATCAGTTGCAAAGTCTCTGATGGTCTTGGACACTTGGTGCTGGCAGCATAGGAGTCATGGAGAGATTTCGGGATACGCGATCGACGAAGATTCTGGCGGTCTCTTGCGATTGCAGCTTTTCGACGTTGAAACTTTTCACGGTTATCGTTCTTTGTTGTGGCGCTTGGAATATCCGCATTCGTACCTTGGCCGCATAAGGTAGGGATCCGAGTCGATGTTGACTGCTCGGAATGTTCAGACATCCATAATACTGGAGGCATGCGTTGCGGCAATGCAATGTGGTCAATGTGGTTGATCGTTTCATAATGAGGAGATCGTCGTGTCCCTTTGTGAATATTGAGATGGGGAAACCATGTGCTTGCTATAGTGACGTTTCGCCCCAAGCAAAGCGAATAAGCCTAAGTTCAGCGACGTTAAGTCGCACGATCTAGAGCGCCAATTGAAGTTAATTGAGAAGGTGCTTTATAGCGACCGCAGAAAGTTCGAACTTTACGAAATGGCGTCGCGAAATTTCGTAGTCAATGACCCTAAGTCCGTCACCAGACGTGGTATCGTGTAGACTATGCTTACCAACTGTTCCGCCAAAGATGTCCTTCTTTCCTCCTTTATTGTCGAGGAGCTAATAGAAGCACTCCTTAGTAGCGCCAATCTTGTCCTCTGTGGAGGCATGAGCGCATATTAGGTTAATATTGGCGAATTTAGTCTTTATGCGAATTGTCGTAAGTTCCTTCATGTGTCGGACTTATTGCCTAAGGCTGACGCTTATAACAAATCCGCACCCGAATTTGATTGCTGTCTGTAGATGTCACAGTTTTCATCCTCCTTTTGCTTGACCCATCCCATCACACTTAATGGATGGCTGTAAAATCTGCTTTGAAGCAGTCTACGGGTTCTGCTAATTGTTCGGCTATAGACGGTCTGTTAAGGGTTCGAAGATTCCACATGCAGATCCTAAAATCTTGGCCCTTATTTCGTTTACCAGGGTCGTAGAGAGATTCCTTTCCGAGGCTTGTAGTTGCTTCGGAACCAAGAATTTTTTTTACATGGTTTTTACAAACTGGAGGTCCAGATCCTTTAATGAAACCAGTAGGGCAAGAGGCTTTGCGGATATAAGCGTTGCCGTTAGCCCATTAAGGGTTCCTTTGCCACCATCTCTTTTCAAGACCCTTTCTTAGGTCTGCAAGTTCGTTTACTCAGCTGAGCTCTTAATATGTTAGAGCAGCTAAAGTGAAGCTTTCGCTAGTCTGTCTGTGGTCTACACCCATGATTCCATCGAGGGAATTCATTCGCTGCAGGTCCTCCTTCTGAGGGCCTCTTGTTAGACATCTAAGCTGCAAGATTACAGGTCAGGTCAGCAAGAGATGCCTTGTCTGGCGCATGTGTGCTGAAGTTAAACCGTCTAAGCTTGTGCTGTTCCGTCACAGTGTCCAGTCAGACTCAGCATACGCTCATCCTTGGTTCACTATTAAATAGCAGGTACCACGTGGAGGTGATGGTGCGTTTTTGTCCTTATGGATAAAAAATTAACGCTTTCTCGCGTTCGAACAGGAGCACAAACGAAATGACTGCATGAATACCTAAAAATCGTCGCAAAGTTTAACAACTGAATATCAGTCGCATTTCTGCGAGGAAAATATTGCATAAGGACCTCGGATTATTTGGACTTTGTATCAACTCAGTCTAGAGTTCATCTGATTCCTTGTCATTTCGATGTAAGAGCCTAAAATGAGTTGGACGTCATATTTTGGCCTCAAATTCATCTTTCGGACGGAGCTCACTTTCAACTCAAAGGATACATATGTCAACAAGTGACAAGTGAAGTAAAAAGTGACCATTAGGGTGAGGTATGGAGTGGTGGCATTATTGGACGCTTCTTTTTTAAAAATTAAAGCTGACAACCACGTAAGGTTGAACGGAATGTTGTAGGAGATAGGATAAACGATTTTTTGACACCCCAATTGGATGATTTGGACTTGGATGGGCTATGGTTGGAGTAGGATGACACAACTTGCCACACCAACTGTCAAAAAATCGGTCTTTTGTATACAAAGTTCGGAAACCGTGTCATCAGCCATTTTGCAACATACCTTGACACTTCGCAGCTGCAATTTGACGCCATTGGACTTGTCAAAAGCCGTTGCTACTTCTACGATCCACAAATTACTCGCGTCGAGCTTTTCGTGAAATAAAGCCATAAGCAATGGACAGTGGATTGCAAAATGGGATTACAATGTGGGCTGCTACCGAGCCATCCATGGCAGCCCTTTGAATGAAACTATTTTTTTATAAATAATCGGAGAGAGCAATCCCTTCCAAAAACCAACAATCATTGCAATTTATTAAACAATGTTGTTTAAGAAGCAATTTCAACGACAAATCGGTATAAATTATCCCACTGATCCTCCTGCCCTCTGAAGTAGTCCTTAGCCGACGATGTTTCACGCATTTTTTTGTGACATAGTTAAGGACACTGACTGTCGTAGGATACTCTTATTCTTATTACGTTGACGCCTCTCTGTTTTTATTTTTAAATTTCTTTACAACTTTGACTTTAAACCATGGACAAGCCTTCGAGTCCTTTCAGTCACTGGAAATTCTCAAAAAAAAAAAAAAACAGATAAACTTTTATGATCGTGATAATTTACGTAAGAATATCTTACCCTCATTCACGAAAACACCCCTTAAAAATATCAACATTTGTAAAATTCCATTTTTATGTGAAAATAATTAACTTTTACTTAGACGCAACAATAAACGTTCGTGGAAGTCCTTTCTCTATCCACACATCGGCTGTGAGTTTTAGGTTAAGATAATCCTGATAATAATTTAGGCGGTTGACCCTATCTGCGAGCGCATGCAGAAATGGAATATTTTAGCGAATTTTACGCACCTACCTAAGGGGGGGCAATAAACGGCCTAAAACTAACATCATAAACTGTTCAAAGGAATTTCTGCTTCTGCTAGTGTGCAGGAGTGTAGAAAAACAACAAAAAAAAAATTCAATTGTCACTGAAAGTAAAACGAAAACATGGACTGCATCTAGAATATCCTGTCGCTAGAGAATGATGAAAAACAAACAAAACGTCAAAGAACAGAAATATGTTCGAAAAAGTAGAAATTTTATCCTATCGAGGATAATGGATGGAAAGGAAAATATGTAAATCCTTTTCCTTCCGAGAAACGCGGTCATAATTTTAGTTGTTTTTATGGAAATGTTCAAAAATCTTTTTTTTTTTTTTTTGGGTTGAATGTCTGTCGTTTGTGCCGATTTTCTGGTCGAAAACGTTTTCGAAAACATTAGGAAAGTAGATCACTAGTTTACACGTAGGAATTTATCGAGTTGTTCCACCACGCAAGAGTCCCCATACCATACGTAAGGATGGATCTGACTACCATGATGTGTAGCCAATGCATCATTGCAGCAATGATTCAGCCGTAGAACACCCCGTGACGCCAGAAGAGGTTCTAGGCGATCGCGGTAAAATTGGGGAAATAGCATTCGCTCTTAAGGCAGGAATAAGGAGGTTCCAAGATATATTTGCAGACACTTGAGATGCGTTTTTATGGGAAGGGGTATTCCCGAACCAGTGGAAGAAGCACAAACTGGAATTAATACCGAAGGGAAAGAAGGCCCCAAGGACCCCTCATCGTGAAGGCCACTGTGCATGTTGGATACTACAGGCAAAATACTAGAGCACCTCATTAGCGACAGACTAGAACGTGTGATTGCTGATGCTGGAGGACTCGTAGAACATCAAATGGTTTGCGAAAGCGACGGTCCACAATCAGCGCTATTGATAAAACCGCCAGCACAGCGAGTAAAGCCATCCGAGGAGCACGATGGAAGCACGGCCGTAAGAAGTACTACGCCATCATAGAGTTAGACCTTAAAAATCATCACTAAAAGAGTGCTGGAGCTATGTATGCACATACTGACAGGTGGCGTCCCTCAAGGCTCTGTTTTGGGTCCAACACTGTAGAGCCTTAGACAGCGAATCCCGAGACCATCAAAAAATAATTGGTATTACTGACGACGTAGCCATCGTTGGCACGACTGCAATGAAGCTATAAGAACCGTCCGATACTGGCTAACAAACATAGGTCTAAAGCTTGCGGAGGAAAAGTAGTACTAGCAAGCAGCAGAAAAGTGATGGAGACTACACCCACGTGATGGTTTCAAGCCAGAAGTACCTTGACATAGTCATAGATGCACGTCTTACCTTCAAACAACATCACAGACGGCAAAGGCAACCACTCTCCTGGCAAAGATGATGCTGAATATTGGTGGGCCGAGATCTACGAAAAGACCGCTGCGAGCAAAAATCGCGTCAATATGGGCCAGTGCTATGGAAACAGCAACAGGCAACATTGGAACATGGTATGTTCAGCGTCTTCAACTGCTCCCGGGCAGGTTGGACAGTCTGTGACGATATGCTCTAAAGCATCCATGTCCATGTCCTGTAAGAACCTGCGTCAGCTTACTGCTGATTCACATTTCGATGTTGTCATGAAAAACTGCTGCTCTGCTCTGAAAAACGCATGACAACATCGAAATGTGAATCAGCAGTAAGCTGACGCAGGTTCTTACAGGACATGGACATGGATGCTTTAGAGCATATCGTTACAGACTGTCCAACCTGCCCGGGAGCAGTTGAAGACGCTGAACATACCATGTTCCAATGTCTGCGGTACGAAGCAGAACGACAGCTAGTGGCACAGAAACTGGCGGAAATCTTAACCCATGAAAACATGATTGAGCACATGATCAGCTCGGAAGTTAGTTGAAACGCCGTTGGTAACGTAGCGGCGATCATTATGTTGAAGCAGCAACAAAAGGACTACAGTGCAGGAGCCTGAAACTACAAATACAAGCCAGTAACAAAGCACAGCTCTAGGCTAACCAGCCCCGCGAAGTAATACCCAACCGCAGTTCCGCGGGGAGAGTGGTTGAATTCTACAGCGTGTGGGTTAGTACGCAGGCGTATTCCTGACATCAATACGATACGATACGCCTGGGTTACAAGTATTACACATCCTTTGGCGCAACCAAAAAGGAGGCATTCTTATCCTTTTTATGTGCACCACGCTCTGTACTTCTGCGAAACCTATTCGTAGATAACTTCAACTTAAGAAAAGCCTGTGGAACCTAAGAATGCATCTAAAATAATCAACGAATTTTATTACGATTCTATCAAGTTGAATGCACAGTTATTATCTGATGAAAATTCTGCTTGATTCTCTTGTTCAACCCACATTCGAGTACAAGGATACGAGTGCGGTTGTACATCTACTCAAACAACGAGTGGAGGCATTGGAATTATTACCAGCCTACGCGTAGGGAAACCAAACAGATGTATCGGTGGATACAAGTATCTTTCTATTTTTATCAGGAAAACCCCAACCCCGCCAATGAAATGATACAGCATCCAGTATGACATGGCATATCCAGAGATTCCCACACGCCTTTGCACTATTAATTTGCACCCGAAGGTAAGGAACCCGTTACATACTCGTCTGTATGTACAGGCAAGTCCTTTACTTGTCATGATTCCATGACCTTTGTATCCCCCACAGTTTTGTTCCAATTATAACCTGTGTCAAGCCCGAAGCGAAGTGAACGACGTCGGTAATTGAAGGTTAAAAAAGCGAGAGATGCTACTGGAGGAATCGGGTACGGTATTTAAGCGCAGCACCAAATACTCGGAAGCCATGGGAACATAGCCGAGTATTTTTCAAGTGGATATCTGCGTAATCGAGAGATGTGCCCTCGATAAGGAGTATTGCAAACAAGTCATCACGATCCTGTCAGATTAGGTAGATGGGTGCCCTAGTTGATAGGAAACTGTCAACGGCTCACATACACTAAGGATGAGTCTATTGTGCCCAATAGTTGACCCATGAGAACCTAAATTCCACTATCAACGCAGAAACTAAACCCGCCAGACATGTGCATAATTCTCAGGAGTGTGTTCAGCTCAATGTTTCTTAGATCATCCAGCTGCGCAGCCGTGTTGTATGATTGCCTATCACATAGTGTCCTGTCGCGACTGAATTTCACGAGATCTGTGGATCTTTCTTTGTCATAGAGTGGCCTTAACGATTTGGCAATGGCACATGCATCTAATTGACTCCAACGCCTGCAAGCTTCCTCGTTGGACTTAATGTCTATCTATCTAAGCAGTGTGCTAGCCTCGGGAGTGCCTGCTATTGCATCCGCTTTTACGTTACCCCGGATATCCATGTGACCTAGAGGATCACCTTGTTGTCCACTGAGCACATTTTTACGAGCTTGGACCTTTCCGCTGTTGCTTTAATAGCTGCTCGACTGTCAGCACAGATTCTGATTGTTTTACCACACTGGTTATAGAACAACGCGGAGATTGCAGCTTCTGCGGAGATGTTGAGGAAACCAGAGTGCACCTTCTTAAGGAGTGTGGAGCACTAATCTACAAAAGAAGGAAACCCCTGGATGTCATCGTCCATTGTTGGATCAATTCCAGATACTCCAATTCATCAAGGAAATTGGACTGGAAGAGGTGCTATAAGTCGAGTTTCTCATTGACTATCAATCAATCTTAAGGAAATGACAAGAATACTGAGACTAGCAACCCCGAGTTGGGGCATACGACTCCATCCTTCACAATCTGCAGCAAGGTCTTATACCCGTCTATCCTTAGACTAATCGACTCCCCTTCCACCTGCGGTATTGACACATCCCGTTAAACCCGCTGATGTTACTTGTCAGGAGACTTAAGTATATCATCGGCATATTTCAAATGACTAATCCTCTCAAACGGTCTCCACTGAATGCCTTGCCTCCTCTTACCTGTACCAACGGTGGCAGCCAGTACGCCGTCTATCACCAGTAGAGCTACGGTTCGTAAATTGCGACTCATAAGAACCAAGTGATGGTCGCTGCCAACGTAGGCATCTCGGTTTTCAGTTTGACTATCAGGATATATCCATGTAATTTTGTTGAACGTCTTATATTCAAATACAGTCCCACCCAGTATAAGGCGTGACACCAAACCATCGGATCAGAAAATTAAAATCAGGAACGCGTTTAGTGTAGACGGTAGTTACATACCTACGCGAGACTCCCTTCCTTCGAGGACTTTGGCATTGAGGTCGTCCATGACGATTGTCAGATCCGCTCTCGGAACACTGCTGTAAACTGGGTTTAGAACGTGGTTTTGTCTTCCTCGGTCGCTTCATTTGTAGGAGCGTAGCACTGATGTTGCGAGACTAGAATGCAAGTTAGACCGAGCGCGATGAAACCACGCCGTTAGCAGGGCTTTCTCGCCAAAAGTGCCCTGAGAATCACCCAATCCAACATCTGGAACTCAAATCTCCAAGGACATGTACAGATTCTGAGATTTTAGGCGCTGTGGTCGTACAGATGCTGCTCTGAGGGAGAAGAGTTTTTCCTACAACTAGATTGTGGCTTAGGCCGATCCCTGTGAACAACCGGGTCCAACTTGAGTTTGATAGTAGTTGTCATGTCAACACTGCCTCTGATCTCAGAAGTGGGCGGTCTAACTAGAGACCGCTCAGTATGAGAGAGAAGTTTCCTTTTTGCTTTCCGACACATGCCTACAGCTTCAGTCCAGAAATTATTGAAGCCGGTTTCAATACCAAGAAACAGGACGAGTCTGTATTCCCAGCTGGCTTAGTGTGTCACTTAATTCAAGGGCCTGCTGCAGATGACATGGCTGACGATGAAACACTCGCGTCACCATACTCGTGGCCAGTTCTCATACGTATCTGTGACCCTATCTGTATTCATTCGCCAGGATACGGTTCCTAATTAGGTTCAATTGTGGAGAATCCTTAGACGACTTTGTAAAAACTCTGCGCAAGCATAATACCCTCTATCCTTTTTTACATGGCCACACATACGGACCATTGTACTATCTCGCCAATCTTCCTGTCAAGGTTTTTCAAAAAAAAAGGATCAGGAAAGAGGAAAACTAACCGGACAATGTAGCGAAAAACAAGGAATTTTTGGAAAAAATCTGCTCTACTTTCCATTGTTTAGGTTTTTAACTGCCGTTCAAGGTTTATTGCATTTTGTCTGAGCACACAAACCGTATTCAAATCAAGAATTATGACTTCGTTAAGCCGTTTATTAAGGAGACACCATGCTCGTACCTTTGCATCACAACAGGTAACATTTTGCCATGTTCTGTCCGTCACTGTGTCCTAATCACTAAGGACAATGAATTTCGCTCGTCCAAACGGCAAATATAAGCAAAACTACTGCGAATATTTTTATTTTTTTCAAAAAATAACCGCTCACCGTTTTCCTGGATCCTTTATGGAGAGTTAAACAAGGATACCCTGACTGGATGTAATAAAACACACCAGTACTAGCATAATTACTCTAGTGCGCATCCTTGTTATTCCAAGCAAGGAAGGATTAAAAATTCGAGCCCCTCGAATGACCGGTAACATAGTGTAAGTACGGTATGTCCTTGTTGAGGTCAGTTATTGTGTGTTTTTCTTCATTTCAATGCGTGTCCTTTTTTATGATTCCACCATAAAAATGATCGCTTAAGCCTGGAATATTTTTCTAAGGTTTTGCTCACCTTTTTTTTTTTTTTTCTTCCTGCATTCTTTTTGCGCTTGTCCTTTGCTTTTTTCTTTGTGTGTCCTTTTTATGATCGTAAGAGCAGGAATACTTAGGATTTATTTACACAGGATTATTTGTTACTTAATGGCAGAGATAAAGACAGAGTTGTTGTGTTCCTTTTTCTTCTTGCTCGACTCACAGACTGCCTTGAAAAGTTAGAAATTTCCATGTTTTGTGTCCTTTTTTTTGTGTGAAGCGACTAACAATGGTTTTAATTTTTTTATGGTTACAAGTAGGACGCGAATCCTTGTGTTTTTTTTTTGTGTTTTTCTAACCCTTTCGTTGGAGTTGTAAAAATGCGAAAACGGAAAAATTTAAATTTTGATCGGCGGCGTGCTTAAAAAAGGATTTTGAACAATAAAAGACGCGATTTTTTTGTTATTTTCTTTTTGAAGGATAATCATTAGTGAGGGTAGTTTCAGGACACATTTTAACCCTTTCGAAAGGGTTAGATCTTATTGCTAAGTTTTATGACTTTGGAAACTTGTTTCTTTTAACCCTTTTGGGGTTTACGGTGTATTATCCTGAGTGGTAGAGGCATTTTAATTTTTTTTTAGGAAATTTCGAAAAAATTGGATTTTTTTTGGGATTATTACTTTTATTGAGGTAATCAGTTGGTGGAAAATATGAAGGGAAAGGGTTAAATGTGGATTTCTGTTTTACTGAAGCTAATTAAAAGGATTTTCTTAGAAAGTCTGCAAGATCTTGGAAGGCCTGGCACAGTAAAGTGAAGTTATAAGGATTTTATTGCCTAAAACCTTTTAGGACTTTAAAGGACAAGAAACAAAAGTAGCTACTTCAAGAGAACTTCTCGGTAAAGGGTTATAATTATTTTTTTTATTTATAACAAAGGTGAAAATTGAGGTTAATTTTATTGCTAATCTGCCGGCATGGCAACCTTGTTCTACGAGGATATCCTCGTGTTTGGATTTTGAAGCCTGGCTTGCGATGAATTCTTTGACAAGCTAGTCAACCTTGTCATCGGCGTCTTGGAAGAGCAATTGGTGGTATGGCATATGTGGCCAAGATAGGATGGATAGATAGTTTTAAATCGCCTGATACCGATGCCAAGCCTTGCTGCAAGAGTTTATAAATCCATTGCTATCAGCTCCAAAGGACTTGGAAAAACAACCAAATCGGTCACAGCACCATTACCAAGTGGATAAACGCCAACGAGCCTTCGGACTACATGACCACCCACTTGGATTTGAATCTCAACATCGACTCCAAATTCCCCTCCAGCTGGACAAATGGTGAGATCATAGACCCCACTTCCATATCTATCTTCACGGATGGATCAAAAATGGACGTAGGTACGGGATCCGGCATTTTCTCAGTGGAACCCTGAATTGCTCGGTCCATGAAACTACCAAACCACGCAATTGTGGTCCAAGCGGAAATTCACGGTATCTCCGAGGCCTGCCGGCACCTCTCCACACTGAACATTAACAGACATGTTGATTTTTAAATAGACAAAGCCATAACCTCCATCACCACCAAATTGGTCCAAAGATGCAAAGAGGAACTCAAATCCCTCAGCACGAGGGATCCCGGACCATATGGGTATCCACGGGAATGAATGAATCCAGGAAAGGCTCAGAATCAGATGACCTACACGCAGACAACTCTGTACTAATGCCCATCAGTCTCCTCATGTCCAAAATCTCTACAGACTTCTTAAATAAGGCCATCACAAGGTGGAACACCATCAACGCATGCCGAGTCTCTAGAAAACTTTGGACCCAATTTGTCAAAAAGAGGACCAAAGAACTCCTATCATTAAACAGACCACAGCTGTCACTCCTCATTGGAATCCTTACTGGCCACAATTTAATGGCGGCCCATTTCAGGAAAATGAGAATCAGCACCACCGACCTATGCAGAGGCTGTGGCGACACAGAGGTAGAGGATAACTCAACACACTTCCTCTGCGAATGCCCAAGCCTCTTCAGAACCAGACTCTCAACCCCCGGAAAACCACAGTTCAAAGACCTTAGTGAATTAGCAAACACGCCACCTAAAACCACCCTAAAATTCATCATGAAATCGTGCTGGTTCAGGAGGGCCACCCCCCTGCTACTAACTAAACAGCTAACCCACTGCTTATCTTTTTTCTCCTTTTCTTTTTCTTTTGCTTACAGGTATCCCACATCGGGGGAACACAATGGATCCGTTGAGACCCGAGTGAGACTGCACCCTTACTGATGCAGTCACCCCCCTACCTACCTACCTAAGTCTGCCTTCCTTTTTCTGAAAAATCTGGAGAGACTAGTCGAGATTCACAAGCGCAAGTTTGCACTGAAGATGCATCATCTAACTGAGGTGCAACATGCATGTGGAAAATCCTGCGAGATTGCACTTTAAAACCTAAGCGCTTGACCGAAAAGAGTACTCTTTGGGCCTCTTCATCGACATAGAGGGCGCTTTTTGACTGCATGTGTGACTCTTCTAGACAATACGGGGTAGATGAGACAGTGGCATTGTAGATTAGTGTAATGCAGATTGAGACCGCCATTTTGAAAACAGAGACTGCCCGCAAAGTGGTGTTCTGTCTCCATTGATATGGTGAATGGTGGTTGGCCTTCTGTTGCATGCTCTTAACAGTTCAAAAGTCTACGTCCAGACATACGCGGATGATGTTGCCATACTTTCTGCCGGGCTATGCCTAGAGACTGTCTGTACTAACGCGCAGGCAGGTCTAGATATGACCAGGAGTAGGCTTTCGGTCAACCCTACAAAAACTAAGGTTGTTGAGAAGGAGCAATGTGACTGGTCTGACTCAGCTAGTGCCAAAGGAGGTCGCTATCCAGATATTGAAAGATCATACTCTAGCATCGTTTGCCCGATCCACATAAAAGGAAACCCCTCTACAGCGCTAATTATAGAGGCATCAGTCTCGTCAACATCGGGTAGAGAACATTGTCTGCCACATTGTCTGAACGCCTGAAACCCTTCGTCAGCAACCTGATTGGCCCCTATCAGTATGGTTTCAGGCCAGGAAAGTTTATAATTTATCAAATTTTCACACTCCCAAGAAATCCAAATCGATAATCATCATCATTTTATCGATTTTAAGGCCGCATATGACAGCATTTATAAAGACGAGCTACATATATAGAGAGCCACCGAAACCTTCGATGTCAAAAAAGGATTTAGGCAAGGTGACGCCCTGTCATGCGACTTCTCTAACGTCATTCCTGAAAGAACTGTGTGAAACTCACAAGCCAACACCGGAGGTACAATCTTTCAAAAGTGTGTGCAACCGCTAGCGTTCGCCGACAAAATGACAATACTGACAGACCACAGCAGACTGTCACTGGTGCGTTCGCTAATATCGAAACAGAAGCTGTCAAAATAGGTTTAGTATGTGCTGTCAACAAGAAGGGTCACATAACTTCGGCGAATTGAACAGAACTTCACAATCGACAGCTAGAACTTCGGGGTAGTAAGGGACTTTGAGCTAACTGGAGAGACTTGTTCGTTGATGCCCAGGCTCACCCCGAACTGTCACCTAAGTAAGTAAGGAAAATTTACTCCAAGGATTGCTAACTTCTCCGATATACTTTAGCTCACTCCCCCTTTCTAGTCAAGTTCATTACACAATTACTTCAACAGCACCCACACACCATCCGCCCACCCTGTGCTACATAATGAAGTAAAAAAATGCTTCTAAATAAAAATGTCCTCGCAAACTAAAGTAACAACTTTTATCCTCCCCCTCCTCCCTCCCTTTTTTCGTCTACAAAAACTTACTTTCTCCATTAGATCCGAAACATCAGATACAAACAAACGAAATGACAAAGAAACGAACCAAAAACAAAGCAAAAAAAAACACAGAAAATCTCTATTCTTCCTCCCGTTATTACCCATTTCAATTCCAACACAAAAATCGTATTCCATTTCCTTGTCCTTCCTTTGTTGTAACTCCCCCTCTACTACACCTCCGCGCGTTCACTGTTAACAATAAAATTTACGAATTCCTGTGTCATCCGAAAAAAAAAGCAGAAAATAAATATTTCCACCCCCCACTGGAAAAAAAAAGGACGAAAAAGGCCAAAAGGCCCCCTCTAGGCACTAAAGAACCCCCTTACACCATCCCCCCAGGAAAGAAAAAAAAAGAAAGCCTTCAACATTTTACAAAAAAAAAAAGGAAAGAAGCCTTGCAAGGCATAAAAACCTACGACCCATCATTATGATAATACGTATATAAACCGTACGCACATTCACCCTGTAAACGACGCACTTTGCAATAGCTCGTGATTCAACCCCAGCCCTGGCCTGTCACCGAGCGCTACCACCCCTCCGCCAAAAATAATGGAAACGAATAATAAAATAACGGTTCGGTAAGGGTATATTCTTGTGTTTTTTTTTGTACTTTGCTTTATCCCCACAAAGGATCCCCGACAATTCCATTTGTGATTCTCTCTTCTTTTTTGTGGAGTATACCGTACCGTAATGGTTTTTTCTGATTTTATTTTTTTTTCCTGATTCCTCCTTTTTATTCAAAGAACACACAGAACGTTATGTGTATACTGTAAGTGCGTGGAAAGATGGCGAAATCTTCCATTTTTATTCCCCAGTGATATCCTGTGTGCTTTTCCCTTCAAAAAAAGCAAAAGAAACCAAAAAAAAAGGAGCAGAAAAAATTGCTTTTTTTTACCCTCGATCGTAACCAAATACCCCCGCACACAGCAACCTTTATTTTGCCACCCCCATCGTCCTGAGTACACATATCCTTCGTCGGCATTGGCAATAATTCTGATTCCGATTTAGATTCAAGCATTTTTGGTGAAAATAAAAGAAAACACACGTATCCTTGGACGAGTGTATGTGTGTGTGTGTGTTGCTGATGTACGAATAAAAAAAAAAAAATACAAAACCTCCTCAACTCACAGGAATCTAGGCAACGCATTTGGAGAGAATCCACCCTCTGCGGCACGGGTGGTTGGATTTTTTTGTGCGATTCAGCCATATTTTTATTTTTCCTAACACACACACACGCACACGACATTCGTGGCAATGCGGGAAGGAGATGCTTTTTATGAAATAAGGGATATTCCAACCACTACCCCCTCCCGCCAAAACCTATTCCATTAATATAAACACTAGAGGGGTTGGAGTTACGGCTTCTACTCGTTTTGGGGGCCAAAAGTGTGTAGTAAATATGTATGAATTCCAAGGCCATAAAAACTGAATCTCTCCTTGCAGCGGGACGTTGTCGGAGTTAAGATGGTGCGGTGGTGGGTGGAAGAGGATTCAATGGCAAATACAGGAAATTTGAAGATGACGATAGTGGAAGGTGGGGAGGAGCGCAATAAGACGACAACAACGACAACGTTGAGGATGATGTTTTCTTTAATGTCCTCGAGGTTCTCTTTTCGTGTTTTTTTTTTATCTTTGTGTCCTCCGTTTTCTGTTCTCTGGCCGGGAAAAAGGACACTTGGCAGTTTGTGTGTGTTGTTTTTTTGCCGATGTTTTCCTTTCCGCGGGATATGATTGCGATGGTGGACATTTATTTATTATTGGATGCTTTTGTTTCTGTTTATTTTTTCTGTAGGATGGAGTGGAGAGGGATACGAGGGATACGAGGATATTGGCCGAGGAGTTTATCCAAATTTGTGGGGCTTTCTTATTATGAATATGTATTTAATGAAAATGGTCTTGAATCCAGGAGACGAGGGATTTTTGTTAGTCTACTTAATGTCCTTTGGGCCAGACTGGGTGATTAGCTAAGGACAATGTTGGTGAGGAAAACGTGGTTTATTTCAACGAAGTCCTGTCGATTGGCATTCATTATGCCAATAGCTCTCTAAGTCTATAGAAAAGAAAATATAGAAAATCTATAGAAGGGAAGGTATGGGCGGTATAGGATCCGAAGTCGACATGTGGTTTTGATCATTTAGCGACCCTCGACGCCGTACCCTTATTTTCATCCCAGACGAACGCTAGGCCCAAGTCAGTATTAGAAGTTAGGAGGGACGAATGAGGTTTACATTCGGTGGGGAAAGATATGTGCGTTACTCCTTGAAAGGAGTACTAATTAGCCAATTGCTTACCACAAATCTAGGCGGAGTATCGACGAATAGCTGCTGTTAATCCGACCAAGACTGTGCTAATCCTTTTCACTAGGAAATACGAAATCCCTCGCTTTTCGCCTTTCACACTGAAAAGTTCCATTCTTGGTCTCTAAAACAGGGGTAGTTGCTTGGGATTAAAGTTAGACCGGAAGCTCCACTGGAGAGAAAACGTCAACGAACGTGTCAAAAAACTAAAGAGCGATAGGCCGTGGGGCCTACAACCCCACATAATGTATTGGCTACACACACTGGTGATAAGGCCGATTCTCTTGGTGTGGTGGACCGCCTTGGAGAGGAATTTAAACTTGAAATTAATGGAAAAGACTCAACGCGTGGCATGCCTCAGCATCACAGGTGCGGCGAGAACCTCTTCCACAGCGGCACTTCGAACTATGCCTCACCTTCTCCGGATAGATATAGTCGATCAGTCCTGCTTGCTCTTCGACTGAGAAACTCTCGCCTATGGATTGAGCAACACACTGGTCATGTCAACATACTTAAGATGCATCGTCATCTCTTCAAAGTCACCGCATGCCTACTGAAAGTGACTTCAGGTTAGGCTTCAGACAATCGATACCGGGCAGATCAGAGTGCAACGGTTCGTTGTTAATCTTTACGGATGGGTCCAAAAACCAGAAAGGAGTCGGTGCCGCAGTCTCGAAAAACTTAGGCATCCACCTCTCCTTTAACCTTCCGAACCATTGCAGCGTTTTTCAGGCCGTATTCAACGTGATTTGCCAAACCGATGAGTAGCTGGCGATAGAAGGTGCTAAGCCAAGCTTACCATCTATGGAGCCAACCCGACCAATCTCTTATCGAGTTTGGTCGAGTTTTGACTACGGCCAAAACTCGACCAAAGGAGTTCTAATAGACTTCTAAAGCATAAGAGGGGTAGCCTCCCTGATAGGCAGGCATGCTCAAAGGTTGGATATCCCTAATAATGACTTATGCAGGAGTTGCAGAGACGAGAATGAAACAGGGAGCAATTATGCATCTCCTATGTAAATGTCCTCCACTTGCTAACATTAGTAAGGCTACACTAAATCATTACCATTTCGATGGTTTCGACATTTTCATAAGAAAAAGTAATTGGTTCCAGGAGCGGACAGTTTGACCCACCAGTACAATGGACCTATCTTGGTCTATATGCACCCAATCAAGGGCCACATCAAGAAACCACCCATCGTCCCAGCAGATCCTTTGGTAATGATACAAATGCCTTGCCTAGTCTATATCCTGAATGAACCAAATACAAAGTAATTTCCTGCTGATCATGGAGGAACAGGATTCTGACTCCTTCTGCATTCTTAAACTCGAACACCAGGTCTACCTCAAGCTCATGCATGGTGCCTTTCTATCTAACACTCGCTTAGACACCTTCTCCTTGGGGCACGGTCAAATTGACTTTTATATCAAAGGTTGGTAAGAATGGCTGCTCATCTGTCAAGAGTTGCAGACCCTTCAGTCTGACCTGCTTCCTGTTTAAAAGCATAGAGAGATTGGTCGAAGTGCATGTACGCAAAGTTGATCTTCTCTTCCTGAGATGAAACACGTTTATCAACGCGGAATGTCCTGAGAAACGCGCCCAAAATTCTTCTTGGCTTGAAGGCGGGCTTGATAGGAAAGAGTACCGAAAAGGCATTTCGGGAGGTAATGATGGTGGTAGACTACACGGCGGGGATGAACCATTAGTCTTGCGGATTAAAGCAATGCTAATGAACAGAACGTTGATTGCTAAGAAGGATTGTGGCAAATGCATCATGACAATGATAAACAGGATCTGCCCAAGAGGTGGCAGTCTATCTGCTCTTTCACCGTTCACGGCAGCAAGGTCTCTGGTAACTGCTACTCCAAATGTTCCTGGCATCAACGCCGGACTTAGATATGCGGATGGCGTGGCCATGCTCTCTGTCGGTTCATGCCTAGCTAGTGATCTGGTCCAAGGTGTAGATGGGCCTTTGTATGTGCTTCTGGTTAATCCTATCAAAATTAAGGTTGTTCTCTTTACGAGAAAGAGAAAGCTGGCTGACCTTACGTAGGCAGTGCTCAAAGGTGTCACTATTCGATTCGAATCTCTAGAATTTAAACATTTGGGAGTCATCTTGGATAGCAGACTTGTTTGGTCAAAACATGTTAAGTCGAAAAGCACTGTCGACACTCTGGCAGTTCGAATATGCCTTTGGAAAGACCAATTCTCGCATAAGCATCTGTTGTTTCGTGGAATAAGCATTCACGTAAATAAGTCACTGCTCCTTTAGCTGAACTTCAAGGAATGGTTTGTCTCGGGCTGGTCAAGGGCTTTCCCTAGCACGCCTGCTCTATATGTCACGTAGGCATAGCCTTAACCCTGAGCTTTAGGTGAATAAAATCACAGCTAGTACACCTCAAGAGCCCAACAGCGGTCTTTAATTCTGTCTGCCCACGAGGCACCACGTGGAGGTAAGGATAATGAGGATATGATCCTCGTAGTTAGTCCCTCTTCTCCAACTTGCGAAACCAGCATAAACATAAAAGAAAGAACACCGATTCTGTCCAAAAAAAGGTGATGTGCCTACCAAGGCCGGCAAAACATTTACAAATCCACTTGAACCTAAAACTCGCCTTGGAAAACAAATCCAACTGAACCTCATTGATGTATACATCCACCAGCAAACAGGATAATCAGACTCTTAATTGCCTGAGTGGTCATTTGAATGCCTAATGTCCTTAGTCGCCTTTCAAAAAATTCGGATCTGCATGAATATCCTTCTCTCGTAAAATATTTTCTTTTCATTTTTACAAAAGGATTTCGTAACGGAAAAAGCTGACCATTTGGCGGGATTTTCCCAAATGCCAAATGCAAGGATGCACACAATAAAATCGCCGACAGGATGTGTGAAAAAATTTAAATTTCATTATCCCAGAGCAATCGGAAAAATGTCCAAAAGACTGTAATAAATTATCGAAAAAAGGTCGAATAAATGGTCGCGAAATCACCATTATCCTGACATGGGGTCAAAAACTATAACAAAAATCCTTCCTCCTCCTCCTTGGTTCTAATTTAATGGCGTAGCGCGATGCAAAAACCAAAGGACATGCAAGCACACACACCAATCCCGTCCACATACTCTTTTTTGCAATGAAAAACAGCAATAAATTAACGAACCCACTGCGCCAGGATCACACAATCAGGACATTGTTCTTTTCAATATTGTTCATCAGTGAAAAATTGCTGAAAATTTTTAAATTTCACCCCAAAAAAAAAACCTCCCTTTCCTAGCATTGTCTCGTTTACGTGACCTTTTTGCGTCTTCGGAAATTCCTTATGCGTGACCCCTCGCTCTACAATAAACCCCCTCTGACCCTGGTTGACTGGGTTGACAGCCAATGGTCACTAAATTGACCCTCGCATCAGATTGATGCAAAACTAAAACATCTCTGTTCCGCATATTGTGGTTCTCCCAAAAGAAGGACGACATTGTGTACGCTTTATCCTGCACAGGGTGTTGGTATTATTGACACCTATGTGTGTGAAGTAAATAGAGCACTGCCGCCGCGCCGTTCCATTGTTCTAGGACTCATTGTTGATACGAAATCGTATAAAATCGTATGAAAAAAAAAAAAGGAATTTTCATTTGACCCGCATCTGTTCTTAGAGGCTTCTAGGTGACCCCTGATTTATCGGGTTATGGCAAATATTCGTTATCCTTGCAATGAGCAGGATTACATAGTATTACACGCAGAGACTGACCAATGGATGGAGTCCCTTTTATTATGTTGATTTGAAAGAATTTTCCATTTCGCAATGAAATATCCTTTTTTTTTTGCTCGTGATTTTTCAGTTACAATTTTAAGCCGGACAATTAATGATGGCGATACCGACGACTAGGAGGGGAGGAGGAATGCTTAAGTGAGAAAGGTCAAGCTGGCGGGTTCGGTGAATGGATTTGGCGCGCAGTCGGTTGATCCAATTTCTGTTATTGCCACTGCGAGAGTAAGCGGCTTTTTCCATTCAAATTTCTACAATTTCTGATCGGTATTAGGGCAATCGAATGGAAAATCTGTTTGAGGAAATGATTGCACAATTTTGATTGATAATAAAATTTAATATCAAGGCATGGGGATTTATGGCAGATAAAAGTACTGAAAGAGGGGACAGTTCTACGTAAAGTATTTCGTTCAGCTACCACAAGGGTGAGTTTTAAATACTACGCTCTTCACCAAATAAATCTTGGCGCCCGAATTTCAAATAACTCCGAGTGCGACCAAAGCTGAAGATTGGGAAACACTCCACTGGAGCACTCAGACGTAACTGGTCCATTGTACCTCCAGGAAGCAGGACCCAGTATTACCCTGAAAGCTGACAAGGCACTGCAGCCTCACCACATCAGTACCGAAGATATGTCACCTAATCCGGGCAAAAGCTGGACAGTAACAAAGAAAGGAAGAGGAGACAGCAAGAAAGCCGCTGATTTCCTACAGACGTTCGAGAGCATTCGTTTAGTCTACCTGCTTCCTGGAGAGCCGTGCCACACACAATTTGTTCTTGAGAAACCCAATCGTCAATGCAGGCCTTGACGGAGGACGCGGAAAGACCCAACGCAGGTTCAAGTCCTGAGAAAACGTTCTCTGAGCCTTGCTTAGCAGTCTCGTAGGAGATCTCATTTCCCACAATCCCAGATTTTAACCTGGGACACAGATAAGACTCAGAGAGGCTTGCGACCAAATTCGAATAAATTTCGCATATTTTCGAATAGGTTAAACGGTTGAGCAAAGCCTTAAACGCAGCCTGACTGGCACTACAGACGCAAATATTCCGACTCCCCCAGCTATTCTTTCCAATACATTCGGTAGCCATTAGGATGGCATAGAGCTCCTCTTGAACAACAGTGGCAGTGGCAAAGACTAGTGAACCCAATTAGCACTAGAACGCCGTAACAGAAAAACTCGTGTACCCTGTTTGTTTGAGTGTGATATTGCTGAAAGGAGGATATAGTCATGGAGTTCAGTTACAGGATTAGTTCTCCAATCCGTTAAGAAGCCATCTTTCTGAAATCGTCGAATAAGGTTTTACCTAACGTCCTTTGCCTGGTCCTTACCAGGGCCGGACATCTACAAAGAAAGTGGAAAATAGTTTCCCTCTCGTTACTCGGAATGCTAAGCTTGACCGCGTGGTCTTCTATTGACCAGTGGCCTGTAATAATGGCTAAGAATTCTGGCAATATTAAGCCTTGATCTGCCTAGTAGCTCGTTCGATTTGGGTCTGTTGAAGCTAGGCCATGTGTTTCTTGATGTGGAACAACTGGTAAGGCTGTTCCACCCAAGATTGGCTAGCTGGAGGAAGTGAAGATGTACATATGTTGCCCTTAACGACTCGTATCGGAATATTGACTCTTTCCGCTAGTGAGATGGTAAAGACTGACTATTAGAAAAGATAGCCATAGCATGCGGCAAGCCTTTCGAATCGCGAGAAGCTCCGCTTTAAAGACACTAGTAGAGTCTGTGAGACGGAAGGACTTCGATAAATTCAGCTGGTCCGAGAAATGCCTGCGCCAACTCCGCAGTCCATTTCCGTACCATCCGTATATATACTAGTATCAAAGTCATTGATTACCCTTCCATTCCTCCATTCTGCTCTGGTAAGGAACTTTCCTGAAAAAGGTTTGCTGAAGTCAAGTGTGGGTGTTCTGTAATCGGTCGAAGATGCCACTAGTTCACATCGCTTTCTTAACCCGCTGTTCTATGTCAAGCTTCCAACTAAGCTTCGGATCTAGAATCGTGCCTAGGTATTTTGCACTGGGACATTTTGAGAGTGACTGACCGTCAAGTTTGGGGGGAGTGAATTCCTCATTTCGATCTTATCCGGATTTACTCCAAGGCCAAATCTCGTAGCCCATGAGTGTACCTTATCCAAAGCACTTTCCATGATTTGACTTATCGTGGAGAGGAACTTTCCTGTCACTAGCTAAACATTATCCACCTTAACCCTCTCCCAGTCAAGTCGCACCAATATTTTGTCGATCGCGGGGTTCCCCTATTTACGATCTTAAAAAAGCGAAACTCTGGGAGAAACTCCTTAGACTAAGGTAGGCCAAAGAACTTCTCGGGAACTATAACCGTAGAAGTAAAATTTGGTTATCAATACAGGCTTCCTAATGCGTCAGTATAGACTTAAGAAGCACCTCAGGAAATTGGGTATAGAGCAACGTGTAGGCTGCATATTCTGCGGAGATATTGAAACCCCAGAGCTCCTTCTAAAGGAATCTGAAGCACTGATCCACAAAAGAAGGATACACTTGGATGTCTACAAAATCTCAGAAGAAGATCTACCAGGTACTCCGTTTCATCAAGGAAATCAGTTTCGAGAAGGTGCTCTAAGTCGCGCATCTCATCGACCAGAGCTTCAAGTCAGGGTGTAGAAGAGGACATTTCTATCAATGGAGTCGAATGTGGCTCTAAAATCGACAAGGGGACACATGACAATTTGTTTCTACGTCTACGTAAGTCCCCGCGACACTTGCTAGTGCCGTCTATCGTTGAAAACTCACTTCTAAAGCCTGTCTAGAACTGGCTTATCAAGAGATATTGACTTACCCAGTCTACCCAATGCTCTAAGATAACCCCCGTGAACATTTTCATCGCCGAGTTAATGAGTGCAATGCCACGATAATTATTTGGTTTGAAGACTTTTCCTTTCGCAGGACGAAGACCACGACTTAGGTGGACCACGCCACTGGAAGAGGACCTTAACCAACTTGGCGTACGAACCTGGAGACAGCTAGCTAAAGACCGAGCTGGCCGGTGACATTTGTTGGTTGAAACCCAAGTCCAACTCGGACTGTAGTGCCACCTTAAGGAAGAATTCAATTTTTTTCGAAAGCTCACTGGACCTACGGACGTGTTGAAAATAAAATCATAGGCTTCCACAAGTTTTGGTATAACTCCCTTCGTTTGGGCACTATCTTCTCCTTCTCAATACTTAGCCTGTGACCGAACGATCTAGAGAATCGTTTTCAAAATATGGTGATGCATCAATGTTGACTGAGGTTGACTGTAAACCCCCGTACCGCCCACAGTGTGTAATAAATTCGAGTGTTTTTTAAAAAAACTTGCTTTGGAAAATTCCCTCAAGATAATTTCGAACAAAACTCCAATGTCAACCTTGCCATCGCCTGTCCAAATTAAGTACAATGCATCTTCACAATTAAAATACTTAAAAAGCCATTAAGTCGATCTTATGTTCAAATATTTTTTAGAAAAAAACTAAGATAAGAGCCGTTTCCAGTCGACAAGCAAATAAATCTCATGCCGCCACCTATTAAACAGCCCAGCACAATGCAAACAGATTGTCCAGCTCTATATTTAAATGCTGTACGCATGACTGGAGAGTGCGTGCATGTGCATGATTGAAGCCAGAACAAGGTCGAGTGGAAAAAAACCAAAAACGTCTCTTTGGTCATCGTTCAAAAACAATTACATAGTGTTGCAGCTTTTTATCAACGTTTTCGAGGCGCATTTTTGTCAGTTGTCACTCATTATCTTTGTGTACTTATTTGACTTGTGTCAAATATGTGCGCGCTATGCCTGCTGAATTGTTTAATTAGGAACGATTTCGAGTAAATTAGTTTTTGAACGCGTTAAAGGGAGAAATTTCCGGGGTGAGGGTATTGTTTTAAATGCTATCAGTTGCGAATTTGTGTGTTTTTGAGGGCAGAGAGAAAGTTCGCGAAAATCTACCTTTTTTGCGAGTTTTTAATTTTTTTTTATTGAATTTTAATGACTGAAGTTATTTGTGTTACTATATCGGTATTGTAGCTGTGTCCCGTCATTTCAGGGTACGTGTGTGGCATCTTCGGCAGCTACATGGCCTTTTCAACTCTGTGAATATTGATGTTTTTTTATTAAGCCCTGAATAGAAACGCTTTTTTGCTGCTTTGCATCGTAACTGCTCTCTGGTGGCGCTGCAGTCCGGAGTAAACCTAGGCAATAGGCATCAACAAGTGACTCCAGCCAGCTCGGTCTTTAGCTAGCTGCCACCTGAGTCGCAATCTTCCTCTACTGCGCCGCTCCTCGGGGTGGATTCGAAGATTTTCCGGGCCAGAGCAATGGTGTCTATATGCTCCTCTTCGTCTTCGTTTGATATCAGGGCTTGCGTCGTTGTTTGTATTAATAGCCGAGCTTAGGTAGAGAAAGTCCCTAACTACCTCAAAGTTATGTCTGTCAACGATGACGTTTTGTCCGAGACGTCGGTGTTGTTTGACAGCATGCACTTGGTCTTGCCTTGATTGATCGTTAAGCACATCTTCCCCGCTTCCGTCTCAATACTCGCGAAAGCGCCAATGACATCACGTTACGTTCTTCCGATTACGTCAGTGTAGTAGGTATATGCGAGTAATTGGACGGACTTTTGAAAGATTGTGCCTCTGGTGTTGGCGCCTAAGCTTTGCAGAATTCTTTCAAGAACGATGATGAAGAACGCGCGTGACAGTGCGTCGCCTTGTTTGAATACTTTTTTGACATCAAATGTCTCAGGGCGCTTGATGGAGCAGCGTGCGTCCAGGCGGCAATACAACAATACTAACTGCCTTCGTGGATAGCCTAGCCGCTTTCAGAGCTAGCTGCTACATCCTGTACATAATGCTGCAATAATTTAACCACTTTATGTTTTAAGTTTTTATCCGTCCTTCTCTTGGTTTTATATCACAGCACGATCTGGGAATTGGCAGTTGCTCTCTCGTAACAGAAATCATGCACCCTGCTGGAAGCTTTCACACTTCTCATCGTTGTCTAAAGAGAAGGATATTTGAAAGCACCATCCCAAGGGCGGGGTGGCCACAATAAACCACTTACTGAGTAGCGTTATGTGCTGCAGCATCCCCAGAACTTGTCTCCACTTTTATGATTCATGAAAGTGAACTGCTCTGAATGCTTCTGGTATCTACGCTCAGGCTTATGTGGATGACGTCGCCGTTTTCTTTGTCCATTCGTGCCTAGCGAGTGTCTGGTCCAAGGTGCAGATGTCCCTTAACATGATCGATGAGTGGAACGGGCATTCAGTTAATCCCATTGTTCTCTTTACGAGAAGGGGTTAGCTGACTAACTTAAAGGTGTCACCATTCAAATTTCCGGAAATCTGGGAGTCGTCTCCAAAGAACGAATGTCTAGCTCTGCTCTAAATGATCTGCCTGATATTATATCATGGGCTGCACACTGAAAGCCAGTCCTCGATAAAAAAAAAACGCAGTTTCTTGTACGACTCCTGCAAAGGCTAATTAATTTTTACCTCTCCTGCAAAGGCAAACAAAATAAACTCGCTGTTGAAAATCCGTGCCTAAAAGACTTGCTCGCTTTTAATGTACAAACATTCCTAGACATTAGTTTTGGATTCCTTTTAAAAAAAATTATGTTCGAGTTATTCAATGGAATGGATTTCCGGCAGAATGTCAATTATTCACATCCGTTTTGCTTCAATTTTGTTCCATTTTGTGTTGGTTAAAAACCAAACTATTATTGCAGCCCAGATGTGAATCGTGTCTCAGCTAGAATATTTTCCGTGTCTCAGCTAGAATATTTTCTCCTATCAAAACGTCGACATCTTTAACGGAAGTGTGTTGAACTGTTGGCTAGTTATACTATATCTTAAGACGAAAATCATGTTTTTATAAATTGCATTGCAAATAAGCATATTTAAAGAAATAACAAAATGTTGGTACAATTACTGGTAAGGTGCACTTTGAGAATCTTTTCTGTTTTTCAAACTGAAAATTTAGTTTCAAAGTTCTTTTTCTGAAAGTTCCACTTTCGACTCAAACGGTTATCGCTTCGGCCACAGATCTGTCGAGTAAAATGCATTTGAAAGCAGTTAATATTTCTCGGTCGGAATTGTGGTACCATCGAGAATGAAGCAAATTACCACGTTTAGGTAAATTTACCAGCAGTCTATTTAACATTTCAATCAGTGTTCGCTCACCTTAGTGCATTGTCGTCGGCGAAGAGAGCAGAGAGAAACGTTGCCGTTTCAAAACCATTTTCGAAATCCTTTAAGTGTAAGATTTTATGTACCGAAATACGTATGTGCTAGAATCGAAAAGAAAAAAATCCTGTGCCAGGCACAAGTAAGCCACAGCGCCCATCTCCCTATTCACTCCAGGTATTAAACCGTTTAGCTTTGTTAAATAGCTTCCTAACCTTTCTTCCTTTTCGAACCCACATTGGTTCACCACGGCACTTGCTAGTCTTTGCTGGTGGTTGCTAGCCTTCTGTTTCTGTTATACGACACTGGATACACTGGTTGCTGGCATTTCTGATGGCTCTATAGGTGGTGGCAGCAAGTTGGAAAGTCTTTCGCTCAGACGCTCTCTGTAGAACCCGGTTATTTCTTTTTTCTTTTGCGTTGCTCACAGCTTCTTTTCGCCCAACAGTCGACCTCTGAACAAGGCTATAACCCAGAAAGAGTCAGTGCTACTATGAAGACAAGCCATTAAGTGCTAATTGATGATAAATAAACGTACGCATCCATTGAACGCCTAAGCACGTTTGAAATGCAGTCCCTTACGAAAGAGTAGCTTTGGTTGGAGTCCTTAAAAGCTTGAGGCCATACGACACAAGAAACCACAGATAGTTTTCGAAAATTTGCAGATTCTAAGAAATGCGTTCCAGGCCATCTAACAGACAAGGAACCGAATTGAAGGTCACCACGAATATGAAATTGTCCATCACAAATTTACTACACAATCTAGTTTGAAGGAGCAGTTTCAAAATCCTAATTGGAAAGGATTTCTTTGCACATCATGTAATACCATATTTTACGTTGAATAGCCCTTTTCAAATCCCTGTGTAGGGAGTATAAGGGTTACATTATGACTCACACCAGTTAATCCCAATTAATGTTCAACCGGTTAATGGCACTGGACGTTAAAGTTTTATATCCCCTTACCATGCAACAGGATCAAGTGTCAAATTACACGCTTCGCTTCCATTTGCATCAAGTGTTATTGCGCGCACTCGTGCGCTGACCATGTCTCTTACTTCTGCAGGAGAAATCCCTTTACAGAAAAGCCTCGATTGTTCATACTATTACGGTTGCTAGGATGGAAACAAAGGTAATCGAAGAACATAAACAAAAACAGGTGAATTCTCTCCCGGACTCGTGCAAGGGGTAAGTTTCACAACAAACCGCCAAAGAGAGGCAGAGAGCCAGTTGGCATGTTGTTGGCAACAGAGCGAAACATTTCTTCTTTTTTTTCGTTTTCACCATCCAATGTACGAAATTGACTAGAGTTTGAGTTTTAAGATATTAATTTACAAAATATCGTCAGCACAGAGGTATGGAGGAAAGACAGCACATTTCAGCTTAAAAATTTATATTTTGAATGAAAATCCGAGAGGATTTTTCTTATGAAAGGAAGCTTTCTTATGACGGTTATTACTCTCGAACGAATCCCAAGCTTTCAAATTGGAGATGATCAGGCAGATTGAACCTCCCTTTTAAAGACCGAGATATTGGCTCTAAAATTGGCACAATTGGCGACGCATAACAGCTGTAAATGTATATCTTGCCTATTTGAGATCCCACAGATCCAATTTCCAATAAAGAGCGGAAACTCTCCACTCCTCCAGGAGATCCTCCGCTGCTTCGCAATGGTTTAGGTTGAGTTGCATTATTTCCATAATTTCCGAGACAACTTCAAGGCTTCGTTATATACTGGGCATTTCCCACCTCCTGTGGGTTCCATGGCTCACTGATTAGTGCGTCGGATTACTTAGCGGAAAGTTCGAGGCTCGAATCTCAAAAAATACTTAAAAGTTTTTCACAGTCCTACAACTCGCGAATATCGGACAAACATCCGAGAAGAAAGCCTTCACGTGGTCGCTAGAAGGTAGGCCCTGAACCACATACGATCTGCTGCGCCAAGTATTTGTACATTTGAGCTTGTTGTTGAAGTTTTTGGAAATGGGGCCTTTTACCGCGACTAATGGAGTCTTCTGATCTCTTCAAACATTTCAAAAGAGTTATATTGTCCTTTATTCAGCAGATAACCCATTCTATCTTCAGTTTGCTTAGTGCTAACATCTTTCTGACATTGCGCAAAAGAAGGATGGTCTCGTATATCTTCTAAATTTCTGTAGGCCAGTGGGAGATATGTTTTTATCTACTTTTAGATTTGGTGCAGCCTTGGGTCAACCAGAGACTACTAGACTAAAAAGTTTTTATAATAGGAACCCACCTGATTACTTAGCTGTTTCTGGGCTAAAGACTATCCTTTGAAGCCTCTACAATTATTTTCTAGGTACTATCACCGGTGAAAAAAATTTCTGAAACCGTGTAAAGCCTTTAAAGGTCAGTTCTTGGATTAAGCTAGGCGGCTTAAGGTTTTACTTAGAAAATCCGTAACTTTTTTACAAAAGTAACTCCCACTCGAATTTTTTATCAGAAGCCTTGTTCGACTCCCATTGAAAAGTCCAAAATTGCTTCTAAACTGGTGCGTGCTGGTTGGGTTGGATCAAATTTTCTACTATGATCCCTTTATTCCCAGTTCTCCCCGACTCCGTACTCATTTCTCCACCGAAATTCTCACTCACTCTGATTCCCAACAACCCGCGTATGTAACGATACACAAATCCAGTTTCAGCACACACCACAACAAAACGTTGCTTGCTTGGTGGAGGAAAGTTGTCTTCTTTGAAACGCTTGACGAGTGATGTGGAAAGAAGCACCACACTAGAGTCAGAATACTACCTGGGGTCTTCTCCTTGGTACTCCAATTCAGTTTATATTCAGCAGCTGGTGAGGAAGCTTCAAAGAATATCTACGTACCTCGCGCGGTTTAATACAAATCAGAAGTAAAATTCGGGGAGTAAAAAGTGTTTTTTTTTTATTTATATAAATCACCGGTTGGTTGGTTGGTCAAACGCAACACTCATTGTATGTCTGACCATACACTCATCACCCTCGTAGGAAAGTGTTCCGGCCCAGAAATAAGTGTACATTGCGTGCAACAACAACAGCACAGAGAAAGTGCATTTTGTGTCCGTTCTTGGTGGTAATAAAATTTAAATAAGGGTTGTAGCGGTAGCCCTACTGCACACGGGTGGGAAGGGGAGCTATAGAAACATCTAATCACTTTGCGGGTGAATGACTTTTTACACTACTCCACCGACGACGACGACGACGACGACGAGGGGGAGAAGGAGGCCGGTGGTAGTACCTAGTTCCGGTCAAGTTTTATAAAGTACCACGGGGTGAGTTGTGCAACCCCCTTCAAATAGTCGTTGGTACGGGGGTACAGTTTCAGAGCCCCCCCTCGTGGTAGGTCTGAAAAATGTCGCGGAGAAAAGAAAGTTTTATGATTGGCAGAGATTTGTCGCTGTGATTTGACTTGTGACTTTGGGGATCGTCTAACCTCTCTGCACGGAGTTTGATGGGTGTGTTCCACATGCATGGATTTCTGTGCTAACTAAGATTTATGTTGATTATTGCCACACGAATACACACTCGTAGTAGCAACAATTGCATCTGCAAAAAAAAGCAACATAACCGAGACGAGAATTCAAATCATAAACAGCGCCAAAGCGGTTCCTGATTCTGTTTGTTGGGTGTAATGGAGTAGCTAATGTATCTTTGTATCTTGACATAAAACCCCAAACCGGGACGCTTTGTCTGGAACAGTTATGTTTGCTGTGAGTGTTGTGAATTATTTTTTAAAATGGGTTGGCAGTGTGTACGAGGGAATTTAATCGCCTTCAGATCGATTGCAGTGGGATATAAGCTGAAATATAACTTCCGGCCTATGCTGGTGCAAGAGTGTTAACTAGTCCGGATTCCAGTGCGCCAGGATATATGTGGCAAATACTTGTGGATAGTGGTTGGGAAATTGTTGAAATAGAAAAGGAATCGCTATAAATTTAGAAATTTAGAGCGGAACAACAGTGAAGCGTGTGTGAAGGTGTGCATGTGTGCTAAATCGCTGCAATCTAGTGAATAAAATGTGCTTGGATATGTTTGTTAAAATTCTTCTATTGTATCTTTGACCGAAAAATGTGGATCTTTTCACAAAATTGGATTACTGTTGCAGTGGGGATTTGCTTCATACTACAAATTGATGGTGAGTCTTGTTAAATATTTTCCTTTTTCGATGGGGAATTTAATTTTTTAAGGGATTATCTGACAAAAGCAAAATTTGCTTTTAGTGGGTGTTTATGTCAGAATTAATATGAACAATTAGGAATAAAAAAAGTTGTTCATTAAATCCATTAAGAAAAGCGGAATTTCGCAAATATGTTTTCAAAGTTTGGTATGCTTTGTCCTTGTAAAGAATTGGCCATCTATTGATTTCTTTATAATACTGCAACATTTAGTATCTTTCAGTGATTGTTGCTTTGTTGAAGAGATTTCTGATTACTTTGTCGATATTGTCGATTTTTTCTGGCTTTATATCGCAAATAGCTGAATGGATGTATTCCCTAAGTGCATTAATTGCTTGTGGATCGTTGAAGTAACAACGTTCCTTAACACTTCCCCATAAATGAAAGTCCAACAGCGTCAAATCGTAGCTGAACGGTGGCCAAAGAACGTCTCCAAAAAGACTGATAACACGGTTTTACCCAACCGCTGAGTCGAAAGCTGTCAAAACGTTTAATGCAGGGAACCCCGTAAGCAAGCTGTCAAAAACATAAACGTATGCAAAGCCGTAAGCGGCAACGCAATGTGCGTCTGAGTTTGAGTTGTGCATGAAAGAGTCGAATCTAAAATCAGTTCCACGTCTAGCAGCGCCGCATATTTGACGTTTCTATACTTTAAAAATTTTATACACAAAGACTCATGTTCGTCGGAACGGACATATGTATGTATGTTGCGAAAAAATGAGATTCTTTGGAATCTATCAAATCCAGATTACAAAAACATAAAAAAAGGAGTTCTACCAAACTTGAAAGTAGCGTTTAGTGCTGCTTTCTTATCGTGGTTACTTTAAAAAATGCTCCTCGACGCGCCGTCACATAACAATCATGATGGAAGCGATTTCTTCTTGCAAATATTATTTATTACTTGCAAATAAAAAATTCGGAAACACCGCAAATTATTCTCTAAAATAAAAACACAAAACCCTGTTTAGACACGAATTTGACAGCCGCGATCTTTTTATTTGCCTTAGCCACAAGCCGCGCGACAAAGTTTTGACAGCGCTGCAAGATTCCGGCTAAGACGCACATTCTGGTCAGCCATTTAGCGCGAAAAAGTTCGATTGATTGACGGCTGGTTTGGAACATTGCGGCATCTTGATGGAATTAAAGTCCACCCAAGTCCAAGATAGTCCTACTGTGGCAATCAAAAATTAGTTATCATGTCTATGTAGCGCGGTACACCGTACGGTTGTTACCAGTTCGATTTTGAAATAAATAATCGAAACATGTGCTCCCTTCAATAAAGCTACGTATATTCGTTGAAAAAAATATTTAACGATGAAGTTTCAATAGAGATTTCAAATATCAATCAACAGATGGTCCACGTTTTATGTTTCGAAAGAAGGGAAAGGATCTACACTTTAAGACCGTATCCGAAAAACGGAAATGAGATGGAACGCTTCTCATGAAAATTATTATTTTCGAGTGTCTAGCAAACATTCCTCATGGGTGGAATATTGAAAACATGGTGTTCCCTATTTCTTGCTCTCTTGACTAATACTCGTCAGCCCTATTTCATTTGTCATAGTTCTCCATAATAGAAGCGTATGTATCGGATGTTTGTGGTTGCCTCGGTACTGCTCCTCTTTGGCATTGTAGCACAATTACCGTGCTGGCCAATTCCCCAACCTAGTAGGCCCACACCCCTAGATCAAGTTGCTAAATTACCCTCTTACCAAAACCACTTTGGGTATCTGAGCCGATATTGGCCTTGTCTACACGCCACTGCTTTAGAAACCTCGACACAGCCTTTATAACAGCACAAGATATCTTGCATGATAGCTGAGATTGCCGTTGGCTGCAACTAAGGAATGAGGAAGAATGGATGGCGTTTTCTATCGCTAACAGTTTCGATTCGTTCCGATTCGTTCGCTATGTTGAAGGCGTCAGTGTACAGAATTAGTCCTACATGATGCCGAGAATAGAGTTCTACTTATAAAAGGCGCTTGCAAATCTGTCCCAGCTTTTTAAAGATTCATAATAGATTGGGGTCACTATGAGGAAGTAAACCAAACTTGTTTGTACTCCATTATCCTATTCTATGTCAAATTTTCCTGTTAAGTCACCCATTGGGTTAGGTAGACGGGTGCCCTAGTTGACGGCTTCCACTTCCGATGAGTACATTGTGGCCAAGAAAAGTCACCCATTAAGACCACAATTTTTGAAAGCCATCTACATCTTATAAACATATGTAAAGATGGTAGAACAGAGAGACAGACCCCATATTCGAAGTAGAAACCGCTCTCAATCAACTTAGGCTATGCAGGACCAGTCATCGTTCATTTGACCTGAGCTTACGTAGCAATTAAGCTAAATTGGAAAGTCCATCATGTGCACCGGGCCAATATATCCATAAATGGGTCAATAGACATTGCATACATGAAGCTGTTCCGTAATCACTGACTTGACATTGACTTTCTTTCATTGCACGATAATTGTGTAAACGTTTGCAAAAGAAAATAATAAGCTTTGGTCAAGCGCAACCCTATTAGAGGAAACTATCATTGGCCAACATCAACCTTATAACCCCACGAGCAAGCGAAAAAAAAACTGCAAGCAATTTTTATTAATTAACCTCCATTCATCATAATTTCCCTCGAAAAGAGTCTAATTTCACGCACAGGAAAAACGGTCGACAGTTCTATGGATCATCATTGACACGAAGTGACGAACTTGAGTTACTGTGTCACAATACACGAGCACAAACTACAGGTCGTACCACAAGCCATCGTATTACACTTTTAATTGCTTAAAATCTTTTTTCTGAAATAAACTATGCATGCAGCCGCCATCATCATTTATTGCTCAATTATCTTAACCACTCTTGAGAAACGGTATTCTTAGTCATCTTTCATTTGGCCTTCTTCTCTGGACACCAGTCAATGGTCGGCGGGGGAACACTGAAGGTGAAGGTCAAATGGTAGTTGACAAGACATTCTCATTTGACGGTTTGACACTTCTTTCTTTTTTTTTTTTTGAACCAAGAAAACTCAGTTGTCAGAGCAATTAATTTGTGAGAAATTTATTTCTTGTTAACCGGCTAATGGATGTTGTTTTAACTGGAGGGAGGATTGTTATCTTAACCGGCTGCAATTGTTAAAGCAGTGGCGGCTTTTCTCACAGTCAAGAGATGGTGTGAGGAGTTACAGCTCAATGCAGAGATCAAGTTGATGCTGGTTTGTCAATAGAGTTCGAAAAAATTATCGTCTTTTCGAAGAAATGATTTGAATCATTCGGGGGAAAAAACTGGTTCTAAACGTACATAAATCGAGATTTAGATTTCGGAATAATTGATGTCATTTGGACGAAGTGGAAGTAATTCGAACAATTACGGTGCCATGAGGTGGTAATAGAACATTATATTAGCTTTAGATGATGATAGTGTGCACAATCACTTGCTAATTGAGGCTCTTTCAATTGAAGCCCGCAGGTAAATTGATGATGGATTGTGATAAGAGGACACGATATTTCATTCAAATGTTCGCGTACTTTCATTACTGCCATGATGGAGAGCATTCATCATGCAAAGTCAGTTCAAGTTTTATTGTGCAAATCGTTTAAGCTTTGTTCACCTATTTAAATATGATTTGTGCTATTTTGACATTGAGCGAGCCTTGGTGACAAATGCTGGGATGATTATATAAGTTCTCCTTAGTTGTTCGAGACAGGGATTTACTACTCAAATGCCTTTTCGATCAGCAGTTTTCTTCGTTTGATTTCTGCTGAGATGTTGTTTTCAGACTTCATAGCAGAGCCAAGGTAGAAAAAGTCCCTTACTACCTCATAGTTATAGCTGTCAATTGTGACATTCTGCCCAATTCGTCGATGCTGTGTGTTCCTTCCTGTTGACAGTGAACGCACCAGTGACAGCTCGACGTGTTCTGCCAATTATGTCAATGTCGTCGGTGTACGCTAGTAATTGCGCAGATTTTTAATAGATTGTGCCTCCGGTGTTGGCTTGTGAGTTTCGCACAATTGTCTCAAGTATAATGTTAAAGAAGTCACATGACAGCACATCACCTGGCCTAATTATTTTTCGACATCAAAGGCCTCGATGAGGTCATTACCTACCTTGATGAAGCAGCAAGCAGTCTCCATCATTATCCTGCACAGACGGACGAGTGGATGCTGAAACTAGACATGGCTTTGTATAGCTCGTCTATATAAATACTGTGGCCTTAAAATCGCTCTAGTAAGCTAACATCGCTCAGTATGTGTACCGCGACGTTACTTACGATGTCCCAGTTTTCGTCATTCTGAAAAATGTAATTTAAGACTATTCGTTGGGGCTTCAAGGTTCAGAGAAAACGCCCTCGTGAACACAGGTGTTAAAAATTTCGTCAAAGTCGATGCGAATTTTAATATCGAATTTTAGAGTTCTATTTGGAATTCTATACAGTTCCGAAACCTTCCTATCGCTTACCTTCTTACATGCATCGAATAGTTCGATGTTCTCCAGCATCGATTATGGACTTTTTTTCCTGAAACCGCAATATTGTTGTTCACAAAAGGTTTCAGCGATCACACATTTGGCAGATAGGATCTTATACGCGATGTTAAAGACTTTGATACCTCTGTAATTGGTGCAGAAGAGGTTTCCTTTTTTGAGGATCGGGCAAACAATGTTGAAGCTTTGTTGATCAGAGGATCGCCATGTATGAATATTGGAGTGAGGAAACCGTGTGCAGGCTACAGTGACATTTCGTCCCAAAGCAAAGTCAATTAACCTAAGTCCGTTTCCATTTCTGCCATGGTAGAGCTCTAGGTTTCGAAAAATTACCCGCGCTCATACTCAATATCATGCTAACTCCATGCTAGGCCAATTCTAATAAACTGCAGAGACACCTTACATTATTCTTAAGTCAGAAGTTTGTTGATTAGTAGGTACGTCAAGCAAGTGAAGACATTAGTTGTGTTCGATTATTAAGACGAAAAACAGAATAAAAGAGAACAGCACATGGTTAAGCAAGCCTTTACCAAACAAGTTTCCTTCATTTAAAAAAGACTTCATTAACAATGTTAAAGAATATGTACTTTATTATTTTTCCTTTTACCTGGAAACCAAACTCGTCATGCCTTAAATTCTTTCATCCGTAAATCCTGTCAGTAAAGCATTGACAGTAAGTAAAACACAGCACCCAGACACCAACCGACCGCGCCAAAAACCACACAAAAAAACCGTCACTTTCTTCGTCTTCAGAGTGGTTGAACCTCATTAACGCCTAAGAATAACAAACAAAGAAAGAAACGCATGCGCAAATTATTAAAAGAAAGAAAGTGAAATTATTCGGTTTAATTTTTGCTTTCATTCGACTATACAGTTCGCTGATTTCCTGAGGTGCTAGCTACTGCTCCCTTAGGGGAATATCAAACCAGACAGGTCTAAAAAAAAAAACAACAACAACATAGAGAAACTGTTCAAGATCTCAAAATTTATGGACACTTCGATGAACTTTATTGCCCTTAGGAGTGTAGATGCGATCCCATACATCACCTTAGACTCTGAACGCGTTCAACAAGTCTCTCTACTCTACAAAACGTTTGCATTGCGACACGGCCACGTTCTGATGCGCTCCAGTGACGCATCGTGTGTCTAGAAGGAATTCGCCCCACACAAATGATGTGGAAATTTCGACATTTCTGACGGTAATTGCAAAGTGCACGTTAGACAGACAGGGCAACTGTCACATAGGAGCGAATATAGGGTATAATTATCTACCTACCTTCTGCCACAGAACAATGATTTTTTGATTGTATCGTTCTTTGTCGATGCACCATGGATACGAGCATTTTTGATGATTTCTTTCTAAAAAGAAAAAAAAAAATTAACGATACCACAGAAAAGACTAAGTATATGTAAATTGTTGTCGTCTTATGTGGCTAATGCAGTTATGTCACATATGAGTGATCTGGAACAATGCACGATGGATGGTTTAATATTTAGTGCTTACCCAACGATTCCGTAAAAAATTATATGTTTTACGGTTTATTTTTTCTTTATAGATATTTCATAAGGCCCACGGTAATTTTAATTTAAAGCAAGAGGTTGAGGGTAAAAACAATGTAGTGTTGAGTAATACATACATACACACGGTGTGTCAAAACGAAGGGTTCATATGTGAGTTGAAGGACTGGCTAACATGAGGTTAGGCGAGTTTTATGTATTGAAACAAGGTAAAAAAGTTCTCGGTCAAACACAGAGAGGGCATTGCTATCAATTTTTTTCTTTTTAATGTTGGTTCAAATATGACAATAATAAGCTTCAAGTTTCAACTTGATCTGTCAAGTAGTTTTGTTTGTACCTACTGCCACCCGTGAAGAGTCTCTGCTTGATACAGAGTGGAGTTCTATTATCGCCGATCCCGAACACGCTGCTACTAAGAGCTCCGGTATATGCGATAGCTTGTCCTTTAAAGCGGAGGTTCAGTCTTCCTCATCGTGTCGAACCTGGGGGCTGGGATTCAAAAATCGTCTTTGTTGGAGCGTTGTTGTCCATGGGCTCGATGTGGCCGAGCCAATGTAGTCAACGTGTCGTCCACATCTTGACACAGCACACAGTTCGCAGTTGTATCTTTTTCTCCATTTGCGCTCCTCCCACAAGACCAAAATCTGTCGTCCAGCACTTGGCGCGGTACAGTAAAAGGGACAGGATTAGCGATCTAATGTGCATACATTCTGTCTTGCGAGTGAAGACTTTTGACCAAATTGTTTTGCCAAACCGAGGTAACGCCGCACCGGTTTCCCATGGCCAAATCCCCACTAAGATATCATTTGTGGAGATGATGTTGACTCCGGAGTAGATGTACTCCATGATTGCCTTGAAGTAGGGATATGCTTTGGTAGTTTATGCAGGGCATAGGATTCAAACTGATTTTGGCCTAAGACTTCTTGCCTAAGTCTGCCGCGTATACCAAATCCGCACACGAGTAGGGCCTGCTTTTGTTCTTTGTAGCAGTCACCGTAGTAGAAGTCACAGTTTTTCATTATTCCTTTAACCTCGGCCCATCCATTGTATTTCTTGTGAATTGCAATTTAAGCCACGCAATCTGTGAAGGGTTCAATCATTCCATGTACAGATCCGAACGTTGTTGTTCTTTTTTAATTTCGCAGTGTCGCTAAATGTAAAATCAGACTTTTCCGAGCCTGGTAGTGGCTGCATATCAGTTTGTTTTTCCATGATTAACGAGTTTACGCCACGCGAAACCACCAACCTTGCGGACCAGTGTCTTTGCGGGCCCCTTTAGGACCTGATATTCTGGACCTATAATCCGAACATGTCGAAGTAACCCATATAAGACGTTCACCAAGTTGTTCGGCCGTGGAACTGTGTACACCATCATAGACTCCGTCTAGGAAATTCCTCTGCGGACATCCGGGTAAGAAAATTGCCTTCTGTTGTGTTGTAGGTGACGAATAGATTCAATTTCTTCTTCGCCCTGTAACTTCTGCAAAAAATGGCACAATGGCCAGAAATTATGCCGCAAACGACCCGTGCGTTATAACGACTAAGTTTTACCAGAGAGGTTAATCTCTTCTTGCTGAAGCCCGGCCATAGCAGCCTGGCCATTGTGCGTCTGTTTGCTCGATCGGCAGCTTCATCTTCTATCTTTTTCCGTAAGGAACTGATTGAGGTTACTACAAAAGGGAGAGCCGCGATAAGTGCAGCGCCGACCCTTTCCTTGCAAGCTCGTCAACCATTTCGTTTCCTTCGATATCCACATATCCTGGTACCCAGGAGAGGGTCACCGCATCGGCTCTAGATATTTCGTTTACGAGTGATTTGCAGATCTTCACAAGCCTCGACCTGATTACAGCAGAGTCCAGAGCTTTAACGGCTGCCTGGCTGCCTGGCTGCCTGGCTGTCTATACAGACAGTGATCGTTTCACCAATGATTTTACTCTCGCGAATAATTTCAGCATCCTGATGGCTGTGACTTCGGCCTGAAAGACGCTGCAGTCGTCATTTATTCTGAAGGAGTGGTTTATTCCTAGGGCTTCACAATAAACTCCGACAATCGTGCCAACGTCCATCTTAGAACCGTCGCGTCGCGTAGGTATAGAACGCCGGCTCCTTTTACTCTTTGGTTCTTCTGTTCTTCCAGTACACTCTGTCGGGAATTCTTGTAGTGAATCTCCTTTCAAATGCTAACATCGGGTTCATGTGATCCGTTTCCGTCGATCCAATGGTAGTCCTCCATCGAGACAAAATGGACGCATGGCCGTAAAGGCTCAATGACCACAATCGGGCTTCCCTCAGTCCTACAGTGGATTTGCCCGGCAGACAGCTACAGTATATATCAAGCGAAATTAAACTAAGCATGGTTTCCATTGCCGCTGTTGGTGTTGTTCTCATTGATCCCATGACTCCGATACACGCTGGATTTTTGTGAGGTTTTAAAGCTGGTATTGCTTCTGATGATGATGTTTAATGGCCTGCTAATTCCGGAACTCACTCCGGAACAGAGCAAATATTTAAAAATACAAGTAAGTCAGCTCAGTTTTGATAATACATTTCGCATACACGTACAAGTGAACGTCATCTGCCTCTCCATTTTTGAACTGCGACGCATAAGAACTGTGAGGCTGTGTAATTTCGACAGAAATTAATTACAAAACCGTCTGCTTTATGTTTCCTTTATAAGACAACCAATCGGCTAGTAAATTCTGTTCTACATTTGATCTCTCCTCCACTCTAAGACTACGTATCATCGACTAAATCGTAAATAAAAATCTCCATCTAATGTATTGTTAAAGATACAAAATGAGATATCTTTTCCTCTCCGTTCGCATGATGGTATCTCATTCCAGATAATTCAAATTCCAAGCCTCCCACATAAAATTCATCATATTGCTCCGAAAAAGTAAAAAAAAAAACATTTCCACTACCATCACAATGGAAATCGGAAGCTTACTAGAGCGTGGCCAAAATGAGTTTACTGACCATGCTGCATTGGTTCCCCAGGTTGTGTGTAAATTGGAGAGATGTGTATTTTTGATCAACTATGAGATTAGGGTACACGTAATGGCTTCTAACATGCTCTTGGCTAATTAGTCAAGACGTTCGATATCTATTACCTTACACAGTTCATTCCCCCTTTTTTTCTTTTTATAATTACAGCTGTTGAAAGCGTGATACTGGACTCAAGATGCTATCTGGAAGGTGGTGGTTCAGCGGAGAGTTTTCTCGCAAGCGAAGATCTCGAAGTTGGTTCGGTAATCGGAAAACTACGTATCAATGGAAATCCTGACGAGGAATTGGGTGATATAAATTTATCTCTAAGAGAACGTGATGCACCAGTTGAGATAGTACCCGGAACCAAAAATATAGTATTGGCTATTGAGCTGGATAAGGAGGGTGTTAAAGGACCATCGTCGATATATGTAAATGTAATTTGTGTACGGAGGCACTCTACAGACCCGGTAAGTTGCAAAATTAGTTAGAATAAAAGCAAGAAGTCATTAACCAACCCTCATTTATCCACGCTTACATAACCTATATTCAAGCCACTCAAAGCAATTCATCATGTGTGTCAGAAAAAAAAAATATTTTTCCGCCACTTTATTCACCGAAGTTACTTCATAAACCTTAACAACGAATGGTTCCATTAACCCCATCACACATTTTACATCCGCAGAACTCTAGTAAGCCACTTCTTAGCACCCAAAACCACCCCTATCCAACCACTTAACAACCCCAAATAAAAGTCCAAAGCACAATTCTCAACTTTGCACTTTTCCCGCTCACTAGAGTTGACCAATATTCACCCCCAACCCTAGTCACCCTCTCACCCATTTCTCTATAAAAAATAATGGGGGTAAGACTTTTGTTGATGCATTCTGATTGCAAGGAGCAACAAATAAAAGGCCATTGACTCCGTAATGTCAATTAACATGCAACCTCGACTAGACTGTTGGTTGCTCATAGAAGATTAATTTTTTTTTTTTCCACAGAGTTTCGTCATCCCAGTGAATGTACGTGTGATAGATGTCAATGACAACGCCCCACAGTGGATTGGCACCCCATACACGTTAACCCTATCCGAGGTTACTGTGCCGGGTACGCGGATTCTGCAAGGTGCTCGGGCGTCGGACAATGACCAACAGGGACCGTTCGCAACGGTGGAGTATCAGGTGCTTCCGGGACCATTTTCAGAGTATGTTCAGTTCCTCAATCCACTTGAAGGAACTCTGGTACTGAAAAAGGCCTTAGACTACGAGGTGATGCATAATTTTACGATTAAACTTCGAGCTCAGGATCAGGGTACCCCGCCGAAGTTCACTGACACCATGTTAAGGGTTGTCATCACAGATGCTGATGATCAAAATCCCAAGTTCCTACGAGAGTCCTATAAAGGCGAGCTACCGATCGATGGACGACCGGGTGAGATAAAAATCCGTCCCGAGGCCATCAAAGCCGTCGATCAAGATGAAGGCATCTGTGCACCCATTCAGTATTCCATTGTACAGTCACAAGATACCAAATATTTCCGAATTCATCCAAATACTGGTGCGATCACCCTCCTTGCGCCGATTGGCTACTCAGACTTGGTTAATGGTGCAACGTTGGTTGTAAAAGCGACGCAGATTGACAACCCCGACCGGTATGCTTTGACAACGGTCACTTTATCCCGCCCCGGTACACATAGCGATATGACAACCTTGGCTTTTGTTCAGAAGAGGTTCTCCATGAGGATTCGAGAGGATATTCTAATTGGAAATCGAATATTAGCTTTACCAACAAACAAGCCTGGCAAGCACTTGAGGTACTACATTCCCGATCCAGTGCAATCACAGTACTTCAATGTGGGATCACTAGGCGAAGTCATCCTACAAAAACCCTTAGATTATGAGCAGGCTACTCGTCATGACTTCATAGTCGTAGCAACAGATGGCGTTGCGAATGCTACGGCAGAGGTTAGCCTTGAGGTCATTGATGTCAACGATTGGGAACCCCGGTTTCGAGAGACGCACTACGAGTTCGTTGTACCAAAAAGTGTAAGTCAAATGTTATTCAATAACAGTAGCTTTATATTTATAAACTTTTTTATTTTCCAGCAGAGCCTACGATCTCGCGCAGAGAGCTTTGATGGCGTTATGATAGGTAAAATCGAAGCCGCTGATGGGGACCGTAATGATAAAATCGAATTATCACTCAGAGGTCAACACGCTGGACTTTTCGAAATAGACTCATCTGGCAACCTATACATTCGACCCGAGATGCCAGTAAACGAATCAACAATCCACATAGTAGCTATTGCCACAGATTCGGGAGTCCCTCCTCGAAGCACATCTGTCCCTATCACCGTAACAATGAAGGGCGTAGCAATGGCTCAGACATCTTGGGCTTCAAGCATCCTTGGAATGTTTGGAATACTTGTAGGAATCTTTGTTATAATAATTTTCGTCCTCTCCTGCTATATTATCCGATCAAAGACGAAAAGTAAATCATCTAAAGCACGGAATAGAGTCCACAGTCAACCACATAGTGCTGTGTCTTCAGCTAACCTTGTGGCTCGTCCAAAAGTTCCCGCTCACAATGGTCTTCCCAGGGTGAAAACTACAGCTGGAGGTAATGTGACTCTAACAAATCCCATCACAAATGGTCACGGCGGATCTGGCAGCAGTCTAAGCGCTGGAGCTTCAACTATTTTAGCAGCCAGCCTCGAACGTGAAGCTCAACGTGAACGTGAACGCGAAAGACAACGTGAACGCGACAATTATGCGGCAACAGTGAGAAGTTAGATTTCACAATTGATAAACCCATAACTTTCTTGTAATTGTTTTCATCCATTTCTAGGTATTGTATCTCGGGCGTCCGCTAACGGCCAACTCTACGATGGCGAAATGGAGCGACATTCGATCGCAATCCACGAGACTTTAGAACATCCAGAGAATAATAATAAAAAGACAGCGTGGGAGCCTCAAAAATCCAATTTATTATCAGCTACTGAAGATATGGGCTCATCAGAAAATAATCTAACGGTATATTTTTAAGTAGAATGTGTAGTATAGTTTTAGACAGTAAAAAAAAAAAGTTTAAAAAATGTACAATACTCCCTTCTTAGCCGTTGTAGGATCTCATTTTGTAAAAAGTTTTTTCACATAATTACTTTTAGTTGCTCTTTCTCGTTTTGTTATGTTTAAATTATTTTTGAGGAGAAGAACAAAATAAATTTACGAGTATTGTCGTGTTTAGATTTTAAGAACATTCCATTGTAAAGCTTCCGAAGAATTTTTGTACTTTTTTCCTATATCTGAAAATAAAAATGAGAAATTTATGATAAGACTGGATTCGAAATTAATCGTGATATCTTACCATAGCTTCTTGGGAGCTACTATGATAGATAAACTTAGAAGCATCTGCATGGAGTCGGAAATCGTATAAAAACTTTCTCCATTTTCATTTAGAAACCTTGCTGTAACGTCTTAAGTTTCAGCTTACTTACTTTACATACCATTTATTCGTTTTTAACTTGGTCATCTTTCCTTTGGCTTTATTCAGAGCAGGTCCACCTCTTTTTTTCTTATTGACTGCAGTCTTTTTCTCTTTGTAGCTCAGCTCTACAAGCAGTGTTTGATTTTTAGAACCGGTTTTCAACCAGTTGGTTCTACCAATATTCGAACGAATTTTAATGTACAGGAGGCCTCTTGCCTCGACAGACAAATGAGAAAAACTCTGCTTAGTAATGAAAGATCGATTAAATTGAAAAAGTTTCGTTATTCAGTCGAAAGATAACCAATGTTATCATTTTGCCTGGCGGCCCATTAATTTATTGATTAACTTCCTCTTTGTCTTTGGATATCCAACAAGCGCCAGATCAGACAGAGCACAAATTGAATTGAGTCAGCTGTGTGTCCTACGAAGCTTTAAGCGTTAGAATTGGATAACTCGTTTCAGATGGATGATAAGAATAGATAGCTTCAGGCTTAATCCGTAAATCATTCTGGAAAATACAAAAGCGTAGATAATTCTGCTAAGTCCATACTGTAAGGTCATATCCTATTCATATCTCCTAGGCATATCTCATTCAGTCGAAACGGATTCAATAAATGAGCTGCGGGGGGTTTGAGTACGTTTGCCTGTTTGGTAGTTCCCTTAAAAGTATAGCTGTTCTGGTTTCCCTGGATCATGTATATGTCCATTACTATCGGCTTTCTAAACACCGTCCACTCCAATGTGGCCTGGATCTGTCTAAAGTAAATTTGCTCTAGTTTTGAGTTTGTATAGGCATACTATCTTGAGATTTTTTTCATAAATTTAATTAGATTGTAACAAAAAAGGGGAACCAAATTCCGTAGCGCATTCATCCTTTTTCGTCCATTATACTACCAAGCAATAACTCTTTAATTTTGGTGTAGTAGCGATAGTGGTGTGACTGCGATTGTTGTTCTCTCGACGTTGATCGAACATTCACCGGTCAAGTCACAAGCAATACACTACCTACATTGCGTGACTTACCGCCTTGATAGTGTTTGACATAAATGCAGTTTCTATTGCGATATTCACTCTCAAGGTAAATTAGGGCTTTCTATCGCCTTGGTTCTTGGCCGAACACTCTTGCGCCAATTCTTGCAGCTGTTTTCGGTCCATCTGCGTACAATTCTAGTTTATATGTTCATAGCACAAATCCCACTTTCTTTTTACTTACTTTCGTGAAGTTCTTGTTAAAGCTGTATTTCTCGGTCAAATCATATCTGAAGATTTGCAACAGTGGCACTACTTTGTCTTCCTTCCGGTCTCTGAGCCCGATATATTACCCCGTCCTATTCCCATCGAAAGAGAATGAAACTACTTCAAAAGCTTCATGGAGACGTGGCAACACAAAAAATAGTTAATCAATAGATAAATTCTAGGTCAGCATTAATTTATTTCACTATAAAATATTTGTTTTCTGTTCATCAAATCGAATATATTCAACATTTTCTATATTTACAAGAAACCTATAGACTGGACAATCACACACATAATCTATGGCTAGTCTGTATCGCTATCTGAGGGTGACTTTTCGTCTTTTTTCTCCTCATCAGTCTTATAATGACGATATTCCTTCTTTAATTCCCACATATTTTTGTGCGGGTTCTTCATATTATAATCACAGACTTCTTTTAGAATCTCCTTCAGATACCCAATCGGTTGCTTGGTTATCTTTACTAGATCCTTAATATTGTAGTACTGATGCTTTTCAAATGCATTGAACAACATGTCCAAGACAGCGTTTTTATCGTCACGAGCCTTTTTGCCTTCGGCCTTCTTTCGTTCTCTGTACTCAATCTAAAAGTGAAAAGGTGCTTGAATAAAGGAATCCGACACAAAAATAAAGTCAATTTTACATTGTGTTTATGATCCTTGACAGGTTTGAAATTCTGAACAATTTTATCGATCGCTTGCACTCGCCTTTGTGGCACTGACGCTTTACGAATTGACTCCAGTTTTAGTTTCATGTAACAATTATCAGCGATTGGGCGACACTCCAGCTTTTGGACGATCCTACCCTCCATGTAGAGTTTCTCTGCTTCGGGTACAACGTCATCTTTCGATGATTCCTTTGGCACCGCATGGGAGAACACGCCGAGTGTCTGTTTTGTGACTACAGACACATCTAGAATGTGTTCGGTTGGGATTTTCTCCTCCGGATCAAGGTTAACAACAGCTTGTGTGAGAGACAGAGACACTTGAGCTTTCTGACCAGGGGTTTTGCTTATTCGTAATTTGCCTACGTCCATATTTGAGGGGGCCTTTTCCCATTTGTTGGCAATGTACTTAGGCACCTTAACTAGCCACACGCCACGACCGGCATTCGACAGATCGAGCTCTTTGTCCACTTGAGGTTTCTCTTTTTCTTCCTTAGACATGTTACTTTACACTGACTTGTGTGTTCTTGATTAAAATGGATAAATAAATGTATTTTTAGATGTTTTCACTGAAAAAAAAAGTCGTCTGCTTTCTCCGGCAGAACTTCTTCTTCGTCTTTCAATTTGGAATGATGCTTGTTGCTTCGCGCTACCGCCGGGTGGCGTTTGACATTTGATGCCAAAAACAGCTGAGTGGGCAAATTTGTGTAGTAAGCAATAGTGGAGACTTTGAGGGTGGTAACAAATTCTTAGCGTAAGAGATGGCTTTCAAAGTAAGGCTCATACACATTTTGAAAATCTGACTAAAGAAGGTTTTGAATGGCGAACACAATTAAAAAAGTCAGGATAAAGACTTAATACCTGAGAAACTGTACGATGTTGACCAAAAATTAATTTAATTTATTTATACATTTCCGCATTGACTGACCGAGAGTAAAGCTGTCCTAAAATTTCTTTATCTGGCCCATCTTCAAAAAATGCAAACGTAAGGCATACTTACCCAAACATCCCATGAGAACTTCCTACATTAGTTCCATGTTTTCAACTTTTAAGGCCGATCGAATTTTCTACGAATTCTGATGTCCTTTTTCCCAGATTGTTCTATGTCCTGTTAATGTTTTTGTCACAGAGCCTGGTAATAGCTTCTCGCTTTACCTAAAGTTTAATATGAACTACATTACGGATCGCCCTACAGGGCCGCTATCTTGTAAGCTAATGATCTCTATGTAAATCAAAGCGGTGGACTTTGGGTAGCAATTTAATGGAATACGTGTTTGGTTCTATCCGTCACCAGACTAATAATCTGTAAAAATAAGTACAATATATTGCAATTAAAGCTCCGTTGCTTACAAGACTTTCAACAACTTCCGTGCGCCCTTCTGGCTTTAGTATTTAATTATTTTTAAATTTTTTCTTCAATTAATATGTCGTTTGTCAAAGATCCAATTTTACTCCCCAATGTACTTAAAGCTTGGTAGTCAAGTAAAGAGAATCATTTGGGTCTTGACGGACCAGAGCCAATCAGCCTGGTTTTTCGTAATGCGCTTGTGCAGACTGCGTGAGCTCCTCCGGCACATTAAGCTTTTAATATTACAGTGTCATCGCAGCACGCTTTACGTCTTAATCAATTGTTTTCCACAGATTTTAGATGTTTTTATTATGCTTTCTAACTCCCGTATTTTCTATAGTTGCAACTGTTGTATCCGCATTTTTTGATGTTTTTTTTTTGTAGAGTTCCACAACTGATTCTTAAGTTTAACTCACCCTATTGTACTTATTATATACACAAACCAACCCAACTAATCGCTGTCAAAATATGCACCTGTCACATCCCACGGCCCGTGGATTTTTTCAACATCAAAATATCAATAATGGCGCCGCCGGCCGCAAGGCACCGATATAATGTAAATAAATCCGATAATCATACGTCCTTTTCCAAGAAAGCCTTGCGAAAAATCGTCAAGGAACCTAAGGAATCGAAAAACAAAGATAAAACGTAAGTACCATAGTAAAAACCGTGAAATTTTCTCTTGTGAATCAGCTAGGCCGCTTCCACATCAATACAATACCTACTATCTCTCCAGTCAGGCACCAGTATCGTCCACAAAAGCAAACACAATCGTCCCCGGTGTTGACACCGCATTCAAAACATTTGTCAGTGCACGACTCTGCAGTGCCATTTGGTCCTACATCTCTGACTGCGATGAAACGTTCAATTATTGGGAGCCCTTGCACTATATTATCAATGGCCATGGGTTGCAAACCTGGGAGTATAGCCCACAATTTGCACTGCGCTCATATACATACCTCTTAGTACAGGGCGTGCCCGGATGGATCTATCAAAAACTGTTTCAGCCATCGCCTGTGTTAATTTTTTACATGATACGTTGTATTCTCGGTTTTGGTTGTGCTGTCATGGAGCGATATATGTACAAGTAAGTCTTCCTCCTTCCACGTAATAGTCTGGTGGTAACTTTAACATAATTTTTGCATTTCAGAGCTATTTGCCGAGAGTTTGGGATACATATTGGGAGATTATGGCTAATTTTTCAGCTGTTTAGTGTTGGAATGTTTGTTTCAAGCACGGCACTGCTTCCCAGTTCGTTCTCCATGTACTTTGGTTGTGCAGCATTGGCAGCTTGGTGGCAACAGAGCTACAATTTAGCCGTTTTCTTGACTGCTATATCGACGTTGCTTGGGTGGCCATTTGCAGTGCTGGTGGGAGCTCCAATAGCCATTGACATGCTCGTCCGACAACGAATGTATAAATCGTTCCTAATGTGGGCGTTAATCTCGGCAGCTACTATTGGTATCCCGATGATTGTGATTGATTCAAGCTACTTTGGAAGAGTCATCTTTGCTCCCCTCAATATTGTGATATACAACGTTTTTACTAGTCATGGACCGAATCTGTATGGAACTGAGCCACTCAGTTATTACCTGATAAATGGATTTCTTAACTTCAACGTTATTTGGGTAAGTCCTCCTTCAGTTCTCGTGAATTTCATTTGCTAATAAATCTCAATTCAGATTGCAGCACTAATAACCCCGGTGATGCTCCTCATCGATTACTTTTTTGTACCGGCGAAGTCGAAGAGCACCTTGCACTTGCCTCACTACCTAAGTTTAGCTCCCCTCTTCCTCTGGCTTGCAGTATTCCTCCTTCAGCCACATAAAGAAGAACGCTTCCTCTTCCCAATCTACCCGATGATTAGCCTCTGCGGTGCCATAACAGTTGATGTTTTCCAACGAATCTTTTTCCGCCTGAAAACACTTTTTACAAAACTCGCTGCCGGGGCACACTACCTCGACCACACAATGTTCATCCCGGTGCTCTTCATGTTAGTCAGCACCCTCCTGGGAATGTCAAGAGTGTTCTCACTATATCGGAACTACCACGCACCAATGGATCTACTAATGGAGCTAAATCAGGTTAAAACTGCTCCGGATTACAACGCTGACCGCATCTATAATGTTTGTGTAGGCAAAGATTGGTATCGTTTCCCTGGAAGTTTCTTCCTTCCGTCAACTAATTTCCGCATTAGATTCCTCCAGTCTGAATTTAAAGGGATCCTTCCCGCATACTACGAAGGTGGTGTGGATGCCACATCAATAGCCCATCCGTACTTCAACGACATGAATCAAGAAAATGAACACATGTACTTTGACTACCAAAAGTGTCACTTTTTAATCGATCTCGATGAAGGCAAATACACCGAACTAGAGCCAAACTACGCTGCCAGACTGCGAGAGTGGTCAGTGCTTAAGAGTTTACCATTTTTGATACAAGAAAAGTCACATAAACTATTCCGAGCGTTCTACATTCCATTCCTGACAGATAATCACACAACCTATGGCAACTTTAACCTGCTGAAGAGGAAGAAATGGAAACAAAGTTAAAAAATGGCGAAGTCATCTTCTCAGTAAACACACAGACAATTGATAAAATACAGTTTTAGTTTTTTTTTGTATTTCTAATTAAGAAGAAAAGGAAGTAAACTATCTGAAAAATTAGGTTCGTAGACAACACCCAGAAACACAATACAGCAGAAGAGACTAAAACTTAATGAACCTGGCTCAGGAAGCATTTAATTAGACCTAATATATGTAGACACCTATTGGAAAAAGCGATAAATACATATACATATGTATATTATACATGCATTTCGATAGTAACAGATGTTTAAATTAATTTTTGTTTTTTTTTTCTATTTTGTTTTGTTTTGAAATCTAACAACGAGACATATTGACGTAAAATTGTGTTAAGTTAACCAAAGATTAAGCATATACATATGTATGTGAGAATTTTTAAAATGAAATAAATAAATTCTGTAAAAAATAAACGACTACTCTGTATTTCAACGAACCCCAACCTCCAATGACAAAACTGACTGAGCGTTGGGTGTGCACACTCAGAGATTCACGAAGGAGTTTGTATCATAAAAGCTTTTCAGAGATCGACAATGAATGCGACCACTATCCAGTACTACGTTCCGAGGAACTTCTTAGGCAGCAAAAGAGGTCGAAACCGCTGTCAATCATTTAGTAAAGACCTAAAGGCAAAAGGGTTAAAAGTGTTAAGGGTTCGAACATTCCACGTACAGATCCGAACATTGTTGTCTTTTTTTCGGGTACCAAGGCGACAACATGAGTTTTACTTCTTTCCGAGGCTTTTAGTTGCTTCGTAACAATTATCTTTTCCCATGATGGTTGTTAACCCCCAGTGAAACGTCATTACTGGAGGAACAGGCCCTTACCTGGACCCCTTGGTAGGAGGAGCCGAATAATCCGACCCATATTGGTTAATGTTCCGAATTTGTCGAATTATTCCATAAAGGGCCATCAGTAAATAATTCTAGAACTGTGGACACCACCGTTGACTCCGTCTAGGGAATTCTTCCACTGCCGTTCGGGTATGTAGCGTTTTAGTGAGAACTTTTGCAGCGTAATTAGTTACGACATACTACTCCACTTCGACCTGTTGAATGGTCCTGCCAAGTTTAACGATCGTATAACTATAGATTTCATTGCCGCAGCCACCCGCTGCGGCTAAACTTACTCTATAGAGGGAACTGGTTTCTCTGTAGGCACGCCACCAGGCAGGGCCTATTCGCTAACGACTTCTGTAAAAGTTGCATAGATGAAGAAAAGGAAGAAACCATACTTCATCTTTTTTGTACTTGCAAAGCTTTCCCCGCTCGTAGGAAACTGCATTTAGGAGTCTACTTCTTCAACAACCTTGACGAACAAGCTAATGCAAGAATTAGCAGCTTCCACGGCTTCATCACTAGTTCCTCTTGCTTCAACTGATAGCTCTTTGGAGATGCTGATCCTTGCATTTTACTGGTCTAAGTGACGTTGCATACTACAGCCTGCCACGACAAGCTAACCTAATGTTTTGACTCATTTTTATGATTGTATTTAGACAAATGGACATTTCAGAACGTCCAAATTTAAGTGAATCACAGAAGTGTTGCTGTGAATCAAAATAGCATCCTTTATTTACGACGCACATTTTTTTGATTTTTAGGAACTCAGCCTAACACCCGTGTAGGGACGGGCTAAGACTAACTCTGCACTGTCCCCAATGAGTAGCGCTTGTCGTAAAAGGCGACTAAGGGGAGAAATAACTTCTAAGCTATTTAAAAATTCAGGTGAGTCTAGCGACACATTTAACATCTTCAAACTGTCCCGCAAGTGTGCATGCGAGCCCGTGGGTTGACACGACGAGATTATCCGTGTCATAAAAGGAAAGTCAAACAACAAACAAATTCGCTAAATCGATCAAATCGGCAAACCCCACAGTCGGACCAGTAGAAATGCAGTAAAGTGGGGAGTTTATGATCCCTGTAATTTCGTGAGCTACAAATAAAATCTTTTTATTATTTTTTTTAATTTTTTATTTGGTTTTCTATGTACATAATTATGAATAGCAATTTTTATTTCTCACATTCTTTCTTTATATATATATTTATGTATATATATTCACGTAGCATAATATGCTCTCTCAATATATCAATATTAGTGTATGTGTGTGTTTTGTTTTATATTCTTTTCTTTTATAAATTAAACCTAAACCTAAAAACATAAAAAATATATTTTTTTCCTTCCTTTAAATAATACAATAAAGTAAATAATTTTTAGAAAGGTTTATTATAGTATAGTTAGTGACTTTCTCGAATATTTAGATTTATTTTAATTTAACTTCCTCGTTTTATTATTTTTATCACAAGCGAATATCCTCTTTTTTCATATACGAATAATTATAAACTCTTTTTTGTTCGAAAATTTAGATTTTAAAAATACCCAAATATAATAATAATAATATGCAGAAACAAATGAATTCATGAGACGCAAGGATTCAGATTTCTTGTCCCTTTTTTTTTTTTTAAAAAAAAAATGTGAATTTCGACAGCTCATCACTTGTTGAGGAACAATCTGGTTACGTGTGTGTTTGAGTGCATTGGATGGAAAAGTTCATCAAAATAAAATACATATGATAAAAGAAAAAGGAAATAAATCCGAAGGACTTTTTAATTAATTTTTTATCTTTCTCTTTTTTTTCTAATCTAATTTTTCATCAGCTTTGTATTTCATTCTAAAAATTATTTTCTAATCTAGAAAATAAGCATTTTTACGACTTGATTTTGTTATAATCTGTTATATTTTGTTTTTTTCCTTTTTTTAACAATGAATGCAGTCTTTGGGATAAATTTTAAGTCAAACTAATTATTTTTGTTTTATTGGAGAAATAAATAACCAAAAAAAAAAAATTAACTTTTGCATCTTTGGACATTTGAATAAACAAAAAGAACAAATACTGAACGAATAATAAATAATAGATTTCAAGACTTCCTTTTTCTAGATCCAAAAACAAAAAAAAAAAAAATATCATGATTGGGGGTAAGAGGGGGATGTGGTAAACCTAAATATATATAAACACTAATAAAAAAAAACTTGTTCACTTATGTCATCGTATTGTATCGCAGCGGACTGCCGCCTTCGCTTCCCGTTGGACTAGAGTCGGGAAGAAACTCACTGCTTTCGCTCTGCCTCCGCTGTGGGATCACATCACGAATACTATCAATGAGACGCTGCTGGAATGTCTTGTACTCCATATCGACGGATTGAGTTTCGCCGAAGTTAAAGTCAGCTACTTCGACATTGAAGCTGGCGCGAAAGAGAAATATTTAAAATTAACTATGAATTTGGAATGAAAATTCTATGAACTTACCGATTTCTACTTTGTATGTAGTAGGCTACGCCAAAAACGATTAAGATGACTGCAATCAAGCTGAATGATACAGGCACCACAATAACAGAGAGTTGCGATTGCTTTTTCGCTGAAAGGGAAAAAAGGCATTTATAAGTGAAAATTTATGTATGTGTTCAATACCGATAGTGAAGCCTAAGTTTATTGCGACACCGCGTATGTTATTTAATCTAGTCCGACCGCAGTTAAGCTGTACATAACAAGGACATGACACAAAAAAATAGATATTTAGCTAGACAGACCCGCAAATCCGACTCCGGATATTCTGTTGGACGGAGTAATCGTTTTGAAATGCGACAAATTTACATAATTGGGCTCAGTCTTAAATTATCATGGAAATTGTGATGACGATGTTGCACACCGAATGAGCGTGGGGTGGTTAAAATGGTGCGAAAAATTCTGGAGAAAACCCTAGAAATCCATTGATACCCACCACCTATTTATCGATTTCAAAGCTGCGTATGACAGCGTGAATAGAGATCAGCTATTTCGCAGCATGTCTGGTTTGAGTATTGCTGCAAAACTCATTCACTTATGAGGGATGACGATGGAGGACGCCCTCTACTCCGTTAAGCCGTTAAGGTCGGAAAAAACAACACCAAGACATTCAATACCACTAGAGGTTTTAGGCAAGGCGACGCGCTATCATGCAGCTTCTTCAACCTGGTTCTGGAGAAAATAGTGCGAAATTCCCAGGTCAACGCATCAAGCACTATTTTTCACAAGTCAGTACAGCTTCTTGATGACACGGACGACATTGTCATCATAGGTAGTCCAGTCACTGGCGCCTTTGGAAAAATTGTATCAGAAGCTGCTGCTAAAATGGGTCTGGTTATAAACGAGGACAAAACAAAGTACATGCTTCTACAAATAACAGCTTTAACTTTAAAGTAGTAAAGGATTTTATCTACCTAGGCTTTTCTATAAATTCCGTCAACAACATCGGCACTGAAATCAAACGGCGAATAACACTCGCCTTTCAGTGCTACTTTGGCCTTAGAAGACAACTATGTATGTAGCAAGGTCCTTTCAAGGAGATCCAAGGAGACGCTATATAAGACCCTCATCACTCCCGTCCTGTTGTATGGTGCAGAAGTATGGACCTTAACAAAATCGGATGAAAGTGCCCTTGGAATATTCGAGAGAAAAGTTCTTCGCTCGATTTATCGTCCTATCTGCGTTGAGGACACATGGAGGAGAAGATTCAAACGAACTTTACGGGCTGTACAACGACATTGACTTTGTCAAAAAGATACGCATTCAGCGTCTAAGGTGGGGAGGTCATGTAGAGCGGATGAGCACCTATGCTCCAGCATGAAGAGTTTACGAACTACGCAGAAGAGGACGATCACATCTTTGATGGCGTGCGCAAGTGAGGGATGACCTAAACCAACTCGGTGTGCGCTACAAGAGACAGCTAGCCAAGGATCATGCTGGCTAGAGAGGTTTGTTGGTTAACGCCCTGGTTTACACCGAACTTTCGCTGGCGCTACAAGTAAAGTAGGGACAAATTGAAGGCAGATTCTTTTGTGTCGTTTAACATGTCTATCCAAATTAAATTTATCCGCATTTACAAAATTTCCTTTTCTTACTCACCTTCATAAAAATTAATTGTGACCTGATTTACAGATGTAGCGATTGGATTTCTAATAAAGAACACAATTGTCTTGCTATCAGCGAACCATCGTCTTAATTGAAACGAACAGCTGCTTAAATTAGTCCAAAGAGAGCAAGTCTCATTTCCAGTGACATTGTAGGGTGCTGCAACGATATAATACACGATATACATATGTATATAAATGGTACACTAAATATAATTTCATATCATACCATCATAAACATTGTAACAGTACTCCAGCGGTAACGATCCTTTACAAGTTAAATCCAAGATCACAACGTCATCATGTTGCAACCAGTTCTTTCCACTTGATGAGAAATCTCCAACCGGTACTGTAAGAGACCATTTTTAAGGCACAACTCACAATCTAAAAAAAATACACTTACATAGCGATACAACCCTCCGACTGAAGTACCCATAACTTTTCTTAACATCAGCAGCAACCGTGCTCTTATTGAAACACACATATGGCAAGTCCTCAATCAACGGATTAATGGTCGACGCTGTCGATGACACTTCATCGGGCAACTGCCGTTTGATCGTTTGTGGCAAATCGATACCAAGAAGCTCTGCATTGGCTGACGCTGTAAGATTATTAAAATTTGCAACCAAAGCGGCCGTATCCCTCTTTGCTCTCGAATGCTCTGTAGTTGTTGTGGTGCTATTTGGCGCCACTGTACTTGTAGTTGTTGTTGGTGTAGTACTTGTTGTTGTTGGTTTTGGAGTGGTAGTAGTTGTTGTAGTTGTAGTTGTCGTAGTGGTAGTTGTTGTTGTAGTGGTAGTAGTACTTGGCGTTGGAACTGGTAACTTTTCAAATGATGCGACAACCAGTGCCTCGATGTCATATGTCATTTCTTCTTGAGGATATCGATTTATATAAGTGTATCCATCGGTTACTCCCAGATATGTACAATTTTGGAACCAAAATGTTTGAATGTATGTAGCGTTCCTATTCAGGAACTCCAAATCGTTTTCGTTGAGAGAAATTGTGTGATTGACCGGTGCTCTAACGGAGACATATTCTTGTTCTCTGACTGTTCCATTTTGTACCAACGCCATTTTTCCATTTAAAAGTTCAGTAACTTCATAGTGAACATATTTATCCGCAATGGTAAACCAGAAAAGTACATTTCGCTCGACCCGAAGTCTTACTATGTATCGACCGTTTCGGTACTGCCCTTTGGGATATTCAATTGACCAATTGCTGTATGGCAATGCTGATCTAAACTCCTGTAAAATGTGAAAGACATTTTAATTTTAGAGATTCTTGTGATATTAATTAGTAAGTATAGTAGCCTCGAAGTTGTAAGAGTAATTTACTTGGGTAATAGACCGCCGGCAAATAATACGGCTACCTAATGACCAGCGCGGGTTAATCAGCCACAGATGCAATCAAAAGTATAAGAATCATAATGGAAAAACATTGTGATGTTTTAAAGGATGCGCATATGGTGCTGGTTGATTTTGAAAAAGAATTTGACAGACAATCAAGAGATCTGATATGGGTGGCGCTAAGACATCGAGGAGTTCCTGAGCCCTACGTATAGATAATCATAGACATGTATGACGGAGCACAGACAAGAGTAAGATGCCTCGCCGAAATCACTGAAGAGTTCCGAATTAAAGTCGGTGTGTACCAAGAAAGCGTCTTAAGTCCTTTGCTATTTATTGCAGTCCTCTGGGGATTTTCTGCTTGAACGTGTCTGTGACAAGCACTTGATGTATGAGTGAGTATCCAAAAAAGACAGAGTACCTGTACTGCCCATTCTCTGATCCACTCCGACCTATTCCAGACATTTATTTGACTGGAAAAGGGATTTCCAAGCAACAATTGATGACGACATCAATCATCGTGTAAGCGTAGGATGGATGAAGTGGCAGGAAAACTGCTATCTTCAGTGACCAGAAAATACCCCCTGATTTACACCGCAGCTGTTTATCCGGTGCTCACATACGGTCCGCAAGGCTAGACAATGTACAAAAAGTATGAAGGCAAATTAACGACAGCAACGGATGCTTCGCATGACAAGCAGGAGTAACAAAGCTTGATCGGAATAGAAATTCAAAGATGCATCAAGACAAGCAAATAAACCCAAAACACCTCCTCTGGGGATCGTATGAGGATCAAAATACTGTTTCTGAGTGAACTAAGAAAATTAAGCTAAACATACGCACATAATTTCTCTTACATCTAAGAACGAAAGAACAGGAAAGGTACGCAGTAAGCCAGCCTCATTTTAACGCACGCAGATACTGGGCACGAACATTTATTCCTGTATGCGAGGAGGTTGAATGGAGGAGATGTAACCGCGAAATGGCCACATTAAAAGGACGAACAACAATACTTCAACAAATGTGATCTTCGAATTACAGCCCCCAGTTTGGGAAGACACGAAATATCGAACCTTCGTTTAGAAAGTAGCATGCTCGAGATCTACTAGGATAGAAGGCTACATACCTTCTCCTACGTCACGAGCATTCTACGTACAGCGTGCAAAAACTACTGGAGAATGTGTCTTTGTTTAGTTTTAGTGTTAATCGTGTTGATAACACATGTTTAAGTTTTTTCCCGTATACCTAACACAAATAAATACCTAACACAAGAAAGCAGTGATCTCGAAATATCGTGATTGTTTTTAAAAAAGGAACCTTATCAGAGCGACTAATTCGCTGTGTGAACGAAAAAGGGGCGTGTACATCGAGAAAGACTATCCCTCAACAATCATCCGAGAAATGCAGGCGTTCTTTGGATTTTTTCCAAAGAAAAAACTTTGACCAGGACCAGTTGGTCAAAAAAAGAAACGACAAATGGCTGTGTGCAGAGCCTTCAGATGTCCCTCCTATGATCCACACCAAGTTTTCTGCCAGTGTAATGGTACTTGGAGTAGTGAGCAGTCAGGGTCGCTATGCCTCTCTGCTTTTCTCACAAGTTCTTCCAATGAATGTAACCGAATACATCAAGGTGCTAGAGGCAGTTGGAGAGACAATGTAATTGAAGGAAAACCATAAATGTTCCAGCAGGACACAGCACCAGGACAAAAAACTGCACCAGCTCAGGAATAGATTGCCATCAAATTCCATGATAACACCAAACTTATGACCACCTAACTCAACAGACCTTTATCCGTTGGATTACTCTCTGTGCAGTGTAGTTGAACATAAAACCAGCAAATATCCCCGCAACACCATCTAAGCTGTAAAGGATGGCATTTGTCCAAGTCAGGGTCAACATCAAACGAGAAATTGAAACTGTATGGATGTTGAAGCTGGTTTTATTGATCAAATATGGGCTACAAACGTACATATGTATATGTATTTATTTATGTGACAGATTATATTCTAGTAAATGTTCCCTTGCATGTCAAATCGATATTCATTAAGACCCCTTTTAATCGTTAAGGAAAGCCGATTAATGTTCCAATTACAGACATTATCAGTTGTAATGTTCTGTTTCGCACAAAAGGAAATAAATAAATAAAAATTGCATACAAGCTGATAACCGTCGACGACTCGTTATATTTTTGTTTTCAAATGACATAACGCAACGAACCAAATAATGAAATAATTTTCATCGATTAACAAGTTTCATTTTTGTTCTTGTATACATGCTAAATAGTGTTGATTCACCTCTTTATTAAGCCGGTCAGTCAAGGTCAATCTACAGCAAAACGGCGGAAGTTTCAAAAAAAAATGTTTGCACAAGCACGATAGCGCTACATTCGAGCTAATAGAGATAGGAAACAAATTTACCACATCAGTAAGGAGTGAATCTTTCAAACTCAATTAAAATAAAATATCAATGGGCTATGCTATGTGTGAAAGTTTTACCGAAACCCTACGACGGTTACTGTAATCGTGGAGTGGATACCAACGGCGTAGAAGCAAAATTTTCTGCAAGGCTCACGATGATACGATCTTATAGGTCAAATTTTACGCTACGCTCAGTACCACCCTCTACTGTGGGAGCAGAGGGAAATGAAGCGGTTGACAAACTAGGAAGAGAAGAATCGGAAACCGTATTTACCCGCCCCTGATCATTTTGGGGGCTGCAAGAGACTGCAAAAGAACGGAATTTTAGGAGAAAATCGCTAGACTAAGACAGACCAAAGATCTTATCGGGAACTATAACCGGAACAGATGTAAGGTATGTATAAACATCAATTTATGTATAAACGGCTGCTAATCCTTACAGGCTTCCTGACGGGTCACTGCACACTTAAGGAGCACCTCAGGAAACCTCAGGAATGTGGAACACTGATCCATACAAGAAGAAAACACCTGGATGCCTACTAACTATTGGAAGAAGATCTACCGTTGTTAGATCCACTCAAGATACTCCGATTCATCAACGAAATCGGTCTTATAGTCGAGTATTTCATCAAATAGAGCTGCACGCCTATAACCGATCTGTATAATAAATATATATGTATGTAGGCTATAGTACGGCACGTCACGACTATCATTCAGTGTTACGTCCCAACAGACGAAAACGTTTTGTCTGTAGATGGCAGGGAAGGCATAGTAAATGGCTTACTCAGGATACCAACTAACAAAATGCTTTAAAGCTCGCATTGCAGATACCTTAAAAGTGGGAACGAACAAACTATCGAATAAATGAGATGAGATGTGCAGCGTACCATGACTACTACTCACTCCTGGCCACAGAAGCAGAGGAAGTAGCGACCAGGGGCGATTGTAAAACATCAAACAGCTGGCAAATGGAAACTGGCTTTCGAATGGTAAAAGTATTGCCCGTAGGGAAGGGAGGGAAGGCATAGCTGTGGCTTACTGAGGATCCCAACGAACAAAAAGTCACGCCAAGGCCACAGCAACAGAGAAAGCTGTGACCAGGTGCGACAGTAGAACATCTAAGACCTGACAAATGGTATTCGCTCTAGCTTACACCTGATAGAAGTTTTGGATGTTTCGGATAAATACAAGCTCAAGTAATGAATGCGATATCAGATTGTGCTGCCTTCCAATAAGGATGAGATCACTATCGCGATTAAAGTGGAAGTACTTGATGGCTTTCCAACGAAACTATAACGAGCCTCTTCTATCTGCTTCTAGAGAGGGCTTGTGAGGCAGAGAGTTTTCCTGAACAGGGAGTGATCGTCAAGCTCCCTAAAAAAAAGGAAGTCTCATGGAATGTGAAAACACGAGAGGGGTATTAATGCAGAAGAGACATTACAGTTTCCCGGAATGTATTAGTAGCCAGGCACCAAACAGAACGGCAATCTAGAGCAACCTTGGAAGTAAATAAGTAGAATTCCAACGATTTCATTACGATATTACAATACATTTCGCTCAGTAGAAGTTTTCCTACGTATATACTCATTATTGCCGTCTAAAATATGATTCCGTGATCTGAGGAGCAAAATGATTGATCTTTCGGGGAAGACACTTCTAGAAGTGAATCACCTCTTTAACAATTAGCAGAAGTATGTACACTGTACTCCTTGATAAGCGGACACCGACGGTTCCGAAGAATTTGTCCGCTTATGAGAGGTGTCCCTCTATGAGAAAACAAACAAAAGAACCTTTTAAAGAAAGGTTCTTTGAAATTTGTCCGGTTATGAGGGGTGTTCGCTTATGAGGGTGTCCGTAATGAGAGAGTACACTGTATATTGATGCGAGACTCCTAGCTTTATTCATTAGACGACCGTTTAAAGTCCGATTGATTTGGTATTCTAACGCTTATTTAGATGAGCTTAAATCGATTTCAAAGCCGAATATAATAGAATTTATAGAGACGAGCTAGAGTACGAAACTCACTACGTAAAAGCTAACAAAGATTACCTTCCATGTTTTTCTAAAATAAATAAATGTTTGCCAATGAAAAAAAAAACAACAATTAAATTGGCAGATCTCGGCGATTTGACAGATCTCATAAATATGCCAAAAGAAATTTCTTGGGCTAAAATTCGCAGCATGGGGAAATTTCTTACTCTCTCGTGAGCTCTCTCTTCCGCGAAAAACTACAAAATTTCGTAGATATTCGCTGTTTTGGACAGGTACGGGAACAGACCTATAGATACATAAGTGGTAACATGGATGTAGCGGCAAATAAGCGTAAAACTTAGTATATGCTGTCAACAAGAACACAACACAAACGAATCGGACCGAATGTCACAATGGACAGATATATGTATGTACGAGGGTGGGTAAATAAGTCCCTGAAGCATCTTTCAAATTGTCTGTCAAATAGTTTTGTTGTTACAGCCATTCGAAACAGACGCCGACGAGAATTTTTGTAAAAGTTCTCTTCCACCAGGACAACGCACCGGCGCACAAGTCCGCAGTCGCAATGGCAAGATTGAGTGAACTAGGTTACGAATTTCTGCCTCTCCCAGCATATTCTCCAGACTTAGCCCCCTGCGATTATTTTCTATTTTTAAACATGGCTCATAGGTAAAAATTTTGAGTCGAATGAAGAGGTCATCATCATCGAGAAATCGTATTATTTGGAGGGCACGAAAAAAATTGGAGAAACGTTGGACAAAGTGTATTGATTTCATTATGTTGAAAAATAACAAGTTTTTTTTACCGAAAAGAGTGTTCCCTATTCCAATTTTCAGGGACTTATTGACCAACCCTCGTACGCTATTTCGAAATAGCAAGGGATTTTGTCGACCTTAGCTCAACAACACCAGAGCAAAGATTATACAAAAAAAACTCTTTTAATCACAGTTTCTTTGGGCAATGAGGTCCTATCCGAAACAACCAAGGAGTCTCAATATAAAACCCTTATTATCGGAGTTCTAGTTTGCAGTGGACGCCGTGCCTTAAGTGGTTAGTGCGTTGGATTGCTAAGCGGGAGGTTCGACATTCAGAATTATTGCAGAATAATTGGAGTTCAATTCAACCGATATCGTATGTAGTTACTTGCTCTCCAAAGACACGGATAAACTTACGGAAACTCCCATCAAAATTAATTTCTTGTACATATGTATATTGGTAGATGACGTGATAAAAAAAACCGCAGCAAGTAAAAACCCTCAAAAGCAGTCGGAATCTTACCAGTTTTTTATTTTTTTCTTAAGCACAATGTATGTATGTACATCCAACGTGCCTTTCTAGTAATAGCACAGCGACATCGACGAACAATGCAAATCGTTGGATTCATATCGAATAAATTGATAAATTAATAAGACATCATTTACACATTTTTGCCACATTAATAATCAACATGTACACGCTGCTCACATCATTTAAAGATAGAAGGCATCTGCGTTTAAATTATATTGGAATTGTAGAGCACAGTATTGTGTCGCAATACTGTCGCAAAATTTACAGCTAATAAAGAGTATACATAGCGCAAATATTTACATGATAAGTCAAAATATGATTCATACTTTTCAATATTCGAAAAAACGCATAAACGTCGGTTGCTATCAGTGAGGCACTTTTATGTAAATCTTTTCATTATTTGCAGATGCCATTAACAAGATTAATCTTCACTTTAACCGGAATTTGAAATCGTCTATTAATTGTTTGGGGCATTAAACAAACATATTTTAAAAAAAATACCAGTTCCCAACAGAATTCTAAAGAACTCCTTGAAATTTCCCACTCATTTGCATACGCTTCATGCCGCGTTGTGACCTGTTGGTAAACAGCGAAACTCGATGTCAGAATTTTCATTATCCAGATAAGATAACAGGTTGTAGGCAGATTCAAACCTATTAACAGACAAAACTCGTTCTTTATAAAAATAAAAGAAAAAAAAATTAAATTTGCTAAATCGGATCGTTGCGTATTTTATTAAAAAAAAAAATAAATAAAGAACCTTCTATCGTAAAAATAGAACACGATTGTCCATTAAATCCAGATTCAAGTCAATGAGCGATAAGTGGATGTATTGTTGTTCCAATAGTAATCGCCACAACTAAGCAGACTTCAATTCATTTCTTGGACAATCAATGGTCATTCATAGGCTTACTTACATAAATCATCGACTTCATTACAAAATAATATTAAAAAAGTCTTTTAAATTGCATTTGATCACGTTTTATACCGAGCACACTTCCTTTTTTTTTTTTTTTTGATATCGTGTGCGTCTCTTCCCTCCTACACACTAGTAATAATTTAGCAAAAATGTATAATTTATGCATTTTTTAAAACGCAAACAAAGAACCTCTATAATAGCATCCACGTAGAAGCGTTTAGGCCAACTTTTCCCCCGATAGATCACGATAGAAAAATTAGAATTTGCAGGTACTTTGTTCACCTTTACGATTATGTTTTGGTTTTGTTGTTGTTGTCGATATATATTTAAGAGACTTAATAACAATAATAATACGCTTACTCACCGCTGTATGTTGGGGATCAGCGTTATCAAACCAGTTGTATGCGTAGTTTCCATTTGGTGCAATTTCTCCATCTTTGTAGAGAGTTGCCGTAAAATTCACATAAGCTCCTGATATTGATGCTTCCGTATACTTAATATCAACTTCAAAGGCTTTCACTGGATAGTTTTGAAATTCGTTTATTTTTTTTTTTATTCGGGGCAAAAGAAATTTTATTACGGAAGGGCATCACAAAATTTTGGGTGGAAAGAGAAAAGTGGGCGGATGTTAGATCAATGAATTTTACCAAGAAGCTTGGTGTAATTACCTGAAAGAATTGTAAACAAAAGCAGGAAGGATGCGGACTTTTCTGTTTTTAGCATATTGCTGATGCTTATGCACTGCAGAATCGAAAGTAATTTACGATATTTTCAGGTGCGTTTTGATCATTTGCATGGAAATGAAACAAAAAAACTGACGTTTTAATGGAGGTTGACAGTTGTTGGGTTGTAACTTGACAGTTTGGGTTTTTTTTTTTTACGACAGAGGAAAAAAAAAAGCTGGTACTGCCAGAGGAAAGAAGTAGGGTTTAAGGTGTATACATAAACAATGTAGTTTGGTTTTGAAGTTTTAATAACAATTCTAATACATGGTACGTTTTCAATAGACACAAATGCTGCAATTTGAAATGATAAAACGATCAAAACGTTATCTAACCGTTGGCGAAACATGGATTTATATCTACGCTCTTGAAATGAACAGTCTGAAGTTCAAACATAGGAGTTCTCTTGGGAAGCATGCTCCAAAGGAGGCCAACATGGTTCCATTGGCCGGATAGGTCATGGCCACAGTTTTTTTGGAATCGGGTAATCATCGATAACTATGGAAAAAGACAAACAGTATTATTAGTCTTTACTAGAAAGAATAGTCATTACTGAAACAAGTGCCTATTTTGATGTTCTTCATGCAATCCTTTGTTCTAAGGCTTAAAAGGTCGAAATACCTTTGGCCTAAGTGTTTCGAACAAAGCGAAGACTACTTTGGAAAATAATCTTCAAAGGTCACTGCATTATCATTTGGGCACCTTATTCGTCGGAATTACTTAAACCTCGAAGTGACGTTTGCCAAAGTGCATTATTTTTTTTATTGTTTAGTTTTTCAAAGTTCTTAATACAATTTATTATTTACAGCTGTAACTCCCTGGCAGTTTCTGACGCAGATACCAGAATCACACGTAAGTTACTCGTTCACATTCTGATTTTCCCCCTATAGTTGGCTCATTTGAACTTCCACCCTAATTTGTTGTGTAAACACCCCGACCAACAATTCGATGAGTTGTCATTTTTGGTTTGTCAAAAAGTTGATTTTCCTCGACGTGTGGCATGCCGAGAAAATTTCCTAAATCAGAAATTTCATAAAAAACTACAAAAAAATGTCGAAAGACACTGCAAATCCAAAAGAAGCCATTATTAAGACAGCTTACGCTGATGTTCATAAATTTGGACAGAATGGAGAATTCGAAAAGGCTATAAAAGCCGTAAATAGAAGTGAGTTCACTCTATACATACTTAGAAAGTTGTAATTAATTCTAATTGCCCATCCCCTCTATTCACAGTCCTTGGAGTCACCCCAGATGATCAAACTGCACTTCATTGCAAAGTAATTTGTCTGATTCAGGTATCTAAGCTTGACGAAGCCTACAAGTTCATCGAAAAGAACAAGTTGAACACTTTAATCTTTGAACGGGCCTACTGCGAGTATCGTCTAAATCAGCCAGACAAGGCTCTAAAGACCATTGATGGTAGTGGTATTACACCTTTGCCACCAAATTTGAAGGAGCTACGTACTCAAGTTCTCTACAGGCTGGAGAGATTCGAGGAATGCTATGAATCGTACAAGGAAATCATCAAGAACACTACGGATGATTATGAGGATGAAAGGAGAACTAATTTAAGCGCCGTTGCTGCTAATTTGGCGCTGGACGAGGTAAGCTAATTGCTTAAATTTCTAAAATTATATGAAACAATCTAATTTTAAGACAAGAGAGCTTCCAAATCTCCCGGAAGACACTTATGAGATGTATTTTAATGGAGCCTGTGCTTTGGCTAATAGAGGCAAATACGTTGAGGCAGAGAAAAAACTCCGGGCTGCAGAGAAACTGTGCCGTGAGACGTTGGAGGAAGATGGCGCTTCTGAGGATGAAATTCGAGAGGAAATCGATGTCATTCGGTAAGAAATCTATAAACTGTGAGACTTGACGATCCTTAATGTGTTTTTTTAGAGTCCAAATATCATTCTGCCTTCAAATGCAAGGTAAGATCAAGGAGGCAGGTGTTATATACGCCGATTGCTTGAAGAACAAGCCTAAGGATCCTGCCTTGGTAGCAGTGGCCAGCAATAACTCGGTGGTCATTAACAAAGATCAAAATGTCTTCGATTCAAAGAAGAAAATTCGCTCTGCTATGGCTGATGCTTGCGAGCATAAGTTGACTTCCCGTCAGAAGAAGGCAATCGCCTTGAATAACTGCCTCTTGGCATTGTTTACCAACTCTAACGATTGCCAGACCCTATGCAACAAGTTAGTGCAGATTTATAGCGAAGCTGAGTTCCAGGCTTTGCTTATTAAATGCAGTCAACTGGCCAAGGACAAGAAATACAAGGAAGCAGTGGAAGTGTTGAACAAATACGCAACCGACAATGAGGAGAATTTATTTGCGACCAAGTTTGCCATCGTTCAACTACTCCTGCTGCAGGTGAGTCCCTTCTATTTACTTATCTCGAACTTTCCTTTTATTTGAATATTTCTAGGGCAATCGCAAAGAAGCCATTGAGGTTCTGCTCTCACTTGGAGAGTCTAAATATAAACCAGGGGTTGTGTCGGCCTTAGTCACCCTTTACTTAGGAACTGACAACAAACAAGCTGCCTCGGCACTTCTCAAATCCGCAGTGGATTGGTACAAAAAGAACAACGTAAGCCAAATCTTTAAAAAGCCTGTCTGTCACTCCTTACGCTCCAAATTTTAGGTTAGCAGCGCTGATTTATCAGACATGTGGCGACAAGCCGCCGAATTCCATCTTCGTGGCGGTGCCACAGATACTGCTGCAAGTTCGCTTGAGGAACTCCTCAAATTGAAACCCCACGACATGAAAGTTCTTGCACAGTTGGTCATCGCTTATGCCCAAATCAATCCGAAGAAGGCCCTCGAAGTCAGCAAGAAGTTGCCAGCACTTGAGACGCTGACCACAACATCCGAAATCGATGCCCTGGAAGCAGCGAATTGGGTAATGAGCACTAAGGCGGCCAAGAAGTCAGCTAATGCCAAGATCGAACAATCACCAAGCACCCCTGGAGATGTACAGAAGAAAAAGAAAACCAATCGCAAGAGGAAAGGTAAGTTGCCGAAGAACTACAACGCCGAAGTACCACCAGATCCAGAGCGTTGGCTGCCCAAGTACGAACGAACTGGCTTCCGTAAGAAGAGAGATCGCAGGGCAAAGGATATCATTAAGGGATCACAAGGAATGTCCACTGGAGCAGCAGATCAATAGTGAGTTGACCGTCAGGAAACCTGCAGACACCTTCTAATATGTTTTTCATTTCAGTGACATGTCAAAAGCTCAAAATCTGAGCAAGAACTCGCCAGTTACTCCAGTATATCAGGAGGTCACACCTGGACCACGCCAGCAGCATCGCAAAGGCGGCCATAACAAGAAGAAAAAGGGCAGGCACTAAGCCGTAAAATGCATTTTCAAACCTATTTTGTATGGAAAAATAAAAGTTGACTTGATTCTTAGATAAAATATTTTTCTTTTTATTGTGCTTTCTGCTTAGGCCTAACCTTGGTTAGCTGCTTTCTCCCTAACATACTCCGTCTGGGTACCCTCCTCTTTGGTGGTCCTAGCATTATACGAATGAAGCTTCAGAGTTTCTAACCATTTTATCATCGGCTGTTCCTTGTGTTCTGTCTCGTAGATGTTGGAATAGATGTACTTCTCGACGAATTTTTCGATTTCTGGCTCCAATTCATCCCAAGTGAGTGGTTTATGGATACCATCTTCACCATATCGATCGTTGTAACGATCATAGTGCACTTGATCAAGTACTAAACCCAATCCGGGTGCCATTGGCAGATCCAATTCTTCCACCGAAAATGCTCGGTTGATTGTCCTCTCTGTTGTGTTACCTCTAACTATAGCAATGGCCAAGCCGACCATTTTTCTGATTTGATGGAGCATGAAACTCTGTCCCTTTACCTTGAGCGTGAGGAATTCAATACCCTGTGGGCTGAGGAATGGTTCACCGGCGGTGAACGTCAAAATGAAACGTTTCGCTGAGGGATCAAGGAAACCTCTAAAAAGAAAAGAGAAATTTAATGATTATTCGCAGTTCCCATTGAACTTACTTCTTGCTGGTAAAATTGTGATAGTTCCTTGTTCCTTCATAGTGCCGCAAAGTCAAGTTCACTTGCTCCAGTACATCCTTGGATATACGATACGTTTCCATATTCAATTCCTTTGTATGATCTTCAAAGGCTACCGATGGTAGCGTGTATGTGTATGTCCTAGCATTACACTTATCTTTTGCATTGAAACCTTTCGTGACACGTTTCACGGCGAAAACGCGAATCACCTCTGGCAGATCCGCATTGAGGGCATTCACATCGATTTCTTCAGCTGCATAGAATTTATCATTAACTCATGATTTATGCCGAACAGAAAATACTCACGCAACTTAATAGAGCATATTTGTCTGGCTGCAGATACTCCCTTGTCCGTTCTGGCTGCACGTTGAAACTGTGCATACTGGGCTTGATTGAAACCCTCCTCAGAGATCCATTTGTGTTTTAACATTGCAGTGAAGAGATCCTCTTCGATTGTGCTCATTCCGGGATTACGTTGCATACCGTAATAATTGGCACCAGAATAGCCCATCAGGATCGCACTCTTTTTCCTTTTGATTCGATCTGCTGGATCAAAGTCAGCACGCCTTTTGGCAATTTCCTCCTCGCTAAGCTTTGTTTCAACCCATTGGCGCTTTCTAAAGCGTGATTTGCGGTTATCTTTTTTTAGTTTGTTCTCCTCTTTACGCTCATTAATGGCATCGATTGCTTCCGACATAGCAGCGGCAAAACTACTGGTGGATCGTGTTAAGCGGTCTGCAAGAAAAAGTTGAGTCAGGTCGCGCAACTTGAATCGGGAATGGAAAATCAATAAAAAGTCAATTCACCTGCCTTAAACAGAGTTAAGAGTCTAGCACAGTATAACATTACTTTTTATTTAATCCAGAATTTCTTGAGTACCCTTTGGAGAGAAATATTCCAGCAGGCGCAGTAAAGAAATATAGGAACGTAAACACACGTGGGATGGGGCGAAATTTTACGAAACTTTAAGTATTGCCAGATCTGAATCTTGTAAATCGCTGAAATAATTATTTGTTCTTCAGAGCGGGTGCATGCTGGAATCCATTCTGTTTTTGTTTGTTTTTTTTAGGAAAACATAAGAGAAGCAAGGGACATTGTTTTAATAGTGGTTAGATTGTCCTTTTCTCTTTTCAGGCCTTTTAATAGGTAAAGTGCATGTGATTATTTTTTTTTTTTTATTGTGAGCGATCATTGTAAATTCGGGAGGATAAGGTAAAACTAATAATTAGATGAGTGTCTGGTTGAATGTTGGCTCAATCAGATACTGTACAGGTCATAATGGGTTCGTTGGAGCATTCCGCACGAGGAAGAGCTCAAAACTTTTGGCCATTTTGCATTAATGTTTCGTTCATCATTGTTTCCATTTCCATGCCTCGTAAATAGCTACAAATATGGGGATGTAGTTTACTTCAGCATACCTTCGACTTGGCGATATTTTAAAATTAACTAAAATTACTGTGCCGCAGTGGAATAGGTTCTGCCTCAAGAATAGATTCAAAAAATCGTGTGCTGAACTTTGCAAAATTGAGTGATTGGACGAAAAGAAGAATGCTTTAGCGTTCATCTCTTAGTCTTTTTCCGTCTGTAACCAATCCCTATAACTGGGTTTCCTGACTTAAAAGGACATTGTACTTTCTGGTATTGGAATTCTTTTTTTTAAAATCGTTTTAAAGAACGATGAGTTTTCTTCTGGCCAAAATATATTCCGATCTGGCACTCCTCCGAAGTCTACTACATTTTGGAGATTTTATAATTCAATCCGTCACCTGTCAAACGTCAAAATAGTGCTATAACCGAGGGAGAAAACTAAAATTTTTAAATAAAAAAATGTTATCCTTCCTTCGTGCGACACGCAATGTAATTGCGAGTACTCACCTTCAAGCCCGGAACATTTCCACCACATCGTCATTACTCCTAAAAGAAAGTAAGTACCGTACCCATAACACCATCCAAACTCTAACCTATTTCTTCATCGTCCAGTCCAAACCAAGCAGGAGAATGGTGTTCTCGAGTTTCAGGGAGTTCAAGCCGCCTCACCACGGTCGGAAAAAATGCTAAGCGCCGCATGTGAACCAAAGTTCTGTCCCGAGTGTACCTTGGGATTAAACATCAAACACACCGATGTCCTTATCCTCAGCCAGTATGTCCGGTCAGATGGTTGTATGCTTCCGCGTCGAATCACTGGATTATGTCGCCGTCAGCAGAAACGTATAGGAACCCTTGTGACAATGGCACAAAAAGCCGGCCTTATGTCCAACCTTACACCAGCGTGGAGTAAAAAAGATCCAAAGAAACGAGCTGGATGGAAAAAATTCAACAAATACTTCTTGGAGTCAACGATTAAGGTTTAACTATACTGCAATGTTTTATTGTTTAGTTTAAAGTTCATAAATAAACTACATTAAAAGTAAAAAACTATTTAAATTCAATTCTCCTCCAGTAGTAGATTGTATGTATCCAGTTCCAACTCGTCATTGAGATCTAAATCTTCGTCGTATCCTAGGAAATCTTCATCACCAAGAATTTCTTCATTTATTGTATACTCTTCTTCGTTCTCGTCACGGAAATGATTCATTATATGAGCTGAAATAACGAGCAAACTTTATCCAAACCTTAGTGGGATATGACCGGTGCAGTTGACTTACCTCCCAACGACTGCCGATACACAAACGATTCATCACAGAAATTGCACTTGAAACGTTTCTCACCAGTGTGAATTGCCTCGTGCATTAGTAAAGTCTTTCTCAGGGTGAATGATTTATCACAGAAACTGCATTTGTGTTGCTTTGAACCTAGAAGATGGACAAATGTTGTGTGAACTCATTTCGAAATCTTTCAAATTCTTTGCATACCTCTATGAATGTTTAAGTGTACATTCAAGTTGGACAGCTGTGCAAAAGTTTTATTGCAATAGATGCAATTATAGGGTTTTTTCTTCAAGTGCACCGCATCCACGTGGAGGTTCATGTGGGTTTCCTTCTTAAAACCAGCTCCACATTGGGGGCAAAGGAATTTACGTTCGCCATTGTCATGGGATTTTTTATGTCGGATGAGATCCATAGCGCTGGTAAATTCTCGATCGCATTGCGAACACTGAAAGTCACCGTTTCGAATACTGTCAAAGTTGTCGAAATGCACTGTGTGCATGTGGTTTCCCAATTGGTAAGCCTGACGAAAAGCTTTTGAGCAGAATTCACATTGGAATGGCTTCTCGCCAGTGTGGTTCATGGTGTGGAGATCTAAATGGGCCTTTTGATTAAAGCGCTCACCGCATACCTCACACTGGTATTGTTTGGTATCGGCATGGAGCCGTAAGTGCATGCGAACACCCGAACGATGTGTGAAACCTGAAAGGAGACAATAAGTTTTAAGAGAGAGGCAATTTGAATAAAGCGACTACTAACCTTTTCCACAGATTTCGCATTTAAATGGATGAGAATCCTTATGTGTAAACAAGTGCTCTTGGAGGCTTACCTTTTGACGGAATTCTGAAAATATGGAAAGTTAGAATATCATGTGGCTAAATAGTGACACGACAAAGAGAATATGTGGCCGTTCCAGCAGACAAAATATGTATTTCTTCACAATTCAAGCGGGCTAGCAACGCTATAGTGAACTAACGATTAGCTTAAGTTGGTGACAAAGAAACAGCAAGCTTCTAAGGAAAAGAATAATCACAATGTTGACGTCATTGGAAGCGAGATACGGATTTCTACGTTGAAACTAAACGTACCCTGAGCAGATGTAGAAAGTGTGATTGAATGGCATTAGGAGAACAGAGATCTGTAACATCTACTATGTGAAGTGAACGTTCAGAAAGGCCGATGGCAGTGGTCCGATGGCACTGCACCATTGTAAAAGAGGACAGTTTTTCAGGTGTTCGGGCACAGGGGGAGGCGGAAGGCTAGTGTGGGCTTAGAAGGAAAAAAAGTGCATGATCAATGCTTTTAGGTTAACAGTGGAACAAATAAAAATCTTACTACACAAAACGGCTCTTGTCTAGATAAATCCGGGAACAGCTCAGTGAAAAGGCAGTTTTTACTACTGAAAACCGTATTTTCTGCAGCTATTGAATGGCGCGGCGGTGATAGCAATAATAACGCAGTTTGATTGCTTCAATCCCGATAAATGTCATATTTCCCAAAAACTACCGCAATCGAAATCCAATCAGGCATAGACCAGCACCTACTGTTCTCTTAAGGTCGGAAAAGATATTACTGACAGTCCTTTACCCTTGTCAACTATTATTTCAGGGCGCGGCTTTTGAGACAGGCCTTAAAAGACACAGGTTTTTCAACGATCGTCCACCCACTCTATAGCCCAGATTTGGCCCCGAGCGACTTTACGAGGGTGGAGATTTGTAGATGAGAACGAGATAAAGGCGGTCTTAAGATGTAATTTTGAAGGCAAAGGAGAAGAGTATTGCTTCGATCGTATGCATTGTATGTTCGATGTAAGAAATGCATTTCGCTTGTCAGTCTTTCGGTTTCTTCTTTACACTATCTCTCGTTGGTAGCCTAGTACCAAGTGTAAGAAAATGAGAATGACGATAGTATTTACCAAGATAGGTGGAGTTTAAAGCATGAAGCAAAGAGTTTTAAGCATGGATAGCACGATATCCGTGGCGCGTAAAAATTTTATGTACATATCGTCTGAAGAAGATTAGACTTTTTACCTAGATTTACATAATTACCGGGAGGTGCTTATGAGGAGGTGTGAAGTGAATTTCTGAGGATGAATTTCGAAAAATTTTGTGCATTCTGGACATGGGCTTGGATTGACCTTAATTACTATAGTGACAAACGAGACGAAAATGTGCTACAGACCTTAAGTTGCGAGAATTAGTGTATAGGTTAATTGTTACCAAAAGATCGGGAGAATCAATCGCAGACTGTAAAACGGCGATGACGACACAACTTTCCATTCAACAGTAACGCTGATAGACCAAAATCCTATCAACCCGATCAAATTGAAGCGAAGATAAGCTTAAATCCATAGAAAATGTGTGGGCTGACGGCTTAGCCGCCTAACATCTGGAGAAAACGACTCGATAGGGAGCATGCCCCAACTCATCTCCAAAATTTGGTCGGATGAAGGTATGCCCGATAATTGGAATTTAGCATCGTTTACCCGATTCTCATGATTAAATTTAACTGTACAAAAGGTGATGGTGATTGATAGACATACTCTTAAGCCCTCTCCAGCTACAACCAACAAAAAAATCGCCTACGTAAAAGCAAGCACAGGTTGTCGTCTAAACAAAGATTTTGCCTCTGACATGTTTACTGTCTAATGGAAATGATACCCAAAATAAGTAAGAGACACTTAAACATCGTCGTTGAAGATCTCACTATGCTATCTAAAATACGTTGCAAAAGTAGATATTTATATTCATCATCATAGGTAACTAGCTTTGGATCAGCAATGATGAAATCCAACTTAGTTATGGAGACTTCCTCTTTGCTTTGCACAGGCCCAAAATAACGCCTTCACTGGCCCTGAACCTTTCTGTGAAGTAAGCAGAAGCAGCTTCAAAACTCCTGCTAAAGAGCTTGCCCTAAAAATTTCCAATACTATTTGGGTTGACACACGAACACAGATCTGCTCCAAATAACGCTCGCTGTTCAATACGAATATGAACAGGAGCAACGTTAGAGCTATAAACAGTGTCCACGGTGATTACTACTGTCTTAAAAGGTCTCCAAAGAGACTAAATCTTTCACCTGAATTTCATCGTTCAACTGACAAAAACTCTCTTCATATCCTTAATAAGTTTCCCGCACTCATTCACCTAAATCGGACATAAGGCAGTGAATTAGTCTCACCCACCAACCTTGCGGAGAAGCCGGAGAAGTTTTTAGTGAGAATATATGGCTTTCGAACATTATAACCTTTTTATGGCTGTCTTAGAAAACCTAAACAGAAAGGGAACGGGTTTGTCCCCTTTAAATAACATTTTTTAAGTTGAATACTCACTCTTTCCGCAGACGTCACAACCAAATGGTTTCTCCTTAGTGTGTGTCCTTTCATGATTTACCAGATGAATCTTCTGCTGAAAACTCTTTTCACAGTACGCGCACTTATACTTCTTAGGATGATGAGATCTCAAGTGATAATCAAAACTCCTTTGTGTAATTTTCTCAAATTTACTGCCACAAATCGGACAGGTTAAATCCGTTCGATTGTGAAACATACGTTTATGGCGCAGTAAATGATGTGCAGAACGAAAACTTTTCAAGCATATATCACATTTTGTGTTACTACTATCAGATGGCGGCTCTTCTACTTCCACCACCTTATCCACAGACTTTTCCTCGAAATTCTTATTGCAACTCGTTTTAAACTCAATAGGTTCTGGACTCTTAGCCTTAAATTCCAACAGATCGCTTGCATCAATTTGATTCGGATGATTGAAAAGGTAATCACTTTCGAACTCTTCAAAATAATCGATCTCGTGTACATTTTTCGCTAGAGTAGGGCTCTCCTCATCCTCTTCCTCCGAGCCAACATATTCAATTAATTTGCTCGGTGAAATGTATCCCACGCGGTCACCACCATCGGCTGACATTGGTAGTGTTTGTATCGTAATTGTACCACTAACATTTCCAGACTCATTTGCACCGCCTTTTAGGTACGAAGTTAACAATCGTTGTGAATCTATAACTTGTTCACGAAAAAGTTTCACTTGCACGAACTTCTCCACGCAATCATTGCACATTTGTTGTGGTAATCCATCGTCTGATTTTATCTAACAAGAAAAATGTCTGAAATAAAATGGTGTAGAGAAATATTTTTTTTTTGTTGGTTACCTCTAAATTCCAGAGAATAAATTCTTTGAACACCCGTGCAAGTTCCGTACTGGGTTCGTCTGCATTGCCACTATTGAAAATCGGGTGAAATGTAATGGAATCGTTCGGATCGTATCGACTGCATGCTCGGCAGGTTTTCTCTAAAAAAGAGATTTCTTCCAAGCAAATACTATGCGACATTTTCTCATTATAGGCTTTTCGAGTCGTGTGGTAGGTGGGAGGATTCTTTTTTTAATAAATTTTGCAACTTTCTAGATACCACGGCAAATTGTTTACTTTTTTTTGTGTGTACTGCCCTTCTGACTGCGAAACAACATATGAGAATTCTTTCAGATGACAAATGACACCTGATTTGTGGAGAGATGATTTGGGGGTTACATGGGCACTGTGGAGAGTAGTAAAAGGGAGACTATTACTTTTTTATTCAAATACAGAACTTTCGAGAAATATGTAGGTGCGAAGGCTATAAAAGCGCCTTTGTTAAATGGTTAATAGTTGAAAAATATAATAAATTCAAGATGAGAAAAAAAGCAGATATCAAGTTCAATAATTGATGACGATATGTAAAAATAAAACGGTGACATGTCTGGTCTTTGAAATTTTGGTGAATTATAACGCATTTCTGTAAATATTATGTACATTCCTGCAGTTGCTTCAGAAAGTCATCTTTTAATAAGTCATTAACAATAACATTTGCACAACAAATTATGTACACTCATCAACGAGTTTGTTTGAATTTACCCACTATGAGTGCACTGGAATATTTCGATCTACGTTGTATGGTTTAAATACGTTTCACATTCAAATCATTGGAATATTCGTACAATGAATTGATTAAAGACTTTGTCTCGCACTCACGTAGGATTAAGAAATATTTTTAATCCATAGTTTGCAACGCTATTTAAGGACTTATTGGTTGAATAGATTTTTCCATACATATGTATGTACATGTGCACACGCATATATTGTACATGTTGGTATACACATATAAAAAAAAAATTGAAGGGGGGAATCCACGAATAAGAAAATATTTCATCCAGTGACAATGTACCACTCTGATAGTTCTGTACAGTGTACTCTCTCCTTACGGACACCGCTTATAAGCGGACACTCATCATAACGGGCAGATTTCAAAGAAGATTTCTTTTAAAGGTACTTTGGTTTGTTTTCTCATAACCGGACGCCTCTCATAAGCGGACAAATTCTTCGGAACCGTCGGTGCCCGCTTATAAGGGAGTACACTGTACATACAAACATATGAATTGTGCTTAGCGACCAACGCTTTGCATAATGAGCTGATTCGATAAAAGTCGCTTGGAGTGACATATGTATAAGTATAATATCCGGAACTAAGCCGTGTCAGGCTTGTATTACTGACGCATTAAAAGTGGCGTTGCAAGAAAGGCGGGGACTGGTCTCAAGCTCTATGACCAGAAGAGACCGGATGAACATGGACAATCCCAAAAGGAAAAGAAACAGCATGACAAGATGCGCGATAGAGAGGGATCACTTACTAAAAGGAAAAAGAAGAACATTTCACTGCAACAAAGCCCGAGCGGAAACCTGTAGAGATGAAGAAGTACACCTAGAAGTACACAGGCACCAAGCCGGACGGGCTGGTGAGGCTAAGCTCAGGCAACTGTGGGGGTCACAGGTGGCGGATAGTGAACGGCCTGCAGAAATGGAGGTTAGCTGCGAATACCCAATAAGCAGTCCCCGACCAAGAGCGGCAGAGAAGGAGGGCGTGGCTGAAAAGGTCAAAGGAACCCCTATGAACTCTCTGTGACAAGACGAGTAAGCACCGTCTTACATATATGTGCTTCCCACCTCATGGTGGCTACGAGGGATACAGTTAAGAGCAAATGGCGAGATCCGGACGCACCCGCCACACCGTGGAGCTAGCAACTTCTCACCCCCGGAAGAGAGGTTGCACATACAAGGATGCAAAGGTCGCCAGTTGACCAAGAAGCAGCGTCGCAAAGGTGCAAGGAACGACGCGAGTCACCCGCAACCACGCAGAAATCCGACTTTCACAAGCTAGGTGAGCAAATAAGATGGCTGGTTGAAATGTTGGAAGATGGCAAAAGGCGCTCTATCCACCAAGCGATGAGAGACGCTATAGAAAGCATCAGAGCCCTTTACGAGCTCTCGGCGATTCAGTTGCACGACGAGAAAGCAAAAGAAGTGATCCGTCAGAACAACTCCTCACAAACTTCGCCATGGCTTAAGCCAACATCGGAGCCGAAGAGAAAACAGGCTGCAGACAGCGAACCCCCAGAGCCCAAACGGAAGCAGCAACACCCATTGAATGATGTTGCAGACACCAAACTACCGGAGCCAAACCTAAAACAAAAAAACGGAGTAAACGATGTCGCAGATAAACACCCGGAGCCGAAGCGTAAACAAAAGCGCTCAAAACTGGAAACGCGAAACACGAAAACTTGCGTGGAGACCCCAGTGACCAGGGAAAAACAACTCAACCCAGGCACTAGCCAAAAGCAAGCGACAGGAGAAAAAGAATGGCAAAACATCACCAAAAAGAAGGTCGCCAAAAAGAAGCAGCAAGATGCCAAAAAACTTAGACCCGACGCTATTGTCATTAAAGCGACAGGGACCCTGTCATACGCGGAGATACTACGCAAGGTGAAGGCAGACCCTAAACTGGAAACAGTGGGAAAGGCGGTATCAAAAATCAGAAGGACACAGAAGGGAGACCTTCTCATACAACTCAAGGAGACGAGTACTAATACCACCCAGCTTAAAGGCGTCATCAGTGAAGCTTTAGCGGAGCAAGCGAACGTAAGGTCACTTACGCACCACACCATCATTGAGGTTAAAGACATTGATGAGGTCACTACTGTAGATGACGTAATCGATGCTATCAAAGCCCAGTTTGGAGTGACAGTTTCGCCGACAGACATTTTGTCCCTGCGAAAGGCATATGGTGGAACCCAAAAGGCAACGATTAGCCTTCCTGCAGAAGACGCAGGAAAACTATTAGAAGCCGGAAAGATCAAAATCGGCTGGGTCAACTGTCGCATGCGCGAACGGACGCTGCTGAAAAAGTGCTTCAAATGCCTAGAATTTGGTCACCTGGCCTGGCAATGCAAAAGTGAGGAAGACCGCTCTAGACTATGTAGGAGATGTGGAGCAGAAGGACATATAGCGAAGAACTGCGATAAGGAACCATCCTGTATGTTCTGCAAGAAAGACCATCCAGATGATTCGAAGCATGTAGCTGGCAGTAACAGATGCCCAGTCTTTCGGAGAGCTATCACTAGCAAAAGATCATGAAGATACTACAAATAAATCTTAATCATTGTAGAATAGCCCAGGACATCCTAGCACAAACGGCCAAGGACGAAAGGGCGGACGTTATCATGATAAGTGAACCTTATAAATGTCCCGACGATAACAATAATTGGATCTTCGATAAGGGAAAACAGGCAGCAATATGGATATGCGGACGCTATGCTTTCCAAGAAATAAGCGATCAAACAAAAGGCTTCGTGCGGGCGAAAATAAATGGAATCCATTTCTATAGTTGTTATGCCCGACCTAGCTTGACGACCAGCGAATACCAACTATTGCTGGACAATCTAACCGCGGATGCACTTCAAAGAGCCCCAGTGGTTATAGGAGGCGACTTTAATGCGTGGGCGACAGAATGGGGCAGCAGAATAACCAACACCAGAGGACAAGTCCTACTGGAAACAATTGCTCCCCTATCGATTAGCATCGCTAACAAAGGTCGCGCATATACGTATCGGAAGGCTGGAATAGGCTCTATCATCGACATCACCCTTGTGAGCAACTCCATGCTGAGAACCATAAATTGAGGGTCAGTGAGGAATATTCACACAGCGACCACCAAATGATTATTATGGAAATAAAAGGAAAGAAACCAGTCGAGCCCCCAAAGCTCACGGGCCCAAAATGGAATGACAGAACTTTCGATAAGGATGCATTTGAAGAAATGTTGAACGGGGATCTAACCCTAAGTGGAACAGCGGATACCCTTGTACATCGCCTCACAGCCACCATCACCACCGCGTGCGATGCATCCATGCCTAGAAGGACAAACAGCAGGAAGGCACCACCGTGTTACTGGTGGACCGGGGAAATAAAAACACTTCGGGCAAGATGCCTACAAGCCCGGCGCAAAGTTCAGCGATCAAGAAGGAGACCAGACTTTCAACAATGCATGGACACTTTTAAACTGGCAAGACGCAATTTAAATAGAGCCATCAAGGAGAGCAAAACCGCATGTTTCAAACGCCTCTGTGCGGAAGCCGACATTAACCCATGGGGCTCGGCATACAGAATAGTAATGACGAAACTGAAGGGCTATAGAACTCCTCCAATAACATGTCCAATGATGTTGAGATCCATAGTAGAGCACCTTTTCCCCCAAATACCAGCTACTATTTGCAACATCATAAGAGAGCTCAATATAGCGACTATTCCCCAAATTACACTAGAAGAGTTGCTTCAGGCATGCAGCAAAATAGGCGACACCAAGGCGCCCGGACCCGACGGCATCCCGAATAAGGCAGTAAAGGCGGCTATAAAAAAGAGACCAGACATGTTCATAATGACGATGCAGAAGTGTCTCGAAGAAGGAACGTTTCCCGAAAAGTGGAAAATGCAGCATTTGGTCCTACTACCTAAAGGAAAGAAGCCTCCAGGAGAACCATCGTCCTATCGCCCAATATGCTTACTCGACACAATGGGAAAGATTCTCGAGAAGATAATCTATAATAGATTACTCGGGGTAGCAGAGGAGAAAGGAGCTCTCTCAGATCGCCAATTTGGCTTTAGAAAAATGCGATCTACTGTTGATGCCATAAGACAAGTAGTTAATATCGCAAAAGGTGCCATCGAAGGGGAAAGATGGCTCTACGGCACAAGGGAGTACTGTGCAGTAGTAACATTAGACGTTAAGAACGCGTTTAACTCGGCGAACTGGTCGTTCATTAGAAGATCACTCGCCAGGATGGATACACCATATTACTTGCTGCGTATAGTGACCAATTATTTCATCAACAGGAAGTTGAGATACTATACAGATGAAGGGGTACGATATTACAATGTCACTGCGGGAGTTCCACAGGGATCGGTCTTAGGGCCGTTATTGTGGAACATTATGTATGACGGCGTCCTGAGGTTAGCGTTACCTGGGGGGGTGACTGTAATTGGATTCGCCGATGACATTGCCGTCGTGACAGTAGCTAAACAGATTCGTGGAGTTGAATCTGCTACAAATGAAGCAATTGTCCAGATAAAGGATTGGCTGTCCACCGCCGGACTAGAACTTGCCGACCATAAAACAGAGGCCGTCCTCATAACTAGTCGTAAAAGTGTAGAGTTTGCCAACTTCCAGGTTGGTAACCAAATTATCAGGTCCAAAGAAGCGGTTAAATACCTTGGAGTAATACTGGACAACAAACTGCAGTTCAAAACACACGTGGACTATATAACCAAGAAAACATCGCAAATGCAGGGAGCTCTCTCGCGCATACTGCCTAACATTGGTGGACCTGGATACGCAAAACGGGTCCTACTCTCCAGAGTTGTTACATCAGTTTTGTTATATGCCGCCCCAGTTTGGGCGCATGTTTTAACGACGAAGGACACCAGAAGGAAACTATCGTCAACATACAGACTCTGCGCGCTAAGAACAATCAGCGGTTTTCGGACCATATCAGATGAGGCCGCCTTTGTTATAGCCGAAATGGCCCCCATCGACATTCTTGCAGATGAAATGTTGAGGATATACAACAGAAGAGCCTTGAGCCAACATGACGCCAACGGAATCAAGAGGATCAAAATTGAGGAAAAGGCAGCGTCAGCAGCTATGTGGCAAGCTCGTTGGGATAATACAACGAAAGGCAGATGGACACACAAACTCATACCGACAATCCAAGACTGGATAAGTCGTAAACATGGAGACTGCAACTATAACCTTACGCAGTTCCTGTCTGGCCACGGCGGGTACCGCAAGTATCTCCACCGATTTGGACACGACAGCTCACCATCTTGCCCCGAATGCCCAAATGAAGATGAAGATACGGAGCACGCAGTATTTTATTGCCCACGCTTCACGGCATGGAGAACTACTCTGCCCAGTCCGTCGTTACTCCTCGAACACTTGTTGGAGTCGGAAGAGAATTGGACGGAAATAAGCGCTCTTGTAACAATTGTACAAAATGAGCTAAGGAGAATAGAAAGGCAAAGAAACAGAACATCGGAAGCCTCAGAAACCGCAGAAACCTCAGAAGCAGGTGAACAGCACGAATAGCTTGATATGCTAACCAGCCCCGCGAAGTAATACCTAACGGCAGTCCCGTGGGGAGAGTGGTAGAAGTGTGCAGGGTGTGGATTAGTACGTAGGCGCATTCCTGGCATCGATTATTCGGGTCTGCGAATCGTGCATGCTAGTAGCCCGGGCTACTAGTATCTTTAGAAGATTACCACATCCCTTGGCGCAACCAAAAAAAAAAAAAAAAACACCTAGTAATAGACACAGCTTGTGCTGAGAATGTGTAAGAACTAATTCTGAAGACCAACATTCTGCTGTAAGGTCGGATTCAACTACATATTCAAATTAGATGATGATAATCAAAGCCTGCGTCCACCTGACCAAACTGAAGTGAGAATAGCATTATCTTAAATTAAGTCAGACAAGGCTGCTGGCCCTGTAGTTCTGTCTGCCGAGCTATTTAAAAACAGCTGGAAATGACCTGGTAGTGAGCATGGTTAGGTTAGGTTGGCTGTAGACCAGTAAAGGTCCCTTGTGATACCATTGCTCAAACCAATTGGCAACTCAGGGACTAACAAAACCAACCGGAGCTTTTGATAAAGCGATGGATGCACATGACGCCTAAACACGCCAGATCGCCAAGGTCTTCAAGGAAGGGGGACCCTCAATTGAGCATTCTTTTATGCGACAAAGCTGTGCAATTACATAGGATGTGAAGGATGGTAGAGAGCATACAACAACGCGTTTCAAAATCTGGTTAGATGAGTGAATGGAATCTTACTTAAAAAAACAGAGACATAAGAGCTTACAAATCTGCATTTCAACTACCTGATGGCCCCTATCAGTGCAGTGAAAAACTATTTGCGTGGTAACTTTGTATGTACATATGTCACGCATTGACTATCTGTCAATATAGAACCGATCGCCAACCTATGATAGAATCCAAAATCTATTCTCAAAAATTTCGAATAATCATGAACCAGCATCATTCGGTCCATTAATTCGTAAATTTCGTCTACTCTTCAATAATCGCTAAAATAGTTTACACGGTCTATAAATTTCACACAGGCATACGAAATACCACCCTTAAGCGCATTACTGAATAGACGAAATTTGCCACATTTTGTAATTAGTTTTGCTCACCTTCATAGATACGAAATAGTTTTTGGAAACATTTTGAATTATTTTTGTATGTACATAGGTATCCGTAGAAACACCTGAATAGCTACAGAATATTGAATCTTAATTACATTATAAATGTATGCTCTCTGGCACGCATAATTCCCTCATTTTCGTGGAATATCCTTTCAGAACTGAGTTTTCGAAAACAGCCATTGAGAATACTGCCATTGCATTTCGTTTCCGCGATGTGAGTAGAAATAAGTGCTGGGTACATTTAGGAATGTCAAAGTCAAATTAATCTGACTGACGTTTATAATTATTTTTGGGGGTATTAAAATGACTGGATGAAAGGAATGAGTACTTCGTACAGCGGTTATTTTTGTGACAATATCGTTTTTATGCTCAGTTGTGTTTAGAAAAAGAAGAATTATACTAAAAGCGAACTCAACTGTATATCCATTTTCTATTTAACCCCACCCGCCTTACACGTACTAGCTTTCACGGGATTTAATTTAATAACTTTATTTCCTGCTTAGTTTCACTTAATGATTTTTATCAGTTTATTTATTTACCTACACCCGAAAAGTCTTCTATTGCACTTTAGTGTCCTATAAATGTGGGAAATTCTTTCTATAATGCCAGAGGGAAAAAAAACCAAGAAAGGGAGTCATTTTATCACGATGTTCATTGCATTGTTTGCAGTATTTTTCCAAAATTTTTATATTAAGAAGAAAGAGAAGAAGATGAAAAGAAAAAAAAAAGAAGCGAAAAATGGATTTTTAGTACTTTCATCGTATTGCAGCCACGTGTGTGTGTGTACCATTCCTTCTCATCCACAATATAAATTCTATTACCAGTGTACACCGTGCAGTTTATTTGCAGTTCTTTAACTCGAAATTGCCTGACTATTTGGCGTAATATTTTTTTCCCGAGCTTATATAAAAAGAAGGATTGAAAGGACATGCTATTCTTATTTGACTGCACTAGGTGGCTTAACTTTGTGAGTTTAAATGGTGTCCTTATTGTGAAAATGGCCTTAATTTTGATTAAAATGCATCATTTCGAAGAAGTTGTTCTTTTAACAGATGTGGCTAAGAGAAATTTTAAATTACTTATGCAGAGTCTTTCAACACTCACGCTTAAACTTTGACAGCGCTGTCATTCTGTATGAATATGTTCTTGTGAATATAAAGCGGAATAATCTTGTGACCTTACCTCTGCCTTTAAACTGACAACCTTCCTTTAAGAAATTTTCATAGATACCAACCTGAGAACTATGCCTTAAAATATGTCCCGCACTTATAAACTTAAGAAGTCGAGCACTAGGCAGTCTATTTTGCTACCAACCAGACCCACGAAGTTTCACGCAACTGTGATGATGCGACGTTTATTGGCACTGTTAATGAACGTCACTGATGACCTCTAAAGAGTACTGAAAACAGTATACAACCTTGCTGGTCACGGCTTTGAATCTTAAATTATTCCGATGGCCTACTTATAACACGGTTTCGTACTCTGCTTTTCCATCCTGGGTAGGGAATGCAACTGTACTACTGAACGCCTTCACGAAGTCAACGAAGGACAGTTGTAACTGGGATCTGTACACGACACATTGATCGATGTCAGGCGTCGAAGGATCTCAAATTCATTTACTGATTTTTAAGATACAGTTTTTTTTTGGGTTTCTATGATGGATGAACATATTTACAACCTTCTACCTACATATTTAAACGTTCTCAGAGAAAACTTGAGGTAAAAAGCATGCAGTGACCGGCTAAAGAATGTGAATACGATATTGACTTGAGACAGTAAGCATTAAAGCTACGATTACACGATCAACAAAAGCCGTCAACGCATTGCCTCTCTGGCGTCACGAGAAAATTTGTCAATGCATCGTCAACGGTCAACTTGTCAACGCATGAAAAATTGACGATCATACGAAAGATGCGAGACTGTCAATGTCGTCACAAAATACGTTGATAAATGATCATTGTCAGTGGGATTTTTTCCCTTCTTTGTCAACGCGTTGAAGCGCAAAACGTTGACGATCAAACAACCTGAATACTTCCGAACATGTTGAGTGTTGACAAAGCGCTGGGACCTTGTTGACAGGAGCGAAAATCGGTATTGCAAAAAATCTCCGGCTGTCAACGCTTTGACAGTGCTTTACGCTGACGATCACACGGCATGAGCACTTTTGGACAGATTCAAATCTATAAAATGACATCTATTGCGGGGAAATGAAATGGCAGCGAAGCGAAGACACACACTTTAATTTAAAATTATAATACAAACGGTTCTAAGATGGCCGCAAAATATCGTTAGGGATGGTAATAGAGAATCCTTATGCGAATCCCCGATGTAAAACTACCAAGTTAAAATCCGATTCCAGGAAACATCTAAAAAGTGATATCAAGTTCCACAGTTTATTGGCGTTGCATACGCTGTATGGTGTGTAAGTATCTGCCTTTTGTACTGCAGCTCACCGAAAACACATGACAATCGAATGAGTTTTTCCATTTTATACGGTTCACTTGTGCACACATTTTCTAGTCAGTTTTTTTCAATAATATCATTACCACCCGCAGGGTTATGCCTGACACACAAAACCGAATCTTTCAGCCATAAAATGGCGATAAAAATCAATGGCGGTTGCCAGTTATAGCAAATAAATAATTATAGCAAACACATTTCCTCCTATCGTCTTCAAAGTGATAAAGGACACTGGGAAACCCATTTACAGAAATAACGTGCGTTTATTTTACTTGCACGTAAATAGTTTTAGTTTTCGCGATGGCAATTCCAAAAGACGATTTAATGTACAAGGACGATGGGGATAAAAAAAAAAAAAAAAAAAATGCAGACAGTGCTTGCTTCCGGGAATTGGGAGCATTCCCTAGAGACTTCCTACACCAGCGGCCACCTTCGTAAGCGCTACACACACACATAATTTTTCTCATTATTGTCGCCTGCAGGTGGGGTGACCGGGAAAGGTGTCACGTATCCCGAAAATAATGCTAAATACGTGACACCATACATTAGTTTTCATGAAAAGAGAGAAAACACACAGGAAGCAGGACACAATTCCAGCTTCGTGTCCCTGTGCATTCACCTGGTTTTTCTCCTTTCTGCAATGTTCCTGCAGTGAGCTCGTCAGCGAGAGGGGTGTCCTCTTTATGCGATTTTGATAACACAGTGCATTCAAGTTGGCTCGTTTCTTTTTATACGTTTTGTACCTTACTTCGTTTGTTTTTTTTTTTTTTTTTTTTTTGATTTCTTCCAGAAAGATGGTGTAAATTGTGTGCAGAAAGAATATGGGGAAGTAAGCACACAAAATTGAGGATTTCATGTATGTGCTGTGAATTGAAGAGAAGAAAAAAGTTTTTTTTTCTCTCTCTTTCTTTTGCTTTCATTTTGTATCTGGAAGCGTATGAGAAATTGGATGAAAAAGACTTCATTAGGATTATTGCTTAGAAAATACTATAAAAGGATTTCAGATGATAATACGCTATAAGGAGTTATGTAGAAAGGAAAACTTTATTTTTTACTAAGCGAGGATAGGTGGAATGCATCACAGATAAATACCTAGATACTTTGGTTAGGGAGTTGTGTGGATTATTTTAAGGAGCCTCATTATGAGAACGTGTTGGGAGAGTATAAAGGTGGTCAAGTAGGGTAATGTAATGAAGTTTATTAGTGTAGAAAGTCAGTGAACTGGATTTACACACTAAATAAACTTAAGTACTATCTAGTGGGTCGAAAAAGTTTTAAGGCTTCTTAATTCATGTCTCAATGCAAGTATTTCACAGAGAGTTAAACATCAATCTGTCAGGTTTCGTCCAGGAGAGTTAGTTTTTTGAGAGTTCGAAGACCTTTATGAAAGGATCTGGAAGGGGAATTTAACCTCTCGATTGTTCGAAATCGAGGTGTGAATCAAGGAGTTCTTTTATTTCTTATAGCTACAACCAGAAAGAGGATGCATAAATCTCCGACCAAGGAAGAAATAAATAGTTTCGAAGCAAGAACAAGCCTCCGATACGGAAGGATTTGCTCATGGCGAACCATGCAATCGAAACAAGAACAAAGAAATTCGGGTCTATACGTGGAATGCGAGGTTCCTCAATGCATCACGTGTACCCGAAAAATTAGCGGATTCCTTAAACTACACCGTCATCCACGAAGTGCAATGGGATGGACCGGACAAAAGGAAAATGAAAAACAGCGACACTTATTACGGCGATTGCTACAGGAAATAATGCAACATTGGCCTCGTATGGGCGCATGCCACCACAGGGGAGAAGGACGACGACACCGCTCTTGGACAAATCATACGAGCAGTGCTCTAGCTATGACACTAAAATTTTCCTGGGCGATTTTACGACAAAGCTAGGAAGAGAGGTCATCTTTGGTAACACAGTCGGAAAGAACAGCCTACATGGCATCACTGCGTATAACAGATTTAGACTGATCGTCTTTGCTGCGGGGCGAAATGTTGTCGTAGCTAGCACTCGGCTCCCGCAACTCGATATTCTCAAGGGAACCTGAAAATCTCCTGATCAATCAACCGTCAACCAGATTAACCACATTGCGATCGACGCAAGGCACTCCTCCGGTATTATGGATGTCCAAACGTTCCGAGGGGCTAACATTGATCCCGAACACCGCCAAGACAAGGAAATACTGTGAAAAAGATCGCTAAATCCTTTTCCGATCAAGTCACCCTTAATCTTTTAAGACCTTCTATGCCGCCAGCGTCAAGTATTGAAGTCCAGTGGCGACATTGCCAAAAAGCCATCAGAAATGCTGCGTCTGACGTGCGGGGTTTTACGCCAAAAAAAAGATACTTGGCGCAACAAACCATATGTGGTCCAGGGCCCAGCTTCTCGCGACCATTCGTGTTGTGCGTGCTATATGTTTGGAGACATACCTGAAAGGCAAATTGCTTTCTCAAGCTTTCTCATTACAGTTATTATTCTCGGACGTTTGTCCGTGGTGGGACCGTGAAAAAATTGTATTGTGTTTTCTGGGACTCGAACCTCGAACCTTCCACTCACTCCAACGCTCTTATTTTTTCTTATCCTTCTCCTAAACCTTAAATCTATGTATGCCGACCTAGCTATAAAAGGTTAACTTTGCCACTTAAGAGGGTACCCTGCATCGAAGGGAAACGACGAGGGAGCTCTCTCTCCGTCCCCTAGCCATCAGATTTCTGATGCTGTTTAATAAGATGACGCAAATCGTGATCTGATACAATTCTATTGAACCAGAGATGCTACGTTAAGCTGTATGCGACGTGTCGATCGTAGTTCAACCGTCTTTCTACAATTGACCGGAAAGCATGGTGTAGCGGTACCCCTTATCTGTCCTGGATCAAGCATTTTTGGTCGAGATAGAGGAATGCCTCTGGGAGCATTCAGTTAAGGTGCACTCTCGTGATACCTCTCATTGGGGTAGCATGCTCCAGAGATCAGATTATTGCTCTTGCAATGTGCCCTCGAATCAAATTGACGAAGAAATTGTTTATGTTCGCCCTGTTATACAGGACGTCATGTGCTCTGTAAAAACGAAGACAAGCCCTCGCAAACACCCGAATTTTTTCCATCAAGCTTGCTCCTACGTTGAACCACACGGGACAACCATATGCGAGTATGGGCCTCATGACGGCCATATAACAGATAATCCTCACTCCTGCTCCGAGTTAGCTGCTATAAAACAGTGTCTTTGTAAGGGCGATAGTGGCTTTGGCTATGGGCAGAGCAGCATCTACATATATGTTTGTTAAAATATAGATATCGGTCTAGCCAGAGCTCAAGGTATCTGACCAAATTCGATCAACTTGTAGAAGAGCCCTTCTAGCCATACGGTGCAAAGGCCTTCTCCAAGTCAACCAGGCAGGCACCTGTCCAATATTTCTTGGTTTTTTACTTTTGACATGCAATACCAGCTTAGACGTGGCATGTGCAGTACCCGTCTTGGAACCTATTAGTTATCCGGAACTATATTCATGTCCTCAACTCATTACCTTGCTGATGTTCGGAAGGAGACTTATTGACCGGAGATTCCTCCTATTGGTCGTATGTTTATCCCTTTTGGGAATAGGATGTACCCGTGCTGTCCTCCAATGCCCAGGATAATGTGCATTATTTAGCGCATTGTTAAACAGGGTGATGTAAAAGTCCACCGCTCAGTCTAACGCACTAGCAACTAAGCCACGGCGCCTACAATCAGCATCAGTATTCTTTCTAGCTATCCTGTGGGCAAAGCAGGAAAGAAATGTAAATGTGGGCCACTATTGGAATACTTTGCTACCCATAGACCTTCCCCGAGAAATTTGCTCATCAATAAGCAAACGGTATATGAATCCATTCCCTCGTCCATGAGGTATAATGCTGCAAGGTAAATAGCGGAATCATAGAAAACCTAATTTTTTATTACTACGGGTCCTTTATAAAATTACAACATTTTTGTAGGATCTGATTCACTGGTGCTGTGTGAAAATTTTTTTAGTCCTTGCGTTACGGTACGCAATCGATGACAGTCCTACTTTTTTACGTACATCGTTCGCAAGAGCGCAAAGAATTTATACGAAAGCTGTCCGATCTGCAATGAAAAGTTAAAGATTTATTGAAATTTGTTGGGCGCCAATCTTCAACTTCTTTGTAAAATTATCAAAAGAGGGATGATTGAAATATTTTCGGAGATTTTAAAGGATTTTAATGGATTTTTAAGTCGCTGCTTTTATTGACCTACCTCTGTAAAGGTTCTCATCGAGATAGACAGGAATATCGTAGCCTTTAAGCGAGCTGGTTTTTGCGCCCGTTTCATCATGATCATCAAACTTTTCTTATACGAATTACTGGCATTTTGATACCAATTTTGATTGTACAAAGCCACAGCAATATTCTCACTCTATAGAGAGAAAATAAATTTCATTTTCTATGCTTAAGGACACAACTTACCGAAGTATCAATCCTTTGACCGTAATAACAAATCAAATAGACCTGAGCCAACGACGACAACAGAAACAACATGTACTTGAACAATTCCTCATCTGTCACTCCGGTAGTCATTTGGAATCCCACAAAGCAAATAATAAAGGACGATGCTGCAAAGTTGAATAGCAAGGGTATTCCAAAGGCAGAATTTATTTCATCAGAAAGGCTCATGACTTTTTGATGGTACAGGACCATTCCATTTAGAAACCTTATGTCGTTCATTTCTCCCCTCGGAGTAAAATGCTCGATTTGCTTCCTAATATAATCGTAATGCATGCAAACCTGCGTCACTATCGCACAAAGTAGCAAATCGGATGAGATTATCCCTGCTGCCGAAGTGTATCCGGCTATAATCTGGGAAATATTCAACAAATAGTACCAAACACTATTGCGCCAATCCCAGGGTAGATAGACATTGTAAGGCAGATTCTGTTCAATCTCCCTTCCCAAGGATCTATAAATGACGTATTGTAACACAGCGAATAGGTTAAAAGTCCAAATGAGAAGCATGTACAAGGACGCAAACAGGACCATGACTATAGTCACATGGCGGAGATAAGATTTTAATTGATAGGCTTGCTGCTTTCGCGGAGTGTGAGGATACATTTTCCTTAGTTCATTGATTAAATTTGTAAGGACATTTTTTTTATACCAAACCGAGATCATTTTACAGTCTGCAACTGCAACGAAACCGATGTACGACGCGGTTACAGTGGCTTCAACAAAACGCGTACCCGTGTAGAAAGCCATGTAAACGAAGACAAATTCACCGAAGAGATGAGAATTTAAGTTGATTGCCGATAGGTAGAAGACGAGACTGAGTAATAGGGACTTCCGTTGATCGGTTGAGCCTTTCATGTCCTGATAGGGTTGGATGCCCACAGTGGTGTAGAAAAAGTTGGCAATTTGCACGAATTTTTCAAATGCTGCCGGCATGTCTCCTTTTTTCGAAGTTGTTCACAAGTTGAAAGGATTCTCTTAACTGAGGGATTGTTGGAGGATTTCGTACAACTAGGCTCGCATTTTGAAATATTCATGGTTGTGGTTGATATACTTGACCCTAATTGTCTAATTATAGTTTGCTGCATGCTTAGCCATGTGTATGGCATTAACAAATTTAAAAGGTTATTTTAGAGAGTTAAATAGGGTTTAAGGACGACTATTATCCGCCCAGACTGAGCTATTGATTTTCTGATTATAGGGTAACGACCGACGTTGAATAAGGATGTGGAGATAATATTTTGTACAAAGTATTCTTGTGCTTGGCAGTTACTCTTGAGGTAGATTTAAAGACCACATTTGAAGGTATTTTCATAGCTAGAGTGAATGCATGAGTACCTAATTAAAAGGTCTGTGACTAGGAAGGATTGGCTGGCCATCTTCCAGTTACGTACGCCAAGTGGGTTGAAGTTCCCTTCCCCCTGCGTGTGCGCCACTTGGGTCGCGGTCTTCCTGTACTGCGGCGTCTCTCGGTGGTGAATTCGAAGATTTTCAGACCGGCGGATTGGCGTCCATTCGCTCTACATGACCCAGCCCTCAGTCGTTGGATTTTCACTCTTCTTTCTTCCGTAACTAGCTCAAAGTTATGTCTGTCTGACTACGGTGACGTCCTTTCCGAGACGTCGGTGTTGATTGTCATTTCTTGTTGACAGCATATACATACATTGACAGTTAAAGCCATCTTCGTCGCTTCCATGTCAATACTCACGAAAGCGTCACTGACATCACGCTACGTTCTTTCGATTACGTCAATATCGTCGGCGTATGTGAACGGACTTTTGAAAAACTGTGCCTCTGATGTTGGCGCGTGAGTTTTACACTATTCTTTCAAAATCGATGTTAAAGAAGTCCAATGACAGCGCGTCGCCTTGTCCAAATCTTTTTTTGACATCGAAGGTATCGGTAAGCTGTTTACCGACGTCAATGGAGCAGCATTAATTTTTCATCGTCATCTTCCACAAATGGACGAGTTTAGCAAGGATTTCAAAACTGGACATCGCTTTACATGCTGTCAGATACCAAACTTTTTATCGAAGTTAAATTGGGCGCATCTGTTGATTGCGTAAGTTTCCGCTTGGAAAATACCCTGCTACGCGGTGGGCTAGGTAGAGCCGGTAACATGATTGAGCAAATTAGTGTGCAAAAGATCGATTATTTAACGACTGTGATGGCACGTCGCGCTGGAATCAAAGCCCGTCCAAGTCCAAATCGTCCAATCTCGGCCACCAAACTTAGTTATCTTATCTTCATTGATCACGTAGCGCGCTCCCTTCACCGTAACGTTGTTGCCAGATTCGTTTACAAAGAAGTTGGGACCAAATGATGCCTCCACTCCAAGGTATCCTTTGAGGGTGTATTGGTTTCTATGCGATTGTGCGTGGACCCTAATAGTCTTGCCCCGAATTCAAGTAAGCTTCGACCGAAAGACGATTGTGCATCCAAAATCGACATCATTTTCTAGCTAATTTTAAGTCCACAAAGAGAAGCTACAACGAAGTGTTTGACCGTCTCCCTTAGCCTTTTGAGTAAGTTGGACCTTTATACAATATTCTTCTCCAAGAACTCTGTGTTCAGTCTGGGACGAGTTGCGGTTCTTGAGTTTTCACGCACACTGTGGGTAATAGCACCGTGCACTCGGGACGAACACAGGATGGCTTTTGCTATCCATGAGCCTGCCAGGAACTTTTTTTTATGAATTTCCTTACACTCTTTTCAAATTTCGCACACAGTGCTCACTGTGAAAATGACATTTCAAATTTCGCACACAGTGCTCACTGTGAAAATGACATTTCAATATTTCACAGAGTTTTTTAAACGTCAAAAGATCAATTCTTTGTCACAGGGGTGTGACACCGCACATCTGTCAAAATATCAAGAGCGTTAGTGCTGCCAGCGTTCCCAAATACTACGCACTTAAAAAAGTAAGCAATAAATGGCTCACCTTCCGGAAGTTCCTAACAACTTGGTTGAAAATCTTAAAGCCACTTGCTCGTCATCAAAACAACTGAAGGAGGTCATTCCTTAGTCACGCATCCAAGTACCCTAACCTAAAACCGAACACCTAACTAATTATAAGTCAACCATTCAAATTGAATTTCCACGAAATTCCCAAGAAATCAAGCCAAGTCAGAAACTTCAACCGCTAAGCACATTTAATTAAAACTTTCGACAGGTCAGCCATTAATCATTCCGGTGATTTCGTTGCGATTTACACAAAATACCAAAATCCACGTACAAATAAACAATCAATTATGTTCGATACCTTTAGTCGGTTGGTATCGTATCCCCTCGCAGCGGCAATAATGTGAAACATGAAACCCGCCCAAAATCGGAAACAAATGATATCCTTACTCCTTAGCCATTGAGCAACTACCTTACCTGAACAATGACACTACGATATGTCTTGTACCATATCCTTGTTTGAAAACAAAAGATCCTACTCTACCTTAACACAAATCTCCTTTGGTATCGCCGAGAAAAGGACGTTCCCGTTGGTCGGAAAAGCAAAATAAGAACAAAAGCACAAAGAAAACGATAATTAATGACTTTTTCGTCATCGCATTTCAATATCTTCGAAGAAAGATACGAAGCAGGAACGGAAAGGAATTTCAATTAAATCAATCCCATCGCGCCCTGTCTGTAGAGAGGACCTTTCCTTCCATCCAACCCCATCTCACTGGCTGGCATTTTCCGTCGATTTTTTTTTTATTTTTTGTTTCTAGCCAAATCGTTAGAAAGAGGCCAGCTACTGTAGACGAACGCAGGAAAAACAATTTTCCTGTGGTTTTTCATTTTAATTGCTTCGGCTGTTTGGCGGTGGTGCGGTGATTGTGGTGCGCGCTGGCGATGATGGTCAGTTCAGCTTTCTTTCCGTTCTGCAATTACTTTGATTAATCGCGGTTTTGGGCCAAGCGAATGACGTTAGTAGCGGCTCCTTACAGTTTTATAGGTGTGAGTTTGACGTTCATTTTTAGGGCGGAAACCACAGATTGGAGGAGAATTTTTTTACTTTTTTTCTGTTTAAGGATGATAGGCCCGGTTTGATTAATTTAATTAAATGAAGGATATTTACCGAAGGATAAGGATATTCGCGCTCAACGAAACGAGGTCATTTTATTGTAGTCCAGTTGAATGCATTTGGAAGCGCGTCGTTCGTCTTTTATTAAATTTCGATAGGAAAGGAATAACAATCATCGAGATGAGCAGGAAGATTCGAAGGACTTTTCCGTGAAATGGAATTCCACTATTGTAGACGCGTTGTTCAAAAACGGATTTAGGGTGGATTTTCTTTCATTGAATTGGTTGCCATTCGGTCTTTTGAATGATTGTGAAAGGGGATTTGATGGAAATGCGTTTTGCAAGGAGTGAGTGATATAAGGAAAATGTGTCACTTATATTGCATTTTGCTATGGGATCCGGCACTGGAAGTATAGAATCTTAGAGAGAGATGGATGCGTACTGTGATTGGCTTTTACTGTAATGAAATTGGTTTTTCATATCTCGGAATTGGCTGCTTCAAGAACATACAATAGAGACGGACGACAAGATGGGAGGCAGACTTATTTTTGCTTAATTAAATGCAAACGTCTTATAGCGAAATTCTGCCACATTGTAGCCCTGGGATTCAACAACTTGAAAGTAACCTGCGTCAACCAGGCCTAAAGGGAAGTGAACAGCACCGGCTAGACTTAAGCGAGGCTTACACAAACTTAGAATCCTGCCATGCATACATTGGTAGCCCTGCTACGAAACGCACACATGGCTTGGAGTTTAGGTTGGGTTCTGTTTATTTTGTTGGTCAGGTTTAGTGTGCTGGAGGAAGAAATCCATGGAACTTGTTATAAATTGTCCCACCAAGTTTGTGTGCTGCCTTTATTGAAGTGATGCCCAATCTTCTGTCCGAAAAAGTCGACTGAATACAAATTTCCTACGCGACGGTCGAACTTGAGGTCCTAAGCGATTTTAACGTTAAGACTTAAAGTGACTGCAATTGCAATCCTTGTATTCATAGGCAATCAATGCCTTAATATCAGCTTGTAACACCAATGATAGGCCACCAGGAGCGCCATCGATTGCTTTGAAACTACAAGAGACTGTGATGGACTAGGAGCCTTTTTCGTGTTTCCATGGGCCTACATCTGTTTCAGTAACATCAACACCAATGTAGGCTTAGCAAAACCACATCATTTCCTCCTCATAGATGGAACTCTAGGACCTGCGAAAGCACAAATGCTGAACTTCAGCACACACATGAGTGCTGCATTAGACAAGGCATCTTTTGTTGACCTTATAGGCTTTAAAAGCGTCTCAGAAGTCTAACAAAAGTGTTTCAGTAGAGGGAGCAGGAGGACAGTGACACCGATGGAATCAAAGGTGAATAAAGGGTCAACCTATGTCAGGTGTATGGTGATATTCAGCTGGATCTTACCCTCTAGGCTAGAGGTTGTGCATTGTGTACATAGTTAGTTATGAAGCAGCAACAAGCCTCTGCTGCTGATCATCTTTGCAAAGGGAATGCAGGCAACAGACTTTCGGGTCTGCACGTAAGATATTCGAATCCTTAACAGAACCAATAGACTAGCTGAAGATGAGAAGAACTACAACATCTATTACAGCCTACACTATACTACGTCTTACAATGAACTTAAACTAATTATTTTGGCGTGTTGCAGGAGTGCATTGAGGCACCGTTTAAACCATATTCTAAAGGAGAGAAGGCCATAGTTAATCTTCATTTTTTTTTACTTCGAACGGCTACAATTGTAAGAGATCGCCATATCCTTTTCGATCGAGTCTGCCTTAATCTTTTTAGACGCTGTCAACAAGAAAGGACAATCAGCGATGTTTCGGAAAGAACGTCACCGTAGACGGATATAACTTTGACGTAATTAAGGACATTGTCTATCTAGGTTCCGCTATTAGTTCAAAAACGATATCAGAGTTCAGCTCAAACGAAGAATAATTTAGCTTAAAGCTGTTTCTTTGGGCTAAGAAGGCAACTGAACAGCAAAGCCCTCTCTTAAACAACTAAAGTGATCTTTTATAAGTCCTTAACCATCCCCGTCTTGCTCTATTCTTCAAAACCACGGGCTTTGCTAAAAGTGGATGAGGTTGGTCTTGGTTATTTCCAGTGATTTTCGGTCCCGTCTGCAGATACGATGATTGGAAGACGGGATACAACGAAGAGCTATAAGGGCTGTACAGCGACATCGACTTAGAAGCCAGAAGAGTGAAGGTCCAACGACTGAGGTGGCTGGGTCATGTAGAGCGTATCGACACCAGTACTCCGGTCCCCGAGGAATTGCGCAGTTGAAGATGACCGCGACTCAGGTGGCGCACGCAAGTGGAAGAGGATGAGACTGGACAGTGACAGACAGCTAGCTAAGCTAATCGACTTAGAGACGCTTGTTGGTTGAGGCCCAGGTGGTGCCGCCTTAAATAAGTAAGTAATTTATGGTATGCTGCGCACTGACCCCTAAAAGAGCGACTTAAGGTTGTCGATCAATCAATTATAGGAAAAAGACCGTAGCTAGATCCAGTCCAGATACTCAGGTTTGTCAAGGCAGTTGAGTGTGTAATTGACTATCTCATTGAACAGAATTCCAGTTGGGGGAGCATAATAAATCACAAACCGACTCCCGACGAAAAAAGGTCTCGTTTTCAAAGACATATCACTTGGTAGCAGTAACGCCTTGAACTGGAAGTCATCTCGCATCTAATCATCAATAATCACCATCAGCATTGACATCCCCATCATCATCATTTCAGATACTAGTATATACACATTCTCTATAATTAAATCCACATTTCAATTTATTTCTGATTGATTCCATCCAATCTGAGAACAGCTGCCTCACATTACGTTCTCCTTTTTAAATCTGTCTCTGCTCTGACTCTCTCTCCTCCTGGTCCTGACTCCTTTCGATCAGCCTACGCGATAAATTAGACTCAATCAACAAAGACAATCCTTATTTCTTTATTCACTCACACCATCCTTGCGCCCCGATATCCCTTAGAAAATTACTTAGGCACACTTCAGTTCGTCTGCTTAAGTCGTTTCGGTGATTTTAAGGATTTTCCATCAACGATAAAAGGAAATTCAATGGCAAAGGACGACCGACGACAACGACGAATATTGAATTCGAAAATTTATCACCATGAAAAAATACACACACACACACACATTCAATCTACACAGACGCAGGAAGGATAAGTCTTGTCTCTGTCTGCTGCAGTCACACACCACCTAGAGAAGACAACTCAAGGATAATGTCATTATCATCATCATTATTATCGATGAGATTATGGATAAAATCCCGAAAGGACTCAACATGGAGCCAAAAAGAAAAAAAAGAAAAAAGTGAAATAAAATACGAGGATCATAAATTAGGTCCTGCCTACCTGACAGATATACACTGCTGCTCCACTGTTGCAATCTTTGATATTCAGCTCCAAAAAAAAAAAGAAAATAAATTTATTTTCATTTTCATCTCCAAAGGACGAAGACGATGACGACGGCCGGAAATGTGCAAAAAAACGTGTCCCTGATGGATTAATGACATCCCGTGGATATGCAGGATGGTAAAATGGGAAAAAGTACGACGATTAAGATGGTAAAGCTCGTTTGTGGCACGAAAATATTGGGAATAATCACTCGTTTCGTGATTGATTTTCTTTTCGAAGAAATATGAAGGCTAATACTGAAAGACGGAGAGCGATTAATACGCAAATATTTTAAGGACATTTACCGTCGAGATTAAAGAGATTTCGAATCGATAAATTTCAATAAATATCGTTGCCTGAACGTGGATAGTAAGCCGACGACCAAGCGATTACGCCTGCAAGTGAAAACTTAAAATATGCGAAGTAAATGTGGTCTAACGTGGGTCTCCTGTGGGACTCCACTTTCTGTAGCTTATTCCTGTGATTTAGGTGAACTGTCAGTTGTTGTACTTTCATGGTGGCTGTATAAATTTGGAAGGATGTCCTTGGAGGAAAATATTCCAAATGTGAACAATTTCGCTTCCCTAACAGAACCCAATTAAATTCACCAAAGCTGACAATACCAAAAAAGGACTTTTAAGTACCCATAGCCTCTTGACAATTGATGGAAAATTCCTGCTTTCTCTGCACTATACCCTCAATCAACAGCAAAATATATGTACGTCGTGGTTTGGTCATCACATTCGAAGATTGAATGTCGCCACTCCAACAATGTTTATCCTTACATTCAGGATTCACTGTTGTTTAGGACAAAAAAAAGAGAAAAAAACTAAACGCCCTGCCATGTTGTTTGTAGACATCAACATCGGAATATATACGCTTATTTCGAAGCCATCAACTCCAATTCACTTTAAGGATACGTCCTGCAAAAGGAATTCTGCTGATATGGATAAAACACGAAGAGCATTCCAAATACCATACCAATGCTCAGGTAAGGTATTGGTCACCATGGTCATAGAGAAGACCAACAACAACTCCTACCCGGAGTGGGTAAATTACACGATATGCATACATTGTACGAGGACAGAGCACAGCATCGATAACATCATCTCTCGCTAGTCGAGTACCAGTAGAATCCAGGACTTAAAATCAAATTTACTTTCTCTCTACTGTGTCTGTATATGGCATTCGTAAAGTAACAAGTGGGTAACTTGGATTCAGAACAAACAAAACTGTAAAAGGAATGAAATTTCAGCAATACCACAGCAGATAGAGAGCGAGATGGTGAAGAAAATCCACCTGATAAAGGACACTCACTGAGGATATTGAGAAAATTCAATTCGTGTTCATCCGCTAGTAGCACTTTTCTAGTTTCCATAGTGCTAGTGCATAATTTTTCGATCCTAAGTAAATGACTACGTTTATCTCTGGCAGGGAGGCAGAGGGATAACGAACAACAGCAACAGACAAGGAATGTAAAAGGCGGAGTCCTTAATCAGTGAATCTGAGTAGTGGAAGTGATTTCTCGACGTAATCAAGTTTGGTTTCATTGTTTTTCTGTTGGGTATTCTCTTTTGGCACTTTTATTAGAGCGGAATAGCTGAATGGATTCGAACTGAATTGGAATAAGATTATGGAGAGCGTTAGCTTCATCGGTTTGGAATCTAGATGGCGATGAGAGAAGTGCTGAATCAGCAAAAATTCATCGAATTTATGGTTCGATGACGTTAGAGTAAAGTCGATGGTAGATATACTCGTAGATATCATACCATTATCAGACATGAAAATTAAAACTTTTGCCTCTCAACCAACTTTTGTAACGGCAAGGTAGAGATGACAGCTCCGTCGCCAGGAGTTTCAGACCTATAAAGGCCAAACTATAAAAGTAGAATTGGTGCGTACGTCGATGTAACGTAACTGTGCGAACACGAGGAACTTGTATTCGTTCAGTTTTCGTTTAATTTTGCTCATACACTTAACAGCTGTGTAATCGCCCCCATTCACAAACGCCTCTTTTGGGCAACTTGAGCAATTGGCAGTACTAAAGAAAACTTAAAATAGAATTTTGACATTAGCTTCCTTGAGCCTTTGAGCCTTTCTTCCTTCTTGTTTGGAGAGACTAGTCGAGATTCACATGCGCAGGTTTGCTTAGAAGACGCACCCTCTGGCAAGACTATGCTTCGAACCCTAATTGCAAGAATTGAATGCGCGTTTGACAGGAAAGAATAAGTTGTGGGCATCTTCACTGACGTAGGGGGCGCTTCCGACATTCTGACCTTCCGTTCATGTGTGACTCTGCTAGACAACTGGGGGTAGATGAGACATTGGTAGTGAGGATTAGGACAAGGCTGATGAACAGAACTTTGGTTGTAGATGCGGATGGTGCCGCTATGTTGTAAATAGAGGCTGCCCGCAAGGCGGTGTTCCGTCTCCACTGCTATACTGTATACTGGTCGATTCTCTGTACACTCTCAATAGTTCAAAAGTCTTCGTCCAGCATTTGTGGATGATGATGCGCTACTTTCTGCTGGGCAATGCCTAGAGACTGTCTGTGTTAGCCCTGTGAGGTTTCAGTCAATGATCCTAAAACTAAGGTTGTTCTCTTTATGCGAAGGAAGAATGTGACCGCTTTGACTTAGCCAGTGCTAAAGGGCGTCACTATCCAGATCTCCGATGAACGTAGATATCTAGGAGTGATCCTAGTTAGGAGACTCCTTTGGGCAAAATATGTCAAGTCGAAGAAGTACAATGCGCTCTCAGTTTTCTGGTAGAGTAAGGGTGCTTTTGGCAAGATATGACGCTTGTGCCCGAAAAGTGTTCTCTGGATCGGTTGTTTAGTGGAGGGGCCTCTCGCGTCATTATGTGATTGCCTTCTGCACTAAGTTTTAAGGAACGTTTGTTTCGGTTGGACGCGAGCTTTTCCAAGTACGCCTGCCTCTACTCTACACGCTCTGCTTGATTTACCTCCCGTTGATATACATATCATGGGTTGAACTACCGTCTAAGACGAGGTGGGTTTTGGTATCACTCGTGCTGGAGTTTCTATTCTATTCTACGACCCTGGTTCTGACCCCGGATATGACATCTGATGCAATGACACCGGAACTTCGACTGCAGTGCAAATTTAGAGTCAACTTGCCTTGTGTTCAGGACAGGCTTCGGTCAGAGGTTGAGCCTGGACTGGGCTGTAGTCGAATTTTCACGGATGGCTCCAAGACCAGGCAATTGTTTGGCGCGGATGTCTTTGTGGAGACCGAGAATACTAGACTTCACTACTCATTAGGTAAGCATCACATTGTGTTTCAAGCAGAAGTCTATGCGGTCCTAATGGCTACTGACTATATTGTTAAAAATAGGTGGAGTTACTGCATATGTACATATCCAAGTCTCTGTGCAGGCTTCATGCCCCAGTTAACAGCATTCCACTGTTTAACCACGTTCTCCTGCTCTGAAATGGTGTTTCGCTCTTAGAGTGCAATGACCCCGATGTTATGCTCAGAAGTCCCAACGCATGGTTAGGTTAGGTTTATGGGTGCCCTAGTTGACTGGAAGTTCACTTAAATTAACGGTGAGTCGATTGTGCCCAAGAGTAGACCTCTGAGAACCTCAATTTCAATTATCGATGCCTGAACTAAACCATGTGTGTATATCAGGAGTTTTTTCAACTCAATGTTTCTTAGATCATCCAACTCCACAGGGAAGTAGCTCCTAAGAGTGTCTTTCCTTTTGATGCCTAGTCCAGGGCATTCGCATAGCAAGCGTCGAATGGATTTTATTTCCTCTTCGTCCCTGCAGATCCTACAGCAGTCGTTATGGGGTGGTCCTAGCCGTGCTGCATAATTCCCTATCAGTGTCCTATCATGACGCCGACAGCCATCAGTCGATTTCCATCTTGGACTTAAAACCTTCATCACTATCATAACGTCTGCTTTAGACGTGTTTAGATGGCTTAAATTCACTGCAAATGTCATCCTTTTTGCTCTTAATTGGGGCTTTTTTCTGACTTTCTTGATTCACTCTGTAATCTTGCGGTCGATATCCCATTTTTAAGAGGTTTTCAAAAGATGAGGCAACAAACTCATGCCAGATTCTTCATCTGTTAAGGATGGTTCTCCAGAATAAAACGAAGAGTAGAACAGGGTTCTTTGTACTCAAGTTCGTAAACCAATTATGTTCCAAATTCTGCAGTCAAAAGTCATCAACGGAGTAAATATAAAGTTTTACGCCGCACAGTTAGTCTCCATTTGTCCTTTATGTTTTGCATTTTCCGGAGAAGTTCCCTAAGGCACGATGGGTGATGGGAGTTTCTCTTACTATAGACCTTCAAGGTGCCTGATTTCTGGACCTCGTTCACATTAATTAACCTATCAGCATCCATTGAGAGCTACAAATTTGTTGCTTACAAGCAATTTGGAGACAGAAAATGAACATTTAACCCTCGAACTCGCCATGGTTACTAAACCATTTTAGTCCTAGTCTCCATTAACCTCATAGGTGGCTCCATAACGAGTCTTTTCATAACTGAAATACCAGCTATCAACAGCCATGAAATTACACTACACCAGCAAAATGTCCCAAAATGTTATTTCCCGTTTCAAACTTCACAGAACTTCCGGCATCGATCTGTGTTATCGGATAGAAAACTCAACTTTTTGTCAAACCTCATTTATTTTGATGAACGAGCGTACATGTGTATCCAATTTGCCTACAAACCATCAGCTGAGAGGATTTCATGTGGATACAGGGTGACGCTGATATCTGTGGATTTGTAGTAAATATTTTTATATTTCTTGTTATGATGACAGTGTGTACAAACGTCATGGCCATTATCCTTGAATGGAAGATTCGTAAATGCTATTAAAAGCATTTATAGTAGGAAGCTGCAAAGCCTTTAAGGGGTACCTCTGTAGTAATTTGTCTTAAGACACAGCAAGAAAGCCACTGACGATTAGAGACATCCGGCAGCATTCGGCCGCGCTTCCTGAAGGGCCGTGCCACACTCATTTTTGTTCGTAATCGTTAATGGAGGATCTGACTGACTGCTGGTTCAGGGCATGAGTCTTAACTTGTAATCATAGGAAATCTCATTCCCAAAGAGCGCAATGTAATCCGGGAGTGTTCTTCTATTTTTGGAACTATTTTGGAACTGGTTGCAGGGTTGAGCACGACCTTCAGCGCACCCTGGTCGTTTCGTCGCAGTTATTACGAGCCCTCCACCTATTTCTTACGATATAGTCTATTGCCACTAGTAAGGCAAAGGTGTTTGCGTGGAGCACATTGACTCCAGAGTCTTCCGTAAAAATTGGCCTACTGCCAACTGGCCTACTGCTCAGGCTTCGCTCGAAGCCAAACCTAAATGCAATTAAAGTCGACTTTAAATTTTCTCAGTGGTCAAAGCCCGTCGTTATTACATCAGACGAAATGTCAATAAGACCAGGGTCGTAGGATATGTGTCGCGCAATGTCATCAAGCCTTCAGTGAGGGTAATATCGAAAGCCAAGCCGTGACCCAGTCTGGTTCCGTGGCAAATAGGTTTCCACCACAAGTCTGAAGGTGTTTCAGTTTGAAGCCAAACCCGAATGGCGAATTGAAAACTTTCTCATAACTGTTATAATCGAGGACGTTTGGCAAACTGAAGCGACAGTGGAAAAACTTGTTTGATGTATATTGGGACTCGAACTTCGACCCTCCCACTTAGTGCCACTAATCACTAAGGTACGGCGAAGAATTTGCTGTGAATAATCACTGCTTTGGAACCTCCCTCCTATTTCTTGTAATGAAAGTTGGTGTATTGCCACGGTTACATATAACTAGGTTGGTACTAAAATATGACTAAGTAAGGCCTCGCCTCTACCTGCAAATCACTCTTAAACGAGATATCTAGAGCCAATGCGGTGACCATTTGCTGGGCACCAGGACACATGGATATCGAAGGAAACGAAAGGACTGACGAGCTTGCTAGGAAAGGGTCGGCGCTGCATTTATCACAGGCCCTCCCTTTTTAGGTACCTCAATCAGTTCCTTACGGAAGAAGATAGAATACGAAGCCACCAGTCGAGCAAATAGACGCTGTGTTCACCTGGAAACATGTGCAACGGTCAGGACGCTATGACCGGCTTTCAACAAGAATTAGCGTTCACGCGGAGTGACTCGGTGTGCTGCATAACGATTTTTGCAGAAGTTGCAGGGACCAAGAAGAAATTAAATCTGTTCGTCACCTGCAGTGTGATTGTCCTGCCCTATCTGTCAGAAAATGAGGACTCTTTGTAGTTGCTTCTTCTCGGAGCTGGAAGACTTGAGTAATTTGGAGCTGGCGGACCTCCTGAGATTCATATCACTATCTGGGTGGCGGACTTTACAGCGTTTCCAGGGACAAATGATTGGGCACAATGTACCCGAACACTTGGTCTAAGTGAGCAGTCTATTTGTCACAAGGCACCCATCTAGATAACCTAAACCAATGGCCTAGTCTTAGCTTCCGTGGTCATGACTTCCTTACTATCCACAGGGACCGCTTGGTTTTGTACTTTATCTAGTTTTGTTAGCTTAGCTCTCGGCTTCTGTGATACCTCGTCGAGGGGAACTGTTTTGAGTACAGCTCCTGCCCAGGCCCAGCAGAGTCTTTAAGTCGATCCGTAGACAAAGTAGTAGAGAACGACCTCACCTAAGGGGGCACGCACAAGTAGAAGAACACCTCAACCAACTTCGAGTTCGCAACTGGGGGCAGTTAGCTAGGGACAGGGTTAACTGGAGAGGATTGTTGGTTGATGTTGATCACCACGCACTGTAGCGCCACCTAAGTAAGTAAGTACCGTTTAAATGAAAGGTAAAATCCAAGCCGATTAGTAATAGGCGCCAACAGGATGACAGCCTTGCTATACTGGCGGTTCTAAGATGGAGTCTGAGACTGGGTTCGTAATATTCGTTGGAGTTTCCTAAATGGCTTAGAGGTTTTGATTAACCCTAAGAAGGTAGAACTATTGACAAACTTGACTTGCACCGACACAGCGAAAAGTAGACCTTTACAGGTGGCAGTGTCCTCTAACCCTTGCCCATTCTGAGTCTATTTTAATCCTTGTACCTTCACCCACCCTGTACTTATTCTCTTACCAATCAAAATATTTTCAAACACCGCCAAAAATGACGTACATTTTGTCAACCTATTTCCTCTTGGGTTAGTTGTTATGTGAGTATTAAAATATCCCTTTCAGGTTCTGGCAACTAGTTATCGCTGGGAACCACTGGAAATTGTCGCTGGCAATCACTGGCCAGTATTTGAATCCACAAAAAAAAACGGAAATTGGACGATTAAAAGGATAGTGACCCAGATTCGCAGGCATTGCTGATTGGCGGCGATTTAACCTTTTATTTATTGGTCAATGCATGGATATAAAATGTAAAAATCGATATTTGACAGGTCCTCTTCCGTTTGAATTGCATTTGATTGTTGATGGAGACGAGTGGTGGTTATTGGTGTTAGAGGCTTCACAATTTAGAGGGGCCAGCCTTTGCGTGCCCATAAAAATTAAAACTCTTGTGTTCGATAATTATATACACGACGGTATGAAAGCTATAATTAGGTGACAACATAATAGAATCAGATGTTGTACAAAATTATATGGACACCTAAACATGTTCTACCTCCTTTTTGTATCGTTTTTCGAGACCTTTTTGAACACCGATTGTTTTTACTACTTGTCATGCCATTCATGACTACCCCACCTCTGCCGATAAAATAAGACAGAATGTTTCAATCAATCCCTTCCTTTTGCCAATCCTGGGAAAATCGAGCATTCGAAACGTCCTTAAACTATTAAAACGCCCAAAACAACGCTATTCGAAAGGAAACTTCATTTCGCTTTGAACATTCCATTGAATTGCCATTGTGTGCGTAATTTAAAAGGGCACTTCCATCCCAGAGTGCCAAAGAAACATCCTATAACCATTCACATTGACGGGCGAATTAAAAAAACCCGGCAATGACTTCCAATAGAGACCGCTATTCGTCGGGCAAAAAAAAAAGGAATTTTCGACACCAAGCCCTTTCCACTGGACTCGAAAACGTGATAAAGCCAAAGTTTCCTTCACCCGGAGAGTAATGGAGAGAAAGTACTCGATCTAGAGTTGTCGTCGCCTCGCATCGCACTAAAAGTTGAAAATTGAAAAATTTTTGTCGATTATGGCTAAAACGTGACTGGAAATATGATTTTTTTTCTGCGTTTTTTTTTTCGAAGTCTTCATGTTTCGAGAGTAGTTTCCTTCAGCCAGTTGGATTGAAGGCAAACAATCCTTGGAATGCTTTATATTTTAGAATCCTTTTTTCCTGCTCTGATGGATTTGATATATGTATACTTTGGGGACCGCTTATTGTAGTTGTTCTGTTGAACTACAATCGGAATTCAGGTACAGTGTGTTAGGGAAGTATAAAGGACTTTGTTTAAAATAGTTTTTAAAAAAATAGTTCCTGTACAGACAAACTACTTGACAGGTAAATTCTAAGATCTTAGCAAGCTTATTGTTAAGAGAGTTGTGGCAATCTACTACTTGCAGATTCAGAATCTGTCACTTAAATGAGAAAATCTACTACCATGTTTCCACTGCAGTAACTTGGGCTTTATTTTAAAAGAATAATTTGGAGAGGTGTGCTTATTTAGGTGGAATTGTGATCTCAGAATTTATTTGGAACATAACTAAAGAGGGGGCCATGGTCAACACACGGAGGGGGGTAAGACACACTCCTCAAGAGAGCAATAATGTTCAAAATAAATAAAATTTGCTCCGAAAGAGACTTGTGACTCTACAGAATCTACAACAGAAGCGGCATGTCTGAGAAAAGTCTAAAAAGCTTAGAGTGTGATAGAAGCTGGACAAATTCCTGTGAGAATATGCTGAAAACTCCTAAAATGTCCCTTTCCTGGTTGTGAAACATGATATTCGGTCTCCACACATCTAGCACGGTACCTAGCAGAAGGATATGACTTGACCATCGGCTATATCATTGGCGATAAGGCAAAGCTCTACGAGTAAAGGACGCAGAAAGAACATCGACTTCTCCAAAAAAAGAAAAAGGGCACTAGAGACGTGCGATCGAAGATATTGAGAGACCATACTCTAGGAATAATGCACGGAAGTTTTACCAAAAGGTAAGAAGAACGTATCAAGCCAACACGACCCGTACAGAAACCTGTAGAGAAGAGGTAGGAAACGTTGTAGCAGAGTCATAGTCGTTGCTGGGAATATGTATAGTGACGACGAAGACCGACATACCACTGCCAGGCAAAATGAACCGTGCAACATAGACAATGCTAAACAAAACTTCTGTCCACCTGACCAAAACGAAGTGAGGATAACAAGATCCAAGCTGGACCTGAGTACTTTTCAGCCAATCTGTTTAAAGCGTCTGGGATTGACTTTTCTTTGACATTGAATTTTTGGCTACGTCCATGAGCGTAAAGGCACTGCGACCAAGGAAGATCTATTCTGCCATATGCCAATATTATTCCAACAGCAATTCCACTTTCCTAATGGAGGCGAGAATAGCATGTGCCGAGAAGTTCCGTAGATGAGCTTGAGTGATGATTTCACTGTGAAAAATGCTTCTCCTAGTCTTGCACAGAGCTATGCACTCTGTAGTATGTGTTCTGTGCGGCAGAAGATCCATCCTGACTCGTCTGTTGTGTGATGGGCGCAAGTCATGGAAGTCACAACCATCAATAAGCTGAAACGGCTACAAAAGCTGGCATGAATGGGCATCACTGGTGTAATGCATACCTGCTCTACGGCAGCCAACGAGGCTATTTTTGCCATTGTCTATTCGCAGCGTGGTAGGTCTCAGAAAGTCATATGAAAATACTCCCTGTGAACAGATGAATCTCATGGAACTGATATCCGACCACCACGAACTAGAATTGCTCAGCGCAGTTTCTGACTTTTTGCCCAAAGCACTTTTCTTTGGCAGGAGGTTCGAAGTTAAAATCCGTAGTCGGAACTCGTGAACCACTAGCAGACTGTTGCTCGATCCAAAAGGTAACGCAGGGTACACTGAAGGATTAAAAAAGGATTCTGATGTTAGTGCCAGATGTTAGGCTATACAGTCCTATTCTGCTTTGATAATCTGCGAAGATTGGTCCATATGCGCATATCTCACTGGAACAACATTCGAGAACTCAGACAGTCTAAAAGGGCCGTCGGACCATTTCATAAAAAGCAGGAGATATCCTCAAATTTTGCAGAGACGACATAAGGAGGATAGTGAGCTTTCTTTCCGGTCATTGTCAGCTCAAGTACCACCTCCATAAAATGAGCATCAGTAAGGATAACATCTGGAGATGGCTCGGTAGAGAGCATACACCAACTCCAATATTTGGTCAGACGAGTGTATGCCTGATGTATGGAATCTCAGCTTCGTTTGCTTGATGCTTCAGAAGAATGGAGTCCCCTCAACATATGGACTAGTTCCCTCAGCACCGTGTACAAGATCTCATCTGGAATCTTGTGTGAATGCCTTAAAGTGTATATTGGTCGCTGCACCATCAAGATTGCTAGCAGCCTGACCGAAGACTATCATGTCAAAAAAGGACTCCCAAAATGTGATGCGCTTAATAACACACTTGCAAAGATTGTGTAAAACTCGAAAGCCGGCAGCAGAACCATAATCTTCGAATCTCCCAGGTTCGAGACGACTATGAAGACCGAACTTTTGTTTTAAGGACCAAGCTGTTGGGGATGACAGAGCGCTTGGTCTAGAAAACTGGAAGCAGTGTGCTCTGAATCGAAGAAGACGGAAGGGATGTCTTAGGCAGGAACCCTCCACGGGTTGGAAACCTCTTTAAAAAGTAATCGCGCCGTAGTTGAGGAGAGTCCTCATATTCCAGAATTCTATCGAGGTCCTAGCTCAATAGCCAAATGCTGTCAATATGATATCGTTCCTTTGAAAACCATATGTACGTTCACTTCCTTGCCATACTTTTCCACCACCCTCCGCTAGGATCTGTATAGTGATACAAGTTGAAGTTAAAAAAAATATCAACATCTAAACTACATATTGGACATTCTGTGGACTACGACGAATGCTTCCTCAAAACGAATCCGTCTTTCTCGTCTAGAAACGGAAAAAAAAACCTGAAATGAGAAAGAAAAGTTAAAGATTTCCCATTTGAGATTGATGGTCGAATGTTTCAGTAGAAAGAATTGTTCCCACCGGAATCCAAGTCTCCACCCTCCCAGGAGTGTAACAAAAATTGCCTTGGCATATGTACTCCTATATTTCAAAATCGTTTCGTCTCCTTCTCCCGGTTAAAATTGGAAAAAAAGTCCTGAAAACTTAAATAAACAGTTGACACGAGAACATATGAGAAATCAAATGGAAACATACACTCTCAATTTGCGAAGGATAATGGAAAAAAACATATCTATACCGCAGGAGGCAGGGAGGAATAAAACGAAAACGAAAAGATGAATTGGGCTATAGTGTAGGAAAGAAGGACAACGATTTTGACTTCAAACTTGTTCCACCTGCTACCCATCCTTCCACATGAGTTTGGGTTCTTTTTTCAAGGAAGCCAATGCAGAGGTATGCACCCAGGTACGATATTCTACACTATTTGCGGCGGTGGAGTTTTGTTCTTTGTCCTTCCCAGGCTCTGTTCTATTTAAAATGAAAATTAAAGGCAAATATTGTACCTATCGAGGATTTCGTTTTATTCTTTTTAAGGACTAAATATGCGGTTTATGGCTTCCGTTCTATAGGTGGACCGAATGGTTGACTTACGCCTGCAAATATGCCCTAAAAATTGGACGACAAGTTGCGGAGGAAACGTCAAATTCTATACTTTTTTATGGCCTCTTAAAGTGAATAACATCCCTGGGTAACTGGTTGCCAGGCAGCATTTATTTCTATTTTTTAAGAAGTCCGTAGCAAATCTTGAGTTAAACTTTTGGTTGCGTTGACATGCTTTTCTTTGATTTATTTGCAAAGTTTAGAAATTTTTTTTTTCTTTATTTTCCTTGGAAGCAATGTCAAGGTTATGTGTAAACATAAAGGCTCCTGGCACATAATATTTTATGAAAAGGGTTCAATGAGCGGCGTAAAGAAAAGAAATTTCAATTTCACAAGCGTTAATCCCCATTGAAATGGGTTCATGTTATTAAATTGTGTACCAGTCATGGGGGTAATTTTGGGGAGCTTATACGTGCCACTTTTTATTTTCAACCTCTTTGTAGTGTTGTGGAATTTTTGTTGTTGTTGTTGTTGAAGGATTTCAATTCTTTTGAAGAGTTGATCCGTTGGGCGTTGTAACTACCTTTCATGTTGGAAGGAATTTTCAAGGATTAACTTCTGTGTGAAATGGTCAGTGCGGCTGGACGTTGAGGTTTAACTGCTCAAGAAGTTATGAGAAGCGTTGCAGGCTGTTTCGGGATGATTAGTTCCTGTTTGATGGCTAGGGATAGTCTCTTTTGTTTCCTTAATTACCTACGTGTGGGGGTGGGAGTTGATGGAAAGTTACCTTGAATCAGACAATTTCCGTCATGCTCAGTAGTACTTGGTCGCATCAGCCTCAAAATTCTTGGTCAATTTCATTCTTCTCCATCGACACGCTTTCATTTCTTTGACAAGGACAGACACCTGTTCGTATTGCCATAGCAAAGAAATTCCCATGACATAAGTAAAAAAAATTGCAAATGGGTGGCATAAAGGCATTATTATCCCCAGCACTCCAGTACACAGAGGTCCTTTCTACTTTACCCCCTCTTAATGAATCCACGGATAGAAATGACTGTTGACGACCCTGGCAAACGAAAGAAGGACAATGGTTTCGGATCTACAGGTGGAATGTTCGGATCCTTAACAGAACGCCTGCAGCTGAACAATTCGTAGAGGTCCTAGACTGTTACATATAAACCAAACATTACAGCCATCCAGGAAGAGCGATGGGATGGGCCGGGTAAAGGATGATGAAAGACAGTGACATGAAATACTATGACTGCTACAGAGAACAGAAGCAGCGCTTGCTCGGATGCGGATTTTTTATTCGCGGCAAACTTGGGCAAGAAATTTTGAGCTTCCGACACGTGAGCCAGCGTCCTATGACAATCTGCCGTTTAAGGCAGCTGGAGATGACTTGATAGAGAGCATATACCAACTTATTCCAAGATTTGGTCAGACGAGTGTATGTCTGATGAATTGAGTGTCAGAAGCGCTTACCTATCCACAAGAAAGGAGAGTTCCTCAACTGCGCCAAGTACAAAGGTATCAGCCTCCACATTGTGTCAGGGCAGACAAATTTTCACACTTCGTGAGATCCTACATAAAACCCAGGAAGTTTTGGCAACCCTGCCAAGCTCGTCCGTTTGTGCAGAAAGCCGATGGAGAATACACGTTGCCTAATCGAGGACGGTGAAGAACTAATCGAGACCTTTGATGTCAAAAAAAAAGAGTAGCAAAGCCCTCTCTCGAACGACTTATGTAAGTGATCCTTGTCTCCCATCCCAGTCTTGCTTTATGGCGCCGAAGCATGGACACTGTTGAAAGCGGATGAGGATATCGTCTGTAGTTTGAGAGAAAAATTCTTCGAAAGATATTCGATAGACGGGCTTTGAAGGACAGGGTTCAACGACGAAGTTTACAAGCTGTACAGCGAAATCGATCTAGTCAAAAAGAAAAAACTACCCATCAGTCGCCTAAGATGGCTAAAACATATAGAACCAATGCTTCAGTCTGCAGTCTTCAAATTAAATCCCATGATGCAGTATGGAACTCCCTCGCCTTAGGTGAAGCGCACAAGTATAAGGCGATCTTAACCAACTTGGAGTGCGCAACTAGAGGCAGTTAGCTAAGGACTGGGCTAACTAGAGAGGCTTGTTCGTTGAGGTCCAGGTTCACCCTAAAATGTAGTGCAACCTAAGTAAGTGAGTAGTAGAAAGAGGCAGACGTAACGATTGTGGTTTCCCATCTATCGTTCGTCTTGAAGCAGCAGTAGCAGTTGCCAGATCTTGTCCAAAGAACTTGGTCACCAAAAGTGACGTCAGAACGATGAAACGATCTGTCATTTCGAAGATGCGGGGTTTTGTTGTACTGGCTCCAAGCCTACTACGTCATTACCACACGAGTGTGTCCTCTTTTATAGCCATTTTGTTTTCTGCTGCTGTTTTCACACTTGGCAACGCCTCACTGACAGCCCGCTGTAAATGTCATTGACAGTTGCACAGAGTTTTGACGTATGTATTATACCTCTGGTGTTAGCCTGTGAGGTTCGTATAAAATATTGATAGTAAAAAAGAAGTCCCAGGATATCGCGTTGCCTTGCCTTTATTTTGTGAGAAAACCGTCTTTACGATGATCCTTTGATAATTTTCCACTAACCACTGTTAAAGGCTCCTCCTTTCCGACATTAAAGTGATTTATTTGAATTCTACGTCACTTATTCCAACTTTATGTGCGGAGATTCCAAAGAAAATTAGCAAAAGTCGATAAGGAATTGCTGCCCTTTTGTCTAAAGAACCACACGTGCGTCCCACCTACGTAATTTGCCAACCTGTGATGCTAATAAAAATGGAATGCGATAAAATGGAATACGGCCTCCTGCCCACGGTCATAAATTAGGACGATTAGCATTCTATTTTTATGAAACCCATCAAATACTCAGATAAAACGAGCTCCATTCAACCTTTAAGGGTTGAAGGCATGATAGGTTGCGATGCGCCTTCAATTACATCGATGAGTCCTTGGCTCATCACTCCACTCCGCCTCTGTGTGCCTCACCACCCCAGGAGCAGGTTAAGGTTTTTTTTTTATTCTCTTCTAGGTCGACTCAAGCCACCTCAACATGGAGCCCACTCGCATCTGGTTAGAGCTAGCTACTTAGGACTCAAACAGTCGAAATGAAAATTAATGGTTGCGCACACACGTACCCCGTTGCGTGTCTGTGTTTGTGTATTTGCTCATTTGTGGGAAAAGCGCATCGCTTTTCATTTCATTCCGTTATGTATACATCCTTCCGGTGCATCTAGTACTTGCGTGCACGGTGGCTGCATCTGCAATGTATATCGCGCTAGTGAAAAGCACTGCTAAAAGCATTTTCAAATTGCACTTAGTAGGCGCGTTGTGAGAGATGAAGCGCACACACAGACACGCACACACAGGGTGCCAGGAACTGGGAAATCCATAAATAATGAAAAACTTTCATGCGAACACGTACACTGCAAGTGGAGGAGCATTTCCATACCTCTGGGGAAATCCTTTAAAATGATTTGCAGTGAGCCTACTATGAAATGGAAATTTAATTTTCGCGTGAAATATTCTAAAAAAAAAAAAAATGAGGCGCTGAGCTGCGTTGCACTTTAATGGGCGTCAGAAGTGGGTAAAGCCTACATATAAGCATGGAAATGAGGACACTGCGTAGGGGGCGAAAGGCTTTCGAGGACTTACAGTTTTGTGTAGAATAAGGGAGGAAAGAAGGGGTGCCACCTCAATTACTCAGGAAATCAATTACATTTTGTTGAAAGCATTTTAAGGTAAGCCTGCAGGTCGGCTTAGATGGCCTTAAAATTGAGGTGACACCTCAGATGGTTGCATGAAGTAGGATGTAACTTACTTCCCGTGTTCGGTTTAATGGGAGTTAAACATGTGTAAAGGATTGAAGAGACGATGTCAGAGCCGAGCTTAAGTAGCAGCCATAGGTTAAGCTTTCTCGTAAAGGGGTGACTTATGTAGCTACAATGAAAAAAGCTAGAGCTATGCGATCGTAAAACTTATTTTCATAAAAGGAACACCCAAAGTCGGAACTAATTACCCTACAACACAAGGATCATCTCGGGCGATCTACGCCACCGGAGGAATTCTCTAAGCGGAGTCAACAGTTCCAGTTAAACGAAGCTACTTGGTAAATACTTTATAGGGCTTTTTCGACATATTCGACCCAATTATCCGGTCCTTCTGTAGAAGGCCTTCAGAAAAGGGTCTGCTTCGCCAAGTTAAAGGTTTTGCGTGGGGTTATTAGGACACGAGGCAAGTAGCAGCCTCGGAGCATGATGATGTTACTTTTGACGACCCTGCAAAGCCAAAACAGGCAACGACGTTCAGATTTATACCTTAAATGTTCAGACCTTTCATAGGCCACGTACTGCCGAACAACTTGAACAACAAGCCCTTGATCGCTATAAAGCAGACATATTGTATTGTATGTCCTAAGTATGAAGATTAAATTTCCAAACTAGGAATGAGGATACCTTTGGTAGTGCGACTGGTAAGCACAGCGTATGTTGCACAACGTCTGGATATGAATTTAGGCTAACAGACTTTGCTGCGAAACCTCGTTATAGCCAGCACATGGATTCCCCACCTCAACATTTATAAAGACACATGGTCCTCCGACGTCTCTTTCGACGCGAGGTATGCTTCCAGTAGTCTGAGTATCCCAACCTTCCGGGAGGGTAATATGTGGGATCATTACCGTCTTGTCGCCAAGGTACGAATATCGATATCCAGAAATTATGATGTCGAAAGGCGACAGATAGATACAGCCTGATGTATCACATAACCTTTCGAAAAGTCCAGTGTCGCCAGTACCATGTGCCAACAATCAGTGGGCTGTTCAAGGGCTCAATGAGCAGAGACATAGGAGAAATATTGGGAAAGAGGGAAAGCGCATGAGAAACTCGCCTGAAACCTTTCGTCAGCAACCTGATTGGCCGATCAGCACCTCTCAGTGCGCTTTTAGGCCAGAAAACCCTAAAATCTGCGAAATCCTTAATCCCTGGCGGATCCTGGAAAAAAACAAAGATGTCCAAAGTGATACTCATCATCTCCCTTTCGAAGCCGCCAATGATAGCATTTATAGCGACGAGCTGTGCAGAGCCATGACTAGAATGACTTTATAGCTTCTAGCCAAATCTGTGGGAGAAATCTGTTTCCAGAAACTGTAGCCTGTTGATTCCAGCAAAGATATGGAATATTCTATGCATACCCAACAATGTCAGACGACGAGTTCCTTAACATCGACTTAACGAACGAGTTTACTTTGGCGTTACGTTAGCAGCCCACTTTAGAAACAGGAGATGGGACATGATTTTTGACGCGTTGAAACCAGCTCTATTTTTTTTATGTCCAATGGGTGATGGCGTCAATATCAGAATTGATCTCGGTGGATATTCACGGCGACTGGGACTGAGATGAGGAGATAAGTTAATACTTGTTATACCCCGTGGTCTCCAATCCCGGTGCGATAGATGAACTCTCAATTCCCGCCGTCGAAAGCCTTCCTTTAAGTGTATACAAAGCAGGCAAAGTATTGCTCTTTATCGAACGAATAACTGCATACTCCGCCAATTTTCGCAGTCCATCGGACTACCCTTAGGGATCATTCCTTCATTCCATTCTTTAGGAAAATGCTAATTTTCCCACGGACTTGCTATGAAAGGACTTCATAGCTCTGCCAATTTACTAAGCACTGCTTGGAAAAATCCGGTAGAGATTCTATCAATGCCCAACGCCCGTGTCAATCTTTGTGGCCGGTGTATGTTCAGGATCACTGTGCTCTCGCTCAAATTATTTGGCACTATAGCGAAGCAGTGCTTCCATTTCGTGAGTTCCATCAGAGAGTGTATCTCCCATGACTAGGCGAATGGCATTGACAAATCATTCGCTATTCAAATGGAAGATAGGCTGATAGGTCAGAGGTCCTTTGGTTTAGGCAGCGAACCCCACAGGCGGACCAGTAGGGATGCAGTAATGTGGGAGGATTATGATCCCTATAATCCTGATCATAACCTCGTCAAACAAAAGGAAGAAGTGGAATCAAGACGATTTCAACCTAAGTCCACAGTTTGTGGATGAGGATAAAATTTAAGCATAACGATGGCTTTAAGTCAATGGAGCACTAGGTCGTCAGATTGTTGAATCTCAGTAGAAACGATGCAGTCCAGACTTAGGAACTTGTATGGTTTGAAGCTGCGAATGGTCAAGAAAATTCTTTCTGTAGTTGTGGTCCAGTAGCCATTTGGGTACATCAATCAACCTAGAAGTTTCTGAGGACTCTTCAATGCTCTCGCACTCCAGGTCGTCGCTCTTTCCTCAGTAAACTTTTGTATTCTCAGAGACACTTTGAATGCATCCTAGTAAGCTATCTCTCGAGAGTGCTTAGCTTGATTAAAAAGAAGTCAACTTGTATTCCACGAAAGCATCTTTCTTTCTGGGAACCAAATAGACTGATACCGGTCATTCCTTTGTCCAAAGTTGAAGGTTGCTGGCGATTAGATATTAAGATGAGTCTTCGGATAGATACAGGATCTTCGTTTATCCTTATTCCTTATGTAGATCAGTTTGTGTCTTGAGGTCACAGGCGCCGTTTTCAAGTACCCAGGTTTCCTGGATTCCCCATTGGTGTTCAGTCGGCAAATGAGGACACCCGAAGCCCTTTGGGATGGTGCTGGTAAATGTAAAGGAACCGTAGCATTGGAGCTACTTTCTGGTTCAGATACCATATTGGCTTCCCAAAAATCTGTTAACAGGAGATCATACTCGAGAGAAGGGGCAATTGCATCACCAGTCCACTTCAGTGTTATTCTAACAAACGTCGACCCAAGAAGAGATGGGAGAGGAGTAAGGAGACCATAATAATCGGGGTTGTCAGAGGTGCCACCACGTACAATAGATGAATCGGGACGATGTAGAGATGGAAAGAGCCCGGCTAGTGGCAGTGTTAGCAACAGTTTTCTCGCCGTACTTTCTAACTAGTCGGAAGATGTTTTCCTTGCCTATTGGAACCTAAAACTCTCCGATCTCCATAGGCACTAAATCCCAGAAGCACTTAGACTCTATATAGTCCGTTGTACTGCCAGGCAGCACCTCTTTTTTTTGTGTAGGAGCTGGGGAAACTCAGACCTCACTCGTGTCCCTGTTGTGCTTGGTGGCAGTGATTGCTGTTCCCCTAGCGGGCCTTGAACTTACACCGGACAGGTCACAAGCAAACACACCACCTACTACTCCATGACCATCTCGTACAGCCCAGGATGTCACAAATGATAGAATCTCTAGGCTCGTGGGTAGATGACTGAACTTAAGTCTCGCTTGAGACTAGATGCTGCTGACGTTGTGCCAATTTCGACAACCCGGCACTAGAGCTTCTTTTTGCCCTTTGAAGCCCTATTTTCAATTCCGTCTGTGCCATCCGAGATATACACCCACAAACAAATTAGAAAATCTTTAAGAAGTTATTTTATGCATTTAGCCCCGTCTGGCGTATACTTAACATTTTTTTGCTCACCCTTCCAACGAATTTCCATTCAAAATTGATATCTCAACCGAATGCCAAGCAACAATTCACACAAAATAAACTCCGTCAAAAGTTCAAAAGTTCCTCGCCCCAAATAAAACGGAAAACTTTCACCGAAAATTTAATTCCAAGCAAACAAATTCCCAAAAAAACAAAAAAAACCGACTTCCACAAAACACAAAATAACAAATTTTTTTTTTTATATGACAAAGGGCCCGCGGAAAGTACAACCCTCTCGAGCCCCACGTCGTCCTCCTTCCCGAAACTATTTTACGCGATAAAACTGACCTTTTTTTTCCCACCCATCGCGCAATACTCGCAATCTTCGCCGGCGGATATTTCCAGGCAACAAGACAAACAAAAAAAACCAGAGATACTCTCTGCAAATTCTCCAAATAACCACATTAGCATAACATAAAACTTTATCCTTTGTCTGCCCGCAGGACTATGCTCCCAAATGGAAACTTGTCCATCCATAGGTGAGGAAAAAAAACAGCTCTAAAGCCGCGCTCCGTTGTAAAATAAAATTTTAATTATACATTCCAAGCGACAAACGGAGGAAACCACACGACAAACGGTGTTTGGTCGTCCTAGAGGAGGTTTTTTTTTTCGAATAAAAAAAAGGGATGTCCTCTCTGTCCGGTTAAGAGTACACCTGCTAGAAGCCGGGACGATATGCAAGCAACACTCCAAGTGAGAATTTTCATCAAAAAAAAAAAAAAAAAGAAAAGAGGAAAACAGGAAAACTTCTAAGCCAGGGAGACACCGAAAGGTGACAGATTGCTGTTCCGGAATTAGCTAGGACACGGGGAGCAGTTTCATTGCCACCCCCCACCTTCTCCCTCCCGCCCTTCGGCAAATAGGTGACATGAAGCGAAGCGATAGGAAGTGGTAGTGGAAACTCGCAACTTTAACCGGAAACTTTTCCACTATGAACCAAAATGGATTTTCCGTCAGCCCCTGCACCATCCCCTAGTTAAACAACGCAACGTAATTAGTTCATCGGATTAGCATAAAATACGGGCTTCACGGAGACGGAGCGTAACGAAACTTGTTCCTTCTGTGTCTACGTCTGTGTTGTGTGTCGTTTGTCGTTTGTCGTTTGTGATGTGCCTGATGTGCGTTCTCTGCCTGTGCCTGTGTCTGCCAGCTGCTTGTTATTGTTTGTGAGAGGTAAATGCTCAAGGATACATTGATTAATAAGGAGATTCATTCTTTTACAAAAGGAAAACGAATAGATCAGTGAGTTTGGGTCCTTTTTTTTTTTGTTGTTGTCTCCACTTGAGACGCACGCGGAGGAAAAAAAGTTTTTGAAAGCCTCCACTACCACCACCATCACCATTGCCATCGCCATTATTCGGATTCATCGTCGCGGTTCGCTAAGTGTTTTCGAAAAGTTTTGTGCAGATTTCTAAGGAAATTCGAAAACTCTGACTGACGTGCACACTTTATCTCTTTGATAGACATGCCGGGTGGGTAGAATGGGTGTGGAATATTGATTGCGTCTAGATATAGGCGGGCAAATGGATTTTCACTTTATAGTGATACTCAATGGTGGATCCTTGAATTTTGGGGACTTTGCAGGAAGGATATCAGTTGGAGAGTTTAAGGTAATAAGTGCTTTCGAAATTATCCAGCAACACGTGCTGTTGGATGTGTAATTTTATTGCTCTTTTGTATCATTCTTTAAAGTAGAAGTGGTACGTACTAGTGGATCCCATGCTGATTAGGTTCATAGTTTAGGTGCAGATTTGCTGGTGAATAAGAGTTTATTTCTATTGATACCTTGGAAGTCGTCCTTGACTAAAGGTGGGTAAAAGTAATCGGTTTAAGAACGGAGACATCGCACATTATAGGAAAGACAGAGGCAGGTGGGTTGTACCAACCATCAGTATGTGGGGCTGTCTTTCAGGTGAACTTTGTTGTTATGCTCGTGGAAATATACAGGAAGCAAAAGCTTCTACTTTTCAGGCAATCAAACTGCCTTATCGACATTGAAGGTACTGAACGAATGCAAGGGGAAACCCAAACTCCTGGCAACATTCTTTGTGTCAATGTGTTTATCATGAAATACCAGGCAGAGAAAGAGAATATGCACAGGCCAGGGGGAAGCAACATAGTTCCCATCAAGAAAAGAGGACGTTCACTCCATTCAGAAGGTAGTTCAGATATTAACGGGTCTCTATATATGTAGATGTCTGGCATTTAACTGGTCTATAAGAGAGGATGAGGAGACCTCGCGACAGCCCAAAGCTAAATACTTGTGAAGAAAAAGCCGTCCTAAGCTGAGTTCCTCTGGACTAATTGTTTTCAATAAAATTCTGGGGCTCACTCGATAAAAAGGGGGTTTCTCAAATCCCTAGACTACAAGCCTCACGCACTGCCATTCATCTGCACTTCAAAGAGAAGTCTTGCTTGGAGTTAATGTCTAGGGCTCGAATGTGAGGCGAATCACTTGCTTAGATGGCACTACAATCTGGGGTGAACCTGGGCCTTAACCCACAGGTCTCTCTATTTCGCCCGGTCCTTAGCTAACTGCTTCCAGTTGCGAACTTGGTTAAGGTCCGTCACCTTAAGCGAAGGCGTTCTCTACAGCGTTGTCCCTCTGAGTTAGATTTGGGCCGCAGCATTTATGTCCATTCGCTCTACATGTCCTAGCCATCCTAGGCTACTGATGCGCAGTTTTTTTTCGACAAGGTCCACTTCCGTGTACAACACGTAAAATTCGTCGGTTAACTTGCTCCTTCATAGCCCGTGAACGTAATTATTTTCATCATTTTTTGACAGAGACCATGGTTCAGCGTCATGAAGCAGGACTGGCCTTCTCGTTTTATTTCCCCTGAGGTTTATAGCAGAGCCAAGGTAGACACAGTCCCTTACTACCTCGAAGTTGTACCTGTCAACTGTCAATTTGGCGAAGTTGTGTGTCCCTTCTTGTTGACAGCATCTGCTTGGTTTTGTCTTTATTTAAACCATTTTGACAGCTTACGTTTGAATACTAGTGAACGCATCAGTGACAGCCCGTTGGGCTCTGCCAATTATGTCACTGTCACAGGCGTACGTAAGTAGTTGCCCAGATTTTTATTGTGCCTCCGATGTTGGCCTGTCAGGCTCCTACAATTCTTTCAAACATGATGTTAAAGAAGTCACATGACAGCGCAACGCCTTGTCTAAATCCATTTTTGACATCGGAGATCGCGGTGATGTCATTATCGACCTTGATGGCGAGCGTTCTCCTCCGTCATCTTACAAAGGCGCACGAGTTGAGAAAGGATGCCAAAACTAGACATGGGTCTGTACCCATAGCTCATCAATAGCCATCGAGGCTTATATCGGGCTCACCCTCCGGATATATTTGTCAGAAAATGGGCACAAAAAATGAAAGTCAGACGAAATGGAACTGTTATCCGACCTCCACGAACTAGAAATACACAGTGCGGTTATCAACTTTATGACCAAATCACTTTTCCTTGGCAGGAGGGTCGACGACGAATTCGCTAACCGGGACTCATGGACCACTGGTGGACCATTGCTCAATTCAAAAGCTAACGTGGGGCATACTGATTGATCAAAAATGGATTCTGGTGTTGAAGCAGGGACCCAATCATAAAATCTCGAAACCACTCGGGAATAGTCCCAGTGTTTTCCAAGCCGAGCTTTTCACTATAGAAATCAACCTAAGCTCGGGCTTTAAAGGTGCCTTCAGTGCTGTCATGGGTGTGTTAAGGGATCATCCGCCACCATCTAACTTCCACGGGCTGGACTCAGCTGCGTCAGAGTGGGTGATGCAAGGTGATCGCTAGTCCTGCTGTAGACGCCACCATTGATACCATCGTCGTGAGACTTCTTTCGTCATACGTCCTCCTCCGAGGATTTTTCCTTACTGTTTGGAGGTGCAATTCAGCAAATTAGACCAACGGGAGATGCCTCGTTCGTTCAGTTCAGTCGGGCTATCAGATGGATATCCAACGAAAACCCCCAAGAGGTGATGGGACATTTTGCCACCTATACTTCCATCTTTAAGAAGAAAACGTTCGAAGAAGTGTCCTTAAATTGTCCTTGATGGTACCAGCCAGTTGCATAAGTATAATATCCGTGCTGAGTCACCAGCCCCAAAACATCCGTTCACAACCAATTCAACATCATAATCAAATCTTCAATCGAAGCCCCAATAATTCGATGACTTAAGTGACACTCCTTAAGCTTCCAGGTGCTAACGCACATGATTAATTCAATTTTCAATATCCACACAGGAGTCAATCCAATCATCGTCAGCATCATCATCACCATCAGTGGCATCCAGCATCATGTGCATTCCACTCAATTCATTTGGCATTGATGACAATTATCCTCTCGAATAATATTAATCGTGAGCCACCATCAATCTTCATGGATAATCAACTGCAATGGCTCGTAGATTCCATCGGCAATTGTAGGCGAAGTGGGCGTCAACTCGGTCCTCTACACACACACACACACGAGTATGTGTGTATGTCAATGCATCATAATTTATTAGCCAGCATTAGAGAATTTCATTTCATTAACTACCGGCTTCTGGCCAGCAGTAGTCCGTTCTATTCACACCCGAACAACGACAGGACGACGACGCAACATATTCATAAACCAAATCACCCACAGGCAGTACCACCCGTCTGTCCCGACGTCATCTACATTCACCCGTCATCATTAATTTCCCATTTCTCTCATTTCACGGGAATCTTCGGAAGGCAAACAACGTAGACCATTCGGGCGGGAGGGGGTTTGGGATTGGGTTGGTGTCGGAAGGACCTTATGCGTGCGTGTGAGACTATCATAAATTTTCTTGCTGAATGCTGAATGTAGAACACCCCTCGCTATCGTGGTGTTATTCCAAATTCGACAGATTTATTTCGTTGGAGGAAATATTACTTGATGGCCAATAAATTTGTCGTCGCCTTATTATTGTGGCAGTGCTGGTGGCGCGCGAATTGTGAAATGGTGACATTTCGAGCTTTAAGAACGAATAAGGCTGTGTGTGTTTGGATGGTTGGAGTTAGATGCGTGTGCTCTTCGTCTGTGGGTAATAAATTTGAATTAATACCTTTTCGGATGATATGTTGAATTGTTGGACGGATGTACTCCGAAGAGGGAATCCAAGATGGATGCTTGAAGCTTGAACATGATGTAAAATAGAATCTTTAACGGAATAAACTGGAACTGGACTATGGGAGTAACAATGTCCAGTTTTAATGCGGAAAAACTCATTGCTGTAAGGGCTCATGTGAAGGTGCGAAATGAACAACGGCGAACTGTCGAACACTTGTTTTCAGATTCGATGTGGAGTAACACAGGGCTGCATTCTAAATAGCGATGTTACCCACGCAGCATTATCGGAAAGCAGCAGGGGAATTCAATACATAATGGAATCGTATCTGAAACTCTTGGATTACGCAGACGATGTCTGCTTGCTTTCACGTGGACCTATGGACCTATGGTCCACAATTGAAAAAGCAAGGCAAACAGAGTAGGTTTGAAAATAAATGCAAACAAAGCAAAAGCCTTCAACCTTTCAAACTCGTTCAACTAGCTTAGTATTGCTGGACAGGATGAAGAGAAAGTTGAAGGCTTTATTTATCTAGGAAGCATCATCTCGGCACCGGACTCGAGAAAGAGAGTCTCTCGTAAGTGCCAAGTTACCATCTTGAGGGAGGCTCTGCGGAGAACTGAGTGATATCAGTTTGGTCTCGAAATTACAGAGAGTCATTTTGGGCGACCCAAATGCCAAACTTGTTGTCCTTCGGAAGCTCGATGGAATCTTCACAGACTCGAAGTGTACTTTCCTCAATGCATTGATGCGAAGACAGAATGCTGACCTTAGCGGAAGTACTACTGGCGAACAGTGGAGATCCGGTGATGACTGTAAGTAGAAGGAAAGTTAGGTCTCCTTACAAATCTCCTGTTCTTGAGGGTATGCATTTATCCATTTGCATTTATTAGTGCTAACACTGCTAGCCAGGATCTGCAAAGTTAGCACTGTTCTGCGCCATATCCCTGGATCTTTATCCCCAAACCGCGTAAGATAACCTTTGTTCTCTTCAAGAGGACTATAAGCCCTAGTTCGCTCCTGCTAAAGGAGGAGGAGGATCGGCATGCAATTGAAGTATGGCGCGTTGACACGCTTGCCGGTACACGACAGTCAGCTGTCGACAGTCGACTTTTGATAGGACGTGGGGCTTGAGACTGAAGCAAGTCCACTGGATTTACACTTGCATTGTCAACCCCATCCTACTCTGTGGAGTGTTTGTATGGTGGTCGATAGCGCCATTTTTTTTGCAATCGAATATCCGACGCATGGAATTACCGGATCCCAATCCAGTACCCCCAGAGCAGCCATGGAGAGAATTTTTAACTTCCTCCTTATAGGACTAGAGGTACAAAGATCTGCCAGACTGGATACTCTTAGACTCACACCTTAGGACATTTCAACGAACAGACTGCAACGGACACAGGGCAATCTGGAAAGAAGATCAGATGGCCTTTGGATTTGTAAGGCATCCGAGCCACCTTTTAAGTAAGGAATACGATTTCGACACAAGCTCTCCGATTTCCCAAACGCGAGGAGGTAGGTCACTTCCGTTCCAAACGAGGATGGAATACAAGTGTACACAGATCACACATCGATGGAGAATCGGGAGCGGAGGTCTGCTGCCGAACGCCACCTCTCAATCACGGAGTCTATCTGGAACAGTTCTTGACTGTCTTTTGCTATACTTAAGGACGAGGAACTACTTCTCAGTATAGGAACCTTAATCCACTAGATAGTTCCTCTAGAGGGTAACACAATGGGCCTAAACGGTGGCCAACGTGATGATGATATCGTAACCTTCCCAAACCAACCAAACAACTACATCGGTTTCATCAAGCCCCTTGTTCTAGGGAATTAAACCAAAGACCTGGCACTCTAGGTTATGTTTTATGCATCGGGATATTCCAATAGTACCGAAGCAACAACAAGCATTTGATAAGGATAATTCTACGATCCTAGAAAGCGAAATAAGAACCCCGGCATTCGGATCTACACGTAGAATTTTCTGACCCTTAACAGACGAACAATAAGCAGAGGCTCTAGGATGCTACAAAGCCAATATCACAGCCAAGCCATCTAGGAAGTGTGATGAGACGATGTATACAGAGGTACATCTTCCATCTTAGTTGGAAGCTCAATCAGAATTATCGTTTCATCCAGCAAGGATTCTTCTTTTTTCCTTTTGTTTTGGCGGGGTTATGATCAGGATTATAGGAATCCCTCCCACTTTATTACATCCTTACTGATCCGCCGATTCGACCTCAAAAAGTATCTTCATCTAGCAAGGATCACACCTTGATTATCATCTCAGCGATATTTTGGGCACACACCATATTCCTCGAGGAGCAATATCTACCTCAAGCTGAAGCGAAAAAACCGTTGTCAGTTCTCATCGTTGAAGAGGGTGTCACACTCCTTACCAGCGTTCTATTGTTTATTCCTTAACCGCCGCTGTTCCTTAGGTTCTTCCGAAGCTTACGCATTATCATCAATCACCACATGTTTATTGTTGACCATCACCAGATTCATCACATCCAACAACCGATGCATGAGCTCCTCCTTCAACCTGCTCTTATTCAAGACTCAGTTCTTCAGCTCCTCGTCTCTGCTATAAAATAAGCTTAAAGCCACTTTAAGCGTGCATTTACCTTCCAACCACAAGGATGATCAAATTGCTTCCCATTTACACAATCCCTTCAAATCCCAACATGTAAGCACAGATGTTTCCCTTCCAAATGAGAGCAGAGAACAAAACCACCTAAAAGTGCAACTAAAGGACAATGAATACATCCATCAAGGAGTGACTCTACGTTCTCTCTCTCTCTGGATTGTCAGTCATGTAGAATTGCGCGTCTTCATCCGGAATTTGTTTCATTTTCTTTGTGTATGTTGCCCACACACTCATGCATCCATGCATCCTCTCATATGAAGTTAGTTGTCCCGAACACAGAACATACCCCGACGAAGATAGAACATCCTCTTGAGACATTGTGACAACTATGTGAACAAGGATAATAATTATTCATACGAAAGTCCCAACCATCATCAGTATTCATTGTTACAAAATGCGGAGTGATCCCTTTTGTTTTTCTATCTCTTTCACTCTATCTACGGGGTTCCTTATTCCATGTAACTGCGAATCGCTGGTTAAAATCCTTCGTTTCTGTGTAACTCGGGATGAATTCCTTGCAAAGTGACAATCACCAAACAACAGAAGCGCTGCAATCAACTAACAAAAAAAAAAAAAAGCAAAAAAACGGAAAAAAACAAGGACATCCGTGGGTGGAAAGAGGTGGGGTGGAGCTTCGCTACTAGACGACACTAACAAGTGAAGTTGTAGTGCATTTAATAGTCCTTTTTGTTATTGTTGTTCGACTCCCCATTGTAGTTGTGTGCGGAGGCGCGATTTCCTGCTCCTGATTTTCAATTTTGCGTCGCATTTTACAAAACACAAAGCGAAATAGTGTCAGTGCTCCAGGGTGCCGCGGCGCGGTTTTTCTATAGCATAACGTGGAAAGGGACACCTCGCCGCAACGAGGATCAATTTTTCGATTGAAATTCATGCAATTTGACACTTTTGTCTGCTTTTGTTGGTTATGTGCGGGGCGCGGTGTTTGTTTGCCGATAATTGTGACGATTAATTGAGCCTTGCAGTTGGAATAAATACATTTTGGTGTAGCACAATGCAGTTATACCGGTTCGTTTGTCCCGTATTGGGCTTGGGGCTATTTGGCTTTAAAAGGACGGTCTAAGTGGTAGCAAACAATTGCGGAGTAGTGGAGAGCAAATATTTATATCTTCTGGCTGGTGGATGTGCCAGTTAATTGTTAGCAGAGAATTCGTGAGATATTTGAATTCTGATGCTGGTGAAAAGGATGGGACGTCTGACCAAAATTGTCTAGGTTATATCCGACTCCTTTGACATTAAGACTAACTAGAGATGTGGTTCTAGGAACCCCTGAAAGTGGGAAACACATAAGTTTTGCAGTGTAGCCGACTGTTTATTTTGATTTCGATCATTTAATGCATCTGAAGCTCTGTAAATTCGTCAACGCTTCGCACGCTTTATGCGCTTTATGTGTCATAGAGAAAGAAGGCGGGCAATTTAGTATAGTGATTCCCGTCACTATTTCAGTTGCATCAGCCGGAAAGGAAGGTGAACTTAACAGCCATTGCTTCAAAGACAGATTTCGAGAGAGGCGAAGCTCGGCAGGGGTTGAAAAGCCTATTCGCTGCTACTCTCCATACAACTCAAAGACGAATGAGCGCTTTCGAATTTTCTTAGGATATGATCAAGAATTGGGGGAAAAAACGCATAGTCTACGTGGAGGTGACACTGGGTAAGGTGTCCAAGGGTAATAAGGTGAACTAACCACGAGCGTTGGGTTCATGTGATCCACTAATCATGTCGCCCAAGCTATCCTCTAAGCATGTAGGTCTACGAAGAACCGATGAGAAAACCGTGCCATCTGAGTTCACTTCTCACGGAGTAGGTGACAAAGTAGAGAGCGCCCCCGAAGAACAGATTTAAGATTTGCACGTTGAATGTTCGTATCCTTGAAAGCTACAAAGAGAATATAACCGATCAGGGAGTACCTAAGGATGGATGGTATCCGAAAAACAATTACCTGCGACATCTACTACGGTGAATGCTACCATGAGCAAGGACAGCGGCTGTTTGGATGGGGCTTCGCTGTCAGAGATAGACTTAGGCTAGAAGTTTGGGGTTTCTCCATGTAAGTGAACGAGTGATGACGAACCTTATCAAAGCCTCATTTGTGCTCACGACACCACATAGGAGAAAGACGTTGCCGGCAAAGATTTTTTCTACGAGCTCCCTGTAAAAACCCACGAGGAATGTCCAAAATATGACGTCCAGATCATTCTTGGAGATTTCAATGCCAAAAAAACGAGGACATCTTTGGTAGGACCAATAGAAGACATGGCCTTCACGACACGAATCTCCTTTCAATCATTTCCGCCCGGTTGCCCTGGTTGTGCTTTTATTCGTTACCTTACAGTCTCATTCTTTAAGAATTGATGGGTTAGTGCTTTGTTCCCGCCCTCCTCCTTGCACATTCCAGGCGGGAAGCCAGCATTTGAGTCGGCTTGGCTCGATTTGAGGTGGTACGAGCTCGTTGGCTGATCTCCTTCTCGGCTCTTTACAGGCCAGTTACATTTATCTATCTCGTCAGCACAGCTTCCTTGCTCCCTGAGATTAGTTAGCATTTTCTTTAATTGTTTTTTTTTTTAATGTTGTAGTTTTGTAGATTTGTCTCACGAGTAGCACAGAAAAGAGTTGTCCGTCACGTTAGAGCCTCGCATTAACGTAGGAAGACCATAATTACTCTCCGAGGTGACCCGGTATCAAAGAGGCTCCGTTTGAATACAGCTGGTATGCCCTCTGGCTGCTAACCATTTAATGAACATGGGTCGCATCACACCGTGAATTAAGAGGGATAGACCTAGTTCACTAATTTTGTCAACATTCCGTCAGGAGAAACCCTGCCTGAATTTATCGCAGAGGCATCAGAAGCTGACGGCGTTGATCCGGTCAGCAGGTTGGTGAATCGGTTTAAGCCTTCACACCACGACAGGGTGTCTATCCAGAAAGGGTAGAGGGCAACCCAAGGTTTTGCTATCCAAACCGGTCGAAGAGAAGCAGCAGGTACTAAGCACATGGAAGCCAGAATCCAGCTGACAGGCAGTCTTAATAGTCTCAACTTGGAGGGAAATCCATAAGAAAGGAGACCGCTTCACCTGCGCCAATTACACAGTTATAAGTCTCCTGAACATCGCATACAAACTTTTATCTGATGAAGTGGTTAAAACCATACGTCAACGAACTGGTTGGGAATAATCCTTGCGGTCCTAAACCTGGCAAATCGACAATAGACCAAATCTTCACTCTATGCCAAATTCTGGAGAAGACCCGCCAGGTCGATGCCCATCGCAGATTTATCGTTTTCAAGGCCGCATATGACATCATTCATAGGGACGTACTATACAGATCCATGTCGAGTTTTGACATCTCTGCCAAACTTGAATGTCTGTGCAGGATGACAATGGAGATTGTTCGCTGCTCCGTCAAGGTTGGGAAAGACTCCACCGAGACTTTCAATGCCACTAGAGGTTTTAGATAGGGCGACGATTGACAACTATATCTTCGAGGAACTGAAAGGATTCGTTTACCTAGGCTGTGCTATAAACTCTGACATCAGCGAGGATATCCAACGTAGAATAGCACTCGTCAATCGCTGTTCCTCTGACGTTAGGAGACAACTTTTAAGCAAGACCCTACAAAAAGGACCAAGGAGACTCTATACAAAACCTTCATCATCCCCGTACTGCAGTATGGTGCAAAAGTATGAACTCTGCCAGGCGAGAGAAAAGTTCTCCGTTCGATTAATAGTCCCACCTGCGTTGGTGGTTTGTGGAAGAGAAGATCTAATCACGAACCATACGACCTGTACAGCGACAGCGACTTGGTCAAAAAGATACGTGTATAATGAGTACACTGGCTTGGTCATGTAGAGCAGATGAACACCAATGCTCCAGCTCGAAGAATTTTCGATTCCACACCTGAAAGAAGACGACGACCTTATTTTCGTTGCACAAGTCAGCCTCAATCAACTCAGCTTCCCAATTTGGGGCAACTGGCTAAGGATCGTGCTGGCTGGAAAGACTTGATTGTTGAGACTCTGGTTCACCCCGCCTTAAGTAAGTAAGATGATGCACAGTCTTTTTTCGGAGGCCTAGCTTCCTTAGGTTGCCTTTAGCTCAAGGCAACCTCTCTTTCTGTCAAACTAAGTGCTACATTTGGATCTTTTCCGATTGCAGGTCCCAGATATTGTTTCTGCTTTACTTCTTCTCCCTTAGGTTTGGATACCTTTGCTTTACCAAGTCCTTTTTCCCATATCCATCCATCCCACTGAAGGGTTGAGTCCTATGAACCGAGCTTCTGCCTCTTTCGCCTTTGGCGGAGAAGAACAAGGATTTTTCCAAAAGACATCGAGACTGAAGAAAGCTGGAACCAACTGCGTTTCTACATCGAAATAGTTCTGAAGATGAAGAAGAGAGAACAGGAAATAATGTACTTGAGATAGTCCTTAAATGATAGTAACTGGGAGGGTGCCTACTTTATTCATACCGCTTAGGCCACCGCCAAGCCCTTCTTATTGTCTCATTGCTTACCTCTTCCAGCTCCGACAATAGCTTACAGGCAACAAGAACGCCTATATCATCAATGAACTCTCCTACTTTGGTCTACTTGCCTATTGAAAGCCTCAAAATGACATTGTACACAATGTTAAAAAGCAGTGGGGCAGGTCTTAAGCCCTGAGGCACACCTCTGAATTCCACCTTTTCCAACAGTTTAAGCGTCTCAATAATAACTATTTCGTAAGCGAATCCTACCATTAGCCTTCTCAAGTATTGGCAGCCATAAAATTCTGTTATACGCAATGTTAAAAAGCAATAAACCCAATATAGAGCCCTGTGGTAGACCCCTCGGTAGCATTGAATTGCATGGAAAGCCTAATGGTTCGCAGAAGGCACAGGCTTAACACTGGTTGGCGACGTAGTTTCTTCCAAAAAATCCTAAATTTGACATCAAAATTCATTTAGATTGTGTATCCACCCTGCACGAAATTTTCATTTCGTAACCTTTCGATTTCGTTGAAGAAAATTCTTAAGAAAAAGATTTGACGTACATTATTCATTGAAATTGACAAACGCTAAAGCATCTCAAACATGTCACGTTGACCTTAATTAAAAATAAACGCTTTCACAAGCTGAGTCGTTGAAAAAGAAAAAGAAAACTGACATTTTGAATGACATGCGTTTATTTACGTAAGCTAACCGCACGTTCTCTAAATATGTCAAAAATGTCAATTTTTGCAATGCAGACTTAAATGTCATCGTTTCATCTGACTCTATAACAGTTTCTCTCTAAATGTCAAAAGCACACTTGTTACGTACGAGTATTTCTATTCGCAACTGCTATGAAGAGCAATTTAACCATCAAATTCCGCACGAAGAAGAAATATGAAAGACGTAACCCTTCACTCAGAACTGTTTATCTGGTTTTTTTTTGTTGAATATTTAAGATTTTTTTTTTTTCGGCGGATGGGTTCGGATCCCCCTAGTGACGTCTTCTTTTTTGTCGCTCACCGCTATTTCGCTACACACCCAGTGTCACCGACACCTTTCGCGTCGCGGCGCATGTCAAGACTGTCAACCAGGCAGAGTGTTGCACGTGATTTAATCAGATATAATTTTCAAGATGACATATGAATATCACACGCGAAAATGTCTGTCTCCCCGAAGAAGGGAAGAAGGACTTATTTTATAGAAAAGTTGAAATTAGAAAAAGGATATGTGTGGTGGTGAAGAGATATTTAAATTCACTTCCTGCTGACAAATCAAAATGAACACCGGAAAGTCACGTCGAGTGGAGAGATGTCCCATCTCTTTCATTCTTCGTGACGGCTTTGGTAAGCTTCTGTCAAAAAGTTTGTATTACAGTAGGCAGCCCGGAAGAAGTCCCACACACGATGAAATCGCTTGATTAGGATGGAAATTAAGGATTCTCTTTATTTAGACGGAAAGAAAAGTTGGTGATGACGGAGAACAACTTTTCACATACTCGTAAGTTATTCAACCCGAATAAGCGGTGACAGTTGTCAAGTGAATCGTCGAGATCATCGTTTTACTGATTCCAGAAAACGTTACGAACAGGTTCAAGGATTTGTCTCCCTTTGAGAGCTTAATGGTGGATGAGAAGTGCTTGCATAGGGGATTACATGGAGGACGACATATGATAATAATAAAAAAAAAGTTGCGACAAAAGCTGATTGTTGCGATATTGGATTGTGTGAATGGGATTTGACCCTGAACCTGGAAAATTGTTTCGTCTGGAGGGTATAAACGGCATCTGGGGATTTTATCTGTCTGCCTGTTCGATGTGGATGTAATATTTTTCCTTTTTCTAGGGCTGGCTGAGATTTATTTGGATTTTTAGAGGGTACCATCTGGTAGGACCCAAAGGCAATAAATATTTTCTGTACCTTATTTAATGATTCTCCGACAGCATGGTGCTGGTAAGGATACAAATGGAGTCCTTTCGATCATTATTTTGTCCTTTCACCAAGCACGGTGCACTGGCAATGAAATTTTATGACTGCGTGGGAAAAATGAGATGTAAAGGCGGAAAATTTACTGTGATCTGGGAGTAAAGAACGGGAGAGAACAAACGGCCACAAAATAGGATTAGTGCCTTGGTTGGTCTGTGGCCCTGCGAGCCGCAATCGTAAAAAAGACGGCATCGGATGCGGACTGTTTCCATGTTGACGACCTTTGCGAAATATGATTGTGGAGGCAGTAGAGCTAAGGAGAGAAGCTAGACGTTAGTGCTGCTGCATTATACCCGAAAGCTATTCGAAGCAACAAATACCGGAGCACAAGAAATGTAGAGCGGCGAGGCATTTTCTAAGCCGTTCCAAGGGCATTGACAGAGCTCCTTCAGCCTATCGTAAGAAATTCACTGAAAGCGCGCGCCTCCCAGAAGAGTGAAAAAGGAGAATGAGCATCAATCCTTCAAAGAGCGGAAACTGGAGAGGGATCAGTGTCCTTCCGGCGGTTATGGTAAATAATAATAAAAGCAGAGCTGGATCGAATAGAAGATCATATTGATCCCACTCTTGGTATCAATAAGCAAGCCTAACAAGCAGGCTTCCGTTCAGGATACTCCTGCATCGATCATGTAAACACCTCACCGATGGTCATAGAGCAATGTGTTGATAATTGGTCTTCGCTGCACTTGGTGCTTATCGACTTTTGACAGCGTGAGTCGTCATGTTGTCTGGTATTTCATAGGAACTCATAACTTTATTAAGCCTCCCTATGAGGACCTGGGTATAAGGTCGAGAAAGTGGATAACTTTGTCTACTTGGGAAATATTGTCTCCGCCGAGGATGTCACCGAACTTATTGCAGGCAACAGACTCAGGTAGATCAAGGCTGTGTTTGGAATGCTTTCCAAAATCTAGAAGAGTAGAGAGGAAGATTATTAGAATTTTCCGTTCCACCAAGGAAACTGTTTCGGAGGAATCCAAAGCGATGCTTCGGGTGTCTGTCTCTTCGTTTAAACGTGGAGGGAGTAGAAAGGCAAACATCGACTTTATCAATCACGACTGAGTGAGTACTACTATATGGGTATATTACCTGGTTGGAATACCTTCTTTCCACCATCCCTAGGATTCACGTGCCTAATCGCATCTCAAACTGTCTGAATACGGTTCACGTCCCTAAATCTTGGACCGGAGTCAATCTGGTTCTTATACCGAAGGCCTGCAAAAGCTCGCATGCAAACCCCAAGGACCTCAGACTAATCAACTTATCATCATTTGTCAGCCTCCCAGCATACGGACGGCAAAGATAAATCGGGAGAAACGGCCCTACCCTCGCTGGTGCGCCTCATTGAAAAATCTTTACGTTGCAAAGGTGTTATTAATCGGTATCGAGGGAGCTTTTAAAAAGGTCGAGCCTTGGGCAATTATACGCGCGCTCGCAAAACCTTTGAAGGGGATGGCTGTAAGGTAATTGTCTATGCAGATGACGTCGCTATAGCTGTCTCGGGTAAACACCTTAATATGCTCAGATATCTTCTGCAGAATACGCTCTCTAAGCCCTTTAAATAGAGTAAAGGCTCTGGTTTAGGCGTTAATCCTCAAAAAACAATCTTTTACGCATTTGGATCCCCCAAAACTTTGTGGCATTTGCCTGACACTAGCGTATAGAGCCGGATATTTAGGCATCATTCTAGACAAGAAATCAGCTGGAAACTTAACGTCATGAGACGCCTTAAAGAAGCCGCTCTGTACTTCTGTAGATGGGGACAATAGTCACGAATTACATACTCGCGAAATGTATCTGTCATCAAGCGTTTGACTAATGTATGGCGGGATCGTCTAGTGGGCAGCCATTTGGGCCAAGTGCAAACTAAGAACTCTAAGAACTGTTCTAACAGCTCCTCTAGAAATTTTGTTCCACTTGGCAACCTTAGTTCTCCTCAGTTAACAGGTGTCAGCGTGTACAGCCTCGCATGAAGGCCACATCTCAGTGGTCTAGTCTACGTATTGCACACCACCAGACTAGACTGGCAATGGGGATCTTGGAATCCAAGTGTTTCTATAGATGGATCTGAAACAGAATCAGAAGAGGTTGGAGGTGTCTTCTCCAATGATCACAACTTAAAAATCTCCTTCTGCCTCCCTTATCACTGTAGCGTCTTCCAGGCGGAGATCTAAGCGGTTATCTAAGCGGCTTATCACCATATAACTGCCCTAAATCGTAGCCTGTCTCTTAACGAGATAAATAAGCAATTCGATATCCATTCTGTTTGAGTGCCGGACCACGGGGACATTCATGGGAATTGCATGACCTTCAGTTAAACTGGTACTCACGCTCAACACAATTAACTTAACCAATCGCAGATGGACAGATATATAGACAGATATCGCTAGGCAGATCTGGCATAAGCTGGATCTGATGGATCAGAAACGCTCCAACTGATGCCGTTACATAGCACTGCATTATAGGCAGGCACGCCACCAGGCTAGACCTCCTCGCAAACGAGTTCTGCAGAAGCCGAATGGATGAAGAAGAGCATGAAACTATACTACGTCTTCCGCTGCATTTAGGACCCCCCACTTTTTTCAACAACTTTGGCGAACTGGCTAATGTAAACATTAGCAGCCTTCAACGCTTCATCGATAGCTCTTCCTGATTCAACGGTAGACGTTGATCCTGTGGTAACACAACGGACCTTACAGTGAGGTTGTATCTAGTGCAGCCTGCCACTAAATCTAACCTAACTTAACCCTAGCTGGTTGGTTTTACTCTAAGAAAGACTTTGCAAAATCTGATTCGTGGAAGGGTACTCTTAGGAGCATGCATGCATGCATTGAGCACTAGTGGTACTCACATTGCATCACTATGTAACCTTACAGTCCGTCGACTTTTCTTATGCATTTCGCTCAAATCCCTCTTTCGTCGACACATAATTTTGAGATGGAGACAGGTCCTTATGCCTTTAAAACAAAAACGCACTTGGAAAGGCTACCACCAATGATAAAGGGGCATCACTCCCCCCTTTTTTGTAAATAATTTAGCCCATCGTTATCGATTTCGATTCGGCCACTTTCCTCTACGATACTTTGAAATCTTGCTAAGGATTAGCACTCACCATCTTCATGTACTAGATCCTTCTCTTAACTCGTGAAGGATGAGCAGCCCGCCTATTCAGACACATAAATCAACTGTCCAACCATGTTGCAGTCATTACAACCGCTTTCACCTTCTAGACCGCATCCATTTTTCCTTGCATCCATAAATTATTCACATTCCAATTGAGTGATCCTTGAACTCTACGATGATCCTTCTCTGTCACCCATTATCATCATTGTCATCCCCAAGTAACATACAAATTTATCTCCAACATGTCCATGTTTGTGGCGAACTTAACTTTGTCTTCATCACCACTCAACGATATTTTACCGGGGGTACACTAACGGCCTTTCTCTTCCTGTCAGGATAATCAATTTAACATCGCGCTGAATAGAGATAAAAATAATTAATTTCTCTCGTAGATAACTTCTCATAACTCTGTCCCCCGATAGTCGGTCCGCCATTGACACATAACAAATAACTACGAGTATTGGCGAATCCCCGAGTGTCCTGGCATCGTGCAAAAAAAAACGACACAACTTTGACAAAAATAAACTTCACTTGGAGCTACGATTTATTGGTTTCCTTTGTCCGATTTGTTGTACGCTAGCCTTAGCTCCACACGCCAATATCATAAATCTTTACGACACTGATTACGAAGTCGTTCGCTTTCGCCCCCTCTCGTCGATGCAGATGAATCCTTTCTGCTCCTTTTTCTTCTTGTTCTAGTTCGTGTGGCAGCAATTCTTTTGGTCGCGTTTTACAGGACCTCCATTCTCCCATAAAAAAAAAAAAATAAAAATTAAAGCAAAACTATGCCACTGACGATAAACGAATTGAATGGATATTACGACGTCCGATTATCGCATCGGATCGAGGGACCATTAATCATTTCAGGACTTGTATGGTAGCGGTCCTGGTGGTGCTGTATCAGTTGTGGGGGGGTGGCGTCATGCATATGTATTTATGTCCGAGTAATTGATATGCCATAATTTAATGTTCACTGGAGGAACGTAACGAGAGCTTCGGCGAGTCCTGCTCGTACTGCAAGCGAGCGATTTTATCAATTTTCGAATATGGAAATTATAATTGAATTATATTCGAAATACGTACACACACAGTACATAACACACACACGGAATCCTACCTCTGATAAGGGCTTGTTGGGCGGTGTGAGTGTAGCTAGGAAATGCTACTTCAATGGAATATTTATGGCCGGGGATTTGTTTACAGTTTTTTTTTTTGTCGGCTAGTCCTGTCTGATTCATGTGGCCGTGACAAATTGACAAATGCTGTTAAATGATTATGTCCTCGTCCTGGATATGTGTTGTTGTACTGTGGGCGGGTGCGTGTACAGCGATTTGGCTTTGTTTGTGGCAAGTTAAACAGTGCGACAACAAAGGTTTTTCCTGATGAACAACCATTGAACGCGATTGTTGAGTCCTTTTTTTTTTTTTCAAATTAACAGAGATTAACAGCATGGAAATGACTCGGGCTACACATGTGTAAAACAGTATGCGGGCGATATGTGATTGTTTGACTCCGTTATTTGCTAATTTTACCAGCAATTGTGTGTGCGTTTTCAGAGTGCGGAGTGGAATTGTGAAGGTTTTTGCGAACGTTTAGCGATAAAGAAGTGTTAACATCAGTGTTCGGTTGAATATAAGAAGTCAGGATGTACTAGAGCGAATGGACACAGTCTTCAAATCTAACCCGCAGTAGAAGAAGACCTCGCGTAAGGTGGCACATGTATGTAAGTAGAAGGGGACCTCAACCACCTTGGAGTGCGCAACTGGAAGCAAGTTGGCTAAGGACGAACTAGAGAGGCTTGTTGGTTGAGGCCCAGGGTCACCCCGAACTGTAGCGCCACCTAAGTACGTTAGTAAGTAGTACTAGAGCGCTACGCTACAGCAATGAAGAGGAAGTAGGACTGCGTAGTGTAAGGCGTTGCAATGGAGAGTCTAGTTACACAAATCAAGAAAGCAGTCAAGTGGTTAAGTAGTTGACCGCTTACAGTCCGCCAAAGAAGTGGGCAAGTTGTCTATCGGACCCTTGTACATTGGTTATAGGGGCTATGAGCATAGCAAGATTTGTAGATCTACATATTTTTCTCCTCGGTTCCGAGCCGGTAAAGACAGTTTCTGAGGCTTGTCTTGTTTGTTCATCAGCTGCTTCATTTCCCTGTTCTCCCACGTGACCTAGTACCCAGTTGTTCTCACTTAGTCAGGGGTATGGCAGGTACTCCCACACCAGTATTGACCTGATTTCATAAGATGTTAAAGCCGCCATTGTGGCTTGACTATCCGACAGTATTGCGATGTCTTGCCCGCAGTACTTTCTATTGAATTGGGCGCACCTTTCGATTGCGTGGACCACCACTTGGAGTGTGTTCCCATGGCTTCCGAATATACCTGGTCCTGTTCATATGGATCTTTCGATCCATCTTCACCAGTGTCTTACCTGAGTTGTACGTACACTTCACTACTGCACTCTCTTTTGCTACTCGGCTTCCACTTGAATTTCCTCTCGAAGCAGTATCTCTTGACCATATCATCTCTGGACTAATCCATAAGTGGGACTGATTTGGAGACATAGACATAAGGGAAGCGGGGAAAAAATACGGCGTCAGAAGAAGAGAATCATGGGTAGGAAGAAAGGGTCATTCGCGATATCCTAGCACAAGGAAATCGAAGATGAACAACATCCGGCAGTTCTACAGGAAAGCAAAGCAACTGACCGCTGGCTACAAGGCCTCAATGCAGGCTTTTCGAAATAATGAAGGCAACTTGATCCCCGAGGTACGGGGACTAATGGATATGACTAAGCAGCACTTCCAGGAGCTGCTAAATGGGCATAATGTCGAGTAAACAGAGAACCTACTTCCAGTCAACGAGGGGAAATCCTCTACTCCAGCATAGAAGACAGTTGAAGAAGCTTGAAGCTTGCAATCATATTTTGGAGGCACCAAATCATCAGTCAAGTAAAGGTAGATGAAAGTATGCCTGATGACTACAGTATTAGCGCCATGTGTCCCATCTATAAGAAGGGCAATCCTACTTGCCATCTGTCAAGCCGTATCCCTGCTTAATGCCGCATCTAACATCCTATCCAGCGACAGACCGTACCTTCACACTACCTTCCCCTTCCTGGAAAAGATCAAAGAATGTCAAGTCAATGCACACCATCTTCGAAGACGCATACTCATCATTTGGAGTACTGCAAAACGATGGCTGAGCTCAGTGTCCTGCCAAAATAAATCCAGCTGTGTCGGGTAACGCTGAAGAATACGCGTTGCAATGTGCAGTTTGGAAGCAGCTCCTGCGAATTATTCCAAACGTGTACCGAATCGGCAAGGAGATGCCCTCTCATGCAGATAGTGCGTGGCATTATGTTCAAGAAATCAGTTCAGCTGCTAGGATACGCAGGCGAGTGTTCCATGGTTGCTCCCAGTGTTCCGTAGTAGTAGCTTTGACAGCAATTGACGAGAAAGTAAGGCGAGAACCCAGGTCTTGACAAAGCCAATCAGCAAACAAAGACCCAGCTATCACGGATACCAGAGCGCTTGACAACTGGAAGCAGCAAGGATGGAAGCCTACCCTGTATTACGTAGAATATTTAGAGGCCTGGTGCCCATTAAGTAAATTCCTTTCAAATCGAAGGACATCGTCAAAATTTCTAAGATACATACTTTGAATGAATTTGCATTGATTGACACGACTTAATCGAAATTAAGATCGAAATCCTTTTCATTCCAACTCCTTTCGCTTGTCTCCCAGTCTCCAGGTTAAAATAAAATCTTTTTCAAATTTAATTTCCTCGCAATTCTCATTCCATATGCTCTCCCGCCTGTCTATAACAAAAGAGTCCTTTATAATGAAAACGCACCAAAGCGTAACCCCAAATTATATCCTGTCAACTATTTACTACAATAGTGCCAAGTCATAGGACAAAACTTCCATTATTGAGATACTTTTTGTTCTCTTATCGTTGGCCATTGTTTTGAAGTTGTCATTAAAACCACTTGACTGTCAAGCCATGTATCCTTTTTCTTGAAGATTTATTTTCTTTTTTGCTTCCATTTTGTCGACGAAAGGCATACGGTCTTGCGTTAAGAAAACCCTAAGAAAAGCTTTACAAATAAAGGACAAATCACAATTGCATTCAGAGACTGGAACAATTGATGGCACAAACAAAACCAGTGGAAAACTTTTCTAAGGACAAACGCTGACAACCATAAAAGTTAATTTCATTCTTTTACTGGTATTGACAATTGCAAGCCGCAGGATAAACGAAAGAAAATCGAACTTTGATGCGAGTGGAAATTTTCGCGTTCGAATATTGTGAATCGAAACAATGCAGGTTTGCATTATCAAATGCGTATCGAACTGTGAATGACGTGATGTGGTGACACGAAGCGTGAGAAGGTCCTTTCGAAGGCAAACAGAGATTTTTTAGACGGAATATAAAGAATAGGATTTGAAGAATGCGCCTGGTCAGACATCGGTGTGTGAAGTGTGAAATCGGCTTCGAATTCTAAATTTTGATTCGAGTTGGTAACAAGACGTGGTAGAGGTAGAGGTAGAGGCGTGGTGAACACATAGAAGACCATCTACAAGAACATAAAGCAACGCCACGACCATTTGCAAAATTTATAACATATTCGTCATTGTGACTCTTCTTTTAAAATTTTTAGACATAAACCCGATCGAGTTTCGGAATTCGAGCGAATTCATTTTTGGTGGGTTTTGTCCATGCTGTACGAATGGTTGAGAACTTGATACTCCTATCTCCTCTCTTTCCACACGAAGAGGTTTGTGTTACAAGAAATTAAAGACTTGGTGAATGGTACATAAATGACGTCAACCATCGAGGACCATTGTGTCCCATAGCGTCCCCAATCCGCTCTACAAGTGCATAGATTAAGATCGTTTGGGGTATTCTACGTTGAAGTTCTGATGCAGGCTCAAATGTTTGACGTACGAGCTTCTGATTGAATGTGCTTGCATACAGGGGTGGATAAGAGGGAAAGTCGTTCGAAAATTCGTGGAGAATAAGCGTGCTTCTCAGGAAACGAAAGATTGGCTTTAGCCTCGAAAAAGAATGATGGTCCTAGCATACGAAAAAAGGACAATGTTTTTCGGATATTTACGTAGAATGTTCGAACTCTGAAGAAACCACCTGTAGCCGAACATTTGATGAAAAGGACATATTACCGCCATCCAGTACGTGCAATGGGATGGGTCGCGCAAAGGGATAATGGATATTTAATTGTACATTGCTGTGAATGCTGGAAGGAAAACAGAAAAAAGCGCTCCTTTCGGTGCGCATTCGCCATTAGCGGCAGACTAAGGCATGGCGTCTTGGGCAAAAAAAATCCTTTTTTGCGACCTCGCTCTACAGAGAAAAAAGATGACGCGAGGCCAACAATTTTTTCTACGATCTTGTCGACAAGACATTTGAACAATGTCCTACAACGTTAAGGGGACGATTGGTGATTTTAACGTGAAACTTGGTGCAACTTTGGGCAACTTTGGTAGCACTGTCTGAGGGTACAGTTTTGAGTATTCACACCCAAGAAAAGACTTTGCAGGTGGGCCAGATATTATCGTACCAAAAACTGGTTTTCCACACTTCACCATTAACAAGGAGTTTAAGCAGAATGACCCATTCTTTCAAGATGAGTATCGACAAAACACCCGTCCACCTGACTATAATGCAGAAAAGTCGGTGATACTAAAACTGAGGCTCAATAAAGTAGCTGAGGCTGATGTGACTCAACCCACTGAACCTTTTAAATTTTCAGGCCAGGCAGTATGCTCTATGACTCTATCGCTTATCGTTTGCCAGAGCCTTAAGTAAAGAGTCCCTTCCAACCCAATGGAATCTCAGCATTGTTTGCCCGATCCACAAGAAATGAGGCCTCCCTTACTGCAGCAATTACAGAGGCACACATCTCCTCAACGTCTGAAACCTTTCATCAACAAGCTGATCGGCCCCCTGTAAGTGCGGTTTTTGGCCAAAAAAGATCCACAATCGAACAAATTTTTATCCTTCAGCAGATCCTGGAAAAAAGTCAAGACGTACCATCGTCTTATCGATTTCAAAGCCGCGTGTGACAGCATTGATAGAGGCGAGCTATGCAGAGCCATGTGTGGCTTGACATCCCTACCAATCACGCCCGTCTATACAGGATGATAATGGAGAACACCCGTTCCTCCATCAAGGTCGGTAATGACCATATCGAGACCTTTGATACCAAAACGGAATTGAGGAAAAATGACGCACTGTCATGTGACTTCGCCAACATCTTCAATCAGCACCAACTCTAGGAGCATAGTCTGTCAGAAGTCCACGCCAGATCACATTAACAACCCTCCGGCTGTCTTCGACATTATTCCAGCGACACAGACACATCGCGGTAGAGATTCTAGACCTTAACTTCGGTAGCACGCGCAAGTGGAAACCGACCTAAAATTGCTTGGCTTGCAAAAGGATCAAAATGAAACCGCTTCTAACATTACCAAGAACTAAGCCGACTTCTTTCGGTAACCAGAAGTTACATCCTTGCTAAAGGGTGTTCACAATTTTAATTAAAATGAACAACCGTGACCAGATCGATTGAATGAAAGCCAACCGTGATGTGGTGTCCCATAAAACCCGTTGATTTACTTCATCCCCCCTGTCTTGGTGGCACAAACAACTCCGAACCGCATCTGAATCATTTTGACATTAATTTCTCTGCGCCACTGAGTGGAGCTTTCTTCCTCTCGGCCTGATAACGTCTCTGCCTCTGTCTCTGTCTCTGTCTCTGTCTCTGTTCTCAGGATCCGGTCGCCAGTATCGTCGTCCCGTATCGGACATTGCTACTCGCATTGCGGGTGAGTTCCTCTTCACCATTTTAACCGCTGCTGTGTTGTTTTAAACGCCATTATCAAGGTGACTGGAAGCGAAAAAAAAAAAAAAAAAACGAAAAACAGCTCGGTTTTCATCCCCCAACCCCCACAGTGATGTGTAGTCCTTTGCAGCAGATTTTATTGAGAGGAAAATTTTCACGGCAAATTGGCTTGTCATTCTGACTAACGAAAGGGAAAATTATTCATTCAGTTTGGAACAAAAAAACAAAAAAAAATCGTTTCGAAAATATATGCAGCGCTCCGGCATCTCCTGTCTCCTGCCGCCACGCCGAGGCATCACCAAAAACCCATTCGACATTCAGTCCGCGGCGCGTTTACCTATCATTAAAAGCACTCAACGAAGCGTGAATTTCAAGCGGATACAGGGTACTTTTCGGGTTTAGTTTCGTCGAAGGGGTTGTGCACCCCTATCCAAAGGGTGATATTTCTTTATTTTCGATATTTTTCTCGTTAAAAAACATAAAAAACCTCACGCAAACTCAATTGATCGTTAATACTGGGTTTACGAGTATTTATTTATTTATTTATTTTTTCCCGCACATTTTTAATGGAGGATAACGGAATATGAAACGGTGTAGTTTATTGGTTTAGGATAGTTGAGTGAGTTCGTTGTGTTGGACTTTAGGGCTGCGGCAGGCCGCATGAATATTAATAAAATTGCAGAGAACAGAGGAAAAAATAAAAAATATTTCAAAATAAAGTTCGCAAAATTTAATTGGATAGTTCGGGGTGGGCTTAGACGAAGTTGCTACTGTGAATCGGTCTTGATTTATGGAAAGGGCTTTATCTGTCAGAAGTTTCTGTTTTGAGGTTTGACAGATGTCAACTGGAGTGGTGGGAAATTATTTGTGGAGTGAGTAGAGACATTAATTTATTCTCTGTAGATCAACCGACCTTGATCCTTCCCAGGAACAGAGGTGAACCCTGATGCATTCATCGTTCTAGTCAAAACAGATTTTGGCTGCTACATCTAGAGCTTATATGCTTCATCGAGTCTTACGGTGGAGGAATTTGATAGATTCTTAGATATGCTGTGGCTTATTTGAAGCCCGTGCATCGGAGTAACTTCCCTACCATGAAAGGACTACTTTTGACGACCATGGCAAACGAAATAAGGACATCGATTATTGGATGATCAATTAGCAGAGGCCCTAGACTGCTCCAAAGCCTTATAGTACAGCCATTTAGAAAGTGCAATGGAATGGGCCGGGCAAAAGGAGGATGAAAAACTGTGGCATCCAATATCCATTATGCACTAACTTCTTTCCTTTGACAGATCTCATCTCCAATGACCTCACTGCAGCCATAGTGAAGATCAACAACCTCAAGGAAGTGATTAAAGCATCCGCCTACTTCCCTGGCGACACTACCGTGTGCTCCCTAATGGAAGTAGAAAAACTTATACAAAATGCGCAACGCACCAAGACAGACATTGCAATTGGCTGTGACCCTAATGCGCATCACACCATCTGGGGTAGCTCGGACATAAGTAACAGAGGTGAGTCTCTCCTTGATTTCATTGCAAGTAAAAATCTGTTTTAACTCAAGTACTAGATCTTACCCTATCTACCCCTCTTTCCAACAACCTTATCTCTAATTAGTATGTGTCAACTGAACCCTGATGCTTAGACCATCGACACATTAGGTTTGATATAGATGAAGCCATCCTATCCATCTATCCTACCGTCCAAAGAGAAGCACTGACTGGGCCTCCTACAAAGAGCAGGAGGTGATAACAGCTCGATAACAGCTCGAATTGACACTAAAGACAAACTAGAGCATTCTCCCGAATACCTCAAGTCCTCTATTATCTCCGCATTCGAGGATCCGTTACTCCAGGTACACTCACTAATGGAAATGGCAGTCAGACACAATATAAGAGAGAGACTCTTAAAGCACACTTTCCTGGATCAACCGTTTTTAATGAACCTCTCTCAACAAACCTAACTCCTCGACTCGAGCGACCCATCTGCCGTCTAGAGAAGACTGGAAACTACTAGAAAAATCTGTAGCTCTAACGCCGTCAAATAGGCCATATCCTCCCTGAAGCGATACAAAGCAGTAGAAAAGGACGGAATATTTCCGGCACTACTACAGCAGGGAGCAGATATAACAGCACCCATTCTTTCCAAATTGTTCAGCTGCAGCCTAGCCTACGGTTACATACCAGAAGCCTGGTGAAAGGTGATAGTTAAATACCTATCCAAGGCGAGTAGAAATTCAGATTCAAGTCCAAAATCCTACCACCCCAAGAGCCTCATGTCTTTTATCCTTAAAAGCATGGAAAATCGAGTCGATTTTTCCTCTTAGCAAGTTCCAACATGCCTCCGTCAATAGGGCACTTAACAACATGAATCTGTCTCCAATAATAGGAAGCATGGAAGCGAGAAGGTGCATTCATCGACTCCTCCATTCGAATAATATCGACCCCTGCTCCTATCGTGGAGGTTATCTGTCTCCACTCAACGCTTAGGACCCTGAAAGTCCATTTAGCATGTTCTTGGATGACATGCTTCCTAAATACAGCTTCCATAAAAACTTCTCTATCGTAAATCTAGGCTCGTACTAGAAACCGTTATGGTCATCTACGAACAACCTAGTCATTCTACATTGGATCCCAGCTTCTAGAGGTTGTACTGGAAATGAATTGGCTGACTCACTGGCTAAAATTGGTGCAGCATCACCACTCGTTGGCCCCCAATCCTTTTGCGGCGTCAGCAGAAGTCACTTCAAAGACTACGCCAAGAGTCTGTCCCTATTCGATTTCAATAAAGTCTGGCTAAACTCACCTGGGCAGATCTGCTCCAAAACATTTTTTCCCAAACTATCCCCTAGGAAATCCAATTTCCTGATCAACCTAGACAGGAACAATCTAAGAATCCTGACTGGAATCATCATGGACACTGTCTACTGAAAAAATTATCTTTACCGAGTAAACATCTCTACGGAACCCTCATGTAGATTATGCCTTGAAAGTGACGAATCCTCTCTTCATATTCTCATGGAGTGTCCGTCTCTCTTTCGTCTCAGTAAGAACATTTTCGGTGCAGAAATCATCTCATCTACGATCATTGCAGACTTACACCTTATCTTTCTGACCGCCTCGGGAGTAAAAAGTTTGCTCTAGGAACCAACCAGGGAAGGCACAACCTATAAGCTCCTAAATATGACTTTAAGCTCGTGCTCAGGCTAGGAAAGTCCGCAGTCGATCAAATTTTCTCACTTCGACAGATCCTGGACGAAACGCAAGAAGTCCAAAACGATACTCATCATCTTTTTATCGATTTAAAGGTCACATTTGACAGCATTTATAGAGACGAGCCATACAGAGCCATGTCTAGGCTTGGTATCCCTGCCAAACCTGTCCGTCTACGTAGGATTATCTCAGCAGAAATCAAACGAAGAATAACCCTTACCAATAGCTGTTCCTTTGGGATGAGAAGGCAGTTGAGCAGTAAGGCCCTATCCCATACAACCTGACAGGTGGTCAGGTTCGGGCTCTCAGGGTAAAGTCCCTGGACGATCCCTGGCGAGTAACCGTGACAAGAAGACTCACTGCCTCCACGGGGCGGCCACCGGGCAACGAATACCACAGCGAAATAATCTGGCCTAGTATTGCGGACGTGCACAACTGAACGTATGGTCTATTGCGCACGCCCGCGATGCACGGCTGGTGTTCACGTCTGTGACTATTCGGCTAAAGTGAGCGACGTGAGGAGTAAACCTCTAGAATAAATCTCTAATCCAAGGTGGAACAGCATACGCCAGGGATGCGTGGCTAAGAGAGTGCTTAGTCGCTAGTATGCGGACTCCGAATACCAGGCTACCTTCGGTTTTAACCAATGCCTTCCCGTGCCGTACCGGGCTCCGACATGGGTGACTCTTCTTTCCCGGATACTCGTGGGAATCATTATATCTCAAAAAAATTTAAATTTACAGACTGATGCCTCTATAAGCGCATCAACCTCTGGCGTTGCCGTTGGGCAACCAGAGGCACTCCCCAATCGGGTAGCCACTGGGCTCTCGACGGTCGACATTAATAGTGCTTCAGAGCACATAACGGCCTCTACTTCTCGGTCCGCCATCGGGCAACCGAACCCTACATCCGATTCAGAAGGTCTGGCCAAGTGGGCCCCTTCCGATCGTACGGATTGCTGTGACGATAAAGCAGCAGCGGAATCGTACACCTCTGATTCCGACGCGTCCACACTTGTTGACACCTGCAGCGTGATTACCGAGAAATCGGGTTGCTCCTCCATCGGGAAGAGTCTTAGCGGGCTGCAAATACAACAGAGTGGTTTTGTGAAGCTGAATAGCTTCCAAAACAGACGCTTTAAAAGCGCCCTGCGGAGAGGAATGGACAGAGAAAGTGCTCTCATCCTGGCCAAATCCGCTGACAAAGACAGGCCAGACATGAAGCGAGTCAGATCCGAAGATCAAACTCCCCCTTCATCGGCCGCCAAGAAGATCAAGAGTGGTCCCCTACCTGATGTTCCCACCTTTAGCCAGGTGGCTAGCCTTGACAGGTTAGGGATCGTTCCGACCGACTTGACCAACCATCCCCTCTCAACAGAGCAAATGGCTCTCGTACAAGAGGCAGTTATAGACACCTCGATCGAATTGAGTAACTGTGGCGTGTGGCCTAAGTTCTCAGGGTCACACCTAAGATCGGGGTGGCTAATTTTTGTCTGTGGAGACAATGCTACAGCAGGGTGGATGCGCTCCAACTTTGAGAGGATCAGCACTAAATGTGGTCTGGACCTGATGTTGGTGGAAGAGGGTTCATTCCCAAAAACACACATCGTCCGTGGATTCTTTCCACAAAGTCTGGATCTCTCAAACGAGAAAGTGCTTGCCACCCTCGTATCTCAAAATGCCAACCTTAAGGCCAATACGTGGAAAGTCATCCAGAGAGGGAAGGAAGGTGCACTCCTTCACCTTGTGCTAGGCATAGACGACAATTCCATGGCTAAGCTCCTCGAACTCAAGGGGAAGGTCAACTACCGCTGGGGTCAGATAAAAATTATCCTTAAGAGCACCGATAAGGTTCCCACATCTGACAGCGGTACCCCTTTAGAGGAAGAGGCAGCCAGCACTCAACCTTGCACCGGAAATGTGTCCGATTGTAAGGATTCAAGTCAGCCTACCTCAACTAGCTGTGCCTCTGGGCCATCTAGCTCTGGTGGCGGTAAGACGACAGCGGTGTCTGTTGCTGTGGATCGCACCCACTCAGCCTCTATAGGCAGTAGTAATGCCGTTGGGCATGCTACTGCAGGGGGTTCTGGGAGCGGCACTAAGGCTACGGCCACCGCTTCGTCGGTCCGCCCTAAGCTGCATAAGAAGGGTACACAAACCCGGACAACTGGCGACGTGGCCGGAAATCCTCTTAATACGGCTGAAGTCAGGCACAGAACAACAGGTCGTCCTGGACAAGCCGCCTGCCGCAGTAAGAAAGGCCCTAAAAAAGCCCAACTACTCCGGCAAGCAAAATCTAATCAGCCATGATTAGCACCTTCAAGGTGTTACAGGCGAACCTGCATCATGCTAAGGGCGCGTCCGCTACCCTTAGCAAGCGGTTCGCCGATGAAAAGATAGCCCTAGGACTGTTACAAGAACCTTGGGTTATTCGCGGACACATCAAGGGTCTCGGGAATGGGGTAGGTAAGCTAATTTATAAACACGATGAGCAAGTGCCAAGGGCGGCCTGCTTAATCGACCATAATATAAACTTCCTTCCCATTCCAGAATTTATAACAAAAGACCTAGTAGCCCTACTAACAGAAGTCCCGACCGAGAGAGGCACTCAGAACATCGTGTGTGCCTCGGCGTATTTCCCTGGTGATGACGACAATATACCGCCATTGGAGGTCCAAGCGCTCATCAGCTACTGCAAACGTAGTAACCTACACTACATCATTGGCTGCGATGCCAATGCTCACAACATGGTATGGGGTAGTAGCGACGACAACAAAAGAGGTGAGTGTTTGTTAAATTATCTTGTTAGTAACCATGTAGATGTCCTCAACAAAGGGTCTAAACCAACCTTTATAAATGCCTTTCGAGAGGAGGTACTTGATCTCACTCTCGCCAGTCCATTTATCTCTAATTTTGTCACAAATTGGCATGTGTCAGATGAAGCCTCGATGTCTGACCATCAGCATATTAGGTTTGACATACCCGGCCAACTGACACAGGCCCCAATTAGATACGATCCCAAGTCGACGGACTGGATTATGTATCGGGAGCTAGTCCTCTCTAAAATGGATATGCTTGTCTCACCAATTGAGTCCACGTGGGACATTGATGAAGCAGCATACCAGCTGAATAAAGTGTTCACTTCATACCACAGTAGTTGTGTCAGTAAAACCAGCCCGAGTAAACGAAAGGTTCCCTGGTGGAATGACCAGCTTGCTAAACTCCGGAAGAAGGCTAGGAAACTCTTTAATCGAGCCAAACGCACAAAAATGTGGGACGAATACAGGTTCGCTCTCACAGAATTCAATTTAGAATTGAGAAGATCAAAACGAGCTGCATGGAGAAGATGCTGCGAAGACATTACTGACATGCCTGTAGCGGCACGTATCCACAAAGCTCTTGATAAAGATCATACAAACTGTGTGGGTTTGCTAAAGAAAACTGATGGTACCTACACGTTGGACCGAACGGACACGATTAACACCCTACTTCAGTTGCACTTCCCCGGTTCGACTATCCATGAAAATCATGATAACTCTAACGACACTGACCTTAGGGTCTCCATAGCCAGCAGAGTTAACAGTCTATCTGGTAAAATCTTCAGTCCAGATAAGGTAAGATGGGCAATCGGCTCTTTCAAACCTTTCAAAGCCCCCGGTGGTGACGGCATATTCCCAGCCCTTATTCAAAGGGTTATCGACGTCATACTGCCGGCAGTTATCGCTTTATTTAGAGCTAGTTACAACTGGGGTTACATCCCATTCACCTGGAGACAGGTGAATGTGATCTTCATCCCCAAGAGTGGCAATAGGCCTAGTGAACTGCCTAAATCATATAGACCTATCAGTCTAACATCATTTGTTCTTAAAACTATGGAAAGACTTATCGATGTTCATATTAGAGGCCAGATAGAAATATCTAATCCTCTACACTCAAGTCAATACGCGTACAGAAAAGGCAAATCCACTGAGAGTGCTCTTCACCATCTCGTCAAAAAGGTCGAAGAAGCATTTCAAACCAAGGAAATTGCCCTATGTGCCTTTTTAGACATTGAGGGTGCTTTCGATAATACCGGATACGACTCGATAGCTAGGGCAATCAGTCGTAAAGGTATCGAAGATTCGACCAACCAATGGGTCAGAGCAATGCTAGAAAGTCGAATCATAACCGCCTCCTCTGGTGGCGTGTCGGTGTCCGTGACGGCGGTCAAAGGCTGCCCCCAAGGTGTGGTACTTTCTCCCTTATTATGGACACTGGTCATTGACGATCTTTTAGTCAGTCTCCACAGACTTGGCTTTAGCGCCATTGGTTATGCAGATGACCTGGCGATCATTTGTAGTGGCAAGCTTAACGCAACCATTACTAGAGGCATGCAGAACGCATTGCTTCACGTCTTAGAATGGTGCACTTCTGAAGGATTATCTATTAATCCCAGCAAAACTATTCTAGTGCCTTTTACTAGAAGGAGACTGGTTAATTTTGAACCTATCACCCTAAAAGACACCACTTTGCCTTATTCCAATGAAGTCAAATACCTCGGTATTATCCTAGATAGGAAACTCAATTGGAACTCTCACATCAAGTCAGCCACAGAGCGTGCCACTAGAGCCATATGGGCCAGTAGGCGCCTCTATGGCAGAACTTGGGGGCTTAACCCCAAAATGATATACTGGCTTTATATCATGATGGTTAGGCCTATCATTACGTACGCTGCTGTTGTCTGGTGGCCTAAAACCCTCGAACAATCAACGGCTAATAAGCTCCAGAAACTACAGCGTATTGCCTGCCTAGGTATTACAGGTGCAATGCGCACCTGCCCAACTTTAGCACTTGAGGCTTTAATTGGACTTACACCCCTACACATCTTCATTAGGAAGACGGCTGCTAGATGCGCTATCAAACTGCAGCTCGAACTAAAGTATAAAACAGATGGCCATGTGGGACACCTGAAAATACTTAACTCAATCCCAAATATAGACATGTTTATGTCCATCCCAGACATTATGGTTAGGGAATACAGTTTTGGGAAACTATATGAGGTAGAAATTCCAGACCGTGCTAAATGGGCCAATGGGGCTCTGGCACGGGACCCTAGAAGTCTGATCTGGTACACTGATGGATCGAAAATGGAATGTGGAGTTGGAGCTGGTGTCTTTGGACCCAACACCAAACTGTCGATACCCATGGGAAGATGTCCCTCGGTATTCCAGGCAGAAGTACATGCCATTGAGATCTGCGCCGACTTAATATCCAGAAAAGGTATTAAAGGCGCCAGAATTATTATCCTTTCGGATAGCCAAGCAGCATTACAAGCACTGTCTTCCAACATGATGGACTCTATGACAGTTAAATGCTGCCACGATGCCCTACAGGGCCTCGCCAGATACAACAAGGTCAAACTTGGATGGGTACCTGATCACCAGGGTATTGCAGGCAACGAATCGGCGGATGAACTAGCAAGGGCTGGATCAGAATCCGTGTTCTTAGGACCAGAACCGTTTTGCAGAGTCAACTGGGCTTCTGCCTTAGGACAATTAAACGAATGGGAAAATCAACTTCGTCTAAACCACTGGGAAAATGTCCCTGGTCTGAGACAATCCAAACGTTTAATTAAACCTTACTCCTATAAGGAAATCCTTAACCTAGATAAGGAAAGCATTAGGAAGCTGACGGGCTTCCTAACTGGCCACTACGGCCTGAGATACCACCTTAACAAAATGGATATTTGCCAGGACAAGGATTGTCGATTCTGCCTCGAGGAAGATGAGACATCCGAACACATTCTTTGCGAATGCCCGGCACTACATTGGTTAAGGATACGTACTCTCCACAGGGAGATACTTACTTCAGTGGAACTCAAGGGATCCGCTACCAAGGATGTACTTGCCTTCATAAGGGAGGTAGTACGTCTCTTGGATTAACTCCAACCCCTCGATACAATAGATCTTTTAGGTCGCAGTGTCGATGCCATGCGGGCAAGGGTTGTACAAGAGGAAAAAAAAAAAAAAAAAAAAAATCCCATACAACGAAGGAGACTCTATACAAGACCCTTCCCATCTCAGTCCGGCTTTATGGCACTGAAGCATGGACTCTTTCGAAAGTAGATGAAGATATCCTCGGTCGTTTCGTAAAATATTCAATTGACGGGCTTTGAAGGAGAAGATTAAACGATGAAGATTACAGCGACAACCACCTAGTCAGAAAACTAGCGCATCAGTCGCCTAAGATGGTCAGGACATCTAGACCGAACGAAGACCAATGCTCCGGCTTGCAGAGTCTTTGAATCGAAACAGAAGGGACAACGCAGTAAGAGGACGACCTCGCTTAAGGTGGTACGCACAAGTAGAAGGGGACCTTAACCAACTGAGAGTGTGCAACTGTAGGCAGTTACCTAAGAACCCGGCTAACTGGAAGAATCTGTCAGTTTAAGGACACTACTCTTGTGCGTCGAGGAGCGTCGTCACGTTTCAATCGATCAGAGTTCGTGATCGACAGCCAAAGGTCACCAAGAAAAGTTCGGTCTGTATCTGAGTCTTGGTAATCCGTTTCGGGGGAATTGTGATTTTTATCGTTATGACTCACTTAGGACTCCATACTTATCCTATGACGTGGCACAGAAAGCTCGCTATTTGTTCTGCCCACATCGCAGTTTCCGCACCTCATGGAGGCAAAGAGTGAGACTTCCTAGGTGTGTAGAACTAACTCTTATAGGGAGCTGTCGCTTTTTTTCAAAATATTGGAACTGAAAACCGATTTTTACTTTGTGATGTGTCTTGGAAGAGGTATTAGGCTGCTTAGCCTATAGAAGGCGTTATGGCGATGACGGCGATAGTATTAAGGCATAGCATACATACTTCTATGCGCCTCCAAAACAGACTCCCTCTAGGGCTACAATCGATAAAGAAGGTATCTTCTCCAGTCCTGCGACATCCACTCGTTCCATTTGGAACTCCTTGTCCAACCGAATTGTGTTCACCGTTTCAACAATTTGGTGTCTCTTAGGAGTGCAACGTCGACAAAGTGGATGATAATATAATCCCCATCGACAAAGGACTAAATAACCAAATGACTTAAGCAGCAGAATTGGCAGAACCTTTGTAAAGCAAATCGCTCTCACCCAGGATCCACACTTCCTCCTTCATCTCCTTCACTGCATGACAGTGTGCCCCATCTTCAAATTACCACTTCCTTTGTAACGCCATGATGCGCCTTTTTTTTTTACAATTCTAATCGCATAACTGCCTCAATCCACATCCCTGCTATTGGCTCCATCCAATTGAAATAATACGCTGCATGCTATCTCATGATACAACTTCCGAGCGAATGCCATTTAATCCGCTTTTTGCTCAAGGGAGCCTCCTGATCCCGAACACCACTTCAATGCAGAACTACGAGTATCTATCGCCAAGTATATTCGATTGAAGGAAACAGTACCAAACCCAACTATAATCTCCATTTCACAACAGAAAGAGAGAGACAAAAAAAAAAACACGCAACACTAACTCCTTCCCTTTGTATCCTTCGACTGGTTGACTGCTGAACAAGTCTGTTTTGTTCAACTCATTCAAGTGACAAAAATCCCTTCCATGTTATCGCACAAGTTTTACACAAGGATTACTCAAAAATGCACAAGAAAGTCAATGAAGAGCAAACTGCTTGTATGCTCATTTTTGCATACACCAAGGGGTCCTTGTTTGGTATTTCATTTGCATATTCTTACAGGACACTTGGGTGCATTTTGGTGTTGCGTCTTCTGTGGGACTGTATGAGAGATAAGTTCTTAAATTTCATGCTGCCAACATATGCTGGACTTTTGCTTTAAACTCACTGCAGGGGCAGGAGATGACAGGGACATATACGAGTCCTTCTTAATTGATAAACGATTAAATTTACGTGAAGCCATCTGTTGAGGATGCGGTCCTTCGTCTCAGTGCACTCAATAAACTGCAACGTCGCGTAGGTTGGTTTATATTCTCCGTTGTATCCTTTGATTTTGAAAAATAAAAATAAATCCTTTTTCTCGTTTGCTTCTGTGAAAAAAAAAAAACGCACACGTATAAGTGAATGTCTCCTGCAGGTGCAGTAAGTAACTAAATGATGAGTGGGGTGGAGAGGTCCTTGGAGAATCTTCTTGAAATACCCTCCTCGTTGGGAGGTCAATAAATTTTGAAACGATGTTGCAAACGTTAAGCAGTCCCACCCTGCTCTTGGACGATGGACTGATGGTTCGGGTTGTTACTGGCTATTGATTGGTTTTGGGGGAGAGTTAGTGCATCATTACATCGACAGACGACGAGCAGTGAATGGCAGCCATTCAATGAATAAACAAAGGAGGAGGTTCTATAATTAGTTTCTGTCCATTGCAGGTGGGGATACTTTGTTGCCGACTATGTATGGTGGAGTATTGAATTAATTAGAGGACATTTTTCTATTCGTCCTTACGCTGAGGGTGGACGATGGGGGGCGGGTTAGTCTGGTCGTTTATTGAATTTAAGTTTGACTTGGCGGTACTTAGACTTAATGGGGTACATTTGAAGGAACGGGAGAGTCTTTAGGAGTGAAACGAGATGGTTACCGATGGCCAAGAGAGTTTTCCGATATTTTGGTCTAGGAGGTTACATTGGTCATTCGCTCTCTAGACACAGTCTTGAGGTCGGACGGGATGAAAGCTGAGCTTGTCGATACCGAGGGTGCTCGTTAGGGTTCTTAGAAAGATTGTAGATCCAGAACAACTGGTTGCCTTGGAGCCATCTGTACATCTTGACTGAGAAGTTGGTTTGGAGTGGCTCTTGGTAATGTAAACTTAGACATGAAGTAGGTCAAGACTCATTGACGAGTAGATCCTGCCGCCTTTACTTGGAACCATTCCCTTTTCAGCTTTAATGTAAGCTGTACTGGGAGGGTTGAGATCATTAAGGCGAGTGGCAAGGTAACCCGTCTAATTTTTGCGAGTATACCTATAGAGAACGTACATAGAAAGTCGGTTATGGTATCCTCATCTCTGTCACTCAGTCCATTGTTTTCCTTTAATTCTATTTGAGACCTAAGATGTTGAGGGAAATAGTTCTACTACGGGACAACTCAGCCCAGATATGATGTGCCTTTCCAGACATTTGTTCCTTAGCGCCTCTCTAGCGAGACAGTCATAGAGAGAAGAGTTCACGGCTCTCCTTTACCTCTTTGCAGACCAAATGCAAACTCGAATAACCAATGCAGGGAGTACGTCTAATCCACTAATCCACTTCCAGCACTCTCCTCGCGGAACTGCTCTTAGGTATTTCTTCGCGGGGGGTTAGCCACTGATGCTTGGTCTTCTGTATCTGCAGTTTCGGCTCTTCTCGAGTCTTCTTCACTCGTTCTGTACGCTCGTTTCAATCTGTCGTCCACTGAGCTTGTCATATGGGTTACTAGACGCTCCGGGATTAGTAGGTTCATTCTTCCCTCTGCTATAGTGTGCTCTGCGTCTTTCTTTTCATCTGGGCAGAAGGGCGAGTTATAGTGTCCAAATTTGTGGACATATTTCTGATAACTGTCGTGACTGGACAGCGATAACGTAAGATGGTAGTTGCAGTCTCGTATACTCTCTCTATCCAGAACTAGATTTTGAGAATCAGCTTGTGGGTCCATCTGCCTTTTGCCGTACTATCCAAACCTGGCTTGCAACAGTGCCGTAGATGTTCTCCTTCTACCCCTCTGGTAACGTTGTTCTCTGGCGGATTCACATTTCGCCTAAGACGAGACTGTCGCTATAACACAGGCTGCTTCGTCCGAAATTGTTCTGAAACCGCATATTGCCCAGAGCCAGTATGCAGACGAGAGCTCTCTTCTTGTCTCCATCGATATACATATGTAGGTACTTCGACCCAGACTGGAGCAGTATTTTTATGGACTGAGCTTACCGCTCTGGATAGCAGAATCCTCTGGATGTACCCAAGTCTACCGATGTTTGGCAGCATCCGTGAAAAAGAGCTGCCTGCATCTGTGATACCTTTTGATTTTAGTACTCGACGTGGGTTTTAAAGCTCAGTCTGTTGTCGAGCTGCAAGTATTTTAACGCCTCTTTATTTGGCTCCAACCCGGAAGTTTGCGTTTTCTTCAGTCTTCCGGGTGGTCTTGCGGTTAGCTAGTTTTAGGCCGGCAGACTCTAATCAATTTTGGATCCGCTTCATCCGTGTTGGACCCTACCTCGTCGCATGTGTTTCGCCACGGTGACAGCGATCAGCAAAGCCGATCACCTTAAATCCTTGTGGTAGCGTTAATCACTGAACTTCGTCATAAATTATGTTTCACAGGAGAGGTCCAAGGACTGACCCCTGGAAGAATCTCCTGGACACATTGTAGTATTTTACGCCATCGTCCGTTTGGTACCTAAGCCTTCTGTTTCTAAAGTGGTTAAGGATTACCTTCAGGAGGTAGTAAGGAGTATCCTTTCTGGTCAGAGTTCTACTAATGCAATTTTATTCAAGTCTGTGTTTAGCTCGACCATCCGCTTCAATTGCCTTCTCTCACGATTTTGTACCTTCACAGCCTGTTAATCCCTAGACCGCTATGTTGTGGTCTTCACAGATTTGAAAGATGGAAGTTCTCCAAATTAGAGCTTAAAACCTTTGGCAAAACGGCTGCTATATGCTCGTCGTATTGATAGTCTGTGTACATATCTGTAGCTATGGTCGTTGTTGTCTCAGTACTCAGGTTCCCCGACAAGAATTATTGGAATCCGCAGCCGAATAGGCAGTGCATCTGCTCTCTGTGGCAATCACCGTACCATCCTTTTACCCGGCCCATCCTACTCTACTTTCTAGATGGCTGTACTATCTGCGGTTGGTCCATTAAGGGCTCCTCCGCCATCATCTCTTTTTCAGAGTTCAGCCTCAGTCTTGAAGGTTCATCACTGACGTTAGCTCTAAATATGTATGTCAGAGTAGTTCCAGCAAGGCTTCCTCTTGTCTGGCTGTGGACATCACTGGTGATTCCTCCGCTGCAAGTCCTCCTTTTGACGAGCTCTGAAAATTGCAAGTCAAGTCAGCAAGAGATGCCTCGTCTTTCATATGCATGCTAAAGCTAACCACGGAAAATGGTGCTCTCATATCTGGCCATCAATGTCCGGCTACTGAAATTCTTCTAAGATACGAAGCTGCTGCGTACTGTTGACGTTACCATCAAACCTAAGCCAGACTCGCCTTGCTTCCGGGATCTTTTTTAAGACTAGAGGATGGCAGCATTATTTTGCTGAGCCCCACGATGTGCATCTTGTATCGGGTGAATCCTCTGTCTGGACCTTCGTGCCTTGGACCGAAAATGGTGGTCGAAAACGATGTAAAGGTTCGTATCAGAGGTGCATGCATTCGTTTTTTTTGTAGAGTTTGCGAACAAATCGAACATCTATTGGGTAGAATCTACATATGTACGTTAACGACGGCGTATATAAGCTATTGTCATCCTTCAAATCTCTGGAAAGCCTTGACATTAATTCATCCTCCGACCGCCTGAACATACTTCAGTTTTCAAACTACGCCAAGATGACCACGGAGGGGTGACAATTTTGACCGCTGGCCACGTAGTATAATGCCGATGCAAAGCGCTCTTACTCAATCCAACCTCTCACTGCATCCAGCCAACACTTCCTTTTGATTTCATCCACCTTTCTTCAGTCCTCTTGGATCCAAATTATCGCTTTTATTTGTAACGAGTTTTAGTACTATCTCAACAATCACTTGCCGTTATTATCACAACAGGCAACCATTTTCCGAGTAGCAACGAGTACGAGTATCTCAACTTATTGCCCGTAAAAGACATAAGCTCTTCCTGTTGCAAAACTTAAAACCAACATCCGCTGTACCAGAAATAGTTATTTTTATGACTTTAATCCAATTTCTGTAGGAAATTAAAAGCATCCTTGAAAAGAAAAACGAACAGAAACTCCTCGCAGCGCTTAAAAGCCACGCCCACTCCTTAAAAACTATGAAAATCTGGTACAACAGACTGAGAACAAAACAAAGAAAACCAAGTAAAAGATTAAGAAGCCTCTTCTAAAGTCAGATCCCGGCAGGATTCACTCAAAATCTGCACACATGACGATTGCATAATAAAAAAAAAAAAAACCCAACATAAACTTTTATCTGAACAACACTTATGCGTTCTGCCGGAAGGAGCACAAAGCACACACATGCTCACAGGATATGGCAAGGAACAGCATCAGCAGGAACACCAGTAACAGTAATAATTTTAATAGTATTAATGTAGAATTAAATTGCTGCAATAATTCAACAAGGCAACAAATTGTGAAACATACCCTCGAGTGGATCCTTGAACGTAGACACTCGACGTATTCAATTCTTTCGCTTTTCATCCTTTGTTTAGGGGCGGAGGGCGATAGCGTTGATTTTTGCACAAGTGTGAGGCGAGAACTCTGCTGTGTGCCAGGAAAAGGAAGTCAATCGACTCCATCGGCTGGTGGGAGACGGGGGTGGAGAATAGGATACACGCGGCAACATATGTGCGTGAGCAGGATAGTCAATTGAAAAAGACGAAAACGATAGAGTTTCCTTGGCGGCAATTATAAATCATAATAAGCACTTGAGGGTGGATACACAAGCGGGAAATTCGAAGACAGCGTGGGACGTGATTATTTTAGTGCTTACAGCGACTCAAAGTGTCATGTTTGGGCAACTTTGCGTTATGGGCCCCAGTTGAGAATGGGGAACCTGTCAATGTTTTAGGCTACCTTGAGCTTGGGTTCATTACTGTCCTTGAGACCACAGTGACAGTCGGAGGGTTCAGTGACAATCGGAGCGTTCAGTGACAGTCGGAGCGTTCAGTGACAGTCGGAGCGTACAGTGACAGTAGGAGCGTTCAGTGACAATCGCCACGTTTGATAGTGATAGACGACATGTCGCTGGGCACTGCAAAAATGCGATTGTTCGTACGGGAACGTGCCTACGATGCGGAAGCGAAGGACACATCACGAAGGAGTGCACAGCCAAGCCAAAGTGTCATATGTGACCCAGTAGGGAAAACTGGAAACGAATATCAAGCTTTAGAAGCGCCACGAAGGCCTACAAAGCGCGCTACAAGCAGCAACTGTAAGACGATGAAGTGCATCTAAATAAATTTGGTGGATTGCGAAGCCGCCCTGAATCAGGAGAGCAGAGCAAGCGGAAAGTGTCCTCATCGGTGAACAATATAAGACACCAGATGGGTGGATGACCAAAAAAAGAGGGCGGCGATATGGACTTGCGGCAGCCTCCCCTTTGAAGGCAAGTACTCAAGGAAGAATTTTGTTTACGCCAAAATAAAGGAAAATCACTTTTGCAGCTGCTATGCCCCACCCAGAGGTGAGCATGAAGATAGAGTTGTATCTGGAGACTTTAAGTCATGGGTGGACGATGGGAATAGCGTCTGGAAAAACCGAAGCAGCGAAGCATTTCTGGAAGCTTTAGGTAGCCCCGACCTTGTGCTGTTTAACCGAGGAAACAAGTTTGACTTGATATTTGCAGATCGATGGCAAGAAGAACAAAATGGCGTGCCTCAGACTTGTACATGGATAGCGAGCACCACGTCACATATTCGAAGTGGAAGACCCAACACTGTTCGAGTACCGCAACTTTTTCCCAAAAGTACGAACGCTGGGCTGGAAAACAAGCAACCTAGACTCTCAGATGCTCGTGTATGTGCGTGCAACATGGAAAGAGCAGAGGGCACGGATGAGAAACAAGCTAACAAAGTGATAGGATCTCTGATACGAGAATGTCACGCAAGGAGCAAGAGAATAGGAGGAATGTGGTGTACTGGTAGAACGACAAAGCTTCGATCCATTTGCCTAAGAATGCGGAGACACCAACAAAAAGCAAGAGGAAGGCATGCACAAGACGAAGACGCCCTACGAGAAGAATTCCAGAGGAAAAGAATGAAGCTCTGCAAGCTGATTAAAAAGAGCAGAAGTGGATCATTCCAGACGCTCAGGGAGGAGCTACAACACAACCCATGCGTAAGAGGATACAGAATAGCATACAGTGGCACTGAAATGCACAAGCACAAACATCATGAACTCGATTGTAACCACCACCACGACAAGCAGCAGTTGAAATGGAGACGACACCACCCGTCTCAACTGAAGAAGTCCTGGAAGCTGCATCTGCAATCAAAAGCAACAATATGTCAGGAATCGGAGGGATCCCGAACCTTGTCCTGAACGAAGCTATTAAAACCAGACCAGAAGACACACTTCTACAGAACATGCGTAACGGAAGGAAAATTTCCGTCGCAGTGAAAACTACAACGACTAGTCCTAGTCCCAAAGAGAGACAAACTACCTGAATAACTGTCGTCGCACAGGCCGCTTGCATGCTGGATACGCTTGGGAAGGTGCTCGAAAAAATTATACGCACAAGAATTGAGCAATAGACCCAAGGATACTCGGGACTTCGCAGCTGAACACTTCGTCTTCAAGAAAGAACGAAGCACTATCCAATTGCAGGACAAAGGTGGCTCCAAGGAACAAAGTAGTAACGCTTGACATCAAGAACACATTCAACCTGCGCTGAGCAACCTGCGTGTACCAAGCTACCTACTGCGAAAAAAGCCAACTTCTTCGAAGACAGAACCCTCTACTACGACACGGAAAAGTGACCGAAAACATAGAGGATCACGGGAGGAGTCCTCCAAGGAGTCCAGCGCTCTGGTGGAATATAATGTATGACGGCGTACGCAGAGGTTATGCTGACAACATCGCAGTAGAAGTAGTGACCAAAGCACTAGAGAAAGTGACGCAGAACTGCAGCCGAGTGAACGTGAAGTTATGGCTACAGACACCAAGCCTGGAACTGAATCAAAAAATCTGAAAGCCTCATCTGTTACCACGGCCGATGCAGTACACTGGCTACGCCGAGTTTTACCACTTAGATCAAGCTCAGCCTGTGAAATCCGACCAAGTTGTGACCCAGTCTTCGCCTTTAAATAGGTAACGGTTTAGGACCAAAAAAGGAATGATTGTACGTCCGACTACTACCGAGCTACTTTAACATTCTGTCCGTCTGCTCATGCACCCTCTGGCGCGCTGCTCAGTTGGATACCTATCTCCGCTGGGAAGATGGATTAATGTTAAGCCGCTAACCATTCCAAATCAAGGTCCAATTGGTCACCACATCGAGGTTCACCAAAACCCGACCGCGTATCCTTAATCGACTTCGTTTTCCTTCCGATTTCATCCACCAAGTGTCACTGTCAATTATCGACTTCATCCATCTCGCTGTTCACTGCGAAACGTCCTGCGCCTACACACAGGAACTCAACTCAAACAATGAATGTCAGTAAAAATACTAAACCGTTACCAGAAACAAAAGGAAAATAAAAAAAAAAAAACAATTTCAGGACGAAGGAATAGAAATAGCTTCGCGTAATTCCGGGTAATAGCTGCAGAATGAGGATGGATTCGTGAAATTTAATCAACGCTCGCGCTTGCCTTGGACTAGTTTTGACGCCGAGCTCGCATTCAAATCGTTCCTGCACACAGACTTGGGGTCCTTTTTCTGTCTCTGTGTATGTGTGTGTGGGTATTTTTTGTTGCCCCACTAGACTAATGAGTCGGCAGTTTGCCAAGACGAGCGAGCAAAAAAAAAAGGACACAACCCCCAACTGACTGTGAATAAATGAGACTGCCAGGAAGGATCCATGCCCATGTGGGGGAATTGTATCTCGATAGTGTTTTCCTTTTTTTGTAGCGATTTTATTTTTTTTTTACTTTCGTTCTACGATATGTAGACATGTGTTGAATGCATTCAGAGTACCAGTCCTTTGGGTGCTTAATTCACAGGAATACAGTGACAAAACAAATTGTGTCACCGTTCACAATTTACTCGTGACATTTCATCTGACAACTGGGTACGGCTGCATTGAGAATAGCAGGATCAGAAGGGGACTGTATCGATGAAGATACCTTTAACTAGGTCTGTAGGTGGACGATTGTCACACATATGGCAGCATGAAAACGTCAAGTTGCACGAAACATTAAATGGCGAGGACGTCAACGAAAGGATATACGGGTGTGTGTATGTGTGTGTGCTATACCATTGGGATTGAAGGACTGGAATTGTCATGTACGGATTCTACTTATTTGCTGTCGTAATATTACTTTTTTGCTGTCCTCTGAGTGAGTGAATGATGGTGGGAAATGTCTAAATTAGAAATGACAGATTGATTCCAGAATTGGGGCTGCTTTTTCTTAGTCCTAACAGTTGTTTGGATGATTTTCTTTTTTTCCATTTGAAGACAGGAGACAGGATACATTAAAAGGTAATTAGCAAAATAAAATCAGTCAGTCTTGGTAGAGTAGTGGCAGTTTGGGAATAAATTTTGGGGAGGAGTTGCCTTTTTTTTCGGATGAATAGGAACCGACGCGACGTTGCTGTTCAGAATTTAAGGCTGACAGTTGCTTGAGTGTTTTTCGGACTGAATCGTAGGACTTTAAAAATAGCAAGTTTGAGAAGGGACTTTGACACCCTTGGCATTGACGTATGTACTCCTTTATAGGAGGCATCAACTGCGATGGATAATGCGAGACAAAGACCAACGCAATAGACCGTGTGTGGTCCAGCTTCTCGCCACAATTCGTGTTGCTCAGACACACTCATACCAGAAGGGGATCTTTGTGATGCCGTGCATATTTCCCCTTTGGCTACACAGGGCCTAATCAAACCAACCCGAGCGGAGGAAGCTCATAATGAGCGCAAGTTCACTAAGGTCATTGAAGAAAAGAGCCCCTAAATGGAGTGGTATTCTATAGAATAGGGCCTGATAGGTGCAATGGACATGATGGATGGTTTTCTCCTCCTTTTCATCCCTGTAACTCCAGCAGAAGTCGTTTGAAAATAAGTCCAGCCTTTTAGGAAGTTGGCCTATCAGAGAGGACTGTGATCTGTGATCGCTCTACCACAACCAATCCGTCACTACGTTTTCGATCCAACTTAGGCCAGAACTGTCTAGATTAGATACATGTAGATATAGATACATCGAGTCATTTTCTCATCTATGGTTGGTCCTTCTGAAAGCGTCCAGATTTCGCCATTTACGCAGAATGTAGTCTTTCTAGGGTGCCTCCCACCCTTGCAGTCCTAAATGTGTATAACCAGGCACCCAGTTGACGTAAATCTTGAACTGCTCCCTATTCTCCGCGAGAGACGAAAATTCTCCAAAATGTAGCCCTAAGTGGAAGGCGAAAAGCTCAACATCCTTAAACGACCGACCTTCAGTCCGCATTCTTCAACTAAATATCGAAGGCATAAGCAAGTCCAAAGGCGAATACCTTTCACAGATAAGGGCAACGCCAGTCTTCCAAGGGATCCATTCGGCTTCGAAAGCTGACTTAAAAAAGGGGTACTTTCACTCCTAACAGAGTTAAGGATTAGTAGGCTAGTCCAGCAAAGCTTAATAGATAACGTGGTCTGCATCAGCGTAAAACTCGCCGGTATATACGTCATCAACGTGCCGTACCCTGCTGTTTATGCGGGTGACTTTAGAAGTCACTACACCCCACGAAGTTACCAAAGAAATAGTCTGAACGGACTTGTGCTATCAGGGTGGTCCTAAGTCAATAGTCTTCAGCTTATCATCGGCGCCAAGAACGCCGACTCCTTTCACTCCAGATGGTGGCATAGGGACTACAACCCCGATTTCACATTTGTGAACTGCAACCGCGACGACTTAAGGCCTCGCAAACTTCCCCAATAGCCAGCATAGACCCATTGTCACTGAACACACCACTTGAAACTAGCTTTGTCCACTCCAGTCTGCTCCACAAACTCGGCAGCAGCTCGCCGAAAGCTGCCCAAAAGTCATCAGTCAGCCTGAATGCGATAGCTGCCAGAATTGTGGATGAAGGTCTCTCCAAGGTTCCCCCAGACATAATCGAAAGCAAATTCATTAAAAAAAAAAGCCTTAAGCTGCTGAAATCAGAGCCTCACGGGTTAGCAGAGTTCTCAAGTCCATCGACCTTGAAAGAAGTTGAAGCTCAAGTCAGACAGGACCACCAGACTCAGGATTGTACATATTCCTCATACACAGTGGCAGTCGTTCGAAGAACTGGCCCGTGTGCTTCTTCTTAAACATTCTGGGACTGGGCACTTCCCTGCTGCTCTCAAGAATACGAAAGTAATCGCTTTACTTAAACCTCGGAAGCCGAACGACCACCCCGAAAGCTACCGTTCTCCGGTAGGCTGATAAATAAGAGAATTGAAAACCTCTGCCTGAGCTTAGATCTGAGCGCAGCTGTTTGGATCAAGTACTAGCCCTGACCACCCACATTGAAGCAGGTTACCAGGCCAATCTCAAAACATCAGTGACATTCATCGACCTTTCATCACCAAAGCTTTTGAGAAGTCAGGATATTCTCACACTGAACAAGCGTAATGCTTAGCTCCTTACGGACTTCCTCACCGGACACTGTTCACTCAACTATCATCTCCATAAGATGGGCATAAGTCCTAGAGGCATGTGCTGATTTTGTGTGGAAAATCAGCAGACCACTGAGCATATCCTGTGCGATTGTCCCGCCATGGTGAAGGAAGTTCAGTTCTCCAAACATAGTGAACTAGTCACCCGCAAGAATGATCTTAAGGTTCCTCCACGGCCTTGATCTTTGCTCGTGGTAACTACTCTCCCCAGTGATAGAAGAACTAAGCGATATCACAAAAGATGTCCCTTGGACCCAGTGCTTTCTAAGAATAGGCAGGAGGCCCTCCAGAGCCTGATTCTGATCATGAAGCTTCTTCCAGTCGCACATAGATAATCACCATCCTGAACAATATGCTCAGCGCGAGATCATTCCATGTCTTCCTGAACGAAAAAATTAAACAACGAACTCCCGCAAGGATCAGTGTTGGTACCTCTTCTCTTCAATTCGCACACGTATGACCTCCCAAGCACACTACAAATAAAATCTGCATACCTACACAGACGACCTCGCCGTAAGTACATCCCCAAGAAAATTCCAGAGTACCGCGAACCATGTTCTAATCCTTCGCAATCCTGTGCTGAAACCTTGCTGACAAATCGCATCATTTCATTGAAATGAGTACACATCTGCATGCTGTATGCGTGTATCGCTTCATTCCGTGTTATCTGCAAGAATCCTTCTTTCTTTTCTTCTATCAAAAGGAAAACGACATTTTCAAAATGTCCTGAACTCTCGCAGCAACAGGAACAAGACCATATCAGAACGCCAAAGATACACACAAGTGATATGAAACGACCTCAGGGATTCGATAAACACACATTCTCCTCCTTTTTATCAAAAAAAAAAAGACTCCGTGAAACTCCGTGAACCCTTAAAGTTTTCATCGTGCATGGAGATACAAAAACGGATGTCTATCGGAAGAAAAAGGAAAAAAAAACGCAAAAAGGAGCTAAAATGTCAAAGCAATAAGTCGGCAAAAAAGGACCTGCCACGAACTTTTGCTAGATACTATCGCTTTGCCTTGTGTTTACCAGCTCAAATATCCTGCGCTAGTTCAATGACTTCTCGCCGCCTACCTTTTGTGTCAATCCATAAGGATTGTTATGCGTCAAGGCACAAGGATTGTGCTCCATTAAAGTGTGACCTGCAGCAATGGGGAATTCAAAGATGAAAACGAGAGGAAACTCTTTGTTGCAGTTTTTTTTTTTCCTTTGCACTCGTTTTTCATCACAGAACTCCTGCATCCTTATCTTCTGTTATTCTATGTATTCCTTCGCTTCCCCCGTGTCATGTTCACTAAGACTTCTATGATCCTGTGAACTAGGAATACTAGTATTAGTTTTCAAAAGTGAAGTCGCACCGAAAGCAGTGCACATTCCTCGCTTTGGTTGGAGTGTCCTTATTTTATCCCACAAAAAAAAAGGGGAACAAAAAAATAATCATCCATTCCGATGTCACATCTGCATGCACTGCATATGGATGAGTTTGTGAAATGGAATTTTAAGGACACCGACTATGATGTGTGTGGGGGGCCAACAAGGCAGATGAGTGATACGCTTCTGGAAACCATAATCCAACACAGTGGGGATAATCTAAGAAATTGAAATTATCCTTGATGACAAAAGGCTCACGGATAAATTGGGAACACAAAAACCGATGTAAGAGTGTAAATTTGAATGTAAAATCCAGTGCTTTAGCATTCAGCTTGAAGGATTGGATTTTCTAAGGACACCAGCTCATATACGAGAATGACAGCGAGATTGGTAAGGAAAATGGAAATTCTATTTTCCCAAGCGCATACATTTACTGCACGTGTGGTGGGCTATGTTTGAAGCTCGTGATAATTACACCAGCATTCATCCTTAATCAGAAAAAAAAGATTCAAAAGAAATTTGTGAAACCCTATGGCAAGGACGTTCACTTATTCCTCAGATGTACATGGATACTGTGCTTATGGTTGTGAAAGGAGTTTTTCTCTAGCTGGGAGTATTTTGTGTTAAATTTTTAATAATTCAGTTAACTAATTGATTACAGAGTATGTACACATGTCCTTGTATGTAGCTACGTTTGTACAATAGATATAGCTAAGACACAAACCAATTTCAAGCAATTCGGGAAGACACACTAGTTGACTTGACAAAAACTGGATGGAATAGCCAAAATGGAAAGTGGCCTGGTCAAAAATACCCAAGCCAGAAAATCGATGAACCCTCAGCTTCCACAGAAAGTCCTTAAGACTGACGGTAGGACTGGTAACAGGGCAATTCAAACCTAAAAAGCAAACATCCAGCTTTGTGATAAGAGGCAGAGGAAGATGTTGAGCATTTTCTCCACCAATGTCCTGCAATAGCGACATTGCGATGCTCGGGTTACCAAAGATACCGGATCTTGCGCATCTTAACCAACACAGAGTCAGTGCCCTGCTTACTTAGTTATTTACTTCCTTAGTGGCTTACTTAAGTGGCCGAACTGCAGACGGCTTACCTGGACCTCAACTAACAAGATGCTTCATTTTACTTCGTCTTGAACTAACTTCCTCTAGCTGTGTGCTCATGTTGACTGAAGACCCTTTCTGCTTATGCGCGCTACCTTAGGCGAGGTCGTTTTCTACTGTGTTGTACGTCCGGGTTATATTCAAAGGCACTACATCTCGTAGCCATCTTAAACGTTAAATATGCATTTTTTCGACTAAGTCAATGTAGCTTCTAAAGCCCTAAAGCTTTTCCAAAAGTCGTAAGCAGCCTGTATGGTATAAGGACGAGTATCGCTTTAACTCTCTTTCACGTAGAAAAATTTAGTAAAGCATTCTGCGTAGAGGTGTGCAATGACTTCTGGTCTGGTTTTCATCATCGCTTTCTTCAGGACGAAGGTCGGCATTCCATCGATTCCTGACATCTTGTTGCCTTTGATTGCAGATGCAGCTTCCAGGACTTCTTCAGTTGTGAACGGTGATGTCGTCTCCGTTTCATCTGATACTTCTCGTGGTAGTGTGAGTCCTTCTCTCCTCGGGAATAAGCTGCTTACAATCGAGTTCATGATGTTTGAGCATTTCGATGCCACATCTGTATCCGCTTCCGCATGGGTTGTGTTGTAGCTCCTCCCTGAGCGTCTGGAATGATCCACTTCTGCTCTTTTTAATAGGCTCGCAAAGCTTCATTCTTTCCCTCTAGAATTCGTCTCGTAGAGCGTCTCAGTCTTGTGCATCTCTACCTCCTCCTCTTTGTTGATGTCTCCGCATTCTTAGGCAAATGGATCGAAGCTTTGCGATGTCGTCGTTCTACCAGTACACCGCACTTCTCCCATTCTCTTGCTCCTTGCGTGACATCCTCGTATCAGAGATGCTATCACTTTGTTAGCTTCTTTTCATCTGATATTTCGATGTTGCATAGCATCTACTCAAGCATCTGAGAGCCCAGCGTTTGCACTTTTGGGTGAGCATAGCGGTGCTGGAACCGGGTAGGTCCTTTCATCTCTCGAATACGATAGCCTGGTACTCGCTATTCGTGCACAAGTCTCAGGCACGCCATTTTGTCTTCTTGCCATCGATCTGCTGGCGAATGTCAAGTCTGGGAAAGAGCCGAATCCTCCGTTGCAAAAAGGAAACTTCTTTCCTCGGTTTAAATAGTAAAATTTCTTTTAGTCCAGCTTAATAGCACAATAAAAGGCCAATACTGCTTCAATCCAGTTGTAAATTAAAGTATCCATAGTGAGTGCCTGAATCTAACAAATTTTTACTCTTTGATCGGAGAGTGTCGAGTAAACCGTCTCTAGACAGAGCACCTCTTGGCAAATTTTTACACGTAGCCATTTTTTCGAATAGAGTCCTTATCCAAACGTTGTGCATGCAGAAGGATTGTTTCTTCTTACTGGTCCATCATTTCTTAGTCTCGTAAAACTTATAAACTCATGAGCAGCCGTTTAAGAACGAATTATCCTTCGAATGCGATGTTTCTAAATTAAGGATCGACTACTTACTAAGTCATCAAGAACCTCTCAGCTGCACTGAAGTTCCTTCAGAGCGATTTATGGCACACTATCCTGTTCTGCAAATATAATTTCCTTGCACTCAATATCGACTAAGCATCCTTCATATACTAAGCCAACAACAACACGCTTTGCGGACACGTTACACAATCAAAATCCATGCTCCCTAGCGCTCTGCATCTCCACTCACTGGAAAAGTCCTTTTTCTAACGGCAACCTCCCCATCATTTGTTATTTCTCTACCATGCCTCTGCTAATTTCAATACCAATCCACCAACAACAACAACAAAAACATCCAATATGAGTGCCTTTTGTAACATTGAAACCATTCGAGAACGCTTTACCCAGCATGCAGATAAAACGTGTGTTCCCTCCATCGTATGCCTCCATCGCGCGTTGTCTGCTCTGCATGTTGCACACACCCAAAGCTGGGATGCCTCCTACTGTGCTACACGAGTACATCCACTTGCTCTGAAAATATGCAAAATTTCCCTAATGGAGGACGCTAAGGATACTAGAGGAGGGAGGAAAAAAAAAACTGCGAAACACATTAACAACTGCAACAGAGTAGGCAGAGAGGCGAACAAAAAAAAAATCCTTTTTTCGGCCGGAAGGAGGCAGCACTGCGCAACGAAAAAAATAACCCGATACTCACAATCAAAATTCCGTAGATACATCCTAAAAGCTCTCCTCACTCGATGCGAACATACGGAGCACAAATTGTCCGACATGTGTGTGCACACGTACGAGTCGAAGTCGTTCAATTGCTATTTTTGGAGTGATTGTGGCCTGGCCGGGGTGGATGGCTGCAGTTGGAAATTTTGGAAAATTTTAACAGAAATTTCTGAATTTTGTGTTTTCGTGGCTTGTTCCTGAGGGTGTGCGGATGCGGATGCGGATCGATGAAAGCGTTACATATATAAATCGACAAACACTGTTAATGACACAAAGCACATGGCACCACCCAGTCAACGTAGACGATTGTTCTTGGACCCAAACGAAAACGTGTGCTTTGCTGCAGGGAGGTCCTTTTTGGGGTTGTAAATGTGGATGCTGGGTTTTTGCTTGTCGTTGATGTTGACAATTGAAACAGTGTTAGCAAGTGAATGGCGGTGTTATTGTCGATGCATTGAATGCAGACATATAAGTGAAACAAACAGAATTTGTCGAAGCCGGGAGGAATGGGGAAATCACAGAGCTTTGTGGTTGGGGGTGCAAGCGGATTGAACGTTTGTTGTCGCATGATACGAAAACAGAGGCATTAACTGTAGACTTTGGGAATTGAGCTCAGCTTTAGAGGAAGGAGATTCGCTTTCACAAAGTCGGGGGATCGCGAAACTGAGACTTTTCAGGTCGGTAACTCGCCAGTACAAGGAGCGTGCTTAATATCCAACTGTCTGTGGTCATCAGCGATGGACTCCGACTCAGGATTGATGGAATGTAACAATGGAGTTCGGTTCAAGATCTACAACACAGGACTCGCACAGACATTTCAAGGATCATAGCGGGTCACTGTCTAATAGGAACACACGTGGCCAGATTAGGTATCCCATTCAGCATTCATTGTCCCAGAGAGAGAAGGAAGCAGTGTTTCTTCTCCTCTGCAGGTGTCCGGCTGTAGGCAGGGCCAGACATCGCATACTGGGCAAAACCTTCTATGACAACCTTAACGAAATCTCGGAGAAAAATATCAACGAGCACAGGATGGTTGCAGAGGATTTCCGCTACTTTTTTCTAGGTTTTTGCAACAACATTGAAAATCAGGTCGCGGAATTTGTGGTATTAAAGTGGCACTAAAGCGCTACTTAAGCCTCATCTTGGAATGGTGAAGCTACCACTTCTACCTACCTACATAGCTATGACAACTTATCTTAAACACCTCGACTCCGCTGACGATGGACCTTCATCTGGTGGCCTAAAATCTAGAAGCTGAGGCAGACAATGTGGGGCTTAAGGTAAACACAGCTAAAACAAAAGCCGTGAGTGCTTCTAACACCCGTGCTCAACTCAACGTTGCAGTCGAGAAAGTGGAGAACTTTGCAATCTTAGGAAGAGTGGTCTCGGTTGACCGCAGTGGCACCGAACTGCACCTGTACAGCAAAATCGGAAAGACAAGAGCTACGTTCGGAATCCCATCGAAAGTCTGGAGAAGCTATGCGCTCTGGTTAAGAACCAATCTGCTCGAAAGTGGATTCCGTACTGCTGTATGCGTGCAGTACTTCGAAGATCGATACCACTATCTCATGCAAGCTGCAATCCTTCGTAAGCAGATGTCTAAGAATCATCTTGAGGAGCTCTTGGCGTAATCGCATCTCAAACGAACAACGAGCATAACCATTACTGTGCATAGAAGAAAGTGTCAGTGGATTGGACACATTCTACTGTGCGACAACAATTCCATTCCGATATACGCCATGCAGTGGAATCCGCTTACCCAGGCAGGCAAAACAGAGGGATACCTTCGACAAACGTGACGCAAAACAATCGAGGAGGAATCAAGCTCTTTGGGAATGATTTGGAGGCAGTTCAGATGCATTGGGGAACTTCGATAGCCCGCAGGCGTTGTTGACGTTCTATGCCCTCGAGAGGTGCAAGGACTTAAGCCAAGTATTCATTGGAAACCTCCATGCAGTACCCGTTCGTGGGAATCACGGATCAATAATTCAATATCGCATGTGTGGGCGTTGAAATCGTGGGCTGTAGACGATCTGAGGATTATTTTAAAAATGCTTTCGTGAAGGTTTTTAGTGTCCCTATGCCTCTTTCAAAATGCCGTCTGCAGTGAGCTGAATAAGGATTTTAATTGCCATAACAGCTTAAGAGGTTACTGCTCTGGCTGGGTACTACATGGCTCACAAGGTGCATCAAGTGATTTAGACCGACTTCACCATCCAAAGAAAAGTTTTTCTGATACGACTTTTGCTGGATTTGGCGGTGGTTTTCACAGATGACTATCCTTAGAGAGCAAAAACAAACCTCTTTCGGAAGCTTTATAAGACGATTCAATGAAGGATGTGTTGTTTCAACGCCCATACTAATAGATGCTTTGCTCGTTTCTGTGGCGCAGATGACAAGGACGCGTGGCTGAAAACTTACTGCGTTCAGATATTTGCGAAGCTTGGTGGGAAGGACTTTGTGGTCATTCGTACACGTGCCTGCAATGAAAGTTAGGGTTTAGGCCTGTGAGTCGATCTCGATGATACTTAGTTTCAATGATCAGTCTCCCCACGTTATCCAGAGTCAGTTTACGTGGCCATTCACTTCCTTGGATCTCTGCGATTGGAGAGCAAAAACACTTAAAAAATTCTAGGTTAACCTTGATGAGGAGTCTTTAGTCCATATAATCCAGGACTATTGGATCAATATCTTCCTCTTTAAATGGAGAAGCAGATCAGTGGAAGCATTTTTCGAGTGGGAAAGGGTTTAGCCTGCACAGTGCTACAACCAAGCTGAGAGCACTCCACCAGAGTGCAGCTTGCGTGCTCTGTGGTTGACGTTTGACGAAGATCGTCTTCACTGTGAGAGTGACTTTATGACTGGCGCGTCAGTGGCGGCATTTGTGATGACTTGCTGGCATTGTTGCCACTGGTCTTCTGCACTTGATGTTTCGGGCATTGAGCTGGACGAAAGGTTAAGGGAGACGCGGTCGCCTAAAATTCTGGCAGTTTATTGCGATAGTAGCCTTGCCCATCTCAGAAAGCACAAAAATGTCTGAAAACTACCGAGACTAATAACTGTCATGAGAAAGTTTCTAAAAAAAGCCTTTCCGGATAGGGTCTCTGTAGGTCCTTTCCACTTGTGCGCCAAAATATAACACGCGCAGCAAGAATGGTAGCGGGAAGCTAGGCCCTGGACCACATACAGTCTGTTGCGCTAAATATTTGCATTTCTTTGGACATCCGTCTCCGGACTTTGGCTACCACCAAGTAATGAACCGAGTCTATGTGGGTCGCTCGGAACGGAGGCATGTCTGGCGTCGTTCGCAACGTGATCAATTTGGTTGACGACGGTTTGCTGACCTGGGGACCGGCAAGTCAGGATTGTGACCAGGCATTCGCTTATATTTCTGAAACTCAGCACAGCCCGCATGCAAATAACCGCTGACTTTGAGCCCTGCGACACTTGCCGTAATAGACGTCACAGTTTTTATCTTCCTTGTGCCTTCCCCATCCCATCACACTTCCCGGAAGGGTCTCCGCAAGTTGTTCGGCTGCACGTGGTCTGTTTAGGGTCCAATCATTTGCTTGCTTGGGTTGTCAACGTGAAAGTCATCCATATCCGAGGCTTTTGCTTGTTTCGGAATCAATTTTTCTTTTCCGTGGTAGGGAGGTTATACCAACGACACAACCTCGAACCTCGAGGACCCATCGGATGTGAGGGGTCAGATATACTGATCCTTATTGGCCTTAAACTCCGAGTAGGTCCGAGTAGCCCAAACGAGTTGTTCACCAAGCAGTTCACCGCAGCTAGAACTGGAGGGCTCACCGTTGGTTGTATCATGAGAATTTTTCCGGTCCAGCCTCATCGGTCGCAGGCCCAGGTCTACACCGGACTGCAGCGCCACCTTTAGTAAAGCCTCATCGGTAAAGACTGCCTTAGTGGGAGCACTCTTTCGTTGCAGGGTAATTAGTTGCGACGGCCAACTCCACTTCGACCTTTCGACTATAGGAGGCCCTTCTGTAGAAACGACTTCAACGATCCCATAGTTCGATGTAATTCTATGTAGAACTTAGCGGCCTCATAGTCTCCACCAAATCCATTTGCCACTCGCTCGTATACGTAACATTTTCGACGTTGAATACCCTTCCATTACCATCATGCAACTATCACCACTTAAACTCCAAATGAACTTCTCTGCCCCCTTTCAGAAGTCATTAGCCCCTGCTCAGAAAAAAAATCACGTTCCACCCCCATTAGGCGCATTGTGCAGTGGAGAACCCGAATTCATTTCAACGAACTTCAAGCCCTCACTCATCATCGCCTTTGCCTTTCGTGCTAATTTTTATATAATTTCCTTTTGAGCAATTAACCACATAACACTAAATTATTCCACCCCCAACTGCAACCCCTATTACACATTCATTGCTGAAAAGTTTTGCAGTTTTGCAGCTTTTTTTCCTGTGCCGTCAAAAGGTCAAAACAAAGCCAAGAACTCTACAAAAACCGTATTCAAAAGGACCAACAACTCTGCAAAATAAAATATTTATCATTCGCAGGCAAAATATCCTTCACAGTTGAGAGATGAAGTGGTAAATGGGAGGCAGAAAAATTCAGAGAGTACATTAAAAGGACGATGATTCCATCGTGTTGCAAGGGACGAAAAAAAAGAAATACGTTACCGGGTGCGAAAAGGCCACAACATTTTGGAACCATAACTTTAACACTTAACCCTTGCGGAAGATGTTGTTTCTGTGGCTTGGCTTGGACTCGGCTTGAGGTAGAATCGGAAGGACCCACACACTCGTACTTGAGTGTCAATGAGCTGACATGAGATTGAATTCGCATCGAGACGGTTAAGGAAAGGGAAGACACTGGGTTGAGGGATGCTTCTACAGACTAGCAAATGGGGAAAGGTACCTGGCAAAGTTACCCTTAACCCTCGGTATAAGCAGATGGTTTTTATTTATGAATAAACTTCAAAAAGTTTTAAGCATCTCGGCCGAGAGGGAGGTACGGACTAATCTTTTAATGCGAAATTTCAAAGTGGAAGGAAGTAGGACTGGTAAGGGAAACATAACTCAAAATGAGTCTAGACGCAGATGAATTCCATAAATTATCTCAAGTGCATGACGAACGAAGGACTATGGTGCTGTGTGAATTGTTTTTCTAGTTTTTCTAAAGTTTGGGATGAAGGATGAGCTTTTGCAAAAAAAAAAAAATTGTGATGTTGGCAAGCAAGTTGGGAACATATTGAGCTACAGAGACGACGACAAGCATTGCAGATGTCCTTCGAGAGCTGATCAGTTATCCAACAAGAGGTCCTCAGAAGGAGGAAATATGGTGGAGGAGTTCTATCGATGGAATCAGAATCGATGAAATAGAACTTCTCCACCACATTTCCTCCTTTTGAGGACCTCTTGTGATGGAGGAATTCCATCGATGGAATCAACGGTGACGTCCACAGACAGATTAGCGCAAGCCTCACTTGAGCTACTCCAACATATTTGGAGCTCAGGCCTGTAAGGAACTTTTAAGACAGAGGCAGGGTTTGAAAAATTATGGTGGCGGAGGAGCACTTTATTGGGAAACGACAGTGCTCGCATTCCATAAGTGGGTTACTGGCATCGGTTTAACCGGCCACTCGTCCTCGAGGTTGTGTATGGCACTCCAGATTGTCTTGGTTATGAAGCATCAATAAGCCTCGGACAGGAATGACCCAACTGTTGACGACCCTGATAAACGAAATAAGGACAATGATTTTCGGATCTGCACGTGGAATATTCGGACCCTTAACAGACCGCGTGCAGTCGATCAATTCGCAGAGGCCCTAGACTGCTATAAAGCAGACATAAAAGCCATCCAGCATGCGCGATGGGATGGGCCGGGAAAAGGAGGATGAAGGACAGTGACATCTACTGTGGTGATTGCAACAGAGAGCAGAAGTAGCGCTTACTTGGGTGCGGATTTGTTATAAGCGGCAGACGTAGGCAAGAAGTCTTGGGCTTTCAGGGACCATCCTATGGCAATCTGTATCAAGGCTAAATTCAACAGCATTAGCCCAATATGCGCTCACACTCCCACAGAAGGCAGGGACGATGCCAAAAAATGTTTCTATGAGCTCCACGACAAGGCCTATGAGCAATGTCCTAAATAGACCTAGGAGGATACCTTTGGTAGGACAGTAAACAAAGTCTATATGACCCCACGTTTGGCAACAAAGTTAGGCTTGCTGACTTTGCTCCTGGGCAAAAGGCCCCTATAGCAAGCAAGGCACATGGCCGTCTCCTGACCATGAAATGATAAATGTCCAAACCTTCAGAGCATCAACTCGGACCACTACCTTATTGCAGCAAAAGTATCTCAAGCGCCAAAACAAAGAAGCTTTACTCTGAGAGGATATAACGTCGAAAAGCTGCGATCGAAAGAGATGCCGAAATCTCTCCAAGGCTCATATGCCAGAAGCATCAAATGCCGAACACCAACGCTGTCAACATGCCGCCAAAGACTGATGTGCTGAGCTTCTTCCGATCATCACCAAGACACCCCCGGTTAGACGAATAGTGCCGGCAAGCACATGCAGCTAAAGAAGACGCGTACAAAGCGGCGCTGCAATAGAGGACGAGGGCTGTCCGTGAGCTCTGCGAATTAAATACATCCGTACACCTGACCAAAACGAAATTCGGAGTCCAATATCCAAGCTTCAATCCAACATAGCTGCTGGACCTTATGGCCTGGTCGAAGCAGCTGGAGATGACTTTGCAGAGAGCATACACCAACTCATTTATAAGATTTGGTCAGGCGAATATATGCCTTATTAGGCCCACAGCCTTTCTCTAGAGTCAATTGGGCGATTGTTTCAGTTTTGGTCAACAATTGGGAGCATCAACTTCGACTGATCTATTGCCACAATGCCCAGGGGCTCAGGCAATGTAAAAGATGGACGAAGCCGTACTTCTGCAAGTAAGAAGAATATGAGGAAACTAGTGGGCTTCCTTGCAGGCGTCTGTTGCTTAATATAGGAATTTGCACCTTGACAGTCAAAACCTGTCTTCAGAGGCAGGATACCGCCTCTGCATGGACTAAGAAATTTCTGAATCCATTCCTTGGAAATACCTGGCACTCATTACGGTGTGTCTTCTGCAGAGAGATACTCACTCTAGAGCAGTTCAGTGAATTCGCTGCTAAGGATGCACTTACCTTACTTGGAGAAGTGATACGTATCCTCCGTTGATAGCTCCTGTGACACAAGGTCGAAGTCTCAGCCCGTGGCTAGGTTTGAGTTGACGAGGAATATAAAAACAATGTCGCGAGTGGCAAGGAAATTGATTGCAACGCAGGGGTAGTTTTGCCTGCATTGTGTGGGGTAAGAGGTCAATTATAATCATTTTTCCTTCGATCCCTCTGAGCTCTCTCCAATTAACTCCTTCCAATCGAATTAATTGGATTATCATAATTTTCGATATCTACTCCGACAAACTTGTTATTTTTCTTATAAATCCTCCCAAGCATTGCCCACCATCCCCCTGTATACCTGAGCACTAAAGTCCTGTCGCGACAATCCATTTATCAATTTGTTTGCGATTGTCTCTGGGACAGGATTTACGGTTCCAAGGAAAACCAATCTTATAAGTTCGCATAAACATGGTCGACCACCCGCAGGTGAACCTTTTTATTCCTCTAAAGTTATGTTTGCTTCAATGAATCATAAGATCTGCGAGGGGTTGTTCCCATTCAAAGCACTGCCAAGTCCTATTTCAACCCCCTACCACCATCGAGGTTGAGCCAAAATCAAAGACATTATCTATCATCACGAGTTATCATCGCAGACAGAGAGAGAGAGGCTGCGAGGATCCTGTGGTATACAGTCGAAGGCGTCATGTGGCTCGCACACTCCACGCTTCGTCCTCCTCCTCACCCCCATAGCAAGGTAAATTGATTCAGAGGTATTCGTAGAGAGCATGTTCAAGATTACAAATCGAATGTCCTTATACTCGTACTCGTGTCGTGTCATGTTTATGCCTTCGCATAGCCACCTTCCACCTGCCACCCACGGCACCATGTCGAACCGAGATGACTTCATCTTTCCATGCGCCTCCCTAAATCAAATCCTTTATCGTCGCCTCGCTCAATCGAGATGAATAAATAAAGCAGCGAATATAACGTGCGAGAGTGAAGCGATTTTTCATTACGATTCCTTCGACTTCCTGCACTTGGATGGCAGGCTGATTGTATTGCCATCAAAGGCCGCCTTAGAGGTCTCAATAGCAAAGTGGAGAACAAATTTATATCCAACTGTGATAAATTGATTTAGTACCGACTACAGCGGTATTTATAGGTTTTACGGTGTATTTATGAACGGAACGCAGCAGCATGCTAGCAGCGGTACACATCCGTTCGTTTAGATATTTTATGGGTAATTGAAAACCATTTAAACCGGAGGAGCGCTCCCTCCCTCCCTCATTCGATTACGATTGGGGTTTCCCACACTAGCTGCCAATCGCGAAATGGTGACTATGATGGAGCCTGACTCTGAGAAGTGGGTAGGCATCCTGTATCGAAAGGTTATAGCTCGTGAGTATAATTTGATTTGCAAGTTATTTTTATGATTAAATGCTTATAGCTTGAGTGTGCTTCTTATGGGGCAATCGAGAACAGTACCTATGGCATGTGGCATTTGAGAACGGTTTTATTGGGCCAAATGTAGGGAAACACAAATGCGAACCAGGACGCAGAAATGCGTGTGTTGAGTTGGGTGCTAGTACTAGGGGTGATAAGGTCTTCATTTAAGGCAAGGGACACACAAACAATGGAGAATTGGATGACGAAAAAGAGCTGCCGAGCCGGAGCCTGAGGATTCGCGAATCTGACGTGACAGTGGACGCCTTACACTGGATTCAAAATCGGAATGAAAATTAACATCACACAGCACTAAGCCAAGGAGGATGGAAAAACTATGCCACAGGAAGAGAATGTGGAGATACTCGCCATCGAACTTAACTTCAACCACTTTCCAGCAGCACTTACTTACTCACTTTAGGCCCGGAGTGGACCTGGGCCTCAACCAACAAGCCCCTTCAGCCACCACGATAAGTTGGTTGAGGTCACTTTCTATCTGTGTTCAGCACCTGTGTCGCGGTCTTCCTCAACTGCGCCGTCCATCGGTCTCCGGAAGTGAATTCGATGAGTGTACGCTCCACATGACCTCAGTCGTTGGAACTGCACTTCTGGTGTCGATGTCGTTGTACAGCCTTGTGCACGATGTTGAGGAGACTGATACGTCTATAATTGGCGCAGTTGATTCCCGTAGGAGTGGAAAAGAGGGATGATCATTAAGCTTCCGAAAAAGGGAAATTTGAAGGACTGTGGACACTGGAGAGGTGTATGCGTTCTCCCGGCCGTAGCTAAAATAATAGCTAGAATAATTCTGGAACGAATCACAGAACATCTAAATTCAACTCTCGACGTCGAACAGACAGGCTTTTGCGCTGGATCCTCCTGCGTAGACCACATAAACACCTTACGGATCATAATAGAGCAATGCGTTGAGTATAGGTCTCCGCTACATTTCAAGGCATATTATCAAGGCTACATACGAGGGTGGTAAGTGTCACGTTTTACACAATGGTAAGGGGTCGGAGAATTTTGAAATCCAAAGTGGAGTACGTCAGGGGTGCATACTGTCACCACTATTGTTCCTGGTGGTTATCAGCGATGTACTCCATGCAGCATTGACGGAAGGCAACTATGGAATTCGTTGGACAATGACATCTTACCTTAAACACCTAGACTACGCTGACGATGTTTGCCTACTTTCACATCGGATAATGGACCTTCATATGATGGCCCACAATCTAGAAGCTGAGAATAAACACAGCCCAACACGCTCAACTCAACATTGCCGGACAGGAAGTCGAGAAAGTTGACAACTTTCTTTATCTAGGAAGTGTGGTCTCGGCTAACCGCGGTGGCACCGAACTGGATGTGTGCAGCAGAATCGGGAAGGCTAAAGCTGCGTTCGGAATGCTATCCAAAATCTGGAAAAGCAATGTTATCAGTTTAAGAACCAAGCTGCGACTGTTCCGCTCCAACGTAGAATCGGTGCTACTTTATGGGTGCAGTACCTGGAAGGTGGACACCACTAACACCCGCAGGCTGCAAGTCTTCGTAAATAAATGTTTAAGAACCATCCTGAGGATTTTTTGGCCGAACCGTATCTCCAACGAACAGCTTTATCAGAGAACGGGCCAAGAACCTATAAACTTTACTTTACGGAGGAGAAAGTGGCAGTGGATTGGACACACCCTACAGCGCGAAGACAATTCCATTGCGAAGTACGCCATGCAGTGGAGTCCGCTCAGCCAGGCTGGCAGAACAGCGGGACGCCCTAGGCATACGTGGCGCAGAACAGTTGAAGAGGAATCGAGCTCTTTAGGAATGAGTTGGAGAGAGTTGAAACGAGTTGCAGAACTCCGAACAAGATGGCGCGCAGGCGTTGTTGACGCCCTATGCCCCCTGAGGGGTTAAAGGATTTAAGTAAGTATACGTCTATAATTGGCGCAGTTGATGAGGTCTTCTTTCATCAGGAAATGAGTTGGTGTATGCTCTTTACCCAGGCATTTCCACATGCCGTGAACAGCCCAAAATCGACGCCAATGGAAGCATATTGAGGAAGCCTCTGTTCAGCAGTGGACACAAAGGGTTGATGGAGGATGATAATGATTGCTATCTTCATTTAATCTTGGTCAGGTGAATGGAAGTTTTGGCTGTCATCGTTTTCCTGTGTATGGACCAATGGATGTGGTAATCCTCAAAAGGTACTAATAGACCGGACCGTAAATCGGAGTAATCGATGCCAGGAGTACGCTTATGTACTAATCCACGCCCCGCACGCTTCAAAAACTCTCCCACGCGGAGCTGCCGTAAGGGCTGGTTAGCCACTCATGCTATATTCACTGCACCTGCCGTTTTGGCTCTTCTTAATCCTTCGAGTTTTCTTAACGCGTTTTATTCGCTCGTTATGAAGGAACAGATCTCCAACCAGCTGACCTAACCATATGGCTTACTAGAAGCTCCGGGGTTGTAAAGTTCATACTTTCTTCTACGAAGTGGCTGTTTATTACTTCGCGTAATTTTTCGTAGCAGAGCCAAGGAAGACAAAGTCCTTTGACTGTGACCTTCTGTCTAATTCGTTGATGTTTTTCCTTCTTGCTGACAGCATATACTTGGTTTTGCTTCCATTTCAATAATAGCGAGCGCACCAGTGACAGCCCGCTGTCAATACTGTCAAAGATTCAGTGCCCTCTAGCGGAGAATTCGGTGCTGATTAGCATCGCAATACCATATGCGTAGCCTTGGACATAGAAACCCTCGTTACTGAGTATTTGTTGACTACGATGAACGACAATAGGGAGGTGAGAACTCCGCCTTGGGGAGCCCTTTCGCAGCAGTGAGTTTAGCTTTATAGGTGCCTAGTGAGGTGGTCATTTTCCTGTCATCTAGGATGAATTTTATCCAGTTACACGTAGAATTATATACTCCTTGTGTTGGATACACCTGCTTATCTGGGCACATTTGGTGCTGTCAGAAGCTCCTTCGATGTCAAGAAAGCAGTCCTCTGCAAACTCTTTGTCTCTGAAGGATTTTTCAATTCTCATCCTGAAGAGCACGGCTCGTTGATTTTCTCCGTTGATAGGTACAATGGAGAATTCCTTCTGAGACCTCTATCCCTGATATGCTTATCAACTATGTTCTCCATGGTTTGGAGGAAGGAAGACGCAAGGTTTACGGGTCGATAGGATTTGGGTAACTCTGTTGGTCTGCAGACAGCTGTCGGTATGAATTTTACCGTGACTTCCTTCCAACTTATTAGTATGTAACCCCATGTAAAACTGGTTCTAAGGATATTTATTCGAAGTGGTGTTCACTGTGAAGTACGTTTTTGGAGGAGAACGGGAAAAATGCCATCTTCTCCTGGGGCTTTTCCTGTTGGAGTGCAACGACAAATTAACTCTCAATTCCTGTCACCAGCAGCATAGGGACCCGTTTAAAGCCCACAAGAAGAAATTTAGTTGTTCTTCTGTGGGAGTTCGAAAATTTAGTTCAGATTCGAAAATGATCCGACGTTCCAGGGAAGCAGAAACAGTGATGAGATATTTATTCGAAAAAGAGGTTAGAAACGGGTCTAGAGACTGTCAACATATATATACCTACCTGTGGCACATGATATGACCAACAAGGCGTATTGAAAACTCTCTGAGGAGTCCTTTTAAACAGTCAACGACATAGGACATCACTCTTTTTTAATTCAAAGTAAGCACATGAGATCCTTCAGTTTTTGAATTAGAATACCCTTCGAGGAGAATATTTTAATTTAAAAAAAAACATCCTTTCCCGCTGCTTAATTACACTTGACTCAGTTGACTTTTCGGAATGGTAACCACTTCATCATCAGCATCATTCAATCATGATGTTGGAAATTTGTGTGTCATTCGAAAAGTTTTGCGTTGATGACCATCTATTTTTGCCACATCCTCGAATAAGTGGCGATCCTTGGAAAAAAAAAATCACACCACAACCACATCCGCAGAGAACTGATTTGTGTCACAGTTTGCAAAATCAATTCCTAGTTCCAAACGTACTGTTGAACAGTTGAACAATTTAAAAAAAAAAAAATTAGAGTCCTGTCCTTAGTCACTATCAATTTTAGCTGATTTGACAAAACTACCACAGTGACCCCTCTGCTGCATTGGAATGAATTCACTCTCCTTGTAAAGTAGCAGCGGCACTTACCCGGTGCAGTAACACACACACACACACATGTATATCCACAACTGGACAGTAGATAGGACTCGTACATGCAGAATTGAAATCGATTTGCGAGAAGTGTTTATCCTGGCAAATGGTCGAACTGAAACTAGAAATTGGAATTTTTCATTCAGCATAGTGTGTCCTTCCATCTACTAATACGTTTTAGTCGGACGTAATTAAATAGCAGCCATCCGATTCAAATATTTTATTCACTCACTCACACTAACGGTAGCACTGACGTAAGGGAAAGGACACCCGCAAAAACACTCGTAGACAAAACACTCTAATCGCTGTGTGTACATCGTTGTCGTCTGTCACATAATGAGACGACACATTTGCAACACGAACCGTATGTCATTGTGACAAACTCCAGATCCAGTAAGTATCCAACTGGTGTTAGGAAGGAGGTACGACTATGTTGTCCTATCCACTTGGCTGTTACTGTTTCAGTTTCAGTTGGTGAACGATGCGACAGGAAGTGTGAGAAAAGCTGGGGACGACAATTTAGAATTACGAGTGCACAATTTAAAGGACATTTGTCATTGTCCCGTAAAATGGGTGAATTCACTGTATGTAGGTGCTGTAGGTCTACAAGAGGTGCCCATTACCTATCGGAGGACTATGACCAAACCACAAGTGAAGGGTATGGTTGAGCCTTTTTGAATTTTGTTGTGGTCTAAGCAATAACTTCAGATGGACGGGGAGATAAATTTGCCTGATAAACGCTCAAGTGGGTGGTGAATTATGGGGACATTCTGAGCTACGACAAGGGTTTCGACAGGACTCCTAAGGATCTAAGGAATTTTTTTCTGCTGTTTTGTGTTAGAAATTTTAAGATAGCTCGGGAGTAAAATAGTTGCAGGTGGGAAAAGAAAATTTGGGAACCAAACACAGTGGTGCCAAACAGTAGCAAGCAAGTCCTGTCAATTTTAGAATACATTGAGGTTGAGAAATGCCTAAAAAGGCGCACAGAGGTCAACATTCAAAGGAGTGACAATGCATCAGAAGTGGATCACTTGACACGCAATTCAACGGCTTTAGTGAAGGCTTCGAGCTGTAAAATTATTGATGCAGATGCGTCAAAATCTTGCAGTTCAAAGGACAATTCTTGCGTTGAAGATCTCATCAGAATCGGGTAATGGCAACCGGTTTAATGGTTAGAAACCATTTGTGGTGTACACTGCGTGTCTTGAAACACAAACCGGTCCTTCAGACTTGAGGACGATTGCAGTGTTTTTCAAGCCGAAGTTACTGCCATGAAACAAGCTGCGGGCAGTACCTATGTTTACAGTCAAGCAGCGTTACAGTCAACATCTGTGAGGTCCAAGCTCGTAAAAATGTGCATAAAAAGACTAAACGATATCGGAGTGGACAACGAGGTGAGCCTCTGTTGGGTACTGGGCCATATAGATATACCAGGTAACCTAAAGGCCGATGAACTAGCCAGGGCAGGGCCACATCTACGCGCCTTGCAGGCCCTTCCCGAGGCTATCACCTCGCTTAGCACTTTGAAGATCAAGATAGACATTGATTTCAACGAGGAAGCTAACAGACGTTGGTATCGGTTAGATACATGTGCCATAGGCAAATTGTTTGCATTTTACTTTCTACATACACTCTCCGGGTTGCGCCAAGGGTGGCTGCCTTTGTGCCTGTCGCTCTGAGACAGATTTCTACTCGCAATCTAGACAGACAGACTTAACTGCCGCCTTTGCAATCAGTGTACAACCACAAAGGTTTTCGTTTTCGGATCAATAGAACCACTCATCAGATCTGTCCGTGGTTGGTCCTGCTGAAAGCGCTCAGCTTAAGTAAATGTTGACATGTAGCAAGAGGCACACCCAAGTTTTGCTATTAAGGGAGAGTCCTTAGAGTCATAGGCCTTTCGGCGAGCCCGGAATACTCCTTCATAAGTCAGGACACTCCCTCATTTTTCTATTCCACAAGAAAGTCCCTGAAAACTCCGTTTATACCACTCCCAGTTGCAGCTTAGCTTCGGAAGTAATTTCCTAACGAGGATGCCTTTCAGAAAGTACTGGGCTTAATAGTCCCTTCACTTCGACACCTATGGTCCCAAAACCAATGACTGGAGCGAGCAACCTTGTCCAAGATTGAATGCAGTTTACTTAAAGTAGGTGTGGTGAAACCCAGGATATCAGTTGCGGCTTCTTTGATAGCTTGTTGGCCAAGGTGCCACTGGTCTTCGGCAGCAGTTTCTCTTTGGTGGCGTTGTCCTTGCCTCTATGGTAGCGGGATGGCACTACAGGTCGGGGGTGAACCTGGGCCTTTCCAGTTAGGCCGGTCCTTACCTAACTGCCTCTGCTTTGTGTTCATCCCAAGCAAAAGCCACCAGCCTTTGTTGTAAAAGGGGCCGGAAAACCGGTCCTTATTGGCTTATGCTGTAAATGTGTCGAAGTCCATATAAGGTGTTCGCTAAGCAGGTCGGTCTAACTGGAACTGTTGACTGCGTTTAGAGAACGCCTCTCCAATCGTCCGGGTATTAAGAGTCCTTTAGTGGAAATATCTGTCTGATATGTTGTAGGGTAATTAGTTGTGCCATACTCCTTCACTTTGACATGAGCACCTTGGGTGGCCCTTCTGCAAAAAGAGGTTCTGTGATTGTGTAGCTCAAGGTTTCATTACATGGGGCGCCTAAACTACCCCGCTGCGTCAAGGCTTACATTATTTGAGGATCTGGCGATGGTTTTATCCACTCCATGTCGATAGGGGATAATATCAACATGACATCGAAGCGCAGAACACTGTTCATTCGTATCTACTCTCTAGAGTCAGCGCTTGAAACTGGGAACTACAATGAGGACGCATAGCAGACATTTGGTTGACATTTGTGGAACTGGGCCAAACCGAGTTTTAAACAGTCACTCATTTCCCGTAGCCAAGGCTTTCATATAGGGATCGAACGGAATATGCCCCAGCAAGGGCAGTCGCTTCGTGTACTCATTGTCGGCAAACTGATCTAGTCCACTGATTGGATCCACTGTTGGTATTTCTCCGATTATCAACCATTCACCTCCACTGAACTACAAATGCACCGTCCCCATTCCGCCTCAAAAGTATCCATCCAAAGTCCCTTATTCAACGAATCTCATTCCCCAACCTCATCCTCATGGCCCATCAGCATCCTGAACCCGAAACAATGATATCAACTGGTAAACTGGGAAAACTGAAATTCCTGTGGTTTTAGTCAAAATAAAATTGCAAATCCCAGAGTTGCCTCCAGGATAGCTGACAGCGACCATCGCTTCACCAGACCAATGCACAGAAAATACATGAAATAATCAAAAGGACAATGATGAGGAACACATTCTAGGCCGCCATGTGTTTTGTGGTAACCATTGTGTGTCATTTAACAGGAAGTGACCTGCAATTCTGCGATTCCATGGCAAAGAGAAATGCATTTTGTATCTCATTAAAGAATCTGAGGTGCTACGTTGGATACCACACTACACATGGACCCAAAAAGTTAAAACGACAGTCAATTGGTTTGGCTCGAAGGACCCAAAAACCCAAGATTAGTTTTCTCCTCGTCCTCTGACCTTTCATTTTGCAAATGGAATGAATGCGGTTGGGTTGGATTTCCGGAGTTACAGGGATGCAATAACCGCAATGCATTCATCTCTCAAAATAGTACGAGTAGATTCCAGGTATGGAAGGAGTTTTTTAAAATTACCTATTTTCCAAAAAGGACGATAATGGACTTGCATACTATAGTGCTGTCAATTTAAGAAATTATTTTCAAACGGATTTATGCAGGATAACACTCGTGGCAAAAGGAAATATGCATGAGGACTCAACGCAAATTTTAAAAGGTACTAAAAAGTACAAACAATGTGCAGAGGGCTTTAAGCTCTAAAGTCGGCTTAGTGTTGGTTATGTTTTTTGTTTCTGCTACACAGCAACAGTCTTTAATTTTGACTGGAGTTTAGGGGATTTTATGATCTAATTCGGACTTCCTTCGCCTTTCAGCCAACCACTCCCATATGTATCTGTCGCCATACATCCTGTCTGCTACAATAAAATAATTTTTATGTCACCCCTACTATAGATACCGTAACTAACTAAATTTAAAGGACAATAAAATCTAAACTCTTAATTAAACTATAAAACCAACTTTGATGAGCAACACAGCAAACAGCAACATCCCTGTCGTGTTTTCGCCGTAAGGCGACATTTTCCATTTTGACAGCAAAAACCGGAAAAACAGTAAAACTCCATTTGGATTCACCCAACCAACAGCAGCGTGGCAGCGTGGCAGCGAGTTGTCAGCAAATTAATGCGCCCCATTAATCCTGGTTGGGAAAGCAAAAAAAAAGCAAAAAAAAAAATCCCCAACAAAACAAACGTCAAACAACGCGAATCTTAACAGGAAGCAGACAGGAAGACATTTCATGTTCTATGTATTTGTTCACACACGCACATTAAAGCGGGAGAAATAAATCATCGTTCAGAGGTTTTCCATGCGAACTGCTACAATACCGCGCTCCAGTGCTCAGATTCAAAAGTGAAATGAATACGACTCCAGGGGGTAACCAGGATCCCCACTTTGAACATTTGTGTCACGCACATGCAACTATTCGTATCCTTTTAGGTCTTTACATAGATATAATTAATTATAAATAAAACTAGCAACAAGGATGTGCCACATGCTTGTCCTTTATGTGGTTTTTTTTTTCTTTGAGTTGTTCTTTCACTGATAAGATACGCAAGGAACAAGTCAGATAGAAGTCAGGTATCCTGCGGTATCGGAAGTGTTAACGCAGGATATAAACAGCGTGATACCTTATCTTTGAATAAATGCGAAAGGATACTGTACTTTTCGTGCGCTAATAAATAAATTCCTGTCATTAAACACGTCAAACGAATTCGAAAAGAAGTTGAAAACAATAAAATTTAGACGAACCTGACGGTCGTGAATTGGTTAACAGCTTCAAATAAAGGATCTGGGACAGTTAAATTTATAACATTTCGAATTTACAACATGTAGGTATCCTTGGCACGTTGCTTTTTAGTGAGTTTGGTAGAAAGTTCCTGTCGGCGCGCACATAGTTTGTCCAACAAAAGAGCGGTCTTACGGTTCTGATGGAAAAAACGTCAAAAATTGCATAAAATTTGGTCTGACTGGCCTAAAAGCTTCGCATGTTTTTTGGGGCATGTTTTAGCCAGGTTAGCGGATGGCTGGATGTTGTGGAATAGGATAGGCGATATCCAGGAAGCCATCGGATACTGATTGCTGTCCATCCAGACTCAACTTGCTGTCATTATAAGCACGAATGTTGACCAGAGTTCCCCAGATGGAACCAACGATGGTCAGATATAGCATCTTTTCTGGCCTTGGAGCTTAGACCGATAAATGTTTCCAAGAATTAGTTGGGCTTTTGGAATGAAAAATGTGACAGATGAGTTCTAAGGGAGCCAACAGCAGCGGTCACACCCCGAAATGGGTTACCGACATCGGTTTAACCGACTCCTCGTCCTAAGGGTTTCTAGAATGGAACTGGTCCCCCAGGTTGGGTGTTGTTGCCGTCGGGGTAAAGGGGACCACGGAAAAAACAGAGTTTTTTAGTTTTACTGATGACGAACAATGCAAGTCCATCCAATCACTCGCATATGCCGCTGGTATTGACGTAACCAGAAGAACGCAGTAGCGCTTACGTGAGTATTGAAGCGGGAAAGATGAGTTTAACGGTCAATGAGGGCAACACCAAGTACATGCTGTCAACAAGAAAGGATAATCAAGACCGACGCGGTGTGTCGGACTAAACGTCATCGTAGACGGCTGCAGCTTTGAGGTAGTTAGGGGCTTTGTCTACTTAGGCTTCGCCGTTACAGACAACGACACCAGAGCTGAGCTCAATCGAAGCCTAACCTTGTTTCTCGGAAGGCAATTGAGCATCAAAGCCTCCTCTCGAACCACTAAAGTGATCCTTTATAAGACCTTAATCTTCCCAGTCCTGGCTTATGATGCAGACGGATGGACTTTGTCAGAAGTGGATGAGGTTGCTCTTGGTTGCTTCGAGAGGAAAATTCTTCGAGTGGTTTTCGATCCCGTCTGCATAGACGGTAAGTGGAGAAGGTGATAGAACGGCGAGCTCTATGGGCTGTGCATCGACTTAGTTGGCTGGGTCAGGTAGAGCGTATGGACACCAATGATCTGGCCCGGAAAATCTTTGAATCCACCCCCGATAGAGGAAGACCACCACTTAGGGAAGGGGACCTCAACCAACTTGGCGTTTGTAAATGGAAACAGTGCTAATGAGTGATCACTTGTCGATATGCGAAGCAGCCGTCGATAAAAAGGGTCAGCTAATAGTGCTTCAAAGCTTCAGTACAGCATCAAAGACAAACCCGACGAAGGGTTTACATTCGCAAAGAACTCCATGAGACGGAGCAAGAAAAGCAGTTTCAACTACTTTGTAACGAAGCCAATCAAAACCCGTGAGGTGGGGTTTATCAAGTGTCAATGACAAGGAACTGAAATGCGGCCAAAATCCCACGTCGAAGTCCGTAATATTTTTAAAATATTATCGCAGCATCCTTCCCCGAGCACAGTGGTTCCGGAAAGGAATCAAGAGAAGAAATATTGCAAGAACGTAACCGTTTTCCTGGGTCAAACGAAAATTATCCTTAAAAAGCAGGAGACAGAAAAACTTCCAGATTTGACGGCTTCAAAAGCACTAATCAGACGGCGTCCAGACAATTTTACAGGTACCTTGAAAAAGTAGTTCAAGATGGAAGAATTCCCGAAGGGATGGAAACCTTTTCAAGGTCCTTCCCCATATAGATGTCTAAGCATGTTGGTCTCACTTATGTACTTTGGTGGCGATACAGTTCAGGGTAAACCTGGACCTCAACCAATAAGGTCACCTTTAGCTGTAAGCTGTGAAGTCCTCTTAGAGTCAATGACTGTGCCAGTATTGTGGAACTAGTGTTCTCTCCATGTTGGAGACCTTGAGAAAAATACTGGAGCACATCATAAGTCCATGGAATACCTTGATCAATAAGGTAGGTGCCCTAGAGGACTTCGGAAAGTAAGCCCTACGGTCGACATCGTCGTTGAAGCTGTAAGCACAGCGAGAGAAGCCGTCAAATGATATCGATCGATGCATGGACTCTGGACATAGCAAATGCTCTCAGGCAGTAATCGCTAAAAGAGTCCCCTAAAGGATCTGATGTACTGCTTTGGAAATATGGAAATAAAGGATCTGAATAATATCATGGAAACCAGACCGACTTTTGAAGAGCATCTGCAGTATGAAGCTGATAAGATGCAGAGGTACTTATGTAAATGCAATACCATTGGAGGGCCAAAGAGCTAGTAGTCACTAATAGTCCTTGGGTCCAAAATATGGGCCGTGAAAATGAAAATGCGGAGACTTAAGCTAGTCATACACATAATGATTTTCCATATTCCCGAAATTGTGGCTTTTGTAGCCAGTATTGCTGCCTCTATAAGGACAACCTTAACTGCTTACTACAGTGCAAGTCCACGGCGCGTTGAAATCGTCAAACAAGTGGCGCTTCTATGTCCACGATTTATAAAGAAAGGGAAGCACTAGCTCATGGACCAGCTACTAGCTTTAAAAAAAAATTGCTGATACAATGCTTAAAGGCAGAGAGGCATGGAATTCAGTCGCTTAGAGCTCAAAACACATGATGAAAGGACTAAGAGCCTAAGATAGCTAGCAAAGGAACCCGTTTTATACACCGTATGCACAGCAGGAACATTGAAACATGAAAGAGCTCAATGCATAAGGTTGAAGCTTGACGGAGGTAGGGCAACAAATAGGATGGAACTGGTGCTTCAATGTCCTAAGAAAGTGTCCACTTCTCATCGTAAAAAGAACGCCTAGTGAGGTCTCTCATTACCCCTCTAGACGCTCAGTTTTCTCGACAGCAAACTTGCGATCACTTTCCATAAATGAGTGTATGAAGTAAATTTCTCGAGGCTTTCCCATGAAAGGAAATCCTTGATCACATGGCAAACTTTCGATGATTAAGAGGCGGCAAATATTCTAGGGCGAGGAGAGTAGTAGAGTAGTCTGCTGTGCCTAGCAATGCGCCATGAATAAGGATGCGGAGATATCTACTGAAGAATGAAGAAGGTGGTAAGGATGGATGATAAGTTTGCAGGCATGTGCGTCTTTACTTTCGTTATAGTAAATCCAATTTTTGTGGATGCAGGAAAATCTTTCCGTAGCTCGACAAAAAAAGACCAACGAGGGGATTCAACCCACAGAGTGTCGTACCCATATAAAGAAGGTTAGCACTGGTACTGTCCCAAAAATTTTAAACACAATCCTTAGACCTAAACCTATAGATTCCACAATTCTGACTGGAAGAACGTGAGATATGTCCAAATCAATAAGCAATTGATGTCCTTTTATAATGAACTTTGACCCTCCCTCTCCTTCACTTATCGGGATATTTTGTAGATCACTAACCAGCCGCAGGACACTCGAGTCACATGCTTGCAACTGTAATTATTCAAATCAAAACCGATGCCTTGTCTCCTCTTCTGCATCTCCGTCCTGACTGCACTATTTCACCTGCAAAACCGCGAACAGTTTACTGCGACGACACCTGGATTCCTCCTTGCCTCGTTGACTGTGCCACCCCTTACACGTTTTTTAATAGCGTCACCGTCAGTTAATTAAGTATCAACCTTCAAGCAACCTGTATGCCAATGTTTTCGTGCCGCACTGTCATCCTTTCAATAGCTTGCTGTGCAGGTTTACCATTAAAAACTTTTTCCCTTCCTTTTACAACAAGTCCTGCTGCGTCGCGCCATTTGAATTGTCCCACCTCCCAACTCCCACCTCAGACTTCTCCATCGTCCTCGTGACTGTCCGCAGGCATCCTTGAATGATGATACGTATACGACAGAGTGAACGTTTTATAGCACTTCTGGTCTTATGGCAAACACAACGAACTGGGTTAATTTACTGTTGCGGTTTATTGCTCCAATAAGGCGGCAAGGAGCAGCAGAGGCAGTAGCAGCTTTAAGCCATTTTGCGTTGAGTAGATATTGGAAGCTATACCGGGCTAATGAGGGTCGTTGGCTAACGACTAAGTCTAGCGCGTGTATGTGCGCGGCAGTCGGCGGTGGTGGTGGCAAGAGGTGGCAGCCAATGGCCTTGCGAATGGCCTGCCAAATGGGGTACGAATAAGTCCTTAAAAGGCGGTCATTCACAGAGGGGTATAGTCTTCGACTGGACGATTTATGGTGGCAGTAAATCTTCGTACAGTCATCGTCGTCGATGTCGACGTACGACATTCGACGCTCGACGTTGTCGTGGCTGCTCCACAATGACGTTCGCTCAAACAATTATTTCCTAAGTGGGGTCAAAGGTGACTGCACAAAGACATTCATCGTTTGGGGCTCTTCGTATGAGTGGTTTTCTTCAATGGACGTGCTCATAATTGGCGGCGGCATTGGTTAGACATGGTTATGACTTTGGCCTGAAGTCATGAAGGGGTCACATGGTATTAATGGACGAAGTGTGATGCATTAAGCAGGATGCGATGCGTTAAGTGTGGCCAATGGATTATGCCTTGGTGGTTAGTGTTTGAGGCGAATTGGCTTTGTTAATGTGTGCACTGAGACAATTGGATATTTAATTGGAGCGGTCAATTCGAGACACGGGTTAATAGATGGTCGGGTTCAAGCGAAAAGAAGGCAGAGAGACCATTTAAAGGAAGGGGATTTGAGAGTCTGTGTTAATTTCGACAGGAGGATTGCTTATGCCGAATGATTAGAACTGCAGCAGGCTGTGGCCTATCAAAGGTTTGTGAAATATTAAGGCGATTGATCTGGAATTAAATGCCTGGTAAGGGGTGCCATAAGGTTCCCAATTGGACACAATACTTATAAGCCAAATTGGCGAAGTATAGATGAAGTGGCTTCCTGCGAGATTTGGGAGCAATGAGGATTATGCCTGGAAGGCGTAGAGTCCGGCCAAAGTCCGGCCTTAGCTAGCAGAAGAAAATGGATCTTGGGCTGGAACATGAGACGATCGACTAGATAACTTTAAGGCAAATGCTAGCGTTAATGCGAGGAATCGAAGCCAGAGTGGAACTCTGGAGAAATCTAAAGAGCAGCTCTGGCTACAATGCTATGATTGGTGAAAAGAAAAAGGACCAGGTACCAGGTAGAAAACCCCATTTGAATCTATAGTTTGTCGCCTTTCGTAGAAAGTCGAGAAGGAGCTTCAGTGATGAGGAGCTTACTCACCACATCAGCACCGAAAATCCACCCCCTGATCCGAGCAAAGGCAGGGCAATCACATGGGAAATGTTCCGTCGTGTCGTCGCCTTCTCCACAGGAGTCGCAGATAGGGGTATCACTTAAACCTAGCAGACTAAGGTGTTTGGCAAAGGTGTAGTGGCTCGTAAGTTGTCTAGAGTCCTTCCTGCTAAGGGATAGCAAGAAAACCGCCGATTTCTTACAGACGTCAGGGACCATTTTTTTAGTCTACCTACATCCTGGAGAGCTATGCCACGCTCGATTGTGCTCATTAAAAACCCAATCGTCAATGGAAGCCCTGACCAAGGACGCTGGGAGACCCAACGTGGGTTCAGGTCCTGAGAAAGACTCTTTTGAACCTTGTCTAGCAAGCTCGTTGGAGATCTCATTCCCTGTTATACCGTTGTGTCCTGGGACCCAGACGAGATTCAATGAGTTCAGCCTTCCGACCGAATTCAAGGAGATTTTGCATTCGCGAACTATTTTGGAGAAGGTTAAAGGATTGAGTAGTGCATTAAGCGCAGCTTCGTCGAACTATGATCGAAGGTCTGACTTCTTGACCCTCAGCTTTCTCGACTGCGAAAATATTCAAATTTGCGATCACTTTTCATAACTGAGTACTCACACTGTGGTGAATTTCTAGAGAGTGTCCCAAGGTCCTTGGTGTAAGCAACAATCGAGGATTAAGAGGCGGCCAATATTCTGGGAAGTGCCTCATTAACTATGAGTGAAGCTCTGACTTTTTGTACGGATCTACGATGAATGAATATCCACATTCTGAAGGATATTTGTGATGGAATATTCTCCAGGTCACTAGAAAAGAAGAGTCTGGGTCTCAACCTTCGTTTAAACAGGGCTGATTCGTCCATGTCCCGGTAGCTTCTGCAGAAAGCCCTAAAAAAGATGTCTTATACTTTGTGGCACGTATGTAGGCCTATTGGTGTCCCCTTAGGGCACCGATGATGCTGTTGATATCAAATCATATGAGAAAACCTAAAACTAATTCATTGGGGGGTTTCATGCTTAAATGTGCCTTCCTTGACATCGAAAGTGCCATTTGACAATGATTCTATCACTGGTGTCATGAGACGTAGAGCATTTGGTCATCCAACAACGAGGTGGGTAAGAACGATGCTCCAAAGCCGCATCATGACATTAACATCAGGAGGAGTTTCCGTGACGGTATTTACAACAAACGCTACCCTCAGGGTGACGACCTTTCACCTCTGCTAAAGACTAAATAGGTTAGGCTTAAGTGCTGTGCGCTACGTGGATGATCTAGTATACATAATCAAGGACAAGTATCAAGACAATGTATATCAACTCATGCAAACTGCGCTCCTTGAAGTTTCTGACTGGTGCGGTAGAGAAGGTCTATTGTTCACACCTAGCAAATCAGTCGTGGTACCACCCTTCACAAGTAAAATGAAACTGAACCTTGACTCAGTCCCCCCAACTTAGGTGGAGCTCTCATATTAAGAACTGCATTGCAAAGATGTCCACAGCTATATGGACCTGTCGGCGTATGCATGGTAAAACTTGGGGCCAAACCCTTAAGGTCACTAACTAGTTATACACCACGGGGGTTCAACCTGTCAACCTGATGTCTAGTGGGTCATCAATTAGCTTAAATAACTTCAAAGACAAGTATGTCTTGGCATCACAGGCGCAATGCATACCTACGCTATGCCAGCCATCGATGCCTGCATATGGTTGTCAAAAAGCAGCGATTCGCAACGTGGTAAGTCCATGTGATGACCTCTTCTGAACTAGAAATGCTCAGCGCGCTTTCCGACTTCCGCCCAAACCACTTTTCTTTGACAGGAGGTTCGAGATCGAGATCCCTAGCCCGGACTCTTGGACCACTGGCAGATCGTTGCTCGCTCCAAATGGTAACGCGTGGTATACTGATGGATCAGAAAAGGATTCTGATGCTAGTGCTTGGCTATACGGACCCACTTATAAAATTTCGAAACCACTTGTGAAAGTCCCTTTGTTTTCCAGGCCGACCTGTAGGCTTTAGAAATATGCGACGGCATCTACCAGAACTCGAGCATTAAAGGTGCCTCCATCCATATACTCACGGACAGTCAGGCTTTGGTGGATACCCGCCGTATATGTAGGTATTGAAGGCAACGAATCTGTAGATCAGCTACCCAGACAAGGGTCTTCTGATTCTGCTTTCAAATATACGCAGATGGGTAGGTAAGTAACATGTGCATATCCCATTCAAGGACTCAGGCAGGCTTTCATAAGGAACCAAGAGACATCCTCAAATTTTGTAGAGACCACATAAGAAGGCTTGTGAGCTTACCGGTCACTGTTAGCTCAAGTACCACCTCCATAAAATGAGCATCACTAAGGATACCATCTGCCTCCTCTGTCTAGAAGAGGATACAACCGCGCAGAATACACACTTTGTGAGAGTGTGGGTCCGTGCAACACTAGGAAAAGTCGGCGGATTTACGAATCGCGGTGACTTCGGTTAAGGGAGTAGTGGACGCCTAAGGCTTCAAAGAAGACTCCGGCGCAAACTCCGCCCAGGGTTTTGGACGTGCATTGCGTCCACTCTGATCTGTTCGGTGTCCAGTGATGGAGGCCTAAACTAAAGTCAGTTTCAGTAGGGAAGCGGTCGGTGACCTTAGGAAGATGGCGATGCATCATAGGTATGCTGGCATGGCCAGTGTGTTGCTCAGTCACTGAGGAGAGCTGGTAGCAATTTGTTCGTCGTCGATGTCTATCGAGAGAAGGTGAGACATGGTTTGAAGCCCCGCTGTTGGAGATGTTCTCAGCGCACTCGTGGTGCTAAGTCATGATGCTCGTGGAGCCTTTTCCTTTAGTTTCAAGTTAGAGTTCCCCTCCGAGGCAGTCCACCACACCATTACCACCAACGTGTGTAGCCAGTACATTATGTGGCGTCTTAGGCTCCACGTAGAGCCCACCGCTCTTTTACGTGAGAACAGGGCATCCATTGCTTTTCTGACACGTTCGTTGATGTTTTCTCTCCGGTGGAGCTTCCGGTCTGACTTTAATCCCAAAAGGCCAGGCCTCATGGTTCAGTTGTTAGTGCGTTGGTTTACTGGGCGAGACGTTCGAGACGCTCAAAGAGTTTTATTACGGTCCCACCTCTCAAGAATGTCTGTCTCATGAGAAAGCCTTCCGACTGTGGCTCTAACCTGTAGGCTCCTTCCATTTGTGTGAAACAGTGTAACACATGCAACGCGAATGGTCCTGAAAAGCTATTTCAAACCATGTTGCTCTGTCGTATAACCAATTCGCTTTCAATGAAGCCCTGTGTAGCCTATTAGTATAAAAGGCAAGTAAAACCCTCCAGGAGTCGGTAATAACTGTATGCGATTACGAGGAACTAAAATTACTTCATAAAGCTGAGCCTGAATCACCATCACCGAGTGTTTCTGCGAAACTCTTTCAATCACGTTGGCATTTTTAATTCCCTGAAATGAGCAGGTCCTTCGCAGAAACTCTTTCCATTGCATGAAAATTATGACAAAAAAAGACGTGTTCATAGAATGAAGCTAAACAACCCCTACGGTAAGTGAAAAATACCTCTTGTGGGCTTAGGTGGGCAGTTACATCACCTGCACCGCATCCCCGTAGAGTCCTTAAATTTTTCATTTATTACCTACTCTCTTTCATTTTTTTTGCGCCTTCTGTCTGCTGTTACTCCTTGCCGTCTATCTACTTCCATCCCTCTACGGTCCATCGTTTTAGAAATTCCCTTTTCGAATCCTGGCGCAATGCCAGACCCACTGTAAGGCTAGCTATGCCTGGCTATTCTCTCTGCCTGGCGCTATGTGAATGCTTTAATCTTGAGCGCATTTGCTAGGATTTGCAACACAGGAATATGGAATTGAATTAGCAGGGAGCAGGAATAAAAATCCACAAAAAAAAAAACGAAGCTGAATTCCTTTCGAAACATAAAAACTGGAAACATATCCTTTTGTACGAGTATGTCCATTGAGTTCGCCTCTCTGTACCACATCATCATGCAGTTACTCTGTTGTATACCTTTAGTGCAAAGGAGATAGGCTAAGACTTGAGGATAATCAGGAGAATATTTGCAGGAAGCTGGAATGGCGGTGATGCCAAACAGCCTCGTATGGTCTAAGTGAATTGTGCTCATCGAATTTTGATAATGGAAAGCCAACGCTGCCTGCTGGTTGGATTGTAATGGGTCTCGAGACGGACCAAACGGAGTGCGGTGCTTGGCCAGAGGATGTAATTTACTGGAGCAGAGAATTTATTCGGGGCGAAGTTGTTTTATCCTTTTTTCCTTTACTTCATCCATTCATTCTTAATCTTTTGTGTGCGGGAAGTTGTTGGTTGTTTTATTTTGTCTGCGGCACTGAATGAATGGAAAATGAAGCCAAAATGTGGAGGCAGTTAGGGAAAATGATTTACTGCGACGCTGCTTATTGAGTTTGTTTGCTGCTGGAAGTGGGCGTGGGAGGTGGGCTGTGCGTGGTGTATGTGCAGTGTCTGGTTGAGCGGATAAGTAATTTTTAGCAAAAGTCTTTCCTAGTAGCGATCGATGAGGTACACTTGGAGGTCAAAGCTTCTGTAGGATAGCATGGACGAAAGGATTGCTCTGACGATGGAAGCCAATCGGACATTCAGTTACAAAACTGATGCCAGTCAGGGAATTTATGTATCTGGGCGAAAACCACTGGTAGAACTTCTTTTACCAGGCTGCTGATGTTCTAGGTGACCCATAAACGACAGCTCTGGGCATTCGAGCAGGATCTGTTCCATGGCTTGAGTGGGAGCACCACATGGACAGAACCGGTCAGTACGTTGTACCATTCCAACTCACAGTAAAAGTCAATATCTGGTTGAGGTTGCAATTACTGCTACCGAAATTAAATCGAAGGTTCTTGGAATACAGCACAAGGTATCGCTTTGCTGGGTTCGTGGACATGAGCGTATCCCAGGCAATGAAAAAGATGATGAACTAGCTAGGAAAGGTTCAACAGATTTAATAGAACCAATTGATCTCTCTGTAAGCATCCCGCCTTGCATGCTCAGGCTTGAAGCAGGGAAGTCCATTGAAACGTATAACACCACGAAAAAACTATGGCCGTCCTTCGACAGAACAAGGACCGAGAGACTTATACGAAAAAACAGAGGATCCCTTTCTATCCGCGTGGGTGTCATCACGGGGCATAATAGTCCACATGAAGAAGCTGCGCCGGACATAAGAAGAACTTTGCAGAGGTTGTGGCGACGAGGACGTTTTTGAGGACACCAACCACTTCCTATGCCACTGTCCTGGACTTCAACATTTCAGAAACAAATTCCTCGGTAAACACTTCTTCTATAACCTTGAAGAGCTCTCAGGCGTTCCTACAGACAAGATGCTGAACTTTGCCAAGTCATCAAGTAAGCAACTAGAGTAGAGTAGATTAGACATTTACAGGGTTTCAATGGGCGGAGGAGCGCCTTTCCCCCCTATGGGCAACACAATGGGTCAACACTGACCTGAGTGCGGCAGGACACTTTTCTCTCTCTGCCAGCCCGCTTACCTAACCTAACCTAAGGTTGCCCTACGCTTTCTTTTCATTTTCGTTTGTGAATATTAGACTTTGTCTGCCGAAATCAGGCCCTGAAGATGACCGAGATTCTTCCAGTGAAAAACGCTCAGCACTCAGCTTTTTTTGCGAGTTCTACTGGAGTATGCCTTGAGCTCAGTCTCAGGGTGGTGCTATTTCTATTGTCTGCACATAGTGGGATACTCGCATTTCCTTGGATTTTGTGGAGTTCACGGTTCCTTCTTACCCTGACCTTCTTACTTCAGACTACGAGTATCTTGGATTCTTGCGAAGCATGGGGAGCCATTCATTTGGAGGTGGTCTTGGGGTGCCAGATCATGGTAACCTCATGTTAGTGTTCAGTTGGGAGTCGATCTTGTTGGTGAGCCAACTTGGGGCTCCATATTCTGCAGTTGAATAAACCAGCGAGAGAGCAAAGGCACGCCAGGAGGTGGCTGCCAGTTTTTGGATCACGTTGCTCCTTGTCTTTATTTTTTACGAGGCTTGTGCCAGATATGACTTGTGTGTTAGAGTTCGGTCTAAGCAGAGACCCAGGTCTTGTATCCTAGGTAAACGCCATTAAACAGCACTCGCAGTTCTCTTCGAGTCTCTCTATGATTGAGATGGAAACAACAGATCTCAGTCTTGCTTGCGCTCAGTTTTAGGCGTCAATTTGATGGTTCAGGTCTAATGTCGCTACCTGTTCGAGGACTTGTGGTGAAATGCAAACGCGGTGTCGTCGGCATAGTTAGATTTTCGGGAGGATGTGTCTAGTCGATTGAAGGTATATGCGTTGAAAAGGTTAGGGGAGAGCACCAACCCTTGCGGGAGGACATTTTTGGACTTCTCTATGGAAGCTGTGCATATAAGGTTGCAGATTTTATGCAGGGATGATCCAGAGAAGCGTGTACAGGAGGCCCTTCTTCCACACGGTGATGTAGCCTGCTGTTAGGTACAAAATGTCTCCTGAAGTACACCTCAAGGGGTTGTGATACATCACTGCAAGGAAAGACAGTCAGCGAGCACCTTTAACCGGTGCTGCGATTTCATCAATGAAGCAGATCTCAACTCACGAGGTGAGTTCCGTCGCAAGCCCGATAACTACTTCCACAACAAGAGTCAAAAGCAGTCTGAGAATATCTTCGACTAAAATCAGGAGGTAGGTGGCTCAATATGTCGCAGCGCAACACGGAAACAACACATATTTCTCTAGCAGCCTCGAAAGGATTAATTCCAGAACATTATCAATTTTGGAACTAAAAAGCTGGAGCTAGATGGAGTCCCCAACGTAGCAATAAGTGTGGCAGTACAACAAAGTCTACGTACATTTGAAATTTTCCGGGCCAGAGCAGCCCTTTTAGTTCGTCGTCCTTTAGTTCCTCGCCAAGAGCAACCTCATCCACTTTTGACAAAGTCCATGCCTCTGCACCATAGAGCGGAATGAGGCTATTAAGATCTCATGTCTACTCCTGGTCTCTTTCAGACGTCCATGAGACGGCTTCTACAACGGGGACTTATGCCAAAATGGCCGGCCATGTAGCCGTTGTCGGTGCTCAAACACCGGGAATCCTGTGTCAAGGCGAAGAAGTCAACAAATCGTTAACCAGGTTCTCCTATGCCTTGCTTGCCCACCACGTGTCTGATCTCTGGTTTGACAATGAATATGTACCTCGGCATCAAATCGCGATAACAGTGTCTCCGTTCGAAGCTGCTTTATTTACGACGCTCAGCATGTTGTGCAATCTGTTCTTGTCATCCTCTGTCGCAAGATTCGTTGAGGCATAACCTGGAATCTGTGAAATCTGTCTGCCATGGTGCTGCCTCGACAGTAGACTCCCAAAATTCTTTTTTTGACAGCTCAAGTCCACACCATATTCGTGCGCGTGGTTGCCTTCGATGGGCTCTCCAGAGTAGAGTAGGACAGTGCCTCACCTAACCACCTCATGCCACTCTCTCTCAAAAAGTCAAGCTTAAACTCGTTCCAGTTGTGGAGATCTGAAATTGTCACGATCGTGTCATCCAACCGGTACGCTATCTAGACCGAGAAGGGTGCTGATACTCTAGAAACCAATCTTTGACGGGTACGAAGCTTAAAGTCGTCATTGTGTAGTCAGTCTTTATGGGAGAAAAAGGCCAACCCACGTTACCTAAACTAGAAAACTAGAAAACTAGAGAAGGCTATCTCATTGACACTTGCAATGTTGGCCTAGGAGTGTTTCGCAAGGATTTTCTCAAATACTTTCCAGAGTCCACCATGGAGAGGTATATTGTACCTTTGGTTCAATCCAAATTTTGAAGGATCAGTAGCTACCCCCTATTCACAAGCAATGCAAGTCCCCAAAGGAGATGAGACTGGGTGTGCAAAACATAGCCAGACAGATGATGCATTCGGAGGACGGTTGAGACGTAATTACGGACCCTTTGCTACCATGACGGAGAAGCAAATCCAAGCTTGTAACGTGCTATCGAGAGAAGGCAAGAAGGCATACTAGGTCATGAGAGGGTCAATTGGCGAGAAAATGTTCCGAATCCAGGCGAGATCAAATAGACTTATCGATACATCCCGCCTTGCACACTTAAGCCTGAAAGAGGGTTCAAGGCACTAAGGGAGGAAAACAACAGATGGTCCTCTGTAGACACTTGTTCAATCACAAGAAGAAGTTAGCCTTACTTTGGTAAAAAAAACAAGGACCGACTGGTTTATGCAAGTGAATAGGAAATCCCTTTGTTCCCAGGTGGGAGTCATCACGGGACATAACACTCTGCGGTAGCACATGAAAGAAACTACGACTAATGGAAGGAGAAGGATGTGGAAATGATGAAGCTAGTGAGGACTCTGTCCAGAACCACCTTAGGTACAAATTTTTCAAGCTTCTTCCAGGACGACATCTTGAGCTACATCACATCAGCTGAATGGCTTGCAAGTTCATTACAAGCAAGAAGTTGAACCCTAGGTACAGAACAAGGTTAACCAATGAGCAAGCGGCAGACACATCTCCCCTATGGGTACCACAATGGGTCAGCATTGACCTGAGTGTGGCGTCATTTAAAAAAAAACACGTTCCATTCTCTCTGGTACCACCTCCTGCTCCTAAGGAGTACTGCACGAACTACCCGGCACAAAGCCTTGCAGTCTTGAAACAACTAAAATCAAGACCTGCGACTGTTAATCACTCCAAAAACCAAAATTTTGACTCTTTTCAGAAAAGTCAGTGCACACATACAACTTGCATGGAATCCTTAATTCCCTTAGATTCATAAACCCACCAGACTGCATAGAATCCTTTACAATCCTTAAATAAATGATTACACGTCTCTCCACAGGTTGTTTCTCTTTCAACTGAAGGATGTCACTCACTGGCTATGAATAAATCAATAACTTGCTTTAAAGGATGTTACTTGTCGCGTAATTCCATTTAATTGATATCCACCTACATAACCCTATGCAATACCACACTACCCCAAGTCGAAGTGAAACTAAAGCCCTCAATATGAATTGCCACACGGAGTATAACCTACACACCATGCGCCAAGTATGCAGGACAAAACAACACACAACACAATTCATATTGTCCTTTTGAGCGCATACAGGCGAAACGATGTCGATACACCCAGAGCGCAACGCGCGGAAGTCGAACATCCTTCATTATCGCACATCCTGCTCTGTTTCGTTCTGAACTGAACTTGTACCACTAACCTACATTTTGTCCTTTTGGAGCGCACAATATTGCCAAAATGCATTACACCAACAGAGGCGAGAGTAACAGAGTGCAGTGGTAGATGGTATTGGTGAGTTGGTATTGTGGAAAGAAGGATACAGGTGGGGCAAATGCGCATGATCTCTCACAGGAAATTGGGTGGTTATAAAGGAGTGGAGAGTTAGTTCACCAATGGTTGGTATACGAGTGGGAATTTGAGTGGATACGATATTGAAACCCGGCAACAATGTTGCGTGCCACTTCCAGGATGTAGTCGCGAGGAAATCGAAAAGGAAAATTCGCAAATTGGCCATCTGACTAGGAAGCAGTGCTTTCCTTAGCTATGACCGTAGCGTAGACCGCTTTTGCCTAAGGTGTTCGAAGGGAGGCTCAGGTTTAGAGCTACGTACCCTGTTTGGACGTAAATTTAAGCGCTTCGAGGTGGATCCATGCGTTCCAATTCTACAGGAAAAGAATCCTTAGGGAGTCAGAATGCGAGGCAAGTTCTCATTATTGGTGTCAATCTGCTTGTCAAGGCGGCACTTCTATTGGCATTTCCAGCCAAGAAACTTCCATCAAATATTAGTGACGCGGCTACAACCAAATCGTCTGACGTTTTCAAAGGATGAATATATGTATACACAAGCATGCCTCTGAGATTAGTTGGTTTCCCGAACATAGTCTTCATAGTCTTGCTTTCCTCTCCCCAATTTTCAAGAGCCCTGTCCGGTTGGGAGGACTTAAGCTCTGCAAAGTTCCCAAGTGAGGCATCGAACTCTAAAGTCTGAAGGCGTCTGTCAAATGGTTGAAATGTACGAGTATGATCGGCAAACCGAAGTGGCTTCAGATGATGTACACGTGGTCTTTTCGAATGTGGTCGGGGCAAGGATTACGGAGACCCCAACCAACATGCTTCGTAGCTCCGTCGCCTGATACCGATCCGGGTACAGTGCTCGTCTCTGAAGACTCCTGTGGTTCATTCTCCGACTTGCTTGTGTATCGACTGGAAGGAAGAAGATAGCGGACCAAAGGTTTCACCCGGCGTTTTCTCATCAACGGACAGTTGATGGTAGTTCTGTCGATGTAGTCTGTCTCGAGAAACCCATACTGAACCAGAAGTTGTGCAATCAGATGGACCTCTGACTAAGATCCAAAAGAAGAGGAGAAGGAAGAAGGCTTCGTTCGTGCGGCGCAAATATGAATAAACAACTGATGGCGCAAACGCTGACGAAGTCCTTTTCCGGTGGCGAAGAGGAGGAGGGAAGAGGAAGCGGTCGACAGGAGGTACTCCCAGCTGCCTCCTCTAACTCAAATTCGAACGAGCAAAACGAAAGAGACGAGCCCTAAGTCAGCCACATGATGTAGGAAGCACGCGTCCAACAGATGCGCGGCCTTCAGCTATGGGTGCCCCTGCCAACGTAATCTGGACCTATACGGCTATGATAAGACCTTTTCTAGCTTTTAAACCGGGCTCTCGTGCAAGTATGTGACTGCGTCATGCACATGGCAGCACGGGAGCTTTTTTTTAGTGCGCCTGGCTCTGCTCAAGACGCTTTCCTTTTGCGGATTCCTTTCCCGGAATTATTTCGATGCCTTCAATATGCTCAGTAAGTTCCCAACCTAAAGGTTTCCAGAAGCATTAATGGCTGAGATCAATTCTTTGCCGGGGAATATGATGCTAGGATAAGTTCAGTCTCGAGATAGCGGTTGTTATTTCGGGCCAAGAAGGCAATTGTAAAGCCCTGTCCCGAACAACTAAGAAGATTCTACACAAGACTCCTGCTTTATGGAACTGGAACATGAACACTGCCAAAAGCGGATGAAGATCCTCGGTGGTTTGGACAGAAAAGAGCTTGGCAAGATATTTGCTTTGGAGGAGCAGATTCAACGATAAAACCTACGAGCTGTACAGCGACATCGACGTAGTCAAAAAACTGCGTATTAGTCGCTTGAGATGGCTAGGACATGTAGAGCGAATGGACACCAATGCTCCGGATTGCAGAGTCCTTGAATCTAACCCGAAGAGACAACGCAGTAGAGGATGCCTCGCCTAAGGTGGGGAACATAAGAAGAAGGGGATCTCAACTAACTTAGGGTGCGTAACTGGAGGCAGTGAGCTACGAACTGGTCTAACTGGAGAGGCTTAATGGGTGAGGTTTGGGTTCAGTCGGAACTGTAGCGCTACTTAAGTAAGTACGCTTGTATATACAAAATCCTCTGCACAGGATAAGATCCACAATCAAGCGATCTTTTCTCCCCCATTGGTGTCAGAATACGGGTCCTTTTATTGTTGCGCGAAGGGATGTGGTAATCTTCTATAGAGACTACCAGCCCGGGCTACTAGCACGCACGATTCACAAACCCGAATAATCGAACCCACACCATGCACCCTTCTAACACTCTCCCAGCGGGACAGTACTAACCCACACCATGCACCCTTCTAACACTCTCCCAGCGGGACTGCCGTTAGGTATTACTTTGCGGGGTTGGTTGGCAAGTCAAGCTATTCGTGCTGTTCACCTGTTTTTGAGGTTTCTATAGCTTCTGCTGTTCCGTTTCTTAGCCCCTCTATCCTCCGCAGCTCGTTTTGTAGAGTTGTTACAAAAACACTTATTTCCGTCCAATTCTCCTCCGACTCCAACAATCGAGGAGTAACGACGGTCTGGGCAGAGTAGGTCTTCCTGTCGTGAAGCGTGGGCAATAAAATACTGCGTGCTCCGTATCCTCATTTTCCTTTGGGTATTCGGGGCAAGATGGTGAGCTGTCGTGTGCAAATAGGTGGAGATCCTTGCGGTACCTACCGTGACCAGACAGGAACTGCGTAAGGTTGTAGCTGAAGTCTCCATGTTTACGACTTATCCAGCCTTGGAGTGTCGGTATAAGTTTATGTGTCCATCTGTCCTCCGTTCTATTATCCCAACAAGCTTGCCACATAGCTGCTGACGCTTTCCTTAGTTGATTCCATTGGTGTCATATTGGCTCAAGGTTCTTCTGTTGTATATCCTCAACATTTCATCTGCAAGAATGTCGATGGGGGCCATCCTGGCTATATGGTTCGAATACCGCTGATTGTCCGTAGCACGCAGAGTCTGTACGTTGACGATAGTTTTCTTTCGTCCTAACTGCCTGCGCCCGGACTGGGATGGCATACAACAAACCTGAATGTGACAGCTCTGGAGAGTAGGCTGCTTTTAGCGTATCCAGGTTCACCAATGTTATGCGCGAAAGAGCTCCCTGCATTTTGCGATGCTTCCTTGGTTATAAAGTCCACGTGTGTTTTGAACTGCAGTTTGTTGGCCAGCATTACTCTAAGGTATTTAACCGCCTCCTGGAAGTTGGCAAACTCTACAATTTTTCGACTGGTTATGAGGATGGCTTCGGTTTTATGGTCCGCAAGTTCTAGAATAGGTTTGCAGTGACCTGACTGTGGCGAATTGTGTTCTTCTGTGCCAGGCCTACTTAAAGTGTCTGCATGTGGTTAGTATAATGGACCAGGACTTGATTCAGAGAGCACCACCAGATAGCAGCAACCTTCAAAGGAAATCTTTGACATATGCACGATGTAGTATTGGGCCCGTCATGCTTAAGCCATTGACATGAATATCACCATCTGAATTGACAGTTCGCCTCCTTCGTGTTGACAGTTCCTTTAACTGTACACATGTGGACAACTCAGCTACCTGGAAATCTTACTCAATAACGTATTTGAAATAGCAAAACATAATTATTTACAACAACATCAAAATTGTAGTCTATCGCCCCCTATTGAAATACAATATTCAAAATAAATTCGTCGCATTACCATTACTCAAGGACCAATGTCACATCCCGTAATCAATACTAAAACATCACAAGCTGATCCATTCATCATTCAAAAGCTAGATTCGCAAAGATTAAGACACAATATTCTCCAACCCTTGCCATGGTATGCTATTGAATCAACTGACGACGATTCATTAATACACGAACAGATAGCTAAAGAAATCGCTACAATAAAACTGTCCTTAAAGATTCTACAAAAAAAGAAGACAATTAAAAGGCGAAAAAAACGACAACTTAACAGCGAAGGTTTCGTAGAAAGCGATTCAAGCTCGAATGAAGTTCGAACCCTATTCTCGCGATCGCGTAAGTGACTTATAACCTTAAAGTTCGAATCGTTTTCCAACAAAAGCTTAGAGAATCATGGAAATTAAACAAATTGTGGGCGATAAGTGTGCATGGAGTTCATCATGTTATCCTGGCAACACGAAAATCTCGATTTTTTTTTGCTTGATCTACGTTCTACGATTTTTCGTCAGCGGCTTACAAACAATACTGGTGTGGGTAATTTTTTGTGGATATTTTAACTCAAAACGGAGTTCAGAAATTTATTTCAATAATTTTGCTTAAATATAATAAAAAATAAAAAAAAATGTAACACAGAAACTTAAACTTATGTGAATCCGTGTATTACTTTAATTCTTATATTTTACGATTAAGCCTGGACAAAATAATAGGTGTGTTCAGGAGTACCTGGAATAAGACAGCGTTTTTATTGAAGGTTTTCTGGCCTTCCCAGGGACAGGCAGAGAAGCGCTGCAACCTAGAGAGATCTTTTGTGCTACCCCTAGGTTCAAGGAGAGAGTATTTATCGCGAGCAAAGATCAAGGTCGTGAAGGAACCTTAGGATTGGGGAACTGATTTCCCTTGTAAAGTGTCTTTTCGAGCCATGGCGGGACAATCGCCCGGGATATGCTCGGCAGTCCCTTGATCTTCCAGACAAAATCGGCACTTGTCCGTAGGACTTATGTCCATCTTGTGGAGATGGTAGTTGAGTGGGAACAGTGTGCGGTGAGAAAGTCCGTGCGGAGCTTAGCATCACGCTTGTTCAATGTGAGAATTTCCTGACTTCTCTTGCTATCGGAAGCACTGATGAATCTCTTGGCTTGACGTAGCCCAGTTGTTGAGTTCCATTTAGAGAGTCTCTCTTGATGATCCCATCAGTTGAGCTCCATTTTTATGGGGCTGGTGGGTAAGCCGCAAAACGGAGACGGGCTAGTGAAGGAAGACTGCGATCCTAGTCTGGCTAGCTAATCCGCAATTTTATTGCCCTCTATTCCCTGAAACCCAATGAATTGTGATTTGATTATGAGCAGCGAGCTCAATAGAGAGAGCAATCAGTAGCAGAGGCATCGAAGATTCGACCAGCAAATGGGTAGGAGCCATGCTTGAAAGTCGAATTATTACTTCCTCCTCGGGAGGAGTGTCAGTGTCTGTGACCATCTATGGTATCTAGTCATAGACAACCTTCTAGTCGATCTTCATAGATTAGGCTAGTGGCAAGCACAGCGCAACCATCTCTAGTGTCATGCAAGGTACTTTAATACATGTTTTAGAATGGTGCAGCAGAGAAGGACTATCCATCAATCCGTGCAAAACTGTTCTAGTGCCTTTTACTAGGAAAAGACTGGTCAATCTAGGACCTATCATTATCAAAGGCACCTCTCTAGCTTATTTCAGTGAAGTCAAATGCCTCGGGGTCATCCTCGGCTCAGCTGGAATTCTCATATCAAGTCCGCCATCGAGCGTGCCACTAGTAGAGCCATGTGGGCCAGTAGGCGCCTGTATGACAGAACTTGGGGTATAAATCAATGATGGTGAGGTCTAATGGTGTTCCGGCATTAGACCCTAGAGGTCTTGTTTGGTTCACAGACGGATCGAAAATGGGATCTGGAGTTGGAGCTGGTGTCTTTGGACCCAACACCAAAGTCTCGATACCTATGGGAATGTGTCCCACGGTATTTCAGGCTGAACTCCATGCCATTGAAATCTGCGCTAGGTTAAACCTTAGTAAGGGTATTAAGGGCGCTAGAATACACATTTTCTCTGATAGTCAGGCAGCACTCAAAGCGTTGTCGTCCAATTTAGTGGACTCCATCCATATCAGTTATCATATGCACTGCAATCCCTGGCGAGACTGAACAAGGTAAAACTTGGATGGGTCCCCGGCCATCAAGGGATTGTAGGCAACGAGTTAGCAGATGAACTAGCTAGGGCTGGCTCAGAATCTGCGTTTATAGGACCTGAACCTTACTGTGGCATCAACTGGTCGTTCGCCACAGCGCTGATTAGTAACTGGGAACATAAACTTCGCCTGGACCACTGGGAAATTGTCCCAGGGTTGAGACAATCCAAATTACTAATCAGAGGAGTAGGGTATATCCTTATAGGAATACTTAACCTTAACAAGGAAAGTATCAGAAAGCTGGTGGGCTTTCTCACGGGCCACTGTGGCTTGAGATACCACCTTAACATACTTAACCTGAGCCCAAACACGGAATGTAGGTTCTGCTCGGAGGAGGACGAATCATCCGAACACATTCCCTGCAATTGGCCAGCTTTACATTGGTTAAGAAGACGTATTTTCCATAAAGAAATATGTATGCCAGCGGAATTGAGAAGCGAGCTGCTTTAGAGCGTCCAGGCAGTTCCAGACGAGCTTGGACTCAAAACAAAAGGAGTTCAGAGCCTTTATCGCCGCCTGACTGTCGGAAAGGATGAAAATTTGTGTCTACGGAGGTTGCGTCTGATGCACTCTCTGGCACATACAAATACAAATAAATACAAATACTTGGCGCAACAGACGTGTAAAGTCCAGGTTCCAGTGGGAACCAAAGGAGGTTTGAACCCCATAACTCCACACACTGCGTTCTGGAATAATTACTTTGAAGGGGCTGGCGAGGGGGCATAACGTCCGTAATACAAAGCGACGGACTGGAAATCAAAGGAATTGTGTTTAGGGAGGAATATCTAAAAGAGCTTCCAGAGCTGCTGTAGGGCACGAACGCATAGCACTAGTGATTCCATTGCAGGCGAGCCTTTGGAGCTTTTGGAGTGCGTTTTGTATGGATGTTTGTTCAGCCATTTCCCACCACATAGTGAGGTAGCTCCGGTACATAATTTTTGGTTTTAGACCCCACTTCTTCCCGAAAAGTCCTGAGCCAAGGCTACCTCAGCGCTAAGGCCCATACCGGTGGACTTGCCCGCTTGATACGCGAATTGATATTTATTTAGGGGTTTGTCTATAAGGATGGAGTGGCGGATGTGATGATCCACAGGCTTCTCCAGACTTATTGGTCTGAAGGATTAAGGATCTGTTGCAGATCTGCTGCCAGCTTTAGGTATGAACACAACATCCGACATCTCGCCAAGGCTTAGGTATATAGCATAGTCTAAAGCTGGATCTAAAGAGTCCAACAAGATGGTGTATGTGAGTCTCCAAGCCGCGTTGCACCAAAGCAGGGAATATTCCATCTCCTCCTGGAGGGCTTTTGAGTGGAGATAGCCCATTTGACGATGTTAGGGTCGAATAAACGTCCCGATAGACTCTCAATTTTCCGGTTCGGGAGTGAGTGCGTTGAGCTATCAGTAATATCCGACGATGGATCGACAGTTTCAGAGCCTGGGAAGTGAGTTTGTGGGAGCAACCCTAAGGTTTCACTATGGCTGTTGGTGAAGCTGCCGTCCGAATTTTTTAAAAGACCAATGCCGTTGTTGTGGTCTTTTGATAGGGCCTTTTGCACCCTGACTGAGGTTGGGAGATCCTTTATGCTTTCACAGAAAGATTTCCAAGTTTTCCTATTGGATTTCCTGACGGCTAGCTGTCCTGCATTCGTTCCACAGATTAGTACATTTCGCTGCATTAAGATGTAAGAATCTGGACCCGGGTCTAGAAAAGGAAGCGATTTCTTCTCGTAGGCCGCATGACATTTTACTCATTGCGAGTCAATGTCCTGTCTCTTCGTCGTCGTTGCGGAATCAAGAAACAAGACCTTAGGAAATAAAGATGCAAACCCCGCTAAAACCCCTTCTTCTTCGGCCGTCTAAAATGCTCGGTTGCATCCTAGGTGGAAGTGTGACCAACTGGACACTCTTGGTTTGCCAAGGAACGCCAGCAAGCACACAAAGTAGAACAAAATGCATACAAAGCGGGACTGCAGAGCAGTAGGAAGACTACTCGCGAGCTGTGTGAGCCAAAGAGATGGGAAGAATGTCGGCTTTTTCAGAACAAGGAGATCAAGCATGCAAAGTGAGCAAAGAAAGATAGTGAGATATCCTATTCCAGGAAAAATAAACGGAAGACTTACCAAAACGTTCAGAAACCCTTAGAGATGCAAGCTTGTACAGTCGGTGCTGAGAACATTTCGAGAGGCAGCACCTGTATAACATCGTATCCCGAGAAGCTGCGCATGAATATTAATGACTCGTGTATCTATGCACCAATTGTTATCAAAAATGTTCGACATTAGCTCTGCAAATGTCCCGCTTTAGCCAGTAGAAATCTAAAGTTACCTTTTCAAGCCGCTAGCAGACTCGATCAGACTACCTCGGATTTTTGGGACTCGGAAGATATGCTACCGTGCCTTCGAGTTACTCGGCAAAAGTTGATACCGACCTATATTGCTCGGGCTACAGTCAGTATGTATAGTCAAGGCATGGTCAGTAGAGTGAAATAGTAGAAATAGGACAACGGAAAGAGGGTGTCACTACCAAACTCCTTTGCTAGCCTGGAGCTAGTGCTACTAAGCCATGGAAGCAGTTACACGTTTGACATGGGTGGAGAGGGTGCATTGTCTATCGCCACCAGGTCAATAGAGTAACCACCAGGACATAATTTTCGAAACAGATAGTATGGAGGGTCCTCCGTACTGCGAAGGATGGGATGGGAAACCAGCAACGTAGATACCGAAATGCTTGAGTATATGCTAGACAGCATGGACATATCAATTGATACAGCAGTGCACAGGCCATAGAAGTGACGGAGTTCCTATCCCGAGGATGCGACGCCTCCATGACACGTAAGGGAAAAGGAAACGGTAGGACACCTGTATATTGATGAAATGATGACATCTCTTATCTACGCGGAGACTGCCTACGAATGCCTAGATGGCAACAGAGAGCCAAGGGTAGGGATACAGCAGATTATGACGTTCTGTGAGAACAGTTTCAAATGAGAAGAAAACAACTTCGTAAGCTCATAAAGAGGAGTAAACGGGAATCTTTCCAGACCCTCAGTCTCAGTTAACTGAAATACAATCTAGGAGGATTGGGAGGAGTTGCTCAAGGGCCAATGTTTGCAACATAATGTACAACGCGATGCTGAGAGTACCCAAGCCGAACGAAGTAGACATCATCATGTGATCCGAGATATCAAAGGAAGTGGCAGACCAAAGGACAGCAACAGGAGAAGAGTAGAACATCTCATTATACAGGCGCACACCATTCAGGCGAGCCCTTCCATCAGATACCTCGGCATGGTGCTGGACCCCAGGCTCAACTTCAAAGAGCACATGATGCACTCTAGTCAGAAAGTCTCACAGGCAAAAGCGGTATTATCCAAAAAAAATTTGGAGGAGGAAGTCGGTACTTATGCATGCGTCTCCTATATGGGCACCAGCGACGGATGAAAGATTTTACATGAGGTGCACAGAATCGCATCGCTAAGAGTATGCTGCGAAGATTTTCTGGGCCTACATGACCCAGCTAACTCAAAATTTTGACCTTCACCCTTCTGGCTAAGTCGATGTCGCTATTCAGCTCGTACAGCTCGTCATTGTATCTCTTCCTTCACTTAACGTCTGTGCAGACGGGAACGAAAATCACAACCAAGAGCAACCTTATCCCCTTTTGTGAAAGTCCACGCGCCCCATGCAGCAGGACTGCGATCATCAGCAGTTCGAGAGTAGGACTTTACTATGGTATGTGTTCCTATACGACCTTGTGGAACGAGATTAATTAGGGGCGACTGCCTGTCATCTTGAAGTTGGCGGTCTATTCGGATCCACGACTTTGCTACCACGAGTAACTTGCAGTAGGTACACTGGGTGCGCGGCGTCTGTATTTCGACCCTGTGACAGCACTTCTCCCACTCCTCCTTGTATGAGCATCGGCTGGCCCTGGTATGGCGGAGGTAAGCCTTGATTGTGATCGTGTGTCTTTGATGATTCGACTTCTTTTATTCTACAGTAGCTCAGTAGCTCATTTGGGCGCATCCTCCTCTTGTCATCAGAGTTTGTTGAGGCATCCTCTGGTGATAGAGTAGGGTGTCCTGTTTTTGTCCACTGTTCGATGGCTGCACTCGTGGGAAGGCGACTTTTGACATTAAAGCAAGAAAGCTTGGGTTTCCTCGTCCTCCATCTCATATCGCCTCCTTTCTTTTCCGCTGTTGGACTCTGGGTCACCCTTCCGCGGGTCACTGACTTGTCCTCTTTATGTGCAGTCAGCGTCGATGTTGCTTGTACTCCTTCGTTGTTATCCACTACAATGAAGAGGTGCAGTAGCCCGAACGCATTTTGCTCATTCGCAAGAGTATCAGCCCCTTCACCACTGTATTTCAAACACAGCCACGTCTACTTCCTTAGGGCGAGGTATAAAGGTGAGGGATACTGTATCATACCGGTACCGGTCACCAAGTTTCAGTCTCCTTCATCCCCGGACTCGAGCTGAATTTAACCGATTTCACTTGCACTCCTGAACCTTCCAACGCTTTAACATTTCAATTTGACACAAAAAAAAAAATAAATAAACCCACAAACATTCCTCGCTCATTTGCATTAAATAATTGATAACATCAAAGCATCGCGTACCGTTAGATTGCTACATATTTGCATTTATATAAACAAACCCCGTAGATACATATATGTGCATGTGTGTGCTGAAACATCGTTATTCTGCATCGAAAATGAAATTTAAAATAACTCCATCGGAATTCATGGGATACTTTTAATTTTCAGGCAAAATAAAAAAATTTATAATATTTGCTAAAATCTCATATCCTTTGCATACTAAATTCCACCCAAATACACTTTGGCCCAATATTAGTTCGGCGGTGGATATGTTAAACGAGAAATGCCAGACTGATGGGGCGAATCATAAAAAAAAAAACAATCGTACGAACGTGTATGACTGCCAAACAAGGACATTTACAAAGGCATAGCTCACGATACCTCGTGTTTTGGAATGAGTAATGGAATGTGTGCGCAACGCGAAAACACTGAAAATCCACTGCAAATAGATTGTAATTCAAGAATTTTATCTAGAACATGTAGCCGTAACGAAAAATTGGGACAAAAAAAGGAGAACAGAATTCGAACAAAATTCGAACAAAATTCCCGTTGTAGGTTCATCATTTCAAGGAACTGTGGAATGGAAATTCAATATCCAAATGTAAATGAAATAATTTTTGTTCCTTTTTTAGTTGAGGTTCTTTTTTATGGATCTCTCTTGGGTTAGATACAATATTTATCTGAGGGAATGGAGGAGAGTTCGTCGACATCGTTGTTTGTCCTACGTGCATTGAAGGGAAAAGGTGACCTAACCTCCTCGTCAGCGTACAGACAGCTTTGCATGTTGGGATACAGCAGGCAAGCTATTCGAAAAGCTTCTGAAACCACGTTTACTGCTATCGATAGAAGTAGCTGGAGGGCTGTCAGACAACCAGTATGGGTTCAGACGCGGGCGTTCGACGATAGATGCGGTGCGACAGGTGATAAGCACAGTATGGTTGGCTCAACAAGGTAATCGACATTCTGTACCCTGGTTACACTTGATGTTAAAAACGCCTTCAATTCGGCTCGGTGGAAGGACATCCTGGAGGCCCTAAAACATAAGTTCACCGTGCCACAATATCTTCTTCGCATGATAAGGAGCTATCTAAGCAGTCGAGTTCTAGTCTACGATACGGAAGACGGAGAAAGAAGAAGGGAAATTACTGCCGGAGCAGCTCAGGGCTCTATTCTTGGTCCAAATCTCTGGAACATCTCCTAAGACAGCCTGCTCCGCTTAGAGATGCCGAGGGACACATTCCTGGTGGGATATGCAGACGATGTAGCAGCTGTTATAGTGTCGCGGAATTTGGAGCTGGCCCAACTCAGTTTAAACCAGGTGATGCGTCGGGTAAACGAGTGGATGGAGCAGCATAAGATACCCACGTAGGATACCCACCATAGAGCCAATGTCAGTAGGCACTGAGATGGTGCAGACAAAACCTAGCGCGAAATAATTGGGAGTAACCATCGACACGAAGCTTTCCTTCTGTGGACATATAAGGCGGGCATCTGACAAGGCTGCGTCAGTTACTGCTGCTTTGAGCAGATTGATGGCGAATACCAGCGCGCCCAGACCAAGCAAACGCCGTCTTCTGATGTCAGTGACGGAGTCAATCTTATTATATGGAGCCGAGATATGGGCGGAAGCTCTTGAAAAGGAGAAGTACCGGAAGCGCATGGCAGCAGTCCAACGGAGGGGAGCCCTGAGAGTCGCCTGTGCTTACCGCACTGTGTCGGAACCAGCCGTTCTAGCTATTACGGGAATTATTCCTATAGGGCTCCTAGCCCAAGAGAAGAAGAGGATATATGAACGGAAGAGCGTATTGGGAAATATGCAAGCCAGCTTTGAAGAGAGAGCACGCACGCTTGCGACATGGCAACGATTGTGGGAGAGGGAGACCAGAGGAGAGTGGACCAGACGACTGAGCGGAATCATGGAGAAGTCAATACTACCTGACACAGTTTCTCATCGGTTACGGATATTTTCGAGCCTATCTCTACAAGATGCGAAAAGTCGACAGCCCAGCATGCCCCTACGAAAATGCGAGTAACGACGATCTCTCTTCAAATCCAATAACTCCCAGTTTCCTTAAAAAAAAATTATGGGTCTTGGACGACCTCCAGCGAAGAATCGCTCAATCTTCTGCTTGATACTCAGTTCCCAGGCAGTTCCCAGGCAGTTCCCATGTGGTTAGCAATATGGTTCTCAATAGATCATCTGCATCAATAACCATCCCTTCAAACTTAATCACACAGAGCAAACTCCACTGGGCACTACACAGCTTCAAACCATATAAATCCGCGGGGCCTGATGACATAATACCTGCCGGGTTGCAGATGTCATCGGACATAACCTTGCCGGTGCTGGAGACAATTTTAAAAAGTTGTCTAGACCAGGTTTATATCCCAAAGATATGGAGTGAAGTTAAAGTTGTCTTCATACCTAAGCGGGTAAATGCTCTCAGACCTATCAGTCTCTCATCACTCCTCTTAAAGACAGCGGGTCAACATGCGATCTATTGCAAAGGTAAAACAGTGGAGACGGCATTACACTCATTAGAAGGTAAGATCGAATACTCCCTGTTCCACAAGGAATACACGATGGTTGCCTTCCTTTTAACAACGTCCATGCATCAGCAATAGCAGATGAACTTTCAGACCTGAACGTCGACAGCTCACTTTGCGAACTGCTCTCGGTCATCTCGGTCATTAGACCGATGCTCACATACGGGGTGTTAGTCGGGTGGACAGCCTTAGATAAAGCTATGAATCGCGACTATCTAAGCAAGGTCCAACGGACAGCTTGTCTGTGCATAAGCGGAGCACTACGTACAACTCTCTCCGCGGCACTAGACATTCTGTTCCATCTGATACCCCTCGATAGATTCAGCAAGCAAATGGCAGCGAATGAAGCCGTTCGCCTTGAAGCTACCCAACAGTGGTCCAGAAAAGAATTCGGCCACGCCTCTATTCTGAATTAACTCAAAATCTCTTCCGAAAACAAGGACTACAACATGCCACGTCTAAATTTTGAGAAGAACTTCACAGTCACCATCCCTTCCAGATCACTCTAGGAGAACGATGCATTTTTCAGAAGATGATTCTATTCACTTCTACACTGACGGGTCAAAGACCAAAGACGGAGTTGGTGCAGGTGTTTTCTCTGATCCAAAGCTCCCTTTTCGTCTTCCAAATCATTGTAGCGTGTTCCAGGCGGAAATAATGGCGATCAAAGAAGCCCTATCCTGGCTTAAGAAAAACGTGATATCTGCTAGAGATATCCGCATCTTTTCAGACAGCCAGGCAGCTATCAAATCCCTGGAATCGACCTCTATAAATTCTTTAGTAGCTCTAGACTGCCGTTCGTCTCTTGTGGAGATGACTGAGCATCTGTGTTCGGTGCCGAGGCTTAGAGATATTCCAGGGAATGGTAAGGCCGATGAACACACCAGAATAGGAACAACCAAACCCATCTTGCCGGAAAAGGGCAGCTTAGGTATACCAATAGCTACTCGGAAACTCAAACTTAAGCTGGATGCTGTCGAGAGTACAAATCTTAGGTGGACAAGTGGATCAACAAAACAGATTTGGCCAAAGCTGGATCTAAAACGCTCCAAGAACTTGATTTCTCTCAATAGATCACATATCGGCACCACAATAGGTGTCATCACTGGACACTGTCTAATAGGCAAGCATGGTACAAGGCGAGGCCTCTTTGCGAACGACTTTTGTAGAAGCTGCAGGGATTGTTTCTGCCCAGCTCTCTCCCGTAGAAGGAAACTCCACTTAGGAGCTCCCTACTACAACGATACAGGCGACCTGATGAATATTGACATCAAGAGCCTCCTATGCTTCATAAGAAGCTCAAAATGGTTTAACGAGTAGGTAGAGAGAAACTTTCTCCCATGATCCACGTGGTACCACAATGGACCTTTCATTGGTCTTAGTATGTTGGCGAATCGAATCTAGCTGGCAGGAACTTTAACCTAACCTAACCTATATCAAAACAAGCTCTGTCTTCAACCCCTGTTCCCCATGGTAGGATGTTGTTGGGCGCTGTCTATCTCCGACACTCCATCAGAACATATTCCGCGTTCTGTACTCTGTACTGTACTCTTCCGGAAGCATTTGTGCCCCGACAGCAATTGTGTCTCCTTTAATGGCTGCCTGTTGTCGAAATAGGGTAGACCCTGATGGTGGAATAAAGAGCTTAATGCTCTCAAAATAAAGGTCAGGAGGCTGTTTAAGGGGACCAACACGGGCAGGGTGCTTAGGGTTGAGGGGGCACAACAGATCATATTTGTCGCATTGCAACTACACCCACCAACCACCATTCACAAGGCTCCAATGTGCCCCAATTTGGCTCCGTCTTTGTCACCAATTTACTGCAGGTTCTCTCCATACAAAACCTCATTAACACGAACATCCAATCAAACTCAATTAAATTCAAAACTTCAAACAGCATCAATTCAAATAAAACGTTTCATTGCTCCCCTCCGAGGACTGGGTCCTCACTCCATGAACTCTCCTTTTCACCACACCCCAACGTAACTGTGTATCAACTCTCAATCGCGTGCTCTAAACCATCAAACACACACCGAACCAGGCATGAATATCAACTCTCTAATCTGATTCCGCCAAAAAGGACCCTTATCAATCCGACGACGATGACGACGAGGACGACGACGATGACGACGAACGTTCGCGTATCTCTGTACGTTTACCATACTCTGCATGTATATTGCCTTACGTGACGAAAATACGAAACAAAAAAACGCACAAACAATGAACAACACTTGAAGCAGTCTTCCACTTGAACCCAAAAGTTCTGATAGCCTCCGAAAATCACATACTCCCTGTGTATACACTGCGGGTGTAGCAGTACATCCTGAGTGAATTCCTTGGAAAACCCGAACTGGATTATTCGGGATTTGAATGTGTCGAACATTGGGTCACCGATATGGAAATTAATGGCATTTGGGGACCGATTTGTCGTTTTGGGGGCAGGGGTGGGGAGGGGCGGGGCTAATTGTTGAATTGACGAGCCTGGGATGGTTGTTGTTTGTGAATGGCTTCATTATGTAAATAACGCTTTGTTTGCCAAAATGCTGCAGAGAGGATCCTCAATCTCGTATGAATGTTCAATTTGGAAGCGGATTTGTTTGCGTTGATTTTGTAGAAGATACCGGTATTGTATCTCGTGACAACAAGAAATTGATGTGTACCTGTGAATGTACACTAATGAAAGTTATACCCCAGGAGGAGATTGCTGAGGGCTTCGTGTTTGTTATCCTGTTTGAGGGAATACATTGGCAGAGGTGTACAAAAATGTGATTTAGTGACTTCTGATGTGGATGTGATACGTACCAAGGAAGGTGGTGCTGCAGAACGGAGTGGAACAGCCAATTAACTAACCAATCAGTCTTCCTCTTCGGCAAGCATTGTCCTGAGGCAGATATGTCCAGTTTTGTGCTTTTTTGCGGGCTAGGAAACACTCCATTGGAGCACTCAGGCGCAGGAAGAAAGACCTATTATTCCCATTTTACTGACGTCACGCCGAGCTTACAGTATCAGCACTTACCTCATCAGTACCGAAGATCTGCTACCTGATTCGAGCGAAGGCAGGATAATAACAAAGGAAGTGAGCCGAAGAATCGTCGTTCTCTTCACAGGTGCTACAGACAGTGGCGTCTCTGAAGCCCAGCACACTGAGATGCTAAGTAATAGGAAAATGTCGTGGGAAGACCCAACGCAGGTTGAGGTCCTGAGAAAACATCTTCTGAACCTTGCTTCTCCATCTCATCAGAGATCTCATTTCCCGCAGTTCCATTGTGATCTGGGATCCAGACAAGAGTCAGAGAGTTCAGTTTCGTGCTTAATAATCTGTCTTCCTAGGATGGACGCCGTGGTTCAGTGGTGAGTGCGTTCAAAGTCCCACTTCTGGCGAATGTCCAACAAACGTCCGAGAGTAATAACACTCATGAGGAAGCTTCTTAAATAAAAGCCTCTTGGATAAGGCTCTGAACTAAACTATACTAAAAGAAGCTAGGTTCTGGACCACGGTCTTTTGCTTCAAATATCTGTGTTTGTCTTCCTAGATGAAGACTTTCGGACTGGAGTTCTAGTGTGCACTTATATCACTCCCACTCGACTACCAACCTTGTCGCGGTATAGGGGCTGAGTAAGGGCAATGATTATCGGCAGAAGAGAAAAGAGAAGAAGTCCGGAAACCAATAAGTAGTCAACCCCCTAATCCAGGGTATTATGTGAGGCCGTCCCCATTGGATGGTTTGCAGTCAGGGGGTATACCAACTGTATTCGAACGGAGTCTCTCTGAAACCAGCCCAAATCAGTAAGTGACATGCAGAGCTCTGACGTGGCGAACATAATACTTCTCTAGATACTCGTGGAAACATACATATGCCAAACAAACAAAGCGGGAGCAAGACAACCTAGAGGACGACACGTTTGGAAAACCAGGAATCAGTTGATGGAGCTTACCTCCAAGACAGACTGTATACCAGAGCGGTGAGGAAGGTCATGGCAAGCGCATAGGTGCCCAAATCCGAAGAGAGTACAGCGCCTGCTGTAGAGCAAATAGAACCCCTTGCGGAAAAGAACATACCCCCCAAGAGCATCTGGAATCGAGGAAAAAACTTACGAGGAAACCTCCCAATCTGCCGGCCTTCGGTCAACCGGGAGGACTTGACGTCCCACTGAGAAGTGGCCTCAGTTGGAGCAGGAGCGAAATGGCATCTTCGCCTCCTACCTCATGGTCTTAGACCCGAGGAGGCGAAACAGATGGCCGAGGAAAAGAAAGCGGATGCAAAACAAATAACTCCGAAAGAACTGAGGCAAAGAAAGAAGATGAAGGGAGCGATATAAGCGCCATAAAAGCAGCGGCAACTAAAACCGCACATGTGGCTAAGGCTACAGACTGCCCTTAGGAATGCCAAAACAGCAGGAACCAACACCGCAAAGGCAGCTAAGACATGCAGGCCGGAGGCAGGCACCAGATCCGCAGTAGTGTTCAAGAACCTGAGAGTAGCAGTATCCCATGATAAGAGCTGACAAAACTGGAAGATGCCATAATCAAGGAAGTAGCCCTTGGTTGGTCAGCGAAACGCCAGTTCGATGGCATCTACTTCAGACCAGGACTGATGCTTGTAGACTGCGTAAGTGATCAAGTAGCTCAGTGGCTACTAACAGCAGCACCGCGACTTAGTGCATTGAAGGGAGTAGAACTGACAACGTGTATGGGAGACGGAATCCCTAAAATACACGCAGTAACTGTCTTCCTCCTAAGGAGCAACGGACAAGACCAAGAAAAAATATGAGACCTGGCAGCTTTTCATCCTGGTTTGGTCTTGAACAAGCTGTTCACGCGGTATACTTCCAAATTCAAGGCAGTCTGCTGGGTGTCGAAATAATTATTTTTTTCTCCGGTTACCTCTAGCTAAGTCACAAACCAAAACGACACTTGTCCTGCTATTTGGCGCCATTCGTCCTTTGCGGTTCGATATTTCTGAAAAAGTTCACGACACGAAGGTATGAGTAAATCGTCCTAATATAGTCACAAAATGTACTAAGAGGACCAACATCCATCGAAAGATGCTTTTGTCAGGTATCCTCCATCCTTAACCTACAATCATCCCTTATTCCCATCCGCAGACGTGTCTCCTTACTTTGTTCTCCAATATCCCATATCCAATCACGGCACACAAATAGAACATACCTCCAACTTCCACTCATCCTTTGGCACACCTGCCGCCAAATAAACAATAATTAGTCCTACTCGTACACCAACAAACACACACACTTCTCCTACTTAAGAGGACACCTCACATGTATTCCGATCCTTAGAAGGAGCAAACAAAAACCCCAGCTACATACAAATATTCCCGTTTGCCATTCACTATAACACATGCACAGACAACGTGCATTTGAAAGGACCATTATTACTTACAAACACTCATGTGCTCATTATGATTGAGAGGACAACAAGTAGAGGATGCTAGGCCAAACACTAAGAAAAAAAAAAAACCAACCAAAACCAACAACAACAACAAAGAAATGAGGATGATAAAAGGCAAAAGTGCCTCTTGTCGTCGAATTAGTGTGTTAGTTCGCGTATTTAAGGATAATGCTCGAGTGTGTTAATATCTAAATGGAAATCCTTGTTTTTCGTTTCTCCTTCTGCTGCTCGCAGGATGTATTTACTTTTTTTTCCCCTTGTACGACGCCCTCTTAAGTTTTTTTCTTTCGGATGTAAGGAGTGTGAAAGATGTCTATGCTTGAAATGGAATAGGACAAGACGTGTGCTAAAGTCATTGCGTTAATTGACATAAGGAGACATAAAGGAGATTCTTCCGTTTGGCATAACGGTAGGTAGATGTACAAGAGATTCTTGTGTTTCACTTAAGTGGAAGAACAAGCTGACAGCACTGATTAAGTTAAGAATAAGCATGTTAAGGATTATTCGAATCCTGGGTTGAATATAATGAGAATGACATGGTAATGGAAGGAAAAAAAACGCGTATACGCAGTGGTGGACTTTAGAGGATTTTTGGCGAAATTTAGATAAGTATCCATACTTTCACTCCAGATCGGGTCAGGAACCTATGGACAGCACAATTCGACGAAGGACACCTTGCGGCACAAAGAAAATTCCGTTGCCAAGCACGTCGAACTGGGGGTCGCCCTAAACATACATATGTTCAACCCAGGACGATTGAAAAGGAGTCTGGAGCTTTGGGAATGAGTTGGAGAGAGTTGAAGCGCGCTGCAGAAGTCCGAACACGATGGGGCGCAGGCGTTGTTGATGCCCTACGCCCCTCGAGGGGTGACAGGACTTAAGTAAGTAAGTATCCATGGGTAGTCCTTATTGAATTTCTATATATAACCTTTGCAGCCTTCTTAGACGTTGAAGGCGCTTTCAACAACGTCAGCTTGGAATCGATTCAAAAAGCTCTGATCCAGCTGGGTGTGGAAGAGTTCATTAGCAAATGGATTTTGACTGACTAGGTAACAGCAGTTCCACCATATGGACCCCTCAGGATGGGGACCCATCTCCTCTTCTTTGGCTTATGGTAATCAACAAAATCCTGTGAAGACTTGAGAGAGATGGAGTCAAGCTTCTTGCGTATGCGGATGATGTGGTAGTATTGGTATCGGGTATGATTCCTTGGACAAGAATAGCAAATGGGCCACTGGATGTGGACCCAGCAAACCTGAACAGATGCTCTTTACCAACCTTAGCCAATTACTCTCCTCGTTCTCCAGTGCCAAGTACCTTGGTTTGCTGCTTGATCCAAAACAGAGCTGGAAGCCTAACATTGAGCAGCGGGCAAGGAAAGCCTGCGTGGATTTCTATGTTTGCAGCAAAACCTTCGGCAAGAAGTGGAGACTCCGTCCGAAGATGGTCATGTAGATGTACACCGCTGTGCTGTGTCCTGTACTTTCCTAGTCTGGTGGCCAGCTGACTTATTAACAAAATGCACAGAACTGCGGCTCTAGGAGCAACGGAGGCCATGAGAACATGTCCAATCGAAGCGTTGAACGTCATCATGTAGTGCGGTTAGACTAAGAGAAACAGGATGCTGGAGCACCAAACCTTATGGTCACAACAGCATCCTGAATTGGAGTACGAATACAATGAAGCTATCGGGATGGTACAGGACTGGCTAGTGAACACAGACCCTAAACCAGGAGAGGAAAAGACCAAACTTGTGCTCTTCAGCAGCAGACGAGTTATGGAGACAGTAAGAGTAACCGTGGGCGATCACGTTGTAGTTTCCAAACCAGAGCTGAAGGTTAACTTTAAAGCAACATCTGCAACGCGCAGCTGAGAAGGCACCAAGAACAGCGGCTGCCCTGGCAAGGATCATGTCAAATATTGGAGAACCTAATCAGAAGAAGAGACTGCGACATCCATGATTCTTTACGGCTTCCAAATATGGGCAGGTGCCATGAGGACGAAATCGTACAGAAGAAAGACGGAGGCGGTCTACAGAACCAGGCCATTGAGAGCATGCAGCGCCTTTCGAACAATCTCCTACGAGTGGCTGGAATGCTGTCAATAGGCCTCCTCGTTAAAAAGTTGAACCATCGGGACAATGGCACCATCAGCGACGAGTCGAAGTGACACTGAAGTACCAAAAGAACAAGCCTCCAAAAATGGGAAGAGAGATGGAACTTCCTGACAAAGGCAGATGGATGCAGAGACTGATCCCCAACATAGACCATTGGATCAATAGGGAGCATGGAGAGCTACCTGGCGCAAATGCTTACTGGTCATGGATATTTCAAAGCCTACCTCCTTTGGACAAGAAGACAACCCTTGTTTCCCAACGTGCACGGAAGCAGTCGAGGATGCAGAACACATCATGTCCCCCTGTGGACGATAACGCAAAGAATGTAACCAGAAATCATCACCCGATCGCCCTAAGCCCTAAGAAGACCCCAAAAAGCGGCCTCGGAGACAAAAGCATAATTGCTAACCAGCCCTCCGAAGTTCCCAGTCCTGCAAGGAGAGTAGTTGATGAGTGCAGAGGCGTGGTTTAGTACGTAGGCGCGAGGAACAGGAGAATAATCCGCGAGTCGTTCATGCCAGTAGTAGAGGCTACTGGTATCCATGGAGGTCCCACATCCATTGGCACAAATGGATCTGTTACCACGGGTTCTGGGTTCTGGGTTCTGGTAGAGTGAACTTCAATGACGTCACGGTCAGATTCCCACCCAGGGCGGAATGGAAAATAGGCAAAGTGACAAATAAGTTCGAAACAACAATCCTTACCGACGCGGCGCGGCGGTTCAAAAATGAACTCTGGGGCAGGGGCGGGGATTTTCTCTGATATCCTCAACATCTCGTCCAGCGTCTTCCAGGCGGAAGTCCTTGCTGTACGTGAGGCTTACCGCCTACTCAAGCAAACATCTACATTCCTAAACACCATAGCCATCCTCATTGATAGCCAGGCCGCTGCCACTACATCCTCCAAGCTAGACTCGCCGAATCAGGATCAGTGTTCTTTGAGTGCCGGTTTATAGCAATATCGAGGCGGGGATGTGCCCTTGATGGTTCTCTTGCGGAGGCGCGATACAGCCCCTTCTCCCTACCTACCATAACGGCTCCACATGCACAAAACAAAACCTGAACAAAGTGTCTTTGTCTAACCAACGAACAGAAGCGCACAAGGATAATCCACCTCTCATACTCGTGTCATTAATGCGTTTACGCATCCACTCCACCACTGGATTACTGCAACTTATTTTGAAATTATACGAGATTTAGTGCTACCCAGTCACGATACACGGCGCATAAATTGCCGGTCGTCCTTGTCACCTCACGTAAATAACATATCAACGGCAACGCAGCTACACAGATGTTCTCCTTCCTCTACGACCATATCCTGGCACGGTATTTCGCTTTTACTTGTCTTTTCCTTTTTTTTTTCGTTAGAATTCATCCTTTCATCCGTTCTGGCATTTTTATTATTTATCCTCGTATGAGTGGTAATCTTTTGAGATTGTTTGAATAGGCACCGGCAAGCAGTTGCTGCTGTTGTTGTTGTTTTTGTTGACGAGTCCTTGTTGCATGTTGTTTGGTACCTTTTCACCGCTTAACTCGACTTTGTTTTATAACAATTTGGATTAATTAAATGTGTTGGATGGGTGTTTTCCCATTGAGAACAGGGTGCGTCTGCACTAGTCTAGGAACCCCAGCATAAGTGTGTATAATTAAAAAAAAAACTCTTATGGAACAGGAGTTTCTTTTGTACTTTCGCGTATGTGTGCGGGGGTGGGGGGTGGAGTGCGGATGTGCACGATTTTATATTTAATTAAAAAAACGTTATCGAATTAAATTTTATGAGTTGTTTTGAGTTTTATGATGACGACGGAGAAAGACATCTGTGCGGTGCGGCGGTGCGGTGCGGTGCGGTCTGGTTAGATGGATGAAAGAAATTTGAATTTCAAATGCAATGCGATTAAAAGTGTATTAACATGGTAATGAGATTGTTTTAATAAAAAAGAATAAAGTTCTTTGTTAGGATTATTTGCGAGAGAAACAGGATTACGCGAGCATAAAGTGATTTTAATGTGAGCATTAAAATGTTGGTAAAGCGAAGGATTTCATGGTCGTTAGAATTAAAATCCTGTTTGTTAATGGTTTGGAGAACGTTAAGGCTGACAAACGGCTTGGGAATTTGAGGGCTTATTTGCTGGCACTATGCACGCAGATTAGATAGATTGGTTATAGGGGTGCAAGCGCAAGGAGATCTATTGTGCTTCTCCGACTCTAGTCGACTTAGAGCACCTCTTCCAGTCCAATTTCCCTGATGAATCGGAGTACCTGGAGTGGATCTAACAATGTTAGAGCTTCTTCTGATAGTTGGTAGGCATCCAACGTCGTTTAGAAGGTGCCCTGAGGTTTCCTTAACGTCTCCTCAGAATCTGCAGTCTCCACGTTGCTCAATACTCAGTTTCCTGAGGTGCTTCTTAAGTCTACAGTGACCCGCTAGAACGTCCATAAGCATGCGTAGCCGGTTCTTGTTAATGTTTATGCAGGCCTTACTTCTTTTCCGGGTGTGGTTCCCCAGAAATTCTTCGTCCTGTCTTAGTCTAGGGAGTTCCTTCCAAAGTTTCGCTCTTTTGCAGTCATCTTCTCTCTTATTTCTCCCCGTACCGTAGGCGACCGCAGCCCACGAAATGGTTCCGGGTTGGTAAAGACGGTTTCTCACCCTTCTCTTGCTAGTTTATCAGGTGCTTCATTTTCCCTCTACACTATGTAGTCCACCCTACTTAAGCCAAGGTTGCTCCTTTTTCGAAACGGAAGAAGCCGACGGATTGAACTCAGACGGTGTTTAAAGGTGTCACCATTCCCACGTCCGATGAGGTTAAAGATCTGGGAGTCATCTTGGCTAGCAAACTTTTCTGACCAAAGTAGGTTAAGTCGGAAAACACTAAAGTGGTTGTAGAAAGGCGCTTTTGGCAAGGCGCCTAGGCGCCCAGCTCTGCTCTAGATGTCCAGCTGAAATTCCCTCGTTACACACTAAAAGCTATAAAGAGAGGCGGTTTATGGAACCTTTTTCACTGGAGCGTCGATAATTTTCCGCGAAAAATACCCTTCGATCCCAATCTAATGAATATGCAGTCTGATACAATGGCACTGGGAATCCAATTGCGAAACAACTGCACAATCGACTTTCCTCCAGCACTGGAATGGCTTTAGCCTGGCTCTGATCGTACCTTCACGGCTTTAAACCCAGACCGTAGCTGGTGCTGATGTCTTCTTGGAGAGCGATAACATTTGACTACTGTCCGTCAATGTGCGTCTGTCTTCTAAGGGGAGATCTATGGCTATCCCATTGGCCATGGGCTTTATTTTGAAGAAAAATTGGTTGAGAAGGAGCACATCCTTCTACGCCTTCGAAAATAGTGTATGGAATACAGATCTCTTTGAATCTGGCCCGAAAAGATATGTTGCGTCTTGTCTGAGTGCCGTAGAATCCAGGGAAACGAGATCTCTAATGAACTTGTACGCCAAGCCTCAGAACAAATTTACCCAGGACGCAAACCTAAGCTTAGTAGTTCCATTGGCGACTGAGTTTCTCAGGAACACAATAGCCGGTGGTGTGTCTCCGCTGTCCAAGTCCAAGTGTGTTCCTTCGTGTGGCCGGTTCTCCGGTTTCCATGTTCTTGTCAATTCCCTGAGATTCTGCTTGTCGGAGCTCGATTTGAGTTCGGGTTAAAAATGTGTTACCCGCCTTCCAATTGCTCTCCGATTTAAGCACCTCTTATGTGGAGTATTAAGCTTAGTACTTAATCCTCTTTCGAATCTTCGTTTCCCCTCAAGGAACCTTGGGCAGTTAAAAACGACGTGTTCCGGGTCGTCGCGTTGTCGGAACCAGGGCATGCTGCGCATTTTAGCGAGTCGTCGAGCCTAGAGGGATGTAGGTATTGGCAATATCCGCCGTGGCCCGACAGAAATTGCGTCAATTGGTAGTTCACTTCTCCATTTCTTCTACTTACCCAGGGTTCTGTCCTGGGTAATATATGTCCAGAACCATCTGCGTTGCTTATGAAGAAGACGATGATGCAGCGGAACATTTTCTACGTATGTTATTGCCCGGCCTTTGCTTGAAACAGGTGGCAGATCCTTCGCTCAAAGGCAAGCTAAAACTCCTGAGACTTGGGCACCTTCAGCTTTAAAGCATTGTAAATGCAGGCAGACAACCTTTTCCACTAACTCATGAGACCTCTAAAAAAACAGTAACAAACTACAGCAAGCTATCCTAGCTTAGAACAGGATTCTTAGCTTCTCAGTGGTCCCGTTGAGGAAAACTTTGGAGTAAACTACCTTAATCTAGGAAACCTTTTTCTAGAGCTCACTTCCAGAGAGAGCTCACTACGGAGAGATTCTGTCGCCAGGTCATCCCTCTCTAAACTGTCGACAATCTCAAAGCAATAAATTAGGAATCAAGGTGTGATGAGCTCAGGGAGAAGGAACGGCGAAGAACCTACAACGCACAGGTTACTTGCAGGAGTTGTTAATCCTTAAATGAGTGTAAACCAAGCCCTTCGTAGAGAACAACTTCGGCGGCGAACAAGACCGAGGAATGGGTGATGGGACCAACCAAGTCCGTGATTAGCCACTGTCAGTCAATATGCACGATTAGCTCATCCGCCGCTGCAGGAAAACTAAACAATATTCTCCCAATCCCAAGGATCACTGGGATATACCCGCCGTTGCGTAAGAAAATGATTCCGTAGGATGGTGGTGTGAAAATGGGTTCTTTTGACATGACAACCTCCGTGAGATGAGAGCATCAACTCTCTTATTGCTGAAGAATGCTAGGTGAATGCAGCCTACAAACTCCGTTTGTACCTATTGTTGCGTCCACGACTTGTGACTAACGCACTCATCGGCCACTGCGGAAACCAGTAAGGACTACACAAAAGGGACAACAAGAAAAGTACACAACCCTAAGCGGAATGCTTATAAGGCGCTTAACAAGAGTGATACAAAATCTTACACGGACGAGGCTGCTTGGACAGAACCAGTAGCATGCTTAAGCGTGAAGGGTCTACCAAAAAAACTGGCAAAAGAGAGATATCCGCAACAACTTGGTCTTTAAAGCGGATGTTCGGTCTTCTTCGTCGTTTTAAACCTGCGCGCTGTAATTCAAAAATCCTCTTGGTTAAATCGCTGTTATCCATGCACTCGATGTGTTCACGGTCGTATCTTCTCCTCCATTCGCGCTCCTTACACTAATGATCAAAAAATCGACGAAAAATCCTTCTCCCAATATCTATCCAGCTCCTCTATCCAGCTTATCGTCCAGCACCGTACAACAGCAGATCTGGCAGGATATCCGTTCTATAAAAGATTCGTTTTTTTAAGGAGTTTTTGACACCATTTGCTTCGCCAAACTGACCCAACACCGGTTTCCAAGGGTCAGTCTTAAAAGAATCTCCACCAAATTACTTTTAAACTGCACATAGCGCTGCAGAATTGTCCAGCGTTACCTGACACAGAAGGATTAATGCTGGCAGGATTCCGAATTCAGCCATAGCCTTGGGGACTTCCTGATGATGAATGCTATCAAAGTCGACGAAAAGATGGTATTGTCTCGACTCGATTCGTTGGTCTTTTCCAGGATTTTTGCTTTGCTGCTAAGGTTTCGTCTATCGTCGATCTGCAGCCGTGGAAGCCACACGGGTACATATTTTTCGACCAGGATGTTGTTGAAACGCTTAAGACAATGGTGACTAAGTTCCATTCACGATTTCGAAAAGCCCGCATTCAGACCTTTATTTTAACTGCCAGATACTTGGCTATCCTGCTGAACTATCCGTAAATTTTGCTGTTGCGCGACTCCTCGATTTCCTTAAACTTGGAGACTGTATCCTTCGTACGAAGAATTTTATTTACTTGTCACGAAATCACCGCGAACAATCTCAACGTTCGAGTCTATGGAAAACGTGGTGAGAATGTCCGCACACTAGGAAGACAGGGTCCCTTGATTGTTCACAGGATAGTCCCCCTCAAGTCAATTTACTAAAAACAATTGAATCCGATAGGAGACCTTCACCCATTTCATTAAGGACAATGGGACAGTACACCTATCGATTTCTTATTTTCATTGGACCTCCCTCGTCCTCCTTTTCCGACTCCTTATCGTTAGCGTCATTATAACCCTCAATGAATTAAGTAACTTCCTGCTCACGAAAATGTCCTCCTCCTCGAAGATGTTACTCAGTATCGTCACGTGGTTAAGCATGATATCACATTTTGCGATGATACGCGACTCTGGATACTTCCTGCCATTAGCAACAGAATAAGCAACACTTCCACTCCAGGATACACTCCAAGATGATGATGAAGAAGACGTCATTGCTTATCCTATTCTCAGTGATTAATGACTTTGGCTGTTGTGCATATTAAATGCATAACTCTGTTATCCCCTATTCGTTCGTCGTCCTGTGGTTACACCAGTGCTCCTTCGTACGTACATACCTCCCTCCACTCCTTCGAACTCAATTATTTATTTTGTTTATGTCATGAGAATTTATTGCATGCAATTTTTCATTTCTCAAGGCAGCGCGCAAGCAGCAGTAAAGACTATTTCTGTGTGGTTACAATGTTTTCTGCTCTGTTATCCTTGTTCTGGTGGATTAAGTGCTAGAACTGCGACCGTGGTAGGGAAACACAGAAAATGTAAATTTTTTTTTTTTTGTAAACATTTTAGCCTGCGAATGCAGTTGGAGAAAGGATTCTGAACAGCAGCTGAGGTTTACTGCATAAAAATTAGATTCATGAGTCGCTGTTGGCTTTGTTATGCATTACGAGTGTGTCTGCTGGAGGAGGCGCAGCGTAATACCATTGGATTCGAGTTGTAATAACTACTCGGGCTCGGGGATATTCTCATTTCCGGGAAATTAAACGGGTTAAGTAGGTTTCCATGTTTTGTGCGAGTTCGTATTGTGGAACTGTATGGCAGCGGAAGTCTTATTGTGAAATGCGCACATTTTTTTTAATGATACCGTTAAATCCAATAAATTTCTAGGCTACCGGAAACGTTTTGACAGAACGCTGAGCCCAAACATTTATTGCTTCGCGTGTTTTAAATTAAAAAGGAAGGTTTACGTCGTAGAGTCTGTATGGACATCATCATTTGGGAGCAGTCAGTCAGTCTGAGTCTGAATAGAAGTCGATGAAGTAAAACTCATCTGAATCGCTAAGACACCTCAGTTGCTTACTAGCAAAATAGTTACACATGCCCTGAACGACCTAAATCTAGCGAGTCATCAGCCATATACCGTGTCGCTTAACTGACAGCTGACAAGCTCGCGATGCAAATCTTGGCAGTTACTGTCAAAAATCTACCTTAAGTGTTACTCGGTGAACAAGATTACGAGTGAACACATATAGCTAATCCTATAGACAGAGATTTGCCTTCAAAACAAGGACTTTTGAGTTTACTACGTGGAACGTAAGCTAACACACGTCAATAAATTACCATCCACCGTGCTCACTTTCGCCATCAGAAGCAAGATACCCACAACTTTCTGATCCAGATCCACTTTTCTTGGGCGACCCTCTTGGCATCACTAACGTTTGACGTTTCTTCTAAAGGGTGTCCCATAATTCACGCAAAATGTAATTTCGACAGAAAATACCGATTTTTAATTAGAAATCTTAAATTTTTTATTGATTCATAGAGCATACAAATTGGGGTTATGTATGGAATAGCACGTCGGATAAATGGCCGCCACGGCTTTGCTGGCAAGTATGTACTCTTTTATTGAAATTTTCTATGACAGTTTCGCATAAATGTGGCTGAATTTCATTGAATCACCTCCCAATTTCCTCTTTCAAGGCGTTGGTGGTCGTGGGCTTGTTTGCATTAGCCCTTTGACATCAAAAAACCCCAAAGAAAAAAGTCCAATGGTGTTAAATCGCAAGATCTGGATGGCCAATTCTGATCGTAAAAACGGCCGATTACACGATTAGGAAATGACTCATGCAGTAATTGAATTGTTTCTCTGACTGTCACGATAACGAACACCATTAATTGTTACTGCCTGACGAGCCGCATTTTCGAAGAAGAATGGTCCAATAATGCCTCCAGCCCAAAATCCGCACCAAACAGTCACGCGTTGTGGATGCATTTGTTTCTCAACAATTACTCGTGGGTTTTCTGAACCCCAAATGCGACAATTTTGACGATTAACTGAAGATGATTTTGTTCGAAAAATCAGCATCGACTTGTTGTTGTTCCAAAATCCATTCGACAAACTCTCTTCGCGCTGCAGGGTCAGTAGTCTTCAGTTCTTGAGTCAATTGAACTTTGTAAGCATGAAGTTTCAAGTCTTTCGTGAGAATTCGCTGTAGAGGGCTTCTCAAAATGCCCAATTCTTAACTACGGTGCCGAATTGATGTTCCTAGACTGTCAGCAATACTCTCGCGAACTGCTTCGACGTTTTCTGTTGAACGACTTGTGACAGGACACCCAGAGTGTTCAAGATCACTAATTGATCCAGTCTCCCTGAATTTTTCAATTATTCTCTTTTAAATCACTATGACGGCCATATTTTGTACGAAAATTGCGGACTGTAGCTGACAAACTTTCATTATTTTTAAAATATTGCTCAACAATGAAAATGCGTTGTTCTTTCGTATAGCGCTCCATTTTTACTAACCCTGTCACATTGTCAGCTGTCACATTGCTATCTTTTTTTTCTGTTGGCATCACTGATTATTAAATGGCGCAAAATTCAAATTTTGCGTGAATTATGGGACACCCTTTACTTCCAAAAGATCTGATCTGACAACCAGTCCCCTCACAATATTAAATCCACACACTCAGTAATGAAAAGAGATCGTAAATGTGTCTATTTTGGCAGTCGAGAAAATGCGGGGTCTTCGGGTATAGTCGACTTGGGAAACAGATCGTTCTGTCAGCCACAGCTGATTCCATCTTAATAATTCTTCGCTGCCATCTTGACCTATTTTCTACTATCGCCAACGCTTTTCAATAGAGGTTGAGCCCAAATTGAACTGCATTTCAATGGTCAGTAAAATGGAGTCGGAGATATTGGCCCGAAAGCCTTGGCGAGTCAGTAGTTTCTATTTCTGGTATAAAATTCACTCTATCTGCTCTCCAGGTGGCTCTATAGAAAACCGAACTTCCATCTCAAGGTGCACGTGCGATCGCAGAGAGCGCAGAAGCGCTTAAGGAATTTTTTATCCGCGCGCTATGCAACTTGCAATCTAAGAAATCCTTTTCAAGCTAATCGTTTGCTGGTGCTTATTAACTGAAGGTGGCGCTACAGTCCGAGGTGGATATAGGCCTCAACCAACAAGCGTCTCCAGCCAGCTCGAGCTTTAGCTAGCTGCCTCCAGTTTTGTACGTCAAGTTGGTTGAGATCCCCCTCCTGCCATCTAAATAGCGGTCTTCCTCTACTACGCCGTCCGTAGGAGGTGAATTGGAATATTTTCCGGGCCAGAATATTGGTTTCCATATGCTCTATAGGACCCAACTACCTCAGTCGTTGGACCTTCACTCTTCTGACCAAGTTGACGTTGCTGTCGTTGTAATTCCTCCTCCACTCACCGTCTATGCAGACAGAACCGAAAATCCTCTCTAAATAGCCAAGAGAATCCTTATTCCCTTTGGATAAATTCCATGCCTCTATGCCATGGAACAGGACTAGGGTGATTAAGGTCTTATAAAAGGTCACTTTAGTTGTTCGAGAGCGGATTTGGCTACTCAATTACGAAAGAAGCAGTGGTTGGCAGGAGTTATTCTTCGTCTGATCTCAGCGCTGGTGTCGTTGTATGTATTAATGGCGAAGGGTAGGTAGACAAAGTCCCTAACTACCTCAAACTTATGTCTGTCCATGGTGACGTTCGGTCCGCGACATCGGTGTTGGTTGTTCTTTCTTGTTGACAGCATATACTTGGTCTTGTCCGTTAAACCCATCTTCCCCGCTTCCGTCTCAATACTCACGAAAGCGCTACTGACATCACGCTGCGTTCTTCGGTTTATGTTGACATGACATCGTCCACGTATGCGAAAAATTGGACGGACTTTTGAAAGATTGTGCCTCTGGTGTTAAGAAGACTGATGACTCTGTAGTTGACTCAGTTCAGAGAGTCTCCGTTTTTGAGAATCGGGCAAACAATGCTGAGGTACCATTCTCCTATTATCCACGATATTTTACAGATGAGTTGGTGTATGCTCCTTATCAACTCTGCTTTAAACAGCTCGGTAGCTAGGCCAGCAGCTCCAGCAGCTTTGTCGGACCTGAGAAATATGGCCATCTTCACCTCGTCCAGGTCAAATGGTTAAATTCTCCCTGGCAGTGGGATTTGCTCCGCTGTCGCCGTTAAACAGTTTGCAGAAATGGTTCCTCCATATCCTGAGAATCGACTGCGTTTCTGATACGATGTTCTCTTGATCGTCCTTGGAAGCTTTTACTTCTGTTTTGTAGCCTTGAATTGATCTCTTTAGTCTTTGGTAAGATGTCGATCATCCTGAATCCATTGCCAGAGGTGGCGTCATGCACTTTTCGACTGTACTACTAAAAACGTCCTCTCTTCCTAGCTTTGCGTTAGAATCCCTCAGGACAATTGTAATGTCATAGCCAGAGCACTGCTCGTATGTTTTGTCCAAGAGCTCGCAGAACTTGCCTTTAGGGTCATCGTCTTTTTGGCAAATTTAGATTTGATGTTGTGTTCTTGTCCAAGTCTGCCTCCAACGACAAATCCACGTCCAAAAGGAGTTGCTTTAGCTGCCGGTAGCAATCGCCGTAGTAGATATCGCAGTTTTTCATCCTCCTTTTGCCTGGCCCATCCCATCGCACTTCTTGGACGACGGCGATGTCTGCTTTGCAGCAGTCCAGGGTGTCCGCTAACTATTCGCTGCATGTGGTCTATTAAGGGACCAACATTCCACATTTTCCCGTAGTCTAACTGCAAAACTACGGCACAACCACCAACCTGGAGGACCAATACCACTTTAGCCCCTAGGACGAAGGGTCGGTTAAACCGATATCGATAAACCACTTCGAGGAAGTGACCGCAGTCGTTGGCTCCCTTAGGGCTCATCCGCTACCATCTCTTTCCTAAGAACTCGACTTATTCTTGGAAATATTTATCGGCCTAAGCTCCAATAAGGCCATCTAGAGAGTTCGACCACTGTCGTGCTTATACTACCGTTTTTTTTTGTCTTCTGGTCAAAACCCGCGATTATAAGCTTAGAAAGTTGAGTCCGGATGGACAACAACATCGGCATCGCCTGGTTAACATCAATCAGAGTCTGCCCATTTCTAAAACATCCTTCCATCCATTTGCTCCTATCATTTAGGGGCTTTAGGGGCGCTAATCCTTCGTTAGAGGATCACCTCTCGCGAGAGAAAATTATGAGAAATTCACTACTTTTGTAAGAGATCTGTGAGTGTTGGCACAACGTGAAATTTAGAGTCACAGTTCTGCAGGCATTGCAGGGAGGAGATGCAATTTTCTCCAAGACAGTAACGCTGTGATTCGACCTTGTGATCAAATCCTTTCTCCAGGAACCAATAACACTCATTCAAAGCGCACAACAAAAAGCCTTAAAATCCTCTCGGACTCTGTCTGCAATTAAATCAATTTAAATGCTCCTCCTGCAGCACTACATTCATCTCAATCCTCTCCACCTACATCTCTGAAGTTCAATTTCATAATCCACCACCCATTTCCATCTAATCCATACCCGTTCACAGGACTAATTCATACTGTTCTACATCTTGAAAGTCAAAGCCATCCCAGCTAATCTGCTCATCACATCCCAAAGAGAATTCAATTTTAATCAAAAGCAATTCCGGCAAACCCAACGATAACAAAATCTGGACACAACACCCTCTCCAAACATATGGGAATCTACTAATCCGAATGGAATTGGGTCAACACAACCAACATGAACTTCAGCAGAGCAATAGAGCCTCCTTCCTCAGCTCTGTGGCCCACTCTTAAAAAGTTTCTCCGTTGCAGCTAAATCGTCTGTCCAGCAAGCAGCGTGTGCATAAGCTCCAATACACAAAGAGTGAAACAGTAGCCTCCCCTTTATCCTGCAATAATGAGTAACCAGGATATACCCACACATATACACACGTGTGTATCTAAACCAATTTCAGTCAATATTTTATTATAGCTCCGTTCAAATAAATGCACAAAGGCGGCGACGGGGGGTCGAAATATGAATAAAAAAAAAGAGAGTGTACAGAGTATGACTGCATTTGATTTTACACATTTCGAAAGGACGAAATGCCAAAAGCACAGATAAAAGAGTCACAACCATGAGTAAGGTAATCGGAGTACACCAACAAATCTATACGCACTCACTCACGTAGCCAGACGATGAAGAGCCTGACAGCCAGCCAGCAAAGACTGCCAGGACACAGCAGTGTAGTAGCACATACGCCAACATATTATGGTGTCGTGAATTATATGTACGTACACAGAGTTCAATTATTGCCAGTCAATTAGTGTCATCTGGTGTCGACGTTGTTATCCTTTGCGTTGGCTTTGCGCACGAAATGTCAGTGCAAGGATGGAGGACGACACCAGCCACATATGTACATACTTACTTGTATATGCCAACAATGACTAGCTTGCTCAGATGATTATGATGATGATGGTATATGGCATTGTATAGCGGACATATCACAAGGATATGTTGGCATAATATATGACCACCACCATACAAATCCTTATGCTGTTCGTGTACGAGTGTGGTCTTTGTGATATCAACTGTGTACCGTATGCTGTCCTAATGCAATTCTCTCGTATGTTTTGTGTGAATTGAATTATTATGGTTGCCTCTTTGGAAAGATCCTCCGAGGTAAAGCAGTTATGTTTGATGAATAAAATAGACGAACGTGAATAAGAGAAATTCTAATCGGACCTAGGTAGTCGACACGTTTTAGTCCGATTCGATTGATTTCCGACAGTTGTTGCGAATGTGTACGGTTTTTTTTTGCTTTATGCCTGAAGACAAAGGATAACGAAATTTTTCGCAAATCAAACAAACGTGGAAGTTCGAAAAAATTTGCAACGAAATTCCAAGGAAGAGCGTAACGTGTTTAAGAGTTTTTTGGGACCTAACTATGAGAACGGGTCAGTCTGAAATTTTTTCAGGATTACAAGCCAAGGAGCCCTTCTTGAGCAACCAGAGCTGACTTGATGCACATACTCGTAGTATGCCTTCAATAGGGTACTTAAACCAACAGAAGGTACATACCTTTTGGGTGCTTCGAAGCGTAGCCTAGGCTCGGTAGTTCCCATACTCCTGCTGACCTTCCAGCTTTCTGGAGCTCTGTGAATCTTTTCTCCTTTTTTGGTAAATTGTCCTAAAATCGTAATTTTTAGAAACACTCCGCTGCTGTTACTTCGCTTCTGGTCTCCAAATGTTAATCTGCTCATATTCTTGGCATGACATAAGTCTCTTGCGCCGTTATTCATGCACAGACACAACGAATGAAAACGAAATTCAAACTGCTTTTCCGAAGCCTAAGGATGACTACACCCTCGTATGTATCTATGTACGTACATAGGATGGTTGGTTGCTTTCATAGGGTAAGGTTGTGGACTTTACTAAGGCCTCCATTGGGCCAGTTGTGTTCCCCTGTGCTAGGAATAGTAGTGTGATCTTGAGAGGTTACGTAGGTTTTGGGATCATGGAGGGTATAAAAGGAGACACTGCCGTATAGCGATCGGGAAGTCGTCTTGTTCGTCTAGCGAACTCGAATGTGTCCCCGATTCCCTTCTTACTGAGGCGTGTTAGACCCGGTATCGTTGAGGATTTCAGTATCTCCAGTCTTAGCTTCGCCGTTGCAGGGCAGAGACAGAGAATGTACTCCATGCCTTCCTCCTCCCCTTCACAGTTGGCACAGCCCGAGTCTGAACAAATGTTTGTTGAGATTGATGTGTCCTTATACAAGTCCCGCCATAAATCTAATCTGTGGTCTACATGAGTTTAAGGCTCGCTTTGCTGTGTTGTTACTCTGTTTTTTTTTTTTGCAACAGATCTGGCTTGTTGAACTCCTGTAGGATCTGCATCGGTTTAATACTTGTCTGTTACTCGCTCCTTTCCTTACCAGTTCATCTGCCTTTGTCTCAGCTGATTTTCCTTTGAGCTATCCGTGTTGATTAGGACCCAGCCGCGGATTTGTAATCTTTGTCCTAATATAGTTGTCACAGATTCTTTCAAATGATTTTAATAGAAAGGACGATAGCCTAATACTCGTAGGTCTGCAACCCTTCGCCATCGATAAATGTTTCTCGGGTTTTGGTAGGATTACCACTCTCACCACTTGTCATGTTTGTTGGTGGTTATCCGAGATATAAACCAGAATTTTCTCTAGGGTGTCCAGTTCTATCCCTTTTTGCAGAAAGATGGGAAGTATCCCATTCCATGCCCGGTGATTTATATGGCCCAGGCCACTTTAGCTGCATCAACTAAGTTGTCAGTGTCTTCCGATTTTGTTTCAGTCCGAGTAAGACCACTTGTGTAAGGTTTGGCTGCCAGTCCGGAGAACAGTCCACCCTAGAGGATCCTCTCTAATCCGGTGTCTCTGAGGAATCTGAGAATAAGAAGTGGATTTAAGGTTGGCATATCCTCATCTGATAATTGGTGCTTGCCCAAGTATTTCAATCTTTGTGGGTCAGTGCCCTGCAATAAATGACGTTACAGTTCGGTGTGAATCTGGGCTTCAATCAACCAGCCCCTCCAGTTAGAACAACCTTGATGGAGCAGCAAGCGTTTTCCATCATCATCCTATACAAACAGACGAGCTTGGCAGGTTTGTTAAAACTAGATATGGCACTGCATAGCTCGCCTATATAAATGCTGTGGGCTTATCCTTTCTTTTGAATGGTGCAAATGGTCCTGAGATTCCAATCATCACACATACACTCGCTTTGCAAATGTTAGAGATCAGTTGTGTGCTCTGTACCAAATCATCTTGCACTACTTTTGATATTTCGGCTTGTAACCCACCAAGCATGGCAGCCCTGCTCTATTTTAGCTAAGGTCTTTCTATCCCCACTATATCATCTAAGTTGGGTGGTTCTTCATCGCCATTATAACGTCAGTAGAAATTGATTTTTTCATAGAGCTTGCAAGCATTCCTCGTCCTTTTGCTACCTGTGCCTGCCAACATTCCTCGTCAAATCTGGGGTTTTTGGCTTATTTGACTGCGTTACCACTAGTCTTCGGGACTTGGTGTTGGTGACATTGGACTTCTCTTCGATAGGTTACTGGAATTTTGTGGCAATTTGTTCCAGTTCCCCTCAGTAATTCTTCGCTACTGTGGCGTGTTCGCTGTGGCGCTACAACAGGGTAGTGACCCGAAGACTTTTTTACAGTACTCTTTAAAGGGATATTAATTCCTCCTAGAGGTTGTCTAACCGTATTTAGGAATACATTGACAACTGACACCGAGAGTCCTTTTTTTGGCTTCCCTCCGCTTAATCTTGGCGTTTTGTTTGAACATTTCGACGATCATTTTGTCTTGCCATTTTTTGTGGTTTGATCCCCTAACTGATTCATCAAATGTTTCCAGTTTCTTCGCAGCGACTAGAAAAAAAAAACAAATTTTGGGGGGCAACAGACCATATGTGGTCCAGGGTTTACCTTCTCGCGTGCTACAATGGTTCTATAGTTTAAAGTCATATGCACCATATGACAGTTAATGCGCTCGGGTGTATGTCGTGAAAGTCGCACCGACCGTAAAAATTGTTGTTGGTGTTTTCTGGGGTACAAACTTTGAAACCTACGCATTTCATCAGCATCTGTTCAGCAGGTCTTAAGCAACCCATGTAAGAGAAACGATGAAATTTGGTTTCTTCAGGTCTTTTCAAAAAAGATCATAAAGCCACTCGACGATTCCAATTTTTTAAAAGTGATCTCATTTTTCTTGAAAAGAGTCTATAAGCAGTCTTTTTACGAGATTGATTGTGTTCTCGTGGATAAAATAAAAAGTATCAACAACTAATTTCACGAGCGATCCAAACAGTTCACGGTGGGGTGGGGTAGTCCAAGCGAAGTTCTTTTGCTCCTGATACTCTGGCTTATGAAACTAAACATTTACCTACCCTTCAAGAAGCTCTGAAACAATGTGCACCTATTCAAATAAGACGCTGCGCCTTTTAACATTGGAAAGAAAATAGATTTCTATATTTATTATTCTCTGAAGTATAAAAAAAATATTATTTACTTAACATCGACTGTACTTTTATAAATATATATACGCATGTATGCATGTGTCAATCTTAATCAAAATTTTCGTTAACAATAAAACTGAAAATCTCATAAATTCTTTTTCTCTTTTATTTTCTTTCCACATTCACTAAATAAAAAAAAAGCTAAAACACAACAACAAAAGTTGAAGATCCAAAAGCTATTTACAAAGTCAACAAAAATTTTCTTTTTATTTAAAAGAAGCACCTAAGCACCCAACAGCTTATTTGGTAGATTTCCGGTTCCTGTACGTTTCATCACTTCACGAATTGCATCACTAGATTTCAAACCCCATGCATCGAGTTGGTACCGATTGAACATGCCCACACTGTGTTGAAGGAACAGACATTATGAGGATCAATTTCAGTTTTGATGTCAAATAAGAACTTACCGTGCTCCAGAGAGTGAGTGCAGGAACTTGTAGTAGCTTGGACGCAAATTCAGGGGTTCTATGATAGCCGCATGGAAAAGAGTAGCAGTACAGAAGCAGTAGAGGAAAATCAAGAATCCACGTACTCTAGGGACAAGCTTTTTACTCTCTCCGAGGTTGTAGATAATTTGTAGAGTTTTCCACATCACATACAGAGCAACTGTTATATCAGGATACTGAGAAAATGCAAAGCTGCCGACTAAGCCAGCTGGAATAGCGAATCGTGGATCATCTCTACCCATAGCATTGCGAAGGGCACAGGAGACTCCCTACAGTAAAACGGTACAAACATTTTTTATTGCGATTGAAACTATGGCATAGAAGCTTACCTTGTATAAGAAGGAGAAACTCCCCAAAAACACCCCCAATCCCAGTGTTTTCCGATCGAAAACACTCTTGCGCCAGTTCATTCGTCCCGTCACGACTTTTTTGATATTTAGCACCAATTTCAAGATCACTTGCAGGCCAACTCCACCAACAAATGGCTTCACCCCGCCCATTACAGCATAATGAATACATCCCTCGCTATGCGGACAGCATGGATGTTTTCCTTTCAAGCGCTGAATGCATCTCGAATAAGCCTGCACCAATCCATTAATACTCGCATAGTCAATACTCTGTGGCTGAATGACTTCCGGGAGAGTCACAGGACGTTCTACTGGCGTCATACACTCCTCATTTTTTCCTACGAATATTCGTAAAATGTCAAAAATCGAGTCTTTGCAAGCGTCAGTCTTATGGAGTCCCAAACGGTAGAGGTATAACAAAACAGATACACTAGCACCAAATATGAGCGCTTGTCCATTGGGAATGGATTGCACAAAGCCACGGGACTCAGCCATGCGCCAGATGGTTTCTGTCGCTACGTTAGCCACATAAAGAGCCAGTAAGGGTCGTCGGACAGGCCGTTCTATATAGATAGCAGTTAGACTGGCTAAAAAAGCTGGCAGGAAGGTATTCGACCAGAAGTAGAACTTGCCAAATATGTTCCGAAGCAAGCAAACATAAAGGACGAATGTAAAGCTGTTCGTGGAGAGAAATGCAGTAGATTGTAAAATGCCAAGAACTGTTCGTTTGAGATCGAGAAATGTGGGAATTCGATGACGCATTACAAGGGAAAGCTGTGAAGAAGCAGTTTGAATGTGAATTGTCGGGTGTATGGGAAAAATAGTAAAAACTTACCACGTAGACAACTGTGTAGATTCGCATACTCTGTGGGATGGTATTTAGGAGAATATCGGCTGTGGATATCGTGCAACTGTCGGTCCATGGATGTAGGAACTCCTTGCAGCTACAGTAGATTGGTGAAAACTTACTTTGGACGTTCGTCATGATGAGCTATTTATTCTGAAAGAATGAGAAAAGAAAAATTATTCCAGCATTATCAATCGTGCAGGCAGGCTCGAGGAAACACAAGAGTAACGCAAGCAAGAAAAGTCTGTAAAATGTAACACGTGACCCGGTTTTCTGAAATTAGAAGAGCGGGGTAAGGCCACCGATCTTCCACTGCTTATCCGATAGAGATAATCATAAGTTTTGGAAGGTGACGGCTGCTAATGCCTGGATAGTTTCTGCAGTTCTTCGCTACTGTTAAAGTGAACTCCAACGAGTACAGAGTCTTAGCACTCACTGAACCTCACTGAAACGGCCGACCAGTTTGTTGATGAAAAGTTTCAAGGGCTTATACAGTTTGGTAGAAAAGATCTTGTACGCGATACGGAAAACACTGATAACCCTGTAATTGGGATACTCAGGTTATTCTCAGTAGTTTTAAATTGGCTTCGCAGATCTATTGGATAGAAAATAGGATATTGCTCATGCACCTTGTCGAGAAGCTGATAGAAACTCTCTTTATTAGCTTTGTCTTTTCTTTTTTTAAGGCTTGAGCGCAAATTGGAATCACCTTAGGGAATTTTAGGCCTGATACCAACTGTTATAAGACGTTCTCTTACATGTTCTGCATAAGTCTGTTGCGAATAACAAATGTGCGTACCTAAATTAGAACTGCTTCTGCTCTATGTACCAGTCATCGTAGAAACTTTTTTTTGTTTTTAAAAATCGCCAAGAATGAGGCCATCCTTATTCGAGGTTGTTGGTTGGTTGGTTCTTAAAAATATTGTTTTCCATAGTAGAGTCGTTAAAACCACGCAAAACTCTCTGAAGGGCCAAGCCTTGTACTGGACCTCTAGGATGGAAGACCCCGGATAATTTGATTCTTTTTGGCGAAGTGGAATTTCTACTAAAACTGTGGAGGCCACCATGACCCTGTCTAAGAAATTTTCCGCTTCCGTCCGGGTATTAAGGGCCTTAAGGGATGAAGAGATAAGATTGCCAGCACTCATCACATCGGTCTCTAGACCCAGCCAGCTGGTGCAAGCAAAGTCACGGCAAGAACATAGAAAATGCCGCCTTCAAGTCGTCAGCAGTCAATTTTCTTAGTCGGTAGAAAAAAAATTGCGGATTTTCCAGTCCCATACACTTGGTCTGCCTGCATACAGCACAACCATGTCACCGACAAGAAACCCAATTTTCAATGGAACTTCTAATCGCAGAAACAGGCAAACCGGCCGCTTTTTCGGGTCCTGAGAAAACTTTGTCAGAGACTTGTTTTGCAAGTAATCGGAAATCTCGTTTCCGTGAATTCCAGTGCGACCTTGCACCATGACAACACGCAAAAGGATTCTGCTATCGAGATTCCAGAGCATTAACCTCAATACAACAATACGCTGAGCACTTACAACGAATAACACAAAAAGAAAGCTCTCGTCTGCATGCAGATATCGGAAATAACTCCACGGATTTGAGCGCGATAGCTTGCCCTTCTGCGCAGAATGTCCAGATGAAGAGAAAGACACGGAGCAGGCAATGTTCTACTGCAGATGCTTCGCAGAAGGAAGAAAGAACTTGCCAACCCCGAGCTTCAAGAAAATCACATGACAGGGACGACTGGTTGGAAACTGTTCCTACATAACAAGCGTGCGGAGTAAGTTAAGAAGACTCAAAAGATTAAGAAGCGTCAAATCGGCAGATACAGAGGACCTAGCATAAGTGGCTAACAATTCCCTCGAAGTAATACCTAACAACAGTTCCACAGGGAGAGTGGTAGATGCGTGCTTGGTGTGTATTAGTACGTAGGAGTACTCCCGGCTTCGATCACCCCCGTCTACGAATCATGCATGCTGATAACCCGGGCTGTTAATATCTTTTGAAGATTACCACATCCATTGGCGCATCCATCAAAAAATGATACGATATACTACTCCACTTCGACCTGTTGACCATGGACGGCCCGGTCCTTCTACAGAAACAAGTTTTACGATCGCTTAGCTCTAGGTTCATGACCGCACTCGCAAGAACTATCCCGCGTCAGGGTGAACTGATCGAAACTGTAAACGATTATTTTGAAGACCTTGAATAAAGTCCCAGGTTCATCCCGAACTGTAGCGCCACCTAAGTAAGAATAAAGTCACTTCAAGGATTCGAATCGTCCCGCTGGGTAATGTGTATTGAGCTTCGAGTGGACTAAAAATTAGATTCAAATCAGATTTACTTTGTTTGCATGGTTTTTCGGGAAATTTTTCAATTCACCCTCGTAGAACAGAAATGCACTTATGATGTATGGCTCTGGATAAGTTGTGTCGACAAGAAAATCGTATCATGATCTGCGTCTTGACGAAGAAAACCGCTTAACTAGAAACGCAAGTAGTTTCGAGATAGTTTTCCAATGATTTTAAGTGACACAAAACCCGGGTATGCACTCCAAATGATTCAAATTAGTGCCACGTTTTAAAGCAGATAAGATACAAGCTCATTGCATGCATTTACGAAACTAAACCCGCAAAAAACTAGATCAAGTTGACACCTAAATCCGACCCATTAGACGCAAATAGATACTCACACTCAGAGCACTCAATTATGCAAATAAACAAACGATTTTTTATCTCAACTGGAATTATTATTGCATAACAACGTTCAAACAAAACTTATTACAAAGCCACATGTTCGACATGAGGTGAGCAACTTGTTAATTCAAACAAACACTGAACCGTCCCCAGCGCAAAATTTGGCGAATCATTCTAAATTATCTTGCAAACCAGGAAAACAAACGTGCAGCTGTACTTTGCCGCCCCACATGCGATGTAATTAGCCTTCGACTAAAGCTACTGGACCCTAAAATATGGGTTTGTGTGTGCCTGATTGTCCGAATCGATTGTTCTCGATAAGATTAAACGCCCGCAAATCCACGGTATTTTCACCAGCTATTTATGAATTAAATCCATCTGGACTTTACCATGGCAAAGGCTAGCAATAAAATCTCTTGAATTTCCTAAAAAAAACAAAAAGCTATCGTAATTGAGGTAAAACGTGATTATCGGAGGTATGGGAGGTAGGCACGCGTGCTATCACGATAAGCGTTATCAAGCGAATAGGAATTGTATATTTTAACGCTGCTATTACCCGTATTAACCTTGCACGCCATATGGTCAGGAGTTACACTGCTTTATATGAATCTAGCAGATGCCAGTGCCGCCCAGGGACTGTGTGGATAATTTGTTTGCTTTAATCTGTTCAGAGCAGATTACTTATGCTTTTGCGTAACTAATAGGATAAACAGCATCAGCAAAACTTGTGGACCCAATTACTGGCGATAATTGCAGTTCAATGTTAGACGCCATAATTGCACCAGTAATTGCAGACTAAAAACTTGCCACAAAGGCAGTAATTAGGGTTTAAATTTGTCAAGGCCGCTAATCGTTAAATTATTGTTTGCATTCTCTGGCAGACTAGTAGACTGGAACTCACAAAAAGTAAAGCTAGTCGAATGACTAAAAAGTGATATCACAATTTCGCACTGACATTGAATGCAAATGATTAGCCTGTCAATGTTGTCAACGAAAGCATTTTACGATTTGCTTACACAGCGGTATTCGAGTCTTAAGGACTTTATTACTTTTAGATAAGCCCACCTGGTTTCTAATCGAACTGCGATCCACATTTATGACCAATAATTGGTTTAAGTTTAAAATGTTAATCTTAAGGAAAAGTTCCTTAACCAGGATTCGCCTGGGAGTCTAGGAGCTCATTCAATAATGGAACTTCGAGTCCAAGAAGTTCCATCAACGCTGGGGATGAGGTTGATGGACTTACTGGAGTAATGGCATTGGTTTCAACTGGAGCTGATATTGAGAAAGAGGCAGGTGAAGGCAGGCTCATAAAGTAAGGATATGTTGTTCGACAGTTCATGGAACGAGTTGAAGCCATATTTGCTTCACTCTTTCCAGGCTGCCCCGGAAAAACCCTTCAGTCGCTCACATTTCCAATCAGATTGAACTTTTATTCCCGAAATAAACCTCGTTTCCAAAACATCCAAGAGTTGAGTTGATCCAGTGAAGTTCTGCTGGAGAGGGGAAATTAATCTATTGCCAGCTGAATGGCATAGCGCGAAACGCCAGTATCAAAGGTCCAAGGAAGGAGCGCCCTTGCTAAACTATAAAAACGATACAAAGTGTCGCGATGAACACTCAAAATGCCAAGTAGCTTTACTGAACTGCTCAATGCAGTTGATCAAAACTCTTATTTGGTGATCTGGATACCAAAGCCAGACCTAAAGACTACAATTAAAATTAGACCGGGCAAGTTCAAAAATTGGAATCATCCTTACACGAATCATACACACGATCTCAACTGCCTTTGATATCATAATCCATTGACTACCCTGGCGTAGAAATACCGCTGATTTCTTACAAACTTTCGGGAGAATTCGTTTATTTTACCTTCATCCCAGAGAGCCGTGCCACACACAGTTGTGTTTATGAGAAACCCAATCGTCAGTAGAATTCCTAACCGCGGATGCGGGAATACCCAACGCAGGTTCAGGTGCTGAGAAAACATCCTCTGACTCTTGCAGCGCAGCCTGACCATCACTATAGACGCAAATACTCCGACCATTGCACCTATTTTTAACAATATAGTCGGTAGCCATTAGAATAGCTTAGACCTCAGCTTGAAGTCTAGTGTTGTTGCTCTCCACGAAGGCAAGTTGACTCTAAATTTGCACAGCAGACGAAGTTCTGATGTCATGCCATCAGACGGCATATCCATGGACGGTAATAGGATATTAAGCGTAAGGTCATCGAAACTCGAGTGCGAATTATACCAAAAGCCACCTCGCCTGAGACGGGAGATTAGTTTGACAATAGTAAGCGGAGCATCTAGAGCAGAGTCTAGAAAGCTCCCGTGCAACCGTAGTTTAGTGCAGAGGCAGTCACGTACATACGCGAGAGTCCCCAAACAACCAACGCATAAGCTAGAAAAGATATTATGGATAATAGCCATTTAGCACTGGCTAAGTCAAACCGGTCACTTTCCTCCTTCTCGTAAAGAGAACAACCATAGTTTTTAGAGGGTTGTCTGAAAGTTTACTCCTAGTGCATCATTTATCGATCATATCTAGATCATACCTAGCTTAGACCTCAGCTTGAAGTCTAGTGTTGCGCGTTAGCACAGACAGTCTCTAGGCATGGCCCTACAGAAAGTATTGCAACATCATCCGCGTATGCCTAAGTGGTCAATCTGATTGAATGTCTGCTACCGGTAGATGGAGACTTAACTATTCATGTGACAGGTCTTGTGGCCAAACAGCGTGACTCCATAGGCAAAGCCGAAATTATCAAATGTTCAAACACCATTTTCATTGCCCTCTCCGAGGCTCTCCGGCCTACCGCAGTTGCTCGTCCGGCGCTCACATACGGTTCGCAATATACAAAAAGTATGAGAGCAAATTAACGGCAGCTGAGATGAAGATGCTTCGCATGACAGCGGGAGTAACAAAGCTTGATCGAATTAGAAGTTCGACGATCCGAGGAAGCCTTCACGTCAAAGAACAGCAGCATCTGATTGGCCTCAGTGATGAAGTGATCCGAAACAAGGAGACCGGCAAATACTTTCTGAGGTCGAATCGGCGAACCACACAGGCGGACCAGTAGGGATGCAGTTAAGTGGGAGGGTTAGGATCCCTATAATCCTGATCATAATTTTGTCGAACAAAAAGGAAGAATAGGAAGAAGTTGTCACTTCCTACCTTGGCATTGAAATCTCTCCCACTGACGCACGAATAAGTAGTACGTGAATTTCCAAATCGCGTCTCAAGCCAACAGCTTCATATGACAACGCGTCAGGAACGTATTGACATCTCCGTACGGTGAAGAAAATGATACTGGATGTGTAACACTTTTCGGCGGGAAGAAAATTCCACTGCCAAACATGCAGACCAGCTGGGCGCTGTTGGCGCAGAACTGTTTAGAAGGAGCTTGAAACTTAGGCGAGAAGTTAGAGGGAGTTGAAGAGCAATTTCGAAACACAATAGTTCGTAAGCGATGTTGGCGTTCTATGCTCCATGTAGGGTGACAGGACAAGAGAAAGAAAGAAACCTAGGCGATGGGGCTAATAAAGAAGCCAGCTACCATCAACACTTGAGAAAGAGCTTCAATTGGTTCTACGTATTTTGAGGGATTATTGCCACAATGGATCTACCTATGGTCGAACTGTGTCTGCAGTCAGAGTGTGGGCAACCACGTCCACATTATGCCTCCCAATCAGACATAAGCAGGATAGCTATCCCCCTTCGAAGAGAGTCGAACATGTGTTCTTTTATTGTCCATGTTCTAAGCCCAAAGTGAATTACTACCTACGAAGTTCAACTCTCAATCAGGGAGAATTTAGAAGTAAGCTTCAGAAGATAAAGGGAGGTTCCATCCATGCACGCCCATCTATGATCTAAGTGATTTTAGAGTGTTGACAGCCAAGACAGAGGGCAGATGTAGAACACGTATTCTTTTAAAGGAAACACTGTCTATGAACTACAACTACATCTACTACATCTAAATGCAGGTAACACGGAGTGCAGACAGCAATTGTGCGAAATAATCCCACATTGCTACTGACCTCACAAGTAACATATTTTAGATCACACACCGCCCGGGCCCACAATAACACAAGGCATTAAGTTAAGTTAAAGACAAACGCCATAAAGCTGTGTTCATTCTTGGATTTAATTGCACCAGTTAACTATTACGACAGTTTCTCTGTAGAAATCACACAAATCTTGAGTCCATAAAACGTTTAAGATCTTAATATCTCGTCATAAAACTGGTATAGAACAAAAACTCCAAAAAACCAACGTTTACTAACCTATCAGTGAATAAAACCAAAAAAAATGCTGCTAGAAAGTTTAGCTGGAGCGTAATACGACTAAAGGTGCTGACCTATGTTGTGCATGGCAAATTTCGCCTGAAAAATTGTTAAATTATTCATTAAGGCCACCATTCCACTCTAAATACACAAATCAACTCCTCTGGCTTGACCCGAAATAATGCTTTTTTCCTTATCTCTACGCAGTAGTCCAAGTAAATATAGCCCCGCCAAATATAACCAGCGGATAATAAAATAATTTTTTAATGAGGCAACAATGGATAGAGCAACAACTAACAAAAAAAAGAATGCCTTCTCAACCAGAACTATGTCTATGCAATCTAAATCGACTTCTGACGCAGTTCAATTGGTTTTTCCTCTGTTGGTTTAGATATTCTTAAATGGAACTTGTACTTACCTAATCAAGTAGGCTATGATAATGCAAATATCGACAAAATAATCAGCATTGAATGTACACAAACTGATTACAGAAAAACTATTTTCAAGTATTGATAAGTTTTTCACGTCCGTTTTCAGCTGATGAAGATCGAACTTTGACAGAAAAATACACTAAATTCACCAGCTCAGCGACTGTTTTCCGATACCGCACATAGTCCGTTAATGTATACACTTTCGAAATGATTAATAATACAATAATTAAATACAATAAATATTAAAATTGCATGCAAATTGAAATGAACGTGAAAGTGAATTGCGAAAGAGTTGTACTGTTTTGGTTGTGAGTTTGACAGAAGGGAATTCTTTTTCGTTGTCAACAGTTGTCAGCTGTTATGTGTCTGTGCTCTTTCCTCTAGTTAGTTGGGTTTGTGGGGATAGATATGTTTTATTCTTCCGTCGGGACACTAGTGGGCGCTACGTGGCGCTAGTAGACAGTTAAACAGGGTGCATTGCAACGAATACATTTATTAATGAAGAATAAATGGATGGAATGCGTTTTTTATTTCTATTTGCATGTTCTGAAAAATATTCATGGCGGCGAAGAATCGTAATTAGATTATAACAGTACTGAAGTCCGTAGAATTATTTCTTAACTTTTTTCGTTCACGATAGGTAGATAAATGCTTTTTTTTTCTTTAAAAAGCTGTTATAAAGAAATTAGTTATCAAAAACTTAATAATTTAAAAATAACTTGTCAAGCTGGGGCAATTTATGTTTAAAAAATATAAGCTTAGTGAGATTTATTTATTTAAGTAAATTCATTGATAAAGTACGGTATTTAAGTGCAAGTTCCAAGAACTTGTATAGTTCGGGTTGCGTTTTGTCGAAGAAGCTGCCAGCTAAAAGGCAGACACACTTAGACTAATGGTAATGGAAATGTGGTACCACATGGACCTTGGAAAAATAAAAATTGTACATATTCTACCCGGAGACCCAATTGTAATTTCTGATGAAGCTAATATTCTAATATTCGTATTTATTAAATCATTAAGAGAGGAATTCTTAAAGCAAGTTTCCTTTTTCTGAAGAAAGCTGGAGCTGCAAAACGGTTAAGACTAGTTTCCTCTTCTTCAGTGCCCAGTGATGGCACCCATTGTATCGCTGATATGAAAACTATTGAGAGACACAAATTCTAAGAGCGTTTCAGGTCCTGCTTTGGCCAAATAACTTCTGTCGCTATACCTAATATGTCCATATCATTTGTAGACCAAAGACTTGTTCTTACTATAGCATCCAGCTTAAATGTGAGTTCACATGTAGCGGTTGGTAAATCCAGGCTACTGAATACTGGGAGAATGGGTATTGCTGCTTCATATCTGGCACGTTTGTTTGGGTACTGTGGTGCTGTGTAGTAAATCCGCATTGGTTGACGTCCAGCTTAATTATTTAAAAAAGCCGGTCTTCTAACGTTTCTTTGGACAATCTTCATTGCATGAGACAATAGTTAGATGAAAAAGTAGTTGCTCCATTCTCTAGTACGGTCTTTATCTCGTTAAGTATAAGAAATATACTTCTTCACGGATTCGGCATCGGTTGACACATTTTTGTTTTACTGAACAGTTTTGGGGACTACAAAAGCTTTGTTGTGAAAATTTTCAACTCGATTATGCAAATAAAGAAAAGAGAAAATTAAACGTCAAAATTACTGCTACAAGTTCGGCACAAGATAAAAATTAAACGTCACTAGAGCCGCAGCAATATCAACCATTAGTGCTCTCATCATTTTGACAACAACAGCCACTATTGTGTTCAGTGCTTTATTTTTTGAAAACCGTTTACCTTAAGGCTTATGCAGCGCCTTATTCGCTACAAAAATTTAACATATTCGGTCTTCGGCTACTTGCATTGAGTTGCTCACCTGAAATTTGTTGGAATTTCTTTCTAATCGTGTGCGTCACCTAATGCAAGAACTTCCTCTTGTGCGTTGCTCCTCACGGCTGGATTCGAAAACTCTGCCGGAGCGTTGATGTTCATTTTTTCTATAAGACCAATGCAGCATCTTAAACGTTCAATCCACAGTTTTTTGACTAAGTTGATGTCGCTGTAGAACTTGTCGTTGAATCTTCTCATCCAAAGTCCGTCAATTTAAGGATTTTTCATACGCCGTCGAGAAAGTCCATAATTCCGCGCTGTAAGGTAGGACTGCGATGATAAGGGTCTTATAGAGAATCCTTCTAGCTATTGGAGACAACGACTACTCTATTAACTTTTTATCCCGTAGAAACAGCGATTGACAAGCGTTATTCTTCGTTTGATTTAGCGCTGATGCTACTGTCAGATGCAATAGCGAAGCTAAGGTAGACACGGTCGCTTACTTCCCTCAATTGGTAGACACCTTATCGTGGTGGTAGGGCTTAAACTGATTTACCAAAACCGTGTGATCGGATCAACACTGACTGACAGATGCTGGAGCTTATTCAATGGGTCCAGGCAGAGCTGTTTCTGCTGAAAGGTTGAGGCGATCGGGGTAAACTAAGGCTCTGTGCTGACAACGTAGGAGTACGAAACCCGAGAGGGAGGCTTTAGGTCAGTGCGATCAAGTGCGACCCCAAAGTGAGACATCCCGCCCAAATTTCTGGCCGAACGCATGTAAGGTGGAACGTCCAAAAAGAGCAGTGTGGAAGCAAAGTTCTAGCTCCTCAAATCTCAGGCGAGAAGGCTGTAAAGGGGACGAAGGTAACGAATATGAGCGCAGCTCAAAAATCCAGAAATCATCAATCCTCTGCAGCTCATTCAAAGACCAGACCGATGCCTCCACCAGGACATCTAGGCGGAAAGGATGGACAGACTTTGGCTCTGTCTAAATGTGGTCGAGCAGTTTAGTTCAGCGTTTCCCAGAAGGAAACTTTTCCATCAAAGCTCGAATCTAGGCCCATTTGAGAAGACGATGACGAGAAGCGATTGCATGGCGGAGTCATTTGTTCAAAGCTTATGTAAACGTTGAATAAAGAAACTGTTTTACTGGTAAAGATGATGGTAGAGGATGAATGTACACATGTGACTTTGTGAGTGCTTAAGAAAGACTTAGAAGTGTAAAACTTCGTTAAAATTACAGTCAGAACAACCTTCTTTGATTGCATGACAATCTTGTGATCATTTGTTCGAATAGCTACATAAATTAACAGTTTTAATGTACAGTTATGAAAGAGAAGTCCTCTCCCACATTAACGTCAATCTTAAATCCCGCCTAACACCTTCGATGCAATTAGTGCAAAGGAACAAGCCAAACCTAAGATAATGGAAACTAAATCATCCAACCTACTAAACTAGTTATTCGAACGAATGCTGGTGTGAAATATGATTTCCGAAGTGCGAATTAACGCGTGCACTCGTAATTGCATTTGCGAACGCCCCGACCACTTCACACCTTCCACATCTAGCTATTGACCATTGACGGAACCCCTAACTAGAACGCAGAATGCGTAAAAATGCCACAGCCCTCGATAGCCCTCGCGAAATCCCCACGAAACCAAAAAACCATTACGAGAATTTATGCAAACCTACCATCGCAGGATGTATGGCGAACGCATAATAGGCTCCTTGCACCAAGTAGGTCACACTGCATAGAGAGTATTCTGGTTGAACAAAAAGTGGGCATTCATGTCTTGCAGTGTGCATTCACAACCTCAAACCTCCCACAAACCGTAATTATCTTTGCTGGTAGCATGAACGGCATACTTCTCGTGTTTTGAACCGAAATTCAGGACTCTGTTGTGTACGATGTCACATTGAGAAACGAGGCGAAATTAAAATGAATCGTTATCCTGTGGTGTTATGGACGATAATGATGAAACTTTGCGTACACACCCTGTGATTGGTATTTATTGTGCGTAAATGGGCATACAAATATCATGCCATTCCTTGGGCTACTGATGTGACATGAATAGTCATTACAAAAGGGCGGTAAATTAATTATTTGGAAGGAGAAGATGTCAATAAGCCTCCTTGGGATTAAGGAAAACAAATTTCAATTTAACGGAGCTTAAGGGAAAGATCCTGTGCCTAGTAATGAGTCTTAAAGGTCCATGTAAGCCCCCAAAACCTGCGTCAGTACATATTTTCAAAGTATTCAAGTCATCAACGATGGCCACGTGTTACCTTACAGCGCTACATGGAACTGTCACTGTCATTGTCACTGTCACTCGCAGTGAAATACCAAAAGTCATCCTCACCATCAACGATACACGAAAAGTTCAATGTTCAGCCAAGTCTTCAAAATCCTATCGACCGGTGCTATTCAACCCAAAAAAAAGAATAAAAACCCAACCCTTCCTCCAATTGTCACTTTGACACAGTTCGGAACAAAGAACTGGCGGAACGTCACGTCATGTTTACCCTAGTGCCACAGAAACACCAACCAACCAAAGCCATCTCTGTCTTCCTTGAAATCCTTTTAATTGTAGTGTTAAGCGGGTTATCTAACCTCAATAGTTGATCCATAAAATGACAAAAAAACAAAAAACAAAAAAATTCTAAAACCCAGTAAAAGCAATGCAACGGGGGCCTTAATCCCCTACAAACGAGGAAAGTCTGAAAAACGAATCAACTTGCATTCAATTCTGGTGAAACAATTATGCCGATTGTCCAGACGTTGTCCTGGTTATTGTGTTGTTGCCCAGTTTGATGAACGATGGACGATGGTTCGGTTAGAACATGGGGACGGTTTCTATTTCTCTGGCCGGATGCCTTAGGGCCCAGTTTTGTTTAACGTTTGTTGATTTCTACAAGAAGGGAGGAAATGTAAGGTTGTTCCGGGTGAGCAAAACCGTTGTCGATGACAAATTTTCAATTTCCTTGTGAAAGGTTTCCATATACAACTGGTTGGGTGACACACAACGTTCCAACGAACTCGGAACTTGAAATTCTTGAGGTTAGGGTTGGGGTGGGTTAGCAGTTTGTTTGGATCGCTTTTGACCATTTTTGATTTTCAGGGAAATCCGTCAGCCGTTTGTGGCATTTGCTAAATGATGGCTTTAATTGGATTGACTTGTGCAGAAGAAAACGTTGCTGGTTTGTTAACAAGAATCCGACTGTGGATGATTCAGGTTAATCTGCTGGAGCGGTGGTGGATGGAGTTGGATATTTGTATGTGCTCTAGGGATATTGGCAAGCGCCGTGACGTTCATTGATGAAGGGCTGGAGAAGGAGAACAAATTCATTCATGGAATTAAAGTTCAAACCGTTAGGATAGGAGCAGACGAAGCTGGTGGACAGCACTGGGTGGGATTTTCTTTAATTGACTCCTGTATCATAAGTCATCAGATGGAGCTTCAGCTGGAACTTTTTGGTTTCAAATATTTGGCGCACATACCGCATGGGATCCAGAGCTCAGATCTTACGACCATTCGAGTTGTGCGTGTTATATTTTGTCGCCCATGTCCGAAAGGCTATTTTTTATGAGGTTTCTCTTGACAGTTATTACTCTCGGACGTTTGGCGGCACTCGCAAGAGATGGTACCATGAAAAAACTCGTTTTCTGTGACTCGAACCTCCTAAATCTTGCTCAGTAGTACAATGCGTTAAACCCTGAGCCACGGACCCTCCGAACCCTTGTCTTGCGCTGGGAGATGAAAGTCTCCTTGAAAAGCAAAAGAGTCGACATAGAATGCCGGGTTTTTACTGACTTAAAACGCCCGAGTCGGCTACCCCATTCCTGGCAGTATTTCATCCCGAGGTTGGCTTCTGCTTTATGTATTCCTGCTCTGCATTCATCGCAATAACTAGGTTTCGTTAGGCCTAGGAAAGATTGCGAAGTGAAGACGTATTTTTACTGGGCGACATAAACTTAAGCATCCTCGATAGTAACAGGCAGGTTGTCATTGGTTATTTAAAGATGGTGGCTGCAAAGGGGTTGGTCTATGTAATTAAAGAGCCAACGGCTGTGATATGCGAGAAATTAGAACGAACAGATCCGGGAGAGGCTTGTTGGTTGAGGCCCAGATTCACCCCGAACTGTAGCGCCACCTAGGTAGGTAAGTAAGATCCAGAATCGTGTCGTAAATGGACTGATAAAAGCCACTGAGAGGGAGCCGGTACTTCTGGAGCATAATGTGGACGAAATGTGCTACAAATTAGCAAAAAAAAAAAAAACATCCAGGAAGTAGATGTGCTGTGTACGAGTTGGGAATAAGGTGAACCTTGGCGAACTGGTTGTTACCTCACAAGTTCTTAGTTTCAAGTTCACATTTACGAAAGCCATAGTTAACCGAAAAGGATAGAATACGGTGTACCACAGGGGTCGAATGTGGGTCCTCTACTATTTATAATCTACACGAACCAACTGCTGTGAGTCTTTACACTTAGCGTTTCCTTCGCGTACGCTGACTACATAGCGATTGTAGTTAAACATTGATCGTTGAAAACTGCGAAGTAAATAATGCAGGCACAATTCAACGAGATGGTGTCATGACAACGGTCTTGTAACTGCATATCCGACGACCCCATTGTCAATCAATAAATAAAGGCTTCTTCATATGTCAGAGTAACGATTGTTCAGCTGCATCAACCCATTGAAGAAGTAAGGGTCTGTAAGTACTACGGAGTCACTATCGATTGCAACCTTAGACGGGCCTTTTTCTTTTAACTTATTGTCATCTGAATAACCTCCTGTGTAAGCCTAAAATGAGTTGGAAAACGACATTGATTTGGGTCTCAAAATCATGTTTTAAAGGCTTCAGCAAGACCTTAGGCATAGCCTGTCTGACTGTCACTACAAATGCAAATACTCCGACCCTTCCACCTATTCTTTGCAATATAGTCGGTAGCCATTAGGATAGCATAGACCCCTACCTAACGAGCAGTGAAGTCTAGTCTCCACGAAGACACCTGCACTAGACACTTGATCAATTGTGACAGCTCAGTCCAGGCTCAGACGCTGGCCGTAGCCAGTCCTGAACGATAGGAAAATCGACTCTAAATTTGCACAGCAGCTGAAGTTTCGGTGAAATTGCATCAGGCAGCATATCCATGGAACCAGGGTCGTAGGATAAGTGTAGCGCAAGGTCATCAAAACTCCAGTGCGGATGATACCAGAAGCCACCTCCTCTGAGACGATAGATTGGTTGAATAGTACTACCCATGATATATGTACGTATCAATGGGAGGTAAGTCAGGCAGTGTCTAGACCAAAACCAGGCGGAAAAGCTCCCGTGCAGCCCAGACAGACCGTTCTTTAAAGTTTAGACCAGAAAGCAGTCACGTACTTTCGCTAGAGCCCACTCCTCCAAAAAACCGACGCATAAGCTAGAAAAGATCCTCTCATAGCCGTAGAGATCCAGAGAACCTTTTTCGGTGATAAGCTCCATGTCTTGCCAAAAGCACCCTTGCACTGCTAGAAGACTGACTGAGTGACACCCTTGTCCAAAAAAAAGTTACCTATCACTCCTACATATTTAGCTTCATCGGAAGTTTTAAAAAGTGATGCTTGTGAAGCTTAAAACCTTTCAAGTGGCCCTTGTATACGACTATCAAAACATTTTTAAATCGTCCTTGTATGCCTACATCCAAAACCTCTTGACAAACATTGAGTTTGCATCGCGCGTTAATAGTCGATTGTGACCATTTTCAGTTACCGCCAAATTCAAAGCTCGAACGTTCAACGAAAAGGAGCTGCGAAGCAGGAAATAAAAATCAAGGATGCACAGTTTACCATGTCTGGAGTAGTGCCAGAATGAAAATTTGTCTCCAATATGTCTCCACCACCTAAGGACATCAGAAATGTCACTGGTCCGTGTTGCACAGCCAAAAAGAGGCACCTAAAGCCACCATATGCACCATCAACCGCTAGAAAGAACATAGGAGTGATGAAGAGTCGAGGATTTTGCCATGGAATCCTTTTCCTTTACCCCGCTTCTCCCGAAAAACTAGGAGTATCTGCGTACGGATTGCAGGTCGAAGCCATTTCATTAGGGTTTATTAGGTCGCCTAAAAAGTGAACAAAATTTAGCGATAGGACGCAGGTAGGACTCATGCGGTTTATTGAGTCATCTAAGGGGATAAGAAAATATCGGAATATTCACTCACAGGGCACATGTGGGACCATTTGTGAGTCTCTGTGATAGGCACGATTGGACACGGATACTGCGCCAGTTTGCCATTGGTGTTATTGAATCAAATTGTGTAAGCAACTGTAGCTAAAGGAGGAAATGTGTCCTCCGGTCTGATGGACCCTCTGCACACATTTTAAAACGAAGTAGCAAATGGTCGTTTGCAGGCATTGTAGTACGAAACAAGACCCACAAGAGAAAAGCAGGAGAGGGCTGGGCTAGATAGGCGGCTGCTTTAGTTGACACGAAGCTGTCAACGGCTCACTTACACTAGCAATAAGTCCATTGTGCCCATTAGTAAATGCTTGGGAAGCTAAATTTCACTATCGATGGCTGAATTGAGCCACCCAGACATATGTATGAATGTTAGGAGTTTATTCAGCTCACTCAACGTTTCCTAGATCATCCAGCTCCGGAAGGAAGTAGCTTCCAAGAGTGTCTTTCCTTTCGGTTGGTAGTGCTGGCCATTTGCATAGCAAGTGGCAAATAGATTCTATTACCTCTCCATCCTTGCAGTTTCTATAGAAGTCCTAGCCATGCAGCATGATTGCCTGTCACGCAGTGGCTGCCACGAGTTTCATGAGATCTCTTTGAATTCTCTTTGTCATAGACTGGCCATAACGATTTGGTTACGGCACATGTACCTAATCGATACCAACACCTCTTAGCTTCCTCGTTGGACTCGAATGTCCATCTTTGTGTTCAAAGTGCTAAACGGTGTGCTAGCCTCAGGAAGGGCTTGAGATGTGACCCTTCCCTGGCTCCCCTCTTGCAATGGGTTCCATCGGAGGACGAATCATACTTTGTTCCGACTAATTCCTCCACAGAAAAGGAAACCCTCCTTACTGTTCGTCTTTTCGACTTCGGCCTCTTTCAGATCAGTGGTATCAGAAACAACCTTGGTAGGCAGGTAGACCTCATTTTCACATCCGACGCCCTTAATTAATTCCCTGGTTACCGCGAGTAACCATCTTCTCTCCACCCTTGACCACTATCACCCTCCTCTCGCTCTTACTTTTTCATATGAATACGACAACATTGCCGTGTATTCAGAGAACTCTCTTTCTTTCAACTTTCGTAAAGCTGACTTCGTTAAACTTAATAAACTAGTCAATAAAATCCGATGGGTTCCCTTCCACTCTTAAACTCTTGAATACATCATCTGCAGACCCTAAAGTAATCTCTAGCCTCTTTGGGACCTTCTTCAGCCAATCCTTTAGTGACCACGTTCACGAACCGTACCTGGACTATTGCAGCTACCTGAAGAACTGCCCACAAACCTCCCTAGTCTCAATTGACATAAGTGCTGACTGCTGATATGGTACGCGAAAAGATTAATCCGCTCAAGGATGACTTTTTCCCTGGTCCTGATGGTTTTCCCGCTATATTTCTAAAAAAATGTGTCAATGTTCTGTATCAGCCCCTTACAACTCTTTTTCGACTCTCACTCGCTCAAGCCGTTTTCCCAAAACTATGGAAGGCATTAAAATCGACATTCCTTACTACCGACCCAAACTCTTCGAGAGCATTGTCTACGACTCACTATATTTTCACTGCAAATCCATCTTCACCCCACAACAGCACGGTTTCTTAAGGGGTAGGTCCACAACGACTAACCTAACCGAACTCGTTTCTAAAATACTGCAAGCCTTAGAGGATGGAAAGGAAGTGGATGTCATTACCACCGACTACAGTAAAGCGTTTGATAAAATCTGTCATCTAACTATTTACCTTAAAGTCAAAGCCCTCGGTTTTCCACCTTCTTTCATTACCTGGCTAAGATCGTACCTAGAAAAACGCCAATACAGGGTTCTCTTTAGATTTTCAGTCTCTGATCCCATTAACGCCACCTCAGGTGTTCCTCAAGGCAGCCATCTTGGTCCATTGATATTTGTCTTAACAATAAACGATGTTGGTCACGTCATAAATCACTCTGAACTCATTAACGTAATATCTACCCCTACAGATCCTCTCTTACTTCAAAACGACTTAAATTCATTCTACACATTCTTTCTTCTTATGTCCTGTTTCCCATTGTGGGTCCTAGGACCTCAACTACGCCTACGCGCCATCGTGTACGGTTCCTGGCAATGAGCTTCAGCTCTCTCCAACTCTTCCCCAATTGTCGTGACTCCTCCTCAACTGTTCTGCGCCATGTGTTTTTAGGCCGACCCGCTCTTCTACCATCTTGTGTTAACGGATTCCACTGCATTGCGTATTTTGCAATGGAGCTATCGCCTTTTCGAAGTGTGTGACTGATCCACTGCCACTTCCGTCGTTGGATGGTTCTGCCTATTGGTTCCTGACCCGTTCTCTGGTAGAGATGTTCGTTAGAGATACGGTTAGGCCAGAAAACCCTTAAGATGTTACGTAGGCACCTATTGACGAACGTTTGTAGTTTTTTGTGATAATGGAGGTCACCTTCCAAGTGCTGCACCCATACAACAGCACGGATTCAACATTAGAACGGAACAGTCGCAGCTTGGTGTTTAAGCTGATTGCATTGCTTCGCCATATCTTGGACAACATTCCAAACGCAGACTTTGCTTTGCCGATTCGGTTGACAATATCCTGTTCGGTTCCACCTTCGGTCGAGACCATACTCCCAAGATATTGGAAGCTCTCTACTTTCTCTACCGGTTGTCCAGCAATGTTAATTTGAGTTGTTGAGGAAGTGCCGAGATTGATGATTTTGGTTTTGGCAGTGTTAATCTTCAACCCCACGACATTTGCCTCCCTCTCCACACTTGCTGTCATTTGGTGCAAATCCATAATCCTGTGAGAGAGTAGACAAACGTCGTCAGCGTAGTCAAGATGCTTAAGTTGAGTTGAAAGAGTCCAACGAATTCCTCCGCTTCCAGTAGACAAGGCTGCTCGAAGCACATCGCTAATTACCAACAAAAAAAGTATCGGCGATAGAATGCAACCTTGTCGAACCCCACTTTGGATCTCGAATTCCTCTGACAGCTTTCCTTTATGCAAAACGTGGCACTTAGACCCATCATAAGTTGCTTTGATAATAGCTAATTCTACACATGGTGCGACAAAAACTTGTTACAACTTAACGTCGGTAAATGTCAATCCATAACCTTCTCCCGTAAACGCCTCCCACCTCCACTCAGAACCTATTACTTTCGTAACGAGTCAGTTCCCTCAGTCTCCACCATACGTGATCTGGGTATTATTTGTGACAGGGAGCTTAACCTCCGTTCCCACATCGATCATAATTATACTCAAGGCCAATTCCTCTCTCGGTTTCATAAAACGCTGGTCTAAAAAATTCTCGAATCCCTTTATATTACCTTCGTCAGGCCCCTCCTTGAATACGCCAGCCAAGTTTGGTCACCCTTACACGACACCCACTCACTTCGAATAGAAGCTGTGCAGCGCAGGTTTATCCGTTTTGCCTTACGCGGTCTTCCTTGATCCGACGACTATATCTTACCGCCATACAATGATCGGCTGAAATTGATAAACCTGCAGACCCTTGTAAAACGTCGCGAAGTCTCTGACATTCTCTTAACTGGTACCATTGATTCCCCGGCATTACTGGAAAGGATCTCCCTCCACACTAACCCACGAAACCTTAGGTCTGTTCCGCTCTTTCGTCTCCCTCACCACCGCACCAACTATGGCCATTTCGAACCAATGTCCAGAATGTTGCGTTTGGCCAACAATGCACAGAGCACGCTTGACTTTCACTGCAGTTTATCCTCCTTAGAGATGTTGAACAAAAAACCAAGTAAATGAGGAATGGTTCTTACACTAGAACGCGGGTTTCCGGACCAGTGAAGGCTCTACAGTCTGGGCTTTACAGCGACTTACAAATATTTTGCTTGTCCAGTCCGCCAAGTTTCCTCTTTCTACGTTATACCAGGCTAGAGTTCAAAGAACTCAGTTAGCTCTTTGAGCCAATTTGGCACCACACCTCACGTCATGTTTAGGAGGACAATCAGCTTAGGGCCGAGCTAAGACTGTTTTTTTTCAGGAAATTATTAGTTTCAGGCTCCTGTCATAAGTGAGCCACATTGCTCTTGCAGTTGATTGGCCTTCAAAAGGAGGTGTGAGCATATTTTTCATGTAGCAACAGTTCCTCGTAAACCTACTTATGGCCAATGCGGAACGGAGGACATGTTTTAAGTCCGCCAAGCTTCCTCTTTCTACGTGCTATTCAGCGGCTTTAGAGATGTGGCTTGGCTACGGGGCTTTTGCGATTTGCTGTATGAGCGCTTTCTCCAGGCCTTACTCAGGATTATGGTCCCATAACACTGAACTGACGTACACTCTATGAGGAGTCGACCACTCTACCATGTCTGCCATAATTCGCAGCTCAAGTGTGTAACAAAAAACTCGACAAAAACCCAAAGATATCCTTCGAGTTTGCAAAAGTTGGTGAAAAGTCATCATTTACTTGTCTAGCTATAATCTGCTTCGCAACAAATAGCTCTCCCCTAAGCACTTCCCACTAAAGCATCTCACGACTTAAGAACTTAGATACGAGTACAAAAAAAAAAAAAAAAATCTCCAATTTCATCGCCCTTCACCACAAAACAACGAAAACATCAATTTCCCAGCCAAAATGAAAGTATCTCAAAATAAATCATTAAAACCAAAGCGATTAACAGTAAAATGCAAAACTATCTCGTAAACTTAATTACATGCTACAAAATCACACTTCTCTGGAAAAGGTACCCGCTTCAAGGACCACACAGAAATACTAATTCCAACAAGTACCTCACCAGGATGAGAGTAGCAACTGCAACAACAGAACGGAACTGCTAACCAACTACCAGCAGCCAGGAGCACCAGCACACTGGCGCACGTATCTATCCTCTTTAGCAACCAATTACAACACAATTTTAATCCACTCGAAAGCATCACCGCAAAATTCAAGACAAAAGGGATTTCCATCCGTTCTGTTCGTTCCATCACACAATTAATGCACGTAGATTTATCTAACTGAACAAGCAATTCATTTTGGTTAATTTAACATCCAGCTAAACAGGGCAACCAGCCAGCCAGTCAGCCAGTCAGCCAGGAGTCCTTCGTCCCATTTCCCTGCACGAGACGACAACGACAACGACAACGACAACGACAACGACAACGACAACGACAACGACAACGACAACGACGACGAGGGACTTCAAGTACATTGACAAATAAAGTATCTGTCTGTCTATCCATCTCATCAATTCATTGGTTACACAATTAACCTAAAGTATCTGCACAACAGCATCGGTAGCAGCAGAGTAGTATCATCATCAATGAATTGCTGATCGATAGATTATGGGTGGATAAATTGTGGTGCAGCAGAAGAACAGAAACGGAAGCAGGAAGGAGCTGATGGAATCTCCACTGTATCCCTGTTTGCTGGCGCTTTATTGTTCAATTTAATTTCGTAGTAATTTAATTCAATCAGTAGATTGTGTGTAGATACTTGTAAATGCATTTAAGCAGTTATCGAGTATCTCTTGTTATACATTTGGATTGACAAGTGTGTCACACGTAGCTGAGTGATCGATTCTCGTTACAAGTAGTCGTTCAAGGAAGAGTCCTCACTCAGTGGGTGTAAAGGATAATCAAAATGGCTTGGCATGGTATCGAATAAATGGCTTCTCTGTGGGGTCTGTGTTTGATTGGTTTCCAGATAGATTTTTGGATTTTCTGTAGAATTACATAGAATCCTGGCTTAGCTCTGAAGAAGGCAATCAGAGGAAAGGCAATACTGATACGAATTACAGTCGAATTCTGATTTTAGGATAATCCCTTGCCAAGAATTTCAGTTTACACTGAAGATGCATCCTCTATCAGAGATCAGCCATGGAAAACCATGCAAGACTGCACTTCGAAGCCTAGTTGCTAGAATTGAATGCGCCCTCGACAGGAAGGGACGCACTATGGGCATCTTCATCGACATAGAGGACGCTTTCGACAACACCTTTGACTGCATGTGTGACTCTGCTAAGCAAGACGGGGTAGGTGAGACATTGGTATTGAGGATTAGGGCGATCGTGATGAACAGAACTTTGGTTGTAGATGCGGATTGTGGCCGCTAACCAGAGACTGCCCGCATGGTGGTGTTCCACCTCCACTGCTCTGACTCTCTGTTGCGTAATCTCAACAGTTCTAACGTCTACGGTCAGGCATACGCGGATGATGTTGCCACACTTTCTAACGGGCCACGTTTAGAGTCTGTCTATGCCAACGCGAAGCTAGATATGATCAATTCAAGGTGGACTTTCGATCAACCCCCTATAAACTAAGGTTGTTCTCTTTACTAGGACGAGGAATGTGACCGGTCTGACTCAGCCATTGCTAAATATCTCCGTTGAAGCTAAGTATCTAGCTGGTGATCCAAGGCAGCAGAATTTTTATCGACAAAGCATGTCAAGTCGAAGACGAACAAGGTACGCTTAGTCGTCTGGTACTAAGGGTGCTGTTGGCTCATCAGCGAAAAAAGTTCTCTGGATCTATACGGCTATGATAAGACCTTGTCTAGCTTATGCGTTGGTTGTTTGGTGGAGCAGGCTCTCGCGTAAGTACGTGACTGCCTTCTGGTACTCAACGGTCTCGGCCGGACGAAAGCTTTTCGAGACTGCCGCGCTCTGCTCTAGATACTCTGCTTGATTTATCTCCCATTAATATAGGATGCACGGGGGCTTTTTTAAGTACGCCAGGCTTTGGTCTAGATTCTCTGCTTAATTTACCTCCCCAAACAAGCAATCAAACGTCTCAGTCGAGGTGGGTTTTGGTTTGGTATCATTCCAACTGGAGTTTCGATGACCTTGTGCGATACTTACCCTACGACCCTTATACCATGGATATGCCATCTGGTGCAATGACTCCGAAACTTTGTTTGTTGTGCAAGTTAAGGGTCGACTTTCCTTACGTTCAGGAGTGGCTTTGGCTAGCGTCTGAACCTGAACTGGGATGTAATCGAATCTTCACGGATGGCGTCACTACTGATAAAGCGTCTGGCTAGTGGGTCTTCGTGGAGACCGGCAACACTATACTTCACTATTCGTTAGGTATGCGTGCCACTGTTTTTGAAGCGGACGTCCATGCCTTCCTAATGACTACCGACTACATATGTATATTACAAAGATTAACTAGAGGAGTCGGAGTATTTACGTCTGTAGTGACTGTCAGGCTGCGCTTAAGGCTTTGCTCAACCCATTAACCCTTTCCAAGGAAGTTCGAAAAAGCAAAAACTCTTTGAATTTGGTCGCAAGACTAAACTCTTCGAGTCTTGTCTGGGTTCTAGGTCACACTGGAATTGCGAGAAATGAGATTTCCGATGAGATTGGTGAGCAAGGCTCCGATGATGTTTTCTCAGGACCTGAACCTGCGCTAAGCCATCCCGCGCTCTCGGTTAGGGCCTCCATTGAAGATTGGGTTTCTCACGGACAAAATTGCTCTACAGGATGCAGGTGGCCCGAACGTTTTCTATGCTTAAGAGACACCTAGGATCATGTGGCAGATCTTCAGTGCTGATACTGTAAGCTCTGCATCACTGAAGTCGAAAGAGTTCCCGTAAAAAATGTCCCCATTAACCGTTGAATCTTAGGTGTAGCCTAATTCACGGTAAGCATTGTCCTTTTCGTCCTCAACCACCTTTTCTGTCGGAGCACCTAATCCCAAGGGAGAACACAGTAGAGGAAGACCTAGCCTAAGATGCGCGCACAAGTAAAGGAACTCCCCGGTATTATATCTCGCACAGCCCTTTCAACTTTTCTTTATTGCGTGAGCTCACTCTTGAGTAAGAGGAATCTGGCATTAGGAGGCCCTTATTCAGGTAGGAGAAGGAGGATCTTGGTTGGTTGATATGGACCTCAATTAGGTGCACTTAGACCAAGATAGGTCCATTGTGGTATGGGCAGGTGGGTCACACTGTCCGCTCCTGGAACCAATTGCTTCTCTTATGAAGCTGTTTATATGAGCCGTAGAGGCATTATTGAGATAATTGAGAACATTGAAATGGTGATGACTTCTCCTTTTCTCTTTCTCCTTTTTCCTCGTCTCTTGCAGAAGCCATTATGGGGGATGTCCAACCCTTGATCATGCCTGGCTATCGGGCAGTGTGCGGTTATTACATGGGTTAGTGTAGAGAGGGCTCCTCTCTAATGCTTTAGAAGTCTGTTAGATCGTCTTTGCAATAGTTGCCCAGCGATAGCGGATTGTCCAAGTTGGTTCTATCTATGGCTAGCTCTGTGTAGCGCATTGGCGTGAATGAGATACTTAGCATAAGACATCGGTGCGTCAATTTTGGCACAGGAAGAGCCCCTTCTAGCCAATTCGTCAGCCACGAGGTCCACGGGGTCTTAACATTCCAGAATCTGATTGTTGTCTGTGCTCGTTGTCACGTCTAGATGGTGTCAACAAATTAGTCCGTATCTGAGGCTTTTTTTTCCTTTTCGAAGGTTTTTTTTGTCCTCACCCGCTCGCAATATTCAAAGCAACTCCCAGAAATGGGAATACGTCTTACTATCAGAGCTGCAAGATCTTCGACTGCAGTGATTCTTTCTCGTTCTTTAGAGGTCCAATACAGAAGCCCTAGTGCGGACAGCAACTCAACCTTTAACGAGTTTGATGCGCTGTCCGATTCCATCACTCGAATTGTATCCCTGTATCCTCGTACTGAAACCGTCATTGCGGGCGATTTCAATATTCACAATTCGGATTGGCTTCGACACTCTGGCCAGACAACACCCGAAGGAAGGTATGTTGAACTTTTCGCTCAGGTAAACAACTTGACTCAGCTTGTAAATGAGCCGACACGAATACCAGACATTGCAAGTCATTCCGCCAACACCCTTGACTTGTTTCTTACTTCTCACCATTGATGTTGATAAATACACCATTGAAGTTTTAGAGCCCTTAGGCCGGTCTGACCATAACATCATATCAGCTAAATTCTCGTACTCCGACCACACAGTTAAAGAACAAACTCCCAAAAGAAAAGTATGGCGCTACGAGAAAGCCTCAACATTTACAAATCCGCTGGTCAAGATGGTATACCCCCAATAGTTCTGAAGAGGTGTTCTTCTTCGCTGGCAAAACCTCTGCGTAAGCTTTTCTGTCTGTCCTATTCTTCTGGACTCTTTCCGAGAAGATGGAAAACAGCATTTGTCCAGCCTGTCCCTAAAAAAGGCGAATCTTCCTTTCCGACCAATTACCGACCCATTGATAGATAGTTGCACTTGATATTTCAAAGGCATTTGACAGAGTTTGGCATCAGGCTCTTTTGTCGAAAATGCGTGCATATGGCATCGATGAGTCTCTTCTTCAATGGATTAGAAATAACCTTTCGGGGCGTTCAATACAAGTTGTCTTAGACGGCTTCAAGTCTGATATTCACCATATAAATGCTGGTGTCCCCCAGGGCTCAGTTTTGTCTCCGACTCTCTTTCTCATTTTCATAAATGATCTCTTGTCTGCAACCTCTAATCCAATCCATTCCTTCGCTGATGACAGTACCCTCAGTATTTCATATTCGTTCCCCAACTCAAGTCCCTGCTCTTCGGCCGTAGAAGATGAACGGCAACGTATGTTAAACTCATTAAATTCCGAGCTTGACAGCATAATCAAATGGGGCTCAACTAACAGAGTGGAATTTAATGCATCTGCCCCTCAAGCGAAACCAAGGCCCTCAACCATTATCCATGAATGGTACTTGCATCGCCGAAACCGAAAGACTTGCATTCTCGGTATGTGTATAAACAACCATCTTCGTTGGAACGATCACATATTCGAGGTCGCCAAAAATGCTGCAAAATGTCTAGGATTTCTTTACCCCTTCTGATCTGGCCACAATTTATAAGGCATTCATTGGCCCAAAGATGGAATACATCCCATCTGGTCCGGTGCACCCAAGACCGTCTTGCACATTCTAGATAGGGTCCAGAACCGCGCGATAAAACTAATAGGTGATCGAGACATTGTGAGCTCCATAGTCTCCCTAGAAAATAGCAGAAATGTCTCGTGTCCTACCCTACTTTATAGCTTCCTTCACAAAAAATACTCCAGCGAAATAGCCACTTGCATTTATCTCCTTCCAATTTTCACCCGCAATACGCGTCACGCTTCAAATGCACATCAGTTCACCCTCAAGCCCAACTTCGGACGTACTGTCAAATATAGGAATTCGTTCATAAGCCGAACGACACGTATGTGGAATAATCTTCCAGGCTCTGTATTTCCTCATCACTACAACATTCAAACATTCAAAGCCAACGTGCACCGGTAGCTCCTCTGTTCTTCTTTCCCCTTTTTCCAAACGCCCGTGCCCTGAATAAACAGCATAAGGGTATTCATACCCCCTTTGGCGCGCGCCAATTATAAAAAAAAAAAAAAAAGATACTGGTGCTGCGAGGTCTCTATTAGGCAGCCAAAGGACAATGATTTTGATAGAAACGAACGCGCTCGAGAACTGGTTTGGCGAGGCTCTGCTGTCCACTGTTTTTTTTTTTACAGAAACAATTTACAATTCGCTTGGAGCAATTAAAGGAAAAATCTTCTGGAAGCAGATCTCAGATGGAATAGGTGGACCAACTTGCTCCTCATGAGACTGCTGCCTACTACTCCGCTAAGCAATGTCCAAAATACAACTTGCAAAACCGTGTCAATGAGTATTTCAAATGAAGTGATAAGCTGTTTCGAATAATTCAACTTCCACCGAATGAAAGGATTATCTGTCCTTATTGAAAAAGAAAACAAAATTTCGCCCTCTTGACCTCTTTGCTCCCCAAATTCCCAATAAATACTCACAGCACTTCTGTTAAAATTCATGACAATCCTCGCAAAACGAATTCTGCGCACACATATGTATATATGTACGTACCTTCCGAATGAAATCCTTTTTTTATGTCACTTCAATTCTCAATTAATTTCCTATCTGTTGATTGCATTTCGATATTGTTTGATCAAAATTGCCATCGAATGGAGAATTACCATAAAAAAAAAAAAACACCAGGACCTGTGTGTGTATGCATTTAAAATAAATAAATTCTCTTCAGCGCAACGCTTATGAATCAAAGGACATTTTTACTTTTGAAATGCATACACTCAACCTGCCTCCAGCAAAGGCTGTGATCTTTTTTTTCCCCCGCTTTTTAACGAACTGCCAACAATTGAATTCAATCGAAATGTAGAATTAACAGGAAATAGGAAATGAAACTTTTTGGCCTAAAATACACACCAGGACTAGTGCGGCTCCGATACATACACACTATGAATGGACCTGCTGCTTACCTACTACTTTTTTCGTCAAACATTTTCAATTGAATGTGTCCAAGGATATAGGAAATTTTGTTTCAACATATTTTCCTTTTTTTTCGGAATTTTTTGTGGGCCTTCTACATTTCAATTAGCCGCGCTATCATATTGAATTCAAATATTTAAAGGATGTGAAGATAATAACAAAAAAAAAAAAAAGGAAACGGTAAAGGCTCCAACGTTGCCATTATTGTTGTTTGATTTGAATCGATTTTGAGTGAAATCGAGGCTAGTGGGGTTGACAGTAGGGCCAGCGCTAATCAGAAAAAAAGCCTTCGAAAGGACGAAAAAAAAAAACAACAAATATTTAGGTTAAACAAACTCGACATGAGAGTTTTTCGAGTTTTATTTGTCGAAAAAAAGCTGTGCAATGTATCCATAGAGAGGGTAGTCAGGGAGTGGACTTTATTCAGGAATTAGGACTGATTGTGATGGGATTGAATTGCCGGCTTTGAGTGAAAGGAAAAAAAAAGTCTCTGTACAGTGTTGCATGGAATTTAGCAGACGCAATCAGAGTTATTCATTTTGTGCTTTAGAATTTAAATTTCAAAGAATTTAAGGATTAAAGTTTCCATGAAATATTTTTTGAAGTGATACGCAGCCGAGGTTCCCAACAAGAAGTGACGATTTTTAGTGGCTTCGTTTCCTGATTTATTGCAGTGAGCAGGTACCCAAAGCAGGTTGACCTGGGAGGAGGTTGCCAAGATATGCAGTTTTTCCTTGCATTCCTTCACCAATTTCGAGTTGGTTCTTGGATTTCCTAGTGCTATCAGGGCTGATAGACTGTCCGATCAGAGGTTAATGCGGTTGCCTTGGGTTCCAGTACTAAGTAGTAGTTCCGCGCTTGAGGTATAGCAAAAATCTTTGCCTTAAAGAAACTCACGAAGTGCTCCAGATGGATTGCGTGATAGAGATAAGGCGTCCGGCAGTAGATTACCGCCCCCGATTCTCCGCCTACACTCCTATTCCATCCTCATTTGGAAAGGAAGTAACTTGCTTTCTCGTGCTTGGGGAATCGAACTTTATAACTTGTATTCCTTTCTTAAAAGGTCGCTCGAATGATTTACGAATCCAAAGGCCACCTGAACTTCCTTCCAGATTGCCCTGTGTCCGTTGCTGTTCATTGGTAGGTCCTAATGTCTTGAGTAGCTCGTCCGCAGATCTTTACAGATAGGAAGTAAGTTCAAGATTGTCTCCATGGCTGCTACTGGATAGTACTGGATGGGGATAAGGTAATTCCTAGACAAGTCATGCGTTGGATATTCAATTACGAATACGTTCCAGCGATTCTGAAGTCCGTTCATCGCCAGTATCGAAAGCAAGATACAAAGAATATCCCCTTCTGGACTCTACCTTTCCTGCTTTCATTACCCAGATCAGTTGTTACTATCCGGTTGGATAGCATGAGTTCAATGAAGTTATTCATTACTTTCTGCTTGTTGTACCTGGAGAGGGCCTCTATAACACCTCTAAACTCTATCTTGTAGAAGGCTTCCTCTATATCCAGGAAGACACCAAGAGCAGCTTCCTTATATTTAAGCGAATCTTCGTTGGTGCGAAAGACGTCGGTAAGAGCTGTTTCCACGGATTTCCTTTTAGTAAAAGGATGGTGGTTGATGCTCAGAGAGGAGGTGGGTAAGTTTGATCTGATGTGTTCATCACAAAGTTCCTTGTAAAGAAAGTGTTAGATTCGTTGGTCTGCATTTCTCTGTCGTATTGATGTCTCTCTCTGGCTTAGGTAAGAATACCACTCCAGTCACGGAGGTTGAGCTTTAGCCAATAGCCAGACACGCGCTAAAGATTGTCACTAGGTGGCGGGGCAAGTGTCTTTAGATAGGGAGTATGACATGATTCGTCTAAGCAATCTGGGACGTGAGTCCCCATTCACATTTCGAGAGATTCCCCCGATGTTGCTCTCCTCCTATTAGGTACAAGAAGCTGTGGTTGGATGAGCTCTTTTGAGAGGACCTCCTTGATTCGCCCTGTATCCGGGGCTACATCTATGTCGCTACAGTAGGTTGGTAGGTAGGAAGAGGTGGCTGTTTCTTTACATAGAAACACAATTAGCGCCGTTTTGATACCACAAAACTCATGTAACCTGGTTGTAAAAGAAGTTGTTTACGGTTGAGGCGAGAGATAATCTACACCCATCCTGTCGAGTTCAGGTAGAGGATGAGGGCTCCAATCGTTCTGTCAGATAACTCTCTCAGGTCGTCGAAGAAAGGTTTACCTAGAGTACGTTGTCGGGTTCTTGCCAGGGCCGGACACCTGCAAAGAAAGGGAAGAGGAGATTCTTTTTCGTTGGCATCTCTGCAGCAGGATGCCAAGCTTGGCTACATCGTCTCTTATCGGCCAGTGGCCCGTTCTAACGGCTACAATTCTGGCGATATCTGGTCTTGATCTGCCTAGTAGCTCATTTGTTTTAGGTTTGCAATAACTGGGCCATGTCTTTCTTGATATAGCGCAGCTAGAAAGCGTGTTCCAACCTAGGTTGGCCAGCTATAGGAAGTGATTGTGAATGTTACCCTTAACGACTCCTAGCGAACCGCTAAGAGCTGACCCTTGATTCATAATTGCTGAGAGCGATATTTGATTGAGCACCCAATTTGTTTAGCTCCTTCCGGCATTGCTCTACCAGTTTTGAGGATGTGATAGCTGAATCAATAGCTTTGATAGCAAGTTGGCTATCAGTGAAGAAAGCAAGATTACGGTTGGATGTTGAGAGAGTGTTCAGTGATCGGCGGGTCTTACGAATCGCGAGAAACTTTGCTTGAAAAAGAGACTTCTAAATGTCCTCTTTTGCTCATGCAGCTCTCCATTCCACCAGCTGTGTTCTCGGTTTCCTATAAAGGTTTTCAGAGGACATGCATACGCGAAAGATTCGTTGACAGCTCTCTGGACTATGTAAACCTCCCCGTTTAGGCCCCTATATCAGAGTTCAGACTTGAATCCAACGACCGGTTTCCTATTTTGTTGTCTAAATTACTGCAAAAGAGGTCCCAGTCAGTGCTTCTGGGATTGCTTACTACCATTTTCGTTTTGTGTCCTATGGCAAGGTTTATGGACGGTCCTGGAAGTCTCGTTTGAAACCCTCTAATTCGACGCAATGTAGATCACGTTTGGTGTTGCAAAGGTCTAACATCTACCTTTTGCTTATAAAATTTGAAGCACAGCCTACGTTAGTACTACAAGATCTTCTACGTGTAAGAAATCAAGAAGAGACTGACGTCTTTGGTTCGTGTTGGCACGTCCCCATGCCGTGTGGTGTGTATTAGTCTGCTCCCACGATGAGGCCGTCTCCTTTAGATTTAACCCCCATTTTATAACTGCACTGAGCTCTGTGTTACCTCTGAGTCATAGGGAAGGTAACATGATTGTCGTCCCGGCCTTATAATCTAGTCTAACGATCGTTACATCTCCTGTGCCTCGGGTCAAGTTTATCTCATAAAAAAAAGTCAAGAGTCTCAAGCCCCTCGGTTTTTAAAAGCAGTATCCTAAGGGAACTCCGCTTTCGTCGAAATATGACATCCTTTCTGTAGGTTTGACGGCCAGTATACGATACTCTGTCACTCTAAAGCTATCCAATGAATCTGCATTCCGATGTCCTTCAAAGGCCTCCTAGCTGAAGTCTTCAGGTAATGATAGACCCTTTGAGTGGCGAAATTTTGGCGCGCTCCTTATAGACCCTGGAAACAAAAGCATGCAATCATGATGAAGTATCCTCGCAACTACACAACTGCAATTCAACCAATTACATCCCTGAAAAAGAATCAGCACGGAAGTCAACTGGAAGATTTGATTAGAAAATATTTCTCTCATTATTGGTGAAGGGAATCTCCCTTCAGGAGTGTATTCACATCCTTTTTTTTGTGCCACAATTTTAATGAGAAATTTCCTCATCGTTTACGATGAAATTCTGCGGCATACTGGTTGTTGTTTTGGGGAGATCTCCTGCTGGGCGGGGGAATGTGTTTTTGTCGGTTGCGGATTGCGGGTGCCTGATGAGGAATGAGGAATGAAACCCTACCACCCAACCACCCATCCGCCTTCATCGTTCTCTTAGTTTCCCACTCGTTCACTGATTTTTCTGCACCAATTCTTTTGACTGTTGCAAGGTGGAATACACTGCACCCAGAGAAATTCTGAACAGAAAGGATCCTGGGTAATTTCAGGTCAGTGGTTTCGATTAGGGTTATTCGATAAGAAGACAATGATGACAATGATGCTGGGTGCAGGTCCTGGAAAAGTTTTACTGTAAAAAATTTTTCAATTTCGTAAGGGAGTCTCAGTTTTTTTTTTTTTTTTACGTTGCTTTATTCTATTACTCGTTGTCGCTATATTCTCACGGAAGCGGAAAACACGGTTGTGTACTGGATGGACATTGTTTTGTAATGGAATTTTGAAAAAATGACGTCTTATGGCATCCATTGTGGGGAATTTCATTTTGTAGTTATGCACTGGTTGGTGGGGATAGTTGCGGGACTTCCTCGTTGGCAAGGATGGTTTACCAATAATGTGGAAAGATAAAGTCACGGGAATGGTTGAACGATGGTCTTCAAGGTGAATGAATTCGAAGTGAAAGATTTGTGTCCCTTCCTGGTTCGAGTTGTAGTTATTCTTAGACTAGGGCATCCTTAAAAATTCTGCGTCGCATGTAGAGATGCAAGGACTTTCTCGTCTTCGAAATATTTTACACTACAGCATGTCAGTTAGAGTATGTTTCGGACCCCCTTCTGACTTCGTTGCAAAATAGGCATATCCTGTCACTTTGTTGGACTATCTTCCTGAGGTAGAAACCGTGGATAAGTGGTTAATACATTGGACCATTGTGCAGGAAAATGGACACTCGTGCGAATGTCTAACAAATATCTGAGAGTAGTGTCCTTTATATTGGTGCAAAAAACGATCCCACCACTCACGAATTTCTGACGCATGCCTGAGAGTAGACATTTTAAGGAAACACTTTCTTATTTAACCCTCCATATGGGGCATTTGCGGGACATGTATAAGGGGCTCAACAAGATTGGATACGAGATGCTAAACTCTAGGCCCATACTTGCATTTTTTATATAACCTTTCCGAGGTCATTATTTAGTCTGCTGTGCCCTAACTAGTGAAAGCTTTAAGCCTTTTTGAGTTGAAGCTCCTTAGAAGCGCTTTTTATTTTCTAAAATTCTAGGGGATCCCTCCAGGGTTTAACTCATTTGGTTTCCTCCTATTTTTACAGTTCTTTCTGGATAATTTGGCAGCCCATCGTACGGAATAGGTTAGGTCTTACAAAAGGGGTTGTGGCCCCCACTTTTTCCAGCTTGTTGTCGGCATCTTTGCTTCCTTCCAAGGAGACTTGTTCCATCTCATGTAGTGGATTTCGTGAAGGACATACGCTGTTGGGTGAACTTTTCAAGTTGGCGTTCGGAAAATGTTGAAAATGTTCGGAAAATAAACACTGAAGGCATTATATTCAACAAATCCGTCCAACTGCTTGGAGACGCAGACAACATGAACAAGATCCTGTGCACCAAACCGGTCGTCATAGAACCTTTCACGGTTATTTAAGAGGACAAAACCAAATATATGCCCTTGACAAGTAAAGAAGCATCGGTTCATATCCTTTGCTGAATATGTTGTCCTGTGTCTGAGGAGGACGAACGGGTAAGAAGATGCAATCGTGCATTCTACAAAGCTGTTCCAAGATGTCGATGAGCTTGAAAAAGGTCCGACGAGTACAATTGAATGGACAGCATCGCTTCATTCAAGAAAATTTTCGAATGCGAGCCACCATCCTTAAGACGTCTGGAATGAATGCGCACAACACCTAAGAATATGGAAGGCTGCTGTACCTCAGGAAAAGATTCTCCAGAGATCGGGACCCTGTTGAGTAAGTAAGTAAGCAAGTTAGAAGGTCCTTGTAGCCACTCTTCTATGTGTGTGAGTAGGTAGGTAGGTAGATTAGGCTTAGTTAGCGCTTTAGTGCAATTTTAATACCACAACTCACGTGACCTGATTTTCAATGTTGATGTAAAAACCTAGAAGAAGAGAGCGGAAATCCTCTACAACCATCCTATGGCACTTAGGAAGCTGACTACTTCGTTTATCCCTTTCCCCGGGGTTTCGTTAAGGTTGTCAAGGAAAGTTTTGCCAAGTATGCGATATCTGGCCCTGCCTAGAGCCGGACACCACAGAGGAGATGAAATACTCTCTCTCATGGTTTCAGCTGCGGCAATGTGGGTTGGAGGCCTAATCTGGCCGTGTGTGTTCCTATGGCCCAGTGACCCGTTCTAATCGCTGTGAACATGTCTGTGGGAGTCCATCTGCCTTGATAAGATACAATTCCGCACCCCGTGCCACCTGGTGTCAGCCTCTGATAAAAAGTGCGAAAGGATTTTTCCTTTGCCTTCTCCCAACGTGATGTGTATAAGCTTCGCGAGGGACCTGTCGATGACTGAACTGCTTCTCGCCAGCTTATCAGTCCGTTCATTCTCCTCTATGTTACTTTTACCCCAGCGCGGCAGAGGAAACTGATCTTGAACGATGCCCTAGCGAAGCGAGTTTCTACTTGCACTGTCCTGATGACAGCTTGGCTGTCAATAAGGATACCAATGTTTCGGATCGATGCAGGGTTGTCTTTTAAAGCGCCACAAGCTTTGAGTATTGCCAGCTCTTCAGCCTGGAAAAAGTTGGATGAATCTGGGAGCCAGCATGACTCAGATATCTGGAGAGTGTCCGAAAAAATTCCTGCACCTACCCAGCAGTCCATTTTTGAGGCATCTGCATAGATTGTATCTTTTCCAGTCTACCCAGGACGGGAAGCCTACCATGAAGTCTTTCCTAAAAGCAAGTGACCCGTATGAGAGGATAGAGCGTACCACTGCGGTATACTGCGGTTCCAGCTAACTTTTGAACCGAGTACAACGCCTAGGTACACACTTCGAGTTGCAGGATGAGGAGAGTAGTTGGTTGTTTAGCCGTGGAGGTGTGAAGGTCGGGTATTTTGGTTTCCATGGTAAACACCATCAGTTCTGCTTTGCTAGGATTGACGCTGCGTACAATACTAGTAACGCATGTGCTCCAAGGCACCATCCCCGAGCGTTTCTGCCATTAGCACCATCAGTTGGAGTTTTAGAAAATGGCCCAGGATTCCGCGACATGGGCGAAGATTTACGTTATCCTGCTGCTCAACGTTTTGATTGTGAACGCTGCTTGAATCTGTTGCGACTCTGCTGGACGCAGAACACTAATCTGGTGGTGGTGCTTTTGACTTTTCGTGGACCTTCTGCGGTCGGATCAGCGCTTTTATACGGTTTTTCTGGTTTACAAGATGTACGTCCTGAGCTCGACTGAATAACTCTAGCAGTCCCCTCTTCGGTTAGAGTGTCAAAGTGGGGTCTAGGTTAAATCTAAATTTCAAATGATTGGTCCTTCGAGCCCGATCACTGAAACTCATGCCATAGAACAACGTAAGAAGAGCAATCATAAATCATTAATTTTTTGATGCCGAAGGGTTTTATGGAGGACATCGTTGACCTTCGTCGGTATTTCGCTCAGTTGATACAAACAATTCCTTCGGGGTCATGATAACCTTTTACCGGCCTCAATGGTTCGATAGCACTGCCGATAGAAAACCTCTGCTTCCAAGACTAAAATCGACCCCAGAAGGTTACCCTCACCACTTCAATTGCTCACTTTTACTTGAAATGCATTTCGTCCCTCAACTTGACTTCGAATCAATTTTCTCCCTCTTTTCCTTCCATATATCCTTTAAAGATTTAAATTCGATCTCACTATACAATTTACTCACTTACATCCAATTCCCATTATCTTGGATCGTAATAATATAGAAAAAAAAAAAAAAAAGAAAACTCCCCTCACACACAATCCTTATCCTGCTGAATGCATGCATAGCAAGTATCTACTAGAAGACCAGGTCCTTCGCCATCCATATCCATCCATCTATTCATCTGTATTCAAAAGAAATCAGTTTTCTTATGCACATCGCCTCGTTCGTTTAGCATAACAAAGTCCACAACGTTGCAGTTGCAGCTGCAAATTTCACTATGCATATCCTTTACATGGTCCTTCTGGCAACAAACTCCTTCTCTCATACCATCCCTGTCCGATCGATCAACAACAATAATAGTACAAGAAAATTTCCACTGTATTTAACAATCTCTGCTCGAAGAGTTTTCCTTTTTCATCTGCACGAGGACTCTTGCCTTCCATCCGGTGTGAGTGTGTGTGAATTCAATAATCTGTCCATTAAAGGATCGATACATTGTATAAGTATTCTTTTTTTTTCTTACTATTGTGAGTCCTTTAACTGGGCTAGTAGTAGTTGTGGATGCTCTTTTTGTAAAGTATTATACCATCAGGACAACAGAATCACAAAACATCCATTTCGTCGTCCTTATAGCCCAGTAACAGTTGTTGTGCTACTGCTGTTAGTCTCGGAATCCTTGAACAGGGGTGGCAGAAAGAACGTACCGCTTCAGTCCATTGCATACATTTAAATGGGTTCTCTCGTTAATAGTTTACTCGCAGGACGACGCAGTTATACGTATACTCACTTAAATGTGAATGGCGTATTAAGAAGGACTCTCTGGATGATGTGACGGGGAGACGGGATACAAAAAAAAAAGAAAACGGTATAAAGTGCGAATTGGTAAGCATTAGCATCGTTTTCGCTGTTGATACTCCGCTTGGCAAGGCAAACCCCTCAAACCCCCCACTCAACCGACGTTCTAATGGAGGAAAATATTATTTCTAGTCACGTTCCCGCTATAATCGGAAAATTTTTCAATTTCAATTTTTCGTCCTTTTCAGTTGATGATGGGCGCGCTCTCCTCTGAGTGGGGTTATAAACTTTACCACCATGTGTGGAGGTCACCAGGCACTTAGTTGCTTGTGGTTTCCGTGTTTTTTTTTTCTGTGTTCCTCATCCCAACAGACTGGCTCTCAGATTTGCTTCCACAAGGAGGTGCTAAAGGAGTAGAAATCTGCTCTCTTTTTTTTTTCTGCTTCCCACTTTCATCGTTACACGCCCCTTTTACTTTGAATTATGATGGCATATTATTATTTTTTATTGGCAATTCATTTGGCGAATTTTTTTTTTTTTCTGGCTGTTCTCCTGCTCCTTTATCCTTTCAGGTTGGCATTGGATGAAGATAGACCGGTTTTTGAGACGTTTGAATGCCTTTACCTTTTATTGGTGATTTCATGGATAATTGAGTCCTTTATGGCAGGTGTTGGCGGGTGTTGGCGGGTGTTGGAGGGTGTTGGGGAGTAAGCAAATAAGGTGTCGTTGTGCGACAGGGTGGAAAATGTCAGCCATCATTTTAAATTTATTTAACAAATGAAAGTGTATTCGAGGATACGGCGGGAAGCTACTTAGGCTGGTAATGACTTCATTTGTCGGGTTAAATTGAATGAAAAATATTTACCCACTGCGACGGAGAGTGAATGAGTGACACTTCTGGGTGCTCAGTGGATTAAATGGACCAGTGGCAATTATTCGTTGTTTTACGGGGATAACATACACATGAGTTTAAGGATAAATGAGGGTTAAGCTGTTTGGGGGGGCTAGTGGAGTTTGGGGTGCCGGTTTAAGTTTTCATGGCGGTGGGTTTCAAGAGATCGGATAATTTGGGGATCCTGGGTCATAGTTGGTCCGGGAATCCTTAAATTTTGTTGATGTATTTGTTTCTTTCTTTTTGTCAGGACAGGAAAACTTCGCTGGAGTACCCAGACAGGAAACCATTCTGTTCCTTCATTATCTTCAGCGATGAGGAGCGAAAGGGATTCGTAAACTTCTATGTGGTGAGTCCAAGGGGGAAGGAACAGACGAGCGTTGGATCCATGTGATCCACAATACGAATCATCTAATTTCTCTCCTCTTAAAATAAGGATTAGTGCTAAGGACACATAGGAAAAACCCTCCAGAAATCTATCACACGTCGCACCGTAAGTTTCCACGAAAGGGACTCACTGAGTGCTGATTACAAACCGAGCATTGGACGGAACTATCGAACTGTTGACGACACTTAAAAATCTGCACGCGGAATATACGTGCTCCTCACAGGTCATATGCAAGAAATGAACTAGCAGAGACCTTCGACAGCTCTACTTAGGTATGGTCCCCATCGACATTCTCGTCAACGAGATGCAAAAGGTTTGCCTTAGCTAGACCGCGCAGGGTTACCAAGAGCGTTAAATAAGATAAAATAAGGGAACATCAGTAGCCTTGTGGCAAGCCAGGTGGGATAACGCGGTAAAAAGTAGATGAATCCAGAAACTAATACCTATCATCGTGGTCTGGACAAAGAGGGCACACGGGGACTGCACATACCAGCTTATGCAGTTTCTAACCGGACAAGGCGGCTATTAAAAGTGTCTCCACAGATGTTGGCTCGATAGCTCGCCCTTCTGCCGAGAATGTAAAGATGAAGAGGATGAAGAGTCTCTGAACACGCAATGGGCCACTGTAGGCGCTTCACAGATGAAAGAATAAACCTGCCGCAGCTCCTAATAGGCCATTTGACAAAGTCAGGGGATGGCTGGTTGAAGATATGTTCTTTCGCAACCAACGTGCAAAGCAAGTTGAGAAGAGTGGAAAAGCTAAGAAGAGCCGTAGTGGCAGATGCAGATGACAAATCATAACCTGTTTACCAGCCTCAGGACGTAATGCCTAATGGCAGTCCCACGGGAAGAGAGCTTGAAGGGTGTAGAGTGTTGATTAGTACATATGCGTATTCCTGGCATTGATTATCCTGATTTGCGAATCGTACATGGCCGTGTTACATGTATATGCAGTATATATCGATACTACAGGGATACTACCACTAGGGAGGGCGGATATGACCACTCTTTTGGAAGTGCGTTGGAGAGGACCGGGCGTCCTATAAACGATAACATACAGCGTATAGAATCTGCTACCATGGACTGAGACAGCGATTTCCTCGATGAGGTTTTACTAAAGTAAAAACGTGTGAGCTTTCGTCAAGTCAGTAAGGAAGAGGCTCATGCCCCCACGGAGGAGAAAGATGCTGCCACAGAAGATTGTGTCTTTGAACTCCTCACGAAGACATTAGAGCAATGTCCCTGACATTACGTTAGGATCATTCTTGGAGATTTTAATGCCAAGGATGTCTCTTGTGGAATAATCGGAGAGCACAGCTCGATCTCCGGACTCTGGCTTAGTGACTTATGAATGTAGGTGCGAAGCAAAATACTGGAGCACTAAATTGTCTCGTCTCAACATCGACAAGGCAGCTTGGAAGTCACCTGGCCAATCAATCGCCAATCGTTGTGATACAGGAAAGACGCTCCTCTACCTAGGTGCAGTCATCGGATCGGACCTCCTTACAGAGATGTTATGGATGTGATAATCCAAGTACGTCTCGAAAAGAGTCCCCACTATGAGACAGTTCAATGTTGAAAGGCTTCTATCACAGCTAAGAGTGAGGGTCCGCAGAGCTTTCGAGAACTCCTGCAGCAGCAATAGCAAACAAAGACCACCAGTAGAATCAATCAATTACTTACTTACTTAGGTGGTGCTACAGTTTGAAGCCTCAAAGACGCTTGTCCAGTTAGCCCGATCGTTAGCCAACTGCCTCCAGTTGCGAACTGCAAGTTGGTTGAGGTGCCCTTCTACTCATGCGAGCAACCTTAGGCCAGTCCGTCCTCTACTGCGTTGTCCCTCCGGGTTAGATTCGACAACTCTGCGGGCCGGAGAATTGGTGTCCATTGGCTCTACGTGTCCTAGCCATCTTAGGCGACTGATGCGCAGTTTCTTGACTAGGTCGATGCCGCTATACAGCTCGTAAATTTCATCGGTGAATCTTCTCCGCCGAAGCCTGTCAACGGAAATGGGATCGAATATCTTATGAAGAATTTTTCTCTTCATCCGCTTTTGACAGAGTCCATGCTTCAGCGCCATAGGATTGGGATGATCAAGTTCTTGGTCAGAATCTCCTTAGCCGTTCGGGATAGGGCGTTACTATCCAAATGTCTTCTCAGCCCAAAGGGAAAGAGATGTCGTATCAGACCACTGTTATGGGTCCCTTTTCGTCGCTCTTCAACGATCCATCTAGCCTGAGAGACCGTCCGTATTTCTCCACAGTTCTTCTCTGGAACAGAAATCTGGTTCATCTTCCGGGTTTCTACTCAGTGGCGTCCCAAGATCTCTCTTCTTCTGCAAGCTAATGCAGGACAATGACACAGTATACGTGCCGCCGCGCCGTCTCGATTTCAGTTCATAGTTCATAGGTATCCTCCTCCATAAGACCCAGCTACCACCCAATTCAGTGCCCTTCGCTCCAAGCTTAGAACTACCCTATGAGTGTAGCCAGTCGGCCCTTTAATAGCCATTTTAGCCTGTCTACAACCTTCTATGGATAACCACCTTCTCTTGTGTCCCGCCGCGATCCAGTTGTTAATCAGGTCCTCCACCATTCCTGTGCCAATTGCAGCAAATGGTTCCGGACCAGAGAACTCCGAGGTTGACCCTTGCTTTGCCAGAGAGTCCACCTTTTCATTGTCCACAGTCCCTGCGTGTCCTCTCACCCAGAGCAGCGTCACCTCATTTCGAGATGAGCACTCATTGAGTTTATGAACACATTCCATCGCCAGTGATGTATTTTTATCTATCAGCAGAGCCAAGCTAGACAAAAATCCATTTTGGTGACTTCTGTTTTGATACTAGCAAACGCATCAGTGATAGCCCGCTTAAGCTAGTAGCTCCCCAGACTTTTAAAGATTGTGCCTCCGGTGTTGGCTTGTGAGCTTTGCACAATTCTTTCGAGGTTGATGTTAAAAAAGTCACATGATAGCGCATCACCTTGTCTAAATCCTTTTTTGACATCAAATGTCTCGGAGAGGTCGGTGCCGATCTTCATGGAGCGGCGGGCGTTCTCCATCGTCATCCTGCAACGACGAACGAGTTCGGCAGGGATGCCATTACTAGGCATGGCTCTGTATAGTTCGTCTCTAAAAATGCTGTCATATGCGGCCTTAAAATCCTTTCTTGTGAATCGGGTAAACGCTGCTGAGATTCCATTCATCAGACATACACACTGACTAAATCTTGGAGATGAGTTGATGTATGCTCTCTACCAAGCTGCTCGGAAGAGCTCGACTGATAGGCCGTCAGGTCCATCACTGCTTCTGGTCTTTGTAACAATCACCATAGAAAGTGTCATTCATCCTCCTCTTGCCTCGTCCATCCCGTCGACGTTCCTGGATGGCTGTAATGCCTGTAGCAGTCTAGGTCCCTTGCTTTCTCAGAGCTTTTCAAGTATGAATCGGAAAATCCTTGTCTGTATTTCGTTTACCAGGGTCGTCAATAGTAGGGCCATCCATATCCGGAGCTGTTGGTTGCTTCGTAACTAGGTGAAGAAAGAAAGAAAGAATGGATCACCTAGAGTGGACAAAAATTCGTGCTCTAACCCGAAATATTTTTGGCTCCACCTCTGAGTCCAGAAGAGGACAAACTTATCTTCGACTACGCACAGAAGTGAAGGCTTACCTTAGTCACTTTGAGGCAGCTGGCTAAGGATGCAGCTGGTTGAAGAGGCTCGTTGATTGAAGCGCTCTTTCACCCCGAACTCAAGCGCCACAAAAAGCAAAGTAAGCTCCTCTGTTACCAGCTGAATACATCCATGGTTGGGTTCCCTTAAGCAGATCCTGCAGTGATTATGTCCTGACACCTTCTGCACTCCCAAAGAGCCAGAATTTGTTTCATGAATCAGCTTGCAGTCTTTATCCTCTCTTTATCTGTCCTCCTGCAGATGATTTCCACTTTACGATCTAGGCTTCCAGCTGTATGCTCTCGCTTTGACGTAACTACATATGCACCTAATGCTCCTTACCGCAGGAGCACTTACCAATACAATTGAAGTACCGAAGGAGCTTCAAATATAAAGTGAATCGACCAACCGGTGATTAAAACTTTACCTCGCAAACTATTCTTTAAGCATACTCTCCACTGAAGTATTCACTTCAACACTTACGGTACTATCTCGATGTCGAAAGGTCCTTTCCGAAAATTTCTTACCTTTTTGAAGGCCTTCCGATAAACTTTCCTCAAAAACATCCTTTTACTTTCCCGGAAGTTTGTATCAAATGCGACGTCTCCTTGTGACACTTCCTACGTACTCCTGCACGTAGTATCTGTGCATATCTAATGTATCTGCAACTTTCCCCATCAGTCAGCATAATCTGACCCAAAAATTTTTGTTGAATTACAAATCAATAAGTGGCCAATACACCAACGGGAATAAGAGGAACAAAAAAAATCATAATTTCTATGCAAATCCTTTCTAATCCTTGTCATGCACGTAGGCTTTGCATCAGCCATGTCCCACACGCTTTAAAGACAAACTTTTTCCCACAAATCCTTTGGAAATACATCTTTCATCCGATGCCTTCGGGTGGGTGATGTGATGCTGGTCCTATTTCAGTGTGATACTGTCATCGAAAGGACGAGAAATTTTCCAAAAAAGTTCAAATCGAACGGATTTATCTTATTTTAAGTGCTTAATTCATGCCAACTTCTTATTTTTCCAAGCATACGTTGAGAACTTTATTGTTACGTAGCTGTAGGACCTCTCTGTAGCCAGCTTCCACCACCACCACCACCAGCACCATCTCCGCCCACATTCCCATTCATATGCATGAGCTGGATTCTCTGTTAGGCAAGGCGGATGCCAACACCGCTGTCGCTGCCGCTCGTCACCGCCTCACAGCATCCTGCTCCTGGGCACATCTCATTTGCATGAAATCTGTTATTTCAGGAATATTTATTCCTTCCGATTGATTAGTATTCATGGCGTTTTCATGAATATTCGGCAGCGCCATCGATAGGAAGTGGCATCGGTATGGAGTGGGACGTACTAATCGTTGATTTTGATGTCGATACAATGAGCCGGATCCTTTTTTTTTTTTTCTTATGTCTCCTTTTTCGTTTTTGTAGACAGTTTCCAGAATTCCCGCCAGGGATAAAGGACCTAATTGGATATTTTATGCAGTTTTGGGGAGTTTGTCGTGGTGTGTGTCGCTGAGGTTTAATTATATTGGGAAATGGAAATTAAGGCTTGGAGTCCTTGAAAATAATTTAATTATAAAGTATCAGGAGCAGGGATTGAACTTTGAAGCAAGGAAGAATTAGAGTTTGAAAGTGAGATAAGAAAAAGGGAGTGTTTTGGTGGCTGGTGGAGGAATTGTAAAGGAAACGGTGTTGGAAATGGTGCTACTGATTCTGTGGCTACGGATGCGAGTAGGTCCGATGAGGTAGCATATTACAAGGGCGCATGGAATCTTCTGTTTTCTTGGGTGTACAAGCTGTATAACTGAAGCTCAGTTATTTTATCCTTTCGATGCCATATGAGTTCGAGCTCGAAGACCTCAGAAGTACAAGCTCTGCAGGAGGCGTTGAAATATATGTACCTCGAGACCATACGCACTAACCAGTAAGGATGCAAGAGATGATACGTGCATCACTAAGCTTAACCTGCTTTCCCACTCCTAGCCTCAGTTGCCTTTGTATGGCAGGATAACTTAAAAGTCGGATCTGCAAAGATTCCGAGTGATACATCGAACTAAAAGGCCTGAAGGCGTCTTGACTGTGACGTAAAACTGGTTAACGTTGAAGAATGCCGGATTTAGTTACTCAAGGATGGCCAGGGGGCTGTCTTTCTACCTACTTTCGCTAAAATTTCGTAAGTTTTATGCGAGAATTAGCGAATACTACCACCCTAAGAGTCAGACAGCTGGAGGCACAATACAGCGAGACACGGGGTTGTCGTGGGCGCGTTTGCAACTATACAGACAAAGCAGCTAAATCGAGTCTAGCAGTAAAGAAGACCAAAACCAAGTACCTGCTGTTAACAGGAAGAGACGCGCAACATCGACGATATCTACAGAACATCACATCGCAGTGAACAGCTACGTTCATATATCTTCGAAGTAATAAGGGACTTTGCCTACTGAAGCTCTGCCGTTCACCAACACAAAGATCAAACGAGGGATAACTCTTGCCAGTCGCTGTTCTTCGGGCCGTAGTACAAAATCACAGCTCTTCATCCTCTTTTAGCCCGGACCACCTCATCACACTTCCTGGAGGGGTCTAGCAGTCTAGTACCTGTTAAGGGTTCGACTGTCGTTGTCCTTGTTATTTGGAGATGGAGGGTCGGGTGTGGTTCACTGCTCCGAGAAACGTCCTGTACTTCTTACAAACTCCAGAATTTCTTGGAAACTGTACCTTTAGGCTAATTCAGATCGGGCAGGACGTAGCTTCCCAGGTGTTTGTATCTTAGCACCACCGTTGCAGGTCATTCGCAGAGGAAGTGCTCGGTGCCTTCATTCTCTTCTCGCATACCAGTGTGTAGGCGTGTTTGTTCAGGTTGATGTGTCTGGTGTTCTTGGAGGGCACAACTGGAGGCAGTTAGCTAAACAGTCTAAGTGGAGTGGAGGCTTGTTGGTTGAGGCCCAGGTTCACCTCCAACTGAAGCGCCACCTAAGTAAGTAAGTAAGTGTCCGCTGTACAGACCGACTATCTTTCTTAATTGCCTTCTGCCTAGACCGAGCACCACCTTTCCCTAACGAGAGCAGGGGTACTCAGTCATGGATTTGATAGCTTTGCGGGTGTGCAGTCCTTTCCACATGTTTTCGTGGTGTTTTTTGGGGACGAGCTGCGGGATGCAGTTTCAACAAACTTTAACGCTGCTCCTATGGCTGTATGCGTATCCATGTTTCCCGCCCCATTCCTCGGCAGTTAATCCGCGGCTTCGTCCTTTGGTATATTGAGGAGGTTGCCAAGATATTATGTTTTTCCTTGCATTCCTTTACCAAATGCTAGTTGGTTCTTGGGTGCCATTAGGGCTGCTTGACCGTTTGAGCAGATGCTAATGCTGTTACCTTGGGTTGCGGTACTGAGTAGTAATTCCTCGCCCTTAAGTGTACCAAAAGCCTTTCTTAAACGACAATGACGAACTATTCCAGATGGACTGCGTGATTGAGTGTTGACCTTCAGCAGTAGGACCCCGGCCCCGATTCTTCATCGATGGATACACTGTATAGGGAGTATATGGAGTAATTTGTCTCCCTGGCTGCTGTGGGGGTACTGGATGGGGATCCGGTAATTTTTAGGCACGCCATACTGGGCATTCGGTAGCAGTGAAATGGCGTATTTCTTCTCTACTGTCAGCAACCATACAAGCACTCCATAGAGTAGTATAGGCCTGATGATGCAAGTGTCAATCCAGCAGACATGGTTCGGTTTCCAATCCAACGTTTTACCAAAAGCCCTACGGCACATCCAGTACACCCTTCTGGCTTTTGTGATTCTATTTTCTAGCCTTTATCTGACTCGTTGTCCACGATGACCTTAAGATACTTTATTCCTCGTTTTTTAGGTCCAAGTGTACACCCCCTAAAAAGGGGGCCGGGAGTCCCCTAGATTATATCTTCTTATGCAGAGTATGGGCGCCGTGGCTCAAGTGGTTAGTGCGTTGGATCGCTGAGCGTGAGGTTCGAGGTTCGAATCCCAGAGAACACCAAAAAGTTTTTCACGGTCCCACCTCTCGCGAATGTCTGACAAACGTCCGAGAGTAATAACTGTCAAGAGAAATCTTCTCAATTTGCCTTTCGGATATGGCTCTAAACTGTAGGTCCCTTCCAATTGTGTGAAAAATATAACACGCACAACACGAATGGTCGCGAGAAGCTAGGCCCTGGACCACATTCGGTCCGTTGCGCCAAGAATTTGTATTTTTTGTATGCAGAGTATGATGTCTGTCACTTCAGTGTTGCCACCCAAGCAGCAGCGGTTCGTCCACCTTTTTGTGAAACTCAGTGCTGACTACATGAGCTCACCCAGTGTATTCGAATGTTTCCTCGTAATTAAGACTGCGAGGTTACCAGCATGAGCCATACATTTGAATCCATTACTTTCCAGTGATTTCACCGTCCACCGTCCACCGCCAGTATCCACAACAAGGAAGAAAGAATTCCCTCCTGAGGGTCCAGTTGTGGACTCAACCTTCCCTGCTTTCACTACCTAGATCAGCTATTCCGCGGTTGGATAGGATGTGTCCAATGAAATTATTTATGGAAAGTCGTAAATGCTGTGCCTGTAGAGGGCTTCCAGTAATCCACTTCTGGGACGCAAGCGCTTCAGTTGATCCATTAAGGACTTTTTCAAGGCCCTGCTTCAGTCTTGAAAGGTGCTTACTAACCTCAGCTCCAAATATGTCGAAGTAACTCAAATAAGAGTGGGCGCCGTGATGGACTACTCAGTGTGAGGTTCGAAATTCTAACGCACAACACAAATGGTTGCAAGAAACTAGGTCCTATGTCTGTCGCGCTTAATTGTACTTATAACGCAAATAAGGCTTCCGCTAGCCTGGCTATGGATGTCACCGTTGATTCCATCGAGGGAACTCCTCTGCTGCGCGCCCTCCTTCTGAGGACCCCTTGTTAGATATCTGAGCCGCAAGAGCTGCAAATCAACTCAACAAATGATGCCTCGCCTGATATATGCGTGCTAAAGTTAACCCGTCTAAGCTAGCGCTGGCCTGAGTGCCCAGCCTTATATTTACCACCAGAATCTGCATGCGGTCACGGAGCTATTCAGCAGGAGGTGATGATGCGTCAAGAAGTTTCAATGACGAGTGATACGAACAGGAATACTCCTGGCTGCAGAATCTTCGAAAACCGGGATGGACAATGTAGTAGAGGAAGGCCTCGCATAAGAAGAAATTGCCCTCAACTAACTTCAAGTGCATAACTGGACGCAGTTAGTCCAGGACCGTGCTAATGGGAGAGACTTGTTAGTTGAGGTCAAGGTAAGCCTGCTACTTAAGTACGTAAGTACCTGCTTTTGATTCGTTTCTATTTCTCTGAAGCCTTGTGGAACTCACGACTCCGCATTACATCAAAGATGTGCCCCTTCATGCGCAGGAACCTTCCTGTGTTTGTATAAATAACGAACAATTGCGGACTAACACAGAGAGGCGTATCACCCATTAATAAGCTCACATACGATCTATTTTCACAGCCAGTGGTTCCTATAATGCGCACTCACGACAATCATCAATCAGCCCGCAAACTAAGCCTTCCTTGAGTTCATAAAGCAATAATTTTGAAATAATTTTTCGGTCTCAACTGACCCCACTAAATCTTCCACATCCCAATCCCCTGAAAGTCCTATTCATCTCCTCTCGAAACCTCCTCACAAATCCCAGATCTTGCATATTTAAAAATAGATTTATCCTTAGATCTATAACTCCACCACAATGTCTCCCACAAAGCACCCCCCCTCCCCCGCCAACAAAGTAATGAGTCAGAACAAATGAGAATCCAGTGTCCTTTACAATTGAAATCCTTACATATTCGTACGTCCCGTGGCCCCCCAGTCAAAAGTGCCTTCTAAATAGACTTGAAAATAAAATGAATGTCCTTCGCATAGAACTCCTCGCAATTTATTGTATTTATTCAAATAAATAACCAGATACACATACAAACAAATACCAGGACACGCATACGCACACAACACAGAGGGAGCCACTTAATTTAATTTTCCCCTTAACAGTCCGCATGACTGCCCTGCGTTTTACTCGTCCTTTTTCTTTATTACCAATAAGCTTACCATTTAAATAACCTAATTGCGTATCCTATCCTAGACTAGGTTCATCAAGATGGACGTTCAAAAAAGCTGGGAGACCATGAGTGGGGGAGGGGGTGCGGCAACCAAACAAAATCCCCACACAATCTATGAGTGTAAGGCAACCCAGATACCCATCCTTCGATTGTTTCTTACTTTATTTATGAAAATTGCCAGTTTTTGGTACAATGTCCTTGCCTACGACATAACCACTTTAATATCGTAAGCAGGGATCGAAAAATACACACACACACACACTAGAAGAAGAAGAGAGCAAAAATTAAATTTGTTATTAATGTGCACGGAGAGATAAAGTTAATTGTTTTATAGTCGCAAGGATATACGTATAATGGCGGATGGATGGTGATATCATCCAGTGAGTTTCTGGTGTGCGTATGTGAGTGTCTGTTTTGATAAAGTGTCACGTCACTTGCAGTGTGATAGCAGTAATTTAACTAATTATCAGAGAGTACTTCATCCAAGCACCCAGAGTATCCTACGGGAGGGCAGGACTTTCAATTAAAATTGCCCCTTAACCGATGCGGCCATAGGTAGGTCCGGTTTATAGCCCAAACATGACACCGTACACGACAATGTCAGGTGACGGTAATACAGGTAGCATGAGTGTCTTAGAGTTTCTATAGGATACATACATCTATCACTGGAAGACGATGAGTTTGAGTCCTTGTCTATCTATCGATGTGATGTGCTACCCTTAGGAACGTTATTATGTGTGTGTGTTACTCGCATTTTATTGACTCTAACTTTATTTTGAGTCTGCTGTGCATCGCTCCCGTTTTCTATTTATGGGTCATATCCTGGTGTACAGTATAAGAGAGTAGCGTTAGAGGATGCCTGTAAAAATCTAACTGTATAAGGTAGCAATTACTTTTCTGGAGAAAGAGAGCGAGATAAGCTTTATGACATTTATCTTTATTACAATTTTTTTTTTTTTTTTCTTCTCGTCCTCATCCTTTGTGCTTTGCTTCATCTCATATAGAGTCTTGGGTGTGTGCATCTTTTGGTAGAGAATTTTTGTTTTCCTACGTCTTTCCGGATGACAAGGACGACAGCGACGACAACGACAACAACGACGACAACGTCGACGACGACGACGATGATGATGATGATGATGTATCTCTGTCTCTAGCCAGGCAATGGCTGGTTATGACAGTTTACTGTTTTGTGGATGGGTATACAGGATACTTTAAGGACAAATATTTATAAAATGGTGTTGTTAACCTGCTCTTCAAGTTGGTTTTTATGCAGTTAATTCTGGAAATGGAATTACTGTTGTTGTTGTTGTTAGTGGTGCTACTTTTTAAGATGAAGATGAGAGTAATATTTTTTTTTATCATTTGTTAACTACAACATAAGTAACTTCGTGGGAAGTTCCTTTTTTGCCAGGGTAATGAAAGATTATTAGGTGACTAATAAAGTCCTTTTAATGGACTGATTTACTTTATAGTCTAGGAAGGTCATTAAAAGCATGAGACTGAGATGTCGAATTGTAAGGATACGTTCGGATAGATCTGGTGTAGAGGGAAGGGTAGTGGACTATCCTCAACTGTCCTATAAGGACAGACAATCTTATCATTCGCAAGGTTGATTTTGAGCAAAAGTCCTGTGGAAAATTGAAGTTTAATCCCAATTAAATCCCGATACATAGGATTGGAATTGGCATTAACCTTGAAACTGTTACCACACATCAATTGTCCTTATTTTACGTCCAAGTGGTAGCCCTTGGATACTGGTCTTTGTCCACCCGGACTGTGGTTCCCAGACTTATAAGTGCAAGTGTTGATCAACAGAAAATGGCGACATCAACGGACGAATTCCTTTGATGGAATCAACGGTGGCGTCAAGGTTTCCAGAACGATAACAACGCCTTACCTAGGCTACCTCGACATATTTGGAGCTCAGGTCGATAAATATTTTCCATTTACTAGTCAAGCCATCAAGAGATGGTGGCTGAGGATTCCTTAATGGTCCATCGGCAGCGCTCACATTCCCGAAGTGGGTCACTGGCATGGGTTATATGTAGACTGGCCCCTCGTCCTAGGGGTTAACTTTCCTACGACGAAAAACAATTCTTTTAAGCGATGCCTCAACATGCCTCTGATAATGAACCCCCTCACATACATATGTATGCATGTATGTATCAACAAGACCCGGAACGTCAAAGGACTACGACTTAAGGATATGCACCTGAAGCGTACACACACTTAAACCTTCCGGTACTATTGTGATCCTCACCAGGTGCATATTCTACAGCACCAGTCTTATCTGTGCACACGTTCCTCCCGAAGGAGGTTGGAGATTCCATCGAGGAGGAATTCTACGACCTCCTGGAGGGAGCCTACGGACTCGGTGTATGTTACAAAAATCATGCTCGGGGATCTCAACGACAAAATCGTTAAGGAAACTCCTTCGGCATGTTTGATCGACAATCACATCATCTATGACATGACAACAGATAAAGGCTTCCGACTAATTGACTTTGCAGCAGCACGTACTACTGTGATAGGTAGGACTAGGTTCTTAGCCTGGCGCTTCCCAGACGATTAATTCGCCAAACATCACGAACACGTGATAATCGATGCAAGACAGCATCCAACATCCTGGGTCAACGTCGACTCTGAATATTTTCTTGAAGCACCCAAAATACAGAGCTCGACTGTCCAATGGGAAACAGCTGCCAACCGACCCAGAAAACAGAATTTAACGTTGGACGCCTTGGCATGCATGGATAAGCTAGAGACTACAGAAAGCGCCTGATCGAGAGACTCCTCACTATTCTCTCACTATCCACAAGCTCCAATCTGTAGAACCAGTATCGCGATCGCGACATCATGAAACAGGACACCGAGATCAACGTTGAATACTAGCCACCACCCAAAAAGAATCCGTGATATGTTGATGCGTACGCCAGAGAATGCGCACAAACAAACGCTGCAGAGCAAAAAAGGAACAGTGAAGGAGAGTATGGAGCCAGAAGAAGGAATGTGAAAAAAATTCTGCGCAGAGAGAGAGGGGAGTAGTCAGTCCCCAGTCGCAGTCTTCCAGCTCAAGAATATCGAAAAGTCCCGCGGTAAACACAACGTCCGTTCCAAAGCTAATCAACTGGCAGCTGGCTTTACTTCCGCCCGAAATGTGGGCCAGCAGGCGTCTTTATGGCAGAACTTGGGGGCTCAACCCTAAAATGATATACTGGTTGTATACCATGATGGTAAGACCTATCCTTACGTACGCTGCTGTCGTCTGGTGGCCAAAAACTCTTGAACAGACAACTGCAAATAAGCTACAGAAGATTCAGGGTATTGCCTGTCTAGGTATAATAGGTGCAATGCGCACCTGCCCAACTACAGCACTAGAGGCCATAGTAGGGCTCTCACCCTTACAAATCTCCTTTAGGAAGACGGCTGCTGGATGTGCCATCAAACTGCAGCTTGAATATAAGTTTAAACCAGAGGACCATGTGGGTCACCTGAAAATACTTAACTTAATCCCAAATATGAACATGTTTCTGCCCATCCCAGACACTATGGTGAGGGAATACAGTTTTAGTCAACTTTTTAAGGTAGAAATACCAGACCGCGCCAAATGGGCCAATGGTGCTCTTGAACGAGACGCAAATAGCTTGACCTGGTACACTGACGGATCGAAAATGGATTATGGAGTTGGAGCTGGCGTCCTTGGACCCACGGTTTTCCAGGCAGAAGTCCATGCAATTGAGATCTGCGCCGACCTAATATCCAAAAAGGGTATTAAGGGCGCCAAAATTCTTATCCTTTCGGATAGTCAAGCAGCACTACTAGCGCTATCCTCTAATACGATGGACTCTATGACTGCCTTACAGGCCCTGGCCAGACAAAATATGGTAAAACTTGGATGGGTACCCGGTCACCAAGGTTTTGTAGACAACGAATCGGCGGATGAACTAGCTAGGGCTGGATCAGAATCCGCGTTGATAAGACCAGAACCGTACTGCAGAGTCAATTAGGCTGCTGCTTAAGGGCAAATTAATGACTGGGAACACCAACTTCCTCATGACCACTGGGAAAATGTCCCTAGTCTAAGACAATCCAAGCGTCTAATTAAGCCTTACTCCTACAAGGAAATCCTTAACTTAGATAAGGAGAGCATTAGGAAATTAGCAAGCTTCCTAACTGGCCGCTGCTGCCTGAGATACCACCTTAACAAGATGAGAATCTGTGCCAGGTTACGGATTGTCGATTCTGCCTCGAGGATGATGAAACATCCGAACACATTCTCGGCGAATGCCCGGCACTACACTGGCTAAGGAAACGTACTCTCCACAAGGAGATACTTACTTCAGTGGAACTGAAAAGATCCACTACGCGGCCACCACGGAATAGTGAAAGAAACCTAGTCATCAAAGCACAGGAAATGGTAGATGTCTTCAAGCATCACTTGCAGCAGCTGCTAAATGGACATCATATAGAGAGAGTGGCCAGAGTCCAGTCAACGATATATCAGTTGCTCATCCAGGTATAGAAGAGGTCGGTGCGGCATATCGCTGCTAAATGTCGCGTACAGGATCCTATCCAACAAAATATGTGAACCACCCTTTCTGCAACACACTCATCGGCAGATCGACGACGGACCAAATTTCTGGCAGTTCTGCTGCGGTTCCACATGCTAGGATGGCGAATGGAGAAGATGACACAGTCGGGAATCTTATGAGTTTTGTATCAGGATGTGGATGTACTCTGGCTCAGCCACATCGAGTGAATGGGCAATAATGCTCCAGCTGAGATGATCTTCGAATCCCATCTCCTGGCTTCGAGACGACAAAGAACATCGAACCTCTGTTTTAAGGATCAAGTTATTCCGGACTGCAAGCAGCCTGCGCAGATTCAAAGAAAATGGAAGACTGTCAGGTGCCCTATACGGTCTACTGTTACTTTGCTTTGTTACTCTAGAATGTGGCAAAAATATTTACCACCGCCAAGGATCTAGAGAAACCCTTGGGAAATGTACCGTACACACTCAGTTAAAGAAAGAGATCTTGGATGTTAATATTTTGACAGTCGGAAAAACTGAGTGACGGCCAACGTAGTGGATCGTAAAGGAGCTTACGTCGCCGTGTGTATGGATTGTATTCCACTGAGACAACTGGTAATAAGCACCTTTCATGTGGCCGAGACGTTTATGACCATGTGTCCCAGCTCCATCGAGTTTTTCCCTGATTGCAGCGATTTCTTCTCTGTCTTCGTACAGCCTTGGGATCTACACACCTACCTCTCTTACCATATTCCATGCAGTGGACCTATCGCTCTCTTGTAGTGGGCATTGGTATCTGTCCTAGCGCGGATACCAACGGCGTGGACTTCAGTCTGGAACACGTTGGGGCACATGCAGTTAAATATCGAGACCTCGGTGTTGGATCCAAAGACGCCAGCTTCAACTCCAGATTCCGTATTTGATACGTCGGTGAACCAGATCAGACTTTTTCAGTCTAGCAGCAAATCGCCCTTAGGCCTGTTTACAGCACTGTCGAAACAGTGTTCCGTGATCATAATGTCGAGGATAGTACAAAACATGTCCTATCGACGAACTGAGTCGAGTATTTGTAGGTGTCCCACAAGATCGCCTAGTTTGGACTTGCATTCAGGCTGCACATCTAGCAGCTGTCCTCCTAAAGGAGGTTTGTAGGGATGACAGCCGAAAACAGATTCTAATGCTGCCGTAGGGCAGGTACGCATAGCACTTGTAATGACGAGACAGGCTACACTTTGAAACTTATATAGCTTGTTGCCGTTGTCCGTTCAACTATCATTGAACACCATACGATGGCCCCGAATGTGATAGCCAGTGTATCATTCTGGGTCTGAAACTCCAAGTTCTGTCGTACAAGAGCCTACTGACCCACAAGGCTCTAGTGGCAGGCTCAGTGGCGGAATTGATGTGTGCATTCCAGGTGAGCCGGGGTGTAGAATTTTTTTTCGTTTTCGCAAAGAAACACCCTGCCTAAAGGCCTGTTTTGACAGCATCCTTCCATTTGTGACCAGTCGATATTTGAAAAAAAATTTCAGATGTCTGCCGAACTCGCATTTAAAAGTCACTAGGGCGAGTGCCACCTGGCAATGACATCACTATAAAGCACCCTCTAGGTTCACAGTACGTAAAACAAAGAAAATTTTGACAGCTATGACAGCTGATGACACTTGCCTCTCCATAACTGTCAAAACTTCTCCATTCAAAGTGAAGTTTCTTGAGTCTCATTTAACTGTCAGCATGACACCCAGATCGGCAATGATTCGAAGCTGGACAGAGTTTCACTCACATGCCCATAACTTCCTTATCAATGCCAACACCCTCCTAAAGGACTCGCGCTTCACCAAACATGCCACACTACAGAGTCCATTTAAATTAATTAAAAAACTTGGCCTCTTCGTTTAGCAGCTATGGAAAACTTTTATGACGCAACTGACACCCTGATACTGACGTCGCGTTATAAAAGTAGCCCTAGACATACTCTTAGCTCGTCTAATTTTTTGACATCGTTTACACTTTAAACTTCATCCTTCCGATGCATTTCTCTTCACATTTCAAACTCTTTTCCTTGAGTCTTGCGTTTTTCAGTCTCAAATCGAGTCGATGGAATGTGGAAAAGTTTTTGAAGTGTAGAGTCTTTAAGATAAGAGATTTTCCATACCACTGTATGGCGTACATATGTATCTACATAACGTACATCGGGCTTATACACTTTGGTGTTTTCCTTGGCATGTGCCATGATTCATCACGAAGATGTCAGAAGGAAAAACTTTATCCTGGGGTGCTACTCCATTGAGCTGCATGATGTGGAGATGTTCGAAAAACTTCAGATTTTGGATTCTCCTTCGATGTTGTCGATCTTCCTGTATTTCACTCAAACGATGGTAGTTTCAAGTGGGAGCCACTCCATCAGGACCGGAAGGATATTTCCAGATTTTTGTGTGTGTGTGTGTGTGTGTGTTTTTTTTTTTTCAAAAGAAGGAAGACAAGTTTTAGTGTGTTGAAGAGGAAGATACCTGAACATGAACAGGATATGAGTGGGAAATTAGTTGGGCTATCAACGATGAAAGTTATCTTCAACGTTTGTCTTGAGCAGATGTTAGTGATCTGAGTGAGAAGAGCTTTGGGTGGCTAAGAAGAAATAAAGTAGGATACTCGTAGATGGTGTTTGGGGTTGAAAACTTGGACATGAGTGAGCGTATATATCGAAGCAGGATGCATACAATTAAGGATAGCAGTTCGAAGAATAATCGTGGATCCGGAATGGATTGTGTGTTGTTCCGTCACCTTTTGTACCGTAGCTTGACCACATCAGCTTCACCGTATCGTCTACAAAAGATTTCCAGAAAAGTCTCCGACTCCTGCCACATGACGTGCTTGAGATATCTGAGCTCCAAGTACAGAAGGCACTGTCTTCAATAAATCCGTCCAGCTACTGACGTACACAGACAATATCGACATCGTTGGTTGATGCCAGCGCGCAGTAGTAGGGGCTTTCAAGGCTAAATATTGAAACAAGTTGGTCTTGAGGTGAACGAGGGCGTAACCAAGTGTGTAAAGGACGTTATCTCCAAAGAAGGCACCATCTGTCTACCACTTATGACGAAACGTCATTGTCGGTAGCCTTAACTGCGAGATAGGTTAGGTTATTGCATGCCTTTTTACGAATGAGAACAGTGCTCATTTAGACCACCAGTTTGGGTCTATTGGGCCCAATTCATTTATCCCGTGAGCGCTGTAAAAAAAAGGAAAACGAGGATATAAGGTAAAGTCCATTGGCTCAACATTATTTAAGTCCTCCAGCTCCGCGAAGTAGTAACTACCAAGAGTCTTCATCCTTCTGAGGAATAGGGTGGGACAGTCACACAGCGGGTGATGAACAGATTCGAATCCTTCCTTCTGCTGTACACCGAGGGACTCCACATGGGTACCCTGCCCCTGCAAGAAGCAAGCTCATCAGCCTTTTCGTTTCCTGTGATATCCATATGCCCTGGTACCCAGCAGAGGGTCACCGTATTGACTCTGGATATCTCGGTAAAAACGATTGTCAAAAGCCTCGACCTGATTACTAGAGCCTAGAGCCTTACCAGCTGCTTGGCTGTCTATGAACTCGTATTACCATCGATGCTGTTTCCGAATATGGTTTCCGCATCCTGGTTAATGAGAGTGATTTCGGCTTGGAAGACACTGCGGTCGTCCTCAACTCTACAGGAACGGTTTGCTCTTTAGGCTTCGCAAGAAACTCCGGCTCCTGTGCCAAATTCGATTTTGCAAGCGTCGGTATAGAAGGCGACGTCGACGCCAATAATTTCTGTCAGGAATTCTGATAGCAAATTTCCTCTCAAAACCTAACATCGGGTCCTTTGGCAGCCTGCCACCGGGATAGTATTGAAGCATGGCCCTAAGGGTTCGATATCCATAGTCGGCCTTCCTTCAGCCTTACAGCGATTGTGGCCGCCAGACTGCTGCAATATAGGTCGCGCGGAATAAGACTAAGGATAGCTTCGAATGTCGCTGTTGGTGTTCTTCTAGGTAATTGACCCCATGAAACCGAAGCACGCTGCTCTTTGGATTTTAGTTAGGCTTGAAAGCTGGTATTGCTTCCCAAATACCTTCCACCTTACCAGCGAGTCATATGTTAAAACCGCTGTGTATAGCCAGTACACCACAGGTGGTTTGAAGCTCCACTTATCACTGAACGCCTTCCTTCATCTTTCGTTCATCAATGTTATCCTTCCAGTTTAGTTTGGAATCCAAGATGACACCCAAGTACCGAGTAGAGCTTAAGATACTCAGCATATCGCCCTAGATATCCGGGGGTCTGAAGGTCTTCGTACCTCCGTCTGTAGGGGCAGTGGACCAGTGGTTTGTGCGTTGGATTACTGAGCGGGATGCTTCGGGGTTCGAGTCCCAGAAAACACCAACACGTTTTTTCACGGTCCCATGCCTTGCGAATGTCTGACAAACGTTCGAGGGCAATAACTGTCATGAGAAAGTTTAAGAAAAGAAAGCCTTTCGGATATGGCTCTAAACTGTCGGTCCCTTCCATTTATGTGGAAAAAATATAACACGCACAACACGAATGGTCGCGAGAAGCTAAGCCCTAGGTCACGTACGGTCTGTATGGCCTAGGTTGAGTCTATCACTTAGGACCGGAGGAACTTTCACTCCATCTTTCGAGGTTCCTCCGCAGACCCTCTTCCGAATGGTAGCATCTCCTAGCGCTGAGTTGATTGTTCTTACTTTGAGCATAATCGAGATCCAGTTGCAGAGGCTGGTACTTAGCTGAGCTCGTAGTAGTCCCATTCTTTGGACTTCTTTCTCCTCCACGACCTCCCAGCCCTTCATGTCAGTACACATGCGGTTCAGCTCCCTTTCAGAGTTTAAGATCACGAACTCCGGCTTTCGTGAAGTGCTAGACGATAAGCAGAATAGCAGATTGGGTGCTTTAAATAATTTTTTTCCTCAAAGTTTTGATTCTAAGTCTGAGGGGGCCGTATGGAACACAATCGCGAACTCTACGAACTGTGCCAAGATGCGGAGGCAGTCTAATAGGCCATGGTTCGTCGACTACATCGGCCACATCCAACGCAAAGATTGGGATTGCGATGAAGGCAATACCACAGGAACATATCACCTTTTTCATGGACAGCCAGGCAGCGATGAAAGCGATTCCTGATATCGAAATAAAATCAAAGTTTGTGAAATGCTATCTTGAAGAGCTTAAGGTTCTTGGAACACCGCACAAGGTAGCGCTCTTCTGGGTCCCTGGACATGAAGATATAGCAGGTAATGAGAGAGGCCGACAAATTGGCCAGAAGAGGTTTGTAATCTACATCAGAAAAAGCCGATACCTCGGTGTTCATCCCGCATTGCACATGGAGTCTCGAGGCAGGGATTAAGGCGGTAAGGGAGACTGACATCAAATAGTCCTCCCCAGACAATTATGTGATCACAAGAATGATATGGACTTGTTTCAATAAGAATAGGACCGGCAGGATTATGCAAAAAGATAGGAAATCCCTTTCAATCCTAATAGGAGTCTTAACAAGGCATAACATTCTTTCTCCGCCACTGTCCAGGTCTTATCTACCTTAGATTCAAATTTCTCGGGCACTTCTTTCGTGACCTGGAAGAATTATCTAAATCTCTCTAAGAATTTGATTTCTCTCAATAGATGGCATATCGGCACCACAATAGGTGTCATCACTGGACAGTGTCCAATATAGGCAAGCATGCTACAAACCTAGGCCTCTTTGCGAACGACTTTTGTAGAAGCTGCATGGATTGTTTCTGCCCAGCTCTCTCCCGTAGAAGGAAGCCTCACTTAGGAGCCCCCTAGAGGGCAACGATATAGGCGACCTGATGAATACTGACATTAAGAGCCTCTTAGGTCTCAAAATGGTTCAACGAGTAGGGAGACAGAAACTTTCTCCCATGATCCACGTAGTATCACAATGGACCTACCATTGGTCTAAGTGTGTTGGCGACTCCTAGCTGGCAGCCACTTCAAGAAGAATTATGCAGCACACTAGTCAATGACATCTTGAACTACATCAACTGGATGGTTTGCTAGTTCAGAGGAACCCATGTCTGTAGAGCCAATGGGCAAGGGACATCTCTCACAATGGGTATCGCAATGGGTCTGTAGTGACCTGAGTGTGGCGTAGCCTTACCTACCTTACCTACCCACCTACCTAACCTAACCAAAGCCTTCGACAGCAGGTACAATATTTAAGCTATTGGTAAAGGAAAATCACATTGGACACATCTCTGGCCGCAGTGATAAGGATCTCTTGCACGGTGCTAGAGAGCTCTGTGATATACTTCTCCCTGCATCTGTGCTTAACAAAAGCGGTATCCTGTGACAAACCAGAGAATTATCTGATGTAAGCATGAAAAAAAGTCATTTAAGCCTATTAGCTGTATCGCCTTGTAACTCTCAGAGCATTAGTCCTTGTGAAAACCATCAGATGAATCCAAGTCGGTTAAGGGAAGTGCATTACTGCGAGGTAAGTGCACCATTTCAAACCGAATTTCGAAGGAACACCTCTGACCAATTTAGTCCCCTGGCTATGCATCCCCCAATCAGCTCCATGCACACTTCATTAGAAAGCCATTAGCTGCAGGCACACACAAGTCAAAATCGATTTTCTCATTTCAGGCACCGAAATGCTTTTTACAGATAAGAAAAATGCGCCGCTCTAGGGCCCGCCATACCTCCCCATCCTGCTCACTCGGTAATTATCAATTAGTAGATATCTCGACTGTTTTTTTTTGGTTTTTCTTAGGTTGATTTACGCACCCAATTCAGCGGTTGAGATATAATTCCCCATAAAGAGCTACGCTTTTAATGTTCCACCTTTTAGTACACAGAGACAACAAATTACTGGCATTATACTGGGTTTTTATGCCGCCCATCATTTTCAATATCCACCCGCCTTGCCGAGGAGTAAATCTCCTCACTTCTCACGGCCAACAATAGAGACACAGTCTTGTTGGGGTACCCTTCGCAGAAAGGACCTTCACATAAATATCATTTTATATCACATAAACGAGCAGCGCGCGTATAAAATATCGGATACCGTCATCTAAATGAGTCCCTTAGTCCTCGATACGTTCCTTCTCGCTTTATCGCTTTATCTCTCTGTCTCTTACTCGTACTTTATTGATTAAAATAAATGAAAACGGAGAGAAGGAGAGGAACGGGGTCCTTTAGGTAGTACAGTCCATTAACACAAATCAATGTTTCCGGATCTTCGATCAACGATTATGATGATGATAATGACGACGGCAATAGCGGTAAGGGTGCGTATACAACTTGTGTGTGTGTGTGTTGGACGGCAAACGACACAACACAGTAGTCGTTAGATATTATGTCCAATTGAAAATGTAAGCACAAAATGACAGCTCGTTAGAAGCTGAAAAGCAGGATGAATGGCGGTAAGGCAGGCTGGTAACAACAAGAAAAGAATGAAATTCCTGGAAAAGTGATTTTTACCCCATGTGTCTTTTATGGACACAAAGGATATGCAGAGGTGGAGGCGGTAGCAGCCGATTAAGACGCACTTTTGTGTGTATGTTCCTTTTTTTTTTTTGTAGTCCTTTTGGGCTATTTTTCTCCTTTTGTGCTGTAGATTGCAATTTAATGGATAAATGAAAGGCAAAATGGTCCGAAACAACAAAAAAAAAAGGACGAAGGGAAACTGCCTAATGCGGTCATCGTTATGCGTACTTTTAGTGCTGGAGCTTACTATTTTCGAAATCGATATTTTGTCAATTGATTCGGATGGATTCTGGGCCAAGTGTTTGGGTATTTCCATAACGTTTTACACAAAAAAAAAAGAAGGAAATCCTGCATAACTGTAGTGCTTATGAGGGCTGTCATGTACGCATTCAGTTGTAGCCTTAGGCCAGATTATACCGGGCTTACAATGAATAAGTTGGGAGTCTTTACTTACTTTTCGCATTGTTATCCGTAATCCTTAGAGGTCTTGAAATCTGTGTACAGAATGCGGCGAATATCGGGCGACAAGAAACCCTAGTATTTAACATGTTATTGACTCAGACTAACCTACAGCACTGTAAAGCTGCCACTGCTCTTATCAGCGGCAGGCTTGCAGCCCGTGGTACAAAACCCCACAGAACAGCTATTCAGGAACCGTGGGTGTAGAAAAAGCGCATCTGTGGTCTTGGAGCCGTGCGTACTGCCACGATATTCTCTGACGAGCGGTCCAAAAGTCCCAGGACTTGTCTTATTGTATCGAACTCCCACTCAGCTGGACAGCTGGACAGTTCTGTGGCAAAGACTTGATCGCTGCAACCACAAGCTACGAAACGGACGGTAAATGGGAAACCTTCGTCGTTGCGTCTGGTTATTTGCCCTATGCCTCGGTTCAAACTTCCCCACCAAGGATGGTGACTGAGCTCGTTGAATATTGTGAGACCAGAAAGACTGGCCTTGTCTTGTCTGGGGCAGCAGCAAATGCAATGCTCGAGGAGATCGACTTTTGGATTTCAACAATTTTGGATCCCAACCAACTTTTGTTACGACGCGAAGGCAGGAGTTTATTGACTTGACCCTGTCCAACTGATACTTCAAGCCGATCACCAACTGGAGGGTTTAGCCAGAAGTTACTCTATCAGACCATAGGTACATCGAATTCCAAATCGAATGGGAAGTTGCAGGAGAGGAGGAATCCGAGGAGAACAAACTGGATACGATTCAGGGAGGAGATAGGCAGAGCTCCAGCCAAACTCAGAACGAGACGAAAGGCAGATGCGGCTGTTCAAGACCTGCATAGCGCCCTTACCAGATGTTTCGAACTGACGTGTCCGGTGATGAAACCCCCTGCAGAAGCTCCGTGGTGGAACTCAGAACTGCAGCGAAGGCGTAAGGAAACCAGAAAAATTCTGAATAGGTCCCTTAAGACTGGAATCTTTACCGTTCGAAACAAAAACAATATAAGTGGTTAATTCGAACTTCGAAACAAGCCGCTTATAGAAATTTTTGCAAAAAGAACGAAACCCTCAGTGAAACCAGGAGGTCGGTCAAAGTCCTCAGGAACGGAAAGCCAAACAGGCTCGAATCGCTTAGAAAACCTGATCGATTTCAGTCTCCTGCTGGAGACTCACTTTCCAGGAAATCAGGTCACCATCAGCTCGCAACCAATCTCTACCATTGAGGCTGTTAGCGGGCTGAGCCAAATAACCCGGCGTAGCTGGTATACTGCGTCGGTCGTCACTCATACAACTCTCCAAGGAAGCTGAGTACTTAGGAGTAATCCTGGATAGTACACTTCTCTGGACGAAACATGTCGAACTAAAGACCTCTAAAGTGCTGTCGTCTTCTTGCAGTGCAAGGGTGCCTTTGGTAAGACATGGGGCTTATCCCACAGGAAAGTCCTTTGGATCTGCACGTCAACGATAAGACTCCTCCTGTCATATGCGTCGGCTGTGTGGTGGAATAAGCTTTCACGTAAATACGTCACTGCTGCTTGCGCCAAACTCTAAGGAACGGTCTGTCTCGGCTGCTTGGGAGCTTTCCCCAGTACGCCTGGTTCTGCTCTAGATGCTTTGGTAAACCAGCCAGAAGTAGTCGCACTGAAGTTTTGATGACCTTGCGCGACGGCTGTCTTATGACCCCTGTCTAATGGTCATGCCATCTGATGCAATGACACCAGAATTATGGCTGCGATGCGAATTTGAAGACGACTTCCCTCATGTTCAGGACTGGCTTTGGCCAGAGTCTAAACCAGGAGTTTAGTCGCATTTTTACGGACGGCTCCAAAACTGGACAGGGGTCCGGCGCTGGTGTTTTCGTGGAATGCGACAACGTTAGACTTCATTTCTCATTGGGAAGGCATGCATCTGTCTTTACGGCAGAGGTATATGCCATCCTAATGGCTGCGGACTATATTGTGAGAAACAGGTGGAAGGGGCGAAATATCTGCATAATGCACTACTCAACCCCTTAACCCTCTCCAAAATAGTTCGTGAGTGCAAAACCTCTTTGAATTCGATCGGAAGGCTGAAGTCATTGAATCTCGTCTGGGTTCCAGGAGACAATGGTATAACAAGGAATGAGATCTCCGACGAAATTGCTGGACAAGGTTCAGAAGAGGCTTTCTCAGGACCTGAATCCACGTTGGGTCTGCCAGCGTCCTTGGTCAGGGCTTAATGAGCACAATCGAAGGTGGCATAGCTCTGCAGGATGTAGGCAGACGAAACGAATGGCCCCTGACGTCTGCAGGAAATCGGCGGTTTTCCTACTTCCCTCAGCCGGAACGACTGCAGACAACATACTGGCGTTCTTACGGGCCACTGCACCTTTGCCAAACACCTTAGTGTGCTAGGTTTAAGTGATACCCCTATCTACGATGGCTGTGGAGAAGGCGACGACGCGGCGGTACATTTCCTATGTGATTGTCCTGCTTTTGCTCGGATCAGGTGGCGGATTTTCGGTGCTGAGACGAAAAAAACATAGATTAAAATGAGGTTCTCCACCTGGTAGTACAATGGACCAGTTCTTAAGTCTGAGTGCTCCAGTAGGGTGTGCCCGCCCCGACAAAAAAAAATTTGAGGGCTGCACATTTAACGCAAAGTACATGCCTTTCTCACTCTGGCGCTTGATTTAGGTGTCCACGAAGTCCCCCAACATCTCTCTCCAACCGCGGTTAGTGGCATTAATAGCCCGCATAGTACTCTCCGAGTTAGAACCAAATTACGGATGAACGTCAACATTTCCCTGATCTCCGATATTAGATATCGCAGAACTACTAGGGATCGGAAGGTATCCGATGAACATTCCTTCTCTAACCATTGAAGACCAGTTTGGTCTAACGGACCTCCTTCCAAAAAGGATCAGTCTTTAGGAATTAGAGGAAGACCGATTGCTCCAAATGCAGGAGACAGCGAAGGATTCCTGGTTTCCCCCAAGACCACCTACGAGCTAGATACTCCTGGAAAGGAATTGACTGGCGCTCTGGATCACGCGATGCTAATCTCCTGCCCTGTTACGTGATCCAGGACCTAACTTCTTGTGACGATTCGAGTTGTGCGTGTTATAATTTTTCACACAGTTTAGACCCGTATCCTTTTCTTAAACTTTTCACGTGACAGTTATTACTCTCGAACGTTTGTCAGACACTCGTTCCAAAAGCCCAATAATCCTCCATGCGCACCAGAGCAACGAACTGAAGCAGTATCAATGACAAAACAAGTTCATCAGGACTCTTAGACTAATGGAGTCTTGAGTAAATGGACGAAAATGAAACCCTTTTGACTCCTGCCAACCACTGACCCCTAAAACAAACAATTTACTATCACCCCATACCATCTGCAGTCACTGCCATAAAAACGTCACTTACCCTACATGACAGCCGAAAAATTCGGAACAACCAGGACACACAGGACACACCAAATTAGAATCAAAACCAAACACAACCCTCCACTTCACCATTCATTCCCTGGTCAGGTCATCTAAATGCCATTACACTGAGCGCGTTAAGGAGAAAAAAATTACGACAGTGTCCCTGTCAGAAGGCGAAAAAACAAAAGAAAAAGGCAAAAACAGTCAAAAAGGAAGGAAAAAGTGACAAAAGTCAAAAATCCTTATCTCACCAATGGTTATTACCGTTAAATGGACTGCAAACAATGCCACTGACAAAATGGGCGACAACCAACAAACCAACCACCGATAGAGAGCAAGGACATAACGCAAATGAAATCGATTCTCTGAACCACCGTCTACCCCCTCCTTACCACACGCACATTTCACAAAAATCCATCCACCTCCAGGCGATAGCCATTAACTTTCTTTATCTCTAATTGAATTCATGGGAAATAACTGAACTTCACCAGCCCTTAAGTGTGCCAGCCAAGCCTTGGAATAGGTGCTACTGGTGAGCAATGATAATCCATTAAGGAGCCTGAATGCTTGCAGTAAAATCCTTCTGCCGGAACATGGAGTGTGGAAATTCAGTTCGGTGGTCGATCAGGATACTTTCAGGAGTACGACTACCAGTAAAATTACACCTTTCGATTGGTGATTTCAGGATGCACAGGATTGGAAACTTCGGATCCCTATCTCTGTGTGGGTGTGGATGCTGTAGCAAAATGCCACACAATGGAGATATCCTCGAAACCAATTAAACTCGAAATGATGTCCGTCGATGGTATACAGAAACGAGGGCGAGGAAATGCTGCCGTTTTGGAAGGACCTCCCTATCAACAAAGTCAGATTTGGTATTTGACTTTTTCATTGTTTTGGTCGGATTGGGAAATCATCTTAATCGAAATGATGCGGTTTCTGAAGGGTGTGGGATTCTATTTTGCCAGGACGACGACCGACACGGATAATCGATAAGCTATCGGGAGTTGGTGGGATACACATCAGATGCGGTGATGGTGCAGTGGTTCGGAATGGAAAGTGATTTGGTTCTGCTTATTTGATTGTCAGTTCCAACAGCACACTGGCTGATTGTAAAGCCACTGAAAGCAATTGAAATGTTAGGAGTCCTTGTGGCAGGATAGTTACTGAGTTTAAACCTTTTCTCAACCATTTTCAACCAAAACAAATAAAAAAATCCTTCCAAATGCAAGCAATTCCCAAAAAAAAAAGGAACCAGCCAATGAGTCATAGGATATCACGTGACCAGGTAAATAATTGCCACGGCCTGTTCATGTGTGTCCTGATCAATAGACTAGAAAATACAAATAAAGTCCTTTAAGCGTGGCGACCTACCAGAAAAAAGGACACACGTCGAAATTGGACAATTTAATTACGACCTCCGAGCACTATCAACTCGATGCATACTGTAAACTTTGGCCGGTCGCCCAGCAAACAGAAACCAGAAAAAAACACAAAAAAACCAACGACTCACTTGGAGTCCTTTTGACCGCAAAATGACCGAGCAAATAAACACACACACACACACTCGAAGGCATAAACAATAACAAAACAAAAAAAACAAGACCAACGAAACCAACCTGTGCATTCGTATCCTTACAAAACAATCGTTGAGTTATTTGCATTCTCGCTTGGCCAGGATACACAAGCGAAATGGATAAAATCGCCATCGCCATCGCCATCGCCAACGCCATCGCCATGGCCATACCCATTGCCGTCACCGTTTTGTGGACCGAAATCATTGCCTTTCGGCTGGCTTGACCTATCGAACCGGAACTTAACGGGAGAATGAACTTTTCGTGGGAAAAAATTTAAGCCGCGAACTCGAATGAAGTAAAACGGATCGAAAGAGGGTTTCACCAGCACTCCTGTCCCAGACCACGTGCACAGGCATATGCTTGTATGTTGTCCTTGTACCGGTGGCATTTTGGGCTGGACCGTAAGTTGCTTACTCACACCTTCTGTATCCGTTGTGTTGCGTGCGGTTTGTGTGGTACGTTTTTACCGTTGGTTCTCTGTGATTGTCTGTACGTCCTTTTTTTTGTGTTTCGATTCTTTTTCGTAGGTACATCGACCCCTTTTTGGTGGCCAATGGCCTGAAGTGGTTATGGAGTAGTGTACCTGGGACTGGGAGGTATGGTAATTCAGTTGTCGGTCAAGACATAGGATAGAGGCGAGGATAAATTATGCCTGCAAGTGTAGTTCCAACCACACTGTGTTGGAAAATGGTGCTCCTCCTAGGAGTAGGGACATTAATTACCCGCTGTGAAGTGATGTGACGTTGTGCCGGCATTTCTAGGCGTTATATACTCAGGCTTACAAACAGCTGGCCATTGTTTTGGAGGACATTGAGGTGCGAATAGATTTTGTTTTCCGATTTCAAGGATTCCGTTTGATAGTGACATTCAACTCGCTTGAGGATTCGCGGTTCATTGTAGGTTCGGGTGGCGGATTTATGAATCGAACTTTGTAAGGCCTTGAAAAATTTAGGTGTGTGGAGTCCTAAGGATAAAATTCATTGATGGGCGTATCTAGAGTCTCCATTTCCAGCTTACCGATTTTCCAGTTATTCATCAAAAGTTGGGGATTACTGATCCTGAAGATTTCCAGAATCGTTTCGAAATTTAAGGGTTCCGCAAGAATCCAGAAGTATGTTCGAGATCTGATTGGAATCTGATTGCTTGTCATGACCAAGCTGTACCCGTTGCGTTGCGTAGACGTTCCCAGGGGATATAGACTGAGTGATCTATTGTTCTATGGGCTGGGTCTAAACTTCATTTAGTCTTCCTGTTACCTGATTTACTGCTATGTCCTTGGCAAGCGTAAGGCAAAGCCTTATAGTTTAATGTATCAAATATCTACGTGACTATACGCTTTGTCCCGGTAGAGACAAAGATTCGCGGAAATCATTCTCTAGATGAGACTGGAAACCAAGAGATAGTCAACTCTCCCGTCCCTTCTTATCCTTGATTCTCATTTTTTCATATTCATAGGGTAGATCAAGGCGTCATATTACCTGTGCCGATGATCTAGGTGCTATCTCAGTAGTGAAAGGAGTACTCTGGTGATAAGACAGCGTTGTCTGTAAATTTCGCATCTCTGTAGAAAGTGAGCTTCTTTCTTCGTTACTCCTGAATCCAATTATTCCAAGTGTTTTTCTGAAGTGCTCACTGCGATTACTTTGGTTGCTTGTAGCAGGATGTCAACTACCCAGCACAGTTCGGACCCGCATGCTGGCTCACTTTATTGCTTCCAGCTTGTGACACGTAAGTTTTTTCAGAGTTCATTTTGAACTGGACTCCTAAATCGCGTCAGGAGTATTCTTTCGGCTTAGAGACTGAAATCACTGCCCAAATCCCTTACGACCCATCTAATAGAGACTACACGTCCAAACGACAAAAGTCGTAGGACAAGTCTTTTACGGATACCAAAAGGAAAAACGTTGCTTAGCACAGTCTCTGTCCCCATTTTTAGGAAGCCTTTCAGCGAGGTATTCTAGCATCATACCTTCTACGATATGGATGGCATGTGGAAGGATAAGAAAATTAGAAGAAGCGATAATCAAGGTCTACACTGGTGTGAGAATGTCTTGCCTAGATAAACCAAATAGCAAGAGAAGGCTTAGAAACCGTCTTTACCGGCCCGGAACCATTCTGTGGGCTGTGACTGCATACGATGTGGAAGAAGAAGAAAAAAGGAGAGAAACTTTGTGAGGAATAGCCGAAGCTAAAACAAGTCAAGGAACTTTTCGGGAACTAAAAGGAGTAAGGTTTGTTTAAGCCTTAAGAAGAATCGGCGTCGCTTCCTTAGGGAGCACATCAGAAAGCTTAGGTTATGTAAATGGGTGCCCTTGTTGATACGATTGTCAACGGCTCACTTAGACCACAAGGAGTCCATTGTGCCCAATATTTAAAAACCCTGGGAACCTAAATATCAATCCTCGACGGCTAAGTTAAACCACCGAGATAAATGTATAAATCTCAGGAGTTTGCTTAGCTCAATGTTACCTACCTCGTCCAGTTCTGAAAAGAAGTAACTGCCAAGAGCACGTCTTCTTTTAGTGGCCAGCTCTGGACAGTCACAATGGAGGTGACGAACGGATTCTATTTCCTCTTCGTCCCTGCAGCTGCTGCAGTAGTCGCTGTGCGGTAATCCTAGCCGTCACACAGTGTCCTGTCATGACGCCAACAGCTATTCAGATATCCTTTCGACTTAGTTCCATAAGATTGATAGATCTCTTTTTGTCGTAGACTGGCCATAATGATTTGGCTGTTGCGCATGCATCTAATCGGTACCAGCGTTTATCGGCCTCCTCAATGGCCTCGATTTCTATCTCCCTTTGCAGTGTACTGAGTGGTATACTAGGCTCAGAGAGGGCCCGTGAGGAGTTCTTAAGCGACCATTCTCCGGCTAGTTCGTCCGCTTTTTCGTTACCGGAGATATCCGTGTGGCCACGTACCCAACACAGGGTCACCTTATTGGCCGCTGAGATGTCATTCAGTCGCTTTTTACGGATTTTTACGAGCTTGGATCTCATCGATGTGGACTGCAAAGCCTTAATGGCTGCTTGACCGTCGACATATATGCTGATTATTTTTTCTGAAATATTTTCCTCAATAATCATATCCGCAGCTTGTTCAGCTTCAGCTTGGAAACACTGCACCTGTCCTCAAGTCTAAATGATCGAAATGTGTTTCGAGACTCACAGTATACGCCGGCACCCGTACCAGCGATCATTTTAGATCCGTCGGTGAAGATGGCCAGTTCATTCTCGAAAGGGACTCTGCCTTCATTCCATTCCTCTCTGCTAGGAATTCTAATAGAGAATCTCCGGTTGCAGTTTGGTAGTGGGATGATGTAGTCCGTTTCGATTTTGGCACTACGAAAAGGTTTAGCTATCCATAGATCGGCTTCCCTTAGTCTTAGTGCAGTTTTAGACATCCATATCTTGTACCGTTAACAGAGCTTTAGGCTTCTCTGGCACCTCGTCTAGTGCAGCTCCCGCCCAGGTGTTGACTCTATTGGCGAAATCATAGGACATCTGGTTTTGCAGTTGAGTTTGCTGATTGCACGTTTCCAGTTGGTGAGACGAAACGTTGGAGTAGCTGTTCCAGTGCACCCTCGAATATGATCGAAGATCGCCTTGGCTAATGCCTTCTCGATCAACTTTCCTTGTTCGAAGGTGTACTGTCCGCTGCGCTTGCCAAGGTTCAGTACAGTAAGCTGTAGAGCACCGCAGGTAACCCCGCTAAACTGAACCACCATATTGGCCTTTATCTTCTTCGCTAGAGCGTTGGCCTCTTCTTGAAATTGTTCCCTTTTAGCTGTTAACAGTTACCTTTTGTCTTTAGCCAGCACAGGCGGTCCACTTTTATGCCTCAGGTTCGTCTTAGCGACAACTTCCTCCAGTGTAGCTTTACATCACGGGGTCCGCCTTGTCAGCGCCAGTTCCTTGTGGCTTGTCATGGTGCATTTTGGTTGTTTTGTTGCTCGGGTTCTCCTTAGCGAGTGCAACCTCTGCTCTCTTCGACCCCTTAGTACCTTTATCGGTACCTACTGTCTTTGCACCGGGCCTTCTTAAGGCGTCTTTCCAGATGGTATCCTCAGCCCATGCGAGTTTCTCCTTCTTCGTATCGGAGAGAAGGGGAATAACTTTTCTATGAGGATGCGCTTAAGGTGTATTTTTTTTTTAATAATCAGCGCGCACCAAAGGGGGTATGAATACCCTTATGGCTTTCTTATACTCCCTAGGCCTTTGCATCCCCTCGGAGCAGTTTCTTTTCTTTTTACTCCCACCCGCACTATCCTTCTGAACTTTCTCCTCGGGGTCGGCAAGCAAATGCACCTCCAACTCCTTCGAGATCTCCTCGTCTTCTTCTTCTTCTTCTCTTGGTCAGCGGCCACAGCATCAATTAAGTCTGCCATTGATCCAAGAGAAAGTACTTCTACTTCTTCGTCTAAAGGTTTTTTTTTTATTGTTTGTGAAATTTTGTTCCCACGAGTATGGCGGGAAATAAGGGTACCCTCCGACAGAGCCGCCATATCGGAGTAAGGCTGGTTTGCCATAGGCTTCGCCTTTGCACCTATGGGAGCTCAACCTCAAGAAACTGGACATTGAGCAACCTGGAGACTGCAGATTCTGCAGAGATGTTGAGGAAACCTCAGGGTACCGTCTAAAGGAATGTGGAGGACTGATCCACAAAAGAAGGATGCTCATCAACTATCAGAGAAAGGTCTACTATTGCGGGATCCACTCAAGGTACTCATAGATACTCGTAGATTCATTCATTGGACTGGAGAAGGAGGTTCAAGTCGAGCAGAAAAAAGTTAAAGAAGATGTTCATACTTCGAGAAAAGGGTTGTCTCCTAAGACCAGAGTTCTACGTCGTCTTTGCTCGTCGTAGCAGTCATCTTAGTAGATGTCACCGGTCCATGTTTTTCGGATACCCGGTGCATCCCAACGCACTTGCTGAAGAGCTCTTATGTTCGCTTTCTAGACCTCAGGGATCTCTGCTAATTCGTTTGTTGCACAATATTCCACGTTCAAATCCTTAAATTGTTAATCTTTGTACGTCAAAAGTCAAACAGCTCACATAGACTGAATCAGGTCAATAGTTGAATCAGTCCAAGTATCCGAGGCTCGTTTCAATGTATCTCCGACATAATATAACGTGACTACGATTTCCTCCAGCCTTCTGATTCTTCCTTCTAGGATCCAAGGCTTCTGTAAAGACACTTCCGTCGTCCACAAGACACTTAGACATCATTGCTACACTGAGCTATGCTCTCAAGCTATTCTGACACTGAAGGAAGAACTTTAGAGTTTGCTCCTCAGACTTTGCTTAGATTGGCATGGTAGACACCTTACTCAAGTGGCCATCGATAGTCGTGCACCTTTATAGCAAGGTTAACGATAATCCATTCGTCCTTGAGTCAAGAATCATTTGTTCCATCAACTCTTCTACTAGCCTAATGTCTACCTTCAAAAACTCACACCCGATAAAAGCCTACTCGAGCAACAATAACAAGCAAACATTTGCTAATGACACACACAAAACCGCTCAAATATTTACCCATCCAATCGTGATATTACCACAAAACCACATAATCCTTGCAGGCTTAGGCTGGGCATTTGATTTTCCTGCTGCATATTGACATTCTCTCTCGCGCGCCCGATTATTTGCCAAAGTCAATTGAATCCGCACAATCAACAACCCACAGAGGGGGCGCTAACCATTCAATATTCGCTTATCAAAATCTCATCAATCGATTCAATCTCGATTGCCATTTACTCATTTGTTATCCTCAGGCTCTGTTCCTGTGGAAAAAAGAATTCCACGAAAAAAACGTTTCAAATTAAACTCTGTGTCGCGTAAAACTTTCTTTCATCCAATTTCAAAGGAATAAATCGCCTCCAGCGGCCATATTCCAAAAAAAAAAATTTGATTCTCTCACGCGAGATCTACTTAGTTTAAGGATGAAAGGACTCAAATGGAGCAATCGGGCAAGACGTCTTTTTTTCTCCCCCTTTTCACTTCCAGACTGTCGCGTCGCTTATTGAAATTCTTGACATGGCGCGAGTGTACTTTGAGTGTGGAAACCAAGCTCGATATGACGAGGTTCTAGTCCTTAAGTCCACAAGGCAGCTATGTGACAAAAGCCTCATTTTTCGACCCAAATGACATGGAATATGGCTCTCGGCACCTCAAAAAAACGATCCCTTCACAAGTGAGACTTTCTGGAGAACAGAGCCCTGCTGGTACTGTAATTTTTCGTCTCACTTTTAAGGCTCCGGTGACGTCCTTTTTAGCAAAGTTCATTTCTGCGTGAGGCAATCCGATTTGCAGTTTTCCATTTATTTACTGAACTTCAAGAGAAACTTCTCGTTTTTCAGTTGCGCGTCCGTCATTAATTGAAAGCATTCCAATTGTCGCTCACTCCTACCTCTCTCTCGTCCTTTCTCGCTTGGCAACCCCTTTTCTGTTGTGTTCCGTCTTTTTGTGCAGAGTCACACTAATTACACCCAACACCCAGCCACAAAGTAATTCGAATCAGTTAATTGAAAAACTTTTATAATTCCAAATAAAATAACTTTTTTTTTTTTGGAGCACCCTGTAGGCGGTACGGAGAGGAATGACTGCTTTTATAAGGACAACAACGTGGCAGCGAAAAGAGCTGCTGAAAAGGATGTAAATAACTTTAATTTTCCGCTGTCAAAGGAAACCCTGTCAAAGATGCAGTCTTTTTCTTTTTTTTGAAAAATATTTTAATGTCCTTTTGTGAATCCTTATGGAACTGTTGCTGCATCGTTCGACTTTAAGTTGGATGCGGGACGACCTCCAATCAAGCGTTTCTCTTGGTACACGATTACGGACCGCAATTAAAATGATAATCAAACTTCGCTTCCAGACAATTTCATGATGATATTACAAGGACACAGCACTTATGCGTGGTTGGAGGAATGATTTTATTAAGGATGCTGCAGGGAGGCTCGTGTCGTCGTCGTTAAATTGGAAAATGACGGCGAATTAAATTACAATTACGCATTCAATTAATTTTGTGCTCGGTGAGGCGCATATTTTGCGAGTACATACCTTCGTTCGGCGGAAAGAAAGTGCCACTTATGTAGTTGCTCCTTGTTTACGCAGGATAATTGGAAAATCACTTTGCCTGAAGGTGGATTAGAATAGTGCTACGTGTAGAAAAATAGTTCGGGTATTGTGACGGAGAGCATGAATCGCGTTAAATTTCGCTGCTGGATGAGCAAGGATGAGGATGAGGATGAGGATGAGGATGAGGATGAGGATGAGGATGAGGATGAGGATGAGGATGAGGATGAGGATGAGGATGAGGATGAGGATGAGGATGAGGATGAGGATGAGGATGAGGATGAGGATGAGGATGAGGATGAGGATGAGGATGAGGATGAGGATGAGGATGAGGATGAGGATGAGGATGAGGATGAGGATGAGGATGAGGATGAGGATGAGGATGAGGATGAGGATGAGGATGAGGATGAGGATGAGGATGAGGATGAGGATGAGGATGAGGATGAGGATGAGGATGAGGATGAGGATGAGGATGAGGATGAGGATGAGGATGAGGATGAGGATGAGGATGAGGATGAGGATGAGGATGAGGATGAGGATGAGGATGAGGATGAGGATGAGGATGAGGATGAGGATGAGGATGAGGATGAGGATGAGGATGAGGATGAGGATGAGGATGAGGATGAGGATGAGGATGAGGATGAGGATGAGGATGAGGATGAGGATGAGGATGAGGATGAGGATGAGGATGAGGATGAGGATGAGGATGAGGATGAGGATGAGGATGAGGATGAGGATGAGGATGAGGATGAGGATGAGGATGAGGATGAGGATGAGGATGAGGATGAGGATGAGGATGAGGATGAGGATGAGGATGAGGATGAGGATGAGGATGAGGATGAGGATGAGGATGAGGATGAGGATGAGGATGAGGATGAGGATGAGGATGAGGATGAGGATGAGGATGAGGATGAGGATGAGGATGAGGATGAGGATGAGGATGAGGATGAGGATGAGGATGAGGATGAGGATGAGGATGAGGATGAGGATGAGGATGAGGATGAGGATGAGGATGAGGATGAGGATGAGGATGAGGATGAGGATGAGGATGAGGATGAGGATGAGGATGAGGATGAGGATGAGGATGAGGATGAGGATGAGGATGAGGATGAGGATGAGGATGAGGATGAGGATGAGGATGAGGATGAGGATGAGGATGAGGATGAGGATGAGGATGAGGATGAGGATGAGGATGAGGATGAGGATGAGGATGAGGATGAGGATGAGGATGAGGATGAGGATGAGGATGAGGATGAGGATGAGGATGAGGATGAGGATGAGGATGAGGATGAGGATGAGGATGAGGATGAGGATGAGGATGAGGATGAGGATGAGGATGAGGATGAGGATGAGGATGAGGATGAGGATGAGGATGAGGATGAGGATGAGGATGAGGATGAGGATGAGGATGAGGATGAGGATGAGGATGAGGATGAGGATGAGGATGAGGATGAGGATGAGGATGAGGATGAGGATGAGGATGAGGATGAGGATGAGTCTGGCTCTGAACATCACCCTTGATTCTATCGATGGAATTCGTCACCTGCACGTCCTTCTTCTGAGGACTTCTTGGCAGACATCTGAGCTGCGGCGATATTACACATGTACAGTCAGACTCAGCCTACGCTCATCGTTAGTTCACTAGTAAATAGCTATGAGTATCCAGCAGGTACAACGTAGAGGTGATGATGCATTTCCGTCTACCAAGTATTAAATAGAATAACAGAGCCAGCCGGCAGGACATTCTCTTAGACGCTTATGGGAGCTTGCGGGAGTCAGTAAGACTGAGCCAGGATGAGGTTGAGATCAGAAACACAAGCTTCATTAATTGCCAGCGCCCAGGTCTCTACCACCTTCAAGAACTTGCAGAACAATAGCTTACCTTTGAACGATATTTACGGCTTCATGAAGATCTCAAGCAGTATCCTGAAAACCCGAGGACAATAAGAGATCCATTTGTTAAATTCATGCACGAGCAACGTAAAGTCTTTAAGCGGAATCCACTCCCTCTCCACATAACCGAACGTAACCCCTTTCAAGGTCCACAGAAGGAATGAATCCTTTAAACAAGTAACAACAAATACAAGCCAAATGCAACCGAATCGCCCCAAACATTAATCTCATACGCCATGCAGAGCATCCAGTCCTCCATCCAACATCATTAAAGCAAACCTAACTCTTAATTGAAAGGTTGAACAATCCCATTTGACGGTCCAATGCCCGAATGCACAACCACACGAGAGCAGAACGTCCAGCCGAGGGATCACGCCAAAAGGGTGACCATTAAACTGCTTAACACTGTTACAAGCTTCCCCAACCGGTGGCACACAGTCACCAAACTCGGTCTCCCTAGCTGCCTAATTTCGTGGTTAACCTTCGACGACGAGATACAATCAGCTACAGCCAGAGAGAGAGCAATGCATTCTCCTCCACCCCATATCCTGGATTACATGCTCGTCCAGTATTTACATTCGCGAGGCACAAAATTGTTATCCGCAAATGCGATACACGGATTGAAAGTGCTCCGTGAAAGTTTTATGATAATCAAACCAAAGGCCTGTCCGGAGGTCCTATATTCCTGCAACAGCTAATGAATACCAAAAAACGGGAACCACCCGTTCCGAAGCGCACAAAAAGTAATCAGCCCAAAGGATAATTAAATTTCATTGGGGATTTTCATTAGGCCGACCGGAATTTCTCTCATCTTTCACATTTGTGGTGGTCCTGTTGGGCTTCAAGTAACTAAAAGTTGGCCCGCAGCCTGGGGCTACGCTCATTCCCAGAGCTTAATTATTCATGTGCGAAAGTTTTCTAGTTCGACAAGAAGCGGGATAGAAAGTTTTGCACTTTAAGGAGCTCATCGAGGAGCAAGTTGGTATGGAGAAATGGAGACAAGTGATGTAGGCTCCTTTGGTAAAGGAACATTTGCGCCAGCTGTGACAGCTTGGCAAACACTTGGCAGGGCCACAGACGGCATGGCTCTTATGCTCTGATTGATTATTGCCCGAGGCGATGATTTCCTGTGCCAACAAAATAATATTCCAACGGGAATATTCCATCGTGCAGAGGATATTGATAAGAGGAGTATGATCTCGAAGGGAGTGTGGGTGGGTGGTGATGATGCGAAGTCAAGAAAGGGCACGTGGTGGATGGTTGTGGGTGTCCTGATTGCTGCAAAGTGAATTCATTGAGTTAATTAATGGAGAGGGCTCGAGGATGTGGTTTGTCGAGTGGTTTTGTTTGATTAGGTGTGTAGCGGGTATAATTTCAGGGAATACCCCATACGGGATGTGTAGAGATTAAAGCGGAGCTGCTTCTGCTGATGTGGAGGAATGACTTATTCGCTTGATTGGTTGTTACGAGCTGTGAAATTATTTCAAAGGAAATGATTATATTTAATGAGTATGTGAACGCTGTTCCTAATGAGCATGTACTGCGAAGGATCTTATGTGGAACACAGTGACTAATGAATATTTCGTTTGCAGAAGTTATGTTTCTGTAATCAGTAAGGTATAACGAACCTTCAGGCGGGCATAAATAACCGATTAGCATTTAAGGAAGGATCCTGCTTTTGTGATGATGTACATATCTGTGGATGGGTTGCAATTTAAATAGGGAACCGCACTCGTATTAATTGAAGGATAGTAGCAGCCACCTGGTCCGTGAGCATTAGCTTGTTTCATTAGGACACGGTTGTCTAACATGCTGATTCTGAATGAATGATGCATTTCGGTTCAGAAAGGCTGACTGATGGCAAGTCTAAGTCCATTGTTAGCTTGGAAATCCCGTCTTCTATAAGGAGGTCGCTGGTTCGGATGGATGCGAAGACAGTCACAAGTAGAGGCGATGAAGTAGAGGTACCAAGCCGACAAGGGGGTTAAGTGCATCAATGTTATTGGGAGAGTTCCATAAGAAGTGGGTATCAGGCCTCTATGGTATGGAATATCATGAGGGAGGAGCACTTTGCCAGGGGTCAAGTCAGGTCAAAGTGTAATCTGCTTCAGTCAAAGTTGATGAATCTTCGTGATTTGGCTGGTATTTGTCGTTTGCCTTTGCTTGATGCTGTCGAAAGTCAGATATTCTATATGGCAGCAAATGAAGTGGAGGCTTGGACGAGAGAAAGACGACCGATCCTTGCTTCTCAGGACTGTGGACGAGAAGAGGCAATCGCAGACTAAAAAACTCGAGGTGAACTGTAATCATTTAACTCATCCATTGAAAAAGTCAGCACACTGGCGACCAATCTGATCGAAAGAATTCGCTTTGACAGTCAAAATGTCAGCACGAAGAACTCCTCTGTTAGAACATGAATTGCGCCTCCCACGGGAAACGGAGGATCTTCAAGAATGGATAGACGATCAAATGAGTGTCACTGCCTCCGAGGATTATGAAGAAGATGTGGAACATGTCGAACAAGCGAACGAGGCATGTCTGGCATGGGAGAACAATCGCTACCGACCGTCGATTAAGCCCAAGTGAGATGAAACCAAACAATTATGGAAGGAACCCAACGATCTAGTCAATGCTCGTCAAGATACGTGTCCATGATCGTGCTGTCGATGAAACGATATCGATGATCAGTGAGAAGGAATGCTCAGAAGATTATGGACAAGATTTGGAGAGCATTCAGGCGCTTAGCATACCGGTTTCAAACCGGAGTTGTCAGCTATCAAGGATCAAATTGATTCTGAGTACGTGCAGAGGCTTCAAAGTTGGGAGAAGTTTATCTAGATGCCAATGAGCATCAATGTGATGAAACGATGCACAATGGCGGTATCGACCACAGAAACATAGAGGTGTTGTGTAACGTAAGTTCATTATTCTGGTCACCTAAACAGTAATGACGGCTGACTAAGAGCCTTCTAAACAAATTCATGAACCACAGGCGGTGTGGATTCGAAAACTTTCCAGGCTGGAGCATTGATGATTATCGGTCAACATGTCCCGCTCAATTTAATCACTGTATAAGGAGTCTTCTCATACTTTCTCCTTCATCCTCCGTCTAGGTGTATATTACCAAAAATTACTCGCAGACTTTTTCTCTCAAAGCAACGAAGGCCAGCCAGCTGACCGCCCTAAGGGAAACTTCATGGTTCTTTTGCTGGGCTTAACTGCCTTCTGATGAGCACTACTTCTCTTCTCGCATGCAGAAAGGAGAAGTACCACGTTGGAGTTGTGGTGGGAAGCACCATGGTAAACGGAAGGCACTACAAGTTGCACCCACTAAATGGACCCTTTAACTGTATTGTATGACAATTAGCTTGGAGCTAGAATCGATCTATTCTGGGCGATGTGCAACAGCCATGTCTTTGGCTGTTATAAAGTCTGAGAGAACTATTGCCAACAAGTGCATCGAGCTGGTGGCATATGCTGATGATATTGACATCATGAGGCGCTCCCAGCTTTTTTTTTTGTCGAAAACACTCCACTGGAGCACTCTAACCCGATTGATCCATTGTACTACCAGGATGCAAGACCCAGTATTACCTATTTTACTGGAATTTTTTCGATTCTCGGAGAAAGCTGAAAAGACTCTTCAGCAATGCAGAGCTTACAGTATCAGCACTCACCACATCAGTACCGAAGATCTGCCACCTGAAACGAGTAAACAAAGGAAGTGATTCGAAGCACCGTCACAGCCTACAAGCATCGTAGATAGTGGTGTCTCTTAAGCCCAGGAAAATGTCCCGTCTACAGTCTTCTGCTGAGAGCCAGCAAGTATGTCGCTGATATCTTACAAACGTTCGGGATCGTTTAGTCCACCTGCATCCTGGAGAGCCATGCCACACATAATTGTGTTTACGAGATACCTAGTCGTCAATGAAGGGCTTAACCCAGAACGCGGGAAATCCCAACCCAGGTTTAGGTCCTAAGAAAAGATCGTCTGAGCCTGGCTTAGCAATTTCATCGGAGATCTCATTTCAGGCAATCGCAGTGCGACATGGGACCCAAACAAGAGTCAGAGAGTTCAGCTGTCTATAATGTAGGTACCAAGAGTTATTGTATTCTCAAACTATTTTGGAACAGGTTAAAGGGTTGAGCAATGCCTTAAACGCTGTCTGACTCTCACTATAGACGCAAATACTCCAACTGCTCCACCCATTCCTCACAATATAGTCGGTAGCCATTAGGATAGCACAGACCTCCGACTGAAAAGCACTGGCATGCTTACCTAACGAGTAGTGAAGTTTAGTGTTGTCGGTCTCCATGAAGACACCAGCGCCAGACCCTTGACCAGTTATGGAACCGTCCGTGGAAATTCGACTGCAGCCCATTCCAGGCTCAGAATCTGACTGAAGCCAGTCCTGGACGCCAGGAAATCGAATGTAAGTTTACGCTGCAGACGAAGTTCCTATGTCATTGCATGAGAAGGCATATCTATGGAACCAGGGTCGTAGGATAGGTGTCGCGCAAGGTTATCGAAACTTCAGTGTGAATGACACCAAAAGCCACCTCATCTGAGATGGTAGATTGCTTTGATAGCACAGCCCACAGCAGAGCATCCACATCAGAGCGTGGCATGGTGCTCGGAAAAGCTCCCGTGCAGCCGAGACAGACCGTTCTTTGAAGTTTATTGCAGAAGAGAGTCGCTTACGTGAGATCCCCCTTCATCAATAAACCGACGCATAAGCTAGAAAAGTCTCATCATAGCCATATAGATCCAGAGAACATTTTTCGGTGCCAAATGCATTCTTATGCAACCAGAAGACTGAGAGCACATTCGACGTCTTCGACTTGACATACATCGCTCAAGACAGTTTCCTGGCCAGAATAACTCCTAGATATTTGTCCTCATCGGAGATCAGGATAGTGGCGCCCCTAAACACTGGCAGCAGGGATGCGATGAGTAACTAAGAGGAGGTGTTTGTTACTCAACTACTTTCATAGCCCACACAAACAACCACTGGCAGGAGTAATTATTGGTTGGTCCTCGTCGCTAATGTTATTTTCAGAGTTCACCGTAGGCTCTAGATAAATAAAGTCTCTGACTAGCTTCATTTTAAAGCTTTCGCGATCGCGTTGATGTTGATTCCATCTTAGCTACCCCTGTCTGCTTAACCTCACATCCTGCTGAGTTCAGTGCAGTATGACACTTATGTAAGTATTCTGCCTTGAGATTCAGGCACAATCTTCCTGTCTTTTTTGACATCAAAGGGTTGGGTGGTCTCTGTACTGACTTTGATGGATCGTCATACTGCTTGACATATCAGCTTGACAGCGATGTGAAGACTAGACGCGGTTTGTTATACCCCAGCTCTATCCATGCTATCAAAGGCATTGAAATGCTTGGGTCTTATCGTCTGCTATTATGTGAGGGTTTAGTAATTTTTTCCCGGCCTTAAACCGCGAAAAGTATTTGGACCATCAGGTTGTTGACCAGCAGTTTTAAGAGTTCGCATAACTCTGTAAAAAGATCCACATATATCTTTTTGGATGGGGCAGTTCAGAGAATCGCCTTCCTTCAAGAAGGCTCCCAACCGATTAAATTTTAAAGATAAGTTGGCGCATGTCTCTGACCAAGTCATATGCTCTAGCTCTGAAAAGTTCGTGGGTAGGCCGTCGTCTTCCGCTGCTGTGTTGTGTATAGATGTAGCTACAAACTCTTAATTTTGGTTGGCGGGGCTCTTTTTGTCTTCATGACTGTTGAGCGGCTCATACTGTCTGACAGCGGAGAGTTAGTTACAATCTCCGTGTGACGGTCTGCAGACTATCGTCAGTATATAGGTGAGGTAGGTGAGGTGACTACATCCGCTGAGGTGCAGCCTCACTTGGGCCTCAACGGATCCATTGTGTCCCCCCGGTGTGGGATACCTGAAACAAAAAGAACACGGCATTGGGTTACCTGATTAGTTATTGGTTAGAGTCAGGGGTGGCTCTTCTGAACCAGCTGTTGATTTGATTCTGAGCCTTTTCTGGCTAGTTCGTCAGTCATTTCATTCCCGTGGATACCCATATGTCCCCGAATCCAGCAGAGTGTAATTTTATGCCTCGTGCTGAGGGATTTGAGTTCCTCTTTGCAATCTTGGTTGTGATGGAGGTGATGGCTTTGATGGCCGCTTGGCTATCTATGTAGATATCTACCTGTCTATTGTTGCTCAGGGTGGAAAGATGTCTACAGGCCTCGGTGACACCGTAGATTTCTGTTTGGAACACACTTCCGTGGCTTGGCAGTTTCATGGACCTGCCGTTTGAATGTTCCTCTGAGAATACACCGGAGCCCGTGCCTTCGGCCATTTTTGATCCATTCGTGAAGATAGATGTGGAGGTGGGGTTAATGACCTCACCATTAGTCCAGTTTTCACTGGAGCGAAATTTGGAATCGATGTTTAGGTTGAAGTCCAAACGGGGGCATGTAGTCCGAAGGCTCCTGGTGAGAGTGTTCAGGTTTCTGGCTTTTACGGCTGCAGGCCACCAGACCAGACATCCTTACGTACGGATGGGTCCAACGATGGCGTTGTATATCCAGTGGTAGGGACTATCATACTTCTTATCCTCCCTTTTGAAAAGCCGATGTCTTTCTTCTCTCTTTTGTTCATGTGTATCTTGTTTTATGTCTTGTATTTGTCGACATTATTCGTCAAACCAGGAGCTTCGTTGTGGTAGCCAATGAAACCTGGACATCGGAGGCGACATCTCTTGTGATATATTGGCCACTTTTCCTTCTTATTTTCTGCTGGCGCCATAGGGGATTAAGAACAAAACTTGGCATTCAAAGTCTTCGGGATCTTTTGCAAAGCAATCATAGTGATTGGACGTCAAACTTCTTTATGGTACTTCCTCTCCATTTCGGTTCTGAATATTCGCACACGTTCCTGGGCTGCAACTATGTGGCAGTCCGAGCCTACTTTGCCCATCCGTTACGTGCTATGCAGTAAACTAGACTAGTCCTTAGCGACGGTTGCAATATCTACATATGTATGTATATAATCGAACCAAAGTAGCAACGGTTTCTGAGGGTCATTTGTGGGCGGATCTAAACGATCGATTGCTCCGAGCTAAGTACATTCCCTGAACATTTCGATGTAGGGATCTGACGATAGTCAAGTTTTGTTCCAATTGGAAGACAGCAAATGTTTGTTTTCACCTTCATTCACGAACGACATGCTTGGACCGCCCCATGAAGTCAATAAAGGCTACGTATTCCAGCAGCAGGGCGCCTACTAGATTGAAAAAATCACATGTCAACGATGAAAAGGGAGGCTTACTCAGGATCTCGAAGTCAATTATCGCCTTACATAATCCTTGGCGGAGAATGCAGTATGCAGCTTCGAGGTCGATGAAGAGGTGGTGGGCTTCCGCTGTGTCTTGGAGTGAAAAGGTGATCCTTCTTCGCGGTTTGGTTTTTAATCAGAACCCATCGAAGTCCGCCACTTCTGGTGCTCGTTTAGCGGGGCCTCCTCTAGACAGACCATCAATGGCAGCACTGCCATCAACTACCCGACTATTTGAAGAGAGATCGGGTAAAAACTTTCCGCCACTCTCTTCCTCATTCCAATCCCTTCTCACGAGTAAGTCGGAAAGTAAGCTGAAGGAGTCTTCAGAGATGAGCACTACACCTGGACCAGTATCATAGTTTCGGAAGACTTAGCTGAAACGTATGTTCCTTGGATCCTCCTTGCCCCGACCGCAGTCGAAAAGAACACGGGTGAATTTTAAGCTTTCGGGTTTATCACTTGGAGTACAAAAATCCTTGGAATTGTCCGCCATACTTCTCAAAGATTTGACAGATTTTACGTCATAATCGAGAGATAGTCCATTGTACTATCAGGCAGCAACTCCTGTTTTGGTTAAGTAGTTGGAGAAAGTCTGATTTTATTTGTTTCTCTGCTGCTGTTCTCCTAGCGGCCTTTGAACTCACACTGGACAGGTCACAAGCAAACACACTACCTACTGCTCAACTGTCACCCTAGAAACGCTTAACTCTTCTTTAATTCTCGTATGTACCTTTCGAAAACTCCAGATCCAACGTATTCCACCCAAAACCAAGCAACAATTCCGTTTGGAAAAGACTTTTGTTGAGGTCAAGGGATCAAGCTTATAATTTTAGAGAACCCCCAGGGCTTTAGTTCCGCAAAAAACGTTCATTACAGGATTACGGGAGAAGCGGTACACTTATTAGACTGGGATAGCAACAAAAATGTTGTTGAAGTTTCTGGGCTGAAGAACTTTATCTTTGCCTACAAAAAACGTAGCCTCCGGTAATTTTTAAATCCTTGAAGGAGCTCCTTTTGGTTCGGAAAAGTGATGTCAGGCAATCAAAAATCTGTCAGAGAACAGAATTTGTAAGCTCAACTCAGCTCATTACAAGATAACGACATCCCTTAAAGAAATAAGGAAACTACCTCGGAGGAAGGTTACCTTTCGTCGGTTCCCTTACCCACAGCGACGTTTCCAGCTTAATTCCAGTAACTGTATCAACGACTACCTGCAACTCGTTCAGCAGTCGACGTGAATTGGCTTTTGTATCCTCTCACTGATCCCTTACAGTTCATTCAACTACATATCAACAATCACGCGACCGTAAGCAATTTTTTATTAAAAAAAAAAAACATATTTACTTTCAATCCAAAATTCGCCGGATATCTATCTGTCACATAAAGAATAAAACAAAATTAAAATGCAGAATCCTACCGTTATTTCCCCACACCCACTCTTTGAATGATATTTCATCAGAGAATAACATGCAGTTATTTAACAACCATCATAGCCGTGCCCCGTCCTACAACCTCGTGCGACTGTCATAAATCAATAAAAATGCATTTGTATCTGCAATCGATTCGATCTGTCAATACATAAATTTGTCGGGAAAACAACTGCAGCAGGGAAAAAAAAAGTTAAACGAAAATCCTGCTGCCACACACCCCCACCAGCCATGGCACATCCTTTCGGTATCTTTTTCCCCGACCATGCATTCGTGTGTTCATTCAACTACGCCACCACTGCGCCGCGTCGCTTTGCACAAACTCATTTATCACATGTCGTGTTTACGTCAAATTTACACCATACTTTGAAAATTACATTTCAAATCCTAAGACCAGAATGATAGGTCGTAGCATTGGCAGCCAGAAATGGCTTCGAATTGAATTTGTGCAACGAGTTTCGCGGCTGTGTCACTGACGCGTCTGTCTGATCCAGCGTTGGGCGCCATTCAATTAGATTACACCACACCACCAGCACGGATTCCATGTAACTTTGTCAACACAACAGACACACATATCGCTGGTGGTTGCTCGTAAAAGTTATATCTTCTGGTCAACTACGTTTACGGTCGTTCCGAGCGAAATAACAAACAATTTTTAGTACTCAAGTTTGACACTGGCGCAAAAGTTTTTTAGGAGGTTCCTTTGTGAGATTCTCGCTTCTATTGCCGGCAATGGATTCGTTATTCTCTCTGCCAATCATGTGAAAATAAATTTTTATATTTCGACAGCCATTTTGAGTTTATATTTGAATTTCCTTCCGCTTGTTATCATTTTTTTTTTTTTTTTAAAGGAATTCGATGACGTATACCAGTTTTGGTGCAACTTTTTGTGAGCAAATATTTTGTTGCATAGAGAAGTTTTTAACATTTGTCTTTCAGAGAGTGTATGTGCAGAGCAACTGAACTTTTATTTGTAAGCAGGATTCAGCTCCTGTCGGCGATGGGTTGTTGCGTACGTCTGTTGGTGTTTCCTGGTATACGGATAGCTAGCTTTAATGTTTCCATTTTATATGGGATCCGAGTTATTCAACTGAAAATGGTAATAAATTTACAAAGCTGACGGTTCTGGAGTTGTGAAATGAAAATTTGGTACAAAAAAGAAGTCGAAAGTAATAAAAACTAGCAAGCGAGAGGTTGGCTAGTATTTTTGAATTGATTGCTTCAGGATGTTGCTTAGAGGACAATCAAAGCGGACAGAGAACTGTTGGACTGGAATGCTTAAGTGTAGTGTTCTCTTCAGAGGTGAAAAACGCTTTTTTGAGCATGTTTCCTAATCACACAAATCTAGTCAGAATAAAAAAGGCAAAATGTCCTTTCAGAGATAAATGTTTGGTGTCAGACAGAAGGGCTGAAAGTTAGTCTTATCGCCACTTTTGTGGCTCCTAGTTGTTAACGAGATGCTAAGCACACTAGAAAGCTTAAAGTGGTATACTGGCTATATACAGCGGTAGTAAGACCCATTTTATCCTACGGTTCGGTAGTCTGGTGGAAAACGCTCGAGAAGAAATACCAACGTGAAAGCGTTACAAAGATTCAATGGGCAGGCTGTCTGGGGGTGACGGGATCGATAACATCTGCTTCCACTTGACATATACTGTGCAAATTCGGCAGCTAAAACTGCACTAAGAGTAAGGGAAGCCGATCAATGTATAGCTTAACCATTTGGTCATGCCTCAGTTCTGAATCGATGGAATGCATCGAGTATCCGGACGGAAAGGGACTACATCATCCCACTATCAAACTGCAACCGAATCTATGTCGACAGTCAAGCAACAATTAAGGCTTTGCAGTCCACATCGATAAGATCCAAGCTCGTAAAAATCTGTAAAAAGCGACTGCATGACATCTCAGCGGCCAATATGGGGACCCTGTACTGGGTACTTGGCCACACGGATATCTCCGGTAACGAAAAAGCGAAGAAGGGTCGCTTAAGAACTCCAATAACCGCTGGTACCCTTAGATGCATGCGCAACAGCCAAATCATTATGGCCAGTCTACGACGAAAAGAGATCTGTCAATCTTATGGAACTAAGTCGAAAGGATATCTGAATAGCTGTTGGCGTCATGACAGGACACTGTGTGACGGCTAGGATTACCGCACAACGACTACTGTAGCAGCTGTAGGGACGAAGAGGAATTAGTATCCGTTCGTCACTTCCTTTGTGACTGTCCAGAGCTGGCCACTAGAAGAAGACCTGCTCTTGGCAATTACTTTTTTCAAGTTCTGGACGAGTTAGGTAACATTGAGCTAAGCAAACTCCTGGGATTTATACATTTATCTGGGTGGTTTAACTTAGCGGTCGAAGATTGATATTTAGGTTCCCAGGGTTTTTAAACTCTTAGTGGTCTAAGTGAGCAGGTGACAATCCTGTCAATAAGGGCACCCATTTACATAACCTAACCTAACCTTACCTAGTCAATCAAAAACTACCATCATTCCGTTCAGCACGAGAAGAAATTTAGATCTCCCGATACTAGGTTAGTTTAGGTTAAGTTATCGCGGCAGTAGATGTAACCTCACTTTGACCAGTAACTGAACCAGGAGGAGCTCGGACACTTCGCTGAGTTTGTTGCAAAAGCAGGGCCCTAAATGCAGTTTCCTACGAGCTGGGATTGGATGTACATATACTGCGATCGTAAGACCCATACTTACTTACGGAACAATTGTATGATGGAATGCAGTGGATTAACATGTGTTAGAAACGCCTCAAGCAGGGCTGAAAGTGATGCTAAATCTTCCTCCGCTAAGTGAGTTCATACGTAGTGCAGCGATCCGTCTTAGACAATCAAACACATATAGGCATAGCTCCTATGGACACGGATCTATATTCCACAGATATACATATGTAGATCAATTGGTCCCGAAAGAACAGTAGAGTATGTAGTACCATGCACAGGACAGGAGTATTAAATGGCAGTCAGACTGGGCATCAACTCACCTGATTATTGCAGAAGCTGTCATGATACAGAAGAAACAGACCCCCCATCCGTCGCTTCCGCTATATGGGAAACAGACTATTTGAGGAATTAGAGGACCTGGTGGAAGTCCCACTCTGGAACATGATGAGTTTCGTCAAGAGTACAGGTTGGTTCACAACATAATAGGGAAACACAATGGACCAATTGGCCCCCATGAAAGCACCTTTGCAAGTTCGTAAAGTCCCTCTTACCATACCATACCATACCATACCATACCATACCATACCATACCATACCATACCATACCATACCATACCATACCATACCATACCATACCATACCATACCATACCATACCATACCATACCATACCATACCATACCATACCATACCATACCATACCATACCATACCATACCATACCATACCATACCATACCAAACCATACCATACTCTTTCCAATCGTTCTTTCTTGATGCTCAAAAAGCAGTTGAATGTTGGACCCTATCCCGAAAAAACATTCATACTCTCTCTTACGTCAACATGAACTCTATCGAAGCTGACTGAAGGTATTCATGTTCTTTTCGAGCGGAAGTTCATCGCAAGATATTCCGCTTCACTGTATTTTTTTCTCCAGGAGGTTGGTAACGCTGTAAATCTTCATATTTTATATCCGTCATAATATTCGATCGAAAGCCAAAAAAATGTTCATATCTGTCATCTGTCAAAATATTGCGATTGTCTATTTTTGATCCCACCACGCTTACTCCATTAGGATTACTCATTCGAAACAGATTGTTACATTTTCGTATGTTTAGTCCCAACGCAATTTGACGCAATTTTTTGACACATGTAATTTCTGACGTACGACATGGACAAACAAATACACAGTTGTGCCAAAATCGAGTCCCCATAGTAATTTTTTTCGACACACTTTATTTACACAAAGGTTCGTGAACCCTAGAAACTATCTAAACATGTGCGGGAGCTCATATGGTAAAGTATTGACAGCTGGTTGTGGTACAGTATTTATATCTTAATTATTTAAAGGTGTGCTTAAGCATAAAAATATTTAGTTTATGCCAGCTTTGAAAATGTCAGATTTGAGGATCTACGCCTTGTCAAACTCTCGTCAAACTGAATAAAAGAGCTTGAAGAACTCTATATGAATCATTACATGCTGAGGGATAGGTTAGGTTAGGTAGGTGGGCTGACGAGGAGAGAATTACTCCCTTGCCCATTGAAACCCATTTCCGATACTAATTTGCTCCGATAATTATTGTTGCGAGTCTTTGCATACAAACTATCCTGAGGATTTGATGAATTTCATCACCCTGTCTGATGGCGTGCTGGCGACTTCATCAAGGTTTTGGAACTCCATAGGAATTTGTTACTGCTGTGTTGGAGACCAGGGAAGTGGCATCGGAAGTGACTTGTGTCCCCAAAAGCTCGCTCGTCACCGCAACCTCTGCAGAGCTCTACTTCTGTCAAACGTAGTTTTTTCAAAAGATTCCGTAGAGAGTTGTGCCCCGTGACAACCCCAACGAGGGTGGAAAGGGATTTCCTGTCTTCCCGTATAAGTCTCTCGGTTCTGCCTTTATCGAAGGACGGCCATAGTTTCCTCGTGATTACACAGGTATCCAAGGAGGTCCATCTGGTGTTCGCCTCTTTTATGGCTATTTTCCCTGCTTCAAGCTTGCGGGATGTTCACGAATGGTTCTGCTTGTCTTGAAGTTGCTGCAGAACCCTCTCTTGCTACTTCGTCAGCTTTCTCGTTACCTGGTATACCCTCATGTCCAGGGACCCAGCAGAGCGATACCTTGTGCCGTGTTCCAAGAACCTTAAGCTCTTCTAGCGATTCGGGAAGATGCCTGACCCTACGCCAGTGTCCATTTTAGAGCCGTCTGTATATATGGCAATGGATTGTGCATTTGGTAACTGACCTCTTAACCACTTCTCCCTGCTGGGATAGGCGCTTGAGAAAGGTCTCTTAAAGTGGGTTTTTGTCGGCTTTGGAAGCACTACACTGGAGCATGACCCATTTGACTGGAATTATCTGGACTTTCGGAGAAAGCTAAGAAGGTACTGCAATGATGCAGAGCCTTCAGTATCACCACTCACCACATCAGCACCAAAGATCTGCCACCTGATCCGAGCAAAGGACGATAAGAAAGGAAATGATCCAAAGTATCGTCGCCCTCTCTACAAGCATCGCAGACAATGGTGTCTCTTAAGCCTAGGATACTGAGATGCTTAGCAAAAGGAAAATGTCCCGTGATACCTTGTCTGCAGTCTTTTCTGCAGAGAGACAGATTCTTTATAGACTTTCGAGAGCATTTGTTTAGTCCACAAACAATTTTGGTTGTGAGAAACCCAATTGTGAATGGAGGCCCAGACCGAGGGCGCTGGAAGACCCAACGCAGGTTCAGATGCTAAGAAAACATCCTCTGAGCCTTGCTTAGTAAACTGGGATCTAGACAAGAGTCTGAGAATTCTTGCATTCTTCAACTTTTTTTGGAACGCTTTAAAGGGTTGAGTAAGGTTTTAGCTCAGCCTGCTAGGGTTGTCTCCATGAAGACACGCGCGCCAGACACTTGACCAGTTTTGGAACCATTCGTGAAAATTCGATTACAAACCATTCCAGGCTAAGACTCTGGCTGAAACCAGTCTTGAACGCCAGGAAAGTCGAATGGAAATTTGTACAGCAGCCGAGGTTCTAGTTTCATTACATCAGACGGCGTTTCGTAAGATATGGGTCTCGCAAGGTCATCGAAGTTCCCGTGCAAATGATACCAAAACCCACCTCGTCTAAAATGGTAAATTGCTTTGTTAGTATAACCAATGACGTATCAAGGGGAGGTACATCAAGTAGAGTGTCTAGAACAGAGCCTAGATCGTTGACTGGAAGTTTTCTCGTGGTCGGAGCTCCACAAAGGAAATGGTTTTCCCTTGGACACGTCGTAAGGGTGCCTTCCAGCATTTGAACAGACTCTGGTCTGACTTCATACGAACTTTCCGGTTAGTTACGCACCTAAAGAACCTACTAGACAGAGTTATGTCAATTGCTTACTGTCTTCTGTCAGCGACAAACGCTGCTTGTCTTTTAAACCCTCTTTACGGTGAAGACGAAATCAGCTAAGGACGAGCATTGTTCTGGACATTAGCATCGAATTCTTCCTGAATTTACAAAAATCTTCGAACACAGTTAATGCCCTTGATGGTAAGGGAGGTATCGACTCATAGACGAAGTAGGCAGACCATGGCTTCGCATTCATCGTAAATATTAGCAGTACACGAACCTTTGGCAAACCTGTGGCTACTCACAAGGCGGTGTTTCCTCCCCTCTTCTATTGTACATGGTGATCTCTCTCTCTGTTAACTGACTCTCAATGACTTTGGTATCAGGTTTATGCGGATTACGTCACTATACTCTCTGTCGGTTTACGCACAGCCTAAGGTGAAGGTGTCACTATTCAAATCTCCGATGAATCTAATTATCTGGGAGCCATCTTGGATACCAAACTTCTCTCAGAAACCACCGTCCATCAGCTCTGCCGACTTATTGGCAGCATAAATGTGCATTTGACGAAAAATGGAGCTAACTACCGAAAAGGGTTTTGAAATTAATACGGAAAGGGTAACCAATTCCCGGCTGTTTGATGGAATAAGCTTTCACATAAGAATGTACATCGCAGGTGGCTACGATGTAGTGTGTTTGCTTGTGACCTGGCCGGTGGAAGTTCAAGCCCCGCCAGGGGAACAGCAATCACAGCCAGAGAACGAAGGGAGTTATTCCCTGGAAGTGCAATGGACCCTTCTTCTGGGATGTACATACGTCACTGCTTCTTGTGGCTCCATAGAGGAGTTTTTCCTATCATGCCTAGCTCTGCTCTTGATGCTCCCTCTTTGATATTTATGTCATGGTCTGCACAATAAACGCCATTTTTCGTCTAAAGAGAGACGGCTTCTGGGACTTCTCATACTGGAGCTTCGATGACCTTGCGCTTTCAAAATAGGACAAGAGTCCTCCAAATCTGGTCGGAAATGTAAATTCACTGTGTCTTGTCTGGAAACCAGGGTAATGAGATCTGCCACAAACTTGCTAAACAAGACTCAGCGGAAATTTTCTCAGGATCTGGACCTAAGCTCGGTCTGCCATCTGTATCTGTAACTGGTAGTTCCATCGATGTCTACATAGGTTTCTCGTGAACTCGTTGGCGGCAGAGCTCTGCTGGATGCAGACAGATGAAGTGGATATGGCCGGGGGTCTGTCGAAATTCCTAAAGTGTTGCTGCAGGTGAGGCGGACGATGATACAGCGGAACTCGTACGACTCGTCTTTCCCCGAAAGTGGAAAAAAATCATTATACCAAGGACTTGCTTGGTTGGTATAATGGTAAACACTAGTTGACTCTGAGTATACTAGGAGATGCTAGCAACCTCCAAAAATAAAACCAGTTCTCTCTAATATTTGCAAAGCTGGCATCAAGCCAATAATATGAAGTCTGGCTCTAGCACTACCACAGAATAAAAGCAAAGAAAAGTTCAGGCATTTCCCCAGTTCGTGTCTTGACTCCCACTCTTTACACGCCACCTAACCTAACAGCCTAAGAATATCAGCTGTTTCGAACGATTTAGCTGCTTACTCCTGACGCATTCCATAGAGTACACGCGTCAAAAACTCATCTCAGCAACACTCAAGCGATTAAAAATAGCCAAATCCAGCCATGCATAGCCCCCGTACGACTATTGACGTCTTAGTACCAATTTCTAGCGATGCCTATTGTCTGCTGGAAAACAAACATTCCCAACAGCTGTACAGCAGTTTTCCAGAAACAATACCAAGTCACTTGTCTCCCAGACCGCCTGGTATTTGCCAAAAACTTAATGTTTGCCAAATAAGCCTCAGCCTCTGTATAAATTGGCTTCAGACCGTTAAATACACGACAGTTCTATCGAAAATGTTGCGCCTTACACTGCTGTTGGTCTCTGGATTCGTGGCCCAAGCCAGTGGTAGCACCATCTCATTAGACGCGAAAATTGTCGGTGGAACAGCGGCTAATATCTCAGCATCGCCCTACATAGTGTCGCTGCAGGTTAACTCGGGACATTTCTGTGGTGGATCCATCTATAACAACCGGATTATTGTGACCGCTGCCCATTGTGTCGTGGCCATTTCAACGCCAACTAGTATAAAAATTCGTTACGGGTCATCGATGTGGTCAAGTGGTGGCACTTTAATTGGCGTCAGCAAAGCCCTAGTGCACCCCAGTTACAATGCCAGTACCATGCAGAATGACATCGCTCTTTTGAAGACAAGTACCGCCATCCTTTGGAGTGACAACGCTAAAAGCATTTACCTGGCTGATGCGGATCCGGCTAATAGTACTGCGGCTAAGATAGTCGGATGGGGTACCATGTTTTCGGGTGCCACCACCATTCCTGCCCAGCTGCAGTCGGCTAATGTGAAAATTATCTCGAGCGCTGTTTGTGGGTCGCGCACATATGGGTATGGAAGCAGCATTCAATCTGGAATGTTGTGTGCCGGAGCTAATGGTACTGACACATGTCAAGGCGACTCTGGTGGCCCACTGATTGCCGGAGGTACCCAAGTTGGAATTGTCTCATGGGGTGCTGGATGTGCCCAATATTATTATCCGGGTGTGTATTCGTCTGTAGCTGCTCTGAAGAGTTTCGTAACAGCTAATGCACAGATGTGAACGCGTCCAAGGACTAGTGACCGAGAAGCCTTCAAATGTTTTTGTTTTTCCCAAAAAGAAAAAAAATTAATAAAAAAAAGTTTTTTACTGCAAAAGTATCTGGTGGATGCATTTCAGACTAGTCGTAAAAATATGGGTGATATTTGGAGTAGATATGCCACACCAGGACTTTAAACATCTTTTGTGGAAGGCTGACGGCGATATTTTTCGATGTGGAAGGACCTCAAGAAGAATGCAGAACACGTACTTTTATTTGCTAACGTCAGTGGTCACTGAGATGGTTTACGCATGGTTTGGGAGGGAATTAGCATTCGTAGGGACTTTTCCCATAGTCTTAACGACTGGAGATTGGTTACAGAGGTTTTGGCCCACCTTTTGGATCTATTGTGCTACCCCGACTTGGAGTTGTAGTCGAAGAGATACTCGACTTAGAGCACCTCTTCCAGTCCGATTTCCTTGATGAATCGGAGTAGGTATCTGGAGTGGATCCAACTTCTAATAATCAGTAGGCATTCAGGTGTTTTTTTTCTTTTACGGATCAGTGCTTCACATTCCTTTAGAAGGTCCACATCTCCTCTGAATCTGCGGAGCTTTTCACGTTTGTTCCAGAGAAGTGTTTACCTAGATGCTTGACCTTGAAGTTGTGGTCTTATTCTGATCCCATTCACTGGCTGCAGTAGGTGGAGATGTGATGCTCTCACTTTCCTGGTTTCTTTATTGTACTCCGTTAGTGACTAGTGTAGTTATGTCAGTCTCCATCCCGCTTGGCTTCCTTAAATTACTTTGCGCTGTGGATCATAGTTAGCCTGGCATCTTTTTCCACCATAGAGCGTCCTCTTGTCTTATGTTCATGTTAAAAGGGGAACTAGTTTCGTAGGTCTGCGTTATAGCCCTTCCCCTGCACTGTGTTCCAGCATCAAGTGGTGATTTGCCCATTTCTTACATTTCACACCTCTAAGATGGTTTTGAACATCTCTCAATCGGTTTTAGACGGGGTTTGTTCTGTATCATCATGACATTAAAGGCTCATCAGATACCCTCCAACCCGTTACCCAATTCCGCATGCTGGGGCTACCTAGTTTGCTGTCAGGAACCTCTTCTCTTACTCAGTCTAGGTTTACTCAACAATATATTCCCGAAGGTACTCACCCCTATCTTGGTAGCATTGCTGTCCTATTCCATTCAGTATGCATTTGCCCCGCAGATCAGCAGAAGTGGTGTGTTGGTCCTTCTGCAGTGCTCCACTCATTGTAGCACTCTGAACGATTTGTGGATCTCAACTGTTGGACCATCTGTATTCGTTGGCTTTTCCAAAGCGGGCGAGTGCCTTGAAGTTTCTTAAGGAGCTCCTGTCCTGTGAAGGGTCTCTTCTTTCCAACTTCGCCTATTCCGGGTAATTTGCTTAAGATTTGCAAGACGAGCGCTCTTTCATCCGCGACACATTGGTTTTTAAAGCGGACAGTCGGTCGTCCCGGTCGTCTTGAAATTGATGCGATCGATATGGCCCTTGAACGACATCCACATCTTGTTACATTTTGTAGAATTCGTGCTTGTATCCTCTCCTTCATTCGCCCCCTCGTTGTCATGGAGGTAGATAGCTACCAAGAGTGACGTTCTGCCCTAGGCGACGGACAGATGGGTTTGGGTTTTGGTTATTGACAGCATATATTTGGTTCTACCCTGGTTCATTTCAAGACTGACTTTGCCGGAAAAGCCTATACCATGGCATGCTGGGAGCGACGAATGATGTGGATATGGTCTCTGCATCTCAGCAGCTGTGATCACTCCTGCCCTACGTTTCATACAAGTTTGGAGAATTCATGTGACAGCTCACCACATTAAGCGACAATATCTGCCTCGATAGTTCGTGCAAGAGATAGGAGACCCCTCTTCCAAATGGGGCTCCGCTGTTAAGCCGTCAAAACTGGAACCTTTCCAGCATTTAAATAGCACCTCCAAACCTCTATGATAATGGGATGGGAAGTCTGCTGCTTAGACATATTTCCAATTCTAAATTCTCGGGTGCTTTTCCTGTCGCACGGTTCTTCGATGTCCTTGAGCTGGAAGACAGCGTATGGCCCCTTTTTCCTACGTAGGATTTTCTTCTCCTCCCTTCTCCTGGTTCACTATTTCCCTCCGCTGCTGTTGTTCTACGTTGCAACTATCATATGTGTGATGAATAAAGTATTTCTGTGGAGCCTCTTCTCCATCGACTGCTCTGGGAGCCCTTTTGTGCCGATTCAGTTCCCAGTTTGACTGCGTCGATATTTGAGTATGCCTTCCAGTCGTATCTAGCACGCAAAGTGGTCGATGAAGGCTCGTTTGGTAGCTTGTTCTTTCCTTTATCAAGGAATACTAGGTTTTGCTGCTTCCAATGTTTTAGAAACGATCTCAACCAACAAACCTCTCAGTGTCATAGGCGTACGCTAGTAGTTTCACAAACAGCGCATCACCTTGTCTGTATCCTTTTTTGACGTCAAAGGTCTCGGTGAGGTCACTAGCGATCCTGATGGAGCAGCGAGCGTTCTCCATCGGCATCCTTCACAGATTAACGGGTTTGGAAAGGATACCAAAACTAGATACGGCTCTGTATAGCTCGTCGCTGTAAATGCTGTCATATGCAGCGTTAAAATCTATAAAAAGATCGTGGGTATCAATTTGGGCTTCTTGGACATTTTCCAGGATCTGCCGGAGTGTGAAGATTTGATCGACTGTGGACTTTCCTGGCCTGAAACCACACTTATAGGGGTCAACCAGGTTATTAACGAAGGTTTTCAGATGTTCACACAATGGCAGATAAGATCTTGTGCAAGATGTTGAGGAGGCGGATACCTCTGTAAATGGCGCAGTTAAGGGAGTCTCCCTCCTTGTTGATCGGGCAAACGATGCTGAGATTCTGAATCTTGGAAATGGGTTGGTTGGCTCTGTACCAAGTCATTTCCAGCTGACATGAGCAACTCGACTGGTAGATCATCAGGTCTAGCAGCCTTGTTGGACTTTTTAAGAATTGGGGGGCAGGTAAGGCATAAGCTTAAGCCTAATAAGCACGGCGACCTGAATCTTTTGTGCTATCGCCTGAGAGTTGCTATGCTCAGAGTTCAGGGTTTAGGCCTCGTAAGCGGAGATTGAGCACCTGGTCTGGCAAGTTCTTCAGCGGATTCGTTGCCAGGGATGCCCGTATGTCCAGTGACCAACACGAGAGTAGTTTTACTGTCAATTAAAACCGAAACGAGCTTAGGCTCAAAATTGAAGGATGTAAGAGCTTTAAGAGCATTGACCTTTGTCTGATGTATTCTCTGGCACATAGCTCGATTGCATAGACCTCTGCTTGAAAGACAGTAGTATATTGTCCAAGTGAAGTGGAGAGTTTGTAGTAAGGAGCAAAGGTACCAGCTCCAGCCCCGTTTGACATTTTCGAACCGTCAGTGTACCAATCAAGTGAAGATGTGGGTTTGAGGGATGAGAGGCTTCTTCTGGTTTCTTTTTGGCATCAAATCCGAGGAGCAGATCGCTGGCGATGATAGCAGCGGGACTTTCTGCAGGGTTTTCAGCCAGCTCTTGGTATGAACACTACATTTACCTTTCTCCAAGTAGTCGGTCGGTATGTAGCTGAGTTCATAGCTGGATCTGAACATGGACACTAGGGATTATAACAGAATATCGATGCCGTGTTGAAGAAGGGCAGGGAAGATTCCATCCCCAATATCGAGCTGTGTAGGGCTTCTGTGTGGAGATGGCCCATCTGATGGAATCAGAGGAGAAAATTATTCGAAACAGGATTCCTAGCGAGCCTGTTAGGAGGGTGTTGCATAACTTCATATAGAAGGGGTGCGTGAGGGTCAGTGATTACAGAGTCAGGAAAGTGGGTAATTCGGTGTGAAGCTGCCGTCACTTTTTTGTAGGAGACCAATTCCATTGCTGTGGTTGCTTGAGCCCTAACAGCTGTCGGAAGATCACTTATGCTTTCGCAAAAAGTCCTCCAAGTATGGCTTTGTTGGACTTAAACTTGGTCAGGTTTTTGGTTGCGCCAATGGATGTGGTAATCCCGGACTACCAGCATGCACAATCCGCAAGCCTGAATACTCGATGCCAGGAATGCGCCTACGTGCTAATCCACACCCAGCACACTTCTACCACACTCCCCGCGGGACTGCCGTTGGTTATTACTTCGCGGGGCTGGTTAGCGAATTATGCTATTCGTCGTGTGTCAGCTTCCCCTGCTGTTTCTGTTGCTCTCCTTAGTTTCTCAATTCTCCGCAGCTCATTTTGAAGATTTGGGACAAAACTGCATGATGTCATCCAATTCTCCTCCGACCGCAGCATATGGTCGAGGAGTAGCGACGGACTGGGCGGCGTAGTTCTCCATGCCGTGATGCGTGTGCAATAAAAAACTGCGTGCTCCGTATCTTCATCTTCGTTCGGGCACTCCAGGCAGAATGGTGCACTGTCGTGTCCAAATCGGTAGAGGTATTTGCGATAACCGCCATGACAAGACAAGAACAGCGTAAGATGGTTGTTGCATTCCCCATGTTTCGACGTTTCCAGTCTCGTTTTGGCCAGGTGGACGGAAGTTTTTGTTGAACGGTGCATTCTGCCTGACAGAGGTATGTTGGTCTATATCGCCCCTAGACAGTCTGTAGAAGAAATTTTCCAAACACGATGTTTGTGCTGGTTCCGAATCAGTTGTCTTAATAGCGGCCAGGCTATCAAAAAAGATGGAAACATTTCTTTTGGATCTGGGATTGTCCATGAGTGTCTAGTAAGCCTCTCCCACTGCCAGTAACTCCGCCTGGAATATGGTAGATGAGTCGTGGAGGGAAAGGTTTTAGTTTAGTGATGTTGAACTCCTTGTTCAACTCTGACAACATTGATACAAGGTTCAAACGGCTTAATGCGCTCTACCTTGCACTCACTTTCTCATCGGAGGATGGACATGGAACCGCTAAAAACCACCCTTAGCTTCGGTCATGCGTCGAGGATACTTTCTCCCGTACAACACCGCTTGAAATCAGACGATTTCCCACAAACTCCCTTCACAACTCTGTACCATCGAAAGGATCCTTTCCTTTCCTGCTTTAAGTTCGAAACGGACACTGAACCGACAATCAAATAGACCCTCGACAACATCGAGTGCTGTATTTGAGTCTTCAGATGCATCTCTGTGAATAATAATCAGCTCTGCACCCTTTGAGCAACCTAAACTAGTAGATGCCACTCTACATCCATGTTTCCTCAATGGGGCTCCAAATAGGAATCCTCCACCTTCCCCCTCCACATAGAATTATTCTCTTATGAATTATTCACAACTTGTTTACAACTTTTCTCAACAATTTAAATTCATTTGCAAAAATAAAACGAAACAGCCAACAAGGACCCGTTGAAGGGAGCTGAGAAAAAGGAGGCGCAGAGCGGAGAAAAAAATAAATAAATAAAAAAATACGTAACGTAATGCAATTTCATGTTTTCCACTTTCCACTCCTGGCAAAGAGAGGAGGTTTTTCCGCTTTTCACATGGATCCATGTTGTCCTTCATATTTCAGAGCTTTTCCGATAAAAATAAAAATGCAATGGCGGATGGCGAATAGCGAATAGCGAATAGCGAATAGCGAATGGCGAATGGAATGGGCGACGGCGTTATATCCCGACGGAGGATTGAGAAAACGAGAGGGCGCACAACTCAAACTCAAGGAGCACTTGCTTTGTCGGGCTCTTGAATTTTTTATATCCTCGATGTCGTTTTAGTGTTGTGTCCTCTGCTCCTGCGAATAACTGGTTTTTTGAAAAAAAAAATTCTCAGAATGAATTTCTATTTAGTTTCACTTGAAAAATATTGAAATTGACATTTATCAGCTAGATGAGCGAGAGTTGACATTTTGTCGCAGCGAGATGACTTTTATTAATGAGCCCCAGGATCCCGGTTCTTCGTCTGGATGGGGAGGCAGTGTGTACTCCATTATCTCATTACGTCTTCTGGCAGAGATTAACACTCGCAGGGCGTAAGCAGCGTATTCAAAATTTAATGCGATGTCATTTTTGAAATTAACATCTGCAAATGGCCGCGACGTGCTTTGCATGTGCGCGCGTCAAATTAATACCCGGGCACAGCCCCCCCCCCAAATGAATTATTTAAGCGGTCACAATGTGTTCTAATTAACCGATGAACGTGAATTAACTTTGCCCGGCGGCCGAGAGAATAAATTAATCGCCAACGGGCATAATTGGAAAGCTACACACAATCAAAAGTGAATTTTTTTTAAATTAAAGCGAATAAGTGTCCTGAAGGACAGTTATAATGAGTCGGTATGGCGGCGGTAGGTCATCCAGGATGGTTGTGTAAAATTGATAAAAAGAACAATCGGAAAAAAAAAAATCAGTAAAAATCCATCGAAGGATAAACTCTCGTAGGAGAGGGTTCATAGCAGCTTCAGTTGGCTGTTGAAGCTTCGCTTTGGCTTAAATAAAAGCAGTCTGCAGCTACTTCCTATTGGAGGATTGCCTTATCAATGAATCAGGTCCAAGCTTTGGTTTTTGGTTTGGTTTGGTCAAGCTAAGGTGGTATATAAGGACAGCTCCCGATATCGAATACGAGCACACACTCGCACAAGGTGGCACAGAAGTCGTCGCTCTATTTCCTACAAGGTGGCGCAAAATTAATCACCCTATCGGAAGATGTTATAATTTTTGCAAATGGCGTCGTACGACAATCATATTTGACATTTGTGAACCAGACAGCTGCAGTATACAAACAGACAAGCAATGGAGCGGTATACTCCGCAAGAGCGTGGGATAATTGTGTCGATTTTTTTGACCAATAATCGGTCGGTGGTGTTAGCGCAGCGTGAATTTCGACGTTGATTTCCTTATCGTGTCGCCCCAACTGGGCGAACATTCCGGCGCTTAGCTACTCGACTCGAACAGACTGGAACCACAGGAGACCGTGCAGGGCATGGCCGCCACCGGACTGGTTGTTCGGCCGAGAATATCGCGGCTGTGGCTGCCGATGTCGCTGAGAAGGAAGAAACATCAACCAGACGACGGGCCACGCAATTGGGCATCACCAGACGGACCCTACAGTGAATTTTAGTGAAAGACTTACACATGTTCCCGTACAAAGTGCAAACAGTGCATAGGTTAATGCCTTCTGACCGTCAGTCGCGTGTGAATTACTGTCAAGCCATCCCACAATCTCAGCAACGAAGAGGACGATTTTGCGTCGAAAATCATCATGAGCGACGAGGCGCATTTCCACTTAAGCGGTTACGTCAATAAGCAAAATCTTCGTTTCAGGGGCACTGAAAACCCGCGTGTGATGCACGAAGAGCCATTACATCCACTCAAAGCCACTGTGTGGTGCGGTGTTCACGCGGGAGGAGTGATTGGGCCGTATTTTTTTGAGGACGCCATCGGCAATACGGTCACTGTTACAGGGCCATGATAAACGACTTCTTACTGCCGGAATTGGATGAGCGGGGCTTGGTGAACATGTGGTTTCAACAAGACGGTACAACCGCACGCACAGCGCGAGCCACAATGGATATTGTGAAGGAAGCGTTTCCTGGTCACGTAATCTCCCGTTTTGGCGATTCGGCATGGCCAGCAAGATCGCCCGATTTAACCAACCCAGTCTTCTTTCTTTGGGGCTACTTGAAGTCGCGGGTTTATGCCAACAAGACTCAGACAATCGCAGCCCTTAAGGAGAATATTCGACAGGAATGGGAGCAGTAATCACCGAAAATCTTGCGGAAAGTTATGGAAATGCGATAATTCTGGCTCAACGAGTATCTCCCTTTGGAGATGCTGATACTGTGGTAACACAATGGACCTTACTCTAAGTGAGTTTGCATACTTGCAGCCTGCCACGTCAAACTAACCTAACCAAGGTTAGGGTAAGCAGAGTCATCAGATTATCGTAAGACACTAGGCCGATTGTGGGCACATTGCGATCCTTGGAAACCTTCTAAGCTATCAAAGACTGAAGTACTTCTTTTTAGGTGTTTTAGTCTGCTTCGGACTCTCATAGCAGATATGTTATGTCCTCTGAGACGTGTAGATCACTGCAGTATCTGTATACATCCGTATTCCTAATCTCGTTGCGTGCTTCCTCTCAAGGTAATGGCCATAGATCTCCTTAGTTTCATTATTTCCCCAGAGTTTTTCCTTTCTAACATTGGCCACAAGGCCCTAGACATCCTGCGTCCTTCTAAGTTAGACCATTACTGGTCAGCCAAGTTGAAAATTCTCTCGAAAATGACTCTCTTTGCCGCACTCATTGGTTTTTTTTATGCTTCCATTCATGTCACCATGTGGGAGGTCAGCTTTTTCTTATAATCTGAGACAGTTCTGGGTAAACATTGTGCCTTAAGCGCTGCCTGACTGTCGATGTGGATGGTGATATTCTTGTGGGATATTGACCCTACCCCCTAGTAATCCCATAGCTTCACGTGCAGCTAGAACCAGTCCTCAGCCAGTCCTATCTATCGAGGTGCATTACTTCCAATGGTATATCGAAGGCAAGGGTAACCAGGACTGCATCCGATGTGTCAGGTATGTTGGGAAATGATTCCCTAAGAATGGATTTAAAGAGCCTTGCGTTAGTGAGCCAGTGGTAAGAGATACAGGAACGCCCTTAGTGCAGCCGCTGACGTAGTGCGCAGGGTCCTTGTGATGGCAAATACAGGTTAATATATCCGTCGTATTCAACTTAATCGTTGCTTTCCTCCATACAAGAGCCCGAAACGTGCAGATGGGTCTAACAAACATGATAATCCCTTTCGGTCTCGTTGCTTTCTTTCGGAAAGACCAAGATATGTATCTTCGATCGATGCCAAGATTTCTTCGTCTTTCCGCAAGGGATAGCTCCAACATTGGCAGTGGATGCCTCGAAAAACTCGAACGTGCTAAGCCATCGCAGAATAAAAGGGGTCGAGTCATCACAGACTCCCAACCACAATTAAGGCTTAACTCTGCCCCACCAGGGTCGGGTTATGCTCACCCAGGGAGAAGAGGGGGAAGTACTGTCACACAGTAAAAATCCAAACTGGATCCGAATAGACCGTCAGCTTCAGGTTTCAAAGGTAACTACTACCACATCTACTGTCAGGATAAGGCCGGAATTGAGTCGCCAAAGAAGTTGACGATTGTGAGGGAACCAGTCTAAAGGTTCTTCTGATGGAAAGATTCCAAGACTAACTAGAGTGTCCGTTTGAATCGAGGAACCTGCCACGCTCTTTAGGCAGATGAAGCTACAAGGACCTAAGAACACTAAAAACTTTACCACTCAAACGAACAGGCAGGAAGAGGCCAACTGGTCGTGAAAGGAATTGATGACGAATCTCTGGGGTCACTAGCTGTACGTAAGGGTAAGGCACTGCGCGGCTTTCACTAAGTCGGCTCTGTGATCCCTTTTTTCCATGAAAGGATAAATGAGGTAAGGCGGTAACTGCAAACCTCTGTGCCTAGTTCTCAGCTGAGAAGACCGATTTCACCCTCATCCAAGAACCCTATTGCTTGGATAACAAGGCGACAATAGGAGTCCATATGACAACTAAACGATAATCAATGTGTAGATGCGATTGGAGTTCCATAACTACTGGACGAATCTAGATACGTGGATCTCTAGTAAACCATCACAGCAAAGAAAAATTCAAGTGAAGCAAAACACATGTGAGATTGATGGTGGGACCTATAACAGGACACATCCAGCTTAACAAACATTGGCTCAGACTTGGGCTAGCTGAGGAGGACGAGGAAGACATAGAACACTTCCTCGTCTCTACCCTGCAACTCCGAGGTAAAGACTGAAGATTCTGGGATCCTCAACAATACCGGACTTAACACAGCTTAGTAAGAAAGGATTCGTTGTACTATTGAAGTTTGCTAGACGAACAAGACGACTTCTCGATACGACATAGTCTCCTCTCAGACTCCCCATGATCTCAATGCCTGCATCCCTTCTCAACTCACAATTCCCACATCACACTACTATTTCTAACAGAAAGCAACACAATGGGGCCAATGGGAGCCTACGTAAAGAGCACAAGCCCACCCTATAAAACCAACCAACCCTTGACACTACAGACATCATAGGTCGCCGTCTCAGCCAGTTGGCCGGGTTTAGTTGAAAAAAATTGGTGACAAGACCACCCTTACTGCAATGGAAGCTTGTGGGGCTTGATTATAATGCCTTTACGTATCCTTCGCTGATAGTACCCGTGACAGTGACACAATGGAGCCTTCAGGGAGCGGTGTCATTCAGTTTGAAAGACCGCACCCCAACAAGGTTTGGACAGCACACGAATCTAGCACCTCGCACATTCATCTCGAAATCATACATACAAATCCCCTCGTGACGGATTTGTCGTTTCGGGGAGACTTGACAAAGGATCGTTCTGTATCCAGGAAGGTGCAGATGGCAGTTCCCTTGGGGTCTTGAACTCTGTGGTAGATCTTGTGAGTAACAGCCTTGGTCTTAGCTCCTTGCGGCATATCGCAGTTTTTCATCTTCCTTCTTGTATGAAAATCGAACTTTCTATATGACAGTACTAGACCAGTATTTCGTTCGTTTTCCCAGCTGCAGGTGCCTCATCCGACGGTCATTGTCCTGATTTTGAAGCTACAAGTTAGGATTACTTTAATCCCATCTTTAAAACGTCCTGTTAGACTCATATTACTTTAAAGTAACAGCCTTAGTCCTAGCTAACCGGATTTTCGAAATCCCTTCCGCCGTAAGATCTCTAATCCAACACTTAAACAAGAAAGCTCCTCCCAACAACCCCTGCCATCGCTAGAAGCCCCCCACCCCCCAAAAACTGCGACTCAATTCCGAATAAATCCTTGTAATTAGAATTTGTTTACACTAACAAGTGCCTGCAGATGATGCCAACAGAACATTTGATTTTATCTTCTCCCATTACTTTCAGTAAAAAGGATTTTCTTCCTCCTTCCTCCATCCCCCACTCACGGCACATATGCTATTTCGATGTTTCCCTTCCATGAAATGGGACCCATTTTTCGTAGTGACATCCATCTTCGTCTTTACAGTGGCAGCAGTAAAGCAGTAAAAATGTTTTCATCGCACTGTCAGCGTCTTTATAGTCGTCATAGTCATCCTGTTCTTCAACTAAATTCAAATATACAAATTTTATTATCCTTTACATGTTTCTCATGCCTGCCTGGCATGCCAGTACTGACTCTGACTCTAACACTATAAAGGAAAATACTGTGTTTAGTCTGGGAAAATCCTTTTGTACTCATAAAACTTGAATAAAATTTTACCAGGATCACAATATTCGCAATTGAAATAGGATTCAATTTCTTCTCTCTTTGTGTCTGTGTGTTTGATGTGACACACGCGGTAGGTACGATAGATGATAAAAAACATCCTGGAATACTCATCGATTGTTTGTACATTCATTCATCCGTGGGGCGCGACGCGTTTCAATTTCAATTTTACGAGAACGAATCACAATTAATAGGTTTTTCTTCCTTCTTTTTAAGTATTTCATTTCCATCCGGCACGAGGACGAATAAGCCAAACACACACACACACACACACACACAGAAAAAAAAAGAAGAAAACGAGTCAGAAGGACAACAAATTAAAAGCAATTCCATTTCAATTTCCAATTAAATTAGTCAATTGAATTGACCTCGAAATGAGTGAGTACATGAGAAGGGGGGGAATAAGGACACAAACGAAAAATAAAGCGGAACCGGAAAAGAAAAAAAAAAAAAAAAGCGCCTCCAGGAAGCAAATCAAAGTGAAAGAAAAAAACCTGAGAACATGGAATGTCCTCGCCACCTCGCGTCTTTTTCTCTCTCGTCCCGACTTTGAGTCTCTGTGTGTACTTTGTGGCTATGGTATCCCTTGTCACTAGCCAAGGATTTATCTATACATTGGGAGTAATTAAAAGCTAATTTATCACAAGACGAAGGAAACGGATCTGGGAGTTCATTCGTTTTTTTTTTTGGAGAAGAAAAAATTTGTGTTCGTCCGTTTTTCTTTTCGCAATTAGTCCTTGCGCTCGTATCTGATGTGAAAAGTTTTTTAATCAATTTTTTTTTTTGTTTTTTTGCTTTCTTCACCCAGTGTTTCCTGTTTTCAGTTGGGAATTGGAAAAAGAGGAGCGGAACGAAAAAAAAAAAATGCACAAATTTTGGTACACGTTTAGAGAGATATATGTGACTCCTTCAGATAGGGAGGACTGTTGAAAATTGCAAGTTAATGATTTTCGAGTTTAAAAAGTTTTCTCCTTTTGCAGGTATACACAGGATTCATGACAGCAAGTTGTGGGAATCAATTAGGAAAAGTTTTACTATCAATTATTTAAATTTAAAAGGACCACACCCAGTGATTAGGTTTTCCACATAGAAAGGATTCTTGGTCTTGTGTGGCATGTGTATGCCGAAAGGGATGGCTAACATCATAATGCAAGAAATTTATGACTGACCTTTGCACATGCATCCATTAGACTAGAAAAGAGTTGTCCTTTGGCAAGGAAGTTGCTCTAGCGAAGCTGCGAAGCGTTGGTTAATTGAAAAGTTGGCTGTGGTAAGGTACGCCCCTTCACTGGAATGGCGAAGAACGACGGTTTTAAACGCATTCGCTTGAAATGCGGAATGAAAGTTCCAACGACTTGCCTGCAACAGATACTTTGGCAAGTTTACTGAACTAATACTGCACATAGGACGAGCAAAACTTATAATTATCACAAGGACACCAAATAATCCTTTGCGAGTCTCAGCTTCTAAATTTCTTTTTTTATAAAGTAAGCCACGTAAAGAGTTTCCTGCCACAGAAATTCACCTCACCGACTACCCCGTCGAATCCTAAAACGAGAATTAATCCCTCACAGCTTGGTACGAGGCTTAAAATGGAGACCTTGGCCCCAACTGTTACGACATAGCATGCTATGAGCACCTACATACATGCATTAAGCACTCGTGAGATGACGCTGTTCACTGTAAGGAGGAAGCTACCTGCTGTAAGGTGGCCATCTTTCTTGGGCGCCAAGTTACAACTTTCAAACAAGGTTAGACCCTAATATTGCTAAGAACACCTTGAGACCAAGATCTTAACGGACACCAGCACCATTTGGCAGTGCAGTGAAGTATTCAGTAGGACGTGGAATTTAAGCCCTGAGATGGTCCACTGGCATAGTCAGACTGTATCTTGTGTATGGTGCGGTCGCACGGTGGTCAAATGTGGATTTTATCAAACCCAAGCTCGGTAAACTGCAGCACCTTGCCTGTGTCTGGATTACTGGACTGATGAGAGGAACTCCGACTGCCACTACCTTCTGAGCATTTCTCCCTTTCAAATCTTCATCGAGTCCGTGGCCTAGAAAGCAGCATACTCGCATTGGAACCCTGCTTTAGTGGGCGGTAATCTTTGATGACAAAGGAGGTGAGGTTGAACAGCTTAACCCTATTCCCCGCGTCCGGGATCGGGCGTTAGAGTCCACGCGAACGGAAGTAAGCGTTCGAAATTTAGAAACGGCAGATGGGCTGGGCTTAAACCAACGACTACTGCCATCTCTGTAGACGGGTCTCTGGTTGGTGGGCTTTTGGTTGCAGGCATCTATTCGGAGCAAGCGGGTGTGAACGAGGCTATTTCACTGGGTTCATATGCTATGGTCTTTCAGGCTAAAGTCTATGCTGTCGCGAGTGTAACTCACATAAGGCCACCAAGATCATGAAGGAGACAATTATTAAGCTGAGCCTGTTCGGGCGGTAACCCGGTGACGCTGGTCAGGGTTCCGGGATACTGGGTAACGAAAGAGCAGGTTCTTTTGCCAGGGAGCGGTTAATGAGCCCCTTCCTGAGTCCTCAGTCATTAATAGGCTGCATCTTGACATTCTCTAAGCAAGAAATGGCGGAGCTGTTACTAAAAGAGTATCTCGACTACTGGCGACGGCTTCGTACATGCCGCGGACGAAGACGTAGGTCAACGGACACAGTGGGGGTAGAGCCAGCTTCAGCCCAAAAATAACTTGAAACGGGTCTTACTTTCCTTAACGAACACCTGAAGACCATGGGACTAAGGGGTCCTGTAATGCAACAAGTCAATGTCATATGAGGAAAAGGTGAGTCTCATAAGGCCAATCGTGTCCGATAGCCACAGAGACATACATAAGACATACGACATAAGAAATGAGACATGAGACATGAGACATGAGACATGAGACATGAGACATGAGACATGAGACATGAGACATGAGACATGAGACATGAGACATGAGACATGAGACATGAGACATGAGACATGAGACATGAGACATGAGACATGAGACATGAGACATGAGACATGAGACATGAGACATGAGACATGAGACATGAGACATGAGACATGAGACATGAGACATGAGACATGAGACATGAGACATGAGACATGAGACATGAGACATGAGACATGAGACATAAGACATGAGACATGAGACATGAGACATGGGACATGAGACATGAGACATGAGACATGAGACATGAGACATGAGACATGAGACATGAGACATGAGACATGAGACATGAGACATGAGACATGAGACATGAGACATGAGACATGAGACATGAGACATGAGACATGAGACATGAGACATGAGACATGAGACATGAGACATGAGACATGAGACATGAGACATGAGACATGAGACACGAGACATGAGACATGAGACATGAGACATGAGACATGAGACATGAGACATGAGACATAAGACATGAGACATGAGACATGAGACATGAGACATGAGACATGAGACATGGGACATGAGACATGAGACATGAGACATGGGACATAAGGCATAAGATCACAGAAAAATTCAAAGAAATTGGGTAGATGGCTCTTACACAGTCGATGAATAGGTGAACTTTCAGTACAGCTCGGAGTAAAAAGCTCACGATACTAAGTGTTAGCCTGAAAGCCAGATCACTTCGTTGATTGGTTCTGGCTTATATACTGAATTCTTTCTCCGAAAAGGTTTAATAGTGTGAGCGCTTGTTTTATAGAACCTTTGTCCTCCTCCTAGGTGTAAACGAACCAAAATGTGCTGCGTGGTCCAGGGACTACTTTGTGGAATGAAAGTGATCTGCAGCTTAGAGCCAGATCTGAAAGACTTCTTTTGAGAAGCTCTCTCATGACAGTTATCACTCTCGGTCGGTGGAACCATGGAAAAAGTTTTTGGTGTTTTCTGGAATTCGATCCTCGCACCTCTCGCCCAGTGATCCAATACACTAACCACTGAGCCACGGGGCCCGAAGGACCCAAAGCTACTTGCTTGAGATCTCCTCCTGCAAACAGAGACACTGAAAGGAAACCGTGGGAATGTGGTTGTCGTGTCATCTATGACTACTTGGACACCAAACAATCTCCACCAGAGTCAGCTTAGCAGGTATCTGCTTGACCTGTTTGGCGCACAAATTGACTTAGATATCTTTTAAAACAGCGCTGCCTCGGAGGCTTAGATACAACGCATACGAGCTCTATGCAATCCAAACCAATTAAGGACACTTTTAGCAGCACTCCCTCATCAATTCCCACGCTTAAGCTCCGTACAAATAATTCTCCTTCCAAGAAATAAGAATTTATTGGTAGGCTCCATTCCGATAAAGTGGTTGTCTTAAAAAAATATCCTTCTAGGATTTACTTGCGAAATAAAAGATACAAAGCTTCCACCTTGAATAAGTTTCCCATAATAAGGAGCACAACGAGAAATCCTCGCACATTTCTCTATCTTTGCTTTGGCACTGAGTAAAAAGGAAATACCCACAGCATCCTTTCAATACAGGCATAGTCCGTCGGGCCACCCTTCTAAAAAAAGTCTATCAAGTAGCACACCAGAGACGAACTCCTCCACAAAAAAAAAAAAAAAACCACCCCCAAGCACCACCGAGCTATATTTGAATTCGCACGAAAAAAACAGTTTTTTTCTCCTCTTGTACTTCGTCTTCGAATCCCCAAGGATCATTTGTGGAAATAAAAATGAAGAAAAATTCGAAATTTTTTATGCGCACTCATGATCCTGCCTGATGGTTTATTTTAATGCACGACCATAAAGGATATTGAATGTTATGGTAGGAAGCCCACCCCCCCCAATCCCAAAGGAGTAAGATCCTAATTCATTCATCGCCTTATGTGCAGCGGCAGCAGCGTTGTCGTTCGTTATCCTTCCTTTCAAATTGCATAGGATTTTCAATTTTTTTTTTGTGTCTGTTTGTGTGTGTGTGTTTTTTCCTTTCAGTTGGGTATTTTATGGACATCTCTCCGAAGGGCATTAAGAGAAGCAAAGTGCGAGCGCGATAGCAACCACACCAAGAAATAATCGTTTTAATGTCCTTTCGGAAACATGCGAGATTTGAATAAATTTTCAATTTATCCCGCGCGGACGAGTAAAGTAGTGTGTGCTTTATGCATAAAGCTATACGTAAATATTGGTAAAATCATTTCGGTTTTATGGAGAAGTGCGGCACTTGGACGCGGCCTTTACTGTGCAAGGACATAAATGCGAACAGATGCATTTTAATGGGTGAGATGAGGTTGTGTGTCATTTTGAATAGGGTTCCAAAAATTAAATTTCAAGTGCGAGGGTGAGCTGTACTGCGTGTTCTCGAGAAGGATGTGACTACTAAGGCCTGGTGTCGGAGGGCTGAGATTTGCTAGTTACCAAAAGCGAATGGGGCTAACGTAGCCGTTACAGGTTTTCCGTAGACGTTTGGCGTGCAACTTATTTTTGTTTGTCCAGGCTTGTACCCAAGTAGTGTACCTCATCAGTGAAAGCTAAGCCGGTTCCATTCCAAAGAGAATAGAAACTATGATGGACTAGGATAGGTTAGGTAAGGTGGCTATCCTCACGTAGACCAACTGAGGTCCATTGTGTTGCCACGTGAGCCGGTTACTCCTGCAACCATTTCGACGAATTTCCAGATGTTGTTGATATCCGAGTTGGCAATATGTGAGAGTTCCTCAAAGAAGTGTTTCCCGAGGGTTTGCTCCCTAGCTGAGGATAGTGGTGGGCAGCCGCAGAGAAAGTGAAAAGGGGATTCCTCTTCTTGTTCATTGGCCGGAATTCCAAGCCTCATGGGGTCCCTGCCTAGTGCGCAATGACCAGTAAACAGTCCATGTTTGTCTCGCATTGTTACATGTATCAGCCATCTCTCATTGGCCTGATTCAGTGCCGCTATAGAGATTTTGTATCTTGCCGTTTCTATGGGTACATGCACCCCCCCTTCTGCAGTAGAGAGCTCGTTTCCTGTGCCATGCTCTCGTCTGCTCTGCAGTTACCTGAAATGTCCGAATGACCATGAACCCAGCACAGAGTGAGATTAGATAGTTCGCGATCCTATTTAAGGATGCGCAACATTGCTTTACCAATTTGGATCTTATTATTGGTGATTCGAGTAACAGTCGGTGTAGATGACGATGTCAGTGCTCGATACCGATCTCATCAACAGCCATTCAGCCACTTCAAAGCCTTAATCTCCGCTTGGAATACACTACAGTCTAAAAGACTTTTGCATATCCAGGGGTGCTGAGAACATGCCTGCCCCAACGCCATCCTCTGTCTTAGACCCATCGGTGTATATATCCAGAGCGGAATGCTTGTGTTGAAGTCAAGGGTCGGTGTTACGTAATGTGACTTCTCCTACGTGGCTGAATAAGTTTAGGATTTTGACATGCCCTGTATCATTACTGGTCCACTGTGATGATTCTTTCGTCGCAGAGCCGATTTTATTGCTAAGTCCTTTCCATAAATATCTAGCGGAATCATGTCGAGCATCCTTTCTAGCGCCGCCGTAGGAGTTGTGCGAAGAGCACCGGTTACGCAGATGCAAGCCGATCGCTGAATTGTACTTATGGCTGTCAGATAGCAGTGCAGTCCACAAGACTAAGATTCCATACGTAAGTATTGGTCTTACTACCGCTGTGTACAGCCAGTGCATTATTTGCGGACGGACCCCCCATTTGTAGCCCACGGCCCCTCTGTGCCTTTTTGTATTTTTGTAAATAGCACCCCGGTTCCGTTTTAGCCGGGTTGACGTTAAGTCCGCATTTGTCAGTCCACACAAGCTATAACTTTGTATCCTTCCTTTTCTAGGGTGAGGAGTATTTCATTCAAGGTAAGAAGCAATAACTGTGGAGATAGCACTCCTCCTTGTGGTGTACCTCGTTGTATTGATCTGCTGGATTTGCAGCAGTCGAGTTCTGAATTGATCGCTCTGCCTAACAGCCTTTGGTTGATCCAGTGACTTAGGCTAGCGTTTATATTTAGTTTATTGAGTGCTGCCATTATGGCCGCTGGTTTGATATTTTTAAAAGCCCGAGGAAGGCCACCATTGAGAATTCTTTGTTGGCCAGCAAATTTTCAACAGTGCCAACGAGAGAGTGCATGGCGGTCTCCATGGACCTACCCTTACTGTAAGCATGCCGCGATGTATATATCCACATACCTCTCTAGAGTTTTTAGTAGGAACAAGGACAGGCTAATGGGTCTGAAATCCTTTGGGGAGGTATGCGAGGCTTTTCCGGTCTTCGGTATAAAACTACTCTTACCTCTCTCCAAAGCTTTGGTATACATCCATTATCTAGGCATGATCGGAATGCCATAAGCATGCTGCATCTCCGCTGGGATAGGTTAGGTAAATGGGTGCCCTTGTTTACAGGATTGTCAACGGCTTACTTAGACCACTAAGAGTCCATTGTGCCCTCCGCTGGGATAACTCCATCTGATCCTGCCGATTTGTATGGAAGGAAACTTTTCACCGCCCATGAGAGCTTTCGGTCGTTTACAACTTCCTGAAATTTTTGGCTCTTTTGATCTGAATATTTCGCGATTGAAGCCGTCCGCTGTTGTATTTCCGGGGAAGTGCGTATCGAGGAGCAGGTCAAGAGAGCCTCTACTAGATGTCGTCACAGTTTCATCCGGATATCTGATGTAGCTGGGTATCACAGGAGGAGACTGGCGTGATGTTAAGAGACATTGCGTTGAAAGGCACTCCTGAGTATTTTGTCTCTTAGTGCCTACTGAGCGGCCAATATCGACTCTGATTTCTGCTTTGTTTTTGTCAAGGTACGCTTGCGGATCTCCCCAACAGACTGCCCTGAACTTTCCTGATCAAGAATATCTTAACCTCTCAAGAGACGTGGTGGAGACGTTCGAAAATTGCTTTTCCAGATGGAAGAAGGCACTGACAAGTGGGTACGGTCACAATCCGAAAAGACACGGTTAAACTCGGGAATAGAATAACAGAAGGACCTGAAGTTGACCATGCTTACATGGAAAGCAAGGATGGAATGTCAAAAGAGAAGTTCCGCAATGCAAGGAGGAGGAATTGTTAGTGCAGAACGTGGAGTGAGGACACCCGGTTATATTTACGACGTTTCAGCATTTGTTTTCTAGGTGACGAGGATGATAACTTTTCGCACGAATTGGAGATCTGCTACTGAAGAAGCTGGCTTCAAGGTGTGCGGAAACCTCAAGTTATTCTTGTAACGCAGAGCCTGTTAGCAGACAAGAGCTTTCTTTTTGTCTTCGTTGTTCAAAGTGCTCCCGCTCAGACTGAGGCGGCGTGGCGAATAGAAGGATTGAGTTTACCACCCTGAATATCCACGTCCGCCGATGCTTGACAGCATCTGTGATGCCTTTTTACTGCAGTACTCTACTTGGGTTTTAAAGCACAGTCGAGCATTATACTCAACGACTCTTTAGACTGGATTGCTTGGCTCCCAACTCGAAAATTTACGTATTCCACAGTCTTTCGGCTGATTATTAAGACAGCTTCAGTATTGTGGTCAGCTAGTTCATGACGACCGCTTCATCCGTGGTGAACTCTACCGCGTGGATGTGCTTAGTTACGTTATGTGCGATATGTCCTTGGGATAGCGTTAAACGCTGAACTCCATCATACTCATACTTTATATTTCACAGAAGAGGTCTAAGAACTGACCCCTGGGGAACTCTCTTGGGCACATTATATTGTGCCTCGGCTTTCTGTTGGCGAGGATGGAAGAAATAGGGTGTACCAGTCTGATAAGAGACCTGTTGGCAGAATGAAATGAAATTTCAACGTCAAGCGTTACTCCCGCGCAGTGTTTCTTTGTGCCCCCTTGTCATCTTTTCCCCAGTATTGCCTTAGTTGCTGTATCTATTACCTTTTTTATGGTAGAACGCGATTATTTAAGACCGTATTGGTTGTCAGCTGCTCTATCCTCTGCCACAGCCATTAGTCTGCAGCTCATGGTACGTTCTAGAAGCTCCCCGATTATATCTAGTTGACATATTGATCCATACGCCGAAGGTTCTGGGAGTGGATTGCTTCCTTAGAGTACCAACACCAGATGCTGAATTTTCCATGGTTCACGGGAGATCCTCCCTAAAGGTACCTTTGTATCGTAGCCTTATATCGCCACGATTGGGATACCATCAGGCCCAGGTGCTTTGTTGTAGCATATTTTCCTCCATTCTTTGTGCAGGAACGTACGAACGAATTTTGTCCTCGGACGTATCTGGTGGGATGTGGTCCATGCTGGTCTCCCTTGTCATGATGCGCTCAGTAGATGGTCTATAGAGAGCACCTACTGCCCCTTAGTTTTTTCAACATCATCCCATATGTCAACCCGCAGGTCTGCTTCATCGCAAAGTTGTTTAAGTCAACTTGCCCCGCTCTCTTTAAGGGCATTTTCAAGGTCAATCTTGGGCTTTCACAAATTCGTTAAGCTGTTGTGATACAAACAGGATATCGACATCATTGGTCGTTCCCAGCCTGTCATAATAGAGGCTTTGATGCAATTGATGAAGAGGCGAAACAAGTTGGTCTTGAAGTGAACGTAAATAAAACCAAGTAGATGCTACCAGATCTCTCTCAACCGCCTGGGAAAAAACGTAACCATTGACAGTTTTGACTTAGTGGCGCTAATTGGCGCCAAGTTCTGGACCATAAACAGAATAGTAGAGCAGATGTCTGAGATTTAAGGAGGGCGAATGGAGGAGAAAATACAAACGCGAACTCCACCAGCTTCGCCAAGATGTGGGTGTAGTCCAAAAGGACAAGATACGTCGACTACAGTGGCTCGGCCACATCGAGCGAATGGGCAAAAACATTACAGCCAAGGGATCCTCGAATACCAATCCTTCGGTTTGAGATGACCACCGAATGATGAAGATCGAACCACCGGTTTAGAGACTAAGCTATTGCAGAAAAAGACCGTGGCCTGGATAACTGGAAACAGCATGGATAGAAGACTCTCCGAGGTCGGGCGCCAGTTAAGTAAGTAGGGTAAAATAAGTTTTGTAGAAATCGTGACGTGCCATGGTCCGATACACATGTTTCACTGAATTACCTGCCCCTCTCGTAGAGCCTTTCGTAATCCTTCGACAATAGTAAGCATTGCGTGCACTGGAAATGGATAAAAATTCAGTGTGGCGATGCAAAACAAAATTCCTTAATTAATTTAGTGCCATCAAAGCCCATAAATTAAGGCAAAAATAAAAATTAATAAAACCATTCGAAAAACTCCACTGTTATCCTTGCCCAGGTCACCTCTGTTCAAAGTCCTTTCACAAAACATGCCCACAACCATGTCCATCACTAATTTTATCAATTTAAACGCAATTCCAGCAATTTGCTTAATTGCGAATAACTTTTTTCTAATTACGTGCCAACAAACATAGTACAGCCCCCCCCCCCCCCCCCCCCTCCCAACACAGCCACTGGCTGGGCCGCATAACTGCAATGGAATTACATTTCTCCTAACGGTAATAATAAAACTCCAGGATAATTGACAACCGCCACCACCCTGGCAGTAGTTTGTTTAATTTATTTTCATTTTTCTGTTTAATCATTCGGCATGTGGCCGACCGGAGCCGGCTTTATCTGTCACTCATTAAATTTCCGATTTAGAATCCTGCGGCTAGTTTTCGGGTTGCACCGTTAAGCGAATTAGATCCAACAATGTAGAACGCAAACACAACATTTTTCTTCCGCATAACCGAACCCAAATTAAAGTTTATTGATTGTGCAAAAAAATAAATAAATAAATAAATAATTTAATTTGCCTGCCAACCTGCAGGCTCAGCCAGAAGGATGTCACCATCCTCCGCACACACACGGGGGATAGTTAATTGGAATTTACGGTGGCGTATACGTAACGTTATGCAATTTTTCGGTCAATTGACGGGCTACTTGGTGCTCCATTCGGGAGTCATGATTCCATTCGCGTGGCATTCGATTTTAATTAAAATCAATTTAATTAAGGATATGCTGGAGGATGCAGGCAATGGTATGGGTTCCTTCTAAAACGATATCGTAAGCATAAACGCAACTGTTTGCATTTGGAAATGGAATCGTCTGTACAAAGGATGCCACAGCTAAAATAATTCATTGAAATTATTTCTATAGAATGTCCTGTTGCCAGTAGGACGACCATCGGCACACATTTCTCTCTAGTCCTGGACATACGTGTTGTAATTTAAGTAGTCATCTGTAATTTCCTGAATATCTCCGTAGAAGATTTTCGATGACATTTTCGTCCTCTGTGTTGTCATTTGCATCATGTGCAGTCGCAAATGAATGAAAGGATATTTGGCTATCATGATGGAAATTATTTTCGGACACATATACCTACACTGGTACATGGGTGGGTTGAATCACATTCTTCAAAATATTTATGTGCATATGCTAATTCTGACATAAATTCCAATTTACTCGCCTTTGTCCTGGAGACAGAGGAGCTGTTGTACTTGTAGCTCCTGATTGCAGTGACATGTGTTGTACGGCATCATGTGTGTATGCACCTCGATCAACTGTCATCTCAGCCGTATTGTAGTCCAATTAAAGAAGTCACATGACTTAAGGATAAAATATCCTTAGAGCTGTTGTTTAATGTATGTGAGGCTGACATTATGACGACGATACAGGAGGGCTGGGGAGACATAAATACCATGTGCGTCAATATTTGCTGATGATGGTCTGTGCTCTGATTGTGCTGATTTTCTGAACTTTCTTAGGAATCTTTTGAAATACCTGGCAATGGACGGCAGAGGGCGGTAGAAAATGTTGATGAATATGTAGTGAAATAATGCTTTAAGGACGGAATGCTAATCGGAGTTGAAACATTTGCGAAACAGTGGAAGTCAGGACGAACTGTAGATGGTAATTCAGTGGCTAGGACAAACCTTGGAGCCTTATCTCTCCAACTTACATCTCAGTGGCATTTAAATTCAAAAACGATTTTTTGCGGACGTTTGTCAGTCGATTGCAAGAGGTGGGACCATGAAGAAACTTCGAACTTCGAACCTCCATCTCAGTAGTCCCCCATGCTAACCACTGCGCCAGATGTGCCATCAAGCAGCTGCAGCTTGAATATAAGTTTAAACCAAAGGACCATGTGGGTCACCTGAAAATACTCAACTTAATCCCAAATATGGACATGTTTCTGTCCATCCCAGGCACTATGGTTAGGGAATACAGTTTTGGTCAACTTTAGAAAGAGGTAGAAATACCAGACTGCGCCAAATGGGCCAATGGTGCTCTCGAACGTCTTTGGACCAAACACCAAACTGTCAATACCCATGGGAAAGTGTCCCACGGTTTTCCAGGCAGAAGTCCATGCCATTGAGATCTGCGCCGATCTAGTATCCAAAAAGGGTATTAAGGGCGCCAAAATTCTTATCCTTTCGGATACTAGCGCTATCTTCTAATACGATAGAGTCTATGACAGTTAAATGCTGATACGCTGCCTTACAGACCCTGGCCAGACAAAATAAGGTTAAACCTGGATGGGTACCCGGTCACCAAGGTATTGTAGGCAACGAATCGGCGGATGAACTAGCTAGGGCTGGATCAGAATCCGCGTTGATAAGACCAGAACCGTACTGCAGAGCCAATTGGGCTGCTGCTTAAGGGCAAATTAATGACTGGGAACACCAACTTCCTCATGACCACTGGGAAAATGTCCCTAGTCTAAGACAATCCAAGCGTCTAATTAAGCCTTACTCCTACAAGGAAATCCTTAACTTAGATGAGGAGAGCATTAGGAAATTAGCATGCTTCCTAACTGGCCACTGCGGCCTGAGATACCACCTTAACAAGATGAATCTGTGCCAGGTTACGGATTGTCGATTCTGCCTCGAGGAAGATGAAACATCCGAACACATTCTCTGCGAATGCCCGGCACTGCACTGGCTAAGGAAACGTACTCTCCACAAGGAGATACTTACTTCAGTGGAACTGAAAAGATCCACTACCAAGGACTTACTTACCTTCATTAGGGACATAGTACGTCTCTTGGATTAACTCCAACCCCTCGATACAATAAAACTTTTAAGGTCGCTGACAAAAAAACACGCAAACTAGCCGTGGTCTGTCCTGATGTGGACCTGTGACTTGAGTGGGACACACACTCCCTTCAGGGTCTTCAATTTCGAACTTGTCCTGATTGAGGTTCCTACAACCAAGAGACAGTCCCTGTTACAGGTTTTGTGTTGTCAGCAATGGATTGGAGGAGGCCGAATGCCGAACGCTTGGAAGGCAAGCAAGATATAAACGTGTTCCTCCAGTTTCGCACGCTAAGTTGGTTGAGCTCCCCTTCCATTTGCGTGTACCACCAGAGCAGTGGTCTTCCTCTTCTGCGCCGTACGTCAGAGGTGAACTTGAAGATTTTCCGGGCCGAAACATTGGTGTCCATGTGGCTTACATGACCCAGCCACCTTAATCGTTGGACCTTCACTCGTCACGTTTTGTCCGAGACCTCGATGTAGGAAAGGACAACTTTCTTGTTGGCAGCATGTACTTGGTCCGTTAAACCCATCTTCGCATCGCTTTGCTCTCAATACTCACAAAAACGCGACTGCTTCTCTTCGTTCTTCCGATAATGTCCACATCCTCGGCGTATCCAAGTAATTAGACGGGATTTTTGAAAAATTTTGCTTCCTGTGTTGGCCGTAAGTCTTGCACTATTTTTTGAAGGACGATGTTAAAGAAGTCACTGCAGCCTTGTCTGAATCCTTTTTTGACATCAAAGGTCTCGGTGAGTTCTTTACCGATCTTGTGTCTCCCTCTAGAATGTTGGAGGCCAGGGCAGTGGCATAGGAAGTGAGTTGCATCCTCAATTGCTTCCTCATCGCCTCTGCGGAGTTCCTCTTCTGTGAGACGCAGCTTTTTCATATGATACCGCAGAGTGTTGTGCCCTGTGGCGATACTCGCGAGGATGGAAATGGATTTTCGGTCTTTCCGAACAAGTCTCTCGGTTCTAGCTTTGTCAAAAGTGGGCCATAGTTTCCTTGTGATAACGCAGGTTTCTATGGAGTTCCACGTATGTATAGTTTGCCTCTCTCGTGGCTTTATTTCCTGCTTCAAGCTAGAGTGTACAAGGCGGGATTCTCACGGATGGGTCTGTCAAATCCGTGGTCGAAGCAGAGCCACCCCTTGCCAGCTTGTCAGACTTCTCGTTGCATGGCATTCCTTCATGTCTAGGAACCCAGCAGAGTACGACCTTATGCTGCGTGGCAAGAGCCTTAAGGTCTTTGCGACAACACATCACATGCTTCGATTTTATCTCAACGGCAGTAATTGACGGGAGGTATGGAGATTATGGAGATTAGTTGATACATGCTCTCTTCCTTCATCTCCTGCCGCTTTAAATAGCTCGGCAGTTATGCCGTCAGCTCCAGCAGCTTTGCTCGACTTACGAGGTATGGCTACCTGCACTTCGTCCATGTCAGGTGGACGTAGACAACATCGTAGAGGTTGAATGGTTCATGATGCAGAAATGGCTCTTCCATAGCCTCAGCATCGATTGCGTTTCTACTACGATGCTCCTTTGATAGTCCTTGCAGGTTTTGGTTCGGGTTTTGTAGAATTAACCAGATCTTGTTTACCCTTTGGTGAAATCTCCGAACCTCATTATTGCAGTAGCACTTCTCTACGTCCTTAATCGCCCGCTTCTTGTGGTCCTTCTTTTCCTCATGAAAAGCTGGTGTTTGTCTGTCCTTTTCTGCTCGTAGAGTTCGCGACACACACTGTCGCAACTGTAATAAATAAAATTGGAGAGACACCTCTTACTAGGCATACCTTGCTTCCCCACGAGGGGGATGTTATGACTTTCAAAAAACCTTCATCTGCAATCGAATCACGTGCGTTATGGTTCTGAGCAAACCCGTCAAAACCATCACTTTTTTGTATCCAGCCTAGGCTGATAGATAGTCTAGGCAGTAGCTGTTTCCTTGTTAAGTCAGATCCTATTGTGTTGACGTACACTTTTGGCAACATTAGCATTCCAATTTAAAGGACTTCCTTTTAGACTTTCCTTACACAAGGCCCTGAAGGAGCGTCTACATATTTCGGCCAAAAATTATTTTCACATTTATAAAGTCTCTCACTTTTTCAATACTTCCATGCGGTGTTCAAGCCTAGAGCGAGATAATTCTGACCACGCAGGCTTGACACTTTATGTCTGTCAAAATTTTAAGTGCGTCAGTGTTGTCAGCATTAAAATAAAATTACCTTCAAATTGAAACCAACAGATGGACCAACGCTTATATTTGCCGACAACCAGCCGTTCCGGATTCCACAGTAATCTGATCAAGGCTACTAAGGACTTGTAAACTGCATCGGAAAGTAGTACGAATGTGTCAAATCAACGGTTTGTAGTGGGAGCGCATGGAAATGAAAGAGGAGATGGACTTGCAAGGAAGTGTCGACTTTGCATACCTTTCAGGCTCTCCTCATCGTGATAGTTTGCGTTTGCAACGGAGCTATAGGTGAAGCAGCTAGACGTTGAATTAACCTCGAGTCTTAAGATCGGTATAAGACAAGAAGAGATCCCTGTCAGTAGATAAGATTAGTCTCAGTGAGACATAGACCAATTTGCCCGGACTAATATTTCTCCCTTAAATAACCTACCGGAACAGTACTCCTTGACCATGATGTCGGGGATGGTCCAAAACATGTCTCTTTTGGGGATTGAGTCAAGACTTTTCAGATGTCCCACATGGTCTCCTGATTTATACTTGTGTACTATCTGCAACTTATAGGTCTGTAGGATTCAGGCAGCTCACTGGGCCTATTGCTCGGTTTGGGAATGAAGATCGGAATGTAACCCCAGTTGTAGCTGGCTCTAAATAAAGCGATAATTCCCGGCAGGATGAGATCGATAACTTTCTGTAAAAGTACAGGAAAAAGACCGTCACCGCCGGGGGCTTTGAACGGGTTAAAGGAGCTGACCGCCCATTTTACCATTTTATCTGGACTAAAAATTTTTCCAGGATAAACTGTTTACTCTACTAGCGATGCCGACCCTATGGTCAGCTGAATTCGAATAAATGTGTTGTAGATATGTAGGTAGACGAACCTGGGAAATGAACCTCAAGCAAGGTCTTGATAGTGTCCATACGGTCCGACGTGTAAGTGCCATCAGATTTTTTAGTAAGCCTACACAGTTAGCATGACCTTTAATGAGTGCCTTATGGATTCGTACCGCTACTGGCAAGTCAGCAGGTAGCACGTTTAGATCGTCTCAATTCTAAATTGTATTCAGTAAGAGCGGACCTGTAATCGTCCCAGCTCTTCGTGCGTTTAGCATAGTTAAAGAGCTGTCTAACTTTCTTCCTAAGTTTGGCAAGCTGGTCATTCCACCAGGGAACCTTTCGTTTGCACAAACTGGTTTTATGCATACAGCTGTCGTGGTAGGAAGTAAGCAGCACATCCTTCAATTGGTATGCTGCTTCATCTAGGTCCCCTATGGACTCGATAGGTGTTACGTAAGTCCTCGATATAGATTCCAATCCGTTGATTTGGGATCATATCTAGTAGAAGCATGTGACAGTTTGCCTTGTATGTCGAACCTGATGTGTTGATGGTCCGACAGCGCGGCTTCGAAAATTAGATATAAATATACTGGCCAGGGTGAGATCAAGTACCTCTTCCCGATTCGCATTTATGAAGGTAGGTTTAGAGCCTCTATTTAAAAATGGAGATCTACTCTTCCTTGTATCCACAGCCACAAGCCAACTCAGGTTGGTAAACAATTTCGTTAAGTTATCCAAAATCATGCTGCTATGCAAAAACAACAAATTTTTTTGACTGTTGTCCAAAGGACACTTTTTATTGCTTCTACACACCAAAATTTTTCATTATCCTCTGAACTCCATGCCATGCTAGTTTCTATTAAAAAATTCCTTTCTGTAAAATTTTTCCATTCACTGGACAGACACACACGAACCATGCTCCTCCTTCTTCTTCAAATCAGCGAAGCAAAGAAATTTTTTTTCGCCATTTGTGTTGCACCCATCACAGCACAGAGGACGCGAGGACTCTTCCTAAATTCACACAAAATTTTCCACAAAAAAAAACTAAATGATTCTCTTCCTAGTATACGTTAAAGACGCAGGAAAAGACGAAGCAAATATATGTTCATACCTACAAACAACCAGGACCACGATGATGATGAAAAGGATATGCAGCAGAAGGCATTGCTGTTAGTTGTGTTGTTGCTGTTTTTCACTTGAAAGTGCGAATGCAAACGAAACTTAAATTAAAATGCCAACTAGACTGGAAGAAGTGATATTTCGGTATCATAAATTCATTATTGCAATGCTGAAGCTAGATACAGGACGACGACGAGGAGGAGTAGGAGGAGGAGGACGACGACGACGACGACGACTCTGACAGGATGGGGGGTATTCATTCGAATGCTTTATATCTGTGTACTCCATTCGTCTGTTTTACCGAGTACAACAGAATGGATTTAGTTTTTAGTATTGTACCGTGCTCTGTGCTTAGGCAAAAGGATGTCGGCTTCGCCTGCTTTCAATGGACGTGAGTAAAGTTTTTAAAGAAATTATGCGAAAGCGGGACGCACTGACAGACAAAAGGATAATAATTAACATAATGAAATTAATGGCAGAGATATGTTCGTGTTAATGCTGTGCTGTGAAAGGGAAATGAGTCCGTTTTATGGGGTGCACAGTGCAGTTGAGTTACAGGACTGAGCGAACTGAATTCTTTGACCTCATTTGGAGTGGCAAATGGATGTGGCAGGCACAATAAACAGATGAAACGCAATTAAGAAATGTTGGCTTTGCGGAGGGGGGGAGGGGGTGAATATTTTTGGTGCTGCTCAGTGATGGTCGGCGATGCGAAAGCGCTTTGTTTGCTTTGCCTAATGGGGATCAGATTATCTCGGGATTATTATGTAAGCTTCATTAAGGATCCACTAAGAGGATGGATTACGTGTTATAATTTGTTATTTTTTTCTTTCAGTGTTTTTCCATCAAATTGGGAGTCCTTTTGGGACACGAGTTCCAAGGAAATGTCATCACATTACATCGAATGAAAAAAACTACGTGATAGTCACGCGTAGCTAAGTTGCAAGACTCCTCCGTCCTAAGGTGAGATTTTTGCTGGAGCCATTTCACAAGGTTGGGCTAGGTATACGGGTGGCTTTCAGCTCACTTATTAGACCCATGAGAACCTAAATTTCATAATCGATGGCTGAACCACCCAGATACATATGTGTATGAGCCTCAGGAGTTTGTTCAGCTCAATGTTTCCTAGATCATTCAGCTCTGCAGGGAAGTAGCTCTCAAGAGTGTCCTTCCTGTTGGTGGTTAGTGCTGGACAATCGGATAGCAAGTGGCGAATGGTTTTTATTTCCTCTTCGTCCCTGCAGTCCCTACAGAAGTCATTGTAGGGTAGTCCTAGCCGTGCTGCATGATTGCCCATCACACAGGAGCCCGTCACGACGCGGGCAGCTGCGACTGAGTTTCATGAGATCTGCTGATCCTTTTTTGTCATAGACTGGCCAGAACGATTTGGCTATGGGGCATGCAGCTAAAGAGATATCGCCAAGTCTTTTAAAGCACATTTCTACGAGCTTGGACCTCACCGATGTTGACTGTAACATAGACGCTGATTGTTTTTCCAGAGATGTTTCCCTCGCTTATCATATCCGCAGTTTGTTGTATGGCAGCAACTTCGTCTGAAGGACGGGAAGGATACCAAAATGGCGACATCATCGGCGTAGGCTACTACCTAAGCCGTTGTTTTCTAGTATTTTGACCCAGTCGCCCACTAGATACCTCGGAGCTATATAAGTGGCGACAGGTACCCCGCTTGACTCCACATCACAAACATTCCGCTTTGCCTGATCCTCAGATACAGGTCCTCTATCCACACATATTAGTGAGTTTCTCCGACTGCCAAAATATTTGCGTTTGGGAACTCTTTCCATGAGTGAGTCTACGTAGTGAGTTCCCCTAGGGTTTCTATAGGTATGGCAATATCACATCATCACCTCAGAATGTTTACTGGCGGATAAAGGAGATTTCTAAGCCTTCTTTTGCTAGTTCATCAGCTGCTTCGTTTCCCTCTTCTCCCACCTGACCTGGTAAGCAGTGTGCAGAGGATGACTCTGTTGTCTCACTTAACTGGCTTACCTTGGTGAGGTATTCCCACACCAGTGTAGACCTGATTTCATAGGAGCTCAAAGCTTTTATTGCGACTTGGCTATCCGATGGCATCGCGATGTCCTGCTCGTATCTTTCGATTGCGTAGACCTCCGCTTGGAAATATTGGGGTATATTTCCACTGCTTCCGAATATTTGGTTCTAGGCCCGTATACAGCTGCTTCAGATCCGTCCATGTACGACTTTATGGTGTTTTGCTTAAGATGGCATATCCCGTCCATTTTCTTTTGCTACTCAGCTTCCCGTTGAATTTCCTCTCGCAGCAGCATCTCTTGACCATATGGTCTCTGGGCCAATCCAGAAAGGGGACAGATTTGGAGAGTATTTCTCGCTGTCTGGCGCCTTCTTTCATTATCCTTAGTACGGTTTCTTTGGCAATTCTTTCTGTAGTACTAAATGTAGGGTGGTGAATCCACATATCACTTCCAGTGCTGCTGTGGGACAAGTTCTCATAGCTTTTGTTATGCAGATGCAAGGTAGCCTCTGCACTTTTTCAAGGGTTTTCCTGTTGGTTCTTCCAGCTACCGCTCCTCCTGTATAATCTCACAGAGTGGTCCACTCAAATTTTCCTCTTGCAATGATTACCTACTATGTCGTCGGCATATCCTTGATAATTCATGCCGAAGTTTGTTATCATTTTTAGGAGTTCATCTACAACTCGGCTCCACATTAATGGAGTGAGAACCTTTCCTTGTGGGCAACCTCTAGTGTTATTTACAGTGCGTTTTGCCCCACTATAGTTTCAATCGTTCTTGTCCTAAACATCCAGTTAGATGTCCTTTTATTCATTCCTTTTCTTTCGAGAGCTCTCTTGGTTGCTTCATAAGATGTGTTGACGATAGCTCCTTCAATGTCCAGAAAATGGCAGATGACCGCCTCTTTGCAGTCTATGGCCACCTGAACCGGGTGATATAGTGGACCCTATACGCGTCTTGACCATGGTGGACAGGCATTCTTTTAAGCACCGTCATTCTATACATGTAGTTGGCTATGGCCTTTTCCCTTGTTTTTAATATGAACGAGGTCAGGCTGACTGTTCTGAAGGATTTGGGAGTTTGGTGACATTTTTTCCAACTTTTGGTATGAAAACCACGTTTGGCCTCCTCCAATGTCTCGGAATGTACCCGAGGGCCAAATTCCTTCTTATTATCCCTACCGAAGTACATTCCTGACAATGGAATAAGCTCAATGAATGCTCATCTCGAAAGGAGATGACGCTCCACTGCGTAAGAGGGCACGTAGAGGCAGAGGGCAATGAAAAGAGTTTTCTGGTCCGGAACCACTTACTGCAATTAGGAGAGGAATGGCTACTGAAATGCCGACTGGCACCACTTATAGGGAACTTCAAAGCTTGCAGCTAAGAGCACTGAAAAGGGTGGATATCATGTAAGGAACATGGGTCATCGTGAGGATGGCTGGAGGAAATCAAGGCGACACATATATTGTGTCAATGTCTGGCATTAGCTAGTAGAAGAGGGAAGGTCTTGCTCCCGCGCCACTGGATAGAAATCCAGAAGTGACCAGATTTCTGTTAAACAGATGTTAGCGTTGAAACGAGGAATCGCTGATCATTATAGGAAGCCCTGTCCTGGCTGAAGTGTGATGCACTATCTGTCAGGGATATTACCATTTTCACTGACAGCCAAGCGGCAATCAAGTCCCTGGAATCGTGCTCCTTCACTTCAAAGGCCGCTTTCAACTGCCGTCTATCTCTTATGAAGATGACAGAGCAGTTCAACATTCACCTAAGCTGGGTGCCAGGCCACAGAGACATTCCAGGAAAATGCACGGCGGACGAGCTCCACAGACAGGGTACTGATCTAAGGATTCTGCCTAATAAGCAAGCCCTGGGAATGTCCCTCGCTACATGTAAGCATCTACTGAAGCTGAATGCTTTTAGCGAGATCAACCTGTCACATCTCGAGACAGGTCTTGCCTAGGCTGGACCATAAACGTGGTCAAACTAAAGCAGTCACAGCTCTGTCTTATAAGCCAACACGCCAAGAGACTTGGCCTCTTTTCTAACGACTTCTGCAGGAGCTGCAAGGACTAGGAGAAGGAGGAAAGCATCGTTCACCTTCTATGTACTTGCCCAGCCGTGTCGCATAAAAGAATGCTCCATCCAGGGTATCTCTTCCTCCGGTTGGTTTTGTTAGTCCCTGAGTGGCCTAATGGCTGACCTATGGTATCACAAAGGACCTCTGCACTCTCGTGCGGACAGCCAACCTAACCTAACCTTGAACACTTGGATAATGGATAACTCCGTGCCTTAGTTCTACCGCAGCCTCTGCAAGGACTCCATTCTATAGACGTCACATTGTTCAGTTTATTCTAAATTTCTGGCCAATTTTCAATAATCATTGCAGCTATTGTCCTGTCCACCCTCACTAAACATCACAAACTTCGATCATCTAACTTTGAATTTCCAATTTATTGAGTGGTCTCCGACCGTACGACCGTACGAACCGCGCCCACCAACTATTACGAGATGTAAATGCCTTCGATTACTACTTATTACCACCGCACCAGCCAGCAACAATTCCGTTCCAAAGTTTTCAAATCGTTAAATACTGGAAATTTCGTTAGAACCATGGAGAAAGTTTTTTTTTCTATTTTTTTTGAATCTTAGGAAACAAAGTTCATCCATCCTGACTGGCTGGAGGAGGACATGGTTCGGTAACTATTCCTGCGGGCATATGGAGATGGAGCCTGCATTCATTTCGTCGGTTGTTTTTTTGATGAAAATAAATTCCAACGAGAAAACTCCTTCCCCGCGCAAGGATTTTTTTTTACTTTAAATCGTATTACGTCCTTAAAGGCGACGGATAAAGAAGCAAACGACAACGAACAACGAAGGCCAAAGTAGATGATAGAACAAGAAGAACAAGCAAAAGATTATTCCCGACGATTTGATGTCCTTCTATTTTCAGATGAACATAGGAAACAAAAAAAAAAAAGTTGAAACCATTTTCTCCAAATAGGATCGAAGAATTTAGTTTTCCACTCCGACCGCTGCTGTTGTTTTCGTCACCCTCGAGAAATTCCTTGAGTACCATCGTCCTGATGGCCGGTCAGGGAAGGAGGCGGCGTGCACACTAACACAAAAGTTGTCCGAATCGGAATTTTAGGAAATTTTCTGAATTTCCTTTCGTTTGTTTTTCTTGTTGATCTCAGTTACAGCTCAGAAGTGGCTCTGGGCGATAGGACGACGACGTCAGTCTGAGTGGGTGGTGAAAGTGAACTTAGTTTTGGGAGTTTGTTGTTTAAATCTTCTTCGGATGATATGTATGTCTTTGATGGGGAGTGGTAGGTCCAGGAAATTGCTAATCACTGAATTCCATCGAAGTGTTGTGTCCATTGGTTTTGAACGACACACGCACAACATTACGACCCGTCGTCGTCGTCGTTGTCGTAGTCGAAGCTGTTGTCCTCGTTGTCCTTAAACTTTTATAATCTACTTATTTGGTCAAATTTCAAGCCGATTATTCCAATTGATTGCTGTGATGAGGGGTCGAAGGGTCAGTACAGGCTTAGGACTTTGGGTCTCTATCGATTGTAGATATTTAATGCGATAAAATGCCAAAGGAAACTGTGAAATAATTTATCTCGTTTTGTGTTTATCATCCGTTTATTGAGACGATTACTTTGAGGAGAGAGGGCCTCTAAGGATTTTATTTTTTACTTTTTTACTTTTTCCTGCTTCCTGTTGCTTGAGGAGGCACTTATTGAAGCTTTAGAAGAGTCTTTGTGGTATTAAAATAATACTACTACCCATGCTATGCTTTGAGGCATATTTCTGTAGAAAGATCGATGAAGAAAGGATGTCAGGTATGGGGGTGTTTGCTTTTGGCGAAGAGACAATAAAAATTTAAATCCTTCTCATCTTTATTCCTGCGATGGAACTGTTTAGTCTTGTGACACGTTGAAGACGGTTTTTGGAGATACTTTGATGGAAAGCAGGCGTAATCTGACAACAAGACGGAATTTTAATCCAAAATCCACCCTCCAATGGCTAAATGCTTTGCGGAAACATAGTACGATCCCAAGGTAATGAAATGTCCCGTGAGGTTAGGCAAAACAAATTCGGTGGCGATGTTCCTTTAGGTGGCGCTATAGTTCGGAGTTTCAACCAACAAACCTCTCCAGTTGGTCCGGGCTTTAGCTAACTGACTCCAGTTGGGCACTCTAGGTTGGTTAAGGTCCTCTTGTACTTGCGCGTTGTCCCTTCGAGCAACGAGCATTCTCCATCGTCATCCTGCGCAGAGGAACGAGTTTGACAAAAAGAGCTGCCACATGTGGCCTTAAAATCGATAATCAGATGGTGAGTATCGATTTAGCCTTTTAGGGTTCTCTCCAGGATCTGCCTGTTGACTTTCCTGGCCTGAAACCACACTGATAGGAGGAAATCACGTTGTTCATGGCAGACAAGATCCTGTACGCGATGTTGAGGTGACTGTAACTTCACATTACCAAAACTAGACGGCACCGCAATAAATCTCTCAACTGAGGCGAAATATCCCGGTGTCATTCTAGACCCCAAGTTATCTTGGAAAAGGAATGTTGAAGAAAGAACAAAGAAAGGATTGAACGCTCTTTATGCATGTAAGAGAACCTTTGGGGATTGCAATCGCGCATCATACAAAGCAATCATTAGACGTATCATCTCCTACGGGTCCCCAGTGTGGTGGACAGAAACAGGAACAAAGAGCCACATGAAGGAACTCTTCAACGTACAAAGGCTTGCATCACTTCGTACCACGGGAGTTGTGAAAAGTGCACCGCAAGCAGGGCTGGATATGATTTTACATCTCCTGCCCCTGAACCTGTTCATCAAAGGCTCTGCGACAAAAGGAGCTCTTAGACTAAGACAAACTTGTGGAACCAGGCCACCCATGGACATGCGGCAATACTGCGCAATGGGTGGGAAATTGAATACTGAAAGCTTCACAGCCACATCAGACTCTATAGCCCCCTAGAATGACTCCAACATCGACATCCCGATCATATTTCCAAGGCCGACGCCTTGGCAAGAAGGGGGTCAGAAATGAACATCAGTGTAGCTGACGCATCCATACTGCCATCGATTGCTAGATTGTAACACCATTGGTAGAAATCACAGAGCACTGCGCCATCGGAGCTATGCTCAGCGAATGGAACGCAAAGTCCACCGATTTATGCAGAAGCCGCGGTGACGAGGAGGAAGTGGAATCGATCCAAAATCTGCTATGCCACTGCCCCGCCTTGCAAGAAAGACGCCTACGCACTTTAGGGTCCAGGTTCTTCGCAAGCATCGCAGAGGTAGCAGTAGTCCAGATACAGGATCTCCTACACTTCTTCAAAAGCAGCAACTGGTTTCAAACGCTGCAATTAAGATCGGTTTTTTCCACGGGTTACCTTCCACCAACACTCTAAAAAGGGGATTCACAATGGACCTTTAGGTCTCCGAGTGGACGTGATGTGTTCTATCAATTACACACCCTACCTAACCTAACCTTGAGGAGACTGACACCTTTCTTGTGGACCGGGCAAACGATGCTGAGATTCCATTCATCAGGCATACACTCGTGTGCCCAAACCATGGAAATGAGTTGGTGTACGCTCTCTACCGAGTTATATCCAGCTGCCTTGAACAACTAGGCTGGTAAGCCATCACGTCCAGCAGATTGTGTGGGATTGAGGCTTGGTCAGGTGGACGGCTATCATCGTCTATGTTGAATGGTACAACGAGGAAGTGATCCGAATCGATGTTCGCTTTAGGACATTAGGCGAACATGCGTATTTGTCAGTAAGCAGTAAGTTCTCAGGAGCTTGGGCTTAGTGGGCAGAATCTTAGCCTAATCCCTCACAAGATTCCATTGGTGAAAGAACTAAAGTGATACATGACATTGTAAGGACCTTCCCTGAATGGGCTTATACAAAATTTCTCTAAGCCTTGCTTTGCAAGCTTTCCAGAGATTTCGTTTCCGTAGGTTATAGCTTGACCTGGCACCCAGACAAGGCGCACTGGACTTGGACTTCTGACCAGATTCATAGAGGCATTGAGTTGATGTATTATTGCGGAAGAGTTAAAAGCGTTTAGTAGCACCTTGAGTGTAGTTCTAGCAATCGTTCTAGATGCTTATCCTCCTTCCTATCGCCTTGTTTCTACAATGAAGCACAAGGCTGTTATACGGCATTACTTAGACCTTCCTTTAGAAGGCAGACGTAATGGAAAATTGAGTCCGTTGAACTCAGTCTAGTTTTGTGGACATCCATGAAGATATGATTGCACTTAGCTGTACCTTAGGTGGCGCGAATAAATCGAAAGGCAAATGGAGGCAGTTAGCTAAGGACCGGGCTAAGCTTATTGGTTAAGGTCAGGTTCAACCGAAACGACGAATGAAGAACTAGAGACGGGAATCTATTTACAAAAACTAGGAGGCTCCGCCTTTTTTATCCGGAGAGGATATCTCGCCTTGGAAGCGAGAACCACTAAAATCGAGTTTAATACTTGGCGCAACAGACCGTATGTGGTCCAAGACCTAGCTGCTCGCGACCAATCGTGTTGTGTGTGTCATATTTCTTTACAAACTGACGTTTGTTCGCGAGAGGTAGGACCGTGAAAAAACTGTTTGGTCTTTTCTGGAATTCGAACGTCGAATCTCACGCTCAGGGATCCGACGAACTAACCACTTAAGCCAGGTCGCCCATCAAGCTTCGAGTGGGAAAATTACTCGACTACAAGGCAGCAGTGACTTCGTGGGAACGCGAGAAATTGGCTACGATGGGTTCCGGCAGAAGGACTTTGCTAGCAGATGTCAGGGCTCATGTGCATTGAAAAGGACAAGGCAGCTGGAAATGTGTATATTCCAGTCTATAAGAAGCCTTACGGCTGACGGGCTTTTTTAACCTAACGGTTTTCTATCTCAATTGACATTCCTATTGCGTTGTGTCCTTAAAATTTTAATAGTCTACTTCGATGTGGTTTGCATCTTATTCTAGTGAAGCTCGCGCTTAACCCAAACCCATCATTGGCCTGGACCATGACCCAAATTTCCAAATGCATTCTAATCAAATCCAAAGACGCTCTATCCAACAAAACCCCCACCAAATGCCATCAATCTTCAGCAAATTGCCAGTCACGCAACATTTATTGAGACCACAAATTCACTACCTTGTCTTGTTAAACACTAGTGACCACCACAAAACATGACACCCTACACCCTTTGCCGGATCCTAGTGTCACACCAGCGTGACAACCCCACAGATAGTGTCCACTTCAACAGTATGTCACTGTACACCTTCCAAGTGCAGTGCATACGTGTATATCTTTCAATTCGCCGAAGGACACACAACTCCTGCAAGCAACCACCAACACACAGACAAACATATTCACAAGTGGAGGCGTACATAATGATTGCTTACGGTTATGGTCTCGATAAGAATTTACATGCAACCCCAATTATTGTCATGTTAATCGCCTTCTGCCCCAGTAATCGAAATCCACTTCGACTGCACATTTTCGTTTGAGTGAGAAGGACTAGTGTTTACTCGATACACATTCGTGTGAGTGCTAGTAGAATGTCCTGTCCACTGTGGTAATTGGTCGATAATTAGTTGTTCGACTTGGAAGTGGCAATGTTTGCAGGATAATTATTGTGGACATGATGAAAAAAAAAAAAAAATTGTTGGTAACTCCTCCAGTGAGGGTGTGTACAATTCACACGCTCTCGCTCATCGGTTTAAGAGAGTGTGTGCGAGAGGGTCCTTTGTGGTGATTTAGTGGGGGTTTCTGCCGTGCAAAGTATTAAAATTTCATGACTTGGTCCGTCAAAACAGTGCAACTTGAATTGTTTACTGGAAATTAGTTTTACTCTCAAAGAACTTTGAGGAACGAAGGTGGTTGGATAGATTAGGATCCACTTTACTTGATGTCTCTTATGTGGGTTTTGTTTCTCGCACCGCCTCAATCGTACTGATGAACCTTGAGAAATCCTTCGGAATGGCTTTTATCCAGGGAGTTTTGAGTTAGAGTGTTAGCTGGTAGAAGTTTAATATCACACCCGGCCATCGAACTAACTAAAAAAGGGTCCCACAGGGCTGTATGCTAACGCCAATACTTTTTTAAGAGACAAGTAGTCTGCTCCGTTTAACAGATTTTCTACACAAACCCAGATTTTGTTCTCTCGACCGAAGAGGTCTCTCTAGGGATGGATGAGCTGACGAATGCCGTAGCATATGACAAAGCCATTAAGCCTGCTTGTGATTGGGAAACGTGTTAGAAAACAAAGCCATCCTTTTACAATCCTCAGTCAATGGTTGTAGGAACATGCTCAAGAATATTGAGAACAACATAAGTAAAAAACTGAACAGACTTCCTGGCAGGATAGGACTGAGGTAGACCGCTGTGTGGTAGAATGTACAATTCCAGATCACAAGGAACAAGGCTTCTGATCCTGACAGCATGCCTACCAAGTCACGACCCTCGCCCTTCTTTGCAGGTGCTTTCAATGAAAGTTATTTTGGTCCATGTGCTCGACAAACCAGGGTTATGTGGTGGTGTTAAGTTGAAGCTCAGCAAAGCGTCTAGTCTTCGGCACTTGACGCTGACGGCTTAGAAGTCGTTGAGAGTAAATTCAGCATTGTACCTTCTCAAAGCGATTATTCCCTGTTGTGGTGCTTCGGACATCCGCATTTGTACTACAAGGTAGTGATCTGAGCCAGCGTTAACGGCTTCTCCAAAGCACTCAGCACTACCCTATGGCGCACACTCGTCGTCTGTTGAGTGTCCAAACAAATTCACGTGAAGATCCGAAGATCATCGTCCTGAATCCGTTTTCTTTTTGCTCCGTGGTTGGTTGGTTGATGTGGGTCTCGATAAGGTACACATAGACCATTAGGTAGGGGCAGGTAGGTCACACTGTCTCATGGAACCAAGAGAGTTCGGAAGGTTGAAGCAGAACATATTCAAGATGCCTAAGTCTTCTAAGAAGACTACGGGCACCAACTCCGGCCTGGGTTTTGGACCCATCCGTAGAGTTGTAAGGGACATCAGCTCATTTCCATTTTGATATGTCCCGTATCGGGTGTTTTAAGCCACAGCTGAAGTCAGTTTCAATAGACAAGCTGTCGGTGACGTTGGGAGATGACGATGCATCATAAGTCTGCCAGCATGACTAGTGCCTGGGTCTTTAGACGCTCGAGAGTTTCTCAGTCGTGGTAGTCATTTACTTACCAACGATGTCTATCCGAAGAATGTGAATTATGACCAGAAGTGCCGCTGTAAGAGAGGTTCTCAGCGCACCCGTGATGCTGATGCATGCCACTCGTTGAGCTTTTTCACTAGATTCAAGTTGGAGTTCTCCTCCAAGACATTCCACCACACCATTGCGCTGTACAAGAGAATCGGTTTCACCACCGATACCGGAAAGAACCATCTCAGTCTTGGTCGGATTAATACAGAGGCCGCAGCTATTCGTCCCGTTGTCTAACTTATTTAAGGCGAATTGCAGGACATCTGCAAGTATCTGCGGGTAGTATAGTAGCAAACTGCAATTTTGAGCCATCAGATCTTTTTAGTACCCCAAGGAAGGTTCAGGAGAAACCGACAGTCAGTAACCTTCTTTGTAGATGTGAGCGCTGCCATTGACTCAATAAGGATTCCTACTCTGTCTAAACTGCGTAACTTCACCACCGATTGTGACTGTGACTGTGCATGTGTCGTAACTTCGAGGCAATAAAGGACTGCGTCTATGAAATTTCTGACAACACCTCAGCGGAAACCAAACGAAGAATAACTCTTGCCAATCGCTGTTTCTTTGTAAAAAGGCCATAGGCAGGACCTGGGGTATGAAACCTCAAGTCGCTCAATGGCTGTACGTGTCCGTTACCTGGCCTATTCTACTTTATAGCGTGATCGTATGGTGGCCTGCTCTTAACAGGCCTGTCCACCTTACTCAGACAGCTAAGGTGCAAAGATCTGCATGCATGTGCATCAGTGGTGCACTGAGAACTACTCCCTCAGCGGCACAGGACATTTTGTTCAACCTGCTACCCTTAGATCTCTTCGATAAACAGATAGCTGTCTGTGCGGCCATCCATCTGAAAGCCTCCTCTCAGTGGTTTAGTTATCACATTGGACACTCCTCGATCCTAGATCTCCTCAACTTCAAACATGAAAATACGGACTACACCCCGCCGAAAATGAGATTTGACTGGAACTTCCGTACGAGCATCCTTGAACAAGATGAATGGGACCATTCCCCCCTATCGATGGCAGCTCGGTACACATTTTCCCAGATGACTCTAAGACCGAAGACGGTGTGGGATGTGGTGTTATCTCCGAAAACTCAGCCTAGAATCATCGTTCCGCCTTCTTAATCATTGTAGCGTTTTTCTGGCGGAAATCATGGCGATTAAGGAAGCCCTGTCCTGGCTGAAGTGTGATGTACTATCTGTCAGGGATATTAACATCGTGCTCCTTCACTTCAAAGGCCGCTTTCAACTGCCGTCTATCTTTTATGGAGATGACAGAGCAGTTCAACATTCACCTATGCTGGGCGCCAGGCTACGGAGACAATCCAGGAAACTACACGGTGGACGAGCTCCATCGACAGGGTACTACTCTAAGGATTTTGCCTTATATGCAAGCCCTGAGAATACCTCTCGTTGCGTGAAAGCATCTACTTAAGCTGAACGCTATTAGCAAGATCAACCTCAGATGGGAACACGGCTCAACGTGTCACATCGCGAAACAGATTCGGCACAGGCGGGACCATAAACGTAGTGCCGAGTTGGTCAAACTAAAGCAGTCACAGCTGCGTTATCGATGTCCTCACTGGGCACTGGCTTATAAGCCAACATGCCAAAAGACTTGGCCTCTTTTCTAACGACTTCTGCAGAAGCTGTAGGGACCAGGAGGAGGAGGAAACCGTCATTTACCTCCTGTGTACTTGCCGAGCCGTGTCGCATAAAACAATGCTCTATTTAGGCTCCACCTTCCTTGAAAACCTTGGTGATATAGCGGCCTTAGGCATCATGTGCATACATCGCTTTATCAAAAGCTCCGGCTGGTTCTATTAGCCCCTGAGTGGCCAAATGGTTTCGATCCACGGTATCACAAAGGACCTTTACTGGTCTAAGTGTGTCTAACCTAACCTTTACAAACTTGAAGCCAGCAATTCAACTCGTCTTTTTGGCACAACTGCCTTCAGAATTGTACGTCAAATGCCAGTGAAGCCCTTGAAAGTATCCTTAAATTGAAAAACTCGAAGGAAGCAAGGAATCGAAGGCACTGTGAAGCGCCAGGTCTGTTGAAAGTTTGTTTGCATAACAGGGAAATGTACTAGATTTACAAACATGGTAGGTACTCAAATTTCCAATGTTCACCCGGCCATTTTCGATACACTGGCGAGTCCTGAACAACGTCCCACATCCCAAATCCGCTATCCGCACGCCGGCATATTTTATTATACAAATTTCCAATTGTCAGCGTTGTCAAAAATTCCAATTTAATTACAATCCCAGCCTTTGAGTTTGGATTTCCAATTTTCATAAAATTATGAAAATATCCTTTTGTCCATATTCGAACTAACGGCAAATGCCTATCCCCATCTGTGCGAGTGTGCACTAGAGTGACAAGGCGGCTTAATCACGATGCATTATTTGAATTTTGAATAAAATTTGATTTTCCATTCAAAAAACCCCAAAGCATCCTGCACAAACACTCGCTCTGTATGCGCGTAGAGTTTTTTTTTATGTATTTGTGTTTCCCGGACAAATAAGCGCAATGAAATTAGCATGCTAAGCATTAGACCGTTATCCATATGGAAAGTCTATTAAATAAATTCTATTAGATTGGAAATTACAGTTTCGGTGTTAGTTGGCCTGCTGCGAGGCGGGGATGACGCTAGTTTATGGTCAGATAATGTCCTGTTGAATAGGGATGCCTGCGAGGTAATGTAATTATTGACGTTAACTCATTTTTCGGGGGCGGGGGGTGGGAGGGTGGGAATTATTGTTGATTGCTTGGCTATAATTTGAACACGATGATAATTGATCACGGATGACATTGTGATAACAAAATAATCCTTAGGTTGACACGTAACAAACAATCGTAATTAATTTGGATGGTTTGCGGACACAGGACACGGTTTGCTGTCAATCTTAATGCATCGAGATTGGCGACTGTATGGGTCATTAAAAGAAATTTGCATGCAGTAAGTCGCTGTAAGGAAAACATCCAGTCCTCAGGACGTAGGTCCTTTGGTAATCTTCCAAAGATATTGAGAGACCGGGCTATCAGCATGCACGATTCATGCGCCCGAATAATCGATGCTGGGAGTAGGGCTACGCACACTTCTACCACAAGATGGCAAGGATGATGCCGAATATTGGTGGACCGTGATATTGGAAAAGGCTGCTGCTAACAGAAGTCGCGACGTCAATAATGTTGTACGGATCCCAAATATGAGTCAGTGCTATGCAAACAAAAACGAACAGAAGGACCAACTAGCACTTTCCGAACGACGTCTTACGAAGAGCAGCGTTAGTTGTAGCTGGTATGGTGCCAATATTCTCACTGAAGCCTGAAATTGTAAATTGTAAACGGCTAACGAGGTACAACTCTAGAGCTAACCATTCCCGCTATGTAATACCTAACGGCCGTCCCGCGGGGAGAGTGGTTGAAGTGTGCAGGATGTGGGTTAGTACGTAGGCGTATTCCTGACATCGATTATTCAGGTTTGCGAACCATGCATGCTAGCAGCCGGGGTTACTAGCATCTTAAGAAGATTACACCTCTCTTGGCGCAACACTCCTAGCACACTCCCCGCAGAACTGCCGTAAGGATGGTTTGTCCTCTGTATCTGTCGTTTCGATTCGCCTTAATCCTTCGAGTCTTCTTACCTCGTTCTGCACGCCCGTTATAAAGGAACAGATCTCCAACTGGCCTTACTAGAGGCTTCTGGATCGATTAGTTCATTCCTCCCTTGGCGAAGCGTTTAGAGTGGAACATTGCGTGCTCTGCGTCTTCCTCTTCCTCTGGACATTCTGGGAACAAAGGCGAACTATCGTGTCCAAATTTGTGGAGGTATTTCAGAAAGCGGGACAGCGACCGGACAATGACTGGTCAGGAATGGATTGCCCTGTGCTCTCACTGTCTAGTCCTTGATTGTGGGAGTCAGATTGGTCCCTTTTTCCATGCTAAGTTGTTGCAGTTTCTTCTGCTTTTATCCTCCTGGGAACGTTGGTCTCTTGTCGGGTCGCGGTTCGCTTAAGGTAAACCGGGACAATAGCCACTGTAATATACTCGGCTTCGTTCAAAATTATTCGAAGACCGCATATTGTTCTTATTGCACAGAGCCTGTATGCAGACGAGAGCGTTCTTTTTGTCTCCTTTGTTGTAAGTGCTCCAGGTTTGAACTTACCACTTTGAATAGCAGAATTGTCCTGGCTTATGCAGGTTCACCGATGTTTGGCAGCATCCGGGAAAGCGCCGCCTGCAACAGCGGCGCCTTCTAACTGCAGTACTCGAAGTGGGTCTCAAAGCTCACTCTGTTGTCGAACGTAACACCCAAGAATTTAGACCTGACTGGTGGGCTCCCCACCCGGAAGTTTGCGTATTCCACAGTCTTTCGTCTGATTATTAAGACAGCCTCGGTCTTGTGGTCAGCTAGTTCTAGGCCACCGCTTCCATCCGTGGTGGACTCTACCTCGCGGATGTGCTTGGCCACGTCATGTACGATATCGTCAGCAAAGCTGATCACCTTTATTCCTTGTGGTAGCATTAATCGCAGAACTCCGTCATTTTTCCACAGGAGAGGTCCGAGGACAGCGCCCTGCTTCATGGAAGTTTCCCTACTCAAGGCATCCTTGCTTCGTTGCTATAAAAAGGTCTGGTTTGTCCAGGTGCTTTGTTGTCGCCTATCTTACTGCATGTTTCGTGCAGCTCATGCCCCATGGTTGGTGGAATGTGATCCATGCTGAACTCCCTAGTGATGATGCACAGAGTTGATGGTCTATTGTCCTCAGCATTGTTGGGCAGGATATTTGTGGGTACCTACTGTCTCTTTGCTTTTTCATCACCGCCATAAACTATTCTTTGAGCACTTGATGACCGTGACAGTGCCCGAATGCACACTAATCTCTGGAGATGAGCCACTCATTCCAGAGAAGAGGTCTGGAATAAACGCAGAGGAGGTGTGCAAAATTTTAGATGAAGTTAGCCTGCCATACAAGGCATCAGAAATGGATAACATTCGACCTGTGATTTTGCATGAGTCAGTGTGCCTTTGAATAGGTTGTGTTCCATAAGTAGGGGGGTGCTCGTATAAGAAACGTGGTCGGGAAAAACTACCTTTCTAGACCATCACATGCATACATCTGTGGCACATTGGTAGAAAGATCCATCCATCTCAAGACACTGAAGAGACGTTCAACAGCTCTATTCTAAACTGCCTAGTACAAGCTCAGCTAAGTACCGGTTTTTGCAACTGGATCTCTGCTCAAATCGAGAATAATCAACTCATCGCTAGGAGGTGCCACCAGTCGTCTGCAGAAAAGCCGCCCAAAGCGGTGTTCTATCTCCCCTAGTATGGCTCCTTGTAGATAAACAGATCTTGATAATACGGCTTTAAAGCCACCTCTTAAGATGTGGTCAATCTGACTCAACCTTGCTCTACTATCAGTGGATCATTGGGTCAGCAGCAAAGGGACTGGAAGTTAACCCCTCAAAGACGAAAGTATTTCCTACCTTTCAGACCTGAAAAAGACCTGGCATTGTACTCAGTCCCTCAATCTCAACTCGACACTTGGGTATCATCTTGGATTCCATACTAAACTGAAAGGACATTGATGAGCGACTTAGGAAAGCAAGCGTAGCTCTCTACTCCTGCAGAAAGGCGTTTAGTAATATATGGGGCCTCAGAGCACCTGTGGTGTACCAAGCAGCCTACATTGTACCAGCTTCCAAACAAAATAAAAATCCAAGGAGCAGCATGCTTCGCTGTCATGGGATCGACTACAAAGACGTCAGTAGCGGCAATAGAAGGACAATGGGAGGATAGATTTACTCTGCTTGATCTAGACTGCAGCAGACTGGAGGCCAAAACACCTATAAGGCTGAGGGAAGGCCGATTATAGACATCCGACCCCCCTACTGTCAGACCTCAATACTATCCCGATGAGAGTCTGCGAAAGGAGCGACGGAAGCCGATCACATGAACCTGATTTAAAAAAAGATTCGCTATCGGAAATCCTCATAACACTAGAGAACCACTAACGAAAAGGAATAAGCCTTCTATACCGAGGGTTCCAAACCGGATTTTGGCATAGAGCCCGGGATCATTGTGAAGCGCTAAGAATTAACGACGACTGCAGTGTCTTCCAAGCTGAAATCACTGCCATTATTCACATTATTCAAGGATTACTCTTACATAGACAGCCAAGGAGTCGTTAAGGCTCTGGGCTCTGCAGTAGTAATCCGATCGAGGCTTGGGATGATCTGCAAATCACTTTTGAACGAGACATCCAGAGTCAGTATGGTGACTGGGTACCAGGGCACATGGATACCGCAGGAAACAAAAAGGCTGACGAGCTTGCAAGAAAAGGATCGGCACGGCACGTGTCTCAGGAGCAATCCCAAGCTCCTTAAGAATGAAAATTGAAGCCAGATGGTCGGTGAGACAGAAGTAGTGTTGACGCTGAAAGTTCCTTGTTGTCTTTACTCAGTCTTACAGCCATCCTTACAGATGTAGTGGTTCACCTTTCAATTGGCCCCCACTCGAAGCGTCTAGACCAACTTCATTTCCAAACAACGACATTCCATTACAAAGTAAGTGCCCGCCCCAACGATACCCGTAATTCTCTTGTGTTATCAAGAAAAATTTACAAATATAAACCTCCATTAAGACATTGATCCCAAAAATGTTCTCAGAGACTTATCGTCTTTATTGGTCCTTTGCAATCCTCCTAACAATCTCATACACGTACACTCCACCACATAGAAGGTATCTGCTATTTAAATTTCTATCCGAAAATTCCACAAGTGACCCAAGCGGACCCATGGGTCACGTAAAACTAAATTTGCCTACAAAAAAGGACGAAAAAAAAATCACCAGCAAACTCAACTCATTTCGCACAAACTGTTCCCTATTCTTCGGAGTAGCAAACAATTTTGCCGCACACAATTGGACTTCATTTGTGAGGTCGGTCGGTTAGATATCGGAATGGATAAGGCAAAAGGGTTGAATGCCTTTCCAAACGGTACTTTACAATACCCTAGTCAAAGGCCAATAAAATAAACTGCCCCCTTAAGTGTCCTTCATGTATCATCGCATCGAATCAGGAGTGAATTTCCATTGACATTTAACGGCGCGGCCGGCAACTGGATAAAGAACGAAAAAAAGGAAACCTCACGATGCGGCGATGTCTCTCTTCTCAATGAATACCGCTCTATGTATCCTTTGACGTGGCATACTCGTACATGTCGTATGTGTGGTGGAGGTATCTACACCTCCTGGCATTGCTTGAATATTTCAAATGACGAAAGTGACAGATAAAAAGTGATTTTACGAGCGAAATAAGATTACCACTTTGTTTAGTCGGAATTCAGGATTTTATTGCTTTCATATGTTTGTCAATTGTTTGGGGGGTGCGGGGGTAGATGAAGTTTTATTACAATCCTGTAGGGGATGGCAGATGGATACGTTGGAAAGTGCAATAAATAAATTGACAGATGAATAGTGAAATGGAGTCGTAAAGCAATGAAATTGATAGTGCAGAGGAGAGATAAGAGTGGTGACTTGTGGATACAAATGGGGGGTGAATGTGAAGGGATGGAGGAGGGCTCAGTGGCGCCGATATGCAATTTCAGCTTAGGAAACTATGGGGAAATTAGTCACGCAGGGATTTCATAGCCAAAAGTGCTCCAAATGACAGTCATTCAATTTGCCTGAGATAGGCTGCGACGGAGATTGTCAGTGTAGGAGTGCTTCTACCCTCAAGAAAGTCAATTTCGACAACATCCGCTCATTTGCATGAAAAATTCGCGGGGATGTGAAATGTGGAGCCCGGGTTCATGACAGAATCTGTACAGCGAATGGCAGGCAGTTACCCCTAGGGATGCACGGCGATCGCTTATGCAGATGATGTTGCTTTGGCTGTGTCTCGGAAAGCACCTCAATACTCTGAAGGAACTTCTACAAAACGCTCTAAATAAGCTCACTAGATGGACAGTTCGGTGTGGTTTGGGTGTAAACCCCCACGAAACTGAACTCTCCCTCCCTCTCTCAATGGAACCAGCTTAACTTTCTCTGATAAAGCAAAATATTTGGGTCTTATCCTGGATAGGAAGCTAAGCTGGAAACCTAGCATTCAAGAAAGAGTCAAAAAGGCTACAGAGCACTTTTTGTATGCAGAAAAGCCACTGGCCTACAACCTCGAATAACTCACTGGCTCTACATCTCGGTCATTAGACCCATACTCACATACGGGGTGATTGTCTGGTGGACAGCCTTAGAAAAAGCCATAGATCGCGACTATCTAAGCAAGGTCCAAGGTACAGCTTGTACAACTCCCTCTGCGGCACTGGACATTCTGTTCCATCTGATACCCCTCGATGTATATAGCAAGCAAATGGCAGCGATTGCAGCCGTTCGCCTTGAAGCTACCCAACAGTCCAGAAAAGAGTTTGGCCACGCTTCGATTCTCAAAACACGGACTAAACCATCCCACGCCTCAATTTTGAGAAGAACTTTCTAGTCACCATCCCTTCCAGATCACTCTGGGAGGACGATGCATTTTTATCAGATGATTCAATTCACTTCTACACCGACGGGTCAAAAACCAAAGACGGAGTCGGTGCAGGTGTTTTCTCTGATAAGCTTAACCTTAAGCTCCCCTTCCGTCTTCCAAATCATTGTAGCGTGTTCAAGGCGGAAATAATGGCGATCAAAGAAGCCCTATCCTGGCTTAAGGAAAACGTGATATCTGCTAGAGATATCCGCATCTTTTCAGACAGCCAGGCAGCAATCAAATCCCTGGAATCGACCTCTATAAATTCTTTAGTAGCTCTAGACTGCCATTCGTCTCTTGTGGGAATAGCTGAGCAGTTTAATATCCACCTGTGTTGGGTGCCGGGGCATAGAGACATTCCATGGAATTGTAAGGCCGATGAACTCGCCAGAAGAGGAACAACTATACCCATCTTGCCGGATAAGGGCAGCGTAGGTATACCAATAGCTACTCGCAACCTCAAACTTAAGCTAGATGCTGTCAAGAGTACAAATCTTTGGTGGACAAGTGGATCAACAAAACAGATTTGGCCAAAACTGGATCTAAAACGCTCTAAGAATTTGATTTCTCTCAACAGACTGCATATCGGCGCCACAATATGTGTCATCACTGGACACTAATAGCCAAGCATGCCACAAGGCTAGCCCTCTTTGCGAACGACTTTTGTAGAAGCTGCACGGATGAAGAAGAGGAGGAGACTTCTTTGTTTCTGCCCAGCTCTCTCCTGTAGAAGGAAGCTTCACTTAGGAGCCCCACACTATAACGATACAGGCGACCTGATGAATATTGACATTAAGAGCCGCCTACGCTTCATAAGAAGCTCAAAATGGTTTAACTAGTGGGTAGAGAGGAATCTTCTCCCATGACCCACGTGGTAGCACAATGGACCTACCATTAGGCTAAGTGTGCTGGCGACTCCTAGCTGGTAGCCAACCTAATGTAACCTAACCTAATCTACCCTTAGAATCTTCCAAGCCGAAGTCTTCGCCATTGAGAAAGGAACACAGACTAATCGACTGGAGTTCATCCAGGATTCGAGGACAGTGAAGCAGCACTCCAGGCACTAGACAGAGACACAGTAGGACCAAATCGGCACGGAAGGGATCAGCATCAATAGCCATCCCTATTGGTGCTCCAAAAAGCAGAGTTTTTTTTGTTGTGTCCTGTACACCGATGGGGTGTCTGCATCTCCTTTTCCCTTGGATTTGGGAGACACACCTTCCATTAGGCAACTATTGTTCATGTTGAGTAAAAGTCGGGGACAATTCGGCTAGTATACCGTCAGGACCGGGGCTTTCTTGTTCTGCATGGTTCAACTACTCTAGCCTAAACCCCAGGGATCGTTATTGACTTCCCGTCTCAGGTCTTCCCACTTCTGTTTCTTGCTCCGATATATTCCCCTTTTGAGGTCTAGCCTAGCAGTCTTGTAGTCTGCTACTACGACGTTTCCCCTTCTGCCCCAGGTGACTTTGCGCCTGTCTCGTCTATCCATCAGTACCTACCATTTCCAAGACAGCATCCTTTCCTCTATCTATTACGGATGTGAAAAGCTCTTCATTGAGTCTGGCCGTGGTCCACCTGAGTGACCGCCTCTGTCTACCATGATTTCCTTGCAACTCGAATGTTATATACTGATGATCACTGCCGGTGTAATCTTCGATGACTCTCCAGTTAGTCACATCAGCAGCTATGCATTCTGATGCGAAGGTAATGTCTGGTATTGTCTGACCATAACCAGGGCGTCTAAAGGTAGTTGTGGTTCCTTCATTCATAACATTAAGCCCCAGTCTGGAGGACATCTCCATAATCTGTCTTCCTCTCGAGTCTGTTGTAGTCATTCCCCAGTCTAGAGCGGTCCTTCAAATTCTCTAACGATGTCTTCTAGTTCGTGGAGTTTTCTCCTTCACCTATGGTTTCATTTAGGGTAAAGTAGCAGCTGACAATTGTGACCTCCGCTCCTTGGCTGACCTTTCTTAAGTTGACCCATATAGCAGCTGTTCCAAGCACATCCTTAAACCAGTTGGTTCCATCTCTATTTTGGTATCGTTCACTGATGATAACGAGATCAATTTCTAGCTCACTACTGAGTTGTATGAGGAGATTGTCAGCCCTTCTACTCCTATGTAAGTTTCCTTGCAGGATTTTCATCATTGCCTCCTTAAACATCTGACAGGCACCCGATCTAGGTACGTGAGCCAACAGTTCTGGATCTAGGCTAAGCTTCGAGCACTAGAAGCTTTTTTTGGCAACCAGTTTTATGTCCCTTCTCGCCACATTTGATGCACAATCCCTGGCTCCGCCTGTCTGGCCCTCTGCAGGTAGCTCAAGGCTACCGCTGGTTGCCTTCTCCCCTAAGATGGGCTTCAAGACTGTGCTACGCCCATCTTTGCTTTTTGTTTTGCCCCAAACTCGAGTAACACCTCCCCCGCCCTTGTCTGGCGTACGGTTTTGATTTTGGTTTCAGTGTCCTCCGGATTAGCCCTACTACGAATTTCTCGCAGCATCTCAGCATAGGTTCTAGGTCCTGCAGGTTTTATAAGTATTGCCTCCGATTTGGCTTTGGGTTGCCTTTTCTTCTCGCCTTTCTTCTGGCTAGGTCCGTTGACCCAAAAGCAGAGTAGACCTTAAAGCAAGAGAAACAATCTTTGGTTGCCTTTTCTTCTCGCCTTTCTTCTGGCTAGGTTCGTTGACCCAAAAGCAGAGTAGACCTTAAAGCAAGAGAAACAATCAACAGCCAGAGGTGACTGTGTCATATCTCACAGCTTATGGCCAATAAAGGACGATAGGAGGACTAAAAGTCTGAGAAATCAGCATCGTGACAGGAGTCATGAGTAATGGCTAACAGAATGGGCATCAGCGCTCCTGACAACTGCAGAGGCTGTAATGATACAGAAGAAACAGAAGCTATCAGGCAAAACTCCTGTGAGTGTCCCAAACCCGCTACATGGAAAACAGACAGAGGAATTAGAGGAGCTGGCACAAATCCCAAGAGCACAGGTTAAAATGGTACCACACCTCTAGTGGTTCCCTGTTTACCATACCCCCATACCATATGACATCTTGCCCTGGGCTCCTAGACTCCTTACATTTGGAAGCTGGGCTAATGATCTGCCGCAAATAGGGTGCAACAAAACGCGTGATGACATTTCCTTGGATAAGTCATAATATTCCGAGAAGCTCCCTTCTAACTTGGATCTTCGGAGAGAATGCCTTCGATGATACAACAAGCTTGCTCTTCTACAGTACCAACAAATAATGAAAGGATATTCCTGGAACTCGACAATATGAACGCGAACTACGACTTACTCCGGCTGTGGGCTGCCCTATTCGGCTTAGATTTAAGGGTGATCTCAGTCTATTTGCTACGACAGATTTGATTTGTCAGAGGGAGGCTACAATAGCTCACTCTTCTGCGCAGAATGTCCTGATAGAGATGAAAATACAGAGCAGGCAATGTTTCACTGCAGAGCATACCAATCCCTGAGCTTCTAGTCAGCCATATGACAAGATCAGCCATATGCACTCCCTTTGGCATTGGAGAGTTAGGATAAGCTGAAGGTGCGTTCTGATCCAGCTGTGGTGGAGCCCGTACTGCCATTTCACATATCCTCTTCCACTCCAGAGAAGCATTGAGCATTCGGGGTCTTGCAATACAGGTGAGCTGCCTCCAGCTGCCTTGAACAACTTGGCCGGTAGGCCATTAGGACCAAGTCGACTTTCCTTGCGTTCAGGACTGCTTTTGGCTACGGTCTGAGCCTGGACTAGGCTGTAGTCGAATTATCGCGGGTGGTTTCAAAACCGGTCAAGGGTTTAGCGCTGGTGTCTTTGTGGAGATCGACAACACTAGTCTTCATTACTCGTCATTTCAAGCACAGGTGTTTGCTAGTGATAGTCAAGCTGAGCTTAAAACCTATTCCGTTCCAAAGAAGTTGAAGAAAGCAAGAACTGTTTGACTTTTGTCTGGATCCCGGGTCTGCAACAAGAATGCTAAGCAAAGCTCAGATGATGTTTTCTTAGGACCTGAACCTGCGCTGGGTCTTCCCGCGTCCTAGGTCAGGGCGTCCATTATCGATTAGGTTCTCACGAAAACAATTGTGTGTGGCACGACTGAATACGATGCAAGTGGACTAAATGACTGCTCCCGAACGTCTGTAAGAAATCATCGGCAATCTTGCTGTCTTTTAGCAGAAAGGACTGCAGACAACTTATTGGCGTTTTCACGGGACATTCTCCTATGCTTAGGTGCTGGGCTTAAGAGACACCACTATCTATGATGCAGGGGGTGACGGTGCTTCTAAGCACTTCCCTTACTTACTCGTATCAAGTGGCAGATCTGCAGTACTGATGTGGTGACTGCTGATACTGTATATCTGGCTTTGCATCAAGAGCCTTCTCGGCTTTCTCCGAAATTCGAAGAAATTCGACAGGGTAGTACAATGGACCAGTTGCGTCTGAGCGCTCCAGTGGAGTGTTTCCTGTTGTTGAGTGTTGCTGATTAGAACCCCTAAAAATGCTGACGTTTTAGAGGCCTTTATTTGCAGACCCTATATTGTAGGCTCCTTAGTTGTCCAGATACTGTGGTCCAGCCAGCCTTAGAATTGTTTCGAAGCATGCTAACTTTTTTGAAACGTAAACGAAAATAGGTAATCCTCCCCCAAGAGGAGGTCAAAAACTCTATTGCTGTGCTACTGTCCCCAACAACGTGTTTAATAATAATTTTCCATCCTTACCAGTTAGCCTATCGCCGACACCTACTCTCGTATAATTAGAACCCCCTGGCGGCAGCAGTTTTCCATAAACACTTCACCTATTGAATCCGGAAAACCAATTAGCCCCGCATTTAAACGCTGACCTCTTCCATTTGCACCATTTGCACAATTTGCATTCCATACCGGTCCTGACCGCCAATGAATTTTCATCACCCGGCCCAATACTTTCAATTGCCTATTTTCGGTTTCCAATTTCCTGGCACAATCGGTTGAAAAATGGTAGAAATCCGTGAAAAGTAGTGAAAATCGGTGAAAATCGTTTCCAACTCATTCAAAATCATTCTCTAAACGTTGCGTTTAGCCAGACCTAACCTCACAATCGCTTAAAAAAAAATGGAACGTGCTAACGCCATCATTCGCGGAAATTTTAATCAAACGAACAAGCGCGAGCAAGGGATGTTTTATTTGCGACCCAACCCCATTCCATAGCGCCATCGAAGTCATCAACAGGGCCATCATCATCACCGTGGGCCATTGTCATTCTATGTGAGGAGGTATCATTGCCCGAGGGTGCCATGAGATTTAAATTGGCCAACATAAAGTCCCCGTTCAGCAGAAAAAAAAAAAAATAAATAAAGAGATCCAAGGGCTTGTGGACGGAATGCCCATTGAGTATTTAAGTCCAAAAATCATCATCACGCGCTGTGCCACGCGAACTCCATTCTAAACACTGAAACCATCCCCCCATAGCCTGAAACTTCATAGAATAGTTTGGCGCCGAGGGCCACCATCCCACCACAATGACAGCAATTCAAAAGTCATTACGGGATTAATTCCATTTTAATACTCAATTTTTGGAATATTAGACATTTCGGGGAAAATTTTTGTTTGCCTGGGTATGTTTGGCGGTGGGTGGGGTGAGGGGTGTTAAATTCAATTCGATTCCCGGTAATGCTGGGGAATCGTTTTCCCCGAGAAGTCGTGTCCTATTGTGTGGCCTTCTCTCCGATATGATACTGTGTTATACAGCGTAAGGCTGTATCCAAAAAGGCTTGCAATTTGACGTTTGTAACATGTATAACAGTAGCACCCAGGACCCCACGGTTGAACGGCACGAAGTGGATATGGCCAGTGATATCGGCCTGTGCTGTGTGTCCTTTTGTATTCGCAATTGGAAAGTAGGACTTTAATTTGAATATTTTGGTAGTCCTATGTGCGCGCGGGTATTATTTCACATTTGCCAGGGGCTTTGACACAATGTCCTATCATCATTAAGAAGAGGCACACAAACACAGACACAGAGAGAGAGAGGAGGAGGCTTTGTGTGTCCTTTGAAGCGTGAGCGCTAAAGAGATTTTCTGTTCGAGTGAAGACAAATGTTTGATTAGAATGTTTCAGGCAGTGGGGTGGGTGGGTGTTTTGAAATTTAATTTGAAATTTTTAGTTGGGTGGCCACTCCCAAAGGATCCAGATGATGGCTTGGGTTTTAATTAGAAAGCGCAGTTGAGTGGATACAAAAGCAGAGGTTATTATCTGTGATTTGGGAAATGCACTTTCAATTGGTCATGGTTTCGGGAATGGGAGCGTCAGGCTTTATGGGATCTCCTTTTAATTAAGGATATCGAGGGGAAATTGTTTGACAATATTTGTAGAAGAATGTGGATGGAAGGAGGTTTTCGATGAGTTTGAAGGGAAGTGAAGTTGTGCTTCGTTGGAGGTCGCCAAAAGCTAGGCAAAATATTTGTATTTTGTCCTTCGCCACAGACGAACGAAGACTTTAGGGGTCTAACGAAAGAGGAAGTTTCTACAGAGGTAGTTTTGTCCGGCAGCCACAATAAAGAGGAGCAACTTAACTTGCTCGTGGGTGCTTGTCAGATATTCCCAGGAGTTTCAAATCTGAATCGCTAGTGCAATATTCCTGTGCACTAACTACTAACCCACTTAAAAAACGAAACACAGTGCAGTTGTCGATGGAGTCATGCATCATCCCAGACCTGCTTTATGGCGCTGAATCCTAGACACCGTCGAAAGCGGATGAATACATTCTCGGTCGTTTCGAGAGAAAAATTCTTCGTAAGACATTCGGTCCCGTTTACGTTGACGGGCTTAGGGAGGAGAAGATTCAATGACGAAATTTACGAGCTGTACAGTGACATTGAACCTAGTCAAAGAGCTGCGCATCAGTCGCTAGAGATGAGTAGGACATGTGGAGCGAATGGGCACCAATGCTCCGGCCTGCAGAGTCTTCGAATCTAACTCGGAAAGACAACGCAATCTCGCCTAAGGTGGTGCGCACAAATAGAAGGGGACCTCACCACCAACTTGGAGTGCGCAGCTGGAGGCAGTTAGCCAAGGACTGGGCTAACAAGAAAGGATTGTTGGTTGAGGCCCCGTTTCACCTCGAACTGTAGTGCCGCCTAAGTGACAGAGAAACGATTAAAGAGAGCTGACGATGACTGTAGATACTGACTACCTTTTCGATGTAACCAGTCGGAATAATGGCGAGTATTTTTTTTCTTCTAAACCGTCGTCTTCCTCGGGCTACATCATGCCCCGGATCAATGTGTGAACTGCATCGTTACGAAGTTTAATAAAAACAACTCAGTAAGGCCCGTGCAAACATTTCCCACCAAATCCGGAAAACTAAACTACTCGCTGCTACACCAGGCGGACAGCAACGAACCTCAACAAAAGTTCCTCGAAAGCGATCACCGATGCATCGGACTTCGTCATAGGTGCAGTCCTTGAGTAGCTTCAAGAAAACACCCTTGTACCACTAGATTTCTTCCGTCAGCGATTGAGCGCAACCGAACAAGCGGCTTGTTCGTATGATCGTGAACTCCTTGCGATCTTCTGTGCAGTCAAACAGTTCCGGCACATGATCTAAGGCAACAACTCCACTATCAACGGGCCAAAAAGATGCAACCTCGCCGAGCCAACCAACTCGACTTTATCGCTCAGTTTTCGACGGATATTGTCCTCGTTATCACGCATAGCGATAATCAATATGCCAACCGGAATCTCACAGGAGGAACTCGTAGTGAAACAAGAAGAAGACCAACAGAAGAAGACCAAATCCTTACTCCAGTCAAAGGACAACAACCTCAAGCGGCAGGAGCTGCTATTGGGCAGTGGTAAACACCCCTACTGTGACACGTCTACCGAAACCATCAGATCATACGTTCCAGAGATGCTTAGAGGCAGAGTTTTTGTCATCGGTTATCCCACCCAAGCGATCGAGCAATAGCCATGCACATCTCACAGAAGGACATTCACCACTCCAGCACTCAAAAACTCACCGACATACCAAGAACTGCCCCGGAGCATTCCCCGTTCCGGACAACCGTTTCGAGCACATCCACCTAGACCTAGTAGGCCCTCTACTACGAAAACAAGACGCACTGGGTAGAACTTTTGCCAACGGTTATGCTGGGATTAAGAACCTGCTACAAAGCAAACCTTCAGGCGTCATATGAGGAGATGGTGTATGGAACAACTCTTCGTATTCCTGGCCAGCTTTTGATCGGCAGACCAGTGACCGACAACTCGGAACTGCTCCTTAACCAACTGCGGCAGCATTATGCGTGAGTTACGACCAGTGCACACCGCTCATCATAGCATGCGAAACAGCTTCGTGCACCCACGTCTTTTTACGTGATGACAGCGTACGACGGACTCTTACATAACCATACTTTTTGACACAGCCTTCCCGAGCTATCCAAATTTGACAGAAGTGTTCTGAGTTACGAAACTCGAGCGACTCTCTCATCCTTGAAACATAACGAAAAAGGGGCGAAAAATGAATGGAGTCAGAAGGGGAGAGAATCCTCCACGAGAAGGCACTGTCACTGCGAGGAAATCGTATCCATGCAAGCGACATATAGAATCTGATCTAGCCAGGCTGGGTCCCAGCTTATATTTTGGTCCAAGAGTCCGCTAGACATGAAGCAGTTTCCCAATCTTTTTCCGAAATGGTCAACAACGGTTTCGCTGCAGCGGTCGTGGACATGTCGCAAATCAAAGCCTTATGGAGCTAGTTGCGGCAACGATCGGAACTAGGTACATACTTACATGTCATCAGTACCATATGCAACCGGCAGTATGGATGAAATCTGGTAAGGAATCTAGCTCATGCATGCACATTTTTCGCACGCCAATAGCAAGGTTTTCTCGAACGAAGCGACTTCATCAAAATCGTTGCATTTTACTCTGTTGCAACTCAGTCAACCCAGTGGCCCATATCTGAGACCTATGCAGCATTATCGTCAGGCTTATAGTATGCCCTGTCAAAGCTCCGTATCATACTCAGCAGCTGCACTTGAAGCTTTATAGGATTCAGCAAAGGCAACCTAACTGCCGTGCAGTCTTGCATCAATGGCGAGAAATTTTTTTATTTTCGTATTGAAAACAGTCTCCATGTGTTCCCTGCTGCTCAAGAGCACTACTTGCAAGTCACTTCGGACGATTTGCGGACGTGCTTCAGTTCCTGTGGAAGATTGGCTACCAACACCATACGTGTGTTAGCGAAGCCCATTTACCTACAACGACAGCGGAATACGCAATGAAAAAATATCGCGATTAATTAGGTTCCATAGTAGCGGACCTAATACAGACCCCTAGGGAACACCATCTTTGACGTTCTACTGTCAGTGTCTTGTTTCTGAAGTAGTCTGCAAGTACCTTGTGTAGGTAAACTTACACCTTTGAAGCGGTGAGTGCGCACAGGATGTCACAGGATGGTGAAGTACCTCTTCGCCCCGCTTTTCTATCGATTTTTTACTCTGAATTGAGTGGCGTTCATCGAGGAGTCGACCTCTCGGATGTCATCTGAGGGGCTTCTCACCTTATAGATCGCGATTTCCAGTCTGTCGCTTATATATTTTTCGCAATGAGGATCTAAGTATGAGATGAAGAATCCTGCGGATGTTTGCTTTCCTTCCTTCCTTCTATTCCTTCGTTCAGGCACGTGGGCACCATCAGTGTTGGGGATGCCATCGACGACACCTAACAGGTTATGTCCTGCGGGTTTTTATCGTCTTCCTTGCACCGACTGACGAAGCTTCGCTTTGTGATCACTCTAATAGCTTCGAGCCTTTCCTTGCGAGAATGAACTTTGGATCTCTGGAGCTGCCTAAGGCGTCGGTGCAATCCTGTTGTCCATCGCTGCGTTGATGAATCGCAAACAGTAGCCATCCCTTGCATCAGCCAATTCAGTGGCTTTTTCGCCTACGGAAGCCATCATCAACTGTGGTTTCAAGGCTCGAAGTGGAGTGTTATTCTTGTTGCTTTGCTGTTCCCACCAAGTCTAAGCAAAATCGTATTTGCCCCCCACGTGATCGCTGTGCCACGTCACTTCATGCCAGACACGTCGCTCAAAGGACGCAGCCCACTCCAATTCTCGTTAAAGTACTGCGTGCAATTTAGACCTAAAACCTGCGACCCAAAGCAGGTCAAGCTGAAACAAGCTTTGTCTATTTGCAGGCTTTCATCGGAACATACTGACTCTTTCACACCAAAAGAGATTTGTAAATCCTTGGGAATTGTAAAGGACACTGATTCGCAACAGAATAAGTTGTCTCCCCCTTTCTCACACCCACCATTTCACTGTCAATAAAAACTTCAAACCCATGCACATCCTTGAACTCCTTCGATTTTTCTTTTGCCCTACCATCCATCCAATTTGATCCTGCAGTTCATAAAATGCACCCAATTTACCCCGGCATGCACAACAACTTCTTTTAAATAAAATTTCCTTTCTGCGACATGCATCCCTTTTCCGCATATCAACTTGGACTGCCTCCAACATCCTTGTGTGTCTGTCTCGTCACCCTGTGTGCCATGAATGCGTCAATCAAGCTGAAAAGTAAAATGTATTCCACTGCAAGAAGAATCTCACAGCGTCGTCGTTACATAAACTTTTTCCATAAAAATCGTAAATTTTCCTCCCCCCTCTCTGCTCCTGGGGCATCCTGGGTTGTCCTGTAAACTTTCAAAATTTAATTGTCTCCGTTGATAATAGATGTTTTGTGCGGATATGTCGGTCTAATTGTCCAACAATATCGCACCACATCAACAATATGTCGGCAGGAGCATAAAAAAATAAAAAAAATACAGGACCCGAGAACAAGGATAACAAATAAAAGCGATTGATAAACTTTTGCGACCTTATTGCTTGCCCCATATGAGCAGAGAATTTATGGTGCGCGGCATCCTGACTTTCAGACTGACTTTCATCGTCGTCCTTCAAAGCCACGCGTTCGCTCCTGTTGAGGGAAATTTATGTACCCGCATGCAAATTCCTTTCATCAAAATGCTACCGGAAAATTCCGCTTTCTTGCGTTGCGAATCCTTTTTTTTTTTTAGCTGGGAAGTGCACTTTTTTATTTTTTTTTTTCTGCTGCTTCTGTGTGTTACGTAGACGCCATATGCTTGTGGATGAAAAGTGTAGAATGTGATGGGGGTCCTTGCATCTCATCAACATTGTAATGATAATCACCGTCAAGGAGCGGGTTGGTGGTGATATCCCGATTGCGCATAAAATGTCAAAATTATCATTCACCATTTTGTCGTTTGTTGTTGTCGTCGTCATCGTCATCGTTGCCGTGAGTCCTTGTCAACGTTATGTTGTCGAAGTCGAATGGGCAAGGGATGTACAGCTACACGAGAATAAGGAAGCACACACCAGTTTGACATAAATTTCGAAAATTTTCTTCCCGAGTGACAAATTTGACACGAACATGGCATCGCATTTGTTCCGCCACCATTCTTGTCGTTATTGTCGTAGTTGTGTCCGTTGAAGCTCTAGGATGCATTGCATACCGATGTGCAAGGAGCATTTATGTTTACATTAATGCAACACGCTGCTCTGACGCTGAATCCTTTCTTTTTTTTCCTCTCTCTTTCGCTGTAAGAACAACAGGCGATGACAAGCGGGCGGGCAATGGTAATAGTAATGTAGTGTCTTCACAGGAGCTCGAAAGGATTCCAAGAGAAAGAGAAAAAAAAAAACGAAGAAACTAAAAAGAAAAGCTTTAAGGGATGAAGAAAAATTGCGACGGGATTGTCTTGTTGTTACATGTCACTATGTGGTTGCTATAAATAGTGCAACCCTACTCCTGTGGTAGAAGGAAACGATTTACAAAAAGGAGCAATTGCTGTGGTTTGTTTTTAGGATGTGCAGCTGGGAAGGATACTGCATGTGTGTGTGCATTTTGGGGGCGGTATGCAATTTTAAATTTGAAGGAAATAAATTTATTTCATTCTGCGGGCTACCGAATATCTGAGTGACGCTATTGCGAGGGCGAAATTGTTTCCTTAGCAACACTTGGGCGAGTACACAGATGTGAAGTATTCAGATGGGTGTCAAGTGGACAGAAATTGGAATCGTTTTCGACACGGGTTGCATGAGTTGCAGATGTATTGCGGTCCAACACGTTACAGAGTCATTTTTAAGGACAGGCGAGTGCAGATAGAAGGCAAACATTCTTGACATCCTTTGAATAGATAGTTTTTCGGACCTGAAATACCGGAGTTGGGGGGAAAACGACTAGTAATGGGCCTCGTAGAAGCAGCATTGGCCAATGAATGCTGGTTCGCTAAGAAACGGGATGCTGCCTCTGCAGACGAACACCTACTAGTAAGTCGGTCTTCAACGCCTCGTTGCGGTACCTCCTGGGAGTTTCTGCGAAGTTTGAATAGGGCGAATGTGCGAGTGTCCTGCGTCATTGTAAACAGGCCAAGTACTGCTTGGTCTGTGGCCTAGCAAGCCGCAACCGTAAGACATTCATTGCAACACGCGCCTTGGATACGGACGGATACTTTGTTGACGACCATTGGCTGTCGACTACGGACAACGATTGGATTCTGGAACGTTAAGACGCTCCTTGACAACGGAAAGAGGGTTCTCAAAATTCTAGATTCCTCAAATTAGAACGAGGATTCATGCGGTACAAATGGTACGAAATGGGGGGACACGGCAGTCAACTTAGGTCCTCTGAGCCTGGCAATAGCTTCCTGGTCTACTCTGGGAAACCAACGAACATCACTCATGAATATGGAGTAGGGCTCTGACTTACCCTAAAGCTAGAGACAGCCTTATGTCCTATCTAACTTACGGTGACAGGGTTTTGACTGTGAGGTTGAAGAGTAAGGTCAGGAACATAACCATTATCCAGTGCTACAAAGCTTCAAACCTAAGGATCCTCTGTCCGAACCATATATCGAACGACCAACTACGCGCGATAACGTGCCAGGAGCCAAAAGACGTCAAAATACGGAGGAGAAAGTGGCAGTCACACCCTACGGCGCGAAGACAGTTCGAAGTACGCCATGCAATGGAATCCACTTACCCAATCAGGCAGACGAATGGGCCGCCATAGACAGACATGGAGAAGGACCGTCGAGGAGGATTCTAGATTATTGGGGATGACTTGGAAGAAGCTCAAGCATGTTGCAGAACTCCGAACACGATGGCGCGCAGGCGTTTTATGCCCCACAACTGCTCAGAGGATCTAAGTAAGTTACGGACTACGCTGACTATATCGGCCTGATTCCACATAGGGTTTTGGACCTAAATGAAGTGGTCCTGAATCTAAAAGGCGGGGGAAACAGATTAGAGCTGGAGATGAATGAGATGACATAGATTCGAAGTAACTCCTCAGGCCTTAACTCCGAAAACGTTGACCAGGATCCAATGATGACCCTCCATGACTGGATATTGCCTGGCTATGGGCGGTTCTCTTGATTTCATTTTGAAAAACCCTGACACAGATTCATTTTATACCTGAGCTCCGGAAGAGTTGAAGTAGCTCCAATGGGGATTATACTCTAGGGGTTTTCTGGCTACCCAAGCTTGCTGTGCTGTGACAGGCAATCGAATCTTGCTATAAGAGTCCCGATGTTACTTACTTACTTAACGGGCCCCCAACCCGTAGAGAGTCCCCCTTAGACACAGCAGCCTTCCATCCTCTTCGATCCTGGGCACGCTGCTTCCAGTTTTCCAGACCAAGCGCTCTGGCAACCGCAATAGCTTGGAAGTTTGGTCTTCCTCGTCGTCTCGAACCTGGGGGATGGTATTCGAAGATCCTCTTAGCTGGAGCATTATTGTCCATTCGCTCTATGTGGCCAAACCAGTTAAGTCTAGTTCGCGGTTATATCTTCTTCTCCTTTCGCCCTCCTCTCATATGGGACCGAATATTCTCTCGAACGTATTCAAAATCTGCTCTGCTTTCCTGCTTATCGTCCAGCACTCGGCACCGTAGAGCAGAACTGGCAGGATTAGTGTCATTTTGTCTTCCGAGTTAGGAGTTTTGAGCGGTTTGCTTGGGTTAGTCTTCGTCGGATCTCCACTTAGGTGTCGTTCGTGGAGTTGATGCTTACTCCGAGGAAGGGTAAACTCCTCAACTACTTCGAAGTCACTGCTGTCAACAGTGACGATTTGTCCTAGACGGTGGACAGATGCTGCTTTGTTTGTTGGCAACATGTACTTTGTTTTGTCCTCGTTTACCTCAAGACCGACTCGTTTCGCCTGTAAAAGCCTCTATGACGGCACGCTGGGAGCGACCGATGATATCAATATCGTCTGCGTATCCCAGCAGCTGGACGGATTTGTTGAAGGTAGTGCCTTCCGTGTTGACGCCTGCCCTGCGCACATTTAGCGGGGATATGCCTCTGTAGTTTTTGCAGGACATAGGATCACCTTTTTTGTAGATGGGCCATATGGAGCGACTTGTCCAGTTGTTGATGAGTTGATGCATGCCCCCTTCCAAAACATCACCAGCGTATTTCAAAAGCTCTGCTGGCAGGCCATCAGGGCCGGCGGCCTTGTTATTCTTCAGCTTTTTGATAGCTGTGCCGACCTTTTCGATACTTGGAGGGGGGACTGCTTCTTCGTTGACTTCCCCTACCACTCTCTCTGCATGATGCCCACTTAGTAGCTGTTGGAAGTGCATCTACTTCTCCTGTGCTTTGGTGACTAGGTTTCCTTCACTATTTCGAAGAGCTTGCGTTCCGGGCCTGGAGCCAACTGCCAGTTGCTTGGCTTTTCTATAAAACATCCGGATGTTGTTTCTATCGCGGGTTTCCTATCCTTGACATGGGAGACTGCGTATGCTCTTTTCTTCTTTCTCCTCCCATCTTCTGGCTCGATACCCTTCCATCGCGGTTTTTTTTTTGCGCCGCAACGTTTGTTTGTGTCTGCATTCTCCGTCACCTGTTACCGCTGTACGCACTCATCACCATACCACGGGTTCTTTTTGGGCGGTGGCTGGTATCCAACGGTGGACTGGGCTACCTCTTTGATGATGTCGCGGCACTGGTTCCACAGATTGTTGGCGTTTGTGGATTGTGTGTGCACAAGGGAGAGTCTCTCTCTCTCGAGGACGTGGAGGCTCGTCCAGGAGGTCGTAAAATTTCTCCTTGATGGGATCCTCAGCCTCATCGGTGGGAGCGTGTGCACATATTTTATGTGTAACTGTATCTTGAAAACAGGAATGAAGAACTTTCAGAGGCTTTCATAGCTTCCTTTGACGGCATTCTTCGACAGTTGAGATCAGAAATGAAAATTTTTAGTTTTTCGAAACGAATCAGTTTAGGATATCCTTTCCACACAGCCATAGCGACAGTAAAAGATACTTCCCTCGTAAACGGCTCACAGTTGAACTTTCCGAAATGCATTCCAGTGATTCGAATTAATTGATGCTCCTTAGCTCGTCCTTGCTCTTCCGTTTTACAGCTTATACGTTGCAATTAAAACTTTAGACACATCCTTAACGACCCTTCTCTATCATTCAAAGTTCTACACTTCAAAGAAAATTTATCTAGTTCTGGGTTAGTAACCTTTTAATGGCATCATCGTATTGCATGAGAGGATTCACCTCAGAAGTCATTCAAGTTACCGCGAATTGCATACACACACACACACACATCCTCTGGGAATTCTATTTCATTTATCCTTTCTCCTCTGTGTATATGCCATTGGGATACGAGTGCATTTGACAAGAAAAAAAAAAAAAAAAATCCACATCACTCATCTGGACAAAGGAGGCTTTAATTAAACGGCGCGAACGTTAGTCTGTCTGTTAGTGTCCTGGTGGTACTCTGCCTCTCTTTCTCGGTCCGCCTTTAAGTGCAACGACACTTAATTGCGCAATGAAAAGCCAACAATTCGTGAAATGTCCTTTTTGCCGCCAACTGTGCTGGTGCTGCTGCTGGTGTAGTATGCTACTGGGAGTTGCCCTGTTCCTGTGTTCCAGCTTTTAAGCAGGATTAAAAACGAAAATAACACTACCCACTGGCAGATGGGGTGGTAGGTAGGCAGGCAGCCATGTGAGCGGTTCGCATAAATGTACGGGCTGAGTTGAGTTTTTTTTTTTTGTGTATATTCGCTCCTTGAGAGGAGGTCAGGACTGCTGCAGCTGCAGCAGCAACAGTTCCGGGTGGATGGTTGCAGCTGGAGAGGAGATCTCGTTTTTTTTTTTTTTTAATCGCTCAGCCCAAAACTTAATTGCACTTAGTTAAATGGAAACGAACAAATGAGTGAAATGTTTCGGTGGAAGGAGGAAGGACGGAGGGTTTTTTTTTTTTGCCCCCCTTCCTGGTAAAACTCGTCTCTTTGGGTACTGGGTTTGTTTTGCCCTAGGTGCATGGGGGGTGGAATATAAAGTGGATGGGAATGTAAAAATGCAGAGCAGAAGAAAAAAAGTTGTCGTCAGGATGGGAGAAGTTCGTAAATTGCAGGTAAATGAACAGCGTTAAGTCCTTTGCGTTTTTCTTGTGTGGCGTTGCTTTTTTTTTCTTTTTTGTTTTTAAGAAATTTCCACCATTTAAAGCGGTTTATATGCTTCGTCTCGTTTATGAGTATTTTTGCGACTAATTGGATTGTCACTGTAGTTTAAGAAATTAGCGTACCCTGAGATGCCCTATCGCAGTGGGGTGGCTTATGAATCAAAAGTTCCTAAAGGGACGCAAGGATCGCAGGTGAGACATCGAACTAGACATTGAAGGCACCTTGACTGTCATGATAAAAAGACGGCACGCCAATTTGTTGGGAGTTCTGGAACGCGCTTGAACTCCTCTTCTGCTCGACTGTCTTGCAACACGTTTATCTAGGGCAATCGGCCAGTTAGATCCCATGGCACACTTTGGAATGAAATTCCATTCGTGTCGTAAAGTATGGCCGATCCACAGCGGCTTTCTCCTCCGAATAGTGATGCCTACTGGCTCTGGTTTGAAACACGCTTTGGCCAGAACCTCCTCAAAATGATTTGTAGACGTCTGCTTATAGAGGTTTGCAGCTGATGAGTGAAAGCAGTGTCCACCTCAAAAGTACTGCACTACCTGGTTTCCTTACATTCCTTGTGGGAGCGTACCAACCGCAGCTTTTCCGGACTTTAGCCTGGATTCCAACCGCAGCTTTTGCTGCATCTATATCCACTTCAGTGCCACTACGGTTGGACGAGATTATGATCCCAAAGCAAAGAAAGTTGTCCACTTTTTGGACCCATTGTCACACAATGTTCAGTTGAGCGCCAAGTATTCACGGTTTGTGTCTTAGGTAGGTAGGTAGGGGGGGGGGGGTGACTGGATCAGCAAGGATGCAATCTTACTCGGGTCCCAACGGATTCATTGTGTTCCTCCGGTGTGGGATACCTGAAAACAAAAAGAAAAGAAAAAGAAGATAGATATGGCGGTGGGTTAGCTGTTTAGTTAGTAGCAGGGGTGGCCCTCCTGAACCAGCCCGATTTCATTATGAATTTTAGGGTGGTTTTAGGTGGCGTGTTTGCTAGTTCACTAAGGTCTTTGAACTGTGGTTTTCCGAGGGTTGAGTATCTGGTTCTGAAGAGGCTTGGGCATTCGCAGGGGAAGTGTGTTGAGTTTTTGAGATTTTCATCATGAGGAGACTGATGGGCATTAGTACAGAGTTGTCTGCTTGTAGGTCATTCGATTCTGAGCCTTTCCTGGCCAGTTCGTTGGCCATCTCATTCCCGTGGATACCCATATGGCCCGGGATCCAGCAGAGCGTGATTTTATGCATCGTGCTGAGGGATTTGAGTTCCTCTTTGCATCTTTTGACGAATTTGGATTTGATGGCTGCTTGCCTGTCTATGTAAAATCAACCTGTCTGTTGTTGTTCGGTGTGAAAAGATGTCGGCAGGCCTGGGTGATACCATGCATTTCCGCTTGGAACACACTTGCGTGGTTTGGAAGTTTCATGGACCGAGCAATTGAAGGTTCCACTGAGAAGATGCCGGATCCCGTACCTGCGTCCATTGTTGATCCGTGAAGATAGATATGGAGTGGGGTCTATGATCTCACCATTTGCCCAGCTTTCCCTGGAGGGGAATTCGGAGTCGATGTTGAGATTGAAATCCAAGAGGGTGGCCATGTAGTCCGAAGGCTCGTTGGCGTTTATACATTTGGTAATGGTGCTGTGTCCGATTTGGCTGTTTTTCCAAGTCCGGGTTTCTCTGAGTTGTAGGGCACTTTTAGCCGCTACCTCTTTCGTGAAGAGGTCTAGTGGACATAGCCCGAGCATGGTTTCAAGGGCGACGGTAGCTGTTGTCCTAATAGCACTAGTCGTGCCTATGCAAGCTAGACGTTGTATTCTGGTGAGGCTGTTTATATAGTCATTGCAAGAGCATCCAAAACGGACATTAATCAGTATCGATATCGGCAGTTGAATCTCGGTGCTCCTTAATCCTCACAAAATTTATTCTAGTTACTAACTTGGCCACGAGCAAAAAAAATCGTCTAGAACAACCACATCCCATCGACCTACACTTTTTTGGAAGTCTGATGCTAACCCGTATTCCTGTGAGAAACGCTCAACGTCTCATGTTTTCCGTGTGAACGGATGTAGTAGGTAGTCCTGCGGTGTATTTGGTGCCACTTGAGATGCAAGGATGCCGTCAATTTCATTCATTTTATTTTTCTTAAGGATTTACTTGCTGTTATGTGGTTCAGCAAGGAAGCGAAATATTCTCTTCGTCTCCTGAGCTGATCCTCATCTAAAATTAGAAGATCTAGACCACTTCACAAGCTGCTGCTTGGAGTTCCTATCGCCTATAACCTCCTTGGTGATGCTGCATACAGACCTACTCTAACTTGGGCCTCTCTATTGCAGCTGCGAGCTTTGATTGTAATATGTTCGTTAACCCATTTTCAGGACTCTGCTCTGCGGTGGCAGCAAATGAAAATATTTTGAACCTCAGCTTCGAAGTTCCTTGGAAAATCTTGAACCAACTTTCCTAAATCACATTTAAAACCCAAAGTACCTTGGGTGGGCCCAAGTGTGTCAAAGACCAAGGTCCAATCTAAATTCTATAATGGCGGTCCTTAAGTTTAGGATGACCTTCAACGCTGCATTCATAGACGTAGAGTCGATGATAAGCAACCTTGTAATTCCTAGTAGATTACACCTAGCTTAGGGGTTCTATTAGCCTTTTTGAAGAGCTTTCAGAGCACATTTTTAAGGCTCTTTTAAGGTTTCTAAGTGCTGTCCACCAGCCGCTGTACTTTCTGTCAGGCCATGCCTCCACGCAGCCCGTGCTGTAGCGCAAATGGCCAAAGACACGACTCTTGGAGAATCCTCTCAAAACTTTGTGAGGTGATTACTGATATCGTTAGCCCCTCATCACTAAGGAGAGTCGCTTCCTGGTAGTACAATGCACCAGTTGCCTCCACTTCTTGTGAATGAGGACAACTCAAGGCGCGGCGGCACCCTTTAATGTCAAAATTAATTAATTTTGGCCCACTTCCAGTATCCCCACCGTAGACGTCATCCTAATCACTTGCAGTAAGCAACGTACACCAATGACAGCGCTATGATTTAGCACTCCAATCGAACCTTCGGAAAACTTCCAAAAAAACACCATAAATCCTGCATTTATCCTTCAGTGCAACCACTTAACTACTCACTCCTTCCCCGTCCTCGCTGTGCTAGCGAATTTCCTAAGAGCAACTGGCGACATTCGTCTAGAACAAACATTTCCAACGACAAAGGGTTTCCACAAAGGATCAGCAATGCCGTACCCCACTGCCACTGACCAAAAAGTGATTATAAAATGAACTGATTCCATTATTTTCTTGCCGTCCATTCAGCTAGGATCTCTCTTTCACTTTTAATCTGTGCACTGATGGTGCTCCGTGCTGTTCATCATATCCACCAACGACTTGGCCATGAATCAAAAGAATCGCGTACAAAACGTAAAAGCAAATAAAAAAGCCGAAATATCCTCGCAAATCCTTTTTGGACTTGCGCCAAAATAAGTAATGAAATAAAAATATCCTCTTTCAGGACAACCAACCCGACAGACATACATACAGTTGCATGCAAGGATTGTGCCAAAGCATCATCATCATCATCGTCATCGTGGACTTCATCATGATCCCAGTAGGCTGCCGGCAGGAATTACATCCACGTTCCTCGTGTGTGTCCATGTCCTTATCAGTAGAGGAAATTTTACGTAAAAAAAAAAAAATTCAACAACATCTGAGTATCGGTAATCCTATTGAAAGGATTGCCTCGACAATGATTACCGGTGCACCGGTCTCTTGACATATCATTAACTCGCAATATGAAACAATCGATTTGCTCAGATGTCCTGGTTGCGCTTCATAGCCAATAAACTCGACCCAAAGGACTTGTAGAATTCAATAAGTCATTCAGAGAAATCGAGAAATAAGCAAGAAATCCTTTTCACTCTCTTTCTCTTATTCGTTCGTTTTCTGAAATTCACGGGGGAATTTCGAAGGACAGAAAAAAAGGACTTTCTGGCTTCTTTCCTATCATTACCTGGAAGCGAAATTGCTTCGACCTTTGCTTGGGGAATTATCCTGATGGACTACATCTCCGTCAAAGACGATGGAAATAAAATAGGTTATTTGCTGGGTAACCTTTGGAAGCTGTGAATTCAGATCCTGGCATCTCTCCTTCCTACCTATGATGCAGGCGAGAAGTTCCTTTTTTCTCCCCCATGTCGGACTGTGTATGCCTGTGCTCCTTAAAGCAATTTGTGAGTGCAAATTGGAAATTTATCGAGTTACTACGTTGGACGGCCAACTTTTTTTGTTAGAGAGATCCTTTGAGAAATTCAACTGCGGCAAGTGTGAGTGAGACAAATAGAGAAAGTGAAATAGAGTAAACTTTTTCAATGAACTTAATTTACAATGAAAAGTTAAGGTTTTCGGGTTCCTTTCCCCCCCCCCCCCCCCCCCCGCCCGCTCCCAATCGAGCTGGATATTCTTACTTTAAGGACAAACATAAGGACGACTAGCATTGAGTATAATCGAAGGTCGTTTGCTGTAGTTGGGCGGCTCTTTGATGTGTTGTTCTTGTGGTCGGCTTTAACTTGGAAAGGTTTCTGGTTTTTTGGATCACAGGACACGAGGGGGTGTGTTTATTCAAAGCAAACTCATCCCGAATTTACACTGTCTGCGGTAAATTATGGTGCCAAGTTTAGATTAAGTGAATAATTTGCCAGGGTTAACGGGGGGAGAGGGGGGTTGTGTTATTTTGTTTAGTAAGCCATCTCCCGGGGGATTTAGCAAACGGATTAGAATGAAAGGGAAAAGTTTTGAGTTTTTGTGTGTAGTCGAAGAAAGAATGGAAGGATGTTTGTGGTTTGTAGGTTCATTCGAATGGGATCTAGTAAATTAAGTATTTATTGCTGTAATTTCGTTTAAGGACACTTATTTCCAGAAGAAATTATGATCAGAGAGGCAGGGATTAAGTTCAAAGGGCTGCGCAAATAAACAGTTAAGTTAAAGTCGGCTTAAAAGGAAGCTTGCCAAAGGTCGAAGCATCAAAATGTATTCCTTACAGGCTTCCAGAGAGGGCATAAAGAGTTCGACCGAAAATATTGTCGGGAGTCCTTGGACTGCGGACCAATGTTCCGACCGAGAGGGGAACACAAAACATCGTGTGTGCCCCGGCATATTTCCCCGGCGACGATGACAATATCTCGTTATATGGGGCAAAAGTGGTATCAGGTGGTCAGGTGTGTACCTATAGGGTAAATTCACTGGAAGATCCCTACAGGCAAACGTTTCAAGAAGACTCACTACCTCCTCGTGGCGACCACCGCGCAACGACCCTCATGCTATAGCAGTTACCATCCAGCCGAGGAACTTGTTACTGTGGTTATGTGCCTCTCCTGTCGCCCCGGTTGAACGGTTTACAGCAGCGGCGTGAAAGCCGGATAAAGTGAGCAACGAGGGGAGTAAACCCCACTATCAAACCCCTAATCCAAGGTAAGAGGGTGCTTAGTCGTTTAGTATGCGAACTCCGAATACCTGGCGACCATCTGCTTTAAACCAGCCTTCCTGTGGTATACTGGGCTCGGTCATGGGCGACTTCCCTTCCCGGAGACTCGTGGGTCCAAAATTAATATTCAAAATATAAAAAACTTAAAGACCGATGCATCTCTTATCGCATCAACCTCGGGTTCTGCTGTTGAGCAACCCGTTGTAGCTAGAGAAGCTATTGCGCTCTCGTCCGCCAATATCACAACGGCCTCAAGTTCTCGGTCTGCTGTTGAGAAGCCGAACAGCGTCAGGAAGTCAGAAGGCGATGCCATATGGGCCCCATCTGAACGCTCCAAAGACCTTAGAACTGTAGAAGTGGAGTTGATGTTGATGCCTGTAGCGTCGTCTCGGAGAAATCCGGATGCTCTTTCATTGGGAAGAGGCTAGACGGACTACAGATCCAGCATCAGAAGAGTGGGTTCGTCAAACTCAGCTCAATAGAAAGGAGGCGGTTTAAATATGCTTTACGCATAGGCAAAGACAGAGAGAGTGCTCTCACTTATGCCAAAACCGCCCCTACCGCCTCTTCCGCTAAACGCGAAAATAAACGGGTCATATCTGAGGATCAGGATTAGAGTTAGGAGTGGACTGAACGTGACGCTGGTGGAAGAGGGGTCCTTCCCGAAACCATAGATCGTCCGAGGATTCTTTCCACAAAGTCTTGACCTCTCCTCAGCGAAAATTCTAGCGACAATTGCTTCACAGAACGCTGAGTTGCAGGCCAATACATGAAAGGTCATACAGAGGGAGGAGGAAGGTGCGCTCCTCAACCTCGTGTTGACGAAAGATGACGCCTCCATGAAAAGGCTCAACTTACTCAAAGGAAAGATCAACTACCGCTTTAATTATGTCAAGCTGATACCGATAAGGTTTCAGCATCTGACAGCGGTACCTTTGAGACAAAGAAGGTCGAACCATTACCTGCTGTGGAAACTATGTCCACTCTGCCCCCTAGTAGCAGTGCCACAGGGCACGTTACTATAGACGGTCCCGAAACAACTCCCGTGGAACAGGCAACAACACCGGCCCTTTCATCACTAGCGCCACTAGGCATGGTGTTTCCGGAGCCGTCCCTAATCTCTTCGACCAGCAGCGCCACTGGGCATGCTGAACCCACTATTTCTGGCAAAACAACTGCTAAACTGCCAGCCAGACCAACGGGTCACAAAGTTAGCAAGAAAACACCAGCCCCTTCGACCGGTAAAATGACCGGTTCACCACATCCGTCAAGCGGCGCCACTGGGCACGCGTATCGGAAGGATACAGAGCCAGCTAGAAGCAGACCACAGGGTCTTTCTTCCCAGGCTGCTTGCCGTAGAGGAAAGGGTCCTAAAAAGGCCCAACTACTCCGACAAGCTAGATCCTCTAAGGAGGATTAATGTGCACAATTAGGGTGCTACAGGCGAACCTGCGTCACGCTAAGGGCGCGTCCGCTACCCTTAGCAAGCGGTTCGCCGAGGATAACATAACCCTTGGTCTTATCCAAGAACCTTGGGTTATTTGCGGACAAATAAAAGGTCTACGGAATAGGTCAAGTAAGTTAATTTTTAAGAGAGGGGAGCCAGTACCAAGGGCGGCCTGCTTAATAAATACAAATATAAACTTTCTTTCAATTCCAGAATTCATAACGAAGGACCTGGGACACTCCTAGTAGAAGTCCCGACCGAGAGGGGAACACAAAACATCGTGTGTGCCCCGGCATATTTCCCCGGCGCCGATGACAATATCTCGCCCATAGTGGTCCAAGGACTTATACAACACTGCCTACAAAACAACCTACACTACGTCATAGGTTGCGATGCAAATGCGCATCTTGTTGTATGGGGATTGGGGAAGTAGTGGCCTCAACAGAAGGGGTGAATGGCTTTTAGAATACCTTGCTAGTAGTTGTGTAAACCTCTGAGCCTGCCTTCATAAATGTGATTCGGGAAGAGGTACTTGATCTCACCCTTGCCAGTCCATTTATACCTAATTTTCGAGGCATCGCTGTTGGACCATGAACACATCAGGTTCGGCATTCAAGGCAAACTGCCACATGCTTCTAGTAGATAGATGTAGATAGGATATGGGTGTAAGCGCACTGCGACCTTATCGATTTATTGTGCTCACATGCTTCAAGTAGATATGATCCCAAGTCAACGGACTGGAATTTATATCGAGGTCTTGTTCTCTCAAAATTGGATATGCTCGTTACACCTATCGAGTCCATAGGGGACCTAGATGGAGCAGCATACCAGTTGAATGATGTGCTGCTTATTTCCTACCACGACAGCTGTATTCATAAAACCAGTTTGTGTAAACGAAAGGTTCCCTGGTGGAATGACCAGCTTGCCAAACTTAGGAAGAAAGTTAGACAGGTCTTCAACTATGCTAAACGCACGAAGAGCTGGGACGATTACAGGTCCGCTCTTACTGAATACAATTTAGAATTGAGACGATGTAAATGTGCTACTTGCTGACTTGCCAGTAGCGGTACAAATCCATAAGGCACTCGTTAAAGATAATGCAAACTGTGAAGGTCTGATGGCACCAACACGTCGCGTCGGATGTACTCAAATGCAGCTGACCATAGGGTCGGCATCGCTAATAGACTCAACAGGTTATCCGGAAAATTTTTAGTCCAAATGGGCGCTCAGCTCCTTCAAACCATTCAAAGGCCCCGGCGGTGACGGTCATTTTCCTGCACTTTTGCAGAAAGTTATCGATCTTATCCTGCCGGGTATTATCGCTTTATTTTGAGCCAGCCAGCCACAATTAGGGATCCATCCCGATTACCTGGAGACAGATAAACGTGATCTTCCCAAACCGGGAAATCGGCCCACTCCACGAAATTCATACCGAATAAGGTTGGTTTAATGGTTTGGGAGGGTAAGGATGTCCTCATCACGAAGGCCGCCGTCTGGGCCCGTTGTATTCCTCTGTAGACAAACTGTCTGAAGGAGGAATGTAAAAGGGAAGAGAAGTATGTAGGTCAAAGGTGACTTAATTTGGGAATGAAAAGTCGGGTAGGGTGCATTGTTCCAAGAAACGTGTTGCACTTCTAATAAAGTCGAGGATTTTTCCGAAACTGGAACGTCTAAGATAACTCAGTCCGGCAGGATGTTTCTTCACAGGTGTTTGTATCTTAGCTGCCCTGTTGTAGGGTATTTGTAGAGGAGGTGCTCGAGACTTTATTCTTTTTGGCAACGGAGGAGTAGGTAGTGTAGGTAGTCTGAGTGCTACTGGAATCCTAGACAAGTCTGCTAAATGTCATCAGTTTTAGTCTGTCAGTGTAGATCTAGCCTCCTCTTTGCCTAAAGGGAGCAGGGACACTAATTCACGGTCTTGGCAGCTTTGCGGGTTTGCAGTCCTTTCCACATATTTTCGTGGTATTTTGCGAACGAGCTACTGAATGTGCTTTTAACAACCTCTGACCGTGAGCGTATCCATGTTTCCGACCCTCTTCCCCACCAGTTCATCCGCGGCTTTGTTCCCTGGTATATGTGCAATGACCTGGTACCCAAAGAAGGCTGACCTGGGAGGAGGTTGTTAAGACATTAAGATTTTCCTTGCACTCCTTCACCAATTTCGAGTTGGTTCTTGGCTTTGCTAGTACACTAGCAGACTTGAATTCTGGTACTGAGTATGCAGCTGCTCCGCGTCCTTAAGAATAGCAAAAATCTTTACGTGATGCATGGTCGCTAACTGTTCCAGTTCCAGACTGCGTGATTGTGCTGTGGCGTTCGGCAGTAGACTCCCTTCCCCGATAGTTTGCGATCCATCCGTGTGCACGTCTATTCCATCCTCGTTTGGAATGACAGTGCCCTGCGGCCAATCCTTGCGTTTGGGGAGTCGAATTGTAGTTCTAGAGTCTGAGACTGTCGTGAAGGAGAAGCAGTTTTTGTCCGGCTACAGTAATCGTGGAATCAGTTCTTAACCGAGGTGTGGTCTTGGTTTCGTTAGTAATAGAATTTCGATAACGCAGAATGCTAACCAGCGATACTTAGACTGTAGCCTTGCAATTTCGGCCTACTAGCAGATGGGTTTGCACATATAGGTTCCAGGAACCACTGCGGAGAGGTAAAGCCAGTACTTTATCACAAACTTTCACCAATCACTAGCCTACCCATCGCATGAACTGAAGGTCAGCAAAAGGGGCGAATGCTACTAGAAAGTTCCCATTCCTTCAAGTTCTCTTTGATGCAGTTGTGGGAGGCGTGGTTTTACAATTCCTAGACGATCGTAGGAATTCCAGATAGTCCACTATCTTTCGAACCCTTTTGTCTGACGACACAATTTTGGATTTTCTTTACTCGTTGAATGCGTAACCTGTTCGACGGTACAAGTTAACCATAACAGTCAGGTTCCACACAAAATTCAAGAGCCCGCACCTGGAAGTTTCCTTCGAATGACTAAACATCTCCTAATAGACCCTTGGATGCTCCTCTGAATCATTGCTCAGATATGTACCAAGATGAACAGCATTTCTCAACGATTCCTTATTAAATTACACACCGTCATGTATCTCCTCTGATTGAATAACGAAAATAAATTTCAAGTAAAAAATAATACGAAACTTATTTCCAGGATAAAAAAAAACCGAAAGAAAAACTCTTCTAATCCCTACCGTAACGAAACTTTAACTGCACAGCTACACGATAGCGGTTACCGAGTCGAAGGAATCTGGGGGAAAAAAAACTTCACCCTTCGTTGCAGTAAAAGTTTTTAGTAAGTGAAAACTGTATTCGTGTCTTAAGTCAGGCCGTTCCTGTTGGTCACTGGGGATACCGGAGGAAGGAGCTTCGCGTAAAATTTATCATAAATAATGACAGCGATGAATAAAATGGCGCCCAACAACAAACTTTCCAGCCAAACTCTTAATTCTTTCGACCTCCATCAGCCCTCCACTAATGGACTACTAATGATCCAGAATCGCTCATTCTCTCTCTCTCTCTCTTTCTCTCTCTCTATCGTTTCCGTGGAGGGTAAGAACATTTCAAGGGAAAATTCGTTTGCCATCACCGTCGCGACGACATAAGCGCGTTCAAACATTCTCGCAACACAGATGCAAAACACCTTTCTCACCCCCCCCCCCCCCCTGGTGGAGGGAAAAAAAAACTACAGACACAGCACAGGTTGCAATCCGGAACGTTAAGTAATGCAAAGAACACTGGCGTAACGTGATGTCCATTTATCATGGACGATGGCGCGCTAGTGTCAGAACTTTTATTATAGGTCACGTCATCTTGGACGGGCTTAATTAATAACAAAAATGGTGGAGAACGACAACGACGACGTCGACGGCGGGTCCTATAAACTTTTCGGAACGAAGGAATGCTTGTGCCTTCTAAAGAAATACTTTGACAGTTTTGTTATTAGATTTGGGACCAAATGAGCGTTGCTGGTTTTCGGATGACTATAGACGGCAACCTTGACGGGGACGTACCTAATTACAGCTGAAAAAAAAAAAAAAAAACAATCAAAGGACAAGGCGGCAGCGATGGGGATTCTTTTCTATTTTAGCAGCTCGTGCTGGTTCTCTGTCATTAATTAGTTGTTGATATTGACAGCGTCTAAGAGAGGGCGCAATTATTCGTGGATTGTCACAGAAAAAAGTCAATTGGTACCAATAAATCAACTGCGGGACAATTAATAATGCCGTTGTAGCAAAGCGACAAAAACAGGTCACGGGGATTTATTGAATTCAGGGCAAGACGTCGGGTCAGGAGGTGGAGAAACTTTTGGATATTAGTCAGGTAACTTAGTCCTTTGATCACTCGTCAAGAAGAAAGAACGTCACAAGTTCCCAGATCACAAATCCCGTCGGAGTGAGCTCTACTTCGTTAGATCAGAGGAATGTTACGCTGTCCTTAGGATGGCTAAAAGGAAATTGGAAATGGGAATAGAGTGGTTTCAGGGAATATCAGGCAACGTTAACCCCGCTTGTATGAGGGTAATCAAAAGGCCTACATACCTTCACTTCTGTTTCCAAACCTTGAGAGGCATTTGGCCTATTGCCAGCCCACTTTTTGTGACAGGACTTATGGTCGAACAGGGTACAGATATGACAGAAGTCCGCAAATCCTCTTATGTGTGTATGTAGGTCATTTCCGAAGTTTAAGCCCAGAACTTTTCTCTCTAGGTGTGCATAACGCACGGCATTTGCACAGAAGGTAAATTGGTTGTGGTCCCTTTCTCATACTACAGCTTCTACTGAAATCGTCAGAGGACACCTCCAGTCTACTGGCATGTCTGCCTATCAACGTTTCGTAGTAGACGCTTTCACAGGGGAAAATAAACCCAAAATGTCCACCGCTTGGGGCAAAAAGTCGCTTTTGAAAGCCTTAACTTCGAGTTCTTCTACCTCGGAGTCAACATTAACTCCCCAAATGACAACTTAGTGGAGATTTGAGGAAGACTTACACTTGAACTGTTTTTTTAGGGTCCTACCTTTTAGGAATGCTTGACAAACGTCCAAAAGCAACACTGTCATGAGACAGCTTCTCAATTTAAAAGAAAGCCTTTCGTATATGGCTCTAAGCTGTAGGTCCTTCATTGGCATTGGACCTTATACGGTGTGTCGCGCCAAATATTTAACCTCTGGAGACCGCGGTCAAAACCTCCTACGTGGATGACGTAATGGGAACAATGCCAACATGATTTTCAAACCCAAGCAACCAGAAAGACCGCAACTAGGCTTTAATGACCAAGCTATCGCGGATTGCAGAGGACTGATAACTGGAAGCAGTGTGCTCGGAATAGATGAGGGTAAAATGCTATCCTGTCTTAGGCAGAGGCCCTCAACGGGTAGGGACCTCGTTAAGTAAGCATGTAACCCTGAGAACTTTAAACTCCCACGCTCAAGAGAACATTGCCGGACAACAAGTCGAGGCTGATGACAACTTTCTTTGCTCGATAAGCGTTGACGTGAGCAGGTTTGGGCAGAGCTCATTATCATCATTGAGGCTATGTCAATAAGCGAAATTCAGGGACTGGGGTTGTGACAACCCAAACGTAGTTGTGAAGAAGCCGAGTCATACTTACGGCATTTGGTGTGGACACTGGAGTGGCGGCATCATTGGTCCCACTCTTCTTGGAAGATGGATGCAAGGTTGTTGCTATCTCTATATCAGGCAGGACCTTGCCGATGTCATGCAGCTCGTCTTAAATAAATAAGTCATCTGGACGAATAGCTGCGACCTTAGTGTTCATCCGACCAAGACTGAGCCGGTCCTTTTCACTAGAGAAAACAAGATCCCCTGGTTCTTGCCTTCCACACTGGTAGGTTCCACTACTAGGCTCTCAAAGAGTTCTAGCTAGACCGGTGGGCCCCTGGCCTTCAACCAAACATAATGCACCCGGTCAGGCCAGCATACATACTTATGATGCAACGTCATCTCTTGAAGGTCACCGACCGCTTGTCTACTGAAACTGACTTCAGCTTAGACTTCCAAACTCGATACTGGTCAGTTCAGAGTGAACGCAACGCGATGTCCTAGATAACAATTCGCTGTCTGTTTTCACGGATGGGTCCAAAACCCAGGAGGGAGTCGGTGCCGGAGTCTTCTAGGAGGACTTAGTCATCCGTCTTTTTTTTTTAACCTCCCGAACTATTGCAGCGTCTTTCATGACGAAGTCACCGCCATTCGCTAAGCCACTAGCTGACTGGCGATAAATACAGCGGAAAGGTGTATATCGACAGCCAGGCAACCATCGAATCTCCCATAAGCGGCATCGTAACATCTAAGGCGGTGAAACACTGTCGCGTCTCTCTTAGGGAGACAGCTGGATAGTACAACTTCACCCTGTATTGAGTACCAGGTCACTGTGAAGTCCCGGGAAAATGCGTGGCTAGACGAGGCTTTTCCGGTACCAATAGCCATCAATGACGCACCGATGCCTCGGTATCTCCTCCAAGGTGATGTGCTAAAGAAAGCTAACCATAGATGGAACCAACTTGGCCGATGCCTTATCGCTGGGCAACTATGGCCAAATCTATTCCAAAGAACAAAGAACGGGCTAGTAAAGCTTAAGAGAGGAACCCTCTCCAATCTAACCAACGTTATTAGCGGACACTGCACGATAGGCAGGCATGCTCAAAGGTTGTTCATTCCCTGCAATGACTTCTGCAGGAGTTGCAGAGGCGAGAGGGAAGAAGAAACAGTTCTTAGCTTCCTGTGCACATGTCCTGCTCTTGCTAACATTAGGAAGGCTACATTAGGTCATCCTCAAAGCACTTTCCAGGAGCGGACAGTTTGACCCAGGTGTTCCTACCTAGTGGCAATATATCTTGTACATCTTGCTGAGGGCCACGTCATCCAACCAACCATCCCTCCCGCACATTCCAATTCTAAGGTACAGCGTCATGGGTTCGGAATCCTCTCATTTCCTACCCGCACACTTGAGTCCAACCAAGTGCACATTGGTTTCCCAAATCTGACCTCGAGTCTAATGGGTTCTTTAAATAAATTAACGCCAATTAATTCCCAGATACAATTTCCGCCCCATCAAAAACGCATCATAAGGTCTAATTCAATTGCAAGCTATCCTTGCAAGGATTCTTCTAAAATGAACACTCTACCAAAAACCATCCCCGCTTGGTAGAAAATATCCGCCAGGCCATTTGGCTCAGAAGTCATGTATACGCGGCGTATGCCATCCCAATTGACAAAACTTCATATCCTCGACGGATATAGAAGGGAAACTCGATCCTGTGTCGATTTTAATTCGACACCATATACAAGTGTGCATACCACCAGCCAAACATGCAACACTTTCCGGCAAAAATTCGAATGCGCCAGCAGCGCAACAACCAGATCCTGGCATGTTACACATCTCCCTCCAACTTGACGTCAGTTGCTTGCAACTTCCGGTTGTGTATATGTAACTGTTGCAAGGACACTTCTCAGTGTTTATGCAACGTAATTGCCAATTATTTAAGTCAATTCTTCCGGATTGTGCCAGCCCCCGCATCGTGACGTAGTAGCAACAGCAGCAGTCTGTAAACTTTATTAAATCAGCAGCGGACTGTTGTGAGCCATATGCAGGCTGTAAGAGCCTTTTTGGCCGCGGGCAGGATTAAATTGTCCTCTGAAATTTGATGGAGTGAGTGGCAGAAAAAAGTGAATCGAATGGAAGACTGCTCTGTGGATTGTTGACGAAATTGTGATTAAGTCGAACTGCATACATTGTATGGGTATGTGTACGTGAGCAGAGCTAACGGTGTTGATGCAATTAATATCGCTCTGGGAGCAGTCCTCTGAAAGTTGGAAAGTGGGTGGACGAAATGGGATGCGGCTACTACTGGCCTGTGGACGTTGTTTCTGTGGTTGAAATTTGTTTGCTTATCCAACGTCAGTGGGCCTAATGGGTTTAATGGGTAATGTTTGGTGGCCCCGGGATGTGTGTGGAAGATTCAATTATATATGTAGCTCCTGGAGTGCGGATGTGTACATAACCGAGTTCCAATCAAACTCCTTAGAAGGCTTTAGGGGATTTACTTAGCTGTGACAACGAGCACTCATTCAGTACCTTAGGTTAGGTAGGTGGGTGCCCTAATTGACAGGAGACCGTTAACGGCTCACTTAGACTAACGATGGGTCTGGTGTGCCCAATATTAGAACCCTCTTTCCTCTTCGTATCCGCAGTTCCTACAGAAGTCGTTGTGGGGTAGCCCTAGCCGTGCTGCATGATTGCCTATCACCCATTGTCCCGTCACGACGCGGGCAGCTACAGAGTTTCCGCGGATCTCTTTTTGTCATAGACTGTCCATAACGGTTTGGCTATGGCACATGTATCAAATCGATACCAATGTCTATCCTTCTGTTGAAGGTGCTATGCAGTGTGCTCGCCTCGGGAAAGGCCTGTGAGGTGCTTAGATGTGACCCTGCCTTACCTTTACGTTACCTGCTATATCCGTGTGGCCCGGAATTATATAGTGGTTCACCTCGTTGGACACTGAGATATCGTTGAGTCTTTTTATCCAGCTTGGACCTCACCGATGTTGAGTGGAACGCTTTGATGGCTGCTTGACTGTCAACATAGGTGCTGAAGGTTATCCTCGCTAATCATGTCCGCAGCTTGTTTAATGACAGCAACTTTGGCTTGAAAAACACCGCAATCGTCTTCAAGTCTGGAGGACCGGTTGGTATTTCGGGACTCGCAGTAGACACCAGCACCAATACCTAAATCCATTTTGAATCCGTCGGTATAGAAAGCCAGTTCATTTCTGGTACAGACTAACCCTCCATCCGACTGCTTCCGGCTGGAAATTCTGATACAGAATCTGCGATTGAAGTTTCTTAGTGGGACGATGTACATCGTTTCCGTCCGGAATCTTTATACACTCCACCAGTTCAGAATTAAGGCATAACCATAGAGTTTAGCTAACCCCGTCTTCCCTAAGTCTGATCCCTGGTTTTGAAATGAATTAAACTTTGGCTTCACACCAAAGAGATGGTTTAAAACTCCCTGAAGATTCTTTTCAGAGCCTTATCGAAGTAAGTACCACCACTTCTTAGCCTTACTGTGGTACCTAAATGTGTCATCCGGGAGGCAACGTTTTGTGATGCAAACTCTACAACTTGGAATGTTTGTCGCGAGTAGAAAGGTGTCCGCTGACTAATAGGAAAAACAATCACTTCCAAGGTAGAGTATGGAGCTAGCAGACATAAGGAGAGTAACAAGAAACCTCCTTAATGAGGCCGTCTGGGAGCGCTCTAAAGCCAGTCAGAGGAAGTTGAAAAATGAAATGCAGAGAGCTAAGCATCGTTCTACGGAAGCACTACGGAATCTGCGAGATTAAGAAAAACCCTCTCCAGACAACCTGCGGCACTAGGATCTCCCAAAGATCCCGACGGTAATTGGACCGAATCCTGCTCCGAGTCATTAAAGTTGTTGCTGGATACGCACTTTCCAGGAAGCGAGATTCAATCTGTCGTGTGCACCAGAACTAGCAGAAACACGGAAGTTGAGAGGAGAGAACTGAGTGGACAATGAGATCGTTCAACCCCTACAAATCGCGAGGAGTCGATGGTATTATACCGACCATGCTACAGAACACTGTGAGCACGACTATTCCGCTACTTAAGGAACACTATTCACAGTCTCTTACGAAGTTATATAACACGCATATGGAGAGGGGTTAAGGTGGTATTCATACCCAAGGCTGGCAAGGTAAGGCAATAAGCCTCACTTTTTTTGTAATAAAAACTTTTGAACGACTGGCTGACATATACATATGTAGATCCGAAGTCGATCACGCCCTGAGGACATATCCTCGGCTCAGCACGCCTGCACAAAACTTATCTATAAGCATCTCGTCTTGCACACAAAAGCTTGAAGCGGGGATCAAGGCCTTAAGGGAGGCAAACAACAGGTGGTCCTCCCGGGACACTTGGCCTTTATCTAACAAAACAAGGTCCGACAGGCTTATGCAAAAAGATAGGAGATCCCTTTCTGCCCTGATGGGAGTCATCACGGGACATATAACCGACGAACGGAAGAAAAACTATGTCGAGGATGTGGAGATGAAGAAGTTAGTGAGGACGCAACCCACTTTCTCTGTCCAGCTCTCATCCACCTAAGATATAAATTTCTGGGACGACACTTCTTCCAGGACCTTGAAGGAATTTCCCGTGGATTTTGAACTCTATCAAATCCACTGGGTGGTTTGCTAGTTCATCTCAAGTAAGAAGTTGAACCGTGGCTGATAATAAGGTCATCCAATGAGCAAGGGCAGGTCATATACTTATATCTCCCGTAGGGTATCACAATGGGTCTGTATTGACCTCCGTGTGGCGGGGGGAATTCCTTCAACCTCGCCTACCCACATATCTAACCTAAGCTAACCTATCACTGATGAAATCAATGCAACGGTCTGCCTACTAACCAGCGCAAAGATCTTCTCGGTCTCAGTGTTGTGTGCTCTTTTTCATAAGTCATAGGTCATCTACAGCCTTCCTAAGTTATCCTGATTACCTACTAGCTACAGTCCGGACCCTAACCATCAGCATCTTCAGCCAGCTCGTTATCCTGCTGACATAGGGTAAAAAATATTACGGAGGACGTGGTGTACGCTTTATGTAAATTTTCACTTAACATTGATACCCGAAGGATCAGAAGCACCAATTGTACCTCCTTTTCCACTGGCATGTCATTGGAGTCTTCGTTGGCCCAATGGTTCTCCGCCTTCTTCCTCACTTCCACAAGACAAACTCTTGTAAAGGTTGCGAAAGTGCGCACCACTCAGTCTCCATCCCAGACGAGTATCCTTGCAGTCAGTTTTCCAAGTTGCAGTAACCTCGTTCCTTTTCATATGAGACTTTGTGACATTCTCTGAGTTTGGTGCTTTGGGTGGACTCTGTTCCTCTGCCTTCATGTCCACCAAAATTGTCTTGCCCAGAAATTTGGGAGCTACGACTAGAACTTGATCAGACGGTGTGCTGCCGAGGTTAGCGTCGAGTTCTGGCTTAGTAAGGATGCCTGGAATTATGGCAGTAATTTCTATTTACACTGCTGTTGGTTTGTACACCCTTGGAGCCTTCCTCTCGGCTTTTCCTCAACCGATTGCTGGTGTTGACCAATACCTAGGCAGGCCACTAATGGATGAGAAGCCTCAAAACACTCGATTTACTGATTTCCAATCATAGATTCTCAACCTTCCTCATTGACCCATACATAAACTACAACCCTCGCGTTCTTTGATCGTCAGACAACTCCCCCGAAGGACTAAAAAAAGAGGCCGTCCTTTGATGTCAATCTTTTTATTCACGCAGAGTTTAACCTTCACAAACAGTCCTCTTAACATTCAATGCGTTGCCTTGTGTTGAATAAAAAATCAATTTTTAAATTGAATGTCGATAGCTGCCTCCCCTATCACTAGTCAAAAAAAAAAAAAATTCTTTATGTTGACTCCATTTTTTTTGGGGTATAACAGTGCTCTCTACATGACCCAAGATCCCTATCGGGTAAAGCATCTTTTTCAGTTGAGTGATTTAGTGCCTACTTTACGAAGGACTATCAAGATGGGTCACGGAACTTTCTCAGGCACTTCAACTTTCTTTTTTTTTTTTTTTCGTCCTTCTCCTCTCCTCGCACTCTCCTTTGACATCAACTTTTTCGTTGATTTGAAAGAAACGATAAGGATCGGAGGCAAATGGATGACCTTTGGCTACTGGATAAAGCGGACGTTTTACATAAATCAAAAGGGAAATTGACAAATTTTACTGTCCACTGCGGAAGGGGGTGGCGAACAGGCGAACAGGGAAATCTTTTATTTCCTTAATTTTTTTGTTTTTTCCTTTTTTTTATAGAAAAGCGAAAAACAAATTGGTTATAAATTTTAGATAAAAATCATCATACGCAAGCTTTGTAGTCCAGTAGGATACGGGGGGGATGGATGGGAGGCGGTGGGGGGGATTATCAACGGATGTGTCCTTAAAGAAAACTTTCAACGAATTGAAATGTTTGTGTACGAACTAAGCGAGATAAGGCTTCCAAGTTGGTCACCTAGGTTACCTTCAACTGGGAAGATGACAACGCAACCAAATACGTGGTGAATCCTTAGAGTCCCTAATGTTGTTGGAGGAGAACTGAGGACTACGTTCTGCAACAGCCATACAAACTTTTGTCCATTTTCTCGGAGGTTTTGATTGAAATGAAGGGATCATAAAACACAGTCTAGAGTTACAGCCATGAAGCAAATGTGGTGTTGCTTCCAAAACCGGGAAAAAAGGATTACACCGAAGCAAAGTCCTTCAGACCGGTCAGCCTAACAATGGAAAAAATTGTGGTGGACCATATGGAGAGAACGGCGTTGAAGGCGTGTCCTTTGAATAGTAGACAACATGCATACAGAGCTGGCATGTCTACGGAAATAGCGCTACACCAGGTTGTACGCGTTGCGGAAAAGGAGACATAGACCGGATGGATTGCATTGAACGCAATAATGGACATTAAAGGTGCCTTCGATAAAATATGCTTCCGCAGTCTGAGAGAAGCCTTAGAAGATCGCAGGGTTAACCCATTGCTAGTGAGATGGGTGGACAATATACTGAAAAATAGGTCGATAAAAATGCAGACGAAAACTTCAAGACTTAGAGGAACGGTTAGCAGAGGTTGCCCACAGGGAGGTGTATGATCACCCACACTGTGGAATGTAACTGTGGACTCTCTTCTAAGAAGCCTTGAAGAGACTGGCATCCACACACACGTCACGGTAGATACCATGAGGAATGCACTCCGGATAGTGGTGGTGTCGTGAACAAGGGCGCTCCATTAATGCGAAAAAGACAGATCTAATCATTTGCACAAGGAAGAAGAGAGATCTGGAATTTGATCCCTTGACACTTTTTGGATCGGAACTAAAGGTGACCAAGAAGGTTAAGTATCTGGGAGTATACCTAGATGCTGGACTTACTTGGATCCTTCATGTAGAAGAAAAGATCCGGAAGGCGAAAAGCGTGCTTCATCAGTGCAAACGGGTACGTGAACAAAGGTGGGGAATCTCGCCGAGGTCAGCATACTGGATGTACACGATGATAGTTTGACCGATTAACACGTATGCGTCAGCTGTATGGCGGCAAAGAGCCTCCCAGAAAACTGTTAAGATAGGATCCAACGTCTGGCATGTTTAGGGATAGTCGGTGCAATACGAAGGACACCAAAAATCGTAATGGAAGTGATCCTAGGCATTCTGCCGCTGGACTTTATCATTAAGAAAACGGCGGCATCGACGGGACTTCGTCTGCACCGGAATGGCAACTGGCACTGGTGCGGTACCATCTATTGGCATAGAAAACTCCTAGATCTCGTGAAAAATGAGATCAGGGAGCTGAATATGCCCATGGACGGAATAAAGAGAGTGCGTGTTACCGAAAGGTTTCCCAAAACTCTCATGGAGGATGGAACACCTCCAGAAAAGAAACCATCTTTACGGATGGATCCATGATGGATGGCAGAGCGGGGGCAGGCATCTTTTCAGAAGAACTAGAACTAACCTGTCACGTTAGTCCGGGGAAATTTACCTCAGTCTATCAAGCCGTGATGATTGCTCTGTTACATGCGTTGGATCACCTGGTAGAAGATCACTTGTTGCGTGTAGTGACGAACTACTTCAGCTTAAGTACAATACCGACGAAGGGTTTAAATACTACAATGTAGCTGCGGTAGTCAAACAGGAATCGGTCCTAGGACAGCTACTGTGAAATTTTATGTATGACGGAGCCCTACGATTAACGCTTCCCAGTGGAGTAACCGTGATTGAATTCCCTGATGACATTGCAGTCATGACAGTAGCTAAACAGATCCGTACAGTAAAATCAGCCACAAATTAAAAAAAAAAGAAAACGACTAGGACCAACCGACCATAAAATAGAAGTCGTCCTTATAACGAGTCGGAAAAACGTTGAATTCGCCAGTCAGGCTGCCCCAGTCAGGCACTCAGGTCAGAAGGAGAGCAAGAGAAGACTACGGACAATCAGCGGCTTCCGAGCCATCTCAGACGAGGCCGCCTTTGTTATAGCTGGAATGGTCCCCATCGATATACTCGCGGATCCAGAGTATATAATAGAAGTGCCTTTCGAAAACACGACGCCAATGGAATCAACATGATCAGAATTGAAGAAAAGTCAGCATCAGCAGCCTTGTGGCAAGCCCGCTGTTCTAAGAGAGGATGGACCTATAAACTTTACCGTCAATCCAAGACCGGAGAAGTTGAAGGCACGGAGACTGCAACTACCACCTTTCGCAGCTCCTGTCTGGTCATACCGCAAGTATATCTACCGATTTGGACACGACACCATCCTGTCCTCACTATTCTGTCCGGAATGTCCAGGTGGAGAAGAAAGAGTTCTAATCCGAGGTTTTCTAGACTTTTTTCTTTGCTTCTGGAGTTCTTCAGTATTCCACAGGGGAAAGTTGAATGCATCTGCAAGCCACAAGAATATTTTTATCCCCCTTGATAGCAAAAGCTTCTCTATTGGGCCGCAATGTTAATGAGATATGAGGCTCATTTGGTTGCCAGGACTAGTGGTCGTGAAGGCAATGAACTTACACACGTACTATTCTGAAACCTAGCTGCACCTAGCTCTACGTTGCCTAGATCACTCCCTACGCCTGACTAGGAATCAGATATGAATGGTCACAGGATTGTCACTGTGGGGATAGACAATTCCTTTGCACAGAACATAATTTGTAAAATGGCAAAGGAACAGCACAAGACAGATACTACACCTCAACTTTTAAAGTTAATGCTACCTTGAAGCAGAGGACCTATGTACATGTCAGGTCACCAAGGACTTGTCACTACAAGAACTTCCGCAGCACAGCCTCTTTTTTTAATACACATCCAAATCCAACCGCAAAAACAGAAAACTTTACTCAAACAAGCAAAACTCGTTCAATAGCAACTCGCGTCATTAAACTCCCAGGAGAGGGCTCCTGACTCCTGAGCCTTCATAGATAATTATTATCTATCTCTCAGATCTTCAGATCTCTTATGATATATTAAGGACGCCCATGTTGTCCTCTTTCCATATAAATTTCATTTCGTGTCACACATCGTGACAAAACTTAGACAAGTGTAACATCAGTTCCGCACACGCATACAGCCACAAGCTCAACCCAAACTCAAGGAGCAAAACTCATTTGCTTCACAATAAATCATTCATTCACAATCATTATCATCCTCATCATCATCATCATCGTCCTTATCATCATTATCATCGTGCGAAGGAGTAGGAGAGCGAGCAGGACCACGATGAACGCCAGAATCACAACCATCGTATTTATATGGGAATGATGATGACTTTTGAATCCTTGAGACAAGTTTAGGTCTCACTCCATCGCCTCCAAGTCGCATCCATGCCTAGAAAATAAAGTCGCACAGAAGGCTCATTCCGCTGTGTTGTCACAAATTTTAATTCACGTCAACTTGTGCTCACTCACTTACTCGTTGAGGCACTCGAAGATTGGGTTTTCTGTGCACACAAACCGCCTTCGTTCGTGGTTCTTGTCCTTCATCGTTCGCTGTCACCGCAGAAGCATAATTTTCACTTAATCCTGCTCTTCCTCTTCATACTTTTCTTCTTTATTTCCTTTTTTCTTTCCCCTGATTTTGATGTCATTTTAATGAAAATGCCAAAAGCCGAAGACAAATGGGACAGAGAGGATGCAGGATATGGGGCTGAGTTCCGACATTGGTATCTTAGTCGGTGCGTATAGCATGTTTCTGGGGTGGAACATATGTGAACTAATGTTGTGTGGGGGGGGGGGGGGGGGGGGGGACTTGTACAATTTGGCGCCCATCAACCGGGCACTGGATGGTGCCAGGAAGTCATCCCTGGTTATGAGGACTCTTTGAAGAGCTTCTTCTTGAATTCCAATTTCATGCAACGTCTTAAGCATGTTTTGTTCGCTTGTTCATCGTTGAATATTTCAAAGTGATGGTAGCAGTGTGAGGATAATGGCCTTGTCCTCTGCAGGATTCCCAGGATTTCATATGTAATTAAACTTTGCACTGCCGGGTATACAGTGAACTGACGAAGTAATTTCAGTTTACAACGAAAACAGCTGGGAGATTGTCATGAAAGTTAGTATTTGCTTCACGCTCAGTCGAAAGGATAATAGTTTCGATGGTGTCAGACTTCCCATGGTGCGGCTTAAGTTAAGAAGAAAAATTAATTCGTCCTGAATTGGTTCGTGTAATAGCTGTTCTAGAAAAGTCTCAGTATCAAGCAAGCTGGTCGCGCGAACTGAGAACTGTCACTAAGGCTAAATTTTGAGCCATGTGACCTAGAAAAATTGAGTCCTAGGCATGATGCCTTCAAAGATAGAGGGCTCTGCCTTTGTCTTCTCGAAGACAGTAGGCATCTCACAGTAGATAGTACTGGTGGAACATACAATGTGGTGGAATCGAGGACGCAGGTGACCCTATGAGTCCAAGAAATGGTCTCTATGCCTACTGAACTCTAAAGTTTTGCTCAAATCTAAGAGAACGCAGGGGTACCCCCCAAGGCGGAGTATTGTCACCACTACTAGTGGATAAGATACTCCTAATCTTGGGTAAAGAGGGGTTCAGTGTCATAGCCTATGCGGACGACATTGCGATAGCGATATCAGGGAGGTTCCTTCTAACACTTTGAGACTTGATGGTGGAGTACGGAGTACTAGTCTGGTGGACGGGACTGGATAAGAAGAGCAACATTGCAATACTTAAGAGGGTTCAAAGGCTATCCTGCATCTGTATAATTGGCGCCCTTAAAACAACTCCTACAGCTGCTCTATCTGCTTCCCGCTGATACCTTTGGGAAGCTGATGGTGGCCAATACAGCATTACAGCTTAGAGAATCCTCGCACGGGCCACGCAAGCATCCTAATTCGGACTACATTGTCCCCTATTTGGACTTTAACGTCAAGTACAATACCAGGATTCCTAGCAGAAATGCTTGGGAATCGGAAAAATTTTTAAACGAATCTGCTACAGAGATTTACGCAGACGGATCCTGGAACAGGTGCAGGAGTTTACTCCAGTACACTGGACATCTGTATAACCACACGACTACCGGACCACTGTAGGGTATTTCAAGCAGAAGTCACGGCAGTCTGTAAAGCCGCGACCTTTCAATTAACTTGGTAGAGTGCAGCGCTATTGTTTTTTTTTGAAAGATAGTTGAGGCCCTCACGGGACATTGTCTGGTAGGAAGACATGCCAGAAGACTTGGTGCTCCCTTCAAAGATTTCTGTAGAAGCTGTAGAGACGAAGGAGAAGAGACAACCATGACACATCTGAAGGAAAACCCTAGGGGAACACCCCTTCGAAGATCTTAACGATCTAGCTAGACTCGACTCGAGCTTTATCTCCGGGTCAAACTGCTTTAAGGCCTAAACGGTGAATCATGTTGCTTTGCCTCGTGTTCAATTCTCCTGAGAAGTCTCGATGTAGGTCCCCGGTGCTGGTAGTCCGGTTTTTCTCCATAGTGGTATCACAATGGACCTTCTCTTGGTCTAAGCGTGTCCCTGCTGATGCATCTTCTCAGGCAGTTCAGGAAGGTCATCACCACTCTCAATCTATAGGAGTACTAGTCCTTAGGCATTTAAGGTTGGTCAAAGCTGATGCTATATGGCCAGCCTTTCGCGGGAGAGGTGGTTATGATGGCGGTAAATCTGATGTCTTACACGACGGTAACGTGTCAGAGAAATTTGGAGTACCACAAGGGTGCCTTTTTTCGCCTCTGTTATTCCTTGTGGTAATCAGTAATGTGATCCGGGCAGCTGTCTCTGTAGGAAACGCTGTACTGAGATGGGACTATGACATCATATCTCAAACATCTTGACTACGCTGATGACGTTTGCCTGCTGTCACACAGGTTAATGGACCTGCGTCAGATGGCCCATAATCTGACGAACAAAGTCGAGCTTAACATAAACACGGCAAAACAAAGTCCGTAAGCACTTCAATTTCTCAGGAAAACACCAGCGCCGCTCAACTCAACTTTGCCGGACTTCAGGTCGAGAAAGTAAGCAGCTTTCTATATTTAGGAAGAATGGTCTCGGAAGAGGGTTGTACCGAAGTGGACGTGGCAGCAGGATTTCTAAGGCAAAGGCTGTGTTCAAGCTGAGACTGTTCCGATCAAACGTGGAAACAGTGCTTCTTTATGGGTGTAGTACCTGGAAAGTGACCAACCCCGTCACAGGGAAGCTTCAAACCTAAGGATCCTCTGTCCGAACCATATAGCGAACGACCAACTACATGCGATAATGGGCCAGGAGCCAAAAGGCATCAAAACACGGAGGAGAAAGTGGCAGTGGATTGGTCACACCCTACGGCGCGAAGACAGTTTCATTGCGAAGTATGCCATACAATGGAATCCATCTACCCAATCAGGCAGGTGCGCGCGCTGCCCTAGGCAGACATGGGGAAGGACAGTCGAAGAGGAATCTAGATCATTGGGCATGACCTGGAGGGAGCTTAAGTGCGCTGCAGAACTCCGAATACGATGGCACGTAGGTGTTGTTGACGCCCTATGCCCCTCGAGCGGTCAGAGGACCTAAGTAAAAGCTTATGCGCTCTATCGTAGCCTTTTCAGCTTTGGAAATTTGCTGGTCTTTCTACTGGAGGTCATGGCATGCAGCGAATAAATAAGGTGCTACTATTAATCCTCATAACTTCCAGCTTGTCCACTTCTTCGTTTCCGTTTCGTTTGCTATGGTAATGGACATGTCTTGGAGTCCTAAGCGCGGGGTTCGAAGTTCGAATTCTAGAAAATACCAAAAGTTCTTATTCCCTCTAAGGAATTTCTGACAAACCCCCGAGACTGCTAACTGTCCCGGAAAAGCCTTTCAATTCACTCTTAGGACAAGGCTTAAAACTGTAGGTCTCCTGCATTTTTTCGAAGAAATCGAACACGCACGGCATGAATGGTTACGAGAAACTGGGCATGTCTTTTTTTATGTCATTTCAGGACACATAAACCTTAGAGAAGTCCGAGAGGATGTTGAGTTTCTTCTTGCATTCCTTCACCCGTCTTAAGTTGGGCTCGCAATTGCTTTCAGGGCCACATATGTAACTCTACGAGTACATGCACGAATGTATAAGCTATCAGGATTCACGTAGCTAATATAGCGAAGACCCTTACCTAAAATACCGTCAAGCCCTGTTTGTAGAGGGATTTCTGGGTTGACTGGTGCCAATTTATCGAACACACTCGTTACCGATTTTTTCTCATTGTGTACTTCGTCTGCGTTCAACACTATGTCCTGCTGTCATTCCCAGCGGTTCAAAAGTCAAGCTACATAGCCTGCATTAAAGCTACCCTTGCTTTTAAGGTCATGGACAGTGGACGGGTGTAGACCAAGAGCAACCAAATCCCAGAAGCACTCAGACTCTACACGGTCCATTGTCCTTCCAGGCAGCAACTTCTTTTTTTGGTGTATTAGTCGGAGAACTCAGGTTTCATTCGCTGTGCTTGGTGGCTGTAAGGACACTGCCACTGAGAAACACTCAAATGGTTTGAAGCTTTACTCATTGGACATGGAAACTTCAGATTTGACCTACATAAGATTGGTCTCCTGGAAGATAATGGATGCATACAATGCTGGAAAGACGTGGAGACAGCAGCGGATATACTGTGCTTATGTCTGGCTTTAGCTAGCAGAAGAAAAGGGATTTTGGGCTATCACTGGCTGGAAAACTAGAGGATCTAGCAAACAACTCTGAGGAAAATACTAGCGTTAACGCAAGGACTCGAAGTCGCAGTGGAACTCTAGAGGGATTCAGAGCGTAGCTCCGGCTACAATGACTCGTGGAAAAAGATGAAATGGACCCAGAAAGGTGGTCTAGGTTGGTAACTCTTATCCATGACAGGGTATATGCTACCACGAACCAAAACCGTCTTTCGTAGGAAGCCAAGTAGGTACTTAGCTTATGGTGTCAGCACTCACCACATCGGAACCGAAAATCTGCCACCTGATGCAAGCGAAGCCAGCTGTCTGTAACCATCTATCCCTCGTCGACAGCCGTCCAAGTTCCCCTCATTTTCCTTCATGTTCCACAGGTTCCACAACGCAGAAAATTGTTTTTGGCATCGAATCCATCCACAGAACTAAACTTTTTCGGTGACATCTGCTCCGCCCTCCCCATTGCACTCAAACTTGGCCAAAACAAAACTAACAGAAGCATTATCAAAACACAGTCATAAACTGGAAAACCTTGAAAACTTTAGTCCTTTCCAGGCGAAAACATTTTAATTATAATGAACCTCAAGTCCATACACCGCCGCACGGTCAACTTTTCACTTCGATCCAAATCGAAAAAATTAAATTCATACGCCACACAGTTTAGGACGAAGTTTTCCAAAGAAATCCTCTCCTCTTGCAGCACTTAAAGCGAACAAAGGACGAAAAAAAAAAGAAAACGCATAAACCATGGCAAAACGATGGAAGGGAATCAATAATAAATGGCTTCCAAGGCAATCTGTTGAACCCCTTTGAATGCTGATCATATGCGGACGAGAATGTGTTTATCCCTTGGGCGTGGTGGACACTCCGGCGGCAGCCCTTTAATCAGAGAAGCGATTATATCCTCGTTGGACAGAGTACCTATAACGCCGCCGGACATGTAACATATTGAATTTCAATATTCTCCCTCCATCAGGCAACAAAAAAAAGGATAACTTGGGCGGAGGACTCAGTTCAGAGTACTTTATGCACAAAGGATACGACGATGATGGCTGGGGGGACAGCGAGACAGAAAGAAAAAAGGATTCTTGGTAGGAAATTTCCTTCGGTTTGGCATCATCGCCTCTTAGCTATGAAAATCCCGGCTTCATGGCGTGGACGTACAGGATGTGGTGTGTATGTGTTTGTGGATTTGAGATTTCCACATTGATTACCCCGGTCATTCGAGCGTGAATGGATCCGAATTGAAAACCAGTAGCAAACCAATTCTGCATCGATAAGAAGCCAGGGGTGTGTGGCAGAGAAAGAAACTAACCCCAGTGGAAGCGATATGGGGTGGGATAAGGATAGTGGACCGCACTGGAGTGACGGTATAATATTGAAGGTTTGGTTATCAATATGGCAGTTAAGTAGTGATGACCAGTTGGGGAGGTGTTGACCAGCGGATGCCTTCGGGGCGATTTTTAAGGGTTAATGTCCTGGGAAATCCTTCAATCTGAAGTGAACAGCAGCGGAATTTCTGAACCGGACGGGTTATCGCTGATGTCTTGGAATTGAAAAATCAAATCTCAGTCGAATGGGGGAGTCAACTTAATTAGGTGAAAGGATTAGCAGCATCAAGGACTTGTTGGGGATGCTTGATCTATATTTCTATTGCTGCTCTAAATGCTCCAAGGAATCCAAGGAGCAAAATAGAAATATTTGCCAAGGACTGAGTACAATCACAGCTGAGAGAATTCTTTAGTTCTTTGAGTGGCTCCAAATATGTGGTTGGCCTTCTGTTGGTTTCTTTTTGAAATTGCTTTCACAACTACATCATTTAATAATTTCTAAGGACTATTACATTGTTGAAGAGAGTACACCTTCCGATTGGTTGTGAAGGAAAAACTTCACTCAAATAGCAGTCATGGCTGGCTTACCTTGGCAGTAACTCATCCTATCAACCCAATCGATTGTGTGTGGCTATATTTCACGGATACCTCGATGGATGTTTACCTTGAGTACCTCAGCTTCGTCCAAAAAGACGACTTTGCGACCAAAATTAATAACATTCTCCAACACTTTTAAAGTTCTGACACAGAGTTAGGAACGAACGGTGACTTGGTTTCAACCCTAGATCTAGAGTTAGACCTAGTCTCCTCAGAAGTGAGCTTCGTGGACTCTTGTTGAGCTCTCAGACGAGTTGATTTTCTTGGGTTTTGACGCATACTTTGGGCAACAGCAGCGACTCCTTTCGTCTGTGCGCACTGGAGGAGCATGACAATAGCTTTTGCTATCCCAAGGGCTGTCGATTTCCATCCCCGGAGTCTTGAAATCTTGTGGTGAGACACACTACTATGGGTAGACACGCTCAGACACTAGGCCTTTCGTACTGATTCCTGCTGAAGTTGCAGAGACAAGGAGGAGTAGGAGAACATACGTATACTGATTTTGGATGCATGTCCTATTCACTTACTAAGTCCTAAGGTTCGAGATCGAGATCCCTAGCCGAAACTCATGGGCCATTGATGGACCGTTGCTTGATCCAAAAGGAAATGAGCGGTGCACTGGTGGATCAAAACGGAGTCTGGTGTCATCTCGAAAATAGTTGGGAAAAGTCCGAGTGCTTTGCAGGCGGCGTTCTTCGCTACGGAAATATGAGCCGGTGTCAACCTAAACTCGGGCATTAAATGTGACTCACGGACAGGCCGCCGCCTTGAGCTCCCACTCCGTGGGATGCAACTTTGATAATCTGCAACGAGTGGCCCTACCCTTTGGGGGATGCTGAAGGCAATGAATTTGCAGATCTACTATCCAAGCAAGAATCCTCTGCTCCGTTCATTGGACCCGAACGTTTTCTCATAAGCTCTTGATTCCTCAAATACATACACATACGCTGAACAGATGGAAAACCAATATGTGCATATCCCACTGGAACAACGTTGAAGGACTCAGACAGGCTAAAGGAGGCATTCTCAAATTTGGCAGAAACGATTTAAGAAGGCTTGCGACCTTTCTTTCTAGTCAATGCCAGCTCAAGTACCAGCTCTTTAAATGAGCATCACTGAGGATACCATCTGCCATCCCCACCTAGACAAGGTCTATGTGAGGGTGTGACTCTGTACAACACTAGGAGTCGCATTTTTCGTCTCGTCTCTCAAAGCGTTAAAATTTAGCCGCACTGTTCTTGCTACATTCTCCAAATCTAACGAGATTTTGTGCATGTCCTTTATTCTATAGAAAAGCAAGCACATATCAATAGCCTAGTCCAATTGCTGAAGGTAAGCTGTCATGAGTCTATCGTGTTCCATGATTTCCATGCGGCACAAATCACGCCTAGGAATCCCAATGGTGGACGTATACAGCCTTGTCATATGCCCCTTTTCACATCAAACATCCAACATCCAACTTACGTGGCCTTAATAACAGCGTTCAGTTTTTCAGGTCACTCAATTTCCAGTTCTTGCTATCGAAAGCCTTCTCAAAGTCGATAAGAAATAAGCTTAGGAGAGATTTATACTCGAAACAGAGCTCTATGACGATCTAGATGGCGTTAATGTAGTCAACCACAGCAGGAGGATCCTTGTTAGGTGTTCTTTACGAGTAATTCGCTTAGTACTCCTCGGGCTATTATTAAGCAACCACAAGAGGAATACAACAATCCTCTCCAGCTTCTGCATTACATAAGGCTTACATATCCTTGGAAGCTTACTGGGGATGGAGTTGTTAAGCCGAAATGTTTAAAGGCTTCACTAGGCGAATACCTTCCACTCCAGCGAACACACACAAATGGAAGGGATCTACAGTTTAGAGCCATATCCGAAGGGCAAATTGAGAAGCTTTCTGGACAGTTATCACCCTCGAACGTTTGTCAGACATTTGCGAGGGGTGGGGCCGTAAAAAAACTTTTTGGCGTTTCTCGGATTCGAACCTCGAACCTCCAACTCAGCGATCCAACACACTAACCACCTGAGCCACGGCGCCACCTGCTGGCAAGGTATTCGTCAATAAAGCTACCTGTTTGGAACAAAGAAATTGGCGGATCTCATTCTACAATCCGAAGTACAAGTTAGATGGTGAATTGCGTTTTGCTTTCATGTTCGGAGCGTGACCTGATCAAAGATGAGTAGCTGACCTATGCCTACACTACAGCTACACTGCGATCTTTGTAGATCTATTGTACTCCCCCGACTTGGAGCTCTGGTCGCAGAGATACTCGACTTCAAGCACCCCCTCCAGTTCATATTTCTTTGATGACATTTCTTTGATAGTTGGTGCATCCAGGGATTTCCTTCTTTTACCCTGGGATTTCCTCATCTACACGGAATCTACAGCCTCCACATTGCTCTATATTCAGTTTCGTAAGATGGTTCCTAAGTCTACAGTGACCCTTTACGAGCCCTGTAAGGATGCGCAGACGGTTCTTGCTAATCTGTCTTAGCTTAGAAAGTTTCTCCCGAAGTTTCGCTCTTTTACAGTCGTCCTCCATCCGTCGTTCTTTCTGTTACATAGTATGTGGTTCCAGGCTACAACATTTTTTCGGGCTGGTTCTGAGCCTTCTCTTCCCTGGCCTAGTACCCACTAGAGGATAACTCTCTTGTTCTCACTGATTTTATAGGACCTCAAAGCCTTGACACTTTCTATCGAGGTAGACCTCCGCTTGGAAGGTAGAGGTGGCTATGGCACAAAACCCATGTAACCTGGTTGTTTAATGCTTACGGTTGAGGTGAGAGATACATATAGTAAGCCCATCCTGTCGAGTCCAGATGAGGGCTCCAATCCTTCTGTCAGATATCTTTCTCAGGCCGTCGAAGAAGGGTTTACCTAGAGTACGTCGTCGGGTTCTCGCCAGGGCCAGACACCTGCAAAGAAAGGGAAGAAGAGATTCTTTCTCGTTAGTATCTCTGCAGCTACGGCAAAATGTGTTGTGGGGGATGCCAAGCTTGGTTGCATGGTCTCCTATCGCCCAGTGGCAATATCTGGTCTTGATCTGCCTAGTGGTTCATTTATTTTATGTTTGCTACAACTGGACCATGTCTTTCTTGATATAGCGCAGCTGGAAAGCGTATTCCAACCTTGCTTGCCCAGCTTTAAGGAGTGATTGTGAATATTACCCTTAACGACTCCTAGAGGAGCATTGACTCTTTCTGCCAGCGAGCCGCTAAGGGCTGACCGTTTCCTTGCTAGATCGTCTGCCCGCTCGTTTCCCTCATAGTTACTGTGTCCAGGGACCCAGATGAGGGTGATATTTGATTGAGCACCCAATTTGCTTAAGAATGCCGGAAGGAGGCATTTCTCTACCAGTTCTGAGGATGTAATAGCTGAATCAATGGTTTTGATATCAGCTTGGACTGAGTACAAACCATGGCTTCCAAATATTTTCTGATTCTGGTCCCGTTTACCCCTGCTTCAGATCCATCCGTGTACCACTTTATTGCGTTTTGCCCAAGCTGATACCTCCCGGCTGCGGTACTCAATGCTGTTCAGCTACTCAGCTTTCAGTTGAATTTCCTCTCGAGGCAGTTTCTCTTGACGATATCATCTCTGGGTCAATCCAGAAAGGAGCCTGATGTGGAACGTGTTTCTTGCTGTCTATGCGCGATGTACTGTCCTTTCCCGATGCCCTCTTTGATTTTTCTTAGAATGGTTTCTTTGGCGATTCCTTCTAGCACTCAAGTCTGCTGTGGGACAGGTCCTAAAACGCCAACTGATTTCAGAGGTTTGCCCGCCTCTACTGCGGACTGCGTGCACCTCTCGTAAGCCACCTTAAGCCAATGAAGCAACCAAAGTCCTATCTACCCGCACATCCCGTGTTTGAACTTAAATACTCCTCCACCAAAAAAACCGGAATCCTCCAAAACCTTTCAATGGCACGTGTCGCCCCAAAAACCTCAGCATGACAGGAGCATATTAACTTCCACATTTTTACGAAACGGTATTGACTTGACACTAAAATCAAAGAAGACTCCCTCCCCCCCCACACACACATGTACACACCACGTCGTTTGTTAGCCTTTTGACACTTTTACGAGATCCTTATAAGCTCCAAATCACTTGACATGCCACCCCCCATTCGTGATTCCACACCGTTACCAACTCCAATTTACCAAATACATTCCATTTCTCACGGCCTACCATGCGTGCCTACAATCTATGCACTTAGCCCGCCAATTTTATTGCTTAATTTCCAAACTGTTTACTTTGTAATTAGTTAAATATTTTAGAGCGACAGAGCTAGCCTAGGTCCGGGTACAGACCGTGCTAATTTGCAATTACATGCCACTCTGTCGCTTTCAGTTGATTAATTGTCAATTTAGAGTCCTCGCGAGCCTAGATTGTGTTCTGTAAAGTGGTTTTGTCCAACGACCGGGTCCTTGCCAATTGAGTGGCTTTCAATTAGACAACACAGTGGCATGCGTTGTTTCCTTTTTTGTTTTTTTGTTGTTGTTGCGAGATGTACACGTATCCTTGCTAATCTGAAGTGACATAAATTAACCACTTGTCCGCACAAGAGTACGAGTACTTTTCAATGTCGCACACCGTGCCGCCACAATTAGTCCTTTATCACATGGCCACCGCATGGCTGTAGCTCGGTGTGCACTTGTTTCGATGAAAAGTTGTTGAACTCGTCCTTTGTTCATACCCCGTCCGACGACTGACCGCAAATGGAGTGAATAATCGCCTATTTAACAAAAATGAACAAACGAACGGATGGGGGAGGGAAAAGAGGAGCAAAAAAAAAAATGAAGCGAGTCCTCCTAATAATGGAGACGAACAGAAAAACCACAGAAACCAGCAAAACAGCCGGCAGTCAGGCAGGCAGGAGAGTTCACGCTGCTGAATGCCACATAAATCAGGAAGCAGATAAAAGGGATAACCGCTACCACCCTCAACCCGATACACATGCTAAAGGCTTGACACCGACATGGCAGTGCAGATAAAAAAAAAAAATGGAAAAAAGTAGAACAAAGGGCCCGTGCGGTCCTGTTCGAAGTCTGGCGGCGCGATATAGCCACCTAGTTGCCGCACGAATTTGGCCGCAAACTTGGTGACACTTTTATGAACCCGATTGTTGTGCTTGTGCTGGGCATAGAGGGTTAGCTAGCTGCTGGCAACTTCTCTATCTGTGGAATAGAAAAATCGGAAAGTTTTGTCCTTTTTTCTTTTGTCTCCGTTTAGCCTATGTCGCGGTTACAGTCAGCGACAGTGAATTCGGGCAGCAACTTTAATTTATGTTGGCCTTATCCTCAGCAATTTAGACCCAGAGATTCATCGATGTTGGAAGCACTCTTAACCAGTTGATTGGTTTCTGGGTGCCGTTCCTTGAATGCTACCCTTCCCAGGCATGTGGATACCTAGCGACGAAAGCTTAGATGGTTATCACTCACCACGACACGGCCTCAAGGAGTTTCCACTAGGTGTGAGCAAAGGCCGAGAAAATGCTCCTCTGTATCACTGTCTTCAACACGTTCAGATACTTGGTAAAAGCGAAATAGCCTCTAAGGACGCCCACAATTTTGTAGCCATCCGACCATGGACACTTGACCTGTCTGCATCCAGCAGGGGCATGCCACCGACTACTTTGTCCGCAGTCAAATCCAGCTCTGGTTTGGGCCCTGTTAAAAGCTCTCCCTGAGCCTTGTCTTGCAAGTTCATTGAAAATCTCGTTTCCTGGATTTCTGTGTGACCTGGCATCCAGACAAGAAGCAATAAATTTAGCCTTCCGAGGCACTTAGGCTCAGTTTTCCTTCCGTAGGCGGACACGAGACTGCAACTTCAAACGGTCCACCGTAAGAAACGCTCAAACTTTCTATGTATGTTGCCATTTGAGAACGACTACAGTGCAATATTTATGCCAATGATGCTTCCTGGCGAGCCTACTTCAAGAACCTGGAGCCTGGGATTCGTAGATCCAATTATCAAAAGCGTAGTCGTTCATGTACTCAATGTGTTCAAGCCAATGTAGTCGACGTATCTTCCCTTTTCTCGGTACAGCTTGCAGAGTTCACGGTAGCATCTCTCCTTCCACTCATCCTCCTGGTACACAGGATCACATATTGGGCGAAAAAAAATCGCTCGGAAGTGCCCATTATGTGCTCTGCTATTTTGCTTCATGTCCAGCATTCGGCGGCGTACCCCAGGCCTGGTAGGTCCTGGGAGCTGGGGGCAACAAGTTCTGATCCCATTTGCTCCACCAAACAAAAGTAGCCCCAGACCCCACGAGTCAGCCTTCAACAAAGCTCCGCTTGGAAGTCATTCGTAGAGATTTTGTTGACTACAAGGTAGATGAACTCCCTAACCACCTCAAGTCGTAGATTGAATGACACCACTCTTCCCCAGCGGAAGGTTGCACGTTCGAATCCCAGAAAAGAAAACAAAAGCTTTTTCACGATCCATCCCTAACTGGGACCTGTCAGGATACCAGCTTCAAATACTACGACTCTTTCACCCGCAAGAAAATTTGACACACGCACATCAAGAATAGCTGTCATTAGCTGGACCAGAGGCTTTATATTGCTACGCCCTCCTTGCGTCAAGCATTCCTTCTCTATGGTTCTCCTCCATTGAAGGACACATTTCCAGACAAATAAAGCTCTCCGACAGGATATCAAACTGCGACTAAGAATCTTATAAAAAATTTAAATGTTGCACTATCCCTTATTCCATGTCGCAGACTGTTACAATTCGAATAGAAAAGTGTCCTTTTTTCCCTCGTCGCTGCAATCCCGTTGTTGTCTTTTTCTTTTCTATATCCTTGCTCATTATCTGATTTATATTGTGTAGGCCACAGGTCCTGTGGAGGATATAACCACACACACATGGTGTTGTTGCAAGGACAACAACAGTGTATAAGAGGAATGAATTCGATGAATAGAAAATATAGCTACAGAAAGGACATACTATGGCAAGGCTTGAAGTAATGTGCGGCTCTCGTTCTATCGGCACCATGTATCGCAGTGTGTGTCATAAGCTTTAATTCAATAACCGGATTCTGTTACATTAGAACGGGGAATTATGGCGGCGACCAGCACAAGGATGTTTGGTATTTTATGGTGGACAGATATGATTGTGTAGAATGTTTCAGCTAATTTCAGTTAAAGGGGGTTACACCAGTGGTTTTGGATTAATTTTGCATGTGGCGGCGAGACTGGCGAGAATGGAATTTTATACTTTGAGGGGAAGGCTTACAAGGATAATCAATGAAATGAAGAAAGAATTGCCTTTGGTGGACGATTTTAGGATTGGCGATAAGCAGATATATGACGAAATGTGTAGCTGATGAAAAATTTAGATTGGGTGCCATGATACGTCCTTTCTAAAGTCCAGTGCCACAACAGAGGTCTAGTCCTTGGTATTTATTTTCTCTGCTTAATGTCTTATACTTGTGTGGCTCTGGCAGATCGACGCTAGAATAAATCCTTAAGCTAAGGCTCATGGAAGAGGCCAACGAATTTGAAGGTGAGACACGCCATCCTTACGTAGACTTCAAGGCCGAATATGATGACAGTGAAGCTCTTCAGGCGATGATCGAATTCGGGATCAATCCAGCTGTGTTGAGTATGGCTGGATAGTCCGCAGTGCAATGTCTTGACGCTGTAGCACTTATCCAAGGGATCCTTGCGACGATAAGCCACATGCCTCGCCAAATGCACCTTTGCACTGTCAGAATGCGGACAGCGCTTTGGTGATTTTCGACTAGAGTTCGGGGTGAATCCGGGCCTGATTTTCGACGTGGCTCCCATATATGACATCTGCAGCTTGGAGCAGACATCTGCTAGGCATGAACCGACAGAGAGTACTGCTTTATTTTAGCTTTGTGTAGCTCTTCTACATAAGTCATTCCACACGTGTATCGGAGCTATGGAGCACATAGTCCATGGGGTAGGTGTGAACACAAAAGGCACTATTTTAACACATCCGTCCAGATGCTGGGATGCGACAACGATATTGACATCATCTGTTGCCTTCAGCGTGCCGTAGTAGAGGCTTTCACGGAGGTTCGTGGCCAAGTGAAACGAGCTGGTCTTGAAGTAAACGAGGGTAAAACCAAGAGCTACCAACATCATCTGTCCACCGCCTAGGTTGAAACATCACTGCTGATAGTGTTAAGTTCGAGGTGGTTAGGGACTTCATCTACCTCGGAGTAACCAACAACGCTGGGTACCAGGACATATGGATATCGAAGAAAATGAAAAAGCTGATGAGCTTGCTATAGGAAAGGGTCGGCGCTGCACTTCTCGCGGGCCCTCCCAATCAGTTCCTCTAACGGAAAAAGATAGAAGATGAAGCCATCGGTCGAGCAAACAGACGTTGGGTTCATGTGGAAACATGCGCAACGGCCAGGGCGCTATGCCCGGCCTTCAGCAAGAAGAGATCAACCTCTCTGGTAAAACTTAGTCTCATTATAATGCACGGGTTGTTTCCGGCATAATTTTTGGACACTGTGCTATCGGTGTGCTACATAACGACTTTTGCAGAAGCTGAGGGACGAAGAAGAAATTGAATCTGTTCGTCATCTGCTGTGTGATTGTCCTGCCCCATTCGTCATAAGCACGAGGACGCTCGGGAGTTACTTCTTTTTGGAGGATTTAGGTAATGTAGAGCTGACGGACCTCCTGAGATTCATATCATTATCGGGGTGGTTCTAACAGCGGACTCACAATGTTTCCAGAGGCAAATGACTGGCCACAATGGACCTACTTGGTCTAAGTGAGCAGTGATTCTTTTTGTCACATGGCACCCATCCTACCGACCTACCTACCTGACTAACGACGCAAATGACACCTTAGTGTGGAGATGAACAAAAACTGATCCCTGAAAATTGGTGCTATTTCGGTCTGGCGGAAGAATTGCTGCCAGAACTTCTTACTCGGAGGACAAAGTACATATATGCTCTAGTGGGCGCCGTGGCTCAGTGGTTAGTGCGTTTGATTACTAAACGGGAGGTTCGAGATTCGAATCCCTAACAAGCTTTTCACGGTCCGACCTCTCGAGAATGTCTGATTGACTGAAAAAAAGAAAGTAAGCTTGCCGCCTACTCAAGCCAACCTGTACACCCCTCAACACTATAGCCATCTTCATTGACAGCCAGGCCGCTGTCAAAGCTATTGTATCTGCCACTACATCCTCGAAGTTGGGTTGGTTGGGGACATTATCAGTTTCCTCAATGTAACGACGTGGATTAGAAGAGTCTTTACTCCTTTTCCCTTATCCCCATCAGTTTACGCCCGCTTTTACATTCCACAGTTCACAGTTCACAGTTCTTAAGTTGTGGTACTAAAACGGGGCTTTTTGCGCTTATTGACAACTCCCCTACTGGAGAGTCAGTCTTTAGTTTTAGCCTCTAGAGTAGGGTGTCAGTTTGACTGATGTAACTTAACCACCTTGGCTATACAAGCGCTACCGCTGACCCATTAAAAGCTACTCCGCCACCATCTCTTTTTCAAGACCCTGCCTCAGTCATGAAAGTTCCTTACTGAGCTGAGCTCCAAATATATTGACGTAGCTCAAGTAAGGCTTCCGCTTGTCTAGCTGTGGACATCACCGTTGATTCTGTCAAGGGAATTCCACCGCTGCACGTCGTCTTTCTGAGGACCTCGTGTTGGACATCTGAGCTGGGCACATATGTTTTGATGCAAACCCGTCTAAGCCTCCTCTGATCCGAGTGTCCAGTTCCACAAGTTCTGTCAGACTCAGCATACGTTCATCTCTAGTTCACTATGAAAGGCACCACGTGGAGATGACGCTACCGCTTTAAACAGCTTCTTATAGGACCCCATGGACGTTCGTTTTCGCGGTAAATGGTCCTTTTAAAACAGCAAATTCTATATAATCTCATCATTTAAATGCGCATCTAAAGTGCCCAATTTTGATGACATTAATGTCCTTGAAAGGAAAATTCACAATTTCATATCGACATGTATCCTACCTATCTACCTCTCGTTAGATCATGTTCCTACTTTTCGCTAATAATTAATGACGCGTCACATAATTTATCCTAAGTGCTTCTCCATTGAATGATAATGCCCTTCTCAGAAAACAAATTCATATAAGTACTCCCACACTGCACTGTGGCAAGGACGAAAAGAAAACTCCCAAGAAAAAAAGAAGAAGTCTATCGAAAATAAGTTCCACCACGTTTCCACGTTCAAACAACAAAGACTTACCTAGCTGCCAGCTTTAACGATTTATTTTAAACATTTTCTCCCTCACCTCCTGCTGCAGCAGGACTTGTACCAATTGAAAGGAGAAAGAAACCCCCCTACCAACCAGGACAATGATGGAGGCAATGAACATTTATATTTTCGCAACAGAAACAAACAAAAAAATACAAAAAAAAACAATTTATTATACCATTGGTTCCTTGGTACGAGTATAGTCGAAGGAAAAAAGGACGAAAACTGCACCTTTCCTCCTTTCAACAAAAGAACATCAATAAAAGGAAAGCGCGCACTTTCAGGAAACACAAAAAAAAATCACATAAATAATTTCTATTGTCTCTCAGCGAGAGAATCGCTAATGGTATATCCTTTTATCCTTGTTTTTCAATTTCTCTAATTAAAATTGTTGGTTTGCCACAGTTCCTCCAGGAAATACATGTGCTACGCGTACATAACCTAACAAGCTTGCGTGTTTCAACTTATTCGCGAAACGACTAACAATGAAGGCCGGGGAATAAAAAACGAGAGAGAGAGAGAAAAAAAAGATGTCACCCCTCTTATCAGTGTTATTATCCTTTTTATCATATCCATAACACAGTTTATAACTTCATAACGAGCACGCAAACATTATCCTGCGGTGAAAGATACTAACAAGTTTGTGTCTCATTCCGTATCCTGTCACCTCTAACTGACACTCGAAGAATTAACAAATACCAAACTCCTGCAGCAAGGATAACCAACTGTGTTGTACATGCATACTCGCACATACAGACAGTTTATAGTGACAGTGAGGTTGGTAGCCATCGTCGTAATAACTACTCCCCGAGGACATGACAGAAATAATTACACCAAGTTAAGGATATTTTTGTCTCTCACTTCTTTCGGTGATGAAATATGCAAAATGCGCTAGCTGTGGTTTCAGCTCGAAGGACCACACCAGTCAAAAAGGACGTGAAACAATGAGAACAGCCATAAATGCCCGCTAAGCACAAGGACAACACGTTTTAAGATTAATTGTTTTTATCGTTACCACTGTTAGTTTGTCCTTCGTCAGCAGACAACAGAAATTTATACACACATACACTGTATCCTTATGCTCCTCAGTTGGCAATCAAAGCGAAAATGACAACGAAAATTACCGGCGAAACAACAAAAAAAAAAAAAAAAAAAAAACAGAAAAAGGAAAGACGACACGATTATGTGTCATGATTTAATTCCCAAGCACACGGGGGTCAACAAACAATAACGGAAAAGGATTAATGCGGTGCAAAAGTAGAGGGATTACATTCCTACACATGGCTAAAGGAAAGGACATTCCCTTATAGTGTATCCTGACAAGATGACGGCTTGTCACACAATCGGATCGGAGCTCGGGTAAATTATGAACTATATTCCGCACGTTTGTGTGTGTGTGTGAGTGTGTACGTGTGAGTGACACTCCTTGTTTTGTGTCTTGTTGACGAAGAAAAGGACGATATATATACGTATACGTGTATATGGACGACGTCATTTGGTTTGATGTTTTGTCTTTTGCAAATTATTTATTTTATTATTTGTGTGTAGGCGACAGGACATTTGCAGTGAGTCAGTCGTTATGTGTACGAGAGTATTGTGGTCAAATACGACCTGGTAGAGAGTGATAACGCGATAATTAAAAACGGAAATGAATTGAGGGGCGTGTGAGAAAAGTCAACATGGCGAAACGAAATTATGTTTGATGGTTAGAAGGAATGATTTGTTAGTGTCCTGTGGACACGATGTCATTACGTTTTGGTTCAGAAGGGTCGTGGGTGTAAATTAATTTTCCACTGAAGCAGTGGGTGGTAGAAGAGTGCCAAGGGTGTGGGTCGATGTGTAGGAGCCGCAGTTATTCGCTGGCGAATGGACAGAAAAATCAAATTATGATCAAGCACAAAATTCTGCCAAAATTGTACACAAATATGGTCCGTGGAACTTGAGAGAAACCACAAAAAATTTGTTCCTGTAACGATGCTCTGGCACTGCGGCTGAGCTAAGATATTCCGAAAAAAATAAACACGGCCTAAGACACATTTCCAGTATTTAGGTATTATGCCTCTAAGCCCTTAGGTTAGGGCTCACTTAGACCAATAAGTTCCATTGTGTGACCACAGCATCAGCTAGGAGCTAGTTATGAAGTGCTGGAGCCTGGCGGCGGTTCACCAAGGTTATCGAAGAAGTAGGACCCTAAATGCAGTTTCCCATGAGCAGAGAGAACTTCACATGTACAAAGAAAAGGTAGAATGGCTTCTTCCTCCTCCTCATCCATGCAGCTTCTACAGAAGTCGTTAGCGACAGAGGCCCAGCCTAGTGTCCGATAATGCAGTGCCCTATAACGATACGACACGGTGGAGATAAGCTCCATTTTCTGTCTTGTATCACACGAAACTTCAGAGACGTCGCTACTGAGGTCACGTCGCGAGCTAATCCAATCCCCAGCCCCATGAACAGGGGCGTAAGGCAAGGTTACCCAATCTCACCAGCACTTTTTAACGCAGTATTGGATGAACTCGTATGAAGCCTTGGAGACTTCGAGGGCATCAACGTAACACCTAACAGGAAGCTTCGCTGCCTCGCATGTGTTGATGACATATTGCTGCTTCCTAGATCGAAGGAAGACGGTGAAAAATTGGTAGGCACCGTACATAAGTTCCTTCTGGAGAGAGGGATGGAGCAAATGCCAACAAAAGCCGGCAGAAGGAAACTGCGCGCTATCAGAATATAACCATCCGACCCCCCTGGGACTAGAGGATTACTTTAAATACCTCGCTGAAGCCTTCTCACATCACGGAGAGGCCAGCTGCAGCGCCGATAGGGGAACTCCACTCAAACCACAGCAAAAACTCCACCTACTCAAGCAGAGTCTTCTCCCAGATACAATCCCTATTTTCAACGCCCAACAATTACCCTCAAAGCTCTAAAGGAAGCCGGTAAGAAGCTGGAGATATTCCAACTCTTGAGCCGGACTCCCACGATTATACAACAAAGGATCCAGCGGTTAGAAACGACGGACGAACTACTCCACGACGTCAGCGAATTGAAAAAAAAAATCATGGTTAACTAGGCAACCATGGCCCAACACGCGGAATTCCACGCACATGAGTTGGAAAAGTCGAACTCAGGCAACAGATTCCAGCAAGCCACCGGCCATCCGCAGAGCTGCAACTTCATCAGTCGGCCTCCCCGATTCTGGAACGGAGAAGACGGCATTAAAGCCGTCCACTTGTGGTACAACCTCCAACCCTCTAGCCGCTAGAAGATGCAGACCCAGCTGGGGGAAAACAGAAAACCTTAGCCACGTCTTTCAGGGCTGCCCTCTTACCCATTGGGTGAGGCACAATTGGGTCCAGAAGCGTCTGATAACAGCAGCCAGTAGGCGACGTGGGACCGCCACCGCAGAGACACATATTCGAGGCAACGATGGAATACTTAAAAAACCAGACATCCTGTTTACTAAGGAGGATGCCGTCATTGTCTGCGATGTCGAGGTGCAGTGGGAGGGCCCAGAACGTCTTGCCTCCCAATACAGCAGGAAAGTGGCCGTGTATAGCATCCCGGCATTCATCGAGAAGCTGCACAATAACTCTTCCCCGGGAAAGGCTATCGGCATCCCTCCCTTCTTTGTGCAGCCTGAATAAATTCCCAACATCCCACCCACGCCTTGGGACCGAAGAAAAAGAGGAAATCATCCCCACTAGCATCAGATGCAGCTGTTCCCCTGTCCCTATCTCTTATCTAGTGAAACTGCAGCCAAGGGAACAGGCTTGGAATAATAAGCGGGGAAAGAAGACCCTGCTGAGCTTGCCTTGACTTGAGACAGCGTAGCTAACCATCCTCGAAGATGGACAAATGCATCCAGTCCAAGTCAAGACCAAGTGCTCTGCCAGTTCGGTCTCTCTGGTTGGCTCGAATCAGGGATGCTAGGACGCACTAGCATGCTAACACAAAACCTATCCATGGAACCACTCAATCAAGCATCATTTCTGAAGCTTCTCTTATTTATGTTTCCTAACCTGCAGGCGCTTCACCCCTCATAGACATGCGGGTACTTTTCGCATTAAAATTTCATTGTTTCGCACCTCTACAAACCGCATCGCCAAAACGCAGGAGCACTCCAGGTATCCTCATATCCAGCAGCTAGCTACACCACACCGCGCCAGCCAAAGCAATTAAACAATTTTTGTCCCAAAATTTATGAAGACCACTTCAATCGAGCGCACATCCTCGAATAATTGAAACCAAAACTACAAACCAATCATATACACCAACCAGGATACTGGCTGCATCCTGTGCATCACCGGCACAAACACCGAACCGAAAATAGTTAAATTGCCCTGTTTATCTAGTTTACTAATTGAAACGTTAAGGCTGCTGAATAGGGCTTCCGACGCGGGCTTATATCTAAATGACATTTCACATGAGTCCATCGATCCGTCCGGCAGGACACGTGGCTCCCATTTTGGGGTGGGACTAGGCTGGTCTCACGATTAATTAAAATCCGCTGATGTCCATGCATTTGGGATGTAAGCGGGAATCGATTTGAAAACCAGTGGCTGGTGGGGTGGTAGATGACAAATGTTGGCACAGGTGTCACATGGTCACATGGTCACATGGTGAGGCTAGGTCGACTGTGGATGGTTGTCATTAACGGGTTTGTTGGACGAGATTTGTTTTTTTTTCGATTCATTTGCATGTCGAGTGGGGTAATTTTTGTAGAAAATTAAATTTGTTGGAGGACATGGAAAATGTGATGTACAGTCGTCCACTATGTCCACTGTGTGGGGCAGCTGCAGGGATGTTTACAACCCTTGTTGGTGTGGTTTTGTTCGATGGAGAAGATATTTTATTGATTTGGTAGTCAATTACACTGTAAGTGGCTGTTTAATTGGTTCTGGTTGTGTGCAAACAGATTGGCAGGATTTAGTGTGTGGAGGGTCATGATCATGGTGCTGTTGGTGCAGGTAGTGCTCACATTCAGCAGCAGAAAGTCCACATATCAGGGAGATGCATAGAAAAGTTGTGGATGTTTCGTCCTTCCAAGAGTGCGTGGAGTATGGTGGCGGACTACATTAGATGGAGCCACACCTAGACCAGTATACTATTGGCAACATTCCAGCCACTACATATGCCGCGTCGTAGGACCGGTCCTGTAGACCGCCTCCGTCTGCCTTCTGTACGATTTCTTTCTCATGACACCTGCGAGCCGTAAGGCATCCATCATGGACGTCACAACTCTTGCTAAGAGGCTCTCTTCTTCTGGTTAAGTCCTCCAACGTTTAGCTTGCCAGGGCCAAGGCGTGTCGCAGATGTTGCTTACAAGTTAACCTTGCATCTACATATCGTAACGCCAAGGTACTTTAGCTCTGGTTTGGAGACTACAACGTGATCGACCATGGTTACTCTTATAGTCTCCACATGAGCACTACTGCTGCTGATGAGCTTTACTTCGGTCTTTTCCTCTGCTAGTTTAAGGTCCATGTTTACTAGTCAGTCCTGTACCATTCCCGGTGGCTTCTTAGCTTATTTTTGAGGACCCTGGCATTCGAAGTCTGAAGACGTCATCGTACACCAGATTCCTCAGCATCGACTCCGGATGCTTTCTTAACCTCGATGTTTTTGGAGACTTTTAGGACTTCTGCTGCTTTGATGAAAGGTATTGGTAACGCCCCGTCGCATCGTGGTCCTCCTCTCCGTTTTCTGTTGTGGAGGAAAAAGCACAGAAATCACGTTTTCAGGGAACATTGTGGACGTGGGCGAGGATTTCCTACCACCCTTCAACTTAGTCGTAACCACTTTGTAGGCTTTTCCCACGGATTTTGATTGGCTTCGTTGCACAGTTCTTCAAAGGCGACTATAAAAGTCTCGTGGAGATCTTCGTGGCTGCTGTACCCCGAAAACGCGGGTGCAATTGTCGCGCCCTATGTCAATTTGCGGGCAGTCTGGCGACCTCATCATTCCAATAGTATACTGGGGGCCGTTGCAAGTTTGCTGTTTTCTGCTGCATGGGAGCTCTTGTTACCCCTCTTGAGCGCTGCTTTGCTTTATCGGCAGTACGGAGAAGGATATGTCCTTCATCATCAGCTGGAGTACTTCGACGTCCAGGGTGTGAGGTTTCCACCCCTTATTCTGCATCTGTCCCCTCTGCTCTCCTCTATTTCCTGTATGACTGGGTCGTTGCTGGAACTTGTGTATTTTTTGCTTACTCTCCACGCAGCTTCTCTTGCCGAACACGTACTCACAAGATAATGTCCCCTATTGACGCCATCTATCTGATTCATTACTCCTGGAGGTTTGCTTCATATTCACGGGAAGTAGGTGGAAAATAAAACGTTTTCCTAATGCCATTCAAACCTACATAAATACTCCACACTAAGCCACTGCCATTGGCTTTGCATCGAACTCTTAAAAAATTTCAAAACCTCCTTCCAGGACACTCCACAGTCCTTTACGTATTCCCAGCTCCGAATCTGCTAACCAATCAATACAATTTTACTGTGTCACATGCCCTCTGACACTATTCGCCTCCTTTCTGACATTTGATTGACCTCATTCTGTAAAACAGAAAACCCGATCCTTACAATAAAGGAATTCCCAAATGGCACTACACTCTACAATGAAAAAAAAAAAAACACCACGCGATTAGCCTCAGGGAAGAATCCATTAAAATATTTCTCGGTTGATGGTTTATGGATTTTTCCCTAAGCGTTTTAGGAGCTGGTAGATGCTGCCTCCTCCACTCCGAACCTCTTCAGTTTTGTCCCTCTTTCGAACTCAATAATTTTGTACAACTTCGTCGAAGAAGTACCCAGCATACCAGCCCCCCCAACCCCGCTTAAAATAGGAAAAATTCCAGCACCACTGGAACAACAAATACTCAGGAATTTTCTGAAAACCATGAAATCGGTGGAGAGAATTTTTTTTCATCCCCCCTCCCACCCCATCCCCACTCATCTTGAGTTCTTAATGGCAAATGTATCCTTGGAGCAGTTTTACCCAGCTTCGCGAGTAGTTCTCCCACCACGAGGGAGTGACCAACTTTTCGGGAGGGAAGTGTACAAATTTTCAGAGGAAAATCTGAATCTATTCTTGGGCTCAAAATGAAGTCGTTGTCAAAAATGTTGTATGTTTTGGGGGGGATGGCGGCGAGGACATGACGTTCCTCCTGATGCTGCTTGTTCATGTGCATATTGCAACCAAGAGAGGACACAAGATTAAGTATCATAATGTTGACATTCTCTTGCAAAATGTGTCAAAGAGTTTAAGAAGATTAATTTGGGTTAAGGAGGATGCACATAAGTCTGGATGTCAGAACTTTACCTTTTGGCATCTGACTATGGGATGTCCTTCGAATGGTGCATATGTATGCTTCTATAATGACAAAATTGGGAGTATCAAGTACCCGTGCGTTAAGTTGGTGTCAGTTGTTGCATATTAGAGAATATCAATGCCAATGCAATGCTGGCAAGGAAGGAAGCTGCAGTTGGTTGTGTTCAATGTCATTTGCTACAACCAGTTGGCGGTTGTTGCACGCCCTGGGGAGAAGGACGCAAACACTTATACGGCGACGAAAACGATTTATTATTTGGTAAGCGAATACCAAATATTTGACCGATGTCAATAGCAACTCCTGATGTGCCGGAGACTATCACACAGTACAGGGTGACACGAAATAAAAGAGGGATTTTCAAAGGATAACCGCAAAATTTTGTTACCACAGCCTATCCCAAGCGGATTTTTATTAACTTTTTCCCTCTCAGTTTCTGGTTCCATTAGAAGATGATCGACGTAGTTTGGGCCTCTGGTTAGGTTATGTTGAAGTAGCTGTCTACAAACAGATCGCAGATACCTAGCATAGGCACCTGTGATACCTCGCTATGCAGTTGGATCTGTATACAAAACTGTCGGCCGAAGGGGGCAGTGCCTCGTACGCCCATGTCGCGTATACCCTTTCGAACAGTGACACAGTAATGGAGTGATAGCACCACCTTGAGGGATGCCTCTTTAGGAGAATTTTGTTAAAATGTTCCCTACCGAAATTTATAAATTCTGGCTTTGATTTCAGATTATACTCCCTGAGTAATGAGTCCCTTAAGACTGAGTCCTTCAGAGATCCGTGAATCGGTTTAATGAGAATGTTGTCGAACTCACCCTGAATGTCTGAAGAGGTTACCAGTATACACGTGTTTAAGATGTTCAAGTTGACGGATATAATGTGCTCCAGAGTTAAATGAGGCCAAGCTAATAGGTCTTAAGTTCTTCCAGGAGTCATGGTCCTGAGGTTAGTTTTTAGAATAAGGACAGACTGAGTGGACTTCCAGGTCTGTGGGCGTGATTTAATAGCGTGCAGCTTCTTAAAATCATAGTTCGTCAGCGTCAGCTTCCCAAAATGATCACTCGTCAGCGGACTATTGTATCCCGTAGAAAAAAATAGCCTGGGAGCAGAATGTCATCTATGAACTGGCAATATGCAAAGAGACAGGGCTGTACCATTCGAGTAAGTCTAACCAAATAGTCCGTGGTATGATTCAATATACACTACGATGCAAATACTGCAAGGCCAAGCAGAGAAATCAGATCATCACTCCTGAAAGAATCTTGGAGAGATGGGAATCAATTTCTGAACGGGCAGCTTACCCAAGGGGGAGTTCCACCCCAATGAAAGCAGCAAACTATCTGCTACCACCACCAGGTATGAAAGAGGTACAGAAAGCCATTAGTCGGCTGAAACATAATAAAGCTTCTGGGGCTGAAGAAATACCGGCTGAGCTGCCTCAGTACGAACTGTCAACCTTACTCGAAGCGATTCGTAAAGTCATGGTCCTCGTATGGGAGTATGAACAAATGTCATCCACATGCTCCATCCACAAGAAAGGAGATATCACAGTGTGCAGTAACTACAGGGGTACAACGTTGTCGACAGGATATCGTCATACGCTAAAGCTGTCATTGACCGATACAAGTGAAGCTACATCCTAGGTACATCAACAGCAGATCAGATTCTTTCCCCTAAACAATGGAATTTGTGACACCTACTTGTAGACCTTTAAGCCGCTTTCGACATCATAGCCAGGGTAGAACTATGTACATATGTATATAAAGCCACGAGTGATTTTGGCATCACTATGACCAACGTGACAAGCCGGATTGCTCTCTTTGACAAGGGGACTTTCTGGCCTGTCTCCTCTTCAATCTGGTGTTAGAGAAAGCTATCCGTGATTCTGGAGTAAGATCAGGAGGGTAACATCGACAGAACCATATCGGTGGTTACCCTCTTGATCTTACTCCAGGATGAATGAAAAAATTCCTTCTTCCAGATTGAGCTTACTTTCTTACTTAGATGTTGGTACCAATAAGCCTCCGGTCCTTAGCCAACTGCCTCCAGTTGTTCACTCCACGACTTCTACTTATGCGCGCCACCTTAGGCGTTGTCCCTCTGGGTTAGATTCGAAGACTCTGCAGGCCGGAGCCTTGGTGTCCATTCGCTTAGCCGTCTTAGGCCACTCATGCGGTTAATTCTACTTCTTCAAAGGAGAATTAGCTACCTCGTATATGAGGAAGGACAATTCCGGAGACTCTACGACCTTGAGATCTGCGAGTGCCTACGGAAGGTACATATATGTTACTGCTCAAAAGATTCCGATGGGCTGGGACCCTAGCTCTGATGACCAAAGAGGAGCCTGCTTGGAAAATTCTTTATGACAAGGTTTATGGGACACAGCAGCGGGGTAGACAGTGTCTACCAAGGCGCCCAGAACTTAGGAATGCTAAACTTGAGAACATTGGCCCAAAAGTGGAACCGCGGGACCAATCAACGGTTGTAGCGCCGAAGATGATAAGACTGTTTATAGTCGAAGAGGTTTTCTTTTCGGTGATGACATTCGATGATACCTACCACGTCGATAGGTTGTCTTACCATGTCTAACTCGACACGAGACTTAGTTTAGGTAAATGGGTGCCCTTGTTGACAGGATTGACAACGGCTCACTTAGACCACTAAGAGTCCATTGTGCCCACGACACGAGACCTTATAAGGCCGATCCCTCTTGCATATCCTTCAATTACAGCAAAAGCTTCTACGAAGTGTTCAAACTGTTTGCATGCTAAGGCTTAATGGCGTTTACGAAAGAAACAAGCACGTACTGCCCACGTTATGCTTAGCTTCCTCTAAATCACTTGTCTAGCCATGAGTCTAGGCTCCTTTTGCATAGCCAAGTAAGAGATAAAAATAAAAGGTGCTTGCTAAGGATTAATGTAAAAATACCCAGATGTCAGCCAAGGCCAAGACCCGTTCCTCCTCGCAACAGAATCGCTGCAGGTATCGCCATCCGCCCAAGAAGGCCTACGCAACTCCTAGTTGTCTGCCTCCTCCACATCGCCTCGACCAACTTCTGAGACTGCAATTTCCAATTTTCCACATTCGAAACCGGCTTTAATGGCATTTAAATGGTTTTAACTTTCAAAGGATATTCCCACCCCCGCTTACGGACATCAAAGCTAAATATCTCTTCATGGAGTCGATATCGACCATCGAAATTCCCACGCAAAGCAATATCCACCGCATTATCCACATTTCAGTCGTGTGTCGTCCTTTACAATTCCAGCTAATAATAGCCTATCATAACTGTGCAAACTTCCGTTCCACCCTGTCTACCAAGCACACACACACACACAGACATTATGTCGACTCAATTAGTTCGACAAAATAGCCCGCCCAAAGCTGTCTAATATAATTTCCGACGAGAGTGGTGACTTTAATTGAATTCGCAAGGAGCTGCTGCAGGATAACAGATCGTCGAACACATCTCCGTTCGCCTACCCTCCACCCACCACTCCTATGCCAGCCTAAAGGTATGTGATGGCTTCGAATGATGGTCGTAACATCGGCCTCTTATTGTGTCCACACACACATCGTCCAGACTGCTCTCTATTCTGCTCTTCTATTGCTGGTGTGTCCTTGCGTTCAATATTCGATTTTCGAATAAGGATACACGAGTATTTACGTGCTTACCTCCTTGTTACTGGATTCGGTTGCGGAGGAAGCGGTTTCATGCATGCATGCATTCGGGTAAACGTGTGCTGCTGCTGCTGTTGTTGTTTGTTAGAAACAAAATCGGAATGAGAAGGATAATTGTAACCATTATGGTATCCTTAAATGATTCGTTGCTAATATGTGCGCTACTTTCTAGAAAAACCCGTGAACAGAAAACACCATGTACACGAAGGACTAGCTTCAGACCGAACGGCAAAGCTAATGAAATGGAAACGAAAAATCAATTGACGACGGAGGGTGACTCTCTGTATGCCTGGGTGTGTGTAAGTGAATGAGTCCTAACGGCAATTTTTGTGGGTCACAGATTTTCCGGTTTATTCTCAGGCATCGTGCTTGACCAGAATTGTAAGCATTAAAGAACCCTAACTATCAGCGGAGCAAAACAAAAAAAAGGATTGAAAATCGATTAGAGAAGGCTACACCATCGTCACCGACGACCGACTCCCACTCTACACCTTAATTCATGCAGAAAGGATTACTCAAGCGATATGTGGGCGCAAGGATTTCTAGAAATTCGTCCTTGGGTAGCTGAGTGAAATCAGTTTTATTTTTTCCGCTCGCTTTTGCTTATCAATTCACATCGTCTGATGTGTGTAGAGTTTCAAGGGTTTGACATTTTATATCCTTTTTCCATTGACATGAAAATATTGAAAGTTTGGAAAATATTTCGTATTCCATGCAGCCAGGCATCGTTATGCTTGTGTATATCGGCTGAAAGTAAAGTCATATTCAATAATGAGAGGCTGAACAATATTGTCGGTGTCCAGTGGGGTCGCACGGTGCGCAAGAAGGCGGCAATAAATTATTGTGACAGGTAGGTAGGTTCGTTCTAAGAGCAGAGGGTTAGACTCTTCATCAGACCAAGGAAGACGTTTGGCTGGTAGTATTTTCGACCTTAAGTAGGTCGTGTTTCTAGTTTTAAATGAATTTGTCTTCGGTGGATCCTGTCCATGCTTTTTGAAAAAAATTTGGAGTGGAAATGGGCCTTAGGCGGCAGTATGAGCAATGAGCTAGCTAAAAGGCAGAGAAGATTAGGCAACAGCAGCAAACATCTGTACAGAACAGCGGCTAGATTGGGCAATAAACACCTTTCAACCGTTTAAAGTACCGGGAGTAGACGGCATCTTCCCTGCCCTACTACAAAAATTACATCATGCTACACCTCCTCGGTGTACACACCTACACCTACACCTTCCGACATCACCCAAATCCTACAGGCCAATCATCCTGACCTCGTTCACACTAATACAAAAAAATACAAATACTTGACGCAACAGACGTATGTGGTCTAGGGCCTAGCTTGTCGCGACCATTCGTGTTGTGCGTGTTATATTTTTCACACAGGTGGAAGGGACTTACAGTTTCGAGCCATATCCCAAAGGCGAATTGAGAAGGGAGCACTGATGGTATGCAGAAGCATCTCAGGCAAAACCTGTGGATGCAACTCAGGTACACTGAAATGAATGTACACCATGATGGTCAAGCACAACAAGGAAAACCCTTGAAAAAGTACAGAGGCCAGCTTGCATTTGCATAACAAGGGATAACTACTCTAACCGATTTTAGAAGTCCTTACGGCAGTCCCTTACTTACTTACTTTAGGTGGCGCTACAGTCCGGGGTGGACCTGGGCCTCAACCAATATGCCTCTCCAGCCATCTCGGTCTTCAGCCAGCGGCCTCCAGTTTCGCACAGCAAGTTGGTTGAGGTCCCTTTCCACTTGAACGCGCCACCTGAGTCGCGGTCTTCCTTTACTGCGCCGTCCCTCGGGAATGGATTCGAAAATTTTCCGGGCCGGAGCATTTGTGTTCACGCGCTCTACATGATTCAGTCGTTTGACCTTCACTCTTCTGGCCAAGTCGTTGTGGCTGAACAGCCCGTACAGTTCGCTATTGTAGCTCCTCCTCTACTAACCATCTATGCAGACGGGACCAAAAATCATCCAAAAGCAGCCAAGTGTGACCTTACTTGTATAGGGTCACTTTAGTTGCTCGAAAGAGGGCTTTGCTACACAATTGCCTTCTTAGCCCAAAGAAGCAGCGATTGGCAAGAGTTAATCTTCGTTTGATCTCAGCGCTGGTGTCATTGTCTGAGTTTACAGCGAATCGTAGACGAGCAGTTGCACAGACTTTTGAAAGATTGTGCCTCTGATGTTGGCGCGTGAGTTTTGCGTAACCACATGACAGCGAGTCGCCTTGTCTAAATCCCTTTTTGAGATCTCGGTCTCGGTGAGATCTTTCCCGACCTTGATGGAGCAGCGTGAATTCTCCATCGTCATCCTGCACAACCGGACGAGTTTGGCAGGGATCCCAAAACTAGACATGGCTCTGTATGGCTCCTCTCTATCAAAGCTGTCATAGGCGGCCTTAAAATCGATAAAATGGTTGTGAGTATCGATTTGAGATTCCTGGGTTTTTTCCAAGATCCGCCGTAGTGTGAATATTTGGTCGATGGTGGACTTTCCTGGCCTAAAACCACACTGATATGAACCAATCAGATTGCTGACAAAAGGTCAGATAAGACCTTGTAGACGACTTTGAGAAGACTGATGCCTTTCTAGTTGGCGCAGTTTAGAGGGCCTCCTTTCTTGAGGATCGGGCAAACAATGGAACCGCATTCATCGGGCATACTTTCGTCCGACCATATTTTGTGAATGAGTTGGTGCATGCTCCTTACCAAGTCATCTCCGGCTGCTTTATTGGATTTCAGCTTAGATATTGCTACCTTAACTTCATCCAGGTCGGGTGGACGGAAATGTTAGTTATCATCGTCCAGATTGAATGGTTCGTTCTGCCTGACAGCGGAATTTTTGTCATCGTCGCCGTTATACTGTCTGCAGAAATGGTTCTTTCATATCCTCAGCATCGACTGCGATTCTACTTGTTCGTCCTTGCAGGCTTCGATTCTGGCTTTGCAGCCTTGACATGTTCTTTTTACCTTTCTGGTAAAACTCCCGAACCTCATTCCTGCAGTAGCATCTCTCTATTTCCTCGACCGCGCTTCTCATGGTCCTTCTTTTTCCTTCTGAGAAGCCGGGGTTCATCCCTTCTCTTCTGCCCGTAGAGCTCGCGAGCAGCTCTAGTCCTTCTTTGCAGCGCCGCTTTGTATGCTTCTTGATTAGCTGCATGTGCTTGCCGGGACTCGTCGTCAAACCAGGGGTTTCGTTGTGGTGGCTAGTACACCAGAGGCAGCATCTCTGATGGCTTTTGGAATGTTGCCACTGGTCGTCAGTACTTGATTCTGGCGGCATAGGACCACTTAAGAGATTAAGGGACACTCGATCGGAAAAGGCTCTGGCGAGCCTTGTCTTCGCGGTGTTCTAGATATCCGCATCCGTACCCTGGCTACAACAAGGTAGTGGTCCGAGTGGATGTTTGCTCCTCTGAACCTTCAGACATCAATCATGCTGGAAGAGTGCCTTGCGTCGATTGCAATATGATCAATCTGATTGACGGTCGACTGATCCGGAGATCTCCATGTTCCCTTGTGGATATTGAGATGCGGGAACCGCGTACTTGCTACGACAACATTATCCGTTCTCGGAGGTGGTGTCGTGTAGGCTGTACTCTCCGACTGTACTACCAAAGATGCCCAGGACAATTTTAACATCATAGCTAGGGCACTGCTCGTATGTCTTGTTTAGGAGCTCGTAGAAGCTGTGTTGGTATCGTCATCTTCTCCTCTGTGGGGGCATGTGCGCATATCAGGCTAATATTCGCGAATTCAGCCTTGATGCGAATTGTTACGAGACGCTCGTTGACATGCCTGAAACTCGAGACTGCTTGCCTAAGTTTGTCTCCAATAACAGACCCGCATCCAAATAGGCGCTGCTTCTGTTGTTGGTAATAATCGTCGTAGTGGATATCGCAGTTTTTCATCCTTCTTTTGCCCCGTCCCGTTCCATCGATCGTTCGTCAAACGTCCTGCAATAAGCCTGAAAGTATTTCTCCATCAAACCCATCAATCTCCTCGATGGTCCCACTGTTCTTTATTAAAAATATCATCCGGAGATACGTATACGTATACAGCACCGTCATTGTCCTTGTTTGTGGACAACTACTGCAACAGTATCAATGTTGTTTTTAGCTGAAACTTTCCATGTTTATATGGAGAAACCCTTTTGCGAATTAAATATGACGCAACCCCCTCGAGGCATGCTTCCTTTGAGCCTCTTATAACAGAAACAGAAACACGAAAAGGATTTTCCGATCTGATTATTGAAATCACCCAATGGACATGTGTACACATACACATACCCCAAACCAAACCGCAATCACTTGAGAGGCGGGTGAGAATATGGTGGAGTGTTTTTTTTTGTCCAGGATATGGGTAGCTTGTGGTTGCGTTGGGGTTGTTTTTTTTTTTTTTTTTTTTTGTTTGTCGTTGTTGAGTGGAAAAGGATTTTCCATTCACTCGCATAGCAAGGGGATAATTTTCATTTTGGCGCGGTCCAAAGAATAATGAAGCATGTTACCACTCTCATCCGCTAATGTCCTTCCTTCGTGTAGGTATATGTGTGTATGCATGCGTGCCTGTGTGTGTGTGGAGCGAAAAAGGGATCTCATGCGTTGGTTTATCCGGTCATAATATATCTTGACATATCATTAGCAAAAGGAAAAGGATGGTTGTGGTTTGGTTTGTTTATTTTGGTCCTTGCTGGCATATGTGTGCATGTGTACATGTGTACATGTGTTCGATTGAATGTTTTTGTAAATTACTCGCAAGATTATTTGTAATTAATGTCACGGACACTAGCGGAATGTGCTGGTAATCCTTTAATTATGATTATTTGCAAATTGAAGTTAATCCTTGCAAATGACGATGTAAATGGATTGAACGAGAAGGGGAAGGTCTATGGCTTTGGCTTGGCGGTTCGTGCTTTGTTGATTTAATGGACTGTAAAATGGATGACTGCTGGTGAGTTAAGGTCTTTAGGCTTACAAGGGTATATATTTCCTTCGTTGACAGTAAACAGGATCTGTAATCAATAAAACGCTGACTGAGATGGGAGTGTTAACTTGGTTTGCAAGTAACTAATTTACATGTGAACTGAAACGAGTGTCCTTTTAAACCAACAAACAGACACAGACACAGACTTCTTGTTATCGAATCCTTTTCGTTTATCTAAAAATGGTTCTACAATGACCAGGAAGGTTCTGGTAAATTAAACGATAAATCGGAAAGTGATTTCCCAACAGCGATAGCAATCTAAGCGTGAAGGTGAGCACATGTATGGAAGCTTTCTCACATATGCCTTTGGATATCCTGTGAACAATCGAAACAGGACGCCGGAAAAACACGATCCCATGGAGCCGTACAGTGTACATGCAAGCACACACACGAGATATTCATGTAAATTCACTTCGCCAAGAAAAAGGATTTCCGGTAGCTTGTATTTCCTGTTGAGTGGTATAGGACAGACCTTGCTCCTTCTAATAATAATGCGTGATATTGCAGATTGTTTTTTTTTTCTTTCGTTTTCCTGACATGGCTCCTTCGACGCTAACCAGCCAACCATCAGCGACAGCCTATTTAACATTCATTCAGGAAACTGCCAGTCATGAAGGATTTAAAGTGTGGATTTTGTGTAAGTTTTTGTTTTTTTGTTTTTCTTGTGCGCCTATGTGGTGCACATTCAAGGATACGTTACTTTAATTTCAGGATTAAAATTGCGACCGATGAATTGATGGGAGATGGGGCCGTGACATGGTTTATGGCTCGTTTATGAAACCTCAAAGTGCCACGATAAAAGCTTTATGACGAGCTTAGGATTTTTTTTTTAACGATAAAAATAACGTTATTGAGATACGTAGGAGAATTGGTAGGGTTTATGGCTTCACAAGGTGGGTGGGAGGACGATTTAATGGGTTGGAATCAAAGTGACAAGACAAGAACCTTATAAAATGCCATGTTCAACACGCAGCATTGATTTGGTTCACAAAGATGCCAGAGCACACGACCCGCAATTAGACGGTTTTTGTTGTTGTTGCCAATCGTTAAGAAGTCATCCTTAAGATGGTGCTGACCCTCTTTAGCAATGTTCCTGGAATAAGATACAGCCTTTGTCTTTGAAGATGCTTTTAGTAAGGCGTAAGGCTGTAACAAAAATTAGACCCAGATATCACATCCATAGTGGAACTGGCCAGCATTAGGAAAGGACGATGAACTGCGATGTAGAGTGGGAATAATACAAGGCTAGGTTAGGTTAGGCGAGGAGAGAATTGCTCCTCCACACTCAGGTCAATACTGACCCAATGTAATGGCCCTTGGGGGAAAGGATACTAATTTGCTCCGATAATCATTGTTGCGAGTCTTTGCATACAAACCATCCTGAGGACTTGATAGATTTCGTTATCCTGTCTGATGGCGTGCTGGCGAGTTCATCTAGGTTTTGGAAAGAGTAACTCCCTAGGAATTTCTTCCTGCTATGTTGGATACCAGGGAAGTGGATTGTGTCCTCAAAAACTCCCTCTTCACCGCAGCCTCTGCAGAGTTCTTTTTCCGTCAGACGTAGTTTTTTCAAATGATACCGCAGAGAGTTGAGCCCCGTGATAGCCCCAACGAGGATGGAAAGGGATTTCCTGTCTTCCCATAAGAGAGAGGCCATAGTTTCCTCGTAAATACACAGGTTTCTATGGAGATCCAACTGGTGTTCGCCTCTTTTATGGCTGTTTTCCCTGCTTCAAGCTTGAGTGCGCAAAAGGCGGGATGTTCACAAGTGGTTCCGCTTGTCGTGAGATGGCTGCAGAACCCTCTCCTGCTAATTCGTCAGCTTTCTCATTACCTGGTATACCCTCATGTCCAGGGACCCAGCAGAGCGTTACTTTGTGCAGTGTTCCAAGAACCCTAAGCTCTTCTCGACAGCTTTTATTGCTTTTATAGCCGCCTGGTTGTCGATAAAGAAGGTGATACCCTCTTGTGGTATTGCCCTTACTGTTGACCCACGGGCGGCTGTTGTCACTGCTAAGACCTCTGCTATGGTCTGGGAAGCGTATTGATTTCGATATTCCTAGCGATTCGGAGAAGATGCCTGACCCAACGCCGGTGTCCATTTTAGAGCCGTCTGTATATATGGCAATGGATTGCGCATTTGGTAACTGTCCTCTTAACCACTCCTCCCTGCTAGGATAGGCACTTGAGAAAGGTCTATTAAAGCCTAAGTATGGCGTGGTGTAATCCGTAATAGGTACGTGGCCAATATACTTCTGAAGGTCGTATAGTCGTATGTCCTATTCACTACCATGTTTCTGACTCACTGATTCTGATGGCGCTTATAACTGCAGATGTCTTAATGAAGATATCCAGCGGAAGCAGGTTGAGAATAGCCTCAAGTCAAGCGGTTGGAGGTGTCCTCATCGCACTGGTGGTCCCGATGCACGCTAGTCTTTGCACCTTCGTGACGGCCATTAGGTTAGCGGCCTTATTTACCGCCGGCCACCAACAAGACTGCCGCATGTCGGTATGGGTCTTATTATAGCTTTATACACTCATGGGCTGGGCTACGCTGGGGAAAGGTCCCTTGGCCGAAGTCTGCTACGAGTGTGCATATATAGTTAGTCAGAAAAATTTGAAAAATTAAACACTGAGAGCTAAACACAACTTGTGCCAACAATTTTATGAAGGACTCGGGGAGGTCTCTCTGTAGTCCCAGACAGAAACTAGACTTGTCCTGCTTAGAATTAGCCATGTACAAGAGCATGACCAAATAGGAAGCACTAAATCTCCGGGACTTGATGGTGTTCTCCGATTCAGTCTCTTCTTGATTGTCGTGGGGTGCGCATCACTAAGAATACTATAAACTTTTAGAAGATGAATTGTTCAGTTTGTCTACAAAAAATCGATCGTAGTTGTGCTACAAAAATAAACTGCAATGATTGCAAACATTTTTATCATTATGCATGTGTAAATATCTCTGAAGAAGATGCCGATTATTTTAAGTCGAGTGCTATGCCCTTTCGTTGTGATAAATGTGCAATGTTAAGACGCCGTTCTCTTCATTTGCCAGTACCGGTGGTACCTAAGCCGCAAGACAACAGTGCACCGGCCTCAACTAACACCAATTTTCATCAGGCGACAAGGAATAACACTCTCTTAACAGGTGAAGAGCCCACGCACAAGAATGACAGCGAGGGTCAATGCACTCTTCAGATGATATATGATAAAATTTCGAAATTGGAGGAAACTAACCATCGGTTCTTACTTCAACTACATGAGTTGCGAACTGAAAATGCGGAGCTTAAAGCGAGAGTCAATATTCTGGAGAGTAGATTAAACTGGCAACAACAAAACCTTCTCAGCAACTCAATTGAAATTGTGGGTGTGTCAAACGTCAACGACACTAATGTTATGAGAACGGCACAGCAAATTTTCTCCAAAGCCTTGTCTATTGATGTACCTGTCAATGAAATTGAAAAATGCTATGTGAAGAAAACAAAAACAAAATCCTCTTCCTCGACCTTAAAACCGATCATCTGTTTAAAATTCGCCAGTCTAACAACAAAGCAGCGAATAATGTGCGCAAAGAGGAATAAGAAAAATAATCTTAACACACTTGCGACTGGCATTGATGGTCCTCTCGTCGGCAGCGGTAGCAGCAGCAGCAGAAAGAGAAATGGTACCGGAATATACATTAATGATTCTCTTACAAAGTATTCGCAGGCTCTCTTAATGAAGACGAAAGAAACAATGAAACAGAAAGGCTTAAAATATGTATGGTTTAATAATAATCAAATTCTTATTAGAAAGGTTGAGGGAGGAAAAGTTTTTTCAATTAAATCTTTCAATGATCTTGCACTCATTTAGTGCTTTAAATTTCCTATTGTTAGCTAATGAATTTTGATACTGATTTTTTTGATGACTTTTCTTCCTCCAATCTAAGTAATTCCACCTGTGATAATGTCTTTAAGAATAGTTCTTTCTGTAATGATAAACTTTTTATTGTTCATCAGAATGTTAGAAGTATGAGAGAAAATTTTTCAGCTCTTGTCACACACGTTGATTCTTTTGCTTGCGTTCCAGATATTGTTTTTGTGTCTGAAATTTGGATTTATGAATTTGAGAAGAACGATTATTTTATGCCTGGGTTCAGATTTGTTTCGAAAACAAATGAAAATTATGCTGCAGGTGGGGTTGGTTGCTTTGTGAAAGAGGACTACTTGATTCTTGATGTCTTGTGCGTTGACTTATTGAGTGCTGATGTTCTAAAGGTTTCCGTGGAAATTAACCATGTAATGTATGTATTTTTATGTGTCTATAGATTACATATGTTTAATGTTGCAACCTTTTTAAATGAGTTTTCTGATCTTTTAACTAGGGAAAAATCGAAAAATTTAATTATAGTAGGTGATTTCAATATAAACTGTTTGGATGGTAATGCAACTGTCTCTAGTTATTTAGCATTACTTGCTTCGCATGGTCTAGCATGCTTTATTAATGAGCCCACTAGGCCTGTTTCAGGGAGCTGTCTTGATCATATTCATGGGCGTATCAGTAATGTTGAGCTCAGTAAGTGTGAAAAATGTGTATTTAATTTGGAAATTACTGATCACTGTATGACGGGACTTTTAGTACCAATCTCAAAAACTGGCGGATGTGGATTTACTAATCCCCCTCAAAGAAGATTGAGTGTAGACTTTAGTAGACTAAGAAATAATTTATTCTTTGAGTCTTGGGAAAATGTTTATCTTTCTAGCGATTCTTCTACTGCTTATGCTAATTTCATTGAATCTCTTAAGAAGCATATCTTATCTTGTTCCTCATTTCTGCCCTCAAAAAAGTCGTTTAAAAGACTTAAACCTTGGATATCTAGGCTATTATTAAACAAAGTAATAGGTAAAAATAAACTAGGATTAAAATGCAAAAAGTATCCTAATAACCAGGGTTTAAAAAGGAGGTATAAGAAATTGTGTGTCGAATTAAAAAAAGAGATTCCTATTTGCCGCGATAACTATTACCGTGGTTTATTTAGCTCTGCTCAGGGTAATTTAAAAAATGAATGGCGGATAGTAAATAGCTTACTAAACAAAACCAATGCTTCTAAAAAACCTACTGTGTTACGTGTTGATAACTCTGAAGTGTCTGACAAACTTGCTATTGCTGATGCTTTTAATTGTTATTTTGCTAATGTCGGTTGCAGTCTTCAACCAAATCCTGTTCATTCGACTTGTTGTACTTGTCCTTCTTTTTGTGAAGGCTTTGAACCGTTACATAGTAGTAGTTTTGTTTTTCGGCCCATCACTTCCTTTGAAATTTTAAAAGTTACAGGTTCTTTATCTTATTCGACTTCGTGCGGTGCTGATGGTATCTCAAATTCTGTACTTAAAAAAATTGCATGTTTCATAGTGGATGTCTTAGCAAATGTTTATAATCGCTGTGTGTTTGACGGGGTCTTTCCTGATGATCTCAAATGTGCAGATGTCATTCCTTTACTTAAAAAAGGTTCCGCTGTTGAAGTCGGTAACTACAGGCCTATCTCACTTCTTTCTGTTTTTAGCAAAATTTTTGAGAAGCTAATGAAAAATAGAATACTGAGCTTTTTAGATAAAACTAGGTTCTTCAATCCAGTTCAATTTGGTTTTCAAAAAAGTAAATCCACGGAAGATGCGCTTTTACAATTTTGTTCTCAAATAATGTCACACCTCGATGGGAAAAAATGTACGGCTGGTCTATTTATTGACATTACTAAAGCATTCGATATGGTCAACCACAAACTACTGTTGAGAAAACTGGAAAAAGCTGGATTTCGTGGTTTCATGTTGCATTGGTTTATGTCGTATCTTGAAAATAGGACGCAAAGAGTGAAAATAGATGATACAAGGAGCGAAATAAGGTTCTTAAACCTGGGTGTTCCACAAGGCTCTGTTTTGGGTCCAATTCTGTTCTTGGTCTACATTAATTCACTCTTTGCTCTTAGTTTCAAGGGTTCACCTACTGCCTTTGCTGATGACATCGGTTTCAGTTATGGCTTGAACAGTCCATTGGACCTCGTTTCTGATATAAATTGGGATCTAAACTTATTGAGACACTGGTTTGCTGAACATAATCTAGTAATAAGCTCGAAAACTAAGATAATGTTCTTTAACTTATCTTCCTCGCTAAATTTTGAAGCTGATGTGTACTTCCACGCACCTGAGTGTCGTAAATATGAGCTGTCTAATTGTTATTGTTCGTCTAGTTTCTCATCTCCGTCGTTTTGCAGTAATCTAACCTGTAGTGATAAATGTTTTCTAGTAGAAAGTGTAAACGAATTTAAATATTTGGGACTTACCCTTGATTCTAGAATGTGTTTTGCGAATCATGCGGATACGCTGAAAAAGTATTTCCGATGCACCCTTAGACATTTTTATTATCTGAGTAACGTATGCTCAACAAAGCTTCTAAAAATAATTTATTATGGTATTTTCCATTCTAAGTTACAGTATGGAATTGCTTGTTGGGGGGGTATGTATCGAAATAAAATACAACCACTGTTGGTTCTACAGAAATATGTCCTTAGAAAAATCTGTCGAAAATCTGGTAGACATTCCAGCTTTCCGTTGTTCTGTGCCTTAAAAATTCTTCCTGTGCGTCACTTGTATTGTTTTAAGGTGTTAAAAATGTTCTTTATGCAGTCTGGAAATCGTAATTTTCGTTTAATTTCTTGTTATAATCTTCGTGGAAACCTTTCAAACACTTTTTTCGTACCCAATTTCCGTACCAGTGCATTTCGTAATTTTTTTTTCTATTTTCTGCTTTCGGTTATTTAATCTACTCCCTCAGTCTATCAGAACAATAACTTTATCTGGAACCTTTTTAAAAAGTGTAAAAATGTGGCTCTTTAGCTTTGACTATGCTGCTTTAGAATCTCATATTTCTAATGTTTTGGTCTAATCTTTGGCGTTATACTTTCTCTTTTGCTTCTTTTTTTTTTTTTTTTTTTTTTTTTCCTCTTCAGTTAACTTCTTTATTATTTTTTGTTTGCACTGAATTATATTTTTGGAATTGTTTAAAGTTTTTTTCTAAATTAATTTTTTATCTTTTTTTTTTTTAACTTACTTTGAATTCTTAAAGGGTCACCCCACCCAATAATACTTTAACTTTGTATACTTAGCCAATTGAAGTGGCATTCAACTCTATTTTCTACTTTTGTATAATACTGAATGTCACCAATATTTCTTATATTTTTATTTTTAACAACTTGAATTGCTTTATATTTTATGTATTGATCTTTATGAAATCATAAGAATAAAAATTCCAAATACAATACAATACAATACAATACCATAGACAAGTTGGTCTTCCGTACTTAAATAGTGTACCTTAGTAGTCTCATACGAGGACATTTACCAAGAACATGATGGGAGATTAAGGTTGTCCTCATGCTGAAGGCTGGTAAGATAAACCACATCACCGCAAAGGGCTTTAGACCTCTAAGCACCCTTGTCCTGAAAACTTTTGAAGGACTAGCAGGCACTTACATTCGAGGCAAGCTATATCCTGGAGATTTATCTCCAGCTGAGCATGCTTATACAAAGGGGAAAATGTGAGCACAGTGCTGCGACTTTGAGTCGTTGAAAGATAAAAAGTACACATTGGCTGCTTCTACGACATTGAGGGAGCACACCTCAAGGAACTCAGCGAGCAATGAGAATGAGCCTGAAAGACCTTCAGCACCTGACCCTGGAAATGTGAATTTACAATCAATCCGCAAAAAACTGATCCGCGAAAGAAACTCCTTCGATTGGGAGTATGCCTCCTAGATCCTCGCACATTGCCAAATAACTGGGACAAGTGCTTGGTAGAAGGCTGAATTGAGGACTGAATATACACGAAAAAGTAAACGAAGGTATAAAAGCCGTCTAATTTGGGAAAACCTGGACAGAAAATTGTTCAATGGATGAAGGTGGTTGTCGGAATCCCTACGAATTTCAAAATCCTACAGACTGCCAAACTTTGCTGGCGTTTTCCAAGCGGAAATACTAGCAATTCTTGAAGCCTGTCGCTCCCTTAATAGCAATCCAATAACAACTAACAACGTGGCCATATGCTCTGATAGTCAGGCAGCAATTATGGCGCTTAAATCACCAACTACATATTCGAAGCTGGTAGAACAGTGTCGAAACAAACTCGCGTCCCTAGGCAATCAGCTGTCACATGTTCTAGTCTGGGTCCCAGGACACAGAGGCATTGAGGGCAATGAAGGAGCCCTTAACGCTTCCGCAGCGGAATGTGTCCACATAGTTAAGGATAGAGTCTTCTCACACTATCTACCAAAAGCTCAAATAAAGTGGAGTGAACTAAGCAGTTGTACCATACCGAAGAGGATGTGGCCCACTTATAACATCCGGAGAACAAACGAGCCCCTTAGTAGGAGTCGCACGGACATCGCCAGAACTGTGGCGATTTGCCATCTAGACTTGACTTGGAATCCCTTTTAATACCCACCGCCGCAGCAGCAAAGACGTGAACGAGGAGGAAACCCTTGAACACTACCTTTGCGGGCGTACTGCCCTGTTTAAGGCTAAGTATCGCGCTTTAGGCAAACCCTTCTTCAACCAGCGAAAAGTGGATAAGGTGGCTCTTGATTGCTTCGAGAAAAAAATTCTTCGAGGAATTTTCGATCATCGTCTGCATAGGCGATGAGTGGAGGAAGAGTTACAATGATGAGTACGCACTGGCTAGGCTAGTTCTTGCAGAGCGTGTGGATGCCAATGTTTCGGCCCGAAAAATCTTCGTCTCCACTCCGAAGGTCGGCGCAGTAGAGGAAGACCATGACTCAGGCGGACCAACTTGGATGCAGCAAAGATCGAGCAGGCTGGAGACATTTGTTGGTTAAGGCCCGGATCCACCCCGGACTGTAGTGCCACCTTAAGCAACTAAGATCTACGATGATTGTAGAGCAATGCGTCGAGTATAGATCCTCACTTTACCTACTTTTCATAGACTTCGGGAAGACGTTTGGCAATGTGAATCAATCAATCAACCTTTCATCTGGTTAGCTTTGCATAGGAGAGACATTACAGAGGAACACATCGCTATTATAAAGGCTCCGTAGGAAGGTATAAAATTCGCCTTCTTGACAACGTTAAGCTGTCAGAATGCTTTTTAAAATTCGAAGTGGTATACAACAGGGCTGCATATTATCACCGCTGCTATTCCTGGTGATGATGATTAGGAAGCAAGCGAATTTAACGGACAGGGGATACACTGACAATGTCTGCGTGCTTTCCCATAGAGTTATGGACCGACTTGAAATGGTCCACAATCTGAAAGGCAATGCAGACAAGGAAGGGTCGAAGATAAATGCTTGCCAACAGCCCATAGGCCTTCAAACTCGTTGGCTCAGTTTATCATTGCTGGATAGGATGTCGTGAAAGTTGATAAGCTTCGTCTCAGCTGACCGTGGAACCGAACGCTAAAGCCCAGGACGTTTCCGAACTCGACCTTAAGCCTTAGTCTACTATCTAAGGCTTTTCATTGAGGACACTCATTGGCACTTACTACCAAGATATCACCCTTAAGTTGCAGGATGAACTTTTGCCGAGTTGAGGTCTCTCTACATGATGATGTACCCGGCAGGAGTTTTGGATTTAATTTAAGGATTTCGTCTACCATATCTGTGGATTGCCATTGTATTCGCTTATTCTAATCGTTGACCGTACAAGGGCCGAGGTGTTGTTATTTCAAGTTGTTCGCTGGAAGTTTTTTTTTAATTGTTTCCCTTAGAGGATCTTGTTGCTGTGACCCCCTAAAGACTAGATTTTTCTTTCTCGTTTCGTCTTTTTAGAACGTTAATCTGCAGTGGTCTTTGTGTTTGGTCCTAGAGCACCATCAGACCTTCGAATACGTGTTTCAATGTAGGCGATGCACACAAAAGTCATTTAATTCTCAAACCTCTTTTCAAATCCTCTAAAATCTATCCACAAGGATACGAATCAGCCGATTAATATTCACTCCATGACTGCTCTCCGAAGTGATGATAATCACGTCCTCTTACATGCGGCATCAATAATGTTGTTTTCCAACATCATCGCTGCAGACATTCTATGAAATACTTCTGCATACCAAAGACTGGATTCATCAGACCTAAGTAAACCTCTCCCATTCAAAAATTCTCTAGCATTTCATCACCGACTAATCCTTTACACCGAAAGCAAGGCATCACAGGGATTGCAATGGTCCTCTACGAAGGACATGCCCCTATGGTATATGTAACTACATGCGTACATGATCTAAGGGAAATGCTTCATGTAGTAGATACTTTTTATTGCGTAAGGCACTATGTATGTGAATGCGAACCAATGTTGCTTGAAATATTGTTTCACAGGACTAAGAAATTTGCAGAGAACTCAGCGAATAGTATGTGGGAAAGGAATTTCATATAAGATGAAAGGATCATAGGGGATGAGATAGAAAAAAATAAGCAAAACACACAAGGAACGGAACGGATTATTGCATTTCTTTGAAGGATGAAAAGGAAGATTTGTTTCTGTGGGGGGTTTTTTTTTTGATGAAATTTTGATTACCAGGCTGAAGACAACGATCAAAGGTCACAAGCGGAGTAAAGTGCACTCACAGAAATAATTAAATAAACGTACGAACGACGTCTGTGAAAGGACATAAACAGCTTTCATTTTAAGGAGAGCTGCAAGACCAAGTTTTGATGCTTAAGGTACATCACTGAAGGCTGATAATTTTCGTCCTTTTTCCTCTGTGCTCAACCTATGATCAATCGGTGACTACGGTGACTTTGACACGGTTGTACTCCAGTCTCCAAGAGGTAACACTGCCTTACTTCATTTGGGAGAACCTGAGCTTGGAGCATGTTTACTTTTAACTTCAAATCCACGCAAGCCCTCATATTCTAGAAACCTTTCAGCGGCCAGATGCAGGACAAGATCATTCTTATACCTCCACGAACTTGTACCTGAGGAAGACCCTTAGAAAGCCGCCTGTAATGCAAGTCGTAGTGGGGATATCGTCACTTAGATGAGAGACGTCAATGCAAAGGTAGGCGACAATAACACGAACCTTCGATAAGTCATCGAAACTCCTTGCCTCGGTGTCTTGTTCGAGGATTTCTACAACACTGATCGCTTTCTCATGGGGGCACCGATTACGAATATAGGAGGTGACATGAAATCAGCGGAGTGTCAACCGTAGCAGTGGGTTTCCAAAGAATTGACTGCTATAAGTCGGCGTTTTAGAGGTTCTAGGAGGCAGGCATTGAACTGGGCCGTGGTTATCACATTATGGCCGCTAGCGTACACCTCTGGACTGCAGCAGTCCGAAAAAGCAAGCACACAGCACCTGATGTGATACTGACAGACTTAGACATTCTGTAGTCCAGCAATCCAGTGCTAAGCTTATAGGCGACTATAAGTGAGGACTTTCACCCGCACTAAGAACCCTTTCAATCCATGCTCTGTCTTTGTTAAAGGACTACCATGTCAATTTCGACTACTCAAGTATTTACGGAGTCCTTTTCGGAGTTCTTCAACTTCTTCTAAACCTGCCTGGCACTGTTCCGATCTCCTTGAAAATTTTTCATCCAGGAAGAAGGTTAAGGAGTACCCTGGGCTCCTTTTCATGAAGGTCTTAAGGGCAGTGAACGGACTGACTGGCCAGGCGAAAAGAGGCGCATGTCGCCCACTTCTAAGCCTTATTTAGGGGACCATCTAAAAGTGTCCACTCCGAGGTGTCTCGTTAGAGTGGGAGATCGATAGACACGCTGACTACTGGGCCAACTTTCAAGGACTAAGGCAAGCGAAAAAGTTCACCAATCCCAACTGATATAAGGGTGGGCGTCGTGGCTCAGCGTCGGATTACTGAGCGGAAGGTCCGAGGTTCGAATCCCAGAAAACACTTAAAAGTTTTTTCACCTCTCGCGAATGTCTGACTAACGTCCGAGAGTAAGAACTGTCATGAGAAAGCTTCTCAATTCGCCTTTCGGATATGGCTCTAAACTGTAGGTCCCTCCCATTTGTGTGAAAATATATAACATGCCCAACACGAGAAGCTAGAAGCTAGGCGTTAGACCGGTGGTCCGGTGTTCATCTCTCCTCTTCAGCTCACAGGGCTCGCGGAGAGCTCTAGTCCTTCTATGCAGCGCCGGTTGCAAGCCTCTTGTTTAGCTGCACGTCGGCACTCATTGTCAAACCACTGGTTGCGTTGCGGTGCTCGAGTGAAGTACGTCATAGGCGTCATCTCAGAAGGCTTTTTGATAATGCTGCCACTGGTCTTCAATACTTCATGCCGGTGGCATAGGACGTCTCAAGGAATTATTTGGCGATGTCTTGCGATTGTATCCCTCCGACGTCAAACTTTCTTTCAGAATTTCCATGTCTTGACGGTGTTCGGAATTTCCGCAACCGTACCTTGGCTACAACAAGCTAATGGCCCTACTCAAAGTTGGCCCCTCGGGAAATTGATTGGTCAGGAGACTTCCATGTTCTCTGGGGGTATTGAGATGCAGGAACCACGTACTAGCTACGACAACATTTCGCCCCGCAGCAAGTCGATCAGCCTAAATCCGTTCTCGGAGGTGGTGTCGTGTAGGCTTTACTCTCCGACTGTACTACCAAAGATGCCCAGGACATTTTTAACATCATATCTAGGGCACTGCTCGTAAGTCTTGTCTAGGAGCTCGTAGAAGCTGTCTTGGTATCGTCATCTTCTCCTCTGTGGGGGCATGTGCGCATATCAGGCTAATGTTAGTGAATTTAGCCTCGAGGCGAATTGTTACGAGAAGCTCGTCTACATGCCTGAAACTCGAGACTTCTTGCCTAAGTTTGTCTCCAATAACAAACCCGCATCCAAATAGGCGCTGCTTTTGCTGTCGGTGGCGATCGCCGTCGTAGATATCGTAGTTTTTCATCCTCTTTGTGCCCGTCCCATCATACTTCCTGGATGCCAGTGGTATCTGCTTTGCAGCAGTCTAGGTCCTCCACTAATTTTTCGGCTGTACGTGGTGTCTTGAAGGACTTAGCGTTTTACGTACAAATCCGAAGTTCGTTGTCCTTGTTTCGTTTGCATGGTTCGTCATTAGTAAATCCGTCCGTGTCCGAGGCTTTTTGCTGCTTTATAACTCAGGATTCCGTGGTCGGGCAGTTACCACGGCTGCACAACCGCCAACCTGGAGGACCAATTCCATTGTTGAAGCTCCTAGAAAGAGGGGTCAGTTAAACCGACGTCGTAAACCCACTTCGGCGGTGTGATTGGAACCTATAGGGAACATCCGCCACCATCCCTCTTCCAGAAACCCAACTTGTTCTTGGAAATCCTTATCGGCATAAGTTTCGAAGACGTCGAAGAAATCCAAGCTGTTGTATCCTCTGCGGATTTTTATCACGCCACCTTTGGTACCCTTCGTCCGCTGTCGTATTTATAGTCTGCTGCTAGTTTTGCGTGTCCTGTGGACTACAACTAGTATCCATTGAGTACCACGTGAAGGTAATATAAGCACAATTGATGTGTAGTACCAGCCACAAGACTGGGTATCGCCTGTTGTCAAGTCGATGCAATTTGCCTTTACCTTCCCATCAAACCTACCCCCCAAGGATCTGGCTTCGCAAAAATAGGCTTGGTTCTACCCCTTTTCACTGCATTCCTTCGTATCGTAACCACTCCTTCTTGCATCCCGATAATGAAATGCATTTCTCTAGGGGAAGTTTCCCTTCCTAAAGGTCACTGCCGTAAAAAATATTCCTCAACACCACTTGTATGCGTTTGAAGATGTCCCACCTGTAAGCTGTTTTACGAAAATGCATTTTTTTTAAATTCAAATCTATCCTCTCAAGGAATTCCTTGCAGCAAGGATAAAAAAAAAGAAGCCCCACGCAAAAATGTAAATCAAACCTTGAATATTCATTAAAAATTTAATATTTTTGACAAACAAAAACTGATTCCATCAGGATGTCCTGTTGAGGTATGTGCCTGGTCGCACTGACGTTCAGCCCACTGAAGTACTGACTTGACAGCTTGCTTATCCAAAACACGAATACCACTCATAGAGCGTTGCATAAATAAATTTAATTAAATTCAACTTGAGGTGCGGCCATGTTACGGATGTGCCTGATGCAGAATTTTCTAACCTTGATCACGCATGAGTCGTGTTAGCAAAAAAAAAGGGAGTGCATCCTTTGGACACTTCAATAAATGACAGATTGCTTCGACTGTCCTGGTGACACCAGAAGGTACACCGAAATAAAAATATTCAAGCGCACCAGCCCGAGGACAATTTTTAATTAAAATGCAAAACAAAGTTAATTTGAGTGTCGGAGACGTCAGTTTTGGTGATCGGACGCCTTGAGAATGGCGTGCATGCGGTGGTGGTGCATGCAAAGTGCTATGCATAAAGGACGAGTTCTGGAAGGGTTATGCATATTCAATTGACCTCTACAGCAATCGGATGATTTATCTCAGGATCTCAAGATTTTCCGGGAACTTACGATCCACTAGTTGCTACTCAACCTGCAAAAGGAAGGCTGCGTGTACATAGATTCTCTGTGAAGACGGCGCAGCTGCCTCGGTGAAGGACATGATTTTCAAGGACTCGGAGGTCATTTCTACTAAGCTAGGCCCCGTCTTGTATTATGTGCAACCGGAAAGGGAAAGAAGCCATCAACTGATTTTAGTAATTTGCTCCTCATCCCTTATTCAGTGGACCTTATTTCACCGCATCACCCTCGCCTATTCCACGCCTCTAGAGGACTGTTTGATGGTGTGAATCTAGGCCAAACCCGGCCCAACTAATCTCATTGTGTCCTCAAAACTGTGGCGCATGTAACAGATGAACTGGAAAGGAATTCCTATATCACGATATGTCCTTCTATTAGCTCAATCTCCTCCATCCATCCAGCTTTCATTTACCTACGGTAACATTACATTTGTTGATTCACCATGACCTGAACATCTATTCGTGTTGTGCGTCCCTGGGTACACAAACAAACCCTCTCGTACGTCGCTGTACAATCGTCCTTCTAAATACCAATTAACCAAATGTAACTTCCTGTAAATGACGACTTAATCCGCCTTCACTCCCGCTCGGTGTTTACTCTGTTGTTTGTGCTGCTCCAGTATCCAATACGAAAATTCAATGTTAATCCTTCACTGACCATCATCATCATCATCATACAGCCGCTACCATCCCCAATAGGACACATTAATTGCGTTCCATCGTAAAAGTAATCAATTTCATTAATCAACAAAAGCAACGAATGTGTGTGTGTGTGCGTACCCGTATACAGTGGCCATTGCCTCATCCTAGACGGTGTTTCGTATCCGATTTCGTCCTTTGTGGGTCATTACCTGCCTTGATATGTACCAATTAGATCTTTGCAGGGAATTTAGGTAGCCTCAAAGGTCACCCGGGATAAAGTCTCCTGCAAGGTAGCAGGAGTTGATGTATGCGTATGCGATGGAAAATTAATATATCCATCCTGCGTAATCCGTGGAATACCTTTCGCGTGTGAGTGCCCAGGCGTGCGTGTGTGTTCGTTAAGGACAAACACGTTTTCCGGGCCTTTAATTTGAATTGCTAAAGGAGGCTACACGAAGGATTTTTGTTTCTCGCACATATGTACGTTAAATGACAGTAAATGATGAGTTGATGATGATGACGACGACGGTGGCTGGAGGATGTGTGCCGAGCAGCCAGTGGAAGACGATTTATGGATGATGACATAAGTCTTCCTGTGAATTGTAACAATCAATATTCCACCTGTGGGCGTGTACAGGACTACGAGTATCTGTATGCGAGAGTAATAAGCGATGTGATATCAATTATGAAAAAAAGGTTGTGTTGCCAAAGAAATTACTGAGAATATGCTGACAGGATATTTTTAGATTAATTGGAGGGATCCTGCTCCTCCATATGGTAACCAGGAAGATTGGAAAATAATTGTGTCGAGTGTGGTGTGCTTTTGCCCTGCCATGTTGCTGAATTGTATATGTGTGCAGGGATTAAGTTATTATCCTGCTTTCAAACTTGAAATGGTGAGCTCGAAATAGCTATGATATCCTTTTGTAGGTCTTAGTCTTGAAGTTGATATGAGATGGGACTATGGCGATGGCTGGGAGGTAATGTTATTTGGATTTGCTTGAGGTAAACAGTGCTTGTATAGGTGAATAAATCGAGTAATGCAGTATTTCATGACAATTAGAGATTTGGGGAACTCAACCTTAAATGGGCAAACACATTAACTGGCAGCAAACAGTTTGCATTTCAGGAATGTGGAGTTTGCAGGTCACGTCAGCAACGAGTGTAAACTTACCTGCACTACATATGAATGAATATATCAACCAAAGGGGTAGAGATTGAGGTTGACATGGTGGAATATCAGAGCACCAGGGAGTCATTCTTAAGTATCTCGTAGGAGCAAACATGGTTTTAAAACGACCGAAGCTACATCACGGACTACATTGGCTGTCTAAAGACTAATGAAGCAAGTTGCTATTATTTTACTGAAGCAGTTCCCTATAAAAGAACCAGGTCCATGACGATACAGTAGGCTCTTAAGCTGCTCCAACTTTCGGTTTAAATACCTACTTAGTTCCTTGATTCCTTCCTTATCTTTTGAGCGACCTACCAGTTCAACGAGCCGTGGTATTCGGTTTCTGGCATTATAGCGCCACTCTTTCAACCTGTCCTGATGGCGTACCGGCCGAGTTGTTCAAGGCAGCCGGAAATGACTTAGTAGAGAGCGTACACCAATTCATTTCCCAGATTTGGTCCGACGAGTGTACGCCTGATAAATGGAATCTCATCATCGTTTGCCCGATCCACATGAAAGGAGACCCTCTCAACTACGGAGGCATCAGTCTCCTCAACATCGCGTACAAGATCCTATCTACCTTACAACCTCATTGGCCCCTTTCAGTGTGGTTTCAGGCCAGGAAAGTCCACAGTCAATCAAATTTTCACTTCTCAGCACATCCTGGAAAAAACCCAACCCTTCCTGGCGCGCACAAGTAGAAGGAGACCTCAACTAACTTGGAGTGCGCAACTGGAGGCAGTTAGCTAAGGACCGGACTAACTGAGATTCACCCTGAACTGTAGCGCCACTTAAGTAAGCAGGTAACTGGGTGAGGTCCTAAAATGTTTCACCTTACACAGCTCCAGAGGAGCACCCGCAATCGCAAGTCGTAGTCCCTTGGTGTTCCGACGCGTGTTCTCCTTTGAGGGGGATCACCACTAGCCGAGGCTCATGCCCTTCTCATAACCAGCTTTTTTTACTTGGTAAGGAAACTACCCCAAAGTCACAACCCCCGCTCTGGAGAGCCCATTCCTAAGCAAAAATCTTCGATCAGTAGGGCGCTTAGGTGTACAGCCTTGAAAATAGAGTTTGTTACATAACCCATCTGGTTTCCTAGCTCAACAAGAGTGGAAGGCTACAGATCGCAGAGTAAAGCACTACGTAACTGGATATAACCAATCGAGGGTGAAGCTCAGCGTATCAAAAACCCTTTATTCCACATTCATCCCCATGAAACCAAGGGAGCTCTAACCAAATTTTCGTGGAAACCATTTTTTTAAGAACTGTCTGCAGTCTGTGTACTGTGGATTTCTACCGAATTTGAAAACAGCCTGGTCACTTTTCTAGGACACATCCATTACCATCCATCAGCCACTGTCCAACCAGGACATCAACACTGTTGACAGAGTGCAAACCACACCACACAACAAAAAGAAAAACGAGCCTCTCCTTCGATCGTCCCACCATCCCCCACCCTGTCCTCCCCCATCGTACGACAAGGACGACAAAATCCAGCGCCAAGAAATACAAGAAAAAAAGTCCTCCGAACATTTCTTTTTAAGTCTCATCCCCAAAATGGAGAAAAAGAACAACTCTTCCTGCACTCACTCCCTAATATGCGTTTCGCAAGTGAATAGCAAGGTCGTTCGAGTGTGCTCAAGCCCAGTCACTGCTGCATCAGTCCACACACAGCAGCCTCACAGGAAATCCTGCTCGCATTTCCTTGGGGGCACTTGTGGGAAAATTAAATTTCCAGAAACTTGCATTCACTAGGAATGTCCTACCCATCACCACCTACCATCCACCATCATCCATCCCACCACAACAGCTGTATACACTTTTCCCCAAAAGGTGGATGAGCGAATGAGCAAGGTTCCTTCATTGAAAGGAACGTGAAACGTGCTTTTGTTCTCCATGCACACAGCTACGCACATACATACATACACGACTGCAAGTGCATGCATGCATGCATGCATAGCTGTTGGACTTTTAAACTATTCCAACATTATTAACATTAAGTGCACACTCGGAGAAATTGCAGATTTTTTTTTTTCCATTTTTCTATTTTCCGTCGTCCTTCTTCGTTTTTCCTGCGGGAAAGGACTCGAAGAGAATTCGTGAGATTTACACATTACGGGGTGTATACAGAAGCAAGAGAGGGTGAATTTGTGGCTTGAACTGAGATTCGAAAATATTACTTCTGTGCGCGTATCCTTCATCCTGAAGGGAATACGGCACACACGGGGGGGATGAGCGAGAAAATTTAGAGCTTAATGCATCGCGTAGATTCTTGTTTTAATGAAGCTGTCGACATTTTTATACTTTAGCTGGATGTGTGTGCATGTACATATGTAATTGAAATTTATGGAATTTTTTGGTTTTATAATGGAATTCGGTTCATGAGTTATTTTTTTGGGCGGAGATACGCGGGAAGATGGCACTGTTTTGCGATGGTTTGGTGTAAGCAGACTGTAGCTGTGGCTTTAAGGACCCAGATACAATTGCTAACCGTCAGTGGTAAACGGCCAACGAAGGCCTCGTAGGAGCAGCATCTCCCGATAGGTGCTGGTCCGCTAAGTAACGAAAAAGTGCCACTGCAGCTATTTCCACCTCCTCGTGGTGCCCAGCTGGGCCCAGCGAGCCTCAATCGTAAAAGAAAACACATTGCTCCGAAACGGATACTACCGCCTCGGACACGGACGGATAATTCGATGACAACCTTTGGCTATCGAACACGGACAACGTTAAGACCCTCCTGGACTCACTCAAGGAAGAGCCTTAGAATGCCAGATTCCTCCAATTGGAGCGCGAATTCGCACGCTAGAAAACAGATATATCCTAGCGCTGAGCGAGATAAGATGGTTCGATGCTGGGGAATACTGTCATGCTTTACTCTGCCAAACCAGCTGGAAGTGCACGGAATACCGGAGTAGGACTGATGCTAACTCCAGCAGCACGAAGTAGCTTTATATCCTGAAAACCACATAATGACCGGATATTAACCGCGAGGTTCCAGAGCAGAGTTAGGAAAGTTACCATCATACAGTGTAGTGCTCTGTTAGGCGCTTTTTATAGCCAGTTAGGCGCCGCCTACAACCAATGGGGACATCGTAATGGTGATGGGCGATCTAAATGCCAAGGTAGGTAGCAACAACACCATGCTTAGACAATTTATGGGAGTTCAGGGCATTGGAGACAACGGTGAGCGGTTTGTAGACTTCGCGCAACACCAACAGCAGCCTAGTCATTGGAAGTACCCTGTTTAAGCACAACACCTGCCACAAGATCAGTTGGGTCAGTGGTCAGATTGACCACATTGTGATCAGCTGCCGCTTTAGAAACTGTCTCCTGGACGGAGACACGGACACTGTCTCCACGGAAACAGACGTGGAGCTGATATCGGGCAAGAGCGAGATCACCATCTTGTGGTAGCTCACTCACGCCTTTGTACTGCATCCGTCAACAGCAACTGCTCAAACCTACCTTACATCACCAGGTTAAGTATCGACAAGCTCAAGGTTCCCCAAGTGCGTCAACAGTTCAGGGACCACCTTGCCTTAGAAGCGGAAGCAATCAGCAGCATAATGCAGGAGAACATGCTTTAGTGACTGGGACACGCAGCTATGTCGGTATTCGACTCTCGATGTCGAACAGGCAGGCTTTCGCCTGCCACGCATAAACACCTTACGGATCATAATCAAGCAATGCGTTGAGTATAGGTCTCCGCTACATTTCAAAGCATATTATAAGGCTACGCACGAAGGTGCTAAGTGTCACGTCATACACAATGGTAAGGTGTCGGAGGATTTTAAAGTCCAAGTAGAGTACCTCAGGGGTGCATACTATCACCACTATTGTTCTTGGTGGTTATCAGCGTTGTACTCCGAGTAGCATTTGCGGAAGGCAACTATGGAATTCCTTGGACTACGACATCTTACCTGAAACACCTAGATTACGCTGACGATGTTTGTCTACTTTCATATCGGACAATGGACCTTCATTTGATGACCCACAATCTAGAAGCTGAGGCAAACAAAGTGGGACTAAAAATAAACACAGCCAAACCAAAAACCTTGAGCACTTCTAGCAACCGCGCTCGAGAAAGTTGACAACCTTCTATACTTAGGAAGTGTAGTCTCGGCTGACGGCGGTGACACCGAACTGGATGTGTGCAGCGGAATTGGGAAAGCCGAAGTTGCGTTCGGAATGCTATCCAGAATCTGTAGAAGCCATGTTATCAGCTTAAGAACTATGTAAGTCGCGACTGTTCAGCTCCAAGGTAGAATCGGTGCTGCTTTATGGGTGCAGTACCTGGAAGGTGGACACCATTAACACGCGCAAGCTGCAAGCCTTCGTAAACAAATGCTTGAGAACCATCTTGAGGATTTTTTGGCCGAACCGCATCTCCAACGAAGAACTTTACCTGAGAACGGGCCAAGAACCTTTAAGCATTACTATACGAAGGAGGAAGTGGCAATAGATTGGACACACCCTGGGGCGCGAAGACAGCTCCACGCCATGCAGTGGAATCCGCTCACCCAGTCAGGCAGAATGGCGGGACGCCCTAGGCAAACGTGGCGCAGAACAGTTGAGGAGAAATCGAGCTCTTTAGGAAAGAGTTGGAGGCAACTCAAATGAGTTGCAGAACTCTGAACAAGATGGCATGGTTGACGCCCTATGCCTGTAGGGTTTTGCTGTCCAGCACCTGGAGTCACTGGGTCACATTTCGCTATGCGATGTGGTGTGATCAGCTTGAGTTTCAAGCTCTTCTGTGCGTCATGGATCTTGTGAACACAGCAGCTTAGAAAGTCCTCAGAGAAGACGTCCTCGCATTTAATGTCCCTATAGCCTCTTATGACTTCAGCTGTGTAAAAACAGGGGAGCGGTCTTCATTGGTTATTAAGTAGATGGTCCATGACCAGTTTAGGTAGTTTGACATCTATAGCTCCCCAAGCTTTAGCCACTGTCTTGCCGTCAGTAGGGAGTTGGTCTACAAGGGCTACTTAAAGCTCGTCTCTGACAACCTCGTTACCACTTCGTGTCGCCTGGGGTTCCGAGGTGGAAGGGTCATTTGGGTTAGGCTTAGCAACTTTGTTCCTTTGAGGATCAGACTTGATTACGTCTTGGGAACGGTTACGCTTTGCCGCCTCACCCTTGACTGGCTGTGGTGTATTACGGTAGTTGATGTACTCAGAAGCCGTGCCGGCCACCTCGTCCTTTGCAATCTTGCCAAAAATGAAGATGGCTTGACGCGCTTTTCCTGCGGTTGCTGGCCGATTTATAGGTTCCTGCGCGGTTTTGTACACTAGGTCGAGTGTTCTGTGCTGCGGTTTTGGAGGATGTGGATGTGCATCTTCCGATAAAATTTTTTTTTTATCGTCTATCTATGGTAGGACCCACGAGTAGCGGGGTGAACACACACAAACATTCGCTATATTTAGGTTGGGCTACTTAATCCGGACGGCCCCTGGAATCCGGATACTACGTTTGTGACTGAGCATTTGAGTTGTGCCCCCGGCCAGGCTTCGTATGACACCAAGAGACCAACACTCTCTACATCATGGTGAGTCAATGTCTTACCGTATGGCAGAAGTATACCAGTTCATGCTTCGAGTCAAGAGCCTTTTTTACATGCACTCGGGTATAAAGGACATTCCGGTCGTTTGTGTAAACTTACTTAAATGTCTTCTGCAAATTTTTCAAAGTCGTATTGGAAATTCATGTACTCGTCCTGCTAACAAGGCGCCGCTCCTATTTGCAAACTCTACGCAGATGTACATATGATTCTATCTGAACCCTCTCTCTCGTCCACCCCTCTTCCCCCGCACATAGCTAACAAACAGACTTTCTGACTTCCCTGGTTCGCATTTATCTGATGCTATGGGCAGGAGAAAGTATCCGGCTTGATGTATCCTTAATTTATATTGTTACCCGGTGTAATTAAAGTGCAATCGAAAGCACAAACAAAAGTCCTTCTTGTGTTTGTTTTTCGAAATACCCCTCTTTGCCTGTAAATACCCCAATGGCAGTGCCATTACATGGTATATCCTTCCATGGTATTTGCTTTCATATCCTATTTTGTTTGTGTACACACATATCTCTCTCTCTGGCTGGCCGTGTATATGTATGTTTTGAATTGCATAATAAAATACTTTTCAAGCGAAAAGCAGACTTACACAGCAGTATTTGTTTGTGTAGTTTTCGAGACTGCAGCTTATCTTGGAAGATGAATGGCCGTATACAAATTGGTTTAGTTTTAGACCTGTTCTGCTGTCTTGTTCTCCTGGTGTAAGGGATTTAGGGTAGGGATATATAAATCAGAGATTACATCGACAGTGTGTGTATGTATTTTCGGGTGGAGGACCTCGTTTTTGCCTGAAATCGAAAATGAAAAGTGCAAATTGAGGATTTGTTTTGACTCGAAAATGGGGTGGTTTATGGTAAAAAATTGAAGGAGGGGGTTGCTACAGCAATTAACTGGAGAGTCCTTGCAGCTGATTGAGTTTGTTTTAAATTTCAAATCGACTTTGGATGGCAATCTTAAGATGGAGAGGGATATGTACGCACGAACTGCATTTGAATTTTGGGCAGTTTTATGGGCTTGATGGGTTAGAAACGTTCTGGAAGCTGGACACAAACATCGATGTATCAACAAATGGAGGACGCAAAAGATGGAAAAGCTATGAATTGGGTCTGGGGATCGTATTATAAAAGGGTGTCAAGTAAGGTTAGGTTTGGGAGTAGGAGAGGTGGAACCGATCCACAACGCCAAACTCACGTCAATGCAGACCCGTTGTGGTACCCATAGGGGAGGTATGTTCCTTGCTCATTGGTTTACCTTGATCTGAAGCTACATATGGTTCAACTTCTTATTTCTCATCAACTTGCAAACCATCTAGTTGATTTGAGGGAGTTCAAGTAGTCGCTCACTTGTCTTCTAGAGGTCTTCTAGGTCCTGAAAAAAGTGTCGCCCGAGAAATTTGTATCTAAGACCTGACAGTTCTGTTTTTTTTCAAAGAAAGACCAAATTCTCGTTTTGGCTGTACCAGTATTGATTACGTCCCTTAGTGTCTTGAACCCTAGTTCATGCTTTAGTATGCAAGGCAGGATGTTTGTCGAGGTGGCCCAGATTGCGAACCTCTTCTAGCCGATGTGTAAGCCTTCGTACTGCGAATAAGGATGTTCTTCAAGAAGACGATGACATTATCGAAGTCATGGAGGAAGGAAGGACAAAAGCTAGTAACTCTGAATAATAACTGGAATGTCATCGACGACTAGATACATTACTTACTTACTTAGTTCAGGTTGAATCTGGGCCTCAACCAACATATGTATGGACTATTTTATAAGGAATATATGGAGCGGTCGAAATACCTGCGTCTGTGACGAAAGCTAGGCTGCGTCTAAAGCTTTGCTCAACTCTTTGAGTTCGGTTGCAAGTCTGAACTGTTTGACTCCAAGGTCACACTGGTATCTTTGGGAATGAGATCTCTGACGACATTGCTAAATAAAGCCAGAACCACACTTGTTTCTTTAGGTGTATCGTGACGCTGACTCTGCAGTCTTATCTCGTGTGTTGTGACTTGTTATCACGCCATAGATACATGTATCTCAAATGGAAAGACAAGGGATAACGTCACAATACAACACACAGCGATACACCACTCGACAAAACTGTGGTTCTAGCTTAAGGCCCAGAGGATAATTTCTCATGACTTGAACCTGTGTTGACTCTTCCCGGTAAGATGCTCGACGCTTGGTTATCTTTTCACCCCAAATGTGTGTGCCACTGCTTTACAGAATCAGGGCAGCTGAAAGGAGTGCTCCCTGATTTTAGAACAAATCAGCGGTTGTCTTGCCTGTCGCTTAACAGATAAGGAACATTCTGGAATTTTAACGAGACACTCTGCCTTTCTGAGACTACAGTTTGCAAATAGAAAAAAATGGGGTTATGCCTCCTGTTAGTATAACAGACAAGTTGCATCTGGCTGCTCCAAAGGGTGCTTCCTATTCTGACAGCAAACATGACGTGTGTAGCAATCGTTTGTAGAATAATTTTACCTTTTAAACTGCTAGACCTTGGTTAGCAATAAGGTACCAAAACACACTGATTGGAGTCTATACTCTGACCTCCTCAGAAGTTCGATAGAACCTACTCCCCCAGTCATTGGCTGAACAAACCTCCACCCAAAACGCACTCCAAAAGCTACAAAGGCTCGCCTGCACTGGTATCACTGGTGCTATGCGTTCGTGCCCTACAGCAGTTCTGGAAGCTTTGTATTAAGGGCGTTATGCTCACTCGGATGAACTTCGCCAGCCCCTTCAAAGCCATTATTCCGGAACGCAGTGTGTGCAGTTATAGGGTTCCAACCTCCTTTAGTTCCCACTCGTTGTGGTACACCGATGGCTCAAAAACAGAAAACGAGGTTGGTGCAAGCATATACAGTCCCAACTTAAAACAAACAGTTTCTCTGGGCTGCTCCACATCTGTCTTTCAAGCCGAGGTTTTTGCCATTGAGCTATGTGCCAGAGAGTTCATCAGACACAACCTCCGTAGAAAACAGATTGTCATCTTTTCCGACAGTCAGGCGGCGATAAAGGCTCTGAACTCCTTTTGTTTAGAGTTCAAGCTCGTCTGGAGCTACCTGTATGCTCTGAAGCAGCTCGCTGCTCATAATCGAATCACAATTCATTGGGTTCCAGGGCATGAGGGAATAGAGAGCAATGAAATCGCTGATGAGCTAGCCAGACTACGATTGCAATTTTCATTCATTGGCCCGTCTCCGTGTTGCGGTTTACCCACCAGCCACACAAAAATGGAGCTCAACCCATGGGATCATCAAGAGAGACTCTCTAAATGGAACTCAACAACTGGGCTACGTCAAGCCAAGAGATTCATCAATGCTTCCGATAGCAAGGGAAGTCGGGAAATTCTCGCAACATGCATGATCCTAAGCTCCTCACGGACTTCCTCACCGGACACTGTTCACTCAACTACCATCTCCACAAGATGGGCATAAGTCCTACGGCCATGTGTCGATTTTGTCTGGAAGATCAGGAGGCTACGGAGCATATCCCGCAATGGCTCGAAGGACAGAGTTCAGTTCCCCAAAAACAGTCAACCAGTCACCCACAAAAACGATCCTTGTTCCTTCACCACCTTGATTTTTGCTCGGGATAAATACTCTCTCCTTTACTAGGTGAACCTAGGGATAGGTCTCTCTAGGTTGCACCGCTCGTCTGGCCTTCCCAGGGATAGGCAGAAGGCCCCTTAGGCACCCTCCGGCTTTTGCCGCGAAGAAAGCAATTCTTATTGGTATCCTAAGGCATACGTTAAAAAAGGAGGCGCACATTTGAAATTAAAAAAAAAAAAAAAATAAACAACGCCCCTTAAATTACTAAGATTAATGATACCAGAAACAACACCTCATCAAAGCCGCATTACATTTGCCTCCCATCCATCTCCACCCCAAACGGCCATATTTCAAAACGTACCCAGGATGTCCCAAACGATGTCAAAGAGAAGACTTAAAAAAAAAAACGTTAAATTAAGTTTAAGAAATTAAAAAAACACATCAAAATGACTCCATTAATCACAGTAATGCGTTTCGGAACTATTTGCCAGCGGGACCGCAAATATAACCAAAACAAGACACCAGTCCCCCACCCGCAAAACGCAATTAGTGAAAAATCCCCGTCACCGTGTCAACCCATGGAAACACCCTCGCACCCATCCAGCCAGCCCGACACGACCTCCTTTTCGTCACCATAAGTCATATTAAAAAATTACATTTTCCAGCAGCACCGTTCGTCACTCGAAATTTTAAGCTAAAACCACCTTTCGCTCGTGTACCTTGGAATACACGCTGATGGTAGCACTCTAGACAAAGTGATGTTGCGCGGTGGCTAGAGATAGGATTCCCTGAATGGGTTTTCGGTGTGCGAAGGTACGATGCCGACGACGACGACGAGCACGACGAAAAAAAAAACGAAACCACTATTCTGGTGCATAAATAATTACTCAAGGCGACCACAAAACGGAGCGCACCACCCCCGCATCCCTACCCCCACCAGGACCCACCAGGATTACCGCCGGCGAAGCGAAACCATGAAAATGAAATTTTCAAGAAAATTGAGAAACAAAATTCCATAAACGGAATATCCTTTGCAAGATACCAAAACACAAGTGCCGCATCGACCTCTGAGTTGTTGCTTCCAGCAAGAGGCATCCTAGCCAGCGGCTGAAGTCAGCTCTGTCGTCATCTTTTGCCCGTTGTCAGTTGGTAGGTTAACGCAAGCGTTGTTGAACCCATGGTCGTGGTTGAAAATATCCTTGGAAAAATCTCTGGAGTGAAAAGGAGCTACAAAGGAGGCGGTAGGTGCGGTGTGAAGCTTCCATTTTGAATTCAGTAAAAAGGATTGCTGCGGTTCCGCTTTTGAATAATTACAATCGCACGGAGAATGGGTCACATGATCAGGACGGATACTTGTAGGAATTTGGATTAGTGATAAAGGATTGGAGATGGTTTCCTTGGCAAAAGGTGACGGGGTACAGTCTTAGGGAAATGCTCACTAACTCTGATGGTGGTATCCCAGGTATTTGAGTCTCTATTCAATACAGAAAGCCACTAGTCTTTCGAGACCTGATGAAAATTGGGAAGGTATGTTCAACTACTTACTTACTTAACGGGCTTCCAACCCGTGGAGGGTCCCTGCCTGAGACACAGCAGCCTTCCATCTTCTTCGATCCTGGGCACGCTGCTTCCAGTTTTACAGACCAAGCGCTCTGGCATCCGCGATAGCTTGGTCCTTAAAAAGGAGGTTCGGTCTTCCTTGTCAACTCAAACCTGGGGGCTGGGATTCGAAGATCCTCTTAGCTGGAGTACTATTGTCCATTCGCTCGATGTGGCCGAGCCAGTGCAGTCGACGTGGTATGTTCAAGGCCAGGCGAAATTGCATCATTGCCTCCTCGTGGTGCCCGCAGAAACCAATTTTATACGATAATGGTCTAACGATGCTGAATTGGCAATGCAGTGCGTAGCTAAGGGCTCGGATATGCAGAAGGATAAGACCCGTCTTAGAAGTCTAGCAAGAGTCTCTTAGAAAGAGGACACGGCGCGAAAGAGTTTTTCGGATGGAATCAACGGAGACGTCAACAGACTAGGAAACACCCTTTATGAGCTACTTTTACATAGTACCAGCCAAGGTCTGTAAGGACTTTCAGAGACTGAGACAGGGTGTTGGAAACGAATTGGTGGCGGATAAACCCTTAATGTGAAAACGTCAGCACTCGCATCGCCGAGAAATGGGCTATTGGCTTCCACTTTATGCGTCCCGTTGCCCTATGGGTTCTAATAATAAGACCCTACTTCGAAATACTAAGGAGACTCTAAATAAGACCTTAGTTATCCCAGTGAAGGAAGATGTCCTTGGTCGTTTCGAGGCGAAAAATTATTCGAAATTCGGAAAAGTTATACAGGTCCTGCGTAGGACTTTTGGTTGCACAGAGAGCAAAAAGCAGCCTCATATGTTGGAAAGCTTACAGTGTTCGGATACTGACGGCCAGATTTCAAAGTATGCTGAGGCCGAAAAGGACAATTGTTGCTCTCAACTAGGCGTCGCCCACAACTTCGGGACTCCTAGTTCACCGGTAATTCAGGACCATTTTGCCAGAGAAGCAGAAACAATCAGCAGCTCCAACGCAAGAAGACATGGATGGACATTGAAAGGAATGGCCAGTGGATGCTCCAGCAGATACCATGAGACGGATCGCTGAGAGTATCTTCCTTAAGGCTCGGATTGCAGCGGCGTCAGTAGTATCGAAACTCGAGCAAGAAGCCCAGCACCGTGTGAAGAGAAAGGAAGTGCAGCTTAGTGTCAAATATGACAAGCGTTGGCCTCGAAGGCTGAAGAAGCAACTAGGATGTGTGCCAGCAGGAGGCAGGTAGGTAGGTCTAAACTACATCCAGAGAAAGGTTTAGATGGAAGTCTGATGAGTTCGGATGGGGATCGGATGGAGGGAATGTATTAAATAATTTAGACGACAGTGTCATGGTCCTGAATTCCAACAGCAAGCCGATCTGCCGCCAATACAGAGATAGTAATCGCTATCAGATCCCTAAAGCGGCAGGTATGGATGGTACCCTTCCGAGCTTTCGCAAACGGCGCCAACTACATCGGCAGAGCTACTCCACCCGCTCATATTTAGAGGTTGGAAGAATGAGCGACTCCCAGAGGAGTGGAAAAGCTGCCAAAAAGGGGCCGTGTCATCAAACGCGGGAACGGTAGAGGAATTCTAGAGCAGATAAGAGAGCACATGGACTCAACACTGGATGTCGAAGAGGCAGGCTCTCGTGCTGGATTCTCTTGGGTATACCGCATCATTACCTTGCAGATCATCATGGGGTAATGCGTCAAGTTCAGGTCTCCGCTTCATCTACTGTTCATCGTCTGAAAAGGTTTTCGACAGTCCTGTCCTAGTGGTCATCAGCTCTGCTGCGTTCGGAATATGGAAAAGCAGTATTTTCGGCACCAAAACCAAGCTACGACTGTTCAGATCCACGTAGAATCAGTACAACTATACGGGTTGGAGGGTAACCAACACCGTTACTCGAAGGCTGCAAACCTTGGTTAATAGATGTCTACGTAACATCTTAAGGATATTTTGGCAGACCCGTGTGTCCAACGAGCAGCTACATTTGAGAATGGATACCTATAGACGTCACCAAGCGGAGGAAGAAGTGGCAATGGATTGGTCATACTTTACGGTGTGCAAATAGCTTCATGCAGTGGAATCCATTCACTTAGTCAGTGAGAAGAGTTGGGCGGCCTAAGCAAAGATGACCAAGAACGGTCAAGGAGAACCCAAGGTTACTGGGAAAGAGCTGGAAAAAGCTGAAACAAATTGCAGAAATCCTAATAAGATGCAGGCGTTGTTCACCCCTATGCCTCTCTAGGGGTTACAGGACCCCAGAAAATATAGGTATCGTCCTGCGTATTGGGACTCCAAGTCGCAGAGTCATCGAATCCAAATAGGATCAAGAACGCCACAGAATAATGCCTTCACATAATTTGCTTTGGATTCGAAATGCTTATCGTCTTCTTAGTTCAAAATTTTTGGCTCAAAAACTGTTGCCATCTACGACTGGATGAACGAAAGGACCTGGCTTAATATATTCGGTGGTTATGGCTTCACATATTTGTGCAGTGGAAAAGGTGCAAATAGTTAATTCGAGCTTGGCAACCCTAGGCTTGAGTTTTCAATAAAATCGCTTAGCTAAGCGTTTGTGTAGGTAGCTTGGTGTTACTCTGTGCTTCAGTCTACAGGCTTCGTCATATAGTCCAGTCATTCGATAACTGCCCCATTTGCGCATTCTAAGTGGGTTGTGATTTCCATCTACTATTGCACACCATCTAAGGCTGGTCCTTTCTCTAATGTGTTTTCTCTAATGTGTAGGATTCGAAGATTCTGCGATTCATGGGTACCTACCTGTCCGAGTTTAAAAATTTGGTCAGCTATGAATTTTTTCGGCCTTAAGGATAGGGGCCGATCGGATTGTTGACATTTGGTTTCATGTATTCCCTCAACATGACAGATAAAATCTTCTTTGTGACGTTAACGAGACTGATACCTCTGTAATTGACGCAGTTGAGGGGGTCTCCTTTCTTGGGGAAGGCCAATCCGTGCTGAAATTCCATTTATCAAACCTACCCTCGTTCCAGATTGTTTAAATGAGTAGATGTATGCTCTCCTCCAGGTCATTTCCAGCTTCTTTAAATAGGACGGCTGCCAAGCTGTCAGGGTCAGCAGCCTTGTTGGTCCGAAGTTTGGTCAGATACCATCGTCTAGATTGATGGGTTCAGTCATGTTGGTCCTCGTCTGTAGAAATAGTTTTCTAATATTCTCTCTTGGAATCCACTCAGGACCCATTTACATAGATAGATTTATGGGTGTAAGCGCACTGCGACCTTTTAGATCTACTGTGCTCCCCGTCGATAAGATACTCGACTTAGAGCACCTCCTCCAATTTCCTTGATGAACCGGAGTATCTTGATTGGATCTAGAAATAATAGATTTTCTTCGGATTGTTGATAGGCATCCAGGTGTTTCCTTCTTTCGTGGATCAATGCTCCACATTCTTTAAGAAGGTGCAGAATCTACATTCTCCGCGTTGCTCTATACCCATTTTCCTGAGGTGTTCCTTAAGTCTACAGTGACCCGTTAGGAAGCCTGTGAGGACCCTTTTTCTTTTCCGTTTATAATTCCCGAGAAGTTCTTTGGCCTGTCTCAATTTTTTGTTTCTTCCCAAAGTTTGATTCTTTTGCAATCCTCTTCCTTCTACACCTCCCTCCGTATCGTGTGTGGTCCGAGCCCGCAGAATGGCTCCGGACTGGTAAAAGTAGTCTCCGAACCTTTTCTAGGTAGTTCATCAGCTGCTTCATTTCCCTCTACTCCGACGTGACCTGGTACCCAGTAGAGAGTGACTCTGTTGGTTTCACTCAGTTGGTTTAGCTTGGTTAGGCACTCCCACACAAGTGTAGACCTGATAACATGGGAGCTTAACGCCTTAATGGCGGCCTGTCTATCCGACAGTATCGCGATGTCTTGCCCCCGATACTTCTTACTGAGGTTGAATTGGGCGCATCTTTCAATGGCGTAGACCTCTGCTTGAAAGATACTGGGGTATGTTCCCATGGCTTCCGAGTACTCGATTCTGGGCCCGTGTACACGTTCTCCAGTACCTGGGGATATTTTGGATCCATCCGTGTACCACTTTATTTCACCATTCCATTCACTCTTGCTGCTCAGCTTCAAGTTGAATGTCCTTTCGAAGCAGTAACTCTTGACCGTATCATCTCTGGTCCTGTCCAGAAGCGGAACTGATTTGGAAAGTAGTTGTCGCTGTTTGTGAGCGATGCATTTTCATTTTCCAACGCCCTCTTTGATTATTCTCAGAATGGTTTCTTTTGCAATTCTTTTTAGCACTAAGTGTAGAGCAGTAAGTCCTAATAACACTTCCAGTGCCGCTGTGGGACAGGTTCTCATAGCCCCTGTTATGCAGACGCAAGCTAGCCTTTGTACTTTGCCAAGGGTTTTCCTTGTTTTGTTCAGCCTATTAGCCCAGGCCAGACCTCCGTATGTTACAATAGGCCTGACCATCATACATCCCCAGGATTTGCCTGAGATGTTTCTGCACACCATCCGACCCTATACGCGTGTTGATTATGGTGGAGAGGTATTCTCTCTAGCACCGTCATTCTTATATAGTTGTCTATGACCTTTTCCATTGTTTTTAATATGATTGAGTTCAAACTGATTGGTCTAAAGGATTTGGGTGATGTGGTGTCTTTTTTTCCCACTTCTACACATTCTCGGTATGTACCCGAGAGCTAGACTACTTCTAATTATTGGGAGGAGGTGTGGCAAGATTAGTTCCTGTCCTTTTGTAGAAGGGCAGGGAATAAGCCGTCGACTCCCGGTGCTTTGTAAGGCTGGAAGGTTTTCAATGCCCATTCAAGCCGTTGCACTGTACAGATGCTGATAGCCTGTGTCTGTGTTGTTGGAATCTGTGCTACCTGGAAAGTGTGTTTCGAGTAGGAGAAGAGCTCTCTGCTCTTCGTTTTCACCCAAAGTTACACCGATCAAGCCATCAGCTGTAGCATGATGGATATCTACATTCCTATCTTGACTGGCGTGAGTTTATGTTGGCCGCTTGGAAGGCTATAACGTGGTCAAATAAGGACGATTCTCCTGATCAATAAGTCCTCGTGTCCCTTTATGAATATTGAGGCGGGAAAACCATGTGCTGACCATAGTTACGCTTCGCCTGCAGTAAGGTCAACTAGCCTAACTCCATTACCACACGATGTGGCATAGTTGTCCATCCTACCGCATTCCTCATACGTACGTACGTGTCGTCGAGAAGCTCGTAACGTCTTGGCAGCCTCGTTTTTTTTATCCTTGTTGGGGCGTCAACAAGATGCGTTCACTTGATAAGATAGGAGTTGTTATACGCTATTCACATACGTTTTTGAATGCTCAAAACTGCTAGGTCCTAGGCCTATTGTATATAGTGAATCCTGTCTTCCGTCTTCAACTTTGTTGCTGAATTTACAGACCAAATTTTCGACAGTAAGTCCCTTCAGTTGACAGGTCTGTAAGCTTCTACTTATAGCTGTCAACGAATGCGGTAGAAATTTAAATTAAAGGAAAACTAGGTCACCGTTCTTCGCCTGTATACAGGACATAAACTCCTTCAATGCAGCCTCACTTTCACAAGATTGCGCAATTTTTAATCATGACAATTGCACCCCAACTCTCTGCATCCTTCTGGTGAACTGCAAATAACCTCCCATAGCACTATACATCCCGACTTTAATTACACCAAAGAGTTGAACAATTCGTTGGTCTTGCACCTGCTACTGCTGCACTTCGCCAACTTTAATTTGGCATCCTCCCTTGCGTTGCCATGCTCCCGCGTTAATCCCTTCTAAAATTGACTGCAAATTTCGTCCCAAAAAAGGAAAACTACATCACAATGTAAAAAGTCAATTCACCGGCTCCACACGATAAACAAAACATTCGCGCTACATCCTGGCCAGGCCACCCACCATCAGTGCCACCTACCACGCAAAGGATTTCGCAAAAGTTTTTTTTTTTTTTGCAGCAGTCTCTTCTACCGTTTTGCATGGTTATTGTGCTTAAATGAGCTTAATAAAGTGTTGTTGTGTCCTGTTTTTAGTGTTTTTTATTGTGACTCCTTGCCAGGGACGAACTGTGTGCATAGGGGGGAGGGGGTGGTTCTTACTCCTTTTGTGCACGCTAAATCGGTGATGGTTGTCCGCAGCTTTTCATTATTGCACTCATACCATACTTTCCTTCTCTCCTTCTCGGCTCACCGCATTTTTCCCCTTGAACAGTCAAGGATAATGAATGCTAAAGATTCAAAAGGATGTTTTTATGTACTAAAAACTTATCCTCGTCCTCGTGCTATAGTGCGAGTAGAATAGCCGTCGAAATGGAGAAAGTTTTCATCTTGAAAGTGCAATTCTATGTCCTGTATGTGCTCGTAAAGCTGTTGCATTGGCTTCTTGGGCGGTGGTTGTTGGTTCAAAAACCTCCTGCAAAATCGCAGCCACACTCAAAGGACATTTGTAGTCGAGTCGTTTATTTTGTTCTCTTATTGTAATGAGAGACATTTGCAAAAAAAAGTTTTCGTAGAAGAAAAGTTTGTTTTTCTTTTTTCCTTCCTTTGTTTATGAGAGACAGTAGGATATAAAGGACATTTCTCTTGTAAGAGGGGGACGATTTGTAAAACAAAAGGCCAAGAACCACATTAAAAGTTGTAAGGACGGTTGGCGAAGAGGACGATGAAACAAATAAAGCGACCATCTAAGCAGAACTGTGAAATTGTATCTGGTGACCTTGTGCAAGGAGTCTTCTGCTTAAACAAATCGTGATCCTTAATCAGTTCGAGGATCTCTATTTAAAATTCCATGAATGTGAAGTGAAAAAGTGAAGTTTTCCTCGTTTTACTGTAATCCTACCGAGTTACTTGCTTGTAATTCGCTTAATGCTCTTGGATGTGTATCCTGAAAGAAACTCTGGCTAAAGGAGGACGCTACGATTTTTGTTCGCTCCTCTTTCGGCAGGTAACAGCCAGCAATGTGTGGGTGTGATAATCAAAATTAATGGCAGTATGAGTGAGTAGCTAATCTACACCGGAGAAGAGAAAAAACAAAAATCGCAAAAAGGATGGCAAGAGGGGAAGCCTCCAAAAGAAACGAATAAAAGGACGAACATAGAATAATGACTTGCTTCTTAGCGCTAGTATGGTGGTATAGCCTGCTTGGTGGGACATAATTAAGTGATGTAACTTTGGGGTCCTTATGGGAGGTTCACTAACAAGTAACTGTGTATGGAATTTCAATTTTTTTTTTTTTTTCGCCGCTTATTTTGGGGTAATTTTGAAGACTATCGGGGACGAAGTCATGGTGTCCTTTTCAATACTAATGAAGGAAGATTATTGTGGCTAGCTTTAGGGGTGTGGTACTGATTAACTTCGAAAATTTGTGCGAAGCAGGGGCGAGTTAATTTGCTGTCTAGAGGAGGGCAGTTGAACCGTTCAATTGATTTGTCTGCGGACTGGACTCCTAATAAATTTTGAATCCTTACAAGCCTGTGTGGGGGTTTTGTTATTAATACCTGAGTTGCGAAATTTATTATGTTCTTGTTGCGATCGGGTCTTTTATTAGGACTGTCCACCTAACTGGCTGGATGTAGAGAACGGGAAGTGCGGTGCTAGCGAGCCACAAAGCGAAATAATTCAACAGAGCTGAAAAGGAGTCCTGACTAGCTGGGACTAGTCTAAATGGACTTAAAGCCATCCTCGATGTGTTCGGAACTCAGTCAGCCTTCAGTTGAGCATACCAAGTTAGTTGGGGTCCCCTTCTACTTGTGGACTCAGTTGGGCGGAAGAGTTACCCTCTGAGTTTTGGAAAACAATGGAAGACATCGGGTCTAGATGGCTTATGATTCTTATCTCCAAACTCATGAGAGGAAATGGGCCAATGGGGCTCTGGCACGGGACCCTAGAAGTCTGATCTGGTACACTGATGGATCGAAAATGGAATTTGGAGTTGGAGCTGGTGTCTTTGGACCCAACACCAAACTGTCCGTACCCATGGGAAGATGTCCCTCGGTATTCCAGGCAGAAGTACATGCCATTGACATCTGAGCCGACTTAATATCCAGAAAAGGTATTAAAGGCGCCAGAATTATTATCCTTTCGGATAGCCAAGCAGCATTACAAGCACTGTCTTCCAACATGTTGGACTCTATGACAGTTAAATGCTGCCACGATGCCTTACAGGCCCTAGGCAGATACAACAAGGTCAAACTTGGATGGGTACCTGGTCACCAGGGTATTGCAGGCAACGAATCGGCGGATGAACTAGCAAGGGCTGGATCAGAATCCGTGTTCTTAGGACCAGAACCGTTTTGCAGAGTCAACTGGGCTTCTGCCTTAGGACAATTAAACGACTGGGAACATCAACTTCGTCTAAACCACTGGGAAAATGTCCCTGGTCTGAGACAATCCAAACGCTTAATTAAACCTTGCTCCTACAAGGAAATCCTTAACCTAGATAAGGAAAGCATTAGGAAGCTGACGGGCTTCCTAACTGGCCACTGCGGCCTGAGATACCACCTTAACAAAATGGATATTTGCCAGAACAAGGATTGTCGATTCTGCCTCGAGGAAGATGAAACATCCGAACACATTCTTTGCGAATGCCCGGCACTACATTGGTTAAGGATACGTACTCTCGACAGGGAGATACTTACTTCAGTGGAACTCAAGGGATCCGCTACCATGGATGTACTTGCCTTCATAAGGGAGGTAGTACGTCTCTTGGATTAACTCCAACCCCTCGATACAATAGATCTTTTAGGTCGCAGTGCCGATGCCATGCGGGCAAGGGTTGTACTAGAGGGAAAAAAAAAAAAAAAACTCATGGGAGGAGTTCCAATGATATGGGTGGCGCTTAGAAATCGAGGAGTTCCAGAACCCTACGTACAGATGATCATGAACATGTATGACGGAGCAAAGACAAGAGTAAGCTGCCCCGCCGGAGTCACCGAAGAGTTCGCAATTAAAGTCGGTGTGCACCAGGGAAGCGTCTTAGGACCATTACTACTTATTGCAGTCCTGGATTATATGCTTGAAGGGAAATTGACGGACCGCAAAATTCATCAGTTATTCTTTGCTGACGATGGAGCTATCATAAGTGAGGATCAAACGTCCCTGCAACGAGCACTTGGTGTATGGGTGGATGTGGATTTATAGTCCAAGAAAGACAGAGTACCTGTACTGCCCATTCGATGATCCACTCCGACCTAGTCCAGACATTTATTTAAATGGAAAAGTGATTTCCAAGTGCGAAAGGTTCAAGCAGAGTGGATGAACGCTGCTTTCTTCTGTAACTGGAAAATGTCCCCTAAGCTGAAAGAAAGTCCTTACACTGAAGTTGTTCATCCAGCGCCCACATCGTTCGTAATGCAGGACAATGTACAAAAAGGTTCGCATGACAGCAGGAGTATCGAACTTGATCGAACTAGAAGTTCGCAGATCCGAGGAAGCCTACACGTCAAAGAACCCATCTCAAAAAAAAAATTGGAGCACGACCGGCTTATTTGGTTTGCCATGTTCAAAGGAGGGATCCTACGATTCCTGTCACGGTAGAGAGGCAGGGAAAAAAACTCCTGGATCACACAAATGCACAAACAGCAGCATTTGATTGGACTCAGTGCCGAAGTGATCCGAAACCGGGAGGTCTGCAGACACTTTCCGAGGTCGAATCGGCGAATCCCACAGGCGGACCAGTGCGGATGCAGTAAAGTTGGGGAGTTATGATCTCTATAAGCCTGATCATAACCTCGCTGAACAAAAGGAAAAAGGAAGAAGAATGGGGTCATGCGAATAATCCTGGCGACGCTCTAAACGCCTTGTTCGATGTGAAGCAGAAAATAAGGATTAAATGAGAAGATCTAAGCAATCTGTCTTGATCCTCATACACATCCACGTCCTTGTTTTCAACTTCATCTACTTCATTTTTGTTTGCATCCTTTTCGCTCCCTGTACCAATTCATCCGTCTACCTTCCTATAAACGCATCTGACTTCCTTCCCTCCCACCTATCTATAGTCTGTTGTGATGTAGTTGATGAGCGAAATTGAGATGTCTTGACCTGCATCCTTGCATTAATTAAGAACGGCTTCCTTCAGTACTGCACTCTGCTCTAAAGGACGCCGGAAAGATCTTAGAATCGCGCTTGTCTCGAGCGGATTCATTTTCATTAAATAATTAAATTCTCTGCCCCCCTCTTTACAGGACGCTGACGTTCCTGCTTTGCTCCTTTCAAAGCTAATTAACATACTTTTAATCAAAACCACAGACGCACGTAACATCATAAGTAACTTTCTTCCACCCCAACACATACATGCACACACACAGATAAACGAGTCAGTTCATAGCTTTTTCTTTAACACTTCAAAAAAGATTTTCTACGGGTTTTGAGATTCCATATCCTTTTGCAACATCCTTCACGGATTTCCATTTTTCTCTCGTTGTGTATGTGCCTTTGAGCCAGACACTGGCACACGTTCGTATCATATTTGATAGAGTGTTGTTGCCCCTGGAATAGTGGGCTTATTTGAGCATCGTAACCACAGATGGAACCACATCTAGTGTTGCTCCTTCCCATTCACTGACACTCACGTAGGCTAAGAAAGTGACGTGAGTGAGTTGGCACGAAGGTGGAGTGGAGTGGTGACTGACTGAAGTGATGAACATGATGTTGAACGTAAAAATTAAATCATGCGAATCATGTTCCTTGTACCGATTCTCTAGCTGTTTTTTTTTTTTTTACTCGTATTTCCCGCCTTTGGTCCTTTTGTCTCAGAGACAGAGAGAAAGATCATATGTACGTGCCGACCCACATACTGCAGAGAAAGGAGTCTGTTGCTAGTGGGTTGTGAAGTATCTATTATTTACTCATATAGAATGCACATCCTTTTTTTTTTTGTTGGAATTAACTAAGTTTTCTCTCCGCATCACTAACGCACACCAACAAATGAAGGATTTATATTCGTGAGACTTATTGAAATGTGTGTAGTGCATGCACACTTGGTTGCAGGACGAAACTAATGCAGGCATGTGTGTGAGTGATGATAACAGAAGAAGCAAATGCAAATTTCCCAAAAGGCACATAAGTAAGTAAAAGATATCCTGTCAACTGGAAGAAATTAATATTCACTTCGGATGCAGTCTTGTAGCTTCGAGAGAAGCTGTAGCAGCAGAACGGGGAGTGAGGCTCCTGGTGGCTACCATGTCTGCATTTGGAAGGCAATATGTAGCGCATGGTAGTACCGTAATTATTATTTTCAAAAACCGCGTTTTCTGGTGTTGATTTCCGCTGCCATTGTGCGTTGTAAAACGAGTGTGATTCTTAGTATTTTCGTCCATCACGACAAGGAATGGGTACAGTGGGTCAAGAAAGTGTGAAGTGCGGTTGGTAGCTGAAAAAATGAGAGAGCACGCGGGTTGGAATCTGGCCGCTTCCACTGGAAGTTATGAAGTCAAAACGTTGCTTCTAAATAGAAACTTATGTCTAGAGTCCCTTAGGAAATGTGATTACTGGTCTGTTCGACAGATTTCTACGGTGCCAGACTAATGACAGCGTCTTAAGAGAGGTCCCACAGGTGTCTATGATAGGACCATAACTGTACAACACTGTGTATAATGAAGAAGATTTAGAGTCGCCGCGAAATTCTTGAATGAATTACAACAGACTTGTTACGAGACTACATCGTGGTGACAGTTAGTCTGAATAGGCATGGCTAAGTGTCAAACAGTACCAGTTTTAGTCAGCATAGGACCGCTAGAGTGATCATTACAGAGTCGTGAGGGTATTCTCTATAATTTGCAGCTTTTACCATGCAATGCAGGAACCCCATGTCCAAGGGTCATCAGATTATTCTCCTTCCATCACCATTTCCTTCTTTGACGAGGAAAAGGCTATTTAGCGAGGTCCTCGTTGCTTGATGGCCTTGCTCGATGAGAGTGATTCAGGGCACAATATCACAGGTGGAAGTAAGCTTGGCAAGAGACTTGTACATAGTCCCGCAGGGATAGTAGAGTAGGCTTTTAGCCAAATAAAGCTTATCGTTCTTTTGGAGTCAAGACTCTCAAAGGGTACACAACAGAAAATTGGACAGATCGAATCCTAGCAATTGGATCATCAGCACTACTCCTTTTTGTCCGAGTCAACGCAGGGCGCTGGTTAACCCTTTTACCCCTTAGTAGAATGTAAAATCAACATTTCTCCGTCTCTGGTCGAAAGACTTCAATGTGTCTTGCCTGGGTGCTACGTTGCACTGGAATCCAGGAAAATTAAATCAGGAGAATTGACTGCGGACAACCTGCAGGTTGTTGCACTTGAATGATACACTCATCAACGCTGCATCTGTATTTTCTCGCAGCAAGTGGCACATTCCTTGAGACGAGGTAAGGTTAGGTTGGGTATACGAGTGCCCTAGTTGACAGGAGGCTCTGACCGACCCTTGATCATTGAGGACCTTAAATTCATTACTGATGGCTGAACTACGTGTGTAAATCTCAGAAGTTTCTTCAGCTCAATTATTCTTAGATCACCCAGCTCCGCAGGAAAGTAGCTCCCAAGAATGTTCTTCCTTTTGGTGGTTAGTGCTGGACAATCGGATAGCAAGTGGCGAATGGATTCTGTTTCCTCTTCGTCCCTGCAGTTCCCGACAAAAGTCGTTGTAGTCCTAGCCCTGCCGCATGATTGCCTATCACCGTCACGACGCCGACAGCTATTCGAATGTCGAATATCCCTGCCACTGAGTTTCATGAGATTTGCGGATCTCTTTTTTCCATAGACTGGCCACAACGATTTGGCTTATCTTTCTCGTTGGACTCAATGTCTAACTTTCTGTTCAAGGTGCTAAGCCAAGGAGGTGAGAGCTGATGATCTACGTTCTTTATCGCTGCAGTATCGGGAAAGAATACTTTTAAGTAAGGTGTCCGCATGGTTAGTACAATAGACGAGTAGTGGAGTCTCAGGGAATCAGTAGGTAGTAGCGAAAGAAAAGATTCCGCCACCAGAACCCCTTTAGTCTAAATATCATCATTAAGAGCTGCAACTCTAAGTACATCAGAACGAAGGATAATTATATGCCAGGGCCTTATTTAGAGACAATACACCCAACGGGATAGCTTTTAAAGTCCAATAGTATCGAAACAGGATTGAACTAATGTGTGTTAGCCTGCGGATTACTACTTAAAAAGTAAAGCTTTGGTGGGTCATATATATGAGGGCAACGAATCTGTAGATCTGCTAGCCTGGGAAAGGTCTCTACATTGGACCTGAACCCCATTTTCCGAATCTCTGATTCTGCTTTCAAAAACACGCTGCTCAGAGAGGAAAGCAATGTGTTCAGACGCCACTGGTATAACATTCAAGGACTTAGAGGCTAAAAGAACCGTCAGACCTTTTCCCAAGAGATGACATAAGAAGCCCTGTGAGCCTTCTTTCCGGTGACTGTCAGCTCAAGTATCACCTCCATAAAATGAGCATCGCTGAGGATACCATCTGCCACATCTGTCTAGAAGACGACGGAATCGCTTTACACATTCTATGTGAGTGTGAGACTCTGTGCAATACTAGAAGACGCATTTTTCGTAGAGAACTCATCTCTCAAATTATTCTGAGGACCTCCTCCTAAGGACCAATTCTTGCCTTCATTAGGAAAGTGGAACTCCTGTTGGAATAATATTGACATCTGGTACAAGGAAGATCCTTAATCGCAGTGCAGTATGAGCAAAATTCGAAAAAAAACATTTGTGTCCCCTCTGTATCCTTTCTTGCCCTCCACACTGTACCCATAAATCAATGAGGCCATCTTTCCCCCCTTAAGAAGCGGCACCCTTGGATTCCATGCTCAACTTTTAGGGGAACAACATTGTTTCCCATTTGTAAAGCCCCATTCCCCCACCCCATCCACCCCCCTTTGGCAAATATGCGCGACTTACGCGAATGGCATCGCATATGATTTGGTTTTGTGGGAGCCAAAATGACGTGAATATCCTAGCGAATTCCATTTTAGATTTCAGCGCGTTAATCCACGTCTTTTTGTGTCTTCCTCGTGCGACGAACAAGAATAAGGATCTAGCGCCAATGCACCGATGTTTGTTGTCATGGAGCTTGTTACATTCAAGTTTTTTCAGCTCATACCGACGATGGTGGTTAGGGGTGTATGCTGTGGTCTTGTTCTCGAATGCAAATTGGGTGGAAGTGCTAAGTTTTGTATAATTTCCAAGTCAAATGGTGGGAAAGGATATGTGCTGAGCGACTGTGGCAGACGAACGGAGGGATTGCTAGAGTGTGCCAGGAGAGGGAGGGTAGAGGCCGATGGTGGGGGAGGTAGATAATTGAAACTTGTTTGCGGGTTGCAGCTTTATGTGTATGGCGGTGTACACACAATTTGCAGTTTGATTCGTTTTTAATGAATGCCATGCATGTTTGCCCAAGTGGTCGGGTGTGGTATGAAGGATGAACTAAGAGGACGCATTGTAGTTTCACATGGAATACCAATGACATCTGGGGGTTGGGGGTGCTCACCTACTTATGAGAACCGATATTTTATGAGAGACAGAGAGAGTGAGTAATTAAGTAAATTAAGTTGTGAGTAATTCAAGGAACAGAACACGTCGGAAACACATAATTAGAACTCGACTAATGATGAAGAGCTCAGGTGGATGGAAAGTAGTGTGCTGGGATTTGGATAATAATTCTATTTCTGAATTTTTGGTTTAATCAAATCTTAAATAATTTATTATTCCCACAGGAGAGGGTGGATATTCGCTGTTAGCTACGAGATGCTTTGCCAAATGATGGAAATTCCTAGGAAGGGATGTAACAAATCAAACGTGGCATCCTGCGTCTGAAAGTGTCTTATGAATTACCGGTTCCGAAATTTTTAGAGCCAAAAATGGTTTGATGCGGTGGAGGAAACTAATTTCGCCTGAAGAGGGACGAATTGCAGTTTTTTCCTAATTGAATCACTGCCCGTAACGCTGACAATGTGACCGAAAGATCGACTGTATCGAAAGAGTGGAATTACCCTAAAAAAAATTACTCCACTGGAATACTCAGACGCAACTGATCCTTTGTACTACCAGGAAGCAAGACCCAGTATTACCCATTTTGCTGGAATTTTTTCGGCTTCCAGAGAAAGCTGAGAAGGCACTTCAAGGATGCAGAGCTTACAAAATCAGAACTAACCACATCAGCACCAAAGATCTGCCACCTGATCCGAGCAAAGGCAGGACAATAACAAAGGAAGCCTTCTGAAGTATCGTCGCCCTCTCCACAAGCATCGCAGACAGATGTATGTTTTAAGCCTAGCACGACTGCCTACAGTCTTTTCTGCCGAGGGACAGCAAGAATGCCTCTGATTTCTTACAAACACGTTGGGGAGCAGTCGTTTAGTCCACTTGCATCCTGAAGAGATGTGCCACACACAATTGTGTTCGCGAGAGACCTAATTGTCACTGGATGCCCTGGCCGAGGGCGCAAGAGGGCCCAACGCAGGTTCAGGTGCGGAGAAATCATCCTCTGAGGCTTGTCTTACCAATCTCATCGGAGATCTTATTTTTCGCAGTCCCTGTGTGACCTGGGACCCAGACAAGAGTCAGAGAGTTCATTCTTGTGACAAAATTCAAAGACTTCTTGCATTTTCGAACTATTAAAGGATTGAGCGAGGCCTTAAGGGTATCCTGACTGTCACTACAGACGCAGATACTCCGAGCTATCCATATAGCATACACCTCTGCTTGAAAAACTGAGGCATGTTTACCTTAGGAGTAGTAAACTCTAGTGTTGTCGGTCTTCACGGAGACACCCTCGCCAGACCATTATGATAGTTAAAACGTCCTTATGAGTAGGGTTTTTCTACTGACAAAGGCATGTAATTCTTTGGGAAATACACGTCTACTTAACTTCTGTAGGCTCGAGGAGAGAATGTGTTCAAATGAATCTTTTGCTCCAAACAGTGGCGTCCCAAGACCAAGATCTCTTTTCTTCTGCTAACTAATTCCGGACAATGACAAAGTATATGTCCCGCGGTCTGGATTTCCTCCAGGCAAAGTTCACAGGTGTCATCCCCTAGAAGACCAATCTTCTTTAGGTGATACCCAATATTTCCATGACCTGTAGATAACGCTACCACACATTTCAGTGCCTTTCGCTCCAAGCTTAGAACTTCCCTATGAGTGTAGCCCTGCCTACAACCTTCTACGGTTGACCACAGACTCTGGTGTTCCGCCGTGATCCAGTTGTTCTCTCCTTACCTAAGTTAAGCATTACCTTGCAGGAATAAGGCTTTTTTCCAGTGGGCTAGGCTAAGTTTGTGTTCCCATTTATCAATCGGCGTTGTGACGGCAGCCCATCTGGCAGCTCAATTGAAGCCACGGTAAGGCTTCACTGGGCCAGTCCCAGCTGGGTCACCTACAGATTCGTTGCCTGCAATTCTTTGATGAGTAGGGAGACCCATGAAGTTTTACCCACCTGTGTTTGGCCGGGGATTGCAATGCATCATTTGACTGACGCACGTGGAGACATGGAGTTGGACGATAGTGCTTTAGAAAACGGGCACAATGAAGAGCTCCGCAATGGAAGGCAAGCAAAACTTCGTCCTAATGGAAGCCATTAAAATTTAACCAGAGGCGTTTTCGAACCCCTGTACATGGGGTGTCTGACAGAAGCAATGGGAGTGGCAAAGGCTGGTATTCCAAAAGGCGATAGGCCTCCAGAGAAACTGCCTGACTATCGGAGAAGATATGCTTTCTCGCATCCTGAATAGCCTTTCGAAGCTTTAGGCTTCAACCTGGAATACAGAGGAACACATTCCCATAGGAATTAAGACTTTGTTTTCGGCCCAAAGACGATAAGTCGACTTCTACGGTCTAGTACTGGAACGTCATTCGAACAGTTTACACGGTCCACCATTACTACCTCAACTAGCCTTCCGAGACAGTATCCTATCACCATAATGTCTGGAAAGTTCTCTCCCTACTAGGAATTGAGGAATTTTCAGGTATCCCACAGGATCGCCTGGCTAGTACTAAGATTTGATCTGCAGTTTGATAGCACGTCTAGCAGTCGTCTTTCTAGTGAAGGAGTAACAGCTTTTGAAGCTCCTGTAGCTTAGTTGCCGTTGTCCGTTCAAGAAATTTCGGCCACGAGACGATGGCCGCGTACGTGGTAATGGGTCTCACCAGCATTATACCCAACAGATTGAGACCCCAAGTCCTGCTGCATAGGCGCCTACTGACACGCTCTGTGGCGGATCTGATATGTGAGTTCCGGTTAAGTTGTTTGCCTACGATGACGCCGATATATTTCACCTCACTGGAGTAGAGTAATGTGGTGGCTTTTACGACCTATCGAGGATCTATCTGCAACCTTTTGTCGAGGACAGTACAAGGATCGATTGATAGTCGCTCGTTGTTGCAGCAGAGTTTAAAACATGAAGTACAGCCCCTGCATAACCTGACTGTGCCAAAAACTCATACTTATTGGAGTCCTTCTTTAATTTTACATCCTTACGGCCCTTCGCCTATATCGGAGAAAAAGAATTCTATCTCCAAAATTATTCTTAATTATTCGCAGCACGTAGTTTGGCACTAGAATACTCCTCAGCGCTCTCATAATTAAGCTCCAAGTGTCCGAGTTGAAGGTATTTTTGACGCTCAAGGATGCTTATAGCGCGGAACAGGTTTTTTCGCCCTTTTAGCGTGCGATATCGCAAACTGCTTGTGTCGCAGGGGGTGGTGATTCGTTTTTTTTTTTTAAACCGACCTGTCGGTTGGAAAGCCCGGTGTCTCCTTCAGTGTTATGGTCAAGACTGTCGCGAATATTCTCTACCGTCTCTGGCAAGCACAGTGGTCTGTATAATGGCAGGGGCTTGTCGCCTTTTGAAATGAATACCAACCAGCCCCTGTTGTTTCCATTGCAGACACCATGTATTGTGGTTCGCAAACGTCTCTGGTTGGATTTTAATGGTTTCCTTTATGACGAAGTTTCCATTCTGGGAGCCCTGTTGCTTTCATTGAGCCCGCTACTTCCAGGACTTCTGCAGTTGTTACGGTTATATTGGTTCCACATCCGCTGTTGGTATGCAGGAAATATGGACGCTGGTATTCTTTGGAAAAGACCGGTTTCTATGGTATTCATCGTCCTTGGGGCATATCGGTGCAGCTGCCGTGCTACTTTCAGTTCGTCCACACCTATCATGTGGGCATTTCCCAAAGGGATCCCTTATGCGTTTCCAAAGTTCCTTTCTCCTCCTTAAGGATTCTTCCTTATCTCTACGGAGTCTTCGTTTTGTTCTTATCTGCCTCGCTAATGGCGCCTTCCACATTTTAGTGGTGCAATCGTTCCACCAGCACACCGGTGTTCTTCCATTTCTTTTTCCTTTGTTTGGCATGGATACGTCACATCCGTTGGTGATACAAATTGTCACCATGGCCAGTCTATGACAAAAAGAGATCCGCAGATCTCATGAAACTTAGTCGCAGGGATGTTCGATATTCGAATAGCTGTCGGCATCGTGACGGGACACTAGGTGTCAAACATGCAGCACGACTAGGGCTACCCCACAATGACTTCTGTAGGAACTGCAGGGACGAAGAGGAAACAGAATCCATTCGCTATGTCACTAAAAGGAAAAACACTCTTGGGAGCTATTTCCCTGCGGAGCTGGATGATCGAAGAGTCATTGAGCTGATCAAGCTCCTGAGATTCATACACATATCCGCGTGGCTTAGCTCAGCCGTGGATAATGAAATTTAGGTTCTCAGGGGTCTACTATTGGGCACAGTGGACTCATCGTTAGTCTAAGTGAGCCGTTGACAGCCTCTTAACCTAACCTGGCACTGAAACAGTCTTGTCTCCAATATGATGGCCTGGTAATCACAGTTTGTATACGAACCAGAGACTACCTTGTGGCTTGCTAAGCCGACATTACATAGGTCCATCTAGGTCCTTCCATTCTTCTCCTACCTACCAGAGCAGCCAGACTACATACAACTGATTTTCCGTACTATTCTCGTCATGTTCACATCCTTTCGCCAGGAATATAGGAAAGTATTTCGCTTTTGTTTCACGAAAACAGGCTCTTGCTCAGCCGTATTTCAAACAAGGACCTCGTAAGCAACTTAGTTCACACACAATAATGCGATATTGAATTAAATTATCACACGGGATAAGCTATCCGAATACCACAGGCATATGTGCAAATCAATTAAATTAATTGCATCTACTCTAAGTGCATTGACTTGATTCTCCAGGCATTCGAGAGCACTAACATGTTTATTTAATCCACTCGTCATCCTCAAGAATTCATCGTTCCTCCTCCCCCTTCACCATCATGCCCATTGAAACAATTAAAAGCCCCACCCACCCCACTTTAATTGCTGAATATCCTCAATGTCCTTTCTCTTGTTCATCTCCTAGAGTCTACTCATTAATTTACTTAACAAATTGCACTCACTTACTGCATAATGCACAAAAATTATAAAAAAAAAAAAATGAACATCAATGCGATGCTGTTTTGAATCCTGCCATGAAGGTGGATGCTCACTTTTAATTCCTTCCGCCAACTCATTCATTATGCGCTACGGCTGTTCTTTTGGGCGAAACCAGCAGAGTGCGGGTACTTGGTTTTGGTTTGAATCACTGCATACTCATTACCAACTTCATCATCGCCATCATCATCATCATCGTCATCATGTGCTACCATCCACTTGGAAAGTACACGCATCCTCGTTAATTGTTACCATAATCATCAGCAATGTCACCCTCCTTGCAATAATTTTTTTTTTTTGTCTCATACTCGTAGGTGCTTAGCATCCTCTGAGCCTGTCACAGTATTCACCTGACTCATGCCATCATAGTCGTACCACCAAAGTCATCATCAAAACACCACAAGTGCCCTCTACGCGGGGCAAATGCACTTTGCAGGCATAACCATCTATGTATCTCACACTTTCGGTTTTTCACCACTCTCAGACGTACTTGAGTTTCCCACATCTTTTGCAGTGAACCCTTGCTAACAAAGTGTATGCGAGCCGGGAAATGGCATTTGATATTGTCAAATACGTTAGTTGTTTGGCTGCTGCTAAGGTTGCGAAGGGTTGCCACATCCTTTTTGCAGGAGCAGGAGCACTGCGATTGACTGTTCAGTGAAACTTTAGGACATGAACGGGGATTGTCCTTTCATCGAGTAGGGCTTACCCAGATGCGCTGCCATGAATCATTGAAGATTCGTGAGAGTCTTGCATCATCTCCCGCGTTTAAGGGCTCTGAATACAAAGCCGTCATACTCCGATGAAAGACCGATATCTGAAGGACACATCATGGACATTCCAGCAGAAAACCTAGATTGCAACAACAGTAATCCATACAACTAAAAGGAATGCCAGGACGAATTCCAATATACCAGCGATGCCATCCACAGTAAATTTTTACTGGCGATAGCTCATGCTCAGCAGATAGTTGATTTCCGTCAAAATCAGTACAAAAACGCACAGTTCACATGGGAAAATATAGACTACCATAGCACAAATCCTAGAAAGGAAAAATAATGTCAGATTCTGGCGATGCTATCGACAGTAAATTGTTACTGGCCATAGCTTATGCTCAGCAAATGGTTGTTTTCCCGCAAACGCAACACAAAAACTCACAGTCCGCACTGGAAAATATAAACTACCACAGCAGAAATCCTTGAAAGGAAAAAAAATGCCGGATACTGGCGATGCCATCTACAGTAAATTGTTACTGGCGATAGATCATACTCAGCAGATGGTCGATATCCATCAAATACAAAAACTCGCAGCCCATCCTAGACAATATAGACTACCACAGCACAAATCCTCGAAAGGGAAAATAATGTCGGATACTGGCGATGCCAGCCACAGTAAATTGTTACTGGCGATAGCTTATGCTCAGCAAATGGTTGTTTTCCCGCAAACGCAACACAAAAACTCACAGTCCGCACTGGAAAATATAGACTACCACAGCGCAAATCCTCGAAAGGAAAAATAATGTCGGATACTGGCGATTCCATCGACAGTGAATTGTTACTGGCTATAGCTCATGCTCAGCAAATGGTTGTTTCCCCGTAAACGCAACACAAAAACTCACAGTTCACACGGAAAATATAGACTACCACAGCACAAATCCTCAAAAGGACAAATAATGTCAGATTCTGGTGATGCCATCGACAGTAAATTGTTACTGGCGATAGTTCATCCCCAGCAAATGGTTGTTTTCCACCGAAAGCAATGCAAGAACTCAAAGTCCTCAATTGTTTCTCTTTACATTTTCAAGAGAAAGACACTCATTCCACCATTTTGAGGACGTTTGGCAACCCTATTCGTATCCTTGTTGCTTTTCTTTAATCATCAAAGAGGTGTTAACCAAAAAGTGAACTCGCGCAATTTCAATACACCTTCTGGCGTTTGCTTTGCACTCGTCTAGGCTTAGAAGTTTCCTTTTTTTCCTGCAAAGTGTGAGAGTTTTTTTTAAACACCACGCCGCCTATTCACTTCTATTCATTACGGTTAAGCGCTGATGCGTATTGAGAGCACTTAAACGTGAATTCCCACCAAAGAGACGTGCGCACGCTATTGCCACATACAAAAAAAAAAAAAACAAATAAAACAAAACCGAAGGCTCTTGAGCACATACACAAAAAGGTAAAAAAAAAAGAATGCGAAGTCCTCCAGCACATAAAGGACCCACTTCAACTGGTTTTCTATGATGCCTCGCGCGCTACATAGCCGACCTAGTCCTCCTAGTCGTACATATAGTCAGAGTCCCAGTCGTCGTTGCTCGCTGTGAGTGTTATCCTGGTTTTTGTGTTTCACTAACTGTTAACAGTTGTTCGGCTGTTGCTCTGTATTGTTGCACATTTGTTGCGCTTTTTTTTCTTTATTCCGCCAGTCGCAAGGATTCTCTTGGGGGCCTTTCGCGAGCCCCAGGCTAAAAGTGAAAAGGATAAGAGCTTTTGGGGTGCAATTTGTTTCGAGACGATTTGGTTGTTTCTTTTTTTTAATTAAAATCATGGATAAGTGAGTGGGTTTGAGAAATTTGTGATAAAAATCGAGAAGGTCCTGCCATGATGGTGGCCCCATTTTGCATGATGCGAGATGATGACAATTGTAATTGACATCACGTGCGCTTTGAGGAGTAATTTGGAATGAAATCTAAAAACTTCTGCTCGAAGGATGCACCTATACAAATGGACTTAAAAGTAGCTTTCTGCTCCTTTGTGAATGCATAAGCAATCTGGTGATGAACGGATATCGAGCTTGAAGGGGTTTTTTTAATGGAATGTCCTTCAAACAGAAATTGACATCCTTTGTGGATTTTCTTATCACAAAGTACATGTTCCCTCATAGCTTCACAAGGATGTTATTTGGGCGACAAGTAGGATGAAATATTGCATGTTTCGACGCGTTATGTACGAAGTTATCCTGCGGTACAGAGAGAATCATTGTAACGTGTATGCCCCAATGGGCGAGGTTGAAAAACGATGGACGATAGGACGCTTTACGTAGAGTGTATCGAGACCTCATAAGACAGTGCAGCATTGTTTTAGACGTGTAGGCATGGCAGGAGGACAGAACTGGACTTACTAACAAAAGATTTGAAGGATGCGGCAAGAAGTTAGACACCTGTGTGTGTGGAATTGCTGGACAGAGAAGTCAAGATCAATCACGATCAGGTATACGTGACATCTGCTTACATACTGCCATTACCCTACCCTACCATCAGGCAGCAATCCATCTTCTAAAACTCAATAAAGCTGCTGTAAAACCGTCTTCCTAATCGTTTGGTAGACAACGATTCAAGGACTTTTGCAGCTTTGTTGTGATAGTGGCAGATGTCCAGGAAGTACCGGGCAAAAGGAGAATGAAAACTGTGACGTCTACTACGGTGATTCCTACAGAGAGCAGAAACAGTGCTTATTCGGATACGGGTTTGGTATAAGCGACTTAGGCAAGAAGTCCTGTGACAATTCGCACCAAGGCCAAATCTAATGCACTCATGCGCCCACAAAACAGAAGGACGACGCTACCAAAGACTGTTTCTACGAGTTCCTTAACAAGACCTATGAGTGCTGTCCTAAATTTGACGTTTAAATCGTGGTGCCAGGCGATTTTAAAGCCAAGACAGGAAAGGACAGTTGGTAAACATAGCCTACACGACACGACTTCTGGCAACGGACTCAGGTTGATTGGCTTTGCTGAGGGGCGAAACGTCATCTCAATATCTACAAAGGGACATGGCGAAACGGTCAACCAAGTGATTACATTGCGATCGACGCAAGGCATGCCCCCAGTATTCTGGACGTCCGAACCTTCCAAGCAACCAACATCGACTCGGATCACTGCCTTTTTCAAGCCAAGGAACGAATCTCTCGAAATCTCTCCACGACTCCTATCAAGTGCCAAAGACCAGTGGTAACGCTGCCAACATGCCGTCAGAGTTACCGCAACTGATGTGCTGGTTTTCACTCGACCACCACCAAGGAACTCCTGGTTTGACGAAGAATATCGACATGCACATGCAGCCAAACAAGACGCATACAAAGGGGCGCTGCAAAGAACGAGGACTGCTCGTTAGCTGGTGAGACGGGAAGAACATCGGCTTCTCCAGAAGAAGACAAAAGAGCACGAGAAGCACGTGATCGAAGGTATTGAGAGATTCTATTCCAGGAACGTGTCAAGTCAACAAGACCCGTACGAAAACCTGTAGAGATGAAGACGGAAGCCTTGAAGTAAAGGTGCTAATGACCAACATACCGCTGTCAACCAGAACGAACCAAGCAACATACCTACATAAAGACAGCCAAAACTTCCGTCCACCTGACCAAACCGAAGTGAGGATAGCAATATCCAAGCTTAGAACCAACAAAGCTGCTGGTCCTGATGGCCTACTGGCCGAGTTGTTCAAGGCAGCTGGAAATGACTTGGTGGAGAGCATACACCAACTCATTTCCCAGATTTGGACCGGCGAGTGTATGTATGCCCGCTGAAATCTTAGCATCCTTTGCCCGATCCACAAGAAAGGAGACCCCCTCAACTCTGCCAATTACAGAGGATTCAGTCTCCTCAACATTGGACAGAACGTCACAGTCGACAGCAATAACTTTGAGGTACTAAGGGACGATGTCTTCCTTGGCTCAGGGATAACTCCTGCAAATCGCTGCTTCTTTGGGCTGAGAAGGCGATTGAGTAGTAATGGTCTATCTCGAACAACTAAGGAGGCTCTATACAAGACCTTGTTCAACCCAATCCTGCTCTATGGCGCTCCAGCATGGGCTCTGTCGAAAGCGGATGAAGATATCCTCGGTCGCTTCGAGAGAAAAATTCTTGGCAGGCTTTGGAGGAGAAGATTCAACGACGAAATTTAGGAGCCGTACAGTGACATCGACGTAGTCAAAGAGCTGCGCATCAGTCGCCTAAGATGGCTAGGACATGTAGAGCGAATGGACATCAATGCTCGCAGTCTCGCAACAGCTCGTATCATCTGTTCACGTAGCGCTGGCTCCGGGCGGAGTAGTCCTTTCTGCTGTTGTGAAAATAGTACTGCGACAGTACTTCGAAAATAGGTGACACTAGTTTTGAGCTCTTAAGCCTGGCAATGAGAATCCTGCACGCACTCCCCACATGTTAAAACCCAGTCCGTCCCACCCTCCCATGCGCTTGTGGTATACCTGGTGAAGTTCTCTATGAGATTCTCTTCCTCTGGATCCTTCCTCGGCTGTGTGCATATCTTAGACGAGCACTTCGGTTGTTCCCCTGGAAAATTACGTGTTTTGAGTGACCGCTCCCTTCAACAGCCTTCCAAGTCCCTCATTTCTCTTCAAATGCCCTCCTCTCTATCGAAATCTCAACCACCATCACGACCACTAACTTGTTTCGAAAATCCATCGCAACACATCCGAATCCACCCCAAGTCCTGTGCCATAGTCCAAAACAAAATCAGGACTATCCTCATCTCCAATCCTTTCGGTGAATATCGTTCTGTCGTTAACACAAAACTGCACCAAGTGTTCCGTCCATTCTCGAGTGTATTCGCCTGCCCCGAGGAACCTACTCGTACTCGTCCTTCCACTCATTCCGCGCAGACCTGAAAATCCTGGATTTAATTAATTACACTGTTTTCATAATTAATTCCTACAGTTGGTCTCGGCTTGCGTGTGTGTGGTTCGGTCTGGGATGGAAGGGCGTTTCACTCTTCACTGGCTCTCGCACTCTAATGGTGCGCAGCACCTCCGAATCCTTATGAGCTGTGTGAGCGCTGTGTGAAACTATAAAGTCTCGTAGAATTTAGCATAAAATTTTGGGCCGACACGAACCGAGAATGTAAGGCAGTACTACCTCGTAAAAATAGCAAAATTTGTGCAGAGTAAAAGTTGCCACCGCAAATTGCCGGATATGAAGTTGGTTTTGCCCAGGGAGAGGCGGGGTGAGCGACCAGGCGGTCCTCCACAGGATATTACATTCCGTTCAGTCGTCTGGTTTTCTTTTTTTTTTTTTGCCTTGGAAGGGGGATGGGGGATGTGGGGGTACCCAGGGGTGTAGTGTAATAAATGAACGGCGATTTGTCATGTCACTTTGGTTTAATTTATCATTTTTTTCGTGTTCCTTAGGGTTTTTCTTGTGGTCCTTGATGAAGGGAGTGACAACAGAGGGGGGGGGGGGGGGGGGGGGGTACGAACGCTTTTGTATTTAATTGCAAGTGAAGTGTGCATTAATTCCTGTTACTGTTATCCAATTAGTTTAATCGGAGCATTGAATCAAAATGAGTTTTGGATGAGTTAGAAAAGGCGGGTGGTGGCGGGGGGGGGGGTTTGTGCTTAAGGACGAATCACTTCGAGTGAAGTGATGGGATTTTTCGTTCTCTTTTACTCCTTTTTTCTTTAAGGATTTGGTGTGAGTATTCCTCAGTTTTCAATCACAAACTTTTGCATGCAGCACTAAGGGATTTTATTCCTTGCAGATGGTGTTGTAATGAATTGAGTCAATAATAGTCCAAGTGCAGTCGTTCGTTTACTTCTGCGCAAGCTTTTGGAAAAGCGTTCGGCGAACGTTTGTACATAGCTAGATGGGTACCCCGAAACATGGGTCATCGGTTCAGCTACGTTAAAAACTCTAAAACATCCTTCAAATCTGTGGGGACACAAGACGAAAAAAGGGATCATTAGCTCAAGAAGGCTCTTCTATTGAAAAATGTTGACAAGGGAGTTCGGTGGTGATTTAAGTGGTTTTCATAAATTTCAAGACTTACGAACTAGCTGACGAGTTGAGGAACAGGGCAGAGTAGAATGTAACAAGAAATTTATGCATGACATGTCCAAATAGGACGATTTGGGAGACATTAGCTTACTCACTTACTTAGGTGGCGCTACAGTTCGGGGCGAACCTGGGCCTCAACCAACAAGCATCTCCAATTAGCCCGGTCCGTATTTAACTGCCTCCAGTTGCGCACTCCAAGTTGGTTGAGGTCCCCTTCTACTTGTGTGCGACACCTTAGGCGAGGTCTTCCTCTACTGCGTTGTCCCTTCGGGTTAGATTCGAAGACTCTGCGGGCCGGAGCACTGGTGTCCATTCGCTCTACATGTCCTACCCATCTTAGGCGAATTCTCCGCCTAAATGTCGCTGTACAGCTCGTAAATTTCGTCATTGAATCTTCTTCTCCAAAGTCCGTCAACGCAAACGGGATCATATATCTTCCGAAGAATTTTTCTCTCGAAGCGACCAAGGATATCTTCATCCGCTTTCGACAGAGTCCATGCTTCAGCACCATAAAGCAGGACTGGGATGATCAAAGGTCATATAAAGAGTCTCCTTAGTCGTTCAAGATAGACCCTTACTACTCAATTGCCTTCTCAGCCCAAAGAAGCAGCGATTTGCAAGAGTAATTCTTCGGTTAATTTCCGCCGAGATGTTGTTGTCAAAATTAATAGCAGAGCCCAGTTAGACAAAGTCCCTTACTACCTCGAAGTTATAGCTGTCGATTGTGACGTTCTGTCCAATTCGTCGATGTTGTGTGTCCCTTCTTGTCGGCAGCATATACTTGGTTTTGCACTCATTTACAGCTTGACCCATTTTGGCGGCTTCTGTTTCGATACTACCAATCGACACCAGTGACAGCCCTCTGTGTTCTGCCAATTATGTTGATGACGTCGATGTCTTTCAAGTATGGTGTCAAAGAAGTCACATGACAGCGCGGCACCTTGTCTAAATCCTTTTATGACATCGAAGGTCTCGGTGAGGTCATTACCGACCTTGATGGAGCAGCGAGCGTTCTCCATCGTCATCCTGCATAGACGAACGAGTTTGGCAGGGATGCCAAAACTAGACATGGCTCTGTATAGCTCGTCTCTATAAATGCTGTCATATGCGGCCTTAAAATCGATAAAAAGATGGTGGGTATCGATTTGGACTTCTTGGGTTTTTTCCAGGATCTGCCGGAGTGTGAAAATTTGATCGACTGTGGACTTTCCTGGCCTGAAACCACACTGATAGGAGCCAATCAGGTTGTTGAGGAAGGGCTTGAGGCGTTCACAGAATGTGGCAGATAAGATCTTGTACGCGATGCTGAGGAGAATAATTGGCGCAGTTGAGGGGGTCTCCTTTCTTGTGGATCGGGCAAACGATAAGAGACATTAGCTAGCTGTGAACTAATGAAGTGTACATATATTGAATGGGGACAAAGCTACTGCAGAGGGAAAATGGAATGCTTCAAAACACCAGAGCAAATCCGCAGGAACTATAGCCAACGGACGGGTCGATAGCTACAAAATACTTTTATCAAACCTAATCAGTGACATCATAATTCGATGAGGACGGCACTTCGGCCCGCCAGCTAGAAAGTACAGCCTTCACGATACGATAGCAGATATTAGTTACCGACTAATGGACTTTGCAGCAGCTCTTACTACGTAGTTCTCAAGAGTTTAGGCGCACTGCGACTTTTATTCATTTCTCAAGACATTGACACCATACCTGACCATCTCGAGATGGTCAAACCACCAAGCAGATCAAATATATGGCAATCGATGCTGAAGGATTCTCCCACCAAGGCACTGTCCATACCCGGAGTCCAAATTGGCGTCCACAGATCCACTTCGGCCGAACTACTTGGTGAATACCTTACATTTCGGCATAAAAGGATCATTAGCTAGTAACGATCGGACTGTCCATCCCTTTTCCATACCAGCAAAAAGCCTTGTCCTCCAGGTTGGAGGTTTTGTGCGGAATCAACAACCCGACCCCACCATGTTAAAGAACCATCCACGTACGTGGAATGTTCGGATTCTTTACAAGTCGAACAATCGCCCTAGACTGATATCAATTGTGCCTAATTGCGATCCAGAAAATGCGATGTGATGGGTCGGCCGAAAGGACGGTGAACAAATGCTGCAACTATTGTTGAGACGCCTACAGACTCCTACGCTTATTTCGGTGAGGAAATGTCATACGGAGCAGGCAAACAGTCTTGAGCCTTCGACATGTAAGTGATCGTCTTATAACAATTCACTTCAAGTCTTAATTTGTCAAGATAGGCCTAATTTACGGTCATGCCTCCACGAAAAGACAGCACTACCAAGGAGTGTTTCTACGAGGTCCTTGATAATACCTAGGAACAGCTTCCTAAATATGACGTCAAAATCGTGTATCGTGGTCTAAACTTCAAACAGGAAAGAAGGACATGTTAAGTAATGCCAAACTAATAGAGACTCAGAATACTACCTTCTAGCCAAGGTACGAATGCGGATATATGTATACCACCCAACGGCAACAAAGAATCGCTACGGACAACTATGATGTCGAGAAACTGCCTCTACCTGACTATCAGCCTTGTCCACATTGAAACCCCAGGGCACCTTCTTAAAGAATGTGGAGCATTGATCCACGAAAGAAGGAAACACCTGGATGCCTATCAACTATCCAATGAAAATCTACCATCACTAGATCCACATAAGATACTCGGGTTCATCAAGGAAATTGGACTGGAGGAGGTGCTCTAAGTCGGGTATCTCATCGATAGGAGCTAAAGTAAGGGAGCACAATATATCTATAAGGTCGCAGTGCGCTTACACCCATAATCTATCTAACTGCAGCTCCAAATCCAAGGTTCCCAGTACCCAGTGCGGAAGAACGTATATCGTGAACGTTGTAACGCTGCCAACAAGCCATAAACGAAGCCGACGCTGATGTACCGGATTTCAGCGGAGCTACACCATGACGAGGAGTGTCAGTACCCACACGCAGCAAAAAAGATGCAAGCAATTCGCAACCGCAAAGTGGGACGAGGGTTACTCACTAGCTCTAGACAAAGTCTGAAAACAAAGGGAGTATCGGCTTCTCCGAAAGAAACGAGGACATAAGGAGATACTACTCAAGGAAGGAAGGAAACGTTGTAGAAAACTTACAGTCGGTGCCAAGAATATAGGATTATTACTTAACGGCAACGAAGACCAACATTCCGCTGAGAGGCAGACTATATCGACGATGAGAACCTGCCCAAACTGAAATCCCAATTAAAATCCAACACAGCTGCTAGCCCTGAGGACCTGTCTGATGAGCTATTTACTGCACCTGATAGAGAGTAAGCCCCAACTCATTTGAAAATTCTGGTCAGATGCCTGAGAAATGCGGTCTCAGCATCACTTGCCCAATTCACAGAAAAGGAAGCCCCTCAACTGCGCTGCAGCCTCCTCGTAAAAGAACTCGTTCGCCATGTTGTGTGAACGCCTGAAATATTTCGTCAACCGTCGGCGGTCCCTATCAGTGCGGTTTTGAGCCAAGAAAGTCCATAATCGACCAAATTTTGACACGTCAGCAGATCTTGGTGAAAACCTAAGAATGCCCAAACCGATGTCCGTCTATGCGTGATGGCGATGAAGAACATTCGCAGCTTCGTCAAGCTCGGTAATGAGCTCACTGAAACATTTTAGATTTAGGCAAGATGACGCGTCCTGATCTTGGGATCTGACACCAAAGGGACAATCCTTCAAGTTTGTGGAAGTATATGCGTATGACGACGATGTTGACAGTGGTAGAAACACTCATCGGACTGTCACCGGCGCATTGGCGAGAATAGAGACAAACGCGGCTTAAATAAGGCTGGTGGTAAGCAAGGGCAAATAACGTACACGATGTCAACAAGAAGGGATACGTAACGTTACAGGGGACAGCTATAACTTCGGGTTGGTAAGGGACTTAGTCTACGTTGGCGTACAACAATTTAAAGGGATCTCAACCAATATGGAGTGCGCAACTGGAGGCAGTTGGCTAACGACCGGGGTAATAGCAGCGATCAGACCCAAGTCCCCACCAAGGTGTAGTGCCACCTAAATAAACTATCGACTCAGAAAGGCAGATGACGATTCGGATCATTGCCTTGCGGAAGCAAGATTCAGGGCTTCAGTTGAATAGCACTATGGTGCAGCTCCACAGGAAAGTAGCTCCCAAGAGTGTCCTTCCTTTTACTGACTAGAGCTGGACAATCACACAGCAAGTTACAAATAAATTCAATTTCCTTTTCGTCCCTGCAGTTGCTACAGAATTCGTTGTAGGGTAGTCCTAGCCGTGCTCGATGATTTCCTGTCACCCAGTGTACCTTCCCGACGCCGACAGCTATTCGAATATCGAATTTCCCTGCGACTTTTCATGAGATCTGCGGATCTCTTTTTATCATAGACTGGCCATAACGATTTGGCTATGGAACATGTATCTAATCGATACCAACGCCTGTTAGCTTCCTCGTTGGACTGGATGTCTATCTTCCTGTTCAAAGTGCTAAGTGGTGAGCTAGCCTCGGGAAGGGCTAGTTCATCTGCCTTTACGTTACCTGGTATATTCATATGGCCCGGTACCTAACATAGGCTCATCTTGTTGGTCCTTGAGATATTGTCCAGTCTTTTAGTGCACAATTTTAGGACCTCACCGTTGTTGACTGGAACGCTTTAATAGCTGCTTGACCGTCAACATAGTCGCTGATGATTACCCCCGCTACTCATGTCCGCAGCTTGTTTTATGGCAACAACTTCGGCTTGAAAAACGCTGCAATCGTCCCCAAGTCTGAAGGACAGGATTGTATTTCAGGACTCGCAGTAGGCACCAGCACCAGTACCTACGTCCATTTTGGATCCGTCGTCGGTATAGATAGCCAGTTCATTTCCGATACCGACTAGCCCTTCATCCCACTCGTCCCTGCTGGGAATTCTGATAGTCAATTTCCGATTGCAGTTTGTTAGTAAGACGATGTAGTCCGTTTCCGTCCGGAGTCTCAACATATTCTACCGAGTCAGACCGGTAATGAGGCATGACCACAGGGCTTAGCTAACCATAGTCCGGCTTCCCTAAGTCTTAGTGCAGTTTTAGCTGTCGAGTTGGCGGAGTAAACGTCAAGTGGAAGAAGCTTCAGTATTGTTTCCAAGGCTCCTGTTACCTTCAGGCAGCCCGTTGAGTTCAGAATGGCGACATCATAGGCGCAGGCCACTACGTTGAAGTCGTCCACTACTAGGAGCCATATAAGTGGCGATAGGACTCCGCCTGGGTGGGTACCCCGCTTGGCTCTCTTTATCTCCTAGAATGGAATTCACTATGCGAGCAACTGGATCTATTTGGGCCTTCTGCAGGCTGCCTGTGATTGCTTCAGTGCTCACATTGTCAAGTGCCCCTTCAATGTCAAGGAAGGCACTTAATGTGTATTCCTAAGCTTGAAGAGAGTTTTTTTTATTGTAGAGACTACCCTGTGAAGGGCGGTATCTAAAGGCTGATTAGTAGTTCGTCTACCTCCTTGCCGATGATACCTCATTCTACGTCTACCATTTGCGATCAGATTCATTGACGTTTATATGCCTCAGGTATCAAACGCCCAGAGTGTCCACTCATCCATCGACGAATAAGAATAACAGCAGGTCACTAACCCATTTATATCCTCAAAACATCGAAATAAATCCCATGTCCTTTGGTCAATTTCCTAGAACTGCAATAAATCCAAATTAACTCGTTGCTTGAACACACACAAATGTCGCTTGCACCTATTTCAACTGAAATCACAGCAAAACTCTAAGAGTCCTTTGAAAAGGATATTTCTTCACCATAAACATCATATGCAGATGCAGCACCAGAAACAGCATCGTGGTGATAAGGATATATTCCTCTCTGCCAAATCCATTTCAACAGTGTGTGTGTGTGTGTAGGCGTTCATTCGGCAGGATATCCTGTCTATGATGCAAACAACCTTACCACTTTCCTGTGCCTCCTCCCAAAAAGGACGACCAATAATTATTTTATAATCAACTAAATCGAGCCGAACGTGTAGAAAGCTGGGAGTTGAAATGGGTGTCGGCTACTCCTATGTGACTGTGCCAGTGTTTTCCGGTCAGCCACCCACCTGAAGCTATAAATCGAATACGGAATTTCAAGGATGTCAAATGCATATAAATGGGACACAAAAGGAATAAAGGTATTGCGAGCTCATAAATTGATACGGCAATTAGGTTTGGGAATTTTTTGGGAAGCCCACCGTTGGAAGGAGGACACAAGAAGCTCTCTAGAGAGTTGTCGCATGAATTTATGGACTTCGAGATGGAATAACGGGTGCGCAGAGTAGCATAAGGACGTGTGTACACGAAAATTTAACCACAAATGGAATGGAATGGTGAAATTAGGTTAAGAAATGCCAATTTATGTGGTGGTTAGGTTGTTTAATGGACTCGTGAGGTGTCGACTTAGACCATTAGTCAGCACCTCAGCGGAATACTGCCGCAGATGTAAAACGTTTTATAAGCCTGGCATCTGTACGTTATACAGATACGTCAGCAATTCGCCGGCGGAACAGCGAGTCTGAGCATCTTCTGTGCTTGTTTCGGATCCTGTTGAACGTCGACCGGAGATTGGGCGGTAATTTAAGCCCGAAGGGTCGGCTATCTAAACTCTATCGGTACTGACCAGACAGAGTTTAGATCCAAACCATTACGCGCAAGCTCTTCAGCAAGCTTTGTAGCCGGGACTTTGGTCTCTACTGCCGTGACAAGAGCATAGCAATATCGCGGTGGATAGGCAGTTCGGTGTTTGCAGGTATGACCCTGGTGTAGAGGCAAAAGAGCAAGGGCCCGAGGACGGAGCCCTGAGGCACGCCGTTGTTGAGCTTTCTTATTTTGCTTTTGTCCTCGTTGATGGAGACTTGGAATTGGGGGTTTGAAAGTTGGTTATTGATAAGGCGGGGAGTCCTCAGCCATCGAATTGCTTTTAGTAGCCCATCTTTCCAGACGGTCTCGTATGCTGCGGTTAAGTCGACGAAAGCCCATCCTCAAATCCAGTGCATCGCTAGGTTTGCCGGGCTTGAGAATGGGTACGATTTTCGTTCGCTGAATGTTGATGGAATTATGCCTAAAGATAACTCTCTTCGGTCCAACCAGGAATGTATTTCTTGCTGAATCCTCGCTGAATAAGTTGTTTGGCATTTGCGTGATCATTACTACAAACATATAGTAGTTCTGGGACAGCGGCGGTATGAACCTTAAGCATGAATCAAGCTCGTTTATAAAAGTTATTCCACTCGGCCTAGATAGCAGTTAGACGAATCTGGATTCCGATATCGATCAAAACAGGACGTTGCTGACTATCCGGGAAGTCCGACAGGACAGCTCACGAAGCAGGGAGGGTTGTGGCCTGTAGCCTCTTCTCCATCTCCGAGAGTGAAAGGTCGCTTTGTCCCTTGCGTCGAATATTAGGTGCAGGTGGCTTGAGTCTGCCCATTCCATTAGCATGCCACCATTATTTTCATGTGTCCACATGTTATGGTAGCTATTGAAGTCCCCTCTGAAAGCTCTGGGTTGTTCAGAGACTTCGAGAACATTAGAAGGCCATGGTTTTATGTTGCTGTTCCCTATGATTGGTGGAAGGTGGATCCGATGCAAGAGTAGCTAACGACAGTACTTCTAGTCTTTTGAGTAGCATCCGATGCAGTTGTACTATGGCGAGGAGAGCTAATCTTGGTTGTCTGACATCCATCGGCGATAGATCATTTAGCGTTATCCAGAGTCTAGCACGAGGCCGCTATCTATCATAACAATCCAATCCGCTGCTTATATCGAATCGGCATCCGCTTCCTCGGCCGATTCGTGTTATCAGCTTTCATTGAGACGTGCCTTGGCCACGGCACAGCTGCGATTTGACATCGCTGGACTTTCTTTTATGGGAATCGTTGCTACTTACAAGACCCACAAGCAACTGACGAACTTAAGGCAAATGTCAATCGAGATATTTCCGAATATTAGAGCCACAAACAATCGACAATGTAGTGCAAGACTGGGTTGACAGGATAAGCTGTCTACCATGCCAATTGCGGCAGTTTTTTGAATGAAATTATTTTTTAGAAATAATCGGAAGATGTACTCTTTTCAATAAAGTGACAACCATTGAAAAATATTGAGCAGTGTAGTTTTTATAGCAATTTCAAAAATAAACCAGCAGATGGGCCATCATTCACTTACGAGTTTTCCTGTTGTTCTACTGAATCAATCGCTATCCTATGGAACAAAAGTCGGTACACAGCTTTTGTTTCGTGGAGTCTACGCCAGTTTATCCCACTCTGCGTCATTACCCAATTCATCTTTGCTTGGATTGTTTCCATTAAGATGTCGCTGATATCATCACACTTTGACATTTCAGCATCCAATGATCAGCACCGCAATTGACACTCGAACCCTTCGAAACCCATGTCACATTGTTAATGCCACCCCGCCTAATGGGGACTCTTGAAATAGATTAAGATTAACGCCAGCTAATTGCCCCTAAGGCTGACCAGCAACAACTCGTCCATCAATCAGAAACCAGCCGAAATGTAATTTCTTAATCCCAGTCTCCAGTCGCCCCACACCCGCCCTCTATCGTTACGTTTTTCTAACGCTTTGTTTGCCTGTCACATGTGTATCAACAAATAGAAATCACGGAACCGCAAAATAAATTCATAACGTCCAGCGTTCATCCGTCACTGTGGTGTCCCTTGGGGCGGACACCACCTCAAGGCTCGTTGATTTCATCGTCAAATCGAAATGTCATCAATCACGTTTTGACGCAAAGTCGAGACAGCGGGACGGAACGTGGGGTATGTTCAACCATCCACAAGAAATGTCAACTGATAACTTTTCTGTTGTTTTTCTGTAGCTGTTGTTGTTGATACAGTTATTGTTGTCCACCCATCCCGTTCGCCGTCCCCGTTTCGTCGACAAGTCCTCAAAGCCCATTTCGGTATTAGATTTTGATTCTGTTGACTTTTTATGCTATTTTTGGTCTTGCATTCAACTGTCAGAATTTCAATTGGGAAATTGCTCAACGCTAGATGGCGGGCGAGGTCTCTTCCTGCCGGGACAAATTTCCTTTGCTTTGTTTGTGAAGGAAATAGGAAAACGTCGAAGGAATTAATATTTTCTTGCCTCAACCCTCGCACAGAGATTGACATATTTGAGTAGCCCCCAGGACCAGAGAATCCATTTTTCTGACCAAGTAAATAATTTGACAGAAGAGAGAGACTACGTCTGTCACGTCTGAGAGCGGGGGTGTGGGGGTGTGGATGGATGATGGTTCTGTCAAAGTCAAGTTCATAATTTTGTCAAAGTTGCGGTTGAGTGTCGTCCTATTTTCTTCGCCCTCTGGTCGTCGTTGTCGTTGGGGTGTGGTGGTAATAGCTCATTTCCAACTGACTGGAGCTAAGACAATTTTCACTTTTGTCATTTTCTTTGCGGTGAAGTTTAAGTGAGACGATAGAACGAGACGCCATATAGTGTGAGCGAGTAAGAAAGTTGTCAAATTCAAGAGAAACTCATTGAAATGATAATGGCGTTTGGCTTTGTTCCGTTTTTGTTTACTTTTGATTACATCGGGAATTTGTGAGTTTCTCAACTTGCTTTGGTGTTTTTGTTTATTTTTTCTCCTTTTCGCTCGTTTTTGTGCGTTTATTTCGGGAAAGATAAACGGGAAAGTTTTGCTTTTTTTTTGGTTGTATTCTGTTTATTATTTGTAGTCACCCTCTGTGAAGAGATATTAAATTGTTCTTCGCAAGTCTTATTGACAGTTAATGGTGGGGATGGAATGGGTGGAGGTTGTTTTATGTCGGGAGTGTGTTGGGCGCTAACAGGGAAGTTACTTTTGTTGTTTTTTGTGCTCGGCCAGGTGGTGGATTTCAGTTTGAGAAAGGTCAGTTGGAGATTACAGTTTTCTAGATCTTCAGGGCGGCTGTGCATGTAGGTATCCTGGGCGAGCGTAACTATACAAACCTGCTCTGAGTGAGTTCAGCATTTTATACGCTTCTTAGTAGTTTCCAGAATATTTTTAGACGACTGGGCATTATTTTCTGTGCGTCTTAATTCATAGTTTTGACACCTTCCTATATTCCGAAGTCTTCCTTAAGTGACTACCCTCAAAAGCCGCTGCATGGTGGTTTATATGGCTGCTCCAATGTTATCTAGAGCTATGCCACCGCAGAATTTTTATTCGCAGAAAGGTCACCTAGTTTCGAAATTTCAAAAACGTCCTCTAAACCTTGCTTAACAATCTCATTTCCCCGCAATCTCAGTGGGACCTGGGACCTAGACAAGAGTCAGAGAGTTCGGTCTTTGGACCAAATTCAAGGAGTTCTTGCATTCTTCAACTATTTTGGAACTGTTTAAGGGGTTAAGTAAGGTTCTAAGCTCAGCCTGACTGTCAATACAGACGAAAATACTTTAATCGCTTTTTCCTTACAATAGACCTCCGCTTGAAAAACTGTGGCTTGTTTACCTAACGAGTAGTGAAGTATAGTGCTGTCAGTCTCCATATAGACACTCACACCAGACCCTTGACTAGTTTTGGAGCCGTCTGTGAATATTCAACTCCCACTCCCGGCTCAGGTTCTGACCAAAGCCAGTCCTGTATGCAAGGAAAGTCGTCTCTAAGTTTAGGCAGCACCAGAAATTCTGGCGTCATTGCATTAGATGGCATATCCATGAAACCAGGGTCGACGCGCAGGCTCATCGTAACTCCAGTGCGAATGATACCTCGGCTGAAATTTCCAGGGCATTTTGTTCACAGGTAGTCCGTACCTGACGGGCTTTCATCGGCTTCAATGTAAGAAGCATTTGCACTCGAAGATCGAGCAAGTACTGGCTCTGCAAAGTGTGGTTTTGATTAGTACTACATCGGGAGGCTGTAACAGCTTGCAGGGCCTTTCAAGGCTCATGCATTGAAGTCACCGGCAATGACTACTGTTAGGCCCTGCGCTGCTTATCAATTGTAGCGAATAATGTCACAGGATAGTCACTCAAACCTTATTCTTTGGTCCAGAATACGTCCTAAGCACAACGGCTCTGGTTTCTCGAAGAACGCGGGCTTTAAACGGTCCGTCGATATAAAGGTTTCGACACCATTTATGTTGATTTTGAAAACACGATCTAAAATATGGTGGCTGACTTAAAATGGTCCGTCGTAAGGTTGTTTGCTTTGCCAAGTCCACTCTGACGAACGCATAGGTGCATGAGAAAAACGTTTCGTGTGAGAAGGCTTTTCGTCTGGAATGATGAACTGTTGGCGCCGCCCGCACTTGCTGCATATGTTCGCGGAACTTCTCCACGAAGTGTTGAGGGTCCGCTGAGACTCCCTACACCATCCCGCTGCCGTCACTTTGATGTCCTCCTTCTATGCGGTGCGAAGTCAGAGTAAGACTGTCGGTAGCGATTCGGTCCCTGACGATGATTGGTGACATCTCACTGCAGCTTTGAATGAGCGATGCCAGCGCTCGATCATCCCATTTGATACAGGATGGTACGCCGTGGTGCGGATTATATGGCTTCCGATGAGCTTCGCCAGGTTGTCGAATAATTAACCCTCGAACTGTGTATGTACTTCGGTCGGATGTAATGGTGGAAGGAAGCGAGGTACCCAAACTGCGTAGAAGACGCTAGAGTCTGCCGTCATGTCCTTCAAAGGCACAGCCTCAGGCCACCGGTAGCCATTCGATGGTTGCAGAGCTGTGTCGAGAGAACTGATCATCCTTACCGACCTCAAGCGTCTTAGCTACCTACGCCTTTCCACAAAACGCAAATCATGGCAGCTATCGTGTTGCTCGCCAGCTTGAGGAGATGGGCCAGTATTCCACCAGCATTGTCCACATTTTGGGCGAAAATAATGTAGTGGCGGACACCTAGTCTCGTATCTGAGGGAGGTCGCTCAGGTGCAAAACAGCTGCTCCAATCCCCCGACGGCTCATCGCTGTGTTTACAGGGACTCTGGCATCGATGGAACCGACATAGCGGTGTATTGTGATGGATGCCATCTATTTTGGCCTCACAAACCCTGGTTCAGGTTTTGTTGTCCTCTCATGTCAGCTTTCTGTGCAAAGTCTGATGCTCAAGTTTTCTGTCCATATCCTTGTATGGTTTGCTAAGGACAACGATTTGTGTCTTAGGCAAAAACTTATCACGGATCGCGAGCACCTTAAGAAGGATCTGCAGGCGTTTAACACATCGAAACTTCGTAAGAACAAATTCGTTTACTTGAGCGAGAAGCATTTTCCTTGCACAACCTATCAAGTGTATCCTTCAAGGACCATCTTAACTACTTAATTCCTTTAATCACCGAAGAAAACCATTTAAAATTCTCCCAACTCCGTCATTCCTTTAAAAGCTTTAACATCACTTTTTTCGCATCCTTTTTTTCCCTCCTGCAATTCACTAATCGGATTGAGATTTTCCTTCATTTTCCACATGAATTTTCATCAACTGTACGCGTATGCAACAATGAGAAAAAATTTATTTTCCAACTTCACTCGCAATCGCGATTTTAATTGTTTATTGTTTCCATTGGCTCCTGTGTCATGGTCCTTATGACTGAGTACGGTTGCGAACGGGGGGAGCCTTAAGTACGAGAGTACATCACATCAATCTGGTTAATTGCATTTTTAATGAGTTGGCATTACAATTGCACGAGTATCTGTATCTGTCGATGGGTAGGGGGTAAAAATTTGTTTCGCTTAAAATGATTTTAATTCGATCCTAATCCAATCATTTCCGTTGGCCTGCATGCATGCCAATTACCAATGAATATCCTTCGCCAATGCAATTGTCCTAATCTTGAATTGCCTTAAGTTTAAAGTGAAATCCTTTTGCATCTGTTGCTGTTGCATCCGGAACAGGATGAAAGCAATAAAATTCCATTTAAAGGCGATCACCGACTGTTCCCCAACAACAAAGAAAAGACAAAGGATACAAAAATGGAGGACAAAACCAAGGCGAACGGAGGTAGGATAGTATGTATGTAGTCCTGGACGAAACAATCACCAATAGCACTAGTATTTATTGCCGGTCGTTGGCGGCGTTCAGTTGCCGGTGGAATCCTTTCCCAGCTGCATCTTGATTGAGGTTAATCCTCAAAAATGGACTTGGGCTTTCAAACTCCTTGTCTTTCGCTCTCCTTCTCTCTCTCGGTTGGTGAATGTGTGTACAGTTTTAAATGGGAAACATTTGTCACACGATACAACAAGGATTCACTTTGGAACTTCATTGAGAGTATTGTGGTAGCACTGCACTCCCGAGTGATGATCCTTTTTGGCGTGCAGAAGAATGCAAAGTGCTTTGACACAATTCCATTTGGTATCATGTCTAAATTTGTATACGTATGGGTGGGATGATAAAATCCCCACATAACAATTGCTTCAAAGGATATTGCTTAGGAATTTTAAGTATCGTCCTTTCATTGTCTGTTTGGAGGAAGTGAATGTCAAACTGATGTCTCTGCCATCATCAACACCGCAAGTATCCAAGTGCTTACGGACAGAATACATGTATTCGGTGCCAGAACATACGTCGAAAGGATTACAATGGACGACATGCACTCGGAAGTGACATGACGGCTCATGTTTCCTTCAACTCCCCTCCACTGGCGGTAAATGCACTTGCAAGTAGGTGACAGTAGACGGTGAAGTTTGAGGATAGAGGTGGTGCATCGAGAGCTCCAATTGTTTCAAGTGCAGGACAATTTGTTATCCTTAATGTTCATGAGGACAATTATTGGTGTCACATGTAACCTAAATTGCGAAACGTATGCGTAGAGGATTGTGGTTGTATGTTCCAAAGAGAATGAGAAATTGTTCCTGGACTGGTGTGTGCAGAGGATTTATATGTGAAGTGGAAAAGGAGTTTCTGGTGTGTGATCGGGCTGAATGCAGTAAACGGTGTAACAGCCGCTTTTCTGAGGTTTTGCCTATACACATCGGCTGTTCGGATGGTGCAGAATCCTTAAATACTTGAGTCCATTACTGACAAGCTGATTGTGGATTTTACAGTATCCTTTGCGTTGGTCATCATATTTCGTAGCTCATCTGCGTAAGAAGCTCAGTATTGGTATTCAGCGCTGTCAGTAAACAGATTTACAAGGCACGCTGTTTGATGAATAACTGGGCGTAAAATGGTGTCCTTTTCACTCCCTGAAAATATTGTTAGTGTTGTGATGGTTGCATTGAATTGTCATCGAATTCAGACCTAATTCGTGGAATTGTTGCAGGACCAGATTAATGGGTTCCGATGCATTTGAAGTGAATTGTAAGGTCGTGGTGTGGACGTAAGTTGTCCTTTAGCTTCTTAGCTCCGGTCACGTGGCATTTATAGTCTATTTCGCGGATATCAGAGGAATGTTAGCTACCCCAGTTCGCACTGCAACCTACCGATTGAACCTTGGAGAACTAAAACAGGACCTTTTCTCAGACGGAACTTAAACTAGTCTATATCCTTCAGATGGTGGCGAACATATGTGAATCAGTGAGAGTCTGCTCAGTGACATTCGTATTCTGGAAAGAAATGCGTTACATGTCGCACTTGGAATTGGTAAACGGTCCAAAACCCATACCTACTCCGAGGAACGTGATTAGAACCTCGAAAGGTACGAAATGTCATTCGCTTAACTTTTCACTAAGAACACCATTTTCTAGTGAAGGAGTGGTGGCAGGTAACCTTCGAGAAGCCGATGAAGGTACAATGCTTTGGGCGGCTTCTAAGAGATGTCACTTAAACCGAGTCGATCACATCGGGAACATGGTTAAAATATGGGTTCAAGCCACGGCTCAACCTGCAGAAACATACGTCTGTTCAGCGGGTTCACAGGCTTCAATATACTGGAGGAAATGTCATTGAAGGAAAATATGTCTTCTGAAAAGCAGTGGACTCTTCCTCCTCGATGCAAGCAGTCTTTATTTTTTTTCTCCACCTTGGAGCAAGGTACATCCGCTAAGGTCATCGTCATATGGTTTACATTTGCTTGTAGTCAACTTTCCTGGCTTTCGTTGCGTTGTGGCACACGATTGCGTCTCCATTCCCCGCCCTTTGCCTATTATTCCCCTGGCCTAGATTTGGACAAATCCACTTAGAAGGCGGTTGCTGTGCATAGTGGATATGGGCAGCGATTGCCTACCGGCTCTGTACTACGACAATGTTTTGCTCCCAGATCATAAAGCATTTCATTCTGCATCTCATGGCTTACATGCAGTCTTACTTTGTTGGCCGCTCTATGCTCATTTGAACACGGTTTAGTATCAAGCTTTTGATACACCTTCCTCATCCTCATCTAGTTCTTGGTTGAATCTTCTTCCAAATATACCGTCAACACACATGAGACCGTAGAAAGAGCTTTGAAGAGTCTACACGACGCGACACAACACCGGCGTCTTGGCCAAACACTGAGATGGACAAGTATAATATAGAGGCTCCTTCACTTGGGACGAGTGCAAGGGACCAATGGCACTATGTGCCTCATCACTGGACAGAGCTGGCCTAGCTGACACAGAAAAGACATAGTATGTGTGGTTATAGGTCACTTCATTCTCGGCAGGCACACCACTAGGCTCGGCCTCTTCGCTACCGAGTTCTGTAGAAGCTGCATGAATCAACAGGAACAGCAAGAATGCCTCTGAATTCTTACAAACACATTGAGGAGCAGTCATTTAGTCCACTTGCTTCCTGGAGAGATACATATGCCACACACAATTGTGTTTGCGAGAGACCTAATCGTCACTGGATGCGCTGGCCGAGGGCGCCAGAAGACCCAACGCAGGTTCAGGTCCTGAAAAAAACATCCTTTGAGGCTTGCCTAGCAATCTCATCGGAGATCTCATTTTCCGGAATCCCAGTGTGATCTGGGGCCCAGACAGGAGCCGAAGAGTCTTATGAACAAATTCAAAGAGTCTTTACCTTCTTTGTTTGTGTTTGTATTTGCAGCACTCTTCTCTGGTTTTCCACCTGTCTGAGCTCGATTTGAATTTGAGTTACCAGTGTGCAAACTGCCTCCCAATTGCCCATCGATTTTAGCATCTCCACTATTGTATTTGTGATATCAAGTGTGGTACTTAGTTCACTTTCCAGCCTCCGTTGTTTCCCCTGAAACCTTGGGCAGTTAAAAAAGACATGTTCCCGGTCTTCGTCGCACCCAGGACATGCTGGGCATTCTGGCGAGTCATCGAGTCTACAGCGGTGAAGGTATTTCTGATACCCACCGTGGCCTGATAGATATTGCGTCAGTTGGCAGTTGACCTCCCCGTGTCTTCTATTTATCCATGATTCTATCCTCGGAATAAGTTTGTACGTCCACCTTCTCTTGTGTGAGGCATCCCATCTTTGTTGCCACATCCTTATTAATGTCGCCTTTTCTTGTGCTCTTAATTCAGTAAAGTTCGAGTTTCCATCGGGGACTCTCAGTCTCAGATACCATCATAAATTACGTTCCAGAGAACTGGTCCGAGAATGGAACCCTGTGGAACGCCAGCGGTTACGGAGTACTACTTTATCCCTATTTCGGTATCGTATAGAAGCACCCTAACCCAATCTGTTGGCCACGCGTTAAAATCCCCGGCGATGATAACAGGGTGTTGCCTCCTTGTTGTGCTTACAATTTTGTTTAGCATCTTCTCATACTTTGAGTGTGACCAGCTGGGTGGTGCGTAGCAGCTGTAGATATCATATATACCCACACGCATTCGGGCTTCTTGTTGTTGCTTCTTCTCCGCATCTTATACAAAGCTTTGATCTGTCTGGATTTTTACAGATTCTGAATACATGTCCAAACTCCAGGCATCTGAAGCGTTTTCTCAGTTGTACAGGCTCTCTTAGCCTGTATATCACCCATCCAATTTAACTTTGCCGGCTTTTAACAATTTCTTGGCCACTTCTACTCGTAGGCTTAGACCTTCTACTCCGTGGACCTTACTGGGCTAAGTGAGGTTGTGTCTAGCGCAGCCTGACACTATAACCAAACCAACCTAACCTGTGGCTGTACGACAGAGCCGCGAAATGACATTGGAACCAATAGAACAATGCAAACGGGTCCGCCTGCTGATCTAGTTACTATTCCTGAATAGCCTGGAACAACGCTATATACCCAAGAAGAGTGGGTATTCATACCTAAGGCTGGTAAAGTGAGTCATATGACCGTGAAGGACTTCAAGCCAATAAGTCTCACCCCTTTCATCCTTAAACCATTTGAAAGACCGATCGATATACACATCCGTAGCATGCCAACACCCTTATACTAAGCATTGAGACAGCGCTACACAGTGTCGTCAGTACAATGCAAAAGTCACTCAAAGACAAAGAATACACATTAGGCGCATTCCTTGACATCAAGGCGGCTGTCAACAATGTCAATACTGAAGCGGTCAGAAGGACATTAAGTAAGCTGAACATCGATAGCATCCTGGTAGGTTGGATTGTTAGCATACTGGAACAGAGACATATAATAACTGAAGCCGGAGGAACACAGCTGGAAGCGAATACCTATACAGGAACCCCTCAATGCGGAGTGATCTCGTCGTTATCGTCTTGAACAAGGCCCTACAGCAGCTTGAAAAATTCGGCGTCAAAATCATCGCATATGCAGACGATGTGGTGCTGCTGGCAACTGGAAAGCTCCCCACACACCAAGTGAGCAAATCGTCCTTAAGACCCTTGTTAGATGGACTAGGAATTGCGGTCTCAATGTCAACCCCCAGAAGACTGAAATCGTATTATTTACGAACAAAAGGAAGTTCAATACACCGTCTGTTGGAGGCACACCCCAACAGCTCCAACTGCAGGCCTTGAGGCAATTCTCAACCTGCTTCCGCTAGACATCTTTACAAAACATCAGCAGCCATTAGTGCCCTGAGAGTCAGTCAGTCAGCGAACTGGAAGTCAAATGCAACAGAGGGCATTCGACCATCCTTCAAGAATTTTTTGGCTATGTACCCACAACGGACTACATCACGCCATACTTGGACTTTAACATGCCTTTTACGGCAGCCTACCCTAGCAGAGAAGAATGGAAAAGCGGAAGGTGTAGGTTCTGAATCGCTAGGGATATCGAGATCCATTCAACTACCAGACCACGGCAGTGTTTTCCAAGCGGTGGTCTTAGCAGTAACACCAGCCGCCCGTGAGTCTGCCGTAAGGGCAATACCACGGGATGGTATCACCTTCTTTATCGACAGCTAGGCAGCTATAGCACAAGGTATCGCTCTGCTGGGTTCCTGGACGTAAGGGTATCCCAGGCAATGAAAAAGCTGATAATCAACAGATTTACTGGAACCAACTGATCTCTCTGTAAGCATCCCGCCTTGCATGCTCAGGCTTGAAGCTGGGAATTTAGCCACTGGAGAGGCGACCTAAGATGGAAGTCCACGGAAGTCTATGGCCGTCCTTCGAACAAGGACCGAAAGAGTTATACGAAAGTATAGAGGCCCCATTTCTATCCTCGTGCGTATCATCACGGCGCATAATAGTCTGCGGTACCACATGAAGAAACTGCGCCGGACGGAAGAAGAACTTTGCAGCGGCTGTGGCGACGAAGGAGTTTTTGAGGATACCACCCACTTCCTCGGTAAATACTTCTTCTATTACCTTGAAGAGCTCTCTGGCGTACCTACAGACAAGATGCTGAACTTTGTCAAGTCATCAAAGTGGTTTGTACTCGATAACAAGTAAGTAGGAGAGTAGATTAGACAGGGTTTCGATGGGTGGGGGAACACCTTTCCCCCCTATGGGTAACACAATTGGTCAACACTGCCCTAAGTGCGGCAGGAGGCTTTTCTCTCTCTGCTAACCTAACCTAGCCTATGGCTGCATCAACCTCGATATTGTCCAAAAGTTCTATTAATTGATTGTCCTCTAGATTAAGGCTTTCTATTAAGCTAACACCAAGCTATTTAAACAGATTGCAGAAGTATCTTGCACCACACCTTCAGGACTTGCAAGCCTTTCAAGGCCTTACTAACTAGAAAGATTGGACCAGTATATATATAGTGGACCAGAATCGAACCCGCTTATCTCGCGAAAGGATTGGAAAATTCATCCTTCTCTCAAGCTCCACTGACTGACTGAGATTAAGACACAGCATCCTCCTAAAAAGGAAAACCGCCACTTCTACCTCCCTCTATCAATCTCCCACCCAGAATCATAAGGACACGATACCAAAAATGCATTTCATAAACCCTTGAGGGAAACCTCAGAGGACAGACCTCAAATCGTCCCCGAATTCCCTATCAATCATCACAGCGTCCGTGAGTGAGTGATTCCCCAAATCACATCACTATCTCGTCAAAGTTCTAATATAACGTCTGACTCCTCCACCAATTCGTATCCATAAAAACCGTCAGTCAAACGAAATAATTTTCTTTCCCATCTCGGTTACCCATTTGCCCTTCAGCAGTTTCTCACTCACAGCAGCTTCCTTCGTCTGCGCGTCCATCTTTTCTGTCTGTCTGCGGCTAATAAAAATGTTTCGAGGGGAAAACTTGCAATTTTCTGGAAATAAATTTGCGGTCAAATCCCGTACACACTCAAAAAAAAAAAAAAAGAGAGAAACCCCCAAATACATTGGGAAAATCACCAATATCCTGTTTCACACGCAGCACTAACCGACCAGAGACAATCCGCCACAAGGACAATTGCACCAGCACTAGTAGTAGCTGAATACAAGCCGTCATCAGCAGAAAATTCGAAAATTCGAAAATTCATGCGGCGAACTGGTAGTACGTCGTCGTCGTTGTCCGTCGTCCTGGAACGTTTTCTGCAAACTTTGTAGAAAAATGAGTTTTTTTTATTTTTTTTTAAGAAGACGTCAGCAAAAATTCTAGTGTCTGTCTGGATTCGCACTCTAGCGCCTGGCAGGATATAGGATTCACACACACAATCGTTTCAGAGCTGGAGACGAAGTTGTAGTAGAGTGCACTAGAACACATTGTTACGTGTATGTTCGTACAAATAACATGCGGCATACGAAGGAGCAGCAGCGCACTGGGTAGTGGGAATCCTTATGAAAGCTTTATGTTTGTGTACACGTGAGTAATGGGATTCAAATATAATTTACGATTCGCAGGGGCCTGGCCCGAAAATGGCTTCTGGCGTGTTCCGGAAGCCATGGCAAACACCACTCACACATGCAATCGCCATATTTCACTTGCGCGCTGTTGGTGTTGCGATTTTAAGATATGAGAGCGAGGATAGCACTAGCGAGGCGCTAAACCGTAACACGCTGCTGATAAAAGTTGGATGGACAAGTTAGCGCGCGGCTGGAGAGGCGGGTGGAAATGAGCAGTTGACGTACGAATTATCGCTCGCGAGCGCTGCTCCTGGTCATGTATCAGTTTTTCAGTCCGTTCCCTTGAAAGGATATTTGCTTGTGGTTTGCTCGACGGCTTAATTGTTTTCCCCCACCCTTGGGAAGGGGGATGGGAGTAACGTTCTCCGAAAACTTAACGAAAGGAGTCATTTTGTTTGATGAGTTGGCTTGACGGCTTGATGAATGTTTGACGGGTAAGATTTTGGCGTGCACCGCGGGAGAATTATGGTGACGGACATTATTTTTCTCGTCCTCGTTCCGATTGCGACATGGTATTTACCCAAACCAAACTGGAGTACACTGGTGCATTTTAAACCGCACACCAGCTGCACCCATCCGCACCCATCATCGTCGCAGAGTATCTTTATTTGATGAACGTTTGAACGATGGAAGGATCCATGCTAAACTTAAAAACCACTTTCTGTGGATAATGACAAATTCACAATTTGCTCCGGCGATACCGCTTGGATAGGCACCTCATCCTTTTGTGAAACCCCACCGTCATATCCTGGATGAATTTTTCATCAATGCCTACTCGTATGTATGTCTGCAGGCAGACAGAAGATGTCGAAGAATTATTCTCGACAACACGGTGGAACTTCTTTACGCTTCCATGGAAATGAGAATATTCAACCCGATGACTACTGCTCTTTGGCAAGGAATACAGGAGTCGTCGTTGGGGTCTGGTGGTAGTGCATAAAGGCAATCAGCCAACTGCCAAACGTTGAAACTCATATTCAATCTCATCCTTCGTCCTTGCACTTGTGCAAGTTGAAAATCTCATATGATGACTTTTCTGTTTACATATGCTTACGGCAAAGGTAGAGAGATGCAGTTGTCGATGCGGTAGGAGCTACCGCGCAGGATATGCCAGTGTCGCTATAAATGAATAGTAGATACGGCGCGGCACTGATTCAAGTCTATTTTTGGCAAAAAGTTATTAAAAAGTCCCTTTCTACGGCTGCAATCCGATTTACCCCCGCATGTCCTTTTTTTTTATTTCAATTCAACTTGTGATGCGTTTGTATCGCTGTTGTTGTTGTTTTTGTACGGCATAGATACTTTATTTAGCGTAGAAGAATTAAAAGGAATGAATTTCCATGAATTTTCGAAGGAAAAGTTTTGATTAAGAGAAGGCGACAGCAGCGCGGTAACGGCTGCAGAATGCAGAGATACTCGGTACTCGTAGAAAACGCAAAGCCAAGCCACAGGATGGAGTTGAAATTGAAAAGTTGTCGTGTCCTGGGTGGTCTGTTGTTTTATTTGTACGCAAAGGTACGGGTGTACACACACAGCAATTGATCTGTCGTGAGGGATGTAGATGGGTTTTGTTTGGCTTGGTAGGGGACACATCTGTGTTTGGAAGTCGGAGACGCGCAGGCACTCGCTTTTCTATTTCGAGATATTACTTTATTCTGTGGTCGAGCTTATTGGGGCCATCAGAGTGCAGGGGAGTTATAAACTGGAGAAAACAATGCACAGCGGTCTGCCATATGTCGGTTTCTCTGGTGGCTTTTCATATTGATGGTCAGATGGTCGGATATGGTCGGATATGGTCAGATACGTTCAGAGATGTGATGGGACGTGCTTTGCCTTTGGGTTTCAATTTTGTTTCCTATCTTTTGAAACTAATATTAATCAGTGTGTTGGCATAAGGACAATACAGGGTAGATACTTCGAATTTCTTTTTTTGATGCAGGATTCTACGGTGGTGGGTTGCGGGTGATGTTAGAAAATATTACATAACTCACTCCGATGGCAAGTTCTTGGGGGTACAGCTCACTCATGCAGGTTTTTCCACGGTTAAGTGAGTGAAAAGTTGAAAGCCAGTTCCCTTAAATGACTGAAGATGGCGCTAAAATTTGAGCTAGTTACCCTTAAAGTTGCGCCACCTGGCGATGATTTGTTCTATTGCAACATAGAGGCATGCGATTGTACAACCGACCCCTCGTCCTAGGATTTTTTTCATTCGAACTGGCCTTCAATGGCGAGAGCTCTGCGTCGGATGGTGTTCCCCAACACTCCGTACTATATTGGTGGAATGAGGAGATAGCCACACTGCGTGCAGAGTGCCATCGAGCAAGGCGATTGTACCAGCGTTCCAGGGGGAATAGTAACCACCAGGTACTTCAAGAGAGGTTTACATCTATGAGAAGATGTCTTAAGAATGCCATCCGAGCGAGCAAAAAGAGAAGCTTTATCGAGTTATGCAACGAGGCCGATCAAAACCCATGGGGCAAAGCCTACCAAGTCGTAATGCAGAGACTGAATGGTGGTCGAAAACCCCCACCCACAACGTTCCACAATCGACGCTATTGATGAAACCGTCAGCACAGCGAGGAAAGCCATCCAAGGAGCACGTTGGAAGCACGGCAGTAAGAAGTACTGCGCCATCATCACGTTAGACGTTAAAAATGCATTTAACACCGCGAACTGGAGAAATATCGTGCAGGCACTCACCGCCAAAAGAGTGCCAGAATATCTTCAAAAAATATTGATTGATTATTTTCGCAATAGAGTACTGTTTTACGACACCGACAATGGTACAAAACGCTACATACTGACAGGTGGCGTTCCTCAAGGCTCTGTACTGGGTCCACCGCTGTGGAACCTTATGTTCTTAGACTGCGAATCCCAAGGTCATCAAAAATAATTGGTTTTGCTGACGACATAGCCATAGTTGTAGCAGCAAAACTCATAGAAGAAGTGGAGCACGACTGCAATGAAGCTATAAGGACCGTCCGAGACTGGCTTACAAGTATGAGTCTAAAGCTTGCGGAGGAAAAGACGGAAGTAATACTAATAAGTAGCAGAAAAGTTATGGAGACTATAACGGTAACTGTCGGTGACCACGTCATAGTTTCCAAGCCAAATCTAAAATACCTTGGCATAGTCATAGATGCACGACTGACCTTTAAACAACACCTACAGTACGCAGCTGAAAAGGCAGCAAAGGCAACCGCTGCCCTGGCAAGGATGATGCCGAATATTGGTGGGCCGCGATATAGGAAAAGACTGCTGCTAGCAAAAGTGGCGACGTCAATGATGCTGTATGGTTCCCAAATATGGGCCAGTGCTATGCAAACAAAAACATACAGAAGAACAATGGAGGCAGCGTACCGAACCAGTGCTCTGCGGGTAAGCAGCTCTTTCCGAACGACGTCCTATGAAGCAGCGTTAGTGGTGGCTGGTATGGTGCCAATAGACCTACTAGCACAAGAAGCACAGGAGAAATACCTCGCCAACAAACAAACGGCGAGACTAGCGACAATGCCAACAGATAGCCAGACTCCACCAAGGACAAAAAGTCTACGAATTTGGCAACAGAGATGGGATAGCTCTGAAAAAGGACGCTGGACTCATAAGATTATACCCAACATCGAAGTGTGGATCGCCAGAAAACATGGAGATTTAAACTTCTATCTGACGCAGGTTCTTACAGGACACGGATGCTTTAGAGCATATCTTCACAGGTTTGGATACGACGACAACCCAGTTTGTCCAACCTGCCCGGGAGCAGTTGAAGACGTTGAACATATCATTTTCCATTGTCTGCGGTATGAAGCAGAACGGCAGCTAGTGGCGCAGAGACTGGGGGAAGTATTAACACCTGAAAACATGATTAAGCACATGATAAGCTCGGAAGAGAGTTGGAATGCGATTAGTGACGTAGCGGCGATCATTATGTTGAAGCAGCGACAAGAGGAGCGTCAGCGGAATGCAGTGCAAGGGCATGAAACTGCAAATATAAACGACTAGCGAAGTACAGCTTTCGAGCTAACCAGCCCCGCGAAGTAATACCTAACGGCGGTTCCGCGGGGAGAGTGGTTGAAGTGTGCAGGGTGTGGTTTAGCACGTAGGCGTACTCCTGACATCGATTATTCAGGTTTGCGAATCGTGCATACTAGTAGCACGGGTTACTAGTATCTTTAGAAGATTACACATCCTTTGGCGCTTTACATAAAAAAAAAAAAAAAAAACACTCCGTACTAGGTCCGCTACTGTGGAACCTAATGTAAGATGACGTCCTTGATAATAAGCTTTGCTGACGACATAGCAATTGTTTTAGTGACCAGACTTCTTGAGGAGTTGGAGTTGCAACAAAGCTATCAGGATGGTTAATAGGCATAGGCCTACAACTTCCAGAGGAGAAAATAGAACCACTGTTCATCAGCAGCAGGCGAGTCATGGAGACTATAAGTGAAAGCATCGGCGATCACGTTTGAGTACCTTAACATTACCATAGATGCAAGGCTAACTTTTAAGCAACATCTGCTACATGCATCTGAGAGTGCAGCAATGGCAACAGTGGCCCTGGCAAGGATCAAGCCAAATATACTCGGGGGCAAAAGGAAAAGAGTCTTTAGCAAGAGCTTCAGCGTCGAAAAGGCTCAACCAATTCCGCATAAGCCAAAGTCGTTCAAGAAAACGACGGGAGCAGCTTGCAGAATCAACACAACAACCCAGTATCGCAACATGATCACATAATAGCCGAAACCGCTTTGGGGTACCCACCATCTGCAAAAAGAGTCCATGGCATGATGATGTCTTGCGAATGCCGGGACAAAGTGACAGAAGGTGCAGTTCTTAAAGCGCTTTTAAGGGCTTTGACGGTTTTCGACTTAACTTCTAAATGAATGTGGAGCACTGATCCGCAAAAGAAGAAAACACCTGAATGCCTACCAATGTTAGATCCACGCCAGATATTCCGATTCATCAAGGAAATCGGATTGGAGGCGGTGCTCTAAGTCGAGTATATCATCGACTAGAGCCCCAAGTTGGGCTAGTACAATGGATCTATAAAAGTCACGCCTAATCCCCTATAACCAATTTACAATCTACATAGCTTAATAGGTTGACAAAGTTCAGCATCTTGTCTGTAGGTACGACAGAGAGCTCTCCAAGGTTATAGAAGAAGTATTTACCGAGGAATTTGTTTGTGGAGTGTTGGAGTCCAGGACTGTGGCAGAGGAAGTGGGTGGTGTCCTCAAAAACTCCCTCGTCGCCACAACCTCTGCAAAGTTCTTCTTCTGTACGGCGCAGCTTCTTCATGTGGTACCGCAGACTATTATGCCCCGTGATGATACCCACGAGGATAGAAAGGGATCTTCTGTTCTTTCGTATAAGTCTCTCGGTCCTTGTTCTATCGAAGGACGGCCATAGACTTCCATCGACTTCCATCTTAGGTTCGCCTCTCTAGTGGCTAAATTCCCTGCTTCAAGCTTGAGCATGCAAGGCGGGATGCTTACAGAGAGATCAGTTGGTTCTAGTAAATCTGTTGATTATCAGCTTTTTCATTGCCTGGGATACCCTCATGCCCAGGAACCCAGCAGAGCGATACCTTGTGCTGTATTCCAAGAACCTTCGCGACGGCAGCTCACAAGCTTCGGTTAAATTTCTGTAGCAGTAATTTGCCTTTATTGCTGCCTAGCAGTCGATAAAGAAGGCGATACCATCCTGTGGTATTGCCCTTACGGCAGCCTCACGGGCGGCTGCTGTCGCTGCCAAGACCTCTGCTATTGTCTGGTAGTTTAATGGATCTCGGTCTCCCTAGCGATTCAGAGAAGATGCTGGACCCTACAGCGGTGACCATTTTCGATCCGTCAGTATATATTCCTATGGACCTCTGCTAGGGTGTTACGGCATGTTAAAGTCCAAGTATGGCGTGATGTAGTCCGTTGTGGGTACATAGCCAAAAAATTCTTGAAGGATGGTCGAATGCCCTCTGTTGCATTTGACTTCCAGTTCGCTGACTGACTGACTCTCAGGGCACTAATGGCTGCTGATGTTTTTGTAAAGATGTCTAGCGGAAGCAGGTTGAGAATTGCGTCAAGGCCTGCAGTTGGAGCTGTTGGGGTGTGCCTCCAACAGACGGTGCGTTGAACTTCCTTTTGTTCGTAAGTAATACCATTTCAGTCTTCTGGGGGTTGACATTGAGACCGCAATTCCTAGTCCATCTTACAAGGGTCTTAAGGACGATTTGCTCACTTGGTGTGTGGGGAGCTTTCCAGTTGCCAGCAGCACCACATCGTCTGCATATGCGATGATTTTGACGCCGAATTTTTCAAGCTGCTGTAGGGCCTTGTTCAAGACGATAACGACGAGATCACTCCGCATTGAGGGGTGCCTGTGTAGGTATTTGCTTCTATCTGTATTCCTCCGGCTTCAGTTATTATATGTCTCTGTTCCAGTATGCTAACAATCCAACCTACCAGGATGCTATCTATGTTCTTAATGTCCTTCTGACCGCTTCAGTATTGACATTGTTGACAGCCGCCTTGATGTCAAGGAATGCGCCTAATGTGTGTTCTTTGTCTTGAAGTGACTTTTCTATTGTACTGACGACACTGTGTAGCGCTGTCTCAAGGCTTTTTCCCTAAATAAATCCCCTGGGCGTAGCCTGCTATGTTGATCAGTCTTTCAAATGTTTTAAGGATGAAAGAGCTCTACGAGGAATAATACTCATCTCTAAAGTATGGTCGGACGAAAGTATGTCCGATGAATGGAGGAAGGACACCCTTCAATTGAGCCAAATTGAGGAATAAGTCTCATAAGCATCGCGTAAAAGATCTTCTCTGCCATCTTCCCGGCCGTTTTGTGCAAACGTCTAAAACTTTTCGTCAAACACTTGATAAGTTAATCCTTTCAGTACGGTTTAAGCCAGGAAAGTAGTCTAGCTTTGAACAAATTTCCACACCACTCCAAGTCCTAGGAAATACTTTGAATTGATGGACGTCGTTAACGGATATTGATCAGCTTTTCAGCCACCTTAGCAGTGTTTTTAAGGACGAGCATCTATTCTGACAAATACACCACCTACAACGCGGTGAGTTAAGAAAACATGGAGTTGGGAACCACCAAGATTACCTACTTCCTTACATTGCATCATTATCCTGATAGCCATCTCCGCGAAATGTCCTCAATTATATTTCCAACACAAATGAAAATTAGAGGAATATTCACGAGGGAATCAGAAAAAAAAAAGGGAATTACAGGCCCCAAATGACCCAATTAAAAATGAACTGCATAACACCCGTCCTGTTACCAATGACTTGTGTCACTACTGCCAACGAAAGGACACTCTCCGGTCATGTAACGATGACTGGAAATGAGTTTCATTCGCGTTATGAAATCGTCTCTTCAACACTGATGATGACGATGACGATGACGATAGGTGCCGTACACCGACTCCTCTGACCATCCTCCTTCGTACATCATCACCGAAAGGAAGTTATTAGAATGCAAATGAGTAACAGCAATTAAATTGCGATTACGAGTGTAATTAAGTGAACGAAGCCTTGCGCGATGAATGTCATGATGACCCGATTCCTTGGTGTGCTCCTTCGGTACCCATCCTCCTCCTGTCTTTCTATTTAAAATTAAGCTGGACATTCACGAGGGGGCTGCTCCTTTACGCTTGTGTATGCCAGAGAGGACATCTCATGTTCAATTTGAATGGAAATGGTGCGATGTAACGTGATATCCTTGCCACCATCTTTTTTTTCCCTATTCGGCAACACGTCAATTCTCAACATCAAATGGTGTTGACAAGTTGTAACCTTTTTTTTTTTGTTCTAAGATGAAGAACAAGGACAATCCCTCCTTGGCATTGATTAATTTATTAAATTGAACAGAGGACATTCCGCGTCACAGGTTCTAAGGGCGGCTCAGCCGCCGCGATACTTTTTTTCTTTTTTTTTCCTGCTTGTCTTCGCGATAATGAGATGGCGGGTGGCGCGAATCGAAGGGGCCCAACTTAATGTTGGGTCACGACAAAATAAATTAAATTTGCAAAATGTCTTCCTTCACGGTTACGAAGGATGACGGGACGAACAGGCGGTTGGTTCGGTCGGAAATGTCGGCGAGAGGGAATGGTAATTAAACACGAACGAGATTTCGTTAAATTTTCGTCAAATTCGTTAGGGGGTGGGCTTGGGAGTATGATGGACTCCCAACTGCTTTTGTATTTAATTTGTGATTAGGAAGGGGATGATGGTGGGGCGAGAGGGGGGTGGGGGGAGTCCGCGTCCATCAAGAAACACGGATAAATTGAGATCCATTAAACTTTGATTCACAGACGAGGCACTGCGCGTTACGCTGTTTATTTATGAATCGAAGACGAATGTTGGCGGCGGGCATTTCTACAAGGAGGGGGGGCGGCGGTCTCGAGAATAGGTCAATCCGCGTCGAATTAATTATTAATTGTTTAATTATGAATTCATTTTCCCCAAAATGCGGGGGAGTAGGTATATTTAGACAGAGTTCATTGGAATGTGCTTCGTATCCGTTACACAAAGGGTGGGGGGTGTTAAGATTAAGAAGGACGAGTGTGACTTGTAGCTAATGAACCACCTTCGCACTGTTAAGTGCGACATCGAATAATTGGAATTCCAAGGATATTGATACAAAAACTGTTGCCAACGATACTCGCGGGAGTTTTTTCAAAGATTGGTGGACTGTAAGCTGGTCGGCGAAATTTCCTCACCACTACACGTAGTGACCAGTAATTTACGAAATATTTTACGATTAGCATAAAATTTTTAATCAAATTCGAATTATTCCGTCAAATGAATCACTTTGCAGGCCACTCCAGCACAATGCACAGATCCACTCAAGCGTTGAGCACGGTGATGTGTGCGCAACAGAGCTCAGCGAACCGAAAAACTTGGCTAATGATGGCGTGGACGGAACAAACTATTACCCTCACAGTCGCTGCGAATTCTTGGACGACGGAGAGGAAATACATTCTAGGAACTACATCGTTTCGAGTCCGGAGTTGGCCAATGTAAGACAACTCACCCTCTGGCAGACACAATATGGAAAGTAGATGCTTGTAGGACACTGGGAAAGGGTGAACCTGGACATGCATGATAATCAATTTGGTCACGCAAATGGAACGCAATTAATGCGAATCTAGGAGGGAGTCCCAGACGCATAAATTCATGGAAATTTAAATGAGGGTAAATAGTGGCAAAGTGAGATATTTCGTATCTAATTCTTGTGTTCACACACTGGACACTGGACGTGTACGTGTACTTTATGGGAACGCAATTCGAAACAGCTTACACGCAGGATAGGAATTTATTTTTGGAACCAAGGGATGCATGAGATGAGACCGCCTCTAACACTCCATTGAATCCTCCTAAGGACGGGACAGAGGTTAGGGTTGGTCTTGCCTAACCTCTAAGTCGTATTGAAACAAAGGTCCATCGTCAGTGCAAACGAGTACGTGGACAAAGGTGGGGGTCGAGGTCAGTTGAATGGTGGCAAAAAGCCTCCCAGCAAACTGAAAACACGCATTTAGATACGGTCCAACGTCTGGCATGTTTAAGTGAAAGTGATCCTAGGCACTCTGCCGCTGGACTCATTTATTAAGAAAACGGCGGCATCGACGGCACTTCGTCTGCTCTGGGATGCCAGCTGGCGGGGTACTCAGATGGAACACCTCTGGAAAAGAAACTATCTTAACGTATGGGTACATGATGGATGGCAGAGCTGGAGCAGGCATCTTTGCAGAAGAACTAGACCTAACCCATCATATTAGCCCGGGGAAATATACATCAGTCTATCAAGCCTAGGTACACACGTTGGATCACCTCATAGAAGGACAAGTTGTTGGCAATTAAGGTGAAGTTACTATAGCACTGGACAGTCAATCAGTGATTAGACGCATGGAGGAAACAGATAGAAATACATCCTTGGCAGATGACGCTGCTCTGGGCGAGAGGGCACGTAGGGACTGAGGGCAATGAAAAGACGGACTCTCTAGCAAGCAAGGATCAACCTCGGAGAGAGTCTCTCGGGCTAAGATGGATCGTGAAAGAGAGACGAAAGGGGACCCATCCGATCCGAAATCTCTCGAAATAGTACCTACATCCATTTGACTTCTCCTATCGCCTGCTGCCTAGTATCCCAGCGTCAGTTGCTGCGCATCCTTCTCCTTTGTGATTACCAAAAATGGGTCTTGGTGCCTTCGCTTTGGCTCTGGGGGGATAGCTGTGTGCAACCTGCTTTCTCTTGGGCTCTGATATGGCGAAGTCATCGAGGAGTTGTTCTGACGCCTGAATCCCCGAGAGCTCTGACGCTTTTAATGGCATCTCTCATTGCTTGGTGGATCGAATGCCTGTTGCCATCTTCCAGCATTTCATTTACCTCTTAACTTTTGTTCGGCGAGGTTATGGTTAGGATTATAGGGATTATAACCCTCCCACCTTACTGCTGCATTCCTTTCGGTCCTCCTGTGGGGTTCGGGGAAAGATGACTCGCGTCATTCCGCGCTCCTTAGTGATGCTGCTATTTGGCCAACTGGTGAGTTCGGCATCCTTGAGTATCTCTGGAAGGGGTTCTCCTCGTTCTCGTCTATGTTTTCTCAACTGAAGGTGTGTTTGATGCGAACATTGCGAACAGCTTGCTGTGCCCATTCGTAGCTTTGGGAACGCGGTGCTGTATATCACTGTGTAAGGAGCTGTCGCAAACTCGATTAGTCGGAAGCCGTTTTCTCTTGTCGTGTCTTGGAGATGAAGAGTTAAGTGTTCCGCTAACCAATTTAAGAATTGAAGTCACCCAGTACCATTCTTGACAGGCTCCATAGTCGTCATCCACGAGGCCATGCAATTCCTCCTTGACAGAGTATTCAGCTGCATCGACAGGGGTGTGTAGACATATTACGTTGATGTTATAGAAGGTAGCTTGTGTGTCAATAACTCTTGACCTGAGCCGGCTCCCTATGACAAATGCGCATCACAACAGGTGCATTCGTTTGTGGGAGAGAGAGGAGACCTCGTCCTATCCATTGTCCATATCTCCTGAATAGCAATTTGGAATGCAACATGCAACCTAAGAAATGGGAAAGGACCGTTAAAACTGTTGCTTACTTCCTTCAAATTGTCTCCAAAAGTGTGGAAAGAACAATAGGTACCCAAACCAGCAGTGAATACCCGCAGGAATGTTGTGGTCTAGATGCTCTCACTCTTTCCTGAAAGTCCTTCGGTCAAAAAGCACTTTTCAGAGCATATAGCCATGCCAACCCCTAAAACATAGTAACTACTGAGAAGCTGCTTTAAATCAGATTCAAATGAGAAGGACCTGATGGTGTCACAACGACTTACAAAGGCTCCAGAGCTGCACCGAGTACTTAGAGGATTCAATCTGCAGTATTTGGTGTAAGAGCATCAAAGCCTCTCTTCATGTCCTAATGGACTGTCTATCTTTGCTACCTGACAGGAATTGTCCTCACTGATAGCCTCGCCACCACCTATCCTGAAAGGATCCTCGATTTTGTCATAGCCTCTGACACGATAGATGTCTTTTGAAGCTACATGACCATCTCATCTCATCTTTTTTTGTATTTTTACTTAGAAGAAGCATCTTCTGGTGCTGAAAAAGCTTAGACTGGTTTGTCTTTTGTTCTAAGTCAGTCTGTGTGCAGGTGTACTACTTTGTGTGGGCTGATGGGTCATTCCTTCCCGCCTGACTTAGCTCAGATACAGGGAAGTTGCTTCAAAGAGAACCAGCTGGTTCAGTAATCCATGGATCCTCTGCATGTCCCGCCTAAACTTCTTAGTCCAGAAATTCCATAGTGCACCAAAGCCTAAATTTGGAATGTTTATACGCAATCAACTCACACTAATCCCATCACAATTGTGAGCCTTCGAAGTACGTCATTCAACCCCAATCAGGGCACCCCTTGGTCTCTCGTGATTCGCTGTCATATATTTAGATTAACCGCCTGAGGATTTGTTTATCAAATACATACATATGTGGCACGAGCCACATTCATACCGAAAATAACGTCAAATTCGACCGCTGGGCCAAAGATTTGTCTAAAAATATATCCCACGGCTACGAGTCGCAAATAAACTTTTGCCCATGCGATGGAAGAGGGGATCCCACGAGATGTTTCCACGCTAAAAATAGAGAATGAGGGCATCAAGCCACGCAGTAAATTTGGTATCCTTGAAGAGGATACGTAGTCGTACGCATATTTTGATTAAAGAGATGGTCGGTCATTTAAAGCAACGGAGTGTGCTGTGAGATTATACATAAGTGTCTGAGGGGTAGTTTTTGATTTTAGAAAATGGTAGGCAATCACACTCGTTTGCAGTCCATTGGACATGTGTAGTATCAGACTTAAGCCCTCAACAAGTGGGTGGAGAGATTTAGAAAGGCCACTCACTTGCTGATGTAATGTGTGGAATCTATAAGCTTTGAGCTAAAAAAGATTCGGCATCGATGAATATGTAGGACCTGAATGTGGTATTTTTCAAGTTGATGTCCCTGCGATCCAAGCTGTGTCTACAAAATGCAGGAACAAAGACGATACCTAGAAGCAATGGGAGCCTAAGAACACAAATCCAAAAGACGAGTAAAGCACGTCCCGATACTAGAAGAAAAGCAGATGCCGACTTCAAAGCGTAACGTGCAACAACAATAAAGGCAAGACCTGCCTGACCGAAAGACCAGCAACCAAAAGGGGAATTAAGACACGTCCCGATGTCGTGGTCACAAAAGCTGCGGATGGGGCTACCTATGCAGCCATACTTCAAAGGAGACATTTAGACCCCGACTAGTTTCCTAACAGAATATTGAAGGTGGCTTATATTCACCTACGAACATAGCTCATGTCCTGAAAAAGGAGTATTCCCAGATCAATGAAACCGACAGTGACTCCTGCAGAAGGAAAGAATAAGCGATCTGACGAGCCGTCCTCATATCGCCCACTACGCATGCTGTGTACGGTCGGAAACGTATCATATGCAACAGAAGAAGCCTGGGGGTCTCTCGGATCATCAAAACGGACTGCAAAAGGGAGGGGGCTCGAAGTGATAGGTTAGTATGCAACCTCACTTAGGATGGATTAGCATCTTCCAAGAGAACTACCCGTTGAACCAGGAGGAGCTAGTTATACAGCGCTGGAGGCTGTCAATGCTCGCATTACCCAGTTTGTAGAAGAATGCCTACGAGCGGCGAGTGCTTTACATGTACAAAGCATACGTAGAATGGCTTCTTCCTCGGTTACGGAAGAGGCCCAACCTAGTGGCTTGCCTTCCGATAATGCAGTATCCTGTAAACGACACAACCTACTATGCTGGAGATAAGCTTCCTTTTTCTGTCTAATAAGACACTTGGAGCGTTTGAAATCCAGTTTAGGCCAGATCTATCGTACAGGTAGTACTATTTGCCTATCATCGATTGGTACGTTAGGCTTGAGTAGCATTTTAACTGAACTGATAGGCATACCGGCATTCACCTTCTCCTGGAGGGTTGTACCCTACCTGGCGAGCTCGTCATGACTTCTAAAGAATAAACAACCACCTTAATGGCTGTCAGTTACTTACGTCGTTACATTTAGTAGTCAAGCCACTACCAAGCATTCGACAAGCTTCAAAGATTGCTGATCAACCCGCCTAGAGTAAACTGACGAAGCACAGTGAGCATTGCGACATTAGGCGTTATCGTTGGCTACTACTACTCAACAATATATCAAGAGCTTGTCTAGCTTGTCTAGTGAGACAACTTGAAGGTGGTTCCTCACTACCACACTTCTTGACTAAATGCCACTTCTTTATGGATTATCTGAGTCTACAACGCCTGCTTGCCCTCTTCTACAAAGTCCAGCAGCACGCTTCAGCTCCCTTCAATTCACCCCAAGTAATCATTTTTCCTCCTCACCTGTCCTGATTGCATTTACCTTCAGCCCTACCCTATTTACCTCGTCTTTTAAATTGTGGACCATTTCAATTAGGCCCATGACTCTATATGAAAGCAGGCAGACATCCTCAGTGTAATTCCCTGCTACTTGCCGATAATGCAGCGCAAAATACTACCAGGAAAAGCATGGGAGATAAAATGCAGCCCTGCCGTACCCCGTTTCGAATTTCAAAAGCGCCCTGATAGCTTACCGTTGTGGAAAAGGCGGCGTTTTACACATTCATATCTACGTAACCTTCCCTTATAATTGCGATGAGTTTTTCCAGAATGCCTCCCCAACGCGAAGCTAACCAGATGAACTCTCGGCTTCTCGAAGTCGGTAAAACTGAAGGCCGAACTCAACGCAGTACTCTATAATGATCAGCAAGGTGGCAATGAGTGGAAGCGAGCTTGTTCGACATCAAGAGTTAAATACTGAAGTGCATTCATCCTTTCCAGGACTATCTTTCCTACAATTTTGTCCACCGTAGAAAGAAGACGTACATATTGCTCCGCTAGATTCCGCAATCCATCAGATGGCTCTTCTTCGCACTACTTTGGAAAACGCTTGTTTCCCATGTGTTTCTTATAAGAGGACTCAACAGCTCTGATTGGAAAAATTCGGGAGGAATTTCACCAATACCTACGGCTTTGTTTCCCTTGAGGGTCTTAACAGCGGCAGCAATAGCTTTACTGCTAGCACGTTCGGTTCGTATGAGGGGATTTGTTACGTCGGAAGGCTCACTTAAATTGGAACCATCGCGCTGTCATCCAAATGATTTGACACTGTCGCGAAGCGCTTTTTTCATCTTTGAATCTAGTTTTCATCCGATATTGGTGAGAAATCGTCAAAACTTGAGGCTATGTCTCCCGATGAGGATCGACTTGATAGTAGCATCAACGGCCATCAGCAGTCGCTTCGATGTAATGCATCTTCGGCATGTGCAGCAAAGCGATCACTTGATTTTGCTTGTCATATGTATCTTACAGGTACAGTGTATGGTGTGAGAACGTTCTGAATTTCAAAGGATTTTTCAAAAACTCTCTCCTCAGCCACACTCTTTCGAACACAACTTTCCCGTAATATCGTAAAAACTCAAACTTTGTCAACATTTTCCTTGCACTCCACTCCACTCAACCTTTCATGAATGGAATTTGAGCATAAACTCAAATGCCATCGCAAACATCTCACCCACACTCAACACCGTTGGTGAACAACGTTCTCCAAAGAGAATTCAATGCAACCATTCAAAGAGAACCGATAAAACTCCCCCACAGTCCCACACACACACAAATTCTCTTTGCAATGCAACTCCCTTCAACAAACAACAACAATTTCAATTTACATCAACAGCTTGCATTCGAATACACCACTAAACTCACCAACAAACTGCAGCTGCACAGTGCATCTGACAAGTCTCACTCGATTGCGGTAGGACCACGAGTCAGGTTTCCCATCGTTGTTCGTTGCAAAGAGAACTCCAAAGAGAACCGAACAAATAGAGAAATTTCTCCAACAACTCACCAACGATTTCGTTGTATCTTTCTCTCCCACCGGTGGCAAATGGATGGGATGTAGGGTAAGAAAAACCGTTTCTACCCAATATTACCAAACGACCTAGAATCTCACTTGATAGAGACTCTGACTGATTTTCCAGTTCACATTCGGTTATCGTGCTGATTGGTAACACGCGTGAGACGTGTTCAGCGAACGAGTACTTAAAGATACTTTTTTCCCCCACAAAAAAAAAAACGGATTTTATTCTGTAACCAAAAAAAGAGATTTTTTTTTTATTTTAAATTTTCTTTCTATTCGTTGAAAATTGGGAAAAAATTTCAAAAAAAAAAAAAAGTTCGCAAGAATTTTGAGAAACGTTCCAAAAGTCTTGATTAATTCATCGGATTAAGGTTGGATGGGATTTGATTCTGTTGATGTTTTAATTTTGTTTTTGATTTTCGTTGAAGTGTTGTTGATTAGTGTAAGCGGTGGTTAATGTCGTGCAACAGTGTTGTGGGTCTGTAGGTCTGTGAAGCTGGATATTTCGCAAAACTTTTCGTTTTTTTTTAACGAATTTTTGGGATGTAGTGTAGGCTAAGCCTTAAATGTAACAAACCTCGCGTCCTTCCATTTTAATTTTATTTCCATTTGCCTTGGATTGTGGTGTAGTGTAAGCCGTCCTTTAAGTTTGTGTAGCGGTATAGACAGTGTTTTGTGATTTTCATAATTTTTGAAGTGCATTTCTGGAAGTTTATCTGAATCTCTTCAATAAGGAATTTTAAGGCTCTTAAATTATCTATTTTAAGTGCAAAGTTTGCTTGGTTTTCCAGCAATGCAATCGGACTGTTAAGGCCATGTTTTCCACAAACTAACGTAATTGAGTACTTTGTGGTTGCAAAGTGGTGCTTTTGAGTTAGTTGTGGTGGAAAATTCTTGAAGCTACTGTGGGCTTTGGTGCATCAGTGTTATCTTCGAGTTATTAGTGTAAATACCGAGGGTTTTGAGTGCCTTCTTAGGGCCGTAGATGCGAGTTTTTGACTGATTTCTCGTCAGTCAAATTTTTTGCACTTTGATAGGTTTCAGCATGTCAATGTAAACGGCCCACAAACCCGTTACAGTCACGGTATACAATGAAGCCTTTCTTCGAATTTTCAGAATGCAGTGCTTTTCGTGTAATTTTAAGGCTGTTGCCTTTTGTTGAATCGTTTAGGTTCTGTATGACTCTGGAAGACATACCCCAGAGGGTTTCTAAGGCGTGGAATACTTTTCTTACTTGAAAAGCGGCTTCGACTCTTTCATTCTGTTGGAGTGCGGTAAAACATACCCAAAGATAGATTTTGTGACTTCTTTCAACAGGCATCCGTAAGGTTCTTAGGGTGCCTAAATGCGTACTTCTTTCGCGAAAAGATTCGCACAAGCTCCTCAGCTTGTTCATAAGCTTCTAAATTTTGACTACAAACCTTGACTTGAAGTATACTGAGATTCTTAGTCAGTTTCAAAGCTGCGTGACTTGAACGTGTCTTGTTTTTTGAATCGTTGGCATGGGTGGTTGTTTTCTTCAGTTGGAAAGTGGGATCAGATCTCGCATTTCCGGAACATTTCTTCTCGCAGGATTGTGGTGAAGCATCAAGAAAGGCCTGGTCTTAGACGGCTCGCGAGTATTTTCGTGTCTCTGCACTATTTTTCGTTGTACGGTCTTATGGGGACTGCTTGTTGTGGAGCCACCAACTGCAGCCAACCTATTTCCATGAGCATTATTTGGAAGGTCATGTTGCCTGCGACTAAGTTCACGACGTGGTGTAATGGCGTCTTGAGTGGAACGTTCAGGATTCGATTACCATTTATTCTTTCAAATTAAAAAGCCTCTTGGTCATAACTAAACTGCTCCCCGTAGGACTTTAGGAAAATTGAATGAAAAACAGATTTCTTTCGAACAGACGGTTATGGGTTTATGCACCATTCGGGGACAATAGTTTGTCCTTTAAAAGAGAAAATCTCTTGATAATGCTTATATTGTCACTCATGGGTCATGCGGATAAATGATTGAAGAAGAACAAGTCTCACCAGCCCCTACAAACAAGGTATTTTGACCGGCCAAACAAGGTGTTCTTTTCAAAATAAATACTACCTCTGCTGCGCTGATCCAAATGAGGAAGGTACCACGGATCATCCTACTCTGACTAAAGAAAAGCATCCTGCACAAGACAAATCCATCTTTGGCAACCTAACCGAACGTTCGAAAAAGTTGCTGGTCCAGAACTTGTTTTTGAATCCACAGGTTGAGTGTAAGCCAAACAGCTGTACATCCTTCTCGATAGCACCCTTAAATTTTGCCATTCAATCGAAGAGCCCATAAGAACTGCGACGACAAAATGACACACTTCAGCGCTACTTGCATTTTAGGCACAGATACGAGTATCTATCACGACAGACTGGGTTCGAAACCTGTTTAGCTCCCGGTACATATTCGTGTTGCCCTTGTTAGATGACCAACTATCCTTTTGCCGCATCTGAAACGTGCAATTGAGAGCCCATCTCAAGGTAGTTTTTACTTTCGGGCACATGTCAGGCATTCGTGAGATGTGGGCCCCGAAAAAAACGTTTTCTATATTCTGAGACTCGAACATCGTCCCCCGATGCCTACGGGTATTTAGTACGATAGACTGAAAATATGGCGGTTCCTCCCTACGCCTAAGGGAATTTAGTACATCAGACTGCAAGCGTGGCGGTTTCTTTCTACTTATGAAAGTGTGGCTTCAATAAGCTGGCCTGGCGTCTAAAATGTCGAAAACAACGCAGAAAATTACTAGAAATTTCAATCAGAGAGTTTCTGACTTCCTTGCTTCAATAGTTCTGCTTCAACAGTCGAAATTCACTTCCCTTTTATGGATTTTCTTCTCAATTCACCGACTGCCACTGGCCTGTAGTTTGTCATCTAGTATCAGGTAGATAAGCGTAAATACCTTGACTTTTCCACAATCCATTTGAAAATTGTGGCGTTCCTGCTCTTTTCTTTGCAAGTGGCTAGGTGACCTCCATTTAACCTTATCTGTCATATTCAGGGGAACAGTACTCATTTCTGTATTTTACCCCTTTCGAATTTGATAAGCCCTCCTGTGGCAGTATGTCCTGATCGACGAACAAGTTCAATTGCGATTGGAAAGGTTGTTGTAGGCATATTGAACGGGTATCTTTATATTCATCCGTATGTCGCGTCGTGGTAGGTAATTACTAAGCCTTTTGCAAGATGAATACTAACGTGTAGCTATTCCTAAACTTACTTACTTAGGTGGCGTTTCTAACAAGCCTCTCCAGTTAGCCCGGTCCTTAGCTCCAAGTTGGAGCTTTTCCTAAACATTCTACAAAAAATCCCGAATGGACAAAGGAAACAATGTAGCAATCGGTTTAGACGTTCTTGAGCTCTAGCGTTGCGATAAATAAAAGAGAATGTATCACACATGGCATCCACTCGTTCATCAACATCTTCCACAAAATCAGCCGTTTTTGTCGCCATTTTTATTTACAAAATTTAATTTTTTTTTTTAGATTTATTTTGTCAAAGTCAAACTTAAAAAAAAAATTTAATTCGTTTCGTTTAAATAGTGGAATCGACCCTTTAGTGTCAACAGCAACAGTATCTCGGGCCTTTTTATTTGTCATCCGGAATTCATCGCAATTTTATCGTTCGTGGGTTTTTCTGTGGATTATGCAAAATTAATTGACCATTAACTGTATGAATAAATATTTCCATACAGAGTTGTAAATTTAAAAAAAAAAAAATCGTGTACTTACGCCGCGATTACATTTGTGCCGCAGTGAGAAATAAATCAAATAAATTGTTTCGCTTCAGTTTTTTTTTTTTAAATCGTTTTAAAAAGTGAAATTGCCGTAAAAAAATAGAAAATTCTACATAAAGTGATAAAAGTTGTGTTTCCCTAATAATCAAAAAAAAAAAAAAAAGAAATAAATAAAAAGAGGGTGTACGAAGGAAAAAAAAAAATGCAAATTGAGTGCAACACAGTTGAGTGATTTTAATTTATTTCGTTCTCCCCCTATGAAACCATGCATCGCATCCGTTAAGGCTTGTGTAACCTCCTAACACACTACATCAACAACAAAAATACAAAAAATAAAAAAAAATTAAGTGAAACTGTGTAGAATTGCAAAATTTTAAGCAATTTTAGAGAAATTTTTTGAAATTTTTTTTTAACAAAATTTGCGGTTTTTCTTAAGTCAAGTGATAAATATAAATAAAATCGATAAAAAATTTAAGTGTTAGTGTCACGAGAAAAATATTTAGTGAAAGATACAAATTAATCTAGGAGCAGAGTGTAACGGAATTCTATACAACATTGAAGTAGTTAACGTGTGGCGCACGGTGTTGTACTTAAACGGAGGTGCTTTGGATTCCTGCATAATGAGCTTCATGGTCTGATGGCAATAAACAGGTTGAGTGAACTATATGGATACAATTTTTAGAGAAACATTTTTAATTTTATTGCGTTCTATGTTTTTTCCATTGTCTTTGGTGAGAGGGGGAGGAGTTATTCGGTTTTAGAAAGGGTGTTTAGGTTCAATGATTTGGATTTGTGGGGGCTTATTGCGACAGGAAAGGGACTTGTTGATTGGCCGCCGATAAGGGGCTGGAATTTATGACATTTTTGGAAGGATATGCAAATTTATTTAATTTCTACTTCCGTTCGATGTTCGTAGATACATACCTTGTCTTCTGTTGAAATTTTTCCACTTGGGTTCTGAACTGGCTAGAGCTGCATTATGGTTGTCATCTTTATGCGTTCTCCCGAGAAACTGTCGGTAAAATTAGGCCTTTAAGCAAGCCACTATAAGAGGTTAGTTTTGGTTGGAGGATTCCTGCAGGAGTTTGGCTAAAAAGCTGGCTTTAGAAAAAGGTTACTGAGCTCATCTATCTGCAACTAATTTCGAATGCTCGAGTGCTCGTTCCTTCAGTAGTGGGTATTGCCTCAACGAGCAACTAACAAAGCACTAAGATAAGATTTCTTACGATGGTGTCGTCCAAGTAGTCCCATTCGTCGATCAGAGCAGATCTCAGGCCGCTGGGTGTCTCAGGAAGAGCAGGTTGCATCCTAATCTTTTCCCCCAGAGATTCATGTCCGGGCTCATCGCAGGTCAAGCCATTACGTCGATTTTCACTTTTTGTAAATATTCGGTAACGAGCCTGGCGTTAGTGTTGTCCAGCATCAGCAGGAAGTTTTCACCAATGGAACCCCTCCGGACATTGTTGATGTACAGGTAGAGTTCACCGATCATTCCACCATGTTCAGCTCGGTTTTCCGCGCTTGGAAATTCCTGCACACACCATGACGGAGCCTCCCCAGAAATTTTCTCACTGGACAACTCTCACCTAATCATCTCCACACTCTGCTAAGTCCATCTGCTGGGCGCAGACAAAACCGTTAAGCTGGAATCATCAGTGAAAAGGACTCTACCCCAGTCGGATTCTGTCCAATCCTGGTGAGGGTGAGTAAATTTAATTCAAGCTATACCATGAGTCTTAGCAGGTCCTCTTGCTCTCAGGCTACTTTCCACTAATCGCTGCCTCACCGTTTGAGCAGTTACAGTTTTTCCTTCAACGGTTCGTCTGTCTGTGAGACAGCTCAACCGCCGTTTAGTGACCATTCCGGAGGCTTTGAAGCACCAAATATTGGTCTTCCTTGCGGATGATACTCTGGGGTGACCTGAGGCTTGACGCCTGGGATGTGTTAAACGCTTCGGTGATGCCGAGAAAGAATTCCTCACTGAATATGAAGAGGTGTCTTTGTTCCCTATTAACACGATTATATTCCACCTCAATACAAATCTGACCAAGCTTGAATCTTCAAAGGCCATACGGACTCGTCGCACTAAGTAGGAAAAGCATTAACTCTAGAATTGCCCTGTTCAACAGGAAGACATTCTAGAGAAACGTGAGCCCTCCTGTGATCATTTTACAAAAGCTGTGGAGGTAAGGTGCACTTTGTGTGCACCTCTCGTTCATTTTTAGAATGAGCCAGGACGAGTATATCATCAACAAGTATTGACGTATGCAAGAGCAACATCGTAAGACCTGAGAAGCTCTAAGAACTAGGAATCAGCGACTAACCATAGTGGTTACCCTGATCGTAATAATTTTTAACTCAAAGGAATCCTTGGGACACCGGAGCTCAGTGGTAAGTGCGTCAGTGGTAGATAAGTGGGTTGAGGTTCTAGGTTCAAATCCCAGAAAACACCAAAAAGATTTTCCTCGGTACCACCTCTCGCGAACGTCTGACTGAGAAAGCTTCTAAAAAAGCCTTTCAGACGCGGCTCAATCTGGTCCCTTCCATTCGTGGGAAAAAATATAAAGCGCACAGCAGCCTTCAAGAAACTAGGCGCTGGACCACACACGGTCTGTTGCGCCAAGTATTTGTATTTTCATTTTGAATCGAAGGGGCTTAAGGTGCCCAGTTCAATCTTAATAAAGGAAAATTCCTGGAAGTATTGATGGTATCACAATGGATCTATCCTACCCCAAGGTATGTCCTTACCATGGCTTTGGTAGCCATTGCACATAAGCCAACCTAACCTGCTTAATTTATAGAACATCCTTCAGACAAAGCTTCCAGGATACTGGAGGCATTCTCAACTTGAAGAGAGCCCCTGTTTGAGAAATCGATACCTTCAAGTGGATTCAATCGAAGGCAAGGCTCTTGGTTTAGTCTCGGGCATCGTTGACGGAACTTGAAATCGTTTTTTTAGATACTGTTTGACTTTGAAAGTGTGCAGTATTATCCTTCCATCTCCTGAGATCCGCAACCTCTGAGCTGCATTTATCGACGCTCTCATCCATAGGTTAGGTAAGGGTGACGTGCAACCTCACTTAGGCCAGTAAAGCCCATTGTGGTACCACAGGACCAGTATCTCCAAAGAGAGGTACCCGTTGAACCAGGAGGAGCTAGTTATGAAACACTGGAGGCTGCTAATGCTAGCATTAGCCAGTTCCAAAGTTGCTCAAGACGTAGGCCCCGAAATCCAGTTTTCTACGAGCAGAGAGAGCTTCGCACGTACAAAGAGTACGTAGAATGGTTTCTTCCTCCTCTTCCTCCATGCAACTCTTACAGAAGTCCTTAGCGAAGACGCCCAGCCTAGTGTCATGCCTTCCGATAATGCAGTGCCCTGTAACGACAGCTCCTATGCTGGAGATAAGCTCCCTTTTCTCCCTTAAGTGATTAGTCCCCATCTGGGTCCCAACGCTTTCTTACAGCAATACAAAGCTGTAGTGGCACCGTCCCAGGATCTTGCGTTTCCAGCTTGGTTTCGTATCGAGGATGATTCCCAAGTGTTTGGCTTTATCAGCAAGTGTCAGTTTTTGGGGATCGAAATGTGTAATTTTATATTTCCTTGTGAAGAGAACTAGCTCCGGGTTAACCCATAAGCCGCATCCCCTAGTCTCTTAAAAAGTGCATTCTGCAGAATGTCTCTGAGCGTATTGAGGGCTTTACCCGAGACAGTCATCTGCATCGCTGAAAAAAGCAGTTCCACTTAAGCATCGAACTGGGAGCTCTTAAGTTTGTTCTTAGCTGGTGTATTGCTCGGGATGTCCCGTCCGATACTGAGACTAGATCTAGAATCTACCTCTCCTCCCTTACTCACCGTCCTCTCATGGATATTTTTCTGAACTGTAGATCCCTTCCATTTATGTGCAAAGAAGATATCGGGAACCAATTACGGTCTGCTGGGCTACATATACTAAGCCAGGCTTCGAACCGTGAGTGTTGTTCCCCAATGCACCATTGCTTAGGAAGGAACTTGGAAATAAGTGCCTGCGCTCCAAAATTTCCAACGTATATTTCACCAGAGCTACTTATAGGTACCTACCTACTTAAACAGCCACATCTTGCTGGTCTATTAAATGTCGAAAAAGGTCAAACTACTTAGGTCCCACCTCTGTCAGAATGCCAGCAAGTGAAAGTGAATAAAATTGTTTTTTGTTGGTTAATGATGGGGTAACCCTCATCGCTATCGCAATGTACAACTCCACACTCCATTGGGGGAGTTGGTCCACACTTTTACTTTAATAATTAAGAAAAAGCCTTAAGGCTGGTGCTTGTTTTTTTTTTCATTTTTAATTAACCGCAGTTATCGTGCGCGAGCTTGTTGAATCGCAATAAAAACGCTGGAGAACAATGTGAATGTCTGTCGAATAATAATAAATGGAATAATAAATGCCTACGCTTTCTTTAAGTGTGCATTTAATTATCTCACATGCGATGAGGTGGTTAATGTAGTCATTAAGAGAGCCTTTCGGGATGTTTAAAGCAAATGTAGAGCAGAGGGCTGTAGGTTCCACTCAGTCTGTGAAAAAGTCTTACAAGCACATTCAAACTGCTATGCGAAAGTTTTTCAGTTGAACTAGATTTCTGGATTGCGACATGGACTTGCTGTAGTTGCTGGGAATGCCACCTAAAAAGGTCTAAGTTTTGACAGAAAGAGGAAGGGCGGGTTGTAGGTACGAGATCCGTTTTAAGGCGAAATGACCTCTTGGAGAGTGCACATGCAAGATCAAGAAAAAAAACTTGATATCTGCGGCAAGGCTGTTGGGGCCCGATAGATGAGGTAACGTGTAACCGCGGACACTGTCTATGCAATCGAGCCATGTGCCAGAGAATGCATTAGACGAAACCTCCGTAGATCACAAATAAATATAATGTCAGACAGCCAAGCAGCTCTTAAAGCTCTAACATCCTTCAAGTTTGAGTCTAAGCTGGTTTGGGTCTTAATTGACAATAAAATTACTCTTGTGTGGGTCCCTGGACATAGGGGCATCTTTGGCAACGAATCTGCTGATAAACTTGCCAGACTAGGTGCTCAATCTCCGTTTACAGGACCTGAACCCTTTTGTGGTTTACCAACTAACCAGCTCAGTCTATGGAAACGACTAGAACTGCTCTCATTCTGGAACTCGCAAAATGGCTTTCTCAAAAAAAAGATCTAGAGACATTCTTTCAATGAGCAAGCACAAGGCTAAAATCATAACTGACTTCCTTACTGGACATTGCTCCCTCAATTATCATCTCAAGAAAATGGGTCGTATCGTCTCTGCCTTGAAGACACTGAAACAGCTTAACATATACTGTGTGAATGCCCGGCCATAGCTCGGCTAAGGCTTAAACACTTTAACAAAGGCTTCACATCGCCATCTGATGTCACATCCTCTTCAGCTCGAAGGCAACTAGAATACAACACAGCAACTCTCACGGGATAGCACAAAAGATCTTCTCAGGTCGCCGTGCTTATTAGGATTAACTTGAGTCTTATCTGCCCCCACGTCTTTAGAAAAAAAAAAAACCGCGGACATATGCCTCTCTGTTGTCTATTGTAGTATCGCCGCACACCCATTCAATGCTTCCATCACGTTATCCCACAATTCGTATCACAATTTATGCTTGCATTCGACTGCCTTTCAAAGACATGTGGTCCTAATACCGTGGATACTTGCTTACTTACTTAAAGTGGCGCTACACTGCAAGGTGAACCTGTGCCTCAACCAACTCGATGCTAAGCTAGTTGGTTACAGTCTTATACTCTAAGTGCGCTACCTGAGTGGCAGTCTTCTTTGCAGCTCCATCCATCCGGGGTAGATTGCAGGATTTTCCAGGCACATGCTCTGCATGACCCAGCCATCTCAGTCGCCGGATCTTCATTCGACTGTCTATATATGTACATATGTGCATTATTTCGAGAGATTTTGAATCAGGCCCCAGTGACGGATCCCTTTTCGCCTCTCTTCCACGATTCATCTTAGCCCGAAAAACTTTCTGGATTTCTCCACAGTGCTTCTCTGGCTTTGATTCCTCGCTTCAATCCCAGCGTCTGTTTAACAGAAATCTGGTTCATCTTCTGGGTTTCTACCCAGTGGCGCCCCAAGACCTCCCTCCTTCTGCTAGCTAATGCCGGACTATGACACAAAATATGTGCCGCCGACCCTCTCCAGGCATAGTTCACAGCTTTCATCCTCTAGAAGACCCATCTTCTTTAGGTGATACCCGAAATTTCCATGACCTATAGCTTAGAACTTCCCTATGAGTGATGCCAGTCGGCACTTTAATAGCCATTTTAGCCTGCCTGCAACCTTCCACGGTTGACCACCTTCTCTGGTGTTCCGCTGCGGCCTAGTTGCTACGTTAAGTTAGGTAGGTGGGCTGGCGAATTGCTTCCCGCCACACTCACTTGTGATGCCCCTTGGGGGAAAGGATGTCCCTTGCCCATTGAAACCCATTTCCGATACTAATTTGCTCCGTTACTTACTGTTGCGATTCTTTGCAAGTCCCGAGGACTTGATGAACTTCATTATCCTGTCTGATAGTGTGCTGGCGAGTTCATCTAGGTCTTGGAAAAAGTAACTCCCTATGAATTTGTTCCTGCGGTGTTGGAGACCAGGGAAGTGGCATAAAAAGTGGGTTGTGCCCTCAAAAGTTCCCTCATTACCGCAGCCTCTGCAGAGTTCTTCTTCCGTCAAACGTAGTCTTTTCAAATGGTACCGTAGGAAGTTGTGCCCCGTGATAACCTCAACGAGGATAGGGATTTCATGTCTTTCCGTATGAGTCTTTTGGCCCTGCTTTTATCGAAGGACGGCCATATGGAGGTCCATCTGGTGTTCGCCTCTTTTGTGGCTATTTTCCCTGCTTCAAGCTTGCGGGATGTTCATGAGTGGTTCTGCTTGTCTTGAAGTGAACCCTCTCTTGCTAATTCGTCAGCTTTCTCGTTACCTGGTATACCCTCATGTCCAGGGACCCAGAACCCTAAGCTCTTCTCGACAGCTCGTCACAAGTTTCGATTTAATTTCTGTAACAGTTATTGCTTTTATAGCCGCCTGGCTGTCAATAAGGAGGGCGATACCCTCTTGTGGTATTGTCCTTACTGCAGACTCACGGGCGGCTGTTGTCACTGCCAAGACCTCCGCTTGGAAGACGCTGCTGTGGTCTGGGATGCGTATTGATTTCGATATTCCTAGCGACCTCTTAACCACTTCTTCCCGCTGTGAAAGGCGCTTGAGAAAGGTCTTTTGAAGCCTAGGTATGGCGTGGTGTAGTCCGTTTTTTTTTAAATAATTTACTCAATATTTGCCCCGTGCTTGACATTTCGTACGAGTATCTGTCAATACTTAAAACGCGTCAGTGTTGCCGGCGTCGCAAAAACACGGACATCAGACAGCTCTTCGTATTTGACATTTAAGATCGAGCTCAGAGAATGTTGCTACTCACCTCGACTGGGTCTTATGATTCACCGGGAAGTCATTTAAGCTATTTTTTCTAACGGTTTCAGGTTGTCAAAAAAAAAGCAAAAATTCCTACGGGCTGTGTGTTCAATGACTTTTAATCATGTCGGCTCTGTGATGAGCAATAGTTTTAAATGGAAATTTAATTTATGAATAAATTATTCCATTAGCGCACAAAAAAAAAAAAAATTGTTTAATGGTGCTTTCCCAATGCAGACGGTGTATGACTCTTGATAAATTATTCAATCGAAGCACGTACAATCGATGGGGGGGAATCAAAGATACGTAAATACCATTCGCATGCATCAGATACAACAAAAAAAACAGGCGTAGAACCATTAAATTTGGTTAAAGAAAAACATCCTTCTCATCTCGGTTCACGATTACTTTATTGAGTCAGCTCCTTTGTAGGACTAAGTACTGTACAATTCCTATTTAAATTACCCCACAACATCCTATTGCCAGTTCAACAATAGCATTCTTGTTCTCGTCTGGTATTCCTTCCATCCGTTCATAGGGGTACCCCCCACGTTTAGCACTTTCCAACTCTTTGACTGAGAATGTAAAACCCATTATGCCGCGTCTTTAGACAATGCCCAAGCACTGTCCGCCAGTTCTCATCAATTCACTTAGCAAAAAAAAAAAAGTAACAAGACGCCTCGCTTATTTTATTGACACAAACGTACCGACTTGAAGGGAGGAGGGCGGCTACACCAAACAAAGACCACAACAGCAATCCATGCTGCACCCACCACGACCACAGAGTTTAGATTGCTCAGAGCCCGTAAATTGAGCGCGGATGTGCATTCAGATACTCAGAAACTTTGCGATGTAATGGACCTCAAGTGCGTGCCTTATTGTCCACTCCCGTCTCTGTTTTCCGCTGATGACCAAGAAATCCAAAGTACTTCCTAAGAAGGCACAACGAACATACTGACAAGGCAAATTGAAATCGATCTCTGTCCAAACATCATTCATCCATGCGATGTGTCATATGCACATGGATAGCCCACCCTTTCCACCGCACTGCCGGTCATGTGTCAAGCAAATGCGGAGAATATGGCTTAAATTGGAGGCAACCTCCACACCGCACCGGTGGGAAACCACGCTGGACGCGATACTATTGTACATCGAGTGGAACAAATCGGATTTAATGGATTTTTGTCCATTACTCTTGGCGGAGGGGGGGGGGATACATAGGTTCAGACCATGTAATGTGACGTGAACTACGAATTTGTTTTGACAGACGTTTTGTTGATAAACACGCTGAAGTGTGTGTCTATGATTTGGGCCAACACTCTTGGACGCGCACTGTGGAGGTATTGGACCGTTCAGTGAATGGATTCCATTGTTTGTAATTCGGACATGATTCATGTACTGTGGAAGATATTGTTGTTCTCATGACAATATCGGTTTCGGTTGGACATTGGAAGGGCGATGACCTAAGAGAAAATTTAGGTATCCAAGGGATTACAGCAACTGTTCTGCTTTTGTGTTTTTCTGTAATGCATTGTGAGGTACAAGATAATGCGGGAAAAGGGTCACACTTTCTGACGCTTATGACTGACGGTAAAATAAAGCCGAAGGAGTTATGACTTTATGCGGATTAGGTCGAGTGAAAATTGAGTGTTCATGATCAAACCACGACTGTAATTCCAAAAATAAATTCCGTTTTCGACAGAAGGCCAAAATGTTAAAATTCGTCAGAAAAGGGTGGTATAACAACGTACTCAAGATGTAAGCGTGTATGTGGACAATGTATCAGCAAAATGCCATACGAATGCGAGACTCCCTGCGAACTTGGCAAAGTTCAGCATCTTGTCTGTAGGTATGCCAGAGAGCTCTTCAAGGTTATAGAAGAAGGTTGGAGTCCAGGTCAGTGGCAGAGGAAGTGGGTGGGATCTTTAAAAACTCCCTGGTCGTCACAGCCTCTGCAAAGTTCTTCTTCTGTACGGCGCAGGTTCTTCATGTGGTACCGCAGACTATTATGCCCCGTGATGATACCCACGAGGCAAGAAAGAGGGCCTCTATCCTCTTGTATAAGTCTCTCGGTCCTTGTTCTATCGAAGGACGGCCATAGTTTTCCATGGACTTCCATCTTAGGTTCGCCTCTCTTGTGGCTAATTTCCCTGCTTCAAGCTTGAGCATGCAAGGCGAGATGCTTACAGAGAGATCAGTTGGTTCTATTAAATCTGTTGAACCTTGTAGAACCATAGCTACTAAGTATTAAGGAGAAATGAACGAAATTTAAGTTCCTTCAACTAACGTATTCGACCACGACCGGCTCATTTGGATTCGTCATGCAACGTTCCTATACAAGCACCAAAGATAGGCAGGCCAAAACATACTCCTGGTACGTACCGTAGGCACATAGATGGCGCTTGAGTTTGGTATGAACATTGGCCTACAAATAGGCCGGTAATCAGTTAACTGCCTCAAGTTGGTTGAGATCATCCCTTTCTACTTGTTCGCTCCATGGAAGGAGCCCCTCTTCTATGTACCTTGTCCCACCGATTTACATTTATTCAAAGACTCTGCGGGACAGACCATTGGTTTCAATTTGCTCTACATATCCTAGCCATTGCAAAGGTCCAGTGCACAGTTTTTTGAGCACGTCATGGTCGCTATACAGCTCGTATAGTGCTTCGTTGAATCTTCTTCTCCAAAGCCCATCAACGCAAACGGAACCGAATGTCCTATGAAAAAAATTGTTCGCTCAAAAAGACTGAGGATATCATGTCTCCGCTTCATAAAGTAGGACGGGGTTGGTAAGGGTCTCACAAAAGAAAGAATCTATCCTTGCAAATCACTGTAGCACCTTCTAGGCAGAGATCATGGCGGTTAAAGAAGCTTTTCGTGATAGAATGTGATGTCTAAGCGGGATATCATCATTTTTACTGACAGCCAAGCCGCGATCAAGTCTCTGGAATCAGTCACCTTCAACTCTCGAACTGCCCTAAATTGTCGCCTGTTTTTATTTGGGTGCTGGGTCACAGTAACATTCCAGGGAACTGCATGGCTGATGAGGTGCAACCCCATCGGTTTAGGGTGAAACTCGGCATGCCTATCAGTACAGTTAAAATGCTACTCAAGCTTAATGCTACAAACAGTACCAACCGCAGATGGACAAATGGTGCATCCTGTTTAACCAACTTCAACTCCAACTGTCTTATAAGGCAGAAAGGGAGGTAATCTCCAGCAAAGTAGGTGTCGTTACAGGGCACTGCATTATCGGAAGGCATGCCACTAGGCTGGGCCTCTTCGCTAACGACTTCTGTAGAAGCTGCATGGATAAGGAAGAGGAAGAAACCATTCTACATCTTCTTTGCCCATGTGAAGCACTCGTCGCTCGTAGGGAACTGCATTTAGGGGCCTACTTCTTCAACCATCTTGGCGAACTGGCTAATGCTAACATTAGCAGCCTCCAGCGTTGTACAACTAGCCCTCCTGGTTCAACGGCTAACTCTCTTTGGAGATGCTGATCCATGTGGTATTACAATGGACTTTACTGGTTGTATACTTGCAGCCTGCCACATTAACCTAACCTAAGCTAACCTAGTGCCTTTTTAGCCCAAAGGAACAGCGTCTTACAGTGTCTTGTCAGGTGTAAAGTAGATAACGCGTCTTACTACCTTAATGTTGTAGCTGCTCATCGTGAAGTTCAGTCCAAACCGTCAAAGTTGCATGTCCCTTCTTGTTGTCAGGATGTACTTTGCTCTGCTCTCGATAACCTCTATGACATCCTGCTGAGTTATGCCAATAACATCAATATCCTCAGCGTATGCACGTAATTGAACAGATTTTTGAAAGTTGTGTCGCCGGCGTTTGCTTTTACGTTTCGGGCAATTTGTTCAAGGATAATGTTGAAGGAGTGGCATGAGAGTGCGTCACCTTTTCTAATTCAAAGATGTTAGTAGAGTCGTTACCGAACTTCATGGGCATCGGGTATTTTCCAGAGACTGCACAAGCGGACGAGTGTGGCAGGGGCGCTAAGCGGGGCTCTGTAAACCTCATCTCTATAAATGGTGTCATGGATAACTTTTAAGGAGATGGCGGGTATTGATTTGGACATGGGATTTCTCCAGGACCTGCGGGTTTGCAAAACTTCGGTGATGGTGGACTTTTCGCCCTGATAGGGGCCGACGAGGTTGGTACCGATCTGTGGGTCGAAGAAACTATGCCGAGATTCCATTCATCGGACTTGCACTTATCTCCTCTTTGTCCTCGATCAGACGTTTTTTATGTTCTTTTGTTTTGGGAGACGCCGATGTTTGGGAGACGCTGCTCGAGAGCACCCCTCGGTCCAACAGATCTCCAAGTGGTCCGCTGACCTTGTCGTATGGTCTAGTAGAAGCTCCAGGATTGGTAAGTTCATTCTTCTTTCTGCGAAGCGTCTGCCGTGGAATATTGTGTGTTCCACGACTTCCTCTTCATCTGGACAGAAGGGCAAGCTATCGTCCCCAAATCTGTTGAGGTATGGACAGGAATTGCGTATTGGTGCTTACAGTCCCCGTGTGTTCTCTTTATCCAGGCCTCTATCGTGGGAATCAGCTCGTGGGTCTATCTGCCTTTTGCCGTGTTATCCCACCGAGCTTGCCACATCAGCTTATTGGTAGCTGTCACCCCAGTGTGCCCTCTTTATCCAGGCCTCTATCGTGGGAATCAGCTCGTGGATCTATCTGCCTCTTGCCGTTTTATCCCACCTAGCTTGCCACATCAGCTTGTTGGTAGCTGAATCCCGTGTGCTCTCTTTATCCAGACCTCGATCGTGGGAATCGGCTCGTGGGTCTATCTGCCTTTTGCCGTGTTATCCCACCTAGCTTGCCACAACAGCTTGTTGGTAGCTGAATCCCGTGTGCTCTCTTTATCCAGGCTTCGGTCGTGGGAATCAGCTCGTGGGAATCTATCCGCCTTTTGCCGTGTTATCCCACCGAGCTAGCCACATCAGCTTGTTGGTAGCTGAATCCCGTGTGCTCTCTTTACCCAGGCCTCGATCATCGTGGGAATCAGCTCGTGGATCTATCTGCCTCTTGCCGTTTTATCCCACCTAGCTTGCCACATCAGCTTGTTGGTAGCTGTCACCCCAGACCTCGATCGTGGGAATCGGCTCGTGGGTCTATCTGCCTTTTGCCGTGTTATCCCACCGAGCTTGCCACAACAGCTTGTTGGTAGCTGAATCCCGTGTGCTCTCTTTATCCAGGCTTCGGTCGTGGGAATCAGCTCGTGGGAATCTATCTGCCTTTTGCCGTGTTATCCCACCGAGCTTGCCACATCAGCTTGTTGGTAGCTGAATCCCGTGTGCTCTCTTTATCCAGACCTCGATCGTGGGAATCGGCTCGTCGGTCTATCTGCCTTTTGCCGTGTTATCCCACCTAGCATAGACGTTGTCCTTTCTTCAGCTTTTACGTTGGTCGGCTTGGTAGCGATGGTCTCTTTTCGGTTTGCAGTTCGCCTAAGGTAAGTCCATCTCGTTGGCGGGGAAGTCTGTCGCTACCATGCTATATCACAGGCTGCTTCGTCCGAAATTGTGCGGAAACTGTATGGAGACGGGAGCTTTCTTTTTGTCTTCTTCATTGTTAGTGCTCCCGCCTAGATCGGAGCGTACCGCTCTGGATAGCAGAATCCTCATGGCGTATCCAGGTCCACCGATATTTGGCAGCATTGGGGACAGCGCTGCCTGCACCTGTGATGCCTTTTACTACAGTACTCGACGTGGATTTATGTGTGTACTTAGCTAAGCATCTAGCACACATAGTCATATTCAAATATTTTCTTTCAATTTCCGAACGTCCCGGCGGCGGGGGCAGCCAGATAATCGCCTAGCCTTGAAAAATTTCAAACGCTGCATATTTTAAAACCGATATCTACTGTCGACAAATACTGAATTATTTATGAAGGTTCACCGGTAAGCGATTCTGTGAAACTCATTAAACTAACATTCAACTAATTCGCCCATGTATTCCCAACTGGATTCGAATTACCCGTATCACCTGTCAGTTCTCCCCTCCAGCCTTGGGTCACTCGGTTCCCAAATTCAATTGTGAACACATACTATAGTCCACCGAACAGGAACACATTCCATTAACATTACACAGCGATAAAGCAACCAATTAGTTGTTATCTTGTTGGACAATTAAACTTCCTTCCGTTCGTCCACCTCTGGAGCTAACAACATCATCCCCTTCGACTATGCGTAGGCGCCCTCCCTAATGGAATAAATTTTCAAATTAATTTGTTTATCATTTGTTGCCCGGAAATTTTACAATGTCCACCGAATTGCATTATTATTGCGTGTTGTTTGAATCGTATCTACCCCTGAATTGGACCGGTGTCTGTTAGGTAGATACATTCCCGATGCGGAAGTAGTCATGTATCGTCGTCGTTGTGTACCACCGAAATATTGTGACTTTAATGGCCACAGGTAGTTCGTGTATCTGCCACCAGAAAACATGTTTTAATAAGTGTGTGAGGTTTATTAGTTGATACCTGGAGTATTTCTGTATCTTTTGTTATGACAACGTGTTGTACAAGTGCAACGAGTGCCAGTATGCGTTGAATTTCCCCTCAGGGGTGGCATACACAATGGCCTTTTGTTGTGGTGCATCTATTTGTATCTAAGTTTGGTATCTGAGAGAATATTTGAAAAAAAATAACTAATTTCGAGTCTTAATGAGCAGTCCCGTGCCAGAGAGGAGTGTTTTGTGCTGCACATCGGCTTGCGGTCGATTTGAAGGTGAAGTACCTAATTAGTGCCCCGCAGGACAGGCGGCGCAGCGGCGGCGTGGTATGGAAAAGTGTAATTGCCTGAGTGTAATGGGTACTTAAGAGGGCACTTAGTGGCGTTGAGTAAGTGGGAATGTTTGGTTTCCACGGTTTAAGTGGCGATTAGTGGTGTGGTCCCGATTGCAGTTGAGTTGATGATTGAAATTTGATACCTTAAGAGGTATCGGGTATCTTTTGTATGATTATGGATTCGTCTTACAGCCGGATAGATATAAATTGAAACGTTATAAACGACTTATTCAGATGAATTAATAAATATGAGGGAAGGGCATGTGGAGAGTTCTCAAAATTAAGCTGGAATTTAATGCAGATCTATTGCTACCCCGACTTAGAGCTCTAGTCCGGGTCAAAAACCATAGACGGAGTCGGTGCAGGTGTTTTCTCCGATAAGCTTAACCTCAAGCTCTCCTTCCATCTTCCTAATCACTGTAGCGTGTTCCAGGCGGAAATAATGGCGATCAAAGAAGCCCTATCTTGGCTTAAGAAAAACGTGATATCTGCTAGAGATATCCGCATCTTTTCTGATAGCCAGGCAGCAATCAAATCCCTGGAATCGACCTCTATAAATTCTTTAGTAGCTCTAGACTGCCGTTCGTCTCTTGTGGACATGGCTGAGCAGTTCAATATTCACCTGTGTTGGGTGCCAGGGCAAAGAGACATTCCAGGCCGATTGTAAGGCCGATGAACTCGCCAGAATAGGAACAACTATGCCCCTCATCTTGCCGGATAAGGGCACCTTAGGTATTCCAATCGCTACTCGCAAACTCAAACTTAAGCTGGATGCTATCGAGAGTGCAAATCTTAGGTGGACAAGTGGATCAAGATGTCTAGCGACAAAACAGATTTGACCAAAGCTGGATCTAAAACGCTCTAAGAATTTGATTTCTCTCAACAGATTGCATATCGGCACCACAATTGGTGTCATCACTGGACGCTGTCTAATAGGCAAGCATGCCACAAGGCTAGACCTCTTTGCGAACGACTTTTGGAGAAGCTGCATGGATGAAGAAGAGGAGGAAACTATTTCTCGCCATCTTTGTTTCTGCCCAGCTCTCTCCCGTAGAAGGAAACTCCACTTAGGAGCTCCCTATTATAATGACACAGGCGACCTGATGAATATTGACATCAGGAGCCTCCTACGCTTCATAAGAAGCTCTAATTGGTTTTAAGACGAGTAGGTGGAGGGAGGCTTCTCCCATGATCCACGTGGTATCACAACGGACCTCATTGGTCTAAGTGTGCTGGCGAATCCTAGCTGGCAGCCACTTCAACCTAACCTAAGCCAGAGCTCTAGTCGATGAGACACCTCCTCAAGTTCGATTTCCTTGATGAATCGGAGTATCTGGACTGGATCCAGCATTGGTAGAACAGTTTGTGGGCATACATGTGTTTCCTTCTTTTGTAGATCAGTGCTCCACATTCAAGGCGTCCTGCGGTTGCCTTCACATCTCCGCAGAATGTGCAGTCTTCACGTTGCTCTACATGCAGTTTCTTGAGGTCTAAGTCTAAGGCCTTAAGTCTACAGTTACCAGAGAGGTTGTTTGAATGGCTTTATCAAAACGCTTTTTATTGGCCAAGGTGCCATTCAAATTTTTGTCTGTACAGGGATACCAGCCATTCTAAGCCTTTCTTCAGCATGTCATGCCTCTTCATATCAAGTGTGTGGAATACTATACTGCGTTTCTTCTTTGGTTCGATATTTATCATTTCTAGTACAGTGCTGTGCCTTTAATCTCATAATGCTTGTCGTCCAGCATCATCCATTCATTCATTAGATCCTCTGACCCCTCGTGGGGCATAGGGCGTCAACAACGCCTGCGTCGGATTTCTGCAACGCGCTTGAGCTCCCTCCAAGTCATCCCCAATGTCAAGGCTTCCTCCTCGACTGTCCTTCATCATGTGTGCCGAGGACGGTCCACACTAAGTGGATTCCATTGCAGAGCGAACTTCGCAATGGAACTGTCTTTGCGCCGTAGGGTGTGACCAATCCACTGCCACTTTCTCCTCCGTACTTTGACGTCTATTGGATCCTGACCCAATATCGCGTGTTGATATACGGTTCGGCCAGAAGATCCTTATCGTGTTGCGAAGACATCTATTTATGAAGGTTTGCAGCTTCCCTGTGGTCACTTTCAAGGTCCTACACCCATAAAGTAGCACTGTTTCCACGTTTGATCGGAACAGTCTCAGCTTGAACGCAGCCGTTGCCTTAGGAATTCTGTTGTCCAAATCCAGTTCGGTACCACCGTCTTCCAAGACCATTCTTCCTAAGTATAGAAAGCTGCTTACTTTCTCTACTGGGGTTTTCCAGAGAAGTTGAAGTGCTTACGCCCTTCGTTTTAAGCCCTACTTTGCTCGCCTCGGACTTCAGATTATGGGCCATCTGTTGCAGGTCGATTATCCTATGTGAGAGCAGGCAAACGTCGTCAGCGAAGTCAAGATGTTCGGGATGTGATGTCCCATGTTTCCTCCTGCCTAGATCAGAGCACTGATTACCGTGGTCGATGCAGGAAGATCTAGCTCGAAAGCCTGAATGTTCGTTGTCGAGCCTTGAATCGAGATGTTCCCTCACTTGGTCCAGAATTATTTTAGCTGTTAGCAGGAAGAACACATATACGTACCTCTCGCTGTAGGATTTCCGCCGAAATGTTGGATGCGGTTTGGAAGAGCTCCGCCGGGATGTGGTAATGAACTTCTATTTCGGGGCGCTTTACTGCAATCCGTGCTTAGAGTTCAATACGTTCATCGATCTGTTTCCAGGTGTCAGCTGTCAGCCATGTGCCCCGGGGTTTTCATTGTTTACCGACAGCGTTCCAGTGGTCATCCATGCTCTCAGGAACGAAGCTGCCGATTGTTTCTGCATTTGTGTCGCACCGGAGGAGATACCGGAGGCTGTGGGTATTACACTTGGTAATCCTTAGCAAGTTGGATCGGTTGCTATTAACAGATGCAGTACGAAGACAGCTCCACGTTTGTTACGGACGTCTAGGATGCAATTTCTAAAGCCTCGGCTAATGGTAAGGTGATCCATCTGGTTTGATGTACGTTATCGAGTCGAGACCCAGCTGTCCTTGTGGTCAAACAGTGTGCCTTCAATGACCAGGCGAATCCTCTCAAACTGATTGACATTCATGTCAACGTACGCCTCCCTGTGGATTACGATTCAATAAGATTCCTTGTAAATCCTTCAGGAACATTTCGCCTTAAAAGTTAATTTTTATGATACCAAATCTCTTGCTACCAATAGACATCACTCAAGTGGCACAGGTTACTAATCCCATGAATTTATGTAAATTTGGTGGCTTTTCCCCCTCCCCCGTCCTTCCCCGTGAATAACATCTTTTCCACATCACTGTACACGCAAATACATAGAAATCCTACACATATTCTCCTACAAGCAGTATTTTGCCAGCCTTTAGAAGTACATGAGCCAACGAAACTCATCTCGTCCTTGAAAAAAAATGCAAAGCCTACCTCCACATCGTTGGTGGTGAAAAGCCTTGAAATAAACATGAGCGGTTTGGTTTTATTTCTTTCGAATAAAATTCATAAATTTTCTCACCGACTACGTTTTCCTGTCGTGCAAAGGCTTTAATCAGTGTTACAGCCTTTCACATCCTGTCGGCAGATTTATTCCGCCAAAAGAAACGAGAAACGAGAAACGACCCACCTCCATTGGAAAGGTGTTCAGACTCCTTCAAGTGTGAATGATTGATAAAATTCAAAAGACGTCGAAAAGGTGGTGGGATTCCTTCCACCTTTCCATCTCCATCTCTCAGTCCTTTTGAGATCCTTTTTTTTTATGAATATTTACGATGTTGGCAGTAATTTGTATTCTTTACATCCTGAGCCTAGTGTGTGTTCTCTTTTTTGTCACTTTAAAGAGTCCTTATAGGGATTTCGCGTGTCGTGTCGTGTGTACAAATTCAGATCCTTTGAGTTACACAATACTGTTTGCCTATCAATTTCATATCGTTACACACTCAGTTTCACTTAAATTTTCTTTTCTTTAACTGACATCCTTTCACCCCTCACAGGCCTTGCGTTCAATGCCTAATGATTTAATGAAAATAGAGGCACCTTTCGTACGAGATGGGCCACCACCACCACCACTTGTCGGTCCGTGTCGTAAGGAGGATTCATTCCGGGAATATTCTCTTGAAAGGATCTATTTTTGGTTCGAGGCACCAGAATTATTTAATGTAAGGAAGATGAAAGGATACTAGGCGAGCGATAGATAGACAGAGACAAAGAACGAGAGTAGTTAAGTGAAAAAGAGAGAAATCTGAGAACTGGAGCATCAGTGGAATCCTAGCTATTATTCCGTTCTAATCTGATTAGCTACCCCTCGTCGAGAAGCAGGTCGTAGTTCTAAGGTGCTCTGAAGTTAATTAGTCTGAAGGAAGCTCTCCCATTTCGATTTCCATGAGAATGGTACCGTTCGCGTCGGTGAGGTAATTTAAAGGTAATTTTTGGGAAAAGCCGATGAAAGGGAAGCTTCGCATTGCGGGGTGTCAATGCGGTGTTTATAAATTACTGATGCCCGCCATTAGGACACGGAATTACAACTGGTACCGGTGGGCGGAGCTGGACGAGAAAAAAAAAAGGTTATTCCTGGAAATTTAATTATTAACAGAGGCGATTCTATTAGTGTGAAATAAGTATCTTTCGGCAGACCTAAGCCTTAATTGGTGTTCTGGGGTCACTTTCGACAGATAAGCCGTTTATAGAATTTTACAGACTGCTGCCGTAAGGCTTTGATGGTTGCTTTAGCTGCTATGACCTCCGACGTACGAGTGTGCTTCGGGTTGTAGCGTATTTCTGTCGAAAGACAGGGAAGGATGCACGTCTTAAGCCTAATTCATTGGCCGAGCATGGTGCTTGGCTGTAACTTAATCTAGAAATAAGCTCACGTGATGAGAAACGGACTCTCATAAGCGGCTCTGGATGCCTTGAAGGTCACTCGGACTTTGTTCAGATTTTTACTTTCGTCACCATAAGTCAGCTTGCTTCTAGCATGCACTAGGCCTTTTCAGGTCTCGATTAAGGTAGGCAATCCGGGAGACCGATCGCCGCTTGTTATAGCAAGCCAAGTCTCTGTAAGGAAAAAGAAGAACCAGAAGCTGCATCCTTTTTTTGACATAATTATTCCCCGATCCTTGAGGAGTCTTTGTACACGAAAAGACACGTAGCTTTGGAGATCGAATGCAAAACATCGTTCGGGTAGCATACAACTTCAAACGCTTGTAGAGCTGGCTGTAAGCATGAGAATGGCACATGCTGAAATGAGGTTCGAGGTTTTGATCAATTCGAAAACGTGACAATGCTCTGAAATGAAGACTACTACGACTGCTATTTCCTCTTCGTCCTCACAATTCCTGCGAACGTCCTAGCAATCCGCCAGAGGGCAGAGCTCAAGGGAAAAGTAGGACGAAAGGTTACAGTGTGGGCATTCAATTTATGATGTGGGGTGCAGTCGCCATCTATTTCCTTATGAGCATCAATCCCACTTATTCCCGTCATCATTTTATAAAGCTTTCGCCTAAGTTGAGAGATTGATCAAATTTCAGAAAATACCGCAGTTCCACCTCTCGACAAACGTCTAAAAATAGTAACTGTCATGCGAAAGGTTCTCAATTCGGCTTTCAGAGACGGTTTTAAGCTGCCATTGCCGTAGGTATTTGAGGTCCTTCCTGCTAAGAGGCAACAAAAAATCCGTGAATTTCCGATACCTGGGGGCAATTGTGTAGAGTGCTTGCACCTAGGAGATCCATGCCATCCACGATTATGTTTATAGTAAGCCCAATGGTGAGGGGAAGCCTTATATATAGAAGTAAAAAGACCTATCCTAGCTTTAGGTCCCCCTCTTCTCTGAAACCTGGCTTGCAAGATCCTCTGATACCCATTTCCCGTAATCCCATGCTAATATGGGACCAAAACGGAACCAAAACAAGACTCCATGAGCTCAAATCCCGACTGGATTAAGAGAGTTCTTACATTCACGAACTAGCGAGGAAATGGTCACCGGATTGAGCAGGGTCTTAAGGCCCATCCTTCTCTATGGACTGTTTGTATGGAGGACGATAGTAGAAAGGAAATACGCCCTCTCCCTACTGTCGAACATCCAACGCATGGCTCGCCTGCGAATCACTGGATCCCAATCTACCCCCCCAGCAGCTGTGAAGACAATCTTGAACATACTCCCTATAGGATTAGAGGCGAATAGATCTGCCAGACTGGTGGCTCTTAGACTCTAAATCTTAGGACAACGCAAAGCACGGACCGCAACGGGACGCAGGGCTATCCGGAACGAAGTACAGACGACCTCTGGACTCGTTAGGCATTCGAGGGACCTTCTAAGTAAGGAATACAATTTCAAGTCCGGTCCATCTAGAACGGTTCCTGACAGTCTTTCAGGCAGAGATTTTTGCTATACTTAAGGGCGCGGAACCATTACTTAGTACCGGAACCCAAGGTAGCATCTGCTCGGACAGTCAAGCAGGCCTCCCTAATGGCACTAGCAAACCCAAGAACCACCCAAGAATTGGTAAAGGAAGCAAGGAAAAACTAAACATCCTGGCAACCTCCTCTCAGGTCAACCTGGTTTGGGTACCTGGCCACTGTAACATACCAGGGAATGGTAACACGGACACACCCACGGTTACAACTATAGGTCCAGCTTTGAAGGTTGTTAAGACCGCATATAGCAAAACACCACAACATGTGGGAAGGATTGCAAAGCTGCCACTGGCCATGATTGAGCGCTCCTGCTCCCATCAAGCAAAGAGGGCGTTCGACCTAGGGAGAGGGCAACTAAGATAGATGGTAGAACTGTACACCGGACACATCAACCTGAATAAACACGCGTACAGACTGGGACTGGTGTTATCTAGCACTTGCCCGGGTTACGACCAAGAGAAAGAAAGCCTCGAGCACTTCCTCTGTGAATGCCCTGCAACAAGGGCGCTAAGAAGAAGAGCGCTGGGAAGACACGTCCTACCGGGGCTGAGTAATGTATCTTAGACGTTAAAGTTTCGGAACAGCGAACGCCATCCCAAAGCAAAGCACCGATTACTTTCTCCCCTACCCCAATTTACCAGACAGCTTCTTTAGAGGGGGACACACCGGGCCCAAACAGCGGCAAACCAACCAACCAGCCAAGCTGTCCCTATAGACGCAGATAACTCGCTCTCTTCCAGCTTTCGTATGATAAGGTATGGTAAAGAGGTGCATACACGGTGGCCAATTAGTCCATTGTTCCAGCTATTCTCTATCCCTGAATAGCTGGTCCTGACTACGAGGGGTCCCTGTGCAGTTTTTGTAATACCTCAGCCGACGAAGTGGTGGATGTCGCTATGGCGTCCGCTCTTTCACTAATGGTATGCCAGTATGATGCAAGCCAGTGTCATAGCCCAAGCTATGTGGGGCTCAACCCTAGCCGTGATTCAGACTTCGCCGGTAATTGTGTCCTTTCAGCGATGGCCTTAGTCGATGAGTTGTGTAGGCAGGTTGTATAGTTACTGTGACATCTTCAACCAGAATAGTTTCTATGACAGTCTTGGTCAGTGAGTTGAGCGGTTGTTGTGACGGCCTTAACTAGGCAGGTCTTTGGTTGCCGCACAGCTTTAGCTACAACCTAGGCCGACGAGCATGGCTTCTGTGTAAGCTTTCAGTTCGTTTTGAGCACATTCCGCACTTTACGGACTGAAAGCCTCCGTTGGGTCTTGTTTAGAACTGGTCTAGGCTTCTATCTTTCAGGTGGAAACCCTCCTGTTAAGCCTTGGCACAAAGTAATATTTCAAAGATACGACTACAAAGCAAATTTTCATTTTGACTGACGGCTCTGCTTTGCGAAACGAAATTTCCCCGTAGACTGTCAGTCTAGTACAATCTTTCTGCAAAGAGCAGTCCTCCAGCATGTCCTTATCATTTCACAACCTTAGCATGATCGAGTCCATTCCTTATGCATTCTCCCCCAAGTGAAAGTTTAAGGAAAACAAATTCCTTTCCAACCCATCTCCGTAAACAAACGTATCTGGGGTAATCAAATGCAAGGATACAGGGAAGCCTTGTTATGTACGTGCATGACCTCAACAACGCTCCCTAATGCAGGAAGACATGTGTATACTCGCACTCACAGGAGAGTATCTACCCTAAAAGAACGCAAAAAAAAAAAAAAAACTTCCAATCTTGGCAGACATAAGTATTCTCGGCTCCGGTACACTTTTTCTAAAAACTAATTTGTCAATGTCAGGTTTTTCGTTGTAGATACATACACACACAAGTGTATAGTTACGCTTTAGGTGGCTTGCGGCGTGGTGAGTTGGTTGCCCTAGTGATGGGCTCTTGGTAGATCTGCGTCTACGTAACTGAATTCAACTCTCAGTGCTTGTGCCCTGCGGCTGCTTTGAGTAGGCCAAGGAGAACGATGACGAAAGTTTCTAGATGGAAAAACAATGTCTGTTCACGTCGGTGTCCTTCCTTGCTCTCCTTTTCTCCTCGTAAGTAGTATGTGTGTGCCAGTGTGCCAGTGTGCCAGTGTGCCTGTTTTTCTTGCTCGAAGGCATATGATAATGTTGATGCAGCTGCGTTGGTTGTGTCTACCTTATTTCTGGCGAATTTCCCCCCATCCAATGGGTGGGATGGGATGTGTAACCTAATTTTTTACTTTCCTCTGAATAAGGAAAAGTTTAGCATATTTATCCACCCGCAGCCGAAGGCTCTGATTTGACATTGTCATGTCGTGAGAATAGCAGCTGCCAAATAGTGAGTTTTCAACTTTTACCCCTTTTTTTCCGAAGGGGGTGGCACTTGGAAGTCCTTCCATCGGAAGTGAAATTTTCATCCTATTTTTGAAACCCTCTGTGTGCCTCGTAAAAAGCCTGTTGTTTTGGGAATGACTCCTTGGGGAGAGATAGGCACAACGTTTAAATGTCGTATGTAGTGGAAGGAGGAGGAAACCACGAGCAAAGGATTTTTGTTTTTCTATTTTGGTGTGTGGTGGTATTTTTCTGGTTGTCTCTTGATGGATGATGAGTCATTTGTCATTACATTGGCTTAGATGGAGCATAGATGGTGGGTGGTGGTGGTTGGGGCAGTGGGGAGCGAGTGCTCCCAGTGGATGAATGTGCAGAAAAGTGTGGAACTTAGTTGGGTAATCCCTTAAGGGAATGCGAATGAAACAGCAGTTTTCTTGGATTTCAACCATAAAATGGAGTTTTTTTTTCGCTTTTTTGCTTACCATCTTGTTTTATGGCCGTGAATGTATCTTTAGTGAACTTTAAGTGGGTATAACATGAGGTTTTTGTAGTAGACGACGGCTTTAGTTGTGGAAAAGTGAAATTGTTCATAAAAGTCGTGTTTTTCACGCAGGAGATACTTTTATCGTGACTGGGTTAGGTAATGTGTCTTATTACTTAGCTTTGTAGGTGGTGGGGTAGGAAACATGCGGAATGGCCTTGACTGCAGATGGTACTACGTAGCATACTCGTATATCAGTGGATTGCTTACAAATACTTGGAAATATGTGTGTTTTAAGAGCCAGTTAAGTATTCCTGATTTCGTGGAACCCATTTGGGATTCGCCCTACTTCTGTTGCAGGCTTTTAACCATCAAGCGATACTTGCTGAAGATTTTGGAGACTTCTTTTTGGAAATTAGAAAATTCTTTCCATCGTTTGTAAGGATCGATGGATCTTGCTTCATCTCCCGTGAGGGAGTACTCACTTCTCGGATTGTCCTACACGGTTGTCTTACACAAAAGATGTCCCGCAGTTCAAATCATCTTTTCACAGAGGATATTATGTGTGCAATGCCGTGATCAGGACGGGGTAACGTTTAGGACTTATTACTACAAGCCCATTGTGGTCATGCCTTACGGTAGCGGTTACAGTAACACTCCTCCAGACCGGACACATCTGAAAAGTCCTCGATGATCCAAGAGATACAAACCAGAGAAAAATTAGAAAAGGGGGCGCAGCTTCTTCTTCTTCCCTTTGTTCGGCGAGGTTATGATCAGGACTATAGGGATCCTAACCCTCCCACTTAACTGCATCCCTGCTGGTCCGCCTGTGGGGTTCGGCGACTCGGATCACTTCGTCACAGGGGCCAATCAAATGCTGCTGTTTTTGCATTTGTGTGATCCAAGAGGTTTTTGGCCTGCCTGTCTTCTTGACAGGGTTCGTAGGTCCCTCCTCTGAACATGGCAATACCAACTGACCCGGTCGTGCTCCGATTTTTTCGAGATGGATTCTTTGACGTGAAGGCTTGCTCAGATCTTCGAGCTTCTAGTTCGATCAGGCTTTGATTCTCCTGGTGTCATGCGAACCTTTTTGTACACTATCCTGCATTGCGAACCGTATGTCAGCGCCGGACGAACCACTGCGGTGTAAAGGGGGCTAGCAACATGGATGGCCGCCTGATAAAGCCCTTGCTTCAGTAGCTACTTACTTACTTAGGTCCTAATTCCCCTTGTGAATCTTATGGTCCCAATAACGCCGACGTGTAGTAGGATACGGTATCCGAAAATATGCCGTAGCTCTGCCCAACTTCGTCGTAGCTGTTGTGATTATTCTTCCTCTGTCCTGCGCCATTTATGCCTCGATTGACCGGCTCTTGCTCTTCCTAGCCAGACTAGGATCGCAATCATCATTCATTGGCTCGTCTCCGTTTTAAAGATGGAGCTTAACTCATGGGATCATCAAGAGAAAATCTCAAAATGGAACTCAACAACCGGGCTACGTCAAGCCAAGAGATTCATCAATGCTTCCGATAGCAAGAAAAGTCGGGAAGTTCTCGCACTAAACAAGCGTGATGCTAAGCTCCTCATGGACTTCCAAACCAGACACTGACCACTCAACTACCATCTCCACAAGATGGGCAGAGGTCCTGGGGACATGTGCCGAAGATCAAGAGACTGCCGAGCATGGTAGGTAGGTAGGCAGGTAGAAGTGGAGGTTTCAGGGGTAGACCCGAGACCCAATTAGCACTATGGCGTGCCGACTTGTTACCACGACTCTTGGGACCTATTGGTAATACTGATGTTTAGCGAGAGCTAGTCCCTAATAGGGACTTATCCAGCCTGTGGTGTTGAGGAAGAGTAAGAGGTTAGCGATTCCTTCTTCTGTGAGTTCACCTCTAACTAAGGCAGGGTACCCGCAAAGGAAGTGATCAAGGGTTTCTTACTTGTTCACATCTTTGCACCTGCGACAGTGGGGATGCCGAGTCTAGCCGCATGATGGCCTACTGGCCAATGACCCGTGCAAACCGCCACCGTTCTGGCGATGTCCGTGCGGGACCTACTAAGGAGCTGGTTTGTTCTCCCGATGCTGTAAGTGGGCCACATCTTTCTCGGTATGGTATCTATAACTGCTTAGTTCACTCCACTTTATCTGAGCTGTTGGTAGATAGTGTGAGAAGGCTCTACCCTTAACTATTCCAAGCAGGATGTGGACACTTTCTGCTACGGAAACTTTAAGAGCCGCCCCCCGCCTGGCTAGTTCAATGCCTTTATGTCCTGGGACCCAGACTAGAACAAGTGACAGCCTAGGAGGCACGCGACTTCATTACGACACTGTTCTACCAGCTTTGTAGGATGTGATTGGTAATTTGAGCGCCATAATCGCTGGCTGACTGTCATAACAGATGGCCACGTTGTTAATTGTTGTGGGATAGCTATTAAGAGAGCGACTGGCTTCAAGTCTTACTATGGTTGACATTTAGTCCACAACTAGTGGCCCAAGTGCTAACCTTTTTCAGCGCCCCTTTCATAATCTCACTAATCACGGATGGGAACATTCCCGACACCAAGATCACGACATCATCCGCGTACGCGACCACCTTGACCATGTCTCTATCAAACCTTACCAGTATTTTGTTCATGACCATCAGCCACAGTAGTGGAGAGATTACTCCCCCCTGAGGAGCTCCTCTGCACACGAATTTGGATTGGTGGATCCTGGTCTTTAACGTAGATACTATCCATTGACGCAGGTATCTTTCGGTGTGGACGTTATTGAAAGCGCCTTCTAAGAAGGTGGCTAAGCTATACTACTTATAGTGGATGGTTTTTTCTACTGTACGCACTACCCCATGAAGAGCGGTCTCAGTGGATCTTCCTTTCAGATACGTATGTTGTGACTTGAAGATTGGCATACATTCATGTGAATATCTAAGATGCGTTCTAGCGTCTTGAGTACAAAAGAGGAGAGGCTGATTGGTCTAAGGTCTTTCGCAGACTCATGACGACGCTTGCCCACCTTTGGAATAAATACTACTCTTTCCCTTCTCCAGGATTGGGGGACATGCCGAGCATACCATGTGCGAATGTCCCGCCATGGCTCGAAGCAGACAAAGACACTTTAGAAGGGAGTTCAGTTCCCCAAACATAGCAAGCCCCCACTTAGCTAGAAATATAAATTCCACAATACTCGACAGGACCCTATGCACGTAGTATACATTGCAGTCGATTGCCAGCCATCTTTTTTGCCACAAATCAAATATTAAACCGCCGCCCGATAAATTTTTTACCAGCAAAACCACTTCTTTATTAGTTCACCTCCAGAACCCCAAACTAACAAGTCACTTACCCTGAACTTGCAATTTTTATCTCGAAATTCCCAGGACCCGCCGACACAATACCATCGCGTCTGAAATTATCATTCATAAAACATATCTCAACCGAAACTCATTCTAACAAATACGACATTTTTATTCGCTTCTACGTCATTTCATGTTCAGACTTCAAAATTCTCTTATCTCTCCTGTGGATCCTGGTGGATCCTCTACATCCTCTATCACCTTGCCTGTGGCGAAAATTTGCATTTTCTTCGAATTTAATTACCATCCTCCAGCATGTTCAACTCTGTGCATACATAAAAGAAAGCACACATTCACGTTCATAATTTATTTTAATTGAATGAAGCGGAAAAGAGACGAGCATTCCTGTATCCAAAATGTCGATTTTACCCTGAAGTTAGGAAAGGAATCTCTCTCTCCCACCATACCTGTATGGGTATAGGTGTACTCCTTTCCTATGGAATGTTCCTGTGTACGGGAATAAAAAAAAAAACTTTTCTTCTCTCTTTGCGGCGCGGCAAACATCTCATCCAAAGGTTAATTGGCAATAATAAAGTACAATATAAGATAAACAATTGTTCTTCATGAATTTATTCACCCACAGAGAGTGGTAGGAGACTTGTGATAAGGACACAACACAAAGCGCACACACACACAGCTAAAGGGAGGGAGTCCTCTTGACTGAGGACTATATTACTCTTGTGGCATATCAATGAATACTTAAATTTACATGAAATAAAACGACGACACGCTCCTTGCACAAAATGACCAAGGGAAATCACAGTTACGAAAGTTCTTTCTCCTTTTTTTTCTTACATCTTTGTTGGTTTTTTTGTTTATTGTGGAATGGCGCCCAACGTGGGACGAATTTTAATTTTTCTTTTTTTCGTTGTTATGCTCATCCTTTTTTTTTTTTTTTTTTCTTTTTTGGTTGCCCTCAGATTTAGAATTAAGTGGTTAGAATATGTTTCAAAATGGCAAATCCTTTGAATAACAAACGAACGATAAATAAATGAAAAACGAAAAACGACGAAACAATTTTTGGACTCTTGGTGGTTAATAGGGTTCGACCATCGAGAGAGAGATGGTTTTAATAAAAAAAAAAAAACCCTACAACGAAATGGAAAGCAAAGCCGCATTCTAATTGAAATTCCTTTATGCTAAGCATTAGCGAGGAGATAAAAGGACTTTTTTTTTTTTTCTGTAGCCTTAAGCGGGAGATGCGAGATACTGTTGTCCATTCCTTTGCGCTACATTAATTTTATGATTTTAGCGAGGATGATAAGGGCGAATAGAAAGACCGAATCCATTGGTAGATATCAGAAGCAGGATATTTTGAAAAAAGGAATAAATTTCAACGGAGGATAACATTTATTGACTTTAATTTTGTCCATCGGGAGATTACTTGAGCATAATGTCTGACGCGCTGCCCATGGTGTAATGGGGCCAGTTTTCATATAGCTAACGAGGCACGAGTAATTCGTTTACGATGCGCCCCTGTAGATATTGAAATTGAGAAATTTATTGAAACAATTTATTAAAAAGCGGCACGTTTTTGATTGAAGGTAATTTCGAAATTCTTTGGGTGAATTTGGTTGGGATTGGATTGAAATAGTTGATTGAGTTCGATCTCCCTGCTCGAGGGGATGTTTCTGACTTGTATGCTGAGGTATGAAATACGCCACTAGAGTGTCGCAAGTCGTGTTTCCAAAGGATGCATTTGAAAACAATAAGACCTGTCTGGAGTGGAAGCGTGGTTGGTATAGGAAAGCTATCCTTACTTAGTGACGGATACTGGGTACATATATTGTGATAAAACTGGACATGAAATGAGCAACATTTTTATGATGTAAGGGTTCTGACGTCAGTAATACCGAGTTGCGAGATCGTCCAAAATATGAACTACAGAAGTCAGACAAGCTACTAAGAGGTTCATTATGGTACCACAAGGATCTTTCAAAACTGTTCCAACCCTTCTGCATGTAATAGACCACCGAGTGTATGGAAGAACAGAATTGAATAGAACATTGGTTGTAGATGCGGATTGTGGCCAGCGTGTGGTGGTGGGTGTAAATAGGTACTGCCCTCAAGGTGGTGTCCTATCTCCACTGCTATGGTGCATGCTGGTTGACTCTCTGTTGAACACACTCATTAGCTCTAACGTCTACGCTCAGCCCTACGCAGATGATGTTGCCGTTCTGTCTGTCGGATCGTGCCTAGCGACTATCTGTTCTAAGGCACAGATGGTCCTGGACGTGATCGACGACTGGTGCAACATTGACTGGTCTCACTCAGCCTGTGCTACAAGGCATCACCATTTAACTCTCCAAGGAAGCTAAGTATTTAGGAGTAATCCTGGATAGTAAACTTCTTTGGACGAAACATTTCAAACTAAAGACCTCTAAAGCGCTGTCAGTCTTCTTTCAGTGCAAGGGTGCCTTTGGCAAGACATGGGGCTTATCGCCAAGGAAAGTCCTTTGGATCTACACGGCAATGATAAGACGCCTCCTGTCATATGCGTCGGTTGTGTGGGGGAATAAGTTTTCACGTAAATACTTCACTGCTGCTTTCGTCGAACTTCAAAGAACGGTCTGTCTCGGCTACGTGGGAGCTTTCCCCAGTACGCCTGGCTCTGCTCTAGACGCTTCTCTTGTTAAGGACTGGCTTTGGCCAGAGTCTGAACCAGGAAAGGAATGTAGTCGCATTTTACGGACGGAAACTGGACAGGGGTCCAGCGCTGGTGTTTTCGTGGAATGCGACATTTCTCATTGGGAAGGCATGCATCTGTCTTTCGAGCAGAGGTGTATGCCATCCTAATGGCTGCGGACTATATTGTGAGAAACAGGTGGAAGGGGCGAAATATCTGCATATGTAGCGATAGCCAGGTTGCGCTTAATGCACTACTCAACCCAAGACCTCCTTGAATTCGGTCGGAAGGCTGAACTTATTGAATCTCGCCTGGGTCCAAGGAGACAACGGGATAACTGGGAATGAGATCTCCGACCAGCTTGCTATATATACAAGGTTCAGAAGAGGCTTTCTCAGGACCTGAACCCACGTGGGGTTTGCCAGCGTCCTTGGTCATGGCTTCCATTGTCGGTTGGGTTTTTAATGAGTACAATCGAAGGTGGCATAGCTCTCCAGGATGTACGCAGACTAAACGAATGGCCCCTGACGTCCGCAGGAAATCGGCGGCTATCCCTTAGCAAGAAGGACTATAGACAACTTACTGACCTTGTCACGGGCCACCACACGTTTGCCAAACATCTAAGTGTGCTAGGCTTAAGTGATACCCCGATCTGCGACGCCTCTTTTCGAGAGATTCCGAACCAGATTACAACGATGGGTCCCTTTTCGTCTCTCTTCCACGATCCATCTTAGTCCGCGGGATTCTCTGGATTTCTCCACAGTTCTTGTCTGGCTTTGATTCGTCGTGTCAATCGTAGAATCTGTTTAACAGATATCTGGTTCATCTTCTGAATTTCTACCACGCGGCGCCTCAAGACCTCCCTTCTTCTGCTAGCTAATGCCGGACATTGACACAATATATGTGCCGCCGTCTCGATTTCCTCCAGGCATCTTCTCTAGGTGATACCTTAACCATGTAGACAACGCTACCACCCATTTCAGCGCTCTTCGCTCCAAGCCTGGAACTTCTCTATGAGTGCTGCCAGGACGCGTTTTAATAGCCATTTTAGCCTGCCTACAACCTTCCACAGTTGACCACCTACTGTGGTGTTCCGCCGCGGCCCAGTTATGAATCAGATGCTTCATCGTTCCTCTGCCAATTGCAGCAAATGGTTTACGACCAAAGAGCTCCGAGGTTGACTGACGAGGTCTGAAATGCTCTTAGGGTTAGACTCCTGTAGGAGCTGTAGAGAGCTCACATATTCAGCGCTCGCCCTTGATAGCGAACTTAACATATCAGGGTGCCAATAGTCTCTTCCATTTTACTAAAGGAACGTCTTTTTTTGCAGAACCATCCCTCCTGGTCAGATTTGAGGACTATAGTGGTCAGCATTTGTCATCAATCGCAAAGCGATTTGGGGTCACCAACCTCTTTTGAACGCCGTTTTAAGGTTCCACCTGCATGCTCCCCTCAAAGCTAAATATCTCCTCGACTTATTTGTCCAGATCTCGATATTATTTCGAGTAAATTTTCATTCACATTCACGTTTCCTCCTCTGAAGCACCCCTTGCACATCCCCAACGAATATCAAAACTCATTCAACTCCTACCCACATCCCCTAAGTAAATAACCCGAAGATAACCTTCACCCCATCATCATCATCGTCTTCAATCAAAAAGTCTTAAAAAGAACGAAAAGTAGCTCCTGTAATACAAATCGCTTACGATGATGCTCTTACACACCTCCCCTCCAGCACCAAGACATCACATATCTACCTGAAGGATCCATCATCTTTTATCCAATATCCCCTATATCAACACGGCAAAAACATACATAAAAAAAAACAACAACTCCTCTCTCCTATCCAGGATGTACTCGCAACAGAAGGAACAACAAAACTTCTGTTTATATTCCAAGTAAACAAAAAAAAAATAAAAAAGAAAAGAAAAATCCTTACAACTTCAATTTCTTGTGAATTGACGCTTAAAATTCCATAACACCCTCGTTCTCTTCTCCATCTACAAGACCAAAAGAAAGGACGTAGGAAAGGATACACAACATGATTCAAAGATAGAGAATCCTCTTCGTTCTAAGGTCCTTGCAATGCTCGTATATGTACAAGTATGTATACAGACTCGTTTTTTTCTTTTTAACATGCTTCGCCAGAATTCCAATTCTAACGATTACCTGGATCAAGGACTCACCGTTAACTCCTTCTTCTTCTTATTCTTTTTTATTCGTTGTTCGTTTTTCATTTTAGCGAAACAAACGAGTGCAAATAGTCGAATGATTCCACAATACACAATATCAGGCAGGAGGGGGTCGCCGGGCAGAATGTACACAGAAACAGATGATGGGTTATGTGGATGAATGCAATCCTCTAAGTCCTTCGAATGGCTTTTAAGGGATGTTCCTCTTTCGTTTCGTTTTTTTTTGTACACCGTTTGTGTTTTATGAGAAAAGTCACTGAAGGTGCTGCGTTGGAATTGTATCAACACCCATTGCCACCGTTCTATATTGGATTATCCTTGTGAATTTTCGCAAAATGGGGGTACACCGTGCTATTTGTAAGTAACCCCGTGTTTCTCTTTTTGAGTTGAAATTGAATCGCAACAGCAGCACCTGCAAACATCAAAATTACAACACGAACTGGAAATGAAATTCTATCTTTTTTTTTTTTTTGTTAACTTGTAAATCCTTGAAGTAGAAAGACGCGTAGGGACACGAACATGCCAATTATACGTATACCACACCCCAAACTATTGGTGAACATATTTCAGGAGTGGTATGCGACACAACGTGATCATCATCAACATTCTTTTGGATGCCATCCCCCCACCCCCACCCCCACCCCCACCCATCGCAGAAGAAAAGATATTTAATTTTGTTAATTAATGTGACGACAGAGACATCCTCCCACCCATCTCTAATGAGTTGCCGCTTTCTAATGACAGGATAATTGGATTCCTTTTCCTACAAATTGTAGAACAACTCACAGGAAAATAGGAGGAAAGAAAAAAAATGTCAAAAGCGTGGAATGCAAATGTATAATGTCCGGGTGATGATGGTAATAAAGGATATTTTTCGTGTTGAATTCCATTACTGTGCTGTACGAAAACAAGGATACTCGTCCTTGGGAATACCTTTGTGACATTTTTTTTTTTTTTTTCGCGGAATAAATTCACAAAATACATGTACCAGATGGAAGGACATTGGTGTCATAATGAGATTCCATGGAATTAGCTCGATGTTGTAGGGGGGTAAGGGATTGCCTCTATAGATAAGGAATTGAAGAAAAACAGAAGACAAGGAATCCTGAAACTTTACAGATACCATCAACAGACCGCTGGTAGAGGTTTGGCAAGTGTTTTATAGAAGGGTTGGATTTTTAAAAGGCTGTACAACGAAGTGTGTAAGTTCTCAGATGGCACCGTTAAAAAGCTCTAAAGTACGGTATTCAGACCGATTACTCAGTCATTTATCGTGGTAAGGGTTGCAGCTGGAAAGGATATGACTTGTGGTTATAGATTGTTTGGCAATCACAGGCAGGTTGCTCCTCCATGACCGTGCAAAGACCTCTTTCTATTGAACTAGATCCATTGTATCTACGTATGTAGGTATGTTTTAACTTCAAATGCAAGCACCTAGGTTCCCCAAGCGTGTTGCTCGCTTTGGGGTTTTTTCTTAATGTCCTTCAACCCGTCAAGTTATTTTTTTTGCTCTTTTACTGCAAACTTGCCTGCAGTAAACCGTAAAGTTTGGATGAAGGCGATGTATAGATACGGGCATGTCTTGCGCATTTTGGTCTCCATTCATAGGAATCTCTCAGCCTTAATCATGACCTGGTAGCTAACTCTTTGCTGATGATGTCTACTGAAAAAAAGTCAACTGCACATCAGTGGGCCAGTAATACTGAGAAATATCACACTTTGAGTCTTTTTGCAGTGATTGTCAAACAGGATTTCTACTGTTTCGCAATGAACGCAATGCTTTCCAATACGTCAAACTCTATCATATGCAGCAGTAAGCCTTCCAAGTCATCATTTGTAAATGGGAGCACTATACAGGTTGAGGCAACTACAACCTGATCATTAGGTCGTTCCACAGTTGCACACATTCAATTGAATTCAATTTTGTACTATAGTTCCATTTACTTTGTTCCAAATCAGTAGATCCATGATTGGGCGCCAATTTATTTTTTGGTAATTTTTCCAACTACTTGCTAGCTTGCTCTAAAGCCAATTAGGCATCGGAACATTATTTTAAGTCAACAATTCTGCGTATCGCACGAGTATGTGCATCATAAACTTAAACTCGTAACTGATCACTTCTCTTGGAGGTCTCTGATCGGGCGCCAATTGTTTTTCGAAATTTGTTTAATGCCTTATTGGGGGGGGTTTAATGCCTATATGTGTCTCATAATGCTATACACCATGTCCATCACCTTTTCTTGATGATGATTAGTGACATGACAAGGACGAAAAATAGTTGGGAAAAGTCTTACACTTCCTCAATAGAGATGTTTACAGGTCATGTCTTATTAATGTCTTCAGCTTTGCTTAACAACGGATCGATGGCTGTATAGAATCCATTGGACCCATTCAACCTAGAAGCTGGAAAACCGCCTCATGACGCTGGAGAAAATGTACAGAGGCAGCTAGTGGTAAACTGAAAATGAAGAGAGTTTCCTTATTTTTTTCAAATGAGTCCATTGAACTAGATGTAAACTAGTTCCAATTTAGCAAATATTCAAACCTCTTTCAACAGAAATGTCAGCGAGCTGTCACTTCAGTCTTAAGCGGCACCCACAATAATTGTCACACACTCCCCACCAAAAAAATCCCTTTTCTCAACGAATCAAATATCACATCACGTGAATGCCTCATCTTGTAAAAGGATACAATGGCAATGCGACAACAATCCTTTGTCCCCATCATTGGTCCTTAGTTAAAATTTGATTAATAATTCCACTTTCACGCGATCTGTCATCAATTGCCAAACAAGACAGGACTCTCACAAGACAAGCGTCAAAACTTTAGAGGAATATTCTATGAGGGCCGTCCTTTCGGCTCTGTGTACATATATACATCGGCAGTGGGATGTGTTATAGTTTTCTCGAAATGTAGACGCGCCTTATATCTCGTTGACTAACTTGAAGAAGTCCATGGTAATCTATAATTTTTGGAAGACCATGGATAACAACGGAAACGGAAGGCTGCATAGGTCGTTGCTATAGCTATATCGGCTAAGCACCTCAATGGGCTCAGAAATTTTCTGGGAGTTGCTCTCTCTAAGCTCTCTAAATTCATTTAAGGCTGGGACTTAGGCGTTAATCCTTAAAAAAATGATCCCCGCTAAACCTTTGTCGCATCAGTCTGACACTTGCAGATAAAGTCAAATATTTGCGCGTCATCCTGGACAAGAAACTCAGGTGGAGATCCAACATCCTGGAACGCGTCCAGAAAGCCAATACAGCTCTGTACTGCTGTAAGGACGCACCAAGATCTAGATGAGGACTATAGCGACGAATTACATAGTGTATCTGTCATCAGGCTTACACTCCCTGAGAGGTCCGTTCACCGCAACCATCTAGGCCGAATGCAAAGGTCGGCTTGCATATGCATTAGTGGAGCTCTAAGAACTGCTTTAGGAATTCTGTTCCCCTTGCTACCTTTAGAGGTGGTAGCGCGTGCAGCCACCGGCATGAAGGCCATATCTCAGTGGTCTCGTCTACCTATTGAACATTCCACTATTCACAACGATTTTGGATTCCGTCCAAAGGACACCCACTACAAATGGAATCCAAGTGTTTGTATACAGATGGATCTAAAGCAGAATCACGGGGGAGTCCTTCCGCCTTATCGAGCGAATTTTGCCAGACAAGGCGACCCTTGATTTGCCCATTGCTTCAGTAGACTGACAGATTTTCTCCACACCCACAATCGCCAAATGGTCAGCTTTTCTCCATATATCTACCCCTAGCTTCCTGTGAATCCGTATGTGCTTGCTTTTCTTTTCGCATTGTCCCACAATTTCGACGCAATGGCTGCCCCATCCAACTCCAGAGTATTTGACCTCAAATATCGATTGTCTGCCACTCAGAAACGAACATGTCCCAGCCGTTCGCAAAGGAATTCAATTACAGCGTATCCTAAACTACAAAATAAAATCTCAATCAATCATCCTTAAATCGTCCTCAATTCAAGAGCAGATGCATCCTTCGCCAATTTCTTAGAATGAAATTCTGATGGCATCGACCGCCCCCACCCACACAGAGAACAACTTCCCCATTGAGTCATGCTCGTTACAACGTCCTTTTTTTTTTCTGTTAATAAACCCTGCCAAAGCTACTAAAAACAACCGTTTATTCTTTATGACATTTCGACCATCTTCTACTTGAATGCCATCCAAAACCAATAATTCCAAGTCAACTTATGTATGTCCAACGCCAACACATGGATATATTCGTACAAAGCAAGGGAATACAAGAAAATCCGTTGACTCAAAAGTGGGAGGAGTTACGGAAAATATATTGCATTTGCTGGGGAAGGATAAATGCATTTTATGTTAAAAAGGACACAAGATTTGAAATTAGCGGAAATGAAAAACATAGTAGAAGCCCACTCCTTGCGGGAAGGATATAAAAAAAAACATTAAAAAAAACGACTTCCTTCAAAAATCTTAGCCCAGGATTCAGGTGTACGCTAAGTTTTCGGGACATTGTATAAAAAGGGAAAACGAAAAAAAAAAAATAAGAAGAAGACACAACGTGCCAATGTCTCTATGTGAACATTTGTTTGTGCGGTAATTTTCCTGTGCAGATCCTTTTTAATGAGTTTCTGTGTCTTCCGCTTTTTTTTTTCGTTGTTCTTTTCTTGCGAGATATTACTCTTTTTTCTCTCAAGTCCTTACGGCTTATTTGAGGCAGAGGTTTCCTCTTTTTTTTTTGTATTTGTGTGGCTTTAACTCGGTAAGAGATGCGTGTTATCCTCGTTACTAACAAAACGCTTCTTAATTTATATCCCACTCTCTGCACAGAACAATGTGCTTAGCTTAAGGAAATGGGTTGGGATGTGGGTTGTAGTTGGAGCAAGAACAAAAAGGATAACGATAACGTTGCGAAGACGTGTGTTAGGAAGGCAATTTCTTTAGCGTTTCACTGTGTAACAATGAATGCAAGGCGGTCGTACAAAGATAGATATCCTTTTGTGGTGAAATCTTTGCTCAAATACATTCCCCCCTACTCACACACACACACACATCAATACGTGTGTAGCACGGAGTATTAAAAAAGTCCAAAAGTTTCTCATCCTCATCGTCTGTTCTCGGCTTTTATTCTTTTGAGCCGAGAAGAGAAATCCTTTTTTGGCATAAGAATTACGGTAAAACTTAGTACAAACGGAAATCCGTTTTCTCAGCAGCAATAAGGATATCAAGGATGATTCTCTGCTACGAACGTGAATAATGTTAGTGGAACAAAAAGAGATTTTCATATACGGCTGTGTGCGCGCGCCATCCTGCCGCGTCCTGGAGCTGAAGTGAGAAACCAAAATAATAAAATAAATGGATATGGAGAGGGTAAATGGGTTTCGTTGTGTGTTATCCTTGTGCGAAGGTATTTAAGGATAAAACTTACAACACAACCCAATGAGAAAAGAGAGAGGGAGAGAGAGATAATAAACTGAACTGGATGCTGGAAGAAAACGGCAAGGGACCAAAGGAACACAGTACCTAATAGTAGTGAGGGGCCCACGAAAAAAAAAAGGATATTAACTGAACATGCCGTAGATCCAAGTAAAGGCTGACGGCCAAGGATACCCATTTTTCTCCTTCCTGAAGTGAGTTAATCAGAGATATTGCTACCTTGATATGTTTTTGTGTTCTGAAGGTGTTTGACATGAATGTCCTTTTTTTTTCTGCTAAGACTGGTAATGAAAGAAAGAGTTAGACTCGTTGGGGGCTGAGGGGTTAGGAATTTTAAGGATAATCATTTATGGAAATTAAGATTAGCTTTTGTGCTGAAATGTGTTTGTCGGGAGGAATTAATTCTGAAAAGAAAAAATGCTGCTTTCCACCTTCGTTGGGAATAAGGATAACGATACTTTTATGGAAGAGGCAGTGAGGCATAAAAAAAAGACGAAGAACGAAGGAAGGTAATTTGGGAAATTAGTTAACGTCTGTGGGGTGTAACGAATGGGGAAATGGGATATCCCAAGTTGTAAAACTTTTTTTTTTTCCCCAGGATTTGTTGCTTACGCTGTAGTAATGGGCATTCGAGGGTAGTCAGGCGTTCGCGTAAGTTGTTATGAATTAGGTTCGAGGAGTAAGAAACTTCGAATACTGATCTACAAGACATTTTCACAGCACAGCAGGGGAGCAGTTAAATTTTAAAGCCTGCTTGACTACTTACTCTGATGACAATCATGATCCACAAGTTGACGAGGAAGGAGGAACAAGGTCTCTTGAAAACCTAAGGATAATTTATAAAATCATGACAAATATTTGAAGAAGTATTTCCCTTCTTCGTCCTGGTAAGACCGATTGTTTTCGTTGCCTAAAGACACAAAGATGGGCATGAGATGTAGGCGAAGCTCTCCTTCTTTGAGATTCTTTGAAGGTACCCTACTAGGTCCGATAGTAGGTAGCTCAGTTCCGTTTCGAAAGTGTGAGAATCACCTTTTGACTCTAAAGGCACCAAGCCTTTCTAAATGACAGACTCTTGTAGGGAACTGTATTTAAATACGGTGGCGACAGGGTTTGGTCTATAAGTCATCAATCAAGTCTGAGTGGACGAAAGTATGCCCAATCTACCAGAAGATCGATCCTAATCATGCATCAACTACCAAGGCAATATCGCATAGATTCAACTGGCAGGCTGCCCGGAGATCGGGATCGATGAGATCAACATCAACAGCAGCCTTGGAAACAATACTGAGTTTGCGTTCACTTTTTGCACTGCACTGTGACTTAGGGAAGTCGGACTATGGTTAGCTAAACCATACCGTCATGCTTCAATTCTGATCCGGTGGAATATATCGAGACTCCGGAACGAAACGGACTACATCATCCCACTAACAAACTGCAATTGGAGACTCTCTATCAGGATTCCCAGCAAGGACGGGTGGGATGAAGGGTTAGTCTGTAACCGAAATGAACTGGTGCGAGTCGCGAAATACAAACCTGTCCTTCAGATTTGGGAACAATTGTAGCGTTTTTTAAGCCGGAGTTGTTGCCATAAAACAAGCTGCGGACATGAGTAGCGAGGGTAACCATCAGCATCTATGTTGACAGTCAAGCAGCCTTTAAAGCGTTACAGTCAACAGCGGTGAGCTCCTAAATTGTGCACTAAAAGACTGGACAATATCTCAAGGGCCAACAAGATGAGCCTCTGTTAGGTATCGGGCCACATGAATATACCAGGTAACGTAGAGGCAGATAAACTAGCCAGGGCAGGGTCACATCTAAGCCCCTCGCAGGCCCTTCCGACGCTAGCACACTGCTTAGCACTTTGAACAGAAAAGTAGACTCTGAGTCCAATGAGCCATAGCCAAAAGCGTTAAGGTCATTCTATGACAAAAAGAGATCCACATGCATAGCTGCCGGCGTCGCGATGGGATATGTGATAGGCAATAATGCAGCATGGCTGAGACTACCCCACAACGACTACTGCAGGAGGAAATAGAATCGCTTTGCCATGGGATATGTGATAGGCAATAATGCAGCATGGCTGAGACTACCCCACAACGACTACTGCAGGAGGAAATAGAATCGCTTTGCCAGCACAAGCTACCAAAAGGAAGGACACTCTTGGAAGCTACTTCCCGGCGGAGCTGGATGATCTAAGAAACATTGAACTGAACAGACTCCTGAGATTCATACCCACATCGGGTGGTTTAATTCAGCCGTCGATAATGAAATTTTGGTTCTAAATGATCTACTAAGTAAGCCGTGGACAGACTCGTGTCAACTAGGGCACCCATCTACCTAATATCCAATGTTCTGTGGACGTCTAAAGCTTTTCTGTAACGCCCTGATCGGGATATCAGCGTCATCCACCCCAAATGGTCGACGACACACCATCTATTCATCGACTACACAGTTCAATATGACAGCAGTCATTGTCGGGAGCACTACAAGGCGATGGCAGAATTCGGGATCGTCTGGAAGTAGCTGTTCTGATTTATTCCAAACGTGTAAGGGATTTTGGGAAGGAGATGCGCTATAATGTGACGACTGCAATCCTGTGCTGAGCAGATAATGCGTAGGACATGTGCGATCACAGAAGGGGCTATAGGTGAGAGTATATTCAATAAATTCGTCCAGCAGGATACGCAGACGACATCGACATCGTTGATCGCTCACAGAGTACCGCAATTGAGGAGAAGTTTTGAGGTGAACGTGGGAGGGCTCAATCAAGTACACGCATACATATATCCACCGTAAAGGATGGAACACCACTATTGATGGCTTTATGGTATGGTATGGTATGGTATACTAGAAGTGCAGCGTAGAGGACGCCTGCACAAGTCCTTTTCTTCCATTGTGATTCCCCTTAAATTGTGGTCCATCTCTAATTCGGTTGCCTCTCGGGGGTCTTGAATCAAACCAACCTGTACTCTTGACGAGACATATGTACCATGTTCCAGAGTGCAACTTGCGCTATATCCTGTTTCCCATACAGCGGAAGTCGACGAATTTGATGATTGGAACAAGTACACTACAAATGTTCTTCTTTTTTTCTTCTTCTGTGTCATGACAGCTCCTTCAGTAATCAGAGGAGTTGATGCCAAGTCTGGTGACCAATGCCCTTATCGGGGATTGCCAACTTAGTACGTCTACCATGCTACTGGGTTGTCAATTGACAAAAGGCTTTTAATCCTTTTTCGCTCAGAGTCGGGCATAAACTGTGAGTCACAATCGCCTAAGGCGGTCCAGGAGGTGTTGATCTGTACTCTTGCTTTGAGGACTATTCTCCGTTTCAGTACACATCGGTAGGTATCCCCTACCGATGAATAGGTGAATTCTTATTTGATTCTGACCACTTCCGTGCTAGTCCATCTGGTGCTTCGCTCCGGGGACTCAGCAGAGAGTAACCTCATGAGTGTTGCATGCGAGGACTGTTATCGTTCTAATTATCTCACTGCCTTGAATGCAGTTTGACTATCCACGAAGATTGTGACCTTATGCTGCTCGTTGAATGGCCAAGACTTCATATTGGAAGATACTACATTCAGCGGGATGTTGAGTGATTCACAGGAAACTCCAGCGCCAGTTGCTATGTCCACGTAGGAAGCATCAGTTTATAGCTGACAGCCATGTGCACCGATTAATGCGTTGGACTTCCACTCCTATTTTCCGGATAAGAGAATGGGTTATTCCACATCTCCATCGATCACCTGATGTACGTATATCCTTGAAATATAGATCCGTGTCTATATGAGCTTTGCTTTCATGTTCATGAGTGTCTGTTGATGGATTTAACTTCGAAGGAATCAAGGACTTCATCTACTTCAAGGTCAATATGAACCCCACGAATGGCACCTCACTAGCAGACAGACCCTTGGAAACCGATACTCTTTCGCTTTGAAGAATAAAATTTGGCCAAAACTCCTTACCCGGATGACAAATTCTAGTTCTCCTTGCAGCGCCGAGTGCTGGGGGATGAGCAGGATAACAACCCAAATATTGCGTGCTTTTGAGCAGAAAGTTCTTCCTCGAGGAGGGAAAATGAAAGAGAAGAGGTACATGAATGTAGTCTAAAAGGCGAAGATGCATCGATAGCCAGGACGATAACGTCTTTGAATCCCAGCCTCCAGGTTCGACACGACCAAGAAGGCAGAACCTCCGCATTTAAAACCAAGATATCGCTGATACCGGAGCGCTGGAAGCAACGTGTCTGGGATGGATGGCTACCCTGTCTCTTCACGGGGTCAGTACCCCGTCTCTGTCTTTTCTGAGTCCATCGGAAGACAAAATATTGGGGAACTCTTTGAAAATTCCTTTAAAGACTAGCAAACCGCACTGTGAATCACTCCCTTGACATGTCGGTTTCTCCCTTCAATCGAGTGGTGATTCTCAGCTAAGTGGAGAGCTAAGATGAGGTATCTCCTTCTCAGCAGCTGAAGCTTACCAGTTGAATAAACACACTTTTCTGCATTACTTTGATCCTTACTCCTGGCAATAATACAATTCGTTTCATCACGCACTTAAAACACCCCGTACTCCAACGACAAGGTAACCACCTTGTACTCCACACTGTTGCCAGAGAGAAACCGCATTCCCAAGGACCGCTGCTAAGCATTTCTTCTGGGCCAAGGCAAGAAAAAAAAAAAAAAGGTAAAGTGTAACCCAGACATTGCTATACGTACGCGCCACTTAAGTTGCTGCCTTCGTCCTCCTTCGCCTTGCGGTGATGTAAAACCGTTGTTTACATAAGAAATAAATGTTGGAAATATTATTCTCCATGTCAGAAAGCCTCTTTCACCCGGGCCCATTCAGGGTTGCGGGTTGCTAGGGTTTTGCTCGGTGGTTTCTCCTCGAGGCGGGAAGATGAACCTCCGGTTTGATGGTGTAATGACGTAGGTGTAGTGGCTCTTTGTGGTTACACCGCTCCTCGCATGCCTTTCAGACCTTTTTTTCTTTTCTCTCATACCGTAGCCTGTGGGTAGGAACTTTATATATGTATATTCCACCCCCCAAACCAACCATCGTAAGCAAGCACTTCTGTGTGCTGGGCTTAGGGTTGGAGGCTGACGCGTTAGCCTTTAAATTTTTGCCGCAATCGCCGTTGTTTGTGTTGTGCTGACATCTTGTACATCAGGATTAAGGGACGTTTTTATTATTTTGTTTTTCTTTTCCGTTTTTTTTCCGTTTTTTCTTTCGCTTATTTATATTTGCTTCGCTTTTTTTGGTTAGAAATATGCTTTGCATAATTTTTATGACTTTGTTTGCTGTCCATTAAAGTTGACGTAAGACGAACACTTGATGGAAGTCGAAGAAAGTTATTTATTCTAAGGGTTAAGGTATGTCTGATGGCTTGTGTGGGATGTTGGGTTCGGGAATGGAAGGATGGATTAAGCTCTTTTCTTGGTGTCAGTTGTCATGACTTAATTTTGAAAGGGATGTCAGAAAGGATCGTTTAGGTGAACTGTTTATGCTTCGCAATAAACTGAGAAGTAATACCTTTTGAGGCGCACTGGTCCTCATGAAAGTAATTGAGTAGTTAAGACTTACAGACTCACGTGGAACTAGACTACTCCCTTCGACTATGCATTGCAGATATCCGAACACTGAAGAAGGTAGAGATTCTCAGGATGACCGATGGTAAAATTATTCACAAGTGTCCCTCTGGTCGTCAAATGGTTAGAAAAACTCCATTGAATCCGCCTCTGCAAGCTATAAGACTGCAACAAAAAATTGGCTCCACATGTCCTATGCGTGTATGTCGCTTAGGATAGTGCTTCTCGTAGAGAGAAGGCATAAAAGTCGACAAACATGACATGGATGACAGAAATTTACTGCCGAACCGAACGCGTATCCCGAAATCTCTCCAAGACTGCTATACCGTCAGCATCAAGTGCCGAAGATCAGTGGCAGTGCTGCCAACATGCCATCAGAGATGCCGCAATTGATGTACTGGGTTTCAGTCGACCACCATCAAGAAACCCCTGGTTTGACGAAGAATGCCGGCATGCATAGCTAAACAAGACGCGTACAAAGCGGCGTTGCAAATAAGGACGAGGGCTGCTCGTGAGTTCTACGAAGAAGAAGCAAAAAGAGCACGAGAAGCGCGCGATCGAAGATATTGAATCATTTTATTCGACGAACGTGTCAAGTCAACAAGACCTGTACGAAAGCCTGTAAAGATGAGGAAGGAAACCTTGAAGTAGAGTCACAGTCGGTGCTGAGAATATGCAAAAACCAACCATGGAACCACCAAGCAACATAGACGGTGACAGCCAAAGCTCCCGTCCACCTGACCAAAACGAGGTGATGACAGAAATGTCCAAACTTAAAATCCAACAAAGCTGCTGGTCCTGATGGCCTACCGGCCGAGTTGTTCAAGGCAGCTGAAGATCACTTAGTAGAGAGCACACACCAACTTATTTCCAGGACTTGGGCAGACGAGTGTATGCCTGATGAATGGAATCTCAGCACCGGTTGCCCGATCCATAAGAAAGGAGGCCTCCTCAACTGCGCCAATTACAGAGGGATCAGTCTCCTCAACATCGCGCACAAGATCTTATCTGCCATGCGAACGCCTTGCTTGAAGCCAGGAAAGTCCACAATCGATCAAATTTTAACACTCCGGCAGGTCTTGGCAAGAAGTCCAAATCGATACCCTCTACCTTTTTATGGATTTCAAGGCCCTTATGACAGCATTTATAGGCACAAGCTGTACAGAGCCGTGACTAGTTTTATCCCTGCCAAACTCGTTCGAATGTGCAGGAGGACGATGGAGAAGGCTCGCTGCTTCATCAAGGTCGATGTCAAAAAAGGATTTAGACAAGGTGATGCACTGTCATGTGACTTCTTTGACACCATACTTGAAAGACATCGACGTCATCGACATATTTGGCAGAACATAGAGGGCTGTCACTGGTGTCGATTGGTAGTATCGAAACAGGAGCCGCTAAAATGGGTGAAGCTGTAAATGAGGGCAAAACCAAGTAAATGTTGCCAACAAGAAGGGACACACAAGTCGACAGCTATAACTTCGAAGTAGTAAGGGACTGTGTCTACCTAAGTTCTGCTATTGACAAAAGCATCTCAGTAGAACTCAGAATAACTCTTGCCAATCGGTGTTCCTTTGGGCTAAGTACGTAGAGCGTTGAACGACTAAGGAGAGACTCTTTACAAGACCTTGATCATCCCAGTCCTGCTCTATGGTGCTGAAGCATGGATACTGTCAAAAGTGGATGAAGATATCGTCGGTCATTTCGAAAGAAAAATTCTTCGTAAGATATTCGGTCCCGTTTGCGTTGATGGGCCTTGAAGGAGAAGATTCAACGACGAAATATACCACCTGTACGGCGACATCCATTCAGTCAGAAAACTGAGCATCTGCCGCTTGAGATGGCTGGGACATGTAGAGCGAATGGACACTAATGCTCCAGCCCGCAGAGTATTCGAATCTAACCCGGAGGACAAAGCAGAAGAGGACGACCGCGCCTAAGGTGGCGCGCACAAGTAGAAGAGGAGCTCAACCAACTTGGAGTGCCCAACTGGAGGCAGTTGGCTAAAGACTGGGCCAACTAGAGAGGCATGTTGTTTGAGGCCCAGGCTTACCCCGAACTGTAGCGCCACCTAGGTTTATAGGTAGGCTCCACAAAGAACCAAACCTTTGGCTTTAGACCGATAACGAATAACCGCGTCTAATCTGCGGGACGATATTGTTTCAAAGGGTAAAATCCTCCACTACTACATATGAGCTCGCACTGACGGTCCTCATAGTGTCTTCCTGAAGATTTATCTTCCCTTGGGAATGAGAATTGTTTTATATTTCGCACGAGTGGAAAGGACCCGCCTTATGCAACAGAAGGGATGGAGCAACTTTCTCATGACGGTTGACATTTGTCAACTACAACTCCAAATCTTCGAGTGGCCTACAGAAACTACATGTATCGTCCTTGTATACGTAGGGTAAGCCTTGTCGTGGCAGGCAGGCTTATGAAGGTTCTAGAAAGAAACCTAGAAAATGTCCAAGAAAGGGACTGGTTCTTCAAGTTGGAGGTTTTGTGCGGGTTTAACGGCATCCCTGGCAATGAAATGTGCTCCTAAACTCAGTGAGTGCTCATCGTAAAATGAGATGACGCTGCTCTAGGTGAGAGGGCACGTAGGGACTGAGGACAATGAAAAGGCGGACTTTTTAGCTCCGCAAGGGTCAACTTGGCAGGTCTTTGGTCCGGAACCAATTGCTGCAATTGACAGAGGTATGGTTGAGCACCTGATAAACAACTGAGCAGCGGCGGAACACCAGAAAAGGTGGTCAATCGTGGAAGGTTGTAGGCATCCTGGCACCACTCACAGGGAAGTTCTAGGAAGCTTCGAACGAAGAGCACTGAAATGGGTGGTCGCGTTTTCTACAGGTCATAGTTAGGGTATCACCTAAAGAAAATGGGTCTTCTAGAGGATGACACCTATGAACTATGCCTGAAGGAAATCGAGACGGCGGCAAATATACTGTGTCAATGTCCGGCATTAGCCAGCAGTAGAAGGGAGGTCTTGGGGCGCCACTGGGTAGAAATCCAGAAGATGAACCAGATTTCTGTTAAACAGTATCGAAGGCGTTAACACGAGAAATCATAGCCAAAGAAGAACTGTGGAGAAATCCAGAAAGTCTCTCGGGCTAAGATGAATCGTGGAAGAGGGGCGAAAAGGGACCCATCACTGTCGTCTGGCTAAGAGCCTTAACAGGCCACGTCAGCCAAGCAACTGGCGGGCACATATTGGACCTAGTAATGTTGACTACTACCTGCGACACCACTGACATCGAATCCTTGTACAGAATCGAACGTTTTCCTTTTTTTTTTCTCTCCCAGGTCACAAGTCATTAACGTCTAAATCCTTTGCCATAAATTTGTAGCCTAAAAACAGTTTAAGCACTTCTCGCCATGCTGCTGCCTTCAAATACTTCCTTAACGAGAAACGAAAAAATCCTTTACATCCATCAAGTCCCTTAAAGTGTCACCTAAATCCCTGTTCGTGAATAAATGCTCATTTACGTACTGTGTGAATTCGAAAAGGAAAAAAAAGGAATCTCTTCCTTCCACCTCCATATTCCCAAAAAAAAAAACAGAACGTCAAGTGGTGCCCCTTTGATCTCATCAAAGTAAGTGGTGGAGACCATTTAGGACAAAAAAAAATTTATATTTCCATCGTTTCCTGAGAAAACATTTTGATTCTCGAGAAATTTTCAAAGGACCTTTCCCCACAAGCACATTCTATCAGAAGCTCGTACATCACTCATGTGGAACACCGTCGATCACAAGTGCCTACATCAACACTTCGCCGTAGAGTACCCCCGAAAAAAAAAGGCTTGACGAGACCTCGTTGCCTTTACTTACCCTCATCACATTTACTCCTCTCCAGCCATGCTGTCTAAGGACTTACTTATGTTCAGCTGCGGAGGCGTGTATACGTAGATACTCCTCTGTGTGTGTGGCTGTTTAAAAAGCGCCTTTTACTGCAATCATCATAACAACTCGTAGAGCAAGAGAATGGTTCGTTCCATGATGTGTTTGAAGGAAGGCATACATTAAAATCCAATTCTGTAGGGTTGGCAGGCAGCAACACACTATACTGTCAGGACAAGGCGCCTGAAACTTATGACGATGCCTCTTCGTGTGCTATGTGCCTGCCTTCAACGGGAGTGAACCGCTAAATTTTATGTTGACGCGCTAGGCAATTTGCAGAGTGTAAACATAATGTTAACCGCGTAACGAAAAGGGAGTCCTCGGATGGTAGTAGTGGTGGTGCTGGTGGTGGGGTCGAGGTCTTACCCTTAGGGTTGGTATGCTTCGATGGTTAAGGAGGGTGTGAAATGCGAAATCAAAGTTTTCTTTCATTTTCAAATTTTCACTGCTGCTCACAAGAGCTTTACTACTCGTTTAAAGGAGCGGGCCCCTAACCAAGGATGGAAGTCGACACAAGCAGGGGTGGACTCTTTAAAAGTTCAACATTAACGCGCGCGTATCATATGGGTTCTGTGATTTTTACTTTCTGCCTACGATGTGATATGAGAGACTGGTGGGATGGAAATTGTGGCTTCAAAGGATGCAAATTTCTGTATTTTTTTTTTTTTTTTGTTGAAAAACTTCCCTCTGGCAGGCACTTCTTCTGACACAGGGCATACAGTTTGTGTTTACGTTCTTGTGTTTGTTTTGTTGGCAAAGAAAAACATGATTCACTGATGTGATTTGCATTTTCTTTGCTATTCTTTGTTTGGTTGTGTGTGTCCTGTGTGTGTGTGCATAGGGGTTGTAAGTAATCATCTTCAACAAGGTTTTAAAAATATGTAATTTCTTGTTTTTTTTTTTTTTTTTTTGAATTTTTAAGTTGAAGGATATTATTTTTGCAATTTTATGTGAGTGTGTGGATAATGTATCTCAAAAGGGGCTGATGGGATAAGCGTACATAGGTTGAAGGGGGCGAGCGAAGCGAATTGGTGGAACGTCCTTTGGTGCAGTTATTCGTTTGTTGTCGTGCTATTTTGTCGGTTATTTGCTGTCGCATTCGATACAGAAAATCACTGAGAAATAGCATCCGAAAGGACGAAATATTTAAAAACGTGAAATTCTGAGATTTCGGCGAATGATTCCGAATGGTTATGCTACAAGCAGCACCTTACCAGTGGAGGAGCATTGCAGCTACTCCATGACCTAGTTCTAAGCTTTCACGTAAGCTTAACAACGATTTTACCATGCCTCAGCTCTCGTCGATTCCAGGCCTTGAGACAGAAAACAAAATTTTCGTTGATTGCGGCTTAGTTTTGGGATTATCCTAGGGCTTGTGGTGGCTCTACAGACCATTTTTAGAATGCGATCCAACTTCTGTGAGTGGAGCTCCCTAAACAAAGGGACAAATCTGGTGAAGCAAGTACACAGTGAGAAGGGTCCTTAGAGGCAGTTCACCATTTGCGTTTGAATTTTAGTAACAAGAAGTGCACCAGCAAGTTGTCCTTTACGTGGACCAAGCATTGGGTCGACTGTGCTAATGATTGGTTTCCTTAGACCCCACCTATTAGACCTTACCCAGATAGAGATGTAGACCTCTGTGGTCTGTGGTCTTTCTGTTGCATCTCTTAAACTAAGTTTCGTTGTGCAATTCACTCGCATTCAAGGAGTTATAAGGAGCTCGAGTGGCAAGGATCAGATAGGGTTCTCGGAGAGGTTTACCATTGCTTTGAGTAGGGTTGCGGGTCGTAATGTCTAGGGAATACTCCTTCTGGTATGTCATTCGGCATCCACAAGTATAGTTAGGCTTCTGAAATAATCCCTAGATTTACCTGTACGTTCGAAAACATGGGCATTTCTGATGAGACGCGCAAGTGATTGTTTCTTTGTGACACTGCCCTGGCCTACGCCTGGTTCTGCTGTAGATGCTCTGTTTGACTTACCTCCCCTTGATACGTACAACATGGGTTGCAGTATCAACACAATCTAGCCTTTCTAGCCCCTCTATGGTATAATTTTCACTGGAGTTTCGCGAACCTTGCGTGACACTGTCCTACGACCCTGGTTCCTTGGGTATGCCATCTGATGCAGTGACACAAGAACTTCGGTCGAATTTCCTTGCGTTCAGGGCTGGCTTCGACAAGTGTCTGAGGCTGGACTAGGCTATAGTCGAATCTTCACGGATGACACCAAAACTCTTCAAGGCTCTAGCATGGGTGTCTTCGACTAGACTTTACTACTTGCTGAGTAAACATGTCGAAAGCGGAATTCTGTGCCATCCTAATGCCTATCGACAATAAATGTAAAGAATATGTGGAGCGGTTGGAATATTTGCTTTTGTAGGTACAGTCAGGCCTTGACTCTTGTCTGGGTCCCAGTCCACACTGGCATTGCGGGAAATGAGATCTCCGACGAGATTGCTAAGCAAGCCTCAGAGAATGTTATCTCAGGACATGAATCTGCGTTGGGTCTTCCTTCGTATTCGGTCAGGGCCTCCATTGACGAATGGAGTTCTCACGAACACATTTATGTGTCCTTCAGGATGTAAGTTATGCTCTCGAACATAAGAAATTAGCGGCATTCTTGCTGTCTCTCAACAGCAAAGACTGTCGACAATTTATTGGCATTTTCATGGGACTTTTTCCTTTTCCTAAGCATCTTAGTATGCTGGGCTTTCGGTTCTGAAGTTGTGAGTGCTGATACTGTAAGCTAAATTCGAAAAAATTCCAGGAAAATGGGTTACACTGGGTCTTGCTTCCTCATATAAAGCTGACAGTGGGCAGTATTATCTTAGAAACATCTCCGACTCTAACATCCAACATCGAAACATTGACCCACCGGTAGTCACCTTATGCATATACTGCAGTGGTTCTAGGCAGATGACCTGAAGAACTCAAGGAAATGTCGCCACGTATACAATATTTGGACGTTCTACCAGACAAGATGCAATGGCGAACCTGTTTGACATTCAACTGAGTACAGCGGGAACATCTTTTTTTATGCAAGCTCTAGAAAACACTCCCTGAGGAAATATTTTCAAAAGATTTCAATCTGGTGTCCCTCAGGGCTCAGTTTTGTCTCCGACTCTCTTTCTCATTTTTATAAATGATCGCTTGTCTGTAACCATTCCTTCGCTGATGACAGTACCCTCAGTTTTTCATATTCTTTCCCTAACTCAAGTCCCTGCTCTTCGGCCGTAGAAGATGAACGGCAACGTATGTCAAACTCATCAAATTCCGACCTTGACAGCATAATCAAATGAGATACAACCAACAGAGTGGAATTTAATGCATCCAAAACGCAGTGCTGTCTTCATTCTCTCAAGCGAAACCAAGATCCTTCGCCTTTGTCCATGAGTGGTACTTGCATCGCAGAAACCAAAGATGTCCCGATAGAACGATCACGAATTCGTCGCGAACAATGCTGCAAAATGTCTAGGATTCCTTAAGCGGTGCAAGAAATACTCTACCCCGTCTGATCTGGCCTTTATTTATAAGGCATTCATCCGCCCAAAGCTGGAATACAACGCCCACATCTGATCTGGTGCACCCAAGACCGTCTTGCACATTTTCAATAGGGCTCACAACAGCACGTTAAGACTTGTTGTAGGTGATAGAGCCACTGTGAGCTCCATAGTCTCACTAGAACATCGCAGAAATGTCTCGTGTCCTTTCCTACTTTATCGCTTCTTTCACAAAAAAATACTCCAGCGAAATAGCCACTGGCACTCCTCTCCTTCAAAATTTCACCCGCAATACACGTCACTTGTCAAATGCACATCAGTTCACCCATAAACCCGACTTTGGGCGTTACAGCCAAACACAGGAATTCGTTCAGAAGCCGAACGACAAGTACATGTGTGGAATGGTCTTCCAGGTACTGTATTTCCTCATCGTTACAACATTCAAAGCCAAGGTGCACTGATACGTCCTCTGTTCCTTTTACCCTTTTCTCAAACGCCCGTGCCCTGAAAAACCTGCATAAGGGTGTTCACATCCTTATATCCAGCAATTCAAGAGCCGAATCAATAGGCATTTCGGCATCAGCGTTATAGGCTCACCTTCCTGGAGAAAAAATAAAGAATGGAACCCAATGGAACCCAATTCAAGGATGACCTCGTTCCACTTGTGGGATTGCTTTCCTACTTCTTCCACCTGAGTTTCATAGTTGAAAGGATCTTCTAAATTAAGTTTACGGGTACGGCTTATCCACCTCATCTCAAAGAACGTCTAAGTTGCATGGAAAAGACCCAACCTAGGCTCACGACTGGGAATCGGTTTTATCAGGATCAAATTTTGTGTCAAACGACTGCATTTAAGTCCATCCTCTCCTTATACGATCCTTCTTTCCAACTAGATCTCTCTGTCAATCATTAAATTTAGCTTTATTCTCCCAGGACATAGGCACAAAGGACTACTTTTCGTGTTTGATTGCTTGTTTTAATCTTCAACTCCGTCAATCAATCGAAAATACTCTCCCCCTGTCCGTAATTCTCGGTAAAACTCAACCCTTACGAAGCCTATTCAAGGATAATTTGATTTCGAAAATAAGACCAAACGGGCAGGGTTTGTCTGCAGCATTAGAAATTCACCGTTCGTGTCCTAAAACCACCTCACTCACCTCCTTATTTCAACCCAAAAACCAATCCATTTATGAGTAAACATTTAATTAGCATCAAGTTACAGGAGCAACGAAAAAAAAAAAACACATAATTCTCTCATCCCCTTCAGACAATTGAAATCGCTTCATTCATCGTTTACCTCCTTAACCCCTAAGCGTAGGCCCAATTTTTTTTAAATGCCACTCGGGCCTAATATTGATTTTCCTTTCGCCCACTGCCTTAACCCCCCCCGTCTCTCGTTAGATTTGTGGGTGTGTTTTTTTTGTCCCCCCTGTACTCCCCTTTATTTTCATTTTTAAGAAGCAAGGACATCATAAATTTTTTTCGGTCCACTCTTTTCGGGTAACGAAGGCAAAAAAACATAGAAAACAGCCCACAAAATACGGGTCATTCCACTTGATTAAGATTCATCACTCGTATTCTGGAGTGGAACTGGCCTGCAAGGTCCCTTTTTTCGTGTCCCTTTTTTTGCAGCCTGTGTATGTATTTTTCCTGTTGATTAATTTTATGCGTAATAGGTTTAAAAGGACGATTTTGTGTCCTGTGTCCGCATGTGTACCGTGTCAAATTGGTCGAACCGATTCGAGGTGAATATTTGTGTTAGCAATTTATGTGTGCAAGTTTATTCACAGGATGTAACCTTGGATTTTGAAAACGAGGATTTTTTTTCCTTTTTTTTTTCCTTTTAAGCCAAAATGAGTTGTGGGTGAGAGATTTAGAAGGAGAGAGGACGAGTAATTTGGTTAAATTATGGTCGACAAGTGATGCATTTCAATGAAGATGAAAGGATATAATGTGCTTAGCTTAGGATGAGAAGGCTTATATAAGTGAGTGGTAAATAAAGTGGAGCGGACTTCAAGTCTATAGAGTCAAGGTGTTGAAATCGGTTTGTTTGGGTAGCCAGATGGGCGCAAATAAATAGAAGCTTAAAAAAACAATTTGGCTGTGAGCAGCTATCCTCATGGTGTAGGACTGGATAAAGGGACTCGCATGGAACCATTTAAATTGCAAGGGGGAGTTATTTCTCCGCTGTCATGGGTCCTAGTAGTTAATGAGATTCTGATTAAGCTAAGGTACAGGGGTATCAAGGTAGTCGCATATGCTGACGACGTGGTTATCATGTCGTCAGGTAAATTTTTATCGACCATTAGCGATCTACTGGAAGATGCCCTCAGGGTACTTAACTCGTGGGCAAAACAATGCGGTTTGTGTATTAACCCACTGAATACCGTCCTTGTGCCTTTTACGAATAAAAGAATCATTCCACAGTTCAGGCTCCTTCTTCAGGCTCCTCCTTGCGCTACTTCTGCAATGAGAACTACACCAACTTCCGGGTCGGAAAAAATTCTCGATCTGCTACCTCTTGATCTACATATGCAAGCAGGAATCTGCTAGCAAAAGTACTCTAAGGCTTAGCCAATCACAGGCCTGGACCTCAAGCCCAATTGGGCACGCACAGATTCTTAAGGATCACTTAGGGTCAAACATCTCCTCCGACTACCTAACTCCGTATCTCGACTTTGATATTTGATAGAGAGGACTGGGAAGGGGAGGACCCACTCAAGGAACCAGCACTGTCCATCTACACGGAGCGGTCGAAAATGGATATAGGGTGCTGGTCTGTACTCCGAAAGGCTTAACATACAAAGCTCGCTTGGCTTCCAAGTGGAGGTTCTGGCAGTATCGAAGGCAGCCAACCTGCTGTCAATGATGACAATACCACGAGATGGTATTCCCATATTTATTGACAGCCAGGCAGCAGCAATTTCTGCCATCGAAATAAAATCCAAACTTGTTCAGCGCTGTCGCAAAGAGCTTAAGGTTCTTGGCTCACAGCACAATGTAAGACTCTGCTGGGTTCCTGGTCACAGGAACATACAAGGTAATGACAAAGCTGATGAGCTTGCACGTCTGGGATCTGCAATGGATCAAACCCCCACTCTGTGAAGCGAGTAGAATGTAAGATCCGTATAAAGGCGAATAACAGATGGAACTCAGTACCCGCCTGCGAAATTTCCAGGAAAACATGGCCAAACTACGATGAGTCCAAAAAACTTATGAAAAAGGCCAGAAGGACCATATACTCACGGGTCATAATCTCCTATGATACCACACTATGAAATTAAATCTCAGCACTGACGACATATGCAGAGGATGTGGCGATGCAGAAAGCTGTGAAGACACACCCCACTTTCTGCGCCACTGTCCTCGCCTTAGTCAGTTGAGGAACAGAACTTTAGGAAGCAACTTCTTCCATGAAATTTCTGAAATATCCATAATTCCGCTAACGAATCTTTTCAGGTTTACCAGATCATCGAAATGGATGAACAGCGTTGGTTAACGAGTAAGGAGAAAATGGACCAATCCAACAACAACAAGGACGGACCCCTAAACCGGGTTTCACAATGGGTCTACGTAGACCTAAGTGTGATGGGGAACGGAGCAATCCATCCTCATCAACCCATCAACCTAACCTATTCACAGCCGCCTGGTCTTAAGCACGAAAATTCGGTCTTCTTAGACGTCTTGATCCGGCGCAGGAAGATTCGAAAATCCTCTTATTCTGAACGTTTTTGATCATTCGCTGGATGTGGCCTAGTCATTGTAGTTGCAGGGCCTTTGGTACTTCGACTACATCCATATGATGGTACAGCTCGTATTGGGCTCCAATTCAAAATTTACTCAGCTTTCGGCGTATGGTCCAGCACCCGGCGCCATTTAATATGATAGGAAGGAAAAAAGTACTATAGAGCATCACTCGCAATGCTCGAGCTACGAATTTTAAGCCCAGCTATTCTGCTAAATCAAAGTAGCAACAGTTTTCAAGGATCAACTGCAATCCATCTGTGCATGGGTTGACAGTACGAACCATGCAACATAGACCTTCGATGTCAAAAAATGATTTAAACAAGGTGATGCTCTGTCATACTTGAAAGAATCTTCGAATCCAACCCGGAGGGACAACGCAGTAGAGGAAGACCTCGCCTAATATGACGCACACAAGTAGAAGAAGACCTCAACCAACTTGGAGTGCGCAACTGGAGTCAGTTGGCTAAGGGCCGGGACCTTCAAGTTTTCAGAAAATGCATTCTGAATAGGAACAGAAACAGACGCCTTTTTTAATTAAGAAGCTTCCCCATCACAGTTTTTACTCCTGGGCGTTTGTCAGACATTCGCCAGGATGGGACCGTGAAAAAACTGTTTGGTGTTTTTCTGGGAGTCGAATCCGAACCTCCTGCTTAGCACTAACCACTGAGCCACATTTTCCCATTCTAGGCACCATAAAAACTGAAGGCCAGGCCAAGTACAAGTGCTGCATAGAAGCTCAAATATGCTGATTCCAGCTAAATGGAGTCCTTGCTGCGTGCAGGCACTTTCAAAGGAAACGTTGCATTATGGACTAACGACGAATCCTCCCACATCTCCTCCCACATTTAGTAAAGAAATATCTGCAAAACTTTCTCGGATGACCCAAATAGATACAAGTTCATCCAATACAAACTGCCACACAACTACAGCAATTTAAACTAAGAAACTCACTATATTCACCGCTTCACTCACTGCCTCTGCCATCCAATTCAGTTTACCCAGTAGCGCTGAAAACTGAAATCAGTGCTGCGTACAGGAAACCATTTTCCCCATATCATCCCTTCAGTGGAGAAAAAATTGGAGCGTAACGCTCCGCGTAAACATCCCCATCACTCAGATTTATCTCAGAAATTTCTATCTTTTTCACTTTTTTTTCATCCGCCCACAGTTTGTGATTTGTTTTCTCAAAGTTAACTGTTTAAAGAGCAATTCCATCGACAGAATCTCAATTTCTTTACTCGTAGATACACTGAGATACGTTTGAATGCACACATGGGCACAGCGTTTATTCGCTTGAAAAATGCTCCACACTCTCTCAAAGCACATCCCTACAGGGCCAGGAGGAGTCGGAGGTTTTTTTTTTGCGTTTATCCTTCGCCGCACAATGGAAAACAGGATTTTTATATTTATTTATATTTTTATACTAACAGGCACTTCCTTTGCATTAAAATTAAATTTCTCTCTCTATCTCTCTCTCTTTCTTTCGACAGATTCTGGAGGATTTTTTCCAAAAGATTGCACTCCGACTATGAGATACATCAGCGAGGACGCCCTTAGCTATGTTTGCCGCTACCATCAGTTAACTGACACAAAAAGGATCTTTTTTTCCTTCAGCGTTTCTTAGAAGAAAGTAATTTTCCTCGGGATTTTTTATAAGAAAAGTGGAAAATTTCGCTAAAAATTAATTTTTATTTATTTTTCGAATTAATTTTCGTTTATTATTTTATTTTTTGTCTTTGCCTCCTCCCCGCACGGAGGTGATTAAAGCGGCCAGGACTAGGAAATGTTCAACGGTATGGCGTTAGCGATAAATTACTGCTGTCGGTCCTGATGAAAATCACGAAATTTTCAAAAAATTTCTTTTTGAGTTTTTCAAAAGCGCGCGCGGAATAAAAACACAAATTCTTAAAAAAAGAAACACGCACACACACAAATTAAGAAGATATACAAAGAAAAAGTGTAAAAAGCGTTGGGAATCGAAAGGAACTTAAGTGTCAGACATCATGGTGAACAGGATGCTGCAGAAGATGCGAACACTCGGATACCTGTTGGCGGTGATATTCTTCACTGGAAATGGTGAGTTTTAAGGTTAAGTGGCTTATGTTGAAATTGATTAGGGTTGTGCCAGGAAGGCCTCACGCTCTTGGTCTTATAATAGTGTCCTTGCAACGTGAATGTGAAAAACCAGTCGTCAATGAGGAAGCTGTGCATCAAGGGGTTTAGAGCTTACCTAACGGACTCTTAGACGATTCCTATGATAATGTCTAACAAAATGTTGGCTGCTAGCCTAGTACTCGTTTATCTACCATTTTCTTGCTGTATGGTCGGATTAGCAAAGGTCGGAATGGACGACTATCAACTCTTCAAGATTGTCATACCCACCAGTCTGACCTATTTCCTGTTTAAAAGCAATGGAAAGACTGGCTGAACTGGATGTACGCAAGGTCGTCTATGAAGGCAGGTATCCTCTTTCTTAGGTACAACGTGCTACGAGACTCAACTCTAAAGCCTGGGAGTGAAGGCGTGATAGGTATTTGCGTCATTATTGAGAAAGCTTTTGAAAACACAACCCTTGTACCATGAACAATTCCGCCAGACAGCACGGCTTAAAGCAAAGGCTATAAGCAGATGGTTGATTGCTGCAGCGGATTGTGGCAAACATGTCATCACAGGGGTGAACAGGGGCTACCTACAAGGTGGCGTTTTGTCTGCGGCGTATGGAACTCAATGCTTATGGCACCCACCCCCAGGCTTATGCGAATGATGTCGCCATACTCGCTGTCAGCTTATGCCTAGCGAGTGTCTGTTCCAAGATGCAGATTAGGCATGATCAGTGAGTGCATATCCACGACCGATGATATCTTCATCTGCTTTTGACAGTGTCCATGTTTCAGCGCCATAAAGCAGGACTGGGATGATCACGGTCTTGTAAAGAGTCTCTCCTTAGTCGTTCGGGATAGGGCGTTAGTATTTAATTGCCTTCTCAGCCCAAAGGAACAGCGATTGGCAAGAGTTATTCTGAGTTCTACTGAGATGCTTTTGTCAATAGCAGAACTTAGGTAGACACAGTCCCTTACTACCTCGAAGTTATAGCTGTCGACGGTGACGTTTTGTCCGATTCGCTGACGTTGGATATCCCTTCTTGCTGGCAACATTTACTTGGTTTTGCCCTCATTTACAGCTTGACCCTTTTTAGCGGCCCCTGTTTCGATACTACCAATCGACACCAGTGACAGCCCTCTATGTTCTGCCAAATATGTCGATGACGTCGATGTCTTTCAAGTATGGTGTCAAAGAAGTCACATGACAGTGCATCACCTTGTCTAAATCCTTTTTTGACATCGACCTTGATGAAGCAGCGAGCCTTCTCCATCGTCCTCCTGCACATTCGAACGAGTTTGGCAGGGATAAAACTAGTCACGGCTCTGTACAGCTTGTCTCTACAAATGCAGTCATATGCGGCCTTAAAATCGATGAAAAGATGGTGGGTATCGATTTGGACTTCCTGAGTTTATTCCAAGATCTGCCGAAGAGTGAAAATTTAGTCGACTGTTTCGACATTTCTGGCCTGAAATCAGACCGACAGGGGCTAATCAGGTTGTTGAGGAAGGGCTTGAGGCGTTCACAGAATGTGGCAGATAAGATCCTGTACAGATGTTGAGGACACTGATGCCTCTGTAATTGGCACAGTTAAGGAGGCCTGCTTTCTTGTGGATCGGGCAAACGGCGCTGAGATTCCATTCATCAGGCATGTACTCGTCTGACCAAATCTTGAAAATGAGTTGGTGCATGCTCTCTACCAAGTCAGCTCCAGCTGCTTTGAACAACTCGGCCGGTAGGCCATCAGGACCAGCAGCTTTTTCGATTTAAGCTGGGATATTGCTATCCTCACTTCGTTTTGGTCAGGTGGGGGCAAATTTTGGCTGTCACCGTCTATGTTGCTTGGTTCGTTTTGGCTGACAGCGGTATGTCGGTCTTCATCGCCGTTATACAGTCTGCAGAAAAAGTATTTCCATATTCTCAGCACCGACTGTGACTCTACTACAAGGTTTCCGTACGGGTCTTGTTGGCCTGACACGTTCTTTTGGGAAACTTCTGGACATTCATGGAGTATAATCTCTCAGTATCTTCGATCGCGCACTTCGATGTTCTTCCCGCCTCTTATGCTCGTAGAGGTCATGAGCATCCTTCGTCCTTCTTTGCAGCGCCCCTTTGTATGCGTCTTGTTTGGCTGCATGTGCATGTCGACATTCTTCGTCAAACGTTTCTTGGTGGTTGTCGACTGAAGCCCAGCACATCAGTTGCGGTGTCTCTGATGGCATATTAGCAGCGTTGCCACTGGTCTTCGGTACTTGATTCTCTCGGCATAGCAGTCATGGAGAGATTTCGGGATACGCGTTCGGCGATGATTCTGGCGGTCTGTTCCGATTGCAGCTTTCCGACGTTAGATCTTCCCAAAGTAGTTCTTCATTGTGGCACTTGGGATATCCGCATTTGTACCTTGGCTGAAACAAGGTTATCATCCGAGTCGATGTTGCCTGCTCGGAAGGTTCGGACATCCGGAATACTGGAGGCATGCCTTGCGTCGATCGGAATGTGATCAATTTGGTTACCGTCATGTCCCCTTGTGGAGATTGAGATGAGGAAACCATATGCTTGCTATAGTGATGTTTCGCCAAGCAACAAAGGCAATAAGCATGAGTCCGTTGCAGTGTTGTCGTGTAGGCTATGTTACCGTGTAGGCTATGTTTATCAACTGTCCTACCAAAGTTGCCCTCCTTTCCTAAATTAGCGTAAAACATCCCCTAAAACGATTTTAAATTTAGGACATTGCTCATAGGTCCTGTCGAAAAGCTTGTAGAAACACTCTTTTGTGGCGTCGTCTTGTCCTCTGTGGGGCATGAGCGCATATTAGACTTATGTTAGCGAATTGAGCCTTGATGCGGATCGTTCTAACACGCTCGCTCATTTGTCGAAAGGTAAACACTTTTCGAAATGAGGCCACAAAAAAAAATGGATAATGTACTACAACCCTGTTTTGAGAGGATTGGCAACCAGTGTGGCTACTCTGAATAAATTTTAGTCGGAAGGAAGGCGTGCTCCCTTCTTGACAACAATTTCAAAATGAATCCAACAGATGGTCCACTAGGAATTCATTAAATTCTCGGGCAATGGAAATGGAACGATGTGCCTCAAGCTAACAGCCTTCTACAACAGACCTTACTGCCCCAGCTAGTATCGAAAGAAGCTAAACATCAAGCTCACTCTCCCTCGACGACCACGGAAATGCATCAGTCTTAGGACATGGAAGGACCTGTTAAGGCGACGCTAGTCTTCCACTAGGTCAATGCAAGAAAATACAAGAGATCGCATCTCCAATCCGGTCATCCTTCACCTCTTTCTCCCCTGCTCCTGAAAAATATAATTTTAATATCCCTTCAGTCAAATTGAGAAAAAAAAACAACTCAAACGCTGTCCACTTCTGACATGGAAAAGTCAAATCGATGTCAAGTTGTCCTGGAAACTTTTTTTAAAAAAAAAAAACAAACCCAACTCCTAATCGTATTCCCTCTGAACCCGTGTTGAAACTTTTTAAATTTAAAAACTTCACAAAGAAACATCCGTTCGTCTGACACAAATATGACAACAATTGTGTGACAATATGATTAGCGGGGGCTACAGCTCCTGCTCCTGCTCCTGCTCCTTATGTCCACCCCTCCTCAGATTATCGTCCAAACAACACACACACACAGCATTATCATATTGCCAATACTCATATAAAAATATGAAAATTCCATCAACAAAAAATATCCTTTCGCCGGGATGAGAAAACAGAGACAAAACTTCGCCCCCGGTGTTGAACTCTTATGAAGAATGTCGTCACAGCGAACTTTTTAATAGAAAAATACTTTAGAACTCTGAAATGGAATTCTTCTGGAATCACTCCCGAGTCCTGATGCAATTGTACGCACATACTGTACGAGTGTATTTCTTTTCCGACTTCAGTCTGGGCTCTGTGTGCGGTTTGAAATAACTTTTTCCATAACTTTTTCCTGATCCCGTTCCCATAAATCCTGTGTGCTGTGGATTTTCTTATTTTAAAATTCGAATTAAAATTTATAGTTAAACTATCCTTGAAGTCATGTGAACAGAATGTGTACATCGAGCAAGGATTTGCATATTTTTTGTGTGTTTTGTGTGTTTTCCTGGCAGAATACAGGAACTGAGGACGAAAGATACGAGTAAAACAAGTGCAGATACATGTATCTTTCTTGTTTTTGAATTGTATTCTAAATGGAAAAATCCTGTTTACGACATACACAGAGCACAGACGTGGGGCTGAGGCTTTCGGATCGTTTTTTTTTGTGTGAAAAGGAGCATAATTTATGGTGTACAATGTCCTGTACGATGATTTCTTTTCCGATTCGGTTCAAGGAAAGACTCTGAATGGTCGGAAGACAGTGAAAGAATGGTCTGATTCATGGCAGGGGTAGAAGATGGAGGGCGAGGCACGAAGGACAAGCGTTTTGCGAAAGATTGTCTGATGAGGGTGTGATGGAAGTGCGAGTCGCTCAAGTGGCATCGAATTGAGTGCAATATGACGAGGAGGGAATGGAATGTTCATGTTTACACTGAGGATTGTTGACAGTATTTCTGTAGCTTCCTAGAGGAGTCCATGTAGGTTTGGAGTCACACGGAATCCAAAATTTAGATGGTGACGACTAACATTTTCGTCCAACCGACCAAAGTGTAGTGTAGGCATCACTGTCCAATTTTTAATGTAAGGACGGTCAAGGTCGATTAATTCGTTGAGTAGTCTGAGGAATGTGGACGCCGTGGCTCAGTGGTTAGTAAGTTGGATTCGAGGTTCGAATTTCAGAGAACACCACCACGGTCCCAACCTCTTGCGAATGTCTGACAATCGACCGAGAGTAAGAACTGTCATGAGAAAGCCTCTCAATTTGAACTGTAGGTCCCTTCCCCTTCGATTTGTGTGAAAAATACAGCACGAACGGTCACGAGAAACTGGACCCTAGGCCACATACGATTTGTTGTGCAAAGTATTTGTGTCTGAGAGTAGGGATATCGAATCAGATCGTCGATTTGAATCCCTTTTTGCCACCTTTCTCTCACTTTTGGAGTCTATTCTGGAGAAACTTAGATTCTAGTTGTGCCTTTTACTGTCAGTCTGCTGGAATTTGAATCCATAACTATCAGATTATCCGGGCAATAGGCCCAGTGAACTGCCTAAATCGTACAGACGTATAAGTCTAACATCCTTCGTTCTCAAAGCGATGGAGAGACTAACTGACGTTCATATAAGAGGTCGGTTAGAGATTTGTCAACCCCTCTGCACTCAAGTCAGTTTGCATATAGGAGGGGTAGACCCACAGAAGGTGCTCCTCACTACCTTGTGAAAAAGATTGAAGAAAATTGTGTGCCTTCCTTGACACTGAGAGCAATCCGTAGCAGAGGCATCGAAGATTCGACCAACAAATGGATAAGAGCCATGCTTGGTAGTCGAATGATGACTTCCTCCTCGGGAGGAGTGTCAGTGTCTGGGACCGCAGCTAAGGGCTTGCCCCAAGGCGGAGTTCTCTCTCCGCTTCTATGGTCACGAGTCACAGACAAACCTTCTAGTCGATCTTCATAGCTTAGGCTACATCGCCATTGGATATGCGGATGACTTGGCAAGTTAGTGGCAAGCACAGCACAACCATCTCTAGCGTCATTCAAGGTGCTTTACTACACGTTTTAGAATGGTGCAGCAGAGAAGGACTATCCATCAATCCCTGCGAAACTGTTCTGGTGCCGTTTAATAGAAAAAGGCTGGTCAATCTAGGACCTGTCACTATCAAAGGCACCTCTCTAGCTTATTCCAGTGAAGTCAAATACCTCGGGGTCATCCTCGACAAACGGCTCAGCGGGAATTCTCATATCAAGTCCGCCATCGAGCGTGCCACTAGGGTCATGTGGGGCTGTAGCCGCCTGTACGGCAGAACTTGGGGTCTACATCGAAAAAATGATACAATGATGGTGAGGCCTATTATCACGTACGCAGCCATCATCTGGTGGCCGAAGGTTCCAGAACTGACAACGGACAACGGCAACTAAATTACAAAGAATTGCCTGTCTCGGTATCACAGGTGCTATGCGTACCTGCCCGACGGCAGCTTACACGACGCTTGGTGTGCTATCAAGTTGCAGATAGAACACAAGTATAAATCAAGTGACCATGTGGGACATCTGAAAATTCTTGACTCAATCCGCGAAAGAAACATGTTTTGTACCATCCCTGACATCATGGTCAAGGAGTACTGTTTCGGTAAGTTATTTAAGGGAGAAATATTAGTCCGGGCAAATTGGTCTAATGGTGTTCCGGCATTAGACCCTAGAGGTCTGGTTTGGTTCACAGACGGTTCGAAAATGGAATCTGGAGTTGGAGCTGGTGTCTTTGGGCCCAACACCAAAGTCTCGATACCTATGGGAATGTGTCCCACGGAATTTCAGGCTGAGCTCCATGCCATTGAAATCTGCGCTAGGTTAAGCCTTAGTAAGGGTATTAAGGGCGCTAGAATATGAATATTTTCAGATAGTCAGGCAGCACTCAAGGCGTTGTCGTCCAATTTAGTGGACTCCATATCAGTTGTCAGATGCACTGCAATCCCTGGCGGGACTGAACAAGGTAAGACTTAGATGGGTCCCCGGCCACCAAGGGATTGAAGGCAACTAGCTAGGGCTGGCTCAGAATCTGCGTTCGTAGGACCTGAACCTTACTGTGGCATCAACTGGTCTTTCGCCACAGCGCTGGTTAGTAACTGGGAACATAAACTTCGCTTGGACCACTGGGAAAATGTCCCAGGATTGAGACAATCCTAAATACTAATCAAGCCTTACTCCTATAAGGATATACTTAACCTTAATAAGGAAAGTATCAGAAAGCTGGTGGGATTTCTCTCAGGCCACTGTGGCTTGAGATACCACCTTAACAAACTTAATCTGAGCTCAGACACGGAATGTAGGTTTTAGAAGGTATTGGCTCCATAGCACGCTTTTTATTGAAAAGTAACCCAAGAAGTACTCGAGAACCTTCCTCCTTCTACATATAGAAGAATAGGATGACGACAGCAATTCGCGACCACTTCCTTACTTATGTGATGCCACAGTTATGGGTAAGCCTCGACCTCTACCGACAATCCTCTCCAATTGGTCGGGTCTTACGCAGTTACTCCAGTTGTGCACTCCTATCTGCTATCCTGCTTATCGCCCAGCACTCGGCACAGCACAGCAGAACTTGCAGAGCTATGCTTTGAATAGGGAGTTTTACTCCCATTTGCTTCGCCAAACAGAACTCGCACTGTTATGTGGACATATGACAACATGATAAACATCGTCTACCTCACATTCCAGTCATCGTTCTTTGGAAGGATATGCGACCGTGACTGTGTGATTGAGCAACTGTGGAGCTGTTCGCCACTCAGTTCATGGCTCGATTATTACCCTTACGGTGTTAATTCTGTCCAGTCCATTGGGGCTTCTCATTTAAAGCAACATTATGCCCATATGCACTGCCGGCCATAAGTCTGGAATCACCATCTAATTTTTTTTTGCATTTTTCGTATTTTTTTTTTATATTTGGGTTCGTCAGTCCATAGCACCTTGCTCCAGTCCTCCATCATCCAATTTTTATGCTTTGGCCTACAGCAAAGCAAAGGCTTTCGAACTGCTATCCGGCCTTTTAAGCCTGCTCCAATCAAGCGCCTTTCCATGGTAGTTAGAAAAAACAGGCTGATGGAAACCAAAAAGTGATTCCAAACTTATGGCCGGCAGTGTAGTTTTGGCGCTCTGAGAGGCAAGGATTCCTTGAAGCTCCTTAGACGTTTATTCTTTATCCCAGATGCGGGCGATACCAAATTGTTCGGGGACATGCCGGCAGAATTCCAGCGATGATTTGATGGTTTCAAACCGATCTCTCAATCGTGAGGCTGGCATCAGTTTTAGCTATTTTGTGACGAAATAAGGACTAAGACGATTCCACTGCTGGTATTCGTTTTTGTGGGGATTTAAGTATTGATGCCTGTTGATGTATCGGTGCTGAAGAACTTAAATATCCACAGACGTGTCCCTTTCATCGTTTCTGTTGTTCCTTAGTGGTTATTAACAAGGTTTTGTTGTTGTCCCAAACCTGGAAACCCGGAAAGTTCCCTTATTCCTTCGTGTTACATCGTACGGTCCCTTGAAATCTTCGACTTTTCTGCTTTACTACGGTCTCGAGATTCAAATTACTTTTGATCACTAGATTGTCAGCAAATCCAATAGCTCTGCAGCTAAGGTTCCTTAACTCAGTTGGTCATCAGCAACCGATGCCAAGAAAGGTAGGAGAACACCTACTTGAAGGCTACCGCCTACCACCAAAACTGCCGCAGAGATGCCGCCAGTGGTCCTCCAGCCTTTGACCATTAAACTCCCCAAACTTCACGATAAATTTGAACGCCTATGTACGGAGTTTTTTACCCCAATAACACAACGAATGACGCCCTCGTCCTTCATTGAAATTCCACCCTCAGAATGTCAGTTAAAACCTTTCGCTTCACACACAACACGTTCGCTCAAATTTTGTTTCTTCCTTCATCAACTTAAGCATTTTACTCCTTATTCTCTCTCCTTCTTCACTTTGCTGTTAACTTTATTATGCGCATATAAATCACAAGGTGAATCAATTAAAATTTGAAATTCACTCTCCTGATGGTATCCTTTCGCAGATACATTGCTACCCGCCCATCATACTCTGGCAAAGTCATCATCATTTATCCGCTTTAGAGTTTCTAACTCGTCATTATCATCATCATCATCCACAGCATAGTCATCATCGTTATCATGATCATCATCATCATCATCATCCTTATCGTCGTCGTCGTCGTCGTCATCGGAGTCGTTTTTAATCCTCATCTTGACCAAAGGACTTGTATGTGAATGTGGGAGACTTGGTTTTTTTTTTTTTTTGGTGCTTTTCTATGCAAATTGCAGCGTTTTGCATAATTTACGAAATTAAAAAGTTTCTCCAGCTTTTCAGGTCCTTTGGATACTTTATCCGCCACCACCATCAATCTTACTGGCCAAAGAAATTTACTGTCAACTCATCCACAGATTGCAAAATCTTTGGATGAACTTCGAAGGATGCACAAAACTGTACTCATTCACATCGCTAAGGATTTTCTTTATGCGGATGTGGATGGAGTGTGTGTGTGTGTGTGTTTATGTTTGGAAAAAGGATAACAACAAAGCCATTAAGTAAATTTTACGTGTGCATGTAAGTAAAAGTTATGTATGCACAAAAAGTTCTCCAGGATATCTAGATACACACTCTGTGTGTGTGTGTGTGTGTGGTTGCCTGTAAGTAACGATTAATCCTATGCCTTGCTTTGTCTCCTGTCCATGATGGTGGGAATATTTAGTTCAAAATTTTCATCTGAAATACGTTGCACAAACAGTAAGCATCTAATATCACTCAAAAACACAGTTCAAAGGATATACACACGTATAAAGTTGACGAAAAATAAAAACTTACGACGATGGGAAAGGAGGAGGGGGACAAGCTTTTATGCACTCTCATCCTGAATGGGATTAAGTGAGAAGAGCTTGACCCTTCTCAGAGATTTATTACTATCGAAAGGATAAAGTTTTTCCTTTGGCTATAATTTTTCTTCCTTTACGTTTTGTTTTTTTTTTTTTTTATTCCTTGAGTTGAATTTGCATGCACTTACCCCCGAAACAGGAAACAGGACATAAAAGTCGAAGGACCATCAGCAATGATGGTGGCCAGTGGTCAAAGGGAGAAGAAAAGCAAGCGAGATATTAAGTGCAAACATGTTTGCACTCATGTCGTGCCGCTTAGTATCCTTTCAAGGAGAGCAGCCCACTCGTTGTTTGTTTGTGTGTGGAGGCAGATGGATACTATTCTTTCTGTGCGACCTTTCTACCACCGTCATTGTCCTGATCTATTGCTCTTGAAAGAGGAATTCTTTTATTCTTTTTGTGTGTTGGCCCTATCCGATACGGATGAGTGGGAATCCTCTTTAAGATTTATTTCAATCACCAAGGAGAGAGGATAACCTAACCGAATAGTGGAACAGCCTATTGCTATGTGGGGGACGAATATATGTAGGTATTGGGAGGGTGAGGGTGATTTGGACAAGGATTATGTCCTTTAAAAGTATAAACATTTTTCTTTTGTTGGAATTTTTTATTTTTTTTCCTTGTGTCATCCATATCATGTTGGTTGGAGGATTTGTTTGGATGCTATCTGCAGCTATCTGCGACGCTTTATGGGCTATTGAAGGTATTCATTGTCCTGGCGCAGAGAGGGAGGACTGTTGGCGCTCGCTATAGATGATACTAGTAATAAATTCGATGAACGATATTCTATGCTGGGAGATTCTAAAGTAAATTTATCGATTTTAATGCGGACATAGTGTGGCTAAGAAGAAAGGATGCGCGAGTGAGTGCGAGTCCCAAATTTTTCAAAGATGCTAATGACTTTCAAGTTTGGCTCTTTGAAGTGCTGGGAGAGCGAGGACATGCAATGAAACGATCGTTGATGGACTATTCCGTCAAAGCAGCTGTGGACGAGGCAAGTTCATCCGTATCTCGGCCTCTTCCTCTTAGCAGCTCCTGCAAAAGTTGTTAAATACTATTCCCAACCTCATGCAGAGCCCGATGGTGACATTTGACTCTGTAGAGATACGACCTATTGAGGAGTGTAGCCTCTCCGTGGGGCCTAGTTTAAAGCCTCTTCGTCATGCATAGGGATTCAGAATTATTTATAGAAATCTACTGGTGTTGACGTAGAAAAGATGGGTTCGTCTTTGATCTGCCTTTCGTGAGCTCTTTAGCATGCATCATGTACTTAGCAAAGGACATGGCGTTGTTTATAATTCCTTTGTCAGTTTCTATGGAGCGAATTGTTAGATCCACAGTTCGCGGAAAAGTCGCATTGACCATGTACCAGCGGTATCCTTTGACTGTCATAGATTTAGTGAATTTAACAGCAACGAATGGGTTCTATTTCCTCTTCGTCCATGCAGTTCCTACAGAAGTCGCTGTGGGCCTACTTCAAGCCGTGCTGAATGATTGCTTATCGCACGGTGTCCCGTCATGACGCCGACAGCTACAGAGTTTCATAAGATCGGCGGATCTCTTTTTGGCATAGACTGGCCGTAACGATTTGGCTATGGCGCATGTATCTAACCGATACCAACGCCTGTTAGCTCCCTTGTTGGACTGAATGTCTATCTTTCTGTTCAAAGTGCTAAGCAGTGTGCTAGCCTTGGGAAGGGTCTGCGGGGCACAGGTGTGACCCGGCCCTGGCTAATTCATCTGCCTTTACCTGGTATATTCATGTGGCCCGATACCTAACAGAGGCTCGCTCATCTTGTTGTTGGTCCTTGAGGTATTGTCCAGTCTTTTAGTGAACAATTTTAGGAGCTCACCGATGTTGACTGTAACGCTTTAAAGGCTGCTTGACTGTCACCATAGATGCTGATGACACCCTCGCTACTCATGTCCGCAGCTTGTTTTATGGCAGCAACTTCGGCTTGAAAAACACTGCAATTGTCCTCAAGTCTGAAGGACCGGTTTGTATTGTGGGACTCGCAGGATCCGTCGTTATAGATAGTTCAGTTCATTTCGGTTACAGACTAACCCTCCATCCCAACCGTCCTTGATGGGAATTCTGATAGAGAGTCTCCGATTGCAGTTCGTTAGTGGGACGATGCAGTCCGTTTCCGTTCGAAGTCTTGATATATTCCAGCGGATAAGAATTAAGGCATTACCATAGGGCTAAGCTTACCATATTCCGGCTTAGTGCAGACTGTCTGCTAGAGAGAATGAATGGGTTCATGTATGCAAAAGATGATTAGGGATCGAAAATTGTGCGTCCTTCCGACATCATACCCATTACCAGCAGTCAAGTTGCTCAGCTTGCCTGCAGAACTTCTAAATATTATTCCCGTCGCTAGACTCTTCGATTTACTAAGCTGGAGGTCTATGTATTCGCCCTTCTTCCTACGCATGGTTTCCTTCCCCTCCCTTCTCCTGGATCGGTACTCCTGCCTAGCTGCCCTTACTTTACGTTGCAACGCCTGACGATGTGCATCTTCTGCCACTTTTTTTCGGCTTCGCAAACATCATCATACCATGGAACCCTCTTTGGGGGTGGTTGGTACCCCAATTTGATCTCGGCTAATTCTTCCATCATGTTGCGATTTTGGTTCCCCAGAGTGCACCCCTAAAAAGTGAATGCCCAGCGGAGAATCTATTACTCAGGTGCTCTTCTAGGCATGCTTAGGCGTCCATCGTCAAATCTCCTTTTTTGTGTCAATCGTTGTTTCTTCTCGTTGGACAGTCGGGCTCTCAATCTGGCTGCCAGAAGATAATGGTTAGAGTCGACGATTGCCCTTCCGAATGTGTGCCCATTCAGGATACTTAATGCGTGTCTTGCATCGATCTCATGGTCATGATCTTGGTCGATTTGGTTGGCTAGGGGTCTCCTGCTACTTATCACCTTAGTATGAGGTCCTGCAAAGTCAGTTAGTCGAAAGCCCGATCTGTTGTTATCGGCTGTTCGGGTCATCGATTTTGGCATTGAAATCGAGCATAACTTTGACTATCCCGGGGGTCATAAAATTCATCCTTGACAGCGTATTCAGCCTCGTTGGAAGGGGCTTGTACACATATTAAGCTAATGTAATACATGACTCGATGAGACTTATGTAATTCAGTAGCTTATAGCCATTTATTCTCTACTGTGTGTGTACGTTTCATGTTACTACTGTTTAATGAAATATCGCTGACAGTATCGAAAAACGTGGAACACCACAAGGAAGGCATTTGGGGCCAGGTTTCTTTAGAATTCTTTTTTCAATTTCCTCTTCTGCCAGACTGTTTTCAAACACAGAAGTGAGTTCTTTTATGTCTACCACACTGTTACCCATTCCTTTGCCATTACTCCCACGTTGACTAAGTTTAATTTATGTATCTCCAGCGACGATATTGGATTTGATCCTACAATCATGTGGGCGCTTATTTTATTTTTATCTGCAGCAGCCAAAATAATTTCTCTGTTAATTTTCTGCAACACTGCACTCTCAAACTGACATAATCCGAAGCAGAAATTCTGCAGAATAGAGAGTAGAAATCACAATAAACAAAGAACAAAAAAAACTCTGTGCATCCTTGCGGAACGTGAATTGTATCTCAATTTCCACTAAGATGCAGAACGTTTATCGGTAAAATTATTTATCGATTCGACACATACACACAAGTAAACTGTGTCGGATGCAGTGAAGGAAAATACGATTAAATGCTTGAATTGACCAAATGAATGGGTTCCGTTGATGGTTGCCTAAAAGCCTGAATTGAAGTTGAATGTGCACATTCAAAAGTAATCTTGATCAGCACTCTAACTTAAGAAGGAAGGCAGGCACTTTTTGTGGTACCCAGTATCCTTTGTGATAATTACAAAACAAAATAACAATCGAATCCGAAGCCAATTCAGTATTCAAGGAATATAATTGAATTGTTCTCCTTCTGATTGGGTATTCTTGGAAGTGTTTTTGAAATAAATTGAATTTCATTTGGAAAATGATTTTCGAAATATCTAAAGGATTTATTTCATTGCGAATCGTAATCGATGGTGTGTTGTGTGGAAATTATTTGAAATGCCAAGCATTTTATTCATTTAAGGACGTTTGTTGTGGCTGTGGGGGGTACGTGGAAGACGTATTACACAATCGAATGTGTGGTGTACCACAGGGTAGGCATTGGTAGACTATTCTTGTTGAGTTTGAAATTTGAAAGTATTTTTTGGATGAAATGATATGGAATACACATGCCGGAGCCTTTTAAACTTTGCTCAACTAATTGGTTTCATAATGAAAATGAAATCCTCTCAAATAATTCGGTCCCATTCAGAGCATTTAGTTGTGAATACAGTTGGGTCTTGGGAGGACTTAAGTCGATAGTAATCAATTTGGCCACTTTTAGGCTGGGGTTTCTTTGAAACTTTTACCAGCACGCAAATTCCATCAGAATTCCTCGGTGTGAAGTCTAAGAAGCTCACAAAACTCGACACCTTTTGCTGTATCTTATCACATTGAATCCGGCATCACCCCTCCGGGCGGGGGGTGGCAATCGATACCAATGGAATCCGATATCCAGGAACTTAGTCGTTTTCAATTTATGCTGCACATTCCTGTGCCCCACCACCATCTTTCATCACCATCAATAGTGTCGTAGTGTTTTTCCATCCATCCTGCCAACCCTGCTGGCTGGCAGTGTGCTTTCAAAAACTTCCTCCGTATTGAAATAATAATTAAATCGAAGTTTTGAATTATTGATCATGTTATCATTTCTCAATGTAGGCGGCGCTGTGGTATGAGTGCTCTCTGGAAAAAGTTTCAAGTTGATTTCATTTCTCGCCGCAAGAGTTCCTCATCTTTCCGTTCGTCTTCCATCATCTGATTGTTTGTTGTATACTACACAGTATATCCTTCGTTGTGTGTCACCACACAGCCAATCAATCGATGATAATATCGGGAAAAGTTTGGTATCGTTTGATTAAAGTTGAATGTTTCTTTGAAATCGGAAAGTGAAGCCGAGGAGTGTAAATCACGAAAGTTATTGACTCCGGTCTTGTTTTGACAAAACAGATACTTTATGACGAACGGAAGAAAAGTTTTTTGCAAATCATCGATAAAATTTACGGATCGTTAAGTTTTTTTGTGGAAGGAAAATATTTATGGGAGACTATTGGTATGGGGCACACGAGATGGGGGTGATTGGGTAAGTCAGTTGCCTTATATGCTTGAGAATTTAGTGCTGACTGTCAGGATATACTGGCTCGTGGCATTTTGGATCAAGTTGTCTGTCATAAATTCATGAGATAAGGAAAGACGGAAGCCCGTGGAGTCTTGGGAGGTGAATACTCAAAGGTATGTCGAGGTTTTCGTAGAAAAGATACGACAGAAAAATGATTTTTCCTATGGATTGCTGAAGATGGCATGTGGTTAAGTTAGAGGTGTTGTTAGAGCCAGAATCCAGTTCATTTAGGAATGATCAGATCATTCCAATGAATGTGGTTCTCAGCTAGCTTTGCGTGTCGTAAAGGAGAAACTTTTCTTGACACTCTACGCCGCATTCGTCAGAAGAAAACTTCAACGAGGAACTTTTTATTTTAATCCTCTTAGAGTCCTGACAGTGGAAGATGAAGGTTGGAACTTTCAAAAGAGCTGAAAGGTCAATGTGCCAGATTTGTGCTCACTAGAACTATAGCATCTGTAATGTCAAATTCCCAGCATCAGGTTCAGAATTCACGGTTTCCCTTCTGTTGTACAAACCATCTTAGGTTGTATTGCTTGCCTTCCTTGGTATTCAATTCTGGAGATATTCTTTCGGGTATTCGGGTAGAAATCTGTCGTTGCACTTCACCTAATCAGTACAGATAGACCTGGAAACACCCAAATCCTGTTTACTTTTCCTTTCTGCGGTTTCATATCAGTCCACAAGGCCGTCGTCCTTTTTTCTGATGGGTTTCACCTGTGCAGCTACATATTTAGTTTTGTGGTATTTTACTGCAGCAGGATTCACTGAGTGGCTCTTGCAAGCAGGAGTCCTCTACTCGGACTAGGCTCATCCACATTTGACATTCTTCTTAAATATGTAGCCTCTGTTTTCTGGATTCCCTTTTAATGAGAACCCTTTATGGTCTAAAGACATAAGTGCTTGTTGTGTTGCTGTCAGACAGTGTCGTGGCAATCGACTCCTTGAGCAACTCTTGGTTTTCCGATTCATGTCCAGTTACAGATTTCGAACCAGACCACAGTAATGTGTCCCTTTTCGTCTCCCTTCCACGATCGATCTTAGCCCGAGAAACTCTCTGGATTTCTCCACAGTTCTTCTTGGGCTTTGATTCCTCGTATTAACGCTAGAATCTGTTTAAAAGAAATCTGTTTCATCCTCTGGGTTTCTACCCAGTGCCGCCCCAAGACCTCCCTTTTTCTGCTAGCTAATGCCGGACATTGACACAATATATGTGCCACTGTCTCGATTTCTTCCAGGCATAGTTCACAGGTGTCATCCCCCAGAATACCCATCTTCTTTAGGAGATACCCTAACCATGACCTGTAGAAAACGCTACCACCCATTTCAGTGCTCTTCGCTCCAACCTTAGAACTTCCCTGTGAGTGGTGCCAGTCCGCGTTTTAATGGCCATTTTAGCCTGCCTGCAACCTTCTACGATTGACCACCATTCCTCTGTCAATTGCAGCAAGAGGTCACAGACCAGAGACCTGCGAAGTTGACCCTTGCGTAGCTAGAGAGTCCGCCTTTTCATTGCCCTCAGTCCCCACTCTCACATAGAGCAGCGTCATCTCATTTTGAGCCATTGTCCCAGCCATTTCAAGCGACAGATGCTTACTTTTCTGACTGGATCGATGTCGCTGTACAGCTGTTATATTTCGTCGTTGAATCTTCTCCTCCAAGGCCCGTCAACGCAAACGGGACCGAATATCTTACGAAGTATTTTTCTTTCGATATGACCGAGGATAACTTTATCCGCTTTCGACAGAGTCTATGCTTCAGCACCATAAAGCAGGACTGGGATGATTGAGGTCTTGTATAGAGTCTCCTTAGTCGTTCGGGATAGGGCGTTAGTATTTAATTGCCTTCTCAGCCCAAAGGAACAGCGATTGGCAAGAGTTATTCTGAGTTCTGCTGAGATGCCTTTGTCAATAGCAGAACCTAGGTAGACTAAGACCCTTACTACTTCGAAGTTATAGCTGTCGACTGTGAGTTCTGTCCAATTCGCCGATGCTGTGTGTACCTTCTTATTGACAACATTTACTTGGTTTTGCCCTCATTTACAGCTTGACCTATTTTAGCGGCTCCTGTTTCGATACTACCAATCGACATCAGTGACAGCCCTCTGGCTTCTGCCAATTATGTCGATGACGTCGGCGTACGCTGGTAGTTGAACAGACTTTTGAAAGATTGTGCCTCCGGTGTTGGCTTGTGAGCTTCGCACAATTCTTTCAAGTATGGTGTCAAAGAAATCACATGACAGTGCAGCACTTTGTTTACATCCTTTTTTGACATATCGAAGGTCTCGGTGAGGTGAGCAGCGAGCATTCTTGAAGTGTGAAAAGTGGTCGACTGTGGAGTTTCCTGGCCTGAAATCAGACCGATATGGGCCAACCGAGTTGTTGAGGAAAGGTTTGAGGCGTTCACAGAATGTGTCAGATAATATCCCGTGCGCGACTTTGAGGAGACTGATGCCTCTGTTAATTGACACAGTTGAGGGGTTCTCCTTTCTTCTGGATCGGGCAAACGGAGCTGAGATTTCATTCATCAGGCATATACTCGTCGTACCAAATCTGGGAAATGAGCTGGTGTCTGCTCTCTATCAAGTCATTTCCAGTTGCCTTGAACAACTCGGCCGGTAGGCTATCAGGTCCTGCAGCTTTGTTGAACTTAAGCTTGGATATTGCTATCCTCACTTCGTTTTGGTTAGGTGGATGGAAGTTTTGCCTGTCATCGCCTATGTTGCTTGGTTCGTTCTGTCTGACAGCGGTATGTTGGTCTACATCGCCGAAAAATCTTAAATCACGCCTTTGACGGTCCTCATAGTGTCATTTTTTTTACCTACCGTCGGTTGAGAAAAAAAACTTCCATACAAACGACTGTCAACCAGCAACTTGGCTACAAATTTGTTGCCTTCCCCCATCGGCATTCAAAGAAAGTGGACCCAAAAATCAAAAATACATTCCGCACAATGGCAGCACACAAAGGCTTAAAAATAGTGCATGAAAGGCTCAACCTTATTCGAGATTATACTCGTAACAATGTTCTACAAACCTTAACAATGCTTTAAAAAAAAAAGAAATTCCGACAAAAAGAATCCGACGAAACCTAACAAATCTCCATACAATTCGACACAATAATTCTCTTGAAAACCACCCCCTCCCCATGCACGAGGTTCGTCTGTCAAAAGAATTCTCACGGTTTTCCATCTACAACTCTCTCTCTCTCATCAATGAATGTGCGGGTGGGGGTAGGTGGTAAAATTTCCAATCAGAAAGCAGAAATCCCCATCACAAATGACAATCCGCCGAATCGAATTATTCAAAGATGACAATAAAACGGCAAATTAAAGCCGTCGAACAAATGACAAAAAATTTACAAAAACCCACCAGACGATGGCAGAAAACAGCAAAAAAAACCGCAAAAAAACAGCAAAAAACGGCGAAAAAAAAATTCAGAAGCACCGTAAAAATAAATTTAATTGGAAGTATCTGTCACTGAGCGTATACACAATCCGCTGTTTCATTTGGTTTCACTTCAAATGCGATTACCGGTCGTGGGGGTGAACTGCACAGAGAAAAAAAAGTATCTCATTGCTATTAATGGCGATTTTATGTTTGGGGCGCGTACAGATTTTAAGCTCCCTATGCTTAAATCAAGGACGCACATATGAGTGTGATTGGAGTACTTTATTGAATTTCTGACAACCGCCTGCCCGTCTAAGCGGCAAATAGTTTTAGGCCTCCATTCATCTGGTTAATTGTGTGTGACCACACCCTAATGACCGCAGATAAATTTCCAAAACTATTTGTAGTTTGTGGATTAATAGTTAAATCCGACGGAACTGCGATTGAATTTTCGATTCGATTTTTTTTGGAAGCGGTCAGGATGTGTGGAAGTGGCGGCTGGCCGAAAATGTGTTGGCTGGTCCTTGCTGGGAATGTAAAATGTTGAGTTTTAATTAAATCTGATGAGCTTTTGGGGTTAGAAATTGTAAAGAGTTGAATTATTTATTAAATTGTCCGTATTGAGTGGAATTGTATCTGGAAACCAGGATCGATTTTAATTTTAAAATGTAATCTGTTTCGCTTGAAGTGGGTACGGCAATTAGTGGTTTGTTTTAGGGCTTAAGTCGTTTATTACGTGGGATTATGAACGGGCTCCCGACTAGAGAATAATCTCGAAGTGGCGAGGACCCTATTTGTGACTGTCAAGAGCTTGGCCTTCGAAGCCGATGATCGAACTTTATGGTCGTCTCGAATCTGGGGGCTGATTCGAGGATCCTCATGGCTACAGCCTTGTTGTTCAAACGCTTGAAATATTTTTGGCTTTTGGAGTACGCCTACATCACCGCACATGGCTTTCTATAGACACCTGCAGACGGATCGATGAGCGTACAGTAATCAAGGCTCGGTTTGCAGCGGCCTCAGCAGTAGAGAAAACGGAGCTTGAAGCCCTATACCGTGCGAAGAAGAAGGAAGTGCAGCGTTGTGTGAGACATGACAAACGTCAACACATCAACTCACTGGCCTCAAGGGCTGAAGAAGCTGCGAATAGGTGCGACAATAGGACTGTTTACAGTATCACTAAGGAGCTCATTGGTGGTCGAAACTCCAAACAGCACCCAGTGAAGAGTCTAGACGGTAACCTTCAAATTTCGGATGAGGATCAGCTCACTAGATGGAGAGAACATTTTGCTACAGTGCTAAACCACTTAGACGATGGCGGTATGATGTCGAAATGAGCAGTTCGAGGCAACAAATTCCGGAATTCACACCACCCACCTCCTAGTAAAACCGAAATAATAACAGCAGGACTTTGAAGTCCAAAGTGGAGTACGTCAAGGGTGCATACTGTCACCACTATTGTTCTTGGTGGTCAACAGCGATGTACTCCGAGCAGAATTGGTGGAAGGCAACTATGGAAATCGTTGGACTATGACATCTTACCTTAAACACCGTGTTTGTCTACTTTCCCATCGGACACTAGTACCTTCATTTGATGGCCCACAATCTAGAAGCTGAGGCAAACAAAGCGGGACTAAACATAAACACAGCCACAACAAAAATCCTGAGCACTTCTAATAACCGCGCTCGGAAACTATCTATACTTACGAAGTGTAGTCTCGGCTGACCGCGGTGGCACCGAACTGGATGTGTGCAGCAGAATCGGGATAGCTAAAGCTGCGTCCGGAATGCTATCGAAAATCTGCAGAAGCAGTGTTACCAGCTTAAGTACTTAGCTGCGACTGTTCCGCTCCAACGTAGAATCGGTGCTACTCTGCTATCCAGCTTATTGTCCAGCACTCGGCGTCATATAGGGGAACTGGCAGGGTTACCATAATTTTCGTCCTCCGACTGGGTTAGGGTAGGTAGATCGGTGCCAAGAAACTGTCAACAGCTCACTTATAGTAGCCCAATAGTAAACCCCTGAGAATCAAAATTCCATTATCCATGGATGAATTGAACCACCCAGCTCCGCAGGGAAGTAGCTTCCAAAAGTATCCTTCCTTTTGGTGGCTAGTGCTGAACAATCACATAGCCAGTGGCGAATGGATTCTATTTCCTCTTCGCCCATGCAGTTCCTACAGAAGTCGCTGTGGGGTACTCCAAGCCGTTCTGCATGGTTCCCCATCACACAGTGTCCCGTCACGACGCCAACAGCTACAGAGTTTCATGAGTGCTGCGGATCTCTTTTTGGCATAGACTGGCCACATACATATATCTAATCGATACCAACGCCTGTTATAGCTCCCTCGTTGAACTCAATGTCTATCTTCCTGTTCAAAGTGCTAAGCAGTGTGCTAGCCTTGGGAAGGACCTGCGAGGGGCTTAGATGTGACCCTGCCCTGGCTAGTTCATTCGTCTTTACGTTACCTGGTATAACCAATTGGGCTGGCACCTGCACTGCAATGGTCCTCAAGTCTGAAGGATCAATTTGTATTTCCGGACTCGCAGTAGACACCAGCACCAATACCTACACCAATACCTATACATCCGTCGGTATAGATAGCCAGTTCATTTCTGGTACAGACTATCGCTTCAACCTACTCCTCCCTGTTAGGAATTCTGATAGAGAATAGAAGCCTCCGCGTAAGAAGTTGTGACTGTGACCCCATTGAAGGCCTAGTCTCTGTCACAAATTCGTGTGAACGAATGGAAAGGACTCTCAGTTTAGTGCTGCTTCTGTCAGACATTCGCGGGACATGGGCCTGTTTTTGAACCTTGAGTTCTCCGATCATTCAAGGTTCAAGGCAATAGCTACTGTTGTAGGCATGTTTTTCCTCTGAATTTCCCTGAATTTTTCTCTTACAGTGTGAAGCCATATTCCACAGAATGGTTCAAGTCCTGTGAATTGTCCTGCTGCTGATTGATTTCTGACGAGATCGGGTATCTAGTAAAGTGTTACCTTCTTAAATCGGTTCACTTCGGACTCAATGGACTGCCTGATATTGATGCCTTGTTGCAGTATCGGTACCTTTTTCAAAACTGATTTGGATGCTTCTAGATATGCATTTATGTTGTATATATTGGCGTGAAATATGCTGATACATTTGGGAATCAGTCCTCGACCGGTCTGTGTGCCACGTTTTCTTGTGGTTGCCCAATATGGATGAATAGCTTCAGTTTTTTTTAAGACTTGAATAATCCAGATTGTCATCCTTAAACGCTGGCATATTTTCCGACACTCGAGGTGCCAACGGTTCACATAGGATTTGAATATATTTCCAACGTATTTCTAGCCATATAGGTCCATAAAATGCAAGAATTACCGATGGCATATCTTATGCCTTCGGGGATTTGCAGAGAACATCGATTATCCTGACCAATTATGTCCTAGACTAGACCATGAAATCAAAAATCTGGATGATGGATTTCCTTAAAAAAAAACGGAAAAATAGCCTCCATATTGGCTGCCCAGGTATAGAGCTTTCGGGCTCTACACTTTCCCTGTGGAAGGTGTTGATAAATTTCGAAATACTCTCTTTAAGATACGAATACAAGTCGATATTTAGTAGGCGACCCTTGGAGGGTCAGATCCTCAACTGCTGCCTTCCAACCTTCACAGTCTCGGGCTCGCTGCTTCCAGTTGGAAAGACCAAGATTTCTTGCGTCCGCGATCCCTTGGTCCTTAAACCGGAGTTTCGGTTTCCCTTGTCGTCTCGAACTGGTTGGCTGGGATTCAAAGACTCTCTTAGCTGGAGCGTTGTCGTCCATTCGCTTGATGTGGCCGAAGTCAATGTAGTCGACGGACTTTTGCCTTCCGGACCTTTATACTGCTCGCAGTTATGTCTTCTCCTCCATTCGCCCTCCTCGCAGATAGGACCGGAATATTCGGCGTAGGATTGTAAGACCTTCTCTGCCGACTCCGTAAAACATAATTTTGGTCCTTCGAGCTAGAAGTTCGGACCCGAGTTGCTTAGACAGACCGAAGTAGCAACCGTTGCCTAGAGTAATCCTGCGCCAAATCTCCACCAGGGTGTCATCTGTAGAGTTTACATTTGCCCCGAGGTAGGTAAACTCCTTCACTACCTCAAAATTGTGGCTGTCGATGGTGAGATTCTGTCCAATGCGGTGTGCGGCGGAGTTGTTTCCCTCAATACTAACTCGTCTAGGCTCTTCTTCAATCGCCGTAAATGCTTCAATAACGGTACGTTGGAAGCCGGCGATAATATCTATGTGTATCGTCAGCATACCCCAACAGCTGGATAGGTGTTCCACAATCCTTCCATAGCTCCACGTCCTGTTCAGTTTTCTCCTTTAAACTTTAAGACACACACTCTATGAATCGTGTCTCCTAAAATATTTTACATCCGTGTATCTACACTGGTATCCCAATAAAAGATTAAAAACAATACTTTGCCAATTTCCACTCTAGGATATCGGAAAATATTCTATAGTTTGTCTGCCAGGACTGCTCCATTCTACTTTTGGATCGGCACTATCATCGATAAGGCTTTTGGGAATAACCTTTCAAAAAAAACAGGAATAGTTCTTCTACACCTCTCCCAAAATGTAAATGTATATCCTTTCTCAGGCATTACGATTTTTTTTTTTGACGCTTATTGCTATTACCTGACTGGTACTGGTGGTGGTGCTCCTCTGTGCTCCTGTAATATTCTTGCAGATACTCTCGATGGACCGATGGATATATACCGAATATGATCATAAATATTCTCTCTACGTGTTTTGCTGTACGATGTGTGTGTTTTTTTTTATCCTTTTCTATCCAAATAAAGCTAAAAAAAAAGGACTCAAACAAACACACAGCACACATGAGTACATTGTAAACGAAGGATAAACTTTACACACGCAACCACACATAGAAGAACAACAGGAATAGCAACAAGGAGAACAACTGAGGCAATATTTGAAACAGACCCCCATACTAAAGGAAAGGAAACGAAAGGAAAGGACTCCTGTGCACCATCGTTTACTGTGATGCTCATCGTTCTCCCTATGTGTTTGCATAGTAGAAGCAATTTTTTTTTTATTTTTCAAATTTATATCCTTCCAAATGTATATTTGTAATTTTAGTGAAGGATATGAATATATATTTTTTTTTGTTATTTTACCTGGATGCATGGTTGGCTGGGTATGTGTGGAGCTTTGCAACGAAAATTTACGGAAGTTGGCAGTTTTGATTGGATGAATACGAGGGAGAACGGATGTGTAAGGCAACAGTGGAGGCATTGCACATGTTACAAGAACAACGGGATATCACTTCGTCGTCAGTGGCAGGTATTCCCCCAGGTAAGTGGTTCAATCAGTTGGGCTATTTACCTGTGAATGTGGAGAAAATTTTAGGAAGACATGTGCAAAATGCTTGTTGTACCCCCAAGAAGGATACACAGTTGATGGAAGGGTTGTATTGAAAACACCATTTGTGGGTGAATTTAGAGGGAGTACACACTTTCTGTGAAATTAGTTTTGAAAAAATAAATAAATTTATCGTGCAACTGTTAAGGTGAGGGAGGACCTTTTGGGCAATCGGCAGGAGCAGATGGCGAGCTGAACATATTTTTAACATTTCATCTACGCAGCCCCTCGAGGTATTAGCAAATTGAATTGCAAAACTAAAAGGAGACCCTGGGTTAGTTTACAGAGAGAAATCCTGAATTGAGTTGGAACATACCTGGGATATTTTTATGTGTCGGAGTATGGTTACGTGGGATAGTGTTTATGCATCCATGGACCTCTCATGGGAGACCTGCATGACTACCGGTCTTATGGTGATGTAGGGGCGAAGAAAGATTAAAGACTCAGGGGTGCCTCGGATGAGTCCTTGAATCAAAAGTTCGTCAAACTCGCCACTTTCAATCATAGACTAGATTAAGGTGTTATACGCCTCGCACTGGGGCTGAGTTGCGAACAAAGTATACGGATTCCAGTCAACCCATAAATGAGCTCGTTCCACCATCATAATGTGGCCCTCCATGCAGACTGGTGGTTCGTTCTTCGATAACCGCTAGGCCAACATGCGAACAGAAAAAAGGAAAATATTACCGAGAGTAAAATAACAGTTGGAAACCGACGTTGACATCTCAAAAAATGTTTTATGCAAGTCAAAGGAGCAGGCGTGGGTCTTACAGCCAAGTCTTATCTGTGGGGGTCAGTAATCCACGATAGGACCCAACGCAAATAGCTAAGCTAATATTTTGGTAGACGTTGAGTTGGTCCTAACCAAGGAATGTCATCGTAAATTATATTACAAAGCATAGTATCCATTTGCGAACCCTGTGGTACCCCTCTTACGATCGTATATGCCTTGCCCTTATATGCCTCTATCTGAAGGTGAGGATTATTGGAAGCTAAGGCGCTTTTAATGTCCATCTTTATAACAGACCATCGTCAACTTCATTTTATGACTTTTGTTGAGCCTTCATTTCGTACTATTAAGTGACGAAGGCCGGTCTTAAAGCTGGAAGGCAGATCGAATTTTTGAGAAGTTCTCGAAAAGACAATAATTACTCTCGGACGTTTGTTCGACATCGGCGCACTACTTCGTGGTGTTTTCTGGGATTCGAACTTCGAACCTCTCGCTCAGTAGTTCAACGCAGAAACCACTGAGCGACGGGGCCCAGAAATACAACACATTTAAGGGACAGAATAGTTGGAAAGCCTCTAGAGCTTGGTGGTGTGCATCTACCTCTTTCCTGAAAAATGGAACACGAGTGCCCCAAATGTATTGCTATTTGGGGTCATAAATGCCAGCGCTAATTGCACGCTTCTAGATGATCCGCTTGTATGCAACAAGGATCGATCCTTTACTTGTATATCTCCTTCCCAATGCGGAGTCCTATCGCAACTTTTGTGGCTCAACGTAGCGGCCTTTCCCGATGATTTTTATTATATGCATGTAGAATAGCCTTCAGGAAATCATGGGGATTCAAACGTAAAGTGGTATACTGGCTATATACAGCGGTAGTAAGACCCATCTTATCCTACGGTACTCGAGAAGAAATACCAACTTGAAAGCGTTAAAAAGATTCAACGGGTAGGCTGTCTGGGGGTGACGGGATCGATGAGATCAACACCAACAGCAGCTCTGGAAACAGTACTGAATCTGCTTCCACTTGACATATGTAGGTATACTGTGCAAATTCGGCAGCTAAAACTGCACTAAGACTTAGGGAAGCCTGTCTTTGGATTGCTAAACCTTTTGGTCATGCCTCAGTTCTAAATCGATGGAATGCATCGAGAATCCGGACGGAAACGGACTACATCATCCCACTACCAATACCTAGCAGAGAGGAATGGAATGAATGCTGAGTACTTTTCGAGAATGAACTGGCCATCTTCACCGACGGATCTAAAATGATCGCTGGGACGGGAGCCGGTGTCTCGAAACACATTTCGCTCGTTTAGACTTGAGGACAGGTGCAGTGTTGTCCAAGCTGAAGTTGCTGCAATAAAACACGGTGCGGACATGCTTATTGAGCATCTATGTCGACAGTCAAGCAGTCATTAAGGCTTTGCAGTCCACATCGATAAGGTCCAAGCTCGTAAAAATCTGTTTAAAGCGACTGAATCTCAGCGGCCAATACAATGACCCTGTGTTGGGTACCTTGCCACAGGGATATCTCTAGTAACGAAAAAGCGGGCGAACTAGCCAGAGAAGGGTGGCTTATGAACTCCTCACGGGCCCTCTCTGAGGCCAGAATACCGCTCAGTACACCGCTCAGGGAAGACAAAAATCGAGGCCAATGAGGAGGCCGATAAACGCTGGTACCGATTAGATACATGGGCAACAGCCAAATCATTATGGCCAGTCTACGACAAAAAGAGATCTATCAGTCTTATGGAACTAAGTCGAAGGGATATCCGAATAGCTGTTGGCGTCGTGATCAGTAATGACGCAGGAAATAAAATCCGTTCGTCACTCCCTTTGTGCCTGTCCAGCGCTGGACACTAAAAGAAGACGTGCTCTTGGCAGTTACTTCTTTTCAGAACTAGACGAGCTAGGTGACGTGGAGCTAACCAAACTACCGAGATTCAAACATTTATCTAGGTGGTTCAACTTAGCGGTCGATGATTGATATTTAGGTTCCCAGGGTCTTTAAATATTGGGCACAATGGACTCTTAGTGGTCTAAGTGAGCCGTTGAAAATCCTGTCAATAAGGGCAACCATTTACCTAACCTAACCTAACCTAACTCTTACGGAAAAAAACTTTAACAAGCCCACAGAGCTTCATATGCTTAAAACAACGAATCGACGTTGAAGATTCAGCTAAGGCAACAAAAAAAACGATTAATGACTTGCTGAGCAGACAGGGGAGTCATCGTTGTCAAAGCCGTGGATCTATCAGAGCAACTGCCACTCTGTGAAACTTATGTCCCACGACAAGAGTCTGGAATAGTATTTCTAGCCAAGGAGTGTCATCGTAAATTATATTACAAAGCATGGTATCCATTTGCGAACCCTGTGGTACCCATTGCTTTCGCGCTGTATTTCGGTACCCTCTTGTCGCGTTGTGTATTTAAAATGCGTTTCCAGTGGAAGTTAAGGCGTCTTTGTAGCAGGCCATCATCAACTTCCTTTTATGACTTTTTGTGCTTTGCCTACCATCCTTTAGTTTCTGATTGTCCCTCTGCCTTAAGTCTGTCGAAGATGATCTGCTCTAAGACTTCTCTGGCCTTAAAGACTTGTTTTCCCGCTGTTTTGGTTTCCTTGGGCTAACAGGCCTTAATTTTCTCTTTCAATGTCCGTTAAACACTCGGATTTACTTTTACCTACCACCTTAAGGCCAATATAGGGAACGGCATCTGGGTCAGGACCTGTTTTATTCCTAAATTTGTTGGACGTGTTAAGTATACCTTCAGCTGTGGCCGTAAAAATGAGTTGCCCTCCTAATGGTCCTTCGTTCTACATTAAGCATTCCTGTAGTCCTTAGAAATAGGCACAGATAGGAAAGATACAAATATTTGGCGTGATACTTAAGGTCCAAAGCCTTGCTTCTTTGCACATATCTATGTATAGATGGGACCTATGTCCTTATCGGAAAGGGGAGTAGAGAAGCTTTCTCATGACAGGTATGTCTCTCGGACATTCACGAGACCAAGAACGGTGAAACGACTATTGGAAGCCAAAGCTCTAACCACTGATTCACTGGGAGTTGAATTCGTGAAGCGCAGTCTGAGGGAAATATAAAGTCAAGGCTTTGATGGAGTCGGTAACTGCGAATGCGATGCAGCCATGCCAACATTCAGGTACCACTGCAAACCAACACCAGACGTTTGGAACTCTAAGAAAGCATTGAGAAATCGTTTGCCCTTAAGGAGCCTAGTCTAAAGGTGTTACCCATACGTGAACATGTACATCTTCCCATGTCCTTCCGCATGGAAAAGCCTTAAAGATTTATACTCCCAGGTGCCTGTTGAAACAATCTTTCTTTCTTTCTTCCATCCCGCCTTACACTACTATAGGACTCCCCTCTATGCACAGCAACAACCATTCGACTTGATGATCTCTCCTCGGGCCGATTTGAATCAATTCCAGGAAACCACCACCCGTCTTTGGTTGTATCTATTTTCATACCCAGCTACCGAATATCTTGCCAATATAACTCTCCTTTTACCTTGTCCTTGTGAGTGCCTCGGTCGCTTTGCCAATACCCACAACCGACAGACACAATACGAAAAAAAAAAAACCGAAAACAATCTTCATTCCAATTTGGGGAATTGAGAGCTGCACAGAAGAAGGAAACGCCAAGAAAAGAAACCAAAAAAAAAAAACAGAATATGTACAGAATTGAATATCCTTCTGCTGCGCTACCGTGTCGACCATGCAAACAGATCCTTGAACGCAAATACCAATCCCAATGAGAAATTAAATGGAAAATAACAATTTAAAAAAAAAAAAAAAGAGAACTCTTTGTGCCTGCCCTCTCCAGTTTACAGTTCCTTCTCGGCCATTATCCTTTCCTCTGTCTATTCGACAGAACGCCTTCTCGAGCAATCAATCTATTGAACTGTTTGCCGTGCCATGTAAACGAATCTTTTTCCAACAAAATTTCCATCGAGACTCTAATTTTTCATTTTTTGACATAAATCCTTAAATTCCTTTGAACAGTTTTTTTTTTTTTTCATTCAAATGAAAAAAAAATTATTATCGTTGAGGGGGGGACAAACAAAAGAAAAGCTCTCCCTTCATTGAATAAAATAATATCCTTCAAAACGAGCCCCAATGCATACGCTGATCCTCTTCGTTTGGGTGTCCTTTCGCCTGGGCTTGATTAGAAGTTAATGACATGTGATGACTTTAAAGAGGATTTAAGTGGATACCCCCCTATACACGTACATACATATAAGTACTCGTACACACATCCACGAAACGTGCACACAGTTCATTGAATCCTCTCCTTTTTATTTATTTTCGGTCCCGGCGGCGTGAAAAGGATATAAAATGAAATCCTTCCAACCTTGATGAATGTAACTGGGACTAGGAGATGGTAAAGTATGTATATACGCTAGGATTCAATTTCAACGATAGAATGGATGCTGATGGAATCCCTCTCGCCCAGGATTATCCATCCATCTGCCGTCCCGCGTGTACACCGCTTCGAAACGTGAGTGGCCTTTGTAAGTGAAAAAAGGTTTCCACCTTTTTATTTTCATTCTTAATTGTCCTTAAGGGCTATTTAATGGATATTAGAGTTACATACTTAATGTGTTGAAATCCTTGATGTTACAACACGATAGGTAGGTCTCAATGACAGCGCTTTTAAATGAAAGGATTTTGTTAAATGGGCCAACGTTTTGGTCTACTGTTGACTTTGGTTTGGGGCTAACGATGTCAAATTTAATTAGTCAAGGATTTTCAAGAAAATTACTCAAATCCCTGCAAGGCGTAATGGGGGGGGGGATAGTAATATCCTGCGTGCTGTCTTTTAATTTTTATTTTTAAGGATGTACTTTTGAAAAATAATTAAAATTTAATTTAAAAGAAAAGGAGGTGGATGGCACCGTCATTATTTGTCACAGGATATTGGCAAAAGGTTATGAATCGCGATATATTTTGAGGCAAGTAGCAAACCGTTTGGAACGATATGAATACGTCTGTACTAACACTCGTCGAAGGATAGAAAATTGAAGCATGAGACAAGAAACCTTTATTTGATGGGAAACACACCTCCCTGGAGCACTCAGACACAGCTGGTCTATGGTACTCATAGGACGCCAAACGCTGTTTTACTGGTTGAAATTCCTTACGGTATCTGCACTCACTGCACTGTCCCCGAAGATCTGCAACTTGATGTGAGTGAAAGCTGGAGAATCGTGGAGGAAATTATACGGGAGTCATAAACGCGTCGTAAACCGTAGCAAAAGCGCCAGAAAGTTGTCCGCAGTCCTTTCTAAAAAAAAGTCTGTAAGAATGCCGCTGATTTCGCACAGATGTCCAGGACCATTCACATTCACACAGAGAGCGGTCCCACACAGTTGTTTTCGAAAGAAATCCAATCGTCAATGGAGGATCAAACCGATGATGCAGAAAAATGCAAGGCAAGCTTAGGTCAGAAGAAATCTTCCTCTGAATCCTCTCTAGCACTTTAGCGAGCCCACATATGAGGCAACTGGCTTATATTCCGAATCCTTTGTCTATTCAGTCCTCCATCTGTGTGAGTTGATGGCCATTAGGATAGGACAAATGCATACTTCCCTACCGAGAACAGAAGTCTTATGTCATCAAACCACAAGGACATCAGAACAAGACTCTTGGCTTGTTTTGGAGACATCCATGAAAATTCGGTTGCAGCCTAATCCTGGCTCAGACTCTGGCCGAAGCCAGTCTTGACCGCAAGAGAAGTCGACTTTTTAACTTCCACTGCAGCTCAAGTTCCATTATCATTCCGACACCCATGAGGGCAGGCAAATCTGGCAGAGCAGCGTCAGAAGTACACGGAAAATCTGTCGTTCAGCCGAGAGAGGCCTATCTTATGAGCCACAGCTCCGCTCACCAAACAACCGACAGATAATATAGTAACGGTCTTGTCATAGCCATACCTCTAGATCCAAAGGACTTTTTTCGGTGATAAGCTCTATGTCTTGCCAAAGGTGCTCTTATATTGCCTGAGAACTGATACCGCCTTGGATGCCTTTGACTTCAAGTGAAGGCATCCTTTGTCTATCCGAGAAAAGAGTCGTCGGGGGACCCAGCAAGATGGTCTGGCATGCTTACATGAAGCCACCGGTTTACGTACACCCCTGTTACCTTAGAAACTGACGAGGCTGGAACCAAGAAGCGTTGATTCAGAGCTTTAACACCAAAGAATGAAGTATTCATCCTGGCTTACGATGTCCCTGTAAACGACTAATTCGTCCAGTTCAAGGCCTTTTTAATGCCAAGCGTCCTTGAAAGATATTTTGCTGTTTTGTGTCTAAGCCTCTTCGGGCTTGATCCAGCTCCTTTTTTCTAATTTATCAGTTTTTTCATTTTCTGGTGTACTCTCTGATTAGGAGAATAATCGGAGACTTACCCTGAACTTTTCGCGACAGCACTTAACAAGCTTCGACTTCACCCTCAAGGCAGACAAGACCTTTATTGCTGCCTAGCTATCGACGAAAAATATGCTTAACATCCACTCGTTGTATTGTCCTCATCGGAATCTTATAGGTCGCCGTAGGACCTCCACCTGAAAAATGCGACTCTGCTTCAGAGGATCCAAACACCCTGATGTCAATGTTGGATGCTTCAGTATAAATGGTTACTGAAAGCACCTTTGACCCATGCCCACATTCCTAAGCTTTCGTACTGGGATATAGGCTACAAATGTTCTTGAGAGCAGTCAGGGAATGGTACATTGCTATTATCTTTATTTGTGTAGGGTCATCTTGCACTGCGACCTCATGGTCTATTGTGCCCCCTGCTATTGCCTTGGAGAGGTTCGATCCCTCTTATGAGTTCCCCACAATTCCATCAGAATTGTGTTCGAGGGTCATATCCTCTAGCTTTGCTTTGACTTTAGACCTCTCTCCCCAGAATTTGAGCATGAGAAGCGGGTCCATGGTTGGCATATCCTCAGCTGATAATTGGTGCTTGCCCAGGTATTTCAGTCTCTTGTGGGTCAGTGCCCCACATGATTCCAGAATATGCTCCGGAGACTGACTTGACTCATTGCAGAGTCTGCAAAGGGCTTAATTTGTTATTCCTAGTTTGCTGAAATGATCCCTGAGTTTGCAATGCCCCGTTAAGAAGCCTGTTAGGATTCGCAAGTTGTTCCTGCTAAGGCATATGCAGGTCCCAAATCTCTTTCGGTTATAGTGTGACAGTAGTTTCTTCGCTTGCCTTAGGCCTATAGTGTTGTTCCAGGCTCTTGCCCTGTCTTCTTCCTCCATTTGACCAAATTCTTCGCGGATGGTATGTTCCCCTATTCCACAGAATGGTTCAGGGCCAATGAAGGGCTCTGCAACTTCCTTTCCAATACCTTCCTTTGCCATCCTTAGGATCCTTCGCTTTGGACTTTGCTCCACTGCGAGATGGAGCGCAAGGCTCTTACATATCATTAGAGCGCGGGTAGCCCTTTTGGATATCTCCCCTGTGTGCTTTTTCCACATGAGTTTACTGTCTAGGTCTGGCCCTAGATTCTTTATCTCTTTAACCGTTGTCAATAACACGCCCTACAGTCGGATCGTGAATGGTACTATTGTGGTTTTAGCCGGCTTTATATTCAGCCCAGCCGCATGGCCTCATTCTCGAGTTGCTTTTAGGCCCCTTTGTATAACAGAGGGTCTCTTCAAATTTTCGTCTGGCAATCAGTACAATGTCATCAACATAAGCTTGACAGTTGATTCCGAGGTTTGTTAGCTTTTCGAGTAGTTCGTCCACAAAAAGGCTCCACATTAGGGGAGAAGCACTCCTCCCTGTGGTTATCCCCTTGTCGTGTTGACCTTGATAGCTTCTCTTTGTGTTTGAGTTTCTGCTGATCTTGTTCTCAGTGCCTCATGTATCCATTTTGATACTGTTCTGCTTACTCCTTTCCTATCCAAGGCTCGGTTAATAGCTTCAGGCGAAGTGTTATCAAATGCCCCCTCTATGTCTAGGAAGGTGCAGATTACTGTCTCTTTTGCCTCAAGAGCTCTTTGAATAATTTTCGTCAGCTGATAGAGAGCGGTGTCTGTAGATCTGCCCGTTCTGTATGCATGTTGCCGATGATGAAGTGGGGATGCGCCAAGAACATCCTCTCTTAAGTGGTTATCCACAGCTTTCTCCATTGCTTTGAGAAGAAACGATGTTAGGCTGATCGGTCTATATGACTTCGGTCTTTATTCCCCACTTTTGGTTTAAACACAACTTTCGCCCACCTCCACTGGTTTGGTATATAACCCAGTGCGAGACTACTTTTCATTATTCTGACTAGGTGTGGTAGAACCTCTTCTTGCCGCCTTTGCAGTAGGGCTGGTGTGATCCCATCCACACCCGGTGACTTGAACGACTGGAAGGAGCTAATTGCCCATTCAATTCTACCTCTGGAACAGATAACTAACTGCAAGTTCCTAAAGGGGAGAGGGACTTTTATATCGATAAATGGTACATTGCTAGGACAATTATTTAAGATCCTTGTATTCTGGCGTCGTATCCAGGTCAGTGACTAACATATAGCTGCAGAACCCTGCTTAAATAGGTCTAGTGATAGCAAGTTGAGAATAGCGTCAAATCCTTTCATTGCCCTGTTAGCTGTGGCGAAGCACAGCCTTTTAATTACGTAATGGCCATTAGCTTAGTGATTTTGCTAGTGACCTGACCTCCAGGACTTCGTCTCCAGGTTCTTCTGAATGTTCTGCTGCACGAGCGGAAAGTCATCTTTTTTTTATTAACCGTTGAGATATATAACGCGTACGAACACGTGCATCTTATGCTACATATTTCTCCCACGTATCTACCTTGCTACTGCGCCGCTTGGCTAAGTTTGCGGACCTCAATATCCTTCTACAAGTCGTTCTACTTTGGATTACATCCTCGCTGAGGCCCAAGAATTTGCTTCTGTTTTTGCATTTTAGTAACCAAATTGTTTTTTCGTCTGCCTCTCTTCCGAACTTCAACTGGAACTTGAGTCGCTCTTGCTCTTCCGACGGGGTTTTCCGACGATCTTCTTTGTACCAGCTGATGCGCTCCGCCTGGAGTCTTTCAAGAATAGGTCTCTTTACATGAAGGCTTCCGCGAACACGCGTACTTCTAATTAGTTCGCGTTTTGATACTCCCGCTGACATCCGTAGCATTTTCATCTCCGTCGCTGTCCTTTTTCCTTTATAAAGTTCATACATCGTCCAACACTGCGATGCGTATGTTAAAACCGGACGCGCGACTGTCGTACAAAGCAAGCCTTTAAGTTTAAGTGGGGCATTTTGCGGTCACAAACGACTGCGGAGTTTTCGCGCCATTTTAACCACCCCACACTCATTCGGGACGATTACTCCGTCCAACAGAATATCCGGAGTCGGGTTTGCGGGTTCGCGAAAAAGGGCAATGTAAATGTCCTGTCTTTGTTCGGCTGATTCTTAAACCATTATCTTCTAACGCCTTGATCCAAATATTAAATCCGTTCTGAAGGGCTGCCACGTCGCTACTTATGACAGCGCTATCGTCGGCGTTCCCGTTTCATCTATGCACCCCCTTAACAAAAAATCTTGCACGACATTAAAAAGTAAGGGACTTTGGCAACCGCCTTGGTGCACTCCTACTTTAACCGCGAATTCAGCAGTTACTCCTGCTGTGCACTTCACTCTCGTTTTTTACGTCATCGTACATATCGCGTGTCATTCTAATGTACGTCTCTGGTATTTTTTGAGATCTCTCGGAACTCTGTCGAAAGCCTTCTCCAGATCGATGAAGATGATGCGCAAGTCTTTCGACGCATAGCGATGTGTTTCCATTTTGAATCGCGTCGTAAGTAAGTCCGCCTTTGACAAAGCCGCATTGACCCTCGTGAAGTTTAATAATTTGTCGCTCATGAGTCTAAAACTCGCTCATGAATTTTCATCATATGCGAACATAAGCCTCACCGATCGATAGCTGTGTTGCAATTTCTCGTGTCTCCTTTGTCTTTATGTAGTGGAACAAGGAAGCTCTCCCTCCATTTCGTTAAACAGAATCGAGAGCCATTTAAACCCGTCATTGCCGGTTTTCAATCATACCTCCGAGGGTATACAATCCGGTCCGACTGCTCCTCTCCGCTCCATCCCTTTGACCGCTTCCCTCACCTCGTCGATTGTAAATTCCGGTGTTCCTCCTTCATGAGCAGAGGAACAGAAGGAACGCTTCTCCGCGGAAACGCCCGCATTTTTTCTTCGATTATTAGCAATTTTAAAAATGTCGAGTTTGTTACTTCCTTGACTTTGAACCTTTGCCAAAGCCTGGTGCCTATTGCTCGATTGCGAGGAGACATCTTCCAAGTTAGGATTAAAACCCTCTACGGCTACCGCGCGTGCTTTAGCTACCGCTTTTTTCGCTTCCTTTTTACATCGTTCGTATTCGAGTTCCAGGCGCGCATGTATTAAGTATGACTCCTCCTTCCGAATTTCTAGTCCCGTATCCTTTCCCTCCATGGCAGTCTTCAAAGTCGTAGTTTGATAGAAGGTAGCATCAGCTCTATTTTCTATTCGCCCCGGGATCACTTCACCATGTTGCAGAGAAGGGGATTCCCGACGGGGAAGCGTCTTCGTTAACATTGATTTCCATGATGCAAGTATCTCCCATTCCATCTGTAAGCCGGTGCCGTACGGCTTACGAGCGGAAAGTTATCGTGGAGGTCTAAATCCATTTTGTTCTTGTTGGTCTACAGATGGTACATACTACCTCCTCTAGGCTAGGGCTTGAAATCCTTTTAAATGATCTCGTTCAACCACCAAAATTGGTCCTTATTCCGTAGATCAAAACCCGTCTACAAGACGAGTGGTGGTTCCCCCACAACCCCTCTCTCCTCACAAATATTAATCAACTACCAAAGGAGTTGCAAGTTTCTTGGAAAATTCATGATTCCCTCTACGAGATCCTTTCTTTATTACTTCACCCTAGTTAAAGGTCAGCTTAGATTCGAGTTTACCTCGTCTTTTAATTTCCCATAACGATATCCTTTTTCAAAGGGGGGTCACATTCGTTGGGATGAAATCCATTTTCCCATCTAAGATTTTGAAGAGGTTTCCTTTAATTAATCAAGAAAATCCGTTTTTTTTTTTCTATTACTGCCGAAGGATAATTCCCATTTCATGTTATCATCAAAAATTCCGTTCGACGTATCACTGGATCTAAACAACCACTTAACAAACGATAAATACCACAAAGTCGCCTAATGGAATGGAATGTTACTTCGGTTAATTATGTTCCCTGTCCCTGTCCCTGTCCTTCGTTTTTTTTCCCCCTTTATATCTCGTTGACCTGTGTGAGATGTCCTTCGTGTATGGGGTGATTTTGTTCCGTAGAAAGGACGACACCGTGAATCAGCATTATAATTTCCTGTTATAAGTGAAAATGTGTGTCCGTGTGGTTATTTTGCTGTGGTGGCATTTTTACGAGTTACGAGGGTATTGGTGACTTATTCTCATTTTTATCCTTTTTACTATTCTTTCATTCTCCATTTACTCATTCGGTGATTTCTTTTTATTATGATTCCCGCATAAAAATCTCTATGGAGAGAGAGTGGGGGAATGTCCTTTCTGTCCCCTCTGTGTAGTTGTCATTCGAATGTGCTGACAAACAATTGGAGACGACACGCTATTTCCATGATAATTAAAGGTGTCAGGATAATGCACACAGCTAGTGTTACGTATGTGTGTATAAAGTCAACCATATCCTGTAACAGAAAAACTGTGTAAATTAATGACACACACACTCCTACAAACAATAGGAAGTAAAATTGCAAAGGATTTATGAGACCATTTTTGGAAAGGATAAACTACTGTAGCTATGACAAGACAGGAGGAATAGGAGATACAACAAAGGAGGGGGCGATGGCCAAGGATGTGGTGATAGTGTGTTAAATTGGATTTTATTGCGAAAGTGCTTTGTAGGGATTTGTTTATCTTGATGTGTATTCTTGTCTGTGTATGTTGGCCTAGATTTCCTAGGCACGGGTAATTGATTTCGAAATGATGTGCAAGGATACTTTTTTTTTTCGTTTTTTTTTCCTGATATTCTGATGTATTGCTCGTCCGCCTATCGAGCGCCTACTGTTTGTCGTTTCATGGATGAATGAAGAAACTGCTTGAAGCAGCAGCAGCAAAGAAAAAGGATTTCCCATTTAATTAGCGCACTGATTGGAAATTGATTAATAGATTTGTGTGTTAGTTGGGTTGTTTGCCTGGATGTAGTAGCCCACAGCCCACCTTCCTGGGCGAAAATCGCTTGAGTGATTAAGATCTTTTGTTTCCGGAGGAGAAGATAAATATGTATGGTGTGCGTGGGTGGTTGTTGACTGTGGCTACCTTTATTTAGCAGGAGTACCGATGTATCTGTTTCGAAATTCAATATCGTTCGGTGGGTAAATGTGTAGGAATGGCTCCTTGGTTAATGTGGATTAGTTTTGTAATCTGATTAAGGAGTACTTACATCATGTTTGTGGGCATTGTGTGGACGGATTAATAAAAGCGCAATGAAGGTTTGTTACCTGTATGTGGCTGTAAAAAGTTCGCAAATAGATGGGGGTGAACTGGAGCGAAAGTGTACTAAAAGTAGTTTACTGCTTACGCATTAACGCGATGACTGTTCGCAGGATGGGAAGTGTTTTGATGTACCTTCGAAGTAATGCCGGCTGAGGCCATAAATTTGGAGAGCACAACTCAAATTTGCCGATCAAATATCGCTAGGTCCTTCAGATACCGATGGCAACAGGAAACTTCAAGGATTAGTGACGATACCGCCCTCAAATTTTTACTTGAAACCACTGATTGTCATCATAACCACTCCCGCAGACATTAGCATCCTGAAGGTGAGTTATAAATAAACGTCACGGTGCCTAGAATCAACTAGAAAAAATGGAAGACATCTTGATTTGCTGGAGGGTCTACTTGTACAATGCAGGAGTAGCAAGAAGACGGAGTGCGTGTCTGTAGGCCGTTCACTATCCGCCACTTGTGACCCCCACAGTTGCCCGAGCTTAGTCCCTCAACCCGCCCGACTGGTGACTGTGACCACCAGAACAACGTAAAGAGATTGTTTTACCACATGAGTGGAACTCAGCAAGCCCTGGTAGGAGAGGAAATCACATCCGAACCCTGAAATATCTGCTTCTAGAGGGAATAAACTGTCGAAACCTACTGATCCTGACCCAATAGTGGCCTACATACTGACTTGGATGACGCTACACTACGATGTGAACCTTCAGCTCAACCGCTCTCCAATTAGCGGGGTTCTTAGCGCGCTTCAAGGTGGTTAAAATCTCTTCTCTTGACGCCTTCCTCTACTGAGTTGTCTCTCCGGGTCAGATTCGAAGACTCTGCGGGTCGGAGGGTTGGTGTCCATTCGCTCAGCATGTGCTAGCTATCTCAAACGTCCAGTAAGCAGTACTGTTTGTAGGTCGATATCGCTTTACAACTCTCATTCATTGGTGAATCCTTTCCTCTAAAGTCCAGGACGAAAACTAGGACTGGGACAATACTGATTGTATTGTGTTTGTTGTAAATGTTGTGGGCTGTCCATCATTGAACAGCAGTGCGTGGTCCTTAAGAAACCATTGGACCAAAGGCTTCGCCATGCGAGCCCGTAGCAATGCCCCCTATGCGGTTTGTACTGCCTGCACTCCAAGCCCACCAGTGCGTTTTGCGAAGCGCAACAGACCAGCAGGGTAGAGCGTAATCCGAACCTCATACTGCGGAATGGAATTGCTCCTGGTAAAGGGCCTGATTTGTGAAAGAGCAGAACAGTCGCACAGGAAGTGTCCTGCATCGGCCCCTTCAAGGCTCATCTCAAAAAAAAAGCCGAGCCCTTAAGCCTTATGATTCTCAGGTATTCCTGAGTGAGCGTGACGAACCCTGTAATAGCCATCAAGTCACTTCTACGTAGATTAAGCAGAAACCTGACTCTGCCCGCACTGGGTGCATCGATCCACATCTTTGTCCGCCGGCCTGTACCAGGGTTACTATGAGGAATACCGCTTTCCTGGCCACGTGCTCTATGAAGAGATGGATGGAAGGACGGCTCAGAAGAGCAGTCGGAGTTCCTCTCATCGCACGAGATATGCAGACATAGGCATGGTGCTGCAGATTACCGACCTTACGTTTGAGGAAATTCTACGGCACTGCCAAATGATGTTGGTGATCCTTAGAATCTCGGTCTCAATTTGTTCTTTGAAAACAAGCTTAAGGTCTAACGTGACTTCAAGTACTTAACTTCAAAAGCTGAGCACATACAAGAAGGATTCCCATCTCATAGGAGGTAGCTTCCTCCTAGATAAACAGCATCATCTCAGTCTTGGCTGATGGACGAAGACGATTCACGGCATCAAGTCCCGACAATGTTGAGTTCCCGTCGCAATATAATTGTGATTAAGAGTTGAAGACTCCTACTTTGCCTCGACGAGAACTCTCTCTCCAGAAGATGCTCTAAGTTGGACTCATTGAAGAATCCGCAAAGGGGTTCATCTGTTATACCTCGAATTTGCTGTGCCCAAGTAGAAAGCTTCTTACGATACGTAGGTTGTTTTTGCTAAGGCAGATGCATGCTTTGAATCTTTTCTGGTTGAGCATCCCAAAAGCATACCTTTTCTCATACCCAGAGTGTTAGTTCATGTTCTCGCCTTGTCTTCTCTCTACATCTTCCCGACTTCTTCACGTATCGACTTAGAGGACTTATTTAATGGCTTCATGCGAAGTATTATCGAATGCCCTCTCGTTGCCTAGGAAGGCGCAGAGAACTATCTCCTCCGTCTCAAGAGCTCTCTGTATGGTTCCCGTCAGCTGCAATAGAATTCCCTATTCTGCGGAATGGTTTATGTCCAATAAAAGATGTTGCTGATCCTTGTCTTGCCAAGGAGTCTGCTTCTTCGTTACCATCTATTCTGAAGTAACCTGGTTGGTCTTGGCCCAAACACACCTGCCCCTGTGCCCTCTTCAGTTCTCGAGACGTCTGTATACCACTTACTGCTTAAGTTCCTACGAAAGTTTGTGCCGAAGTTAAGTTTCCTTATCCTATCGTCCCTAGGCACTGCTAGAAGGGGAAGTTTCTTGAGAAGTGCATGGCATTCTCCCAAATTGATTCATTTCTCTCTCTCTCTCGGTACCCTCTTTTGCCATCCCTACGATCGTCCTCTTCGTGTTCAGCTACGAGGTGAAGCGGAGTTAACTCGAGGAATACCTCAATGGGCGCAGTTGGACCTTATCTCAAGGCCTTAGTAATGCAGAGGCATTCAAGGCTCTGCACTGTAGTGAGTGTCTTCCTCGTTGTGGCTATTGGTCTCACAATGGCGACGTAGGCTTACATCCATCTTAGAATGCTCGGGCTGAGTCCTCGGGCTCCGAGGGCTCATGGGAGCACGGGTAGCCTCTTTGGATATCTCCACTGCGTGCTTCCTGCACAAGTGTTTACTGTCTATATTTCCCTTCTTTCGGTTTTGGCAGTCCTGCTTCCGATACCCGGATCGGTTTCAGCTTCAGCTACTGCTGTAATTTTTTCCGGGCTTATGTTGGATTTCTATTAGACTCCTTTGTTTAGAGGGTATCTTCAAACTTTCCTCTGGCAATCAGTACTATGTCATCAGCATAGGCTCGAGGGTTGACTTCGATGTTGGTTAACTTTCTAAGCAGTTCATCCACAACTATACTCCACATTAGGGGAGATCGCACTCCTCCTTGTGGGCATCCTGACGACGGAGTCTCAGCTGGTCTCTCTATTCAGGTCTCGTTTAATGGCTTCATGCGAAGCGTTCTCGATTGCCCTCTCCATGTCCACGAATGCGCGATCTCCTCCGTCTAAAGAGCTCTCTGTTGATTTCCGTCAGCTGGAATAGAGCCGTCTCAGTAGATCTGCCTGCTCTGTATGCATTCTGAGGGTAGTGGCAGATGTGATACCGTGGCTGAAAGGAGCTGTTTGCCCAACCGAATCTCCCACAATAGATGACGCCTTCTACGAGTTTATCCCAATCTTCTCCATATGCTCTCGGGTCTCGGTATGTTGGTCACGATTTCTTCATGTCTGTTTGGCATCCCTGGGAAGTGGGTTTCTAAGAGCAGTAATGCTCTCTGTTCTTCATCTTCGGTGTAACTGCCGTCTGGATTTTTGGAAAACGTTCGCACTCCACCTGCTTTAGCCATTTCTCTATGCAGTCTTGCTGCAGCAGGAGGCTCAATTGATGCCCCTGTTGTCGATGGCTTGATGGAGCAATAGCGGATGTCAATAGCATGAGAGTTCGATACCGAGTTGCACGAATCAAAAGACAAATTGATGGCAATGGTGATTCCTAAATCGTACAGGTCCTATATGAGTCCCTTGTTGCCATCCTCATCAATCGAATTTTAATTGGCTCAACCACAAACCCACACGAAAATCGTTGGTACATGCTTCCAGAAATAAATCCTTGCCAGTAACTGTTATTTTCGGAATTCCTTATTAATCTCAAACGATATCCTTAATCGTATTTTCCTTTTAATTAACAAAATACGTGATATTTTCATACCAAAGCGAGGCAAACTGACATTGATTCACAATTAATTATGTAATACGCTGAGGACATCCCTCACACTTTCCTCATCGATATCGATAATCCTGTGTGAGATTCTTACAGGACGTGACATTTTCCAAAGAATCTGCAAAAAAAATTTTTAATTCGTGCGGCATTCATTAATAATTCCGTAAGACGACTCATAGTAGATTGACAAAAACCGATCTGAGACGAGGGGTACACACCCAAAGGAAATACATATCTCCTCGGCTCAATTATCATTCGGATTCAGATACTTTTCGAATTAAAACCAAAAACACTGCGTATAGGGAAGGAGGGATATGCTCTCACCGCTTTGATTGAAAACTGATTGCACAGGCAGTACACAGGAATGGAACCAAAGGAGAATTTGTTATCCCTTCGGGGATCCTGTTTCGTCTGAGAGGATACAGATACCTGTTCTTTCTGTCTCTCCCTCCGGAGGCAACCAAAGGCATTGGGATTAAAATATTTCACGAGAAAAAAAAAACTGTTGAGTCATACTCAAAAGTACCGAAACACCTTCCGACAGTTTGTCGCTTTCAGTTTTTTTTTTTTTTTTTTTAAATCCACTTTGGTTCTGGGACAGTGTATCTCACTGGTAGGCATGACGACTGATTGGTTGTGACTGTCAGACTGTGCGAGCCTATCCAGGGTGATAAGGACTGTAGGAGATGGAAATGGAATTATTATTGGTCCTGGTTTGTGTGTGCATTGTTTTCGGGAGAAATTGGTTTTGATTTGATTAGGAAACGGATAACAAAGTGAAATGGAGAGGAAGTGATGGGATTGGGGTTGCATGCGTAATGAATGCGATAAGAACGGTTGGACTCTGTTGAGAGGTGTCATTGAATATTCCAGCATGAGTCAGAAAATTATGAAAATGATGCACAGGCGATCAAATCAGAAGACGACGTCAAGTCAATTGCCGGACGTAAAGCGATACAGCATCGCTCAAACGTTGAACTTAGTCTAGGATGACACATCAGCTAATGAACATAGGGCCACCTAGGCCCGGCATATGCGATTGCCTCCAAAGCCATGTGTCACCGCTCATCCGATCAATGAACCAGCAACGCAAACTCCTGGTCCCTTAACTAAGGTTCCCCTCGAAACCTCACTTTCTTTTCCCAGAATCCTTTTGGAATGATGACCGTTTTATTCAGAAACGTTCTATGTTGCGCCCCTTACAAGACCGCAGGATCGGATGGTATTTTCCGCGCTTTATTGCAATGGGGTGCAGTCCTTATTGCACCGAGGCTTAGGGTTATACATATACGTTACCTGCCTAGCAATAGGCTACATTGCCGGTAACATGGAGAGAAAAAAATGTAGTGTTTCTTCCAAAACCAGGAAAAGGATTACCACGAAGCGACCGGTCAGCCTAACATCATTTCTGTTGAAAACAATGGAAAGGATTGTGGTGGACCATACGGAGAGAACGGCGCTGCAAGCGTGTCCTTTGAATAGCAATCAACTTGCATACAGAGCTGGCAGGTCTACGAAAATAGCGCTGCACCAGGGATTTACACCGAAGGCACTGCAATGACCAAGGTAATGGACATTGAAGGCGCCTTCGATAAATTATGCTTCGGAAGTCTGAGAGAAGCCTTAGAAGAACGCGGGGTTAACCCATTAGATGGGTGGTAAATACGCTGGAAAATAGAGCGGTAAATATTCAGACGGGGACTTCAAGACTTCGAGGAAGGGATAGCAGTGATTGCCCGCAGGGAGGAGTCTTATCACCTACACTCTCTCCTGAGAAGACTTGAAGAGACTGGCCTAGCATAGGCAGTCATAGCAATAATGGCAAGAGGCAAATTGGTCACAGCAGATACCATGAGGAGTAGTGGAGCGGTGGACAAGGACTATGTGGAAAAGATAGATCCAACCATCTTCACAAGGAAGAAGAGAGATCCGAAATTTGAGCCCTTGACATTTTTTGGATCGGAACTGAAGGTGACCAAGAAGACTAAGTATCTGGGAGTATACCAAGATGCTGATCTAACTTGGAACTATCATGTAGAGGAGAAGATCCGGAAGGCGAATTGGGTGCTTCATCAGTGCAATCTTCGTTAGGGAATCTCGCCGAGGTCAGCATACTGGCTGCATACGAACATAGGTAGACCGATTATGACATATGCGTCAGTTGTATGGTGGCAGAAATCTGTAAGGACAAGTTTCAATAGAGTCCAATGTCTGGCATGTTTAGGGATCGTCGGGGCAATACGAACATCACCAACATGCTCAATGGAAGTGATCCTAGGCATTAAGAAAACGGTGACATTGACGGCACTTTGTCTACACCGGGATGGCAACTGGCACTGGCGCGGTACCATCTACGGACATGGGAAAATCCAGGACACGTGGGGACTGAGGGCAATAAAAAGGCGGACTCTCTAGCAAAGAAAGTTTCAAGTTGGGAGTTCTCTGGTCCGGAATCATTTGCTAAGAGGAATGGTGGAGCACCTGATTAACAACTGAGCCGCGTCAAAATATGAGACAAGGTGGTCAACCGCTGAAGGTTTTGGGGAGGCTAAAATGGCTTTTAAAACGCCAACTGTAAGCACTCATAGACCAGTTCTAAGCGTTATATACAGGTCATGGAAACTTCGGGTATCACCTAAAGAAGTATCTCTAGAGGATGACACCTGTGACCTATGCCTGAAGGAAGTCGAGATGGCACGGCGGCACATATATTGTGTCAATGTTTGGCATTAGCTAGCAGAAGAAGGGAGGTCTTGGGGAGCCACAAACAAATGATAGCGATGACGTGAGGAATCAACTGTGGAGAAACCCAGAGAGTCTTGTGAATGGAAGGAGTTCATGTGGTTACGTACGTTTCTCGCGTCTTACGCTACCCTGAGCTTACTTTCACTTCAGACGGTATTGAGTTTCCAACTTAAGCTTTTCTACCGCTGCGCAATCTACGATTCACAGCCCTGAGTGCACTATGCTCTTCGGCTGATATTGCAGAAGTCCACCTTTGCCGTTGTCACTGCGCTCCCGAAGATCATGGTGTCCTGCTACATATCTGAGTTTTTTGTTGTCGTTTCCTACCTTGGTGCTGAAATCCCTCATTAGATTGATGGTGTCCCGATTACGTATTTAATTGCGGCCACCTGAGGGTGATGCATGCTCTTCTCTGAAATATATCCGCCAGTATCCACCTATGATGAGTCCACGATATGAGGCTTTTTCTTTCAGCAGATTTTCCAGACCAGAGAGCGATAGTGTGCTATCTGTTAGCGATTGGTACTCAGCCCCACTCCACCATCTTACTTCGCTGAATTTCAAAATGTCTATCTTAAGCCGAATGGATTCCCGTTCAAGTTGGAGAAATCGGGAGTTGTGCGGACCGTCCTTTCCAGAACTTCATCACCGTCCGTCCTCGATAGCCATGAATCCTTAACATATACAGTATCAGACCATAACCGAGGCATTTTGCTGCATTTCGGAACATTATCAGTTTTCCGTTTGCGACTGAATGATCCGAGAGCAATCATCCTGTTTTATGCGACAGGATGCTTGCAATTCGTTCTCTCTCGTTTCGAAGAAATTCTTAAACGGCACCACGTTGGGGTGGGAATAGGTCTTACTAACAGCGCCAAAAGGTTGTTATTTGATGAACCAATTCCTATCGTGACTAACTGGAGAGGCTTGTTAGTTGAGGCCGAGGTCCACCCGGAACTGTAGCGCCACCTAAGACAGTGATTTCTATCGTCAGATGCTCCTTATACGACGCATTTATGAATCCTTTACCATTTCGGAAGAAGCAACCTAGGGATGTGTATGTACATAAGTCAAAGCTGTGTCTTCTTGATTGTTGTGTGGCACCGTCCGTTTCCTTCCAGTGCGCTCTGTTTTTCAAATCAACCATCCTCTTGTGGTCGATTGACCTTGCCTTGGCTGCCGTTCTCTGCCGGAATTATGTGTTACAAAGGAGCATAACGTGTTCGTCTACTTGATGGTGATCTTTGCTTTTGGGGCACACTTTATCATTGTATCCACAATCGATTTTTTACTATACTTCCCTAAACCGATTATTTGTTGAAACTACAAGGGACTACCCTTGACCGGAGCTTAAAAAAGTAATTGCTGCAAAGGCGTAAGGACGTAGTACTTATTGTGGAGAATTCCACTCCAAAACGGGGTCGCACTGTATCGAGCGCAGAGATATACTCCTTGATACCGCTGGCAGAGGTAAACAGCAAATTTTAAGCAAAATCCTGTTACTTACAAAAGTTATTAAACAATATGGGTCCTTCAGTGGAACCCATTGGTTGGCCACACAAAATTATTTGCTTGATGCCACAGAGTACCCATTTTATCGACTTTTAGCTTCGACATCACAGCAAATTTAATCATCTCTGCAGCATAACCGTATCTGCTGGTCCTATATTCGTCTCAATTCTAGATTGGATTCAGTAAGAGCGGACCTATAATCGTCCCCGCTCCTATCTAACTTTCTTTTCTAAGTTTGGCAAGCTGGTTATTTTACCAGGGAACCTTTCGTTTGCACAAACTGGTTTTATGAATACAGCTGTCGTGGTAGGAAGTAGGCAGCACATCGTTCAACTGGTATGCTGCTCCATCTAGGTCCCCTATGGACTCGATAGGTATAACGTAAGTCCTCGATATAGACTCCAGTCCGTTGACTTGGGATCATATCTAGTAGAAGCATGTGACAATTTGCCTTGAATGTCGAAGCTTATGTGTTGATGGTCCGGCAGCGAGGAATCCTCAGAAACATGCCATGATGGACTGGCAAGGATGACATTAACTTCAACCGATTTAAATGATACATGAACAAGATAGTCTTTCTCCTCACCGCTGGCAAAGTGCACAGTGATTCCTTATCCTTGCACTCATTCTACACCGAATCCTCACTACAAATTCCTTCTTTTTAAAGGCACCTCGACGAAGATAAAATCCAAAGCCCGCAGGACTCATTAATTTGACCTCGTTCGCACAGAAAAAAGAAAAACCCCGAAATGAAACACAAAACAAACAGCGAAACTTTCCAAATAGAATTTAACCCAATTTCCATTCAACTATTTATCCTTTCTAACCAACGAAACAAACACACACAGGCACACAAGTACACAAGGAAGGGCAAACTTGAAAGCAACATTCTCGACCAGAAACGAAATGAACACAAAAATAATGAGAAAACCTTTCCATCGTCAGCGACAAGTCCTGTGAATAGTTTCATTCTCTTTTCTTTTTTGCTGTCATACTGCTTCGTTTCTCTTTACGTTTCGTCCTTTTCTCATACATAGGTAATTAAATAAATAAAAATGATATCCTTTCTAGCTTCATATATATGTATGTATGTACATATTTCGTTTCACTCTGTTATCCTTTTTAGTTTGCACATAAACATTCATGGTTTATTGGAATGCGCCAGATTGTGTGCGAATGCGAAATGGATCCTTTCTACTGTCCGTTTGATGTTGACTGTGTGTGTGTGTGTGTGTGTGTAAGTGCCCTAGTAATGGCACTGCATTAAAATAATGTGAAAAATCCTTGTGTTTAGGTTTTTTTTTCCTGCGATTTTCGCATCGCTGTCGTTGGTTCTTGTACGCGCGCCCACTAAACAACAGCGCGCAGTCTGACTTTGAGGTGGAATGCATTATCCTTTTGGAAGTTATTTCGCCGGAGAATGACTTTTTGCCGTTTTTTGTGTGAAATTTTTTAAAGTTTTATAGCAAGAAAGGAAAAAGTACCTAAACACACACACAAACAGGACTAACTCTGCGAACAAGGACGACTTTTTTTTTGTTAACCAAGCAAGTGGTCACCTCTGTTGCTGTTGTTTTTGGTCGAAGTTTGTTGATCTACGGGGTAGAGCTTGTTGATTGTTCTCTTCACCATCAAGCAATGTATATCCTTGTGGATGACCAAGGAATGCAAGGATGCAATAGTGACCATATGCAACACCTAACAATTGTATTGTTCGCCCATAAAAGAAGGGCAATCAGGCTACATGCAAAATGGGAGGTCGACGTCAATAAAATTTTAATATGTCCTTACTCCTCGCTTCTGCGGGACTGTAGTCCTTTTCTTTCATTTTTTATTGGTTTTATAATGTTTGCTATCCTGTTTCTTTGAGTTGTATCTCCCGCATTGGGGGACGAAAATAAAAAAAATAAAAAATCAGGATAATGCCAAGGATATCTGGTGTACTGAATACATTTCCTCATTTTTATTTCGAATGCATTTTCTATGTGCTGCTCTGTGTTGTACTGCTGTACAGCACAAGGATGCAATAAACTTTTATGGATTAAACACTGCGCTGGGGAATGTAAAAGGATTTCGGTGTGTGTCGAGGATAAGGATATCATGTTTTCTGTTTTTTTTTATACGCTTTTCGAAGAAATCTTTATCGTGGACAAAGTGGACAACGGTATCCTGGGTATATTGTGTTGCGTTGCTGAAAGGCGATGTGGAAGTGTCCTTCTGTAATTGCATTGCAGTGTATCGCTTTTTCGTGTTTTTATGGGGTGTGTTCGTTGTAGGGTCCTTATTTGGTTTTTTATGAACTGTTTCCCTTTTTTTTATGGATTTATGTTAATCCTACGAGGAGAATTGGCGATGTCGGAGTTCTTTATCCTGATAAAGTGCTCTGGATGGAGATTTTATAGAGCTAAAGCTGCATTCCTTTTGCATATCAATACGGAGATAAGGAAGGATTCCTTTACTTTATTTTGGGCAAATGCAGTAAAGTAGACACCACCGAAAGTAATCACAATGTAATGGGTACTTATCGATTACAAAATCATTTTTCAAAACCAGTATTCAACCAAGCAAATGTGGCATGTAATCAAAGGTTTATGAGGAGTGCGCCGTAGGTCCTTCGAATTCGATCGAGGAAATGTAGAAGACAATGTAAATTACTTAAATTTTGGCGAAGGGATACGTCTTGGATTTATGGCCAAAATAGACATTGTACGAGTACGTTTTGATGACAATATTCTTCCGTCGGTTGCAACAACTCGTAAATGGATGGCCCTTTCATGGATCGCCGAACGGTGGAACATTTGGTTCATAATTCTTTTCGCCAGGAAGCGATAATAGTCAGTGTAGTTGAAGCGTTTGAAATCGGTTGTAAAACTCCATTTTAGCACCGATAAAAAACTTCGAAGATAGACGTTTATCACCGCAAGAAGTAGTGGAGATAACAAACAACCTTGTGGGACACCGCTTTTATTTTGAATTTGTCTGAAAACCTACTTTGAAGCTTGAAAAAGGCCAAGCTTGATCGGAATACCCCACCAGCCAAAGGTATGCTACACAATTCTGTTGGAATGCAAGTCCAAACCGTCGAATTTTGGCACATTTAGGACGCCGCTGGGAATATTCTTTCATCTGTGCTATCCTGACGAGCATGCAGATAGCTTTTGTTATCCATAATTATGTCAAATTCTCGAACTTTCTATATGACTGGACCTATTTTCAACCTTCGCTTAGTTTCAGAACCAGAGGACTCACTTTGGAATAAATTTTTCAATGTTTACAACCAACCTGCAAGTGGCCCACCCTTAACTACTACACGACTTCTCGAAGTTAATAAAACACTGGAGTAGCAGAAATATCTTAGGAGCGCATAGTTCGATGCTTAACTCGGACCCTTTACCTCCCGAGCAGGGCTTCAATATTAGCAAGGAACCGCCTGGTGTTGCTTTGTGCTGCGTCCTACGATGAGCTCCTTGGTAGTAGCATACGCTCTCCAGGTAAAGCGCTCACGTGGTTTTGCTTGTCATGTCTAATACCACGTTGTACTTCCTTTCCTTCACAAGACACTGGACTTCAAGCTCAGACCTCTCTATTGCAGAGGTTGCAGATATGAGGCCCAAAACCAAAAATTATCCTATGGATATATACGGCTATAGTAAGACCTATACTGACGTATGCCTCGTTTGGTGGCAGGCCATTACGAAGGTGGAGAGACTAGGGTGCATTGGTGCTACCAGTCCAATGAAGGCTACACCTACAGCAAGACTGGAGGCTATCTTAAGCTTGCTTCCGCTAGATATTTTCGTACAAGCCTCGACAGCAATCGGTGTCCCATCATTCTATGATCCTGGAAAAATATTTCTAGGCAATGTACCTACTGCGGACTCCACAATACCGCACCTAGATATCAAAAGGTCTTTCTTAAGCACATAGGGAGGAATGGAAAAACGGTCAGCTACCTGTCTCGCAATCCATCTCCATCTACACAGACGGACCTAAGATGGACATAGGTGTAGGATCAGGTACTTTTCCGAACCACTGTACCACAGCAGTGTTTTCCGGAGGTCCTAGCAGTGACAATACCCGCCCGTGAGACTGCGTTGAGGGCAATACCTTGTGAAGTGCTGTCGAGAAGAACTAAAGGTTCTTGAAACACAGCACAAGGTTACGCTCTGTTGTGTCACTGGACATGATGGCAGACAAATTGGCCGAATCTCGACCGTATCAAATAGACTTAGTAAATATCCGGCCTTGAAAACTAAAGCTTGAAGCAGGGGTCAATGCTTTAAGGTAGGCAAACAGCAGATGATCTCAAGAAGTAATTGGCCTTACTTTGACAAAACAAGGACCCACAGGCTTATGCAAAGTATAGGAGTTCCCTTTCTGCCCTGGTGGGAGTCATCACGGGACATGATACCCTGCGGTGCCATATGAAAAAAGTCCGAGAAATGTGGAGATGAAGAAGTTAGTGAGGACACAACCCACTTTCTCTTTCACTGTGCAGCTGTCATCCAACTTACATGCTTCCAAGTACAAACCACTTTGATGACTTGGCAAAGTTCAGCATCTTATCTGTAGGAACGCCAGAGAGCTCTTCAAGGTCGTGGAAGAAGTATTTACCGAGGAATGTTGAAGTCCAGGACAATGGCATAGGAAGTGGGTGGTGTCCTCAGAAACTCCGTAGTCGCCACAGCCTCTGCAAAGTTCTTCTTCCGTCCGGCGCAGTTTCTTCATGTGGTACCGCAGACTATTATGCTCCGTGATGATACCTTCGAGGATAGAAAGGGATCCACTGTTCTTTCCTATAACTCTTCCGGTCCTTGTTCTATCGAAGGACGACCATAATTTTCTTGCTATTTTACACGTTTCCACGGACTTCCATCTTGGGTTCGCCTCTCTAGTGGCTAATTTCCCTGCTTTAAGCTTGAGCTTTCAAGGCGGTATGCTTACAGAGAGATCAGTTGGTTCTAGTAAATCTGTTGAACCTTTCCTAGCTAGTTCATCAGCTTTTTCATTGCCTGGGATACCCTCATGTCCAGGAACCCAGCAGAGCGATACCTTGTGCTGTATTCCAAGAACCTTAAGCTCTTCGCGACAGTATCTCACAAGCTTCGATTTAGCAGTTTGCTTTTATAGCTGCCTGGCTGTCGATGATGAAGGTGATACCATCCTGTGGTCTTGCCCTTACGGCAGACTCACGGACGGCTGTTGTCGCTGCCAAGACCTCTGCTGTTGTCTGGTAGATTAATGGATCTCGGTCTCCCTAGCGATTCAGAGAAGATGCCGGACCCTACGCCGGTGTCCATTTTCGATCCGTCAGTATATATTGCTATGGATCTCTGCTAGGGTAGGCTGCCGTAAAAGGCATGTTAAGGTCCAAGTATGGCGTGATGAAGTCCGTTGTGGGTACATAGCCAAAAAATTCCTGAAGGATGGTCGAATGCCCTCTGTTGCATTTGACTTCCAGTTCGCTGACTGACTGACTCTCAGGGCACTAATGGCTGCTGATGTTATTGTAAAGATGTCTAGCGGTAGCAGGTTGAGAATAGCCTCAAGGCCTGCAGTTGGAGTGGTTCTCATTGCACTGGTGGCACCAATGCACGCTAGTCTTTGAACTTTGGTGAGTGCCATTAGATAGGTGGACTTTTTTAGCGCTGGCCACCATACGAGACAGCCATAAGTCAGTATGGGCGTGGTGAATTACTTCAACCCTGCCTGCTCACATACTCAACCTAACCTAACCTAACAATCATCGTTAAAAATTCTCAAAATTTTCAATTTTTGATTCTACAAATATTTTCTTTCTTTCTTTTCAGGTAAGCTCCTTACCTCTTTGGGTCCAAATCACAGGTTTGCTGCACAAACTTTTTTTGATTTTAAATAATTGTAGCTATGCATGGATAAGCCTGTAGGCCCTCTTAACGAATGCTATAACAACATGAGCCCGGGGATCAAGGGCTACCTTCACTGATATCACTGGACTCCGAACCCTTAAATTAAGGAAAAAAAAATGGAATAAATCGCCTTAGCAACCTCTCCCCAAAGGCTTCAAATAGCTACGAGAGAAAAAGCCCCTAATCTCCTGCCCTCTGGCATCAAACTTCAACTTTCATTTAATGCACCCTGACATTCACCGTAACCACACAGTCCTATTGCGAAAAACCCGAATAAAAAAATCTAAAACTGAATAGAGGAAAGGAAATGCAGAACAAAAAGGGCCAAAAAATGTCCCGAATGAAGGACGAGAGCGAGTGAGCGATACAGACAAAGTTTTTCATATGCGCTTAGTTGTTTTTTTGCCCCAGAGTTAGCTGTGTACTCTCCACTCCATTCTAGAAATAGAAAAAGTTGTTTCGTCCTTCGACAAAACACACAAAACCATTTCCCGTATGAGTCATCCCTGATCCATGGCGCGTATGTACATGTGTTGCTCTGATTTTTTTTACGCGAACTTCTGCCGCAAAAAAATTTTTTTGATTTTCATCGAGGCGCCTCATCCCTTTTGGATTGGAATAATGAAAAACTGTCCTACGTCATCATCAATCTTGCATTTTCCAGGATCACTGAGTGGGCCTGCGATGAGGTGCATCCCATTTTTTGCATCCCATTTGCATGTGTTACAGTCATCGAGTGTCCCGAAAGAGTTTTGCAATTTTTTGTGCCCCACTGACAAAGTTTCAGTTGATAGTGTATATGTGCGTACGTGTGTTGCTTTATTGCGAATCCTGCCAATAAATTGGTCAGTCGATTACGTGTTTTTTTTTTCTCTGTTCCTGAGAACTCTTTTTCCGTTGCCCATCACCCTTTTGGGATTGTATGATGCATTAGAATAAAAAAAAATAAAAGTCAAGAATTTTTCAGGACAAAAAAAAATGGGAACAGAGTTGGAAAGCGCTCGTCCTTGCCGCCAGGGTAACCTTCCCATGAGAGAGCGGATAACATCAGAACCAGCAGAGTTGAAACATCATACAGAGGAGATCCTGTGTGTGAGCGAAAATTGTGTCAAAGTGTAATGTACGTCTGTTGTACTGTTATTTTCTTTCCTTTTTTTTTGTTGTTGTTGTTGGCTGTTGATGGGCTTGTTGGGAGTGCTGCGTGATGTTTTTCGAAAGAGAGATACTCGTATATACATCCTTGTGCTCCCGATCTGAATCCTTTGTGGGAGCAAATTGGGTTTTCAACATTTTCCTTTTTCTTTGCTGTTATTTTTGTTCGTCCGTTTATTTTGCTTTTGTCTTTTGTTTTTGTGTTAAGTCATGAGTTTTCCAATCTTTTGTTTTTCCTGATTTCATCAGGGGGTGCGTGTGTGTGCGGGTGTAGGCAACGATGGTTGGCAGGAGATAATGCCAAATGGATTTAAGATTGTTATAGGATGTGTATGTATCGGTCTGCAGATTTGCCATAATTCGTTTTAATGTGTCAGAGATGTGTGGACTGATTATGTCGGTCATAATGAAAAGAAAATCGTTTCATAATGAGGAAATAATTTCCGAAGACAGGAGTGGATTAAGACGGCCTAGATTCTCGGGCTATTCATACTCCAGGATGTCTCGTAGATATGGTGGTTTGTCCATTATGGGTTATTGCATTGATGGCCGCGAATGTGGGTCAGATTTTGAATAGATTGAGGAATATAGGAGGAAATAGGCTGGAGAGCTATAAATGCTTTGATACTGCGACAAGCTTTAGGCATGTTTTGTGCTGGGTGTAGGTCAAACCACAGTCCACCAAAGTGTACATTCGGGTAAAAGAGGTCAGTAATGCTCTGAAAGACTGTTCAAGGAGTCGCCATAGAACTGGAGGTAGTCGTAGCCTGCTTCCGCATGCGGTGAAGGATATGCATAGTTCTCCAGTGGTTTCGGTCTAGATCTCCCTGCTTTTGCAGAAGGGCTCGGAAAGCGGCCACCATCTTACAAATGGAGTCCGGTTATCGATCATAAAACAGTGGTTCCTACACCTATTCTGGCGCTGATACCTTTGGGCACAACCATCAACTTGAACACTGGTTTCAAGGCACATCCTTACACATTTTCTCTGACGGTCAAGTAGCGCGTTAGATGTAGGACAATCGTAAGGTATCTAAGCAAAGAAATTGCTGACGAGCTGGCAAGACAAGAATCCCTAAAGAATCCCATAGAATCTGCGTTGTTTTGTGGCTTCTCAGACTACAAATATCGAACAAGATATGGAGAGAGAGACTTGAAAGGCACGCAAGTGATCCGTTGTACCGTGATACCTAGCCCAAGAAGGAGAACACAGAGTCAAACTTCTACGAAAAGTAAAATTTAGACCGGGACCGGGTTTACTACTATGCTACTGCAGTTAGGTTCGCTGTTTTAATCCCAGGAAAAAAAAGACAGAATTGGTTTAAGGTCCCTGCTCTTGCGAATGTCCAAGAAGATTGACTGTCAAAAGAAATTTGTAAGTTACCCCAGACTTTCGCTGGAATCGTCAGATTCCTGAAGCTGCAAAGTGGCGCTAGGTGCCTCGGATTCCCCCAAAGGGTGTCCTGCAGACTTGGCTACAATCCATCGACAACACATTCGCCGTTTTCCTTATTCCTCCCTGATCCAGTAGAAAGCGCGTTTTAAGGTCTTCGTATGTGGACGCCAAGGAATAAAAAATTATTGTTCAATGCTTTGCTGTTCCATTCAAGGGTTTACTGCAAGAAGCACCTCACCTCATGTGCCCCGCTTTTAAGGAACAACCTTCCACTGAATGCAAGCCTTTGCTGCCGAAACTGTATCCCAGAGTTGATCATCGCAATGATTGTACTCTGCGACTGCAGTTTCGTGGTCATTGACAGTCCTTTCAAGTACGAATTGTCAGTGAGGAAAAAGGAGTTTTTTTTTTTGCAGGGAACCTGCTCTATGGCCTGTGGACTACGGATGGACTAGTGATGGAACTTTTTAAGGGACGCCCATTCACCACATTTTGTAGACGAATAATGCACTGGCTTGAGACTCTTTTGCAGAAGGGTACTCACTACGTGAGCTTACACTTCGTAGTAGCAGTTCCATCTGCTTCCACTATGGCTATGACCTTTAGACAGCAGAGCACATACTTTTTATAGATTTCGTGCCTAGATAACCCCACCGGAAAAAGGCTTTCTACCAGAAAGGCGAACATCAAGTGGTCACTCGTTTCCATAGAGAGACAGACGAGGCTTGATTTTCCGGTGGGGATCTATGGGAGGCAAGAGATTGATCGGTACCTTCTTCTATGAGCTTCTCCCCACCACCAAAGTGGGACTGTGTTCGGCCTTCCTTCCTCATTTTCCTCTGTCATGGACACAGAGTCAGAGGTTCCTTAAAGTGTACCATATGAGAAGCCAGCTCAGCTTTATTGGCTTTCCATTATCGTCACCCCTTTGATCAACTACCTGTGGATCGTGAATCAAATTAGAAGCAAAGCTTCCGAAAATTGTCAAGTCAACCTCTCGATAGAGCTTGTCGGAGTGAAACCTTCACGGGTCTTTGGAAACAAGTATACCTTCGATGAATGGTATTCGAATAGACTGCGGTGGGATTATCGGCCTCACAAGTACAGCCTACAGTAGCTATATCCTTTCGCTTTGCTGACATGCTATAAGCTTAACTAGTTTAACGTCACAGTCGAAAGGGATTTTCGACATTTAAGCCGTCCTTCCACAACATGGCAGCTGAACCCAGTGGCAGCGAACACAGATTGTGGCGCTGATGGCCAAAACAGAGTCTTAGACAGTTTTAGCTCGATTTTTAGGGACAGTTTGTCTTCTATTACTCATCTCTGGCTTCGATCTTTGACTCCTGAGCCGTCCCTCCACGGCATGGCAGCTGAACCCAGTAGCAACAAACACGGATTGTGGCGCTGTTGGTCTAAGCAAAGTCTTGGACAGTTTAAGATCGATTTTTAGGGACAGTTTGTCTTCTATTACTCATCTCTGGCTTCGATCTTTGACTCCTGAGCCGTCTCTCCACGGCATGGCAGCTGAACCCAGTAGCAACGACCACGGATTGTGGCACTGTTGGTCTAAGCAAAGTCTTGGACAGTTTAAGCTCGATTTTTAGGGACAGTTTGTCTTCTATTACTCATCTCTGGCTTCGATCTTTGACTCCTGAGCCGTCCCTCCACGGCATGGCAGCTGAACCCAGTAGCAACAAACACGGATTGTGGCGCTGTTGGTCTAAGCAAAGTCTTGGACAGTTTAAGATCGATTTTTAGGGACAGTTTGTCTTCTATTACTCATCTCTGGCTTCGATCTTTGACTCCTGAGCCGTCTCTCCACGGCATGGCAGCTGAACCCAGTAGCAACGACCACGGATTGTGGCACTGTTGGTCTAAGCAAAGTCTTGGACAGTTTAAGCTCGATTTTTAGGGACAGTTTGTCTTCTATTACTCATCTCTGGCTTCGATCTTTGACTCCTGAGCCGTCCCTCCACGGCATGGCAGCTGAACCCAGTAGCAACAAACACGGATTGTGGCGCTGTTGCCCAAAACAGAGTCTTACACAGTTTTAGCTCGATTTTTAGGGACAGTTTGTCTTCTATTACTCATCTCTGGCTTCGATCTTTGACTCCTGAGCCGTCCCTCCACGGCATGGCAGCTGAACCCAGTAGCAACAAACACGGATTGTGGCGCTGTTGGTCTAAGCAAAGTCTTGGACAGTTTAAGCTCGATTTTTAGGAACAGTTTGTCTTCTACTACTCATCTCTGGCTTCGATCTTCGACTCCTAAGCCGTCCCTCCACGGTATGGCAGCTAAATGGAATGGCATCGAGCTAGATGGTGGCACCATCGGCCAAGAGAAAGTGTCAGATGAATAAATTTGTTGATCTACACTTTCCTTGGGCTCAACAGCTTTTAAGTTCGATTTTTAAGGACATTTTGTCTTCTATTACTCATCTCTGGCTTCGATCTTTGGCTCCTAAGCCGTCCCTCCACGGCATGGCAGCTGAACCCAGTGGCAACAAACACGGATTGTGGCGCTGTTGGTCTAAGCAAAGTCTTGGACAGTTTAAGCTCGATTTTTAGGGACAGTTTGTCTTCTATTACTCATCTCTGGCTTCGATCTTTGACTCCTGAGCCGTCCCTCCACGGCATGGCAGCTGAACCCAGTAGCAACGACCACGGATTGTGGCACTGTTGGTCTAAGCAAAGTCTTGGACAGTTTAAGCTCGATTTTTAGGGACAGATTGTCTTCTACAACTCACCTCTGGCTTCGATCTTTGGCTCCTAAGCCGTCCCTCCACGGCATGGCAGCTGAACCCAGTGGCAACAAACACGGATTGTGGCGCTGTTGGTCTAAGCAAAGTCTTGGACAGTTTAAGCTCGATTTTTAGGGACAGTTTGTCTTCTATTACTCATCTCTGGCTTCGATCTTTGACTCCTGAGCCGTCCCTCCACGGCATGGCAGCTGAACCCAGTAGCAACGACCACGGATTGTGGCACTGTTGGTCTAAGCAAAGTCTTGGACAGTTTAAGCTCGATTTTTAGGGACAGATTGTCTTCTACAACTCACCTCTGGCTTCGATCTTTGGCTCCTAAGCCGTCCCTCCACGGCATGGCAGCTGAACCCAGTGGCAACAAACACGGATTGTGGCGCTGTTGGTCTAAGCAAAGTCTTGGACAGTTTAAGCTCGATTTTTAGGGACAGTTTGTCTTCTATTACTCATCTCTGGCTTCGATCTTTGACTCCTGAGCCGTCCCTCCACGGCATGGCAGCTGAACCCAGTAGCAACGACCACGGATTGTGGCACTGTTGGTCTAAGCAAAGTCTTGGACAGTTTAAGCTCGATTTTTAGGGACAGATTGTCTTCTACAACTCACCTCTGGCTTCGATCTTTGGCTCCTAAGCCGTCCCTCCACGGCATGGCAGCTGAACCCAGTGGCAACAAACACGGATTGTGGCGCTGTTGGTCTAAGCAAAGTCTTGGACAGTTTAAGCTCGATTTTTAGGGACAGTTTGTCTTCTATTACTCATCTCTGGCTTCGATCTTTGACTCCTGAGCCGTCCCTCCACGGCAGGGCAGCCAAATGGAATGGCATCGAGCACGATGGTGGCACCATTGGCCAAGAAAAGTGTCAGATGAATAAATTTGTTGATCTACACTTTCCTTGGGCTCAACAGCTTTTAAGTTCGATTTTTGAGGACATTTTGTCTTCTATCTGTCTCTATGTATTCTTTGGAAAAATTCTACAAACAAAAGGTAAATTCCCATCGTATCTACAAAGGGCTATGTAAGTGCCTTCACCGTGCCAAAGTGTGCCATCAAAGAGGCAGAGTGCCAGCGATAAATTCCCCCGATTTGCATATGCGTTAGGCATTCACAAAGCATCTACAACTAGATGTGGGAATTTCCAAAATATTTATTTATTCAATCGGCAAATTAGGTCGGATCCCCGTGGCCATAACTACCCGCCCTTGGTACGGGTAACTATCCATCAATAACGTTCCGCCCGATGAACCTGAAATACTAAAATTTACGATAAAAAATGCAAATCTATCCACGTTCCATTTGTCAGAGATAAACATTTTATTGCGGGGGGGGGGGGGGGGGGGGGGGGGGGGGAATTATAAATTCCCAATTTATTCACTCATTTATCCATTCAGGATACCACCGGGAGCCAACCAACCAACCACTACTCTATGCCGAAGGCTGAGTCGTCCTTCCTTCTCCTTCCTTCGAGTGTAAACTTTGCATATTAAATAATTTATTTAGAATCATTCAACTGAAACCCAAATATTCATCACTCTGCCTGATTGTAACAGGATACAAATCCGATCCCTAAAATGCCACTCCCCCCCCATCCCACGGTCCTCTCTGTCGTCTTTACCAGTACCAGCAGTCCCTGTCATCAATTCAATTCCATTAATGTACTCAATTTAGTAAAGACTATGGTGGAACTGAAGGGTGTTGAAGTGCTACCCAATGCGCTCTCCAGAACCCGGCCGCCAAACACCCTCGCCATCGCCACCCCCAACCATTCACCCACGAAAAATTTATATATATTCACTCAGATTCCAATTCATGGAGTCAAGTGGTAAATTAAAGCAAATGTTTGAGTAGGGGATTGAAATTCACCCCCCTCCTCATGCCTCCATAACGTGGGTGGGGGGTGGACGGGGGTTGGTTGGTGGTAATGGTTACAAAAACTCGAATTCCGATTTAAATAATTTCCCCCTGCGAAACCCTTTTCAGATACATTACGCCGGGGGGGAGTGGTGGGTCCCTCTCCCGCTCCCTGTTGTTGATGTAATGTAGACACACTCGGAACATTGTGTTTACTTGTTTGCTTAGAACATCGATCCTACTTTGCTCCTGGTTAAGGCTGCCTGCCGGCATGGGTGCGCTTCGCTGTTGTTTGTGTACAAACGCGTGTGTATGTGCGCGTATTTGTTTTGAAAGTTTCCATTTCTTCGAAAAATAATAGAAAATCGATGATACTCGCATAATTTGCACCATATTGAGAGTTTTTCTATGTTTTTTTTTTTTCTCCAAATGGAGAATGTTGCTGGTCGATCTCCCCACGGGTTTTTGAAAAGTTTATTAAATGCCGGCTGGCCAACATCCGAATGCCATAAATCCCTATTTTAAGGATAAACTCTCAGAATGATGGTTGGAGGAGGGTTTGGCCATGGATAACATGGGGAAAGTGGCTTAACCAACCGACCGACCCGAGGAGAGAGTCAAAAAGTCCTGAATTTTATTATAGAAATATCTCGTATCTCGTATCTCGTGGATGTTTAAAATTGTTTGACCACTTCGGCTCGGGGATGGACTTTTGAAATGTTATCCGGAGCTGTCTTTGGGGGATTTTCAAAGAAAGTTTTAAGGAGAATTGATCATTGATGACGACGAACACGTAGTTGATTTTGGAGGGAACATGGAGGCGTGGAGGTGGAGGTTGAGATGAACTCAAGTGTTTTGGCAGCTTGTGGATTAAATTTTCATTATGAAATATCTAAGGCTGAGTGTGAGATGGTTTATTAGCTAAAATATACTCAGGGGAGGTCTGAGGTGGAGTAAATTTTCATGATGTGTACGAAAGTTGTGAAACTTTTTTGTTAATTCGGGAGAGGACTAGAAGTCTTATCGTCTTGGATTGTGGTTTTCGACATTTAGGTCAGTCAAGACCAACGGACGACTGAATAACTTGGAAGAAAGTTAGGCGTATAAATAACAATTCGGATAAACCATATTCTATAAACTGAAATGAAGGCGGTACACATGCCCATGTTCTCTTAATTTACTCACTCACTTGTTTAGGTCCTCCGACCCCTCGTCGGACATAGGGCGTCAACAACGCCTTTGCGCCATCGTGTTTGGATTTCTGCAAAGCGCTTGAGCTCCCTCCAAGTTATCCCCAATGATCTTGATTCAGCTTCGAGTGTCCTTCTCTGTCTGCCTAGAGCGGCCCACTCGTCTGCCTGATTGGGTAAGTCGATTCCATTGCATGGCGTACTTGGCAATGGAACTGTCTTTGCGTCGTAGGGTGTGACCACTTTCTCCTCCGAATTTTACACGTCTATTGGCTCCTGGCCCATTATCGCGTATAGTTAGTCGTTCGATATACGGTTCGGCCAGAATAACCTTAGAGTATTGCGAAGACATCCCGTTATGAAGATTTGCAACTTCCCTGTGGTCACTTTCAAGGTCCTACACCCATAAAGTAGCACTGATTCCACGGTTGATCGGAACGGTCTCAGCTTAACAGCATAGCATACCGAACGCAACCTTTGCTTTACGAATTCTGCTGTCCACATCCAGTTCAGTACCACCTTCTTCCGAGACAATACTTCCTAACTATAGAAAGCTGCTTACTTTCTCGACTTGCTGTCCGGCAATGTTGGGTTGAGCCATTTCAAATTCCATTATCCTTTGTGCGAGCAGGCATATCTACGTCGTCAGCGTAGTCAAGAGGTTTGAGATATGATGTCATAGTCCATCTCAGTCTCATGTTTCCTCCAGACAGAGCTAACCGGATCAAATCCCTGATTACTACAAGAAATAGTAGTGACGAAAGAATGCATCCTTGTGGGACTCCGCTGCGGACTTCAAATTCCTCTAACACCTTACCGTTCTGTTCGACAAGATATTTACCGCCATCATAGTGACGATTTTCTCTGGTATACCTCTCCTGTACAAGGGTTGCAAGGTGTTGAGGAAAGCCTGCCTGTTCGTTATCGAGCGTTGAATCCAGATGTTCTCTCACTCGGTCCAGAACTCTCCAGTTTCTGCATTCCTTCAGGTTTCTCTTCTTGGGCAGCTTAACAATCTTTCCCCTCTTCCAAGGAAGGCCTCTGTTTCCCATGCTCTCCTTATTAAGGGCTGTAGGATTTCCGTCGGGAAGATGGGTGCGGCTTGGAAGAGTTCCGCCAAGATACTGTCTGCCAATTGCCTTGTATTTCTTCAGGGCCCTTATCGCAGACGATATTTCAGCGTTACTGAGGGGGGAGGGGCGAATACGGGAATTTGTTGTTGCGAAAGGCGCACCTAATTTGTGTCCAACTCACTGTAGCCAGAGTGGTTAAGAACTGCTACAAACTGTTCCGCCATCTGGCAGGCTGTTCCTCATTCAAAGTCGGCCCTTTTACTAGATGTTGCTTGGAACTTTGACCACCAACGTAATACTATGGACGGTCCCGCTGTAATTACACTTGTCTCGTCTTACCGAACTTCTATTTCGAGGAGCTCTACTCCTGAAGCTGCTGCAATGCTTTGCTTTGAGTCCAATACGTCTCCAGGTGTCTGTTGTCACCCATGTGCTTTGGCTTTTTCGTCTTCTATGTCAATCGTTTAAGTAACAACAGTCCCTAAAAAGGTCAAAAGCACGTCAGATTGGAGCTGCATGGTGGCTAAGATACATGTCCACAAACCGAAATCCAAATCGTCTAATGCGAGCCACGAAAATCAGTTGTCAGACAATACTCACTTTGTAAATACTTTTTAAATATTTTTCAACACTTGTCAAAAATAAGATGATACATTTCTTATTGCGCAGACTTGTGGTAATATATCTGTTAGAACTTCAAGCACATTAGCATCACCAGCGCGGAAATAAGAAGCACTTCGAAAAGAAACTAACTGGTGGCTCGCCTTTTATTGTGCCCGGCGTTAGTTTATTGCGGTGCTCTTGATATGGCTGGTCAATGTATTTTTGGACATAGGCCGTTAACTTTACTTACTTAACTATTTAATAGACGTGATAAGTCTCTGTCTTGTACAGTCTTCAGGCACAAATGGGAATGCAGTCCTTCTACGCATTTTAAGCTTGCAAACTAGGATTCGTAAAATCTCTCTTGGCTTAAGCAAGCGATATTGTGTACTTGCTTGATGTAAAGAAGTCAATGTATTCGTCAGCACTTGGGTATTACCCTGGAGCCACATTTTTTTAAAACAAGAGACCATAGAATCTAGAACACATTCACAACTGCCCCATGGCGTAAAGGAACTCCCATTAAACGTTTTTAAGCGACGTAGCCCAAGGAGGAGTACATACATATACCTTTGTCCTATGGAAATGTGGGACGTGGCAGCCAATGTGTCGATCTACTGGTAGTCTCCCATCGAGACAAAATGGAGGCATGGCCGTATAGGCTCAATGACCATAATCGACCTTCTTTCAGTCTTACCGCCGTTTTGGCACCACCTGCATTGGTTATTGCAATCCCCACTTCCATAGCGTCAGTCGCGCTCCATCGTTCTCCGCCGGTTGAGTCTACTTTATGAGCTTAAGAGGGACTTCTCCCGCTCCATAGCACGGTCTTAACTGCTTGTTCTCCAGAAGTGAGGCCGGAGTTTCATGCATGAGGATGTTGAATCCCTTGGTCCCAATCTTCATCTTTTCCTCTCCGACGACCTCCCAGGTCTTCGTATTAATAGAAGTGTTTTGGGCCTTCAGGAAGTCTTGGATCTCGGTTTTGTTCACACCCCAGTCAGGAACACAGAGCATTCTCTTCGATGTGGTGGGGATCTTCGCTGGGGGTACTGCTTGCAATGCAGCCCCCTCCCAGATTTTAACACCGCGAACTGTGGCCTTCGCGAATTCAAACGATAACTGGTCCTTGCAGTCTTTCAGGGTGAGTCCACGCCGTCACTTTGCTCTCTCGAAAGTGGGCGCGGTTGTCCCAGTATTCTTTCGAATACCGTCAAAGACTGCTTCATCTGAGCGCGTTCTAGGGAATACTGGCCGGTGGGTTTTCCGAAGTCGACCACAGCAAGCTGCAGTGAGCCACGGATCGCCCCCCTGTAGGCCATCTCCGTATCAGCCTTCGACCTTTTGGGGCGATTCTTTATGTCCTCCGAGGATCTGAACCTCTGCGACACGAAGTCCTCCCTCCAGGTCTCAGCCATCCTACGTTGACGCTCAGCGGCTCTCGAGGTTTCTAGCCTTTCAACCACATGGTCTGCCTTATCAGCACCGGCCCTGTTGGTGGTTTTGCCACTTTTCTTGCCTTGCGGGTGGCACTGGTTTCAGCAGCTCTGTTAAGATACAGGCCTCGTCAGAGCGTTTTTTGCTATTACATCAATAGCCCAGGCCAGGGAGTTCTTCTCCATTTCGGATAGGGAAGAGGGATCCCCCGCGTCCGTGATAATTTTGATATGCGTCGCTCTACGAAACAACCGCCGTCTCATCTGCCCTGGGGAGACTTTCTTCCCTGTCTTCGATTTCCGGGGACTCCTGGGTGGATCTGCCAATAGCTGCTCCTCGAATTCTATAGAGGAACTACCTGCCGATGGTCGCTGCAGCTCAGCCAGTGCTGGTGCGCTCACGAGTAGCGTGTCTGTCTCCAGACTGGTTTTGTCGTTTGTTTGTTTGCTGGAAAACAATGTACGCCCCGCCAGAGCCGCCATACCGGGGTAAGGCATTTCTTTTTCACAGACCTCGGCAGGGCATCTGTGAGAGCTCGTTAGTGGTTGGTAATATTCCTCCAACCTTTCATCTTTCGGAACGGGTTTGGTTGCTCACTCCACCGGTAGAATTGGGGAGATTATCTCTTAGTTTTGGGACCTCGGAGTGTCAGGAGTTATTCAGCACACGCCGACATAGTTCCGTGAAACCTTTAGTCCTTCTTAAGCCCCAGCATCGCCCCGGGGTCTATAGCCACTGATTCCATCAAAAGATTTCCTCTACTGTCGCCAGTAAGAGTCCAACTTCGCACTTGCATTTTGGGCACTACTTGCAGTGAATCCACATTAACCTTAGTATGATTATAAGGCTTCATCCCTTTGTTATGTAAATGGACCTAGACTCAAGAACGGGGTCCGAAAAATTGCACTTTGAAGTGCGATAGAGCAAGTAAAGATTTGTGGGTTGTGGATCCGGAAATGATTGTTCCAGCTTCACCATCTAGATACCTCTTGTTCAAGGGAAAAAATAATTATGTATAAGAATTCAGTCCAAAGATCTGGAGGCTGATGACGTCGCACTCTAGCCATGGGTCATAAATTTTTACCCAGCGTTGGTCCCCTTCTGCAGATTTCCTGATAGCATTTTAGAGCTGCAAAGATACCTTCTGCTGACGTTCCTAATCTCAAGCAATTACCTAAACAGTAGATTCGACTGTACCGGTAGACTGCCTTGACTCCACTCATATACCACCGCATGGCTTCATTACAAGTCTCCTAATCCACCAACAATCCCGTTTGCTAATCTGCAACACAATTCGCTCAACAGACAAACAAAGACCACAAACAGACACACTTTGAACAATCAGCAAAAATTAGTGGCACGGGACTCATCACTGTTACTTCACGCTCTGTCATCTTCACGGTCTGATATTTTTCACCTATCCATCCCGCCGACTACGAGTATCTTTCACTCATTTTCCTCTTCCAATCAAAGGCAATCAAAGAAAACTACAACAACAACAAAAAAAAACTCGAACAAAGGCATAGAAAATCTGCGATAAATAACGACCGACACTGCGTGGATTAGAATTCACTTTCGCCAAAGTCCCCGATGGTCAAGCAACAAGTAATCGCAATTAGTCTCAGTACACCCCCACCCCAGTCCCTTTCCGCACTCAGTAACACATAAATCCAAAATGTACGAGTGTTAGATACTCGCTTTTAGATTTTATTTCGTTGGATTAATTGCTCCTGCTCCAATGAGTGTTCAGAGAGCAATATAACTCTTCTTCGGGTGGGTGGAGACGGCAGTGAAAGTGTCCATATACGGGGGTGGGTACAAAGGAGGGTTAATCGACCACCCAGTTGGCTACTTTTCCCAATGTTGCATCCACCACAAAAGATACTCACGAGAGTGTAATAAACTTTCAATAATGGAGCCCCCGCGCCACACACTAAATGTTGTATTCTTATGACCAGGATCAGAGGCACTTTGGTCATTAAACCAAAAATCATAAAATTTTCCACTCCCAGTCCGGGAAAAATATTTAGGAAGCCCTAACTAGATTCTTAGATCGAGAAAGGGGTGTGCCAAGATACGCAGATACGTAGATACAACAAAACTTTCTACGTTCGAACGGCAAGCAATTCACTAATCGCCTCGGTTACACGCTCCACTTCAGATTATTGCTGCTAATATTGCAAAATACAATTTCTCGCAAGCAAATTACCAGAGAGACAGAGATACGCTTACCAGGGCTATAGATACAGATACTTGTAGCCGTTTTCGGTTTGGGATGTGTGTAAACATCTACGACTTCCTGTTTGCCATTTGACAACGGATACCCGAACACATCGTCATCGTGTCGTTGTCGTTGTAGTTGGCACTGAATCGATAGCGAAATTGGTTCATTTACCAGGAATCGCACATGAGTAAGCACCCACACCAATCCACCCCACCCCATCCCACCCACTATCCACTCTCAGCCGCTTTCACACACAAAGCCTAGCAACGTGGAGGAGCAGTATCTTTAGGGTTAACACCCATCTTCGTCGTCGTCGTGTATGGAAGGAAAAATCGATAAAGATTTCCCGGTGCCTACCTTAGTGGGGTAGCTATACACGTACCTCGTCGTCGACTCACATTACGACACCGATAATTCTTCGGCTCATTAATCGAGAGCTTGTGTGTCGAAACGTTCCGAATCGAATCGAAGGTGAACGAATGGAGGAAATGATTGCAGAGGAAGTCGTCGTATTGGGTGCTAGGAGGGGGTTGAAAGGTATTCAGCTATCTATCGGTAGATGCTTTGCAATTTGGGCACCATTTGGCATCTCGTAGAATGGGAGACTATCACAGTTTCCTCTTGGTATCCCATGGATAAACGTAAATCATAGACAGTGAGGTGTATGACCGATGGGACATTTCCTTTCTCGTAGGATCTGCCACAGCAGAGATTTGAGAGAATTTCTAGGATACATGCGGTAACAAATTGACTTACAAGTTGAGCATTCCAGTGACATACATCGGTGCCTGGTGATTATCGGGAATTTAAGGGTTTTAGGGTAACTCTTCCACCACCTTCCCCTTCGAAGGGAGAGATGCTGTTTGTAGGCCTTTTTCACAAAAACGGGGTACGGATGAGGCTGATGACATTGGATACAGGGTTGACATTTAAATTTGATTAAATCCATCGATTTGATTGTTTCTTGTTCTCTGGGGTCGGTGATTTATGTCCTGAAGTCAGTGTGATATAGGACAGTCGTAAAACTCTCTGCAGTGGTCGATTTTTCATTTAATTCAATTAAGGATTTGGGACCAAGGTTGGGGCGCATTTGAGGGAGATATTCACATGCAAGCTGACGGTAGTCTGTTTTGTGTTTTTCAAAAGTGAACAAATTTGCATATATCGATCCAGTTGAGTTGGAGAATGTATCTTTGGCTTTTTAAATGCGTTGTTGACGTCTATCGGAGAGGATTTTACCTTTTTTGTGGCTCAGTAGCGATATAGAAGCCATGTGCGCTACCCCTGGTTGTGATCCTGGATAGCAAAATAATGCGGCTTAGGCGAAATCTAAGGGCAGCGAGTTGGCACGTTGGAGGTATGAGTGGTCGCAGCTAAGAGCTGGAAGAGATGATGGGTAGAAGGCGAGTGGACGGGAAGGGCGCGTTCCTTGGACATTAGGACAAAAGCCTACAAGATGCTCTACTACGGAACCGAACAGCGTAGGAACGGAATCTGTATCATTTTTGCGGCAGAGCTAGATACTATTGACCATTCCGAGGCCCAGCGACCGCGTTTAGGTTAGGTTAGAGAGAGAAAAGCCTCCTGCAGCACTCAGGTCAGTGTTCACCCATTGTGTTACCCATACGAGGGAAAGGTGTTCCCCATTGAAACCCTGTGAATGTCTAATCTACCCTACTCTAATTACCTACTCACTTTGATGACATGACAAAGTTCAGCACCTTGTCTGTGGGTACGCCAGAGAGCGTATCAAGGTTATAGAAGAAGTATTTACCGAGGAATTTGTTTCAGGAATGTTTGAGTCCAGGACAGTGGCAGAGGAAGTGGGTGGTGTCCTCAAAAACTCCCACGTCGCTACGTCCGGCGGAGTTTCTTCATGTGGTACAGCAGACTATTATGCCCCGTGATGATGCCTTCGAGGATAGAAAGGGAGCCTCTATTCTTTCGTATAAGTCTCTCGGTCCTTGTTCTATTGAAAGACGGCCATAGACTTCCATGGACTTCCATCTTAGGTTCGCCTCTCTAGTGGCTAAATTCTCTGCTTCAAGCTTGAGCTTGCAAGGCGGTATGCTTACAGAGAGATCAGTTGGTTCTAGTAAATCTGTTGAACCTTTCCTAGCTTGTTCATCAGCTTTTTCATTGCCTGGGATACCCTCATGTCCAGGAACCCAGCAGAGCGATTCCTTGTGCTGTATTCCTAGAACCTTAAGCTCTTCGCGACAGTATCTCACAAGCTTCGATTTAGCAGTTTGCTTTTATAGCTGCCTGGCTGTCGATAATGAAGGTGATACCATCCTCTGGTCTTGCCCTTACGGCAGCCTCACGGGCGGCTACTGCCGCTGCCAAGAGCTCTGCTGTTGTCTGGTAGTTTAATGGATCTTGATATCCCTAGCGATTCAGAGAAGATGCCGGACCCTGCACCAGTGACCATTTGCGATCCATCAGTATATATTGCTATGGATCTCTGCTAGGGTAGGCTGCCGTAAAAGGCATGTTAAGGTCCAAGTATGGCGTGATGTAGCCCGTTGTGGGTACATAGACGAAAAATTCTTGAAGGATGGTCGAATGCCCTCTGTTGCATTTGACTTCCAGTTCGCTGACTGACTGACTCTCAGGGCACTAATGGCTGCTGATGTTTTTGTACAGATGTCTAGCGGAAGCAGGTTGACAATAGCCTCAAGGCCTGCGGCTGGAGCTGTTCTTATTCCCCTGGTGGCACCAATGCGTGCTAGTCTTTGAACTTTGGTGATTGCCATTAGATAGGTGTGGACTTTCTTGGCGCTGGCCACCATACGAGGCTGCCTTAAGTCAATATGGGTCTAATAATAGCTGTGTACATCCAGAGTATTATTCTTGGAGAAGGTCCCCAGGTCTTCCCACCACGTCGTCTGCATGCGCGATGATTTTCACGCCGAATTTTTCAAGCTGCTGTAGGGCCTCGTTCAAGACGAAACACTTCTGGTGAAGACATCCTGAGTAGCTATGTGCTTACTTACTTACATAGGTCCTCTGACTCCTCGTGGGGCATCGGGCGTCAACAACGTGGTCGGAGTTCTGCAACGCGCTTGAGCTCCGTCCAAGTCCTACTCAATATCTAGATCCCTCCTCGACTGTCCTTCTCCATGTCTGCCTAGGACGGCCCACTCGTTTGCCTGATTGGGTACATTGATTCGATGGCATGGCGTACTCCGCAATGGAACTGTCTTTGCGTCGTAGGGTGTAACCACTTTCTCCTCCGCATTTTACACGTCTATTGGCTCCTGACCCGTTATCGCGTATAGTTAGTCGTTCGATATACGGTTCGGGCAGAAGATCCTTAGAGTATTGCGAAGACATCTCTTTATGAAGGTTTGCAGCTTCCCTGTGGTCACTTTCAAGGTCCTACACCCATAAAGTAGCACTGATTCCACGGTTGATCGGAACGGTCTCAGCTTAACAGCATAGCATACCGAACGCAACCTTTGCTTTACGAATTCTGCTGTCCACATCCAGTTCAGTACCACCTTCTTCCGAGACCATACTTCCTCGCTATAGAAAGCTGCTTACTTTCTCGACTTGCTGTCCGGCAATGTTAAGTTGAGCGGTGCGGTGTTTTCTTGGGAAGTTGAAGTGCTTAGGGGCCTAATTTGTTCACCTCTGATTCCAGATTATGGGCCATCTGATGCAGGTCCATTATCCTTTGTGCGAGCAGGCATATCTACGTCGCCAGCGTAGTCAAGAGGTTTGAGATATGATGTCATAGTCCATCTCAGTCTCATGTTTCCTCCAGACAGAGCTAACCGGATCAAATCCCTGATTACTACAAGAAATAGTAGTGGCGAAAGAATGCATCCTTGTGGGACTCCGCTGTGGACTTCAAATTCCTCTAACACCTTACCGTTCTGTTCGACAAGATATTTACCGCCATCATAGTGACGATTTTCTCTGGTATACCTCTCCTGTACAAGGGTTGCAAGGTGTTGAGGAAAGCCTGCCTGTTCGTTATCGAGCGTTGAATCCAGATGTTCTCTCACTCGGTCCAGAACTCTCCAGTTTCTGCATTCCTTCAGGTTTCTCTTCTTGGGCAGCTTAACAATCTTTCCCCTCTTCCAAGGAAGGCCTCTGTTTCCCATGCTCTCCTTATTAAGGGCTGTAGGATTTCCGTCGGGAAGATGGGTGCGGCTTGGAAGAGTTCCGCCAAGATACTGTCTGCCAATTGCCTTGTATTTCTTCAGGGCCCTTATCGCAGACGATATTTCAGCGTTACTGAGGGGGGAGGGGCGAATACGGGAATTTGTTGTTGCGAAAGGCGCACCTAATTTGTGTCCAACTCACTGTAGCCAGAGTGGTTAAGAACTGCTACAAACTGTTCCGCCATCTGGCAAGCTGTTCTACAGAGGCTCAAAATCTTGGAAAATCTTCATGATCCTAGAAGTTAAGGACATGTTTCCATATTGTAGGAAAAATTGATCCACGAAATTCCATTCGAAAGCTGTCTGTCTGACATTTTTATTTTCATCCAAGAAGAGATTATTTTTTACGGGCTCTCACCCGTAAATATTTATCGAACAGGATTTGGCACTTCACAATATTGAAGCGGCGGAATTAAACAGTGGAAATATAAATCTCTAGCTTCGATCAATTTGACTTTTATTTCTACCACATGCCGGCTATATCATATGCTATGCTCCTTCGGGCCACTATCGCTGGCTCATAACCCCGTTTTATGCTGTTTTCTCTCTGTTTTACGTAACAAGGATATAAACAGTATTTTTTATGTTATCGTTTGCGCAATCCACTTAATAGATAATACCGTTCCACTGCGACACACCAGAATTCCTTATTCCGCATTCCGAATTCACAAGAACCATTCTGCTATACTCAACTAATAATCCAATTTCGTGGTAATTGGGTCCACTCTGCGCGATGGTATTTGCCAAAAAAAAAAAAACAAAAAAAAGGAAGAAAATATATTTTTGGAAAAAATTGCTATAATGCCAAACGATAGTTTGCCATCCATACATTGACCACGCGCTGAGCTGACCATCAATGGGGCACTGACTCCTGCCAAGCTAACATAATCGAGAATATCCTTTTGCTATTCTCTGCACACACAAAACCTATTCATTTCATAATCATTTCATTTTCGTGGGGTTCCTCTCTGCTAACGGCTTAATGAACCGTTCTCTTGTCGGGAGAAAAAAAAAAAAAAAAATAACAAGGATACGAAAAATCGCCCAAAGGATGGCACAGGCTAAAGGTGGTGATTACGATGATGATATCGACCAACAACACAGGCATATACCGCAACGACACGACCGTACGACTCAATAAGACGGAATGAAAATGATTACGATTCCTTTTTGTGAGATCCTGCCAGGAGCTACTGAAAGAACATAGAATTTGCACAATCAGAAGTAATCAAGGAGCGAGAAATTTCCTTCGCTTTGAATGCCAAAAATGGTGTCTCTGGCTTGTGGCTCATTTCGCATCGATGCAACGCTAGGTACACAAGGATGACGATGACGATAATGCTGGCGGAACAGCAGGGAATAGTTATATCGGTGGTGGTGCACAACCCCATCCGGTAAGAAAGGATAATAACTGAGATTTTCTCCTTTTATCTTGTCTGCAGAATTATTTCACTCTGGGTGGTTCAGAAGGGAAGGGTATTTGTAGATACCACTGCATAACCAAGTAATTCAAAGGATCCAATGGAAGGATGCCATGGAACAACTTAAGACGAAGCAAAACGAAAACTTGAGTAACGTCTGCGAAGACAATTCCCAGCTCCTTTTGGGATATGAAACATTTATTTTAATTTCTTTGATGCATTTCTTCACGTTCGAAAAGGATGAAATCTTGTGCCAGGATTTGTTTTTTTTTTGTGTGTTGCCTGTCGCAAAAGTTGAAATATCCTTAATGGCATACAATTGTGGCTCGCGGTAGAAATGATTTCTTTGTAGAGCGGGTGTTGCGCTACTGGGTGCGCGTGATTGAGCATTTGTGGTTGGTGGTCATCGTTATTATTGCTTTTGTTCGATTGTAATCATTGCGAAACGTTTCGAGTTAAAAGGGATTCACGCTAATGTTTCAGAGGATTACAATGTCTTTGAACACAGCTCAAACGCAAGCACTTGAACGGAAATATACATCACAGTTTATGGTAATGACTGAAAAGTCGAACGTTGGGCGCCAAATAGTGACTCAAATGGCTTAACTCCTCTTTCATGCATAACAAGCAAAAAATCAATTTTATATCTTACACTTCATGGTAAAAAGACGCAACTCGGTCTTAGTGGGGGTGAAACGTACTTTAAAAGAAAGAAAAGCCCAGCGTTGGGCGCCAAATAGAAACTCAAGTGGCTCAACTCCACTTTCATGCATAACAAGCAAAAAATCTATTTTACGTATGTTTTACACTTCCTGGTAAAAGCGCGTAACTCGGTCTTAGTGGGGTTGAAACGTACTTTAAAAGAAAGAAAAACTCAGCGTTGGGCGCCAAATAGTGACTCAAATGGCTTAACTCCTCTTTCATGCATAACAAGCAAAAAATCAATTTTATATCTTACACTTCATGGTAAAAAGACGCAACTCGGTCTTAGTGGGGGTGAAACGTACTTTAAAAGAAAGAAAAGCCCAGCGTTGGGCGCCAAATAGAAACTCAAGTGGCTCAACTCCACTTTCATGCATAACAAGCAAAAAATCTATTTTACGTATGTTTTACACTTCCTGGTAAAAGCGCGTAACTCGGTCTTAGTGGGGTTGAAACGTACTTTAAAAGAAAGAAAAACTCAGCGTTGGGCGCCAAATAGAGACTCAAGCGGTTCAACTCCTCTTTCATGCATAACAAGCAAAAAATCAATTTTCCGGTAAAAAGCGCAACTCGGTCTTAGTCGTGTTGATGCTGAAAACACAGTTATAGGTTTACGAAGTTAGTTAATTGAGAACGAATTTGGTCTGCCAGTGCTTGCTCGATACAGAGATTGTCACGTGTCCTGTGTGGGCTATTTCTAGACGAAAATTCCGGTGGACGGGAGAAACCACATCCTCTCTAGGGGTTTCCCTATCTAGTGGTCTCTTTACAGAGGGGTCTAGAAAGGTGTTAATGACGATATCTAAGCGCCTATCCTATATCAAGAAATGCCACAAAATGTGAGTGGCTGATGAGAAGGCGATTTTGCGGATGGGATGTATACATAATTGCATGTGGAGCCACCTTGTCAGATCTGCTTCTCTGATAACCGCACTATGAATTGAATAGCAAAGGGTTTCCTAATGAAGGTGAACAGGCCAATGTGTGAGAAACTTCCCTCACTCCAGGGACTTGGTGCTTACAGGTATGCAATTTCTGGAAAATCCTCTTCAAAACATCTTCAACCAAAGAACTTTAATCGAAAATAATTTAACAGTTTGTTGCACTACCCGAAACGTACTCTAAACCAAAGAAAAACCCCACGTTGGGCGCCAAATACCACTATTTTGCTGGTTAACTCCTCATTCATGTACAAAAACCAAAAAATAAATTATCTTAATTCCATCCAATGAAACAAAATAAAAACATTCGAGTATCCCCACTCATCATCCGCTCAATTTATTTTGCCTAATTTAAGTGCCAATTTGAAGCAAATCATGTTAAGGAGCATTTGTCAACATCATACCTACCCACAGCCAGCACCACCAAACCATTGTATGCTTGGCAAATCTCAGCGAAATTGTCACATGCACGTGTGTTTGCCAAAAACAAACAGAAGCACACAACACGAATATAGGAGCATAAATCCTTTTCGTTTCCGACGGTTTCCCTGCGCTTTGAACAAAAAAAAAATGAAAGAACTTCCTTCCAACATAAACAAATGAATTATTCAAATCATGTTCGTCCTTCTTGATGCTATTAAATGTAACCTTTCCGTCTCTCTCTCTATCCCTACACACACGCTCACACATACGTACACTTCACAGAAAGGAAACAAATTCGCATAAAATTTTCAATTTCAAATGAAAACAAATTCATTACCCCCTCCTCTGCGAGTGCCTAAAACCGGAATAACGACAAAACGTTCTCATCTTTCATTTGTCAAAATTAAGCCGACAGAGCGTACGGGTAGATATGCGTGTGTGTTGTCACAAGAGATACGTCCGATTGGAAACAGATTTTTTTTTTATTTATTTTTTCTGTGTACTGTATCCATTAAATTTATTAAGACAAAAGAAATCGAATTGGGTAATATTCAAACGCAAACGACAGAGAAAGAGTCTGAAAGAGATTGGATCCTTTGGCAAGGATATTTCGTTCTGGGAATTTTCGATGGCAGAAAACATTCGTTTGGCAATCGTCATGGAAATCATGAAGCTTTGTTTTCTTCTCCTTTTTTTTGGTGTTGTTTTGTTTCCTTTGGTTTTGTATTGCATCGTAATGGGCACACATGTTGTTGTGTGTGCCAAAGATTCAATCCTTGACATGTGTTTTGTGTTTCTGGTCTGGATGTCATTAGAAAAGTACACACGATATGTTCTCGTTTAAATTCATGAGATAGGTACTGGAATGCGATATTTTGATAAGGCTGCTGGTGCGGTAAAGTCGAGCAGAAAAATGTAAAAGAAATTAATTTTCCAATGTTAAGCTGACAGTAATAGGGTCTAACAATTTCGTCGGGAATCAGTGGAGCACTGGGGGGTGTAGGCGTCTGGGAATACTGCGACATAAACACAAGGCTGGCAATACGTTCACCAAATTATTTTGTGAGATCAGTGAGGCAGAACGGGAACACGTGTAAGATAGGACGCATCAGCTTCGCTAGACAATGGTGTAGTGGCAGCGTCATCGTTTGTCGAGCTGATGGTTCACAGTTCAATCCCTGATGTCAGCAAGCATTATATGATAAGAGGCAGTCCGATCAATTGCGAAAGTTTGTGACAACACTACTGCGAAGTCATAACACTGGCAGTAGGTTTGCCATATGGCTGGAGAAATTGATCGCTCTGTTGATAATTGATATGCTCATGACATCAGGTGGATCGGGAAAAAAATACTGTGAATCAGAAGCGAAGGCAAAAAATACATGACAGCATCAAATCTCCCCAGTTATTCTGGACATCACCCCTGGAGCTAATGTGAAACCTAATACACCTGAGTTTCAAACCACTACACCAATCTCTTTCTCTCTCTCTCTATCTATCTTTCCAACGCCCGCACCATGTGAATACATGTAAAAGGGTATTCATAACCCCTTGAGTGCGGGTAAAATTATAAAAAAAAAGAAAAAGCTTCGCAAGACACTGGGTACTTAAATGGGACCAACACGGTCTATGTGAAGCTTTTCGAAGGCAGAAAATAGACCCTCATTCCTAGTTGATGACTTTCTTACTTAAGTGGCGCTACAGTTCGGGGTAAACATTGGCCTCAACCAACAAGCATCTCCAGTTAGCCCGGTCCTTAGAAAACTGCCTCCAGTTGCGCACTCCAAGTTGGTTGAGGTCCCCTTATACTTGTGCCTGCCGCCTTAGGTGAGATCGTTCTCTACTGAGTTGTCCCTCCGGGTTCGATTTGAAGACTCTGCGGGCCGGAGCATTGGTGTCCATTCGTTCTACATGTCCTAGCCATCTTAGGCGACTGATGCGCAGTTTTTTTTTTTGACTAGGTCGATGTCGCTGTTCAGCTCGCAAATTTCGTCGTTGAATCTTCTCCTCCTCATGGCAAACGGGACCGAAAATCTTACGAAGAATTTTTCTTTCGAAGCGACCAAGGATATCTTCATAAGCTTTCGACAGAGTCTATGCTTCAGCACTATAAAGCAGGACTGGGATGATTGAGGTCTTGCGTTGAGTCTCCTTGGTTGTTCAGTATAGGACTTTACTGCTCAATTAATAGCAGACCCAATAATAGCTGTCGACTGTGACGTTCTGTCACATCCGTCCATGTTATGTGTCCCTTCCTGTTGACAGCATACTAGCAACGAGCCAGTGACTGACCTCTCGACAGTGCGCACAACCTTGTGAAGGGCCGTCTCTGTGGATTTTCCCTTGAGGTACGCATGTCGAGAGTTGGTAACGGCGATTTAGTTAGGGTTTTGCGGATGTGGACATCTAGGATACGATCCATGGTCTTTAAAACGAAGGAGGTCAAGATGATAGGCCTAAAATCCTTAGCTGATTCATGTCCTCGTCGTTCGACCTTCGGAATAAAAACCACTGGGACTGAATCGTCACTTGAATCGAACCAAATCTACTCACGGATTCGTTTTATCGATTTCTACTTCACTTCAAATGCACCACACGTTCCCAGTAACTACATACATGTGTGACACTGCTTTAAGGCACATTTATGGAATTTGGTCTCATTTTGAAAGTTCAGAAAGCCCCCAGCTCTAAACTCTAAGCACCCAATTTGGAGCTAATGCTGTTCGTCATATCCAGCATGGTATTGCGGTAAAATGCCTTAAATTCAAGAGAACACATTGTTCGGATACATGCCCAAGCATGTACCCCCTACCCAAAAGCAATTGATTTTAATCACAAATTGAAACATCACATCACAGATACTCCGCATACAAAACAAACACAACAAAAAAAACGCTCATTTCATGTGACTTATGAGCCCATTACTCCAATTAAAGAACAACATACAAACTTTCTCAAGCCATCATCATTCTGTCATCCGTCAGCCTTAAACCTTTAATCATCTTAAAATACAAGCCGTCCCCATTCGCCCATCCGTCCCCCCGGGGTAAGTATACACAAAAACCATTCCAATGTCTCTATACCACTGCCGCTACTGTGCCGTGCCGGCAGCAAAAGTGCCAGCGGGAAAAAGTAAACGTCAAAACGCATGACAAACAAAGGCAATCGTCTGTTTATCTAAACACAGATACGCAACGTGTCCATGAATAATGTGACTTCCCAGCGGGGCCCCTTAGGCACACACATAGTACTCCATTCCCCCACCCAGCACTACCCTCACTTGACATTGCTTCGTACTTTGTACGAACAAAGCAAACCAAGCAACTCCCCCCAACGATGACGGGAAATTAATAAGCCCCCACCCCCCACCCTCACCACCGCAACAATGTGCATCAGCCGAAGAACAAGAACACGGTCTCGATCCGGTTTCGAAGTGAGGTTTCAAGTACAGAGAGTACTGAGACCCTCCGTGTGTCATCGCCACCGCACATCACATGTATCTAGTGCGCCATATTAATTATGAACTTTAGCGATTTTTTTTTTTTTTAAGATTTTTTTGGTGAAATTACTTTATTGCGATTGTTAAGCATTATTTGCCGTCGGCTGGGTGGTGTGGAAAATGTATCTCAAACGCGAATACTCGTATCTAAACGCAAAAGTCATTATTTCCGATTCGGTGAAGAACATTTCATTTGCAAGTTAAGGTTCTGGTTTTGAGCACACGACAAAGGAATCACGCCAAACAGCCGAATAGCTCAACGGACCGTGAAGTTGATTGGCTGCTGTGGTAGGGTTTACGTATGGGTTTTGATGGTGGAAACCTTAAATCAGACGTTACACTCTGAAAAAAGGGGGAAATTGGAAAAAAAAAATTTCGTTATGTATCTGGGTAACAATTAGATTTGATTGTTTTTCTGGTATTAAATTGGAAAATTGAGATGCGGCCAAGCGACGGGGTTGCCTTTACAAGCGATACTCGTAGATACTCTCTGCGTCAAGAGTCTAAGTCGCTGAGTATCTCGCAATCATTTGGTGGATTGTATTTACCTATCGATAAAAGAGTTTCACTGCTTAAAGCACTTATTTATAAGCTGCCATCAAATAAGGACACTCACTGATGCCAAGACCCAAGGATACACTGATAAAAAGCCACAATTTTGAGAGCCAATATGAGAGCTTGTCCTGGCACTTAGATAGTGCAAAGGAATGAGAACAGAATCCCAATCAAGGCGAAAACAAAGAAACGATAAGAACAAGTCATGCACTTGACTTTATTTGTGACTCGTTGTCCAAACTTTTACTCTTGAGCTGGTGCGCCATTTGTTGGTTTCTTTTTGAAAATGCAACTGAAACGTATTCGTTCAATATTTTTGAATGATTGTTACTTTTTTAAAGAGAGCAATCACCTCCTCCACAAAACATCTGGCCATCATTGCTGATGCAGCTTTGCTGTCGTGAGGATTTAATTGAATCATCCTCAGTTTTCCCCGGTACAAGTGTTGACCTCATATTCATGAGGTCCATCAGTTTGTCGCTCTACCGGATGACTTCCCAAGCTGAGTCTTTTCTAATGCTCCTTGGAATTTCACGAGAACTATGTCCAGCCCGCGGTTGAGTCTCCCTCCTGCTTGCCTGACCCGTCTTGCTTCCTCCGGCGCACACCAGATCGTCAATTTGGAGCCGCCAGTCGCCGAATCGCCATAACTTTCAATGAGACTGACCCTCCATTTGGAAGTGTCCGTCACACATTCATTCTGGGGACATAGTCTGGCCAGGATGACCTCTTTGCTCGTGGTTTCCCCCGGGACGAAAATGATCAGCCTCTCCACATCCTTAAGGATGTTGATTCCCTCCCAAAGGGTGGTCATCTTCCTTCCATCTTCACAAACCCACACCTTGGGTTACTTCCTCCAAGACCACATCCCTTACACTAATGTCTCCGGCATTAGTTGGAAGAGAGTCCAGCGCTTCAAAAAGAGAGCACCCCTAAAGAAACAATTGAGAAGCATCCAGCATCGGCATCATTTCTGAACCGTTTCCTGGGACCTGCCTCTTCTGGGGTGATTTCAGCTGACGTTAAATTAGCGACCATACTAGTCAACTCATTGACGGATATGTTGGTATTTCCCGAGACAGATCTAGCCAACGACAATTTCTGTCTCCTTCTCGCCCCTTCATCCTTTGCTTAAGCTGTTTTTGCAGCCTCCGCTCAGAGTCAGGGTCTGCTCATTACCTACCTTACTCAACAATCATACAACAGAGGATTGAGCTGCCCCTGAGGAGTTACCATTAACGGTTCTATTACCCTGAAACCCTGTGTACTACAGGAGCTTAAACACAGCTCCCTCGGCATGGCAACTAACCACCTTGGAGTTACGGGTTGTTGGATCTTAGCTTCGATTCACATTCAGCTTTGCCAGGGTAGTTTTAGCTACTCACCTGGTAGTGTCTCCTGTTCCTCTACTTAAGCCACCCACCGAGACAAGGTGTCCAACGTCGGCGGGTTCTTTGAGGTTTAAGTGACTCTACAGCCTACAACGCTCTTCGCAAGGATGAAACAAAGAACGAAAAAATTCTAGTAAAATGGGTAAGATGGGGTCCTGCTTCCTGGTATTGCGTTTGAGAGCTCCAGTGGACTGTTTCCTATCCCAAAAGAAAAAAAATCAACGTTCTAAAGGACTCTTCATTGAGAGAAAAAACGCACTTCACTGTATCCCTACTGGTCCGCCTATGGGGCTCGCCGATTTGAGCTCGAAAAGTGTCTGCAGGCCTCCCGGTTTCGGATCACTTCGTCACTGAGGTCAAACAAAGGGCTTCCTCGGATCTTTGAAGTCCTTCGTTACCTGCTGTCAAGCGAAGCATCAGAACTAAAATTTAAATGCATGCCATCCGCGATAGTTTGGCCTTTTAAGCAGAGGTTCGGCCTTCCTAGTCATCACGAACCTGGCGGCTGAGATTCGCAGATCGTCTTGACAAAAGTGTTGTTGTGCACGCGCCTGACGTGGACGAGCCAATGTAGTTGACATAGATCAGCTTTTGGGGCTACATTTATGAGTAAGTCTCAGTAGAGTTTGCAGCAGTTGTACCTCTGCTTCTGCATGGTAGCGCCCAATATCTACTACACTAACGTTCATATCGCATCGCCCTCAACGCCATACAGAAGAAAAGTCGGGATTACCGTCCTGTTTAGCATGCATTCTGTCCAGCCTTTAAGCCATTTTGAACCAATTTTTTATTGCTAAGCCGAAGTAGTACCGATTTTCGAAGGTCAGTCTTCATCGAATGTCCAGTAATGTGTCATTTGTGGAGTGGATGTTGACTCCGGGTAGCTACCTCGAAGTTAACCCCATCACCCCAACAGTGACGTTTTGTCCTGTTTGGTGGACAGAAAAGCTCGTTTGCTTCGTCTGTTCATCAATTGCCGTAAAAGCCTCGACTGCGATACGTTTGGAGTGACCACTAACATCGATAGAGTCTGTCCCAGCACCAACACCTGGACGGATTTGTTGAAGACAGACAGTGAAGACATAGCGCATATCCTTGTCGAAATCCGATACTTGCGTGCAATAATTTAGAAGAGATACTTCCAATCCAGGATCCAGCCACTGCCTTGCAGAGCTCCAGATAATAAATGCTCTCACATGCCGCTTTAAAGTCCATTTGTAAGGCTGCGAATCGCAACATAAAGAGGGTGAGCCCAATAGTACGCTCGATGATTGAAGAATTGCAGGTAATAATTGCGCTTGTGAAGCCAAGGGATGCTAGTCTTTGAAGCCTTTTAAGTTTATTGATGGCTGCGACTTCCTTGATTTTCGTCCACCAAACAACGGATGCGTAAGTCTAACCGCCGTGGTGTATAACTAGTAAGTATTAAGCTCGTTGGACGGTAGAATTTTCTCCCAAAAAGAGCTACCAAAGAGGAAAGGATTTAAATACAACTTTTTGGATAAGTTCTGGGAAAACACCATCCCCACCTGGTGCCTTGAAGGGCTTAAATAAGCCAACCATTCCAACCATGGTGCCTTTAGTATTAACAGGTGACTTATCATATAAGATAGTCGAACCCGGGAAATGAACCTCGAGCAAGGCTCAAGGGTTGTGTTTTTCTTTTATGGTTGCGCCAAGGGATGTGTAATCTTCTAAAGATACTAGTAACCCGGGCTACTAGCATGCGCGATTCGCAAACCTGAATAATTGATGTCAGCAGCAGGCCTACGTACTAACCCACCCCCTGCACACTTCAACCACTCTCCCCGCGGGACTGCCGTTAGGTATTACTCCGCGGGGCAGGTTAGCTCTAGAGCTGTACTTCGTTAGCCGTTTATATTAACAATTTCAGGCTCCTTCACTGCCATATCGCTAACGGCATTCCAACTATCTTCCGAGCTGATCATGTGCTTAATCATGTTTTCAGGGGTTAAGACTTCCCCCAGTCTCTGCGTCATAAGCTGTCGTTCTGCTTCGTACCCCGGGCAATGGAACATGACATGTTCACTGTTCAGCGTCTTCAGCTGCTCCCATGCAAGTTGGGCAATCTGGATTTTCATCGTGTCCAAACCTGTGAAGATATGCTCGAAAACATTCGTGTCCTGAAAGAACCTGCGTCACACTTCGATGTTGGGTATAATCTTATGCGTCCAGCGTCCTTTTCAGAGCAATCCCATCTCTGTTGCCATTTTCGTAAGCTTTTCGGCCTTGTTGCAGCCTGGCTATCGGTTGCTGGGGAGATACTCCTCTTGTACTTCTTGTGCTAGTAAGTCTACTGGCACCATACCAGCTACAACTAACGCTGCTTCGTAAGACGTCGTTCGGAAAGAGCTAGTTACCCTCAGAGCAAGGCTCAAGGTTTTCCCTACGACTGGATGTGAATGTGCCAACTCCACTCCATTTGAATGCTCTTTCGAGAGAGCCTTTTCGAGGCGAGCTGCAATTGGAAGGGACAATATGTTGGATAGGATCTTTAATGCGACATTAAACACGGGTATGCCTCGATAGTTGGTCCACGGCACAGAATCCTCGTTCTCTGGATGGGACAATAATTATCGAAATCAGTCTTGAATTTCCCTTTATATGCTCCAATTTATTCGCTCGAAAGAAGTCAAGGTAAATATCTGGCACTTATTCCAAGAAACTCGCCTTCAGATACATTTTCGACTATTCCCCCTCTTGCTGTCCCCCACAGTTTCATTAATCTCCGCTCGAGTGCAGCTGTGACAATTCAACTCAGCAAAATAAGAATGAAACTACACTAACTGAACGGCATCGTTATGGTATCTTAGATACAAAAAAAGACAGAACAAGCGAAACACAATAGCACTTAGCAAAATGCAGACTCATGTTGCACATGCTTCACATCTATTTCATAGTCTTTGCCTTTACTTAATTCATTCCACAACACGGTTGCACATTTCATCATCATAAAAAAAAAACCAAGATAAATCCACACAAAGAATATCTAAACAAAAAAAAAGAGAGAAACCATCTAAATACGTGACAAATCGCAAATTAAAGTCTTTTTTACTTCGTACATCCACATTCCATTGATGACTACTGTCAATGAATGGCTCGTGCAAAATATCCGGATTACCTATGATGAAAAAAAAAACCTGAGACTGCATTAATTAAAATAAAAAAAAAATTCAATTTGATTCCCAGCTGCTCTGCAATCCAACGAATTATTTTTTATCTCCGTCGTGTGACATAGATATCTTTTATCCCTTAAATCGTACGAGTGTATCCAACGTTCGAACGTGTAAAATTCTATAAAAATTTTCCTTAAAATTCCAATTACCTCGACCCGGAGTATAAGGTTTCTACATCTTTCCTGCGATATACACACACGTACAACTACAGATACAACGATTTTAATTAACTTTCGATGAGAAAATCTCTCAAAGTTAGAGGAGAGAATTCCATTCATTCTGGAGAGCATGAGGAATTCTTATAGAAAATGAGTGAGTTTTCCACCCCTTCGCGGTTGAGGTTCAATATTCACCCCCACCCTAGGCGAATTCAACTGATTGACTAGTAATTACACTTGAACATTCCCCCATTCTATGTCTATCAGGGCTTCACACGTGTGTGAACACTTATCTAAAAACTTCCCGCGGGAAATGGAGTTAAGTTTTTGAGATTTATAAACTGCCTTCTACTACCCCTACTCTAGGGGATGAAAATTACCAAAAGCTAGCGGCAAATTGATGACGAAATTACACCACCAAGACACATCAAACGTTAAAGCTGAATGAATCTTATTTTTTTTCCAGTGAAACTTTAAAGCGGTTTAAGGACTAAACTCCATCGAATGGAACACATAACACACTGATGATCCCATGAGGCATCGCCGGATAATAAGGATAAATAATTTCATTTGTTTTTGTTAGCAAAAGCCTGGCTTCTGTGTACCCAACCACCCCGGGCTGCTTTACCACAGCAACCAATCCCAAGTGCCATGATACTCGAAACGCAACCGCAGAGGATACATTGCCTCGTGTCATCCCCCCCTAATTATTAACCGTATGAGTAGTGATGTTCAATTATTTTGACATTCACGCGAGGGTTAACCACAACACGGGTTGGGTTTTGTTGGGGGTTGGGGGTTTGGGGATTTCCTCAGAGGGAAAGTGTGAAGACTGTCAGACTGGGTTATGAGACAAAATCCGGGTACAATGTTGGCGTTAATTGGAAAACTCACTCTACGAAGCGGACGGGTGGAATATGAAACATCAACACGGTCAGTCATGGTCAGCAGGGTGACAACTTTATTTGAACTTTTGCTCGTGGATTGCTTGCCTAGTCCATAGTTCGAATGACTTTTTCAATCGATCCAACACACTCTTTGAAGTACAATTTGGAGGCACCACAATCAAAGGAATCACCGTCCCAAGCAGATGGTGGACAACTTTGCATTGCCTTTGTACGGACACACATCATAATACGGGCGGCTAGAGGGTCGCACTTTGTATGCTGAAGGAACGTCACATTCGGATATTTTATATTCACCTCACCGACGCTATCTGTAAAAGAAAAAAAAAATGTCAGTTTTCAAAGAACTGTCAGTTGTCAAAGAACTGTCAGTTGTCAAAAAACTATCAGAAATGTCACTTTGACGGCGCCGGCTGTCAATCTTACCAAACTTCAAACATTTTCTGAACGAATCTGTCATATAAGTGGAGAAGATAGGATTTTTCGGCCACTTGTCGAGGTAGTAGTCCTCAATGACATCCATGTCGAACTCGTTTCTGTATTCGGCTCTAATAAAACCCTTCTCCAGAAGACTGCATTCGTGGGCACACTGCAAAGTGTCGAGGGTTTAGTAGAGCACGTTGGCAGCATTAGACTTACAATATTTATAGCAATCCTTTCGGGGGCTTTTAGCCTGTTGGCTGGTCGGTCAGCCATACTAGAGTATTCTGCATGGCACCTGATGAATTCTGAATCATATTTTGCAAGCGACACATAGCAACAGCGGGTGGCGTAGTACTAGAAGATAGGAAATCGGTTATAAAATGGGGGGGGGCATTTAAAATGCTTTTATAGAGTAGGCATGCATTGGTCTAAGTGACCAGGGGCACGCGTTAGATCGTAAGAGGCAGCTATAACACATGCTACGCATAACACTGAATGGGATCATGAAGACTTTTTACTTTGAGTTATGAATAGCTGCGCCAATGTTTTCTATACTGGAAGTGGGTTCCCTTCTTGTCCATTAAGCAGCTCCTGGAAGTGGTGCTTAAGCACATCCACAATTCCCTGTACATAGGTGGCTAAATTGTAGATGGGGCCTATTGTTTCGAAGAGCTTTTGTCTCGACCGTGTAGTCAGCTGTCAGAGGCTTGGGTTTCCTGTAGGGCTTCAGATTTCATTTCTGTCACGCAATTCTTCGATTTCCTTGAAATGAGAGACTGCGCATGACTTGTTCTACACAAAATTTTCATCACCTCCCATCTCCTGGGCCAGTATTTTTTCCTAGCTGCCCTTAGGGTAGGTTGACGTGGCAGGCTGCAAGTGTGTAACCTCATTTAGACCAGTAAGGTCCATTGTGTTACCACAGGATCAGCATCTCCAAAGAGCGTTACCCGTTGAAAAAGGGGGAGGTAGTGGTGAAGGGCTGTAGGGTGCCAATGCTCGCATTAGGTAGTTCGCCAAGGTTAATGAAGAAGTAGGACTCTAAATGGAGTTTCCTCCAGATTGGTTTCTTCCTCCTCTCCATCCATGCTGCTTCTACAGAAGTCCTAAGCGAAGACGCCCAACCTAGTGGCGTGCCTTCCCTTTTCTGTCTTATAAGAAAGTTGGAACGTTTGAGATCAAGTTTAGGCCGGATTTGTCTAATGATTAAGCAAGTAGTACCATTTGCTCATCTCCGATGGGCGATAAGCTCGAATAGCATTTTAGCTGTGAGATTCACCTTAAATCGATGGGGTTGCATCCTGCCTGGCGAGCGCTCGTTAGCCATGCAATTCCGTGGAATGTGTGGCCCGGCACCCAAATAAGGTGGACATTGAATTGTTCAGCCATCTCCTTAAGAGACAGGCGACAATTTAGGGTAGTTCGAGAGTTGAAGTCCAGAGACTTGATCGCGGCTTGGTTGTCAGTAAAAATGATGATATGTGATATCCACACTGAACTTGATCCACGACAAGACTTTCTGTACCGCCATGATCTCCGCCTGGAAGACGCTACAATCATTTGGGAAGTAGAAGGAGATCATTGAAGAATACACATCCCCGTATTCCTGATTCTGTCTCGGCTCCGTCCGTATATAATCGCATGGATTCCTTTTGCAACCCGAGATCCCCTTGCCAGGCCTCTCTGGTGGGTATTCGGGTTTCAAAACGGGTGTAGTCGATGTCTTCTTGGAGGAAGTTGAGATCGTTGACAATGGTGGAGTGTCCAGTAGGTAGACTAGACCACAGAGATATAACCTTCAAGCTGGTGGCTGCATATTCCGTCACCTATTTAATGTAGATGGAACAGCATTTCTAGAGCATCTGTTGGTGAAGGTTTTAGAGCTCCAATTATGCATATGCAAGCCGACCTTTGCACTCGGCTCAGATCTGTGCGGAGAACGGTCTTCTCTGAAGACGTCCACCAGACTACCCCGCCATATGTTAATATAGACCTGATAACTGCTGTAGTCCCCATCTAGGTTCTAAGGCTTTTTTACAGCAAAACAAAGCTGTAGTGGCTTTCTTGAGGCGTTCTACGATGTTGACTTTCCAACTTAGTTTCTTGTCGAGGATAACTCCCAAGTATTTGGCTTTACCACCCTGTGTCAGACTGACACCACAAAGTTTTGAAGAGGACTAGTTCTGTCTTATGAAGGTTAACGTCTAGGCCGCAGTCCCTATTCCATTTAGCTGCCCTTGATCTAACGAAAACATCACGTAGGAATTAAAAAAAAGCGAAGGTCAAGCCAAACTTTTTCGACTTTGAAAAATCACTTTAACAATTTTTTCACTGCCGCATTGGGATACCTTTAGCAACCCAGTAGTAGTCTAGCTTGTAAGACACGCATTTTCGAACTTCTAATTCACCCGCAGGAAAGGATGGTTTAGCACTTCTTTAAGACTAGCCATCACTTGTATATGTTGAACAAATTTGAACTCGTTTCCGACATATCTAATACGCTGCTTACATCATGTTGTTGTCTTTCAAGTACTCATCCTACTAAGCTTTAAACTACTTCTGTACGTCGTCCTAAAGCTGGACTATAAACAAAGTAAAATAGAATTTTGCGACAGACACTGTCTGAATTTTCACGTATTCTTGTGTGCGATTCATGCATAACCCGTAAATGTCTAATGAAACACATTTGGAAACTCACCACAGCGTGCATTTTATTCTCCTCACAATTGATTTGCTCCGGTGTTGCCAACTTTAAGAAAAAAAATCACACACTTGCCGAGGTTAAGGACATATCCCAAAACACTTTTGAACTTCTTACCCGAAACATAGAAAATAGAAATAAGCACGAGTATATCAGTGGCTTCATTCCTTTGCCATCAAATTCTCAATGACGGACTTAGTGTGTAGTTCGTGTGCGATTCTATGGTTGGAAACGCTTAATGTCTCAGTAGCGAGAAGCGTAACAAAAGCAATTTCCGGTTGGCAATTCAAAGGAAAATTGCCAAACATTAGATTTTAATGTTTCATTTAAAGTGATTTATTGTGCATTGATGAGTGTCATGGTGTGTGGGCTTCTTCTTTGTTTTTTTTTTTTTTTTAGAAGTAAATGAGGTTAGACGACGTCAAGGACTTTTTTTTATGAGTGGTAGCTACTAGCGAGTGGTGCGATATTTTTCTCTTAAGTCACTACTCTTTGTGTTGACAGTGGCAGGCAGTCATTTGTTGAAATCGGCAAAGATACATCCGCGATACGGGAAATTTGTATCTTGGGGAAGGTAACTACATACATAGGTGGGCGTGGATTTTTCTTTTGAAGTTTACTGAGATTCTAAGCGAAGCTAAGGTATGTAAGGTGAGGAATCTCGCCGATGTCAGCTGTATGGTGGCAGAAAGTCTCCCAGAAAACTGTGAAGACGCATTAGATAGGGTCCAATGTCTGGCATATTTAGGGATCGTCAGTGCAATATGAACGACACCAAGATGTGCAATGGAAGTGATCCTTGGCGGGCCGTGTGGCAACAGCTACAGAATAGTGCCGCAGTGCTTCCCTGTTGATCGTAAAAGGCGACTGAACAACTTCAGCATTGGCTTAACACATTTAGGCCCGAAGACGATTCCAGCGCACAGGGAATGTGGGACAAACTATTCGGAGCATGTAATCAGAAACCAAAAATGCTTCTCGGAGTTACGAAAGGACGTCGCCGTTTAGAACGCGAAACCTGGTGGTGGAATAATGAAACAAAAACGGTCATATGCGAAAAGAAAAACGCCTTTCAAGCGTGGACCAAATGCGATCCCAACAACGAAGACGAAAAGGAACGACTTGGGCTGGAATATGATCAATGCATAAAGGCTGCCAAGCAGGTGGTAGCCAGAGCACGGGCGAAGGCGACGGAGAACCTTTACCAAGAACTCGAGGAAGTTGTCCAATCTATAGATCGGCACAGGAGTTACAACATCAAAGAAGGAACGACGGAGCGAATATTTTTTAAATCGCAGCGCAACGAAAGAAAAACGCGAGTGAATTCCCCGCACCTAAATACATCGAAGACGCAACGGGTCGTCTGCTAACGGACGAAAACGCAATCCTGGGCAGTTGGGAAGAATATTTCAACGTAGTTCTAAACGAAGAATTCCCGCGTGCAAATATACTGCGGTACCGCTCGAGTAAGAAACCTCGGATTTCAAAGCCAAAGAAGTAGGCGTAGCAGTAAGAAAGATGAACCGCAATAAAGCAGTCGGACCGGACAAGTCTTCAAATATTGATGGAAAAGCATCGAGACACTGTGAAAGACCTACACGCTATCTTCATAGATCTCGAAAATGCCTTCAATGGGGTATCTTAATGGACATCATTAAGAACTCAGAAAGTACCGGAGACGTACCTAACAATGATCCAAGACATGTATCTATGACGGAGTAACGACAAAAGTCAAATGTCCTTCGGGAATATCGGAAGCATTTTCAGGGAGGGTTGGCGTCCACCAGGGAAGTTGCGTAAGTCCCTTACTATTTAACACCGTTCAAGACTTTCTTTTGAAACAACGCGGCATCGACGGCACTTTGTCTGCGTTGGGATGCGCGGTGTTATCTATGGACATATGAAAATCCTGGACACGTAGCGACTGAGGGCAATAAAAAGGCAGACTCTCTAGCAAAGCAAGGTTCAGGCTCAGAGTTCTGTAGTCCGGAACCATTTGCTGCAATGTTGGAGCACCTGATTAACAACTGGGTCGCGGTGGGACACTAGAGAAGATCGTCAATCGTCGAAGGTTGTAGAGGGGCGAAAATGGCTATTAAAATACCGGCTGGCACCACACATAGAGAAGTTCTAAGCTTCGACAGAAGAGCCCTGAAATGAAAGAAAAGGGACCCATTACTGTGTTCTGGCTCGAAATAATAAACATATTTACGATATCAATTGTAATGCAAAAATCTATTTTATTTGGCTTACTACTCAGCTTCAGGATAACAAAATGATGTAAGCCACCCATCAGTAATTAATCCAGGCTTGTCTAAACACTCAACATACTGAGGGATGCATTTAGATCTACCGTCGCCTGACTTACCAAAATACTTCGTCCTTAAAATGTAAAATTTATACTTTTGATGCTCCTACAGCATCTGAGATGAGCAAAGCCTCTAATTGAATCATCAATCTAAAGAATTCCCAGATGCCATCATATCCCGGAGCAACCATCGTCAGCGCAATATCTCAACGTGACGTCAAATGTGAGTCTTATCGAATAATCCTTCAACGTACAACCTACTTATGGGACCAATTAGGTACTCAAAATTTCAAATCGACATTTCAAGCTAATAACAGTACATTCTCCAATAAAACACAAACGTTTCCCAATAAAAAAAAAAACGAAAATACTTCTTCAATATTGTATGTGTTGTGGTAATGCTTCAAGGATACGGTGTCATCACGTTTCCCAAACAGACAACAGCACACACACTGTTGCCTACATGTGTCGAATGCCTTTCAATTACGTGTGTCATAAACCCCAAAAGGGGACACATACTGTCATTTAGCGCTTAAAATAAGTGCCACCCCTCCTGCTTCCCCCCTTGGAGTTCTATGGTGAAACGTTACCCCATCCGGCTACTTAATATTTTAAGACACTTGTCAACTACTTAATTCCAACGACTCTATTTCCGCACGAGCGCCTATTTACGGCGACCATTTCAATTGTTTTAATGTACCTCTTGTGTCAAAATAAAACATAGAATAGAATCCTTCGCGTTATCGATTTTCTATAATTTTCCATTTCTACAAAAACCAGAATTGTTACCCCACCGTTGGAGGATGTAGAACCACAGTGAATACATTTTCGTACGCACGATAGAAAATTAGAAGAAGGATTTACCCACCTCGCCTTTCTAGGCAATTAATAGAGCGCGCCCAACAAGGACTTGCTCCTTTCGGAAGTGCTCACGGAAAAAGCGTCACCATAAATAAATGTCCCACTCGAAATAATTTTCCATTTTCGTCCCTAATGGAGAGGACATCCTCTCTCTTTTGCTTTCTGTGTTGCAACGACAACGACGCCTTTCCGAGGAGCGCGCACTAGAAATGAAAACATGACCTTCCCACTGGGTGAACAAAAAAGGACGCCGAATGAAATATTAGGGTATTTAATCAACAACATGGTAATTCATTACAACTACTTTGCTACTTTCTATTAGGACACTCGGCGGGAGAGAAGGAGGCGCCTGTGAAAGGATGACAGGAATGAAGGGTTAAATGAGTGGGAACAGTGGAATGGAGCCGCACAATACCACCGGATTGTCAAAAGGCACGCTCGCACGTCTAATGGGTGGTTGTTTGGCGGTGTCGGCTGCCTGTTTGGCTATAGATAGGAGAATCCTGCGTGTGGGCAGAGGACGAGAGCCACCCTTGACTCACGTGAGCAAATGAACTGAGTAATTCCTTGCAATAACAATTAATTTTAAGTGTCGCGCTCTCCCCCCCCCCCCCCCCCCCCCACACACACACACACATACACAGGAGGTACATTTGAATACTAGAAAAGGACGAAACGGATATAATTTTATTGTAATGCGGGGATGATTAATGTAATCGATTAATGCGTAGGGTCAAACCACCTCCCACGGAGACAACGAGCTATAATAGACAATTAATAACTGTAAATGAATATGAAATTATTCCAGGATAACAATTCCTTGAATGAAGTGAAATTGTTTTCGATTGTTGGTCGTACGCCTTTGAAATAATAAATCAGGTCAAGTGGAAAGGATGGAAATGGCTGAGGCAGATATGTGGGCAAGGATAAGAGTAATTTGAGACTTGATTCAAGTTATGTACTTTTGTGATATCCTTCGTGGTGATAAGTGGAAAATTAATTTCGATGGTTATAGATACGACTTACTGGGGAGGGGTCTGTGAACCCCGTTTTTAAATGGGATATTGCGTCGAATGGGAGGCAATCACGTGGTGACGAATAGCAAAGTACTGAGAGAAACTATGAGGAGAGGATCAACTTCAAACTCTCTCTCCATCTAGCTAACTGAATATGTACAGGAAGCCTGCAGGATTTGATTGGATTTGATGGGCTACAAAGTGCCAAACGATGCTGAGGATGTGGAAGGACCATTTCTGTGGACTGTTTCACGGCGATGACGGATCAAAACTTACTGTCAGGCAGAATGAACCATTCAACCGGGACGATGTACACCAACGATTCCGTCCACCCGACCAGGACGAAGTGAGAATAGCATGACTTAGACTGCTGCTAGACTGCAGTTCCTACAGAAGTCGTTGTGGGATTGTCGTAACCATTCTGCATGATTGCCTAACATCCAGTGTCCCGTCACGATGCCGACAGCTATACTAATATCCCTGCGACTGAGTTTCATGAGATTTGCAGATCTGTTTTTGTCATAGACTGGCCATAACCATTTGGCTATGGCGCATGCCTGTTAGCGTCCTCCTTGGACTCGATATCTATTTTCTCATTCAAAGTGCTAAGCGGTGTGAAAGCCTCGGAAAGGGCATGCAAGGCGATGTGATCCTGTCCTGGTTAGTTCACGCCACCGGGGATACCCATATAGTCTGGTACATAACAGAGGCTCGCCTTGTTGGCCACTTTAGGCACATTTTTATGAGCTTGGACCTGCTTGGGTGTCAACATAGGCGCTGATTGCTTTTCCAGAGATGTTGCTCCCGCTACTCATGTCCTTAGCTTGTTTTATGGCAGAAACTTCGGCTTAAAAAACACTGCAATCGTTCTCAACTCCCAGCGACCGACTTGTATTTTCTGACTCACAGTAGGCACCAGCACCAGTACCTACATCCGTTTTGGAGCTGTCGGCTTAGTAAGCCAGTTCATGTCCGGTACAGACTAAGCCTCAACCCTGTTAGTGGGACGATGTAGTCCGTTTCCGTCCAGAGTCTCGATATATTCCACCGGTTCAGAATTGAAGCACAGTCCGGCTTCACTAAGTCTTAGTGCAGTTTTAGCTTCCGTTTCCAAGGCTGCTGTTGGTTTTGATCTCATCGATCCCGTCCACGTAGAAGTTCCACATTTCAACATTTATTTAAGCTGGGTGCTCCGACATAGTTACGCCCCTTACAAGTCATAAGCTTCTACTTAGACCTTTTATGCGCCAGAGGAAGCAGCTGTAATGGCCTACTCCTGCTATACTCACCGAGTACCGCGTCATAGTTCAGGATGCAACCCGGCTCCGTTTCTCCTCAAACGACTTGTACAAGAGCTGTTAAAACAGTGAAGGCGAACACAATATTCTCCCCATCCTGTGCCCATGTTCTTCCCCTCCAAGTAAACTTCAACACAGCACATGTGGGTGCCAAAACCCGCCTACGGTTCACCCAAAGCTCCAAATGGTTCAATAAGTAAGTACCACTGCCCCACTTTTCTGGAAGCAATTAACCTATTTTAGGCCTTCTTTATCTCTCCTTACAGCCATATAGCGACAGGACTCCCTCGTTCTCACGTACAACTTCAAAATTCCACCAACGAGATGAAATAAATTTTAAATTCCCCTATCCCCGGCTGTCAAATAGAACCTTAAACACCGTTAACTACACAAATTTTCAATTGCACAACAGGCACTCTTCGTGTCCTTGTAGTTTACAAATGTGCCTATGTGTGTACGTGCTCTGCTGTAGTTATTGGTAGACACCCGGATTAAGTGTGCAATTTTCCACTTCGTCAATTCGCACATCCGTTTCTTGTTCTTTTTGTGATTTTCTTGTTCTTTTTTTCTTTTTCTCATCGCTTTGCCATCTGTACAACTGTGGGTAGAGTCCTTCTTCTAAACGCTTATCCTTAGGGGAGAGCGCAAACACAACCATCATCACTATGATGATTGTACTATTATCCTTAGGCAAACGATGATCAAAATGAGAAGAAACACTTCCTTACCGAGTGAGTGGGGGTGCAGGACAGAACTCCTCATCGAAGAGGATGCGGAGAAGGATAAAAGAAAGTGAAAAGAAAAAACCACCGAAACACCATTTTCGGAATGGAAAAGTAAATAACTGCACTTTAAACAACTAAAATTGTCCTTGAAGGCATTTTGAGAAACGAGAAGAATGGCAGGGCGCAGGAGAAGGAGCACGGTGAGGAGAAAACCTCTCATAGATGGCTAGAGAATGGCAATCAAACAGAGGATGGATTACAATTGGACTGCTATTGCAGCACAACGTCTCATTCTTCTGGCTTTCCTTTGTGTATGCGCTGCAATTACGTCATTTTGAAATATCCTTACTGGTAATTTCCTCCTACATCGTTCAATTTTCTCTCTCTCACACACACACACAGCTCCTTCATTGCCAGTTGTCGTTCGTTTGGTAAACTTTGCAATTGTCCACGTTCCACCCGCCTTATTATCCAGCGCTGAACGTTAGCATCCTTAGCTTATCCTTTGCCACCGAAAATGTACTTTTCCTTTGTTCCGATTGTCCATAGAGATGGAAAACTAACTCCAGTCGAAGCTGGTTCCTTGATGGGCATCAGTTTAAACTTTCCTTCTCTCTTCTAACTGTGTAAACACTGGGACGAGAGAATGGGGACCGATTCTCTTGATTTTATATCAAAATTTCTATGCAAGGATGGGAAGGACGGGTACATGGGTAGGGTAGGAGCAATTTCAAGTAGATGATTGGGTATTTCCTCTTGGTCTGGCCAATGGACAACTTTCGTGAGTTTGAGGTGAAAGTGTAGAAGAAAACGACAACGTTGCAGGAAGTGAGGATTAGAGAATTGCATCCTTGAAGGATGTTGGTGGATTACAAACTGTTCCGGAGATTGAAGTTATGCACATCAGTTGATCTGGGGGTGTGATGTGGTGTTAACTTGGGTCTTAAAGACGAATTGACTTGAGTTATGTCAAACAGGAACGTGGAAGTTAAGGACGTTGGTGCTATAACTTATTGGCAGACCCAAATCTCCGAAGGGAATTCAACTGAAAGAGGATAACGGCGCGGTTGAGGCTGTGTGACATGTGTCAATGTTTGTTTTGAAGGATGTTGATAGTGCAACTAAGTTATTGATGCAGAGAAGCTATGCAAACAGGAAAGGAGTGCTCTTTTCGGACGTGGGACTCTGACATGAGATGAGATTAATCCATTCAGCTTAAAAGGTAATCTCTTGGGAACAATATTGGTGTTGCAGGAAACAGGGGCATACTCCTGCCATCCTGCAGTGATACCAGCGATTGTGTCTGATTGGCTTAAGACAATATTACTCTGCGTTCTTGAAGGATGCAATATTTTATTCGAGATCTGTGTTTTAAGCCACGGTGACGTTACTATACGTAAACCAAAGGTAAGGCTTGTTTGTTAGACGTTTCACCGAAGCTCAGTGGTTAGTGCGTTGGTTTACTGAGCGGGAGGTTCGATGTTCGAATCCTAGGAGGCACCAAAAAAAAGTTTTTCACGGGCCCACCTCTCGCGTATGTCCGGGACTAATACCTGCCATGAAAAAGCTTCTCAAAAATGTCGGATGTGGCTCTAATCTGTAGGTCCCTCCACTTGTGTAACACGCACAACACGAATGGTCACGAGATGCTAGGCCCTGGACCACATACGGTCTGTTGCGCCAAGTATTTGTGTTGTTTTTTGTATGCTAAGGACATTACTGATCTCTAGCAGGTAAATAGCGGCTTCTCGGCTTCTTTTATGCACACCTCCGAGGCAAAAGCAAAACTGATATTACAGCTTCGCCACCTTTCAGCGAATGTGTCCTCGCAATGAGGGTCGCCACTGTGCCGCTAATTGGTAGCTGAGTCTTCGAAGCCAGACTGGCTTGTTGCAGAAGAAAAGGCGTCACTAGCACATGTACTACTCTTAGTAATGATCTCAGAACAAGCGACGGCAAAACCTTTTTAACCCCCGGTCAATCTCTGAGGTCATTCCTTAAGCCTTGTCACTGAGGCATATACACCTCTTCCACGTCTCCAAGATAGAAGTTGGTCTTGAACTACTCTTTTCATCACCTTCGCTGATAGTCATTTTCTTTAAAGGCTCGACAACTAAAGATAAACCCTAGACGCTAGAGGGTTTTTTATCCTTTTTCCCTCTCCACACTCTTCTTTTCCTCTCTGAGTCGAAGCAAGGCATTAACCAATCCTTACAAAAATCCGCATGACTGAAGGCCAAACAAAAATATCTCAGTTGCTTACACGGTGTATCTAGGCACAGCGAGGACGCTTTCGATCATTACTTTGTCTGCATAATGTGGAGCTTTGTGCATTTTTGTCATCTTAGTTACTCGTGGCACCAAACAAAAAAAAAAACTAGACCTCAGCAACAAAAACATGAAATTGCAGTATCGCCGGAAGGACTTTCAGTCTAGAAGAGTATTTACAGAACTTCTTCTTTGACAATGCCGTCAGAACGATATTGTACCTAAACCTTGTACTTGCGGTAAGTGAAACATCACAGCCACATCTCTTCTCACTTTGACAGAGTCGTGTGACAGGTGGGAAAGCTCGAGAGGGTCCTCGAATCCTCCTGCTCTCGGTCAACCTTGCCACATCTCTTTAGAACTGTCTGACTTCGACAGAGTCGCTGACTGAGTCGCTAAACTCGAGGCATTCGACGAATTCTTACAGACCAAGCAAAAAAGGCGGAGTCATGGTGAGAGAGTATTCCAAAGCAGGCTCCTTAAGTGGGACCGGCTGCAGGAGTTTAACACCGCCAGGAAGGGACACGCTCCCTGTCTAAGAAGAAATTGCAACCAAGCCATCGATTTAGTCAATCTTTTCGTCAGTCTGCTGTTTCGAAAGGCTTTGAATGTAACACTCTCCAAACTATTCTCCGAGATGGTCAAAGACAATCTCTTTGTTGTAAGTTTGTTCAAAGGACTAGCAAAGTCCAGACGTAAGTCGCTAGAGGTGCGGATTTTCAAGATTTACGAACCCCAACAAGCATGTCAAAACATTCAAAACCAGCTGAACTTGCCTCATTTCAAACAATCTTATTCACGTGATGATCCGTCACTCTTCGAGGACTCTCCGAAGACTATGCCAGGTTGATCTCCATCAGAATTCACTGATCTATTCCTCCGCTTCAATGAAAGAAGGTAACCAGTGCATCCTTCATTTGGTAAAGGGAACAGCTAACAGTGCTTAACTGAGTTTCGACAAAATTTTCCAAAACGCCATTGGCTCATTCATGTCGTTTTATGCAGTACAGTTAGACATGCAATCAAACTTAGGTAAGGGCCCCTTAAGGCCGATGACAATAACCACCCTCTCTGACGAGCATAGCCGAGCATACCGCCATCCTCCTCACCTGCACCGAAGTGCTTGGTCTCATCCTAGCCTACCACAATGAGAAAGTCCATCGCGTATCCTTTTCAATTTTAGAAAAAGTTTTAAGGTACATCGTCACAAGACTTTTGGTAGGAATTCTCAATCCTAGAATGAGAAGCTCAACCAATCTTTCAAAGCTTTCCAAAAAGACTCCTCAGTCAGTCTTATTGCTGAGTGAGAAGACGTTTCTCTTAAACTTACTGCGTTGCAGGCTATAAGTCTCGATATCCTAGTGCCATGGCGACAGTAAGAATTCTCCTCAAAATTGACAGGATCTGGCTTATAGCTTGGAAATAGATAATAGAATTGCTTTCTTCGCGGTAGGAGCTGGAAGGCATCTACTCTGGATAAGCCTATAAGGCCAGACAAGCTTTATTTATCCCGAGCAAAAATCCAGGTCGTGGAGGAACCTTAGGATCATTTTTGCGGGTGACTGGTTGACTATGTTTGGGGAACTGATCTCCCTTTCAAAGTGTCTTTGCCTGCTTCGAGCCATGGCGGGACAATCGCACTGGATATGCTCAGCAGTCTCTTGATATTCCAGACAAAATCGGCACATGTCCGTAGGACTTATACCCATCTTGTGGAGATGGTAGTTGAGTGAACAGTGTCCGGTGAGGAAGTCCGTGAGGAGAAGTCCTGACTTCTCTTGCTATCGGAAGCATTGATGAATCTCTTGGCTTGACGTACCCCGGTTGTTGAGTTCCACTTTGAGACCATCTCTTGGTGATCCCATGAGTTAAGCTCCATCTTTATGTGGCTGGTGGATAAGCCGCAAAACGGAGACGGACCAACGAATGAATATTGCGATCCTAGTCTGACTAGCTGATCAGCCATTTCGTTACCCTCCATTGTCTCAAGTCATGGAACCCAATGAATTGCATTTTGATTGTGGGCAGCGAGTTGCTTAAGGACGTCCAGGCAGTTCCAGATGAGCATGGACTCAAGACAAAAGGAGTTCAGAGCCTCAGTATCGCCGCCTGGCTGTCGGGAAGAGATGACAAATTGTTTCCTACGGAGGTTGCGTCTGATGCACTCTCTGGCACATATGTAGCTCAACCTCGGCTTGAAAGACAGATGTGAAACAGCCCTGCCTGCACCAACTCCGTTCTCTGTTTTTGAGCCATCGATGCGCTACACAGAATGGGAACTGGAGGAGGTTGGAACCCCATTACTCCATACACTGCCTTCCGGAATCATGGCTTTGAATGGGCTGGCGAAGTCCATCCGAGAGGGCATACACTCCGCAATACAAAGCAATGGACCGGCTTATAGACAAACCAAGCAGAGTAATCTGACTCAGCTCTGAGCCAGCGGTATATGTCGGCGTTGTATGCAACTCGGAAAGTCTGGTCCTGACAGGAGCCCTTCTGTACTTGATCAAAGTAAATATCTTGTGCATTGTACTCACAGTAGCAAAGCCTACCTATGTACACGTCCGATAACTGAATGCAAGCCTGGGTATTGTGGCATCACACCGGGGATTTGCAGTTTGAATGCCTTCAGGCACAAGCGACTTGAGTATGACTGCAAAGACACGAGGCTAAACCATTCCTATCACAGGCAAATCGTGCAAACTTATCCTCGCCAACAAAGGCTGCGTATCAATCAGTCCCTCTCCTCAGTCAATTCCGATGAGTCCTTCAATTTGGAAAACGTTTTGCAGACGCTCGAAACCTCTCCAAAATTCAAGTCTTAAACACGTTTTTCTAGGCTTGCAGCTTATCTCCATTAGCCTTAGACCTACCACTGCAACAGTTTACAACGAAGTCCTTAAAGAAAAAAGCCCGCCCTTGTACCCACCCTTAACCCTTGTTCGATCTATTCAACAAAATTCTTTTCAAAGGACACCTTGAATCAACTCTCTCTCCCTCCGTCCCTTATTGACTTTCAGACACCAGCTGTCAACTTAAAAATTATTCCAAATCACGTTCCAATCCAATTTCTATCCTGCCACTCATCCATCTCAGACACCCGCCCAACGTGGCATAAAACTTGCAACGCAATCAACCACTTCCTTTAAAACAGGAAACATTTGTTCCACATTGCAATGCATACCGGAAGCTTCCAATACCATAATGAAGAATAATGGTCCTTGAACAGGCAAAAAAAAAAGACCGTCGCAAGCTCAATATACGCCCGTCGCATAACTCAATATACGCCCGTCGTAAACCTCGCCTTGCTGAGCATGAATTAATCATACCCTGAAGCACTTAAGCGCGTCTTGATCCAATTGCTGGAATCCTTATCAAGCCTCTTAAAACCACCCCTCTCACTCCGGGTAGACAGCCGAATGAGTTAATGTACCCTGCATCACGAGCGAATCGCATCATTGCATTGTGTCATCATTATTAGCTGCAGCGTGTGGCATCCGCATGTGTGTGTGTGCATGTAAATCACTTGAGAATCAGCAGAAAATATTTCTCCCCCACCCACACACCGTTGAGTAACCCCATTAACGGAAAGAAAAGCATTGCGAGTGGGTGGGCTAAAGGATGCTAGAGTGAGTCCCCTCGAGAGGTAATCACCATTGACAAGTGACAAATTGTACATTTTCCCAGTCATTGCATTCGAGAATCTCTAGAGAGGAGGAGGATGGTGGCACGCCCTGGGAATACATCATCAGAGGTACGAGTAAAGCCGCCAATGACACCAACACAGTGCTCCCTACTTCTCTGCTGCTGTCAGCGTCGTCCTTATTATCGAGGAATACGATGACGATGACGACAACCACGACGACTACGTAGCTAGTCAGTGGCAAGGGAGTTGTAACGGAAGTAGGACAACATGTATTCTACTGGCACAAGTGCTTACATAATAAAGTGATGTGGCCAAGGAGATTCAGAAGCAGGAGCATCTGGGAAGTGCAATTGGAAGGCGACAGCAGAGGCACAGGGAACACTTGAATCCTGATTCGTACCATCAACGTTCTTCGATTACAATAGCATTTGAGAGAGTGCAATGCATACATATGCAGAATTTATTTTTTTTTTTTCTCTGCATCTCTTCGAAGGACGACACGATGGCAAGGAAAAAAAAATAGAATCAAGAGGAATCAGGTCGAAGAACTCCTTTGCATATCCTATTAATGGGCATGACATCTTACGAGATGAATTCATGGGGCGAACATGTACGTGGATATGCCGGGATGTCTGCAAGTCGAATGGGGTAGATGCGTTGTGGTGACGTCGATGAGGTTGCCAGGAGACACATTTTTTTTTTGAATATCCTTGAAGAAAACGTTTACTGCTGAGTTTTAGGTTTCTCTACAGTAAGACGATTGCATATTTAAGTTGGAAGCATGTGGTCTTACCGGAGCAAGGAGTTGATGGAGCCCAGTTTTAGGGGGGCAAACGCATAGCAATTAGCCCCTCGTAGAAGCGGCATTGGCCAATGAATGCTGGTTCGCTAAAAAACGTGATGATGCCTCTGCAGACGAACACCTACAGCACTACTAGTAAGTCCTACGTCACGGCGCCTCCTAGGAGAAAAGGGCGAATGGGCAGTCTCCTGCGCCAATATAAACAGAACAAGTATTGGCGACCATCCTCCGAGGCCAACACCCGCTTCGGATACGGACCCGCTATCGACCACGGACAACGATTGGATTCTGAATCGTTAAAATTCCTCCAATTGGAGCGGGAATTCATGCGGTACAAACTGGACATCCGAGGAGTAAGTGGAGACACGGCATTCAACCCTCCGAAACTGGCAATAGCTTCCTTCTACTCTGGGAAACCAACGAACAACACTTGCGAGTATGGAGTAGGGCTCTAACACACCCCTAATACTAGAGGCAGCCTGATGTCCTATTCACCTTATGGTGACAGAATATTGACGGCGACCATTATGGAGCGCTACGTTCCGTCTGACTATGCAGATTTGGATGACAAGGAAGATTTCTACCGCAAACTAGGCACAGCCACAAATTTGTGATCGTCAGGAACCAATAGATGTCAAAATACGGAGGAGAAAGCGGCAGTGGTTTGGTCACATCCTACGGCGTGAAGTACGCCGTGCAATGGAATCCACTTACCCAATCAGGCAGACGGGTGGCCCGCCCTAGGCAGACATGGAGAAGGACAGCCGAGGAGGAATCTAGATCATTGGGCATAACTTTGAGGAAGCTTAAGCGCGTTACAGAACTCCCAATACGATGGCGGATAGAGCGTTGTTGACGCCCTATGTCACAGGCGGGGTCTCAGGAGCTAAGTAAGTAAGTAAGAGCCTAGTCCGACGCAGCTATTTCTGCGAAAGGAGGCATTGGGAAGGTTCTTATGGCAATTGTTCCACGAGAAGTGGAAATATTTTGCCTGCCTTATCTGGGATTGAAACCCTCAACTTTCGCTTAGTATTGCCACAGAACCAAGGTCCAAGGACCAAGATTTTCTGTTTTTTGAAGTCTCTTCATCTTTTACAATGAAGTGTCACCCCTTTTGGAGATTACAGAAAGGACTTAAAGAGCTGTCTCCACCGTTTACGGTCCTACGCAACCCGCTTTATTTTTCACCATGTCATCGTTGTCGTTCGCCACACTTGCCTTGGTGTTCCACTGTTCTCTGGTGGCCTCCACTCTAATGACATTCTTGCGATATTCAATGCTGGCTTTCGAAGCGTTTGACCGGTCCGGTTCCATTTTTTTCGAAGTATTTTCTTCGCGTCTAGCGCTTTGTCGTGGTTCGACACAGTTGGACCAAAAGGTCGTGCACATCCTCTTGAGACATTCGTTGCCGAATTTTTGAAGGTTTCTAGAGAGAGTGTCCATCACCCTAGATGCATTGTTTTGTTTAAAGAGCAACCAAATCTCAGAAGCACTCAGACTCCATACGGTCCAGTGTACTTCCAGGCAGCAGCTCCTTTTTGGTGTAGAATTTGGAGAAACTCAAATTCTGTTGTTATGCTTGGTGGCTGTGATTGCTAGCGGGGTTTGAACGTACACCAGCCAAGTCGCAAGGAAACACACTACCTACTCCTCCGTGGCCACAAGCTCTGCCATAGAGTAAGACATACGTAGTTTGTGGTGCCCGGAGATGAGTGACCAGGTCCAAATTTTACCAATCGAGTGATACGCCTACCAAGCTTTGTCTAAGCACACCATAAGACCTTAATCTTTTGTAAATGTGCTGCCTAGGTAGTAGAGCTTTCCCGGATTGTTTTGAGCGAGGGTAAGGCCACGGAAGCAACTTGCGCTTTGTATGTGCCAGTCGGGGTAGTTCGCATCACCCTCTCTGACAGCCGCCTTTCAAGCTACTATTCCGCTAAATCAGGAGCCCAATAATTGGTGGCTTAGTTTGACGAAGGTTTTTGTATTGGATCGTCGCAGCTCCTCGGCTCAGCACGTCAGTCGCTTGTCAGGAGAATATTCCGCTGAATCTGGAACCAATTATAAGAGTCTCAGTTCCACGAAGGATTTTGTATTGGATCGTCTATTATATGGTCTCAAGAGACATGGTCTAGATTAAGTACTTGCAGAACAACTAGTTCTCGTCCGAAAAGGACTTGATAAAAGCATCTTTCTCCATCTGGGAAGAAAGGATTACAGAACTATGATCGGGCTAATAACAGAGCACTGTAGCGTCCTGCTTTTTCAAGAGACTCATTCCAATCTCAGTCACCAGTCGAAGCTTTATATTTCCTTAGAAATTCAAAGGATTTTCTCTAAGCGTTCTTCACTTGGTGTTAAGTAAGACGGTCCATTTTCGTATCTAAAGGCTTGAGATAGTTCAAACGTTGAACTTTCCACTCAGTAGCCTTAGGAACCAACCTTTGAACAACGACGCCCACTGGTCTTAGTGTGTCTCCGCCCTGAATGCAGGGAAGCCACTCCAACCTAATCTTACACAAGTCACGGTTCTTGGTGCCTAGATTGGTCAGATTTCTTAAGGATAGTTCACGAAATTAAGCCTTGTGCTAAACAGAGATGGTGTCTTATGTTTCCTGTACACCTCAAGGTAGAGTGCATCTACTGTATCCTAAGGTCCATCAAGCGATTTCCGGTAATTTCACGCATCGCTACAAGCGTCTGGATCGTTATGAATCCTTAAGAAGCAGAGTACATCCCTCAAACTTCAAATAAGTAAGGTCCAACCTCTGATTCATGACCGTTCTAATCAGGTTGTGCCTTATTCAAGGACTTGACAGACTCATGAAAATTCTTGGTGCTTTTCTAAGGGTTTTGGAAAATCATTTTTGACCCTGAGTTTTTCATGATATCACTCTGCTTGAGGAGTCCTTCAAACTCCTGTTCTTCACCTTTAAGAAACAGCCTCTGGTGCACAAAGCTCACCCGCCGTTCCCCTGAAAACCTAAGCCATTAGCTGCTTTGAAGAAGCTTGCATCTACTCGCCGGTTCATAGCTTGAACCTGCCTGCCAATTCTTCTGCCGTGTTTTCGTGTTTCGGTGTTTAAGGGAAGGGCTAGCCATGAACATGTGGCATCTACAGCCAGCGTATGTGAACAACAAAGCTGTCACAAAAAAGATTATTGAACCCATCCAGGCAACAGGCTTCTTCAACTAGATGTAAGCCACTAGGAACTGTCTTTAAAAAAGAAATCCTTTAATCATTCCCCCCCACGTACCGTGCGTCATGTGAATTGAATCGTCGTCGTCTTGTCAAATGAATATCCCCTCAAGACATTTACATGGTAACCCTGTCTTGAGTGTAGCTCCTTGCAGGCAAACGTTACTGTGTATCCCGATGAATGAATTATGAGAATCGCGCATCAAAGACTCCCAACGAAACGAATACAACTGTCACGTCACGTCTCAATTACTCGCCCCCCATTCTCCTGTGCTTCCATGTGTGCTTGTGTCTCCACCAGCGTCGTTGTCACGGACGAGGATGTGCATGCGGCTGCCACAACTGCACTCATTCAAACCGCTTCAGGGTGGGGGTATGATACCCAGAGTTGTGTAGTTGTAGCATCCTCATTATCCCATCTTTTGCTGCAGCCAACGGCAATACGTGCCCGGGCATTCCTGTTAAGGATAACAATAATAATAATTACGGTGAACGAGGATGACGATGATGAGATGTTGATGTACTCTGTACAGAGTAGCATCGTGTGGTGCATTGTTGTGCTTAAGTACCTTTACTTTGGCACTATATTACTCCAAAGTGGTTATGTGCTTGTAGATGCGCCTGCAACCAGCTTCTCCTGCTGTCTCCTCATAGCAAGCCTTTGAGTCGCTAAGTAGGCCATTGTTCGGTGTTTTTTTTTGTTGTCTTCGGGGTTCTTAAGGCTGAACGATGAGAGTATGAGGATAATGATGACGGAGAGACAATTGGAATTTTAATACTCGGATTCCAGTCTCTCATTGGGAAGCACAAATTGTTGCACCTGGTTTTTTGGTAAAGGATTTCTTGAAATGGAAATGAATCCTCGAGTATAATTGCTTTGGTAGCTGGGTATAGGAACGTATACCAGTTATGCTAATGGGTTGCTATTTGGGCTGTAATAATTGCTGCGAATGAGGCCTCAAGTCCAAAGAGTTCCGTTTAGTATCTGCGTGAGTGCTAATTTCAGGCAGAGTTTTGAAAAGAGTAGGTTATAACCATGGTATTGTCTGTGATGGTTGTATGTACTTGCAAAGGAGGTCCTTTGTCTTGGGCTGAAAAAAGCCAGCTAAGCGTTTAGACAGCTTTGTTGTCAGTGGACATAAACCAGCCAAGTGGATGTTTAGAAGATGATTACCTAGATTGCTCATAACTGTCGGCGTCTTCCATAGTAGGTCAGGTTGACCTGAGGCCTGCCAATTTGTCAAATCATTGAAGTTTCCATTTAACCGAAGTCTGTGGTAGGTGGGATATGGCTTGTGGCGACCTATTTCGTGCTGAAGGCATGGCTATTACGGGCTGTGTGGCTGATAAACAAATTCAAAGAAGTTCTTTCCGCGTTCTCCCTTGAATAATCCTTCCAAGTAAAATCTTGTAAACTAGGCTTTGGTGGTGTAAGATGGCGCTACAGTCCGGGGAGGACCAGGGCCTCAACTAAGTTGCGTCTCCAGCCAGCTCGATCTTCAGCTAGCTGTCTCCAGTCTTGCACTCCAAGTTCGTTGAGGTCCCCTTCCACTTGCTTGCGTCACTTGAATCGCGGTCTTCCTGTACTGCGTCGTTCCTTCGGCTGGATTCGAGGATTTTCCAGACCGGAGCATTGGTGTCGATACGCTCTATAGTTCGTCGTTGTATCTCCTTCTCCACTCACTATCTATGCAGACGGGACCGAAAATCACTCGAAAAACTTCCCTCTTGACAAAAAAACAAGAGCAACCTTGGCAGCATGCAGTCTCCATCGTCATCCTGTTGAAACGCACGAGTTTGGTAGCGATGGCAAAACTAGACATGACTCTGTATAGCTCGTCTCCATAAATGGTGTCAGACGTGGCCTTGAGATCTATGAAGAGGTGGTGGGTACCGATTTGAAGCTCCTGGTCTTCGTAGGGTTAATGTCAACAGTGTAAGCGTGCATAGCTTCGAAATCTCGTGTCAAAGTTGCCAACGGCGTCCAATAGGTTTACAATACGTTACTTAATTGGAATTGAAGAACTTGAAGAGTCCAAATAATACTGAATCCTGATACTGATACCTCGAGCTCTATGTTGTTGATGAGATGTAAAAAATCCAGACTAGAAAAATCCCAGAAACAACGCAGATGAGTAGAGAGTTGTAGACGACATCAGGATGTGAGCTGGATGACATCCTAAGCCCTTACTTAGTGGGAGTTAAACTCGATTTAAAGTACCACGTTGAGTACTTTGGAGGTCAGTTTAGACATTTTGGGGAATAATCTAGAAAGTAGAGTCACAAAAGCTCGTAGGACGTCCTGGATATTTCAGAAAACCATCGGTAAGACGTGGGCTTACAAAGAAATTTCATCAGCTTCAGGGAATGCTTATCTGGTGGTCAACCATCGACATGAATATGTCATCAAACTGCTATCGAGGATGCCTATCTTGGGAGGATTCGATCCCACCCCAGTCAGCACCCGCACAGCGGAGATGAAAATATGCCTGAATGTACTCGTACCTTTCATGGAATTGTGCAACCTGAGCTCAAGCTCAGTCCTCTTGTATCCTCGGGAATGCGGTCGGAAGTTAACGGTATAGAGTGTATCTCACTTACTGACTTAGGTAGCGCTACAGTTCGTGGTGAACCTGGGCCTCAACCAACAAGCCTCTCCAGTTAATCCGGTCCTTAGTTAACTGCGCACTCCAAGTTGGTTGAGGTCTCCTGCTACTTCTGCGCGCCACCTTAGGCGAGGTCTTCCTCTACTGCGTTGTCTCTCCGAGTTAGGTTCGAAGACTCTGCGAGCTGGAGCATTGCTGTCCATTCGCTCTACATGTCCTAGCTATCTTAACCTGATGCGCAGGTTTTTTCTAGATCGATGTCGCTGTACAGCTCGTAAGAGGATACCTTCATGGAACAAAAAATCGAGTGGGCTTCTGGACGACGAGGACATCGGAGCGACAAGTATGGAATATTGGCTCGATATAGGCAATACACGATGTCTCATCCCAAAAAGGTCAGGACCTAGTGGCGTCTATGATCGCACTCATGGGAGGGTCCTTACTGTTACCGACCTCCATCGACCAAGCTGGAGATCCATCGAAAATGGTTTGTACCTTCGCTATACACAAGAGCACGGGACAACTACTCCCCGTAGTTGAAGTAGTTTAAACTGCCACGAGAAGTCGACGCTATACGACTACATCCATCTGAACGAACATCCTGTTCACTGATGAATAAACACAGAAATTGTCAAATGCCAGGCAAATTGTAATAGTGGCACAAAATATAGGCAGGAAGAGGGATAAAGGAAATGTAAACAATTTCCATTGTAATCGGCATCAAAATCAAATTCAGACGAAGAAGAAGAAGGAAATTTGTATTTTTCTTCTGGTTTTTTTTTTTTTTTGTTCAAGGATATTTCCTTTTCTATTCTTAGACATTGATTGTCAAAAGAAAAAAAAATGGAAAACTAATGAGATGGGAGCGTACCTACTCTGCTAAATGTTTGGCACATCAAAAAGGGAATTGTGCTGAAGCATGCGGGCGCACTTCCATGAAAGTGAAAAGAAAATTGTTTTTGTAAGATTCTAGGATTTTAGGGAGGAATGTGTTTTTTTGTTTTTTTTTTTTAAGACTTCTCCAGACAGAAAGAAATAAAAGTAAAGACAAACAATCCTTGAACAATTGAGAATGCTTTGGAGAATGGTTTTCAAATAAGTGTTCTGAAGAGGCTTTCATCTTTCAAATCCTTAAAGGACATCAAATAGGGAAATGTGATTGCTGCAGGGTACATACTAGGACTTTTCGGTGAAATGTGATGCATTTGTTATGAACTCTCAAACCTGGAGAAAGGTCTTGTAAGAGCTTAAGTTAAAAAGATGTCTGTTTAGGGTGTTGAATCCCAAGACACAATGAATACACTATGGTGGCTTTCCTTGACATTGAGGGAGCATTTGACAATGTCAAAGCTAAGGCGATCACCGACGCTTCGCAAATTGCTTACATATTGCCTATATCGGCCAGAAGAAATGTCTGCTGCGGTACACCCCAAGGTGGTGTCCTGTCACCACTTCTGTGGAACATAGTAGTAAACAAGCTACTGATGGATCTAGATAGGTCAGGATGCAGAGTGACTGCTTATGCGGATGACATGACTATTGCCGTCTCAGCTAAACACCCAGAAGCTCTTAAAGAAATCCTCCAATATGCTCTCTTTCGGCTCACCAGATGGGCCTCCTCGATCCTAGATCTCCTCAACTTCAAACATGAAAATACGGACTACACAGAGCTTCCGTACGAGCATCCCTGAACGGGATGAATGGGACAATTCCCCCCTATCGATGGCAGCTCTGTTCACATATTTACAGACGGCTCAAAAACCGATAGCGGGGTGGGGTGTGTTGTTTTCTCCGAAAACCCAACTCCCTGATCATTGTAGCGTTTTTTAGGTGGAAACCGTGGCAATTAAGGAAGCCTGGCTGAAGTGTGATGTACTGGCGGCAACCAAGTCCCTAGAATCGTGCTTCTTTACCTCAAAGGCCGCCTTCAACTGCCGTCTATCTCTTATGGAGATGACAGAGCAGTTCGAAATTCACCTATGTTGGGTGCCAGGCCACAGAGACATTCCAGGCAACTGCAGGGCAGACGAGCTCGCCAGACAGGGTACTACTCTACGGATTCTGCCTGATAGGCAATCTCTGGGTATGTCCCTAGCTGTTAGCAAGACCAACCTTAGATGGGAAAACAGCTCAACGCGTCACATTTAGAGACAGATCTGGCCTAGGGTAGATCATAATCGTAGTACCGAGCTGGTCAAACTAAAGCGATCACAGATCAGCTGCGTTGTCGGTGTTCTTACTGGACACTGTCTTATAGGTCAGCATGCGAGAAGACTTGGCCTCTTTTCTAACGATTTCTGCAGGAGCTGTAGTGACGAAGAGGAGGAGGAAACCATACTTCACCTCCTGTGTAATTGCCCAGCTTTGCCGCATAAAAGAATGCTGCATTTAGGGTGCCCTTCCTTGACGATCTTGGCGATGTGGCGGCTTTAGGCGTCATGTGCATCCATCGATTTAACAAAAGCTCCGGTTGGTTGCACTAACCTAACCTATCCGCACAAAAGGGTATATGAATATCTTTATGCCGATATCTCAGGGTACGATCGTTTGAATAAAGGGGGAAGAGAAACAGAGGAGGCCCCCGGTTGTAACGATGAGGAAATACAGAGTCTGGAAGACCATTCCACATAGAACGTGTCGTTCGGCTTTTGATCGAATCCCTGTATTTGGCACTAACGTCCGAAGTTGGGCTTGAGGGTGAACTGATGTGCATTTAAAGAATGAGAAAGAGAGTCGGAGTCAAAACTGAGCCCTGAGGGACACCAGCATTTATGTGATAAATATCAGACTTGAAGCCGTCGAAGACAACTTGTAGTAAACGCTCCGAAAGGTAATTTCTAATTCATTGAAGAAGAGATTAATCGATGCCATATCCACGCATTTTCGTTCTTTGTTTTGCTGAAATCATGGATAGATTGGTTCCACTTCTCGGTGAGATATGCCATCAAATCACCAGAGGACCTGTTGCTACGAAAACCTACTGCTGGTCATTGAGAAGTTTTCGTGAATCAATATGTTTCATAAGCTGACTATTAATCAGCGCTTACATGGCCTTGGAAAGACGGGTCGTAAGTGCAATGGGACTAATATTGGTCCCATTGTATATTACAAGGATTCAGTAGACACTCGGCGTTCACAGAAAGGCTCAGATACCAATTATTGGAGAGATCCCGATCAATATTGTTGGACGTACTAGAATGTGTCTAAGTTTTAGTGGTCCTGTTTCTTCTTCTTCTCCTTTTGTCCGCCGAGGTTATGATCAGGATTATAGGGATCACTACCCTCTCACTTTACTGCATCCATTCTCCAGTTTTATGTAAGACAGATCTGATTTCGTGATGGTAAGACCTTTCACCCAGAGCGATACTGTAGTCTCTTTTGAAACCTCGGCAGTTGGCAGAGCTCTGAATTCGGATTGCTTCTATGATCCCGCAAGACATGACGACTATCATTTCGGAATCTGGGAATCCCTGGAACCTACTCAAAGACCCCTGTAGAAGGCATCTATCATATCCCTTTTGAATCGTTGGTAGTGATCCGGACGTGAACCTACTACAGTACCTCATGGTACATCGACATGTATCGTCGCTGAAATGGATCCGTTGACTCCAACACCGATGGCTCTCCTTTATATCTCCTCTCTAGCACGCTTTGAGTAACTCGGATTCGTCCTGCCTCCGATCGGGGAAGCCGATTTGTGGCTATAATTTTGAAAAATACGTGAACCGGCAACGCAAATCATGGGCAAATGCTGTGAAAAGTCCTTTTTCTGGGATGCGCCAATGGATGTGGTAATCTTCAAAAATACTAGCCCCGGCTATTAGCATTCACGATTCTTAAGCCCACTCTGCACGCTTCTACTACTCTCCCCGCGGAACTGCCATTCCCGGGGCTGGTTAGCCACTTATCTGCTATGTCCTCTGTATCTGCCGTTTCGACTCTTCTAAACTTGTTCTGCACGCTCGTTATGAAGGATCTCCAAGCAGCGTTCCCTGACCGCGTCGTAGAAAATTGCATGCTCTGCCACTTTCTGTTCATCTAAACATTCTGTGCAGAAGGGCGAGCTTTCATGGCCAAATCTATGGAAGTGTTTTCGATAGCCGCTGTGACCGGACAGGAATTGCATAAAGTGATAGTTTCAGGTGTGTGCTCTCTTTGTCCAGGTTTAGATCGTGGGAATCCGTTTATGGGTCCATCTGCCTTTTGCCTTGTTATCCTACTATGTTGCCATAATGCCATAGATGTTGCTCTTTCTTCTGCTTTTACTCCCCCTGTTCAAAGGATGCTCTGCATTTGCATGAGAAGCGCAATGAGAGGATGCCCAACAGAGACTTCGGATGTGATCCTCAACCTTTCAAATCTACGCATAATGATTGAAAGAGTACATAAAGGAAAAAATCACTAGGATAGCAAAAGGGGTTATAAACAGAGAGCTAGGAGTTGGGTTCACTGCCGCACTCTCCATGATAATACCTCTGCTAGAAGTATCTAGAAACTCTATGAGGAAGAAAATCACCACAAAGCTGAGCCATTAATAGTGGTGGACCAATGTAAAGATTGATGTAAATGTAGTGTATACCTTGAGTAACAACGCCTTAAATGGATGGATCAAGAATAGCTAAAGAATCCCAGAACCCAATTCAACTGAGATAGATAATAAAAGAGTCAACCAAACTGCCATCAAGGCTCGGAATTCTTGTGAAATGAGCTTCAAGTAAAACAGACCCAACAGCATCATTCTATCCTGGGCAACAACCATGTTCGTAGGACCCTAATCGTCCTTTTCGATTCGATTTGATTCTGATCCAACGACGAACAAACTCTTGATCATGTCCTGAGAAAATAGAGAGCTTTAACTTGCAGCAGAGTGTATTGTCTGGGGACTTGCAAGATAGACGAGCTCCATTCCATATCCTTAATTTATAAAGGAAAGCCGAACTGAATGGAGTGACCTAGTCTGTGCGTAGTTTCGAAGACTAAATCTATTGTGTCTTGTCTATGTGCCACTTCTCACTGGAGTCCAGAGAAAAGAGATTTCCGATGAACTTGCAAAACGAGGATCAACATTTTCTCAAGGCTCGTACCGGTGCTGGGCTTGCCTGGATCTGCGATTAGGTTCCTCGTGAATAAAATAGTCGGCGGCATGGCTCTGTTGGGTGCAGAAAGGCAAAGTACATTCGATCGACAACAAAATCTGCGCCTTTCCTTCCGTCCTTCAGGAAAATTGACTCCAGACGACTTGTACACGTCCTTACAGGTCACTTTGCTATTACCAGGCCATTCGACGTATTTAAACGAGACAACCATCTGCGCTGCTGATGAGATGATGATACAGCGGAGCATTTCCTCTGTTATTTTCAGGCCTTTCAGTTGACATATCCTTGTGGTGAAATCAGCTTTTCATATCTGAAACCCCATCTCGTCCTTCTCTGAAAGTGGCTGTCTGCATGTACAGTGGAGCACTATTTGCATCTGTGGGCAGCAACCTTCAAAAAAAAAGCAACCAGCCTCGAATAAAGGCAGGTCACGACTGCCTGCCAGGAATGCAACTGCGTCCATCAATGATTCATTCAAGGCTTTTGAAGGGGAAGGTTCAGGACAACAACACACCAATTGTGCACCACATGAATTCGCCCAAAAGTATTTCAACGCATTCTTCCTTCGAGCGGAAAAGAGTACAGACTCTAAGGACTCATGCCATAGTTCTTTTAAAAGCTATAGAAGCTGTAGAAAGCTATATAATTCTGAGGGTTGCTGGCCTAAAATGCAACCGGAAGCTATCCTTCTACGAGTATTTATTGTTTTTTATCTTCAGTTCACAAGAGATTTCTAAATGGAAGCAGACTACCCTGACTTCTTATTCTTCGAAACCTACTTCTATCGGAAGATACCTACTCCATCCAGCTTTGCTAGTTGTCTGCCATTCATAACGTCTCCCCATCTTCATTTAAATCTACATTCAAACACAACTTCGTATATCCTGTCGAAATCCTCTTCGCTTAACATGAATACCTACTCCATGCACAGGATACTCTTCATGTTCCTCAGTTCTTTAAGGTGAATCACTGAAAATAACTTTTAAGTACCTCGACTCAAAATAACATTTCTCCTCATCATCCCCAATCATCATCAGGACGGTATCTTAAGCTCAAGCTCCTTATACCTACATAGCTTCCATCCGTTTAGATACGAAATTTTGATAATTTCATAAATTTCATAAATAAAACAATTTTTATGCAGCATACCTTGCTTATGGGCTATAAGTCCTCATAAGATCCTGTTTTTGTACTCACTCTCTCTCTCTCTCTCTCTCTCTCTCTCTTTATAGGAATAAATTGCTTCCAGAGATTCTCCGAACAGCCAAAGTACACAGAGGTGAACCCAAGTCAGGACGCACTATTAACATGCAAAATAATCGACAAGAGAGGAACATGCTCATGGCAGAAGGATAACAAGGTAATTACATAATCCCTCGGCAAAAAGGAGAGATTTTAAAATTTTAGTTACTAAATCACGAACCGAGTGTTACATGCGGGAAATTGGGGAGGGGCAGGACGCCTCTTTTGAGTGTTGGAGGTTAACAGTCCACATGCATGAGGTGTACGGTGTATCTCTTTGAAAAGATCACGTTATTTATAACCAACAGGATAAGGATGCTGGTTCAGTGCTCCAGCATTGCTCGTTTCTGTAGAATGTAATCCTATTATTGGAGCAAATTTAAATATCAATCAGGATATAGGATGTACTGTCAGTGTGTATGCATTTATCCGGCATTTTGTGGTGGAGATGTTTTTCGCTCTAGAGAGATGGAATAATGACATCCTGGGGGGTCTTGTGTGTGTGTGGGGGGGGGGGAGGTAAAGGTGGAGAGAATAAATTGCATTTGTCACTTTGTGGCACAAAATTTGTAGTTTTGCATATAAAGTGAGACTGGGACAATTGAGGTGGAACCTATTTATCGGGGAATCGATTATGCTGAATGCAATTAAAGGCTACAATGTGGCTACAGGGAGTTACAATTTATGGATGTGAAAAAATTGAAGCTGTCTTGAAGGAGTTTAAACGTGTTCACTTAACCACACTATTCGTTGCCATCATCTTACTGTCTTTCATCGACCGTATCCTAATGCACCTACCTACTGACAGAGATGGTGTCTTTGGCTTCTTTAAGCATGGAGAGCACCTTTAAATGGCCAGTGTACACTCTCTTATAGAAATGCTTTCAATCGTTTAGCCATCCTGGCAAATAGAAGGCCATATCGACTACCTAAGAGATGGGAGGTATTTTTGAGGGACCTTTGCAGTAGTACAGACTGCCTCCACTCACTGCATTGCCAGGAACAAACTTAGTTTAGTTGCAGACCGAAGAGTCCTTGATTCACGCTCATAACTGGGTATTCTATTGCAACAAGAGAAATTGAAAAAAAACATCCTTTCCACATGGCTTTTGCCTTTTTTTAAGCGCCTTGCAGGCCCTTCGTGAGGATAGCTCACTGCGTAGCACCTTGAACAGAAGGATAGACATTGAGTCCAACAGGCGTTGGTTACGATACATGCGCCATAGCCAAATCGTTATGCCCAGTCTATGACGAAAAGAGGTCCGCAGATCTCATGAAACTCAGTCGCAGCTGTCGACGTCGTGGCGGGACACTGTGTAAAAGGCGCAGCTAGGACTACTCCACAACGAGTTCTATAAGAACTGCAGGGACGAAAAGGAAGTAGAATCCATTCGCCACTTGCTTTGTGATCGTCCAGCACTAGCCACCAAAAGGAGGGACACTCTTGCGAGCTACTTCCCTGCCGGGCTGGATGATCTAGGAAACATTGAGCTGAACAAACTCCTAAAATTCATACATGTACATATCTGGGTGGCTTAGTTCAGACGTCGATAATGAAATTAAGGTTCTCAGGGGTCTTCTTATTGAGCACAATGGACTCAACGTGAGCCGCTGGCAATCTCCTGTCAACTAGGTTACCCATCTACCTAACCTAACCTTGCGGAACAATATGCCTTCTTCGACTTCTGCAAAAGATACTGGAGCTAACCAATCTTGGGAAGACTGACTTGTACTCATGTTTTGTAGCTAGCAGGTGACGTTTGCAGCAAGGCCACTTTGCTGAGTTCCTTCTAACATTCGTTTGGAAAGTGTTCTCAGGCAGAATTCCGTCGAACTCCTCGAACTCTCGAACTCTCTGTCTCTGCAGACATTTTCATTAAGGATAACTAGCTAACCTGGATATCAAGCAGGCAGATGACTTTAGAGTCCAAGGTAGATTCAGCCTCCAAGCAATTGCCGGCTCGATTGGTGAAGTTTCAGGGGTGTAAGTGCAATGCAACCTTTGCAGATCCATTGTGTTCCCTCGGCTTGGAGCTCTCGTCGATGAAAAACTGGATTTGGAAAACCTGGAGTGGATCCAACAATGATAGATCGTCTTCTGATAGTTGGTAGGCATCCAGGTGTTTCCATCTTTCGTGAATCAGTCCTCCACATTCCTTTAGAAGTTGCTCTGGGGTTTTCTCAACATCCCCGCATCTCCACGTTGCTCTATATCCAGCTGAGGAACTCTTAAGGTGTACCGTGATCCGTAAGGAAGGCTGTTTTTAGTTCCCGAGAAGTTCTTTGGCCTATCCTAGCTGGTTGAGTTTCTCCTAATGATTCGCTCTTCTGCAGTCTTCTTCCTTTCTTAGCTCTTTCCGTATCATATGCGGTCCCATAAACCCGATAAAGAGGGTTTCTGAGCCTTCTTTTGGTAGTTCATCAGCTGCCTTATTTCTCTCTACTCCCACATGACTTGGGACCCAGTAGAAGGTGACTCTGTTGTTCTCCTTTAGTCGATTTGTCTTGGCAAGGCACTCCCACATCATAAGAGCTTAAAGCCTTAATTGCGGCTTGCCGACACCACAGTATCGCTATGTATCTACCAAGGTTGAATCGGGTACATTTTTGGATTGCGTGGACATTCGTTTGGAAAATACTGGAGTGTGAACCAATATCACTTTCAGTGCTGCTGTGGGACAGGTTCTCTTACCCTTTTTTCTCGTTGTGTGCTCGGCGTGGTTCTTCTAGCCCTAGCTACCGCTACCAATGTTCTAATGGGCCTGACCATCGTGGTGTACATCCATCTTATCGTTGCATCTACTAGGGTCCTCATTAGTGATGAGAAAAGCCCTCCTCCTCCTTCTTTCCGAGGGCTCTCTTGATCGCTTCTGTCCGGTCCATTACCTCTCAGTTAGATCAATCAGTTCACTTATGTTGGTATCCATGTAGGTCGGTCCTGTTCCTTGCTACATTCTTGCGCGACAAAAATTCCAGTAACCGCTCGTCTAGAGGTTTTATTGGTGTTACCCCACATGTACTTCTGCTTGTCCTTCCAGGCCTTCGCGTATCCAGTGGGATGAGGTTCTAGTTAGTCGTACGGGAGCTATGCAGACGCTTGCATAAGAGTCCAAAAGTCTATTCCAAACCTATTGCCTACCTGTTCAAGGTTTGGTGTGCATAAATGTGCCCTACTAGGTGCTTCACCCATTTAAGCCGTCCATGTTCCCTTCTGGAACTTACAGCGTGCACAAGAGAGAGTCTCCGGCCAGCCTGACCATCTCCCCTTTTTTGAACAGGCACTAGATCGTGAATTATGCTCTTGCAATTGACCGCATTTCTCTACGTCCATTCCAGGGTTATCTCTTTACCCTGAGATTCCCCAGGAAGAGATATCATCAACCACTCCACACTCTTAGGAACATGCAACCGATTCATCTTAAGATTGATTCCCTTCCAAAGAGAGGTTGTCTTCTTTACGCCCTCAGAAAACCAGTCCTTGAATTTGTGGCTAGCGGATTTCAATGCGAAATTCCTTTTCTTTAAGGACTTTCCCCTAACACTCTTGCAGAAGAAAGTTTAGCGTGCCCAAGTGAGTTTTCTTAATTATTTTTAAATGCGTTACTTCTAGGCTTTTTCCGTGCCCATGTCGACAACACTCATATGAAAATCACTCACCTTCGCTTTAGCAAAGGTGTTTTAAGCCCCTGACTAATTTGGATGTGGATTTACCCCTAATGTTAGACTATCGTTGCTTTGTCAAGCACTTTTTCCTGCCAGATCCAAATCCTTATTAATACAGAAAATCAACGATTAAAACTGACTTAACCTCTGTTGTCTAGATTGTCCATCAGAGCTCCTGCTGTTCGTTTCCTTTCTTCTGTGATACTCCATCAGAACTCCTGCTGTTCGTGTCCTTTCCTCTGTTGTCTAGATTGTCCATCAGAACTCCTGCTCTTCGTGTCCTTTCTTCTGTTGTCTAGATTGTCCATCAGAACTCCTGCTCTTCGTGTCCTTTCTTCTGTTCTCTAAATTGTCCATCAGAACTCCTGCTCTTCGTCCCCATTCTTAATCTTTCACCAGATTAGAAGCGGCGTTCTTAATCCATTTCATAGGCTCGGCCTCTTCTGGAGTCGAACAGCAATACTATCCACCTTATATCCTCGCCTCGAGTGATGCGACACAAGGCATGACCCTGACGTCGGAGCACGGCGACGCATCGATTTAATCATATCGTGCCATCACAAGCTTTCAGACTACAAAGGAGGCCAAAGGAATCTTTGCCTGTCTTGTCTATTATCGTTGGTTCTGCTTCGGTTCGAATCCTTGATATACGAATACATCCACTGGAGGCACCGTCGCCATTCAAGGACAACGCTTTTGTCTCCACTAACCCCGATTACATCTTTAATTTGCAAAATCCACATTAGTACGTCTCTTTCTACTTCTGGATAAAGAGTCCTTTCACACTGACTATCGCCAACATCGTTTCCCTTCCCAAATACCATTTAATACCAACCAACGTTGCCTGCATCAATGCAATGCAATCACTGCTAAACACCTCTATTATCCTTTGGGGTAATATCTTCGTATTAATTAATCCTCTCTGCCATGGCCAAAGGACCAAATGCCAACCGCATCCAAGTTCTGACATAATCAAACCAATCAAAACTATGAGCTCCCATAATCCCGTTCCCAATTACGAAGTAACAAAAATTGATCCCATTTCACAGAGTTGCATCCTTACGCTCTCACTATTTTGGTTTCTTTTTTTTTTTATCTCTATGTAGCCGGTTGGAATCTACCCCAAGAAATACGAATGGGCGGCACGCCCATCTACTGGAAGCCTGCATATGGATTTGCAGCCACCACCGCATACCGGTGGCGACTGTTCACTATGGATACGTTCGGCCACTCTAGACTTCGACGATGGCCTTTGGGAGTGTCAGGTGACAGCGAGTGACTTTACGACCCAAGATGCCCTAACCAGTCAGCCAGTACGATTAGTTGTGCGAGGTAAGTGGTGTACTAATTGAAATTGGAATCCCTGATCCTTGTGTTACTGCCAAAGGAAGTAACCTTATCCGGGACAATTACCCTTTTCATCTAGTCCCTGTGTCTGTGTTTGTGTCTGTGCCTGTGGCTGGGTGTATACATGTGAATTTTAATTAAAACCCCCCCAAGCGTCCATCGTCCTTTGGAGGAAAGATTCTAAATTACATTTTAATTCTCATCCTTAGTGGCACCACAACGACCTCGGCTGGAGCATGAGGGCGCTCATGTCCCGCCAGGACATAACATCACCGTAGACTCGGGTGCTGTGGCGACGGTAAAGTGTGTCTCGCATTACGGTAATCCACCGGCGACACTTAAGTGGTTTCTAGGTGAGAACGGTGATAAACAATCTACCAGCAGGACGACAATGGATGAACTAATTGAGTAACGTTCCATTTATGTACACAGGTGATCAAGAGCTGATGCCGCTGGGTCCACAGGTTAATTCAACCGAACCGGATAATCCGAGGACATGGTCGGCATCGTCCGTTGTACAGGTGTCTGCGATGCGTGAACGACATGGTGAGATGCTGCGTTGTGTGGCATTCCACGAGTCATATTCAGCGAAATCGGTCACAGTGGAGGCAAGGATGGATATAAAATGTCAGTTACAACTGTTCATCTTTCTGTGAAGGGTAAAAACTCTTAAGCTGCTCTCTTGTTTTGTTTTTTTTTTTCTTTAGATGCTCCGACAATAAGACTAATTGGCTCCCCAGAGATTGACCTAGAAGAGGATAAGGATGCTTTGATTATGCGCTGCGTGGCAGATGCTAATCCTCCAGCGAGTATCGTCTGGCGAAGAGCAGGTCGCTCTGAAATTTCTAGTTTACAGGTGAGGATTGAAAGGAAAATTACAGTTTTTCTTTTTTTTTTTTTTCTGTGCAAGTGGACAGTGGGGTCGAAGTTGCGTTGGGGGTTATTTTTCTGTGACGGGATTTTTTAAATAGATTTCTGTAGGGAGAATTACCAGCTATGACTACACAGAGAGTAGCCTTAAAATGCTATGTGGAGCTGTACATGCCGCTGATGTCAATATTTAGAACTCCGATGTCGTCGAAGATCAAGTCGCCGGATGGACTACCTTTCCTTTGGACAGAGTTGTACAGGAGCAGAGGAAACGGAGCATAGCAACTCTTGAAAAAATCCTTTTAAAAGACTCTTAACCTTGGATGAGCGAGTAGGTCTGTAGGGACCTCACCTTCGTGCAATCAACCTACTAGAACACTCCCTGTCCAGATCTGTCTGGAGATGGAGCACATCGTTCAACAGTCTCATTTGTGCTTGGGTTTTATAATTGCATCCAGCTCTAGTAAAAGGTTACCAACAGCATTTTGACGCGTTACGTAGCTCAGTACCCTTCCAGATTTCGCAGAATACCTCCTTGTGCTGAGTGCTAGAAGTGAATGTTGAATTGCTTCGCCATTTTCGTGATACAGTGAGTCTGGAGAGTCCTTTGAAGTGTGTGGACAATTGTGAGGACTTTTTTGTTGCTTAGCTGTCCTACCGAATGCTAAATTCCTTGAAAAATGTTATATTTCACTTCAACCAACCTTAAACCGCAACAAGCAACAAGGAAAGGAACGTTGATAGGCCAGAGATCCTTCATGTTTTCTTAATTAAGCAAGGTGCGCCTCGTTGCAGAGTTGTTTTGTTGCATCTTGCTTTGCTCTCTTTGATGGCCTTTTCAAGGTGGCGTCTCGCCGATTTTAAGGTGTCTAGACGTTCCTAGAATTCTGGTCTTTCGCTCGATCGCTGGGATCTGTGTCGGATCGTTCCACGTGTAGCAAAGTTCCTTCCTTCTACTAGCTGATCTTCTGGTCATCACTCCATCGCACGTTGTGGTGATTAGTAGAGTCACTTGGTGCGATAGGGTCTCCGCTGATCCGTTGAGGTTGAAGCATTTCCTCAAAAGCGTGCAAGTCGATGTATAAGACTTTTCGCTTCGGCGCTACTAATTTGGGGCGATGCCTGGACTTCTCTTTGCCAAAGTTGAAAATAATCGCCCGTTAGTCGTGTATATTTCTCGCTGTCCCATTTGTCTTACGCAGGAACGAGTTAAACGTGCCGTCTATTATAGGCTCCTTGCTTGCCTTGCGAAATGGCATGTATCTCGAGTGATGCAAATGCTTCTAGGAAAGATCGCGCCCTTGTGTCGGTAGTCTTACTGTACCATTCTGTAACCACTGGGTGCTTTCCGCAACCATCAGGGCTAATGCCATCCAGCACCTTCAGGTGGTCTCTATATGCCAGACTAGGGGTGCGCAATAATGACGAAGAAGTCAACGTGGCTTCGACAGGTCCATTTCGCTACCTTCTTGGAGTTTTAGTCTATCCAAATACAGCTTTGCACAGGTTTGACACTACATATCTGCCAGTATTTTAAGCGGGCCTATGTTGGCATTGCCGAAATAACAAACATTTCAAAAAGAACCAGCAGATGACCAGCACCTTATAAATTTTAGGAAGCTTAAGCTTTATGACAGATTGAATTTTGAATGACACAAACGAGTACAGCAAACCGAAAGTAACAGACTGGATCTTGACGCAAACACATCGAACTGTCATTTCGAGTCACGGCAATGTACCCCTTCAACATCCAGTAGCCCCACTGTACATATCTCTACACACTTACAGCACTGCCTAATGATTTACTCAAATTCTTTTTGTTCTTTGCAGGAATCCCTTCAACTTCGTCCTGTGAGTAGACGCGACGCTGGTCTATACACCTGTCAGGCGCAAAACTCTGTCGGAACATCGGAGCAACTTTCCGTGCAACTTGACGTCAAATGTAAGAACTCTCGCTGGTGGTCGAAAACTTTTTCTTCCTTTTTTCTTTTCTTCCCCCCCCCCCCCCACGATATGCATAGTTTCAGAGAACAAAAAACTTTTTCTAACAAATTAAAAAAAAAAATCTTGTTTTTCTCTCCCCCTCTCTCTCTCTCTCACTCTCAATCTTATCCTTACAGTTCCACCAAAGATTCTATCTGCCGGCCCAGATCGTCTAACTACAGCACCACTGTTTAGTCCGGCTGCGTTTGAATGTGTCGCCGAAGGCAACCCGCCGCCATCTTATAAATGGGTTCAGAGGTATGTATACAAAAAAAAACTTCATTCAGCAGGATGGGTGCATGAGTTCATTATTACGTCGAGGACATACCTATTACGAGCCCCCAGGAAGGGCATTTAATTTTCCACGTCTTCTTTTTTTTTTTATTCCTCTCCCTTACGTCGTAGTTCTCAAGGATGCAGTGGTAGTGTTGGAGGCGAGAAACTTGAGAGGCAAACTTTTGCTTCATTATAGTTCTTTATTCGCGTTCTTCCTGAGCTTTGTTTCCTAAGAGATGTAGCGGCACAAAGAAAGGGGTGTGGTCGGCGGTGGAGGAGTACATGAAAATTAAACGAAAATTGTTTCTTAGATTTTCCTTTTGTTTTGTAAGGATTTTCGCAATCCGCGTCGCTGAAAACAATTGTGCTCTTGGTTATTTGGTAAAAATTAGAACGGCTGGTCGGTGTCGTCGAGGACGCGTCGGGACTAAGGCGTAAATTGCTTGAAAGGAAAATTGTTTCAGGAAAAGAGGAATTGGGTTGAGTTAGGTTTGTTGCTTATGCTGCTGCTATTTTGTGTGAGTGCGACAGGTCACTCAGTTGTTTGTCCTTTTATTTGGTGGAAAAATTCCTTATGAGGCGGGGAATTAAAATTTACGTAGTTTGTGTGCAGCTGTTTGAGGGGAAAGGACGTGCCTGGCGATGGTGTAAGATTTTAATTCTGGAAATTAGTTAAGACAAAGGCAAGCTGGGGTTATGATAAAGAGGTTAACATGGAAAAGGTAGCCAAGGGTGAGAATTAGGGAAAAGGACGTGAGACCCAACTATTGTTACACTTCATGCGTCTTGGGCTAATTTTTTCTCTTAGCTTTACAATACGTTTCCATGGTTGCACCTTCAAGTCGGAGCTTCCTTTATACTGTTTATGACAGGACCCTTACTTCCTTATAACTGGGTGCAAGGAGGTCAATGCAATAATGAGCATTTCGCTTGGGGTTGAAGTGCATTAATCTGCTTGAAAATGTGTTAGACAAATGCATTTATGTACTAGCTCGCAGCTGCTTACAACGGCTTTGTTCCATATTCCTTTATGAAAGGGAATAGACTGCTGTCTGATCCTACACAGCCCCACCAGGCTGCAATGCAAAGCTTTGCAAAAAATCCTTTAGACGAAGGAAATGCTCATCTAGATCCTCACGAGGTTACTTGAAAAATGTCTGCATCAACCCGCGATCGCCAACTGAAGTATGGCACGCTAACACGCTTGCAGCTACATGACAGTCAGCATGCCTCTACCCGAGAGGTAAGCCTACGGAGACAGCCTTGGTCGAACTTACAGGCAGGTTGTGGCGGACGCTCACTACGAGCAATTCGCTCTCGCTGTGTTCTTTGATATTGAGGGTGCGTTTGACAACCCTACTTTAACGGGATTGAAACTGCCTTAAGAGCCAAAGAAGTCGACCCCATATTAGTGGAGTGGACTCTCGCTATATTTAGGTACAGAAACATTCCTGCTACTCTTGGTTTTTGCACGAAATCGGTGCAGGCTGTACAAGGTGACGTGCTATCTAACATCTGCGCCGACCACTTGTACTTTCGACCACCTTGTGGAACCTAGAGGTGGACTCACTACTGAGTAGACTTAACTAGGAAGGCTACCGTGCTATAGGGTTTGACGGCGTGCTATGGTGTTTTGTCGTCAGCGGCAGCAACCTACTGGCTCTTTGTTGTTGCCAGCAGGCGGCACTCAACATTTACGGGACTTGATGCGGAGAACAGTCTTGTCCCTCAATCCAGCCAAGACTGAGATGATCCTAATCACTATGTGGAGGAAGCTAGATCCTGTGAGATGGCCATCCTTCATGGGCAGCCAGTTACAGCTTTCAAACAAAGTTAAGTACTTGGGAGTCACCTTAGACCCCAAGCTCTTGAGGGCCACCAGTATCTTTTAGCAGGGCCGCAGAATTTTCAGTAGAACCTTGAGCTTAAGGCCTTAGTTGTTCCACTGGATGTTCGGTGTGAAGTAGCAACTGATGAGCGTCGTTTTCGCGCATTTCGCCCAAGTAAAACCTGCCGCTGCGCCGTGACTTCCTATAGGGACTGTGTTCGTGTCTGGGATCCATATAGCAGCTGTGCCCAGTGAGTCTGCCATCCAGCCCGGCCCTTCTTTGCCTTTGTATTGCTCGCTGATAAGTACGATGTCGGCCTTCAGCTGCTGTAGAAGATCCTCGGCCGTCCAGCTTCTATGGAGGTTTCCTTGAAGAATCCGCATCATAGTGAGGCTTTTTCCTTTGCCTTCTCAAGTGCGTCTTTAAACACCCGACACGTTCCCGCTCCAGGCGCATGGGCTAGTAAGTCTGGAGTCATTCCAATCTCTGCGCCTAAGCAGCACTTTGCATTTGCCCGGCATTCTTCTTTTTTGTGGCCCTGTTCCCTTCAGTTGAAGCACAGCCCTTTACCTCTTCGGTTCACCTCTTTGCACGTTGTTTGCTGGTGTCCGTATCCAAAACATCTGTAGCACCGCGTAACTATCACTCTTGGGCGCACCCTACAGAAGATCCAGCCAATTTTGATGCGGGGGTCTTGGAGTTGCTCATTTGCAGCTCTTGCATTCAACTGTATGATCGCCATTTTCTGCCCTCTGCTGTTCACCTTCGTCAGGATCACCTGAAGGTTTAGTGTTGGGTCGCTCAATTTCAGTTTCACCGCCGTTTCAACTTCCTCTTCTGACGTAAACTCATCCATATCCCTGATTTCTAATGTGGTCCTCGATTCAAGGTGAGAGATGTCGGCCCTCTCCCCAAGGATGGACTTCTCTCGCAGTAGGTCTGCTTCCCCGTAGGTCTCATAAGGACCTTTCCTTACCAGGGCTCTCTTCATAGCTTCATGTGAAGTGTAATCAAATGCTCCTTCTGTGTCCAGAAAAACATAGAATGCAATCTCTTTCGTTTCAAGAGATCCTCTATGGATAACCGGTGGCGAAAAGAGGATACATTAAGGAAGCATATCCACAGCCTTTTCCATTTTATTAAGAAGAATCGAAGTTAGACTGATTGGTCTGTAGAATCCATGTTACCAGTAATTGCGATGGTTTTTTTCTATTTTTGGAAATCACCCAAATGGGAGGGATCGGCAGCAATCCTCCGACCCGCAGAGTTTTTGAATCCAACCCGGAGGGACAACGCAGTAGAGGACGACCTCGCCTAAGTAGAAGGGGACCTCAACCAACTTGGAGTGCGCAACTGGAGGCAGTTGGTTAACGACTGGGCTAACTGGAGAGGCTTGTTGGTTGAGGGCCAGGTTTACCCCGAACTGTAGCGTCGCCTAAGTTTATAGGGCTGTAGGTGCACTGCGATCTGTATAGCTCTACTGTTCTCCCCCGACTTGGAGCTCTAATCAATGACATACTCGACTTAAGCACCTCCTCCAGTCCAATTTCTTTGACGAATCGGAGTACCTGGAGTGTATCCACCAATGGTAGGTCTTCTTATGATAGTTGGTAAGCATACAAGTGTTCCATCTTTCGTGGATCTGTGCTCCACATTCTTTTAAAAGATGCCTTGGAGGTTCCCCAACATCTCCGCAGACCCTGCAGGCTCCACTTTGATCTCCCTCCAAGTCATCCCCAATGGTATAGATTCCTTCTCGACTGACCTTCTCCATGACTCCCTAAGGCGGCCTACTCGTATGCCTAATTGGGTAAGTGGATTCTATTGCATGGCATACTTCGCAATAGAACTGTCTTTGCGCCGTAGAGTGTGATCAATCCACTCTGCCACTTTCGCCTCCGAATTTTGACGTCTTTTGGCTCCTGGCCCACTTTCGCGTGTAGTTGCTCGTTCAATTTACGGTTCGACCAGGAGATCCTTAGGATGTTGCGGAGACATCTATTTATGAAGGTTTGCAACTTCTCCGTGGTCACTTTTAAGGTCCCACACCCATAAAGTAGCACTGATACCACGTTTGATGGGAACAGTCTCAGCTTGACATTGCTTTTCCAGATTTTAGACAGCATACCGAACGCAGCCTTTGCTTTACGAATTCAACTGTCCACATCCAGTTCGGTACGACCGTCTTCCGAGATCATACTTCCTGGCTATAGAAAGCTTCTTACTTTCTCGACTTGCTGTTCGGCAATGTTGAGTTGATCGGCGCTGGTGTTTTCATGAGAAGTTGAAGTGCTTACGGCCTTTGTTTTTGCCCTACTTTCTTCGCCTCTGACTAAAGATTATAGGCCATCTGACGCCGGTCCATTATCCTGTGTGAGAACAGGCAAACGTCATCAGCGAAGTCAAGATGTTTGAGATAAGTATGGTGTCATACCTCCAGACAGAGCTGCCCTGATCACATCAATGATTACCACAAGGAATAGCAGTGGCGAAAGAAGGCACCCTTGTCGTACTCCGCTGCGGACTTCAAATTCCTCTGACACCGTTGTGCAGGACATGCCATTTACCACCACCGTAGGTAGCCTTTATAAATGCGACGAGTTTTTCTGGTAAATTTCTTCTGTGCAAGACTCGCCACACACTATCTCGATTCAAACTGTCAAAAGCCCTTCCAAAGTCAATGGACAGTAGTTGAAGCAGAGACTTAAACTTGACGCATTGTTCAATGATGATCCACAAGGTGTCGATGAGGTCGATGCAGGAGGATCCAGCTCGAAAGCCTGCCACTAGCCGAGACCGGAAGAACGCATACACCTCTCCACTTTCCGCATTCCGTCAGGTTTTACTTCTTAGCTATTAAGGCCTCGTATTATAACCCCCTTTGCGCCCTCTTTCGTCCACATATCGTTACAGCTTCCATACTCTCTTGCCAAGGAACTTACCTTAATATTCCCAGCTTCCACAAATCCTCTTCAAGAGTAGGATCCAGTTCCTCGTAACCATTCCAAGGCCAGGTCTGTTGATCATAAAAAATATTAATCTCTTACCCAGTCCGACAGAAGTCTTTAATTCTTCTTAGACCTGACCTTGGCTTCGTCAAAAGGACTCTGTAATCCCTCTCCCACTCTCTCTGAATTCACATTCAATACTAGAAATTCCTTCATGAACAGATGAAAATATTCGTCCTCGCCATCATCCCATCAGATTTACAAGAAAAGAAATAAATCAAATTACTTTTCGTCCTCAGTTTTACTACTGTTCCACGTCTCCATTGTCCTTCTACATCTTCGGTATCTTCACAATCAACAACACTTACTTTTCGTATCAAATCACATAAAATCATCCAACAAATGTTGAAGTACTCATCATAAAAAAAAAAAAAAAAAAAAAATGTTTTTCCATTATCTTGAGTTGAAGTGGAGAATCCTTGGTGCCAATTTGTCGCCCAACAATTCGCATAGTTTCACTGCTTTAGCCCCCCCGATCACAGTCCTCATCATTCGCATTAAAGGACACTGCCATTCACCCTCTGTATATACAGAAAGCAACTTCCTTCGTGTGTCTTCTTAACAAGGATCTGATTTCACTGTTAACAATATTTCTCCATTTACATTGGGTTGTTTCTTTTTTCCTTCATTTTTTTTTATTTTTTTTTTTTTGTTTTGTATCTCATAAATAGTTGTCCTATGTGTGGAGTTTTTTTTTTTTTTTTTTGTACCTCATTATATTGTTTTTCGTTAACATCTCCTTTAAGGATATAAGAAGAAATTTTTCATCGCCATACATTCGACGATTTACATAAAGGGATTTGCAAAAATTTCACTTTATTTTAACGATTCTCTATCGGCATGGTAGCCACCTACCTACTCGAACATCCTTAGCCTCACAGGAATCACTGTGTGCAATGGTTTTTCATTATGATTCAGCGCTGCTATCGTTTGCTTTACTTCAACGATTTACCATCACTATTCACCCCCGCCTTGGTAAAAATTCCCCGAGTATCATTCATCAAGTTAACAATTCACCAGAAGAGCACTAGGGGAATATTAATCAAGCTTTGCCGCAGATTCAAATTCCCATTCGGCAAAGTCCTCACATGTGCGCCATAATACCATCCATAGGTATCCTTCGAGTAAAGAGTATTTTTCACTCTGCTGCTGCTGGTGCTCATTCTGTGGAAAAGAAAAATTAAGAAATCAAACAAAATCTCAATTTTCGCCGTCCTCAATTTCCGGTTCCAAGTCAGTGCCGCCTCACCGCTCCCTTGAGATCGTTACGTGATGTGCAACTTAATTTGGTTGTGCCCCCAGAAAAGGCTCTTAGTCCTGTAGCCGAAAATTACTATCAATTTTGCTCTACATAGTATCTATAGTCGTACTCGTATCCTACCTAGCATGAGTTCCATTTCATTCTTTTTGCTTCTCTTTTTCGTTACAGGATCTCACACGGTTCAAAGTATCTCGAACGAGGCAATGAAGCTCGTCTAGTTATCGACAATGTAACTTATGACTATCAGGGTGAATACGAATGCCGAGCGACCAGCTATATAAATGGCCAGGAACGAACAGCGATATCGGAGCCAGTATCCTTGCAAGTCGTAGGTAAATCAAAAGACAAATACATGTACGAAAACACACACAGACGATAACGAATTGAAAAAAAAAAAAAAAAAAACACAAAAACATCGCAAAAATGTAGAACAGATACCGAAACCACATACAGAATAGCATGCTCGTACCATGGTCGTCATATGGTGGTGAGGGTGGGGGTGGTGGACTACTTCGTGGAGGCAAAACTTTGCCATTTAGAACTGTAAAAAAAATCCTCAGAAAAAACCAACAGCAAAGGCTAAGCAGAAAGGAAAGGAAGACGTGAACGATAAAGGGTGCTGAAAGGACAATGCACACGGCGAAGTGCACGTAGAGTTTTTCCAAAGCTAAAAACCCATAAACCACTTGCATATGGCGTTATGTAAGCCATTTTCTTTCCTTTATTTTGCAGGAACTCCTCACGATCTAGATTGTTTTGTACTGCAAGGAGTGATAGTGTTACTTTTGCAGATTAGGGAATATTTTGGGGTTACCTTGGAAAGTAAACGGATTTATTGCCGGTGTAGGTATCCGTTGATGTTACAATTTCGCTTTGTAAGTCAACCTGAGGTACGAGTTGATATTTGAGATCTGAATGTATCTCCCTTTATCTTGTGCTAATGCGGTTGGAGCCCGTTGCTACTCTGGGATCATTTTTGAATTTTGGATCAAGATGCAGATTTTATTTGTATCCGAGGAGGCAATATCTAGGAGTTTCTCAAAAATCTGCCAGGATCTGCCTTTTCACTGGAAGCAAAACGCTTTGTCTACGTCTATCGTGTCTCCAGTGTCAACAGTACATCATTCCTCATGAGTCCGTTAAAATGCTAAAGAAACGATCCTGCGCTTTTTGACGTCGGAGGTGGTGAAACCATCAAAAGAGACTACTAAACCCGCAGTCAACAGGATTATTGCCAATTTAAAACTACCTCCCTTTCACTGTCCTGTTTTCGACGTGACTCAGTGGTTCGTGAGTTGGAACACTGAGCGAAAAGTTTCCAATCCTGTAAAAACACCAAACAGTTTTTTCAAGGTCTCACCTCTCGCGAATGTGTGACAACCGTTCGAGAGTAATAACTGTCGTAAGAAGCTTCTCAATCAAGCCTTTCGAATACGGCTTTAAACTGTGTGTCCCTAAAATACACTGAGTCAGCTCTCCACCGAGTCAGCTCTCCGCCTAGTCAGCTCTCCACTGAGTCAGCTCTTAATGACTTGGCAACCAAAATTGAATCCTCCCTCAATCGCAAGGAAATCTCCCACAAATCCCTTGTGACTTGAGGGAGAATTCAATTACACATCCTTTAAGTCCGCCAATAGGGCACTTAACAAAATGTGACTCTCTCTCAATAATAGGAAGATGGTTTATGTCCATGCTAAATGGAAGAATAATTCAAACCAACATTTACGTTGTAGAAAGCTCGGCGATTACAACTCGAGGATGCCCTCAAGGGGGCCTTCTTTCGCCACTCATTTGGTCCCTCGTCATAGACAACCTTCTTCGATCCCTGTCAAGGCAAGAAATTGAAGTTATAGGCTATGCTGACGACGCACGTTGCAATTGTCGTCAGTGGTAAATTTGAAAACTCCGTGTTGGAAGTGCCGCAATATGGTCTGTGCTTAGTACAAAACTGGTGTGACAAAGAAGGCCTCTCTGTAAATCCCAAGAAGTCGACTATAGTCCCTTTCACTAACAGGAGAAAACTTGATCGCGTAATTTGCCCCACCCTATATGGCGAAACCATCTAATTCTCGCGGGAAGTCAAGTACCTAGGAATTGGCCTGGAACCCACAAATAGAATGCCCCGTAAATAAAGCCACCAGATCCCTTTGGGTCCGCCGTAGAATTTGCGGAAAAAATTGAGGTCTTAGACCCAAGATGATATACTGGCTGTATAAGATGGCCAGCGCAATCCTATGCCGCTGTGGCCTGGTTGACAAAGACTAACGAAGTCATTACTGGATCTGGCATACATGGAGAGTCCCCTCGTGCGAACTTCTCAGTCAGCCTTGGTAAAAACTCTTCCATATTCCCGGCAGAAGTCCTTGCTATTAACCAGTCTGTCAGAATAAACTTAAGTTCTAACACACGAGGCAAAACAATATTTATCTTTTCAGACAGCGAGGCAGCTCTCAAAGTTCTCGACTCATCTGTTATAAAATCTAGGCTCCGAACTAGCAAAAAACAACCTAGTCATTCTACATTGGATTCCAGCCCAGAGAGGTTTTGAATTGGCTAAAATTGGTGCAGCATCACAACTCGTAGGCCCCGAACGCTTCTGCGGCGTCAGCAGAAGTCACTTCAAAGACCACGCCAAGAGTCTGTCCCTATTCGAATCCAATAAAGTCTGGCTAAACTCACCTGGGCAGATCTGCTCCAAAACATTTTCCCTCAAACTATGTCCCAGGAAATCCAATTTCCTGATCAACATAGACAGGAACAATCTAAGAATCCTGACTGGAATCATCAGTGGACGTTGTGTACTGAAAAAAGCATCTTCACCGAGTAAACCTCTCTCCGGAACCCTCATGTAGATTATGCCTCTTCATATTCTCATGGAGTGTCCGGCTCGCTTTCGTCTCAGAAAGAACATTTTCGGTGCAGAAATTATCTCATCTGGGAACATTGCAGACTTACACCCAGAGAAGATCCTTATCTTTCTGACCGCCTCCGGAGTAAATAGTTTACTCTAGGACGCAACGAGGGAAGGTACAATAGGCCATTATGAAGCCGGAGTGCCATAGCCTAACGAAGGCTCTCCCGCCTTTAAAAAAAAAACACAGTATTGAGACTAATAGGTCTCTAAGACTATGCATCCGATAGAGATGGGTTGCCAGCTTAAGGGATGTGGACATTGTCCACATTCAATCCCTATCCGGGGATCTTTAGGGTTTCTAAGTAGAGTTGGCCCATTCAAAGGGTGGAAATCTTCCTGCTCTACCCCTTTAAATAATCCTTCAGCAAAGTTTTATTTCGTTAGTATTGAGAGCTGTAGTGTACCATAATATTTCAAAGTAGTGGACTCAATGCGGAGCCCTGTGGTATGCCACCATTTGTTCTTTGTATAACAGAAGTCTGCGTCTAAAAATTCCGGCACAATTTAAATGAAGTACATTTCATCTCCCATGTTTATGAGTAGTTGTTGGAGATGGTATGGAATGTGTTCGTCTTGCTTCACTGGAAAGAAAAAGCCTTGAACTCATGTAAAAGACCGAAGAGAAGTTCATCGAGTCTGCTTTTCCTTTGTAGTTGACAATAAAACTGCAGGTCCCTTCGATTTGTGCGAATTTGCGAGAAGCCCGGCCATTGACAAAACCCCGTAGAATTGAAATCGATAAGTAACGAAAAAGCTTCCCCTAGCAGTAGAAGATTCTGTGGCTTTGTTAGGAACACCTATGTTCATGCGTCCACCTAATGAATGGATGAATATCGAGCATATCGAGAATATGAAGGTAGGGACGAGTCGATTGGTTTGGATACGAAAGGATGGTATGTTGATTGCCTTCGGCTAGTCCAAGGGACAAGCACTTAAACAAGAACTCACGCTCTCGGGGATTCACATCGTGGATCTGTGCTCAAAATAAGATGACGAGATGCAGCCTACTACTTATCCTTGACAAATACTATGACCACAGCAAAAACCTACAACGAAAGACTCTGACATTTATTCTACTACCACCATGCTTTAACGCAGTTAAAAGTCGCATAGATGTCGCTACTGCTAAACTGGTCAAGAAGCTAAACTAAATATTAGTCGTGTCATAACCCATTGGTTGTGGCCAGAGCTCGATCTAAACAGAGAGGAGCTCCACTATCATGCTTGCGGGTTTACGTACAGGGCACTGCATTCGCAGCTCGACGACTGGGAGGTTGCTCGAAGGACTTTTGCAAGACCTGTAGGAGTGAATAACAAACTGCATCAATTGAACATCTCCTATATCACTGTCCGGTACTTCAGAACTAGTCCTTGATGCAGGTTTTTTAATAGCCCGTACCACTTTAGATCACTAATAGAGTCCTTATCGTGTGAAGGAGTAAGCAGTGCCGACCTTCTGTGCATTGTACTTCGAGCAATCAATTTAGGAGACATCACTTAAATCACAGGAAGCCGTGCACGCTGAGGTTCCAACAGGGACTAAGGCGGTAAGGAAGGTTTTGTTTCGCTAAGAGTATGACCGACAGGATTATGGAAAAGGATAGGAAATCGCTTTCAACACAGAGAGGAGCCATCACGGGGCATAACACTCTGCGGTACCACATGACAAAAACTAAGACTAACGGAAGAAAACTTGTGTCGTGGATGTGGAGATGAGGACGGCAATGAGGATACCACCCACTCTCTCTGTCACTGTCCAGGTCCTATCCACCGTAGATTTAAATTTCTCCATCGACACTTTGAAGAATTACCCAGCACATCAGTCAATGACATCTTGAACTACATCAATTCAACTGGATGGTTCGCTACTTCATAGGAACCCATATCTGTAGATCTAGGGTTAACCAATGGGCAAGGGACTTTACTCCCCTATGGGTATCACAGTAGGTTTGTAGTGATCTGAGTGCGGAGTTGTGGATCTCTTCCACTCAAATATTTGACGCAAGAGACCATATGTGGTGCAGGATCTAGCTTCTTGTGACGATTCTTGTTGGGCGTAGAGTCAGTCTTAAGCTTCAGTCACTCTGTCAATCTTACTCCACAAATAATGCTCAGAACTGTCACGCGTCGAGGAACTGGAGAGCACCCACATCAGCGCACATCAAGAGATCTACCTACCGCAAGTGGCACACTTCTAACAATAAGGACACCAACTAATCACCACTATGCTACATCGACTAACTCACAACCACCGCCAGAATGTATGTCTGTTTCAGCCCCTTTGTGTTGCCAAACATAAGACAATACTAACAAGCCACCCTAAAAAAAAAAAAACGCCCTCCAACCACATACACCCTCCCACACAGAAAACACCTAATGCAAAACTAAAACCCTTCTTTCCAGGAGCGCCACAAGTGCTACGCCTAAATCCATCCATGCACTCGGTCTCGGTGAAAAAAGGCGAATCGGCCAGCCTATCGTTGGTTGTGTGTGCCGATCCTAGACCGCATCGTGTTGCCTGGGAATGGGGCTCACTGCGGCTAGAAGCTGGAGCTGTAGTCGGTAAGTTAAAAACATAACATACTCGTAGGTATCTCTCCACAGGTTCCAACACATGTATGTGTCCGTCTGTCTGTCTGTCTGTATACAGGTCCTCGGCGTGAAGTGAAATAAAAATTTCGAAACTCTTGTTCCAAATAAAGTGCAACGTGTGGCTTTGTAGCACTATTACTGTTCCTGCGGTTTCTGCTGTTTCTACTGCTGCCACTGGTGAATCGTTTTCTTTTTTTTTTTTTTACAACTCAATTCCTGGCTTTTTATCCTTTTATACTGTTTTTCGACACTAAATTGTGTAAGTTCTTCTTCGTTTCTCCAAACACACACGTTCTGGAGAGGAAAACTTTTGTGCGGAAGAAAACCACAATTCCACATCCCTAACTTTTCCGGGGATAAGCTCGAAACACAACGTTTGCGGAACGTAAAATAAATTACTTCTCCCCCCTCATATAAATACAGTCACACTCACACCATTGCGAATGTAACAGAGCTTAAGAGTTGGATGAGATAAGTTTTCAATCTGTTTGACGGGGTTATTGCTGGGAGGGATACACAAAACCGATTTAATGTGGGTGTGGGGCTATGAGAATGACTTCACACTCGAGTGGCCAGTAGCCAGGACAAAAGTTCAAATCCATTTCCGAAACTCATCCCTTATCTCTTCCGCATTACTAGGTGACTTTCATAGCCAAACAGTCACCATTTTACCGATTTGGCATCCTTGAGAAAGACAGAAAAAAAAACCGAAAGGATATACCCCCATTCAGTATGGATATGTTTGTGTTAACAGGGCGGCAATGGGGTGCACGAGGTCCATCCAGGGTTGGTTTAAGAGTTAATTGCTTACCGGGCGACATGGTAAGTTTTAAGTTCTTAACACAGATGCTCTTAAGGATATTGGAAGGAAACTTTTAATAGTTGAAAATCCTTTTTCGAATAAAGTACATAAGTTCATGGAATTAAGTCGCATGTAATTCCGTAAAAAGGATAATTTCTCCTCTTTCCAATTTACTCGTATTTCTAACGGTCATGAGTCCAAATCCCCACTGAGAATGGGCATCGTGTATGCATACCAGCACTATCCTTAATTGGAGAAGGCATTGAGTAACCTCATGCCTCACTGTAGCTTGTGATTATTTTGCGTAAAAGTGATGTCTGAAACGAATGGAGTGACCTCACTAAATTTTTTGGAGGATCATCGTTTATAACCCGCACTTCAGTGACCCGTTTCTCTTTTGTACAAGGTAGATTCCTGTAAGCTGAACTGTTTCACCATATCGATTGGAGAATGTCTTGAAAGGCTTAGGGATACCTAAACTACGCCGCGCACTCGAAACTTCATGAAAACTCATCGAATCTTAACGAAATCCTGTTACTTGGTTAGAATCCCAATCGCCGATCATTTTAAGGTATAAATAATCCTTGTGCAGTATCCTGATGCTGGGCAATAAGCAAAGTTAAATAGAGTTTTTCATTTTTGAATCGTAAACTCAGTCTCCATACTTGAACTATGAGTTTCAACGATGGAATGAACGAAGTCGGAAGGACGCGAAATAATTTTGAGAATTCAACCGAGTTTAGATTCAATGCACCACTGTTTCGAAAGCTTTCCAAATCGCTCTTGGTGAGGTGTCCGAAACCCCATTTATACATCCACATACTCTCAGTTGTCAAAAGAGAGAACCTTGATAGAGATTTTGTTCGCCCTGAAGCCTTCTAGTTCAGCTCAGCAGCTTCATTTAAAAAAACAAAATATTTGGCGCAAGGGACCTTCTGTATGTGGTTCAGACACTAGCTTCTCGCGACCATTCCTGTTGCAAAAAATGTCCGTTGTACGCCGCAATGTCCAAAGTATCCGAGAGCCTTTACGCCTAAAAAAAAATGGGGAAAATTTATTCCTCCGCCTTGAAACTTTGTACTTCAGCTCAGCAGCTTCATTTACAACAAGATTTACAGGATGTTCGAAGGATTTCGACTAAATTGTGGATATCTAAGCCTCTGTGTAGTGTCTGAGTGCCTTAGGTGGAAAAAATTTGAAACCATTCATTTGTCCTGTGAATAAATATCATATGAGTCCTGCAGCTAATAGCTACATCAGTTAGGTGTAACTACACCGTAGCTTCGTCTAGGAATTCCTTTCTTTTATTGAACACAGTAATGTCTTGAAGTACTCGTACCTTAGGGGCTTCCATGGCTGCGGCGTAGGCGTTAACCCTCATAAAACAGAACTTACAGACGGCCGCCCACCGTTACTATTTGAGCCGAGTGCAAAGGTCAGCTTGCATATGCATAAGTGGAGCTCTAAAACCTTTACCAACAGATACTCTACAAATGCTGTTCCATCTGCCATCCTACAGTAAATAGGTGGCAGCGTATGCAGCCACCAGCATGAAGGCCATATCTCTGTGGTCTGGTCTACGTACTGGACACTCCAGAATTCTCAACGATCTTAACTTCCTCCCCGAAGACATCGACTATACCCGTTTTGAAACCCGAATACCCACCAGAGAAGCCTGGCAAGGGATCTCGGGTTGCAAAGGAATCCATGCGATTATATACGGACGGATCCGAGACAGAATCTGGAGTAGGAGAGGGGCCTGAATTCTCCAATGATTGCAACCTAAAAATCTCTCTTCGTCTCCCAAATCACAGTAGCGTCTTCTAGGAGTTCATGGCGGAAAAAGAAGCCTTGTCGTGATAGAATGCTATGTCGAAGCGGGATATCATCATTTTTTGACAGCCAAGCCGCGATCAAGTCTCTGGAATCCGTCACCATCAACTCTCAAACTCTGTCCTAAGTCGTCGCCTTTCTCTTAATGAGAAGACTGAACAATCAGAATCCACCTTATTTGGGTGCCGGGCCATAGTCCCATTCCAGGGAATTGTATGGCTGAAGAGCTCGCCAGGCAGGGTACAACCCTGTCCCTTTCGCCGAATAAGGTGAATTCTGTAGCCTTATCGCTAGAGTTAAAGTACTACTCAAGCTCAACGCTAAGAACCACACCAATGGCAGATGGGTAAATGGTATCTTTAATCACTAGACAGATCTGCCCTAAACTGGATCTTAAACGCTCCAACTGTCTTATAAGACAGAAAAGGGAGCTTATACCCAGCACAGTAGCTGTCGTTACAGGCTGCACTGAACTGCACTGCATTATCGTTAGGAACGCCAATAGGCGTCCCATAGGACTTCTGTAAAAGTTTTGTACATACAAAGCTCTCTCCGCTCGTAGGAAACTCCGTTTAGGGTCCTTATTCTTCAATAACCTTGGCGAACTACATAATGCGAGCATTGGCAGCCTCCAGCGCTTCATCACTAACTCCTCCTAGTTCAACGGGTAACTCTCTTTGGAGATGCTGATCCTTTTGGTAACACAATGGACCTTACTGGTCTAAGTGAGGTCGAACACATGCAGCCTGCCACGTCAACCTAACCTAACCTAGCCTTCATGTCTAGAAGAGTATCCTTTGACATAATATATCGAGTCTGGAGTCAATGACTTGAGGCGTGGAACTCTTGTTTGTAGCCCTGGACCACAGGCTGTCAGGAAGCTCAGTCACTTGAGACCACAGTCTATGGTCTAGCCCGCTACCAAGACTATTCAAGTGCCCGAAGCCCCTCAGTACCAATAAAGGAAGCCCCAAAAACAGGAGTCAATGTTATCGCGTTAAGGCCCCGAATATCCTTCCGAACCGACCCTGATAATCGTAGCTGTTTTGGTGGTTTTCGGGATTGAATCCAATCGGATCTGTAATCGATTCCAGTTGATGCCAATTGTATCAGTGAGCGTATGTGTTTCCCTGTGTGCATCGACAGTTTGCGGGAAAAAAAAACCCCGACTATAGGTGGATTGGATATGTGTGCCTTTATGTCAACCAAAACCACCCGCAATTTATCTGGATTTGGAAGTGATACTCCTTCGATATTAAAGGAGGGAGAACGTCGTCGACTCCTTTGCCTTTTTTTCCCCTCCTCCTTTGAGTAGAAGATATTTTTCAAAGTGGATTTGTCGAATAAACCACAGAAAAAAAAAGGAGAAGCCAACGACGACAACAAAGAATGGAAAGAGAAACTTTCCGACAAAGTCCTTGTATTTTATTTTTTTTTTATCTGTGCGGTTATACGAGTATGTATCTCCTCCTTTTTTGTTGGAAAAAAAGGATTTATCATTCAGGAGTAAATATCACAAAAGGTGTGTAAATATTGACACATTGAAAGGAAACAACATAAATTCCCCAAAGGATTCCATTCGCTTGGGCTTCCGGGGCAAACGTCATACAATGAGTTGAAAAAGTTTCTTTTTTTTCTTCTGACACGTAACAGTTCCTTTTTTAAATCAAAAAAAAGATTACCTAATGGAACATGACAGCCGAGGGTAACGCGAAAAAGCAGTTTCGAAAAAGGATTCTGTCACACGAAACTAAAATAACTAAAAATTTTCTTAAAATAAAAAAATAATTGCAGTTTCCCTTCTATTTTACTCCTTTCTTTGTTTTTGTTTTAAAAAGCAGACCGATTCCGTGCCGATGAAGTTGTCCAGGATTCACGTGAGGATTGCTACTTGGCCACACTGCATATTACCAAAACGGATGAGCATGACTCGCGACCCTATTATTTAGTCGTGGAGAACGAAAGGGGCACCGACCGACACGCCATTCATTTGAATGTGGAGGGTACGTTTGCAGGTGCATTGAACTTTTTTTATTTTTTTAAAATTTTTTTTATTCATTGTGGACAAAAAAAAAATTAAAATGGCGGAGATTTTCTATCATACTTCTGTAGTAGTTTTGGTTTTTTAGAATTTTGTTGTACAATTTGTGTAAGTTTTCTTCGTTTTTTTTGATTTTGTAGTCCTTTGTCTTTGAATTTTGCTCATGAATCATGTGTGTACTAAATTTTAAGATTGGCTTCCATAGTTTTTGTATGATTTCCTTTCTTAATTATGTGTGAATGAAATGTAAAATTTATTTCATAGAATTATATAGCATCCTTCCATTTCGTTAGTTCTACTACTTAAAGCGCTCCTGATCCTTGGAGAGTCTCTGCCTGAGACACGGCTGCCTTCCATCGTCTGCGGTACTCCGGACACGTTGCTTCTAGTTGTGAAGACCAAGTTTTGTGGCATCCGCGACAGCTTGGTCCATGTACCGGAGGTTCGGTCTTCTTCGTCGTCCCGAACCTGTGATTTGAAGATCCTGCTGGCTGGAGCGTTGTTGTCCATTCGCTCGATATGGCTGAGCCAATGAAGTCGACGTGTCTTAGCTTTTTGGACTACATCCACATCCTGGTACAGCTCATAGAGTTCGTGGTTGTATCTTCTCCTCCATTCGCCTTCCTCGCATATGGGACCTAATATCCGCGGAAGTATTTTTCGCTCGAAGGTGCCCAATATTTGCTCTGCTTTTTTACTTATCGTCCAGCACTCGGCACCATATAGCAGAGCCGGTAAGATGAGCGTTCTATAGAGCATTAATTTTGTCCCGTCAAGTTAGGAGTTTTGAACCCAGTTGTTTCGCCAAACCGAAGTAGCAGCGGTTTGCTTGGGTTGGTCTTCGTCGGATCTCCACTAAGGTGTCGTTCGTGGAGTTGATGTTTATTCCGAGGTAGGTAAACTCCTCAGCTACTTCGAAGTTACTGCTGTCAACAGTGACGTCTTGTCCTAGGCGGTGGACAGATGCTGCTTTGTTTGTTGACAACATGTACTTTGCTTTGTCTTCGTTTACCTCAAGACTCGTTTCGCTTGCTCTTCGATTGCCGTAAACGCCTCTATGACGGAGTGCCGGGATTTTCCGATAATGTCAATATCGTCTGCGTATCCCAGCAGTTGCATAGACTTGTGAAAGATATTGAAAAAGTCACATGACAGCGCATCTCCTTGCCGAAATCCGGTGCACGTTTGGAAGAAGAGAGCTGTCTCCAAGTTGCACAGAGCATCGCGTGTTTACCAGCGTTACGCGACGCATCTTGATAAGTTTTGACGGGGTATCCCGAATTGGGCCATCGCCTGGTAGAGTTCGAGATGATGAATGCTGTCATATGCGGCCTTAAAGTCGATGAATAGGTGGTGAGTTTCGACTTGAAATTCGTTGGTCTTTTCCAGGATTTGTCGTAGTGTAAAAATGTTGTCTATTGTCGATCTGGAGCCGAAAGCCGGAAGCCACACGGGTACGTGCCGATTAGTGTGTTGCAGAAAAGTTTTAAACGTTCACACAGAGACCTTGTATGCGACATTCAACAGAAGCTGATACTCCAGTCGTCGGTCATGCGTTCCTCTACCCAAACTTGATTGATGACTTGGTGAATGCACCCTATCAAGACATCACCTCCGTACTTCAAAAGTTCAGCTGGAAATCCATCAGAGCCAGCGGCTTTGTTGTTTTTCAGTTTTCTGATGGCTACTTTAAGCTTCGGTAACAAGCCCGCGTTCTGGGTTCTTCGATATGCTTGAGCTGGGAAACTGCGTTCCCATTCATTCCCGATCATTCTTATATTATATGGATGCAGAGGTTTAGATTGCTGACTCGTTGGCCATCGAGCGTCAACAACGTCTGCTCGCCATCGTGCTCGGATTTCTGCAACGTGCTTGAGCTTCCTCCAAGTCATCCCCAATGATCTAGTTTCCTGCTCGTCTGTCTTTCTCCATGTCTGCCTATGCCCCCTCGTCTGCCTGATTGCGTATGTGGATTCCATTGTGGAATGGTGTGACCAATCCACTGCCACTTTCTCCTCCGTATTTTGACGTCTATTGGTTCCTGGCCCATTATCGCGTGTAGTTTGTCGTTCGATATACGGATCGACCAAAAGATCCTTAGAATTCTGCTGTCTACATCCAGTTCGGTACCAACGTCTTCCGTTACCATGTTTCCTAAATATAGAAAGCTGCTTACTTTCTCGACTTGCTATCCCTACTTTCTTCGCCTCTGACTCCAGATTATGGGCCATCTGATGCAGGTACATTCACCTCTTGAGAGCAGGCAAACGTTATCAGCCTAGTCAGCATGTTTATGATATGATGTCATAGTCCATCTCAGTCCCATGTTTCCTCCAAACAGAGCTGCCCATAGCTGATTACCACAAAGAATAGCAGTGAAGATAGAATGCATCCTTGTCGTACTTCTAATTCCTCTGACACCTTACCGTGTAAGACATGACATTTACCGTCATCATGGCCTTTATTATAGCGACGAGTTTTTCTGGAATACCTCTCCTGCGCAAGACTCGCAAGGTGTTGTTGTGGTCGATGCTCCAGCTCGAAAGCCTGCCTCTTCGTTGTCGTGCGTTGAATCGAGATGTACTCTCACTCGGTCCAGAATTATTTTAGCCGCATTCGGAAGAACGCGTATATGTACCTCTCCAGTTTTCGCATTCCGTCCAGTTTCCGTCATTCCCCTTTTCCAATCTTCGGGGAGGGCGTCTGTTTTCCATGCTCTCCATATTAAAGGTTCAAGGATTGGCACCGAGATGTTGGGTGCAGCTTGAAAGAGTTGCTCTAGGATGCGGTACTGAACTTCTATTTCGGGGAGCTCTACTTCTGAGGGCGCTGCAATCCGTGCTTTGAGTTCAATACGTTCATTAACCCGTCTCCAGGTGTCTGCTGTCAGCCATGTGCTTTGGCTGTATCGTCTTCAACCAACAGTGATGTCTGCCCCAGATTTAAAAACACTTTTCACAGCGTTCCAGTGGCCTTCGATGCTCTCCGGAGTGAAGCTGCTGATTGTTCCTGCATTTGTGCCAAGGTGGTCCTTTATATGTTGGCGCACTAGGGGATCCCGGAGTCTATCGACCTGGGTATCCTTAGCAAGTTAGATCGATTTCTATTGACAGATGCAATACGAAGACGTACAGTAGCTACCATTAGATGGTGATCCCTCTCTATTCCTATGTCAGCTCCACGTTTGTTTCGGACGTCTTGGATGGAATTTCTAAAGCGTCGGCTAATGGTAGGTAACCTGATCGATCTGGTTTGATGTGTGTTGTCGATCAGTCAAGACCCAGCTGGGCCTCCAAAGACCAGGCGCTTAACGTTATAGAAGTCAACAAACCTCTCGCCGTTGTCAATTTTTGTGTCCCCGACGCCGTGTGGTCCCATCTCGTATTTCAGCGTTAAAATCTGCCATCACGATCATGATATCTCCGTTAGGCGTAGAGTTTGTGACTGCGCCTACTTTGCTGCAGAAATCGTCCTTATCATCCACATCCGCATACTTTGGCGGAGCGTAGCACTGGATGATGGTTATATTTCTGACCTTACCCTTGAATTTCGCCGTCAATATCCTCTTACCATAAGGTGAACAGGACGTAGGACTGCTTCTAGCTTTAGGGGTTAATAAGAGCCCTGCTCCATATTCGCGAGCATTGGTCGTTGATTTCCCAGGGTAGACCAGGCGTCCAGCTTTAAGTCTCCTTTTTTTGGACCATTAAGTGCTTCTTTTCATTAGGCAGGCGAGCTCTGGATCTTGGAGGTAAGAGATATTGGCCAGAGTTGACGCTTGCTTCTGTGAATATGTGCACATTCAGGATACTTATTACGTGCCTCGCATGATCAATTTGGTTAACGGTTTGACTATAGGGAGACAGCCAGGTTGGTGTGTGGATTCCTTGTCATTCTCCTCGATACATTCGTATACACACATCGGGCAGATGTTTTAGTAAGTGGCTTTGATGCGGGTCACAGTCACAGTCAATATCCCTTGACCCCAGCCAGTTTACAACGACGAATCAGGATCCTTGCAAGTGATACCTTTTGTGTCAGCTGTAATAGTTACGACGACGGCACAAACGTCAATCTGGTGTACAAGTTCCATTAAAAAAAAAAAAAAAACGTAGAGCGAGGAGCCGGTTGAAGCAATATCAGTTACCCACTTCAAGGATATAAGCCATGCCGTTTCTTTGTCAAGAGCTTACCCGTCTCCATTTCTTTTCTTGGCGCTGACTGGCGCTCACTGACTAGTGCTACGAATATTTCAGAGCATGTGCAAGGTGATGGTAACGAAACAGCAGATGAGCTGGCACGGAAGGGAATGGTGCTGATGTTGTTCTGAAAAGCAGAATAGACCTTAAAGCAAGAGAAATACTCAACACCTCCTGGTCAGCCAGAGGTGACTGCGTCATATCTCGCAGCTTAGATAAATCAGCATCATGACAGTGGAATGGCCGTCAGAATGGGCCTCAGCTCTCCTGACTACTGCCGGAGCTGTCATGATACGGAAGGAACTGAAACTATCGAGCACTTGCTTTGTGACTGCCCCAACCTCCAAATCCGTCTCTTTTTAGAGGACCTGTCACAAATCCCACTCGGGAACATGATTAGTTTGTCAAGAAATAGGGAATCACAATGGACCACCTGGCCACCGTGTATGCACCTCTAGTGGTGTGCTTCCCTCTTTACCATACCATGTGCAAGGTAATCACTAGTCCGACAGATGTGATGTCGGCACTCGTTCTCCTTCTGAGGGCTCTTTCTGGACATCGTAGCTGCATTTTAGCCAATCAGGTCAACAAGAGATAGCCCTAGCGACATACGTCCAGTCGGACTCGTGATACGCTCATCACTAGCTCGTTATAAGATAGCTATCCAGAGGCTACCATGATGCAGTGATGATGCCACAAAAGCTTTATAAAAAGGATCGTTCTCTTGAAGTGATTGATGGAGTTAAATAGACCCTAACGTGGCGGCACAAAAAACCAAAATTTGCATCTAAATGACGTATAGCTCTGCAGCGCCAGTAAACACATCAATCCACACGTCATTCTCCTGGCAGAATACTATTCAACGAATTAATTAAAAATATTCAACTATTTTTTTATCTACATTTTCCGCAGATTTTCTCTCAATTTTTGTTCCAGAATTTCAGTAACAAAAAAACCTTTCAATTCAACCAACAGATGGCAATGCAAAGCCTTACCCCATGTGACTGCACCCATAAATAACATTATTTTGCATCCTTTTTATGTCCGGGTTACACTTACCTTTTGCACTCTCTCACCAGGTTGAATGTCACAGCTTAATCCCACAGCATATTTGTACACCAACGCCATTTGCAAATTAATTTCACCCACAAACACGTAAACATGAATTATAATATTATTAATCCTTTTCAACGTAACCGCATAATCCTGACCCATAGTCCCGAGCCCACCCACATTCCACCACCAAAATCATGAGCCAAACCCCATCACAAAAATTTTTGAATTTCGGTACTCAGTGGCTTACGGAATGGTAGGCATGTGTGTAACGTGTGCGTGGTTTGAATCCTTTTTTATTTTTTCAAAGTCCTGTGTAATAAAAAATACTCTCCGCCGATAAAAGCCGAATTCCGAAAATAATAATTTATTTCACCTTCTTTGTGTGGATTGTTTTCTTTGTTTTTTTCTTTGGTCCTTTCTGTCGGTTTTCCGGTTTTTTTTTTCGGGGGGGATCCTGCCTTTGGACGGATGACACACAACAACATCATTATCTACATCGGATGCACGGTATTTGGATACAAAGCAGAACCCCTGGAGATGAGCTATTTGATGGGTATCGCTGGTGGTTGTCTAGCAGCTGCTTTGATCCTGATCTGTTTATGCATATATGCGATACGAGGAAAGAAGTGCTGTTTTAAAGGTGAGTTTGATGGGTGGGGGGAGTTTTGGGGTTTTACCACATTAACGCTAGGGGTTACAGGGAAGGTGACGGTGTTTGAGATTTTTTTTTAAATTTGTGTTAGGATGGCTGTGTGTAGCAGGACACGGACACACTTGGACCAGAATAGTTCCTTTGTGATCTAATTCCTCTTGGCTACTCAGGGACTAATCGAAGCAGCCGGAGCTTTAAATGAAGAGGGGGAAGCTCGTGACGTTTGTGGACGCCAGTTCGCTAAGGTCACTGAAGAAAAGAGCCATAAAGATGGAGCAGTATTCTTTGGAATAGGGCCGGACAGATGCAAAGGAGATGAAGAATGGTTTTCTCCTCCTCTTAATCCCTGCAACTTCTGTAAAAGTCTTTTACTATGTCGGCCTATTAGACAGTATCACGTGAGGATACCGTACTGATTACTTGGCTGATCTGTGATCGCCTTAGCATAACCAACTCGGCTTAAGTTTATAAGGCACTCGAGCCCTTTCCCCAGCGCAACCAAGTTCCAGAAGCACTCAGTCTCGCAGCAACTCCTTTGTTGGTGTAGTAGTTGGAGAAACTCAGATTTTATTCGTTTCCCTGTTGTGCTTGGTGACTGTGATTGCTGTTTTTCTAGCGGGGCTTGAACTTACACCGGCCGGGTCACACTACCTACCACTCTGTGGCCACCACAACCTATCCCTGCTCGGTTCTACTGAAGACGCCCAGCTTGAATATATACTAACATGTATCCAGGGGCATACTCAGGTTTCGCCATTTAGGCAGAATTCTGAGAATCGAGCTCGTCAGCCTTACAGTTTCCTATGCCCAGGCACCAATTGCTCCGTAACCTCATCTAGAGATCAATGCCAGCTTAAAGCGGTCTTTAAGTAAAGGAGAACGACTCCAGGGACTTGATTGCCGCTTGACTGTCGGAGAAGGTGCTAATATCCTTGACAGAAATTGGAAGACATTTCAGCAAGGACAAGGCTTCATTGATCGCCATAAAACGCTACAGCGAAAAAGATGCTTAGAATGAGCCTTTCAGAGAAGACACCGAAATCTACCCCGCTTTTGGTCATAGAGCCGTCTGTGTAGAAGTTTGTGTCCAAGGTAACAACGTGGTCCTATTCTGTCCGGCCAGGGACGATCGTCCGGAAGTTACAGTCAAATACCAGTTTCGGTAAGGTATAGTCGGTATTTTCATCTGAAAGATTGAGTAGATCACGGACTGAGAAGTGACCAACGGTATAGCTGAACCACTGCAAGGAGGCTTTAAGACTGAAGGTCGCACTACCAGCCACCTGTTTGCCGGTCAAAGCAGTCCTACCTTCAGGCCTTAAAAATGATTTGACTTACTAGTTGGACGGATTTTCGAAAGCAATTTTTTAACGGCTTCTCGATTCGTGTAGCGTTTTCCAGGCCGAAATATTTGCTGTACCTGAGGCTTGCCGCCTACCCAAGCAAGCCTCTACACCCCATAGCCATCCTTATTGACAGCCATGCCGCTATCAAGGCTATTGTATCTGCTACTACTTCCCCGAAGCTATTGCAAGGAGGAACTCGCCTCGCTGGGTTATCTGTTCTCGGACCAGTCTCGTTCGGATGCTGGGTCACACCAACACCGAGGGAATTGAGCGAGCTGATGAACTAGCGAAGCGGGGATCTCCTCTAATGCGATTGCTTGTACCACACACTGTAGGTGCAACTCCTTTTCACCCATTTTTGGTTATTAAAACCACAAAAAAACCGTTCAAGTTATGCAACCCGTATCCACATATTGCAATGGCAGAAACCCATCAAAAGTTTATTTACACTTCTGTGTGCGTGGCGCTGGAAATCAATTAAAAAAATTCCCAACTCTCTTGGAAGTGCATGGTGGCTATCCGCCAGTACCCTTCCCACGTGTCAGCAAATGAAAATCACCATCCTTTGTGTGCAATATGCGGTTCAATTAAAAATTGAAATATCCTTTTGTCTTTCAAGGGATTCCCGTACTTCAATTTCATGTTTCCCTCCCTTCCTCTCTCGATACCATATCCTAGATGAGCTGGATGAACTTTATGGGAAAAAAAAATTCCAGAATTTAACACACACACACTCCCACATAAGGAGAGAGAGCGCAAGGATAAATATTCATGAATTTGTAATTTTTCAATGTTTGCATCATCATATTTTTTCGTTCTCTCACTGCAGTCATATTCGTCGTCGTTGCCTTCGTCGTTGTCTACTGTTCATCACACGGCGACTGAAAATTGAAATTTCAAAAAGGACACATCGAAGAAAACAAAAGGAATACACACGGATAAAAATAGGAATAAATGAAAAGGAATTTCATATCCTTTACACGTTGTGAAAGCAATTTAAATGCGCATAAATAAAATGAAGTCCTGTCAACATCCGTGGGGAATGTGTATGGTCGTCGTATATCCTTTCACCCAAGCCCCATTCATAAATGTCCTTGTGTATATACTACTCGTACATATATCACGCCTGGAAGTCATCCGGTTTTGTATCTACCCAACTCCACCCTGCCAGCGTATTAGTGTTAATCGCTAGTATTGATCCCACATGATGTGTGTTCATGTGTCGATTTGACGTAAGGAAATACACCATAACTGTCAAAAAGGGGGATACTCAATCGATCAACAAGTAACACAATTTACGGCTTGTTTCCTTCGCCGAGAAGGATAAGAAGGTCAGGGAAAAGGAACCTAACAGTGAGGGACTTTCTTATCTGTACGCAGCTTCCTTTTCTCGTTCTCTGTTTTGCACTTCATTTCGTTTGTTTAATGTCAATCAGGTTGTCAATTTTTTGACGCCGAGGAGGTCTCCGGTGGTACGTACCCCAAGCGGTATTTATGGAAATGTCAATTTTGACAGATGACTTTCGGCGGGAGTTTGGGTGGGTTTTCTACACTCTGAGTAAACTAATTTCAATTTCTTTTTTCTGTTCTCTGTTTTTTTTTTCTCTTTTCTCTTTATTTTCCCGGTTCTTTTTTTTATTTCATGAACCATTTTTTTTTTTTTAACGTTTCAGGTAGCTCCGGTTATAAATCATCAGACAAAGACAGGTGAGTACTGAGTGAACATTTTAATTTTGGAAATATTATGATAGAAATACTAAAAAAGAGGAGGAAAAAAATGTTTGATTAATGCGAACGGAGGTAGCAAAAAAAATGGCGAAAGAATGGGGTAAAATTTACATCAGCATTTCAGGATTAGAGGGAATCCCTCTCTGTTAGCTCAGGATGACTTTCGGAATTTATACGTGTTCGTTTTTTTGAAACCATGGAAAATAAATTTTTTCGGTTTTATAAAGTTTTGCATAAATTACCGCAATTGTTGGATGGAAATCAAGCCTTAAAGGACATTAAATTGAGGAATTTTATCACTGAATGTACCAAGTGTATTTGTGTCATCACTCGTTTGTTATCCTTGGAACTTAAAGAAATACTAGATTAGGAGCACCCTAGTAGTAATTATGGAATTTTAAGAGGATCTCCCAACCCAAGGTCACCTTAGTCTCCCAGATCATCGCAACTCAACAGCGAATCGTTCAACAACCCCACTGAATGTTGTGCTTTTGAGCGCATCCAGTGCATCCAAAAACCTTAAAAATCACTGCGCTCTTAAACCCAATCAATGTTGGGCTAAAAAAAAATTATTTGGCAGCGAATTTAATGATGGGGACAACCCTAAGTGGCCGTCCATGTCCTCCCCTCGTCCTTGTGCTCTTTACTAAAATTTGTGATCATTTGCTGATTATAAGAAGCGGTTATTTAACTGTCATTGAGCCCTCTTAGATTGACTCGAGGCCGGTTCTTAACAATCTAAGTTGTCAGCGGATGTGACAGCTTTCTTTTATATGAGGACTCTCTTCTCGACCGAGTGTTCAGGGTGAATTCCATTCCAACTCTGTCAACCTTAACTGAACGCACTTCCATTACCACCTCGTACCTTCTTCAAATTTACATGTCTCAGACAAAATTTATACAACAATTCTGAACTACAGCGACAAAGCGTATTCCATAAACTCAACAAATCAACACAACGGTCATTGGTAACAACACAACATATATCCTTGTCGTGCAAAGTTTTTCGCCGAAAATTCAACTTAACTGCGACGCTTTATGCAAACCCAGCAGCTCGACAACATGCACCCCTCGCAAAGAAAAGAACACAATGCTGAACCCAACAAACCTACCTTAGATTCGTAGCCTTCCCTGGCCCGGCTAACTCCCAGCTTCCCTAAGAAAAATGACGGGTCTTGGACGACCCCCAATCGCTCAATCTACTGCTTGACACTCTTTTCCCATGTAGTTCCCATGTGGCTAGCAATATGGTCCTTAACAGACCATCTGCACCCAGTAACCATCCCTTCAAACCTAATCACACAGAGCAAACGTCATTGGGCAATGCATAGCTTCAAACCATTTAAATTCGCATGACCTGGCGGCATAATATTTTCCTGGTTCCCTTCCTGGATATAGAAGGCGCTAGTAACAACGTCAATACATCAGCATGAAGGTCGACAGCTCACTTTGCGAACTGATAAATGTGCTGCTTAATGTACTGTCGGATTATCGACTCCAAGCTGGGTGAGGTTTCCACTAGAAGATCTGTCAGTAGAGGCACTCCGCAAGCAGGTGTACTATCCCCCCTTCTTTGGAATTCGGTGGTCAACGAACTATTGATAATCCTGGACGGCGAAGGATGCACGGCGATTGCTTATGCAGATGATGTTGCTATAGCTGTCTCAGGAAAGCACCTACATACTCCTTAAAAACGCTTTAGAAAAAACTAGCAAGTTGGGCATGTCGGTGTGGCTTGGGTAAAAACCCCACAAAACTGAACTGGTGCTGCTCTCCACCAGGAAATATAAAATTCCGACAGTCAACCCTCCCTCTCTCAACGGTACCAGCTTAACTTTCTCTGAGACAGCAAAATATTTGGGTCTTATCCTGGATAGGAAGCTAAGCTGGAAACCTAATATTCAAGAAGGAGTCAAGCAGGCTACAGTAGCACTTTTCGCTTTCAAAAACGCGTAATAAATGGGGCCTACAACCTTGAATAACTCACTGGCTCTATGTCTCGGTCTCGGTTATGGGGTATTTGCCTGCTGGACAGCCGTAGAAAAAGACATAAATCGTGATTATCTAAGCAAGGTCCAGCGGAGCACTACGAACACCTCTCTCTGCAGCACTGGACATCATGTTTCATCTTTTATCCCTCGATAGATATATTTAGCAAGCAAATGGCAGCGAGTGCAGCCATTCTCCTTGAAGCTACCTTACAGTGGTCAAGAAAAGAATTTAGCCACGCCTCCATTCAGAATCTCCCCTGAAAACACTGACTTCACCACTCCATGTCTGAATTCTGCCAAGAACTTTCTTGGCACCATCCCCTCCAGATCATTCTGGAATGAGGACACTTTTTTAGAAGATGAATCGACGGAGTTGGTGGAGATGTTTTCTCCAAAAGTCTTAATCTTTAGCTCTTCTTCCTCCTTCAGGTCTTCCAAACTATTGTAGCGTGTTCCAGACGGAATTTATGGCGATTAAAGAAAAACGTGTTATCCGGTAAATATATCCGCATCTTTTCAAATAGCCAAACAGCCATCAAGTCCTTGGACTCGATCTCTATAACTTCCTTAGTAACTCTAGACTGCCACTCGTCTCTTGTGGAGATGGACGAGCATTTCAATATTCACCTGTGTTGGGTTTCGGGGCATAGAGACATTGCAGGGATGAGCTCGCCAAAATAGGAACAACTCTACCCATCCTGCCGGACAAAAGCAATTCAAGCTCGATGCTATCGAGAGTGCGAATCTTAGTTGGACAAGTGAACCAACATGTCTAGCGACAAAACAAATTTGGCCAAAGCTGGATCTAAAAATTTGATTTCTGCCAGCAGATTGCATACCGGCGCGGTGTCATAATAAGCGTCATTACTGGGCACTGTCTATTAGGCAAACACGCTGCACGGCTAGACCTCTTTGCGAACGACTTCTGCAGAGGCTGTATGGATGAAGCAGAGGAGGAAAGTACTCCTTCCTTGTTTCTGCCCAGCTCTCTCCTATAGAAGGAAGCTTCACTTATAAGCCTTCTGTTGCAATGATATAGGCGATCTGACAAGCATAGATATCAAAAGCCTCTTACCCTTCATAAGAAGCTCCGAATGGTTCAACGAGTAGAGAAGAGAAACTTTCTCCGATTCGATCTACGTGGTATCACAATGGACCTATGTACGGTCTAAGAGTGTCGGCGAATCCTAGCTGGCAGCCACTTTCAACCAACCAACCCTTCTCTGGCAAATTTTCGTAATTTCATTCATCTCGCATATTCTCAATCCTACCCGCTAATCATCTCCGATTTCTCTCAGATTTTCTAATATTCCTCTTCTGGACCTTCCTTCCTTGATTTACATCCCTTTATACTGGCATAGGAAGTGATCTCTCCTTGTTCGCATCTGGTCCCAAACTCCAAACGACTCTGACAAGGACTGTGGCAACTTAAAAAATTATTTTCGTCCCTAACTTACCGAATTTAGTGTCTCCGCTAAAGTAGACCAAAACTACTTCGGTTACATTGTTTTGCCCAAACACCCTGCCTGACTTTAAAAAAACAAAAGAAATCCTTTCGGACATGACTCTAAACTGTAGGTCCCTTCCATCTGTTTGAAAAATATAGCACGCGCCACATGAATGGCTCTGAAACACACACGGTCTGTTGCGCCAAATATTTGTTTTGTTAGTAAGGTTTCCCACCATCGGAATATATGCACTTAAGAAGGAAGGCAACAGATGGCGCACCCTTTGAATGTACACGTACAAACAACTTTTCTGCGAAATTCAAAACACGACATTTTGGTTTTAAGCTCAGATAGATTACAAAAGCATCGGCCCCTTTAAGGAAAATATAAAGGGCGCCATAGGAGTAGGATTTGTGCACGTCATAGTATTACGAGTTTACTTCTCGTTCATTCTCATCTAAGACACCACGTTATCAAGACCAGCTTTATCCAATATCCCTTTCACGAGGTTCCACTAATACCAGCAAAGCTTGAGCATACCCACCTGGCAAGGGTACCGAATTCCGACTATTTCCTCGACATGCTTTCTTTGGGAAACTACTTCCATTTAAGCTAGTTTCAGGAATTCAATTCCAAAAAAAATCCTTTCTCAGTTCCTTTGATACGTTACGCCAATTAATTACTTGCTATCCCTCTGGTATGGTAACAAAAAGGAAGAACAACTCTCCACGGAATGCGCCATTGTGTAGCATCATCCTCTTAACCAATTTTCGTTAAATGAACAAATGAAATCCTCCGTTCATTCCTCGGATAATCCGTCATAATTTAAAGGAAAAAATAAAGCAAAAATATCAAGGACGTCGAGTCCACTTTCCCGCCCGAAAAGGGGTTAAGAAAAATCGTTTCCCATTCGAGGATTTATGGATTTCCCTCGACTTTCAGGAAAAATTCTCTACAACTCGATGCTCTTCGAACAAAATTTCCATATTATCCTGTGAGCTTTTCCCTTTTAATCCTCTTGACTAGCCCCACCGAGAATATTATCAAGTGCCAATTAAATGAAAAAAAAAAAAATTGCATTTTCTATCCTGAAGGACACTGTTTTTTTTTTCCTACTCACTTTAAATTCCTTACGTCATAATTTCAAATTGAATTCGAAATTCGTGTCCTTTTCACCTTATGTACATCACCTGATATGGAGGTCGCCCCCACCGCCCCTCCTCGATCATCCGATTTATTTCAGGCTCAATTTCCACTCAAAAGTCTTGAAATTTTCACAGGAAGCGAGGGTATCCTGGTGTTGGAACCAAATAACCGATCGATGAATTTTACAAATGTGTTGTGTTGTGCTCTGATTTTATCCTTTTTTTTCATTTTCAAATTTAAATTTCAATCTGAGGTGGATAAAAGCAGTTTTTTTTTCCTTCCTTCCTTTTCATTTGTGCACAGAAATTTCTATAGGGATAATTCGATTAGGAGAAGAAGGAAAAAAAAAAAATGCGAAGGAGCACAGATTTAGATTTCATCTCTTCTGGCAACAAGAAGATTGGGTGATGATAGCATTGCAAGGATCTACTCAAAAGAAAAATGTTTATTGTTGAAGGTGACGAGTGTTTGTTTACTAGGGGTGGGGGAGGGAGGGTGACGATGAGTGCGCGTGTGTGTGTGTGCGTGGGAGCCTTTAGAGAGGATGTGATGTAATCTAAGACGGATTTTCAATGGAATTTGTTTTGATTTTCAATTCAAGAAAAAACAGAAGGGGGTAGTGATTGTATTCACAGCAAGCTGTTGAGCTTAAGGCTGATGAATTTAAGGAAAAAATAGGATTAAGGAAACTCTTATGGCGAAGAGAAAAACAATCAGCCTACAGGTATGGAGATTTGTGTTTAGATGACTGTTGCCAAGTATTCGCTTTCCCGAGTAGTTATGGGCATTCACAGATTGGTTTCTGAAAACTCGCCTCTATCCATCAGCTTGTATCCTCACCTCCAGGAAGTGTAGGGGAGAAAGTAAAGGAAACTAGAGAGCTAGGATGGAAAATAAAATTTTTTGATGGGGAATTATGTATTTCACTACATCCTGCAGGGTCCTGTTAGGTATTAATTCAGTACGATATTTCTGCTAGCCACCGGACTGCACATACATAAGTTAGGTTAGATACACATGTGCCCTAGTTGACAGGAGACTATCAACGGCTCACTTAGACTAACATTGAGTCCATTGTACCCATTAGTGGACCCTTGAGAGCCTAAATTTCATTATCGATGGGTGAATCGAGCCACCCGGACAGTAGCTCCCAAGAGTGTCCTTCCTTTGATGGCTAGTGCTGGACAATCACATACCAAGTGGCGAATGGATTCTATTTCCTCTTCGTCCCCGCACATCATACAGAAGTCGTTGTGGGGTAGTCCCAGTCGTGCTGCATGATTGCGTATCACACAGTGTCCCGTCACGACGCCGACAACTATAGAATATCCCTGCGACTTAGTTTCATGGGATCTGCGGACCTCCTTTTGTCATAGACTGGTCATAACGATTTGGGCATGGCATACATATGTATCCCATCGATACCAACGCCTGTTAGCTTCCTCGTTGGATTCAAGGCTGCTACTAAGCCACGAAGGGAAACATGGCTGAAAAGCAACTAACTTCGCTCACAGAACTCTTAGAGAATACAGTCTCTAGGCTCTCTTCATACTGTCAGCCGATTTTGGATCAATCGTAGATACATACAAAACCCAGCGTGGTTTATTGACAGGAATCATGATAAGCAACTCTGAAACACGCACTGGTGCCTATCATCAGAAACCTTTAGGAAGACAGCATGCCTCTGCAGGATGAGGTCTCTAGAACCACACTTTCAGCTGCCCCTCACATCTTGTTATCCGCTAGATATTTCTAGTAACTATATGGCAACTAAGGCAGCTATTCGACTTAATACGTCTTCCTAGTGGAAAAGTCCTAAAAAGTCCTGAAAAAAAACATCGAATTCATCTCTAAGAATGCCCACTACACAAGTCAAGAAAGACCTTCACTGGGAAACTCGAAGTTTTCAGTTTCTTGCGACTAGCAATACTTAATTTTAAGGCTACCCAAACACATGTTATTCTTCTAAAAAAAATCTACTAATCTCAGAGATACTCAGTATCCGCGACCTCTTCTCATAGCAGAAAATCTCTGAGCTTACAAACTGTAAGCCCTCTCACCAAACTAGCGATGCGAGTCAATAATTCTAAGCTATAGGAACCAAATATCGCCCGATAGGGTTGATTCCTTGAAAGACTTCACTCCTTGGTATCAAAGGAGCACTCCAAAGGATGTCAGAGGCCTCTAATCTAGTGTCGTGATCAAGAGGTAAAAGATGAAGAAAAACGTTAAGGGTTCCACAAGATCATTTGAGGCCTAAGAGGCGATGGGATCGGGATCTTTCTTTACTTGCTAGTCAATGTTGAGTTTCTAGTTACTCTTAGGATCTAGAATGACACCTAAATACTCAGCGAAGAGTAAAAATTTCGAATTTCAAGACTCCTCCATCCTCCATCGTTCGCATTAAGTGAAATTTTATATCTCGTTAGCAACACCATCACCTAATATTTAACCAATTTTTTCTCATTCACAGTGAAAAGGCCGATTTAAAATCACGCTCGGACAGTACCAGTGGCCCACAGGGTGATTCAATTTACACCACCCCGGCCGGATTCCATCATCAGCATCATCAACAGCATCCGGGCCATCATGGATCACCCGAAGCAATGAAGGTACGAATGGCTGCAATGATATTACAACCCCCAACTAGGGTCTAGCAGGCAATTAATTCTAATAATAACAGTAATTTAAATAATTTAAATAATTCACCTAACGAAACGAGCATCGCTCATGACAGCAACAACGACAACAGAAGCGTTAACAACGACGACATTATTGACATTGCCACTGACCATGACAATGAGACGGCAGACACTGCTGACACGTCTCAAAATCCTGCAAATGCAGATAAACCAAAAAGTAGCCCTAGCAAAGACAACAACCACCGCCTAGATGGCAGCAGTAATAGATCGAATAGTAGTAAGAGTACGCATAGTAGTAACAGTAGTAGTAACAGTAGTAGTACGAGTAGTTCTAAGAAAGTTCCACCCGACCTACAATCCGATGAGGATAATACAAAAATTCTCAACTCATCACAGTCAGACAAGGACATTGTAGACAATAATAAACCGGACGACAGTAAGCCGGCAACGGTGGTGTTAACGTCAGAGGAGAGCCTTCTGCGGAAGCTTTCTATAAACAATCCCTTCTATCGATTTCAAAAACAATCGCAGTCATTGAAAATTCATCGACAGGAGCTCAAATTTGATTTTCCGAAAGTTTTTCGAAAGGTTAAGTCCGATTCGGATATCCTGCGGGATGTTCTCGATGAGGATTTCCTGGCAGAATTAGTTAAAACATCAGGTAGCCAAGTAGATAGTTGTAGTAAATTTGAGAATGATAGCATGGTCATAACAAATCCTTTCTCAAACCACCCTGAGGATAGGAGAAACAAACATCCATCGGAGACACAAACCGTACTTGTGAGGCCGATCAAAAAGCACCGATCAGAGCGTTCTTTTCGACGGTTTTTCGACACGGCGACAATGCAACCAAAGAGTCTGCGTGTAGCAAAGGTAGCTGGTAGCCAGCATTACCTATATCCGACAACGCAGCAGGACTTCAGAGAATACCCCGAGGAAGTTGAACCAAAGAAAGGATCAGTTTTAAAGCACCTTTCACTGAGAAAAACGCACAAACCGAGGGACCGCCTCAACCCAAACCTGCCTCAATTAAAAAAGCTCAAAATCACTTACCCCAATAGGACGCAGAGCATTCACAGTATACGGGCCGATGTCAAGCCCTCGTCATCCTATTTCGAAAGACTGCAGTTGAAAACCAAACTTGGCCTCCAGAGAATCAAAGAAAAATGCCGAACCTTTAAGCACAACTCCGCAGACGACTGCAACCGCGATGCGAAGGACGACAGTTTCAAGTTCATAAGCGATCGCTCTAAGATCAGCAGTTATGAGACGAAATGCGCTAAGCAGGCTCTATACAAGAGCTACAAGTCTGAGTTGGACCTAACCAAGAACCTTCACTATTTAGATGCATACCTGCAGCAGAACTACGATGAGAACCTGAATGGATACAAAAAGGCTTCACATTCAGTTGGACGATCTGCAGGTTCTCGACTGCTCCGGCATAAGGATGAAGCTAAAGCGAGGGCCCACAAACGGAGTATATCGTGTGGGAAAGTTGTTGTGCCTCAGGGAAGTAGCTACGAGACTGTTGGAACCCTGCCAATTGCCACCAAGACTGTTGAGGAACACTCAGGATCGATGAGTAGCAGTGATTATGCATCGGTATTCAGTGAACCTCCCGACTCGAGTACACCGGAGGCTTTGGAGCCCGCCACTCGTTATGAGCATCCAAAGATATCCGAATTTTTCTATGACAACCTAGCGGCCTATGCCGCCGACCACGATCCATTTTTCTTAGAATCCCAACGGTTCTATTTGGAGGATGACGAGGATGAGGACGAGCGCACATTACAAGTGATGGTCGACGATTTTGAGTTCCCAAACAATCTCATCGTGGACACAAGTAGTTGGTACCAGCAACAGAATGACGACCGGAACTTTCTAATCTACGACACCTCATACCCCGAGGGTGGAAGGAGTTTCTACGGCGACGCGAGGTCTGGAAAATATGAGAACTACCTCGAGCACTACAACCGTCACAAGAAAAGATCCGCAGAAGCGCCGGAGGACTACCGGTCCGCACGTACTCGTCGGAATCTTGGAGGCATCGAGTACTCAATGTCGAAGCTCAAGAGCTCCGAGGTAATTAACATACCTGCACAGAATAAGAAAACCGAGTTTTTCACTGCCATTGATGACTACGGCGACGATAACTGCGATAGTATGCAGTTACTATCGAAATCGCACCCGATTGCGCCTAACGCACCATCATCATCGTCCTCGTCATCAACCCTCCTATTGTCCTCCTCCTTACAGCCGCAACATCAATTGCAACCGCAGCATCGTTATCCACGTCAAAAACAGCAACAGCAGCAGCAGCATTATGCACAGACCTCCTTATCACAACGAACCACAACGACCAGCAACAACGGTACCACTGCAGCTGTCAACAATCAACACCCGTCAATGATGACAAATCGCTGCACAAAGACCCCGCGTTACACCATGCACAATGCGACCGCAGACGACGATGACAATATGTCACAAATTCAAATTGCCACCGGTTTTGGGTCATCGACTCTGGCCACGACACCACAAGGAGTACCAACGAAATCCTTTTCATCGACATCGGCATCATCGTCGACAACCTCATCTTCCATGGGCGGCGGCGGTGGTGGTGGTGGCGGTAGCACTAGTGGGGCAACCAATAAACTCCCCTCGTCCTTATCAACAGCCACCCTGGCGGCGCCAAATTCGACAACGAACCGATATATTTTAGAAAACATTCGCAAGTACTACCAACACCAGCAGCCGCCATCGTCATTGAACTCGTCAACGACCAACTCATCATCATCATCCTCAACAACATCGTCGTCTGTGTCCCAACAGCAAAAGATTCTCGCCCTCCAGCATCACCAGCAGCAGATACAACACCATCAGTCGCAATCTAAGCAACTTTCTGCTGGAATATGGCACGGAAACCAACATCAGTCGGCTGCGGCGGCGACGGCGACGGCGACGATTCACTTCCGTCGCAGTTCGACTGCATCGAACGCATCGTCAGATAATTTTGACAGTTTTATTGCCTTGCGAAATGGCGGTATTAGTGGTGCGCCCGTCGATATTGGAAGCATTAAGAGATCATATCACACGTCATCGATTCAGCGAAATGGCTTACATGGTGGCATTGCTGGTGGCTGTGGGGATTTGAATAACTCAAGTATGGTGACCACAGGAAATTACTTCATTGGCGATGCCATCAATGGCGGCAGTGGGCACAGGGACAAATATATCAGCTCCATGGGTAGACCGTACACCAGCAGCAGTAAGTTGAGTCCAAATTTCAAGGGACCAAGGGAGAACTATATCCTGGAATATGAATGTTAGCAGAGGGCGAAGGGGATTGTAACGAAAGAAACCCCCTCCAACAGGGGTAGGGGGTGAAAAGTATCTCAGATTATCGAGAAAGTTGTAAAATATTAAACGTAAGACAAGTTTGTACAATAAATTGTACATAAAATTTTTTTTACATTTAAATTCCAATTAAGCATGAAATTTAGGAGACCTGTGTTCATGTCATGGGCAGGTGTGAAGCTGGAGGTTAATGGCACCCCACGGCGATACTGGACGGGGGGTGGCACCAGTTGAAAGAACCGGCTTCGTTCTAGTAAGCTCGAGCTCCCGCCCCGATTCGTAAAGAAGTAGCTTTAGTCTGGCTTGCTTTCTAATGAAATCTTCAGGACCTAGCTAGGCTGATCCTGATCCTCCTGCTTTTTGTCTAAGTTTGCTCGGCCGGCAGAGTCATATTTCGCTCAAAGCTTCCTTGATAAACATTTGCGGGCATCGGGTTTTGATGTGGCCAGGGTTTTACGAACAGCCTTGCAGTGTGAGTCAGACTTATTTTATGAGCCTGCATCTCGGCTTAAGGATGTTCTTTCATTTTTCATACCTCATCAGCCGCTTCGTTTTTCAAATATGCTTCCATACTCAGGGACCAGCAGAGTCTAGTAGTATGCTGCAAGCCGAGAATATTTAAGCCCCTAAAAGGCTTTAAGTTATATTTCAAAAGCAAATGTGGTTTTTAAAGCCAAAGGTATCAAAATTCCGTTCTATTTGCACACACGGTTAACATACGAGATCCTGACCGGAGAAATCGCTCAGTCATGCCAGAGCTGGTTATGCCGTTTAGCCCGTGTTCTGTTCAATGCCGTTTTGTGGTCTTAGAGATTCAATTCCCCTGAGTTCGATCTAGGAGCCAAGTTGCCTCTGAACGCAACATATCTCCAATAAGGTGCTGGGACCACATCATTTCCATGTTCAATCCAGTAGCGGAATCAAAGCTCTGGATTGGACTCCATCCTTAGTAACTTACTTTGGTGGCGCTACAGTTTTGGGTAAGCCTGGTCCTCAACCAACAAACCTTTCCAATTGGCCTGGTCTTTCTACTTGAACGCGACACCGAAAATGTGGGTCAAAGTCCTCCTCTGCTCTGTTGTCCCTCCATTTCAGATTCAATGACTCTGTAAGCCGGAGCATTGGCGTATATTCGTTCTACGTGTCCGAGCCATCTCAAAACTCCAAGACACAGTTTTTTGAGTGGGTCAAGACCGTTAGATAGCTCGTACAACTCGTCATTGAAACTTCGCCTCCAAAGCAAGCCAACGCAAAAGGGACCGAAAATCTGGTGCATGTCTTCGATAAAGTCCATAGTTCTACGCAGTAAAGTAGGACTTGGATGGTAAGATCCTTTATATAGAGACTCCCATGTTGTTCGGAAGAGACAGCGATTGCCAGATTTAATCGCGGAGCCATTGTAGGCAATGTCACTTAATACCTCGCTTTTAATTCGTCCTTTGGACCTTTTGAGATCTTTTAAATCCTTTTTTGTAGAGAACATAAGTCTCATTATCACTTGCAATGGCGCATTGAGACGGGTCTTCATGGCGCTTATTTTGCATACCTAAGCCATCCCTCGCCTTTTCCAATGCTTTCTCTTGACATCTCGGTCTGCTTAATCTGACTCGGGCTATGGAGTAGAGGGTTAATGTGTGTATTCACCTATATGAGACTCGGTTGCATCCCCAGATTTTTCTTGAAGTCCTTAACGTTGTTATAGAGGTATTGCTTTCTCCATATCTTCGCCACCAGTTAAGGGAGACAATAGAGCTAGTGTAAGGTTAGGTTATATAGGGGCATGAGATAGTGGGCTAATCGCCATCCCTAAGGAACCTTCACAGTAGGAAAGCTAACCTAAGCCAGAGGATATGCTTTATGTGGTCTGAGACGTGTAGCTCAGGTGCAGTAATCACATACTTCCGCATTCGCTAAATCGAATCTCTAGAGAGTACGTGCATTCTATTTCTAGCCTCGATCAACTTAGTTTTGCCCTTCTAAGTTAGACCATGGACTAGCCATGCTGCGGTACAAATTTTCTAGAGAATAACTAGCCACACACATTGATGATTTTATGCCTCCAGTTGCGTCACTTTGTGGAAACTCAGCCCTTTTTTTTGGTCAGTAGATCGGCACTTTTGTACCCAACATAATCTGACATGGTTCTGCCCTCAGCATTGTGCAGTAGTTCCTGACTAGCTCAGATTTTGTAACGTAGGACTCTAGCGCCTTCCTCTCATCTCCAGTAATTCCGCAGCTTTAAGCACGCGTCCAGAAGTCTCAGGGCAACCTGTAGGCTTATGTATATCCCTCGAGTATATCTCCGACCCTGTACCCTCACTGGTCTTGGAACCATTCGTGTGGACTGCAATTTTTTTTGGGAAGGAACTGCCTTTCGTTACATTACTTTGTCAAGTCAAGAGTACCCAAGACTTCATCTGTTCTTTCAGGGATATTAGGAAATGATTCCTTGACGTGTGGGTGTGATAGAGTTATGCTCAAGATCCCCGAATCTGTGAACCGAAGCATGGTATTTGTGGGTTCACTGCTATAAGATACGGGAACACCTCCAGTGCAGCCGTGGGCGTAGTGCGCAGAGACCTTGTGATGGCAATACAAGCTAAGGATTTTAACTTGACTAGCATATCCCTCATATTCCTCTTAATCGTTGCCTTCCACCATACGCACCGATGGGTCTGACTATCACAATTTATAGGCGCCACCTTTTTCCTGCTGTTCCCTTACAAATGAAGAGAGCATTGTACGTCTCTCAATACCTCGATATCGTGCTCTATACGAAGTACATAGCTCCACTCCACTCCAAGGAGGGTATCTTCTATTTTCTGCTGGAAAAGTACCAATTCTGTCTCGCCCAGGTGGACGCGTAGACCAGAGTCTCTAGACAATCTTCCGAGAAGATGAACATCTGATTCCATTCTTTGGCTCCACACTGAACGTCATCCACGAATGCGTTGACACTCCCGTAATTAGTTCTCCAGAACAACGGAGATACACCTTTCCCCTGGGGAGTTCCTCTGTTAAAGGATTTCCTAGCTGGAGATGTTCGAGTTGAGATGTGAGAGTCCAACGAATACCTCCGTTTCCAGTAGATAGAGCTGCGCGAAGCACATCGTTTATCACCAATAAAAAAAGTACAGGCGATAGAACGCAACCTTCTCGCACCCCACTTTGGACCTCGAATTCCTCTGACAGCTTTTCTCTATGCAGAACCTGACATTTAGACCCTTCATAGGTTGCCTGCAGGGCCAGATAAACTGTCTGTTGACCCTGTCGAATGCCTTCTCAGAATTAATGTAGACGACACAGGAGGAGGAGGATCCAGAGCGGATACCTGCTTGTTCGGCATCGAGTGTACAAATTTTCGTTCGTTTTTTTCCAGCATGGCTGGCAAAATGCTTTCAGAGCCTTGCGCTTTGAACGGTACAAATCCTTCCAAGTTATGAGAATCTCTACGACGCGACCTCCCCTAATGAAGTACTTATACTGTCTGAGTGCCTGTTTGTTATAGATTCCGTTGGTGGTTTGCTTTCTGATCAGTGATTTTCATGCAAGGTTTCTAATACTTCCTCGCTACTTTCCACCCACGAGGCTGGTAACTGCAGGAAATCTGATCCTAATGAAGCAGGGAATTGCCACGCCTTTTGATACTACTTGTCACCCGCGAAGCTGGGAACTGCAGGAAATCTGATCCTAATGAAGCAGGGAACTGCCACGTCTTTTGACAGGATCTTGTGGAGTCTGCAGGCCCCATTAGTATCAGCAACCGACTCGCACGATTTTCTCTTAAGCCGCTTGGTTAAGATGGTTAGGTCTAGTGTTAAGACCTCAGCGCACCTGCCCGTGATTTTGTAGACTTGCTTTGTTCCCACTTATCATTAAAAAAAAAAAAAAATAATCATTTTCCTACATATCCACGAACCTTTACTTATCACTTAAATCGATAGACTCAAAAACTATTTTATCAAAACTAACACAAAAATAAAAAATAAAATAAAACTGTAAGTACTCGTACATAGACTCAGTTATAGTAGTTATGCAAAATTAAAATTAATTATATAATAAATTCTATAAAAAATTGTTATCAATAAAATGAAATAAATTATAAATATTGTTCTATAAATTAAACGCCCTACGATACATTGAAAACAACTGACAATAAGAAAAATTCAATTAAACAAATAAACAAAAACTTTGTTAATAAGTGTAAAAAATAATTATTTAAATATATACCGATATATTATAAGCTTAAGCTATTTATATATAAACTTATATAGAAACTAAACTGAGGTGAAAATCAAATTTGAGCTTCCAATTCAAAGAAAATCTATACGAACAAAAAAAAAAAACTACATTACTACATATACCATCTATAAAACTGTTAATGTATATAAATTATCTATTTTTTATGTAAAAAAAAAATTAGTTTGCATTGCATTTAATTTTAACTTCTCCGTCTGGGGACGTTGAAACGGTCGCTAATTACCTTTCTCGTACTTAATTGCTGGCATTTTTTTTTTTTTTTTTTTGGATTAATTTACTTCCGTCCAAATGGTGCGCACAAATTTTTAAACATATGTAAATTATTGTTTTAACGCTGACATTATTCTTAAATAAGGGGATTTTTAAATGGCCCCCGTAAAAATGTTTTACAATAAAACCGATACAATTGGGTGATTAATTAACGTTGAAAATTATTTTGAACAAAAGGCTGGACATTATCTTTTGGGGGGCTATTGATTGAGTTTATTTTGTTTACGGCTATAACGGTATTTATGTAAATATTTTATATTCATATAACGGGTCATTGATACGACGGTGGTATTTGATTGTTTTTAAAATGATTGCACGTAATTTTTTGGTAGCAGATACGTCTGAGGGGCTGTTTACAAAGGATGTGCCGTAATTTTTGATAGGTGGCCTCGTTTAATGAGCCTTTTCTCCGAGGTAGCCAATCATCAAACCAATCCAAAATGACCATCACATAATCGGTATGGAATCAGACTGGTGTCAGCCTTTTAGGCGCATTCTATCCAGGAGAAACTTCGCAAAATGGGCCTAGATGATCAAAAAGGTTTTAGTCCGTACTCCTTATATAGGGAGAACTAAGTCAGTCGTGCTCTGAGATACCAGATTTGTAAGGGCTTCCAATCCATCAAGTGCTTAGTAAACCACTTCACTTGACAGTATTGTTCAAACATTACTCCCTTCGTCGAATAATGAATAATAAACATGACTTTAGCAAAGCGATCCTCTGAAGTTGTGCCGAAATATTGGTATTTTCGAAGATCCAAACCTTTTTCTGGCTTTCTCTGACTCTTACGCTTACGCTTATGGTACAACATCCAAACATTTAAAGCCAACGTGCACCGGTATCTCCTCTGTTCCTCTTTCCCCTCTTTCCAAACGCCCGTGCCCTGAATATTCAGTATAAGGGTATTCATACCACCTTTGGCGCATAAATTATAAAAAAAAAAAAAAAAAAAAAACATCGAAAAGTTCTTCCACCTCTCGCGAATGTCTGACAAACGTCCGAGAATAATAACTGCTGCGAGGAAGCTTTTCAGTTTGCCATTCCTTTCAGATATGGCCTTAAACTATAGGCCCCTATTTTTGTGCGAAAAATATAGCGACCACATGCGGTCTGTTGGGCCAAATATTTGCATTTCTTAGCCTTGTTCCTCATCTTTAGTTGACATAACTCTTAAACGTCAGCGCTTCGCCGTTAAGGTCAACTGACTACTCTTTATCCTCAATAACCTAGGTTACTCGATAACTATTCGACGCCTCCTTCCTTATGCACAGCTCACTCTTCTGTCCACTAGGGAGAATTTGACTCCACTGCATGACATTTTTTTTCGACGGCGAGTGACAAATCCAACTTCCTTCGCCACATTGCGACGCATACTGGCTCTTGACCCGGTCTAGAGCAAAGAAAGAAGGTGCCTGTGAAGGACTGCAATCTATTTGTGACAAAGGCGGCAATTCACCAAGCTCCACGCAAGGATATTCTGATTAAACGTTAGAGCGTTAAAGTGCTGTAAAGACTGACTGCTTCTCCAGATTTTGGATAACGTGCTGAATGCAGCCTTTGCTGTGTCAATTCGGTGGCCACCATCGGCAGTGACTGAAGCTTTTGTTTCTGAGATTTTGTTCACCTTGGCTTCAATGGTAACCCATTTGGTGTACGACAGTGATTTTAGGCGAAAAAAGACAAACATCGTCAGGATGGTCCAGGTCTTTCAAGTATGCTGTCATTGTACGCCGTACGCCTTGGCTTTCCCCGCCATTGATGCTTGCTCCGTGCTTACTGTTGACCTTCAGAAAAAGCAATGGTGAAAGTAGGCAACCATGTCGTGTTCCGCTTACCTTGGTTCTTTTGAGAGGTATGGCTTGAAAAATGGCCTAGCGTACGTATGTCCTCTTATATTTAACCATCTTTGGCTCACAAAGGTGGATTTCCATAGAACCTACTTTTGCAAGGACAACGTCGATCACCAGCAGCTAAAACTGCGAAGATATGACCGCTCTGACACAGCTCTAGTTTAAGTAGCGAGCTCTATGTAAGTCCTCCATGATTTGCAAGGTGCGTCTGATAGCACCAGGTTGCGTAGATAGGTACCCCTGTTGACTGCGCTTCAGTGGCTCACTTAGACCACGTAGGGTCCATTGCGCCTTATTTATAAGGGTAACCTGCAGCTTCTTCAGTGATCATTGTAAGGAAATCCTAGTCGGGCTGCGTGGTTGCATGATGTCCGGTCAGGATGCCAATAGCAATGCGAATGTCTTTTCGTCTTAGCTTCAGCAGACTGATAGACCTCTTCTTATCGTAGAATGGCCACAACGGTCTACTCATAGCGCAGGCGTTTAATGGACAGCGTGTGATAGCCCTACTCTTTTCATTATCGAAGGCACCTTCTATATTCGAGGAATCCCTTAAAGCAAGTACCTTACGCCAAGGACTTACATATATTTCCACTTGAGACCCCAATAAGAGTTGTTTTACCGAAACCATGTGTCCTTATTTCTTCGTCTTTCATAATACCTCTGTCTACGTCATAACACGTTCGTGTTGCAAGAAAATCGCAAAGGACAATTCCTTTAGTATCGCCTTAGTATCGACGTCGTTACCTTCTCTTACGACGGAAGGCAGGACAATCGAAGAAAAAGTAATCCGCAGTATCTTCATCCTCTCCTCAGCGTTGTAGATTGTATTGTCACTTAAGTCGAGCACATAGAGGTGATAACCTTAAGCTTCTAAGTTTAATGCAGTCTTTTCTACTGAGAGACACCAAGAATGCCGCAGATTCCCTACAAACGTCCGGGAACAGTCATTTGGTAAACCTGCGTTCAAACATACCTACACAAAGAAACCCAATAGAAGTCCTGACCGAGGACGCATAATTCCTCTCCTAAGCCATGCCTATTAGCTTCATCCGACAGCTCATTCGCTATGATCCGAGAATGTTCTAGAATCTAAACAAGAATCAAAGAGTCCAGCTTCGCAATCGAATTGACTGCATGCCTGATTTTCCAAACTATTTTTCCAAATTATTTAAGTAAGACTTTAAACGACGCTTAACTGACACTAAAGTTGCAATTATTGCGATCCTTCCAGGTGTCCTTACAGTACAGTTCAGAGCCATTGGAATATCATAAGTCGTTGCTCGAAAGAAAGACGCAAGCTTACCTTTAATGAAGCCTTGTCGCCTGCCGAATCCTTGAATCATTCGTTAAGATTCCACAGCTTTTACATATTTCCTAGCTCGGACCTCAACTCAAGCTGATCATGGGCGCGAAGGTAAAGATGGGGATATTGCTCTAGCTCTTTCCTAAAGCGTAGATACTCTCTTCTCTCTTCTACTCTCTTCTAGCGATGTTTCTATGGTTTAATAGAGAGGATATGGTAAAGTACTTCCTTCCTTCTAGCCGTAGCAAATGTTGGTTTGGAGTCAACGCTAGTAACATGTCCAGGAGATGGACATTACACCTGCCCCGGACCATATTCTGAGCATTAGCATCGCAACATATGTAGAATTAGTCCGATCTTCCGAGTTGTGTTGTACCTTACAAGTCTGGCAAGGAGCTTTGGTAGAAGATCATCGAATCATAAGGGAAGTATGGTATGATAAGACCATGACGAATTTTCTCGTCATAGCCACAAAATTGTCACAAAGAACAAGTGACGCATATTTGGAAAAGCTTCAGGTCATCTGTGACATCACAAACGCCTCCGAAACTAGGGACACGCTATCTGCAGTTTCTTGATGACTGTTATATAGTCTTGCTTTCCAGTGTATTGTGTATAAACGTCACATTCACCTCCTTTCAAACAGAGTGGTGTGTACCCTAGCTGTACTTGTCCGGAGCCCGTTTTTAACTGTATGCGGCTCGAAGGACCAGATGGCTCAATGAAGTTCTTTTCAAAAAGAAAATGGGTTCTCTCATCTGACTCCTTAGCTATCACCTTCCAAACCCTGACCACGTCACCTACCCGAGGACGTATCTTGTCTTTCAAAAGCACGTGTGTTGAGTATATCGCTTTAATAACCCCCAAAGTAATGTTCAAAATTAGCTTTCACGAGTTCTTAAAGGATTTCAATTACTCCTTAGGATACGGATGTACCTTATCCGTGGTCTAATAAAAAAAAAAAAAAAAAAACTCTCTCCTCTGACTATCGTTAACACTCTGCCGGCAGTCGTTGATCGACCTCCGAATTATATTACCGACTATTACACTGCTGGCATCTACTTCTCAACTTAACTAGAAAAACAAACTAAGACGATAGTAACAGTAAATAGTAACAAAAGATCTCTAAGGCAACTACTAAAGTTCATTAGACCAAACTAACAATGGACTCCGACGAAAAACTTTAACAAAACAGAGAGAAAAAAAAAAAAAAAAAAAATATGTACTCCTGCAACAAGGACGAACAACTACATTACGAAAACAAACGGATAACTTTAAGGATAGATACTCTATTTGTCTTGTGTTTTTTTTTTTATTTCTATTAAATTTATTTCCCTTACCTTAATGGCTGAGATCAACGTCAGGACTTTTAACTAACTTGTATCCTTTCTGTTTTTTTTTTAAGTGTTTACTTATTTTTGCGTTTCCTGTGTTGTTTTAATCAATTTCTTCGCTTAGTTCTTAGTTCTTTTCTACTAAATTAAGGATAACAACAACAAAAAAATGAAACTTTTCTTAGAATAGAGTTATTCATTTGCTTCCTTGAAAAGAAAGGATTCAATGACAACAATACTAACTAATTTTAAGGACAGTCATTTCGCTTCTAGTTTTTTTTTTTTTTTTTTTTATGTAGAGAGAGTAAGAGAGGAGAATATATAAGAAAACTTCATCACTCATTAGGAAGGCATCCCTGCAACTATTACCCGCCTTACCCTTGTCCTGGATTTATACATATTTTTTTTTTTGTTGTTTTCTACTTGGTTTTTATATTTTGTTATATTCCTGTTGCACCATGACAAATTGAGTCCTTAGGGAAGTAAATTTTTCTCATTTATTTAATTTTTTTTTTCGTCGTCCTTCGTCTAGAGTGTTCTTTCCTTGGAATTTGTTTAGTTTTTTTTTTTTATTGCAAAGGATTGACAGTGAGAAAGGAAGTAACGTTCTTTTTTTTTGTTTTTCTAAGGATTACTTCAGTACAAAAAAAGTAAAATTCAATAACAATGCAAAAGCACAGAAAAGGATAATAGAAGCGAAGCGAATCTTTTCGCACAAAATATGTGTGCAGTGTGGAAAGAAAGGAATTTTATTTGTTATCCTTGCAATAAAATGAAAGGAAAAAAATAAACAAAAATCAGGTTATACAAACAATAGCGAGAAGGAAATCCTTTAATCACTGCACCCCACCCACCCTCTCATTGGTGGCGCGCTGGATCCTAAAGGGACATGAATTTATGTTCCTTTCCTTTTACTGACGTGTTGCATTTATCCAGTTTTGTTCCTTTATTCGTTTTCGTATTTTTTTTTGTTGTTTCCTTTGATTTTTCTGATTTTTTTTTTTTAATGTCTGTCGCTGAATGTGTGTTTCCCTTTTTCATTTTTTTTTTGGTTGTCTTGAGTTAAATTTGTATTCTTTCTCTCGATTGTTTTGAGTTATCCTTCGAATTTTCTTACTTTGCTTGCCTGTGATTTCTCTTCCAAAACACACACACTCTACTCAACTATATTGTGTAATGGCTAACTTTCCAACCATCCACCCCGGTCTGATGATTATCCTTGAGAAAGTCTTTGTTTTGTGTTTTTTTTTCACATTTTTTTGTGTTTATGAAACAAGCAACATTATGTGCATTGTGCATTTGGTCGTGTCCTTTTTTTCATTGTTTGTCATCCCGTGTTTTTGTTTTAAGTTAATTTTCTTAACTAGGAAACGTAAATCAATGTCATTTGAGATGACAGTTGGAATAAATTGTTTGTTTTCGTCGTCAGGATCCTTGAGAGGAGTTTTTTTTTTTTTTTAGTTTTTCTTTCTTATTCTCTTTGTTGTACATTGAATGAGTCAATGAGGAATCCTTGTGTGCACATGAGTTTGTGGTTTCCTTTCGTTCTTTGGTTTTTTTTTTTTTTTGGAAAACAATAAAATTTAATTAGTGTCGTTATTTATTTATTTTTTTATGGATTTTGCGTTTTACTGGAATCCTTGTGTAATAATGAATGGACTGATGTTTTTTTTTTAATTATATGAAATGCATTTGGCTGGGCACGAGATGAATCCCTGGTTTTTTGTATTGTATTGTTCCTTTTTGCAGGTTATATCCTTTAAGTGTCACAAAAAAAAAAAAATATTCAAACACATTACACAGTCATACATTGCACATTCCACAATCATTTTCATGAAAGCTCATTGAGGCAGGATTTTTCATCCTTTTTCTTTACATAGTGGGAAATGACCTTAAAAGGTAAGACATATACTTGTAAAAATGACAAATACACACATCACTGTCGTATCTAATTCACGGGTTTAGATTAGATACATACTCGTACTTGAGGGTGCTGGCTAGGAAGGTGATGGGCGGTAGATACAAAAACTCGTAGTATATCCATGCGGCCAGATTTGTGTGACCACCATTAGAAGCGAGCCTCCAGGATTGCTAAGCGACTCGCTACGCACTACCCTTCACGGAAACAGCTCGCACTGCAGTTAGAGGCTTACAGTGAAACAAGGTTAGGTTGGCTGTGACGCCCATTGGAGGGAAAAGGAGTATCCTTTAACTACTCGAGCCAATAGTAGATTTTGAAGTTGATTATATATATCATTTCGATAGATTTCGAACCAGACCACAGTGCTGGGTCCCGGTCCCTTTTCGTCTCTCTTCCACGATCCATTTTAGCCCGAGAGACTCTCTGGATTAATCCACAGTTCTTATTTGGCTTTGATTCGTATTGTAAACGCTAGCATCTGTCTAAGAGAAATCTGGCCCATCTTCTGGGTTTCCACACAGTGGTGCCACAAGACTTCCCTTCTTCTGATAGCTAATGCCGGACATTGACCCAATATACATATGTAGGTGCCGCAGTCTCAATTTCCTTCAAACATAATTCAGAGGTATCATCCTCCAGAAGACCCATCTTCTTCGAAATTTCCATGACCTGTAGATAACGCTACCAGCCATTTCAGTGTTCTTCGCTCCGAGCTCATAACTTCCCTATGAGTGGTACCAGTCGTCATTTCCGCTTACCTACAACCTTCCATGGTTGACCACCTTCTCTGGTGTTCCACCGCGGCTCAGTTGTCAATCAGGTGCTCCACCATTCCTCTGGCAATTGCAGCAAATTTTTCTGGACCAGAGAACTCCGAGGTTGACCCTTGTTTTGCTAGAGAGTCCACCATTTCATTGGCCTCAGTCCCTATGTCGGAATCCGGAATCTAGCAGAGTCTTACTTTATTCTGCGTTCCAAGAACCTTGAGCTCTTCTTGACGGTACCTCACAAGTTTCAATTTTATTTCTCTTGCTGATATCGCTTTTATCTCCGGCAGATACAATCGACTACTTCTCCTCTTTTGCTGCAAAACCACTGGCTTCCACCTACTCCCTCGGTGAAGGACCCACATTCCATCCTTAATAACAAATTGGCGCCCAATGAGAGACCCATCTTTGCACAAAATTTTCCCATATGTACTTCTCAATGTAAGATGGACTGCTCCCCTCTCTTCTGATAGACCTGCACGGCCTCAGCTATTTCGAAGACCTTTAATCGCGGATCATCCAATACCATATTATTGTGCACCAGTTTTTGAACGTCCTTCATATGGATCAGCTTTAAGAGATTTTGGACCAAGTTTAAGAATCGGAATCCTGTGCTGAGAACACTGCCTTTTCATACACGCTGCCTTCCTTCATCCAGTTTGGCGCTACCGCGGTTGGCCGAAACCGCTCTTCCTAAGTAAAGGAAATTGTCTTCTTGCTCGACCTGGTGTGCAGCAATATTGAGTTAAGCGGTGGAGTTTAAAGGGGTTCTGGGCTGTTGTGTTAGATGCGTTTTTTTAGCCGCATTTGGTTTACCTCGGCAAACATTGTCAGCGTAGCCTAGAAGCTTAAGTCCATATAGTCCATTTGAGCCGTGGTTTTATTCAGTCAATGCTGCACACACTTCATCGCTTATGACGACCAAGAACAATAGCGGTAGAAGTATGCATCCCTGCTGTACTCCGCTTTGGAACTCAAACTCTTCTGGCATCTTACCATTGTATCCTGCACAGTGGTGACACTTACCCACCTCGTGAGTACCCTCTATGAGCCCTCTGGGACACCACCCCCGAGCCATCTCAAGATAAATAAACAGCAGAAGAAGCCTTAACCTTTACTCGAACTATTGAAGGTATTAATTTGGGTAAGGACAGAAGAACACATATGTACGTCATCAAGTTACCCTTTTTTGGAAACTTGATAATTATCCGTCTTTTCCTTTCCTGAAGGATACGGCTCAGTCTACCATATTTTTCCTATGAGAGGATGTAGTCCTTGGCGGCACTTGATATACGTACATCAGCACGATTGCCGTCAATGCTAACCGATCCTTAGCGCACTCCAAGTTGGTTGAGGTCGCCTTCTACTTGTGCGTGCCACCTTAGGCGAGGTTGTCCTCTACTGCGCTGTCCAGTACCAATTACGATGCAGAGGCTGCAAGACCTGGCCATTCCCTGGCTCGTGAGGATCTTTAGAAGGCGTTCAGGCGTGGTCATGTGTCTGCGAAGGACTTTAGACCATCAGCCTCTCCTCTTTTGTACTCAAGACGATAGAACGCATCTTAGAAATTCACATCCGACAAATTCTTGAATCTCCAAGTCACAAAATGCGTATCTCAAAGGAAGATCCACTAAGACCGCTCTTCATGAGCCTTCTTATGACCGAAAATTACCCTTTGAATGGACACAGCCGTAGCTCGGCCGATCCTTACTTATGGGTCTCTTGTCTGGTGGCCCGCCTTAAGTAAGGCTTACAACATCAAAAACATTCAGAGAGCCGCGGCTGTAGGCACCACTGACGACGGCTCAAAAACAGAATCTGGATGGGCTTGGGAGTTTTTTCGGAATCTCTGAAAATTTCAAAGTCCTTCAGATTGTCCAATTTCTATAGCGTTTTCCATGCGGAAATACTAGCAATTCTTGAAGCCTGTCGCTCTCTTAATAGTGACCCCTCAGCAATTAACAACGTGGCCATCTCTTCTGACAGTCAGGCAGCGATTATGTCGCTCAAATCACCAATCACTTCCTCCGAGCTGGTAGGACAGTGTCGCAATGAACTCGCGTGCCTAGGAGATCGGCTGTTCTAGTCTGGGTTCCAGGACATAAAAGCATTGCGGACAGTAAACGAGCCGATGAACAGGCCAAGCCGAGGGCGGCCCTTAACGTTTCAGTAGCGGAAAGTGTCCACATTCCACTCGGAATAGTCAAGGGAATCAAAAGCTCAGATAAAATGAAGTGAACTAAGCAGTTGTACCATATCTAGAAGGATGTGGCCCGCTTACAACATCGGGAGAACAAACGAGCTCCTTAGTAGGAGTCGCACGGGCATCGCCAGAACTGTGGCGGTTTGCACGGGTCATTTGCCAGTAGGCCATCGGTATCCCTTTCAATACCCACTGTCGCAACTGCTAAGATGTGAACAAGGAAGAAACCCTTGACCACTTCCTTTGCGGGTGGCCTGCCTTAGCTAGAGCTAGGCACCGCGCTTTAGGCAAACCCTTTCTCAACAACCTTGGTGAACTCGCGGAAGAAAGAATCGTTAACCTCTTACTCCACAGTCTTGATATAGATCCTAGTAGTAGCTCTCGTATTCATCAGTATTACCAGTAGGTCTCAAGAGTCGTGGTAAAAAAACGGCACGCCATAGTGCTCGGGTCTACCCCTGAAACCACCACTTCTACCTACCAACCTACCTACCTAGGCCTGAGACTGTCCTATGAGATTAGGTCTTAAGGGTTGAAGTCTCCATCTACGATAGTAAAATTCAAAATAAACCCCCACATCCCTCTAAGTGACATGCTTCCACAAGGACAAAGTGTAGTCACAGCCTAAGCCTTAACGTCTCCAAAGAAAGGGAAACAAGACTCCATCCCGTGTCATGAGCTTTAAAGTTAGAAAACAACCGATAAACTTCGATGCAGAATGTTTCTTTTATGCAACTTTTGTCCAACTCCAACTACATTCAACTTAAATCCTTTCCACGAGCTCACTGTACTCCACGCTATGCACCATATTAATCCGCAATGTTAACCCCAAATTTTAGCTCCGTATTTTACCTATTTTATCCTCGGTGCAGTAATGCTCGTTAAAATCAACAACAGCCTTGAGCTTCTATTAATTCCGAGCATACACACTCATTGTCCTTTAGAAACTTGGTCCAGCACTAAATTTTTGGTACAAATTTAATATGTTTTCATCGTCCTTTTTCCTGTGTCCTGTTAAATTCCACAGAAACAAGAACTGTTTATGAAAAGCGAATATTCGCCAACTGCACTGTTTCCCTCTTAAGCCACTAAAGCCTTAAACACATACCTACTCTACTTAGACTTTGCGGTTAGGAGAGAGGTGGCAGACAAAGAAAAAAGGACGAGACAAAGTATTTTCGGGTTATTTTTGTTCCAAATATGAGTACGATGTGTGTTCGCACTCGTCTGCTGTGTAGGTAGTGGTGTACTAAAAACCACACAATTTGCACACAATTGCCCAGTTATTATGATGCGATAAATGGTTTGGTAGATGGAGAGGACAAGGGCCAGGACAACCTCGACTAATACTGTTTTGTGGGAATTTCCATTTACCGTAGTGCTTTTGCTGCAAATTTACGGACTCAGTGGGTAGGGTGGGGGGGGGGGCTGTGTTTATTTTTCGCAGACGGATGATTTTTGTGTGCTTTACAATTCAAATGCAATTTATTTAGGAAAAGGTTTCACTATCGAGTTTTGGAAAATTTTGAACACTGTCGAAACGATTGAGTGATGTTTGTAATGAAAGCAGCTACACCAGCTCCATTTGAAGTATGGAGGACGTACATATGTATACCCATGCAGTTCGGAAGTACTAACTTGGAGTTCACATGGAAATGAGCTCTCAGTCATGGGTCCCTTTTCGTCCCTCTTCCACTCCACAGTTCTTCTCTGGCTTTAATTCCTCGTGTCAACGCTTGCAACTTACTTACTTACTTAAAGGGATCCCAACCTGTGGAGGGTCCCTGCCTGAGACACAGGGACCCTGCCTTGGCACGCTGCTTCCACTTTTCCAGACCAAGCGCTTTGGCATCCGCAATAGCTTGGTCCTTAAAACGGAGGTTCGGTCTTGCTTGTCGTCTCGAACCTGGGGGCTGGGATTCGAAGATCATCTTAGCTGGAGCATTATTGTCCATTCGCGCGATGTGGCCGAGCCAGTGTAGTCGACGTGTTTTGGCTTTCCGGACTACATCCAGCTGTTTCGCCAAACCGAAGTAGCAGCGGTTTGGTTGGGTTAGTCTTCGTCAGATCTCCACTAAGGTGTCGTTCGTGGAGTTGATGTTTACTCCGAGGTAGGTAAACTCCTCAGGTACTTCGAAGTTACTGCTGTCAACAGTGGCGTCTTGTCCTAGGCGGTGGACAGATGCTGCTTTGTTTGTTGACAACATGTACTTTGTTTTGTCCTCGTTTACCTTAAGACCGACTCGTTTGCCGTAAAAGCCTCTATGACGGCCAGGTGGGAGCGACCAATGATATCTATATCGTCTGCGTATCCCAGCAGCTGGACGGATTTGTTGAAGCTAGTCCCTTCCGTATTGACGCGTGCCCTGTGCACTATCTGTTCCAGCACTAGATTGAAGAAATCACATGATAGCGCATCTCCTTGCCGAAAACCGGTGCATGTTTGGAAGAGCTCAGAAGAGCTGTTTCCAAACTGCACATTGCATCGCGTGTTTTCCAGCGGGAGGCGACGAAGCTGGATTAGTTTGCGCAGGACCCCGAATTGGGCCACCGCCATGTGGAGCCCACGGCGATGAATGCTATCATATGCGGCTTTGAAGCCGATGAAAAGATGGTGAGTCTCGACTTGAAAATTCGTTGGTCTTTCCAGGGTTTGTCTGAATGTGAAGATTTGGTCTATCGTCGATCTGCCAGGTCGGAAGCCACACTGGTATTTGCCGATGTGTGTGTTGCAGGACACAGGATCGCCTTTTTTGTAGATGGGGCATATGGAGCTGATTGTCCAGTCATTGGGCATGCTTCCATCCTCCCATACTTTGTTGATGAGTTAGTGCATGCACTCTACCAAAACATCACCACCGTATTTGAGGAGCTCTGCTGGCAGTCCATCAGAGCCGGCGGCCTTGTTATTCTTCAGCTTTTTGATAGCTGTGCCGACCTCTTCGATACTTGGAGGGGGGACTGCTTCTTCGTTGACTGAATGCGGGTGTTCTTCTTCCCCTTCAGCCGTTCGCACTCATCATCATACCACGGGTTCTTTTTGGCCGGTGGCTGGTATCCAACGATGGACTCGGCTACCTCTTTGATAAGGTTGCGGTACTGGTTCCACAGATTGTTGGCGTTTGTGGATGGTGGGTTTCCTCCAGGCATAATTCAGAGGTATCTTCGTCCAGAAGACCCATCTTCTTCGAGATTCCCATGACCTGTAGATACCGCTACCATCATTTCAATGCTTTTCGCTCCAAGCTTAGAACTTCCCTATAAGTGGTGCCAGTCGGCCGTTTAAAAGCCATTTTAGCCTGCCTACAAACTTCTACGGTTGATCACCTTCTCTGGTGTTCCGCGGCGGCCCAGTTCTTAATCAGGTGCTCCACCTTTCCTCTGCCAATTGCAGCAAATGGTTCCCGACCAGAGAACTCCGAGGTTGACCCTTGCTTTGCTAGAGAGTCCGCCTTTTCTTTCCCACGTACCCTCTCACCCAGAGCAGCGTCATCTTTTTCGAGATGAGCACTCATTGAGTTTAGGAACGCATTCGATTGCCGGGGATGTATTTATATCTGTTTACTCCATGCGTCCAGGGCTATAGTAATATTTTTACCAACAACTTGACCTTCTATCAGGTGATCCAACGCATGTAACAGAGCAGTCATCTCGGCTTGATAGACTGAAGTAGAAAAGATACCTGCCCCCGGTCTGCCATCCATCCTGGACCCATCTGTAAAGATGGTTATACCACCAATTTTCTTTTCCGGTGGTGTTCCATCTTTGAAGACAGTTTTGTGAAACCTTTTGGTAACACGCACTCTCCTTATGCCGTCCATGGGCATATTCAGCTCCCTAATCTCATTTTTCACGAGATCCAGGATTTTCCTTTGCTCATAGATGGTACCGCGTCAGTGAAATCTCGGTGCAGACGAGGTGCCGTCAATGCCGCCGTTTTCTTGGTAAATAAGTCCAGCGGCAGAATCACTTCACCAGGATCACATCCATTGCGCATGTTGGTGTCGTTCGCATTGCACCGGCGATCCCTAAACATGCCAGCGTATAACTTAGCGCTAGCTTTCGGGCACTTCTGCATCCACAATGTGGTTGAAAAATGTACCCGTAGTGTTTCTAGACAAAATCCTTATTCGAAACCAGGAGTGAACTATCCAAAGTTTCCGTCGAATATTGCCATAAGCCATCTTGGCTAGTGGGATAAACGTTTTCACCTTACCGTAGTTTTCCCTTACTTTGGACCCAAACTAGCTTCTAACTGACATGTCACTACTGATACTCCTCGAAGCACCCTACGGAATCCCTTAGTCTGTCAGCATCGACATTTAAATATCTACTCGTAAATAATGCCTCATGTGAGTCGTTCTAAGACCTCTAGCTAAGAATGAGAAATTTAAGTTCCAATGCCGTCCGTTGGTCGTGTCCTGATACGATTCCGTTGCATTTAGAATCGATTCACTTACTCAATGGCTTGTGTCAATGTGAGGCTTGGAATTTCATCAAGAGTGCGCTCCATCGGATCTGACATTCAGCGTAAGTCCAAAAACTTCTCGCAAGATGGAAATGATGATCAAACTCCACAAGAAAGGGGGCTTGCCACCGGAGTATGCACAACGTGAAAGTGCCTGATGAGTCTGGTGTCAAAGTCACCGAACTGTATTTCGAAAACCGATGAGAAAGTGTCGGAAACGGGTAAGGACTATATCTCAAAATACGACGAAGAGCAATGGAACCCACTTTGTCAAGCTGATGGAAGAGTGGGCCGTCCCAAATAAACGTCGCTCAGAATAGTCAAGGAATTTAAAGTGCTGGGCGCTAAATATACACAATGGCACGCAGCTCCGATATCAGTGATCCTGCTACTCCGTGACGCTTATTAATGCCCTTCATCCTTATGCAGTCATCGTTCTTGTAGACCGGGACGTTGACGCAGCAATTTCTGTCTAAATCGTTGGAAGCCACTTTCCATTGACTGAGTATTACTCCAATGAGTCAATGTCCGGTGATTACTACAGGTCAGTACGTAGATCTATGTATATCGTGCCAAAAGGTTCTTCGTCTCATATTGGCCATAAGCTGCGAGACAACCCTGGATAGGTAGGACGAGTTCGCTTAGTTCTCTGCTATGTCAGCTCTTGAACAATTCACATGGGTGGGATGGTACAGCTCACTTTTGAGAAAACCATGAACGTTTCTAAAAAGGACAATGCCATGGTATTGCTCGCTTCCATCCTAATGACCTTACACTTGTAAACACTTGACCGCCACATCATCACGATCTCTTTCGAATTCATCCCTTAATCCAATCCCCATAGAAACTTCATCACTTGATAAGCACCCCCATATCAGTCCTTCAATTAAGGATACAAACCATGAATTCTCCCTTAACGCCCTCACTCATTTGATTGTGGTAATTAAAGCTAAAGTTCAGCAAAAATAAAAGTCCTGCGAAACAATAAACTTTCTCCGCTCTTATATGCGGTGCTATGGAATAACTTCCTTAACAAACACCACTTCAATTGAGTGAGTGTTTAGCGGCGAGAAACTGAGACAGAGTTAGAGGCATATAAACTTTCCTCCTTTATTCCAAGTGATTCCTGTGGTGGATACGCGGAGGTGAGAAACCCGTCATTGATTTGCTTTTTCACCGGAGAATTTTTTTTCTTTACCTCAGATTAAATCAAAACTTTGCAGACGGCTATACAAACAAGAGAATCCTTTCCACCACAGGCAATAGAAAGTAAACAGGCGACGATGCAAACGGTCTCATTCGCACTTAAAAAAAGAAATCGCTTTTAATGGGTGGAATAAATTTTAGGCAACAGAAAGTTTTGATTCGTTTTTTTTTTTTTAGGTGACAGCACACCATTAATTTAAGAGTTGTTAGTCAAGTGGGAAAGTTTTTCTTCCTTTTTATCGGGGAGTGACAACCTGCTAATTGCCGCTGATTGTAATGGCGACGATAAGGGATGAGGGTGGGTTGATTTTTTTTTTTGTTTTAATTTGCAACATGCAACGGGTCCATCAGACTCCAATCTTTTGCTGCTTGGCAACCCTACTTTATCGGTGTCATTGACTGCAGAAATTAAATTAAAAAGCAGTTTTGGGGCCTATTTTGTGAGCAATTCTTGGAGATGCCGCCTCTACTCCAAAACAGGCTCTCACACCATAGAAAATAGAACCCAACCGTAAATGAAGAAGGACCTCTTGAGCTGCTTCTTAAGGCAAATAGTCCACCGAACCTAATGGAATGCCATATACGAGGGACTTAAAAGTGTCTATAAACGACGTAAAGCAAATATCCTTGCAGATCCTAGCAAGGGCGAATGTAAACTGTTTCCGTCAGTATGCAGAACCGATGCAATAATATACTACGCATTCCATCCTAGGTTTTTAGCATAATTTCGGCCTCTGGGCACATATCGGACATATGGCGAAGAGTAACTGGAATAGGTCCACCCAAAGCGGGCAGAAACGTGCCTACGTTCTAAGTCCTTCCACCCCATTACTCTCATGTGATTTATACGAGGGTATTCGCCCCTAAAGTACTTAGCTCGACTGCTATTAAAAACTAACAAATCAAGTGTGATCCTAAAGATGGGATTCCTCTCTCTGGCACGCTCTAAGCCAATTTACTCTGTTTCGAGCTTGGAGATGTGACCTGAAATTTCCCCAGCTTCATTGCAAAATCTGTTTCTATGCGCAGCTTTGCCTGCTTTTCAATATAGCCTGGCGCCTACTACATACACTTTGTGAGTCTTGCCCAAATTATTCAGCTTGTTCAGGGCTCAGTGGTTAGAGCGTTGGATCACTAAGTGGGAGGTTCGAATCCCAGAAAACACCAAAAGGTATCTGCCCCTACCTTTTGCTTCTAAAAAAGCTCTATGTGTCCCGGCCATATTAAGCGACTGATGGACAGTTTTTTGACAAGGTCGAAGCCGCTATACAGCTCGTATATTAAGGGTGAGGGAAGCTCAGTTTTTAATCAGCAGCTTGGTTTCTGGTATCCGACGCAGGTCGAAGGTACCTACCTAACCTTAGGTAGGTAGAAGTGGTGGTTTCAGGGGTAATACCGACACCCAATTAGCACTATGGCGTGCCGTTTTGTTACCACGACTCTTGGGACCTATCGGTAGTACTGGGTGTGAATAATGTTTAGCTAGAGAGAAGTCCCTAGAAGCCCTAGCCTAGATCCAGCCTGTGGTGTTGAGGTAGAGCAAGAGATTGGCAATTCTTTTCACCAAGGAATTCACGCGCGAACTCGCCAAGGTTTCTGAAGATAGGTTTGCCTAAAGCGCGGTACCTAGTCTTATCCTTAGGGGAGATATGTCTGATTTGATTTGGCATCGTTGAAAATGTCGTTAACTGATCTCGTGGAAATTTCTTCAAGATCCTAGAAGAAGTGACGTCCAAAAAATTTGTATCTAAGGTGGATGACAGCTGCACAGTGGAAGAGATAGTGGGTTGTGTCCTCACTAACTTCTTCTTCTCCACATTTGTCGCACTTTTTTCATACCGTGCGGCAGGGTATTATGTCCCGTGATGACTTCCAACAGGGCAGAAAGGGATCTCCTATCCTTTTCCATAAGCCTGTCCATCTTTGTTTTGTCAAAGTAAGGGCAAATACTTCTTCTGGTTACACAAGTGTCCAGGGAGGACCATCTGTTGTTTGCCTCAATTAAGGCCCCTGCTTCAAGCTTTATTGTGCAAGGCGGGATGATTACTGATAAGTCTATTTGATCAGGTCGAGATTCCGAGCCTCTTCTAGCCAATTCGTCTGCCATCTGTACGAGGAGCCAACAGAGCGTAGGTTAGGTTGATAGGGTGTGAGATGGATATAACTCATCACTTCCACTCGGAGACCTATAGGTCCATTGTGAATACCCTTTTGAATGTTGGTGGGGGGTAACCCGTGGAAAAACTTATCTAGATTGTAGCGTTTGGAACCAGTTACTGCTTTATAAGAAGTGTAGGATACCCTGTATCTGAACTACTGCTACTGCCCTGCGATGCTTGCGTAGAACCTGGAGTGCGTAGGCGTCGTTCTTGCAGGGCGGGGCAGTGGCAAAGCAGATGTTGCATCGATTCCACTTGCCAGGATTTCAGCTTGGGAAACACTGCATGCTTCTAGTAGTCTGAAAGACTCCTGTTTTTGCAGAGCTTCCGAGTAAAAGCCTGCCCCCGTACCAATATCCATCTTTGAGCCATCAGTGTAGATCGCGATCTCTAGATTTTGGTCTACAGTTTTTGACTCCCAATCGTCTCGCCTTGGATATATGATAGGGATGTCGATGTTGAAGTCAGTATAGGGGGTTATGTAGTCTGATGTGGCTGTGAAGCCACGCATGTCCATGGGTGGCCTGATTCCACAAGTTGGATTCTCTTAGTCTAAGATCTCCTTTTGTCGCAGAGCCTTTGATGAACAGGTCCAGAGGCAGGAGATGTAAAATTATATCAGAGCGTAACCTTGTGCTGTGTTCCAAGAACCTTTAGTACTCCTCGATAGCACTTCACAAGCTTGGATTTCATTTCAGTAGCAGTAATCGCTTTTATTGCTGTCTAGCTGTCGATGGAAAATGTGATACCTTCTTGAGGTATTGCCCTCAACGCAGTCTCACAAGCGGCTATCGCTTGGAAAACACTGTTAAACGTTGATGAACCGTGGACTTATGTATATCGCAAGGCACAGAAATTTAGCAGAATCCCAAAGCAGATTCCTTTTCAATTAGAATCTCGGACTCAAGGGAAAATGCGCTTTAAAAATACTTGAAAAGAGGTCTAGAAATATTTTGGGTTTTCTTATTCATTTAGCAGGACCTGGAAAAGGTTTCAGGATATGGAAAATTGTGACCTTCTTATGGACAAATTCTTTAAATATAAACTTAAGTACTCTGGGGGCTCTCGAAATTCTTATACATACACAGGCAGTTAGGAAATGAACTCCATAAGACTGGAAGTGGGCTTTAAAAATATAGTCTCTAAACTTATGTCCAGATACATACATTCCTACATATATATTCATTTCTGAATGGGCGGTCTGATTGACCTAAACCAGTTCAAATGGCTTTGTCCTTTTGAGCCTTCGTGCTATGTTTCCGTTGTCCAAAAGTTGTACTACTTCAGTGTTTGTGTGTAGTGCCTTCGTGGATTTTTTTTAATTTCATCTGTGACGAATTCCACTCCTAGGTCCCTTTGGATGTCATTGTTCCTTATGTACCATGGCGCATTGACTATATTTCTTAGCACTTTGTTTTGAAATTTTTGAACGATGTCTGCGTTGCTCTTTTTGGTACAGCCCCATAATTGACTACCATATGTCCATATTGGCCTTAATGTTTTGTTCATAGCTGATTTCAGCTTCTTTGTGGATTCTGCATTGTTCTCTCCTACCGCTAGGATTGGATTGTGTCATCAGCAAATGTGGCCAATGTGCTATTTTCTAGTTCTGGAAGATCACCAGTTTATAGGAGATACAGAATGGGGCCCAGCATACTGCCTTGTGGAACTCCAGCTTTGATTTGATGCTATTGAGTCGCTTAACAAGTAGTTTTTCGAAAAGTTTGGATATTACTGCGAGTATTGAAATTGGCCTGTATGATGACACTTCGTTTGGTGGCTTTCCGGGCCTAAAGATCATTATTACTTCTGCCACTTCCCATAGACTGGAAACATATTTCATTCTAAAAGCAGCATTGATTAAATTTGTAAGTTTAGTTATAGCTTTCATTGGTAATTGCCTCAATATTTCACCGCGGTTATAAGATCATAACCAGGGCATTTTTTCGGGTTAGTGTTATTTTTAATCTCATTTCTCACTTCCCTTGCAGTCGTAAGTCTTATTTCTTCACTTTCATCTCCGACTGTTCCCATAAGTATGCATATTTGCGAATATTCTAGCTTTGTGCCCAAATATGTAAAGAAAAAGGAGATACCTTCCACCTCATCCCATTTTAAGTTACGTTAAAATTTTTTTTTGTTTTTCAATTTCACTATCCACATTCAAAAACCACTACTCGTACACACCACATTGCATACAACTTTCTGTTCCCACTTCCCAAAAAAAAAATAGAATTCTCTGTGTGTTTTGAAATTTTGCTAACCAAACTAACCATGGATTGTGTAAGTGATAACAATTTATTTATTTAAAAAAAAAAAAATTTAAAATACTCAAAAGGACATCTTGTGTGGTTACCCTGCAAAATAAAAAAAAAAAAAATACATTTTTTACTCCTAACAAACCAAAAAAAAAAAATTATAAAAATAATTATGTTTCTGTGTTGTTGACTGCACTATTTTTTGCACAAAACGAAGCAAAAAAAAAAAAACAAATTCAATCAAAGAAATTATTTTATTGCCAAAAAATAAAAAAAAAATTAATAAATTCTACTCATTTATTGTAAGATCAACCAAATACCGAATGTTTGTATTTATTTATTTACTTAACTTACATCTAAGTTCAGTTTTAAGATAATTTCCTTAATTTTGTTGAATTAAATTTTTTCTTTCTTTAACTATAATTTTCTTTTGCTCATGCATAATGAATATGTATTATTATTTTAAATTAAGAAACGAAACTTATTTTGTTTATTATTGTATTTGAACCAAAGTGAATGTTTTCTTAATTTTTTTTCCGTTCACCAAATATATTATTTAGATAAATATATATTTACCAGATAAATCCTTGTATTTTATTATATATAATGCTTTCGTAAAAAACAAAAAACTATACATATATATATTTTTGTTTTCTTTTTAATTGTAAGAAATGGAAATTTACTTAGTAAATCTTTTTTGTATTTATAAAATGAAAAGAAAATTAAGAAATAATATAAGTTTTGAAAAAAAAAAAAAAATTGACTTGCGAATGTGTGTTTTTATTTATCTAGTTTTTTCCTTTTTTTTTTTTATTTGGCTGTATTGTTTAAATGAAAAGAAAAATCGTATTTTTTTTTTTGTATAAAGATAAACCGTTGTCATGAGAATTTCTGTTCCGAAGGATTGTGTGTGTTGAGCCCGTCCTTTGGTTTGTTTGTTTTTTTTATATAAATATTTAAATATTTTTTGTGTCCTTGTTTTCCTTGTAAAAGCATCTAGCCCGGTATGAATATGGAGATGTTTTCGTTTTTTTTTTTGTTCTTTTCCTTTGTTTAAAATTTTCTAGAAATGCTGGTTATAAGAAAAAGAAAGAAAGTGTTTATGAAAAAAGAAAAAAAATCAAAAATAACTCGTCTGACAGATGTATTGCATTAAGGATGATGAGGATAAACTATTTTTTGTCATGTTTACTTGTTATAAGCCATAAATATATATGAGAACGTTAATTTATTTAAAAAAAAAAATAATAATAATAATTGAAATGTTTATTCCATATAATAGCGATTGTTTTAAATGTTAATTTTATTTTTAACATACTTACTATTAATTAATGTAATTATTTCATTTTATTTTATTTTATTTATTTGAAAGTTTGAAAGCAGATCAACGTCGATGTTTTTTTATTTGTTTAACTTTTCCTTTGTTATTCCTACAAACGCTTTAAATTTTATATTTTTCAAAAAGAAACTTTGAATATGTAATTGTACATGAAAATTTTAGTTTTATATTTATTGTTTTTTTAATTGTCGTTACTTCATTGTAATTATTTTTTATTTTGGATTTTTTTTCGTTTTTGTACTGAAAGCCAGCCAGTGGAAGTTTTGTTTCATAATTAGTTGTTCTTTTCAAAGTTTTTTGAAATTATATATATATAATGGAATTTTGAAAAGAGAATTGCGTAATAACTATATATATAAATATTTGATATGAAATCGTTTTGAGATATGCATAATATACATACTTACATACATATATATGAATTTATTTAAATATAGAGCACCCTATTTGAGAATAAATTTTGATTTTTTTTTTCCTTGTTTTTAATGTAAATTATATTTTAAATATTTTATTTTTATTATTTAAATTTACAATTTACCATGCATATAACAATTCTAAACAGATTTTTTTAAATAATATATCTTGACGAATGCGCGATTTTTTTTAAAAAAGCTACTTGCTGCACCCTAACTCTCTTAATATTTTGAAGGAAGATATAGAATCACAACATCCTGTCGCGTCCTTTTTCGTTGTCCTCCAGTGTTCCATTCCGACTTCAATTTATGGCGTCATCTAGTCGATCATCAGATCAGTGATAGGCCAAGATCCCTCTTCTTCTTCAAGTTGGTCCTTTGGCCAAGCCGGATTCAATTCATTATGACTTGCACTTTTATTGAGTTTCTGGAATCGTTCGCTAATGTCAATCTGCCTCATGCACTCATGATCACTGCCTGCTTGTCCTTTCAAAATATTTTTTACCGTCACCTGACCCTCATTCAAAGGATCCAGCGCGTACAGAAGAGTGACCATCTTGTCTTGATAGCCTGAGATTTTTGTTTCCAGATACCGGTGGTAGGTAGGTAGGTAGATGGGTGCCTTGTGACATAGAGTCACTGCTCACTTAGTCCAGGTCGGTCCATTGTGCCCAATCTTTTAACCCTGGAAACATGTGAAACCGCTGTTAGAACCACCCAGATAATAATATGAATCTCAGGATGTCCGTCAGCTCTACATTTCCTAAGTCCTCCAGTTCCGAAAAGAAGTAACTTCCAAGAGTCCTCATTCTTATGACGGATAGGACACATCAGATGACGAACAGATTCAATTTCTTCTTCGTCCCTGCAACTTCTGCAAAAGTCGTTATGTAGCACACCGAGTCGTTCTGCGTGAACGCCGATAGCACAGTGTCCAGTGCGTTATAACGACTAAGTTTTACCAGAGAGGTTGATCTCTTCTTGCTGAAGGCCGGCCATAGCGCCCTGGCCGTTGCGCATGTTTCCAGATGAATCCAACGTCTGTTTGCTCGACCGATGGCTTCATCTTCTAGATACCGGTGACAAACCACCTTTCCGATCCTTCATAGATCCATCTGTGAAAATAGTTATTCTTCTCAACCTCCTTTCGGGGACTTATCCTTTCTCGATTAGAGATCTGTAATACCTATCTCAGTCACTCGAACTCTTCTCATTCCACTTATTGGCATATTCAGATCCCAAATCTCGTCTTTTGTGAGATCCGGAAACCTTCTTTGTCCTTTGCTTCGGATGTAAGTGAAGAGTGGTTCAATTTGGAGCTGGAGACTCGGGCAAGGTTTGCTACTCCGAAAGACGACGTCCTGTACCTCTAACGAATTCCAGCATTTTTTTCAAAACTCTAACGTCTTAAATAACTCAGCCCGGGCAGGACGTACGTTCCTATGTGTTTGTATCTTAGCGTCCCTGTTGCAGGGCATTCGCAGAGGAAGTGTTAGGGGCTTCCTTTCTCTTCCTTTCATCCCGGTAAAAAGCCAGATGTCACCAGTCCGAGTCTGTATTCTAGTAGTATCTTTCTTAATTGTCTTTTGTCTAGATCGAGTGCCATCTTCGCCTGACGGAAACAGGGGAGCTCAGTCATGGCTTTGGCAGGTTTGCAGTCCTTTCCACAAGTTTACGTGCTGTTTCGCAAGCGTGCGGGTTTTAACAACCCTGGGCGTATCCATGTTTCTCGCCCCCTTCCTCGGCAGTGACTAGGCACCTAAAGCAGATTGACTTGGGAGGAGGTTGCCTCTCTGTGGAGGGTTCTCATCAAACCTGAAAGACTTGCACAAGCTAAGCGTTGTCCTCTATAAGGACGCTTCGTAACGTAATTTCTTCCAAAATACAACCGAAGCATATGCATAAAAGGGTCTAACTATCATCGTGTAGGTCCGGTATAAAGGCCTTTTGTCCACTGACATTTCCGCACCGTTACCCTTTTAGCATTTCGGCTCTTTTCTCAAAATCCAAATTCGTCCACTTCTAGGTGATGATAATTAAATCAGCTTTCTTTGCACTAATGGCTATGGTAGAGCAATGATCCACCACTGATCCCAGCTCATGATGTCTGTAATGTCGCTCGTAAACCCCACTGTGTCGCTGCCAATTTCCCCAAGTCTATGTAGGAAAGAGTCTTCAGCTATGTACTACAGGGTGGGTGATAGGCCACCAACTTGTGGTGGCTCATCCTACCCCTGAATCTCGAAATCCACGTCTGAATACGTGTCGCTTGTTGTCCTGCCTACACCAACACACGTTGTCTCCCCAAAAAGAATTTTTCAAGTTCCCTAAACATGTTCTATCGGAGGCACCACCAATGCCCTCTTCCTTAAGCGTAGAAGTTGGTGTAGCGCTGTTTGCATGGAAATACCCGCTCTATGTGGTTTGCTTTTCAGGGTACGTTTCCATTCAATAGAAATGATGTTGGGCTGACCGGTCTGCAGGTCTTCGCTTCCATATAATAAATTTTTTTTTGAATTTTCAAAGAAACATCACATTTATTTCCCTGTTGCTAGACGTGTATACCCCTGATCTCCACCCAGAGACAACAAAACTGCCGCTGAATTCTTACAAACATGAGAACCGTGCCATACACAATTGTGTGTTCGCGAGAAACCCTGAATGGAGACCAAGGACACGCGGGAAAACCCAAAGTAATTTCAGACCCTGAGACACCATTCTCTGAGCCCTACTTGGTAATCCCATCGGAGACCTCATTTCCGGATCCGGACAAGAGTCAGAGAATTAAGTTTTGCGACACAATTCAAAGATTCCTTGCTTTCTCGAACTATTTTTGAACGGGTTACGGGATTGAGCAAGGCTTTAAACGTGGTCTGGCTGTACCTACCGACGCAAATACTCTGACCGATCCACATATTATTTACAACAGAGTTGGTAGCCATCCGAACACCATAGATCTCCGCTGGAAAAACAGTGACATGTCGGTCTCCACAAAGACACCAGCGCCCTCGACCAATTTTGGAGTCATCCGTGGAGATTCGACAACAACCTAGCCCAGGCTTAGACTCGGGCTGAAGTCAATTTTGATGGCATGAAAAGTCGACTCTAGATTTGCACAGACGCTGAAGTTCCGGCGTCATTGCATGACCAGGATCTCAGGATAGGTGTCACACAAGGTCATCGGAGCTCAAATGCGAATGATACCAAAAGCCACCTCGTCTGAAACGGTAAACTGCTTTAATAGTGCAGGCAATTATATAAGTATCAAGGGGAGGTAAATCAAGTAGGGCATCTGCGTACAAGGCAGTCTCATACACACCTACGCGAGAGTCACCTCCCTCCACCTAACAATCAACGGATAAGCTTGGAAAGGTCTTATCATAGCTGAATAGATCTGGGGAACCTTTTTCTTGCCAGAAGCACTCTTATACTGCTAGAAGACTGAGGGCGCCTTTGTCGTCCTCGACTTGACATGCTGTGCCCAAAGAATGGCTTGTTACTCGAATATTGGCAATGAAATTCGCTTCAAGCTAAAGGGTCTTCCAATAGGGACTTCCGAACTTTGACAGTTGATAGCGGCCATATTGTTGAAGATATATCTGTCAAATTAGCTGTCATTTATTCAGCCTGTTTTGCCAAATCATCATGGACGGATATAGCGTTCAACAACACGTGCAAATAATAAAATTGTTTGATCAAAATGGGTGTTCTGTTACGGTCGCCATAATCGTCCTTCCGAGAGGACTTTTCGCAGTGTGGTGGATAAATTTGAGTCCACTGATTCAGTGAACGATCAACCAACAACCGTAAGTCGACGAAACGCAAGATCTGCCGAAAACATCGCCGCTGTCCGTGAGAGTGTGCAGGAGAATCCGAGGCAGTCGATTTCGGGTCGCTCACAAGAACTCGGCCTTTCGCAGAGCACAGGTCGATGATTACCAACTTCTTTTGGTCTGAATTGGATCATATGGACACCAACGATATGTGGTGTCAACAGGATTGCGCTACGTGCCACGCAGCTCACGCCACATTGGAAATTCTGCAAGAGCGATTCGAGGGCATGGTCATCTCACGTGGAGGTGATGTGAACTGGCCACCGAGATCGTGCGATTTGACCCCGTTAGACTTTTTCTTGTGGAGTTTTCTGAAGTCGCAGGTCTATGCGAATAAGCCACAAACCACAGCGGCCCTCAAAGCCAACATAACCCATGCCATCGGTCAAATTCAGCCTGATTTATGCGCCAGAGTCATGGAAATTTGGACATTTCGGATGCGCGCCACCCAGAGAAGCTGCGGCGGACATTTGAACGATCTTATATTCCATACATAATGGCATCGATAGGCCTTTCAAACGAATAAAAAATTTCGATGATATCTCACACACACTTTGTTTTATTTAAATTTAAAGATATGAAGCGCTTAATGAAAGACCCTTTATAAGAGTGCTGTGTGAGGAAAAAAGTTGTTGGGACAGGCTCCAACGTCGTTAGGTGTCTTTGACGGCAATCAGCGAATTTCTACAGTTTTTCTAACGCATTGAGCTGGTTTCAATCATTTCCCTTTAAAATTCTTAAGTCTTTGGAAATTCCCCTCAGCTATGTAGTCCTGAACTTCCTTGTGTCTCTTAAATGTCGCTGTAAAAAATCACAGGTGTCTCGTCTTATCGTTCAAGGAAACGCCAATTATTTGCAAAAAAAAAAGAAATTCGGTTTCGAAAAGTTAAATTTAAATAATTATTTAAAAACAAATATTTTTCGTAGCAATTCTATCGCCATTAAGATATATTATTTAAAATTAAACCATAAACTCTATAACAACTGTCAGACCGCAGTAAAACAAAATCCAAAACAAAACGAAAAACACTCCACTAAAATCCCCAAAAATTCATTTTATACTCAATAAACGTTAATCAATATAGATGTCTGCTTTTTAATTTATTCTTCCATATAATACAAAAAATTTATTTGTTTACAGTCGTTACATTTATTAATTTAAATTTTTTAGTTTAACTTAGCATTAAATATTCATAAATTGCCTGCGTGAGAGTATGACTACAAAATACAAAAAAAAAAAAATCGAAAAAAAATATATTTAACTATAGCGAAATATATATTCTGAATATTTGTTTTTTTTTTAAAAAAAAAAAAAATTTAATGCACTGTACACATTATATTAACGCTTTGATTTTATTTTAATTTTATTCATTTAACCTTTGTTTTCGTTCAGTTTTTTTTGAGTTTTCTGATTTTTTTTAACACTTTTGTGTTGTTCCACTATTGTTTTTTTGTTTTTTGTTTTTTCTTACAATGAACATGATTTTTTTGTTCCATTTTTATGGAATTTCACTATCAACTTGCACTGAACGTTTTTCTTGAAAATTGTTAGCACCAGAACGTACATGAAGTTTTGTTTTAAAAAAAATAAAAAATAAAAATTAACATATAATGACAATTAAATATTTGTATAGCGATGAATAGAAGGATTATGCGAGATTTGCTCAAGGAGTGATACTGTTTTTTTTTTTAATTTATTACTCTGATACTTGCCACTGACATGCTAAGTGTTGTTTTAGCTACAAAAATATAGGTTTTTGAAAATCCCGTTTTATTTATTTTACGTTGTGTCTTAATTTAGATTAAATTAAAGTATAAAGGCTATGAACTGTCCCTGTTTTAAATGAATCATTGCTGAGGGATTTTAGGGCATAGTGATAGTAATACTAATTTTTTTTTTGGAAAAGAAATATTTACTTAAACGGTCGCCATTTTCTACAAGTAAGTATAAATTATTTAAATTTTGTAGTTATTTATAAAAATATTTTTTTTTATTTTTAGTTGCTATATAAATAAAAAAATTTAATTTTTAGTGACTAGAACCTTTTTAAAATCTTGTTTTTTTTTTGTACGAAAAGCAATTTATGCGTAGTATGAAAATCATTCGTATTAAGGTCCTTCGTCACGGAATGGGTGTTAAACTCCATCAGATTTTCCTGCGTCCATTGACAAGTGGATTTACTATGTCGACACCCGGCAATAAATCAGGTATTACTCTCCCGAATCACCACGGCCATCAGACGTAAGATATTCCCGTCAACGTTGGCCGTACACTGCAGAAGAGATCATGTCCTTGTCAGGTTCCACAAAAATGTCATGCCATCCACCACCACCATCCAATCACCATCGATAAACGCTTTCGTGATTCACTTTGGTCGCCTTTTAGATATTTTCTCCAACCAGAGACCTCGTTTTAATCTCGTGTGTACGACGTCTATATGTCGTCGTACATACATATGTAGTTCCGGCAATGCGAGTGTTTCTCAATTCCATGCTACTCTTCTCTATTTGTCAAGAAGGATATTCGACTGTTCTGCGCTGGCGGACAAGATGCTTCTTCCTCCTTGGGTAAATGGGTTCCAGTGCATGACAAACTTTTTCTTATGGATACGCCAGAGGAAGTGGTATCTTCACACTTCTACCACTCTCCCCGCGAAGCTGCCGCGAGGTATGTCTTCTATAACTGCCGTTTCGGCTCTTCTTAATCCTTCCAGTCGTCTTAGCCCGTTCTGCATTCTTGTTATGCAGGAACAGATCTCTAACTCCTGACGTCCCTTGACCTTTTAATATGGCCTGCCAGAAGCTCTGGGATTTGTAAGTTCATTATTCCCTCTAAGAAACATCTGCAGTGGAATATTGCGTCTTCCTCTTCAGTTAGACATTCTGAGTAGAAGGGCGGACTATCGTGTCCAAATCTATGGAAGTATTTCCAATAGCCGCCGTCACCGGACAGGAATTGCGTAAGGTTGCAATTGTAGTCCAAGTGTGCTCTCTTTGTCCAGGCCTCGATCGTGGAAATCAGCTTGTGGGTTCATCGGCCTTTGTCATGTTATACTACCTGGCTTGCCACAGTGGTATAGATGTTGCCCTTTAATCTTCTTTTACCGTCCTAGTAATGTGCTCGTTGCTCGATTCGCAGTTCGTCTTATAACACAAGCTGCTTCGTCCGAAATTGTTCGGAAACCGAACACATAGCTTCCTTTTTGTCTCCTTCGTTGCAGGTGATCCCGCCCAGACCGCGGCAGCGTATGGAACGATTGAGTTTTACAGCCGCCTGAATAGTAGAGTCTTCCTTGCGTATCCAGGTCCACCGATGTTTGGCAGCATCCAGGAAAGCGTTGCCTGCATTTGTAATGGTTTTTTACTGCAGTATACGACCATTACACTCAAGTATTTTAAGGCCTCTTTAGACCTGATCTTTTGGCTCCCAACCTGGAAGTTTGCATATTCCACAGCCTTTTTCTGATTATGAAGACCTTGTGGTAAGCTAGTTCTAAGCTGGCAGACTCTAGCCAATTTTTGATTATGGCGACTGCTTCACCAGTGGTGGACTATACTTCGTGGATGTCCTTAGCCTCGGTAACCACAGGAATATAGTCAACAAAACCGATCGCTTTAACTCCTTGTGGTAGCGTCAAGTGCAGAACTGCATCATGTATTATGTTCTACAGAAGAGGTCTAACGACTGACCCTTGGGGGACTCCCTCGAAAGCATTATATGTAGTATTTAACGCCATCATCCGTTCGGTAATTCAACTTTCTCTTAGTGAAGTAGTTAAGGCTTATTTTCAGGACGTAATATGGGGTATCCATTCTGGTCAGAGATCTCTGGATGCAGACAGTTCGTCTACAGAGACAAGCAGGCATCGAAAGCAATGAAAAGGGCGGACGCACTCACTAAGCAGAATTTTTGAATCCCGAACCATTTGCTGCACTACACAGAAATTTTGAGTTGCTTGATCAGAAAATGGGCCATTGCTTAGCAGCATAAATGGTAGTCAGCTGTGGCTTAATGTAGGCAGGTTAGAATGGCTCTGAGAATACCTCGTGGGTCTATCATAGGAAAAGCCTTCAGAAAGGCATCGAAACATCCTGGAGCTTCTGGAGGTAATCTTTCCTTGCAATGTAGTTGCTGTGGCATGTTGGATATACGGGGTCGTTCCTAGTAGTGGTCCAAGTTTATTTATGTTTGCCGTTTGAAAGGTTCGGACATCCAGAATACTGCAGGCCAATACGTGGTGAATTTTGTGGACGCTTTGTTGATCAGACGACCGTCATGTACTTCTACGAATATTGAGGTTGGAAAACCGTGTGCTGGCTATAGTGACGTTTTCTCCGGCAGAAAAGTCAATTAGCCGCAGTCCGTTTCAAGACTTTGTGTCATGTTGGCTATGCTTAGAGATCATACAACCAAAGATGTATTCCTTTTCTATTTTAGCATTAAAATTACCCAACATGAATTTAGGGTCGATCTTAGGAGATTTCTCGTAGGTTCTGTCGAAGAGCTCGTAGAAGCAGTCCTCGATGGACAACAGTCTAGGAACGCTAGTTGTTCAGCAACAAGTGAACTGTTAAAGGTCCGAGTATTCCACGTTCTGATCCAAATCTCGTTGTCCTTTTGCAGAGTCGTCAGCAGTAAAATTATCCTTTTCTGAGGCGAAATAATCGGACTTTTCAATAATGGGGCCTTGACATCCCTCGCAAAACTTCCTACCTAGAGGACCAAGCTACAGACGGTAGGAGTTGGGTGCTTATTTGACAATGATTCGAATATGTCGAAGTAGTCCATATAAAGCTTGGCAGAGACAGCTGCAATATGTAGGGGTAGTTCGGTCCTACTGCAACTGTGGAAGCCACCATTGACTCCATCTACAGAGTCCCTCTGCAACCCTCTGTGTATGAAGAGTGTCTTAGTGAGAACATCCTTCCATTGCTTTGAAGGTGCGCGTCAACCAAGAAGGCTCTCCAGTTAGCCCGGTCCTTAGATAACTGCCCTCAGTTGCGCACTCCAAGTTGGTTGAGATCCCCGTCTACTTGTGCGCGCCACCTTAGGCGAGGTCGTCCTCTACTGCGTTGTTCCTCCGAGTTGAACTCGAAAACTCTGCTGGTCGGAGTATTTGAGTCCATTCGCTCTTCATGTCCTAGCCATCTCAAGCGACTGATGCGCAGTTTCTTTTGACTAGGTCGATATCGCTGTACAGCTCGTAAACTTCGTCGTTGAATCTTCTCCTCCAAAGCCTGTCAAAGCAAACAGGATTGAATATCTTACGAAGAACTTTTCTCTCGAAAGGACCGAGTATATCTTCACTCGTTTTCGACAGATTTCATGCTTCTGCGCCATAAAGCAGGACCGGGATGGTCAAGGTCTTGTAGAGAGTCTCCTACGTTGATCGGAATAGGGCCCTACAATTGCCATTTCAACACCAGGAAACAGCGAGTGGTAGGAGTTATTCTAAATCTAGGCAAACAAAGTCCCTTACTACGTCGAAGTTACAGCTGTCGACTGTGACCTTCTGTCCAATTCGTCGATACTGTGTGTCGCTTCTTGTTGACAGCTTATACTTGACCTGCCCTTCTACAAAAACAAGCTCTGCGATCACAAAGATCTGGGTTTTAATGTTGAAGCCCCATGAGCCAACCCTCTGCGATAAAGCTTCCCAAAAAATTTATCCAAATTATGGATTAACGTTTGCCCTTTCGAGGCTTTTTTTGTTCTTAATCCTTCGCCATAACAATCGCCAAGCACACTTTCTACTCGACGGTATATGTGTAGATTCCGTTTTGTTTATGGCATCATTCAATTAATTTGATTACCCTTGAACACATTTGTGACGCCTTCGAATGTAAACTGATTAAATCATCGTCCAGGCTAGCTCATAAACCTAACCTACAATTCAAACAAAAAAAATTCAAAATCTCAACAACCCTTTTGAGAGTCACAACATAATCACCCCGAAGCATGCAACATTTCCGTCCATTCCGGCGTCTTTGTATACCCCTAACAAATTGACCATTTAGTAAGGAAACAAACCACACTACCACTACCAACGTATTTTCGAGTCTCACGCAATATTTAAAATCGATTACAGTTGCCAAAAAAAAATACAGGTCACCTTTGGAAATACCTCAGCAGAAGGTAATGATAATTTCATTACGAAATGAAATGGAGGCCATGTGTACATAAATATCCTTGTGATTTGGTTATTTTTTTGGCTCTAAGTTAAGTGCTTCCTTGGCTAATTTACTACCATTAAAGTACACACACGCCCAAGTGGATACAGGAATCACGTTTTACTGCTGGGGTATTTTCGGTTCGGTTTTTTTGGAAAAAGGAACTTTGCGTGAGTACAGAGGAAAAGTTTTGCATTTTTTTTTTTTTTGAAGGGGGATGGGAGGAAGTGTACGTCAAAGTTTGTCGTTTAGAGGGATAATTTTGTACAAACGGTTTCTTGTGAAGGATATTATAAATAATTTCAAAAATACGTTTAAAATTCAAAAAGGATTTCAATTGAAAAGAGAAGAATTTAACTTTGAAAAGTAAATAATAACAAATTTCGAATGGAACGGTATTTGTATCTTTATTTAGAATTTTCGATCAATTTTAGAATACCCACAGGATATCGAGCCATAATTGACTATGTATCGCTTATGACATTAAAATTGTCGAGTCGATGGCAAACTGGAGTTGGTTTGGAGACCACGTTGTGGTTTCCAAAGGGAAATTTTCTGGTTTACGAGACGGGTCACTGGTCCTTATCCCGTGATTCTTATTCAAATGGTCGAGTGGTGTATGGTGGTGCACAAATCCGAGCTCGTTTCTAAGGTTTGGCACAGTTTTTGGGCAGGCTTCTGTGGATTCTATGTTTACATCTGGTAATAAGGAAAGGATTGAGAAGTCCGCGACCTACCATAGGATAGGAAGGTAGGTCCATAGAAGTAGCTTCGCTGTGGCTGATAGCAGGTGTAGATGTAGGTGCTTAAGAAAAGCAAAGAATACAACCCTTGCCCGGATGGCATCGACACTGCGACCTAAAAAGGTCTACTTTATCGAGTAGTTGGAGTTAATCCAAAAGACGTACTACTTGGTAGTGGATCTTTTCAGTTCCACTGAAGTAAGTACCTCCTTGTGGAGAGTACGTTTCCTTAGCCAGTGCAGTGCCAGGGATTCGTAGAGAATCTGTTCGGATGTTTCATCTTCCTCGACAATCCGTAACCTGGCACAGATTCATCTTGTTAAGGTGGTATCTCCTCATCTAAGTTAAGGATTTCCTTATAGGAGTCAGGTTTAATTAGACGCTCGGACCAGGGACATTTTCCCAGTGGTCAAGACGAAGTTGATGTCGTTAATTTGCCCTAAGGCAGCAGCCCAATTGACTCTGCAGTACGGTTCTGGTCCTATGAACGGGGATTTTAAGCCAGCCCTAGCTAGTTCATTCGCCGATTCGTTGCCTACAAGACCTTGGTGACCGGGTACGCATCCAAGTTTAACCTTATTTTGCCTGGCCAGGGTCTGTAAGGCAGCGTAGAAGCATTTAACTGCCATAGAGTCCATCGTATTAGAGAACAGCGCTAGCAGTGCTGCTATATAAGGATAAGAATTTTGGCGCCGTTAATACCCTGGATATTAAGTCGGCGCAGATCTCAATGGCATGGACATCTACCTGGAAAACCGTGGGACACTTTCCCATGGGTATCGACAGCTCCAACTCCAGAATCCATTTTCGATCTGTCAGTGTACCAGGTCAAACTTTTTGCGTCTCGTTCAAGAGCACTATTGGCCCATTTGGCGCGGTCTGGTATTTCAACCTCAAAAAGTTGACTAAAACTGTGTTCCCTAACCATAGTGTCTGGGATGGACCGACGCCTGCTGGCCCACATGGCTTTAGTGGCACGATCCGTGGCTGACTTGATGTGTGAGTTCCAATTAAGTTTTCCATCTAGAATGATCCCTTTTGGTGCCTTTTATGGTGATAGGTTCAAGATTGACCAGTCTCTTTCTAGTAAAATGGTTTTGCTGGGTTTTATAAACAGTCCTTCATTGGTGCACCATTCTAAGACGTATAGCAGTGAGTCCTGCATGCTACCAGTAATGGTTACGCTAAGCTTATCACTCACGATAATCTGCCAGGTCATCTGCATAACCGATGGCGCTATAGCCTAGTCTGTGAAGACTGACTAAAAGATTATCGATGACTAGTGTCCACAGTAGGGGGGAGAGTACCCCTCCTTGTGGGCAGCCTTTGACTGCCGTCACAGACACCGACACCCCACCAGAGGAGGCTGTGATAATTCGACTTTTTAGCATTGGTTGACCCTGACCCATTGGTTGGTCGAATCTTCGATACCTTTACAACTGATCGCTCTAGCAAACGGAGAGAATCGCTCCCCGCCACACTCAGGTCAATCCTGACCCATTGTGGTGTCCCTTGGAGGAAAGGATGTTCCTTGCCCATTGAAACCCATTTCCGATACTATTTTGCTCCGATAATTATTGTTGGGAGTCTTTGCATACAAAACATCCCGAGGACTTGATGAATTTTATTATCCTGGCTGATAGCGTGCTGGCGAGATCATCTAGGTCTTGGAAAAGGTAGCTCCCTAGGAATTTGTTCTTTCTGTGTTGGAGACCAGGGCAGTGGCATAGGAAGTGGGTTGTGTCCTCAAAAGCTCCCTCGTCACCGCAGCCTCTGCAGAGTTCTTCTTCCGTCAGACGTACCGTAGAGAGTTGTGCCCCCTGATAACCCCAACGAGGATGGAAAGGGATTTCCTATCTTCCCACATAAGTCTCTTGGTTCTGCCTTTGTCGAAGGACGGCCATAGTTTCCTTGTGATTACACAGGTATCCAAGGAGGTCAATCTGGTGTTTGCCTCTTTTATGGCTATTTTCCCTGCTTCAAGCTTGAAATGGCTGCAGAACCCTCCCTTGCTAATTCGTCAGCTTTCTCATTACCTGGTATACCCTCATGTCCAGGGATCTAGCAGAGCGATACCTTGTGCTGTGTTCCAAGAACCTTAAGCTCTTCTCTACAGCTTTCATTGCTTTTATAGCCACCTGGCCGTCGACAAAGAAGGTGATGCCCTCTTGTGGTATTGCCCTTGTTGTCACTGCCAAGACCTCCGCTTGGAAGACTCGGCTGTGGTCTGGGAGGCGTATTGATTTCGAATATTCCCAGCAATTCGGAGAAGATGCCTGATCCTACGCCGGTGTTCATTTTAGAACCGTCTGTATATATGGCAATGGATTGCGCATTTGGTATCTGACCTCTTAACCACTCCTCCCTGCTAGGATAGGAGCTTGAGAAAGGTCTACTCCGAAGGATAGTCGTATGCCCTATTGTCTTTGACTCCCATGTCTCTGACTGAGTGATTCTAATGGCGCTTATGACTGCAGATGTCTTAGTGAAGATATCCAGCGGAAGCAAGTTGAGAATACCCTCAAGTCCAGCGGTTGGACTTGGAATATTCTGGCTAAGTCGATGTCGATGTGCCGAAACTACAGTTCTTTGTTGTATCTCTTCTTCCACTCACCGTCCGAAAATCATCCGAGAAATTTTCTTCTCAAAACATCCAAGCGCAACCGTATCCACTTTTGACAAAGTCCTTGGGATAATTAAGGTCCTATAAGGGAGCTTGGCTACACAATTGCCTTCTCAACCCAAGGAGCAGACATTGGCAAGAGTTATTCAGTGCTGATGTCGTTTTCTGAATTCATAGCGGAGCCTAGGAAGGTAAAGTAAAATTATTTCTGTCTACGGTGACATTCTGTCCGAGGTGTCGGTGTTGGTTGTCCTTGGTCCTGTTCTCTGTGTTTTTCCACACCTGGGCGAATTTTTGAAAGCTTGTACTTCTATCAGTTTCATGTAGATACTCGTATAGTGGTATGTGAAAGGCTTCAGATCTTGGATGATAGTGCCGGGACGATCACTGTTACAGACATAGATGTCAATTGATGCCTCCAAAACCTCTTTAAACCTAAAGAAAGAAAAGTTTCGAGGACGTAATTTCGATCGCTTTTCCTTAGGGTAGGATGGCAAGTTGTCGCTCGAATCAGCACTCTTGTCTCCGAGGTCGCCTCTTGGACTCTACTTAGGGCTTCTGCTCTTCGCCGCGCGTTCTGTACACACACTATGAAGGAGCAAATCTCCATCTACTCACCCTTCGATCCTGCCAAGTAGGTTTGCTCTGTATTCTTTCCACGCCACTAAACTCACCTCTCCTCCTACCCTGGGCCTCGCGGCACTCTCGCCAAGTATTTCATCCCAAGGGAGGGCTTCAGTCTTACATACTCGGCTCATTCGCGTTGGCAGACGTCTACGCCATGTTTCGCTGTCGCTCCTGTCTTCGTTGTCCTGTCATGATGGTGGCCACAGTATCGCATACTGTTTTCCAGGTTTCTAGTGTTAAGTCCACACCCAGTCTGTTCGCCAGCAAGTTACGTTCTGCCTGATATCGTCTACAGAGGGACATGATGTGTTCCGCATCCTCGACTGCTTCCGTGCATCTTGGGCAATAAAGGTTATCTTCTAGTCCAAATCTGTGACTCCTAGATATTTAACATCAGTGACAAGTTGAAAAGTAACACTTTTTCAAAACGTCATCACGTTTACACAAATCTTGTTTTATTCAAATAGTCCTTGCGTTGGGCGCCATCGTTAATCAAGTTTTTCAAAGGTATTCTGCAGCTGATTGCCAAGGGCACTCAACATCATCAACATATGCTTGGATGTGAAGTCCCATATTCAGTACTTCTGTGGGTAGTGAGTTGAGAGCAAAACACCACAATAATGGAGAAAGAACACCACCCTGCGGCAGTCCTTCTCAACTTCTACCGTCACTTTATCGCTCCACCTGCTCTCAGGTCCTAGGACCCTCTGGAAAAATATGGTAAATTCGACAAAAGGGGGAAGAAATCCAGCTTGGAGGTGGCCCTTCTTGACGCCTACTACGAGTTTATAGATAGTAGATCCATCTGACGACAGTTTCATCTAGTACTATGTATCTTCCAGAAAAGTTGGACATGTTTTCAAAAGTAGCGTTTTCAACGGTACCCTCTATGTTGACACTCCCAGAAGACTCGTAGCTCCCCTATTCCAGCTCGATCCTCTCTCGATCCTGTATAAAAAACCATGAAGACTGGAATCCAGGTACCTACCACTCCCAGCTAGCTTCACAAGGAAGTTTAAGCCGGTTGCGTTCACAAAATTTACAAATGTTTATGAGTGGACGCAAGGATTCGTAGAACCTCTGTAGCCATGCTTAGAACACTCGTCTCAACATTCAGTTCCCATTTGTCGTGTCAACGTTCAAATTGCCAAGACTAGCACCTCACCATGGATGTCATAAAACCTTGCTTAGCTCAATGACCCATGACAACCTCTTTAACTTGAAAGAAAAATTCCCGTTTAACCCCATGAACCATATGAAAGCATTATTACGCTGCCTGTTGATGCGACATTGTAATTCACAGTCTAAAAGTCTCAACCTTCCACGTAGCTGTCTCCTTGAAAAATTGTTCATAACCTGTGAAAACTCAATAAGTGTCCCGCTGAGTAACTTCTTCAAATTTGTCACAACGCCGACATTCATAAAGCGACACCTTTCCAACTCAAAGAATAGCGCATTATTCTGCGCCAACTACCGACTAAACTACTTCCCCATCACCATTATCCTTTTTTTTCTGCTGATAAACTAACATTCTACGTCATTCCTGCTTACGGTCTCCAAGAGAAGTGACTTTTTCGCCCGCCCCATGTAGTTAATCATCTCCATATACATAGACCACCCACGAGTACCTCAAGCTATGCACTTGCTCAACCATTACCCAGAGGTCCTTAAACCTTATTTCAAGTCCCATTCCATCCCATTCCTGGAGCGGAACTCTTCTGTACTAATGAAATATGAAATCCGTTAGTGGGTGTAATAACCAGAAAAGAAACTGAATTTAAAAAGAACCAACCAAATCAGATGGATGGATATAGAAGGCAGAGGTATGAGCTGGGAGGCACGATGACATGCAAAAAAAAAACAGGATCCTTTTAGCACAGAATTTACCTCTCTTATTAATGATTTTCGTCACGAAAGCCGAAAGCAGCAAGGTAGGAACGTAGAATCTCTGCAGGCGGTAGGTAAGGATGATGATGACTATGATGACGTTGTAACGGGAGAAAAATATGACAACGAAGGAGCGAGGAGAAAAAAATATAAAGGACACGTGGTGATTTTACTGTATTAGTAAACATCGAGCAAGGACCTTTCCGGTAAATACAACCGACGATGTGTATGCAAACAATTTTGTTTACATTTTTTTTTTTCGTTTTGTCACCATCCACTTCCACTTTATCGTAGTTGTTGTCCTTATATTATCCTTGATGGAGTTTGACTTTTCAACGAAGTACGAAGAACTTTTTCTAGAGAGTATTTGGAAATTTTTTTTTCCCGCTGTTCTTTACTGTTATTCTTGTTGTCGTTCTCGAACGCAAAGGACTTTCACACTGAAGCGCTTTCAATTAATGAGAAATGAAGTCAATAATGGAGCCTGTGTCCTGGTGGTGGTGGCGCGGTAAATAATTTCGCCATTAAATGCTCCGGATGATGGGCTCGCATAATTGCACTATTAAAATACAGGGCGTGTTAGGAAAAGCTATGGTTATGTTGGCTTCCTCTTTTCGTGCTCCTTTTGCTCCTTGAGGCAGACGTAGTCCCAATACTCGTCATTTTGACGTAATAATAGGCTTTAGGCTAACTTGGGGGCTTGCGCTGCTCAAGGGAAAGTTATTTTTACGAATTTCCGGAATATTCATGGGCAATTGCCGTAAGTTATACAGGGTGCTTATGAGGCCGTGTTCCTTGTCTTTGATTTGTAAATTAAGGAAGTGGTAGGCGCTATGTACGGCGGATAGGCACAATAGTTCCCACCTCAAGCTCTGCAATTCCAAAGCTTTTCTGATTCTCCCAAGCACTCGAAATGACTTAGGTTAGGGTGACGTGGCAGGCTGCAAGTATGCAACCTCCCTTAGACCAGTAAGGTCCATTGTGTTACCACAGGATCAGCATCTCCAAAGAGAGCTACCCGTCGAACCAGGAAGAGCTAGCGACGAAGCAATGCACGCTACTAATACTAGCATTAGCCAGTCCGCCAAGGTTATTGTAGAAGCAACGTCACATGTACAAAGAAGATGTAGAATGGTGTCTTCCTCCTCTTTGTTCATATTCAGTTTCTACAGAAGTTGTTAGCGAAGAGGCCCAGCCTAGTGGTGTGCCTAGCCATAATGCAGTGCCATGTATGCTGGAGATAAGCTTCCTTTTCTGTCTTAGAAGATAGTTGGAGCGTTTAAGATCCTGTTTAGGCCAGATCTGCCTAGTGTTTTAAGGAAGTTGGCTGCCAACCTACCTTCCACTTCTCAGGCGTGATACTGCCATCGGCGTGGCTCTTGTCAATGATTCCCATCATAAGATTGTCTTTGACCACCTCACTGAATGGTTTCCGCGGTCTCGAAGACGAGAAGGAACTGCTGCAGTTGACCTTCAACTTTTCAGGCTCCTCCGTAGAGGATTCTTCCGCTGACCTTTGTCGTTTGTACGTCGAGTCCTTGCCAGAGGGTTCAGGAATGAGAATGCCTGAGACAATTGAGACAATGAGACAAACAAGAGGGAGCTTGTCCTGTGGAATACCCCCATACGTCTCTAGAAGTCTAGAGGTTGTGCGGCACTCGCGATAACTCCGCTGTGAACTGCTGATATTCCTCGAGCTCGAAGCAGTACGGAATGTCAGCTTGGAGGTGTCGTGTCCTTATGGGACAAGGTGGGAAGGAGCTCCACTCCACGGCCATTCAGGGGCCTAGGACCAGGTGCGGTGACCAAACTCCTAGCCTTAGCACTTCAGGAATTGACCTGGAAGTGGGCAAGGAGCCAGTACTTCTAGGCGATGGAACTAGAACATCGGACTCCGAAAGGCGAGAATACCGATGAACAGCAACTGCAATGCTGCCATGACAGGGCAAGTCAACAAGCGGTGACAGTTCAAAACTAAAACTGATTCTGAATACCAAGATCATACGGGTCCTGGTCCAAGATTCTTGCGATTATTTTTTCATGGACGGGAACTACGGTTTAAAGAGGACAATCTCCCAAACCACCTGGAATGTTCAGATTGCGTTCAATCCAAGAACACACTCCTAGATCGTAGGCCAGGGCGAGTTCCCAATTTGAGAAAACCTTTTAGATCCGAGACTGTGGCTCTCTTATGACTAGACTCTGACGCGACGTGGTAAAAAATTTACCCGACAGCATAGCCCTCATCCTGGTGAGTCAGATACTTGATCCCTAGGACAGAAGGTCGAGTAAAGCTGATACCAATAACCCACTGCCATTCGCTCATTTAGGGTTCTACTTCAAAACTACTTCAAACCCCTGGTCTAGTCTTGAAAATTCTTTTGTTCCCGAGATGCAAATATGTCGAGCTTCCGACCAGTAAGCAGCGTCTGCCTGAGGCACGAGGCTTTCCATCCTAAAGCAACTGCCAGTTCGTGGCATCCGCGATTGCTTCATATTTAGAAAGGACGTCCGGCCTTCTTTGTCGTCTCCTCGAACTGGTATTCGAAGGTTCTCTTGCCTGAAGCGTTGTCGCCCATTTGCTTTCCTGCTTATCGTCCAGCGCTTGATGTCAGACTGTAGGACTAGCAGGATTAGGAGCAGGTTAGGAGCTTTGTACCCAATTTTTACCAAACCGAAGGAGGAGCGGATTACTAGGGTGATTCTTCGCTGGATCTCCACTAAGGTGTCCTTCAAAATTTTACATTTATAAGTGAACTTCTTGACTACCTCGAAGGTGTAGGTGCCTATATGGTCAATCTTCTGATTGACCCTCAGACGAATATGTCCAGCCTTTGCTTCAATTACCCTGAAAGCCTCTACAATGACTCGCTCGGAACGTCCCATGATACCGATATCGTTTGCGAATGCCAGCAGCTGGATTGACGTATGAGTGACAGTACCTTCCGTGTTGACACCAGTCCTACGTACTATCTGCTCCAGCACTTAATTGAAAAAATCGCATGAGAGACATTCAGTGCATGTCTGGAAAACTGATTCAGTTCTGCCGCGCTAAGCTGGGAAACACGAGGTGTGAAGAGCAGTTTTCGAAATTCCACGAACTTTTCCAGACATGCACTGAATGTCTCTCATGCGACTTATTATACGCAGCCCTAAGGCCGGCAAGCAGATGATACGTTTCGCCCTGAAAGTCGTTGGCCTGTTGCAGGCTTTGTCTTAGCTATGTCTAGTCGATCTGTCCCATCATGTGCCGATAAATGTGGTGCAGAACGGCTTAAGACGTTCACCTAACCCGATAGACAGGATCTTATATGCCACGTGTAACAGGGATAAGATATAGGATCGCCTGACACTTCAGTAGTGGTCTCCTCATACTGATTGCTGCTAAGTGGAACATCGGTAACATTTTCGAATAGTTCCAACAGTAAGCCATAGAGGCCAGCGGCATTGTTGTACCTTAGCTTCGGAATAGCTATGCCAACTTCCTCCAAACTGCGAGGGCGAACTAAGTACTTCATCGTCTGGGAGTGAGATTTATTCTTGCGGTGTCACTTACCCTCTTTGATGGCCATTCAGTGGCTGCTGAAACTGCTCCTTAAATGCAACTGCGTGTCAACGTTCCTCCACTATTTCGAAGCACAAGTGTTCCGGGCTTAAAACCTGCACCCAGTTGCTTGGTTTTCTTGTAAAAATTCCGGATCAGGTTTCTGTCACATGACTCGGCTCCGAAGACCCGATTTTTTCTACGCAAGGCTTCCTTTTCCTCTTCTCCTGTCCTGCTTATATTTTCCACTACAGCTTCGGAAAATATCACCTTCTTTGGACGCCTGCACTCATCGTCATAACAGAGCTAGAGCCCAACATTCAGTTGGCACCTGAGCTTCACAGAATGGATGGGAAAGGAGGGAGGGTATGAGTTCATAGACAGAGGCCTGTAGATATACCCCTTCGGTCACCTTTTACCGACGCGTGCACCCATCTTCACATCGCGGTTAGGCATCAATCCCCAGTTGGTACCTGAGCTTCACACCATGGAACTGTGTAGCGTCGACACTTACAGAATGTACTCCCAATTGAAACTCGAAGGGTGTAGGTGTAGCACATATTGTGCTCCCAAAGCCCTCAATAGATAGGTTTCACCTGCACTAAATAGCTCTGCCTGACTACAACTGTAGACCCCGCCATAGATGCCATGTGAAAAACCTTACTTCTGCTGCCATTGTACCCTAGTGCAAGCACTTTTCACCCCCTTGGCTCATTTGATGCCACCAACAACCTTCCACATGGGTTGAAACTCAATCTCCAATCAATGTTCACCACGTTGGGGTAAGACAAGGATCTGGTAGGCGGAGGATCGAGTGTCTTCTTAAGTCCACATACGAGTATCCTTTTGAAGTCCGACTCGCAAGCTATACCGTTGGCAAACTCGTAAACCATCATCACACAACTTCCAATTCTTCGACGGGGTTATGATCAGGATTATAGGGACCTCCCATATTACTGCATCCCTACTGGTCCGCCTGTGCGGTTCGCAAAAGTAAATTTCTAATAAAGATCTGCAGGATCGGTTACTAAATCTCAAATCCTTTGTCTCCTCCTTGTATCAGCGTATCATCTGAACGCTAAGTGACAAGTACAAGTACATTCATCCACATTAGCCCTTCTCTTCAGCAATTCTTCGACCAACCTCTGTGACATCCAGAAGTCCTCTCCATGTCCTCTTTCCATTCAAATTAAGTCAACAATTTATAGAGCAATTTGTATAAAATCCCGCACGAAAAATCTTTCCCAAATCCATCTTCCTTGCATCAGCACTCTCTTAATCCAAATCGACCAATTAAGCATCCAATAAATTTTACCCTTAAAATCCCTCTTGAATCCTTTTCATTTTTTTTTTCCTTAGTAGCCAACGGTGTCTAGTATAGTGGGCGGTACAAAACAGTAATTTCATCAACCAACATTGAAATTACCAATTTAATGAGTTTTAATAATTTAATCGTCCCCGGGTGTCCTGGGCGCGAACAAGGATTCACCCAATAAATTCGCAACTCATTAACTTCTATTAACAGCTACCGGGTGAGATGATAAAACGGTCAAGTAACAGTAAAGTGAAACTAATGAAGACATCACGCAATGAAGCTGCGATTCACTAGGGCGCGTAAGGATAATAATAAGGAAAGGTCCAAAACCAACAAATTAAATGATTAACACATTTTTCTCATCCTGAAATAAAATTTAAATAACAATTTACCGTCTCGTATCCTTTTTTTTTTTTTTTTTGTGTTACTGTACGGTACGTCCTTGCCTGTGGGGGAAAAATGGGGTAATTTTCGATTTTCCTTTTTTTTTGGACCAAATGCGATCACCCACAAAATTATAGCGAAATTATATTTCATCCCCATCGTTAAATCGTTAATTTATTTCCTTTTTTTCAGTTTACTTTCGGTCTTTACATCGTTATCCTTTGGATAGTCATTTGGGGGGTTCCTTGTCTGTGCCTGTGGACGAGAAATGTTTTGCGAAACAATACGTGCGCGAGACGAAAATGGAGAGAACTTAAAATTGCGTTGCGAAATTATTTTTTAAAAACCCTGCAAAGCTGAGCAAAGAATAGGAAAAATTATGAAAAGGATAATGAACAGTGTGGGGGCAGTGGATATTTTCACTACTAAGGACGGAATGAGTTATACGAGTATCCTTTTGCAAGGTTAGGTGGGGCTGGGTAAGGTAATGCTCTGTGGCAGCTCACGCAGACATATAATAGCAAGAAATGTGCAAGATTTTGAGCTTCGGGGAGTTTAACGAAAGGCGAGCTATAGACACTGAGAAGTTCCTGCGTCCATGGACGATCAGATTTGCTTGCACGTCAATAAATTACCATCCACCTTAATCAGCCACACCGCCACCAGAACCGAGGTATTTATTCAACGTAGAAGTTTCCGGATCCTCATCCATGCTTCTTCTTCTTCTCCTACTACGTTTGAAGCTTTCGAAGCGTTTGAAGCGCGTAAAAGTACATCTAACGCTATACAGTTCTCGTATGTTTACTGCCTTGCTAGTGCGCCGCCCATGGGGCTACCTGAGGTTCAGGATTCTCAGTCTTGGATTACTTCGTCCAAGGAGTGGTAATCCGATTGTTTCTCCTCCGGCCTCCTTTCTGCACTTCTGGCAGAACACGAGCCATCATAGCCATTTTTACCGGGTTGTTTGCAGGTCTTCTTGCAAGTGACAGTACCAACTATGTAAGTAAGACAGCTTCAAGCTCATCGGTTTCTTTATGTGTAAGCTTAAGCTTGCTTCGACCGATGTCCTTTTGCTTTTCTAAAATGTTTCGTACATCGTTCAACATTGAGACCCGACTGCTGCGCTTTGATGGCATTTTCCAATCACAAATTGTCGCCGAGGTCTCTTTCCATTTCATCCATCTTACACTCACACGATGTGCAATGTTGTCGTCGTCGATTCCTTGGTCCTTAATAATGGAGCCTAAATATAGAGTTTTTCGTATTTAGGGGGAACTATGCCATCCAATGTAATATCAAGCTCTGGACGTGTTGGATAGGAAAACAGTGTAAGTGTTCGGTTTTCGTGCGACTGATTCTGTGTCTGTATCTTCCAGACACTTCATCCAGCTATTTAATGCCGTTTGGAGTGCTACGGTGTCATCACTCACGATAGTGCTGTCATGTGCAAGAAGGAGGCAGGTTGCCTTAGGTTTATCGGCGTGATGTTCAAATATAGAAAACTGTTTACTTTCTCAAGTTACTGCCCGGCAATATTGAGTCCAGCGGCGATGGTGTTTTCTTGAGAAGTTGAAGTGCTTAGGACCTTTGTTTTTACTGTGCTTACTTTAAGCTCTACTTTGTTCGCCTCTGATTCCGGATTATGAGCCATCTGATGCAGGTTCATTATCCTGTGTGAGAGTGGGCAAACGTCGTCAGCGTAGTCAAGATGCTTGAGATATGATGTCTTAGTCCATCTCAGTCCCATGTTTCCTCCAGACAGAGCTGCTCGGATGACATCACTGATTACCACAAAAAATAGTGGTGGCGAAAGAATGCATCCTTGTGGGACTCCGCGGCGGACTTTAAATTCCTCTGACACCTTACACATAAGACTTTATAACAGCGACGAGTTTTTCTGGTATACTTCTCCGCCGCTCGATTCAAACTGTCGAAGGCTAATAGTATCATCCTCTCAAATTCGTCCTTAGCTGCCTTGGAGTTGTCACCAGCTAAACGTCATGCCCGCTGTACACTGCCATATCCTCGCACTATTATACGAGTATGATATAGTAGAGAGTATTCCGCTGCGACCATGTTGTTTAATCCGCGAGTGATGTTAATGAAGCTCATTAAGATGTCATACTCAACAGCGTAGATTTTGAGGGGTATGAGGACCCTTCCTCTCAAGCTCAATTTCATGGTGCTATCGGCAAGCATTTTACCATAAAGTTAAGTGGTTTAGTCGCTATATAAAGGTTTAAGGTGGCACCAATTATTGTTTGGGCTACAAACAGAGAAGGACCAGAAGGAGCACACATTCGACGGGCGCCTAAATCAATTTCTAGTCCTTACTCCCACAAATCGATTTGGCATCACTGTTCGCAAAGAACTATTTAGTGACCATGGGCTTCTAAGTGCTGAAGAAGCCAAAGATATCTGCACCAGGACACCAGGTGTCGATCTTGCTACCCCAACGGAAGCAGGAGCATCTTTAATTTTCCGGTTTCCAACGAGGATACCGAGCCGTTGTCTACACCAACCGCCACAAGCTGAAGTCATTCAACTCGCATGTACCCTGAGTACCAAACTTCACTAAAATTCCTCACACTTCACGAATATCCTTCTCTCCCTTCCAAGTCCTGATTCAAAGCTAAACCCTGAGTGAAAAAAAGCACTATAAAAATGGCCGACAAAAATTGCATTAAACCAGAGCAAAAACTGTTAGAATAGCCTTATAGAGCTGGCACATCCCTGCCAGTGACAAGGATAATGGACAAAAAAGTATAATTAAGCTCACAAAACTTATTCACTTTGTAAACGAGGCTCCACAAAGAATACAAAAAAACGAATAAAAAACTAAAAAAAATCCGAAAATGAGAAGAAAATAGAATTTACAAAAAAAAGGACATCAACGCTGCGCTATGCTCCCGTGGGAAGCTTTTCACTTGCGTCGCGTAATTAATTTTTCAAAAAATAAACGACAAACACTGGAACACACTCCCTTCCATTTATGGTTTGCAATTCATTTTCCACTCCTTTTTTTTTGTCCTGGGAACAGAAGGTGCACCGCCAGCGGACACAGTCTCATCTTCAGAAATGGAAAACGAAAAACTTAATAATTTATTGGCAAGGCGACATGTTAGCCAACTTCAGCGGGGGGAGAAGGAGAGGAGTAAAAACCTGGTCATCATTGTGCTCCACTCTTTGCAGGATATCCTGTGTTGGGTTGTCGGTTGAGAATAGAATTTTTTTTGTTTTGTTTCATTTAAAAATTATTATCCTTCCACTGTCGGTGAGGAGTATGTTTGTGAAGTTTAGAAATCACTCCAGAGGATGGAGTCAACTATTTTTTTTTCATGCAACCTGGGGTTCCTAAAAAAGTGGACATTGATGACAAACATTTGAATAAAAAGGAGATTTTTTTTTTTGCTCCTTATTTTCCTTCATTTGTGTAGGTGTGCAGCATTAATTGGCTTCCAGGTTATGGTTGTGCCTTAATTAAGTGCATTGGTTGTTAAACATGTCGGGCAGGTGGAGTTTTATTAGTTTAATTTTAAGTTTGATACTTTTGCAGCCAATTTAAATTGAATCCTGTGTGAGCGACAAGTTTTGAAAGCCAAATGAGCTCGAGGACGAGAATAATGCCAGCGCACACCCGCAAGCTTAGATTGTTTGTGTGCATAGACCAGCAAGCGTGAAATTAAGTCTAAGAGAAGTTAGAAGTTTTTCAATTCATTTAAATTAAAACTCCCGTTGGGGGAGTTCGACTTTAATGAGTGTGTATAAAAGCAAAGGAACAGGCAAACAGACCTTAGTCAAGCATGGACCACACAATGACCTGATTTAGATCCTTTAGCGAATTTTCATGGCTTTCTTAAGTAGCATTGTCAGCAGCAAGCCATAGCAATATATCTGCAAAATCGTCCTTTTTACAAAAATCGCGGAAGTTATAGCTTTTAAACGCTTTAGAGAGGGCTCTGGTCTAAGGACTTTCCATATAGTGTTCTCTTTTTGCGGATACGCCAATGGTAGGTGGAATCTTCAAAAGATTCTACCTCCGCGCTGAGCTTACCTTACCTCGGCTTTTCCAATTTTCCCGACGAAATCACCTTTAAGTACTACTTCGTGGGGAACAGGGGGTGTAGAAGTAAATTATCTTCGTCTACTTGTCCATTTGGCTTCGCAGTCTTTCTTATTTTCGCAGCTCTTGAATTATATTTTCGCGCATATGGATTTCATGGTATCCTTCGCCTCTCAGGACCTTAGTAGATGTGCTGCTGGTAATCTGACTCTTTCAGCATCACTTGGTATCCTGTGAACTAAGAGCAACTGGAGCGTCCTCGTTTGGCTCAAGGCAATATGGACCGTGGTCGTGTCCATATTTGCGCAGATATTCTCTCAGACATCCATGACGTGGCAGGAATTGTGTCATCCAGCAGTCTATTTGACCATTCTTCCGGACAGTTCTTACCAACATTGGTAGTTGTGCGCCAACATTGTTGCCATTTTCTAAACTTCTACTGATGTATCTAGAAATCATAGCGGTCTATAGGATCCTGGTTATCCGGGTGGTTTTTGGTCATCAGTACCAGTACCAATCGTTATTCTACATATGTATCCTTGCGAAGCTACCTTCATGCAGATATTTCAAAGGATGACACATTTTTCCTCCATCCATGCGTTCACCATCCCTTACCACAGTCAAGTCCGTGCCGACTAACGTTGTTAAATTAGTTGGGTGCTCCATTAACTACGCTTTGCTACAGCAGCACAGAGCTTTAGTGGCTTTCTTGATGCGTTCCAGGATGATGGGTTTCCAGCATATTTTCCTGGCGCACGTGTCAGACTAACACCACAAAGTTTTGGCGGATAAATGTGGAATTTTATAAATCCTTGTGAAGAGGACTAGTCACTACTGATGCTGATCCTTCTGCCACGCCATATTTGGTATCGTTGTCAAAAAAAAAATCAGTTATCTTCATTTCCTATAGAAGACAATTAAATATTTCGAATATTTCGGTTGCCAGTTTCCGTGCTCTACCTGGTACATCATCGAAGTTTCCAGAGTCATACGATAGGAATAGCTGTCAAACCGAACTGTCACTCTACTTGCTCTTTTTGACATTCATGTTCTACATAGCCTATCAATTTATCTTGAATAGATTTACGCCTAAACAACGCGTCTAAGTTGTTCAAACTTATTATCGTCCATCTGAGCAAATGATCTGTCTAACTGTGGATAGACCTCAAATTGATGCAGTAATACGAGCACGTCAGAGGAATGTACGTACTGAAGAGAATATCGCCGCTGTTAAAGAATGTCGGCAAGGAGATCCATGTTTATCGATTCAATTTGGGCAAAAAGGGCGATTTAGAAGCCTTCTCATGACAGTTACTAATCTCGAATGTTTGTCAGACATTCGTGAGTCGGATGGCAAACCTCCGGCTAAGTAGTCCAACGAACTAACCAATGTACGGCCTTAGGATCTTGAGCTTTGGTTGACTGGAAAACCAAAGGATCAGCTAGTTAACTTCTAAGCAAATACTGCCATTAACGCGAGGAACCAAAGTCAGGGTGGAACTCTGGAGAAGGTCTAGTAAAGATGACTGCTGAAAGAGAGATGAAAAGGTAGTCTGGTTCAGTATCTACATACTTGACAAATACATATCATTGAATGCAAGTAATACCTTATGACTAATATGGGAATCATCACGGCAACTAAGAGTGAGTCTTGCCTCGAAGACGAGGATACGACGGAGCACTTCTTCCGCCAATGCAGAATACTTACTTACTTAAGAGACTAGGAGACTTCTTGCTTGCCTGTCAGTTGACTCCCAGCTGATCTGGGAATGGATTCTATCCAATCTCTTTCCCTGGTCAAAATTCGCAGAAATTCGGCTCAATTTATTTTCCAGGGGTAGAATAAATCAACCTTTCTATGTCAAAAACCTTCGCCAATCGTTACACAGCTTTTAAATGTAATTTTAATTCATTTCAACATCCCGCTTGAAACGTCTAATTCTTGTGAACGATGCGAATTGAGGTGTCAGTACCACTCTGCAGCTATGTTTTAAGTGAACAACCTCTATAAGGACACTTTGATAACTTATTGTTCACAGTCGAGCCAGTGTTCTTAAATTTTGAATGTTATTTCGAAGATTACTTTCCTTATTTTGAAGAGTATTATGAGTTTAAGCAACAATAAGGTGGCATGCATCATTCCATATTAACTAATCCCAACATTGACAGACGTCATATGTCAAATATGATAGAAAAAATAAAACGGAGCGAAATCTAAATCGTTTTGTTCTCAGAATGTACTCAACCATAATTAACATTGGGAAACATAAGCTAACGTCATAACTGAACGAAATGCTTCCCGATGTTCTGTCAATTCAGACCGATGACTATAATCATTGACATACTATACATGGACTGCTAGTGAAATGTCAGTTTCATTCAATCTCTGCCCAAAAAATGGCGCCAACATAACTAGCGCTCGTGGTGCCCAGCGGAAGATCTAGAACAAAATTCCAATAATCTTGAATTTTTCCATTGACTGACAGTGACACCTACTGACATTTGCTATGTAAAACTATTGAAATTCAAATTGTTGACGCATTGTTTACAATAGATGGAGCCAAAAAATGTTGGAACCAACTTGAAGTTGACTACTAGCAGTCCCTGTACAATATGTCAATGACTTTAATGCTTTTGTCTACATACGTACCTGTTAAAACAACATTTCAGCTTTGAATTGGTCTTTCGCTGCAACTCGCAAATATTTCACCTATTTTGACGTACATTTTGAACTAATTGATGTACAAATTCGTAGTCTGACGTTTTTTCAAAAAAAAAATTCGACAACTGTCAGATTTACATTTGCAGTGAGCGATCATTACAGAGTGCATCAGGGTCGGAAAACTGTCTTTTTTTAAAATAAAAGTAGCAACGTGTTAGGGAGATAGATTTAAAAGGAGTTAGGACTTCAGTAGCTCATTTGATGTTCATAATTTTAAAATTCTATTAGCCGAATGCAGGATCCGAGAACCTCAGATCGATGTGAGAATATCTGATTATGTCTAAATTGTTGTAGGTTTTTCATCATCTTAAGACCAAGTCTACATTCCCAAGCCTGTCACATGGAATGTTAATATCGAAAAGTGATGCCAATTCTCGACAGAATACATTCTCAATGCTGTTTCCCTGTGGTACAAGTATTTAAGGAGACAGCCTTACGTCATGCTTCTCAGAACGACGGATTGTATGGGTCGGGCCCTTGAGGCCGGTCTCCCTTATGTTCGCTCATGTTTGCAGAAGTGAACGAACATTTAACGAATCGATGCTGGGCTAATTATGTGTTGGATGATAAGATTGTGAGTATTCGTGGGTTTACATATGCGTTGATTATGTGTCTCACTTTACTCTGAGCATTTTACATGAATTAATTAATGCAACGAAATTCTTGTGCAAGTCAAACGCAAAGCATGAAAATACACAGACGAAGCACTCTATTAAATGTTTCTTTTGCAATTATTATTTTTTTTTAGATTTAATTAAAACTTGAACAGTGTTCTGTAAAATTTAAGACGTTAACGTAGCATTTGTCATTTAAATACGACAGCAAAAGATCTCCAAAAATATCAGGTAAGTAATTTAGATATTTTTTATCAAATGTAAGATGCACAAGTAAACTCAATCAAAATGGCGACCGTTTATTATAATTAAAACTTTATTTAAGAAAAACCAATTCATCAGCAATTTTATCCACGCAAATGAATCCTTTCCCATCACAAGTCGAGGATTTATTATTTAAATTTAAATCTTAATTTTGTTTAACTTTAAAATATTTTTTTATTTCGCAAAAAACGACGAAAACCTTTTAATTTTTTGCAAAACCCTTAGAACTTCTTCAAAAAAAAAAAAAAAAACACCCCCCGAATGAAGAAAGAAAAATAGGAAGCAAGTCCCTAAAATTACATCAAAATGACAGACAAACAAAAATAGACAAACTCCAAACCATTTAGAGAACTAAAAGATTTTTTTTTTTTTATTTTTCGTGTATTTTTGTTTTTTTTTTAACAATTTCCATCCGAACAAGTCATAGAAATACTTTTTATAATTTTTTTCATGTTTTACAAATTGAAGACACAAACTCTTGGCGAAGAAGAAAATGTAAAAATCCACAGAAAAGTTTTTCCACAAAAAAAAATCCAAAACAAAGTTTTTTTTTTTTAAATAAAATTGTTTCTGTCAATTTTTTTTGAGAGGAAAGTAGAAAAAAAAAACGCTTCTCGAGCTCATTTCTAGGAGTACACACTTAGCTTGTTACAAGCACTTAAGTGGACGAAAAGAGGATGGGAGAAGGGGAGGAGAGAAGTGCTAAGAAATCGTAGGAGATTCCAGGATTCCACAATTTTTGCATTTAAATTCCTGCATTACCCCGGCATGTATGTGTGCTTGAAACCTTTTTGCTTTTATCTGTCTTCCACCACCCACGACGTGGAATACATAAAAGTTTTGTCCCAAAAGTACCTTAACCCCGGTGTTTTCTGAAGAAAGGGGTGGCGACCGTTAAGCAGATCCTTCGTAGCGGAGGAGCAACAGCCTTGCAAATGTAATTTTTGAATTCCCACGGCTAATAATCCTTTTAATTTTCAGCGGTCACGATTAGCATACTTTTTTTTCTGTTCCTTTGGTTTTGATCCTTCTTGATTTGAGGATAATAAGGGAGCATGAGGTTTGGGTGACTTTTGTAAGGGTTAAGAAGTTTTTAGCAGTTCAAGTGATGGGTTTGAGTGGGAGGGAAGGATGGAAATGTGTACTTTTCCTTGTGAAATGGTTTTCGGTTAACGACGAAAGGAATTAGCTGAGGGAGAATATGCTTTTTTTTTGGTAATGTTTCCTCTTTAAATTGATGGTCCTTTTTTGACTTTTTTTGACTTTTGGGTGAGATTGCAGAGTTCCCAGATGGAAAGTTTAGTTTGTTTTTGAAATTAGAGTTACGTACTTAGTGTGGGAATGCGACTTCTTTTATTGCGGCCAAAGGATCGTTTCAGGGTCATTATTCGAGAATGGAGTTTTAGCAGGATTCTCTCCTTCTGTTTCTGATAGTTCAGAAACCATACCCGACCATTCAGAGGGAAGAGCGTCATGGATGAGTATTCCAAGCATCTGCTACTAAATTCAAGCCAAGTGTGTCCTTTTCTTCTGGGTCACTATTAAGAAAGTAAAGTAGTCTCTTCTTCGGTTTGACAAGTTGCTGAGCTGTAGGTCAGGACCAGCTGAATCCATTTTTATGTCATTCACTTTGATAAATTAAAGAAACTCTCACGAAAGGTTTGTGGATAGGCTAATATTCTCCTTGGCTTTGCTGAGCAATGATTGCCATATATCAAAACATTGTCGGTTAAGGTTTTAACTCTCGACCATTAGGAGCAAGGAATGGTCTTTGTAGGTTATCCTGAAGCTGAGTTATAAGCAAAGTAAAGTAGATATTTTTATTTTGTCACCATCGTCCATTCTGCAATCTACGAATATTGACGGTATCAGCGGTTTATTATTGTGAATGTGTCCACCAGGGCGTTTCCTTCTTTTTTCGATGAGGTAACAAACGGAGCTCGAGATAGGCTGCCAAGAAATTATCCACGGTGGTGCAGGACCCTTTAAATTAGGTAAGGAAACGGTTATATGCCACTCAACTACTATTTCGCGAGGAATTTAAGAGCCAGGTGAAAGCAAGTTATATAGATGCAGAATTCCCCAACGAAAAGCTTTAAAAATAGCCAAAAGCCTCGTCAAAGACTAAGCACGTGGGGTCCACCTATCCAACGGACCGGAAGCAAGGAAGCCAAGTTCTATACATGGTTACACTTCAGTGATGACATTATTAAGATCAAGAAACACTCTCAAAACATGTAACACTACGATATCTCATGGATCCGAATGGCAACTGAAGTGGCCCTGGTTCGGAGCCATTAAGACCACCTTTTGTTACTCACTATCCGTGATGAGAAACATATTAGAATCTGCGTCACTAACCCAAATGAACACAGAAAACAGAATTGAGTGGGCAATCTTACCAATGCCTCCCTACAAGCCTCAAAAAAAAAACAGGACGTTTTTAAAAATTGTAGCCACAGCAGGACTGGGATAGTCGAGGTAAAAGGGCTTTGCTACTGAAATGCGATTTAGTCTCGAAGTTAGTGTCTTTTTCTGAGTTAATAACGGAGCCTATGTAGGCAAAGTTATGCCTGCCTAGGGTGAATCTACTCTTTTTTGTGGTACCCTCTAACAGTGCTTACCCCAAGATAACACAATGGAAGATGAACAGACACGCTGCCTACGAAACCAACCTTCAGACATCGCCCCAAACGATATAAGGCCAAGACTTTACTCGATCTTAGCAAATACGAATACAGACATATGCCGGCTCTGTGGAGAACAAAAGGAGACTTCAAAACACATTCTGTGGTATTGTCCAGAACGCACAGAGAAAAGTTTACTCCATGGAAATTATAGCAGGAGTTCCAAGTAGCGTACTAAGTCCCACACCTTACTTTTATTGATAAATCCAAATTCCCTTTTTTTCGAACGACTTTTTTATCATGTCGCTGTACAAATCGATTGCCACACAACTTAGCCTTTCTTACAACCCCTTCACAGCTTAATGTCTACGGGATTCTATTGTCAAACCCTAGCTTGTAATTTTAATTTTAAGCCTCGAAGAACTTTAAATGCATTTCTCAACTTGACTCGGAGAGTCAGGGTGCTTCTAGAGAGAGAGAGGAGAGCAATTTTCATTATATTGGTTTGAAACTGGGATGGTTTTTGTATCTAGGTATATCTAGGGTTGTAATCTTAATTATTTTGGGATAATCGCTTGAGATTGTTGTACTCTATTGCTAGTATTTCATGAGTTTTACTTAGACTATGTGAACTGCGAATGGTTTATTTCTGTTTATAGCTAAGACTTGAACCATCTTAATAGCAGGATGACTTACCACAGTCGTATCTGGTATTTCACCGGCCTGCAATAATCAGCTTCTACAATTGATTACTCTATGTCCACTGGTCTCTTCTAGTCCACTATAGATTTCCAATCGTTAATAAAGGCAAATTGAATGGTTTCAGCCACAATGCAGATTCCTCCCGTTACTTCACCTTACATTTTCTTCTTCCCAAGCCCAATCTGGACAAAGTAGAATCACTCACCACAATACCCAGCAAAATTGTATCTTACTAGTGTTTTTTTTTTTTTAATTTATTTTCTTATTTAATATTACTTTACTACATTATATGTACATGTATACTATGTGTGTGTGTCTCTTCTTCTTACCCACGAAATCTTCTTCCGAATTCTAGAGTGTACCAGTACTTCGTACATTTGGCAACCACCAAGTAGCGTAGCGGGAGCTTGTACCTCTACCACCTCCACTACAACCACCACTACCACCACCACCATCACCATCACCACCACCACAACCACAACCACCAATAATCACCACAGCCAATTCCACCATCACAACAACCACAACAATAACCACCAATAACACAAATAACAATAAATCACCACAACCACCACCATTACCACTGAAAAATAGCCATAAGCAGAATATGTTAAGTAAACTGTCAACGAGCGAAAATAATTCTCACCACACTCAACAACAATTACAACAGCAACACTATCCACCAACACACTATGCCACTCACCATCACTATCATCCGCATCATAAATTCAATTCACTTGATCGTCACGCCGGCACAACCGTAAATGATCTCGATTCGAATGATTATAAACAATTGAGTGCACACTATCTAAAGACCATCGATAGTATTGATCACTATAGTGTTGCCAATTTGCATTATCGTAGCCAGTCGAAAAATCAGATCTATCAGCAGTCGAATAGCGGTAATGAAATTCTTACACAACCGCATCAATACCATTCGAACTCGAATTTGAGTCACTATCAGACATCGGCGGTGGTAAATCACTATCAGACGGGCAATCATCATCCAAGTAAACAGCATCACAGCTTGAAACACAATAAGAATAAGGGTAAGGGCAAGGGTGTACAAAAGTCCACCAAGGGCAAGTGTAGTAGTGACGAGGTACAAAAGCAACAACAGCAACAGCAACACCGACACAATCGCAAGCACAGTAATACAACAAACTCGACAGCGAGTCATTACAGTTCGAGCGATAGTATGCAATTCGATAATAACTATTATTAAGTACGGTTAGGGGAGGACAGACAGATTGTGTGCGTGTTTTTTTTTCGACTCTACTGTGTTTTACTGTGTAGAATATGAATTTAGAAATATATACATGCAAACACACACTAACACTGGACGTTTTTTTTTTTTGATTCGAAGTATAAGGTGTCGGTAGCACTATCTAGTGGAATCTCACGAAGGATAATCAAAAATCTTTTACTCCTTAAAATATCATCCAATTCTAGGACCATATAAGCCAGTACCAAAGTGGCGCAAAATTTTATAGAACACCTCAAGAAAGTCAGAGTATCCTGGCAATATGCAGCAATTTAAAGAAACTTTGAGAATGCACGAGTCACAAGGATACAATATTTTGAAATTCTGTTGAGTTTATTCGCGTGTTTTTTAACAGGGATTCAGCCAAGCTGTGGACGCAGCAATGAATGGAAAGGTGTCTACTAAATCGCTTCGAAGCATAAATGCTCTTTTGTATCCTTTTGAACCTTTGGAAACCTAGATAGAATCCCTGCCTATCGATTTTTAAGTTCCGATACAGAAAAGAGTCCCTGGGGCCATGGTTGGAGGAAACGACGGATGGTTGAGCACTCCGAAACAGTCTGATAGCATTCGTTTGATCTGCTTGCATCCTAAAGGACCAATCGTTAGTGGAAGCCCTGATCGAGGATAAAGAAAAACCAAACACAGGTTCAGGTCCTAAAAAATTGCCGTCCCTTGCCTTGCCCAGCGATCCCATGGGAGACCTTATTCCCATTATCATAGTGGATTCTAGGACCCAGACAAGACCCAAAGAATTCAGCGAGTTCTTCTTTTCCTAAACTATTATTGAAGCTGCTAAAGAAGGCCAAGCTGTCGCTGTAGATGGTACTCCTTCGGTTTTCCTTTCTATTTCTTTCAATAGAATTCATAGCCATCAGAATTGCATTAGTCTCCATTAAAAAGGTGCTTATCTACCGAGAAGGGCAGCCTAAAATTGTCATGAGCAGAACCTAACCATTCGCTAGCTGTGGAGCCACTCGACTGCAATCCATTCCTGGCCCACAAATTCTACTCGCAACTAGCCCTGAGCATAAGCAAGTCAACCTAATATTTGCGATATATCATGTATACCCGCGATGGCAAATACATGACACCTTGTCATGCAACTCATCTTACTTACTTATACTTAACGGGCTTCCAACCCGTGGAGGATACTAGCCTAAGGCACGCAAGCCTTCCATTCTCTTCGATCCAGAGCACGCTGCTTCTAGTTTTCCAGACCAAGTGCTCTGGCATCCACAATAGCTTGGTTCTTAAAACGAAGGATCGGTCTTCCTTATCGTCTCGAACCTGGTGGCTGGGATTCGAAGATCTCCTTAGCTGGAACATTATTGTCCATTTGCTCGATGTGGCCCAAACAGTGTAGTCGACCTGTTTTGGATTTTCGAACTGCATCTACATCTTGATACAGCTCATAGAGCTCGTGGTTGTACCTTTCCAAAGTTTTTCAAATCCGCTCTGACTTCGTGCTTATCGTCCAGCACTCGGCACAATAGAGCAGAACTGGCAGCACCATTAATTTGTAGAGCATGCATTTCAATGGACAATTCATCAGCCCCAACAAAAGTCAACTCGCCTATGACTGTGGAGTGCTTTGATAATATTGCCTATAATGAAGGTACAAATGGGAGGTAGGCTCAGTAAAGCAAGCCAGGAATATTCCGTAAGGATCCCAAATGGTTCTCAGGCAGTCGTTCAACTGTGACACATCGTACTCTGTAGTTTAGTGCAAAGACCAGTCGTTTTCTTACACGAAAGCCTCTTTCATTCCACAACCGATGCACATCCTGAAAATGGCCTTAACAAAGCCGTGTAGATCCAGAGGACCTTTTTCTATAATAAAGTTCATGTTTCGTCGAGATTGCTGTAAAACTGAAAGACGAAGCCCATTCCTTGGAGTTCGATGCAGAACGCAGCCTGTGATGATCCGTATACTGTCCACAAGCCATACTCAAAGGAATCCAAAGTGAACGCTTCTATGACACTAAGCTGAGAGCTAACGCGCAGACAGCTATAGATATGATCGATGGATGGCGCTCTAGCAGTGACCTTTCAGTCAATCCTCTGAAAACTAAAGTTGAAGAAGGAATGTGACCGGTCGGACTCAGCCAGTGCTAAAGGACTTCACTATCCGAATCTCCAATGAAGCTAAATATGTAGTAGCGATCCTAGATAGAAATTTTTTTGGCCAAGTGCTCTCAGTCTTCTGGCAGTGTAAATGCGGTTTTGGCACGACGTGAGACTTATCACCGATAAAGGTTCTTTGGGTGTGAGTCTCTTTGGCTATGATAAGGCCAAAGGGGTCTCTCCCATAAGTATGTGACTGCCTTCTACAATAAACTACAAAGAACGGTCTGTCTCGGCTGCACGGGAGCTTTTCTGAGCACGCCTCGCTTTGCTCTACTTGATTTACCTCCCCTTGATACGCACATCATGAGCTGTGCTATCAAAGCAATCTACCATCTCAGATGAGGTGGCTTTTGGTGTCATTCACACTCGAGCTTCGATGACCTTGCGCGACATATATCCTACGACCCTGGTTCCATAGATATGCCATCTCATGCGATGACATCAGAACTTCGTCTGCTGTGCCAATTTAGAGTCGATTTCCTGACGTCCAGGACTGGCTTCGGTCAGATTCTGAGGCTGGATTCGCACCTTCACGCATGGCTTTAAAACTAGTCAAGGGTTCTTCGTGAAGACCGACAGCACTAGACTTCACTACTCGTTAGGTAAGTTTGCCAGTACTTTTCAAGCAGAGGTCTGTCCTATCCTAATGGCTACCGACTGTATTGTAAGGAATAGGTGGAGCAGTTGGAGTTTTTTCGTCTATAGTGACAGTCAGGCAGCCTGTAACCTGTTCCAAAATAGTTTGAGAATACAATAGCTCTTGGTACCTACATTATAGACAACCGAACTCTCTTGTTTGGGTCCCATGTCGCACTGGGATTGCCAGGCTCGGACGATCTTTTCTTAGGACCTTTACTTAGGTTGGGTCTTCCCGCGTCCTCAGCTAAGACCTCCATTGACGATTGGGTATCTCGTGAACACAATTATGTATGTGTGGCATGGCTCTCCAGGATGCAGGTGGACTAAGCGAACCCGAACGTTTGTCAAAAGTCAGCGACATTCTTGCTGTCTCCCAGCAGAAAAGACTGTAACCAACTTGTTCACGGCCTTACGGGACATTTTCCTTTTGGTAAGCATCCTAGGTGCTAGGCTTAAGAGGCACCACTGTCTGCGATGCTTGTAGGGGGTGACGATTCTTCGGATCACTCACTTTGCTTCCTCGTATCAGGTGGCAGATCTTCGATGCTGATGTGGTAGCTGCTGATACTGTAAGCTCTGCATCACTGAAGCGTCTCCTCAGCTTTCTCCGAGAGTCGAAAAAATGCCAGTAAAACAGGAAATACTGGGTCTTGCATCCTGGTAGTACAATGGACCAATCGCGTCTGAGGTCTGAGTGCTCCAGTGGGGTGTTTTCTAACCCGACAAAAAAAGAAGCTGGGAGCGCCTCTGATGTCAATATCATCGGCATATCCCAGCAGCTCTACACATAACCTGTTCCAGCACAAGTTTAACAAATCAAATGGCAGCGCATCTCGTACATGAACCAAAAAAATGGCTGCTGTACATCGCCCAGAATAGATCGATTCTATGCTCCAAGCTTTTTGTCATACAAACAGTTAAAGGGTTCATTTAATGGGTGCAACTTGTAGAGCCCTCCGGTTACCTCCGGTGTTTCCCACCACAACTTCAACGTGGTACTTCTCCGTTCCGCATGCGAGAAGAGAAGTAATGCTCATCAGAAGGCCATTAAATCCAGCAAAAGAACCATGAAATTTCCCTTAGGGCGGTCAGCAGAAACTCCTTCTCTCCTCCTCTCAAGGATACAAAATTCAAAGAACTGTGTATGGCGTATACGCAACATTTTCCTTCAGCACTATTTTTTTCATCTATCTAACTATTTTACGAGCACAACTATCCAACTGTTGATCACCATTATACGTTCCACAGCCATATCCTTGTGCCCATCTCATTTATTACTTGAAAATATTCAGTTATACCCAAAAAGACCAGTGAATTTAAAATGGCATTAAAGGACCTCCACCCGCTCTACGTGTTTTCTGCTATTTATTTCAAAAATTTACCCTCAAAAACGTTTATCTATCTCAAGGATATTATCAAGCAGATACTCATACAAAAAGAAGAGAGAAAAAAAAAAGAAATACCACACGCACGCATCCACTTCTCCTCCTAGAGACAGACATCTAACATCCTTGCGAATTTAATTGCTCACGTACGGCCATAAAAACGCTTGTACAAAGTTGTTGAACCTAAGCACTACTTAAGTGGATCACAACCGGAAGCAATAAACTTCAAATGGAAGAAATGCTTCCATTAAAATTGTGTCTCTTTAAATTCCAACATATAAACTACTCTGCAGTCATTATCTCGAAGAAGACTCACTCCACTCCAACCCCCCCTCCCACCCCCATCACTAACAAAACGGGACATTTGTTAGAAAGTTGGTAGAGGGAGCTAGAGATATGTAATTGACTACTTTGTCGTATCTAATCACTGTGCCGCATCGTTTAATTTATTCCCTTAAGTCATCATCGAATAATTTCATTAATGACACTGGTTGGGACATTAAAAGGGAAAATTTAATTCGATATCATTGAGATACCGTTAGGTCGATAAGGGATGGGGTTTTTCTAGGGGTGTCATTGCGGTCATTGCATTTTACACGCAATTTTAAGGGTGCCTGGGAGGACAAAGTTCAAAGAAAAGCGGCAGGAAGGAGGAAGTCCTTCAATTCGAAGTGAAAATGTGTTTTTGATGTTCAAGGATCTCCCTTTGAAGGAATAAAAAAAAATTTGAAATAAATATTTACACGTTCTGTGGATGCTTGGATTTGTGACAGGATTATTATTCGTCAAAGATTTTATTGAGGAGTAAGGGATTTTTTTATGCGAAACCTTTTCGAATGAGGGTTCGTTCCTATAGGGCCTATTACAAGGCAGGACATTGAAAGGGGTCAGAAAAGTATAGTTAAGCTTCCTGCTACCACATAAAGTGTGTGTCTTTTATTCGTGGGAAGGCTTTCATGACATTTCTGAGGTTGAGATTTCCCCTTTAGCATGGCATTCCTTGTGGGTATAGCGCCAACACATCCTTGTGCTCCATGCACGGGGATATTTTTAGTTTTATTTTCTTACCTGACCCAGTTGTTTTAAGGCACGTGTTCGGTGGTTTTGGATTTCGCAGTGAGCTATTTAATTTCGTCTGCAATCCTTATTCAGGAAAATCTATTCCTGGATACCAATCACCCATGTTTTGCCACCGTTTCTCATATGTTGAAGGCCGTAGGTGTCATCATTAATTTTTCTAGTTTAAGGCATGGTTGGTGGATAAAATTGACTTAAGGTTTTCGAGAGATGGTGTGGGTTACTGCACTTCAGATGGCTACACAGATCCTTCGAGGTGGAGAATGGAAAGACTCTTCAGACCGATGGGTTGGTATCGATTTATGTACTTCTCATGCACTAGCCATCTAGGGCTCTGGATTTTCCTAATACAGACTGAAGCGTATATCCCTCAAAAATTCTTTTTTTCAAAACAGCAACGGCTAGCTTCGTCCGCTTTTGGAATGGCCATGCATCTCCGCAAAGTCTTCAACGACATTTTTGAGGGGGATTTACTCTTCAGTTGCCTTCTCCGCCCAAGGAAGCCTCAGTTGGCAAGAGTGATTCGTCATTTAATTCCAGAAGCGGTGTCATTTTCAAGCTCGAATTCAGAGCTTATGTAGGTGAGATCCTTAATCACCTTAAATAGGCGGCGTTTTGACCGGTTCGCCGATGGAATTGGTTCATTTTTCTGAACAACATATGACGTTTTATCTTCTTTCAGCACCAAGCCCATCTTTGTGGCTTCTGTTTCAATACCGCATAGCAGGTCACTTTGATCTTCGAATATCGTCGACAGATACGAGCAATTTCACAGACTCTTAAAATCGTGTTAGCCTGTGAGCTTCGTATAATCCTTTCCAGTAATACATTAGAAAAGCCGCAGGATAACGAATTGTCTTACTTAAAAGCGCCCTATTCCCGTGGGATGACCTTCACTTCCCTTTGCATTCCGTAACTCCACTGCTATCGTATCGTCTGTCGTGTATTTTAGAAGACTAATTACATGAGAGGGTAAAAAAAGTCCCAGTTACCCTTGTTCACTAGGATATCGATATCGACTTCCTATCTAAGTTGAATTGGACGTATATGGGGTATGTTTCCCTGGCTTCCCTGGTATGTTTCTGCTCCCGACTTCACTACTTCATTCCCTTTTGCTACTAAGCTTCCAGTTGCATTTCCTCTCGAAGCAGTACCTCCTGACCACGTCCTATAGCTAAGGATCTCTTTCACTACAACGGTCTTTCATTAGATGTATTAGGACGTACTAAAGCAATATTATTTCCATGAACTAACACGACTGTTCTAGTTCCCCCTCAGGACACTCGACGAACATCCCTTCCTTACAATTGCACTGGTTTCGAATACTAAATCCTTCAAAAAATAAGGATGCTCAACAAAATATTACACCTTTGATTGATTACCCATTTTGCTACCACATAGAGACCCATTTAAGGACCTACTTTTCCCTGATTTATCCACCACTGTACGAGCATAAAAATAATTATCATCATAAATAAAATTTGTCTGACCATCGTGGAAGTATCCGTTTATCTTTTGTGTTTCGTTGCCTCCTTAATGGGGCATTAGATTCAGATTTATGTAAGACAATGGTCGTTTGTTAGCTGTGATTTCACGCAAATAATTGCAGGATATTTATGATACGTACCTGAAGATGGAAAATTAGTATGAGATGAGGCTTAGGATGTACTCAGAGAAGTCCTTATTCAGTGTTATACACGGAGAGAAGTGATTTTTTTTTTTAATTGTAGTTGCTGAGAGTAATTAGGTTCGAGTAGGTAATCGCTTTTCCTTTTGCTGGGTTAGGGCGCAACACTCAGGTCCATTGTACTGCCAGGAGGCCAGTATTACCCATTTTCGACTCTCGGAGAAAGCTGAGAAGGCACTTCAGTGATGTAGAGCTTATAGTATCAGCACTCACCACATCAGCACTAAAGATCTGCCAGCTGATCCAAGAAAAGTGATCCGAAGCATCGTCGTCGTCTCCACAAGCATCGCGTCTTTTAAGCCTAGCACCTAAGATGCTTACCAAAAGGAAAATGTCCCGAAAAAGAACGCCAATAAGTGTTCAACAGTCTTTTCTACTGACAGACAGCCAGAATGCGGCTGATTTCTTACAAGAATTCGAGGAGCAATCGTTTAGTGTCCACCTTTGTCCTGGAGATCCATGCCATACACAATTCTGTTCATGAGAAATCCAATCGTCAATGGAGGCCCGAACCGAGGACACAGGAAGACCCAACGTAGGTTGGAAAAACATCCTCTGAGCCTTGTTTAGCAATCTCAACGGAGATCTCATTTCGTGCAATCCCAGTAAAACCTAAGAGCCAGCCAAGAATCAGAGAGTTCAGTCTTGCGAGCATTGCCTACTTAAAGGTCACGATTGTGCCCATTGGCTGCTACCCTAGAGATCTTAAAGAGAAAACCGCAGGATAAGAACCTTGCAGATAGCTATAGAAACCTCAGGAGGTCCTCTAACTCAGCGTAACGTTAGTTATCTAGGGTGTCAGAGAGGTGACTGCAAAGAGTCCTCAGAATTCTGCTGACAAGCTCTAGAGTTGACTCGAGCATCTCAGGAATTGAATTTACACCCCGAAAGAACATTCTACACATCGAAGACTGGCCTAATGTGTCCACGCTGGTCCAGTGTATACTCGATTCGGTGAAATTCTTTATGGATACTCGGGTGCTCGTGGTACAAGTTATGCCCGACTCCATGCTGCTGCCTGTTTACGTGGCTAAAACCCGAGGAATTTTCCTCTTGAAGAACCAATAGCAACAAAGTCCTTGCCTCTGTGCCATAGAGCAAGACTGGGATGATTGAGGTCCTATGAAGGGTCACTTTTAGTTGTTCCATTTGATCCCAAAGTCAATGTCGTTTTTAGAAATAATAGCGAAGCCTAGGTAGGCAAAGCCCCTAATTACCTAAAAATTATATCTGTCAAGGATGACGTTCTGTCAGAGACGTCGGTGTTAGTTGTCCTTTCTTGTTGACAGCATATACTTGGTTGACCGTTTATCCCATCTTCTCCGCTCACAAAGTGCCACTGACATCACCTTGCGTTCTTCCGATTACGTCAATATCGTCGGCGTATGCAGGGAATTGGACGTACTTTCAAAAGATTGTGCCCTTGGTGTTGCCGCGTCAGTTTTCCACGATTCCTTCGAGAACGATGTTAAAGAAGTCACATGACAGTGCGTCGCCTTGTCGGAATCCTTTTTTGGCATGGTAAGTTCTCACTGACCTTGATGAAGCAGCGTGCATTCTCCATCACCATTCTGCACAAACGGACAAGCTTGGCAGGAATACCAAGACTAGACATGGCTCTACGTAGCTCGTCTCTATAAACGATATCATATGAGGCCTTGAAATCGATAACATGATGGTGGGCATCGATTTGAAGCCAATGGGTTTTTTCTAAGATCTGCCGTAGCAGATAAGATCTTTTATACGATGTTGAGGAAACCGATGCCTCTGCAGTTGGCGCAGTTCGGGAATCCAGCAAAGGATGCAGAGATTCCATTCATCAAGCACACATTCATCTAAGCTCCTTCCTAGATCATTCCCAGCTGCTTGAATGCCTCAGCAGATCAACCGTCGAAGCAAGGAGCTTTGTTGCGACATTGTTATCATTGTCTTTGTTGAATGGCTCATTCTGCCTGCCAGCCAGCTATTATAAAAGAGCAACCGAATCCCAAAAGCACCCAGACTCTACACGGTCCATTGTACTACCAGACAGCAACTCCTTTTTTAGGCGCAGAAGTTGGAGAAACTCAGGCCTTATTCGTTTCTCTGTTGTGCTTGGTGTCTGTGATTGTAGTTGCCCTGGCGGGGTTTGAACTTACACCGACTGGGTCACAAGCAAACAAATTGTCTACTACTTCGTGGTCACCTCCTGCTGGCATTATATGGTTTGCAGAAGTAGTTTTGCATGATCCTAAGCACCAATCGTGACTCTCCTACAAGGCTTCCTACAGTGCGGACTTTTTTCCTGAGACACGTTCTCACTCTGATTTTAGTAAAACTTTCGAATACCATTTGTGAAGCAGCACCTCTTTATATTCCTGATTCAGGGAAGGTACTACTCTAGAAGCGTTAGTCTCGTCCTTTTTTGTTGCGCCACTTTGCATGCCTCTTGTGTTACTGCTCCTTCCACTTTTTCGACTACAACACCACTGAGAAGGCTTCTTGTTCTGCTACGTACACTTACCAGCATTTCTCGTTAAACCAGGGGCTTCTTGGTAAAGGATGGCCTTCCAGTATTCTTCGATACCTGATCCTGGCTCCATTGGACTTCTCGAGACCCGATCAGTGATGATTGTGGCATTTCATTACGATTGCAGCTAGTCGACGTCATATTTTCTTAGTTATTGTGGCGTTAAGGATATACGCAATCGTATAGCAAATTTCCTCCTCTCTGTACCCGCAGAGATCCTTAGGTTAGGTTAGGTTGAAGCGGCTGCCAGGCAACACACTTAGACCAATGATAGGTTGATTGTGACACCACGTGGAGAGATCCTTAAAAGACAGAAAATATAGTAACTTAGGTTTACACAAAGAAAACTAAGCGAAGCATAAAGTAGCCCAATCCATGCCTCGGAAGGCCTAGTTTGAAAGGATGTATCCACCCTCAAAATAAATACACATACAGAATTTAATTTCAATTTACGAATAATTAAAATAGAATATTTCTATCAGAATTTACATCACCCTCAGGCGAAGTAATCCTTTGGCCATAGCTCACATCCTTTGATGTAAATAAGAATTTTTGATGAGTAACTGAGTAGAAAACTTCTGGAAAACATCTTTCATTTGCGGTTAAATCGAAATCAAAGAGAATCTCTCACAAATACTAGTCGAGGGGTTAATTACATTTTCGTCCTGTAGACTCTGATAGGAAAGCATTACACTAATTACAGATGATACTATAAATATGCATTTCCTTGATTGAAATCCTTTAGATCAATGTGGCGTTTTTTTTTTATTAATTAAAATAATTTCTATAAGCTTCGTTGTAAGGACATACAAATGAGCTGGCACTTTACATACTCGTACATCTCTACACTTTACCCATCTGTGTTGCTGTTGTTTACACTCGCTTAAGTTGAATATCCTTGATAGGAGTGATGATGCCCCTTTCACATGAGAGTGGAAGAAAAATTCAATATTTTTCATATTTTGCCACCATAAAGTCAGATTACATCAATTAAGTACACGAAAACGAGACCAAATGTGCCACCATCATCACCATCATCATCATCATCGTCGTCATTGGAATAAATCATAATTTTTCCTTTTTTTTTTCTCCATTTTTTTTTTCCTTGCGTTTTCAACGGAATTAATAACAAAAATATACACCCACAGTGATACCAACCCACACTTATACCCAGCCAACCACACATACCAGTCATTTAGTTACACACTCATTTCAAGGATACTCCAATTCGTATCCTTTACACACTCGTATTCCCACGAATAAAAATGACATCAAAATGTATGTATGTATGTGTATAGTGACATATGCCAAAAAAAAAAAACGAGAAGAGAATTATTTTTTAACGAAAAAAACAAGAAATACTCGTATAAGAAATATAAGAGAAACAAAAACAAATTATTATTAATTAATCAAAACAAGGATACTAATGTTTAATTGAAAGTAATTAGTGTAATGATTAACGGTGTGGTGGGCTTTCAAAACGAAAATGATACGAAAATTAATTAATTTTATTTTTGGAATACAAAAATGCGGCAATTAATAAAAATCTATTTCCGGTGAGGCCATTATGGGTTTTGATTAAGTGGTGGTTATTATTTTTTTTTTTTTTTTTGTTATACAACGATGAAGGATATGTGTGTAGGCGATAATGTGGGGTGTATACAGGGAGGTTGAGATGTAATGAGCACATCAGGTGGAGGTTGTAAATTTTGTGGTTAATTTTAAAATATATGTTTGCGTTTGCTTTTAATAGGAGGATATATTGGAGTTTTTTTTTGGTAAATTTCACGAGATGGCATGTGTTGAAGTGAAGACTAACACAAACGTTGGCTTATATTAATGAGGATTCAATTAAAATGGGATTTACATGGCCGCTTAATTGGCAGAAGTCCTTAATTAGTAAAAAGATTACGGAATCCAGTGATTGGTGGTGAAAGATTATTCATTTCGAGTTGAGATGTCACATCCCTGGCATATGGCATCTGTCAAATTCATCTGTCAGCCGAAATGACAGAACCGCATAATCGAATTGTCACATTCACTCGGAGCTCAGCGTACTTTGCGCTGGGATCTCTTTTTTCATCGCTCTAAGGTCCAGGTTACACAAAAAGTAAAGGTTGCTGAGCAGGGAATGCACCGAGCATACGCAGAATAGGTGTTTGAAAATCAGTGATTCGACATCCATTTTTTGACCAAAATCCGTTCTTCGAAAAATGAGGGAAATTGCTCGGTTCGGTGGCTGAGTAATCAAGCAAAATTGCAGAGTTTTTAGAATCCAATCCAAATGGGATTCTTGAGAAATGATTGCATTTACCACTGATGACAGTTTGGTGTGCGCCGAGGCCGTGATCGGGCCGTATTTGTTTGAAGTGACAGACTTTAGAAAGATGGTGCCCCTTTTTTGACGTGAATTACGATTTTAAAAAACCACTGTTTCCATAACAATGTATGCCATAGCTCCGTTGACTGGAACGAGATGTCAGGGTTATTCAAACAAACAAAAGCAAACAAAATTCTCTTTCATGGGACGGTATAGCACCCCAGAGAGGGATTGTGGATGTTCATCGTCATCTTCGGCTATAATCCCACCAAACAGTGCATCTAGGAGACATCTTCAGATATGTTTCAAAGTCCATCTTGACGATGTTTTTGAGATTCCCAACGAGTAGACACAAATGGATCATCGCTGAGATTCTGTCGTACAGTCTTAATTGCGACTTGGTTTTTAAATGGGGATTCGGTCTTTCAAATCGTCCTGAACTTGAGGTCTGAGATTCGAAAATCCTCAGCTGGAGCGTTGTTATTCTTACGCTCGATGTGGTCAAGCCAGAGTAGTCGACATATTTTGGGCTTTTGGGCTACATCCACATACTGGTACAGTTTGTAGAGTTCCGGGTTTTATCTTCCCCACTATTCGCCTTCCTGGCAATTCGGCAAAAAATTATTCGCTCGAAAGTGCCCAATATTTGTCCCGTTATTCTGCTTCGTTATGCAGTCAGCACAACTTCCAAGGCTAGCTTTCTATAAAGCATGCATACTGCTGTTCGAGCAAGTTTGAGTTTGAGCCCCATTACCTGTCCAAAAACGTAGTAACACCAGTTTCAGTTGTGCAGTTGATGGTGACTAAGAGGTAGATGAACTCCTTAAGTGCCTCTAAAATAAAGCAGTGACGTTAAGTCTCAAGCGGTGAACAGGTTAATGGATGCTAGGTTGGAGTGGTCGGGATTAATCCATAACAGACTCAGCATGATAGCCTAATGCAGATCTTTCCACGATGGTGGGTTGTAACTCCTCTGTAGATGATGGGTCATCATTAGGAAACTAAAAGTGTTCCGCCGGTTCGTTCGTTTTTGAATAGCCTCACTTCCATTTCTTTTAGAACGCAGTTCACTAAGAATTTCTTTGTCTGCAGGGGGTCTATTAACTGCGTAGTGAAAAAGATTATCAGAGAGCTGCCACAAGAGCTGTGAGATCAAAGGCAGTCTTTCTAGGGAGCAGTGACTCCTCTATTAACTTCCAGTTCTTTACTGGCAGATCTTAATTTCGGTACTCAATAATCTCCGGTTTCTTAGCTTGATCGTTTGATTCGGGTGGAAGCCAGACCCTTTCCTACGCCTTGTAGGAGATCTGACACCGATCCACTTCCTAAGAAAGGCTCTTAGCTCGGCGCATGTGAGTTTTGATCCCTTATGCCAGCCAGCATCTTTAAACTTTGTCGAAGACACAGGGTGCGAACTGATGCGCTTGCCTTCAATTAGACTTCATTTAACCTATAAGACCTTCCTGTCGTCTTTAGACATGCAATGATGGGGATATCTCGGAGAAGGTTTTGGAATTGTCAACTTTCCTATTCTTCTACAAGGTCTTAGAAACCTGCTATCACAACTAAGGACTGGCCCAAGGCCTAGTTTAATAAACCGGTTTACTGTACCTGTAGCCTGTGATCTACTCCTCGGAGAGGAATTAGTTCCTTTTGACGAGTAGCGGCGAGAGCCACGGCTGTGATTTCCGTTTGACTGACTCGCCAATCGCCTTATCAGCTTTTGTTGCCTAGTCATGTAGTTCCCTCTCTGCTGAATTCTATTTTCCAACTTATTGCCTAGCCGGTCCAGGATCCGTAAGGCTGCTCAAGTCTCGCGATTCAGCGACCCGCTGTCAAAGTCGAATAGTTTGGAAAGTAGTGAACTAACCCGATTGGACTTGTAGACTGTAGATAGGGGTGTAGACTCCCTGCGACCTTCATGGATCTATTATGCTACCCCGATTTGGAGGTGGAGGACGACTCGACTCGAGCACCTCCTCCAGTCCAATTTTCTCGATGCATCGGAGTACCTGGTGTGGATCCAACTATGATAGGCATCCAACTATTTCCTTCTTTTGTGGATCAGTACTCCACATTCTTTTAGATGGTACCCCGGTTATAGTTGCCCTGACTGGACTTACTCGCAGCGCTCACTTTCGTCATAAACTCATCTGAAAGCAACGAGCAGTCACTGGTTGTATCTTCTAAACATAGGTTCTGCAGGTGATCCTCCGCACGTGCAGTGTTTCTGGAGCTGCTTTTCCGGCTTTTTTTTGAAGAGGTTCGGCTTTAAGGTCTGATTTTATAGTATGTTTGAAAATTTTAGTCCCACCAGTAGCTAAGGAATCGGAAGTCATCGGTGGCAGAGCCTCGCATACAACCGTAGATGACTAGATAGCCCACCGCTATAAGACACATCAACGTGGTGCCATTCACTCCATGGAAGCTGTTGTTACACCCGGAATTAAGTGCTTTTTAGAGTTGTAAAGTTGTAAAGGGACACCTCGCACTGAATGTGGCTTATTACCACGTTAGGACAGTCTTGGAAGATTGAGACGTTAAGGTAACAAATTTTTCGGAATCGTGCCGGTTTATAGCAAATCTATCATAAAACCTTCATCACAATGCCATCTCTGGAATTTCGAAAACGCCTCCCTCCACGACTTCGAAAACTCTCAGAAATGTTCAAAAACTAACTCTGATCCGCCTGCAGTCCCACGAAAGGCTCATACCATCTCAACCTCTCCATACACGTATCATTATTCACTCGTAGACAACTTCTCCAACCTATTCAACTATAAGCTCTGCTATTTTTCCCGTTGTTCTGGTGGTGATGTGTGTGTGATTTAAGCAATCTATAATCGGCAATTTAAAGTAAGAAATGTAAATTTTCAAACCAAACGACGAATGAACGAGTATAGATACCGAATCAACAAAAAAATATAAAAAAAAAAATAAAAACTTTCTGTAAATATTAATGCAAACAAGAAAATATAATAATTTCTGTTATAGACTGTTACAAACTCAAAAAATAAATAAATATCTGTAGAATTACAATTATTCATATGTGTATTTAAAATATTGCTGCTTACATTGGAAAGTAATAAAAGTTAAAAAATAAAATAAAAAATATATTAATTTTCACTTACTACTTACACAAGGAATGATATTAAAAATAAATAAAACCTATAACAACAAAAATTCGTGACTAAATTTGTATATTAAGACGAATTTTTATTTTACCCAGCAATCAGTATAGGAAATCGTTAATTAAAAATAAAATCATGTAAAAATACAAAAAACAATTTGTTTTGCCTTAACTTGGACTGTAATGCGTAAGCGATAAATAACAAATAAATGTAAAAAGCGCGATTGCAATGGAATACATTATTTACTTTAATTTTTTATTTTTTCTCGCAATAAGTATAAATTTTATGTTAAGTGAAAATGAATGCAATTATTGCAGTTTTTTTAAAATCATAAATTTACTTTGTTAATTACAGAAGCTGGGATATATTTTTTTATTTATTTTTGTTTCTGTTTTGAGAGGCAGAATTACAATTAATTGTTTGATGAGAAATTGACTGTAAATGGAATTGAATTTAAAAATTAAAAAAAACGGCAAAAATCGTTAACGGTAATTATCCATTAGTGAGTTGAAAAATATGTTTAACTCTGTTATCTTTGAATAAATTGCGATATTTTTGCGGGCATTACCTGTGAAAGTGGTGGCTTTAGGAGGCAATTATGTTTCGAGTGAAAACCAGGGATCTCGGCAACAGTACCCGGAGCCATAAAATTGGATTAAGAAGCTATAATTCCGTGATGGATGAATGAATACAAAAAGAGTGCAACAAAGCGGAACAAACTTGGAAGCCTTTTGAGCCACGTACGTCAAGTTGTCAGAAGCAATGATCCTTTGCCGACCGGGCTTGACGATCTTTAGCTCCAATCGAATAGAAAATGTGGGAGAACTCAAATTTACAGCGCCATAGAGGGAAAAGGGATTATAAGCCATTATTACGTCATGCACGCTACTTCTAATTGGCCACACCTAGCGCTTACCAAATACAAATATTTGGCACACCAGACCGTACGAGTATGTGGTCCAGGGTTACTTACTTACGGTTACTTACATCCTTACCTACTTAGGTGGCTCTGAAGTTCGAGGCCTGCCTAGTTAGCCCGGTCCTTAGCCAACTGCTTCCAGTTGCGCACTCCAAGTTGGTTGAGGTCCCCTTCTACTTGTACGCGCCACCTTAGGCGAGGTCTTCCCCTACTGCGTTGTCCCTCTGGGTAAGATTCGAAGACTCTGCGGGCCGGAGCATTGGTGTCCAATCGCTCTCCATCTCTCTCTCTAACCATCTCTAGCGACTGATGCGCAGTTTTTGACTAGGTCGATGTCGCTGTACAGCTCGTAAATTTCGTCGTTGAATCATCTCCTCCACAGCTCGTCAACGCAAACGGGACTGAATATCTTACGAAACAGCCGAGGATATCTTCATCCGCTTTTGACAGAGCCCATACTTTAGCGCCATAAAGCTGGCCTGGAATGATTAAAGCCGAGTATAGGGTCTCCCTATGCCGAGGTCTTATTACTCAATTGCCATCCCAAACCAGGGAAGCAGCCATTTGACAAGAGTTATTCTTCGTTTGATTTCTAATGAGATGTTGGCTTCTGTTTCATTACTAGCGAACGCACCAGTGACAGCTTGTTTTGATCTGTCAATTATGTCAATGTCGTCAAGTTTACTCTAGTAGCTGCACAGACTTTTGAAAGATTGGTCACATGACAGCGCATCACCTTGTCTTAATCGTTTTTTGACGTCAAAGGACTCGGTGAGGTCGCTACCGAGCTTGATGAAGCAGCGAGCGTTCTCCATTGTCATCCTTCACAGACGGGCGAGTTTGGAAAACTAAGGATGGCTCTGTAGAGCTCGTCTCTATAAATGCTGACATATGCGACCTTGTAATCGAAAAATTATAGTGGGTATCGATTTGAACTCCTTAGGGTTTCTCCAGGATCTGGCGAAGTGTAAAAATTGGATCGACTGTGGACTATTCTCCCCTGAGACCACGCTGATTGTTGACGAAGAGTTTCAGTCGTTTTTCTAGAGAGGACGATGTTCTTTTTTCTATACTCGTAGAGCTCACGACCAGCCTCAAGCCAACAAGATATTGGTCCGAGTTGATGATGGTTACTCGAAAGGTTCGAACATCCATCGATCACAAAGTGATCCTGGCTGTGGACGTCAACGTTTATTCCATCGAGAGATTCGATCTTCCTGGTCCTGGTCATTTCCTGCCCATTTGCCATGCGATTTATGTGACCGAGACAATGTAGTTGACGTTCTTCCGCTGCAGTTCGGGGTGAACCTGAACTCAACCAACAAGCCTCTCCAGTTAACATGATCCTTAGCTTATTGCCTCCAGTTACGCACTTAAAGTTGATTCAGGTCCCTACCTTTGCGCATTGCCTAAGGCGAGGCCTTCATCGACTACGTTATCCCTCCCTCAGGGTCATCCACATCCAAAGGCTGTTGGTTGCTTAGTAAATAACTTTTTTCATTTGGTAGGGAAGTTACCTTAACGGCGTATGTGGCACATATATGAAATCCCTTGGATGAGGGACAGGTAAATCGATGTAAGTATGAGCGCTCCCGTTGGCCCATTAGACCACTGCCATTTTCTCTTTTTTAAGACCCTGCCTCAGTTTTGAAAGCTCCCCACTGACTTGAGCTCCAAATATGTTGAATTAACTCAAGTAAGGCTTCCACTAGTCTGCCTGTGAACAGCACCATCGAAGGAGTTCCTCCACTGCACATCCTCCTTCAGAAAAGCTCTTGTTAGACATCTCAGCTGCAAGATTACAAGTCAAGTCAGCAAGTGTGGACTGAGGTTAAACTCGCTAAGCTTGTGCTGGTCCGAGTGTCCAGCTCCACATATACAGTCAGGCTCAGCATACCATCGTCGTTAGTTCACTATTAAGTAGTGATGCCAAGTGCTGTTAAAACTTGAACATTAATATAATCGACTCGATGGCAATGCTTTGCCCCTAACCTCATAGATGGATACAGAGCTTGGAGATTTTTTCAAGGCCTTCATCTGTCTATGTTTTTAAGCACCTTTCAGACTTCCTATTTTATTCGCTGTCTAATGGTCGTACTTACTTTGTTTTGACGTTTCCTTGACTATCTTTCGATACTCCTCGTCTCAGACATCGAAACGCGCATCTAGATGGATTTTCCAGTCCAGATATATTGGCGTATGACTCAAGGACTAACCAATCCAGCACAACGTTGAAAAACTCTCGCAATAATGGATCCCAATTACATCAACGAAATTCTCTCAAACGCGTGCAGAATTTCTCGTCCAACAATTTTGATTCAAGCCTAAAAAATGTGAACTTCATTCCATCTGACCGGGTACACAGTTTTACATAAAAGAAATAAATACAAATTTAGTCACAAAAAAATGATTTAAAAAAAATAAATGTAAGTCTACCTAGCAAGCAGTTTTATTATTCAATACTTAGATTTAACGGTATTGACGTTTTCTATAAGCCCTCTTAACGTTAATTTTGTTTCTTAATTTTTTTTTATTTCTTAAATTCCATTTGAAACAAACAATTTTCTTACAATATCTCTATGTGTGTATATATGTATATGTGCAGTCAACAACAACAGCAACAACACTCGAAAACGATCTCATTTGGCGTGAGGAACTTTTTCAAGAATCCACAACTACCACCACCGCCCCCAATTATGCCTTGAGGCCATCTGCATCTGCGGGCACATTGTATCGTCAATCGACTGTAATCAACAAACGTGGTGTTGGTGGTGAATTACTTGACACCTGTCAACGTCATCAGCGTGATCTATTTAGCGGTGATCTTGGCATACCAGAGATCAACACCCGTGTCGGTAGTGTAGTGCATACTTTTGAGACACTCGCCATGTTACGTCGTCAGCAACAGCAGCAAAATCAACCCGATACACTCAGCTGTAAGTATGTGCCTGCGGCAGCCACGCCCAGTAAACGATCATACAATGGGGGCGGTGTAACTACAACCACAAGCTCTACAAGTAAGTACAATAAATTGAAACGTAAGTCCCATGAGTATCGTCAGAAGCTTGCCCTAGCCAATTGCAATTACAATAATAATTTACCTTTGTCCGCTTCCTTTCCGAAAATTTCCAATCACCAATCCGTGAACAACAACAACAACAGTAGTTTGAAACCAGAAAGGGAGCATTTTTCATCGTCGAATGTGTACCATTATTCACCAAAATTGCCGGCATTTTTCAATAATTTCGACGATGACTATCGGAAGAATCAGTTTGGAACCCTGCCAAGTAGGAATAGTTTTAACATAACCCCACAAAATAGCACCATACAGCACCCGCTTGAGCACAAAGATGCTAACAATGAGGAACGCATTGTGAATGATGCCTTTGAGGACATTTTCACTGGCTACAGCTGTGGCGAGGATGACGATGATGATGCTTCAAACCGAAAACGTTCCCGTAAGGGTCCCGCACCACCGCCACCACCGCAGCCAAAAAAGCCAATTCCACCACCAAAGCCATTCAAAACTCGCTCAACCACTCTAACTAATATCTTTGAGCGCATAAAGAACTCCAATCCAAAGCGTGTCCTTTCAAAGACCCCATCCGATGGTCTCCTCAAAGACGAACAACAATTGCAGCCAAAAGCGCTGCACAAGTATGCCAACCAAATGGACCTGCATAGTGGCGGTGAAGATGCCAACGGTGATGATAGTATTGGATGCCAAAATGACTTCCTTCGTGGCACTACAATAAGTCAGTCATTTATAAGGAACCCCCTCAAAGGTGCAATAATTCGTGAGAATTTCACTCTCCAACCACCGACTCAATTACAATCTCCATCTGCTTCTACTTCGATGCCATCCTCGCCGCCGCAAAAGCCCCAAAGGAACTTCATAAAAAATAACAAAATGGGGTTTCTCACGAAACGGTCCAAGTCGTCGAGTGAACTGTTGTTGGATGACCTCGAAGTTGAGGCGAGAAAATATCACCAGCAACGGTCAAGTGGTGCCATTGATGCTGAAAAGTCATATACTCCGGGACAGAATTTCAGCTACCAACGGAATTTTTCTCCTTCTATTGAGGGTTGTTATCGTGAGTCTGGTCAGTTACCGAATAGAAACAGCTTTGAAGGTGGCTATTTCAAAAGGTCCTCATCGCAGAGGAATTCTGCTACATTTCGGCCAAGGCCATTGGATAGGGCGGAAATTTGAAGGTTACTCTAGAGACTTGTTTATACCACCGACCATTAAAACAAACCGTTATGCTCTTCCTTTCTTTTGTAACTCAAGTGCCATTTGTATTTTAAACTGCTTTTAATTTCTTGCCTTCACCTGGTAAGGACTCTCGTTTTGAGTTGGCTAAAGGATGGTCTTCTGGGAGAGTTCTTATTTTCCAAGGCTAGTCCTTTCGGGAGGTTATATCTGCTTTATGCACAGTGAATGTTTAATTATGAGACTTGAAAGCTAATCAATTTTGCATGCACCACCTTCAGTCACTGGCGTGAACGTTTTGCTAAAGTAAATGTCGACTCATTTAAGCAAAATTTTATCGACTTAAGCACAAAAGTGAAAACCACTAATATGTCGTCTTCTTTGACAGCTTCACCCACAGGAGGTTACTGCCCAAAACCACATATTTCGACGAAGTACATCCTTTCGACTCTTTTGAAGTATGAAGTATGAGCTTCCGTTGTGCATAATCAGTACAACGTGCACTACTTTCAGTAGTCACTAGGGTGAATATATTACTAGATAAACGGATGACGTACAGACTCATTTTGAGAGCAAATTATTGACTCATTGAACAGAACAGTAGCAAAAGTGTTGACTACTTGCCGTCTTAGTTAGGTTTGTCTAAGTTCACTCGCTTATAATAATGCAACCTCGACTCTTTTCACCGCGTTATAAGTGCCCATCACCAGACACAAAAGTTCAAATAATTACATAGACTCATCTGAAACAGTGAAAACTATTAATTTCTTGAACTAAAATTAGGCTCCTTCTCATTAAATTCACTCGTTCCTAACAATTTCCTTTAGAACAAATGTGCCATTTCGACTCTTTTCTCTGCGCAAAATCCAACATTGGCCCCTGCATACTTATTTATCAAAAGTTTTTCCCGTTCCCGTTTTTTTACCAGGGGCTTACAATTATTAATAAGCAAACCATCAACTTATCGACTCATTGAGCAGTGGAAACTATTAACTCATTTGTGTAGACTCATTTAGTTTGGAGGGTAGCAAACCATTGGACCCATTTTTACAGTTGAAAACTACACTCCGTACGTATGTACTTGCTCTTTGAATCATTGAAGTCACCAAAAATTGGCAAATTTAATTTAAGCCAAACCCGCAGACTCTTTAAAAAAGTTAGAAAGGCTAACATTTTAACGCAAAAATCGCAGAAGCTCAACCATTCACCGAATTTTTTTTAACTCATCTATTAACTATTTTTTCGTAATTTTGTGAACGTAATCTATTCCCCGAAATTTAACTATTAGTCCTTGTGTAATGCTTCCGATTCACTCCCGTTTATGAATAGGTACATCAGAGTTTAAAAAAAAGAGTCGAATGGTCTCATAATTCAGGGACAATTTAATCCCTGTTCAGAGCTCCCACATTCACTAACATTTACGAATTCGACTCATTTCTTATTGGGTGCTCGTGGAATTCCGATTTTTTAAAAATATGAAATGGCCCACTGTCCACTCTTTCAAAAACCATTTCTTGAAAATTCACACTAGATCATTCAATCCTATAAGTTCCTATCCGTAGCACCTACCAGCCAAACTCTTGTGCATACCTTTCGACTCTTTCAAAAAAGAATCAATTGGTTCTACTTACATATTCCCTGAAATTAAAATTTTTATTATCCACTCATATCAGTCATTGTTGAGTTTTTTTTTTTTTTTTTTATGGAATTAACTCATTTCACGACTCTTTTCTTTTTAAAAAAAAAAAAGACTGATACTGAAGTGAAAGTTCTTTCCAATCAGCGCCAAAGCATCCATTTTCACAAGCTTGACTCAGAGTGTATGCACACTATCCTACTTTTTTAGAAAATAAAATGAGTCGTGTTCATTCCTTCGAAAATCAGTTTCAATTCAAAGAGATTATTCACTACAACTAGCTGCTCTTCAGAGTTTACGCATTCATCATATGTGTATGCCTCCGATTTTTTTTAAAAATCTTGTGATTCTGCTCTGAAATCATTTGATTCAAATTCAGACCAAGAACACAGTTCTTATGCAGAGCACCGAGACTCATTCACTGTGAGTTTTTAAATGTGAAAAAGAGTCAAGTGAAAAAGAGTCAAATTCAGACCAAGAACACAGTTCTTACGCAGCGCACCGAAATTCACTATTACGAACTCTACTCATTCACTGTGAGTTTTTAAAAGTGAAAAAGAGTCAAATTCAGACCAAGAACATAGTTCTTACGCAGAGCACCGAAATTCAATTTTACGAACTCGACTCATTCACTGTGAGTTTTTAAAAGTGAGAAAGAGTCAAGTGATTCTGTTCATTTGTTCAGAAATTAATTTGTTCAAAATTATATCGATTATCCACTCCCACAGCTACTATTCAGAGGTTTTGTATTCATTTTGTATTCGCTCAAATACACCTGCTTCTGTTCCTTCTTCGATTGTGTGGTTGATTAGTCCTTAGGTTATGGATTCTTCGGTCCAGCCCTTGTTACTGCTTAACTTCGTAGGTAATTTTTTTTTTTCCGTAACCTGTTGTCCTAGGGATTTCTAGGAGGGAAAGTCTCTTGAATTGATGAATTTTTCTCATTCAGCGGAGTTAACTCAAGAAATACCTCGATGGCCGCAGTGGGACATGTCCTCAGTAATGTAGAGGCAAGCAGGTCTTCCTTGATGTGACTAGACTACATAATTCATTTTGTCAATGATTTGTATGTGAGTATTGGCCTAACGATGGATATGTACATCCAGCATTGAAGGCTCGAGCTGAGTCCCCAGAGCGCTAGACGGCTACTTATCATGAGAGCACGGATAGCCTTTTTGGATACATATCCCCTTCTCGTCCTTTTTCCGGAAACAGTTTAATGTTTACCTATAGTCCTAAATATTTCAATTCTTTTACTGTTCCCGACTATTCTAGCTTTTCTTGGTCCCAGCCATGCAGCACCATTCTTGAGTTGCTCTTAGGATCCTTTGTACGATGTCACAGAGAGTATCATAAATTTTTACTTTTCTCATCTCGAGACAGATCTGGCCCAGGCTGGATCATAATCGCAGTACTGAGTTGGTCAAACTAAAGCGATCACAAATCAGCTGCGTTGTTGGTGTTCTCACTGGACACTGTCTTATAGGCCAACATGCGAAAAGACTTGGCCTCTTTTCAAATGACTTCTGCAGAAGCTGTAGGGACGAGGAGGAGGAGGAAAGTATCCCTCACCTCCTATGTAACTGCCCAGCTCTGTCGCATAAAAGAATGCTCTTTTTAGGGTCCCCCTTCCTTGAAGTCCTTGGTGACATAGCGTCCTTAGACGTCATGCGCATCTATCGCTTTATCAAAAGCTCCGGTTGGTTCTGTTAGTCCATGAGTAGCGAATTGGTTTTGATCTATGGTATCACAAAGGACCTTTATTGGTCTAAGTGTGTCTGCACTCCCGTGCAGACAGCCAAGCCAACCTAACCTAACCTAGCTCAGAGTCAAGTGGTTCTTTTCACCTTTTTTTTGGAAAACGATTCTTCTTCTTCAATTCTCGTAGTAGTAGTTCAGAGCTTGTGCATTCACTATGCTCATACGCCCTGTTGCGCTAGATATTTCTATTTTTTTTTTATTTGCGAAATCTTAGACTCACCATATGTGAGAATACCTTTCGAAAACGAGATCATCCTAATCCTGTTCATCATAATCCCCGTTCCACATTTACCCATTCTTACGAACTCATTAGGAATTCATATCATGTGCACACACTTCGACTCTTTAAAAAAGAGTCATCAGTTCACCAACTGAAAGTTGCTGATTTTCTTTCTTGTCGATAAATTTAAAAGCTGCGACGAAAACTAGGATAATTAAGGACACTTTTCCTACCTACTACTCAGCCTACCTTCACCCCTTTCAGACGACAACTTCTTTGCCTTCTATTGATCTTTTGCACACACCATTCCATCGCACTTCCAATTCATTCTGACAGAATGTCTCACTAAATGTCAATTTGCTCCTAAAAGGTGAAAAAAAACGTTCCAACTAAATTTTTACTAAATAAAAAAACAAATATTAAAAGCTGCCATATAAACGATTGACTTTTCCTACCACTATAAGCTACACAAATGAACTGCATTTATTTTTCAATTTTCTTACTTAACAATTTTTTTCTTACTTATACGTAAGACTATTTTTATTTTTTATTTACTCTGCAATTTTTAAAACTAACAACAAAACAAAAAACATACAATTTATATATTTCTTGAAAATGATGAGCTGTACTATGAATTTAATCTAAGTGTCTGTAGCTAAAATAAAATAAATACAAAATTTGTAATTAAACTAAGAAACAAATAATTGTTATACATTCTCTATTAAAAACAAAAATCAAAATTATATTCATATTTAATTTACAAGACAACTGATTTCTATTATTTTAAAACAAAAGAAAGAAAATTTAACTAATAAATTTAATATTGCTAAGGAAAACCATTTTTTATATGTTTTGTACTGAAATTAAAATGAAAAAAAGAGAGATATGATAAACTATTAATAATTTGTTTAACAAAGAAAAAAAAATAAATAAACTAGGTTTAAATATTGTATTTTATCTGTTAATTAATAAAATAAAAACAAATTTAATATTTATTGTTAGTTATAAAGTAAATTTTAATTAAATTTATAAATTCAAATCTAAACCAAAAACGCAAAGGAAAAGAAATATTACTTGTACAAATTTAAAAACAAATTATTAAAACAAAAATAAAATACTTATAAAAACAGTGTATTTGTAAAATTATTAATTTTTTTTGCAGCAAGAAATAGAGTACTTAATTATATTAAAAAAGAGTAAGAAGCAAATACAAATCTAAAATCAAAAGTAATGATAAAGTATTTCTGTTAAAATATGTTGTAAAATATTAATATTAATTTTAATGAAAAGAAAAACACAAAAAAAAAATTGTAACAATAAGTAAATTAAACAAATTGAAATTATTAAATATACTATTACCATTATAAATAAAACAAATTAATAAGAAAGGAAATTGTATTGAAATTGAATGGACTAAAATGAATAATAAAATGAAATGCATATGAATTTTGTTTAAAAATTTACGGACTCGTTTTTATTGGTATAAGTTTGCAAAATCTGACGGTTTTCAGGAAGATTAGTAAGTACAACGGCGGGACTCTGAAAGCCTTTTCGCATATTTTCGACAAAGTTAGTCCTACCCAAAGTCTAAACCAAATTGGGACAACATATTTAGGTGTTAATGAACCAAGCACTCTTCTTTTCTCCTTTGCCTATCTTGCGTCGATTTGAAATTGAATATAATGTTGTACTGTGATATTTGGCAGCACTCCTTTGAATGGACTAAAATGAATAATAAAATGAAATGCAAATGAATTTTGTTTAATAATTTACGGACTCGTTTTTATTGGTATAAGTTTGCAAAATCTGACAGTTTTCAGGAAGATTAGTAGGTACAACGGCGGGACTCTGAAAGCCTTTTCGCATATTTTCGACAAAGTTAGTCCTACCCAAAGTCTAAACCAATTTGGGACAACATATTTAGGTGTTAATGAACCAAGCACTCTTCTTTTCTCCTTTGCCTATCTTGCGTCGATTTGAAATTGAATATAATGTTGTACTGTGATATTTGGCAGCACTCCTTTGAATGGACTAAAATGAATAATAAAATGAAATGCAAATGAATTTTGTTTAAAAATTTACGGACTCGTTTTTGTTGACGGTTTTCTTGAATATTAGTAAGTATCGCGACGGAAATTTGGAAGCCTTCTCGTACATTTTCGACAAAGTATGCAACCAGAAGTTCCGCAACATCAAGAGATCTAAAACTTAGGAGGTCAACTGGTCCTAAATGGGGACTCCAGTCATCACAGAAGCATCACAGGAGCTTTGATGTGATCCTCTACCTGATCCGTCTTGACCTACATATTAAGGATACAGCCATATGCAGCGCAGTCCGACTCAGGGAATCGGGGTGTTGGACCGCTAAGCCATATGATCGCAGTAAGGTCCTTGAGACGATACCATGTGAACTGGTTGCACCTTCGACCGATTACAAAATACCCACGATCAATTTCAGAAAACAATTCTCAGTCCGATTCCCTTCCAGAGAAGAATGGAAGCACGAAAGCTTTATCAAGGACAGCCTGCTAAGGGTTATCAAAACATCATATAGCAACATTGCTATTTTTTCCGACAGTCAAACCGCTATCAAAGCCATTGATGCGATATGTATATTCTCAGCACTGGTAGAGCAATGCCGTTTTGACTCATCTGTGTCTCAGGCCACAGCAATTATGAGGGTAATGAACGCGCAGATGAGCTGACCAGGAGAGGGACGGCCCTAAACGATTCCCTGGCGGAGGCAGTCGACATCCCGCTGCGTTTCGCCAAAGGCTGCATTCACCTTCACTTCCTACACATAAATAATCGCATGTGGAAAAGAAGGTACTTGGCGAATCGAGACCAGATATTGCTAGCAAGCTTAGTATACCTACACTACTACATTTTCTGTAGAAGATGCATGGACACTAACGAGAAAGAATTTCTTCGCGATTTCCTCTGCACATGTTCGGCCCTAGCGAGGCCCAGACTGCTTACTGATTTAAGGATTTCAGGGAGATAGCTCAAATAAAGATTTGAGACCTCTTTCTTTATCTAAACTCTACGGGCTGGGTTTAACCAAAATAAAATCTTAAGCAATCAACACGCTCCTTTTTTTTAAACAGGCTCGCACGAGGTTTGTGGCAACAAAACGGCGCAATTCAGCGCTAATTGGGTTCTCCTTGAAGCACCACTTCACCTGCCTACGTACCTAAGGTTAAGGTTAGGTTTGCGCGCAGGTGAGGTTGAAATAAATCACCACGTTATACTCAGGTCAATACAGACCCGTTGTGATACCCTTAGGGGAGATATGTCTGCCCCTTGCTCATTGGATAACCTTATTATAAGCCACTGTCCACTTTTTACTTCAGATGAACTAGCAAACCATTCAGCAAATTTCTTCAAGATCCTGGAAGAAGTGTCGTCCAAGAAATTTTTATTTAAGGTGGATGAGAGCTGGACAGTGAAAGAGAAAGTGGGTTGTGTCCTCACTTACTTCTTCATCTCCACATTTGTCGGCTTTTTTCATATGGTGCCGCAGGGTATTATGTCCCATGATGACTCCCATCAGGGAAGAAAGGGATCTCCTATCCTTTTGCATAAGCCTGTCGGTCATTCACAAAGTAAGGCCAAATACTTCCTGTGGTTGCAGAAAAGTCCAGGGTGGACGCTTTGTTGTTTGCCTCCTCTAAAGCCTTGATCCCTGCTTCAAGCTTTAGTCTGCAAGGCAGGATGTTTACTGATAAGTCTATTTGATTCGGTCGAGATTCCGAGTCTCTTCTAACTAATTGGTCCGCCGTCTCGTTACCTGGTATGCCCTCATGTCCTTCTCGATACCTTCTCGATATATTGCCCTCAAAGCAGTCTCATGGGAGGCGATTGTCACTGCTAAGACCTCCGCTTGGAAAACACTGCCGTGGTGCGGGAGGCAAACTGAATTGGTTATGCCCAGTGGTTCGCAAAATGTACCTGATCCTACGCCTCCACGTCCATCTTTGATCCGTCTGCGTAGGTAGAGATGGATTGCAAGTCAGGTAGCTTTTGCCTTCGGCATACATACTTTGACTTCGGCCCAAGGTTTCGGGATGTGGACCAGATCCAGGCAGCCATTGAAAATGACAATAAGTCAGGGAAAAGAATGAGTGGCCTGATCAGGAACGCACCTCCATCTCCTTAACGGTCGAGACGTGTGCTGCGGAGTTTGGTCCCCCAACTTCCAAATCCTCCTCATCCTCACTACAAACCCGGAGAGTTATAGCTCTGAAGACATAGATAAACTTGGCTCTCAGCTTCGACAAGACGACGCAGAGACTCCTTATTCACCACGATTAAGGCGCTCCGAGAGCATCCCTTCAGTTCCTCTAGCTTAGCTAACTTCCAATTATGTGCCTGAAGCTGAGGGTTACAGAGCTTATTAATTTTTAGGATGGTGGAGGCAGGAGTTCTAGGCCTTCTAGGGAGACTGCTGAAGACCTCTAGCTGAGCCCGCTTTCAAATTTTGCCTAGTTCGGCCAGGGCTTATCTTAAAGAGATTCGCGGATCTCTGGTCAGAGTAATTCCATCCAGCGTCGCGACCAGTGGGTATAAACCAAGGTGCTCCTGCAGTATTTTGAAGACGTTAGGTGCCTGCCAAGTCTCCACTTCTCAGGAATAACACTTCCCTTAGCGTCGCTCTTGTCGATCATAAGGCTGAAGGGCTTGCGAGATCTCACAGACGCGAAGGAACTGCTACAGTTCACCTTCATTTTTTAGAATCCGCAGAGAATTCCTCCTCCGACCATTGCCCTTTGGAAGTTAATTTCTTGCCAGAGGCGTCAGGGATGGGAGTTCCTGAGACAATCTTTGTTGCTTAAGGCAATGCTTTTTCTTCTGAAGAGAGATCTCGTCCTATGGAGTACTGCCGTAACGCTGTAGAAGTCTAAAGTCCATGCGGCGCTCACGGCAGTGCGGGATATCAGCTGGGAAGGGTCCAAACGGGACAGGGAGGAGCAGAGTTACACGTGACTAATTGGCAAGCACCAGGTTTGGTGTACAAAATCTTTGGTTTCTGCAATTCAGGAGCTGATATAGAAGCGGACACAGGGGCAGATCCGCAGTACACAGATAAAGCTGGCTGATTCGGAGGTCGTCAGGTATCCGACGTTCGAGTCGATGGGTACCCTCTAAATTTCATCATCTAATGCCATAAGTTCTTCCAATCCCAGTGTTATCTCCGAGAATCCTTTTGACAGCACTGACGAATGCATTTTGTCATGCTTGCAGGGCTTGAAATAGGGCCACGTACGGGATTTGGTACGAGGTTCTAGTTCTCATCATCGATTAAGGCAAAATCTTTAACTTTACCACTTATGGGGGGAGACATGTCCACGACTTTAACTTACTTTTTCAGATTCCTAGCGCTGGTGCCGGACCAACTTAACCTCCTTCTCCTTGGGTCGTTTAATTTGCCCGGTTGTTTTCTAAGTGGAGGAATGAAAAAAGGACGTGGATTTTCTCCGTTGGCTTGGGAGTCCTCTGTCCCGAGTGGAAATCTTTCGGATATCTCGATTAACAACTTTCACTGACGTGGGATATGACCACCTCAGTCCAGAAGTTGATCTTACAATGGAATACCCTTCTCCATACGTTCCAAAAGCCTTGTACCCTCTTTGTACAGTAGTCTTGGTCGCAGCTAGCTAAGCAACTGTCCATCATATTCAATCAAAGTGATGCACCCGCCATATAAAGTTAGGCATTGCCTCAGTTAAGAGTAAGGTTCATGCCTTGGATATATCCTTCATTCCGGTCAAAGTATCCCTACCATTTTTTAAGGCTCACACTGAAGTAGACATGTACACATGTAGAAATTCACTTACGCAGCTACACGCAGATTTTTATGTCCTTTAACTCCCTTTTCCCTACACCAATGAATTTAATTAAACACAACAATAACGAGGACAACCGACATTTTTAATTTAAACGTGCCGTTATGTATTTTCCATTTTCCATTTTTTCTCTTTTTTTTTTAATTATCCGGCATTACTTAACTCAGGCAATCTTAACCTGGTATCCTACCTCAATCACCCAGTGTGAGTGCTAAAAGTGCCACAATTTTTCGATGCGTAAAATTGTCCTCCATTACAGTTGTCCATCCTTGCCTCATTAAAATTGTCCGAATTGTCTTTTCGGATCGTCATTTCCATTAAGTGGCTTGGTCCGTCACCGACAGCATTAACAAGGCTCGCCTCATACAATCAAAGTGGGCCAAGTGGATATGGACTTCAGGATGGGCAATGCAAGCAACAGTCATAAATTATGTCAGAAACTGTAACACAAGGAGTCACCACGTACCGAAGGGCTCACTGGACAATAATTTGCACTCGCATTTAATATGCAAAAAAGGACAAATTACCGATTTTTCACCATCACCACTTCCACCTCCACCTCCTTCACCACCGCCACTACCAGAATCTGTAGTAGTAAATACTGCATCTCGTCCATTTCCAATTATCCTTCAACCAATTTCACTCCCTTTGCAGAGGATCCACCGCGCCGCCTCTCTCACTCTCACAGGATATCAGAAGGCTGTTTACTTTATTTATAAATATTTTATTGCCAAAATGATTTGTTGACACCACAGATGCACTCATGCTGAGAGCAAAGTTCTACGGGTGGCACTGGTTGATGGAGTTGGCTCATTCACTATCCGTATCCTTTGGGTGGGTAAAATAAGCAAACATCGCTGGACTATCGGTCGAGGTCAACATATTAAGCGAGCACGTATATTATTGGGTGGACTACATTCAGGATACAGAAGAACTTTCGCAAAAATTATGTGAAACTGCGTAAAAAGGACGACGAACCACATCATGGTCAATAAATAATTAATTATGAGGTTTATAATGTTTTCTCGTATGACTACCCAATTCACTCACTTCATTCGTGTCGGACAGGACACACTGGCGAGAAACATTGTAAATAATTGTTTAACATGAATAATTCGAAATCACAGATGGGATATACGAGTACAGGTAGATTTTTGGATGGTGGGGGCAACAGATGGCGCTCCCTATCTGCGTTATTTGATCGGAAAAACTGGAGGGGTGAGCTTAATCTGGGCAGCAAAATTAATCGGGATCTGTCATATAAAAAAAGGACAGTTAAAGCTGACACCTATAAGGCTCTGAAAGTTGGATTTAAGGGGGACCAAGCCTTTGTTGGCTATTCACCATATCATCGAGGACCGAAAGTAATAAAAGAAAGGCTGGAGAATGGCACTGAAGGCTTAAACAATGACGACAGTTCGGTTTGACGACTTTAGTCATTATTCTCATATAACAGCGATGTAAAGGCCGTGGGTGTGGAATAAGCGCCTAAGCATATTCGGGTGCTACCAAAAATCCATCGGTGGTAAAACGATTACATAGACAGCCAAGCAGCATTTAAGGCCCTGAACTTTGTAGTAATCAAATCGAGGCTTGTGAAACGAGGTATTCAGACCCACTGCGGTGGCCCTCTGATGCCCAGGTATCAGGGCATATGGATATCACAGGAAACAAAAAGGCTGTTAATTTTGCAAGAAAAGGGTCGGCGCAGCATGCAGCTCAATGTCTGGCTTTTGTAGGAATCCCAAAGATGGAGCCACCGGTCGAGCTAACCGACACCAGGTTCATCTGGATATATGGGAAATAGCAAGGGTGCTATGGCCGGTCTTTAGCAAGAAGAGATCTATTTCTCTGCTGGAATTTAGTCCTCATAATAAACGAGTGCCTCGGTGTACAGCCCAAAAACGATTGCAGAAGCTGTAGAGACGAGGACATAATCAGATCTGTTCGACACCTACTGTGTGACTGTCCCGCCAGAAGAATGAAGACACTTAGTAGTTTCTTTTTCTCGGAACTGGGGTTAAGTAATGTTGAGCTGATGAACCCTCTGAAATTCATGCCACTATCTGGGTGATTATATCTTCTTAAATTAGTTTCGTATAAAGGACCCAAATTAGGCGAGCAATTCCTAAGAGAGTCACAAGGCAGCCAAGGTTTTCCGAGTATGCCTTCGCTAATCTACATATGTATGTAGAAGCTCTGCTATACCACCCCTTGATAGTATTGAAGCGATCTATCGTCTAAGGCGGAGCGGTTCGAGTTTTAGACAGATTGGAGATTTGATGGCATTTTGCACTTATCCTACAACCTTTGGCTTAAAAGATGTGCCGTTTTTATGGCCTTAGGTTAGGTTAGGTTTTTTTTTTTATAATTTGCACGCACTCAAGGGGTTATGAATACCCTTTTACATGTTTTCACACGGTGCGGGCGTTGGAAAGATAGATAGAGAGAGAGAGAGAAAGAGATTGGTGTAGTGGTTTGAAACTCAGCTGTATTTGGTTTCACATTAACTCCAGGGGTGGTGTCCAGAATAACTGGGGAGATTTGTTTGTTGTCATTTATATTTTGCCTTCGCTTCTGATTTACAGTATTTTTTTCGCAGTCTACCTGATGTCATAAGCATATCAATCATCAACAGTGCGAACAATTTCTCCAGCCATATGACAAACCTACTGCCAGTGTTATGCCTTCGCAGTAGTGTTGTCATAAACTTTCAGTTATGTAGGAGGGCACCATAACCCTCGCGGTAAGAAATCTAGATCGTTTCACTCATGTAGCCAATTTTCCTAAATCATTATTTTAGCTCAAAGACTCAAATTCTTCTAAGCCATCTAAGAAAAGTTTAGCCTGCTCCAGGCGATTCCCTGCATTCAAAAAGCAGATACGTTTACGCAGACGTGTAGTGCCTACATACATCAGTATTCGCTAAACCTAATTTTATAGCATGCTTCCTCAAAAGCAATGACCAGAGAGCATCATTAATCTCGATCTACTTGATTTGAAAATTTTTCAGATTTTTTTCGACTTAACGCGACGAAGGACTTAGACACCCTATGCTCTTCTATGATAGACCATTTTAGGTCAACCAAGTTGAAAATTATTTTGAGAATAAGTCTCCTAGCCACACGCATTGAGGGTTTAAAGCCTCTAATCATGTCAATATGTGGGAACTCAGCTAATTTTTTGGCCACTACGTCAGAACTTTCGTTACCCTCTACATAGCAATGCCTAGTTAGCCAACATAATCTGACATGGGTTCGCGTTCGCAGTGCCCGAAGCATTGTGCAACAGTTCCTAACTTTTTCAGATTTTGATTCTACTGGGCGTCACTCATTGAAGGATTCAAGAACTGTTTTATTATGAACATGGTCTCCAAATATCTTAGACAAAGGCCCAAGAAGTAGATTGTCTTTACAATCGTTTGGACTACCTCTTGTAGTCCAGTCTATTTCTGACTTCAATAGCATTCCAGCTTTCGGTATAAATGCCAAACGAACGCTTCTTCAAATTTTTGGGACGGGCGCCATTCAATAGAATGCAGCTTCCAATATTCGCCACTCACTAAAAGATTTGCGATTTTTGCAGCATTTTAGTCTAACCCATGGAGGCAAATTTGGTTAAATGTTTGCTTGGAAGCTGTTAGTAAACGAAGAAATATTTTCCTAGGTTATACATACCTTGAAACATCGGCAGGTCTTCATGGTAGTTCCTGCCATATTGTGAAGTAAATGTTTATTATGAGCTTTAAGCATTCTCTAGCAGACTTCATACAAGTTCCGCCCCTCTTTGGATGGAATATGAGTTATCATGTTCTTTCAAAAACCGAGATCCTCGAAGCTCAGCCTCGATACTTTCAAAGGATTAATTGTAATTGGTTTAGGTTCATGTCTTGGTTTAGTGATGGCATTTTTCGGAAAACTCTCAAAAGGTTGCCAGAATTTTTGTTGCTATTTAAGATCACCATAACCAACCTCTTAGCTCGGTATAAGTCTTCATTCCTCGAAGGAGCAAGGATTACCTCTCTGTAGTCTTAACCAAGCCTACAATAGACGAGTACGTGACCTTTTCAAGTGATAGGATTCGATCCGATGCCTTTTTTAGGACGAGTCTCTCTTCTGAACTTTGAGTTGACAAAAATGTCTTCCAATCTACTTTTTGTGGTTTCTAGAAGGTTTAGAAATATCAACCATAAAAGTCATACTGAAACCTTAAGACTTTCTGATTCGCATGTGTCGGCATCGGCGAAGCATAACAATAACATCTGCCGTCCAATGACAACAGATAAAAATACAAATACTTGGCGCAACAGACCGAATTGGTCCAGACCCTAGCTTCTCGCAACCATTCGTGCTGTGCGTGTTATCTTTTTTCACACAAATGGAAGGGACCTACAGCTTAGAGCAATATCCGAAAGGCAAATTGAGAAGCTTTCTCTTGACAGTTATTACTCTCGGACGTTTGTCAGGCATTCGCGAGAGGTGGGGCCGTGAAAAAACTTTTTGGTGTTTTCTGGAATTCGAACGTCGAACCTCTCGCTCAGCGATCCAACCCACTAACCACTTGAGCCACGGCGCCAATGACCACAGATGTCGCTACCTAAATTTCCCCAATATACCAACAGAGGGAGCTGCCATGGAATAAAAGAAAGATTCTGACCGGGCAACCAATGACGTGAGAGTTTCTATTTTGAGATCAGGTCTCTTCTTCACCGACTATCAAGGACAGCGAACGCATTCTATTTTCAACGGCAATAAGTACAATTTTGAAATGCCAGGACACCTTTTCAAGTTCCTGATAAGTAAAGTTTTACAGTGAACTTGCACAATTTCCTTAAATTCCAGCAGCGTTTCTTCTAGTTTCTAAAAGGCTCAAAAGTTTCTACCGATTCAAGACCTGATACTACAAAAAAGTAAGAAAGTGCAGTCATAATAAGGGCCCACCTGACATATTTGATCCATTATTTGACATGCCATCTAAATTACCTCGCACAAGCAACCACTTCAAAACCCCTTTAAGGCAACCTTCCACAAAATTATACCGACTGACCTCAGTTGTATCATAATTTCCACTGAGAATCCATGTGAATTTTCTTATTAACCTACTGTCCCAGTTTTCCATAATTGCACATTGACCATAAAATTACCAGCTGTTCAGTGTGTTCAGCACCGTCACTTCCCACAAAGGACATAAAAGGACGACATACTCGTACACAAGCCAATGGCAACCCTCATTATTATCATCACCGTCATCATCCTCGTCGCTGTCGTCGTCCATGCATGCAATCAGCAACCCAATCACCAGCCACTGTCAGTTCCAAGTACAGAATAAACTGTCAGATTGGGATTCAACGGAGTTCCGAACCCTCCCGCGAAAGCCCACGAATTGCAATTGCGCCATCGATTTGCGTCAAAGAGTTGCCATCACCACCCTAACCGCTGCCATATATTCTGGCGCATAAAACAGCGCCCTGGGGGATTCGTACACTTGCATGAGGTTAAAACACACGCCGATAATAAAGTAAATTTAACATTTATTGCAATACATCTGAGGGAAATTATTAATGTGCAGATTGCATGGGCGACTTGTGTAACCACCCTCCCACCCGCCGAATTCAATTCAAATGGAGAAATTTATTAATTTCCAACTGATTACAGTTAAAATCGCTGGTTGGCATCCGCCTGAAGCGGCGGCCAGACGCCGAGGATAATTGGAAAAGTTTATTTCATACAGTGTTGCATGGAGTGTGTTGGTAGGGAGGATGTAATGGGTGGTGGGGTGCTTTATGAAAGCTTGCTTGTGAGTGTGAATGAGTGTAGGTAGAGGAAGGTAACATGAATAAATTGCACTCGATGTGATTTCAAACTGTGGCAGACGACAAGGCACCATAAATATTATTTGTGAGAAGGGGGTCTGGGAATGGGACTTTCTGGTCTTCTCTCGTGAGAGAGAGATAACCTTCCATCCTCACCGATCCCGGGCACACTGTTTTGAGCTGTCAAAACCCAGAGCTCTGTCATTAACCATAGCTATCAGTAAAGGTTCACATATATTATCTCGAAAGAGAGGTAATCACCCGACGTACCACAATAGAATCAGGGAAGAAGTTGTAGACCTTCCCTCAATGAGTTATAACGAAGAAATTGTTGTAGAAGATTGGAGAGTGTCGCACCTAAAAACTCCTTTTCAGACCATTTTAGGATCCTCTTCACAGTCAACATCAATCCCACGATACAGAAGAAGGAAGGAATAGAAAATGGATGACGATCAGTCCAATCAATCCATTGACTCCAATGAACAAAGCCTTTAACAAATTCTGTCCCATTTCTCGCAATCGAAAGTCCATCAAAGCAACTTGGTGGACAAACGAACTTAAAAAGCGTAGAACAGAGGTTAGAAAACTGCACAACAAGGCTACGCAAAGTAAAACAGAGGAAGACCAAACTACACCAATACACAAGAGACCTGAGAATAGCTAAAAGAGAATCCTGGAACAGGTTCTGTCAATCCATCGAGAACACGATCGGAAAATCCTTTCCAAAGATCCAGTGGCCCCCGGATGCATTAAGCGTTCTATCGATTTTGAAGAAAACACAGACGATATTATCACAGAGCACAAAATAGGAACCGGAGCAGGAGGGACTCATACAAACTTCCAAATGAATGCAGTGTCTATCAAGCTGAGATCTTTGCCATCTACAAAGCATTATGGACACAACACAAAGGAACCAATTCCATCTCGGATTACAATTTTCGTGGACAGTCAGGCAACTATCAAGGCACTGGATAGTGAGACAATAAGATCTAGGACAGTTTGTAAATGACGCAAAATCTTGAATATACTTAGCAACATCCACGTGGTCAATCTCTGCTAGGTTCCTGGACATAGCGAACGAAGAAGGGAACGAGATAGCAGGTGAACTAGCCAGGAAAGGATCAGCACTAGGTACGGAACATACCCACGCACAGATGGACATTCCTATTGGAAAGAATAAAGATCAGAACCGGGGTACAAACCAACACCGCTTGGTCATCAAGGGGAGACTGTGTGATTACCCGAAGCCTACGGCCTCAACTAAACGAGAGAAGAAGAGAAGAACGGGGGCATAAACTCCCCGGACTTCTGCAGGAGGTGTCAAGATGAGGAAGAGGCAGAGACCATCAAGCACTTGCTTTGCGAATGCCCAAATCTCCAAAACAGTCGCCTCCTACATATGGGGAACGGATCCTTTGGAGAACTGGACGAATTGGCACAAGCACCGCTGATGGGGGTAATAAGATTCATAAGGAATACACGCTGGTTCGAGCAAGAACTGGCTAACCGATATAATGTTAGGTGTGGTAACGCAACCTAAGGGGTATCACAATGGCCCAATAGGCCCCCGTGCAAGCACCTTTTTGGTGCACATAAAGTTGCATAAGAGTTCAGGCATTATTACTATTAACAGAAGTCTTCATTATTCTCACGTGTAATGGAGAGAGATTCTTCTAGCTCTGCAGTTGGCCATATTCGTATAGCACCCATAGTTCCTACACAGGGTGTAAGTTTAATTAATTTTCCTTAAAAGGCAATTGAAAGGTAGGTGACAATGGTAAGATACATACATGTGTTCATCGAATTCCCCATTTCTTTCCGAAAAGCCTGAAACATACCCCGATAATTTTGTTTAAACCATTTTCCATTCGTTAAGGACGTGACCGAAATTCAGACCTATTTTGATCGCTTCAGAGTTGCCCAAATAAATTCAATGAGACGATTGTGGACAACTTTTTATGATACTTAAGAGTTTACCAATTTTGGTAGCAACCGCAATTGATCTTCTGGAATGGAGACCATCCTCCATCCCTCTCGAATTGTCTTAACCACGATTGAACTTTGTTGGAGGTTTCTGCTGTCTGCATGTGCACTCAGAACTTCTGATCCATTGTACTAACCATGTAGACACCTTAGATTCTTTTTTTCCGGCTCTTAGAGAAAGACGAGAATGGGCTTTAGAGATCAGCACTAACCACGTCCTCAAGGATTTGCTACCTACATACTTACTTACTTACTCAGGTGGCGCTACAGCTCGGAGTGAACCTGGGTTTCAACCAATAAACTTCCCAAGTTAAGCCTTGGTACCTTGGCAACTGTCTCCAATGGCGCACTTTAAATTGGTTGAGTTCCCCTTCTACTTTTACAAGCCACCTTCAACGAGATCGTCCTCTACTGCGTTGTCTCCCCTCGATTCGAAGACTCTACGGGCCGGAGTAGTGTCTTCCATTCGCTCTTCATGTCCTTTATGTCATGTTAGGTCGATCTCGCTGTACAGCTCATAAATATCATCGTTTTATTTCATTTGCTCCAGAGGCCGTCAACGCAAACGGGACCGAATATCTTAGGAAGATTTTTTCTCTCGAAACATCCGAGGATATATTCATCCAATTTCGACAATCAGGGATGATCAAGGTCTTGTATAGAGTCTCCTTAGTTTCAGAATAAGGTCCTACTACTCAATTGCTTTCGCAGCCTGTTGCAGGCAACGGCCGGAAAAAGAAGAAAAGTGTCGCGATGTATCGCAAGCAGCGAGCTTGGTTGTGTCGCTTAAACCCGACACATTGAGGTGCTTGGCATAAGCAAAGTGGTCAGTAAGGACGCCCAAAACTCATCTGCAGTCCATTTTCTTGACGGACAGAAGAAAAGCCGTGGATATTTCGTTGATATTATGCCGAATATACTTAGTTTGTCTGCATCCAGGAGAGCCATGTCAGCAACTATTGTGCTCGCGAGAAACCCTGTCGTCGATAGAACTACTAATCACAAATGCAGGCAAGTCCAGCGCTGTTTCTGAGCCTTGTGTTGCAAGTTCGCAGAAGATCTCGCTTCCCTGAATTCCAGTGTGACCTGGCACCCAGACAGGACGCAAAGATCTAAGTCTTTCGAACAGATTCAGAAGGATCTTGGGTTCATTTACGATTTTGGAAGGATTAAACAGCATTTCGAGTACAGTTTGGCTATCGGTGCAGGTACTTCTCTGCTATAAAGAACATGACCATTAGGATTGCGTAGATCTCCGCTTGGAAGACTGACGTATACTGAGAGTCGACTTAAATGTTCTCGCTCTCCACAAAGACACTAGCACGGGGTCACTGTCTAGATTTAGTGCCATCCATGAGGATACAATGGCATTCTTTACTCGGCTCAAAGTCTGGCCAAGACCATTCCAGTGCCAAAAGAAAGTGTATTGTATAATTGTGTCATATCCATTGGACTCGGGTCGCGCAAAGTCATCAAAGTTTCAGTGCGAAGAGTTCCAAAAGTTTCATCTGCTTTCGGTGTGCAGTCCATGTCCAAGGCATCTAGTGTAGAACGAGATGTGCTAGGAAAGGAGTTTAGCAAAAGAAGCAGTGACGCACATACGAGAAACCATCAAACAGCCATATGTATACGAGAATCAGTCTTATCTAAGCAGTATACGTATGGATCGCCCTTTTCGGCGAAAACCCCTTTATCTTTCCAAATGCATCTTTCCATTCCCAGAAGGCTGACAGCACTTTTGTGGTTTTCGACTCAACATCCTTTGACAGAGAAATTTGCAGTAAGCAGAGAGATTAGTACCATACGCCATCAAAATGAGACAAAGTGCCACCTTATGGGCAGCCTCTGCTCACCCCTGCTATGACTCATGTCTTATCTCGCTCATGCTATCCAAAGTCGAGTTATCAAAAGCACCCTTAAATCGACGAAAATGTCAATCAGGCGCGTCTTGAATCCTTCCAACAAGTTTTTGGAGTGATGTCCCGCGTTATTAAGCATGTTGCATCATCGGAGGTTATACCTTTGAGGAGTTACCTTGCGCACATGCAGTTGAACTAGTCTCTTCATGCTTTTAAATGGGATGACTGAAGCTCTCGGCTGGCTGATAATAATCGTCCTTTCAACATTTGGTATGAAAACCAGACTACATGCTAAGCAAGAACTCAATACCAAGCGACTTGAAGCCATCGAAGTATGTGATAGCATTTGTCAACCCGCGGGATGTAGTGTACCAACTGCACTGGGACACTCTAAGACACTCATTGTCATTGCCACTTTCCATGTGATGTGTAAGGATACAAATACTAGATATTGCCTTAAGAAAATACCAAAAATCATGACCACACCGAAACCCTTTTTACTTATTTAAGGGAAGCACAAAAACGTACTACCGCTACCAAAAGGACACTGTCGAAGCAACCTTTTAATTGATGTAAATGTTCTCTCATTACACGATGCAACACATTTTTGTACAAAATATCGATTCTCCCTCGGCTATCCACAATTAACTGTTCATGTTGTTGCTATTAAATAACAATAACTGGACAATCTCCATTAAAAAATATAAATTTTCACCCCTCACGCCGACCACGCCAATCGACGAGGATGAGCAAGTTAATAAAAAAAAAAAGAAAAAGAAGAAAAATTAAGGAAACCCGAACATTGTGTCCCTCCACACAATCAACCCAATTCATTGGATATATTGTTACTACTCGTACTCGTGTATGTATGCAAAAATATCCTTCAAACATCATACACGATACAGTACGGTGCTGCACTGACAATGGCGAGCTCTGGTCATGTTTTATGGTTATTTATGTCTGTCCATTATTAACACGAAAATATTTCCACAGAATAAGGATAAAATTTATTGAGTATTAAATATCTGCGTGTTTGCCTTGTTCACTGCAACAAGAGAGATTTTATTCGCCAAAAACCAACCAACCAGCCAGCCAGCCAGCCAAACCCACCCACCGCTGCTGCTGCTTCACATTTCACAAGTACTACCCAGCTCGGGATAAGTTATCAAATTTTTGTAAAAAAAAAAAAAACGATATCCACAGCTCGCCCTCGATATATGAAACAAGAGTGGAACAAGAGTAAAAGGATTTTTTGGCAGGACCCTCCTCGACGTCGATCATAAATTTTAATCTGAGATGAAAGCGCGAAAGAGATACGCTCGCTATTCACTGGTTGGTATCTGATATCCTGTGATATCCTGATAATGGGGTCTCAAGCATATCCAGCAAAGTTAGCGGGGGTAGCCATGATGAAAGTGGATTTTTCAAAAACAGCACCAGATTAACAGCATAAAGGACCAAGTGGCGAAATATTTTTTAATTTGTATTTTAAATTGTCGAGGATAATAAATATACGAAGGAGGTAGTAAGGACGATGCTGATGAACATGATGACGGGGTGTTGGTAATGGTATTGGAGTATTATGTATTTAAGGAACAAGTTCAATTAATTTTAGTGAATAATGAGCTCCAGGATATGCCCGTATAGTGTTTGAGCTAAACGGTGCGCAAGCAGATAATCTGTTTTTGGTGGATTTAAAGGCCAACGCTGTACACAGTTTAATCACTTTGTATTTGGGGCAACACGGATTTTTGTTGGACTATGTTGTAGGATGAGAAAATGTATTAAGTCCTGTATTCCGGGCTAAGAGATTAAGGATATGACAATGGATTGCTAGAAAATGGTACGGAAAACTATGAACACTTATTTTATGGCGTTTATTTGAAGACATTTTCTAGAGCTTTGTTTGGGAAGCTCTAGAGAAGTTGCCGAAAATCTTTATTAAAAATGTGTGATGAGGCTTGTTTCAGTTTGCAAAATCTTATCCTACAGGATACGCACGCGAAAATTGGTAGGCTAAATCAAGTAAAGGCTCAAGAGAGGTACTTAAAAAATTTTGCCCAGCTTAGGCTTATTTAAGTTAGGCTGGAGGCGAGGAGCCCATCGACATCGTTGGTTATTTATTTTTTTTTCCAAAATATTCTCGAGAGTTTAACTTCAAAATTCTTTTGAAGTATAACGAATGACAAGGAAAATCCAGAGATTGCTGCGACTAGAAAAAAAAGTTGCTGTGAATGACAGCCCGAACCCAATGCACGGTAACTGTGGCGTAGCAGTGGCATAGTACGAGTTGTCAAAATTCGCCCACAATGGTGTAGCGCGGTATGTCAAATTAATTGACACTCAGCTGATTGAAATTGTTTAGTTAGTACCCATATTGTCAAAAACATTTTTTTCCTTTTTCTATTAAACATTTGGGTGGCACAAATTCCACAATATTTCCCTTTTTTACGGATTATACAAATCTCTCAAAATGTTCGTCTTCCTTTTCTTTGTTTTAAGCGAGCTGTCAATTCGTTCCGTCGAAGAATACACCACAAAAACATCATATAGAGAACCAGCGCATACACAGCAAAAAAGTTACGCATGCCATCTCTTCAACAGTCGTCAATTTCTATGACTGTCATTTGCAGCGCTGCAAAAGTTACAAGTAAACCAACTTCGTACTACACTACTGCTACTGTTACGCCACAGCTAGGTACCTTATTGTGGGCGCTCTATTAAGTTTCCATACATTTCAACTCTTTGACAGCTCGTACTACGATACTGCTACGCCACAGCTACCTCCATTGTGTTCGGGCAGTGAAATGTCAAAATTTGCGAATATTCGCTCGTTCGTATTCGCCGCTGAGCTGTGAATTGCCGTTAAGTCCTTCTGTTTGCTTGATGAAATTAAGGTTCCCCGCTACAGATTTGGAGTGCTTTACCATTTTAATAGAATGTACTGTCAGCGAATCCTTTCGGACCAATGATTTTTCAAACTATTGCTCTTTCAGGTTTTGCTCCTTCCTAAATGTCACCGGACCTGCCACAATAACTGCTGAGTTTCATTTGATCTATCTAACCAGATAAACCACATTCCGATGAGTCGACACTTGAGGAGCTCTATTTCTGGCATCCGAAACAAGCGTCGAGCCAATATCAGATTGGAACGGGACCACTATCTAATGGTACCTTGAATACACTTTCGTACTGCATGCGTTAGGTTAGGTTAGGTAGATGGGTCCCACGCAGATAAGGATATAAATCATAGGAAGTTCTTCAGTTTGGTTTTCTTCAACGCCTCCAATTCCATGAAAAAGTGACTACCAAAAGTTCTTTTTTTCTTCTACTGGCAAGGACAGGACATTCACCTAGGAGATGACGAACAGACTTAATCTCTTCTTCGTCGTTACAACTTCTGCAGTAATCGTTGTGTATAACCCCTCGGCGATCCACGTGAGTACCCATAGCACAGTGCCTCGGAATGATGCCATAGGCGACTCGTGTGATATTATTACGATTTAGTTTAACTACTAAAAGGGATCTCTTGTTGTCATAGACTGGCCATTATTACGTGCATATGTATTTAAGAGAACCTAGTACTTGTTAGGCTTACCGCTGGCTTCATCGTTGATAAACTTTTTAAAGGAAAGGAGAGTTCTTACAAACGGAAGATCCCGTGAAATATGCAACGCTGATCCCTTCCTTGCAAGTTCGTCTGCTCTTTCATTTCCTCCAATATCCTTATGGCCTTCTACCCAGCATAGGGTCACCATATTGGCTCTCAATACCTCATTCACATGTCCTCTGCAGGTATTTACTATGTAGTCTTGATCTTAATATCGCGGAGTCTAAGGCCTTAACGGCTGCCTGACTGACAATCTTTCTACACCGTAATTACCTTGCCGACGATATTGTTTTCTAGGTTGTGATCTCGGCTTGGAAAACTCTACAAAACAAAAAGTGCAAATACTTGGCGCAATATACCGTATACGGTCCAGGGCCTAGCTTCTCGTGACCATTCATGTTGTACGTGTTATATTTTACACACATGAAAGGGACGTACTGTTTAGAGCCACATCTGAAATCCTTTTTTTAGAAGCTTGACTATAGTCGTTGTTAATTCTGAGAAAGTGTTTCCCTCCCTGAGTTCCAGCTGCACTGTATACCGCAGGTCCTGTACCTACGTCCATTTTGGAGCCGTCTGTGTAGGAAGCTAGCTCTTCTTTGGCTGTGACTTTAAACATCTGGACTTAAGGCAGGGTTGTTCTTGGTTTTATGCTGAAGGCACTTGGGAGAAGACCCCTAGTTACTTACGTCTGACACATGTCTTTCCGACTTCTCGGGCATTTCGCCCAGAAGAAGGCGATAACCCAGGGAAGACATCCGTTAGTAGCATTCATAGCAACATCCATTCTATACCCAAGTCTAATGCCGCCAGACTTCGGAGTACTGTAGTGCCGCCACAACTCAGCGACGTGGAAGCGGAACAACTCACAGTTCTGAACACTCAAGAGAGGACAACCACTGTTTTTTAAGCACAGCAGCAATAGTTTTGTTATCCGTCAGCATGTCAGTTACATGAACTTTCCTAACACCATCTGCAGGTGGGGCTTTACTCCGACCAAAAATTGTTTCCAATTTTCACACAGAATCTCCAACACTCACTTTAGAAAGGTGTTCATGCATAAAATGATTCATTTTCTTCCATATGCGCTTGACACTACGTATCCGTCAATATTTCAAGTGCGTTAAGGGCCCGACCCATTGAATCCGTCGACGTCCTTCCGTTGAAGGTTAGCGTTGACGTTCACCGTCCCAAAAATCCGTCGCATACCTACGTTGACAGATGACAGCAAATGACCGTTTCTCAATACTCTCTCCATAATATGGAGTCCATATCTCAATGCTTCCACCAATGAATATGTTTACTCTCAATTTGTGAAGGCGTGACCTTCATTATGCGAATGTGTGAACTGTCAACGCATCATCGGACTAAAAAAGTAGAACGTAAACCTACTTTGTCCCTCGAACTTTATACATCCGTTGGTTATGGGTCACCTTCCATAAGAAAGTGTGTATTCTATTTAGGTGTCAGTTAAAAACGACGCAACAACGGATCGACAGATTCTATGGGTCGGGGCCTTTAGTGCTGCCAGCATCAAAAAGCAAGCACTTCAAAACGAAACCTAAAGACGGCTCACCTTTCATACCTCGTATAACAAAAAGGTTCTGAGAAGCATGACCTAAGGTTGTTTCCTTAAAATGCTTATACCACAGGGAAACAGCATTGAGAATGCATTCTTTCAAGGGTTGGCATCACTTTTCGACATTAACATTCCATGTGACAGGCTTGGGAATGTAGACTTGGTCTTAAGATGATGAAAACCTTCAACAATTTCGACATAATCAGATATTCTCACATCGATCTGAGGATCTCGGATCCTGCATTCGGCTAATAAAATTTTAAAATTATGAACATCAAATGAGCTACTGAAGTCCTAACTCCTTTTAAATCTATCTCCCTAACACGTTGCTACTTTTTTTTTAAAAAAAAACGCAATTTTCCGACCCTGATGCTCTCTGTAATGATCTACTAATTGAAGGTAATTTTTCCAATTACAAGGTAAGCCACTTACTTCACCTGACTACAGTCCACCAAATTATTCCACCAAAAGTTTGTTAAAAATGGTTTTAATTATTCCTCCTGCTGTTTAAAGTAATTTAACTTTCATTCTAAAAAGTATTAAATTTCGCTGTTGATTAAGAGTTTCCGCGAAATGCCTAAAAGAGTACGTCATCGAATGTCTAGGAAAATAACAAAGAGCTACCATGCAGTGAGGGGAAAAAAAAAAGAAAAAACTGCAAGGATAATGAAAATGAACAAAAAAAAAAAAAAAAAAAAACCATTAAAAGAAAAAATGCCTGAAATTGCTCGACTAATTCTTTGCGAGCCTTTGTGATGATTTAATTTTGAAGCCTGCTTAACGCAACCGCCCATGATGGTCTTTTATTTCACCCCCTCACTGTGCCCAACGTCATCCATTTTTTCTCCTTCCGGCTTTTTGATTACAAATGAAACCTTTTTTCAATGCTAACGATGATGATGATGCTGATGACAAGGAGCCGGACAACCACAACGAGACGATAAAATTATTGTTTCACTGACTTCGCGCCATATTGGATACAACGGTATCGTAAATTTAATTAGGCAGAAAGCTGGCAGTCACCAAGGACGACAAATTTCTTCTGCCCTTAGACTGCGTTTCTTGTTGCATATGCTTATAGAAAAACTGGCCAACGAAGGGAGAAAATTAAAAAGGAAATCATAATAAACAAAAAAAAAAAGAAGCAAACAGATCCTTTCTCCAATTTTCTTACATCCATACTGAAGGCATTGGTCCTTTCCTTTGTTGACAGACATTTTGCCGGCAACAAGCCGAAAGGTACATTGCACCGCCATCATCGTCGTCCAGAGCAAAAGAACTGGCAAATGTCAACCAAAGCGTAAATAAAATAATAATAGCATCCTGTGCGAGAGGTGAAAAGGAGAATACAAGAAGAAAAAAACCCGAACAAGACTACTAAACCGGAAGAGACATTGCAAAGGGAATTATGAGGATGAGAAGCATAACTTCTCCAAGGAATCCTGTAAAGCGTTCTTTAAAGCACTTTTTTTTTACGAGTATTTTTGTGTTCTCCTTTTACTTGTTTTTAAAGGAAGTGCACTTAGGGTAACAGGAAACTGAGATAAACAGGAAAAAGAATGAGCTAGGAGTTTCCTTTAGATGCCACCGATTTGTTGCCTCATCCAATGAAGGAGGGACGATAATGCCTTGAATGTCCTTCTCTGTTGCTTTAAATGCAATATTTCTAGATGCCAACTAGCACCGAATAACAAAGTAATAAAATTTACGACAAAGACGTGAAATTGAATTTGATCGGTTGAAAAACCTGTTATACTGTTGTATCCTGTTTACGTGTATTTAAAGGATTTTCATATCGGGTGAGGTATAAATTTAATAAAAAATGTGGCGCTCAAGCTGAGTGGAATACGGAGTACCTACTTCGGGGGATATTATAATATTGGCTGTGCTTTTAGATGGGTTATTTGAAGATAACACTTTGCTTTGTGATGAAAGATCAAAGACGTTGGAATGTCCTTTCAAAGCTAACTTTTTAAAAAAGAAAAGCATTGATTAATGTAACATCTTTAGACGAACTCTAAGATCCTCTAATTCATACATTAAAATGCTAAATAAGGAATCTGCAACTCGTGATCTTCTTCTAAGCTTATCTAGCTTAGGACATGCACGTTTCCGGATATTAAGCACGTTGTGGAGTAGGTCGAGCTGATGGCAGAGTCTGGATTTTAAGCGCGTACTATGGCTGACCTAGTCGATGGGATGATTATGGTAGAATTCCCAATTCTGGCAAGCTCGTCACTCTTGCAGTATCTCGAAATATCTTTATAGTCTGGCACCGAGCCAATATGAATGTTGAATCTTCATCAGGAAGGAGCGGAAATGTAGAGCAATGGCCTGACTGTCAGTCAATATGCTTATCATCTGCCCTGGCACTCTGGTCTGACATAGAGGCCTATCAAAACCGCCTCAACCTCATCAACTTGAGTTCCATTGAGAAACGCAGAGATGTTGCAAACATTCTTTTCATTCGTCGACTTCTCTGAGGCTCGATCGATTGCGCATCTCTTTACAACTCAATTTTCTTTAACACTCACCCAAGTAACGTACGATGCCCTTGGTTGTTCTATCTACCGGCACATCGAACCATATATGGCTTCAATGAACCAATCACTCGTAAGGTTAACTCAAACCTCAGCCATTTCGAATTTAATCGCAGCACTCTCAGCCTCAAACTTGATGTCCTCAACCATTCTCCTTAGCTTTGGGAATGGCACCAGCAAACGAGAGAGAGGAGTACATATTGAACTACATATATCCAGGCGAAGTCTACAGTTCTAGTTAGTGAACATCTTAAATGAACTCAGGTCAGTAAGAAGTAACTATTCTGTCCTACAGGATTAACCCAAGATCCAAATCTTATCAAAACTAAGTTCGCCAATACTACCCGGATATACGCACATGCCCCCACAGAGAGAAAGCCAACTAACAGTTTACTGGGATAACTCTAATGAAATGCATACATACCTATCGTCCCATGACTAAGAAGTCTAGTCTGGGAAGTATAGAAAGAACGCTGCACCTTGCTTAAAACAAAATCCTTAACACAAAAACCTCCCAACGCAGATTCAAGCTGAAGGATTTACAAGTTGTTTTCGAAGTACTCAGCATTTATTTTCCCCCTTTTCTAGTTCAATGTACCTCCATAAATCCTTTGCGCGCCGTCAAGAGCAAAACGAAAACGAGAAAAAAACATTTCACTATCGCTCCCACTTCCACTGCCAAACAACACCCACCATCGCCACATTGTGTCGTACGCAAAAACTGCAATAAATCACATTTGTCCCCATTCAAGAAGCAACAATGACATATCGTCCAATAATTATTTTCAAATTCTCTTCCACTTCCATCCGCCGCCCACCTCCGCACAAACAATAATAAAAAAAAAAATAGCTCCTACACTCAAATTAAACCTCCATTGACAAGTTTCCGGTCTTAGAGGACGACATACTCAAGTTTGTGATTACCGCCAAGATCCGGCGGCACCAAAGCAACACCACTTGGGGGCGTTAGTTGGCACCAATAGCAGCGGATGTGCCAACTTAAAATGTGGCCAAAACGGCAGATGTGGTATAAACTCACCATTCATAGACTATGACCGCGGCGTCTATTGAATGAGATTGTATATGGCCGAGTTCTAGCGTGAGTGTGGGTGCACGTTTGCCGAACGCATTGAAAGCAAGGATTAAATTAATTGCGAACGTTAAAACAGCGGAAGCGAAGGTACTTTGCCTTGGCTTCCAATTTTGTTTTCCCAGTCAACCTCATATCGTGAATTTTCCGGTAAATTTGTTGTCGCAAGGTGCTAGGAACAGTACTTGATGTTGGCGATGGTGGATTAAAAATCAATTTTCACCCTCTCTCGTGTGCGTACGTCGAGACGTCGACGTTCCATCCATAAGGGCGAAGCCATAACAATTTGCTAACTGGCAAAACTATCGTCGTAAGGATAACGAGCGACGAAAGTAAAAGTCTTGCAAGCAGGAAGTTTACCTTCTCCTTCTGGGTTTGTTTCGAATTCGTCTGTCGAACAAATTGGGCGACCGGAATTTCCCGGATATTTCATTTATTGATGCGCACACACATATACTCGTACGCCCGCAATTGTTTACCGATGGTTCATTCAGTTTATTCAGCTCATTGAGAGAAATTCATGACTTCGTAAGGATAACTTTTATTTTATTTCGTAATAAATATTTTTCGAGCAACGGGATAGGTATGCCAAAACGTCCCCAAAATAAGTTAACAAATCTTATGAAATGGCGTCTTCATAATTGTTGTCTGGCTTTTACTTTTCCTGCTTTGGTAATGTGATGTTAATATCCTCTTCCGGTTCGTATTCCGTAGCAATGTCGTCTTCTTCATCTTCTTCTTCTTCTTCATTGCGGATATCCTGATCCGTTTCACGCTTAACGATGAAATTTGATTTTGGTGCAGTTGTGGTGGAATTTTTTGGTTTTATTAGAGGTTTTGCTGGATTGGCGGGTTTTTTACCACGTGGATTTTTACTGGACACATCAATTCCTGGAGAAAGGATAAAAACAGGATGTTTTAAACAAACAAAAAAAAACAAAAGGAGAAAATTCAATGTAATGCACGGAACTTACCATGGCGACGTTTCATGTGTTTGTTGTAGTTTGGCCAATTTGTGAAATGATGATTGCAATCTATGCAGGAGTAGGGTCTTGTACCGGTGTGAACATTGTGATGAGTCTGCGGAAAGATGCATACATATGTATATAGTTAAACGTGATTTAAAATGTGTTTTGTAAGGACTGGCATTTGCGGATTTTGTCTGATTTGTCTGATTGCATAGTATCAGTGCTGTACGTGCAGAGGACTGCTACAAGAAGTAAAGGTCGTTCTAGGGAGAATCGAGAGACTGGAGCACAAAAGATGCTGATGATCTACAAATGAGGGTGGAAATCTTGCCATAGAGTCACAGTCAGTGCTGAGAATATTTATTATTCTTTACAGTCTGTTTAATGACGATGATGACCACCATTCACGATCATAGGTAAAACTTTCGTCTTCCTGACCAAAAAGAAGTGAGGATTGTTAAGATACAAAATCAAGTCCAACAAGGCTGTTGGCCTTAACAGCTTTCTCACCGAGTTACGTAAAGTGGATATGGTGGTGGATATGGTCTGATAGAGACCAACTCATTTCAACAACTTAGCTACTTACCCGATCCGTAAAAAAGGTGACCCTTTAACTAGGTCAATTTCGGAGGAATCAATCTCCTCAGTGTCGGTATTAGGTCAGTAAAGTTAACGATCGACCAAATTTTTACATTTAGGAAGATCCTGGAAAACGCGCAAGATATTAGATTAAAAGACGCCAATTCAAAGCCGTTTAGGGCAGCACTGATATAGACAGATGCACTCGACCGTCTGATAGGATGACGATGGAGAATGCTCGCTAGTTCATCAAAGTTAGTAATGAACTAACTGAATCCTTTGATGTCAAAAGAGGATTTAAACTCGGTAAGGTACTATCATGAGACTTCTTCAACATTAGCATTGAAAAGTAGGTCTTATGTCTTGCACAAACTATCGAGACACACATATCTCTGTTAAATTTCGCATAGGATATGTAGGATCCTCAGGATATTTAATGTTAGTCGATTCAATTGATTCGTAGTCTTGGTACTTATCACCGTACTGGAAGCTGCTGCAAAGTCGATTTGTGGTATCTATCGTGATATCGTGTGGGGTAGACTTGCCAACTAATTGTGCTATTAAGGTCTCTAAGTAAAATTGATCGGGACAAGGTCTGCAAGATCCGTCCATGACGCCGTAAAAGTCCTCGTCGATTTAGGCGTGAGCACATATTAGACCGACGGGCGTTGTAAAACGAAACTCCGATGCGGATCCCAGCCAAGAGTTCGCTTATTGGTTTGAAATCATTGACTCTTGACCTGCGTCCATTGCCCACAATTACTGCAACCATTTGTAGCAGCTTTAATTTTTCTGTTTCTGCATACCCGATCCTATACATCCTACCTCCTGGATGTCAGTAATGTCTGCCTTATACTAACAAGCTCAAGTTTTTAAACAGCACCCGAAATGTACAGGTGCATACTCGTAAGTCATAGCCCTTTGCCGTTCCGGGTTGTATTACCAGTTTGGGAGATCAATATTAAGGGCTAGTCCGCTTGTGTCGGTCCTAAAATTGTATGCAAAATGAAATGGGAAGCTTCTGAACCAACGATAGGCGTATGCTGAGTTCGACTACACTTGTGGAGCTGAACAGTTGGCCCAAGCACATCTGGGTTAACCAAACAGAGGACCTGCGGCCGAAGAATTCTCTTGAGGGTATCAACGGTGACGGCTACACAGTCGGACTAGCGGATAACTTAGGGCTACTCTAAGTCCGAGCTCAGGTCTGTTATCGTGTCGGGATAACTTTCTTACTGGAAATGGTTCAAACCTAAAAACTGATTGCGGGAAATGCAAAGGTAAGGTAGGCCTTAAGCTACATCTTAGCCTTCACTTAAGCTGAATGCAAACAGTAAACACAACCGCAATCGGAATAAGGCACTGGGCACACATGGCCCAAGCTGGCACAGAAACGCTACAATGGTTTGGTTTATCTGAAGCGATCGCAAATCAGCACTCACTCGGGATTCTTACGGGATGCTTTAGCTCTGGACGCCAAAGATTAGATCTGTTTTCAAACGCTTTCTGGAAGAAACTATCATTCATTCAAGATTTTAGACAAGTTAATGCGTCTTTTTATATGTTTGTCGTGGCAGATAAGTATGTCTTGTCATGTCCAAGGATTTAAACAAGTTGTAAAAAAACTCACCATTAAAGTACTCCTAAACCGGAAGGGTTTTTGACAGAATTCACACGCGAATGGCATTTCTCCAGTGTGGATTCTCATATGTGTAGCCATAGCATCCTTTGTACGAAATGTTTTATCGCATTCCGTGCAGCTAAAGGGCTTATCATCGGTATGACGTTGTTTGTGTCTGGTCAAGCGCTCAGGAGTCTTAAATCTGAAACAAAAGCGAACATTTTATCAGAAAACATTAAATGTCCCCAAAGAATACTTCCATGTAAAAGTTCCATGATTTTAGTAATCAAATAAAAACTACATCCTGAATTATAATGCAAGACGTTTGTAAGCCATTTGCATAATTATGATTTATAGACCTAGAACGATTAATTCTCGAGTCCGGTAAGAGCGTGCTTGCAGAAAAATGTCATTAGGTCTCGTTTTTTTAAACTCTCCGCTGTGTCGATGAAAACCCTGCAACCGTACCACCATGATCCATTAACTACCACCCTGTGAACAAGTGGAGCAAGTGTTTTTTATGTCCTTGCCGTCGCATCGTGATTTTCCACACACACCATATAGTCACGCGGAAAAATTGGAAAAGAAAGCAAAAAAAGGACCACCCCCGCAAGGAATCAACGAAAAAAAAAAGAATCACTTCTCCCACGCACGTGGTGTTGTGTACCGTTGTAATTTACTTAGTTAACATCGATGTAATTAATGCAAAAGTGATTTGCCCCCCTCTTTAAGAGGCAACAGCCATGCCAGACCTACGTCTCTGCATGCAAATTACGTTGCACTCCGTTGACTTTTAACTCACCACCGACGTTGTCGTTGTCGTTGTTGTTGATGTTGGTGATTGCATCCGCAACGTTGCAGGCAAACATGCAAATGTACGGCGCTAAAATTCAATTAAAAATCATTCAACTAAATGCAACAGATTTTCTGAATTCCCACCCTCCCTCCTCGGACCTGTGCTCAGAATCACAGTGAAGGGATTTCGCAAGCAAGGAATTAATATGAAATTGCAAATTGCAAAATGTTTATTCGGGGATTTGGTCCTTTTTGTAAACCGGATACATAATGGTGGACATACCAGACTATACAGACACAAGCAACAATGCAATAACGCCCAACACAAACAGTAAAATGTGTTCCGGTGGAGTAGCAGGGAACCAGCGAGTGAAGCACATCTAAAATGCATTTTCAGACAATTTTCACGCAAAAGGAAAAATCGAGCAATTCGAGGCGAGTGAAGCTACAAATTCCCTTGTTCGTTTGCTTTGGATCCGTTTTTATTGCTTGGGTTTCTTCTTGAAAGGAGCACCGATGGAAGGGAAATCTGAATAAAGCTGAAATGAAAAACATACACACGCGGTGGGATGGGGTTAAGGGAGAGACCGAAAGGACGAAAAACTGCAAAACGTTTTGCCGCTGATGAATGTTGATGAAAACTGTTTCGGTCTACACATGGGGAAAATTGAAAAATTGCAAGTATCTGCGGACAGGCGGGTTGAAAAGTTAGAGGATTGCTGTAAATAAAAAACACAAATCATTAGGGGCCCATAGAGATTCCTATGGACCAGTGCAACAGATGGTCAGAAATAACGAAAATGCAAAAACTTTTAAAAGAACCTGCAACGTCAGGATGCTGTAGAAAATATCCACTGGAACGGCCCCCTACTTGCTGTTTATATCAAGCACTTAAAGCGATACCCATTGCTTAGTGAATAATATTCGCATTAACCTAGAAAACCTACAACGCAGGCTCTTCAAGAACTCACGACGAAGACTAAAAAATCCCTCAGACATAACGAAATCAGTGTGGGCTGTTTCCTTGATATCGAAGGAACTTTCGACAACACTTGCAACAAAACTACAGTTGCATCCAGAGCACAGGAGTTGATAACACTACATGTAACTGTATGCAGCACTTGCTTAAAGGTAGAAATATCAATGCTACACGAGGCAGGTGCGGAATCAGAGTCACAGCTGCGAAACATGGGCCCCAGGGTTAGGTTCTCCATCAACCATCAACCATTAACAAAAATAATAAATCGGGACAAGCTGCGAAAACCCACTCCCCCTCTGTTCGGTGAAACAATAGAGTTCTCAGGAGAACTTGGAATTCTCATCTCACGAAAACTATAAACAAAGCAAAGACCTCCTTATGAAGGAGCATAAGTCTCATGAGTTAGAGCTGAGGCATATACCCCAAACTGACGCTGTAGCTTTGCACAGACTTTAACCAGACCAATTTTTATCTTTGCAGCACCGGAATGGGTAGCGAAAAATGAAGCAAAGGTCTACATAAGACAGGTTCAAGAAACTTCAAAAACCATCTTGTGTATGCACTACAAGTGCAGTGAGAACGATTTCCATTTCAGCGCTGGAAGCTATCCTTAACTTTCCACCTCTCTATCTTCAGATACACACAGAAGCCATGGTTAACACTTTTATACTCATAGCTGAAGATGATGCTAACTCCAAGCCAGTCCATCCAGCCCCGGAATTAAGCAAAGATGAACTATGTACTTATGTCAATGTAACTGTCTAATCAGAGCACATCACCGTCGCTTAGTTGAATTTTACATTGCGGCAGAGGATATACATATCTGCCAATTCACCCAAAAATATTTTTGGATTTATCATGAATTCAGGCAGGAAACCATGATAGGCTCTGGCCGCAATGATTAGGTGACACGCGCCAATCTCTACCCTCAATCAATCCAAAAAATGTATGTGGTCCAGAGCCTAGCTTCTCGCGACCATTCATGTTGTGTGTGTTATATTTTTTCACACAAATGAAAGGGACCTATAGTTTTTTTTAGAAGCTTTCTCATAACAATTATTACTCTCGGACGTTTGTCAGACATTTGCGAAAAAGAACTTTCTGGTGTTTTCTCGGATTCGAACCTCGAACCAGTAATCCAACGCACTTATCACTGAGCCGCGGCGCCCACTCTAATCTAATCTAGTGAATGTACCTTCAGCTTGGTATGTGAAAGGCAGTGTCTATGAGTCTTGGGCAATACATACACAAGATTTATGATTTGAATTCCATCTTCAAATGCCACTTTTTATTCCCTATATTAGCTTAGCGAACTTTGACATGGAGACCTAATCTTTTCTGATACTGAGGTGAACTATAGACTCTGCTCTTGGGCAGCTCAACTCGAAACCGAAAATACAACAGAACACTTTCTCTGTCAATGTCCTGCTTAGTGCTTCTACGTCTTCTATGTGGGCTCAATCCAATCGCAATCGAAATTCCAGGTTTTCTTAAGAATACGAAGAAGTTTGACTACGTGATCCTCATTTTGGGTTAACTACAATGGACCACTTTCACATATGAGAGCTTAGGATGAATTATGTAATCTCTATTTTCTCCCAGCATTACTGCTGACAGATTTGAGAAAGCAAACAAATATTTTTTTCCAATTCTACCAATTAGTAGTCCATGCATGCGTCTGACTGTTTATTTTTGACTGTGAATCTTTCAGCATTTTTGACGCAAGTATAATATCGCCTGGGTATGTGCACGTAAACAAATATGCCCATGGGCCATGGCATCCATAGGCAAAGCCAGATAGTCTGAAAGGAGACTTATGAAATATTTGTTTTCGCCTGTCAGTTGAAGATTGCATTGCATTAAAATAACTTATGCGAGCAAGCATCTGTTCCAATTCTTCTGATGTTGGGACAGGTTGCATTTAAAGTCAGTTTCTCACCGTCTTATACGACATGTAACCTCGCAGCACATCGGATGGGTACCTCTTAAGCCTCACTGTCATGTAAAGCTCTTCACAAATTTAAAAACCCTCTCTCTAGCCCCATCTACCACACTTACATAAACAACAATAAATGCCACAAAACTGCCAGTCAAACAATACACATGCAATTAACAACAAAGTTCGCCGAGTTCACTTGACATTGCAAAATGAACATCGGGTCGGTGCAGAACTTACACTAGGAGTAAACCGAGTAAAACAAAAAAACAAAATAAAAATTACTCCAAATGAAATGTGACAGGAGTTGCTGCCCACTCATTCTTCATCTACGCAGCCACCAGTGCTTATTGTTCAACTTGGATGTAAAATTGAAAATAGAAAATTTCAAATCCCGCTTTACATCATACACAAACTTGGGATGTGACCCCTTCTACTGTCAGGGAGATGCTACTGGTCTGCAAATGCATCTGTTATTTTGCATTAGGGAACATGGACCGAGGACGGATCCTCCCTCAAAAAAGGAACTCGCTTTGAAAGAAATAAAAAATAAAAGCACACATAGTACCAACGGAATTGCAACCTTAACCGACCATGCGAGAATGCACGACACAAACGAATGAGCATGACGACGACGACGACGACGCTGATTTCGAATTCTGTGACTCCAACCAACTCCGACATAACGTCATCCCTCCCCACGAATGTCCTTTTTCTGCTTGGCGGTTATTCTTCGTCGTTTTTTTTTTTTGCTTTTTATTTCTCGACAGTTTGTTTGCTTTTTTAAATAACTGTGAAAAACATTTCGAAATTAAAAGTTAATTCTTGTTGCACACACATCAACCACCCGCAGCCACCCCAACACTTGCATTCGTTTAAATAACAAAAACTCCAACTGACGACGTGAGTGCATGGATCTGCGATACAGCTACACATTCACATATACACACAAAGTGGAACTGGTCACCATTTAGAGTTGCATTGGTCTCGCTTGGAGCAGAAAATTCTCCACAATGTAACTGTTTTTATAGCCCTAGAAGGATGGGGAATGAGTGCTAGGGTGGTTTAAAAGTTTAATTTAACGGTATCCGTCGTTTGATTTAGGGGACAGGTTTTTTTTAATTAAATTTATTTTTATTTTTTTTATTTTTTCTTATTATTTCGGTGACAACAAACAAATATACGGAAGCCTGTCGGCACTGAACTCTGTGTACGAGAGTATGTGCAACATGAAGTGAACGGTTGGTGACTCTGTGCCGTCCGGAAACTGACCGCTTTGAATGGCTTCGCTGGTATACAGGAGCGACGGATGGAACAGAGAGCAAAAACATGTTGGCGAAGGCAGAACATAGGAGCGAATTGAGGACAATACACTTTGAGTGCAGTAACACGATTGAAAAAAAGGACAGGGAAATACCCGTATGTAGATATTCGTGCACTGGAAATAGAGGAAAGCATTTACACTTTGGAATGAGACTTTGTTTTTTACTAAATAAAACGGTTTTTCCTTAAAAGAGGACTTTGCAATGGCTTATAAAACTTTTTTTCAATTTAGCAAAAGGTAAAAAGGTCTGAGAGGAAGTCATCACTGAAAAATTGTAGAAGAGGTTGTATAGTCGATCAACGAGTCCATCTGTTGAAGAAGTTTGTATGCGTTTTCCATATCTCGGCTGATCTTCAAACCTAAAGATATTCACAACCCTGGCGACAGAACAAAGAAAGTATATTCTGTAGAAATCGATACTGTAGTCCAACTATTAATACCAAAAAAGACTATCACTTCTCGAAAACTGCACATAAGGAGCACATAGTGTTCCATCATTTGACATATACAAATAATGTACTGAGTCTTGATCTGTTCATCTAAATCCGGAAGAGGATCAGAATAAGATTCATAACCACTTCAAAAGTCTGCAGGACATTCCATAGATTGTCCTTCATCTTGACTAGTTGGTCATATCATCCTTTCTAAACGGTGTCACAGTAAGAAAGTGCCAACAGTTCACCAGTGGACTTCTGTAGAACCAAAGGGAGGACGACGACTTTTTAAGCTTACTCTTAATCAAGCTGTGTATCGTCATTATGATAACTTTTTTGTACGCTTAATGAAGTCAAAATAATAGCCCGAGTAGTACAAGAGCAAATCAAACCCAGTTTCAACCCTCGAAGGCGAACAGACAGATTTTCGTTAAGAATAATCCTGTGTTTAGAAATTAATGGATCATCAGAGTGCAACATGAAAGATCACCTCACCATCGTGCCTTTCACAACGTCAGTTTTTCAAGCTGTCTACTACAGGATAGTTGGATAAGTATTTCTATTAAAATTCATTAGAAGCAAGACCTTACAAAACGTCACCAAATTATTTATTTTGACGCAGATATCGGGGTCGAAAATTCTAAAAATACAACTCCTTGAACCCCTTACTGTTACATTCATAGTAAATTCAAAAATTTCAACTCTCATGACATTCTGTTTCCCACACGATTACTTTTCGTGAAGTATCACCATTCACCACTTCACTTCACACGCAAACACACAAGCCCATAAAACTGCTGCACTCAATGGCGCTTTCATATCAAAGAAGCCACTCCAGCCTTTGTTACCAATTGAATATAATTGTTAAGCCGGAAAATTATGAGCCAAGTTTTTCTTCCGGTGGCGCCCCGACTCCCCCGATGGCAATGAAAACACAAATAGTCTTTCTAACCGTATTATGCAGCAAGTGTCATATATGGTGTCTACTTCAAAGTTCTTCCAGCACATTCACACACACACACACACCCGCACACCCACTCCCACTCATATTCGTTTGAAAACTGCAGTGCCACAAAACTTACGGCGTAAATTGCGTATTTTATTTGTGAGAATACTTTGATAACACTGCATAGTCACTGCTTCAAACGACGCTACTGCTGCTGCTGCTGCTTTGTTGAATGCAAAACTTTTTTTTTTATCGCCGCTCTGTGAGTGTGCACATGAAAGTCTCACTCTCACATCTCACTAATGTCATCGCCAATTATAATGTTTGGGGGGTGAATTTTATTTTCTTCACTACGAAAGGGTAGTGATTTCGAATTTAATTAGGAAGAATTTAATTTTCTAGACCTTTTTTTTTTTGGTGTCGAGTATGCTTAAGCGGGCGTGTAATTATGGAGAAAACTTTGACAGTTGTAGTTGTTACCTATTCATTACCAACAAGGGTGCTCCGATACGAAGACTACTTAATTTAATTAGGTAAGATGTCCTTTGAATTTAACTGGCTAACAGAGAATTATAATTAAAAGTTAAAACAACGGTAAGCAAAAACTGTCATCTGCTAGCAATGGAATGGATTAAGAATACGAATCGAACAGATCTACTTACAATTTATTGCACAGAGAACACTCGTACGGAGTGAAGTTTATATGGGTCACCAAATGTTCTTCTAAATTCGCTCGTTGCACAAAATTTTTCCCACATTGATCACAGACGTAGTCACGTGTTCCTAAAAAATGCAGGAAAACGTAAAGATTAGTTTGATACTCTGAGAGTTGTGAATTGTGGCGCTTACCTGCATGCATTTTCTGATGAAATTTCAGATTGGAGGATGTACGAAACTTCTTATCGCACAAATTGCAGCTGTAACGCAAACGTTGGTCATCCGGCAGATGACACTTGCTGTGTATCTGAAGGGAGTTCGTTGTATGGAAGCCCTTTCCACATGTGACGCATAGCAACATAATTGGTATTTCTTCATCGGTGTGCATCTCTCGACGATGTTTTTCCAAATCCTTAAAGGATTTGCAGCTATCGTTGCAAACGTCACAAAGCAGAGCCAAATTTGAACGATGTCGCTGGCGGATGTGATTGATCAGCGTATAGTATCGTGGATATGGCTTTTGACAATCTGCACATAGCCATTCCATGTCCGGTGTACGCACTTGGTGCGCCTTTCCGCTATGTTCGATCAACTGCTTAGCAGAAGAGAATAATTCCAAGCAACGAACACATTTCCAGGGATAATCGATCCATGTTTCACCCAGCGTAAGCAATGACGTGGAAAATTTCGGGTGCTCCTCTTCAATCGCATTATCTTCAGCGTCTTGTGATTCATATTGGATTGCGTCTACCATTTGTACGTCCTCTTCCTCTCCTTCTTCATCTTCCTCTTCAATAATCTCATAATGATTGTGTTCAAAATCGATCTCTTCTTCATCTTCGTCTATAAATTCAATACCCGAGTAGTTTCCAGTTAAGATAATACTTTCAGGGGATGCATTCATTTCGTCGACAACAACATCGACATCTTTTTCCGGTATTTCTTCCTGTTTTTGTGGATCTTCTTCGGTGTCTGAGTCTTGAACTAAATAAGATGTTTGATTTTTTACGCCAAGTATTTCATTGATTACTCGTGTCACATCGTCACTATCGTCATTTTCAGTTCCAGTAATTTCTTCATGGACGTCATTTAAATCTCTGGATGGCTCCTCACAAGTCTTATCATTTTCATTTTCAATAGCAGCTGCAGCTACCATTATAGCTATAGAATTTTGTTCTTTTGGGGATTCAACAATATCAACAATCATTTCCGTTACTGGTTTTGATTCCACATTAAGGAGTTTCTCAAATGATTGTTGCGATTCGTGTACCCTCTCGTAGAATTCAAAAGATAAATTCAAACTACGAATGCATTCTGGACACACACCCTTTGGCAAAGCATCTTTCAATTCAATGGTGAGCTGGCAGCATTTGGATAATTTTTGACACAAATCATGGTTGCTATCTCGAATAAACGTCAAATTTTCAGTTTTTTTCAGCGAAGCACACAAGCGGCATATCGACACCATTGTAGATGATAACAACTGAATTTCTATGTTTTTAACACACCCTTGCACTCTACTTACTATTTACAGCAGAGAAATAAACTTAAACTGATAAATTATTGTTTCTTTTCGAAGTCTGCAGTTAGATTTGAAGTCAAAACAAAACTCGAATGTTTTTACCGAACTGTACAGCAACAAATAAAATTTTGTTCGCAGGAATATAAATTTCGTCGATGCAACAACGAAAAGAACGTCAAATTTTCTGAAATAAATTTTCTGTACCTGTGACATTTCAAGTGATTGCATTCAGCGCTATTTACCCGAGGAATTCTACGGCAGTAACCAGAGAATAATTAGGTCCGTTCGCGTACTTTCTGCACTAAAATTCGTAGATTGTCAAATTATCTCTTATTAAATGGCTGAAATGAAGGCATTTTCTTTTTTAATGGCTGGATGTTGTAGATTGGATTTTGACTGATGATACCCAGAGTTGTAACTTTTACTGCACGTCAATTGTGCTTATTTTAGCTCGACGTAGTAGTTATCGGATGCTGCTTGTTGACCACCCGAACTCAACTTGTTAAACTTACAAGCGCTAGTGTTGACTAGGAGACGAAAGTACATAGCAGCACTTTAAATACGACAGCGGATGATTGCCCCAGATGGAACCAACCCTAGAATTAGCTGGGTGGGTTCTTGAAAAGATATAGTGATGAATGAGCCCAAAAGAGGCCAACTGCAGCGCTCACAATCCCTACTCACATTGGTCAGACCGACTCTTCCTCCTTGGAGTTTCTACAATGGAATTCGTCCTCCAGGTTGGGGGTTGTCCAGCCGGGTAACTGCCCGATAACAAAAAAAAAAAAAACTGAATTACGAAGTAACAACAAACTGACGGATGAAGTAATAACGAACCATGCAAACGAAACGAAGGCAACAAACTTCGTGTACGTGGAATCTAATGTCAATTAGTAGGCTACGTGCAGCGAAACAACTAGCACAGGCCCTTAAGAAGAAGTCTTAACTTTCCTTAACCTCTCTCGAACCATCCCACTCTTGCTCTATGTCACAAAGGCATGGACTTTGTCAATAGTTATCTTAATTCTGCTGTACACAGTAGTGGAGAGAAAAAGCGGATACGTGATAGTTTTTTTCATGCCTCAACCGCTTTACTTATACAAAACATGAAAAAATTCTCACATGGTCGCTTGGCCTTGCTTTCAGCATTCAACAGCTACGCTCTCTTGTGGATGCTGCCGTATGTGCTTTTGCAGCGCATAACTCTTCACAAAGCCTCTGAAGCAAATCGGACACACATACGGTCTCACACCAGTGTGGCTCCTAACGTGAATATCCAAATCGCACTTCTGTCTGTATGCTTTATGACAAGTTTCACACTTGTATGGCTTCTCCCCGGTGTGCGTTCTTAGATGGAGCTGCAAAACGAACACACGAGAGAACTTTTTCCCGCACACTTTGCACAAGTGCGGTCTCTCTCCGGTGTGCGTACGCATATGCACCCTGAGATTACTCGACTCGATGAAACCCTTTCCACACACCTCACACTCCCAGTCGAACTGACCCGCATGCCTGAAAGATAACTACCTATAAGTAAAAGACATCGGTAATGGCAACCATTTACCTTTTAAGATGAAGTTGCAAGGCCGCTTGCGTCTTAAAGGCCTTAAGACACTCAGTGCATGGATACGGTCGATCGCCGGTATGTGTGCGAGTGTGGACTTTCAGACTTGCTGCCGAATTGCAAACCTTACCGCAAGTGTCGCAGATTTTGTTTCGGGATTTCCTTTTCTTTGGACCGATTTCGGCTTGAGGTGCGTCGTTTGGATGTGTGGCAAAATAGTGTGCTTGTAAAGATTCCTTTTTGGTAAAGGAATGCTGACAGTGGCCACACGTATGTAGCTTTCCTGCAAAATCCGGATGAATACGCAAATGACGACTCAGGTTATCATGATTGCTAAATGCGGCACCGCATTCGTCGCAGTCGAATTTCAAAGGCGCTGCCTCTTGTAGTTTTCTTGTTTTAGTCTACAAATATAAAGAGTGGTTTTAAAGGAAACACAAAGCGGAATAGATGATACCTTTTGTTTCTGCTTAGTTATCGTCTCTACAATATAGCCTGCGTCGTCATGGTCAGAAACAATAAAGCCATCCTCCGATTGTAAATCGGTTGTTTGAACTTGATTTTCGCTCTTTATAGGTTCCTGAAAGCTCTCGAATTCTTGACATTCACTTTGGATAAGGATGTTTTCATTTTCGAAAGGAGGTGCTTGGATTTTACGTTCAATATAAAGAATTTCACTTTCGTTCTCAGTGGCAAGTTCCTCACTCCATTCATTCTTTGTTTGAACTTTGTCATCTATTTCTTCGATTATGATTTCATTCAAAATCTCTTCTGACATAGTCGCGAATGTATTGGCGTCAATTGCATTCGAATGGGAAATGTACACCAACCTTGGACGATCTGTTTGCTTTTCTTTGGGAATCATTTGCTCGAGAAGTTCCTTGGATTTTGTGCATTTCTCACGAAATTTAGCTGCCACCAAAAGTTCCTCTGCACAAACCTTACAAAGATATTTAGGAAGATTATCCGAACGATCTACCTGAAATCATAACTGATAAAGCGCTACTTTGGAACGTATGTAAATGAGTAAATTACATACCAACAATCCACCACAGGCTTCTAAGAGTTCAACTAGATTCGATTGAAAATCTTCGACTTCCTCGTAAATGTTGACCATCAGTTCTTCAATATTCAAACATACACGGCATGTGAGATCTGTATAATGTTTAAGATTCATTTTGGAAAGAATACAGATACCCCACGAACAGAAAACTTAATTTTTTTAGGGTTCTCGTTTTTGTTCCTACAACTCGAGTCGAAATGACAGTACAGCGAATAGGTACGTTCATTTAAAGCTGTCAGTTAAGGCATTCGCTGGGAGCATTTTTTCTTTCTGTTCAATGATGATAAGCCAAGTGTACGATGAAGTTTGCAGTTTAACAAAATAATTGTTGATGAAGCACCGAACGAATTTAATTCGGATGGCTACGAGGAATTACTTCAAAAATTTGTTAGTCTGTCACAAGAGAATAAAGCTATTTTAAATCTTATTTTTAAAACAACTTACGGACATGTTTCTGAGTATTTGTGTACCTTCATTAAGGTTTTCTAAGCTTCACAAATTGTACTGTTGGCATTTCAATGACACTGTCATAATGTGCCACATTTGTTGAACTCTAAAACTGTAACACTATCAGAATTAAAACGCAGCATGTCTCAAAACAGCTTTAAATCTTTTATAAAAAAGATGTGTGTGCTATATTTTCGCACAAATGGAAGGGATCTACAGTTTAAAGCCATATCCGAAAGGCAAATTGGGAAGCTTTCTCATTACAGTTATTACTGTCGGACATTTGCAGACATTCGGGAGAGGTGGGACCGTGAAAAACTTTTTTTTTGTGTTTTTTGGATTCGAACGTCGAACCTCTCGCTCAGCGATTCAATGCACTAACCACTTGAGCCACGAGGCCAATTTGAATCTTTTATGCCAAGCTAAAATTTCTCATCTGAACCTATAACTATAAATGTATTCAAAATCGAAATAGTTTTGATTAATTTTGTTATCTGGCAGTGCCTGCGTGGAAACTTTGTTCAAATAAACTGACATTTGGGTCACTGTCAGAGCTTGATGCCCAACAAAAGTAAAGTTGTACAACAAGCGAAGAAGATTTTATTAAAATTTACTTACAAGCAATTATATGTATAATCGTATGCAGGAGATTCTTGTATAAAGTGAAAGTACAAATCATGTCACTGGAAATCACCAAAATCTGTAGGACATGCCTAGCGCTGGAGGGTGCACTTCTTTCCATTTACGATAGCAAAGGATCTTCGGGTGGCCATGGTTGTGTTGCAGATATGCTTTGCGATCTAACTAGCATCCCAGTGAGTAAAAATTATGTACATACATAAGAATTTAAAGAAAAAATGTAAGTTACATTTTTTTTCAGCCCAAAGAAGCAGATGGAATGCCCGAAAAAGTGTGCATTGCGTGCATTAGTGAAATTAATCGTTGCTACTCATTCAAAATGCGATGTGAGAATTCAGACAGAACACTTAGGCAACTTCTTAACATTGGTGAAGAATCATTGGAACAGGAAGAGGATATTAAGTTGAAAACTGAAGAAAATACTATGCACAAGCTGCCCGATGAAAAGAAGAAACCACAAAAACGAAAAACAGACATCACCGTGAAAATACTTAACGAGGAAAGTGAACAGGAGCTATCTGGAGAAACGAACGCGATTTATTCTGTGCAGAATGAAGAGGATCTAGAAGCTTCTTATTTTGTTATTGGTGCGGGTGACGTAGAGAGCGAAGGTGAGGAAGAAAAAAATGAAGCACAGAACGAATTAAATTCGGATGGCTACGAGGAATTACTTCAAAAATTTGTTAGTCAGCCACAAGAGAATGAAGAAGAAGAGGGAGTTATTGAAGAAGATGGTGACGAATCTGATGAGTATAAACCTCTAGCAAAACGTTCCACTACACAAAGAAAGGAAGAGTTCAAGTGTCAATCGTGCCCAATGGCGTTTGTTTTTAAAAAAAATCTAGTGAAACACATGAGTAGGCATCACGAAACAACATACACTCAACGAGAACAACCACCGGTTTCGATTAAAAAAAAGGTCGAAGAGGAACATACTCCGCAAATAGAGGAGCAGGACGGTTTTGAGATAGAATTTCATTCGATCGAGGAAGCTGAAGATGAAGATACCAATGTTGTCGAGGAAACTAATATTAAAGATATAGCGGACGTGCAAATGCACAAACATCGCTGCCCATATTGCGGCGCTGGCTTTGCGCAGCAAAAGTCACTGAATATCCACATCAAGCAGAGCAAGTGCACAGAGAAACAGTACTCTTGCACAAAGTGCCAGAAAGTCTTTATCTCACCAGAGAGCCTTTCCGCGCACGTTCGAACTCACAAGGAGGAGTTCACCTGTGAGGTCTGCAACCTGGTATTCGCCCAAAAGGACGAACTGCATGAACACAATGCAACGAAACACAACGTCAAAGCTAAGAATAAGTGCTCAGTTTGCAAAAAAGGTAAGTGAAGGCGGGTTGTTCAACAGAAAAATATTTAAAAATGTATTTCTTCCCTCAGTTTTCTCTATGCTTTCTACTCTCAAAGACCATATGCGCACCCATAGCGGTGAAAGACCATTCCTCTGCTCACTTTGCGGGAAAGGCTTTAGCCAGAATGCCAATCTGAAACAACATGTGATGCGGCACAATAAACACAAACCTTTCAAGTGTGACCAATGCGGTCGCACGTTTGTCAGCAAAGGGGAACTTTACTCACATGTCCGGAGCCATACTGGCGATCATCCATTCGTCTGTGATGTCTGTAAGGCGGCATTCACGACATCCAGCTCTTTGGTGAAGCACAAACGTATTCATACAGGAGAACGACCTTATGCCTGTGAGTTTTGCCCAATGCGATTTACCGCACTGAACACCCTCAAGAACCACCGGCGGACACATACAGGCGAAAAGCCTTATAAATGCAAGTACTGTGAACGAGGATTCGCTCAGAAAAGCGACTGCGCGATTCACATGCGAACGCACACCGGCGAACGTAGATATATCTGCCAGATTTGTGGCTCATCATTCCATCAGTCAGGCACCCTGCGAACCCATATGAAAACCCACAGAGACTTGAAAGATGAAGCCGAGGAGGAGGAACAGTCACCAAGTGTAGTTGACCTGGTAGATGGTGATGAGATGGACGAGGAACAGTCTCAAGAACAAATCCACGAAGAGAAGAAGGCGACTACTTCAATGGAAGTATCAGTGGAACTGGCTGAGGATGAACTCCTGAATTTCGCTATTGAGGAGTGTTCCAGTGAGAACAACGATTTCAATGGAGAATGAGGGAAGATAAGCAATTTGTATGTTAGTTAAATTAGTCGATAACATAGCAAAATAAAGGAAACCAACTTAGTTAGGAGGTATTCGTAGTTTGTATTCTCAGGATCACCTCAGCATCAGGTCAGAGCTGGAATTGAGGCTGCAGAGAGTTGCTCCTATTTTGGAATTCAAATGTTGGGTCGTAAAACATATCTTATTTTTAGTTTGATGGGAATTCTGCATTTCTCCTCTACCTCTAGCGATATTCGTACATGCGACGTACATTACGACTCTTGACAGTCAGTCTTGAGATCCTAAAAAGTAACCAAATCCTAAGTTGGGTTTCAACACCATTCGAAAATCGATGAGTGCAACTTACTAGGTGGAAGGAGCGCGAGTGGAGGCAAGACGTTTCCACTAAATTCATTCTTGGATTTACGAATGCTCCAGGTGAAATCAGCGGTGGCGTCTATGGTTGTAGTTAGGCCGACATATTTTTTTTTTTTTTTTTTTTATAATGTACCCGCACTCAAGGGGTTATGAATACCCTTTTACATGTATTCACATGGTGCGGGCGTTGAAAGATAGATAGAGAGAGAGAAAGAGATTGGTGTAGTGGTTTGAAACTCATGTGTATTAGGTTTCACATTAGCTCCAGGGGTGGTGTCCAGAATAACTGGGGAGATTTGATGCTGTCATGTATTTTTTGCCTTCGCTTCTGATTCACAGTATTTTTTCCCGATCCACCTGATGTCATGAGCATATCAATTATCAACAGAGCGATCAATTTCTCCAGCCATATGACAAACCTACTGCCAGTGTTATGCCTTCGCAGTAGTGTTGTCACAAACTTTCGCAATTGATCTTTCTGCCTCTTATCATTTATGCTTGCTGACATCAGGGATTGAACTGTGAACCATCAGCTCGACAAACGATGACGCTACCACTACACCATTGCCACCCCTATTCAGTAAAAAACAATTTTGGCAAGTATAGATTTGAAATTCGGAACCTCAACTATTAGTATACTTGGCCCCTCATCCTACACTATTAACGAAGGATCTGGTTTGCGAGGTTGAGAGTTGTGCTTCAAGGTTATAATTGACCTCCCATACAAGAATCTTCGAGCAAGAAGGACAATGATCTGCACGTAAAAAGTAAGGTCCCTGAACAGATCACATGCTGTGGACCAATTAGCGATGATCCTAGATTTCTACAAAGATGGTATTAGCACCACCAAATAGTGCACTGAAATGCACTGAACAAAGAAGGATGAAAAACTGTAGCATGTACTACGGTACGTGCTATAAAGAACAGAAGTAGCGCGACAAGAAGTCTTGGGATTTACAAAAGCGGACGACACCTAAGATTGACAAGTTTAACATCGAACACCAGCAATCGTAAGGGACGGCAAGCATAATTTTCCGATAAAGTGTCATTTGCAAGCATCAAGTGCGGAAGATCAGTGGTATCAGCCAAAAGGCTTGAAGAACATCACGTTTGATGTGCAGAGCTCTTCTTTATTACTTTAGTTAAAATTAGAGTAAATGCCAAGTGGTCACATGTATGATCACATTTGACTACTTTCACAAACAAATCGGCCAGGTTAATGGGTATATCTAATCAACTTCCAGTTCCATTCAAAAATCTGTTTCTCTTAGTTTTTAGGTGAATTGAAATTGTGTATCTCTTCATCTTTCGAGAAATCTATCCAATGTGCTGGGTTTTCAACGGTCATCACAAAGAAATCCCTGAAGAGTGCTACAAAATGCATGCAGCGAAGCAATACCTGGCGACCTCGCAAAAGAGAACGGTAGCTGTTCGTGAGCTATAGTATGCATGTATGATCAGAAGAGAAAGGCAGAACACTACATTCTAAGGAAGAAAACTTAAGCACGAAACGTTTTTGAAACATTTTTTTACTTGTATTTTGGTTCCGAATGTATTGATGGAGAGTGGAAAAAAAAAGATTCAATTATAAATAAAAATTAAAAAATGCTAAAGCCATGATTACATGGCCACACTGGACTAGTCGCAGGCACTTGCTTCTTTTGTAAGACAAGGTCGTAGCTAGAGACTTCGTAGTAACATTTCTATAATTCGAGAAACTATCTTTGAAAATTTGCAGAATGACACGACTACCTTATAAGGAATAAGTTAAAAAAAATGAAGAAAACAATATCATAAAAGTATTTCAGAAGTGTTTGTACCTTACCGTCTTTTTTCTAAACTGTGCTCGAATTGGGAACCTACTTTTTGTTGTTCTATACGGAGTCGCTTGCCGTTTTACTTTTCTATCTGGTAAGACCTTTTGGCCGACATTGACGTTTGCGTTGTAATTCTGTCCGGAAAATACACAAAAATATCGATTTGTTTACGTTCAAGAAATCATGTAAATGTAATTTATAAACAAAAATTGTTTAAAGCAATTGTAAATAGTTTAAGAAGGCTTGCAAATACCTGTATAAAATGCAAGTGGAAGTCATATCACTTGACATCCAAAATATGTGTCGGACTTGTTTAGCGCTAAAGGGTACACTTCTACCCATCTATGACACCAAAGGATGTTCGGAAGACAGTGTGGATGTTGCAGATATGCTGAAAGACCTTACAAGTATCCCAGTGAGTACAGTTTACAGAAGAATTCGATGAAATTATAGTATTCTTTTTTCCAGCTCAATAGAAGCGATGGGATGCCAGAAAATGTCTGCCCTGATTGCTTGAGTGAAATAAATCGTTGCTATACATTTAAAATGAAATGTGACAATGCTGAAAGAAAACTTCGACTACTTCTTAGCATTGCAGATGAACTAGTGGGACCAAAGGAAGAACAACAAATTAAAATCGAGCTAAATACTCTGGACAGTTTGTTCGATTATGACCAGCAGCAAGGAACGAACGAAGACGTTGAGCACTCGGTGCTATCTAACGAAGAGGTTGGACCTTTTCACTTTGTTGCTATTTCAGATGAGAAGACTGACTGTGGGGAGGAGAATGAGGAAAAAAACACGGATGACTACGACAAAACGCTCCATAATCAAGCACGAAAGAACAGAGCGACAGAGGTTGATGTTGTTACTGATGACACGGAAGGGTTCAAGATCACAACAAGACGTTCGTCTTTGCGGAAGAAGTCAAAACTCAAGTGTTTTGTTTGCCCAAGAAGCTTCTTTTATCCTGAGAATAGAATACGACATATGAAAGAGTGTCACAACAAAGACGAACGATTGTGCAATTCCAAACCCACTCAACAAAATAAGACACATGACGTCAAATTACGGTCAATCAAGGACTTTGAAGGGAACAATGACTTAGAAGAAGCTCAAATGGTAAAGAAAAAAATTGATGTGAAAAAGTTTAAACATTGCTGCCCACGCTGTGCAGCTGGGTTTGTGGAGGAAATATCTTTGCGTATCCACTTTCAGCGAAATGAATGCACCAGAAAGCAGTACCCTTGCTCTAAGTGCCAGAAAGTATTCATTTCCTTAAGCAAATTTAACGCGCATGTTCTAGCTCACGTAAAAGAGCTCACTTATGCTTATTGCAGTGAACCATCCCGCACTGGGGAATCCAAAGTTCGTAAAGTGGGGCAACACGGCCGCAAAGCCAAGAATGTGTGTCAGATCTGCAAAAAAGGTGAGTCGGGGGCGAAGTTCATCATAAAAAAACTAAAAAATAATATTTTTTTAGCTTTCTCGGTACTCTCGTCTCTCAAGGACCACTTGCGCGTCCACAGCGGTGAAAAACCATTCCTCTGCTCAGTCTGCGGCAGAGGCTTTAGTCAGAATTCTAATCTCAAACAGCACATAATGCGGCACAACAACAACAAACCTTTCAAGTGTGTCCAGTGCCCTCGGTCATTTGTCAGCAAAGGAGAACTATGCTCACATATTCGCAGTCATACTGGTGATCACCCATTCACATGTGACATTTGCAAGATGGCATTTACGACATCCAGCTCCTTGGTGAAACACAAACGCATTCATACAGGAGAGCGGCCCTATGCCTGTGAGTTCTGCCCGATGCGGTTCAATGCGCTGAATACACTCAAGGACCACGAACGCACGCACACTGGCGAAAAACCATTCAAATGTAAGTTTTGTCAACGAGGGTTCGCCAAGCAAAGCGAATGTATGATTCACATGCGAACACATACCGGCGAACGGAGGCATATCTGCCACGTTTGCGGAGTAACATTCCAGCAGTCCGGCTCACTAAGGACCCACATGAAAAAACACAGTGGCCAAAAGGAGGAAAAACGATCACCAAGTGTAATCGACTGGGTGGATGAAGACGAGATAAAAGAGGAGCATCTATAAGAGAAATGGATGAGCAGAAAAAGACGACCATTTCAATGGTAATGTGAGTGGAGTTAGAACTTTTGAATTTTACAATTTAGGAGTATTTGAGAAAAATGATGGTAAGGCCAAGGGAAAGTGCGTCGAATATTAGGTTATAATTAGTCGTATAAGACAGCCAAATAAAGTGAACCAACCGTTATTTACGAGCTATGTGTGTAAAAAATAAAAAAGGCATTTTAATTGTTCATGAGTAAAGGATGAGTTAAAAATTAAAGTAGTTCTGAAACTTTAAAGATTGGTGCTGGAAGACCTTTTTTCTGTTTTTCGCAAAACAAAATAACGGAACTTCCTCTTAGAAAACAACCTTCACTCAACCGATTCTTTAAAAAGGAAGGAAATGCTTCCGAACTTTCAAGCTTACAGTAGAAAAGATTGCACACAAATTATTAGCTTCCAAACGGGGCGCTACGCTTTTGCTAAGTACCTCAATAAATTAAGCCTACAATTTTCTACGCTTCTGGAGAGGATGGAGATGCTGCGGAAAACTTTCTCAATAATTAACCACCCTTCGCTCGTATTAGGTCGTAGATCTTTGATTCTGATGTTGGAGTTTTGATATCTTACATTCTTCATCGCTGACTTAATACGAAAGACTTGTAGGAAGCATTTCTTCAAAATTTTACAATCTTCGGATATTCAGGTGCAGAATCAGAATATGTCAGCCGGTAGCGCAGTGTTTAATAGATAGGATGGAGGCGTTGAAGTGCATTGCGATGTGTACAATACATTTCCCCGAACCTGGAGCTCTAGTCAGTGAAATGCTTAAGCTATAGTACTCGTGGTCTGCTCTTCTGCTTTGATGGACGAAGTATCTGAACTGAATCTAGCAATGGTAAGTGTATTTGAAAGGGGTGTGAAGCATGGTTGGTTTATAGTACAAGATCTGCAAGTAGATTGAACGATTGTTCATTCTTTAGCCTGGTTCATAAGCGGGCGTAAATTTTTTTTAGGTTTCGATTTTACGTAAAAAATGATTCACAAGATTCTGGCTGTGCTCTACGGCCACTAGAAAGGCAGAACAATCTGAGAGATAAGCTTTGGGCGGGACCAAACTGATCTACTAGTTTATATGTAAATCAGAAAACTAAAGAAAACAAACATTTGATTACGAAGTATCTAGATTTTATTCCCAGTGTCACCACTATTTCTTTCTTAACCTACATATTTGCCCGCGAAGCATGATGACATTGGTATGGGGTCGTCTCTTCTCTAAAACTGTCCATAGTGCTGCTGTCCTGATGACTGTTGAGTAACGATAACCATCTGCCCAGCGGAAGTCGATGCGTGTCCAACTCCGGTTATCCCGGTCACAGTCAGAGTTTCAGATGTGACCATCGGTTCACCATGGAACCAATTGATGAGGGCATGCTGCGGCATGGTTACACACTTTCTCTGGTCCGCTATCAGATTCTCTGAATACTTTACGTGATTTGCATAAGCTTCCTTCTCGTGTTGGGCATCCTTCGACATCCGATGGAGATCTTTGAGAATAGCACTACCCCACAGTTGGACATGGATGTCGGGGATTTTCGAAGCCAACTGCATTGCTGGAGTAACCATGTTCATACTCTCTTTTGAATTACCAATGCTGAGGAACACATGACTAAGGAGAACCAGAGAGCATGATGTAAGCCGATTTAGATCCTCAGCGTTGGCCATTTTGAGTGTCTCACGAAGGAAGCGTCTAAAATAGAAAGTAATTATATGGATTTTTAAGAAATAAGAGTTTTCACCCACTTAGCTTCATGGAAACTGCTCTTATGAAACGCGTGTAATCCCTGGACGTAGTAGAACCCACCCATTAGTGCCTGAGAGCTATATGAGTGCGTGTTCTCCGTGGATACAGAGTCCAGAATTTGCTTTAAGTCCTGATCCCTTTTGGTTCTCAGGTATATGATGGCCAAGTTTAGGTTGGCGAATAGTTTCAAATCTCTCTCGGCAGTCTCATTTACACAGGCGAGGAACTGCCTCTCTGCGTAGTCAAACAAGCTCGTGGACATCGAGTACAATCCTAAAAGGCAATGCAATTGTGCTGAATGTCGTTTCAATAAGTTCCTATTCGGTGTGGCCAAGCAAACATCTCTAGCAGCTGCAATCTCAGTGATAGCCAACTCACGATTTCCCATCACCATACGGCACATGACGATATGCTCCAACAGAATGATCTTAAACACTGAGAGGATAGGTTTGTCGTCCTGTGACTTCAATTTTTCGATTTGTGTGAGAGCTTTTTCTGTATACTTTTGAGCTTTATCCATATATCCCGCCATCATTGAGTGGGAGACAGTAACTAGGTACACCAGTACATACAGTTGCTCCTTCGGAAGCCAAACAAACATCTCCAGCGGATTCTGTCCAAAGATCACGTCATCCGATGGCCAATTAGGTGCCATGATGGTCTGAATACTCATTTGCAGCTGCTTAAGACTCGGCTTTACAGTCTTCACCTGACCCAAAGCAAGGTAATAGCAAACTTGGAGAACTAAAAAGAACACCTTAAGGTACTCCTTCTGATGTGGATTCATTATATTGTTGTCGATGATGGAACCGGCTTGGTTGAGAAGGGTAAGTACGTCGTTTGTCTTGCGTTCAATCATTAGAATCATCGCTCGACTGAGCAGGAAAAGAACCTTCAAATACGTTGCATTTGCTTCTTCAGCCGACTCTGCGCCAACAGCTAGCAATTCAGAAGCCAAACTGTATTCCTTATCAGTGGCATGGATCTGTGATAATTGAAGGAGCAACTTACAATGCCAATAGACATTGTTTTGTGATAGTTCTACGGCTTTTCTGAGAATTGCTTTCGCCAGAGATCCCTGCTCCATTTGCAAGTAAAGCTGAGCTAGTAGACTTGCTGTATCGAATTTCACATCGTCAAAGTTCAAAAGATTCTCGGAAAGTTTCCAAGCTTTTTCTAAGTGACTGCGCGCTAAATCGATGTTCTTAGTGTAGGCCATAAGGACTTGACCCATTTGCAGATGAGTACGAGCTTCAACTTTCGACGGCGGCTGGAATGTGAACAACGCTTGCAGACACTGAATGCATTTTTTTACGTTCGGTGGATTGGAAGTCCGAAAGTACTCCGCCAAGCCGAGTAGAGAAATATAACAAGCATCCTGGCTGGCCGCCATTGCTGGGAAGGGTTTTTCTTATTTTGGGCTTTAGTTAAATATTTTTTTCACGATTATTTTGGGATAAAACTAAAAATTACTGTACGAACCAGAAGCCGACGAAGATGTTTACTTGTCAAAGTGCTAAATGACAGCTAAAAATTTCAGTGGTTTCCGAGCTACGGTACAGCGGATGTTTTGAAATTCGGTAACCATGTTGGAGAAAAATTCAAGAAAATTGTCGTTACCAACTGAAAGAAAAGCTTATTGAGTGGAACAGCCCGTTAGAAGGAAACAAAGACAATGTTTTGTGTAATTCACTTAGTTTTTATTTTTTAATTATAATATTATTTTATTAGAATTATCACAGAGAACAGCTGCTGGGACTCCTGCTCTATTGTACTGCGCCATGTACTTCTCGTTCGACCTTCTCTTAGGTTAGAGGGTTACTATTGCATTAAGGCCCTACGGACATAGCAAAATTTTATACTCAGTCAAACTGAACTTCAAGAAATGTTTTCCAGTAGGATTCACATCCAGATCGGATTGGGAAGCTTACACTGCTACGAAAGAGTTCAAAATATGCATATTCGCAGATGGTTGTAAAGTGGACTGGAGAAGGAGCGGGCGTCTTCTCAATTAAACTGAACAAATCTAAATCCTTCCGCATCCCTAATTTATTCAGCGTCTTCAGGGCAGAAATTCTGATAATAAGGTACAAATCAACACCCAAACAAAACATAGTAAGACCGTGATTGAGGTTTTCGGCACAGCCACGACTACGTCCAAGCTTGTTGGCGACTGCAAGGAGTTACTGGCCCGGAATAGCTCTTTTCTGGGTTTTTGGCGATAGGAACATAGAGAAGACTGAAAGAGCCGACGAACGGGCTGGACGTTGCTCGACTCTTGGCGAACCGAAGTTTATTTCACTCTATTGCAAATGCAGGATCTAGCTTAAGAGCGTATAGACTCCGCTATATTAGTGATCATAAGTACTGGTCACTAGTCAATTGGAACGCACGCATACGTATACCGTAACTAATTACACTGCCTTTTGTCTAGGCCTTTAAATTGTGCAGCTTTTTTGAATTTTTGTCAAGCTCAAAACTAGTCTGTGGAGTTGAGGTAGTCAATAATGTTATTGAATCTTAAGTCTGAGATGTTCGAGACGTTACCAAAGAACAATTTGCCTAGTGCGCGATGTCTAGCTTGTACCTTTTTGCTGCACATCCGCAATGAAAGTGAAACAAAGTTTCAATATCGTTTGCGTCTCCGTAACTTTGGCAGCGGGCTCATTAGACTCCGAGTTCAATAGTAGAAAATCCAATTGCTCAGCGTCAAGTTGTATGTGGCAAGTGTAGTGCTATGTAGGTGGCGCTACAGTTCGGGGTGAACCTGGGCCTCAACCAGCAAGCTTCCCCAGTTAGCCGGGTTTTTAGCTGGCTCCAGGAAATAACCCCCCGAAATTTGTATGGAGGTGGGGATTTTTTTCATATCAAATAAACCCCCAAAATCATGGGTTTTTTGCGGACTTAATTCATACTTAAATTGGGGGGGTGATAAGTCCCCAAATGGGGGTTATTTTCTACAGCCTCTCAGCTAACTGCTTTGAGTTGCACACTCAAAGTTGGGTGAGGTCCGCTTCTACTTATTCGATCCACCTTAGGCAAGGTTGTCATCTGCTGCATTGTCCATTTGATTTAGGTTCGAAGACTTTGCCGGCCGGGGCCTTGATATCAATTCGCCCTACATTTTCTAGCTATTTTAAGCGACTGATGCACAGTTTTTTGACTAGGTCAATGTCGGTGTATAGCTCGTATATTTCATAGTTGAATCTTCTTCTCCAAGGCCCGTCGACGGCTACGGGACCATAAAGCAGGACTGGGATGATTCAGGTCTTGTATAGATTCTCCTTAATTGTCCGGGATAGGGCCTTACAACCAAAACAAACATCGTTGATTTTTGCTGGAATGCAGTTTTCAGATAGCAGAGCCAGTCCCTTACTACCTCGAAGTTAGATAGCCTATCGCAAACCAAAAATTTTCTAAAAGGAAACAAATGTCTTTTTTTTATAGATTTATAGAATTTGTTTTTGTTTTTATTTCATAAAGTTATCAGCATTTTCATATATATACCTATATATACTTTTGTCACCTTTTTAAATGTGTTAGCTATTTTTTTTTTTTTTTTGCTTTTGTTTAATAATTTTTTTTTTTCCTATTTCGCCAGTTCATACACACACGCACATGTAACATAATTTTTGCTAACTACAAGTTACAATTCAACAATCATTTTATTTTTATTATAAATTCATATAGTAGGTAATTATTTTAAAGATCGCATTCAAATTAAATAGTAAAGTGAGTGTGTGGTCGGTTCTTAAAATTCATTAATAATAATAGTTTTTGTTTATTCACTGTAAGGATATATTCTCTTTTGTATGTACTGTATGTATATATGCATATTATTCTCTCTATATATATATATGTTCTAAAATACTTTAATTAGGCAAAACTGTATTATTTTTCATAACTTCAGTTAGTGTTTTATTTTTTATGTATACTTTTATTCGTTAGAAACAATACTAATTTGGATTTTGTTTTTGTTTTTGTTTTAAAAATAAGTTTTTGGTTTTTTTAAAAAAAATTTTAACTAAGATTATATTCGAAGTTGTTTTTTATTAATTTGGTTTTTCTTTATAGGCAAAAGTGTCTTATTTTTTGTTTTGTTTTACAAATATGTATATGTATATATTTTTTAGTTATTATTTTGTATGACTACATATTCTAACGTTGTCGTAATCAGTTTTTTTTTTCCATTATACATTTATATTTACAAATTTTTAGATCAAAACAATTAATTTTATTTACTCATAAATATTTTTGATAAATTTAAAAATGAAAAAATTATAGTCAAAGTCTGTTTATTTGTTTTTTTTTCTTTTGTTTATAAATTATACATATAAATGCAATAATTTGAAATGTGCTATTTAATTTTAATATTAAAATGATTTAGCTCTGTTTATTATGTGTATATGTATACATATATATATTTCATATTCTATATAAATGTGTTTGTTTTTATTTTAAAAAATAAAAGTAATTATTTATATTTTCTTTCTTAACAAAATTAGAATATAACTTTTTCTATATATAAAAAATCTAAAAGAATTATTGTTTTATGCTTAAAATCTCCTATATAATGGGGGGAAATGAATACTTATTTGAATACATAAAAAAAAAGATACATTTTTTTCTTAGACAGAGTAACAAAGACATTTTATGTATGTTTATATACAAAACTACTATAAGTTGATTTATAGCTTAAAAAAATGAATTTTCGGTTTGTTTTATTTTTTATTTTAAGCCTAGTATCATTGAAATTTATTTATACACCTTATAAGGTCAAGGTCTTAAGTTTTAATGTAAAATATTATTTTTATTTTGTCTATAAATCTATTCAGCGTTGTTTTGATCGTTAGGCAAGAATCGAGAAAGGTTTCTTTGTGTTAAGTTTGTTTTTTTTTTTTTTCTTTTAATGATCACCTTATGCATATTGTTTAGTTTTTATTTTAATTTTTTTAGGTTTGTATGTAATTATTTGAATAGCTAGCGATAGTTTATTTACAAAGATTTATATGAAAAAATAATTATTTAAGTAAATAGAACGAAATGTACTTATTTTTGCAAAGAACACAATAAAGTAGTTTTTTTTTTGTTTTATAAAAAAAAGGCAAACGCAATAGTCGTTGTGAATTTGTAAAATACGCTAAATTTAATTCGTTTTTGTTTTTTTTTTGTTGATTAAATAATGTCATTATAAAACTAATTATACATGTGCTTAAAGGTGACAGCATAGCTTAGGTAAAGTCAACTGCAAATGGATCTGTCAAAACTTGTGCAATGAGCAGGTATGTGTGCATTCACCGTTAGTCTTATAAAAAAAAAGAAAAAAATCACAAGGAAATGGCGGATTCTGAATGGGGTTTTTTTTTTCAAATCCGAAGAGCATAAGCTCAGGACTTTTAAAGATAAACTTTGACCAGGATTCCTGGCAAACAACTATGTTCACCAACCAAGGCTCCAAACCTCTTTAGAGGTAAAGCTTTTCCACCTGATTTTGATTGAAAGTGGATTGTACGAAATCAATAACAGGGGCGTTGTTAGGCGTTGTTACCTCTGGGTAAGAGGTGAAGTCATAAGGCGTCAGTGCGGGAATCTCATCAGAATACTGAATCAAGAATCTTCCAGAAGTTTTGGCAATACGTGAAGCCTTTCGGATAATAAGACATAAAACAAGAATTTCATTAATAACCATGTTCCTATCAAGGACCTGATTTCAACAAAATCATCTTCCCAGCTGGTTGAACAGTATAGAAGAGCCTCGTCGCTTTACTGTCGGAAGAAAATCATTCTACTCTGAGTGTCAGGTCATACTCACATGGAGGAGAAACAACGGGCTGACGAGAAGGACCACCTTTAACGGATCCCTTGCAGAGGTAGTCCTTGTTCCGATGGAAACTATTAAGGGCGAAATCTTTTACACTTTCCATCAGTGACAAACAAAAGGTGGAACAGTCTGCAGAGCTGCATAATTTCTAGATAGATCTGGTCGAACTACAACTGGGGTAGAACATAAAAACTTGAGAAAATGATTCGGATGGACGCTGCGCATCTCTTTTAACGCATTCTGCTGCAACCGTAAAAATGTAAACGAGAAGGAAACTCATTCTCACTTTCTCTGCCGGTGTCAGGTTTTAAGTAGAGCCTGACATAAAAGTGAAAGAAATTTCAGAGAAAAATGGCTCAGAATTGATCAGTTTCATGAATTCCACAAGATGGATTCGAAACCTATTCCTTTCAACGACCTACTAACACGGTCTGCCAAACAATAACACGTGACCTGTGACACTCAAAATTGCGCTTAAGTTCTAATTCGGAAGCAGTTCATTGTTTAATAGAAACACACGGGCGTAATATTTGGAACGCTGACAAAGATGAGCATCTTCAAATTAGTTTTGCACTACGAAAGTGGAAATAAGAAATGCACCAGAACAATCCCATTCAACATTCAAACGTTTATCAACAAATACTTACGCCGAATACTCAAAATTTGTGAAACTGTGCCTAACAAAGATATAGAAATAGGTACATGCTTCTAAAATTTAGCACCTACATCACGAGCCAAGGTAGTCGACGACTTAAGCTCCGCTGAAAAATTTGGATCAAGACTATCCACAGCTAAATTCTGGCATCGATTTCGGCATACATGTATGCATATAGAATGATGTCTACAGGGAAGCTCCAGACCGAGTCTGCTTTAAAAAGATCGTAGAGGCTATATACACTATTAGAAGAATAGGAAAGAGGCAGACCTACTTATACTAGTAGGCTCCATAAATAAATAAAACATTCTTACTGATTTTAAGGAACTTTTTCGTTCTTCGTCGTTGGAACCTTTTTCTGTATTTAGGGTTCCTCTGTTTACAGTGGAGCTTTGGTGGCAGATAGTCTAAGCTTAAGGCAATGGCAGCGACTAAATCCTCAGTGCGACGAGATTACTTGCGTCTGCTGGTAGCCAGTGTACTAAGATCTCAAGCCAAAACCCTAATAAAAAACGTTGTGATCTCGAAAGTGCACGAGAAGCACGACTCCAGAAATGATGTTCGAAAGTTTTAGTTAAGCTGCGTCTCTTCCTGCAAAAGACTTACGTAGAGTATGCTGCATGTCCTCGAATTACATCTGACTTATGTATTCAGTACAGAGCCGTTGAAGTTGGCCGTCGAAATTTCGGAACTATTCGAATCTTTGAAACCAGAATTGGATGACATGTATATTTCCAAACAATCTTAAGAAAAATGGGACATGACTTGTGTTGCATGCTACTTTGATTCACTGTACTTTCGACCCAAGACTGATGCGAATGTCAAATTTTTTCGAATAATGGACACTTTCCACATTCTAAGCATTGACTCGAGGTTTTATGTACGTATTCAGGGGACCTACATATGTATATGACAACAAATGTCAAAAAGTCTGAGACAATACTTAAGTGAAAGTTTATTGATGAAACTCTGCTTTAATGTGCATCCACCCTTATTTAAATTGCCCACAACTAAATAAAAAATTCGAGCTGTCACTTTGTGAGCGAAATTGCATAAATAACGGTTTTATGTGAATTAAATCATTTGTCATAAGCAGTTGCATGTATAGCCACCTTAAAAGCTGTCATTGGAACATCATTAATAAAAAAGCTTAAAAAAATCTCATCCAATACCAAGAATACTCATATGTACACCTTCTCCACTCAAATGGTCCAGACTTGGACCTTCTCCGCTACGACACACCAGCTGGCTCGTTCGTAATACGATGACACTATATGCAGGCTGGCAACGTGATGATTTATTAGGGCGTCCAACTCACCTTCCCGGAACACATGATAATACCTGTGGTGTGTGGTAGCCCCGCCTTGTGTTGGACTGTCCAGCGAAGCTGTTGAACTGTTTGAGTGTTCCCACGATTCTATTGTTGACTGTCGATTAGCTACTGCCCCACAGCCCTCCTGCTTGTTGTGCTCCTCCAGCGAATCATCCTCACACTTGATTGTGTTGTGAGTAGTCTTCTTGGCATATCCCTCACCTTCTGGCTCATCGGCGACATCTTCATCTAGTACACCCTCATCACTTTTCACATCTTCGTCTTCTTCGAGAATTACATCGTCGTCATCCTCACGCGCTGAACTATCTCCGTCATCGAGTAGGTAAGCCGTCTCAGGATTCAGACTGTATTGACGGTTCCGCTTATATTTGAACTTGGAGATCTTGTAGTTATCGTAGAGGTTCAACGAATAACTATTTGAGCTGTTACCCTCGGCTTCCTCACGCTCTTCCTCCTCGTCTTCTTCATGAATTGTCAGACTTCGAGTTTGAGACGATAGAGACGATGTTGAAGATGAATTTGGTGATTGTTGGAGGCTGGGTTGGGTTGATAGGTTGGCCAACATTAGACGGCGTTCGCGCAGCTCATCACGTAGGGCTGTTAGGTCACCATTGCGCTTTCGGAAATTTGCCATAACCGGGTCATCGATGTAGTCACCGATGTCACCACCGATGCCGTCTAAGCTTCGACACTCCACCTTGTCGGAGCGATTCTTATCATCTAGCTCCCGTAGGAGTTGAGCACTTAATTGTTCTGCAAAATCGGCACACTCTTGGCGCGTTGCCGATCGGATTTTATTTACCGCTCTAGGATATGGCATGCTTCCCATGGTATCATCGTCGAGATTAAGATTCTCCATCGATGTGCTGTCACCATTGATGTGCAGATCAGACTTTAAAATGTCACCTTTGACAAGCGCTGGATCGTCGGTATCGGTTCCGTTCACGTATGCAGCAGACTTTGGAGCGCTGATCACACTATCAATGGAGTCCGGCGAGGATGGTTCACTTGAGTCGCTGTCAAGATCATCTGTGGCGGGGTTGAAGAGTTCCATTGACAGAAACTTGGGGATTGAAGGCGCTGTTGCGGATGATCGACGAACTATCGCGTAGCCTGGCTTATGCATCTGAAGCGACTGTTGTTTGCGAAATTTGGGAATTGGCGGCAGATCCTTGATCGTTTGTCGCGTAATTCTTGCCGGTGGTGGTGACGCCTTTGCACTTGGCTCTGGTTTATCAATTACAATCGTAGTCACTCGCGTATGGCCATTGGGTACTGTTGGCGCGTCAGCCTTCTTTGAGACTTCCAGCTGCTGGATGTGCTCCTCGTCAAAGGTGAAGCGAGGTTTTTCCTGTATTGATCCTGTATTTGTTTTGATACCCTTTTGCACGAGCTTGGGTGGCGTTAACATAGCCATGGCCGCCTGGACAGCGGACATCGTCTGCGGTGGTGATGTCACAACCGTGTACGCTGCCGCCGGTGAGTGTGCTGGCGTCGGCGGGCATGGCATTATAAGTGGTGATGTTGGCACTGATGGTATACGGTTTCTACAGTTGCTGTTGCTGTTAAGGCTGTTGTTGTGGGTCAGGCTATTGCAGGTACTACTGTGCGCCCCATTACAGCTGCTACTGCTATTACTACTACTACTGTTCGAGTTCTGCTGATGATAGATCTGTTGTTGATGCTTCTGAGCTGCCAGCTGGGGATTCGGTTGAGTCTGATTCTGTTGCTGCTGCTGCTGCTGGAGCTCGGGCTTAGGAATGAATATTACTGAAGCAAAACTGTCCTCCGACTCGATACTCGTGTCAGACTGGAGGCTGCTGTCCTTGGATGAATCTGAACCGGATTCACGAGAATGGCGTCTTGGTTTATTATTGTTGCTGGATTGGTCCTCGTTACCATTGGCGAGAGAGACGGCAGCCGCCAACCCACAATTGCACGGCTCGGCGATCTTGCCCGATGACAATGAACCCTGTCTGTGCACCGTCGAGTGGTGAGCATGGTGATGGTGGTGATGATGATGATCTCGTGCCGCGGTAGTGTTGGTTGTAGTCGCAGAGGTGGATGTGGCCGAGCTTGTTGTGGCCTTAAAATTCTGCATAATCTTAACGAATCCATTTTTTGTAACCCGCTCTAGACTGCCCGTAGATGTCTTCAGTTTGCTGGTAAAGCCATCTCGGAGGACTTGCAAGCGCTTCGAGAAAACCGATCGACACAGAAAGGCTTCGTTCAGTGACATCTGTTTCTGGATTCGCTTTCGAACTCGTTCCTTTTCACGAATGCGGTTGCCCGCCATTAGTTCTTCGTTCAGGGAGCTCTGCTTGCGTAGGAACGTCTTAGCGTCGGCGAGTTGCTTAGAGGCTGCAAGCCCCCGCAGGCCATTCTTTGGCTGCTGCTGCTGTTGTTGTTGTTGTGGTTGTTGTGGGTGACTACTACTATTTAGGCTATTACTACTACTACAATTACTTATCATATGAAATGGATTATCTGGCAGTTGATAGTCGTCATCACATAGGGATTGTTTCTGTTTGATCAGTTTTGGCCTTCGACTCGGTGTCGTCGTGGAATGTGGTGGAGTTGAAGACGCTGTTGCAGTTCCTGACGCCGCATTTGTATTTCCACCTGAACCTGGCGAGTGGTTGTTGTTGTTATTATTTGTCACTTCAACAGCTGTGCTTGTCGGAATCATTTGTCCTGGCGAGATCTGAACAACCAATTGTTTGGTTTCCATCAATTGAGCTCCAAGACTGGGCACACTAGATCGTGAGCGAACAATTTGTCTTGGCGGAGGATTCAGAATACTGCCAAGGCTGCGAGACTTTAAGCCCGCTGATAGTGGTGGATCTGGAAAATCTTCGAAATCTTCTAAGCGGCGTAATTCGATTGGTAGATCTTTGGCGTCTTCATTGTCCAGGCTACTGTTGTTTTTTGTATCCTTAGAGGTCCATGAGTCCAGAAACCATGGGTGACGCTTACTTCCAGCTAATTTCTGAAGAAAAAAAAAATAAGAAAAGAAAATGAGGATTCGAACTCAAAGGAAGAGGCAACCTATCTCACTATACCTGTATAGCCCGCCTTACAAAACTGTAACAAGATTCTCCCGGCGAAGATGATGACAAGCTTGAGCTATCTCCGTCACCAGCTGATCGGCTGGAGTTTGTTGATTCCTCGGTGTAGGCATTGTAGGGTGGTAGGATATCGTCATCGTCTTCTTCATCGGAATATGTTTGATTGCGATTTTTGGGCGGCTGCCAAGGTATGAGAACATCTTGTGATTCAAAGCGGCGATGACGTTGTTCTAGAGCCCAGACACTGATTATCACTCGACCACCGATTCGAAGGATACGAGCGAGCTCTCGAATAGCACCCACTCTACGTTCTGTCGTGGCAAAGTGATGTACTACAGCTAAAGACAGAACTGCGTCGAATGATTCATCGCGGAATGGAAGTTCTAGGTTATCACAGACTGCCACCTGGAAGAAAAAAAAAAGGAATAGAAAGGTCGAGTTAAATTTTTTGTTAAAAGTAGATTTTCGAATACATCCGAAGCCCGGACTAAAAAGGACAGCCTAAGCTTGCTTCAAACTGTCTTGAAACCTACGAACTAAATTGAAGCTTTTAGAGGCAGGCACACAAAGAATCAATGGAATGGCTTGCTGTGGGACATGAAACTTGTGTATTAACCATAGGTACAGCTACAAAGGTTTTCAAGACCCCAGAGATGGCGCTGAATTTAAGAAGAAATAAAGCGTAGCAAGCTAGCCAAACATAACTGAACACAAATGCTTGTCTTTAATTCTTAAGGAGTTGCTGCGGTTTCCTGCCTGAAACTCAAAGAAATCATTGAGGTCAGTACAGCTATCAGCCACAACGGGCTTAAAACATTCAGTCTTGACCACCATCTTGTACTCCGTTGATTCCCAGTGCACTTTGGTAGACTCAACAGATCAGCAAGGTCTTTATCCTTAAGCCCGAGCCGGTTCAGCTCAATAATTGCCTTACTTGTGACCTGGCTGTCGGAAAAGTTGTAAATAGCTCCACCCTTTATCTTCTTTTTTTAGAGCCATGAGCTGCACTTGCGATAGTATAGACTTCGGCCTGAAAGGCCGTAGTATACATATGTATATACCTAGTGGAATAACCTTGTTCACGCTCGCTTCCTTCAAATAGGTGCCTGCTTCCGAGAGCCCATCAATCAGAGGCCCGTTCGCATAGAAGACAGTACAGTAGCTGGTTCAGAGCTGGCCCATCTGCCTGTATTCCATTCCGAATGCTTCGGAACAGAACAAGTGCTCAAAGATAAGTTCCAGTTGCATGATATTCAATGCCACATCCCGAACGCGTGGAATAGGGCAACTCCTCTGCGCCCTTCACCAAAGATTACCGTCCGCTCAAACAGCGTTTCAGAGCAGAATACAGCTTTCCTGGCCACGTACTCGATAAAGAGATGCAAGCAAGGAATGCTCACAAGAGTTTCCATTGCGGTAGGCGGAGTTTCTTTCATAGCGCCAACGATCCAACAGAGGTAAGGTGCTTGGTTTGAGGAATTCCGCCCTTGACCACCATTCAACCGCACCATAGGCAAGGTATGGCCGGACTATCCCTATGGAGCATCTTAAGCACTTTAACCACAGGTCCTACATACAATTCTATGGCACTGCCAAAGGATGCTTGTGAACCTTCAAATCTCAGGGTGTTCTTTAAAAGCAAGCTTACGGTATAACATGACTCCCAAGTATTTAACTTTGTTCGAAAGTTGTAACTAGGTGCCCAAGAAGGATGGCCATCTCGTAGGAGGTAGTTTTGTCCTTATAGTGAACAGCATCGTTTCAGTCTGGGTTGGATTGATAGGCAATGACGATTTACGGCACCAAGTCCCGCTAATGTTGAGTGCCGCCTGCATGCATGCATGCTCGGCTAAACCTAGAGCAGGCTAGCTCCCCTCGTTAAGTCTACTCAGTAGTGAGTACCAGCAGGTTCCATAAGGTGGTCTATAGTACCCCAGCTTGTGCAAAGTCCAACTACCAATAGTAGCAGTGCCTAAGTGTAGCGAGGATCCACTCCACTAGTGTGGGATCGACTCTCTTGGACCTTAGCGCAGCTTCTAGGTCAGATTATCAAAGGCACCCTCATATCTAAAAAGAGACGAGAGCGAAGTGTTTGCGATCGTGTGCCTGCCGCACTCTGCCTGTCTCCGTAGACTTACCTCTCGGCTAGGCATACTGTTTGTCATGCAGCGGCAAGCGTGTTAACGCGCCATGCTATAGTTGCATGTTGACCAGCTTTTCAATGCCCTTTAGCAGGAGGGAAGTAAGGCTTATGGTCCTGAAGCTCTTGGGGAGATTGTAGATTATCTTACTCGGTTCGGGGATAAAGATGGCCTTTACCCTCCTTCAGGCCACAGGGATATAGCGCAGAGCAATACTGTCTGCATAGATCCTGCTGAGCAGTGTTAGCACTAATTCTATACCCTAGGTCCAAGAGACTTGTAAGGAGAGACGGATATGAGCAGAGACTTCTCTCTACTCACAGTCGTCACTGCAGACCCCCACTTTTCGCCAATCGGTGTACTCCCACAAAGGTGCTCTGCCATAAGCAGTTGTACTACTTCCTCCTTCGAGTCTGTGAAGCTTCCATCGAGCTTTCCAAGGACAACATATTTGGCATTTGGGTCGATGTATTCTTTAGCTATCCCAGTAGGAAGAGTAAGGGGCTCTTTCACTTCCAACGTTGAGTGGTGGAGCCTATTGCTTTCCCACCCCATATTCTGAAAAAGGCATTTATTAGAGATACGAACCAGAACCTCTTAAAAATATTGATTTGGTAGCTGTCTTCGCTAATAGATTAGGTTTCCGTCATGAAATCGTCCTTAAGGGTTGGAAGAAACCCTTTTTTGAATTCAAAATGCTGCTTGTCTTTGACTTCAGATGAGGGGAGGGTGAAATACGACTCTGAAGGTTTTCCCTTTAAGGAAATAGCTCCTGCAGCTTGCCGTCTTGTCCACCTAGCACTACGAAAAGTTTTATTCTACATTTTAGGAGCGTGTCAACCCTTTTAATTGCCGTTTCGCTCCGATATCGGTAGGTTTTCCTATTCTGCCAGCATTAAGTCGACTTATTTAGATATGCAAGTCCATGGTAGGCTAGAATTTTCGCCGGGACAATTGCAGAATTGAATTCATATTCAGGGTTTGAGTATGCAATGCCACAAGTTGTGGCAATAAACGACTAATCGTTAACCATTACGAACGAGTTCCAATTCCAAACGGTACCAGCAGATCCCTCAAAAATTCAATCACCATTACATGTTCGCCATATAAGAGTCCCTAAAATTAGGCCAACATACAGTTCTATTTTTACCCGCACTACATCTCTCTAAATGCTAATCCTTTTCAACGATTTCAATGCATTCCTTTCTAGATGTCAATTATGGCCTCTCACTGTACATTTGAAGGACAGTTCAAGTGCACACAACATTCATCCTCTAACACCTCCACTACTGACTTACTAATGCTTCCACCATTGCCGCTGCTGCCACTATCGCTAGGACTTGACAATTCAAATGAAATGACATGACGTGTTGACTGTACAAGTATCCTTCTGACATGTTTGTCCATTCAAATGCTCCTGCACTTTTTTACTACTGAATACCTGAATAGAGTATGCTCGACTGACTGACACACAGTCAGAAAGGGACGTGTCACACAAAACATAACTAACTGCAGCTCAGCCTCTATGCTAAATGTCCTTTCAGCTTTATAAATACGAGAGTACGAAAAAAAAAAGAAAAATCACTGAAAATAGTTCGACAAGATGCCGCAGGAGCACGGGCAAGGAGGCCACAGAGTGATGTTAAATCTAAAGAATATTATTTTTGCGATATAATGATCTCAAACACATACACACACAATACAGAACGTAGAAGAGAAATTAAGTACAGGAGTAGGTACATACAACATTTTGCGAAAAGGACACAAATGCCTCCCGGGCGATGAATGTACTTGGCATACTACTTTGTTTGCTCCATTTGGTAACAGAAAGGATACCATCAAGGGGCGGCGGAGAGAATGAATATAAAAAATGCGGAAGTATTTCGCTTGATTTTTTTTTTCCTTGAAATTGATAAATGTTGCACAACACACACATACACTGACAACCACACCCACGGCTCGGGTGGAACACAATCTATACCAACAAGAATAAGAAAGGATTTCAATTTTTCTGCCTTAATTGGGCCCGCTACTGCAAGTAGGAGAAGCACAAAGGAAATACATCATCGAACGATGCTCTAGAGATATGTATGTGGGGATATCGAGAAAATCCTTAAGGAAAATCCTACCTCCTTGTCGTACTGATTTCGTTTGCGATCTCCATGCGTGGGTTCTAAGCACAAGTTCGAGAAGTAGGAGAAAAAAAAAAGGATAGCAACCCACCAGCTCAGAAGAGATTTGTGACTTATTTCTTGTTTTGTTTTTGGCCAGAAACTTAATGTCATATGTGCAGCAAGGACAAAACGCGTAGGCTGAATGTCCTGTACTCCAGTGAGCTGTGAGTCAGCGATCCTAAAGAGTTGCTGAGCTGGGTGTAATGGATTTCTATTGGGGTTGCGATAGTAAACATGCATTTTGCACATAATTGGAATGGAATACTGCTGTCGTGGGTAGACCCACAGAGAAGGAGAGATTTTTACTCGCGTGCCTTCTAGGCGTTCGGTACCAGCGCGTTGGCGATGACGATGGCCAAGCGTCGAGTGATATTTATGTACATATGTCCTCTGGGCAGAGGGATTATTTGTTTTATTTTCGTAGACGTTGTCCTTTGGAACGATAATGTCAGGAGCTCGAGAAAATATTTATTTATTTGTCTATTATCTCGTGAGAGGGATCATTCTAGGCGTCCTGGCGACCGACGCCATCCTCCTCTTTATTCCCATTGTGGTTGTGATGTCAAATGCCAATCGAGTCTATATGCTGACAGTCAAAGTGGATTTTCATGTTGATTGAATTTTTGTCCAGATACAGATGTCGACGTCAACAACGGGGGCGGTTAATAAAGAAGTCTGTGATTTGCTGACTGCTGAATGGGGTTAGTCGAATAGTTGTCAATGAGAGTGTGATTGTGAGGATAAATTCCGATAGTTCCGGAAATGTCTTTTCACAAAGTCTCATTCCCTAATCAGAGATAAGTGACTTTTTTTAGAATGCATTAATTATTCATTTATAATACAAATTAGGGGAACACAAGATGGTTGGTTGGATGGTACGTATTTTCAAATGTACATGGTCAAGTCATTAGAACTGATTTTTGGTGATAAAATAAAAAAGCACAAATATTTTTGGAACTTTGGAATTTATCCGAATTTGGAATACCTCTGCCCACTCGATGCATCACATTCATGGGATTGTGTTCGACTATACGACTGTATGAGTCGAGTAGAGCAAGCCATTGGGTGGTGTGAATAAAAATTGAGTGAGCATTTTGAAGGGAACACTCCATCTGGTGTGAATAAAAGTAGGTTTCGTTAAGTTTAACGAAAACCCTCCACATACATATTTTGACAGTTGAGTGTTCCCTCCATTTTGGTGTGAATAAAAATGGAATCTATTCAGTGAACACTTGAAGAAGTTGAGTGTGCATTGGATGTAACTTCAGGAGATAAAAAAATTGAGAATACTGTTTCGGAAGAAGAATACCTTGACGGAATAAGTAAAAAAACTCTAAAAAAGGAGATCTGGAATGGACGAAGAAGATTTTATAAAAACTTTACAATTTTATACTTGCTTGCTGGAAAAAAGCCAAACTCCAGACATGAAAATTAAAAAGCAAAGTTGCGTTGGAAGCTGTGGAAGATATGGCGTTGATTTGAACACCTCGCAAATGAAGAAAAAAAATTGAAATATGAAGGGGCGCGTCAAATCAAAAGGGATTGGAAAAAGACGGGCAATCTTCCCATGATTTCAAAAGCTTATAAGAAGCAGCTGCTGAATTTGACAGCTCTCTATTCTAGTTTTCAAACTTCAACTTGAGGGGAAGATTCTACTTAAAGGAAATTTTTTATTCACACCCAATTGAGTGTTCCCTTCAACGAAAACACTTCACTTATGATTGTTCACACGGAGTGTTCCCTTAGTTTTTATTCACACCACCCATTGTCTCGAAAATGGACAACAGCTTACAGTTCAAAGGATTGAGGTCTGCACTATCTGTCGGCCAATCGTCTGTTGATATAAAGTCAGGTACATTGTTTTCGAGCCGCTCTTGGGTTGTTTTTCCCTTGTGGACTGAAATGGACGCCTGTAGGAAGATTTGGTGATTTTTAAGGAACAAATTTTGGTTGTCTCTTTACAGCGCCCCTCAGAACATCTGTTTGGTAACATTTTTCTGTAGTTTGTCCCCCTTCTCGCAGTAATAAAGCCAGACCCCCACCAATACGTAAGAGATGCGGGATGATAGCTCCGTTGGACTAAGCTCCAATGCTTCTCTTGATAACCGGGGACACATTCCTCCATTCGGCTTGTTGAATTATTCCTCCAAAGCACTTTTTTTTCTCTTCCGTGAAAAAAATCCTCCTGTGAGCATATCCTGTAAGCTTCCCATATTACCTACTAATTCTGTTCCAATTGGGCTGTCAGCATCAGCAATCAAGGTGTTTCGGATTCACGGAGATTTTGTTTCATAACGCGAGGCATGGATTTCTGTGATATTTTTATTTCTCGGGATAAGATTTTCTGCATTCGGAGCGGTTTTCGTTAAGTTCAGTTTTGACCAACTGTGAAGTTCTGCCAGTGTAAGGAAATCCAAATCTTTGACGGCCATTTACTCTGCAAGTTTTCCCAAACAAATTTACCCTGTGATATATTAAAGTTCGGGTGATTATATAACCCTTTCCCATATTGCACTTATGAAGATCGATTACAAAATCAATGGATGCCGCTCCACTCCACGAGTGACAAAATGCTGTCATTCTTGGCACCACTCCATGTCCGCAAATTGTGTGCATAGGGCTGCGCGGTAACGTAACGTAGTATAAACATCACTCATTTAGTAACTGTCAAAATAAAATGGATGTGTTCAATATTAATTCTGCAATGAACGCGTTTAACCGTGTATCAATATTTATGACTTAACTTCTCTAAGTGCATACACCCATAACTGAATGCCTAGGGAGGTAGAAACGTTTTTGGCTCAACCATTCTAATCGGAAAGTGGTAGGGAAACATTTCGGATGAAGTCTCACCAGGGCAGATAGAAGGCTTTTATCTGCCAAATCAAAAATGCTGTGGGAGCTAGAAGATTGATCGTCGAAAGTAAATACCATTGACTGTTGGCTGGGATGAATTTTTCGACATCTCTAAGAAGCATTTTCATTATACACCACAAGATAATGAGGGGAGATCCTCTCTAGTTAAATCGAATATTTTTAGAGCCGCTGTATAGACTTTGACTGTAGGAAATGACAGATGTGTAATGTCAAGCGTTAAGGGATCGCCTTACGCTAGGAAAGTACATTATTTCCGATGTCAGTGCCGTGTTCTAGAAACTGTGCGAAGTTTTAAAATATTTTTTTATCGAATGAAGCCTCTTCAGAGGCACTAAGTGCGTTAGGCCCGTTGTTAGACTAACGGTTAAAAAACAATTGACAACTTTTGGAAAACAACAAAAATGCTATTGCTGAAATAGGGTCGGCAATATTCTGCAAAATTGGGTTGATAGGATGCCAAGCTGCGACAGCCAATTGAATGTGTACTCTCTTCAAAAGAGAAACAATCATCATTATTACAACAGATGGCTCTCTCTTTAGACTTAGATTGGTGTCGTGACAGAAGCGGTGAAAGAATATCACTCCTCAATCCACAGCCTGTTGTTGGAACCAAGAAGGTCTAGTCCAGAAAAAGACCTCTTGATCTTCGAAATCTTGAGTAACTCTGACATTCTTAAGGCTGGCCATGGAGTAGAACGTAGTGTGTTTACTTGTGACCTGGCCAGTACAGCCATATAACTAACGTTGCATTGCAAACCTATTAAGTTCCCACGAAGGTAGATTTACTTGAGCTCCTGTCGCTTCGTAATAAGTACGTATTGTAGTAGCTTGGTGGAGTACAAAAATGTGCCTTCATTTGGGCTTCAAAGCAGATGAAAGGTTTTTTTTTTAAAGGTTTTTTATCAGTCTTAAAACCTACATTCAACTTTGTTTATTTAGGATTTGTTTGTTCATAGCTTATTTCTGTAAGATAAATCCTTAATTCGTCCCTGAACTGCATTTACATAGAACTCATTTCGAACCACTTTTGCTGTTACCGTATCGATGGAGCGTCTTTGTGGCAAGATGCGGTGCACAGGCTGTAGGCGACTGTCAACAGTTTGTGGTAGATATGCTGTTAAATTAAGACTTTCACTACTCCTCTCTTCCAACAACATGCGTTCCAAACTGAGGTAGCCATCTATGAGTTTCTGGTTGAGGTGGAGTTCCATCGTTTTTTGAAGGTTGGGATATGGGATTAACAAAGTATTAAAAGCGTTGAAGCGTGGATGACAGCGCGGTCACACAGGTCTCTAAGCTGTAGCCAGCCACTGATGTTATTTTAAGAATATCGTCAATGACAATGAGTCTTATGAATGGCGAATGAAAGCCCATCTGAACTATCTGTCACTTGTCAGGCATACGACCAACTACTATAGGAATGAATTCTACATAAATTTGTACAGCGGCTCTCGTGACTGTTCGAATTTTATTTGACTTTCAACATGCTCCACTTGCTGCATAGGTTATATACTATTGCTTAGAAGAAAACTCACAAGAAATCACACAGAGGCATAGAACTTGCAATCCTTTAGCTAAATGTTACTTACATCCCTTTAAAACCACGCATTTACAAGCCGAGCATTTATCAAAGTGTCCTGCAGCAGGAAAAACCAAAACTCAACAAGTATCCTTAATGTCTGAAACACATGACAAAGCACTAAAAAACTTATGCTCCATCCTTTACCCCCAAAAAAAAAAGGTTTTCCCATTAAGAATCAGAATCTGCGACATTGCACAAATGGTCCTCCTACCATTCCTCTCCCTGATGCAGGTGTCGGTCTTCTCCTCAATATAAGCTATTTCTATAAAAAAAAAGGACACACTCTAAAACTTTAAACGAAGAACTTCAAGTTCTTCCTTCCTAAGGACATTTCCACACTTACACACACAAACAAATAAAAAAAAAACCTCTCATCTCCACAACACTTACACGCTCACTTATGTTTACGGAGAAAGAAAATTTTCCCTTGTCCTTTTGTACCACCTTAACCACTAATACTAGCCACAGGCAAAATATAAAGGATATTATAAATGGGTAAGAAAAAGAAAAATCCCTCAACTTCAGAGGATCAACAACGGAAAACTCCTCTCCACTCATCCTCCTGTTTGGCGGAAAGTTTACACATTCTCCACAAGTGCATAACTTTGCAAATACATACACAAACCACACACAGAACATTCCACTAATTTTACGGGAAAAACAGAAAAAATAAAGAAAACCACCAACAACAACAAACTCATGAAGAAGGACATCGGCACAAGGATATTTTAGCTTACACATTTCCACATAGCAATTTTCACAGACCGATTTCGAAAAGGACGCTGTGCGCTTCATTTTTTATGTGCGTCACAAGTTGTTTTGTTAAAAAATTCATGTTTTGTTTGTTCAAATGACGAGGACTGGACGCGTACAGCACTGCAGCCTGCATACGTTGTCCTGGTAGTCATAAATTATTGCTTACACCCGTTGTTAAAGGATTGTATCTGGTATTTTTATATTTTTTTTTCTGTTACTAATTATACGGCGGCGACACATGATTCTGCTGACGCTGCGTTGGGCGCCAATTCAATTTCTTCTAGTGTTCTTTACATTAGCTGCTGCTCCTCTTTTTTTTTTTTTTCATTCGAAGGAATACAGGAGTCGGTTGGTTTTTTATGTCACAGTAGTTCTTTGTCTGTTTTTTTTTTATGTTGGTGAAAATAAATAAAAAAGTGTGTGCGGAGAAGAATAAGAGTGTCACAGGGAACTTATGCCACTTTAGCAGTAAAAGTGTATCCATTCGGATAACGAATGGATGCAACGCGCTTTCGGGCATAAGTTGGCATAGAAAAGGACATGCACGCTTGGATTAGTAGTTCTAGTTTTTTCCTCTCTTTTTTTATAGCTTTTTTGTGTGTGCAGTCTCCGTAACACTTGAATGTGCAGCGAAATAATACAAAAACGATTGAAAAAAAAAAGAAAATTAAGTGCAAGAAATTGTGTAGAAAAGGTTTGCGTAAGAAATTTAAAACAGAGAACGGTGTGAAGGAGAGAACGTTAATAGGACTTCTGGAATTTTGTTTACCTAATGAATTGATTTTGTTTCTTTTGCTTTATGCAGTTTTATATTCTCGAGGACCTTTTGTGAGCCTTAGTCGGACAGAGCTGTTTTTCTTTAACAGAATGCACAAGTACCTACGTACACAACTGTAGTGAACTGAAAGTGTTCCAACTGAAGGTGTAGACCATTGTAAGAGTTTTATTTTAAATTTTATCAAAGGACATTTTCTTAGAACAGAAATGAGGAGCTTTTGAGTTTAGACAACAGCATGAGCATGAAAAAAAATTTCAAAAGGAGTCAAATTCTATGAATAATGTTTCTTTGTCATTCTAGAAATGCTCCATGAACATTCTCTTCAAGCACACAAAAAAGAAGGATGAGCCAAGGATATGTGCATGCATTATAAATGTAGTGGGCGTGGCGAGTGGTTTAAAACCAGACGACTGCCCAGAGCAACAGAGAAACCGGTACCTCGGTCAAGGGTCCGAAGAACTTGAATAACAAAAACTGGTCGCTTTCAAGCCTCTATCAGAGCGTGCTTAGTTCACCTCGATGGTGATAACCATTGACATATATAAGGACGGATATGGTATCCCAAAAGATTGACAGGCCAGGGACGATTATTTTCTTCGCTTTGATGCCTTCTTTGTAATTTTTCTTACAGATCTATGACTGTCCTATCGCAGCTCTTTACACTTTTAATCTCCAGCACTAGTACCATTTTCTATCTAAAAAACGGGACATAAAAACGACATTTCTAGCTATCGGCCTACAACTAAACTTTCCTTAAACCTAGTTATCCAAGGATGAAGTTTGGGTTTTGTGAGATGCGATCAAGCAGCTGAGACAACTCAGGTCTCTACTTAAAGACTTATGCAAAGCAAATCCACGACCAGTGAGGTCAAAGATGTAGATAAATCCAGCCTCCTACAAGAGGACTTATTTTACTGCTAAAGACTCAATCACGAACAGCTTATATTTCGGTGCAGAGCTGTTGTTAGGAGGACCCTAAGGTAGACTCTACATATAAACTCTACACATTCTCCACACCCCCAAATCAGGGTGTAAGCCTTAAAAAACTAATTCTGCAGAGAGTGGCTATGTAAGAAGGACACAAGCTACAGAAAGTAATACAAGCAACCTATGTTTGTTTACCGACATCAGGATCTGATACAAAGGAGATGTAGCGAAGCTTAAAGCAAAGAAAGCAATTGGCTTTGAGGCTAGGATAGATTTGGCTTGGAGCGACGGTTCGCACTTAAAGCGCAGAGGTACTTACAAAAAATACAAATACCTGGCGCAACAGGCCGTATGTGGTCCAAAGGATCAAAGTATAGCTTCTCGTAACCATTCTTGTTGCGCGTGTTATATTTTTTCATACAGATGGAGGGATTTACAGTTTAGAGCCATATCTGAGATGCTTTTTGTTTTGAGAAGTTTTCCCATGACAGCTATTACTCTCGGACGTTTGTCAGATATTTGCGAGAGGTGGAACCGAAACTTAACTTTTTGGTGTTTTCTGGGATTCGAACCTCGAACATTTCGCCCAGTTATCCAATGCACCAACCAATGAGCCACGGCGCCCACTTAGATTAGATATATTTCTATTGTGGTACCACATCTATGCATGCTTCTCGCAGAAGCTATCCGTATAACCAATTGGAACTCTTTATGAAGCTTTAACGCAACTAGAATTCTTTACAGCATGGTCCTCTAAATTGTTCAAGTATGCTTCTTAGATGAGCTTCCTTCGACTAGAGAGGGCTCTTCGTTTTTTCAGCTCTTCCAAAACTCATTTGAGATGAGACAAAACTCAGTGATGTGTCCTATTTATTGTGTTGATGTGCAATTTCTCTAGGAAGCAAACTTTCGTTCCAGTACCAGACTATCTCTACAAAACTTTTCTCCGACAGAATCTCTAAGGCATAGCTATGCAAGGCAAGTTCATCGGCAATACAGTTAACAGGAATGTCCCTATCCCAGGATACCTAGAAAAGGTGAAAGCTAAACTCCTAAGCCGTTTTTTTAAGACATGGCCGACAATCTAGGGCGGTCTTGGAGTTAAAGGTGACCGAATGCAGAGATATAATCGCGACTTGGCTATCGGTAAAAATGGCACGCAAATATTACATTCGGCTTCAGCCATGATGCAACCTACTTTATCGCCATGATTGTGGTCTTGAAAGCCCTTAAATAATCAGGTAGACGGAGAGAGATTTTATTGTTCAGATCTTTGGGGAAAACTCTGTCTTCAGTTTTGGAAGTCTCTGTGTAGGAACGGCTACCTCTGTAAAGTTAAGCTTCCTTCCTATTCCTACCTCAGAGGCTATAGTCGGTGCTCTTTGGGATGAAGAGACGAACCACTCCGAGATCGTATTAAGTCGAATGCTTCTTCTAGTTGCCGTATTAAATTCCCACAGTCGAAGTCAACTGAAGGGACGGCCTTCAGGTCCCCTCCTTTTTATAAGAATTCTGGTGCATACCCCATTAGTGAGCTATTTTGAACTTTCTTTTTTATCCGAATTAAGAACAGATGAACAAGGCAGGTTCCGAACATCGTAATTGGCTGGCTGCCGTTTAAACCTTACACTTGGTGTTGCTTGGAAACCAGACTACCAGTGAGCTATGTGTGACGCTTGCAAACGATCAAAGGTGGCAAGGACTGCAAACTGCCAAAAGCCATGAGTGAGTGACCCTGCTCCTGTCAGGCAAAGAGGGCGATCGATTTAAGCAGAAGACATTTAGGACAGTTGGTCGGTCTGTACACCCGTAAAGCTGAATAAACACGCCTACAGATTGGTACTGGTGACTTTTACCACTTTCCCGCGATGCAAAGAAAAAAGTCTCGAACACTTTCTCTGCGAATGCCTAGCCTGAGAAGAGACATCCTGTCCGGTCTGAGTTCTCTTAGACGTTACAGTTCCGAAAAAATCCTGGAGTTTGTTAGAAATAAAGGACGATTCTTGAAACAGTCCTTACCCTTAACTTATATCCCCCTCTCTATAACAGTCTTTCTGTAGAGGGTAACACAACGAGCCCAAAGAGCACCCTACCTGATGAGGATATCCTCACCCTTCCAAACCAACCAAACAACCAATCTGAACGTTTCTGCATCTGTAGAATAGATTCGCTTTTAACATAATATTTGGAGTAATACACTCCAAGATACTGCAGTCCATGGATATGGGTTACTCGAATTGTGAGGCTTCTACAAATGCCTTCAAAGTCCTTCCATTTTTGGGTGACAGACACAAATGATTGAATATTGCTTTAAACTGCGCCTTGTGGAACCATCAAAGCTGGCCTGAATACCATAGCCACTTCCAGTTCCCAGAGAATCCTTAATCAAGTTCTAATTTTCAAGTTAGAAAAATGTCTAAAAAGCCACCACACGAAATCGACAACAGCTAGTATGTCAGCCTGTGCACACATTGTTTACCCAATTCAGATGGAGTGCATTCAAATGAAGCGCAAGTCCTTAACCCCAATACCACTCACACTTCGTGCATTTGAATAGGGAAGGACTTTTTATGTTCCACCATCTCCATAGCAGTACGCTATTATTCAAAGCGCTCGACACAATTACTATTTCGCGCAAATACTACCCCTATACGCAGACAAAAGCAAACAAATCACCTTCACAGGATTTTTTAATTAAACGTCCTTCTAACGCCGCTATGAACTTCTTTGTGGATTCTCTGTCTCCTTCTCTTGGTATCTACTGTTCTGCATTTAATACTCGTATTTTAGAAATTTTCATTTTTTCTTTTATTTGCATCTTTTGTGCGCAAAGAAGGAAAGTAAAATAAAGGAACCTAAATACGTGTGTGTATACCTTTAAAATTGGATTTTTTTTGGGCGGAATTAGACAGGCTTTTGCAAATTTGTTTAGTTTAAGTTTTGGTTCCAAGAATTGTGTGCAATCGTAGAAAATGTTTATTTTTGCGGACTTTTACGGGCTAAAACTTACAAAAACAGTCTGACATGGAGGATTGAGAGGTAGTTTGTCTAGTCATTGAGTGGTTTGGCCTTGCAACATCGGGTAGTTTTCGGGCTTTCTGAAAAATATTCCTGGTTTACGACTTGAATCACAATTTGCGCAGTCATAATGGTAAGAAGGTAGCTCAGAAGGCCATATAGAGGAGATCTAATGTGATTTTGTATAGAGCCCACATTCTATCCTACTCCTGGTGCATGGTATAGATGGGTGGACTTAATTAAAGTGGGATTGAAGCGCCCTTGAGCATCCAAAACAAAAGAATAAGTCCTTAGAATTTATGGACCTACATTCTGTGTTGGTGCAGGATATGGTTCCACGACATCGCATTTAATTCAGGGTCTGGAGCGCAAGGAGTATTTGAACTCAAACACTCTCCCAAACGAGTCTTTAAAATTAGTACAGATTTACAACGCAAAAGGACTTTCACATGAATTAAGAGTGTCTAGTCAAAACGTCAAAATCGAAAAAGCCTGTCTGGAACTGGGAATACGAGCCAAATAAAAAGGAAATAAAGAAAGCGATATCTAAAGCATACGCGGTCGCTAAAGAGGGCTCTTATCCTTAACTTTGAAGACGACTCCTTCCAATCGGTTAATGGCCAGGAATCGTCAGAACAGGATCTACCTCGGGGAAGGAACAATCGAGCCGATATTTTCGAAAATTGCCACGCAACGGAAAGAAAATGCGAAGTAGATTCAGTCGTCGAAATAAGGGACGCTTACTGACAGACGTCAAAGAAAGGACGATTTCAATGCGTTACTTAACAAATAATTCCTGCACGGAAGCGTTCCCTCTGCTGTTGTTGGACTTGGAGTTCGGAGCCATATCCAAAAGGCAGTTATTACTCTCCGACGCTTGTCAGACATTCTCGAGAGGTGACACCGTGAAAAAGCCCTGGTGTTTTCTGGGACTCGAATGTCGAACCTCCCACTCAGAAATTCAGAGCACTAACAAGCCACGAGCGCCCTAATTCCACTGCATAAAAGCAAAAGTAGCAATCGAGTATCTATACCCCTTTGGCCCCTGAATTCCAAAGTTACGCAAGGTGGCGCTACAGTCCGGAGTGGACCTGGGCCTTAACCAACAAGCGTCTCCACACCGCTCGTTCTTTAGACATGTACTCGTAGGTGACTCCAGTTTCGCACACTAAGTTGGTTTAAGTCTCCTTCCACTTACTGCGCCGTCCCTCGGGTGTGGATTCGAAGATTTTCCGGGCCAGAGCATAGGTATTCGTGCGCGCTACATGACCCAGCCACCTCAGTCGTTGGACTTTCACTTTTCTGGCTAAGTCGATGTAAATGTCGCTGTACAGTTCGTCGTTGTATCTCCTCCTCCACTCACCGTCAATGCAGACGGGACCAAATATCGTTCGAAGAATTTTCTTCTAGAAACAACCAAACGCAACCTCATCCATTTTTAACAAAGCGCATGCCTCTGCACCAGAGAGTAGGCCTGGAATGATTAACGCCTTTTTAAGGGTTGCTTAAGTCGTTCGAGAGAGGGCTTTGCTACTCAATTGCCTTGTTAGGCCAAAGACACAGCGGCTTCGTTTAATCTTAGCGCTGGTATTTTTGTCTGTATTACTAGCGGAGCCTACATAGGTTGAGAAAGTCCCTAACTACCTCTAACATCTGTCTACCGGTCCAAAACGTCGGCGTTAGTTTTCCTCTCTTGTTAAGAGCTTCTCATCATTGACTGTTAATCTTTCGTCTCAAAGCTCACGAAAACGTCACTGACATCATGCTGCGTTCTTTTACAGATAAGTTGGTGCATGCTCCTTACCAAAGACACGAACCTACCGCTTTGAACAGCTCGGCAGCTCCAGCTTCTTTAATGTACTCTAGTTTAAATATATGTAGTCATCCTCACATCGGTTGTTGGTCTACATCGTCCAGGTGAAATTGTTCATTATGCCTGACAGCGGAATTCGATGTTCTTTTGATCGTCCTTGCAGGCTTCGGTTCGGCAGAACTTTCGGACCTCATTCCTGCAGCAGCATCTCTCTATTTCCACGATCATGCGCTTCTCCTACCCTTTATTTTTGCTCCTGAAAAACTGATGACTATCTTTCCTCTTCTGCTCGTAGAGCTTGCGGACAGCTCAAGCCCGTCATTCCTTTGCATAGCTCATGTTTAGCTGCTTTTGCTTGCCGGTAGTCGTCGTCAAACCAGGGGTTTCGTTTCAGTGGTTGAGTAAAATCCAACACGTCAGAGGGCACATCTCTAACGGCTTTTTAACAATGTCACCACTGGACTTCAATACTTGTTGCTGGCGGCTTAGGACCTTTTACGAGATTAAGGGAGACTCGACCGGAAAAGGATTTGGCGATCTCTTTCGATTTCCTTGCTTGGTGTTCGGGATATCCGCAATCGTCCTTGGCTAAAACAAGATAGTAGTCCGAGTCAAAATTGGTCTCTCGGGACGTTCCAACATCCATTATACTGGAGAGCCTTGCGTCGATCGCAATGTGATCAATGTGGTTGACGGTTGATTGATCAGGAGATCTCTATATTTCATCGCGAACATCGAGATGCGGGAACCAAGTTCTAGCTACGAAAACATTTCGCAAAGCCGATCAGACTGTATCCGTTATCGGAGGTGGTGGAGTCATGTAGGATGTACTACCAAAGATGCCCTATCTTCACCTAGGAGAATCTTAATGTCATAGGCAGGGCACTGCTCGTATGTTCTGTCCAAGAGCTCTTAGCGCCTTTGATTTCGTCGTATTTCTCCTCTTGGGGAAAATGCGCGCATATTAGGCTAATGTTGGTGAATTTAGCCTTGATGCGAGTTGTCGGCGCTCGTCCGCATGTTTGAAACCTACGACCTTAAAGTCCGGACTTAGTGCCTTGTGACTTCTTGGTATTCCCTTTCACAAAGGATAAAATGCAAGGATTGACATTAAGCAGCTCTCAAGCAGCGCTGCAAGCCAATGAAAGTATTTTTTTCGAAGTTGGTTTAGAACGGTGGGATCAGTGCTGCCAAATTTGTGTATAAAGAAAAATATTTAAAGAAAACAGTGTAATTAAAAAAAATCTTGAAGTTATCCTTGTCATCAGCAAGATTCAAGTAGCAACCTACTTTTAAGCGTTTCATACATAGCTTCCTCAACCTTACAGCTAGGAGTGAAAGCAACTTAAAACTGAAAGTTAGGAGTTATGCATCTATTCATCTAAATGTCCCCTGCATACTTCATGGATATGAAATTTGCTAAAATTTATTCAACAGTCATCATTTCTAAGAGGTCAAAAAGTGCCGGCATATTAAATGGATTGCACTCCACTTGCATGCGTCCTAGATCCTTAATAACCATAATTTGCATTATTTTTGGCACAACGTCTTTCAAACACAGCACGTCAAACGAGCTCATAAAAGAAATAAAAAAAAAAGGATCCACCAGTTCACTTAATTCAGCATAATTTTATGGGGCCACAGCCGATGATATCCTTCACCCCTACGAATGGAATATTTTAAGTGAAACTAGTTTTTTTGTTTCTGTAATTTACTCCCCAAATTCCACTTCATACCCGCCGCTCCGCATCGACATCAATAAACAACAAAAGTACAAATAAATCCAACAGAAAACAACAAAAACCGTGAACTACAAATTGTTATAATAGCGTGCCAAAAAACGGGCCAAAAAAAGAAGGAAAATAATAAATAAATACGAAATTGAACAGATTTCGTTGATGTCCTCGGGAAGAAAAGGGGGCCGAAAGTTCAAACAGAGGGATATAGGCGCACCTCGTTGTGGAGGTCGGGATATAGTTGTTAGCAAATTGGGGACAGCAGCAGGAGCAGCAAGACCAACAGCAGCATGAAAAATTACCGTCATTTCATTTTGCAGTTGGAAATTATGAACATGAAATGGAGAAGTTTTATCGCGCTAGAGCTCTTATTTTGAGGTGATTGTGTGGTTAACAAGAAAGTGTATACCCGGCACATGAGCGACGACTAATGACTGTAACTGTGGACCTGGGGTTAAACTTGAGTTAAAGTCGAATTTAAATAAGTTTACGGATGCTAAAGTGCATGATGTCGTTATGAATGGTTTGGAAAGGAAGCACAATGGAGGGCGAATGATGCTCGGTGCGCTACGATTCTAAATAGAAACCAGGAGAACTACTAGGAAAACCACAGCATTTGGAGCAAAATTGATTATGGTTTGTGGTTAGTGGAAAGTGGCTTGAGAACCAATAAGTTGGAGAATAAAGTCACAGAGACTCTAGAACATTCCGCTTCCTTTTAGGTTATTACCGCTATCTGCGTATACATATAGGAAAAATGGATGCAATGGAAGCCATGAGTGCAAAGCGAACGCCTCTGTGTCGTTGTACTTCATGACGAGTAGCTTGCAAGACCTAGAGCTAGCTTTATCATACCGAACTTCCTTTCAATAATGTCACTTTACTTTGTGACGAACAAAGCTTGGACAACTTTGCGGCCAGGACTTGGATTCTGTAGCTGAAGAATTCAATCAAAAACTGTTTTTATTTGAAGATCAATTCCTGGCATTAATATTATGAAAATAATCTCTTCTCGACGAAACACATTCCTGCCGTCAAATTTTGGGTGGGCTCTAGTGCCCAATTGCCAAAATATTGTCAGAGTTATTGCATCATTTAGAGAGGATGTGGTAAGCAATCTATGAACTGACATTTTGACGGATGGCTTGTTCACAGGAACGATTATCCGTGCCATGAAAATTTCGAATTTATTTACAAGTTTCGGAAATCAACTACCGATTTTCAAATTATATTTCGGTAATTTGGTAGCATTGTTCAAGTGTGCGTGTAATCATGATGATTTGCCAGACTGTACTCGTAAATGTCAAAGAGAGCAAGCAGAATGACAGTTTGGTTTGGCAGTTATCCCTATTGTAAGTTCTACCATGAAAAAAAGAAGAAAAACGCTATGTGAACTTCGAAATAAATGTTCGTCGTTGTGTCGGCTTCTTTGCTCTATGATTTGATAATCCCTTCGCCAAAAAAGGCCATTTTCGACCTCAAAAGTCCCTAATACTTTGAATATGGTCTGGGGCAGCAGAAAATGCAATTCTCGTCGAGTACTGTGTTGATTTGCAATCAACTTTTGCTACGGTAAGAAAGCTGAGGATAATTGACCTGAATTTTGACTAAAGCGTGAGAGGTGCGGAAGGAAATCTTGTAATAGGGTCACAGTCGGTGCTGAGAATACGGAAAAACGATATCTGCAGCGACGAAGATCAGCATTCCGCACGCAGGCGAAATGTACCATTCAACCTAGACGATGGCAGCCAGAACTTCTGTGCACCAAAATGAGGTGAGTTTGGCTATATGCAAGCTAAGGTCAAATAAAACTGTTTGCTCTCGCGGCGTATAAGAGGAGCTACTGATCCAGGTGTCTGGCCACAGCGCCATCTCTTGCCTTGACCCATTTTTTAGACAGCAAAACTGTGTTCAGCGAGCTAATTTTTGAGTTACCGCGTTTCCCTTAATGGAGATCGTTTCGGAAAAATGTGGATGATACTGATCATAACAAGAACGGAACCCAAAGACCCATTAAAATTACAATTGGTCGACAAGTTGATTTCAAGTAATTGACCTGCCAGTTGGCCTCCGTACGATTTGACACTTCTTTATTATTTCCTGTGAAGCTACACGAAGTTGCAGTTTATTCTGATAAATCACCAGCAATTGACGTCTTCGAAGCAAACAGTGTTCGTGTTATTCGTGGTACATCATTGCCAATACTTCTCGAAAAATTGACCCCAAAGTCGGAGAGAAAAGTTTGCTACGATAAGACTGCCAACGTTAAGTTCTATCGGTCTTACTTGTTATCGTTGACGATATTGACATTATTGGCAGAACTCACCGGGATGTCACTAGCGCATTTGCAAGTATAGACCAAAAGTGTTTAGCGATGAATGAGGAAAAAACTGGGTCAGAAGAAGGGAAACACATCATCGACGAAGTCAACAGAACGTCACAGTGGACAGCTAAAGCATTCTCACCCTTGGTTCTGCAATCACTTCCGACAAACATATCTCGTCAGAAATGAGACCATCCAACCAAAGAAGGGTCCCCAAAAATTTAAGGGAGCATTATATAAGACTGTAATCATCTCAGCTCTACTTTACGGTACTGAAACTTGGATTTTAGTAAATATGGACGGAGATATAGTTTGTCAAGTGAAGCTGAATAAAAAGTTCTTCAAAAGGTGTACAGTCCCATTTGCCTTATCGGGCTTTGGAGGAGAAGATTCAAATTGTAAGAGCATTGGACAACGCAGTTGTGTAGAACATATAGAGCGAGTGGACACTAATGCAACTGACCGCCGATTTCTCAAATTTTAGTCGAAGCGACAACTCGGGGAACCCGACCAAATTGGACTATGCAACTGGAGACAGTTAGCTGAAGACCGGGCTAAATGGAGAGACTTGTTGGTTTATATCTAGGTCGTCGATGTTCATTCGCTCTACATGACCCAGTCATCTTAACCGTTGGATACGTATTTTTTTTGACTAGGCTTAGTGCGTACTACCTTTTCTACCACAATATTGAAGCAGCTATATGACAGTGCATCACCTTGTTTTAACCCTCTGGTGATTTCGAGGGTTTCCGTAGAGTCGCTTCCAATTCTGACGGAGCAGAGAGCATTCTCCAACGTCATCCTGATAAGTCTTATCAGTTAAGCGGGGATATTAAAGCTGGACAAGGCACGGTAGAGTACTTCTCTTTTCACACTGTCATAAGCGGCTTTGAAATCGATGAACAGGTGGTGGATATCGATATTGAATTCATGGGTCCTCTCTAAGATCTGAGCAATGTTTGGTCGTTGGTAGACTATCCAGGTCTGAAGCCGCATTGCTACCGATTGGATCACCAGCAAACGGCTTGAGACGCTGGATAGAATTTCATAAGTGATGTTTAAAGGCTAATGTCTCTGTAGGTGATGCAGAGAAGGCGATCTGCTTTTTTGTAGATTAGGCAGATGGTACAGAGATTCCAATCAGCGGGCATACTTTCGTCCAACCATATTTTAGAGATGGGGCTTCGCTTGTAGCCCATCAGAGCCACCTGCTTTGTTCATTTTTAACCTGACGATGGCTATTTTTATTTCACTTTGGTCGGGCGGGTGAAACTGTCTAGATTGGCTGGTTCCGGTTGTTCATTGGCGCGATCTTGACTGTCATTACCATTCAGCAACTGGTTGACGTAGTCTCTTCAGATGTTAAGCGCTGACTGCGTGTCCACTACGGTGTTCCCATCACTATCCTTGCAGGTCGGTTCATAAGTCCTGATGTAGATTGTTTCACTCGTCTACAGTAGTCACGCACCTCTTTTCTTTACGTTGTTGGTGTTACTTTACTTAACGGAGATTACGTTACGTTACATTGAAAGCAAAATGTTTTGAATTTGTTTTCTCTGTCAATTCGGCAACTTTCTAATTCCTCCTCGTATCTATCATCTGGCCATCATCGAAGTATGAATTATTAAATTCTCTACAGCGCCCCTACTTGCGTTCCACACAGTATAACAAGAAAAATCCTTAATGCGGCACAAAAATAAGTTGTTCTCTGTGCATATTCTTTTCATCGGCAGCCTTAAATGTCAAAATAATTTGTTTTCCTATAAATTCAAGGAAACGCGTATAAAGGAGAGGCCAGCCCACTTTTGGCCCCCTCACCCACACTCACCAATCTTGACTACGTCACGTGGAATAAATTCCAAGCCACGTTCCGTACCAAGAAATGGAAAATCCTTCTCGGACAAAAAAAAAAAAAAACTTTCGCATACTGTTATAATTAATTCATGTTTTCTTTTGGAAAAGGCGGTTACCACCTGCCTCTGACTACCGCCAAACCGTCGATAATTATTTTCCAACGAGAAAACAAAAAAATCGATTTTCCTTGCCTAAGTCCGGGCAGGGTTATAGGGTTCCTATGTACCTAGATGGTGGTAGCATTTGCAAGGGAACCTCTTGTAAGTGTTCTATTTTTAAGGCGAAACCAAGTCGGACTCCAATATAAAAAGAAGAAGACGCACACAAACACTCACACAACCGGACGCACACAGTGAGATGGGAAAATTTATTCCAAATGTATCCCGTCGATAATTTTAAACGTGCTTCGACTCCGGCGCGCGACTATTTTTGGACACAGCCAAGCCACCGTTAGGTAGCAGTAGAAGCGCGCTAGCATACTAGCTGTAGCACGCAGTGAAAATTAGAATACTTTCCTCTGTCTGAAGTATAATTTTAGGTTTCATGTCACTGGAAAGTGCTTCATGATGATAATTTGATAGATACTTTCGCATTTTTTTTGTGTTTAGTTGCTTTTTCGGTTTCTGTGTACCAACCCCTTTTTTTGTGGTGGTTTAGGGGTTAAGGTTATCTTGGAATTGTTCTGAGTGGGGGCTTTGATAAGGGTGGTGTGGTTAGCTGTGGGCAGGTGTGCAGTTTGCTAGTCCAGTGATGTGTTACTTATTTGGATGACGTTTGGCATGTGCCCGGGTAGCTCAGTCGGTAGAGCGTTGGACTTTTAATCCAACGGTCCAGGGTTCAAGTCCCTGCTCGGGCGAGCTAAATTTTTTTTAGAAAACATTTTTTTTTTATTTTGCACACTTATTTTGCCGCTTATTTCGAGTGTTTTTAGGGACTATGTGCCGTGTATTTATAAAGCGTTTTTTGGAGGACAAGTCGAGCTAATATTTTCTGAGAGAACCCCATGTACATGGGGTTTGTCTGGTGGAAGGCGCTGGAGAAGAAATATCATCTTGAAAGCGTGACAAAGATTCAACGGGCTGGTTGCTTGGGGGTAACGGGATGAATGAGATCAACACCAACAGCAGCCTTGGAAACGATACTGAATCTTCTTCCACTCGACATTTACTGCGGCAACTCGGCTGCGGACATGAGAAGCGAGGGTAACATCCCTGGAAAAACAGTCAGCATCTATGTTGACAGCCATTGAAGCGTACAAGCTCGTAAAAACGTGGATCAAAAGACTGGGTGATATCTCAGTGGCCAACAAGGTGAGCCTCATGGACCACATGGATATACCAGGTAACGTAAAAACGAATGAGCTGGCCAGGGCACGATCACATCTAAGCGCCTCGCAGGTTCTTCCCGAGGCTAGCACACCGCTTAGCACTTTGAACAGAAAGATAGACATTAAGTCCAACGAGGAAGGTAACGAGACACGATGTGATAGGCAATCATGCAGAATGGCTGTGACTACCCCACAACGACTTATGTTGGAGCCGCAGGGACGAAGAGGAAATGGAATCCATTCGCCAATTGCTATGTGATTGTCCACCAACAGCTTCCAAAACAAAGAACACTCTTGGGAGCTACTTCCCTGCGGAGCTGGATGATTTAGGAAACATTGAGCTGAACAAAGTCCTGAGATACGTATTCGATAATGAAATTTAGGTTCTCAGGGAACTAGTATTGGGGACAATGGAGAGTGAGCTTGAGAGGGTGAGCTTGTGCCTTCACTTAGACCTGCATCTGGCCCGTTGGGAATTGTGTGTTGAGAGCGGATGTGGGTTTTGGGATCAAGGGGAGTATAAAAGGAGACTATGTCGTATACTGATCTGGAAGTCGTCTTGTTCGTCCAGCGAACTCTAATATGCCACCGATTCCTTTCTTACTGACGTGTGTTGGCTCCGGTATTGTTGCGGATCCCAATGTCTTCAGAGGAACTGTTCTATAACCTCCTCCTCCTTGCAATTCGCACAGATTGTTGTTTCAGCTAGTCTGGTCTGGACGAATGTTTGTTGAGATGTGCTCATTTTGCTTGGGTTCCTGAACATAGTAGAAGGAAACGAAACAGAGCATGAACCAGGACGAAAAGGGTCCGCATTAAATGACAAATTAACCCATGCATCGGTGGCTATCCCTGTTTGTGTATGGAAATTACTTCCTAGACAGTGGGCTTTGGCTAGACCAATATCTCCATCTTAACAAACATACAGATGCTGCTCTAGCCAGAGCCAAAGCGACTTTCGTCCTTACAAAGAGACTGTTTTACAGCAGATAACTCGCTGCAATTGTGAGGGTAATCTGCTACATGGCCCTCATGCAGCCTCATGTTCGCATATTTTTGCCCCGTGTGGTTCAACGCTGAATTCTGGTGTTTAACAGTCCCTGCCTTCGTTTATACAGAACACCAGAGTCTCAGTAGAAATTTTTTTATTCCAATGAGGTCCTGTATAACAGGGCGGGCATATACATAGTGGATAGTTTCCTGGTCAAGATGATTGGAAGACAAACTGCAAAAGCAATGAACTGGATGAAGCAGTTCAGAAATAGTGCCTCTGAACTATTCCAAACGTATAACGGATTTCGGCAAGGAGATGCGCTATCATGTGATTTCTTCAATCCAGTGGTGGAACAGTTAGTGCGCAGGGCAGTCATCATCATAGAAGGCATTATCTTTAGCAAATCCGTCCAGACGACATCGACATCGTCGGTCGCTCCCAGCGTCCTACTTATTATAGAGGATTTCAAGGCAACTGAAAACTAGACGAAACGGGTTGGCTTTGAAGTAAGTGAGTACGTGTTGTCAACAAACAAAGCAGCATCTGTCCGTCTAGGACAAAACGTCAGTGTTCACCACAAATTTTCGTTGGAACGAACACATATTCGAGGTCGCCAAAAATGCTGCAAAATGTCTAGGATTCCTTAAGCGGTGCAAGAAATATTTTACCCCATCTGATCTGGCTTCAATATATAAGGCATTCATCCGCCCAAAAATGGAATACAACGCCCACATCTGGTCTGGTGCACCCAAGACCGTTTTGCACATTCTAGATAGGGTTCAGAACCGCGCGATAAAACTAATAGGTGATAGAGATATTGTGAGCTCTATAGACTCACTTGAACATCGTAGAAATGTCTCTTGTCTTTCCCTGTTTTATCGCTTATTCCACAAAAAATGTTCCAACGAAATAGCCACTTGCATTCCTCCCCTTCAAAATTTCACCCGCAATACGCGTCACGCTTCGAATGCACATCAGTTCACCCTCAAGCCCAATTTCGGACGTACTGTCAAATATAGGGATTCGTTTATAAGCCGAACAACACGTATGTGGAACGATCTTCCAGGAGCTGTATTTCCTCATCGGTAAAACATCCAAACATTTAAAGCCAACGTGCACCGGTATCTCCTCTGTTCCTCTTTCCCCTCTTTCCAAACGCCCGTGCCCTGAATATTCAGAATAAGGGTATTCATACCCCCTTTGGTGCGCGCCAATTATAAAAAAAAAAAAAAAAAAAAACAAATTGCTTCGAAATGGTTTAGAAGTTTATCTACCTCGGAGTAAACATCAACTCCACGGACGACACCGTGCAGACTTAACGAAGACTAACCCAAGGAAACCGCTGCTGCTTCGGTTTGGTGAAACAACTGGGTTCAAAACTCCTAACTCGGAAGGCAAAATGCGTGCTCTACAAAACACTAATCCTGTCAGTTCTGCTCTATGGTTTCGAGGCCTGAACGATAAGCAGGAAAGCTAAGCTGATTTGGAACACATTCGAGTGAAAAATTCTTCGTCGAATATTCGGTGCCATATGCGAGGAGTACAACGATGTAAATGTAGCCCGAAAACCAAAACACGTCGAATACATTGGCTGGGCCACATCGAGCGAATTGACAATAATGCTCCAGTGAAGGAGCTCTTTGAATCCTAGCAACCAGATTCACGATAAGGAAGAACGAAGAAAGCAGTGTGCCCTGCCGTGTCTCAGCCAGGAACTCTTCTCGGGTTGGGCGCCCGTTAAGTAAGTGGTAGTGAGTTTGTAACGCCTCGACCTTGAGTGTGAAGGATACCGAAATTCTGACTGAAGTCAAGTGATATGCAATCTCATCCTGGTTCTGCACCATGCGGTACACTTTTGAGAGACATTTTTGACGAGAATCTTTAGTATCCAGATTCTCCACTTCCAACTGACCTTCATGGTTGTTAGACTTAACCCCCATGAGTTTTGCTTTTCTCTACCTCTCTACCTAAACAAGCCAACATACAAGGGTTATGGCCCGAAGGGAAATTCTGAGGACCTTTATCGAAATTTTCTTGGAAGAGCCAATCTTTGTGGCTCCGTAACTATCTCAAAAAAAAGTATGCAAACGTTCATGATTAAAAAACAGTAAACAAAATCGAAAACGTTATGATTTAAAAAAAAAGGCGTGACATATGCGCCACCCTGTACCTAAGCGGCTCTAACGAATGTGAATGCCGGCCTGCATCCTTGTCTCAAGCATTCAATAACAGTTAACAAAACGATTTGAATAAAAAAAGGATATCAAAAGTACCAGAACCCAGCTAAACATTTACAGTTCGAAAAGAAAAAAAGTTCAAAAACTCACCTCACCACCCTTTTCGCGGGCCACCTTACTCAATCGATGACATCGATCCACACCGACTGTACATATCGACGGATTGCATTGCGTCAAATATCGTCCACTGCCACAGCCTACGTCACAAACCACCGAACCGGGATCCAAAGCGGCCAAAAATTGTGCCACTTTCGGTCGTATCGGCCCAGATGGCTCCTCACAATTCTCATACACATCATGGACATAAGCCCGCTCCAATGCAGCCGAACGTCCACTGGCATCGTTGCACCTTTGCTGGTCGCTGCTGCACCTGCTATGAACCTCCCCCACTGCGGCGTCTAATTTCGTTCGGTTCCTTGGCGATGGAATATCTCGATAGTAGTGGTCTCTGGATGAGGGTTTTGTTGCTGCTCCCACAGCTGGTGGCTTTGGACTCGTTGCTGGAGCCGTTGTCGTTGAATTATTATTTGTCGTCGTTATCGTGGATCCTGACACTGTTGTAAATAAACTTGGCGTCGTTGTCGTTGTTGTCGTCATCGAACTTCGTCGTCGTTGTTGTTGCTGTTGCTGCTGCTGTTTTTCGTGTTGTAATTTCCCATCTGTGGAAATGGCACAGAGAAACAAAACAAATCAGTGAAAAACTTTTTCCAATAAAAATGTCAAATATTACAAAAGGGGGATGGAAAACGGAAAGCTCTACACACAGTCAAACACACACATGTACGAGTACACAGTTCGACGTTTTGACAGAGAGAGGGTGGAGAAAAGTTCACGGTTTTATGGCTGCCAATGTGACTAAAACTCGCCGAGGGAGAGGGGGTGTGGACTGAATAAACAAGAATATGTCTAAAAAGCTCTTTATTCCCACGAAGGGTGTTCCACAGAAGGTACCCGGAGCAAGAGTGGGTTGCTGACGTTCGGGTCAGGCAGGGTGGTAAAAGGTGGAAGGTAAACCAGAGTCAAAAAAAAAAAAAAAAACGAAAATAACGTAAAATAAAAATAAATTTTGATAGCATTACCATTAACAGGTGGATTTGATTTCCCTTTCGAGGCTTTAGCTTCTGTTTACCATGATTGATGTGCGGGCATTTCTGGTTACTTCGAGTGTATGTGTGTTTGCTTCGTTATTTTTGGCATTTTTTTCGGTTTCTCTGTTTTTTTTTGTATTTGTTTTGGGGATGAAATTTTTAGTTATTTCTTATCGACGCGAGTATAGTGGATGAATGCGTGTATCGATTTTTACCAGTCGGGCGGGACATTAAAATATAGAAGAGCCTAGCCTAGGAGGGGGGGGGGGATTTTGTGCCTGGTTACATGCCGGAGACACTATGGCGACCTTTAAGAGTTTTATCAAGGATATGGATGTAATAAAAATTGACTCAGCCGGAGGTCACTAGTGAATGGTAAAACAGTGACTGTGTCACTATGTCGCGTCAGAATGAAAGGAGCTAGTAAGAGAGGTTAGTGGTCGGGTAAGTCAATGAGAGGAGGGGGTTAGTAAATGAGTTTATCCTGATGCCGTCAATTGTGACGCTTGTGACGTGAGGAAGTTAGTCCTGACAGAAGGATAGTAACCTTTGTCATTTCGAAAGTCGTATAGTGTTGCTAGATTATGCAGCTGCTCAAGACCTATAGTTCCACTGAATGTATTGAATGTCGTCGTACGGGGGCACCCTTAAGAGATTGGAGGGAAATACTAGGGAAATATCACAGGACTGTCTGAGAACATGTCTACATTGCGCTACGTTGTAGTGTGGAGACAAAGTTAAGTCTCGCGTAATGATGAGGCATCGAGTTCAGGCAACTTACACTGGTACATCTGGGCGCACCATGCTTTGTGGTAGTACGTACCTTCCGCCTGAAGGTGTGTAGAGACTAGTCGAGATTCACATGCGCAGGTTTGCACTGAAGATGCACCCACTATCTGAGATGCAACATGCATAGCTGGGAGGCCGGGCTTCAAGACTTAGGTGCTGGAATTGATGAATTGATCGAAATGTACCCTCTATGTGAGCTTTGCCCGCATGTAGGACTCTGCTAGACAACACGAGGTAGATGAGACGTTGGTATTGTGCGTTAGGGCAATGATGATGAACAGAACTTTGGTTGTAGATGCGGAAAATGGCCGCATTGTTATGGCGGTTTTAAACAGTGGCTGCCCGCAAGGTGGTGTTTTGTGTCCACTGCTATGGTGCATGGTGGCTGACTCAATGTTGCATACTCTCAATAATCTTAGGCATACGAGGATGATGTTGGCATACTTCCTTTCCTAAAGCGCAGACAGCCTAGATATGATCAATGAATGGTGCTCTAGGAGTATGCTTTCGGTCAACCATCTACAAACCTTAGGTTGTTCTCTGTACGAGAAGGGGGAATGTAGCCGGGCTGCTGACTCAGCCACTGCTAAAGGGCGTCATTTCCGATGAAATTAAATATCTGAGGCTGATCCTAGACAGGAAAGTTCTTTGGCAAAGCATGTCAAGTCGAAGACGTCCAGTCTTCTGTCAGTGCAAGGGTGCATTTGCCAAGACATGGGGCTTTTCACCGTAAAAGCCTCTCTGGATCTATACGGCTATAGTAAGACCTTTTCTAGCTTCTGCGCCAATTGTTTGGTGGCGAAGACTCTCGCGTAAGTATGTCACTGCCTTCTACGGTCTGTCTTGGCTGCACGAAAGCTTTTCCGAGTTCGTCTGGCTCTGCTCTAGACGATCTGCTCAATTTACTTCCATGTAACACGTATATCATGGGTTGTACTATCAAAGCATCTACCGTCTCAGACGAGGTGGCTTTCGGAGTTTCGATGGCCCTATGCGACGCTTATCATACGACTCTGGTTCCATGAATATGCCGTCTAAGGCAATGACACCAGAACTTCAGTTTCTGTGCAACTTTAGAGTCTACTTTCCTTGCGATCAGGACTAGCTTCGGCCAGAGTCTGAGTCTACCGGATGGTTTCAAGACTGGTCAAGGGTCTAGACTTCGTGGGGACCTAGAAGAGGATTCGGACTAGACTTCATTAGTCTTTTGATAAACATGCAACTGATTTATAAGCGGAGGTCTAATGGCTACCGACTACATTGTAAAGAGTAAATGGAAGGGTTGGAGTACTTGCGTCAGTAGTGGCAGTCAGGTTGCGCTTGAGGCCTTGTTCAACCCTTTAACACGTTCAAAATAGTTCGAGAATGACTTTGGTCCCAAGACTGGACTATTGTCTGGGCCCCAGGGATTGCGGTAAATGACATCTACGATGAGATTGCTAAGTAAGACGATGTTTTCTCAGGACCTGAACCTGCGTTGGGACTTCCCGCGTCCTCGGTCAAGACTTCCATTGACGATTGGGTTTCTTTTGTAGAATTAAGGGACACTACTGTCTGCGACGCTTGTGGAGACGGCGATGATTATTGGGATCACTTCCTTTGTTACTGTCCTACGTTAGCTCGGATCAGGTGGCAGATTTTTGGTGCTGATGAGGCGAATGCTGATATTGCAAGTTCTGCATCAATGATGTGCCTTCCCAGCTTTCTCTCAGCTTCTCTCAGTGAAATGGGTGGTACCCGCTCTTGACTCACAATGGAAGCAGAGGCTCAGGTGAATAGCTCCAAAGGGAAAAACGAAGACCTAATAATTGGTTGCGATGCAAATGCTGACAGTACCGTGTGGGGTAGAACAAATAAAATGCAGAAGAGAGTCCTCGATTTGTTAGTGGATACGAGTTTAGCTTTTAAAAACAGACGATGAGAACCCACTTTTGTGGCAGGGGAGGGTTAGTAATCGATTTTATTGTATTTAGTAGCAGGATCCTTTTGAGAGTATCAAAAGGTAATGGATCGGGCAACAATGTCAGATATGGATCTAATCTGAGACATGTGATAGTTTCAAGGCCAGAAAGAAAAGGTTGAAGAACAGCCCAGCGACTCTGAAAAAGGTAGAAGCAGCAGTTTGGTGATGCCATTAAGAAGAAATGGTGTCCAATCTGGCGCATCCTTTGTTTAAAATGCAAGGACTTTAGTGAGATTTAGTCTGAGACGTGATGCTGTTTTTGAAGAACTTACAAATCCGTTTTCCATTTTACTGCGGCAAAGTACATATACAGATCCCTTCAAGTTTCGTATCCCGTCCAAGTTGGGTTGTGAAATCGGAGGCAATTACTTAGGATGAAGTCAGCTAGAAAGTCTTGCTAGTTTGAGTCTACAACAGTCTACATTTATTCACTGGAACTGATTACCTTGCTGGAACGGGTCCTAAGAATACAACTCGCTGCGTTTTTCATGTGCATTTTCCCTATTATGGCGAAAATCTTCCCCATCTTCAGTTGCCTTAAAAGGGCAGGAAGGCCTAAGAGTCACAGCTCCTAAGGTTCTACAAAGATCCCAGGTGAGACATCGAAATAAAGGCTGAAGACGTCTTCAACGTAAAGTCTGTCTGGAAAGTATGTCAGCCGAAACCATGAATTTGGTTCCTCCGGGTGGTAATAGCCTGACTCAGGAAGCTACGGTTGGACGAGCTCCAGAAGGGGCACAGCCTGTTGTACTCTTGACTAGAAACCAGAAAAAGGGGAAAATAAAGTAAGCGACGATTGTGCGGAGCAAAGTTCTTCGATTACCTGGAAGCGTAAGCGTTGTCCACGTTTTATGTAGCAACGATGGGGAGGAGGATTAGGTCAGATGAAGGAATTCCGGCTCAGTCTTAGAGACTACCTGTACTAATGCGCAGATGACTCCTAAAGACCGCGGCTGTGCTCTTTACCCGAAGGCAGATTGAAACCGGCCTGACTCAGCCAGTGCTAGAAGGTGTCAAACATCAAACCTCCAATGAACTGAAATGTTTAGAAGCAATGCTGGCTAAAACAAAGCTCTTTGATCAAAGCAGGTCCAGTCGAAGCTATCAAGGCTCTCCCAGTTTTTTGGTAGAGCAAGCGCGGTTTTAGCAAGACATGGAGCCTATTACTGGAAATGTTTTTTGGATCCATAGAACGTTCTTAGTTTATGCGTTGGTTTTATTGCCTTCAAACGGGAGGCCTGCAGATACTTTTTGAGGTTAAATCGGCGAACCCCACAGGCGGAACAGTAGGGATGCAGTGAAGGCTAATAATGATCCCTATAATCCTGATTATAACCTCGCCGAAAAAAAGGAAGAAGAAGTAGCTGCTTTCAGCACTGAATTTAAAAAACAAACACTCCCTGTGCACTATACAAAAAATACAAATATTTGACGCAGCAGACCTTAAGTGGTCCAGGGCCCAGCTTTTCGCGACCATTCGTGTGGTGCGTGTTATATTTTTTCACACAAATGAAAGGGACTACTTTACTACTTTAGGACGCTTGCCAGACACTCGCGAGACGTCGTTTTGATGTTTCCTGGGATTAAAACCACGACTCTCCCGTTCAGTAATCCAACGCACTATCCACTGAGTCACGGAGCCTGGGAACTTTTCAAAGTACGTCCAGATCTAGCTCTTCTTCATGCTTCAAAAATTTTGATGACCTTGCGCAACACTTATCCTAGAATCCTGGTCTCAGGCGGAACCTGACGCAATGACAATGAAACTTTTGCTGCTGTTATAATTTAAAGTCGACATTTCTTGCAATCGGTATCGGTTTTGACCAGAGTCCAAACCAGTCAAGGGTCTAGAGTTGGTGTCTTCATGGGAAAAGACGCCATAAGACTTCACCACTAGTTGGGCAAGAGTATGTAACTGGTTTTTCAGCGTAAACCTCTGCTATCCTAATGGCCATGAAGTGCATTGGAAAGAAAAGGTGAAGGGGGGTCAGAATATCTGCGTCTGTAGCGATAGACAGGCTTCGCTTAAAGCCTTGCTTAACCCGTCAACCAGTTCTAAAATAGTTCGCGGATACAAGATCTCTTGGAGTTCAGTAGGAGGGCTAAACTCTCTGATTCTTGTTTGGGTCCCAGGATACACAGGGGGTATGTGGTATGAGTTACCTAATAAGATTATTAGACAAGACTCAGTAGATGATTTTTCAGGATCTGGACATGTGCTGGGTCTTTCCTTGTCCTCGGGGATATCGTCTATCCATTGATGGTTGGATTTTTAACGAAAGCAAATGTGTGCAGCGCTCTAGGATGCGGGTAGCATAAACAAATTGTTCCCGGACGTCTGTAAGAAATCAGCGACTGTCTGTCAAGGAAGGAAGGACTGCACACGATTTAAAGGAGGGACACTTAGTGGAGAATGGGTAGTGGCACTACCGTTTGCGACGCTTCTAGAGAGTGCGACGATACGTCGGAGTATTTTCTCTGTGATTGTCCTGACTTCGCTCGAATAAGGTTCGGAGTTAAAGTAGTGAATGCTGATGCCGTAAGCTCTTCATCTCTTAAGTGCCAACTGAGCTAAGACTAGTCGATTCCAGTGAAATGCATAAAACAGGGTTTCGCTTCCTGCTAGTGCAATGGACCGGCTCCGTCTAACTGCTGCCGACAGCATAAATATTGCGGAACTTTATTGCACCGTCAACAACTTCCAGATTTCCATGTTTAATTGAAATTGCCATGTTTATAGCTGAATTAGCTTTTATTTTGATTTAGGTGCAAGTTTACACCGTGACATGCCTTGACATTTCATTCAGCACGCAAATATTCAATTTGTTCCCCACGTACATGTGTATTTTCAACGATTTAGCGCGCAATTCCACATGAAATCCTGTCTCAATAACACACCGAACCACGACAGACTATACTGACGTGCCCAGGACACTCAATTGCACTGAGAAAACCATACAATCTCTGCAGCAGTATAGAAACCCTACCCCAATGCCTGTATCTAGTCCATTCATTGTTCAAAAACTCCTCGCACTTACAGGAATCCTTCAACAAAACAGATGATACATCCTGCCTGATTGCTCACCATTGTTGTAGAGTTTCTCAATGAATCAGAAAAAAAAAAAAACGATGTCAACACACTCTTCTCGAATCCTTGTTCGTTGGCTATTTTTAGCACATTATCCAATCTCTTTGTCTTGCAAAATATCCTTAACAGCGCGGCGAACAAAATACACGAAAAAAATTTACGAAATTCCCATAAATTCCTTCATAATTGGATTTAATTACTTTCAACCGTAATTATTACAACAATCCGCACTTGATTGGCTGCAAAATGTCCTCAACGCTTTCCTCAACTTCCGGTTGAATGTAGTTAATGTCATTTTGTTCAACTAATGACCATGTTACACGCACTCTCTCTCTCTCGCGGTGTGTGTTGGTGTGTTTGTTTTGCAGAGAGGGCACGCAGTCTTGTCGCTGAAGTGAAGGATTTTCTTTTTTTTAAAATCCGCTTAAAGTTTTCATACGGTTTGCGGATATAGTCGTACTTCAAGGACTACGAGCGATGCGTGGTTTTCGTGCAAAACTGGGATTTCACAATAGAGAAACGGGGTTGCAGATACACTAACATTGACGAGGATGAGACAAATGCAAGTTATAATCTTATCCCACAGGACAACAGAATAAATTTCATTATTGCGAGGGAGGAAAAGGACATCCACACATAATAAATCAGAGGAATAAAAAATCTCTATGCGCGCTCACAAAACTTGCCAACGAAGGAGATCATCCTGATGATGGTGGATGCTATAGTGGTTGGGAATGATGAAAGTTGAAGATTATCTGTCGCAGTTTGCACAGTGGTGTCGAACAGGGGCGCAACATGGGCAAGTATAACAGAAAAATTGCGACTGTCATAGGTTCAACTGTGTGGTGAGGTTGAAGGTCCAAGGACCTAGTTGCCAGCCGAAGATTACTAGAATCACAGAGCAAAGGGCGGTACGATGGGTGAGCATAAGTCCTTAAGAAAGTTTGCATTCAGGACCGTTGCATTCTCTTCTGAAATACTGTCTCGTAAAAGAGCACTTGGTAGAGGATATTTGAAAAGTTAGTTGTTAGCAAGCGGAAAGGCGAGTGGGTGGATTAGCTACACTGCGAACTAATGGTAGGACGTGCCTTCCTAGGCCCTACTGCGAGAGAGTCAGAGAGGACGAATATGAGGCTCTCTAGTTAGCAGAATCAGTTCCAGCATACCTGCCTCTTTAGATTGATGAGCATTGTGTGCAAAGTGACCATCGGTAGCATTAGGCCTAGTTTAAGTGCCTTCCTTCGTCGCTTGCGCGCTGTATCATGATTTTAGTCTATACATCAACCTTTCGTTCGTTTGAACGTTTAACCACATCTAAGCTGTTTAGAAAATGAGGTGCTCATACAGCTGAGTGCTTAAGTTTCTTTCCTTTTCTCTAGAAAATCTAGCGCCTTTTCGTCTTAGAACAGTTCACCCCGAGAGGATGTTCTCTAAGTCATTTTACCATTCCTTCTATCACTTTCCTGGGCATTCAAGTCCCATCACCACGGTAGCTTGACTGACAGGTCTCCCTGCGTTTGGCTAGTAGAAGTAAGGAAAATACAGTCACGAACTGCAAATCAACGGAAATACCATGTTTATGTGTCAATCTTCAATCCCTGATGCCTTGTGAAAAGCCGTTAAACTTTTCTAGAACACCGTTTTGAGTTTTTTATTAATGCCGTCTACAGCTCTTCTCCAAGTAAGCTAAGCTGTCGAAAACTACCCCAAGGTTCTTAACCTCATTTTTAAGATGAGTTTCATTGCCTCTTGTTGCAGAACCAAATATATCACGTCATTCAAAAAGGACATCAGTTTGAGTAAATGGAGACTGAAGGCGATAATTCAGTGACAACTATTACTACGACGCGTGAATCAAATATACAATCAGGATCCTGGCGAAAAATTTTCGAATTCCCCTCCGATGGGACAGCGCAAACTAGAGACCTGCGATTGAATTGCCAGTCGGCAAGGGAAAGTTATAACCAGGCACCTGTCACGGGACACATATGGTCCACGGAAACGTCTAATTTACCAGACCAAGGAGATCCCTTCAATTTTCCCTTCCTTTACTTGACACTGTCCTCTAGCTATCGCTGAAAGATAAATGCTCTGCTGTTGTACGGATACTATAAGCCAAGGACACGCACCACTTCCCTAATCAAGCTGAGTATGAGCTTAGAAAGGAATTTTCTGTAGAGAGTGCATACCTCCCGGTCGAATGTACGCATCTTAACCAGATGAGTGCCGTCCACTTTCATCCTCTCCTTCCCCAGAGAGAACTTGCTTAATAATGCCAGAATTCACTCACAAGGCTTAAACGTAGATAAGGTTTAAATCTCCGATGATTCTATAGCAGAATCAACCGGTATCTGTGGACACCTCGGGTTGCTACCTTCGCTAGTATTTAGCTTTACCTTTTATGCCCTGGTAATCAGCCACCAAAGTTTAACTTTGTAGGGTCCACCAAGAGATTATAGGGCATCAAACCAGGGCTTAGTAAACTTGGTGAAGATTGTGCACCAAGCCAATGCTTTACGTGCTGTTTGGCTGTCTGAAAATTGCGTTAGTGCGGTCTAGTTACCTATCGAAGCAGTGTTCCTTGAAGGCCGGGTCAGTGCAAGACGTCTTTTCCGCGCATTGAGCTAAGAAACTTCGGGTGTCTAGCATGAAGACTTGTAACGGCCAGAGCTCACAAATAGCTCCTAAGGCTTTGTAGGGGAAGGTGTTTATAGCAACTTTGGTAGCAAGACATGCGATTCTTTGGAGCTTCTCAAGAATCATTGCTGTAGTCTACATGAGTTCTTTCGGTCATCGGATTATGGTCGCGTGCTTGATAGTGGATCTCACCTTCAAAACGTATGAGAAGTGTTTGACTAAAACTCAAGGCATTTGCTCTGTGATGAGCTTCAAATGAGCTTCTGTAGTAGTAGTGGTAGTAGTTGATAGAAGATACAAGGACAGTCTTAGGGAGATTGATGGAGAGTCTTGCTCTGGTTAGGATATGACGATGGAGACGGCCAAGTAATGCCTTGTGCTAACAATGATCCCTAGGACTCAATGTCAATGCATCTTATGCTTCGGAGTTCAATTAGTAGATTGTCGGGCGACCTTTGAGCCCAGTTGCCATCACCGACACTTCCCTAAAAGTATTTAGCCGTCTTTCGTACATCACCATTGAATCTTGGATCCCTTTCCCTCGGATTGCACTTACTTTCGAGTCGTAGCAAAGCGATATCCTTGGAGCAGTTAGCCCCTTCTTCGACTTGAGTGAGTAAGTCGAAGAATATTAATGGTCTTAATTCCTTGAAGACAATGAAGAGGCACGTTACGGATCCACATCCAATTAGAAGCTTAGGCTTACAGGCGCCTATGGTTGTTCAATTCTATGTTTAGTGAGAGAGGAATCTGTATGTCTCAAAATATAACACGCGGAACAGGAATGGTTGGGAGAAGCTAGGACCTCGACCACATATGGTCTGTATCTATTTGTAATAGCTATGGACGGAGTATCTATCTATAGCGCCGCTTTGCACATTCTCTTACCCACCTTTACTTCGAAAATATGGGAAATGAAATCACGGATGACCTTGCTGGGCAATACTCCCAGTCCGACTCCTCAGGATCTGAACCTGCGTTGGGACTTAACATAACTTCGACCAGACAACCAACATAAATGCCGTGCGAAATGAGTGCTTAGGTTTTGGTAGCCCTTTTAAAGGCTCGTGATAGGTCTCCTAAGTAAACTAACCTATCCTGGCGGTCTTTCAGTATAGAAGACTTTACCTACTTAAGATGGCGCTACAGTCCGCAGTAAACCTGGGTCTCAACCAACAAGCTGCTCTTTACGAGTAGCTAGCTGTCTCTAGTTTTAGACGCTAAGTTGGTTGAGATACACTTAAGTGCGCCACCTGAGTCGCAGCTCTTCTTCTACTGAGCCGGAGCACTATTGTCGATACGCTGTATATGACCCAGCCATGGTAGTCGTTGGACCTGCATTCTTCTGGCCAAGTGAATGTCGTGGTATAGCCCGAATAGTGTGTCATTGTAAAGAGGGGACCAACAATTTTAAAAAGAATTTCTCTCGAAACATCCAAGAGCAACCTCAACCACTTTTGACAAAGCCCATGCCTCTGCACCATAGAGCAGGACTGAGATGATTAAGCTTAGTTGTTCGAGAGAGAGTTTTGCTACTCAGTTGCCTTCTTAGCCCAGAGAAGCAGTGGTTGGCAAGAATTGATCTCAGCGCTAGTGTCGTTGTCTGTATTAATAGTGGAAACTAGGTAGACAAAGTCCGTAACTGCCTCAAACTGATAGCTGTTTACGGTGACGTTCTATCTGAGACGTCGGTGCAGCATATACTTGCTCTTGCCGTCATTGACCGTTAAACCCATCTTCGCCGCTTCCGTTTCAATACTCACGAATGCGCCACTGACATAACGCTGTGTAAAATTCGTCGGCGTATGTGAGCAACTGGACGAACTTTTGAAAGATTGCACTTCTGGTGTAGACGCGTGACTCTTGAGCTAAAGAAGTCACTTGACAGCGCGTCGACTTGTCTGAATCCTTTTTTGACATCAAAGGCCCCGATGAGTTCCTTACCGACCTTGATGGATGGGTGGATGGATGGATGGATGAAGGACTACAGGCAGCTAATTGGCTAACTTAAAGAACTTTGATGTGATTGTCCTACCTTTACTCGAATCAGGAACCTGACTAAGCCAACCTGGCTGTCTCTCAGTAGAAAAGATGACTGATGACTAACGACTTGACTATCTTAAAGCACCTTACCGCGTTAAGCTTGAGGGGCCTCACTATCCGCGATGTCTGTGGGAATGGCGATAACAGTATGGAGCTATTCTTCTGAGGTGGTCCTACGGATGCTTTGGGAACTGAAGTATACGTAAGCTTCTCAAGCACATACTCGATTTTCGACAAACGTGTCGAAAGCTAATGTTTCTAACACCGACGCGAAACGCTGTCAAATTATTCCAGTGGGGGCATAACAGTCGAGGATGCCATGAATCTGCGAATATTAAAGAGAGTAGATCAAGACAGGGTTTAACCTTTCGGCACATCTAGCCGATCCAAAATTTGACACCAAATTGGCAAGTCTATAAAAATGTGTCGAAAGTGTGGAGCTGCTACCTACTCATGTTTCTAACTCCGACGCGACAGAGGTATAACATTGGAGGATGCCCTGAGATCTGAGAATATTAAAGAGAGTAGATCAAGACAGGGTTTGACCTTTCGGCGCATCTAGCCGATCCAAAATTTGACACCAAATTGGCAAGTCTATAAAAATTTAGTCTCATGCAACTAATTCGACCCCCCTGTGTGCATCATCATCATCGTGTATGCGTCTGATGACGGTGGATGCCACAGAAAACCATTTCGGTCCCCAAAAACCGCACAAACCATTTCCCTTTTTTCCAAAATACAAAATGCGAGAGCAAATACCTACAAAAAAAAAAAGGACCTCTCTGCCGCTAGGTACTCACCTTCAAAGTATCTCTGTGAAAGTGGTGATGCCTGCAGGTTATTTGTTAGCAATAAATTCGCCGATGACGGCGCTAATTGTCCCGCTAACATTAAAGAAACAAAAGCTTGTTTAAATATCCTTATTTCACCTGTGGTTACTCCTTTTTTTTTTTGTTTCTACAATGGCGTTCTACCCGTATTTACCCGTATTCAATGCAATTTCAAATTACACACAAATTTTATCGGTGACACTCTGCATACGCACTGCACTACACACACTACACAGCAACGAAAAAAAAAACGAAAAAAAACTAACACACGCGCAAGGACATAAGCCTCCTCGTCATTATCCCGCTCCAGGACAACGTAGGGGTACCTATTTTTAACTTTTTCTCACGAATTTCCTTCGGTTTTTCTCTTTTTTTTTTTTTCCTTTCTTTCGTTTTCCTGCTCACTTCGTCCTTTTTTTTTGCTTTTTTCTCAACTTGTTTGTTGATTTTTACTTACGGGTTTTTCTCTCCTTTTTTTTTAGGTTTTCTACTCTGTGCGAAAGTGTGCGGAGCAAAAGGAGGCGAAAGAACAACAAATTATAAGATGGCGATTGAACATATACACATTATAATATATTTTCTATCTTTTTCACATCGACAATGACCCGAAATGATTTTATGCTGCGAGAGTAGATAGCAGGATACATCCTCGTATACGGAGTTTGTGTTTTTTTTTTTTTTTTTTTTTGTTGTTGTTGCTATTCGTGTTGCTGTTGTTGTTGTTGTTGCTGCCAGTTTTCCCGTTTGTTGGATAGAGACAGATACATATATGAGTGTGCGAAGGAAAGTTGGATGGAGGAAGTGGGGCGGCGGGGGTTGATAGTGGGGGGATGAGATTTGATTTTTCGTTTTCTCTTTGGGGAAGGAGAGAAGAGATTTTTCTTTCTTTGAAAATTTTCACTTTTTTTCGAAGGATTTTTGGCCAAAAAAAAACGAGAAATTTGAGAGAAAAAAAGAATTTTTTTTATTGGAAATCACACGCGAAAACCAGTAGAGAGGGCCACAAAGGATTTCGTTTTAATTCCGAAAAGGACTGCAAAGGTGGAAAGTATTTTTTTTCTCTTTCTAGGACACTTTGACATGCAGTAGACGAACGCGTACGTGGAACCCCATGACTGGTTGCAAGGAATATTCGTTGAGAACTGTGAGAACGGAGAAGTTTTCTGTGGAAAAAATTATTCAACAATGGCCGAGGACAAGGTAGTTTTTCTTTCATAAAGTTTAACTGAGTTTGGCGCGGTAGGGAGGGGGTGGTGAAAAGTAAGCTTTTACTAGGGGGTTGGTTGGTGGGTGGTTGACGAGAAGATGCGATGTTTTTGTTGGTGTTAAGGTGGTGACGCAAGGGGAAATGTTTGTAAAACGATGTCACTCGTATGAGGTGTATGACAACCCCTAATTAATCCGAAGTCCGGAATTCAACTGGTCTACTGACGGTCCGGAAATGTGTCATGGGACAGTAGCTGGAATCTTTGGTCCCAACTACAAACTGTCGATACCACTTCTATCTTCCAAGCAGAGGTCCATGCAATCGAGGTCTATGCACGAGGGTGTTTCAGGAGGAACCCCCGATATCACCATACTGTCAGATAGAAAAACAGCCCTTGAAGCTCTCATGAGTCGAATCTGATTTGGATCTGTCTCCAGAATCATTGTAGCGCACATAATAGGATCACACTGGTATGGTCCCTGGACACAGAGGCATCCGAAGTAATGAAGCAGCGGATGAATTGGCCAGATTTGGAGCCACGTCTCCATTCATTGCACCCGTAAAGTTTTAACCCAGATTAAGAACTGACTAGTAAGGAACTGTGTGAGTACCTTGACATAGCTCGACTCAGGCTTAGGCATTTATGTAAAAAAAGGCTTTACATCACCATCTGATGTCACCTCTTCCTGAGCCTTAATAACATTAAGTAGACATGGTAGCCTACACTCTGTGATCATGGGAACGTTGCTTCCAAGCGCTCTGGCATTCGGAATAACTTGGTTTTTAAAACGGAGATAGGGTCTTGCTTGTCGCCTCGAACCTGGTAGCTGGGATTCGAAGGTCCGCTGGGGCACTATTGACCATTTGCTCGATGTGGCCAAGCCATTGTAGTCGACGTGTCACATCTTGAAGCAAGTCATAGAGTTTAGGGTTGTATTTCCTTTTCCATTCGCAACACCAAATATTCGACGAAGAATTTTTCTCTGCTTTCCTGCATATCGTCCAGGACTCGCAACTATAGAGAATAACTGGCAGAATCAATGCCTTGTAGAGCGCCCTTTTCGTCTTCCGAGAGGAGCAACAGTTGCCTTGGGTTAGTCGAATCGAATCGACGAATATCCAAGGTGTCGTCCGTGGAGTTGATTTTTACTCTGAGGTAGATAAACTCCTAAACCACTTCGAAGTTACTCTTGTCAAAAGCGACCTAGGCGGTGGACAGATGATGCTTTGCCCATTGACAACATGTCCTTCAAGGCTAACTCGTTTCGCCTGGTCTTCAATTGTCGTGAAAGCTTCTATGACGGCACGCTGGGAGCGACCATCAAAGTCGTCTCCGAATCCCAGCAACTGCACGGAGTTACTGAAGGTAGTGTTGACAACTGCCCTGCGCACTATCTCTTCTAGCTCTAGGTTGAAAAATGATAGCACATCTCTTTGCAGAAATCCGGTACTGTTTCCATACTGCACATTGCATTGCGGGTTTTCCAGCGTAAGACGACACAGCTGCATCAGTTTGGGCGGGATCACCAATTGGCCATCGCGGATTTGAAGTCGGTGAAAAGGTGGTGAGTCTCGACTAGAAATTCGCTGTTGATCCTAAGAATCTGCTTTTCATGACCTTATTTACAAGATCGAGAATAAGCTGGAAGAAGGCAGCTATACTCCTGTATAACTCATCGGTAAGGATCATTCTTTGATGCCTTGTGGAACTCTGACAGAAGATAAAGAGTAGATGCAAGCATTTCCGGATGGATATGCAGACTTCCCGCTGTCCCGTAGGCTACCTCTGCTGTGGGCAGGCAGGTCGGTGAAGTGGAAGAGGACGTTGAGAGGGTCTGCCCCGAAGGCTTGTGGTTGACGCACTACTCACAGAACTATAGGATCTTGGACTACACATCCAAGTCCATGCTGGAGCGCATTTGGCAATCAGTAGAACCCTTTGGATCCTCATCATTGAAGTGTTAACTCGGTAATCTATGAAACCCAAAGAAATTCCAGTAACTTGGGTGAACAGGGGTTGTTTGCTAGCAGTACAGTAGACCAGTTGTGTCTGAATGGTTGCAGAACCCTCTCCACAGATGAAAGAATTGCTGCTGTTGGCCAAAGGGTGCATGAAAGCACCTAGATCCTCAACTTGTCGCTGAGTTCAACAAATGAAAATTCCGTCAAAACCTCGGGTTGTTTGCTTACCAGCAAAATGACCACCATAACGCTTCCTTTTCGCTTCTCTGTCTGGGCTTTTCCATACCATACCCCAGGAACATTCAAGCATGTCTACTTGGACACTGTCGGTCCACTACCGAGCTGCACAGGTTTCCTCTATCTTGTCACTTTGCCAGACACCATTCCTGTAGACACCACAGCAACCACAGTGACCGATGCTTTCTTCCGGCACTGGGTTCAGCGCTTCGTCTAACCACAGACAGGGATGTCAATTTGAATCCACTTTGTTTGAAAGGTTTCCACGACTCCTGGGTTACAGGCGCATTCCCACTGCAGTCTATCACCTGCGAGCAAATGGAGCGGTGGCATAGGATTTTAAGGACGGCCCTCATCACTCCAACCGTGCTATTTAGACTCCGTTCAGTAATGAACGAGTCGGGTATTTCACCATCCTAATAAGCTTTTGGTACGGACCTCCGACTTCTAGGGGATTTTTTTTCAGCCCCCATCAGAATAGAGGAATCCATTGAATTCCTTCAACAGGTGAGGGAGGTGCTTCAGCAAACGTCGCCTAGTTTCGACACACGACAGACGAAGTCAATCTTCGTTCCACAGGACCTCAGCACCGCTTCGGATGTGTACGAGCGCACCAACAGCGTTCAGCGACCCTTGCAGCCAGCATTCACCGGGCCATATCTAGTTCTGGATCGTCGATCAATTGTCCAGATTTGGATCCAAAAATACCTCCACAGGCGGTTCCAGCTGCACCAGTAAGCCGTGTAGCCTTAGAAGCCTGAGTCGTCTTCAAGCGTTTCGGACGAAGCAGCCCCTGTTCGCTTCATGACCTCTTAATGGGGGAGAAACCTCTGTGGCGGTCCCACAACAGACATCCACGATGCATCATGAGAACAAAGCCACGATAGGGTCCATCGTTTTCCGAGGCAGCCCTTTCGTTCCGAATTATCCCATCCGCTTTCTCCACCATTCTTTCTCCTGGTTTTTCTTGTCGATCTCCCCCCTCTCCTTTGCGAACAGCTACGGCGCGACAAGACGTCGACGACCATCAGCCGTGCCTTAAGCATGGCTTACGATACGGCATTGTGGACGCTTGAAGTCCTCGAACTGATCCTATATTCCATTTCAAAAATTCGATGTTTTTTTTCTTTAAATTTTCCCCAGTTCACCAACTGTCATCAGTCAACGCGGGAACTCGAAATGGCTTCAAATTTCATCTCCACCACGCATGCCTCAATCGAAACCGCTTTTCACCAACTGATTTTCCGTTTCCACAATCCTCATCCCCCGAGAGGATGAAAAACAGGACAAAAAAAAAACGGTTTTTTTTCCTACCAAGCTTTCCCTTAATGAATGAAAAGCTTGCCAGCACGCCCTCCCCAACCTGCCGCCAGGCCGCCCATCCAACTGTAGCATTGTCGTCATTTCATCGTCGTCGTGTGTATGGTTTATTTATATGCGCGCCCTCCCAATTGTACTTGTGTGTGGCTATGTAAATATTTTAATAATACACTCACCAAAGTGACAATCACCGCCGATAGGGGAGGTTTGAGTGAGTGCGGGGGGAAGGGATGAAGCTACGCTCCTTCCACCTTCCGACAGGCTTTCTCTATAAGTTTCCTATTTCTTTCATAACATTTACAAACGTTGGCGGCGCCCTTTTTACGTCACAGCCACCCCCCACACATATGAACCACGCTGGCACACCAACACACACATTGGCAAATACACACCCCCTCAGAGTGCTTCAGAGTGTACAGCAATGACAGCTAAGATCCCAAAAATACTCTCTGAGTCACACGGTGTTGAGCGGCAGGCGATTTTCATTCTTTCGTTCCTTCGTAAGGATGTTTGGTTGGTAGGTAGGGTGGAGGCGAGCGGTGGCGGCGGCGGCGACAGCCATTCCGATGCTACTGCCGCTACTACTACAAAGGGCTTTCCACTTCTGGCACGAGTGACACTTTATCTATTTCATAGTGGATTAGGTTATGTCAGAATGGGGGAGGGATGCAGGCAGGATAACGGGGCAACTACCACCATGCTGAGCAGAGGGGATATCATTTTTCTACAGCGCATAGCAGTAGGGCACAGTTCACAAGTAAATCACCTTATTATAGGGTAACAAGATGGAAATCCTCGAGCGTATTGAGATGAAATGCATCATCACCATCACCATCATCATCATCATTATCATCATCGTAGCCACCACCACCACCATAGGGAACTGGGAACAGGGAGCAACCCCTTTTGAGGATGTCACGTCACACTTTGAGCTCAGCCGGGGGCGATAGTGTGGCTCTGTGTGGTTCTGTGTATGGACCTTCGTTAGCCCCTTCGAGTGTAACGTTGTACAGGTTGTACAAATGCAGACTTGGAGTTGTGTATGCAAATTGATTGGAGTGGCCAAGGAGAGGAGAAACTGATTAATTGGAGGATATTTTGGCCACCATGGAATGCGTCGCAATGACGTTCGACCATGAGGACAAGGGTACGAGCAAATTAATAGTGTAATCAAGCGATTTGCTCCTTGCAGGTGTGATTAGGGAACAAAAAGCCGTTTATGCATCGTTACATGTACAACAGAAATGAATTACTAATCTCAAAGGATTGTAGACAGAGAAAAGGATACGAATGTATGACGCAGTATTTTTCGTTATTTTTTTGTGCGTAGACAATGTACGTCATAGAAAAAATGGAACCGAATGCGGAGATGATTTGTTAGAGATTCGATTGAATTCGCAGATATCCTTGGAGAGGAAGTGAAGGGACACTGATTTATTGGTGATTTTGGGACCTTGAACAACTTTTAGAACACGTAAGGACGCAGCTTTAGGCTATCTGACAGGAAGAGTTATACACAGAAAGTGAATTATGATGGCTCTGTGGTGGGAGCTGAGAAATGAAAGGACATTCGTGCATTGGAACATTCGGCATAAGGATTCGTTTTACATGTCAGATTGCACTGGACTCAGCTATTACCTGAAGTCATGACCCTTTCTCTAAGCATAGCTGTGTCTGTGCTCTGTGTCTCTTTGCTTGATGCCAACCTGGGTTTACAATGTTTCTCGAGATATGTGTACCTTCGAGGCTTCCTTTTGTACATTCTTCCTTAGAGACCTGCGATGAATCACTTGTTATAGATTGTTTTTTAGGTTTTAGGGATCTCCGACTACTCCGACTTGAAGCCCATGTCGATGAGATACTCCACGTAAAGCACCTCCTCCAGTCCAATTTCCTTGATGACTCGGAGTACCTGGAGTGGATCTAGCAATGGTAGGTCGTCTTCTACTAGTTGATTTCGGTCTAACTGATGATATTTATTTCTGGGAAAACCCAGAGCAAAGCGATCATCTTAGCAGACTGTGTCGCCAGAACTTGTGTGGGAATAGCAAGTCCAGATGCAGGGTTAGCAACGAATGGAAGACTTTGATTCGTGTCAACCAGCCGATACCCAGCATTTACCGCTCCGAAGTGGATTATTGACATCGATTTAGCGACATCTCGCCCTAGGGGTTTTCGCAATAGAACTGATCTTCTAGATTGAGGTTATGGCGCCGGGGTAGCTACGAAGCAACAAGAACCCTCGGATCCTGGGGGATTTACGGATGACGAACCATGCAAGGACTGCGAATTTTGGATTTGAACGTGGGTTCCTTAGGTCTCTCAATAGACCACATGATGCCGACTAGAGCTACTCGCGAGCTCTACGAGCAAAAGAGGAGAGACGACCACCGGCTTTTGAGGAGGAATTAATAGGAGCATTAGAATCTTGCGATCGAGGTGCTATTGCCCGAATCGAAGCCTGCAAGATTGATCAAGGGAACATCATAGTAGAAACGCAGTCGATTCTGAAGATATGGAAGAACAATTTCTGCAGCCTTTATACCGGCGACGACGAATCGAATCCCGCTGTCATATAGGCCAACAATTCCATCCACTCGACCTGGACGAAGTCAAGGTAGCCATATCTTAACCTAAATCCTACAAAGTTGCTGAAGCTGATGGCTACCAAGCTACCAAGTTGCTAAAAGCTAAAAGGAGCAGGAGCTTCAAATCTATACTCAGAACTTTTCTGTCGATTTCCAGACCGCGTATGACAGTGTTTATAGAGACGAGCAATACAGAGTCATGGCATCCCTGCCAAAAACGTCCCTTTGTGCACGACGCCGATGGAGAATACACGCTGCTCCATCAAGGTCGGTCAAGAACTCACCGAGACCGCTGATGTCAAAGAAGGATTCAGACAAGGCGACGCGCTATCATGCGACGTCTTTAACCTTAATTCTGAAAAAATAGTGCAAAGCAAAGCTCACGCAAAGTGGAAACACGCATCATGATGTGAGTGGTGCGTCCGTGAGTATTGAGATGGATCCTGCCATCTAGGATACAGATAACGAAACCAGGGCTGAGAATAACTCTTGCGAACCGCTGTTTGGGCTAAGAAGGCAATTGATTACCAAAGCCCTCTCTCGAACAACAAAAGTCACTCGTTACAAATCCTTAATCATCCGAGTCCTTCTCTATGATGCAGAGGTATGGACTGTGTCAAAAGTGGATGAGGCTGCTGTTGATTGTTTTGAAAGTAAAATTCTTCGCATGATTTATGGTCCCGTCTGTTTAAGAATGAGTGGAGGAGGCGATAACACGACGAAATGTACATGCTGTACAGCGACATTGACTTTGCGGAATAGTGAAGGTCCAACGATGGAGGTAGCTGCTTCGAATCTAGCACCGAGTGATGTCGTGGTAGAGGAATACCGCGACTCAGGTATCGCACGCAAGTGAAAGAGGACCTCAGCCAAATAACCTTGTGAAACTGGAGGCAGCTAGCTAAAGATCGAGGTAGTTGGAGACGCTTGTTGATTGAGGCCCATGACCACCCTGTGGTGATCCCCTTAGGATCGTTTTGCGGCTGACTGGTTGACTATGTTTGGGGATGTGATCTCCTTTCCACAGTGTCTTTGCCTACTTCAGGCCATGGCGGGACAATGGCGCAGGATATGACCGACAGTCTGTTGATCTTCCAGATAAAATCGTCACATGTCCGTAGGACTTATGCCCATCTTGTGGAGATGATAGTTGAGTGAACAGTGTCCGGTGGGGAAGTCCGTGAGGAGCTTAGCATCACGCTTGTTCAATGTGAGAATTTCCTGACTTCTCTTGCTATCGGAAGCATTGATGAAGCTTTTGGTTTGACGTAGCCCAGTTGTTGAGTTGCATTTGGAGAGTCTCTCTTGATGATCCCATGAGTTGAGCTCCATTTTTATGTGACTGGTGGGTAAGCCGCAAAACGGAGACGGTTTTAGACCCCACTTCTTCCCGAAAGGTCTTGAGCAAGCCCATAACGCTGAGGTAGCCTTGGCTAGAGTTTTGCCAAGATGTGGATTCCAAGTAAGGCTCCCAGGTATTTGACTTTCTTTGAGAATGGAGCCCAAAATCTTCGTTTTAATGCCCGCATATATCAACTTTCAGGCTGAAAGCCTCGCAAATACGTCTCCCTGAATGGAGTATGTTGCTGTGCAGCTCTTGAAAGCGGGTGCAAGTCATAGAATTTTCTCAGGATCGTGCTATTCTTCCATCCGGGGAAGCGAGTTTATATTTGACTCTGTTGACTCTGCTTATTCATTATCAAACTTTCTTTGAAGACACGTACTGGAATATTCTTTGGATGCGATTTTCCTGAGTATGGAAATGACCTTAATCTTCTCGATCTTACTTGTGTCTCCTCCTGAGATCTGTGGTGCTTTGAATCTTCTCCATTTTCGGCTGCGATCTTTTATTCTGTAACTTGAGCTACTCATCTTCGAAGCTTGCGATCATGTCAAGCATTAAGACGCCCCTTTTATACGTGCTTAAGCCGAAAGGCTTAATATACAAAGCTTGCTGAGACTACCTGATTACAGCAGTTTGTTCCAAGTGGAGGTTCTGGCAATAACGCAGGCGGCCAACCTGCTGTCAACAGCCAGGCAGCCATGAAAGCAATGTAGAGGATGTGGCGATGCAGAAAGCTGTGAAGCCACACCCCACTTTCGGTGCCACTGTCCCTGAGGCTAGGATTGAGGAACAGAACTTCAGGAAGTTGCTTCTTCCGAGAAATTTCTGAAATATCCATAATTCCACTAACGAATCTTTCTAGGTTTACCAGATCATCGAAATGGCTGGACAGCGTTGGTTAAGAAGTAAAGAGAAAATGGGCAAGTCCAACAACAACAAGGACGCACCCCTAAACCGGGCATCAAAATGGGTCTACGCATACCTAAGTGTGATTGGGAACGGAGCAATCCATCCTCCTAACCTACCGCGGAGGCTTGACACTACATACCTCAACATGAGTATTTCAAGTGCGTTAATGCTGCTGGCGTCGAAACACTACTTCTCTCTTTATCTAGTACCCTTCCAGCGTTTCTTTATCAATGACAATCTAACGCGTGTCAAAATATGTCATGTCAAAGAATTATTAAGCTGCCAAAACACCACAGCACAAGAAGGACATCCCAAATCAGCTAAAGAAAATTGCACAAAAAAAAAACAAACAAAAACGAAAAAAAAAATGCAATGGCGCCCAACGCAAGCACCCCATAAACTAGCCACCTTTGCTTAAGAGCTACCGACAACATTTCGTCGCCATTAAATCGCCATAAATTACACCGTTACGAGTAATGACGGAAATTGCCGTAACAATTTCTTGTGTATTATGCCTTGTTTCGTTTTTCTTTATTTCACGGTTTCGCCGTGAAACAATGCACGAAAACAATGACCGCGCCAGCGAATACTCGCACCCACCCAATGTCGCCAATGTCAGTCATTCATTATGAACGCCCACACACTAGCACACCTCTCCATCCATACTTTACAAATTTTCCACAATTTTCCTCATTTGCGCGTGGCTCTTCATAGTAAAAGCTCTCAACGGACGTTGAAGGACGAGATTGAAATTAAAAAAGCAAAAAAAAAAAAAAATTTAAATCACAACAACCTACACTTAGCCATGAGGCTAGCACCTGTGTAGCATGCCTCTTTTTAAAACCCTATTCATCAGTGTCCTAGCGAAGGGAAGCAAAACGTCAAACGGGGAAAAATTGGTGGGAAAACCAAGCGGCTATGCAAGTCAAAGAGAAATCCTACAAAGCCACCCGGTAATTTGTTTTAGCGCGCTCCACTGACGTCAGCATGATAATTTTGTAGTAATTACCTGGTACCCGTTCCCGAGTGCCCCGGCATAGAAAATTGTTTCTTTCGTTTCGTGGCACCCTCGTTTCACCCCTTTTCGAGCTTACAAGGCAAATTGTGACGTCGGGCCGTGTGTGTTGTCGTGTGTACTTAGCGCACTTTTCTTATTTATTTCCTGACCCAGGATGTAGGTGATGGCATGCAATTGATGTTGATTTTCGTATTTTTTTACTCATGGCTTACCTAGGAGGATTCGTTTTTTCAAACACACACCGGAAGGTGGATTTTGGTTTTTTTTATTTGGCTAGGAAAGTCCTAGAAGCTTTGGAGGAGGCTTTACCTTTTGCGTAAGCATTTGGGAGCTTTTTGGTGGATTTTTTCAAGCTTTTCGATGCGGACATCCAAGCGGCAGGGATGTGAATTTTGCACACTTCAATCAAAGACTCCATACATTTTGGGGAAAGGTTGTAAGCTTTCGAAGCTTCAGCTGGGGTTGGATTGAAGGGAAGGTGCTTTTCGTCACTTTTAAGCTTTCTCTTTGGCTAGAATGGTGTGACGTGAAAAGCCTATCAACTTAAGTCTAACAGCTTTCACAGCTTTAGAGAAAAAAATAAGGCTTTAGGAAGCTTAGGCAAGCACACCAGTAGAGGGTGGATGTCAAAACCGACAGAAAACATTTGGTTTGGAAATGTGCCACTAGATGGACTTAATGAAAGTGCTGCCAGCGCATAAGGATAAGCCAAGGTTGTACATACCCGAACAAATGTAATGACTTTTAGAAGGCGTTTAAGCAAGGTACCTTCAGCATTGGAGACTAGGCGGATTGCGGAAGACATGGTTCTGGGTTTTTAGGAAACAATTATTGGAATGCCAGCCACAAAAAAAGGGGACCGCCTCATCATGCATATACGGTCTCACTTACCATTTTATGTGAACGCCTGGAAAATTTGGTCAATAACCTGATCGGGCCCTGTGAGGTCAGTTCGATGTTAGGAAAGTCCACAATTGACCAAGTTCTTACATTCCGGCAGATCCTGGGGGAATCCCAATCGATATCGACCATCTCTTTACGATTTCAAAAATGTCTATGGCAGCTCCAGCCCATGTCTTGTTTCGGCATCCGAGCCAAACTCGACGGTGTGTTCAGAAGGACGTTGTAGAACGCTTACTGCTCCAGCAAGGTCGGTAGTGGTCTCATCGAGACCTTCGATGTCAAAAAATGATTTAGACAAGGTTACGTGCTGTCATGAGCCTTCTTAACATCATCAAAGGCACCCACTCCCGGTTTTGGCAGTTGTCCACTTTTGTCAGGTTTGGAAAAACTGCTGGGGCAATTAGACGCAACTGGTCCATTGTACTACCAGGAAAAAGCCAAGAAGGCACTGCAGTGATGCAGAGTTTACAGTATCAGCACATAGCACTGAAAATCTACCACATCACCACCATCTACCACATTTAATTGACAGTAACTGGTAACAACTGCCTTTTTTTGGAAGGGTTGGACAGCTCTTTTAGCTTGTCTGAGACCTTGGGAGTTATTCCTCAGAGGAATCTTCCCTTGCTGGTAGGTCTGCACTTTCGTTACCGTCAACTTCTACGTAACCCGGTACCCACCTCAACTTTACTTTATTGTATTGGGCCAAGTTTTGAAAACTGTCGAAGCAGCTTAGAACTGATTTGAAACTGATCAAGTGGCAGATCAGTGCTTTAAGCGCCGCTTGGCTGTCGGTGAGTTTATGGATAGAGGCTCCTTTGAAGCCCGAGTGCTGTTAGTCTGTTAGTCTCAATAGCGTAAAGCTCGGCTTGAAAATACTGGGGATCTTTCGAAGTATAGTCGGCCTCTTCCCAAGAGTAGCAGACAGTGGTGTTTCTTAAGCCTAGCACACTAAGATACTTAGCAGAACGGAAATGCCTCGTGAGAACACCAAAAAGCTGCCCACAGCCTTTAGTACTACAGGACAGCAAGAATGCCGTTGATTTCTTACAAACATTCCAGAGCAGTCCACCTGCACCCTTGAGGACTGTGCTACACACAATTGTGTCCGTGAGAAATGCAATGGTCAATGGAGGCCCTGAACAAGGAAGAGGGAAGCCCCAACGCAAGTTCAGGTTCTGAGAAAGCATCTTCTGAGCCTTGCTTGGTAATCTCATCGGAGATCTCATTTCTCGTGTGAATGGAACCCAGACAAGAGTCCAGTCTTGGGACCAAATTCAATGAGTTCTTGCATTCTCCAACTGTTTTCGAAGGGATTAAAGAGTTGAACAAGGCCTTAAGCACAGCCTGACTGTCACTACTGACGCAAGCACTCTGGCATAGCATAGCCCTTTACGGGAATGTGGTATGCTTATGTAACAAGTAGTAGAGTCTAGTGCTGTCGGTCTCCACGAAGACACCCGCGCCAGAGCTTTGACCAGTTCTCGAGACATCCGTGAAAACTCGACGACAGCCCAGTCCACGCTCAAACTCTGGTTGAAGCCAGTTCTGAACGCAAGGAAAGTCGTCTCTAAATTTGCAGTCGAAGTTCCGATGGCGTTGCATCAGACGGCGTATCCACGGTACCAGGGACGTAGAATAAGTGTCGCGTAGTGTCATTGAAACTCCAGAGCGAATTATTTTAAAAGCCACCTCGTCTGAGATGGTAGATAGCTTTGATAGTACAACCCATGATTGCAGCCAAGACAGACCGTTCTTCAAAGTTTAGTGCAGAAGGCAGTCACACACTTATGCAAGACCGCCCTCCATCAAATAACCGACGCATGAGCTAGGAAAGGTCTTATCATAGCCGTATAGATCCAGAAAACTTCTAAGCTCTGTGTCTGGTCAAAAACATCCTTACACTGCTAGAAATCTGTGAGCGACTTGGACGTCTTCGACTTGACATGCTTTGCCCAAGAAAGTTGCCAATCTCGGATCTTAATTACTTAGCTGGCGCTACAGTTCGGTGTGAACCTGGTCTTTAACGAACAATCTAGCTAACTGCCTCCAGTCGCGCACTCCAAGTTGGTTGAGGTCCCCTTTTATTTGTGAGCGCTGCCTTAGGTAGGAGGTCTTCCTCTACTGCGTTGTCCCTCCAGGTTAAGCTCTGTCTAGGAACAACCTTAGTTTTTAGAGCGTTGACTGAAAGCCGACTTCTATTGCACTACACCAGTCTGCTCCTTAACACAGACAGTTTCTAAGCATTGGGCCGGCGGAAAGTATGGCAACATTATCCACGTATGCCTCAGCGTAGACGTTTGATCTGCTGAGAGTATGCAACAGACCGTCTACCATCAAGGGCAGTTGCCTGTACTGTCATCTACTTCAAGTTAAAACGGTCCCAAAACAGTTCCCCCATAGGAAAAAAATTCCAACGGCGTCAAATCGCAGCTGCATCGTCGTTTAGGCACCTCTCGAAAATGATACAATTTGGGCAACAGCAGCTTTTTTTTTGGCTGTGGGCTCCATATAACCTTTTGCTCATACATAGCTACGCCACGCCAGCTCCTCAAGGAGCTTCATTTCGGTGGATTTTTGTTTTTCGACTTACGCAACACAGTCCTCACTTTAGGAACAATTGTTCAACACCTTGCAGCTTGACACTAGATGCCCATCTGTCAAGTGCATTAGTGATGACCCGACCCACGACTTATTTTATAAATCTTTCCGTCCGCTGATTTGTGGTGATGGCAACTCCGTTCATTCGCGTCAATCATCAACCAGAATCACAGGGCCATCCCCCATCAGGACTCCAATCAGCAAACACAATTCTGTAAATTTGCCCAATCCTCGTACTTTAATATGTCAATCAACAGCGTGCCCTTAGGGCAGAGCAACATGCGTAGAATTAACTCTTTCTCCTACCAATTTGCTGTGCATTTTCCCAGAGGACTGCGAACTGTTCACGTGCATCCACTCATGCACTGCCCCTAGGTGCTCTTCAGATCTCTCCACCACTTATTACCCGCATCACAACACACATTTCCATCCGCAAATGACATACAATCACCCCGTGCCCAGTGGATAGTTATTATCCACATCCCAGACCTCATACGCCCCATCGGCCTAATGATCTCTGGCTACCTGTTGATCTGGAAGAGACGGTGAAAAGTGGCCAATCCACCTTGCTTCCTACACGCACAGTCATAAAAAATAATTTTTACAGCTTCTTGGTAATTTGTTACTTTGATCGGAATCCCTTTTGGGCACAGCTCCAGAACATGGACACGATGATTGGCATACGAGCACAGAGCAACCGCGTGGATGATTGATAGACTGCGTAACACGGACGCACCATGGATGATCGCTAAAAGGCGAGATAAGATTAATCTGGCGACATGCGATGCATGACTGGAGGTGGTACATGGCAGGATTTTAATGGCAGCAGGTCCTATGCAGTCGCAGACCGTGACAGGCATAGATGTGTGGTGGAATTAATTTTAAGTGGAGCCTAGGGTAGGCATCCGTAGATTAAAGACAAGTGTGCCCTCAGGAACGTTTTATGCGTCTAATAGGCATCTGGTCAGTCGTAATCAGAGGCTTTGACAGCTTCATAGAGTGTTTATGGTTTTACGTTGGGTTGGGATGGATGGCTAGATACCTCAGCCGTGGTTTAGTATAGGCATCTGTGACAAGGTTTTAGACTCGGCGTATGAGCCTGCTTCTTATGTAGATTTTGCGGTCTACTGAGCTTTGACGTTAGTTGAAGGTAAATGCACGGCAGATAGTCTCCCACTCAGGTGCCGTTTGGAGACTCAGGCGTTCAAACTTGACACCAGACACAGAAATTGGTTGGCAAGCAATGCAAATATCTGGGTGCCTGAGAGAAGCCATTTGGCGGAGCGTAAAGCCGGTGTAAGCCCTTGATGAACTGCGCCTCGAAACGATAGCTGATATAAGCGCCACCCAGCGAGTGGTACCCAAAATTAAGTTGCAAACGCTAGGGTTAATATCAAAATTTAGGCTGAGAGAACGCATGCGCAATGAGAAATTAGGACAAAATTCATCGACGTGTACCAACTTTTTTCGGGGTTTTGGCCTTGTGAGGCGAATGAAGAAAGAGATGCGACCTGGAACTCTACAAACTGTACCAAGCTGTGGTGTTGACGAAAGGCCTAAAGGAGGCGATCAATACGACCAAACACCTGCTTTAAAGAGCAAGGTAACACGGATGCCAAAGTGCTCGCTTTGGCAAATAGAAGCAAAAGCAACGTGCACGGAATCGACGAGAGTGGAAGGCTACCCAGAGTCAGACAGAGAATCTTCATGGATCTGGAGCCCGTTAAGTACATTTAAAAGTAACTCAGGCAGCAAATCAGAAATAAAAGCGATCACAAGCCCATGTCCTCGATCGCACGCTTCTTATGCTTTTTCTTTTTCCTTTTGAGAAGCCGGTATTCATCTCTCCTCTTTTGCTTGCAGACTTCCCCCGGCCTAGTCCTTCTATGCAGCGCTACTTTCTAAGCCTCCTGCTGGGCTAAATGTGCTTGTCGGCATTCATCGTCAAACCAGGGGTTCTGGTCAGACGCAGCTTCTCTGATGGCTTTTTAGAAAAATTGCCACAGGTCTTCAATGCTCGATGCTGGGAGCATAGGACGTCTGAAAAAATGAAGGAGGACTCGATCGAAAAAGGATGTGGCGATCTCTTGCAACTCTCAGCGCCAAACTTTCTTGACTTGACGATGCTTGGGATATGCACAACCGTACCTTGGCTACAACAAGGTAGTGGTCCGAGTTAATGTTGGCCCCACGGAACGTTTGGATATTCATGATACTGGAGGAGCTTCTTGCGTCGATCCCAATGTGGTCAGTGTGGTTCACGTTGATTTATCAGGAGATCGCGTTATATCGAGATCTGGAAACCGCGTTCAAGCTACGAAAATATTTCGTCCTGCAGCGAAGTCGATCAGCTTGAATCCGGTATCAGAGGTGGTGTCGTGTAAGCTGTACCTTTCGATTGCGATGCCTTCTCTTCATAGCTAGGGCACTGCTCGCATGTCTTGACAAAGAGCTCGTAGAACATGTTCTTGTTGCTGTGGTCTTCCTTTTCTGTGTCGGCATGCGCGCATATTGGGCTTATATTGGCGAATTTAGCTTTTATCCAGATTGTCATGAGGCGCCACATAACTGACACATAAGACTTTTTGCCTAATCCTGCCTCCAACGATGAGTCTACATCCAAAGAGGCGCTGCTTTTGTTGCCTGCAGCAACTGCCGTAACTGGCTTATCCTATCACACTTCCTGGATAGTAGTGATATCTGCTTTGCAGCAGTCTAAGGCCTCCGCTAATTATTCGGCTGCACGTGATCTATTAAGGGACCTAAGGGACCCACGTTCAAATTCGAAGTTCGTTGTCCTTTTTTCGTTTGCATGGTCCATCATCAGTAAATCCGTTCGTATTCGAGGCGTCACAACCCCCAACCTGGAGGACCACTTCCATTCTGGAAGTTTCATTCTAGGTACCCTTTAGGATGAGGGGTCGGTATACCGATGTCGGTGACCCACTTCGGGGGTGTGAGCACTGTCGTTGGCCCGTTAGGTATCTCTTTTCCAAGACCCCAACTAATTCTTGGAAATTTTTATTGGGCTAACCTCCAAATATGTCGAGCAAGTCCAGATAAAGTGTTACATATGTGAATCCGCTCCGGAAGCTTATCACCATCCATCTGGGGAATTCGTCCGCTGTCGTGTTGATAGTCCAGCTTTTATCTGTCAACTCTCGCGCTTATAAGTTTGGCAAGTTGATTCCGGGAAGACAGCCACCAGTATCCGACCACGTGGAGTTAAAATAAGCACTCTACCTCATCTGCCATCCCAACGCTCATTTACAATGACATTCCAGCTGTCAGCTCCTTGGACAAGGCCAATCTACTCGCTGCACAATTTGCAGCCAATTCCACACTGCAAGATAGCGCTTTGTCTATCCCTGTGCTCGAGAGCGTCGAATTTTTTATGGGACAAGTCCACTTTCGCAGGAGTTCTTAAAGGTCTCAACATTCATAAATCCGCTGGTCCAAATGGTATCGCCCCAGTAGTTCTGAAGAGGTGTTTTTCTTTTCTGTCTGTCCTACTCTTCTGGACTCTTTCCGAGACGATGGAGAACAGCATTTGTCCAGCCTGTTCCTAAAAAAGGCGAATCTCGAGGCAATCTCTCCATCACTTCGGTGAATCGAAGATATTTCGCTTGATATTTCAAAGGCATTTGACAGAGTTTGGCATCAGGCTCTTTTGTCGAAAATGCGTGTATATGGCATCTATGAGTCTCTTCTTCAATGGATTAGAAATTAACTTTCGGGGCGTTCAATACAAGTTGCATTGGACGACTTCAAGTCTGATATTCACCACATAAACGCTGGCGTCCCTCAGGGCTCAGTTTTGACTCCGACTCTCTTTAAATAATCTCTTGTCTGCAACCTCTAATCCAATTCACTCCTTCGCTGATGCCACTGCCCTCAGTTTTTCATATTCGTTCCCTAACTCACGTCCCTGCTCTTCGGCCGTAGAAGAGGAACGGCAACGTATGTTAAACTAATTAAATTCCGACCTTGACAGCATAATCAAATGGGGCTCAACTAACAGAGTGGAATTTAATGCATCCAAAACTCAGTGCTGCCTTCTGTCTATCAAGCGAAACCAAGACCCCTAACCATTATCCATGAATGGTAGAAACCATATTAAAACCATCTTCGTTGGAACGATCACATATTCGAGGTCGTCAAAAATGCTGCAAAATGTCTAGGATTCCTTAAGCGGTGCAAAAAATATTTTACCCCGTCTGATCTGGCCTCGATATATAAGGCATTGATCCACCCAAAGATGGAGTATAACACCCACATCTAGTCTGGTGCACCCAAGACCGTTTTGCACATGCTAGATAGGGTCCAGAACCGTGCGATTGTGAGTTCCATAGACTCACTAGAACATCGCAGAAATGTCTGTTTTCTTTCCCTGTTTTATTCCTTATTCCACAAAAAATGTTCCAACGAAATAGCCACTTGCATTCCTCCCCTTCAAAATTTCACCCGCAATACGCCTCACGCTTCGAATGCACATCAGTTCACCCTCAAGCCCAACTTCGGACGTACTGTCAAATACAGGGATTCGTTGATAAGCCGAACGACACGTATGTGGAATGATCTTCCAGGGTCTGTGTTTCCTCATCGCTCCAACCTTCAAGCATTTAAGGCCAACGTGCACCGGTCCCTCCTCTGTTCCTCTTTCCCCCTCCTTCAAACGCCCGTGCCCTGAGAAATCAGCCTAAGGGTATTCATACGCCCTTTGCCACACGCGAATTATAAAAAAAGAAAATCAAAGTCCACCCTGTTTCTTCAACATCCAGCCAACCACTACACGATACACTTACTAACCTAGGTGTCGCTACAGTTCGGGGGAACTTGGGCCTTAACCAACAAGCCTTTCCAGTTAGCCCGCTTCGTAGCTCTCCAAGTTGGTTGAGGTCCGCTCTACTGCGCTGTTCCTCCGAATAAGACTCGAAGGATGCAGGGCGGAGCACTCCACATGATCGTAATATCTTCCACATCGCAGAACTACTCCCAACAGTTTGACAGGCTAGAGGATCATAGCGGGCCAATGGAGACCTAATTGAAGCTCATTTCTCTAAAACCAACCAACCAAGTAAAGTTGGACGAAATAGCGTTTTAGTCCTTTTCACTGCTAAGGTCGTTCCACAATTTATTTCTACGAACCCGCCACTCCATCGAAATGAATCATCGATTGGAATTCAAATTTTGACAATGAACAAGCATAACGATCAACATTTTCGACTTTCCGTCTCGCCAAATAAACCATCCCCCCCTCACCACATTCCTTCACAATTGAGACCTTTAACTGAGAACAGCCCACACAATGTGCCAAAACTAAGACACAAAACCAAAACATGAATCAAAAAAAATCAAAAAAAAAAAAAAAAACAATTTAGACTAATATGACGACATTCCGCTTTACACGTCCCCCTCATTTGCATTCAAGACACCGTCGCCCGAGAGTTGGATTTAATCGGAGTTATTAGGAAGTACTCGTTCGTTTTGATTTCAGTCATTAAACGTTTTTTTTTTGTTTTTTTTTTTTCTGACCATTATGGCCCAAAACGAAATGTACACACACTCATACGGGTTAATATGAATATTTATAGATTACAAAAAATAAAAACAATTTTTATACAACGACCTTGAGGGTGCACGCACGTTTCAATCCGTCGTCGCCCAATGAGGGGTGTCGGCTTTTTTATTTTCCGGCAATAGCCCAGTAGTTCTAGACATTTGACGTTTGTCGAATCGGTATCGTCGACGGGTTTTGATTTTGTTAACAAAAAAAAGAAAAAAAATTTAATTGGTTCGTCGTATATTTGGGTGTGCATTATGGACAAATACGATTTCGAGATATTTGAACGTTTGGACGAGATACTCATTACAGACGATCAATTTACGGATCTCGTCAGATTTGTCCATAAAACTTCGGTTCTGGCGAAGTTCGTGTGCTTGTTGCTTTGTGGATATTACTAAGCCTGGTGGTCTGTGTAACTTTTTTTTATGTATTTTTGGTGGAATGTGGTGCTAGTGTGTGCAGGAGAAATTAACAATTCTGACCAAGTATTCTGTACAGTGAGGCAAACGTTCGGGCGTAGTGCTAAAAGTGTCTTAAGAGCAGAGGTTTCGATTGGCGTTGGAAATCCTGGGATGTTTTGAGATATTTTGTAACTCGACAGTGTGCAGTAAGAAATTTTGATGTTAAGTGCATTTAGGTCACGTACATAACGCCGCTACTGACATGGTTATAAACTTGGTTTTACTGGGGATGCGCTCCTTCATTCCGAGTAAAACTGTTAGAGTTAAATCAAAACGGGAACTTTTTTTTTTTTGAAGGTAGGTGATTCTTCTGACCAAAAACACCACCCTTTGGCAGGTTACTTTTCACTGAAAGATACTGTACTTTCCGCAATCTACGCGCGGTTAATTCTTATCTCGCCAAGTCGAATGGTTTCGTCCTTTGTAGTCGACGCAATAAATTGCTCTCGTCCAAAATTTGTTGGACTGTATTGTCCGGTGTCATCGGCAAACGTAGCAAGGATAGTGCCGTCTTCTTTCGGTATATCACAAGTATATGACAGGTAGAGAAGCGGCCCAAGAACGCTTCCTTGCGGTACGCCGGCCGAAATTTCTTAAAGCTCCGAGTATTCGTGTCCATGTCTAACACGGAAGAGTCTATTCCCGAGATATGATGCTAATACTTCATATAGGCATACAGGGAGAACTTGTCGAAATTTGAATTTCAAGCCATCATGCCACACCTTATCAAACGCTGGCGAGACGTTAAGAAATTCGCTTGGGCATATTTGTTTTCCTTCAAGTGCTTTCTCGATCACGGCAGTAATTCTATGCACCTGGTCAGTCGTCGAATGCTTACTTCTGAACCCAAACTGATGGTCAGGGATAATTGGCGGCGCAGGGACTTTTGGCCTTTTGTGCCTTTTTTTTTTTTTTTTGCCTAGGGGTAAACGCTAATGCGCACGAGAAACAGGCCCGGTCTGTTTCAAGTAGTGTGGGACTCACACGCCACAAAAAACCCACCTTTGACCCCTTTTTTTTTCTTCTTGACACCTTCCACTCCGGCACCGCTTTCGCATTACTTCAGAGAGGTGTCCCCTATGGGGACCGGCTTTTTCATTTCGTCTTCTGTTTCGGGTTTATTTGTCTTTTTGCCGGTAAGGCTTTTAACTTCTTGTAGAATTATTTTCTGGGAGCATGTTTGCTTCCTCCTCGCTTTTCTTCTTTCTTAACACCGTTTCGATGAAAGCACAGACCCTGTTCCAACTGGTGGTACTCGAGATCATCTTCTGGACTGCGTTGTCTGATGAGAGGCTGCCTATTTCCTACTCAAGCCTGGTCCTCTGCATTGCCCACCTACTGCAGACAAAGAAGGTATGGTAGGCATCGTCTTCCTCGGAGTCTCCGTACTGGCAGGCTGCGCTGTTTTTCTTCCCCATTCTGCAGAGGTACCGGTTGAAGTATCCATGTCCGGTTAGGAATTGGGTGATGTAGTAGTTCACTTCACCGTGTTTCCGCTCCGTCCATGCAGCAACGTCTCTTATCAGCCTCGCGGTCCATCTTCCCCTGGTTTCACTGTTCCACCTCCTTTGCCACCTCTCTCTGGTCTGCTCATTCGCTTCCGCTACTGTTGCTTCAATCCCCATTTCCGTCTTGTTGTCGTAAACGTACTTTTTTTCTGCTGCCAGCAGGTCTATAGGGGTCACTCCCGCTACCACGAAGACAGCTGTAGTAACTCGAAGGGCACCTCGTCTCTGCACTGCAGCCATTTGTTTCCTGAATTTTTCCACGCTGAGTGCCTCAGCCCATATCTCACATCCATAGAAGAGAATGGAGTGAGTGATGGACATAAGCAGTCTCCGTTTACTCATTACTGGGCTTCCGATGTTTGCCATGATCCTGCTGAGTGACGTCGTGACTTTCGCCGCTCGCTCTGATGCCGATCTTATTTGGTCCCAGTAGGTTAGTTTGCAGTCCTGGGTCATCCCCAGGTACCTTACTGCTAGTGATTGTCTCTGTACCTACTTGGAAATTCACGTGAATCGGGATCCGTCTCCTTGTTAGTAGAAGTATCTCAGTCTTCTCGGCTGCTAGACTTAAGCCATGGTCCGCCATCCACCCTTGCGCTCGTCTCATGATCTGGTTGAGTTTTCGCTGCGCTTCTGCTACATCTCTTGCGGTGATCACTGCGCCAATGTCGTCTGCGTACCCTATGAGAAAAGTGTCTTCAGGCATCTTCAACCGGAGGATTCCATCATACGAGACGTTCCACAAGTCCGGACTCAGTATTGAACCCTGCGCTGCTCCTGCTGTGATGTTTTTGCTGCGGCGTCCTTCTGCAGTGTCGTAGAGCAGTTTTCGGTCTTTGAGGTAGTCCCCCAACAACTGCAACAAATACTGTGGTACTCTGAATTTATTTTCCAGCGGCTCCAGGATATCTGCCCATCTTACTGAGTTAAAGGCGTTCCTCACGTCTAGAGCTACCAGCAAAACGACTTTTCTCGAGTGGCGGTTGCCTTGTTGTGCGTTTTGGACTGTCTTAACCACTTCCTGGATTGCCCTTGCTGTTGAATGTCCTCTACGAAAACCATGTTGTCTTTCAGATAGGTCACCTGCACTCTGGATAGCCATAGTAAGTCGGTACTTTAGCATCTTCTCCAGGAGCTTCCCCGTTGTATCCAGCATACACAACGGCCGGTAGGCTGATGGCGATTCCAGGTCTCCGGGTGAGTCGGGAAGAGTGTGTCGACTATCTCCTTCATTTTTGAGGACCTATTTTTAGGGCTGTGGGAAAATGCCCCAAGTTTACGCATCGCCACCTTATAACCAAACCCCCAGGGGTCGCTGTTTACATCTTGGCGAGTTCCTCCCGCTTTCGTCTCCTGCTCGTTTTAATGGCTCTTTTGAGCTCTGACTTCGCGTTTCTGAATTCCGCCAGTACAATCTCAGTGGCTTCCGCGTGTCGTCTCCTTCCCCTTGTGACCTTCCGTCTAAGTTGTAGGCATATTCTTCTGAGCGCGGCAATTTCTTCGGTCCACCAGTAAAACGGTGTCCTGCGACCGCAAAAGCTCCTAGACCGAGGCATTGCGACGTCGCACGCGCGGTGTATGAGGCGCATAGTAGCTTCGGCCTCTGCCTCCGCCGGCCCTGTCAGCTCGAGGACCTCGTCCTTTCCATCTTCTATGACGCTTGCGAAGAGTTCTTCGTTGAGGCCGTCCACTTTCCACCTAGGTGCTCGCCTTTGGCCCACATTTCGGGTTTGACTGTCCGTCTGTAGATCGTACACGATATATTGATGGTCGCTGCCAGTATAGTCCTCGATGACTCTCCAGTTTTGGATGTTTCCAGCTATTGACTCCGATGCGAGAGTTACATCTGTGCCTTTAACAGCTTTCCAAAGTGAATAATTGGAATCTTTTTTTGCTGTAAATCTTTTTGGTCTTTCGTCAAAAAAATCAAAGGCTCCTCCTCATCGTTCATCCCAGCTCTTGGCCACAATGATCAAAATATCACTGACTCCAAAGAGAAAGCCGATCTGCTAGCAGCTTTGTTCGCTGCAAATTCCAGCTTGCCAAGTCCAGATGGGATCCCTCCACTTGTTTTGAAAAGGTGTTCTTCACCCTGGCTGAACGTCTACGTAAGTTCTTCCACCTGTCATACTCTACAAACATTTTCTCGGATAGGTGGAATCGCTAAAAAGGGCGATAAAACCTCTATTTCAAACTACCGACCCATAGCCCTAACATCAGTGCCCTCTAAGGTCATGGAAAGCATTGTAAATTTCCATCTCATGAGTTACATATCTTGATAGAAACTGACCGGTTTCCGTCAACAACGTTTCACAGAGGACCTTATGGTGGACCGTAGTACTCACCACCCCGGCAAATGCCGAGTAGTTGCCTTAGATATCTCTAAAGCTTTCGACGGAATGTGGCACAGTGCCCTCTTAAGCAAAATTCAAGCTTTTGGTGGCGATAATATCTTCTCATCATGGAGTGCAAGCTTCGGTCAATGCAAGTTGTATTGGTCGGATATATGACATTCTCTACCAATGCTGGTGTACCTCAGGGCTCAGTCCTCTCTCCGACCCTGTTTTTAATGTTCATTAACGACCTTCTCTCTCTCACTCGCAATCCAATCCATTCCTTTGCGGATGACAGCACTCTTGACTTCGCTGATTCTTTACCGACTCCACGACTGAGACCCCAAGCCGTGGAGTCTCAACGGCAGCGAGTCTCTACCGAGCTTAGCACCGATACTGATGCAACCATCAATTTGGATGCGAAAACCGAGTTGCGTCAAAAACCCAGTGCTGTCCCTTGTCTCTGAAGCGGGATACTAATGTAGTCAAACTAAAAATTAATGGAGCTGATATTTAGGAATCCAATGGCTTGTCAATGCTTGGCATGCAAGTTACCTCAGACCTTCGCTGGAATCATACAAATGATTTCCGAAAAGTGGCGTTAGGTGCCTCGGATTCCTCAAGAGGTGTAAACGTTTTTCAGTCTCGCAGACTTGACCAGGTTTATTCTATTCGGCTACCGACGTCATTTGCTTGGTATCTTGCCCACTTCGAAGCTGTGGATAAGGCCAACCATAAGTGGAAACATCTTCACCAATGCAGTACCGCTGAGCTACTATGTGTTGTAATAAATTAGGAAAGCTCTGACGGACTTTTATTGCTTGACAGAGGACCTATCTCAAAAGAAAAATAAACGTTCCTACCGGTCCTTGGACTATAGGTAGACATATTCAAAGGCTGGGCAATTTCTCCCAAGATTATGGAGACTGAGGATGGCATGTGGAGACCAGATCCACAGATATGTTCTCTTTCATCTCATTCCCATTGGGGTATGGATATAGCCCCGTTCCTTTCCTTGTCTTGCGAGTGTCCTGCGCTTGCTGATATTTAGAAGGCTACTTTGGGTAAAAAGAAGCAAATATCTGGCGCAACGGACCACATATGGTCCAACGCCTAGCTTCTCGCTACCGTTCGTGTTCTGTGGGTTATATTTTTGCGCACAAATTGAAGGGTCTCCGAAAGGCTTTCTTTTTCGTTTGAGAATGTTTCCCATGAGAGTTATTACTCTCGAACTCTTGTAAGATCTGGGATTCAAACCTCGAATCTTCCGCTCAGTAGTCCGACGCACTAACCACAGAGCCACAGCGCCCACGAATCAATGACCTAAATAATTTCAGCAACACCTGCACGGGTAACACTGTACATTTAATGCGGAAAATGCATCCAGGAGTAGGGGATGGCCTGCTCTAAGTGTCTCTTTCCGAAGACCATTTGGTAATAGAAGCTGGAACCCTCTTAACCTGCAACTCTTACTATCACTCCCTTCCCAGTTGAAATCCCTACAAGTTTCTGAGTCCATTTGTGGATCAGCAGTCAAAACAATAAAAGTCTCAAACAGATGCGACTTATAAGTTTGCCCTCCTTAAAGGTGGTGTGTTCCCCTACTCCTGCTACGTACGTGTCACTTATTCGAATCTCATTATGCGAGTTTTAATCTTGGAACAGTTCACCCCTCAAAGCAGACGACCGAAAAAGTGTGTCAACAGTTGAATGTCCTTCCACACAATGTATGACAGTAGTCAGTCGGTATGGAACGTATTCCCGTTCACCAGAAAATCACAGCACAGAAAATCGCCCACAGCAGGGCCTACAATGGGTGTAAAACTGATTGCACATGAGGGCTTGCCATTAACTGAGATGTTTCCCCTTTCATTTTCCATTGGGGGGTTGCTCTGCGGACACTCTGTTTACAGAATCAGAACACATCACTTCCATCCAAATCTGTCACATTGCTGCTCACCCCCACTGTCCAAGCGTCTAAGGAGGAATCCAATTTGAATTTCTAAGACTTCCTCATGACAGAATTGCACTTGCATTTGACATTTTCCATTACACTCTCCCTTCCCTCGCAGAGACTGACCTATGCCCAGCGACCGTTTCCATCCCCCACCCCCTCGCAAACAACAACAGGAACATCAAACCGATTTGTATTTGTTGTGGATTTTCTTTCTGTTTTCTTTCTGTTTTTTCCATTTTTCCATGTTTTACACACAATTTTCCATGTTGTCCAGTGTCCACATGCAAAACGGAGAGTGAAAGAAAAATTTTTCAGTTCAACTCGTTGAGAGTTATCGAGTGTGTGTCGGAAGGGAGAATCGGGAAAAAGTCGCGTTGTCGCTGTGTTGTGATCCTTTTTGGAAGAAAATTTTTCATTTCCGGTGCCCATTTGATACAATGCACTAACGACGCCGACGGCGGGTGTGTGTTGCTTGCGTGCGTGTGAAAAGATAAAGAAAAGGTGAAACAGAAGGCAGGTGGAATAATGAAACGCTTAAGGCACTGCAAGGACTAAGGATTGAAAGTGACACGTCTAGACGGTGATAGATAAACGTTGCGGGGATAGTATTTTGTCACACTCGGTTGCACATGAGCGTGCAGGTTAGGGTAGCGTGGCAGGATTTCTCGTCCTGTGTGGGATATGGTTGAGTAGAGTTTGAAGTTACGCAGGATATTCGAATTGAAGGAGAAATGTTGGCCCAAATGTAATTTATCTATGTGAACTTGCATAAGTTTTTCTTCTACTCAAGGACATGTGTGGCCACTGTGAAGGCGAATTTAATTGAATTACAAATACAATGCGAAACAAATGGCAATCGATTTGGGTTTCGGATGATAGGCTGGCGTTTGGAATAAGGTCATGTGCAAGGCGTTCAATATCAATTTTAATCCAGGGTTGGATGGCTTAGTGCATTTTGCGGAAGAAAATCAACTTCCTCTTCCACAGAGGCACTTCGTTCTGGAGCCAACTTGGCGTACGTACGTGTTTCTATCGATTTTTTTCAAGTTCGGCGTAAACCTGGGCCTCAACCAAAAATCAGTTAGCCTCGTCCTTGGCTAACCGGCTCCTGTTGTGCACTGCAAGTTGATTAAGGTCCTCTTCTACTTGTGCACGTCACCTTTGGCGCGGTCGTCCTCTACTGCGTTGTCTTTCCAGGTTGGGTTTCAAAGACTTTCCGGGCCGCAGCATTGGTGTCCATTTGCTCTACTTATCCTTGCCATCTCAAGCGACTGATACGCAGTTTTTTTAAATCGGTCGATGTCGTTGTACAGGTCGTAGATTTCTTCGTTGAATCTTCTCCTCCAGAGCCCGTCAACGCCAACGGGACCGGATATTTTTAGAAGAATTTTTCTCTGACCGCGACCGAGGATATCTTCCTCCACTTTCAACAGTGTCCATGCTCCAGCGCCCTAAAGCAGGACTGAGACGATGCGTTTTTGTCCATCTCGTAAGGAAGATGTTGACAAAGGTGCACCAGTGACTCCAGTTCGAGAAAAGAGGGTCGTCAACTTGCTTGCAATGGCCCATGTTCCAAATGCCTTCCATTTGGATAGGTTCCTACAAGGTCCTTAAAGAATCCTGTCAATATTCAAACTTTTGATGTGAAATTGTCTCAGCATTCTCGAGCTGGAATTAGCCATTGAATCCGGTGACGAAAACTGCTGATTCCTCAGCTATACTCACCGAGAAAATTAGTCAGTTGTACAAAATTTTTACTCGAGAAAGCATGGAAGGTAGGCCGGTTGATAGGAGTGGCGGTTTCCTATGAGACTAAGAAGCTTTAAAGGTGCGCCAGATCTGATACAAAAAGCCGTCTCACCTAGTTGCGTTTGCTGGGTAAGAGACTGAGAGCCTTTTTAGATCAAGAAAAGGACGAGTTCTCCAATCGTTTTCCAACTTGTGTATGCCCTTAAAGCTATCTAGAAATGGTGTAGCTACTGTTCTGCCAAGAAAATCTAGTAAAAGTGAGGCATAGGCCCTACTACCCAACAATTAAAATTGACAGTGTCTGTTTGGGGTTGAGCTCCTTTCTGGCTCAATTTGGTCATGAGGACTTGCCGGCCCAAAGTATGAGTCTCTGTCTGAATATCGGTTCAACTCTCTGGCTAGTGAACACAAGAAAAAGGAACACCAAAGAGGTACTAAATGTCCTCTATCTCTTAGTAATTGGATGAACGAAAAGGAAGTAATTTTTCTGGATCTTCTCTAGAGACAGGCTTTGGTATACTCATTGCCGCAGAGTAATTCTCTTCTGTGAGCACTTAACCCTCGTTTTCCTTTTGATTTCATTCCTCCAGGGCCTATTGAAGCTGTTTTCCTTCACGAGTTCAAAGAAAGATGTTGTCTATATTCTGGATGGCTTCGGAGGAGAGCCGCGGATAGTGAGAAAATACATTTACGGGGCGCATCCTTACAAGCCAATTGTCGTGACCCATTCCAAAGGTCGTTCTTTCTAAGTTTCAATTTCTTTCAGTCTTAAATATATTTTGGAATCATGGTTAGGTTAGGTAGATGGGTGCCTTGTGACATAGAGTCACTGCTCACTTAGACCAGGTCGGTCCATTGTGCCCAATCTTTTAACCCTTGAAACATTGTGAAACGGCTGTCAGAACCCCCCAGATAATGATATGAATCTCAGGAGGTCCATCAGCTCTACATTTCCTAAGTCCTCCAGTTCCGAAAAGAAGTAACTTCCAAGAGTCCTCATTCTTATGACGGATAGGGCAGGACACTCACACAGCAGATGACGAACAGATTCAATTTCTTCTTCGTCCCTGCAACTTCTGCAAAAGTCGTTATGTAGCACACCGAGTCGTTCTGCGTGAACGCCGATAGCACAGTGTCCAGTATTTATGCCAGAAACGACCCGTGCGTTAAACGACTCAGTTTTACCAGAGAGGTTGATCTCCTCTTGCTGAAGGCCGGCCACAGCGCCCTGGCCGTTGCGCATGTTTCCAGATGAATCCAGCGTCTGTTTGCTCGACCGATGGCTTCATCTTCTATCTTTTTCCGTAAGGAACTGATTGGGGTTACTACAAAAGGGAGGGCCCGCGATAAGTGCAGCGCCGATCCTTTCCTTGCAAGTTCGTCAGCTCCTTCGATATCCACATGCCCTGGTACCCAGCAGAGAGTCACCGCATTGGCTGTAGATATCCCTTTTAAGAGTGATTTGCAAGTCCTCACAAGCCTCGACCTGATTACCGCGGAGTCCAGAGCCTTAACGGCTGCCTGGATGTCTATATACTCTCGCGAATAATTTCAGCAGCCTGTATGATGGCTGTGACTTCGGCCTGAAAGACGCTGCAGTCGTCGTTTATTCTGAAGGAGCGGTTTATTCCTAGGGCTTTACAATAAACTCCAGCTCCCGTGCCAATGTCCATCTTAGAACCATCGGTATAGAATGCCAGCTCCTTCCTTTCAGGAATTCTTGTAGCGAATCTCCTTTCAAAAGCTAATATCGGGTTCATGTGATCAGTTTCCGTCGATCTGTTGGTAGTCTCCCATCGAGTCAAAATGGATGCATGACCGTAGAGGCTCGATGACCATAGTCTACCTTCTTTTAGTCTTACCGCGGTTTTGGCAGCCAGACTGCTACAGTATAGATTAAGCGGAATGAAACTAAGCACGGTTTCCTTTGCCACTGTCGGTGTTGTTCTCATTGATCCCATGACTCCGATACACGCTGCCCTCTGGATTTTGGTGAGGTTTGAGAGCTGGTATTGCTTCTCAAGCACCATCCACCATACTAATGAACCGTATGTGAGAATAGGTCTTACCACCGCCGTGTATATCCAGTACACCACAGCTGATTTAAAACCCCACGTATTACTGAACGCCTTCTTGCAAGCATAGAAGGCTACGCTTGCTTTTTTGATGCGTTCGGTAATGTTGTCCTTCCAATTTAGTTTGGAATCCAGTATTACGCCCAGGTATCGAGCTGAACCTGAGAGACTTAGTTCAGTGCCACCGATATTTGGGGATCTGAAGGTATGTGTTGATCTTTTTTTAGTGAAAAGGACTACCTCCGTTTTTGAGAGGTTCACTCCCAGTCCTTTGCTACCAACCCACTTATCCACTAGTTGTAGTACGAGATTGAGTCTTTCACTTAGAACTGAAGGAAATTTTCCCGAAACCAGGATGGTTACATCATCGGCATAGGCCGTCACGTTGAAGCCGTTATCCTTCAATATTACCAAGATCCAAGGGGAGACAGAACTCCGCCTTGGGGGGTTCCTCTGCAGACCCTTCTCCGGACGGTTATGTCTCCTTGCGTTGAATATACAACTCTTGGTTTAAGCATCTGTGCAATCCAATTGAGGTGAGCTCTGTGTAGACTGCTCAGGATCGCATCATTTTGGAATCATAGTCATAAGCTAGAATTCCGGCGTTAAACCAAAGCTTTCCCTGGAAATACCCAGACAAAAAGTCCTACCTCCTTACGTAGGCACCGTCGCTCAGTGGTTAGTGCATTGGACTACATCTCGTAATTTTTTTTTTTAAAGGATATTGGTCAGTGAATCAGTTGAGTTCCGGACTTGTTTGAGGAGATTGAGGGTTATCCCAATATCAGTGGTCGGGAATATCAACCTTCAAGAGACGGTTGAGAATGATTCTTTTCGGCATGAAACTTCAGCTCGCTAGCAGCTGCAGTCTTCGTTAAATTTAGAGGTGGGTGATTTAAAGGAGCTTGCAGAGCACCCGCCAGGCAGGTGCACATTGTATCCCAATTTAGGTAGCTCTATAGGTTAGGATGAGTCTTGGTCACGACCAACAACCTTCTCCATTTCGCCTAGTTCTTGACTAACTGGTTTCATTTGGTACTCCAAGCCGGGCTTTTCATTTGTGCGCGTGACATACTTTAAGGCCTTCTTTGAAAATTTTATGGGCTGGAGCGTTGGTGTCAGAACGCTCTACATATCTTAGCCATGTCGGACGTACAATGTTCAGTTTTTTCTTGACTTGGTCGATGTCAATGTAGAGCAAGTATAATTCGTCGTTTGACCTTCTCCTCCAAGGTTCATCGACACAAACAGGATTGAGAACTTACTAAAAACCTTAGGTGTTCGTGATGGGGCCTGACTACTCAAATGTCTTCTTATCCTGAAGAAACATCGATTTGCAAGGCTTATTTTGCGTTTGAATTCAGCACAAATTTTATTGCCAGATGCCAATAGTTGACCTAAGGCAGACAAAGTCCCTTGCTACCTTAAAGCTCTAGCTGTCTACTGCGATTGAGAGGAGTCAATCGGGTGGTGTACGAAGGGTTTCAAGGGCTTGTACAATAAAAGAGACATAATCTTGGCCGGCAGGGCACCCTAGACACCACGTGCTCTCTTTCCAGTCTTTTGGAACCGAAAGCTTTGTTTTATTTCAGCTTTCGTTACATAGACCTTCTTCATTGAATTCAGTAGGGTTCTCTTCTTGCTCCATTTTCCTACTTGTGGCCTATTATCGGTTCTTTTTTTTTTGATGATGGCTGCTAGCCTATGGTGATCTCGACTACCTCTTTATGGTGGTGCTACACTGAAGCCACTAGTTCAAGCTGAAAAATGATGGAAGTCGTTGCGGATCGCAGCCAGGCTATCGTTTTACTGCACGAGTCTTTTGAACGAGGAGTTCGAACCCTAGCTTGTGCTCAAGCCCTCTTGGTAGAGTCTTAGTACTCCACATGCGCTAAGGCATTAACTGTTGAATATCTTCTTCAGGTGGTCATGATCTAAGTTCTGCGACAACTGAAAAACTATCGGAGTCGTTGTGGACTGTGGCTTCGATGCGGATCGCAGCTAGGTTATCACTCTTTGGCTTGAAGTGAGAAACCCTTTACCGCAGCAGTCTTTTTAAAGATAAGTTCGCATCCTAGTTTGTAGGGTGTTTTGTTGATAAGAATAGTTTCCAGTTTGTGAGTAGTAAGTACCCCAGGTGTAGAATGTGTCCACATTCTGAGATTATAGGACTTTCCGGGTCGTGTTTGTATTCCAGGCTAGTATCTCTCTCATAACTAAACCTATTCTTACGTTCTAAGGGAAGATTTTCTAACAGCACAACCTTCAATCTGACCTTGGGTTATACCCCCATTAAACCACTTTAAGGATGCTAGAGCTTTTGTGGACTCATTTAGGGTCCATCCGACACTAGCAGGTTGGGAATTTTTATACATATGGATGTATATCGACGTAGCTTACATAATGTGTACTCTGCATAGTTCATCCAGACTGGAAGTATAGACGCGACCGTTGACACCATCTGAAGAATGTCCAAGGACAGGGGTGTTCTGGCCGCCTAAGGAGAGTGCATTATCAGGCTTCTTTGGCTACTCCATTATCACTTTTAAGCAATTCATAAAGAGACTCTTTGGTAACAGTATCAAGGTGGACCGCCTGTTAGTGTCTTGCTATAAAATACTGACGGGAAATATAGACAGCAGCGTTTATTCCATCTGAAGAATGTCTAAGAATGCGGTGTTCTGCTCCAAGGAAGAGTGTCTCTTAGGCTCCCACGACTACCATTCCTCGGAATATCGTATTTCATCAAGAAGCGCATTACAAAGGGTGGGCCATTTGTTAGTTTCTTTTTGAAAATACTCTTAAGACTATACCGTTTCCATATTTGTTAGTGATTGTTACTTCATTGAAAAGAGAGGACCTTCCGATTATTTTTGGAAACCAATTTTATTCCAATCGCTGCTACGCTGTCCATGTAATCAATGAAAAAATCCGCTTAATTGAACCTCGTACCATATGCACTTCCGCGGACCCCGTCTTAAGACCGCACAAACTGCGAGTCCAACTGTTGTTGAAAGAAAACCATCTCCAACCCCTGTGAATGGTAGTAGTTATCCCAGATTAAGGGGTCATTTTCAACGAATTTTTGCAATGAAAGGAAACTCGTTTCACAACCCCAAAAAAGGCAAAAGCGCCCGTATTAAGGTCAACCCAAGGCAACCTGATCTTACCTCCAAAGGAATCAATTCAAGTGCATACCAATAATTATTATTGCAAATCATCCTCCCCCGGTTCTTAGCCATTAAGTCAAGCGGCCAATCTTAAGGGTTGCGCGTACACCAACCCCTTAAGCCATTCTACCCATTTATTGTAAAATTTTGCATTTCATTGCGCATTCAGGCAGCATAGATATACAAAAACAACACTACCTACCCACCAATGACTATAGCAACGCCAATCCACACCGCACTGACATAACAAAACCCACTCAACGACACACTAATGACAGTTTGGTTGGTGCTGCTGCTGGTTGTATAGCAACCCCGTCTTTCACTGTAAAAAGGGTTTTTTTTTATAATTTTTTTTTTTTTATTTTATTCCAGTCTATTTCGTTATGTTGTGCGGTCGTACTTTCCTATGTATAGTAATTAACTGCATTTTATCCACTGCACAGCGAAACGGAAATCAGTTAATTGCAAGTTAAACAGTGTCGGCCTGAAATTAGTGAACCGTGAACGAATGGCAATCGGCCAGCTAAGAGATTCAAATTGAATTGTGTTACGGTGACTAGTACTCGTGCTCCCCCCATCTTGTAGAGTATTTTTTTGTTGTTGTTGTTTTATTCTATATTTTTACAGAATTTTATCGCCTAAAGGCTAGCAAGTGAATAAAAAGTGCGAAAAAAAAGATCTGATTAAAGTGCAGTGCTCCAGATATTCTTTTTTTTTTTCTGAAAAAAGTGTTAAAATAAATTTTTTTAAAAAAATGCTGTGATTATACCGCTCCTCTAATGCGATTATATCGTCGTCAAAGCTGTAGTAGTCTGTTATAAACACAATTACCTACCTACATGCATGTAGCATAATTTAATTTGTTGCGGGAACCAAATGTGGATACAAAATCAATAGAACCAACTACGAGAGAACGTATACGCGATAGATACATTTTGGGAATACGAAAAATAAAAACAGAAAAACATGCAGATACACAGTTGGAATACACAAAGAGGTAAGTGACAGCCGAAGCTGGAGATTTATGTGATGGAGAAGAATGTCAGAAAAAAAAAAAATCAGACACAAGCTAGTAAAATAAGGAAGGTCTATTAATTTGGTCGCCAGAATAATGAGGAATTGGCTTCTGAATTAGAACTTGTTGTTTGGGCATGAGGTTGTTTTGTAGCCACACCCAACAACATGTGCGTTTCTGACTAATTTCAGAGAGCGCATCAATAATAAACGCTATCCGAAATCAATGCCCGAAAACAGAAGGGATGAAGTAGGTGTGATTTATTGGTGCTTGTTGTGGTCAACCTTTTGGCTCAGCTTGTTGAAATGACCTTGAAGGACAGGGCTAAGTTTGTGCTACCTTCTTCCTAGTTTGACGTATTTGTGGCTACGTGCACGGGTATTTTTTTCAAATCGATGGGTGACATACCAGATTCGGATTGAAGAAGTCGGAGAACATATTTCCCTTCCCACAAGCGGTGTTCTTACAAATTGGGTTTTCCCTACGTCTAATAAAAGCAGTCCCATTTGCAGACGCACACTGAATGGTAATGAGTCCATCAGCGTAAACGTTTTTTCCCCTACGATGTAAGGCATCCGGTTCTACAGAATGCTGCTAGCTCCCGCGGCTACCCCACGACTTTCGATATCGCTTTCAAGCATTTCATCACAAGGCGCTTTAGCATTATAAAGGTTGTGCCATCTGTTAGTTTCTTTTTGAAAATGCTCCTCAGACCACAAGTTTCCAAATTCGTCAGTGATTGTTATTATATTAAAAAGAACACATCCTCCGATTATTTTTAGAAAACAGTTTCATTTCAAAGGATGCAACGGCTAGCCATCCTGTCCACTCAGTTTTTGCTGTACATTGTCGATTATTGGAGGCTCCATTTCAGAGATTTATACATCGATGGATGTTTTTCTGAAGCCCATCAATTGCTTGTGGTTCTTGGAAATAACAACGGTCCTAAACAGTTCCACTTAAAAAAAAAGTCCAACAAGAGTCTAGTCCCAGGTGCGCGGTGGACAAGGAACGTCTCTCAAACGGGCGATAACACGTGCACAAAAGAACGATTCTCTGAGAGCTGGGGTGGTACTTTGCACCGTCTTGCTGGAACCAAAACTCTGCTAAGTCGTAGTTGATCCTTCACTAGGCTTCATTTTCAGGGCAGTAGGGACTAATGAGGCCAGTTATCATGTCTATGTAGCACTCTCCGCTCTTCGTAGCAATGTTGATGGCTTCATTTTCAAAAAATTTGAGACTAAGCACTCCAGCACTCCAAAACCCACACCAAAGCGTCACTCTTTGAGGTTATATTGGCTTCTCTGTAGGTCCAGGGGTAAGTACGTTGGACAACTGATTTGTTCGGTGTTCGAATCCAAAAGAATACCGACGGGTTTTTTCACCGTCCTACCAGCTAAGCCTTTCGGATATTGTCTCCTCATTCATGCGAAAAATATAAGGGAGGAGCTAAGCCTAAGGCCCTATATGAACTTGTTGCACTTAATATTTTTTTTATTGGCTTCTTTAAGGCTGGCTAACTCTGGACAACAGCTCTGCTTCCTGACATAGTCTCCGAGATGCAAATGAGCTGCGTCCAAAGACAGCATTTCGCCAGTTAGCACAGGGTAGCGACAACTAAACGTTGCGGATGGTCATTGTTCTTCAAGTATCGAGTGAGTTGGACCTTGTAAGGCAACAATCCGAGCTCTTTATTACGTATTGTCCTCAGAGAGGTGTGACTGATTTTCAGTTGTTAAGCTCTATGACGAGTGGAGATCCTTGGGTTTTCCCGCAAACTTTGTGCAACAGAAGCGATTCTTTTATCTGTATGAACGGAACTAGCAAGTGGATAGCTTTGTTATTCATTAGTCAGTTCCATGAACTTTTCACCAGTCACTGAAGGGGCTTCAAAATTCTTCGACCAAAAATCAAAATTTCGCAGAGTTTCTGAGACAAACCACCACTCGATCCATTTCTTACCGCAGAGGTGTAACACTTCCTGTCATCTGTCAAAATTTTAAGCACGGTAAGTGTTGCCAGCGCCGAAATAGCACGCACTCTAAAAAGAGAACTCAAAGGATGGGTCACCCTTTATGTAGATTCGGCTTGGGGATGTCTGCATATTCCTCCTCTGCATCCCTCGCAATTTCATTCCTTTGCTTTCTGGAGCTCTTAGTTCCTCCATTGTGCGCAATAAGTTCTCAGGGATGGCATCGCATGCATCTTGGGCTTAAAGCATTTGACCAACAACGTTTTTAGGGGTTCGTAGTATTCATTCTTAAAGCTTTCCTTTGCGATTCATTGGGCGTTTGAGGAACACATGTTTGGCGTTTTCTACACAGCCTATGCATTGCTCAAGATGCAGTACTAGCCTCCCATTCCCTTCTCTTCGGTTTGTAGGCCTACTTTGCTTCTGTCGGCATGGGTTAGATAACGTGTAAAAATGTTAATTAAACTGTAAGCTGCGGCACAGATGTAGGTCTAGGTTACCTTGGAGACTTCATATCTTAGCATTCATACCTTACCTCTCAGCTCCTTCAACGCGTTTTGGTATGAAGGACATTTGCTACTTTCTCCGAAGATTTCTACATAGTATCTCGAAGCAAGTGCCAAAACTGTGCGTCAAAGCAAGAAATTCGTTGCTGTTAGTCTGCTCTGTGTGGAGTGATGTAGCTCCCTTACTAAGCAAGGGGTCAGCTGCGGGATTTCTTAATTCCGAACCATTTGCTGATTTAAGCAGAAGAATAGTAAGAGTCTTAGGTAGGTAGGTAGGTAGGTAGGTAGATGGGTGCCTTGTGACATAGAGTCACAGCTCACTTAGACCATTGTGCACAATCTTTTAACCCTAGAAACATTGTAAATCCGCTGTCAGAACCCCCCAGATAATGATATGAATCTCAGGAGGTCCATCAGCTCTACATTTCCTAAGTCCTCCAGTTCCGAAAAGAAGTAACTTCCAAGAGTCCTCATTCTTATGACGGATAGGGCAGGACAATCACACAGCAGATGACGAACAGATTCAATTTCTTCTTCGTCTCTGCAATTTCTGCAAAAGTCGTTATGTAGCACACCGAGTCGTTCTGCGTGAACGCCGATAGCACAGTGTCCAGTATTTATGCCAGAAACAACCCGTGCATTATAACGACTAAGTTTTACCAGAGAGGTTGATCTCCTCTTGCTGAAGGCCGGCCACAGCGCCCTGGCCGTTGCGCATGTTTCCAGATGAATCCAGCGTCTGTTTGCTCGACGGATGGCTTCATCTTCTATCTTTTTGCGTAAGGAACTGATTGGGGTTACTACAAAAGAGAGGGCCCGCGGTAAGTGCAGCGCCGATCCTTTCCTAGCAAGCTCATCAGCCTTTTCATTTCCTTTGATATCCATGTGCCCTGGTACCCAGCAGAGGGTCATCGCATTGGCTCTAGATATCTCGTTTAGGAGTGACTTGCAGATTCTCACAAACCTCGACCTGATTACCTCGGAGTCCAGGGCCTTAACGGCTGCCTGGCTGTCTATATAGACAGTGATCGTTTTGCCAACGATATTACTCTCGCGAATAATTTCAGCAGCCTGTATGATGGCTGTGACTTCGGCCTGAAAGACGCTGCAGTCGTCGTTAATTCTAAAGGAGCGGTTTATTCCTAGGGCTTTACAATAAAATCCGGCTCCCGTGCCAATGTCCATCTTAGAACCATCGGTATAGAATGCCAGCTCCTTTTTCATGCTCCTACGGTTCTTCCAGTACACTCTGTCAGGAATTCTTGTAGCGAATCTCCTTTCAAATAGTAAGAGTCTTGGTCGAAATGGGCCATTGACCTTTCATGCCATGCCTCAGTGCTCTACCAAGCTAAAAGTGGTGGATCGCGGAGCACGATTAGTCTCGATGTGTGCAGCCTCACTCCGCTGGGGTACAGCCTCACTAGGGTCTCAAGGGATCCATTGTGTTCCCCCGGTGTGGGATAACCGAAACAAAAAGAACACGGCATTGGGTTATCTGACTAGTTATTGGTTAGTGGCAGGAGTTGCCCTCCAGAACCAGCCCGATTTCGTGATGAATTTTAGGATGGTTTTAGGTGGCGTGTTTGCTAGTTCGCTAAGGTCATTGAAGTGCGATTTCCCGAGGGTAGAGAGTCTGGTTCTGTTGAGGCTTGGGCATTCGCAGAGGAAGTGTGTTGGGTTTTCGTCTACTTCTGTGTCGCCACAGCCTCTGCATAGGTCGGTAGTGCTGATTCTCATTTTCCTGAGATGGGCCGCCATTAAATTGTGGTCAGTAAGGACTCCAATGAGGAGTGGAGCTGTGAGAGGAGTTTTTTGGTCATTTTTTTGTCGTATTGGGTCCAAAGCTTTCTAGAGACTCGGCATGAGGTGATAGTATTCCACCTTGCGTTGGTCATGTTACAGAAGTCTGTAGAGATTTTGGACATGGGGAGAATGATGGGCAGAGTTGTCCACTTGTAGGTCATTTGATTCTGAGCCTTTTCTGGCCAGTTCGTCGGCCATCTCATTCCCGTGGATACTCATATAGCCCGGGATCCAGCAGAGTGTAATTTTATGCGTCGGGCTGGGGGATTTGAGTTCCTCTTTGCATCTAGAATCGGTTGTGATGGAGGTGATTGGCATTGGCATTTGACCATTTGGTTATGGTGCTGTGCCCGTTCTCGCCTTGAAAGGCTACAAGTTTAATGCCACATCCGAAGGGCGAGAATGTGAAAGAAAGTTTCTCGTGGCAGTTACTATCCTCTGACATTTAGAAAGACATTCCGGAAAGGCCCACACCTTAACCACTGAGCTATGGTGTTTATAAGTACCAGTACAAAACAAACAAATTTTTGACGCAGCAAGGGCTTAGCTTCTGCAGCTTAGAACCATATCCGGAAGCCATATTGAGAAGCTTTCTCATGACAAGTATGTATTACTTTCGGACGTTTGTCAGACATTCGCAAGAGCAAACTATTTTTATATGTTCAGGGCTTTGAACTTCGAACCTCCCGCTCAGAAGTCTGACGCACTGAGTCACGATGTCAACTATTTTCAGGATGTCTTCTTTAATTTTCGCGAATTCGAATACAGGGTGTGATTCTTTCCGAGTGAAAAGCACCATCAATGCCTTCGTAGAACAGACTGTTAGATTTTGGGCTCGTTTCAGTAGGCTCAAAGCCTTATGTCGTTAAGCCAGGCTCCTCTTAAAATATCTTATTTCTGCGACTTCCCTCCAAAATACTTTTTTTTTATTTCAGCTGCAATATGGCTCCTGATCAGCCTAAATTTCCTCAGTATATCCTTGGCTGCTAAAAAAGTCCCGCCAAAACTAAGACCCAGCACGACAACAACTACAAGTACCACAACAGAGCCCTCATCCACGACGCCAATGGGGAGTACCGCGCCCGCAGTTCCATTAATCTGCATAGAAGGCATCAAATCTGGAACAGAAGATGAAAATCGATCTGAGTACAGTGAAAGCAGTTTCGTGCAGGTGATTGAAGGCGATGCCATGCTCTCGGTGATGACCAGGGATCCCATAACAGCGATGTTTGTCCTGAATCGGATAAATCAAGCAAATCTCGTGAATGCTGACTTTGAAATTGGTGAGTCCACAGAAATGTGTCTCTTTCGCCTGTTCTTACACTTATACTTTCTCCCTCTAGGAATCCGAGCGATAGACATCCAAGATCCCGACCTGGCTGTGAATATTCTCCTCCAGGAAGTTCAATTCCTGCAACAATGTGTTGACCACTCAATTGGTCTGTTCATAGACCTCGATATCTACAACGCCCTGAAGCATGTAATCGATGACCTTGAGTACTACATCTGGCCAATTCCATCGGCGAGGGCTCTTGTCTTTCCGAAAGTTGCCCATCTTCTGTATCAGATGCCATGGGGTGAGAAAATCGCATCGGTTGAGATCTTGGCTGAGAACTTAGATATTTACAATGACTTTATGGACTCGGCTAGGAAGGAGCACCTCTGCCTCATGCACTTTCGAAGCCCAGACAATATTTACATAATTTTTGGCAACAAAATGGTGACCAACTTTCATGAAAATGGAACGGTTTTCGTCGTGCCAACTGGGAGGATCAATAAAGCTTTCATATCAGGTAAATGTCTCGGCTAAAAATAAAGACTGACTGAAAATATGTTTCTGTGTTTCGTAGAACTTCCGAATATGTCATATCTACTAATGGAATCCGAAATTGATTTGAAGGTTATCGATGAGAACTCCACTCAGGTGACCTTAGATGAGAACCTGATTGGCCAGAGCATCCTCCCGTCACAATTGCTGGCTCTAGCTGGACCGGTTTTGGATCTAACCCACTGGATCAATGATTCTCTTGTTAAGAATTGCCAAAAGGAACACGGAGCCTTTGTTCTAGAGACGTGTTACAATTTTTTAACCTTCGTTGAGGATTGGGATTCCGAGGAGCACACGTACAACTCTATGAAAATTTTGAAAGCCCTGAAGCTGACTCGCCTGAGTCATATGATGACGTTCGAAATGTTCCAAAAGACTGACACAAGGGCGAATGTCACGAACGAGAAAATGTCTGATCTTCGAGAGATCGCGTCGCAGAATTTCATATCAAACGTCACGACGTACTTCCATTATAACAACGCTAACGACACTAGTCACGAGATGAAGGCCAAGTTTGGACAGGTTTTCAACTGTCAGTATGTCGATGGAAATAACAGGCGGTATCCGTTCCTCTTTGATGGGGAATCTGTGATGTACTGGAGAATTAAGCCAGATGCCTGGATTGCAGCCGGTATGACAGCTGCGGTCTTGGGAGTCATTATAAGCCTGGCGATCTTGGTTTTCATAATCATCCGCATCTCGTTGGGTGATGTCTTTGAAGGGAATCCAGTGAGCTCCATTCTACTCCTGCTGTCGCTGGTGCTGCTGTTCACGTCATTTATTCCTTTTTCGATGGAGTATGTGTCTGATCATCGGAACTCCCATGTGACTTTTGAAGACGCATCCACCTTGAACACCCTCTGTGCGGTACGGGTTTTCATTGTCACCTTAAGCTATTGCATGACTTTCTCATTGCTGCTGTGTCGCGCCCTCATGCTGGCATCCATCGGTTCCGAAGGTGGATTTCTGTCTCATGTCAATGGTTACGTCCAGGCAGTGATCTGCATTTTCAGTACCCTGGTGCAGGTGGGGATGTCGACGCAGTTGATTATCGTCATGCATATAGCCAGTGAGAGTGTGTCCTGCGAGAATATGTACTACGGCAACTGGCTGTGGGCCCTATTGGCCTATGATTGCATGTTGTTGGTCTTCCTGGTCTGCATGACTCCGTTTATCTATCGATCGCAAAGGAACTACCGCGAGGGAATCCTTCTAGTCATCGGAGCCGTTCTAACCTTTATCATATGGTGCACGTGGATTACGATGAGCTTCTTTGGAGATGAGTGGCGGGATGCGGCTCTACCGATGGGTATTCAAGCCACTGGATGGGCGATCTTAACGGGGATTTTAATACCACGGACGTTCCTTATTGTACGGGGCATAGAGAGATCGGATATTGCACAGGCACTCCCCTCACTGACATCCCTGGCATTCGCTCAGAATAATCAATACTCTTCCGAGCAGGTAAGTCCACCGCATGGTGTTTCTCAAATTTTTTCTATGATATCCTTCGTTTTGTTTTCAGAGCGTCTATGAGTGCGTTAATCCTGCCATGAGAAATTGTTCTTCCCGCGAGGATGGAATGTGCGAAGTCGGCCATATGCGTCAATCGCAGAGCGATATACCAACCCTTCCGCTGCGTGGTGGTGTAGCCCGTCGACAGCAATTTTTCAATAACATCCGACAGAATAATCAAAATAACCAAAGAGCAGCACCGCCACCACGTCGTCCCAGTAGTCCAGGCAGTTCACAGCAATCGTCCTTGCCGCCATCGCCGACATCACCAACATCGCCAGCGAATAACAAGATTACACGATTTTAAGACGGCCTTATTCATTCCTTTTTCCACTGAGCGGAGCTTCCTTTGTCGACGAGCAACCAAATTTGTATTCGAAAAAAAAAACTTTTTTTTTTTTCTAAGATTTAAGGACGAATCTCTTCTGATCTAGGATAGAACAAAATATTAAAAAAAAAAATAATTCATTACATAGTGTAGTTTAAGAATATTTAAAGCTATTTTTAAGCCTACAGGGTGTAACAAAAATGTATTCTAGTCAAAGAAAAACAAAATGAAAGTCATTAAGATAAAATTTTTAAGAAGGGAACCTACAACACAGGGCCTGGTGTCTGATTGAGACCGGCTCTTGATAATAAATTTCGATTCTATTTATAAAGTTGGATGGTCTTTTGAATCTTTGGACGGAGGACACTTGAAGGAATTAAGCTGATTCAAAGGTAAGGCAGTAAAGCTGTTAAAAATGGGTTAAGTTTGTGTTTACATCAAAGTGGAAGGCTTAAAGGTTATAAAGAGATTCCATGCACACTCGTTTGATATATTTTTTGAAGTCCCTAAATCCAGTGCGAAAAACCCCTTTCTGTTAAGGATTTCACCCTGTGGTGGCATGTCTTGATGTAGAGGGAGCATTCATCAACGTTGAAACCGATTCGATTGTCACTGCCCTAAGCAGGGTTAACTTATGCGAATCTGTCTGTGTATCGTAAGGCACGTGCTGAGAACTAGAGTTTCCTTCTTTTTGGAACTAGTACTTTCCCCTTTGCTCTGGAATCTTGTTCTCAACGAACTCGTATTAGAAAAAGAGAACGCTTCATGCAGTGTTGTGGCTTACACGGACTATGTAGCTACATATCTCTATCTCAGGCAAGCACCCTCAGTCAACTGGCCGAATAGCTGCGGTCTTAGTGTTAATCCGACCAAGACTAGGAAACACAAAATCCCCTGCTTCTTAGCCTGTCACAAAGCTCTGGCTCTTTGAAAGTAAAGTTAGACCGCATCCACTGGATCCACTATAGAGAAAACGTCACATCCCTCACCTGCATAGCTTCACTGTTTGACACAACTTCTACATCAGACGCAGGTCTATGAATTTCTGAATTTCTACACAATCGCGGCATTGGGAACCCTTACCATTTGCCTCAGAGCTCTTCATTTGTAGAATCCTTGGTAAAGTTCCACAAGCATCAAGGCGCGTAGATTAGATTCGATTCGCCGAAGCTGACCGAGTTATTTTCAGTACTCTGCGTTCCTTTCAGATCACGTGTGACAACGTCGGTCGAGTTTCAGAAGACAGTCATTGCCTTGAAGATGTATGCTATCACACGCAGTTTTGAAGTCGATGATACTTAGTGGGTTTCAACTTGAAACTTATCGGTGACTTCCAAGATTTGTCTTCCCCAGCAGCTGCTCTAGAAATGCTGTTCCACCAGCCACCCTTAGACCTCTACAGTAAGTAGGTGTGCACCATCCATTCTAAGATGGATGTACATTGCCATTGTGAGGCCAACGATCACATATGGGGTGATAGCATGGACAACGAGGGAAAAACTCACAGAAGTGGAAAGATTTGCGTGGCTCTGCATCACTCTGGCCATGCGACCATGTCTAACTGCTGCCATGGAAGTACTCTTAGAGCTGACTCCGCTCCATCTCATAGTGGATCCTAAGGATGGCAAAGGAAGGCATTGGAAGGGAGAAATGTGTCAGCTCCAAAGAGTACGACGCACTTCTTAAGAAACTTCCTGGCAATCCCCAGGGACTACACTACTACAGAATCAGAAAATTTATCTTTGGAAAAACTTCTGTACCAAGTTAAGTAATAAGAAAGAATGGAGCAACGAATCTGCAACAGATGGCTCGAAAAGTGATGAAGGGGCAGGGGCAGGCGTGTTTGGGCCAAACACTCAGAACCCATGGGTATGAGTACCAGCATCTTTTGAGCTGAAATACGTGCTATAGATGGATGCATCCAACTCAATCTCGAAACAAGATATAGAAACTGTATCATAGCAATACCGTCAGACAGTCAAGGAGCTATCAAACCACTCGACTCCTGTCGTTAAGTCGAAACTTGTTCGGGAATGCCTAAACCAACTTAGTGAATTAGGCAGGAACTACAAAGTAACACTTTGCACTGACCCCCTGGGTACCCGGTCATGTCGTGATAAAAGGCAATGAAGTTGCAGACTCACTGGATGCAGAGCCCTTCATTGGCCCTGAACTGCGGAATAGGGGAACATACCATCCGCGACGAATTCAGGAAAATGAAGAAGACAGACAGAGCAAGAACCTGGAACAACACTATAGGCCTAAGGCAAGCGAAGAAATTACTGGGATACTATAACTGAAAGAGATTTGAAGCATATGGCTTAGCAGGAGCAACCTATGAATCCTAACGGGAAACTGCAAACTCAGGGAGCATTTGAGGAAACTAGGAATAGCAAACGAAGACCTTTACAGATTCTGCAACGAGTCAAGTGAGTCTACGGAGCATCTTCTGGAATCTTGTGAGACTGACCCATAAAAGACTGAAATACCTTGGCAACCATGGACCCGCTTCTCATTCTCAGATTCTTAAGCGAAATTGGTCTGGAGAGAGAGCTCTAAGGTGAATTATTCTCACCAAGACGAAGCTAGAGGATACTACACAATTCTGATGGAATCACAATGCGAGGGGAACTCTGCCGAGGAAACGAACCTCACCAAGGCAATGGCAGGGGGCACAATAGACCATTAGCCCGCAGTGCAAGATGACCCTACACAAATAATAATAATAACGCTTTGAACCCCGAATACTCTCCAGACTAGATTGGCGAGGATGTTTTGGGTTACGAACTGATTTCATGTGCTTCAATGGAAATGGATCTAAAACGGAGTCAGGAGTGGGTTGTCTTCTCCAATGATCATAGCTTAAAAATCTCCTTCCTCCTCCCGAGTCACTGCAGCGTCTTCCAGGCGGAAATCATAGCCATAAAGGAAGCCTTGTAGTGGATAAAGTACGATGTGATACCTAAGCGGGATATCATCGATCTTACTGACAGCCACGCCGCGATTAAGTCCTTGAAGTCCGTCACTCTTAACTCGCGAACTGTCCCAGATTGTCGCCTGTTTCTTAACGAGATGGTTAGGCAATTTAATGTCCACCTCACTTGGGTGCCTGGTCACAGGGATACGCCAGGGAATTACATGGCCGACGAGTTCGCTAAGCAGGGTACAAGGACAAGGCGTATCTCGAAGTCTCTCTTCAGTAACGTTGCTCTACTCAAGCTCTACTACACTGATAGATATGGGCCAAACTGGATCAGAAGCGCTCCAACTGTCTTAAAAGCATAATGGTCACTCATTTCAAACGCAGAAGGTGTCGTTAAAAGGCACTGCATCAGCTGTAAGCTCCTCGCAAATGTCTTCTACAGAAGCTGCATGGATGAAGAATAGAAAGACGCCATACTACATGCGATCCTCTCTCCGTTCATACGAAACCGCATTTAGGAGCCTATTTTTTCAAAAACCTTGGGGAACTAGCTAATTTCAGGCGGAAATCATGGCGATTAAGGAAGCCCTGTCCTGGGCTGAAGTGTGATGTACTATCTGTCAGGGACGGCAATCAAGTCCCTGGAATCGTGCTTCTGTACTTCAAAGGCCGCTGTCAACTGCCGCCTATTTCTTATGGAGATGACAGAGCAGTTCAACATTCACCAATGCTGGGTGCCAAGCCACAGAAACAAGCTCGCCATACAGGGTACTACTCTACGGATTCTGCCTGATAGGCAATCCCTAGGTATGGCCCTAGCTACATGTAAGCATCTACTAAAGCTGCATGCTGTGAGCAAGACTAACGTCAGATGGGAAAACGGCTTAACGTATCACATCTCGAGACAGATCTGGCCCAGGCTGGACCATAAACGTAGTGCCGAGTCGGTCAAACTAAAGCGATCACAGATCAGCTGCGCTGTCGGTGTTCTTACTGGACACTGCCTTATAGGTCAACATGCCAGAAGACTTGGCCTCTTTTTTAACGACTTCTGCAGAAGCTGTAGGGACAAGGAGGAGAAGGAAAATATATATAGATGTGTATCCTGTGACAATGGACGTTGCTGCAGGCAGCCACGATAACCTAAGATTTGTCTTAGCATGGAGAATAGTTTTATTGCCGAGCTGCCTTCCGGCAAGGCACGCTCTGATTTGGGCTAATCAGCAGCAAAGTCCTAGACGTTTCTACCAACAGGGACATGCCTCGGTACTTCTAACAAGACATGGCATCGCCTTGTTGGTGTTCGTTTCAGAGGTCTTCAGCCATCAGGTTTCCAAGTGGGATCGCTATGTTTTTGTTTAGCCGCCCTTAACGACTTTCCAATGGGATTTAAGCATAATTTTGGATCGAAGTTCTAGTCAGCGAGGATTCAATTATTTTTTTTTTTTTTTTGTTTGGAAGGGGACATCTTCTAAAAGATACTGACGATATACTCGGTTGGTCAGTATGCCAGATTTCCACTGACTAAAACCACCTCCCTTTTTCTATACCCCGCGGTAGTAGCTCCAGGTATTCCTTCGCGGGGCGCGATTTAGCAATTTGGCCAGTCTCTTGGACTATCCTTCTCCTTTCTTCAACTCTCCTTCTTTCCCGCTCCAGTCGTCTAAGTTCATTCGATGTGGATTTAGTGTAAGTGTCTACTGCATCCCATTTTGCTTGGGACTGTAGCATGTGCCCTATTATGTTTTCAGGGTTTGGGATTTCTTCCAGTTCCCGTTGTAGGATTTCTCTTTGAAGTTGGAATCGTGGGCATTGAAAATACACATGCTCAACGTCTTCTTGGCTTCCCTCGCAGGACGGACAATTGGGTGTGTCGTCGAGTTTAAACTTGTGTAGGTAGGCACGAAAGCAACCATGCCCACTTAGCATTTGGGTCATGTGGAAGTTTAGCTCACCGTGCTTACGCTCTATCCAGTCGTTGATTGTCGGGATAAGTCGGTACTTCCATCGAGCTTTATTTGATGCATTCCAGAGCTGCTGCCATTTTCGTAGAGTGGCAGTACGTTCAGCTTCTCGTAGGCCACTTGTTCCCTGGTAATTGTTTCGCACTTTTTCCTGCTGCTGATCAGCACCGCTTCTGTTTTATTTTCGGCAAGTTTTAGGCCTACTGAAGTAAGCCATGTTTGGACTATCCTTATAGTGTCGTTGCTGATTTGTGTGATTTCCTCCAAAAATTTGTCCACTACGACAATGGCGATGTCATCAGCGAATCCTACGATTTTTGCTTCTTCCGGTATTGATAATCGAAGAATGTCATCATACATATTATTCCACAATAGCGGCCCTAAGACCGAGCCCTGTGGCACCCCCCCCGTGACTATGTATTCCTTAGTACCTTTATCTGTGTTATACAATAGGATCCGCTGCCTAAAGTAATCCATTATTAATATGTATTTCTTAAATACTGTGGAACTCTCTTGTTCCTTAGAGCAGCCAAAATATGTTCCCAGTTTGCGGAATTGGACGGATTTTTGATATCTAATGTTATGACGGAGCAGTACTTTTTGGAGCCTCCTCTCCATCTTCGGCCATCTATGGCTTTCTGGGCAGTGTCAACTACCTCCTTGATTGCATCTATCGTGGACCGTTGGTGTTAGCTGCTCGTTATTTAATTGCATTTCCCGTTGGCTTGGGAAGAGCCCATTAACTATCTTGAGAAGCAGATTCGAACATGTTGGTGGTGGTTGCTGAAATATTTTCAGTCTTTTCAGAACTACTAAGTAAGCTCTACCCCATGGGTGTTGGTCCGCTTCATCACATAATTCCAAGAAGCATCTACGTTTGCTGTTTTCGATGGCTTGTTTTAGGTCCTTACGCGCTCTTCTGTATCGATTTTGCAATTCCTCGCACGTGTCTCTTCCTCTAGACCGTTGATACAGCCTTCTCATACGGTGGCATTCGGACCGTGGTTGCGCTTTATTCTCATTCCACCAGTGGACTGAAGTATATTTGCGTTTTCCCTTCTTTCGCACCATAGAGACATCGCAGGCATCTGTAAGTTGTCTCATTATTTGTTTGTCTTCTGCCCCACTCTGTAGCCCAGGCATTAAAATCACCACCTATGATAATAGGGCTCCGGTCTCTGACATCAAAAGTAGTCTGTCAAGGAATTTTTCAAATTCCTCTATTGTGAGGCTCGGTGGAGCGTAGCAGCTGTATATGTGTATGCCATTGATTTTGATTCGCACGAAGCCAGTGTTAGGTACCGCCTGTTTCCTGGAAGGACTTATTGCTGCAGGTCTAAATCGCCGCTTTGCATGTAGTGTCAGTCACCCATCTATTTCTATCGTCCTTCTTTGTCACGGCAGAGGAGACATTTAGTTTCACTCGTGCAGGTTTTCGCTATATGCCCGCATTCCCCGCATCTTACGCAACCGCAGGACAAATCTTTGGTAGACTTGCATTGCCTTGTGCGAGGATTCAATTAGTGCACATAAGTAGGTGCGTTGCACAAGTTCCTGTTTCCCTACAGACGAATAGACCCACTTGGCGATTTAGCCGTGTAGTCGTCGACCCTACTTCGCTGAACGACTTTATTGAACCCCTGCGCCGAGCAAATTGCTCTGAAAACTACGACAGACGACAGACCTAGTTCGGAGTAACTTCTTGGTTTTCCGCACCCATCAGTCTCAAAATTTAAGTGAAAACAAAATCTTTTGAAGTCCATCCACTGAAGCGTGGAGAGTCTCCAAAAATTTTCATTTATTTCAATTAAAAAAAAAAAATGTAAAAAATATACATTCACATCCACTCAAGAGTCTCCTCCAGCGCCCAATTTCTCTTCAATACTTGCCGAGGACAATTCATCTGAGCTGTCATCGTCTTCGTCACCATCGGCGCTGTCATCCTCAATATGCAGGGCAATGTCACCGCGTGTATCCTTACGCTCATCCTTGTCCTGGCATTGTTGGTGCTCATAAAATTTTTGCAATTGCTCGAGCAGCTCTTTAACCTCCTTGATGCCCATCTCCGAGGATTTTGTACTCATGGAGCTGGACTTTGAAGGTTCAACGCTACCATAATCACCACAATTAGGATTATGACAATTGCACTGAGAACAGGCTGGAACCGCATTACGATTCCCCAGTTTAGATGAGCAGCTTGCCTGCGGCATTTGCTGTGTTGATTGTTGGTGCTGTTGCGGGGCATGTTGCTGCCCGGACTGTTGTCCTAAATGAGTTGCCTGCGATGGCATTGCTGTCGGTTGTCCTGGCGCAGCAAATTGCTGGGGATATGGATTGATCACATTTGGTCGACCATCCACCGGCATCGCTGTCATGATATTCTGATGCTGATAGAACATCTTATCGTACTCTGACTTCATGCACAGATAACGAAAGTGCCTTGAATTCTCCTCCCCATAATGAACAATCTCTGGAAGTACAGTCAACGTTTTATTAGCTAATTTTTTTTGATATGAACTGGTCCTTTGGATATATTCATAATAGGCTCTTACTATTGCTTACGTCCGCCTTAAGCTTTACAAGCTTGTCTTCGTTCGAGTTTAGCTGCTCCCTGAGAACGTCGATTTTTGCACTAACCTCTCTGAAATTGCGATTCAAAATATCCGATAGGGTTTTCTAAATCAAAGGAATTTCATGAATTTTTTGTTGTTTTTTTTTTGTAGGTTATAAAGGACATTATTTGATACCAACCCCAACGGCATTCTCTACGGTTTGCCTGATCAATTCAAAAAACTCTTCCGTGTCCTCGTCCTTCTCAGTCTCATCGGTGAAATTTAACAGATTCTTATTGTCCAAATTGGACGATTGAAAAGGATCAGGTTTCCTGCATTTATTTGTCTTTCCATGAAGTCGCTCCTCGTTAATAAATGTTTTTTCGTCCTTTTTCTCTGCCCCTCCAATGGTAAAGGGTCCTTTGGTCTTTTTATAACTTTTATTGGTGCATTGGTCTGCCTTATCGTTGACCTTGTTGCTTTTATTGTTTTTAGAATTTTGAAAGAAATTATCATCGAACCGACTTGTGGCCAAAGGAGCCGTCGGTGGAGCAGGATTATAAAGTTCTTCTACCGTTTTGCGAGACCGTTGACGAACCATCTTTCGGGAGGAGAAAAAGTTAAAGTTTCGCTTTTTTATTTTACAAAAATGAAATAAATTCATTGCCTTGCTGAGACATGAATTTTTTTTTGTTTTATTTCGTCCTTAATAAGCAGGTGTTTTCCAGAAGAAGTTAATTAAAAGTTTTTTTTTTTTTTTTTTATGGTTTTGTGTGTGCTGCCTTCCAGGAGACAGGAGACATGGTGTGACAAGAAGAGATTTTATTTTCCTTAAGGAAACCACATCAAAGGATTCATTGCTTGCAATTAATTGCAATGGTGTTGATGATGGGAAACTTGGAAGAGGAAGGAACCGTTCTTGTTGGGTTGTGGTGGTTGTAAGAGCGAGTTGTGTCCCTGGGAATATTCATAATGGAGGAAGGCGTGGAAATTTAAGGGAAAAATGTGATGCTGTGCAGTGGCTATTGGTGTCGAAATAGTTGTGGTCTCTTGGGAACTGCAGATTGTAGAAGAATTGCAATTAAAATTGAAGGGAATCCTTGGAGCGTACGGTACTAAATTGGCTTTCCATTTGACGTGTTTCAGCTCAAGATCGCATCTTGATGATGCAAACGGTGTTATGATGTAGGAGTAGGACGCAGCATCCCCTGTTATTCTCGTAACCAGGCAACCAAGGAAAAGGACACAGAGGCATCAATGGAGAAAGAGGGAATAAGTCAACAGCACCCGTAGATTACAAAACAAGAAGGCAACGAGCCAGGAATCTAAGCAGGCAGACAGATGGATAGACAACAGGACAGCAATATGACGAGTAATCAATGGGCAACACTATAAAACTAGGCCACAAGGGAGTAACCTGGTCTTGCATTAGGAGATCTCTGACCAGAATGGATCCACCCTTTTGCGTCCTAAAGGTAATCCTTAACTAATTAAGTACTATAACGTGTCCGCAGGAGTCCCTCAGGCGTCAGTCCTTGGATCTCTCCTGTGCCACATAATGTACGACGGAGCTCTAGGATTAACGTTAAGGTGATGGGCTTTGCTGACGACATCGCTGTGGTTATCACCGTGGCCAAACACATTCACGAGGTAGAGCCCACCATCGATGACGCAGTCATCCCGACTAAAAATTATCTAGAGACCACAAGACCGAGTCTGTCTTTATAGCGAGCCGAAAGACTATTGAATACACAAACTTCTGGACTGGGAGAGAACCAACAAGGTCTTAAGAGGCGTTGTAATGCCAAAACCCACGTCGAGTACTGCGGTAAGAAGGCGTTACAGATGTAGGCAGCGCTTTCCTGGATGCTGCCAAGCATCGGTGCACCTTGAAACGCCAGGAGGATTTAGTTATCCAGAGTAGTCACCTCAATCTTTCTACATGCTGCTCCGGTCTGGGTGGGAGCACTTACAACGATGGAGAGAAAAGACATCTCTCGTCTGCATGCAGGCTCTTCTCCAAACAAATTCGAAGCAGCCTGTATTATAGCGGGTTTGGTCCCCACGACCGTTCGACGGTGAACTGCGAACGGACAAGAAACCAACGTTATTAGGCGGGTAAAAGCATAGGACAGGGCAAAATCTGTAGCAGGTGGGATAGTATGGAAAAAAGGCAGATAGACTCACAAGCCGATTCCCACCATCGAGGGCTGGTCAAAAAGAGCATACGGGGACTGCAACTACCATCTTACGCAATTCTCATCCGGTTGCAGCCGCAATCGCAAAAACCTCCACCGATTTGGGCAGGATATATGCAACCGGCTACAACAAGGTAGTGGTCCGACTGAATGTTGGCCCCCGGAACGTTTGGACGTCCTTAATACTGGAGGACTGCTTTAAGTCGATCGGAACCATTCTTAATCTGGCTTATAGTTGATTGGTCAGGAGATCCCCATGTTTTCTTGGGAATATTGAGATGGGAAAACCACATTCCGCCCCGCAGCAAAGTCGACCAGCCTGAATCGGAGGCAGTGTCATGTACACTTTACCTTCCGTCTGCCCCGCCAAAGATGTCCGCTTTTCTTAGTTTTACGAGCTCGTAGAACATGTCTTTGGGGTCGCGCGCATATTAGGCTCATATTGGCGAATATATGTGGCCTTTATCCGGGTTATTGTGAGGCGCTCATCCACTTACCTGAAACTTAAAACTTCTTTTCTAAGTCGCCTCCATCGACGAATTCATATCCAAACCGGTGTTGCTTTTGTTGTCGCCGTAGTCCACATCGTCGTAGTCCATATCGCAGTTTTTCATCATCTCTTACCCGGCCCATTCCATCGGACTACTTGGAAGCGGGCGTATCTGCTTTGCAGCAGACTAGAGGCTCTGCTAGTTGTTCAGCTGAACGTGATCTGTTAAGCGACCTAACATTCCACGTAATGATCCGAGATCGTTGTCCTTGTTTCGTTTGCATATTTCGTCATCCGTATCCGACGCCTGTTATTGCTCCGTAACTCTCTGCTTTTTCGTGGTCTGGCAATCACTCCAGCACCACAACCCCCAACTTGACGGACCATTGTAGAAACCCCTAGGACAAGGGGTCGATTAAACCGATGTCAGTAACCCACTTCGGAAGTGCGAGCACTGGGATTGGCTCCTTTACAGTTCATACGCCGCCATCTCTTTTCCAAGAGCACAACAGCACAGTTCCTGGAAAGCCTTATCGACTCGGGCCCCAAATATGTCGAAAAAGCCTGGGTAATCCGGTTACATCTGGGGAATTTCACTGTCGTATTGATGGTGCTTCTATTTTTGTCATCTGGTCAACACTCGTTCTTATAAGTTCAGCAAATTGAGACCAGGTGCACAGTGACCAGTATCCCATGATGGCTACGTGGAGGTGAAACAAGCAAAATTGACGTGTAGTAACGGGGGCAACACTTGGTATGGCCTGGTATTCCTGTAGTCTGGAAATTCAGTAGTGCAAGTCCGGCGTCGAACTGATGTCAACGCTAGTAGAAGGCAGCAGCTGAATATTTTGAACGCCTTTTAGCGCTCGTATTTGATGGTTGAATACCTTGAGAAGAATCACCATTTTCCAGTGTTTTGAGGTCAAAAAGGACAATTTTTGTAGTGCATTTCTGTAATCAACATTTTTTTTTGCAAAGGTATTCTGTGGGACGCTAATGCTCACCTGGGAAGGACCCGCTCTTTCCAGGTAGTGTGGAACTTTCATCCACCAAACCCACAGGGACCTTTCCTTCTTGACACCATCCACTCTGGAACCGCTCTCGCATTACTTCAGAGTGGTGTCGTTTTCAATTCCCTACGGGGAACCGGACTTATATTCGTTTAGCGACTTGCCTTTTTTGCGGGTTTGTATATTCTTCGTGCCGGTTTTGCCACTTCATCTCATTAAATTTTCGTCGCTTTTCTTCACGCTCAGTACAGTTTCAATATACAAAGCTAACGCAATCCAGCTCTCTTCGTTTTCCAGCATTGTTCGGATGACATTTTGTGAGGTTATCTCACGAAACTCGCTTTCCAACAACCGACTTTGCACACACCATCTTCTGCAGTGGAAGAACGTGTGTTCCGCATCGTTGTTACTCGCATCTCCGTAGGGGCATGCTGGGCTGTCGACTTTTCGCATCTTGTAGAGATAGGCTCGAAAATATCCGTGACCGGTGAGAAACTGAGTCAGGTAGTAATTGACTTCTCCATGCTTCCGCTCAGTCCACATTCTTAGATCTCCGAGAAGTCGTCTGGTCCACTCTCCTCTGGTCTCTCTCTCTCCCACAATCGTTGCCATGTCGCAAGCGTGCGTGCTCTCTCTTCTAAGCTGGCTTGCATATTTCCCAATATGCTCTTTCTCTTGGTTCTCTTTCTCGTTCATATATCCTGTTCTTCTCTTGGGCTAGAACGGCTGGTTCCGACACAGTGCGGTAAGCACAGGCGACTCTCAGGGCTCCCCTCCGTTGGACAAGCTGCCATGCGCTACCAGTACTTCTCCTTTTCAAGAGCTTCTGCCCATATCTCGGCTCCATATAGTAAGATTGCCTCCGTCACTGACATCAGAAGACGGCGTTTGCTTTTTCTGGGCGCGCTGGTATTCGCCATCAATCTGCTCAAAGCAGCAGTAACTGAAGCAGCCTTGTCAGATGCCCGCCTTATATGTTCCCAGAAGGATAGCTTCGTGTCGATGGCTATTCCCAAGTATTTCGCGCTAGGTTTTGCCTGCACCATCTCAGTGCCTACTGACATTGGTACTATGGTGGGTATCCTACGTTTTGTGAGTACGACGATTTCCGTTTTGGCCGTTGCCAGACTTAGGCCATGCTGCTCCATCCACTCGTTTACCCGACGAATCACCTCGTTTAAACTGAGTTGGACCAGCTCCGAATTCCGCGAGACTATAACAGCTGCTACATAGTCTGCATATCCCACCAGGAATGTGTCTCTCTTGCTGTCAACACTATCTAGTGCGTCTTGTTGGATGAAGGACACAGACTTCAGAATTTCCTCGACTACTGCCATACAAGAGGGGCACTAAAGAATATCCTCAGCCCAACACTGTTCGAAATCCTACTCAAATTTCCACCACATGACACTCTTCAATGAGACGCCTCAGTGCTCATCTGCAAGTTGCCGCATACCTTGTAATCTTTTGAGATCTCTGTCGGTCCATGCAATGCTATCAACGCAGATGCTTGCAAATTGGTTTCTGTCTCCGAGTTCTTTTATCAAGATTTTTCGTAATTCAATCATTTATCCATTTGCGTCACTGCGTCTTCGTGAGATACTTTCGAATGGACACATTGACATGCTTTTAGCTTTCGAAAAAAAGATATCTTCTCTTGAAATCTGTGCGTGGGATGATTCTTTCAATGACTAACCATCGGGACATGCTGTCCGCACAAAGAATACCGCCGTCGCCGTCGAAGCTAGTTGTCAACGTGATCAAAGCCATCAGCGATTAAATTTCACATATCCATCGTGTGCTGATGCAAACAAATGGGTTCCACGTGGGAGGTGTATCTTTTGGGTCTTTCTTCCACCATGCAATCCCTAGGGAACTGCGACATCCTCCAACGATGTTGATGTAAACAGAAAAGAGCCTTTCGAGCTCATTAAAAGCGAATTAAAGTTGCACGCCCGAGTGCATCCGCAAGTCACCTTCAATTAAGCTTGTGCACCTTGCAACCTTACGCCTTGACGTACATAATTCTTGCCAGGCACCGGCAGCAGGCACTCAATTTAAATGGCGATGCGTATGTACATAATTAATAAAAACGCGCACACACGATGGCCAGGAATTTTCTCGTTTAAATGGGAAAAAAAAATTAAAGACGAACTGGACGAACCAGGGGACTTCATGGAGGCTAATGAAGTGATGCGTTCTGATGGATGTTTATGACCCACGTCAATTTGGATGCTCTTACAAATTGGTTCACACGTCCGGCGAGCGGGGCGATCCTTTGGCAGATGCACAATTGTGCGGTGGAATGATTTATTATTATTGGATGGAGGCAGCGCAGATTGAGTTGGACGATGTTTATGAATGGAACTTTGTTTTGGTCCCGTTTGATGAATGGTTGGTTGATTAATTTACAAGGTAATTGTAAATAAACCAAAGGACGACACGAAAGCCTTCCATCTTCATCGATCCAGGGCACGATGCTTCTAGTTTTCCAGACCAAGAGCTCTGGCATTCGGAATAGCTTGGTTCTTAAAACGAAGGCGGTATACAGGGCATTCTATATTTAATCCTGCAGTACCAGTGCCATGCAGCTCAATCAATCTCCTATTACTAACATTTAAATACTTGGGGCTATACATACATACATAAATCCTTTAACCCCTCGGGGGGGCATAGGGCGTCAACAACGACTGCGCGCCATCTTGTTCGGAGTTCTGCAACTCGTTTCAACTCTCTCCAACTCATTCCTAAAGACCTCGATTCCTCTTCGACTGTTCTGCGCCACGTATGCCTAGGGCGTTCCGCTGTTCTGCTAGCCTGGGTGAGCGGATTCCACTGCATGGCGTACTTCGCAATGGAATTGTCTTCGCGCCGTAGGGTGTGTCCAATCCACTGCCACTTCCTCCTCCGTATAGTAAAGTTTATAGGTTCGGCCAAAAAATATTCGGGATGATTCTTAAACATTTACATTTACGAAGACTTGCAGCTTGCGGGTGTTAGTGGTGTCCACCTTCCAGGTACTGCACCCATAAAGCAGCACCGATTCTACGTTGGAGCGGAACAGTCGCAGCTTGGTTCTTAAGCTGATAACATTGCTTTTCCATATTTTGGATAGGATTCCGAATGCAGCTTTAGTTTTTCGATTCTGCTGCACACATCCAGTTCGGTGCCACCGCGGTTAGCAGAGACCACACTTCCTAGATAAAGAAAGTTGTCAACTTTCTCGACTTCCTGTCCGGCAATGTTGAGTTGAGCACGGGTGACAGAAGTACTTAGGGCTTTTGTTTTGGCTGTGTTTATTTTGAGCCCCACTTTGTTTGCCTCAGCTTCTAGATTGTGGGCCATCATACACATGAAGGTCCATTATCCGATGTGAAAGTAGGCAAACATCGTCAGCGTAGTCTAGGTGTTTAAGGTAAGATGTCATTGTCCAACGAATTCCATAGTTGCCTTCCGTCAATGCTGCTCCATACTCCATACATCGCTGATAACCACCAAGAACAATAGTGGTGACAGTATGCACTCCTGACGTACTCCACTTTGGACTTCATAATCCTCCGACACCTTACCATTGTGTAAAACATGACACTTACCACCCTCGTATGTAGCCTTGATAATAGCTATGAGTTTTTCTGGAATGACTCTCCTGCGCAAAGCCTACCATATAGCATCTCGATTCAAGCTGTCGAAAGCCTTCTCGAAGTCGATAAACAATAGATTTAACGGAGACCTGTAGTCAACGCATTGCTCTATTATGATCCTTGGGGCTATACGAAGCTTCAAACCCTCTTTAAATCTGTCGGACCAGACGGTGTAATCCCAGCTAAAATCCAGCTAGTGATGGATCTTATCCCTGGCTTATTGTCCTTTTGAATAGTTGCCTGGATCTGGTACACATCCTTAAGCCGAATTGAATGTAGCGTTTATACTGAAGCCCGACAAATGCTTGTATGTAAGCCTCAAGGACCTCAGGCCTATAAGTCTGTCGTCATTTCTTCTGGAAACTATGGAGAAACTAATAGAAGCTCATGTTCGCTGCAGCATCAATCCGAACTTTCTGTCAGCCTCCCTGCACGCATCCAGCAAAGGAGAATCGATGGAAATGGCCCTACACTCGCGTGTGCTCATCATTGAACGGTCTTTAGATTGCAAAGGATACACTCTGGTGGCATTTTCTATATTGAGTGGGTTTCATACGTGCACTCACGAGCCTTGGAATTGCGGCACTGATTGCACCTTGATCAATCGACTGTCGACCAACAGAGTCATTAACTCTAAGCTGAGAGACGCCGTAGTTTGGAGGTTCGTAAGTAGGGGTACTCTCTCCCATTCTTTAGAACCTGGTGGTGAATGAGCTTTTCTTAAACCTGGAAAGCGAAGCCTATGCAGCTGACGTTGCTACAGCTCACTCAATACGCTCAGAGATCTTCTGGAGAATGCGCTCTCTAAGGTCCCTAAATGGACTAAAAGCTGTTATCCCTTAAAAAACAAAACTAATCCTCTTTGCAAGGAATTTGTATTACGATCTCTCAACTTGCAGATAGAGCCAAATATTTGGGCATCATCCTTGACGAGAAACTTAGCTGGAAACGCAACATCCTGGTACGCGTTAACAAGTCCTGGAAGAAACCGATAGAAACTAGATGGCTACATGCATAAGGCCTATACTGACGTATGCGGTGATCGTCTGGTGAACGTCCTTGGAGAAGACCGTTCATCGCAACCATTTGGACCTAATGCAAAGGTCGGCTTACATATGAACTACCCCAACAGGTGGTCTGGAAATGTAGTTCCAATTGCCACCAGTAAATAGGTGGCAGTGTATGCAGCCACGCGCATGAAGTCCATAACTCATTAGTCTAGTCTACGTCCTGAACACTCCTCTGTTCTCAACGATCTTGATTTCCTTCCGCAAAACACCGAGTAACCTCTTCCGCAACGTCTGCTTAACAAACGCTTTGAGACCCGATTACCCTCCAGAGTAGACTGGCAAGGGGATCCTATATTAAAATTGGAATCCAAGGCTTTTTATAGGACCTAAAAAGGATCTTGAGTGAGGGTGTCTACTTCAATGGTCATAGCAGCGTCTTTCAGGCGGAAATCATGGTGATAACGGAAGCCTTGTCTTGGATAGAGCACAACTTGGTACTTGTATATCATTGGTACGGAATACCATCATTTTTGCTGACAGCCAAGCTGCGATTATGTCTCTGGAATCCGTCACATAGATTGGAGTCGACAACGAAGAACGAACCTCCGTTTTAAAGACGAAACCATTGTGGATGCCAGAGCGCTTGGTCTGGAAAACTGGAAGCAGCGTGCCCTGGATCAAAGAGGATGGAAGGTTGTCGTATTTCATGCTATGCTTTTGGATCCCTCTTAGATGTTAGGCTTCATGGATGATCTGGATAGTGGCGTCCCTTAGCACTGGCTGAGTCAGATCGGTCACATTCCTCCTTCTCGTAAAGAGAACGACTCTAGTTTTTGGAGGGTTGATCCAAAGCCCACTCTTACTGCACCATTCATCGATCATGTCTAGAGCTATCTGGGCCTTAGCACAGTCTCCTCAGTTACAGTTACCCTGTTCAAGTTTGAGATAGAACCCAAGGCGGCTGGTCGGTTTCGGTAGGTGTAGGCGTAGGAACAGGACTGCATTTAGTGCCCAAGAACCATGGTTTCTTCTCCTTTTCTTTTTGCTCTTAGTCGGAAGCCCATAGGAGTGCGCCACTTCTGATGCTCGTTCAGCTGGGGCTTCTCGAGACAGACGACCAATGACAGCAGTACGATCAACTAGCTAAAACGCATGTTAGTTGGGGTTTCCAAAATCCTTGCAACGGTGAATTATCGGCGGTTGTCACTTCGAGTACAGAAGGTCTTGGGTTTGTCGGACATACCCTTCGACCATTTGACAGATTTTACGTCGTAGTCAACACGTTTTCAGCCTTTAGTTCAATGTCTCACCTGAGGACTTTGCAGAAGCTTTGGGTCTTTGTCTCTTTAAGCCTGTGAAGACTGTGACCTAAGATCTCAATGATGAACTGCTGAACGACTAACTTCAGGTTAAAAGCTAGATCCAATGGCATTTCCTCTGCTCTGAGTGTGTTTGTGCCCCTTCAACCCATCCTCGTCCTTCCCTAAAAGTGGATTGCTTCCGTCAGAAAACTGGAGGAAGTTTCTCGAATGGCAACGGATTTTTATAGAAGTTTCCTTTGCGTCTTTAAGTTCACTTCGCTTAACGGTGTTTTTAATTACTTGTCAGCACCGACCAGCTACATTCTCATTACACGAAGGATATACGACTTCCCTGGAGTAATCATTAAACTTTGAAACCAGAACTCCCCTCCATTTGGCGTGGTTCCAAGGAATTCCATTAAATATCAAAACCATCTGGATGTAGAACAAAGTTGAGTCCTTAAGGATAAATGACCGCATTCAGCATCCCATAAATAAGGGTGTACAAGTGTACCGCCTTCACATAGTTCACCTTACCCTGCATAGTTGATCCATTGAACTCCATAGATGTAGACCAACAGCATGAGCGAATCTAGATACAGATACTTTATCGCCATACCACACATCACTTTATACAGAGATGCAAGCTTTGGTTCGGGCAGATATTTCCAACTGGAAGCACTCATTAAGAAGCCTTTTGATATAATAATTACCAAGTTGATGGCTGACAGCTTGGTGCCTCTATACAGCAGCATCCAACAGGACGATAGCAGTTCATTCTATAGATTGATATCGTTGACGGGATGCGCGCTGAAGTAATTATCTGCGGGAATTGATTTTGTTCTCTCAAAGGATGCCACATCCATGTAAATTGCTAAATGAAATGTGAGACTTAATTTTTTAATTTAATTGATGATTTTCACTTTAAAAGGATGCGCGCTGCTTTCTCTGCAAAGTCAATTAGCTGCGATGATGTATCCTGTGGTATGGTGTGGTATGCCGTTGTGGGTTCTTCCAGAAAATTCTGTCGTTAAAATTGATTAGGGATTTAATTATATCTGTGGCGAGGTTTAAACGATGGATTTGAGGACTTAAATGGTTGTTAAGCGCTTTTTAAGGATTCAGTGGAACAAGGAACGTAATTTTTTGATCTGGTACGAGATTATCAGGAACATGTGGGTGCGTTCAAAGACGTTTGACACAATTTTGGCAGACTGTTTTATTGAAAAGTTTTTAATGGCATTTCTATGAAATAATCATACGCGCACTGAGTTACTTAATACGGTCGCAGGATAATTGGATTTTGGAAAATAAATTTGACGAGTGGGTATTTTTGCTAGCTGCACTTTGGATGGCAGATGATTAGGAAAGGCTTCGTAGGAGGAAGTGCTCCCAAAAGAGATACCTCTGCGTAGTACCACCGTGGTGCTCCATAAAACAGGATAAGTGTCCATGGGTTTATGGTTCAGCAGATTGCAGCCGTAAGCAAAAAAAATTGCTCCGAAGCGTGAACAAACGCCTTTGGCTATAGATCGGATTCTGGAATGTTGTGACCCTCCTCGCATCACTGGAATAAGGGTCTGAAAATAAAAGAGTTAAGATGGATACATGCCCGGGGGTACTGTCATGTTCTATCCCGACAAACCAACTGAGGTCGCGAAAGTCCGGAGCAAGACTACAGGTAGCTCCAACAGCATAAAGCACCCTTCCCAGTCCGGCTTTTTTTTTAGAGAAATCTGAGAGCGGTAAATGGATCTAAGGTTGGTATGTTCTCATCGGTTCTCGAGCCGTCTGTGTATTCCTTTTTTTTGGTGGTTCAGTCCGTTGGTTATGGATTCGACGCTTCAATTGTTCTGGCTGCTTAACTTCTCACGAAATTTCTTGAGAAGCACATCGTGTTTTCTTGAACTAATACATTCCCCTGCACCCTCGGTCGCTTTGCGTTCAGTTCAACTACGAGGTGGATCGGAGTTAGCTCAAGGAATTCCTCCATGGCCGCAATTGGATATGTTCTCATGGCCCAGTAATGCAGGGGCATACACGTCCCTGCACATTAGTAAGTGTCTTGCCACGCTATCACTTCGTATGTGATCATTGGTCTCACAATGGGGATGTACATCCTGGTCAGGGTGAGCCCCCAGGTCACACTCGCTGGTCAGCTTCCATAAGAGACGCATTCTAGATGAGCTTGTAGCTATTATCAAGGCGACTTACGATGGCTCAAAGTGTCGCGTACTGCACAGAGGAAAGTTTCCAGACGATATCGAAATACAGAGTGGAGTCAGGCAAGGTTGCATCCTTTCGCCAATATTGTTTTTACTGGTGACTTAGCTCTGTTCTGTCATCGGGAACTAATGGAATTCGATGGACACTTTCATCTCAAAACACCTTGACTACGCTGAAGACGTGTCAAATGACAACACCTCCACCAAATGACAACAAAAGTGGAGAAGATGGCTAACGTTGCAGGGCTCAGTCATGGTAGCAATTCTCTCGCTCAAATAGACATTGACAGCCAGCAATGTAGATCGTTTGTAAGCATTATCTCACCCAATGGAGGAACCGAAGCAGATGTTTCAAACCGAATCGCGAAAGCGAATCCTACATTTGGAATGGTGTCCAAAATATGGAGAAGTAATGCATCAGCTTAAGCACCAAGCTAAGACACGTGGAAAGTGACCGCCATTATCACAACAAACGATTGTAAACCGTTTCCCTATAAGCATTCTAAGGATACTCTGGCTGAACCTTATCTCTAACGAACAGCTACATCAGAGAACGGGTCAGGAACCTATAGGCACCACAATTCAATAGCAAAGCACGTGATGCAATAGAACCGTTTAACCCAAGATGGCAGAATAGTAGGTCAACCGAGAAGTACATGGCGCTGAACAATAGAGGAGGAGTCGCGGTAGCTGGGAAAGAGTTGAAAAGAGTTGAAACTCATTGCCAGAAATCGTGGTGGATAGTAGAGGCCCTAAGACCCGCGAGGGTATACAGAATATAATCACAGGGCAGCCCTTTCTCTGCAAAAGTTTACGGTCTAAATGTAGTCCTAGATATTCTAGACATTCTACCCCTTGTGTAATGGAGCAGAGCTTATCTTCAAACTTTCCTCTGACGCTATGTCATCAGAGCAGACTTGACAGTTGATTCCTGGGTTAACTTTCCAAGAAGTTCTCTTGCAACCATACCCCACACTAGGGGAGATAGCACTCCTCTTGTTGTGTTTGCCTTTAAGATTCTATGCGGCGTCTGACTTTCCGCGGATCTTCTTCTCAGCAGCTTCATGCGAAGGACTCGTATTCTCGAACGCCCCTCGATGTCTAGGAACGCGCAGAGGTCTCTGTGTAACGATTTGCCAGTGTTATGAGGACGAAAAGGACGATTTTTACAATCAAATGAGATCCATCTATAATTTTTCATAATGACGACATCGTAATAGCGATGAGCTCACCGCCAAGGTAGTAAGCGACAGCACAATTCTGAAGCACGTGATGGGTGTTCACCGTCTTGTAGAACAAAATTTGAATTTGCTGGTTGTCATAGGAACCTTATTCAAGCAGAGCGCTAACGAACCTCAACCACTTTTATACGCCTTTGTATGTTCAAAACATCGCGTGGACTCAATGACCAATTTGGTTGGATAGTGCTTGTTTGTCAGTTAAGCTACTGTTGACCTTGTGGCAGGTCTTGTGCTCTAACAAGGCAAATCCTATGACTTTGACTCTGTAGGAATTATCGCTGACAAGACATCGCGGTACTGCCAAGCCGCAATCGAGGTTTTAATTTCCGGTCTACCCTGGTGTGGGAGCATCTTGTCAATATAAAACGCCTGATTGACTACAAGTGAGTCACGTGGGAGTAGAGGGAAATGAAGCAGCTGCCAAGCTTGCAAGAGAAGGAGATCTACCATTGTTGGATCCACTATTCATCAAGAAAATTGGACTGGAGAAGGTGCTCTAAGACGAGTATCTCATAGACTAGAGCTCCAAGTCGGGAGACCACAATAGATCTACAAAGGTATCTACGATCTAAAATCCACAAGGGACTTTGTCAACCTTAGGTCTGCTAAAACTGTTGACAGCAACATCTCAGCAGGAAGAATAGCTCTTGCCAAACGCTGTTTTTTTTGGGCTGAGACGGTAGTTAAGTAGTAAGGCCCTGTCGCGAGCAACTAAGGAGACTTATCCCAGTCCTGCTTTCCGGCACAGAAACATGGACTTTATCGGCGGCGGAAAAAGATACCCTTAGTCGTTTCGAACTGAAAATTCTTCGTTAGATATTCGGTCCCGTTGACGGGCTTTAGAGGAAAGGATTTAGCGACGAATTGTACACTGACCTAGTAAAGAAGAAGATTCCGTACTGGACTTTTCAGTCACCAAGGTTATACATATAAGAGTGAGTAAACACGGGACCGCTGATTCTTCGAGTCTACCTCGGTTGGACAAGGCAGTAGAGGCAGACCTCACCTTAGCTGGCGTGTACAAGTCAAAAGACAGCTCAGCCAACTTGGAGTGCGTAAAAAGAGGCAGTTAGTTAAGAACGGGGTTATATATATATATTATTTCGAGCGATACCGAATCAGACTACAGTTATGGGTCCCTTTTCGTCCCTCTTCCACGATCCATCTAGCCTGAGAGACTCTCCGGATTTCTCCACAGTTCTTCTCTGGCTTTGATTCCTCGTGTCAACGCTAGCAGAAATCTGGTTCATCTTCTGGCTTTCTACCCAGTGGCGTCCCAAGATCTCTCTTCTTCTGCAAGCTAATGCCGGACAATGACGCAGTATATGTGACGCAGTCTCGATCTCCTCCAGGCATAGTTCACAGGTATCCTCCTCCAGGAGACCCATCTTCTTTAGATGATACCCAAAATTTCCATGAGCTGTAGATAACGCTATCACCCATTTCAGTGCCCTTCGCTACAAGCTTAGAACTTCCCCATGAGTGTAGCCAGTCGGCCCCTTAATATCCATTTTAGCCTGCATACAACTTTCTACTGTTAACCACCTTCTCTGGTGTTTCGCCGCAATCCAGTTGCTAAGCAGGTGCTCCACCATTCCTCTGCCAATTGCAGCAAATGGTTCCGGACCAGGGAACTCCGAGGTTGACCCACGCTTTGCTAGAGAGTCCGCCTTTTCTTTCCCACGTGCCCTCTCACCCAGAGCAGAGTCATCCTTTTCTAGATGAGCACTCAATGAGTTTAGGAACACATTCGATTGCCAGGGATGTATTTATATCTGTTTGCTCCATGCGTCCAGTGCTATAGTAATATTTTTACCAACAACTTGACCTCCTATCAGGTGACTAAACGCATGTAACAGAGCAATCAACAATCAACTCCCAGACCAACATGACAGGCTAGTTTTGGTTCTTCTGAAGAGATACCTGCCCCCGTTCTGCCGTCCAGCATGGACCCATCCGTAAATATGATTATATCACCAATTTCCTTATCTGGAGGTGCTCCATCCTCGATGAGAATTTTGTGAAACCTTTTGGTAACACGCACTCTCCTTATGCCGTCCATGGGAATATTCAGCTCCCTGATCTCATTTTTCATGAGATCCAGGATTTTCCTATGCCCATAGGTGCAGACGTCGATGCTGCCGTTTTCTTAATAAATAAGTCCAGCGGCAGAATGCCTAGGATCACCTCCACTGCGCATGTTGGTGTCGTTTGTATTGCACCGACTATCTCTAAACATGCCAGACGTTCGACCCTATCAAAATGCTTCTTAACAGTTTTCTGTGATGCTTTGTGCCACCATACAACTGACGCATATGTGATAATTGGTCTAACTATCATAGTGTACATCCAGTATGCTGACCTCGGCGAGATTCCCCAACTTTGTCCACATCCCGTTTGAACTAATGAAGCACCCTTTTCGCCTTCCGGATCATGAAGGTTCCAAGTTAGCCCAGCATCTAGGTATACTCCCAGATACTTAACCTTCTTGGTCACCTTGAGTTCCGATCCAAAAAGTGTCAAGGGCTCAAATCCCAGATCTCTCTTCTTCCTTGTGAAGATGATTAGGAGAGTCCTTGTTCACGACACCACCACTCCACTATCCGGAGTGCATTCCTCATGGTATCTGCTGAGACGATCTGTGACGTTACTGCTATGTCATCGGCATATCCCACAGTGTGGATGCCAGTCTCTCCAAGTCTTCTTAGAAGAGATTCCATAGTTATATTCCACAGTGTGGGTGATAATACCCTACGGGCAACCTCTGCCAACCCTTCTTCTAAGTCTTGAAGATCCCGTCTGAATATTTACCGCCCTATTTTTCAGTGTCCACCCATCTCACCACCAATGGGTTTACCCCGTGATCTTCTAAGGCTACTCTCAGATTCGGACTCTTCTTCCACAACGCGTACAATCTGGTGTAGCGCTGTTTTCGTAGACTTGCCAGCTCTGTATGTATGTTGCCTACTTTTCAAAGGACACGCCTACAAAGCCGTTCTCTCCATATGGTCCACCACAATTTTTCCCATTGTTTGCAACAGAAATGATGTTAGGCGACCGGCCTGAAGGACTTTGCTTCGGCGTAATCCTTTTTTTTCCCGGTTTTGGAAGAAACACCACATTTGTTTCCCTCCAAGTTAGCCTATTGCTAGCCAAGAAACGTATACAACCCTAAGTCTTGGTACAATGAGATCTGCATCCCATTGCAACAGAGCGGGGGAAATACCATCCGGTTCCGCGGTTTTGTAAAGTGAAAACGTTGCTATCGCCCCACTGACCGCTTCTGGCGCTACTATTCGTTACGCTTCTGCCCTATCCACCCCTGTTTGCTGCTTGCTTCCTCGGGGCCCAGAGCTGATCTGACTAAAAGCTTCCCGGAAAGTGTATCTCCATGAAGACTTCATTTGTACGATCCAGTGTCTCCACTATCTCCCCCATTCTGTCACGAATGAGTCCGACTTTGGAAACTGGATCCCTGGAGACGATTTTCTGAAGTCTGTTGACCTCAGATGTGCTCCTCATACTCGAGCAAAATTCCCCCCACGACACCCTCTTACGTCGGCGTAGAGTTCCTTTTAGCTCTTTCTTCTTCGCCTTATACTCATCCCATGATTCAGGATCATCCCCTCTCATGGCCCGATTAAAGGCTTTCCTCGCCTCTTTTTTTAGAATTTAAAGTTTTCTACACCACCAAGGCGTGGGGTCCTTTTCATCTATCAAAGTAGGGATACACGAATCTTGGTATGCACTTTCAATAGCTGATTGTGAATGCCTCAGCTGCGACTCTACATCCCAAGTGGTTCTTGGCATTTTGGGTACCCTCCCATTCAGTTTATCCCGTAGCACTTCTAGGTATTTTTTAGGGAATCCTGACATATTTCCGATCTTTTTTCTTCTAGATCCGTATGGAACATCAAATGAGATGGCTCTGTGGTCCGACATTATTGCCTTCATATTCTATCAAGCATTCTATTGCTGCACTTCCCTTCATCTTGCATCCACGAAGGTCGGTTCTGTTCCTCTGTTAACAATAGTTAGCTCCTTACACACTACAAACTCGAATAAAGCTTCTCCTCTGTAGTTGTCGTTGGTGCTTCCCCACACTATACTGTGTGCAACCTATCACTAGGTCTTCGTTCTTGTCCTTGCAGACATTTACTAGGGACTCTACCTCTTTTGTTGGCGGAGGAACTCTGGGGAACTACTCTAGGACTCCTCCTACTCGTACTGCCACAAGGCCTGGGGCACATAGTTGCGGTAGCATAACCGCTTTAACTCCATGCCTCACCAGAACACAAGATCTAATTCTTTCGCCAGATCGGACATAGTATAAACTGGCAACGCTTTCAGGTAGACCTCTAATCCTTCCTTTGAAGATCTAAGGCTCCTGTAGCAGAGCAATGTCAATCGCCTCCTCCACAAAACCTCTGGCCATCATTGCTGATGCAGCTTTGCTGTGGTTGGAATTTAATTGAATCACCCTCAGTTTTCCCCGGTACTTAACGGGGTTGAGTGGAGAGACCTATTTGTTAAGGTCCACGTTTTCCCCGTACTCTAGCGCCACTAGAGTTCCAATGAAAATGCTTGTACAAAGGATTGCTAATGCTGGAGACGGTGCTCTAAGTCGAGTATCCGCGAAGACAGATGCAAATTTCTAACCAAAGTACGTTCATTAACCCCTTCAACTTCCAGCCACCAATGCCCTATGATGATCCCATCCACTGACGACACACATTACTACATTTAATATCACCTTCCACTTCGTAAAGCAAAGTGTTTATCAAATATCATCCTTGTCACCCACTTCCACCGCAAAAAAAAAAATTCACTTCCCTTCGCGGGAAATTACAATTTTTATAGATCCCTCCCCATCAACAAAAGTTATTCACACCCCCACCCCCAACCGGCAGATAGGCATCACTTCTTGGAAACGACACTTAAATGGATGTTCATACCTCGAAAAAAATGCCGAAAACAGAAACAAATCCGAAACCGAAATTTTTAAGATAAATAAAAAAAAAAAAATTAAATTCATTGCCCCCACTGAGAGCGAAGTGATTTACTTTCTGCGGCGAATATGGAAAGTGATTCCTTAACGATTTTAATTAAACACCATCGCGGCTCGAGAGAGCGGATTACGTCGAAGCAGTTAAATTGGCCGCAGGACCAATGGTTCCACGAATAGAATTATGACGTCGCAGATCATTCTTCGAGTAAATTCGGATAAATCCGTTCGCGTAACTAAATAACAATGTGTCGGCCAATATTTGCGAAATAATCACTTAAAGGACTCCCCGCCGCCAGGAGAATAATCTTTCGTCGCATAAAAATCGCGCAGTAAATTAAATCCTTTTTCATCCTTTGTGGTGATGTGGGGAGAATGGGGCTTTGTCCTGCTGTATAAGGGATGACGATGGCGCGGATTCTGGTTATTGAGACCAGATGTAACGGAATCCAATCCTTTCTTTTGCTTTAATAGGTCAGAAATATTGTTTTAATGAAATAAATCGAAGGAGCTTAATGCCTGATGACGGTTATGGAGAGTGGGTGTGGAGGGTTCATAGTTTAGAGTACGTAAATCCCTCAAGGATATTAACTGTACGCAGGAATTTAATGGCAGTGAATTTGATACCCGTCTGGCAGGAGGGTAGCTGTTAATGAAGTTAGTGGCATAGTCAATGACTGGTAGATTGGGTAGGATAGGGCGCCTATAATGCGATTGAGGAACTATTATACTCTCAAAGCCTGGCAATAGAATTCACGATGAAGTGCTTGCCTTGCGTTCTAGTTGTGGTCTCGGGGAAACTTAATTTATAGGACCTTACAGGCGAAAATTGCAACTGCGAACGTTTCTAGTAAATGCGACGTTTCTAGTCTACTATCCTACCAAGCGGTCACTACGGGTCAGAGAGGGTATTAAGGCTAAGAACCCTACTAACACTGCGACAAAAATATATCTTTTGTGTTAAGTCCCCTGGACCCATGGTAGCTTACAAAGGATTTTGATGTTACTTAAGGTTCAGTTCCTGAAGGAGTCTGAGTATGCTTTTTGGAGATAAGTTTCGGATTTCGCAGAGGTACAAGAGTCCGCTTCCTAGCGCCAGAGATCTGATGCAACTTTGCCTACTTCGTGGAGATGATAGTTAAGCGGGCATCGGTAAGTTGGCATCGGAGATACAACATTTTTTCAGCCTGGCTGTGTTTGGAGAATTCAATCAATTTCTTGGCTTGACGAAGGCCCCTCGTTGAACTCCATTCCGATAGAGATCCTAGGCTTCCCCAAGAGTTTAGTTCCTATTTCAGGTGGCTAGTGGGTAAGCCACAGAAAGGAATGGGACCTGTGAATAGTAGAACCGTGTCTTGCTAGTTCATCCACGCTTTAGTTACCATCAATATTCTTGTGACCGGCAACCCACAAGATTGTAACACTGTTGTGAGGAGCTAGCTTCAAGGTGCTTAGGGAATTCTAGGTAAGCTTCGCCTTAAAAGAGAAGGAGTGGAGGGCTTATATAGCCGCTTGTATGTCGGATAGGAGGTTGCATTTAATGCATTCTCTGCACCATAATTCAATGGCGCCTGGAAATTCGATGTTGAAGGTCCCAAACGGACTGCCCTATTCCATTTTACATTCGTCGTTGTATCATATTAAGTGGGGGTTACTTAAAGGACGGACCTCATAATTCCATATCTCATGCTCTGGAAGGTAGGGGTTTATCTCCAGGGGAATGAAATCTGCGACACTAATCGCTGATATGGTGAGTAGCGGGATTCTGTTCAGAATATTTGCATGTCCCTTCAGATTGCCTGATATAATATTCGATGAGAGGCTGCAGTTTTCTTGGCTCTGATCTGAAATGGGGGAAGCAGTAGGAGAGCTTCAAGAATGGTAGTCGGGCAGAAGCGCATCGCGTGTGTACTGTCAATGCAGACAAATTCTAAATTAATTCTGGGTCGGAGTATCTATGGTAAGATAGGTCCACTGATCCATTTTTGGCCTTATGCCCACTTTTGCTACCAGTTTTGAGCACGCCCACAATATGTCAGTCAATATGACAGTGTTGTCAACGTGACTGTTCCATTTTAACTTGTGGCCGAGCGTGATTCCAAGGAATTTAGCTTCCTCTGAGAAAAAGATTTGAAGTTCGAAGACTAATTGATCCTCTTCTTGTAAAGGGGATGATAGTCGCTTTGTTAGGGTTAACATTGAGCCCCTCAAGTCAACACCATTCCCACACTATATTCTGGGCATTGTGCCTATGTAAGTGCATTGATGAAAGCTCCACCTCCTCACATCGTTTTGGTCAAGTAGACAGAAATTTTGACTTCATTTTCATTGTTCAATGGTTCATTCTGCCTGACAGCGGTTTGTTGGTCTTCAACGCCTTTATACAGTCTGCACAAAAAATATTGGTAATTTTTCCAGCACCGACTGTGACTCTACTGCAAGGTTTCCTTCTTCATCTCTGCGGGTTTCTGTACGGGTCTTGTTGGCTTGACACGTTCTTTTTACCTTCTGCTGAAACTTCCGTTCATCGCTCCTGGAGTATTGCCTCTCAATGTCCTCGATCGGGCTTCTCGTGATCTTTTTCTTCTTTTGAAGAAGCCGATGCTCTTCCCGTCGGGATACGCGTTCTGCGAAGATTTTGGTGATTTCTTGCGATTGCAGCTTTTCGATGGTAAATCTTCTCACAGTAGCTCTTCGTTGTTTAGATATCCGCATTTGTACCTTGGCTGCAACACGGTGATGGAACGAGTTGATGTTGGCTGCTGGGAGATTCTAAATACTAAAGGCATGCCTTGCCTCGATCGCATATACACTTGTGAATATTGGGATCAGGACATCGTGTTCTTACTAAAGTGACATTTCGCCCCTCAGCAAAGTCTACAAGCCTAAGTTCGCTGGCAGATGTAGTGACATGTAGGCTTTCTGACTGCATTCTGACTGTCCTACTAAAGATGTGCTATTTCCTATCTTGGCGTTAAAGTCCCCAGCAGTCGTATATAGGACATTGCTCGTAGGCCTTGCCGAGGAGCTTGTAGAAACACTCTTTGAGGGCGTCGTCCTTGTCCTCGGTGGGGGCATAGGCTCATAGTTTAGGTCGATGTTGACGAATTCGGCCTTGATGCGGATTGTCATTAGACGCACGTTCATCTGTCGGAAGATTAAGACTTCTTGCCTAAGGCTGCCGCGTGTAATATATCCGCACCCAAATTAGCGCTGCTTCACTGTAGTAGATGTCATAGTTTTCCATCGTACCCGACCCATCCGATTGCACTTCCTGGAAGGTTGTCATATCTGCTTCATAGCAGTCTAGAGCCTCTGTTCAGATGCACGCGTACTGTTAAGACTCCGAAAAATCCACGTGCGGCTTCAAAGGTCGTTCTTAGGGTCATCAATAGTAGATTTGTCCATCTTCTAGGCCTCTTAACATAGGTTTTCCATGATAGTCATGGTAGTGCAGTGACACATCCTCTGGCAGGTACGCCTTCTCCTATTGTTGGTCGAATTATAAACGTCAGTTCCTTCGCGATCCTTAATAATAATTTATCACAAGCGATGTGTCTTTGGATTGTTTTCATCAACATCTCCACCTCACATTGGTTTCCCATTCAAAGAGTCCTTGTTTCTGTAGGAACGTGCATCATCTTTCGTAATCACTGCCACAAGTTGAAAACGTGACAATGGTATACAAACGCCACTTATTGTTCCCCCCCCCTAGGAGCGGCACGTAGTTCGCCTCCTTCGCAATCTTCACTTGACCATGTTCCTTTGATTTAACGAAAAATATTACCAATTTCGTTGGCTATCCAAGGACGATATTAAAAATTCTACTCATTTACCAAGCACGTAAAGCTCTCAGCATCCTTTCGATATAGCAGTTCGTGTGGAGCTTTAAAATTGCGTGGTCATGTGTCATGCTCCTAAAACGCACTGCAGAACCAATTAAAGGATTTCATTTGGAAAATATTGACGAAATCTTAAATAAATTGCTTCCTCCATGCCATAAGGATATCCAATTAAAATGCAATAAACTTTTATCGATGAAATTTTGCAAATATTTTCATCGTCCTTTGCATCGATTATCCTCAAATTTGAATGCACACACATGCACAGGACGATGGGTGATAATGATGATGATGATGCATGTGCGTATGAAATTGACGATGATGCATCATCGTCGCTTCATCATCCTGATTTACATACGAGTATGCATATCCAAAGCCCAATGGCTTATAGGTCCTCGCCGCAGTAATATTGTCGTCGTCACATTGCCTGCCTGTCGTAGGGATGGATTCCAAGGGATATATGATGATTATCCTTGTTAGTTAAGTGCGGTGTGAGTTTTTGTGTTTGCCCGCACTTAATTGCATTTGACGTTGTGTACGAGTCCAGGAGTCAGTCCTCCTTCTGCTTCTGTGCCTACTTTGGCGAAAAGTCCTTTTTTCACTACGTGCGCCTGTTTCAGACAAGTGTGCTGCTGATAAATTGTGGCGTCAGGATTATTACTACAGTGTGTGTGTATTTTTTTGTTGGTTTTTAATTCATTTCAATTTTTGTTGTGTGCGTTTGGCTTTGGGTGCCATGTGCCATCATGGGTTTCCAGGTCGATGCGTTTTTGGTTCAGTGATAATTATGTCAATTTTTCTTTGGTTTTTGAAATATGTGTTTGCATCGGGTCAAGGATGACGCAATATGACACTGATGGCTGTTTGGTTAAGTGGCATTTACAGTAGGATGGGCTTTTGGGCCAATGAATTGGGTAATTTGTCAATGGACAACGCCCAGGACGCTTAAGGAGGCAGTCTAGGAGTTAAATTACGCGAAATGAAATATTAGGCTTTTGGCTTTTGGCCCAAAGGAATGTTTGTGGGCTAAGTAGGTTCAAAATTAAGAGAAGTCCTTCGGAGGGCTGTGTAGTTTTCGTGATACAGTGGTTCTCTGGTAGTCACTGTTCCACTGTCTCGAAACAGACTGCGTCTGGATAATTTTGGCCGCATATTTTGAAATTGTCAGTTTTGGAGATCCTCCTTTGGACACGGTTTGTATTTCTCACGAGTCCTTTAAAAACTGTCTGTAAACTGAAAGGATAAGTAGGGCTTAGGTGAAATGTAGGTTGTGAGAGGGCGGTAAGTCCGGGGAACCCTATTATTCACAGCATGCTTGTTCAGCACAGCTTGCGCAGCAACCCTTTCAGGTTAGTGGACTTCGCGGTGGGACAAAAGGTTGTCGTAAGTAGCAAGCGGTTTCCACATAAAAAACCGTCAGCAAAATCGATCTTATTATGACAATCTCAAGACACTCAAAGTCCTATGCCCTCAGCAGCAAATGCGGAAGACCAGGGGCAATGCTTCCAGCAAGACATCAGAGATCTCACTTCCAATGCTGGGTTTGCATGGCGACCACGAAGAACGTCGGCAGGTACATACACATAACGTCAAAGCAAGAGGCATGAAAACAGAGCCACATAAAGGACAAGAGCTGCTCGTGAGCTCTGCAAGCAGAGGACAACATAGAAACACTGACTTCCTGGCATTCATCAGAAGATAGAGAGGTGCTATTGCAGGAATTGGGATCGAATGTTTGACTAAAAGCTACCAACAAACATGTTTGAGTCCAAACAGCAGTGTCCCCCTTCGGGTCAGGGACTGGAATATACTCGAGGTTAGGCAAGTTTGCCGCAGGAAATGGCTATAGTCAACAGCGGGTGTAAACTCTAGAAAAGTCCCACTTTTAAGCACCTGTGCCGAAGGCTGCGAAGACTGGCTGTAAACGTTCCCAACCGGTGGCCAGGTTCTGTCGGTTAGGAAGCATCATTGAAGTCAAGCTACCCGTTGTCGGCCCGGTGCCTGGCGTCGACCCCGGGGAGTTTGCCCTTACTCCAAGCATTTTCTTGGCTCGTGTATAGCTAAGTCCAGTGAAGCTGCGGAGGGCTTAAAGTTAAAGCTTAAGTATCGCCGTGAGGACGATTCAGACTAAATCGTCTCAGCCAACAAGCTGTTGGAGGACTTAACTATTGAAGGCTAATTATCGTGACTTGCTGAAGGTCATTCAAGCGAATCTGCGTCGGAGAATCGTCGTTTGAGCTTTGATTGAAGCGGAGAATGCACCAACGTACTTCCCGCACTTTCTCTCTGCGGAACTGTCGTTAGGGCGAGGATGGTGAGCTGTCGTGTACAAATCGGTGGAGATATTTACGGCAACCGCCATGAGCAGACAGGACACAAGTTTTCCATTTATCCAGTCGTGGATTATCGGTATCAGTTTGCATGTCCCACTGCCTTTTGTTGTATTGATCCAAGGAGTTTGCCACATGGCTGTTGGCGCTGCCTTTTTTTCTATTTTGACCGTCTTGGTGCTAAGGGCGTCGTGTTGGTTCAGAGCTATTCTATTTTGCTTCCTGAATGTCGATGGGAACCATTCTAGCTAAAGCGAAATCGGCCTCGTCTGAGATGGTTCGGAAGCCGTTAATTGTCAGTAGCTGCAGAGTATATACGCTGATGATAGTCTCCCTCGTTCCTAGTGCCTGTATCTAGACTGAGGCGGCATATAACAGAACCGAGGTGACAACTCTAGAGAGCAGTATCCTTCTAGCTTATCCAGGTCCACCGATGTTAGGCAGTATACGCGAAGAAGCTCCCTCTATTTGGGATGCTATTTTGACTGAGTAATCGTCGTGTGTCCTAAACTGTTAGGACCTGATTGTCCGGTTTGCAACCTGGAAATTCGCGAATTCGATGGTCTTCCGAGTGGTTATAAGGACTTCGTGGTAGACTAGTTCTAGCCCGGCAGAAACTAGCCATTTGTAGCTGATTCGCTGATTCTACTTCGCGGATCTGTTTCGCTACTGTCAACGCTATGCGGACCTAAGACCGATCCTTGTGGGTCGCAGGAACGTTGTAGTATTGTACCCCTTCATCGGTATCGTTTCTCAACTTTCTGTTGTTGAAATAGTTTGCCACTACACGCAGCGTGTAATATTGCGTATCCATCACCCTTACCTTGGGTAGTGGCGGGCATTTGTTACCTTGAATACGTCAGTCTGACTTAGGTGCATAACTCCCTCGCCTAAAAGAGGCAAGGAACCGTCTATTGTGTAGTATATGGCTAGAATTTTAGCATCCTTTCGTAAATCTGTAAACGGTTCTGATACGGCTCGTGCTCGTAGCTTCATCTGTTTCTGTAGCCAGCTTAGCCGTAATCTTCAAGCGCCACAAGGACATCACTCCTCTCTGTTGTTGAAAAAGCTTCAATTCACACTTTCACCTGTTTTCATTCATATCCTCAGCAGGCCCTGTCCTGTCTGCTATCGACTGTGTAAAGACTGCAATTCAAACCGTCATCTCTCGACTTGTAGTCCAACCACCTAGCCAAGGTGCCTCTTATGAGCCTGCAACATTAAATCAAGCGTTTCCTATGCCAAATCCTTGTACAACAAATTTAATACAACGTGTTGCTGAATTGATGCAAGAAATCCCACAGTAAAATGTCCTTTAAATCGGGTTCACCATAAAAATCGAAACTGAACACCACCATGCCCCCTCCCAAGAAATTTAATTAAAATCTCTAGCTCTTCCCCTTTGTAGCATGTCCTGCTCCCAATAGTCCTGTAATCGATTTACGAGTATACTGATCTCTGCAGGATACTTCTTATTGATTTCCATTCATTTATTTCCAGCTGCTTTAAATGCAAATCCATCAGAGCAAGAGTAACTGTGTAACCTTTCCTCGAAGTGTCAAACACAGACGCAAAAGCAACAATACTACCACTATAGCACATGTTGTCTATCGATAACAATAAACGTCCACAGAAGGCAAGGATAATCAATTTTGTTGTACTTGATAGTTTTCAATACAACTATCCCATCCAAACTAAAGAAAAAAAAAATCACAGCACGAAGGACACTGGTTTTCGGGACAATTTTATTTTAGTCCTTGCATTTAATAAAACTCAAAATACAGTTTTTGTTTGCCGTTTGTCTCATGTATTATGGATCTGGGGAACAAAAAAAAAAGGTCCTGTTGACACAGAAAAAGTTTTTCCTTTGCGTCACCCAACGAGGAAACATGCCCTCGTAAAATGATTGATAGAACATCGCTGAGCAGTTTATTGCAGGCTTATAGCTGACGGCATAGGGGATAAGACGTGATGGAAGCTGACTCTAGGAATACGAGTAGAGTTCGAGGGCATCGAGCATATTTCAGATTCGAAATATGATCGATTCTGGGTGACATAAGCGCTAAATATTTATCCAGAGGATGACATTTGGCAGAGGTTTGCTGTCTCCTCAGGACCTTAGGGTGATACGAGTATGTACCTTCAGCCAATTTGACTGAAAGAGTGAAGTTGAAGGAGGAAAGTCAGAATGATTAGTACCCTAGACAGTCGCCTCAGAGGTTAGGTTGTGGGCATTGCATGAGCTACCTTTCGTGTGCCATCTGCCTCTCATCGAGTGAGGTCGGTCATTTATGAACCCATTCGTATCTGCCCGACGAGCTCCTGGTTCTGGGTTTAAGTCCAATGGCTCTAAGCTCTTCGAAAGTTGAGGTTCTGATCTATGTCTACTCTCAAGCTTGGGACACATAGCTATTCTCTGGGTCTCTTTGGATCACTGGAGGAGAACCGACGGCAGGAGTCGTGACTAGGAGGATCAACTGCTCTTAGAGTTAAGCTTGGTGCACATAGCTTGACTGCTCTCACAGTTACATATGGCGTATGATGGACTTCTCAAGGTCTTATGGTAGCTGATCTTTATAGTCCAACAAAATGACTGCGCCATGATGCTTTGCTTTGTGGCAGCAGTCTAGTAAACTTCCTCTCAAATATCATCAAGGACTTAAAATACTCAAGTCAAGGTCTTTTTAATCAGTGAACCGTATTCTCAACTAGGGCCACTCGGCTTCCCAAAGTCCATAGAACTACGAATTTACTTACGCACATAGGTGGCGCTACCATTGAAGATAAATCTCCGCATAAGCCAACGGTTAGCCCTGTCCTTAGCTAACTGGCTCCAGTGCGCATTCCAAATCGGTTGAGGTTCCTTTCCAACCGATTTGGAGTGCGCGCCACCTAAAGCGTGAGGTCTTCCTCTACTGCGTGGTCCTTCCGGGTTAGATTCGAAGACTCTATACACCTAAGCATAGATGTCGGTTCACTCTTCATTTCCTAGCCATCTCAGGCGACTGATGCTCAGTTTTGAACTACATCAATGTCGGTGTACAGATACGCTCTAGTACTCTTTGAATGCTCCTCTCTAAAGGACTTCAAAGCAAACGGAACCGAATATCTTACGAAGAATTGAGGGGGTTTCCTTTCTCATGGATCAGTCCAACGATGCTAGGATTCCATTCGTCAGGCATACGCTCGCATGAGCAAATCTTGGAAATGAGTTGGTTCATGATCTCTACCGAGTTATCTCCAGGTAGGCCATCAGGCCCAGCAGCTTTGTTGGATTTAAGCTTGGATATTGCCGTCCCCACTTCGTTTAGGTCAGCTGGATGGAAGTTTTGACTCTCATGCTGCCTGACACCGAAATGTTGGTATTCGTCGCTATCATGCAGTCTCGACATCGACTGTGACTCTACTACAAGGTTTCCTTCCCCAACCATAGAAGTATGGGTCTTGTTGGCTTCGCACGTTTTTTTTTTTATCTTTTGGTGAATCTTTCAATTATCATGCCTTGAGTGGCACGCTTCTCATGCTCCCTCCTTTCCTTTTGGAGAAGTCGATGCCTCCTACAGCTCTTCTGCTCGTTGAGCTTGCCAGCAGCCTACGTCCTTTTTGCGAGGCCATTTTGTGTGCTTCTTATTTTGCTGCGTGTGCCTGCCGACCTTCCTCGTCAAACCAGAGGTTTCTGGCAAAAGTCTGGTCAAACCTAAAACATCAGTTGTGGCTTCCCTGATGGCTTGTTGGCAGCGTTACCACTGGTCTTCGCACTTGATGCTGCCGGCATAGTAGGAGTCGAGAAGAGATTTCGGATATGCATTCGGCGAAGATTATGGCGGTCTCTTGCGGCTTTTCGACGTTAAGGCTGCTCACTGTACTTTTTCTTTTTTGTGGCGCTTGAAATATCCGCATTCTTACCTTGGGTGCAACAAGGTAGTTATCCGAGTCGATGTTGGCAGCTGGGAAGGTTCTGACATCCAGTATACTGGACACATGCCTTGCGTCGACCGCAATGTGATCAATTTGGAGACCGCCATGATCCCTTGTTTATATTGAGATGAGAGTGTGCTTGCTATAGCGACGTTTCCCCTGCAGTATGTTGAAGAAACCTAAGTCGGTCGACAGATGTGGTGTCGTGTAGGCTATGCTTTTCAACTGTCCTACCAAAGATGTCCTCCTTTCCTTTCACCCAACACGATTTTTACGTCGAATTTAGGTGCTTGTTTCGTCTATGTGAAAAATGAAATAAAACCCACTGTACCTTTCAATCGAGTGTACAATTTTTATTTTAATGCCTCTATATATAATGTCATTGTTTTAAGAGAAAAAAAAAGGCGGGAACTGCATTTCGTGCAGTTTACTGCAGTCACACACAGGGTGTTTCGTAGTTTAGAACATTCTCCCCCCCCCCAGGTAGACGGAGTCCACAATCTGCCATGCTGAACGGCGAGTCTGTATATTTTCTCCTGGTCATCCTTTGCGGCTGCTACTGTATCTCGTGCCATTCGTCTGGAGTCAGCTGCTCATTATCTTCTAACTTTATGTATGTGTGTCGGAACATGTAAAGAGAACCTTATTAAAATTTGTTTACAAATTAAAACATACAGGCACAAATATAGAGAGACGTGACCAACAAGAAAGAGAGCGACTGTTTTTTTTTGCTGGCTTTGGTGTATTAGCCTACGCAGAATCCCGTAGCTTACGTTGATTAACAACAGACTGCGTTTGGTATTTTTTTTACTGGGATGTTGTTGTTGGTTCTCTGCCTTGTTTTGTTTTGCTCCGTGTGACTGACGACGGGACGTGCAAAGAAAAGGGGTTGGTTTTTTTTTGTTGTTCTGATGACGATGACGATGCCTTAGTTTATTGTTATTCCTGGTGAGCTGCAGTGCGGGTAAAGTTTAAAGTGCGCGAGATCCAGTGAGTTTGTTTTTTTTTTTTTTTGGTTTGAGTTTAGTTAAATTCAGGTAAGTGACTTCATTTATTGCATATATTTATTTTTTTTTTTGTGTTTTTAGGATTAAAATTGTGATGGGTAGTAGTTTTATATGGTGCGAAAACAAGTTTGTGTGTGTGTGTTTTTTTTTTTTTTTTGGTTGCGCCAAGGGATGTGGTAATCTTCTAAAGATACTAGTAGCCCGGGCTACTAGCATGCACGATTCGCAGACCCGAATAATCGATGCCAGGAATGCGCCTACGTACTAATCCACACCCTGCACACTTCTACCACTCTCCCCACGGGACTGCCGTTAGGTATTACTTCGCGGGGCTGGTTAGCATATCAAGCTATTCGTGCTGTTCACCTGCTTCTGAGGTTTCTGCGGTTTCTGAGGCTTCCGATGTTCTGTTTCTTTGCCTTTCTATTCTCCTTAGCTCATTTTGTACAATTGTTACAAGAGCGCTTGTTTCCGTCCAATTCTCTTCCGACTCCAACAAGTGTTCGAGGAGTAACGACGGACTGGGCAGAGTAGTTCTCCATGCCGTGAAGCGTGGGCAATAAAATACTGCGTGCTCCGTATCTTCATCTTCATTTGGGCATTCGGGGCAAGATGGTGAGCTGTCGTGTCCAAATCGGTGGAGATACTTGCGGTACCCGCCGTGGCCAGACAGGAACTGCGTAAGGTTATAGTTGCAGTCTCCATGTTTACGACTTATCCAGTCTTGGATTGTCGGTATGAGTTTGTGTGTCCATCTGCCTTTCGTTGTATTATCCCAACGAGCTTGCCACATAGCTGCTGACGCTGCCTTTTCCTCAATTTTGATCCTCTTGATTCCGTTGGCGTCATGTTGGCTCAAGGCTCTTCTGTTGTATATCCTCAACATTTCATCTGCAAGAATGTCGATGGGGGCCATTCCGGCTATAACAAAGGCGGCCTCATCTGATATGGTCCGAAAACCGCTGATTGTTCTTAGCGCGCAGAGTCTGTATGTTGACGATAGTTTCCTTCTGGTCTCCTTCGTCGTTAAAACATGCGCCCAAACTGGGGCGGCATATAACAAAACTGATGTAACAACTCTGGAGAGTAGGACCCGTTTTGCGTATCCAGGTCCACCAATGTTAGGCAGTATGCGCGAGAGAGCTCCCTGCATTTGCGATGCTTTCTTGGTTATATAGTCCACGTGTGTTTTGAACTGCAGTTTGTTGTCCAGTATTACTCCAAGGTATTTAACCGCTTCTTTGGACCTGATAATTTGGTTACCAACCTGGAAGTTGGCAAACTCTACACTTTTGCGACTAGTTATGAGGACGGCGTCTGTTTTATGGTCGGCAAGTTCTAGTCCGGCGGTGGACAGCCAATCCTTTATCTGGACAATTGCTTCATTTGTGGCAGATTCAACTCCACGAATCTGTTTAGCTACTGTCACGACGGCAATGTCATCGGCGAATCCAATTACAGTCACCCCCCCAGGTAACGCTAATCTCAGGACGCCGTCATACATAATGTTCCACAATAACGGCCCTAAGACCGATCCCTGTGGAACTCCCGCAGTGACATTGTAATATCGTACCCCTTCATCTGTATAGTATCTCAACTTCCTGTTGATGAAATAATTGGTCACTATACGCAGCAAGTAATATGGTGTATCCATCCTGGCGAGTGATCTTCTAATGAACGACCAGTTCGCCGAGTTAAACGCGTTCTTAACGTCTAATGTTACTACTGCACAGTACTCCTTTGTGCCGTAGAGCCATCTTTCCCCTTCGATGGCACCTTTTGCGATATTAACTACTTGTCTTATGGCATCAACAGTAGATCGCATTTTTCTAAAGCCAAATTGGCGATCTGAGAGAGCTCCTTTCTCCTCTGCTACCGCGAGTAATCTATTATAGATTATCTTCTCGAGAATCTTTCCCATTGTGTCGAGTAAGCATATTGGGCGATAGGACGATGGTTCTCCTGGAGGCTTCTTTCCTTTGGGTAGTAGGACCAAATGCTGCATTTTCCACTTTTCGGGAAACGTTCCTTCTTCGAGACACTTCTGCATCGTCATTATGAACATGTCTGGTCTCTTTTTTATAGCCGCCTTTACTGCCTTATTCGGGATGCCGTCGGGTCCGGGCGCCTTGGTGTCGCCTATTTTGCTGCATGCCTGAAGCAACTCTTCTAGTGTAATTTGGGGAATAGTCGCTGTATTGAGCTCTCTTACGATGTTGCAAATAGTAGCTGGCATTTGGGGGAAAAGGTGCTCTACTATGGATCTCAACATCATTGGACATGTTATTGGAGGAGTTCTATAGCCCTTCAGTTTCGTCATTACTATTCTGTATGCCGAGCCCCATGGGTTAATGTCGGCTTCCGCACAGAGGCGTTTGAAACATGCGGTTTTACTCTCCTTGATGGCTCTATTTAAATTGCGTCTTGCCAGTTTAAAAGTGTCCATGCATTGTTGAAAGTCTGGTCTCCTTCTTGATCGCTGAACTTTGCGCCGGGCTTGTAGGCACCTTGCCCGAAGTGTTTTTATTTCCTCGGTCCACCAGTAACACGGTGGTGCCTTCCTGCTGTTTGTCCTTCTAGGCATGGATGCATCGCACGCGGTGGTGATGGTGGCTGTGAGGCGATGTACAAGGGTATCCGCTGTTCCACTTAGGGTTAGATCCCCGTTCAACATTTCTTCAAATGCATCCTTATCGAAAGTTCTGTCATTCCATTTTGGGCCCGTGAGCTTTGGGGGCTCGACTGGTTTCTTTCCTTTTATTTCCATAATAATCATTTGGTGGTCGCTGTGTGAATATTCCTCACTGACCCTCCATTTTATGGTTCTCAGCATGGAGTTGCTCACAAGGGTGATGTCGATGATAGAGCCTATTCCAGCCTTCCGATACGTATATGCGCGACCTTTGTTAGCGATGCTAATCGATAGGGGAGCAATTGTTTCCAGTAGGGCTTGTCCTCTGGTGTTGGTTATTCTGCTGCCCCATTCTGTCGCCCACGCATTAAAGTCGCCTCCTATAACCACTGGGGCTCTTTGAAGTGCATCCGCGGTTAGATTGTCTAGCAATAGTTGGTATTCGCTCGTCGTCAAGCTAGGTCGGGCATAACAACTATAGAAATGGATTCCATTTATTTTCGCCCGCACGAAGCCTTTTGTTTGATCGCTTATTTCTTGGAAAGCATAGCGTCCGCATATCCATATTGCTGCCTGTTTTCCCTTATCGAAGATCCAATTATTGTTATCGTCGGGACATTTATAAGGTTCACTTATCATGATAACGTCCGCCCTTTCGTCCTTGGCCGTTTGTGCTAGGATGTCCTGGGCTACTCTACAATGATTAAGATTTATTTGTAGTATCTTCATGGTCTTTTGCTAGTGATAGCTCTCCGAAAGACTGGGCATCTGTTACTGCCAGCTACATGCTTCGAATCATCTGGATGGTCTTTCTTGCAGAACATACAGGATGGTTCCTTATCGCAGTTCTTCGCTATATGTCCTTCTGCTCCACATCTCCTACATAGTCTAGAGCGGTCTTCCTCACTTTTGCATTGCCAGGCCAGGTGACCAAATTCTAGGCATTTGAAGCACTTTTTCAGCAGCGTCCGTTCGCGCATGCGACAGTTGACCCAGCCGATTTTGATCTTTCCGGCTTCTAATAGTTTTCCTGCGTCTTCTGCAGGAAGGCTAATCGTTGCCTTTTGGGTTCCACCATATGCCTTTCGCAGGGACAAAATGTCTGTCGGCGAAACTGTCACTCCAAACTGGGCTTTGATAGCATCGATTACGTCATCTACAGTAGTGACCTCATCAATGTCTTTAACCTCAATGATGGTGTGGTGCGTAAGTGACCTTACGTTCGCTTGCTCCGCTAAAGCTTCACTGATGACGCCTTTAAGCTGGGTGGTATTAGTACTCGTCTCCTTGAGTTGTATGAGAAGGTCTCCCTTCTGTGTCCTTCTGATTTTTGATACCGCCTTTCCCACTGTTTCCAGTTTAGGGTCTGCCTTCACCTTGCGTAGTATCTCCGCGTATGACAGGGTCCCTGTCGCTTTAATGACAATAGCGTCGGGTCTAAGTTTTTTGGCATCTTGCTGCTTCTTTTTGGCGACCTTCTTTTTGGTGATGTTTTGCCATTCTTTTTCTCCTGTCGCTTGCTTTTGGCTAGTGCCTGGGTTGAGTTGTTTTTCCCTGGTCACTGGGGTCTCCACGCAAGTTTTCGTGTTTCGCGTTTCCAGTTTTGAGCGCTTTTGTTTACGCTTCGGCTCCGGGTGTTTATCTGCGACATCGTTTACTCCGTTTTTTTGTTTTTGGTTTGGCTCCGGTAGTTTGGTGTCTGCAACATCATTCAATGGCTGTTGCTGCTTCCGTTTGGGCTCTGGGGGTTCGCTGTCTGCAGCCTGTTTTCTCTTCGGCTCCGATGATGGCTTAAGCCATGGCGAAGTTTGTGAGGAGTTGTTCTGACGGATCACTTCTTTTGCTTTCTCGTCGTGCAACTGAATCGCCGAGAGCTCGTAAAGGGCTCTGATGCTTTCTATAGCGTCTCTCATCGCTTGGTGGATAGAGCGCCTTTTGCCATCTTCCAACATTTCAACCAGCCATCTTATTTGCTCACCTAGCTTGTGAAAGTCGGATTTCTGCGTGGTTGCGGGTGACTCGTGTCGTTCCTTGCACCTTTGCGACGCTGCTTCTTGGTCAACTGGCGACCTTTGCATCCTTGATCGCCCCTGGAAAGGGTTTTCTTCAATTTCCCCAACTACTCCTCCGATGTTTTTGTTTGTTTTGTTTGTGATCATTTCTATTGGATCCCCACTCAAAGCCGCTATCAATATTCGAATGTGTAGTTACCTAAGGATCCCATGGTTGTCTTTGCAAGCAGTGAGGCCATGCGAGGGTTGACACATACCCTTATGAGGTGTTGTGCCAGAGCCGGATCGGTGCTAACCAGGAATGTTACATCTGGACCTACACCACCAACTTAATGGTGACGAAACATTGAACGTACTTTGAGGCCTGCCAAGGTTTTAACGGGATGGGGGCGCTTGCAGCATTAGCCTGAAAGCCATTTCCGCAAGATTTCACTCTTACTTACTCAGGTAACAGAATACTGCAAACGTCAGCCCTCATAGCTGTCATTCTGATTCGTTTTCCAGTATACCATAATTAAGACCTTACTGGGCTCGGTCTTAATGTTTTGTGTCCTTTTTTGTTTGTCTATTATTATAGCATTGTACTATAATAATAAACAATAAATTGTAGTATATATGTACATATATATATATGTATATATATATACGTATGTATGTATGTGCAACCTCTCTTCCGGGGGTGAGAAGTTGCTAGCTCCACGGTGTGGCGGGTGCGTCCGGATCTCGCCATTTGCTCTTAACTGTATCCCTCGTAGCCACCATGAGGTGGGAAGCACATATATGTAAGACGGTGCTTACTCGTCTTGTCACAGAGAGTTCATAGGGGTTCCTTTGACCTTTTCAGCCACGCCCTCCTTCTCTGCCGCTCTTGGTCGGGGACTGCTTATTGGGTATTCGCAGCTAACCTCCATTTCTGCAGGCCGTTCACTATCCGCCACCTGTGACCCCCACAGTTGCCTGAGCTTAGCCTCACCAGCCCGTCCGGCTTGGTGCCTGTGTTGTGTGTGTGTGTGTGTGTGTGTGTGTGTGTGTGTGTGTGTGTGTGTGTGTGTGTGTGTGTGTGTGTGTGTGTGTGTGTGTGTGTGTGTGTTGCGTTTTGTGAATGATGGGTTTGAGAGATCGTGTGTAGTTGAGTTTCCTACTTGCTACGTTACGTGTTCCGTGTGTTTTGGCATTGAGTGCATGAATTGCGGGTATGCGTATGAATGTGTGTGCAAATTGCAAATTCCGTTGTGTTGTGTTGAGTGAAAAAAAAAAACAAAAAAATATTGCATTAAACAGTGGTGTGCAAATGTTTCGCACGATAGCTTAAGGAAATTAATTTTTTTTTTTTGATTATATAGCAAGGGTTAAATTTAAAATTGATGAAGTGTGTGTGAAAGGAGTTTTAATCTGTGAGTGTTTTCTCTTGGGTTGAATTGATCGGTAGTGGACATAATTTAGTGACTGGTCGTCGATATTCTCCGTGCGCGGTTCTGATGGTGACTACTCTGGTGAGTTTATCGATTCCTGGGAATGTTTCGATGATGCGGCCTAGGTTCCATTTTGCTGGAGGAAGTCGCTCGTCCTTTAGCAAAACTAGGTCTCCCACCTCGAGTTGAGGTTGTGGTTTTAACCACTTCGGTCGTTGTTGTAGACGTGTCAAATACTCTAGTTGCCAGTGGTTCCAAAAGGATTGCAGGTGAAGTTGAATGGCCTTCCATCTTTCGACGATGTTTCGTTTTCCTCTGGTTAGATCGGGTTCCGGGATGGTGAAGATTGCTTCTCCTATTAAAAAATGTGCTGGCGTCAAAGCTTTAAAGTCGTCAGGATTCTCGGTCAGTGGGCAAAGTGGACGCGAGTTCAGGCAGGCTTCAATCTGTGTAAGGAGCGTGGTGAGCTCCTCGTAGGTCAGAGTTCCATTCCCGACGATTCTCTTCAAATGATGCTTGACACTTTTCACCCCCGCTTCCCATAGTCCTCCAAAGTGGGGGGACGCCGGGGGAATGAAATTCCATTTCGTTCCTTGCATAGCTAGGACATCAGCAATCTCCTTCCAGTCGTGTTCTGCTGATTTCAAGAGTCGACGCAATTCCACTTCCGCTCCAACGAAATTCGTTCCACAGTCACTGTATATTTGATTAGCGACTCCTCTTCGAGATGCGAATCTTTTAAAGGCGGCTAAGAAGGCTTGAGTCGTGAGGTCAGTCACCGCTTCAAGATGGATGGCTTTAGTGGCTAAACAAATAAAAATTACTAGGTATCCCTTATAGCATTTCGCTCCTCTACCTTTCCACGTTTTAATGCTTATAGGGCCAGCATAATCCACCCCGGTGTGAAAAAACGGTCGTGACACGGTTACTCTTGGCCCCGGTAACTCTCCCATTAGCTGAGATGCTGTTTTACTGCGGTACCTGTAGCAGATGGTACAACGGTGAATGCATTTCTTAACTGCTCGTTTTATGCAGAAGATCCAATATTTCTTCCTCAGGTTTCCGATCATCTGTTGAATGCCTCCATGTAGTGTCCGCTCGTGAGCATCTCGAATTATGAGTTCTGTCAAATGGAATCCCGGAGCTAAAATCATCGGATGTCGTTGATCATAGGTAAGTTCGGCATTCTCGAGCCTTCCACCTACTCTTATAATTCCTTTCGCAAGTGCAATCGTTTTCTAAAAATGAGTATTGTAGATCGTAGTCAGAGTGTAGATCGGTTAGGCATCTGTCGCAATTGCTTAGCATACAGCCACACTTCTGAACAATGTCCAAGCAGTCGTCGATGCTACTATTGTCAGCAACCACATCATTCTCTTCTGCACTCCAATCCGATATTCACTAATGCGCAGGTACAAAACAGCTCACACATGCATGCAACCGTTCCGCAATCATACAACAACAAACCTCAAAATCACACTCAAACATTTCTTAACTGCTCGTTTTATGCAGAAGATCCAATATTTCTTCCTCAGGTTTCCGATCATCTGTTGAATGCCTCCATGTAGTGTCCGCTCGTGAGCATCTCGAATTATGAGTTCTGTCAAATGGAATCCCGGAGCTAAAATCATCGGATGTCGTTGATCATAGGTAAGTTCGGCATTCTCGAGCCTTCCACCTACTCTTATAATTCCTTGCTTGTCAATGAAAGGATTAAGAGGTCCCATGCCCTTCGTCTTCGAAATATCGTCTGGAAACATTTCCTGCTGGCTGCAACGGACAAGGGATCTGCTTGCTGTGTCGAGTTCGCTTGGAGACAGAGGTTCCAAATTCCGCTTGGTATGTTCCAATCGCGTGTTGGCTATAAACCTTTGACAGTACGCCACTGTTCTGAGTAAGTGAGTGAAATTTGAGAGGCGTATGATCAGTTCTTTAATTGGACTTTCCCGTAATTCTAGCCGGTGAACGTGAATGCGCTTCCTTCCTTTGTCGGTTTCGAGTGTTGTTGGTTGTTTTGGGGTTTCAAACTTCCAAGACGTGTGTAAAAAAGCAGGCCCGTTCCACCATAGATTCGCTTGCTTTAGTGCTGATGGAAGCATTCCTCTGGAAGCCAAGTCAGCTGGATTGAGTTGAGTAGGGATGTGGTACCATATACTGCTGTCGGTCAACCGTTGAATTTCCCCTACGCGGTTTCCTATAAATGTCTCCCACCGAGATGGTGGTGCCTGGATCCAGCAAAGTGTTATGGTGGAATCGGTCCAAGCATACATCTTCTTTTCGGTCAGTTTTAGGGTCTTCGCTACATGGTGTAATAGTTTCGACAACATAAGTGCGCCACATAACTCGAGTCGTGGAATGCTTACTGGCTGAACTGGTGCAACCCTGGTCTTGGCTATCAACAAGTTCATGTGAACCTTACCTCGTTTGTCTAGGACGCGAAGATAAACTGCAGCTCCAAATGCCTTTTCGGATGCGTCACAAAATCCGTGGAGCTCTACTTGTTTAGATTCGCCTGTTGTTTGCATCCATCGCGGTACACGAATGCTATTTATAGCCTCCAGATCCTGGAAAAAGGCATTCCACTCCTTGAGAATGTCTGCATCTACTGGCTCATCCCACGTCTTCTTCCGAATCCAAAGTAACTGCAAAAAACATTTTGCCTTTATGACGCATGGCGATATCCATCCCATTGGATCAAACAACCTTGCAACAGTTGATAAAATGGATCTCTTTGTAGTGGGATGAAGATTTGGCGACGTGTAGCTATACGAAAAGGTATCGGCAATGGGTAGCCAATGTATGCCCAACATCTTGATGTCGTCCGAACCCTCCGACGGTACAAAAAATTTGGTTTCCCGCTCCTGGAAAGGTACCCCTTTTAGAAGTTCCACCGCATTGGAGGCCCACTTCCGTAAGTGGAATCCTGCTGCTTCGAGAGTGGTATTAATTTCCCTTATTTTCCTTTCAGCTTCCTCTATTGTGTCGGCTCCAGATATCAAATCGTCAACGTACATCTCTTCCTTGATCATTTTGGCTGCCCGTGGAAAGTTCCTATGCGCTTCTCCTGCCAACCAGTTCAGAGTTCGTATAGCTAGATATGGTGCGGAAGCGGTCCCAAAAGTGACTGTTTTCAGTCGATAAATTTTGAGTCTGTCGGTAGGATGTTTCCGCCAGAAAATTAATTGGTAGTTGGAGTCATGGTCATCTATCCAAATTTGTCGATACATTTTTTCGATATCGGCTGTAAAGGTAAATTGATATAGCCTCCACCGAAGAATGATATCGATTATATTATTTTGTAGAGCTGGACCCACCATCAGTCTGTCGTTTAGAGATGTCCCGTCAGTAGTTTTGAAGGAAGCGTCGAAAACTACACGCAATTTAGTGGACGAACTACTCTCTTTGATCACCGCATGATGCGGCAAAAAGTAGTGAGCGATATTGCCTAAGATGGAATCGTCAACTTCATGCATATGCCCTAGAGTCCGGTATTCCTCTATACATTTAGCGTAGTCTTCGAATAATTGTCTGTTTTGTAGCAGACGCCTCTCTAAACGTGTGAAGCGCTGCAATGCACCTTCTCGAGATCTTCCCAACACTGGATATACATTTCCCTTAAAAGGAAGTGCAACTTGGAAGTGACCATCTGCTAAACGACGTATATTTGTACGAAAATGCTCTTCACATAGAGTGTTCTCCGGGTTCTCTTCAGTCTGAAAAGGTATCTCTTCTAACTCCCAAAATTTTCTTATCTGATTGTCTATTTTGCAGGTTTGGTGGAAGTTCCTGATCGAGTGTGACTTGGCAGGAGCTCTGCCGAAGAGGATCCATCCAAGTTTTGTTCTTTGGGCAATGGGTAGATTTGTGTCGTTGGGCCTAATTATGTCTGGGAGCAGAATGTCGGCAAGAATATCGCTCCCCAACAACAAGTCTACTTTAGCTGGCTTATAAAATTCGGGATCTGCCAAGACCAAACCTTTGAGATAGCTCCAGTCTGCAGGTGCCGATGTTTGGGCCGGAAGATGCCCAGACAGTGACTTAAAAACGAAGGCTTGCATGGTGGTCTCAAAGGATGAATGACGTGATGCCAAAAACAAGTCCACCACCCTTTGACAGGTGCCACTGCTGACCAACCCCAGCCCGGACACCTCAACACATGTAGGTTTCGATGGCGTACGAAGTAGTTGAAAAGCTGATGTGGTGATAAACGTGGCTTCCGAACCCGAGTCAAGTAGGGCTCGAAGTAAAAGAGTTTTTCCTGTCGACGTCCTTACCTTAACAATTGCGGTTGCTAACAGGATGTGAGTGCCCTGATTGTGTGTGCTAACCTTGGGTATTGAGTGGAAAGTATTCACGGACGGACAGGTTGATATTTGCTTTTCATTGGATGGCTGAAAATTGGAAGCATCAGCATTCATCGTCGAGTTCATAAATGTTTGAGTGTGATTTTGAGGTTTGTTGTTGTATGATTGCGGAACGGTTGCATGCATGTGTGAGCTGTTTTGTACCTGCGCATTAGTGAATATCGGATTGGAGTGCAGAAGAGAATGATGTGGTTGCTGACAATAGTAGCATCGACGACTGCTTGGACATTGTTCAGAAGTGTGGCTGTATGCTAAGCAATTGCGACAGATGCCTAACCGATCTACACTCTGACTACGATCTACAATACTCAGTTTTAGAAAACGATTGCACTTGCGAATAGCGTGTTGACCCTTCTTGCAAATTTTGCATGAAAACTTTGAACTAACGACCTGTGAGTGGAATGAATTGCGATGAGACAAACTGCGTTGTACGTTCGATGAACTTCGCACTGGCTGTTGGTTCACCGCCTCCAATGTACGGAATCGCGTTTCCAGAAATTGAGTGAATTCTGCAAAACTTGGCAGCTCCTTCGAATCAACCTTGACTCCCAGTCGTTCTTCCCATAGTTGCTGCGTTTTATTGGGTAGCTTTTGAACCAGCACAAAGATGAGCACCGCATCCCAATGCTGAACAGGAACCTTCAAGTTGTCTAGACTATGGACGACTTCCTTAGAAGTGTCTAGTAACTCTTTAATTGAGTCAGCTCGCTCTTGCACTATTGACGGTTGGTTAAATAAGCACTTCAACTGCGTGTTCACCAAGAACCGTTGATGGTCATAGCGGTCCGTCAATATCGACCATGCCTTCGAGTAGTTCCCGTTATCGACGTTCAGGTGAGCTAACAGTTTTTCTGCCTCCCCGGATACGCTGGTTTTAAGGTAATGCATTTTTTTTATTTCAGACAGCGCGGTATTGTTGTGGATTAATGAAACGAATAAATCATGGAAAGAGCGCCAAGCCTCATAATAACCCGAGAAAACTGGGAGCTTAATCTTCGGAAGGTTGATATCTGTTCCGTTGGATCCACTGTTCGTCACCTCCGACTGCAGTTTCACCTGTGTGACCTCAGCTGGGGTGAACCTTTCCCTCGCATCAAGCAAATCACTCCTGTAATCCACATATACATCCCTTATGTTAGCGAAAACTTCTTGCCCGACCTCTAAATCTTCTTCCTTTTCCCCTACACAACACAAAAACTCCTCATAAACCTTATTAGCCCTATCCATCGACTGTTCCAACAATGATAGACGGCTGGCTATATAATGTAAGGTGCGTCGAGTTTCACTTTTCGTTTTTTTGAAATTCGAAAAGTCCTTATTAATTTGCGTTAGCAACCCTTGTAACACCTTGCTCTTCATTTTTTTTTTTTTTTTTTTTTTTTTTATATATTCACAGGTCAAAGTAAGAAAGAAATTGCACTTACTTGAAATTCCACTTCAAGGGTCCAAGGTCCAAATTCAGGGGTCCAAGGTCCAACTTCAGGGGTCTAAGGGTCAACTCCTCCAACCTTAGGAAATTTGTGTACAATTTTTCCGAGTTTCCTTCAGGTATAAATTAGAAGTGATCAACGGGATGAAAATGCACGTCTTCGCCAAGCACAATCCAACGACGGGTATCCCACGATGAATTATCGAATTAATAATTATTCCTCAACACACTTTTAATTTGCATTTGCAACTTTAATTAAACTTTGATTTGCAATTCTTATTAATGCACACACACAAAAAAAAATTTTAAATATAGTCTTTTTTTTTTTACTCTACTGTAAGTAAATTAAAATTTTTTTTTTTTTTATAAGCAAAATTAACTTTTTATTTTACAACGCTCAGAAGGACCAAATGTTTCGTCTATGTGAAAAATGAAATAAAACCCACTGTACCTTTCAATCGAGTGTACAATTTTTATTTTAATGCCTCTATATATAATGTCATTGTTTTAAGAGAAAAAAAAAAGGCGGGAACTGCATTTCGTGCAGTTTACTGCAGTCACACACAGGGTGTTTCGTAGTTTAGAACAGTGCTCATAGGTCTTGTCTAGGAGTTCGTAGACACTTTTTGGTGCCGTCGACTTGTCCTCTGTGAGCGCATATTAGGCTAATGCTGGCGAACTTATCCTTGATGCGGATAAGACGCTTTCTCACATGTCGAGAGCGCAAGACTTCTTGCCTAAGGCTGCCGCGTAAGACAAATCCGCACCTGAAAAAGTGCTGATTCGGCGAAGGCACCGTAATAGATATCGTTCCAATTCAGTCCACGCATTTTTGGATGACTTACTTACTTACTTAGGTGGCGCTACAGTTCGGGGTGAACCTGGGCCTCAACCAACAAGCCTCTCCAGTTAGCACGGTCCTAACTACCTCAAGTTGCGCACTCCAACTTGGTTGAGGTCCTGCGTTCTACTGCGTTGTCCCTCTGGGTTAGATTCGAAGACTCTGCGGGCCGGAGCATTGGTGTTCATTCGCTCTACGTGTCCTAGCCATCTTAGGCGACTGATGCACAGTTTTTTTTAAATGGATCGATGTCGCTGTACAGCTCGTAAATTTCGTCGTTGAATCTTCTCCTTCAAAGCCCGTCAACGCAAACGGGTCCGTATATCTTACGAAGAATTTTTCTCTCGAAGCGACCAAGGATATTTGTCAAATACAGGATAGTACTGTCAAATACAGGGATTCTGGGGATGATCTACCAGGCCCCGTATTTCCTCATCGTGACAGCCACTAAACGTTTAAAGCCAACGTACACCGGTACCTCCTCTGTTCCTCTTCCCCTTTTACCAAACGCCTGTGCCCTGAAACATCAGCATATAAAAACAAAATGCCTATCACAATGGTTCTGCATGGACTTGTGATCGCTTCCACCTCGCCTACCCACACTCCTCACCGAACCCAGTAAACCCGCAACATCCACTTCAATCAAAACCCATCTGCATTCGAACGTTATTTACGCCACACTATGATCGGCCTTCATGTGCCGAAGCACGTAAATCATTCGAGAAACTGGGTCAGCTCCGAACACAGCACACTCCAAACAGCACCACTATTCAACCCCTAAATCGACACTACCACCGCAACAGGTTTAAGCAAATAAACTCGTTCTTCTCTCGTCATTTCCAGACACATTCTATTTTCTGTTCCATTGTCCTGCTGATGTGTGCACACATTTACAGTCGTCGTCATCCACCTTATCGAGTTATGACACTAAGCAAATACCACATCCAGAGCTCTGCCGCAAACGACAACAACAAAAAAAAACGGAACACGAACCGAACCCACAAGCAAATCGAGTTGAAAAGTTCGAAGCCGTCTGGGCCCGTCTACCGGCGTTATCACCTCTAGATACGACGTCATAAATCTACTCACCTAACTTGGAATTCATGTGTTTGAACAGCAGAGGAGAAAAAAATTTATTTTTGGATTTCGCTTTGTTTTTTCGATTTTTTTTCCTTGCCTTTGTGCCACGAGTTGATGACTTTTAATATCACTCGAGGGGAGGCTTTAGAGGAGCCTCCATTGTAACCATTTTTTTTTTTATGATTTCGCACTTCGATGTGACAATTGCGAGTAAGTTGACAAAAGTTAGCACGATAAAGTGACACTTTAACAAATTTAAACAATTACCATCCGACAGACACGTTTCGTATTGGTTTCATCTGGAATGACGTGTGTGCAACAGGTGTATTCAGGACAAAAAAACAGGGAAGATAGGTACTTCCGGCAAAGCAAGAGCAATTAATTTCCTTGCCACTAGCTTGTGAGAGAGAGTGATGAAGGTCATGGTGTTTTGCGTTGTGCTTGGGTTTTGTAGGGCATTGTGGGAAAATGTTTAGAAACATTGGCTGTAGATACACTTTTGGGGGTGGATTGTACTGAACGCCGGCCGGCATTGGCAACAGCTTGATGCGAAAGAGAGAAGGAGATCCATTTGTTGAGAGAAATATTTAAGAGCGAACGTGGAAGAGATAGATACATGTTGTGTTGATAGACACATGTTGTATAACAGTTTGCCGTCGAATGAATGGTTTGGGAAGGTGAGTTCAACTGATACCATAGGCCATGACCATGACCAAAAGGAGTTTTTCTCCGATATCCAGTTGCATCAAGTTCAAGGAGACACGAGTGTCTAGATATATACATATATCCAACGGCGAAATCAATTTGGTTGCGACACCTCAAGGTTATGTAAAAGGGGTTACAAAAGTTCGAAGCAGATTTGAGAAAAGGCGAAAAGCACATTTCGGCTGAAGGCGTTTCCTGTGATTGGCGTTATTGGCTTGCGGTAAGGCGTGCAGCAATGTGAGCGTATATCAACCTGAGGCATGGGATTGTGTAAGTTAAATGGAAAATTAGGATCACGAGGACTTTTCAGAGGAGGTTAACCATATCTGTCAAATAAGGGACGACTGTCGTCTGCAAATGCCTAGGCAATCGAATCAATCTTGACATGCGGCGATGGGTTAACGCATTTGGCAAGATTATGCCCTGGAGGTACTTAATTGCTGCGTTTTTCGAAGGAAAGAATGAGTTCGTTCGAAATTTTAGATCTTTTATCAGACGCCTCCCTAGGTGGTAGATAGAGGAATGTTCATGAGACCTGAAGAGGTAGAGCTTAGGGACTAAACAACGGCGGGTGTAATGATGGCAGAGGAATCAGGAGTGTTCTACGGATCAACGTTGTCTGTCCCCATGCAATAAGCGATTGCTCTCGATGTTGGGACGGCTTCAAAACGAATCTGTCACCCCACAGTGGGTGGCTTGAATTAGAACGTGTATGGTGACCGTGGCATTTCTACAGCAACTGCTACAGAGGGCAGAAGCAGCACTTATTCAGGTGCGGATCTGTCATACGCGGCAGCCTTAGGAAAGAAGTCTTGGGCTTTCGACATGTGAGAGAGCGTCTTATCCGCATCAAGGATAAGTTCGCCAGCATTAGCCTAATATGCGCTCACAGAGGACAAGTCGACAGTACCAAAAAGTGTCTACGAACTCCTAGACAAGACCGATGAGCATCTAAATTCGACGTAAAAATCGTGTTGGGTGAAAGGAAAGGAGAACATCTTTGGTAGGACAGTTGGAAAGCATAGCCTACACGACACCACATCTGTCGACCGACTTAGGTTTCTTTACTATGATGCAGGGGAAACGTCGCTATAGCAAGCACACGGTTTCCTCATCTCAATATCCACAAGGGGATAGACTATGATAGCCAAACTTCCGTCTACCTGATTTTAACGGATTGAGGATAGCAATATTCAAGCTTATGCGTCACGCTGCTCAGTGGTTAGTGTGTTGGATAACTGGTGCGGGAGGTTCAAGGTTTGAGTCTCAGAAAACACCAAAAAGTTTTCCATGGTCCTACCTCTCGCGAATGTCACTAACGTCTGAGTAAAGTAACTGTCAACTGTAGGTCCCTTCCATTTGTGCGAAGAAATATAGCACACACAACACCAATGGTCGCGAGAAGCTAGGCACTGGACCTGTTGGAGATTATAAACCCCGTCCCTGAACGGAGTTCGGAATGTGATCAGCCCAGGACCACATGCAATTTGTTGCTCAACTGCGCCAACTACAGATTCATCAGCCTTCCCAATATCGCTCATAAGATTTTATCTGCCACACTGTGTCCACGTCTGAAACCACTTGTCAACAACCTGATCGTCCCCTACTTGAAGGCCAGGAAAGTCTACAGCCGACCAAATTTTTACACCCAGCAGATCCCAGGGAAAACCCAAGATATTCAGTCGATATCCAGCCTCCTATGGCAGCATTTATAGAGGCGAGCTATACACAACCATGTCTAGACCTGGCAACCGTGTCAAACTTATTCATCACTGGACAATGACTCTAAGAAGACCGAAAAATTGTTCGTAAGACGGGCTTTGGAGGGAAAGAGCTGTAAAGCGACATCGACGTAGTCAAACAAAGCTGAGCATTAGACGTTGGAAACGGCTAGGATATGTAGAGTGAATGGACACCAATGCACCCACCCGCAGTGTCTTCGAATTCAATCTGAAAGGACAACACAGTAGAGGAAGACCTTGCCTTAGGTGGTACGCCCCATGTTGGAAGGGGTCTCAACCAATTTGGAGAACTCGAAGCTACCTAAGGACCGGGCTAAGTAGAGAGGCTTGTTTTGGTTGATGCCTATGTTCACTCCGGCCTATTGCTGCCCCTAGAGTAAGCACATCTAAGTGATGTGATAGGACCACGAGGTCTGACCTATTAAGCCACTCGACTCGACGAGCACCTGATTAACAACTGAGCCGCGGCGGAACACCGGAGAAGGTGGTCAACCGTGGAAGGTTGTAGGCAGGCTAAAATGGCTATTAAAGGGCCGACCGGCTACACTCATAGTGAAGTTCTAAGCTTGGAGCGAAGAGCACTGAAACGGGTGGTAGCGTTATCTGCAGGTCATGGAAATTTTGGGTTTCACCTAAGGAAGATGGGTCTCTGGAGGTCGATACCTGTGTAGTATGCCTGGAGGAAATCGAGACGGCGGCACATATATTGTGTCAATGTAGAAGAAGAGAGCTCTTGGGACGCCACTGGATAGAAACCCAGGATATGAAACAGATTTCTGCTAGCGTTGAAATGAGATATCGAAGCCAGAGAAGAACTGTGGAAAAATCCAGAGAATCTCTCGGGCTAAGTTGGATCGTGGAAGAGGAACGAAAAGGTACCCATAACGATTGTAAAGCTGATTTTACTCACATCAGCAGACATTATTACCAAACGTCTAAATGCGGCATCTTGGACTTTACTCAAAACTTCGCTTTAAAAATTGCAAGATTCAAGCCTAAGCATAGGTACCTACTCGTTCATTCTCCCTCATGGTCTGACCAATGAAGGAAATTCAAATTCACCCTCAAGTTCAGTAACTTGTCTTCCGCCTTCCCACCCCACAGACACACGTCACTCCTCACCCATTCCCACCTAACATCAACCCCCCAAATCGCTCCATGCCTCATATCCCCCGACGTTGTTCTCTTGCAACAAAAATAGGGACACAGTCTGCAGCAACATCATCATCCACCGGCAACACGAAACCATTCAACGTGCTACTGCCACTCCGTCACTACCGATGCCAGTCGTTTTCAGTACTAACAGATATGTATCTTTTGCTAGTACAACCTTGCTGTTAGTTCTTCATCACAACGCGAAGTAACAACACACGCATCCGTGGGATAAATTCAACTCACAAACTTGTTCTCTGTCGCGTAAATAAAAAACTCCACGTCCTATGTACTTAGATACATTTTTTGAAATTGTTTTTTCCTCCTCCTACACTTTGTGAATAGAAAACAATCAAAAGTGCATACGTTTAAAAATTCATAAAAAAAAGTATCTATGACCCAGTGAGATCGTTTTTTTTTTTTTTTCATGCATTTTAGATACTTATTGTGTGAACGTGGTTCTATGTGTGGATCTAGTGCATTGCACTCTTCTTCGATGCATTTACAAGTAAACTCGTGACTTTGCGGATGTATCTCAGCGAGTATCTGAGGTGCATTTAAGGTGCGTTTGTTACACATTGTGACGCGTGACGGGCAGATTTATTTAGTGCAACTTTAAATGATCGTCCAATAAATACCAACCGACACGCATACACCAAAAAATTTCAATGAAAATATTTTGATTGAAAAACGTACATAATTGCGGGTTGATATCGTGTATCCATAAATGTCAAATGCGTTATAACATACATCAGCGGGTAATTGATCGAATTTACATACTGAATACACTCAGCATCGGCAGGTGATTGAACGGTTTTGTCGGCGGTCTACAGGTGGATTGTATCTCAAAATATTTCAGAGCTCACATGAGCCGTCGTGCTTGTCGTGCTTAAACAAATCAGAAAAGTGTCAAAACGTTGTGGTATCGGTTACACGGCTTCCTAATTCGTTTGTTTGACTTGTGGTAGAAATAATTACTCAAAGTGTGAAGCTGCCAATTGTGTATCTGCACGGATAAGAGCCGCACGCCAGACGACAAGGAGCTGAGAAATGCGGTGAGCTAACAGTTGCTGGATGTCAGAAAATATTTCAATTTGTGGGTCTTTTTGTTTTCCGTCAGAAGAATGATTAGTGCGGGATTTGGTTGTCAGTTTTTTGTTGTTGTGGGTGTCATTTTCAGATGGATCTGGCGGAAAGGAACATCGAAGTAAATTTGGAATTGCTTTGGAGACTCAAGTGGAGGAACTTTTGCTTGAGGTAGATGTCGATGACAGGGAAGTGTTATTTCGATGGTTGTCAGAATCTGTCTTTTAGTTCGAAGGGTGGGTTGTGTGTCTTTTTGGTTGATCCAGTGAAAGGTGTCAATTAGGTAAGTGGATCTCCAGATTATTTACAAAAAAGTGCGAATATTCGGCGTCACAGGCCTAGGGTCCGTGCTAATAGAAGGAGCCTACAGCTTGGAGCCATACGCGAAAGGCTTTTTTTTATTGAGAATCTTTCTCGTGACAGTTATTGCTCCCGGAGTTTTGCCAGACATTCACGAGAGGTGGGACCCTGAACATATTTTTTCTGCTTTCTGGGATTCGAACCTCGAACCATCCGCTTAGTAGTCCAACCACTGAGCCGCGGCCCCCCTTTTCCAGAATATTTATTCCGCCGAATAATTCATGACACAAAATGGACTGAAATTGCAGGAAATAGGATATTCTCCTAATTTGAAGGAGAGATGCAGTACATTTCACAATTAACGCCAGAGCTGCCCCTGGCTTGTGACGTGGCAATTGGGGGCACTGAGGATGATTCTTAGAAAAATTGGAATTTGTCAGCATTACTGAGAGTCCAACTGATAAGTGCTTAACCGTTGGTAGATCCAAACACCTAAAAGGGTCAAAAATTGCTGCAGTGCCGAATCCTTCGCGTCCTTCGCCTTTCATTCTGTTGCTTGGCATGACGAGGCTGAAGTTTCAAGAATGATGTCGAAAAAGAGACACTTAAGGAAAGGAGATATCCTATAAAATAGCTCGTCAAGGTTGTTCTATTAGACTACCGTCCCCTAGAGAGAACTCTAGCGTTTAAACTCCTTCCCTGCATGAAGAGTAAAAGGTGGTAGAGATCCCTGTTTTCGTTTTATTTACAAAAGTTCTTGGGGATAGCAGATCACAGCACTTCCTTACAAACAACAGTGGAAGTGATGATCCAGTCTTCCTTGACAGTTTGTTATGCGTTCTCCTTGATGCGAGTAGGTACAAAAATAGTAGGAAAACCTATTAAAGCAAAAACACGGGATCGGGCTAGTGCATCCGTGTCATACGTAAGACTAATTAGTGTGGTGGAAGGCCAGAAGGATTTAAGCTTCCAAGGAATTCGGCAGCATCAAGTTGTTCCGCAGAATTACAAGTATCCTCGGACTGAATGGAATCACAGCTGTAATTAATTTTTGCTTCTGAACAACGTAATCGTTAATCTTGTCGCGATTGCTGGGCACGCTCTAGGAATTGTGTATGCTTGCCTTCGTTTATAGCTTGTGTATCGAAAATTTTAGAAAGTTCAAGCCCTCCGTTCCCTAAGAACCAATTGTTGAAGGTGAAATCATCATTTGGGCCAATTTTCTGGTGCGAATTTTTGACCACAGAGGAGAATGCGTCAGAAATGGTAGTTCTCTTGCCGTGTCGGATAACAGGGAGGACCTGCCTGAAATCTCCGCCGGAGAGAATTGTCTTTCCTTCAAAAGGAGCTGTGTTGATGCAGACATCTTTCAATAGGTGATCAACCACATTTAAGGCATGTTTAGGAACCATTGAGACTTCGTCTCAAATAATTAGAGAATCTTGACGGATGACATCTGCTTGCTTGTAATGATCTCGGATGCTTGATGCTGATATGTGATGATTTCGAGTTATTTGCTGCAATTCCTCATCTGAAAGTTGTGTGATTTTTCCAAAAATTCGAAGGATGCAGCTGACTGATATTTTCCAAAGAAATGTGTTTAGCAGTTGAAGGTATGATTCGAACTATGAATGCATACGTCTTATTCTAGAAATTGATTGGGCAGGATTTAGTTCTGTAACATAGAACTATTTCTGTGTACCTAGGTAATAAATCCCAGCTTCTGTCGCCGTTTAGTATGCTCGTCGCTTCTTCCAATTCAAGTAAATGTACTCCAAAGAAGTTGAGACGAAATTCCTTTAGAATCGGGCATACTGTCAGGAAGTGATTCACTTTTTTGGTCCTTAGGACTATTTATTCTTTTATCGCCATAAGTCTTACTATATAGTCCAAGTGGAGCTTGAGGGTATCCAAGAACAGATGTGCTATACCGGTCTTATGGTTGGTGAATTGCCTGGTAGTCTAATGAAGTAGCGAAGGAACTTTTCAAAATTTCAAATGATGAACAGTTTCCTCATATTTGTGCTCCGTAAAGAATGGCGGTTGCAGTTACCCGGAATAGTTTTTGCTTTGCAGTGCTCTTGTTGTTGATGCAATTTCCCCAAGCAGGGATCTTTGTTCAGTTTATCTCTAATCTACTCCTAACGGCTTCTGTAATGTCGTTAACATATAAAAGAAACAGCAATGTACTAAGGATGCATCCTTGCTTAACGCCCATTGAAGTTTGAAACTCCTCGGAAAAACCGATCCCATCCCAGACGTTCACGTAATTGAGAATCCAATCTTAGAGAGCTTAAGGAAAAGCTCTTCGCGGGCTATAGCTCTTCGAAAGGCCGCTCGGAAGTCTATGAAGAATGCATCCTCGGCAATATTTTCTCTGCAATCGCCTAAAACTTGCTTGGAATTCCTGTAAAATTTCCTTATTTTTGACCCACAATGTTGGCCCGTTGAACAGCACTGCGCCAAACAGCTTAGTCGACGTATTTAGGAATGATATACCCCGATAATAAGCTGGGTCCTTATAGCCTCCTCACTTGTAAGCTTCCTGGGTTATCCACAGTTCTTATTTGCAATCCTTGTAGCACTGGAAAAAAAATGCCATAATCTCCTGGGGCTTTGTTCCTTTTAGCATTGTCAAGGATACTTAGGATTTTTTCCCCCGTGATTGGTGCATCCAGAAAATCATCAAAAATCAGAAGGACTACATAATGGAACGACGATGAGACTTGTGTTGAGTTGAGAAGGTTCGTGAAGTGGTTTTTGAGCTTAGCTGCTTGCAATCCGCACCGTTTATCCCGGGCACTTATTGGCATTCGTTGTAAAATCAACGATGTCTTGGGTGAGGTGTGCGACTTCCGGTCATAAATTGCTTTGCCGCCGGTCTTCGCTATTGGACTTATCGAGAGCTTACGAGATACGAGATTGGCAAATTATGGCATTATGGCTTTCTCGATTTCTGAGACAACTTTTTGTAGAGCCGTCTTCAATGACTTATCTAGGCGTGTTGGGTGCTACAGGAAAAGGTTTCGGAACGAATTGAACAATAGGTTCGTTCTGCTCCGCTTCGGTGCATCCAGGAAAGAGTCTCTCGTTTACTCTTTGGACGGAATGGACCAGATAGTCCAAATTTTTCGGCATATAATTCAGAAACGTCTAAGTTCACCAAATAGCTTGGCCCAACTGAAATTGTGAGTGGCATCCTTGACTCAGTCTAGAGAATATCCATCCCTCTACTGTAAGGGTACCGAAGGGTGCCGTATCTCCGAAGTCATGAGTTCCAACATAGCAGTCGCAGGAACCACATTTCCGCGATTATGGTTGCCTTATGATGGCTTAGGTTTGGTAAGGCTAGTGGGTTCAGTGAGGAAGAAAAGTGATCCATTTTCCCACACTCAGGCCAATACTGACCCATTGTGTGGCCCTTGGGGGAAGGGCTATCCTTTGCCCAAAGAAACCCTGTTATGACTCTATATTTTGCCCCGGTACTTACTTTTGCGAGTCTTTGCGTACAAACCATCCTGAGGATCTGACGAATTTCATTATCCTGTCTGTTGGCGTATTAGCGAGTTCTTCAAGGTCGTGAAAAATGTAACTCGGAAGGAATTTGTTCCTACTGCGTTGGAGACCTGGGCAGTGGCATAGGAAGTGGGTTGTTATCCTCAGAAGCTCCCTCGTCACCACAGCCTCTGCAGAGTTCTTGTTCCGTGAGACGTAATTTCTTCAAATTGTACCGTGGAGAGTTGTGCCCCGACGAGGGTGGATAGGGATTTCCTGTCTTTCCTTTCATCGAAGGACGGCCATAGTTTCCTCGTGATTACACAGCTTTCTATGGAGGTCCACCTGGTGTTCGCCTCTTTTATGGCTTTTTCCCTGCTTCCAGCTTGAGTGCGCAAGGCGGGATGTTCATGAGTTCCCTTGAAACGGTCGCCGAATCATCTCTTGCTAATTCGTCAGCTTTCTGGAATACCATCATGTCCAGGGCCCCAGCAGAGCTATACCTTGTGCTGTATTCCAAGAACATTAAGCTCTTATCGACAGCAGTTATTGCTTTTATAGCTGCCTGGCTGCCGATAATGAAGGTGATACCCTGTCCTTACTGCAGATTCATGGGCGGCTGTTGTCACGGCCAAGACCTCCGCTTGGAAGACGCTGCTTTGGTCTGCGAGGCGTATTGATTTCGATATTCCCAGCGATTCGAAGAAGATGCCTGACTCTACACCGGTGTCCATTTTAGAGCCGTATTGTCTTTGACTTCCATTTTTCTGACCGGCTGATTCTAATGACGCTAATGGCTGCCGGTGGTTTTATGAAGGTATCTCCCGGAAGCAGAATAGCCTCAAGGCCTGTGGTTGGAGTTGTATGGCAAGATAGGGTAGCTACCTGGAGTTCGACGGTCCCATCTGCCCCAAATGTCTGCTGACAAGCGCCTAGGTGTCATAAAAAGTTTTTTAATGACGCCCCTCGGGTACGGAATGAACAGTAGGTCTTTTCCATTTGTCCCACAACTGTAACACGCATAACACGAATTGCTCCGATGTACTGGGGAATAGGTCCCACATGACTGTTTTTGCGAAATTGTTTGCCTTTTTTTTTATAGTGGGCAGGGCATCTCCTGACACTAGAACGCCCCCTTACGGTCGTAGTTGGAGTTATTAGCAAAAATATTTATCGACAAATAAACAAGTCGTCGATTCCCTTTAAATTTCGACTCTCAACCATTCCCCGCGCTGTTAATTATAAAATTCATCGAAACCCCTTAAAGTTTCATCTACGAAATTCATCAGAAATGTTCGCCTACGATGATGTCGAGGGTGGTGCTGACGCTGGTGGTAATGGTTCTAGGGTGGGTGAGAGGGCGGTTGACTTGAAAATAAAACAGGGTAATGACATACACAAAAAGGAATCCTTTTGTCTGGCACCTTTTTATCTTTGCATTTCGCGAAGATAGATATACAATACTTTCACCCGTTAAGTGAGCAACAATTTGACTTACAGATGGGCTACTCTGTCTGTCATTTTAAGTCAAAATTGTAAAAGTTAACGTGATTACCGAGCAAAAAGCTTTGCCAGGCACTTATAATAAATTCCACGAACCATCTACTATTAGATGGTTTCGCAGGATGAATCTGTATCTGAAGGCGTGTTTGAGTTATTTTTAGGAAACGAGAGACAATTTTGTATTAATTTCAATTCTTAACGTTGTTGACAAGAAGGAGAATAATTGAAAAGGTTTTCCTTTTCGCTTTCATTTTATTTTCTTTTTTTTTAATTGTTTACTTCCATCCACGTATCTGAAAGGATTTTCTTATTTCAAAGTGTTTTCGGTTTTCATGAACTCATTAGAAGTCTTTAGCATAACACATGCCTTTCGCATAAAAGACCGCAGCAAATTATGATTTCGTCTCATAAATATTTAGTCAGTCAGACTAAACCTAGAGTAAACAGTTTATGCCTCCAACTCAATCAATCAAAATAACTGCGCGGAAAAGAAAAAACTCTTTAATCGGGTATAGATACGGACTCTGGGATATTTATTCAGATGCTAGCGCAAAGTAAATAATTTTATGCGTTCTCGTCTGTCAAAAGTTAATCAGGCGGCCGAAAATAGCCCCATCGGACTAATTTGAAAATCGTAAAAAAATCTTCTCTTTTTTTTTAATTTTTTTTAATTTTTTTTACAGCGCAAGATACATAAAATCCGAGCAATTTGCTCCGTGATTACCTTTGGTCGACGAAATTGACAAGTACTCGTAAATTGTTGGATCATTTGCTTGCTTTGGAGGAAATTTTTGAACAAAAAAAAAAAGAAAAAAATAATTTATGAGAATTTGAACATTTATTACCCCAACCTTAGGGCCTTTTTGGCAGTACCGCCCCTACAATCATGTCGTAAATCGATTTGTGGCGGAGCATAATTAATTGGATTTTAACATTCACATTGCCCGGTGGGGCATTCAACAGTGTTCAGCAGGCGGCTGAATTGAAAATTCAATTCGCTGGATATGTCGCTATAAGCAAACACCAACATGTGGAGCAAAGTGCAATCGAAAAGTGAAAAAAAAAAAAAACACGATGTGAGCTCCCCATTGGGCCGGGCGACGAGGGCTAAAATTATTCGTGCACGCACGTTTTTTTTTGTACTTCTCTGGTTTATGGTCGTAAAAATCAGACAAATTGTATCTGAGTGTTGTATCTGGGGGGAGGGAAAAAAAAAACATAAATATACTGCGCTCCGTTGAGGGGGAGTTCATCGGGTAATGGCAGTGCGGTGCGCATTCAATTGATAAATGTTTGAAGGGAATTTATGAGTGGAATTTATGAAGGTATTAGCGGAAGGACGTTGACCTAAATCCTGTTTATATTTTGAAGGTTACTCGTATCTGGGTTTGTTGTGTGGTCTGAAGGAAATTAGAAGGCTTTTGGTGCTTCCGCAGAGTTGCTGTTACCGGTGTTTATTATTTTTTTTTGCCTTTTTTAAGGGAGGTACATAAGTCCTAGATTTATTTTTAACCTTGTCCCTCCTTTATGATGATGAAATTTTGATGCCATTATTGTGCTTTTCAAAGAATCCCAAGAGCTTCGTAGATCCGATAGAATGAAATTTATGCATCGAGTGGAAGGAAGGAATATTAATGCACATTTGCCCTGGTAAACTACTAAAAGATGGCCATGAAGATTGGATAAGGACAGTAAATGCAATTTAAGTGCAAGGACATACTCTTGAGGTGGCTACAGAGGAGTAGGTAAACACACTCCTGGCCGGTGGATGTTCAAACCCCGCTAAGGGAACAGCAATCACTGAATAAAATCTGAGTTTCTCCAACTACAACAGGAGTTACAGCCTGGTCTGCGTGCTTCTGGGATTTGGTTGCAAAAAAAGGATCTTCTCCATTAAAATTGAGGAGTATGCGGTCGCCAAATGAGTACTTAAAGGAGGCCGATTGGGTGAGGAGGAATCCGCGCATATCAGCGATATATAAACAGATTTGGAGCATAATTCCAGTGAAGAACGGAGTCAGCGCACTCTAGGCAATATCCTGCAGGATTTAAAAGAAGTTTTCTCCCAGAATCTGTTTTTCTTATGAGAGAAGGGGCTGCGCTGTCAAATCGCAGGTGGAACTGTTTTTTCTCCTCGTCTTCGTGACTGCAGACAAAGTCATTGATCGGAATACCTAGCCCCGTGGCATGATGGGTTAGAAAACACTCCACTGGAGCAGTCAGATGCAACTGTTCCATTGTACTACCAGGAAGCAAGACCCTGTGTTACCCATTTTACTGGAATTTTTTTCGATTTTCGGAGAAAGCCCAGAAGGCACTTCACTGATGCAGAGCTTGTAGTATAAGCACTCAGCGCATCAGTACAGAATATCTGCCGCCTGATCCGAGCAAAGGGAGGACAAGTACAAAGGAAGTGACCAGTATCATTGCACGCTCCAAACGCATCACAGGCAGTGGGGTCTCTTAACCCTAGCGCACTAAGATGCTTGCCCACAGTCTTTTCGTCCGGGAGAACACGTTTAGTCCACCTGCATCCTGGAGAGCCATGCCACACACAATTCTGTTCGTGAGAAACCCAATCGTCAATGTAATCCCTGATCGATGACGCGGGAAGGTCCAACGTAGGTACAGATCCAGAGAAAACGTCTTCTGAGCCTTGCTTAGCAATCCCCATGTGACCTGGGACCCAGATAAGGGAGTCAGAGTCTAGGAGCCAAGTCTTGAGACCAAGTTCAAAGAGTTCTTATATTCTCGAACTACTTTGAAACGGTTTAAGGGGTTGATCGAGGCTTGAAGCGCCGCCTGACTGTTACTACTGACGCATACACCCTGACACCTCCACCTATTCCTTACAATAAACATAGTCGGTAGCCACTAGGATAGCATTACCCTCCGTTTGAAAAGCATTGGGATGTGTACCTAACGAGTAGTGAAATCCACGAAGACACCCGCACCAGATCCTGGACTGGTTTTGAACAATTTGTGAGGATTCGCCAACCGCCCAGTCTAGGCTCAGACACTGGCCAAAGGCAGTTCCTAAGTTTTCCCATAAAACTCCCGGATGTTTTTTTTCTGTCGTGCGTCTCTCTGATGGTCTTGAGCTTGGAGACTTCTCCTGCTTTGGTACTCTTCCCTCACTGCCCTGGTCTTACGTTGCAGTGCTTTACCTTCTAAGTTTCAAGTATGTCAGGGAAGCTCATCCAAGATGATCGTGGGTCTGACTGTAGATGCCATCAGAAATCCCGTCCTTCTCCTCCTTTATGACAATAGCGCTGAAGTTGACTTAGATGTGTCTGCGCAGATTCAAGTTGGACTCAGCATATGCTTTTCATTATTTCTCTGTCAGGTAGTTATGCAGCGGGCACCTCGACGGGATGATGATGCGACATTTTGCCCTCCGTTGACAAAGTTGCTCTCTTTGTAACCGAATGTTCTGAGTGATTTAGAACCTTTGTAAGAAAAGTGTCACTTTACGTACAATGCAGGCAAATCCTCCAACTGGTTTAATTTTGGATTGAGGTTACACAAGGTTGCCTCTTGGGTCCACTACTTTTTTATATTTCTGGACGAATGATATTTTTATTTTGGAGGTCTCCAATCATGGTGCTAGTGATGATAAACAGGCCTAAGGTACTTACCTACGCCGATGATGTTGCCATCTTGGTATCAGGTAAATTCCTTCCTGTGCGAGCGACTCAATTATGCACTACTACTAGTAAATAACTGGGTCAAAGGCAGGGGGCTGGAAGTGAACCCAACGAAAACCGAGTTAGCACTTTGCACGAGGAAAAGATCGATCGACCGGAATACAAATACCCTCGTACGAACGGTATCGATCTGATGCCTCAGAAAACTGCTGTATATCTCGGCGTAATATTGGATTCCAAACGAAACTGGAAAGCCAACATTGACAATCGAATAAAGAAGGCTTTTGTAGCATCATGCAGAAGAGCCTTCGGGAAATCATGGGGATTCAAGCTCAAAGTGGTATACTGGCTATATACAGCGGTAGTAAGACCCATCTTATCCTACGGTTCAGTAGTCTGGTGGAAAACGCTCGGGAAGAAATACCAACTTGAAAGCTGAATCTACAAAGATTCAACCGGCAGCCTGTCTGGGGGTGACGGGATCGATGAGATCAACGCAAACAGCAGCTCTGGAAACAATACTGAATCTGCTTCCATTTGACTTATACTGTGCAAATTCGGCAGCTCAAACTGCGCTAAGACTAAGGGAAGCCTGACTATGGATAGCTAAACCTTTTGGCCATGCCTCAGTTCTAAATCAATGGAATGCATCGAGAATCCGGACGGAAACGGGCTACATCATCCCACAACCAAACTGCAACCGGAGATTCTCTATTAGAATTCCTAGCAGAGAGGAATGGAATGAAGGCAGAGCCCCTTTCGAGAATGAACTGGCCATCTTCACCGACGGATCAAAAATGATCGCTGGTACGTGTGCCGGTGTATACTGTGAGTCTCGAAACACATTTCGTTCATTTAGACTTGAGGACATTAGATAGAAAATCTTGGAAAAAACTATGAAACTATCGGAATAACATGCCAAACCTGTTCAGCTTAGCCTTCCACTTCTTAGATTCCTCAACATTCAAAGGAGTAAATTACCCAAAGCCTCACGAAGCCATCACGGTTGATGACCACCCAATTCGCACTCCATCCTGACCGATAATTCCACAAATCACCTGCAGATGGTCAAATTGGATAACTGGCTCTTCCCCTATAGCACATAAGCCCCTTCATTAGGTGCCCTTTTTTTTCTCAACCCTTACGAATAACCGGATTAAGTTGATCTTCCCCCAAGATTACAAAAAGTATCTCATTTGTTCGGATTCGAGATGTTCCACAGGACATACTGCACGAAAATTGAAGGTATGTACCATCCAAGGGATCATGTCGAGGATTTATGTTTCACTAGCTATTTGGATCAATCAATAAAAAAAAATTTAAGGGAAAATATTGTTGCTCCCAACAAAGTAACCCCAAATACCGTCTGAGCTGGAGAAATAATAATAAACCCTCTATGGCACCTCAGTCAGCATAGACTGTCTTAGATTTGTTCCCCATCCCTCCGTTGGAATACCCTTTAGCTTGATTAGGGCTTAAGTGAAATTCCTGTGAAGCTCCAATGGATGAGTCTCGGGGTGAAACAATAACAATAGACACGAACAAGTTCACAGAGAAATCCCTCAATTTCACCTTGAAGTCTGTTGCATCCCCCCCTTTCAACATCGACCCCATACAACCCCCAATTGATTGACTACAATTAAGTTGTATGCGGAGGGTTTCGGATTTCTTGGTATTTGACTTTACGTTGGCTCTGGCTTGACTTGTGAAAACAATAGTTTACCTAAAGGTTTGCCTTTGCATACCTCTACACATACACATGAGGGCGGTAAGTGGAGGCTGCATGCTAATAGATTGTCTATGGCTTCGTTAGGGATGGGGAGAAAGGAAAACAAAATCCTCTTAGTGTGCGATTTTCGGGGGTGATTTTATTGTTTTTATGTTGTTTGATTATGTCAAGGTTTTTTGGGTTTTTTGTGTGGGAGCTAGTAGTACTGCCCGCCGGCGTGATTAGAGTAATGAAGTTATAATATCTGTCAGTACATATATTCAAGGGTTAATTGACTTTAATGGGCCACCAGGGGAGAGGACTGGGAAAGGTCACATCATCTTAATTGCTTACGGGGATAGGATTAGACTAATGTCGGTGAACTCAGCTCTGACACGAGTTATTGTGGGACGTCTACTGACGTGTCGAAGGCTCAAGACTTCTTGCCTAAGTTCGCCGAGCACACCAAATCCTTTTATCCGACGAATTCCATCGCGTCTGCTAATTGTTCAGCTGCGTGGGGCCTATTAAGGGTCCGAGCATTCCACGTACAGATCCGAACGTCGCGTCGTGGTCCTTGAAAGGTCCGAGGTATGTCTCTCGTAATGAGGGCAAGGATCACCTGGTACCTGTCGCCCAATCAGTTCTATTCACGTTCCACAATAGTCACCCATCCTCACAGCTACTCGCACTGACCCACTTAGCGTCCTCGTGCTCGGCTGTGTTTATTTTTAAAGCATTCCATTCCGATGCATGAAACTCGCAGCTGATAATGATGATGGAGTCAGTGCGTCCGGTGTTGATAATGGAAGATGAATGCCAATGACGACGAGATGACGAATAAATAAACTTTTTTTGTTCTCCGTCGAAAATATTCAATGAAACGTAATTAAAAAGAGGAAAAAAAAAATTTTTAGATTCCATTGTTTGGGTGGAAAGATGCAGTCGTAGACGTGTTGATGTATCTTTTGTAAGTTCTGCGGTGTGGGGTACGGATGAATGTGAAGTTTTATGACAGTCAGGTGAAATACTGAGGTGTTTCATTAAATCAGAAATTATGCCACAACAGTTATGAGTTTGCGTGATAAGACACTGCCTGATGGGGGAGGGTGGGCAACAAGGGAGACGCCCTTGTACGTGGCGTAACATATGCCGTAAATGTGTAGGCAAGTAGGTGGGTAGGTGACCTTTTAAATTTTTTTTTTTTATTCTCTGTTTTTATAGGTTTTTTATTTAAATTTTGGAGAAAGTCGTCTCAGGAGCAAAGATATAATTTACTTTATGATTTTTTTTTTTTTTTTTTTTTGTTTTTAATCCGCTTAAGGTGTTTACAGGTAAGCAAGTTCAGATGAAAGGCAGTAAAACGTTTAAATGTGCTGACTGTTATTTTTTTGTGTGAGATTAAATGGAGGCTAATGGATCTTGCTACTGGAAGATGAAAAGATACAAATGTGTGCAGAAAAATTAATGAAAACCCAAAGAAAATGGACTTATTGCGAGAGTACCAAAAGGGTGTCAACAAATTAGCTAAGATGCGTTTAAGAGGCTTTTGCTTATGGGCTGAGTTGGAATTGCAATTGTGTAGTCACGATGCGATTCCTATGTCACGAGTCACGACGACTGATACACGAGATACAAGGCGGTTGGACGGGTACCGAATGTGCTTATAAGAAAGGGTCCTTAGTGTACTTTATCTCGCACTGAATTTCCTAAGACAGACGTCGTTAAATAAGACTCTTATCACAGAAGTGAAGAGTCAGTGACGTCTAGCTCCAAAGGATCATACGATGGTGGAGATATTTACAGGAGACTGCTAGGGAACTAAAGCAGGCGCCATCTGTTGACTTCAATTTGAATTGAATGTTATTTCGACGTTGGCAACACTGGTACTTGACCTGACGATTCACAATGCCTTACTTACTTAGGCAGCGCTACAGCTCGGGGTGAACCTATTTAAGAAGTGGAATACTGCTCGATGACATCGACGAGGGAACGAGGCAGTATAACGTCACAGGCGGTGTTCCCCAAGGCTCTGTATTAGGTCCGGTACTCTTATTCTTCTTCCTCTTGTTGAGCGAATTTATGATCAGGATTATAGAGACCATTACCCACTTTAATGCATCCCTACTGGTCCGCCTGTGGGGTTCACCGATGTATTAGGTTCGCTACTGTGAAACCTAGTGTACGATGACGTCCTTAGACTTGGAATCCCGAGGTCTGCGAAAAGATCCGCCGATGCTATAGCAACCGTTGTAGTAACCGAAGTTCTTGAGGAGTTGTAGCATGACTGCAACAAAGCAACCGGAATTCTTCAGGACTGGCTAGTAGGTATGGGACTAGAACTTGCAGAGGAGAAGACACAAGTGGTGCCCGTTGGTAACAGGCGAGTCATGGAGATTAACCGTCGGCCATCACGTTGTAATTTCTATGCCGGAGTTGGAGTAACTTCGCATCACCATAGATGCAAGGCTAACTTTTTAGCAACGTCTTCAGGATCCAGCTGAGAAGGCAGCGAAGGCAACGCCGAGCATGCTGAATATCGGCGAAACCAAATTCAAGAAGAGACTCCTCTTAGCAAGAGCTTCGGCATCGATTATGCTCTACGGCTTCTAAATTTGGGCTGATGCCATGAAGACGAAGTCGTATAAGAAGAAGACAAAGGCCTTTCGCCTACGATGTGACATGCTGAGGGGCTCGCATGATGCTAAGAGACCTTCTTGCAAAAGATGCACAACAGAAATACAGCATCAGCAAAGACGAGTACTGGGGCACCACCAAGGACAAGTCTGGAAGAATAGAAGGAGAGATGGTGTCGCCGTGATAAAGGAAAGTGGCCGCATAGACGCTTGGATCAACGGGTAGAATGGGGATCTGATTTTCCATCTGACATAGATGCTTAGTGACCATGAATGCTTCAGAGCCTGCCTCCACGGGCTTGAACATTCAACCTGCACGGAAGCAGTCGAGAATGCGGAGCATGTCATGTTCCATTTCGCGCGATATTGTGGACGAGCGACTGGTGGACAAACTGGATGAGGACTTTATCCCAGACAACATCACCACGATGATGAAACAGATAATAAGCACGAAAGACGCAGTTAGCGACACATTGGCAACTATCATGAAGGAACGACGAAGATAGGAGCAATAACGAGTGCAGCACGGCAGGCTGCCAAAAGAGTGAGCCGAAGACCTAGGGATTAGTTTCCCCTTGCGATAAAAAACTAGACAACAGTGTCGCGAGGACCGTGGCGGGACGGGAGGTTGGTTTAGTGGTTGGAAATCCCACGATGTCACTGAGTACGGGCTTTGTTTCGTCGACTTGAATCTAGGCCTCAAGCCATACGCCTCTCTATTTAGCCTGGTCTTTAGCTTTCTGCTCCGAGTTGCGCACTCCAGGGTGGTTGGGATCGCTTTCTAGATGTGTGTGCCGCCTCAGCTCTACTGCGGGCCGGACAGTTGTTTGGGTCAAAGCCTTTATATAGCTTATGTAATTCGTCGTTGAATCTTCTCCTTCAAAGCCCATAAAGGCGAACGGGACAAAATATCTTAAGAAGGATTTAACGACCAAGGATCACCTTATTGACTTACACTTCAGCCAAGAGCTGACTTGCCAGTTTTATCTGCGTCTGACGATCCCTGTCTACTAACACTGAGATCTTTGGAGATTGCAGCATCAACTTCTGCCAGATTTTGTATGCAAATAGGCACAATGGAGCTTCTACAGCTTAGTTCAACAGGCAAGAAATTCAGAGCACATTCCTTCCGCTTAGCCCGATTCGAGTTCGTGGAAAAGAAGGCATCCATGAAGTTGATTGGTTCTACTTAGAGTACCTTCAACCGACATAGTCTTACCCTCCTTACCCGTCAAAGAGGTTGAGGAACTATGCGACGGACAATAGCCACTTTCTTTGTCTTACTCTCACTCTTGTTCGTCGCATCTGAAGCTCGTTCAAACGTGGTTTCCTGACTCTTTCTCTTTCTCCTCCTTTTCATTTATTTATAGATGCAGACTGTGGCCGGAGCTGTACCAACGCCTAGAGAAACTTGTGAGTATGTTAGTTGCGGCCTCCAGAGTTCATGACCCAGTCGTAGTCGTAGGTTTTACACAAACTTATTCTGCTTAAGTTCGTTGCCTCACCTGGAAATCTCTCTAAATCCTTACCATCTTTGACTCCTAAGTCGATTCGCGCTGATAGGGAATCTGAAGGTAAGGAAGGACGTCTGTAAGAAATCGGTGGCACCATCCTTCTTGTCTCTCAACAGGAAAGACTACTGACATCTTTCTTTTGCTACTCTGTACATTTAAGGCACGTTCGGTCGTATATTGAACAAAGCCAAGTACTATCTAGAAGAGGATGATCGTCAAGCTCCCTAAGAAAGGCAAACTAATGCTGTGCGAAAACTGGAGAGGCATCTGCGTGCCTATCGAATCGAATCCTGGAGCGAATCAAAGAACGCTCGACGCCGAACAAGCAGGTTTCCGCTCTGGAAACCTGTTTCGACCACATAAACACCCTGCGCATCATCATCGAGCAGTGCGTTGAATATCGATCACCACTTCACCTGGCGTTTGATAGTGTCAATCGGGAATTTATTTGACGGGCCTTGCGCAGGAGGGGCATTGCAGATAAATTGATAAAGTGGGGTTCGGCAAGGCTGCATTCTGTCATCAATACTGTTTTTATTGGTGAAAAGCGAAGGAATTCGATGGACTCTTTCATCGGAACTCAAGCATCTGGACTGGACTAGGCTGAACTTCACCAAATGACAACAAATGTGGAGAGGGAAGCAGACGTCGTTGGCCTGAAAATCAACTCGGCAAAAACAAAAATGATCAGCCTAAGACCGAACTCATCAACATTGCATTGCTGAACAAACGGTTGAGGAGAGTAGGGAGTATTGTCTCAACCGATGGCGGAACCGAACTGGATATAGCCAGCCGAATATGCAAGGCAAAATCTGCGTTTGGGATGCTAGCCACGATTTGGCGTAGTAATGCTGTTCCGTTCCAAAGTTGCATCCGTACTGCTGTATGGATGTGGTACTTGGAGAGTGACCACTATTATCACGAGAAAGCTGGAAACGTTCGTTAATAGGCGCCTAAGTAACATCTTAAGGATTTTCTGGCCGAACCGTATTTCGAACGAACAGCTTCACCAGAGAACGGGCCATTAACCTATAGGCACAATTATACAACGACGAAAGTGGCAGTGGATTGGTCACACATTCCGAAAAGGTGACAGGTCTATAGCTAACCAATGGAACCCGCTTACTCAGGATGGCAGAATACGGTGCGGTCCTAGGAGTACATGGCGCAGAACAGTCGAGAAGAAGGCACGGGAACTGGGAAAGAGTTGGGGAGAGCTGAGTCGCATTGCCAGAAACAGCACCCGATGGCGCGTAGGCGTTGTGGAGGCCCTAGGACCTACAAGGGGATATACGATATAAGACAAGTTCCATCCAAGAGCTTTGTCTGTCTTATGGTAGCTTGATTGTCAGTGAAGGTCGCTATACAATTTTAACTTCAAAAAAATCTACCCTTGCTCAGAAGACTTTTGCACCTTTACCACCTAAGGATTTAATACAGCCTAAGCCCTTGGCGAAGTTCAGAACCCAACTTAGGCTCTCAAATCCGTCGGTGTGGGAGCATTTCTTGTACTCAAGTGGTCAGACCCGTGACACGCTTTAAGAAATCCTAATCCAAGTAAAACGAACCCAAAAACTCTAAAATCAACCAAAAATATAACTTTTCTTTGTTTGCTTAAGGTTTCAAGTTCCGTTTTCCATCACAGAAGGCTCCATGGAAACCACACTGCAGAAAAACAGGATAAAAAAATGTGTAAATCATCCGCAAGCCATCACGTGCCCTTGTTCCCATGAAGAAATCCAGAAATATTAATCCACATGAAAATTTTGTGCATAAAACCACAACCGACAAATGGAAACCATGGATGAATATTCCGCCTAAAGGCACAAAAGACAACCGACGAAAACCTTGTCTGGCAACTACCATAAGTTGTGAAAGAAAAAGATTATAAAAAAAATGCGTAAAATGAGGAATCAACTTACCTCGGAGTTCATGTAAAGTTTGATTGAAAATACGAATATTCCCCGCTGAATTCCTTCGCAAATCAGTTCCACAAATCAACTTCCTTAGGCGAGCAATTCAAATTCCAAGTGGATTCCCGAACGTTTCACGTTTGCTCCCCCGAGGTCAGAATAATCCTTGTCAAATTTAAGCCACAAGTATCTGTGGCCCAAATCAGTTTTTGTTTGGCTCAGTTTTATCACATACCGTCATGGTGGACAAGCACACGCACTTAGCTGTCTCCGATGGGCCCTCCAATCCTGCACACACACACACACACGGTCTGTCGTCGTCTCCTTATCAAATATTTCTCGGCATAATGTATGCCTGTCTGATCAGAATATTCCCTTTAAAGCGATTAACCAACGCACGGTGGCTACTCACCACTCACCGGCAAAGAGGAATCCAGAGGAAATGTTAATCCAGCGTAGGAAAGTTTTTAATGAATCCTCCTCCTCCTCCTCGAGATACATAAATCTCTTTAAAGGCGATAACCACAGGTGCCAGTGCACGTTCGACGAAAGAGTATCTGAATATCTCACGAGCATTGCAAGGTGTAATCTCGAATGACCGGATGACGAATAACTTCTGGATAAAGCAGAAGTGGATACTTACTCGGAAAAGTGTTGAAGGAGAATAACATGGTGACAGGACAACTTTCCCGTTCTCCTTGTAATATCCTCTGAATGTGGAAATTGATGCTGGCTGTCAGTTTGTTTGCAATTGGACAACAATGCCCTCGAATATTAGATTTGGAAAGTTTGACAAAAAGAACTTTTTCAATATCCTCATGTATACGGGGGTATAGTTTCGGGATTGTTTGGGTCGGATTTGGGGCGTCCCGGGGGTTGGGTGGCGATAATCATCGGCTTGAGTATGTGTGAATGAGCACAAGAGCGGAATAACTTCGGATACATACTGGTGTTGCAATAATGAAAACAGTTTTTGGCAGTTAGTACGATGAAATTGGAGGAGTGAATGTGTTCCTCTGCCCGCCCGCCTCGTCCGGTCCTGGGGATGGAGGCAGCACTTGATGTAATTTAAACGAGAGTTTGACAGGCGTGGGTATGGATATATTGTACTTCGTGATGAGTTTTTATTTTAGGACCGCACTCATAAAACTAACTTTTGGGTTATTTGAAGGGACACAGGTCAGATAGTCAGTCAGTGGCTTGGGATCTAGTTTATAACAGCCTTTTGGACGGATGTGTGGGTTAGGTATTTGGAATTCAGTCAAAATGTCGAAGGGTTTGGCTTTAATCAAAGTTCATGATTGCTTATTAGCCTACAAGTAAGGGTTGAGCTCTATTAAATGTACAAAGGAGGCAGAGAAGGTATAGAAGCGTCGGATTGGTGGTAGGGTTGGCGAAACTTGTATCTACTGCCTTAAATTCTCAACCGAGAGTGGTTTGTTTGCTGGTATTACCATGAGATTCTTGTCCACGTTTACCGAACAGGGTCTGATGGACAACCGCACGCTTTCCACTACACCACGAGCACCGATCCCAAGTATCTTTTCATCGTCTTGAGGGATGATTTTTAGACTGATCGCCTTCGATTATTTTCCATTGAAATGGTGTGTTACGGCATCAAGTTTTGCGTGTGTTTGATTGAAGTGTTACAAGCAGTACGGTATGGAGTCGTGAACCAATTTTTGAGTCAAAATTTCTAGATGTTAAGAATTGTTTAGTTACCTACGGGCTACGCTACAGTTCGAAGTGAACCTGGGCCTCAACCAACAGGCCTCTCCACTTATCCTAGCCTTAGCTAACTGGGTTTAGGTCCCCTTCTACGTGTGAGACTAAGGCAAGGCGTCATCTACTGCATTGTCCCTTCAGGTTGGACTCGAGGATTCTCCGTGCCGGAGTATTGGTGTTCATTCCCTTTACATATCCTACTCAGCTTCAAAGACTGATGTGCAGAGAGGAACGATGGTGCTGTGCAGCTTGTATACTTCCTTGTTTAACTTTCTCTTCCAAAGCCCGCCAACGCACACGGGACTTGATATCCTACGAATTTTCTTTCGGGTTTTCTGGCGAAACGACTTAGAATATCTTCATCTATTCCCGACAGTGTCCATGCTTCAGTGCCATACAGCAGGACTGGGATGATTAAGGTCTTGTTTAGAATTTTGGTCGCAATCTCAACAACAAAAAAAAACGAGATTTTATGTTTTGGAGGTAATGGCGTTGGCTAACCTGACCAAGACCACAGTGGTACCTTTCACTAGAAAAGGCAGCAAAAGCACATGTTACACTTGTAGGTTAGGTTAGGTTAGGTTAAAGTGGCTGCCAGCTAGGAGTCGCCAGCTGATTAGACTTAGACCAATGATAGGTCCATTGTGATACCACGTGGATCATGGGGGAAAGTTTCTCTCTACCTACTCGTTAAAACCAATTTGAGCTTCTTAAGACGCGTAGGAGGCTTCTAATGTCAGTATTCATCAGGTCGCCTATATTGTGGGAATAGGGAGCACCTAAGTGCAGCTTCCTTCTACGGGAGAGAGCTCGGCAGAAACAAAGAAGGTGAGGAATAGTTTCTTGATCCCTGCAGCTTCTAGAAAAGTCGTTCGCAAAGACGCCTAGTCTTATAGCATGCTTGCCTATTAGACAGCGTCCAGTGATGACACCTATTGTGGTGCCGATATGCAGTCTTTTGAGAGAAATCTGTCAAATCCGTCAAATCTGTTTTGTCGCTAGACATGTTGATCCACTTGTCCACCTAAGATTTGTACTCTCGACGGCATCCAGCTTAAGTTTAAGTTTGCGAGTAGCGATTGGAATACCTAATGTGCCTTTGTCCGGCAAGATGGGTATAGTTGTTCCTATTCTGGCGAGGTCATCGGCCTTACAATTCCCTGGAATGTCTCTATGCCACGACACCCAACACAGGTGAATGTTGAACTGCTCAGCCATCTCCACAAGAGACGAACAACAGTCTAGGGCTACTAAAGAGTTTATAGAGGTCGATTCCAGTTCTTTGATTGCTGCCTGGCTATCAGAAAAGATGCGGATATCTCTAGCAGATATCACGTTTTTCTTAAGCCAAGATAGGGCTTCTTTTATCGCCATTATTTCCGCCCGGAACACGCTACAGTGATTAGGAAGACGGAAGGAGAGCTTAAGGTTAAGCTTATCAGAGAAAACACCTGCACCGACTCCGTCTATGGTTTTTGACCCGTCAGTGTAGAAGTGAATAGAATCATCTTCTAAAAATGCATCGTCCTCCCAGCGTGATCTGGAAGGGATGGTGACAAGGAAGTTCTTCTCAAAATTTAGACGTGGTATCTACACCATACTGAATTTATTCAGAATAGAGGCGTGGCCGAATTCTTTTCTTGACCACTGTTGGGTAGCTTCAAAGCGAACGGCTGCAATCGTTGCCATTTGCTTGCTATAAATATCAAGAGGTATTAGATGTTACACTTGTAGTAGAACCAAAGTAGCAGGTCAGGCATCTAGGTTCAGCAATTGATAGCAAACTTCTCTGGAGGAAACCTGAAGAAGCTGTGGTAGTCAAAGCAACGCGAATACTAATGGTGTGCAGAAGTATCTCAGGCAAGACCTGGGGATATAACCCCGCTACACTGAGGTAGATGTACACCATGATAGTCACGCCTATTATAACGTACGGAGAGGCAACTTGGGCTAAAAAAAACTGAGCGTAGCACAACGAGGTTTACGCAATCAAAAACATCGCCCAACGTCGATAGAACATATCGCGGACAAAACATCGCGATGCTATTGGATAGGAAGGCCACCATTAAGGCTTTGAGGTCTTATTAAATCAGGTGTACACTGGTGTGGGAATGCGTTGCCAAGATAAACCGACTGAGTGATTACAACTATGTAATCACACACAACTATGTAATCACAGGACACATGGGAGTAAAGGGAAATGAAGCACCCGATGAACTAGCAAGAAAAGGTTCAGAAGGCACCTTTACCTATTCTGCAAGCTAGGACCGCATACAAGGACTGCAAAAGAGCGAAACTTTAGGAGAAACACCCCAGACTGACATAGACCAAAGAACTTCTCGGTAAATAATACCGGAGAAGAAGTAAGTTCTGTTTAAACTTTAACAAAAACCCGCTGCGCACTCTTATAGGCTTCTTAACGGGTCACTGTAGACTAAAGGTGCATCTCAAGATACTTGGTATGAAGCAACGTGGAGACTGCAGATTCTGTTGTTGTGGGAACCCCAGAGCACTTTCTGAAGGTATGTGGAGCACTGATCAACAAAAGAACGAAGCACCTTGATGCCTACCAACTATCAGAAGAAGATCAACTTATGTTGGATCCACTCCGATTCATCAAATGAATTGGACTGAAAGAGGTGCTCTAAGTCGGGTATCTCATCGACTAGAGAACCACGTCAGGGGAGCACAGTAAATCTACAAAGTCGCAGTGCGCATACACCCCTGTAACCAATCTATGACGTTGGCTTGGCTTTGTTTTTAAAATATTTTAGAATCTACGGTTACGCCCATTACGCCCATCAGCATCCTGGTAATCTTGTCTAGGCTTAGTCTTCTCAGAGCTACGAGTATATGGTACATAGCTATCAAGGTTGTAGGTAGGTAGATGGGTGCCTTCTGACATAGAGTCACTGCTCACTTAGACCAGGTCGGTCCATTATGCCCAATCTTTTAACCCTGGAAACATTGTGAAACCGCTGTCAGAACCACCCAGATAATGATATGAATCTCAGGAAGTCCGTCAGCTCTACATTTCCTAAGTCCTCCAGTTCCGAAAAGAAGAAACTTCCAAGAGTCCTCATTCTTATGACGGATAGGGCGGGACAATCACACAGCAGATGACGAACAGATTCAATTTCTTGTTCGTCCCTGCAACTTCTGCAAAAGTCGTTATGTAGCACACCGAGTCGTTCTGCGTGAACGCCAATGGCACAATGACCAGTAATTATGCCGGAAATGACCCGTTCGTTATAACGACTAAGTTTTACCAGAGAGGTTGATCTCCTCTTGCTGAAGGCCGGCCATAGCGCCCCGGCCGTTGCGCATGTTTCCAGATGAACCCAGCGTCTGTTTGCTCGACCGACGGCTTCATCTTCTATCTTTTTCCGTAAGGAACTGATTGGGGTTACTACAAAAGGGAGGGCCCGCGATAAGTGCAGCGCCGCGCCGATCCTTTCCTGGCAAGCTCATCAGCCTTTTCATTTCCTTTGATATCCATGTGCCCTGGTACCCAGCAGAGGGTCATCGCATTGGCTCTAGATATCTCGTTTAGGAGTGACTTGCAGATTCTCACAAGCCTCGAGCTGATTACCGCGGAGTCCAGAGCCTTAACGGCTGCCGGCTGTCTATATAGACAGTGATCGTTTTGCCAACGATATTACTCTCGCGAATAATTTCAGCAGCCTGTATGATGGCTGTGACTTCGGCCTGAAAGACGCTGCAGTAGTCGTGAATTCTAAAGGAGTGGCTTATTCCTAGGGCTTTACAATAAACTCCGGCTCCCGTGCCAATGTCCATCTTAGAACCATCGGCATAGAATGCCAGCTCCTTTTTCATGCTCCTACGGTTCTTCCAGTACACTGTGTCAGGAATTCTTGTAGCGAATCTCCTTTCAAATAGTAAGAGTCTTGGTCGAAATGGGCCATTGACCTTCCATGCCATGCCTCAGTGCTCTACCAAGCTAAAAGTGGTGGATCCTTTCCACAGCACAGTAGGTCACATTGGTATAATTAGCTTAGGTATCCTATGTTAGCGTGGGACAGTTATTTACCCTCAAGGCACAGATACACTTAGACCTGAGACATGTAAGTCCATTATGATACCACTGAAGTATGCTCCCAAGTGGAACTTTCTGCGAAAGAGGATCTCGGCTTGAACCTGACTTCTTTTTCAGCTGAAGTTCTGAAAGGAGTCTCCTTCTACGTGGAACTTCCTTCGAATGGAAAGTTGTCTCTTCGTCATCCTGACAGCTCCCGTGAAAATCATTTCAGAAGATTCCAAACCATTTGACATGTCTACCAATGCGGAATGTCTCCCACCAGTACCCCCTTAAAATATGCAAATATCCAAACGTCTCTGTCAGCCGTCCTGCATCAGGTGAACGCCCTATTCCCCAGCAGTTTCTGTAATCAAATTGCATTTAAATCGCAGATAAAATAAAACAAACTTTCAAGGCTACTCTGTCGACTCTTTTAATTTCTATTTGCGGCAAGCCCCGAAATAATTGAAAAGTTTCCCTTCCACAAAAAAACAAAAAAAAACAAGACACACAAGCAAACTCAAACAAAAGTACTTTCAAGCGTTGCCATCCACTTGTGCACTGCAGTGCAATGTCCTTACAGGTGTCTGCACGCACCATAAATTTACGTACGGCACTGGCAGCACAACGACCCTTTTTAAAGTGAAAAAGATTTTTCAAAATTCAATTGGAAATCTAATTCTTGAAAGTACCCTGCAAGGGAAATCACGTTAGTGGAACACAGGGATTCCTTATCCTTTCGCAAATGTATACTCAGTCAACGGTGTAAGATGTTTTAATGAATGAATATCTTAAGTAAGTGACAGTGTTGGTTATGGACAAGTTTTATGCTTTTTTAAGGACGCGAATGGAAATTATTGCCTGGAAGTGAGTAGATAATTTTTGATGGGGGTAAAGATTAAGAAGTCAGGTTTTTGTGGTAAGTGGCAACAGGTTGAAGGACATGATGAGGTGGGGTTGACGTGAACTTTGTAAATGAAGTGGTGGACGATGAATTTGTGGATGGTGGTGGTGTATTTGGGTGGTCAGCGACTTGGAGGACTTTATTCGGTGTTTGTCGTCATAAAAATGGGTCTTCCTGTGCATAACATGCGAGTTAGAGCCTTTGATGGCCATAAGCTGAGCTCGCAGGACAAAGCTAATTCGTTTTAGGACGGGCTGGATATTTGTACCAAAATACAGACACACTTAGACCAGAATACGTCTTTTGTGATACCATGGATCGTTCCATTTTGACTACCCAGGGACTAAGAAAACCAATCGGAGCTTTGAACAAGGCGGACGATGCTCATGACGTCTAAGGACGCCAGTTCACTGAGGTCATTGATGAAAAGAGCGCTTAAGTGGAGGAGTCTTTTTTAGGACAAGGCGGGATAGGTGCATAGCAGCTGCAGGATGGTTTTCTCTTCTTCTTTGAACCTGCAGCTCTTACAGAAATCCTTAGAAAAAAAGCCTATCGGGACAACAATTACGTAGGTGATCTGTAATCGCTCTAGCAAAACTAAGCCGGTACTACGATTCGGATTCAGATTAGCCCTTTGCATACATATATGACACTTCGAGCCATTTTTCCGTCTGTTGCAAGTCCTGCTGAAAGCGTCCGACTTGAACAGACATTTCGCGGAGGGTATACTCAGGAGTTATTCAAAAAGTACAGTGACAGAGAAAGTGGATTGAATCCTCGCTAACTTCCTCATCTTTACATCCTCGATATATGTAGTTCTACCGCAGAGTATTACGTCCCGTGGTGACCCCCATCGGACAGAAGGGGATCTTCTATACTTTTGCACAAGCCTGTCGGTCTATGTTTTGTCAAAGTAAGGCAAAATCATTTGTTGTATGTCTCCCTTAACGCCTTGATCCCTGCTCCAAGCTTTACTGTGCAAGGCGGTATGTTTAGTGACGAGTCAATTTGCCAGACTCTAGCCCAGACTCCGAACCGCTTCTAGCCAATTCGTTGACCTTCTCGTTACATGGTATGCCTTCATGCTCAGGAACCCAACACCTTGTAACCTTGTGCTGTGTTCGGGAAGCGAATTGATTTGGTTATGCCCAGCAGATCAGAGAAGATACCTTAGCCTACGATCATGTTCATCTTCGATCCATCGATAGAGTTGGACTGTTAATTAGGTAGCTGACGGCTCTTCGATTCTTCCCTGCTTAGATATGTGAATGAGTAAGGTCGTGTGAAATCTTGGTACGGTTCCGTGTAGTCCGTACTAAGTGCATTACCTAGATATTTCTTCAAGATCATAGGACGTCTGATTCACTTATTCTTAGGGCACTGATTGCTGCTGAGACTTGTAGAAAAATCTGCAGCGAGAGCAGGTTGAGAATGACCCCCAGTCCAGCTGTGCTAAGAGTTCTCTGGTAGCACCAATGTACGCCAGACTATGTACCTTCATAATAGCTGCTAATTTGGTAGTTTTGCTGCTGGCCTACCATCAAACGAGGCCAGGCGTCTAGGTTAGGTTACGTTGTCGTGGCAGGCTGCAGTACGCAACCTAACTAACCCAGGTTCAGCAACTCGAGAGAGCTACCCGTTGAACCAAGAGAAGCTAGTAATGAGGGCTGCTTGCATTAGCTAGTTGGCCAAGATTTTTGAAGAAGTAGGCTCATAATTACAGTTTCCTACGAGAAACAGTTTCCACAGAAGCCATTCGTGAAAAGGCTCAGCCTGGTAGCGTGCCTACCGATAATGTAGTGTCCTGTAACGACACCTACTATGTAGAAAACGAGCTCCCTTTCCTGTCTAACAAGACAGTTGGAGCGTTTCTGATCCAGTTCGGGACAGATCTGTTTAATGATGAGGCACAAAGTTCCGTCTGCCCCTCTGCGATTGGTTGCTGATGTTGAGCTTGAGTAGCGATTTAACTGTAGATAGCTACAGCGAGATTCGGGTTGTTCCCCGCCTGGCGAGCTTGTCAGCCATGGAATTCCCTGGAATATCCCTTTGAACCGGAAACCAAAGGAGATGGTTATTGAGTTGTTTAGCCATCGCGTTAAGAGACAGGCGATAATTTGAGGCAGTTCGTGAGTTAAGGATGACGGATCTCAGAAGCTCAATCGTGGCTTAGCTGTCGATAAAAATTGATGATATCCTGCTAAGATATTGCATCGTACTTTATCCACGACAAGTCGCCCATTCTTGCCATGATTTCCACCTGGAAGACGTTTCAGTGATTATGGAGGTGGGAGGAGATTTTTATGTCAAGAAGACCCTGGTTCTGTTTTAGCTCTATTTGGGAAGAAACACATGGATTCCCAAGAACCCTTTGCCAGTTTGGAGGATAATCGCGTTTGAAAGCGTTTGTCAAGCAGAAGTTGTGGAAGAGTTTAGGAAGGAATTCAAGATCGTTGAGAATAGAGGAGTGTCCCGTAGGTACCGCCACCTGTTTACTGTAGATACATATTAAAAGGTAGGGTTAAGGGTTAAGTGGAACAGCATTGTTAGAACAGCCATTGGAGAGGTTCTTAGAGCTCTGCTTATGCCTATGCAAAGCGACCTCTGCACTCGGCTCAGAGGGTTGCGGTGAACGGTTTTCTCCAAGGACGTTCACTAGACGATCACACCATACGTTATTATAGGCCTGACGGTAGATGCATATAGCCATCTACATAGTTCCGATCGCTCTCTTGCAGAACTGTAGTGGCCTTGTTAACGCATTCTAGGACGTTGGGTTCCCAGGATGATGGTTAAATATTTGACTTTACCTGCAAGTGGCAGGCAGACGCCACAAAGTTTTCGGGGATCAAAATTCGAAATTTTATATTTCTTTGTGAAGAGGACTGTTTTTCGAGGGTTAACGTCTAAACCACAGCCTCTGGTCTATTTGGAGAGCTTAGAAAGAGCATTCCGCAGAATGTCTCTATGCGTTTTGAGGTGTTTATCCGATGTCAACCGTATAGGCAACCCTATACCATTCCCTTTTCAGGATTAAAAGCAGTTCTTTCACCACTAGCATTCAAAGAAGGGAAGAGAGTATCCCACCCTGCGGAGTTCCCCTACTTACGAACATCCGTCATAAGTCGTTGATCGCCCTACTGGTCAGCACCCGGTTGATCAGACCGCCAATCGTCGCTTTTAATGGCCCTAGGCCCACCTTCAATGGAGCACATAGTTGAAAACTTGAATTTTTTCAAGCCCTGGTCCAAGAAAGCAAGGTAAATTGCCCTCCTCCTCCCCAATTCGCCGCTGTTTCGCTGCATTTCACATTTCAAAAAAGTTGCTTGCCTCTGCCCGCTTTTTTTTAAATATGCCAAGCATGTCTACGCTCACGATAATTGCCCACGAAAGCATTTCGATTTTTTTTCCTTACCATTTCCAAGAACAGCATAAATATTCAAATTAAATTAATTTTGAATACCATGCCAATTCCATCCCACAAAGAACAACCTCAGGGATAGGAAATTGAAAACAAGAAAATCAAATCAAGACACGCAATTAAATAAAATCCACTTCGCCCATTGATCTCACATTTACGCTACTTATAAATAATTGAAAAAAAAATCTAAAAAAAATCCGAGATAAATAGCAACGAAAAAATTTTCAAATGAAATCCTTAAGATACAAATCTATCGTGCGCCCCCCACCCTCCTCGGCGCGAGCCATTAAAGTTGACTGTGGTGTCGTTTATGCTCATGTTCGTGTCCATGTGGACCATTGTGTCACTTGTCATGTCCCCGAAATGTGGAAAAAGATGCGAATGTTGGACACCACCGCTCTCGTCTCGACGACTACGACGACGACGGCAACGTTGATAGGATGAACCATCACCCTTGCTACCGCACAACATCCTCGCCGGCGACAGACAAACGAATGCCGGGTAACGAATAAATTATCTTAATGGACAAGCTATGCGTCCATTAATTCACTCGGAACGTGCATTCTGTGAATTTTTTTTTTCCCCTCCACTGGGTGGCGTAAATCTCATTTTCGTGCGGCGCTAAGAACTTTTTCTTTTTAAAAAACGCAAAAACGCAAAAAGGCGAAAACGCGGGACAGGGAGACGGGGCATCACTAACAAAACCAACATTAGACGGGAACGTTTTTATTTCGTTTTGTTGTGGTTTTTAAATAACAAAATGGGAGCAGGGAACGGATGTGGAGGAAGGTGCTTTTTTTGGGACGACCATGACAACTTTCGAAAACAAAAATTGTGGGAATCCTCTTTGCCGTTGAGAACACTTGTCAAATAGGACCAGGCATCCATGCGACAAGCCCCTAACCAGCTGCCTCCACACAAGGCTTATATGCGCCACCCAAGGCGAAGTTTCCTTCCACTTCAATGTCCACGTCCATGTTCACGTCCACATTTATGTCTACGACAATGTCTGTGTGGTAGAATGAGGTACAAATTCCAGACCGTGCCAAATGGGCCAATGGGGCTCTGGCACGGGACCCTAGAAGTCTGATCTGGTACACTGATGGATCGAAAGTGGAATCTGGAGTTGGAGCTGGTGTCTTTGGACCCAACACCAAACTGTCGATACCCACGGGAAGACGTCCCTCGGTATTCCAAGCAGAAGTACATGCCATTGAGATCTGCGCCGACTTAATATCCAGAAAAGGTATTAAAGGCGCCAGAATTCTTATCCTTTCGGATAGTCAAGCAGCATTACAAGCACTGTCTTCCAACATGATGGACTCTATGACAGTTAAATGCTGCCACGATGCCTTACAGGCCCTAGCCAGATACAACAAGGTCAAACTTGGATGGGTACCTGGTCACCAGGGTATTGCAGGCAACGAATCGGCGGATGATCTAGCACGGGCTGGATCAGAATCCGTGTTCTTAGGACCAGAATCGTTTTGCAGAGTCAACTGGGCTTCTGCCTTAGGACAATTAAACGACTGGGAACATCAACTTGGTCTAAACCATTGGGAAAATGTCCCTGATCTGAGACAATCCAAACGTTACTCCTACAAGGAAATCCTTAACCTAGATAAGGTAAGCATTAGGAAACTAGCGAGCTTCCTAACTGGCCACTGCGGCCTGAGATACCACCTTAGCAAAATGGATATGTGCCAGGACAAGGATTGTCGATTCTGCCTCGAGGAAGATGAGACATCCGAACACATTCTTTGCGAATGCCCGGCATTACATTGGTTAAGGATACGTACTCTCCACAGGGAGATACTTACTTCAGTGGAACTCAAGGGATCCGCTACCAAGGATGTACTTGCCTTCATAACGGAGGTAGTACGTCTTTTGGATTAACTCCAACCCCTCGATACAATAGATCTTTTAAGTCGCAGTGTCGATGCCATGCGGGCAGAGGTTGTACAAGAGGAAAAAAAAAAATAAAAATTTTCTGTGTCTGGGTCGTTGTGCACGATCTATTGGCGCACCCGATCCTGATAAGAGAAAACCGTCCTACGCACTAAACCACGCCCACTAACATCCGCATTTTTGGCAGAAGCAGCATTCCGGTCTAGGGAATCCCCGCAGCTGGCCCGTGCAAATATGGGCTGCGCAGGTATCCAAAACGACCATAACACCATACCTGATAATTCGGGCTCTGTTGTCCCTTATTTAGAGCTCGACGTTAAGTGTAAAACCAGGATTCCTAGTAGAAGGGCCGGGGGATCAGGAGAAATTTTAAATGAGTCGGCGATAGAAGATGGATCCAAGACAGCGTTTGGTACAGGTGCGGGAGTCTTCTCGAGCGCCCCGGACATTTACATCGCCACACAATAGCCGAAGCCCTGTGGTGTATTTCAGGAAGAAATAAATGCTGAGTTCCAGACCACAGTATTCCGGGCAATTGCAAGGAGGACGAGCTAGCTGAGGAGGGCGTAGAGCGTACCGCTAGCCCTATGTAATCGAAAAAGTTCGACCTAAACACTGCATCCATCAGTATGGCAAACAGTAGATGGAACAATATCAACACGTCCCTACCATCTAAATGAATCCTGGATTTCAAGAAAACTAGGAGATAAATCTCCGTTTTTTTTTTTTTGTCGGGGCGGGCACACCCTACTGGAGCACTCAGACTCAAATACTGGTCCATTGTACTACCAGGTAGAGAACCCCATTTTAATTTACAGTTTTCTCGTTTTTTGTAGAAAGTCGAAAAGGAGCTTCAGTGATGAGGAGCTTACATCATCAGCACTCACCACATCAGCACCGAAAATCCGCCACCTGATCCGAGCAAATGCAAGACAATCACATAGGAAATGTTCCGCTGTGTCGTCGCCTTCTCCACAGGCCTCGCAGATAGGGGTATCACTCAAACCTAGCACACTAAGGTGTTTGGCAAAGGTGTAGTGGCCCTACAGTCCTTCCTGTTAAGGGATAGCAAGAAAACCGCCGATTTCCTACAGACGTCAGGGACCATTCTGCCTACTATAGCTCTCCAGGATAGCTATGCCACCTTCGATTGTGCTTATTAAAATCCCAGTCGTCGATGGAAGCCCTGACCAAGGACGCTGGCAGACCTAACGTGGGTTCAGGTCCTGAGAAAGCCTCTTCTGAACCTTGCTTATCAAGCTCATCGGAGATATCATTCCCTGTTATCCCGTTGTGTCCTGCGACCCAGACGAGATTCGATGAGTTCAGCCTTCCGACCGAATTCAAGAAGGTTTTGCACTCACGAACTATTTTGGAGAAGGTTAAAGGGTTAAAGGTTGTATGCAGATAGTTCGCCCCTTCCACCTGTTTCTCACAATATAGTCCGCACCCATTAGGATGGCATACACCTCTGCCTGAAAGACAGATGCATGCCTTCCCAATGAGTAATGAAGTCTAATGTTGTCGCATTCCACGAAAATACCAGCGCCAGACCCCTGTCCAGTTTTCGAGCCGTCCGTAAAAATGAGACTACATTCCTTTCCTGGTCCAGACTCTGGCCAAAACCAGTCCTGAACATGAGGGAAGTCGTCTTCAAATTTGCATCGCAGCCGTAATTCTGGAGTCATTGCACCAGATGGCATGTCCACTAGACAGGGGTCATTGGACAGCCGCCGCGCAAGGTCAAGGAGGCTGGATGCTCGCTTCAACGATTTCTGTAGGATCTTTAGAGACGAAGAAGAGGAAGAAACTATGATCCACCTTCAGGGCACTTGTCCTACCCTATCGAGTCTGAGAAGAAAAAGCCTTGTGAACACCTCTTCGAAGGTCTTAGTGATTTAGCCAGACTCGACTTAAACAAGATCAAAAATGTTGCGTCTGGTGAAATTGGTTTGATGCCTGAACGGCGGATCACCTTACGGCATAGGTTCATACCGGCCTTTTGTCCCGTACCGGAATTTGCATATAGGATCCCGGTGCTGGTATTCTGGTTCACAATGGACCTTCCTTCTGGTCTTAGGTGCTTCTCTGCACTTAGCGGGAACGTCCACTCAGTCCAACCCAACCCTGCATCCACATCAGCCAGCCTCCCCGCGGTACTTCTTCACAGCTTAGGCGTTCAATTCTCCCGAGTTCGATCTGGATGGTGGGTCCAATTGGTGTCCGGGAACTGCCAGTTCCTGTTTTGAAGCGTGGACAGCGGAATATGACGTGCTGTGCGTCTGAATACTAGTTTGGGCAGCATGGATAAGCTAGTGATGTATCGTGTTCACGTCTATGCAGAAACTGTATCCACTTTGACTAGTTAGGAACGGTGAGGCATTGTAGTTCACCTCTACAACTGGTGATGGACATGGACATCGAAATGGGTGTGGATATGGATGTGAAAATGTACATGGGCATGGATGAGGATGGGACATGTACATGGGCGTGGACATCGACATTGATGTGTGGATATTGATTTGAGACTTAAGACACCTCGAAGCAGAGTTATATCGCTCTAGTCGGTTCAGTAAGCTATTCTAAGCATCCTCCTCGATTTCAGAGACGATCATTAGTTTTTTCCTTGAAAGGATGTTGTCTGCAGTTTCGTTTGCCAGTACTAAATCCGCGCAAGGGAAATTCTTGCTTGAGGAGCTTAGGTTAGGATAGGTTTGTGGGTTGGACGAAGAAGGAAGATAAACCACTTCGCCATACTTTGGGTTTGCTACCTACTGCACTGTAGGTAGTCCTGTGGATTTGACAAAGTTTAGGATATCGTTCAGTCATTTGTCTGCTTCCTCGATGTTCTCGGAAGAAGTGCCTACCGAGGAATTTGTTTCTTAGATTGTAGAGACCTTGGCATAGAAAGTGGGTGAAATCCTCATTTACCTCCTCGTCCCCGCAGCCTCTACAAAGGTCCTCTTCCGTGAACCGTAATTCTTTTAAATGGAACCGCAGAGTGTTATGTCCCGTGATCACTTCTATGAGGGTATATCCGACCGTGATAACCGTTCGAACGTTTTCATGATGTAGGAGGTAAGGTTTATTGATCTAAAGTCCTTTGGGGGAATTGGGCCTTGCTTTGCCAACCTTTGGTATAAAAACCACTTTAACCTCTCTCCATGCTCTTGGTGTATGTCCTCATATGAGACTATTCGTGCAGAGTTCTTTAAGTATTGGAGTAGTTCTGGGTATGGTCTCTGGATCGGAAGGAGATTTCAGATTTGAAGGGCGAAAATGATCTGATGGCCTACTCTAGCTTGCTAGCTTCGTTTCTTTGGTTCCCTAAGTTAAACTCTGACTTAATAAAGGCCGTCCATAGAGCAACTGCCAACAATCATTCGTTGGTCCTTTACGAGTGATTGGGAAAGGGATCCCGGAAACAGTTCAAAGACTGCACTTATACAGAATGGAGCCTTACTTGCGTCACTTTTGACAGAGAGATGCATGGAAGGAAGGCCGAGTTAGACTCCCATGGCAGTAGTAGAAGTTCTTCCTTTCACTTTTGAAAATGCACAAAAAGTTGACTCCCGGAGACGTAGGTTCTAGGTTCTCTTCCTCAAAATAGACGCCTTATGCGTTGGATGCTATCTACGCATGCACGTGTATATCCAGTATATTTCTCAAGGAGATTCTCAAGGATTCTGAGAGATTCTTTTACCAACAGCAGGTACATTCTAGTGCCCCAAAGCGTAGCAAAGTCGCACAGGAACTGCTTATTTAGCAAGTGAAACTCGAAAGCTCTCAGCAGGACACTCATATCGACTACAAAGTCAACGTAGTTCGCTCATAGTTAAGCGACCAGAGCCCGGATTTCGGTAATGAATTCCCACAATTTTGACGCATTATGGAGGCACGCAGTTTTCCCTGATTAAATGGCGACTATGACAGGTCACAATCATCACAGAATGATACCAAGTTGAGGGGAGGCAATTGAAAAATCCTGTGGGAATTTAACTCAGTTGTTTAATGTTTCACAAGATACCCTTCAATCCTAATTTCTTTATTTGATTTTGAGCAGCAGTCGTATGTCATTTCCCCCTCTCATCGCCTTACTCATCCATGTCCTTGTGACTTCTTGTTTACTGACAGGGTTTACTATTTAGTTTCCGTCAAGCCCTCATCCTTTTTATCCGGTGTTCATCGTTTTCCTGGCTACTTTTACACTCAACTCAAGCCTGATGAAATCATTTACGCCCCACAAATAGGAAAACGAAAGCAAGGATCCCTTCAGTTGCTATACAGATACCGCCATACCACCAGGTAGCTACACGAAAGTATAGATAAATAAATACCGACTTCCGTCAGAGGTTAAGGAACTTTCACAACCTAATTACGACAGGTACTTGCTTACACACCGATGCACGAGTATGTATCTCATTGTGCGTAAGGCAGTAAACAATAACACGTTTCCCTACGGTAAGCCTATTAAACAAGTCATTGAACCCATAGCGTTAATTTCCAATAAATTAGACGCAATTTATATACTTCCACGCTGCCATGAATCACAGATAGGAAAATAATTCAACCAGCGAACAGTCGTATCTTGTTGTTCAAATATCTGCGAGTATCTGTATGTCACTGGGAAAAGCAAATATCTCACTACTTCGCCCAATTTAATGTGCGTTTAATTAAATATTTAACGGATTGCTGTACACGCAAGTGTCACACTGAATCGCCTCCACAGGAAATGATTAATGTCGGACTGTGCGGTGGAATTTATTGTTAGATGGCCAACAAGAGGGAAATTAAAAAATATTTCAAATTCCTTCGCTGGCAGCTGAATAGTTTTACACCCCATCCACCCCCACGCAAAGTTGGATGCATTCATTCGAATCCATAGGGGATTACAGCTCTACCACATCTGTCCGTCCGTTAAAGGTGGCATATCTGCATTACTGCTTAGGACTCATGAGTTCTACGCTTGCGATACTTGTGTATCTAAACCTATTCAAGTCGATGGTGCATCATGCAAAAGTTTAGATGGGGTATTGTACCGTGATTTATTTTTATTTCAACGGTGAAAAGCAAGCCAGGTGAGCATGACACGGGCCACACTCACTTTTTTGATTGACGCAGATGGACTGCAGTTGGCCTCTAACCAAATCGGCGAAAGTGATTTAATTTCACTAGAATTATACGACAGCTGCATCCATTATGTCGACAAGAGATGCCAGAGTACATGCCTTAAAGTCGCTTGATAATTTCGATTCAAATGTAAAATTAAAACTTAGGTCACGCTTTGGAGAGTTGTCGTAGTCTCTGCTTCTAACCTTTGGATTGCTCAGATTGTATCTGTAATCTAAATTCGTTTGAGGTAGTCTTATACATGTGAGGCTGTGCCAACTGATAAGAGAAACGACGAAAGCGAAAGACATCAATTAATTGGAAAAGAAAACTTGGCACACTCATGGAGAGATATCGCAGTTTTCAAGTAAAATCTAATGGCGTTCGGAATTGAAAGATTGGGTATCGGATAATGCTCGTAGTGGTTGTACTTTTCTACGCCAATGGTTTTAAGGATCTTCTTCTTCTTCTCTTATGTTTGTAGCCTTCGAATTGTATACGAGTAGCGCGTACAAGTACATCTAATGCTGAATAGTTCTCCCATTTTTATTGCCTTGCTGCTGAGCAATTAGGTTAGGGATGGGATTAGGTTAGTTTGTGGATCTGAGTATCCGTGTGCAGGATTCTTGGCTGTCGCTCAGGAGTGATAGCTTATTCTGCTACTGAGCAATCCAATTGAACTTGAACCGTCATAGCCATACATAGGTCTTCTATGCGCGTGGCAGTAGCAACTAAGTCGGTCACGTTCCAGCTTTTCGGCGACCGGTTTGTCTATGCGTAAGCCTCCGCATAACGTGTGTTCGTCATTTTGTCTAGCTTTGTAACTTCGACTGACATCCGTAACATTTTGATCCTGCCGCATTCATTCGACACAGGTTCCTTGGTCGTTAACAATGGAGCCTAAATATTTTTCACATTTAGGGAGAACTATGCCACCCAATGTGATATCAGGAGAAGGACGTGTGGGATCGGAAAAGCGCTGCAAAAATTCGGTTTTTCGCGCCACTGATTCTTAGTCCATTATCTTCCTTGAAGATAGCCATTTAGGGAGAACTATGCCACCCAATGTGATATCAGGAGAAGGACGTGTGGGATCGGAAAAGCGCTGCAAAAATTCGGTTTTTCGTGCCACTGATTCTTAGTCCTTTTTCTTCCCTGAAGATAGCCTTTGAAGATCTACGTTATCATCACTCACGATGGCGCTGTCGTCCCCAAAGAGGAGCCAGGCTGTCCCGGGTTCTTCTGCGTGATGTTTCAAAAGAAAGTCTTGATCTGTGTTATATAGTAGGGGACCTAAATAGCTTCCCTGGTGGACGCCAACTTTTACTTCCCATATGTCCGATGAACAATTGACGTTTGCTGTTCCTCCGTCATACATGTCTTGGATTCATTGTTACGTAAGTCTGCGGCACTTTCTGGGTTTTTAATGCTGTCCATCTCGGGGTACTATAACAAAGGCCATTTTAAGATCTATGTATGAACCTAGGGTGTAGATCTTTCTCAGCATCCCGATCTGCATTCAATAGAGCCACATTTGTAGTCGGGTGTCCAATACCCGGTCGTGTGCAACATAAGTTTTACTGAACGGTATTTTTTGGAGTTTCCGCGTGATATCCTGCCTCCTCGCATTAATTTATTATAAGGAACGGTGAGCCTTTTAAGCCCCATGACATCCCTTATGAGACCTTCTGCCATAGATGCAAAAATACTGAAAGGAAAGGATCTCTTTTCCACCTTTTCTGCAGATGTCTGGCCCTAGCAAAAACCAGACAACGTGCTCTAGGAGAACCCTTCCCTGGCGATCTGAGAGAGATACACGTCTGACAAAAGGATTGGAGCCCTCATCCCCTGCCTCAACTCGACAGGCTTCAAGGTTACATGAGTTGTGGCATCGAAATGACGCAAAATCGCTTCAATTTGGGTCTTTTTTGAATCATCACCTCCACTCATATACCTAGCTATTGATAGAGCGCATTTTGAACGACCAATTTTGAGTCACTTTTTCCAGGTTTCAGTGGATTGCAAATGTTGGCTGTTAAAGGGCCATCTGTTCTTGGTTTGTTAACCACGTGTCAGATTCCACGATCTTGGACGTCAATTAAAAAATTCATTTTTCGAAATCAACTACGATTTCAATAAGTCAATGGTTTCCGTCGCCGTATGGTTCGTAGAGGCGTCATGTTGAAATCACGTGTCCTTTAGATCCATTAGCTTCGAACTTGAAAGGAAATAATCAGTTATCATCGTTATATCAGGGTTGAGATACGATCGCTAGATCTTCACTGACTGTAACGCGACTCATAGCCTTATTTTTGAAAGGATCCGCTGATGCAACTAGTGTTGAAACCTCGCCAAACGGTTAATTTTTCTGGACCTAATAGTGTCTGTAGGGCCTCTTTTGAATTGGTTTCCTTTTTTTTTTTATGCGCTGGAGGGGTGAAAGCCTTTATGGATACTCAGTAGCCCGTGCTTCGAGTTATGCCAGACTCCGTACTTCTGCATGTTTACGTGGTTAAAACACGCCCCTCCCAACCCTGTCCTGTGATTCTCCCTACGGTACTACCGGTCAAGGCATTCCTTCGTAGGAGCAGGTTTTGACATCATGTCTTCTCCTTCTTATGATCCAGGGCTGGATTTTTCCTCACAATGACCACATAATGGGTCGTCTGCGATGTTGTACTTGTAGAGGAATTCCCGGAAGCTTCCATGTCCCGTTAAAAATTGGATAAAGGTAAAAGTTTACTTCACCGTTTTTTCTTGTGGTCCACTCCTCTATGTTCGGCAGCAGTTTGTATGTCCACCGGCCGTTTTCTGATGTGTTCCATGGCCGTTGCGCTTCTATTTCGACAGCTGCTCTGATGGCTCTTCTCTCTCGGTTTTCGTCATTGTATATTGATGCTGCTACTTTGACCTCTAGCTCAATGGGCATTCGCGCTGCTGTCACCCTTATTGCATCCCCCGATACCGTTCTATATGCGCAGCATACTCTGATCGATGCTCTTCTATGCACAGAGTTCATACTTCTCATGCACGAGTTTATGGCTGTTGCCGGTGCCCATATAGGGGCTGTGTACATGAGGATTGACTTTCTTATTGACTGCCTGGGTCCTCCAATATTTGGCATCAGCCTGGATATTGCGGCAACAGCCCGATTAGCCTTCACGCTTGTGTAGGTTAGATGGTCTCTAAGGTTGAGCCTATGGTCAAGCAGTACCCCTAGGTACTTTATGTAGGGCTTTGACTCAATAGTGTGTTCTCCTACCTGTAATGAAGACAGCCTCCGTTTTGTGGTCCGCTAATTCCAAACCTGTTGAGCGAAGCCATATCTTCACACCTTTGATGGTATTGTTGCAGTTTTGGGTCACCTACTCTAGGGTTTTAGCCACAACCACATAATATTCCACTGAGCTGGGTCTAGCACTGATCCCTGTGGGACTCCTGCGGTGATTTTGTATCTCTTCGGTCCTTCGTCCGTATCGTAGAAGAGGGTTCGAACTCGAATATTCCGCTGAAGGTTAGCGTTGACGTTCACGTATTGCCGAAAAGAACCGTCCCATAAAATCCGTCGCATACCTACATTGACAGATGACAGCCGATGACAGTTTCTCAATGCTCTCTCCATATCTCAGTGCTTCCACCAATGAATGTGTTTACTCTCAATTTGTGAATGCGTGAACTGTCAACGCATCAACGGACTAAAAAAGTAGAAAGTGAACCTACTTTGTCCGTCGAAGTTTATACATCCGTTGGTTATGGGCCACCTTCCATAAGAATGCGTACATTCTATTTAGGTGTCAGTTAAAAACGACGCAACAACGGATCGACGGATTCTATGGGTCGGGGCCTTAATGTCTGAGCTGAATTTTGCGATAAAAAACGAGTCAACTTGTTCAGCGGTAGAATGACCCAAATGATGGTCTCGTGGCTTTAATTCTCCAACCAGCTGTTAGCGAGTGTAGGGCAAGATTTTGTACAAATTTTTCCACGTGGTCAAAGATCAGAAAACGTAGCTCAGTGGTTAGTGCGTTGGGCTACTGACCGGGTGGTCTGAATCTTGGTTTCCAAAAACCACTAAAAAGTTTTTCACGGTCCCACTTCTCGTGAATGTCTGGCAAACGTCTAAGAGTAATAACTGGAATCAGATATGGCTTAGACCATGTCCCTTCCCTTTGTGCAAAAATATAACACACACACCACGAATAGTCATGAAAAGCCAGGCCCTGGACCATGTACAGTCTGTTGCGTCAGATATTGGTATTTTTTAAGCTTAACTAAGTCAAAGTAGGAACCACTGATGTCACAGTTTCAAATCCCCCACCAAAGTGTCATTCTTTGAGGATGTGTTAGCTTCTCTACGACTAAGTGTGGATTTTCGAAATCCCACATCCTACAAATTTGCTTGCTGACTTAGCCTCCCGACCACAATCGACGTCGTTTTCCAACTCATTTAAAGCCAAACAGGAAACGGTAACGAACGGAAGGTCAGGTACGGCAAATTTTGCTTCAGCTCTTGAATGAGTTGGACTTTTTAACCCAATAATCCGAGGTCAGCAATGGGTTGAGTTTCTTGGGATTTCTCTTCGGGCAACAACAGCAATTCTTTTGTCTATCCGCACCGGACGGATACGCTTGTCACGTGGCTTATAAATTTTCTTAGATCTACCTCTGAAGGGGGTTCTATTCGACCAAAATTTCTTTTCAAATTAACGCGAACCGTCCCCTCACTTTCTTTCCTTCAGCATTCAATACTTAGTCCTTCCCTGTTGCCTGTGCTTCCACTCCATCTTGGTCCTAAGTAAACCACTTACATTTAAGAGAAAAAAAAAATTCTTCAAAAGAAAAAGTCGGTCCACTTTAAGACTGTCGCCATTCTCATTGTTTACCATGTCCTTACTCGAAATATAACAAATTCTACGATACTAAAGATACTACGAGCAATAGACCTTTTCAGGATTATCAAAAGGACATCGACTGTCATGTGCCTCCCTTAACAATGCACTCGTGAGAATGAATCCTATTTTGGTGGTGTGTGGGTAAGTGAGAGGTCAGTGTCCTTGTAGTAAATTTCACAAAAATCACTGCAAGTACTTCAAATCGCTCTCAACAGGTTGACAAAGATAAAATCACTCGATCGTCCAACAACCCTTCACCGACAACATCACCTCCATCAAGGTATCGCCTCCACTATCCGAGACTGTTTACGTTCAAAAGTACAATTAAAACTCGAAATTCGCCTTTAATTACCTGCACAACTAAGTATAGTTGTCGCCTCCCATCTGACCCTTTTTTGCGTTACAAATGCTCAATATCTCTCCCCAAATGGACCTCGTTAATCCTTTTGTCAAACACTACTCTTCCATTTATCATCTTGTCGTCGAAAACAAATTCAATTTAATGAAGGCTATTAGCACCTGGTGGACTCTGACCTTATCCATTCCTACCGCGCGCCGTTTTCATTGTAAGCATCGAATCTTACAGGGAGCAAGGACATCCTCGACTAAGAACCGTAAACAACAGTCCCTTTTAAAATAAAAAAAGAGAAGCAGTCGACGGGGTGGAAAAATGAAATTTCCATCATTAATTTGCGCTTTTTCACTGCTCCAATGCATCCTTCATCGTTTACGGTAGATACTTTTAAGGATTTTTTTTGGGTCAATAGAAACTTTTTTCTGATCTCCGAAGGCAAAGCACAACAATGGATCAAAAATCACGGCGATGCTCTCTGCGCCTTGCACTTTGGGAGGGAGGCTCCCATTTTTTTTTTTTTTTGGAACTGAGTCGCATTGACCTCGAACAGTACGACACGTGAATCCTTGTGACAATGACCTAAAAAAAAGGGTTACGAACTATTACAAACCCCAAGAGTGTGATGCAAATCTCTTTTTTCTGTCGACATATAGTCTGTCTGATGTACGGGTACATATGGGCCATAGGCCACCCTCTTACAGCAGGGTTAATGGATTGAGGCACAATGGAGGTACAAGTCATGTTCAGCTCTTTCCCTTAAGTTAAATTGAAAATCTCAATTAAGTGTCATAGGATTTTCTGGCCAAAGTTAGAAGTCAATTGACTGAGGGGATGAGGGTTGAAAAACTTTTCAAATGTAAGTCGATTAAAACATTCAGTGAAAGTTGTTTTGTAGATTTCAAAATTATTTGAATTTTGTTGAGATTAAAATGCATAAGGAGAAAAAAAAGAGTCCTTCACTGTGGAGCAGGATATTCGAATTTTAAAATTTTTTTTTTATTATTAAACTTCGACAATTGGGTTAGCGGATTGAAAGAGAGATGTTTTTAAATTTTTTTTTTTAATTTTCAAAATATCCTGAATGCTAATTGTGCCGCCAGGAAGAGTGTAATTTCAATTATTAGAAAAACAGGATCCATGGAGCGTGACTAGGGTTTTAAGGCAAACTCTTGTGATTTTTGGGACGAAGAGTGAAGTTATTAGACGAGAACGATTACTTTTAACGCCAGCTGTGAGTTTTTAGGTTGATTGGAAACTGGCCGTTGGAGAACTCCTTGGAAATTATAGAAATGGAAGTGTTATGGGCACAAAATACCGGAACTGAACTTTGTAGATTGGGAAATGCCAAGTGGCAAACGAGAAACATTTTTGGTGGTCTATTTTCCGTACTCCATCAATTACTTACCTAACGTGGCGCTACGGTCCGGAGTGGACTTGGATCTCTACTCCTTAAAGTATGTACATAAATTAATTTAGAAAGTTCACCATTCAAGAGGAGTATTCCAAGTTCAAATAAACGTAGGACTGATGGTTGGATGTTGTAGAAATAGAGTAGACTCTCAACGAGGCGATATCCAGTGTTGTAACTGATTCTACACATCAGTTGAGCTTATTTGACGCCCATTGGATACTGGTTGCTGACCACCCAGACTTAACTTGCTGAACTTATAAGCACGAGTGTTGACCAGAAGATAAAAATAGGAGCACGGCGAATGAACCCTCTAACTGGAATCGACGGTGGCATGATAAACTTTCGGCTCCTTCGACATATTTGGAGCTTAGGCCGATAAGGATCTCCAAGAATTAGTTGGATTCTTAGAGATGAGCTGGTGCCGGTTGAACCTTATAGGGACCAACGGCTGCACTCACACTCCCGAAGTTGAGTACCGACATGGGTTTAACAGACCCCTCGCCCTAGGTGTTCCTAGAATGTAACTCGTCCTCTAGGTAAGAGGTTGTGCCGCCAGAGTAACTGCACAACCACAGAAAAAAACAGAAACGAAGGAAGAAGAAACCTCGGATACGGACAAATCTACTAATGACAAGCCATGCGAACGAAGCAAGGACAACGAACTTCGAACTTCGTGGAATGTTAGGTCCCTTAATAGACAACGTGCAGTCGAAGAATTAGCGGAGCTCTAGACTGCTCCAAGAAATGCGATAGATGGGCCGGGCAAAAAGAGGATGAAAATTGCGATGGCGATTGCTATCAGCAACAAAACCAGCGCCTATTTGGATGTGGATTCGTTGTTGGAGGCAGGCTCTGTCAAGAAGTCCTAAGTTTCAAATATGTGGACAAGTGCCTCACGACAATTCGCATCAAGGCTAAATACGCCAACATTAGGCTTATATGCGACAATGTCCCCACAGAGGAGAGGTACGACGATACCAAGGGCGAGTGCTACGAGCTCCCGAACGAAATATACGAGCAGCACCCTAGCTATAACATTAAAATCTCCTGTGACGTGCTGAGTTTCACTCGATCAACGCATGCAAGAGGCATACAAAGTGGTGCTGGATAGGAGCACTAGATCAGCCCGCGAGCTCTACGAGCAGAAGAGGAGAGGCAAACACCGGCTTCGCAAAAAGACCATGAGAAGCGCGCAGTCGAGGAAGTAGAGAGATGCTACTGAAGGAATGAAAAGAATAAGACAACGTTACAAAACCTGAACCGAGGACGACCAAGAGAAGATCACAGTGGAATGAAAGGACCATTTCTCTAGACTGTTTAACGGCGATGACGAATCGAGGCCCGCTGTCATGCAGAATGAATCATTTAACTTGGACGATGTAGAACCAGCGATTCCGTCCAATTCCAACCTGGACGAAGTGAAGATAGCCATATCTAAACTTCAGTCCAATAAAGCTGGTGGAGCTGACGAACTAGCTGTTGAGCTTTTTAAAGCGGCATGGGATGACTTTGCTAGGATAATGCACCAATTCATCTGTAAATTACGGTCGGATGAGCGGGCATACGATCTGGTCGGGCAAGGCTCAGCTCTTAGCGGTTCGCTACCAGAATGAGTCAATGTTCCGCTAGGAGTCGTTAAGGCTAACATTCACAATCATTTCCTAGAGCTGGCCACCCTAGGTTGGAACACGCTTTCTAGCTGCGCTATATCAAGAAAGACATGGCCCAGCTAGTGCAAACCTAAAACAAATGAGCAACTAAGCAGATCAAGACCGGATATTGCCAGAATTGTAGCGTTAGCACGGGCCACTGACCGGTAGGAGACCATGCAGCCAAGCTTGGCATCCCACACAACACCTTCTGCCGCAGCTACAGAGATGCTAACGAAAAAGGATCTCTTCTTCACTTTCTTTGCAGGTGTCCGGCCCTGGCGAGAACCCGACAACGTAAACGCCTCAACCATAAACAACTCCTTTTACAACCAGGTTACATGAGTTTTGTGGTATCAAAACGGCGCATTATAGGGCTAAATGTGTTCCTATCTAAAGAAACAGCCACAACACAGGACGAAAGTACGACCTATGCATGGAACCTCAGCATTGTTTGCCTGATCCTCAAAACAAGGGACCATCTGAACTTCGCCAACTACAGAGGCATCAGTCTTCAAATATTCACACTACAGCAGGAGCTTCAAATGGATGCTCACCAAGTTTTCATCCATTTCAAGGCCGCGCATGACAGCATTTATAGAGTTGAGCTTTACAGAGCAATGTTTAGCTTCAGCATTCCTGCCAAACTCGTCCGGTTGTGCAGGGTGACTTTGGAGAATCCAAGCTGCTCAATCAAGGCCGGTAAAGAACTCACCGAGACCTTTGATGTCAAAAAAGGATTTAGGTAAGGTGATGCGCCTTCGGTAGAACGCAGCATGATCTCAGTGGCGTATTCGTGAGTATTTAGTTGGAGCCGGCGAAGACGGGTTAACGGTCAATGAGGGCAAGACCAAGTATATCTCGGACAGAACGTCAAATCGTCTGCGTATTCCTGTAGTTGAACGGATTTGTTGGAGATACTGGGTACTGGGTACAACATCGCAACCTTCTCGTGGTGGTCGATGGAAGCAAAAGCCCTCAGAAGGAGTACGTGCGGCGGAAAAATTGCCTAAGGGAATCAGCGGTGGTATGTGCGGACTTAACTTTGTAGAGCTACTCTGACATAATCAGAGCTCAGGTCAGTGGCTGAGTTGTGTATGTCCGTTTTTTTTATAGTTTCCGTCAGTGGATGTGGAATCTTCATAGATTCCAGTAGCCCGCACTACTGGCATTCACGATTCGCGGGTTATTCTCCTGTTCCTACGTACTAAACCACACCTCTGCACTCATCAATCACTCTCCCTGCCGTCAAGTGTTACTTCGCGGGACTGGCTAACAATTATGCTCCTGTCTCCGAGGCTCCTCTTGGGCTCTTCATAGGGCTCTTCGCAGCTCGAAGGAGTAGATCTCTATCCCCTCGCCCTCCGATCTCATCATGTGACTTATGAAATTCTCTCAACTTGCCATTTTTCCCCGTATTCTTTCTACGCCACCAAACCCTACCCCTAAACCCTCGCGGCACTGTTGCCAATCATTTTATCACGAGGTGGGGCTTCAGCCTTACATACTCGGCTCGTTCGTGTTGTCTTCTTGACCAAATCTTTGGAGGTAGGCCTTGAAACATCCACGACCAGTAGAAGTTCAGCTCTCCATGCTTCCTTTTGATCCAAGGGGGTATACTGGGAATCAATCTCTGCGTCCATCTTGCTTTATCAGAAAAGTCCCATCTCTCTTGCCATCCTTCGAGGATTGTTCTTGGTGGTTCTTCAGTGTTACTTAAACTGTTGACACCCTTGTCCTGCTGGCATAATATTTCCGTTCGGCTTTTTTAACGAGGACATATGCTGCGTCGTAGGAGGTTGTTCGAAAGGCGCGGCATGCTCTCAAGGCATTGGTTCTGAAAGCCGCTTCCGTCTTTCTTCTGTACGATTTCATCCTCACGGCACCTTTTCATATTTGGGAGCCGTGAAGCATCATTACTCTCATAATTAGTCTCCATAACTCGCCTGCTGCTGATGAGCACTACTTCGGTCTTTTCCTCTGCTAGTTTAAGGTCCATGTTTACTAACCAGTCCCATACCATCCCGATAGCTTCGTTACATACTCCAACTCTTTAAAAAAGTTGGTCACTAGAACGATCGCTATGCCGCCGGCGAAGCAAATTTTTTTCGAGGACCCCAGCAATCGAAGTCTGAGGACGTCATCGTAGTGGGCCCAGTACGGATCCTGTGACGATATACTGCCTCATAAAAATAGTCCGTCATTATTTTCTGCAGCTAGTCCGGTACTCTCTTGGCTCCAAGTTTCCGGTGGTGAGTTACATATGTACATAGGTCCGCGGAAAGAGTTCATGACGCATGAGCTATCAATGGGTCAACGAAAGCGTTCATATCCCTAAAATCTGTTACCGACATCGGTTTAACCGGCACCTCGTCCTGGGAGTTTTTCATTCATTGGAACTGGTGCTCCAGGTTGAGGCATATACCGTCGAGATAACATCCTTTCCACGTAAGAAAGAGTTCAGTTTAGTTATGAGAGGGATAGCGAACTCGGCTTGACACTGACATCTGTCAGATTGCAGCGCGTTAGTGTTGCCAGCCACCCTTTATTATGGCTTACAACTCAGCTACTTATTGGCTTTCAAAACACAAGTGCCGACTTAAATACCCCGTCCGACCATCTAGTATCTTTTCTTGGAGCAGACAAACAATATAAGACCCACTCCAGACCTGTTTCGTTAAAGCTTTCAATCGAATTTTTTTTTTCTTCTCCGCCTGTCACTTCCTAAGAATTCAAAAATTTATCATGAATCCAATTTTGTTTCTTCCATCATCCCCCATCGAAGTTTTTCTTTAGCTATCTGTCCATCTATGGCATCTTTTGGAACTTCTTCAAAATTAGTAATTAAAATGAATAAGAAAATTCCAAGGAAAGCATCCTTTCAAACGCATCGATACCAATTCCACTCTGTGCATATTGAAAACCTTCGTCAATTAAATTTTCGAAAATCCATGAATGAAATTCAGTCATATTGTGTGACGCGATGGTGGCAGCAGTGTGGGCGTTTAAGTGGGGTAGGTTCAGAACAACGTATCGTTTGGATTCAATTTTTTTTTTTTTTTTTAAAAAGGAAACGTTCCAGACGTTATTTAAGTTGGATGAGTTCGATAGCAGCAACCAAGAAACAATTAATTTGCCTAAGTGTAGTATGTCGTCGAGTCCTTTGATTTGTTTTTTTCCCCCAGATACTCCTGCATTCATTTAGCTTGCTTGGTGAATATGTCATCGGTATCTTTTTTAAAAGAAGAAAAGATTTCGACTTTGCAGATATTCTGTTCCCTTTGAGTTGATTTGATTTTTTTTTGTATTGCCGTTGTTGGTGTGTATTGATCTTAGCAAAGGCATCGCACTGAGTAGGAGAAGTCATCCTGAGCAGAGGAGTATATCGTGCAACAGTGGATCGATGGCAGTATCTACGATGAAGAGATTCAATCGATTGATAAGTGACATTCACTTAAACATTTTTTTACACATTTTTATTTTTATTTTTTATCTATTTTGTGTGGAAAAGTTCTCTACGGAGGACAAAGATCGGGGATGAATAAACCGAGGTGTTGTGCTGCGTTAGACCGAAGATGAAATGTATCTGGAATGTGGGTGGGTGGAATATGTAAATATTTGCCCGCAGAGGGTTGTTGTCTGTTTGTTGAACTTGATTTTTTAAAAGTGTAGCTTTAAGAAATTCTGAAATTTTAAATTTTTTGAACGGTAGTGTCATTTGCACTCTTTTTGGCGATTCGATAGATTTGAATTGGTTAAGCTGTACCTAGGGATAGTGAGTGGGCCCAATGTTCTAAATCCCCCAAGAACTAGGAGGGCGGCGCCAATGACATCTGTGAGCTCAAAGTGAGCACTATATCTGTACCTGCAACCCTCGCTTATTCCGTACTCAAGCATTTCCCTCTAAAAAAATGTCCAACATTAGCTGCATTCAAAATCATTGCTAGCTCTAGACTGCCGTTCGTCTCTTGTGGATATGGCTGAGCAGTTCGATATTCACCTGTGTTGGGTGCCGGGGCATAGAGACATTTCAGGGAATTGTAAGGCCGATGACCTCGCCAGAATAGGAACAACTATACCCATCTTGCCGGGCAAAGGCACCTTAGGTATTCCAATCGCTACTCGCAAGCTTCAACTTAAGCTGGATGCCGTCGAGAGTACAAATCTTAGGTGGGCAAGTGGAACAACGTGTCTAGCGACAAAACAGATTTGACGGATTTGACAGATTTCTCTCAAAAGACTGCATATCGGCACCACAATAGGTGTCATCACTGGACGCTGTCTAATAGGCAAGCATGCTACAAGACTAGGCGTCTTTGCGAACGACTTTTGTAGAAGCTGCAGGGATGAAGAAGAGGAGGAAACTATCCTTTACCTTCTTTTTTTCCCAGAAGGAAGCTTCACTTAGGAGCTCCCTATAACAACGATACAGGCGACCTGATGAATACCGACATTAAGAGCCTCCTAGGCTTCATAAAAATCTCAAATTGGTTTTAACGAGTAGGTAGAGAGAAACTTTCCGCCATGATCCACGTTGTATCAGAATGGACCTATCATTGGTCTAAGTGTGCCGGCGACTCGTAGCTGGCAGTCACTTCAACCTAACCTAACCTAACCTAGCTGCATTCAAGACAAAAACTGCTCTCGGAGTGATTAAGGTCCATAATTCGATAGGAAAGTAAGCTCAAATCGTCTTAGTTCTCGAGGTAAGAGGCGAAAGTAAATACAGCGTGAAAGACATCGAAATCCCAGACATGAAACAATAGAGGTGAAAGTATGCTGCCTTGATGTGCGCCACACTGGACAGCATAACTATTAAGCACCGTACTGTTGTGCACGTTGCGACGTCATTTTTTCAGTGATTTCTCCACTCCGACACGCTCTCCTAATGGGATATCCAAAGATTGTTTCAAAATCGATAAAAAGCGGACTGACTAAGGGGCCTGAACTTGACACATTGCAGAATCCTGAACGAAATGCTTGTTCGTCGTCAAGAATCACATTTTGCTGCTCTTTGAATCAAGTTATGCTGCAGGTTCTCATGAATGCAACTCTTGCTTGAAATTGGAAATACCAGCAGTATCACACCTGATCCACGAATGCTTTAAAGTGGTTTTTCAGAGCAGAGCAGAACAAGGGTTTTATGTGTTTCACTTAGTCTCAAGACGCTAACTTTTTACAGTGCAAGCTCATGTTATACTTTATTTTAAGAAACACTCCACTGGAACACTCAGTCGCAACTGGTCCATTGTACCACTAGGAAGTAAGACCCAGTGTAAACCATTTTATTCGACTTTTAGAGAAAGCTGAGAAGGCACTTCAGTCTCTTAAGCCGTGAGGACACCAATAAGTTCTCTACAATCTTTTCTGCTAAGATGCAGCAAGGATAGCGCTGCTTTCTTACAATCGATTGAAAGAGCCGTGGCAGAGTGTTCTTGAAAAACTAATGTTCACTGGGGGAAACCTGACGGAGGACAAGGGACGACCCAACCCAGGTTCAATACCTGAGAAATCGTTCTCTTTGACAATCTCATCGAAGATCTCATTTCCTGCAATCCCAGTGCGACATGGGACCCAGACAAGGGTTCTTGCATTCTCGAACTACTTTGAGTTGAGCAGACCTTAAGCGCAGCCTGACTGACACTACAGACGCAAGCACTCTAACCCGTCCACCTAGTCTTTATAACATTGTCGGGAGTCATTAGGTAAGCATAGATCTCCGCATGAGTGGAGTGTGTGCCTAATGAATAGTGAAGTCTAGTCTCGACGAAGATACCCACGCTGAACGCTTGACCAGTTTTGGAGCCATTCGAGCAGATTTGACTACAGCCCAGTCCAGGCTCAGACCCTGGCCAATACCACTCCACTCCTGAATGCAACGAAAGTCGACTCTATTGGCACAGCAGCCGAAGTTCCGGTGTCATTGCATCAGACGGTATATCCATGGATCCGGGGTCTTGGAAAGGTGGATGATACCAAAAGCCACCTCGTCTGAGACGGTTTGTTAGTAAACCTTATTCGTAGTAAGGGGAAGTAAATCAAGCAGAACGTCTAGAGTAGAGGCAGGCGTAGGTACTCGGTAAAGCTTCCGTGCAGCGGAGACAGACCCTTCTTTGAAGTGTAGTGCAGACAGCAGTCACATACTTACGCAAGACCGCTGTCCATCCAACAACCGACGCATAAGCTAGACAAGGTCTCACCATAGCCGCACAGATCCAGAGAACCTTTGGCGGTGATAAGCCCCATGTCTTGCCAAAAGCACCCTTTCACTACCGTTTATTGCACCTTGGACGTCTTCGGCTTGACATGCTTTCCTCAAACAAGTTTCCTCTCTGGAGTCACTCCTAGTCCTAGAGACTTGATCGGAGATCTGCAGAGTGACGGCGAAGTCAGCCGGACACACATCTTCTTCTCGTAAAGCCTATTCCTAGTGCACCAGTCACCGATCATATCTAGAGCTATCTGCACGCTAATACCGTCTCTTGGAATGGCCCATCAGAAGGTATGCCAACATCATCCGCGTACGTTTGAACTATTGAGAGTCAACCACTATGCACTATAGCTGTGGAGGCAGAACACCACCTTGGGGGCAGCCTCTACTTCCACCCGGCATAACAAAACAAGCTTCTGTTCATCAGCATTGGCCTAATCCTCAATGTCAATGTCTCATCCTCCGTGTTGTCTAGCAGAGTCGCACATGCACTCAAAGGTAGGAAGCGCCTCATATCCGTTGAAGGCAGTGCATAGTACTCAGTTATCCGCAAACCATTGCTAAAGAATTCCCTAAATAAATCGGCTAAGCCGTCCTTAAAATACTGCGGTGCAAGGCTAAGTTACATTCCCCGTCCTGCCTTGGACTCCTTGGAAGTTCCTTGCAAATTCTATTCATCAAAGCAAGACACTTTCACCTCCACACCATCCTTAAGGCAGTAAACAATCCTCCGACGATGCTTCCCGTAGCATACCTCGAAAATCTCATTACTTATCTCGATGATCTAAAACGGTTTGCGAAAGAGCAGAAGATAGATTTTCCCTTATCCAAACTTTTCCAAAACTTTCTTAAGGATGCTACCATCCTTTCGTCTTTGAATTGCGCCATTAACCAAGCCCTAATTTGCATATCCCCATTCCCCAAACATCTGATTAGTTCCAGTTTCCCTTTTGCGTATACCCTTCCTCCTCTGCCTGTGATAAATGTCCTCAATTCACAAAAATCGTCCTTATTCACAAATCTCTATGCGATCATCTAATTCCCTATGTCCTAAGTGAAACTGGTTTGATTCAATTCAAATGCTCCTTCCTGGAAACTCAAAGGCAACCAATTTAAGAAAAAGGAACCCATTTCAAAAATCCTGCCACGCAGGAGAAAGAAAAAAATCAAAGAAGGATTCAAGGAAATATAATTTGTTTCCGCATGCAGGCACAGGTGAATTGTAGGTAAGGAAGGATTGGGTTGGGGAGATAGGAAATGATTAATGAACAGTGATTTATCATCTTCCCTTGTAGAATCCTCTGAGTCCTTTTAAACGGGGATAATGGGTTTATTTTTCTATCAAATTATTGTTTCCATTTTTTTTTTAGGCAGAAAATTTGTTTATCTCTTCATAAGAGCATGTAAATACGGTTTAAGGAAGCAAGGATACACATGCTTATGCTTAACTTCTTTGTAAATAAACTCAAGCGGATGACTTAGTTAGGGAAACAGCTGGAACGAAGGGAAATGGCTTCTTCCTGTGAAAGGTACTAAAATAAAAGTAATTTCACACACGAGATGTGAAACACTCTGGCGGAAATGTTGACGTTGTCTTTGGGTTTTGTACGTGTGTCGGGGTGTGGCGTGAAATTCGATTTCTGGACGCGTTTCCCCATCGTGCCATAAAGAGTTGCACATGATTTTTGGAGAAGTTGCTTGCTCTGGATGGGAAGTAAGAGCATTCATTGCACATGCGATAGAGTTCCGTTGATGTGGACGTTATATTCACCATCTTAGCCATGTAGGGATGCACTACTATCGACTTTTAAGCAGACGTATATAGGGCTGCGTTCTATGAACCCATCACTCTATACGAAAGCAAACACTCAGTGGAACCAGTATCGCAACGTCACCAAAGAGGAAGCCGAAACCGCACTCGGATGCCAACCACCTCCTACCTCAGGGCATGACGATGTATATGAAGCAGAAGATGCAGTGGGGGAAGGTTATCGAGCCGGCAAAAGGGAGGAGAAAAAAACCTTGTGCGGGAAAAAGAGGACATACGCAGTCCTCGAAGAATCACACAACAAGAACAGCGCCCAGGAGTTTTACAGGAAAGTCAAGCATCTGACAGCTGGCAACAAGGACGAAACGCAAGCTCTTCGAAAGGGAAAGGAAGGGAACTTAGTCTCCGGTACGCAGGGAGTTGTAGATGAGTTTAAGCAGCACTTCTAGCACCTGCGCTTGATGGGCGTAATGTCGAAAGGGTGATAGTGAAAGAAGAGGACCCATTTCCAGGCAACGAAGAAGTAGGTAAACCCATCCTCCAGTATTGGAGAGGTTGACGCAGGTCTTTATGAGCCGCCGGCTCTGATGGCTTAACAGTGGATGTGATGTTTTAGTAGGATGCATGCTCCAATTCATCAATCAAGGATGAATAGACAGAAGTATGCCAGGCTACTGGAATATCAGCTACTTATACCGCATCTACAGGAAGGGGGATCCTATGTCTTTCATCAACTATTGAGGCATATCCCTGCTTAATGTCGACTATAAGATTCTATCCGATGTACTGTGTGAACGTGTAAAGCCTTTTTGGAACGCACCAGGATATATCAGCGTGACTTCTGCTCCAGCAGATCATCGACGGACTAAATCTTGGCACTAAAGAAATCCCATAAAAAAAACAACGAATCCCAAGCCGAGACACGTCATCTTTTCATGTACTTCACAGCCGAAGATGATAGCATACCTCGTCCGAAACCCTACAAGGCGATGGAATTCCTCCAAATCAATGGGGATGTGTAGGGTAACGCAGGAGACTACATGATGAAGTATGTGGTTCTTCTGATTTATTGCAAACATGAACCAGATTTCGGCAAGGAGATGCAGTATCATCTTCTGGTGGAGCAGATAGTTCGTGGTCCCACAAGGCAACATACCAGTCCAGCTGCTGGGATACACATATAATATTGACATCATTGGTTGCTCTTAACGTGCCATTGACGAACAGGCATGAACAAACACCACTGGACCACCATCTAGGATAAGACGTCACTTCGAGGCAGTCAGGAAGTTCCTTTACCTCGGAGTCTACATCGATTCCACAAGTGACATATTAGTGGAGATTCGACGAAGGCTGACCAATGGTACTTTCGTTTGACGAAACGTGTGGGGTCGAAACTCCGAACGCTAATCCTGCTCTACATCGCCGGATACTAACTAGGTCAGTGCCCACAAGACTCCAAAAAATGCAGTCTCACTGCACTGATTTCAGAATCTACCTCACTGGACCTTGAGGCCTACTTCCCGAGTCTGCAGTGATCCATTAGAAGGCTGTTGTGATACCTTGGTGGCAGATGCATGCTTCGAATCTTTTCCGGTTGTAGCATTCCAGAAGTTTCTTAGCTCGCCTCATACCCGGAGTGTTAATTAAGGTTCTCGCTCTGTCTTCTTTCTACATCTTCCTGAGTTCATATGCGAATGAATACCTATCCCGCAGAATGGCTCAGATCCAATGAAGGGTTCTGCTGCTCCTTGTTTTGCCAAGGCTTCTTTTTACAGTCTATTCGGGCATGACCGGGTACCCAGTAGAGGGTACACATCTGTCGATAGCATATATTTCAGCTCGAAAGATGCCGGTACCTTTATCCATAGATCCTAAGTGTTTCTATCTTGACCCAAATACATGCGCTCCCGTTCCTTCTTCAGTTCTCGAGCCATCTGTATACCACTTTAGTGTGTGGTTCCTTAATCCGTAGGTAATGGATTCGTCGCTCCAATCCTTCTTACTGCTTGACTTTGCACGAAATTATTTGTCGAAGTTAAGTTTCCTTATACTGTCGTCCCTAGGGATTGCTTGAAGGGGAACTTTCTTGAGAAGTCCACTTATTCTCTCGAACTGATGCATTTCTCTCTCTTAGAACCGTCCGCTGTCCGTTCAGCTTAACTACTTAGTGAAGTGGAGTTAGCTCAAGGAATACCGCCATGGCCGCAGTTGGACATGCTCTCAAGACCCCGATAATGCAGAGGCATGCAAGTCTTTGTACTTTAGTGAGTGTCTCCCTCGCTCTGGCAGCTTTGCGACCTTCAACTTCGATTTTGCGGGTCGAAATATACGCCATTGTACTACGGAGAATGCTTTAGGTGCGTCGTAGATCCATGATTATGTGGCCATAAAAACTCTCCACTCCTTCTCTTTATGGTCTAAGCTTGCTTGGAATCGCTAAAAATACTCACAACAGTGTCACAAGTTTTGTACTTTAGTGAGTGTCTGCCTCGTTGTGGTCAGACTAGTTCGTTTGGTCCACGCTTTCGTTTGGTATGTGATCACTGGACTCACAATGGCGATGTACATCCCTCCCAGCATGTTCAGGTTGAGTGCTCACGACTTATTCGCTAGGATCCTACATCTCATGAGAACACGGCTGGCCTTCTTGGATATCTCCTCTGTGTGTTGTCTCCACGAGGGTTTATTGTCTAGATGTCCTGTCAGTACTGTGCTCAACAGCCGGATTGGCTTCCGCATAATATGTTGCAGTGTCGGCAGCATTGTGGGTGGTCTCATACACATCTGGGCCAATGTATCTTTCTGCAAAATTTACTTCAAATGACAGAAGGAGCTGCGCTCTTCATTTCACGGTGCATTAAAAGCCATCGTAAAACGTTTTAAAGTGCCGCAGTATTCTAAATGATTGCCATGTGCCCCATCGCTGCATCCAATGCTTATTTGCATTAGTCCAGTGTCATTCGAGCTGTCAACAAAAACCAACAACAACACTTTCCCTTCGCATTTCGACAAATCGCATCCTTCACAGCGTTTCCATGTCAGCGCGATATTTTCTCTGATCATTAGCCAAGCGTCTGCATGCTCGAGTCCCATCGACACCGAACAACAATTTGTTAAATTTTTTACGTCAACAAATTTAGCCAACATCCTGGCCCGGTGCCAAACACATATTCCACTCCTCGCCACCACAAAACATCTGTAATCAATCTGTTGAATGAACAGCTCACACACTGAGAAGGCGGCGGCGGTCGTCACATTGTTAATTATCGCATCGTTTCGCTATTAAAGTATCTATGTCGGGCAACACATCGCTCCGATTCGGCGTCTGTCAAAATACCAACAACGGCGATAATTCATGCTGCAAAGCCTCAGAATTCATGGAAAACTCTCCGGAAATATATTACGAAACATAATCTGAGCATTATCAGGACGCCTGGAACTTGATTTACATTCAAAGGGAAATGCTATGCTGAGATACGTTTCGTCCTTATTTTGCTTTTTGTTAGGACATTTCCAAACAGATGTGGTAAACATCTTATTTGCATAGAGAAAGTTTTCATGTAAAGGAAGCAAAAAATGAAAAAAAAATAGAAAGGAAAAAGGATAACGAAAAGTTACTCGCAGAGGAAGATGTACGAGTAAATATCCTTTTTTTTGTAATGTGCTGAAAGGAATTTCGGCAAAATACCCAACAGGAAGCTATTTAACTTTGTTTCCTGTCTAAGTTGTGACAGATTTTTGACTTGTGTGCTTAAAAGTTGGAGTTGGATAGAAGACCCACAAATTTCTGGGGATTGTATGTGAACATGAACGACGTCAGTGGGGATTTTAGAGGAGCGAAGGATAACGTGTGTACGTGGTTCAGTATTTCAGCGCAACAATAGTCTTCAAATCTTACATCCTCACCTAGGTGGCGCTACAGCTCCGGTATAGCTTGGGCCTCAACCAAGTTGTGCCCGTCGCTTGTGCACGCCACCATAAGGCGAAGCCTTCTTGTGCTGTGTTATTTCTTCGAGTTAGATTCATAAACTCTGGAGCCCGGGGCATTAGTGTCCATTTGCTCTACATACCCTAGCCATGTCAGTCATCCAATGCACAATTTTTGATTAGATCAAGGCCTCTGTCCCGCTCGTATAGTTCTCCTCCAAAGCCCGTCAACGCAAACGGGACCGAATCTGTTACTAAATTTTTTTCTCTCTAAATAACCAATGACATCTACATTCGCCTTCAATTTTTCTCACGTGTTCTCACCGTTAAGTAGGACTGCTAAAGGTAGAGTGCCTAGCAGACCCTGGGTAGACATAGTCTCTTACAACCTCAAAGTTATAGCTGTCGGCTGTGACGTGCTGTCCAATTCGCCGATGTTGTATGTCCCTTCTCGTTGACAGCATATAATTGGCTTTGCCTGGTTTAACGCTGGACCCATTTTAGCCGCTTCTGTAGCTTCATTCATATCTTCAACGGGCCGGTGACCTACTGTGACTATCGTCGGCGTATGCCAGTGATATTTGAAAGACTGTACTTCCATTGTTGACTTGTGCGATTCGAACAGTCTTTCCAAGGATAATGTTGAAGGAGTGGCATGACAGCATGTCACCTTCTCTGACATCAAAAGCGAGCGGTCTCCATTGTTATACTGCTAAGATAGACGCGTTTGACAGCGATGTCAAAACAAGACTCTCTCTCTCTTTGAATAGCACCTCCCTATGAATGCTGTCAAAGCCGGCTTTGAAATGGATAACAAGATGGTGGCTATTGATATAGACATCTTGGGTTCTCTTAAAGGTCTACTAGAGCGTACAAATTTGGTCGATTGCGTACTTCCCTGAACCGAACTCGCAGTTATAGCGGCCGATCAGTTGCAGGCATTCCCAAAATATGGCTTACACGTATGCTGATGAGGCTGGTACTTCTTTTTTTGTGTCAGGAGGTGGGAGTCTTTAGAGGGTGAAGGTGAGTTCGTACCCAGTAACAGTAAACCTACCTGCCCTCCTACTCCTGGTCCTCATCTCATGGCATTGCCGTCAAGTATTTCACCGCTATGAGAGCCTTAAGTCTTAGGCATCCAAGCAAGAGGAACATCACAGGGGAAGAAGGCCCCAATGGCGTGCACAAGTGGAAAGCGATCTCAACCGTGTTTATTCGAAAGACTTGTCGGTTAGCCCCAGGTTCGACACGACCTGTAGGACCACCTAGTTGAGTATGTAAGATTTGGAGACTTTCCTCTGAAATAACCACTGACGTCGTCTATGTATGTCAACGTACAAAAATCCTTTAATTTGAGGGTCTTTCCTAAAACTGCGTTGCGCTTCGTTGCCATTCCTGTCTTCGCTGCTCCTTCAAAATGGGTGTCATCATGTCGCTAACTGCGTCTCGAGCATCTTTCGTGCTCATCATCTGCCTGGTGATGTTGCCTGCGGTTAAGTCCTCACCCAGTTTGTCCACCAGTGGGCAGTGGAACATGACGTGCTCCGCATCCTCGACTACTTCCATGGCGGTTGGTCAATACGGGTTGTTTTCATGTTCAAACCTCTGGAGGAAGGTTCGAAAGCATCCATGGGTAGTAAGCATCTAGGTAAGGTGGGAATTCAGATCCTCGTGCTTCCCTTTCATTCAAACGTCTACAATGGGCATCAATCAATGCGTCCGCCTGCCTTTATCAGAGTGACACCATCCCTCCTGCTATTCTTCCAGACTTGTCCTTGGTGGTACCCCAGTATCATTTCGACTCCTCGTTGTTAATGCTGTTGTCCTGCTGGCAAGGTATTTCTGTTGTACTTCTTTCGAAAGAAGGTTTATTGGTACCATGGGAGCCACAACATATGTATACCGCGTCGTAGGAATTTGTTCGGAAGGCGCGGCATGATTCTGTCATGTTCTGGCTCCATTTGCTTCTTATACGACTTTGGCTTCATAGCATCAGCCCTTGTTTGGGAGCCGTCAAGCATTACCGATGCCGAAACTCTTGCTAAGAGCGGTCTCTTCTTGTATTTGCCAGGGCCACCGTTGCCTTTGCTGCCTTTTTCGCTGCATGCTGCAAATGTTACTCAAAAGTTAGCCTAGCATCTATGGTAATGTCAAGCTACTTCAACACCGGTTTGGAAACCACAGTGTGATTGCCGTGGGTTACTTTTATGGTCTCCATGGCTTGCCTTCTGCTGATAAGCACTACTTCTGCCTTTTCCTCTCCAAGTTGTACGCCCATGGTATCGCTGCTCTGGTTTGGTGACCTGGTGAAACCTAGCTTGTTGCTATGGCCCATTCGTACCTTGGCTACAGCAAGGTAGTGGTCCAAGTCTATGTTAGTTCAGATATTTAGAATACCAGAGGCATGCTTAACGCCGATCATAACGTGGTCAGTTTGATTGATGGTTTGTTGATCGGAGGACTGTCATGTTCCCTCATGAAAATTGAAGTGCGGAAAGCGTATACTGGCTTTAGTGGTGTATCTTCGCGCAGAAAAGTCGATTGTCTTAAGTCTGCTTCCAAGCCTTGTTCAATGTAGGCTCTGCTTCTGTTCCTATCTCGGCGTTAAAATCCCCTATCCAATTTTAACGTCATACTTAGGACACTGTTCGTAGGTTTTTGCTAGGGAGCTTGTAAAGTAGAGACCTGCAGCTTTTGCGGAGATGTTGAGGAAACCCCAAGGCACCTTTTAAAGAAATGTGGAGCACTGATCCCCAAAAGAAGGAAACACCTGGATGCCTACCAACTATCAGAAGAAGAAGGTCGCAGTGCGCCTACAACGCACCCCTATAACCAATCTATAATCCACTCACCGCAATAAATGTCAAAGTTGTTCATCCTCCTATTGCCCGGCCTATCCCATGGCATTACAGTCTAGAGCCTCTGCAAGTCATTCGGGTACACGGGGCTGTTAAGGGTCCGAATATTCCACATACAGACCCGGACGTCATTTTGCTTTTATCTTTTGCAGGGCTGTCAACTACAAAATCATCCTTTTTCGAGGCCTTAGCGGCTTCGTAAAGATTTGGTTTTATTAAGGTGGGGCCCGTTAGTCCCTCGCAAAACCTGAAGGGTCCGGCCTTTTGCTGAACTTCTTGGACATTCCGTCCATAATCCACTCTCCCTATATTTCGAATGTATCCAAGTAGCTTATGAGTATAAGGTTCTCATCAAGTAGTTAGGCTCTACTGGAGCTTGAGACTCCTCCGTTGACTCCGCCCACGAAATTCCTTTCGTCCAGGTATGAAGTCTGCCTTAGTGGAAACCTCCTTCTGTTCTGTTGGATGGTGCACTCCTCTACTTCGACCAATCGACCTTGGGTGGCAAAAATAAGTTCTGCGATGCCATAGCCCAAGACTTACCGCGACAAGTCTTACCCTTGGGGGGTCTTTAAGTCCAGTTAATAAGACACCTGTCGAACATACAGTAAAACAAGCAAACTGGGGCGTAATTAATTCTGAAATTGGAGACAGAGGCACAAGTTGACAGGACATACCCCCCATATGCCCCCCTACTTAAGGACCTGCATGCCATGCACGACAAACTCCTTACTTCGCTCAAAGCACACAAGGCGTTAGGCTTGATGAATATTCCTAGCGTTTACGGCTGGCACAACATATCCTCAATGCTCATCAGGTGTGTCGAAGCATGAATATTTTGCTGCTGGATAAAGCAACAGATGTGCGTCACATATCTGACCACTTCATGGCTCCATTTTTTTTTACCTGCTCGGACACAAGTCTCCTTTAACAACGGGTCTGTTCTAGAAATAGAATCGAAATGAAACCTATGTCAGTCACCGGCACACACCCGATATCCTTTCATCCTTAAATACAAGAAATTGAGAGTAAATAGATAAAATTGCAGAAAGCCATTAGTCTCCTGATGAGTAATCCTTTTTTTTCCTCCTTTTCCCCACACATGACATGCACGTGTGTGGGAGTAAGAAAACCTCTTTAACTGCACGATAGACTGGCACAATCGATAGACTATTCCACTCCTCCAGTGAAGCTAATACACACCTACTACGAGTATATCCCTGTGAAAAACATTTATGACGAAGGAAGATTGCATTTTTTTTTTGTACTTTTCCAAGGATTTTCTAGATATAAAAACAATTCCCATGTTCCAATAAGGATACTTCACAGATAGGTGAACACACTTGAAAGACTAATGTGCTTACGAGTAAACTCTCGGGGAGTGTGCACGTGTAAGGATCATATGTCCTTACATTTACCATTATGATATGACAGCAACACGAAAGACAATTCATTTAAGGATACGAGTATTATAGAATTCAAAAGGTCATTCGCTAGGATTTCATTAAGGATATTGATTGTGATTGCGAGCAGGTGTATCCCTCTAGAGGATATTTGATACAATTTAACATTTCCTTTTGTCTTATGCTAATGAAATGAATGTCTGGCAAGAGTGGCAAGAGTGGTATGTTTCTAATGTCCTTTCTGCGTTTGATTTATCTACTTTCAGATCTCTATGGCCACTGAGAGGACACTCACCGAGGATATGAAATTCATTTTTCAAGACATTCATTTTGAAATTAACCTGGAAATGGAACAATGTACTTATACCAAAGGCGGCTAGGTAACGCCGACAAGTACACGGAGCTAAGTCCACGAGAGGTCGTCGAAAATTTCAGTTATAAGCCAGAGCACGTGGAATGTCTAAATTGTGCTAAAATCAGGACACTAAGGTCAAACAGACGATTTGAAATTGAGAGGATCAACATGAAACGAGTTGATGGTTTGCCAGTGTCCCAGTCTATCGCCGATTTCGGCTGGATGGGATTGGCTGGGAATGTAAGCAGTTCGGAGGAGATGAGTGAGAATCAAAATTTTACGCCGGCTATATCACAAGTTGTGTTGGCACCGACATCGGCTTCTTCGTTACCTGTCCTGGCGATTGGGGAGACTATTCCAACGGCGTTGGATGATGCACTGGGCGGAGGTGGAAATGGCACCGCTGCTGTAGAGGACCTGAACTCATTTTATTTTTACGAGGTAAGTCGTAGGCTTTAGTACTAAATATTATTCTGTAGATACACCCTGTAGATTGCCTTGAAAAGACTGAATTTTTTGAATGTGACAAGACTGCGAAGCTGTTCCTGGTATAGAGGGTGTTCCATCGATTTGTTGCATGGTCGACTGAATGCAGGAACTTACTTCTGCTTTACACTCTTTTACACGTATAAAGGTACACCAGTTCGACCTGGAGCTTGGCCCAAATCGGTCCTCGAAATAAGTTCGACATAAGACCGTGGGCATTGAGTGAGCGTCCCAGTAATCGAGATGCTGCTTTAGTAGCTGTTCAGCCATTGTTTGTTCGAAGAATGCCTGACTGCAGCCTATTGATGGCTGAGGACCCACGAAGGGACTCATTGACCCCTCTCTGGCAAGAGCTTCTACTCCATCTTTACCCGGTATGATATCTCGGTATATCCTGGAATCCATACCATCGTTACTAAGTTATACCGCCCGAGCCGGTTCAGCTTAACAATTGCCTCCTTCAAGATCTTGGTTGCAGTCACGTAAGCAGAACATGCCTTAATCGCGGCCTGGCTGTCGGAGAAGATGTAAATAGCTCGACCCCTTATCATCTTTTTTAGAGCTGCGTGAGCTGCACTGATCTGCCTTCTTCATACTTCCTCCGAAAAGATGCCTGCACCCGAGAGCCCATCAATCAGAGACACGTCTGTGTAGAAGCCAGCACTAGCTAGGGTTTAAACCAACCCAGTACATCTACAATTTCTTCATTCCGAATGCTCTGGAAAAAATCATCGAAATCTGCGATCAAAGATAAGTTCCCCTCGCATGATATCCAAGGCCCTATCACAAACGCATAGAATTGGGCTGAGGAGCTGAAGCCCGCTCAAATCGCGTTCCAATACGGAATACTGCTTTGCTGGCTCCGCACTCGATGAAGACATGCAAGGATGAAGGCTTAGAAGAACTTCCATTGCAGCAGTCGGAGTTCCTTTCATCGCGCCAGGAATTCAGACGCAGGCAAGGTTCTGCAGTTTTCGGAGCTGGCGTTTGAAGAATTTCGCCCTTGACGTTGTGACTGTGCCAATGTACGTCCAGTGGAGCATATCAGGCCTTAAGCCTTAGCTCCTACTGAACACCAAGACAGACACGTGACCTATCGGAAGATGAAGAAGGCTTTGAGGGCTTTTGAAGGCTTTGAGGGCTTTTGAAGGCTTTTATGTACATTTTGTATCGAACTCTAGCCTAACATCTCGAAATTAAGACGCTTTTTTCCATTCTGGGTACTTCAAGCCCTTTCGCCCTATCAATGGATTCAAATGTCTGTAGATCGAGATTTAATTCAGGATGGCGCTACAGCTCGGGGTGAACCTAGGTTAGCTTAGACCAGCCTCTCCAGTTAACCAGGTCTTTAGCTAAGTTTGCGAGTTGTACACTAGAAATAAGTTGAGGTCCTTTTTTATCTGTGCATGTTACCCGAGGTCTTCCTCTACTGCGTTGTTCCTCCGACTTAGATTCGAAGACTCTGCGGATCCAGTGTCCCTTCACTCAACATTTCTTAGCCATAATAGGTGATTGACTCCAAGTTTTTGGACTAATGTCGCTGTACAGCTCGTAAATTTCGTCGTTGAATCTTCTCCTCCAAAGCTCGTCAACGCAAACGGGACCGTATATCTTACGAAGAATTTTTCTCTCGAAGCGACCAAGGATACCTTCATCCACTTTCGATTGAGTTCATGCATCTGCCTCATAAAGCAGGGCTGGGACGATTAAGGTCTCGTATGGAGTCTCCTGAGATGTTGGCTTCAGAGTTCATAGCAAAGCCAAGGTAGACGAAGTCCTTTGCTGTGTCTTGCCAATGACGTCAATGTCACCGGCGTAAGGTAGTAGTTGAACAGACTTTTGAAAGATTGGACCTCCGGCTATGTCGGTACCGATCTTGATGGAGTAGCGATCGAAAGAGTTTAGCAGGGATTCCAAAACTAGACATGGCTCGTCTCTAAAAATACTGTCATAGGCGGCCATAAGATCGGTAACAAGATAGTGGGTATCGATTTGAACTTCTTGGGTTTTTTCCAGGATCTGTCGAGGTGTTAAAATTTGATCGACTGTGGACATTCCTGCCCTGACACCACACTGGTAGGGGCCAATCAGGTTGTTGGCCAAGGGCTTCAGGCTTTCACATAATATAGTAGACACGATGTTGAGGAGACTGATGCCTTTGTGGTTGGTGCAGTTGAGGGGGTCTAATTTCTTGTGGATCGGGCAAACGATGCTGAGATTCCATTCATCAAACATACACTCGTCTGAAAAAATCTTGGAAATGAGTGGGTGCAGGCTCTCTACCAAATCGGTTCCAGCTGCCTTGAACAACTCAGCCGGTAGGCCATCAGAGCCAGCAGCTTTGATGGTTTTACGCTTGGATATTGCTATCCTCACTTCGTTTTGGTCAGGTGGACAGAAGTTTTGGCTGTCATCGTCTATGCGGTATGTTGGTCTTTATCGTCGTTGTACAGTCTGTAAAAACAAGTTTTTCCAGCACCGACTGCGATTCTACTACAAGGTTTCCTTCACCTACAGGTGTCTGTTGGAGCTTGACTTGCTTGACTTGTTCTGAATGAGCCGCTGTGGTTCATGCCTCTTTTGGTTGTAGAGCTGGCGATCGGCTGTCGTCCTTCCTTGCAGCGACCCTTTGTGTGCCTCTCCTTGTTAAGCTGTATGTGCTTGCAGGCATTCTCCGTCAAACCAGGGATTTCTTTGTTGTAGTCGGGTGCATCAGTGTCTGTGATGGCATGTTGACAGTGTTGCCACTGGTCTTCTGCAATTGACGCTGGCGGCATAGGAGTCGTGGAGAGATTTCAGGATACGGTTGGGATAGCCACATGCGTACTTCGGCTGCAACAAGGTAGTGACCCAAGCCGATGTTGGCTGGTCCGAAGGTTTGTGGTTTAAGTGCTCTTGGAAGATCCTCAATCCTAGCAAAGTAGTCATTGTCCTCTTTCAAGAACGAGCAAGTTGAACTTATCAAATACTTTTTAACAGCATCACCATGCTTTCACGTGGACGTAGTATCATAAAATGCATCCGAAGGAATACCGCAAACATTCTGTTAAGACACGTTCAAGGCTATCACCTCTTCTAGCTAAGAATGGAAAGAAAACCCAGCTAGCCTAGTCCTAGAATTTCTGAAAATATTACGTTCAGGTTAGGTTGGTTGTTTGTACCAGGATGCAGACACTCTTAGACCAGAAGAGGTGCTTTATGGAAGGGATCTCATAGTACCCAGGTACTAACAAAACCAACCGTAGCTTGCGCAGGATGCTCATTACGTCTCATGGCGGAAATCCAGTTCGGTGAGGTCCTGGTAAAAACTGTCCTTAAAGGAAGCAGTTTTATTTGGGACTAGGGACTGCAGCTCGTACAGAAATAATTAGAAAAGAAGCCTAAACTGTAAGCATGAACTGTAAGCGACTACGTAGCTCATGTGTGATCGCCTTAGTATACCAACCCGGTACTACGCGTCTGATCCAGATCTGTATCGGTATATGACACGTCCCGGTCTGTGGTTGGTTCCACTGAAAGCCTCCAGTTTAAGTAGATATGTATCTATAAATATGAGGGACTTGCCCAGGTTTCGTCACAGCCTTCCCCATGAATATATCTTTGATCTGACACCCAGCCAAGATGAATGAATGTTAATCTGCTTTGTCATCTCCGACAGAAGCAGGCTTTGAAGAGAAAGAGCATGATTCCAGGAACTTGGTTGGCACTTGGCTCTCAAGGTATTTATTACAAAGCTTCCTTGATTGCCATGATTTCCGCCTGAGAAACAATACAATCTGGGAGCCGACTAGATGCTCAGATTGAGCTTTTCAAGCCGTCTGTGTAGAAATGAACTGAACTACTATCCGAGGTGGCATCGTTATTCCATACGAAGTCCTTCAACCACTATAAGTTGAGTAATCTAGTGGAGACCCGGCTTACAGTTGATAACTAAATTATTTGCTGACCGTTCGAGCTCATGACAGTTTCCCTCTCCCCTGTACTACTTCATCCTTTCTATTGAAAAGCATGAGGACCATGAGTTGCTACATCTAAACTAAGAGAGATATCAAGGGGTCATCCTACTCAGAGCACCCGCCACCTAGAAATGGAGACACACCAAGTAGTCGACAAATGAGGGGACATCTACCCGTTTGAAGATCCTTATCGAGAACTTTAATTGGAAAAGATCTAAGGCTTGCAGGAGCTTAAGCGACAACGGACCACAATGCCCCTTGTCCTCATCCAACGTCAACAAACTCGAACAAATCGACAAGCAAATGTTCTAAAAATTATAGAAACCGTACAAACACTCCTACACTCTTATGTAAATCCTTGCCAAATGCCTCGAAAGCAGATTAACCCGCAATCAATCCCTTCAAGGTCACCCCTCAAAAGAAAATCAACACCCAGTAAGCAACATCACGTTTCTGCTCACCAGACTATCACATAATTACAGGAATTAACTCATCATCCCACCAAATCTCAACGATACCTTAAGGATCAACCAACTGAAAGCTGCAAAAGGATGGATTTTTCCGTTCATCCGCCCTCGCCAAACCAAAATATTAATCTCAGTTAAAATCAACATCTGACGGTTTTCTTTCTCTAAATTGAAATTCATTCCAGCCAGAGTGTGTGCAGGATTCCAAAACATACAAGGACTCCCACTCGAGTTGAAAGTATTCGTTTCACAGGAAAATATTCCTCTAAAAATATCCACCATTCGGAGCTATAAATAGCGGATAATTAATTCGAATGTCTCGAAAATTTGTAGCCATCATCATCATCATCACCGCCATCCACTATAATTATTATCGCCGCTTCCAAGGACACGATTCCCACTTAAACGTAGCTACGGATGATATCCTAGAAACCGGACAACGATTCCGGCATCTGTGGGATTTTTATGTGTGCTCCACATTCGTTATGATTTTACGTCTTTAAAAGGACGACGACCGTACATACATGTGCACTTGATTTGTGTCCATAAATGGACACATCTACTCACACCCATCGCAGATTTACTCGTATCCTGCGACCAAGGAAAATATTGCCAATAAAACCAATGTTTACGTGGTGTACATTTCTCTTCATTTTACTGTTATCGCTAAACGAAAACGTAGAAAACTTCTCTCATTCCCCGGATATGAGTGGCTGGCTGGTATGTACGTGTGTGGAAAGAATATGGTCCAGTGGGTCGGTTGGTCAGAGATAGTAAGGCGGGGATACATCCTGATAATGGGCGTTAATCAATGAGTTTTTCCCCGAGCAAATTGTGTGTCCTTCACACAATGGATGTGAATAAAATCGAGAGTAGTCTGCAGCAGACCCAAAAAAAAAAAAAAAACGTCGTCCTTGCTGTTGATTTGGATTGAAGCTGATAATATCCTGAAAATAAACAATTGGCGAGCGGCGGAGTCCAATTGAAGGCAGTTACGGTTCGTTTGGTCCTTTCATCGATCGATGATGGGGATGGCGAGAGACCTTTTTTTTTTTGTTTTGTTTTGGTTCCTTAAATTTTTTTTTTTTTTTTTTTTTTCATCCTTTCGTGGAATTGTCTTATCGGTGTGACCTTGGGAAGAGAATCTTTTATCGTCTAGGCGTAAAATTTATTCATTATTGAGGCCCTTGGGGGAAGGATGACTCTCTTTGGGATCTCTCTATCTCTCTCTCCTTTGTTGTAGTTATTACCAGCAATATTCCGCATCATAAGCAGAATGAAAGGACTTTTCTTTTTTTACGCAATTCGCAAATAAAAGTGCAATTTCCAAATGGATTTGGTTCAGATCCTGGATTCAATGGAAACATTTTTATGGTTTATTTATTTTTTTTTAAGGATCTGCTGATGAGCAATTTTAAATTGAGTTTTCGCGACTTTTATTGAGGTATTGGCTGCGTCGCTTTTATGATCCTTTTGAGGTTGAGTGGATTTGGATAAATTCACTTTTTGAAGAGACTGCAGAAAGGATTTTTTTATGGGCGTGGTGTGTCTACTTCAGACGGTCCTCACTGCCGATCTATTTGGCAGGAGAAGCACGGATGCAGGCTAGAGGTGTCGTATAATCTGTGGACACCATGTGGACACGTTGACATTTTGCAAGTCGAGGATCACTTTGACACAATGTAGCAGCGAGCCTACTATGACTGCACCGCAAAGAAGACTTTAACGAGAGTAGGTGTCGTCTGCTTCATATTTCAAATGCATACGAGTATAAACAGCTGCTCTTTAGGCCTTTCTGACCATTTTAGTTCTTGGAAGGATTATCTCCGAAGGCCTACCACTCAAGCTTTAGCTCTGCTGGAATTGGCTGGTACCAATCGGTTTCCTGATACCAGAGGATATTGACGTTTATATAGAAAGAAGGGTTCTCTATCAGGACATGGGCAAATCGCAAAAGATCGTCACTCATCATGCGGCGTTGTATCAAAATTTGTCGTATTTGGCGCAGTTGTCCGATCCAGCGATGAATATTGTTCAAATATTGCCGGTACCACTTGCTCTGGTTTCGCAATCGTAGAGGCCACCGCATAATATGATGGGCAACCCTCAATGCAAGTTGGCGGTCCAGGTATGCCTCCCCACAGTCACGGTCCTTCAGAACCTGGTATACCATCGCCACAGACCAATGCTCAACTGCCATACACGAACCCCAACCAGCAGCTCCGACATCGCACGCGATTCTACCGCTTCTCAATTGGCACCAATCTCAATCACCAGCTGGCCACCCTCAACAACTAAAGCAGTAGCCGCAATCAGGCAAGGCTATTCCACCTCCTACGGGACCACACCAACATGGCCACTATCCCAACTCTCCGCCGCGACCCAATCAACCGCAAACCGTCTATATAAGTGCTATACTTCCATACAATCCCGCAACTTCTTAGGGATGATTGGTCGGGGGCGGCATGCCACCATGATGGTAACCCTGACCGTTGGGCCCAAAGTGTCATGCCGCCCCCGCCCAACCATCCCTATCCGAATACGCCACAGGGCCTGGTGCCTGGTTCCTACCCTTCCCCTCCGTTCGGGCGTTCGTTAGTATAGAAAAGGAAGCTGCCAAAATGGGCAGCGGTGGATGAGGGATAAATCATTGATTAGTAGATCTACAACCCTTGGAGGGTCAGAGCCTGAATTGCTGCCTTCCATCTTTCACGGTCCCGGGCTCGCTGCTTCCAGATGATAAGACCACTTGGTCCTTAAGCCAGTGGCTCGACTTTGCTATAAGTTCTGACATTAACATCTCAACAGAAATCAAAGGAAGGTAACAGTTGGCAATCGCTGTTCTTTTTGGGCTGAGAAGGCTGGCTGAACTAAGCGGATTCTATAGGATTACAAGACCCTATTCATCCCAGTACCGCGTTATAGAATTGAAGCATGCACTCTGTCGAAAGCGGATGAGGATATTCTCGTAAAATATTCGGTCCCTTTTACGTTGACGAGCTTTGGATTAGAAAACTCAACGACGAACGAGTTATACCATGACATCGATAAGTCAAAAAACTGCGCATCAGTCGCCTGTGATGGTTAGACATGCTCTACACTAGATACCAAAGCCCCGGCCGGCAGAGTTCTCGAATCCAATTTCTGAAGGGTACAAGCAACCCAGACAACGATGAAATACTATAGCGACTTGACTACAATCTTTATCCATTCGTCTGAGTAGGGCATGTTCGACACTAGCATTTTTCGAACGGACACCTTTCATGACACCTTTCTTTGAACTATAAGACGTGAAACTATCCGCGATCAGCAGCTGTAAATCGCTGTTCCTGACTCTTAAGCCGCACAACCACTTGAAAACTGTCTTCAACTGGAGCTCTATAGGCCTTGAATAACTCAGCAGATTGGATGCCCTCCAACTCACCTAGCTGTCTGCAGCTCTATCGAGCTTTACTTGAGAATTGCCATGCATTTCCCCATTTCTATCGGCCAGAACATGCGTTTTACGTGAAAAATGTTGACAGATTTACTCGACTTAGAGAACCTCCTGGAGTCCAATTTCCTCAATGAATTGGAGTACCTGGAGTGGATCCAACAACGTTAGACCCCCTTCCGACATTTGGCAGGCATAAGGGTGCTTCCTTCTTTTGTATATATATACAGTGACCCGCTATAAGGCCTGTTACGATGCGCAGTCTGATTCTGTTAAAGTTTAAACAGACTTGTCTTCTTTCCCGGTTATAATTCCCGTAGTCTAGGCAGTTCCTCTCAAAGTTCTGCTCTTCTGCAGTCCTTCTCCTTCTTTAGTTCTTTCTGTGTCGTATGCGGTCCTAGCCTGCACAATGGTTCCAGGCCGATAAAAACGGTTTCCGAACTTTCTCTTGCTAGTTTATCTTGTGGTTCATTTCTCTCTACTCCAACGCGACCTGGAACCCAGTAGAGGGTGACTCGCCGACAGTATGGCCTCTTTGGCTATGCTTTCTAGCACTGAATGTAGGGGGTGAGTTTCAATATCACTGGTGGGGGGACAGGTTCTCACAACCCCTGTTGTGCAGATACAGGCTAGCCGCTGTACTTTTACAAGGGTTTTCCTTATTGTTCTCAGTCTGGTTATTCCTACTCAAGCTACGGCTCCGTTCGTTAAAAAGGGCCTGACCATCATGGTGTACATCCAACTCAATGTAGCTGTGTTACATCCCCATGTCTTGTCTTCTGCCCACCATCAGTGTCCGCGTTGCTTTGACTGCCACAGCTTCTTCAGGTTTCTTCCAGAGAAGTTTGTTGTCAAGTGTTATATCCAGATACTTGACCTTCTGCTGTGGCTCTACTCTGATCCCATTCAGTAAGCTTTTGAACGATCCTTTTCCACTTTTCTGTTGGTGAAAAAATTTCGTGAGAGTTCATACAGTTCTGGAGGATTATCTTGGCTATTATTTCCCCTAGTTTTTCGCCGCTCCAAACGTGCTCCAATAATGGAAGCAGTAGGTCTGTATTCAATGTAGGCGAAGCCTATTAGAGTGGAGACAATGGAAAAGTCCATCCGTGTCCTTAGGTGATCGTCATCAGATATCAACAGAGACCCTCCCAAATCCGTCCAACGGATATTGGCTCAAGGTGTGGCCACCTATCAGCTGTTTGGTGATTCTGTAAACGGTTCTACTGCCGCATTTACTTGCTGCTTCTTAAGCTTGTTCAACCAATGCAATGATGACATTTCAACTCTCCTGGAAGATGCACAGTACAGACTTCTACCTCAAGGTGCTGAAAGGCCTAGAATTTCACAGCTTGTGCTGGTATGAAGCTCCTGCAGAAGTGCAATGCTTAGACCCTTAGAATCATGAGATTATAGGAGATTATCCAAAACCGTCGATTCAGCCTTGGCGCTGTAAGGGCTGATTAGGTTAGGTTAAGTTAGATAGGGTTACGAGGAAAACCTCATAAAACACTAGACACCAGAATGAGCCCATCGCGATCCCTGGGGAACCTCTATAAAAAATGAAGTTGAAACCTAAACACTGTCGCTGAAACACTTGATTTCCCCACGGAATCTAAGTAGTCGGTTTTGGTTGATAGGACCTACCTCTTCTAGGTTGCTGAAAAAGTAGTAACCAAGGTATTTCCTACGATTTCAAGCTATCAACCCTGGCACTCACACGGTATATCTGTGGTGTCCTCTTCGACGCATACAGTACCTACATGCATCCGTGTCTGTAAGGCCCAGTCTCTTGGCGTGCTTACCCAGAATGCAGTGCCCGGACAAGATTCCTACTGCTGTTCTTAGCTGAATTCTGTTTAGTTTAAGAATTTCCCTAGTTCTTTTCCGGTCAAATTCTGGCCACAAGGCTTTGGATACCCCATGACCTGCTGCATTTGATCGTCTTTAGTTGGCTGCTTTGCATACTTTGCCTTTAATGGTAGCCTTAACTTCGCACGAACGTGGTTTGATATCCACGGCTTCGCCTACTGGCGATTCTCCCCCATGCCTTGCCAGTTCATCAGCAAGTTCATTCACTTTTATACCGCAATGTCCTGGCACCCAGCATAGTTTTACGCGGTTCTGCGTGCACATACCAAGATATTTTCCGTTGTTCGAAAGGGACAACTCCACACCGTCCAGTTTTGGCCATTTGAAGTGTGGTATCTTGTGCTTTCTAGTAAAGGGAACCAGTTCCGCTTTGGATGGATTGACGGCAAGGGCTGATTAGAACAACGGAATCCTTAAAGTCATCTATTCAGCTCTTAAACGATGACAAACTGAGACGGCGAAAATATCAGCTAAAACGTAGATTGAAGCATAATCAAGTGTACACAACCCAATATGTCTCAACGCCATCAACTTCAAGTCGCGTTAAATTTCAATGACAAGACAGTCGCTGTCACAAGATGCTGAAATTTCATAAATACACACAATTAGGATACAACCGTCCGCGACACTCAACCGCAACACAGGGATACATGCTAGAGGGTCCTTGCTAATGGCTGAAGAGTGTAAGTACCTACTTCGGCATGATGGAGTGGCCATAGCAAAAGAGTTGTATCATCACAACCGCTTGCCTTACAGTGGCCATGGACTAGGACCTGGCCGGTGTAAGTTCAAGCTCCGCTAGGGGAACAGCAGTCACAGCCACCTAGCACAACAGAAAAAATGTGAGTTGCTGCCTGGCAGCACATTGGGCTGTCCGAGACGAAATTCTTGAACAGATATCTGATTGCCTTCCTACTAAATCTAATATCCTGAAGGAAGCTGTGCCGCTCCCTTACAACTCTCCATCGAGGCAGCAACTCGCTCCACAGATTTCCTGCTGCAAAGTGATCGTAAACCGTCAAAGTTCACTTAAGGATAACCCACCTATAGCACCCACAAACCACATCCTGTAACTTGTAAGCGTCACTGTAAAAGTCTATATTTAGGAGTAGGTATTCCAAGGTTCCTGTTTCCTTTTTTTTGCTTTCTATAGCAATTGCCTTTGCTCGTTAAGAAACATTTTGTGTAAACGAATCCTACACACATCCATGCGTGTACTCAAACGATTAAACAAACGACTTTTGAGTCCTTTTCGCAGGAGGCAGGCATGGGCACAGAATAAAATACGTTTCGCACGATAATGTACGTAAAATTGTGAATTTTCTCGAATTCCCTTTTTTTTCCGTGGGCGCTGGGTGTGAAAGGAATCCTTTTTGGGTAATCCCACCACGAGTGTATACATATTTGCTTGACAGCCACCCGTGTGAGAGGGACTATGCTGCTGCCTTACCATAAGGAAGCCCTCAAAAACCCTCGCACACAAATAATCCCCTAAACAAGCTGCGTGTACTGTCTGAGGTTTGTGTTTCTAACACACAGCGAAAAATTTATAATTCGAGAGGATTTCTTTAATCGGTCCTGGCACTCGGATGGTTCACTTCTTTTCGGGGACGGGGAAAGGACCCTCGACTTCTTTTCAATTTTGTGCATAATCAAATAAGCGTTATCTGAAAAATTGTTGTAGAAGGGGCCCTGATGGAGCTCTGATGGAGCTCATATGCATAGATGCGAGATGCCTGATAGAGCAAAGCAAAGGACTTTTAGGCTGCTGGGATTGCTGGGAACGCCTTTGAACTTTTCCTCATTTGATTCGATACCAAGATGTGTGTACGAAAGTGAATTACGCTGAAATAATGCCGAACAGATTCCATGATTGCGGTTACTTATGCTTGGTTAAGGGTTTACCCAACGAATTTATCCATTGGATGTGAAAAATCGAAGGATCAGATGAGGTGTGATACAGGAGGAGGAATTTAAATTTTCGAATTTCCATAAGTTTAAGTGGAACAGATGGTTGGTCTTATTGCTTTCAAGGACTCTGAATATTCAAAAGAAACGAGGGGGAGCCTCTTAAAGCAGGGAAGACCTTTAAACTAGGGCTTCTGACGACTTCTATTCGATGAATTTCAGCCACGTATCTTAAAGTTTGTAACTTCCCCACCACCCTTCAACCAGAAGGGAAATGAAATTTTTTCCTTATGATTTATGTCTCCTAGACCGGGGTTCTGAAGCAAGCCGGCAGTAGACTGCCCACACTCGTTCATAAATCATAGACAAACTGAGACAACCGTGGGCTACGTGCAATCAATGTTCCATATCCGACGATATCCTACTGCTGCTGCCAGTAGCTATGCCAAGGATATTTTCCAAGCGTCTAGAGTCATTTATTTGGAAAAAAAAAGAAACGTCACCGGTCTCCTTAGGGTTACGTTTGTGTTTTTTTTCTTATTTTTGATGGAATACCCTTCCCAAGGATAATAAATCGAGGGCGATTGCCAAGTGAATGATGATTGTCATGTCAGTGCTAGCAACGGAGCCTCTCAAAGGCTGTGGTATCGCCAAAGGACAGGAAATTAAATCTCCAAGGAAAACCCTTTTCAGATGGAATAAGGTCCTTAAAATGACACACAAGCGTTCATAGTTTTCGGTAAATGGTGTCATTATCCTGCGTGTTTTTTTTGTTGAAAGCTGAAGGACCGCAATTAAAATTTACAACACCAAGCACTGATGGCTTGGTTGGCACAATCTTATGGGCGGACGGTGGGGTATACTCGTAATTAATGTCGACTCTTAAGAGCATCTTTGAATTAAGTGGCAAATTACTTAACCACCGAATGAAGACACTTCTGCGCAAGGATCCAGTGTGGGTTCTGTGGAAGGTTTTATGTGACACATTGTTATGATGGCTGTCATCCGGCAAGTAAGAGGGGTTTTCGCTCTCTCAAGAGCCACTTAAGGAAATCTTACATAATCCTTGCATTAAAATTGAGCTTTTCCTTTTCCCACTGTCGAATAATCCTTTAGTTGTAAATGTAATTGAATGTTCGCTTCAGGATATTCGCAATAACGGGTATGTGCATTCAACACTTCTCTGCGCCATGTCACTCTGGCAGGACGATGATAGTGGGGTGAGACTGCATTTTCATTTTCAAATGAAATTTAACGTTTCATCCGAATGTCCTGCTGCTGCTGCTACTGCTGCGGGGTAGTTTTCGTTTCCATTTATCGAGTTCTCTGCTGTCAGGATTAAGTGTGGACGACCCATTTAATAGAATGAAGAATGAAGGAGAGACAGAGCGAAGGAAAAAACTTTTTTCCTGGATTCGACATTTCATGTTTCCGGTCGAGGGAGAAAATTAAGTTTTTTTTTTGTGACTGAATTAGCAGTCAGATGTCAATTGAATCAGTTTCAGAGTTTTTGGAGCAGAAAATCGATGACACTGACAAAGTTTTCGTTTTTTGGAGTTGATTTGATCTGAATGGGAATTTAAAAGACCGGATGGTGTCTCTAAAGTTGGATTGAATAGGCTAATATGAGCTGCACTTAAAGACTAGAACAGGTAGTCGAAAGGGGTTAAGCTACTAGGCCTAAAATACGTCACGGATGGCCTTCTTTAGGAGTTTTTGGAATAAAAGCTACACGGACGACACGTCCAGGACTGGGTGGCAAGGTTTCGAAACTACTATGTCTTGTAGTTTCCAGGCCAGGCGACTTGTAGATTTGCAAATTTTCACACTCGGCAGGTCCTAGAGAGAATCCAAGAAGTCCAAATCGATACTAGCCATCTGTTTATCAATTTAAAGGTCGCGTATGATAGCCTTTATAGAGGCCCTGCTAAGCTGGTCCGTTTGTGCATCAAGGTCAGTAACCTGTCGGCTTTCATGTCAAAAAACGATTGGTTTCGACAAGGTGATGCCGAAATAGGTTCACCTGTAAATGAGAGCAAAATCAAGTCTACTCTGTCAACATGTACACAACATCGACGAATTGGGCAGAACGTCACAGTCGACAGCTATAACTTTGAACTAGCAAAGGACTCCGTCTACCTTGGCTCGCTATGAACTCTGAAAACATAATCTCAGCAGTAATCAAACGAAGAATAGCTCTTGCCAATCGCTGCTTCTTTGGGCTGAGAAGGCAATTGAGTAGTGAAGCACTATCCCGAACAACAAAGGAGACTCCATCCTAGTCGTGCTTTATGGCGCTGAAGCATGACCACTGTCGAAAGTGAATGAATATATCCTCTGTCGTTTCGAGTGAAAAATTCTTCGTAAAGGTTGTGCGAATCTGGGCGGTTCTACGCAGCAGTCCCTGCAGCGTTAGAAGCCCTAGGGATTCGTCTTTAGATTCTGTCAGGCCCTTGATAAATAATGGAATGGAACGTTCCTCGGGCAGAATCTCATTAAGTCTAGCAGAACCCTAGGGGAACTTAATAGATTGACAGTACTCTACCCAGGCCTGAACTTGGCCTCTCAAATGATGTCAGGCAACTACCAACAGTGACAGTAGTAGGGCAGTTTCTATCCTTCTAAAAGTAGGGTTGTCACAGGCACCCTCAATATCTAAGAGGCAGCGACGCCAACTGCTTCCGATTGAGCACCCGCCGCACTCTGCCTGTAAGCTTAATTAGAGTTGTCTCCGTAGACTGGTAGGCATGCTGACTGTAGGTAGGCATGCTGACTGTCACGTGGCAGCGAGCGTACTAACGCGCCATACTACAGTTGCATGTCAACCAGCCTTCAAGGCCCTTTTAGCAGGTAGGAAGTAAGGTCTCTGGAGATCGTCCATTATCTTACCCAGTCTGGGGATAAAGACTGCAGAGCAATGCTAGCGCTGTAGATCCCGGTGAGCTGTGTTAGCACCAAGTCTACACCCTTTTGTAAGAGTATTGCATAAATGCCCCGCCTTGCTCTGGTAGTAAGGTAAAGAAATTCTAATCTTTAGGACATGCATCATGATGTTTGTCATTACTGCGTGTCTTTCTTAACCCACAAGACCCTCAAAAACGTCGTCATGGCCTTCGCTTAAATAAAGTTTCCAAGCTCTCAACGTTTACGCAGTTCCCCAGCTATCATGACCGTTAAGTCATCCATCGGAATCTTTTGGTCCAGATCTTCAGACTTTGGAGTAAAATTTAGCCGTCTATCTCAACATAAGGCAACCAAACAGGGCCTCACTGAAATATTCTCAGCTGAATAAGCTTGAGTCTTAAGCCGTACAAGGCGTCGGTAATCATAGTGATGCAAGAGCTCCGCATGTGAGGACTCGATATCCGCTTACGATGTTTGCGAAATCAAACTGGAACGCAGGTCGTCCAAACGTTTGATGTCAAATGTTTCCTCAGCATTTTCGACAGGTTGTGCTTTAATTCGCCCCATCCGTCCAACATCAATTTTCATCCACTAGTGCAACTTGCAGATGGATCCTGACCTCCCCGGTGAATGTTCCTGGCTGTGGTAACCTCGTTTTTTTTTCAGAACGAAGTCAGTCTTACCTCGGTACCGCAGTCGTATCGCTCCCTCTTGCTGAACTGAATACTTTCGTATGTGTTCAAAGTGTTCCACTACTGCCTGGTGCTTCATTTTGTCCTCTTGGTTCTTCGCATGGCACCGACTATGCTTCATTTTTCATTCTTAGTGATCTTGCTGGCTTAGATGACAGATGACTTTAGATGACTTTTTATGCGCTATTTACGGACTTACTCCTCTGGAGGACTCAGACCCAACTGTTCCATTGTACTACCAGGAAGCAAGACCCAGTATTGCCCATTTAAGTGGAACTTTTTTGACCTTCGGAGAAAGCTAAAAAGGCACCCCAGAGCTTACAGTATCAGCACTCATCACATGAGCACCGAAAATTTGTCACTTGATCTGAGCGACGAAGGCAGGACAATAACAAATGAAGTGATGCGAAGTATCGTTACCCTCTCCACAAGCATCGCAGACAGTGATGTCTCTTAAGCCTGACACCCTAAGATGCTTAGCAAAAGGAAAATGTCTCGTGAGAACGCCGATGAACAGTCTTAAACGCTTATTTCCTACAAACGTTGGAGAGCAATCGCTTGGTCCATGCTCATCCTGGAAAGCAGTGCCACACACAATTGTGCTCTTAAGAAACCCAATCGTCAATGGAGGCCCTGACTGAGAACGAGAGACGGCAGGTTCAGTCCTTGCTTAGCAACCTCATCGGAGATCTCATTTCCCACAATCCCAGTGTCAGACCTACGACTAAATTCAAAGAATTCTCGAACTATTGCGGAACGAGATGAAGGGTTGATCAAGGCCTTAAGCACAGTCTGACTGTCACCACAGACACAAGTACTGCGACCCCTCCACCTATTATTTACGACATAGTCGGGAGCCATTAGGATAGCATGGACCTCTGCTTGAAAAACAGCGGCATGCTTACCTAGCGAGTAGAGACGTGGTCTCCACAAAGACACTTGCGCCAGACCCTTGACCAGTTTTGGAGCCATCCGTAAAGATTCGTAGAGTCCAGTCCAGGCTCAGACTCTAGCCAAAGCTGGTCCTGAATACAAGGAAAGTCGACTCAAAATTTGCACAGAAGCTGCGTTGTTCTAGTGGCATTGCATCAGAAGGCATATTTATGGAACCAGGGTCGTGTGATAGGTGTCGGGCAAGGTTACCGAAACTCCAGTGCGGATGATACCAAAGCCACCTCACCTGAGATGGTAGATTGCTTTGGTAGTACAACGTATGATATATGTATCAAGGGGAGGTAAATCAAGCAGAGCGTCTAGAGCAGAGCCAGACGTGCTATGAAAAGCTCCTGTCCAGCCGAGACAGACCGATCTTTCAAGTTTAGTCCAGAAGGCTGTTCATGGAAAAACTTTGAGTTTGACTTTGTTGGTTGATTCGGAGTGCGAGAACTGTGAACTGTGGTCGCTACGTTCTTGGAGTGGGCGATAGTCTCTTCGCTAGAAGCCAGTTCCTCGTCCTCCAATGAAGTAGTACGTCCTGTCACTCGCAGAAACGTAGTTTTTTCATATTTTCCATCGCCCTATTTGGTTTCTTAAATTGTGGTTCCACTAAGTATCTTCGGAATGAGGAGTACGTCCTGCCAAAACTGACATACAAGGATAAGGCACCTCTAGTCCTCTTTACAGCTGCAATGGCTGGTAAATCTGAGCCCTTTAAATGCGGACCAGTCAGCAACGGTATTTACATCTGAAAAACTTGGGACAAGGTGCATCTTACACGACTTTACAGCATCAAGCCAATCACCCTTCAATAAGCTTAAAATGTTAAATATTTCAGCTTTAAAATACAGCTTCCAAGCAAAGCCTCTTAAACTGAGGCACTGAGCACCTTCTCCCCCGCTCATGGTACACATTTTCCAATTGACATTGAAAAACCAATTCATTTGAACACCAGAAATTCCCAATAATAAACGGATTTCTTTATTTCAAAGGACCTTTCACATCATTTCATTTCAATATACAAAATCCAAAGGACAACTTTCCAGTGGCCTGCTCGGCACACATTCTTTAAGCCTGCATATTGCCAAAATGCCCAGAAATCCTGCCACCGAATTAAATCAAAACCCAAATTAAACCATTCAACCATTCAACCATTCAACCGTTCAAAGACTAAGGACCTTATTAAATTACATTTCCGAGATGTATCGTCTTTTTTTCCACATCCTTCAACATGCCGTGCCATTCTCCAAATGAAACCAAAACTTTCCTGCGTCAAAACAAACACAAGAGTTCTCTCGTCCTTATACTCGTCGTATGTATTAAACACAGAAGTTTTACACCTGATTTACTAGAATCCTTAACGTAATAACAAATACAAAATACGTCGTCGTCGTGTCCTTTTTCTTGATGCCCCCAAAAGCGGACGGTATTAAATTCGAAAAATAAACTGATAACAAGAGAAAAGGACACTTGGTTTATAATAAAAACTTCACCAAAGGACATCCCACATACAATTATTTTCTCTCAGGAGTTTTTATCCTTTTGTTTGTCCTAAATCCTTAGGCTGTACCCCGTACCAGCGAAATAAAGTGCTCAATGACGACGAAAACGAGACGTATGATATTAATAACAGACAAAAAGGACACACACTCGTACATAATTTTTATTAGCTAGGACGAACAAAAAAAAAATAATGGATTTCGTCAGTGTGTTTGGATTATAAAAGGATTCGAAGCAGGTTTTTCTTTTCCTTTTTTTTGTTAAAGAAAAATAATGAACTAAATTAAGGACGAGGAATAAAAAGTGAACATGGTGATGGTAATGGCAGCCGTGGGGTATTGGGGGTAAAATTTTCCCAGAAAGCGCTTAAGGATACCTTTCGTTGATTGTTAGCGGAAATCCTTTCGCAATGAGAAATTTTTTTTTTAATCACTGGAAAATCCTTTGGATGGTTTAAAGGGTTTACCTTGGTATACATCTTTCGATATCCTTGTTGCGAAGGAGAAAACACGTTGAACGAGTTTTTTTTTTTTTAATTGTACGAGTAATTCAATATAATCCCTTTCCTGGAGGTATCAGAGCCTTGAAACACAGAGATATGTACACTCGTTTTCAGGAGGAATTTGAGTACTTTGCAACGGTTTTTAGGAGAGGTAGCTTACAGGATGTGCGATGTATGGAAATGCAAAGGATTTTTTTTGCTCGTTATCCTTGTTATCAGTACAAGCATCGTGGGGCTTTCGCATATATTTCAGAGGATTGATTAGGCATTCATTCATGTCCTTCTTTAAAGTCTAAAATTTTGCGGATCCTTTGGATTGGAGCACAGCAATTCAGCATGGAAATTCTGTAGTAGTTACTTACTTACTTAACGAGCTCCAGATCCGTGAGCTCTCCGCCTGAGACAGGGTAGCTTTTCATCCTCGTTGATTGATCATTGTAAAGACCAAGCTCTCTTGTATCCGCGAAAGTTTAGCAAGAACCTCCGGTCTTCCTGGTCTTCTCAAACCTGTGGTCTACGGGCCGTTATAATCTCTTTATTTACAAGCAAAAGTAATCGACGTATATAAGCCTGTTCTACTGCATCTGTACCTTGGTAAAGCTTGTAGAGCTCGAGGTTATACTTTCTCCTGCACTCGTACTGGTCGTACGCAGGACCAAAAATTGGCCAATGAGTTTTTCACCCGAACGCAAACACACAAATGCTCTGCTATCCTGCTTACTATCCGGCATTCGGTGCCATACAGTAGTACTGCCAGGATTAGTGTTTTTCGGAGCATGAATCTTGTCCCTAGAGTAAGGAGTTCTAACACTGTTTAGCCAAACCGATGTAGCACTGGTTTCCAGGGCTCAGTCTTGTCGAATCTCCCCTAAGGTGTCATTGGGCTCATATGGAGATGATGTCTAGGAACTCCTCAACTGCTACCAAGTTAAGTTTCTCAGTGGACGCGTGTCGTTTTGTTTTTTGCATGTGTCCTCGTTCACTTCGAGATCAACTTGTTTCTCCTGCCCAATCAATTGCGGTGAAATCCTCTACTACGGCACGCTGGGAACGACCAATAATGTCGATATCGTCTGCGTGTCCCAGCAGCTAGACTGGTTTGTTGAAAGTAGTGTCTCCTGTGAGCACAAGATTGAAGACATCACATGATAGCACACCTCCTTGACGAAGTCCCATCCACGTTTGGAATCATTCATATCTATTTCCAAACTACAAAGTCTATTCTCCAGCGGTACTCGACACAGTCGGATGAACTTTGGAGGGGGCCATCGCCTTTTAGTGCTCCAAGCCATGAACGTTAACTTAAGCGATTATGAAGTCGATGGGAAGATGGTATCTCTCGACTACAAAACGTTGGTCTTTTCCAGGATTTGGTCTATCGTTGATCGGCCGTGGTGAAGACCACGTGGTTCATTGGTAGATTGGTTATAGGAATGTAAGCGCACCCTATAACTGAGATCTTTGTAGATCTATTGGGCTCCCCTGACTTAGACCTCTGATCGATGAGATACTCAACTTAGAGAACCTCCTCCAGTCCAATTTCCTTGATGAATCGGAGTACCTGTCGTGGATCCAACAAAGGAGGTCTACTTCTGATTGTTTGTAGGCATCCAGGTGTTTCCTTCAGTGGATCAGTGCTCCACATTCCTTCAGAAGATGCTCTGGGGTTTCCTCAACATCTCCTTATAGTCTTTAGTCTCCACGTCGCTCTATACCAAGTTTCCTGATTTGCTTCTTACGTATACATTGGCCCGTTAGGAAACCTGTAAGGATGCGCAGCTGGTTCTTGTTGGTGTTTATTCACACCTTACTTCTTTTCCAGTTATAAGAAGCTTACGAGAATCTCTTTGGCCTGTTTTAGCTTAGGGAGTGCCTCCCAAAGATTCGCTCTTTAGAGGTCCTTCTCTTTTCTTAGTTCTTTCCGTATCGTATGTGGTCCTATGTGGTTCCGGACCTGTAAAGGCGGTTTCTGAACCTTCTCTTACTAGTTCACTTGCTTCATGTCTCTCCATTTCCACGTGACCTTGTACCCAGTAGAGGGTAATAAAGGTCAGAGTCGACGTTTGCCCCTCTGAGTCTGTGCACATTCAGGTTATGTGATGGGCGTCTCGTGACCCACGACGATATGTGCACAGCAAATGGCGTCGCATCGCCTGATTCACTGTTACGTCTTGCCTGCACTGCGGGAAGACATTTTCAAGCTTTTGAGTAGCACACAGTGTGCGCACTGGTGTTCAGAAAATTGTACACACTTATGTATCGGCGCATACCTTCCCTACGATTTAGCAAAAACTCCTCCCACAAGGGAAGTAGAGGTCCTCGGGAATACCTGCTATTGAGGACGCTTATTGAGAGTCATGTGCTCGAATATTAGTGGTAGAAAAGGAAACTACACAATCATAAAAAGGAGATTAGAAAGGCGCCTAACTCTGCCATGAGAGACGTCGAACTTCAATCGGATCTGAAACGAATTTAAGGACGAATGAATGAGTGATCGTTTTGCGATCTACAAGATCTATTATGCCCCCGCCTAGTTCATGGAAGGACTAAGGTATCACCGAGAACGGTTGCAGCAACGACATGAAAGGCGGCTAAAATGAACAGCGAGGGGAGTAAACCCCACTATCAAATTCCTAATCCAAGGTGGAACAGCATACGCTGAGGGATGCATGGCTAAGAGGGTGCTTCGTCGTTAGTATGCGAACTCCGAATACCTGGCTACCTTCGGTTTCAAACCAGCCTTCCTGTGGCATACCGGGCTCAGTCATGGGTCACCTCTTTTTCCGGAGACTCGTGGGTTCTAAATTAATCAATTAAATCATAAAAACTTATAAACCGATGCATCTCTAATCGCATCAACCTCGGGTTCTGCTGTTGAGCAACCCGTTGTATCTAGAGAAGCTATTGTGCTCTCGTCGGCCAATAATACAAAGGCCTCTAGTTCTCGGTCTGCTGTTGAGCAGCCGAACTACATCAGGAATTCAGAAGGCGATGCCATATGGGCCCCATCTGAACCCTCCAAAGATCCCAGAACTGAAGAAGTGGAGTCGGCCACTTCAGATTCTGACGCATCTACCCTTGTTGCTGCCTGTAGCGTCGTCTCGGGAACTGGCTTGGCTAGACGGACTACAAATCCAGCATCAGAAGAGTGGGTTCGTCAAACTCAGTTCAACAGAAAGGAGGCGGTTTAAATATGCTTTACGCATAGGCAAAGACAGAGAGAGTGCTCTCATTTATGCTAAAACCGGATATACAATGGCAACAGGATATACACGAGTTAGATGAGGGAAACAGATGATGTATTACGGTAGCGAAGTCCTTCAGAGCGGTCGGTCTGAGATCATTCTTTTTTATAACAATGGAAGCGATCATGGTGGGCCATATGGAGAGTACAACGACGAAAATGCTTGGAGAGCAAGGATACGAAACTACATGAAGATGTACGTTTTGTGCCCCTACACCACGACAAGATAGATAATCACTTAGGGGTCACGTAGGGCAGGCAATAAGTTATCGTGATCCTGCCAGACAACGCATCGCTTTGTTCGTTTGATATGCTAGCACATGGACAATCCCTTCCTCCGAGGATATCATTCAATTTCTTGTATCTTTTACCTTGTTTTCGAGTCTTGTCAGTTGATCGTTTCCAAAAACCACCAGAACACTTCACTACCAACTGGACTATTAGTATATTTTTTCTTCAAGGCATCACCGACATCAGCACCCACTTTATACATTTCAATCTATCTAACCTTAACGCAGGACATTTCTAAAACAGTGCACATTTGACCTTCCTTGAACGTAAAAGAAATTTCCAATCTGTATTCTCCTTCAATGTCCGAAGAATGACCTTCAAAAGCCAGATCTATCGTCTTATTATGAAACATATACTTCACCTGAAAGCAAAAGAGAATTAAATCAAAAAATAGCATTTTCATGGTGCAGATACAACTTACACCCTTCTTTGGTGGACACTGTTTTTGTTCTCCTTCAAGATAACTGAAAATAGGATACCATATCTCCTTAGAATCATACATGTGTAAACAACCATCTCTGCGTTCCAAACCGAACAAGGAATCAACCCATTTTCCTTGTATTTTCTTTCGAACTACTATTTTAAACTTCGAAAAAAAAATAAAAAAAATTCGGAAAAATTATCCTTGATGGATACCGTTAGATTTAACTTACGTAGATTTTTTGATTTGGACTCATGTCAGCTAGGAAAGTTGAATAACCATTGAGTATTGGGTTTCCATCCTCATTCCAGTTGAGATCTATGGTCGACGAATCGAAAAACTTTGAGATACTTGCGGCTGGAGGCTTGCCTGGGCAATCTGCTGGCAACTCGGTAAGGTGGGCAACATACTTCGATGTCTGATGAGTTTTGTAGAATTGCAAGCAGATTATGCAAACTATTAGCGCCCGGCTTAGCGTCATCGCGAAAGGGCACGATCAGTAACACTGTGATGGGCGATTGGGTGCCTCTGTATTTATAGATGCGGTTTCCGTGCATCGATAAGTATCTACATGTCCGCTGATGAGTATCGCAAAAATGTACATCTATTCCCCACAATGATGTGAATGGAAACGTAATTACAAAGCTGGGGTTGTACCGATGAGATGTGAGCTTGTAAATTTTAACAAGTTTGTGGTTAATGGCATTGATTAGCCTCTTCCGTATTTCAAACATCAGATCTCGGACATGAAGTTTTGGTTCTACAAGCAAAAAAATACTGGAAACGTCGTCAGTCTAACGCTGAGTTCGTAGAATAAAAACCGGACGTTCATGTCCTTTTTAGTTGCACATCCATGATGCTACGCATTGCGTTAAGCGTCTTACGTTACAGCCCCTTAAGTCATTTACCGACTTACTTAACCGGCTCCCGATCCGTGTAACGCCTTCACCTGAGGTACAACAGAACTCCCATACAAATGGCTTTCAATGCTCCAGACCAACCCGCATGAAATTCACCATCACTTGTCTTTTAAAACGGAGGCTCAGTCTTTCAAGGATGTCTGTCTAAAGTTCCCCTTAGCTTGAGAGTTTGTGAAGATACATTTGTATCTTCTCCTCCATTCGTCCTCCTCGCACACTGGACCAAGAATCGAAGTAATAATGGTTTCCGAGGATTAACTGAGGTCGAATCTCCATGACGACGTGGCGGTTCCGTTTTTAAGATTCATATTTACTCCGAGGTAGGTAAAGTCCCGTGGTCGACAGCATATATTCGGTTTGTCCTAAGTCAATAAAGGGCCTACTCTCCCATTATCCTAAAAGCTCATACGATGGCACGCTTGGAACATCTGCTGATGTCCATATCATCTCCGAGCAGCTGGAAATACTTGTTGAAGGTCTTGCACAATATCTCTCTAACCTAATTGACAGAGACCGTTATACGTTTAGAAAACTCAGAGGCGTTATATCCGAAGCACACTCCGAAATTCTCATCGGTGTGGTGTTCATCTAAACCCGTTTTCCCTGGATTTAGAGGCAGCTAACGCCTTGTACAAGCTGTGGGTTTGGTACTTTCCAAATTCTGTCTTAGTACGAAAACTTGGCCAATTGATGTCTTACCGGTCTGGAAGCCGTCAGTGTGATGCGTTGGAAGTTTTTTCCAACGTACAGGTCCATCCTTTTGGTAGATGGGGTATGCAGAGCCAGCGGCTTGTTTTCGTCCAACTACATCTGTTTGATGATCTGGTGCAATAGCTTTCTAATGAGCGGCTATGTCAGAGAACGGGTCGACAGATTTGACTATGAAAGTGGCAGTAGATTTGACACACTGACGATGGCAGAAGAGCATGTCGATCGAAGTACTCTAGAACGATGAAAATAGCATCACAGCAACTGCAGAGGAGTTGGAGAGAGCTACCCGATGTTGCGTAGGGAGCCTAAGAAGTAAAAATAAGCACTACCAAGAGATCTCCTGTATGCCATTGTTCGGCTTAATAATAGCTGCACTGAGCCCGGTCTCTATCGGGTGGGGGCACTGTTCCTTTGTTGACTGCAGTTGGGTTTACTTCTAGGCCTGTCACTCTGTCTATCTGTTGACTGCGAATAGCTTGCGTTCCGAGCCTAAGCCAGTGGCCAATTCTTTGACCTCATCTGTAGGACATTCAGACAGTTTTTCGATCGCGGAACTCTTGGACTTCATAAAGCTGAGAGGCTGTACTGCTGCAGGCCTTGTTTTGCACTGCACGGCTTGTTCTCGTCACTCTTTTTAAATCCATCGTTTTTTTATGTGGGCTATAGAGAGCTCTGTAAAATACGTACGTGAGGTCTTAAAGCCCACTTTGGTAAGGCCCCCAGTAAGTAATTCTTGCTCGGTGCCGATTTTCTATGTTAGGTCTTTCGAGGCATCTGTTGGGTTGAATGCCTTGACGGATACGCTTTTTTCGAAATCATGGCTGACAGCTTTCTTCACAACTTTGCATGGACCCTCTATGAGGTACGCTTAGGCCAAAAGTATGTCGATTGTGTCAAAGAATGGGCGGATTGGCCACACTGCTTGTTCGGGAACTATTTTCTCTCTAGTATGGTTTATCAAATGTTAGCCGGGAAGACGTTGTCAAGATTCTTAGCAAACGACAGGGGTTGCACGGTCTCGGCTTAGCCTCGAAAGACTCAAAATAAACTGATACTCTGTTGAGTCCGGCATAAGGATTAAACAAAGAATTACTCTTGCAAATCTATTGGACCCGCATTATCCCAGTCCTACTCAATCCCGCAGACTTAGACAGACATTCAGCTGTGAGTCCGAACGATTTAAAGCTCTTATGCAATAAAGTTGAGCAGCAAAGTGAAACTGTCAATATTTTCAAATATCGCGTGTGGCTTTGTGGCTGATAATACTTTGTTTGCGGAACAAGCTTGTAGAACACATGGTACACTTGTCGAACATGAATTCCGGAAATTGTCAACATACCCCCATGCTACCACGCGATTGATAAATTGTATTGGAGCGGCACGAACACTGTGCTGAATGGGAGTACGTGGAGCAAATTGCGTCTTGAAATCGTCATTTTCGTGCACAGCGATAGATTTGCTGGGTGTTCTTCAAAATACTCCAGCTAATGCAGTGACAGAAGCACAATTTAACCTATTTTTAAAGATTTTCCAGTGAGGTCCTTGCGGTTTACCATCGGGGTTTTTTTGGCCTTCGGTATGAAAACCTTATTCACTTCGGTCCAAGATTTAGGGATGTGAATCAGATCCAGGCATCTGTCGAAAGAGGCAATGAGCCAGGGAAGGATAAGGTCTACCACTGTTTGAATTTCAACCGGGATTATACCGCCCGGTCCTGCAGATTTAAAGGGTTTGAAGCTCCGTATGGCCCAAAGATACTGCAGGTGTAGATGGCGATTGCGCTGTATTATTGCAGCAACTGGGGAAGCGAGAATCCATTAACAGCTAAAGGGATTCAATACGAGATATAATCCAAGAGCCATCCTGGGAAAGGTGGCTAGGATCTCTGAGCCCTGATGCCTCAGAGATCTCTTCTATGTTCCGACAAATAATCTCCAAGCATAAGACTTTCCTAAGCTTAAACTTATTGACTTCGAAGGCCTACTTGTGTAGGGCCCGGATGTGATGATCACGAGGCTGCTTAACTAGGCTTAAGAGTCATCCGCATTCGGTCCGAAGGATTCTGGTCTCCTGATTCCACCAGGGAGGTCTGGGTTTGCCTCTATGCCTTCTAACAGGGCAGGAGATTAGAATTACGCAATTAAGAGCTCCAGTCAATGCCTCCGCCAGAGTATCTAGCTCCTAGGTGTTCTTTGGGGACAGGGGATATCACAGATATTCCTACGCTGTCCCTGTACTTTGATCAATCGGTCTTCCTGTAGGTTCTAAAGACTGATTGCTTTGGAATTAGGTCAATAAGACACTCAGAGAAGGAGTGTTCATCGGATACCTTCCAATCCCTGATTCTGTGTGATATAATAATGCCAAGGACTTCCTGTCTGTTGCTCGTAACAAATATGGGTTCGATGCCAATGGTACATAGAGTGAGGTTAGTACCTTACATGTAATCAAAAGTTCCTCACCTCTTTTGTTGATTTCCAGACAGGGAACTCATTTTAAAGCCTGGACGTAGGTGGACACAGTCATATATTCCTCTTGTAAGCCCTCACTAAGCGACCTTCATTTTGGCAATCGCCAGGAGTTTTTCGCAGCCTTTAGAGGTTAATAACTGCCTTGTCTCTTATGCCCCATATTGGTAAATAGCCAAACTACTACCAAGCTAACAGAAGCATCGAAGTGCAGGTCCTTAGGGGGTTTGCTCAAAAACGCCAACTCAACCACAGCGAAAACCTCTCTGAACTTTATTCAGCGCCCTCGTCGACAACAATTTACATAGCTGGCGAGTGCTTTTAAAAAACAAAATTCCTCTCAAACCGATGCTTTTCCATTAAACTCTAAGTAAAATGCATTCCTTAAAAGGGGGGGGATAGAAAGAATGATTGATTAAACCCAAGGAATGCGCTGAGAATCTCAAAATTACACCAGAATAGCTGCGCTGCACTATACGAGTACCCCACTAAAAACTCCTCCCTGCCAATGGGAGTCCTTTCACTGGAAATCCACTCAATCTCCCTTGCATTCTATGAGTTCACTTCTTTCAAATTGAACTCCAATCGATTGGGAATTAAATTAATTTTCCATGACAAAGGACATTGTACGCCATGCACAAACACGAAGGCATCCTGTAGTTTCACATCACACATATCCGCTTCGTCGCTCCATCTTGACATATTGTTCGACTCAGCTTAGCGATCAACTAGTGGTCAGTGGTGTACCGAAAAAATTAGGTCAAATCCGCCAAATTGCGGTGGAATGTCGAAAACAAGAATTCCTAAGCACACTAAGGATATGCCATGCTGTGCACAGTTAAACCCCAAAAGGAGGGTGGTAATTCTCCTTGTTGCCGCCTGCAGCAGATACATGTGTATCCAGAGTCCATAAGAAAGTTTGTTTAAAAGTTTCACCCCATTCAGCGAGTGCCCGTTGTGGCTGGAGCTGGGTTGTATATTAAATTTTTCGGTCAAAGAAACACACATACAGCAGCGTTCCAGAGAGCTGCAGATACTGGGTATGATGCGGTATTTTGTGGTGGAAATGTCGGTGGTTTCTCCAAATGAAATTTATTGGTTTTGTTCGGTTCCGCTCCTTCGTAAATGAAATCAAGGAAAACAATCAAAAAAGTTCAGCGAGGAGAAGTTTTTCGCGGATGACTTACTGTGTAAGGATTCAATTAAAAGGTTTTCAGGAGAATGCGAACGGATTACTTAATGTGCAAAGATAAGGTCCTTCCCTGAGTGACTTTTGAAAGCAATTGAAATTCTGAGATAGGAATTGCATCCTTTCTACGTTCGAATCCTTTCAATACTCCAACGTCAACATACGAGTACCTATTTACCCAGACGATGACGTCAACTTCGGATTAGGGTAGCACTTAGGTATTCATCAGACAGCTGTCTCATGATGAGACGCCATGCCGACTTTTTTTTAAGCCTCCTAGCTAGACAGATAATGGATGAGGCAGACTTCGCCTTTATGACCGCTCCATGATAGTTATTTGTAAATGAATTCTTGGCCTCCACCAGACATGCTCGCGTCATTCCCGACTCGTATCTGATGCTGCCAAGTCATTGAAATTAAATTGAGTTTTCGAAATTGACCCAGATACTCGGCTAAGGGAGGGGGGGCAACAAGCGAACGTTTTTATCAAAGTGCAAGTCACACAATACACAACCATATGCACGACGTCATGGTGTGGTGTAAGCGTTATTTGTCGAAAGTCATAATTTTGCTGCCCCTCCCAATGGAATCTCTAGGAGGCTAGAGGACTTTGCAAAGTTACTGCTCCTCGGGGCGAAAAGCGGAATATTGTCGGGGGAGAAAGACTGAAAGAAAGGACGAAGAATACTTGTAGTTGGAGGGGAGATGTATTTCGCAACTAAAAGCCGGATCCTTCACGCGTGAACACACGGAAATTAAAGATGAAATAAGGATAAACTGCAGGAGAGAAAGAAAAGGAGCATCTGCACAAGGATATACACATTGTGTGGAGTGCATTTTCATTTCGAATAAATAAGTCGTTGGGGTACTGTTGGGTTGCTGTAAAGTGCGGTTGAAGTGGGACTTAGTGAGGACTCTGAGGGGAGAAGTTGATGCTTCTAGAGGACCTAGAAGTGTTTGAGATGTTAAGGACCCAATGGCTCGCATTAAACGAAAACAGCGAGCAACATCATACACACGAAGGAAACGGCGTCCAACTAGTTGATTATCTCTTCAGATTCTAGGCCAACAGATCCTGCTAATTCTGTTAGTCTTACTTTACTTTAGGTCCTCTGACTCCGCATAGGCCATAGAACCTGCGCGCCATCGTGCTCGGAGTTCTGCAATGCGCTTGAGCTCATCGATCTAGATTCCTCTCCGCTTCCTTCCGACTGTCCTTCTCCATGTCTGCCTAGGGCGGCCCGCTCTGCCTGAATGGGTAAGTGGATTCCATTGCACGGCGTACTTACCAATGGAACTGTCAATCGACTGCCGTATTCTCCTCCGTATTTTGACGTCTATTGGCTCCTCCCCCGTTATCGCGTGTAGTTGGTCGTAAATTTCTGTGGATCGTCGTGACGAGGTAGTGAGCACCGTTTTGCAATGGAATTGAGATCCCAACTGAATTCCACATCCAACGCCCCGACCCGCCTATAACATAGAATTTTGTAACTAAGATTGCCACCTAAAGATTCATTTGACAGACGACAGCCTTGAAGGGTTTTTTCATTGCCTATCTAACCCCAAACTATCGCCTTCAATTAAATGGACGTATGAAGGTCAAAAACGCAAGGTGTTTCGTTCTGCACAATGGACAGCTCTCTGACTCTTTCGGGGTTCAATAGGGATTGAGACAAGGTGATATTCCGTCCCCAATCCTCTTTCTACTGCCAATCGATGCCAGTAGATACATCTGAGAGACATGTCAGACCGTTTGACAGACCGTTTCAAAGGCTATTTCATTTGGACTATGACGATGGTACATATCTTTTTCCTGGCTAGACAAGATGTGTCAATCTTGCAGGTAAAACGAGAGTCGTTCGGCCTAAATATCAACGACAGGGGGACGCAAATAATGCTGACAGGTTGCACCGCACATCAGCGTATTATTCTGAGGCAGACCCCAATTTTGGTGGTCGAACTGGGCAGTTCTGTATTGTTTGATGACTGGAGGAATGTAGACCTTCAAAACCAGAAACCTTCAGTATCCTGTGTCCGGACTAGAAATCTAATCAAATCTCTTTACGCACTAAGTTGAGGCTCTTCGAGTCTCGCTGCTGCTTTGTGAGACCTGGAAAGTGTCGGCAAACATCACAAGAAAGGTACACGGTTATGGTAATCGCTGTCTGCGATACATCCTAAGGCTTCGTTGGAACGCAAATTATATCCAACTAGAAATCGTGGCGTAAAATGAGTCTAAAGCGGCAGAGTAAATGGCCCTGGATTGGTCACTTGCAGATGAGGTCACATAACAACATCGCGGTTCTTCGAATGGAATCCTCAGAGTGCACCTGGAGTTGGAAGAACAAGAAGAACAACAAGGAGATCATCGGCCTTAGCTGACGCAACGACCCAGGGGAAATCGTGACCACTGCTGAAAAATCTAGCTGTAGACCGAGGGATATGGAAGAGATTTGTTGCCACCCTATGAACCACCCGGGGTTGATGCTGATCATAAGGATCGGAATTGAGACTCCTCCCCGTAGATACATATAGCTACAGTAAGCTTACACCAACAAGCAGCCTAGGACAGAATTTCCAAATGTCATGAAACACGTAATATAATCCCTTGAACCTACCTCTTGCTGGACAGCCTAAGGGCTTAAGACCGCTTAAACTCTCCAGTTCCAGTCGAAAACTTGTTTGGCCCCGAAAACGCTTACAACTTTTCAGCTTTCCTAGAAAAACAAATTTGATTTTGCCACAAATCCCTGTTGAAATACCGCAAGTAAACAAAATTTTACATCCTAACGTCCTTCGATACCTCAATTAAAAGTTGAAAGCCTTCAAAAATCTCCGTCAAATTACAAGGATTCTACTAATGACATGCAAATCCCTTTACAACATTTTTTTTAACAACAAATTATCGCGCGGCACCACCTTTCGTTTGTCACATTAAAAATTCATCAAATTGTCTCTCGACAGGATTCCTTAATTGACCTTCAAACAAAATCATCCCGGTGCGGTGGCTTTCTTTTTACAAATTTTATATGCTACAAGGACTTAAAATCTGTATCTACGCTCTGACGTTTTTCGTGTCCGTGTCGACAATAAACTCAATCTCTGAAGGAGTAAATCAAATTTCTTAAACGATTCCCCTTTCGGGAGTCGTTCAGGATGCAAAAGGAAAAAAAAAAAAAAAAAACAGAAACGAATCACTTCGCGATTATCCTTTTTCCAAGTCTCATCGCTTGGAATGATGTCTCTCTTGGATTAACCAGAATATTGAGATTTTTTTTTTTTTGCTCCTTTATCCTTGCCTCGGGGTTGTGTCACGTTTACATTCACGTACGTATCTACGATTGTGTGGATTGTAACCTCATGACACATCCACTCAAACCACAGTGACAGCTACCGCTGTCACGGTTTGATGGTTGGAGCGTTAAGTGTCCTAGAATGTAAATATTCCTTTGCCTCCGAGTTGAATGAATTTCATTTTTATAGCAGAAAGTCCTTGCGTTTCCTTAAAGCAAGACTGCTTATTGACAGCAGCAAGCAAGGAGCATATTGTCTGTTTTTATGGAGTGAAATCTAATGCAGTGCTTACTGCAGCAGGTAGCTCATGAGGCTCGTTGTGGGTAGGTCATCAAAAGGACATAAATCCTTTATAGCTTCAGGCGTATACGGTCTTTTGTTGAGTGGCTCTTTATGACGTTTTAAGTAGAATCGTGATATGAGCAGCGAACTGTTTGCATAATTCGATGGAACTTCGTGGGGGAGTGCGCCATCCCTCTGTCATGTGTCGGAATTCCCTCGATTAATTCGCCATCATCGGTCTTCTAAAAATAATCCTTAACTCTGCCACATTAGTATCAATATCATTAGCAAGGCGAGCCTTATCCTTTGTGTTTGCATTAGGGAAGCTCGAATTGGCATCGAAATGGTTATCCCCCGGCTTCGCAAGTGTTTGTCTAGCTAATGAAATAGTTTTTACCCACAAATTTGTTGATATTCTAGTCGCCTTCGCCTATGTGAATGTCCTGACGTATGCAGCACATGTCCTCCCTTTTCTAATGAGGGTCACAGCAGTTTGCTTTTGTGCTATCGAGCCAACACAATTTGCTGTTTATTCAGATTGGATACTCGAATTGGGATACACAATGGCAGCTCGTTAGGTCTGGTTATTGGCTACTGGCGTTGTCGCCCACCATAACAGCCCGTGGGTGGGCAATTGATTTGGTTAAAAGGATCTCATTGAAGGTTTCCTTAGATTTTGACAAACGAATCAGTTTGTCGATTGAAATTAAATGCGATGACAAGTTACTTAGTTGTAGAAATATGCTTTGTACTGTGGCACTGAATTAGGAAGGCATTTACGTGATTTAAGTCTCGGAATAGTAGGACGGAAAAGTCCTGTTGACATGGAAGTAAATAAGCTTGAGGAAATGTAAACAAGAAAAGGATATTTTTTGTTTGTTTGTGCCCAGCAAGAGGGAGAGTTGGGATGAAGTATGTTTCAATTAAATCTTTGTTCTTCGTGGGTATGTCAAGGACATCCTTCGAAGAAGAAGGTTAAAGAGACCTTAAATTCGACTTCCCACAACAAAGCATGGATTGCAGTACCTGGGGTGTAATTGATGAGCTCCATGTATACTGAGCATAGGGTTGCCAAAGAGCAAAGGACGAGATCTACACCAAAGCAGCATTTCGCGATAGGTGTTGATTCTCCAAGTAAAGCACAAGGTCCACTGTAACCGGAGACCTTCCAGCTCTATTAGTGAGTCCGACTTGCACGCGGTTGCATTTGGAAATGTCCTCGGAAATTGCCAGAAGGAAAGAGTTTTTCGCGCCAGGAAATAGGATTAGTGTGGGATCGTACGTATAACATGCGTGCCGTTCAGAAGTCTGCTCTTTGTTCAAGAGTCTCTCGACTGAGAGATCGCTTCCTCCAGTACAGTCATGTACTGTTGCCAAAGGTAACCAGTTTCCTTTTAAACTATTCGCATCATACCAGAAGTGATTCCTTTGGCAGGACGCCTTAACCTTTTTCAAGCTGTGATGGTACGCTTATGATGATGTGCTCCTCGCAGTACATGTATACTTCCCTGGGGTCTTTAGGTCTATAAGACTCACGCGTGCTGTATTCTGGATTCCGGGGAAGCACGAGAAAGTCGCGTTTGCACACCACGAATGTCTAAGCTGTCTGTGCTCAGAGGCAGAGTACAAACCATCACATCGCAGATGGGTGCACTCTGATTATAGAATAAACCTACAGCACTACGTAACAGCCTCGTGGTAGAACAAAACCCCATATAACATCCACCCAGGGCCCATCTACTTACTTACTTGGGTAGCTCTACAGTTCGGAGTGAACATGGGCCTCAAGCCTCTCTAGTTAACCCAGTCCTTAGCTAACTGCCTCTAGTTGCGCAGTCCAAGCTGGTTGAGGTTCCCTTCTACTTGTGCACACGACCTTAGGCGAGGTCGTACTCTACTGCGTCGTCCCTCTGGGTTACATAAGAAAATTCTACCGGCCATTGGTGATTCTTCGGTCTACTTGTCCATGCCGCTTTGTATGCGTCTTGTCCTTGCGGGCATTTTTCGTGAAACCAGGGGTATCTTGGTGGAAACATCAGTTGCGGCGCGGCATGTTGGCAGCGTTGCGCACAGGTCTTCGGCACTTTATGCTGGCGTCGAAAGAGTCGTGGATAGATTTCGGAATACCCGTTCAGCGAAGATTCTGGTGATTGCAGCTTTCCGACGTTTAATCTTCGCACACTTGGGATATCCGCATTCGTATCTTGACTACAACAAGGTAGTGGTCCGAGTCAATGTTGGGTGCTCGGAGGGTTCGGACAAGAATTCAAGGCCAGAATACTAGAGGCATACCTTGCGTCAATCGTAATGTAAACAATTTGGTTGATCTTGACCACAAGGGACCACCTGATCCCCTGGTGAATATTGAGATAAGGAAACCGTGTGCTTGCTTTAATCACCCTTTGTAACGCAGCAGTAGGCTACTAACTGTCCTACCAAATATGTCCTTCTTTCCTATCATGCCGTCATACTTAGGATATTGGTCAAGAGGTCTTGTCGAGGAGCTCACAGGAACACTCTTTGGTCCTTGTCCTCTGTGGAGGCATGAGCGGTTATTGACGAATTTAGCTTCCATGCGAATTGTCATAAGAGGTTCGCTGCTGCTTATAACAAATCCGCATCCGAATAAGCGCTGTTTCTGCTCTCTGGAACAATCACCGTAGTGGATATCACAGTTTTTCATCCTCCTTTGCCTGGCCCATCATCGCACTTCCTGAATTGCTATAATATATGAGCCTCTCCTTATTGATCGGCTGCACGCGGTCTATTAAGGATCCAAACAGTCCTTGTTCTGCTTGTCAGGGTCATCAACAGAAGGGTCATTCCTATCCGAGGATTGTGGTTGCTTCGTAACTAAGACACAGAAGAGAAGTTACCCTGAAGCATAACTCCATCCTAGAGGGACAGATCCTTATATACAAGCAGTAAGATGAAGGGTCGGTAAACCGATGTTAGTAACCCACTTCGGGGATGCGAACGCTACCGTTGATCCAATAAGGGCTGCTCCGCCACCATCTTTTTTCGAAACCCTGTCTTGAAATAAGGCTTACCCTAGTCTGGTTGACGTCACAGTTGATTCCATCCATAGAATTCTTTCCCTTCATGCTCACCTTCTGAGGATCTCTGCTTAGAGATCTGAGCCGCAAAATTACAAGTCAGGTCAGCAAGAAATGCCTCGTTTGGCACATGCGTGCTGATGTTAAACCGGTTAAGCTTGAGCTGGTCTGAGTGCCAAGCTCAGCATATATAGTCAGACTCACTCGTCCTTACTGCTTGTCGTGTCTGGTAACAAAATGTTTCTGTAGAAAACCGACTCCGCTGTGCAGCACCGACTTACGCCGTAAAGGAAGGAAACTAACCGATCCTACCCTGCTTAAAGGCACACGACTCAAACTATCGATGAAGTGAAAAATCAGTTTGTCAAAAACCACCAGAGCGCTGTCGGTTTTCTGGCTGTTCAAAGGGGAGTTTCGCAAGACATGCGGCTTATCGCCGAAAAGAGTCCTTTGGGCTGCATATTAGCTCTTCAACGTCTGAAAAAAAGACGGTTTTTGGTTCCGGTCGCACTGGAACTCCGATGCCCTTGCACAAGAAATATCCTACGGCCCGAGTCCATTCAGAGTCGGGGAGAGAATACCATCGTATCTTCACGGATGGCTACAAGACTAGAAAGAGCTCCAGTGGTGGTGTCTTTGTGTAAAGTGAGATCATAAGACTCAATTCTTCGTAGGACCAATATGTGTCTTTCAAGCTTCTTCCAAGCGGAGATTTACATTACGTTATTCTAATGGCCATGTGCTCTATTGTGAAGAATAGGTAGAAATATCTGCACCGATAGCCAAGCTACCCTCAAGACGCTACTTAGTCCTTCCTCTGAATCTGATCTTCTTGGTCACACTGGAATCCAGGGAAACAAGATCCCAAGGGAAACAAAAGGATTCTTAACCCGGTAGAAAGTTTTAATCAGAATCCTCACCACATGCAAAAAACCCGCGGATTTTCTCCTATCCTCCAGTAGAAAAGACTGCAGGTGACCTGTAGACGTCCTTACAGGCCACTTAAGCGGAACAACCATCGGCGCTGGGAGTAAGGAAGGCGATGATAAATCGAAACATACCTTCTGCCACTATTCGGCCTGGCTCGCAACAAATCCTTGGGACGGGAAACAACAGGAGGCAAATCCTTGGTGATCCCCAATTACCTCAGCTTCGTATCGTTAAAGCCCTTCTTGCCTTTCTCCAAAAGTTGGGAAAGCGATCATTTAACTAAGCTGCATGCCTTTAACTAACCTGCATGCCTTGGACCGGTAATTGAGTCGGAGTACACCTGGAGATTCCCTCGACATCTGCCAATTTGTGGCCTCATCCTTAGAACAAATAAATCTTCTCAGTTAATTAAAGCCCCTCAGTTCCAGTCGTCCTTTAACTATCATTGCTGTCATAAACTTTGTTGCCTCTTATCATATCCAACACAAAAGGAATGGCGCGAACCCATCCTTAGGACATCGCACTGAATTACTGTTTTCTCCTTGTCCTATCACAGGGAACATAAACTGAAAAGGATGTGAAAATAAAACGGCAAAGCTTTAAGGCAACAGGCTCTATAAAGAGCAGCGCCTCAAATAGGTCGCATAAATCATAATAATTCGCTCCCTCTCTCCCGCTCCCATTGTAACGGTTCCTCCTTTACTCGGTCTAAAAAAATATGTGGAATGTGGAACAATTTCATTTGCACACAAATAGGATACTGATGTGGAATTTCCGGACTACAATGAAGGATGTTTTCCGTATCCGCATGGTTACACTGCGCTGCAAGGGATTTATGTCAGTTGAATTTTTGTTCCTTCTCCGCTTTAATATCCTGCTCAGTACGACGGTGGTTTTTATGTATCTTCGAGTCCTGGGGAGGTCTATATGACGTTGTGACTTTAAGAAACCACCGCTGAGTGTTCAATTGGCAAAGAGGAACCGCACGCTTCCTTCCAATTGTTTGAAACCCGTAATGCGGGCACGAAGTAGACTGAAAGATGGATATCTGCCATCATTAAAGTTAAATCCTTAATTCTAGAATTTATTGTTTCTGTTGAGCGTTATTTTATTTTTGTGGAGTTTTCAAACGAAACGAAACGATGCATGATGCCGGAAGTATAAATTGACTTTGATACCCGTTTGGGGAAGGTGTATGGGGGTTGAGGTCCTTGGTAATTCCACTTTATAGGCTCCGTTGAGCTTTAAACATCCTTGTGACTGACTTGAACCACCGCCCACACACCTGGAAACGTAATTTCGCGTGCAAGGATTTTCTGTAAAGTGCCACAGATTCCGGTAGTCATTGTGAAGTGATTTAAATAAATCAACAGGAGTCTGGGTCTAGGTGGTAGGTGGTAGGGGCTCCATTGTTTCTGGTGGCGCATAGCATTTCACACTTCGAGTCAATCACAATAATGACGCAGGATTCTGGCCGGAAGAACTTTTTCAATTTGTTGCGCCATTATTTTAGGCTTTGTGACATAACTTCCGCGGCGAAATAGTCCTCGGGAAGCGGTAAAGGCAGGGTTTTGGCGTCCTCAACAAGCTGCATGAGAAAGCTTTTACGTGACCGGAATGACGAGTGTGGGATCGTCTTCAGCTTCGTCCTCATTGCATCCTTGACAAATATCTATGATTTTTCCATCTATTTTTCCATCTCGAATATGTAGATATCCTTTCGAGTATCTATTTGTGTATCTAAGGGGTCGGAGGGTTAAGTAAAGCGACTTTTTGCAAATCGAAAAATAAAAATGTTTGGATAGGAATTTATGCGTATTGCGTTCGACGGTGGTTTGGGGTTAAAGTGGTGGTGGCCACCTACTGCGACTGTTGCACGCGATTAGAATTTTTGATTTTTGTATCTTTCGCGGGAAAAACAAAAAATTTTCAAGTGTGTGAAATCGAGATAAGATAATGGCTCGAGTAGTGCAAATATTGAAAAGTCTACAAAGGACGATGAGTATCCTGAATTTTATCTCAGGCTGCAGGCGTATTTTTAACAGAATTACCCTCGCCTTTAGCATGCAGAATACAACAGGAAAACAACGATAAAAGTATTGAAATACAACTTTCTTCTTATGAGGGGGTGTTTGCACAAAAAAGTGTCCTTTTTCCCGATAAACATCAGCATATTGTGTGCGTGTATGACTTCCGGGTAGCAGCAATCACCACAAAGTAGAATATTTTATGATAAAGCAAACCGATAAGATAATGTCCCTCTATGTGGAAAACCATAAGGATATGAGGAGATATTTAAGTGCGAAAGCAAGGATACATTATTTTTGTTTTGTGGTTGGGGGTATTTTCTGTTTCCTTCTTTGTGGCAGTGAGTTCATTTAAAGCTGACAACTTGGTCGGTACAAATAACTTTTTGTGGGAAACAACTGAAATTGTATCTGGAACGTGTATGTGTTTTGGGGTAAAAAAAAGGATGCACTATGCTGCTGGGTTATGATGATATCCGGGAATTTTTGGGCGTGACTTTGCTGGTAGATGAATGAAGTTGGGGTTCTGTAAGAATTTTTTGGAACTCATTCTCTAGATGTCGCTCTAATATGTTCGAAGCTTTGCAAACGCATTTAAACTGCCTCCAGCTCAGTCCCAAAAGACTAGGTTCCTTGTCAGTGACCGTGACAGCGGTCGCCACGTTCCAAGAGGAGGACTGATTCCGGGGAACAGTGACAGCTTAATTCTTCTGCTGAGATGAGAACACTACTCTTTAAGACTCTAGCCAGCACTCCGAAAACTGCTTCAACATTCCAGTTCAGTAGCGTCGTAGCTGACCGAGACCATGCTTCCTATGTAAAGGAATTTTCCTACTCTCTTAATCTGTTATCCAGCAGTACTAAGTGGGAGCTTAAAGTGCTCAAGGTTTTAGTCTTAGCTGGGTTTATTTATAGCCCCACTTCGTTTGCCTCGGCTTGGAAATTGTGGGCCATTTGGATGCAGATTGGAAACCTGCCTGTTCGACATCGGCAGATGAATATAAGTAGATGGTCCTTAATCCTGTATCAGACTATCCCAGCTATTAATTTGGCTACGCCCAATACCTCTCAGCTGAGCCTCATCCGAATTCTGAAGGTGTACCAGGCCCAGCTTTCTGATACTTTCCTTACTAAGGTTAAGTATATCCTTATAGGAGTAAGGCTTAATTAGTATTTTGGATTGCCTCAGCCCTGGAACATTTTCCCAGTGGTCCAGGCGAAGTTTATGTTCCCAGTTACTAATCAGCGCTGTGGCGAAAGACCAGTTGATGCCACAGTAAGGTTCAGGTCCTATGAACGCAGATTCTGAGCCAGCCCTAGCTAGTTCATCTGCTAACTCGTTGCCTACAATCCCTTGGTGGCCAAGGACCCATCCAAGTCTTACCTTGTTTAGTCTCGCCAGGGATTGCAGTGCATCGTAGCAGCATTTAACTGATATGAAGTCCACCAAATTGGACGACAACGCTTTGAGTGCTGCCTGACTACCTGAGAAAATATATATTCTAGCGCCCTTAATACCCTTACTAAGGTTTAACCTAGCGCAGATTTCAATGACATGGAGTTCAGCCTGAAATACCGTGGGACACATTCCCATAGGTATCGAGACTTTGGTGTTGGGTCCAAAGACACCAGCTCCAACTCCAGATTCCATTTTCGACCCGTCCGTGATCCAAACCAGACCTCTAGGGTCTAATGACGGATATTTCTACCTCATTCGAGTATAACCTACCGAAACAGTACTCCTTGACCATGATGTCAGTGATGGTACAAAACATGTCTCTTTTGGGGATTGAGTCAAGAATTTTCAGATGTCACACATGGTCACCTGATTTATACTTGTATTCTATCTGCAACTTGATAGCACACCTAGCGGCTGCCTTTCTAATGAAGAAGCCCAACGAATGCTTCTAAAGCCGCCGTAGGGCAGGTACGCATAGCACCTGCGATACCGAGACAGGCAATTCTTTGAAACTTCTGAAGTTTAGTTGTCGTTGTCCGTTCAAGAACTTTCGGCCACGTACGTGATAATAGGCCTCACCATCATTGTATACATCCAATGTATCATTTTTGGGTTTAGACCCAAGTTCTGCCGTACAGCCGCCTACAGACCCACATGGCCCCTAGTGGCACGCTCGATGGCGGACTTGATATGAGAATTCCAGCTGAGCCGTTTGCCGGGGATGACCCCGAGGTATTGGACTTCACTGGAATAAGTTAGAATGGTGCCTTTGATAATGATAGGTCCTAGATTGACCAGTCTATTCCTAGTAAAAGGCACTAGAACAATTTTGCAGGGATTGATGGATAGTCCTTCTCTGCCGCACCATTCTAAAACATGTAGTAGAGCACCTTGCATGACGCTAGAGATGGTTGCGCTGTGCTTGCCACCAATAAGTATCGCCAAGTCATCCGCATAACCAATGGCGATATAGCCTAATCTATGAAGATCGACTAGAAGGTTGTCTTTGACTAGTGACCATAGAAGGAGAGAGAGAACTCCGCCTTGGGGACAGCCCTTAGCTGCGATCACTGTTTACTCTTTTAGCGATGTCGACCCTATGGTCAGCTGCATTCGAGACCATGAGTAGACGAACCTGGGAAATGAACCTCAAGTAAGGTTTTGAGAGTGTCCATACGACGTGTAGGTGCCATCAAATTTTTTAGTAGACAGACCTACACAGTTTGCATGATCTTTAACGAGTGCCTTATGGCTTCGTGCCGCTACTGGCAAGTCAGCAATGTTTTCGCAACATTTTTTCCATGTAGCACGTTTAGATGGTCTTAATGCTACATTGCGTTCAGTAAGAGCGGACCTATAATCGTTCCAGCTCTTTGTGCGTTCAGCATCGTTGAAGAGTCTTCTAACTTTCTTCCTAAGCTTGGCAAGCTGGTCATTCCACCAGGGAACCGTGCCGTGATAGGAAGTAAGCAGCACATCGTTCAATTGGTATGCTGCTTCATCTAGGTCCCCTATGGACTCGAAAGGGGTAACGTAACGGTAAGTCCTCGATATAGATTGCAGTCCGTTGACTTAGGATCACATCTAGTAGAAGCATGTGACAGTTTGCCTTGAATGTCGAACCATATGTGTTGATGGTCCGACAGCGAGGATATAAATGGACTGGCCAGGGTGAGATCAAGTACCTCTTCCCGAAACGCATTTATGAAGGTAGGCTTAGAGCCTTAATGTAAAATATCTACACAACACTCACCCCTTCTGTTGATGCCACTACTGCCCCATACAACATGATGCGCATTTGCATCGCAACCTATGATGTAGTGTACGTTGTTTTGTAGGCAGTGTTGTATAAGTCCTTGGACCTCTATGGGCGGGATGTTGTCGTCGTCGCGTCGCCGGGAAAATATGACGAGGAACACACGATTTTTTGTGTTCCCCTCTCGGTCGGGACTTCTACTAGAAGTGTCACCAGGTCCTTCGTGATGAACGATGCTGCGGATGCGGTAATGCGAAGCTAGATTGCTATACGCTAATCAATTCGTCTCCAGGACTCTGCTGTTAGCCATGTGCCGTGGCTTTTCTGACTTTTGCTGACATACGTACGTACTCCAGCTGCAAATAGGCACATTTTTCATAGCGTTGCACTCGTCATCCACGCTCTCCTGTCCTGTTTTGCTGATTGGTTATGCTTCCAAGGGCGGAATCCTTGGCGCTCCTAAGCATCTTAAAGCATAGTATGCATCTCGTTATTTGGAGGAATCTTATGTTGAATGGTGATCGCGTTTCTGACTCCGCGTTTGTATTGGAAGTCTAGGATACAATTTCTAAAGCGCCCGCCCTTGTTTGCCTGTCACTTGATTCCATGACACCCTTGTCCTTAAACATGAAAACCCTTAAACAGAAGACCATAAATCGTCAAATAAAAGCCAGATAATACTATGCCTTATGCATATATCACACAGGTTGTTTGAAAACACTGGGTTTTAAAAAGTGCCAGTTAAATTGTGAAATGTTATCCGAATGTATCTGTCACGCTAGCGATAGGTTTCCATTTGTACATCACTGAGATGTGAGATTAACTGGAAAAAAAATGCTGTTAATTGCTCTCCCTCAACAACTATTTATCCAATTTCGATCGGTCTAATTAATACAAAATAGCGCACTGTCATATTAGATGATAAATTTATTGCGTGGGTAGATGGGAATCTTCATAGATACTATGAGACACCACCAGCAAAAACACCATCCTCCCTCCTTCTTGTTTACCACAACTAATTTATGAAGCTTATTAAGTGGTGTGAGCTCCAAACAGATAGTTGTCGCATGAAGCAGTTGGACTTCCAGCAAAACCACCTGCTGATACCAAAGTATGTCATGGTTTCGCCTTCTACGGTGGCTAGCCCTAAGTCTCTGCTTCAAGTAGTAGCCATCGGATACTAGTCGTTGTCTACCCAGACTCACTTGAACAACTTACAAGCACAAGTGTTGATCAGCATCACACGGGCATTCTACAACACCAGTCTTATCTGTGCACATGCTCCTACCCATAAAGATCCCACCAAGGGGGAATCGTATGACCTGCTGAATGGAGCCTACGGAGCCTGTCCGAATACTCGGGAATTTAGACACCAAAATCGGTAGGTTAGGTTAGGTGGCTATTCGCTGCAAGACAAGGATTCATTTAGACCAACTGAGGTCCATTGTGTTGCCACTTGAGCTGGTTATTTCCGTTACTCTTGGAACCATTTCGACTTTTGGACTGATTTCCAGATGTTGATGAAATCCTTATCTAAGCCTTCCTCAAAGAAGTGGTTCCCGAGGGTTTGCTTTCTAGCTGAGGATAGTGCTGGGCAGCCGCAGAGAAAGTGAAAAGGGGATTCCTCCTCATGGCGTGCCTGCCTAGTACGCAATGACCAGTAAACAGTCCAACCAGGATATTTAGGCGTGGTCGGCTGATCTGTAGCAGGCGTGTTGTTTTCCTTTTGTTTAATTGTGGCCATGTTTGCCACTCGCATGGTTACATGTATCAAAATTGCGCCATCTCTCATCTTGCCGTTTCTATGGGTAGATGCAGCTCCCTTTCTGCAGTAGAGAGCTCCTTTTTTGTGCCACGTTTTGCTAATTCGTCTGCTCTGCAGTTACCTGAAATGTCCGAATGACCAGGAGCCCAGCACAGAGTGAGATTGCAATAAGGATGCGCGACATTGCTTTACCAATTTGGATCTTATTGTTGATGATTCGAGTGCCTTTAAAGCTGGTTGGCTGTCGGTGTAGATGACGATGTCCATGCTCGATACCGCTCTCATCAACAGCCATTCAGCCGCTTCACGAATAGCCTTAACCTCCGCTTGGAATACACTACAGTGATCTGGTAGTCTAAAAGACTTTTGCATATCCAGGGGTGCTGAGAACATGCCTGCCCAACACCATCATCTGCCTTAGACCGATCGGTGTATATCTCCAGAGCGGAATTATTTAAGACTTCATTCTCCGTCCAATTCTGTCGACTGGGAATGCTCGTGTTGTTTTTAATATTGAAGTCAAGGGTCGGTGTTAAGTAATCTACTACGTTGCTGAATGAGCTTAAGATTTTGGCATGCCCTGGTCCACTGTGATGATTCTTTCAGTCGCAAAGCCGATTTCATTGCTACTTCCTTTCCATACATATCTAGCGGATATCGAGGGCATCCTTATTCAGCAAGGATGGCCTCAACAACACGACATCAGATAAAGGTTTCCAACTAATTGGCTTTGCTGCAGCTCGTGATTCGGTAATAAGTAGCACTAAGTTTCCAACACTACGAGTTGACACAGCAAAGTGAAGCCCCTCAGAAGCCCCCAATCAATCACGTGCTAATCGATGCTCGACATGCATCCAACATCCTGGATGTATGCACATTCAAAGGGGCGAAAGCCGACTCTGACCATTTTCTTGTAGCAGCTAAATTTAGAGATCGACTGTCCAACGAGAAAAAGCTGCGAACTGGACGTCTTAACACGCCTGTGGAAGCCAGAGACTACAGGGACCACCTGGACGAGGGGCTCTCTACTGTGCATTCACCATCCACAAACGCCCAAAATCTGTGGAACCAGCTCCGCGAAATCATTACAGTGGAAGCCGAGACTACCCTTGGATACCAGCCACCGAGCACAACGAACCCGTGGTACGATGAAAAGTGCTTCCCCAGGAAAATGGAGACAGAGAATGGGCACGAATACACGTTGCAGCGTAAAACAAGAGCAGCGATGGAAGAGTATCGAGCCAGGAGAAAGGTGAGGAAGAAAATCCTGCGCATTCACGAAAAGAGTCATGTCATTAAAGAGTCATACGATAAAGACAAAATTCGGATGTTCTATAGAAAAAACAGGCAACAGGAAGCTGGTTTCAGGCCCGGAAAGTAGACTCTTCGAAATAGTGAAGGAAACCAGGTCACCGAAACACAAAAAACGCTAGATGCCTTTAAGCAGCACTTCAGCGGCCGCTAAAAGGTCATCATGTAGAGAGAGTGGTAGGGAAAAAAGAACACCCACATTCAGACAACGAAGAAACAGTCTCTTCTCCAAGTATGGAAGAGGTCGGTGCAGCCATCAAAACAACAGGGCCGCCGACTCTGATGAACCGCCACCACCAACTCATCATCAAAGTATGGAAGGATTAAACCATGTCCAACGATTGGACGATCCTCTTAAAAAAATGCGATCCTATGTCCTCCAAGAAGTACAGAGGCATATCCATGATGATTGTTGCGTATGAGATCCTATCCAACGTAATACGTTAACCTCTCAAGCATTTTTGCAACACTCTCATCGGCGTATACCAGTATTGCTTCCGGTCCGACAGATCCACTATAAACCAAATTTTTTTCAGTTTGCAACAAATCCTGGTAACGACGAGCGAATTTCAAGTCAACGCTCACCACCTTTTCATCGACTTCAAAGCCACATTTGATAGCATTCATCGTTGTGAGATCCACATGGCGATGACCGGATTCTGGATCTCGGACAAACTGATCCTGGTGTATCGCATCACTGAACTATTCCAAACGTGTAACCCATTTCGAAGAGGAGTTGCGCTATCAATTGGCTTGCTCAAGATAATGGTGGAACAGATAGTGGCCAGGGCAGGCGTCAACATAGTAGGCAAACCCGTCCAGTTGCTGGCATTCGTAGATGACAAAGACATCATTGATCGCTCCCAGCGTGCCGTCATAAAGGCTTTCAGGCAATTCAAGACCAGGCGAAACGAATCAGCCTGGAAGTCTGCATCTGTCCACGCACCGCCTAGGATGAAACGTCACTGTTGACAGCAGTAACTTCGAAGTGATTAAGGAGTAAACATCAACTCCACGAACGACAGCTTAGTGCAGGTCTGACAAAGACCGCTGCTACACAAGTTTACCGAAACAACTGGGTTCAAAACTCTTAACTTGAACGGCGAAATGCATGCTCCTACAAAACACTAATCCTACCTCTATGGTGACGAGTGCTGGACGATGGGCAGGAAAGCAGATCTGATTTTGAATACTTTCGAGAGAAAAATTCGGCTCCCAATGCGAGGAGGAGAAGCCATGATCTCAATGAGCTGCATCAAGATGTGGGCTTGTCCTCGTTTACCTCAGTCTGAAAAAACCCGTTGACTACAGTGACTCGGCCACATCGAGCAAGAGGATCTTCGAAACCCAGCTCCAGTTTCGAGGCGAAAAAGAAGACCGAACCTCCGTCTTAAGAACCAAGCTAATACGGTGCAGCTATTACTGTGACCTTTAAGGGATTAGGCCAGGATCCATTCGCAGAATGTTTCAAGTTATGGAAGGACAAAGCTCAAACTCCTGTGCATGCTTGCGGACTGACAAATTCGGGTCTTCAATAAAATTCGCCTCGACTGCGGCAGTATTTCCTTTGGAATGCGCTGGTCTCATTCTTATTGTTGGCCTAATCACAAGTAGCGTTGAAGTAGTGCGAAAGGACCCCATAATTCTAAGTTGCACTTCCCTCACACTACACCATACGAAGAGCATTGATTGAAAATTTCTTCCGCTAGGTGTTAAAAATGGGGAAACGAGCGTGCATTTTGGGCTTCAAGTCTCCCGGTTTTCTTTCTCCTGGTCGTGACCAGTTTGGCGAATATCCTTAAAACTCGCACGCTTGTCAATTCCAAATAAAAGTCCTAAAATTCCTAAAAAAAACCGCGCCATTGCTGTTCAATGAACCCAAATCCGCTACGCTAATAACACAAAAATAGTCCTTGAACATAAATTAATTATGAAACAAATTTGTTGCGGCTAATCGACATTTAATACCTCAATTAAGGACAATAGCTCCGTCGTTTAAATTCATTCAGCATTCAGTCAATACAGCGTTGCCCCCGAACCCCAAAGAGTCTTATTGACAATTTGTCAGGAGTCCTTATCGTTCTATTGAACTCTAAGTGAAATTTTCCTTCCACGAAAAACAATCAATAAAACCCCACCATAGGCACAGATACAGAGTGTCAGACAATTCATTAATAGCCAAGCATCTGTCAAAACGGCCATAAACTGATCAATCATCAGATTCAGGACCAAAAGGAAATGCGTAAGCATCCACACAACACACCATGCTATCTCGGGGATGTGAAATCTCCCGAGCGATTAGTCCGTTTAAGAGCTAATTCTCCGTATTTTTTTTCTGCTCCTGCAATTCCCAATGGAAGAAAGGACAGTACCCAGGATAATACAAGCATAAGTTCTGGAGGGATCCTTTCTGCTCTACTCCATGGTCATGAATAATAAATGATTTAAGTGAAGCGGTCTTCTGGAAGTTAAAGAAGGAAGCTAAGGAACGAAGGGTAGACTGGTCTGTCATCACCATCCGTTCAGGATGTTGAATAATAAGTGGCCTATAGGTGTCTAATGAGCTGGCAAAATGTTAATGACTCGTCATTTGTCCGGGGCAAGGGAAATATTTACGACGCAGACACGAAAGGAAATGAGCTGAATTGAAGCAGATTCCTTTTCGTTTTATTTTTTTTTTGTGTTTTGTTTCCTGATAGCAATGATGATGACAGTGAAGGATGTTGTGATGACTTTATCCATTGTAAAGGACAACGAGGGTAGAAATTTTCATTAAAAAGCTTGTTTAATAGATTGTTATAGTAAATTTTATTTATATAGCTGGTGGAGCAGTGGCACGTGGACTTGTAATTTGCTTGTGCTTCCTATTAGCCTTAATGAAATGTGTCAGAGACTGAAGCGATGCCACGAGAGCTTGCACAACAGAAGAGGCTATGTAATAGCTTCGAAGGGTGGATGGAGTTTAGGACTCAAAGAAGTTGTTCACTTAGAGCAACGGTGTTTATGAAAGGTTGTAGTTACAGATCAGCCGAATGACGGTTTCCTATGCAAAAGGCTATACCACATAGACGGCACCCCAAGATGCTTGCAGGTGTAGATATCTGCTCTAAATAGCTGTTGGGGTCTAAAAGAATTCCTCTAGGATTCTCTTGGGATCGCTGAGCCTTTGAACGACTGAACGACCGTACTGAAATGAACCAGTGAAGTACTGAACTTCTGCGCAACTCAACGGCTGAACAACTGCATCACTGAACCGCTGAACCGCTGGATAACTGATGCACTGAATTGCTGCACCACTATACGACTAAACTGCTGAACGACTGAAGTCTTAACCACTGAACCACTGCAGCACTGAACCAGTGAAGTGTTGAACAACCAAAGCACTGAATTTCTGAATCAGTACATGGCTAAGCTACAAGACTAGTGAACAATTGAACGACTGAAACTCTGAACCAGTGAACCAGTGAACCGCTGAGCCACTGGAGCACTTCACTGCTGAATTATTAGCCTCCGAACAACTCAAAGGCTGAACGACTGGACCGCTGAACCGTTGAATCGCTGGATGACTGAGGCACTGAATTGCTGCACCACTATACGACTAAACTACTGAACGACTGAAGTCTTAACCACTGTAGCACTGAACCAGTGAAGCGTTGAACTGCTGAACCCCTGAACTACTAAAGCACTGCGCCAGAAAACCATTGAGCGACAGAAGGACTCAATTCCTGAATCATTATATGGCTAAGCCGCTGAACTATTGAACAATGAACGACTGGCACACTGAACCGGTGAACCCGTGAACCGCTGAGCCACTGGAGCACTTCACTGCTGAATTATTAGCCTCCGAACAAATGAACCGCTGGAACACTGAATCGCTGAACCACTGAGCTGCTGAATCTATGAACAACTGAAGCACTGAATCGCAGACCCGCTGTTCAGTTCTAAGGACCTAAAAATATGAAATCCATTGAAAGGAAGTGTTTTTTTTAATGGTTTATGGGCAAAACCTCCGTTTTGAGGACCGAGCTATTGCGGATGCCAGAGTGCTTGGTGTGGAAAACTTGAAGCAGCGTACCCAGGATCGAAGAGGAGGGAAGGCTTCCGTGACTCAGGGAGGGATCCAACCCATTTCTACCTGGAAGTAAATTTTTTGAAGAGTTGTCCGCGCGTTGGTCAGGCAAACTATAAACGTGATGGACCCTAGCAGGTTGTGTAGAGGAACGGCGAACTGTGTTACTAGCAGAGATCATACCATTGATCTGCCATAAATAAGTTTACCTCCTGCCTTCGCCTTTTACGAGAACTACTCGTTCCGTTGTGCTTTCAAGTTTTGGGACAGCTGCAGCTCTAATCTAGCATCTAAAGTGAAGTATCCCTTAACGTGGAACTGGTAGCTCAAAGTCACGGGCCTAGATTTTGTCAAGCTTAGCCCATGGTGTTGCACCTTGAGCTCTGACGTGTCTCATTTAAGGCACCTTTTGACATCTTCAGTGTTTTGCGGGGTAACCACTGATACGATATCGTCTGTATAATCGATAGTGTAGGTACCTTGGGTCATCGTCATATGGAGGAGTGTATTTTAAAAAAAAATTCTACAAGCCGCGTCCTAAGATTAAGCTCTTCGCGTACTATCTCTGATTGTATGCAAAGGTGCTTTCTTCGACCTACAACATAGCACTTTACTTGGCAAGGATAGAAGCATTCATTGCGTACTTTTTTTCCTCGTTGTGACTACTTTCGTAGACCTCCTGGAAGGTCCTAAAGACCGTCTCTACTGCAGCCTTTGTTGAGTGTCCTTTACTCTTCCTCTTATTGTTCGGGGGAGAAATTCTTGTCACGGGTCGAGTGCATCGAAAAGATACACTCAATTTGCACAGGACTACATTTAAGCCTATTCCCCAGGGATCGTTGTCAACTGCATGAACGAGATCTTTCTCTCTTTGCCATTTAATCACAGGGATACGGGGCTATATGAAGGGAAATTTAAGCGGTTTCTGGACTCGCAAGGCGTCTAAGCGACCTTTTAATACATTTTCGACACAAGCTATACAGTTCGACTCCCCAAAAGCCAGGAATGGAAGCAAGGTACTGCCGTTCCAAGTGTCCACGGATGGATCATCGATGGAGTATCGGGAGCGGGGATCTACTGCCGAAGGCCACCTCTCAATCACACAGTCCATCTGGAACAGTTCGTGACTGTCTTTCAGGCACGTGGTAGGATGCGGAACTACTACTTAATACCGGAACCCAAGGCAACAGCATTAACATTTGCTTGGACAGTCAAGCAGCCCAAATGGCACTGGAAAACCAAAGAACCAACTCAAAATTGGTGAAGGAATTCGTGAATTAAACTTATATCTTGGTAACATACTCCCAGAACAACCTGCTTGCGGTACCCGGTCACTGCAATATACCAGGGAACAAAGCCGTGGATGAACTGACGAGAAAGGCAGCGGTTACAACCATAAAGGTAGCCCTAAAGGTTGCTAAAACCACATAAAGCAGCTCATGTTCAAAAAACGCCGCGAAATCATGTGGAAAGGACTACAAATCTGCCAAAACTAGGACTGAGCGGCCTTGTTTCCGTCAGGCAAAGGGGGCGTTCGCTCTGGACGGTCTGTACAGTGGATACATCAATCTGAATAAACACGCCTACAGACTGGGATTGGTGACACTAGCACTTGCCCGAGATGCGATGAAATGAAGAGGAAGAGACCCTCGAAGACTTTCTCTGCGACTGCTCTGCAATAGGGGCGCTAAGACACCGGAGGAAAACCCGTCGTGCTCGGGCTGGGTTATCTTAGATGTTACAATTCCGGAAAAATCCTGGAGTTCGTTAGAAGCCATACCCAGCCCTCCATCTCCAACTTATGCTTGACTTTCATCAGACAACAATGTCTTTAGAGGGTAACACAACGGGATCGAAAGGCGACTTACGTGATGACGATGTCTACACCCTCCCAAACCAACCAACCAACCAACCAGCCTTTTGCTCATATTCATTGCTCCTTTGAGCTCTCTCCTTTCTAAGCTCAGTGAGCACAGCTTCTACAGAATCTGCATCTCCGCCTCTCTAATAGTCTAATGTCCTCGTTGTAAGGACTGACTTCAGCAGTATACAGGTTGCATTCGCCATTTTCCGTTTCTCCCACGAGGCAGAGACCCCTCACGCGCGTGCCGTATTAATTGCTTTGTGGCACACTGTTCCTGCGTCGCTCATCACTTAGCATGGGCACGATCCATTTAGAGGCTCGCCTTTGATTTGACGTTTCGGTATTTATTTACAGTCGCTGCCAGTGTTACCCTCCACTTTTTACAGGAGGTACTATAGCTTCTGCTACGAAAGTGATACTATGTATGTACCGTCTCGCCCTACCCTGACCTCAAGGAAATTGACCTCCCAGGCCACCTGAATAAATCACTTTACCAGAAGTAAACTCTTGGCCTCGTAAATTCTCGAAAATTTTAAGGATTCACGATGAATAAACGGTATTCGTAAATCGTATCCAAATCGCTATCGGAAAATCGTATAAGAACTTCTAATTTTATTTTCAATTGCAATTCCAAACCCCACACGACTTCCTAATCAATTTCCCTATCCGCAGTAAACATTACCCAAATATCCTGTGATTAATTCAATTATCAGCACGTGCCGCACATTTCGAACAAGTCCTTCTGTGAAACAAAATTAATTTCCTCCCACCAACCACCCACAACTTCACACGCTCCTGTAATCTGCAGATATCCTTCGAATTAATATTGAAAAAAAAAGAAATACATTTAATTTCTATTACCATTTTCAGACCGAACAATTTGCCGTCCTATGGATTCTATTTACCGTAATCGTCCTTGGTAATTCCTCAGTCCTGGTTGCAATGTTTATGAACAAGAATCGTAAATCACGAATGAATTTCTTCATCAAACAGCTGGCGCTAGCGGGTGAGTTTTCCACTAATTGAACGCCAAAGAAGGACATTTAAATATTAAATGAAATTCCTGTTTATCCCTTAGATCTATCGGTGGGATTGCTGAATGTCCTGACGGATATTATTTGGCGCATCACAATCTCTTGGCGAGCTGGAAATGTTGCATGCAAGGCGATACGATTCTCTCAAGTTTGTGTGACATATGCATCGACATATGTCCTGGTGGCGTTGAGTATCGATAGATATGATGCCATTACACATCCGATGAATTTTTCCAAGTCATGTGAGTATGCACACGAGTAGCAGCATTTTTTTTTTCTTTTGCTGACAGGATGACTTTATTTTAGGGAAACGAGCCAGACGCCTAGTGGCAACTGCGTGGATTGTCAGCGCTATATTTTCAGCACCGATGTTAGTCCTTTACGAGGAAAAACTCATTCAGGGACAAACACAGTGTTGGATCGAGTTGGGAGAACCCTGGCGATGGCAGATCTATATGAGTATAGTCTCAGCGACGCTATTCGCCTTCCCTGCCTTAATAATCACCGCCTGCTATGCGGTGATAGTCCGAACGATATGGGTCAAAGGATCTGTGTTTGCTCCTTCTGGTAAGAGACACACAATTCTAATTTTTTCAACATTTTTCCTTAAGATCATCTTTCTTTTTTAAGACCGGACAGCATGTGCCAATCCGGCAACCCGCCGAGCCAGTTCTCGGGGCATCATACCCCGTGCAAAGGTCAAAACCATCAAAATGACATTTGTCATCGTGATTGTTTTCATTGTATGCTGGTCGCCGTACATTGTTTTTGACCTGCTGCAAGTTTTTGGACACATACCACGGACACAAACCAATATTGCGATAGCTACATTCATACAGAGTTTGGCACCACTGAATTCTGCGGCGAATCCACTGATTTACTGTCTATTTTCGACGCAAATCTTTCGATCATTGGGGTGAGTTTTATGACTTTTTTCCAACATTTTATAATTTTAACTCGTTTTTGGTTGAGTTTTTTTGGTAACTGCAATTTTTGTTTTTGTTTTATACTTTCAGTCGAATTCCTCCATTTAAATGGTTCCTGTGCTGTTGCAAGTCACAGCGAAGTAATTCAACACAAAACCGATGCAATACCGTTGGTCAAAGGCTACATAACAGCTGTGATTCGATGAGAACGCTGACAACATCGCTGACTGTTTCTAGGCGCTCGAATAAAACGGCCAGGGTAGTGATTATCGAACGACCTAAGACCGTGTTGGCCATGTCAGAAGTATGATAACCGGTGTTAACTTCTTTAGTAAAATTGTGTATTCTAGTTAAGTTATTTATTTAAGTATTTATTTATGAGTATAACTGGTTAATGTACATTAGAGGCGCCTAAAAGGAGGCAAGGTCTGCATTGGGATTTGTATCTTTCAGTGCTACCATACGTACAGTCTATTGGTCATCTTCTTGGCATCATTTAGCCCCGTTGGTTGAGCTTAAACTTATAGCTTATCTGGAGGATAATACATAGAGAAACAGCGGGGAACTCCCGGGATATGTTTCTATCATAATAAGGTGCAGACGATTTCGAATAAAACGGACAACATGAACGGTTGGGAGAAATTAAGCCCGAGGTCCTGTATGGGCTGTTTGGGACAGATATTTAGTTATTTTGAGTTGGATGTGGGCAGCCTATCTTGGATCTAAGTTTGGACGAGCGGATCGCCATTTTAATTGGGGTTAAAGGCATATCGTCTAGGAGTTAATCGTTGAGTGTCAGAACAGAAGAAAAATTGCGTGTGTGTCGAAAATTTGGTTGTAGACTGAAGCTAAAACTTTCAGCGGAATCGTGCTCAAAGTATAGAAGAAGAGAGGTAAGCTTTACTACCCTTGACACCCACAGAGTAGATGTGCAGGTTACAGATTACCTGGGCTGATAAGCAAGTTGCAATACAATGGAGGTATGAACATCGTCCTCGTAGACTAGGAAATGAAAATTCGTTTGTTCTGCATCATCAGTGATTTCTGTACCATCACAGTCACAAACAAGAGTTTCAGCCCATGCCGTCAAAATTCCCTCATACGAATCCTGCCGATAATGTTGTTAGATTCGTCAATTGCCCCTGGGATTCGTTTACACATACGTTGATTAAGAAGGGCTTGAAGTGGTCTTGGAAATCGATGATTTAATTCAGGATGAACCCTGACTGGATTCTGTTAAAAGTAGATATCGCCTCCTTTAAGAACTGATGACAGAAATTCTTACCTCTTTACACCTATCTTCAAAAGATACAAGACTTGTGAAAGATGTCAGTAGTGACCTCTCCTAGAAAGGCGAGTAGACGCTTCAGTGATGAGAAGCTAACATCATCAGCTCCTAGAATCTGCCACCTGATCCAAGCAAAGGCACAACAATCACATAGGAAATGAACCGCCGTGTTGTCGCTTTCTCCACAGGCATCGCAGAGAGGGTATCACTTAAACCTGGCATATTAAGTTGATGTGCCAAAATGTAGTGGCCCTAAAGAACTCAAGGAAGATGTCTACAGGATAGTAAAAAAAAAAGCCGGCGATTTCCTACAGACATCAGGGACCATTCGTGCAGTCTGCCTGCATCCTACAGAATCATGCCACCTTCGATTGTGTTTACTAGAAACCCCAACGTCAATGACAGCCCTACCTAAGGACGCTGGCAAACCTAAAGTGGGTTCAGGTCCTTAGAAAGCCTTTTCTTAACCTTGTCCGGCAAGCTCGCCAGAGATCTCCCGCTCTCCCATTGGACACTGCGCTCACTAAACATCAAAATACTTCGCTCCTTCCACCTGTTGCTCACGATATAGTCCGAAGGCACTAGGATGGCAATACGAGTATTTCTGCCTGAAAAACAGTTCAATGTTTTCCGAATGAGTAATATAACTAAACAGCGTAGGACTTCTGTCTAGTTTTGGAGTCCTCCGTCTTCTCCACTACTTTCCAAAAAATGGCGTTGAAAATTCTAAGTGTATGTGGGGGTAGTAGATTTTTATCCCATGGATAGCCCGTCCATGACTGTTGGTAACGCTCTGTGTACATGGCTAGCTCTTATCCTCATCCAAATACTACGCATCCTTGAAGGCGCCTTGAAATGTAAAGGATTAGAAAATAAGTACTAAAAAAAGTTCCAATTTGGTTTTACATTGACAATAAAGTCAACAACTACATCAGGACCACATAAACAGTGAATTCTCTTAAATTTAAAGGACTTACCCTCTCAATCATACAGGAAATTAAAAATATTTAGCAGACCCTTAGACATAAAATAATTAAATAACAAATTAGCATCAAACCAATAGGACTGATATTTGTACTGTAAATATAAAATTACACTAAACTAAGCTTAATTTATTGCATTTATTTATTGTATTTATTGTAAATATTTAATATAAAAAATTAAAAAAAAAAATATGTACACAAAGTATTAATCATAGCCACTAAATTAAATTATCTAAAAAATGAACTTTTAATGAAAATCCTTTCTGAAGATTGCCTGTATATTAATTGTAATTTTACTAAATCTAAAAATATAAATTTTGTTATAATAAATCTGATTTGCAAAGTTTATGTATGTAGAGGTGAATAAAATATTTAAAAATAAAATTAATTAATTATTTTCCAAATGAAAGACGGGAATTTTATTTCGTTGCTGAAAGTTGGTGGAAGTTGGAGTGGAGTCATCATGCACCCAGGAAAGGACAAGGCAGGCCCAAAATCCTCACTCGATTCCCTAAGACAGTAACCCTGTTTGTAAGTAAAAAGAAATGGTTCTGTGAATGTGTTTATGTAGACGTCCACCCGTTGATTTTTACGGAGAACAAAAGCAGCGGTTATTCGGGTGCGGATTTGTTACAAGCGACTTAGACAAGAAGTGGGCTGTCAACGCGTCTTATGACTTAAGGCTCTTAGTTCTCCAACATCGAGGACGACGCCACCAAAGAGTTTTTCTACGAGCTCCTCGACAAGATTTATGACCAATGTCCTAAATGTGATAGGAAAGGAAAACATCTTTGATAGGTCAGGTGGTAAGCATAACTTACCCGACACCATGTCTGGCAACGGGCTCAGGAATATTGACTCTGCTGTAGGGCGAAACGACGCTATAGTAAACGCATGGTATTCTTATCATGAAACGCTGAATCAAATCGATCACATTACGATCGACACAATGCATTCCTCCAGTATTCTGGTTGTCCGTTCCTTGCGAGCAGCCAACATCAACTCGGGTCACTACCTATAGTTCTAGCGAATGTGGATATCCCAAGCCCCACAAAAAAGAGGAATCACTGTGGGAAGATATAACGTCAAAAGAGACCACAATAATCTTCGCCGAACGCGTATCCCCAAATCTCTGTTCGACTCCTATACTGCTAACATCAAGGACGGAAGACCAGTGGCAATGCTACCAACATCCCATCAGAGACACCACAGGTGATGTGCTGGGTTTCACCCGACATTGACAGAATTGACAAAACACTACACAGCGGTCTGTCTTTGGACAGAACGTTACAGTCGACAGCTATAACTTTGGGGTAGTAAAGGACTCTGTATACCTTGGCTCTGCACTGGAGGCAGTCAGTTAGGGACCGGTATAACTCGTGAAGCTTATTGGTTAAGGCCCCGGTTTCTACCGACCTGGTGGGCCACTAACTAACAAACCTTTCTAGTCAGCTCTAGCTTTATCTATCTGCCTCCAGTTTCGCAAACTAATTCGACTGAAGTTCGTAGAACATCAGGTTGGGTCTTCCTCTGCTGGTTAGTCCCACCAGGTTAGTCACAAAGACTCTTCGGACTCTTGGGTAGATTGACAGCGCTATAAAACCCGTAAAGTTTGGCTTTGAATCTTCTCCTTATTCGCACATAATTATTCATTATTCTTAATTCATTATTTATTACCCATTCATTCATTAATTTTTTCACTATTCATTACTCATTCTTGTCTTTATTATTCATTCATTCATTCGTCAACGCATGCATTCATTCAATCGTTCATTCATATGGCAATTAATCATTCATTCATTCATCAACGCTTCTTAAGCTGGTCAGCCATTTCACTAAAAAATAGGCAACACTCCTAAGCGCCCGGAGTTGAAGGCGACCGATTCCGTGGATTTAATCGGGGCTCAGCTATTTGTACAGCTATTCATGTTGTTAAATGGCAAGTCAAGAACCGACTATCTGTCACTATGGATGAAAAACTGACAGATGCCACATGACAGGGATGTTAGATCCACTACTCGAAATGGATGACAGACAGATCTGTCAAGTCTTAACATTCACCTTTCCGGGTGCTTTTTCTCGAACATGTGTTAGACATCCGCGCGAGATGAAACCGTCGTGACTCAAACTCCAAATCATCGACGTGCTGACCACTAAGTCATGGCGGTCGTAGGACAGCTTTACTCCTCAGTTGCCTTCTTAATTCAAAGGTTTCATTAAAGCATTAAAGCGGGTGAGCTATAGGTCGCTACGTGAGTTATGGTCGCTGGCAGACTTGCAAAATCTAAAACAGCACCAATAGGGGGCCACCAAGCTGTTGGGAAAAGGTTTTAGAAGTTCACTTAAAATGGCAAAGGAATCTTGAAAACGATTAAGGACGGTGCCTCTGTGTAACTTGCGCAATGCAAATTAATTGCCTGATAGCTGACTGAACGTCAACGCAGTCTACAGAAGTGTATACTGTGATTCTACTTCGAGGGTTTTCTGTTCATCTCTGCAGACTTCCGGTCGAGCCTTGTAATATTTTTTTTCTTTGGGTAAGTTTTTCGAGCATCCCTTCGGAACTATCATTGCCTCTGCAGTATCACGCCTCTTTTGACACAACTTCATACTTTCCGTGCTCGTTCCTTTTTTTTCCAAATAAATTAGAGCTCCTCACGTCTCCTTAGTTCATAGATCTGGGTCCTAGCTATCCTCTAGAGAAGTCTCTTGCATAGCTACAAGTGATGACCGATTCTCTTTATAAAACCGAGGGTTTCGTTGTCCTCGCCGAGTGAAACCTATCACACCAGAGGCGGCACTTCTGAAGAATTTTTGACAAAATGCTGCCACAGGCTTTTACCATTTGGTACTGGCGACAAAAACGTCGTTTAGGGCTCTCATAGTCCTTGAGCTTGGAGACGTGCTGTATTGATGCATGTTGGCATCCATACTTCGACTGCTCCAGAGTTGTGGTGCGAGTTCGATGTTATCTGCAGCAAAACGTTTTGTAATCAGTTTTTGATGACGACTGTGATCAGGCGCTCATGGGAGTAAGCGAAGGCTTAAGACATTTTCCGGACTTCTTCCTCAATAACAACGAATCCGCTATCATATACTCGTGCCTTTGGAATTTTACTGATTCGCAGTTTCTCAGCCTCCCTTCCATCAGAGCTCCTTAGTGACAGTGAAACTGCACACAGTTTATTATTCCACGTAGAGATTTAAAGGACGATATCCTTATCTTGTCTGCTCAGGTGCTCAACAGTGAGACCTTTAGTTGCTTCGTTTTTTTCTTTCATGCTACGGCAGTTACTCCGGTGCACAACGCCCAACCTGAAAGTCTAGTTCCTTAATTATAATTCCTAGGACAAGAGCCGGTTGAAGCGATATACATTCTGTCATTGGGTAAAGGTTCCTTCGCCTCCATTTTAATTTCAAAATTATGGCTTTGCAACGTCTTTACAGGTCTGTTATCGGAATAAGTTGCAGTAGCCCCTATAAGGTGTGTGAGTACATTAAACGCGTCAGTCCGAATGAAACTGAAAGCGCCACCGTTGTTTTCATCTAGAGAATCCTTTCGCTTCCATCCGGACCTTACAAAGAGGCCCTTAATGTGAGCACTCCTCTCCGTTTCTCTCATTTACTGCCATCAACGATCTTCTAAAGGAGTTGAGACCTAGTCTCGGATCGAGGTTCACCCGGGGTTTACCGCTTGAAAGGGCGAGTAGAAGCTAGTAGACAGCAGATAATTACTGTGGACTTCTGTGCCGTTTTGAAGGACTCTTAGTTAAGTTTCGCTTCCATCTGGACTTAAGGAAGAGGCCGCTAATGTGAACACTCCTCCCCTCTCTCGTTTACTACCATCAACGACCTTCTAAGAGGGCTGAGAGCTTATCGAAATGAGGTACTAGACAACCGGGGTTCACCGCTTGAATGTGATGATGATGACTATATGCTCTTGTGCCTTCATTCCACTACTTCAAGCTGTTCAATGACTTCAATCCTTGGTTCCACAGGCTTCTGTCTTTTACCTGCTTCTCTCCCTGCTTACCTTAAAAGGTGATTCTACCATGATTATTCCAACCAAGGAGCCTATTGTCATCCATTAATTAATCTCCTCAGGTATTTTGCACCAGATACTTCCTTGGCGCGTGTAAGTGTTCTCAGTTTTATCCTCAATTTTTCAAGAGAAGAGTTTTTTTTCCTGTGCCCTCTGGCAGGTGTAATGCCGACATGCGATCCGCTATCTACTGTCTATAAATAAACCTAAAATCCAAATTAATTAAGTACTGGATCCATTCCTCTGCTCAAATTCCCGTAGGTTCATATGTCCCATTCTTAGTCGTACACGTTCTGTTTACCACAGACAGTGCAGCTTTGCAACAAACGAGACGGCGAAATAATAAGTCCTTCCAGCTTCCCCAGGCTCCTGTCTCTCTTCGCAATGAATTCCTTAAGTATGTCCCTTCGTCATAAAAATTCCCACAATAGAAGCACTCCCCATTTGCAACCAATAATTCATTATTCTGATAAATCACCTCCCGAGGACCAACAATAACACCTTCGCAGCATCGCAGCATCACAGCGGGCATCCTTTATTGTATCCCAATCAAAATACAAAGAGAAAAAAAAACCAACTTTCTTAATAAATTTCCAATAAACCAACAAAACGAGTTTGGAACTTTTTTATGAGCTGAACAGAGTTCTTGACCTCCGCCTCTGGTCACGTAGCACATTTGTTAACCACTTAAATCAATCAATCCTCCTCGTTCTACGTATTACGCACGCATCCTTTGGGTTTTGGGTTGCAGATAAATTATTATTCTGCTCGCAACTTCGATACAACCATTGCATCTCCACACAGACTCACAGAAATACATACGTAGACACAAGGAGTCTTCCAATCTAATCCCAGCTTCATTGTAATACGGTCCCGGCATTTTAGACAGTCCTTTGTGTACGTGGGTGATGTTTCTTTGTGCCCTTGCACAATTCCTTGGGAGAGAGACCGCATTGATGTAATGTCCTTTTAAGCTAAATTAATCGTCCATGACAGGTTGGCGTAAGTCCACCCAGAGGAGGATTTGCCGGCTACTACTGACCCATTTGTCTCCTCCGCAAATGCCGCAAATGTGTGTGTGAGATATCGGTCCATTACACTGTGAATAAAAGTGGAACTTCTCAGGAAGGTTAGATGGGTTAAATGGCGTTGCATTGTCAGGCGAATGCATTGATGGTGCTGCGGAACGATGCAGATTATGCAAATGGCCGGGGTGACCCTCATTAATCCAGAAACCTAATTTCGGTTACCATTGCTTAAGTAAGTTATTCTGCGATAACGATTGAGAATGGATGGGGTAGGGCGTTGATTACAATTGGATTTGCAGTGAGTCTTGGGAGTCATGCACAGGCTATCAATGTCAGGCCACGTTCGTGAGGAATTTTGAAAGCTTCTTGTTGCACTTTTTGTAGAATGGGTAGATTATACGGCTTTGGATGATAAATGGCTTACTTTCCTACCAAGGTGGTGGTTTAGTTAGGGGTGAACCTGGGACTCAATCAACGAGCCTTTAGTCGAGTCTGTTGCTAACTGCCTCCGGTGACAAGCTCCAAGGTTGTTGAGAATCCTTCGACTTGTGCTTGCCATCTAAGACGAGGTGCTCTCGTCTACGGCGTTTTCGCTCCGAATCGGATTTGAGGACACTGCCGGCCACGAGTATATATTCGTTTGACAAGTATCTCAGACGTCAAATAAGCGGTTTTTTTCGACTAATTCGACGTCGTTGTACAGCTCGTATAACTCGTTGATGTATGTTCTCCTCCGAAGACCATTTACGCCTCTGGGAGTGAATTTCTTGCGAAGAACTTTTCCCTCGAACTGTCCAAGGATATCTTCATCTGTCTACGATGAAGTCTATGATTCAACGTCGTACAGCAAGACTGGAATAAATCGAATTAGTTGCTCGGGATAGGGCGTCTAATTGATTTGACGTCGGACGTCTATAATCGCAAGAGATCGCCAAATCATTTTCCGATCGAGTCTCCCTTTATCGTCCTGTCCCGCCAGCACCTAGCTTTGAAGATCAGTGGCAAGAAGCCATCAGAGATGCCGCCGCTGACGTGGTGGGTTTCACTCGATCACCGCAACGAAATCTCTGGTTTGACGACAAACGCCGGAAAGTACATGCAACTAAACAAGAAGCATACAAAGCAGCGTTGCAAAGAAGACCTAGAGCTGCACGCGAGCTCTGCGAGCAAAAGAGGAGAGACGAACACTGGTTTCTCAGAAGGAAAAGAAGGAGCATGATTAGGGTGCGGAAAAATCCCCGGAGCTTCAAGTCGATACCCACCACCTTTTCATCGATTTCAAGGCCGCGTATGACAGCACTTATAGAGACGAGCTATAGAGGCAACCAACGTCGATGCTTCAGACAGAACGTCGCCGTAGACAGATATAACCTTGAGGCAGTTAGGGACTTTGTCTACCTAAGCTCCGCTACTAATTCAGACAACGATAGCAGCGCTGAGACCAAACGAAGAATAAATCTTACCAGCCGCTGCTTCTTTGGGCTAAGAAGGTGATGGAGTAGCAAAGCCCTCTCTCGAATTAATAAAGACCCTTTCACAAACTTTAATCATCCCAGTCCTGGTCTATGCTGCTCTTGGTTGTTTCGAGTGATCTTCGTTCCCGTCTGCATAGACGCTGAGTGGCAGAGGAGATACAACGATGAAGTGTACGGTCTGTACCGCGACATCGATTTAGCCAATAGAGTGAAGGTCCAACGACAGAACTGACTGGGTCATGTAGAACGTATGGACACCACAGCTCCGGCTCGGAAAATCTTTGAATCCACCCCCGAGCAGCAGATTCCTCGTCCAAGATTCCTCGGTAAGATGTATGTAAGCATTGAGGAGAAAGTTTGACAAGCCAAGCACCCCAGTAGAATATAGCTGCAGAAATGAGTAAGAGTCTATAGATGTAGAATGAAATCTCTGAGAGCTCACGGGCAGTATAAAGCCACTAAGGGCCTTAGAAAACCAAAGGAAGCAATTCAGCCCGGTTTATTTGAGCACTGCAGATCAGGAATATGCAAAATTTCGCGGACTGAATACGCCCCTAGGGATGAATTTCTTGACGTCAGTACCTCAAGGAGCGGAGCAGTTTTATTTGGTCCAAATCTTGCACGCTGTGTCATTGGTTTTTCAATACCTTTAGCGAGTCCCGTCTCCTTCCTACGTACGAAAACTAAAGTGCAAACTCACCCAGAGTTGTTTCCGAAGATTTCATTTTAATGAGCTCCCAATTGATTCCACTTCTTAAAATAGCTCAAGCCTTAAGCAGAGATAAGCTCTCAAGGTCGTCACATCAATTCGCCTCCTATCGGAGAGTAGACTAAAATTCTATGTAAAACAATTTAATTTCTACTTAATCTTCGAGGCTTAGATACGTTCCACACATATTCTCGCTGGTTCACCATTTTACCGGAAAATTTATCGAACGTAAATTAATCCCCAATAAATCAAAGCCTAAATTCCATTCATCATAATCATGTTCCTAATCCTATTATCCTTCTGCTTCTTGTTGATGCCGCGTAGAAAATGTTGTCTCAATGAGTTTCTATGTAGATCATCGAAGAACTTTACGCTCCATTTGTCGACCTTAAGTGGAATGGGTTCGAATTTCTTCTATGCTTTCCAATTTTCGTAGAAACCCAACATTTCAATCAATTACTCAAGATTTATATCGTCATTTGCCGCAAAGAATTTCCATACCGTTATATACACACTCCACCACAAAAAACGATTTGTGTGGGATATCGTTTCGATACTCGAAAATATGTAGCTATATCCCTGCGCGCCCATTACCAACTCCACCCACCGTGCATCGATTTAAAATTACTCCAAAGCGGATATAAATTTTCATTTTCATTAAAGGATTTGGTTTTTCGTATCATATTTCGAAATTATGACAGTTAAACGTGTCATTAAAATTTTTGTTCGCCTTTTCGCTTCACTGTTTGGTGGAGAAACAACGGTTGAATGGGAACAAGCGGATTTATTACCCGAAATGAGTGGCGGGGATCATAAATTAACCATTCCCCAGCTGTTGCAGTCAGAAATTGATACCAAGTGGTAGTCAATTTTGTACGAAATGGCTCGGTCAATTGTTAAGGGGAATTTGCGGCGAAATCGTATCAAAAATCAGGGGTTGTGTGGAACATTCTGACGATATGTTTACTACGTCTGGCCGATGGAAACTTTCGACCATTTCATATGAAAGTAATGAGCTGTCAGAGGGAAAGTTTGAGTTTTAGTTTTTCTTTAGGTTGTCAACGACCATCGTCAGTTCGTGTGGAATGTAAATAGAACTGTCAATTGGTTTGACATTTAATGGCACTGTAAGTAGTTAACGGTCTTTGGTGTGCTATTACTTGCTTAAGTTGTGCACTTTTACTTTGAAAAACATTTACTGTGGATGCAATTGTCTTAAAATGTCAATTTTAGTGTTGTAGAGATAACTGTTGTATTGGGGGCATTATTTTAAAGTGTGCTTGTATACTAGGGTGTTGTTCGTAGACGTCTAGTTTAATTTTGTAGCCCAAAATGTAAAAATAAATGGAGCTATCGTAATGAACGTTTTATGAAGAATAGTGGTTCAAAGAAACTACTAGGATTTCGATCTAAATTGACTAAATAAAGTCGGTTGTTATGGTGCCTTCTTAAGCATGGACTGCAACCACGTTTACCACCTCGCCGTGGGGACTTGTTTTAAATGTGACACGCAAAGTAATTACCGGCACCATCCCGAAGGATGGAATGAGTCAGAGTCAGGTCTACCTGAACGCAGCCTTCAGGGTAATTGATGGCTAGTGCTACCACCCCCTTAGGACAATCTCCCCAATTCGAGTGAACTAAATGAGTTCTAAAAATAATGATGAGCCCACTGAAAGAGTGCTGGAAAGCTTTGAAGATTTTGATGAGACACAGAAGTATGCTGACAAGATAACGACAGAACTTGAAAGGTTTAAGAAGGGGAAATAGTGGAATCAATTAGTCAATCACTAACGAACACGGACGATGAGGTTAAGCAATGTGGCAAAGGGGTACGTTGGAGCTGCGAAACCACCCTCAAATTCTGACTTTGAGTTGACTCAGATGATCGCCGGTATATCATCCGTCAACTTGATTCCAGAATAGGCAGGCAGCTACTACAAGTCCGGTTAAAATTGAAGAACAGGATGTGAAAAGTGGAAGCTCTGAGTTACAAGAACGAACTTTCAAATCTGGTAAGAAGAAGTGGAAGCAAACCAGGAATACGGACAAAAACGCAGCAAAATCGAGAGATAGCCAACGCTAATAGAGATAGAAACACCTCTGCAAAGAGGGTAGACAGTGACCTTCGATTGGGTGTTGTCGACAGAGGAAGAGAGGTAGTCCTAGAGGCAGGTCATCTGAACACATTCAAGGATGCCGTTGACTCCTGCATAAGATGCTGAAAACACTGGTGTACAGAAAGTGTCTTTGGAAAGCTTTGTCGCCCGAACTCCTGCCTGGCATTTCCAGGCGGACGGTCAGCAACTTGGGAAATTTATAAACCCGGCGATCGACCCCGCCAAATTCATTATTTGGTTCCCAAAAGAAAATGCGAACAGAGTCAGACAGGCAGGAGGAACTAACGAGTGCCAGCAGGATCTCCGAGAGCAGAAGGAAGGCACTAGATTAGTGAGACACCTGATGGCGTTTTTCTGCATCTAACACAGCTATGTCACTAACTATTGCGTTTATGAGAAACCCAGTCATCGATCGAACTACAATTCGCAAATGCATTCAAGCGCAGCGGCATTTTGGGCCCTAAGAGTCCTTTTGAACCTTGTCTTTTAAGCTTATCGGAGATCTTACCGTGGTCTTGCCATTCTCATATAAACCCAAGGAAACCCATGTCTTGCCAAAGACCTCTTGGTGTAGCCAGAAGACCGACAGTGCTTTGGTGGTTTTGGAGTTGACACGTTTCGACCAGAGAAGTTTGCTATCCTAGATGACTCTCAGACTCTTAACTTCATCGGGGATTTTAATTCTAAGCTCTAAGTCGGTGGTCCACCACGGCACCGGTTTTCTAAGGGCGCTGTTTAGACTATGTGAAACCGCCTTTACCCCGTATCTGGTTGGTAGATCAAGTGCCTTTGTGACCGATTGATCAAGCTCTCCTCTCTCTGATTTCTCCTCTCCTTGGATATCTCTGGTTTGACAGGGGAACTTAATAAATTCTCCAGTTAGTAATGGATATGGAGACCCACACAGGGTTAAGTCAGTCACCTCCTGGTTAGTTCTGGTGCTCACGGGACATGGGAACTTCAGGAATTATCTAAATAAGATGTGTAATCAGAAGGATGACACCTGCAAACTATGCTTTGAAGAAGTAAAGATAGGGTGATACGTACTGCGACATTAGAAAGAAGAATCGGACTAAACTCGGCGGAAACTGAGCCAACTGATCGTTACTTTGAAACAGATGCTAGCGGTACCTTCCAAAGGAAGGAGGAGGAGCTACATGAAGATTAGTTGTTTGATGTGGCCCTCGATAAGGTAAACTTAGACAAAGATCCTTTGGTCCATTGTGCTGCTACTAAGTAGGGGCAGGTGGGTCACACTGTCCGCTCCTGGAGCCAATTGCTACTCTGATCTATATAGAGCGCTTGATGCCTAAGCTGAAGTCGGTTTCAGTAGGCAGTTGACCTCTCATGATAGAGTGCAAAAAATATTTCTCTTTGCAGTGTGCCTTAAGCCCTATTCTGGTCTAGCTCAAGATACACGTACCTGATGTCTCCATTTCCAAGTGAGCGCGTCTGGCGTTCTGGGGCTGATGTCTGTAGGTCTGGCGATTTTGGTGCACGGCACTATCAGGCATTGCCCTACTCTGGCCAGATGGTACCAGAATGTCTTAAAACTTTTCTTACCACTCGTACTGAATGTCAAGTTGAGTAGACTGGTACTAGATATCCGTTTAGCCAAGCAATCACTCAAGGCACGCCCAAGACAGCTGTCATTTCTCGGCTTATTAACACATGCTCCGAAGGGTATTTATGTAAATATTTATTTAAATTATACGAGTCCAAAATATTGCAAATTATCTATGCTTATGAACTCGTGCGATTTGTTGGGAGAGTATTTTTAAATTATCTTGCAAAAGTTCCAACGCTGCAGCGTCGATTCTCTTAGAAAATAATTGAAAAACACTTTCCAAACGAATAGAAAATAAACATCGCAAACTTCGAATAAGGATCAAATTCTATCTCCTTTTTGGCGACCTTTTCCCATTTACCGAACCACTACTTCCTTTTATTTTCTTCGTCGTATCATCATCGCAATTATTCTCATCTTCCCCACATTCATTGCCAGCTAGGGTGCATTCCCAATATTGTCCTTTTTTATGTCTTTCTTCACCGCCAACAGCGTCCATATCGGTCGGATTAAAACGACATTTGCCTGCAGTCCCATTCACTTGGCAGGATTCAGTTGAACATAAATCTGCATCTTTAGCGTCATTTAGGCGATCACGTTCTTTAAGGAAGTACTCCTGCTGTTGTTGATAGAATAGCCGATCGTGCTCCATTCTGACACAAAGATATTGGAATTGCTGGGCATTACGTTCGCCATAATAGGAGATTTCTAGATGGAGGACAAGATTCTACTAAGAAAAAAAAATTCTCAAAACCCTTCAAGCTCAACTCACTGTCATTCAAGTCGGTGAATACCCTTTGTAGCATGCAACAAGTGCGATCCATTTCTGATGATAAAGTTTCTATTTTCTCCATGCATGAGGAGAAATATGTTGCAAAAACGTCCTCAAGGGATTTCTATAAGTAAACGATAAACTGTGAATGATTTTCGAACAAGTACTCGTATTCTAAGGACCTTTACAGCGTCTTCCATTGAGCCGCGCATTATATCGAAGAATTCGCCGCAAGCATCTTCTTCCTCACACTGTGGTGGAGGTGGAAAACATTGCGGACATGGATTTTTGCGTTGCTGGCATGGATCACGCTGGCAAGGACCACTAACATTATTGCCACTCTGGACCGTGCATGGCACCTCTGGCTCCTGTTCTTCTTCGATAGTTTCCAGATCATCCATACAAGGTATTGGCGGCGGTTGGCCACCGCAGGCTTGGCACGTGCAAACAAGCGATTGTTGCTGTTGTTCGTTGCAACGGTCTTTATTTTTCTTGGACCCTCGGGAACTCAATCTCCTTGAAGGATCACAATCCGATCCTGACATTGAACATGATCCTTTCCGTTTTTTTGGTTTTGGGGTTGTCTCATTACATGGCATACACTTTTCCTTTAGGCTCATTTTGCTAGATAATGGCGTATATTATCGTAAAGGACACAAGCCACAGATAGTTGCAGTCTGTTCGGTAGGTAGGTTTAAGTGTATCTATTTGTCCTCTGATTTCGACTTCGATTTACATGCATATGTATATTTTTGGTGAGCTTCTTCGATTTCAGTGCCTTTTTCCGTACTCCGATCCTTTTTATATTCTTTGCAGAGACCTTTCTCTGGCGAAGTCTCTGAACCATTCACAATGGTAAATCTAGCTGAATTGGATCATAAGCCCTTTACCGTAACAGTACTGAGCGTTCTTTTGATTTCCTCGAAAAAAATGTGTTAAACTAGAAATTTTGAAATTTTCGTTTTTTAAATTTTTTTGACGCAATTTGCTCACGAAACGATTTGAAATTATCACAGGTCATAGTAGGCTAGATGCCTTAATTTTTTTTTTTGTTTTATATACGAAAAAGGATCCGGGATAAGGTTCTGCATCCTTGGCGTGGAGTTTCAATAAATTTTTTTTAATTATCTGATACCAAATGGTGCGTCTGGAAAGTACCGTTGAAGTTGCTTATCGTTGTATTATCGGACTATGATGAGTTCATTTTTTAAGGATGAGAACTAAACTCTGGGAATTAACTAATCCTCTTCCAGGATATGTTCTTTTTGTGTTTTGGAAAGGGGGGGAGAAGAAGCATTGTATCATGAAGATATAAAGACGTACTGTTAGTGGACGAACTCCAAAGGGGACAAACGCGAGTACTCACATCATTGGAGTGTGTTCCTGGCATCAGTTTCACCGGCCCTCGTCCTGTGATTCTTAGTTGAGGATATAAACCTTCACGTTGTGGGTTGCATCATCAGTATAGTTTATTAGTATTGTTTAAAGGTATGTTGCACTGCTATGTAGTGGTATATGCTGCCCCCGGCAATGCCTTGGGGAGGTTCATTTCCTCGCAAGAGTTCCCCTCGCATTATACTTCGATTCGTAATTATATTTCAGGATTCCATACCCCTGTCTTTGCTTAGGCAACAATCGCCGCGTCTTGAGCACTCTCTCTAGTCCATGGACGGATACTCCTCATCTGATGCTTGGTAGTTTCCCAGATATTTCGTTCTTTTTTGGATCCGAGCCCCACCAGAGTCCAAAAGGTTTTCCGAAATTTCCATTGGCTTATTGCAGAGACCTTGCTCTTCTTTGAGTTTGCTGTACTCCGTGAGGAGCGATTTGTAGATAGTTCTTGCTAAGGCTGATGCATGTTTCGATTCCTTTTCACTCATAGCTCCCTAGTAGTTTCTACGATTGCCTCAGACCTTGAGTACTTTCCCAGACCTTAGCCCTGTTTTGTCTGTCTAGGGGGTGTGATCCCCTATTCTTCAGAAAGGTTCAGGTCATACAAAGGATTCTGATGGCTGGAGAGTCTGCTTCTTCAATACCCCGGTATCCATTAAGGGTTACTTTATTTCTTCTGCCAACTTTGTTTAATTTGCGCAGGTTTCTCACACTAGTTTGGGCGTCTAGCGACTCCATTGCTGACAGTCAGGCAGGTGATTGTCAGACAGTATTGCTACGTCACAATTGATGTGGATATTGTCGAATTCGATTTGAAGGCATACGGTTATGGCGTATATTTCCGCCTGAAAGATGCTGGTACTTTTGCTCATGGGCTCTGAGTATTTTCTTCTTAGTTACAGTACTCCTGATCCCGTTCCTTCGTTAGTCCTCGACGCGTCTGTGTAAAACTTTATCGTATGGCATGGCCAGTCTGTCATTTGCAGATGCATTGCTGGAAGGGGAAGATTTTTGAGAAGCACGTCAAACTCCTTCAATTTAATGCACCTTTCCTTTTCTATTCCTTCTTTTGGCATCCTTGGGATCGTCTTATTTGCACAATCTTCAACCACTAGGTGCAGGGGACTTAGTTCCAAGAGCACCTCCGTGGCGCGGATAGGCACCTTCTCATGGCTCCAGTAATACAGTGGCATGCCAGCGTTTGCACTTTGTTGACTGTCTCCGTTGCTGTGTTTAGACTGGCCTTGCCCATGCAACATAAGTTATCCTAGGTTTTACTATGGCAGTGTATGTACATCCATCTCAGGGTGGTCTAGACTAGACTCCTGCATATAATAAGAGCACGTGTTGCCTTTGTAGATACTTCACTTCTTTAACGGATGTCAGCATCGTCCCCGACAGCCGGATTGGCTTAGGCTCAAGTTTCCTTCTCCTCACGATCGCTGAATGGTTCATTCCGGTTCATTACACACTCTCCAGACTATGACTCTACACAAAGTTTCCTTCTTCATCTCTACAGGTATCTGTTAGGGTCTTGTTGCATGACACGTTCTTTTTGCCTTTTCCATACATTATTCCCGGAGTATAGCGTCTCAATAGTGATCCGAGGCAATATTGGCGGCTCGGAATGTTCGGACATCTAAAGTACTGAAGGCGCATGCGTTTAGTCGATCGTAATTTAATAGATCGATTCATGATCCAGAGACCACCATGTCGTCTTGTGCATATTGAGATGAGATGAGGCCCCGCAGCAAAGTCAATAAGTCTGAGTCCGTTACAAGACCTGAAGTTGTCTAGCCTATGCCTTTCGACTGTCCTACCAAAGATGTCCTCCTTTCCTATCCTCCTTTCTTATCTTGGTGTTAAAACGGTGTTAGGTGACACGATTGCTCATGTTGCTCGTAGAAACATTCTTTGGTGGCTTCGTCCTTGTCCTCTGTGGGGGCATGAGCGCATATTAGGGTAATTTTGGCGAATTTAGCCTTGATGCGGATTGTCATAAGACGCTCGCTCAAGTGTCGAAGGCTCAGGACTTCTTGCTTAAGTCTGCTGCTTATCTGTAGCAATCACCTTAGTAGATATCACCGTTTTTCATCCTCTGCTTGCCCGGGCCATCCCATCACACTTCCTGGATGTCTGTAAGGTCTGATATATAGCAATCTAGGGCCTCTGCATATTGATTGCCTACGCGAGGACTCCAAAGGTCGTTGTCCTTTTTTCGTTTGCCAAGGCCATAAGCAGTAGGTTCATTCCTATCTCGGGCTTCTTATAGCTTCGTAGCAAAGACTTTTAAATGATAGAGAAGTTGATCCAACCTGGAGGTTGGTTGGTGTCTCGGATATTTGATGAGTGCCTCTCATCGATTAGCATGTGCTCAAATAGGTTGACGGTTCGATAGATACGGTGCTGTGTGGATTCTTAGGCTTGAGAATCGACTGTCCCTAATCAACGCATTATGAGCAGCGTTAAAGTGGTACAGTTACAATCAGTTGTTCTTTAACATTTCCCCCGTTAGACTTTTTAGGCTCTTCGGTTGGCTGATGATGTTGATTTGCGATGAATCACAGCCTGGCGGTCACCGGCTTGAAGTCAGTGACACTTAAGCGGAGCCCATTTCCAACGACTCTTAATTTTTGTATACCTGATCCTTTAGATCATATTTCCTGGATCGGAGTAATGCCTGCCTCATGCTGCGAGAGGATAGATTTGCACAACGTTTCAGTTGCATAGTCTTGATGTTTGACGTTTCGAATCGTGTTACCATATCGGGTGGGAGGATCCCTGTAGAAAAATGATGAAAATGCATGAAAAGCCAGATCCTGACGCGTGGAAAACTTAGTCAAACAACGTAGATAGTCTCTCTAAATAAAAGGTCGCCTTTCGATTAAGTTCTTTTTCAAAACACGGGTTTCTCAGTTCTTTAAGCTGACACAGTATGAGTGAAAAGTTCTACTACAGCTGTCTTTTGTTTGATAATAAAATACGACAAAAACAATTCAAAAATACCCCGAACACAATTTTGTATATTAACGTTATTTAAGTACAACTTGAACACATTTGTTTTCCTTCCTTAAATGCAGGCAAAACATTCCAATAAAATACGACAAAACCCAATAAAATAAAATAAAATAAACAAATTTAGACTTTCTACCACAAACATAGGAACTTTAGCTTAAAAATACGGGACACGTCTCTAGTCCTCAGCAAGATCAATCTTATTGATCATTTGTACGCTTTCGTACTTCCTTGGCTTGTAATACTTCTGTAGGAATGGTGCCACCAGTTCCACATCAACGTCTTCCCATTTATTTTTACCAAATATCAAAATTGCTAAATTTGAACAAACGATGGTTAAAAGAGCGCCCAGACTAGCATACCACAGCCAGGATATATGATGCAAAGCACGTTCTGGTGGTGGTTGACTGTAGAAAAAAAAAATTAAATTTAAGCTTAAATCACACTTAAAACTAAAGCTACTCACTCGGCTAGAGTCGAATTCAGCAACGGTATGTAGTCAAATTGATAGGTACAGCCCTCAACTGACACCGGCTTGGTTACCGTCACAAACTCCTTGGTAACAACGGCAATCTGTGCCCTGATGCATATCCAAGCCATGGTAACGAAAGACAATAAACTTCCCGCCAGGACACTCTGTAAAGAATTTTCCTACATGTCTCAAAAGATCGACTGGTACTAGGCCTCTTACCCTTGAGTTAACCCATGGCATGCAGATGCCCACGATAAATATGCCCAACATTGGTCCCTGAGTAATCGATTGCAATGTGGTGGACAGTTGCAGCACCATTCCAAGTTTCTCTACAACATAGACCAATCCAATGGATACCGTACCAAAGATCACAACCACTACTCTCATGAGAATCCCTGTTTGGCTTTCTGTCAGGGAGTGTCTTGAGAAGGGTTTGGCGAAATCCTCTAAAACCACGGCTGATAGGGAGTTCAACATTGTTGACAGTGAGCTTAGTGCCGCACTAAAAACCGCAGAAACAAAGAGCCCCGCCAAACCGGGGTATGCACCGAGAACGTCCATAACTAAGAGTGGAACCAGTTGATCACGGGCTTTGGCCAGCTGTGGAATACAAGACAATGTTACAATGTTAAAGGACTAAAAAACACCTTAAATCTGACCTTGGTCGTCAACGGATCACAGTCATGGTAAGTGGCAAAGGTCACCATTCCCACGTAGACACAGCAAAGCAGTAAGATGGTCAACCCAATGGTGAACAGGATCAGCGTTTTCTTAATCTTTTTCATCGATGGCAACGAGACGAACCTCTGCACAGCCGGTTGACTGATAGACACATTCTGGATTCGATAGATAGTCCCACCGATCAGGATTGACAACATTGACATGCGCACAGTTGGATCTAGCGTTAGTCTGAAAAACAGAAAATAAGTTCGACTTTTCGACAACAAAAGAAGGACTGAAGCTTACTCTGGAGTTTCAATTCGCCCACCGTCCAAATTTCTCTGCCATACAACACCAATGCCACCAACATCCCACGTTCCCTTAATCATTACCAGAAAAATCGATCCAAACATCACAAAACTTTGAATGAAATCGGCACAGACGACAGCCTTAATGCCACCCTACCAGGAAAAAAAAAAGCTATCTTAACCAAGTTCCAACCTATAAAACAACCAAGTCCTTACCACGGATGTATAAAACGTACAAATCGCACACACGATTGGCGTTATTATGTGAATGTCAACACCAGTCACTGAAATTAAACAAAAAAAATATTTAAATACGCGAACAAAGTTGAAGTTTCCAGCGTTTTCGAAAGTCCTCTTAAAATAGTTTCAAGTAATTAAGGCGAACCATTAAAACAATTTAACTTGCTTTCGCCCGCCGTGGAGGACATCGTTGACTTAAGGACATCTTTCTGCAAAAGTTACAAGTGCAAAAGCGGTTTTTTTTTTTTTGTTTGCTTCTATAGAAAGTTCTCGACGTTTTAATTAAAGACGCAGGCAACTGGCTTCGGTTTCCATACAAGACAGTTTGGAAAAAAACTATTCAAATGGCGGAGGTAAAAAGCGGGACACCTACAACCTTGAGTTGACAAAATTTTTAAACAGAAACTTTTAATTATAAAAAGTATCTTAGGAATTTGTGAAATTTTTCGGGACCACCTAGCTGTGGGTGGGTGCTAAGCTTCAGACCGTGAGCAGGGATGATGTCCCAAGACCAAAGGCCCGCACCTCTCGATGACCTCAAAATAAAGATCAGAAAAGTGAAAATGTGAAAATGCTCTTCTGCTCAAACCATTAGAAGTGCAAATGAAGACCATAGGGTCAGTAAGATCCTATTTAAGGACCCTACTGTACTCACTTGCTTCCAATGGCAAGAGAAGTCAGGAAATTCTCGCACTGAACAAGCGTGTTGCTAAGCTCCTCACGGAATTCCTCACCAGGCACTGTTCACGCAACTATCACCTCCAAAAGTCCTGCCGACATGTGCCGATCTTGTTTGAACGATCAGGTGACCGCGGAGCGTTTCCTATACGATTGTCCCGCCATGGCCCGAAGCAGGCAAACACACCCAAGACACAAACCAGCCGTCACCCGCAAATCGATCCTAAGGTTCCCCCACGACCTTAATCTTTGCTCGTGATTACTACTCTCTACATAACCATAAGAACTTAGTGATAGTACAAAAGATCTCTCTACGTCGCAGTGCTTGTCTGGGCTTCCTAAGGACAGGCAGGAGGCGTCTCAGAGCCCAATTTTGGTTATCCAGGATAGGTGCCTTCCGCCTTTGCCGTGAAGAAAGCAACTCTATTATTATTTGACAGGCAGCACAGTGGCGAGCACCTTTAGTATCTAGACAGCCTGTATATCTCAGAGAAGGTAGCAACCGCTAATAAGCTTCAATAGACAATTGGCTTCCTTCCATACAAATCGGCAGGTCCGTATGGAATCAACAACATAAAACCAGAAGCCATAGTGACTGCTCTCAGGAAATTTGAGATCAATGCTAGGTTAAGTCACTGGATCAACCAGATGCTAGTCAACAGGGTGATCTTTGGCCAATGCAAATCCTGGCTATCAGTTCAACGCGGCACATCACAAGGAGGTGTACTATCACCACAAAAGTGGCACCTTACCGTGAACCAATTATTCCTCATCTTGGAAAAGGTAGGACACAAAGTTGTAGTCTATGCAGACGCAAAGGAACACTACGTGACATCATGGAAACAGCCCTGCCAAAGCTGGTCAAGTGGACAGATAGCTACGGACTTAGCGCTAATACAGCGAAGACTGAGGTAATTCTTTTTACTAAAAGACACAGAACACACCTTAAATAAAGGGGGTTCACCTAAATCGCAAACACTCGGGTCTTATTCTAGACAGGACCCTAACGTGAACGTACTAAGAAGGCCGCTTATGGCACTATACCTTTCAGATATGGCGCTGAACTGTAGGTCCCTTCGATTTGTGCGGAAAAATATTATGAACACAGCTTGATTGCTCACAAGAAACTAGGACCACATATGGTCTCCTGCGCTAAATTTTTGTATCACTAAGCTGCCCAAATTGGACCGTTCAGTCAGCTTAGCAACGTTTTTCTTAAAAACAATGGAAAGACTGCTAGAGATTAATTGGCAGAAGCATTTTCGATAGAGCAGTACTTTTGCACTCTAGTCAATACGTAGACAGGAATGGTCTATCTAGGGAAGGCTACTGTATTATTAGGTCGTTCGTCCAAAAACACAGCCTTATGTACCTTACTAGACATTGGGGGCTTTTGACAACACCGATTAAGATTCTGTCACTAGTGCCATGTAACGCAGAGGAATCGCTTATCCAACAACTCCTTGGTTTAGGACGAAACTCGATAGCCGCATAATAGGATCTACCTCAGGAGTAGTGACGATCTTTGAAGCAAAAGGCTCGCCCCTACTGTGGTGACCAACTTCTTATGGATAAGTTACTGGTAAGACTAAAGCTTAGGCTGCTATGTATAGACTATGCAAATGATCTAGTGATCGTAATCAAGGGCAATATCAGTTAACTCATACAAACTGCTCTCCTTGAAGTGTTTGACTACTTCACTAGTGAAAGTCTTACGATCAACGCTGGCAGGACAGACGTCGTACCCTTCACACGAGGAAGGATAGCTTAACTTTGGGTCAGTGGCTCTAAACGGTACAGCTTTCGGTTCCTCCGACAATATTAATCGTCCTCAATAAAAAAAAAAACAACTATACTGAACCTCCCACATGAAACCAATGCCCTGTTGGCCCATCCTCAAATGTACGAACAAACTTGAGGTCCACCTCCAAAGGTCACTTGCTGGTTATTTACCACGGTGCTTAAACTTATCCTTAATTACGCGTCCATTATCTGGTGGACGAAGTCCCAGGAAGTTACAACCATCAGTAAGCTTAAACGGCTTCAAGGACTAAAACAAGACAATGCATACCTGCCCTAGAGCAGCCATATAGGTTGCATACATTTGTCAAAAAAAAAACTGCAATTCGCGGTTAGTCCCCGTCGGATAAAAACGCTCTTCCTGACCTAGACATGCCCAACACGGTTTCTGACTTTGTGAAATCGTGCCTGAGGAGGCAACTCCTTTGGTTGGCGGAGATTCGGGGCTGAGATCTCAAGCTGGAATTGGTGGACCGCTGTTCACTCCAAATCGAAAAACGTGCAAACATGTTAGTCAAAAATGGATTCCTGTGTCGGTGCTGGAATACATCCAATGGCAACATCTCGAAACCTCTTGGAAAAGTCCCAGTATTTTCCTGAGCTTTACGCTATAGAAATATGCCCCAGAATACCTGAACTCGGGCATCAAACTCGGGTATACTCACGGACAGTCCAGGGGCGCTCAAAACTCTGAGCTCCCACTTAATTAACTCCAAATCGGTCCTATGGTGCTTTGATAATCTGCAAAGATTGGTCCTACGCAACAAAGTAAAGCTTTGGTGGGAATTCAGTTATGGTACCACTACTTAACAGGGAAGCACAATGGACCAACTGCCCTCCGTGAAAGCACCTTCTACAGGTGCGCGTCCATCTTACCATAACCATAACCATCCCAGTGGAACAACTTTCAAGGACTCAGACAGGATCTCTGACAGGGTAAAATATCGAGAGATATTCTCAAATCTTAAAGAGACAACTTGTGAGCCTTCTTTCTGGCCACTATCAGCTCAAGTACCACATCTATAAAAGGAGCATCACTGAGAATATCATCTGCCGCCTCTGTCTAGAAGCAGGTTAAACCACAGAGCACATACTAAGTGAGTGTATGGGTATGTGCAATACTAGAAGACGAATTGATCTGAGGAACTCCTCCACAGCTTGTTAGAAAAATATTGGCCTATGGTACGATAGATGTTCCTTGGTAGCAGTGCCTAAACACTCAAGGGCGTGGCCAAAAATTATTTTTAAAAAAACGTTTTTTTTTGCACTTGTCTACACATTTTTGTTACTTAAAATGACCAGTAGGCTTTTTTTGAACATAAAAAACTTTTTTAATGTAAATCCTTCCGAAACGTCACAAATGTCAACGCATTGTCAAAGCATCGCAAAACGAAACATCACAGCATCGCATCACAACGGCAGTGCTGCATTCACAATGCGCATTGTTTGACGTTTTTGAACTCAGCCATAATTCACAATAATTTTAATAAAACGCATTACCTTGATTGAATGTCAATGCCGGAACGTAGATCGCTATCGGAAGCCAAAATATCTAAAAAAAAACAAATTAAATTATTTCTTTTGCTGTACAGATTATAAAAATTCGATGAGACTTACCGCTTCAAAGATGAAAAGCACCGCTCCAAAGAATTGTAGCCGACGATCGAAACGTCTTTCGAAATACTAAAAAGGACGTCAATGTTTTTTTTCTATATTATCACGTACATATGTACTTCAAATTTGTAAATTTTGCATAAGCCGACACCAATATGATATCTAAGCGCATAAAGCCACAGAAGCATGTGAGATTTAAAGTCAAAATTATAGCGAAGCTAAAAAGGTTGTTTCATTAGCACTTAAAAAATAGAAGACAGTTTGAAATAGCACAGAGATCTTAGAACATTTCACAACCCCTTTCGTTTGCCTGTACCTACATAAGTGTATTCGAATGGTCTGCAACATTTTTTGATCGATTACTGAGGCGATGTTCTCTGCTTTAAGCTTTTTAAGAAAATGAGACGGTCAAACATGCTTTTTTAGGTCATAAACACTGTAGGCCCTCTAGTGTAAGACTCAAAGGGGTGTGACGACTCATACGACTGCTACAATGAAACCTAGCCCTTCCCTCATCGAGAGGTCGATCTGGAGTAGTATTACGTAACTTTTTTCCCTTAACGGAAAGAAGTTCCCACTAAGGCAACCAATAAGTAACTTCGACAGGCTGGAGCTTGTGCCACGGAAAAACAGCATTGTTACCAACCACCCTAAAGGTCCGGATAAGGACGATCTTACTGTTGACAGTACGACAAAATGAAAAAGAACATCGAGGTTCGAATCTGTACGCGGCCGTGAAAACGCGACAAAAGCTTCCTGGGCCTGCTGTAGACTTTTCGTCAAAAAATGGGGCATAAAACCTAAGGATGATCAAGTCGACTTACATGGGAAAAGGCTAATCAAGGCGCAAAGACTGGCCCTTATAGGTATTACAGATTCAATGCGCAGCACCCCACCAAGAGAGCGGCAGAGAACGAGTGCGTGACTGAAAAGGTCACATTAATCCCTGTGAACTTTCTGTGACAAGAGGAGTGAACACCATCCTCCAAATCATAAGGTGGTTACGAAGGATACAGTAAGGAGAAAATGACGAGATCCGGACATACCCGCCACATCGTGAAACGCGTAGCTCTTACTCCCAAAGGGACGGGGATATAAGTCTGGGTTTAGAGGCGTCATCAGTCACTTATTGAAGCAAGAGAATGTAAGGGCACTGACGCACCGAGGTCAAAGACATCGCCCAAGTCACTACAATAGATGACATAATCGAGCCAATTCCAGTTTGGAGTGGAAGTCCGGTAGATATCCTATCTCTGCGAAAGCCGTACGGAGGAACTCAAGCAGCAACATAAGACATAAGAAAACTGTTCGAAGCCGGAAGAAGAAATTTTAATTTAAGCTCTTAATTGGAACCTCAAAAGGCCACATCACAAAGAACTGTGATAAGGAGCCACCATGCTTGTTCTAAGGAAAGGATCACCCAGTTTAGTTTACAGCGATAAATGTTCTGAGGACAGCTAACACAAGCAAGAGACCATCAACATTATGCCGGACATAATGGAAGCCTGGACTGGGTTTCAACATCGACATCACCCTTGAGAGTCATACTGCTCTCCACAGTTGTCACCTCGGTTCTTTCATATACCGGAATGGTCCTCATGCTGCAATGGAGATGTTCAGTACATACAATGAAAGAACTCTGAACCAATACGATGTCAGCCAGCATCAAGATGATAAAAATTGAGGAAAAGGCAGCATACTCCTTGGTCCAATACCACATAAGGCAGATGGACACACAAGCTGATATCGACAATCCAACACTGGAAAAGTCGAAAACATGGGGGAATGCAGTTACAATCTTAGGAAGGACCAGTTTGGTCACTGCGGTCACCGCAAACACCTCCACCGATGTGGACACGACAGTTCACCATTCTGCTCGGAGATCTACTCTGTAGGTTCCAAAAATTGAATAATGGGGTTGCGGAGAACGGCTACAAAAACCAACAGAATCAGCAAAGGCATCAGACGCAATAGAAGCAGTTAACACAAGACTCATAGCATGATTTGCTAACTAGCCCCGACAAGTGGTAGAAGTGTGCTAGGTGAGGATTAGTACGTAGGCGCACTTCTGGAATCGCATACTCAGGCTTGCGAATCGTGTATGATGGTGTAGCCGGCCTACTAGTATCTTTAGAAGGTAACCACATCCATCGTCGCGATCTACATATATATCTACAGGTCGCTGTGCTTCTTAAGGATTTTATTGCTCATCACCCCAATTCATCCAAAAAAAGGAATCGGACATACAGGTCAGGATCATAAAAAGAAAAAGCAGAGCACTGAGAAGTTTAAGAACATGGGGAATGGATGATCTAGAACCAGTGAACATCCTTGACATTTGAAGGGAATTTTAACTGAATGATAGTTTAACTAATAATAGTCTTGACAACAACCAGGACCGCTCACAATACATGGGTCTTGTACATTTCTCAACTGAAACACCCGACACATTTATCCCTGCCATGGAGCCGAACAAATACATTCGTCCTAAAGCTGCTTTCTTATCATTCAACATCATCACGTTGCCCATACTGTGCAGAGCTGAGTGTCCTTAGCAAATGTTATTCCACAGAATTGATCATCCGCGAACGTAGAAAAACCGCGGTGTGTACAGCTAACCAGATACCAAGAAATTGCAATAGGGTCATGTGTTTTAAAGCGACAATCGTGTAGCGCTAATTAGTTCCAGACCATGACGGCTACAACATCCAGTTCTACCTACCTACCTACTTACGTGGAGCATGTATGCGTTTTTTCAAAGGAAATATGTATTACGAATCCACGAGAAGATTGTGAGACATATTATCTAATCACAGTAGAAAGGGATTGCAGCGAGCATCTGTGCTAAGGACATTACCACACGGCTCAGGCGACTGAAACGTGCAAGGAAGATTGAGGAGATCTCAAGGAACCAGATACTACTGTTTCCCTCCCCACGACGAAAACGTCGATACCGTTGGGAAAAAGGAAATGCAGATGGAGATGAGCTTAGTGGGCGGAAATCCCACTCTGTCACTGGGTATGAGCTCAGTTTTCCCACACAAAACAAAACCTACCTACGACAGCTTTCCATTGAACACAAATGAGACTGACTTTTCAACGTCACATGATGAATTCTAAAATCCATCGGATGCTGACGCAAATGAAATCCTCTTCCTACGACATACTACGTTATGTGAATTCTACGTAAATTTCATTTCGGGTTACACAATCCTTTTGGGACTCGCTAAATCAAAACAGTTAATGGCAACAACACAGACACACTTCCGTTCCTCCAAATGGACTAGGGACATATAAATATCGTATAGCAACTCCCCATTGCAAGCCAAACATAAATAAATTCCGCACAATCCTTGCCAGAAAACATACTAAGTCGAAACCCGATGTCTATACATCATCCACTAACCGTTATTTGCATCGTAATCCACATAAATTCCAAGCATCCGCCCTGGGCTTATCAGGCCACCAAGCAAATAAAATAGCAAACACACTTTCCAACAGTAAACAGAAATTATGGATTCGCCCATCATCAGGACTGGGACGACCAGCCACGTTATTGAATTACACGACATCGTACTACGTTCGTGTCATCATTTCATGGCAGATTCATCTGTTATCCAGTCCATTGCCATCACTTCACGACACCACCAGCCCCCCGCAAACTACTACCAGCGTCTGCAACACATCCTGGAGGGTCTCAAAAAAAAAAAAAAAGACAACTAAACACCGAGAGGTTCACATTTCATGGATTGCTACGCATCTAGCACCTGGGTACTCCGATAAAATCAATAAAAAGTGAAAGGATCCCTAGGTAGCTATGTACGAACGAATTAGGTTAGAGGTTAGAGATGATTAAAGTCGATTTTAATATTCAGAAAAAGGAACTTCTGATCAAATAGGAGAGATCCTTTGATTCCGCATTTAGTAGCATCAATACAAAAACTTATTGCATTTGTTTTTCGCTTTTTTAATCAGAGAACTTGAAAGCATGCCTCCAAGTCCCGGAAATAACAATAAGTTGGGCCTTTTAAGTGCCTTTAATGGAGTGGCAGTAACATCAAAAAGGACACTTTTCGTTTTTTTCCTTGCTTTGCGAGGACTTATGATTGTTATTATTGGGAAAATGACGGCCATTGACCTTAAGCGGCTTTTCACAGGAATTTCAACGAAATGGCCCTAACACAGCTAGCGAATAACAATTCAAGGACAATGAATTTAGGCTTAAGAGGCTTAAGCAGCCTCGTGGATTCAGATTATTGCCATAAAGATGTCGTAGATGTTGTGCTTACAATCGAATTACGAAGTGATTAAGACTTTTCTTCTACCATAAGACTGTCCTGTGAATATCTAAAGGATGTGGTGTTTTAATCTACATCACTGTCTGGGCGAGTAGATTGCGTTAAGGACTTTAACGTTCCATGGGTAAATATTTTGTGGATGTCAATATTGTGCCACGTTCCGCATTATCTGCGTGGGTAAGAGAATAGAAACGGCATTAGAGATGCTACGATAGTCGTCTCTGTATACATGCGGATATAGACTTTGCTGTTTGTTCCTGATCCTTTCTTATATAAATCTTTCCTATGGAATTCTGTTTGGCCAGAAAATCCTTGATGCGGAGACATCTGTAACTATGACAGTCACATTCTAAGAATCACTCCCACGCTATACATTCAAGTGAAATGGTAACAATGTACAGATTTTGAAAAGGAAATACGAGGATATACAGCTTTGCGAGGACGTTTAAACGGCATGTCAAGTGCATACGGATACATATTCACCGAAAGAGATTCTGTATTTATTCAGGGTTTTTTTTTAGGAATTTTTTTTCTTTAGATTGTGAGGAGGAAATATGTACGCAATGGAGAGAAAAATCAAGGATTAGAAAAAACAAGCAACAAACAAACGGATAGCCTACTTCTCTATTCCACGAGTTACAAGGCAATTAAACTAAGTTTATAGCTTTATTGGTTGGGGAAATTTTGAAAAAAGGTTTACGAGGCTTAAAATACGTCCACGCTTTTGGTAAGAACTTAAAAATGGTCTCGAATTCGTGCCACACAGAAGTAAATTTCACATAAAATTTCATCCATTAGAAATATAATTTCTTTTGTTGGTTGGGACTCTAGTTATCGATCATTTTAAGCCGTAAGTCATTTGTGTACGTTATCCTGTCACTCAGGAATAAGCAATATAAAATAGAGTTTTTCATCAAATTAATTTTCGAGTTTCGCAACGAGCGTCATCAACAGTGAAGCAGTGGTTGTGTTTGTGTGGACTTCTTGTGTATTTCATTTTTCTTTCTTTTTCGTTTATCCTTATGGTGCAAGGGCGGGGCAAAAACTCACCATCACCTCGTCGCTTCTTCTGGTGGTGCTTCTCGATAGGTGCGTTATAGTCTACCACTAACCACTATTTAAGGATCGTAAAATCCTGTTGACTTAGATGTCATCATTGACATTATATTTTGGCGCGATGTCATGGAATTTCCCCGCGCTTTTCTTAAGTGCATATACTTGGCAACTGAGTTAGAAATGTTCTATGTTATCCTTAATAAGGAAGTTATTCTCAAAGATCATAACAAGTGGCGACGAGGATAAAAAATGGATCTGACTGTGTTGCAAAAAGCTTTAAATGCTCAAAGACAATGGATGAAACAAATTATGGAGGCTAACAGAGCCACGATGGAAAGAACCAACAACCACAGGTCTTAAGTTCCACAATTTCTCACATTCGACATGGACAAGGAATCGTGGGACAGCTACTTATTTCAGCTACATAGCAGCACTTCACTGCAAAGTTCTTTAGAAAATGACAGCTTACGCAAGGCACACTTCCTACCAATGAGCTGGAATCAAATTCTCGATATTTTGAAAAAGTTGGTAGTATCAGAACATGTCCTTAGAATCACAATCAAAGATCACAAATACACGTACTCGCGTCGAGGTGCGAGTTTTTGACGCAGAAAATGGCTCTGAGAAGTCTCGCTAGGAATTGCGTTTCGTCTGCCTCAAGATAGGTTGCCACACAACGTATGCAGATGTCATGATTAGGGACATTGCCGCCTATTACAGACCACATGACTCAGTCCGCATAGTTGCAACGCAGAAGGAGAACCCCTCATTGAAGGACATCGAGGAATTTGTGACAGCATATGAATCAACACAGCTGGCATCGAGCATCCTAAAGAGAAGCAGTACTTCCAACGCGTCAATGTCCTCAGAGGATAACTAAATGTGCAACAAGTATCAACGAAAAACCACAAGTAAGTGCCATGCTAGTTTTAATATTAGAAAACCGTGTCCCGATTGTTTCATAGAACACCTGAGGACTAGATACCCAAATGGATATCGTCAAAGCAAGCCAATGGCCAGCACCCATTGTGGTCGTAAAGAAGGCAAATGGAAGTTTTCGCACGGTGATTTCAAAATCACAATCAATCCACGTTTGGAAATACATACATATGTAGATCGCCATCCTGTACCCCGAATTCAGGCACAATTTTATAAGCTGCAAGGAGGGAGATACTTTCCTTTCCTCTTTCGAATTGTCGGACGCTTACCTTCAAATACCTTTGGACGAGCCGTCAAAAAATGTTTCTGTAGTCAGCACAGAGTTTGGACTTTCTGAATACCACCGTTTGCCAAATGGTGCATCCAGCTCCACTGGTAATTTTCAGCATTACAGAGAGCAGCTTACGGCGAAATCGATGATGTGATCTCGTCTGGACAGACAAATCAAGAGCACCTTAGTAATCTTCAGGTTTACAGGTTTACCGATTACATTGGCTACTGATCTATCATCGCATGGAATTGGAGTAGTCATCTCCCACATTTTCCCTGATGGAATTAAGAAACCGATTGCTTCGCGTCGAAGATCCTAGACGTAGCCCAGAGACGGTGGAGTCAGATCGAAAAAGAGGCATAACTAGTCCGCAATTATGGGGTACCGCAACTAGTCACGGGGAAAGCAAATGCAGTTGGCAGTCCTGATGCTTTAAAAAACACCGTTTCTGACCTATTCTTTACGAGTGGAAACTATCATAAAATTGTTGATTAATTGTAGAGAATTAGTGTGTGACGTATCAAGGCGTTAATGACCATAAATTTGGTGATGAGGATCGTGAACCGCCTTTGATTGTCACGGAGCAACACTTTCATTTGCTACAGTCACGAAGCAATGCAGCCGCTTTCAGCAGATACATGCATAGAAATACAAGCGCTTTTGGCAGACATTGGGTAACGTTAACAATTTTGACAATTACGAGACAATGCGACTGTTTTTCATAGTCACAGAGCAACGCAGTTGTTTTCGACAGTCACGGGGTAATACAGCTGTTTAGGTAAATCAATGCAGTTGTGGATGAAGGGGAAACATCGAAAATCTAGTCAGACTTCAACGGTCCTGGAATTGTAGTCCTCTCACAAAGGTACTTGGGGCACCAAGATATGGTTTACCTAGGGATGGCAAGACCCAAAACTATGTGTATGTGGCTTTGGATCTTAGAGACCGCAGATACAGCGATGATGATCGCAGTAGACATTGAGCTGTAGGTGGCGTACAGTTGCGTTTTTCTAAAAGACGCTTACCTTTCAACTCGACTCTGTTATTCTCAATGTCAGGTGGTAAGATTGCAAGCCATTGGACTCAAGTAGCAGCAGTTCCACGTCGAATTCCTGGTAGTTTCTCGGAGAAGAACAACTCAGAGTCTTCTCCGTCGAACCATTTTATTTTATTTAGTTCCAGGATGTGAATTCATATTGCATCAGTTCATACTAAAGTAGACTTTCCAAGGTTATCAACGGAATATTCTTCCAGAGATCATATTTCGGATTTGGAAGCCTTAAGCATTTTCACAGAAATTAGTGCTGGCTACTAAACCAAAACCGAAACTTGACTTTTTTTGACGGAAAGAGCTCACCAGTGATGCTTTCCTGTCTGCAATTTCAGAGAGAATTCCCAGGATGACAGCCTAAGGAAGGTTTTTTCCTGGAGATGCTATCTTCTTGAGGCTTTAAAGAACCTGCAGCAAGAGCTAACATTTTTCAATCACTGACACAAAGGGGTGCAGGACAACTCTTGAATTAAGGAGCCCAACGTACGAGTAAAAGCTAACAGACACGCGTGCAGGAATACTCTAGTCGATCACCAGTTTTAAGTGAATTCGTTGTGAAAGTCCTTCGATAATAGGTGCAAAAAAAACTTTATTTTCAGGACAAAAAAATACAAATTTTTATAAAATAAGTGCGTCTAGATACATTTAACAAAATATCAACAATTTTCCGAGATCTAATTTTTCTCGTTCTTTTCAGTCCATCCGTTCTTGTCAGCTCCATCTTTCCAGCCCTCCGTCTTTAAATGCTCCAATTTCTCATCCAACTGAACACTCGAATATGATGTCTTCTTTGTTCTCATGAAACGTCTGATACACGGTGCAAACAAGGATTCATCTAAGGAACTAACATCCTCTCTACCAAAATACAGAGTAGCAATACAGGCAACAATAATAGTAAGGGCTCCGCCAAAGGCAGAATACCACAAAAAGGATATGTGGTGGAAGGCTTTTTCCGGCGGCCTGCAATATAAGAACTCATTAAGCTTAGGTCATTAAAGGTTTTTAAAGACTTACGTAAATTCAGTCGTCGGTAGGGTACTATTGTCAAAGTCGTACAAGCAACCCTCCACGGAAACTGGTTTCGTAGCGAACCTCAATTCACCCGTAGCCAAGGCAATTTGAGCTTTAATGCAGGTCCACCCGAGGACTACAAAGCTTACAACACTTCCAGTCAAAGCGCTCTAGAATAAAGGACACATCAGTTTTCTGTATGACTTGTGAGCTTGGCATACCAACTTTCCCATTTATCCATGGCATGCAAATGCCCATAAAGAATATACCCAACAACGGTCCTTGGGTCACAGCGCCAAGAGTTGTGGCCAATTGTAGGACCATTCCCAGTTTTTCCACCACAAATACCAAACCAATGCACGACAATCCAAAGAACGCGACTATGATTCGCAGAATAAAATGGATTTGACGTTCTGTGAGCGGCTTGGACACAGCTGGCTTTATAAAATCCTCAAGCATAACGCATGCCAATGAATTGAGGCCAGTGGATAGGGAGCTCAATGCTGCACTAAACACTCCTGATACAAATAGACCAGGTAGTCCCGGAAATATACCCAAAATGTGCATCACCAAAAGCGGGACAAGTTGATCGGTGGCTTTTGCGAGCTGAAAGTACACTTCAATGAAACTGGAGAGCACGAGTACACCATCCCTACCTTTGTGCTCAATGGATCACAATCGTGGTACGTTGCAAAAGTCAATAGGCCGACATATGCACAGCACGACAAAAGTAGAGTCAACCCAATGGTAAAGATTATTAACGTCTGCCTAGCTTTGGCTATGGTAGGCAAGGATATGAACCTTTGAATCGTGATCTGGTTGACAGCAGAGCTTTGCAGTTTGTGCAGAGTTCCACCGATGAAAACCGAAAGGATTGACAGACGAACTGTCGGATCCAAGCTCATTCTACAAAAGACAAATAAAAGTGATGATCGGCGGTCGTCTTTAGCGGCTTGCAAGCTTACTCCGGTGTATTCAGTCGTCCACTATCGGCATTCCTTTGCAAAACAACGCCCACTCCTCCCAGATCCATAGTGCCTTTGATGATAACAAGAAATATCGAGCCGAACATAACGAAACTTTGAATGACATCCGTCCAGACGACTGCCTTGAGACCGCCCTGTAATTAAAGATTTTATCTTAAAATCTGATACCAAAGGCTAGGTGGTCTTGTATCTTTCGACTCACGACACAGGTATAGAAAGTGCACACTATGCAGACGACAGGAGTGATGACATGAATATTGATTCCAGTCACTGAAAGAAATTCATGTTCGAAACTACCTTGTCAAACTGAGGTATTCAAAGGGAACCTACCTTGGTTGAATGTCAAGGCCGGTACATAAACGGCAATAGGAAGCCACACGATCTGTGGAAAGAAAGACATGCAATCAGATAGGTCCTTGAATGTTTGGAGGTAATTCTTTTTTGTACTTACCACACCAACTGTAAACAGGATGGAACCAAAAAGTCGAATCCTTCTGTCGAACCGCATTTCAAAGTACTGAAAGTTAAAGTTTTAAAATTGAGACGATTGATCGGTTTACGTGTGTATGATGCATGCAACTGTAACTAACTACCAGGGGCTGAAATTTTGCAATGCATTGATGGAACTTTGGATAAGGCAGGATTTGATGAAATAGTTTAGGAAAAGTCCGTAACAACGGATGGAAACTCGTGACAGAGAAGGATGTGTAGCTCTTGATGATAAACTCGCATGCGCACAGTTTTTTAAAGCCATGAGTTCGAATCTGACAGTTTCTTATCCCAAACTAGACACAGGAAAAGTAAAAAAAGGACTTCTCACCACAAGACCGCACCGAAGTCCATGAAACCACAACCAACGATGATGTGTATTTGGCCCAACAGACCGTATATCTATCTCGAACGTTCGTCAGACATTTGCGAGAGGTAGGACCGTGGGAAAACGTTTTTAGTGTTTTCTAAGATTCGAACCTCCGCTCAGCAATCCAACACACTAACCACTGAGCTGCAGCGTCCATAGCCAAGCTTAAGTCAAACCAGACAAGGGAAGTGTACAAGCCGAACGTTTTTGACGCTTTGAAAAGAAATGAAGTTGGCTGAAGTTGTAGCAAGGCTTCCACCAGCTGCAGAGCTACTCGTCTTTAAAACATCGCTTACGAAATAGTGTTTTATTTCGTAAAAGACTAGATGATAAGCCTCTATTTATACGATTTTAGGCCTGAAATATAAGCAGTTCATCAAATTTTCGTATTTTATCGAATCGTTCGGACAAAAAAGTTACCTGACGCAAACAGCCCAAGGTCTAGGGACTAGCTTTTCGAAGCCATTCAAGCTCTGCTTGTTATATTTTTCACACGAATGGAAGGGACCTACGCAAGACGAAATTGAGAAGCTTCACATGACGGTTATTACTTTGGGACGTTAATTTAGACCGTGAAACATATTTTGGTGTTTTCTAGGTTTCGAACCTCAAACTCCTCCCTCAGTAGTCCAACGCAGTGAGCTGCGGGGCCCACGAAGGATCCAGGGATACAAAATTATTACCCCCAGATAGAGCCCATAGAGAGCATATCCGCAAATATTTAAGCACCAATCGCGAGGCGAAAACAAGTTACAATTTGGATTGCAGTCACCACAGAGCAGAAGCGGTCTAGATAACACTACCAACTGCGCTCTTATCTCACCGAAGGAAGAAGGCGAAGAGCTTTTCGACTTATGAGCAATGTCCTCGATATGACGCTAGAATTATTCTGGGTGATTTCATCCGCAAAAGGAAAGGAGGAGGGAGGAAAAAAGGTCAATTGGTAACCATAGCCTGCAGGACGCCAAGTCCCACAACGGACTTATTTTAGTTGACTTTCCCGTCGGGCGAAACATCTCAATATTCTCAAGGGGAAATGGCTGTCCTTTGAGCATGTAACAATCAACCAAATCAACCAAATTAATTAATCACCTTCCAAGCGGCCTATATCGACTCGAATGACCACTTCGTTTCTGGCCAAGGTACGAATGCCGACTTCTCAAGCGCCACATCAAAGAATCACCGCAGTCGCAAGAGACCGCCAGCATTAAGTTTCGAAAACCAGTGGCAACACTGCCAACATGCCATCATAATATCCACTACTGATATGCTAGGCATGTAACGAAATAAGATCCTTACAGAGTGCCTCAGTAAAGATGGACGAAGACTGGCGCTCTACGAGCAAAGTGACAGATGGAACACAGCACAGCAAGACAGTGAGAGCTCCTATTCCTATTTTTGAAGGAAAAAAGTCTGTACAGAGACTTGTTGAGATGAAGAAGAGAAGAAGATATCTTTCTAGTTGAAGCCGTGATTGTGAATTGGAAAATCTTCTCCGGCAGCCTATTTGGCGGCGCCAAAGACCGACGTTATACGGTCAAGAAGAATGAACCATACAACCTAGAAGGCAACAGTCGACCAATATCCAAGCTAAGAGCCGACACGTCTAGAGGACCTAATGGCTTACCAGTAGCCCTATTCAATAGAAGATGATTTGGTAGACAGCATACACAAACCTTTTTAAAGATTTGGTCAGGAGAGTGTATGCCTGAATCACAGCATCGTTAACCCAACCCACAAGGCAGGAAGGCTATGGACAATGCTCGCTACTCAACGAAGATTGCTAACGACGTGACAAAGACCTTTGATGTCTTTGATGTCCAACAAAGCTGCTGGAGCTGACGGCCTAGCTACCGAGCTGTTCAAAGCTTCAAGTGATGGCTTGGTAGGAAGCATGCAACCACTCATCTGTAAAATATGGTCGAATGAAAGCATGCCCGATGAATAGAACCTCAGCATTATTTGTCCGATCCTCAAAAAAGGAGAAGCTCTGAACTGCGGCTACGACAGAAGTATCAGTCTTATATTAGGCTCCGCTATTATTCAGCCGACGCGCTGAGATCAAAGGAAGACTAACTCTTGTTAACCACAGTCCCGCTCTACGGTGCATAGGCATGAACTTTGTGAAAAGGGAATGAAGCTGCTCTTGGCTGTTTGAGTGCAGGAGAAGATACCACGACGAACTTTACGGGCTGTACAGCCACATCGACTTAAACAGGAGAGCGAAGGTACAACGACTGAAGTGGCTGGGTCATGTAGATCGTATGTACACCAATGCTCTCGGCCCGGAAAATCTTTGTCCGCCCCCGATGGACAGCGCAGTTGGAAAGACCGCGATTCAGGTGACGGACGCAAATGAAAGGGGACCTGAATTAACTTAGCGCGCGAGACTAGACGCAGTTAGCTAACGACCGAGCAGTTTGCTAGAGGCCCAAGTTAATACGAAAGCCTGTCAACGCAGGACTATTATTCAGGGTGCGCAGATGACATTGTGATCCCAAGAAAAAGGCTACTACTGAAAACAATCTCGGAGAGATCACTAAACCTAGTTGAACGCTAGTGCTAAAGAATAGTCCTACACACCTTAGCACCTGCTTCTTCACGTATCTTATTCTTACGTACGAGTAAATTAAAAAATAAAACACTTACTCTCTTAGTAAAAATAAATTATTTAAAATTATATTCTTATCGAATTAAATCTACGATCTTAAAACAAAATACAAATTTCCAACTAAAACAGATTGCGGCCGGTCTAAATCACACGATTTTTTTTCGTCTTGAAAGCATCCCAAGGACAATCAGTTTGGTAGCTTTTCCTTGACATCGAACGCTAGTATGACAGTATCCCTTTCGTCCCTGTTAACACTGAGATATTTCTCCGGTTTCAGGAAACGCCGCACCCACGGTGAATACAAATTCAAATCGACATCCGAAGGATCTGTTGTACCGAAGAATAGTGTCGCAATGCTCGCAAATGTAACTGAAACTATCATTCCCACGGTCACATACCATATGAAGGCCATGTGATAGACTGATTGAAGGAAAGTTGGCGCTCTGAAAATAGAGATACAAAAGTTTTCAATCAAATTACCACGCCACAAAGATGCTGAGATACTTACACTGTTGGTGTTGCAGTTGTGCTATTCAAAAGTTGGACGGTTTCAAAGAAGTACGAGCAGCCTTCAGTGCTGACGGGTTTTGTAGCGAATACCACCTCTCCGTTCATAGCAGCCAACTGGCCATTGATGCATATCCATGCCATAGCAATGAAGGCTACTATACTGCCTGTAAGCGCGCTCTAAAGAAGGCAACCTTTAGATAGATCGACTTTGCAATGACTTAAATATCTACCTTAGTATTGATGAAAGGCATACAGAGTCCCATGATAAATAAGCCAAACAGGGGTCCACTTGTAATTGAGCTAAGAGTCATTGACAGCTGCAGAACCATGCCAAGTTTTTCAACCACAAAGACCAAGCCAACGCATAGGACTCCCAGGAGAAGGACGACAAGTCGCATGATTATACCAGTTTGTCGTTCAGTGAGAGGCCTGCTAACGTTTGGTTTCACGAAATCCTCCAACACAACCGCTGAGAGTGAATTTAGTCCAGTAGACAGCGAACTCAAGGCTGCACTAAAGACACCAGACACAAAGAGACCGGGCAGACCAGGAAAGACTTTCAAGATGTCCATAACCAACAGTGGAACCAGCTGATCTTTGGCTTTTGCGAGCTGAAAATGGTAGACATTCCTTCATTAGATGAACAAGTTGGCGACCACCCAAGCCCACCTTAGTACTAAGTGGATCACAGTCATGATATGTAGCAAAGATGAGTAGTCCATTGTATGCACAGCAACCCAAAAGCAGCGTGACACCAATGCTAAAGTAAATCAAAGCTTTCTTGGCTTCCTTCAAGCTCGGTACTGACAGGAAACGCTGTACAATAACCTGATTACCAGCTGTCACTTGAGTCCAGTACAAAGTTCCGCCGATAAAAATTGACAACATCGAAAAGCGTGCGGTATGATCCAAAGTCAATCTGTCAAAATTAAGATTTTTTCTAAGAATTCCAAGAACGGCGCTGTTGTCCACTCACTCTGGTAATTCTATTCTCCCGCTGTCCAGGTTCCTCTGCCAAACAACACCGAGACCACCTACATCCATGGTACCCTTAATAATGACCAAAATAATTGAGCCCAGCATAATGAATGTCTGGATGACATCTGTCCAAACGACAGCTTTCAATCCACCCTAAAGGTCAATGAAATCTTAAGTTTACTCTCTCAAATGTCAACTTTGACATTTCGTTGGATCAAAACTTACCACCATGGTGTAGAAAATGCATACAACACACACTACCGGTGTGATAACGTGAATGTTTACACCCGTAACTGCAAAATCATTAAAAATAAGAGCAAATTTCGTTAGGTTTTGTTTGCTTTTCTTTTGCTTTTGACAGCTGTCAAATGATCCACTTACCCTGATTAAATGCAAGTGCTGGAACATAAATAACAATCGGTAGCCAAAATATCTAAAAAACGAAGGAAAGTGAAATTGAAACAAAGAAAATGTAAAGCCAGGAAGTCAGTCACGTCAGTAGATACTTACAGTTCCAATGGTAAAGAGAGCTGAACCGAAAAGACGTATCCTCTTGTCGAAACGCATCTCGAAATACTGCAAACACATGGGATTTGTTTTCGTTCATTTTGCTTGTTTTTAAGTTTTTTTTTTTTGTTTGTTTTTTTATTTTTTTGTTAATAAAAAAGTTACACTTTTGGGAGCACTATTTACATAAACAAAACAACTTAACGAAGGTAGTTACGGTTACGGGAAACGAAATTTTAAAGACGCAAAAGTATGCAAAAAAAAAACATATCGTTAGAGGGCTTAGAAAAGGTCAAGGTAAACTTAAAACAAAAGTCATTTTGGGATAGTCGTGCCAAACCCTCGATTGTGGTAAAGGATTTGATTTAGTTTAAATAGGAAAACACAGCTGGAAGGAATTCTTTTGGGAAATATCTTACAAAAAAGGGGTTTCGATGACGTAACACTCAGCAGAATCATTTTTATATTCAAATAGGTCTTGATAAATATACATAAGATAGGTAGGTAAGGTAGTTTTTTAGGGGAGTTTCGGTACATAAAAGTTGTTAGCAACGTAACGTTAAATGCAAACACAACAAACGGACAAGGTTATGTAACAAAACAAAAATTAATTAACAATGAACGTTTAGAATGTACAGTGGCAATTTGTAAAGTATCTCAGATACTTTTTTATGAAAATGGAACATGAAAAAATTAAATTTTTAAAAATACATTGAACATAGAACGTGTAAATGGAATCTAAATCATTAAGGCCCCGACCCATAGAATCCGTCGATCAGTTGATGCGTCGTTTTTAACTGACACCTAAATTCTTATGGAAGGTGGCCCATAACCAACGGATGTATAAACTTCGACGGACAAAGTAGGTTTACTTTCTACTTTTAGTCCGTTGATGCGTTGACAGTTAACACATTCACATAATGAAGTTCACGCATTCACAAATTGAGAGTAAACACATTCATTGGTGGAAGCATTGAGATATGGAGAGAGCATTGAGAAACTGTCATCGGCTGTCATCTGTCAACGTGGGTATGCGACGGATTTTAAGGGACGGTTCTTTCCGGCAATACGTGAACGTCAACGCTAACTTTCAACGGAACGACGTGGACGGATTTTATGGGTCGGGCTCATATTTGTCGGGCCATATTTGTATCCTGTTAACTCCGTAGCCTCCTTAATCTTCAGCTGCTTTGTCGGGGTGGAAGGGCGTAAAGAGTCAAGGATTCTAAGTCTCTGCCAAATTCCCGGGTGCGACCTTAAACTGAAGGCTCAAAACGTCTTGACTATGACGTAAAATTTGACAAATGTTGTGTCCGAAACTACAAAGCAAAGGATTTGTGTACTCCAGGAGATAACCACAAAAATTCACCGGTGTTCCGGACTCTGGAGGCCCCACCTAACATACTCTTACGTTAAACCAACGTCTTCTCAGACGATGAAACGGATCCGAGCAAATTGTTCGTCTCTGAAGACTCCTGCCGTTCACTCTCCGATTTGCTCATGATGACAGACTCGAAGGAGCGAGAAAGTGGTGGAAAGGATTTACCTAATACGCTTAATCTCTCTGAGCATAGTCGGACAGTTGATCGTAGAGCTGTCGCTGATGGTTCGTCTCGAGAAGCTCTTGCTGAAAAAGCATCAGAAGTAGCGTACGCCGATGGACTTCTGACTAAGAGCCCAAAGAGGAAGAGAAAGAAGAATACTTCCTTCGTGCGGCGTAAAGATGCTCAACGCAGTACTGTTCCTGTTCTGGAAAAGAAGGCGGTTGGCGGAAGCTACTGCTGCCGAAATAGACCAACTCCTTCGCCGTGACGCTGCCTCCTCCTTTTCAAACTTGAACTGGGCAAAGCGGAAGAGATGGGCCAGGCACTCAAGGCATGCTTGCAACAGATGTGCGCTCTTCGGCTGGGGACTCTCCTTTGTTCGAAATCATCTGCGCACAGGCTCTAAATGAAACGTTCCGATACCGGCACTAGCAGACAGGGTCTGTCTTCCCGCACTATGATGGGCAGAAGCATGTGTGCACCTGCTGCGCGCCCTTCTAAATCAAAAACGGCTACCGGTGGAGTTGTCTGCGCCCGAAATCTGGTTATCACAGATGCTAAGCCCCCCAAAAGCCCCAGCATCAATGGTCGAAATTAGGGGTATAGGATAATACCACTGGTAAGAAGCTACCCATATCCGAAGAACAAAAGGAGAAGGCTTCCTAGAAGGAAGCGTCCGTATCCGCCCTGACGACATGTATAGAGAAAGCTAGCGATGATCGCAAGATGACCGATACGGAGTGTGAACACTTCAGAGCTCACCTTGACATCAGGTGCTTGCATTCAATTAGAGGGCTGTGAGTTGAAGCAAGGGATCCTTATGGTAAAGCACCTGTCAGCAAACCATTGGATGGCAGGGCGAATTGCAGAGGCCACTTCTTTAGTGGTTTTTATGCCCGGAAAGACGAAGCGTGCCTTCTGATAAGTTCTCAAAACCAACCAATCTGGAATCGCTGAGAAAATCAGACGGTGTCTATACCGAGACTAAGGCGGAGACTTTCAGCTTGATCAGCTTGCTCAGGCCGAGCTTGCTCTAAGTCGCAAAACTCAGGGTAACTGGTATAAGTATATCAATACGTCATCGACCGTGATAACAGACGTGTCTATCAGATGTGCTGTAGCATCCTTTGCTAGTTTCAAATTGCCTGTTACTTATAGAGTGTACCCAGCCTTGCCTCGCTGCAAAAAGCTATCAACCAGTTGCTACCAACTCTGAAAAGAATTTTCAATCCTTGTCTGGCACTGGGATACATTCAGACTCCTTGACGAACGCTTCGAGTGGCTTTTATACTAAAAATTGGTAAAGATCACTACTCCCTCGCCAAGAGTTTCAGACCTATAAGCGTGAACTTCGGTTTATTTTGGTGTTCATTTATAGACGTCAAAATATCAATATTAGATGCCAAAACGATTGCGACAATTGACAAAGAGGTAACACTTTCAAGAGACATATTTACAAATATTTATATACGCTGCAATAACCTTCTTTTTTAAGTCCTTTAGAACTCATTTTTGCATCAACAAACAATTGTTTGCGAGCCACTTCAAAATTGACAGCTAATGACATTTGAAATCACTTCAATTCGGTGGGAACGGCTTACTGAGGTTTCGGTAAAAGTTCATCGAAACCTGGTAATTTTCGTTCGGTGGGAACGTGGTATTTTCGTGGTGCTGCCCCCAAACGGGATGGGAATGTACTTACATATGCAGCCTCGGTGATGAATCCGTGTATCAGTGTGGTACATAATTTTAAAAGTATTGGCAGGAGCCCTTTCTGTTGTGAACTATTTTTTAATGTCGTTCATAAAATTTGGCGCCCACCGGTATGTCGCAGAAATCACGAGGACAATGAAATTTTCATTCTTTGGGTTGGTATCCTTAAAGTGAGTGATATTTGTGGTTGAAGTTATTGTCTGCTTTTACAGCCATGAACTCAATAAAATTTAAGCAGTCTGTAAATTAACATCAAACGTGGCTGTGAGATTTTTTTTTTAAATAAAAGGATGTCTTGCACCATAGCGCAGACAAAGATAGACGAAGGATTCATTGCCAAAGAGTCTGTTTTAAAATAGTTTGCTCTTCCCTCGAAAGAAGCGCACTTACAACGCTGGTCTTGCACTGAGATGACAAGTTGATTGAGCTCTTGAGTTACTCTACATTGGAAGCCTTCTGAAAATATGTCTGTCTATGTGTTGGTGCGCTTTTGCAGCCTGCTTTGGAGGACGTCCAAGTATTGTGCTTTGATCCAATTTTAGAGGTTGGAGTCAGAATGCCGCTAACTCATTACCAATTTTGAGGAGCACTCGTTTAGTCCACCTGCATTCAGAAGAGCACACAATTATGTTCCCGATACACCTAGTGGTCAATGGAGTCACTGATCGACGACGCGGTAAGCCCCAGCGCAGGTTCAGCCTTGAGCCTTGCTTAGCGATCCCAGTGCGACCTGGGACACAGACAAGAGTCAGTTCAATCCCAAATTCAGTTCTTGCATTCTCGAACTATTTTGGAACGGGTTGAAGGGTTGAACAAGATCTTAAGCGCAGCCTGACTGTCAATACAGACGCAAATACTCAGGCCACTAGGATAGCAGAGACATAATACTCTGCAGTTCCGCATGAAAAAACTACGACTTATGGAAGAAGATCTATGCCGAGGATTTGGAGAGGAGGACGTCTCTGCCACTGTCCATGTCGCATCCACCTTGGACATCAATTTCTCGAGCGACACTTCTTCCAGGAATATCCAGTAGGCCGGTGAACTACATCTTGAACTACATCAATTCCAGTTTATGGTTTGCAAGTCCATTCTAAGCAAGAAGTTGAACGAGCAAGGTTAACCAATGAACAAGGAACACGCACATCTCCTTCATGGGCAGCACCACGGGTGCCCACTTTCACTTCACCTACCCACAGACCTTACAAAACCTATACTTTCCCTGGAGCTGCGGGAAATACGTTGAGAAGCACGTGCTCGATTGAAGTAAGCAATTTAGTCCAGGAGTCGACAATGTTTTAAGGATTTCTGTAGCCAATTTAATGCAGATCTATGGAGTAAGTCGTACAACATAGTCACAAGGAGACTATAAGGTCCCCGATACCAATCGCCTACGTGTCTGGTGTTACCTCGCACAATAGTGGAAATCTTTTTACCTCGGCACGAAAATGGGATGCTCTTCCAATTCCAGCAATTACACTACACGCGAAAAACTTCCCGGAGTATGTGACTAAGTACAACACCGAAGGGCGTCGGGACTCGGCGGTATACCCAATCGAACGTTAAAGACTGCTGTCCGAACTCGGTCGGAAATATTTGTAGAAATGGGTCGTGCCTTCAAGAAAGCGATTTTGTAGAAGCCTGGAAGCGACAACGACTAGTACTGCTACCAAAAGAAACGGACCACCTAGTGAACCCTCGTCTTATCGCCTCCTTTTTATGCTCGACACGATTGGAAAAATCCTCCAACGAGTACCTTTTGAATCTGCTTCTGTCTGCCATCGGAGTAGCGGGTAGGTCGCGATCAAAAATAGATGCTTTCAACGCGGTAACAAGAGAAGTTCAAAAACGTTGGAAAGGAGGCTGTAAAAAATACGCGTCGTAGTAGCTGGATGTTCAAAACGCGTCCAATTCGGCGAATTGGAAACGTGTTATGCAGTGCGTGCGTCGAATGCATGTGCCGGTGTACGGTGTATGTATTAAAATTCATCTCGAGTTATTTCACTGACAGCGTCAAATATCGAATTCGCGGTTGACATCGCAGTCATGGTCGCTGCCAATTATTCGAGTGAGGTGTTTTTAGCCGGTACTTCCGATTGACTATGACCATCGGTGTCTATCGAAGGTCTCCACCATCCTAGGCATAAACCTATACTGACCGAATAACCTCAGATTTCTGTTCTGGATCGACGACATCAACGCCACGCGTATCACTACTGAGCAGTGCATTGAAATGCCCTCACTGCTTCACACGCTGCTCATCGATTTTAAAAAGACGTTCGACAGTATCGAGAGAGTTTAATTGGCATACAAGACAAACTTATAGCTTTTAAGGAGCCAACGCACGAAAGACCCAAATGTCACATTAGAAGAAGACTGTCAGAATTTTAAATCCAAAGCAGCGTTATTGGTGATGAATCACTGCTCTATGAATAGAATTCATGGAAACTCCCTCGGCCCACAGAGTACCAAATGCGGATCTTTCTCCTCGTTCTATTGCTTATTGACTTTAAATAAATCGTGTCATCACAAATCTCATTTACAGAACCTCCAAATCTCCTAAGCTCTAGGTTACAGCAAATTGGTTGTTAAAAGGACTCCAATCAAATCGGCGTTATCTTTGCCTTCAAATCACCAATCACTCTTATTATAACTTTCTTTTTTTAATCCCCCTGGGCAATTGGCATGATGTTTACTATGCCAAAAGAAAAAAAGAAAGAAAGAAGGAAATCGACACTGCCCTTGGCCAATATCCCATAAAATAATAAACTCAAAACAAAAATCTAAACATTCCTCTTGACCTTGTACATAAGAAACGACAAACCCCCCCATAAACAATCCTAATTGGATCAGCATTTTAAATTCTATATAAAGACTTTGTCCTCTGACGTCTTATGAAAATATGTCCTTCCTCCCCACCACCCACCAAATATATAAAAAAGAATACAAAACGAAAACGAAAACATATAATTGATTGACAATGGATACAAGAAAAATCAATGCCAATCGAAATTCACAGCATGTTAACTTGTGTATAACCTTCTCCTTAACCCCCACCACCACAACACTATTACGTTACGTATACAAATCGATGTCAATTCCAGAGAAAAAAATACCTCACACTTCGAACGAGGTATATCGCATGCAAAACTCTACAAAACGCTTCCATTTCCATAATAAATAGGATTAAGATAGGACTCACTCGTAAGAACGATGAAAAAGGAAAATGAACAGAAACATTCTTAAGGGTGACAAATAATCCACTTACACTGCAATACACAGTCCTTGTACATATGCAAACAGATGAAGTCGCACGAAACTTGCACACAGATACGATTAGATGAGGAGAGAACTGAAACACCCACAAGATGATCCTATAAAATGACATTTTCCTTCCATAATAATGACATGCAATGGAAAGCGCTCTTGGAATGACTCTCGAAAGTATGCAATGAACTGCAAATGACATTTGGTTTTATGCAAAAAAAAAAACAACGAAAGGAAAATTTTTTTATGAATAATTCCATAAAGAGAATGAGGGGTGTGTATAAGTAGATACGAAATGGAAAATGAAGTGCTTACTGCTATAAACTTACCTCATAAGTTGAAGTCAACTGCAAATTGCAGAAGACCGGCAGGAAGATGTACCATGAAATGATGGCAGACAAGCTTATCGTGATAAGGATAAACGCGTATTGTGTTCCGTAGACGTAGATTTCGGTCGATGTACCCAGCAGCGATATCCCGGACACGAAACTTAAAGAAAAAGAAAACAAAAACAATACAATAGCCGATGTAATAAGGGAAAAAGTGTTTTGAAATTGAGGATTATCATACAAACAGACGCACAAAGTATTTTTTTGGGGCAAAACGGAATATTAAATAAAGTTCAAATGGAAAAGTTAAGCAGTGTAGGGAGAGGTTTGGCAGATAAGAGGAGCACATATTGCATAGGATTAGCCTTTTCTGAAGCAGTTGCTGTAAATGCTTAGTTCGTAAAAGCTACTACACGAGTGGATACGGTCTTGCAGCAGAGAGCTTGTGTAATGGCCCTTGTTAGCATAATCCTTCTTTGGCTCGTATATTGGTAGGAGGTATTTTTCTCTTGATTATATGTTACATTTTCTTATAACAGTTGAACAGGGATGAAGATACAGCATTCATTGCTGCTGTAGATAGATGGTATCTATTAATAACCCTAGAGATCAGGTATCTTTGGATCCTTCATCCCAATAGACCAGCATTTGCAGACACATAAAGCGCAAACGTAAATAGAACAGGGTGGCAATGGTGTAGTGGTAGCGTCATCGTTTGTCGAGCTGATGGTTCACAGTTCAATCCGTGATGTCAGCAAGCATTATATGATAGGAGGCAGTCCGATCAATTGCGAAAGTTTGTGACAACACTACTGCGAAGGCATAACACTGGCAGTAGGTTTGTCATATGGCTGGAGAAATTGATCGCTCTGTTGATAATTGATATGCTCATGACATCAGGTGGATCGGGAAAAAAATACTGTGAATCAGAAGCGAAGTCAAAAAATACATGACAGCATCAAATCTCCCCAGTTATTCTGGACACCACCCCTGGAGCTAATGTGAAACCTAATACAGCTGAGTTTCAAACCACTACACCAATCTCTTTCTCTCTCTCTCTCTATCTATCTTTCCAACGCCCGCACCATGTGAAAACATGTAAAAGGGTATTCATAACTCCTTGAGTGCGGGTAAATTATAAAAAAAAAAAAAAAAAAAAACAGAAATAAGTCCATTATTGTATCATGGAATCTAGGTAAAGGAAATGAATATCTGATGTCCACATATGTAAGCCAGACCACGGAAGTTGTTAGCTTAACTGCGGCGATCGTTGAATTAATTTTCAGCGCACATCAGCGATGCAGCATGTGAACAGAGCCACAACGGAACCATCGTTTTCCGAGCCAGTCCTTCTGTTCCGAACTATCCCATCGTCTTTCCGCCATTCCATTTCCTGGTTTTCATTAGCGATCTCTCTTTTGCGAACAGCAACGGCGACAAGACGTCGACGATCCACACTTTGTGCCTGAACACAGGACATCTACCTGGATAATTAATTTTGTGATATTTCATTTTCTTCGGTGTTATACTTCTGATGGAAATCACGTACACGTTCGTTATGTGAAGAACATCGGCTTCTCTAAAAGCAGAAAAATGAACAGGAAAAGCGTAAAAAGAACGTGGCAGATCAACACGACCCGTACGGAAACCTGTAGAGATAAAGAAGGAAACCGTGCAGCAGAGTTACAGTCGTTGCTGAGAATATGGAAAAACTTTTTCTGGAGACTGTATTACGGCGACGAAGACCAATATACCTATGTTAGGCAGAATGAACCATTCAACATAGACGATGGTAGCCAGAACATCCGTCCACTTGACCAAAACGAAGTGAGGATACCAATTTCCAAGCTTAAAACCAAAAATGCTGCTGAATCTGATTGCCAACCGGACGAGATTTTCAAAGCAGCTGGAGATGACTTGGTAGAGTAGAGAGCATACACCAACTCATTTCCAAGATTTGGTCAGACATCGTTTGCCCGATCCGCAAGAAAGGAGACCCGCTCAGCTGCGCCAATTACAGAGGTAACAGTCTCCTCAACATCGCGTACAAGATCTAATCTACCGTGTTGTGTGAATGCCTGAAACCCTTCGCCAACAACCTGGTTGGCCCCTTATTAGAGTGGTTTCAAGAAATCCAAATCGATACCCACCATCATATTATCGATTTTAAAGCCGCCTATAACAGTACTTATAGAGACGAGCTATGCAGAGCCATGTCGAGCCTTGGCATCCCTGTCAAACTCGTCCGTCTGAAAATGGAAAACGCTCGATGTGCCATCAATGTCGGCAACAAACTCACCGAGACCTTTGATGTCAAAAAAGGATTCAGACAAGTAGATGCGCTGCCATGGGAATTCTTTAACATCATTCCTGAAAGAATTGAGCGAAACTCACAAGCTGACACCGGAGGCAGAATCTTTCAAAAGTCTGTGCAACTACTAGCTTACGCCGATGACATCGACATAATTGGCAGAACGCATCGGGCTGTCACTTTTCGCGGTCACTAGTATTCCACAGAAGCTGCCAAAATGGATTTAGCTGTACATGAGAGCAAAACCAAGTATATGTTGTCAACAAGAAGGGACTCACAACATCATCGGCGAATTGGAGAGAACGTCACAGTCGACAGCAATAACTTTGAAGTAGTAAAGGACTTTGTCTATCCTGGCTTTACTTCCTTGGCTCTACTCAGAAGAATCAAACGAAGAATAACTCTTGCCAATCGCTATTTCCTTGCGCTGAAGAGGCAATTGAGTAGTAAGGCCCTAAACCGAACAACTAAGGAGATTCTTTACATATACAAGGCCCTAATCATCCCTGTCCGGCTTTATGGCACACAAACATATCCTCGTTGACGGGCTTTGGGGAGAAGATTCAAAGACGAAGCTTACAAGACCTCGATCTAGTCAAAAAAAATATTCGCATCAGTCGCTTAAGACGACCCGCAGCGTTTTCGAATCTAACCCAGAGGAACAGCGGAGTATAGGAAGACCTCGGTGCATATAAGTAAAAGGCGACCTCAGCCAAGATGGAGGGCTCAACTTGAGGCAGTTAGCTAAAAACCGGGCTAACTGGAGAGGCTTTTTGGTTAAGGCCCGACCTGTAGCACCACCTAAGCAAGTAAGTATCTCTCGCGAATGCCTGACAAACGTCCAAGAATAATGACTGTCTATAAAGAGCTTATCAAAAACAAATGTTTTCGGATCTGGCTCTAAACTGTGGGTCCCTTTGATTTATGCGAAAATATATGGCACGCACAACACGAATGGTCGGCAGAAACTAAGCCCTGAACCACATACAGTCAATCACTCCAAATTTTAGTATTTTTGTGGACTAAGAGATCTCTGACCAAGAATTTGCTAGCAGGACATTGCGGAGTCTACACAAACTGTTTTCAAGGTAGTTTATCTGAAATCACTTTCCCACACGTCCTAAAGGAGTGACTAGCAAAAAATTCCTATCTGGCAACTTCCTAAACCCTTGCTTTATGCAATTAAAAAGAAGTTCAATAATTCAAAAGCTGTTTGGAAAAATAGTCTGCCTCACAGCGACTGGTCAGACTCGGCTATTTTTTTCTTCGAATTCGCCGACCTCAATTTCGAAACTGAATCTCAGGTTCCATTCCGAAATCTTAATCAATTCAATGCCACTGACCTTCCATAATAAAAGCAAATATCCCACAAGAACCTCGGTCACTTGAGACTTGCCTGCAAACGATTTCCGTTTCCACGAAGCCCTCGTTATGTTCAGAAATTTTTTCCTACTTTTTGCACGAGTCCCGCCTCCACCGGTTAATTTTTATTTTGGCGGCCTAATCAATCCCCCCAGTGTCAATGCCAACACGTTCTCACCGAAAGTGGCGTATGTGCGAATTATGCGAGGGCGGTTCTTGATTGTTTTGATTTATGTATGGATTCCAAAAATAGGCGCACATGCAGCAGAGCCACAGAGTATTGAAAATTACCCCTAAGCACACACGCTCGTGTTTGAGCTTCGATTTCATGTGAGACATCACACCGAGATGGTTGTCGTGACTGCCGTCATCATTAGGTTCTCGGAGATACATTGATCAAAATATCGGTCGCTTTGGAATTTCAAGTTTATTATGCTTGTGTGATGGGCCGGCTGGGGTATAGCTTGAAAACCCTTGGCCATCCGTACACATCAAAGGTTTTCTTTTGGTTTTGAAAATAAATTTTCAAATTAGTTGGCACGATGTTGAATATTTGATTAGGGAACGACATCTGGTGGGGGGTCAGAAGCTTCTGTAGGTGAAGTGGTCAGATGCACTGGACGTGATGTGAATTCGAAATGAGGAATTCAAACCGAAATCCTGATGAATATGTTTCAGGATTTTGGGCAGTGTGTTGCATGTGGTGTGGGAAGTGGCATAGTTTAGCAGCAAGTCTGTCTGGGCAGTTGCTTAAAGAGGGTCAATAGAGATGATAACGATTACGGAGATGATTGCGACATAATTGAGATTTATTTTGCAAATTGAGGGAAGTCTCGACGTACACAGATTCGTATTCATAGTCGTGAATCTGTCTGGGAGGGAAATGGATTTAAATTGAGATTTCGGGTGGGCTTTAAAAATGGCACGTGGTTGTGGTCTTCTGTTAAAATGAAATCACCACGTGTGATTCTCTCTGGGTGGACATGTCGTTTTAAGTGGTCACTTTGGATGTTTAATTTGGATATGATTGGGACCTGACTCGTGGTTAGTTAATGGCGATGTTTAGGAATGTGGAACGTGTTTTAAATTTTCGCGGCACGTGTTTGGTTTAAAATATTTTTTTTGTTTTTCTTATTTGTTTGGGCTGAAGTCTGTCTAATGGAATGGACGAGAGTGAGGAATGCAAGGACCTGCGTTATATATTTTGAGGATTGCTAGCGTGTGCAACAGACTTGAGCGAAAATTCTTAAGCTTTCAACACGTTAACAGACAAGGTACAAGGAACATGGGATCAAAAGAAAGAAAAAGGGACATTGGCATCGTGTTACAGCAGGATAGAGAATCGAAACCTCTTCAAAAGGGCAAAGAACAACAATCTGAAGCCTGCAATGGCAAAGATGGGAACTCTGTAGTGGAACGTGACTTAAGATATGAAGAGCCTACTTTACCAGACTTCTAAATGTGGAGGACGACTAATTGTTCCATCCATTCGACTGGACCGAAGATAAATCAGCGATAGGCAGGCTTAAATTCAACAAAGCTTCTCGCATTGGAATTATTTAAGACCGCAGGAAACAGCTCGTCTCAAATATATGGTTGAATGAAAGCATGAAGCTCAGCTCCTTCTTCGATCAACAAAAAGGGACTGCATCAACTGCACTAATTGCGAAGGTTTAAGCCTGCTTAACATCGCCTATAAGATCTTGTCTGGAATAATATGTCGACGAACTGCTTGGGAGCTATCAGTGCGGTTTAAGGCCGACCAATTTTTCACATCATCCAGAAAAGGACCCAAGAATGTGAATAAGCCTTCAGCCTTTACCTTTTTTATTGATTTCAAGGCAACATTATCGGGATGAGCTATACTACCGCGTGTCTAGTTTCAGCATCCCCGCTAAACGTATTCGCCTGTGCAAGTTGACTTTCGAAAACGCTCGTTGACGTCATCGTTACGTAGAGCCTGTGCAATTATTTGACTAGAGGACAGTCGAAATGGGTTTTGCTATAAAGGAGGAAGTACATGTTGGCAACGAAAATCGCTGCCGAAACATTACCCAAACGAGTACGATAGACAGCTACATATACATATCTGCGAGATAGTTTAGTAATTTTTCTACCAAAGGTCCGCAGTAAATTCTGCCAACAAAATCAGCCCGATGATCACAAACAAATATAAATCTTACCAGAGCCCTACCATTCGTAACCAGTTCTATGCCGAAGAGACTTGGACTTCGTCAAGTTCTTTAACATTGAAATCATCAAAAGAAGGGAGGAACTACGATCATGTTGTAGATTCTCATCCAACGCTTAAGAGTCCTGAAAAGCAATGCTGCGACCCAGACCACAAGGGAAAATTTGAAGTAAATAAGCCTTTTCTTGGCTTGACTATGCATTTTTGCGGACTGCCATGCAGGATAAGTCGTCGCAGGACTGCATTATTACCTCATGGTGCCCGATGGATACCTATCTGACGCCGATCTAACGATAAGTATATGATATGTCTGGTAATGCTCTCGGACTTGTAAAGACTCACCTGGGTAAACGTTAGAGTGCTATGCTTTAGATGCCTTTAAAACGTCTTAGGAGCCTGGCAGTACGTCAAAAGGAGAATGGTGGCAAGTTAATTAATTTAAAAGCATACCCTACACGACATCATGCCCGGCAAAAGACGTAAACTAATTGACTTTGTCACGGGACGAAATGTCATAGTAGAAAGCGTACATGGCTCTCCTTTGATCATGCAGTAGTTCAGCCAGATTGATCGTATTATGGTAGGTAAAACGCGTGAATCCAGTACTTTAGATGTCCAAACCCTCCAAGCAGCCTACGAGCATCAAGTGCCGAAAACCTGTAGCAATGCTCCATCCATTTCAACTGATGTTCTGAATTTTACCCGATCCCCATCGCAAGTGATGCCAGCTAGCACATTAATCAAAACGATATGCAAGCAAATCAGAGTTGCAGAAAAGGATCAGGGCTACTACAGAGTTCTTTAAGTGGAAGGAAGAAAACAGAACATGGAAAACGCACGATCAAGGACAAAGACTACTGCTACTTCAGGAGTGTTGTTCAAAAACCTCAACAGAAGCCAAACGAAACATGTCGCGACCACAAAGCCCGAAAACTCTAGAGACAATGAAAGAAACCTTGCAATAGAGTCCTGTTTTTTAATAAAAAAGATCAAGCAAATCCCAGAAACACTCAGACAGACCGTTGGTGTAGTTGAAGAAACTCAGATTTTATTCGTTTCGTTTTGTGCTTGATGGCTTTGATTGCTGTTCCCCTAGTGAGGTTTGAGCATACACCGGCCAGGTCACAAGCAAACACATTATTAACTTATCCGAGGCCACCACAGCAGTAGGGTCCTAATTGGTACTCAAAAACCACTTCTGCAGGCAGTTTAACAGCAACGAAGACCAACAGACGGCTGTCGAACAGAATGAACCATTCAATCTAGATGACGGCAGCCAAAACATTTGTCAGCAGACCAGTAGTGTCCAAGCACAAGTCCAAGAATACTGCTTTTAAAGCAGCTCAATGTCACCTTGTAGAGAGCATACACCAACTGTCTTGTCAGATCAAGCCCCTTAGGTTGACTAATTGAATCTCAGCACTGTTTGTTCGATCCACAAAGAAGGCAATTCGCCAATCGCAACTTAGTCAACAAACTAATCGGCCCTAAACAGTAGGGTCTCAGGCCAGATAAGTCCACAATTGACCAAACTTTTACATTCCTACAGGTACTGGAGAAATCATAAGATATCCACACGAGACTCATCACCTCCTTATCGAATTTAAGACCGTCTATGACAGAATCTTTAGAGATGGGCTGTGTAGAGAAATGTGTATTTCTGACATCTCTGCCAAACCTGTCCATCCAGGATGACGAAGGACAAGCCAAAGAAGGTCTGGGCAAGGTGAAACTCTGGCACGAGACTCACTTAACATCACACTTGAATGGACTGTTCTGAAACCTACAATCAAACACCAGAACCACAATCAATTAAAAGTCTGTGGAACTATTTCCGTACGCTGACGATATTGACATTATTCGCAGTCGCGTTTGAAAGTATTCATACAGAAGCGGCCCCAAAATAAGCTCAGCGGTTGACGAAGGCGAAACCAAGTATATGCTGTCCACAAAAATGGGAACTCATCACCGACGAACCAGAGAACGTTTGTATGTTAAACTTCAAGTTCGTCTTACCCTTCTGCATGAAACTTCCAAATGGGTCAGGTGGATAGGGAAACTTATGACCTCCCTTTGGTTTAAGAGTGCTGGCGTTTCTTGCTGGCAGCCACTCTAAGCTAACCTAGGTTCCTACACATACGTGAGAGTATCAAAAGTCCGAGATTGTGAATAAACGTTCCAGATCTACAATCTTCCTTTAGCTACACTGAAGCCTTCTGTGACTTATACAGCAGTCATAAACTCTTAAAAATACAAATACTTGGCGCAACAAACCACATGTGGTACAGGGCCTAGCTTCTAGTGACCATTTGTGCTGTGCGTGCCTTATATTTTCGCATAAATGGAAGGGACCAACAGTTTAGAGCCATATCCTAAGGGTTTCTTTTTTTTTTTTTTTGTGAGAGGCTTTCTCTTGGCAGTCATTATTCTGAGAAGTTTGTCAGGCATTCGCGAGAGGTGAGACCGTGGAAAACTTATTGGTGTGTTCTGGGATTCGACCCTCGAATCCTTCCGCTCAATAATCCACACACTAACCACTGAGCTACTGTGCCCAAGAAACTCTTAAGCGTGGTCATAAAGACGTCAAGCCATGAAATTTATTAGCGTCTTCCATCAAGTTGGATTGAAAGAAGCACGATAACGGAGAGACCTACATATATACCTGACCGCCATAACTCACTGTAAAAATAGGTAAAGTCCTTCAGATATGTGCCGAGTTGCAGATCGAGTCATCTTCTCGGTAGAGACTGCACTTCTCCTCTCATCTGCTTAGATCAGGATTCACCTCTCTCCGCATCTACTTGAATGATCCTTAAATTCAAACATTTACCAGGATCAGCTCTTGGGAGTTGTTCTCTAAAATGAGGATTCCTACAGACCTTCTTTACTAAAATTAGAACACCAGAGCGTTCCACAGAAAGCAGCTTAAAACACACAGAGCATCCTTTAAAGCTTAGTGAGAAATGAGATCTATCTAAACGCACTCCTTAAATAAGGATTCCGTCTCAGACTCAACTGGACCTTAACAAATTCTCATCCACCATAAAATTGAGTCCTTTAAAAAAAAACTGTTCTGCAAATTCAACTCACCTTGCAACCAATGACAGCGACACCGGAAATACTTTCATTTTCCTTCCACCAACTAAATAATCCAAGGCTTCAGATCCTCTTCGTTGTTCTCGACCCTTGCCCTTGCCTTTCTTTTCGATGAAACCGAAATAAAATCCAATTACCGCACAAACGACCAACATCATGACAAAAACAAAATAGTCCGTCCAACCGAAGTGCTGCAAGGACGAACTAAGATCACCAACACTTAACATTTTTTCCGTTGTTGTCCCCACAGTTGTGGGCGATGTGAATCCTTCTGTTTTAGATGGTCCATGGCTACTAGGCACAGTGGTAGTCTCTGAACTCCATGAGGATGTCGATGTCGATGTCGATGTCGATGGTGGTGATGATGATGAAGAGCCCGATATCGGTTTACTGGTGGACATTGTAATGGCATTTACCGTTGTAGACGCAATCGATTGTACAGTGCTGACGATTGAGTCCATCACATTTGCTGTTACTACTGGCGATGAGGACGATGTCATTTTATTTCTTTACACTTAATCGACGGGCATTAACCTTGTAACTAATCGATTAAATCAATTAGGTGCTGTGTAACTTCTGTAAGAGTCCTGAAAGTCGAAATGGACGTTCGTTTCCTTTCCTACAAACTGAATTAATCAGTTTTGACCTCCGGCAGGATGATTGTTTTTGCTTAGAAGGATTTCCTTGAGTATTTTTCTCTTTTGCTATTTTTTTTCCAATGGATTCCGATTGAATTAACTGCGATTGAGTGAGTGATGTGCTCTTATGGAGGAGAACAAAAAAAAACGTATTCCAGGAGTTCGGGTTTCCCCGCCTTAATTGCTCCCTAAAGGGTAGTCGTGAGTATAGGATGTGGTTGGCTGTCCAGTCAATTAATAAGGACAAAATACGAATTTCTTTCTTCACTTCAGTTTCTTTGTTGAATAGATAAACACTTCTCGGGTATCTGAGTCCTTTTTTCAGTCAGAGTATCTGAGTAGATTTTCAGTCAATTATGCCTTCGTCTCTTACTAATTTCCAGACAAGTCAGGTTTCTTGTGGTTCGTCAGTCAATTAATCACTACGTGCGGTGTATAATATTATTTTCTGGTCCTTCATCAGGATTGTACGAGTGAAAAAAAAAAAGATCTGCAAATACTCCGAAAATTGTCCGAATAAGAACCGCGCACTGTCGGACGGTTTTGTCCGTTTCACTATGCACACGGAACGACAGATACTTTCTACAGTTGACGAACTCGATGCAGACCGTAGTAATTGCGACAAACAACCGTTTCAAACTGATTTAAAATGATGATGATCATGGAGGGAATACGAGGCAACATACGAGTGTACCGACTACCGTCCCTATTGTCTTATCATTGTCGTTGCCTCTGATGTGTTTGCTATTATCAGAGAGTATCTGAGGCAGCATCCATCCGCGCAGCCATAGATACACACTACACCATGTCACACAATCATTATCATTCATTTCGAGTTGAATTATCGTATTTATTTTATTTTATTTATTTATAGAGCGCACATTTCTTTTTTTTGTCTCCTTTGTATATTCATTTAGATAGTGTGCTACTGGCATAGTGCGCTACTGTATGTATCTTTAAGGAGGGTTTAGCTGTTATCTGGAATGCCATGCACATACGACAAATTGAATAAAGCAACACTATTAGATTATAGATCTTGTCTCGTATCTTTTGTCATGTAATTCCATTTTGGAGGAGATACATACGAGTATGTAGATTGTAGATACATGCCAATTGAACTGCATCTGATGAGGAAGCAACTGCAGTTTTTCTGTTGCTTTAATTACATATGTAGATAGACGAATGGTGTGGCTTAGCGTGCGAATGTCAAGTGTCCTGATCTAGAGACCTAGACGATAAGGGCGGTTTATTGTCCTAATTATTGCACTTGGGCGATGATACGAGTAGCAGCAGCATCAGTCAGCCAGCGGAAAGGTTATTGATTGTACAACGCATTGAAGTGTGAAAGTGATTAACGATGGATTGAGGCGTTGCGATGATAGAAACTTCCAGGGAAGACATTCGGGTCAAGTGTACTCAGTAAGAGAGTATTGAACTTCAATCGATGGTGTATCGATTTATGAATTTTTAATGATGCGCTACGGAGGGTACAAAGATTAATTGCACTCGGCTGAGCGCCAAGAAAGTTGGAAAACAAGAAGAACGAAATTTTCAGCGGGGGGAGAGAGAGGATTGCAAACATTTCTGACGGTAATTTCAAGTGGCTCTCACAGCATTCATTGAACTGGTATTTGTAATTTTCTGTATCATTAAATTGTTCAGGACATTAAGCTTAAATTGGATTCCTGGGAGTCAGTTCGATGGAGGTTAGTCGGGTCTATGGGTATGTAAATGAGGTTTAGATGTCTTGGACAACTTTGAAGGAGGAAAGTCAGGTCAGAAAGCGAGATTTAAGTGGGCAAGTAGATTAAATTAAGTCAAATAGGGATGGGAGGCAGTGTCCATCCTTAGACCCTATAGCGCCCACTGCACACAACCAAGAAATTGAGTCTGCCACGAATGAATCAATCGTCTAAAGCAAAGACTGGTTGGATTCCACCGGCCTTGAACTAGCCGTCCATAAGACGGAAGCGGTCCTAATAGGAAACAAAATCGAATACATCACCTCTTTTGTCGGATTAGGAATCACTCCTCTGGAGCACTTAGCACGCAACTGGTCCATTGTATTACCACGAAGCAAGACACAATAGGTATTACCCATTTTTCTGGAATTTTTCCGACTTTGGGAGAAAGCTGAGAAGACACTTCAGTGATGGAGAGCTTACAGTATCAGCACTCACCACATCAGCACCGAAGATCTGCTTCCTGAGCCGAGCAAAGGCAGGACAATAACAAATTAAGTTATCCGAAGTATCGTCGCCCTCCCCACAAGAGTAGCAGATAGTGGCGCAGCTCACTAAGTAGCTTAGCAAGAGGAACATGTCTGCTGAGAGACAGCAAGAATGCCGCTGATTTGTTACAAACGTTCAGCAGCAATCTTTTAGCCCACCTGCATCCTGAAGAGACTTGCCGCACGCAATTGTGTTTGTGAGAAATCCAATCGCTAATGGAGGCCCTGACCGAGGACGCGGGAAGATCCAACCCAGGTTCAGGTCCTGAGAAAATATCCTCTGAGAACTGCTTAGCAATCTCATCTCGTTTCCTGCAATCCCTGTGTGATCTGGGACCCAGCCAAGAGTCAGAGAGTTCTTGCATTCTCGAACTATTTTCGAACGGGTTTAAGAGCTGAGCAAGGTCTTAAGCGCAGCCTGACTACCACCCCTTCGAGCCTCCATCTATTCTTCACAATATGGGCGGCAGTCATAGACCTCCGCTCGAAAATCAGGGACATGTTTACGTAACGAGTAATGAAATCTAGTGTTGTCGGTCTCCACGAAGGCACCCGCGCCAGACCCTTGACCAGGTTTGAAGCTATCCGTAAAGAGTCGACTACAGCCGAGTGTAAGCTCAGATTCTGACCGAACCCAGTCCTGAACGCATAAAAGTTGACTCTATTTGCACAGCAGCCAAAGTTTCGGTGTCAATGCATCAGACGGCATATCCATGGAACTAGGGTCGTAGGATAAGCGTTGCGCATTGTCATCGAAACTCCAGTGCGGATGAGAGCAAAAGCCACCTAGTTCGAGACGGTAGATTGCTTTGATAGTGCAGTCCATGGTATACGTATCAGGAGGAGGTTAATCAAGTAGAGCAGAGCCACATGTACTCAGAAAAGTTCCCACGCAGCCGAGGCAGACCATTCTTTGGAGATTAGCGCAGAAGGCAGTGACATACTTATGCGAGAGCCCCTCCACCAAATATCTAACGCACAAGCTAGAAAATGTCTTATCACAGTCATATAGATCCAGAGATAAGCCCCATGTCTTGCCAAAAACACCCTTTCACTGCCAGAAACCTGAGAGCGCCTTGGACGCCTTCGACTTGACGTAATTTCTGAAACGTCGATTTCGCAAAATGGTCGATTTGGTCTGACGTTCACTGCCTGTCAGATGAAACCCAACTGATCTTGTAGAAGACAGAAACAGAATGCCTCCAATGACTAGGCGGTTGGTATTGCAGAAACCTACAAATCGTTCCCCATTGCCATTGCAGTCAACGAAGCTGTGAACTTTCAGCACATGTTCGAGCGTAGTGTTGACGTTACCTACCTTAGCGTTGAGGTCTCCCATTACGATTAGGACGTCCCTGTTAGGCGTTAAGTTGTGGGCGGCTGACTGAAAAAATTGTCTTTGTCGGAGCGTAACACTGAAGATAGTAGTATCCGGCCACCGTTAAGTCTCTAAGATATGAGGCTACTTCTTGCTCCAGACTCAGGAATGACTCCAGCTAGTTTCCCAGAATAGAACACGGTAGTGCCTTTTGTAAGTGAGTGGTTTTCCATGGTATTCAACGATCTTATCTCGCTTAGCCCCAAGAGGTCCATATTATATCGTGTGATGAATCTGGCATTCTGAGAACCTTCGTCTCGTGAGGCGAGAAGGGCCCTAACATTCTATCCTACCATTACCCATAGTCAATAGCCAAAGTTCGCCAACAAAGTATCAATCCATTTACGAGGCCTTTTGTAGCGTTTCGAAGTAAAAAATTTTTAAGGCTCTGTGGGTGTTCCTACGCTTATCCTGTTTTCTGACGCAAGAAGCTCGCCATTTGTCCCCTTCACTTCGAAATTTCCGAAGATGGCGTCGCGATGAGGCGTGGAGTAGAGCTTGCTGTTAGAGCTGCCAGATGTTCGACTTTAAAAGCTTCTATCTCGTTACTAAGCAAACCAACATCTATTGGGAGATGCTACTTCTACAAGGCCTAGTGTTAGCATCGTCGACTTCGGTTGCAGAACTAAGAGTACCGGGCGGACAAAAGCATGTGGAAACTTAACCCATTTACTTACCACGTTACATGAATGGTTCTGTTTTCGTTCAACTCGCATTCGTTGAATTTCGCATTTCTTAGATCCAACACTGGAGCTCCAAGTATCTAGTATTTTTGGACGGATACTATTCCTTGCAACCGAAAATACTCGTATCTCACAGTAGAAAAATTATTACCACTCTGCGAATGGTAACCACCCGCATGTCTTATCGTCAATAAATTAAATAAACGCCTGCGATCGTAAATTCTATTTTGAATCCCAAAAATTTGTAAATCCCTCTCAAAACAATGAAATAACGTCTACATTTCATCAGATACATCCAAAACGAAGTGAGAAAAAAACGACGTACCTTGTAAATCACAGCCAACCTAATCTTCCAGCAGGAAAAGTGCGAACAGAGCACAACAGCTTTCAAAACATTATGCGAACGACTTTTTAAAATTGTCGAAGACCTCAACGATACGCAGCTGTTGACTGTGGACTTATCCAGATTTAGCCAGAGAAAGCCAATGTAACTAAGAGTTTCTATTTAAAGATATTCGCGTGCTTATTTATGATAATTTACACACATTAGGGATTAGACGATGTGCGACACTAAGGCTTGACGTGAATGGAAACTTTTGAGGTCTACGAGCTTCTTTATAATCCCCCCAGTTCTATTTGATTTGAAATGTGTTATCTTGTAAAAGGAAAAATAAAAGGCAACAGCATTGCATTTGATTGTGTTAATTGCAGTTAGAAGTTGTCAAATGTGAGTAACCTAAGGGTAAAGAGTGATACGTTCAGGGTTAGGTGGGCGATGATATTCTTTGTAGGGTGGCTACTCTTTTAGGACACAGAATCCACTTCAAACGAACTAGAATATTTGGTAGACTAGGCACTTGCTTTTAGGAAAGGTCGATCCACGGACAGAGCTTTACAAAAGCCGCCTAACACTCTAGAGAAATTACCCTATATGCCTTCCTTGACATCGAGGGTGCTTTTGACAACACCGGTTATGACTCTATCTCTGGTGCCATGAGACATCAACATCAGAAGAGGTTTCTATGACGGTATCTGTAGCAAAAGGCTGTCCCCAAGGTGGCGTTCTCTCACCTCTAGTATTTTCTGTGGTCGTAAATGACCCACTAGTGTGACCAAATAGCTCAGGTTTTAGTGCTAGGAGATGGTCTAGGGAAGTTTCGTTACAGTTTCTGGCTGGTGCGCTAGAAAAAGTATCGATCAACCCTAGAAAAGGAGTCATGGTACCCTTCGCAAGGAAAAGGAAACTGAACTTTCGCTCAGTTGCACTAAATGTGATGAGATAATTATCTACGAACTATACTGGATAACAAACTTACCTAGAACTCCGATATTACGAGAAAAAACAAAATTGCAAAGGCGACCGAAACCCTGTAGGCCTGCATCGAGTGTATAGTAAAACTTGAGGCCTATCTCCAAAAGTCACTTACTGGTTATACACGAAAGTGGTTATAGCGATCCTGACTTACGCATCAGCCAAGGAAGTCACAACCATCAGTAAGCTTAAATGGTTTCAAAGAGTAGCATGCCTTGGCATCACAGGCGCAATGCAAACTATCCCCATGGCAGCTATCGAGGCTATTTCCGGACTCACCCCTTTGCATTTTTTATCAAAAAAGTGGCGATTCGCAGAGGGATCTCATGGAGCAGATGTTCGACTTTCTCGAACTAGAAATATCAGAACGGTTTCCGATTTTATGCCCATATCAATTGCCTGTGGCAGAAGGTTTAAGATCGGGGCTCAACTAAAGAGGAAACAATTGTTGGTACTAGAAAAAAATCTCGAAACCAATCAGGAAAAGTCCCAGTCTTTTCCAGGCCGAGCTTTACTCTGAATTCTGACATTTAAGGTGCCTCCGTCTATACACTCACTAACAGTTAAGCGGTGCTTATGAGCTATGAACTCGTTGATTAACTCCAAATCAGTCTTATGCAACAAAGTAAAGCTTTGGCGGATACCACGCCATAGGTATAGGTGTGAAGGTATAGGGTGAAGGCAACGAATCTGCAGACCTGCCAGTCAAGCAAGGGTCCTCTGATGTGATCATAGCACCCGAACCCTTTCTTGGAATCTCTGACTCTGCTTTCAAAAATACGCCACGCAGATGGGAAAGTAGTAGGTGTATACCCCACTTGAACAATACTTAAGGGCTTAAACAGGCCAAAAGAGCCGTCAGACCCTTTAATAAAGAAAAGCAAGAGATGTCCTCAAATTTTGCAGAGACGACATAAGAAGGCCTGTGAGCTTTCTTTCTGGTTACTGTAAGCGCAAGTTCCACCTCTATAAAATGAACATCACTGAGGATACCATCTGCCGCACCTGTCTAAAGGAGGACGAAACCGCAGAACACATACTAAGTGAGTGTGCCTCTGTTTCTTGGTGGTGGTCGGATGAAACCCAGCACATATCCACATTCGCACCTTGACTACAAGAAGGTAGTAATCCGAGTCGATGTTGGCCGCTCGAAAGGTTCAGAAATCCAGAATACTGAAAGCATACCTTGCGTCGATGGCAATGTGATTAATTTGGTTGACCGTTTCATGATCAGGAGACCGCCATATCCGTTTGTGAACATTGAGATGAGGAAACTATTTGCTTGCTGCAGTGACATTTCACCCCGCAGCAAAGTCAATAAGCCTTAGTTCGTTGCCTTGGTGAGTACTTTTTTGAATATCTAAGTGACTCCGCGTTTCCTACACATTTAAGTCTTGTCTTTAGGTCAAACGAAGCCAAATGTTTATTTTTTTCAACAAGATTCTTGTAACAACCCTGCCTAAGGGTCCTTGTTTTATCAATATACTGTCGATCACGGTGACCAATGCCTCCTGTTGAAACTCGTGCAACTTATCAAGCAGTACATGTAGACTCACGTGTGCCATTTTCCGTAATATTTCCCTCTCATAGCCACCATTCAAGATTTAATGTACTTCCTTTGATACAACAGATCTATTATTCATGAACTCTTCATGCCTGAACCCTGAAGCCTCTCAATTCCTAAATTTACAAACAATAAACAATGGCTGTATGCCCCAAAGCCCCTGAAGCAACGTATGATGATACGAAATTCAATAAAAACTGATATATTCCCAGCATTCACAGTGACACTGATTCAATTACGAGCACCATATCCCCACACGTACTTTAGATTTCTATACACAATGGCAGCACTTTATGCATCTATGCCAGCACACTCCTCCGCCACCCAACAAAATTAAAGGGGTTGCTGCAATACCAATACCCAACAAGTTGATTAAACAAATACAAACAAAACTAAGCGGAGGAAAAAAATTAAATTCCAAATCAAAGAAAAAAATTGAAAAATGTCACACACAGGCAACAGCAATGAAACTACGACTGACATTTTGCACAATACGCAAACTTGAAAACAATTTAAACTCGTGAAAGAAATTCGTTTTCAGCAGTTTAATGCTTTTTTGCAGCTCCACCAGCAGCACTTCATGATGATTTACTAGATTTTCCGGAAGCTAAATTCTCACCCACCATATGAACACAGATGCGTATTGGCAGCACCCATAAAAATGCAAAGAATTTGGCAGTACTTAAAGAAACAATGACATTCAGTGCGTAATGGAGTCGAGTGGGATTTCTTTTAATTTCCCAGCGATTTCTAAACAATGTCTGGGAAATTAATGCTCACTGTCGACACCTGATTCCTGTTGACACTGGATTAAGGTCAGTTCACAATGTTAGCCATGGAAAACTAGGTCGTAATAGACGTTCGCTATCATTTAGGTTAGATGAACCTCAAAAAAAACTGCATCATGGGGGCTGTAAATAAAATCGGTTGAGTGTGACTACGGTCGAGCACTGAGGAGTCCGTTATAATTTATAATCACTTTTCTCTACGAAAAGCAGACTGCGCATTCCGTCAATTCTTTTTTTTTTATACAATTTTTTAATTTTTGGACCAATTTTTGTGAGAAGCCTTTCTTAGTTACAAAGCTGGCGCTACGGTTCGGCATGAACCTGGTCCTCAATTTATGAGCCAATTTATGCGTCCCAATCACTACAAGAATTCCTGACAGAGTGTACTGGAAGAACCGAAGACCCATGAAGAAAAAGGAACTGGTGTTCTATACCGACGGTTCTAAGATGGACGTTGGCAAGGGAGCCGGAGTTTATCGTGAAGCCCTAGGAATAAACCGCTCCTTCAGAATAAACGACGACTTTATTCTTTTAGGCCGAAGTCATAGCCATCATACAGGCTGCTGAAATTATTCGCGAGAGTATATAGATATCCAGGCAGCCCGTTAAGGCTCTGCACTCTGTAATCAAATCGAGGCTTGTGAGGACCTGCAAATCACTCTTAAAAGGGATATCTACGGCCAATGCGGTAACTCTCTGCTGGGTACCAGGGCATGTGGATATCGAAGGAGCTGACGAACTTGCAAGGAAAGGATCGGCGCTGCACTTATCGCAGGCCCTCATTTTTGTAGGAACCCCATTCAGTTCCTTACGGAAAAAGATAGAAGATGAAGCCATCGGTCGAGCAAACAGACGCTGGGCTCATCTGGAAACATGCGCAACGGCCAGGGCGCTATGGCCGGCCTTCAGCAAGAGGAGCTCAACCTCTCTGATAAAACTTAGTCGTTATAACGCACGGGTTGTTTCTGGCATAATTACTGGACACTGTGCTATCGGCGTTCACGCAGAACGACTCGGTGTGCTACATAACGACTTTTGCAGAAGTTGCAGGGACGAAGAAGAAATTGAATCTGTTCGTCATCTGCTGTGTGAGTGTCCTGCCCTATCCGTCATAAGAATGAGGACTCTGGGAAGTTACTTCTTTTCGGAACTGGAGGACTTAGGAAATGTAGAGCTGATGGGCCTCCTGAGATTCATATCATTATCTGGGTGGTTCTGACAGCGGTTTCACAATGTTTCCAGGGTTAAAAGATTGGGCACAATGGACCGACCTGGTCTAAGTGAGCAGTGACTCTATGTCACAAGGAACCCATCTACCTACCCACCCGCCTAAGACTCTTACTATTCTTCTGCTAAGGCAGCAAATGGTTCGGAGTAAAGAAATTCCGCAGCTGACTCCTTGCTTAGCAAGGGAGCTACATGACTCCACACGGAGCAGACTAACAGCAAAGAATTTTTTACTTTTGATTTGACACTTGCTTCGCGATATGTAGGAATCTTCGGAGGAAGTAGCAAATGTCCTTCATACCAAAACGCGTTGAAGGAGCTGAGAGGTAAGGTATGAATGCTAAGATATGAAGTCTCCAAGGTAACCTGGACCTACATCTGTGCCGCAGCTTACAGTTTAATTAACATTTTTACACGTTATCTAACCCATGCCAACAGATGCAAAGTAGGCCTACAAACCGAAGAGAAGGGAATGGGAGGCTAGTACTGCATCTTGAGCAATGCATAGGCTGTGTAGAAAACGCCAAACATGTGTTCCTCAAACGCCCAATGAATCGCAAAGGAAAGCTTTAAGAATGAATACTACGAACCCCTAAAAACGTTGTTGGTCAAATGCTTCAAGCCCAAGATTCATGCGATGCCATCTCTGAGAACTTACTGCGCACAATGGAGGAACTAAGAGCTCCAGAAAGTAAAGGAATGAAATTGCGAGGGATGCAGAGGAGGAATATGCAGACATCCCCAAGCCGAATCTACATAAAGGGTGACCCATCCTTTGAGTTCTCTTTTTAGAGTGCGTCGTTCTATTTCAGAGCTGGCAACACTTACCGTGCTTAAAATTTTGACAGATGTCAGGAAGTGTTAGGCTTCTGCGGTAATAAATGGATCGAGTGGTGGTTTGTCTCAGAAACTCTGCGAAATTTTGATTTTTGGTCGAAGAACTTCGAAGCCCCTTCAGTGACTGGTGAAAAGTTCATGGAACTGACTAATGAATAACAAAGCTATCCATTTGCTAGTTCGGTTCATACAGATGGAAGAATCGCTTCTGTTGCACAAAGTTTGCGGGAAAACCCAAGGATCTCCACTCGTCATAGAGCTTAACAACTGAAAAGCAGTCGCACCTCTCTGAGGACAATACGTAATAAAGAGCTCGGATTGTTGCCTTAAAAGGTCCAACGCACTCGAGACTTGAAGCACATTGACCAACGTTGAGTTGTCACTACCCTGTGCTAGCTGGCGAAATGCTGTCTTTGGACGCAGCTCATCTGCATCTCGGAGACTATGTCAGGAAGCAGAGCTGTTGTCCACAGTTAAGCAGCCCTAAAGACGCCAAAAAAAAAAATATTTAGTGCAACAAGTCCATATAGGGCCTTAGGCTTAGCTCCTCCCTTATATTTTTCGCATGAATGAGGGGACAATATCCGAAAGGCGTAGCTGGTAGGATGGTTTTTTGGATTTGAACACCGAACAAATCAGTAGTCCAACCTACTAACCCCTGGACCTACAGAGAAGCCAATATAACCTCAAAGAGTGACGCTTTGGTGTGGGTTTTGGAGTCTAAATTTTTTAAAAACGAAGCCTTCAACATTGCTACGAAGAGCATGACATGATAGCTGATATTTTTGGGATCAACTACGACTTAGCAGAGCTTTGGTTCCAGCAAGACGGTGCAAAGTTCCACCCGAGCCCTCAGACAATCGTTCTTTTGTGCACGTGTTATTGCCCGTTTGAGAGACGTTCCTTGTCCACCGCGCACCTGGGACTAGACTCTTGTTGGACTTTTTTTTTAAGTGGAACTGTTAAGGACCGTTGTTATTTCCAAGAACCACAAGCAATTGATGGGCTTCAGAAAAACACCCATCGAAGCATAAATCTCTGAAATGGGGCCTCATACAATCGACAATGCACTGCAAAAACTGAGTGGACAGGATGGCCAGCCGTTGCATCCTTTGAAATGAAACTGTTTCGGAGGATGTGTTCTTTTTAATATAATAACAATCACTGACGAATTTGGAAACTTGTGGTCTGAGTAGCATTTTCAAAAAGAAACTAACAGATGGCACAACCTTTATAATGCTAAAGCGCCTTGTGATGAAATGCTTGAAAGCGATATCGAAAGTCGTGGGGTAGCCGCGGGAGCTAGCAGCATTCTGTAGAACCGGATGCCTTACATCGTAGGGGAAAAAACGTTTACGCTGATGGACTCATTACCATTCAGTGTGCGTCTGCAAATGGGACTGCTTTTATTAGACGTAGGGAAAACCCAATTTGTAAGAACACCGCTTGTGGGAAGGGAAATATGTTCTCCGACTTCTTCAATCCGAATCTGGTATGTCACCCATCGATTTGAAAAAAATACCCGTGCACGTAGCCACAAATACGTCAAACTAGGAAGAAGGAAGCACAAACTTAGCCCTGTCCTTCAAGGTAATTTCAACAAGCTAAGCCAAGAGGTTGACCACAACAAGCACCAATAAATCGCACCTACTTCATCCCTCCTTTTTCTGGGCATTGATTTCGGATAGCGTTTATTATTGATGCGCTCTCTGAAATTAGTCAGAAACGCACATGTTGTTGGGTGTGGCTACAAAACAACCTCATGCCCAAACAACAAGTTCTAATTCAGAAGCCAATTCCTCATTATTCTGGCGACCAAATTAATAGACCTTCCTTATTTTACAAGCTTGTGTCTGTTTTTTTTTTTTCTGACATTCTTCTCCATCACATAAATCTCCAGCTTCGACTGTCACTTACCTTTTTGTGTATTCCAACTGTGTATCTGCATGTTTTTCTATGTTTTTTATTTCTCGTATTCCCAAAATGTATCTGTCGCGTATACGTTCTCTCGTAGTTGGTTCTATTGATTTTGTATCCACATTTGGTTCCCGCAACAAATTAAATTATGCTACATGCATGTAGGTAGGTAATTGTGTTGTTTTTTTTTTTCGTTATAACAGACTACTACAACTTTGACGACGATATAATCGCATTAGAGGAGCGGAATAATCACAGCATTTTTTTAAAAAAATTTATTTTAACACTTTTTTCAGAAAAAAAAAAGAATATCTGGAGCACTGCACTTTAATCAGATCTTTTTTTTCGCACTTTTTATTCACTTGCTAGCCTTTAGGCGATAAAATTCTGTAAAAATATAGAATAAAACAACAACAACAAAAAAATACTCTACAAGATGGGGGGAGCACGAGTACTAGTCACCGTAACACAATTCAATTTGAATCTCTTAGCTGGCCGATTGCCATTCGTTCACGGTTCACTAATTTCAGGCCGACACTGTTTAACTTGCAATTAACTGATTTCCGTTTCGCTGTGCAGTGGATAAAATGCAGTTAATTACTATACATAGGAAAGTACGACCGCACAACATAACGAAATAGACTGGAATAAAATAAAAAAAAAAAAATTATAAAAAAAACCCTTTTTACAGTGAAAGACGGGGTTGCTATACAACCAGCAGCAGCACCAACCAAACTGTCATTAGTGTGTCGTTGAGTGGGTTTTGTTATGTCAGTGCGGTGTGGATTGGCGTTGCTATAGTTATTGGTGGGTAGGTAGTGTTGTTTTTGTATATCTATGCTGCCTGAATGCGCAATGAAATGCAAAATTTTACAATAAATGGGTAGAATGGCTTAAGGGGTTGGTGTACGCGCAACCCTTAAGATTGCCCGCTTGACTTAATGGCTAAGAACCGGGGGAGGATGATTTGCAATAATAATTATTGGTATGCACTTGAATTGATTCCTTTGGAGGTAAGATCAGGTTGCCTTGGGTTGACCTTAAAACGGCCGTTTTTGCAGTTTTTTGGGGTTGAGAAACGAGTTTCCTTTCATTGCGAAAATTCGTTGGGAATGACCCCTTAATCTGAGATAACTACTACCATTCACAAGGGTTGGGGACGATTTTCTTTCAACAACAGTTGGACTCGAAGTTTGTGCGGTCTTAAGACGGCGTCGAGGTTCAATTAAACGCATTTTTTCATTGAATTACCCCTCGATGGGCTACTTTCCAGTCAGCCGTGCCAGGCATTGGAATAAAATTGGTTTCCAAAAATAATCGGAAGGTATTCTCTTTTCAATGAAGTAACAACCACTAACAAATATGGAAGCGGTATAGTCTCAAAAGTATTTTCAAAAAGAAACGAACAGATGGCCCATCCTTTGTAATGCGCTTCTTAATGAAACGCGATATTCCGAGGAATAAGGAGATCGCCGGAGCCTAAGAGTACTTTCACGAAGACACTCTTCCTTGGAGCAGAACACCGCATTCTTAGACATTCTTCAGATGGAATAAACGCTGCTGTCTATATTTCCCGTCAGTATTTTATAGCAAGACACTAACAGGCGGTCCACCTTTGTGATGCCAAAGAGTCTCTTTATGAATTGCTTAAAAGTGATAATGGAGTAGCCTAGGAAGCCTGATAATGCACTCTCCTTAGGCGGCCAGAACACCCCTGTCCTTAGACATTCTTCAGACGGTGTCAACGGTCGCGTCTATACTTTCAGATAGGATGAACTATGTAGAGTACACATTATGTAAGCTACTTCGATATACATACATACATATGTACGAGTACGTCGACCTTTGGTGTATAAAGATTTCCATAGCTAGACCAAAGAGCGTCAGATGAAATCTAAATGAGCCAACAGCAGCTTTCACATCGTTGAAGTGGGTTAATGGGAGTATTGTCCAAGGTACTGGCCAATCAGTTTGAACTTTGTAAACACTTATGACACCAGCTTCGGATAGGAACGGTATCCCTAATTTAGCAACACAGCCTGGAAAGTCCTAAATCATAGAGCATGCACTTGTAATGTGGGCAATTTCTACACCCGGGATGGTGTTCAGTTCATAAACTGGGAACTGTTCTTATGCAATAGATCGCAGATCAACAAAAGACTCCACAAACTACGATGCGAGCTTATAATTCAAAAGACTCTTGCGGTAAAGGGTTTCTGACTTCAAGCCAAAGGGTGATAGCCTAGCTGCGATCCGCGTCGAAGTCCACAACGACTCCGATAGTTTTTCAGTTGTCGCAGAACTTAGAGACTACCTAACCTAAAGAAGCTGAAAGCCGCTCTGGAGAAGATATTCAACAATTAACGCCTACCAAGAGGGCTTGAGCACAAGCTAGGGTTCGAACTCCTTGTTTAAAAGACTCCTGCAGCTAATCGATAGCCTGGCTGCGATCCGCAACGAAGCCACATTCTACGACTTCCATCATTTTTCACCTTGAACTAGTGGATTCAATGTCACACCATCGTAAAGAGGTAGCTAAAGTCGCCATAAGCTAGCAGCCATCATCAAAAAAAGGAACCGATAATAGGCCACAAGTAGGAAAATGGAGCAAGAAGAGAACCCTACTGAATTCAATGAAGAAGCAGTCCTTCCGTCCGATTTTGAAAAGGTCTATGTAACGAAAGCTGAAATAAAACAAAGCTTTCGGTTTCAAAAGACTGGAAAGAGAGCACGTGGTGTCTAGGGTGCCCTGCCGGCCAAGATTTTAACTCTTTTATTGTACAAGCCCTTGAAACCCTTCGTACACCACCTGATTGACTCCGCTCAATCGAGTTTTTTTATCTGAAAAGTCCACAATGAACCAAATTTTTGTATTCAGCAGATCCTTTCGAAAACCCAAGATGTCTGAAGCGATACCTACGATCACTTTTTTCATCGACGAATCACACAGAATGTCGCAGTAGACAGCTAGAGCTTTAAGGTAGCAAGGGACTTTGTCTGCCTTAGGTCAACTATTGGCATCTGGCAATAAAATTTGTGCTGAATTCAAACGAAAAATAAGCCTTGCAAATCGATGTTTCTTCAGAATAAGAAGACATTTGAGTAGTCAGGCCCCATCACGAACACCTAAAGTTTTTAGTAAGTTCTCAATCCTGTTTGTGTCGATGAACCTTGGAGGAGAAGGTCAAACGACGAATTATACTTGCTCTACATTGACATCGACCAAGTCAAGAAAAAACTGTACATTGTACGTCCGACATGGCTAAGATATGTAGAGCGTTCTGACACCAACGCTCCAGCCCATAAAATTTTCAAAGAAGGCCTTAAAGTATGTCACGCGCACAAATGAAAAGCCCGCCTTGGAGTACCAAATGAAACCAGTTAGTCAAGAACTAGGCGAAATGGAGAAGGTTGTTGGTCGTGACCAAGACTCATCCTAACCTATAGAGCTACCTAAATTGTGATACAATGTGCACCTGCCTGGCGGGTGCTCTGCAAGCTCCTTTAAATCACCCACCTCTAAATTTAACGAAGACTGCAGCTGCTAGCGAGCTGAAGTTTCATGCCGAAAAGAATCATTCTCAACCGTCTCTTGAAGGTTGATATTCCCGACCACTGATATTGGGATAACCCTCAATCTCCTCAAACAAGTCCGGAACTCAACTGATTCACTGACCAATATCCTTTAAAAAAAAAAATTACGAGATGTAGTCCAATGCACTAACCACTGAGCGACGGTGCCTACGTAAGGAGGTAGGACTTTTTGTCTGGGTATTTCCAGGGAAAGCTTTGGTTTAACGCCGGAATTCTAGCTTATGACTATGATTCCAAAATGATGCGATCCTGAGCAGTCTACACAGAGCTCACCTCAATTGGATTGCACAGATGCTTAAATCAAGAGTTGTATATTCAACGCAAGGAGACATAACCGTCCGGAGAAGGGTCTGCAGAGGAACCCCCCAAGGCGGAGTTCTGTCTCCCCTTGGATCTTGGTAATATTGAAGGATAACGGCTTCAACGTGACGGCCTATGCCGATGATGTAACCATCCTGGTTTCGGGAAAATTTCCTTCAGTTCTAAGTGAAAGACTCAATCTCGTACTACAACTAGTGGATAAGTGGGTTGGTAGCAAAGGACTGGGAGTGAACCTCTCAAAAACGGAGGTAGTCCTTTTCACTAAAAAAAGATCAACACATACCTTCAGATCCCCAAATATCGGTGGCACTGAACTAAGTCTCTCAGGTTCAGCTCGATACCTGGGCGTAATACTGGATTCCAAACTAAATTGGAAGGATAACATTACCGAACGCATCAAAAAAGCAAGCGTAGCCTTCTATGCTTGCAAGAAGGCGTTCAGTAATACGTGGGGTTTTAAATCAGCTGTGGTGTACTGGATATACACGGCGGTGGTAAGACCTATTCTCACATACGGTTCATTAGTATGGTGGATGGTGCTTGAGAAGCAATACCAGCTCTCAAACCTCACCAAAATCCAGAGGGCAGCGTGTATCGGAGTCATGGGATCAATGAGAACAACACCGACAGTGGCAAAGGAAACCGTGCTTAGTTTCATTCCGCTTAATCTATACTGTAGCAGTCTGGCTGCCAAAACCGCGGTAAGACTAAAAGAAGGTAGACTATGGTCATCGAGCCTCTACGGTCATGCATCCATTTTGTCTCGATGGGAGACTACCAACAGATCGACGGAAACTGATCACATGAACCCGATATTAGCTTTTGAAAGGAGATTCGCTACAAGAATTCCTGAAAGGAAGGAGCTGGCATTCTATACCGATGGTTCTAAGATGGACATTGGCACGGGAGCCGGAGTTTATTGTAAAGCCCTAGGAATAAACCGCTCCTTCAGAATAAACGACGACTGCAGCGTCTTTCAGGCCGAAGTCACAGCCATCATACAGGCTGCTGAAATTATTCGCGAGAGTATATGGACAGCCAGGCAGTTGTTAAGGCTCTGCACTGTGCTGTAATCAAGTCGAGGCTTGTGAGGACCTGCAAATCACTCTTAAACGAGATATCTGAAGCCAATGCGGTGACCCTCTGCCGGATACCAAGGCGTATGGATAACGAAGGAAACGAAGGAGCTGACGAACTTGCTAGGAAAGGGCAGACGTTGCACTTATAGCAATCAATATGCACACCCCAATCAGTTCCTTACGGAAGAAAATAGAAGATGAAGCCACCGGTCGAGCAAACAGACGCAGGGTTAAGTGTGCAATGGCCAGGGCGCTATGGTCGTTTTCGGCATAATTACAAGTCATTGTGCCATTGGCGTTCACGCGGAGCAACTCGGTGTGCTGCATAAGAAATTGCAAGGACGAAGAAAAAATTAAATCTGTTCGTCACCTGCTGTGTTATTGTCCTACCCTTTCCGTAATAAGAATGAGGACTCTCGGAAGTTACTTCTTCTCGGAATTGAAAGACTTAGGTAATGTAGATTCATATCAATATCTGGTTGTTTTTAAGAGCGGCCTTTTCAGCGTGTCCAGAGTTAAATGACTGACCACAATGGACCCGAATTGTTGGTCACAAGGCACACATCTACCTAACCTAACCTAGCCTATGGGTCCCACTCTTGAAATCATCCTCTCACCAAACTTTGATTTCAAATCGATGGTATTGCTCGCAGTATGACACGTAGTCACATTCTACTGGAACCACATATCGTCCACATCGATGTCAAGTAAATTTGGAAACAAATATTCGTTGATCATCTTTCTGTATTGGGCACCGTTGACTGTAACGCGAGCTCCTGTCCCATTTTTAAAGAAAAAACTTTTCAGTGTTTCTTCCCGCTCAGCGATCCAACGCACTAACCACTTGAGCCACGTCGCCAGTTAGACAGTTCTGCCTATCGGAAATCTAATGCCTCCTAAAAAAACAGACTTTACTTGAGGGCGCCACGTCAAACGACATCTCTTCCACTGCGTTATCATTCCGGCTTCGACTGGGAGACTCTCCAGTCACCTGAAACGACCGATGCGTAGTTTTTTAAGTAGTCAAGTCCGTCAACGTAAATGGGAACAATTACCAACAATTTTTCGTTCAGATCGACCAAGGACATCTTCATCCGCTTTTGACAGAGTCCATGCTTCAGCGCCATAAAGCAGGACTCGGATGATAAGGGTCATGTATAGAATTTCCTTAGTTGCTCGGGATAGGGCTTGCGGAATATCTGATTTCGGCAAGACAGCACTTCAGCACAAAAACATTGCTTGAAGCGGTCAAAAATTTTAAATAAGCGTTTCCGAGTATTCTTATGTCATTTCTAAGCGATGTCGCATGGCCTGGTGGAACGTTCGATTTGAATTATTTGACGATCAAGGCTTATGCCAATAATCCCCAAACTCTGGACCAACTGAAGGCAAATAACCGCAAAGCAACGCTCGACATGTTCAAAAACGTAAAATGACTAAATTGTGTATCAAATGGAATGTCGTTTGCTAGTCCTAATTTTTTAGTTGTCAATTCCAACGACCCTTTAAACGAACAGCTTTATGGACTTTATTTAAGTCTACGCTGTATAAATCAACCAAAACTCTGCTATCTGTATATTGTGGAGGCTAGTCGGCCTGCAACCTTTTTAATCAGTGAGGATACTTCCATTCCTGGATCTACATAAGTTGTTGTTCATTTACTTTTCAGTTGTTTCTATCTAGCTTGATAGAACCCAAACAAACTCCTACTCAATCTAAGAAAACAACACATTCCCATGAAAATTCTTGAAGGATACAGTCCATCCTTTATTCCAAGGCCACGTGTGTCTAAATTATTTTCCAAGCTTAAGTACCAAATTGAGTTTGTTCAAAGGATATAACCACCCTCAGTGAATGTTTATTTTACGCATTAATCTATTTTATTATAAAGTAAACACTTCCTTGGAAATATGAGATCAATTACCAGAAACATCTGCTACTTGCCAATTATCTGTTTAACCCAAATTATCCTTCTACCATAACCGCCTGATAGGATAAAAAAGCAGAAATATCAAAACAACTCTCACCATCTCCTGTCTACACTTCGACACATCCGATAAATATTTTCCAGATTACCCTTATCACATTGTCACCAACAGAAAAAAGGACGAAATTAACACACACAGTAGACTGACCTAATAAAACCGAATAAAAAAAGCATTATCCTTCCACAGATGCTTTTTAGCCGCGAAAGTTGTCCGGCACCGTAAAAGTTTTCTGCCGCCCGAAAGTCCACGATACATAGTTTCATCATTTAATTCCAATCGACGACGCGGTGGCAAAAAACGTTACATCCTTGATTTTTCACTCCTTCGACAGAGTTGACTGGACACAAGGCTATTATAAGCTCTCGTCCCCCTGGTGTACCTACCTAAATTGTTGAACAATCCACAGATAGCATATCGGTGCCATATTGTCTTTATTTCACTTTAATGCAATCTTCCGGTTTCACTTCGTTAGTTTCTATAATTTTTTCTTTGTCCTGCCCATTCTCTTTCACTCCTGATCCTTTATCCTGCTGTGAGAAAACGGCGCGCATAAAACCAGCAGTAGAAGAGCAACGAACAACAATGGTATTTGGAGAGGTCCTGTTTTTTTTATGAAAACTTTGTTTCATAGTTTTTTTCTCGCGCTCCTTCCGTGCCATCCTTTTGTTTCGCGAAAAGTTCTAGGTCCTTCCTTAAAGGGATGTACCCCAGCTGAGCTCATAAATCTCCAAGGAATTTACATTAGTTTATGCGGGGAATTTCATCCTTCCATCGGGAGCAAAAGGATGAAAAAACAAATTTTCACATTTTGTGTCAGTGAATTAATGAAGGCAATTGATGGCGGTTTTAGGAAAAACGAAACGGACATCAGCACACACCAAAAAAAAAGGGTTCATCGGCCCGTCCAATGGTACCTAATTGGAAATCAATATTCAAATGACGACGCAAAAGGATATTTGAATTGAAATTCTCAAATTTACACCGAATTTCTAGCAAATATGGCGTGTGATATGGAGATCCTTCTCGTCTTTCTACGGTCGTTTTGAGGAATTTAATTTTCAATTAGTTTTAATTACGGTATTTCAGTGTTGGGAGATGTAGCGAAAATTGACCTCCTGACATTGCAATAAACTGGGACTGGTTCTGTTCTTTAATGCGACCTTGAGTGATGGATAATGTTGATTGAACATTGAAGTTAATTAGATTAAATTATGCGCCTAACCTTGATTAGGTTAACTGAGCTGGCCTAGAAAATTGTTTGACGAATTCCTTACAAAGCATGGGTGGGGTAGGGGGTTAAGTTTGTGAATGGCTCGTAATGAATGGAAATTCAATAAAATTGAATAAATAAACCGGTAGGCAATGGGATGCCAATTGATTGTAATAAGGACGAAGAGTCTCAATTTCTGATCTGAATGAAATTAAGAAAGCGGAACATTTGCCTAATAAGCATAACCACCACAAAGATAACCTCTCCGGCAGAAATTCCTCGCAATTCGAACGAGAAAAAGGATAAGGATAATGATGACTGAACATAGCCTTTCTTTGTTGGATTTTTACAAGGAAATCTGGTAGGAGGAACGCTTTTGATCCATGCTTGATGAAAGTAAATTAAAAGGCTCCCTTAGGAAACGACAATTTAAGGGTTAAGGTTAGAATGATGCTACATATTTAGTATTTGTAAGTCCTTCTCTCCTCTTGAAAATAAGTAATAAATTCCACAAATCAGGGCTATGGGCAACCGGTGAGATGTGTAATATTCGTATAGCGGCCAAAACTGCTGTAAGACCGAGAGAAGGACGAGTTCTGATTAAGTGGCTGACGTTACTGACTTTTGACAGGGGATTCACCATCAGAATTCAGAAATCAGAAAGTTACAGATAATTAGGAATTGACTTCCTTTTTAAGACGGACGTTGGTTCGGGAGCCGCTGCCAAGACGTAGGAATGAATTCCTTAAGTTCCTTAAGAATCAAGAATGATTGCAGTGTCTTTTAAGCCGAAATCGATTCCATTATTCAGGCAAAATTGTCACTCGGAAAAGTACACAGGCAACCAGGCACCTTCAAGTCTTTGAACTCCAAAATAATTAGATAAATAGGATATACAGAGCAAGATAGATACATATGTATGTATCCCAGGTAATGAAATGACTGATGATTTCGCAAGGAAGGCCCTCCCTTTTGTAAGGGATTCAATAAGCACATCGTAAACGAATCCTTCGATATAGCCAATGAGCGATGGGTGCAACCAAACACATGCGAAACGTCTAAGACCTTATGGCCAGCCTGCAACTAAAATAGATTTATTTCTCTGAGTCAAACTTAGTCGACACGAGTCACCTTCGGCATCATTGCTGGGCTCTTTGCCCCAGTAATTAACGTAACGTGTGTCAAAAGTGTATTTTAATGAAACGTCATGTTGATAGGCCAAAAATAATGAGAAGATAAACAGTTTCAGCTAAAGTAGCAATCCAGGAAAAAAAGGAAACCTAACATCAAAAAAGCTGTGAAAAATTAGTCGTCCTCTACTCCACCCGAGGTTGAAGAACAACATGAAGAGTCAGTCTGCCTTGTATCGACTAGGTTCCCAAAACTTATCGAGGAAATGTTTCTACGTAATTAGGGAAAAACCTAGTTACGCGCAGAAATGCAGAGTAAAAAACTGGGCTAGCAGGTGACGATTGAGAATTGGGAAGACTACAACCACGCTGTCTACTCGCTAACTTGAACTTCCAACCGTAGGGAGAATAAAAGGAAACATAACATCATAAAAAGTAACTGTAAGCTATCCTTTCCAAAGATTTAAACCTCACGTCTCCCAGATTATTGTAACATTTTCCATGAGAATATTAAGACGATTAAGGGGTTCTCGTCGTTGCTAAAGTGTAATACTCGCTATTTTTACGTTATCACCGATAGCCAGGCCTTTCAATACTAAACGTTAAGTTAAGAAGACTGTTCCGGTTCATTGCAGATCATCGTCATCGATCTCAAAAATTCTTCAAACAACTACAAAGGTTCCCTTGCTGTTACTGACATCCCATAGGTTTGACTTGGTAATGCCAGACTTCATCTTAGACCCAATCCAATCGCAGGGAACATCATTTACTCAATTTTTTTGGAAACTAACAAGAATCCCGTCGGTGCTTGCGTTGTTTGAGGCCCCGTTTTATCGAGGAAAACGACTACGAAATTATTTGTTCTTCAGCAACCGTTTAACATTACGTTGATTGTTTATTCAGGTAGGATTCCGGCAGATAGCTGCACCAAGTAGTTCGCTCACGTATAAATCTGCTTAGAGTTTTCATAAAGAAGAGTGACAGACTTATAGATCAGTGATCTGTAATTCTTGAATGATTAGTCTTCCCAGGTTAAAGACAACCCAAATCTACCTCCAAGCTCTGGGAACATAACCAAAAAAAAAACCATTCCTTTAAGATCCACTAGAGCCACGGAACAACAATTTTCCCCGGCTCTTGTACCATGAGAAGAAAATGACATGATTGCGCAAACAATCTTTTCGCATTCATTCCCCGTACGGGAAATCACGACGGACAAACTGCCCTTAGACAAACCAGAGAAATAGGGCCTCCATCCAGCTGCCGTTAAGCATTTTGACAGAAGATATCATCGTCGCTGTTTTAGGCAGACTTTTCCTTGACACTTGTGCTTCATTCATCGATTCGATTGACTACAAACCAAACAGAAAAATGTGACATGCATATGCATGATGCATGTAATATTGCAGGAAGGTTCCAGGCCACTACGGAATGGATAAGGCTTTCGACAATCTCAATGTTTGATCTCATGGCATGGGGCTAGAAAACTCTGTACATTTCGTCCTACCTCGCTAACAGTGAGCTTGAGTCTGTTTGAAGATCGAACTCCCCTGCCAGTATTGTTCTACTAAAGGTGACTACTTACTTACTTCGGTGGCACTACAGTTCCGAGTGAACCTGAGCGTCAAACTTCTCTTCCAAAACCAGAGTTTATTCCTCATTTTATTTCTGCTGCAGTGTTGTTGTCAGCATTTGTAGCAGAGACAAGGTAGACTAAGTCCTCTACTTTTTTTTTTTTTTTTTTTTTTATAATTTACCCGCACTCAAGGGGATATGAATACCCTTTTAATGTGTATACACAGTGCGGGCGTTGAAGGAAGATAGAGAGAGAGAGAAAGAGATTGGTGTAGTGGTTTGAAACTCAGGTGTATTAGGTTTCACACATTAGCTCCAGGGGTGGGTGTCCAGATAACTGGGGAGGCTGTTTTGATGTCATTTATTTGTTTTGTCTTCGCTTCTGATTCACAGTATTTTTTCCCGGTCAACCTGATGTCATAAGCATATCAATCATCAACAGAGCGAACAATTTCTCCAGCCATATGACAAACCTACTGCCAGTGTTATGCCTTCGCAGTAGTGTTGTCATAAGCTTTCGCAATTGTTCGGACTGCCTCTTATCATATAATGCTTGCTGACATCAGGGATTGAACTGTAAACCATCAGCTCGAGAAACGATGACGCTACCACTACACCATTGCCACCACTACCTAAAGAAACTGTTTGTAGCTCTCGACTGTGACATTTCATTCAGTTTGTCGATGTCGTCCATCCCTTCATCGGCTACAAATTCCATTGTATACATACAGACACAAAAATGTTGCAACAAAGTAGAAACTCTCTTTCCATGTTGAGGACTCATGCCTAGCAAAAAAAAAACTGTTATACGCACATCCACCAGATTCTCTTAAGTTGCTTGATATTCTTAGGGCAGTTGGCATTAAGTTGAAGGACCAGGTCCTCATATTCAACCCCTTGAGGAGAGGCCGGTAAGCCGATGCCAGTAACCCACCCCGTTGGCCCATTAAAGGCTTTTTCCAGACCCTGCCTCAGTCTTAAAAATATTCCCTACTGACCTGAGCCTGCCGCAAAAGAATGCCAGCTGGTGATATCGTAGCGATTACAAACCTGCTGTTGACTACACCTTCCACCACCTTCTTCACCTTCTAACCCCCCAAGACAAAGCCTATTTTACCAAATTTTTCTTCATTGCAACATCCTCCTCCTCCTCAATCCGATACTACCACAAGTCCGCCATAATTACACAATCAACCTAGCCACTAACTCCCTCATAGCTTATGACACACTAACACCCTTTAATTACGTCTAAAGCCTTCTTTTCCTCAATGATTACCTACATACCCGCCACTAATGAATGTTGACCAACCATCGGCATTGTAATCACCGACAGAGCTAATTTTAATTTACTACTCCTCCAGCGCACTGACCATAAACATAAGCGCCTTACCCAACGATGCACACATGGGGTGCCTCATGCGTCGCATAAAATAGATACACCGCTATTCTTTCCACACAATGTCATGCATGTTCATGCGCTCAAGTGTCCATAATTTTATGCAAAAGATACGTATCAATCGGTTGAGGTGGAACCAATCAGGTTGTCCCGTAGGGGAAATTCCGATGACAAGACAATCGAGAGAAAAGTGTGACAGCATCTCGCTGAAGAAAAATTGTATATGAAAGCATTTAAGATGCAAATATCTGCTGAATGTATCTGCATATGAGGAGGTATCTTAAAGATCCATCTTACCTCTTGCGGTAAATGTTGCGATCGTGACGATCGACTCACGCCCATTTAATTGATGGCGATGGTGTGCGCTTAGATAGGCAATGAAAAAGCCTGCAGGACATGTGTCAAATTCACATTTTCGTGTCAGCTTTCAGCTGAATATGTAGATGGCAGCCTTGGCGGTTGAGGGGTTCTATTCCTGCAGACGATTATAAGCAAGTTATGCATACCGGTGGTTATGAAATCCCGAAGCAAATGAATGGAATTTCTTAGCGAAAATGAACATCTAACGGTTACAGAATGCCATTTTGTATGCCAATTAGGGACTCTGATGTGGAAGTCATTTAGGAAATCAATTTTGTAGCAAAATTTACGACCTGCATCATGATGATATAGTTTTGGCGTAGTAGTTGAAGAAACTCAGATTTTATTCGTTTTTTCTGCTGTGCTTGGCAGACGGGATTGCTGTTCCCCTAGAGGGGTTTGAACTTATACCGACCAGGTCACACTACTTACCACTCCGTGGCTATTTCTATTCCTCTTGGCTTGGGAGTAAATAAACTAAACGGAGCCTTTTATGAAGCGGAGGAAACTTGTGACGTTTGTGGAACGCATTGAAGAAGCCCCTAAATAGAGCAGTTTACTTTGGGGCAGGGCCGGGCAGTTGCAAAGGAGATGAAAGATGGTTCCTTCCTCCTTTTTTTATTCTACAGAAGTCATTTGAAAAGAAAACTTCCCGTTTGGCATGTTGGACTATCAGACAGTGTCCCGTGACGACGCCGTTTACGTTTCTGATTCCATCTAGCCCAGATCTGCCTAGATAAAGGACACGTCGAGCCATTCTCCCTTCTGTGGTGGGTCCTTTACATGTAGCTAGGGACATATCCAGGTTTTACCATTTAGGCAGAATTCTAAGATTCGTATCCTTTCTGGCGACCCCGTCAGTTCTATAGTTTCCCGGATTATCTCTATGACCAAGCACCCAGCAGAGGTGTACATCGTACATCGTTGCCCCATTCTAGGCGGACAGGGATGCTCGTTCGGAAGTTACAGTAAGATTTCACCGGGTTATAGCCGATATTTTCACGTGAAAGATTTAATAGATCAAGGATCGAGGAGATGAGCCCTTGCGAGGAGACGGTAGCCATCTGTTTGCCGAATACATTTAAGAACAGTATATGAAATGAAATGTCCAATGCTACAGAAGGAGTAGTTCTTAGTGGCCCGCTGGTGCATAAGCATTATAAGGTGAGTAGAAGGAGAGCATTTCGGAGAGGAACCGGGGTTTACCTGAGGCTGTAATAGTATGTCATCTGCAAAGGCAATCACTTTGCATCCTGCACTTTCTAGGTCTACTAGGAGCCTGTGGACTATCAGATTCAAGGCACCTGGGGTCTTCCAAGAATGGCAAGCCTTCCGACCGATACTCCACCCAGCTGTGTGTTAAGAATCCTGCTTGCAGACAATTGATTATTTAACACTCAGAGCGATGTACCCACTTTCAGACTTGCAAGTGCTTCCGTGATTGCTTCTGATTTGACATTGTTAAAAGCACCTTCAATGTCAAGGAAGGCCGCCATGGTGTACTCCCTGCTTCAACCACAGTACACAGTTTGAAGATGCAGACCATATTTAAGCAACCCATGAAGATGATTTTGAGCAAGGAAGTACCAGGTCTTCCGATCGCTTAATCCCAGCAGGAGTGATGCCGTCAGGTTCTGGGGACTTGAAAGGTCTGAAGCTATGCATGGCCCAAAGGATCCTTTCTGAAGAAAGAATGGGGAATAAAGCACAGTTGCAAACTCTTCTTGTCAACGCCAAGATACGTCGATTCGTCACAGCTTAAGAGCCGGTTAAGTAAGTAGGACAAGGGTCGTTTTAAAACTATTGGGCCCATTAGAAAAAAAAGTTTTTTTTTCGGTCAAGCTTACAACTATGTACCTTCAAAATGATATATTGTCCACTTAACCCGCCTGTTTAGGGAACTGACGCTATGAAGCATGCATATCTGCCTCACCGGCCAAATAACGCTGCAAAACTCCCTTTCCATAATCGTCTGGAGTGGCCCAATTGCTCTCAGTTGGCACAGTAAGCTTCAAATGATAATCTGCTTCCCAATAATAGTTTAATTCCATTCATCAAGTACTATGACTGCCCAATGTCCCACTCAATCAACGTGCTATTAATTACTCCTCACTCCCTCTAATCTCCTAGACTGCCAAGATAACAACTTCCGCCTTGCCAAAGATATCCTACAACTACTGTTTACCGATTCATCAAATTTATTTGTTTGACTCGTGCATCAATCAAATTCTAATGTTCTACACTCAATCCACGTCATCCATGTCAATGATACTCTTACCAAGCAATTATCCTGCAAATCATATTCAAATCCCTTCCACCTACCTACCCACCCACAAGTTGACAGCAATGATAACCATTTTGTTAAGTAATCAAGAACCTTCTCGAATTCTAATCCACAGCGCCTGCTGACGTCCCCAAAAGCCATCTACATTCAGTAAATGCCACAAAGTATTACCAAATTGGGTCATTGACGAGCGCACACATGTACCAATCTATGCCAATCAGCTGCCAGGGTTTAATGAACTAATAACTTTATGACCCATTCCCTTGAGGAACATGCCACAAACGGAGACAACACCACCACCCATCTGCAGGCAGGGAGTGTACATTTTCCCGGATATCTCAGCCGTATCACCATAAATGTAGCCATCCTAACCAATTCACAGGTTTAACACACTCCTGCTTACCTGGCTGATGACAGTGTGATTAGATTTTATGATGGAGCACAGTGTTGATGGTGGTCGTTGAGTTTATGGACTTTTTGACTTTTACGAGTACTTCGTTGGCACCATCGATGGATGGCTGATTCGGACCGTTTCAGGACGTCACAAAATTAAATTGTATAGGCTCAGGTACGTGTGCTGTTATTAGCATAGAAAATCAATTGAATGCCGAAGGTTTTATGGTTAGTATACACTGGTTAAGTGCGTGACGACAGTGTTAATGGCATGTATTTGTGTAAGCCGGTGAATAGACAGGATGATGAGTGTCGAAAAGGAGTTTGAAAGGATAATTCATCGTTTGGAATGCGAATCGTTGATGCCATGAATATATTGTACGTATTTATTGCTGACGATTTATACTGAGCAAACCCATTTGTAATGTTCAAAATTCTTAGCATACGCATAAGGTCGAGGTGTGAACATAGCGAACAACGGTTGTTCGTACAAATTGGCCACACCAGGATCAAAAAGAGAAGCATCGATGTAAAGTTGGACATTTTGGGACCTATAAGGCCCATGCAGGGCGTTCTATACCAGATAGCGAATATGTACACGGTCTTTCAATAACCACACGTCTGAATTTTGACAGCCGATTATGGTTACGTTTGAATGACAGCGCTGGCGTTCTGTGACGGTGGTGTTCTGTGATAGTTGACATTTGATCACGGAAATTTAAAAATTGATTATGAAAATTCGTGATGTGGTCGCCATGTGATGCGCAGGCTACATTAATGGAATTTATAGTTGGCATGAACATCCTGTCCACATGAACAGTGAGTGGACATCAACACTGTATTTTCCTTTTGCTGAGCATAAGAGCCAGCACTGTATTCGACGCTTGTGGAGAGGGCAACAACAGATGAACAATCTGACTATTGTTTGGGTTCCAGGTCACGCTGGGATTGCGGAAAATGAGATCTCCGATGAGAGAGCAAGGCTCTTAGGATATTTTCTTAGGACCTGAACCTACGTTGGGTTTTCCGGCGTCCTCGATAAGGGCCTCCATTAACGGTTAGATTTCCCATGAATAAAATTGTGTGTGGCACTAAGCATCTAAGCAAGATAATTTAGAGACACAACTGTCTGCGACGCTTGGGGAGACGGCGACGATACTTCGGATCACTTTCTTTGTTGTTGTCGGTGCTGACGTGGTGATACTGTAAGCTCTGCATCCCTGAAGTTTCGGGTTTCTCCGATAGTCGAAGAAATTCCAGTAAAATGGGTAATACTGGGTCTTGTTTCGTGGTAGTACAATTAACTAGGTGCGTTTGAGTGCCCCTGTGGAGTGTTTCTTAACCCGACAGAAAAAAACCCTTCGGTTTGAATCTTTGAATCCAATTCGGAAGGATAACGGGGTGGAGTGCGCTACTGGAGGCAAATAGTTAAAAGCCGGGCTAATTGGAGAGATTTTTTGTTGAGACCCAGTTTTACAGCGAACTGAAGTGCAACCGATTTAATTACTAATTGACAACTCTATGCGTCGCCGCAGCGCTCGATCAAAACAAACCCGAAATCTCTCGGTTCTTGGTCGCTCGACCCCAATCTGTCGATTTTTTTGGAAAGATTTCAACTCAAGGCAGACATAAAGAAGGACAATCGAGGGGGAATCCAGATCATTGGGGATGACTTTTAGGGAGCTCAAACGCGTTGCAGAACTCCGGGCACGATGGCCGCAGTCATTGTTGATGCCTTATGTCCCACAGGGTGTCAGACGAGCTAATGAATGAAGAAAATGAATTCTTGTGAACAATGACGCATTGGTGTCCTTGGGATTTCAGTAACACTGTCTCTCATTGCAGTTTTGTTCTCGACTGACCGTCCGCTACAATGACTTATTGTTCATAATCGAACCAGTTTTCTGCAATTAATTAGTGAGTCACCGAATACATAGCTCATTTGGAGCATTGTTCGGATCGAAAATTCGGTGAGCTTTTCGAACTGTTTCAGCAAAACGTTCCCTATTGTCAGGGTTTCGTAGAAAGATCACGGAGCCCTGTTGCTCTCGCTCATTCGTCCGTCCGTCTATCTGTCACCAACATCTAGGTCCTACACTATAAATGCTACATGCATGATTCTGACATATGTTATGTAAGGTAATGGCCGAAAATAAACAGCCAACTTCCTTAATAAATTCCTCATTATGTCAGACTTAGTTCCCATTAGCACCTTCCACTACCTGTTTACTTGCACGGCAAAGTCAATTTACTTCATGCATTTGCTCTTCTTTCGACCCAGTTTGTCCCAGAACGAGTTACTGCCTCCACCAGATCTAACCACCCTGAACTGCATACGTTCGGTTGGAGCTCATTACAATTATAACCAACTTAATTGCATCTCTTGATTGATTTGTGATGCATCCTCCTAATCACTATCTGTGTAGGGCACACTCGCATATCAGGCTTCTCCGTCAACAGAATCCACTTCACCTGCTTGCTGTGCTACCCTCAATTGCATCAGTTGCAGCCAAATAGCTCGTTTCTATCTCTGGCACGTGTCAACGTCGCGTCGTTGTCGTCGTTATTGTTGTCTCTGCATCTGCAGTCGTTGTCATCGCCTTACTTAAATGGAAAATTCTCGACAATATAGCTAACGATGTCGTAAGCTGTCCCGAAGGGTAGAAAGAAATATCACAAAGCACACCTCTCCACCTGCAAATGTAAGTGGCGCGATAGAGCTAAACGCTGCTGGAGAGGGTTTGTGTTTTCTACTTTTTTTGTCGACGACAATAACGGTGTTGACAAGTAGTATTCATTCGTAAACGTTGCGACTTACGGTTGACAGATTTGTGCTTGACGCGTTCTCTGAGGTGTGATATAATCACACGAACAATTGCAATGCAATTTGAACGGAATCATTTGTGAAAGGAATTCAAAAAGTGGTCTGTGGATTGGAAATGTGCCATCAGAATTGAAGTAGGGCGTGGTACGTATCTTTTGAAAACATCGGTGCATTGAAATATGTCGGTGTGTCTTGGGTTGTGTGTAGGCGTTTAGAGAAAACGTTGGTTGGTATGTTGGTAAATTGTATTGTTTGAGGATTCAGACAAGAGCTTACCTTGAGGAATGAGCACTGTTGAAAGACTGTCCCATCCAGGCACAACTAAACGCAGTTAAAATAAATACTTCCAGAGCTGCAAGTTCATTACTTGTGGGAGATACATCAGAGCATTTTACACATCCTTTTTCGTTTCCTTTTGTTCGGCGAGATTATCAGGAATATAGGGATCATAGCCCTCCCACTTTAATGCATCTTTACTTCTCCGCCTTTGTGGTTCGCCTCAAAAAGTATTTGCAGGCATCCCGGTTTCGGATCACTCTGTCATTAAAGCCAATCAAATTCTGTTGTTTTTGCATTTGTGTGATCCAGGATTTTTTGGCATTGCTTGGGTTCGTAGGATTCCTCCTTTGAAGACGACAAGACCAACTGGGCCGATCGTGCTCCAATTTATTCAATATGGGTTCTTAGACGTGAAGGCTTTCTTTGATCCTTGAACTCGATCAGGCTTTGTTTCTTTTGCTGTCATGCAAAGTATCTTTATCTCAGCGGCCGTTAATTTGCCTTCATATGGGAGAGCCGAACGAACAACTACAGTGTAAAACCTTCCTTTCAGCTTCAGGGGCATTTTCCGGCAACAGAAGATAGCAGAGTTTTTCTGCCACTTCATCCACCCTAAGCTTATGCGATGATTGATGTCGTCACCAATGGCTGCTTCGCTATTGATCATAAATCCCAGATACTTGAACTTTTCGCACTTGGGAATCAGGACAGGTCGGAGTGGATCAGAGGACTGGTTCTCTATCTTTTTGGACTAATTCGATGCCCATTCCCCTCCAAAACTTCCACCCCTACATCAAGTGCTCAGGGACGTATTAACGTATTCAATACTCCCCAAGAGTCTTACTTACCAGGCTTAAGTCACAATATTTTTCCGTACCCTCCAGTCCCGTGTATATTGCTTTCAGTTACATAGATCAAGCTTCCTAGCATTCCGAATCTTTGGGTCATTAGAACTGAAGCTCGGTCTTCATGCATATTTTGAGCCAAGCCTGGGATTCGAATGTTCTCTTGACTGGAGCGTTGTACAATGAATCCGTCGGGCTTTTGCTTTTTCCACTACAACCTCATCCCTGTACACGTCGTTGAGTTCAACGTTGTACTTTCTTATGCACTCGCTCTCCTCACACTATACTCGTAAAACACAGTAAGTACTTCAATGACGAAGAGCTAATGGTATTACCACTCATCGTATCAGCACCAAAGATTGTAATGACGTTGTTTACAGTACCCTGGTACTTTGCTGCATTTGTGGTATTCAATTTTCGTCCTACGGGATGATATGCTAAAAAGAAAGCCTCGAATCGTTTTTTGTACATGCTTCCTACTCTTCGCTATTATGACCTGCTTATCCGACGGTGTGACCGCAACTCCGTATGCAAGGTGCCGCAAAAGCCCTCACTTGATGCACCTTCGGGTTCGTTCCACAGCATTTTAAATGAATTTTCTCAAATTTTCTGATAATAAATTCTCCATTTCTTGTCGCATGTTCTCCTTCAAAGCATGATTCCATACACTAGCTTTGCCTAGGTGAGAATCGTCGGCCCTAGACCACTCCCTCTAGTCCAGGAAACGGAGAATGAGAAGCGGTTTCATGGACGGCATAATATACACATCTGATATTTGCTACTTTACAATACATTTCATGCTTTGATGAGCCAGCCAGCCCACAAGGCTTCAGAAGATATTCCGAAGGGTCCTTCTACAGACCCCTTCTTCTATACCTACTTTTATTGAGATTGCAGTGCCCCGTCATGAGGGGTCTATTGCTCTTGCTTTTCCTTAAGGGTGTAATCTCCTATTTAACAGAAGGGTTCAGGTCCTACAAAGGGTTCTGTTTACCCTGTTCTTGCTAGGGACATGAGCTTCTATCCAGTCAAGGGTCACTTTATTACTCTTTTCCAGTTTGTTTAGTTTATGCAGACATTCCCACGCCAATTTGTGTTTTACAATGTGGGCTTCAAGCACTTTGATTGCTGCCTGACTGTCACCTATCATAGCTATGTCGCAATCAACGTATTTCACGTCGAGATTGATTTAAAGGCAATTGTCTATGGCGTGTACTTCCGCCTAAAAGATGCTTGAACTCCCTTGCGCATGGGCTAAGAGAATTATAAAATAAATTAAATTGTGTTTCCTTTAAGTTATTAAAAAAAAACTTCGGTCTGGTACATAAAACGCACGCAAAATAAGAAACCATTTTTTTTACCAACAGATGTTGTAGTGATTTGTTAAACAGACTGTATTCATAGAGGATTTGAATTGTCAGAAATTCAAAAGCAAAATCGACAGACATCTGCTGACATTTCGTGGCACTATCTCAGCGTTAATTTCGGCTTTCCGATTAGTAACAACAAAAAAGCCAACAGTTAGATACATATTTACTCACAAATTTATTTTCAAATCTAAATTTAGATCTAGACGCGATTACTGAAAAAAATACACCAGAAGTAAACACCTTTCGAAATTATCTTGTTGGACGCCAGACTACTTTCTTTGCAATCTATCAGTTGGACTTAAAAATTTGACACCTTCACCTCAACATAAGCCTCTCTTACTCCGTCGAATAACAAAAAACAAATCCAAGCAAATTTATTTAATATAATATATATTTTTAAGGTTTTCTTTTATAATACATGTATATATATATATTTATGTATAATAATATTCTTCAAAACTGTATATAATATCAATATTTAATTTTTCATTTAATACTATGCTCCAATGCATGTGGTTAATTTCTATTTGTGCACTTAATTCTTGTATGTATGGATAAAAATAAGGGAAACAATGTTTAAATGCATAACTTTCTGGGTAAATGTCATGAATTAAATTTATTTTTATATTTTATTTCCTTATTTAAGTTATAAACTATTTCTTTTCGGTTTATTGTAGTTCTAAACAAAACGTTTGTTCTATTGAATTATTGGATTAACGTTTCTTTTTTTTAAGTTTGCTGATTTACTTTCTAAGTACACATTATTTTTTTTTTATTATTATTATTTTTGTTTGTTACTAATATTTACTGTCTACACGATATACCTGAGTTGATATTATTTGCTCTCCTTTTTTGAGTTAAATAATTTATGGTTTTGGATGATGAAGGTCTTTTTTGTTTATTTTAGTTCATCATGCGATTTTGTGTAATTTTTTTTGCAAACTTAGGTTTTATTTACAATAAACCCTGAACTTTATTTTTTTTGTCAGTGGTTATATTGCCCCTGTTAAAATTGGTATTAACTACAATATTTATGGTCTTTTAGGTGGAAGATAAGGTCTTATTTTCTCTTGGAGTTTAAGATGACATGTAATCGGCGAGGTATTTACTATTTTTTTTTATCTGTTTGAATTCTTATTTGCAAGAGATTAGTGATTAGTGGAGAAAATGATTTCGTTTTTTATTATTATGTGAATGGAAAAATTAAATTTCATTATGAAAAAGGAAACTATTTGGTGGTGAAATTAGGCAGTCGACGCTTATTGTTTGACTCATTATGATTTCATCATTTTGCATTCTAGTCACAAAATAATAATGTTTTCAACCTAGAAACCTGAAGAAACAAAATCTAATCCAGATTCTGAGTGACATAGATAACATAAATTCTTTTAGACCATTTCTAAGCTATTTAGAAATGAAGGCCTGTGTACAAAATATCGAACTTAATCTCGAATACAGAGAAGTCCCACGCAAAATTAAGAGATTGAAAAATAAGATAAACTATTTCGAAAAATCGGAAACGTCAAATATTTAAAAATCTCCACAGTATAACCCGAACCTTGGAGGTTTCTTTTGTCGTTCGCCTTATTTCAATGCTGGCAACACTAACGCCTTCGAAATATTGACGGGTATGTGCTCAATGGTGTCAAGCCTGCGTTTTAAGAAATGGATCATTTTACGCTTGAACAACTCTGGAAAATATTGTGAAGTTATTTTCAAAATTAGTACTGTCTTGCAGAAAATAAAGCCCGTTCAGCGGCTACTGAACAAAAAAATATAAATTTCAGGAGAATTCGTGATACTAGTATGCTTATGGTTAACAAAAGCTTTCCGCGTACACGTCCAGTGCGCCCAAAGTGTACGTAAAATCCCAAGAAGTTTAACTCGTTGCAAAGCTCAACAACTAAACATATAAGTCGCAGTTCTCTGAGGAGGATATTGCATAAAAGCGTCCGATTATTTGCTTACAACTCAAGAGTTGACTTTCAAATGAGATATGATATGACGTCGATTTCGATCACAAAATCATATTTTCAAAGGCCATGTAAGCATAACTATAGAATTTGGAGTTCCACAAATCCACACGTGGCCGTAAGGAAGCCAGTACATCCTCAAAGAGTGAATGTTGTACAAGTTTTGGAGAGATGGCATCATTGGTCCCTACTTCTTACGGCGAAAGGAGTGGGCTACAGAGACATGATAACTGATTTTTCATTCCAACTGTCGGACGATTTGGACTTTGAAAAGCTTGGGTTGCTGCAAGGCGACGCAACATGGCACAGCCTTAAAAATATCGATCTTTTGCACACTTTGTGCGGTATAAGTCGTTTTGGAGACATGCATTAGACACTGCGTTACTACAATGTACTACAAAATTGGTTGGCAAGAGGACTACTGCCAAGTCAGTCATCACAATCATTGGAATGAAATTATTTTCGATGAATAATCGGAAAGTGTACTCTGTTCTATTAGGCAACAATCATTAAACAATATTGAACGTTGTGGTTATAACAGTGATTTCAAAAAGAAACAAAGAGTTGGCCCACCTTTTATGTAAAACGCAGAAAACATTTCAATGCCAAATTAAATTCAGTTGCCATTTCCATTGATGAATTGAGAACTGAGGTACAGAACATGTACTTGCATCAATACCTCGCATTGCCCCCTAATAGTAGCATAAAGCTTATTGCATAGTGAACTAATGATGAGCGTATACCCACTGACTACATGTGCACGTGAATACGCCAGCACAACTGGGTGAAATTCAGATCAAACGTAATAAACGGAAAGATGTACCGGTCTCCAAACATCAGATTACATGAGCGCTTCTATGGATATATCTTTAACCGTGAGCCAGGACTCATGGCAAGATAAAAAGACATCCTTGGTTGCCCGATCGCCTTTGATACTAATATCCTATTAAGTAATCGTTAAAATTGGGCTATGCTGATGAACGAATATTTTTCGACATATTGGCACAACCTCTCTTCGTACAGAGGCGTACAATCCCTTACGAAAAGGAACTAAGAACAGACAATCCTCGGATGAGAATGTTTTCACCGTTGAAGGCCCTAGCATATGAAAATTGTATTTGTAGCCGAAATGTTCGATCTGCAAACAAACCACGTATTGCCGGAGGACTTGGACACGCCCTTGTTTGTTGTAAAACAGATATCAGATTTATCTTTGGGTGCGGATTCGTCATTAGCCGCAATTTTACGGATGAAAGCTCAAAACGCTTTAGATATGTGAGCGAAAGCCTGATGACAAAATATATTGAGAGAAAGTCAAATCGTTGGATTACTGAGCGGGATGTTCGACAGTTCTTTCCAATCTTGGAAAACCAGTACAAATTTTTTACATCTCATGAATGTCTGACAAATCTCCGAGACTAATGACCGCCATAAAAAGCTTCTCAATGCCTATTGGATGTAGTATTAAACTGCAGTGCCCCACATTCGCGCGAAAAGTAAAACATGAATGGCTGCTAGAAGCTAAGCCCTAGGTACATATGTATATGTATGTGAGCTATTTGGACTATAGAGAATATACATAACTTTCCACACATTTTGAAGTATTGTATCGACTGATTGTGGAATCGAGCGAGAAATCGCCAGCAGAATAAGCAAATGTTCGTAATGCTGTGCAAAAAACGTCGAAATTATAAGCTTCAAAAGCACGCTTGGCAATTTCGAAACCCTGGTGGGTGTTCTGTGGATGCAACAAATAAAAATTAACTACCAATATCACACGAAAAACTCCAACTATGTAGCAAACTATTCCTATCAAAGGAAGAAGTTGAAGCGTACTCAAACGCATTGCCAGACACCACACTCGATGGCACCTTGAAGCGGTCGGACACAATCTAACACGGTGTGATGCGCATATAAGGACCTGTTGGTACGATTATTATAGACCGTTCTTCAAGTTTAGAAAATACTCCACCCATCCACTGCTTTTCGGAACGCATGCAATTTGTAAATGGTTCCTTCAAACTAATCCAAAACGGCCTTAGATGACATTTCCATATGATTTCATGTTTTCTGGGCAGGTGCTTACAAGGAGAGTACTATACTCCAGAAGGCGTTTCAATTGCTGGGTAAAGCTGACATCCATCGCAAGTTTGCAGTCAGCAAAATTAAACAATGACAAAACGAAATACATGCTGTCGACCAACAATCATCTACACCAATACTTTATTAAGTTTGTTGGTAACCCTAAAAGCACACTGGTTAACGTAACCCGCTACAACGAATGGTATTTTCCTTTTAAAGCTTCATGCTTTTGCGACTTCTTTAATGAAGAGGTACAGAAAAAAACGTTAAGTAGTGAACCGCTTTAATGAGGCAAACTAAACTTCAACACAGTCCCAAACATGTATCGGCTTTAAAATTTGTAAATAGATTTGTGTGTCAGAATACACATTTGAAGACCCTGTGACATTTGTGGAAATTTCAATCCAAAAGAATCTGCCCATTGTGCTGGATAACCGTAGACCAAAAGATCTAATGCAATTCTTATTTGCAATATCAAATGTAACTCTAATGACAAACAAAACTACGATTTTGCGGCATATTAGCTGCAAAATTGTTTGCTTTTTGAATTTATCCTACCTTAGTTGTGTGGCTATGTTCACGACTTTCAAAAAATTTAGCCTCAGGGTGATCTGTTGGACTAACACCATTCATCCCATAATATTACTATGGCTTTGTAATTCTGGTCATTAGGATGCGGACAATCCTCAGCATCACGGGTGTTATCCTCCTATAACCATCGGCTGAGGACTTTAAGCTCCATCTAGTCCGTTTAGAGCAAACAAATTTTAAACTCGTTTCCTATACACGCCAGACTTATAAATGTATCACGGACTTCAGGCCTAGAGCCATAATCATCCATCATTCACTCCAAGTTATCGTCGTAGATCGCAGTGTATAGGAGAAGATCTCCTGCATACAAATTCCAACTTCGTTTGCAACTGTAAACTAGCAGTGAACCTTGGGACAATAAAGTTTTGTTTTACAACCAAAAGTACATGCCGTTTTGACATATCAAATATACATACATACATAAATGCAATTTAGGATAACCAAAGTAACACCAAAAGAATTTAACTCTGATGTTGCTCAATAATTTGTGCATTGAACTACTGAGCGGAACGTTCGACATTCGAATCCCAAAAAACACCAGTTTTCACGGTCTCACTTGTTGCGAATGTCTGACAAACGTTCGAGCCTAACACCAGTCATAGAAAAGCTTCTAACTTCTGCCTTGCGAATAAGGCATAACACGAATTGCAGCAAGAAGCTTGGACCTATGCGCTATATAGACTTTTTGCTCCAAAGTCGGAACTAAACTCCTCGCAACTTCAAAAATATCATCATAAAAATTAAAAGAATTTAAGAATGCAAAAGATTTCCTTAAATCGCAGAGATTAATATGTAGATTTTCCTTTTCGCTCTGTCATTCGTAAACAAATAAAAGAAAACTTCAAAATGACGATATCTGGCAAAGACTGCAGACAAACTCTGAGAATAAAACTCCGTTCAGATCCAAAGAAAGAAAAAAATATCTAACAACCAGTAAAACTGAAAAAAAAACTAAATAAAACAAAATTATATTTAATAAAAAATGTGTAATTTTTTCCACTAAAACTCTTTTTTTTATATATATTCTACAAACAGTATTTTACTAAACAAAATTTAAAAAATTCTAATAATGCCACCAAAAGATAGAGAATGTTTTCTTTTTTACTACAGCATTCTACATTAACCACATTGTTTGTGTATTCTTTAACAAATAAATTATTCGATTGTTGTGTATAAATTATACAAGTTCTGTTTTAATAATTAAATTAAAATTAAATTACTTTTCTTTTGAATGTACAATAAAAACTCTAAGAACTAATTACATATTACTATTATTTTTTGTTTAATGTTATTTCTAACTTAAAAATGTACAGATAAAAACTGTTTCTTATTTTTTTAATAAATACAATTCCTTTTACAAGAATAAAAAGAAAGGAAACAAAAATAGGAATATTCTAAAAAGTTGTAATTTTGTTTGTTGTAAAATCACTAAATATATTAGGAAAACCATTTCTATTATTATTATTAATTAATTTTTCAATTGAATTTAAAAAAGTCTTAAAAGTTTGAAAGACAAAGTTCGTTTATTAATTTCCAAATCGTTAAAATTTTGAAGGGAGTATGGTTTATTTTGTAAGAATTTCATGATCTTGGAAGAGTAAATGGTTTAATAATGATCGTATGACTGATAGGGGGGCATCAGTGTGGTTTCAAGGCAGGAGAGACCACAGTCGATCAAATGCATATGACAGCATTTATAGATGCGAGCTATTCAGAGCCATGTCTAGTTTTGGCCAAACTCATTCGTCTACGCATTGAAGCGGAAGCTGTCAAAATGGGTTTTGCGGTAAATGAGGGCAAACCAAGTATATGCTGTCAAAAAGGAACACAACATCGGCGAATTGGACAGAATGGCAGTAAACAGATATAATTTTGAGCTAGTAAGGGACTTTATCTATCTTAGCTCGTCTGTTAGAGACAGGGGTGGAGAAGAGAACCTTCTTCATCCAAGATTGAAGTGTTGTACTGAACATTCAGGTGATTCTGTGTATTGTTGATATATCATCAATTTTAGTACATATCCTTTCAATGCCACTCGGTTTGGTTGATTATTTGTGGGGGAATATCTAACTCGTCATCGCACGATTTTAGTAAGACATAGTTTGCAGGGACAAAATCGCTTTGAGATCACTTATCATTGAATTAAGTTGACACAAGATGGTTTCATTGTTTCTGAACCTTGCGTAATCCAACTCGAAAAGACCAGAAGTTTGCTTCTTGATGGTAATGAGTTTGGATTTTATTAAATCAATTGAAGACTGCACCGCAATGCCTAAATCGTCAACATATCTTACACTATTTTCCAGGTTGAAGAGTTTGGCCGTTATCTTTTCAGTAAGACTCTTATAAGAGTGTTTCGTTTGAGTCACTAAGGCATTGTATTGCCAGGAGCACGTGAGACACTGAGAAAGAAACCCGTGTTTCTTTTATTAAGCCCGACACAAAGGACATGGAAAAAGTTGTCACAGAAGCCCTTGCAAGCAATCCAGTAAACATTGCTAACGCTGATTTGGCAATTAGAGATTCCACAAAGCATGGCAGAAAAGTAAAAGTAAGTTACGTAATGAGGAAAAGAAAAAAGAAATAATTTAGAGCGTGCCAGAGAAAACAGGAGGAACCAAATATCACATTCAGGCAGTTAGGATACAGATAAATTTCCGGTGGGGACATTAAACGAGCGACTCGTGAAAATATTACAACACCGTAAACGTCCAACCTCGCCCTATCCAGTAATTAACAACAATTAAGTGAAAGGGTGGAAAAATACCTACAAAATTACTATCGTCGTAGAAGGGGATGGCCCTTCTGCATGCATGCGTTTATATCAAGAGTAACAGGTGATTGGAAAGCACTGAATGATAAAGTATTGTTCAATCGTGTGGAACAAATCTGTAATTCCAAGTGGAAGCGGTAATAAATGAGGGAAAGGACACGTGGTCAACGAGGGAAATGAAATATTAAAACAGGTCCTTAAATCAACCGCTAGTACTTGACATGATCCGAACACGGACTATTAATGTTAACTCGTCTAAAAAAGAAATTTTAAATATAGGCATGTCCGGAGGATATGGTATCTCTAATAATAATCCAAAAAAGATGGGCATTCTTCGAAAATTAAACTTGAAGCAAACCCATGTGGCAAATTTACTTTAGTAGATCAAAACATTAGCGAAATTCAATATGCATTCAAAGCTTCAGTCAACTCTCTTCTGATCGTTCAATTGTTTTGCTGCAATTGTCATTGGCACACTCAGTTATACATTCCCAGAACAGTCTGCAATCCACAATTATTTAAAACCAAATTTCCTGATTTTCCTTTTATTAGCTTTGTAAGGCGAAGCGAATGAAAACTATTACGCCTGTCCACCTAAAGAGGTCAGTCTTATCGTAACCGCTTCGCCATTTCACCGCGACTGATCACTTGAATCAGAAACATTCGTATGAAATCGACAGTCGGGCGAAAAGTGTGCGCACAAAATGATTAAGAAAAAGGCGTTCAAAAATAATTCAAAATATGAAGAGTAATGAACGATCAATCGGCGATTGACTTTGATTAATCCATATCGATATCTTACTAAAGTTGTTCGACTAGTTATTGGAAGAACATTTTTCATGCACTTATGACTGGTCTGGCGCAATTATACCGCTCCTACGAGCTCTCTCATTCTCACATAGCTCATGTCCTTACAATAGACACAGACAAAAGATAAATTCTGAAAGCGAATGGTATAATCACATAGTCGTCGCACTTGAAAAATGACCTGAAAATAATCTATTTCCTATGATTTCTGTTGAAGTGACATATCCTTCTTTAAATGACAGTGTTTTTACAAGTAAATGATACATACAAAAATGAGTTGTCAAATCCAAATTGTTCACATTTGCTTTAATTTTTAATCAACGTCATGAAATATACGTCTTTTCACAGTTGCACTTGCCCTTCTTCGATCACTCAACCTACAAAAATAACCATTTTCCCATTTCGAATTCTCGTAAATACCAACAAAAAAAAATACGTAATTTCTAAAAACTCGCATCTTTCTCAAATTTCAAAATAAAAAAAAAATGTTACTTATTCAAAAGTGAATCAATAGAAAAGTCTTTAAATTTGGCATTAGAATCATCGCTCACACCGGCACTCGCCACCGCCATCAATCCGCCAGCCGTTGAAGACATCACCGACATTTCACCCATCCCTGTGGATGGCATCGCCCCACTTTGACTTCCACTTGCCGTTCGCAATTTATTTCGAGATTTGCGTAAAAATTTCGTTGAAATCGTAAACTTTTGTGGCCGACCAGGTGATGTCCTACTGAAACTGCTGCCATCTTTTGACATCGAAGAACTCCTGTGCACACTCTTCGAGTGACTACTACTATTACTAATGCTATTGCTATTGTTGTGACTAATTATGTTGTTTTTGCTTTTAAAACTACCAGTATAATTATTATTTGTTAGATTGATTAATCCATCATTGTTGTGTTGATGTTGTTGTTTGTCTGTTTCATCGAAACAATTTAAGAAATTTTGCACTTGCAAAAGATTATTATCGCCAGATGGCAACATTGATGATGCCGACGATGATACTGCGGTGTGTTCACCTCCTCGTAGCGAGTCATTATCAGAAATTGGTGATTCCGATGACAGTGACGATGAACTGTCATCGTTATCATCATCGCCATCATAGATGGCAGCAGTATTAGCGATGAACTGAGAGTTTCTACGTTTTTTCGAAAGACTTCGTTTGTTAGGTTTTGTTGTTGCTTGTTCTGCTGATGGCATTTTATGAGATTTGACATTTTGATTCTTTTCCCGAAATGATTTTCAGCTGGTCTTTCCTTGGCTCTCATCTCGTCTTAGTTGTGACTGAAAAGAGATCGAGATAGAGGCTGTGTATTTGGTATAAGCATTTTTCATGGGAGCGGGAGAGAGAGAGTGACAAGTGGAATGGCATTAAACTACTTATACCTGATGACTATAGACTGGGTGATAGGCCGAATTGTCACCTAGGGCCGAACGTCCGGCGAGCATCGAACCACTAACACCACTATTGCCACTATTACCGCTGCGCCCGGGGCCACTATTTCCACCACCACCTCCTCCTGCTACTCCTCCTCCGCCGGCCCCTACACCTGCAGTGCGCATTGGATTGTCACTGGATGACATTGACATTTGATGATGTTGGGTGGGTTGCTGTTGCATATGATGGGGCGCAGCGGTGCCGGTGGTTGATGGATGGTGATGGTGGTGAGCATGTTGCTGTTGCTGTTGTTGTTGTTGTTGTTGCTGCACTAGCGGATGGGGCTGATGCTGTGGATGCGGATGATGTGAATGAAGTGACTGCTGCTGTTGCTGTTGCTGCTGCAGTTGTTGTTGCTGTTGTTGCTGCTGAGCGTGATGAGTGTGGTGCTGTTGATGGTGAGGTTGTTGATGTGGATGTTGCGGTTGCGGTTGCGGTTGCGGTTGGTGATGATGCGGTGGTGGTGGTGGTACTTGCTGTTGCGGCTGTCTGCTTCCGGAGGTCATCACAGAAGACACAGTGCTGGAGGTTGATGACGACGAAGACAGTGTGCCGTGTTGTGCTAGTGTGGGTGCTTGTTGTTGCTGTTGCTGCTGATGATGCTGATGTTGCTGTTGATGCTGTTGCTGATGTTGCTGATGTTGCTGATGTTGATGCTGATGATTGCTGTGATGAGAAGCGGATGAGGACGAGGTTGTGGTAGAAAAATTTGGATGAACAGAAGATGAGTGTCTACAAAAATTCCAGGACATACATACATACAGAGGAATATGAAAGAAAAAAAAACACAAAAGAGAAAAGGTTTACAAGAACGGAAAAAAACATAGCAAATCACATGTTTTATGGAAAAAAAGGCAAAATTCAATACATGTGCTACCAAAAACTCACCTCATACTACTAGCCGACGAAGGAACCGCTGGTGCTATGGTTGCTGAGCTCGGTACAGCTGACGACTGTTGATGACTGGAATGTCGAAAATCAATACCATTTTCCATTATGGGTAACTGGGAGGACGCAGGCGCACTAGAGCGAGGTAAACGACCACCTGTGGTGGAATTTGGTGGAGGTGGTGCTGTCGCTGGTGTTGTATTCACACTGCTTGTGGGCACTGTGGCTGCTGATGGTGCAGCTGCTGTGGCGGCAACATCAGGTGGTGTTGGACCATTTAAGTGGATATTATTTAGGTTAACTAGAATTTCAATTTTTGTCGTTTGTTTTTTGTTAAATGAGAAAGAGAATATTAAATTGTATGACGGGGAGGGAATTAGAATTTGTGTCTATGATGGATGTGATTGAATAGTGGTGAAATAGAAAAAGGAATTTTAAGTGCCAAATTTACGCAGTAAATGTCTATTTTGCTTGCCAACGGCCTCTAGATTCTATAAACATATCTCAATAACAAGGACCTATTTTACTACAAATATAGTATGTACATATGTATCAACGGTGCAATATTACTTCATTTTTAACTCAGTTTAGGATGTTTTCAAGTTAACTCTTTCAAGATCCCTTTATATTTACTTCTGCCGCGTTGTTTTTTTTTTATTAGATTGTTTTGGACAGGGTTTTCAAACGATCATCCTTGTTACGTACATAAATTACGTTTAATTTAATCTAAAATCTCCAACCTACAGATATTGATTGTTCATGTACACTCTTCTAAAAAAATATTATGTTCATTCATTTGTATTTAGTAAAATTGTCCTTTGCTTAACCGATAACTTATCACTGAATGTACATACATATATCATTCTTAACTTTTTCGGTTCTATTGATAAACTTTAAGAAGAGCAGCACAAGAACATGACTATAAAATTCAGGCCTATTAAACAAACTTCTATTGCCATTAGGGCAGATAGGTATGCGTAGATATGTATGTACATGTTCGCAATACAGCCCATGCATTCTTAACCTTATGAGTTAAAGACGAAAAGTTTCCTACAAATCTCATACTTTTAGATACAGTACTGGTCACAGAAATAGCGGAAAGTATTTAACCTCGTTGCATTCATAACTTTATGTTTACATTAACGATAGCTCATAAAGGAATTAAACCATACCACACACAGATCTTCCTATGTCCATGAACGATGAATTGATCAAAATAAAATATTCAGCAGACCCACAGACACTCAGTTTTCTCAGCCGCCAAAATATCTTCTCATAAATGTAGCCGTTCACAATAATAGACAATTGAAAATGCCCCCATTTGCGAAAAGTAAACTTCCCGAGCGTGTGCTGAAATGTTTAGCCTTTTCAAATATTTTTCACATCTCGAAGTCTAAAATGTCCGCAAGGTGAAAAAGAAAAAGAAAGCTGTAAATTTATGGCAGCAAATTCTGAAAAGATTTATAAACGCACCTTTTGCAGCATTGATGTCCAAAATGCGCATCACAACAAAATCTTCTGCAAGTTTGCAAAACAAAGGCAGTCATTTGATGTTTATGAACGCAAGTAATACCGAAACGGTTGCAATGGTAATCAACTCTTTTTACATTAAAAGTACATAAATCTAGTCTTCTATTCTTCAATAGAAAGCCAAAGATGGAGCGCGTCAGAATTTCAGTTACCTCTTTTTATGGGGTACTCAGTAAAGCTGATTAAATTCGTTTTGGCTGTGGTTCGATCACACAATGTAAAGTTCAAGACTTTAGAAAGAAGTTTTTAGCTAAGATTCTAGAGGATTACTTAAAAATGGGGAAAAGAAAAATTAGTTTTCTCTTTATTAAACTGCGCCTGGGGAAATTTTGTTTAATTTTTTTATCCTGTTATTATATGCTCTTTGTTAATCCTCTCGTTTATAAATTACTAAGTATCATGACTCTCTCAACGATGAGGAAATACGTTTCATTACAAAACTTCAGTTTCAGCCCAGAAAAAAAGCTGTTATTCTCATTACCGTCATGACGACCAACAAATATAATAAAGACTTATCATCTGTTACATGCCACTTGAATCGTTAGCCTGACTAAATGGCCATAAATTTGAAACGCACCTCGAGAATTGCGTGGCGACTCGACACACTCTATTCATTAGACAAACATGGATTAGTAAAATGTACTAAAAAGCTTTTTGTTGAAATTAATTCGAATTATATTAGGCTTCTTCTCTTACAAATCAAATTAAATTTTTCATTAGCTCTTCACAATTTTTAACATTCAAATATTTAACTTGGATTATCATACATTAAGTCCGATCCAAAACTTTTTGGCCAAAAATTCGTAAAAAAAAACTTAATAGTAACATTCTCTGAGATGGTTTTCTGATACAAAAAAGTAAAGGAATGCGTTGGAACAAATGTTGCCCACTAGCTTACTCGGCCACTTCCTCTCACTTTTTTTGATTTTGGGAACACTACTAGGAAAGAATTGGTACAAATTTGTACGCAAACAGCAGCGAGTACATCTTGTGAATTATCCGCTCAATAGTGCCATTTCATCTTACCCGTTTTTGGATAGCTAATGTTGTCTTTCACAATAAGATTCGCTTACGCCTAGTGTGTGGCTCGCCTTACCCGAACACCGTCACAATGTATTTAAATACATATGTTTAAGCCATATGTACGTATGCTATCACGTTTTTGAAGAACACCTTAAATTACCTTAGTTTAGCGACGGCTTCACAAGACTTGAGAAAGCGATGCAACGAGAGAATCGTTTGATTGCGATGAAACTGTTCACATGTGTACTTATTTTCGTCCGCTCAGTGAAGCGATATTCGATGTTGTGTGCACGTACATATGTATGTATATACTACATGCAAACAATTTTATCGCAATCAAATACTTCTCGCATCGCATCGCTTTGTCGCATCACAAAAATAAAGAGTCTTAAAGAGTTTGTGTGCGAGGAACTTGCGAGAGATGTGCGAGGAGCTCCAATATCGCTTCAGTGTTCTCATATATGCACATCAGGATGCATATGAACAGTTATATCGCAACCAAACACTTCTCGCATCACTGTGTGAGAAGCCTTAAACTCTAAAGGTACGTTTAAATTATCGCAAACATCTGTAAACACCAATATAATTAGCACGGCAAATATAACACAAGAAAAATAATTCTAAATTGATTTAAACAAGCATGGTTCCTGCTGTTATGTTTTGAAGCTTTGTTTGCTTTTTGTCTCAATCAATAAAGCCCAACAAGACGACGACGAATCTTATCCTTGAAATGATAAAATAAATAATAATATTTCACTGTTGTAAAAATCTCAATCTCAAACAATGTCATCCTACATTACTTCAAGTTTGAAACCATTCTCACTCCTACTAAAAATTCATAGTCTCATAGATACAAAAAAACATGTTAGTAAAAGTATTGGCCTCTCTACTCAACCTTTTGGGACCCCATTTTCATATAAAATGTTCAAGCAACTCCAACACCGAAAAAAATATACATATTTATAAAAATGAATACCATTCTATCACCAAAAAAAAAAAAAAAAATAAGCCAAAAGAAAAACCGACGACCGACAACCATTTTCAAATTTATTAAACGAAAAATCAATTTTTTCAACCAACAAAAAACAAAATCAGTTTTCTTTTTTCTCGATCATTCGATGAAAATTCAAAATTTTTATTGAAGTAATTCCAGGTTTGTTTGTTTTGTACAATAAATGTATGGTTTCTCTGTTCCATTTTTGCAGTTTTTCTTTTTTTTGAAAATTTCATTTTTTTAACGTCTATTTATAAATAATTTTAATGTTTTAAATTATACAAGCAAATTAAACAAAATATAAACAAACACCATATGTATTTCATATTGTTTTAGAGTGTAATACAATACTTATTAAAACTATAATTAAATAGAAGTTTTTAAGTTGTTTTTTGTTTAATTATAAATAATAGGATTTAATTTGTTTTTTTTAGTCAATTTAAAATTGCTATATTCTTGTAGGGAAGGAGGGTAAGCTGTGTTAATATTGTTTTATTTTGTTTTAATGTTAATTAGGGATGAACTTACAAGTAACTAAAATAAAGTATATACAAAATTTTGCACCTTCTGAGATGCAAACAAAAAAGAATATATAACAAAACAAAAGTAAAAATATAGATTATACAAAATAATTTAGTTTTGTTGAGTTTGCAAAAACGAAAGAAACGGATGTTTTTTGCTTTTTGTTTTTCTTCCAAAAATTGTACGAAATTTCAATAGTGATCTGGTTATGGTTTATGTACGTGTGTGTGTGTGTGTGTGTGTGTGTGTGTTTGGGATGGATGAATGTGGATGATGGTAGGTGGACGCGTGCATGATTTAGTTTTTTTTTTTTTTCACTTGCACTGCATTCACTTACCTTGACTTTGGGGAACGTTAGCATTTAGAGGTATCGCCAAGCGGGCATTTACAGCTAGCAAGTGATCGCGTCTCGCGATCAAACTGTTAACATGTTCCTCGAGGCGAACGTTTTCCGTTTGTAATTGATGCAGGCAGGAGAGAAGGGATGCAACTGGAAAAAAAGTAAATAAGTTACAACATTTTGTTAAGGTAAGGACCAGTAACACAAGGGTGGTTTCCCTAATTTGAACTAGTGGTACATGGCCTAACTTCTCGCGACCATTTATGTTGTGCGTGTTATATTTTTTCACACAAATCAAAAGGGCCTACAGTTTAGAGTCGTATCCGAAAGATTTTTTTGCCTCAAATGCTATTACTGTTCATTAATTGTAGAATAAGAATTACAGATAGACTGATGCAAAGAGAAACCACTTCTTGGGATCAAATTTTCTGAAATGACAATCTCCCATTCGTATCTCCGTGGGAGACTGTTTCGGGTGTTACAATATGCAAAAAATCACGGTGCATGAAATGCAAACAAAATTACGCCAAACACACGGGCATAATTGCACATCTACTGTAGATGAAATTAGTTACAAACTTTTAATGCAGCCCTGTAATATTAGATGAAACTAACAAGGCGATTTCCATCAGCTCTTACAGGAAAATAAATTGCACATACTATTCTTAACCGAGACTCAAGTACGCTCATTTTTGCGTAGCTTTAGATAAGACTGGGTTTCGCTCAAGTGTGTTTTCTGTTTGCAAGGTAAGATTTGACATGTCAGTGGGAGGTATGAATCGAACCGCGATGTCACTAAAGCTGTCTTTATCGCTTTCCCAATGATCATCAACAAACATAAGCGATGGCTAGAACGATTTTCTCGTAAATTCTATGAGTAGAAATTTCCTATCAGTAATTTATATTACAATCAGGCATTAGAAACCTGCCCTTATAAGTGTAACCAGCGCCTTTTATATTTGAATAATTATTTACATTACATAAAAAGTGAAAATCTAAATGCAACAAAACAGAGCTTGACGGCCTACTATTGAAAGCAGCAGGAGTTGGTTTCTTAGGGTCGGATGATAGCATGCCAAATGAATGAAATCTCACTATCGTTGCCTTGTTTCCAAAAAATGGCCTTGTAAAATGAGCCAATTACAAATGTATCTGTCTCCTCAACAACGAATATAAGATCTTTTGCTCTGTATTATTTGAATGCCTAAAACCTTTCATCAGCAACCTGTTTGCTTCTTATCAATCTATCTATCAATCAACCATTGACGAAGTTTTAAATGCTTTGTACATTTACAACTCTTAATCACAGTCGGGACAGACATCGCCATTACGTTTACTGGCTATCATCATTTCTTTAAAATCCTTCTTGAAAGGATCTGTGTTAGAGGTCTTGCATTCAGCAAAGACTTCGACATAAACTCAAGAACACAGAGTACAGTGACTGATACATTTGAGAGTACATATTTATGTAAAAATGGGTTGGGCGGTGTGGTAAACGGGAGTATGTACATCCTACCGTCAAGAAAAGACACAAAAAATCGGCAACTTGGACAGAATGTCACAGCAGATATCTACAATTTTGGGGACTTTGTCTACTTAGGCTTCGCTGTAAATTTTAAAGATGACAAAACAATAACTTAAGTCAACCGCTGCTTCTTTGGGCTGAGAAGCCAATTTTAACTTTTGTCAACCGATGAGAAGGCAATTCAGACACCATTCGTTTATTTATATACCAACAATTTCATAAAAGTGTACAGGTATAGAGGACAAGATTTCACCGACGAACTTTACAAGCTATACAGCACCAAAGATCTTGCCAGACCGATTCGCTTATGTCGACTAAGTTGGCTGGAATATGTAGAATATGCATTGGCACGCAGTCTTCACATTAAACCGAAGGTCTCCTTTATTCTAGCGAAAAGTATAACGCACACAGCACCAATTGTTGTGGCGGCTATATTCTAAGCCCATTGGAAGCTCTTTGCATGAAATATTTACATTTTTAAATTTTTTGTTACTTACTGTCAAAATGCTGCGCTTGTTCCATCAAAAACTGCGACCCTTGCTCCCATTGTCTTTCCAGCAACTGCTCCAGCGACTGTGGCGCGTAACCACCTCCATTACCGCCACCAAACATTGACGCCAGCGAATTGGCACCACTCGGCGCACTTGATGTATTTCGAACCTAAAAATGTACGAAAAAGTTAAGATATACTCGACGCAAATAAAATATCCAACTTACATTATTAACTGGCTTTGCTGGAAACGGCACGCCGATAAATTGCGGTGGCTGCGGTTCAGCGTACACACTATGGTCTTGAATCTCCATGTGCAGCTGGTCCGTAAGCTTTTGTGCTACGCTACTCGCTGGATTCAACTGATTTCCCAGCATATGCGTCGCATGCATTGGTCCATTTGTGGTAGAGGCAGATGTAGGAGGAGTAGCTACTGCACATCCACCATTTTGAAAGACCTTCACATCTTTCAAATCGTTTGCTTTCCTTCCACGTTTTCGTGCTGATCCTGCTTCAGAACCAGGTGAACTTGGTGGAGAATCCTTAAAGGTTGCATTATTCGCCAGATTTGTATCGATAGATGGTGGTGTTAAAGCAGCTGCTACACCGGGTTGAGCTTCATAACTGAATTTTAAGCCGCCATTCACCGCTGCATTGGGTGCAACTGGGGCAGGTCCACCCGATTGGGAGCTCTGCGAGCTGCCACTGATGTTAAACGATGAAGAGAATATTCCACTGTCTGGCGTTCTAGAAATGGTCGGAGGGTTGTTGTTAGAATTTGTTTCATCAATAGGGGGAGTAGTGGTAGCTGCTGTGTCTAACGGTTTTGCAACAGCCAAAATTTGCTGCTGCTGCTGCTGGTGCTGTAACTGTTGTTGTTGCTGATGATGCTGCAGGGCTGCTAATTGCTGCTGCTGTTGTTGCTGTTGCTGTTGCAAATAATGCGACTGTTGCGCACGCAACAGTTTCTTATTAAGCGGTTTCACTGCAGCCACATTTGGAACCATCTGGGGAGATGGAACCGCTTGGGGAGTTGGTGTCGATGGTGCTGGTGGTGATGGCGTTATAGGACTACAACTGTTTCTACGACTATTAGCAATAAGTGCTGCCATTGTGTTTACACTCTCACTACTAATTGCATTACTTTTACTGTTATTACTTTTGACTGGTGACATAGTTGTCAAGGGTGAACTAGATGAAGTGGAAGTGAAATTTGCCGAAGATGCAGAAGAAGAAGAAGAAGAAGAGGAAGAAGAAGTAGATGTAGAAGTCGAAAGAGGAGGGAATGATGTAGTGGTTGTGCTTGGTGGTGGAGGCGGTGGTGGTGGAGGAGTTGATGATACAGAAGAGGAAGAAGACAGATTAATTGCGCTATTGTTATTGCTGTTGTTGTTGTTATTATTATTATTATTGCTGTTGACATTGCCTATTGTAGCAGTATTTCCAATTTTTTCGATGTCAATATTCTTAGGGGGCGTCGAAACGGGAGGCGGTGGAGGGGGAGCAGCCAATAGTGGTACAGGCGACGGAGGTGTAGATGACTGCTGAGATTTTTGTGAGCTCTCCGAGAAGTTCTCCGGTATATTAGTGGCAATCGGCATCGAGGGCATCGACCTGAGTTGCTGTTGCATAGGCTGCTGTTCTATTGGAGCAGTTGGAAGCGATGACGACGACGAAGATTTCGCCAATGGTGCATTGGAAGCCGCTGCTGAACGTTTTTTACCAAATCTTGGTTTTGTGGGCATCGCATTGCTGCTCTCTCCAGACCGTGATCTTGATGATTATTGTTTGAAGTGTGCAAAGAATAATTGTATTTTTTTTTTTTTTTTTGGTTTTATTATAACGTGATTTTTTTAGTTAGTTATTATTACGGTGCGGTAAGCATGTAAGAAAATTAATTGAAACAAAAAAGAATATTTGACTTGCAGCTGAGCTAAAATGTTTTCAATGTTTTCTATTATTTCTATGTTTTAAATATTTATCTAGTTCTATGCATGGTAATTGGAAAAAAAAGTAGTGAAAATGAAAATTAAATTGAGGGAGGGAAGTTCCCTGAGAGAATGAATAAAACAAAGAAGAACTTTATAAAAACCAAAAGAAAATATTGAACTAAAAATTGTTTCAGCGAAATATGACAAAATTTGCAACAAAATGTTGTTTTTTGACGTTAGTCGACTCTTTCTACAATATCACGACGTACATTTCTGCATTACAAAACACTTATGTTGGAAACGACATTCCCGGTCGCAATCAGTTATGTTCTCTGTACAGTAGCATTACTTGTAAAAGTTTGTACGTTTGTGCACTATAGGACCAAAGGAGAATCGCATTAATTTTGCGATCACATATTAAACGTCCCACTAGATCTCTAAAATGATCTTTATTTGTCTTTATAGCCTCATTTGTCTACTATGCCTTAACAGATTTGAGCTCCACCTTTAAGCGCAGCCAATATGCGAATTTCTTAGAAAATTCTGGGAGGTTGAAGAGGGAATTCAAATTTCAGTAAATTTCAGTCTGTTTCTAAGCTAACAACTGGTAGCGATAAAAAGTGTGGACAAAAACAAAACTTCATACTTAACAGCCAGATTTTGTTACATTCCAGATAATTTTCTCAAAATCCCCGTTAAATGCTTGCTGAAACCTGTTGATTTTGTTTAATAAGAGGCAAGTGTAGTGTAGGGGTCAGTGTAGGGTCTCGAGAAAGCTTTCAGACAAATTCCTTTTGGAAATGTGTTCTAAAGTTTTCTTGTTCTGTAACAGAAAGAATTTTCTACAAATCAGATAGATTAGATCATCTTCATGGACTTTTTTCGGAACGAAATGGAATTTTCGATGGTGAGTTATGTGGTCCTGTCCTAAGTAGGCGATGATTGTCACGTCTTGCACAAGGGCAAAATATTTCACAAGGTACAAGGTATGTAAATAACATTCACCACTACTATTCCTAGTTTTTATCTGCTTCTCATGACAATCATTATTCTCCGACGTTTGTGAGACATTCGCAAGTTAAGGCACCATAAAAAAACCTGTTGGTGTTTTCTGGGATTTGAAAGTCGAACCTTGCGCTCAGTAGTCTAACGCACTCATCATTGGCATGATACTAAGTGGGAATATGTTAGCATTACTGGCTCATTTCTAAGTTTGAAATACTACATAGAAATATAATTCGCTTATGTGATGCCAGCGTAAACAAATTAAGAACACCCCCCATGAAATTAAGTTCACCAATAACAACATCAACAACAACATAAATATGTACATATATGCGCAACCAAAAGAATCCAAATTATAAAAAAAAAAAACAAAAAAAGATGAAAAGTAATGTTTTAAAAAAGAGAAGTAGAAAAAAATATGTTAAAATGGCAACAAAAATTACACAACTAAAGCAACAATCCAGCAGCATGCAGCAAAATGTTCCTATTTTCAAAGTAAATATGAATTATTAGTGTTTTTGTTTTAACCAACCTTGATCTCCGCACTGGAGCAGATTCCTGTTCTTGCAATTGCGCCACCCGTGAGTTCTGTTTCTCATAGCTGATCTTTAAATTCCCACTCTCTGTTGTTGTCGCCGTCAGACTACCCGTAACACTGGGCGATGGTGACTTTCCACTTTGAAGTATGACAGCATGAGCAGGTGATTGGAGGGACGATGAAAAACTACTATGTTCTGACACCGCTGGGGACGATGCAACCTGATGATGGATTCGAGGTGATTGGCGTTCTATTATTGCAGAGTTCGCCTGCAATTGCTGCTGCTGCTGAGTAGCAGCACGTGTCGATTGCGATGGGGTGGGATGATCTAAAATGATGTCAGTAGATATTTGTTAAATTAGGTATACAGTATAATGATAATGAATACTAACCGGAGGTGGTTGTTGTGGGCAAATTAACTCCAGGTACATTAGCAGTTGAAAGTGGCACTGAGACATATAAGCTAGGTGCACCACTAGTTGTGGTATTTCCAGCCGTGACTGCAGCTCCTCCAACACCAGCGGGTGTCGTGGAAGTGTATGGCGATGTGGAACGCAATCGTTCATCACGTTCTTTCGCTTGTTTATGATGAGATGATGCTGAAGACGAAGATGAGGAGGACAAGGTTGATGCTTCAACTTGTGTGACATTCGGTGCCTGAAGAAGCGATGCAGCGGAATGTGAATGATTCCTTGTGGTCGGTAAGTGTTTTGGACTTACATTTGGGATACTGGGCTCTGTGGATTGATGTGTTGGTGGGCTCAACTCTGTTTTTTGCTAGAATTTGCAAAGAAAGAGATTAGAAAAAATGCTTTGAAGCTAGAAAGTAAAAATAGTAGGTGAACGCAATTTGCTTTAAGAATATAAGACTCCAAGGGTAACACAGTCGAGTATTCGGTAAAATTCCCATACGACAAATTGTCACGAGCTAAGAAAATGGTCCAAGGGCTAATTGGGGACCATAATTTCGAATGAAAACTCCCCAAAAGAAGCAGTAAAAGCAGTAAAATATAAATGCTTCGAAAAGTCCTACATAAAATTGCTGACACAATTTTCACTTAACTGGCTTCGGAATAACAATTACAGACTAATGTCCCTAAAGATGAAATGTAACCTAAACTTCAAAATCCAGATTGCAAGAGCTGGAAAAAGGATATAAGCTGATGCAACCACAGAAGTTAGCCATTCATTCCTGAAAAGCCATCGAATACCTAACAGAGTCTACAGATAATCGACGATCAATGTAAGATAACGCTCTGCTAACAGCAAAAATAATCATATTTATTGACACATGTCATCAGCTCAAGCTGCAGGAGTAGCAAGAAGTACTGTCGTATCTTAAAGCATTGCTCCAGAACTAGCTAAAGCCATAACCGGAAGGCAAATTGAGGAACTCTCTCATGACAGTTATTACTCTCGGACGTTTGTCAGACATTCGCGAGGTAGGACCGTGAAAAAATGTTTGGTGTTTTCTGGGATTCGAACGTCGACCCTCCCGTTCAGCGATCCAACGTACTAACCACTTGAGCCACGGCGCCCAGTATTTGCAGAAGTGGTTCAGCAAATAATGCCTACCATCGGATAGGTAAGTTCCAACACGCATCTTAGGACTTACACAGGAAGCATTATGCGCAGCAACTACAATAGAATTTGCCCTTAAAATGAATCTTCAAAAATAATATTTTTCCTCCCCTCCAACCAAGCAATTATTTCCAAACAATCTACAGATACTTGTAACTCGTAAGCCGATATTGTTGTGAATAAATTCAATTTTAGTTCATACCACATAACATCTCCCTCAGTTTGCTTTTGGAAATTTGATCACCTTTTAGTTTTCTCTTTTTCAAAATGGGAAAGGTAATGGATCGATGTCATCCAAGTAAAGAAAGGCATGCCATATTGACTCTGAAGCACCTCAACTTATTACCTTATTAGGGTGTCAAGATAAGGTTAAGACTACTGACCATTATCAGCTCACACAAGAACTCAAATTCATCTTCGATATGAAAACCTCAATTTACAAAATTTGCGAAAGATACACTCGAATGCCCTAAGCTACAGGGTATCGAAGCCATAAACAAGCCTTTATATCAATAGCCACAAAAGACAACTGCACACAAACTGTCACAGAAACTAGAATCAATAAGTATCTGCAAAAGTTGCGGGGAGAATCTGCGGAGCGCAGAATCAATTCATCATGCCGCTCAAATCCATATTACCATAAGCGTTCATAATATTGAGATATTTGTAAGGTTAATGTTAAAGGTTAAATTAAACATTATTGCCTTAAATCTAAACCCACAATACCAACTAAAGCAGTTAAACCAGATTAAATGCATTGTAGACATAATAAGCCAATGAGCCTGGATCTCGCTTTGATTAAATCGATGTAACCGCCTTACCACTGATATCAACACTTTTTTTAATTCATATGTACACCTCTACACGTGGGAGTATCAATCTATTCCCCTCTTCATTAAACCGGAAATCCCACATGACGACAAAATTTACTCCACAATTTGAAAAGAAGAAAAAAATCCAATTCCATTCGCAACAATCGAATTCGAGAGTAAACAAAAATCAAACCTATCTAATCAAAGTGTAACTACTTCAGACAAGTACTCGTACCTAGCAAAGAAGTTTCTAACATAACCAAAACCATTTTTTGAAATCTGAATTTATGCAAAACCCTGAAAGAATAACAAATATCAGGTATAGCATTCATAAAGTTAAATGAAACCTCAAACATAATTTGTAACAACATTCTAAACGTTGGCATTCGACAACACTTCACCCAGAGGTTTAAATTCATACCCCAAACAAACGGATTACAAGGAACTCTCTCTCTCTGTCTCTCTGCAATCTCGTTTCCTAAAATAACACCGGTGTTAAAAAAGCAAAAAAAAAAATTAGAAACTCCAATATTTACTCAAAATAAGGAGAAACGATGGTACAGCTACCTACACGACGTCTCAAGTGTTTAACATCTAATGGACGCACAAGTGAATCACTTCGAAAACAACATCTGGATTCTCCTTCGTTGCAACAGAAAGAAACAAGCGAAAAGAGAGCGAAGTATCTTCTCATCTCTGACGACAGCAATTATCCACTACACAGCATGAGTGGACCATCCGAGCACATGTCGTGTGCACCCGCTGGGAGAGATTGCGGTTTATATCTGATATCTTTCTTGCCCCTGGCATTGTTCTTTGACCAATTATCCATTATGAGGATAGAATATTTCTCAACTCATTCGTTAACACTACGACTATATATGTACTAATTTGGAAATACATAGAATTCCGTTTGCAAATTTTACAGATGCACAAGGAGAACCCCTTTTTCTCTCGTCAACCCCAGATACTCCGAAGAAAAACTTCACTCGAAACAATCAAACATCTGATAGGATTTTTAATCTTTAAGTAGTAGATGTAAGAGGAAATGAGATAGAGCCGAGGTGAATTACATTAAATTCTGTAATTGATGAGCAGTTCATCCATTTTTTTTGTTCGTTTTCGAAACAAACATCTGCTTCTTGAATTGGTTTTCTTGACAAACAGCTGTTTGTAGACGATTTTCTAAAAAGGAACAACTTTCTTACCCCTGTAGATAAAGATTGAGGGACTAGGACAAGGTGTGCGCAAAAGAGAATAGTATGGGTGTGCACACTGCGATGAAGTTTGTTGACATTTATATCTATTTTTGATCGTTTATAATTTTGCCTCCCCTAGGCTATTTACATTTAATGTGTCTGTGGAATCAAATCCTTATTGTCAGATGTTGAATGATTGGAATATGAATAAATTTTTGAAGAAAGTTTTATATGCAACGAGATATGAGCCAAATACCAGAAAAACACGTTGTACAGCTACTACATTGAGAAAAATAGTTCGTTCTGAGAAAAACTCATAATTCAATGATCAAAGAAAAGTGGGCAGTTTTGAAGAAGAGGACAGGTGTTGATGGTGCGATGTTGGACATAGACATCTGCAGTGTTAGGCTGCTGATAATTGTAAGCAAAAGGAAACGGTTCACTTTATGAATTGATATGTAGCTGTAGCGAGCAATACTGCAAAGTAAAAGACAATAACCGGTACAAATAATAGTTAAGTACAATTAAAGGATATTAATGAGTAATATTAGCAATTAATGAGTACTGTCAATTTCTTTCCTCTGCTCTCTAGAGTATTTTTTAAGAATGCCAAAACTTTTAATTGCGATTACTAGGTTACGTTAGGTAAATGGGTGCCCTTGTTACCCAATATTTTAAAACCCTAAATTTATATTTCAGTTTTCGACCGCCGAGTTAAACCACCCAGATAAATGTATGAATCTCAGGAGTTTGCTTAGCTCAATGTTGCCTCTGCTCGTTGAGTTCTGAAAAGAAGTTACTACTAAGAGCACGTCTTTTTTTGGTAGCCAGCGCTGGACAATCAAAAAGGAGGTAACGAACAGATTCTATTCTATCCTCTTGATCCCTTGCAGCTACTGCAGTAGTCGTTATGCACCCTAGCCATGCTGCGTGATTACCTATCACACAGTCCCGACGCCAACAGCTATTCGGATATCCCTGCGACTTAGTTCTGTAAGATTAATATATCTCTTTTTGTCGTAGACTGGCCATAACCATTTGGCTATTGCGCATCTATCTAATCGGCACCAGCGTTTATAAGCTTCCTCATTAGACTCAATGTCAAGAATAGTGATTACTAACAAGGGAGCAGTTAATTTGCTGACTCTGTTTAACATTTGTATGTATTTAAGAGACTTTGGCAAATTATCATGAAACGTTTTACGTCCAAGCAGAACCTTTAAATCGTAGAAATTTGTTTTAAAAATCAGTGTTCTCTCTCTGTACTTATAGAGAACTTTGTGAATTTTCTGGCCCACACATACTCGGCCTTGGAGAAAAAAGATGGTCGACTAGATAGTTGTAGAAGCTAACACAAGACCATGGTTTTCTAAGACATGACCATGTGAATTGGCTTCCTAAATTACTCCATTGCTTTAGATTACTTTCTTTGGGATACGTAAAGTCATTGATCTACACTGATATCCCAACAATAACTGCAGCGATGGAAGCCAACATAACTCCCGTCAATAATGAAATATGGTGACAATTGCCGAAAAAAGTGACTCAAAATTGGGCTTCATTTCAATTAAAAGTTGTGGCACGAGATACGAACGGCGAAAGCAGTATGCACATTATTATGCTGTATAACGAAATACACAGTTTTGCGAATTCGAATATGATGTTCCCATCCTAGCTGATGAAATTTGTATATGCTTCACATGTACCTGAAGCTCAGATATTTCAAGAAAAAATACCCTACACTTACCCCTTAGACTGTTAAGATGGAGGTGGTACAGGTAGCACGGATATGAGTACAATATATAGGACCGACCGATGACGATATGTTCACGTATGTATACACTATGTTGGTGTAAAACTTTCTATAATCAATGTTGCGGAAAATCCCTTGCCCAATATACGGCATTCGATGCCTTTGTTGTCTGTTTAGCCTATGAATTCTAGAGCTCTTTCGAGTATTGGACAAAAACTGTATAAATCCTATGAATGTCTAGCATTACTTAGTATGATCACGAAGTTGCGAAATATAAGATTATATTCGGAGGCACTTAATTGAAAGTATTTACTTGAATACTAATACGAATGCCAGAAGAAATTGGGTAGAGTTACAAGAGAGCTTCAATGGCGTAGTTACTGCGTTGTGCCGTATATTATAGGCTGAAGTTTCCCTCGTTACCAAAGAAACACGAGATCGAGCATTGTTATACTGGAAAGAAATGTCCTTCATTTCCTACAGTTGCTGGTTATTCTGATCTATTTCATGTCCAATCAACTTAATTACTATGACCAAGTACAGCCCAGATGTAACCAGTTTTTAATGATGTGAATCAAAAGCTTCCTAGCTCCTAGGATGTTCACGAAACTTAGGATGTCCCATGCAGAACTTGTTTCTGATTTGGTTTTGGGTCTTTGCCTTGAACAGAAATTTGGGCGGCAAAGCCAAAAAAAAAGTCTGATGGTTAATGTGAGCTCGGTAAAAACAAAAATATCATTTCCTTACTCCTCAGAATTGTTAGCTATTTAGAGATAAACTAGGCAAACATATTCTGGCTCAGGTTCTCAAACTGTAAGTTTTTGGAAAATCGCTTTAAGCTACAGTCTCGAAGCTTATATTCTAAATCATCGAAGCACTCCACAGAATCAAGCTAATATGAAAATGTCTTCGAAGGAGTTTATCATAAGTAAATCCCATACTACAAATCTTGTGTTCCGAAAACATTGCTAACAACTTAGAAGGGAACCATTTAAAAACAAAAAAGGATAGTCACTATACAGTGATTTTTCACATAACCCTCTGTCAAATTGCTGATGTAACATCCCATATATTGCTTTGACAAGGTAAGCAGCAAGGGTTGAAATTGTATCGGAAATCTACTTAATAAGCTCAAAGAAAAACAAGAATAAATCTTCACAGGAGAAAAAAAAACACAACTTTTCACTTCAAAAAAAAATCGTTAGCATTACACACCTTAGGCCAAGAACCTTTTCAAGTCAATGTCACATTTCCGGTCGGAAATTAAAAGAAAAACGATTAAAGATTCATATTCAAAAATTAGTGTTTTTTTTTCTCAAGAAGGAAACACCATAGACAGACAGGCCATTCGACAACTAACATGGAAATATCGTTTAGCAGAAGCCTTAGTCCTTCCTCCCCCTGTAAGTAATTGCGCAATTTCTAGAGCACACAAACTCCATTTGCAATAACACGACATATGGTCAAGGGAAGGTAATGAAATTAAAATTTTAAACCGCATGACATGTCTACAATTGAATTTCGACCAAAGCTACTCCAAAAGACCTCTCTAACACAATAAACAAGTTCAACTGCAAACCCTAATCGACAAGCGCAATTGTAAGACTAAAAAGCCTTTAATCCTTTCTTAATTTAATTAAAAAACCAACCATTTACGCTGAATTAGTTTTAAGCAAAAAATAAATTCTATTTAACATTTACCCCTGACAACAGAAAGCGTATTTTTAAATTATGCGGAAATGATGTTGCCGTAGTTGCTGTTGTTGTTGTGGTTACCATCGCGGTAGTTACCACTTCTGCAGTAGCTGCGACAGATGAATGATGATGATAATGATGATGTGATTTTTTCTCTTTATCCTTTTCACGTTTTTCGCGCTTTTTCTTTTTATTCTTTCTATGTTCCTTGTACTCGATTACTTCAATGTTGTTATTACGCTCAGCTGGCTCCATGTTACTATCACTATCCATTGTGGGGGATGATTTACGTTTAATTTTGAAAAGTTACACTTAAAACTGATTTTTTTTTCATATATATAAAAACTAGATTTTTCTCTTTCTATCACAGTATAAACAGACACACTGAAAAGACGGCAATTAATTTGCTTTTTTTTAATTTTAATTCAATAACAGCCAAGGATAATACGAATAAAAATTCTTAAACGCTCGTCCATTTTATTTTGTGTATTCTCATCGATGCGAATGAAATTCATTGAAGCAATACACAACGTCACAATATGATAGAGCAAACGAAACACAACACAAAATGCCGACAAAAGCGACAAAAAAAGAACAAGAATGGGAGCAGAAATAAGTAACAAACAACTAAAAAACGAGGTTAAAGGAGGACGCGATGAAGCGACTCCGTGCATCGGCAACGACGATTGTAGAAAACTGAATTTTTGTGTATAGGACATGGGCAACTAATGTTCTGTCGGAGGTCCGGAATCTAGAGAGAAGAAGCGTTCAAGGAGAGCGAGAGATCAACAAGCGACCATAATACCGCACACACAAATGCAACGCACACTCAAAATACAAATACAAAGCTAAGCCAATCGAATTTGTTGTCTTTGTCTTACGACAGGCAGAGTGTGATACGCACAAATGTCGTACTATATCCCGAAGGATCTGCTCTGAAATGCACAGAGAACAGCACACACAATAATGAAAGAAATATATATACATACACACTTGTATATTTTATTGAAATTGCAAAAGGGGCGCGAAATGCACTGCAAGGCGCACACATACGAGCGCAAAAGGTTTTTTTTTTTTTTTGGTAAGGGATGAAATCCGAAAACAATTGAATTGAGTTTTTTTTTTGTTTCTCTTTACTGGTGGCTAAACGACGACGTCGTGTAGTAAAAGGACGACCGGCGAATATTGATGCCGTATGGCAGGTAGAGGAGCGCCAAAACGAGTCTAAAACTCCACACCGAACTCAAAAACTCAATTTGCTCTCAGGCAACTTCAAATTGAAAGGGTAAACAAACAGATGAGGGAAAGTAGTAGGGAGAGTAAGCGAGAAAGAAGGAACAAAGCAGAGAGTACCACAAACGCCGGATGGTGAGGTGAAGAGGGGCGTTGAGTGAATGATAGACGAACGGTGGTCTGGTCGGTCGGTGTTGAATAAGGATTAAATCAAATCGATGTAATAAAGGTGAGAGATGCTGGCATGGAAGAGAAAGAAGGAAGAGTGTGGTGAAGACATGTTAGGATGGTTACGTGACATTGTAGCTTTGCGTTATGAAGACATGGCACGTTGACTGATGGTAAATGAATCATCGAAATGGTAGAAACAATTTCACAACGCTTAAGGGTTTTTTTTACATTGCAAGAAAACATCTTGCAACTAATTTGAGATTACCTAAAGGAGAAAGGCAGGTGTAACATATTGCCGTTGGATAATACTTCGTTATAGCCCTGCGGAAGGGTCTGTGTGTCAGTGTGTTAATTTCTATCGACGACCTTGACCATATTAAAACCATATTAAAAACTGTAACCCCAAGTATTTCGGGGTATCTTCCCAGTACATTGCCTCCTTTAAATGTTCTTTTTTATGATACAGTTTGCGATTCGTATCTTGAAGGTGTCGACAGTGTAACAGAAGGAAAACGTATGAACACCATAAGAAAACACGTATCTCAGTGAATGACGAGAATACAGCTAGAGTTATAGACACAAATACCTACTTTGCCTTAAACTTACCCAACTATTAAACTAGCAGGCAAGTATAGTTTTTAAAATTCAAATTTGGAAGATACATTACTTTCAAAAGTAAATGTAGATATTTGGCGCAAACTATTCATCTTCTAAGGAAGTTATGGTTTATTACCGCACCAGAAAGGCGAAATAGTAAAGCGTTCTCATGATTGGCATTACTTCGAAACGTTTGCCGGAAACTCGCTAGAGATAGACCAATAAACTTTTTTTAGAAATTTAATCCGCGTTTGGTCGCCATTGAGTGGTCACTGGTTTTGTAAAAAAAAATTATATAAGCATAACAGACTGCAAGTCTATGACACTACAATTTGGAACATTTTCGGAGTTAATATGGGTCTTCTGCACGTCAAGTATATGCATTCATTAGCACCTTATAAAACAGCTTGCATCGAGAAAATTTTGTTACGAGTATGATGCTTACTTTTTTTCTTTTATTCCAATTCAACAGGTAAGAATTAAAAAAAAAAATTGTTTTATGATATAGAGTTAAGAAAAACCCAGGTTTATACTCATTGTTTTATGTTTATTGCATGCATTTCGTTGAGACCAATCTACTGGTAAATTTAACTTTAAGTCTTCTTGGATGTCATAACGGAAAACAGGCGTTCTAAAGTACATATATACACCATATAATGATGGAAGCAATACAAAATTGTACCTGGGCTAGCGACAAAAAATCAACGTTATGGATTCATAAGTAATAAACTCATAAAAGAACTCTGAATTCCCTCAATAAATAGTTTATTGGCCTGTCTAGTGCCATTTTATTATTTAAAAGACAGAGGAATAAAAATGGATGTGACAATTGTACAAAATAATGTGCAAGATGCAAGAGTACCATAAATAGATGCTTGCAAACGTGACATTTATTAAGATTTCCAGAAGTTCTTCTTGGGATGGAAAATGTGACTAGTAACAGGATATTCCAAGTAAGTCACATAGAAATAATGGAATTCAGTTCAGGTCTAGGACTGCCATCAATCTCTTAATAAAATACCTATAGTTGAACATCATTCTTTATTCGGTAGCTGGCTATTCCGAAATCATGAGCCACACAGCTCATGATTTATGTAGCTAAAAAGGTTCACGAGTTATTACAGCACGACAAGTATGCAAACTATAGGGTAACATCATTTTCCAGCAACGCTGGATACTATTTAGACATGAAGCAGTACACATCCCAAACTCAAATGTTATCACCACAAACTCCAGATTCTACTCAGAAACTGAGCCATCAATGATTTCTGTTGCTGAAACGAGGAAGAGAAAGCGTTTGCAGTTTACATCCTTATGTCCTTTCGTTGCTTATATCAAAATAGATAACCCAAGAAAATATTTTCTAAACTACACTGCCAAAATTTAGTGGCTCCAACAAGCAATGCTAAGCTATATTATTGATCACAAATGAAAGGATTTGGGTACATTGGTCATAGATGAAAGTATGTGCATAGGTCAAACACTCAAGTAAGTGAAAGCTCTGATAATACCTACAAGCCGTCCTAAAAAAAACTACAGCATATACAGATTTCGCAATTTCGGCCCAAAATCGTAGAGAGCTTAACAATACATATATTAAGATATATTTATTTTCTTGGAGAAACTAAGCTCTAAGCGACTTACATCGGTTGGAGTACTTGAGACAAAATCATAACCTTTTAGGTAGCAGTGCACCTATTCATTTATCCGTAACAACAATTTATTTCTCCGACTATGAAAAGCACGGCGAATTACCATGAGCTGAGCCGATTCAACCCTAAATTTCTCAGCTCTTGTATCTTCATTAAAATGTATACCAGTCTTGCACGAAAGGTTTCGTGGGAGTAGTCAGAAAAACTTGTATTGCATGCTTATACTTAAATATAAACGTGATGCACACAATACGTGCACAAATATAAATACGTACATAGAAATTTTCTCAGTATTCCAAGCCACAAATAAAATAAGACTACATAACGATTGGAAACTAGAGGTGAACGCGGTTGGTTGTAAAGTTCAAAGCCACGTCAATAATGTCAAGAAGGCCAACATTTGCAGACGTTAGTCACTTGATATGGTTCGACTGTACGAATTTATCGTCAAATTCCTAGCTCAAATTGAATAACTTTTGAATGGTAAAACGAAGCAAAGAATTACCACCCTGCAGATGAAACGACAACATTAAGAGAAAACCAGAGAATCGGATGAAGTCGCCTGGAAAACAAAACCCTTCGGAAACATCTCAAGTTGTTCAGAAAAACTAATTAATGATAAGTAGTAGGCCTTCTGTAAGGGCAAATTTACTATTCACAAAGTAGTCAATAACGATTAAGTATGAAATCATTTACATATCAGTGGCGAAAGAAACGTGTCCTCCTAACATGCAGACGAAGCAAAGATAAAATTCTTCAAATATTGCTTTGCTTTAAATGCACAAATTACAAATAAAAAAAAAAGTATTTCACGAAACTTCTGTTTAATTTCAATTGTTTGATCACGACAGATTTTTCAACACCCGAAGGTGAAAAAACGTTCATAATACTTCTACGGATGTTCTATGCATTAAGCAAATCTCATAATATAGTCACATTCCCCTTAAGATTCTTAAATTAGTGTGAAAGTGTGAAATTTCAAAGTCAATTAAGTCTTTGCTAGAAGGTAAACAAATCAAAAAAAGAGTTTTCCACTTCTTACCCAAGCAGCTAACCAACTTATGCAGGATAATACTCAGAAGAGGAATCAAGTAGTTCTTCAAAGATACCAGTAAGTCATAAATTCATTGAAAATCGTTGACAGATTATACCTGTGACTATTCACGTACGATAGGCAGGTAAATGATACTGATTTTATGATTTAATTTGGGGTTAATTTTCGTGTCGAAAAGAATTCAAAATCCCACCATAAATGACCTTCGTGGAATAAAATTCTGTCATCGGGAAGTATGTTGCTAACAATTTACTGATCTTTCCAATCAACACCAGTAATTCTATGTAAATTTGCCAAGAGAAGAACTCGGTTTAACTTGTGCGTGTGTTCGAACGCACGTAGGAATGATAATTACCCCTGCATCATGCGTATAGTACATACACATCCCTAAGCAACGATGTACGGAAGCGGACAAAAAATAAACGATTTCCATATTCACCCTTAAGTTCGTACTAGTTGTAACCGTCACAGCGAGTGTAGAAGGCGATTATAATTCAATGCCATGGACCACAGGAAACAGCGGAATGAGTCGTAGATACTGTCATTCATGAATACGCTACTACTTGGTAACACCCCATGCTGTCTGGACAATGAACATTTACTTTAGAGCGTTCTTCTGTTGTCACCATCACCCAACACACACAATCATTCAAAGGCCAAACGGAAACCATTGTATCGTTATACTGAACTGTGTGTAATGACTATGTTTTTATACAAACGGATATCCTAAATGCATTTAAAAGATGGAAATTTCGAGAAGTTTGCAATTTGACTGTCTAAATTATATAAAAATTTAATATTCAGGAATAACTTAATCATTTGCTAATGTAATGACCTACAGCAGTAATTTAACGTGAAATTATTTTGCAAAATGATTAATGATTTTTTTGGTTCAGACAGACAACTCTTTCGCCATAAGGACAGCTCGTTGTGGTAGTTTAATGTGAACATGCAACTGTTGCCCAAGTTTGACAATCATATCGAATGATTACTTCGAATACATTCACCTTATCGCAAAGGGCATCTGGTAGAACATAGTTTTCATCAAGATGAGAGAGTTCAGCTACCACTTCCTCTACTTGATGATGAAGTAGTTGAGTAATTAACAACCCGTATGCCCTGAGTTAAATTTTGAGATGTCTGTCTCATATGATTCAAAACCGGTTTAATCTGTACCTACACGTAGTCATAAACCTCTACCGCAACATGATTTTAATCCGAGATTGATAAAGTGAGGCCCGCTTTATAATGACTTTCACACCTTAGGAAAGCATTATTGAAACTAAACAGATATAGGATTAGTATGACGATTTGAACACGTGTGCAGCGCAAGTTTTTTTCTTTCTGTATGAGGGGATGCAGTTATGTATAAAGACAGCTAACTTATTCTTCTCAAATCCTGACTCTTTGTGGGATTAGAAAAAATTAGACAACATTTACAAATTAATTTATGGCACTAGATCTTGGTAATAGTGACTACTTCAGATGCTACGGGGTACTGTGGAGAGCTCTGTATTAGACCTCGGTTATTTAAGAAGCAAGAATAGAAAATTAAATATTTTTTATGAGTTATATTTCTATAACTCATAAAAAATGCTACTTGAGCGCTCATAGCTTTATTGTTCTTTAAGGAAAAGAAAGCGCCATCATCAACTCGTGCATTCCCCTGCGTTGACCACACTGATACTTTACAAGTCACCGTCGGACAATGCATCAAATACAATAGATTAACATTTACACCGAGAAGACCGTCGATGGTATAAACAGAGTGCATATCGCATGCGATACATAGGAAGGTGGCTATTATTAAAGCAATCAACGAATGTGCAACATGTCACGTGCTGCATAGGAATAGTCTGCCAAAAGGAATTTAAGATTCAAAGTAGTAAAGGACAAAACTGGTTGCTCTTTTCTTTAAGTGAAACCAAAACGAAACCAAACAGAAACCACCTGTTTTGGATGTAGTGGTTAGAGAAACTTAGATTTTTATGCACCTAGGCAGCAGTTCACAACAGTACCATGATCATCCCGGGGTGTTTTATCGATTTCAAACTATCTCCACAACGCTGATAATATTTGTCTCTAACTGCATAGTCTTAGGAATTGAATTTACACCAAATGTCCAACAGTTTACTGTCAGAAGTATACTTTGAGGACGTGAAGTTTAACTCTGAGAACACAAGTCTCCGCCTTCCAACAACCATACAAATTAATATTGCTGGACAATAAGACTACATTCAGTAATATATGAAGCAGTGTAATAAGCTTATGTCTTAACTCTTATTAGTCGGGGTATCGGAAACATAAATTTGCAATGTGGGTTTCGGCCTGGCAGATCGACTACAGGTCAAACGTTTACTCTGTTTATAAGGAAACTAATCTAACTACGTTACGTTACGAGGAAAACACGCCGTGTAGTGCATTTTGGAAGCTCCACTTTGGAACTATTCCAGACATGCCCCGGATTTCGGCAAGCTGGAGCGTTGTCATGCGATTATTTCAATTTATTGCTGGAGCAGATAGTACGGAGAGGTGGTGTCAACACAACATATCCTTTAATCAGTCTAGCTGTTGGAAACGATATCGACATCATCGGGCATTCCCAGCGAGCCGTTAGAGAGGCTTTGACGGCAATTGAAACAAAGGCTACAGATAAATATTCGGTCCTATATGCGAGAAAAACGAATGGAGGGAAATATTTAACCGCGAACTCTGAGCTGCACCAAGATGTAGATATAATCTGAAAGGCCAAAACACGTTGATCCTTTGTACGGGATACGGGATAGTCCGCATTCATTTTAGTATTTTCGTTCGAAAAAGCCTGGAGGTACGGTAAACGAATAAACATTTATGTTAAAACTTTGCTTCCGTACTGCTTCCGACGCACCTGTACCGATATTTACATCCTTATTGTTAAGATAAAATCTACAGCTGTATCACGGTCCCATGTCTCGCAAGTGTCTCGACAACCGCCCGAGAGGAAAAACTGTCATAAGAAAGGAACAACTTTTCTCATATGGCTCTAAATTGTAGGTGCCCAGGGCCCAATACGGCCTGATGCGCACGAATATGTATTTGTATTTTCAATTTTTTTCTCTTTATTAGAGGGGTATAATTTTAAAGAACCACGTGATAAATGCCGTTAAACATTTTAAAAGAGCATTATTAACTGTATTTTTTGCAATTTAAAAAAAAAAAATTAATACGGCATCATTTCTTTTGCAGAAACGCAACAAAAGTGCAGACGAGTCCTGTACTAAAACAAAATTCCAATATTCTCACTCCTGTTTTTACTTCATTTCCATCAGATGAAATGAAATCATGATTGCCAGCATTCGAATTCAGGGGAGTGAAATAGCGGATATTGCTATATTTACTTCACTTCCGTTGGATGAACGGAAATATTGGTTGGCACCAATCAGATTAAATGAAATGTTCAGATGTTCAGGGAGATTTTGATTTTCATCGCCCTATGACAGTCTATAGAAATGTTCTTTTCATTCCTCGACTTTGATTCAAGAAAAAAAAAGTTAGTTCCCACAAATTACTCCACAAACTTTAGAGCTCTGAACATTATTCGTGAATTACCATTCCTCTGTTGACTTCATCTTGAACGCATATGTTACACATAGGAGACCTGCAATTCGCCGTGGTAAGTTTGTTAGAGTACAGAGAGAGAGGTTCAAAGTTCGAGGTTACAACTCCAGAAAACACCAACCAATTTTTTTTACAGTACTAAATCTCGCGATCACGGACAAAAATAATAAACATACATAGGTACCCTGCATTGGTGTGAAAACATAAAACAAGAATAGTTGCAGGAAGGTAGGCTCGAGTTCTATGCGGAATGTTGCGTCAAATATTGGCATATTTAACAGCTAACACTCACAACATTTACCGAGAAATGGCAATCGATTGCTAGCTTTTGTGGCGCTCACCGGTCTGTTATTTTTGCATTGATAGTTGGAGACTTTTGGTATACGTCTGTGATTACAACTTCATATAGAAATACGAAGTGATGACAAGTTTCTTGAATACACCAATATTCGTGATATATGAAGAGAACGGAAAAAATTTCAAAAAAAGTCCGATAAATAAATTCATCACATTTCCCTCCACATTACGCCTTGCAATTGCTTCTTCAAATCTCTTTGGGACTCGGCCCAGTTATAAATTCGTTTCACTACGAGGTCAGGAGGTTCAAGATTTGATTATTTTGATGGTTCTTAAACAATTCATGAAAGAATAAAAACTAATAATGTGACTAAAGCTTTATATTGAAAAACTTGTATTGTTGCTTTGTTTCACAAGAATACTCAAGAATAAAAATGCATTTTCCAAAAAAGGATTGTCTCCCAGAAGTTGTTGAATGAAAGCCAAAAAGAACTCTCTTGGCAAAGTTTTACTCGATAGTATAGCGGTTAGTATTCCCTTTCACCTTTTTGCACTTACCTTCTTTGAGCTCTTATCATTATCAGCCATATCAGATGCCTTATCCAATGGAAGTGGTGTTAGCGTCACCGAAACATCCTTAATGATATCTCTAAAGGAGCTGAAAAGTACAATTAACTCATAATTATAAAAGCCATTATCACTTATCTTCACTTAACTTACTGGTTAATATCCATAGCATCCGACAATAAGGTTGCTTTCGAATCGGCTTTCCTTTTCTTAGCCATCGATCCACCCGAAGTCTTACTTGTCGTTGTTACAGGCTGTGGATTAGAAAGGGCCTCAGTGGCGGCGAAAGCAACATCGGGAGCTCCTAAGGAAGTATCCACTAAAAATGAGAATTCATTAGAACAAAAACACTTTCAGAACCATTCAGAAGACTTACTACCAATTCCAGGTGGAACTGCGAGTGCACCACTAGAATTTTGAACAAGTCCAAGAACCCCAACTCCTCCTGTGCCTCCAATACTGGCCACACCACCGCTATGATCCCCAAAGTCCTTATTTTTCGATTTGTTACCCCTCTCTCGTGAAGATGATGACGAAGAGGAAGATGATGACAAATCTTTATCTTTTTCTTTATCCTTGCTAGAACCTATCTTATTTACACTTTTGCTGTGTTTCTCTTTTTCTTTGGAGCTACCAGAATTGCCAGAGTTTACTTTGGAGCTACTTGAGTTCGAATTGGTGCCAGCACCAGCGCCACCTCCAACAGTGGTACTTCCAGAAATGTTTGGAGGAACACCTAGAGCATTTGGAACAGTATTGCTCGGTAATCCGGCCATTGTTCCGCTACTGTTTGCACCAACTCCACTCAAAACACCCGAGGAAGAGGAGGACGATGAATTTGACTGCTTGGAGGCAGTGGAAGATTTTCTCTGCTTCGTTGATGATACTGACACTGGGCCTCCAGCCAATGCAGTAACACTGCCACTTGCATTAGTTGTTATCTTAATACTTGTTGCCGATGTTGATGAAGCTGTAGCACTTACAGTTGAGTCAATTTCTTTTTCTGGCGATGAGCCAGAATCCGAACCAGAAGAATCATGAGTGATGGGCTTGTAGGGTGGGATGGTTTTGACGTTGCCGCCTTTTTTCTGCAAAGATTAAGATGAATATAGCAAGGACACGAAAGGGTTGTTAGAAAGAAGGAAAAGGAAACAAGCACTGCAGTAATTAAGAGCAATATACGTCAGCTAGGCCTTGTTGGCCGTAAGATAGAGCAATTGTTCACGCCATATAGTACCTTTTATAGTTGTATAGAGGGTATAGGCCAGAACTGCCTGACGTTATTACACAAACGCGAATTAGATTAGATGGAAAAAATTCCAAAAAAATAACCGTGATAAGCAGTGAAACCCACCGAAGAGAGGGTTGCATTCGCATTGCATGACAAGGACAATTGAAGACAAGTCTTCAAAAACGAGAGTAAATGTGGAGCTAGACACACTGTTAGAACTCAGGGAATGGAATCATTAATTTTAAAAGCACTTAGCACATGAAACATTAGAGATTAACGTCTCTTTCAAAAATAATCATTAGTGAGTGCTTCACAGTGTGCTGCAGAAACTAAACGTTTAAATACTCCGCATCGCGATTAATTGACTGGGAGATAGGAAGAAGCATATTGACATTGAAATCCATTAAGGTAAATATGCCCTGATTTATTCAATCCTCTACCCCAAGCAATAATCACTCCTTATCGGAAGAATTTCCTGTCACAAGTCATTGAAGTTCCCCCAACTTCACGGGGATATATTAATATCTTATCGAGATCTTTATTATTTATTACCAGAAGTGCTTTGTTGTTGCAATTGTCAGCACATCTTACCAATTTACTATAATGATGCTGACAATATCCGCAGTACTTTACGTTGTCCAAATAATTTCCCGCCTCCTCACATAATAGGCCCAAACTCTGGGCACAAGTGACGTGAAACTGCTGCTTGCAGTTAAACTTGTTACATTGCATACAAGCGCCGACATTAGCCCGATTAGGCTTACCAATCTCTTGACAGATGTAGCAAGCTGTGAACAGAAAACATTTCATTATAGGACACCCAGGTATCCAGGTATGATAACTCACTCTTTGCGTATCTCTCCTGCGGTATCAATTGCAATATAATCGGTTCCATTGTTGTCACATTCCCAAATCTCACCTCCGGTATATACAACGCACATACAACATGGGCCCAGCCCTGATTATCGGTGCGTTTCAAAGCTCCATCTCGCGACGGACATAACTCACAACGCACCTTCGCCGGACGCTCTTGACTCTCACATTTCCTACAGTACCACGGTCCCGTTGGTACTGTCACAATGCCATAACATGCTTGATGCACGGCAACTGTACAATTTTGGCCATCACAGTATACAAGTGGGTTCTCTGGCCAACCCCGCTCGTCTGAACAAACACAACATCCACCGACCATCTCCTTCATTCTGGCCTAATCTTCAGATGTTTATCTTGCTCGCTTCATAACAAACGGACCCATAAACGTTGTAGTAAATAAAATTGTTCGTAAATTTGGTTGTAAAAAAAAAAATAAAGAAAAAAAAAACTAAAAAAAAGCGGAAGATGCTTCTGCTCTTCCTCTTCAAATGTTTTGTATGTGATCTGCTTTGGAATGGATGTTGTCACGTGCTGCTTCTGCTACTGTGGCAGAGCCCTTATTTTTTTCTGTAATGAAAAAATAGAGGGAGAATGAATAAAAATCGATATTCTGCTAACGTAACTTGGAAATTGTATTAAATTTTCAACCCTTGCAAGTTATGGTGCCGTTAATGTGGGGAGGAATAAGAGAAAATTTTATTTGAAATATGGGCGGCATGGGATGGAAAAGTCAGATAATATTTCACTTTGCACAGCAGGATGCATTACATTGTTTTTTTATGCGGAAGTAATATCGTAAAAAAATCGATCGAGTTGTGGATAAAGACAGGAAGTAAGCCTGAAGTGTTTAAAGAGAAGGGCAACTGAAAAGTTTAAAGGTTTCTGCAGAGCTTTAAGTGTTTGAAACTACATATAATATGCTGACGAGCTGGTGCTGAGGGTTACTGTTTTACATATGTACATATGTATATGGAAAGTATGAAGTCGTTTACCAACCAAAAACATTGTTGACTACTGCAAGAAATAGTTTGAATTCAACTTGTATTAAAAAATCTCTGGAACTTATACTTGGCCTAAATAAAATCGTATGCTTTCCTGTGGTTTTCTGAAAACATGTTTTTTGCTACCGCGGACTAGGTAGGTAGGCTGGCAAGGAGGAAAATACTCCCCGCCACACTCAGGTCAATACTAACCCATTGTGGTGCGAGTTCTGTTGGTTGCTGTATGCTGTGATTTCCGCAGTGGAAATCGAGCGGTGACTTGTTCCCATCACTGGCGTACATACATATACATATAACTATACCATCAAACGGCATTGAACAGCTCCCGATGTTGAATGTCTCTTTTGCTTCATTTAAATCTAAATTACCAGACAAAAGTGGCGGATTTCTTTAAAGATGTCATCGCCTTTGATGTAGATAATGATTACTGGACAGATTATTTTTATCTAATTTGATTTATTTATTTAATTTAACATGGAGAGTATGCAGGCATATGGATCTACAGCCCAACAGGCATATGTAAGTCGAACGAATGAACCAACAAAGTTTAAGTTCCTTAAATTTAAGCAAAACGCAGTTAAGTTTTATGGCGAGATTGATCAAAAAACACACAAATTTTGCATTTAGCTTTAAAGTTTGTTGGATCTACACCAATTGCAAATAGGAAGAGATAGACCTTTGCTATTGCCAAGCAAAAGCGTTGTTTCAAGTGATTCCTAGGATCGACCTAGACACCAACTAAATACTAGACTATTTGTACAAAGCTTGTTCATTGTTTATGTATGTAAACTCGCGAAGCAGATCAAAAAAAAAAAAATACAAATACTTGGCGCAACAAACCGTACTTGATCCTTCTTCTCGCGACCATTCATGTTGTGCGTGTTTTATTTTTTTTTTACATAAATGGAAGGGACCTACAGGTTAAAGCCATATCCGAAAAGCAAATTGAGTAGCTTTCTTTTAATAGTTATTACTATCGGACGTTTGTCAGACATTCGCGAGAGGTGGGACCGTGAAAATACTTTTTGGTGTTGTCTGGGATTCGAACGTTGAATCTCACGCTCTGCGATCCAAAGCACTAACCACTTGAGCTTCGGCGCCCACGGGAACACATCAGCACCGAAGTTTTAAAGGGCAATTGGGTTAGATTTGGCTAGTGCAAGGTTATCTGCCTAAACAATAGACCTCTGTTAAGGCAGGGCAGTTTACTTGTATAAGTTTAAATTATAACATCACATTGCAAACGAAATGAGCAATCAGAAATGTATAAAACTCTTACTGGAATCACTAAGGGAAATAAAGCAAATATCGAAGAAATTTTCCTAACCTACATATAAGCCTGTGCTCAGCATGTAATTCGATTCGTACACGCATACCTTAAAAAATTTTATTGGCCCTACCTACATCATCTTGGAAATAGACGATAAGCCGATCATGCTTTACGCTTAGATTACAATCAAAATGAGTTCCTCCTTTAGAGTTCTAGTTCGGCAAAAAGTATTATTACATCATTATAATATTTTAGCAAGACAATGGGGATTATTCGTCAAAGTGTGAGAGATTTCTCGGATCCATTTCAAACAAGTTTAGATTAGGCAATTGAGTAAACGACTTTATTTTGTACTAGTCACTACACATAGATCGTGATATCCACCCCTCTACCCACGAATATATTCTTTCTAATAAGACACTACAGTTTCTGGGAATGTTCTTGTGTCCTGGAAGGAATATCTTTCGAGCAATTGAAGTCTGAGATGATAGAGCTCTTATGGAGTCGCAAAGGGAATGGGGTGTATTCTTATGGACCTTCTCGACACCGGAGCCCTTAAGGAGATCGTTTTTTTTTTTTTAATTTCAGTTTCCTCATTGATATTAAGCGTATTTTGTCCATTAATCACTCGGCATGAGAATGGATATAGTTTTCTACCATGAAACTGAAAGCTTTATCGAGTTTTATTACGCGTTAACAATCATTCCTCGCGGATGTTTGTCAGACATTCTTATAGCCAAGTCATTGGCTTTCTCGTTACCTACTATATATGTATGCACACCTTTATGTAATCACTTTTATTGCTACCTGCCAATATCTTCATGAACAACGTACAAACTAAGTACATGTTATGCACAAAAAAAAATAAATTGACTTAGTAATGCTATCTTACTGAGATCAAAAAATTATTCATTTTATCCAAAAACGAACCAGATATATGTAAACTGCTTGTTTCAAATTTTAATGTGTCCCATGTTAATAAACTAACAATTACTGATGATAATTTAGTAAATATGTAGATGATTCACTTAAGTAAACCTGCCTCTAGCATAAGCTCATCATTTCGGACTAGGCTAACCGTTTCCACTAATTCAAGCACTTTGATTTTTACTCAAAAACTTTAAGCGAAATTCAAATCACGTCCTTTAAGAATGTCCCAATTCTTCGAATCATAAACCGCAGCACTCCCTTGTGCGCAATTTTGAAATCCCTTTCCTAAAAAAGAAAACTTTTTCGTTTCCACAAACATTCCGCACAACAGAAAGTTCGCATAAATTATCACAAATTAACGAGTAAAACAGCACGAAGTACGAAATCTACCAACAGAAATACGCCGAAGTAAACAAAAATAAACTTTTATTAGACACTCACAAGTTCAAGGTTGTTCAAGGCAAATTTATTGTAAAAATATTTCTCACGGCCGCATTTTCGTGCGTGTGACAGCAACAGCGAAAGTCTCCACTGGTCAAATCCGCCCACTTTGCAAAAGCGCAAGGGCAAGCACACCGACCAACGTTGACGGCAATGATGGTAAATTTTATTGCATAATGGATGCCTTAATACTCATGAACGAAAATGCAAATTTGGACCCCAATAAATAAAAAAAAAAATTATAAATATTTACAAGCTCGGTGAGGTATGAATCTTTTATGGTACTAAAATCACGCGAAAGTCACTTTGTGACACCAACAAATCTAATCATCTAACGTTTGATAATTTTCAAAAACAACTGAAAACCGAAAGAAATCTAACAACAATAGCGTGATAACAAATAAAAAGGTGGATGAGTATAAGAAATGGAATGAAGAACAAGTAAAAGACAGAAACACTGTCGGTCAGTGACCTTTCCAAATTTATTTTTCGAGTGTATTTTCAAATTTATGCGCCTCTAATGTGTGAGCACAGGGAAATAGTTCCACATGGTGTGGAATAGCAACGTGTACTTAATGAGAACGCAAGCTGATGAAAAACACCAGAATAGTGTAATGGGAATGAGATGAGATGCTCAGCCTACAGCAGCACACCATGCTGAAATCGAATGGGGTCAAGAGAAATGGAAATCGGGAGGAAACAAAAGTGTGCTTGTGCCAGCAGAGAAGTGTGGAGAAAATATTTTTGCTGCGGAAAAACTAGGCTGTCACAACTGAGCCAAATAGAGATGCATTCGCTCCCGGGAGCACTGTGTGCTGTGTGCGATGGTGCGTACGGAAAAATCTTTTATTTATTTTGTTCTAAATTTATGAACATGAGAAGTTATTTTAATATTTACGGAAAATGATGACAGTTGAGACTTATTTTTTTCGAATGGATGTACTACGTATACTGCAGCAGTTGGGGTTGCTCGTAAAGCAGGGCATTTCTTGCAGTACTTCAAGTTTTATAGATAAAATACAGAAAACGAATTAGGGATTAAATTGGGACATGACGCCCACATCTCAAGGCAGACTAATATTCTTCAGACAGGCTGTGGACCCCTAGGCTTGCGAAAAATTTGAGGTTTTGAGGTACAACTGGTTTATTTACCCCAAAAAAAATCTCAGGCTTTCTAGAAATTACTCGACGTAGCATATAATTCCATTATATCTTCATCAAGGTTTTGACGCACAGTAAAGTAAGCTGTCCTTAACGTTAAGAATAGCAAAGGCATACACCCATCAGTGGACACACCAAAGAGGGGAACTGTAACTGCCATTTTGCAACTGAATTTAACGAACGAATACAACAGCGACTGAACCACTTCTTGACCGTGACGACAACATGAAAACGAAGGAATAAAACTAAGAAAAATCACTCCACCTATTCAGCGAGAAATTTAGAAATACTTCCTAATAAAGGGATCAAGAAACAATGCATTTAAAAAAAAAATAAGACATCTTCCTGGCGGTGTTACTCTAATGCATGAGAAATTAATTTGCTATGCGGATGTCTTCGTAAAAGGATAGGACATTTGCTACGGAGTATCAATTTTATATTTATTTTCCTTGAATAGCATCCGTATGCATGATTGTGTACTTCCACTTGTCGTTTGACCATTCGTTCGTTTAACGTAAAAGTAAAATGTTGGCCATACCATGGGAGACAATACATTCACACACTCACATATTAGCAAACAACTGACACATGTACATTACGTACATATATAGACAGTCAAACGGTGGCACGGTTGCAATGTAATAAATTTGGTTTTGAAGTTCAAACTGATACATTTAAACCTTTCCAGCGCTTTCGGGTGCCCTAAGAAGCTGCCAGAAGTAATAATTCCTATCCTTTGATAGTGGAGAACAGTTTTTTTTTATTTAAACAGGAAAACCAGATTGTTTATCTTTACTAAAAGGACAAATCCGGATCAAGGTACCTAGGAGAATAACCTATTTGGGGTAATACCCAGACGCTGAACTAACTTGGAACCGACGCTTTGAAAAAAAGATGAACGAATCTCACCAAGCTCAGCATACTGAATATGATTATTGTTAGACCGATGACCACATATTCGTATATTTACACACCTAAATGGTATTATGTGCAAAAATCGTAGCAGAACATCGTAATGAAGCATACGGGTGTAATAAGTAACACACCAACAATCGTTTTATGAGTAATTCTAGGAATTTTACCACTGGACTTGTTAATAAAGAAAACAGAAACATAAAGGTGAGAACATAGTTACAGCACGACAGTAATTGGCACTGGCACAATACTATTCAAATTGTAACTTTTACGAAGAATTAAACTAGGGATTTGAATATTCATATGTACCTGTAGATAAAGAGAGTACGTTTTACTGAAAGCACATACATAATTGTAATTAAAGATGAAAAAACTACGCATAAGAAAGTTGATCTATAATAGGTTCCGGAGCTGATGCATGTATTTTTTAGAAGAACTAAACATCTAATTCTGGTGAAAAAACCTTAGCCGCAATGGTCGCTCTGCTAGAACACTCGACTACTAAGCGTAAGGTTCGAAGTTCGAATCCCAGAACACAAGAAAGATTCTTTTCACAATTCTACCTCTCGCGAATGTCTGACATATCTACGTCAGAGAGTAATAAGTTAGGCCCTGAACCACAAACGGACTGTTGCAGCAGATTATTTGTATTTCTGTTCGTGCACGAATTTATAAACTCGTTGATTTGAGATGTTTGCCATCTTTCCAACCTTCATTTGAAGATCGTCCAACATGATCTGTACCAAGAAGACCAACACGGAAATCATCCAAAGATTCCATAAACAAGGTATTTAGGAACACCCTTGACGCATTAGTTAAAAAAAATGCCAGAAGACAAGAAGGACGACATCAATACCATGTAATGACCAAAAATAAGAAACAAAATCACTTTGCGGTCTAAGCGCCATCTCTTTCCAAAATGAGTGACTTATCAAACATTGTCTGGTAGGCAGGCATGCCAGAAGACTTGGTGCTCCCTTCAACGATTTCTGTAGAAGCTGTAGACACGAGGAAAATAAGGCAACCATGAAAAATCTTTTGTGTACCTGTCCTGCCTCACCGGCTTTGAGAAGGAAAACCCTATGGGAATACTTCCTCGAAGATCTTAACGATCTAGCTAGAGTCGACTTGAGCAAAATAAAAAGCTTTGTCTCCGGGTCAAACTGGTTCAATGCCTAAACGGCGCATCATACCTCTTCGTCATGGGTTTACACAGAAACAAGGTGCCCTGCCTCCTGACCCATTCCTCTGGGAAGTCTCCATGTAGGTCCCCGGAGCTGGTAGTCCGTTTTTTCTTCATAGTGGTATCACAATAGACCTTCTTTTGATCTAAGTGTGCCCCTGCTGAGCGGGGGCAGCCACACAACCTAACCCAACCCAATCCTCAAACAGCCCTTATACAAATGTATATATGTAATTACGGATAGAAATAGATCTAATATAGATAGCTTTTATGCTAAGTAAATTCTTTAAACAACTACAGGACAATTACTGACTTCAGCCAGCCCAACAATCCACGCATCTGTTGTCATATGATGCTGAGACGAAAATCTTTAACGTACAAAAAAAAATTCATTAAGCAAAATGATTAGATTAATGACAGGTTATTCAAGGAATCCACCGACCCAGTCCCGAGTATCCAGTGGTGCAGTGGTGACGTAATATACGAGAATTTTGTGGTGTTCCACAAAGGATAAATCTCCAACGGTTCATTGGTAACTTCAACCTGCTCCATCACTGGATTCTTCTGATTAGAATAGAATAGAGAATAGAGAACTGATCCCGGGCTTATGTAATCCCATTTCTGAGTTATTATTTTAAAGACAGAAAATGTTTTCCATTCCCCTACTTCACTCTTGAAGGTTGCATCCGTGTCTGTAAGAAAGCTCGTGCCTATTGCGAAAGTCACAATATGTATATGCCTGCTCCGTGAGTTGACAACCCCTCATAGACATTTATCGAATTATTACTCCGATCCCTAAAACATGATCTAACCGAAAATTTGACCAACTTTCCAATTAATAACACACGGTCGGCAACCGACGAATAGTCACTCGGATCCCTCAAGCGTGATCTAACAAAAAATTTGACAAACTTTCCAATTAATGAAACACATGCTTCGTTTGACGAAAAGATGACTGTGACTAGGAACTTGTGTAAGGCTGTCTGAATAAAGTTTACCTTTTTATATTCAGAAAAAAATGTATTCAACCATGTACGTCTTTAAGCTTTAATTTTATAGGAAAAAATGCTTGTAACAGCATTTATGTATGTAGGTCCCCACTAGGGACATGCATACCTATCGTTTGTCCCAAATGCTCTCATGTTCCACTTTGACGATATGTACATACACATGTACATGTACATTTCTACGTACTTAAAGTTCACTATGAGGTCAACTAGGTAATTTGCTTAAAAAACACATTACCAAAGCAGCTACAGAGTACAAAAAAAAAAAAGAGATATTTTCAGACGAATACAAACGCACAGTAAAGTCTAGAACGATCTGATCAGCCGCACAAAACTTGTCTGGATAAGCTGTTATCTCATGATGTATTAAAAAGTGATGCTGATTACCATTCACTCCCCATCTAATCTACGTAACAACACATTACCGGAACTCTCTAATTACCGGAAGAAATACTAAGCAAAACAAAGTGTGAATAGAACTGCTGACCACCGCATTTGACATGTTGTCGTAGCAACTATTGCATCTGCCTTCAAATTTTCTGGACAATTCAATTCTTCTGATATTTCATCCTCTTTTTCTTGTCGTCTGCATCTGCCTGTCCGCCAACCCCGCCAAAAATGAGATTGGACATTGGAACAAAAAAAAAATAAATAACGAGGTATGCAGGCGCGATGAACTTGTTCCATTTTCTTTCCACCTCTTGTTTCTTGCTTTCGTATGCATGGAATACTTAGAAAAAAGAGCCAAGAACACTGGGCAACTAAGAAAAATGTCTTCCTCGATGCCCACTTTTTGCTTCAACAAAAAAAAAGCTTTTGAAATCCACTTGAAAGAAATATTTTCAAGGAATTCCTAGAAACATATTAATTTACTATCGATTCTCCGATTCTATTCTATTTACTTTGATTGCCCCTTTCCACCGTGTATTTATTTACTCAATCGATTAAACATTCGAGCACAGCAGCCTCGAAGTGGTACAGAAAAACAAATAAACGAAAAAATCGATGATAAACCTTCGGCGCAACCTTATCAAACCTTAATCGAATCCAAGAAAATTTTATTCTATTTTATAAACATAATTTACATCACACAATCGAGTAATACATAATCGTAGCTTGAAAAGTATTTTTAACAACTTTTTTCCTTTTTATTGAAAATTGTTCACTGATTTTTCCAACCGACAAAATGTTCGATTTACTTTGATGAAACGTATGTTAACTCCCTCGCACTAGTGCGATTCTAATAAGAATTGGAAAAAGATAAACAGATCGATTTTTTTTTCCCTGCGGAAGAGGGCAGGAAGATGGTTGAAAAAAAAACTTTTTCGTGGGCATTTTCTTCTCTTTAATTTTTACAAAATTACAAATTTTTCACTTTACTTTTTGAATTTTGATGAAATTTCCACACGAAAAATGTTTGTGCACATTCACTTTGATGATTTTCACTAGAAACGATGGAAACTTTAAAAGATTTTTACACGAAAAACGAAAAAAATATTCCTCTGCGGACCAAAGTACGTTTGCTGTCATCAACGACGACGGACAACATAAAATTCCCATCCAGCAACCATTTTGTTTCTGAAAATTTATTTTCCCATGGTTATAGTGCTATCTCTAGTCGGTTGAAACAAGATTCGGTTTTTTCTTCGTAGTTTTTGCCTTTTCCTGCTGGCAAATACAATGTTGGTCAGAAGGCAATGGCTATAGAAAGTGGAGTGTGTATTGTTTTGGGATATTTTCAGGAATTTCATGTTCGGCGGAAATTTATTTTTAAACAGGGTGATTGGTAGTCGGCAGCTCTTTGAATAATACAAACGACATTGTTGCCTATTAACTAAAAACAAATACTATTTGATCAAGTTGAGTTGAGTGAGTTCATCTTCCTCTGCCTTTCCGCTACCGTGGTCGAAAATTCCAAATTTTCAGAGAATTATAAAAACCAATTCTTAATTCACCTTAAGGAATTTGAGCGAAAATTAGCTGACAAAATGCAGGTTACGCCGTAATCGTTACGGCAAATGCAGGTAATGGCAACAAATAAAAAATTCAAATTTCGTGGATCGTTTCAATAGGAAACTGTTGAAGAATTGTTGCTTCAATAAAGGACTGGTTCTAGAAACTGAGGGTGGAGAAATTGTTGTTTATTCAACTTAACTTACAGCTGAGTCTTTAAATGATTTTGTTTTTTTAAATTATATTTAACTAGGGATTTAAGACTGGTGTTCATTAAAGCGACTTAGGTTTTTGAGGCTTCGACCGGTGCCAAAGCTGCTTTAAATCAGCGCATTTTATCCTTTATAACGGAGAATCGAAATCGATGAATCATCAACTTTACATTTGAAGAGGAAAAATACTTGATAGTTTCTTCAACTTCGCATTTAAAACAACCAGCAAAAGCTTTATCTACTGGAGTGATAACAGGAAACAAGCTCCTGTAAAAACAAGGCACTTGCAGTACAACAATGGCATAGTTGGATACCTATGTGAGCAGACTTTTTCGGAAGTTCCTAGAAAGGTACTCATTCGGAAACTTGAATGTTTCCTATCCATTAACATGGAATGCAGGATATATCAGGCTCGCTGGTGTGAAACTCACAAGCCAACACCGGACGCACAATCTTTCAAAAGTCCGTGCAAATACGACGTCAAAGTCGATAACTATAACTTTGATGTAGTAAGAGACTTGGTCTACATTGACTCCATTTTGAATTCTGAAATCAAACGAAAAATAACTCTTGCCAATCCCTCAGAATACCTCACTGAATATAATATGAAATTTCTTAGGCATCTTTGGACATCGAAGTTTTAATTTAAAAAAACTTTGGACAGAAAAGTTTTAATTTAGATATGTGATCATCTCAATCTTGCCTTTTTGATGAAATTTTCCATTGCTTCTTTTACATAATTTGTGGAAAAAAAAAACCTTGAAAACTTAACCTCAGTACAAATAAGATTTAAATTCTACAACGTTAACGTACCCACTATCATGGTTCTCTCCGAACATGCTCGTCGTATCTGCAAATCCCACTATTTCCTTCTAGCCGAAAATAAAGGGAAAAAATCCGAATTGACACTTCATCATTTGGAAAAAGATTTGCCACACTCCTCAAATTCGTTGCATTTTTTTGGGTGGAAGTTAATCGCCAATCAGCCGTTCGTTAGTCGGTCTATTTTCTTCCTCCACTTGCAGTTCAATAGTTAATTAGCTCCTCTAGAAACAAAGAAAGAAAAAAGGGAAAACTCCTTTCGCTTTCTGATTTAAATTTGTGATATTTGGGAAGAAGAAAAACAAGCAAAGAAAAAAATGTCATCTATCGTTGCCGGTGATTGCTTCATCGCCCTCACACCCAATTCCCAAGAGAAATCTGTGATTTTCGGTCGAAATTCCGCTGCAGCCGAGGGTGAGGTTCAAGAGGTCCTCTACTATGCCCCCTCCGAACCGTCGGACAAAGTTAAGGTACCCAAAATTAAATTTATTCCCCATAAAGGAGCTGTAAAGAAAATTTAAATTTTCAGTGTGACGGTGGAGCTGAAATCGATAGTGGACCAACTTTTGCATTGATTGTGCAAAAATCTCGTGTCAACGATACCACCATTTGGGGAGGAGAATGTGGAGCTAATGAAAAAAATGTCTGCATTGGAGTAATGTGGTCGGACGGTGAACCAGATGGCGATGCATTACGTTCTACGGATCTTGTGAGGTGAGTGCGGAGTTTATTGATTTTTCCTTGCCTTGAAGTTTACGCTAATTGCTTTTTTCTTTTCTATAGATTAGCGCTAGAGAGATCATCCACTGCAGCGGAAGCAGTAGATCAGATTGGCGCTCTGGTGGACACTAATGGCAGTGATAGTGCAAAATTTAGTTTTGTTGCATGTGATCCGAGTGAAGCCTGGTTGGTCAGTGTCGGCGGAAAACTTTGGGCAGCGCAGAAATTTGAGAGCGGATTTCAAAGGTTGCCCAGTGCTGGCTTAGGAGTTGGAACAACAATTGACAAGTCTAGTGATGGTTTGGGTGACTCATTGAAAACGCTTGGCTTATGGAGTGGAGATGTAAGTGGGGAGAGGGAGAAGTTTTTTTTTTTTTTCTTAGCTGAATTGTGGCGAAGTGGGGCTGAGTGTAGGTAATTAGAGAAAGTTTTTGCGGTGGTTACCTTGCGTGAACGCATTAAGTAACAGAACGGCACAAGGCAAAATTTATTGGATTTCGCTTTAATGCCCGGTGATGTGTTTTAGAGGTTGAAATAAATAAACCTTCGTAGTTTGAGCCGTCGCCATTCGTTATTTAATATTTTACGTGTAGACTCAAACCACAGAAAATTGTAGCAGATGCTTCGTTTGGAAAAATAGTGTTCGATGAAAGTATTTTCCTTCTCCATGCAGGGGAGAATTTATATTATGGCCGGTGGTGATATACATACACTTGTGGTGAATGGATAGCTTACATCTTCAAGTACTGCCCATATGGTAGCACGTGCGAAGAAATAGCCTCTAACTTCCGTTATACAAATACGTTAGCTTGAAACAGATTTAATATCTTTAACTGCTGTCCATATGAGAACGTCTTCTGCGGCAGATGAGTGAGAGAGTGACTAACAGTCTTGATACCAATATTATTTTTCCTGTTGGTGAGCAAGCTGGGTTTTGATTCAGGTTTGACGTTAACGCAAGCCAGCTTTACTCAGTTCAAAGTGGTGGTCCTGATTTTTCGTCTTCCTGGCATGTCCGAAAGGCAAATTAAGAACCTTTCTTATAACAGTTATTACATTGGACGTTTGTCAGACATATGCGAGATGTGGGCCTATGAAAAATATTTTTTGGGGTGTTTACTGGGATTCGATCTTCGAACATGCAGCTCAGTAGTCCAACGCGCTCCAAAGAACAACGGAGCCACGGCACCCACCTTCATTACGTTCATATATGTATGTACATATGTACTTAGATAAGCCGAAAATTTGTGAAAAATATGACTTCTCTCGTAGTTGATCAGTAAGATCAGTTTGTGGCCTAGTGTTCGGTTTCTTCTTTGAATAAGTGCGGGCCATTCTGTGAGAATATAAAAAGTATAATCTCTCAAAGTATAATCTATAAATTGGGCAAGTGAAAGGTTTACTCTGTGGAGATGCCATTTTAGGAGTCAATGACCGCTGTGCATAGCGGTCAGGATTGTGAGGATGTTTCTCTTCACATTCCTAAAAAAAGAAAAAGATTTCTTTTAAGATGAGACAGAGAAGATTAGTTTTATGCAGAGCTGCCCTGGGTGGACATTATTCGAGGCAGTTCTGTTGCCTCTAAATCAAAATCTGTCGCCCATCTTGAAACAGTCGATGGACCAAACTTGCTCGAGTTCTGATGTTTTGGTTTTCTAAATATCCCAGTTCCCCAATGACATATTGTGCTCAATTTTCTGCTCCAACACGTTTAGCAGAGTTAGAAGACCGTTTTAGTACAAGCCAAAGTCCGTGGAGACTTTGTATACCTCCAATTGTATATCAGAGATGCTGTGGGAGTGGGTCGGACAGCCCGTCATACGAATTTCAGGCTGTTGAACTCGATTGAGCTTCTAACTGCAGTGACTTCGGTAGTATTTGTCCACTAAACCCCGGCAGTATTGGTGACAGTAAAGAAATTTAGCATTATTTTGGCGTTCACACATTTTACGGGAGTCTCGTTGACTAATAGAACACATCCTCTCTTGTTTAGGTTGCAAAGGTCACACAGGATAGGGAGCTCCGGACGGTGCGGGATTGTGAGGTTTTCAGGAAAATTTGCTGTACTCCAAGGTATTTGATTTATTGGAGATTGAATACTTTCGCCATATATGCGCATAGAGAGGCGAATGAGCAGTTCAAATTTCCATCTCCTGCACTATAGTTGTTTATTTGAAGTTTTGGGGAAATAACTTTCTTTTGAGGTATCTTTTGGTTGTAAGCGCTGAGAATTCAGCATAATCCAGGTTGGGGTGGACCACTTTTTCACTAAGCATGGACATAACATGTTTCGTTGGTAGATTATTGGTTATATTTTTAGTGGGCTCATTTGAGCTGTTGTTGGAAGCTCCTTCAATGTCTATAAAGGCGACAACACAGATGTCCTTTTAGTTAATCGAAGGTTCAATTTTGATAAATTGGTCATTGAAGGCAAAGTGATGAGAATTTCCTCTCAGAGCGTCTTGGTTGTTCAGGAAGATGATGATTGTTTTGCATTTATGATTGCCTTGGAACGCGTGGTATGACTCATGTACTGATAAAAATTTCTTGGCGCAACAGACCGTATTTCCTCTCATGCGGTGAAGTTGATGTTGTTTTCTGTTTCATTTTTGCTTTCTGGACGTACTTGTATAAATAAAATTCAAACTACGTATTTCTAATATATTTTGCACTTCATTTAGGGTGATTTGGACTTTGCCAAATGTTTCTCATCTCCATCCACCATAGAAGAATGGTCTGGTGAAGAGCCCGCAGGCGATGGCTCCTACATCCTAACGAGTATGTTCGAAACTTTACGATCAGCAGCTAGCGATACAAATCGTTCCAGTAGTGTATCCGTACTTTCTGCTTCGGGTATTTCATGCCATTGGTTTACTGCTACACCCAATCCACGTGAATCTGTCTTTAAGCCATTTGTATTTGCTCCAAATCCGAAAATTTCACCTTTAACAAAAGTGCCCGATGGTGAGAGTGTCACATTGTTACATAAATTACACGAACAACGCAAACCCGAAGCAGTACGTGATCTCAAAAATCTTGAAGCATCTTGTGTTGAAGAGGTTAACACTTATTTAGAAGAAAATCCAACTCCAACCGCCGAGTTGGATGAATTAATGAAGGACTGCGTCGAGGCTGAGGTGAAATTCTACCGCTAAACGTGTAGAAACAAATACGACGACGATTTTTATACTGATGATATGGAAATTTTATTTATTTTTAATTGCTTTCGTGATATTTAAAGGAACCGGTATTTGATAAGCACATTCCACGATTTTATTATTATTTTAAAAACTCGCATTTTTATTTTTTAAAGATATTTTTTGTGTGATCTTATAAAACAAAAATTATGTAGCAAACATAATTCATTGTAAGACTTGTTTAAGTGTTTTGTGGGTCGTTTTCCGTGTTTAAGTTTTGTATCTCATTATTTTTTTTTCTCATACGAAGCCTGAAATCGTATTTAATACTGTATGAATACCTTGCGTTGAAAGGCTTTCATTAAAACATCACTTAGCTTCAGTTATCTCATTGAAACATCGATGAACCCAAGAAAGGTCTATATAAAGTCAACGGATATGCAGTCAAACTTCCTTTGTTCAATTGAATAGCTTAATATAGAATTCTTTTTTTCACAGCAAAACCAGAAGGCACCTATCCTGGATAACCAGAATTAGGTTCTGAGGGGCCAGACAAGCGCTGCGACCTAGGGAGATCTTTTGTGATATCCCTAAGTTCTCCTAGTAAAGGGGAGAGTAGTTATGACGAGCAAAGATCAAGATCGTGGAGGAACCTTTAGATCGTTTTTGCGGGTGACTGGTTGACTATGTTTGGGGAACTGAACTCCCTTCAAAAGCCTCTTTGCCTGCTTCGAGCTATGGCACAGGATATGCTCGGCGGTCTCCTGATCTTCCAGACAAAATCGGCACATGTTCGTAGGACTTATGCTCATCTTATGGAGATGATGGTTGAGTGAACAATGTCCGACGAGGAAGTCCATAAGGAGCTTAGCATCACGCTTGTTCAGTGCGAGAATTTCCCAACTCCTCTTTCTATTGGAAACATTGATGAACCTATTGGTTCATCTTCATCTGATAGGGTATAAAGTTCGTTATACAAAGCCACGGGCTGGAAAGTTAAAAGAGTTCTCAGGAACTCGAAATGCTTTTTTTAATTTTGACTTAAACGTCTTCTCATTTCCCACAAAACACTGATTTTTTATTTCTATTTTTCTTATAAGCATATTATGTGATTTGATATTATTTTTTGTAATACATTTTTTTTTATTTATTTAAATACTTAAGCTTTATTTCTTATATTATTTTTTTTTTTTGCATTATTTTGAAAGAAAAAACTGCCGCAGTAATCTTATGTTTGAATAGTTTTATTTTTTAAAAATAGCACTTCATTCCGAAATGGTCTTATAAAATCAAATAAACAGTAGTATATGTTACGCGCAAAGAAAACTCTACATTTTAAACAAAAGCGATAATATTTACGTATAGCCATTTAGTGTAAGAATACAAAGAAAAACATTTATAAAAATACACGAAAACACAATGAAATTTAAAAAAAATTCGAATTTACTTTTACTCAAACACAATTTTGGCAGAGGTTCGATTATGATTTAATGCTTTTAATCTTTTTAAAATATTTATACGATATATTTAAGCATTTAAAGAGCAGTATCAATGTAGTAAGCGTTAATATGTATGAATATATCTTAAAAAAATAAAAAAACGGAGAGAAAAACAAACTTTGCATAACGAATATATTATTTTTTCTAATTGACTTGTATTTCGCATGTGATTTACGCAGAAAATTATTTATGAAAATTACTATTTAATTCATACATGAATACATAAACTTATTATAAATATTTCAAAAGTAATAAATTGCAATTTGGAAAATTATATTTGTGATTTTCTTTTTCTGTAAACGATGCGCTTTTTCAAACCGCAATTCTTACACACTAGCTTTGTTTAATGAGGCTGTCCAGCTCAGTCCAGTACATGTAAATTACAGGTTTTCGTGTTCAATGAGAAAAATTTCTGTCCAGCTCATGTTCGCTTTTTGTTCAATGACTCTGCCTGAACTCTGCTCTGAGCAGAATTTCTGCACTTACTTTTGAGGTAGAACAGATTTGTGAGAAACGTCAAAATCAGCTGTGATTGCAAATTAATTGTTTTGTCCTCTAAGTGAAAAGTTGTTACTTTCTGAATTCATCGCCTCTAATACCATTTGTTCCAACAAATTAAGTTCCATTATTTTATTGTTTTTATTTCACAATTTATACTAAACTTGTAAATTCAAATAATTATCCAACAGTCGAAAATGAAGTTGTCATTTTTGACAACTAACATATGGCTGTATTTTTCTGTTCTACCTTTGATCTGACATTTTTCACAAATCTGTTCTGCTCTGCCTTGCCTTTTTTCTCATTGAACAAAGCTAATTTTACTTTAAAAGGTGCAATAGAGTCCAAATCAATGATGAAATAACATCCAAATAACAAATATATGGAAAATTATAACACTTTGCTCAGAGAGATAAAGAAATTACGCAAGCGGATTTTAGTGAAGCATTTCAAAAGCTGCAACTGCTTTATGCCTGAAAACATTTGAAAAGTGAATAAAACTCACTTTCAAAAAGTAGTGTAGCGTACAAATAGAATCGAATGACATTTCGTGAGAAACTATGTATTATGTATTACATATTCAATTGTTCCATCAAGGAAGGTAAAATCCCGAATTACGTCAATTGTTATACGATTACGGAAGTTATAATCCTAAATGCTCGTTTTAACGTACCTAATCAAACGTTCACGGAAGAGATACAGATCGACCCCAGGTCGTTTATTAACTAATCGCTTACTAGTTGAATTATTAACACAAAGCTGACTGGATCACCTATTAGAAGACTTGTCAGTAGTTGCACCCCACAGGTGGCGTCCTGTTCCCACTTCTTTGCAGTTTGGTGGTTAACAAACTACCGATTATCCTTGAGGCTGACAGGTGCGTGGTGACCATTTATGTAGGTAACGTCGCTATAACAATTTCGGGAAAGCATCTAAATACACTAAAGTAATTCTTACAAAACGCTTTAGATAAGCTATCTCTATAGCCATCTCGATGTGATTTATGTGTCAATCTCCACAAAACTGAATTCGTCCTCTTCTCCAGGAAATATGAAGTTCCGGTTATCGACCTTTCCTTCCCTTAAAGTTATAAGCTTACGCTAATATTTAGGTCTTATAAGATATTGTACAAGAAAACAGAAACTTCCAACTCAGCAGCTCTCCCAGGACATTCTGGGAAGAAGACGGCTATTTAGAAGATTAGTCAATACACTTCTATACCGATGAATCAAAAACTAACGACGGAGTTGGTGGTGGTGTTTTTGCTGATAGTATGTATTAATAATAGCAGTCAAAGAAGTCTTATCCTGAATAAAGAAAAACGTGATACCACCAATACCACCAAAAGCACCAATCAAAACCTCGAAATTGTTTTCCTTAAACTGATTAGAAATTCTATATTGCCCATCGTTTCTCTGTCAACAGATTTCATAACAGCACTATAATCGGCCCCATCCCTAGAGTTGTCTAATAGGCAAGTATGTAACAAGGCTTGGGGTGTATTCAAATGAATTCTCTAGAAGTTGTATGGACGACGAACTCTCTTCCAAAGAAGAAAACTTTACTCACGAGCTTTTTGAGTCACTTATGCACGAGTCCGGAGGGAGCGTAATATTTGAATACATTCAGTGTCTCTGAAAAGATATCCGTACCAGCTCCATAAACCACATTTAAGTCGTCGGTAACAATTTATTTCCTCTGTGATTTTGAAGCAAGCACTAAAGTATTCGTGTTTCTTGAAGAAGCTGTTGTCATGTCATTTGGTAACGAATACAGAATGTTGCTATCACCGTATGGCTTTGTAGATCAGCACCCAGATTCTTTGAATCTGATTGCACTGCATGATATGATGAATTTAATGCAATGGCCAAGAGGTAAGTGATGCAGAAAACTTTGAGGCATTAAGTCGGACATGACGCATGCGGGTGATACCCCAATGGTTAAAGAAATTTATTTTCCTGGTCCTCATTCGCTGCTTCCGTCGGCGTGGAACACTGGATGTTGACGATTTTCTTACTCTAGTTTGGCTTGAAGCTCAGTTAATAAATAAATCTACAGATTTATTACTAATGATTGCAGTATATGATGCTACTGCGTGCTGTTTACCAGCGTAGAGTAAGTTGATGTTCTTTGTCGGTGAATAATTCTCCACCACGTCGAACCATCTCATTTCGCTCACTTCCATGATATCGCATATTTTCTCTTCCTATTGAACGCATTTCCTTTTTTGAAGACAGTTTTCGAGAGACGTCCTCAAGTTCCAGAAATTAATTGCAGTCCGTGTTCGATACCCAAATGTCGTCAACAAAGTATCAGTCCGTACCCGTAACAGTTGGGTTGCTCTTGATATTCGCTGGGCCTCAGACCAACCTAAACATATCCTGTTATGTAGCGCAAGGAACTCACTATTTGTTCTCCCAATATGGCGCTACAAGGAGACATAAAGAAGAGCTTACTATGTACGGCCGTTAGATGCATTCTTTCCACTTTTTAGTCGGCAAACTTTTATTGGGAGATACTACTTCCACATCGTCCGGACAGACAGGCAGTTTTTAAAGTGAGTTCCGCATGAATAATGTAAAAAGCCGAGTGTTCTTCCATTCATATTTCTGCTCTTAGTGTACACAAAGTAAAGAATAAATCGAGTACTAAACTAAATAACGTTCACCTTCTACCTCAACCAATTTAATTCATTCTGCTTATATTTCTTATCGCCCTCTATGGGTGTTTACCATTGAAAATGGAATGTATTAACATAAAAAAAGATTTGTCAGAAGTGGGATTCGAACCCACGCCCTCAGAGAGGACCAGAACGCTCAGCACCTATGCTCGGATAGGTAAGATTTCTCTTGAGTCTGGCGCCTTAGACCGCTCGGCCATCCTGACACCTGTGAATTCATAGTCATTTTTACTACAAAAGCCAGATGAACGACAAAATAGATGTAATGCAAAGTGCGATGTAAATCAAAAATAAATGCTCGGACACAAATAGGAAGCAATAAAACCACAATTAGTCATTTTTCCTTTCGCATTTATTTTCTTATTTGCATTTAAACACACCTAGGTGCGTCACAACAACATTTTTGCTAGAAAAAGAGGAGAAAAAAAAGACTTCCCCATGGGGAATGGCACACACAATTACACATTTAAATATTTTCTATAATCAAATTCGATTTGAATACGGTGTCGTCTTCTTCGAGCGCTGTAAGTATAGTCGCTTCAAAGCTCTGGTGGATCACTGAGAAATCCATGATATTGCGGGGCTCTGATTCCATCCAAAAACGATCAAACTCGAAGAACAGGTAGCAGTAGAACTTGTGAAAGTGTTGCACTGTAGCAGCAGATTTGGTCACATTAAAAAATTGTGTCTTTGCGCTGCCCGACTTAAGCATTCGATACGCCATCGACGTGAGATTAATGCCAACTATAGCGAACGTGTATCCAAATCTTGGATGCATCGAGTGCAAGAGCACATGACGCGCCGCATCGTTGTACTCTTTGGCGAAGTACAGGAGATTCTCTAGGCCGAGCATACCCATTCCACGAAAATCGGTTTTGGGATCGTCACCCTGAAAAGGAAAAAGAAAAACAGTGTTAGTAAATGGGAATGTCTTTACTCGACAAGCATTTACCTGAAAGCCGATATCCTGCCACTGTTTGGTAATCCTCCCCTTCAATGGTTCCTCAGGCATCAACTCATTCCATAATTCCAAAAGTTTCATCTCATGATCTAAATTCTCTGCGTCGTACTGTTCTGATCGTAGTCGTTCTACAGTAATCATCAATCGTTTGTATCCCCATATCTGCGTCGCACTTTGTCCGAACAATCCGGGGAAGTCCGGATGACAACGTGGCTTAATGCCCTTCTCACGCATCACAATTGCCACGGCTCGCGACGATAAATTCGCAAACTCCTCGTCATTGCAATACTCCACCTGCTGGTTGAGCTCCTTTATAAGATCCTGTATTCGAGTATTCCGAGATAGTGCCAGGGACCGTTCAACCTGCTTCGAACGACTGGCACCGACTCTAGCACCATAGCAGATCCGCTGCAGCTCACAGAGCCGAGTAAACGTGTGTAAAAACCACTTGATGAAAGGCCGCAGGTAAAAGTACAAAATCGGCAGTAGCTTACTTAGTATGAGCATTTTCAGAAGGATGTCTTCCTGAAGTAGCAATTAGTATATTCTATCGTAAAATAATCGAATTGTTTATTCGGTTAAACTCCATGGAAACGATGATGGTCCCGTGTCGAGTTGATTGTGTAATTGGAGAGAATTTCGTGTAATTCGCTTAGGCAAGCATTTTGTTTAGGTTTTGATGAGATCACAAATTGCGAGCGAAAGCAATTTAAGTATTTTTTTGTTTGCTAATTGGCATAGAAAAGTGGAAAAAGCGTGGAAAGATTGTAAAACTATCAAATTGCACGAAAACAAAAATTTCGAATCGCGAAAACGCTTTTGACAAGTAAACAAAATTGAGCAGTGTCATGTGTGGAGGTTTTTTTACTTGTTTTGTTTTTCTTCTGGGCATGCGTCATCGAGAGGGGTGTGTTCGCAGATTAACGAAATTATTCACAATAGTGCGGTTTTAGAAAAATGTTTGCCAGTTATGGAATTAAGAAAAAATTGAACAACTAGAAAGCGTAAGGGATTTAATAGGGGAGGAAAGAAATGGAAACACATGCGCAGAATTCTGAATGCAACGAATTTAGAACATGAATGAACAGTGCCATGTATTTGCTGCATGCAGTGCAGCTCGACATCATATCTCGATTTCTAAAATCGCTGCAGAGTGCAACGCTAACACACCACAAAAGAAATTAAATCTCTATTTCAATCGGCTTTTGACCCTGGACCACATATCTGTTGGGTCAAGTATTTGTATTTGTAATCGGCTTTTGATATTTGATGTTTATGTTCATTTTCCAATTTTAATATGAAAGAGCTATTAATAGATTTCTTTATAATAAAATTCTATTCGATTTGATTTTTTCGATTTTCATTTAAAAAGATGCGCTACATGCCGAAAAAAGGTTGTACATATATTTTAAGTACTCTGCAGCAATTGGTCTGTAATTTTGTGTCAAAATGCATGCAAACGTAATATTACGCAAACATTAGTAAAGCGTTCGCGTACTTATAGACTTACCCAGTTCATACCAAATCGAAGTAAAAGTAAATTTAGGTAAAACTTAAAAGTTTAGGTGTTCAATTAATAGAAAAAGACATAGCCTGCTGTTATGTAATGAAAAGCTACCTACCCAGCTGATCTTGACCTAGTTCAAAAAGCACATCTAATTCTATGGCACATATTTTGATTGCCGAATTTACCCATCGCCAAGTGAAGACGTTATGAGAAGAAAAGAAAACGAAGATATGTGAGGATCAACACCGAAAAATTATTTTCTTTAATTATAGTTAAATAGTTATAGAAGAGAATTAAGGTGCTACAGAATGGGTTAGGAATAATGAAATATTTTTCGCAAAAATGATTCGCAGAATGAAGTAGCAGGAAACAAGTGCGACAGCAGAGCTATCTATCGAATGACTAACGGACTTTTAAGTGGCCAAAACTCTAGGGGACATCTTTTAAAGAGTTTAGATGGTTTATTGCTGTTCTCCGATAAAGACCATCTCAATAAATGATGTGAAATTTGGGTCGGTTTTAAGCTAACACCCCGAACTGTAGCGCCACCTAAGTAAGTAAGTAAAATGATCATTTGATAATAAGGTTTTATATTGCACTGGACAGCCAGGAGTTTTCCTAACGTGACTAAGACTGGAATTTTCAAGTAGGGAGCCTGTCTTAATCTTTTTGGCAGCCGGAGCTACTCTGATTTTACCATCTTTGCTTCACCTAATTCAGCGCCTCCTGGAGAGCATTCCCATTTTTCGGAACTGACAATCCAGCTGTTACAAATGATGGAGAGGTAAAAATCAGAAGCGGGGTACATAACCTGTAAAAAAAAAGCTTGCTTTCTCACTGTTCTGCATTGAATTTGAGAGTTAGTAGTGACGTTTGCCCACTTTATCGATATTCAGGTATTACTCAGCTATTTCGCGTACAGTTTTTCTAAGCTTAAGTATTAATACGTACTGTTCTTTCTTTTTTTTGGAATCGTACAATGAAAAGGTTCTCTGTGCATAAGACATAGAGAAAAGTCTACAAAAAAATAAGTGTGAGTAACTACTGGTGGTTTGTTTCCGAGGTGCGCGATTCGATCGATAAATAGTCAGAGCGACTGCTTAAGGCTTGTGTAAATGACAATAGCGGCGATAATAAATAATTTTTCCCACAAATTTTTTCTTAATAATCAATAAAAGTTTTAAGGAAAAAAGTTCCAAAAAATATTTGTTCGTTTTTATTTGGTCATCAATAGTCTGTACGTATTTATTATGGTCCAATTCAAAAATGCAGTGCTGCAGCAGTGGTAGTCGAGTTCAAAAATACAACAACTTGGCACTACTGCTCAAGTCAAAAGTTAATTTTTGCATTTTAAACCAATCGAAAATGAATACTAAGCTCTCTGCGCAGCAATAACTTTTTTTTTTGCAAAATAAATATTCAGCAATGCAATATGAAATGAGTTTATAGTTCTGGGAAATGAGACATGTGATTTTAATAATAGAGCAACAATTCGTTACACAAATTGATAACAAATAAATGTACAAGAGTTCACTCTGGAATAACCAGAGAGTATATCGTCGGGGTATTCCGCAACTGTACCGATATAGTTTAAGACTTGGAATGTTTCATTTCATTTTCAATGCAATTTTTATTGGGTAATTCAGTATTTCTTACATGCTAGACAAAAACGCTTAAAACTAGCTTAACTAACTTACTATGTAATGTAACTCTAACTTACTGACCCTATGCGGGTGCTCTAAGCTAAACCTAACGCTTAAAACTATGTCTTTCGCCGTTTACGAACTAGACTTATTTATTAACTGCTTGGAATGTTTCATTTCCTGAACTATTCAATTAGCTGAAAAGTAATTTCGGTTTGATTTAAATCGAACAGAAACAGGAAGTACTAGAGTCCACAAAAGTAGGAATTGCATGGTACTCTATGCTATCGTCAATTAGTCACAAATCGAAATTAGTTAAGGCACATACCTGAATTTGCATACATATGTATATCTACATGTAATCGTATTTACATAAGTTAGTGCTAACAAAAGTGCCTAAGAGTCTCTGCGTCTGGAAGTTTGTAAGCTTGACAAGCTACAGTAAGAAAAGTGGTCAGTGTTGCAAGAAATAAATACCAACTGTCCCGATTGTAAACATTCTCAAGCCAACGAATTACTTTAATTTCTATGTTCTTTTCAAACATATCCACATCACGCATAGCTGAACCTCACTACTATATCATAATCGCCACTATAGCACAGTATCTAACAATTTTATGTAAATTTATTCAAGTTATTGCAATTTTAAGTACGTATGCAATTGACAAGAACCTGTGTCTCATTTTGAGAACTGTTAGTAGGGTTCGTGCCTTTCCTGACAATATTCAGATTGCACGCACCAAGTGCAGGCAATTTTCTAAACAAATGTATTATTAATCACTTCTCACTGATTGAGCTCTTCAGCTTGCATATATGATAAGAGCTTGTCAAGAATGCAACTGCACTTACAAACGTATCTCAATCGATTCAAATTGACAGAACACACAATCCAATTACATCATTTAATTATTATCATTTAATTTTACAGATAATGTAGCTATCCGTTGTGTATATAAACAGATACATTAACTTGGAATGAGTTTTAGTACGATTATGAATTTAACCGCGATTGGTAGCAGAAATAAACCGGTCGTGTACAAAAGTCGATTGTTTAGTTCTCAGATCGTTTACCTCTGAAATCGTGATAAGCTTTACTGATTGTGTTAATTATGTCTAATAAGCCAAGAGTTTGGGGCACCATATGCGATGGTAGGTTGTTTATAAATTAAAGTTCAAGTTAACATGTGCTTTCTGTTTTTGCTCGTATCTATCTTTAAGAGATATGAAGAGCTAATCGAGAAACATTTTGTGATTTTTTTTTATTCCATCTTTGGATCCCGATTCATGTGAACGTGTGCGTTAAAGGTGAATTTGAGATCATAAGCTTGGAGGATGCTGATCTTGAGGAGGCATTAGATGTGAGTATGAAATCTATATTTGCAAGAGTTTTATTGTATGAATTACCAACCTATGTATATATGTATCTGTACCGGCTTTTTAGCCCTACATTCTTGAGATACATAACGTATTGAGAATTTGTGCTCGAAATTCATACCAGTTGATTTGGAGCGCATTTTTTGCGGAGGATCTACCTACACGGTAGATAGATTATTTAGTTTGTTTGTGCGTGGTTCTATTTCAACAATTCTAAGACCAAAATGTTACCCATGCAAACTAGATCCGGTAAGAAATAACATAGGCGTATAATCGACTGTGGAATGCTGCCAAATTACTGTTACGAAATATATAAAGAGAGATGCGAAAAGAGCAGTATCACCCGCGAACATGGCTAATTAGGTGTTAATAGAAGGCATATAAAAGACAACTAAATTGAACAGGTTTGGACCCAATACTGAACCTTGAGGTATACCACGGAGGACACTATGGGTAATAGATTTTGTGTTCCCAAGATGAATTGCAAACTTTCAGTCTTTTAAAAGCTCTTTACATTCTGATAATTGGAATTGGAAAGGCTACTTTCATAAGTTTAAAGATCAGCGCATCATGCGGTGTCAAAAGCCTTTTCGACATCTAGGAGGACCAATCCAGTCGGTTCTTTAAATTTAAGTTTATCCATAACATGATTTTTAGTCCTTACAATTTGGTGTCAAGTTTCGTTTTAAGAAGTCGCATTAAACTAGTGAGTTAAAATTTGTACAACTTTTTGTTGGTAAAGTCGTGTTGTACAGATTTTGGCTCATTCAGTTTAATTCGCCATTTATTTGTCCACCTTTCTATTCGCCTGATATCTGTTTGCAGTATTTCTGTAGGCTTAGAGTTGTCATCACCTATTTCCAATTTATCATCAGCAAAAGTTGCAATTATGTAAATTGTTTTGCAGTGAAGGGAAGGCATTAGTGAACAGGGGGTAAAGCATTGGTCCCAGTACACTACCCTGTGGAACTCCTGTTTTATTCCGAAATATCTCACTTATATATGGTGATCTCAGGATATTTGCGTGTGGTACAGGCAGACATTTTTGAAGTGTGTGCATTTTCGAACGACTTTTTTGTCATGTCGCTGTACAAATCGATTGCCACATAACTTAGTCTTTCTTACAACCCCTTCACAGCTTAATGTCTACGGCATTCTATTGTCAAACGCTAGCTTGTAATTTTAAATTTAAGCCTAGAAGAACTTCAATTGCACTTCTCAACTTGAGTCGGAGAGTCAGGGTGTTTCCAGCGAGAGAAAGGAGAACAATTTTCATATTGGTTTGAAACTCGGGTGGTTCTTGTATCAATGTATATCTAGGGTTGTAATCTTAATTTTTTTGGGATAATTGCTTGGGATTGTTGTACTTTATTACTAGTATTTTGTGCATCCTTCATGCCATACTTTTTCACTAGCCTGAGCGATGTCTAAGAAGATTGTAGAGCAGATTTTTTTTTTCTTTTACAGTTTTTTCTATAACGTGAGATATGCGATGGACTTGATCAAATCCAAATTGGTGATTCGAAATAAGTTGTCTTTTTTCAATTAAGGATTCAGTTATTGCCGCAAGAGTTTTTGACGATCTTGGCCAATATGTTGGTTCATGTATAGTTCATGGCTTCGGAACTATAATAACTTCAGCCACCTTCCAAATTCGCGGTACATACTTACTTACTTAAGTGGCGCTATAGTTCAGGGTGAACATGGGCCTCAACCAGCAATCCTCTCCAGTTAGCCCGGTCCTTAGCTAACTGCCTCCAGTTGTGCACCCCAAGTTGGTTGAGGTCCCCTTCTACTTGTGCGCGCCACCATAGGCGAGGTCTTCCTCTAATGCGATGTCCCTCCAGCTATGATTCGAAGTTCATACTATAGCTTAAATGAAGCATTGATTGTGTTCTTTATGTTCAGAATAGCACTTAGGGATAAGTTTTTCAAAATTTCTCCAGTGACTAAATCAAAACCGGGAATTTATTTGAGTCAAAATTTGCTTATTTGACCTAGTATTGTTTGGATGGTTTCTGTCATGTCATTGCATTCAACTGGACTTATTTCTTTTTAAAATCTGCTACATTTGTTTGGAATATATTTTCTAGATGTTTCACAATTCTAGTTGCTTTTTGCAAACTATCCCTAGACCTGCTACCGTCCATGTTTCTTATTGGTGGGATTCGCAACATCGGTTTCCTTAAACTTTTCGTTGCTTTCCACCAAGAGTAGCCCGTATTTTTTTGGTTTGTAAGCCCTCTAAGGTACGTTTGGGTAAATTCGTTCTTGTCCGAGCTGAGAAGTAAGACGATTTAGCTTTGTTTTATATTGAAGAGTATGATTTACTCTATGGTTTACTGTAGCTCCAAAAGTATAAAATACAAAAAAACTTAAGGTTGGCAATGCTTGTTAACACGCAGACATCAATCTACAATTATTATTATGAATAGGCCTAATCATAAAACAATTTAAAAAAAAGTTTTCGGGTCGATAACCCTATCATATCACTTCTGACTCATTATCACTTGCATTTCTAGTTAGTAACTTAAGTGTTAATCTTTGAACAAATGAGTGATATAATTTATGGCCGGGCGAGATGGGGTTAGATTAAATTCTTATTTAAGAGATAGCTATTAAAATTGTGGTTTACAGCATCGTTTGAAGTTTGTTCGATTATTTCATGGAAAAAAACTGAACGATATGCGAGGGATTTCTACTTGAAGCTGATAGCCCCTCGCTGTTAGTGGTGTTATGTAATGTCTAAGTTCAGAGTTAAGTAAGGCTGCCAACTAAAATGGCCGACAAACTTAGACCAATGATATGTTCATTGTGATACCACTTGGATTTTGGGAACTAAAAATTTGCATTATTCGTAGTGGAGCTCCTAATTATGTACGTTAGGAACGTTTTAATGACCAGCATGTAGAGGCAGTGAGATAGGTAAAAGAAATCCGCTACCATGGCTTTCCTTACTCATTCCTGCATGGATTTGTGGCATTTCCAGCTTAATATCTAGTCCAAAATTAGATCCAAATATTTTGCTTCGTAGGAGAGGATTACACATATGCCTTAAAGGGACGGAAGATTGATGACTGGGTTTTCATATTTCCTGGAGAAGAGAGTTATGTGGGTGTTGACACCTAAACCACACACAGCTGCCCATCTAGATAGCTTATGAAAAGCGTTTTGTGAGGAGTTTTAAGGTATTAAAGTCCTTTCTCGAGATTTCTACTCCAATGCCATTTGCATAAGCGATTACCGCGTATCCCTCGCCCTCCAGGGATACAATGGCGTTAGATCCCAAAATCTTTGTGGCCATTTACAGGTTCCAATCTTGAAATCATTCTCTCACCAAACTTTGATTTTAAATAAATCGATAGATTGTTCGTAGTATGGCATAAGAGTGGGATGTGGACCAGATCTAGACGTCTCTTTAATACTAGTTGCCGCCAAGTTACGTTGCAATAAAATCATTGTTTCGTGCACGTTTGAAATGCTTTAAAGATTCTGTAGGTACAATATGAGCTGATTTTACTAAAATGAAAATATTTTCGAACGCTTATTCACAGCAGTAATTACGATTTAATCTACATAGATACATATGTACATATGTACGTGCTGTACGACTTGTATATTTTCGAACATTTCGTGAGGCTATGTAAATTTGTAAACATGGCGAAGATAACAGAAATACTATACAACAATACGGTGCTCATTGGGCGCATACAACTTCTGCTAACCTACCCCACAATTCTCCTTCGTTATCAGTACCACTTTGTACACATTTAAAAGCTGTGATAAGCATCCTTTGTTGTTATACAAACCATGCAATCAACACTAATATTTGGTAAAATACATTATTTTCTGTATGCTGTCGTGAGATTATATTAAAAGTTGGGTGAAACCAGCTTTAAGGGCGTCGGTGGTGTAATGGTTAGCATAGTTGCCTTCCAAGCAGTTGATCCGGGTTCGATTCCCGGCCGACGCACACTTTTTTTATTTCTTTTTATTGAAATTGTTTAATGGTAGGTTAGAGTAGTTAGACACCGGATCTCTCACTTTAATCAACGATCTTGGAAATATCCATGTCTTCTCGCTAAAATTATTAGAGTTCCGGATGAAATGCCACATCGACGAAGTAAAGCTCCACCAGAAAAAGTTTCCTTCTGGGCAAATGCGGCATCACAGGATGTGGAGAATATTGGTCTCTTCCTGTTGTTGAAAAAGCCAGCTCCTAAATGCAGTTTCCTACGAGCGGAGGGAGCTTCGCATGTACAAATAAAATGTAGTATGGTTTCTCCTCTTTTTCAGCCATGCAGCTTCTGCGGATGCCGTTTGCGAGGAGGCTCAGACTTGTGACGATGTTTGAAATGAGCAACCTTTTCAGTCTAATAAGACAGTTGAGGCGATTCTAATCCAGCTTAGGCCAGCCAGATCTGTATAGTGATGAGTCCATCTGTCCATCTGCGATTGGTTAAGTTAATAGTGTTGCGCTCAAAAAGTAGCAATTTAACTGAGATTCGCCTTGTCCGGTAAAATCGATGGGGTTATGCCCTGTCTGAGGAACTCGTCGGCCATGTTATTCCCTACAATGTTTCAGTGGCCCCGAAATGAGGTAGGCATTCAATTACTTAACCATCCTGTTAAGAGGCAGATGACAATTTAGGGCAGATCTTGAGTTTTAGGTGACGGACTACCTACTTACTTACTCTCAACTCCTAGATGGTTGCTGTCTGAGAAACGGCAGCGTTCCATCCTCTCCGATCCAGGGATCACAGCCTTCAGTTTTCCAGACCAAGCGCTGTGGCACCCGCAATAGCTTGGTCCATAAAACTGAGGTTCGGTGACTGATTCCAGAGATTTAATCGCGGCTTGGCTGTCAGTACAAATGGTGATATCCCGCTTAGATATCAGATTGTACTTTATCCATAGCAGGGCTTCATATATTGTCATGATCTCCACCTGGAAGACGCTTAGGGGGCGAAAGGAGATTTATAAGTTGTGATCTTAGGAGAAGGCTCTCCCACTGATTCTGTTTTAGATCCATCTGTATAGAAACACATGGATTCTTTTTGTAACTATCTTGCCAGTCTAGTCTGGAGGGTGGTCGGGTTTCAGAGCGTTAGTCAAGCAGAAGTTGTGAGATCGTTGAGCGTCCAGTACGTAGACTAGACCACTGAGGTATGGCCCTCATGCGAGTGGCTGCATAAGCTGCCACCTGTTTATTAATATCTAAGGATGGCAGGTGGAACAGTATTTGTAGAGCAGCTGTTGGGGTGGTTCTTGGAGCTCCACTGATCCATGTTAGCTGACTTTGCATCCGGCCCAAATGGTAGCGATGAACACACTTCTACAAGCATAGTCCTGTATATAATTCGGAGCCATCCCATCTCCTCCTATTGCTGTCCTACAGCAGAACCGAGCTATAGTGGCTTCCTTAATGCGTCCCAGGATGTTGGGTTTCCAGCTGTTTTTCTTCTCAAGGATGATGCCCAAACTTTGCAACTTTGGTAGATTCTGGTAAATTCAGAGTGACTATGACTACGTTTATATTCGATGTTACCAAAATTGTCAATAACTTATGCCTTTTCCTTAGCTACCTCTTTCCATATTACTCCCTCCTGCTAAGCTTGATTTAACACTTTTATCCATCTAACTATGTATGGCCAATTGGTTCTAGTTTTTGAAAAAAGTTCTATGTCTAAGAAATTAAGAGACTTTTTAATTTTTCTGTGGTTTTCCTTACAGATCCTCGACTCCTTTTTCCTCAATGAATGTGTGTGCATTGGTACCGAAATAAATCTCCCAGAAAACGCCCAAGCTCGTCGGGAACTTCGTGAGCTTTGCCGAATCGTAAGCGAGGATCATGTCTCATTGGTTGCAAGACATGTTCCAACGAATAAACTTGCTGGTGTTTCATTCAACAAGATTCAGGTAACATTCGTCAGGTTTTCCTCATTTCAAATTGTTAACCATTTTTTCATTCTCTTTTAGTACATTGACGATACCATTGAAGTGCCTTTCTTTGTGGAATTCCGTGACAAGCAGTGTAAATCGCCCAACGCCATCAGTTTAATGACCTACATGATCGATATGGACAAGGAGGTGGATCCATTTGAAATCTACAACATCGATTGCCTCTTGGAGTTGATGTTTTTAGCCACTCTACCAGAGTTCGGAAGAAAAGGTCTGGGCAGTGCCCTTGGAAAATATACAATAGAACTAGCCAGAGAGCTCACCCAAGGTATTGGTGTTGAGAAAATCCATAAAAGTCTACGCGATAAAAGACCAAAGGCTGTTACTGCCTTATTTACGTCAAATTTTTCGCAAAAAGTTGGCAGAGCAAATAATTTTAAGGTTATAAGCCGTGTGCCGCACAGTCGATTCTCTTTTAATGGAAAGCCCTACAGTGAACGCATCGGGCCAATGCATTCTGGCAGCGAACAAGTTGCTCTTTTGTTGTAAACTGAGCAATAACTTAAATTATGTAAAATGATAGCAAATGTTATGTTATGTTATAATACACAGTGCCAGTTGCATGTCTGTAGTAAATAATATGCAATCTTGCGAATTTTTCTCCTGCACATGACTTTGAAAATAAAATAGAATTGTTGCGCCCATAAAACCATTTAATGTTGGCATGTTTATGGTGGAAGTAATTGAAGAAATTAAGTAATTGCGAATCGTTTTGTTTAACAACGCAGCTCGGTATTTTCCCCATTTTGAGGGGTTAACACAAATTGCTAGTTAATTGCGTGAAAGTTTCCCATTTGCCTAGAAACGTTGGATTTTATTATCATTTACTCGTATATAATCCCGCAGATGCAATTTCGTCACTTCTCTGGCTCTACTAGTAAAAGTGGCGAAGCTTGTAAGCTTAGTAGGAAAGACCGTCGACAGTAAACACACAGGAGATCAACAGCATACACGTGTAAAAGGTGATCAAATTCGAGCTTCTCATGTTGGCAGCACTGTAAATCAAGCATCTGTCAATAAGCAACTGATTTCAAAGTGTCAAATATTAGATTGTTTAGTTGACAATTCTGTACGATCTGTGTATAGAAATTTATCGGAAGAATTTGTTTAATTTAATCGTCTTACTGAGCGAGCAATTCGCTGCGTAGTGAAAAGTTTGACGCATTGCAGATAGAGTAAGGTGTGGCCGAAGTGTCGGAATTGCGGATTCGTCGGCGTTCACAGCTTTTGGGATTGTCTTATGACTCACTTTGACTTAGTAATTGCATAAGGAGTTGCATGGAGTTTCTCCATGGAGAGCTCTAAGAGGAGAGGGATTTCTGTACTCCTCTTCGTGTATATCTATCGAAATAAATTCGGAGAGGAAAACTAGTATGCTAAAGCTTACTACATTGTAGCAAATATCGATTGTACTATGACAAAATATTTCAGTTTTCACATCTATTTCTAGGTTGATTTAGGTAAAGGTAAGAGTTTCGAGTCCTGACATTTTTTTAACAGCATTTAAAACTATTGATTGTTGAGAATCTCCTTGCAGACAAAGTCGGAAATTAGAGCCCTAAGGTGGTTTAATCTGTATTCAAAGTAAAACTGCTCTAAGTTTCTCCAAAAGTTTAAAAAAATATAACTAAAAACACAACTGTCGAGTACAAGTGTCACATGTCAGAGAAGAAAATGACAAGAGCGTTGTATGATTTGTCTAAGGGTGCGGTTTCCATTTACGTTGTTGAAATTGAAGTAAAATAAGATTTCATTTGTAAGATCGTACTAAAATTTTAAAGAGAAGTACATGCAGATTAAAATTGCGGGAAATTACGACTTGGAACTGCGCTGCTGTTCAGAACTGACATCAAAGACCTGACAGCAATAAAAGTAACAACGTCTAATGCTAGGTTTCCACTTGTCGTTTTGAAATTGACGAAAGACGTATTTTTAGGTCAATTAAAAAACTGGCAAGTGGAAATTATGAAAAACTGCTTGTCATTGAATTGACTTACAGCGCTTGTATGACAAGGAATTTACATGACAAGTGGAAATAGCTAAGTTGTCAAACTAAATGTCCCTTTGTCTTTAATTGACAGTGAAAATTAATTGGTATCATTTTAAATTGTTTGTCAATCAAAAGACACATTTTGTGATACAAGGTAAAATGTATTTATCTTTTCTCTAACCGGAAAAATTAAATAAATAAATAATTTCCATTTGTAAAATAGAAAAATGAATATTCTATCGACATCAAAAGAAAATGTTTCGGCAGAATCCACGCCTTGTGTACAGTGTACAGAACCTGCAGAAAATGTTTTTTGCTTTAAGGAACTCGTCTTTTAATGTATCATTTTTGTATAATTGAATGACATGTGGAAACCCACCTTAAGATGTTAGCTTACGAACTTAACGGGTCCCCGACCAGTCAAGAGTTGGTGCCTGAGAAGCGGTAGCCCTCCATCGTTGCTAATCTCAGATAGGTTGCTTCCAATTAACTAGACCAAGTTCTATGGCATGTGCGATAGCTTAATCCCTCAAGCAGGCGTTCAGTTTTTTGGTCGTCTCGAACATAGGGACTGGGATTTGAAGAACCCCTTGACTGGAGCGTTTTTGTCCATGCGCTCGATATGGCCGAGCCAATGTTGTCAACATATCTACGCCTATTGGACTACATCCACATCTTTGTACAGCTCATAGAGTTTGTGGCTATATATATACATATTCTCATCCATTCGAAATTTTTACCCGAAAGTGCCCAATATCTGCTCTATTATCCAGCACTCGCCGGAGTACAGCAGAACTGGCAGGGTTAGCGCTCTATGGATCCTACATTTTGTCATCCCAGCAAGTAGTTTCGAGCGTCTTTGTTTTGCCCAACCGAAGTACTACTGGTCTCCGAGGGTCAAAGGTCCTCTAAAGTGTCACTTCTGATGATGATGCTGACACCGATGAACTCCTTAACTATTCCGCCGTTGAAGCTATCAAGAGAAACGTTGTCCCGGATGGGTGACAGATGGTCTTTTTTTTTGTTGATATACTTGGTTGTGTCCTTGGTCCCTTCAAGACGTTTCCATTCTAACTAAGTTATGGGAGTTCTACTCCAAAATTGTATCAGCGGAAATGAAGAGGTGGACTAATTGAAGCCTTGAGGCAAAGTTCCTTATTCGCTTTGTTATTGAGAGCGCACCAGTAACAGACAGCTGTGTTCTGTCGTCGGCGTACGCTAGTAGTAATACAAATTTTTGATAGATTGTGCCTTGGGTGTAGGCTTGTGAGTTTCGCACAATTCTTTCAAGTATGATATTTAAGAAGTCATATGTCAGCGCATCACCTTATCTAAGTCCTTTTTTGACATCGAAGGTCTCGGTCAAGTCATTAGCGACCTTGATGAAGCAGCGAGTATTCTCCATCGTCATCCTGCACAGATGAACGAGTTTGGCAGGGATGCTCTGTACAGCTCATATGCAGCCTAAAAATCAATAAAAAGATGGTGGGTATCGATTCCGACCTCTTGGGTTTTATCAAGGATCTGCCGAAAGGTGAAATTTGAATCGACTGTGGACTTTCCTGGCCTGAAACCACACTGAATCAGGTTGTTGACGAAGGGTTTCAGGCGTTTACACGAAATGGCAGATAAAATCTTGAGCAGGCTGATATGTATTTCGGTCATTGGCGCAGTTAAGAGGGTTTTCTTTTTTTTGGATCTGACAGACAATACTAAGATTCTATTCTTCAGGCACTCGTCTGACCAAATATTGGAAATAAGTTGGTGTACGCTCTTTATCAAGTCATCTGCAGCTAATTTGAACAGCTCGGCCCGAGACAATCAGGTCCAGCATTTCAGGGATTTCAGGTGCAGAAAATCACCGAGCGGCTAGTTTGATATGTAGTTATCCCTATGGTCTTCGGCAATCATAGAACTAAATTTAGGAAGGCAACCCAAAAAATATTTAAATGGTATAGTGTAATACCTATTTACTAATTATTTTGACGGTCAACTGCATTAGTCAGAAAATTTACTCAGTGCAGTAATAAAATCTAAAAAAAATGCACTCAACTATCGTCAAAGCAAAATGAACACTAGTTTGAGCACGTGCGATCGACTATACTTCATGGAATAAACTTACTTTATACATATGTAGACCACATAAACTACTAAATAAAAATATTTGCTTTAAATCTTCCAGATTTCTCAGAAGCTTCCAAATAAAAGAAAATTCAAAATTATTAATTTCCTCTAAAAGTCTATTTTGAAAATGCTTCCTTCTCTCTAAATGTTGATGAAATTTCCCCCCAAAAAACTCTCCAATGAAAACGGTAAAGACCCCCTAAGCGTGCGTTATTAAATCACTAAATCGCTTTCAAGTTCAATATCAATGACTATAAATAAAAATAGCATTAATCAAATTCAATTGTTTATAAGAACGGCAGCGTGTTGCGAAGGAGCGTGTGAATATCAACCGCCCTTTTTTTAGAACAGTGCTCAGGGGAGGGTGGGAAATTTTTTTGGCAACTTTCAAAGAATACGAGTACTTTCAAAATTTCGACAAGTTACCAAAATTGGTATAATTGGTATACTGTAGCCGAACAGGTGGTTTAGAGATAAAAATTCGTTTGGTATTTAAGCTTTTTTTAGGAGGTGTGTTATCTGTGTCAAGTGAGAGATATCGCAAAAAAATTGTCCCAAGGGAAGATCTACTCGTAAGTCTTTGTTCGCGAACACTATTATCAGTTCTCTTTGAGATACATACAGACACACATACATACATGCTGATTACATTTCTTCATATCAATCAATTTATTAATTTAGCTACACACATAGGGTTGTCTTTATACACACAAACCACTCGCAATCAAAAAGCATATTTTCATATTAACAAACAAAAAAAAAAGATTTTTTTTTGTATTCTATTAGTTTATGCCGATGACACAGTGTGAATAGAACGATCGGAGAAGATTGCTGTTCTAGTATCGAATGTGTCGTAGCGAAAAGCGATTTAGCAAAATAGTTGTTAAGGGTGTTTTCATCGAGGACGTTGTATCTTTAGTTGTTGGGTGGTGCAGTGATATAAATTTTTAATTAAAAGAGAATAAAATTCTGAGCTTATTTTATATCATGGCAGAGTCAAATGGTTGCAGTGAAAAAGTTCCAAAAATTATTTGTGATGGTAATACATAGATGGAGGTGTTTGTTTCCTTAAAATAATTTGTGGATATTTTGCAGGAGAGATCGAAATTATAAAATTAACTGAGGAGTACTATGAAGAAGCTGCAAATGTAAGTTCGACGGTTATTTACATAAATTTAATTCTGTCAAAGCTGAACTGAATATCGGTGTCAAATTTGAGTTAAGGGTACTTGTATGGCTTGATATACATATGTACATGTGCTAAGCAAGTGTATTTTTTCGGTTCTTGTGAAAAGTGCGCCATTTTAAAAGGAAATTGTACCTCGCTTCGAAACATAAGACGGTTGTTTATTGTTTCTACATGTGTTCAGCTGTACTGAAACGGCGGCGGTTGCCTTAGTAAAACAAATGTGTTTTGAATAAAGTATCATTTTCAGATATTTTTTAAGAATTACGACAGTTGATGAAGGAACAGGCAAAAGCTAAACTGTTTCAGGCGTCAGACGCTGGTTTTTTGTTCGCCTTTAGCCTTTACCAAGTCTATTGTCGGGCACTAATTAATAAGTGGTAAAATTCGGTAAATTGTCTTATTCCACGCAAGAGAAATCGAATTTAAAATATCCTGGGAGTGACCGAGGCTGCTTTAATACCTTTTTTGATAGCTTCTTTGTTTTATAGTCTAGGCTGGCAAGGTACATATATGAGTGTTCTGATTGATAGGCAGCTACACTGTCGAAAATTTAGACAGCAGGGAGTCCATTGTGCCGAATTTATTTAGTGAAATTTGTTCTCATGAATTCTCATTTTCCTGCTTGCTTCTTTAACGCCTACACAAAATGGAGCCGTCTTTTCACGAAGGCGAAGCCTTAAATTATATGTATAAGTTGTCAGGACTAAATAGTATAATACTCTTGTAAATATATGAGATTTTGAATTGAATGTGAAGCCATAATTTTGCAGGAGAAGAAGAATTTGTGCAAGATCAACAGGGTAGACTTTAGGGACAATTTCATCAAAACTCTGCCTAGCTTAGAACAAAACATAAAGCAGTCGATGGTGCTCAAAAAAAAACCTGCGGATCACTGGTGGAGCCCAGGACTGCATAAACTAGGAAAGTTCTTAATCGGTGTCTAAAACTAGTTTGTAGGAGGACTGGGTCTATTTAGATAATGCTAGAAGCTTATTCGAAAGTTGAAGAGTACTTTTTATAAGGATTAGTGTAATAAGATCTTAACCTTTGGTCACACGAGTAGGGGGTTCTCAGCTAAACCAGAATCACTCAAGGCTCGGGTTTGGCATACATTCCTGGACCTTGATAAAAATAACTACTTATTCGTCAAGAAAAGTTCTGTCTTGATTTCGGATGGTAGAATTTCGGATTTCGAAGAAGGACGAGAAAATTCCAATAAAATGGGAAGTAGGGCTTTCGTTCTGATGGCACAGTTGACTAGTTGCGTCTGAGTGTTCCCGTGGAGTTTTTTCTACTCCGACAAAAAATAAATTAACTCCAAGAATCTCTGACAATAAATCGATTTGAAATTATCCTGAAAATATTACCTGACCTCAACTTGCCACTTGTTTGACTCGCGTGCATAGGGCCTTCTCCAGCACACCTGGTTCTACTCCAGATACCCTGCTGTTCCCCAGTCGAATTGATATGCCCTTTGATGCAATGGCGGCGGAAATCCAATTGCGATACAACTACACAGTTGACTTTCCTCTGGCGTATCTTCATGGATGGCTCCAAAATTAGATGCTGGTGTCATCATGGAGAGCGAGAACCTAACTTTATTCTCCATTAGGTCATTATGCGTTTGTCTTCTAAGCGGAAATCTAGACAATCCTAACGATTTTATTCTAAAGAAAATGGATTGTGAAGGAACAGATGCATTCGCAGCGATAGCTAAGCTGTGCTCAAGAAACTGCTCAACCCTCTTACCAGAGGTGGCCACAGAGTAGTAGGTAGTGAGTTTGCTTGTGACCTGGCAGGTGTAATCTCAAGCCCTACTAGGCTTGAGCAAAAACAGCCGCCAAACACAACAGAGAAACGAATAAAATCTGAGTTTCTCCAACTACTACACCAAAAAAGGAGTTGCTCACTGGTAGTACAATTGACTGTATAGAGTCTGAGTGCGTTTACCACTTCAATAATAGTAACCCAAGATCTCTCTGAATCTGGTCGGAAAGCTATTGTTTTGCCTAGATGCCAGGTCACACTGGAATCCAGGGAAACAAGATTTCCTATGAACTTATAAGACAAGGCTCTTGAGGAAGTTTTCTCAAAGCATACGATCGTATATCCGCGACCAAGTGACTGCGAATGTCACTGCGCTTAATTTGACAAGTGGAAGTATCATGATCATTATTTTTTTTATCCTATTTCACAAGATAATTGAACATCACGTTATTCAAATTTGTAGGTACATACCTTGTAAAAAATGGCAGTAAAAAGATCAATAAATTGCTCGTAATAGTTTGGAACACGAATGGCAATTTAAGTTCTATACTTCATCACCAGATAAAGCCTGTAAATGAGTGACTATTTGTCATGTTTTCGTAGAGCAAAGTTAATTTTTATATTCAAACTATAAATGGCATCATAAATTCGTTTTTGTTAATGATTAATTCTTATTATTATTTATTTTCTGTTTGATTTTCTCAGTGACATTAATGGTGTATACACTTGTCATGGACTTGCATAATGTCGTGACAGATTGGTCAGACTTCCCCATGATTTGGAACTGAAAGTCGTTGTAAACTATGAACGTTACAATGAACTAACCGATTTTTTAGAAAGAATTTTTTAGTCACAGTCTTTGTTAATGGTTAAGTTGCATCATCTTTTGGTAATGCCCGGTGTAATACGCATGAATTCGTATCGAATTGTCTTGGAGACGGTGAGCTAATGATATTTTGTTTCTCTTTTTTCAATGTAATGCGGAAGAAGTTTCATGATTAGCGATGAATGATTCCGATACAACGCTAGGTAGCAGCTACACTATTGCAGTAGCAGAAATACAAAGATGGAATTATTCTTCGAATCTCATGATCTTTGCTTCAAATTACAGTTTCCTGAATGCAAGTTAACAAAACACGAGGCATTACACTCGAGTATTTTACGATTAATAATATTGGGCTTTCCTTTGGGAGGAAACAGATGGGGATGGCGACTGAATCAATCTGACCTATTGCTATGTTGCAGATAACTATGAATTTCTTTCCAATGCTTGGAGGTGTAGAAACGTATGTTGTAGTGCAAGCTAAACCAGATTTAGATTTAGAATGTCTATGTTAGACAGATCACTTAGATCTTCGAAGAAGTATTTGCCTAGTAGTCTCTTTCTCAGATGTTTAGGCCAATAGACCTCAAACAATTTTTGAGTTTAGGGCGGAGATCCATCATGTTATCACCATTATCGAGCCACGAATATGCAACGATGTCAGTGAAATTTACATCAAAAGTTTGACAGTAGAGTTGTGGGCAGCAGTTGTCTGTTTTTGTGGGCGACAACTATTATCTGCCAGACAGACACCTTTATTTACCACTGTTTCTATCTACATATGTCTTAAAGAGCTTATATAATCCTGAGTCTATGAAAAACCCAATCACCAATGGAGGTCTCACCACAGAAGAAGATGAAGGCAATACCAATTCTGGTTCATGTCCTAAGAAGTCTGCCTCTGTGTCTTCATTGACAAGTTCTTCGGAGATCTTAGTTCCCGAAATTCCTGATAAAACCCAATGACTTAAGCCTTCTTCGGCTGTACCGCTGTAATTTCTCCCTCGATCCTCCTGATGTCATCATCGAAAAAATCATCAGGCGGCATGACAATTTTTCCTAGAGTTATGACTTTCTGGCGGTGTTCTCAATTAAATTGACATAGAGTTGTCGAAATTGGTCGGGCGATATTTATTTATTCAATATTAACTGCATTCATCAGCACCTATAGGAAAAGAAATCTGTCTCGCTTGTCTTAAATTCAAATAAGCTCAGCAACTGATCACACATATCTTCGTTACTCCAGCTGCGAGCTGCAAAATTGGATTAGATTTAAGGGTGGTCTGTTCATTTGCTGTCAGTTTAAGCTCGTTAAAGAGAGAAATCGATGGGGTTCGACTGTTCGATGTTATATAATTGAAACCTGGTTTCTGCACTTTAGCGTCCCAAATCATGACATCGGTGACCCTATTTCAGCATTTAATCAGCACTAATATATTAATTATTGTCCTCGTTGAATGTCCGTAGCTCTAATTGGCTGCAATATTCCATTTAGCTGCCTCTTACTCTTACGTCTGTATAATTTGCCTTAAAGGGGAACATAACCATATAAAAGATCAAGTTTAAGAATCTCTCTTTCGGTCTGAATTATGTATTTCTACAACATATATGCGGTCCTTCAGCATATTGTAGACCCTTGATGATCCACTATTTATTAATGAAATAATTTGGTCATTTGGCATCACTGCTTTACCGCACAGATTACAATTCCTATCTTTTTATTTTTTTTTTTCAGATTTACATGACATATTTCGTGAAAAACGAAAATGTCTGCATCGCCACCAATCTTCGAGAAAACAAAATCGCTGTTCAAGAAATTGAAATTCTATTTCGTGAGATCCTGAAAGATGGCATTTCTTTTGCAGCTAAACACCTTAAGAGTAATCGATTAGCTGGCCTTTGCATTAACAAGATATACGTAAGAACTTCTATTCGTTATACAAAAAAAACTTTTACCTAACGGTCAGTTAATTTCATTTTTATTTTAGGAACCCAAATCGAATACCAACCTTGACGAAATTTTCAAAACATTCCAATCCCCTGAAATGATCTACATTGGCGGCTATCTGGATCGCATGGAGAACACCTATAATGTCTATGAAAACCTAAACATTGATTGCCTAATGGAAGTGGTTTTCCTATCGACAAGACCGGAATTCGAGCGAAAGGGTATTGCTAGGTCCTTGACGTTGTATTCGATAGAATTTGCAAGAAATCTTGGAAATGGCGTGTTAAATGACGAGACGTTCCCAAAACATATTCAGGGTAAAAGACCAAAAGCTGTGACGTCAGTATTTACAACAAAATTTACGCAAATAATTGGTGAAAAGCTGGGTTTTGAAACAGTCGTACGAATACCATACACGGAACTCGTGTACAATGGATACACATTTGCTGATAAATTGGATCCCATCCATGAGTATTCTACTTTTGCAGTCAAAAAGTTATAACGTTGCTTGGTAAAATGCCAGTGCTATTAGTAAAATTTTAAGCTTATGTTATGAATGTTAACGTGGTTATTGAATAAATTTAAGGGTTTTTGAAGGTAAAGCTTATCAGTCTTTAAGAATGCAGCCCTAAAAATCAGGCAGTCAAATATCTGGTTTGTTGGTTTGGGGAGGTGAGGATATCCTAACCACGTTTGGGCCCGTTGTGTTACCCTCTAGAGATACTGTGTGGTAGAGAAAGGTAGAATGGAGGGGTGAAAGAGAAGAGCGGCTTAATATGGAGTGTTGAGTGGAGTTCACTGTTTCAAGAAACATCCCGTACTTCTAAACACTATAGAAACACTCCATAAAATAGGAATGGCCTGACGATGCAAGTGTAAATCAAGTAGACTTGCTTCCGTTTTAAATCCCAAGCCCTACATCATATCCAATACGCGGTTCTGGCTTTCGTGATTCTGTTTTCATGATTTCATGTTAACTTGATAAAGTAATTTATTACCTTTTTTTTTTACTGTGTCTGGAGAGGGTTTCCAAAATACCCTTAAACTTAATAATGTTAAAGGCTCACTCTACATCCAGGAAAATGCCAAGGACTGCTTCTTTGTACTTGAGGGCATTCTTCGGTGAGAGCTAGACTTTCTTTTCGTGTAAGCGTGGTGGTCAATGTTCAGAGAGGAGGTCGGTAGGTTTGATCTGATGTGTTCATCACATCCAATCCTTTCCAAAAATTTACGAATCTTTATCCGAGTGCAAAAGAAAGGCAGACCACGATTATGTATTTTTTTTTTGAAAAAATTTTGAGCTTCATTTAAGGATAAGCCTTAGCCGGAAGAATAAACAGGAACAAGAAATGGTGATTAAAAATTTAAGTATTCTCGTAACAGCCTTTCTTGTGGTTGGAACAGGGAAAGAAAAATTCATCGTACTCAGGGGTGGGATTTACTTACTAACGAAGCGCCACTACAACTAATCCTCTGCGATCATGTGATTAAGAAATACAGTTTCGTCAACAATTTCAGCAAGAATTTGAGCACACAAAAACAAAGTTTAGTAGACAATCTGTCAGATATGCCATCAACAATCGCATCATAAAAATCGCTTACAGATGCATCGAAGGTAGCTGAGGGAATTGTTATTCAGGACAAGAACCAAACAGTCGTAACCAATGGGTAAACTTTCCAGTATCTTCCAAGCGTACATTCATGCGACTGGAAGATAAAACTTCCGGTAAAGAAACGTCTAAACGTCCACCAAAAACAGGACCAAGTTATGAGGGTATGCTCATGGCGATAAGAAAATTAGGTTTCCTAAGGAACCGAGTTCCAGATAAAATTAATGTTCTAGCTACTGAAGATCACAGAAAGAGATAAAACGAACAACTTGTAAGGGATTTGCTTGTGGAATGTGCGTACTCTGAACACTTGCAGCAAATTAAACAGCGGAAGCCTTGGAGAGACAGTAAGTGGATACAACCGATTTTGAGGAAATCTATTGGGATGAACTGGGCTTCCAACTCCAGTTGTTTGGTAAAAGAAGCTTTCACGCACGAGTAAATACATATGTATGTACGTTACTGCTTCTTTTGCTAAAATCCACTTTTCCACTTTAAGCGCCAAGTCAGTCGCTTATGTAGGATGATGATGGAGACCGCGTGCTGTGCTGTCATTGTCAGATCAGCCACAACCGTAACCTTCAATACTACCGGAGGCATTATACAAGGCGGCCCGCTATCTTCTCCAACCTGGTACTTTGGGAAATACTGCGAAATTTCCAGTTCATTCTAGTGAAGGAATTCGTCTACCTAGGCTCTGTTATTAACTCTGACGATGAATTAAACGACCTAGATTAACATTAGCTAATTGCTTTTATTTTACGGTTGAGAGATAATTAATTTCGCTATATGTATATGTTATACCCCTATCATCACGTCATGCAAGCAAGCAGGAAAATCAGCTGAAAGTGCACTTGGAATCTTTGAGTGAAAAGTCTTAGGTTTTTTGTGTGCTTCAAACTGCTTTGGTGGTGTTATAAGTGGAGAGCAAGATTCAAAAAGACATCGACATCAATTTACGCCTAAGGTGGCTAGACCACGTACATTTGATGAAGACTGAGTTTTCGCTCTAGAGCTGAAAGAATTTGCAGAAGAGCACGACCACCACTTCGATGGCGTACCCAAGTAGAGGTTGATCTCAACTAGCAAGTCAGTAAGGAGACGGAGATGTAAGTTTTGTGATACATTTGAGAGAACTCAGGATCACATTATAACAACCTGTGAGACTTTGACTGGAATCACAGGAAGCTGTCCGGAAGCACTCAACTGACCTCACATTTTCAGACCCACTACTGTCCCTTGCTAAGTGTTGTCAGGCTGCCTCAGATACTGGACCTTGGTCATCGGAGTATAATGGAATACATTCTTCATGACCCTATTCTCAAAAAACCAGATTCCATGCTCAAATATTGTTATAGGTGAAGGACAAGATTGGAAAAATTAAGGTCTCGTAACTATTCCAAATCTGGTCTACAGATGATTCTAAACTGCAAATGGCAGCACTGTTGCCGGGCTATTCAGTCCTAGATTCCAGATTCCAAAGCGCGATAACGCTTCAACAATATTTCAAGCAGAAGTCCATGATTTTGAACGATGTGAACGAAAATGCCCGCGGAGATAAATTAATGGTGCCTAAATCTAAGCCCTCAATCCAGGAGTAAAGTTACCAAAGCCTGTATTCCTGGTCATGAAGGGTTCAAGGGTAATGAATGGGTTGACAAACTGGCGAGATGAGATGACTGTCGCCCACTTTTTGGTCTTGAACCTTATTTTAGGGTGCCACCAAACAATGCCTACTCCAAGATAACATAATGGGAGATCGACAGACAGGCTGACTAATGGGCCAACCTTCAGGGTCTATGGCAAGCTAAATTTTACCAATCACTTGGCGCGGAACTGCATTGGTCCAGCGGATATTAAGAACCCGGAACCTAAAGCTTTACTGAGGTTTATTAACCTCAAAAGATTTTATAGGTCGGGGGGCATACGTAGGGTCGTAGTATTCTAAGTCCAGGGATGTGCTTTACACCGAAAATAAATTCGTCCAACACCAGGAGAGGCTACTCTCGATCTTTTTAGGTCGCACTGCACCTAACCACGCCACAGTTCCTTCATTCATTTACTCATGTCACATGTACAACTCTACAAGAACTAAACTTCACTTTGCACACTCATTGCTCACTCTTTACAGTTCCATTCGAAACATAAATTACCTGTCACATGTTCTCTATCAGGACACGCAACCTACCCCAACATGATTAATGACATGTTTTGGATTATCGTGCAATAAAAAAACGAAGTACCAAGCAAAAAGGACCTAAATATGTCCACAAACAACAAATGCAATACCAGCATAATTTTTCAGCATTAAAACTCAATGAAGTTGTAACGTTTGATGGGTTTTTTTTCGAAAATCAATTTCGAAATATGTTTTAAACTAAAAAAAAAACGATTTTCAAATCAAATATTTGCACTTTACAGAGTTGAAATCCCCCTCGTTTCGTTGCGAAGATTTGTCAAACAATTGCACCACCATCTCGACCACCATTAGGCAGTCTTAATTGTACAAGGGTGTCAAAATATAAATTTTTGAACTTTAGAGGGTAGGTTACCCTCTTACGTATTGTATTTCATTGTCTCTGTCTCTGTTTTTGTTTCGATATTCGTTGTTCACTTTTTTTTTTGATTTTGCATTTTCTGTTTACATACGTGAATAAAGCATATGAGTGCATTAAATGATGTTCGGTTGGTCCTGGCGCCGCAGCTGTATAAACAAAATTTTTAGAAAAATCCTTGATGAGCAGTAGGTATATGTGGAGCGCGGTAGTGGTGTGCGGTTACTCGGTTATTTGGAATCTGAAGAAGATACAGTAAATCGCAGTTTGACGGTTGACAAGCAATGGATCTATTTAAAATGTCGTGGAAGTAAGTAGCGCTTGAGCGCGTTATTGGAAATTCAAAACTACCTGGTGGTCGCAATATATTCAGTTTTGGACAGAGTGCTTAAATTCAATACGTGGAATTCACGAAACAGATTAGTTTTTAAACTTCGACGATTTGCTTTAGGTCGTCGAAGACGAGAACCTAGGGTTCAATATCTGACTCTGGCTAATGCCCAGGACTCTTATTCAGGAATTGATTGAGTGTTCGTTACAGCTTCGGCAGTTTGTGTTGATGAGTGAACAAGTCCTTTCTCATTAACCGGCTATTCATGTACATAAGTCGCAATAAATGTGGCGATATCTAGAGGAGTTCTGGTTTACAGATCTTGAGTTTTGACCTAGTTGTACGGCGGCCATGTCTTCTACCGTCGGCACAACTTTTCAAACTCTTGCACCTTGCAATTGATAAAGAAAACTATCAACAAATTGTCCGTTGTAAACTAGGACTTAGGTGATTAAGGTCTTACATAGAGTCTTGTTCGTTGCTTGAGATAAGCCCTACTACTCAATTTGTTTTCTTAGCCTAAAGAAGCTTCGGACGATTGTCAAAAAGTGTTCTTTATTTAGTTACGCTATTCACGTTGTTGTCAGATTTAATAGCAGAGCTATGGTGGACAAAGTCCCATACTACCTCGAAACTATACCTATCCAATGTGACGTTTCCCATTCGTCGATGTTAGACTTCTCTTCTTGCGGGCAGCATGCATGTACATAGTTAGTTTGTGCCCAAATACATTTTAACAGCTGGCTCTATATAAACTCGCTGAGTTCCGACAATAATGTCGATATCGACAATAAGCAAGCATTTACACAGAATCTTGAAAAAATTGTGCCTGTAATTTGGGTTAATGGGGTTCCTACAATCCTTTCAAGTATTGTATTGAAAAAGCCACATGACAGCGCGTCACCTTGTGTAAGCCCCTTTTTTTGACGGCAAATATCTCGGTGCGGTTGACACCGACTTTGATCGAGCTGCAAACAATCTCCATCAGACGGACCTGTTTGGCTAGGATGCCAAAACTAGACTTGGCTCTGTAGAGCTCATCCCTATAAACCCTGTAGTAGGCGGCAATGAAATCGATTGGGAGATGGTGGGTAACAATTTAGACATCTGGGGCTTCTTTCAGGATGTGCCGAATTGTAAACATGTTGTCGATTGTGGACTCTGTCCTAAGACCCCACTGATTAGAGCCAATCACGTTGTTGACAAGTGGTTAAATGGCATTAACACAATATCTGTTGGCCATCTTAGAAGTACGTATTGGGAAGACTGATGTCTCTGTTATTGTTTCTTTTGGATCGAGCAAATGATGCTGAGATTCTGTACACTGTTTTATATGCTCTCTACCCGATCTGCTGCTGCTTTAACCAGCTCGGCAGATAGGCCTTCAGGGCCAGCAATATTGTTTAGCTTGGATATTGCTATCCTCGATTCCCCTTGATTCGTATATTGGTTTCAACAATATAGGGTCTCCATGCTGTGGTGACTCACAGTCTGTCCTGTTTCTTTATGAATATTACGGTGGAGTAAAGACCTCTTCACTATTGTGACGTTTTGTTCCACAGCAAAGCTCATTGACCTAAAGCCGTTTACAGTTGTGGTGCCATATAATCTACGATTATCGATCGCACTACCGATTGTTTCTTGATTGATTGCTACCATTTTCGTGAAAGAGACAATTGTTAAACTGAAACGACTCAGGCGGTGTAATTTGGTGACGTTGTTCTGCAGTCCGGGACGTTCCGGGATACCGGGTAACGAAAGAGCAGATGCTCTTGCCAGAGAGGGATCAGTGAGCCCCATCGTGGGTCCTTAGCCATGAATAGGCTGCAGCTTGGCATTCTTTAAACAAGTAATAGCTGAGCTGCTACTAAAATATAATTTCTACTACTGGCCACGTCTCGGTAAATGCCGGCAGGCGAAGTTATGGATCGACGCACGGACGACGTAAGGACAGAGCCAGTTTTCTGCTTGATCTACCAAAAAGTGTCTTGAGAAATATTGCAGGCATCGTCATGGATTTTACTTTCGTTAACAAACAGCTGAAGACCATTGTACTTAGGGAGTCGGGCCTTTGTGAGATGTGCCTTTAAGAGGACGAAACCGACGCACACTTCCTGTGTGACTATTCTGCTTTTACATAAATCAGACACTTTACCTTGGGGAATTTCATCCTCAAGTATGAGGATCTGGCTACGCTCAACCTTGATGATCTGCTGCGTTTTGCAAAGCGCACTGGTGGGTTTGGAGTTCGAACAATACAAACCACATAACGGGCAATGCTACTGTCTCGCATTCGGCCGAAGTACAATGGTCCCAGGGACTACGTGTTGCTGTTCAAGGATGGATAGTGCTCTAAAAATATAATATAGTACAACAATACCATACATATCCCTAGGATATGAACAGGACTTCTCTATTTTCGAGGTTGAGCTATTTTACTGTCGGGTTAGGAAACACCTCACTGGAGCACTCAGACGCAACTGGTTTATTGTACTACCAGGAAGCAAGACGCAGTATTACGCGTTTCTCGAACTATTCTGGAACGGATTGAAGGGTTAAGCAAGACCTTAAGCGCAGCCTGACGCCCACTACAGCTGCAAATCCTCTGACTCCTCCTATTCTTAACGAAATAGTCGATAGTAGTGAAGTCTAGTGTTGTCGCTCTGCACGAAGTCACCGACGCCAGACCCTTAATCAGTTTTGGAGCCATCCATGAAGATTCGACTACAGCCCAGTCCAGGCTCAGACTCTGGCCGAACCCAGCCTTAAATGCAAGGAATGTTGTCTCTAAATTTGCACAGCAGCCCAAGTTCCGGTATCAATGCATCAAATGGCATATCTTTGGAACCAGGGCCGTAGGATAGCGCACAATGTAATCGAAATTCGCGAATGATACCAAAAACTGAGACGGTAGATTGCTTTAATAGTACAACCCTTGATACAGGTATGTACGTATCAAGGGGAGGTAAATCAAGCAGAGCGTACCCGGAAAAGCTCCCGTGTAGCCGGGACAGACCGTTCTTTAGAATTTAGTGCAGAAGACAGTCACATACTTACTTACGCGATAGCCCCCTCCACCAAACAACCGACGCATAGGCCTAAAATTGTATTGTCACAGCTGTTTACTTTTAGGTTATTACCCCCATGTCTTGCCAAAAGCTCCCTTACCCTGCCAGATGACTGACTGAGAGCGCCTTAGACGTCTTAGACCTGACATGCTTCCGTTGTTAACAATAAATTGGCAGTAAAAGCAATTATTTCCTTTCACCCGTTATTTGAATGAAAAAAAAATTAACCTCACTTCGAAATTCCTTCTTTAAAATAACCCCATCCTACCCAAGCCCACTTTTTAAAATCCTTCCTCGTTCCGGATTCAACCGCCTGTCTATCAAGAAAATCAAAAACTAAGCAAACAAAAAACAAAAATTCAAATCAAAGAAAAATTTAAAGAGGATCAAAATCGAATTATGTCCTTCGCCCTAACAATGGGAATTAACTCAATACTCTTTGCGCAAATTGGTTGAATGATATTGCAGCATTTTTCGGTCTTCCTCCGAATGGGTTTATACGGTTGAAAGGACATTTCTACACTAGATGTGGCTCAATTTTGGTCAGAGATTAAAGTTTTTTCTCAATTTTCATTATGCCAACCCCTCTTGCGATAGATCGCCGCCATTCAGTTCGTAAAGTGCCAACAGGATCAGTAAGGGATATCTGGTTCTTATCTCTGTGTACGGATCTTTAGGGTGTTATAAGCCTGCGATGTTGTAATTGAAAATTGTGGAGGTAGGGAGGGACGCATTTTTTTTTTTACTTTGTAAATTAATCAATTCAACAATTGAAGTTGTCCTTGTCCTTTCTAGAGGGTTGGTTGGTTGTTATTATTTTTTTTCTGTCTAGGAAATCATTTTTTTTTTTAATATTAAGTTCATCCCATGTGGAATTAATTTAGTGGCTGTTTTTTTTTTTCATATTATTAAAGGTGAACCCTGATTATGATTTCAAAATGCCGCCTGGAGGATTAAGTGTTTTGACGAGAGTGAAGTGCTTTTTAAATACATCTCTGATTTATATCTATGGAATCAGGAAGGGTGAGGGTTTTTTATTTAAATTGAGAGTGGCGTCATTCTTTTTTTTTAGGTGAAATTAATGTGGTATTCTGGAAACCAGTTAAGAAATTGAAATGAAAAGCTTAATGCCTATCGCGAGCTTAGTCCTAACGTTATCCTCACAGAATAACAAGGGCTGAATCTAGTGAATGGCTGAAATATTTAGTGCGGAACGCCTAGCTGAAGATAATAGAAGCTTCAATCAGACCTAAGGATTCGAAAATGTCTGCTGACTTTCACAAGAAATACAAGAAGTGACGTGGAATAGCAAGGGACATTCGAAATAGTTTCAAACGAGTAAAAACAAGGATGTACACTGAAACCATTTTCATTTGTTTTGTAGGCCACAGTTTCGCGGATTTTATGAGAAAATACCTTCAAACCAAAACGAGATCTTGGGAGCTGGTTTCTATGCGTTCCTAGTCTTGTGTTGAAATCACCTAAGACAATTTTTATGTCATATCTAGGACACTGCTCATGTGATTCGAATGTAACGCCAAGATAGGAAGACATCTTCGGTAGAACAGCTGGAAAGCATAGCCTACACGTGTGGCAACGGACTTAAGTTTATTGACTTTGCTGCGGAGTGTAACGTCATTATAGCAAGCACTAGGTTTCTTCAGTTCAATACTCACAAGAGGATATGGCGGTCTCCTGATCATGGAACGATCAACCAAATTGATCACGTTACAATCGACGCAAGGCATGCTTCCAGTACGTCCGAACCTTCCGAGCAGCTAACATCGACTCGGAGCACTACCTTGTAGCACCCAAGGTACGAATGCGGATATCCCAAGCACCACAATAAAGAAGAACTACTGTGAGAAGATTAACCGTCGAAAAGCTGCAATTGCAAGACACCGCCAGAATCTTCGGCGAACGCATTTCCACGACTCCTATGGCGCCAGCATCAAGTGCCGAAGACCAGTGCAATGCTGCCATCATGCCATCAAAGATGCCGCAACTGATGTGCTGGGTTTCATCCGACCACCACCAAGAAACCCCTGGGATGGCGCTGCAAAGAAGGACGAGGGCTGCTTGTGAGCTCTATCAGAGACCGGAAGATCGGCTTCGCCAGAAGAAGAAAAAAGAGTACGAGAAGCGCGCGCTCGAATATATTGAGAGGTTATACTCCAGGAATATACGGAAGTTTTAGCAAAAGGTGAAAAGAACGTGTCAGGCCAACAAGACCCGTACAGATGCCTGTAGAGATGAAGAAGGAAAGCTTGTACATAGTAGAGTTACAGTCGGTTCTGGGAATATGGAAAAACTTCTTCTACGGACTATATAAGGGCGACAAAGACCAACATATCCAGCAATATCCAAGCTTAAATCCAACAAAGCTGACGAACCTGGTTGCCTATCGGCCGTGGTTCATTTCCAAGATTTGGTCAGATGAGTGTATGCCTGATGAATAGAATCTCAGCATAGCTTGTCCGATTCACAAGGAACGAGACCCCTTACCTGCGCCAATTACTGAAATGGACCTAGGGGTTAAAATAAGGTAAAGTGAAGTATGTACATATGTATATGCTGTCAACAAGAAGAGACATACAATATCGACGTCATAGTCGAACGTTAACTATCCCAGTCCTGCTTTATGGCGCTGAAGCATGGACTCTGTCGAAAACGGATGAAGATATCCTCGGTCATTACTAGAGAAAAATTCTTTGTAAGATATTCAGTCCCTTTTGCGTTGACTGGTTTTGGAGGAGAAGATTCAACGGCGATATATACGAGCTGTACAGCAACATAGACTTAGTCCAAAAACCACGCATCAGTCCCTTAAGATGGCTAGATCATGTAGAGCGAATGCATATCAATGCTCCGGCCCGCCAAGTCTTCCAATTCAACCTGGAGGAACAACGCAGTATAGGACTACTTTGCTTAAGGTGGCGCCCAAAAGAAGAAGGGGACTTCAATCAACTTGGAGTGCAGGCAGTTTGCTAAGGACTGGGTTAACTGCAGAGACTTATCGCTTGAGGCCGAGGTCCAACCCGATACGTGGCGCCACCTATCTAAGTAAGTTAGACCTTAAGCAAACAACTATCTTGGGGATTCCAAAAACTATGAAAAAATCGATAATGACGTGTAGCCGAAGCAACATTTTGCAGCTTGCCTCCCTCTATCACCGACTAAAATTAGGTTAAAAAGTGGGATTTCAGTCAATGCTACGATGATCAGAAGGATAATCAAGACTAGTGATAATATCCAGTGTGGAAAAATGAAAAAGAAGCCCAATCTAATGAAGCCCCTTAGCCAAATAGCAAGCATGTCGCTTGGAACACTTTGGAAATGTGGTGTCTTTGCAGATGAAAGCAAGCTCAATTTTGACAGAAGGATGGTTGCAACTTTTATTGCCACGATCTAATAAAAGAAAAATTTATTTGGTCAAGACATCCAGTCGTACTTCAAGTTTTATGACTTGGGGAGCTATAGCAAACAAGACAGCACGCCCATCCACTTCTCCAGGATAGCTAGAAACGGGATTCAGTCGGGAAACTTGAAACTTTTGCCATCGCATAAATAGGTCACAAATAGGGAAGTCTACTTTCTACCTTGTGGTACATTCTTACTTTGCAATAAGCGTGCGGATAAGTTGTTGCCAAAAATCGGTTACTTCTCTTTAGTGCAAGGCGCGAAAAGCAGGACTTTTCTTACCATTCAAATGTCAGACTAACCTTAATTCATGAAGGTTGTCCTTCAAAAGAATGTTCCACGAAATAAATATTCACCAGCGACAGTATAAGCTTTTCCTTTAAAGTACACTATTTTCCTAACCATTCAGTTATGCATAATATCGTTGATAAAACTAACAAACACCTTCAGACACTTCCAGAGACTAAACTACTTTCATAATCCTTAACCTATTTATGAAAGTCAAACGTCTTTATCCTTCATAATCAGGTTACCTATGCAGTGGTTTATAACAGCTTTCAAAAGCTTTCACCATCTCAAAATGGCTGCTGCAAATAAGCTTTCCACCATTTTCATTCCACAATACATCCCCATCGAAACCAAATGTGGAGCTGTCGCACATAAAGGTTTCCCATTGGGTATTCCTTCCTTTCAAACCACGCCCAGGGGTAATACAGCATCCTCTTCAAAGCACAGCAGGGTGGCAACCGCACAATGCACGATTCAACCCTCTAAAATAACAAACCCTCTTCTAATACCACAATAGGCTCTGTATAACACGACCGTGCCGCGATTGCTACCATAGAGACACCCCTTGGGGTTGTTATTCGTTTTTTTTTTTTTCGCCAGACAATGTTATGATACTGAGCTAAAGGATCTGTTCCGTCGTCGTCGCTGGCACACAACAATTGTTCACTGCTCTTCCGGGACGGATGAAGTGATTAGTATGAACGGAACAATATCTACACGCGGTCGTAATTGAGTGCACGTTTTCCGAATTAGATTGCTCAGATAACGTCGCGTTGTTTGGTGGTTTAAAAGAGTCCTTGTTTAAGGGAATAAATTTGTTGTTCAACGGAAGGAAGTGTAAATATACTAATAGCGTGGTTATCATTCAAGTGACACGTGTCGGTAAAAAGCGCAGAAAAGCTTTAGTGAAACTAAATATAAAATATTTGGATTCAGGATTGGATTAGATCTGAGCTGTCAGAAGTTTCAATTGGATAATCAACGAAATAAAGGAGTAAGTTGGGCACTTAATTTTGAGATTTATTTACTTGAACGATACTCTCTATAATGCCTTGGGGCATCGTGCCGACGGTTGTGCTTACGTTCATCAAACAGACTACATAACTTAGAAAATGATACTTTAATTCGAAGAGGATTGCAATACTACGATGGTAGATTGAAAAGTTCGCAAACTGACCAAGAAAACGTACTCGGGAGGTTTCAAAATTCTTTAATTTTAGAACGTAATCTTTTCAGTCGTTCCATCTGGTGTCTTAAGCCATTACACCAGTTTTAAAAAACGTTTCCCCAAGTCCTTCAAAAACTATATTTACTGCGGATTGAATCACATCTTCGTTGATAATTTCTTTTCTTTCAAATATTTTTTTAGACGGGGGAACAGATAAAAGTCACACGGAGCCAGATCGGGTGAACAGCGATGATGCGCCAGATATGGATTTCAGCCATTGTTTGACGTGACATTTGTCGCCGCGCATTCACAACATGTTTGACATTTTTCTTTATTTTTTATCGCTGCTGATCGAAATGAATTAATTGTTTAACCCTGGTCAAGGTCATCATCCATGATGATTTCCTTTGAGTTCAATATTTTTACCTAATATAGATCTTCTCCATTCTTTTTGGTTGATGTTTGGCCTCGAAGATATAGTGGTGAACCCAGGTCTCATCTGTCACAAATCCTCTAAATCGGTTTGAAGCCTTTTTCAACGGATTCGCAAGACAGTCAGCCGATTGCATTTTTGTTCAACTGAAAGCAGTTTCTTGGACAACTTAAGTTCTTTTTGAATCTTCGTAATCTGCGGTCTTCCGTGACGAGATCACAAAATTGTTTCGAGGTTTTCTCTGTGGTTGAGGTTGTCTTTCATGGCGTAGGTCATCTGTAACGAACTCTTTTCTGTTTGCACTCGACTACCCACTTTTAAACTATTGTCTTGGTATCATTGCGTATGGAACAAGACCTGCACCAAATATGCTGTGTAACTTCGTTAGTTTGCGTGCTTGCGAAATGTTTCATTTTTGATGATCATTTGGCATACATATATGCAGTCTAATGTTTCTTGATTTACTGGCATGAAAAATTATAAAGTAGCCACCATAGGCACAAGCCCTAAGAGCGTTAATCGTACGATTTCGGCGACGAGCTTAAGTGTGCATTTTGTGAAGTTATTAAAACTTGACCTTATAGTCAGCTCAATATTTTACATGCTGTGTGAGATATGGCGCCATTTTGTTGGAAAAAAAATGTTGTTAAAGTTCATACTTACAAAAAGGGGCTGAAAGAAAGTCGTGTATAATGATGACTCGACGCCTTTCTCCGCTGGCGACTAGAGTCCCATCTTACGCGAAGTAACCAATGACTACGACGAACCAAAATCCATAGAACACAGTTATTCTTTACGAATGCAATGGAAGATTGAAGACTTCTTTTATTTAACGAAAAATTAGCTTTTTTCTGGAATATTGCTGGTTCAGTTATTAACTGTTCTTACGTCAAAGGAGCGAAATGACGGTGCTGCCAATGGTTGATTGGATCAAATTTTTGGTCAATTGGCTCTTATATAGATGGAGGTTTTAATGCTGTGCAAAATTCTCCAAGTTGGGGCTTGTAAAAGGTTAACTTCTTGCGAAAGACAAGGGATTAAGTAATCCGTAAGTGCTGTCAATTCATCCTTCTTTACCCTATTCTTAACGTTCGTTGGAATCTAACTGATTCTCCCTGTAAGGAACTCATCTCCAACACTTTTTCTGTCATATGGGAACAATACGTTTGCTGTCAACTGGTGCATCAGGAAGGTAGTCGTTTCTAATTCGGTCCAATATTGTCAAACCATCAGTCCATGTCAACATTCCTACCTCGGACGAACATTAGCTTATTGCTTTTGAGTAGCCAGCACTCGGCTTCCTTATTAGACAGCATCCTAGTGTTCTCTTCTCTACATTCAATCGGTGATTATGCGGTGGACAATGTCTGCACCGGTGGTGGTATCATTGTAGTCCGTACGTTTGTTCACAACGAGATTGAAGAGTAATGGACTTAATTCCAAAACTTGGTGGACTCTGACGTTCACACTGTTCTCAACGATAATATTATTTCTTGAGTTATATTTGTGCCCAAAAGTCAATCAAAGTGCTAAGATTACTTTTCCTATTCAGCGGCAGTATCCGTCTTATATTGATTGCATAGGAACAGTTTCCAGTTTTTGAGTAGCAGAGACTCTTAGATGATAGTCGGTGGTCGTTCGGAGTCGAATTGCCGAATGAGGAAATCAATTTGTATCCGAAACTTTTTTACGTGGTTAGGACTTTGAACAAACATCAAAACCCACAGCTTGGAGGGCCAGTTTCTTGGCTAATGCACCTAGGACAAGGGATCGAGTGAAAGCGATACCAGAAACCCACTTCGGGTATGTGAAAGCTGACGTTAGCCCATTTCAGGGTTCATCCGCCACAATGTCTGGTTCAAACTGAAAATTCTAAGTCTGTCATATTGAAATTGTTTCCGCTACCGGGAGGCGCCAAGAAAGATTGTCTTAGCACAGGAATTCTTTCTCCCCTTTCTGGGTACAATCTGGCAAATTATCATGAACAGACTCAGACTTACACGAGGCTGCCAGATTACCTAAATTTAATATGGCGCACATAATCGTCAACTGAACAAGCTTTTTATCGAGCTGTGGACAGATGTTATACCTTTAAATAATGGCAATGCGTCATTTGATGTCCCTCAACAACTTTCCAAAAGGGGTGAAGCGCAATCCCGTGGGCGCCACCTTAGGTGAGCTCATCCTCTACTACGTTGTCCCTCCGGGCTAGATTCGAAGACTCTATTGCAAGTGTAGTTAGCTATTAAAGATTTCCTTGCACTTCTTTTAATATTTTGAGTGACTCACTCATCTTCTTGGTGTATTTTCGTGGAGAATACGATACAAAGGACCTAATGTAGCCTGCGATACATTTATTCAATTTCATAAAATTACTGAAATGTTATACGATAACAGCCAGTTTCTGATGGAAACATGCAGCAGTGTTTCCTTATCATTACCGTCCTCCTATCACGACAAGCAAAAAACAATTATTGAACCTTATTGCCAGAGTGTACTTGACGTATCAAGAGCATAAATACATTTACATGATAAGTATTTATATTATTTCTTCAACAGATAACGCCCATCCTTTCACCCTCCTCCACTGGAAAATCAAGTGCAAGCCTATGCAATAAATCGGAGTACATTAGCAACCTCTATGATGGCACTGGCACGTGCACCGCACACGTCATCGCTTACCATGTTCTATTAGCCGATTATTGGATTTTTGTAAACAAAGAAAAAATTAATACTACAAGTGTTTAGTGTAATCATTTACACAAAAAAAAAGGGGGAAGCAATAAACAAGCAAAGATATCGCCGCAGCTCAAAATGTCACGATAAGAATCATCACACATCATCGTCCTTTTCTAGTCCTAGCTCTGTGATAACGCACACTTCAACTTAGTCATATCAATTATAATCCCCGATAAAAAACCGCTATAATATGTATTCGATGGATAATTTCGATTTGGAATCCACAATGGCCCGACATTTCTTCGAAGGATCTCAAGCAACAAATGGTTCGACTTCCAGTTCAGACTTTTTCTTCGGCGAGGACAATAGCTCTGATGATAGCGATGTGTACAGTGGATTCAATAGTGATCAGGAAAATAATGAGGAGAAAAGGTAAGAGTAGGTGAGGTAGTATTTTATTTAACTGCTAAATTTAGTTTGGTTTTCAGTCGTCACATAAAAACGCGACGCTTGAAATGTGCTTCTCAACAGGCGCAACAACGGCAGGCAGCCAATTTGAGAGAACGCAGAAGGATGCAAAGTATAAATGAGGCATTCGAGGGTTTGAGGTCACATATTCCAACTTTACCCTATGAGAAGAGGTTGAGCAAGGTGGATACCTTGAAGTTGGCCATCAGTTATATCACGTTTCTGGGTGAAATGGTGCGAAAGGATAAAAATGGCAATGAGACGGGTTTGAGTGGATTGCAAAGGAACTACCAAAAGGAGGCACCGAAGAAAATCATTCTTAGAGATCGAAGTGAGTAGTTTTTTTTCCTTTTATTTATAGTCCATTGGTTCTGTGCATCGAGACAATTCATTCAGATACCTTTTTCCTGTTCGAAAGCAGTTCTTGTGAAACGAAATCTCCCGTCTAAACGACTTTCCGTATAATGACATGCTAAGGACTATATTTAAGCAGAACCTGTTAATAATACATTAAATTTTTATTTTTGGTCTAAAAATACATGTTGTGCAGGTCATTGTCTAATTACAGCCCTGCACTATATCATTACAGAGAATAGACCATATTTCACACACGCAATCCACTTTAGTCCGGCAAACAGAACTATTCAACTAAAAACACTTGCGGTCCAATTTCCCACCCCTACTACACTCCATCGTATCATGCAACCATTTGTATATTTAAAATAATCAATCACCTGGCAATGAACAAAAGGATCATCCCACTCATCATCTTCCACCGTCGACGGGAACAAATTTCTTTGAAAATTATGCAATTATCCTTCTTTACACACCCCAAGGATGTTCATTCACCCTGTCTCCCTTAAATTGAGTCAGCAAAAAAAAAAAATAATCGTTTAGTTTTCTATTTAAATTTAATTCGAAACACGCAAAAATTCATCTGAAACACGCTAAAAGGATCTTCATCAAGCAATGGCAGTCCCCTTGGTATTTAATTTATCCGGCTGCTTGGAACTAATTGAGATTTTCACACTTTCCTTGCAGAGTGCATATCTACGAGTATTGGTTCGAGATATTCCGAGAATCCCAACCACAAGGATCGTGAGTAGTATAAGGCTAAACGCTATAAAAAATGTTTTAGTCACGGTTTTCTCGGTTCATAATTTTTCTCAATTCAAAGCGAATCCAACGGAGTTTTATGTCAAAGGGATGGATTGTTGGTCCTATGCATGTCCTAGGAATGAATGATGGAAATTTGTCGTGAGTTGCGGTTAAAGGATTAAGGGATGGTGGGTCAGAGCGATCGTTCAGAAAGCCAGTAATTTTTTTTTTACATTTGAATTTTTTTTTACTTTTGTTTGTTGTATATCAGCTGACACAACAGATATAAATTTTTGATGTAATTTTGAGTTACCTTGGGGAATTCCAATTTAAATTTATGTTTATGAGATTTAGTTTTTCGTTGGTGCTGTATTTCAGTTTACGTAAAATTTGGAGTAGCTTCGTTTGAATTGGCGAATGATTAAATATGCCTAAACAACTTTTCCGTTAATTAAACGTTGGTGATCTAGAAAATTATACATGGTTGAACTCTCAGCACTTTAAGCCTAATCAAAGGCCTAGCAGTGGCGTATGAGCGTCAAAAGCAGGCAGGACTAAACAATATTTAGGTGACGGATCTAACATTTGACGACATAGTAATCTGCAAAGCAATCAGCAGTTTTGCGCAATCGCAATAAATAAAGACTAACACCTGAAGAGCTAACAAAATAGCAGCAAAAGGAAGATGGCCGATCATCGCAAGGCACCTAAATGACAAAAATGGGGAAGACACAAAAAAATCGTCCATCCATGGGTAATCATGGACGCAGCTTATCAAATTCTTTATATTTACCCAGCTGCTCATCGGTAACACTCTTTCTCAATAAGACAGTCGCAGTGACATTGACAGAGAACTGTCGGATCCAATTGTCATTCTGTCCGCTTTTTTTTCGACATTTATGTTCGGTATAATCTGGCAAATTATAATGAACGTCTTAAGGAAGTTGCTAAATTATCTAAATTTACTTTGAAAGGCGGTTGTCGATTGGCGAACTGAAAGAACTGAGCGCACAAGACATTTGAATGCAATAGATCTCGAAGACATTTGGTTACAACGAGATGGCCATACGGCTTCCGAGTCCATCGACTTTTGAGCTCACAATTTGGCCGTAGATTGATTTCGAGACATGAACCTGTCAAATAGCCTTCAAAATCTTGCGATATCACACATCTAAATTATATCGTAAGACACTGCTAATAAACTAACCACGATTGACGTCTTGGAAGTTATTCGTTATTTGTGGCATACAGTCGTATGAAGTACGGAAACCAAAAGAAAGTCGGTGGAAGATATTCGTAGGACTTAAAACGGCTTCAAAACGATGAGGTAACTTCTGCAATGAAAGGTATCTTTTCTAAATATCCTGTTGAGAGGAGATGATCCCTTATGAGTGAAAGCAATACCTCAGTGCACCAATCCACATAAAGAGCGACAATTACGACTTCAACGACTTCAGATCGATTACTATACTATATCATGCTCACTAATGTATTAGCTACGAGTGCTGGAAAGTGGTTCAGAAATTAGTGAATGAAAACTTAGATGTATGGAGAACAGGAGGCATTCAGGCTTCATGGTATTCATTTCGAAGCAGTGAACGATTACTTTCCTAAATTTATAATAGAAAACAGATTACAGTCAATGTCGGTAAGACTAAAGTGATGTGGGTCTCTGACTATAAGTTTGACATCGCCCAATTCGCTATACAAGCAGGTGGAAGTTCGGTGGAAGTAGTCTTTAAAATCATGGCTTCCGAAGTTCCTCGTTGAGCTAGACCATCTGCGTATCCAAAATTGTTTGACAAACGGTCGGATATACATATATTAAGTAATCAGTACGGAAGCCAGCACTGATCATTGTGGGTATCCATTATTTAGCTCCTTAGTTTAAGTGTACTTTTACAACATTAAGGGAAACTTATAGTACCCAAGCTGTCAATGATAGCCATTGGTCTGCACCGTAACATCTAGGCCGCAAACCAGCTTGTTCGATGGAATGTATTTTTGTGTGATATGTCAAAAATTCTATCGTATTTCTCTTCTGTCATTGGGACGACATGCAGGCAGGCCTTAATTTCTTTTCTGAAACATTTCCAGTCACCCTTGTACAAATTTCATCTAGGCTTTAAGGCGGTGTTCATCAATAAGATTTGAATCCCAATTTTGATGATGTCTAGGTGGTGTTGACTATGTGAAGAATTCGGGAGCACAGTTCTCGTAGCTGGGAGTCAAACGTGGCTTTAGCTTTTGCATCAAATGCCAAATGCAGATCATATTTATCAGCACAATCGGCAAGTTTATTCCCTTATCGTCGTTTGTGGTACATCTCCAGAGGTGGCGATAGCTTTTAAATTCGCCAACATAGACTTTTGGTTTATCGTAAGTTTTAACAACTCTGTTTAGCCAAGCTATTTTGCTTATATATAGGCTATGCCGATCCTGGTGATCACGATGTAAACGTCACCATTAGAATGTTTGTGTCGATCAGTTTAACTTCATCAGGGTCGTTTATTGCCAGGCTGTGGTCCCAGAAACATGATTAAATGTAGAGCCGGATGTTGCTGCTAAGCTGGAGTTCAGATTAGGATGACACATGGGTTTCTTGGATGGTTACGATGTCAGTTTTTAGTTTAGACAGATCGTCACACCATGGCCCAGTTTAATTTCCACAGATGGGTCGGTACGTCTCGTCTTGTTGTACTGAGAAGTAAGATTAGATTAGATAGACGGGTGTCCTAGTTGACAGGAAGCTGTCAACAGGTCACTAAAGTTCGTCCCTGCAGTTCCTACAGAAGTCGTTGTGGGGTGGTCCTAGCCGTGCTGTATGATTGCCTATGGATTCCACTAGTTTTGGCAGTTTTCAGTAATTTTTGGATCCCGGTACCACACTTGAAAAACTAACTTAGCTTCGTTCTTGGAGGCTTGAATGATTTTACATTTCTATATGAAACTTCCCTGTCCGCCCATGAATGATTGGAACTTTTTCTGTATTCGAGAACACATTAAAATGTATCCTTAGAAATATTGTGAACATGTATGTATATGAACACCTTCCAGTGACTCACAGAATGCTAAACGACATTCTATTACCGAAATAAATATCGAGTGCATGAAAGTGTTTTACAATCAATAAACGACCTTTTAGACGGCGAAACAATATTCGAATGCCGAATATATACTCGTACGTAAACCAAAGGTAAAAATAATAACAATAATAATAAACCTAACATAACATTCGATGTACCATGCAGATAATACACCCCATCGTCCTGTTACGTCTGAATTACCTTTTTATGAATAAAAATGTACACCACTGAGCATAATACACGTATTGCTGTGTGGTAGCTCGTTCCTCGTCTATCATAATACGGAACGAAAAATAATCACCCCGTGGGAAATTCGTTCCACCCCAGCAGATGTGCCGACTTCATTTGTTTGGCTGTGCCACACGAAATCATCATCATCATCGTCGTCGTCATCATCCCTTGTAGAAGGGAGGGCTTTAACTCATTTGTCTCTCATCATGCGAATGCAAGGACGAAAGATTTTCATTTACATCCTTCACGTGTTAGAATCGAGAAAAGCTCCAACGTATGGCAAATTTTCACACCACTTTTGAGGGCGAAACTCATTGCCAGTAACTGTAGCATAGTGATAACCCGCAAAACCACTTGACACTGGACAAGGAGGGGTAACAAATTGTTTCCCTTTTGAGAAATTTAGTGGGTGGGAGATTTCACCCCAATGCGCGTATTTCACTCTGTTTGAGTTTTAGTTATCTTTTAAGTGTATCCTTCTACTCCTTGAACAGTTTTATTTACTCATGCCCTTGTTCGCCCTTATTTGGTTGAACTAAAATGTAAACAAACATCAGCAGAGAGGCAAGAGAGAATCCCTGAATCCTTCCAGCTGTATAAGCATTTCGCACATTTTGTTCGTCCTGTGGACAGATAAACAGATACACAGATACTCCTTTTATATAATCTTAATGGGGTTGTAATGTCCTCGCTAATGGATGTTTTTTTTTTTTTTTTGTTGGATGAAGAATGTGATTGAAGAGGCGTGGCTATTTTTATACTTAAATTGAATAAAAAAAAATTGTTTTATATCATCTTGTCCACAGGTGGTGGTGTTTCACATTCATTGTCATGGTACAGGAAGGGCGATCGATATCCAGGAAGCAAGTTGTATGCACGTGTTTGGACTCCGGAAGATCCACGTACAAATCAATTGAGTGGAAGATCCAGTGGTGGTGGACAGTATGGAAGCAGTAATAGCAGTAGAAATAGTGATGAATCGCCATCACCCACGTCAGCTAGTTTTAGCCCCAATAGCAGTGGAACACTTTTCCCCCACTCAAATGGCGGATTGTAATGGAGATTTTGTTTATTTTACTTTAAAAAATTATTTTTAAGTTGTGCAATTTTCTTTAAAACAACATACACACATTCACGCGTACGTAGTTATTTAATTTATTTATTTTTATTGGAGTGGAAGGTGTGAGTCATTTTTGTGGAATTCAAATTCTAGTCCTGTTGAACTGTGGTATACATTTAGAATTATTTTTAAGTTTCTTCTGTAAAATTAAGATTATAATTGGTTCAATAATTTAGAGAGATATTTGTAGTTTTAATTGTAAATAAAAGGAATTAAGAATTAAAATGTTTAGTTGGCGTTTTTTGAAGGATAAGCAAGAGCGAGACATCTTCATGGGTAAGTGTCAGAAGTGACAGTTTATACAAACCCCCATCTAAAGCCAGACAGAACACGTTTTTGACGAAGCACTTCCTGTCCGCTCAATTATGTATGTATATGTCACTTTTTCGAATAATGGTGGCCGTATTCATATGTCAGAAATTACACGAGCAATGTTGGCTTCCAAGGCGTCAATTGGTACTATTTTATCGGCATAAGTTCGTTACTTTATATTTATTTTCTGTGCTTAAATCTTATTCGACAGCTGACAATGCACCCATATGTGGATAAGTTATTTTAATCGCCGCATTTCCATATCTCTCAATCATTCAATCATTTAGATTCAGCCCTCTGAACCTTCCATGAAAGTGAATGGTCACCTAATTGTAGATAAGTATCGGGAAATATTTAAATGACGCCGGTCATTCAAATGGTTTTCCAATATACATGCAGTGAAAATGAAAAATGTGCCCTTAAACTAACTCCCAACCACAGTCGAAGTTCTACCCAAATATTTTGAAAAAAAAAACATTCTGCTCTCTGATAACAAGTGCACAAGTAGCTGGGGGTTGAATACACATATGTATATAATTGCTTAGGGTTGACCCCTATCTGGAATGGAAACAAAGTGGCACGTCACCCACGTGTTTGAGATGGCTGTTCCAGGTGTTCAATAAATTTATGAATTTCTGATAAAAATGTTCCTCCGCTCGGGGACTTTTCCTTTTAACCCTAGTTGACATTTTTTTTTCTATTTTTTTCGCCGTGTAATTTAGGTGAACATGAACAGGTATAAGTCGATTGATGTAAGGAATTTGTTTGATGACATGAAGAGGGGGAAGTCCATACTAGACAGGTGATATAGTATGTGCCACGGTTTTTTTTATTTTTTTCAGAGCCCTAAGTCGTTTTACAGTAAGTGAGCAAGGTGAATCCCTGATGCAGGTGGTTGATTTATGGTTTAGTGCATTTATTATTTTTTTTTTGTTTTAAATGTGATTTTTGTTCATGCTTTTAGGGCGAAAAATGTAAACTAGTGGTACGAAAGGGTCCGGTTATAGTGACGTTTTGAACTTTGATTACTTTGACTAGTTGCATAATAGCAGTCTAGAAGTAAATGTGCATTTCTTGAGATTCTAAGAACTAGGCGGATCGCCGACAAAGGACAATGATGTTCGAATACGTGAAAATTCAAACATCACTTAGAGCAGACCTTAATTTTTTGGAAAGCAGATACCATTGCCATCCAGGAAGTGCTACGTTTCGAGGTTTCAAATGCGCATTTTCTTGATATCGTGCACCCGAAGCAGTTCTGTGAGAAAGCTGGTTACAGTCGCAACAGAACGCCAGAATCTTCGTCCATCGAGTACCTCTTAATCTCTCTTCGCCTGCATCAGGTCCACTGAGAGAAGGATTAATGTTTAAATTCTTAGCAAATAGTAAGACGAACACACCAGGGATAACAAGTGCAAGTAGAAGCAGGAGGGAGGAAGAAGAGGATATAACAACAGTCTAAAACTATTCGTTCATCATCTTGATTTATCATTATCAATGCCAGGAAAGTCCACTACTATTTAAATTTGTACACCACGGCAGATCCTAGAAAGACATTAGAATTACAGATGGATGTACATCATCTCTTTTTCGATTTTAAGGCCGCTTGTTTTTGGACATTCCTACAAGATTCATGCTCCTGAAACAGGGTAATAACATGAAGAATAACTTTGCTGCATTATGGTCGATATTGACCACACTGGGAACTTCGATGTCAGAAAAGACAAAGCGACGTATCGTCATTGAAAAGATTGAGGGAAACTCCATCACCAACGCACGATCTATTGAAAATTTGTTGAGCTTATTGCGGACAAAATTGGCTTCATTGGAAGAACACAGCGAGTTGCCAGTGTTGCATTTGTAAATATGAAGACAGAAGCCGCGAAAGTAGCGAAAATAGGTCTGACGGTAAACATTATTCGGAGAGGACATACAGAACTGCCGACCGTTTAAGTAAGAGCAATGTGAAGCTATAATTCTTAGGTAGACAAAGTCTTAGGCTTAGCTGTAACAACGAAAATGATATCAACTCAGAAATCAATAGAAGAATAACTCTGTTTCTTTTTGCTGAAAAGGCAACTGAGATGTGCCCTTACGCACCGGCGCACAAGTCCGGAATGGCAATGACAAAATTGCAAAAATTATGTTACGAATTGCTCCCTCATCGAGCATATTCTCCAGATTTAGCCCCTTGCGACTATTTTCTGTTTCTGAGCTCGAGAAATCGTATTATTTGGAGGGCATGAAAAAGTTGTAGGAACCTTGGACGAAGTGTATCGAGCTAAAAGGAGATTATGTTAAAAAATAAAACGTTTTTTGGCCGAAAAGAGTGTTTCTTATTTCAATTTTCAGAGGCTCATTGACTCACCCTCGCGCAGACTAAGATGGCTAGAATATGAGAAAGAATAGACGCTGAGCCTCCGGCTTGCAAAGTCTTCGACATGCGAAAAGTGAGCATAGCAATAGTCCCAAGTAAAGTATTATTTATCGATTCCAGCTTAAGAAGCAATGCATGTACGTAAATCGAAACATTTTGTTCATCAACTTCCGATTGTCCCTCTTAATTTTCAAATTTAACCGAATTACATTTCCATTCATAACACAACAACCAAGACGCATTACACTCCCACTTCACAGATGTCACTGCCATCACTTAGAAGGTAAACAATCATACGTCCGCTTGACATTTCATTGCATATCTCTCAATCTTCCTCCAAAAATCACTGACGTGTACCGCAGACGAAACATATTTCCCTGCAGTTATCACCCCAAAACTAAAATTTTCTAACTGAAATATGATTTAACACCTCACTTACACGTACACCAACTAATTGCTTTGTACATACCTAAATTACTCCACCCATATAACCAGTGGTATCCATTAAAAGTGCAATCTTCTATCATCCATCACCCGACGTGGCTAATTTCAGTTGAAACTTTGTTGTAAACAAAAGGATTGCATCGCTTTTGCATAATGGTTAACGACAAATACAAGTTTCTTGTCTACGCGTTGGGAATATTCTTTTGTTACTTCTACTATGGAATTATTCAAGAAAAAATCACAAGAGGTCGGTATGGTGAGATAAAGAATGATGACGGTTCAGTGGGCGAGAGGTTCACTTTTGCTCTGGCTTTGGTGTGGGTACAGTGCTTCTGCAATTATATATTCGCGAAAGGTAACTATCCTATAACTATAACTTAAGCTCTTTTATATAAACTGTAAATTGTTATTCTAAGGAATGCTCCTGGCGAAACCACAAAAGGAAGACACCACTCACACTGGTTACTATGCTGTGAGCTCTCTTACATATCTCCTTGCTATGGTTAGCTCAAATATGGCCCTGCGGTGGGTACCATATCCTACGCAAGTGGTTGGCAAATCAGCCAAACCCATTCCAGTGATGATTCTTGGGGTGCTGATTGGAAGAAAGTCATACTCTTGGACGCGGTACGGTTGCGTGCTGACAATTGTAGCGGGAGTTATCCTATTTATGTACAACGAGGGTAAAGTGAACCCAAATCTTGCACAAGAAAAGACTGGTCTGGGTGAGCTGTTGCTGTTTCTAAGTCTCTCCATGGATGGACTTACTGGAGCCGTACAGGAACGCATGCGATCTTCTGCTGCACCCAGTGGCCAGCAGATGATGTTATCAATGAATTTTTGGAGCACACTGATGCTATGCTCTGCAATGATTGTCACAGGTACGTTACGCAACGCAGCTTTCTTTCCATAGACTTTGAACTTCTTTACTTTTCCAGGAGAAGGCAAAGAATTCGTAGCATTCGCCTCGCGTCATCCCGAGTTGTGGACACATGTAGCTAGTCTAGCTCTGGCTGGAGGATTGGGTCAGCTATTCATCTTCCTAATGGTGGCTGGATTCGGCCCGTTGGCCTGCTCAGTTGTTACCACAACGAGAAAATTCTTTACTGTACTGTGTTCGGTTATTTTCTTTGGAAACCTCCTCATTCCCAGGCAATGGTTCGGAGCGGTGCTAGTATTTGTCGGACTCTTTGCCGATATGATCTTTGGCAAGAAATCACCACCGGCGAAGAAACCCATGGCAGAGGATAAAAAGAAACTGTTATCATAGGAAATAGATGTTTAAGTTAAAAAGTAACTTAAGAGGATAGCTAAGGATAGAAAGGGAGAGAGAGCTAGAGAGAAAAAACTAAGGTCTCCAAAGATTTAATTCATTTTTGTTTACAAATTTTATTTTATCATCGAGATTCGTGTGCCCTGGTGCAACAGAGTTATTTAAGTAGAAAATTACATATTTTTTGTATTGCGATTGCGAACCCATATAACAGGATATTCAACAAATGTGATGTGTTTTCAAATAGAATAAAAAAATAATCAGATGAACAAAGTACAGTGGATCAAACTTATATCCGAGCAGCTATTGTGTTTTTATTTTAAAAACTTAACTGTGCTTTCGTTTAAACTCATTTACTGCTACTTCAATTGGGCTGAGTCTGGCCTGTCATGTGACTCTAGGAACAAGTTTTTCCGGTATTCAGACATACAGGCTCTAGATCACTTACAGAAGGGTCAGTTGACTGGAAAGAATTTTCTAATAGCCTGTAAAATCAAGAAGTAATTAGACGCATGGGACAGACTGGTATCAACACATTATTAGCTTTGGAATGTGTAAAGAAATTTAAGTAGAGTTCAATTTATAACGACTAGGTTGAGCAAAGCGAACCATGTGCTGTATTAGGCAAAGGAATGGTGAGCCGCTTAGTCGAAAAACAGTTCGTTGCTGCATAGCACAAACTGTGGTCAGCTAAGTGCCAAAATGTCTGCTACAGTGCCTGAGAGCTCTGCAACCGAACAATCAAATGGTAAGTTGCGATGCTCGCATGGCACAGGAACTTCATGTAATCGAAAGAAAATAATATGTATTTATCAACGGATTGAAAATGGAATCTGCGGTTTAGCTAAAGTCTTAGATCCAAAACCAAAGCCTACATATGTACACAAGTATTTTCAGGTTAAAAATATTATCTGCAATCTCTTACCAGACGCAATAAAGTCAAACAAGGATGTGTACCTGGTAAATAAGGCATGGAATGTAATGAAGCTGCTGTTTAACTAGCCATTACTGGCCAGTTTACCTACACGGAGGTCGTCCGCCATTTCTGACATTAAGGATTCGATGCTGTTTTTCTGATTTTGACGGTGCAGCGAGCATTTTCCAAGGCGAACGAACGGCTTCGGCACGTTTCCCTAGACTGGATATGTATCATTATTGCTTCTCGCATATGCGGTTCAGAAATCGTTGAAATGGTGTCGAGTAAAAATTTGGTATTCCTGAAGTTTTCCAAGATCTAAAGAAAACATCAGAGCTACTAAGTTTTGCTCTAAAGTGGGTGAGTCATCATTTGAAACGGTTAGAAACTTGATAGTTTGAGGTGCGACAGTAGATAGTGCATTGTCGTGATAAATTCGCCCCTTTGGTCGTTTAATCTAGGAAGGTAATCTTCCAGTGGAATAGTGGTAACATGACCCGTGCTTATGGTAATGTATTTCCTACCAGAGCACCATGCACACATCATTTTTGTTGGACTGCTTTCTGGCTCATAGCATGTAATTCAGGTTGCATCACCGGTAACAATGTTGAACACTCGTTTGACCTTCTTGACTAAAGTTTTTGAGACTTTTCGGTCAGCGCATTCGTTCGGGCATTGGTCAAATTGTGTAATATTGCACAGTTAAGCAACATTTTTTATAATCGTCAAGTCGCCTCCACCACTTGCAGATTAGGAGTTCTACCTTTAAGAAAACTTCCACTTATGTGGAACTTATGTCTCTCGACATAAATGGTCTTTCATCTATGTACTCTCTCCTAGTTTCTTTACCAGAAAATTTTCCAGACGGCATTGCAAGGGACACGAATGGAAAGAAGAAATTATTTTCACCTTCCCTGTTCAATCTACTGTATATCCCCGTTGCCTAACTATTCCCGCTAATCCACTAGCGAGGATACAAACGACTATTTCGTACTTTGATTGTCCTTTCCTTATATTAAACAATCAGAAATTAATTATTTATGACATGTAAAACCTTTTATTAGTATAAAAAAATGTACATATATAAAGGACGAGTCCTTTTCTGCATTTTCTCTTGTTCTATGGGATGGCGGACTTCCATTTTTCTTTCCAATTCGCCCGAGCCGAGTTCGGTTCAATGTTTATTGTGTTTTGTGTTTTATCACTATGGTACATCAGCATCTTGTTTCGTTTTAAAAATTGTTCCAATCCATTCAGAGGTATAGGTGAAGAAGTTTTGGACTTGAGAGCTTATGTTTCCTGATTGATTTTAAACCGTTTTCACCGTACAGTTTGGTCAAAGGATGAAAAGTGCCGAAGAACTGCAATGTGTCACTTACCTTTTTATCAAACAGGAATAGGATATAAAATCAAAGGGCCTGCGCGAAATATGCTGCCAAATCTAATGAAAATATTACAATTTAAGGTAAGGAAGTAAAAAAATATCTCAATTTTGTTGAAAAGGATTTGTTTTGAATAAGAGTTAAAAAAAGGACTTTGCCATCGATAAACAAAGTTTTCGTACCAAATCAAATTCCCCGAGAGTGGATAATAGAACAGGATGACTGCATGGCACGTCCAATCCACCATGATATCAAAAGAAATATTGCAGAGTTCTAAAGCTTAAATTCAAATACTTTGTGGATTGAACACAATCGCAAAAGGATAAGTAATGATATTGGATAACATGGACGGGTGACGAAGCACCCTGCCCAGTTGGTAAGCGCAAGGACCAATGCTAGACCGCCTTAAATATTTATGCAGCAGCGAAATAATTCCAACATTCAGATGCTTATAAGGATCCCTTAGTTTAAATAAACTCTACCACGTGCATTGCAGCATTTCATTCTCGCTAATCCTGGGCCTACGTTTTCTAGTTCACTAGACTATAACTTTCTTGGCATTTATTCGTATTAGAAACGAAAGTTTTGATCCTTCTTTTATTTCGAACCTTAAGCTCTTCTTTGTTCTTTCTTAGAACTATTTCCAGACTACGTACATTAAAATATTGATTCAGCTCAAGGTCAAGGTAACGGAAAATCGGTGGTATCGAATGGAATGTAGACTAAACTCCACAAGGTAAAGTCTATCTTAAAGGGAAATAAATTCTCAGCCTGCGGTGTCTCTTTTCAGGAGCTGTTATGGGGATTGATTGTGTCTATTAGGATCTTTAAGATAAATTTGCTTAAGAAGAGCAGTCCTGTTTTTTTTCTTTTGTTAGAAAATTTAATGAATTTTTTGGCTTTGGGAAGCAATAGCTTTGGGAAGCAAAGCCAAAAAATTCATTAAATTTTCTAACAAAAGAAAAAAAACAAAAATCTTCATTCGAAATTTCTTAGCTCAGGCGTTCTGGTCCGGTGCAGGGCATGAGTTCGTGTTATTTTGTGAGATGGTCTACGATTTCGTTACTTTGACGTGAGGAAAGTAAGACTTTGTTGCATGTAGCAAGCTGCTTTAAAACGGTGAGACAGTTTCATGCTTTTCTGAATGATACGAGCGTTTGACGAGCGTAATGCTGACGCAGGCCAGTCTTTGGATTATTTGCATTGCAACTTGGACTAAAGTCTCTTAAACTCTTATTTACCAGACCAGTGAAGCATAGGTCGTTATTGGGGTGACAATAGTGAGATAGGCTCAAAATATTGTTCTAGACTTGAGACCGCATTTTTTGCTGAAGTGCCTTGAGCAGATACAGCTTTGTTGAGTATTACTTGCAAATGAGTGTATCATACGAGCTTTCGATCTAAGCTAGGGTTCGCCTAACTAAATTCTTTAGAGAATGAAATTTGGACTCCGTATAGCATCAAAATGGGAAGGATGAGTATTCTCTTTCTATACAAGTGAATGACTTTGTTGGGGTTTGTACTCAGCTCTCCGAGTTGGCACCAGTTCCAGATTTCATTGAAAGCATTTTGCATAGATTTGGTTTATGGTTGCCTCTGATGATAGTTTTAAGATCATCTGCAAAGCCTTGAATAGTGAAGTCTGATGAATTTAGGTCGTTCTTTTCATAATCTTCTTTCGTAACAGGCAAACATACATAAGTATAACGGTGAAATAGCGCCCGACATGTCTCGTTTTTATTTGGTTCTTAAATTGCTGAAGATTGAAACCAAAGAAGAGGGAGGCAAGCCTAAACTTGAAGACAACTCTAAATGACCCAGACTGTAACAGAAGACTGTCCTACGTAAATGGATTGACCTTAGTATGAAATTAATATGGTCAATTAAATCGTCAATTCCTTTGGTAAAGGCTGCTCTATTAATGAAGGAGTTTGATGTATATTATCAAAGTAACGTCCAGATCGCAGTAAAGTACTATTTTTTTGCCAACAGAGACCCTTCCATCTTTTTAACAAAATCGTGCAGGGCCTTGACGATAGATTAACGAAGATCTCTTTTGTAGGCGAATTGACTAGTACTTAGAGAATGTCAACATGAATATACCAGAAGCTATATTCATGGGCTTCATACAGTCCGTTGTATCAAATTTTTGTATTTTAGTAGGCCTGTCAAGGCAGACGGGACCCAACATCTTACGAACAACTAGAGGCTTCGCTAATTGTTCAGTGTCCGAACATTCCATTCATAGATCCGAATATCTTCATCGGATTGCAAAGTCGTCAACAGTAGGATGATTAATCTTTATTGTTTGCTTCACAATAAGATTGCATTTCTATTGTAAAGTTTTTAACCCTACCTCTACCGCTATCACACCTGAAAATTCAACTAAATAATTACAAATTAGGCTGCTCTCGAAAATTAAAAAAACGCAGCACTGCACGTGTGGTATAGGGTTAATAATGCAGGTTTTGAAGTCATTTACAGTGAAAACATACGATTTGAGTGCTCGACATCAAAGGAGTGCAATTTCCACCTGCCAAGAATTTTACCGAGAAATGCGAATGCAATTAACTAAACAAATCTCATTCAGCCACATCACACTTCCATGTGACCCACTAGACGTCACTTCAAAATACAAAAATAAACACATTCAACAAATCACAAAACGGGAACTACCCATCACAGCCACTTAGAAACTCATACTGTCAATAACCCGCTACAGTTTCCATCTGTCAAACATCCACATCCAAATTGTAAACTTCTCCTCTTCAGTGTTCCTCAATGAAAACAAATCAAAACAAACATTTTCCGTACACTACATTGACACCCCACCACCGAATACCAACCGTCAATTCTCTCAAAACAGCTTTTTAATATAAAAATAAAAAAAAAAACAAGCACGCGACAAAATAAATGTCAAGCTCTTCATTTCCCCCCAAGCTTGCGCACTAAATCCTTCGTCAAAGAGAGTGTCAAAAAATCAACTGCTAAAACCGTAACATACCCCATTCAAATCCTATAGTTATCCTTTTCCTTCACTCGTCGAAACAATGCGAAAATCCGATTGTTTGGTTCTTTTTTTTTTTACAGAAAAGCTTCCTTCGCACTGATTTGACATTGTATGCCTGGCCAGCAATTTTCACTTCATCCGTCAGTTTGCCGAGAAAATTTCATTCGTGTTCGTGAGGTTTTTGAAATTATTTTCGAAATTTTTTTTAAATTTTCGTTTTACAAACTACAATAGTTTTGAAAGGTGAATAACTGTATAGAGAAATATTTCAGTCATTTAAAAATAGTTTATCCCCGAAAAGAATTGCCAAGTTTTGACCATAAAATGCAAAATTTTGCCGTGAAATTGTGACAAGGAAAACTCCAATTCCGTTTTGGTGTATATTTTCCGTTTCTGTCTTGTGACATAATTTGTCTGCTCTAAAAATATGTAAGAGACGGGGTGGTTAAATAAAACAAAAAAGAATGCGAACGAATTTATAAGTGGTGACGACTACGAAAATCTGCCAGCCGCTCTCCAAAATAATTAGTTTCGGCGTTGTGTATTTTAATTAATTCGTTTCCTTCGTTGTTTGTTGCGTTCTTTGACAGCAATTGAAACAATCATTCAATCATCTATCGGTTGTTGTTCCTTTTGGTTTGTCATTGTTTATTTCGAAATTGATTTTCTTTTAAACAGCTAAAGTCTCCTGGGTGAGACTTACTTAGAGGGTGAGTTTGCATGATTTGTAATTGGCAGTAGTAGCCCTTAGGAGGGTATGTTTTTATTTGGAAATGTCAAATCGATATTTTCTTTTTTATGTTGTTGGCCCTTAGTTACAGCTACAATGACAATTATTGTCGGTGTTTGTAATCTCAGGTACAACATCCCCCAGTTTTGTACTACCAAGAAAAAGAAGGTGTGAGATGTGACCTTTAGTAAATTTTTAAGTCACACAAGTAAGACGATAGGCAATGACTTTGATTTGAGGACGGACTTAATTCAGTTGATGGACACGGGGAGTTCTGTTGTCACCATCATTATATAAGGGACTAAGCACAAAGATAGTTTTTTTTTTTTTTTAAATAAGAATCGCTATCTAGTTTTGATTTAAATTTAGAATGAAATCACTCACAATAAAAAAAAGACGAAAATTTATTGACGGAAAACATTCTTCTTAATTGTCAACCAAAATGCGTAGACATTCACGTTAGCTGGGTGGTCGGAAAAATTACGTCAAATTCTGACTCATAGCTATAAGTCATTCGCATTTAGATGGGCGTGATGATGATATAAATTATTATTTATACTCACTTTCATTTTCCTGTGAAATGGAAATTGGAAGTTTTTGCCGGCAGCTTTATTCTGTTAAGAAAAAAAGCTGCGTAATTTTCTTATTCTGTTAGATTGCCATATAGTCGAGGGCAATTAAAGTAGAATTCGTCGAATTTTAAGCATGGACTTGATACTTTTTCGTGTTTTTTGTGATATTTTGGAGAATACTAAAATATTTTGGGTAGGATGATAATATTAATAGCATTTGACATTCTGGGGTATTGTAAGCTACCAAAGATAATTAGTTGTCCTAAAATGTCAACATATTGAACTTATTCTTTACAAAAATATGAGCTCATGTATGTAAGCCACGCGAACTTTACATGGAAATGTAATAAGGGTTAAAAGTTTATTGAAGTCCTCCATTGGGCGCCATTTATGCTTTAAATTAATTTTTTTTAGCCTTTCAGTTGTGAAACCTTAAAATCTTAAAATTCGTCAGTAAATTGTTTTGGAGACAATCTTTAAGAAAGATAAAGAAATCTAATTAATTTCTTGTATGTTATTGGTGGATGATCATCCTGACAGGAAACTTAAAATGCTTAAGCTACGCACTTCGATTAGTAGCCAGTCTGTACGTTTTCAAAGTACAATACCCTGTTTTGGTTCAACTTTATTCTTTTAAATAAGTTCCGCGAATGCGGAGCACTAGCTTACAAAAAAGATTTTCCTTCACGCATTTGAACTATTTCTGTCCCAACAGTGTGCCTATTCGGATATTTTTTTTCGGGTTTTGATAAGCTCCGTACTGTTCAAAGCAATTCTGCATAACCTTTGCCGTAACTGACTGTCAAATATCGGTGACGAAACTACTAACTAATTTTCGAATTCTCATCCATATCTTTCATGAGGTACTGTAAATGGTTGCCCCAATGGTAGATTCGGATTGAATTGGCTTAAAAAAGATCTATTAGCTTAGTATCTCTAGAAATATTGCAAACTAACTCAAAAGAGTTGTCATTATCGGATGAAGTCTAATTTTAGGACACGCCAACAGGATTAGCCTATTCTCAAGTGATTGTTTCAAGAGGTGTATATGTATGTACGTATGAGTTGGAGAAGAAAACAACTTTTTATCTCCTTTGAATTTATCCATTCCTTCCTAGTACAGAGAGGCTTCATTTGAAAGCATAGCTCTTCTTCGTTGCCCTGCAAAAGGGATGTCAGATGCCTCCGGTAATTCATATGGATACTAGGGGTAGTTTCTGCGATAAACATGGATCCTTGCGACATCACAATGAAGTGGCTCCAAGCAGCTACTTTCACCTGACTTAGCCTAACCTTATGTGTCACAAGTCTTTCTGGCGATAACATAGCTGCATTCACATTTCTAATTTCTCTTTCGAGCTCGACAGTCAAGTAGCCATTAAGGCATTGCAGTCCACATCGATAAGATCCAAGCTCGTAAAAATTTGCAAAAAGCGACTGGATGACATCTCATCGGCCTATACGGTAACTCTATGCTGGGTACATAGCCAGACGGATATCTCCGGTAAAGAAAAAGCGGACGTCACCGTGAGCCCTCTGTGAGGCAAGTATACCCTGCAAATGCAGATAGCCATTGAGTCTTGTGAGGAGGCTAATAAACGTTGGTGCCGATTAGATACATGTGCAACAGCCAAATCGTTATGGCCAGCCTACGACAAAAACAGATCTATTAATGTTATAGAACTAAGTCGCAGGGATATCCGATTAGCAGTTGACTCCGTGGCTGTCCAACTCTGGCCACCAAAAGAAGATGTGCTCTTGACAGTTACTTCTTTGCAGAATTCGACGAGCTAGGTAACATTGAACTAAGCAAATTCCTGAGATTCATACATTTATCTGGGTGGTTTAAATTAGCGGTCGAAGACCGAGATTTAGGTTCCCAGGGTTTTTAAATATTGGGCACAATGCACTCTAGATGGTCTAAATGAGCCGTTTACAATTCTGTCAACAAGGGCACCCATTTACCTAACCTAACCTTAATATCAGTGGATTGATAATTTCTGACTCAACGAGGGAAAGGTGAAAGGTTCTTGACTTGGCATGCAGATGTCATTGCTATCAATGCAATTTTTCGTGATTTTGTACTGTTATCACTATAATAAACGTCAAATTTCAAACTAGACTGTCAACTGGAGCATAATGGTGTAGTGAAATTCTTCATTTTGGACGGTTTATCAGTAAAGGTTTATAGGGAGTCTGCCTGTTCATTTTTAACAGTGCCGAAGAGGGCTGCTTATTTTGAACGCGATCGATGATTCAAAATGAAAATATAGAAAAGGTGCACAATATGGTACTCCACTATCGGAGAATAAAGGCGTATGTCTAAAGTGTTTGCGGTACATTTTACATCAAGATTTAAATATGAGAAAACCTTGTGAAAGATGTGCAATGCGAAAACGAATTTCTAAACAATTCTTTGACTGTTGTAAATAGGATCCAACCGACTTTGTTCGCCGATTTTTTTTTTACCATGAATGAAATATGGGTTCACTACAGAACTGTGGGCGGAAGCCGGTGGCTTTTCACCAAAAAATCCGAAGTCGATTTCATCTGCTAGAAAGGTCATGGCCATTGTTTTCTGGGACGCAAAAGGGATTAACTTTATTGATTACCTTCAGAAGGGTAAAACAATAGCTGCCGAATACTAAGTAAGACTCCTGGACCACCTGGGTGAGCAAATTCGTGGGAAGATACTTGGATTGCAAAAGAAAATAAATTATCCTTGGCAATGGAAAAAAACAAAGGGACTTGGAATACGCATTTTTGGAACATCCACCCCCTTCATCAGATTTGGCTCCCTGTAAATCTAAAGACATTTATATAAGGAAAATGTTTGGAGTCCAATGAGGAGGTGATGAGTATTTCGCAGGCCTTCCACTTCATGGATGGAATACATTCATTGCAGAAATGTTGGGCAAATTACATTGAACTACAATAGAACTTTTTGTACCAAAATTCGTACATAGTTTATCAAATTTCAAAGAGTGGGGGTGAAATTCTCTCTCTGAGAGTGGTAAAACTACGAAAATGTAAACGAATAAGGAATTTGCCCACTTTTTAAACGTAAAAAAAAAGTGTTCGCGAAAGAAGTTTGTGGCTTGTTTTTGGGGAGTTTTATTTTATTTTGGGCCTGCTCCATTTTTAAAATTTTTTCCCTAATTTAGCACACAAAACCAAATAATCAAACAAGTCAACAAAAAATGACGTACTAATTTAACAGATTTGACAGCTGTCATAAATCTCCCAAAGAAATTTCTTGTGCTAAAATTCACAGCATGGGGAAATTTCTTACACTCTCGTGAGCACTCTCTTTTGCAGCGGACAGGATTTCGCAAATATTCGTAAAATTTCACAAAAATTTTTTTTTTTTTGGAAGGGTACCTACGCGAATAGACGAAGTCTTTCACTGCCAGGCCGAGAAATTTGCATCTTGCCCACGTAAGTGTGGCATATTAAACCTAAGATGATATACTCACATGCATATGTAGCCTTAGGCCATTCAACTCAAAGTATTTCGGTCATGCGTGACTATTTTTTAATTTAATAAGAGAAACAAAATATTAACAATATCTCATTTCTGATGTGTTTATAGTAAACATTTCCGACACATAATACCCCGATTTGTTTATTCTATAAAGACCGACGAATAAACAATTAGCCAAACAAAAAACATAAATATTTCCTCCGTCATCACGGGGGTTATTAATTAAAAATCAAATTCCATGTCATGCTGCTCGTAAATAGTTTCATCAAGTGCCTACTGGCCACTCGATCTAAATGGCCATCAATTTCTACGGTTACCCAAAATATCTGTGTATCTATCCACATCTACGTGTTTATTTTGTATCTTTTAAATCAATTACTATGGCGAAATGCTTGCTCCGTAACGATTTATATTTATTGGACTTTATGATTATTACTTTATTATGTGTGCTATATAAAATATGTGTGATTTTTTATTTATTTTTTAAATTGTTTCATCTCTGGCGCTCTTGTTTTCTGCGTTATCTGGAGAGCGAATACTATTTTTTTTTTTTTAAATGTCGTTTAGAACATTTGATAAACCATCGTCGCGCAAGAATTGATTTCGCTTGTCGCAGATACAGAACAAGCGGGAGGCTGTATCGTCTGCCTCGAGATAGATCGTGATTCTAGCATTAAAATTTTTTTTTTTTTTTTTTGTTAAACTGTGGGAGTCTATTTTTACTACATAATTATGAAGATAGAGTAGTAGTGACGCCTTGAGTTCATCATATGAATTAAGACCAGAAATCCGTAGTTCTGAAGTTGATTTTAAATGTATCGCGACGCTAGTAGCAGAGACGACAGACGATATTCCTTTTTTTTGTAAATCAGATTGTTCTTGAAATTAATTGAAAGTGTGAATATGAAATGAGAGGAACTCGGTTATTGTGGTGTACTGATCGATTTGCCGTAGAGCACAGAATAATTTATTCAACTGAACGGGTGATAGATAACAATATAGCGAGATGTATACGTAATAAATCAGAGGAAATGAAAATTATGAATATGATCGGTACGCGATTGCGGTTGTGTTTAACCAAAGTACGAGCTTTCATGGAAAACTCACAGAAAGTGTTGTGAAAACGGATGAAATTGGCAGAATATATTGCAATTTACACATCACAGTGATTTATGATCACATTTTGAGCAGAAAATAGATTTTTTATTGGAGGCAATTTATTGATGTCTGAGAAAACGTTGAAACATCTTTGAATTTAGCTGGAGTATCTACTACGTATTCGTAGCTGAAGTAAGTTCATTTTAGACTTTCTGTTGTTCAAAAATATTCATAAATATAGTTGATACTCTGCTGGCAAACTCGATGAAATTGGCGATGGCATCGTTGCATAATTTTGGCTTGATAGTGGTAACAATACATTAGACCTCTGCCTTAAGGTCAAGAATTGTTTCTGGTTTATTGGACTACACATGTGACTTTAAAAAATCACAAACAATTAAGTCGCATGGTGTCGAGTCACACGGTTTTGGTGCTCAAATTTTATCTACATTTGTTGGGATACACAATTGTTTCGAGCGCAGTATGACAGTGTGATTAAAATCAATCAATTCTGATCAAAATAAATCAGTTTTTATCGTTTTTGAACACAAACCATTCACTGTTACTGCATTTTCAAAGAAGTATGGCCCAATCACTCCACCTGTCAAAAATCCGCAACAAACAGTGCGGTGTGCAATGGGCTTTCTTCGATGTTCTCCGTACCCCAAATTCGACAAATTTTCTTATTTATGTAGCCATAGAGTTGAAAATGTGTCCCATCGCTTAGCATGGTTTTCAAAGCAAAATTGTCGCTCTTTAGCTGATGCTCCATCAGCTAGGTAATAAATATTTTCCCCCTATAATGGTCTTCTTGTTTGAGTACTTAAGTTAGTTGGACCTTAATTTATAAGCAGAACGCTAGAAAAATTTCTGAAAGTGGAAACAGTGTGCATTCGTGTTTCAATGTGTGGTTGTGTAGACTGTGCTTCCCAAACTACCGCCAAAAACTTTCACATTTCCTAGCTTTGCGTTGAAATCACACATTTTTCCTTAAGCCCTGCGTTTTGTTCTTCTTTGTCCAGGAGGCTCTAGAAACTTTCTATAGATCAATTATTTTACTCGTCTGTTTGGGGGTGAACGTATATTAGGATTAGGATTCCGATTATGGAAACTAAAGAGCTCGTGCTTCCTCCAACTTACTGGAGAACATTTGTCAACACTGCCCCTGGTTTGTTATTGTTCATTCGCTCGATGGGACTGAGTCAATGTAGTCACCAGGACAGATCGTAAAGTTCACGGTTGTATATTCTCTTCCATTCGTCTTCCTCACAAGCAGGACCAAATATCCAGCGAATGAATGGACTTCTTGGCTCAGTGGTTAGTGCGTTGGATTACTAAGCGGGAAGGTTTGAATCCCAGAAAACACCAACGTTTCTTTTCACGGGCCCACCTCTCGCGAATGTGTGCTCATAACTCTCTCTTAGAGTCGAGCCCTGAATTTGACTGCAACTAAAAAATTGTCAGAGTTGATGTTGGCCTCCTAAAGGCAAGCACAACTGGCATGTTTGATGCATTTGTTTGGAGACTTGTTGCAGTTTGGATCCGTAGGTCAGCAAATCTACTGCTTTTTATCACTTTTTTAAACGCAGCTGCAAAATAGATTTCCTGAGTACCATTTTGACATCATACTCAGGACAGAGTGTGTAGTCTCCGTCCAGGAGGTCATAAATCTGGTCCTTAATAGGGTTATCAACCACGTTGGTAGGGGGATGGGTACATATTAGGCTAATGTTGCAGAATGTGCCTTTGATCATAGTCAGCTGACCACATATCGATAACCCCTAACGACAGGTGATTTCCCACGATGAATTCATATCCTAACAAGTGCAGTCCTTTATAGGAGCTGTAATAAATGTCGCAGTATTTCCGTTTTAGCATTCCTCTTCCTATCCAGTGCATCCCTTGAATCGCTGTAATATCTACCTTATACTGCGTAGGACAATTTTCAGTTTTTGAATAGCACACAAAGACGGCAAGGTGCGTACTTCTTATTTTCGGTTGATGTTGCCGCACAATGGAATCTGTTTGTATCCTTGACGGCACAACAGCTGACCTGGAGAGTCCTTGGTTTCACATTTCATTCAATTGATATTACATTTTCATTCCACTTCTTAATGATTCCCGAAAGTACTGTCTGAAGCATTTTCAGTTCTCAGAAAATTCAGTCTTTTTCCGATTTAATTCCAATGTTTTTCGTCCATTTTTGCAATTTACGGCAACTATGGTATTAATCCTTAAAAATTTCTTCGCGAAGAAGCAAACAAAAATAGAATTTCGCAACCGATGAAAACAGGTTTTTATTTTTCCTTATTTTTTTGAGGAAAAATAATCACTTTTGTTCCCACTTAAATCAATAAACATGTCTTCTCAACGATTTTCTCACCCCTTTAAATTTTTCCCATCTACTCGTACACACTAACAAGTTAACAACCCAACCCCCAGTGATTTCAAGCCATGATACCAAAATGTAAACATTCCTCTTTTGCAAGCATGTGATTCATATGTATGTTATCCACCCATTTTCGAGATACTCATACTCGTACATCATTCAAAAAGAATTCCAAATGAGAGACAAATAGCGTTCTGCAGCAGTCGGTCAATAAATGCATGAGATTCCTATAATGTCGCGATAATACAGAGGGGGTGGTAGATTTCGTAAAAATAAATTCTAGATACAAAAATAAAAAAAAAGATAAATACATTTGGCGCTCACGTGCTACTCATCATTTGACAGATGTCAACGGCCATTAAAAGAGAAAGAAAAAAATGACGAAAAGCTTTCGTCGAGTCTGGAAACTTTCGCTCAACGATGGTGGCTAACAAGTTAACGAAAGGATTTTCTCTGTCCCTTCGTCAAGGACAGTAGGGGCATGAATGGAAGACAAAAACAAAAATAACCGGCCGGTGTGGTCTGCAAAATATAAGTAAAAAAAATGGAATAAGTGTCTTATTAGAAACCAGGGGTGCAAAAGAAAGCTCGAAAGCTTTTTATACTGCATTGGAAATGCATTCGTCGTATGGGACTGATGTGCTGAGCTTGGAATTTTAGTCATTTGCTACAGTGGGTTGAGCCAGTTTTCATGCACTGGAGTTTAAAGACGGAGAGATCAGTTGTGTTAAAAAGGGAGCAACTGAGTAGACAACAACATAGTTGCCAGAAAAGTAGAAACTGTAAATCACTATCTTGTCTACAAGATTAAGAACAGAGTGGAAGAAAGGAGCTATGTTAGACATGTCCCGCTATCTGCAAGACTTAGTTTTGTTATATTCTCGGCTTTTTTCGATCAAATTATTACAAGATTGGAGGCATGTTGTAGAGCTGAGACAGCTTTACATCTCTGCCAGCGTTAGCCCAGTTTGTCTAAGAGCAATCTCATCCACTTTTGACAAAGTCCATGCCTCTGCACCATAGAGCAGGTTTGGAGCAAGGCCTTGCTATTCAATTGCCTTCTTAGCCCAAAGTAACAGCGGCTGCCCAGAGGTAGACAAAGCCCGTAACTACCTCAAAGTTATAGACAGACTATGGCGACATTCTGTCCAAGACGTCGGTGTTGGTTGTCCTTTCTTGTTGACAGCATATATTTCCGTCTCGAAACTCACGAAAACGCAACTGTCATCACGACAGTTGATAAGGTCTTTTACGCGATGTTTAGAAGACTGATGCCTCTGTAGTTGACGCAGTTCAGAGCATTTTCTTTTTTAAGGACCGGGCAAATAATGCTGAGGTTCCTTTCATTGGGAATACTTTCATTCGACCATATCTGTGAAGAGTTGATGCATGCTCCGTACCAAGTCATCGTCTGCCGCTTTGAATAACTCTGCAACCAGGCCACCAGCTCCAGTAGCTTAGTTTAGATATGGCTATCCTCACTCCGTTCAAGTCGGGTGGACGGAATTGTTGGCCTACGTCGTCCATATTAAAAATTAGGAGGCTTCGAGCTTCTTATTTGTTGTTAGCTTCGTAATGTAGTATTGATCAAAGTTGAATCAATTTGCTCTGCATTGTTATAGAATTTATAGCAGATTATCACCTTTCCTCTGGGCCAATTAACACCATTTTATTTTTAGAGTTTTACCGATTAAAGTTTTCTTTCACTATCATCATCCACATTTTTTCCAAAAAACAATTTTATTATCTACAAAACAATACATTTTTTTTTCTTTTTTAAAGTGGTCGGTTATTTTTTCTATCCACTGTAGAACCACCTCAAACTGTATCCCTCGCAGCAAGTGCATTAGGGGATGATGGCGATAAAAGCTCTTTCAAATGACTGCATTCTTTTCGGGGTTAAACTTTAACGATTTCTGGTCATACATAAACGTTGTCGTCGGTCGTCATTGTCGTCGTTGCCGCAAAAATTGTATCTCCCATCGGTGTTCCGCTTAAAATTGCATTCCACAGAGTTATTCTCGATGAAAAGTCCGCGTGTGTGTCTATTTTCCTTCTTCTGTAGAGGAAAAGCGTTTTAATATTTTGATTTCCTTATTTTAATCCTGATTTGATTTTTCTATTCCTTCTGTGTGCTTTCAGAAAAAGGATAACACGAGTGCAATTCTCAAGTGCAAAACTAAGAAAATTCAAAAAAAGCAAAAAAAAAAATTCAAATTGGTTTTAAAAATTAAGAAAATAAAATAAAAAATAATGAAAAAATCCACATCGGAAATAAAGAAAATTTTTTATTTCATTTCATCTCGGTTGATGTTTCGTAGTTTTTCCGTTGTGATTCGCTGATAAATTTTTTTTTTTTTTTTGTTTTAACGGATCAATCTCCTCCGTTTTGTGTGCTGTGCTTTAAATTTCCGGGTTTTTTTTTTCGGTTTGTGTTGTGTCCTTGGTTTGAATTCGTAGATTAAAAAAAGTGAAAAAAAAGAAATAAATAAAAATAAAATTTTTTGATTCGCGAGAAGTGTTCTTAGTGAAAATTAAAAAAATAAAGAAATTCCCATAAATTAAATTTAAAAAAAAAAATAAAATAATTATAATAACCTTAGTGCCTGTCAGGGATAGCCTGCGTGAGTGGAGTCTTAAATAACAGCAGTGGCTATCCAGTTGTTGTAGTGTGGTAAGTTGCCCAGATTTAATTATATAACAAAACTTTCGTTGACTTTACGTAGTCAGATTGTGTTTCCCTTAGGGAGATGGTAGGGGCTAGCCAACAGGGGTTCCATCGAAGGCGTTGACCATAGTCTGTCTTATTCGAATCGATTTTATGATAAAACAATCTTAGCTCTCTGCATCCGGGGTTTTCCTTGTCCTAATGCATCATAGCCTTCCATACACCTCATGGATGTGGAAGGTTAAGGAACTCCCACACGGCATTCTTTGTCAACAAATTAAAGTTTGTATGCTTAAAGCAGGATGATTACATGGTGCTCTTGCATTCTTTGTTCTTGCGGAATAGGGGTTGCATTCATTTTTTATGTTTTGTTTGCGGAACTGCAGCGTGGGTCATTTGCATATTCGCATCCTCTCAGTTTCATCAATCGATTTGTGTTCCAGGGCGCAATGCAAACGATTCGTTGTTCAGTTATGTTGGAGTGAGACAATGTGGCTACGGCTTACTGGGATTTCCTGCAGTGGATTGTTTCCTGGGTGGTTCCTGTTGGTAGCAGGAATACGGAAATAGATAAATGCTTCCTCTTTTGTTTTTTTTTTTACTTTGAATCGACTTTGTTCTGCATAAAGGAATGCAGTGTAAATTTCTGGAATTGTTTGGATTGTTACTTTGACAACTTGAACAGCGCAGTTGTTGTCTACAATTCAGTACTTACAAGTGTAAGAAGGTACTTCAGTTAGGTTAGGTAGATGGGTTCCCTAGTTGGCAGGAGACTGTCAACGGCTCACTTGACTAACAATGAATCCATTGAAGAAGGTACTTGATAAGGAATTGCTGCAAACTTTGTGTTCTATTATAGAAGTTGCAAGGGCTTTGCGGCTACTCCACTTAGGATCCTGCATCGTCATTCCATTTTTCGATGTCCTCTATGTTTATGAAATTATTTGATTCTATTGGAGAATTTAATTGAAGGCCCGGCTTTTCAATGGCCATTGTACTTATTTACTTAGTTAGGTGGCGCTAAGCCTCTCCAGTCAGTCCGCCTTTTAGCTAACTGCCTCCAGTTGGACGCTACAAGTTGGTTGAGGGCCCCTTCTACATGTGCGCACCACCTTAGGCTCTAAAGAAATAAATGACAAATTCTTCAAAATTTTTTTTTGACATCAAATGTCTCGATGAGTTCGACGCCGACCTGGTTGGAGCGGCGAGCGATCTCCATCGCCATCTTGTACGGATGGACAAGTCCAAGGCTAGATTCAGCTTAAGCCAGATTATGTTAATAGTGTTGAGCTTGATTAGCGATAGGGATACAGCGATTTACCTTGTCCGGCAAAATTGAGAGGGTTGTACCCTGCCTGGCGAGCTCGCTGGACATGCAATTCCCTGGAATGTCCTTGTGGCTCGGCTCCCAAATGAGATGGATATTGAATTGTTTAGCCATCTCGTTAAGAGACAGGTGACAATTTAGGGCAGTTTCTTCTTCTAAAGAGTGAATTCATCCTGTAGAACGCTGCCGTAACGCTCTAGAAGTCTAGAGACTGTGCGCCGCTCACGGTAATTCCACTTAGAATTGCTGATATTCCACGAGTATAGGATATCAGCTTGGAGGGGTCAGAGCGGGACAGGGTGGAGGGTAGCTCCACGCGGCTATTGTAGGGGATGTGACTAGGTTTGGTATCCAAAATCGTAGCCTTCAGCACTTCAAGAGTTGTTCTCGAAGTGGGGACTGAGGCAGTATTTCTAGCCGATGGATTGAGATTGGAGATTGGCATTGGACTCTGAAAAGTTTTGGTTTTGTAAGTTTATATTGACAGGATTCATGTTGAGCTCTCACGCAGAGATCCGCAGTGCACTGATAAGATTGGCTAATCCGGAGGACGCTAGGTATTCGAATACTTCATTCGAGACCGAGCTGTTTTTGATGAGCTCCCAGTCAAGTTGATCCTCGGCACAGGTCGTGTGACACCTCGATGCAGTTCACTGAAGGGGAACGGAAGGGGTTAGAATAAGAATGGGGAGGAAAGAGAGTGAGGAAGGGGGGACGTCGACTATAGCTTAGTTTCGTTTCTTCTCTGGGGAGTGACCTCCGAGAGTCATTGATCTCTACTAGGTGCCTGCACCACGACAAGGTGCATAGTCACGCAGACCTTAAAGACCTCCTTTTCGTTTGCCCGTCTAAAATTAAAAGTGATGATAAGCACTATTTATAGTCAATTCAAGTTCAAGTATGTCCCTAACGTCACTCCATTCAATTTCTCCATTCAAGGTCAACATTAAAACATCCAATTCAATAACATCATAGCCAAATAAATCACAAATATCTCCAAAAAGCCACTCACACTTGTTGCATGCTTCTCCTTTAGAAAATTTCCTTATTTCATGATGAAGTGTCCTTAATGTTGTGTACAACCTCTCAACTAACCTAAATGGTCTTGTCCTACTTCCCTAGTGCTTGACAGCACTTGCCATTAATTTTTTCCTTTTTCCATTCGTCTTCAAGTCATCAACGTAATTAGTAAAAAAAAAACAAACCCCTCATACAATTTCCTATCCCACAGGACACCCACAACTTAACTACGACGACGAAGTTTTTTTTTTGATTTCTCACTTCCTCCCACAAGGATTGGCGAAAGCGAACATTTCGTATATTTCTCAAGGATTCCTTTTCCTGCAAAGAATTTTACAAGAAAAAAAAAATCATTTAAAGGAATGACATCATTGCCATCCGCCTCCAGTCAAGTGTGTTATCAATTCCACTTTTATAACTAAATTGATTTTTAGCATTGAAGGAGGGAGCATTATCGGTATCCTTGACAAAGTCGAGTGTTTCTCTCGTAGCGTCGTCGGCAATTTACGTATTCACGTGCGAAGAAAGGCTTGATGCAATAGTGGAACGTGGATGGTAAACGTGACGCGAGCTTCATTTCTAATGACTGCACTGGCTGCAAACCACATCGGCCTGACCAGGTTCTAATCGAATTGGTGTGAAACGTGCTCTTCTCCAAGGAGTTTCTTACAGAGACTATTGTTTGGCAAATGTCATATAAAAGCAAATTGCAAGGATACGTAAGAGTTATGCGAAGGAAGGAAAACAATACCGACCTGTATTCTATTCATAGTTGGGATGAAACCTTAAGTCACGTGGTATAATGCCGTCAGCAATGAAGGTGCTACCTAACCTTGACATCTATGTGATGTGGCGTAGGTATCAAATGCTTCCACATGTCAAAAGGGAACTGACGGCATTGTGAATACCTCCGCCTTTCACCTGTCATTCAGCGTCAAGTCATCAAATATGAGCAGCATCGACGGTTTCAAAGGTTCGTATGAGTACCTACCTATGTATGTACATGTGTATCTGTCTGTTAAATTTTCGAATTTTCAGTGAATTTTCACAGCAGACAAACAAACACAAATCCTAAACGCAACAGACCGTATGTGGTCCAGGTCCTAGCTTCTCGCGGCCATTCGTGCTGTACGTGTTAAATTTTGTTTAGCACAAAATGGAAGGGATCTACAGCTTAGAGCCATATCCGAAAAGTTTTTTTTTGCGATTCTCGGACGTTTATCAGACAATCACGAGAGATGGGACCTCTTTTTGGTGTTTTCTGGGATTTCGAACCGTGTTCCGGGACGTCATATGGAAAGTAGCCTGAAGCAAGGCACAAGTTCTTGCTTTCTGAGAGAAAAGTTTGATTTACTGACGTCAGGAATAAAGATTTGACTTTACCGGACTTTGCTGCATGGTACAGCTTATAGTCGAAGACCCTAACTCCATCCCAGTGTCGCTTGCTATCCAGACATATGTACTTGCTGTGTGGAGCTCGTGTATGGGGATAAATCTTCATCTCTATCGTCTTGACCTCATAAGCTTCCAGGTAGTTCTTCGCGTAATGCAAAGCGTGAGATGCGGCCGCAAGGGAAATTTCCAGCGAGTGGATATTCCTTTTCGTCATCGAACAAGTCTGCTAGCGCTACAACGATCCTTGACACCACATCTAGAGATCAATGTTTTTTTCTGCCGCAACTGCAGATCGGATTCTTTAAGTCGTTACCTTGGATGCGAGAGAGTGTCTCCTGTCTTGGCGTAGTTGCATAGCTGCCATTTTAGAAACTTGTTGTGCTCCTGAACGAATTCTGCTGCCCGAACATAGGACCCCCTCTCTGTCTAATTCTATTTCCTTCCCGCTTGTTTGCCTATACGGTACAAGATTCGTAGACTCACTCAAGAAATTCAGCGATCTTATTTTCAAGTTAGGCAGTTAGAGAAAGGACGTGACAATACTCAGCTCTGGAAGGGCTTCGTTCGAGAGCCTTCCGAAGCTGTGCATGTGATCCTCTAGGTACTTGTATGAAGTGTTCCTGGTATTGCTGGCGATGTCAGCAGTTTCCAATTTGTGTTGTTGAGGATCGGTCTCAAGGTCTGGCTTTTTTTATTTGATATGAAGTCTTTATCCCATGAGTAGCTAGTTAAATAGCAGATTGCACTATGCAGACATGGCCAATATGATCCAGAGCGTGTTCACTGTCTGTAGCTTCTGGATTGTTTAAGCTTATTTCGCTTAACGTCGACAGTAAATTCGCATTCTGATCTGGATAGGGATTTGACGTCAAAATCTCAATTCCTTACGTAACCAATTTGTCGCAACAAGGATTTAACTGAATTTGATAGATATTACTACACTTGGGTCTCTTTTGACTCCCCGACATTCCCTCATCCTAGACCTTTTCTGCCTACATTTCCCCAGATGTAGCTCCGAGTGTTTTCCTATCCCACGCTTCGTCCGAGAGAAGGAAACAAATGAAATCTACTTAAACTATGTCGCCAATCAACTGGCTACTGCCCCATACTTCACCAAAGACATCCCATTTGATCCACTCTACGAGTCACATAGCCCTAGTTGCGTTCATGTTACAATTAATTAGATTAAGATTACTAATAGGTACATTAACCTTAAACTATGACTACATCACATTATTCGCTTTCCAGTTTAATTATCATCAAAATGCCGGGTGGCAGTGGAGGTTACGACGAAGTTGCAGCCGCACGTCGCGGTCGCTTTCGTGTCACATCTGCATCGACCGGTCCACCGGAAACAACACTCGGACGGTTTCGTCTGATGCCAGCATGTGAGTAGTTTCCGTTTCGTTTAATTTTTATCATCCCTTCGTGATACTTTCACTAATTAATTGCCAACAAAAAATAATTATATACCCGACCTTTTTTTTTCCTTTTTTATTGCAGCCAACTATGGAGCCATTTCGCCTGTCCTACAACGTGGTCGTTTCGCTGTCATTCCCGAGGAACCCCATGGTTCACCGGCTCAAGGAACACCACCACCCGATAGGGCGGAACGTTCGCCATCGCCTGAATGGGACTTTGACATCGACCAGGTGAGTTTTTTTTCGTACAGTACATGACATAGTCTTCGTGTAGGATTAATCGATGTTCGCGCATAAAAACGAGGACACCAGAAGGAGGGCCAGAGGTGGTTTTATTGGACTTTATTTTTAGACATACCTACTCTCTCTCTATTAGGGGTTAAACAACTTATCCGTGGATTGATTGGAATTGAAAGCATCTCCACCCATCACAGACTTGTCAGTACATACTATGGTCGCGCCACACAGCCTTATTCGTCTGGATTAATCGAACGACGAATTAGCACTCGTGTGCTAATTTTCGAGCTTTGCAACATGAAAAGGAAATTGCGCGCCATGTGCGATGCCTGCGATGTGCGAATAATGCGGGCGCCAGTAATGAACGCGATGTCTGTATCTAGATCGTGGTGGGAAATAGAAAATTTTTAATGAAAATCATTTCGTGGAATTATTTTTTCCTCCATCGAATGAAGGAGACGATTTTGGTACTACGAGTAAATTTTTTGTTCAAAGTGTGATGAGATTGGATTCGTGCTATACGTCGATTGATGGCAATAAACTTTTCTATGTTTACATATAGAAATCTTTTGAAACATATGTATTAGGAACTCAGAGATGCGTGTGGACGAATAATGCAAAGCACTTGAATTTAATGAGTTTTTATTCACTGATCAACAAAGTAGAGGCATTCATTATTCACTTGTCATTCTGAAGTTAGAAATGATTTATTGAAATTTAAATGCTAACAGTGTTGACATTTCATCTAAGGATATCACTCCACTTTTTGACACAGTGTCTAAGGTTTGACAAGAAAAACGAGACACAAACTTATATGAAAAATCTGTTTGACGCCTTCAGTTCATCCTTGCTAAAGGTGTCAAATTTTCATTTAGTGTTAAATGATTACAAACCTTTTTTGTAAGACTTGCCAAACGTTACACAATCCCCCAAAATAATCGGAAATAAAATTTCATATTATCTGAAAGTATGTGAGAGCTTACTTCCTGTAGATTGCATGGTCCTCAACTGTGAAACTCATCTTTAGTCAACACGATTTTTGTCGGCGTTTTCCACCTTTGTATGCCAAGTTGAGTGATGTCATCTTTCACTTACAGACCCCGCCAAAGATGATTCGAAGTTTCGCCCCATAGTGTTCGTTGGCACTTGCCTTTGATTTGTCACTGGATTTTGTCGAATTAACTTGTTTGCTCTTCGACAAGTTCACCTATGCTTCTCTTTAATTATAAATAGAACCACCTTTTGAGTCAATGACTAAAAATACTGACTGTTGCGCCTTTTGTTTTTACCATTAATTGTGCGTCCAATTAGAGATCCTTCTGTTTCTTCCCTAATTTTGCCACCAAAAATATGAGTTTACTGCCTTCCGCGGCGATCTAATTTCAGGCCAAACACCTATTGCTAATAAACAAGCATAATAATGTTCAAGTTGTCAAGTACGATTATCGAAAAAAGTTGCGAAAACGCTTGGCGTTTCCTTCAGCCTTCTAGGAATATTTTAGCGTATTCTAGTCTTTTTTCAGAAGCTTTTTGCTTTTATTTTTCGTAGACTGATTGCAGTATCCGGCATTATGGAGTTTTTCCTTCTATTTACAAGCATTCCTTTCTTTTAAATATGAGAACACAATAATTTAATAATTTTAACAATCGTCGATCATCGTCATTTAACCATGATTCGTACATTCCACAACTTCGCTGAATGCTCACATTTACTTCATCCAGCTAACCAAATGCAGCCATTCCACCCCGGTCGCTTCAATTCCAAACAATTCCACAACTGCCAAATTCACCCAGCGCACAGAACGAACGCATCCAGCGCCCAGTCTGAAATTTGCTGTCACAGCATTCATATCATGCAGAGATCGATCGGTGTTTGTTGTTTTTCTTTCGCGTATTGTTTGTCCGTGTAATTTATTTTCTTTCTATTCTCTATCCAATTGGATTTTGTTAGAAAATTCGCAGAAGTTTTCCGGTAGTGAAAAATATCTCACGAGTTTTCTCAAGCACGTACAAAAAAATATTCCAAAAAATCAGCACGGCGATCGTTTACTTTGTGGTGGGTGACCTGTGAAAAACGGAAAATCTGGAAAAATCAAGTCAATTTCCAGCGAAAAAAAATCCCTCCCCGATAAAAAAGGAAGAAAATTCCTCGTGTTTGTGTGTGTGTTTTATCGAAAATAATTTTTCTCCATTGTGTTTTTTTTTTTATCAGCAACAAATTATTACTTCTCCCCCATCAAAGAGGCAGATAAGGAAAAAAAAAAAATCGAGTCTGCGTTGCCGTCGTGGTGGTCTCGTCATTGTTTTGTGTTGCAATTTGGTAATCTAGCACCATAGCAGCTGAAAATTCGTCGAAATTAAAAGAAAATTTGTTCTTTCCCCGGAAAACACCGAAACATCATCAACAACAACAGCAACAGCTGAGTTGTGTTTTTTTTTCTCGTTCCGAGGTTTTTCCTTTTTTTCCGTGTTTTTCAATATTTCGTTCTGTGTTTGGTTGGCTTTTGCGGTCATTTTTTGTAGTCTTTTTTAGGGTGAATGGAATTTTCCCAAAAATAACAACAACAAGAGTGCGACTGCGAAAAGTGAAAAACCAACCAGAAGAGGAGTCCAGAGTTCGAGAAAATTGCCTTGCGGTTGTGTTGTGCGGTATCTGTAGTGCTGAAATCCCCCTCGTGGTAGTGGTGAAGAATTTATACGGAAGTTTGTCGCTTTTGTTCCGTTTTGTGTTATCCTTTCCAGCGAAAAAAAAAACAAAAATTCAACACAGAGAAGCGTGCAACCTCGAAGTGTTTTCTACTTTGTCGCCGATGACCATTCAAAGGATTAACCAATTATTGTTCGTGAAGTTGTGGTTAGTATTTAAGAAAAAACAGAAAATATTTATTAATTGTTAAAGTTCTTCGATTGGTATAACTTTTTGTACTGACAGTGGGGTGGGTATACATTGAGATAGGGGTCTCACGTCCAGAATTTGGGTGGGGGATTCTATTGATAGAAGTGCATACGCATTTTTAACAACGAAATATTCCGATCCGATCCTGACAATCGTCCATCATTTAATAACGTCAACTTTTTTTTTTGTTTTTAGGTAGGAAGGTGAAAGCCGTCACTAGACATTGCAATAGTGCCGGACTTTAACCACCCTTGAAAGACAGAAGAGTGTCTGCCTTCATGTAGTCGTACCAAAGTCCTTTGACTAACCAGCGATTTTTCTTGTATTTCCTCCTTTGCCTTACCATTTCCTTAATTTACGGGGGGTTTTCTAAAGAGTAATAAGCATTTTCTTATGATATGGAGTATTATTCAACGCAACACTTTGCAGGGTTTTATCGAAGCAATCATTTTCGACCCAAAGGTCATAGGGTGTCTCAAGAGACACGCTCACTGTACTATTTTTCGTGAAGCCTTCCCAATAAGTTCTTATGCTCGTCAGTCTGGTTGGTCCTTCTTTCTTAGTCATCTTAAGAATAACTGAAGAATTATATTTTTAACTGTTATACAATTTTCTGAAAGCGGAGTAGGCACTTGAATGGTGAAGAGCTTAAGGTATCAGAACTCCACATAAGCACCGAAGAACAAACGACTGAAGGCAGGATAATCACAGAGAAATGATCCGAGGTGTTTTTGCCCTTTCCACACGCGTCGCAGCCTATAGTGTTACTCAAGCCTTAGCAAAGCTACTTAGCAAAGGCGAAGTGTCCCATAAGAACACCAATAATTTATCTGAAGTCTTTTCTGATGAGATACAGCAAGACTGCCGTTGATTTCTTACTGACGTCCGGGCCACTTGTTTAGTCTGTTCACATTTTTGAGAGGTAATTTGACTCGTAAGTAACCCAATCGTCAATAGAGGATCTGACCGAAGACACGGAAGCACCACACGCCTTGTCTAGCAGTCTCACCGAAGATATCTCTCAACTAGGTTGACTATTTCCGCACGAAATCCTGTCAACTGACCTTATCATATTGTCCACATCTTCCTGGATATGACACAGTTGCTTAGGCTCTTCCATCTAGAGTTGACTTTTAACTGAAAGTAGAAGAGACTTTGCTTGTAATGGCTTCCAGTCGGTGTAAGAGTTTTAATTTCCATTGCATCACCAATTTTGAGGATATCATAGCCAATTATAAGTGATTATGTGCCTTTATAGCGGGCTGGCTGCCCAAAGTTTCCTACGCACCTCTCTGATTGCCAGATGCGATCATGGAAGATGCTGGATGAGTCCCAAATGCGATGGAATTGGTATATATTCAGTGTCTCTGCAAAGATATCAACTCCTACTCCTTCTCTAAGCCGTTGGCAAACATTTTGTATTACTTCAGATCTCTTTCGTTTCTCTCTGATCGGGAAGCATACACTGTAGTGTTTCTTGAAGTATAGATGAAGAAGTAATGTGGTCGGCAGGTTTCGTTACCAGGTCTCTTGGTAACAAATTCAAAATGTCGCTATATTCGTATGCCTTCGCAGACCAGCACGCACGTTTTGAGAGTCAAATAAAACTGCGTGATGCGATAAATTTAATGGAATGATCAAGGGTTAATAGATGTGAAAAAACGTTCAGGGCTTCAATCAGACATAACCATGTGGCGACTGTGGTACCTTTTTATGCTGTTCTTTGTAGCCTATTTGGTTTTTTAAGGTTGAATCCCTTAATTAAGGCAGGCAACCAAACTAGCGACCCGTAGGTGAGTTCCTAGTGATATCAGTGAGAGCCTACGTTGGTGTACATACCCCTCATGCAGGACCACTTTCCATCTATCCTATGAAAGCAGGCTATAGCTAGCCATTCACACAGTAACATTCGCTGCCTTTTAGTTGATTGATGCTGGATCAGTTGAGCATGGGGAGAATCAGGCATATGTAACTTCATAACCAAAGGCTTCTTTGTCCTTAATTCTGTGCCATTATTAGGCCAATACGCAAGAGCTTAGATTGGGTTAGGTATTTGGGCAGGCAAAGTTGAAGTAATTCACCACGTTACACTCAGGTCCTGTACAGACTCATTGTGATAATTTTAGAGGGGATATGTGATATGCTCAATGGATAAGCTTATTATAAGCTACGGTTCAACTTCTTACCTCAGATGAACTAGCAAACCAACCAGTTGATTTGACACAGCTCAAAATGTCGTTGGCTAATCTGCTGAAAATTTCTTCAAAGTTCTGGAAGAAGTGTTGATCATGAAATTTATATGTAAGGTGGACGAGAGCTGGACAGTGACAGAGAAAGTGGGTTGTGTCCTCACTAGCATCTTTATCTCCACACCTCGACATAGTTCTTCTTCCGTTCGTCAGTTTTCTCATATGGTACCGCAGGGTATTACCTATGTGCCGTAATGACTCCCACTAGGGCAGAAAGGGATCTCCTAACTTTTTGGATAAGCCTGTCGATCCTGTTTTTTTTTTTTTTCAAAGTAAGGCCAAATGCTTCTTGTCGTTGCACTAGTGTCCTAAGAGGACTACCTGTTGTTTGACTCCCTTAAGGCCTTGACTCCTGCTTCAAGCTTTAGTAAGCAAGGAGAGATGCTCACTGATAAATCTGTTCGAGATTCAGAGCCTCTTCTAGCCAATTCATCCGCCATCTCATTACCTGGTATTCCCTCATGTCCAGAGCGTAACTTTGTGTTGTGTTCCAAGAACCTTTAGTTCTTCTCGACAGTACTTCAAGAGCTTAAGCTAGGCCATTTCTCCCCAGATTTACAAGGACTGTATAGGTTTTGAATGGATGCTTTTACTGCATTTCTCAGGGAAACCTCTATGCAGATTCGCTCCTTATTGCATTTGTCGTAAAAATAGGTTTATAAGACTTCGGCTTCATTGTACATAGTCATGGCTTTGATGCTATTGCCGACTGGAGATGTCTGTGCAGTTTAGTCTTCTAGAAAGAAACCATCTTTTTAGCTTAGTAACCACTCTATGGTTTCAGGCAGCAGCCTGTTAAAGGAAGCCTAATAACTTCCTGCCTAAAGAATGAGGCATGTGCATCGACAAGAACTTTCGGCGCCCTTGAAAATAGTCATCAAGCTTAAGCTGTTGGTAACATCTCCTTGAAATGGAATGCACGTTTCTTATTCTTCTCGATGTACGTCCATACTGCTTCTTTAGAATTAATGAGCACTCTTAGTTCGGTACTTCCTCCACGTTTGTTCGGAAGACATACTGTTTAATTGCATTACGCATACGCTCTCAAGCAGGTCACGAGGTAATGTCCCATAGTTTATAAGAGTTTGATCGAGAGTTTCCTTATTTTCATCGTACAGTCTGCTCGTTTAGTTGTCTATTGAAAATAGTCAATCAGCGTACATCTACCCGTGAGGAAACCCCTTCTGTATACAGCACTTTACGAGTGTCTTGCCTCGTTTCGAGTTCTTTTAAGACTTCTCTGATGATATGCCGCCTTATCTAGTTCTACGAACGGTGTTTAGGTGTTTAGTAGCCTCTCGGCTTTCTCATTATAATCCATTTTAACATAGCTGCTACCCACTTTAGGGTAACCTAGTTGATCCTGACCCGATTGTTGAATTTACCTAGATACTCACTTCCCATCAACAAAAATTATTTGTGCACATGAACTTTTTAACACAACTGTCAAGTTGTGACATATGAAGGGTATCATTGATAATGGATGCGTTCACAGATTATTTTGGGGGGTGGTAACACAATTTAATAATTATTCTACATTTTCTTGACACAATATTCGAAGAGCTTAAGATTTTACAATAAAAGTCGAGATTAAATATTTTCCACTGTTCATGTTCGCATGACACGTTTGACTCTAACATAAAGAAAAACCCCTTCTTTCCTATTTTTGTACATGTTTTTAAAAGCACTTACCCTGCGAAGGTTAAAATAAAATCAGAATATCAATGAAATGAATTATTATTGCCTACTATCAGTTCAATAGTGAAAGGTTCAAGGCCGTTCGCAGATAACAACAAATGAAATCAAACTCCAACGGAAATGGACTGGATTTAGGTATTCATAAACAATTCCCCCTTAGTGATGTCATGCAACGGTTGAGTACTCTTGAATAGAAATCGTCTGCTAAACCCCATGAGTTATTGGAGCGAAACACAGAAAAATAACACATCATTATTGAACAACCAATAACACACTTTATTTATATATTTTTACTTTTTTTTAACAATGAGATACGATGAGATATTCTTACTTTAAGTCGTCACAGTGATGTGCTGCCAAACAGTGGCATTCTCTGCTGTCAATGAATCCAATCTTGATTTTAAATCTTCAATGGCGGCCAAGACCTTTCCAAACTTTTGTTCATAGAAGCGGACAATCGTTTTAAGTTCATTGCGTAGTTCCTCGATCTCTTCTAGGGCTGTGGTTGGTTCCTTTTTCAATTCAGCTGGTGGCACTGCAGTCATATCATTTTCTACAAGCCTGTACATACACTTGACGCCCTCGATGTACTCGCCAGGGAAGTCAGGATCAAACTCATCACCAGTATATGCGATGTTCTTAGGTTTGATTAGGAGTTCCATCATCAGGCGGAGGTGGTAACAATTCCAGTCATTCGCATGGAAGTAGAAGTTTGTAAGGTTCTCCAAGCGGCCAAAGAGACCTGGATCTATCTGAGTGATGGAGTTGTTTGATATATTCAAACGCTGCAACTGAAGGGTGGATCCCTTTTTACCGAGAATTGACTCAGGAAACTCCTTTAATCCCGTGTTGCTAAGGTCAAGTTTTTCAAGGGAACTAACACCCCAAGGATCAGGAACAGCTTCCAGCTTTGGATTGTCCGATATGTCCAGGTAGTTGAGGTTCTTAGCCCGAGTTAGAGAGGCAATTTGCTGCAATGAGTTGTTTTTCAAGTCCAACCTCTGTAGCGACTCTGGTTTAGAGAAGTAAAGCTCAAGAATTCGATTTCCACTCATCATGGCAAAGTTTACGTGCCCATAAATATTCATCTGCCTAAGTGTACAGAGATCTGCATAGAGATTCGAAACGTCCATATTTACGATCAAACTGCGGAGAGGTTTGTTCCGTGATATGTCCAAATTGACAATATTTTCCAGACCCTTGAATGCATCGTCAGAAATGTTGTGTATTCGGTTGTCCTTCAAGTCAATAGACATCAGTTTGGGACATTTTGTAAACAATTTGTCCTGAATGAATTTGATTTTATTTTCAGCCAAAATGACGACTTCTAAATTACCCAGATCATCGAATAAACCATCGGGCAGATACATGATTCGATTGTTTTGCAGCGAAAGATACTTGAGCTGTGTAAGTCCCTTAAAACTCTCGCTAACCAGTGTTCGTATACGATTGTTTTCCAGCCACAAAAACTGCAGATTCAAAGCATAACTAAAGGTGAGCTCATCAATCTTAGTCAAGTTGTTGTTTGACAGAAGAAGCACTTTCAAATCCACCGCCCAGAGGAAGTTCTCCCACGTCATATGCGCAATCGAACAATTCCTCATATCCACTTCCGACACATTTGTAAACGCCAAAAACATATTCAAAGGAAAGTTAGCAAACGTTGTGTCATTAAAGCGAATAGTTGTCTGTAGATTGTTATTGTCTGGCTCAAATGACACAACTTCCTGCGGTGATGGGAAGTTTAAATCCCGACAGATCGTATTCGAACAGTATGTCTCGTCTATTTTTATCTGAACAATCGAATTGATTTCACAGTTTACTAGAGTAACTGCAAGAAGCAACACAGGATATAGCCACATTTTGTTACAAAAGAAAAAGACAAAAATTATTCGAAAATATTAAAACGTTCTCACCGCGGCGAATAACACAAATTGACTGACTGTGGGAAGTATTCTAATTGCGTTCCAGCACTGTTACAGATCACAAAAAAAAGCAAATAATTGACCTCACTCTCAAATGCAAAAATAATGAAAAGATATAGAATTATAATTCCGACGGACAAACAATAAACCAAAAATTAAAGCGGAAAAAACGGGAGGCTACCCAGATAATGGTAGATCTATATTATGATTAGACGCGGTGTGGTTTAGTGTTGTGATTCGAACTTTGTTTACAGTGATAGCTTGGAGAGCTGGTCATAGTTAAAAATTATATAGACACGATTTTTATTTTGTAGTGGTTCTCTTGGAAACATGAAACTCGTTGATAGAGTGGTGATGACGCGATCCGTTCATGCTTTCCGCATGTGGTGTCATCTGTAACTAATGATCAGATGGGCATGATCACTGATCGTCTGGAATCTTTCGAGAGTAGTTATGTATTTTGGTGATTTTCAAGTTGATACTTAACCATCGACATACATCGATCACCGATCGACATTGATCGCATCGTCTCAGTAGTCGTCTGTCACCACACCTCTCCAGTGATCGCTCATATCGCAGGTCACGCTTTTTTAATATGCTGTCGTCTGTAACTAATGATTCTATGAACGTGATCATCTGGGTTCAGTGTTTATAGATTTTGTGATCTGTAGTGCCTGTACTCACAATCTATGTTATTATTAGAACCTTGTTTACCATTGCTAACACTTAACCATCGCCACAGAAACAACGATCTTCACCGCATTTATGGCAAATTACATAGATCACAGTTCAGACTTTTGCCATGTGATGTCATCTGTAACTAACGATGGCATGATCAATGATCATGATCACCGGCGATTTGTGCATATATTTTAGTGATCATTAACCACAATTTCGTTCTGCATTTTTATCAATGAAACGATAACTGATCATCACTACCAATAGTTGGCCTTGATCACCACTGATCACCACAACCAATACTTGACCTTTTCAGCGCTTTTACGCTTGATCATTATGATTTTGTTCCGTTCTTAAGCACTACGCCAATTTTTAATCTTTATTGACATCCCTGGTCTGATCTACAATGCTGATCCTGTTCAAGTATGGAGCTTATCAATCTCTTTTCTTTTATACTTTTCTATAATTTCATTCATTGATTAAAGAGTTGCGTAATCAATGGGGCACACCAAGTAGTTAGTTGTTCAGCTCAGGAATTCGATTTCTACTTATCATCGCAAAGCTTACTTGTCTATAGATATTTATCAACCCTTACATCCAGTGGTCGGCATACATATTCGAGACGTCTAGATTCACAATCAAATTGCGAAGAGGTTTGTTCCGGGATACATCCTAATCCACGAGGTTCTCTAGATTATTAAAGCCCTCGTTCCAGATTTTATGTATTCGGTTCTTTTTCCAGTCAATGGACAGCAATTTGTGACTTTTTGTAATGTTATCTTGAACGGATGTGACTCTGTGTTCGAAGAAAATCACGACAGATTATCGAATAAACTACCGGAAATACATTTCGCTTGCCTTCAAATGACAGATATTGGAGTTCTGTAAGTCCTTTCTGTCATCAGCTAGCGTCCAACTACGATTTTGCTTTCCAGACACAAAAACTGGAGGATGTGTTCATAAATCATGGTCAAGTGGTTATTTGACAAAAGACATGTCGACTTCTGACAGGTTTGTAAAAGCAACGAACTTATTATGTCGAATATCTTCGAAATCTTTCGATCTTTCTTAGTTTTTCGCAGAAGAGAGAGCTCACGAGAGAATTAAGGCTGAACTATAATACTAGGATGGGTACGTACGCCGACGTACGTAACTGTGCGAACACAAGGAACTTGTACTGTACGACCATCATAACTTCTTGCTTCGTTTCGTCAAGTTTTCGTTCACCATTCGCTCTTTCGTACGCAAGTTTGGCAGCTGTGTACATCGCTTCCGTTCACATACGCCTATTATGGGCAGCTTGAGCAATTGACAGTACTGAGGAAACTTAACGTAGAATTTTCGATTATTACAGTTGAGCCAAGAAATTTCTTTAGACACATTTATGAGATCTGTCAAATCGCAGAGATCTGTCAGTTTAATACCTTTTTTTCTTTGGCAACATTTTATTTATTCTAGAAAAACATTTAAAGCAAGAAATATTTGTCTATTGAATGTTCCCCTAACACAACACAAATATCCAACTGAGGGATTTATTTTTTTTTTTCACACGTGTTTTTGAAGTTCGAAAAGTGGGCAACTCTTGTTGCGTCCCCGTATTTTTTTTACCTCTTCCTCTGTAACACCGGTTACAGGTGCATTTTGTTAAAAAAAATTTATTCAACAAATATTTAAAACGTTCTCACTCCGGCGAATAATTGACTGAATGTGGGAAGTTTTTAATTGTGTCCCAGCACTTTAATAGCTTTCAAAAATGCTAATAAAAACCGAAGCAAACAATTGACCTCAGTCTCTAATGCACTAATGCAGCGAAAAATTAAAAATATACAGAACTATAATTCTAAGCCAAACAAATAAAAAAAGCGTGAAAAAAGGGGCTATGATATGATTAGATGCCGCGTCCAAGATAGATGTAAAGAATTGTTCATTGAGTGTGTGTACAGTATTGTTTTGTAATGGATTGCTTAGAAATGTATGAAAATCGTTAATAGAGTGATGACGAGATCTGTTTTTTTTTTTCATTTGCGCCATTAGAATATGGAATTGGCTTCCCTATCATGGTTGAAACCTTAAAATTGCAATCCTTATACACTACTCTCTGCAATCTAAAATTATTGTGGTGCCACCAAAGGTTGTTTCTGAGCTAGATAATACCTGTCAATACCTCGTGGCCTTCGAGTCTTGTATTTGATCTAGTGTTGTGAGACCGTTCTCTTGTGTCATTTCTGCTCCCAGACTGCTTATCCTCCTTTCGGATCCTGAAATCCTATAGTATTGGCTTTTGACGTACAAAATCAACATCATTTTTAACCTCATTTAAGGCCCACAACAGAGAAGTGATAACGAAGCTTCAGTTCTTGAGTGAGTAAGTTGGACGTTCTAAACAAGTAATCCGAGGTCTTCATACAATATTTTCCTCAGAGAAGTGCTACTGCCCACTTCTTGAGCTCTGTGAGAAGTTTTTTCTTCACACAGCAGTAATTCCTTTGTGTGTGCACACCGGATGCGGATGTAGGTAGCTTTTGTTATGCATAAGCATGCTAGGTTCATGAACACCAGACGCTGAATGAGCTTTATGTCGTCCAGAAATTCTTTTCAAATTTCACAAAGTTTCTGAAACACAACACTCACTTTGGAAATAGTTTTGCGATAGCTCCCAACGTTGTTCCAGCGTGAAACTGTCCATTTTTTACCCGGGAGGCTTGACACTACATAGAAAAACAAATATTTAGCGCAACAGACCGTATGTGGTCCAGGGCATAGCTTCTCGCGACCATTCGTGTTGGGTGTTTTATATTTTTTCACACACACAAAAGGGACCGACATTTTTAAGCCATTCCGAAAGGCTTTTTTTAGGACCTTTCCAGAAGCTTTCTCATGGCAGTTATTACTCTCTAACGTTTTTCAGACATTCGCGAAAGGACTATAAAAAAAACTGTTTGGTGTTTTCTGGGATTTGAACCTGGAAACTTCCGCTCAGTAATCCAATACCCTAACCACTGAGTCACGGCAACGCTACATATCTGTCAGTATATCAAGTGCATTAGTGTTGCCAGCATAAAAGTTTCAATTAACTTAAAGGACGGTCCTAAATGGTGTAGAATGCTTTTCTTTTAAAAAGAAATTACGCAAATTGAAAACGCTTGAGCCACCTGAATATTTTAGAACATAATTCCATTAAAATTGTTATGAATTCTAAGCTCGTACGGATACTTATAACAATTTTCTTAAAGGCATAAGCATTACTTCCTTATCAATGTTGTTAAGGTAAACAATTTTATGTTTGAAGGGCTATTGTAGACTTATGTCATTTAGTATTAGCTTCTACATATCGGTTTCTATCATTAGAGGGTCAAATGCATCCCTCCGACGATACAGTCATTACGTGATAGTCTTAGCAAATGCGTAGAACTCAGACGTTGTATTCATTTATGGTACTTCTACCATATAAAAATGTTTGCTTTCATTTGTTAATAACATCCGGCGCCATCTAAATACTGTGCCTCAACCATAATCTAGATTAATGGCATTGGTTACATCATAAAAATTCGTCAAACCATGCAGCTTGTACGTGACTTTCTGAAGCATTTAACTGCCTGTAAAGCATTTAAAATACCATAAAGCACGACACTAGACGGCACTCCTACCCAATTAGACTTTGCATTCAGACAAAAAGTACGAAAAATCAAGTCAAATCCCTCCTTCTTAATAGGTATCCATGGAATTTATGAGCTTTTCGCATACCTTCTTAACCGCAGCACATGCGTCTATATGGGTGGTCTGTTTTCTGTGATCGCTTAGTCAACGATCATTTTAATTAAATAAAATTTCCTAAACATGTGATCCATCCACTCTCTCCATTCAAAAAATGTGTATTTTTAAACATTTGTTTCCCAAAAATTGTTATCCAAATTCACCTTTGCGATCACAAATCTTAATACTGATCCCGCCTTGACGATCATATCCTCAATTATAAGCCATTCATTCTATCATTTCGTTGCTCTTTTTTTGTGATTATTTATTACTTTGTGTCAACATATCACACTGAATAACATTTAAACAGATCTAACACCTTTATTCGAAAATTTAAAGATATTTTATTTTCAAAATGATCACCGAAATGATCTTCACACATCTAAAGCATTAAGATACATTCATAAGCATACACCTACTCGTACTTACTTGAAAAGCGAAAATAGTCGCGCACGAGATTTTATCTGAAATATTTTTCTTGGTTAGTAGCCAATTTTACGACTTACACATTTGTTTCGGGTGGATAAACACCTTGTTTACATGGTTTTAAGTTTAAAGTAAATAATTAAATTAATGGTTAAGGTAAATCAGACTTGAGAACCATCAGAAGGAGATTTTTTGAAATAAGGTGATTGGAAATCGTTTTTAAATTAAATTATTTGATGACAAATCGTTTCCTCCGGTATAGCTAACTCGGTGCACTTGTTAACAGTAAAATATCGTAAGAGTACCGTTTAGAGAACGTGATCATGATTTAAACTTTAGACTTTTAGGCTTCATTCTCTGGGGCTACATGAGGTCGACGGCCTTTGCTAATAAAAGCGACAGTTCATGGCAGGAAAAAACGTCCTCTAAGCCATTGATGAAGTCTAGTGCGATTTATGTAGAAAAGTAATTTAAAATTGGATTTCTCGGATCGCCTCTTGGAGATCATCTAAAAATTAACGTTGTTCTCTTTACGAGAAGGAGGAATATGACCGGTCTGACTTAGCCAGTGTTAATTCAGATCTCCGATGAAACTGTTTTCTAATCCGTCTGCCTTTAGCTTCCCCGAGCTTTTCCGAGCACGCCTGGCTCTGCTCTAGACGCTTTACTTGATTTACTTCCCCTTGATACGTTTATCATGCGTTGTACTATCAGACGCAATCTATGAGATCAGATGAAATGGCTTTTGGTATCATTTGCACTGGAGTTTCGTTGACCTTGCGTGACACTTATCCTTCGATCCTGATTCCACGGATATGTCTGATGCAATGACGCCGAAACTTCGACTACTGTGCAAATTTGGAGTCGACTTTCCTTGCATTCAGGACAGGCTTCGGTCAGAGTCTGACCGTGGAGTGGGCTGCATTCGAATCTTCACGGATGGCTCAAGAGTCTGGCGTATGTGTCTTCGTGAAGACCGACAACACTAAACTTCACTATCCGCTAGGTAAACATGCCACTGTTTTTTCAAGCAGAGCTGTATGCTATCCTAATGACTACCGACTGTAATGTGAAGAGACGGTGGAGCGGTTGGAGTATTTGCGTCTGTAGTGACACCCAGACTGCGCTGAATGCCTTGCTGAAGACTTCAACCTTTTCTAAAAACGTAAGAGAATGCAAGAGCTCTCTGACTCTTATCTGGGTCCCAGGTCACACAAGGATTGCGGGTAATGAGTTATCCGATGAGATTGCTAGACAATGCTCAGAGGATTTTTTCTCAGAACCTGCCTTGAGTCTTCTTAGCATGCTAGGCTTAGAAGACACCACTGTCTCTGTCACCACTCTTTATGACATTTGAATAGATGCTATTTTTTGTATCCTTTAAGAGCAAGTATTTTCCAGTTACACTGCCAACTATTGCTTAACCTCTCAGTTACCTAAAAAATCTCAAAGTCTCAATCCAGATACCGTGTTATCGTCTAACTGCATCTCATTATCTTATCGCGAATGTAAACAATTTCATAGAATTCTATTAATTTATTGTGTGTTCCATGTGAATTGATTGATTATTTTAATTTTTTATTGTGAATTATTGTCTGCTTGTCAATCTGCGATTGTGATTTAATTTTTTTGCCTTTTTTTCAAGTGACATTTAATGGAATTATGATGTCGAAATATACTCGTAAGCCTGTGATAAAAAAAACTCGCTGACTGCTGACGTATTTTCGCTGTCGGGCTGGCATATACACATTTTTGCGACACCCGAATGCGGTACATCATTAAAAAGGATTGAGCAGAAATTTACATAATCCTTAGTCAGAGTCGCAAAATATATTCGCCTGACCTTGACCAAGTGAAATTTATCCAAAAAGCCGCTCCACTATACCATCGAACCGCAATAGCGCGCACACACACTGACAGAGCCAAGGAAAACTTCATTAAGCGTTACGGGGGTAAGCCGAGCAAGCCTTTTGAAAACGCCTCTCAACGGAATTGTTCGGCTAAAAGTGTTTCGTAATTATCATGGTTTGCCAAGTGCGGCAAGTCACAAAAACAAATAAAAAAAAAAATCGATTCTTCCATAACACTTTTGGACGGCAGTGTTTTTTTTTCATAACGAATATTGTTTTGAAAATACTTGTGTGACTACATCCTGTGAGTCATTTTTGAATGCATAACAACGTCAGAAAGGTAGCGCTCGGATATGAATGAATATTCAAAAGGAGGCGCTTGTAGGTTTTTCTGGAAATGTTAACTTGTCTCGGGGGAGAATGTCATCTGTCATGACAGGGTTGTGGGGAATGAAGCAATCCGGTTGTCCTGGAATCAAATGAAATATCTGAGTGCACAGTGTATGCCGGTGTCAAAGGGAAGAGTGGATTTGATTAGTTTTTGCTTATTCCCTGGTGGAAGGATTTCAAAGAGTATGTTGGAGCTGTGGCTTGTGGGCTTCGAATATAATTTCCTTTTTAACAGTCTCACTATACGATTAGAAATATATGTATGTACGTAACCAGTTTAAAGACAAATGCCAGGAATAACTATAAATACTCAATGGAAACATCAAGGAAATCCTGACGAGCACTTTTGCTTGAAGCCCTAAGGGTTAAATTTTGGATCGTTTTTTGCAGTTTTTGTTTTTGCCTTACCGAAGTGATGATCTGCTTGGTAAGGCATTCCCATGCCAACCCTGCGGTCGGAAAGAAACATGTGTTTCCTAACTTCTTGAGATGTTGCTGAGATGGTTGATTGATTAGTTGATGCGGCCCTCGACAGGATGCACTTAGATCAAGATAGATAGGTCTATTCTGCGCTCTCTCACTTTAGTGGGAGGTGAGAAGCAGGAGATTTGTATTTTCTAGTGAAAAGGACCAGCGTAGTCTTGGTCGGCAAGTGGCTTTGGGTACTTGCCGGATATTGAGATAACTACATCGTCCGCATAAGCAAGAATCCTGCTTCTTTCAAAGACGAGTTCGTTGAGAACAAGATTCCAGAACAGAGAAGAGTGTTGCTGGGATAGAAATAACGTACTTACTTAGATCCTGCACGCTCGTTATGAAGGAACAGATCTCCAACCAGCCGTCCCCGGACCTTGTTTTATGGGTTACTAGAAGCTCCCGCATTAGTAGGTTAATTATTCCCTCTCCGAAGCGTCTGCAGTGAAATATTGCGTGCTCTGCGTCATCCTCTTCATCTGGAAGAAGGGCGGGCTGTCGTGCCCAAATCTATGGAGGTATTTCCGATAGCCACCGTGACCGGACAAGAATTGTGCAGCGTGATAGTTGCTCTCCTCATGTGCTCTCTTTGTCCAAGCCTCGAACGTAGGCATCAGTTTGCGGGTCCATCTGGCTCGCCACAGTGCCATAGATGCTGACCTTACTTCTGCTCTTACCCTCCTGGTTACGTTGGTCTCTAGTCGACTTTCATTTCGCCTAAGTTAAAAAATTTGCATAGCATTATTGGGAATATTGATTGGGGCCAAACACAGGCTGCTTCATCCGAAATTGTTCTCAAACATTAAATGCTCCTGTCCAGACCGGGGCAGCTATAGAAGAATCGAGCTTATCACTCTGGATTGCAGAATCGTCCTGGCGTATCAAGGTTCTCAGATGTGGAGAAACATAAGGGAACGCGTTGTCTGATTTCGTCACGTCTTTTTATTGCAGTACTCGACGTGGGTTTTAGAGCTCAGTCTGCTGTCGACCATTATACCCAAATTGTCTCTTAGACCTGACTGTTTGGCCCCCAACCAAAAAGTTTGGGTATTCCACAGTTCCACCGCTGGTTCTTAAGATAGCCTCGTTGTTATGGTGAGATAGTAATAGGCTTAAGACTCCAGCCAACTTTTGATATTGGCGACCGCTTCATCCCTGGTGGACACTATCTCGTGGATATGTTTTGCAAAGGTAAGCACAGTGATACGTCAGCAAAGCCGATTACCTCAACTCCTTGTGGTAGCGTTTTTCGCAGAACTCCGTCATACATTATGTTTAACAAGAAAGGTCTAACGACTGACCCCTGAGGGACTCCCGCGGACACATTATAGTATTTAGCACTACCGTTCGTCTTGTACTTCAACATTCTGGAGGTGAAGTAAATAAGGATTATCGGCAGCAATTTGTGAGCTCTTAAAAGTAGCTTCTTGCAAATATTCAAACGATGCCGCTCAATTGAAATCGTATTTCCAGTCGGTCTCACCTTAAAGTGAGAACCACTCAACTAACGTTCCTTTGTGTTCCTTGCCTCTAATCAATTAGCACGTTCGTGTCATGTGCATAAATTAATTTTAAAGGTATTTCAAAACTCTCATTCCATTCGTATATTCACCTTAATGAATGCAGTTCTTTGAACTGTGAAAAGTTCAAGGATTGTTTCCAATTTCAAGGCACGCGCTGCTTTTTTTTTCTGAAAAACAAAACAGAAAATATCTTCGCGTGTAAATCATTTCACTCCGGTGTAAACATCTAAAACTGATCGTAGAACATCTGTATTTTTATCTCAGCTAAGTAAAAACAAAAAAATTATACTTGCTCTTCGTTAAACTAATTAAGAAGAAGTACATTTCACAAAAAACAGCAAAGGCCTGCTGTTTGCATCACAAGACTATTATTACTTTGTTTACATAAAAACGTATCGCAAAAAAAACAAGAAAAAAAACGAGAAAACTTATTAAAAAAAATGCGAAAGCATTTGCAAACTTTAAAGCCAACGATAAGATAAGATTTCCATGCAGCACGACGTCTTGACTGATTGTTTTGATTCGCTAAGATACTTTTCAAAAAAATTCACTCTTTTCTTATATCGCTCCTCACTTTGATTATAAATTGACGTCCTCGTTAAATTTATCACACAAATTGTGATAAAAAAAATAAATTAATTTATTTATTTCGAAATTGTTTAGCAGCCATTAACTTTTATTTTTTTTTTAACTAAACCGCTTTATATGAGATAAAAAATAATTATTTTGCACAAGCACTTGGTCATTGCTGCAATACGTGACCTAAAGAAAATTGCATCCATGAGAAATATGTGGCAAAATGCGATAAGAATGCAATAAATTTTGCAAAAAAAGAGGAAAAAGAGTGTAAGGAGGGTAATAAAGCGTGTTTCTTGAAGCAGATCCGCCATGACATCATCAGCAGACTCGTGGGTTTGTTTGGTGAAGATGTGCTTTTGCTTTCGTTCTGCCATGTTTGGGTTGGGATTTGTGTTATTATAAAATTCCGGAATATGGGTAAAAATCGAGAGAAACGAGATAAGATCGAATTATGAATCATATACGATGCTGCAAAGGATTTCGATATTTTTATAAATCGCAAAGACTCAGTTAAAACTTACGATCGGCCAAATGTCAAACTGAGCAGACATACATATACGATGGGACAACTGTCAAACTGAGCTGTCGCTCCACTTGAATTTTTTGACATTTATTTTCGGTATAATCTAACAAATTATGAACACACTCACGTTTCAATGACGCTACCAAATTATCCAAATTTACATTTGAAATCGTTCGTTCAGTTCGCAAAACTTCGTGATTTTTATGGCGCACATAATCACAGACCCAATTATATCCCGAAAAATTGAGGTTTACCTGCTGTGGGCATCACTTGACCGGAGCTCGCGTAACGATCAGTGAACGATCATTAAAAGACGATGATCAGTGCTGATTATTTGGTTCAAAATTTTAATTTAGTGCGATAGATGTCGAAGACACGTGATTTCAATATAATGACGTATCATACGGCGACCCAAACCATCGACTTATTGAAAACATGGATCTGTCAATGGGCATCCAAGATCGTGTGCGATTTGACACCTCTCGATTATTTCCTGTGGGACACCTGTTTATGGTAAGAAAACAACAACATTTGACGCTTGGATAGCCAACATTTTTTTTTATAAAATAGGGAGCAACAAAATCCCAAAAGCACTCAGCCTCTATACGGTCTATTGTACTACCAGGCAGCAACTCCTTTTTTGGAGAAACTCAGATTTTATTCGTTTCTCTGTCGTGCTTGGTGGCTGTGATTACTATTCCCCTAGCGGGGTTTAAACCCACACTGGCCAGGTCACAAGTAAACCCACTATCTACTATACCGTGGCCAACAGGGTTCGTATTATTCGCGATATATGGCTTCAAGTGCTCAAAAAGTGACCCGAAATTTTAAGGAACATGAACTTCGTCGAGAGGAGCCATGGATGGTCCAAAATCATCTACAAATGAATTGATCTTTCGAAAAATAGAACATTTTTGACTATAGGCAACCTTTCAACATTGCCGCTGTACGTTACAGTTCAACTGGTTTTATCTACAAACAACAGATGTATTATGAACCTTGTAAAGGGTGGGCCATCTGTTAGTTTGTTTTTTAAATCGCTATTAGAACTACACCGCGTAATATTTTTCAATGACTGTTCCTTAACTGAAGGAAGCAAGTATTCCGGTTATTTGTGGAAAATAATTTCATTCAAATGACGAGAGGGGCTGGCTTGACAGTAACCAAACCTGTTACCTCCATTGCACAGTACTTTGTCGATAGTTTGTGACCTTATTTCGCGAGGTCTGTACGCAATATTCTCCTCAGAAAAGTTCGACTGATTCAATTGTTAAACACTGCGCCCAATTAAGGAGCTTGAGTGGGCTTTCACACACGGTTTGGTCTTGCAAAAATCCTGGACGGACTACCTTTCTTGAAAACTGACTGAATATGTCACCCATCTCAGTCAAAGCTCGTAATTCTTTCAGATGGTTCATCCCTTGGAACTTTTCTCGTTTTTCACGCTTTTTTTTTGAAACGCATATGGCTTCTCGCTCCGATTCAAAAGTGCTTTATTCACCCAGGACAAAGCTTTTTGCATGTCATGGACATGCCGACGGATAACATTAGGCTTTTACAGCCTATAACTGGTAGTAAAAAAAGAAATCACCAATCCACCACAGGGAATGTGTTTTGGTGACATCACCAGTGCCATTCATCGATTTGTCCTCTTACAATCGCAGGAAGTATTCATCGACGTCCTTGAGTTGCTGTTTACTCTATGTTCGTTCACATTTCAGACCTATTCCGCAACACGTACGTATGCTTACGAATATCTGTGTACCATCTTAAATTGTTTAAGTAAAACCATTTCCATGCAACCCCCAGAAAAGAAAGATTTTTATTGACATTTCAACCAACCCTAACAACCCCCATTTCTCTCATTCATTCCATAACAACCGCTCCCCTTTAATAGCACGCACTTGTCTGCGACTTTTTAAATGTATCTACGTTCTAACCCAATTCACTGCGCAAAATTTTCGATAACAAAGGCTAAATGTCAACCCCTCCAATACTGGCATTGTTCAAATTTACACATCATAACTACATCACAATGGCAACGTACTCAATCCAGGTGATAGACAGAGTAAAATACGATAAATAATGATTAATTGACCAACAAACAAAGATAACAATTTAAAGCAAATTATGTTATTTAAATAAATTGCCTTTGTTCGATACCACACGTCACACAGGCAGCGCGCACCTCCCTATGACAGACGAAATGATTTCTATTTTTAAATTTTTTACCAGAAAAACTTTTCGATTCGCCGAATGGAGAAGTTCATTAAACTAGGAAAAATCTATTTAAATTCTTACGGTACAATGAAAATGCAAAATAATTGCGGAAACTATTTTCAATCGCCGCAGCTGTTCACATTCGACGAAAAAAAAAAAATTGTGTGTGCACCTTGCAGTTTTGGTAGCAATTCCAGGGATGTTATCAGAGCTGCCTTTTTTTTTTTTTTTTTTTAATTGTGCTTTGTGCTTACATTATTCTGCTTCGATTATCGTATTTCGTTTACAGGCAGAAGTTTAGACATGTAGACGCTAAAGCTATTGAAGAATCTCATGTTGAAATGGCGGTAGAGGATCATACAGTGTAGTGTGACTCCAATTTTCAATTAGGGAATGCTACATGGTGGAGTTATCTCTCCTTTGCTATACAGTTTGACTTTCCAAACGCGGGGAATAGCAGCAGGGCACTCCTGTTCCAAACAAGGATGGAATAGAAGTGTAATCGGATAGACCACCCATCGATGAAGAATCCTGAGCGGGGGTCTACTGCCGAACGCCACCTCTCAATAACGCTGTCCATCTAAGTCTTTAATTGAATAATGTCACTGAAGATATTATTTTTCCATCGAAATTGGGATACGTTTCCAACTGCTAAAGAGGCCAACCAGGGAATGCGAACCGAGACATGCCATAGATTTGTGGTTTTAGTTCTCGAATCAATTGAATCGGGCTTGGATAAAAGACTAATTTCTTCCGCTAAGTTGATGTTGCTAAAGCACCTATTTCTGTTCCCACGCAGATATTCAGCAACATGGCTTAACGGTGTCGAACAATCCTTGAATTTCTCAATTATCATTATACACCATAAATTCTGCGTAGCCCACGCATCGTTTTTCGAAGAGATTACGATTTTGTATAAGAAATTTTCAACACATTGTTGAAGCGCATAGTTTTTCACCATTAAATGAAGGCTATGACAGAACACAACTGTCACGAAATGACAGCGCTGTCATTTGAAACATATCCATAATCGGCTGCCGACTTTAAGGCGTGGCTATTAAAAGACTTTTTTCTCGTTTCTTCGCTATCGCCGTGTTTTTTAAGTCCCACTTCCTGAGGTATTGTTTAAGTTTGAAGTACCCTGGAATAAAGCCTGTCAATATTGTAAGCCCGTTTACGGCTTTTGTTTGCCTTAATTTTGATAAAGTTTGGTTTCGTTCTCTGGCAATTTGTCCACCTATCTTGTAGAAGGATGTAGGCGTTAGAAAAGAGGTTGTTGGCTCCCTTTTTGGCTTGCAGCCTGTTCCTAATAAAGCTTGGCAAAACTAAGATCTTTTCCGGTTCAAGCTCCCGAATAGTATTTATGATCCTGTCTAGGGAACTGAGTTTGCCGAAGCTATATCGTCAAACTGACCTTATATTCGCTGTCATAAAAGTGGGGTTAATGTCTCTATTTTTATACGTTTGGTGGCAGTTCTTTTTACCTTTTCTAAATTCGCATTCTGAGGGATCCTGTGTTTTTATCGCATCTACAACTCATTGGACTACCATGCGTCGGGTTTTTGCTTGCCTCTAGTCAGACAGGCAGAAGCTTTTCGAAAAGCCGTGCAAGTTTTGTTACTTCTAATTCAAGCTTCCCCATTGAAGCACATTTCAAAGAGTCACGTGAAATCCTGCCACCACTTGTCACATGTGATATAGGAAACAAATGGTGAAAGCAACGTGTCAGTTAGAAACTTGTTAATATCCAAAATCCTAATAATAGTCACATCTCACTTTCAAAATGACATTGATTAAAAAATAATAAAAAAAAAGCTGCGCCAATATTTTTTTAAAGGAACGTGATCAGAATAATTCTTCAGCACACAACAATGACTCACCCTATAGCCAAATCGGCGTCTTTTATTTAATTAACAATTTAAAATTTCCGGATAAATTCTTCCAATTCTAGATGTAAACTCTTATGAGTTGGGAAAGTCCCCACTATTGGTGCTAATAAATAGAAGAAATTTTTTTGAGCCGAAAATACGACCGGATTTGTGTGATTTTTAAACATCGCCACTGGGTGGTGTGATGACCACACCATGATAAATTTACGCGACATCTCCACTTCTCACAATTATAAAATCGTGATTTATTTGTCGTTCTGTATCTATTTTGATACTCTATTTAGAATGGATGATGACAACAAACATCAGGAAATTGTCACTTAAGTAAATAAAAATATGAGGAGGCTTCATAAAAGTCTTTCAGACAGACTTATGGGGACTTTTATTTAACTGGTAATAATTAGGTTCACTGACTTTTATTCTAATGTGAAAGGTGTCAGTTACAAGTTAACACCCAGCAGCTGTCATGTTTTTTTAATTAATCGTGTTGGAGTACGAAATTCCAGTTAGTCTCCAGATAAGGCTTGATTTTTCCCGAAACGCATTAGTCATTTAGTCATTGATTTATTGACGTATCACTTAATCACTAAATACGTTCTCCATTTAAGTAGCGACATTATGGTGGAATATCCCCTCTTTGTCAGGCATCTTTCAGTAGTCGATTTGGAGAAGTCGTTTATTTCCCCAGTATTGAAAAAAGGTTCCAAACTGTAGATCTACTGCTAAGCTATCTTCTATCCCGAAACTCTTTATGCAAGTTGTCTAATACGCTGACAGTTTACAATTGTGGTATCACATTAGCGTTGCCAGACGTCCCAGTTTACCCGGAACGTCCCGCCCGTCATGCCCAAACTAGATCGTCCCACTCCAACACGCCTAGCTAAGGCCAGCTCTTTCTTTCTCAAATACTGCCAAACATCGGATAGTGCTAGAAAGATTCTACTTTCCAGAGTAGTTCGCTCGGTTTTTCTATTGCCGCCCGGGTTTGGACAACGAGAAAAACTTTCTGCATCATACAGGCACTGCGCTATAAGAACAATATGCATTATCCGAACATTAATAGACAAAGTCCTTGATTCCTATCGGCATTCCAGCGAACGAGTTGCTAAAGATCAACAAAAGAAGAGCCTCGAAGCAACCAGATACAGGTATAATCAGGAGGATAAAGGTTAAAGGAGAAAGCAAACTATGTGGCAAGCTAGATGGGACAACAATACGACTTGATCCCCGCCATCGAGGTCTGTATAAAGCGTGGATATGGGGACTGAAATTTCTTCCACATGCGGTTTCTATCTGGGAATGAAGACTATCGCAAATATCTACACAAATTATATAAATATCCAGATGAAGAGGAAGACACGGAGCATGCAAAATTCCATTGCAGTCGCTTCACACAATGGAGAAATAACCTGTTGAATCCACAGTGGAAGAAGCATGGCATAAATTACTAACCAGCCCCGCGGAGCCATATCTAACTGCAGTCCCGTGAGTACCTTTATGCCTTTCCTCGCAGATCGATGTTGCAGCAATTTCTGGAGTTCCGCAAGGCAGTTATTTAGCTCCGATTCCTTTTATGTTTCCTGTAGACTATGTCACATCCATCAGAAGGTGTAGTGGCAGTCTTCTAAGAAATAAAAAATAGATCCACAGGCATACAAAGGAGCTTTGGCTTTGTCCGTGCATAACTTGGAACATTTTACGAAAGGTGTTAAGCCTGTACCGTGGCATGCGTCGGACCTTCACTGAATGGGTTCAAAACCATTGCAAGATGATCCGGAAATTTGTGTCTTCCGTTTCGCACGCCAAGTTGGTTGGGCTCCGCTTCCACTTGCGTGCTCCAACTGAGTCGCTGTCATCCTCTTCTACGCCGTCTAAAGGAGGTGAATTCGAAGATTTTTCGAGCCGGAGCATTGGTCTCCATACATGACCCAGCCACCTCAGTCGTAGGCCCTTGTCCGATGTCGCTGCACAGCTGTAAAGTCATCGTCTTTGCAGACGAAACCGAAAATCACTCGAAGAATTTTCCTCTGGAATCAATCAAGAGCCACGTCATCTACCTTTTGGCAATGTTGCCATCGGTGTTCAATACTTTATGCTGGGCGCATAGGGCGTCTTTATTTGACGATTGCGATTGTAGTCGTCTGACGTCTTAGTTTAGGATATCCTATACCTTTACTACAAGCAGGTAGTGATCCGAGTCAATGTTGGCCCCTCAAAACGTTCGAACACCCAAAATACTAGACGTCTTGCGTCGGTCGCAATGTTGTCAGTTTGTTGTCAATGGAGATTTCCATGTTCCTTTGTGAATATCGAGATGCTTACTAGCTACGAAAATACTTCGCCCAATTCGATCAGCCTGTTTTTGTTATCGGAGGTGGTGTCATGAAGGCTGTACTTTCCGATTGTGCTACCAAAGATTCGCTCTCTTCCTAGCCTTGCGTTAAAATCCCTTAAGACAAGGAGAGCCAGGAAAGTGATACTTCATTAGAGTTTTCGTCGTATTCTAGTGAGAGTCTGTCCAGCTGCCGTCACAGTTCTTAATAGAAGACACCTGTAGAGAACCCTTGGTCAGGACCTTTCTAAGACAATCGGCTTCTGTAGTAGCTTCTATAGAGCCACAGAAGTGTCTCCATGAATTCTTCTTGGCAAACCTGATTCTTTCTTCCACAGCCTCTATGAAGACAACAGTAATTCACTGTACATTCAAAGTCCAATGCCAACGTGACCTCATAAAGTCAGCAATATCTCATATCTTTTAAGATATCATCCACTTAAATAGAATGTCTTATCTTTGTTTATCTAACTACAGTGCAACTTAAAATTTCGATTAAATATTCGCAGAAAATAAGTACAAGTAGCGACCATAACATGTGATCCGATCCACTTACTTTCAATTATTCGGTCAAATTTATGCTATCTACCGAAACCCCGATAATTGGCCGGCATAACGAGGGGGAAAACAAACAGAATTCAACCGAAAAAGCACAAAGTGTAACGATAAATAAAGAAATTCTCGAGAGAATAGACCATCAAGGAATAACACAAACAAGAAAATCTAAATTCCATTCCTGGTAGCGCCTTAACGCACAATTAAGTCGTCTTTATAACCCGAAACGGAACATCGTAACACATTCATTCAGTCAACAGATGGTTGCGCATTCGGATTGCAATCAAAATGTTCGTCGTCGCAAAGCCTTTCGTGAGATTCACTCCTAAGAACAGCAAGGCAATTAGTTGAATTTTAATTTGTATCCAAACGATCCATACCTGGTTATCCGGTAAAAAAAAAAAATCGCAAAACAAGCAAAACTCGTAACTCTAAATGTCAGTGATGGAAAATTTCGCGTGACACTGTTAATGCAGAAATGTCTATTTTTAGGACGAATCTTTAGATTGACGTTTGTAAGAACAATTAGCACCTAGATTGCTGGCTGTCGAAATTGAATTCCGTCAACTAATTTACCCGTAAGTAGCGTAGAAAGGTCCCCCTACAGCAAGCTTCTGTCATCATAAAGTTAAAAATATACTTCGAGGGGTTGGTAAACTTGGGTAATCAGGTGCTGCTGTGTAGCAGGGTGTCTTACAAAGTTATCGCGAACATTTTTTTGTTTTTTGTATTTTTTTTTTGCAACTAAACAAAAGTGAAAGATACGAGCGAATAGAAGTCAATTAAGCTTTGTTGTGGTATTTTTAATTCAGCAAATGCTGGTGTAGTGAGATACAAATCATTAAGTCAAACTGTCTGGGGTAAATTTTTGCTTTTATGGCGATAATGAGAGACCTTTAATCGCATGATTGCTTGATGAGTTTAGGCTGGGCCTAATTATTATCCGGCAGCGGGTTGAAAACAATACCGCAACGCAGTTGGAAAGTTATCTGATGAATTGATATTGGTCATGTAGACTGGTTGGGAATTGGCTTTGCAAAGAATTAGTCAACAACGACTATGCCCGTATCGTTTGCAAAATTTGACAAACGATTTACGCGATTCGTATATAATGAGTTGAACCGTCATATCTATAAACGGAAAACTCGTCAGTGTATATCTGGAGAAATTTTGTTGATAAATCTAGCATGGCTGGTTCTGAAGCTCTTCATCGGGTGTGCTTTTTTAAGAGTTGTAAGAATCGAAATTGAAATAAAACACAAAAGGATTTCAGGCATATGCCCACCACAAAGGTGAACCCCACAGGCGGACCAGTAGGGATGCAGTAAAGTGAGATGGTTGTGATCCCTATAATCTTGATCAAAACCTCGCCGAACAGAAGGAAAAGAAGGAGGCATGTGGCCACCACGGAAGCGTCTCATTAGCTGCATCTCCAAGCTCTAATATTCGACCACTTTTTCCTGTATTTAAGGCCGTTGTTGGCTTCTAGATCTGGACTCGTTTTCCCACACAAAATAATCCACTGGCGTCAAATCTAACGCTTTTGGAGGCCAGGCCACAGGTCCATTTCTGGAGATAATGTTGAGATCTAACACTTCCCTCGAAAATTTGATATTTAACCCAGCAGTATGACATGTGGCACCATCCTGTTGAAATCAAATGTCCTGCAGACCGTATTCACGCACTTTTTAAAGCAAAAAATCGTTGATCATGGCTCTGCACCGGGCGCCATTGACGATGACACTTCGATTTTCTTCATTTTTGAAGAAGTACAGCTCGGTAATGCCGCCAGTCCGTAAATCGCACCAAACAGTGCATTTTTCGGGGATTTTCGTAGCTCCAAATTCGACAACTTTGCTATTAACACAGAAGTGGGGAATCCAGCAGAGTCTTACGTTGTATAACCCGTAGCTCGCCTTACAAGCTTCGATTTTATTTCAATGGCAGAACTCGCTTTTATTGCCCCTTGGCTGTCAATGAAAGAGGTGTCCTTCGATGTCCATAAAGGCCACAAGAGTGTATTCCTTATCATTTAGTGTACGGTACTGACGACACTGGAGCGCTTTTCCTACACTTCTACCCGTTGATATCAAAATGGCTGCTCTGCGTGGACCTTATCTCATCAAAATTGGAGATTTTTTTATGCAATGCCACGCCCACTAGTATAAACAGCAGTTTTTCTAATAAAATCTTTTCGAACTCGAGAAAATCGACAAGATACTCGACAGGAACGTCTTACCGGGGTACGCATAAGTTGTAAAGGGTGGGTTGGGACGATAGGTTCTAGACGGATTAGAACTTGTCGATGCTTGAAAGAACCTTTCACCATGTGAATCAAGTCAACTTACAATTGTTTAATGGATTGTGGAACGCATTCCGCTTAGTATTTCTCGGTTCCTCCTTCGATCTGTTCATCACTACATCTGCCGTTAAGATACTAATTAGCACCCCTAAATCCTCTCGACTTACTGAAGGTGAGCTCTTCTATGTTTATAAAGATGTCACACATTTTTCGCCAGAAAAAAAAAATTCCCAAATTTCCACTTAAACCCAAAATTTACAACCGAAAGATCAAACATTCAAACCAACTAACTAATTGCCGTTAATTACATTAACCGAGACAAGTCGAATGAAATGGAAAATGAGTTTTATTTCATAGTTACACGCTAATTCAATTAAAACTGCCGACTTTGCTAAAACAAAAACCGCCACCGCCAGTGCCATCTACCCCTACACCTCGGCCGGCGTGGCAAATTCGATGTTTACTCAGACAAATACAGCATTTAACATCGAAATCAGCAGAGCGCTATCTTTGGCATCTACGAGTACATTTATCTGTGGAATTCGACGAATAGATCTCCCGTGTGCTCTGTGCAGGTGTTATTCATCAGAATCACATCATCATCATCTGTTGTCGATTTTTTTTTTTTTTTGTTTGCGAATTTTTTGAGCTTGACACATTGCCAGTGGCAAGTCGAATGCTAACAGTAATTCTGGCAATAAAACTGAAAAGGTGTCTTATTTTCTACCTGTTGTCGGATTCTATTTTCGTTGAATGGGATATTTAATGGAATTTCTTACCCCCATGCGACTTCCTGTGTCTGTTACCACCTTCGCCGCCAACCACTAGGACCACCCACTTAAGAATATAATCCTTTGCACATTGCAGTCATCATTGTCGTCGTGACAAAGTTAGTCCGACGTGTGGCTGTTTGTGGTGCCAACTTGTCTGACTGTAAAGTAATTTTTAGCACATTTTTAATTTCGATTCCTCTGTCCTGTGTGTTTTTGTATCTTTAAGTATGACATCAATCAATCTAGGACAACGAAGAGGCGATGGAAATGCTCATGGTTGCCTTGAATAAACAGAGAGATTGATGCCAATTACAGGTTGGACAGGGGTTGCCAAAAAAAAAAAAAACAGTCAACAAAGTGAAAGGAAAACTGTTCACACAAAGAAAATATTTTTTTTTTGTTTTTGTTAAGAAATATTCTATAAATGACCATATGGCGGCAAGTCTTGCATAAGACACTGAAACAGAGGCCTGTCGAGGCTGGTGACGAATATATTTTTCGTTGGTAAGCCATAAACGCTTCCAACTGAACAAATTTGTTTACGAAAATGAGGACAAAGTATGTTTTTTTTTTTATTTAAATTGGTTTAGAAGATCTGCCAGTCCAAGGACAGGGAGTTTTTTTTTTAGCTCATGAAAGATTGGGGTCTTTATAAGGACATCTTGGGATGATAGGGATAGTTTATGACATCTTTTGGGTGAAAATCTTGAAACTACAATCGACTTCCCTGGGATAAGGAAGCTCTTGTCTGAATTTATGTTAAAATGTCCTAGCTACACTATATACGAGTATATACCTTTTCTGGTAACAAATCAGAGAAAAAATAGTCTAGAGAACCATGAGGGAGTTCAACATGGATGTCAAGGTTAGGTTGCTGGGTTAATAAGGGCAGAGAAGACTTGAGTCATCCCACATAGTGATACGAACTGGGGTGCTTGGTGCCAGTTCCTCTACTCTGTTCCCATCTTACCACTCGCTGGTGATTAGAGTCTCCACCATCGTGACGTCCTCAGAAACCTGAAAGTTCTTGTATATGCTGGAAGTAATGTCTTCCTAAAGTTTTGCTTCTCAAGTTACAAGGGCTTGAGCAGTGGCACAGGAAGTGAGGTGTATCCTCGTGAGCCTCTTCGTCACCGCAATCTCTACATATATTGTCATCATTGAGTTTGTGGTGGACAGGGGTTTCCTATAATTTTTTAAAAATGGGTTGGTTCTAGCTAAGTCGTATTTTGGCCAAAGTTACCTTGATATATCAGAGGTGGTAAGCGAGTTCCACCTATTTATTCCTATCATTATGATCGTACACTCAAATCGATTTCTGAGGTGGCAGAGTGGCGGCTTATTCCATTGAAGTGGTCTATTGCAGACCCTCTTCTTACGAGCTCGTCAACTCTCTCATTTCCGCCAATATTCCTGTGACCAGAAACCTAGCAAAGAATGATACTGTGGAGCGAGCTAAGAACCTTCTTCGCAACAGCGTCGAACTAGCTTGGGAAATGATTTCTGCAGCAAAAATTGTTTTGATGGCTGCTTGACTGTCAATGAAAATTCCGATATCATCTCGTGGTTATGCCATCATTGATACCATACTAGCTGCCTCTGCCACTGCCAGGAGCTCAGCTTGGAATACACTGTTGCAGTCGGGAATTCTGATTGAGCTGCGTATGTCTAGTTTTTCGGGGAATATACCGGTGCCCTTGCCTATATTGAGCCATATGCTAGCCTGTGCACTTTTGCCGGTCTACCGCCATACTTAGCCGAAAATATTGTTGTCACTATAACCCTGTTCATCCACGGAATGATTTAAGGACTCGGTCCTAATATTCTGCAACACCAAGTGGAAGGCATATTTTCCTTCTTAATTTTTTAGTTTCCCAATTATTCGCCATTTTCAGAGATATAGAGTTTGAAATGCAGTAGCTTCCCCATGTTTATAAGTACATAATGCTAACTCAGTTTTCTGGGGTTTTCCCTTCAGTCCGCATATCTCGTCCCAATCTCTTGACAGGTGGTGGCAACAGTTTAGTGATTGACATTAAGGTTTGCTACAGTCGAACAGACCTTAGCTTCGCATGTCAATCTTCCATTAAAATTAATTTTCTTTCTGACAGCTGTCAAACCATGTTAGCTGCTCATAAACGAAGGTTTTTTCAAACCCGATAAAATCATAAATTTAAAAAAAAAACTCCACATTCATCGAAAATCGTTTTTAGCTGAAAGACCAATTTATGACATTATTTTTGGAAAACAATTTCGGACGTTCTGTCGGAGCAATTTTGAGTCACTTGAGTCTTTCGTTCAAATTTGGGAGCATTGACCGTAACGCAAGATCAGGACTATTTCTTGAAGAAATAAGGTCAACGTGAAAACTACACCAGGCGATTATTTTTTCTGAATAAAATGGGTTTTGTAGGGTCCCTTCTAGATTGATTCCGCTCAATATTCGACAAAGCTAATCGCTGAGTCAGCTTGCAACTACTCTAGAGCAGAAGCAGAAGAAGTGTTGCGAATCGACGATCAATTTTCAAGGGAATGTGGATATAAATGTCAAAAAAACTGACAGCTCCATTTGACAGCAGTTATTTCTATCGTAAGTTCTACCAAAGAAAAAAAAAACGTCGTTTACCAATGACAATGCCACCAGACAATGCCAAACTTTGAGAAATTTATTAATTTATCAGCTTCAGACAAACGTATCGAACGAATGGTTACACGTTCAACGCGCTTCTGAACGAATGGTTACACGTTCAACGCGCCTTTATATACCAATATGGCGGATGTAGGAAGCCATTTTGGTCTATCTGTCACATTTTGCTTAGTTTTTCGAAAAATGTTTTTTTTTTTAATGAAAAATTTTACACAATCTCAAACTGTACTCAAGTTTTAAAGGGAAAACGTCAAAAATTTTCAATAGGACCGTCTTACATGAAGCCGTTGAGCAGTAGCCAACTTTGTATTCTTTTTTGTACGATAGATGGCTAGCTATGCCATGGAATTCAAATAGACTACAACCTTTAATTGAATCATTAGAATTCCATGTAGATGACCTACACTACATCGCCTGACAATAGCGAAACCCCTCTTCAATCAATCTCCGTCTGATTTGTCAATTGTGCGAACAAATCACTATCAGCTGATATTAATCACTCAGAACAATTTATAACTCATTTCCAATTGACACCGATTCTGTGGGTTTTTTTTTATTCGAATTAGCACAGCACCATGGTACCCATGTTGTGCTCCATCAACAAAGGGTCGTTGTAGCGCCTTTGTCAATGCCGATTGCCGCTCTGCGCACATCAATTACTTCGATGAATTTCAAAATCCAACAATCAAATGCCTACCGGCTGCCAGCAACTGTTCTCCATTACTCCGCCACACCACACAGCTGGGAGAGTTAAGTGCAAATCATCACATCAATTTGCAATGAGTTGCAAGTCGCGCGCGCCAGATACAGATACAAGCCGCAGCCAATGTTTTGTGTTAACGGCATGGCAACACAATGAACCACCTCTTGTCTGTACGAGTATATTATTCATGGTGGCGTCAAGGCAAGCCCGCTTCATCCATTGTGTGACCACAAAAGCCCCCAAAGAAACTCGTACGACAATTAATAACGATCCCAAATGATGAGTGTATCTAGATACACTTTGTGCACGGTTATTGCTTCCTTAATGCCCTGACGAGCAGGCGACTATTGTGGTGCTCTGCAGCACCATTAAATGACATCCATGGTGGGCTGTGTAGATGACGTTGGCGTGCCTTGCATTCGGGAGCAGTTTCCTATGTATCTACCGCTGCCGGGAGCATGACATACTCGTATGTACAAACGAGGAAAGCGCGATGATTTTGTTTTTGTTGAATTAATAATCTACAGCTGATGGCTTGTGCGTTTGATATAAAAGATAAACGCCGTGCCAATTGGAATAAGGAAATGAGCTTGTTTAGCGAGTAAATATTTACGCACACGGGCGGCAGACGTGAATTTTCGTAAACAATACCGGCGTGAGTATGTGTGTGTGTGGGGTTGTTTACTTATGTGTTCTTTTTCCTTTGTTATTGCTTATCAATGTGATTCATAGAGGCCTTGTCATTCGTCAAATAAAACGAAAATGAACTCATTTTCGTGGGCTAATTACTTAAAATTGTTTTATTTTACTTCAGTCAATATCGTGGTCATTCGTGTGCAAATTTTTCAAAGTATCTGCCGCTGAAATGCATGTCACTAAAGATAAAACATTCCATGACGAAACTTATCCAGAATTTACAGCAGACAGACGTTTCGAAAATCACTTAGCTAGTATAATAGCGTTGCTTGCTTACGAAGCTGTTTAGACTTCATTCATTTTTAGCTTAACAACGTTGGTATCTCGCTTGAACTGAACTTGTTACTTCATATCCGAATTTATGTGATTGACGTTCGCTGTCATTCGGACTGAGTAACTGGAGCTCTAGTAGAGAAAAAGCAAAGTCTAGAGTTCCGTTCGTTCACAAGGAATGGATTGAACTGCGAGTAAGAGAGAGATAGCTGTTAATAAATAAAAGAAAAAGTGTCGGAGAGAGAAGTGAACCCTGTCGTATGCCAGGATTAATTGAGAAAGCGGTAAAAATGCTTGCATCTATTAAGGAGTGAATTGATCTATAACTCAGAATGCTTGCAATCGATTTTGAGAAGAAGTTACCGACGCTATAAGCATGAGGCTTTTTAACGAGACCGTAATGCCACGTGTCGAAGTATTTGTGATATTAAGTTCAACTATTCTACTTTCGTCATAATGATTGACGAGTTCCTAATTTCAGACAGGTGCACCATTAAGTCTCCTGCGGAACGCTGTTGCCAGGAACCATTTTGATTATTAGAAAGTTGGCTTCTTTTCGTATATATCACGCCCTGACTGACGTCAATGCTACGGGTCGGTAGTTTGAAGGCAAGGCTTTATTTCCAGCTCATCCTCAGTAGTCTCGATTCCTTCTTGACTGTTCATCACCATGTTAGGCCACCCCACCTCTGCCTGACTGGGTAAAGGTTGCAGCCTTCGAGTGATAGTGTTGACAACCTTCCAAGTACTACACCGGTATGGTAGTACTGGTTCTACATTGAAGTAGTACTGATCAATTTTCCAAATTTTCGATAGCGTTCCGAACGCAGCCTTAGCTTTCCCGATTCTGCTGCCTACATCGGGTTCGGTGCCACTGCCTGAATGTTTGTTTTCAGCTTTCTCGACCTGCTGTTCTGGAATGGAGACATTCCATGGAGGTTCATTATGTCATGTGAAAGGAGGCAAACATCGTCAGCGTAATCCAGGTGTTTAACGTAAGATGTTATTGTCCATCTCAGTCCTTGGTTTCCTTTATCAAGTGCTGCCCGAATTAAATCGCTGATGACAGCAGAAAAACAGTGGTGAAAGTATGCAGCCCTGACGCACTCCACAGTGAATTTTTAAGTCATCTGACACCTCGCCATTGTGCAGAACGTGACATTTAACACCATCGCTTTTTCGGGATACCTCTTCTGGGGTATATCTAAATAGTTTCTCTGTTCAAATTGTCGAAAGCCTTTTCAGTCGATGAACAGTAGATGAAGCGAAGTCTTGAATTCGACGCATTGTTCTATGATGATCCACAAGGTGTTGAAGTGATCTACGCAGTAGGATTCAGCACATAAGTTCGCCTGTTCGACATCGAGTTTTGAGTTTAGATGCTCTCTTATCCGCTCTAGAACAACCCTAGTAATTATCTTGGCAACGGCTGGAAGAACGAGTATTCCTCTCCAGTTCCCACATTCTATCAAATTGATGATCTTTTTTCCACTCCTCCGGGAATCGCTCATTTTCCTAAACGGACAGTAAAGGAAGAAATTGTGCTGGAATCTGTAGAGATATGCGCTATGCGCTCTTAAAAGGTGTGTTTTGTAGGAATCCGCTTCACCCAAGCTTGCAGCCTTCCAATAAATTGGATGAGAAGATACGTCCATCGGCCTTGACATGTTTCATAGCTGTCATTTCACCATTCTCTCTGGCGAAATATCTTCGTCGATTAAAACAGGTATGTGGTTCCCCATTTTACATCTGAATTTCCTCGGCCAATATCTCGGATGGGAGCAATCCTGAAACAAGATAAACTGCGTCTTCTGATTTTGTGCGAGTGCATTGATAACTCTAATGTCGGTATGGCGATTCTATTTTATGACTGTACGAGACTTATATGGCTTCTAATTCGCATTTCTGACCTATGGAGCACTACAGGTGTAACTACTCTGGACTAAAGCCGCCACCCGCTGTATCTTGATCCTCTATGACTTGGCATGATGAGCATAAGGGCATTATTTACTCGTGACGCTTTACTATTATCATACTCCAGATGGTTCTTGAACCTTGAGCCTTGTGTTGATCACGACGCCTTAGTACTTGATGACGTGCTTGATATGTCCTCAATCGTACGAGTGATTGTTTCCCCTTCTTCCGTTATTGACCAGTGCCGCTTCCTCCTTCCAAACTACCCATGTCCCGATTGCGTTGCTAGTCATTACGTCTAAATCACTGAGTTAATTTATCTATCAAAACAAACAAGTATTTTGACATTCCAACTTAAACTGTCACCGCCAATGTAATGTATCTAACTTAAGCCCTGCTCACATTAAATATATACTCAAAATCGATTCGCTATAAACAAAGCTCCCATTGTACTAAAAAATGTAATTAATTACTTATATGTAAGCAATTAAATGAGCCAGTGTCCGAGTTAAAATACAATAAACAGTATAACGTTCAATTAAACTGCTTAAACAAAGGGGACTTTAAAAATTATTCCAGTTAATTAATTAAACAAACACAGCAGTCAACCCCAGCGCCAAACAAAAATACTTGTATATATGTATAACACACATTCGAACAATTAGATAATTCTGTCATTTAATTTATTTCCATTGAAAGTGGAAAATTTTCAATTTTCAATCAGAGTAAAAGCAAGCTACTCTTATCTGTCAGTGTCACAAAGAGAAAATCAATGAAAACGCCATGTGACACCCTTTTTTGTCATATTCTAGGTTGTTGCTTGGGCTAACCGTCAGATAATGTCATACAAAATGGGGGACAAGAATAGATCTTGAAAAAAAGAACAAAAGCAAAAATTAAAAATAAATAATTCAACACACACTAGAGTTACGTAATGTCAAAACCCATTTGACACTAATTCTGACGGCACGCCAAATGTCATCAGCCGAACACAATACTTTTACTGATGTGAGATGAAGATGTTAAACGATGTCAAACAAAAGGCGCATCCTTCCCTTTGTGTGTGTTCTACTTTTTTTTTTTTTTTTTTTGACAAGTTGTGACAATTTTGAATACGAATGTCGCGAATTAATCTGATGTAAGGAATATCAATGATTGCACACTTATTAGTTATATCGTTGGTCTTTTAATTTAGGCGAGGTAAATGCAAGGCACATGACTCTCAGCCAGAGATAGATCAATTGATCAGCGAGCGGACAATAACAGAAATTAGCGGTAAGGAGAAAATACATTTGTTACTGTCTATGGTGGTCACGAATTTAATTGTGTGTGCAATGAGAAAATTGTTTGCATATCAAATACGAAGCAAAACGGTCATATGATTGTTTCAACAGTTTGATTGAAGCTTGACTTTGAAGTGCGGTGAATGTTCCAGAATCAGCAATTGTTTGTTGAGGGCGTCGGCGCTGCTTCTACATCGTGTCATGTGTATTGCATAAAGTGTTTAATGACAGTACTTAAGTGGACAACGTTATGTAAAGTGAGTGTGTGCGAAAAATCATCCAATTGATGAAATTGGAGATCTACAAGTTTTGGAAGATTTAAGCAAATTGTTTCTTTTTTTTTTAAACTTAACTGTCAGTGGAAATGACAGATCGCTGAAGTGTGTACATAAAACTTTACTGCCATCTGTCATGGGAAAAAGTTTGAGCCCGCGGGAAATAGTGTGGACAGAAGGGGTTTATAATACGAGTACCCATTCTCGATTGATTTTCAATTTTTCTCGTGTTAGCGGTCTGCATGATTGCTTAAACGACAGATGGGCTGCGCCTGAACCAGCTATTGTAGTACTGTCCTCTATACAGACTGGTCTCTGATTGATAGGCTCTCGGGGGCAGGCATCTATTCGGAGGAAACGAGTTCGAGCAAGGCTTATCGACTAGGTACATATACTACGGTCTTCCAGGTCGAAGTCAATGCTATCGCAAGTGCAGCTCACGTAGCCCTAAAAATGAGATAAGAGGTAGTGCTGTTAACATCTGTTCCGACAGCAAGGCTACTACTGATGCTTGCTCTGCCCTTGTGATTACCACCAAGATCGTGAAGGAAGCAATTATTAAGCTGAACCGGCTCAGATGGTGTAACTCAGTGACGCTGGTCTGGGTCCCGGGATACTGGGTAGCGAAAGAACAGATGCTCTTGCCAGGCAGGGGTCAAAGAGCCCCTTCGTGGGTTCTCAGCCATCAATAGGCTGCAGCTTGGCATTCTTTAAGAAAATAATGGCTGAACTGCAGACGAAAATGTGGATCAACGCACCTAGTGCGGGCAGAACCAGGTGTCTGCTTAGTGTACCCATAATTACTTTGTTAATTCAGAGCGATGAGATTTCGAAAATCGTTGATGCTGCGTTTGTCGATCTCATAGTCTCTATTATCTTGAAGCAGCCTACCCTTTCGATATCGATCGTGCCTGAAGTATTTATCCTAAACAGAGTCGTCGAACCGAATAAACCCTTCTCCTACAACAGTCTGGCATACTTGCCTCGAATCGTCCCATATGTCAAAATCCTTTATTCTAAGCTGGCAGTCTTAGTCACTTTTAAAAAATAGCTTAACTTAACGGATAGAATTCAAACCAAAGAAAGACCTTAACACAGGTTAAATTAATTAAATTGATAAATTTGTCTCTTGTCACGTAGTTTTCTTACAATTTTTGTCAGTGTCACTTAAAATTTACAATTTTCCCTTCCATCTGTCAATGGTTCCCAAATTTAGAAATCCTGGTAATTAGCTAAATTTACGATTCATCAACAATTTAGACACTTGAAATAAAATAACCCGATTGACATTTTGAAAAGAAACATTTTTACAGCAATTGTCATCTACATCGACCTACAGTGCTTGATTTGTTTTTAGCTTCAACTTATTTGTTGTTTTTTTTTTTTTTTTTCTTATACATTATAACGAGTGCAATTAATTATTTGTTTTGCTTTTGTAAATAATTTTTTTTAATACTTTTCCACTTCGCCGTTCTTTTGTTGTGGAGTCGGTACGTCTTGCAGAACTTGTTGTATTGGCTTAACCGGTTTAATCGGTTCAACTTTGGTAGTTTCTGCTGATGTTTTCATTGGCTTTGTTATATCGACACTTTGTGACTTCTTATGATAATGGTAACCTCCAAAGAGTAATCCAATCATTCCTAATGTAAGGCATGTCCAACGTATGCCTGAATTGATTTTTAAGCCACTGTAAAAAAAATAGGTACCAATTGGAACTGCTTAAAGGAGGACAAGTGACTTACAGAAACAGTGTGTACTTCAGCATGTTGGTGAAGGTCTTATTCAAGGCGACACTTTCTTGTACCCAAAAAATTGGCAACACCATTTTACGTATGTTTTTCATTGGTTCGATTTTTGGAACTGGTTCAACGTCCAAATTGAATTGTAAACGTTTTGCTGCCTTAAATGGTGTACCGGTCTTCTGCAAAGAAAAGAAAAACGGAACAAGATTCAGTAAATGACAGATCTTTTTGAGAATCAGAAAGTCTTACAATTTCGAAATCGATTATAACTGCATGGTCATGCTCGTTTGGATTCAATCCGTTGACATTCTCAAATAAACTTGGATCTCCGTTAAAGAAATGCGGTAAGGATACAATAAGTGGTCCACCAACGCAGGCATGCAAACTCATAGTGCCTTTGACAGGACAGGTGTTTATATCTTCTGGGTCATCACAGAAGCAATGAAGGCTTTCATCGGCCTGCAAGGATTATTCAGTTGAGAATTATTTTTTCTTTCTTGTTTTACTTACCCTAATATCGCCCAGATCGAGAAAGTATCTCAAAGCTGGCATACCAGCATAGGAAGTCTTCGAGCGATACACGGCTCCTAAAGATCTACAAAGGTCCGGTGTAAAGGCCCATAGACCCTGTTCTTTGGTCATAAATGGTGGGAAAACTGTTGAGTCTGTCCCGATAAATTGATTGCATTCATCTCCAGGCCATATGTCCATTTCGGGTTCATCAGCAAAACGGATTACCTTTCCCAATTTGTGGATGTTTTTGATACCACGACAGACTGTGAAACGACCCGCATCAGAGTAGTTTGCCTTTGAAATAGGAAAACAAACAAAAATAGCTTAACCGTGGAACCCTAAGGAGTTGGTTAACTTACGGCTCCTAAGAAAGAGAACAGGAAATGAGTACTATTCACTTGTTTGGCTTGTTTAACTTCTCCCGTATAAAAAGCTGTACAAAGAGCCTTTGCTGCGAACTCCTCCGATGAACAATCGATATGGAATCCACGGAAAAATACATCCATGAATTTAGCCGTAAGAAAAGCCGTTTGGTTGGGGAATACCAAGTTAATTGATTTGGAAACTAGGTCCAACATTGCTGTACGTTCTCGCTGGACTACCACGGAAATTGACTACGAAAAGGGTAAACAGAAAGTTAAATGGTTTATGCAGAGCTTATGAGAGAGTTTTTGACGATGTTTAAGTACCACGTTTCCATTTGACGAACTCGAAAACCACTGCACTCTGTTTTAATGAATTTCAAGGCGTTTCTGCGTTTCTACAAAATATCCTTGGGGGTATTGAAAAAATGAGTTTGCTGCCAGAAACCGTTCGTCGAAGAAGTACATTTTCGAAATCCCAGACTCGCAGAAATAATTTTCTAACTTAATCAAGTCCATCTGTGTCAGGGTCAGGTGTGAAGTGTCCGAAGTGGACAGTATTCGAAACATTTAGCTCTCACCTTCAGAAATATTTTTTAAAGAATTTATTCGAAGATTGAGAAGCGATTGAATATTTTAAAAAATTTTACTTTCAACGAAAGAGGCGAATAGTGTTTGAAGTGGGTGATGTTCGAAATTTATTTTTGACGTCCATGCCAATTTTTGTTAGCTACTCCCAATATTAGGAAAGTTTGCATAGGATTACTTGAAATTCAGTAGTTCTATTGGCATACGAAAGATGTAGGTGAAGGTGTTCGAAGTGCATACTATGTTCGAATCTAGGAAACCTGTCAATGCTTAGAAACCTGAGAAGCATCCATGTGTACGAAGTGGATAGTATTTACAATACTTGATATTTAGAAAACTTCTTATGATTTGCTACCACTAGAATAAATAATACGGCAGACTTTCGAAGTTCTTTTTCAGGGGCTGATGGTGTTCGAAGTGAATTGTATTCGAAATCTACAATCGGGTACTTTTAATGATAGCCTCCTAAATCTAGGAAAACTTTCACGGATTTTCTAGAATCGACTGATAGTGTACGAAGTGTTCAAAAGGTGAAAGTCTGTTGGAAATCCCTAGTGACCTTAACATGTCAAAAACGCTTACCCCTACTGCTTACGTCAAAGTAGTGTCACTTGAGTTTTTTAGGCGCAGTTACATATTCTATGTATTTTGTTTAAACTCTTTAGATTTTCCATCGGTAAATCTTTTGTGAGAGATGTCAAAACATACATACATATCAGTGTCAACATGTTACTAATTTATGTAGCTTCGGAGAGCTGCCTAACATTTTTGAAATTATGTTCAAAATTCTAAACTAGTCGTTGATTAATGTCTCTGAGAATACTTATAAAACAGTGCCGAATTATATGTAGGTTTGTTTTCAACGAAAATTAAAAGGATTTTCTAAGCATTTCCCAAGATTAATGTATTAAAAGAAATCTTCAAAATATTTCTCCAAAATATTTCTTTTAAATCATTCGTCTTCCGACTGTTGAAACAATAATCTGTTGTGACATTTTTGAGCTGGAAAAAAACATTTTATTTCTTTTTAACAGATTTACCTGAATCAACGGATGTGGTATTGTAATAATTTCTTCACCAGTTAATCCATTTGAAAGGTCCGGTCGAAAGATAAACTTATTTCGCATATTGTAGCTGACAGAATCTTCAACAACATCGTCAACTAAGTTGTATTTATCTTTCCATTCTCTGAAAAGTGTTTCTTTTTTTTTTACAATTCATTTTTTTAAAAGCTTTAGAACATACTCGAAATAATAAGGTCCAATCTCATGTAAATTAGGCTTTCCTCCAACAATCACTTCATCAGGATTGGTTATGTTGAAAACATAGATTAGAAAATCTATAGCAAATGGTGTATTTGACCAAAGGTCGCGAATGTCCGAGCCTGGTTTGAGGTTAATTTGCTGAAAATACATCAAAATCAGCAATTTATTTAGATGTGTAAAAGTTATTTAGAGTATTTAGCATTAATTGTTTTCTATAACGTTTCACATTTTTTCACTAATTGTTCGCCGATCACTCCTAAGCTAAAATTCAAAGAAAGAGGGTGCATAACACGTACAAGTTCCCAAGACGAGGAACGGAAGAATATTATGTTTCATTGGCAAGAGGTCGAAATTTTCTACGGCAATCAACATTTTCTACGTCATTATGACCAAATGCGTCAAAACCTGACAGATCTTTGATATCATTGAAAATATACTCGTCAAGGTTTTTCCTTCTTGAATTGGACATAACAAGACAAGGGCAGAGAAAGTCTCTACAGATTTTGTAGGATGACATTCCTATTCTACTTGCATTACTTCCTGTCAAACAGTACCTCATTATTAAGATAAATTTGTCCGAGTTTTAAGTCTGTTTAAAAGGAAGACCGTTATTGATGGTGTTCTATCTGTCATTAACTATTTATATCGCTTCAGTGTTCACGTGGAATGTAATCGTGTTAAGAGGGAGCACCTCCTCTTTTGCTTGCTCATCCGCTCTGCTTGCTCTCTGATCGCTCCGCGATCTCCTTAAAAGAAACTATTTACTGTCTTCTACACCCTAAACAAAAGCACTGTCGGTCGCTGTTTTACTTTTACGTAAACTCTAGAGCAACGTACTGCCGTCGCAGCTAAAACAAAACTTTTAAGATTTGACATCTTCTGTCAAAAGACGCGACAACAGCTGAATGGACTCGTTCAAAGAAACGTTGAACATTTTAATGCAAGAGCTGCAGAGACAAAGAAGGAATATAATCTGTTCGACAACTGTTTTGGGAATATTTCCGCTGCTACTTTTGACAGTAGTCACTAGTAGTCAGAGTAGTTCTAAGATCATTTTTGGAACTTTATTTTTGGACATTTATATTACATTTTTTTAACATGGCTAATCTGGAATTTCCTGAAGCTGCATGAATCATCATTGCTGAGAATCACAATCTTAGTTTCCGATCGATAAAAAGATACAGTACCTTAGCTCAGTTTTCTCTGTGAATAAGATTTTATTTTTTATCTGAACTGTCCCAAAATATTCAATTAGGAACCTTTCGATTCTTAAGGCGTCAATCGGTAAGAAACAAAGTTTTCTTATTCTTGTGTCTCTTAAGCACTTAATTTGAAGGACTGGGAACAGATTGCAGAGTAGTTTCTATTACGAAACCAAAAGCATCTTATGAGCAAATGTACATATATCATCTGCGAGAATCGACCTTTGCGAGTGTAATAAGTTTGACAAGTCAGAGGCAAAAATGTTACACAGTATTGCGCCTAGTACAGACACTTGAGGTACGCCAGCAATGCAACATTTCAAGTCAATGTCAATAAAACGCTTTCAAACATCAACTGCATCAGTTTTTTTTTAACATTTTTTGTTCAACAATTTTTTTCTGTTTTCAATTCATGGAGTCGTTAGATTTCGTTTGATATCCTAAATTCGTTAGATGCTCTTTGAGAGAAAAGCGATTTTCAACGATTAGACAGGTTCTTTGAATCCCTAACCAATTGGACACCTGTGAATAACATGCACTGAATTATAGCTTAGCCAAGGGGAGACCAACATAATATTGAAAATTATTGTTAAATAAAGTCACAGAATAGAACTGTTCTCCGCCTTTTGTTTCAATCCACACCTTTTTGAGGAAAAGGTACCTTTTTTAAAGGTACCTTGTGCTTTGGCCGAGTACGTAAATACCTATATAAAAGGGAATTCCAATAAGACCTTACATTTTAAATTTTCGTGGTATTTTTCACCCTTCAAACTTAAAGCTGTCATTTTTTGACAGCTGTCAATCAAAATTTATACGATTCAAGAAAAGTAAATGATATACACGTCAGAAGCACAAAATGTTGAACATTTTCGTAAAGTTCGTATTTTTTCGGTCGGATTGAATGTGATCAGTAAATTTGAATCAACCGGTCGTGATATTTATGTGAAGACTCCTACTCGTGATCGTAAAGCTGAGTCACAAAATCGAGCCGCAATTGTGCAAAAATGTCTAAAAAAAAATTCCTCAAAAGGATGGCCATTTACAAGAGCAGCCGAGGTGGACATTTATCATCTACCAGGTATCGTATGACACATGTAATGGTAGAGTCTCCGCACTTTTTCGTAAAAAAAACACCCTTTTTGTACAATTTGTCCCTTTGTTCTTATAGATTTTCTACATAATTATTTGCCTTGGCTTGTATCACTCCATCTTATTTTGACCACTTTCACGATATCTTGATAAATCAAAACTTCTCACGTGCTCTGTCCTTATTATGTAACGCAATTACGTAACGCAGCTAAATATTTTCACTTCAAATTTCCGATGAACCTTTGAAATATTTAATATTTTCCAATCCGTGGTGGATACTTGTCATTTTCGTACAACAAATTAAAATTCGAGTTCAAAGATCACTCAATGTCTAAAATTACGTTTAAACAATTTCGAAATTGTTTAATTTATGTTTAACACTTAGTGTATTTTTATCACTTTTAATACTTATTCTAAAATAGACAAAGAAAATTCCATCTACCTTCTTGAGCATAATTTTTAAGATTTTCGGGAAAATCAACCAACCGTAGAGTATTCCAAAAAGCATAATCCCTCCCGACCCCATTAGCAATTTATTTCGATTTATTATCATTTTCATTTTTATTAATAATTTTTTTTTTTTCTGTTTTCTTTCTCTAAGCTTATATCACAGAACCTTTTCGTTTGATCTCACGCACGGTTGTCCCTACTAATCGCGTCAGGAACTTCTCACCAACTGAGACTTAGAATCTCTCCCACCCACTGGCTAAATGTTGCTTTGTTTCAAAAATCGCAAAAAAAAATACAATTTCGAGAAAAAAAAGAGAAACTCCGCATAAGTTCCAACCTACTACGTGCCAAAGTCACGAATGTGTTTTGCCCACTTTAGTGTTGCGAAACACTGTCATTTGAATGTGAGGGGCAGACAGTTTTAAACTTCAAACTATACGTCTACGGTATCGGATTGTTTAAGTAGTAGTTATGCAGATAGACGCTGCCTACGCCTCCTTTATAAGTACAGGACTAATATCAATGGAATGACTTTGAATTCTGTAGTTGCAACAACAGATGGCGGTTTTTCCGCTCCTTGAATGGCCTATTAGACGACGACGAGAGGGTGAGGGGGCTGCATATTCGTCCTTTGAAATGCATTTCTTTTCTTAGGAAGCGACAATTGATGGTATTAGGAATTTTAAATTATTAGCTAGCACCTGCGGTCTATTCCAGTGTTATTATAATAAATTGGTATAACAGATGAGGCTTTATAAATTCATGTGCAAAATGTGTCAAGTGCAGATGTTTGGGGTAGCTAGAGAGGGTGAATATGTATCTGTTACTTTGTATCACTAAAGGTTGCAAGGTGTGATATTGAGGTTGTCTTAAAGTTGATCCAGTGTTCAAGCTGTGATGTTAAAGTGTTTAAGAAAGGCTTGCTTAGATGTAGGTAAGTGTGTATTTCAATATTTAAACGAAAGAAGAACGTCAATAGGAGGAAATTACGAAGGAAAATGAACCTTTGAATGAAAGAAACTCGTTTGTTTATTAATGAAGAACGTTTGCAAAGCAGCTGCATTTAATAGCTCACGATAGAAGTCATGAGGGAAAGGAAACATTTTTTACCTATTTTTAGCGAGTAGTACTTAACTTTTTTTTTTTATTTGAGTCGAGGAACATACATAAATAGGGCACCAAAAACGCTTTTCGTTTGAGCCGTTTCCAGCTAATTTCCAAAGAACTCGATTCATCCTCAACTGTTCTTATCCACGTTTACCTAGGACGACCTGCCCTTCTGTAAGTGGATTCCACTGCATGGCATGTGGCAATGGAATCATCTTCGCCAATCCATTGCTACTTGCTTTCGGTTCCGACAGTGCGATGGGTGGAAACCAAGGCCAACCGGACATGCTTAGGGTCCAGGCAAATTTACAGAAATAGACGTTAGTAGCGACTACCAGTTGCCTTATCTTGACTGTATTAGACCCTTCTCCTGTATTCTAGAGAGGAATGGGACACAGAAGATATCTTAGAAACCATATCTCTATCCATCTCTATCCATCTACACAGATGCTCAACATATGCAGCTCTATCAGACTCCCTAACCGCAGTAGTGTTTTCCAAGCGGAGGTTCTGGCAGTGACGATAGCCTCGATAATGGCGATACCACGTAAGGATATTACCATTTTTATCGATGACCAGGCGGGTATAAAAGCAATTTCTGCTGTACAAATAAAATCGAGACTTGTTAGGAGCTGTCGCGAGGAGCTCACAGCACAGCTTAAAACTTTGCTGGGTCCCTGGCCACAGAGGCGTTACGCGAAACGAAACAGTCGACGAGTTGGCGATGAAGGGGTCTGCGCTTGAGCCTGAACGAGCTGACAAATCGGTCAGCAAACTCTCAAGGAAGCAAACACCAGATGGAAACGGTTGAATTTTCCCAAAGCTCCAAAAAGTCAAGAGGTGATATCTGGAATGCCGTCAAATGGATTTCCATACACTCGTAGGTGAATGATCTAATTATTAAGAACAAAGTATCTTCTCGTAAATGCCCTCTCTTCGGTCTCAATACCAAAATACCAAAATGCTACCAAGATGCTGCGGCGTAGTCCTTCTCAAAGGCTGACCGTAAGTGAATATTAAAATTTAACTGCCATACCATATGACTGGAGGTCATAAAAGAAGGTATTTAGCGGCCTTAATTTCCATTTAATGCAGCGAATAATTGCCATTACACCACTCGTATATTTAGACGTGAATGCATCACACACTTAACGTCCTCAATATAAAGCCTCCTTTGATGTCTATAAACAACTGCAAGGCACTGCCTTTTCCATCATTTCGATGGAATTGTGTGTTTATGTCCAGAAGCCTCCACTTGGTTTTTTTTTTCGGTTATCATTTCAGTTCAGATGGCCCCTGAAAATCTATTTAACGATCGAAAAGAATTGTAGCATCTGTTTCTTAGGCACTTCAAAGTAGCTTTCGAAAAACCAATCTAATTGATCCCCCTGGATGCACAGATGCACCTCAACGTGTACAGTCAACACCTGTGCACTGTGACTTTTTATTAGCGTGAAACATATGGGTTTTCTTAAAGCAATTTTTATTTTTCTTGGAATACCTCCAAACAGTAGGCCCCCCCAATTCTTTTCTTTCTATTTTTAGTTTTCTTTTTTTTTTTTTCAACTATATTTGTGTACACGTTTACTGTGCACTGCCTGTCGGCCAAGCATCACATCGTAATTGTTTATCGATCAATTTCACCGACAAAAGAGGCAGAAAATTTCCAATTTAGATACAACCATGTTGAATCACCAACAAATATCACACAGACACATGGACAAAACAAACTTAAACAGATAGAAAAACTAGATTCGTGAATCTCAAAAGTATAGGTACACACCTCAGGCGATAGAAAGATAGGGATCACTGTCCGTCCGAGCCTGACAGACAGTTTGAGCAAATTAAATTTCGCACTAATTTTAGTACAAACAGCTAACTGTGTTTCTTTTTTGTAACTCCTCCCCCCTGCGCTGTACCCTCTATTCGACGATAATTTTGTTTATTTAATTGTTAAATAACCTAATGATTGTTTTCTTTACTTAAAAATTTATTCTTACGTTCAGATTAATGCTTAAGGCATCACAGATTGTGCTTGGAAAAGGTGCGAATTTTAGACGGACAAATAAAAGGAAAAAAAACGTTACGCATACGCCATGTAGTCCCGTGACTATAGTAGCAAAATTTTTCGGTAAATAAACGAATGTTTGTGTAGTGGGATGTGTATCCAAATGGATGGATATGCAAATATTTTGAGCACAGTATAAAGATAGATAGATAGATACAAAGAGGATTCTTTTTTTATGGGCAAATAGCAGTCAGAGGCACAGTTGGAAATGAAAAATATGGGAACACAAATTGCTGTCATTAAAATGTGATGAAGTGTGCTAGGGCTGCTCTTTTCTTTGAGGCAGTTTAATAGTTCACCATATCTTGAATTCACACATGGAACGTGATTCATATCAAAATTTAACAGAGAAACGCGGTTCTTTGTGATGTGTCATCAACATAGATACTGGTATGTACCTAATTCTGGGGACTTATTTGGATTTGTAACATTTGCCGTCGCGATAAAGGTGGTTTTTTGAGATTGGAAGCACACATAGCAACTAGCAGTTCTTCCACATCCAAAAATAAATTTCAAAATGCAGCAGACAAAAGATACAGAGATGTCTGAGGGTAGGTAGCCACAACTTCGGGACAAATTGGCGGTCAGAATGTCATAAGAGATACGAGTACAGGCTTTCAGTTCGCTCTAAAACATGCTATCATTTGGTGGTCGATGGAAAGGGTGTAATGGTGGACAAATGGAAGGGGCCTACAGAGCCATATCCGAAAGGCTTTTTTTTTATTTTTCTTATGCTCGGAGGTTTGACAGATGTCCGTGAGAAGTGATACCGTGAAAAAACCTAAGATTCGAACCTCGAATCCCCCACTCATTAGTCCAACGCACTGACCACTAAGCCACGGCGCCCACAGTTTCTCCAGCCACTACATGGAAAACGGATCTACTTCCTAGTAGTCCCTTCCTGGCGATGGACTTCAGCTCCGTCCAGTTCTTCCTCGGTTGCCGAGACTCCGTTTCGACTATTCTGCGTCACGTTATATGAGATTGGTTCATAAAATTCCATTTCATTCCGCCATTTCTTGCCGACAGAGCGCTCTGTAAAGCATCACTAATCGCTACCTAGCCCGACGCTACTTTAAAACTCCTGACAACTTGACGTTACACTAGCGCCACCAATTTGTTCGAAATATGTATGCGTAAGGCATAAACCCTCTGTCTAAACTTTCGAAATCAACGAACAAGCATTCCTTTCCGCCATTCTCCCCGGAGGTTTTCGCTGTTCCAAACCTTCTCCACTAATGAAGTGGTAAATGTACCTACTACGGGCGAAGAATTGTAGGCGTCCGCGGAAGATGGCCACTCTGTTTGGCTTAAATGTTTTAAGAACGGCAATGATTTCAGCCTTAACTGAGAGGCGTGGGTTTGATTTGCACCATGCTGTTCAATCAACGGAAAAGTGCTTCCATCATATTCTTAGCTGGGACTCATCATAATTAGCACAGACCCGCAGAAACTCTTCATCGGTTAAATTGTTCGGGGTTCTGCGGTCCCATTACTTGCTGCTTCCTCGGTATCTTTAGCCAGGGCGTTGATAACATTTCTTTTGCCATGGCGTACACTTCGCTGGTCTTCTCTCATTTTCATGGTGTACAGACAGTCGAGCACGCTTCCACCCTCTACAGGGATAACTACGTAAAATGGCCTTTCCGAGCTCTCCTGACAAAACATTCTAGCTAGCTACCATAAAGTGGTGATCTCGTTCTAGTCCTGTTTGGAGAGAACCTCTAAAACGTCGGTTAATAGCAATGTCAAGTTCCCTACCGATCGGTAGTCACCCTGCTTTAGTGGTAGCTCTTATGTTTGTTTAAGGTGCTCCCTATCGCAAAGCGATTGTTGTTGAATAAATCGGCCAACCTTTATCCTTGCGGACACTGTAGTCATGAGTTCCGATGACGTGTTGGAGGTTCGTGTTACTATTGCCTACCTTTGCATTCGGTTCTCCCATCAGATTGATATCCATTGGGTGTCGACATATCGTCATTCTGATGGGATGTGTAACTCTGAATGATCATGGAGTTTCTTACTTTTGTCATGAAACTGGCCGTCAGTATTCCATCGCTGACATGTTTCCAGGATATGTGGCATGTGTGAGCTCAAAGTAACCCTATTCCAAGCTCACGCACATTTCCGGACGATTTTTCTGAATTGAGTAAGACAGTGCTTTCTGTTGGAGACTGGAAAGCACTCGCGTCAAACCACTTTATCTCGCTTAGTTCCGAAATGTCTAGATTGTACTTCATAAATGTAGAAATCTGGAACGAACTGTCCACTAAGCTTTCTTCCAAAACTGCTCTAAGTCAAAAACGCAGTCGACCGATGTCGATGTCGCGCGAGTGTTTGGAGCTGGTTTAAACTAATCCAGAGAATTTTCCAGATTCATGACGACAGGTCATGCCCGAAGAAGGGGAAAGTTGAAGCATCGAGGGATAAAGTAATTGTGTAGGTTTTTTTTTGGGACTTAAAGGGAATCATAACTGCTGACTTTTTTAAGAACAAGAGGAATAAGAGGAAATGATGAAAAACGTCCAGTAATGTTGAGGACAATAGGTGGTTTTATCGGGACAATAAACACTCACAAACGCCGCTTCAAACTGAATGACTGAAATGCATAAATGTGGGCTTGATTTACATAGTACGGCATCCTCCATATTCCCCTGATCTGACTCCATGTGACTGTCATTGGTTCCCCAACTTGAAAAAATAAATTAAAAACGAAGACAATTAGCTCAGCTCAAGCAACTCAAGTTAAGGCGGAGACCTAGTTTCTCGCAGCGTGTTATACTTTTCAGAAGAACGAAAAGCACTCGATGGCAGTCATCACTCTCAGGGGCCTGTTAGACATTCGGGAGAGGTGGGAATGTGATAAAACGTCGCCCAGTATTCCAAGGCACTTACCACTGAACAACGACGCGCAGTCCTCAAAAACGATTTCTGAATGAAAGCAGACCCATTTCTCCACAACTAATTAGATCTGTTTATCTAAAATCTACAATTTGACAGGACCTTGCCACTGTTTGCCATTACTTCAACAAAACTTATCTACAAAGTTTTCCAAGTAACACCGTTCTCCCAAACTTTCCCCGAGCTAACCTAATTCGAAAACTATCCAAGCAAATCCCACAAAACTATCAACATCAACATGCACCTCCTCCTTATCGCTCGATTTGTTGGTAGAAGCAAGTTATTCATCAAAAAATCATAGAAAAACCCAGGGCAGGCGGTATGTAAACGTTTTCGAAACTTCCACGTCAGTTAATCGTTTGACTTTTGCCCTTTTAAAGTCCACTGGTGTGGAGCAGGAGAAACTTGCAACAGTTTTCAGAATACAAAATCCCATCGATCGCATTATAGATTGAATTCTTTTGACCTTCGGATGTAAACAAGTAGAAAAAAGCCGAACATAAACATATTTGGCCGGCCCCGACCTCACCTCTCAATGAGTTCTGGTTTTACCACTAAAACATAGACGCAGTAAGGCAAACTAAATTTGTCATACACCAGGCTGTTTAAAATTCGTTTGACGTATAAACTTGTGGTAGAACGACAAGCTTGGAGATACATGTATCGGCAGCGAGATTGTTTTTCAAATTCGCATAAATTATTCGCTTTTGGTCCGGTAGACTAGCAGGGGGTGTGAGGCTTACATAGGAGGCTTATCTTAATTTATTGGATTTTGGAATATTGGCCTTCTTCGGCCTCGTACGGGCGGGTTGTTTGTCGAATTTACAGCAACTCTGAGGTTGATGAACCTAGTTAGATGCTTCAAACATAAACAGGTATCGAGAGGTGTTTTGTTTGTGGGTGACTGACTTTGTTTGATGACCTAAGCTACGGTCCCTTTTTTTCGTTGACGAAACGTACAGAGTTTAACCAACTTCATGGCAAGTTGGAATGAAGTCCGGACATTTTTATAAGAGCGAACACGTAGAGGCTTTACGAAGCGGCTTTATAAAAGCGAGTTTGAGACCGACTACTAATTCATAGGAAACTGTCCCTATCTGACCAAACAGGATCGTACCTTCATTGACATGAAAGCGGAGAGCCTCGCTCTTTTGCTGGAGATCGAAGCTCCGCCCACTTAGTCAGGCTGTGTCTGATCTATCTCGAAAAACTCGGCTCATGTGATATACAGGGCTAAAGCTAAGACCACAGCTATTGATCCACTTGACTATTTTTTTTAGAGCAAAATAAAGAAGCACGTGTCGAAGGATTCTTACCCGATACTGAGATAGCAACGGAGTTTGAGTAGGCTTCAAACCTGCATCCGGAGCTCTTAATTTCTAGAAAAAGTTCGTTAAGAACTAGATTCTAGAGCAGGGGATTTAGCACGCCTCTTTGAGGGGACCCTAAATGCGCTTATATTTATCTTTACACAGCAGCCACCAAAGAAACACGTATATCGGATCTTTCTTGCTAGAATCTCCTCTAAAACTCAGCAGATGGCTTGACAAGTGTCTAGTTAGTGTAAGTCCCCTCTCTGTCAAACAATGACACCAGAGTAAGTTCCTAGACTACGAGTAAGTTTTCATTTTGACTCTGTCTTTCGTTCAAAAGGCTTTTGAGCGTAATTCGAATCCCAGAAAACATCAAGAAGTTATTTCATGGTCCAACCTTTTAGGAAGGTGTGACACGTGTCCGCACAGTGGGAATAGCAGCGTAGTCGCTGAAAGACCATTATATAGGTAGTTCGGCCTATGGCTTGCACATGTGGAACAGTAGCAGTACCCCTTATGTGGTTCGTATTGTCCGCACTCCAAACCTGTCAGTGCGGCGCCTTCTCAACAGTGATGGTGAAAGGTCTCCTAGTCACGGTTGCTGCCACAGGAGCGTATTCTGATGATATACTCATCCTCCCTGAGGCACTAGACTTCGCAGCCGGACACCCGATGAACGATGCAACAAGTAAGCCATAAGAAGCAGCAGGAGACGCAGCCGAAGTAGGGCCAGTCAGCACAGAATCATCTTCTTGAAATGCAGACTTGGTGCTATCAGCTTTTGTGAAATCGATCCCACCTCGAGGACGCCTCAATCCTCCTTACTTTCTACCCTTCTTCTTCTTCTTCTTCTTTCCCTGAAACTTAGTGCTACGCACGCAAGGTTCCCTGGGACTGGATGCTGCTATGGATAGGGGTTGCAGACCTGATGCAGGCAGTACGTCAGACTGAACAAAAGGGTGCGCTGCAGCAGGACTTAATGAAGCAGAGCGCTAGTGGAGGGGGGTGGGCAAGCTTTCTTTTACACAACCGAGCTTGAGGTAAGTATGGGTCTAGCTAGCTCAAACTTCTTGTTTTCCTTCTCTCGAACGCCCTTTTTTTTCTTTCCCTGCTGCTTCCTCTTTCCCCCTGCAGGTACCTCAACAGTATATTTCGCGCATGGTGCGTCATAATCGAAGGCGTCTGAAGACGAATTCGACGTATTCGTGCCTTTACTTTCGCCTAGAGACAATTTAACAAATTGCCTCCTAACTCCACAATGCCCCCTGGGAGCCGATTTAAGGGATGAGGCATGTTTGCTAGACAGTAGATCCCGAGCTCCCTTCACCTGATGATCAAGTCTTTCACCCTGTCCAAAAGACACAGCAGTAGTAAGAGGAGTCATAGCATTCAGTGCGTTCGAGGATACCGATCAGTATCCGAGCACACCATCTGCGATGGCCCCATCTGTTTATCGCTATTTCCAACCAGAGAGTCTAGGGTAAGAAACCTTTGCAACCAGCCACTTCTGGTGTATTCAGTTGCGAGACTTGGCTCGTAGACTCCATCCGGCGAAACGTAACAATGCCACTCGCAACCTTTCGCCTTTCGGTGCCAAGGCATCGCCCTTAGCCGTGGCCTCTACCGACTTTTGGACGTGAATTCCGTCCGTAATTTATCCGTTTTTTTATTACTGTCCATGTTTTGTTTTGATTGTTTAGACTAGTTGTTCATTACCTTGCACAACAAGGGCACTATGGTTTAGATTGCGAGTGACTACCCGAGGAATCCTTAAAGTAGAGTTGTATGATTCCCTCGAGAGTGTTATAGTGTAAGCGAGGTCAGTGTAATCGGTCTGATACCCTAGGGGTGTTCATAGCAGATTTTACCTACCCTCGGATCGGAATATTCTCAATATTGTGAGGCAGCCTTTCAGGAATCTGACATAGAACACGTTCTGACGGAGCTGCAGTTCTCAAGGACTAAACTTTTATCTGCTTACATTCTACAGTGTCCACCTCACTTGATCATGTCATCTGTAATCTATTATTCTGAGCAACCTCCCGTCTACTTATCTAATACATTGTTGCACGCCTAATACTGCAATAAAAACCCGTCAATCCGTCCTCATTTATTCGCTGTCGCCAATTCAAAAGAACATGCCAACCGACCACACAAAATCCGACGACGACACAAACGACGACAAATATCCAAATAAATGCATTCAAATTGCCTCTTTCAATTTAAATTGATTGGCTATTGAATAAACTAAATTGCTCTTACAACAGATACAAATCCATCCAATGGAATACAAATTAATTGAAATCGCACCGAAAAAAGAGTAAAAGATACAAATTGTGTAACAATTTCATTGCCATCCCCCCTCGTCCTTCGTTGCATGTGAAAATTTTGTGTTCTATTGCACCGACGAGAAGGTGTTGGTCGACAGAATATTGAATTAAATTAATTGGGACACATTTTTCCGAACAAAAAGTACTGTGCGCGTCTTTTTGCTGTTGAAAACTACGCTTACACGAATTTGTGTATCTGTCAGATGTAAAATGATTAATTACGAATTTTTTTGCACATCACACCAACGACGAGGAGCAACAGGTTTCATTTATGTGTCCACATAGTGTTCAACACTTGCCTACAAGTATCCAGATACAGAATGAATGGCGAACTACTTTTGTATTGAGATTCGAATTCGATTTAGCTAATTGGTGCAGTAATGCTGTTCTGCTGCTACTGGTGCGGTGCTGCGTGCGCACGGTCTCAATAGCAAAATTACAAATTAATGTCAATTTATAGCCGCCGATGTACAGGCAAGGCATAGATACTCGTACTGTCAGCTGGATTCACGATCTCGGCTAGCGATATGAGATACGTTTTACATCTGCTTTTTGTGTGTGACGGGGTGTGTTGAGGTGGGGTGGGGGCTGGAATAAGTGCATTACGCTGTTCGGTCGGCCGTATAAGGAAGTGCGGTATTGCATTTGGAAAATTAATTTGCGATTAATAGCGCAAAGCACAGTTGTTGTGTGTGTTGCATGAGTTTGTGGTGTTGTAATGCGACACTGATGATGACTTGATGGGTACGGGGTTTGATTAAGTATGTAGTACGAGTATAGTGTCAAATAAAAGGGGGAAGTGACAGTAAGGCTTTCTGTTTGATTTACTTCAGGGTTGAGTGAAGGTTGTTTCCGTTGAGAACAAGTAAATGAATGTTTTATGCGAGTGCAATTAGGCGTAATTTAACAAGAAATCTAACAATTAGCGGTAATTAGGCGGTCCAAAGTGCTAGAAAGTTCCTGTTCTCTCAATAGTGTCGTAAATCTTATGATAGATACTTTGTTTGTAGCGAATGGGTGTAGACTTCTGTCAATTTAAATGAAATTTTCGTTTTTCCATTATTTCTTATGCAATCGACGATTACTTACTTACTCAACGGGGGCTCCCAACCGTCTGAGACACGGCAGCCTTTCATTCTCTTCGATCCAGGGCACGCTGTCTCCAGTTTTCCAAACACAGCGCTCTGACAATCGCAATCGCTTGGTCCTAACTACGGAGGTTCGGTCTTTCTTGTCGCCTCGGATGGATGAGCCTCTTAGCTAGAGCTTTATTATCGAGCTAGTCTAGTCGACGTGTTTTGACTTTTCAGACTGCATCCACATCCTTCCTCATTCGTCCTCCTAGCATTTGGAACCGAATACTCGACGGGGAACTTTTCTCTCGAAAGTATTCAAAAACAGCTCCGCTCCTTCTGCTTATCGTCCAGCACTCGGCACCATAGAGCAGAACTAGCAGAATCAATGTCTTGTAGAGCATGCACTTCGTCCTCCGAGTTAGGATTTTGTAAGTTCGCCAGATTGAAGTAGCAGCGGTTTCCTTGGGTTAGCCTTCGCCTTGTAGAGCTCACGACGATGAATGCTAAAGTTCGTTCGTGTTTTCCATGATTTGGAAATCGCATTGAGCTGGGAGTTTCGCACTGTTTCCTCCTGTGCCAGGTTAAAGAAGTCACATGATAGGGCCCTGTTTAAGATATCTGGTGGTGCTGAAGGTTTTGGTGGTATCTTCTCCGAATTTCACGAATCACCGCGTTTTTCATCGTCATCCTACATAAGTGAGTGAGTTTTGCAGGAACGCCAAAACTAAATATGGCGCCAAATAGCTCAGCCCTACTCACACTATCATATGCGGCCTTGTAGTTGATGCATAGATGGTTGGTGTCGATTTGAAGTTTTCTCCAGGATGTGACGTAAAGTGATAATTTTGTCGATCATCGGTTTTTAGGTCTAAAATCTGCAGAAGTAGTCTTCCTACATCTTGACGACTGCCTTTCAACTATGGTGTTCCATTTTTCGCTCTGTAGAATCCTAGTAGTTTCTTGGCTTGCAACAAACGTTGAGTACTATTCTAGGCCTTGGACCTGATTTGTCTCACTAGCTACCTGAATTCTTCCTTAAGAGTGTCATGCCCTATTCCACAGAAGGGGTAATTTCCTTCGAAGGCATCTGCTGCCCCTTTTCTTGTTGGAGAGTCTGCTCCTTCGTTACCCTCTATCCAGTAGAGGGTTACTTTACTCCTTCTGTTTATTCGCAGAACCAATTTGGATCAAAGAATGGGGACGTCTAGTGCTTCGATTGCTGCTTGACTGGTAGACATTAAGGCTATGTCGCAATGAATGTATTTCATGTCGAGATTGATTTGAAGGCTTCTGTTCTTGGTTTGGTTCTTGGTCCAAATACTCCTGCTCCTGTTCGTTTATTCGACTCGTCTGTACACCACTTTATTGTGTGTTTGCCCAGTTTTTCATTTGTGGGCTCCTTTTATTTTTGTTGCTGAGCTTCGTTAGGATGTTCTTTTCAGAGTTCAACTTTCTGATACTATCGGCCCTATTAATTGCAAGGAATGGAAGTTGCCTTCAACCTTTTCAACCACTAGGCGAAAGGGCGTTAGTTTCATGAGCACCTCCATGATTGCCCCCAGCAATTCAGAGGCATGCTAGTACATATAAGAGTCTCCCTCGCTGTGATTAGACTGGCCCGCCTTAGACATTCATCTCACGATGTTCGGGTTACATCCCCAAGATTTACCCACTAGGCTTCTGTATATCAAAAGCACGCGTTGCCTTTCCGAATATTTCCTCTGTAAGCTTCTTCCAGGCGAGGTCACAGTCTAGGTGTAATCCTAGTATCGTGGCCGACAGCTGGGTTGGGTATTACTCTCTGATGTTTGTCAGACATTCGCGAGAGGTGGGACTGCGAAAAAACTTGTTGGTCTTTTCTGGGATTCGAACCTCACGCCTTTCGCTCAGTAATCCGACGCACTAACCACTAACCCACGGCGCGCTAATTGCTTCGTTAGTCCCTTCTGGAGTTGGGCTGGCGTAATGCCATCAACGCCTGGTGATTTGTGAGGCTGAAATGAGCTTATTTCCCATTTTAGTCTTTCTCTGGAGCAAATAGCTCCTGCTATGTTACGATTTTATTTCCCAGGTCTTGATATGTCGGCTCTACTCCCATGATTACATTGCATGTTCCCAAGGAAATGAGTCTCCAAAGGAAGTCCTGCTCTTTGCTCCTCACTTTCTGTGTAGCTGTCGTATGGTTTCTTAGAGACGTTTGCAGTCTATCCACATTTGCCAATGCTTTGTCCCGCCTGACAGCGGTAGGAGTGTTTAAGACCACAGAACTTTTTGAGGCTCTCTTTCCATTCTGTAGCTCTGCTAGTGCCCCCTGCCCTTCGCTGCGTTGAACAGTTTGAGCGTTTGACATTTTGTCGCTCCTCCATGGTACCTCTTTACTATTGCTATTCCTTCTCAAGGGATAGCTTATTTCATACGCCTCCGTGATGGCTCTAATGATCTCCATTGCGTTTTCCAGCTCTAGAAAATAGGTTGGATATTTCCTAATACTAAGATGCTCCAGATTGTTCCCTATGGCTTTGGATTTGAATTGGTTTTTGGTTGGATTTCCTTTGAAACTACTTTTCTAATTCGATCCGAAAGAGATGGCTCACTAGATGCTCTCCACTTTGATCAGGATACTCTAGGCGTCCCTTCCGTTTTCTGTGTCGAAGCATCACTTGGACGACTAAGAGCTCATATTGATGGCAGTGCTGGAAAGGAAGACGCATTCTTTGCATAGTCCACCATTAGTGTCTATCATCATTCCTCTTAAAAACATTGGAACGACTGATTGATATCCATTTACGCAACAGTATTGATAAGAAGCTACTGTCAGCGGCCCAACATGCGTATTGCAAAGGCCAATCAGTGGAGACAGCATTGCACTCACTGGTACGCAAAATTGAATATTCCCTGTTCCACAAGGAGTACGCAATGGTTGCCTTTCTGGATATAGAAGGCACTTTCAACAACGTTAGCAGATGCACTATCAGATCTGAAAGTTGACAGCTCACTCTGCGAATTGATTAATCTACTGCTCGATGGTCGGATTACCAACTCAACTGAACTCCAAGCTGGGTGGGACGTCTATCAGAAGATCTGTTAGTAGAGGCACTCCGCAAGGAGGTGTTCTATCTCCGCTTCTGTGGAATTTGGTGGTCAATGAACTATTGATAATCATGGAAGGCAAGGGATGCACGGCGATCGCTTATGCAGATGATGTTGCTTTGGCTGTCTCTGAAGGAACTCTTACAAAACGCTCTAAATAAGCTCTCTAGATGGGCAGTTCAGTGTGGTCTGGGTGTAAACCCCCACAAAACTCAACTAGTACACTTTTCAAGGAAATATAGTCGACCCTCCCTCTCTTAATGGAACCAGCTTAACTTTCTCTGATAAAGCAAAATATTTGGGTCTTATCCTGGATAGGAAGCTGAGTTGGAAACCTAATATTCAAGAAAGAGCAAAGAAAGCTACAGAAGCACTTTTCTCTTGCAAGGGAAAATAAATGGGGATTACAACCTCGAATCACTCACTGGCTCTACACCTCGATCATTAGACCGATACTCACATTGATTGTCTGGTGGACAGCCTTAGATGAAGCTATAAATTGCGACTGTCTAAGCAAGGTCCAACGTACAGCTTGTCTGTGCATAAGCGGAGCATTACGTACAACTCCCTCCGCGGCGCTGGACATTATATTCCATCTAATACCCCTCGATATATATAGCAAGCAAATGGCAGCCGTTCGTCTTGAAGCTACCCAACAGTGGTCAAGAAAAGAATTCGGCCACGCCTCTATTCTGAATAAATTCAAAATCTCTCCCGAAAACACGGACTACACCATCCCACGTCTAAATTTTGAGAAGAACTTCCTTGTCACCATCCCTTCCAGATCACGCTTGGAGGACGATGCATTTTTAGAAGATGATTCTATTCACTTCTACACTGACGGGTCAAAAACCATAGACGGAGTTGGTGCAGGTGTTTTCTCCGATAAGCTTAACCTTAAGCTCCCCTTCCGTCTTCCTAATCACTGTAGCGTGTTCCAGGCGGAAATAATGGCGATAAAAGAAGCCCTATCTTGGCTTAAGAAAAACGTGATATCTGCTAGAGATATCCGCATCTTTTCTGATAGCCAGGCAGCAATCAAGTCCCTGGAATCGACCTCTAGACTGCCGTTCGTCTCTTGTGGAGATGGTTCAACATTCACCTGTGTTGGGTGCCGGGGCATAGAGACATTCCATGGAATTGTAAGGCCGATGAACTGGCCAAAGAAGGAACAACTTTACCCATCCTGCCGGAGAATTGCACCTGAGGTATTCCAATCGCTACTCGCAAACTCAAACTTAAGCTGGATGCAGTCGAGAATGCAAATCTTAGGTGGACAAATGGATCAACATGTCTAGCGACAAAACAGATTTGGCCAAAGCTGGATCTAAAACGCTCTAAGAATTTGATTTCTCTCAACAGATTGCATATCGGCACCACAATAGGTGTCATCACTGGACACTGTCTAATAGGCAAGCACGCTACAAGGCTAGGCCTCTTCGCGAACGATTTTTGTAGAAGCTGCATGGATGAAGAAGTGGAGGAAACTATTCCTCATCTTCTTTGTTTCTGCCCAGCTCTCTCCTGTAGAAGGAAATTCCACTTAGGAGCTCCCTATTATAATGATATAGGCGACCTGATGAATATTGACATCAAGAGCCTCCTACGCGTCATAAGAAATTGGTTTTAACGAGTAGGTAGAGAGAAACGTTCCCCCATGATCCACGTGGTATCACAACGGACCTCATTGGTCTAAGTGTGCTGGCTACTCCTAGCTGGCGGCCACTTCTAACCTAACCTAACGGTTAGGCCTAACCTAACCACTAGTGTCAAAGCCTGAAGCTGACCGGGGTAACTAATGGTCACCAATTTTCGTCAAAATACGTAACCCCTTTCCCTGCATGAAATCGCTTAGAACAACTCGACTGACAATCTTTTCATGCGAACCAACCAAATTCCGAAAGCAACCTCCAACACGCAATTGGAATTCCATTAGACTAATGAAAAATGTCCAGTTTTCGAAATATGTAAACAGAAATTCGAAACTCTCGCCAAAATATGCGCCGCTTTCTGTTGACGTAGCCGCTATTACGAGCAGAAACACCTTTTGAAAGCCACAAAAAATCGACTCCAAATCGCAATTTTCAAATGTTTATGTGTTTGTGCAAGATACACAACGAAATTTGAGGATAAATATGAATAAATTGAAATCTGAAATTATGAAAGCTTTCGTCACACCGATGAATTTATTTAACCTTAGCAATCAAACAACGAAGACGAAAACAAACATTTCCTCGAGGAGCACTGACCTTACTTCCCAAAAAAAATTTTTTTTTTTGTTCTTGGAACCAAAACAAATCAATTTGTCATCTTCCTGTTTCAAATTAATTAAACATTAATGGTATGGTAATAGATGCGACGAATGATAAATTGTTCTAAGAGTTTAGCAATAAAAATAAATAAAAAAAAAAGATACTCTGTATCGTCAAGATGTGTCTGCGACTTTATGGTGTGGCAAACAATTCTTTGTTTCGCATTTTATTTGTTGACGAGTTTTGATCGTTTTTGTTTGTTTGTTCGTTTATTTTATTGCCGCGCTGAACTTGTTTCAGTTTTATTTTATGACATACGGGTAAGTGGGTGATGTGTCAGGGATGTCATCATTCAGGGTTGATGTTGTCTTGTCTAGCTTTGTGAAGAGATATAAATTTCCTTGTTTATCCGAGTGTTCAACATTTAATTTTTGTAAGCGAATTTTGATTTGGGATCAAGGAACATTTATCACTGGAAGCGATTACGTTACACATCGTTCATAAACGGACAGTTTTTCTCCGACACTTACTTACTTACTTAAGGCGTTTTTCTTTTTTAGTTCAGAGTAGAGCTCTGAACAGGGCTCGAGCACATCGAGCGTGGTCAGAGCGCTCTGATTTGTTTTTGAAACACAGTTGAACGCTTAATTTAAGGATCATACCTTTGCTTTATTTAAACCCTAAAATAAAGTTTTCACATAAGCAGAATATTTATTGTTAGTTATTTCTTATAGTATATTACATTCTACGCCAGAACAACAAACCTCGTCCGGCATTTTAATTGTTTTGGATTTTTTTTTGTTTGTTTTTCCTCCTGTCACATAAAAAAAAATGGCCGTGCTCAGCTTTTTGCTCTGAATGCTCGGTCAATTTATTCTGAGCTCATAGAGTGCGCTCTGAGCATGCTCTGAACGAAAAAAGAAAAACGAATTCAGAGCTCTGATGTGTCTGAGCTAAAAAAGAAACACGACATTTTTTTTGACAACTCAGGCTCTGCTCTGAACTAAAAAAGAAAAACGCCATTAGGTGGCGCAACAGTCCGAGATGAACCTGGGCCTCAACCAAAAAAGCCTCGCCAGTTGAGGTCCCCTTCCACTTGTACGCGCTACCTTGGCGAAGTCATACTCCACAGCATTATCACACCAGGTTCGATTCGAAGACTCTGCGGAGTCCAGTTGGTGTCCAGTTTTTTGACTACGTCGGTGTCGCTGTGCAGCTCGTAAACTTCGTCATTTAATCTCCTCCTCAAAAGCCCGTCAGCGCAGACGGGACCGAATGTCTTACGAAACATTTTTCTTTCGAAACAACCGAGGTTATCTTGATCCGCTTTGACAGAGCCTATGCTTGAGCCCCATCAAGCGTCTTGTATACAATCTCTTTTGTGGGCCTTATTACTCAACTGCCTTCTCAGCTCAAAGAAACAGCAATTAGCCAGAAATATTCTTCGTTTTATTTCCGTTGAGGTGTTGTTTTCAGAGCCAAGGTAGACAAAGCCCCTTACTACTTCGAAGTTATAGCTATCGACAGTTACGTTCTGTCAAATTCGTCGATGTTGTGTGTCCCTTCTTGGTGACAGCACATACATTTTTTAGCTTTTCTTTCATCGTTGTCTAAACGAATGGAATGCGTTGTAATTTTTTGGAATGTCTCATTGTAAGCTTTTGGCGCCTCCTATGGTTCCATGGCTTTCTACCCAAAGAAGCGCTCAATGAGACGCGCTTAAGGCCTTCTCCAAGCATGATCCTTCAAAGCCAGCGTATCTTACATGCTTTGCTGGCTGTAAGGCCGGTACCACTCATAGTGTTCTTAACGGCAGCTGACCACCAGAAAGAGGTCGTAGAAGTCGTAACCGCATCGGAAACTTCACCAATGACAGCTGTTGATGGTCTCGGCTAGTTAGAGAAGGCCCACACCATGGAAATTCCATTGAATAATGTCGGCACCATTGAAGACAATGTTAAATGTTAACAAGCCGTCCCAGTATTCAAAGCCATTGGACAAGGCGAAAAGATTGATTGCGTTGGTGTTACCAAAGGTAAGTGTTTCGAGGGCATAACGAGCCTTTGACACACCAAGAGATTGCCTTGCAAGACGCACAAAGGACTGCGCAAAGCAGCCTGTATTGGAGCTTGGCATCCAAGTCGTGTTCACGGTCGCACGTGCCTGTCAAAAGGGCTAACATCGCCGTAGAGAGATCAATAAGAAAATATATCTTATTGCCCTCTATAAGGCAAAGGCTTTAACAACGGTTGTCTGACTATAAGTGCTTACTGCTACATTTCTTTCGGGTGTTGAATCGTTTAATCGGATGCGAGAATAATTGCCAGCATTTCCATTAGCGAAGTACATTAGTCCTAGACACTTTAAGGCGCCTAATATATGGGAACTATTGAAACTAAATTTTTTTTGCTCACTTGAAGCCCTTTCAGTTTATAACCAGCCAGACATCTATGGGTCTTTCCATGTCCAATTTGGGATATTTCGACAAAACAAGGCACCACCAAATACGGATGTCTAAACAATGAGAACCACCAGTTGCAAGTACAAAAAAATACATGAAACTGTCGTGTACCGCAAGGTTACCTCATGCGTCCCACATTAGTATTCCCCATTCATCTGAGGTCATTATACTCATTTCATACCGACTGACTACCAGCAAGTAATGCTTGTTAATTCACTAGCATTAGTGTCACTTAAGTTAATTTAATTAAATTCGCAAAGGAAAAGAGAGTCATTGTCATTATGTCGTCATTCATGTCGTATACGAGTAGTTTAACCGAGAGGCGTGTGTGTCGAACATCACACGTGAGCTCTCTAAATACGTACAAATATGCAACTTAGTTGAGGTACTAGTTCTTTTTTTTTGTTCTGCAACTAAAAACTTGTTCACGCAATTCTGTTTTCAGAGTTTTATTTAATCTCTACACAGCAGTAGCGGTATCCCAGATACTCAAAGTATCTACTGCTGATGGAGGCTGTTGTAGTCGTGTGGCACCAACAGCGCAGTGGGTTAATAATACGACGTGTTTCGTGTACACTTGGGGCCTTTCATGCGTATTCTTCGAGAGGACTTTAGTATGAGAAAAATTGAAAAAAAGATACATAGATACAATTACGAGTATTATTTAGATTTTAATTGGTTATCGCGCGTCGATTGCAGCAGCCATATGTGTCTTAACTCAAAAGTGAGTCTCTGCTAGCTGGGGAGTGATTTTCAGATATTTTTGTATCTATCCACTGTTTAGATGGAGTGTTTGCTATGAATTTGTAATTAATATCTAAAGTGCATGACAGTTGTCAGTAGGTTTCTGTTTGAGTTATGTTTTGTTGCCATTTATGGAGCAGGGTAATTGCTGTTGGCGAGAGAAAATGTTAATCAAAATGAGTAAAGTAGCCGTTGATATGGGCGCCCGCTGCTGGCTTGTCATTGTGGGTTGTGTCAATTAGATGATATATTTTAATTGTTTAGTGTTAGTAGCTAGCATGTGTAGGTGAAAAGTAACGATAGTTAGAATGGTGTCATTGTTTTCCAAAGGCCTTGGTCTCTGTGACAGTATTATCGGAAAAATTTGAATTATGTGTCCTAGAAGTTGCCGTGATACATAGACAGAGGAGTGATACTGGTTTGTGGGATATCTTGTCAGGGGTGTCAGCAATATTTTCAAGGTTTTGTCACAGCTCTTAAACTTGTTTTCATACTTGCTAGACTTCTGTTTGCAGTCTATGCAGATATTAGCGTACACCAAAGACATTGACAGAATTGGCAGAACACATCGGGCTGTCACTGATGACTTCGCTAGTATTGAAACGGAAGCTGTCAAAATGGGTTTAGGGTCAAACTAAGAGTATGCTGTCAACAAGATGGGACACAAACCACTAGCGACAGAACAACACAGTTGCAACTCTGACTGACAAGATACTAATTTATTCACATGAGGTCTGCGAATGGTTTCTATTTAGATTCGTCCTTTTCAATCAGCATTTCGCAGTGCAGGGATGGAATAAAGTATCGATATCAATTAAATGCACTTAAGTGCTAGTCCCCCCTTTGCGCTGTAACTCTCGTTATTCCAATTGCTACCTCCCCCTATGATTGTCGCACTGTAATCAATCCGTCCAACGCATATTTTGTATCCATAGAATTTAAATTCAATTCAATTGCTTTGAGATAAGTGAAGTGAGTGAACGACCGTCCAACATTGCAGCGAATACACCCTACACGCTCTTGAACGTGAAGGGGATACGAATTAAAAAGCAATAGCGACAAATTGACCCTTACGTGCAGTACACACACAGATACTACAGCTGCAACCCTTGGCCATAATAATAAAGAAAAAGCGGATACACCAGTGGTAGCAATTATAACAACCGATATAGCAATTATCTTCAATTAAATAGCATTTGCAACTGAGTGCGGCATTGCTTCGGTCACCGCATTCTCCAATCAGATACTCCCTATTCGTAGCCAAGGGGGTTGAAATTCAATGTTGCTGAAGCTACTTACGTGGCTTATATGTGTGATTAAAGGGTTGGTGCTCTGTCCTTTAGAAGTTATGATGGTAGAATTAGGGTAGTTGAGACAATTGCTTGTGTGTGTGGGGAAAATTATGCGGGTCAAGTTTTTGTAAGAGTATCTGGTGCATGAATTGTATTAAAACTTTGCCACAGAAGTTGGGTAATTTAAGGGATTGCGGACTTAGAGTTTGTGGTAGGTGATGATGGCTGGTTAGGGAGGTTTTTCGCTTGGGAGTGGTGTGCAAATAAAAGGAGAGGATTATGTTTTTCTGTTTGTATATCATTAATTAAAGATGTAAGGACTTGTGTCCTAGAATTCGGCATTAAAATACGTAGGGATAGGTGAAGGTAGAGGACCGCTTGTGCTGCCCATTGTCGTCACACTATATAGTTATGTCGACTATGTAGTTGCCTTAGCAAATGATTTGTTGATGTTTTGGAACAAACAAACCTTTGTCCCTTGGAACAAGGGTCCGAGGTTTCCGCGAAGTCGACAAGAGCGTTTAAGTGTCGGCTTTTGAATCAAATACCTTCAGTCCTTCTACTGTGTGGCTTTCTCATACTCCGGGAAGCGTACACGGCCAAGCAATCAGTCGATTTGAAAACGGCACCTTGGACTTTACCTCGTTCTTAATTGATACCGGTCTAGAGGACAACCGCTTAATTTTTAGGATTTAACCTGTTTTTGCGAAGTGGACCTCAATTACTGAAAAGTGATAAGTCAAAATATATGACGAAACTGATTCGATTATCACATTTGTTGTATCAGATATTTAATTGAAGTAAGTGATGGCGTTCTTTTCAATACTCATCTGGGTAATGTGGAAACTTATCAAAAATTCCGATAAGTTAATTGATAAGTTATAAGTTGTTGATGGCACAAAGACCACAATAAGCTAAAGTTATGAAGGAATGGAAATCGTCTTGAATATAAGTATTTTTAGATAGTTTGGTAGGCTGCAAGTGCCTGTACAGAGCAGACTCGAGCACCAATACTTGGTTTTCGTACTAAGAAAAGGATGACGTCTTTGTCTAATCCAGCTTATTTATCCTTGTAAGGCTTTTTTTGTTGCCAGGAAGCAAGATCCAGTATTACCCATTTCGGAGAAATCTGAAAAGGCACTTCAGTGATGTAGAGCTTACAGTATCAGCACTCACCACATCGGTACAGAAGATCTGCCAGATTATCCGAGCAAAATCAGGACAATAGCAAAGGAAGTATCGTCGCCCTCTCCCCAAGCGTCGCAGACAATGGTGTCTCTTAAGCTTAACTGCTAAGATGCTTAGGAAAAGAAAAATGTCCAGTGAGAAGGGATTGAGGTGCCCCTCTACTTGTGCGCGTCGCCTTAGGCGAGATTGTCCTCTACTATCCGGGTTCGAAGACTGCGACCCAGAGCATTGATGTCCATTCGCATTACATGTCTAAGCTATCTTAACCGACTGATGCGCAGTTTTTTGAATAGGTCGATGCCGATGTACAGCTAGTATGTATCGTCATTGATTCTTCTACTCCAAAGCCTGTCAACGCAAAAGAGACCGAATATTTTAAAAATAATTTCCTCCCGAAACGACGAAGGGCATCTTCATCCAATTTGGTCGAATCCATGCTCCAGGGCCATAAAAGACTGAGATGACTAAGGCCTTGTATAGAGTTTCCTTATTTCCTCCAAAGAAACAGCGATTGGGAAGGGTTATTATTCGTTTAATCTCAGTGCTGGTGTCGTTATCTGTAGTAATAGCGGAGCCTAGATAGACAAAGTCCCTAAATACCTCAAAGTTATATCTGTCTACAGTGACGCTCTGCCCGAGACGTCGGTGTTGATCGGCCTTTCTCTTTGACAGCACGTACTTGGTCTTGCCCTCGTTGACTGTTCAACCCATCTTCACCGCTTCCGTCTCAATGCTCACGAAAGTGCCACTGACACCACGCTGCGTTCTTCTGATTATGTCAATATCGTCAATGTATCTGGGTGATTGGACGGACTTCTGAAAGGTTTTGCCTTTGGTGTTGGCGCGTGAGTTGTGCTTTCTGCTATCAAAAACGATGTTAAAGAAGTCACATGACAGCACATCACCCTGTCTAAATCCTTTTTGACAGCAAAGATCTCGGTGAGGTCAGCCATGACTTTGATGGATCAGCAATCGTTCTCCATCGTCATTCTGCACAGACGGCTGAATTTGGCAGGGATGTCAAAATTAGACATTGCTCTGTCATACGCGGCCTTAAAATCGATGAAAAGGTGGTGAGTATTGATTTAAAGCTCCTGGGTTTTGTGTCCCAGATCTGACGTAGTGTGAATAGTTGATCGACGGTCCACTTTCCTGGCTGGCCTAAAACCACACTGAAATGCACCAACCAGGCTGTTGCACAAACGGCTTTAGGCCGGCAGATAAGATTTTATACGCGATGTTAAGGTGCCTCTGCAGTTGGCGTCCATTCATCGGCCATCACCGTTTAAAGTAACGACTAATTCAAAAAGTGTGTTTTAACCAAACGCTTCCTTCCTTTTTCTGACTTAACGTGGCTTTCCCCTCTGATTTTAACAAATTTTGCTCATGTTCGGGTTCCCAAAATGCTCCCAAACAACTTTTCCAAACCCCCTTCACCCGTTTAGCTGCTCGTCAATTTTCATTTACATTTCAATGATTTATTTTGCCTGAAATTGAATTTTAAATTTCCCCCTTTCTATGTCAAAGCATTTAAAAGCCAAAAAAAAAGATGCAAAAATATGTTAAGCTAAGCCTACTCAGTGTCACACCCCCTACAACACATTTATAAACTAAAAGACTATAATTTATGCGAATTTTGAAAACAATTTTGTTGTCGCTACAACTCGAAGCCCCTGCTGTTTATACCGCAGTTACGTCAAATGAATTTCAAACAGACAGCACAGTATGACAAATTGTTTTACTTTGTCTTGCCTTAGTGCGTGCTGTATGTAGCGGTGTTAGAACCCAAAACTTATAAAAGAGGTGAGGTCAGGGCCGGCCGAATATGTTGGCTTTTCTCCCTTTTTTTTTGACTTGTTTACTCGCGAAGGTCAAACAAAATCGATTGCTTATGTATGTTTCCGGAGAACTACTGTTGTGTGTTTTCCTACCCCGTGTGGCTACACAGGGTGGCAGTGATAGTAGACGTGAAACTTTGAAATGCGTTCCATAAATGAAAACAATTATTCCTTTGTACACAACATGATTTGGTATACCGATGACTTTTTGATGAGTAACTTGCTTTTATCAACAAATCGGGCGATAAGGAGTGTTTTTGCTCATGTCGTTGGTGGTTGTAGTTTGTGTTTGTTGTTTGTAAAGTTTTGGATTCGGCAGAGCGGGGTGCGTTCTAGGAACTGGGTTGTAATTTATTCAAAGTGATAGTAAACATTGGCAATAATTAGTCATCGTGTAAGAGTTTAAGGTTAGCGTGTGGCCTACTACTCATAGCCCCTGATTTCCCGTCTCTATAGACTGTAAAGAAGCGAAGATACGAAGATACGTCACTTCGACAGTGTTTGGACAAATAGAGTGATCCAAATGTTGACTGCGAAAGGGACTAGATCCGTTTGGAATTCTATAAGCAGAAAAAATGACGAAAATCGCCAGTTAAGGTAAACGCATAAAGGGGCGTGCGCAACTCAAAGTCGAAGCAATGGAGAAAAGAACCTTAAAATACTGGCGGCTTCGCTTCGATTGAACCAGAAACGGTCAAAACGAGCCTGGTTTCCAACGAGAATAAGACGTGGACTAAACGCCACGCAAGGGAAATCGATCAAATCCTTGCTAATTTTGAGTGAGAAGCAGTCGAATATGGCGTGGACTAAGCGCCACAATAAATGGCTAAAACTGAGAATCTCTCATGCCAACCGACGAATAGAACCCTCATCATCCTCATCTGTGTTACAGAAGCCTGGAAGCATTGACGGTACATGAATGCGAAAATTCAATCACGAGTTCTACACCTTTTCTTTGACCTGTTTGACTCATTTGTATAAATAATAAGCAATTGTGGACCTAGTTCTGACTCCTGTGGTGCACCGAAATTTTTTTTTTCTTTACACTGTTATTCGTTCGATGAGGTAGTTTTCTATCATGTCAGACTCGTATTATCCCTGTCCTCAAAAATTTAAAAATATGTCCTAAGTGTCATCAAAAAATGTTTTGTTCTTCAGTAAGTAGTAAAGGCACTGCGCCCCTCTATTGATTTATCCTTTTGGTTGCACGCTACGAAGTCGATATTTGATTGCTCTCCAACCCTGTACGAGGGTATGAAGTAGGACACTAAAGTGGTAGAGTGGTTTCTCCAATCTCCACCAAAAATGGGACTTATTTTTCCAGGTTTTTAAAAAACTGATATGTCGGAGCCTTTTACCAGATTCCACCTGACCTTCCTCAAAGATTTTAGAGTGTAGCTTCACAGCAGATAGCCACTGAAAGCTTGTTGTAGCTCCACTGAAACTGTAGCTCATTGCACGAAATATTCTTCGAGGACTCACGACCTTAATTGGAGCTAAGAATTAGACTTCATTATAGCTACCTTCAGAGTAAGTAATCTTGACAAACGACAGTATCATGCTCTATAGTTATCTTTCGTTTTTTTACATATACATATGCTCCCTAGTCACAACTCAATATTCACCGTGGTTTGGCTGTGCCTCGTTTTGGTTACATTTATTACACCATGACCCATCAGCTTACAGTTCAATTGAATTTATTTCCTTTCCTGTAACTCCGTATCCACATTTCAATTCAGTCCCACTTTGGTGACTTCTGCGAAAGCTATGCTGTTGGTTAAGAATAAGCAGCAACTCGTTTCAAAAATAGTGACCCTAGCTCTGATCCCTGCGGTACGTCGTAACTTTTCACCGCTCTAACACTACAGATTCCAAATATTCTTAAGAAAAATGGCAGCTAATGAAGTAGGTACTTGATTAAAAGCATGCCAACGTTCCGGTTATACTGCCAAAGATGCCTTCGATAAAGTCGATACCAAATACTGCTACTAAAATGGATACTAAGTACTGCTAAAGGTTCTTTTTTTTGCTTAGATAGAACTTGTATAACTGTCAAACCGAGTTTCATAATTGTCATGGCGCACATAATTGTCCATCTAAGAAAGCTTAGCGATGAGTTTGTTAATAGGCCAAATTATACCATATGAAGTGAGACAAATCTTTAAGAGATCCAGACCCCATTACATCCAGAAAAATGCACCGTTTTGTGCAGTTTCAACGTTGATCTTAGCATCTGACCTTATTTCTTCGAAAACGAGGCTGGAGTTTGCGTTACTGTCATTGGAAATGTAATCATTTGTCTCTCAATTCTAATGCAATGGATCTCGAAGACACGTTGCTCCAACACAATAGAGCTACGGTATATACGGCACCCGAAATCATGGCGATAAGTCAACTTCGAGAAATAGGCCTGTCAATTGGCCTCCAAGATCGAGCGATTTGACATCACCCGTGGTACCATACAAGTCGCTAGTTTATGCTGATAAACCAGCAACAATTGAGGCCTTGGAAACCGACATTTTTCGTGCTATTCGGGACATACAGCCGCCATTGCTGGAAAAAGTGACCCGAAATTAAACATACAGAATGCACTTCATCAAAAAAGTCGCGGCGACTGCTATAAATCATTCGTTAAAGTTAATTTTTTGCATTTTTTTCTTAAATTTAAGGTTCTATAACCCTATCTATCGAAAAACGTTGGGCACAGGTAGTTTGTACCAAAATATCGACATTAGCATTGACCTACACCACCGAAAATCGTCAACTGATTGCAATCACAATTTGGCGATAAGTCGATTTCGAGAAATAGGCCTGTCAATTGGCTTCCAAGGTCGAGTGATTTGACATTGCTCGTGGTGTCATTCAAGTCGCTGGTTGCAATTGACGCTTTGGAAGCCAACATCGTTCGTGACATTGCTCGACAGAATTAACTGTGCCGGACAGAATTAACTTTGTCAAAAAAGGGGCGACGACTCGAAATCTTTTTCGATCATTAATTCTATAAGTCGTTGGAAAAGTTAATTTCTATCACCCTATACGTTTGGTTCAGGTAGTTTATGCCCAAAGTATTGACATTAGCAATAATACTGCTGCAATTTTAAAAATTGATTAAAGTTTTTCCAGCCTAAACGTCAATGATCCATTGTATAGTCAAAAAGTTATACCAATCAGAAGCTCCTCCATTCTCAGCTATCCAATCAACATGTCTAATGAAAATCCTTTCATTTTCACTTTTCAGATTTACAAAACAATAAAAAAAATTCTCAAAAAATACCATCCAACAGTGCCTTAACACAAAACCGTTAAAATATCAACAATTTCTTTCGTTAATGTCATAAACTAAACGAAACTCAAAACAACATCAATGTCGTTCAAAAGAAAATATTATCGTGCAAAGTGAAGTGTGTCAAAATAATCAAAACAAAAAATTGTATTTTAGTCTTAAACTGTAATGTGATTATATCTGAGTACAAATAGCTTAAGATTCGAAAATTTTCTTTAAAAAAAAAATAAATAAAAAATAGTTCAATCAAAACCTATAAAACAAATAAAAAAAAAATTCTACGATTTTCAAATCCCCTTATCAACAAAAACGTCTCTCAAATGGCAACAAATTGTGAACTTATCGACTCCCTCAAACATGGGACATTTATCCCGACATCAGGACACCATGATGCCGGTGATACCCATGAAACCCATGAAGCACACGAATGCGGCGAATCAACCACCTCAGATATTAAAAACCCTCAAGTAGATGAAATGCCAGCACCCATTGTTTTTGCCGATGATGTCTTTGAAACTCGGTTCGAGGCATCTATGGACGATTTGGAACAGGATGGATATGAGTCTGACTCAGAGAGTGGCACCGAAGAGCCATCAACCAGTGAAGGCTCTTGCACTCGAGCAGTCTGCTTCCCGCAATTCCGACGTAGTAATTCCATCGAGTATGCCAGTAGCAGTGATAGCGATGAGGAAGATCATACGATCGAGATAATCTCAGCGATTAATCTATCACCGCACTCTATGCCAAAGGAGTCAATGAACTGCGATATCTTTCCGGCGCGTCCTTTCCTTTTACCATTCATCGAAAGACGTCGCCTGTCCCAGTGCAAGGAGGAAGATGAAGAGGATGGCGACAAGTTATCCCCGCAACCAAATGGAGAGTTTAAGCTGGAGAAAGCTCCTTTACCAACACCACCACCTCCACCGCCGCTGCCGCATCAGGATGCCGCCGATTTGGAGAAGTTCCGTGAATTGGAGCGTCTTCGACAGCAGTTCATGCAGAAGATTGATATCATCAATACCAGTAATATTCAAGCGATCATTGAGGTTATGGACAGACGGTCGCCAACACCACCGCCGCCACCTCCACCAGCGCCAGCTGTCTTACCACCCGCATTAATGGCACAATTGCTGCCACCTAAGGAGGAACCTAAAAAACCAATCGAAGTAGTGATACCCGAGCCTCCGAAGACGGAAGAGCCCGCTACTAAGACCTCAAGTCCTGAGAAAACTGTCTACAGAGGGAAATTCACAGTAACCAAAGCCCTAGAGACCCCAGATATACTACGCCTCAAGCCAGAAGCTGAAAAGTTAAAGGACATGGATGCCAGATCCAACGCGCACACTATTAGTTTTCCGTGCAGTTCCGGAGGGTATTCTTCTGTCCAGAACCTCTTTGGGCAAAGAAACTCAGGAAGATTCCCACACATGGACAGAAAGTTCTTTGATACGTCGCTGATTGAAGTTCGCTCGCCGGCCATTAGTATAAGCTCGTTGGAAAACTGTGATAGTACTTCTATGTCACCGGTTACGGGCAGAGGTTTCATAAATCATCTTGATGAGGTTTGGATCAAGAGACCAGTGTCACCTGTTAAAGATGACACCACTACGGCGGCATCTGAAGAGGATGTAAGTTCGATTTTTATTTCATTTTATTTCAGTTATAAATTTCAGTAAAAATCAATTGGAATAGTATTTGTGCGACAAACAGCGGTATTTTATTCGCGTTCTACTCCTTCCTGTGAACCTTGGAATATACACATGTGTAATGTAAGCTCAAACTTGTGATCAAAAACTGATATCCGACTAGAAATGCTCAGCTCAATTTTCTTTGGCAGGAAGTTCGGGATCGATCCCTAGCCGAGACTCATGCTCCACTGGCGGACCGTCGATCCAAAAGGAAACGTGTTACATACATAGGGTCCTTTAATCTATAAATTGGACCCCAACCCTTTTTTTGACATTTCTGATTCTGCTTCCAAACATTCAAGGACTCATACAGACTAAAAGACCCGTCAGACCCTTTCTTAAAGAAGCAAAAGATATCCTTAAATTTGGTGGTGACAACATAACAAGACTTGTCAGCTTCCTTTCTGGTCACTGTCAGCTCAAGTAACACCTCCCTACAATGAGCATCACTGAGGATACCAGCCGCTGGAACATGAGGATAAAACCACAGAACACATACTATGTGAGTGCGTGGCTCTGTGCAACACTAGGAGAAGCATTTGTCATAGAGATTTGATCTGTCAAAATGACATAAGGAACTCCTCCTAGGGCTTATGGAAGGAATAATAAAATAACACAGACCTCTTACCCTCCCCAGATTTCTTTTTCGATGTTCAAACTTCTGATTTTCTAGATCTTCTGAAGCTTCTGGAATAAATAAAAAAAAATAAATAAATGTTTCTGCACCACCCTGTATATCGAAATTTAAAAATTAAGCTCTGTTAGATTGGCAACGCTCTATGTGAGGCAAGATTCGCATTTCTAAATTGGACAGGGTGTGGAAAGATGCACCATACTTGTGTTTACAGGAATATTAAGAATAGTCGTGAAAGGTATAAAAAGGACCACCTAAGCCTGTAACCCAGAAGCCTTTTAACTTTCGTTGACGGTAAAAAACTAGATACATGTTTATAGCCTGCTTAAGTCTCCTTCGAATCATGGTGGGACTTTCGCTCAGAATTTGTTTGGTAGTTTCTCGATCTTCGAAATAAATTCAGCAAGCATTCGAATGAGTTTTGCTGGTTTTTGAGGTTAAAATGCAGATAGCAAAGGCCTTACGTGACGTTTACTCAACGTAAAAGGCCTTTTTTGTAACAGAAAAATTATTTTGTTGGGTTCCCCTAGCTTTTGAGTCGAATTCTATTTGAATATCGTCTCTTGTTATTCCCAGTTGTTGAGGCGTCTCTTGAGCTAGACTTAGGGGCAGCCGACACCAGGACTCAGGGCCATCGCATGGAGATTATGAACCTTGTCTGGAAAACCCATCCGTAGTATCGTTACCTTAGACTCCCTGATGTACAGGAACACAAATGTGATTTAGGTTCGGTTATAGTGGCAGGCTGCGCTATATACAACCTCACTTAGAGCAGTAAAGTCCATTGTGCTACCACAGAATCAACATCTCCAATGAGCTAAGTAGGCTCCTAAATGCAGTTTCCTACGAGCGGAGAGACCTTCGTATGTGCAAAGAATGTGTAGTATGGTTTCTTCCTCTTCTTCATTCATGCATCTTCTACAGAAGTCGCTTGTGAGGAAGCCCAGCGTGGTGAAGTATCGGCCGATAATGCAGTGCTCTGTAACGACACCTACTTTGTTTGAAATGAGCACCATTTCATGTCTAATAAGACAGTTGGAGCGTTTCTGATCCAGCTTAGCCCAGATCTGTCTAGTGGTGAGGTACGTAGTGTCAACTGCCCATCTGCGATTGGTTAAGTTGATATGTAGTGTTGAGCTTGAGTAGCAATTTAACTGAAGCGGAGAGATATTCTTAAGCTGTGATCATTGAAAAAAATACCCCGACCCATACCTAATTGTGTCTCAGATCGATCTGTGTAGAAACGCCAGTCTACTCTGGACGCTAGGATCCAAAGCGTTGTTGGCCATGCACTCTATGTGGTCAAGCCAGTATCTTGGTCTTTTGGACTACATCCACTTCTTAGTACAGCGATACAGAATTCTTAGCTCGAAAGCGCCCAATATCTGTCTGCCATCCTGCTTATTGTCCATCACTCGGCGCTGTGCAGCAGAACTGGCAAGATTAGCTTTCTATAGGACAAAAACTTTGTTCTCCGAGTAAGGTATTTTGACCCCATTTGCTTCGGGTTTCAAAGCTTTTGTCAAACGGAAGTTGTGGAGAAGTGTGTAGTCGGTGCTTTAGGGAAGAAATCAAGGTCGTTGAGAATAGAGGAGTGTCCAGTACGTTGACCAGACCACTGAGGTATGGCCTTCATGCAAGTGGCTCCACATGCTGCCACCTGTTTACTGTAGATATCTAAGGGACGTTGCCAGGTCGAACAGCATTCTATAAAACTTTCTTGTGTTTTTAAGAAGATAGTCATGCGGCTTATTGGTCCGAATTCGTTGGGGTCGAGTGGCTGATGTTGGTCTTCGGCCAGATGTAGTACGCCATTTGAACTAATGGGCGACGTTGTTGTCATGTTGAAGGAGCGTCTGACATCAATTTGAATTCCGTTCTTCATCCAACGACCCATGCAAAAAAACAGTCTAAAATCCGTTTTCATAAGGATTTACTTTATTATTTTGCCCACGCTCAAACGACCACATCCCCCTTGTGTTATTTATTTAAAAAAAAAAAAACAAGTCTTCCCAAAAACCATTTAGTATCTTGTCACCACATGTTACTATTTAAAAAAAAAAAATCATCTCGTTTAAAACCAGTCTTTCAATTGGTTGTGTCAAATTTTTAACGCAGTCGTCTTGTAACAATTTATACCAGTCACGTGAATTGATATTTCAAAAGCCAAGAGCAGATGATCAAATTTAAATAAAATAATGTGACCCTATTAAAAAATCATGTGTCGTTGCGATGGCACACATTTGCACAGAGCCACACTCTGCCTTTCTCTCTTTCGGACATCAACACATGTTTACAAAAGATCTGAAATTTTTCTTTTCTTTTTATTGGTATAATTTAAATAAGCTAAATCATGTGATGCTTCAATTGGGCGGAGATCTCCAGCCACTGTCATCTGGTTGACATTTTAATCGGTTTAATCGCGTGTTTTTACATTTAAATCTTGATTATTACCTACTTTGTTGGGAGCTAAACAAGTCGTTAGTATTAGGAGAACTCAGATGTCTTGTGCTTTCAGCGAGCACGCTGCTTCCAGTTGTCAAAACTTAGCTCTCTGAAGATTGAATTTTCCTTGTCGTCTCGAATCTGGAGGCTGGGATCCGAAGATGTCCTTGACTGGAGCTTTGTTGCCCCTACGCTCGATATGGTCGCGCCACTGTAGTCGATGTATCTTGGTCTCTTGGACTGCATCCACATGGTGATTGTATTTTCTTCTTCATTCATTCGAAGAATTCTTGCTCGATAGCGCGCAATATCTGCTCTGCTATCCTGCTTATCATTCAGCACCCGGCGCCGTACAGCAGAACTTGTGGGATTAGCTTTCTGTTGGACATACTCCTAGTAAGGAATTTTGACCCCAATTGCTTGGCCACACCAAAGTAACACCGATTTCCACGGTTCAGTCTTTGACGAGTTTTCACTAAGATGTCATTTGTGCTCTTAGGTGGATGAACTCCTTAACCAATTCAAAGTTGAAGCTGCCCACAGTGACATGTCCTTCACGATGGACAGATAGGGTTTTTTTTTTATAACACGTAGGGAAATCGTTTTTCCCTCGTTTACTTCCCATGAAAACCTCTACTACGGCACGCTAGGAGCGACCAATGGTGATAATATCGTTGGCGTATCCCGGCAGCTGGACGATACTGCATTCTGTGTTCACTCCTGCCCTATCTATAGCTCATATCCTTTTCGAAATGTGGTACGCGTTTGGAATAAATACGATCATTTCGTCTCGTATTCTCCAGGGTCATTCGACTCAGCGGATTCCGAAGTCCGCCACTGCCTTGTACGTAGAGCTTCAGATAAAAAGGCTTGAAACTCGTTAGTCTTTTCCAGGATTTGCTTTAGTTTGAAGATCTATCGTATATCATCGATCTACCGGTGAGGAAGCCACACTGATATTTCCCGCCCAGTTTTCTTTTCGGAGTGGCGCGCTGAGTAACTGCTGAATCGACGCCGATCTTCTTCTGTGGGTCTCCACTCATCCCTTGCGTTTCGCACATTTTCGAAGTCCTGTCAAATGACAGCGCGGTAGGCATAGAGCTGGACATACTAACATAGCTTGTTTGACTGTAAAGGCATCTATCTCGTTATTTGACGAACAAACATCTATTAGTAGACGTTACGTCTAACCTAACGTTAGCCATTGCGATCACAGGTAGTTAGGCAGACGTGACGGTTCCGACGAGCTTGCCGACAATCCAATAAGCGCTGATGCGCCATTTTGTTGACCACAACTCACGTATCCCGGTTGTTATTGGAATTTGTAAATGAAAGGGCTTGGAGCTCAGAGAAGAGAGATCACGAACCGACGTCCTAGCTGAGCGAGTTCTTGTTTGCACTATGTCACTATTTTGAAGGATGTCGTAGCCGACTTAAGTGCTTCGATAGCGGTGTGGCTGTCAATATTTGGTCCTCGATAAGGGCGCTTCCCAGGGTCTGACAAAGTATATATGTAGCAGACTTGGTCAGATGGATGTTGGACTGGCCGTTAGATATGTTGGCCCTAAGATTTGTTACTCGATATGAATTTAAGTTTACACGTGCCTAATGTACGAGTAGCTTTTTCTGGAGGCAGAGGCATGTGTATAGTCGTTTCATATCTGGCGAGTTCGTCAGGCTTACAATTCCCCGGAATATCCCTGTGTCTTGACATCAGACAAAGGTGAATATTGAACTGCTCCGCCATCTCTATGAGAGACGATCGGCAGTCTAAAGCTGTTACTGAATTTAGGGAGATCGATTCCAAGGATTTGATTGCAGCTTGGCTATCCAAAAAGATGCGGATATCCCTAGTGGTTATCACGCTTTTCTTCAGCCAAAATAAGACTTCCTTAATCGCCCTTATTCCGGCCTGGAACACGCTACAATTGGAAGATGAAAAAATAGTTTAAGATTGACTCTTTCAGAGAAAACACATCCACTTGAGCCGCGGTGTAGAAATCCTCCTCGCAGAATGACCTGGCAGCGATGGCGACTTGGAAGTTTTTATGAAAGTTAAGACGGAGAATGGCGTAGTCTGTGTTTTTGGGAGAGAATTCAAATTGTGGCCAAAATCTTTTCTAGACCACTGTGAGTTTGCTCCAAGGCGAAAGGCTGTACTAGCTGCCGTTTGTCTGCTTGAGATGTTGAGGGGTATAAAGTGATGTAGACTTGTACGAAGGCCTCAGATGGTGCACTAACTTTAATTACGTAGTCGAGGTTTATGGATGGCCTGGCTAGCCTCCAGATAATCACCCCATACGTGAGTCTTCTTCTTTGTCTTTTTGTCCGAAGAGGTTATGATCAGGATTATAGCAATCATGACGCTCCCACTTTACTATTGGTCCGCCTGTGGGGTTTGCCGATTTCACCTCAAAAATACCTGCAATCCTCCCGGTTTTGGATCACTTTGTCCCTGAGGCCAATCATACGCTGCTGTTTTTGCATTTGTGTGATATAGGAGTTTGTCGACCTGCCTCTCTTCCGCGCTTGTATGGGAACGTTGATTGACATTGCCTTTTGGACAGGGTTCGTAGGATCCCTCCTTTGAACATGACAACCAACTGAGTCGGCCGTGTTCCAATTTTTTCGAGATACGTTTCTTGACGTGAAGGCTTCCTCTGTTCATTGAACTTCTAATTAATGAATCTCATACCTGAGTACTGGTCTTGTTACTAAGATTTAGACCCGGTGAGCTATGCGAGATTCCAAATCGCATCTATTCCCGACAGAGAAATAGATGAGTAACGCAAGAGAAAAGTGCTGCTTGAATATTAGGTTCCCAGCTTGATTGCCTATCCAAAATAAGACACAAATGTTTTGCTTTGTCACAGAAAGTTATGTCAAACTTTTGAATCATTCTCATCCGACTAAATTGACCGAAAACGCAAGCGACATGAAAAATTTCTTTCCTAATTGGCTTCTTACGTAATTGACCACCGGATGACACTTTTCCACGAATAAAACGTCAAATAAATCGTCCGCGATACGTCAATCAAACACAACAACTTGAACTAAAGACCAAATGACATTTTATTCTCGTCTAAAAGTTTTAAATTCTTCAGACAGATGCAAGGACTGGCCATCACAAAGTAAACCGAATTTGTTTGTGCGTTTACCTAATTAAAGCGAATCACGAAATGAGGTCATTACGACGAAAGACCTGAGATGTTTTGATGAGAGCCTGGGAATCTGCGGAGCATATAACCCCCTTCCAAGCAGAAGTCATAATTGCGCCTCATATTTCGTTTTTCGTTTTTTATTTTATTTCGCTTCCAGGAAACCAATTCACTTTGACCAATCTACCTGACTGACGTCCACACATTCGTTGCTGAAATTACATCATTCATGGTTTCCTGGTATTTTGCGGCATTCGCACTTCCAGTTTGGCTGTGTCCGGCACCCGGCTGGGGCTCTATCGATTTGTTTCACCCGTGCACTTATGAAATACTGCCACGGCACTTGAGAGCCTTTTCCAGCCTTTGAGGCTGGCGATTGGCTTTTAATTGCGGCAATTAAAAAAGTTTTCCTCATAATAGAATGGTCGTCGAAAATTTATTATCGAACGTTTTTTATTGCCTATTTTAAACGGTGTGGCTGCGGCAATGCAAATTTCCAATTGAAGTTTTGAAATTTTTATTTTTTTTATTGACAAATAAATATTTTTATCCGGTAGTTAAATATGCTTTCTGCTGTAGAGTTGGTTGGCATTGGACACACATCAGAGGTTGGTTTTGGAGAGTAGTGGAGACATCAGGGGTTGATTTTGGAGAGTGGTGGAGTGTAGGCGAATTTAGATTTATGAAGAGGCTCTGTTTGCACTGAGGGTTGGCTTGCGTCCTTCATTCACGTCCAACCTGTCGCATGTCTGGATAAAGTGAAGTTCAGCATTGAAAACATTGCATTATTCTGGACTCCGACGCTAGAAATTATTTTTAAAGCATCCGCATACCTCAAACGAAGGTTCGAAATCTATATCTCAGACCTCCAGATTAAGGCAGCTGGCAAGGCAGGACAATTTCAACCTAAAGTCTGAAACGTCAAAGAGCAACTTCTAGTTCAAAAAGCCGAGAGTAACTGGTCACGATTTAACAAAAATATGAAGTGAAAGAAGTCTTGGCCTTTAGCTTCAATAACCCATGACTTCTATTGACGATTTCTACCCCAATTAGCGCTAGAATGCGCCGTTTTGATGCCACAAAACTCTTGTAACCTGGTTGTGTAATGTTTACGGTTGAGATGAGAGAAATACTAAACCCCTCCTGTCGAGTTCACTCTTTTGACGATGAAAGCTCCAATCCTTCTGTCAGATATCTGTCTTAGGTCGTCGAAGAAGGGTTTACCTAGAGTACGTTGTCGGTTGCAGCTACGGCAGAAGGTGTTGTGGGGGATGCCAAGCTTGGCTGCATGGTCTCCTATCGGCCAGTGGCCCGTGCTTATGGTTACAATTCTGGCAATATCTGGTCTTGATCTGCCTAGTAGCTAATAGCTTTTGATTTAGCTTTGCTATAGCTGGGACATATCTTTCTTGATATAACGTAGCTAGAAAGCGTGTTCCAACCTAGGTAGGCCAGCTTGAAGAAGTGATTGTGGATGTTACCCTTAACGACTCTTAGCGGAACATTGACTCTTTTTGCCAGCGAGCCCTTACCTGGCCAGATCGTGTGCTCGCTCGTTTCCCTCATAATTACTGTGTCCTGGGACCCAGATGAGGGTGTTATTTGATTGAGCATCCAATGTGTTTTGCTCTTTCCGACACTACTCTACCAGTTTTGAGGATGTGATACCTGAATCGAAGGCTTTGGTAGCAGCTTAGCTAACAGTGAAGATAGCAAGATTCCGGTTGGGTATTGAGAAAGTGTTCAGTGATCGGTATGTCTCACGAATCGCGAGAAGCTTCGCTTGGAAGACAGTAGAGAAATTCGGTGGACGGAAAGATTTCGAGACGTTCAGCTTGTCTGAGAAAACGCCTGCGCCGACTCCACAGTCCATGATAGCACAGTCTATTATAGCAATTCATGCTGATTTTGTTAGCAGCTTAGCTTTGGTTCACTAGAAAACGGACGCATTCTTTGGATTGAAATGTTCGAAATAAATGGGAGCAGATTTTTTGGAACTATGTTTATTTTTCAACATGTACGTAGTATACTCGTAGTGTAAGCCGAATTCATCACGATCATGGATCGTTTACATAGAATCTCCAATGCGGTCTGTTGATAGGTATGAGTTTCTTTAGAGATGATCCTCGGTCTCCCGCGACTTCCGTTTGCACGTAGATTCCACTCCAGAGTTGAGTGACAGATTTCGTAGTAAGATTTTGACTTGGTTTATTTTTTTTTAAATGGGGACCTGTAGGAGCTGTTCGTTTGTGACAATTCTTGGCCACCAAGCTTGTAAGATGTTGCAAGAGGGCTTATTGCTATAACTTCGAAAACCGCATTTGATTTCCTTATAGAACAATGGATCCCACACTTGCATTGTGGATATGGATCTTTGGTTTTGACAATAAAGCTTTAATCATCCAGATGTGACGTAGGTTTATAAAGGCTTTCTGTAAGCGCTTGTCCAACACAGATAGATCACAACATCGGTCTACTGCCAAAGGCCACCTCTCAATCACACAGTCCATCTGGAACACTTCGTTACTGTCTTTCAGGCAAAGATGTTTGCTATACTTAAGTGCCCGGTACTACTACCTAGAACCCAAGGCAATAGCATTAACATCTGTTCAGACAGTCAAACAGCCCTAATGGTAAACTAACTAAAGCAAGGAAAAACTTTATATCCTGGTAACCTCCTCCCAGGTCAACTTGCTGCTTACCTGCTTTGAGTACCTGGTCACTGCAATATACCAGGGAACTCGCAGATGAACTGGCGAGGATGACGGCGGGAAACATGGATACACGGTAACACAACCATAAGACTAGCCTTAAAGGCCGTTAAAACCGCAGAGTAGCTTGCTCGCAAAACCCTACGAAAATATTTGGAAAGGACTGCAAATCTGCCAAAGCCGTGACACGGCAGTAAAATCCGAAAAAGAAACTGTAGGAGATGAAGAACGGCGGTGAAGGCCGGTGTCAACTTTTTGTTTCTTTGTCAATATTAAGGCCTTCTTCTATGGAAATCGTTCATTGTCAGGCATCAGCGAAATATTTTGACTTGGTTTTGTGTTCTGAATCCTTTTCTGAAGCATGATCTGTATTAATCCATCCGATCCCTCTGCCTAGGTAAAGATACTCATGTTCCAATTTACTTTGTGCTGGTCAACCATGTCTTCCATGTTAACTAGTATTTCTTCTGACCATTATTTGAAGTAGGTAAGGAAGTTTGTTTCTTAGAAGCAGGGATGGCAAAAAGTGCATTCGTCTGCTTGCTTCAAAAACCTACACCACCGTTCCCATTGTAAAACTCAAGCTGTGTTGGGATAACGTAATGTTGGCGGTTAGTTTCCGGTTAATTTGAAACTCGCTATCATGTTTCGTAAACCTCACATACCTAGACCAACTGCATCATGAACATGCCCAAGGCTTCGAAACTAGAGTTGAAATTCCACCACTTCATACTTAAACAACTTTACGTGCATCTAATTCAAAACGAAAGCCAAATCGGCCTTCGATGCGGCCAGACAAATTTCATATGATGAACTTCGATTCATTTTATTGCACCAGGGCGTTACCATTAAGATACGTGCTATTATATCGAAGCAGGAAGGTGATTCGAAGGCGATTCTTATCATTTTTGGTTCATGCAACCAAGGTAACTGTGACATTGACGGAGTCTGGTTTTGGTTATTTCGAAGACTGAATACGCAAATGTGTTGCACTACTTAACTGTCATTTGCAAACAGACGTTAACCTTAGGCGCCATAGGTCGGAAATTCGTTCGTACTGAGCAAAAAGTTCAGCTCTCTGTCTCTTAAAACGTTAAAGGCTCTAATTTGTCGGAGAAGCCTGGCAAATATTCGAGAGTAGAAATTCAGTTTATTTTTTTTTTCATCGTATGGAATTAACGGTCACTCCTTCAATTTAGAAGACGCCAGTCTAGAATTTGGATGGAAGTAACAAAAATCGGTCTTTGACGAATTGACATACATGTATGTATGCAGACAGTCACCATTCTCGTCAGTAAGTACTCACAGTGACATCGCCGTACCGAAAATTCTTTACCCCTTCAGAGGAATAGCGTAGATCTACAAAATGAATAGAATTGGTCCCAGTACTGACGCTTGCGGTAGGCCGCTTTTAAGCTTTTTTTCTGCCATCCTTGCGTATTTGGCTTGAATTGTGATTCAGAAATGCCCAGTTGAAAATCGCCCTCAGTTTATAGGATACTGGTCTAGAATTCTGACAGAAGCGGTGAAAGTCGGTCTTCGACATGCTTGGGCACAATTACCATTCTTTATAGTAAGTGTTCACAGTACTTCCAGATAAATGCTCACGATACTCTACGTTGCTGCTAAATTCTGGCGATGATTAGCTAAAGAGATGTCGTCGACGTATGGAAACTTTCTCCAGACTGTTGGAGAAATATCGTAGATGTACAAGTTAAATAGAACTAGCGCCAGTACTAACCCTTGCGGTAGTCCGTTTTTTATATTTGACACCGTTTTTTATATTTGTTATTTTTTCTTATCTATCTGCCATGTGTCTCATCAGTCAAACGGGCCAGAACGTAGGTTATTCAGCTACGTCAACTCCATACGCCAGCTTAGTCGATGCGGGTGTGCTGATTTATGGTTGGGTTCCAATAATTAGCTCCAATAGGAGCCAAGAGCAATTTGAGCAGTAGCTCTCGGATATACCAAGCACGATATTTTTGATTTGTGCACCGTGGTTCAGTGGTAACTGCGTCAAAAACAGAAACTTTCGGATATGGCTTTAATCTGGAAGTCCCTTCGTATACGTTGTCAAACTCTGTGGGCATTCAGGTTTAAAAATCTTCTGGAGTTCTCTTCTAAGTTTCCCTCGCTGCCTACATTTCCACCTTCAAATTTTCTAAGCAAGTTTCATACGTTGATGCTTGAGTGAGTAAAGTTTACGTCTTTCATCGCAGATTTTCATTTAAAAATTCGACTTTTGTCAAGAAACCTGAGTAACTCATCAACAATTTTGGGCTCCCTTGTTCCTACCTTCGTGTACTTTCCGCGCTCCATCCAGGGTTGTGTTCCTTCCGGTATCCACGGAGTATATATGTATGTACGTAACTTTTGAACGATAACTACAAAAACATTTGTAGTTAGATGGCTTACTGAAGAGGCTTGTTGGTTGAGGCCCATGATGCGGTTCATGAATCAGATGCAACTGTCTAATTGTGTAAAGAACTGTTCTCAGGCCGCTTTGCTGTCAACGCAGTCGAGGTGCGGAATTAACTTGAATGCCGATTGTAATTAGTAGGTCATGCGGAAATGTTATCATACACAACACGAACCATTTTTCCAATAATCAAAGAAAATAAGCACGTGTCCCTAAGCTCTCATTAAGTCAAATCAGGTTAAGTGCAAATCCTCAGCGCTTTTTTGACTTCAATCATAATTTCTTCCAAAAATCGACTTATCTCTGACAGAAGGTCAAAAGGCAGCGATTATCACATTATCTGTTATTACGTTCCACGAAAAAAAAAAACAACAAAAAAACATAACAGCTCTCATAAATAACATAATAAGCTTAATTACCACATCTACATCCACTAAAAGATGTCCTTCAACCCGCAACCAAAAAGGCAAACCATCCGCACTGCTGATCGCTAGTACTTTTTCGAAAAGCCTCCACTGAATGAAACCCACTACCGCTGCCAATAAACTTTATCCTGTCGATTTACCCAGCAGACATTAAGCCACAAAAAAAAAATGACATCATCGTCATTTATTTATTTTTTTTCTTTGTGTCTTTCATGTCATCATCCAATAAAAACTTATCGCAAATTTCTCTTTCAGACGAAAGTGAGTAAAAAGTAAAAAGAATGTCAATGGCAAGTGGGATTCCACCTCAAAACCCATTCAAATCGAATTCAAACGAAACAATCCAAAATAAAAGCAAAACATCTGCCCCCTAGCGGGGCTATTAAGCAATAAATTTTATTAATTTCATTCTAAACTGTTGAAGAGGACTTTAATTAAGAAAAAGAAAAAAAAGTCGAAAGAATCCCATCTGTTCTGTAGTACTTTTGGAATTTTTATTCGAAATCGAACGCACAGATTTCGAAATCAAAGAGAACTTTTTTTTTTCCCCGAAATAGTTTCCTTCGAATGAGGAAACCAATCGGCTGCACTGACGGCGACCGTCTTGTCTCTAATTTTTTTGGCCAGAAGCCAATCGAAAGAGAAATTCAAAACAAAAAATTCTACGCATCGTTTTTTGTTTTGATTCTTTGACTAAAGAAAAAAAAAATTGTTTTCGCAATAAGCTCGTTTTTTTTAAGATTTTCTGGTTTTGGTTCTAAAATTTATGAACCTCGTTCCACAGAACTCTTTTTTTTCTTATATGAACCCGTTGAGTGGTGTTTACTTTGCGCTAGACGGCTGAGAATAATAAATGGCTCTTTGGGAATATTTTTTTATTTTTTTGAAAACGTATCTATCATCTATGACGTCAAGTATTTATTGAACAAAAACTAGCTTTCATTGATGTATCTACAGCTTGTGGTTACTAATTTTTTTTTTTAGTCTTTTTCTTTTGTTTAGTTATGATAATTTGGCAGATCGATCATTTCGTGAATACTAAGAGAACAGTAAGACTAAAAAAAGAGATAAAAAAAAAAATTTGCAGATGAACGAGAAAGCCAGTAACTGTCCCATTTTATGAATGTAGAGTGGTGGTCATAGCTATTTTTAGAAGATGCTATTAAATTCTTGGGTTTGTGATAGATTTCATCATGCTTTGCTAATGAGTGCAGAGGTGTAATGCTTTGGATGATTAATTCTTTGTTCGTTGGATGACCTCAGGCAATATAAGCGAGAATGCATTCTTAACACTTCATCGAGAGTTGCCACTTGAAAACGATTATATCTAGCTTGTTTGGTCATATGTTGAAGATACCGAATCAAGCAGGCGACATTGAGCGAGATGGAGGAGAATTTTTCAACGTTTTGAACCACGCTGTCGGTGACAGTATGTCTTTGACAGATTCAAGCTCTACGTGTTTGTACATATTTTTGAAGTCATTCTTGCATGTATCTATTTTTAATCCCGATAGAAGTTTAAATTTAAGAAAATTAGACATAAATTAGCCTTTAATCAAAAACATTTTTCAGTCGAAAGATCAATTCATCGATACCTCAAAACAATTTCGGTCATTTGGTCATCGCGACTATTCGTGACGAAGCGAACCGAATGATTGCTTCCTATTGGCAGTAGCGTAGGTCACTGGACTTGGTCTGGAATTATATCTCCTCTTACAAAATGCAAATATAAGCCACAGCAGACCGCATGTGGTCTACGGGCATTCGTGTTGTGCGTGTAATATTTTTTTACAAAATGAAAGGGACCTACAGTTTACAGCCATATCCGAATGGCAAGTTGAGAAGTATTCTCTTGACAGTTATTACTCTCGATCATTTGTCAGACATTCGCAAGAGATGGGACCGTAAAAAACGTTTGGGTATTTTTCTGGGCTTCGAACCTCAAACTTCCCAATTAGTAGTCCAACACACTAACCACTGAGCCACTATTTCATCAATTAGTACTCGTAAATTACCGCAAGATGGGGTCACCAACTCAATTTCGATGAAAAGCAACCAGTCGATGGTTTTGACTCAACATGATTTTCGCCGTCGATTGCTTGGTCTTTCGACACCAACAGGGTAAACAGTGCGGCGTTCACGTGACAGTAGCAGACGTGACCGTCCATGGAACAAGTGTTCGGACGGGAATACCGCTGTTGTGACTGCAGACGTCCAAGAAAACCGTCAAACATCAACTAGACAACGGATCACGCAAGCGTGCATCGAATTTTGGTGAATGACTTGAAGATGTATCCGTACAAAGTGTTTTGCCGGCAGACCATCAATCGCGTATAAATAACAGTCAACCTCTTCTGAACCTCGACCACGATTGAATAATTTTTCACAGAAAATTGATGAATTAGGTTTGAAGAAGAATATATACATACATAGTTGCAGCAGGGCGTTGCAAGCACACATACAGCACAAGCGAAAGTAGGCATTCTGCAGCAAGAGTTTCCCCGCTGCTTGCACTAGTCCGCAACATCGCCCGATTTGAGCGCGGCAGACTTCTGCATTTGGGGTTTTATTCACGAGTCTATACGAAAAAGCAAGACCTTGGCGGACCTAAAGGAGAATAACCGACAAGAAGTGGAGAATTAATTAATTAATTAAAATCTTACACACACACAACAAGGATCTTAGACCGTATAGGCTGACCTCCTTTATGTTTAATCTCATCGATCTCCACATTGAGGACAGTTTCAATGTAGCACACCTATCAGGAAGGTAGATCTTTTGACAGGCTATTCATGCAATCATACAAGGAACTGCTTTTTCTCTACAATCTAGTTGCCAACGAACTTCTTCTGGAAACTCCAGATGCAGGGTTTTAGCCTACGTAAATGACGTGGCTATCTCAGTATCTAGCAAGTAATCACAGAAACTTGCTGATGTCCTACAATTCAACGAGGACCAATGGTATGGTCTCAGCAATTGACCCGAGGAAGGCTAAGATGGTTTCCCAAAATCCTCTGCTTTAATCCTCCGAAACTGGAAAGAAACACTTATAGCCTCTTAAATGACGCTAACTATGTAGGTCTAGAGCTTAATTGGAAACTCATCTAGAAGAAAATGTCCCTTCAGAATATTCGTGGCTGCGCTTTACTCATGCAAAAGTGCGGTGGGTTCCACATGTGGTGTACAACCAAACGTTGGAGGTCTGCTGAAACCCAACACATCAGTTGCGGCTTCCTTAATGGCTTATTGGCACTGTTGCCACCGGTCTTCGGGATTTGGTGTAGGCGGCTTTGGACTTCTCGTGAATTCACACGAGGTTATGCCCCTGCTGCATAATTCTTCGTTGCTGTGACGTGATGAATATCCGCATTTAACTACAGTAAACTAGTGGTCTATGTCCGAATCTTCCACTCGGAAGGTTCTTCATTTTTATAATTTCGTCCTTAATTTCTGCTTGGCTGTCTATATAGACACCTATCTATATCTCTTCATGAAATATTAACGGAAAGGCTCGATCACGACTAAAACCTCCGCCTACATATCCCTCCTGTGTGCTGGAGCAATTGCGGGTTGGTCCGAGAAAATTCCAACGTCGGTCCTGGGTCAGTAGAGGGCTGCAATGACCGTTTCATTCATCCCCAATAACTCCTCGTAGATTGGGCTTGCTTAATATGCAATATTCCGTATCCATCCGCTATTCAGCAGGTTAAGTGTTTTGTATTTGACCAGATTTTGTTTCTATTTCGTTCCAAGCTTTCCTTCCATTTATGGAAGTGCGTGTTGTACGTCATCTGTAAAGAATGTCAGGGTTATGTTTCGTTCGTTGACATGATCCTCTAACTATTAACCCAAAATCACGTCAAAGAGAAAGGAAGTAAGGATTCTACCTTGATGAACAACGGCATTGACTAGAAATTCCTTCCTTATTCCCCCTGCACGTTACATGTTTCGAATGAATCTGATATATGAGTTCATACATATTTACGTCTCTAAAACCTTTCGCATCCTCACTCCCATCCACACGAGATTTCTTAGAAACCCCACCCCAACCCACCGAATTGCGTCGAGTCTTATATTACGTCCAACAATTCCACATTGGTTGTCGTCAAGCTAAATTGTTTGCCAAAATTTCCTAAATAATCGGCATAACCAAGCCTTCAAGTTTCTATGAATGGGTGCAGGAAAGGGTTAACAGACGCTGCATACAACCAGCTAAATCTCCCCTTAAGACTTGACCATTCGGGTCTTGATGTTTATGGCGCGATTCTTTACAATATTGTCCCCTAAGTCTGCAACAATCGAGTTGGCCCTAATTCAACACTTTTGAAGAAAATGCCTCGGTTCTAAGCTTTGCCGAAACTAGAGAAAGTAAAGACGTAAAGTCTTCAGCTCTATTGTCTCTCTTAACCGCCATTTCTTTACCTACTAAGTGCATTCCTCACTATCATAATCTACTCATTAACCTCATTTACCAGGATCCCCCTTCAGCGTCCACCCCTCTGACTGAATAATTTATCAAAACTTATCTACGAGCAAGAACCGCAAACAATTTCACTTAAAAGTTATGACTTCCTAGCTAATAAATTTAAAAATAGCAGTAAATACTCTGATTTTGATTTGTTTATAATTTTTATTCGTGAAATTCCCCGAAATAAATCGCCATTGCAGACTGTTAGAACGCACAACTAAGTCCGGAGTACTTAACCATTTAATAAACGAGTTTAACTAAACCCCTCCTTCGAGTCATAAATTAATTCGCCTCATTTATCTTGCATCGCGAAACAATATGAGCTCTTTTATTAAACCCCCGCGCGTACACAATTAATTAAAACAACGATGATTAGGTTTTTTTTTTAGAATATAAACCCTTCTGCCGCACAAGCAGAAGGAAAGTAATTCTCACTTAAGGAGAAGTCAATAAAACCACCTCGTCCTGATGAATGATGAGGCTACCTCCTGTGTGTGGCCTGTCCTTAATAATTCATCAATCAGCGATACTTTTCGCGTAGCCGATCAATTTGTTGAAAGAAAATTGTCTGCAGTAATTAATTGGTGCCAGAGAAAGGATATAATTCGTCCTATTTCCGGACAACACAGTTAGTTTAAGGATTATCCTCTCACTGACAAGAATGTACACATTTCCTTACTACAACTTTCATTCTGTTCATTTTCAGGAGCATGATGGCAAAACTCCCGGAGGATCACGACCGTCAAGTGCTCCAGCGGAACCGAATTCCAAAGAAGCCCGAAGAACTGCAAAGAAAATGGAAAAAGAAGCGAAACGCCACGAGAAGGAGCTTCGTCGCACCGAGAAGGAGCAACGCAAAATGGAACGCGAGACAGCTCGCCGGTTGGAAAGAGAAGCTGCGAAGCTAGAGAAATTCAATCGCAACCAGGAGAAAATGTCACGCAGTACCGAACGCGTGGCGCCGAGATCAGGATCGCTAGAGCGAAGGCGTAGCGGTGAGGATTCACCTGTTTTGAATCAGTCAACGGTGCATGGCATCGCAAGTCCAAATCGCCGCCCAACTATATTCGATGTCTTCCGGCCGCGTGGTAAATCCGACGCTAAGAAACGAGACAAGGACGTTACTGTAACCGCTCCATCTCCCGCGGGCGGTAGTAAAACGGTAAGCGGATCAGAACGCGATAACAGCAGTACCGGAAGCAATCATAGTGGCTCTGGTGGTGGTGGCGGCATTATGCAAACAATGAAAACCGCGATGCAGAACACTGGGCTAATTGGACACAGGCATCCGCCTCCGGCTCCAAAGTACAAGGATGGCTCAGCACATCCACATCAGGGCAGTGATGCACAGGTTTGTCCCGAAAACAATATTTTAAGGTTGAGATTCTGTAAATAGCGGTTTACTCTTTGCAGTACTATCATACGGTGACAGCAGTACGGCGGTTGGACGCAACACGTTCGCCAATGACCAAGGTGATGGATTTGTTTAGACATCGTTCTAATTCAGGAGCATCCGAGGCTGATAAACGTAAAGCGGTGAGTTCTCCTTTTTTTTAAGTTATTTTTCTTAATTGAAGCTTGCGGTTTAAATTTTCGGAGTAAAAGCTATATTTTTGTTTCGGTGCAATGGTTGGTGTCATAGCTAGAAAATTGAAAGCGTTTGTGTTCACCACACGGGAAAGTTTCGCAAATACAAATAACGAAGTGTGTGGAGCTATGTATGGAAAGATGGCGCTGCTATCAGTTAAGTGGGAAAGTAAAGTTCGGTTATAAAATTCGAATTTGAAAGAAAATACAAAATTTATAAGCGTTAATCGGTCATTAAAGACTGAAAATAATTCTCTATCAAATCAAAGAAGCGTTTTCCTGTGTCAAATTTATGTTCAAAACCGATGTCAGATTCGAACTTTAATTTGGTTAAATACACGTTCCATATGTGTGCATGACACCTCATTCATATTCACAATGTGGCACATTGTCCTTTCGTGTTGATCGGTTGAGCACTCCACGCTTTCTCGTTAACTCACATTAAATACGTACAAAAACAAATAAAGATTATTTTTGGAACTCCTCTTTCAAAGACCGTGGGATTTTGCTTCACATTTGGTAGCTATCCTGTCTCTGAACGGAATTCTTAGGGTGATGTTGAGAAAGTTGTAAACTTTGTACGTATTTCTCGTAAGTTTGAGGCTTGAGCAAAGTGCATGCCGATGAAATTTTGTTCCGTTGTTGGAGAGTGAGAGTATATTCGTATTAGATCACTCTTATGGTGAGGCCATACTGAGTGGAGAAAACCTATCTAGTCAGATGATTTCTAAGCGTAGAAACTGTGCAGTGCGCAATATATTTAATTTCCGAGTATTAACCAACTCCATCGGCGGCATTAGCAAACGCTTGTGTTGTCCTTTCGGCTGCCCTGCGCCTTGCAAACTCTTCTGGGTAAACAAACTAAACTAGACCTGTAGTTTAGATAGGGAAAACGACAATTGGTCTTGTAAGCAGAAGTGTGATCTTGTCTTCTAAAAACGAAACAAATTGTTGTTAGTTTTGGACGACTTCTACTGTTTGAAATTCTGAAAGACCTGATCCTGATCTAAGACCCCATCTTCTATGGAATTTCTTGCATTTTGATTACCTTGCTTTTGTTCGTGTTCATCTCAAAGATCTCTTTTTAGAGATTCATCTGAGTTTGAACTGCAAGTCAAAGTATTTTACTGAAAGGAGGCAAATTTAATGCAGGTAGTATTGCTTTACCAATGGACATTGATGTCCATTGCGTGTGGCTCTACAGCTTAGACCTTGTATTAGAAAAAAATACGTTCAAACTTTTTCTCGAAATGTACTGTCAAAACCGTGTGACACTAGTCATAGTGAGGAGGAAATTCAGCAATAAGAGAAAAACGTTGTTCCACGGACCAATCGCTAATGTCTAAAAGAACGTTCGAAAGTAATAGCTGCCGTGAGAAGCATCTTAGGTTTGAATATGTAGTTAAAGGTCCATATTTGTTAAATTTGGCTTTGTGTAGTTTTAGAATACCTAGCCCTAAGTACGTCCTTTAGTCAAAAGTTGTGCTAGACTCTACATGAGGTGAGATTTAGTTAGCAAATGAAAAATGTACACGGATGTCAACTTGTCGACCTGTCAAGTTAAGTCGAATTTGTGGAAACGTCTTAAAAGGCGACAAAATTAGGATGACGTTTATTTGTTCATCCAGTGGACAAGGATAATTTCTCATAATTGAAAACTGGTGTCTGAACATGTGTAGTTCCAGCACGTCCAAGGAGATCGAAGTGCCTGAGGATAGAGATTAAAGTTTTAAAAACAGTTTTGCGAACCTAAGCTGACTCACTACAATTAATAAAAAACACAAATATTTCCATTTTATTATCTGCACGTTTTATTTTTTTATTTCTGAAAAAAGTTCCCATAAACCATCAATCAACGCTACTCAATTTTTCGATTTCCTAATTATTGTGTTTTACCAAAAGACTGTTCTATTTCTGTAGTGGTATTAACTTTGATGATTCAACAAGTTCAAAAATATATTAAATTGCGAATACTTAGCTAATAAACAAAGAACATGTTAAGCAATTAGTGATGACGTGTGGCGTACACGCATATTTTTCTGAATGTACGAGCGGTATTTATTGAAATCATTTTAAGTCAAGGTCGTAGCAAGGAATGGGTGATAAGGGGCATTGCACCCACACACCTTTTGAATAAGAACAAACAAAAAGAACAAGAAACGATCAGAGGAAAAGGGGCGCAACTATCATTGCTGTAAGAGCTGTAAGGTTTGAAATTGAAATAAGAAGCACACAAGCTGAGCAAACGAGCCAAGGTTCGATGGATAATTTTATGGCATTAATGATGAGAAATGGTTTTGGGCCTATAGCCATCACAGGACCGTCTCAGGAACTCCATCCAGCTCCAATATTCTAACACTTTTTCGGGTATTTGAGGGCGTATCTGATTATATGTTGATCTCCAAGGCTGGAATCGTTGTTGGCTTGTCCGCATAGTCCAACGATTTCAAATACCCGCATAGAAAAGAGTTCAACGGCGTCAAATCGCACATAAACCGTACCAAACATTAAATTTTTTGGGGTGCATCGATGACTGAAGGAATTTCCTCGCTCAAAATTGGACAATTTTGCTTTTTAACAAAGCCACTGATATAAAAGTGAGCTTCATCAACGCACTTACCATTCAGCCACGGCGCCAGGAACGAATAGATGTGATTATAAAAACGCGGAAGTAGCAGTGGATTGCTAACACCCTACTTAAGAGCGACAAATCATGCAATGGAATCCGCTAGCACAACAATGGAGAGTACAGGAAGGTCCTCGTATGACGTGGCATGACGGAAACAGCCGACAAGGAATGCCGCGTATGATAGCATTTATTCAGCAATGTCTAGTTTTGGAATCCCTGTCAAACTAGTCCGTTTGTGCAACATGACGATTGAGAGTGCACGCTACTCCATCAAGGTCGGTAAAGAACTCACCGAGACCTTTGATGTCAAAAAAAGATTCAGATGAGGCAAAGGGCTGTCATGCGACTTCTTTAACATCGTTCTTAAAAGAATAGTGCAAAACTCACGTGCCAACACTAGACGCACAATCTTTCAAAAGTCCGTCCAATTAATCGCAAACGTCGACGATATTGACATAGTCAGAGGAACGCAGCGTGATGTCAGTGGCGTCTATCGACACCGACGCTTCGGGCAGAACGTCACCGTAGACAGATATAACTTTGAGGTATTTAGGGACTTTGTCTATCTAGGCTCCGCTATTACTACAGACCACGACACCAGCGCTGAGATTAAATAAAAAAAAAACTCTTGTCAACCGCTGTTTCTTTGGGCTAAGACGACCATTGAGTAGCAAAGCCGAGAGGGAATAATTAAAGTGACCCATTATAAGACCTTAATCATTCCAGTCTTGCTCTATGGTCCAGAGGCATGGACTTTGTCAAAAGTGAATGAGGTTGCTCTTGGTTATTTCAAGTGGAAAATTCTTCGAGTCATTTTGGGTTCTCTCTGTATAGACGGTGAGTGGAGGAGGAGATACAACGCCGAACTGTATGGGCCGTACAGCGACATGGACTTAGCCAGAAGAGTGAAGGTCCAACGACTTAGGTGGCTGGGTTATGTAGAGCGCATAGACACCAATGGGATGACGCAGTAGAGAAAGACCGCGACTCAGGTGGCTCACGCAAGTGGAAGAGAACCTCAACCAACTTGTCGTCCGAAACTCGAGACGCTTGTTAGTTGAGGCCCTACTCCACATCGGACTGCAGCGCCACCTTGAATAAGTAAGTAAGTAGAGTTTAGGGATGCCTTAGCTACTTTAGGCTAGCCAGGTAAACTCCCATTTGATGCTGTCAAAATTCTCAAAATCGAGAAAGGGTAGAAGCGATCTGCTTATATCAACTCAGAAATATGAAGAGCAGCTACATACATATATGCAATTAACTTAAAAAATTCGTCTTCGAAGCTTTCTTAACATTCCAGGAAGCCACAATCTAAGCAAGACAATCAAATTCAATCCTAACGTGAATAGCCGAAAAGGTTAGGTTTCTATGAATCGTTCAATTCTCAAGACCCCTTGATTATGGAATATGGCTCCGTTCTCCCAGTACGTATTCGAGTTAATAAATCAATCCTTCTGCAGTCGAGTTTAAAGACCAGGATCATGTTGTTCAAAAGGAAATTAGAATTCATTGTACTCAAGTGCCTAACATTCGGTGGAATTGACTTCAATACTTTTATAAATCTAAACTCTATTGCGTTGCCCCCTTAAAAAAGATGGCGTCGCAACTGCCCTGTTTTGAATATGTGAACAGAGAAACACATTTTATTTTTAGGCCCACAAACGATAATTTTTTTGAAAATGAAAAATTTTGCAGCAGCACATCTCCTTTTTCAAAAAAGAAGAAGAAAAATATCCAATCACATGCTCCAGATAAGTAAATAATGCGAATTAAAAAAACAAAAATTACAGCAAACAAAATTGAAAAAAAAAGTTTTTATTGCTTACGCGAAAATCTCACGTATCTCTAGCCACCCAAATTGATTTGTGGTATTTGTGAGTGTTTCCTACGTGTTATTATTCTAATCGATAGAGAATTAGAATGTAAACATTCATTCAGGTTTTTATTTTAATTTTTTTTTCTATCCAAGTGTAAAATTAAATAAAAATTATTATAATTTCGCGGATGTATAGGTTGCAATTACTATTGGAGAGGTGTTTAAAAAAGTGTTTACAAATTAACAAATCGCATGACTACTGACTTAAGTGGTTTGAAAGATTGTTTTAAACAGATTCGTAAACAAACAGATACTATTTGTAAATGCATAGTTGACTTTGATAGGACATTATCAATGGCCTAGGTTTGATTAGTTTACAATCAATTTGCTTAGGATTTTCCTTGCAAAAGCTTATGTTATAGAAGTAATGAAGAAAGCAACACTTGACCTAGATTAAGGTATCATGACTAGTGGACTTATCTTTTTGTATTCAGGATTGCAACGATAAGAAGTATTGGCCAAGAAACTTTAGTGCCAAGTACATCCCACGTAGAAATTTGAGACTAGACAACAGTTCACTTCGTACATATTGCAGGCTCCATCGCTTAAAAGCATATGTTCCGAATAACTCAATGGAATGATCACCAGAAGTGCGAAGTTTGGGCATCCTACAAGGAAAGGTACTAGAACTGAACACCTTTTTTCCCCATCCCCAATCGAATTTTTATGCACCTCACTCTAACGATCGTTATTTTTACGAAATCGGTTCCCCTCGAGTGCCCAGTGTTCATTCGTTCAGCATATTTTTTTAGGAACTGTAAGATTTGAGATCGAAATGATGAAAAATGATTTCAGGATTATGGCCACCACGGGAGCGTCGCAGAAACTGCATTCTTAAGCTTCAATTTCCGAATGATGCGCTCGATGTTGGCTTCCAAGTCTGGAATTATTGTTAGCTTGTCCGCATAGACCAACGATTTTAAATACCCCCACAGAAATGACACGATCTTGCAGACCAGGCCACAGGTCAATTTGGAAAAAAGAAATTGTGGCTCCGTACCGGGCGCCATTGACAGTGACATTTCGATTTCGGCCCAAACACTGCATTCGTGTACATCGGTAGGTCATTGATCACTTTTAAATTTTCCTTCCTCCAAATTCGACAATTTCGCTTTTTAACAAAGCCACTGAGACAGAAGTTGGACTAATTCTTGGACAAAATTTGACGTTAAAAAAGTTTATTGACTTCCAACTGTTGAGGCGCCCAATCAATGAAGTCACGATGGAAAGGATGATCGCCTGGGTTCAATTCTTGCAGCAATTAAATCTTGTAAGAGTGTAAACCAAGATCCTTGTGCAAAATCTTCCAAAATTTCGGCAGGCTAATCGATGAATTAGGATCTTCCTTTACACTGATAACGGCGCCGATATTTTCAACAGTGGCTTGGAGTCCAAAAGACATTTTTCAATTGTGGTGCGAATAGCCGACTGACTTTGTGGATTATTTGGACCGTAAAATTGGCGTAGCGCTCTTTAAAAACATTTTGTACTGAACACTGATTTTGAAAATAAATTTCCACAATTTGTAAACGTTTATAGGGCTTAAGTCCTTGCATGATGATTTTCCAACCAATACTGAATAAAAAGATTTGTTCCCTTGACAAATGTAAGCCTTTCGTGTACATCACAGGTGTCAATCAGTTGCTTGCTTTTGATGTCTACGACGCATGCTATCCTTCGGCGGTCTAGCAAAAATGTTCGATCCTTCCACTCCATCGGATGTGATTGTTGCGGCTCGCACTCGCGCAGTTCTTATGTGTATGCATGTACAGCCTAAATCTTTTCTGATATCTGTAAGAGACAGCGGTTATAAAGGCAATAAAAAGGCCACAAAAAGATCTGCATCGATTTTCATGATGCCAAGACCATTCTTTGGATTACTGGTTGAAAAACAAACCTTACCATTACTACACGAAAAGGGAAGGTAACAGCTAAGCCAATATTTACATGCCATACATCTCCCATACAGGAATGGAGCAACTCCTAGGACTAATTAGAAATCAAATTCAAATAGTTCCAGGATTTCTTACTGCTCACTCTCGAGTTAAAAGACACCTCATGGCTATGGGAATAGACCCGGATACCACATAAAAAATGTGCAACGAAGACGAAAAATCAGCAGAACACATTTTGTATCACTGCAGCTGTTAAATCAGAGCCCGTCATCGTCATTTAGATAAATTCTACCTTGAGGCAGAGAATACACATGTCTGCCAGTTCGCCCAAAGATATTCTCGGATCTATCAAAAATTTATGTATCATAAGCGATCTCTAGATGGAGGCAATCACAAGAAGCCTCCTCTCTACCTTCAGTGTTATCTGTAACAACTCACAACAACAATAGACCATCTAATCAAAATGCAAATAGCTGATCACCCTGTAAAGACTTCCGCAGGGCACGACAGCTACAACTTAATAACTCTCCTAAATCTCAGTTCTGATTGCCAGAGTGCAACCAGACTGTCGTCGATCCAAAACTGAAACCGGCGATTATTTGTCTCAGATATAATTGCTGTCATAAATTTAGATCTCCAGCATTGACGTGCGCCCAATTGACGGGCCAAATGCAATTACCCTATTAAGCTTTTGATTCTTTATTTATGGACAAAATTACATCCGAATAAAATGGAAGTTAAAAAAACAAAACACACACACACTCGCAATTCGCGGGTTCTTTGCGTGGGAAAAACTAGCACTCATACATACATACATAAATTCCAGAATAGAAAAGCTTTTTTTTTACTGAAACGAAATATTCTCTTTCTTTTCTCTTTTATCTTATCATGTGATTGTGGTCAGGAGCTCTGACAAGTTTCTTTTGATAAGAAAGTTCTGTAAAACCCTTTCTGTTACTCGTATCTCTCAAAGATAACAGAAGGGGGTTAACTGTCATAGTCAACAGGTAGCTGACAACCCTTTTGCACAGTGTGATACCGAAAAGCTTTTATGTGATTATTATTATTTTTTTTTTTTTATTTCATGATCAACCATCGATTGAATAGAGTAGAGCATGATGAAAGCTTGAAGCTCACTCCAATTCAGTGTTCGCATTGCTATCGTGACCGTCGGCGGAGAATATAGAAAATTTTCGAAAAATAATAATAAAAAAAAAATAGACTACTCGTATATCCAAGTGCTTCGAAAAAGCCGGTACGAAATGTGTGAGAAATATCCGCAAATAAAAATGTATCTCAATGTCATCTAACAGAGTATATCCATTAGACGCATTAAAAATTTTTAAATACAACCGTAAATTTCGTGATCTATTTTGCGAAAAAGTGTAAAAAATTTTAAAGCCTTTGTCACGCGAATTTTTTGTAACCTTTGTTGAGTGTGTTCCATTGGAGTATATGTATCTGTGCGATGCATTTTCCAAATATGACCTCGTTTTTTTTTTTTTTTTCTCTCATTGTTTAATCCCGAAATTATCACAACGCACGAGTGATATTCAAGTTTGCATAATATTTGCTCTGGTTTTTTGCTTTGATTAAATTATCCTCAGTGCAGTGTTAAATTAAAATTTTTTTTTTTCATTAAGTGTTGCTCTGCAGATACTCGTATTGAAATTGTGTGGGGTGGTTATTCGTCATTGCTGAGGGTAACCTTGAACTCGAAGGAAATAAAATTTTACAAAAAAATATGGAAATCCACTTCTTCTTCGAATAAATTTCGTACAATTTTGCTTTGACAGTTTTTTTTTTTTTTTGAATGGGTTTTATTTTTGTTTTTCTGAATTGAAAATAAATGCGTTTGTAGAAAATTCGTTCTGATTAATGAGTGGTTTTCGCGTTTCATTCGAATTTTGACCAAACATAACGATGTTTCGTCGTCGATTTGGATTTGTTTTTCTTTTCTTTTTACGTAATCATAAAAGTTGTTAAGATACTTCTTATCTGTATCTGTGTTACTTGCGTACTTCCGAGTTGAAAGGTGATTTGATTTGAACCCATAAATAGCTGTTTACTATAACGCTTCAAATGCCTAATCTGAGTGAAAAGTTCTACATCGACCTTTGAAATTTGAAAACCAAATCACGTATCAGGTGATACGATTGCGAATCATTAAATCTTTTATCGTTATTTTGACGATCCTGGTATTTTTGTGAACAGAAATCGAGTGAAGTTATTTATATAATTTTTTTTTTTTTATTTTTACGAGTATAACTTAGAAGTTTTGGTGAGATCGCTACGATTTATCTGTAAATGATAATTTTGATTACTCCTTTAGCAAGTGCTTCCCCACAAGTTTTTCTTGAGACATTTTATTTTTTTTTTTTTTGCTGTGTCCATTATAAGCCAGACAGACACCATTATTTAGTAAAGCTACTGCGTGTTTCAGAGATAGACAGTTAGGCGCTTTGGCGATGAAAAAAATGAGATCATCGGCTCCAAAAATAAGCCACCAGAGATAGTGTTCCGATGCGTATGAGGAGAATTCATACACAGCACAGATATTTGGTCATTCAAGCAAGAGGTTTAAAATTTTCTAAGCCATAGAAGCAAAGCCAAGGATTCTCTACAAATGTCCGGCCCAAAAATTTAGTCTGCCTAGTAGTTCATCCAGTAAAATCATGTCATCGACGATTGTGTTTACGGGAAACGTAGTCAGGAATGAAAATCCTAAATGCAGACGCAATGCGCACTCGTTTTCTGAGAAGTTTTTTTTTTCAGATCCTTTTTTTCCCAGATTCCTGTAGACTGTCTGTAGTAAATTTTTCTAAGAAATGGGCCCAACAATGTTGTCTGCCTACTAGTTAAAGGCTCGCATCATCGACGATTGTGTTCACGAGAAACGTAATCATCAATGCAAGTCCTTGTCTTTCAAGTTTCTTTGGCTTTTATATCTCGATATTCTAATTCCACCTCGAACCCAAGCAAGTCTCTATCAATTTTCAAGTAAAGAAATCACGGGATATGGCTCCACCTTGTCCTCTTAGCCCGTTTTTACAAGTTCTTATCGTCCTATACATCGGCGTCTTTGTATATTTACGTACAAACTTGAGAAAGCTTCCTCATTCAAAAAGAAAAAGAAAATATGCTTCTGGATATGGCTCTAAGCTCCAGGTCCTTTCATTTGTTCGAAAAAATGTAGCAGGCAGAAGACGAATGGTCGCAGGAACTAGGCCCTGGATCACAAACGGTTTGTTGAGCCAAATATTTCTATTTTTGGTACCTCTTTCTAAAAAAGAGAGTCGTCAGGTTCAGTCACAGGTGTACGGCCTAAATAATCCAAAGGAAGAGTTAGGTTAGCTTGTGAAGTAGATAAAGACAAACCACTGGAGACTGTATTGTGCGCATCGCTATCCCTGTAAAACTTTCTCTAAAGTCACTATTCACCTTTCCTCAAGCCTTATGTTCCCCGCAAGACCTAGACAACCTACCTCATCTAAGCCGCCAACAACGCCTGTACCCCATCGCATTCGGAGTTGTACAACGAGTTTCATTTCTTTCCAACTCACACTCAGAGTTCTGATTCCTTTTTAATATTCTAAGCCACGTCTGCTTAAGGCGACCCACTCTTCTAACTGATTAGGTAAGGGGATTCTAGTGCAATGCCTACATGGCAAAGGAACCATCTTCGCGCCGTGAAACCTATCCATTGCTACATCCGTCTTTGTATGGACGTCTGTAGAATCTTGGTACTTTTTCTGGTCCTTGTAGATCCAGTTCGACCAAAATATCTTTACGAGCGACAATGCTAGTCACCTTCCTAGTACTACACCTGTGTAGCAGCTTACTGTGTTGAAAATCTCTCTTAAATCGTTGGTAGAATTCTGGATGAAACTTAATTTTAGATCCTTCCTGTTAACAGCAATCTCTTCGTAGAATTTTGTTGTATTTCTTAACTCATATTCCCTATCCATATACAAGTACAATGCGTCGGACAACTCAACAAACTCCAGTGCCAAACGCATATTGCCTGTCTATACCGGATTACTCCTCAGGACCGCATTTAGAGTTAAGCTTTACCCTATATTGATCACGGCATTATTTGTTGTAAGGATTAATGTCAATGGTCCAATTAGACTGCCTTAAGGGATCCCCAAGGTTGTTTTATTATGGTTCGTTACTAAAAATCTCCAAAATGGCTTCATATTAACGGTCTACTGGTAGAACTTGATCCACAAATAAACCTTGGTTTGAACGCAAACGCCCTTTAGCTTAAATAGAGCAATTTGATGGGGAATTTTGTCGGAAACTTTACTAAAACTTGTGGCAGTGACATCGTCCTCGTTTCCATCCTCCAAAGCGTTCAGCGCACTAGACAAAATTGCGAATTATTTAAGGACTTCGAGGATGCATTCGAGAGTTTGAGAGGAGATGGATAGCCGTCAGATTTTCGTTTAACGTGAAAGAATTTATCGAAGCTTGGTTAGGTAGCTATTGAATTTAGCGAAATCTGTGAATGATTGTACTCTGAAAATGGGTTTAAGCTGGATAAAGTGGTCCAACGTCGAAAGTAGATGATTGCTCTCAGTAGCAGTAGAGATGTCTATTCACGTTGTTGTTACTGGGTATAGGTCAGAGCCATAGAATCAGTTAAATAGTAAGACTACCTTCTCGAAGACGACGATAAGGACTTACTTGGACTTATCATCGAATTGAGACCAGCAAAATAATCACGTCGTCGTTATAGCACATTTTCGAGTGCTTGTTTGATGGTGCTGCACATGATATTGATGGAAGATCACACAGACAAGTCTCTCTCCTTATATTTTTTTACTACTAACTTTCTTTAAGGATACACTAACATACTATGTGCGCGCTAAAATGCACGCATTTCCTATTAATGTGAAGTTCAAGCAGCCTCCCCAACGTATTGATTGCTTATAAGACGGGAGAGCATTCGTGAAGCTCTGGCAATGCGGCTTCATAATGACGCCTATTGTGCCTTCCCTGGTAGGGTCCTAAAGCAATCTTTTTACTCTGGAGGCCGTCAGAAAGACAAAAATCTTCTCTGGTTGTATGTCAGCAAGGTTGGTTCTTACTGAGACGAAAGAGAACCGGACACTCCATGAGAATATGAAGAGAGAATTTGTCACTCTCAAGGCATAGTCTACATAAAGGTTCCGGAGAAAGGTGTACTCGGTGAAGGCATTTATTTATTATTATTTATTTATTTATTCATTTATTATGATGATTCCAGTCAGGATTCTTATATTATTTCTGCCTAGGTCGATCAGGAAGTTGGATTTCCTGGGAGAGAGGTGAATTAAGCCAGGCTTTATTGGATTCGCGTAGGGAGAGACTATTGGCGTAGTCTTTGAAATGACTTCTGCTGACGCCGACAATAGAGAAGTTTTTATGAAAGACGTGTTAACATGTCAGGCTCCATAGCGTCGAGCAGAGAAAGAAGACCTCCACGGTAGGAATAGGCTTCGATATTGTTCGAATGGAAGAGTCGATGAATGGTCAGTCGTGCTTCCATTTGAATGTATGTTTGGATGGGCGTTAGACCCAGGATGATGTAATTCAAAGCCAAAAAAACTTTCTTTTCACCACTGAGAAACTCGTTACATAATTTATTTATGTCCTTAAATGTCAATTAAGATCATCTTATAAACATTTTCCTGAATGCCAAAAAAATTAGTGCTATTTAGGAATTGATTAAAGAATTTCATTAAGTCACAAAATAAACACCACAAATGTGACAATTTTAGATCAACATTGACAGCTGAATATACCTATAGTTCTGCTCTAAAACTAAAAGTTTTTTCGAGCTTGTTATTTGAAACGATTATCGGTATAAATTGGAGCAGAACATTTTTATTTTTACTATAAGGGTACTGACGCAATTTTGACCCAAATGTGTCAGTTGTTAAACGATAATCTTATAACATCAAGTCTGGAATTTAGCATCTCATGAAAATTTTCCCATAAAAAAATCATAACACCCAAACAATGTCGCTAAATAAATTTAATTTATCCTGTCATTGAGGTTAATTTTTTAATAACAAAACATCAACAAATTTTTTCACATTTTAATGTAAAATCAAAAGTGTGCAAATTAGAGAACGATGGTCTTAAACAAATAAACAATAAACAAATTCTTTTTTCTTTGTTTTTCATTAAATATCGCTAATTATCGTTATTAGAAAAGATTCCATTTTTAACAACTAACGCGCACTTTTACAAACATCACTGCTACCTTCATCTCCTGCATATGTACGCGATAAAACGCTAATTGTGGTGTTAACACAATCATTCAACAAAATCCGATTGGTGATAATGTAAACAATAAACATAGAACCATCATTTTCAGACAAAAAAAGAAACGAATTTAAGTTTTTTTATTATTTAATAGTCACCCCACTTGAAAAGTGAAAAATACAACATTTTACCAACCTATGAAGTATGAACGTTTAACAAGTTTATTATCGTCAATGAATTATTACCAATTGTCAAATATCAGACTATTATAGTCAAGTACCTACTCCCATTATATTTTTTTTTACACTCGTGCTAAATGATGTCATTGACTGCGTTCAGCCACATGACAAGTCATTTTCAAAAATTTTTTTGCGCGATTAGATAAATCAATATTAGTTCCTGATATTTGTGTACAGAGTGTATAGAGATTGCGAAAATATAAGGAAAACGCTTAGCTAACTGATTATGTTGAAGGTTTGAAATTACATGTGGGGGTGTACGTACTGTCTTTTGACATTTGACAGTTGGGTTACGTATGGAAAAATTTTGATGTTTCTGTCATTAGGATTCAGCATAAAATGCTAACTAGATTTTGACGTAACGTGTTATTAATGTCAATATTTTTGGCAATGTATTGATGGCTTTATAAATAAGAAAAAAATAAGTTTTATGTTCTATACTGGGGAGGAGAATGTGTGATTTGTGATGATTGATTGAATTACGTAATTGATTCATTTTAGGGTGACAGTAACGGATCAATTTTTTTGATTTGTCAGCAATTGATTTTAATAATTTGTTTGTTGAAATTTAATTTGGAAGCAGTATTTTGGGTAGATTTTGTCATAGCAGTTTTAAGAAGCAATACGAGGTGAATATCATAAAAGAAATAATAAAACCGTTTCGTATGCGATAACATGTCATTCGTCACCTTTCGATAACACACAGAAATCATAAAACCATAAACGATGATTGCTTAAATTGACGGATATTCAGGTCGCGTGACCTTCGATAAATTTTTGAGAACTCAGATTTTGGGGGAAGTATTTTTTAATGGAATAATTAAAGCTTCTTTTATTTGTATTCAACACATCAGACGACTAAGTAGGTTCAAAGCCTTTATTAAATCACAACGAAGCAATTTTTACTTTAAGTGAATAAAATTATTCCTTTACATACGGTTTACCTCAGGAAAGTCCCATGGGTCCTCTTTTCTTTATAATTGCAATGAACGACGGGGTTACAATATTCGGTGGGCTAAAGAATTTATATAAACTCTTACAATGTCCTCAGCTAAAGCCTGCATCTGACGTTCCTAATGTACTCAGAATTTACTGATTGCAACGAACGCGTGCATCGCAATTTTGACCCCCTTGTACTACGTCAGATGTACAAGATTGCTCTTGGGAATATCACTGAGAGCCCAATGTAGCCAAAGTGCGAATTTCTTAGCTAGAGGGTTAGAGGTAACGAGTCGCTAAGCATTTCGAAAGATGATCGTTCTAGTTACAGGTCAGCATTCAATGCCAGACACGATGCACCCTCTAACCTATCCTAAGCTATGTTTATGGTAAGTTGGTGGAAGTGGTGGCCTCAAGTCTTATATCCCACTGAAACTGTAGCTCGCCGCTTTGTAGCTACAATCTTTGTGAACTCTTCGCTTTAGTTTGTGATGATTTAGGAAGAGTACTAGATCAACAGTTCCGTACTTTTTATGTCCATATGCCCTTCAGAAGTCTATTTCCTAGACATCGAAGTTTATTATGATACTACTCTAGGCAATGGTCTTAATGTCTGCCTAAGTGTCAGAACAAATTGTTATGTTGCATTTGGGTAATAGATCCATACAGCTGCGACAGAATTCGTTTCATGGAACTCCAAGCCTCTGGACGTGCCTACCTAATCCACAATGACCCGTCTGACCAAGGTATCTATGCGTGGTCTGCTTATGAGCCGTAGCCGACTCTCTTTCTTGCGTTTACTTAGTTGTGGACGCATCTGCCTAGCATGGTTGCACGTATCAAAATTTCGCCATCTTACATTTGCCTGATGCAGAGCTGACGTAGAGATATTGTATTTTGCCATTTGGGTGGGTAAGTGAAACCCTTCTTCCACTGTCGGGAGCTCTTGTTTATTTACACTTTTGGCTAATTTACTTGATTCGCAATTACCTACGAGATCTGAGTGTCCAGGAACAGACTAGTATTACAATTATTCGATGTCTTTTTCAGAGATTGTTCTACTAATTTTGATCTTATTTTTGATCTGTCAGTGTAAATGACGGTGTCCGCAATCGATACCAATCTCATCGACAACCAATCAGCGGCTTCACGAATATACAAAACCTCTACTTGGAATACACTGCAATTGTCTGAAAGACATGCTTACTCTAAGAGATACTGTAAACAGTTCAGCTCCTACGCCTTCCTCTGTCTTAGACCCATCAGTGTAGATTTTAGACTGTGTCCCTTGGTCGCAGCGCCGACTCACAGTTTCCTGTTTAGTATAAGACCCAAGTATTTGGCATGTTCGAAGAAATTAAGGTGAATTCCCCTCATTTTAGGTGTTCTTATCTCAGGAATTCTGTTTCTTTTAGTAAAAAAGAACGAGCTCAGTCTTCTTCGGATTGGCACTAAATCTGCAGCTATCTGTCCACTTCACCAGCCAGAGCTGATTCCATAAGATCACGTAGCGTTTGCTGGGTGTTTTCTACTGACAACCATAGCAATGTCGTCTGCATAAGCTATAACTTTGTTTCTTTCCTGTTCTAAGGTGAGGAGAACTCGTTCACGGTAAAGCGCCACAGTTGTGGTGATAGTACCCCTCCTTGTGGTGTGCCGTATCGAACTGATCGTCGAAAATTGCATTGGCCAAGTTCTGAATTGATCACCCTGTTGACTAGCATCTGCTTTGTCCAGTGACTTATGTAACCCCGCGTTGATCTCCAATTTCCTGACAGTATTCACTATGGCCTCTGGTTTTATGTTGTTGAAGATCCCATCTATGGCAAGGAAGGCTACTATCGTAGATTCTCTTTTGGCCAGCGATCTTTCAATTGGGTCAACAAGAGAACTTAAGGCGGTTTCTTATTTACGTTAAGCATAAGCATGCTGTAATCTTGAAAGCATTCCTAAGTTCATGTAAATATCCACCAGCCTTTCCAAAGGTTAATGGGTCTGAAGTCTTTCGGTGTAGTGTGCGCGGCTTCATTGCTTTCAAAAGATCTATCAGTTTCCGATCCCTGCCTAAAAATCTGTTCCACATCCATGAGTGAAATGCTCAATAGCCTCCTAGCCACAGAGGGGGAGAAATAAAATTGTTGCGTATACGTCAAAGTGTTTTCCTGTTTGCTTCAAAAAAGTTCGTTGGATCATCACATATCATTCACACTTTCAAGGTTTTTTTGATAAAATAAACTCAAAAAAAAAGTACGAAATCATCAATTTTCCCTCAACAGATAGCAAGCAGAGCCTCCGGTAATAAAAACTTCAAACGACCCGCCATAAAATTTAGCCCCGAAAAACGAGCCGGCATAAAAACATTATAAACCCATAAACAATGAGGATTTCTTTTACTATCTCTGATGACTGAGTAGAAAAATTAATCCTCCGAAGAGCTGTGATAAGTTCGTCATTACACCCCCTTAAGCCCTGTCATCATATTCATATCAACAAATGAACAATTACGCAGAAGGGGTATATGCACCTATGTGGATGCCTGTCCTTGACCTCATTTCCGCATAAAAATTAATTTCACTAATCTACACGACAACAAATTTATTATTTCATTCAGAATTGAACACTGAGCACTTAAGAAGGATGTACGACTAAGTAAGACTCCACAATGGATCTCAATTAAGGCCTTCCATCCACCGGAGGCGAATAAATCAACAAAACTGCATTCGCATGATAATTCAGACATAAACAACAAATCACAACAAACTTTTACAACACACAACGTACTTACTGAAAGGAAACAAAAAGCCAACCGATTAGATATAATTATTATCAATTTGTTAGAATAGACAGCACAAGAGAAAAGTTTAAAAACTTGCCCCCGATATGGTTTCAAGTAATGAAAAAAAATGTGCACTAGCTACTGTGTATCTATGTATCTTAAATGCATGATTCCCCTTGAAATGCGGTTGCAAAAACGAAATAATACTAAAACGCTACTACGTCATCAATTCTTATGACTACAGGCAGGCAGAACAAACAAAACAATGAACACTAACCAAACACAAACAAATAAAAAAAAATAATTTTATTAACTAATTTTATTGAGAATCTATAAATGGACTGAAGTAGCTGATAGATTGCCTCCTCCTGGTGTGTGCCGCCAGTTGTCGGTCTCATAAATGAGAAGTGGAATACAATACCGGCAGTGCAGCCGACGACAGTCGGACAAACAATAACAGACGGTGGCCTTAAAGTGGGGTTGACACACACAGTCAGTCAGTCACTTATTCAGTTCAACTTGAAAGCTTTCGCAGTTTGTTTGATGAAAATATGATGTAATGTGTGCCTGTGCATACACATGCATGCGTCTAGATGTGGACTACATCAAGGATGACAGTGCGTGTTGCACTTTTCATTTTAAAAGCACATAAATTGCAATTTAATTGCAGTTCCGGTTTGTATCTGTTCCAAAGTTACCAACGGCTGAGAGGGGGTGGTGGAAAATTACTCAGTGAATTGTGATAGATGATAATCCATCCGAAGTGTTGTCCACATACTCACACTTGATGGCTGCAATTTACGTCATTCAGATACAAAGCTAGATGAACCTGAAAACGACTGCCAGGCTATAGTTTCGTTTTTATTGTCGCTCACAACGGGAAACATGACTAATTAAAGAAACGTTGCGCGTGGCTTTTTGTCTGGTCTGTAATATTCCATAAAAAAAAAAAAGAAATAAATAAACGCGCTGTGATTCAAAAGTACTTTTGATTCAGCTTGACTGTGCGACGACACAGAGCCTTCCCTCGTCGAATGTTAATTTGAGTCATCGGGCGCACGAGTAGATGTCTGACATGGAATTCAAGTGAAAATTATGAAATATTCTAGGAGTTAGCCGGTGTTCTCATGATGTCTTTAGAAGGCACCGACGGCTATTTAAGGCAGAAAATGGAAACGCTCATAACTGATGCACGAAAGCGTTTACTAGAATATGTCCACGTCTGTAGCCCATATGCATTCAATAAAACCACCTTACTAGCATCACTAACAGCCTCAATTTGTGACCGGAAACGTTAGCATGCCTGAATTAAATAGTCCTTGTTGATGAAGGCCATCACTTGGATAGTGGTATCCTTTAGAGTTTGTGAGAATCTTTGTTCCTTTTGGAGCCCATACAAAATAATCCAACGAATTAAAGTGTGGTTAGGTGATCATAAGTTTTATGCGATCATAGAAATTGATCGCCATCCATTCCTGGGTCGTCGCGAGTTTGTGTGCTGGAGCAGAATCCTGCTGTAAGATGAGTCTTGCCCTACTCTGGTCTAAGGACCATAAAACTGACAGCAAACTTGGTGCATTTTACGTATATTTCTTCCTCCATTCACACTGTCTATCTACGGCTCAGCAACTGTCACTAACATGACCTCAGCAGCTGTCACTAACATGACCATCAGCCCAAGGAGCATCACGCTGACAGAAAGCTTGGTCTATATTACACGAGGGACATCTGAAGGCTTTACAGTGAGTCACCTATACTTTTTTCTCCATTCACACTGTCTATCTACGGCTCAGCAGCTGCCACTAACATGACGTTTAATGCTCATTAGTCGAAAAAACATCACACTGACAGAAAACTTGGCGTATATTACATTGAAACATCTGAAGGCTCTGCATACAGCCACCTATACTTCCTTTTGCAGTGCTTATTGATCTTCTGCTTCCTATCGAATTTTTTTCATCAGAAAAAAACCAAAGAAAGGGTGGATTTTCCGGATGCTTCCACTTGTTGTGGAGGCACCTGCTTTTTCGTTTCCTTCAACAGAGACTGTCCACTTTTCATGGCATAAGACGTATATCAGAGGGTTTCATGAAACACACCGCGAATTCGTTGAAGTTTTTCTTGTAATAAACCTCATCAACGTTCCGGGGTTGTGGTGAATACAGTGTTGCACTTGTTGAACATGTCCCGGGCTTTTCTGCCTGTGCGATCATGTTCAATACTAAACATCGCCCCCACAATCTTCTAACTTGACAAGAAGCTTGTGAATGAATTCAAAAATCGTCATATTTTGTACGTATGGCAACAATTACGACGTGTCTTTTAATTTTTTGGGTTAGGTATTACCTAACATTGTATCCGCTGTGATTGCTGTTCCACTGGCGCGTTAACCAGTTCTATAAGTGCTCTCTTTGGTTAATCCCTAACGTTCTGAAAAATTTGCTAAAAAAATCTATTTTACTTTGCTTATTGCTTAGCTTCACTATAACATAGAAATTTGATTTATAGCTTAAAATGAATGGTTAAACCTTAACTATTAAATAAAATCATATTAAGATCGCAAACATTTTTTTAAGAGTTTTGATCGTGTAGATATTAAATAATTAATAAATCCTTCCTGAGAAACTCATGAGTCTGACGCTGGATCTTACCAATATTTATTGCAACATCATTTATCTTCCTACCATCGACATGAATTTTAATTATCCTTCCTGAAGAAATGAACCTTAATCCCACACTGCTTTATAGTGATACCTTAGGCCTAGAAAACGCTGCAGCTATTCTTAAGTCTAAAGAGGCCCACATTAGACGTCAGCTCCCGTCAGTATATATAGAGGAGTTCGAATAGAGGATATCCGAATGGACTTTGAGAACAGGATGACATAGTCTGTTTGCGATTGGAAATTCAGTATATTCTATCGAGTAGGGGTTTGATGTATGACCAAAGAAACTCGTTGTCCAGAGATTGGTTTCCCTGGGTCTTATGTCATTTATGCTACCTATCTTTCGCAATATACTAGTATGTCTAGATTTATATCAATTCTGAAACACCATTCAACTTGAATGGTGATCTCACTGATTCCATCCACCCCTAAGCAACCTGCGCGTTAAATCTTTGTAACGTTCTTCTCGAACGTTGTGCTCCAGACAATCGAACTGTAGAATAAAATGGGTCCTACCGACACAATGAAGAGCCAGTAAACCACAATAAATAGCTTCTATCGTCGCCTATTTCACTGCAGTTGTGTGGGAATAGTTCCATTGACATCTGCTGTAAGTGTTGTGTGATTTGACAGTGTACGCAGTCGTGCAGCGTCTAACCCAATAGCTTTTGTCAAATCCTCTGGCAGAGTTTTAGGCTCAGAAAAACGCACCATGTCTTGTACGTACCTGTCCGAAATGCCACAAATAAATTGCATTGTGGCTATTTTATCTTGGGCTTCACGTGGACACTCTTTAAAAACTGTGCGGACTAGGCGTTCTACGTCCGTAGCAATAGCGACCAACTCCTCCTTCGGGCGCTGTACTCTCGATGTATTTGAGTGTGAGATATGTACCTGCTTTATCTGACCCAAACATCAACTTGGCTTTGACTAATGAGTAATATTGTTCCCGATCCGTTGCACTAAGGTTGGAAATTACTGCTACAGCTTCTGTAGTCCTCCCAGCTCGTTGTCGTTCCATAGCATTGTTGAGGCTTTAGCTTAATTAAACTTTCAGCTGGCGATAATTGACAACCTACATGGATGGGGCTAAGGTGACCCACTTCACCTTCTTCTGAACTCGGTAACGCTGAACAACCACAACCTACTTGCTGAACCTAGAGTTTGTTGGATTCCATCATGCTGTACACTCGGAGGTGTGAAACTCTCCATGAGTCTCGCAGCAAATGTCGTAGCCCCCATTGTCCGTAGTTCTTCCGTAGTGCGTTTTTGCACATTACGTAACGATTCTAGTTCTTTGGACTGTTTAGTCTCGTTCATTACTGTAATCGTACGAAGCATGGAGTCTAGTTTCTCCTTAAATTCTTCCTTTGTATTGCTGCTTTTTAACTCCAAATCCTTCTGACACCAATGTTGCAAATATATGTACAGGGGTTTAATTTAATTTAAGCAGTACAATTCAAAAAGGAAACTGGCAGAAAAAACCACGATGATTGTCGCGTCTGACAGTTGTCTCTCCTTAACGAATGATCTTTCTGAGTTGTCAAGTTGGAAATCGATGAGTTGGTAGGTTGATGAGTCGTTAAGTTGTTGATGGGTGAATTAATAGTGCGACACGTAACAATATGTATATAACTGGATGGCGGCTTAATCATGAGGAATATGAATCACAACATGAGTGAATCTGCTACATCAGGAGGCTCTTTGTAATCAAGATTATACCGGCCCCTGAGGACATTAGAAACGCCTCGACTGAAGACATCCTCAACTTCATTAGATCTCCCAGTCGTAACAAGCTTCCGGCGCAATAGATCTTGTACGCCGCAATGCATCATGCGTCACCAGCAAATGTAGAACTTCTGGTATCTGACTTTGGTATGCTTTCATACTCCATACAACCTAAACACTTAATTTTTTTTTTTTACATTTCACTGCCAGAATAAAGTGTTTTCATTGACCGACCCACCCCTTTTTTTAATGACGGCCATGAAGCTTTGCATTATAATTTCTAATAGCGTCTATAAAAATCAAAAAGCTTCCATAAACAATGAGAATCATGTTAAATATTTGCCACCAGCGCTCCATAATGATATCAAATATCTACCCTATCAGCTGATTCTCGACTATACACACTTACGATCCCCTAACCAAACATTTACCATTCTCTTGTCAATAGATAAGAGAACTAAGCCCTACTCAGATACTTTTGTATCTTCTATAGTTAAACATCGCAGAACATGAAATGTTGCTTTCAACTATGATTGCCGTTAAGCGTTCCTACACACCTATGACTGTATATCGTTTAATCAATTAACAATCAGCTTGAATTACGAAATATTTAGGTACACACACTCGAGAAGTGTTGAATTGACAAACAGTTTTGTTCAAAAAAAAAAGACACTCGTTGAATGAACAGAAAATTTGAAATGCTTTCGTGTAATAATTGCTGGCCGAGTAAATTGATTTGTAAAAAAGTTTTTTATTTCTATTCTTTTTTTCCCAACGTGTTTTGCAGTTCTTTATGGCGTGCCTAATCAATCATTTGATTAACTTGAATTTTTTATCTGAAAGCTGACCAGTGGTGATAATTTCATTTGCTAGTCGTATTTCTTCGTCTGACTTTTTTCTGTCTAAGCGGACAGATATTGAAGTGTCGAACATAGTGTCGTTGTCGTGCGTTGTATGGAATTGGAGAGGTTGAAGCTTTTTTTTTTATTGTTGTTCACAATCACAACAAAGTCGAAAACATTTTTATTATTATATTTTTTATTTATTTAAAGTCGGGTGTCCGAGATAATTGATTTGACGTAGTACGACATTTGAGGTAATATAAATTTTTGTACTCAAGTAATAGCAAACAGTATAGATACATAGATAGATAGATAATGATTCATGCTTAGATGGAATTTTAATTTAATTATTATTATTCGGCTTTCTAGGGGAACAGGATTAGAATTCAAATGTGTTACTAATTTAGTTTGTGTCGCGACTAGTGACATAATTCGGTGAGGACATCGAAAGAATTATAATGCGCATTGATGTTCACCATCATTACCATTTCTTAAAACTAATTTTATTTAAATACGAGTAGAATGTTGTTAGAATTATTCGTATGTTGGTGTGACAAAATGATTATGTAGATAATGGCGCTGGATGTGCTCCATATTGGATGCGTTCAGAGGCATGTTTTCGCTTTTAAAGGAATAACGTGACGTAACGCAATTAAAATGTTCATTTACCGAAGCTGTTTGATAAGTCAGTGATTTTTAAGTGAACGATTATTTTTTAACAAAAATTAATTTCGAAATAGCCTTCAAAAGTTGAGTTGAGTTCATTTAATTCTGACAGCATTAATGAACGCAACTTCTACAGCACTGATTTCGCAGTTGTCCTCGCAGGTGTGCATCACAACAAAACATTCTGCAAGTTCGCGAAACAATGGCAGTAATTTGATGTTTATGAACGCAAGTGATACCGAAACAGCTGCAGTGGTAATGTCATCTTTTTTATATTTATGGACACAAAGTCTGTATAGCTGCGGTATTGTTATAGTTACAAACTCACAAGAGCATTCCACACTCTTCTGTCCCACGCAAATTGCTTCCAATTCTCTTAAACAAGCTGCTTAGCATGAGCGATAGCTAGGTCTGTAAAATGGAAATATTTCGAGATTTTTAGAGAAGGCGTTTTTAACCCTTAAAAGTCATGTCGACTGTGCCAGATTCTATGTAGTTTTTCTGAGACGACACATTTATGTCATTGGGATAGCACAATAGATCTATAAAGGTCGCAGTGCGCGCACACCCCTATAATCTATTTTATTGCGTCCCTCTGAACATTAAATTTCGTAAAGCTCTCTTATAGTATCACATCACGAATAGATCGCATTGCAACAAGCAATAAGGTTGACCAAGGTTCTCTTTGTAGTGTAGTGAGTGAAGGACAGGCAAACGTAACTGCCGTCCTTAACAAAATTACAGACGCATAGGTGAAGGTTTTAATCGCGTCAGTTTTTAAAACTCTAGCTCTTGCATCAAACTTAACTTTGTGACCCCATTTATTCTAAGCTAGAAACCTTTGGAACAACACCTTAGGTTTTGACCAAACCCCGCTTTCTGACAGAATTTAACGTGGAATCAGACGTATGTAGCATCATCAATTCACGACATGTGTCGAAAAATACGCTCTGAGAGCTCCTTTTATGCAGCCTGTTCTCGATAAATAAATTGACGAAGAACTGTCTGACCTAGCACTCTTGTCTTCTCATCGGTTATGGTGTCGATCCTACCGAGTATCTTTCCGTTCTATACGTTCTAAACTTTTCAGCAAGACGCATGAAACTTCTAAATCTGTACAATTTTCTTAACCTGGCTTAGGAAAGGAAACTATTTTGATATTGCTTCAAAGGCAACGAATCTCAATGAGAATATAGTGGGTATAGTTGTCTCCTTGTCTACTCATAGATTTTGTATTCAAAAGTTTTATGAAAATGTATCTGTCATCAAATCTAGTCTTAGATGTAAGCCAGAGCCTTTTAGTTTTAAATCTGATAGAACGGGACGAAATTTCTCCACTATGTAAGCTTGTTGTCTTGTTTTGTTTTGTTTTGGTCAGAAGTCATCCATGTACTCGTAGATCATGCTCTGAATTCCGTGAAAATGTTTAAATGACTCTTGGGAGGTCGCTTACTAAACACCTTGCCTTCTAGGGATTTCTTATCTACCTGTGGAATCAAATAAATGGTTCCTTTCTGGCTCCATTACGAATTCGATTGTCAGTCTTAAGGGTTTGGAAACCAATTCTTTTTCCTTTTAAAACCTCTCATCGAGATATCAAATAATGCCGCCTTCGCTGGTCATAACTGGTAGAAGTTCTGGTCAAGGGTGCATGGTCAGGTTTTAAGAATCTTATCTCTGAATCTTGTCTACAATCCCGGTCTTGGGAGAGCATTATTTCATTTTTTGCACTATTTTAAGTGTTTAACTTGTTGACGCCTTAAACGCAGTCTGATTTAGACTACAGACTACCGATTGAGACTAAATACTTTGACCCCTCCACCTATTGGTTAAACAGGCAACCACGACCAAATTTGTGTGAAGTAGTTTACCAGCGATGGCATTAGATCTCATATCAAAATTTAAGGCTTCGGACGCCTTTTTATTTCAAGACACTTCTTTAAAATAATTGCGGTATAAAGTTTGACGAAATCTACTCGAGATTCTCAACTGTCTCTCATGCTCAATGATAGTGAGACTATCTATGAGGATAGTAGGTATAGTAGGCATTCTTCCAAAAGGACCTGTCAATTTCGAGGCACAGTTTACAGATTGTAATCGCTGAGAGGCCCATACGGTGTGTGTATTTCCTTTTTTTTTTACTACGATCAAGGAACAGGTTACATGTGTTCGTACGAAATTCAAATTTTATGCTCGTACATGCGGTGCAATACTTTTGATTGTTCTAATGCCAAGCATGAATACATATATCACTTACGTAGATTTACATAAGTGTCATAAACGCCTGATAGACACTACTTAAACACGTGGTCGAAGACAGACTGTAGTTCCACAGTACCTAAAACAGAAAAGTTGTTCTAACTCCGTGTCAAAACTGAAAGACCACATCTTATAACCTCCCTGAGTTGAGTATAACTACCATCCTACTGCTTACCTTGTTAGACTCCACTGTGCAAAATGCATTTGCCAATCATATCCAAGAAAAAAAAAAAAAAACTACTAAAAATCGTCTCCAATAGATTAAATCAATTAAATCCACTTAAACCGTTGTCGCAGTTGATTGAAGACGATAATACCGCACAAAAAAAACACTCGTAATTCATTTAAAAAATTATAATAATTAAAGGCAACATTACTTAACTTTATGTTTGCACAGATGTCAAGTGCGTAGCGCGCTTGTTAACTCCCAATGACTTAACTCGTCACCTTTCTAAAAACAAAAATAAAGGCAACATCAAACCGTCCCCCAGTTAATTGTGCAAATTGCCATTTTAAATAATAACCGCGGTGTCTCTCTAACAAAATGAACGACAAAAACAAATAAAAAAGCGTCGCGCAGTAAACATATATGAGAAGCTTATTCCTTTTCGTAAACAGAAAAAAAAATGAGAAAATAGATTTATAACACCCGAGAGTAAGTATCTCGCCCACTTCACTTGCTGCTACTGTTTAACGATGATGATGTATCACCACAGCTGATATATATTTAGTATTTCCACGTTTTTTAATTTTTTTTTACTTGTAAATAACAAAATAGCGATAAAAATAAATGAAAACCTTGTGGTTACGCTTTTGCAGTTTTCACTTATCGTAGTCGTAGTCCTTAGAGTGGTTACTTTAACGCTTTTTAAATGCGCAGATACATGCATACAAAGATATCAAATGACAGCGGTGACTTTGATTAAGCCAGCTTTGACAACAATTAATATTAAATTAGGAAATGTCTGTTAACTTTCTGACAAATTAATATTTGCAAGGAAAAACATGGGGGGACTAACAAAATTCTGAAATTAGGTTGCATTTGTTCATTTATTCGGTCCTTAGTGTTCCTCTTTTAATATTTGGCGCTCGGCCCAGGGCCTAGCTTCTCGCGTCCATTCATGTTATGCGTTCTATATTTTTTCGCACAAGTGGAAGACGCCTATAGCTTAGAGCCATATCCGAAAGGTTTAATTTTAATTGAGAAGCTTTCTCATGACAATTATTGTCAGACATTCGGGAGAGATGGGACCGTGAAAAAAATGTTTGGTGTCGAACGTCGAGCCTCCCACTTAGTGATCCAACGCACTAACCACTTGAGCCACGGCGCCCACGTGCATTGCTATGATACTCTTTAAAAAATTTTCCGAAATATTCTGTTTTTTTGAAGGATTTCTGTTGAATTTATAAATATTTCCACTAACGTAGCACCGCATAAAAGTCAATTTATTGTGACTTAACATGCATGCAATGCAATTCTACACTGAGACTTGAATGATTTGTATTATTCTGCTTATCGTACCATTTGGACCTCTCTCGTGCGCCCTAAAAGTCGATTCAATCGAACATATGTAGCTCCGAAATCACAACATTTTGCAATCTCCGCACTGCAATTCGATTCCAAAATTAGGATATGATCTTCAGTGTTCTCTTTATTAAAGGATTCCTGTCGCCATTATAAATATTTCCACTGTCCCTTCTTCTTCTTCTTCTTCTTCTTCTTCTTCTTCTTCTTCTTCTTCTTCTTCTTCTTCTTCTTAACAGGCTCCCCACCCTTGGAGGGTCCCTGCCTGAGACACATCAGCCTTCTGGTCACATCGGTCTTCCTTGTTGACTCTAACCTGAGGGCTGAGATTCGAAGATATTCTTAGCTGGAGCATTATTGTCCATTCACTCAATGTGGTCGACGTGTTTTGGCTTTTTGGACTACATCCACAACTTGATGCAGCTCATAAAGTTCTCGAACGTATTCAAAATCTGCTCTGCTTTCCTGCACTCGGCACCATAGAGCAGAACTGGCAGGATAAGTGTTTTGTGGAGCATGCATTTTGTCTTCCGAGTTAGGAGTTTTGAATCCAGTTGTTTCGCCAAACCGAAGTAGCACCGGTTTGCTTGGGTTAGTCTTCGTCGGATCTCCACTAAACTCTCGTTCTTGGACGTGATGTTTTGTCCTATACGGTGGACATATGCAGTTTTGTTTTGTTTGTCACCACTGTAGAACTCCGGAATTTCGCCCAGAATTCTACTCTAAAATTATAAAAAAAATATTTGGCGTAAACAGCCCATACAGATCCTAGGGCCTGCTTTCTTCCTGTGTGGGTTATATTTTTCCCACGAGCTTCTTATGACAGTTCATATTTCTGAAATTTTTTTCAGACATTCGACAGAAGTTGAATTTGAGCGTCAAGCTTTCCGGTCAGTAGTACAACGCATTAAACACTGCTGATTCTACTCTAAGACTAAAATATGTCCTGCAATGCTCCCTTAACTAAAGAAGAAAGCCGCCTTTGTAAATATTTCCACCACTGTAACACTACATTCAGTCGTACTTAACTGCGATAAGGTATCTAAATGTGACCTTCATAGTTACTTGGCAATATCAAAGCATTTTCTTTTTTTTTTTATCCAATGTTTTTATCCACCTTTTTCAAACAAATAAATTGATTAAAGCAGTCCTATCTCTGAGAGTAATGACAAGCAATTTGTAACGCCACAATCTGTATCTTTACCACCAGAAAATACCCCGACTGATACCACAATTATTGTCCTACCCCAAATTTGGATAACCAAAAGAATTTTGGATTTTTCCCCCACAATTATAATAATAATAAAAAAAAGAAACAATTCCGATAAGATTAACACTTTTTTTTTAACGTTTAACTGCCTATTTCTGCAATAAACTGCAGAAGCACGTCAATTAATTCTGCTGAGCTACGCTAGCGCATTCTAGTATTTGCTAGCGTAAGCATCATTGAGTACATTTTGCAAACACAAAAAAGCTTCGAGAGAGAAAAAAAATACTCATACAAAGCTCTCCAATTTAATTCACAGTGATCTACTAAAGTAGACAACAAAAAAAGCTACCAAAATGTAACTGACAACAACAACAAAAAGTTTAACTCAATCTCTAGCCGGAAAAATTTAAATCAAAGTGCCAGATACTTTTATCTTTAAGTGTAAATAAACATTTAGTGCATTAATATTTATGATAAGTTATAGTGGATAGTGCGTAGAAAGTGAATCAAAATTTTTTTAAATCTAAAAATGTCGGCTGTGAAACGATGGATACGCGGAACTACAAACTCGAGTGCACCCGCTCAACCGCCCAAGGTGCAGCGAGGTCGAAGTCAATCGTTGGACGTTCAGGCGTTGCAGCGTAGCGGAGTCCGCACATTGTTGCAGAATGTAAATAAGTATTTTTTGTTATAAAAATGTATCCTTTTCCACGAATCTAGATGCATATTGTCGCTCCTAATTACCGTGAAAAAGACAGTGTTACAAGCTGTATGGTGTCTTCTGTCACCGCCACACGGGTTTGTTGTCATTCGTTCAGACATCAGCCATACCTCGCCACACTATGGCATGCCACGCGTGGGCGCCAAATAGCGCGGTGGCGGCGGCATAATGTTTGTGAACTTGAACTTTGGCGAGAGACGTGCGAGTTTTATCGAATTAAATAGGATTTTTTTCTATAATTTGTTTTTGTTATGACACCGCCAAAGCTTTCTGTTGATGGTTTATTAGATTTTTATATCACCGACATGACATTTGTCATAAAATTTAATGGAATTCAATTTTTTTTCCTTTTGTTTACAGCGAGCTGCACAGCATCAACAACAACTTGCCGTTCAAAGTGAGTAGAATTTTGTTTTGTTCTTAAAATGGGAGATGATTTACCAAAATAGCAAGTACCAAGAAAATGTGTTTATTTTTTTAATTTATTTATTTTTTCAGCTTAAATGAAAATTTTATTTTAAATAATGATTGTTCTCTTTCAGCTGAGTAGGTACGAACGTGCTTATGTGGAGATGTCATGTACTTTGGTCTTTTTTGTTTCAATTACTTTTCATGGTATCTCGGTGTTTTCTTTTCATTTCTTTCGAATAACACGTGGCAACTGTTTACGCTTTGATGGGTACGAAATGGTATTGAGACATTTGTTGGAGTGAATTGTATTTTTGGCAGCTATTTGGGGGTTTTAGGAAAAATAAATTTATTCGGTAGGCTTCGATAGAAAAAGCTGAGGGAAGTGGGGAAAGAGGCATATGATCCTCGAAAAGAAATGTTCTAATTTTATCATTCTGTCAGCAGCAATTACAACCTTTTCATTTGACTTAAATTTTCAGAATTTTATTTTACATTTCCTTAATCACTGATGATACAAATTAAAGTGTGCTCTTTCCGTTTCACAAGTTGCAAGGCTATAACTTAAGAACTACTGAACCGATTTTAATGTCATTTACTTTGTTGAGTTGGGAAATTCTCGTGGAACGTTTACTTATATTTTTAACTCTAGATGACGCTGCAGTCAATGGTGGACCAGACACTCTACCAACAGCCTGCTCCAGCAAGTTTGATCTTTAGCTAAGTACCTTCAGTTTCGCATACCTAGTTCGTTGGGGTCACTTCCTTTTGTTTACTTTCGATGACACTACAGTCTATGAAGGGCCAGGGATTCAACCATCAAGTATCTACACCCAGCTCGATCTGTAGCTGGCTTCCCCCAGTTTTGCACAGCAGGTTGGTTGAAGTTACTTACTTTTTTAATACACTACACTACAGTCTGTAGTGTACCTTGGTCTTAAACAATAAACCCTTTCAGTCAGCTCTGTCTCTAGCTCAGTTTCGCACACTACGTTGGTTGAGATGCAACTGTGTATTCCAAAGCCTTGTGCTGAGAGAGACTGAAAGTATTTGGACTGGCAAGTTAGTAATGTTCTAGCCTTCGTAGGCATTGGATTAGCACCTTTTTTACCAGATCGATGATTTCACTCAAAAGGTCATAGAGTTCGTCCTTGAATCTCCTCTTCTACATTCCATCAATACAAACAGTACCCTGCACCATGCAAAAAGTCTTGCGTTTGTTAATGCCCATGCTTCTGCGCCATATACATAGCAAGGCAGGTCTATTGAGGATCTTATATACATACATAGATTCTCCTTCGTTGTTCCTGAGAAGGCTTTACTTTTCAGTTGTCCCCTTGGGTAAAAGAAGCAGTGGTTGGCAAGAGTAATTCTTCGGTTGATCTTACAGCAGAATCGTTTTAAGAATGTACTGCGAAGTCCTTAGCTACTTCGAAACTAGAATTGTCTATGGCGACGTTTTGTGCGATTCGTTCAGGTATGTTGTGTATCGTTTCTTGTTGATAGCATATACTTTGTTTTACCCTCGTTCACCGTTAAATTCATTTCTATCGTTTCTGTTTCCATATTTGCAAACGCGTCTATGACCGCCTTGACAGTATTGCTACAGTCAGCAAGAAATTGCACACACTTCTGAGTTTCGTATAATCCTTTGAAGTACATACATATGATTTTGATCAAGTAACATGAAAGTGGTCATCTTTTCTAAATCCTTTCCCGACATTAAAAGCAACGAGCATGATTCATAGTCATCCTGCACTGATGGACGTGCTTATCAATGACGCCAAAACTAGACAAGGCTCTATATGGCTCACCTCTATAAATGCAGTCATACATACTTAAGTGGATCTAGAATCAATCAATAAAGAAATGATGACTATCAATTTAGACTCCTTGGGTTTCTTCAGGATCTGCCAAAGTACAAAAATATTGAGGACTTTCCCAGCCCGAAACCGCACTGTAGTATGGTAACTTTGTCCTCCATACTACTCTAATTTCCCCGCGATAAAGTCAATAATCCTGAGTCCATTTCTGAACGTCGTTTCGTGCCAACTATGTCTTTTAACGGTGCCACTAAATATGCCCTCGCAGTATGGTTATGTCCGCCTACTGCCAATGGTCTCTGTAAGTCCGTTGCTTGCACGTGGACAAGTTATTATCCTGTATGCATACATCTTCTGTCATATTTAAAAGATAGATGGCATTGATGCGATTTCGTTTATCGCCCCAGTCTGGTGTGAACCTGTTTTGTTTCCCCTATTCTAATGTATTACTGGCCACATCGCCCTTACTCCTATCGCAACTGCGATTAAGGCTATAAATGAAATATCCTCGTCGCATCGGTTTCAGGGATTTGCTATGAAATGTTATGTTTGTACCGAAGTTGTAAAAACGCTTTACAGAGGTCAAAGCTCTCGTAGTACTCTTTAATTATCCCTAAATTGCTATCGAAACATCTTCGCCTGAAGGTATTTCACCTAAAGAACACTTCACTTATGAAACACAAGTCAACCACCCAACCGCAATAGAAAATCTTTGGCTTATCAAAAAGGATCAATGTCAATTTTCATAAAGTAACCAAACCCAATTCGAAAACACCATTTGCTTCTGACTTGAATTGAGGTACTTAAAGAAAAAAAAAGGATTCCTAAAAATAAGCCTATAAACGAAATTCAAATCAAATACATATTCTACCCAAAAATAACCCCTTGTCTAAATTTATTTCGATATCACAGTCACGTGTACTGCTTGATATTCCTGGAATGGAAGCAACTGAAATTCTTGAAAACTTAGTTCGTCTTTTTCTTATCGTTTTTAAGTGAAATTCGTTATTTTTTCCGTGGAAAGGGAAAAAAATCCATAAACCCTACCTTGACATTTGTTCTTGGGTTATAACCAGCAAGGACAATGATAAATTACTCCCTAAAGCCTTGCGCGTGGGTGCGTTTAGATTACCGTCGGAAAATTTTCGCAATTTCCCAGACGATAATATGTATAGGATAAGTATGGTTTGAGGTGAGTGATGTCATATTTGCAGAATAAAAAAATAAATAAAAACTGATTTCATTCCCATTTGTTAAAATTAACAGGACACGGAAGTAGATTTTCATTCAATCAGATCATAATTTGAGTAATAAAACTGATTGCTGGTAATAATTTGCTTATATCGTCGAAAATAATGATGTCATGCCGCGAATTAAACTGAGAGTGGGGTTAATCGATATTTTGAGAATCAACAAGAGGGAACCTCAGTGAAGAACTCATTTCATCGCCTGTTTTTGAGTGTGGTCGCTTATTTTTATAGGTTTTAGATAAACAATCCATTAAAAATATTTTTTTTAACTTTTAAACGGTTTATCGACGAATATTTGTTTTTCTAATTTGTACTCATCTCGAACGACAAATGAGGAAATCGAAACAAACCCGTTTGCAGCTGTCTTATCTCATTAAATGTGGCGCCCGTCATCAGAAATCACAGAGCGACTAATCTATTTTTATATTCTCGATCGATTTATGTACGTACTCTTGTACTACTCACTGCTTCCAACAAACAAACATTGTAATCTCCTTCTGCTTCCTTTTTTTAAGCTTATTGCGCATTACCACAATTCTTATGGCAGCTGTGTCCTATTAAAAAGAAAAATACTAAAAAAAAAGAGGCAGGTAACTAAATCAAGGCCAACAAAGAATACCACAACAAAACAGGAAACAAGCGAATTCATTTCAAAAGAGAACCGAGGAAAAAAAGAAGTATGCAGCACTAAAAACTGGCCTTGACTTTGCCCCTAGGAAAGCATAAATAAAGAGGACAAAAATAACCTAAAAACATTGAAAAAAAACAGGGAATAATCCACAACCGGTGCGGGAATAAAGAACAGGTTTTCAAAAAAGGGAATAAAAAACTCCCAGAAACCAGAGATGAGGGAGAGTTATGTAATTACTTCAAAAAAAAAAATAACGCGCAGCACAGGGATGTTATTTATGTTTTTGTTTTATTTCAAGTAAATGATTGGATGTAATTCTTATCAATCATTTCGTCAGAGCGAAACTTTTTTTTTTTCGTTTATCTCTTGTCATTCGCACATGTGAGATACATACGTCAAAATGTATAAGAAATGCAGAAACAAATGTTTATCATTCACACATCAGACAATCTGTCAGCCCGTGAAACAGACGGGGGGGTTTGGTAAGATGATGATGGCTGGCAATCTGCTTACGCTTTTATTTACATTTATTAATTTTTTTTTATGTTTGTTGTTTATTTACTTCGCGTGACCGTGCATATATTTGGAAAAGTTTTGCATTAAAAAAAACTACATGTGGGCATTTATTTATTTATTTATTTTTTTGGTTATTTATGGAACTTCTTTGAATGAGTGTGTTTTGAACTCTTTGAGCAAAGACAGGTGACGTAATTTTGTTGACTGAAATTAGAAAGGGGTATAGGCGAACGAAGTGCAAATGTGTTATTGAAGAAGGCTATTCAGTAGCCTTGTAGATGTTTTTTTTTTTTCAGTATTGACAGTAAATATTTGCTTCTTTATAAACAAATTTTATTTCCATGCTTTATGGTGATTCATCGGAGCTATTGATGGAAACTGTCTGCGAATCGTACGTCGAGCAACTGGTAGAACTATCTCGTGCATAAAATTTAAGGCGTAGAACGAATCGTGCAACAGAATTATTTTTAAAAAAAGTTACAGCTCCCAGAAGACATTTTTTTTGTTGGGTTAGGAAGCGCTCCACTGTAGCAGTTAGACACAATTGCTACCAGCAAACAAGACCCAGTTTAATCCATTTAACCGGAATTTGTTCGACTTTCGGAAAAAACTAAGAAGACACTTAAGTAATGCTCAGGTTACAGTACCAGCACTCACCAGCGCTGAAGATCTGCCATTTGACCGGAGCAAAGGCGGGACAATAACAGAGGAGATGATCCGAAGTATTGTCACCCTCTCACAAGGGTGCGGTGGCGACTCTTAAGTTTAACACAGTAAGATGCTTAGACACACCCCACAGACTAGACCTTTAACTGATCTGCATACTATGATTCATGCTTTAAGAGTAATGAAGCCTTTCTTCTTACATCATAGCCCTGCACTTATTCACATAAAAAAGTGGAAACTAGGCAATTGGCATCAGTCTCCAACCCTGCTGACGTCCTCTCTAAAACATAAAAGTGTTGATGCTATAGAACCTTAACCAAGACAGTGCCGCAGCTTGCTAACGGCTACTGGCTCCCACTACTACTTTTAAGAAGCGAGTGGAAGCTCTTTGCCTATTCTCTTAACAGGGATTATATCATGGCAAACTTAAAACTTAGCGAAAACGATCTCTCAAGAGACTGAGGTAATAAAGAACTTCTCGTCGACAAACCTTATTTACTGGATTTAAGAAGACATCATCACAAAGCTGTAGAAAAACACTCCTGAAAATCCTTGTGCAACTACGAAGTGATTAAGATATCGTGAGGAGACAGACTGAAACCTAGCGCAGACAACCTCTATAAGGGCTGCTGATGAGGAACTTTACGATGACACATCTCATATCCTTTATCGACTAAGATTTAGATTCCTACGAAGATATTTCCTTCAAGATGTGGGAGAACACTTCGGAAAATTCTTGAAGAGGTACATACTTATACAGTTTTACAAGGGTGATTTAGAATTTTGTATCCCTATAATTCTGCCAATGACTGCATAAAAATAGCTCTGTAAAAACCTCAGTAAGACTTTAACAACAGAGTATCTCCTTTATGTCAAATCAATTAACCAATCTAACATATTCCGTCCAAGGGCACGCCTTGCTATAATCTTTCGTAATCCAAAATTCATTACCTTGCTAATGGAAGCAGCTCATTTATGCCACTGTAATGTATCGAAGGATACCTGCAGAAACCGAATTGCGTTGTTAGTTTTTTATAGAGTAGACATAAAGTGATGCTTCTGTTCTTTCCTCTCCCTCTTGCAAATATCCTTTATTTCGTTTTCATCCACTGCCGTACGCAAAATAAAGTGGAGAGCAACTGCATCGTCATTACAAATTTTCTCGAAGCATCGGTAGAACCCTCTGTTTCCTCTTCGAACCTTGTTCTGTTCAATTTTACACAAGGGAATGTGTAAATCCAAGTGCCCATCCCTGAACTCTCCTCGGACATACATACATACATACATATATGTATGTATGGATACAATTATAGGTATTCCGTCTATTCTCGCCGAATGCTTTCGATTTAATATTTTTATTTTTAAATTCCCGACTTCCGTACCAAGAGGCTTCTATTTCCACTCACCGGCCCCTTCCCAAGGATTCAAAACTTCGTCATAACAAAAACTGTGTTGCGCCCTAAACGTAAACAAAACCTCCACCTCTAGTCCGGATGCATTCCAAAAACACTTTTTGTGTTAATTTTTCCCTCTTTTTTTGTTTTTATCTTTTTGTTTTGGTTCCTCTTTTCCTTTGTCGCGTTGCCCGTTGCTTCTTCTTGTTTGGTTTTGTGGCAAAATTTTATGTTTATGACTACGTTGCACGCAAATGTGCATGCGCACATCTCTGTATGTATGTACCTTTTACTACTCTTTTGTGTCACGTTCTGGTCTCCTGCTGAGTTAAAAAAAGGGAAAGTTCCTGACACCGCGCACGTCCTCCCAATGTCCTGCAGGATACATCCAACTCGTGTACTCGTATGTGTTGGCTTGGATTTCATTCATTTTCCAAGGTCAAATGAGGGTTACGGGCAGAGAAGTACAGCCACCGTTTTTGTTTTTGGTTTTAAATGACGTAAACCCTTTTCGTCCAGAGATGTAATTTTTATTATTTTCATCCAGCTGTCATTCGTTTATTCGACTGATTAGTAACGAAGTTTTTTTTTCAATTTGACAATCGAAAAGGTCGGCGAATTAGTTTTGATGGAGTCAATGCCATCATTTAGGCCGTCGCCACCCACTCACTATACATAGTTGCTGCCCTTCTCTCTAACGCATTTTAAATGGAAGAGAATAAGACGGAGAAGTTTCTATCTTTTCTCTATTGCGTGCCTACGTGACGTCGGCCACATCGTTGGTTTGTGAAGTGTAAAATGCATTCACGTGCAGCTGATGCACGAAATGCAACTGGCGTTGGCATGGGCCCCAGTATAACCCTGTCAAGTGGAATTGTGTAGTAAATGCATTTTTCTTAACATCTCTGGCGGTGTTTTGCACTCATTCTGCCTTTTATCGGACTCTGCCTCGCTCTATGTAAAGCTTTTTCAATGAAATGAAAGCGAAATTGATTCGCTCTCGCTGTGGAAGTATAGCAGGAATGGGTGTGTACCGGTATACATACGTATACACACCACCCGGGGCTGAAAATTGCGGTGATTACGTATGGCTTGTGTGTGTAGAATGTTGAAGGCAGTATGATACAACGCAGTTGGAAGTGAGGAAGGTTGAAAAAATGTGTGCGTTGGGTGAGGTAATTAGAAAAGTATCAGTGATGCCACTTTGTCTGATAGTTTTAGTACGTAAAGTAAATTTGGGTGATTTCGGTGAACCTATTCTGCTGAAAAGCTGAAAATGTGTTGGCCCCCGATATCTAAATTTTCAGTCAATCTTCTCATTTCCCGTAAACAAACATTTTTGTCTGTCTCACTGTCTAATCATTTAACCGCTGAACGGATTTTACTAAAATTTGGTATCCATGTCCGGACATGCATGTTATGTAACGTGCTGCAATTATTTCTAAAAGAACAGCCAACAAGCGTCTTAAGTTTTTTTTGGTCCATATGATGGTTGCTTTCCAGTTTCATGCTAATGAATAAAACAGAATAATAAAGTTTTGCTACCACACTTGGAATTTAAAACCACTCGTGAGATCTATAACTAAGTTTGTTCTTCGTTCTTTCAATTTCATTTATATAGCGGTCATAAATCAAGAGAATTTGATAAATGCACATGAATGGATTCCTTAACTTCTTTTTCGTCATTCATTTTATTTAACAATGCCAATTAACACCTTAATGCAAAACCTAGTAAATGCTTACTGCAAATAAATAAAGAATGTGAAACGTATTACTTTATTGCTAATTCACGTTAAATAATTCTAAATCGGTTTTTAAAACTAGCTTATATCCAGTTGTGTCTGCTTTAATGCCCAGAAGTTAAATACACATCAGTCTTACAAGTACGAATTGATAGCGCCAGAAACATGATTTATTTTTTTATTTCATTTCAATTCGTATTTCTTTTTGTATTGTGGTGGTTGTGTCCTGTCTGTGGAATTCGGGTTTTATGCATCTAATGTGCGAAAGACAATGTAAAAAAATGAAACGAATAAAATACGAGTGTGGAAAAAGGGAGGCCGGAATACGTGCATACAAAAAGACGAAGAAATGTTTGAACATATCCTCTGTGTAGTTTCTGCATAAATTCTTAGAAAGGAAGCATATTTTCATATCTACTACCGAAGCAGCCATAATAATATCTACTATTATACGGAAGTGCTTCATTCTAAACAAAACCAATCTGCTGCGACGTCATTTGTGGGCGAATTGGTCTTTCAAACTTTAGTATAGTATTACATATGTAATATCTGTTTATATCCACTCTACTCTACTCTAAAATAAGCAGCATCTTTCACAAACAAATCCTTCACGGTCTATTTGGCGTTCTTTATCGATTCCTATATGCTGTGCTTCCATTCTGCCTTAAGAAACGAGATCTCCAATTAATGATCAGACTCATAGGAAATTCTTCCAGGATCCGATCTAGCGCTGGATTTGCATGTATCTGCAATTAGTACTTCTATTGATAAATGGGTTTCTCGTGAAAATATTTGCTAGTCGGTGGCATGGATAAAGACAGATCAAGTATATGCATGCGTCTGTATACTGATATCTGGAGAAAAAGGTCCGCGACCATTTTTTTTACCTCAGAAGAATTGATTGCAGACGACTTGCATACGTCCTTGCAACTTGTTGCGATGCTTGTGAGGGAGACGATGATACATCGGACCATTTTCTCTGTCATCATCTGGATTTTGCTCGCACCATGCAGCAGATCCTTGTGTCCGACGTGGTAAGTTCTGACCCCTTCTCGCCTATTTACGAAAATCGGAAACAGTCATTAAAGTGTCTGCATGGTTAGTAGAATGGACGAGTGTTCAAGTCCGGGTACACCAGTAGAGAGTAGGAACCTCCAATAAAAAAGGGCCCCTGGGATACTGCTATTACAAATTCCTTACAACTAACTATACTCCATATCCACACAGGTAATTGAGGTCATTTCTTGGGTACGACTAACTCCCAACGAAGTGGCAACACTCTTCCATTACATCGAACCTTGCATGAGTTGCCGTCAAACCAATTTGCCAATTGGATACAGCAAGTGTTTGCTTGTGTTACGTATTCCTATGCTAATTCTATTTTTCTAATTAAAACGCTATTATGCTCTGCCTTCAAAATGAACAAAAAGCCACACAATCTTCACCGCATTTACCCCCAATCGGTGTCTTGTTTTGCTATCTTAGCCTCTTTCTTACTCCCCCCCACCTACCGACAACTACTTGAATTTTTCTCATATCTTTCACACACCTTTCTTTAGATAAAAAAAAATATATCAAACAAAAGTAAAAAAAAAAAAATAATAATTTTCCATGCTCAAGTATACGTTAGGTACACTTATCACACGACATGGGGTCTCTCCTTTATCTTATGTTCTTAATTTTTTTTTTCTGTTTTTTATTCATTTCGGTTCACCAATACACATGGACAGTATACAGCTTCAACCAGCCAGACTGTCGTGTTCGGGTAGTAAGTTCCACGACGTTTTTTTCACTTCTTCAGTTCACTTTCATCCGCCGGTTCGAGTAGGTGATTTTGTATTGCAACTCTCAAATTTACACGTGTCGGCTTGCTTTCTTCCCATTTTTTTCAAAATAAATCTTTGAATTACCGAATGAAATGAAATGAATTTTCTTCTTCTTCTTCTTCTGAATGAAGTGATTTATTGAAATGAATCAAATGAATTCTATATTTATGTTTAGAATGAATTAGAAAATAATAAAAAATTCAAATTAAAACACCACTTAACACCTCGTTCTTTTTTTGCGGTGTTACACTTCCTAACAAAATTTGTATAATATAGAAACAAAAAAAAAATTAGAAATACAGGTTTTTCAAGTGCAAATTGTTGGCTTTTAGTCTTTCAAGTGTGTTGGTCTATAATAAAAAAAAAATTGTTGGTTACTTTGTGCTTAATTCACCACTTGGTATACCTATTGGTGTACCTATTACAATTTGTGAATTAAAAAAAAAATAAAAAAAAAAATATTTATAAACAATCTCAAGGATATACTGAGTAAATAAAGAAAAAAAAATCTGCGAAAAACGTGAGTATTTTTGTTAAATAAGACCGAAAAGTGTGTAGCTTACACTACGAGAGCTCTGATATCACATTTTCGTCGCTGTTTTGTTTTAATTTTTTTCACTCCCTCCCGGCATTTTTTTTTTTCCTTTCGTTCCTTCTGTTTCTTTCTGTCTCTTGTTTCCAAATATTTTTTATTTTTTTTTTTTACATTTCTTATTTTTTTTATTTTTTGGCTGCGAATTCCATTGAAGTAATGCGCAGTTCTTTGCAATTCAATCGCGTCTTGTCAACATTAATCTACATACATCTGTACACTAGTTTGGCGCGGCGTCAATGGATGTTTAGATACAAAATGATAGCAATGCCCACTCTGAGCTTTACATGGTCGTGTTGTTGTTGTTGTTACTCCTGTTACTATTCAAAGGATTGTTGCTGAACGAGGGAGTTTATGCAGTTATGTGTATGTTGCTGAGTATGAATTTGAAATATAAACATGGAAAGTCGCTTTAAAAATTTCGGGAGGCAAGCAAATGACGCAGTTTTTTTTGGCATTTGAAGTGTTTTTCTGTTCTATTCTGTTGTTTTTTTGTGTTATGTCAGGGGGGACCGGCTTATTTAGCACCAAGTTACGGTACTATTTTTATGTTAATATTTTTTTTTTTTTACTTGCGGTAGTTGAAATTATAGTAATTTGTGTGAGAGGGGGGGGGGGTTTTGTTTTGAATGCTTTTAGTTTTTTGACAGGCGTAGTAATAGTAAGCCGACTGACCTTCGGAGTAGTTATCTAAGGTACCGTGTTTACAAAACAACCGAATAAAATTTATAATTAGAACGGAGTGTTTGAAAAGGTCTTAGCTTAGCTTCACCTTGGACTGATAGGGATTGATTGTGAAGATTTTTTTGTTTTTGTTTGTTTTGAAATTTATCTGCAAACTGTCGGTAATCAGAAGTCAAAATGAATGTTTGATAAGCTGCCTATTTGCAATCTTAAAAGTATCAGACGCCGAGTTAATGATAGGGTTCCGAATGTTGGTTACCAGATTAGGCTTTCTTGCTCTAGTTATGCATACCGGCATTGACCAGTTAACACCAGAAAACCATATCAGCAACCATGATCGTTATCCAGGGTGGTTATGGTATGATAAAGAGGGAAGCGCACGACCAGAGGTGCATACACAGGGGCCACTTGGTCCATTATGATCAAAACCAACCTGTGCTCTTGATGAAACTGATCATGTTCCCGAGTGGTATTTGTGCCAGGTCTTCTAATTCCTCAGAGCCTATTTTCCAGGTGACGGAAGTGACGGATTTGGAGGTTGGGGCAGTCACAAAGCAAGTGCTCTTGTGTATAATGACAGCTTCTGCAGAAGTCAGGTGAGTTGATGCCCATTCTGACAGCCATTGGACCTATCGGGCAGTGTCCAGTTAATACTCCTGTCATTATGCTGATTTCTCTTTTGTTCATTGATAAAAGACTTAGTCGTTCTGTCGTTCATTATTGGCCATAAGCTGCGAGACATGACGCACTCACCTCTGAATGCGCAGGAGGTGTTGATTGTTTCTCTTTTGCTTTAAGGTCTATTCTGCTTTTGAGATCCCAATAGGGATGGCTATTGATGTCTGAATGCGGTTTTCATTTAATGCTGATCCCTTCCTTGCCAGATCATCTGCTGTTTCGTTACCATCTATATTACTATGTCCGGGGAACCAGCAGAGAGTGACTTCGTGGCGTTATCCTTTGCTTTGAGTGCTGCTTGACTATCCACGAAGATTGCAAACCTGGATGGATTTAGTTTCTTAGCGTGTATAGTCTGTGCTGCCTTCTCAATGAAAAAGACTTCGGGTTGGAAGATACTGCTGTCGTCCGGGATTTTGTATGAATCGTTTATATTTAGTAATTCACAAAAAAATCCTGCGCCGGTTGCTATGTCCATTTTAAACCTTCATGGAGGTTAGGGCCGAGGTTTCCCGTCAGATTAGTTTTTGGCAGTCAGTAATAATCGGTTCTGTCCTACATTGACAATAATCGTCGAGTTTTGCTGCAAAACCTTGTAATCAGTGAGTTGGGTCTGTCTGCAAGCTCTTTCAGGTCTTCGAAAACGGCTTCAACGAAGTCTGCTGATACTTGGGCAGTCAATGTGTGGTGTCCTCTGAAACTTCAAGATCGGTAGAGGAGGTGTTATTTTACTTATAAGCCCAAAGAAAATGCACGCTCTGGTTCGTATTGCACGCTGATGTCATCATATCGCCTTACTTCTTTCGAAATAAAGCCGGACAGGGCGTTACAAACTAGACTATTTCGAGAATTGGACCTATCAGTTGGCCTTAAAGATCGTGTTACTTAACGCCTTTGGATTAATTTCTTTGGCAATACATGAAGTCAATGGTTCATACTGATAATCCAACAACAAGCCGCATTGGAAGCCACCATAGGTCGAATCATTTATGAAATAAGGTCATAAATGACTCGGTATTGGGTTGACAAGGATGCAGTTTTTCATAGCCATTTGCACCACCTATTAATGTCATTAAATGTTCTTTCAATACTAAAGAAAAAACACCCTTTACTTAGATCCTATCGTTTGATGTGTTTTTGTATAACATAAACAGCATTTTTGTCCTTCTATACCTGATGCGAAACCCTATGTTCAACGAGATCAAGACTTAAGACTTTCGACCGAACAGGACGCATGCATATGTCACTGTGCAAGGTCGTGTAATTCTAAAATAAAATCTATTCATTGCAATTGAGCCAAATACTCATTCCCGTAAGGGTTGATAAGGGTCCGTTTTACTTAACGTAGTAGTCTGACGCACTAACCACTGAGCCGTGGCGCCCCGATTTCTACAATTCTCTTCTGTAAAAACTTCCTGTTGCCATTCCCGTCGCCAAATTTTGTTACTTTCTAGGAAATACCTGAAAAATGCACTTCTGTTAGGCTATTGTTCCGCTTTAATTCAATCACCGCTAAGCGCAACTTTGGAAACTGGGTTCCTGGAAATCCAAGCTCGATATTTTCAAATGGAGGTAAAAAATGTTGACAGCACTGATTTCAGAAACAGGACAATAATTGTTACACATAAATCACGAGTTGAGCTGTGCAACACAAATCATGTCTCCTTTGACACTTTTTTCGCCTTGTGCAGACAAATGTGACTTGTCACCGGTCACAGCGGGCTCCTTTAAACACTCATCCAAAATCAAATTATCTTTAATTAAAACATGACGCGAATTGCATTGCGGTGCAAAAGTCAACAAAATTGATATGTCATGACTCAAAGAAACGTTTACGAACTATTCGTTGCATCAAACAGGGTGGCCTTAAACATAACTCAGAAAATTAAAAACCGTCGCACATTTCAATCCAAAATTGATATTTAATGATGAATGTATATAATTTTGTGGTCGTTGAGCAGACCACAACATCGCCATGGTAAATGGAAACCATCTAAATATTTTTTCGAGGAAAACAGTGAGTAACGAATATTTATACCGGTATTGTATTTAGATTACTGACAATCAAAACAATTGTTTTGATGTTGTTTAGCAAAAAATTCGTATATTTTTAGCACGTAATATTATTGAAACGCGCACTATTGAAAAAGTCTCGAATATCCTTTGGCAACGCAATCTTACATCCCTGATTACTATGAATAGCGTGATAGAATCAAAAATTTATTACCGTCGTAAAGCTTTAAGGCACGAACGACAGAAAGTACATGTACATGTATCCGTTTTCCTTCGAATTTAGTGGGCTTAAAAATGTTTTCAATATTTTCAACTCGCTCAATACGCCATCTTTAACTTCACTTGGGCCAATCATATCACTCTAAAATATTTACTGGCGGGAATTGCAATTGGAAATGTTTTCTGGCATAAATTACCGCCATTTGCTTTGGTTAAGTTTTGAAATAACGATGACATAGTGAAATCTAAATAAAAAAAAAACGAATTTATTTTAAACTTAAAGATATTTTTAATCTTTTAAGCAAATTTAATTAACTGCTGAAATACTGGTATATCTCTAGTTTGATTTAACTCCCTCCTGTCACGTTAGCGGTGTTAAGTAGCCATCTTTGAATCACATTGATATTTTAAATGAATGACATTTAATTTTGCAAGTTAACAAGGTTTTGTTAATTTATAAAGCATGACGTGCGGTATTGTATGGTTATGCTAGTTTTTTTTTTACAATTAGTATGAAGACGTAAGGAATAAAATGCTTTGTGTTGCGTTGTATAAGGTAAATGCTCCAATAAATGGGTAGCACTTACTCATTATGTGTGACTTAAACGGACCCTCTAACATGTAACTTCATGCTTACAATTAATGGCTTGCGCGACTTGTACTGTATCTAGCATCACAATGTACTACTTTTCTGAATTTCTGTCTGCTCTTCCTCTAAAAAGCTAAAAAGACCTCTAAAAATTGAACTATAATATCGACTTAACCCGTTTTTTGAGTTGACACATTGTTCGTTCTCTCTCTCGAATGAGGCGTATACATAAGTTAAATAATTTAAATGTTTTCAAAACCTCTACACATCTTTCCCATACAAAAACTACACTTTTCAATTAAAATTTCCTACACAACCAAATAAACTGCAAAAAAATCCGGTTCAAGCTTCTTTTGTTCCATTGAAGTCGAAAACTCATTGGTGTGGTGAAAGAAAATGATAAGCAGTTAGAGGTTGGAAAAATAGTGAAATGACAATGCACGTTTGACTGTCTAATATCAAGGGAAGCAAGGCAAGGCTATAAATTGGAAAAATCTACAGAAAAGCCGCACGTGTATTGTGATTGTATACTGACGTACAGGTGGGAGATAATTCTAGATTTCATCAGAACAATTTTAGTGGAAGCACAAATACACGAGTTCTAAAAACTGTGCAGATATCGCTCCAGCTGAGATCTTTATCGTATTTCAGATTTTCTCCATGTCCATTCAGACACCTAACAGATGGCAATAAGCGCCGGAATGAATATATTTTAAATTTTTGCCGACGCGCCGTTTTGTCGAGTCCGCAAATAAAGTTTACATATTCCCAAATTGTGTTTATTTCGGTTTAGCCCGAGGAGATGAGTGGTTCTCCCTCGTTTTGTGTAATTAAACCCACTCTTAAAATTGAATAACAAGTTCCATACGACGATACATGCACGAGTACCGTCTTATTTCTAAATCCCTCGTGTAAACATTAGATTAACATGTATTTCAATGTACTTCGTGAGATCCTAAGGAATCTGTCAAATTATCATGAATCATGTTGTCAGAGAGAAATTGTTGTCATAATTCCCTTTATAAACATCGAGATAAATGCTTCAGTATAATTTTGAGGCATGTTTTGATTATCCAACTTTTATTATTAAAAAATTACTTTCTTTAAATATCCATAAGCCCCATGAAACGTACTTCCTTTTGCCTCTCATGATGATAACCAATGATTTTTATAAATAATCGTATTTCATTCTTAAATTGTTACATTTGGTTTCTTTGATAAAACTTATGTGCACACTTCATTTGCGCGAAGAACATTTACAAAAAAGCAGCAAATAATAATAATAATGATGACAGATGATGATATCATAGAATAGACCATCCAAAACCAATGTTTTCCTGCAGAATGTGCTTATGTGCGCACCATTAAAATTAATTCCCAGTGATATATTGTAACAGCCACCACAAAACCTCAAATACCGTGTAGATAAAAACAGAAATAAATGGAAAAAGGATCCACAAGGACGACTGTTCGTCAATAAATTCGAAAAGAAAAAAAATATTACTCAACGCACGTTTGACAAGTAACAGAAAAATAAAAAAATTAATCATGAAAAATTTCTTAAATAAAAAAAATTTCAAATGCCAAATATTTTACTTTGACATTTGTCTTGTCATGTTTTTGACATTCAGACATAGATGTCATTTAAATAATAATTATCGTGATGTAGCAATTAACTCTAAAACAATTTGTAATCATGGCGTTGGTTTTCTTTCTTTTATTTTTGACAACAATCTGAGTGACAAGAGAGAAAAATGTTCAAAATATTATGACATATGTCAGATGTGGTGTCTACTTTTCGGGTTCTAAGTAAATACTTTTCATAAGAAATGAAGTGAAGTCTCCTGCAAATATTGAAAGAAAAGTGAAGAAATAAAGTTCATTCAAAAGAAGGAACAAGATTGCGTGAAAACTTAATTTTTTGACAGTTGTCAATTTACCATACATTCGTTCATGTGACTCCGTAAACTTTGGAAATCCCAATTTTCATCAAAGTACCAGACCTTGTGTACATTATTAATTGTTGTCTAAAAATAAACGAAAATTCTTTTCTACTTAGACAGGTGAAGAGTTTTTGACTTAGTAGACAGGCAAAAAGTACTTACCTTCCATTTAATAAAGCACCCCCACCACTTGAATGGTTTGTAGTCAGGAAATCACGCGAATTTCCAGAAATGAAACATAAACGTTTATATGTACAAAGGTACACACAATAGATAATAAAATAACGAAAGAGGTGAACACAATTGACGGTACTGACCTTGTTTCATTGAAATTTTGTGCGCCCTTGCCTTTCATTCCCTTCTCCATTGTGTGTGTTTGTGTGTTCTGATTGAATTTAAATATAAGACTGACAGGAGGTAGGTGGAAGAATATATTTTGTTTGTCTGACATGGTGTAAGGATAAACATTTGTGTTTTTCTTTTCGAAATACACCGAAATTGGGTGGCAATAACCCTCATTTTTTGCATTTTTCAGATGATTGCGTTTTACCCAAAAATTTTAGTTACTGTCGTAATCTAACGTTCGAGGGTTATGACGTCATACCAAAGGGATTTTATGGGCCAAGATAATTAGCATTAAGTGAGTGCTGGCATGACATCAGGCAATGGAGTAGAATTTGGTGAAAATGTTTGCAAGATACAAGGATTTTGGGGGAGAACATTTGTACGTTGTTTACAGCTTATCACTTCGTAAATAAAAAAAACGAGGACAACCTTCAACGACATAACACTTCGCTAGGCACAACAAATTTGCTAAAGGAAGGCAATTTTTTTTTGGGGTTACATTTGGGAGTTGACAAATAGTGTCAGTAAATACGTCTTATGTGTCATAGCGTCAAAAATCTTGTGACAGTTTTCTGAGTGTATTCAGTTCGGTACTCGACCTCTGTTCAGTGCACTATTTAGATCACAAAAATAGAAACACCTCACGGCGTGCAAGTGAAAACGACTATAGTCATTAATGTCGTACTTGAGGCTCCAAACGTCAATCACTGATGACTAAGATTTTACAGAATGTGTATGAGCATTAACTGTATTCAATCACACAGAAGTATAGGTTTTGATAGCTAGCTCTTGGCAAATTCAGCTGCGACAAATCACAGCCAGAGTAGTTTAAATTGTTAGAAACTTGGCAAGCCCTACTTGTGGGGTCTAAGCGTCAATCACAAATGCCTGACATTTCACAGCGCGTGTGTGTGAATTAACTATTTTAACACCTCTATTGACAGAAGTCAGCTGATACTAACAGCAATCAGAACTTGAGACGCTGTACAGACGCTTCGGATAAACGTCACTTTATGACAACCACTTATGCGAAGTTATCGTGCTATTCCAATTTTATAACACCCATTCTCCATATTCAAATCATAAATCACTTTGACACATTTATACAAAATCCAATTTAAAAAAATACGCATATCCGCGAAAAAAAAACGAGTTCTAATGAATGAAGTAATTCACCATAAAATGTCAAATTTAATTAAGTTTAACAGAAATTCTAACACCCGCACACTAAATTAACAAACAATTTACAGGGATTTCACTCTCAATGACATTTGAATAGTGGTGTTAAAAAATTATCGCATATTTACCAAAAAATATTACTGTCAGCTAAGTGAGGTACAATCAATTTGTTTGCGCCCATAATAGCACACCGTTGTGACATAATGGCGACGCCCTTATGTGTCAAAAAACGTAATTGGAATAAGTTCATTTCGTGAGTTGTCAAATAAATTATTTCATTAGAAGTACATATTTTTTTTTTTTAAGAATTGCACGCAATGGTAGTTAGTTGGATTTTGTTTGGTTGTATAAATTACAATTGTTAACTTTGTTAACCAATTTAGATAACCATCATCAATCAATGACAGTTGACAGAGTTTGTTTTATGAAGTGGCGCTTAACTGGATTTTTGGTTGGCATCGAAATGTCATCATTAAATTTTATCACACACGGTCAGCGGATAGATGTTAAACAATTTTTTCTCCTTTTTTTTGGGATTGAAAAAGAATACCAAATAAAATTCAATCAAGACGACTTGAAGGCTTGGTTGGAGAGAGTTGGGGTGTCATAATATGGTTATATTGGGTATACGATGTGCGAACCCCAAGAAGAGAAGCATTAATTTTTATAGCATTACGAGAGGAGAGTAGTTAAATAAAAAATGCAAAGGAAACAGTCTTAAGTATGTTAAGAGATTTTATGATCCGGTGCAAGTCAAGGAGGATGTAAGGCACATGGAGTCGTGCTAAATGTACTGTGATTACCAAATGTAAGATTTATTTCGTTTACTTGAAAGCCTCATCGAGGATGGAATCTCTTGAAATGAGTAAGGTGCTGTACGTACTTAAAACGTTCACAACATAATACGATTGACAGTATTTCGGAAATTATTTCGAAAATAGATTTTGACGACGTTAAGCTAAAAATAGAAAGATACTCTGCAGCGCCCACTAACAGAATGAGAAGTTAAATTGGACGCAATTCAATCAGGAAGAAAGTGAAATTAATGAAAATGGAATACACCATGAAATAGGTTCGGAATGTTGACTTAACTTAAAGCCTCTTTTCGTATTAAAGCATTCAATTAGAGAGAATATGTATCAAAAAGGCGGTAACGTATCAGCATGTAGGATGTAAGCGTCACGAGTTTTGGGGAAACTGTTTCAATTTTTCCCAGTGAGGAACTGGGAAGTGCTTAAATTTAGGCTGAACTTGATCTCAGTCCAAAGTCAAATCTTGTCAAATCCTGGGTCATTACTTAACACTTTAAGCTAAGAAAAAGAAGTCTGGAATATGTAACGTTTTGCTTTTGTTGCATTTCGTTATCGAGAATAATGGAATTGAGTAGGGAGCTTATGTCTTGCTTTTGTCACCTAGTTCAGCTTGCTGAAAAACCTAATAATCTTTCAGCAGTCGTTATCCGTTGAAGGTGAATTGTAAATAGAATTTGATGGACTAAATTCTCAACAACTATTCTAGCAGCAGCAGCGAAAAAATCCTTCAATTAAACGTAATAATGTTCATACTTCCAGTCCAGTGTGTCAAACTACTCCGGGTGCATGTCCAAACGAATTATTTTGTCAGTCACACTCCATCAATGTGCTCTTAAGAGTAAAGGACGACTAATGAACCATTTATCGGTCAACGACAGCACTCTTATTTCTAGATGATGTAACAATAAGCCCAACATTCTTGTCTAACATTGAATGTGGTCCATTGTACGGATTCGGGACTATGTATCAGAGTATATCTGTCATACTGTGTAAAAAAGAAAATGAAATTACAATGCAGATGGAAAATGCTTAAATATAAATGGATGCCATTCAGAAAATGATGTCTCATGCGAAGTACAAGTAAGTCCGAGGCAGCACAATCGAATCAACTTCTATGGAAAGACAAACCTCTCATGGCCACCATCAATTTTGTACAATTTTCTTTCCCTTTTGGCTTTTATGCACAACGAATCATTTTCTGTCAACCGATGAGAATACTTTAGTCTAGACCCCCACATCTAGTGTACTCCAAATACAAATCCCTATTGCCTTGATATGTCACTGGCACATGCGCTTTCAAGCCGATGAGCATATCTAATTCGAATGGAAATTCGCAGGTGAATGTTCTACAACAAAAGGTCAATTAAAATTCCTTCATTCCCTACTGAAGCACTACAGATTGATTGCGCAATATTTCCTTTACCGCTTCACAATAAATTTAATTTGTTTCCCTGAGATCCAAAATTAATTTCATTTCCATGCAAAGTACACACAATGAAAAAACGCCAATCCAAACAACTCCATTAAAAGTCCCAAAAAGAAACATTACATCCAATCCTCCGCTCCGTTCCGTTCCGCCTTGCATCCGATTTGGGGTGTACTTAAATTTTATGAAAAATGTATTCAGCTTAAAAATTTAACACAGATTTATGTAGCATAAGAAATACTGGTACAAAGAATCGCATTCATTTCTGTCAAAGTACCAAAAAGAAAACAAGAAAATACACCACAGAAGAGGGCTGAAAAAAGACAGAAAACCCTACTTACATCCTTCACAAATGAGGTGCCTTCTGTCATTTCTCATTTGCATATATGTAAATTTGCTTTGTCCTTAGAAAGTAGGTTTCACATCCTTTAGCAGAAAGGGATTCTTATTGATTTCATCACCCATACACCATCGTGACAAGACGTTCCAACTTAGTATGCATTAAAAATGCTTACAACGTAAGCTTTTCAAGTCAAAGTATGATGACGAAACCTGCCAACCCAGAACCAGGCTGCAGTCAATCACAACAGTTTTTCAATTTAAGAAAACGAATATCGTTGCCTGGGTTACAATGTACTACAAACGTGTGTAAATTGGACCGATTTCAATGTCAACATTGGGTTGTGCGACAAGTGTGGACTGTAGGTGGACTTAGGTGGCAGACACAATTACCCAACCACCAACTGGATTTAAACAAATGGCTGCCGAATGACATCATTCAGCGCGAAATCTAAAGCGAAACAGGTTAATGTTTAAATAAAAATAAAGTAAGGAATAATTTATATCTTCTATCAAGAACAGACCAGAAAAATAGAGAACAACAATCAGGTCGATAAGAAAAAAAGAAAAAACGTGATTGTACTATTGAACGTGACAATTTTTCTTAGCCCAGAGGCATTCGTAAATTCCAGTAATGAAAATGCGGGCGGCTAAGTATATAGTCATCCACTCAAGTTAACTTTTATTTTTCTGGGGGAATGCAGGACTTTTTTTTTGTTATTTTTCAAACTTTGTTTTTAACTTTTTCTTGGCTCCACTCACAAAACACGTATCTCCCTCGTATCATAGTAGCGGGATCATACTGTCAAATTTATGGTTTCCAGGCAGGTTACATACAATTTAACTTTTACGTATAAAAACAGAAAACTTTGCTGTTTTTTAGAGTTGGAGGGTGGAAATTATATCAATTTGAAAGGGTTATACTAGCTGCCATGGAAAATTGATATGATTCTGTTTATTTTTATAAGAAAGGATAAGAATTCGTTTTGTTTTGCGAAAGGATCCCTTTGGAATTGTTTTGAATTATGTTAATCGATTTTTGTTCAATTTGAGGTTAACCTAGGCCGAACAGAGCAGATCTGGATATTCACAAGAACAGTTTAGGTTAAGGGTTGAGTTTTCTAAATGTAAGAAACAAAAGAATCACCATAGGATGATGAATGAATAATGCCTTCAAACGAGTTCTTAGCTTAGATTTCGATCTCCTTTTAAGTGAATTTCAATTCGCTTCACCCTTTCAATGCTTTTCTTTCAGGTTAGGTGAGGTTAAGTTTTCTTTTTTTGGAAAGAGGAATTTTTCGAAAGATGTTGAAGATCTGACTAAAAACCATCCTATTCCTCGTTTCACTGCCGTCAAGCATTTCACCACGAGGATGACTGCAGCTTTATTCATACTATATTCGGATCGCATATTCCGCGTATGCGATCTTTGTGTAAGTCGTGTTGGATTCCTTCCTTTCAAAGGGTTTTATTTTTTTATTATGCGTGTTGAACTCTTATCCCATGCGTCTTAACATGCATTTAACCGACAATGTTGTCAGGGTATAATGGGTCACCGAATATTTCTCTTAGTAGGTACTTTTGTTGTGGAGAATCTAGCTATAGAGGGTACAGACTGGAATCTATTGCAGTATTTGCCAACAATTCAAGTATTGACGTCCAAAACTTTCTGCGAAAGATTAATTTTCGCACTCTGACAGTCGCAGAGGTACTTCAGCATTCAAAGATCCACTGGTTCATAAAAATGGCGAATCTTTTTCTCGCTTCTCATAGCACTAACGTCCTTTCTATCCAACATTATGGAAAGGCTAATAAGCCGTCAGGTTATAAAATACCTCCAATGGCTGGCAGTATTGTTGGTGCATATATCTATTTCTAAAGCATTTGAAAGAGTCCAGCAAATAATCTCTTTTCTGCTATATCTGGTTCAATGAATCCTTCACTGACTATTCCCAGTTACCTACACTCGTTCCCTGATTCACGTCCCTGCTCTTCGTCGATGGAACTGGAACGGTTTCGTATGTTTAACTCATTAAACTTCAATCTTGAGAATACAAGCGCAATAGAGTGCAACTTAATTTTTCCAAACCCAGTGCTGCACATAGTCTTTAAAACGAAACCAAAACTTGCACCCATCATCTATGAGTGGCACTTGGTTGGAATGTCCTGGATGAGAATGGTGCGAAATGTCTAGGATGTCTTTAACGATGTTTGAAAGATTGTATGCTTTTTGACCTGGTTACGACCTATAAAATGTGTATTGGCTCCAAGCTTAAATGTAATGCCTGTTTCGTGTCTGGTGTCCCTGAAACCTCACTGAACCTACTAGATATGATCCAAATTCATACGTTAAAGCTTATACGGTACAGAAATGTAGCTGAATCGTTAGACTAGCTTGAATACCGTCGAAATGTTTCTTGCTTTCTCTGTTTTATAGCTTTTTTACCACACTGCTCCAGTAGAAGAGGCAATTGATTTCCACCCCTTGAGCACTTTATCCTTAATGCTCGCCACACCACAAATATTTAGCAGTTTACCCTTAAGTCGTATCCCCGTCATACTGTGAAATATAGGGATACTTTCTTCAGCTGTCCAAAACGGGTATCTTTCCCCTAATCGTTCCTAAATTTTCTTCCGCCCGCGCTGTGTATTAACATTATAAGTGAAGCCATAGTGTAGCCCTCGTGCTCGTTTGAATTATAAAAAAAACTAGCAGACAAGGGTGTCCGTTGTGATTGGTGGGATGGACCCAAATTTATGTTTTACCCGAAATTGTTCCGATTCAACTTACAGGCGTGATCTATTAACCTACTTTTATTTCCCTCCTTCTTTGGCTGTCTCCAAAAAAAAAAAAAACCTTCGAAAAGTAGAACACGGACTCAGTGAAGTACCTTCCCTTCTCAACCTTCAAGGATGCCGTCTTCTAACATTTGGCATTCACTTGTAGGACATAGACTGTGGGCTGTCGTGTAAATATTTGTGTACATCGACATTGTGTGTTTCTCCCACGTTTATTGTTATTTGGGGTCGAAGTAACATCTGTTGGCAGTGATTACTACTGTTGAATACAATTTATTACGCCACGAAATAAAAGAAATCGTCCCTAAAATACTACATATCAAACGTAAACAAAATTATTCCCACCTCACGAGAAATACGACGAACAAAAGTTTTGATTGATAAAATCAACAGAAAGAAAAACCAAGAATATGTATCGCTATTCTACGCAAGAAGCCGCCTACCTGTTAATTGGTTTATCCTGTCTTCACGTTCAAGAACAACTATAAGAGAACAAGTTGTATATACATACAACGAGGGTTGTTCCTTGTCGTAGAACCCTCTGCCCGCCTACCGTCTTCTGATCGTTAATTATATCCCCCCCTGTGGCGCGACATAAGGAATTATTCAAGTTAATGGATGACATCGATGATAACTGCGCGACTAATATGCGTTGATAATTTCCCGATAATTAAATTTATTTTCGCGGACTTTGTTGTTTTTATATCCAAACAAAGTATGGTGTGTGCTGTGTGTGATTGTGATGATGACACATCCATCAGCAAGCATCAGCGTTATTGTTATTGTCATGGGATAGAAAATTGCGCACATCCTTGGTCCGTTTGGCATGGGTGAGAATATTTCATAAAAATAATCTTATCCTTGGGTGCAGTTTCCCCCGGTTTGTTGTTATTTCGATGCACAAACAAACTCTCTGCGTGGATGTGGACTTCCTGTCCTCTGATGATATTTCGTTGCTCAATTTGATTTATTATCTCATTTGATGGACGGAGGAAGCTATTTGCAATCAACCCACGAAATGTGTAAATAAGCACAGGCACTCTGTGTGTCTGTGTGTATTGCGTTATGAATTTCTCTAGGCTATTCCCGAAGGACATTCATATAATCGAGGCCGCGGCGACACATTGGCAAACATCATTATTGAATGATATTTCATTCCGAGTGAGTGAGAGTATTGTCACGCGTGAGCTTTGGAAAACACTTCCAATTAATACTTTTCGTTTGTTTTTCGGGATATCCTTTTTCGATTCAGTCTCCTGCGAATGGCAGGTACCCCTGTGAAAGTTTTAATTAAGCCATCTGATTAGTTTGGGATTTTTTGTGTTTACAAATGGTGTTCTGTTGTCTTCTTCGGGGGGAAATGAGAAGGTGATTTATGCTAATTTGTGTGCTTGGTCTTATTGCTCATTAATTTCGTAGCTCCGTGTCGGGGTGATTTAGCGTGCAAAATTTGAGGCATACTGTGTGATAAATAAAGAGAAAATCTATAAAAGCGCGCTCGTTTATGCTACGGTGGAGTCTTAAATAGATCAGAGTAATTAAAACACGTGCCAATTACGATCTTAAGTACTTTTTTTGTTTTGTTTTATGATGGCATTTGACTCGACATAGACATTTTGGTGAATCCCAGGTTGGGGTAGGTACGTACTAATTGTGTAGAATTTGTAGGCATTCTGAGAATTTTAGTGGATCAGTAGTTTTAGAGGCTTAGATCATTAACGAGTTGTAGTTACTCACATTCAAAAAAGAAAATTAAGTTGTGTTTACTGTGATGGTGGCTTTGTTTATCGATATAAACTCTGTACTAAGGAAGTAAAGAAATCTGGAGATTTTGTAATTAAAACTGAAACTCTTTCTGATCTATTTTATGCTCGGAAGAAAGTGCAGTGAAGCCTTTGGTGATCATTAAGAGCCTGCTTTCTAATTTAGGTAATGCTTCGACGTTCTTTTTTTAACAAATCTAGAATTTATTTTACAAAGAAAACTAAACGATTTGGTATCACTGAAAATCTCGCATTTGACATCAACAAAGCATATATGTATGTATGTATTGGGGTGCGTTCGCAAATGCAACTTCGGCATTTTGTTGCTTTCATAATACCTAAAATTAGATGAAAGGACCTGGATGGTGTTGACAATAAGAAAGGTTTGAAAAAGGTCTAGAGATGAGTATTCTATTCAACTATCCCTCTAATAATATTTTGTGGAAGTTGTGGTGTGGCAAATAATCAGGGATTTAATTTCTACGCCGATCTTGTCCTTAGAAATTTGTATAACAATCAGCCTCATGCGATCGCCTTGAGTACATACTTAGAACCCGTACATTGTTGTCGATTCTTGAGATCGTAAATATCAGGAGAGGAAGATGCTGGGCTAGACTGTCAAGACCTCCTTTCAGCTTGAATGAGATAACTGAGCATTAAACTTCCAACCAGGTCACTAGGTGGCCAAATATGCTTTTCGATGCAAACCCAGTCGAATAAGATAAATTTTAAAGCTGAAGCTAAATGAGTCTCAGAATTGTTAATTAACTAAAAAAATCTCTGATCCTCAGTAAAAAACGAATTCAATCTCGAGTTGTTCCTAAACTTGACTTGAGGTTAAAATCGTGGTGAAATAATAAGAAAAACAGAATAGCTTTTGATGGTCCAACCTTTAGCGAATGACTAAAGATTTAGGTATGACGGTACTGAATTTCGCAAGTTAAGCCTTCGGCTTAGTTTTTTTAGCCTGCATAATGAGCTGATTTGGCAAGAGCAGCACTAACTCATAAGATTCCTAGAAAGCCTACTTTTCCTTGCAATTCTTGCCAAATACCTTTGCAAAGCTGACTGAGAAAACTCAGAGCTTTAGTAATAAATTCGATTTTTTTCACCAACTCAGCTTTAAGTCGAAATCGATGCTTAGTAATGAATTAATAAAAATAAGTTTAGAATGTCACTTTCATGTAGGTTGTGGCTCACCCGCATCTAAGTCAAACTTGAAGTGAGAAGCAATAAGTATTTGAGCGTTAAATGCGCTGTTAACTACCTTAAAAGCAACTTAAAATCACCTTACTAAGCATTATCGCTGTTTATGTCTGCCTGCCTGCCTGTATGAATGCTCTAATATCGATAAACACTGAACGGAACCAACTATTCACTCACATGCGCCATAAATAGTTCAAACTGCACCTTCAAGCAATGTATCGTAACGTTTTCCTCGTAAACTGTTTGAACCCTTAAGTGCGCTACCCACCCTTTCTCACGTACACCTCACATATCCTATCCATCACACTTTAATTATTCAATTACGTCTTGTAAATAAATTACAATATCTATTTCAGTACCACGTGCCTCATAACTTCACGTGGAAAATTAATTAATAACTTTTTATTTGTTTGCCTACATATGTGAGTGTTCGACCATATAGCTGGTGCAAAGTGCAAAAAGATTGTTTTGATCAAAACCGCACAGCAAAACAATGCACATTGCGTTGCAACTTTTCACAAATTCATTAACTAAACCAAAACAACAGGCGTTTGTAACATAAACAATGACAACTGCGGATGCAAAAATTGTTATTAATTTAAAAGAATTTGAATTAGCATTTGTTTTTGTCACAAAGTACTCGTACCTCATCACATTGGTGGGTATTCATGCACGTAACGTAGCACAACAGGCAAACATAAGTGTGTATTAGCTGTCAATGGTCGGTGACAGTTCGTTGATGACAGACGAGCCGAGCCCCCTTTTTTCTATTTTTCTTTTAATAAATTAATACCTAATGTTGTTTGCTGTTTGAATTTGTTATAAAATTGTTTTATTTGATTTTTTTGTCTCTTTTTTTCTTGGCTGTTGTTTGTTGTGTGATTCATTAGTGGTAATACGTAAATTTGTAGGGAAAATAAAGGTGCAACTTAATGTTGCTAATAACCATGTCAAACAGGTACCTCCGTCGCTGTCAGTTTGCTTTTACTCATACTTGAGTCTGGGTCATTTGTTAAAATTGTTTGACATTGATCTGAAGAGTAGGGGCTCAGAAGGTTTTTTTTTGTCTTCTACGGGTTAAAGGTCTATGAACTGGGGACACAATTAGGCACTAGTAACGACTTTAAGAGTTAATATTAGATTAAACACTGTGACCTGGTTTTATTAATAAATTGTCAGAAATCAGGTAGTAGAGGCGTGAATTATAACTGTGACCTGTGTTTGTCTGTAAATAATTGAACTCATCGTTATGAGAAGGGAAAATCAAGTACATTGCACAAAGGTGCAGGTAAAATGGTGCTGCTAATTAGCTGAATTATCCCATTACTTGGAAATATAGGGATAATTGTTTGGAAAAGATCAATCATTGAACTCGTTGAGTCATATCGTTTAATGCAGGGGTTCCACAGGAATGTAACTTTGGTACACTATTCGTTAGTCATTTAATGAAGACTGTGCGGTGCTGTTGTTTTGTCATGCAAGTTGTCAACATGAGCTGGTGGGCAGATGATTCTTTGTAAGTGGGTTTATACACCCTTACTTTGCCTCTCCGAGTGACGTTGATCAGTCGAATTCGGTGTCACTTGGTATCTTAGTAGTTTTAACGGCTTGTGAAAGATATTTCTTCCCATGGTGCAGCCTACCCCACGCATTAAAGGCTCTCCAGAAGGAAGTGGAAGAAGTGGCATAATAGCGCATCTCCTTTTCGAAATCCAGCAAGGGTTTCGAATAGTTCGAATAAACTGTTTTCAAGCTACAGCGCTAATAATATTACACTTACTTTTCTACTTAAGGTGGCGCTATAGTCCGGGGTGGAACTGGGTCACAACCAACAAACCTCTCCAGCCAGCTCGATCTTTAGCTAGTCTCCAGTTTCGCACGCGAAGATTGCAGAGGTCTCCTTCCACTTGCAATTTATCCCCTTTTTGGTTTAAGTGCTGGCGCCGTGATTCTTATAAACTTTTTGGTGTCTGAATAGGTCCGTTCGTAATTATACATCCTTTGATTACTTTAAATATCTTGACTTCTGCACTTTACGCAACTTTCTTCGACTACGTTCTCTCATTCACCACCTCAATCGCAAACAGGTGGACAATCATGAGGGTCAAGCCTCATTAGCACAATCACATGCTCTGCATCGTAAATAACATTTTTTAACCAAAAACTCCATAACCTACCAACCACCATTAAAATCACCTAATCGGCTTGTTTATTGCTGTCATTATAAGTTGACGAAGGAATGTCAAACTTCTGACGTTTGATCGAAAGTTCTTTACATCTGTTAGTTCACACACCAAATGTCAACTCAAATAATTGAATATAATTACACTTCTGACAAGTACAAGGTCATCTCAGCCCAATATGTGTCCCAAGCACAAGTGCCAACGATTGAACACCAGAAAATCCATTAATTCTAATTAAACAAAGAAAAAAATATGAAATTTCATCGTTCATCATGTCTGACAAGAAAATCCACTCACAAGGCTGGATCCCAATGACTTTCACTTTCTCTCTCTGTCATGGATTGGAATAAAATTTCAATTTCACTTCTAAAAACCAAATGTTGCAACAATTAATTATCCTCTGGTACGCCCAACCAATGTATCTACAATCCCTGACCAAGCATTAAATGCCATTTAAACACAAAGTTTACCATTATATCGACGAGACAGTGGTGAACATTGACATGGTCAGGCAACCAGCACCGCCCCCACAAATCTTGTAGACCGAAGAGCAACTTGTTTTTTTTTTTTTAATAGTTCCTTCTATTTAACTACTTCTACATGAGCTGTGACTTCACTTGGATTAATCTTGAACGCCCATCGAGCTCACACCCATGTCTGACACTTCGATTAGAATACATCACATCTCCCACCCAGTGCTGTGAAATGGATTCGTTTACTATTCCTAGACGTTCGTTCATCTCAATTTTTAATTACAACAATTAAGTTGAATTAAAATCACCGTTGACAACATAACATAACGAACGTGTATGTACGAGTATTAAGGTCAAAGTTTTTAAAATAAATTCACTGCGAGAGAGCAAAGTATCTAGATAAAGCAGTCATGAGTTCCACTCACAATGTAAACGACTTAAGTCACGTTCTATAACTGGCCACCAGCCAGCATTTGATAGACGAATACTTCATGATATTAAAATAAATAGAATAATAAGAGCAATTATTATCTAAATAAACAAATTTATTTCTTTACTCTACACACAGAGAGCCAGAGAAGGACTTGCTTGTATCTGCGTTTTTTTTTTATCAATTGAGATTCATTAGCATAAACTTTTCTGTAAGTGACTGTGGTTTCTTGTTTTTTTTTTTAAGTTGTGTCCCTCCCAGTGGGTATTTGTTGGAGGGGGGTCTTTCAATATACGATTACGAGTAAAGTGACGCTTTTAAAACAATATAACGATAACAGTATTAATAATAATAAAATATTTATCATTGCGTTGGTATTTTGTTTTGAACTTAATACTGGCTTTCACCGCTGAGATTTCTGGACAAGATCGTGATGCCATCAAGTGCAAAATTATCAAAAATATTTGTTTAAACAGTTTTTTAGTGGATTGTTTTGTTTTTGAGTGAAATAACATTGTTAGCCGCTTTGAGATACTTTCGTGCTTTTATAATGATTTGCAACAAAAATAGATATCCACACGGTGCAAAGGTCGCTGAATATTTACTTTGATTTCGCTGTGATAGAATGCAGTTTTCAGCCTAATCGTTCGCAATGTTTATCTTTTTACGGTAAAACAGGTTCGAACCTTGTGTTTTTTTGAGTAAATTGCAAGCAAACTCATTAAATTCTAGCGATTAAGTGTAGTTTGGGACTATAATTGCATAGTTGCGACACGTGACACCTTTTTGTAGAAAATTTCTCATCATTTGGGATCCAATTAAGTGAGAATTACTCACGGAGAAATATTAAGGCAGCATTTAAGCGGTAATAGATAACGGATAAGAACGAAACGAGTTTGGAGCTCTATACGAAAACATTCCATTGTGGTTGTCACTTTTTCCTAGGAAGTCAACTGCATTCGATCTAGGATGCCTAGAGCTGTACCACCGTCTCATCATCCTACGTTAAGTGGTCTATTTGTCTGTTTTATGACCTATCACGCTTCAAGGCATGTTAGTTAGGAAATTTCTCAGAAAGGGTTTAAAAATCGTGGAATTAACATTAATTGTCGCCTCACAGACAAATCATAAAGCTGACTAAAAACATTTTAGTTTTCAGTTCGTGTTCCAATCACCGATCATTTTTAGCTATAAAGAGTATTTGTACGTTTTCCTGAAGCTGAGCAATAAACAAAATAAAATAGATTTTTTCAACATCATTACCATTAAATATTAATCAGCGGATAACCTCACCATTAAACAGTAAATTCGATTGCGTGTACTTACCTGTTTTCCCTTTCTTTTGTCTGGTTTTATCTTCTACCAAGATAAGATGGAACTGCATGAACACAAATCCACTTCCGTTAGCTTCTGTGCAGATTTAACTGCCTTGCGGTTGCAAAAGAGGTCCTGTGTAATGAGTTTTAGCACGATATTCATGGTCTTTATCAGTTTCGCTCTTATGGAACCTGTTATCCAGGCAGTGCTGTGGATCTTAGAAGGGGTTTGAAAGATATAAATTCTTCTCAAGGCGTTTAAAACAGAGAGTTGATCTCAATGTCACAGGGTATAGTTATGTGCAGTGCCTGATTTTTCTGATGGTCCACTCTTAAGTAAGATCTTTTCTGAGTAGGTACTAGTGGTATTGTATTGCTCGAGATGTTCCCATTGCTTGTTGCCTTGGTTTGGATAAGACCCTTATCAAACGTCATGGAAAAGCAGGGCCCTGCTGTGGTCGTCATTCAGTTGCACATTTTCTAGAAATGGCAGAGTGACCTAGTATCCAGCCTATATATGTATATTAGTACGTGCCATTGTCAGATCCCGCCAAAATGAAACTATTTCCCTTGTCATCTTAAATTTAATTAAATCCCAACTCATGTCGAAATCTAGGTCAATACTTCAACACGAATTTTCCCACCAAACACGTAATGCCAAACATTTAAACACATTTTTTCTCTTCTTATTTCCGCGTTTTATCTTCGCTTTTGTCAACGTTTCAAGTGAATTTGTCGACATACCCCTAACCATCTGTGTTCCCATGAGGTACACAAAAAATCTATTTTTAAAATTTTGCTCCGACGAAATTATCTTTATAATCTTAAAAAAATTATTCTTAAGTTTATATTTAAAAAAAAAACACCAACAAAACGAATAAAAAGCAATCAGTAAAAAGAAAACAATAATTATCGGCTAAAATTCCAAAATTACCCTTGGAATGCAGCCAAATCGCTTTAACCCAACGTGCTGCCAAGTAAACAGAAACAAAATACAAAAAATTGCGAAACACGATTTTCTCTGTGTCCGTACAATCGAACCGAAAGAGATGAGCAAATATATAAAACGCGCCACCCAATCTTATTTGTTTTGATAAAAAAAAAGAGGAGCACGGTTGAACAGTGAATGTAAAAATAGCTTTTAACTGATGCAGTTTTTGTTTGTTTTTTTTTAAGGAGGAAGTTGTGAGAGATTTTGAACTTGAATTTTAAGATGCAAATGCAACAGGATTTTGATACGTTTACGAGAAGATTTATGATGTGGAAAAGTTTTAAAAAGAGTTCGCAAAGAGGAAATAACTTTTCAAAAGAGCAGTGAACCTTTAAAAAAAGACCAATGAATAGCAGTGAACTTTTATACAGTGAATACTCGTATGTATGAGAAGGAAGAGAACCAATCGAGATGTGATTGTATTCCTCTTTATAGTCTTACATGTTGTGTCACAACTGGTCCAGCTTATATTAACTATTTGTGTAGTTTTGATGTCAATCCTTTCGGCAGAATTTCACTAACTTTAATTTGAACGTTCGCGTCCAGACGAGCTAGGTAACATTGAGCTAAGCAAACTCCTGAGATTCATACATTTATCTAAGTGGTTTAACTTAGTTTTCGAAGACTGAGATTTAGGTTCCCAGGATTTTAAATATTTGGCACAATGGACTCTCAGTGGTCTAATTGAGCCGTTGACAATTCTGCCAACAAGGGTACACATTTGCCTAACCTAACCTAAAGACCGACTGATCCCTGATGGCAGGCGGTGGCAAGCAATCTATACAACTAGAAGTAATTTGCATGAAACCGAAGAGTATAGAAGAGTACTGTGTCTTAGGAAGAGTCTGTATTGGTCCGTTTAGGAATAGTTAATCCATATGGGCTCACAGAAGACTCCAGCCCCAGTAGCCGCCCCTGATTATGCGCAAAAGTCTGGCTTTTAAAGACTATATTGCCCACAGTATGTTTTCTGTCATCGGAGTGTTTAAATGCATTCTTTTTCCACATAAAAGAACTGAATTAAGCCTGTAAAGGCTCGGTATGTGCTGTCATGTAGGAGTTCCTTGAAAATTGATACGACGCAACGAAGTTTTACGTTCTCACTTCTTCTAAGACTGCATGGCCTAAACTATCTCCTCTAGTTCTTAGATGCGTTCTTTTTCCGCATAAAATAACTGTCTTATGTGGTCTCTCTTATGAGATCTAAAAGTCGTTTTTCACAGTAATCTAGCTTTACGATTTCTGTTTTTTTTAAGTTTTTATGAAGGCAGAAAAGTATCCTCTTTTTATGACGTTAAACGTATGGAATTCATATGCCGTCAATTCTTGAAAACGCTCTCTGAAAATAAAACCAACAATGAGTCACTGCCATCTCAGTCTTTCTAAGTCCTTTAAAAGAAGGGAAACCCTCCTTTTTCTAGGATCTCATATGCAATACCATCTCAAAATGTGCAACCTGTTGTCAAGATGAATTACTTTTTTGTGACCGCTGAAATGAACACCAAATCTCGTCAAGTTTCTCATGTTTACAAAGCATCGTCGTTGAAATGAATCACAACTCTTCAAGTTGAACACAAGTACAGCAACAATTCCATTCTACTCAAAATAATTCACAAAAAAGGAAAAGCAACTAATCCTTGCAACAATCGTGACAAAGCACCACTTCGTACACTCATCAACGATGTACTCCACCACCCCTCCCGCAGAGGCACAAAGAATTTCACAATTTCACTAAAACAAAACAGCACAGCAACTTCCATGTCACTAATGCTATCATAATAGTTGCTACTGCCTAGCTACGACCACATACAAGCGATAGGTATGGAAACTTCCATTTCCGCTTTTATTTTTACCCTCCATTGTCATTGTGTAGAGTAAATAACAATGAAGACACGTTCTCCGAACTCATCTGTGCGTCGTATACCGAGACGAACAAGTGAAAGAGCATCGGGGAAATGAAATCATCTTTCGAAGGACATGCTTTTAATAACATCACGTTTGTAGTTGCTATAAAAAAAGACATCATTGCCTCCACCCATCAACCACTCTGATGCAAACGATGTGCGGTTTTAGTTTTGCATAAGTTTTTATTTAGCACAGAATGCAGGGATAAAAGTAGGGTACAGGGTTGGTCTTTAATTTTTATTCGATTTATCTTTAAATGATGCTTTAGTGAGGTTGCATAAATTGGCGTTATACATAATTTTTTAAGGAGTCCTTCTAACTTTCTAGAAGGACCTGCCCCTCCCACTTGGAGAGCGAATGGAATGCATCTTTTCTTAGAATTTATTGCTGCAGTAAAAACCTAATTAGAGTAAAATGCTTTTATGATACCCATTTGTCCTTCAGACAGTATACGATACTGTAGGTGAAGTAATAAGGATCATATATTGTGCATTGATGTGGCAAGGAAGACGGTGTCGAATGTTGTAAGGCAAGTACACGTTGGAGTGGGGAGATTTTCGTACAGAAAAAACAAACGTGAGGACAAGGATGTTGTGTAATTGACTCCTTATTTGTAGCCCATATTTATTCAATGTAACTACATTCGAACGTGAGCATGTCTGAGATAAATGGTCCTTGTTGATGTTGGCCATCACTTGAACAATGATATCGTTTAGAGCTTGGATGGTATTGTGGGGTTGTTTATTGGTTTTATGTTCAACTACCACCCGCATGTGATCATGCAAATTGATCGTCATCCATTCACCTCCTTTTTTAACCGGTGCGATTGATTTACAATATCAGCACTGAATTTCAAATTCAAACGTAGTCTGGAAGGACAACATGGACGATACGGATGGCAAGGGTTTTGCGTAATTAATTTTGACAAGAGATGGCGCTCAAACTTCCCATCGCTGACTTAATATTCGAATTGTGCTTCACTGCGGAGAAAACCTAAGAGTACTACCTAAGTACTCATTCTCCTATCTCTGTTTTTAAAATTCTGTATGACGCTTACAGAGAAGATGCCGAAGGCTTGTTTTCCCATGTCATCAGCCTTATTGAAATATAACAGCCAATTTCCGACATGAATTTTAAAGTCGTCAATGAAAATAACTTAAGCCTTTCATCAGTATAAACATCTTTGTGAAATGGACGGTGGAAATAGAGGTCCACCGGCCATCATTCCGATAGTGGTAAAGGCAGCACTCAAAATAAATAGAACCATGGATAGTATGTCGTGTAACATCGATCGTGTCGGGCTCCATTAATTCGTCCATCTGACAACCCAAATCTGAGCCAGCACACGAACGAAGATTACCATTGAATGGAACTCAGTATGCTATTCGCATCCTGCAACGTATGTATAGGTACTTGGTGAAGGGACGTTCAGTTTAGAGCCCCTTTTGAAAGTTTTTTTTTTTAGAAGCTGTCTTATGCCAGCTATTACTCTCTGACATTTGTCAGACGTTCATGAGTGGTGGGACCGTAAAAAATTTTGTTGGTGTTTTCTGGGACTCAAACCTCGAACTCGATGGAAAAATCTATTTCATTATGCTTATAACTTGCCTTCAGCATAACGTACAAAGGTGATTTATAGCTTAAAATAAACGGGAACGAAGACATTAACTGAAAAAAAAACCTCCTAAGTTATAAGTTTTTCTAATTTCTCCGTGAACCGTGAAGTTGTGATAATGTCTCCGCTTTAATGGAACGAAAAAGTGTTCCTAATTTTTCGAAATCGGCTCAGTCTCTCTTGAGATAGAGAAATATATCACTCAATTTTGTAATACTAATTAAGAAGCAATCGCTTTGCCACTATGTACAATAGGGCCATCTATCGAATCTGATTTAAAGATTATCTGCCATCTAGTCACAGACGAAAATTTGTTTGATCCCTCCAGCAAAGGTCTTTCTTAGAATCCGTTCTCTTGTCATTCCTAGAAAGGGTGCTGTTTAAACGTTTTCCCTACCCTTCACTGTGCCTTCTACCGTTAAGTTGTCCTCCTTCATCTGAGGCACTAATTCCTTTTAATTGGCAAACGTGGGGAAAGAGTTATTGAACATTCAATTAATTTGTACAGTGTCTGCGATACTATGTCCATTTCACTCATTCATGAAAACAAGCCCCCAAAAGATATTTAATTGAAACAAATTAAATAATCAATCTACTACACGTCATTCGCAGCTATTCTTTTAATTTTTTTGTGGCGTCAGGCACTTTAGCATCCTATATTTGTCCCTCGTTTCTGCAAATTGCCCGGTTCAATGAATGAATGGATATGTCTCAATCAATTCATGTGGTATTCATCACATGAGCTCGATTCTTTTATTACAATCTCGAGTAGCTGACAGGTTCAGAAAAATTGTATCTCATAGGCTGGATAGCCGAAACCAAATTTGAAATTTGCACCCTCAAGGCGATGATGTGTTCCCCCCCCCCCCCAACAAATTGAGGATAATTGTGAAACTGAGATCATCATCATGTTCGCTGCTAAATTTGTCAGATACTGCTGTGTTGCGTCGTTGCTCCTGGTCTTTCTATCAATATAATCGAATTAAAATTCGGCAGAATAATATTTTTTGATCGTCCTAAATTAAACGTTGGGGTTTATACTTTTACACAGAGGTTCGCAGAACGGACTCCGTTCTTCATAATTGGTTTTAAGTTAATTTTGTTTGTTTTGATTTCGCTTAGCGCAGAAGTATTGCGGCGAAATCATATTACATTGTTGGCAATATGTAGAATTTGGCTCATTTCGGGTCGAATTTTGTTGATTCGGTGGAAATTAATTATATACATGAACCGTAAGCCGGTTTTTTTTTATAAACAAATCACCTGGTCATGATATGAGAATCACGTTCAAGGTTAGTGCTGTTTGTGGACCCTGGTCAGGGGAGTTAGAACGTTGTGGCTTCACACCTTAAATGAAATAAAAGTGAATAGAGTCGGGTATCTTGTTGTTTGGTATTTCGCTGACGTGTTGTAGAGTTGTATTGTAATTAAAAGCATATTATTGCGCGATGTTTGAATTGTTTACGTCGAACTCAAAGTAGGTCGAGAGTAAGAGGGAGCATAAACAACACTTGCGATCGTTAATTTATTGATTGAATGTAAATGGAAATAATTGTTCTTTGCACGGACATCTACTTCGAGTTTTTTTGTTTAGAAAAAGTAGTGAATTCTATTTTTGTATTCGCTATTTTGAGGCCAATGTTGACATTTAAGTCGTGACTGGAAAATAGTGGTCAGAGCGACACTCCTTACAAAGAGTTGCACGTTTCAGGTTGCGTAGATATTTAAATCTTTGAACTCGAGCTCGCGCCTAATGAGAAGAGAAGTCTCTACCTGAAGGAATGTAGCCTTGTATCCTTGTCGACTTCAAGCACGTGGTTTCTATTTGACATAATCAAGCGCACTGGCATCCGTGATCGCTTGGTGTTACTCGTCTGGAGGTGATTTTGGGTGGAGCGTTGTTGACTTTTTTCCACATCTCGTTCCCGTTTGTATTCCTTCATCTATTACGACGAATAACTTTTACCCCAAAGCGCTAAGCGCCCTTGTTAACCTGCTTATCGTTCAGCATTTGACGCCATACAGCAGAACTGTAGGGATGAGAATCCTGAAGTGGATACATTTTGTCTTCCGGGTGTGGATACCACTTATTTCCCCAAACCGAAATTTCCAAGAGTTCGTCGAATCTCCACTAAGGTGTCGGCTCCTTGACAACCTTGAAGTTGGACAGATGGTGCTATGCTTTGATATTTAGTTAAACCCTCGTTTACCAACTCAATTCGTTTATTTATCAATGGGATCAATCAATGTCGTGAGAGTATCGCAATAACTGGACGGATTTGTTGAATGCACACGTATGTCAACAACTTCCCTCGCATGATACGCTCTCATATACGACACGAGATTTATCTCCGTAAGTAGGAGAAACACGTTAGGAGCTCTCATGAGGCATTGTCTTATAGTCAGAAATACCAGGAGGTTGGGTGCTTCCTTCACCGATTTTTTTAGAAGCTGTAAACACGAAAAAGAGAAAAAACTATGATCCTCCTCCTGTGCACTTGAAAGTAAAATCCTTCATCGAAGACCTTAGTGATCTAGCCAGGCTCGACGTAAAGAAAATCAAAAATGTTGTCTCAGCGCGCTGCAGCGTCAAGTTGATTAAATGCCTGAACGGCGAATCACCTTACGGGTGAGTTCATATCGAAACTGGTTACCCTACATTTCGTTTCGTATGGTAATTTGCATGTAGATTCCCGGTGGTGTTAATCCGGTTCTCTCTTTGTAGTATCACAATGGACCTTCTTGCTGGTGTAAGTGCGTCTCTACCTGAGAGGGCCGAGCTCTAGAAAGGATTAACTTACTTCTAGTAGATTGTAGCCACATGTTTGGTGGGAGTGTATGCATCCATGTTTGGTGCATTCAGTAAAAACTCCAGCTTTTCTGCCAGGAGCGAGTGAGGTTTCGATTATTAATTTTATATAATCAGTCAAACTCCACTTTCAAGCTTTGTGCGATAGAATTCTTTCCTGACAGTATTATGCCACTTGTTTATCTTTTTTTTATTGCTATCTAAACAAACGGATACAATGCTGTTGATAACGTCGTGCAAAGATGACGAAGCTTTAAATTTCATTCGGAATTGTGGTCCCTTTTGAAATGTCACATGTGAGCGTGGCCTAAATGATTTTGTTTTAGTGTTTTAAATGTTTTCTACCAAAATCACGTACATATGTGCGTATTTTGGCTCTGATATGGTGATTTAATATCAATTAGATAAGAAAACTTCAGATACCATAAGCAGGTCGTATTTATTATAATCTCCAGCTGACTTTTTTGTGGGTTATTTTATATTTATTTATACTGCGCCTTGAGATTCTTACTGCATCCCTCGCAGTATCGTTTAATATTCTAGCAATAAACCCTTTTCCATTATTTCATTTAATTTTAACCAAGTTTCGATTCCCTTGAGACCTTGTTTTCTTGCTGGACAATACTCTACTCTACTCTACTCCACTGACTTTATTGAATTTAATGGTTATCCTTAGACCCATCTGACAGGCCTCTTGAGGCTATTACTTCGTATTTCTTCCGTAGTTTGTACTTCTTGTGAAAAATGTACACATGTAGGTGTGTAAGGAGAAAAACCTCGATAAGTCCATTAGAAAATACAATAATAAAGTTGGTTTAACGTCGCTACAAATATATTTATACTCGTATAATGTCTTATAAAATCCTTAAGTTACACTTAAGAAACACTGGGAGGCTTTTCACAAGAGACCTTTAGTTAAAGACATTATTGAAACAGTAAGTTTACGTAGAAGAGGATGGGAATATCCTCGAAATCGATAAGTCTCAGAGGAAATGAAGACGAATTAAGCTTTTGTAAAATAAAGGTTCAGATGGTAGGTACTAATATTTCTGACGCATGTATTAGGCAGGCATGAGACTCTCTATCTGTTTAGTTAGGCGTGCAGGAAAATTAAACATAAGTAAAACTCGTCAGTCTTCATACATTTTCAAGAGACATGACACATATTCTCAGCTTCTGCAGGCACAGAACTAAATTTTTATTTTGCCCCAGCAGTACGTCGATCTCCTTAATCTCTCCGTAAACAGAAGGGGTTTACAAGTCGATGAAGCAATTCAACAGCTCAATTCAACATGGGACCCTAAAAAGTTCTCCACAATCCGGTCAGCAATTAATTGCCAATCAATGTCAGTCTGTTCCGTGCATCTGTTCATTTCTTGATTTTTTAAATCAATTAATGTTGGTGGAAATAAAACATGATCACCTTTTCATGAAAAGACACTTTGTATTGCGTCTACCTCGTCTCACATCCGGAAAAATTTACAATGGCTTACAATCGTCCATTTTCAAGAAAGCAAGATGGTTGCTACTTTCCTAATGAAGTTGTAGCTGCCAAACACTAAAGATACTTACAGACTATAGAGGGCGCGCAAAGAGATAAATAGATTTTCTTGTGTCACATTTAAAAATGTATCGTTAGAAAGTAGGATTATATTACAAGTGTTACAGTTCAGGATCCTTTTGACCAGTGGAACAACTTTTTCAAGCTCGAATAAAATTTAATTCCTTCTCTTTTACAGAAGGAATTAGGCGACACTGTTTTTCAAGCAGAGGTGTATGCTATCTTAATGGCTAGAGTTCACACCTTTAACCCGTTCTAAAATAGTTCGAGAATGCAAGAACTCTTTGAATTCGGTCGCAAGACTGAACTCTCCGACTCTTGTCTGGTTCCCAGATCACACAAAAATGCGACTTATCACTTGCTATTTATTAACTTATCAAAACAAAAGCAATTGCTTAGAACATCTCTTTAATGAAAACACTTTTGCTCAACAGTTATTGGGTTACATTATTAATTTTATTATTGAATTGTGATATGTAGAAAACTCTACCTCAGAACCTCTTAACTTATCACTTTTCATTTAAATTATTATCAACTACACATTTTCTATTTAATGAAACAGAAATTTATAACATTGCGAACTAATCAACGATCAAACTTTACCTCTTTTGAGTTTTCTCGTTAGCGAAGCAGAAACTTATCGAAAATGTTGATAAGTGGATAAATTATAATTGATAAGTCCCTTGAAAAACACGATCCAAATGTCCAAATAACAAATACTCTATGCAACATCGTCTTTCGCGCCAAAATATCTGTTTTCATTCCCCAAGGAGTGCTAAATTAACTGCTTTATAATGAGTCTTTCATGACAATATGAGTAGCTAGAGAGGGTCGTGCTTTCTGTGTTCCAGGTGTTTATCGTTTTTTTTTCGTGCTTGCCAAAGCACGTACCATTAACCTAATCACTTACTCGGAGATTCACTGATTGAATGCTTTTAGATCACTCGTCGCAGCTGCAAGATGTCCGTCTGTATTGAAAGACACATTTAGCTTTAAATTATTAAATCAATGTGTAGAGGCGAATTACTGAAACGCAATTGATCTTCTTATAGCATTACTCAAAGTTCTGCATATCGTTCTGAGCTCCAATCGGTTTCTTAAGCAGTCACTAACTAGGAATATAGCCCGTGGATTGTCATAACTTACAACTTGACTGGCATCAACAACTCCGTAAATCAATCCTTCAACCAGACTCCTTTCAATAATTATTCATCCACATGCAAATCCGAAAAATCAAAACAATATCATCACCACTTCATCACTATCATCTCATCCTTCTGCTGCGAGAAAAGCACAACAGAATCGAATCTCAAAAGATATCACAGAAAAAGCAATCAAGAACGAAAATAAAATGAAACGGAATGCAAGAACTCAAGAGTATCTATTAAGAGATTTATCCTTTTCCATACTTGTCCTTGGAAAATTATACACAGCACGCTATGCTGCTCCTTTTTTGTTTTGTGGTGGTGGTGCCGCACGAGCAAAGATGGATCATTCACAAAAAAGCGAAAACTTTTACGTTCGCTTTCTCCGCCGCGCCGTATCCTTTTCCTTGCTTTCTTTCCACCTCTTTTACTTTTGTGTTTTTCTGCGTTCTCAGCAACACACTCACATAAACACGTAGTTTTTTTTTTGCAAGGATTAGCAGATGAATTTTCATTGTCATGCGCTTTGGGAATGTCAAATCCTTACAAAAATGTTTGCGAAAAAATATTAAGGACACGCTAGCACAGCTCCCAGGCATAGATAACGCACAATGAATGAAGATGGGGTGTGTATCTGCGTAACGTAACTACCACAACAAAAACTGAAGTACGAGTACGTATGCCTTATTCCTGGGCTGTGCTCGGAAGGATTCCCGCGCTCTCCTCTAATGGTAAATCGATAAAAAGTAGTATGCGGCAAGGATGGCAATAAAACACTCATACGCCACAGAAAAAAAAACCTAAAAAAAAATTGAATAAATGTTTGCGCTTTTTTTTCTCTTGTGAAAGCGAATCATTTGACGTCCTCTGCATACATACACACAAAGGCCCGGGATGGGAAGGTGCCCTGTTTCGCAAATTTACCATTGACTTTGAAATTTTTGCTCTTTCTAAGCGGTTTAAAGTTGTAAATTAATTTAAGAGAATCCACACGAGGCGGCGCGGCGGGGTATTAAAGGAAATCTTATACAATTCGGTCTTTTCGAAAAAAATAAACTTTTTTAATTGACCATCCGGAACCGGGAGGAGGCCAGGAAGGGAGGAAACGAAATATGACCAATTATCTTATTTAAATTTCAAATTATTGCGTGTTATACAGGAGGAAAAAAAACAACAAAATACGTTCGTCGCTAAGATGATAATTTGAATGTTTTTCGGCTTGGTTTAGTATGTAAATGTTGGAGAGGGTGGTTTAGCGGTTGTCATATACTCGTATGTGTGGGTAGGGATGATTAATTTGTCGGTTAATACTCTTTCTTTGGTTAATGTGAAGTATAAATTTTTGCGGTTATATAGGCTCTTAAGATAGAATGGAAAAGTTGTCGTCAATCGGGGAGGTTAAGAGCGAGGGCAGTAATCTGCGGTGTTGAACTTGAGATTTAATCTTAAATAATTTTGCAGGAATTTAGAAAATCTTCTGGGAAACACGATTTATGAGGTGTCACATTAAAACATTCCGTAGCTAATTCCCTGTTTATTTTCCCACTGAAACTGCGCAGGGGATAGCACAGGTAAACAATTTTTTATTGGGGGTTCTGCACGCCCTTGGAACCATAAGATTCATTAGGGCTTCTGCCTACTTTTCTAGTTTAGAGCAAGACAATAATGCCTTCTTTGCCTATTTAGTGACAAATGCAACAGATGGTGGGCCTATTTTATTGCTTTCACAAAGGTCCAGATTATACTTAAAAGAATGCAACGTAAAATAGTAAGCAGAAGATAGTTTGGCGTCCCATATGTACACAAAATCATAGCCACCATCTGTTACTCAATTTCAAAGTTGATATGTTGGGTAGAAATGAGCTTGACCTAGCAATTTCTAGGCTTGTCATCCCTACTAATGCTATTCGTCTGTTCATGATGGCGACGGAGAACTCCCGCTGTTTAATCAAGGGCACCACTCAACGTAATGATGTTAAGAAACGCCTTCGGCAAGTTGAGACTTGAAAGGTTTGAGCTTAGCTTTCAAGTCAGAATTAGCTTTGGAATCTTTCACAAGTCTGTCCAAGTACCTGCTCACTTCGATGGGATATCATTGAGAGCGAGTCGCAAATGGAGCATATGCGACTATTGGGACAGAGGCAGTTAAGATGGTTTGGAGGAGAATAAGAGCAAGACAAAATACATGTTTGCCGCAAAAGAGGACTCAAAACGCACACCTTAGTCAAAGCGCAGATATAATTTTGAGTTAGAGACTGCCTACCTAGGATCTATGGTAAATTCCGAAAAATCATTCCTGTCAATCGGTGTTTCTGTGGGCTACGAATGCGATTGAGTAATAAAGCTCTCTCTCGAGCAATTAAGGCCTAGAGCCTATCTTCTCCTATCCATTTGGGTTGGGAGTGTTATATTTTTCGCACTTATATAGCGACCTATGTATATACGTTTAATGCCATTACAGAAGGCAGTAATTACGAAACTTCCCCATGGCAGTTCTCGTTAACTTCAATATGTGGTCTCCTTTGAATCAGATCACAAATTTTGTTCCATGTTTTCGTCTGTAGTTGGGATTGCTGGTTTTCCACAACCTTGATGGCGCTTTAAACGCTCTCTCAATCATTTTTGAATTCGGCTCCCCCCTTTTTAATTGCTGTTTTCGACAGAGACGATTGCCCTCAAGTTAGCACAGTAACTTCATCGATCCACTTGGGAGAATTTTTCAAACCGCCCCAATATTTGAAGGAATTAAAAACGTCAAAAAATCAATCAAAACTGTCAGAAAGTTTCTTTTGGTTTGCAGGTTAAGAACGTACCTTTAATATTCAACTGAATATTCAACTTGACAGTCGTTGGTGAAGCAAAAATGAGACTAAAAGTTTAACAATCATTAAATTAAACAACTTTGACGTCATCCATATGTCAAAAGTAAGTTTTCATCAAGTTGTTTAAATTTTTTCGGCATTATTTCACAACAGCTTGCTATTCTGCTTACTTCTATATAATACATCTATATATACATCGCCCACCAATTTATCCTTGAACATGTTTATCGCCCAAAGAGACGTCGTTTACGCCCCATTTTTCGCATTATTTATTACAATTTTTTTTGCAATTTTTTTTGTAAGAATAAACGTGTCACATACTCATACATCGTCCCCTGTCATTTCATCGGGGATTTCTGAAAATCAATTCTTTTGAAGAACGTGTCCTTTTTATTTATCAGGCGAAGTCGGTATAAGTATAGCAACTTTCATAAAACTCCATAAATTACTGTCATTGAGCGAACTGTACAAAAAGTTTTATCTCTGCGTTCAGATGCCACGCGGGATTGTCCTGCCTTTTGATACAGTGCTCCCGCATTTTCTCCCAGAAACTCTCAAAGAGTCTGGTTTTATTTCTCTGTGCATACTCCATGACATGACATTTAAAACGCAGTACCCTTACTACGTTTCATTGCTTGCGTCGTAAATCACATTTCATGGTTCATTACCATGAAACAACCCAAAACAACATAATTTTTTAATTGTTCACTTGACCAGTTTTGTAATGAAAATCGAAACTTCAATCTAATCGCCCAGGCAAATTGTTTTACGTCAAATAATTAAAACTGAAATCGTGTCGACAAATTTATCCCCCTCACATGATTTTTTTTTGTTCACCCAAAAAATACGTCAAATTTCTCCCGATTCCTATTCTCCCGCCCACATAGGCAACCAAAAATGATTTCATTTTTAAAAGCAACCTCAAAAATTATCACATGTCAAATTTTTTTTTGCTATAGATACTCGTACATGCGGTGAGTGTTGAGTGGTTTTATGGTTAAAAGAAAAAAAAAATTTTCTAACTTTTCCTCTCTTCGTCTTTGATAAAGAGTGCGCACCGAAAGAGCTTTTCATAATGCGCCTGATTTTCCACAAGTACTTTGAAAACTCGTGATGCTCATACTTCGAATGTTGCCACTAGACTTTTCAAAGGAAAAGCACGTGATAGTCTCTCGTGATTGCCCTACCTTTACGGATGCGATAGTCTGTGCCGGGAAAACAGTCAAACAAAAAAAAAAACAAAAAAACAAAGGAATTCTCGCAATTTTTGTCTGTGGTGATTGAAGTGTATTAAAACGTGTTTTTGCATTGTTTTCGAAAAAGAATGTAAGATATTTTGACGTTGACCTGTCTTAGGGAGAATTAACCAAAATAATAAGCTCCGTTGACCACCCTCCAAATATGCTTGTGTATGTTCGTGTTTGTTATAAATTTGAACTAGGTCATCGAGGCCATTACTCCCAATTCAATCCATCTAATTCGATAAACTTTCAAAAACAACCGTTTACGACATCAAGGCAACAGAGTTATCCGCCACCCCAGTTAAAAACTTTCATAGATACCAACAGATGTGGTTTTTGCCTACGTGACGTCGCACAGGCATACCGCAAAATACCAAATTTTCCACACTTCCGCACGTAAACAAAACCATCTACGGGGCGACCTTAATCAATGTAAATAAAAAAATCTATATTCCCGGTGCACGAGAGCCGCCTTCTCTTTGCGGGTCATATTCCATTTTAATAGCTAATTAGTGAGACACATAATTACATGTGTAAATAGAAACACAACGAGAGTGGTTCTGGTTGTTCCAAAAACGTTGATTGAATCCAAGGTGGTTGAGATAGTGTTTTTGAAGTGAGCTGAATGAAAAAGGCCTTGTCCACCTAGTAGGTGCTGTTTTTGTACGCTCTTATCAGCCGCTTTTGAATGGGGTATGCAAATTGACTGATAAGCTAACTTGGTTTGCACGGGTGTAGACACAGCAGACGTTTCGAATGAGATAATTTTGTGGCGTTTTATTTATATCGCTGACGAGGTTGACCTTTTTTTTTGCATGCAGTTTTGAGATAATATGCTCGCACCCACGGCGAGCGCGCGTATGAAGTCAAGGTCGTTGGCTTATAGAAACTCACAGATTCGATGAAAGGGAGAGTGCTGTGAGCTGGGTGTGTAAGTTGTAATCTTTAGGAGGTTATCGGATTTATTAAACGTTTTAATGTACTCTGACTGCAATGAAAATATAAGATTATTGCTTATCAGCAATTTGCATTTATAATTACACACAATCCGTGTACAGAAGGAGGGGCGGTATTGCTGCATGCTTTTTGATACACTGTCATAGTAGAGAACGGATTAAATATAAAAGTTATCGACTTAAGCTTTAACCTACACTAGCAGTATGTCTTTATAAAACTGTAGCCATCTGTGATGATTCGGTTGTAATATTAGTCAAGCGAGCAACTATTTGGTGCAAAGATAATGACAAGGTTACAAACACTCCATTATAACACATTTCTGTCGAGTCAATTTGCGATATTGTCATGTACGCAATCTCACTTGCAAAACAGAGAAGTCTGCTCAGAGGACTTATTATTATTTGTAAGGGAGGACAACTGTTGCTTTAAAAAATCCCTTTGACTTTATATCGTCGTCATGCCTTTAAAGTTGGAACCTATTACTGTGATGGAGCGTATTTATAAGTGATTGCCAGAAAGAGTTAAGTGGAAGAGCCTTTAGAGAGCACCAGCGGTTTGAAGTTGATCTAAAAAAGACCAGTTGAACATTCAGTTCCACTGCTTTAAGTTTTGTATTATTAACTTGCACTGACAGACAAATTGTTGATGAAAGTATGAACCAAATCAAAAGCCCGCTAAATTCAAAAAGAAATTAATTCTACAACTCGTCACTCCATCACCAGTGGCACACACACGCGTGCATTTTTAATTGCGGTCGTAACCATAAAAAGTGGGCTAATGAACATAAAAGGACCAAATCCAATTGGCAATTAAAATTCACGAGACTGTGTACCACGGGTAGTATACAAAGACTATAACTAAAAAAAAGTAGTCTGAAAAACAAGGTAGCAATTTCGGCTGGTTTCGGAAAAAGGTAATGGAACTTAAGGACCGAATTGAGAGCAGAAGTATAGATATATAGAAAAAGCTGAAACATTCCAGTAAGTCTCTTTGCTACTTTATCGCCATTAGGATGAGGAATTAAGAAAGTTCACTCGTTTCGAAATCCTTTTCGTTGGAAAGGTGCGGGCGAATAGTAGTTCTGCCAGTAATGTCAGCATATTTCAGTTCAATGGCTTAGGGCAGAAACACAATGGATTCAGCACCACTTTTGATAAGCAATGCTAATTGTCGAATCGGGCTTGGGAACAAGTGGTTTTATTAGGTTAGGTTAGATTGGTACCTATGTAGGTACAGACACTCATAGGCCAAAAGAGATCCATTGTGATGCCATGGAATCTATCGCTATTTTTCAGTATTTACCGGTTAACTGAACCAAGCGGAGCTTCTTATGAAGCGAAGGATACAGCTGTCGTTACTGATCGGCATATTGCCAAGGTTGTCAAAGGTTTCTAGTTTCCACTCTTAACAACGATCAAACTGATATACTCGTTTTTGATCTAAATTTCTCTGCTGAAATACTCCATTTTGCTCGGTGGGTGCATTTCACGAACAAGTTTATAGGAGTACTTGTCGTTAATATAAAAATTGTAGCCGTGTGCTATAATTATGCCTCATATTCCGCTGAATTGTTTCGGTTCGACTCCATGAAGTGGGAGGTAAATTCGTCTCAAGCCCGAGATCACTGAGTACTGTGCAAGACCACTTAAAAGGACATTTAGGTTACATCAAGTATCGGAATATAGTGAAGAGGATTTTTCGGCTCCATTTATCGGGAGTGCTTCAGGATCATTTTATTTTCTATTCAAATCGAAGTCAGTTTCCAAATGCAATCGGCAAAGCGTATGCTCTGCTAATCGTTGACTGGCTGAAGTTTCCTGGTCAACTGAATTTTATACAGATGAAGGTTAAGGTATTATTTGAGGTCAATGAAAGGACCAATCGTTGTAAATATTCCATGAATACTCAAGTTGCCCATATCGACAAGCAAGCTTATCTGCGTTCCTTGCTGTTTTGCTCTATATACATATTTATAACCTCTTTCTCTGTTGGTAAATCTTACGTCCACAGTTCTTAGATTCACGGTGATAACATTTGCACTTCTTTTGTAAACAGAACTTTAATCTCTCACTTATAACATCAAATAAGGGTAATTTGCGAATGTGTTCACAGTAGCTATGTACACGAAACAGATTTTTTAAAAAGACTGCAGCTCTTGTGGTGGAAGCCTAACGTTTACATTTCACTTAAGCTCTTAGCTGTGATCCTTAGCGCTGTACTTACTCGAACCTTAAAGATATATGCATATGTTGGTACACTAAGGCTGAAAATAAATAAAATTGTTTTGCCGAATTGTTAAAAGACAAAAACGAAAATTCTACATTTTAAAGAACGTACTTCCTCAACAAAACCCTCGAAAATAAACCGAAAGTCCACTTAGCGTAGTTAATTTCGTCAAAAGCGATCCATACTTATAAAGTTGAACAAATTTAAACCATCCTACTATTGTTTACGAATCAAAAACATAATATAATGTATCCACAATAAATAAATCAATTTAAATCTATACACTTGAGTGCGCTCTTGAATGTGTCCACTTAAACCTAAATCCATCAGTTACCTCAAGTTTTACTGTCTGATAAGCTACAAAAACTCTCATAACTCTTACCAAGCAGATTAGTGTCATTGAACTGTTCTCCTATCCGATTCAAAGTTAAGAATCATTTAATATTGAAAGTGTTTGGGTATGAGTAACATAAAAAATAAATTCGAAGATTCGTCCTTCAGAAGGAATTGCTGTATTTCTAAGAAATTTGAAATGTTCCTGTGTGTTTACGTCTTGGCGATGTCAAGTGAACGGATGTTGGAAAAAAAATTGTATTAATTCAAGCTGAATCTATAGCAATGACATGTGTGCGGGAACGGCAGTAAGGAAGCTTATTTCTTATGTTTGGTTTAACCCTTAAAAAAAAACAGAACCTTTCATATACGAGTATTGAAAGGGATAACACATTTTTCTTCCCTGAAGCGATTTAATAAAAGAGATGCTTTCTGAGAAATAAGTTTCTGTGATAGGGTTCGTATTTGGAGCAGTCCAATAAAAAATCGTTTATAAATGGTTCAGTTAAACTTGGATTAAATAGGTCAAAGGCTCATTTTAGATGTTTTATGCGTTCATCCTAATTTCGTTCAAGTTTCAATTAAGAAATGTCTTAAAAGCATCGTTGAAGAAAATTACCAATTTTCCTAAGCCTTTCTTTATAAACGAATGAAATCTCTTTTCTTTTATCAGGCAACTGGTTCGTTTCATTCGGAGTTTGAAAATCTTCGCGGAAAATCTTCTGTAAAAGAATTTTGCTGCCTCTGTGCAAAGGCGACATTAAATAGTTAATTTTCTTAAGAGGACATTTTTCTTTTTTCCTCTGAATAAACCCTGAAGACGTCCAAATTTCTCTAACTGAATGCATTCAGAACGCATTTAGCGAAGCCAAATTGACAGTATTCAGTACTAGGCAATTTAAGCCCCTAGAGCGCGCTCTAATCACACGCTGAGCTACCTTTCAAACTGCGTAAAATTGAAATAGTTTTACTAGGACTTTTCAAACTACCCTCGTTCTCTGGTTTAATGTAACAGGTTTGACAGCTACAAGAGAGAAAAAAACATCACAACATCTTTGCGCGTCTTTACTCGTTCACGTATCTACTTTTGCCGCCGTTTATTACTCGCTGAGAGTTTACTCTCGAGTCATTAAAGTTTAATAGTCTACAAAGTTTTTACTCAAAAAATTACGGTAATGGGCTTTAAGTTCGTCACAAAATGGAGGATTCATTGTGCAATTTCGAATTTCTGACTTTCATTTGAAAAAAATCATCTATTCCCACAAAAGTCTAGTTCTCAGCATTCCCAGTCGTACTTGCTTTTGTATTAAATTCTTTAACCAAAATTGTTTCGACGCAATGTCCTTGAATGTTTTGTAGAATGCCTGACAGTAAATTATGTTTTCGGTTCCATTTCAAAGTTCCATGACAATTTATTTGTCTGCACATTCTTTCCCTTAGATTACATTAATATCCCGAGGCTTACATTAATATTCCAACTTCACAAAGTTTCCTCTTCGCACCATACTGCTTAGATAAATAAGAAAAGAAAGAAAAAATAATAATTAATTCAATTGATCCCCTTTGTAACCCTAAATCCCTTTTCAATATTTACTTCCACCCGGTTGCGGTTGGGATATTCCCCGAGCAGGATACTAAATAAAAATGATGACAAGAAAATACGTCGGTCTGCCAGGATGTTATGGATAAAATTCCAATTTCCGTAATAAAATCGGAGTTGTAGAGAGAACCAGAAGGAAAATTACTTCTGAAGGCCACAACAAGAAAAAAAACTCGAAACAATTTGTGTTTTAATTTCATCAACTCAAAGGTGGGTTGAGTAAGTGATGGTGGTTTCAGTTACATCGTATAGCGTTACGTCCTTCAAGGTAACATCGTTCCATAGCTTACGGATGGCCTTGTGTTTGTATTCTTATCGTTGGTGTTGAAATCTTCTGGCTACTTAGTTAATAACTTAAATCCTTCTCAGCCTGCTTAAAATTCATACAAAAACGGAATAGAAAATCTAATCCTCCAGTGTGTTTGCCGAAAAGATACTTCTCAAGTTTGACAGAGAGCTATGACATTGTGGAGTGGGACAGGAAACAGTAGCGAAAGAGATTAACAAACGACAACAACGACGAGGACGGCTACGATGGCATAAAGGGACACAGTTTGGCTTAAGGATATGCGATCAATAAATGTTCGCCACTTATTTGTATGATGTGCGTTAAAATTTTGTTCTGATTCCAAGGTTGGGAGAATGGTGGAGTTTTTTTTTTTAAGTGTATCCACTTGAAGGGTACGACTCTCATTTTCTTTTGTTTTGTGTTGGTGTGTACTAGAGACGTACAAAGAACGAAATACATGGAACTTATCCACTGTTGTTTCGACAGTTTTCCGACGATGTTTGAGACAGTTGTGATGTATTTTCGATTGGTGATAATGAAGGACACACAGTCTTTTGTGTTGTGTGGTGGGTGGCGCAAATCAGTCTCGTCCTGATTATAGAAAACACGCGTGGGTATAATACCAGAGATAGAATGATGTTGAAATGAGCCATTATGAGCTTCCAAGAAATGAAAGGATAAATTCAGTCGGCAAAAGGACACAGTTTCGCAATTTGAGTTTGCAAAGTTTTGTCGCATTTTTCACATTTCTAGGTCGTTGAATATGTTTAAGAGCCTGTGGGCTGTAAAAAGGAAATGTAAGTGTTTTTCGGGTTCTTTAGGTCTATGCGGGATTCGAGTTTTATTCTTATGCGTCATTTTATTAACGCAGTGTATTCAATCGGTCTGCACCAGAAACGTTTTGTCAATATTTAAGTCTGTTTGCAAATAATAGGGGACAGGCGAAACTATTTATGAAAGAACTTACACATTGCTTTTCGACATGAACTTTATTACTATGAACATGAGGGTCGGAAACTTTCACGAAATAAAGCAATAAAATCACTGCTCCTTAAATTCTCTAATCGTATACATCCCAGAACATACAGACTCGAATTTGGTCCATTGTAGTGCCACCAACCGGAAACTCCTTTTTCGGTTTGTCTGTGGCGTTTTATGCACGGGTGCCTGTTGGTTACCCACATACTATCTAGTTAACCGTGTACGCTCCATACTCTAGCTTAAGATTCCAATACGAAGTAGGTTTTTTTTTAGATTTTTTCAAGATGATTTCGTGTGAGTAAGTGGGTGTAGTAACTTGACGTGGTTGGTCATATATTGTTACATATGAAAAGGAGCTTCCGTACCCTTTTGTTCGATGGTGTGCAGTGAGGAGCTCCTAAACACCGACGTTCTCGTTAAATATTCAGCCTAAATAAGCTTGCTTTTTAGCACTACCCAAACGGATTTGGCATCATTCAGCAAAATACTCGTATGACATAAGCATTTTCATTTAATAGATGTTTGCATAATCGTTTCCCTAAGGTGCATTGATCGTCACATTTTAATGAATTATCACATTCAATCTGTTTTTCCCTTTTTATCTTATTTTAATTCCCTAATACTCAGAGCGTACAATCGCCAGAATTTAAATTAGAATTTTATTTCAGCGAGAATCTTAAAAACCACCCGAAAAATAGGTGTCAATGTCCATCACATCTGCTGTCTTAAATTCTGATCACGTAAGCCATGATGAAATTAAATTTACTATGAAATTTTATTTATAATTAAATGTCAACACTGCGTCGCATAGTTTGTGTTTTTATTTTCGTTAGTTGTCCTTGAATGTGTTACGTAGAATTGCTTATTTCGATAGAACTGTCTAAAAATGTCATCATCGTACAACAAATACACACAATAACTTCCACGAATGCCCAAAATTTATAATAACAGAATCAAATCTGTAATTTACCAGAATCTTATTCAATAGAAGCTTACACATTTTAAAAATGGCACCACTCTCTTACAGCATCCGTAGAAACAGCAGCGAAGAAAATGTGATGTCTCCGCGTATACTGCCCACCACTCTCCACTCAATCGAATGTAAACAGAAAATCTATCGAGTGATCGTGGACAGTCTAACTAAAAACCGAGTGCACTTGCATTCACTTGGCTCGACTACATGACCAAGTGCAAGAACAAATCAAATAGAAAAAAAATTGTTTTTTTTTTTTATTTTTGTTCTTCTGTTGCGCTCGTATCTCATTTTTATTATTCTCTCCCCCTTTATACAACTTTGACTTACTTTCAGGCCATTCAACCCCCTGCAACTGCAGTCAACTCACATCATCAACTGTCAACGCGGGTATTCGTTGTCATTGTCGATATCGCTCATTCTCAGTTTCGTGCACACAACGATTGGGGATTTGCATGCATTTAATTGACAATATTGTTTATATTTGAATTAAGCAAAAGAAAAAAAACTGTGTTTTTGTGAATAAGAAATTTAGAAAATGTGACTCTGTCAGTTTGAAGTTGACAAGTGCAATTTAAAGAAATAAAGTGTCAAACTTGAATTCAAATAAACACATACAAACAGATATACCGAGCGTAATATGCACGGTATAAGCCATCTCTATCGGCAGCACGCTGTCGAGAAACAACTCAGTACAGACAGTTGGCAACAACAATCTACGACGAGTAATAATAGTTACGGCAGCAGCAGCATGCAGCGAAGTGATTCAACTGAAGGTCCAGGAAGACTGAATAGTTTGGGATCAGGTTCATCTTCGTCATCATCAAAGTCTTCACGGTCACCAAATTGGTCACAGGGTGAGTATTTGAAAATATTTTACATGTCAAAATTAAATAAGCCTTTTGACATGTCATATAAAAACTGACATTTTTGATTGGGTTTGTGCTTGTCCTAAATATCTGACGATTTCTTTCCATTGGAATCTGAATACGAAAACGATAAACCAATAGAATTCCCTTAAATTGAGCGGCTTTACCGTTTTATGATTCAATTCTTTCGAAGTTTGTAAGCGGAAAAGTTGTCCAATCAACCTAAAGCTCTAATTGTTGAAATCTGCGCCAAATGTACATGGATTATTTCAATCCAATGAAACTGAATGGACCTAACGAAAGAGGTTTAAAAAGTGATCGAATTTGTTTTAAATTGAATCTCATAGATATCATTATTTTTATTTTTGGAATGGAAACTTTATCTAACTGGGTTTCAGAATCTATCATTTTGCGATTTGAATTATGTCTTGCCAGTGTCCACTAATTTCCGCAGTAGAGCCTGTACAAAAATTAACGTCATCGGATATCTGACTATGTTCAAACTTTTCATTGTCGTTTGGATATTTCGTTCTCAAAATTTAACTGCTCGATAAATTTATTCTAATCCTTGTCTGTCGAAATAAAGAAAACAAGTTCTTAAGCTCTGATTCATCTGAACTACGTTATAAATACAAACTTGGCAACCCAAGATATCTTACGATTTAAAGAAGAATAGACTAGGTACATTTCTACTATGTCATTTGATATAAATCTCAATTTTGTCATATTTGTTTTCGTTTTCTAGTCTATTAATGCTCAAATATTTGCTTTAAAGCCTGTTTTCTTTACCTAAAATATGATAAATGTCAAAAAGTCTTATTTGAGCTGAACCTAACGGGAATTAAAGTCAAAATTTGAACAAGTTTTCAATAAAAAGTAAACGACCACCTTCTAGTTTTATTGTATAAATTGCTAAGATAACCTGTTGATGGAGTAATCTTTTGTGGCTTATCCAATTGCCAAACGTCATCGACTAAAGTGATTGAACTTTCTCAATTTTGACCACGACAAGGGTAGATGCTAAGCGCCAAACACCGAGAGTATTCGCTTACTTCATTCAAAGCAGCTGAGAAATAACTGCCACATATGTATGTACAGTCAGAATTTGAATCTGCATATTGAAAGTTTAGTCGTCGTTCAGCCTGCCGTCCCAGTATTTCCTTCGTGTCAGAATTGTAAGAAAAATGGCCTCACATCCAAGCCAATCAAAGATCAGATTTTGAAACAAATGTCAATTTTGACAGTTGATATATTTCCACCGCATATTGACCTCATTTATATTTTATGGGATTTCACTTATTATTTCTAGATAAGGGATCCGAAAAGCTCTCTTCACCGCCGCAACCAGTGCCTGACTATGGCATAAGTCATTTCCGAAACTCGCCAAATACAAATACATCCTACTGCCGTGGTTCCTATGATAGTTATGGCAGCAGTCTTCGCCGAACGCCGTCGTCACGGCGAAATTTTTTCGAGCGAAGCAACAGCCCTGGATTTTACAATGTAAAAAAAATTTGAGTTTTATTTTTCCTTAATTTATTAAGTTTTATTTCTGTCTTTTTAGAGCTTTCGCAGATCAATGGGCGAAAGCTATGGTTCCCCACCAATTCAGACCGGTTTCTTTCCACATGATCTCGATGACATTTACGAAAATCACGGTGACCATCAGTATTTCACCCACACAGGTGCCTGCCAGTCGCGTCGCGATGAACGTCCTTCAATTAATTCCATCTTTCATCGAGTCGGCGCTGCTTACTCGCTGGATGATTATAAATCCTCAGCGGTAGATGGCAATACTGGTTCCGGCTATCGGAATCGCTTTGATAATAGTAGTTTTGCCAAAAGTATCAGCGGCGAAGAGAACGCATCGCCAAAGTCACATAAATCCCATCACCATCACCACCATCATCATCATCATTCAATTCAGGAAATGCTGAAACAATTCGGCAAGAAAGTGCACATATGGCCAAGGAAATCCCATGACACGAATAGCGCGTGCACTTCACCGATGAATGATCCACAGGATAACTTCCGAACGCGGTCGAAAAGTCTCGATGCCTACACGCTGAATCGAAATAAAATTTTAAATGATTGCGAGTCCACGTACAAAATATACGAGAGGATTGTCAAAGAAGGTAAACAGCGCGAGAGAGCGACAAAGTGGAGAGTTTTGGGTAATTTAGATTCCAGGCGCCATGCTTATTAGCATAGACGTCAATCGTAGAGATTTAATTTTTTTTTTTTTTTTTTCTTGGTACTTGCTTTGGTTTGGGGATCAGGGATTTGATGGGAAAATTAACATTTTGGTTGAAATGAAAATTGATTTGTAACTTTTTTTGTTTGTTTTTTTGAAATAGGTGCTCATATGCGACGTGCCTCTGCTGACTTGGAGAAGCGGCGGGCATCACTTGGAGCTAGTCGAGGCTTAAGAGGTGATGGTACACTGGATCCATATCACGCGGCCATACTGTTTAGAGATTCAAGAGGGGTAAGTGTTGAGTTGTTTGTACAATTATCAATAGTAGGTTGATAGATTGCGTAGAGACCTTGGTGCCTGGCTAGGAAATACATTAACTTTAGTTGAAAAGAGGTGTAACAACGACCTTGGACAGTAATAGAGGCGATAAGAGTTTGAGTGATCGATGTTTTTGTTTAGTCGCCAAATGAAGGCTGTCGCGACGTATGTCAAGTGCGCGACATGGGATCTAAGGAGGCAAATGAAACAGTGCGAGTACGAGTAAATTATTTGGATATTATGTCATTGACTTTGTTTTCGTCGAAAAACGCAAATTAGAGGTTAAGAACCATTTGCGGAAGGTGGCAACTAGTTTGCCTTGAAAAATTAGCCGGTTGGTGCGGTAGTAATTTGTTGTCGATGCTTAACATGCTTTTGAAGAATAAAAGGTTGGGCTGGGTAATGACTAAACATGCAGAGGAGAAAAGGGGGAAAGTCATCAACGTTTTTATTGCTTTGTTGCGGAAGGGGAGGGAATCAGCACCTCGTGCCTCGAATAGTGACTTTTCCCATTCAGCCTTAGTACAGAACGTCAATATCAATATTAATGATGTTTCTAATAGTTCGTGCAAAAAGATGTGACATCCTTACTGTACACAGTGGCATTGGTATTCATGAAGAAGCCGTCGGCTTAATCCATCAGTCCTATTGCAAAGGCAGTGGGAAAAGAAAATAATAGCCACAGAAAGATTGGGGACAATTGACAGTCACTTCTTTGAAGAGTTAGAAGACCTTGTAGAGTTCAACCAAGAATTTTTCTGGGCTTCATATCCTGTCCGTCTGATTGTAATCCTGCATAAGCACTAAAGAGCACAATAGACCCATCTGGAGTTTTTTCGACTTTCGGAGAAACGAGTTAATTATAAAAATAAAATGTAAAAATTGCTGAGCAATCGCTTAGTCCACCCGCATTCTCAAGAGTAGTGCCACAAAATTGTAATCGTCAATGGAACACCTGACCGAGGACACGGGAAGACAACACAGGTTCAGGTTATGAGAAAATATGCTCTGAGCCTTGCTTAGCAATCTCGGCAGCGATCTCATTTTCCACAACCCCAGTGTGATCTGGGACTCAGACAAGAGTCAGAGAGTTCAGTCTTGCAATCAAATACAAAGAGCTCTTTCTCGAACAGGAACGGTTTAAGGTATTCTGTCTACGAGAATACAATCTCATCACCCCTAAATAAATATGTTCACACATACATACATATATGTATGTAGGTGCAACTGTCAATAATCCCAGAAAACCACTCAAACTAATAAAAGAAATTAAGATAAAACAAACTACACAACTCCACAAACCTTCAAGATGATGGCTTCCACTAATTAAACAAATTATGAGATGGGTTTACGAAAAAATCTATTTTAGTTTTCTTATTGCTAGGCTTAAGGAGAACGTGCCAAAATGATTTATACCTTCAACTCATAGGTTATGAGTACCTTAATAGGCAAAGTAACATTACTTTGAATCGGATATATTCTTAAAGAGTTTCAAAGGCATACGCTGAATATTCTTCGGTGATGCAGGCACAGGTCATCATGTTTATCTATCGGCATCGGAATTCTTCTCAGAAATTCTTTAATGAACACAGCGGACGATATGGGAATCTATTGAGTTGCCGCATAATAACACCTTAACCAGTAATAAACGAATTAGTTTGATAATATTGGGGATTTGCAGGACAAATAGTTCAACGAGAACATTCAGATGTGTATCTCAAGTTTGTCAACTTTTTTGATTGCCTTTTTCAAACTTGCCTAACGAATAGTCGAGACTCTTCTGTTCAACATTTGAAGTGGAAGGATATTTCTCCTTACAACTCTTGTCTGTTAAGTGCTTAAATTGCCCTTCTACGTTTGGGTACCCAAATTAAGTCCTTCCCACCGAAACAGTGAAAATTTCTCAGAATTTCATTTAACCACAAGGAGATGAAAAGAAAATTGTGTCTGTTTGCTCTTGACATCCTTTGGGAATATTGAAATTCTCGAAACAAAAAACGAGAATCTGCAAGGATTGCATTTGTAAACCAAGGAAATTACTTTTCTCTTTGTCATGTATAGTTTCAATGGAAACCATTATGTTTTCATGTATTTTTAAAAGTATTTGCACCACCATTAGCGGTAATTGACCTTAATTCTCATTCACAAGAATATTTTTTGTTTTTAAATTGATTGTGTCTCTCCAAGGTAATAATCATAATTTCAGCAACAATCACTGACCGTTTTGTTCTGGGGAAATCTTTTTAGCTTGATTTTTAAATTCGTAATTCGTAATATTTTGTTTGTATCGTTCTATCATTTCATCCTGTGCTTTATTATGCCGCATTGGGTATAATAAATGATAATAAAGCCGACGAGAGACAGTGTTTCCATAGACACGGAATGGGGAGGTGTATTTTAAATTCTAATTTATCTTGAAGTAGGATCAAAATCGTGTTGAACAAGTATTAATCTTTTGTTTTGAGAAATGCCTTCAAAAGAACTGACGAGCAATTTAGCTGTTCGAACAGCTATAAATTGGATTTTCTCCTTCTTTAGACTGACTGGCGGAATTATTCGACGTAATTTATTTATGTTCCAACTGCGACATACAATAACTTATTCAAGATATTTAAAGCCCTATTTAATGGAGAAAGATACGCCCTGTGCAGGGAAATGTGTCGTGTATCCCCAATCAAACATTAAAGGTGCTATTGCATGCAACAGATTTCCAAATTTGCTGAAAGTAGGGAAAGGGAAACTAAATTCCATTGGACTCAGACTCATCTTCGTGCATTATACATATTACCGGCAGCAACCTTTTTTTTTTAGGGTAGTGAAGGTTTTATTTATTGTTGTTCCCCAGCGGGACTTAAATCTGTTTTGATGGCGTCGCAAGCAAACACACTACCAAGCTGAAACTAACCTCTTGACTTAATTTGTAACATTTTTGAAAATTGAAACCAAATGTCCTTCGTGTCATTCCTTCAGCTATTGGAAGATGACACTCAGCCTGCCACAGAAGTGCATAACTTTCATTAGAGATTTTTATTTTATGACCACCATTAAAATTTAACTGAAAACTCCGACCTCTTTTACTGGGAAAATGGGGATAAAATTCTACAAGTCCGCATGGAATATTCATAGTGTGACACTTTCACAATTTCTCATTTATTTTTTTCGTTTATTTCTCTGCAGAATCATTGTTATGTTCAAGAAATATGTTCAAAGAAAATCTTGAAATTGTTTTTCTTTCAGCAATCGATTATCATTCAATGTAGCTTATAACAGTTTATTAATGGTGAATACCGCGATGGGAGTGGATGGAGATAAAATCACTAAAATTATTCTCGATCGTCAGATACCCAGATCGGTTGACAGTGATCAGTGATGCAGGAAAAATCCAAGGAAGTCGTTGTTTCATTGCTCAAATTCATAAAATGTGCCACTTTTCAAATATTCAGACAGATCATTCGCAGACATTTTTTCCTGATGGAAAATAATATTTTAAGACCGTTCGCTTTTAGTTACCATTCTTACGATGTGAGAAGCAACTTCTCCCTGATTGGCTTATTATCTTTTCGTTAGGAGAGACGAGGTGGATTGCATTGCCAACGTTTTTTTTTTATTTTTAGCCACACCGTCATTTTTTCGTAAGAAAGTCAACCTTACTGAATCATGTGCTGCATCTGAATTAGCATCTGATTTTGTCAACTCTATAACTACCCGATAATTGCTGTCAAACGAGCCAAACTATCCGTCAGCGCTAGTGACAAAGCTGATTTGTTCAGGCGGTCAGATGATTCAGCCACCTGACCACCCGACAAGAATTTCGATCACACTCGATTCGGTCAAATCAGCTTCTCCGAATAACCAAATCGGATTATCTGCAAGGGACTTAAAAATAGTTCTAAAACCAAATGTTCAATCCACACTAAAATCCACACCGGTGAATCTACTGTTGTGGCAGGAGATCTTATAAGTCAAAACACATCTACCAAGCTGTCAAACAAACATGATAGGTGTGTTAAATAGTATCATAAAGGATCCACCTCGGTCCACATCTGTCTGCACATGCATATGTGAATTGAAGTTTCAAACCTTTCTACTAAACCTAACCTAACATTCTTGTTCAGCGCGTTTACCCTTTAACACAAGCAATTTATTTTCAAAAACCGAAAGAACAACAAACAAAAAACTGCATTCCTCAAAATATTTTATTCATAATAACAAATCTGCGTACTACTACTACCAACAATGTTGTTAAGCTCTTTGATTCAGAGCCAAAGTAGAATCTAATTTTCCAACAGCTTAACGAAACTTTATTGGAAATAAAACATTTCCTAAGGTTTGAGTATACACTAACCTACCCTGTTTGTAAAGCTTGCCGCAGCGCCTAAATCGTTAAAAAGTTAAACTCATTCCTGTTGACTGAGAACTGAAAGCTTCCAAAAGCGGTCGTCATTTACATGATTGTGTATTTTTAGCCCACTTTACTCGTTAATAATATTTCGATTGCTATGAATCACTTCGTAAACATTCTCAAGCACTGTACTTATCATTGTCTTTTGTTTATTCTGCTTATTTTTTTCACATTAACTGCTGCATCTGAAAAATTATTTTTAAGTCCTTGGAGGAAACAATTCAAGAGGACTGTTTTCTTATTTTTTAAATAAAATTTGCAACTGACAGCTATAAAAAGTGATTTGTTAGTTTTATAAACACAAAAATAAAACATTGAGAGAAATCAGCGATATCCATTGATTGTCAACGGAAATTTTTAAATTTAAACAAAACTTTAAATTTACGAGACAGGAGAAAGAAAATTAAGTAAAATGAAATATTAAGAATTTGACATTTAATTGGAGAAGTCGTACAAGAGTGTTAAGTTTTAAATTAATTTTCGACCTTGGTCATCTGTCAAACGGTTAATGTGTGCCTCCTTAGATGCAATCAGAGATTATGTCATCATGACAGATGAATTTTGCTTACCTTAAAACTTCAACAAAATATTAGGTTTAAAAATTTTTCGTACTCTTAGGTACAGGAATATTCGATCCAACTTTTTTTGGGAAAGGTTCACTAGTAAAAACAGAGTTTTAACGAACATTGTTGAATCGACACTATAATGTGAAAAACAATTCGACGTCAAAATGTAATGCGTGCCTCCCGGTGGCGATTGTTACACTGAATGTCAAAGAATTATGCGAATACCCTTATTTAAATATCACAAAATGATCTTTCGTATGCCAATCATCAACGCAAATGTATCACTTTGAAGTTTGTCTGCCTCAATTACTTGAAGATTTATCGGCTTATAAGTTAGCAATCTCACATATATAAAAGATATTTAATACAATTTGGCATTTTTTAGCAGCTGCCTTATACATAAATAAGTATAAAATACAAAAAATTTGGCAAACACACACAGTTTGCCGTTTTTTTTTTAATAGTAAAAAAATTTAAGTTGACAATGGAGAAGGGGAGGTTACAAATATGTGTAAAGCGAATGTCCAATTTTCGAAAACGTGTGAACGTCACGAAATATTACTCACAACTGTCTTTGTTTGTTGTTTAAATAAATATGTGTAATTTTGCCAGAGTTGATCGGGGTTACGTGGCATAAGTTTAAACCACTACGTTTAGGATTTGTGACGTTCGCTCTTAACTTTCTACCCTTAGTGAATGCGCCCAACCGCGGTTCATTAGAGAGATAAAAGTTTTCAGATTTAAACAATACTAGAAAGGCAGACGTTTCTGATTTGTCGAGAGGCCACTCATTGATTTTTTTTGAGGGTAAATATTGATAATGGAACAGAATTGACTGAAATATTAGGTTGGTAAAAGCAAATGAAAGCATTTGTTAAATTTTCGAAGTTTTGTTTGGCATAATAATGTAAAGTTTGACAAGCTCGAAAGCGATGTCAATCGAAGCAAATTTTAAGCAAATGAGAGTTTGTCTCCTCGTGACGTTCGCTTAATTTAACCATTTGACATTAAGTGCTTGGGATCCTATCTATAGCTTCCAATGACAATTTCACATTTTCTGCAAATGTGTCATACAGTCAAAATCCTTTGCCAGTTTAAAATTCTATCTTGACAACAATTTTACGTCATGACCATGAATATACCCAATGAGAAATTTATAAAGTCCTCTGACAGCTGCGATTCTAATCCATCTTAATGTCATTTCATTTATTGCTCACCTCGGTTACATCATTTCCATACCAGATCCCTGACACAATAACCAACTTTTAGCCAAAAATAATACGAGTAAAACAAAATTTTAAATAAAAAAAATGTAGTCAAAACAGTCTCCGGTAAAATGCTTGATTTTATTCAATAAATTAGCACCTTGCCGGTTAATTATATAGCGAATAGGTTTAGTCTATGTAAATGAGCACCTTGACTTCTCTACACACAAATTGTCGCACATTCTCCTGTCATTTAAACGTTCATATAAATTCTATGCATTCTTAAAATTTCATTTTTAAATAAGTGTCTAGGTATAAGCAAGTGCCTTTCGATTTTATCGTTAACTGGTTTTCAATAATTTCAATAACGGAATTTCCTTCTTTAAAAAAAAAAAGATATTACTTCTACCACAGTCCAGTGAACTCTCCCGCAGTTCCAGGCAATACAACACTGTTGCAGAAACAGCCATTTCACCACTTTAACCCACTCTTCACAGACAAACATTAGCCGCATTTTCTTTTCTATTACTTATCTAAATTTTTTTCGCTCTATTCTTTTTCCACTGACATTCGCAGTGAAGCAAAGAAAGAAAGAAAAAAATAAACGAAACTCCACACACGATCCACTGCTTTCATCAGTCCACGCTCGCAAAAGCAAAACCAGTTTCATTTGAATTTCGTTGACGATTAGACGTGCGTTCCATGTGTCTCGTTACAATTGATTTTGTGCTTAAAATTAAAAAGAAATAAAACAATATGTTTCGTCGGTATTCGTTGATAGATCCGTCACCGCCTTCGTCTAAGCTTTCAATGCTTTCGAAAACTCTTCACACAAGAAGTCCACCGCCGGAAATCCTTGTGGAACATGTCCCACTCTCTGAGGTTACACCTCCTCAAAGGAAATCGCGATCGTTACACTCGTCGCCGGTATATCGAAAGAAGGACGCATCACCTAATAGTAGAGCGACATTCACACAAAAGGAAGTTTTCGAAAGGAATAAAAATAATAATCACAGCTTGGGAAACTCCCTTGGGATTAGCCGGTATTCACGTCTGAATCATCATCAATCGAATAACTTGCCGTTGTCAGTATCGGCTCAAGAATGTTTATTAATGCGAAAGCGGGAACAGTTTGTAAGTCTTAATAAAAATTGAAATTCTTAATCGTTCTCGGAAAAATCAGATGATTTATCATCTTCCAAACCAGTTTTTCGGGAAAAGTTTCTTACGTGACTGTTAGCATTGATGTGTGCACGGGGTGGATGTTTTCTCTTTGTGACAGTTGCGGCGAATTGTGAAAGGTCAGGGCGTAAGCTATAAGCCTGCTGATAATGATTATGATTTAATGTGTTTATGTGGTGAAAGGATGGTGATTAGTCTGGAGGTTTTTGCTAATTTTATGTTAAGCAACAGTGTTGTGAATTTTAAATGTTTAATTAGACGAGGCCAAGTGAATTGGTTACGCGGTTGTGGAATGGTGAAACGAAATGAGAGCATGAAATTGAAAGTGCAAAAGTGTCAACTGCAGAGTCTTGATTAATTCTAGACATATGCGCATAACTTTGCTTAGCTTTGTGGATATGGACTGGATAAAATGATCAACCAATTGACTCTGTAGACGTACCCTTCAATGTTGGAATGATTTAAAATGTCTTTTTGCACTTGACAGAACCCCCCTCTATCTCAGATAGAGTGATATAACCCACGAAAAGTTTTGAATTTTTTTCTTTTTTTTAAATAAATCATGTCTATTTTCAACATTTTACTAGATTCAGGCAGATTTCTATTCTTTTTATGACAATTTAGCACTTGAAGACTGCAAGTGGAACATGTGGACATGACAGCAATCCACCGCTAATTATTAACTGTCACGAACTGTCATTGTTAGCAAGCATATAAGTATTTTAATCAACTGATGCGCTTGTTAGCATCGTAATACGACATTGGATGGAGGTTCCCTTATGTCGTACAACCAAACGTTGTGGTTTGTTTACGATCGTTTTTTTTTTGTCTTTAATTAGTCATCACAACCTTTTTGATGCCCACACCATGGTGCTGCTTGCAGTAGTTGTTTTTTTTTTTTTTTTTTTTCTGAACCTCTACCTACACATGCTGTATATTTTAGTTTAATAATAATGCAAATTTTTAATTTATTTAGTTGTATGTTATTTTTTTTGCTTTTGCATTAACCTTGTTCGTTCTTTTCTTCCGCGTGTTTCTTCTGATGTCACTTTTTAATGGTTATTCCAAGTACATAACTTGTTCTTTGAATTTTAAGGTTAAATTTCTTAAATGATTTTGAACATTCCTTATTTTGTAGTCTTTAAAGTCGAAAGAGGCAATTGGTCCTTTGTCTTAAACTTATTTATTCAGGGCTTTCGCAATGCTTTGGTTTATTATCCTAGACATGCGAAGTACGAATTTGAATATGAGAGCATCGTGGTTTTGGTACCACGTTTGTCTTTCTTGCAGGTACTTGAAAGAGCCTGATTGGCAAACAATTTCATACTAAAATCAATTAATGAATTGAATATATTCTATTGTCTGCACATGAACTGTTTAATAAGAGCATCCCAAACCTGATTATCATACCCAAGGAGTGGTCTAACGAATGTCAAAAAAAGATCATGTTAACGTCTGCAAAATTTCTTAAACAACTTTTAATCTATGGTAGGTACCAGTTGTTTGGGGAAAGTCTCCATTTATAATGTCTTGACTATGAAACAGAAGAACTGCCGATGTTGTAATGGAAGCTTTGTGTACTCAGGTCACCTGAGCCACTAAGTATTTTAATCATAGCAATGATCTGCATCAGGAAATATGTATCTCAGTACTACAAATCCTAACTTAAGATGTAAGTATGCAATTATTGGTTCTGAAACATTGTAGGACGCAGCTCTAAACTCCTGCTGCTTTCATTATGACAATGACTTTCGTCAGGGAAATTCTTAGTACTCCAAGTATTGATTTGAGTAATACAAAAAAGCCTGCTGGGGTTGTTCTCAAACCTCGAACCTCAAAAGATGCAAAACCCTAACGCTTTGTTCAATTTCATCGTGGTAATGAAACATTGGCAGAAGGTCCGCTGAAGCATCTGTTAATTGTAAAACATTCTAAACTATGTAGCTGCCTAACTTACACTTAATTAATGAATTAAACTAATTTTGTGTAGCGACTGAGCAGGTCAACATGGCATACATATTAATTGAATCCAATTAGCAATAGAAATCCAATGGAGGCGCAGTTTTATTTCCTCTCCTCAAGCCACTAATCAAACATAATTTAAGAACAAAGAAAAAAGAAAATTAAAACAATTATCTCCACCTTATTACACCAAACTTCATCGCAAAAACCAAAGCATGGCACCAAAAGACACGCGATCATTCTGAGACGAAAATATTAACATCCGTCAACATCTCTACTTTGGATTTCACAAAACATCGCAGCTTGTGTTTTGGAGAACGATAACAATTTCCCCTTATCGCATATGACTGTCCGTATTCTTTAGGCGTCTAGAAACGTAGACCCCCACATGACTTTTGGACCCTGAAACTAGTCGCGGTCTACATGATGTATGTCAGAATTTCTATTGTGAAATGATGCTATTTAGCACGATTAATATTTCATACGCCAAAGAGGTGTGTTTCTCATTTCTCCGTTAGTTAATATGTTAAACAGAATAAATTGTCGGTGACTACAAATAAAATAAATGATGGAAACAAACAAACTTGGTAAAAAAAAAAAGAATTCGTGCCATCCATAAAAAAAGAAAAGAAAATTAAGCTTATTTGCGTATTCCAAAAAAAAATTGACTCATAGTGTCACTGGCACTTTAATTGTCTCTTCTTCCGAAAGGAGCATGTGTAAAATTTATTAATAATAAATTTGTAATACTATTCATGACAGCAGTAAAAAAGAATTCCTCAACAGTAATAAACAATTAAATTGTTTGAATGTAGAATCTACATAAAGAAGGAGCGTAACGTCTCATATTTGTCACACTTATACATGTTTTGACAATTTATAATAATTTTGTTTAAAATTTTTTTTTTTTGAACGCAATAGATATTTTTAGACAATAAAATTGAGATCTATTGATCAAATTTCCATTTGATGAAGACATAAGTGTGTACTTTATTTATAGTTGAACAATTTTTTTTTTTTTATTAAACTTAAAGGCGCAAGTTTTCACAGACTGCCTTATCCTACTTGGATTGTGGACACTGATATCACTAGCAGCTTTCCGACCAAGGCTTCTTAAGGCTCAACCATAAACAACATTGGGAAATGCTTCACTATGTTCTGTCAATTGCAATGGATGACCATAATACTTTTGCCTGCATACGTATCTGTCAAATCAATCTACAATTTTTTATCTTTCATTGTTGGTGTTTGGATTTTCTTTTCTGCGTTCAAAATGGATAACAGAAAGTTAAAAAATTATAGAGAGAAATGTTACATACTGTGTTGGAAGGATTGTGTGTGTTAAAAAAAAAAAACAAACGATAACTGTCAGATTTACATACATATACAATGAGCGACTGAGACCGCTCTCTCTTATGTTCGCACATGTTTGCAAAAGTGAACGAACATTTAACGAATCGACGCTGGGCTAATATTATTTCTATGATTGTGAGTATTCGTCGGTTTACATATGCGTGCATATGCAGACTAATGTTGATTATGTTTCTCACTTTAGACTCATGTAGAATACCGACAACACCGATACTAAGGGATAATACCGTCAGTATGTCAACAATTTTACAATCATTTTGCTTCACGAAAACAGACAATCAACAAAGTTATGACGCCTAATATACGACATTCCTGGCTGATTGCAGAGGCCATTCAAAGAGGTTATTTACAGATACCAAACTGTGGATTAAAAAAATTAAATAAATTCAAACCAACGTTCCAGTTATCGATAAAAAACTATAGTTTGTATTTCAATGGGGTATAAACATGGGGAAAGTCTAATGTAACAAGCCGAAATAATGCCGATTAAAGAAGTCTTATCTTGGCTGAAGAAAAACGTTGAAGATACCCGCATCTTTTCAGACAGCCAAGTTGGAATCAAATCCCTGGAATCGACCTCTATAAATTGCTTAGTAGCTCTAGACTGCCGATCATCTCTTGCAGAGATGGCTGAGCAGTTCAATATTAACCTGTGTTGCTTGCCGGAGCATAGGGACATTCCAACTGTAAGGCCGATGAACTTAGAATAGGAACAACTATACCCATCCTGCCAGATAAAGGCACCTTAGGAAACCAACAGCCACTCGCAAACTAAAATTTAAGCTGGATGCTGTCGAGAGTACAAATCTTAGGTGGATAAGTGGATATAAAACTTTCTAAGAATTTTATTTCCCTCAATAGTTCGCTGTATACTGTTTATTGGGCAAGCATGCTACAAGGCTAGGCTAGGAATAAACTATTCCCACCTTCTTTGTTTCGGTAGATTTAAAAATTTTCCAAGCAATGCACAAATTCTCAAAAAATATGTTTTTTCTGCACTCTCGAATAAAGTTTCGTTGAGCTGTTCAGTTCTTGTTCTTGTATCTCTATGAATGCCTTAAATAAATTCAAGCCCGTCCCAATCTATGACACGCAGATAAATGTACATACATATAGTATAACCTGAAAATGTGTTGGTATCAATTTAAGGCGTTTATACAATATGTCTTAAATTCCTCGCAATCTGATGGTTTATCACCCCTAATTTTAGTAAGAATTGTAAACATTTTTTTTTATCTGAATCTAGTATCATTTATGAGTACAATGCATCTGCAAGGAACGGCGTATCTTTCTTTTGTTTTGTAAATAAATTTTTCTTCTTAATGATGCTAATTAAACATTAATAAAATTGAAGGGTAAAAACGCGTGGCGACACCGGCTATAGCCTGTTGCTCTTGAAGTATTGCAAGGATTAGTTTTGTACATATGAGTAAGACGCTCTCTTGGGTGCGCAGCTGTTTCAATTGATTGCACAATGAATAGCATTCATTCGTTTCAGTGAATTGCTCGATTTCTTATGGAAGTATTTTTTACCCAATGTCCTGCCTGCTTGGCAAAGCTTGGTGTCTGGGCTTTTAAAAATCTAGATCTGGGTTACGTTAAGTCTAAACCTTTACTTAGCTGGGTGCGAATTTCTGCCGTATGGTTCTCGTTCAGTTTTTTTTTTTACTGATCTATAGGTAAATACAATTTTCTTTTTTTGAGGATCGGACAAACGATGCTGAGGTTTCATTCATATTTTACATATTTTACAATTGAATTAATGTATGCTCGTTACCGAGTCACCCCTCATTCATTTATATTCGATTTAACAGCTTGGATGGACTTTTTGGCAATTTAGCCACTGCTTTTCTGGACTTAATGCTAGCAGAAGAAGGAACACACTATCGAAATAGGCACTATCGGTCTCTTACGATTGCAGTCGTTCAGCGTCAAGTTTTCTCACAGTATTTAACCACTTATTTAACCACTTATGTCTGAGACTATGGTGGCCCCTCGAAATGTTGATCGTCGCTTCATATCAGGTTTATGATTTGTGAGCCAACGATAAGATCTTAGTAGAACTTTTCACGAAATCGCAGACAGGTGCGAACTAACCCCGTGCGTAGGGACATTCTAAGTAAAGCGTTTGAGCTAGGAAAAGAAGGTACAATTGGGGAGCTCATGAGGAATGAGGAGGTCCACTTATTAAAGAGAAATACTAGTGCCGATGGTTCTGGTTTTCTTCATTACTAGTGTCACAATCAACGGTTGCCCTAAGTGTACCCTGCTGAATATAGTCAGTTGCGTAACAATCAATGATCTGCTAAAGTGTAGCCGGGAATTACAAAGCGTTCATATCTCTTATACTTCAGGTAGTAACTCATTCTGGTCAGTTTATTTTTGTACCTATTCAACGATGTCAGACCTATTATTAGAAGTAAATGTACAAAAATGTCTTATCTCGCCGAAAGGAGCAAATCATCTAAATATGTACATATATTCTCAGACAATGTACAGACCTTATATTTAGCCAGGTGTACTTATAAAAAGCAAGCATAACATACTTGAAAGAAAGTTCAATGGGAGATAAAAATATGTTAAATTCAATAGTCACTCGAAAATCATTAAAACGTTACGTATTTTCAGTGCCATATCGCCACTTTCATTAACAGTTTCCTAACGAAACTTGGTACTGGAATTTCATTTTCAAAGTATTGCACTTGAATTGAAGTCCATAAACAGCAACAGGAATGTGGTGTTTGTAAGTGCTTGTTGAGTCCCGCGGCGAAATCGACTTCCAAGTTAATCCTCACCGTAGGACAGCAGGGAACTATCTTAAATATTTTCTGGGTGTTAGTTGGAAATCTGATCTGTGCACCTATAAATTACTTAGTGTTTCTATACACTGTTCTCTCCATTTAATTGCCGTTTTCTTAACGTGCGTCTTTAGGCTCAACTATAATAGTCGAAAGCAATTGGTACTGTCAATTGCTTAAGTTGCCTATAATAGGCTTTTGTGAACGGACGCAATTTACACACCTGTTAAATCAAATGTCAAATTTTCGTACGAATATTTTCGCTCTTTTTGTATGTAAGCAAAAGTGAACGAAAACTTGACATATCTAAGCAAAAAGTGGTGCGATGGTATAAGGCCCTAATTCTAGCATTTGGCCCCATGACACTTTGATAGAACGACGCAAATTTTATCGATGTTTCAACTTCCTTCCTCTGGAAAGAAGAAAGGTCATTAACTAGGTCCATTGTATATGAAACTTTTAAGTTTCTGCGAAATTGTTTACGCTGTAACTTAGTTGAAATGTCACTCCTTGACTAGCTGTCAATGTGTCTTACAATGGATGTGTTTCATATTAATTTTACGATGAACGCGTTCAACCGTGTACCAGTATTTATGTCTTGAGCAATTTGCGACAGAGAAATTGAATTGCAAAATCGTAGCAAGGCAAGAAACAAACCTGAGCCGCTGGGCAAATAACGACTCTAGGTAAACAACCTTTGTTGCGATCTTGAACGTCATAAGAGGGAAAATTCCTAAAGGGTATGAGAAATCTTTACTGTGTCGAATGAGCTCTTTATGGAAGACATCATTTCAGGTTGGTAGTGTGTAATCAAAATACATGTACTCCGACCACACGATGGGGTTAATGAACTTGTACTCCCTAGCTATGTATATGCAAGCACTTGATGGTGCTAACTACCGCCAATGAAAAAGAACTCATGACGACTTCACAGAACACATTCCTTTGCGTGGTGACTAGTTAGCTTGTGTCTTCTAATTTCAGTAAACGTTTCTATAAATTTCTATAAACACCTAAATTTCTAAGTAATTTGTAAATACTTAATTAAATTATTTGTCTGTGCCTTTTTATTTTAATTCGCAGAATAGTACAGGTTAGTTAGTAGAGAATAGCAAATTATTTATATTGCTGGAAATTTTATATTTTTGACAATTTATCATCTTTTCGTCAGACTGACACATTTCTTATTTGTTCTATTAATTTTCCCATTTTTTGAAAATAATAATAATATTTTTATAAAACGCATCTTTTCTTGAATGAGCGATAATAATTTGATGTTATTTTTAAACAAAATGTCCGCTAAATATCATCCACTGCTTTGGTCACACACCTGTGTTCTTTTAATGAAATTTATGTGGCGTTTAAACAGAGATGTGATACAATATAAATATCATCAATCATGTATTGTATCTCGTTCTCGAGCTCGAAAATTTCTTGTGATTTGCTGACATAATCCTGAAATTTCACTAAATCTCACAAAAAAATGTGCGCAAAGATGGCAATCTCATGACACGATCTAAAAACTCGTAATTCAAAAAATCAATTAAAGTTTCTCGTGAAGGGTGACAGGTTGTGTTGTTCGGTTGGAACCACATGTAATCAAGCTTCAACTCAGGTCCCAAGAACTCGAAAGTGCTATGACGAAAGTTATTCATGACTCCTGCATTTCCTGAGTCATCTTCAAAAAATTCACAAAACAGATACCGAAAATTCATCAATCGTAAAAATTTCTGGCAATTTTGGTTGATCATCACTGAAAATTAATATTGCACAGGATTTTTAAAATGTCTTCGTACTGTACCTTTCTGTAGCGTTGCATTAGCAGTATTCGCTAAAGGGACAAATCAGAATTCGCATAGTTTCAGGGTCGCCAACTCACAAAAAAAAATGACGCACAATTCCTAATAAGGAAACCCTTTATTGTATAATAAGTCGTCAAATGTAAACAGAAACAAATTGCTTTTTTATAGCCATAAACGAATGTTGCAGTCATAATTCTTAATGTCACTTTATTTTTTTACATTTGAATGAAAAATTGTAAAACAAAAATGCTCCATGACTCCATGTGCGGCTCCCAAGTTAGTGGTGCAACTCTACAAAAATAGACAGCCGCTATCGAACGTCATATTCATTTTTTCACTTTTCAAAAAAAAACGTTCTCCGTCATGCTGCATTTTATAGCATGTGTGCAACAGGCAACGTCGTCGCTGTCAAATAAATTTATGACATTAAAAATGCATTATTCGTCTTTAATTATTAAATAAGTTTTCTTCGACTGCATTACTCAGTCGTTTCTAGTAGAAGCTAATAATTTAATGAATGTCGGCATGTCTGTGTCTGAGGATTTATGATTAACATATTTTATAAAAAAAAAATTGATGGATTCTATGAGTGAAATAATTTGTTAGTGTTAAAGTTTAAGGTAAATGACATTCTGGTCAAAGTGCAATTTTTACATTTGATATCCACAGTAGCTTCTAGGAACTAACCGTAGACGGTTTTTATCAATTTAGAGATGGTCCTCTGACAATTTAAGCATCAAGGCCATTCTTAGCAGTCTTCGAAGTGCAAAACTCAATGGTAGTCTGCGATTAGATTGGGTACTTACAATGGTTGTTAAGGCTTGGGTTTTTTCCATTGTTAAAGCTCGTTTTGTATAGTGGAACACTGCCAAAGTATTTTCTTTGAAGAGCAGTGTGGCCTTCTATAAGCGACATTCCGACGATGTTAGTCTGACTGCATTTGGATGCGAAATCCAGAAAAAAGGGATTCGACTTACTGACGAGTAGTGTTTGGCTGTAGTAAGGTTGGGTCTGCCAAGTAGTGAGACTGCATTTTTGACATTCATGCGTAGAATCTCCGGGTTGTCCACAATGATTACAGCAGGAAAAAAGAAAGAAATAGAACACTCGTATGTTTTGCAAAAGTTATATTCTGTTTAACAGACAATTAAGGTCCCATTGTCTGTTCTTTAAAGAACCATATTACTTATGTAGCTGGGGATATCCTGGGGTTCAAATCCCTTTCCAAGTGGTTCTAACAAAAAACGCCACAGAGACCCCGACTGTTAGTCTACGCGAGCCTTGACTGTGGTCACAGGGCACCCATCTATGTACGTAACCTAGCCTATTTATATCTTAAATATTAAATTTCTCTTTTTTATAATTTTACTCAATCTTTAATATTTTTTCATTTCTATTTCCAGTTACCTGTTGCTGATCCGTTCCTAGAAAAAGTTAATTTATCTGATTTAGGTAAGTGGAAAATTTTCAAAATCAAATTAAAAATAAATAAATTAGGAAATGTATATTTTTTTAACGTTAATCCTTCAAATTATGAGCTTAAAATAAAAAATAAGAATTTAAGAAAAAAATTGCTAATCGAAAAATATTCAGGACATTCTCAGACATTTTTCACACACCACAATGATTGGGTTTTTTTTTTTGTTTAACATCTCGTATTTTTAAAGAAAATCTTAAAAATTCCTTAATTTTTTTTTTGTTCACTACTTCTTAAAATATTTCTTTGAATTTCTTTTCTTAGAGATGAAAAGGAAATTAAAGAACAGAGTAGCCCAGTTATTTCGAATAAATAACAATGTCGGGCATTGGGCCAAATGATCCACACTTATTGCGAATTAAAAGGCGAGACATGCATGGCCAATACATGAATAAGATAATGTTAAATATATTTATTGTTAGGATTTCGATAAAAATCAGAAAGAGTAATATTTTAGGGCTGTTTGACTTTTACTGGTGCTTTGTCAGAAAACAATTGACACTCGCGTAAGCTGGGTTGTTGTCTGTCGTTTGTACGGCAGGTTTTTATGTTTGTTTTCCTTCCTGATTTATTTGATTTATTTTTAGAGATACTTTTCGGGGCCAAAGAATTGATGGCATTTGTGTGCATCAGTTCATTAGTTTAAGTTCTGCAGCACTTAAGTAGTCCAAATAAATAGATTAAGGAAATAAGAGCTTATTTTCAAAATGGGCAGACTGCATTGCAGTAGACATGAATTGATTAGTAATAGGATACACGTGTCTGGCAGAAGTTCGTTGTTTGGTCTGAATATTAGAGCAGTGATTGCAATAGTCACGTTTTGAGATCTATCTTTTCGATACAGTATTTGCGTTGCTGTAATAACAGATAATTAACTATGGTGGATGTCCTAGCTAATAGGTTTAGCCAAAGTAAATTAAACACGCTGTCAGAACAAGGTATTGGTATTTGCTTGATTTCACAGACATCGATTGCAGACAAACTGTTTCATTCGTCAAAGAAGTACTCACCTATTACCTATTATTGTTTGTAAGAAGGTAATCTTCCACTGCGACCTCTTGGTTTATTGCGCCGCTCTACTAAGACCTTACAAAGGTTTATTTCTTCTTTAGGCTTCGTCTAGTCCGCTAATTTCTCCCTGAAATGTGAAAATAGGAAAGGGATCCACGGTCGGCAAGACTGTATCTGATATTTGCCCCAAAAGATTCAAAAATAAATTGGGGAGTATTGCAGAATCTAATTTCTAATAAGTCTTTCTTATAAATAGACTTTCTGTTTGGAAGCTTACTTATGTAGGTCGATGCCTGCTTTAAATAGCTTCAATTATAGTTACAGGAAAAAGGTGAAATTTAATCGTTTATAAGGTCGCAGCAGGTTCCTCACTTTCATAATCAATCTCACTAGTATCTCATTGGGTGCCTTCTGATTTAAGTATGTTGGGAATCGGTTAGACAGCTCTGGAACTTTGTTCTCACTGAGAGTCCTATTCTGTTGTCCCATTCGATTCTCAAGTAAGTTATTTACTACTGATGTTAGCACCCAACAAATCGTCGTAAAGTCTCGATCCGGATCCACTATCCATTCTATAGTCATCAATATGCCATGCTAGGTCGTATTAAGACAGACTCGTTTCAGTTTTCTAGCCGAGTTTGTTAAGGCTTTCTCGACCAAGGAACTTTACGAAGCCTACGATATAATTTTAGGACTAAGTTTCAAGTTGAAGCCACATATCTGGTATTAGATCCCCTTGTCCTCCAGACAATTGATGAGTTTTCCATTCTAAACCATTTTCTGCCACAGATCCTTAGTGCTTCATTGAATCTGTCGACGAATGCCCCGATGTACTTCTCGTGTCTAAAAAATGTAATAAAACGGCAATTGAGAAAGGTTAAATTCCTTCTTCTGACTACAATATTTTTTTAATAAACTTATACGTCTTACAGCTTCCTTGAATGTCTCTACCTACAGGAGTACAACCCCGGGGTGTAATGTAGTGGCCCATAAATCAGGTGATGATTTTGAAATTGAATGCGTTAAACCCTTGCTTACCAGATATGTTTACAGGATGGTTGCACCGCTAAAGTAAGAGTATATGTATCTTAAGGCACCTGTTGCATAAAAGCTGGATATCTTCTGTACTTTTTTCATGATTTCTATGCTACATCATTAGACTGAATAGCCTCGTACAACCAACCCTATAGTCCATATACCGTCATATACAATCTGTAAACTGCCATAGCTTGAATGCGCTATGTTAGCAGGACAAACTTTGTTAATTCAACACTTTGTTCTAATAAATAAGACTAATAGACGTTAAATTTATCTAAAATTTGGCCATCATTGTTTAGAGCCACGCCCACTCAACTAAAAAGTCATTCTTGTCTCCCATCAAAATTGTTTTACATAAACAACTTTACAAATGGTGTGCAACCATTTGTCCTTTCGAAATCACTCAATGACTCAAGAGTGGGAAGGTGACAATTGCAATAGTGATTTATTGGCACGTTACACTGAAAACATGAGTGTACCGAACATCACTCTTAACTAATTATTTCGAAAAAAAAAATTACCGTTTTGTTTATTTTCGAAACTGAAAGGTAAACAGCGTGTCTTTTGAATATTTTTCTAATGATTGTGTTTAATTTAAAAGTGAGACACCGAGGATAATTTACACAATGAAAAAGTGAGCACTCATCGGTTTTTTTCTTGTTTTTTTTTTTTTTTTTTTTTTTGAAATTCAAAAATTTTCTGGCATTTTGTCAAATTTAAAGAAGAAATTGTACCCTGTCCGTAGTCAAGGGTTAACGTCTGTCTTATTTGAATTCTTTTTTTCTTCTTCGTTTAGCTACTATATTATTTGTTTGTTTTTTTTTTTTTTAAGAGAAAAGAACTAACTACATACAACTTTCGTATACAATTGTATTTTGTTTTTATTTTTATATCTGGGCCCATTGTGAGAAGGAGAGATCTGTGAGAGAACTTTTTTGTTTTATAGTTTTGTACTCCTATATGTGGTTAACGTACACTGGGGTAGATTAATCTCGAACAAAGCTTTTTAACTCACTAACTCTTTGTTAGCGAAGTTGTCGGCTACTCGTATGGTAGATTTACGACTTTTCAGGGCTTACATATTGCCCTCAGAAAAGTTCAAAATCCTACAAAAATATTGGAATATCCTATGGTTGAGTAGGATAAGAGTTTTATTTGAAAGAAACTGTCATAAGTTTCACCAATGATCACGAGTATCATTTGTCACAAATAACCTTAGTCGACCTTACTCCAGGGCCTTATACCATGAAGCTACTGTGAAACTCGAAATCCCTCTAAAATTTTAGGTGTAACAACACTATAGTGTATGTCTATGCATAATGTGCTATTTTGTCGCCGTTTATTTTTACCAATAACCTTAAGCATTTGGCCAAGTACTCGTACACCATGCTGTCGTCGCATCTACCAATTTAACTAAAAATTTACTTCTGGTTTCCCAGCACTGGTCCTAGAAAGGCTCGAACTACCCTTTGCCAAAACCATTCCTAAACCGGTTGACATATTTAGCTGATTTCCCACGGCCGCTGCTTCTTGCTGCTTTTTCGTTTCCTTCAACATAAACTTTCTACTTGCCATGGCATAAGAGTTATTCGTATATCAAAGGTTTTCATGGACCACACCGCGAATTAATCGGTCTGACAATTGACGGTTTCTTGCAATTGACATTGATGTTTCAGGGTCCTAGTGAATACTATTGTTAAACAAGTTCCGGGCTCTGTCGGAATGTGTTGAATGCTTTTTTACATAGGTTAATTTTTGCCGCAAGGAGCTTCCCAATCAACGAGAAGTTTTAAAGACACAATCGGGCGACCTTCGAAATGCCCGATATTTCGGGATCACTGTAATCTGCACATATAGCAACAATCTGAGATTGTGCCCGGAAAAATGTAAGCATTTGCTATCAACGCGATCAACACTGCGACTGAACAAAGAAATGTTCTCAAAAAACCTCCGCACCATGGTTCATATAAAGAATCTGCTCGGTTATTTGCCTTAAAATGATAGCTTAGTTGTAGTAATATGGAAAAGAATCTTAAAACTAGAAGTTACCTACATTTTTGGAAACGGCGGAAGCGGAGTGAATTAGCTAGTTCTTATAAATGTGAATGAAAATCTTAATTTGGTATCACACAAAACTACATCATACACATACACACGTAAATCTTAAAAACAAATCAGCTCAGCCAAAACTTTTAACTCCCACTGTGCGAAATCTACGTACTATATTTCCCTCCCATTCAGCGAGATATATTCAAATTCAAATATCTTTCTCTGACGTTGGCACGACGCTCATCACTCTCCTCTCTGTATAGAGTCCACAGCTAAAATATTCGTCCCGTCGTCCGAACCGTATTTTCTTATTCTATTTCACTTTGAAGAAAATTTATTTCATTGCTCTGCTCAGTTTGTGATAAAATTTCGAGCGATTTAGTCTTCTAAATTAGAAAATTAATGCGTAAATAAGATTAAAAAACTTAATTGAAAAATATACGAAACAACACCCCCGTCGAATGGAAAACTACCCGTCCGCATAGTTTTCAAACAAAAAAAAAACGGTTTTTTAAAGTAAAGTGTTTTCAAAACCAAAAAAAAAAAACATTCAACCTTCCAAAAAAAAGGTCAAAATACCTACAAGGCTAGCGCCATCTATTATCATCATCATCAGTGCGCACGTTGTTTGTGTTTGTAAACTCTGAACAGGGTGACACACCCCCTTGTACACAAATTCCAAATTGTGCAACAAATCAAACAAAATACGCGAATATATTTTTCCTTTTAACCTAAATTAACCGATTAATTGAAAATAAAGTGCTTTTAAAAGAAAATTATTTACGAAAATGATCTTTCAGCCCAGTTAACGCTTAATAAGAACAATGACAGAAACAGGAACAAAAAAAGAAAAACGAAAGCGAAAAATCCAAATTTATTCAATTTGTTCTGCTTCGACTTCGACGCTGCCGGCTAAATTTAAATGAAAATGTAAATTTATTTAAAATTTCTGTAGTGGTTGGTGGGCTCTCGGACGCAGGGTGTTGTGTATAGTTATCTGCCAAATTGCATTTTAAACTGAATCTTTTTGTTTTATGCTTGGCGGGGGCGTTGTTCTATGTACGAGGGACCTAGATCTTGATAGATATGAAATTAGCGTTCGCACGTTTTACTAACATGTGGGTGTAGATAGATTGCTCTGGGAAGGCGTGGTGGTGGCTAACAATTGACTCAAAACAAATTGTTGATCGACAATACTCTAGGGGGGGTGTTTGTACTTTGGTTTTTCTTTGGTTATGGGGGTGAAAAAGTGTGCTTTGTTAGAGTATATTTATTTATACGATGAATAATGGATATACAACCGGAACTGCCTATAAAGTTGTATTGTTTTAATTTTTTTTTCGCTTTATGTTTTCATATATTTTGTTGCTCCTCTGGACTGGAGGTGTATTTACAAAATTGTTGGCCGAAAAAGTTTTTTAATCGATTGTTTTTAAAATGTTTTAAACATTTGCTTTTGATGGAAGCAGATATCTTTATTTATTGCCTTAGGAGATTATTTGAGCGATGTTTTTATGTGGCTAGAAATGTAATCAAAAGAATTGGCGTAAGGAAATTTCGTGTAGACGGATAGGGTAATTAAGTGTCTAGGAGTAGCAATGGAAAATGTCGAAATTGATTATTTGATGGTTGCAGATGTTTTGGCGATCGTAGTTTTTAATTATCATTAGTTGGATATTTGGATTTGGCAGCTTTATATAAAAATTCTTAGAATTGGAAAGGTGAAAAAGTCTTAAAAGAAAAAAAAATCCTTCTTTTTTGTCAGTGCAATTGTGTGACGAATCTTACATTTGTAACAGTAGATCTAATTTTAAAATTGGAAAATCAGTTTTACTTGTTATTACAGTACATTCAAACCTTCATGTCTAATAGATTTTGCATGTATAATGTGCTGATTGCTACTAATAACCGTCTTCTATGAAATAATTCTGCGTGTTGCAAATAATAGTGGCTTTCAATCCTATACTTCAATTTTGTAGACACCTTATAAGCGTTCCTGCTGGGTACATACATATATGCCTCATCTTATTTTTAGTGAGTCAACGAGAGATTGGCTACGTCGAACAGAAATGCCTATGGACTTCCCTCTTTCTATGCACGATTGCCTGTGGGCTATCACTTCTGTAAACAACTTTTTAGCACAAATCGTTGTGAAAGTGTTACCCGCATTTCATCCTAAAACATGGCTAATTATGATGGAATCTTACGATAGTCCAAAAGCATTTATTAACTAAAACCTCAATTTAAGTCCCACTGGTAAAAGATTTCAATCCCAGGACTTTGCCGCATAGTTCACAGGACCGACTTTAATTCCATCTAGGTCCATTCTCTTCATTGCAGATTTTTTGTTGATTTCCTTGAATGTCTTACTTGGTGTAAAAATTTAGTCTTTTGATCACTTAAGATGTGAAAACCGCACTGTCAAACTGCATTAACCAACTTCAGATAGGACAGTGCAATTAAGTAAACGGTCGCTAAAATGACTGAGTAACACTTGTCTACTATAAGTAGAATGTAAAGGACAATGTAAGATTTATGGCATAAAGTATGCCATATGATAAAAAAAACAAAATTGGACCATCCTTATGTCCTCTGAAACTCTCGTGAAAACTAGAGTAAGTAGGTAACAAACTCGTTGATTGCATAAAATCTGTCACAAGTTCTACAGAGAAGTTAATGGTTTTGTAGAATAATTGGGTTCAAGGGGGTTTTGATCAAGTTGAAATTGTGGTTCATCACTAAAGAGGATTTAATGCACCTCGCCGACCGAAAATGCTACAAGTGCAAATCACAAATATGACACTTTATGTGCACTCAACCTTAAAATATATAAAAATTGGCGCTCAAATTATGCAATTTGTGCATTCATAAAGGGACACACTTTACTTCGGATACGTCTCTAGATTGTCTCTAAGATTTGCAAAAATCCCATTGGCAACACCCACCATACATACAGTGGCCCTCAAAATTCGTTGTTGCTCGATCAAAATAAATCAAAATGCTTTCATGCGTAGCATTTCATTTGGAAGCATTCACATTTAACCACAAATTATAAACCGGGCCAAGTAATTACATTTTCTCAGGCATTTTAAAATGCTTCGGCTATGTCAAGAGGCGGTGCACTTTTAATTTATCGCTAAATCTCGTAAATTTAATTAAACAGTTGATTCCCAACCGTTTTAACGTCATTATAAGCTATTTGTAAAATGTTGTAAATGTTTGCCAAATCTAAGGTTAATCTCGCGTGACATGCAACATCAATGAGTACTTTTGCAGACATTGTACTCGATTTACCTGTGTATTTTGCAACAATTTCCAAAGCTAAATAATAAAAAAATTCGTCGACAGGTCATTGCATAATATCTGCATCTTGAAGCCAACAGAATATTTTATTCGCATTGCACTTGTCTTTTGGCCATCTGTTGCGACTTAGCGCCCCGTTTCTGTACATTAATCAAATTCTTTTGTCGTTTTTCGCTAACGGTAAAATTATCATAAACACGTACATACATATTATGGCTGCTGCTCAGAGCAGACATTTTTGAGTAAAATGTTTTTATTTTTGAACTCCTAGTACTGTTTAGACTCGTACGCTTGCGACCAATTTTTCATTGTAAATGTCACAAATTATGAGTACCACAGCTGAGTAAAATTTCAAAATTAAGCGTTAACTGAATTTTTCGAAATTTCATTTTCTTTGGAAATAGAAAATTGAGAAAAAAGTTTTATAATTATAGAGTAAAAAGAAAAATTCTAACAATAATAAAAAGTGTGTCAATCAGTTTGCGCGGATTTGGTAATGCGTCGGAAAATCTGTGCAATTTTTGATCGTGATAGAGTGGTTGAAACCACCAATAGGAGCAGAGAATATCTGATTACTGGATCTTTTGGAAGAAGCTCAGAAGCCGTTGTTACTACCGACACCACATGTTACAACTGCACTTCTATTCTAATCACGCGGGACGGCTGGTGCTCAGTGGCAATGGAGACCATGTTGCACTCCCAACGGAATCTTGGTGGGCTGTTGATAGATATCCGATAGAGAGTATAAAAGAATTCGAACAAGTGTCCGAGGGATGGAAGCGGTTTTTAGCTCGATTGCTAAAAAAAGGTGGGAACTTTTACATATTTTTGATGAATTCTATTGAAATGTGGGTTTTCTGGATGCAAGAGTACTATTATGATTCGTTTTAGACAAATACTTTGACGGAATGTTAATTTGTAATTTTACTTTTATAGCGCTGGTGTTCCGGATGAGTCTTAAGTTTAGCTAATAACGTAGGGAGTATTGCCAAAGTTGATTAACAATTAGAGTAGAGCCAGCATTATTTCAACTATTGATGCACAAGCAATAAAAATGACTTCATCGTCGTTTGATCTAGAGCAAACTGTGTCTATTTAGTTAGCTTTAAAATCGTCCATCAACAAACTCCTCCATTTAGCTCGGTGCTGTAATAACTTTTTCCAACTTCGTAGAGAACCTTAAAATCATTTTGTACTTGTACTTATTAACCTACTGTGAGGTCGCCTTTTATGACGTTTCCTCTCAAGGTGGATTCAAAGGTTTTGACTTTCATTGATGGCGACATACAGTACATGATCGTTGGTAATGTTGGTCCTGCTTTAGTGTCAGTTTCTATCACCAGCTCGCTTTCAGTTGTTTTATGAGAGCAGGGACTGAATAAGCCCCAATACTTGTGTGGAGTACAAACAGTTTCATGTTCAGATCTTAAACTTCCTTTTCCTTGGGGGTAGCTCTGCGTCCTTGGACACAGCAGAGCAGCAGTTAGCTTCCACGGTTTACCAGTGCGGATTTTTATGTGAAAAGGTAGATTTAAAAGTAACTAAGCTGTCTATGAATATTTTGTGAAGATACTGATGAAGATTACCATGTTTTCAACAGCCTTCCATAATCTTCGCTTTCAAACACAATTCCTTTTAATTCTCTAAACAGAATCTGGCAGTTTCCCAGATAGAATAGCTTGACCTTTGAAATGGAAGTTCGTTGACGTTGGCTTTTGCACATTTGCATTAGTTTGCCCGGGACTTAGGACTTAGCTATCGCCTCTACACTTCTTGGTGATGTATTATACCATATGCGGCTTAAAAATCGATGAATAAATAACTAGCTTCGACTGAAAATTCTCTGCTGTTTTCCAGAATAAGTCTAAGATATGAGCCAAATAGTGTCGTGCAAAATGGCTACAAATTCACATAGAATGCTAAATTGGAGGTTATGTGCAACATACGCGAAAAAGAGATAAACGTCGCGTATTCGATTTAAACGGCTAACCCATACTTCGTAACACTCTTCAACCATATTTCGCTACTCCCCTTAAACTATTCTCTTGAATAGCGCTTCAATTTCATTAGAACTACAAAATTTAAAAACAGAAAACTAAATTCGCAGCATTTTAATATCGATTATATGAAAGGATTAAGCCTTTAGGAGATAGAGGCGAATTTCAACGAAATACTTATTTTCCTAGTATGCTTATGTTTGCTCAATGACTATGCAGAAAGCTAATAAGAAGCATATGATAACTCAGAATGTTGTTGTTGTTACTTTTTTTTTTATAGGAAATTCTGTTTGAGAACATTTCTGTTTCCCACAATTTTATCCTGGGATGAAGCTTTCGAGAGATATAAACGAAAAACTAGCGTTGGATCTGAACTGGCATAATTTTAAGCCCAAAACGTATGAAGCTCTGATGGATTAGATTGGAAATTTTCAGATATTTATTTCTACGCCCATCGAGGATATGTCCAAAAGTAGATAAAAATTTCATGGAAGCCTATTCCATTGCGGCATTGAACTGAAATCCTTTACATTCAATGGCTTTGCGGCAATCTGTAGTATTTATGGATTTAACTGGTGACATCGCGTAGGATTATAGAACACTTAACTGGCAAAGACGCTACAAAAGTCTCTTGCAACTGCTTGGACCTTCGAAACACATAACATCAGTTTTGCCTCTCGGCACTTTCATGTTTAGAAGACTTTTCGTATGGTATTTTAAGACTCGAAAAGAGATTGTTTTTGTTTACTGAGTAGATATGATAATACCTTCATAACAAGAAAGAAAAACGAACAAATTCTAGTGGTACAATCCACAATCAAGATGCGATTTTAAGCAAAAATCCTTAAGTATTATTGATGCGATAGGTTAGGTTAGGTTGAAGTGGCTGCCAGCTAGGATTCACCAGCACACTTAGACCAATGAGGTCCGTTGTGATACCACGTGGATCATGGGAGAAGCCTCCCTCCACCTACTCGTCTTAAAACCAATTAGAGCTTCTTATGAAGCGTAGGAGGCTTTTGATGTCGATATTCATCAGGTCGATGCGATAGTCTGCAGACATAATTGTCGGGTCCTTGTTATACCTTCGATGCATATTCTTGAATTTTAAGATAGAAATGTCTAACGACAATTTTGCCTTATTCTCAATCTTTTGCTAAACAAAAATAATAATCAAAGTACCCAAAGACAAATTAATGTGACTGATTATAATTTTTTTTTTTAAATTTAATTACGTATTTCCATGTTTCTTTCTAAAACCAAGGACTTTATCGTAAATATGGTTTGTCGGTGTTTTTCAATTGCTGATAAGGAAAAGTCAACCCCGGTAGAGCCAATTAAAGATAAAGGAGGTGTTACTGTACTGAATATTTTTCGCAGTTAATTTCGATGAAACTCTTTAAAATTTACACCAAGAAATAAATATAAAATTCACTTATTGTCTTAACTTTTATTCTCATTCACAGAAGAGGACGAATCACAAATCTTTGTCAAATTTTTCCGTTTCCATAAGTGCTATGATTTAATACCGACCTCTGCTAAATTGGTTGTATTCGATACTCAATTGCTGGTGAAGAAGGCATTCTATGCCCTGGTGTACAATGGTGTAAGAGCAGCACCACTATGGGATTCACAGAAACAACAATTTGTCGGAATGTTAACCATAACGGATTTCATTAAAATCCTACAAATGTATTATACGTCACCGAATTCTTCAATGGATCAGTTGGAGGAGCACAAGTTAGATACATGGAGAAGTAAGTTATCATGCATAATAATCCATTAATGTACTTAATTAACGATATGTTTGCTTAAATTTTATTGCAGGCGTTCTCCACAACCAAGTAATGCCTTTAGTTAGTATCGGACCTGATGCATCGCTATATGATGCTATAAAAATTTTAATACACAACCGAATTCATCGACTACCAGTTATTGATCCAATGACAGGAAATGTTTTGTACATATTGACACATAAGAGAATTCTTAGGTTCCTGTTTTTATATGTAAGTTACATTAGAAGTTGCAGTTCATTGTGCAATCTAATATACATTTTGCTTCTGTTTTTTTTTAAAGATTAATGAATTACCAAAGCCATCATATATGCAAAAGAAATTAAGAGATTTGAAAATTGGCACATATGATAATATTGAGACTGCTGATGAAAGTACTAGTATAATAACGGCCTTAAAGAAATTTGTCGAGAGGAGGGTATCAGCGTTGCCATTAGTGGATGCCGAAGGACGATTGGTTGACATCTATGCGAAATTTGATGTGATTGTAAGTATTTATGAATTAAATCAATCTTTATAGTTTGAAAGGGTAAAAAGGGGGTTAACAGCAGATCGATTGTGAACAGGTTTTGAAACAGAGTAATAATTCCTGTTCTGTAAGTCCAATAGCGTGAGAGAAACATGTAAAATTTGGGGGCTAGAAAATATAAAATGTTTCTACAAGTGTTTAGAGAGGTACAATGTAACAAGTTGAAATTCGACAACGTTTATGCGTTACTTTCTAGATTCTTATTATTATAAGTGAGACAGTTCGAGAAAGTGCGAGAAATTCTGTGAGAATAAGAGAGGTCTCGTCACACACGGTCCAAAGATAAGGTCGACAATGATAGCTAAGAATAACAGTTTGAAATCTAATGTGATTTATATTTACATATATTCACATTCACAGAAAAAGAGATTTATTTTGTGATAAAGCAGAGAAGACTAATGTTGTGAAGATCTGCACTGGTTTGTCAACTCAAGTAGCATTAAACTTTGTCATTGCCAGTTTTTTAACGTTCGTTTTTGAAGATGTGTCAGCCATATTATTACCCCTATATTCTTTATAAACTGGGACCCAGTGGAGAATAACCAAAGTTCCGAAAGCAAAGAGACAATTTCTGGAACTAGATTGTATTTTATTTTGACTGACCCAAGTGTTTTTAAACCGGTTTGGCTATTCGAAAAGGCAGCAGCGCCACAAATTTGACTTTAACGCAGCTTAAACTCCATCGTAATGTTGGTTACTATTGCCCCTGTACCTTTTCTTCCACGACAATTCCTTGCAGGAAATCTCAAAGCATTTTCTCTATGCAACTGTTACATACATTATTATACACTTGCATCAGGCAGGACAGACAGGAATCTGATTTCGAAACACATCTCCATCCAACTTCTAACTCCTCGTTATTCCTTTTTCTATATTGAAAATGTTATTTAATCTGAGACAGGAATTATTTTTCTTTTATCAAGAAGCGTCTCTGTCAGCGTGATAAATAATTTGATTTCAGTGAATCCTGTTGTTCTTCTGTTAGAAAATACTGCCTACGGAACCAACTAATTATCTTCACTCCCACCTTAAGTCACCTCTACTCTCATGTTGATGACAAAAAAAACGGGCTCTAAGAAGCGAATTCTTTGACTAATTAATTATATCTGTTGACTTTATTTTCAAGACGTCGTCAGTGTTGTATCTGTATCTACATATGTAGTCCTGGGAGTATCAATTAAAACTGGTGAAATAGAAAAGAGGTTTTTGAGCCTCAATAGCTGTTGAGCGAGAAGAAGTAGATGGCTGTGTGAAACAACAAAACAAATACTTGGCGCAACAGACCGTATGTGGTTCAAGGCCTAGCTTCTCGCGACCATTCATGTTGTACGTGATATATATTTTTTCACACAAATGGAAGGAACCTACAGTTAAGAGCCATATCCGAAAAGAGCTTTCTAATGACAGTTATTACTCATGGACGTTTCTCAGACATTCGCGAGAGTTGTTCTGTGTGAGACTTCAATTGTAGATATCGTGGGATACAAATATTTCATTATTATCGTTTAATTTTATTTTTAACAAATCGTATTTTTCTCCTTTTTCAGAATTTAGCGGCTGAAAAAACCTACAACGATTTAGATGTATCCCTGCGCAAGGCAAATGAACATCGCAACGAATGGTTCGAAGGTGTTCAAAAATGTAACCTCGATGAGACCCTCTATACCGTCATGGAGCGTATAGTACGCGCCGAAGTACACCGATTGGTTGTTACCGATGAGAATCAAAAAGTCATTGGTATTATCTCCCTTTCGGACATTCTCCTGTATTTAGTTCTAAGACCTAGCGGTGAAGGTGTTGGTGGATCAGAGCAATCTTTACGTGCATCAGATCCAATCCTTCAAAGTAAATCATCCGAAGAAGATGAAGTGACAGTCGAAAAGTCACATTCTGGCTCAGGTAGCCGATCACTTATCGAAGATATTGTCGAGGAAGAAGTGTTGGATAATAAATCCGAAGATACCGTTAATAATAACAATAATAATAATAACGGTATTGGAGAAACAACCAATGGTGACGGTGATGCTGTCGATGATGAGGCCGATGAAGAGACATCTAGTGAGAATTCCAAAAATAACCAAAAGGCACGTCTATTCGAAGATGATTTAGACGATGATGTGATTATAAAAAAGGATACAAGCAGAATGTCATCTGGATCGCTGTCCGGTGACGGAGATACATCAAGTTTGAATCCAGCGACGCTAAATAGTGGAGTACCAGCCGCCAGAGAAGTGGCACTTGTGAGCGAGTAAAGAAATTTCTTCTTTTTTTTTTATCTTCTATGTTATTCAAAACTCTTTCTGCGTGAAAAAAAAAACAAGATGTCAAAATTGTATCTTATAATGTAAGTTATATTTGTTTCTGTCGAAAGTGAAGAATGAAACTTTTTTTTACATATTATTGATATTCCAATTATATACATTTTTTTACCCCCACTGGCGTTTCAATTTAAAATGTTTTCTGTGAAAGTAAAAGAAATGTCAACTCTTGTGTCAACTGTCATTGATAAATGACAAAAATTAGCATTTACATTTTGACAAAATGTTGACATCTACAACGAGGATGATACTTAAAAATGTGATTTGTGTAAAATTATTAAATTGAAGCTTATTTTTATACTTTAAAAAATATTTTGTCAAAAAAATGAATGCAAAACTTTTTTCATATATACATACATATGTATGTGTGTCAAAAGTCAAGATTGTCATCATAAGCTATACATGTGTCAAAAGTCAAGATGTCATGACTAGTTTTCGTACAGTAAAATTGATGAAACGTTCTGCTTTTAATATTCAAAAGCTCACACTATTGAATTTATGTGTTATGATGATGACAGAGAAGTGTATATGCTTTTGCAATAATGAAAAATATTTGACAGTTGAAGCGCAATTTGGTAAATTTAATCACCTATATTTTGATAGTCCCTGTCTACACCTCATGTCGATTTTTTCGACAATCAAACTGCAATTTTATCAGAATATGAGTGAACATTTTCATATAACACATTTTGACAGTTCAAATAAATAATTTTTTCCCATAAACCAATCGTAAAAAGGCCTTAAAAAGTACTTTGAAATATTAAACCGACACCAACTTGCCCTGCTGCGGTAGAAAAAAAAGCTATATCGGATATTTCCCGTGTAATACAAATACCATTCAAATGGGATACTTTTTTTTATCCAACCGTATACATATATCTTAAATTTTTAACAGATCTTTTTCTTTTCCGAATTAAAAGTAAACATAAACCAAACAAGAGAAATTAATGCTTTATGAAAAAGAAAATATAATTCTTCAATATCCCATCGTATCCTTATACGCTTTACAATAAAAAAAAACTATATAAAGAAACACATACACATCTATTTTTCCATAAATAATTTAAAATTTTATGTTTCTCTGTACTAAAACACCAATATTATACAAAAGGCAATATTGCAATTTTTTAAAACAATAATGCTTAAAAGAAAAATCACAATAAACAAAAAATAATAATTATAAAGCAAGTAAATAAAAAAGCTACCGCTTAGATTATTTTTTCTAAACATATATATACAATTAAAAAAAAAAAAAAACAAATATATAAGTAATAGTAAGCAAAAAAAAAAAAATAAAAAACAAATATTTAAAAATTAATAGTAAGTTTAAATGTAATTATTCTAATGGAGTGATATTAAATTTTAATAATTTTAATTTTTTTTTATTTTAATTAAAATTTATTTTATTTAAAAACTAATTATTATTGCTTTGTGCTTATTGTTTTATTTTCTTTTTCGTTTTTAATTATTTTTTTCATTTACATAACATTAACATTTTTTTTTAGTATGACAGAAAATAATTAATAATATATACAACAAACAAAAACAAAAATTATCCTGCTCTAAAATGCATTAAATAAAAAAAAAATAAAACATAAAAAACAAAAATACTAAATTGTTAAAGTTAATTAATTATAATTATATACAATACCTTAAACTATAAGTAGAAAACAAATAAAACTAAATTGAATAAATGGAAAATGTTAATATGTGTATTTTACAACGGCAAACATGAAAGTGGATTATTATAATAAACATAAAACAAAAGAACAAACAAAAAAAAATTAAGGAATGAAATTTGTGAGTTCAGTTGTAGAAAGTAAAGTTTAAATATTTTATTATAAATAATAAAAAACAAAATATTATATTACATTTTCTCTTTCCTAAAATTAGGTGATATTACTGACAAGAAATATTATAATTAAATAAATAAAAATACTAGATCTGATGTCAAGTCAAATATGATTTAAAAAAAATAAAAGAAAAGAAAATGTTAAAATTACATTTAATTGTTTTATTTCTGAACTTTTGTTGAATATTATTTTTCAGTTGCTCGCTGGAAACATTCAAGCAATCTAAGGATTTGCTGGCATTTATTATTTTTTTTCTGGAAATATAAAGCCTACAATGCTGTGATAACGCTTTGAATCCCCTGTTCAAGTTTAAAATCTTCTTGAAAGTAAAGTAGGGGTGTCACAGCGTTTGGAGCGAATACAACTATAAAACCATTTCACTAGATTTTTTGAATCGCCGAAAGGTCCTACTCAAATTACAGAGTTTTTGAAAGAAATTTGACTCAAATGACTTCTTTTACTTTAATTACACACAACTGTTGGGTTTAAAAATATTATCTTAAAAGCGCTTTAAGAGTGTTTTCTTAGTAACTCACTAGTTGCAACTCGCAGTGTTTTGACTAGGTGACGTCGCTGTACAGCTCGTAAATTTCTTCTTTTCATTCATGCTGTCTTCCTCTTCACGTCTAAGACCGTTTTCGAAAACGTTATTTGGTCTTATGTCCCCGAAACATAGAATATAGCCAGTATCGTGCCCATACCAAAACCTCCGAAGTCAGTGGGTACAGCCCTTCTCACATGCACAGGAAATGTCCTGAAAAAAATAATAGCTAAAGGGTTACTCTGGCTCCTTGAGAAAAACAATTTAATAAACACTATCCATATAGCATACAAACATGGACGCTCAACCATGGACGCTCTTCTTCACATCGATGACTGTATTATCCGATCTATCAAATTTAAACCACATTTCGATTCTTTCAATCGATTTTTAAAAAACATTTGATACAATCGGAATTTATATAATATTAATGAAAATAATACAATGAAAAATAGGACCTAAACTATTAGGTCATTAAGGCTTTTTTAACTAATGGGCAAAACTAGGTAATTGCTACATATCTTTTACAAAACTTAATAATGGTATCCCACAAGGATCTCCGCTCTCGGTTATTCTATTCATTGTTGTAGTTGATAAACTAAGAGAGATCGTTCTTAGATATACAGAAGCCGAAGCCTTATAATGCAGATGATCTCATTTTGTTTTCCAAATGCAAAGATTCTTAAAAAACATCTTAACGTCTATAAATTTATATACTTTAAAAATTCTCGGTAGGTATTATATTTGATTCTAATTTTAATTTTAAAAAAACACAAAATCTTAAAAATGGCCTAGCTACGAGGTGCATTATTATTAAGAACTTAGCCTCTAAGAATAGTTTCTGTCACATTGATTCTCTCACCAACATTATAAGAACGAAGATTGATTATGGATTAAGTATATATATATGCTTATGTTCATACATATGCTTATGTATGTATGCATATGCTGAATGTATATTCATACTCATACACAATGCCTCGGATCAGCGTTCGCAGTTGTGGAGGATAAACGAAAACGGAAAATTATTCTCGTTTTATAACCACCCTGTCGGAATGTCATTCTACATGTTTGATAAACGTCAAAATTCCACCAGATGACATTTGTGTGTTGTTTATCACACGAGGCAGCTAAAGTGCACCGAACTTTACCTTATCACAAGTGAAACTCCGGTGGATCTGGAAGGTATCAAATATCTTTACAAAATGAATTCATTTGAAGTGAAGGTGCTTCCTGGCAAGGTAGGTAACCGAGTAGAAACCACCAATACAAATTATTCTTCACAAACGAATGTCATTACACTCTCTCCAACCCAAAAAAAAGGGCCGTTCCATGGTTGCACTAGGAGCATTTCAGCCGGGAGACACAATTTTCGAAGAAGAACCATTCGTATCATGTCAATTCACATGGAATGCTGCATACGGATACGCCGCCTGTGATCACTGCATGCGTCCTTTAGAAACTACATTGGAAAACGTCCGCCGTCTGTCCAATAATCCCGCACTTGTGATTCCTTTTCCCGAACATTGTCCAACAGTGAATTGGCTTGCACAGTTTACCTTCTGTCCAAAGTGTAAAATACGATATTGTTCTGAAGACTGTCGCATGGAAGCGTTTAAAAAATATCACAAGGTAGCATGCATGGGTCCTTTTAGTGGCGACGATACACACCCTATTAATGTTCTCAAAGAGATATGGAAGTAAGTATAACCTAAATAAGAAAAACTTTAATAAATTGACACCAATTTCGATTAGAAAAATGCACTATCCTCCGGAAAGTGGCACAATAATGCTCATTGTACGACTAATGGCGATGTATGAACAGAGCAAAAATAAGCACCAGTTCCTTGAAGCGTTGCAGTCTTTTCAAAGCACGACAGTTAATGCTGAACAAAAAATCTATCATAAAATCTTGGGTGAGAATTTTGAAAGCCAAATGGAGCAGCTGTTTGTGGCTTTTTGTAATGCATTCAATACCGAAGAGTTTGCAGTTGTATGTGTTTACAGCTGGTGGCATATGAACAATTTTCAAATGTTTTTTTTTTACAGTTTGCTACCCCTGATGCTTTCAAATCTTTAATGGCATTGATTGGAACAAATAGTCAAGGAATTGCGACGAGTCCATTAGCTGAGTGGGTGAAAAAAGTTTCCGACTTACCATTGCCAGAACAATCTAAACAGGAACTGGACACTTACATCGATGAGCTATACAACAAAATTGGCGAATGTAGGTATATTATGGAAATTGCTTTTAGAATCTTACCGAATCTATAAAGCGTTTCATTTTGGAAACGAAGAGAAGTAGATTGTTGTTCTTCCTAAGTTAGAAAAATTAAACAAACTATTGCAGCTTTTAAGACTCAATTAATTTTTGCACTTACGTCGTAGTACCACCGGAGGTGCGATATGTTGATCATCATTGATTTCTCGCTCATTAAACCGGTTTTGAATTTGGACTACAAACACAACACTGGGCAGAGAATAGTGTACACACAACAATATTCATTTTAAGGAAGCGTTGTCAATATGTACATACATCCGCCAGAAACACACATGCTACAGTGGTCCATTCGAGTAATCAAACTCAACAAAATACGAAGCAGATTTATAAGGTATAAGTGGCATAAAAATATGACGAATAATAGAAAAGCTAGAAGAAGATCGACTCCGTCGGTATGAACTACGTGCATTGAAGCAAAACCATAGCCTACACGTCCCACCCCGCGTTCGGTTTTGGCCAGCAATCCACTTCAATTTCTTGTTATTTTCTACCTTAAATGCATTTACCGATATATGCCCTAGCTGATATAGTTTACTTTTTTTCTCTTAGTTGCTGGTGAATTCCTTAACAACGAAGGCTCTGGTCTGTATCAACTCCAGAGTAAGATCAACCACAGTTGCATACCCAATGCTCAGTCAAGTTTTCCGTACTCGAACGACATCGTTGTTCTCACAGCAATAACTCACATTCAACCCGGAGACGAGATTTGTATCTCATATCTGGCCGACTGTCAACTAGAAAGGAGTAGACATACGCGACAAAAGGTAGAAAACGCCAATTCTTCATTTTCTAACTCGATAAGTAAAACACATATTTTTGCAGATTCTAAAAGAAAATTACATATTCCTCTGCGAGTGTCCCAAATGTCAATCTCAAATGAGCGATCCCGACGAAACAAGTGAAGATGAGGACGATGAAGACGAAATGGATATGGATGACGACGATGATGATATGGATTAAAAATACGATTTTTTATCGATTGTTACTTTTTATATGCATTAATGTATAATTTAAAAAAAATTAAAAATATAATAAGAACGAAAGCTAACAACATCCAATTTATCACCCACCCATTAATTTTTAATTACTAACTGGAGTCAAGTTGATCAGACTGTTACTGCACTCGGCCAACTCCGTGATGGACACACGACCTCGCTGCTTAATAAATTTAGCCACCGCATTTAGCTCTTCCTCGGAGATGTAAATGAACTTGCCCCGATCATCAATAACTCCAGTGAGGGTACCATTCGCCTGAAGTTCAGTGATTCTATCAATAGCCTGTTGAGTCTTCAATTTGAAATGTGTCGCCAAGTCTTCCAACACAACAACTTTATTGTCCTTAATGTACTGAACGAATTCGGCAAGTAGGCTCTCCTTTTCATCATCCTCACCCTCTTCGAAGCCTTCCTCTTCAATACTAAAAGCTGCCTTCATCTTCAAATACTCCTCGTGTTCCTTTCGTTCACGTTCTTCCCTAGCCAAGCGCTCGGCTTCAGCTAATTTACGTTCTTCTTCGGCTTCCTTTTCGTCCAACTTTTTACGTTCCTCATCTAGCTTTTCCTCGCGGGCTTTTTTCTCTTCTCTGGCTTTCATTTCTTGTTCACGGTAAATTCGTTTTTCTGCTTTAGCTTCAAGTTTAGCACGTTTCTTGGCTCCCATTTTCTCATCGGGCATTACATGGGTAGCAATTGGTCCTTCAGCCGCTTCCTCGTCTTCGACATTTTGATCATCTGCAACAGCTGCTGCTGCTGCTGTTGCATTATTCCGCAGACGGTTACGCTGATTTCGAGCGATTTGAGCACGTCGAGGAATACCTTCTGCTGCACGAACTGGTACTGGTCTCTGTGGTGGTTGTTGTTGTTCACCTGTTTTAGAGAGGAAACAAATAATTACATGTAGAAATAATCGAGAAAACGTCGATCTAACTTGGTTTTCCAGATTTCTTTTGGAAAAAGTAAAGTGTTATTATAACAACTAGCAGAGCAGTGGCAATTCCAATTAGAAGAATTAAATCCATTTTTGTCAAATTTATTCTCAACCTACTTGGGTGAAATGGAAGTGGATTTTTGAGACGTCAACAAAATTCAAAGACGTCAAGTGAATTCAAGTCTTCGTTAAGTTTCTACAGGGTGCACGGATGTTACGTCTATAAAATTTAATTACAATAAGCACTTAAAATAGTTATAAGCCAATTTTCTGAAAACCGATTAACCCTTTTCTAAAATTATACCTATTTTACATCGACTTGACGATTTCATTCAGTCCAATTTTACTAATGCGCAAAGTTAAAAATATTTTGCTCAAGAGCTACGTAACTTTATCTTCAAAATTCTCTCTTAGGCCACTTTGTGTCTATGCAAAATGTACATAATTTCATATAACAAATGGAATTTAATTTTCTACGGGAATTTTGTTTTTTTTCTTACAGTTTGATTAAAAAGAGCTGAAGAGACATAATTGAGAAGATGCAATGAACAATGAGTTTGTAATGGAGTCCTGCAATTTCAACTACAGTAAAATTAACGTTACCTGCTAGCATTAACTGAGAAGTAACTTTAGATTTGGCTTGTTGGAGGGATGAATTAATGGAACCCCATGCACTCGATTGCTAAGCTTGCTATAAATGGTTGAACCAAGTTTGTGTGCTGCCTTCACCAATCTCTACCATGTCTTACGCCTGCACTCTCCATCACTATCTTCGATAAGTTTAGTAGTGAATCCAAAGCCTATTATGTCTCATTTTTTAAGCATCATATACAATTTTAAAGACAAGAAGAAGGAAAGATGAGTATTTACTTGGTGCTCTTAAGTTTCCTCTACAATAAGGAACAATATGTGTATTTATTCTACATCGAACTGTCTTTAACAGTGATCATACAGGTTTTATTTTTATAAAATATGACAATAATGTGGGCGCCGTGGCTCAAGTTGTTAGTGCGTTGGATCGCTGAGCGTGAGGTTCGAGGTTCGAATCATAGAGAACACCAAAAAGTTTTTCACGGTCTCACCTCTCGCGAATGTCTGACAAACGTCCGAGAGTAATAACTGTCAAGAGAAAGCTCTTCTATTTGCCTTTCGGATATGGCTCTAAACTGTAGGTCCCTTCCATTTGTGTGAAAAATATAACACGCACAACACGAATGGTCGCGAGAAGCTAGGCCCTGGACCACATATGGTCTGTTGCGTCAAGAATTTGTTTTTTTTTTTTGACTATAATGCGACACATAGAACGCAATTGTATTCCACATACTTTTCTTAACTTTCGACCAATAAAATTCATAAAAATAGCTTGAAAAATAAAATCGTTTAAAGTCGTTTTATCATTTTCTTGGAACCACATCTGAGAAGTGCATGTAATCGGTGTTCTATATATTCATTCCAACCAACATTTTATGCACTTAACGAAACTTAGCCAACTGTCAAAGAAAATTCATTTTTTGTTCATCCATTTAGCATCGAAATTTCTCATGACGTGTCGGCAATCGCAAAACAGAAGAACTATTTTAATATTTCCATAAATAATCCACCGCAACAAACTATAAAAGATGTACAAATACATTGCAGGTGTTGTGCTACTCCTGTGTACCATAAATTCTGTTTTCGGTCTATACTTCCACATTGCGGAGACGGAAAGAAAATGCTTTATCGAGGAAGTACCCGATGAGACCACTGTCATTGGTGAGGTCGACAACAATTTTCTTACTGATTTCCCCATTTAACTTTAAAATACTTTTGTTTCAGTGAATTACAAGGTGGAACTCTATGATCCTCGTTCGAATGGATTTATGCCATCATCACCGAATATTGGAATGCATGTCGAAGTTCGTGATAGTGACGATAAGATGATTCTGTCGCGTGTCTACAGTTCAGAGGGTCGTATCTCATTTACCTCGCATACACCGGGTGAACATGTTATCTGTATGTACTCCAACAGTACAGCATGGTTTAGTGGATCACAGTTGCGTGTCCATTTGGATATTCAAGTGGGAGAGCATGCCATCGACTGCAATGAACAATGAGTTTGTAATGGAGTCCTGCAATTTCAACTACAGTAAAATTAACGTTACCTGCTAGCATTAACTGAGAAGTAACTTTAGATTTGGCTTGTTGGAGGGATGAATTAATGGAACCCCATGCACTCGATTGCTAAGCTTGCTATAAATGGTTGAACCAAGTTTGTGTGCTGCCTTCACCAATCTCTACCATGTCTTACGCCTGCACTCTCCATCACTATCTTCGATAAGTTTAGTAGTGAATCCAAAGCCTATTATGTCTCATTTTTTAAGCATCATATACAATTTTAAAGACAAGAAGAAGGAAAGATGAGTATTTACTTGGTGCTCTTAAGTTTCCTCTACAATAAGGAACAATATGTGTATTTATTCTACATCGAACTGTCTTTAACAGTGATCATACAGGTTTTATTTTTATAAAATATGACAATAATGTGGGCGCCGTGGCTCAAGTTGTTAGTGCGTTGGATCGCTGAGCGTGAGGTTCGAGGTTCGAATCATAGAGAACACCAAAAAGTTTTTCACGGTCTCACCTCTCGCGAATGTCTGACAAACGTCCGAGAGTAATAACTGTCAAGAGAAAGCTCTTCTATTTGCCTTTCGGATATGGCTCTAAACTGTAGGTCCCTTCCATTTGTGTGAAAAATATAACACGCACAACACGAATGGTCGCGAGAAGCTAGGCCCTGGACCACATATGGTCTGTTGCGTCAAGAATTTGTTTTTTTTTTTTGACTATAATGCGACACATAGAACGCAATTGTATTCCACATACTTTTCTTAACTTTCGACCAATAAAATTCATAAAAATAGCTTGAAAAATAAAATCGTTTAAAGTCGTTTTATCATTTTCTTGGAACCACATCTGAGAAGTGCATGTAATCGGTGTTCTATATATTCATTCCAACCAACATTTTATGCACTTAACGAAACTTAGCCAACTGTCAAAGAAAATTCATTTTTTGTTCATCCATTTAGCATCGAAATTTCTCATGACGTGTCGGCAATCGCAAAACAGAAGAACTATTTTAATATTTCCATAAATAATCCACCGCAACAAACTATAAAAGATGTACAAATACATTGCAGGTGTTGTGCTACTCCTGTGTACCATAAATTCTGTTTTCGGTCTATACTTCCACATTGCGGAGACGGAAAGAAAATGCTTTATCGAGGAAGTACCCGATGAGACCACTGTCATTGGTGAGGTCGACAACAATTTTCTTACTGATTTCCCCATTTAACTTTAAAATACTTTTGTTTCAGTGAATTACAAGGTGGAACTCTATGATCCTCGTTCGAATGGATTTATGCCATCATCACCGAATATTGGAATGCATGTCGAAGTTCGTGATAGTGACGATAAGATGATTCTGTCGCGTGTCTACAGTTCAGAGGGTCGTATCTCATTTACCTCGCATACACCGGGTGAACATGTTATCTGTATGTACTCCAACAGTACAGCATGGTTTAGTGGATCACAGTTGCGTGTCCATTTGGATATTCAAGTGGGAGAGCATGCCATCGACTATGCCAATGTCGCACAAAAAGAAAAGTTGTCCGAACTTCAATTACGTATCCGCCAGCTGTTGGATCAAGTGGAACAAATTACCAAGGAGCAAAACTACCAGCGTTACAGGGAAGAACGTTTCAGGCACACAAGTGAGAGTACCAATTCGCGTGTGCTCTGGTGGTCATTGGCGCAAACAGTCGTCTTAGTTGTCATGGGCTTCTGGCAAATGAGGCATTTGAAGAGCTTTTTCGAGGCGAAAAAATTAGTGTGAAGTGGCAGTAGCAAGTAGTCGTTTTTTAACTCAATTGTTTTTTTTTCTGTTCATTGAGGTCTCCATTGTATGTTTTCTTGCTGCAATTAATTTTCACCACATCTCTCCAGGAAATACGTTGAATTTTCTTTTTTTTAAGAAAAATAAAAGAAACAAAATTTTCAGTTTGTAAGCCCCTGTATGATTCTGTTGTTTCGAACGAAGAAAACGAATAAAGGAATTCTTTTGTGAAGAAATTTATGTTGTCTGTTTTGTAATTAGTATCGAACTTACAGATAATTGGGGTTATCTTCAGTGCATGCACGACTACACGATCTAATCAAAACTGGTGAGGAAAACAACGATAAGCGTGAAACAAAATACGGCAGGCTTCAAGGGTTAATTGTGTTGATGTCCATAATGTCTTGCAACGTCTGCATGAGATAAAGTGAGACCTTGCCCTTGTTTTTCATCGAACATGATATCTGTTTTGCTATCGCGAATATGTGGTGAATCATTGTTTCAGTTGTACGAGTGCCACATTGTCTACAGTAGATGGGACAACAAAAAAATTTAATTCGACCAGTGAAAGTGAATCCGTTTACTAAGACCACAGATTGCTAAGTAATAAGTTCTAACATTAGGACGATAGAAATGTTTGAAGACGAATCGGAAGGTGAACGGGATATTAAAAAAACGAGTAGCTTTAGGCAAAGTTGGAAATAGCTGATGGAGAACTTTTCTACTACGACTTGGTAGCATTTACCAGCTTTGTTATGGCCAGACAATATGATCGGATTTTATGATATCCTTGTCATCACCACCCAGCGCACAAAGTGGAAATCGAAAATAGTTTTCATAGGGATTAGTCATCACTAAGCAAACATTAAAATCAAGAGCCCCAACAAATGGGCACAATCTTACGCGTTTTGTGTACGAATTGCAGAGAGAACAGCGTTTTAGCAGGCGGAGGAGTGGATAGGTATGATTTATACGAAGTTCTTTGCTCGCATAACTGCATTTAATATTTTTTGCATAGAGAGTATATTCGGTTTTGCTGCAAATTCGGGAGATATTTTTTATCAAATACTTTTTGAGTTCTTCTCTGATCCTTTTCTTAATTTGAGCTCAATATAACTTCAAAGAGGATGAGAAGAACTTATTTAACATAAAGCAAGTGTGGTGTCTACAAGGTCAAGTTTTGTTGCCACAGAATCTTTAGCCCACTGTAAAATGTGGCGGTGATAAGATGATGAGATTTGGAGAATAACAGGCATTTAATTTCACACTAAAGCAGTATGCTGTTCATGCGGAACTAAATTTTCCCTTCAAACTATCTTCTAGCGTAATGGAAAGCAAAAATGCTGCTTCGGGCCTCCACATATTTTTACTTAAACAATAAATGCTCTGTGCCGGCTAAAAGTTGACAGCTTGAAATTATTTCGATTGAAATTGATACGATGGTCATTTGCCTAACAACAGATAAATGTTATCACTGTTTCGTATTTCATTCATGTTCAACACAACAACTTTTATCTGGCCGGGAAAAATGTTTGCAATTGCAAATAACTTTGCCGAAGTGAAGAAGTTCAGACAGCTGTAAAAGGAATGTACCTACGACGTTGGTCAACTAAGACAGGACGCTACTAAGGCTTGGAGAAGAAATACTGTAGTGTCCAACCCAAATAAACTTAAATAATTCGATTAAAAAACTCAGATTCTTCGACAATTCATTTTCAGTTATTAGGTACAACTCAATTGCAATGAATCATTGCTTGAGGTGTATGTGTTCGTCGATTTAACATAATATCTGTACATACTTATATGTATGTACACACATAAGTACAAGTAAAATTAGCTGATGTATCTACTCTTCCATTTCACGAGATTCTGCACAACTGCAAATCGAGAGCTGCTACAGCATTTTCTATGTAGTGTACTCTACATTTTTAATCTTATTCTACTCTTGCAAGCGTTTGGACAGCTAGTCCTAAAAAAATTCGTATTTCTTTGAAAGGCAGACATTTCTCGATTTAACTGCAATTTCTGAAAATCTGAAAAATTTCTATTTCTTCGAAAGACAGACATTTTTGGTTTTAACTGCAATTTCTGAAAAGCTATGGAAAGTACTACCTGCAACTATGAAAAATGGTTTTGTATGGCCCCACCTATAGCGGATGTATGTATGACAAACCACAGAGTAATAACTGTCATGAAAAAGCTTTTCAGTCCCACCTTCGGATATGGCATTAATCTGTACATATGTATGTACATATGTATTTAGGTATTTTCCATTGCTACGAAATGCTAACACAATGCGAATACCTGCGAGAATCCAGGCACTACAAAATCGGTTTTGCGATAAATCGCATATGGTAAGTCTGCCGTATGACAGGCTGTCAGCGCACAGATAATTTTTTTTTTTATTTTGTGATTACAAATTATTGCAAATTACGGTATGGCAAACGAATAAGAACACTTTTTTGTATGAACTCCAAACTCGTTTTGGTTACGTACGCACAAAAAAAAGTTTCTGTTATTAGCTACACGCGATTCTTCCATTAATCAAACCTTTAGCGATAAGCCTATGTATGCGGCCAGCTTTTGTCGCCGCGACCAACATTGTGTGCAGCTACTGACAGTATACGTGCGATTTTCACAGCGGCAAGGAGTGTGCGACTTGCGATACGCTGTGTATTAGTTTGAAAGGTCTACTTTTTGTTTTGCTTATTTATAAAAGATGGCTTTTGATTCACCAAGATTAATTTTTGAAATAAAAAACCGTCCCCCACTTTGGGACAACACCATCGAAGATTATACTAATCGCGAATTAAAGAAAAAACTGTGGAGAGAAGTGGTGAATCTCTTTGGTGGCGAAGAGTTAAAAAAGGAGAAAGATAAAAAAGAATTGGGTAAGTGAAAGGCCATGTTATTATAAACAATTTAGCGCTTGATAAGACTCGTGTGGGTATCTCTATTCAACTGCAGTTTGCATTAGAAAAAGCTTTGAGAGTTTCAGTGTACAGTTGGTGGTGGCGATAAAGAAAATGCCTGCTAGAAAAATTATGTCAAATTAATTAATCCGATAAAAATATTTTGTTTTTTATGACATTTCAAATTGTTAGCTCTATGTGTGTATGCATGTACATATGCTGTGAATATTTGAAGGGGGGCTAGTGTAATAATGAATTAAAGATCGTAGTTGAAATATGTTAAGCAGGGTTGCCATACTATATCAATCAGTTAAGATTCACTTTCTTGCGAGTAGACTTATTTTCTTCGAAAATTCGATAAAATTAAGTTACGAAAATGAGACAGATAATTTGTGATCGTCTTTTAGACATGCTTTTTCTTTTTTTCAGGTATATCTCTTCAAAGAAAATGGAAGAACCTTCGAGATAGTTTTGCCAGAGAAATTCGGTATCTAAGAAAGTCAGACAATGAATTAGGACCAAATCGTAAAAGTCCCTATATATATTATAAACAAATGTTGTTTTTAAAGAAAACTGTAAGTAATTCAACTACCGACAGTCAAGCTGCAGAGTTTTCAAGCTCACCACGTGCAAGTTCACCACATGCAAGCTTGCCACATGCAAGTTTACCATATGCAAGTTCACCACATGCAAGCTTGCCACATGCAAGTTTACCATATGCAAGTTCACCACGTGCAAGCCTACCACGAACCTACAATAAAAGTCATTTAAATCATATTAATAAAAAGAAAAAATCTGATGCTAATGACGAAAGTAAAGAATTAATAAATACGTTATGCAAATCAATACAAAGGAGAGAAGAACTTGATAAAATCTCAGACGCAGATGAGGATAGAATGTTTTTACTTTCATTATTGCCAGAGTTGAAAAAAATCTCCGAAGATTTAAAATTTTCAACCAAAATGGAAATTATGAGTGTTATTCAAAAAGCAAAATTGAGTTCTGGCTATAATAGCAAAGCTCGTTCCTACTGTCAATTGACTTCGGTAAATTCAAAATATTTGGGTACATCAAGCTACGAAAACATGCCAGCTGAACAATTGCAGACTTGTAGAGTTTCAGAAGTAGAAGAATCGGAAGCTGAGTCTATACCTGTGCAGATAGAAAATTCAGATACAGTGACAACACTAAAGGAGGAGATTTTGGATTTTTATTAAAATTTAGTTTTTAAAGCCATAAGTATAAGTTTTTCTTAAAGAATGTAAATAGAAATAATGCGAATTTTATTATATTTGACTTGTATCCTAGTCAATGTTTCACATGAATTTCAGTTGGAAGGTTCTCAACGTTTCCGTATATGTTAAAAGAAATATGTATGTATAATAAAAAGCCCAATAATTATACTAAGAGAGAATAATAATTATGTTTATACAAGAAATACAAAAATTTGTAGAAAAATAATTTTCTTGATACTAAACATAAATGTTCACTGTCAAGGAAAACCAACTCCTGCCATCATTTTTTGAGTCACCACACCACCAAGAAGTTGTAGGTATGAATAACGGGTGGATATCCTCTCGATCTGTTTTTCTACTGACCTTCTTTCCGTTATGCAGTGCATAGCATAAGGTTAAATTGAACTGTTTAATCATGCGCGTTAAAGAGTAATCATGTCAGACTAATGACTATATAGCCTTAAAAGGTATGTCATGTGATTGACTTACCGTGCCTTGATAACGAAAATTTCACGCACGTCCTGCAAATATTAAAAAAATGCAAATGACACTTCGCTGTGGTGACCGTGGCGCAACACATTCGCGAGGTAGAGCCCACCACGGATGAAGGTGTCGCCAGGATCACAAATTGACCTGAATCCACCAGCCTAGAGCTAGTTGACCACAAGACCGAGGCTGTCTTAATAACCAGCCGAAAGACTGAAGAATACGCAAACTTCCAGGCTGGGAGCCAAACAATCAGGTCTAAAGATGCATTAAAATACATGGGTGTAATGCTCAAAAACAGACTGAGCTTTAAAACTCACATCGAGTACTGCAGTACAAAGACGCCGAAGATGCAGGCAGCGGTTTCCCGCATGCTGCCAAACATCGGGGGTTCTGGATACGCAAGGAGTATTTTGCTATCCAGAGTGGTAAGCTCAATCCATTTTTACGCCGCTCCAGTCGAGAGCACTTATAACGAAGGAGAATAAGAAGAATAACAATTTCGGACGAAGTGAGTATTGCCTCTCATGGCATTCTAAAGCCGGGTAAAAGCAGAAAAAAGGGCAACACCTGTAACACTGTGGCATGCTGGGTGGGATAACACGGCAAAATGCAGACTGACCCACAATCCGTTTCCCTGCAACTACCGCCTTACGCAATTTTTATCCGGTCACGACAGCTATCGGAAATACTGGTTTAGTAATGCCTGTCTTTGCAGATTCCCAGGACATTCGAAAATGGACTCAGCCGGGGATGTCACTTACTTCGCGGCACACTATTTTTCTAATCCTATCTAGTGAGCTGTGAAACTTCATTTGCAGCAAATTCACACTATCGAATATTAACAACGTAACTCTCTAGTTGTAATGCCAACAGTGATCCGTCATGACGCTTGTTGGATATACATATTATGAAATCTCAAGAACCATCAAACCGATTATAATATATGTATGTTTAAGGGCTATTCCATGCGTAAAAAGCATCTTTGATCGACATGTTTTCTTCTTAATTCCACTGAGAAATCTACAGCGAACATCATAACGTACAAATTCCACAAAACATCCAAATTGCGTCCCCCTTGTCCAAAAGTAAATATGAACATCGAATGATCAGTGTTCACATTACGATAAAATAGTTGAGTTGTAAAGATCTGTTAGCGTGAAGAGATATGAACATGATGCGGTTTTCCTCAATCGCTCTGTCAATCGTTCCACTCATCTAGCCAACCGATTTCTATACCTTCTTCTGTTTAGATGCATCTCACTGGGATATCGAATTCGTTCACGTTTGCTTCTATAAAGGAGAAGTATAAGTTTCATAAAAATTTTTTAATGAGAAATGTTTTACTGAAATACTTCGCAAACTTTCGTGGAATTGTAGATTAAAATCATGCTCCAAATGCCTCTACATGCCTGCACACCTTTTCGTGGTGTAGGGAATTATTTCCCAAGTAATATTTGAAGCCAAGGTGTATTCGACCCTATCCCTCTCACTTCCATCATATCTTTTCCCCCATCTAGCCCGGTGGGTGATCATACGATCCGTGCCAAGGATCAATCTGGCTGCGGGCCGATCCCAAAAATAGCTCCATATCAAACAGAGTATTCGGAATGCCTAGCGACATCCGGATCAACCAGTTTTATTCGTATATTGCAAACCTCTGCACAGATGAACTTCCTTTCTCCGCTCCTCGTGGGATATTTAAAAAGAAAACAACGATTAAGACCGGTTCTCCTTTAAAACCGGACATTGGTACGACATCTCAACTGTCTACCGGTAAAGCTCCTGAAGAGCTGCCTAGTAAGAGAATTATGGCCTCACATGGTCCAATTACTGTCAAAAGCCGCGTGGAGCCCAAAGGTACTAGTATTCACCCACGGTCCATTCATGATTCTTCGGAAACGAGTCGACGCGAAAGCTCGTGACATCTCGCTCCCTTTAAAATGGCATACAAGGATCGTCGTACAGCCAGTCAGTAATTCTTAGCACTTCGAGGGCATTTTGGAAGAAGTGGAAACAATCAACAGCTCAGTTCAACCAATCATGGAGGATTAATGGGGAGCTGTGTTTACACTTGGGGCAGAATGGGTTATCGGCATAAGACAGAAATGAGGCAGCAAATTTCGCACAAAAGCTAGAGAATTGCGAGAAGTAGCTGGAGGCCCACAGAGGAAGGAAGCACATCATTCGGTGCAGCGTGTGACGTACCAAATGCCACTGCATGCAACAGTTGGACCGTTTATAGAATCACAAAGGAATCGGTAGGTAGTCTGAGTTCTAAGCAGCATCCAATAAAAAGTCTGGATTTTTAATTGCTATGCATTTCATTATGTTTTTGATTCATTTAGACGAGAATGGCTTTACTTCAAATGATCCATAGCAACAAATTCCCAAATACCCACCGGGCTTCATAGAAGCACGGATAGACTTCAAGAAAGTTTTCAATAAGATGAACCGTAATTTTAGCTGGAATGCCACTTTCTGTTCGTAGTCCGAAGAAAACTCAGTTTCCATGCCATTCAACGCAATTCACTTAACCAATCTGGAAGAACCCCAAAAAAATGTGGCGAGAAATAGTCGGGGAAGATATCCATACATGAGAGCGTATATCTCTTTTTGACACCTTGTCCCGCAGGAGGGATGATAGAACTCAAGTAAATTGCTTCCATCGGTTCCACTTTAGTTCTGAGTCATCCAATTCGCTTGAACTTTATAAATACTCATGAAACCAGGTATAAGCAAGAACGTGCAACCCAGTCATAGACTTTATTTCCCCTTCTGATCCGCGCATCATTTCAATCGCTATCTCTCATCTATCTTTTCTTATATTTTGCTCGCTTTTTTTTTTGCTGAATTCATCACATGGCCAAGCTTGCATTCGTGTGCAATGAGATTAAAAAGAAAGAAAGATGAGTAAAAAAAACGCTGTATTTGTTCAAAGATAAAGCCGCGCGATTAAAACAGGCGAAACGAGAGCGTAAAGAAACATAGAGAAGTGCTCAACACACTTTAGAAGGTATACTCCAGCGCTTAGACAAATAACCGCGTCTTATCAGTATGCCTAGGGAAAGCTTCTGGTTAAGATCAACGTCGCGACAATGTTCTGACACGGTTCGGTGTGCACACGTTAAGCCAATTAGCTTTGTCCTTTCCTTGTTTAAAGAATCCTCTTATTACTCTAACTACATACCGCGTTTTCAGGGCCACTTTCTACTTTGTTTTAACAATTTCTGTCCCTTTAACTAAGATATAGATTATCCCAAAAGTGAGGAGATAAAAAGAAGATAAAACCTAAGAGAAACCCATGTTTCCCAAAACGAATGTCAATAGTGAAGCAAGTGAGTAGTAAAGTCAATAATTTTTTTTTTTGGATCATGTTACCAAAGTGTTTGTGTATTTTTTCATGTGGCAGCTGTTCCATTAATTGGCGGTTGCAGCAAAAAGGATACACACTATGACTTTACACAGTTCCTGCCCCCACCTAGATACAGATATCCTATTGCTGTAGTATTCATCTTGGTGACGAAATTTTTTGAAGCCTTCGCCGCCAATGGAATTCGAAGTGAGTATCAATTGTTTCTTACTTTCATTGTGCACCTCGTTATCAGTTTTTATGTACCTGGTTCGGAGATGATTCATTAGTACACAAAACAGAGAGCGAGATGATGTTGATGTTGTTTTGGAAAATTAAACAAATGCAAGTGTTTATATTTATACTTTGAAGTACGTGGGTTGTGCCTTGATTTTCACAGTGGGGTCTTTAAACTTTACTATGTATGTATAATTGCAGTTACAATCCGTTAATAGACCAGCTGGGATACTGCAGAGTTCTACTCGTATTCTCGTGAAATTAAAGCTTCCTGCCATACGTGATCCTTTGAACGGTTGGCTTTGCACTCAATTCCCTTCCATAAAACTCACCAATGTTTGTGTGGAGGTAGACGCTAGTCGCAAAGTAGTTTAAGCCTATGCAGCACCGTTTTATGAGTTTCAGCTTTGTCAGCGTTTTTTGTTCGTACAGGGCGCCAAGCTTAGATCATGGATTTCAAGGATGTAGACGAGTGAAACCTAAGTCTTCCACACTTATTTTCGCCGCTGTTGCATTTTCGGCAGTTCTAGGAACATCAAATCAGCAAATTTGACAGAATCTTGAGATTACAGTCTCACAGTGATGCTTCTAAATTTTACTTAGCCTAAACTCCGTGAAATCGATTATCCTCTGTTTTCCGATTGTTTAGTCAAATGACTTTCTGAGTTTCGGGTTAAAGTCTTCACGGTCATTTGAACTCAAGACCTTAAAAATCTATCGGAAACATCGGATCTCCCACCTCTCGATAGTCTTGAGTGCAAATAAGGTTAGTACAGTGAAAACTCTCTTGAGCGGACAGCGACCGTCGGACAATTTTTGTCCGCTTAAGAGGAGTGTCCGCCTAAAGGGAGGGGAGTGTCCTGACTTATAAATTTTTTTTAAAATTTAAAATTGATGAATAGTCAAATAAGGGATCTCCACTTTGTAAATGAATAACACCTTTACACATGTTTTTCATACGCGTTAACAATCTCAATTTTTTTTTTAAACTAAGTTTTTTTCTTTCTGCCAGTCTGATGTTTTCAATTCAACGTGCCAAAACTGAATAAGACAAAGCAGACAGCCTAAACGAAAATCGCACTTTATTCGGGAAATCCCCAACTTTGGGCTTTTTACGACGCACAATTTATGACATAATTGTGTGCCTCGCGTCCGTCACTAAGGCTAAAAGAGGCGTTTTTCACAAGTCATAAAAATATAGTGTCCGCGTCCGGTTAAAAGGGGGTCCGTCCAAAAGAGGTAAAATTGTTCCGAAAATATAAAAAAAAATGGTTTACGAGAAAATGTCCGCGCATGGGGGGTGTCCGCCTAATAGGAGTGTCCGTTAGGAGAGTTTTCACTGAATTTTGAAAATGAATTGTTATCGCCCTTTCGCTTATATGGTCAAGGCTCAAAACGTTTAATCCTAACCTTTGCTAAGGTAAATACTACAAGTCTCGGCTTCATTTAAATCTGATCTGTCTTATTCTGGATAGCAAATATGTATATCACCATTAATTTTCTGTCTTCACGTGGTCATATTCTTCCCTCTGTACACAAGTGAGAAAATTTTGAGGCCGTTTTTTGTTTAATTTTCTTATTCTTCCTCTTCTGTGCACTACAGTTGGGTGTGCTCTGATGTCGTCCAACTTCGATAAAAGATTGTTCTCCAGTTTAACATCTCTAGCCTTACTCATATAGGAGTCGTAATACATTTCGTAATACATTGTCGCTCATATGCTTTAGTTATGTACCTCGAGCAATCTGATTAAAACCGACTATCTGAATTAAGCACTAATCATTACGATCCGGCAATAGAATAGACTCAAAGAGAGGTATATGTAAAAGAGCTAGAACAATGCAGCGTTGCATCATACAATCTTACCAAATTCTCGGTCTTATCTATACTCAACTGTATTCTGTAACATGCTCTTTAATTAGTCAAGTATAATACAATGGTTCATTTTGTTTTTACTGTCCCATGATTTGAGAGTAATGCACTTAGATTTAATTTTAATATTCTGGTTTATTTTAAATATTATGATATCACATTTTCAAATTCGTATCAATTTCATCATTATCGCTGCATAGAAAGCAACCCAAGGCTAAAAACAGGCATAAAGATCATTCCCAAAATATGTACAGTGTGAAACGAAGAATTAATATAGATCCAAGTATGCTAGGAGCTTATGATCATGAGTCTAAAGTTACTCTAGTACATATGTAGAACCGTGTCAGAAAAAATCCTCATTGTTAAAACCAGTTCATAATTGCGGGCTCTTGAAAAATTTAGATGTGAATCGTCTTAACTTAATTACTTTACTTATATGGCACAACAGTCCGGGATAGATCATCTAATATAGGTACGGTGTTGCTGGTCTGTATCCAAAAAGAGCAACTAATGCAAAGATCGGCAGCAACGATTATCAAGTTGGGCCATCTCAGGGTCGCAAGCAGTTCCAGTCTAATTGCTTATAAATAAACACGCCATTTGCTGTAAGAACGGCCAGTTATATTTCGGGCAACTATCCTGCCTAGCCTAGCTGATGTACATAAGTGCAGGTGCAAAGCTGCAGGTATTTCTTATGGGAAAGCATTTTTTGATAACGTATAAGCCTTAGACTACTGAACATCATACATAGCAGCATTATTTTCTGTGTAACATAACTTCCTGGTGCGATACTATGTTACCTCTTCCAATTTCAACGAACTCTCTCAGGATTCTTTATAGTTGAAGAAAACTTGCATGGTGCCCGAAGTCACAGTATTCGTATTGTATTCCTATGACGTCAATATTTCTAAATAATACAAAATCCTCTCCTGATAATTGTCATTAGGCCTGCGTTTAATAAATAACCCTCTTCCTTAGCTATCCTAGCTCTCTACCTTCGAGATGACCTATTCTTCACAGAAAACTTGTCCACTGTCATGCTGCATATTTTTAATTTTTTTGGACAGTTTTGTCCTATATTTGGGGCAATTTTGGCAGACAGTTATTTGGGAAACGTCCGGACGATATCTTGGTTTTGTTTTCTCTATGCTGTTGGATGGGCATTCCTCATTCTTACTTCATTTCCATCGGTTGGAGTTTCTTTAACGTAAGTCCGAATGTATTTATATCGTAACTATATTCTCACTAAATTTATGTAGGTTTCTGGTTTCCTTATCTCTGCTTCTCATCTCAACTGGGAATGGATCAATTCGAGCATGCATAACCTCATTGGGAGCTTTACAGTTCAAAGTTCCCGAACAGGGTCATCTACTCGCGGAATATTTTTCTCTGTATTACTTTGTGTATTATTTCGGGATTTTCTTGAGTAAAATCTTTCCACCGATGGTAAGAGCCAATACGACATGTTTCAACAAGACAGGATGTTATCCAGCTGTGTTCGGAACACTGGGGACTTCATTCTTAGCATCGTGGTGTAAGTCTAGACACATTGTTGGACATTGTGTCTTACAAAATATTTTCTTTAGTTTTCTTCACAATAGGAAAGATGTTCTACAAGCCAGAGAAACTCTCCGAAGAGAATATTCTTGTAAAGTTCTATGGATGTATTAAGTATGCTCTGATTAACAAGTGGAGGCGAGGTAATGCTCGAAGGACGTATTGGCTGGAGTATTCTATTGGACGATATGAGGAAACATTCGTTAATGATGTTTCAAAGGTTTTGAAGGTGTAGTATCTGAGTATTTCATTTCTCTTTTGTACTTTCATATTAAATTTATTTTAGATCTACAAACTCTTCATACCACTGGCGATCTATTTCGCACTCTTAGCACAGCAAGACTCTAGTTGGACCTTTCAGGCATCCCAGATGAACACAACCATTGCTGGAGTTACTCTGCAAGCTGATCAAGCTAAAGCAATGGGACCAGTATTTTTATTCATCCTCATTCCATTTTGGCAGTATATACTGGCGCCGATATTAAAACGCTTCAGGATTGAAATGAATCCATTGCAGAGCGTCACAGTTGGAGGTGTGTGCTCTGCGATTTCATTCATTTGCGCAGGTATTCTGCAAGAGTTTATTTATGTGAGTTTAAAAGATGCTCGAAGGATTGAAACTAACAAGATTTTTCATTCGTTTTTGCAGTCGGAGCCAACTAAATCGATTAGTATTGCCTGGCAAGTGCCACAATTTGTGCTTCTTATGATGGGCGAGCTGTTTCTATCGATTCCAGGACTGCAGTTTGCTTTCACTCAGGTAATTAAACTTTTTGTTTGTTTATTCTCTGTATCGGGAGAACGTACATACACATTTCTGTTGTGAAGCACATTTATGCCATCAAATGGAGATTGTTGTCCAATAGCACAATAAAGCAGTACGAACCCTGAATATTTCACAGTATTTCTTAATCCACCATTTCAGACTGTTTTCCTTAATGGTTACTTTCCCATTGGGATTTCGTATTTATTGGATATTTTTTGACGATTCTCCGCCTTGTAGTCAACCCTTGTGAGTCAACCTACAAGTTTTCTAATTTTTTTATGGCACCTTATTGTGTCCTTTTTTCTCTTTTGTACAAGTTCCTAGACAAAGTTACTCTCTGGGTTTCTCTAAACCCGTGTTTCGAAAAGCCAACCTCCTTTTCTTTTCCTTCCATCCCATTGAAAATATTTCATAGCCAGTGATGTGCGCTGTAGGTTCTCTTCAGAGTCATTTGAAGTGCACAAACGTTACAGATACGTTTTTGGAATTAGTCAAGTAGCTAGATTTTCGACGAAGTAATGCTCTCAAGTGAAATTTCCTACGAATAGAGAGATCTGGGCAAATGCAGAAGAGGTAAAGTTTCTTCAACGATAAGGCAATCTTTTCATCGATACTAAGTTGCTAGAGTGCTTAAGGTCTACTTCAGAGCAAAAAAGTTACCAAATTTAAAGTGTCATCTAGAATGCTTATAGCATCCAGGTTAAGTTGCAGAGACGTCGCGGTTCTCTTTCTCTCACAGAACCAGTGTGGAGGTACCACGCAGTTCCCCGGAATGTTAGCTGGAATACACGAGTGAATTCTAGGTCTGCACGAGATCTGGTCCCTTGTTACGACATCCTTGTTATTTCCAGGGCGGCAAAGCTATTTTGAATTTGATATCTGATTGGAGCAGGTACAGATGTTGCTTGGCACATTTATCAATGAGAGACTCACTTTGCGATCTTTTGAATTTGCAATCCAAGATCTTAGTTTTCTGAGGGCTTGTCCTCGATAACAACCCAGGATTCTAACGGGCATGTAGCCCATTCCTAGGATGGGGATTGGCTGCCCGTTTCACTTACATTTTTAGTAGAGCTTGAACCAGGCTTAAAACTCAAAGGCATTACTTCACATCGATTTTTTGTAAGTACCTATATACGACCTTGAATTTCTCTGATTCTGTAAATTGTGAATCAGTTTCTCATAACCCCGAAAACAGTGAAGTACTCTGTGGAAGTTGCGATATTTAACATTAATACATTTGCTCATTTCCTTTCAGGCTCCCATATCGATGAAATCGGTCGTAACAGCAGCTTGGTTCCTCAACAATGCATTTGGAAATCTCATAGTCGTCGTTATAACCGAAATCAACATATTCCAATCGCAGGTTTGCCGTTTAAATAAAGTTCTCTAAAAACCAAGTGCTAAACTCTATTTCCTTACAGAGTAACGAATATTTCTTCTACGCAGTCCTAATGATCATCTGCATAATAATATTCGCTCTTCTAGCTTATGAGTATCTTCTGTTCGAGGAAAGAACACCATCAGAGGAAAACTTAAACCAAGCAGAAGAAGAATCTAATCACCTCGTGAAGAGTTTAAGTAGCAGCAGCCTAATCAACGAAAATATGTGATAACCGACATGATTTCTTTTAATAAGACTAAATGACAAAATTTGTAGAAATAAAAAGGAAAACCCAAAAATAAAACAATTTACGTATCGACGACGACCTTAAAGAAGTACTGGATTTCTAATGTAGTATCTTCAGCTAGATCCGTGCAGTGGATTGCATTCATAACCTTGTTTGTACCAAATTTAGCACGAAGAGAGTTTGGTCGGAGAAGTTTGGCAACCTCCTGGAATAGAAATTGATTATAGAAGCATTTAAGAATCAAATATTTGTACTCACCGGATCCATAGGTCCACAGAATTCCCGGAATTCTTTGTAGGCATTCGTGTTCTCGTCTTTATGAGCGATTTCTAGAGCCATACTAACCCCGCTTGCTAGCTGAGCCACCATTTGCTGATTTTAAGAAAAAAGGATAGCGAAACGATTTGAATTTATCAAGAAGAGTACTCACAATGTATTCGGGTAATATTCCACGATAAACTTCGTAGAACTCCTCACAATTCACGCGCTCTAGAAGTTGCATTTTTAAAGCGGTAATTTTAAAGCCATGGTTAGTGATTTCTGTGATGATATTTCCAGTTTTACCTCAAAATGAAATCATAATTATAGAAACACTTTAATATTTAGCTCACATCAGTACCCTCTTTTAATGCATGGGGCTTAATCACAGCGAGTGTTGTATTGTTACAGATTGTTGTAAGGGTGAGGCCACTCTTCCCATGGAAGAAAAATTCAATCTCCTAAAGAAGTTTAAATTAAAGAAAGATTATATTTTTAATCAGCACACAAACCCGATTAACATCAGCATCTGACTGCGAGCAGTATATACCATTTCGAAATACTTCGTCATCGAATAATTCGCGCAACGAAGGATGAACATCAGGATTAAATGACTCTTTTGTCTGATTTTGACAAGCCTTTAGCTTTTCCATAATATTATCGCCGATTAGAATAAATCCTATAGACGGTCCCGACACTAATTCATTCATTACGATCCTTAAAAAAGTAGTCAAAATCTTTTTATACCATTCACTGCGATTCGAATGCAACTTACGCCATTTTCACGTCACCTTTATTTTCCTCCCCTAAAAACTTTCGGGCCATCTCTGGGGAAATATGAACCATAATGCCTTCACTAATCCGAACATCACTGTGCATAAGTTGTGATAAGATCATTCCCAATTTAGGGCAAACATAGTGTTTTAGCAGCATGAAAGTCCTAATTTAATAATTTTTTTATTTCGCAAATTTTTTTTTGTCTTACAAATCACACCTTGTTCGAAATTTCGCCAACGCATTTTTGGTAGCTTCATCTCCGTAATCGATTACATCAAATTGTCTGCCAAATATACTGATTTTGGAACCAATAAAAAAGTCTTTTGCTGTAATTTCTGGGATTTTAGTTCGACGTAGAAAAGGTTTTTTTGATCTCTGTTCCGACTTTAAAAGAAATTAGAATTTCGAAAGGTTTTCCTTTGCGTCACTTACCACTTCGAGAGACTGATCGCTTGGGTAATAGGATATTAAAAATAAACGAATAATGCCAGCTTCCTCTTGATACCATTCCGCAGAAAACGATAATCGCCTACAACTCGATATATCCTGAAAAGGAAAACCAATTGATGAGCATGTACCCTAAATTTTCGAATTCCTTGAACGCCAATTGTGTAAAACTAGTTTCTCATTTTAATTTACAGAATACCATCATTGGTAGACAATGAAATGAAATCCAATAAATTAATGCTGTAATTGGATTATATTACCATTTTTTAATGATTTTCTTTTCAATTGAACGTTTCTTTTATTTAAAAATAAGCAACAGAAATATGAGTTTTCTCCAAACGTTAGCACAGATAAAAATCAAAATAAATACTTAAGTTGTTTGTTTGACGAATTGGTAGCCATGAAAATAAGTGCTACCAGACTCTTAATACGTTTATTTGAAATAATGAATATCAAATAAATTGGTATTAGGACCAAATTTGGCAAAATGTCTTACTACAATAACAATAAGTCAAAATGGATTGGAGTGTAATAATGACACGCTCCTGTCATTATGTTACTGAAATAACCAAAGTTTACATTCTGGACAAAGTTCTTGACACTAGTAAGCCCATACATATTTGCAGGTTCTTTCTCTAAAGAGAATGGAAATCATACAGTCAAAAGACATTTGAACACCTTTTTCACACTTACTTTCCAAACTCAAAAAAAAATTAACCCCCACTCAAGTGGACCACCTCCCACCACATAATCTGGTGATGATGGAAGATTGGAAAATTGGGAGAAGAATATGTGATGTGGGTCATCGCTAAAACAATATAAAGCTGATATCATAGCAGCATCTCTCTTCAATTTGTTCAGCTTTAGATAAGCACATGATTTTATTAAGTATTAGTCAAATATCTTCTAAAAGAGAGACAATTATAGAAACTAAGATTTATTTACCAGCCCAAAAGCCACATTTCATTTTCTCCCTAATGCATGGAGGATTAAAAAGGCTCTGAATGCCTTTATATTATGCACTTTCCAAGTGAGTCAGCATTGAATGTTATGAAAATTGAAGATCTGCCTAAAGGAAATGTGTCCTGGTATATTTTTAGTACCAAATCAATAATTTGCCTAAAACACTTCATATGAGTCCACTAAACGTATCTAAAACATTATTAACCTATCACCTACCATAGCAATAGGAAATATGTATGTACATGTATGTAAATTAATTTAGGGACTAAATGGACAAAGATCGGTGAACTCAACTTGCACAGCTACATAGAAAGTTGGAAGCAATAAGGCATATCTGCTAATTACTCCTTCAGGATCTCTCATAGCCATTCTAGAAATACATCCGAAACAGGCCAAAATTCCAATGAAAGCTTTGCTCAGTCGCCATAGAGTTTTTCATTGCTGCTCCCTGGTAGTACAATGTACTGTATAGAGTTTGAGTGCTTCTGGGAATTGGTTGTTAAAAAAAAACGTTTGTGGATCAGTGCAAAGAAAATACGATGCCATAGTTTAATGTCTTATTGCGGACTAAATTTAGACAGGAGTAGAAGAGGTTGGAAATCGTTTCTTACCAATCAACGTTGCCACAATTACTTATGGCATACCTTCCGATGATAGAGTCCTGTAGGAGTGTTATGGTCCAATCTACTCAGCATGATTTTATACTTTGATTTCCCATGATGACATATGCCCCAATATTCTTTTCTTACCATACAAGTGAAATATCATACCATCTACTATTTCCAATTGTAAATTACAATAAGATTTTTTCAGTTCATTGCTAGCACTAGCTAACAGAAGAAGGTATTTCACAGGATGCCTCCTTGTTCGTGAAAAAAAGAAAGCTCTGAATACGCTTTGAATTCTTTATGAATGTATAGGTTATTTAAAAAAAAGAATCTTTATCATCTGGGATAATGTGTTTTACATCGAACCTCTTTGATCAGAATAGTTACTTTTTAATTAATAACGATTATCAAGAGTTCTCTTCCTTTTTTTGCTGTCAGATGATAGCTATCCACTAGATAGTTTTGTACAATCCTTTCAAGTCACCATATTTGAACCATTTTTTGACATCAAATGTCTCGGTAAGGTCGTTACAGAGTGGACTATGATAACAAAAGAGCTAGACATGTCTCTGTATTAATTTGAGCTTCTTGGGTTTTTTGTAAAAATATTATCGATTGTAGACTGTTATAGCTTAAAACCATGTTGATAGAAGCCGATCAGATAGTTTACGAATGTTTTTCTCTCACTCTATAAGACAGATAAGATTATGCATGCGTTGCTGAGGGGACTGGTGCGTCTACAATTGGTGCGGTTGAGAGGGTCCGCTTTCTTATGAATCGCATAAACGATGCTGAGATTCTATTCATGGGGCATACCCTCAACTGACAAGATCGTTAAAATGAGTTGGGGTATGTTATCTTAGGTCATTTCCAGGCGTTTTAAATAATTGGGTGGATTAGCCATCCTAGCCCTTTAAATTCCTTTTTTTCCTTCGAATAAAGTCTATGCTCCCATTGCCTCTTCTGCTCGCGATCAGCGCTCGTCCTTTTCTCCAATGTTTTATTGCTTTGTTGTCAGCACTTTTCAGCATTTTGGAATTTAATATTTTTTATACATATGTGTACATCGTCTCCCCTATAACATCAAGCTTGGCAAGGCACCATTCTAATATGCAGTCTACGCTACGCAGTCTTATAATTTTGGTTGGGTTCAATCTCAATGATTATCCCGTTTTTCGTCAAACTCTTACACGAACGCCTGAGTGAAAGATACTGTAAGATAGATTCATCAGTAAAAAATACTCTATCCAAAGTGATTGAAAATTAATGTTATATTTCCTTGTAAAGTCTTGACGTTAATAATCCCACCTACGGTTTATTCGTACATTTTTTAATCAGATCTCGAGATCTGTTAGGTTTGCAGGGCGCCAAGTTCCTTTATATTATAATGGCATTATATTATTTTGATAGTTCAAATGGTTGGACGGCAGCGTGACTTACAGTTTTTGTTAAGCATGCAAAAAAGCACCATATATTTACGAGAAAAAGACAAAAGAAATACAAATACTTTACGCCACAGCGTGTTGTATTTTGTCACACAAATGTTTGGAGCCATATCCGAAAGGCAAATTGAAAAGCTTTCTCATGACAGTTATGACATTGTGACGTTTGTCATACAGAGGAGAGGAGGGAGAGAGAAAAAACTTTTGGTGTTTTCTGGGATTCGATATTCGAACATCCTGCTCAGCGATCCAACGCACTAACCACTGAGACGCCCAAGGAAAAGACAAATTTAAAAAAAATCTTGGAAGTGTACAACTGCAACTCATTATTCTTATTCATTCAATGCGGTGAAACAAATTAAAAGAAAAATCAAAATTAACTTAATTAAACAAATTTTTTAATTTGAAATGGTTAAGAAAACATTTTTTAACTTTATTATAATTTTTTATTTACCAGTACCAGTTATAAAATTATTCTTGTTGTACGTACGTGAAGCGTATCTCATCAACGAAAAAATTCACACAAATCTGAAACATGCAGAAAAAAATTCTCTAAAAGCATTTTTAAATGTCAACTCGCGCTAAAACATCGTGCACGTACCAGTCACTGAACTCCTCCACTACTGGCAATCGAAAGACAGGTCGCTACATTCGGTACGCTACAGCATAACCAACGCAACGCCATGAAAACACATTACAAGAAGAACAACGTCAAAAGATGTCATGTTACTTCAAAAATGGCGATTGCCGTCTGCTGTCCTAGTAATAGTTTTGTGCACAAGAAGGAAATGTTCCGTTTTTAATGGGATTTTTTCCAATTTTATTTCGCTAACTCTACAACGTACCGCCGCCTGAGGTTGTTGAACGCTAAATAAGCGCCCCAATAACTTCTTATCCGAATAGAAATCTGTGTTTACGCAGTATATCTGTAGTGAAAACGGAACAGAAACAAGAGCAAAAAAAAAAAAAAATAGTAAATTGCGCAAAAAAGGAACGCCGAGCGGATGGAATTTTGTTTTGTAATTAAATTTTTGTTTTTCATGAAATGCAACGGTGAACGTAATTTATTAACGTGATTCTTGTTAAATTTCCCCTTTTTTCCATAAATTGTCCCCGTAACAACTTGTAGTGTGTGTGTGAGTGCGTCTATGAGTAGAGGAAGAAGAAAATTATTTCGCAATTGAAACGAAAAAAAAAAAAAAACAGTGAATGTCTGCTGTGCTTAATTCTTTTTTTTATTTTTACAATATCGCCTTCAAAAATTTCATTGAAGAAGAAGAAACAACCAAGAAGAGAGTGCACAGAGTGGTAGTGGTAGATAGATCCACCCCAGCCGTCATCGCCGCCAAAGAGTAAAAGAGAAAAAACAAGGTAAAACGAGCAAAAAAAAAATAAATAAATAAATGAAAGAAAAAACAGTAGAACCACACGAAGTTTTAAAAATCATGAAATGTCTCATGTGTCTGGCGCGGCGTGTTGTTGTAGCGCCTGTGTTTCGAAAATAACATATTTCACTAATTTCTTTTGGCAAAAAAAGCATTTTTAAAAATAAACTCAAAAACGAGCAAATAGGATCAAAGTGACGACCAAAAATGCTTAATGGTTCAGACGTCTAGACGGAAATTGTTACACACATGGATGTGAAGTAGTGTGTCCGTATAGGACGTGTTTTTCGTATGGCTGTATGTGTGTTCGTGGAGCGGATGACTAACAACTCAATTTCACCAAGAGTAACCACGGACAGGAACAGTGTTGTCACTTTGTTTTAAAATGACGATATGTAGTTTATGATTTTTTTTTTCTTTTTAACAAAGGGGTCGTACGAGTGCATATAATTTCGACTATGATTCGGCGTGAACTGAATTCTTAAATGAATTAAAATTACCAAAAGAATATATTTCAAGTTTTCATTTAGAAATTATTGAAAGAAACCAAAACATCAGCATGAATATTTTCAACTAGTAATAACCCTAACTTTCGAATTGCATCAAGACAGGATTAATGTTGTGCAGCCTTAAACCATGTTCTCACCGAACCGAAATCGCGAGGTTTCAGTTTACCGAAATCTCAGTAAGCCGTTCCCGCTAAGTTGAAGTGATTTCAAATGTCATTAGTTGTGACTGGCAAAACAGTTGTTTGTTGATGCAAAATAATCAGTGAAAATGAGTTCTAAAGAAATTAAAAGAGAAGGTTATTGCAGCGTACATAGATGATTGTCTTAAAAAATTAACAAATTATATAAATATTTGTCTTGAATTATTCCCTCTTCGTCCGATTGTCGCAATTGTTTTGGCATCTAATATTTTGACGTCTATAAATGAAGACCAAAATAAACAGAAGTTGACAGTGTTTGTTTTCACGGACGGATGAACTAAGGGGATTTCACCTAGGTTTCGCCGAAACCACGATGTTTCGAAACCTCGCTTATGAATGGCGAAACTTCGGAGGTTTGCAGAGATTTGGCGAGACCTTGCGATTTCATTCGGTGGGAACATGGCATTAAAATATTACCAGCTTCACTCTATACCGGTTTAAAATTTCTGTGATCATTTTCATAAAAGTTTTGACGCTAGTCGTTAGTAAAACATTTGAAGTTTAAATTGAAGTTTATTTAATACTATTGGCGGTTTCTGTGTGTGTAATTGGACGTAGGCATTTCCAAGGATGAATGTCAATACACTGAACAGAGAATTTTTTTTTTTTTGTTATTAGGGGTACGGTCTCCCTGCAAACCCTGGCACAAAGATCGTTGTTACAAGGCGATATTTGTGATATGCCTTCCAAATATGTAGTATTTAGAGGTACTATTACAGCCTGAGCGTCAGTTCTCTATTTTGGAATAAGACGTAAGATAAGACTCGGATCTACTTGACACTACGTTTGAATCGTTGCAATAACAAAACAAACAAACGCAAAAATTACACTCGTCTTGATTTATGTCGGAAACCTGCAATGCGTTGAAAGTACTCGTCGGAGCCTTGTCATATCATATCATACCAAACTTGTAAAAAATGCCATCACGAAATGTCGACTATTTTCTCTTTAAAATAACCGACATAAAATGGGATAGATCTCTTAACTACGCAATATTAAGGATAACATGGTCCAACTTTAAGAAATTCAATACAAACAAGTTGTTAAGCAGGTCAAGGATAAAGTTGAAGTTATTAGTACATGTTCACTAGCCAATAGAGGACTATACTGCGAAGTTAAATCTGTCGCAGTTGCAAGATAAATAGTCTAATTAATATGCTTTGCAAATGTCTTTCTCTAGCAAAGTCTAGACAACGCATTTACAACCAACAACACACCCAAATAACCAGTTCATATAAGATGTGTTTAAATGCGGCGAATTTTTAGCTTTAATTAATTAAACCGCAACTTCAGTCCCTTTGAAAGAAACCAGTACCAGTTATTTCTCCCTAACAAACACTCGCCACCCCTCTATAGGGTGGGTTTAAATAATGTCCTAACTTTACTACCTATGCATGTACATAGGTACATATATATTCTTCACCGAATGATTTGTTCGGTGTCTGTTACGATGACTCATGTGCTAGCATCCTATGATTGTTCGAATTGAGCAGCTAGTTCTCGTATATCGCGTAACGAAAAGACTTTTTTTAAAAAGACGAATCTTGTTGGATATAGGTACACATTTTACGTTGCTGAGGTATGTACAGCTCCAAGATTTCTTCTATGCTTTTTGCAGCAACATGTGGAACAAGAGTGAATAAGGATGATGCAGTTAAAGATCTTCGAAAATATTCAGGAAGGCATCATATTCCACAATCAGGTTGTGCGACTAAAACCTGACCTAGGACTAGGTTAACATAAAAAAAAATTTTAAATCATAGACCAAGAACTTTTTAACAATAATTATATTATACGCATCGTAAGTCTCGTTGACTTCTAGCACTTTCGGTATAATTGGCAGCCCACTAGATATCAACATTTAAATTAGAATTGGCTTTCATAGAAAGTCGTCTCGCGGAAAGCCGAGTAAATGCTTCAATGATGAGGATCTTAAGACGTGGGCTTCACAACATTAGCACCGAAGATCGGCCACCTTGTACATGTGAAGACAGGAAAATCGCAATAAGCGTTGGTTTGTGTTATTTCTGCCTCGGACATTGAGGTGTTCATCAAAAGAGCTCTGTTTTTTTTTTAGAGTATTGGCATGAAGTTGATTCAGGAAGCATTTCGACCTGAAGAGATCTTTTGTGCTACCTCCTTTTATTTGTTGATAAGTATTGCCTGCTAGCCGAAATCGAGTTCCTCAATGAAGCTTAAAATTGTGTGGACTAAGGAAGAGGTGCCATCAGACGGTGATGTAAAGCTTTAATTGAAGTGCTTAAAGCTAAGTCGAGCTATGGCAGGGCCTTCATACAATATATGGTGGGCTCTTTCAGTTCCTCAAGGCAGAGCCGGCACTTGTCCGATTGGACGTGATTCATTTTCTTAAGATGGTAATTGGGACAGCAATGACCAGTAAGGAAGTCAGTTACCATAAGAGCCCTATTAAGACGCCAATAAGTTGTCTGCCGACTTCCTACGAAGAGACAACAAGAGTTCAACTTATCGGAGCTTTTCGCACCCTGGGAAATCATGCGACAAACAATTTTGTTCTAAAGAAACACTCAGCGCGACCGAATTAAGAAAGTTATTGCATTTTTGAACAATTTTGGAACTCGCATCCTGACTGCTGTCGCCGACCCTTCCATCTATTCCTTATAAAGTTCAGATTCCGTTTACTTTGTTGATTGGTGAACTACTTAGAAAACGTTTACGAGTAGTGTAATGCAGTGGATTACTGAACCACCAATGATGGTACCTATGCCTGATCTGTGGAAACCTAGAAAGCTTTTTGTATAGGGCTGACTTAGCTGGGTCAACAACCACTCCGAATGCGAAGATACATATTAAGCTCTGTAGTAAGGAAGATTTTAAGTGCAATTTTTTGTTAACTTGTGTGTTTAATTTGCCTACGAAGACTGATTGATAAGTCAGTGACATTACAAGAGATGGCGCTGAAATCGTAAACGTGGTTTAAGTTTTGCTATTTGAAGTATTATTTAGATAAACAGTTCCATGTTGGTTTGTCAAATAGAAAAGGCTAATGAGCCTGCCAGAAAGGGTGAGACTCCTAGAATTTTGCTTAATGGCAAAACGTGGGTATGCGCCTCGGTACATGTAGACATCTATCTAAGCTGGGGGCCTCCTAGCGGGACTAACCACAGGTAGGAGAATGACTCGACGTGTCTTATACCTAGACAGATTTGACGTGGATCAGAAACGTAATGCCGGGTTAATTATGCCAATCGCAGATCAGCAACGTAATCGGTGGCTTCTCGGGATACTATCTGAAAAGCCAATATGCTAAAAGATTGGGCCTATTTTCAAATGACTTCTTCTGGAGCTGCAGAAATGCACCTGTCCATCGATGTCCCAAAGAAAACTGCTCCATTTAAGGGCTCTTTTCTTCAATTGCCTCAATGAACTAGCGTCTATTGTGCTTCCTCTTCATTAACATTTCCAGCTGGTTTGAATAGCCCCTTAGTAGCCAAGACGAATAGAGCCATGGTATCACAAAGGAGCTCTTCGGGTCCAAGTATCCTTGTATGCTGTTACAGAAAGAAACCCTCTGAAAATTATCTAGGCTTTCAGTGGTGGCGAACGATTAGTACGTAGTTTGTTTGTGACCTGGTTCAAGCCTCGCTAGAGGAACGGTAATCACAGCCATCAAGCACAATAAAGAAACGAATAAAATCTGAGTTTCTCTATCTACTACATTTCTTTCTTTCTTTCGGATACGCAATACTAAAGTGATCTCAAACTATTCTGCGACTGTATCTACCAGTCTTACTCCTAATTTATACACTCTTTTGCTTCGTCTAGTTCGTCCTTGCTGGCACAAAGGCTCCATTTAACGTGATTTGAATTTATTTATTTGAATTTATAAAAGTTTCGTTTCCAGTTTAAGGACATTTATCCTTAAGTATCCAACCGATTCTTTTCATACATTTAGACACGTCTTGTGAGGAAAATAATCCTATCGCTTGTATAGAATACCCAATCCTATGTACTTACATATGTACATACATATACATATATATGCCGAGGTAACTATTGACATTTACCTAAAACAGCGGGACATACCAATCGTAAAACAGATTACTAACGCATAAAAATGCCACAGGTAGATATAGCTAAAGTCCTGTCTTATTTCCTAGAAAATACATCAAAATTGAACTCTCTGGCATAGTCCGTGTCAATTTTCCTTTATTTTTCTTCCTTTCCCGTGTTTTTAGGTATAAAAATACCTAAGTCATTGCGGATATTTAGTGAGACCCTTGTAATCTCCTTTAATCTCATCTCTCTGCATATGAACGTGTTAGTTTCAATTGCACTTTGTTTCTGAAAAAGTATTTTGCATTTTAAAGATACAAATGAGTAACGGGAATGGGTAAAAATGCTAGATTTATGTACCTTTGTTCGGTCTGCTTTATGATCGCGACGTTGTTATTTAAAAAAAAAAAAAAAAAATTCAAACTTGGTCCTTTAACACTTCGATCCTTGATTTTATTTGCGCAGGCAGAGAAAAGATAAAGGGAAAACACACAAAAAGGGAAATAACAATAACAGTCCCAGAAAATTGCATTGGTAGGCGTAATCCTTCCTAGGCATTGTTAAAATTGTTGCTCTTAAGCGCGATCATTGATAATTTTTTCATAGTCGTAGAGCTCTTAGTTACCTGTATCCTTTGTTTTACATTACATAAAATACATACATACATATGTCCTTGCTGTTCTGACAAATGCTTTCAATAGATAGAAGGAATTTCAATATTTTAATTTTGTCACGGTTAGATTTTGTGCCCTTCTTTGTACAAGTGATACCTTTGAGTCAGTTCTTATCGATCACGTATGTGAATAGGTTTAGCTAGTTAATGTGTAGTTTTGGTTTGAAAAAAAAAACCCCTAAATAGACTTTGGACAATCTTTGTGAAAGTGTTTTTCTTAAATTGTTTTATCTGGACTGATATTTTAAACTTTTATAAAATCGCTAAAGCTTATTACATGCTTTCAAGTAAGTGCTGTGTACTTAAAGTTAAATATTTTAAAAAATTTCGGTGCTGCTGACATCTTAAAAATTCTTTGAAAACCTCTTTCATATTAAAAAAAAAATTACTAAAACCCCAATTTCGACAATTATTTTACGAAATGTGGAAGAAAATACAAAGCCAAAATTGATGGTTTCAAAAGTTATCTGCAAATCGACGCTTTTGGAGCTGAAATTATAATTTTTTTTTGTTATTGTCGTTATTAAAGACGATTAAAATAACATTTTTCTATTAAAAGGGAATTTGTAGAATAATGGTAAAATATTCAAAATGTTTGCAGTAATGAATTTTGGTAAAGTTTATCATTAAAAAACAGCTCTTTTAAACATATCTCGAGCTCATTCTCCTTTTCTCTACCTACTCCCTAAAAGCACTCACAAACGAAGCGGATTCTGAATGGTTTAATATTATTAGTAAAGTTAAAAAATGGCGCCCAGCGGAGGACGATCATATGAAATTGTGAATTTGAACCAACACAATACTCTTGCAAATATAAAATTCTTCACAAACATTTCATAACTCATACGAACTTCGTCTTCTTACATCCAGAGAAAGTGAATATGGTTCATGGTTCAAATACCCACTCTTAATTTTTTTTTTCTTTGATGAGAAGGCGGATTTTAAAAGTCGTCCCAGATTCCAGATTGGATTACTTATCCATTATAAAGCTTGTTCTCATTTTCCCTTGCCAGTAGTCCGCAGGTTGGAACAGGATGGCATATCTTGGGGTGCGACGCAAGATGTTATCAATCGTGCGTGGCAAATTGTTATCAATCGGGCAAGGCTTGATTGTATTTTCTTAGTACGAAAGGAACACTGATAAGTCGGAGTTCCTTTGATTTGACATCTGAGCTTTTTCCTTCTTTAGGTCCACATTTTAGGGATGTGGGCAAGAATCGAATCATTTAAAACCAAAGCTAAACAATTTCAACGAATCGTTGAATTTTGGCAGTTATGACACCGTCAGGATCTGCTGTTTGAAGCTGCGTATGGCCCAAAAAGGCTTTTCAAAAGCTATTACAGTGATGGGTTGCTGTACGATCGAGGGTATGTCAATACTCTCAATATGGCGCGTTGAGCAAAGTTGATTAATGGTCTCCTTCGTAAAGTATTCGCATTCGTAAGTTAAACTAGACTTAAAATTCATCGCTCTGGTGACGTCTGACCAAATACGATTGAACGTATGATTCAAAATGCACACATGGTAGCTCAAATCTTATCCTTAAAGTGTTGTAAATATCACTGTTATGCAGAAGGCATAAGTACGAGTAGGAAATATTTATCAAGCCGTGGAGTGCAGTTTAATAGGTGAATGAATTTACAATGGGTATTTCTGAATAAGTGTATCCAATAAAATTGTTTACCTAAACAAATGTTATCGAAAATAATATTGTTTATTGGCTGATTAAATTGTAATATGAATCTGTCCAGTAAATAAATAAAAAAAAGTCACAAGTTCTCATGTGGGTTCCAAAGATTCCTTCCAAAGGTCATTATCGTATTGTCAATCACCTCACTTCTTATTGCTGTTGATTTGGTAGTATAGTAATATTTTTCAACAACCTACGACCAGCGACAGTGTGACCCATAAAGATATGGAATAACCATTAATAAAAATGATTTTCGCTATTCACCTCCTTGGCTTTGGTGTAATTGTCAGGGTTGACACTTTGAACAATCACATATCCAAGTCGTTTAATCTATTGTGGAATAAGGCTCAATTAAGCGAGCTAACCTGTTCTAGTGCAGCAGTTCTGGGATTGGATGAACAATTTTTTCAGGACAGATTAGATTAGGTGATGGACTGTTTTCAAATATTTTTACCTTGTATACTGGACCACCTCAGGACTTTAATAGCTCTATTCTAACTCTGGAATTGGCAAAAAAACGATCTTACGAACTCCAGGATTTTTCCGGAACTGTAACGTCTAAAATTACTCACCCCGAGGAGAACGTGTCCTCCCATGTGTTTGTGTTTTAGCGCCCCTGTTACAGGGCATTCGAGGAGGAAGTGTTCCAGGCTTTTTTTCCTCTTCCTCGCATCCCAGGCTGAAGGTTCCTCTCAAACGGATGGCAAAGAGCTGTCATAGGTGAAAATTCCTCGGCTCTAAAGTAAAGTATTGCGACTTTCAGAGTGACCTTTGGTACTATCTCCTATAGGAGACATTTGTGTGAGTTAGGCTGAGTTTACACAAACTGAAACTTGCAAAATTAATTACCAGCGTCAGATTTGTATTCATACCAATCTGTTACCAACCTCGGATTTGTAATGCTATTATTTGTATGATAATAGGCCTGTTTGCTACGATTTCTAACAAATCCACAGCGGTTGAGAGATTCTGTAAATCTCAGTTTGCTGTCAGTTAGCCATAAGTTGGGTACACGATTACGGTCACTGCAGCTACATGTGAACTCATGTCTGTCTTTTTGAGCTTCAATCAGCTTCACTCTGAAATTAGGCAGAAAATTGTGAGTCCTCTAGTTGTACTGCGCCGTAGTCATATGTCGTACCCAGTGTCACCTCGAAAGCTTCAAGTGACATTTGAAAGTATATTTAAAACAATGTTCAGATTTGTTTTACCATTTTTTTCTGACTTTTGACGTTAAATCTTTGAATTATACTCAATTCACTAATAAGTAGAAAATAGTTTTCGATTTATTCATATTTCCTGTCTCATTTGTTGGTAATGTGAGTTGCAAATGGGGAAATGTACGGGAAATGATTTATTTTATTCTCCTATTTGGAATTCCATTCCGTAATCACCTCATTTGGCTTCGGCTCATAGGTCTGTAGTATAAGTGTTCCTCATAAGTTTCATTTCATTCATTAAAACTAAAATTTTTTTTCAAAATAATTTTAAGAAAATTATAATTTAACTAACGTATAAAAATATTCAAAAAAAAAAAAACAAGTGTCAACACTTCTAGCAGCAGACACCAGAAATAAAAAAAAGGGAAAAGACAGCCTCAAACGAGGGCGAAAGAGACAAGCGACACAATGAGAGACAACAAAGATGAATACACACACACACACACACACACGCAGGAACCACACTACGACGTTTTGGGGTCTTTTTTTTTTCTGTTCCATCTTTCTTCTTCGGTTGGTGTGGTAATTTTTTGGTGGATTTTTCGCATACTTTTCCTTTTGGCTTCAAAATATATAAATAAATACACGTTTTGCATTTCGATCTCTAAAGAAAGGCATTCAAAAAAAAAAAAAAACTGAAAACAAACAAATCTAGGACAAAAATTATGCTTTCTGGTGAAATATGAGAAAACACGGAAAAAGCCGAAAATAAAGAGACAACGGGCGGCGGCAGGCGTTAAACTATTGCCCATCACCGTTTTTTGGTTTTCATCATCATCATTGTTGGTTACGTCGTCTGAGCCGTCTTGCGTTGTCTCAAGTGTGTATTCCAGGAAGAAATTTCTACATCACGTGGCTGTCTCATGCCGGTGCCGTTGCCGACACCATTACACGCCATTACCTCTGCTGGCTGACACAACAAACAGTACCAACAACTTTGCAATAGGGTTGCCAATAATAACTTTTTTGAAGTTGGGGGGGGATGTCAAAAGTCCTGGAAAATGACAGGATGTGGATTTTCATTGAGTCTTTGATCAAGTCTACAAGAGTCTTATGGCATTTGATAAAATTTGTTTACTTTGATAATACTCTATGTTTGCACTAACGCAACACTGACGTAAATTTCAAAACGTCAAGAGTGTTTGCATAGGTGTTGATTTGAAAAACTTCAAAGCGCATTTGCATTTGCAAGCGTTTAGCAAATTTTGCATTGACGCGTGCAAATTAATGTTTCCTTGTCAAAGTACGTTTCACATTCGAAATGTGAATGCAGGAAATGTACACAATTAGGTACGCAGTTTATACGTATTCGTATAAATTATTGTTTTGCATTCATTGAACCTGACATCTGAGAACCATCAAAATTTGTTTTGAATTTGAACGACACTAGAGTGTTCTTGTATAATTACTGTTATAAATTTAAAAACATTAAACTCTAATTAAATGCCCTTGTTACTGTCAGCGGGGGTTCGTATTAATTGCATATGGTACAGTAAGATAAAAGGGTTAATTATACTTTGACAGATTGCACACAATAAGTTCTTAGTCGTAAAAATTTAATTATCATACTATTCTATATTGTCACTATTCCCTCCACCATGTGGTTGGTGACAGCTAATGATCTTATTTTGAACGATGCCATTGTCAATCTTAATGATTGTACTCAGCCAATGGAACAATTATGGAATAGTTGAGACCTTTTTGCATTTCGGTCATTCCTAATTGAACTTGCTATGGTGTGTTAAGTACTTATTCATCTGTTTTTGTGGAAAATATTTCGATTTTTATTTATAAATGCATGCATACTGTGTTCATATGTATATGAACTTTTTTTATGTATGTGTGCTTTTTTTTAGCTTGGAAGCTGAAAATTTCCCCATGATACCGCTCAGTCCGTACTCAGCAGCGTGCGGAATTCTTACTGAGTAAAATCGCTTTCCTTTTAATTCATTATTGCCGGTTAGAGTATATTGTGATCCTTCTTTTGTCATCTCTTTTGTAGCTCTTTTACGATTTTAACTCGCGTTATGCTCTGAGTGATCACATATAACGCTTCTAAGGATTAACAATGTTAATTGAAAGAATGCTTGTTTAATGCTTTTTAATCAATGCGTGCTTGCCATTGAGCAGTCCATGCATCGCGGATAACAGCGACTATCTCCATATTCTTTACTCTGAAGGTGCGATAAGAAGCTAAGTATCCTGTGATTGGGTTACATAGTAATTCAATTCCCTATGACGTGCTTCAATCTATGGCAGAATTACCGTTATAATTTTAGGGGATTTCAATGTCGACGATTCTAATCCGGTGATATTTCTTACACACATGGAACGGCATAGAATTGTGGATAGCGTTCTACGACGTTCCGATAACCACATTTATCGCGTTAGCCATTGCAACTGGTTTGAGTTGCAAGCCATGCAACTGGTTTGAGAGCCCTCCTACGTTTTTAGTCTGTTGCATATTAAGCGTTGTGTGTCTTATGTTGTTTGGTGGTTTGTTTACTTGTCGCTACCACTTGTCAGCATAAATTCCTTCCGTACAGCACCAGTTTTACATGTAAGCAAACATGACTCGTTGCGCTTTAGTAGCCGTCTTAAAGGCTATATTGGCGGTGCTGTTGGGTGTAAGCTCTTTGTTTTCAGCTCTAATGCTTTAAACATTCAGATATTTGGTGATTCTACATCTCCCACAACTCTCGTTTCTATGCGAACAACCGTCTAATGGCGTTTTATAGGAACTTAGAGCAACTGAAAGGCATTGCTCGTCATCTTGAGCTTTGATGAGGAATTCCCCAGGAGTAATAGTCAGCGTCGTTGCAGATCTCGAGGAGAAACTGATTTTTGCTTTTGTTAATGGCTACTTTAAGTTCTTTTCTTGCAGGTTCGCAATGTTGTTGTGGTTTTGTATGTTAGGGTTTTTATTATGTCAATGTAAGAATCGAACATTGTTCTTCTGTATTTTGATATAACAGATTAAGCTGTGCCGTTGGTTCAATTTGTTTAGAATCTTTTGTTCATCCTTTTACAGTTGCTTTAGAATATCATAGAAGGGTCCAACTTTGACAACTTTTGACTGTCAGTTAATTTGACCATTTTATCTTTCTGTGAAAGTGTCTTAATTTTATGGAAGAATGGTTGAACCTTTTAGCTCGCGCTGCCAATATTGATTTTGGATTTTAGTATATTTGTCTCGGAAACATTTTCGGTGATTACGTTTAATATTGTATACTTTCAGTTGTATTCGTCTGCTGAACCCAACTCTTCTGGTTCTTATTTTTATCCTGCGTCATGGTGGCTTTTTGCGCAAGCGCAGAATCCTGCAGGATCACGTTTGGACTTCCTTCAGTCGCACTGTTTATTCAGGGCTTAACAACTCTTGATAACAGCTGAATGTATTCGGCAGCAAGCACTCGAAGACCTTGTGGGAATGTGAGGGGAAACATTACATGGTCTGCACACATCACTACTCTAACGATCATCACATGGTGGTATGCATCACACAGGAGGCATTCACCTTCTTGTCGTGGTCGGCAGTGTTTTTGACGGATAAAAAAAACAAGGAATGCGTGGATCTTCCGCTTGCCTCAACTTGTTAAGGACTCTCCTTCCTCGGAGCTCATGCGGCTCAAGGTCCTGGTGAATACGATGTTGCACTTTTTGAACAAGTTTTGGGCCTTACTACCTAAATGTGTTGAATGTTTTGAAAGAGGTTATTCATTGCCGCCACATGACTCGGATTCGAAGTGAAGCTTGTGAGCATACAATCGCGCGACTTTCAAAAGTGCGATCTCGGCGGGAAAAGTTTACACGTCTGCTATCAAGACGATCAGAACTACATATGAATAATAAATTGTCCTTAAATAGTCTCCGCACCGTGTAGTGCTCCTAAAGATATCGTAGCACGTTGATTCGCTAGTATGACTACAACCAGAGTTTTCTGTTCAATCTGAATCCCAAATATAAGTAACAAGCGCAGTCTGAGAATAAAAAAACCGACAGTGCGATAGGGAGTCCTTTCTAATCAGACATCCTCTATTAATAATAGAACTTCATTAAAACTCAGGCTCTATAGTAGAGGAGAAATATGTACATATGTACATACATCTCCTAGTGGTATGACAAGATTAATTGTCATTGAAGGTTGCAATTATCACTGTTTTCACAAACGCGATTGTTTACGCCGCATACTACTTAGTCTTCCTTTGGGATACTGATTATGGAAGTAGCTTCTCTTTAAGACGGATTAAACCTGCACATTTACCTAGCTAACTGCCTATGCACATACATACTTACATACCTATGTACTTATATATCATCGAGAGTTGGCAACCCTACCATTCCCCCCTTTCATGTCCTAACCCATCAATCATTTATCTGTGTACAGTTTCATTTCCCTGCTTATACTCCTGCTGCGGCTGCTAACAGTCAGCAGTGGCTAAAATAAAAATTACACTAAACAAAACCAAAAAACAAAAAAAGTAAAACAACACAAATCACTAAAAATAATCAACGACACAACAACAACACCAACGACTATATGACACCAACAAAGCAGCGAAAACGCAAAGAAGCGCAAAAAGACAACAAAAATGCATTTAATGGCGCCGCCGTTGGCGATTTTTCACCCCGCTTACAATAACAATATTCTACGAGTACATCAGTTCTCCGCACGCCGTCTTCATTTTACTCTTTTCCCCTTTGCGCCAGCGAAATTCTCCTCACATATATTCATTAAGAATTTCCTCTTTCATTTTTGTTTCATGGCGCTGTTGTTGCCATTTTTTTTTATTTCTTTTTCGCGCATATACTCCTAAAACTTTTTCGCACGAAAAACCCAACATACAATTTTTGCAAAAAAAAAAAAAAAACAAACACACACACACACTTGCTCACACGAAATAAGTGATTAAAAATTATAATAAAATAAAAAAAAAATAGCTTTCCAAACAAATTTATTGTGATGAAGATAAAAGGGAGGAGGAGAGATAGCCGCATAGTTATAGTAGTAGAAGGACCGTGAGGGGTGGCAGAAAAAAAAGAATATTACACGCAAAAAACCACAACAATAACACAAAAATAATAAATACACAGCTTTTTGATTTCAGACATCGGTTTCTTTCATTCTCCTACCCCTGAGTTACATGTTTGTTTGCTAGTCACAGTTCGTATTCGTCTGCTTGCTGTCAAAATATAGAAAAAAGTCAAAAAGAAAAAAACTTTTTGGAAAAAAAATTCCTGGCAAATAAGCTTATTATTGCTGAATAGGTGAATTAAATATTTTGTTTATTGTCGTCGTTTCCTGGCGCTCTGCAAATTTTCTCCACCACAACCGTATCGAATTTCGAAAGCGGCCGTAAATTCTGTCGTGTGACGTTTGTGTGCAGTTCAGTGACGTCCGGCGGTTGCAGCGCCATTTAATTGCGCGATCTTGATTTCCGATCGCGTAGTACTCTATCTACTTATTTCTACTTATTTCTACTTTCTTATAAAATTTTCTAATAAGGAGACAGTACTACGTATTTTTACGAACGAATACGTGGAGAGGTATAATTGTAATTAATAAGTTAATTATTAATCGCTTAGCATTAATTGAATGGATGGCGAGGGGTGAAATTTATCGATTTTTTGTTTTATTGATGTGGTTTATGTGGTGTGCAAAATTTTGCGTGATACGTGTATTTGATGTATACATAGATAAGGAGTGAATGTAGGTTTATTGCGGTCGGGTATCATTACGCAGTTGACCTCCTGTCGAGAGATATGAGGATATCTAGCAATTCATTTATTCATTCATCAGTTTGAACGGAGTTCGTTATTGATGATTAAAATAGCAACGTAGTACCACGACATGAACATATTACTACGTTAATAGCTGGACTTCCTTTTTTTTATCTTTTTTTTTTATACACATACATACATATGTATGCAGATACATATTATGCTGAACTTTGTTTATTGGATTTTTTTTTATCAACTATCACTGAACTGTACTTTTTTTTGTACTTTTCTTAGAAATTCCTATGTCGGGCGCCAATTTTGCAATTTCAATCCCACTTGAGAATATTAATTTGCAAGCCGATAGCCTGCAACGAAATTTCGGAATTAGATCTCAAAACTGTATACAATATAAATATGTAGTTAGTATCAACAGCCAAGTCGATTGTGGGGCCTAAAATATTGAGTCTTATTAATTCAAGTTGTGGGTACCGTGGCTCGGTGGTTAGTTTTGGACTACTGAGCGGGAGGCTCTAAGTTTGAATCCCAGAAAGCAAAAAGTCTTTTCACGGTCTCACCTCTCGCGATTCTCAATTCGCCTTTCGGATATGTGCGAAAAAACATAACACGTTTAACATGAATGATTGCAAGAAACTAGAGACTGGACTACATACGGTCTGTTGCGCCATAAAATTTGTATTTTGTATGAATCAAAGTTGGTACTTATTGGTTCTTACATTTAATTCTGTTAGCTACTTTTTTTTTCAGTTCGATCATAACCTCCCCACAATTATGTCAAACGTAGGGCAGGCGCCTTTATTTTGAAGCTGTCCTAGATAACAATAAGATTGATCCCATTTTGTCGTTATGAATTTGAAAATTGTTATTGCAATTTTGAACATAGTCGTTGCGACACACACCTGAAGTTGGATCTGGACCCTGAACACAACACTAAAGTCCCGGTGTCACCTGTGTTTGCGTTCTAGTTTCTTACAGAGTGTAATAGATCTCAACAACATCTACGCCAGAAACAACTTTGAAACGGCACTAGAACTTATGTATGTACAGCTGCAGTCGAAATAATAACTTCCTTCTGTTAAGAACAATGTGTCAGAAATTTTCAAGATACATACATACGCTTTCTTTCCAAACGTCACTTGGATGCACTTAATGCGTGTCTTAGCTGTCAAAATAACAGAAGTGCTCGCAAGTTTACGGTTGTTTTTTTTTTTGTTATTTGTAGTTTCATCAAAGATACAGAGTGGGTCGAAACATTAAGAGTACTACTTTTCTGGACAGAGATTGATCCACGAGCAAGCAAATCTTTTCACATAAGGCACCACAATGGGTCTAAAAAAATATGAGCGTGATTGACATTTCCTTGCATCACACCAAACATCAAATGACGTTGAATAGTCTATATATTGGATCATCTTAAAACCGACGACCATGATATACATACCTACATATGTATGTACACATGTAGGTCGTATGGCTAGCCAATGAAACCGAATCGTCGGAAACCTGTTCCCATTTAGCCGGCAAAATTGACATCTGCGCTATAAAACTAACAGTAAGACAAGATTTCCGGCTGAAATTACCTTGAGATCATCGCACTCAAATATGCCACATTTGAAAGTAGTTACGATCACAAATCACGATATGGGCAACTATCGAAGTGTGCTCCGTCCTCTTGACGTCAATGCTGCCCCACAATGACGAAGGTATTATAGGCATTGGTAAAAGTATTTTCTACAAACCATTAGGTGACATCTACACCTTTACGTTCTCTAATCGTCGTTGTTGACGTTGGTTTGCGTATTGTGCGAAACGATATATTTTGTATTCAAATAATGTGTCATCCGCGTCATTGACTAACGACGTCGAGACGCGTAACGAACCCATTTGAGAGCGAGTTATCCAATCTAACATCTGAATCGTTCCGAATTTAGACCAAAGAGACAATTTTAATACACTACCCCCTACTTAGCAACACACAGACGATCTGGTTCATTTTTCATCGTTCAATGACTCTGTTTTGTAGATATTGCCAATATTTTATTTTTTGCAGTTGCTTTAAGAAGAAATTGCAACGACAAATGATTTGCACAACACCACCAATGACAATAACAAATTTAAGCGAAATCCGTTTATCTTTTGCCAAATTATTGAATGAGTGGTAACGAAAAAATCCTTTTGAAAAGCGAAATCCGTGTCATGGCCTTTTTGGCGTTAGAGCTATCTAGCCTTAGCCTCTCTGTAGTGCTTTGGATAGCGAAACCGGCACAACGCGGCGGTGTGTTGATGTCGGTGACTACTGCATTTCGTTTGGTTTTGTATTTGTTGTTCCATTAACCTAGATCGATTGATTTGTTCGCGTTTGTCGTTTCGTTTGAAGTTAGTGATTTGTACGAAAATGTCGTTATTACAAAGGGTACATAGGAAGAAAGCCACCTGAACAGGAACGAGATGACAATTTAAATTACAAGACGCATACATGCATATGTATGTGTAAGTAGAAACTTGTGACGTAGGCACTCGCATGAACATAGTTTCTGCAGCTGTGTATCGTGTTTCAGAGCTTTGTTAAGAATCGGTACTTGAATGACAGCCAGCAAATTTCCTTTTTCATTTTCCAATAAAACGTACTAGATTAGAGATGGTGGCAGATGAGCTCTAAATGGGCAAACGGTAGCGCTCACACTTCCGAAGTGGGTTACTGACATCGGTTTAACCGTTTTCTATAAATGGAACCAAACATTAAATGCCCGACCACGGAAAAAACAGCTGGTTTCGAAGCGACTACAAGTCTGGGATACGGACGGATTTACTGATGTGACTTCTTCAATCTCGTGTTAGAACATATAGTGCGGCGGACGGGTGTTAACATGGAAAACACTATATTTTTCAAGTCCGTGCTTTGCTAACGATATAGATATTATCGCGGGCCCCCAACGTGCCGTTATTGGAAGCATTTACGGCGATTGAAGAACAGGCTAGACGAGTTGGTCTTGAGATCAATGAGAGTGAAACGAAGTACATGCTGTCGACCAGAAACAACTCTGTTGCACACCGCATTGCACAAAATGTCACCATCGACAGCCACAATTTTGAGGTAGGGAAGGAGATTACCTACCTCGGGGCAAACGTAAACGTAAGATTTGGCGCGGGATTTTCCTAGGCAACCGTTGCTACTTCGGCCTGTCTAAACAACTAGGGTCCTAACCCGAAGGACCAAAATTATGCTCTAAAAACATTGATTTTGTCAGTCGTCCTTTACGGAGCCGAAAGCTGAAAGCGAGGAAGGCGAATGGATGAGAACCGCGAACTCTATGCGCTGTACAAAGATGTGGATGTAGTCCGGAAGGCAAAAATCCGTCGACTGCACTGGCTCTGCCACAACGAGCGAATGGACGACAACGCTTCAGCTAAGAGCGTCTTTGAATCCCAGCCCACTGGTTCGTGACGGAAGGCAGCAGTTCACGCTCTGACCCTCCAAGGGTCGCAGGCCTACTAAGTAAGTAAGTATAAAGCGTTCCAACTCGTTAAACATTTACTGGCGAGTTCGCAATTTAACAAAGTAAACTGCATCGAATTCGATTCAGTCGCTCTTGACTTGCTGCGATGCAACTCCTAAAACTGAGACGTAAGACCTCTTCATTGTATACCTAATTGGGGAATCCCCCAATCAAAACAATAAACAACATTAAAATCGTCTCAACAGCTTCTGAGTAACTGCGTTGCAGCTCGTAACCAAACAAGTAGAGCACTTAATTTTATGTTATTAGGGATGATATCGTTTCAACAATAAAATGTTGATCTCAATCTAATCGGTTCTCCTGCGCCTTCCACTTTAGATTAGACTAGAATAAACCCATCCGTACATACATATGTAGATCCTATTGGGTATCACTTGAACGCTCTTCTGGGAAACTATGTAGCTTCGTAGTTTGTTTATCAACAGTATTTTGTTCTTACTTCCTTAATTTACTCAACCAGCTTAAAGTAAACTAACTTAAAGTAGCTATAAATAGATTTCCAAAGTGTCCCATGAATCGTTTGAGAGGAAAAAAAAACCATGAATCACTGACAACTTCCTCTAAACCATGACACCAAATATGACTTGTTTAGATATTATGTCTTCGTTCTTGAAAATTCATAGATTCATGACTCTTGCGCCCCCTGCGGCACTCTCTATACCCAGAGTCATGCACAATATTATCTAATAACCAAAACTACAGTACAAACTAAAACTTAAAAACATATACGGTCTTGTACAAACAACAGATTGCGGTTGCAAAATTTTCGTTCAAAACAAGTGTCGATGAGTCATTTGTTATTCCCGTTAAAAATTCGCGCGAAAATTGTGGAACGGTGTAGAGTTATTAACTATTTACAGATAATAATAAAAATGGGGGAACATGCATGTACAACTACAAGTACTACTATCTACACGTAACCCTCGCAGACGTACAATGTGCATTCGGCTTGGTCGACCAGGTGATCAAATTATTTGGCAAGTTTGGCGGCAGAATGTTTGGAATTTGGCACAAATACTTCGCACTCGAGATTAGTTAATGGAATTGTTATTTATTTTTTGTATTTTCTGTTTTTTTTTTTAGCCAAAGAAAATTCGCAGTTGGAGTGAATGCATTTGGTGTGCGCAACCCGCTGTGGGGGTGGATACTTGTTTACCTATTTTGTCGAGGGGAAAGCGAAAAATTACACATTGGGGGCGATCTATCTTTGAGTGACCGTATTAGGGGAGGATGTCAGGAGCCGATTGAGGTACTTGAAATAGTATGACCACGCAAATACTTGAAAAGTGTTTTCGTTTTGCTCTGACGCCAACGCGCTGTTTCATTCAGCGAGTGTTGGTCTTTGGCAGGTCTTTTAGTGGTTGATTCATAAATTTGGAGCTATTTGTAGGAGATATGACGTTCAGAACGACAGCTGATAGTCGAGTTTGATCGTTCTGGCATTGTTTTACAGTTGATATAATTCATACGCAATCGTTGTGTCATGTGATAATCATGTGAGGTTTTTAATTGTTTATTTGGACTTGCAACTAGGTTGGTCGAATTATCGTCACAGATAGAGAGGTAGAGGGACTGTACGATGGTCAGAATGGTGCTATTTTTAGCTTTTTAATAGATTAGAGACTGAAATTAGAATACCTTTCGAGTCCAATTGCTTTGTTGGAGCGCATAAAGCAATGGCGGGAACCATTTGCAACCTGCCAACTGAAAACAATTATGAACTCCAGAAAGACAACCATTGACGTATTTACGAAAGAACAGTGGGTCATGAACCCTATACGATAAGCATTTGAATTATCACAGGGAGTCATATAAAGGGTATTTTTTAAGAGCTGAAAGATTCGAAATTGAAATAGAACACACACAAGTTGAGCTAACGAGCCAGGGTTCGATAGATAATTTTATGGAATCAATGATGATGAAATATGATTTCGGTCCACAACAGAAGCGTCTCAGGAACTACATCCTGGAGCTCCAATACCACCGAGCATTTCAGGCCGTATATTACTTATGGCGCGCTCAATGTTGGTTTTCAAGGCTGGACTCGTTGTTGGCTTGTCCACATACAGCAACAACTGCACATACCCTATCCCATAGAAAACAGTCCAACGGCGTCAAATCATACGGTATTGGAGGCCAGTTCACAGGTCCATTTCTGGAAATAATGTCATCGAATACATCCTTCAATAACTGGATGGTTTCCACGGTAGTATGGCATGTGGAACCATCTTGTTGAAACCAAGTGTACTGCAGACCATGTTTACGCGATTTTGGAAATAGAAAAATTGTTGATGATGGCGGGCGCCATTGACAGCCGACATTTCGATTTTCTTAAATTTTAAAGAAATACAACCTGATGCATTGGTAACTGATGGATCATATTGCTCCAAATTCGACAAATTTTCTTATTAACAAAGCCAATGAGACAGAAGTAAGCCTCATCACTGAACAAATTTTGGAGGTAAAAAAGTGGATCGACTTCCAACTGTTGATGATAGCCTGGCTTCAATTCTTGCAGCAATTGAATCTTGAAGCATGTAAATCAAGATTCTTGTGCAAAATTTTCCACAAAGTCGATGGACACAGGCTAAGTTTTTGCGCACGATGACGAACCGATGAATTAGGATTTTCCTCAATACTGGTCACAACGGCACCGATATTTTCATCTGTCCGCAATCTGCATTCTTGTCAATATAATAAAATACATATAAACAAAACTGTTCTATTCCCCACCTTCTTACACATGCAAAACAGAATCCTAAAAGAACATCTCGGACACACAAGAAACCAAACTGTAGACTATGCCTCAAAAGGTATGAAACCACTCTCTATATTCTGATGGTATGCTCTGCTCTTTTTCTACATTGACAACGAAATCGTCCTTAAAGATGGGTTCCGTTGTCAATTATTTAAAAGTTTCTGGACTTTAGGGCAGCGTCTGGAACGAAAACATGCTCTAAACGACTTCACAGAAGAATCTTTACTTACACAGCAGAATCGCTCTTTATGGACTTCTGATAAATTTCCTCAATAATTCTCGTCTACATCTCTTGCCATACTTGTTTTTTTCTCACATTTGTTGTTGTAGAGAAGTCAGCCCTAGGAGTACCTTCATGTCTTCTGCTGTTGGTCCTATTTCCAAAGTAATGCAACGGCATGGCGATCTTTGCACTTTATTAACTGTCTCTTGGTTATTAGGCTGAGCTACATTATTGCTTCATAGCATTGTATATGTATATGTTTCATATACAATGTTCATAGGCAATTATTGATTTTAAGACGGTAGGATCATCGGACTGCATCTTTAAGATTTTTAATGATCTTACAAATCAAGAAAGTAGAAGTAGCCTTGCCATCTTTTCTTCGACCCCAAAGCCGCATATGTATGATAGCATTCATCGTCGTGCGTATTGCTCATGGCGATGGTCTAATCCGGGGTCCTGCCGAAACTGATCCAGCTGTGTTGTCTTACGCTGAAAAACACGCGATGCAATGTGCAGGTCGAAAATATGTAATACTTGTGAACTATTCTAAACGTGTACCGGATCTAAGCAAGGATAGCTGGAAAAGACAGTGCGCAGGGCAGTCGCCAGCATGGAAGGCTCTAGCTGCTGGAAGACGAAATGTATGCTCTACAAAACATTGATCCTGTGAGTTGTGCTCTATGGTGCCGAGTGCTGGACGATAACCAAGAAAGCTGATTTTGAACATTTTCGAGGGAAAAATTATTCGTCGAATATTCTGTTCTATATGCGAGGAGGGCGAATGGAAAAGAAGATACAACCGCAAACTCTATTATGTGGATGCAGTCCAAAAAGCTAAAACACGACGACTACACTGGCTCGGCTACATCGAGCGAATGACCAATAATGCGCGAATGGTCTTCGAATGCGCCCCCAGGAAGACCTAACATCCATTTAAAGGATCAAGCTATTGCGGATGCCACAGCGCTTGGTTTGGAAAACTGAAAGCAGCATACTCTGAATCGAAGAGGATGGAAGACTGCTGTGCTTTAGGCAGGGCCCCTCCACGGGTTCCGAGCCCGGCGAAACATTTGAAAACTGTTCCTTTATTGTCAAAAACTTGTCATTCTACATAAACCCACATAAGTATGCAATGAATATATACAACATTTTGTTGATTTTTCGGCACTGAAGTCCAAAGCCACGTCTGCGTTCGTAGAAATCGATCTTATCTAACTGAACCCCTAAGCTAATATTATGTTCAATCAACGTAAAGAAGTGTAAACAGTTGACATTGAATTCCAGTGAAATATTAAATTCCTGGACATTTTTTTTTCCAATAAAAAATTATTTTATTTGCGAACATGAACGATAACAATTTACTGCTTGCACAAGGTGTATGTATATCGTTTTTCTCAGAAACCCAGTGCATATGTATTTTTAGCTTTGGCGCCTCCTTGTTTTTTTTTCTTCGTAAATTTATCGAATAAAATTTCACAGGTTGATCTAGTACGTGTATTTTTATCTGTTAATTCCACGAAGTATTAACTACCACGTAAAGCTTATCATTCTTTGAGTCCACCTTTTAATGAACCCGATTACTCACTTCACTCAAAAACCAGTTCATTCCTCGAAATCATTCCAAATACATTTTAAGGGGCGAACAATAAATTAATCAGATAATTTCCCAATTTTCCACCGAACTGCACGATAACTAGACCATTTGAGCGCCAATGAATCACGCTGCGGTGCATTGGCGGATCGAAGTTCAAATTGGAAACAAACAATCCCTCTGCTGCCGATGGAAAAACACACCACGGGTCGTTTGATGCGCGTCCATAGTTCGGCCCAGTTTGTCGCGTCCTCCTACAATGACCATCGGATGCCCGATAGCGAAAAACATCGAAAACAAAAGATAATTACAATAGTAAACAACAATCATAGTACAGTGTAGTGTAGTGTAGTGCGGTGTGATGACGATGATGACACAAAACAATAGCCGATGACACAGCGCAAAGAATAGAGCTATGTGTGGAGAGGTACATAGCCTACCTCCCCCCATTCTTGCTGCCGTCATTGCGGAGTATGCACTCATCTTCTTTTAGTATAGCACTTTGTTCCGAAGTCCGCCGACCTTACTCTCCACCATCACCATTCCCATCATCATCACCAATACACATTTATGAAGAATGAATTTTTGTGTGTTGTTTTCGCGAATGCATTCTAATTGAAGTTTCAAAACATTTTGTTATTCTCTTTCTTTTCTTTTCGTTTTTTTTTTTTCTTTTTCGTTCCTTTTCATTCTTTCGTTTGTTTACTTCAGTTTATTGCTTTTGGAAACTAATTACCTCACTCGTTTTGCACTTGGCTATCGGGCGGTGTAATTCGCCGTAATTATTTCGCTAGCCAGCCATACACGAACATATTCTCACCCTCTTTTCTTTTCTTTTCGTTTTAGTTGCACTTTTAAAGACGACAACGAACTAAAGGGGGCACCTAGGATATAACTAAAGCCGTCAAAACGTTGTTCTCACGGTCACAGTACGCGCCCGCGGCCACGAGCCCCAACAACAACTCTGCCCCGGCACCTATACCTGCACCACCGCCTCCTCTGCCTGCAGGAACTGGATCAGTAGCATTTCTATCATCACACCTAGTACCGCCCGTTAAAATGTCGTCGACTTTTGAAACATACGGCTCGGCACAGGCTGCCATCGTTAAGGAGGGCTGGTTGTTTAAACGCGGTGAGCATATTAAAACATGGCGCGCAAGATATTTTGTCCTGCGGGATGATGGCACCCTAATGGGATACAGGAGTCGACCGGAAGCCAATACACCATCGGAAAGATTAAATAATTTCACAGTGAAAGGATGCCAAATAATGACAGTTGACAGACCAAAGCCATATACGTTCATCATACGTGGCCTACAATGGACCACGGTAATTGAGAGGACTTTCCATGTAGAGAAGGAGAGTGATCGCCAGGAGTGGACAGATGCCATTAGGTAAGTGCTGAGAAATAATTTATTTGTTTTTGTTTGCAATTTGTAGTTAGATATCCTGCTGCTCTATCCGAAGCTGGAGCTGTCGACGAAAGTGGTGTCGTTGGCGATATGTTGATGGGATCCAATCAAATTCTGCGTCCCAACACAGCATTGGAACCTATTTTCAATTTGATTTGGTTATAAATCCTGCTGCTCTATAGAATCTATTTTCTGGAGGAGCTGTCGATGAGAATGGTGCAATTGGTGATCTGTTGATGGAATTCAAAAGAGCAACTCTATGAATTCCCTCTTCCCACATTAGTGGAATGTAATTTCAATTTCTTGTGCTTAGAAATCCTGTACGTCTATAGAAGCTATTGTATTATATGAAGGAATATAGAGGAAAACTAGTGATGTGTTCCAAATTACGAATGGCAACCCGAAGCGATAAACATCTTACACCAGCTGCAAAACACGCCTTCACCTCTTCATAGCCTGTAAATCGTAAACGTCGTTCCAGGAAGCTTATTTCGTCTCGTTTCGATGTGAAAGAAACTTAAGCTGAGGCTAGGTGGATCATAATACCAATAGAGATATCATTACGGAGATGCACTAACTGAGATGCCAGTTTGGTATCGCTGCTGCATCTGTAAAAATATCGGTAGGACAAGTTTAAAACTATAAAATATAAGGAGATTTTCCTTTGCCGACTCATTCTGGTGCAGCCGTTACGATGATGAGCCAAATGGTTTCCATCATGAAGCGTTTAATCTTCTGCTTCGCGAATATATGCATCTACTCATGGAATAGCTAAAGGTATTCATTCTATACTTACTGGCTTAACATTTTATTCAATCGCGTAAAAGAGGACGTTAATATTCCGGCTGTTGTCACTTTAAATTCCATCTTCGGAAACATTTCTTAGGAGTTCGTCTGTTTATCAGGACGTCAACATAACCGGCTAAGCAATTCGTTTCGATAAATGTGAAACAACTATACAACTATCCAGTCCGTTTTGGAAAATGTGAATAATCTAGCTGTCAGCTATTAGCAAAGCAGTAACTATTCGGAGTTGTCTTAGACCATCAGCTTTTACTTCATACTGCTGAACTGCTTTACTTGGACATCGTTGGAGCTGGTACAATGATTGACCATCTCATACTCATTCACAACTTCATCGAAAGCATGACAGTATAGTATTCTTTCTATTCATTCACATATGTCAATGAGTGCGTTTGTGTTTCAAATTAACTAGATTTCATTAAATAGGCCGCTTACCAAAACGCTGACTCTGCCTGCTAACATAAAATTCAGGTAACTTGAAATCGGAACGCACTCAGTGTCACAACCACCATCATCATCATCATCACTTTCTGTGACCTTAAATGTACCTTGTGCAAGTATAATTACACTTTAACAAATTTTGTTTTATGTGAGAATTAAGATTCCTATTTGTGTATCTTTTTCGCATGAGTCAGACAACTCTTGCATGCTAGATAGTATAAATATATTTAAAAACTTTTCCCTCGGAAATTATCGACCTTTCTTGCTTACATTTTAAAGCGGAGCATAGAGCCTCAACCTCCTACTCCCTTCGTTAATTCACTTTTAATTGTCAGAACTTTATTTGCGTACCCTCCCAAAACAACGAATTTTTATGAAATTCTGTTCGAACCTTCGTAGTTTTTCGCAAAAGAGAGTGCTCACAAGAGAGTACGAAATTTCCCCATGCCGCGAATTTTAGCCCAAGAACATTCTTTGGGAGATTTATGAAATCTGTCAAACCGCTGTACGTCATTTTTTGTTGGTTTGTTTGGTTATTTTGTTTTGTGTGCTAAAATCGGGAAAAAGTAAAATAAAACTCCAAAAACGAACCATAAACCCCTTTCGCGTACACTTCTTTTAAGTTTGACGTTTCAAACGTGGATAACTTTTCTTGTTCAAGGCGTTCGTTTACTTTTTCGCAAATATGATACTCTCTGAGAGAATGGACGTGAACTTTGAAAACTAACACACTACGAATTTTGGTGCAAAAAGTACGCGAACGGCTCTAATAAAATTTTTCTATCAATGATTAGATTCTTTTTGGTACACATTTTCCCGCACACGTTTCTTAAATCTCTTAAAACTGTGAGTAATAAATAAAATAAGAGCTGCGCACATCCATTTGATTACGGATGATTTTTTATTGTTCATTAACAAATGACACATTCGACATTTCGTCTAAAACAATACCCACTCTAAATCAAAAACTTACGTTTCGTGAGCGATCGTATGCCATAATCCCAATTCATTCGTACGTGTGGCGCGTCACGTTAATTTCATTCGTACGAATGGTTATCCGTGCACGGAAGAAACGATTGGCCCCAGGCTACCATCTGGTTGTCGATAAATTAAATAGCGTGAATTGACAACTGGCAATCTACATCGACTGCAAGGTAACAAACATACTGTTCATATAGATAAACTGTTTAATATCATTCTGTGGTACTTCGATACATGTGTATGTAACCAGATAACTATGCAGCCATTTAATTGGCTAGACAAGGGTCATCCATACAAACAATTGCTAACGTCTATGCGCCGATATCATTTGTCTAGTATGCAATTCATGGCGAATAACAGTCCGCACTTTGTAGAAGACACTGCTAAGACTCCGTAGGGGGACTTCATACGAACAGTTGTCAAAGTCTATGCGTTGATATCATTTGTCACATATGCGAGTCATGCTGATATTGTGAAAAAAGAAGCTATAGGTCGACATTACTGGGCAAATAGCAGTCCTCAATTTGTAGAAGACACTGCCAAGACTCCTTAGGGGGGGAATGCCCATAATGTAAGTTCATCAAACTTAGAGACTAAAAATATACGAAAACGATGGCAGTAGACGAGTAAAAAATATGCGAGCGTTTTTCGGTGAAATATTATATAAAACTAGCTTATACGAGTACGCGAATAAATCTAAGGCCCTTAAGACCCTTCACAACGCCTTCCTTGCGTTATTATATTCTCCTGTAAACATTTCGTGTTTACCGGCGGGGTGGGACTTTCAATCTAATCTTTTTGCTTTAATTGGACTATGAACAACCGGTCGGATTGTTTTTTCTAAGTCCCAGATCTTGTTTCAAAATGCGAGACATGGATTTCTGTGGTTCGCAGCGGTGACTTATATGCACAGCTTTGATCGCCTGTGGACTTGTGGCTGTACAAAGACGTTCAGGTCTTTAGCGATCATTAACTCATCCAGTGGCCTCAAATAACAGTGCCATATACAAAAGTTCGGGTGATTTCAAGCGGTCGCAAGGTTGAGAAAGTATCCACATTACACTTGAGAAGGGCAATTATCACAACGCGCTCTTAGATGTCGTCCACATCATGTCTGTCAATCTGCGCGATAACTTAGTATAAATGCCACTTATTAACTATCTGTCAGTAAAGAATAGATGTGTTCAGTATTATTTCTACGAAGAAAGTGTTCAAGCGTAGGCTAATATTTATGTGGTTATGTAGTATGTGGTCAACAGAAAATAATCAATAAATATCAATTTTGAGGTCCTAGAAAGTGTTCTTTTTTTCTCCATCATGTGCAACATGGAAGTTAAAAACTTAAGAAATTGGAATATGTAATAAATATTTATAAAAGCAACAGAAATTTACAAGACTGTTGCATGAAAACTATAAGTATATTCCTTAAACAAACCTCTAATACTTTACCTCGTCTTAAAACATCGGTTTTTAAATGAGACTACCAACTTGTCACTATTAATTGACAGCGACGATCTCCTCATAGACACTGAATTTCTTACAAATATACCCTTAAGTTGGCTGTCTGAAGATGTCTCAAGCTGGTCAGTTGAACACTAATCTATTAGCGATGATGTTCACTATCTGAATCAGTACACGTGGTAAATTGTTTGTTTTTAATTCGAATAATTTTAGTCACACTTTAAGAGCCCATTAATTTTGTAAATCGGATAAACAACTCGTGGTGATATCACTAAATCTTCGTTGGCTTAGTTTTTTCGCATTTTGTTTGGACTCCAAGTCAGCAATCCCTTTTTCCAGAATCTTCTGAAACATTTTAAACATTAGGTACCGTCACTCCAATTCCCTTGAGAAACTCTCGAGAGCATTCGATGAAAAATGTTTTCCTTTTTATTCGTCAATGTTTCGAGATCTTTTTATCACTCACCGTTTTTTGTTTACCTGCATTTTTGTTTGCATTGCGAAAAACAATTGTTATTTGCAAGAAATAAACATGCGCGAAATGAATCATTTGGTTTTTGAATTGAATGCTGTTCAATGAACCGTGACCGTCAGAAGGGTCAAATTCAGGTAATGTAGACAAAACATTGCGCATTTTTGTGCAACTAAGCGGCTTTGTGTTCGCATGCTTTCCGAAAAATGCGTAGGTAGAAATTATTGTTCTGGAATGGTGCGGTATCACATAACTGAGCAATTTGCTTGTATCGTGTGTTTCTTTTTAACATTTCACTCTGCCATAAACAGAACTTATTTCATCCTATAAGGTTGCCATAAACTTCTGGATTTTGGTTGTATGATTCTCCTACCGGGCAAACTGTGCGAGTAATTCTGTCACAAAATCGATCTTATGTTGCTGGCAACTTGTCTTCTTCACATTCTTCTAATAAATTTTGATTTTCCCTTCAGAACAAGTGTGTTTCGTAATCTTGTTAAGAATAAGGAAGACGCCTGCATCGCAGATACATAAGCTTTGTTCGTTTATTCGAGTATGTTGTTAATATTTTATATTCAGATATAATCGATGAGATATTAAGGTATCAGAGTTTTCTGAAAAGACATTAAAAGCAAAAAACTTGTCACATGTTCGGCAGACAGTCATATAGTATTTCAATGTAATAGAGTCAAGCACCCTTAATTTTGTCGTCAAAATGAAATAAACATTTTGATTCCGCCTCAGGGTATAGATTTCCATACCCTAAACTCCGAGCAAATTCGCCCAGGCATTTCGACTGCAGTACGAATCACTTGAGCTTGCCTAGATGATACATTTTCCCTTCATCTCCCTTTATAGGAGCAAGTAAATGACGAATTCCTGGCCAATACAGTTCTGCGCTTACAGGTGAAGATACTTCTTTATTACGTCATGCTAAGTAAGGCTCCAAAAAATAATAACCCAACGAAAAATAATTTCGAATAAAAACAATTGTGCACTGTTGTACAATTTGACAGAATTCATAAGCTGGGGTAGCTTTGTTTATGGCATGAATTATTAAAACTTCCAGAACGTAAGTTTTATCTTCGTTTTAAACTGGGTTGAAGAAAAGATATCCTTATGCTAGCCCTTTTTTCCATGAATTTATCAATTATAATATTCCCATTTTTTTTAACCCCGTAAAATTGCCCCTTTAACTTGAGCTGTGTTTTTCCGAAGAAATTCCCGAGTTTTCGCATCATTTCATCTATTCTACGCCCATTCTATGCCTTAAGACATACCTAGTTACCGTTTGCGTTTTGGTGTGTAATGGAATTAAATTTGAGCACATGTAGAACATTTTCGTTCAAAAGACATTCTTTCATTTATTAAGCGCATTTTCTAAATCAACCGCATCTCCACTTACGATAATTGCATCAGTCACAAATAATACCGAGGATACGTTTGGTTTCTTGAGATGATCTTTCAAATCACATTCTCGTATACACCTACATCGTTTCGGATTAATATATGTATATTCGTTTTCAGGACCTTCTGTATCCTCAGGAATCATATCAAACGTTGACTCGAGGTCGTACAAAATCATGTGCCTATTATTTTGAGTCATCGAATGCGTGTTTCTCCGTCAGAATCCTTACACTTTGGATTGCAACTTCTGCGTTGTCCTGGTAGAAGAGAACTTTTAAGAAAATTCTCGCAGGCATCTGTTTCAAATGGCTGTCACAACAAAACTATTTGACTGATCTGTCTGAATATTTGGGTGCGAAATTTTTTTTAGTGTATGTTTAAATGAAGTGCTTTTGAAGAAACCCTCGTATCGGAAAAACACGATAAAACTCTTGTATCAGTTTAGATTGTTATAATATCTGTCTAACAGCTGTCGTATATGATCGCAAGTTTGCGATAAAATGCTTTAGACCGTACGATATCGTCGCATACAACCTTCAGCAAATTGGTGTAAAGAGTTGTCTGACTATCCTATTTTCATTAACTCATTTCATATTCGCTTTACTTTCACTTTCCATTAATTCCATCTTCGCTAATGCATCGCGATCCGTAAGCTCAGAAAAGCAGTAAATGCATCGATACATTTGGACCAGTCGATTTTTCCACAAGTAGCCGACATTATTATGCAGGACGTAGAAAATCTACAAAGCTCGGTTAAAGTTTAATTTTACATTTTTTAATTGGATTTGTTTTTCTTTTTACAGAAGGGTGGCTAGTCGCTTGAGTGAAATGGGTGAGACCGCAATGTCTCCATCCACCTCAACAGACATGACAGACGTCGATATGGCGTCCATAGCCGAAGTTGAATTATCGGAGAAATTCTCCGTTCAGGGTACATCCACGGGGAAGATCAGTGGCAAAAAGAAAGTTGTAAGTAGCGGCACAAGACTCCCCAGAGAACTCGAGGCGGCTCTAATGAATCCATCTTTCCACTCACAGACTCTGGAAAATTTCGAATTTTTAAAAGTTCTGGGCAAGGGAACCTTCGGGAAAGTGATCCTCTGTCGTGAGAAGTCGACAGCGAAACTCTATGCGATTAAAATTCTCAAAAAAGAAGTCATTATACAAAAAGACGAAGTGGCGCACACTCTCACCGAGAGTAGAGTTCTTCAAACGACAAATCACCCCTTTTTAATTGTGAGTAATAGTCTGCTGGGCTATAAAATGTTTGATTGAAATCTAACTCGCTGTTTCCCACAGTCACTAAAATATTCGTTTCAAACCAATGATCGCCTCTGCTTCGTGATGCAGTACGTCAATGGCGGTGAACTCTTCTTCCATTTAAGTCGTGAGCGAGTCTTTACCGAAGAACGCACACGATTCTATGGAGCCGAAATAATCTCAGCCTTGGGTTACCTGCATTCGCAGGGAATCATTTATCGCGACTTGAAGCTAGAGAATCTTCTGTTGGACAAGGATGGTCATATTAAAATTGCCGACTTTGGTTTGTGTAAGGAAGACATCACATATGGACGAACAACGAAAACGTTCTGTGGTACGCCAGAATATTTGGCGCCCGAAGTGCTAGAGGACAACGATTATGGGCATGCGGTCGATTGGTGGGGTACCGGTGTGGTTATGTATGAAATGGTGAGCACGCAGAGAGAATTGCGCCGAAAAAATGATAGAAAGTGATTCATTTGGGGTTTTCTTCTTAGATATGTGGTCGTCTTCCATTCTACAATCGTGATCACGATGTTCTCTTCACATTGATTCTGCTAGAGGATGTCAGATTTCCACGAACGATATCCGAAGAGGCAAAAAGTCTATTAAGTGGTTTGCTAGCCAAGGATCCAAATAGACGACTTGGCGGTGGTCAAGACGATGTGAGGGAGATTCAAGCGCATGCGTTCTTTTCTAGTATTAATTGGACTGAGTTAGTACAGAAGAAGGTGAGGATACTAGTGGTTTACGTTATGATTTGGCTTTTACAAAATTTTTTTTTTTTTTTTTTACAGATTCCACCACCGTTCAAGCCTCTGGTCACCTCGGATACAGATACAAGATATTTCGACTCAGAGTTTACCGGCGAAAGTGTCGAATTGACACCACCAGATCCAACCGGCCCGCTGGGCGCTATTCAAGAAGAACCTCTTTTCCCACAAGTAAGTTTTTTTTTTTTACATATCCTTGACATAGCACGAAATAGTTGGTCTCTATTCGTGCTGTCATGCGCGTCGTTAAAGCCAGGTGGTGGGTATGAATTTGATATTCTAGCGTCCACTTCAGGATATGATGAAACATGAAAATTTGGTCGATTGTACGTTTTCAGGCCTAAAATTGGGAGGGACCAATCATTTCATTGAAGTTTTCTCATAGGCGCTATGGTATTCAAGAAGATTAAACCTCGGTTGATGAAGCTTGTTGCGAACTCCTTTCGTGTGGTTCGGGCAAGTGATTCCAATCAAGGGCGTTCTTTCATCGGAACATATAAGCTGTTTGGTTTTGTTTGAGAATAACAGCGTGTCTACTATGGTGTTGCGGTCTCTCTTATAGCAAGCTATCTCTTACGCAGTGACAGGGCCCTGCCAGAATGTATTGGTGAAGAGAGGCATTGCCCATTCACCCTTTTAAGAGAATGAAGAATAAAGACAAGGGAAGGTTATTTATAAGATTCCTCTTCAATGTGTGATCTATCCGTTCTTTTATACCTCTCCCGTTCGGAATGGTAGTAACCTGTTGTCACTCCTTTCTTTTGGAGAATCGAACTGTATAGCCTGTATAAAATGATATTCCTTACCTTGCCTTACGAGGTACTCTGTACTTCTTTCCCGATAGTTCAGTATTTCCTTAAGGCCCGTTAGCTGAAATAACCTACATATTGAGTCTTATTGTCTAAAAGTGATCCCAGCTGTTCTTTTCACTTTTAGTTGTATAGGGAGTAAGTGGCGAAGCTGGATTGGGATCCGGTTAATACTTAGGCAAACCTTACGTTGAATGTTCAATAGTAGTGCAAAAATATGTTTAGTCTTCATTCATTATCGGCCACCAGAGAGACACTCGATTGTGTAGGATGGATCTATCGATGCTAATGCGAATTCAGTAAACTTACTTCGGCCTCAAGCCCTACGTTTTACCAAAAGTCCTACGGCCAATAGTGTGCCCTTCTGACTTTTGTGATTATATTTTTTACATTTCTTCACCGCGTTTTTTCCTTTTTCCTTTTGTTCGGCGTGGTTATGATCAGGATTATAGGGATCATAACCTTCCTACTTTACTGCATCTCTACTGGTCCGCCTGTGGGGTTCACCGATTTTTGAACGATTTCTGGTTTCGGATAACTTCGTCACTGAGGCCAATCAAATGCTGTTGTTTCTGCATTTGTGTGATCCAGGAGTTTTTTGGCCTGCCTCTCTTCCGCGCTTGTGTAGGAACGATGATTGACATAGCCTTTTTGACAGGGTTCGTAGGATCCCTCCTTTGAACATTGCAATACCAACTGAGCCGGTCGTGCTCCAATTTTTTCGAGATATTTATATTTGGGCCAAACTGTTCATTTAAGACCTAAAGCCTAGATTCTTTCTACCACTTGTGTTGATCGTGTTAAATTTTTCGTAAAAATGAGGGGATCTACATTTAATGCCGTATCCGAAAGGCGTAATTGAGAAGCTTTCATGACAACTATTACTCCTCTGATGTTTCGCAGATATTCGCGAAACTCAAACCCTCTGCTCCGTAGGCCCAATGATTTTGTCCATTGGATCTGAACCTTTATGAGAAATCACTGATTCTGCTTTTAAGTATACGCTACACAGTTGGGATAGCAACATGCGCATATTCCATTGGAAAAATATTCAAAGGCTGATATATGTAAGTTAAAAGAGCCGTCCGACCCTTTCATAAAAAAGCAAGAGATTCTTCAAGTATAGCATTTTTTTTGGTCACAAATGAGCATCACTGAGGATACCATCTGCCGAGGACGAAACCGCAGTACACACACTATGTGAGTGTGTGGCTCGAAAAGTTCTGAGAAACTCCTCCGAAGCAATAATTCTCGCCTTCATAAAGAAAGTGTAATTACTGTTAGTACAAATTTGGCATACGGCGGCCTAAAGTATTAAGTGAAAGAAGAGATCCGATTAAAAAACTCGATATACATAACATCGACCATACAGTGTCGTAATACCAGGCATTTTCGATACCCAGCGCGCACAATATTTTTTTCAAATGCTCGTGCGAAATTTCTCCAATTCGTTCTTTACTGATGTGAAACTTGTCCGCTTTCTGTCACATTTTTATTCTTCGATCGATCAGAACTGATTTTTCAACTTTTCCGAAGTTTTTTCAAAATGGATTCTTTGACGTGAAGTCTTCTTCGGATCTTCGAACTTTTAATTCTATCAAGCTTTGTTACTCCTGCTGTCATGCGAAGCATATTCATCTCAGTTGCCGTTAATTTGCCCCCCATACTTTTTGTACATTGTCCAGCATTGCGAACCGTATGTGAGCACCGGGCGAACAACTGCGGTGTAAAGCCTTCCCAGATAGTTAGGTCCCAGATAGTTGAAGTTTTCGCATTTGGAAATTACTTTTCCATTCAAATAAATATCTGGACTATGTCGGAGTGGAACAGAGAATTTGGACTAATTCGATACTTGTTGCAGGGACGTTTGATAGTCACTTATGATGGCTCCATCGTCAGCATATAATACCTGATGCACTTTGGGGTCCATCACTTTTCCTTCAAGCGGATAATCCAGGACTGCAACAAATAGCAAAGGACTTAAGACGTTTCCCTGGTGCACACCGACTTTAATTGGGGGAACTCTTCGGTGTCTCCGGTGGGGCATCTTACTCCTGTCTTTGCTCCGTCATACATGTTAACCAACACCAGATTCAAATCTTTTAAGGAATCACGATGTTTTTCCATTATGATCCTAATATGTACTTTGGATTGCATTTGTGGTTGATTTACCCACGACAAACCCACACTGGTCATCAGATAGCCTTATTATTTGCCGCAATCGGCCGTCTAATACCCAGTCTTTCAGTACAATTATCTGAGCAATTCACTACAATTAGTTGTAACTCAATACTATAACTAGGTCGTTCAGTACAAAAATGCCCGCAAAGTTTAACCAAATTCATTTTCTTTACAGTTCAGCTATCAAGATATGGCATCAACATTAGGCACATCAGCTCACATCAGTAGTTCAACAGGACTAACGTCGATGCAATAGAACTTAGATCCTTAAAAAAACACAGCAAAAGCAGATAAAAGTTATAATAAACAAAAAGATTAATGTGTAAAATTAAATTAAAAGAAAACAAAAACAAAAACAAAAAAAAATTAAATGCTAAATATATTTTATACTCTATATTTAATAAAAAGAAAAACTTTCATAATAATAAGAAGCCACTAGTGCGCTTTACGCTAAAAAAAAAAACAAAAAAAATTATGTAACACGAAAAAAAAATCAATAAATATGTATAAACAGTGAATGTAATTTGTTACAATTGATTGCAAACAAAAAACAATTTACTATTACTATTATTTTTTACTATAATATATAAAATACACATAAATATAACAAAAAAAAAACGAAACAAAATGTCACATAAGGCGAAACAAAGCATCAAAGAATGACTTTTGTTGTACGAATCGTGTGAATATTTTTTTGTTGTTGTCATTTAATTTTTTTCTTTTCTTATTATTTTATAAAGTATAAAACATTATTATTAATATAAGAGTTCAGTTTCATAAATTATTGTCTTTTGTTTAAATATTATGATTAATAAAAGATTAATTAAAAAAAAAACACACACAACACAACAACAAGAAAAAAAAAAGAAAACAAACAAACAAACCTAGACTCCATAGTTCCGATAAAAACATTTTTTGATATTTTTTATATATATACAAAAATATAATTATAAAAATAATAATTCGTAAGCAAATAAAAATTATAAAAGGAAAAAAAAAACCAACAACAAAACAAAAAACAAATAAAATAAGCATGTTAAAATTAAACAAAATAAATATTAAAAATAAACATTTAATAATTATTAAAATTTAAGCTATGTATGATTGTGTTGTTACTTAGGTATTGTTTGGGATACCGGATCCAAGAAACGTATTCAACGGTTGCGAGTTTTTCGCCTGTGTACACGTGACCCATGTACACTGCGAGTGTACAGAATACAAATACTTGGCGCAACAGACGTATTTGGTCCAGGGCCTAGCTTCTCGCGACCATTGGTGTTTTGCGTGTTATATTTTTCACACAAATGCAAGGGACCTACAGTTTAGAGCCATATCCGAAAAGGAAATTGAGAAGCTTTCTCTTGACAGTTATTACTCTCGGACGTTTGTCAGATATTCGCGAGAGGTGGGACCGTGCTAAAACTTTTTTTTTGGTGTTTCTGGGATTCGAACGTCGAACCTCTCGCTCAGCGATCCAACGCATTAACCAATTGAGCCACGGCGCCCACTGTGAGTTTGGGTATGGTTAATTCCTGGTTATGTAGGTGGCGGTGGAGTTCCAAAAGTCTCTCCAATTAACCCGGTCTTTAGCTAACTGTCTTCAATTACGTGCCCCAATTTGGTTACAATTCCTTTCTACTTCTGCACGACATGTAAGGCTGTGTCTTCTTAGTTGTCTTAGTATACCATGGTCAAAAAGCGGACTCACTTATTTCAATAAGAACGAGAGGGCTGTGAAGATTACGAAGCTGGCATCGAACTGTTTTTTGGGACAGCGAAGGAGTTTTGCTGACTGACTACCTGCCAAAGGGGACTACGGTGAATGGTCAATATAATGCAAATTTGTTGATTAAGGCACGTGACGCGGTCGTACAAAAGCGACGTGGAAAATATAGCCGTGGAGTGATGTTTTTGTAAAATAACGCATCTGTTCACACAGTGTGAGTTTCCACACAGGCTTTAAAAAAAACAGGTGTTTCAACGATAGACCACCCAACTAGACACAGCCCAGACCGACCTTTTCCTTTTTTCCAATTTGAAAAAGGAGTTACGAGGTCGGAGATTTGCAGATGGGAACGAGATTGAGGCGGCTATAGAAAGTCATTTTGAAGGCAAAGAAAGTTTATTTTTTCGGTGCTATTTCGGTGCCCGATGTGAGATGTGTTGTGATTTCACTTAAGCGAGATTATATCGAGAAATACATTTTTTTAATCGGATTTCTTTTTTCACTTACAACTTTTTCGTACAACTGCTAAATATGTATACATCGATTTAGCTTGATAAAAATAAATATGCAGCGGAGGTTTCTGACTGCTTTTTGCAGCGCATATGACGTTTTTGAACATCTGTCCTGCAAAGACTGCATTATCGAACATACTGCAAATGCAGTGTGACTTATAATGTTTTCGAACAAACGACATGTGTAGCTTGCGGTTAAGAACATACTGCAATCTGATGGAGATGACGTTGTCGAAAACGGCCTTTCACTAGGTCGAAGTCACTGTCCAGCTCGTATAACCCAACCCTCAGTAGAAGAGGCTGGCATAGCTATGAATAAGCTGAATAGCTGGTTAATGCGGACCTATTCAAATGTGGAGGTAGGGGAAAGTATTATGGCTGAATTCCAAAACGTCAAATAATTGCGCATCATACTGCAAACTCCCTTACCATGCAAAGTAAGTAATGCTTTCGCACACCAAAATTTGCAACATGAGAATTGACGATGCTCTGTTTGGTTTTGTTGGCGCAGTGGATCTGTTCACAATGCGTTTTGGAACAGTTTGCATTAGCACTACCTTTTTTGTTTGCGTTTTGGAATAGTTGCCATTGCAGTATTATGGCAATGATGCGATTTGGAATGCAGCCTATACCCGATGATAAAATATCAGCTCCATAAGCCCCATCTACAAAAAAGCTATAATACATCTTGTACCAACCGTAAAAGCATACCTTTGCCAATTGTTGCACATTAGATCCTAACCAACTTTTTGCGAAAACGTCTGTACCGAAGGTTGAATTCACGATACGGGCAGTTCAGTTTCAGAATTTGCACCGCATTCTGAATTTGCAGCATTGCAATTCCTAGCAGTAAAAATCTCTAAATAGGAGTTTATTAATATTTTTAACAAAAAATAAGATAAGATAACCCTTTTTTACAAGTAACGACTTTATTTGTATTTAAAATTCAAACAACATTTTCTTGGTGGCTGCAGTAAGCTCTTCCTCCCCAACAAGAGCTTCAGCAATTTTCAAAGCGAAATCAAAAGCAGTAGCTGGACCACGACTAGTAATTAAATTGCCATCTTGGACGACTTTTTCATTGTCCACATATCTAGAAAAAGTTTGATTCAATAAAGAACAATTAAAAATTATCACATCCAGCTACATACTCATAAATAGTGTCCAATTGTCCTTTCACCGAGGGATATGATGTCAGACGTTTGCCAGTGAAAATATTATTCGATGCCAAAGCAGTGGGTGCCGCACAGATTGCTGCAATAATTCGCCCTTCCGATGCTTGTTTCTTTAGAACCTCTCCAACGAGTGGCGATTCAGCTAAGACCTTCGATCCGTTTAGACCTCCGGGAAGGACAATAGCATCGAAGTGCATCTGCAAATAAATTTAGTTGCAAATTTAATGGGAACTTTCGCAAACGCAAAGAAAGTTTTAGAAATCAGATCAAGAGTAAAGAGGGACAAATTATGCGCTTCCAATTCGCCATTCAAGCTAATTAATTTTATCGGAAAATTTTGTGGTTTGAGAACAGCCTTCATAGATTAATAAATCTCAATGCTCAACATAAGCCCTAACTTTGTACTTAGAACACTACACTTACAGCCTTAGCATCATCCAACATTGCGTCGGGGACAATCACAACATTCCTCGAGCATGTTACTGGCAAATTATCATTTATTCCAGCTACTGTGACTGCCACCTGTAAAAACACAATTAAGACGCAGTTTATCAACAAATTGAAACTCTGTATACCCCAGCTCGACGCAAGACATCAGTCGCAATAATAAACTCCATTTCTTCAGCTCCAGGAGCAAGGATTACCAAAGCGGTTTTAGACATTTTTTCGTCTTAAATATCCAGAAGATTTTATCTACTATCTATGTACGTTGGACTAAGTGAGACGGTATACTAATCAAAAACCACTCATGTACATCTCATGACCTCGAAACAGTGAACATTTGAAGGTTAATAGATATACTTGACATTTTTCAAAGCTTAAAGCACAGATATTATGTTACTTATCTGTGCTTCCGGCTTCAGGTAGAGATGCTAGCAGCGATAAATTGATTTCAACGGATTGGAAGATTCATTTCATACCACTAGTATATTTTATTTGCAAGCTTCACAATTACATTTAGGTTTAAATTTAATTTCACAAAGGACTCGTCCTTCATTTTAACAGCATCGCCTTGGCAATTTCGTCAGCCTTTTCAGCGCCAGCAAGAATTTCGGTAATTTTTAGAGCAAAATCGAAAGCAGTACCAGGACCACGACTTGTAATTAGATGCCCATCTTGGACAACCTTTTGATTATCAACATATCTAGGGAAATATTTTTTTTTTCTCAACAGAAGCAACGCTAGTTTCATGCACTTACGAGTATTTCTTGTTCAATTTCGACTTCATGGAGGGATACGATGTTAAATTTCTTTTGGGGAATATATCATACGCAGCCAAGGCAATTGGTGCAGCACATATGGCTGCTATATAACGACCTTCGGCTACCTGTCGCTTTAGTAAGTCCTCAAGTATGTCTGATTCGCACATTTCTTTTGCGCCACCCAAACCTCCGGGCAGGATAACCATATCATAGTTATTCTGAAAAGAAAACCCTTAATCAATGCGATCTTAGGTTTTTCTTTGGAATTCCAAAACACTTACATTCTTGGCGGCATTCAATGACACGTCAGGAGTGATGACAACATTTCTGGAGCATGTTACCGCTGATCCGCCTCTTAAGCCGGCAACTGTAACAAGAATCTATACGAAAAGCAGTCGAAGGTAGATAAGATAATTTCATTTTCGTCTACTGTACTGCATTGCACTTACTCCAGCTCTTCGCAAGACGTCAGCAGAAATGACCATTTCCATTTCTTCAGCGCCGGGTGCAAGGATTATCAAAGCGGTTTTTGAGCCCATACTTCTGATACTATTCTCAAGGATAATACGCCGCGCAACTAAAGCTGTTCTGTAACGAGAAGTTCCACCGAATGACCTTAGAATTGCAAGCATTTTGAAGTCAGCTGTCAGTGAATGACAGATTGATGCTGTCAAAGCTTAAAGTTTCGCGGCAGCTTTTTCGGGTATTGGTTGGTGTGTAGATAGTGGACACTAATGATAGAAAATTTTCGTAAAATAACAACAAAATAAGAATATTATTATGAAACAGAAATAATTTCTTTTGTAAAACTCTTACAAAAAATGCTACTACAATAGATTAAATTGAGAAAAAAAAAAAGAAATTGATAGTGAATTTTTTTAATCGAAAATGCGAGAGTAGAAGAATTTGTTGTGCAATTCAAAGAATTCTTCTTGGAAGGATAGACGAATTCAAGTAGTTGACGTGCGCCGTACTCGCGTAGCCTCTGCTTGGCACCCAGCAGCCTAGAGGAATTTACATAGTATCAGCGCTGACGCAAGGCACCTTCAGCGTTACTTTCTATTTGATCGGTGTGTATAAGTTTATATGTAGTCCCGCGGGTGTACGCATTTCATTGACAACATTCATATCTTATTAAGACTAGCAAAGTTCACAGTTGTTTTTTTCCTCCAATCGTCCTTCTCAGACTAGGCACACTTATCCGACAAAGGTTTTTTTTTAAGCAACCCAACATTTTCTATGACCTACATACAGTTAAGAATCCAACACTATACACTGCATAATATCACAGGAATGATCAACTTCCCGTAAAGCATTATAGGGCCTTAAGCTAATATACCAGTCATCAAGCATGGCTTTGTTATACCATATGCCTTTAAAGGCAATTTAAAAAGTTTCGTTTGCAGCCCATCGGAACTCGCGATTTTCCTACAAACATTTGTTCATTTTTCTGTTTCGATACTCTTCGTTTGCGGCTCTCACTTTCCGCTTCAGCGTTTGCAAGTGAACCCCTTTGGCCGTTGATTTGATTTGACGCCGGCTCTACCGGCACTTTATTAAGCTTAATACAAGCCGTACTTAAACAATCTATACTTAAAAAACTAGAGATAAACTTACGAACTATCGAGAGAAGGGAGAGAGGGATTAGGGTTGGAGGAGGAGAGATGTGGGACAATGGCTAGGCTGAGTTGGAGCGATGCTGGAGGATGTTGCGAAGAGTGGCTCTGCTGTAGTGAAAATCAAACGAATTTTCCATATTGTTAGCCAAACGAAGCATTCTGGACAAGGTGGTTCAGACGTTGTCTGTGTACTCTGGGTATTCCAGATGTGTTGATGCGTTAAACGTTGATTTTTTTTTTGTTGGTCGCAGTTTATCCTCATTGGCCAATTAAGCTCTGATTTTAGCTTTAAATGAGTGCCAGAATCAATATTCTGCTCCTGAAAGTATGCACATTACACGTCAAGTTTGATGCATGTCTAGAATCAATTGACGTCTGGTCGATTTGGTTGGCAGTGTGACTATCTAGAGATAGCCAGGTTATTGCATGAACCAGTAGATGAGGAAATATAATGCAACCTTATTTGTCGTTGTCTGTTGCAGTATCGTTTGAGTTGAAATTGTGCTTTCTGATCAATTCCCTAACGATAGTAGAACATTCAGTTTTGGCGTTGAAGTCCCTGACATCACAGTCAGGATAGGCTGCGTAGACTCTTGATATTACAGCTAGGAGTCCTAAAATACAGGTTTAGTCTCAGTCTACAGAGAAGCGATGAAGCATAAGGTCATTTCACCTTATATTCCACCTTCCAAACTCCCGGAAACTCCATTATACAAAATTACTTGAAACATCTTGAACCCGTTCGCCTTAGCCGTTTAATGCACATGAACTTATCCCTTGTCCTGCGAGATTTTACAAGCTACATACTAGCTCTAGATTACGACTGTTTTCTTGTTTGCAATTAGGCTATGCAGACAAAGGCCTTCGGTCTGCTGCATCCATACGTATTGTTTTAGTACTAATGCCACACAAGTGAAGGGATACAGAACAGATGAAGGGTCCTTACGACTACTCTTCATTTTATACCTGAAGAGGCTGGAAAAATCTTCTTCACTTTAAATACAATGAAGTTGGTCCCCATTCCTGACACCAACTGAAATGCTAAAGTTTTCACAATTTCTTGGAATTCCATAACCGATGGTTGGAAAAAATCGTGATTTTCACTTCTTGCAATTTCCTTTTTAAAGAAATCTCCAGCTTTCCAGTACCACAAGCCTAAATTGATTTCAATTTCACTTTCACAGATGTCAAACATATGTCACATAAATTTTCCCAGTACACACTATTCCTGATTCTTATTTCCCTTGTTCGTGCCATGTAACAAAAAAGAAAAATTTCTAATAATCTCGATTTGTGTTGTTTGTGTTTTTTTTTTTCAATTAAAAACCCCCAAATGGTATCAGAGCTACCATCTTTACACAATTCTGCTACCGTTGCATCCATTTCCATTCATTCCAATGGATAAATCCAAAGCCGACCAACCATTCAACTATCCATCAGGCAATAAGTCTCTCGGCAATCATCATTAATCATCCTGAGCTCAACACTCGTCTTTGTCTTCTCCTACCATATCCCACCATTTGTGGTGATGATCTGCAGCTCACCTCATCTCAAATGAAAGTACCTTGCACGAAAATTTCACTCCAAAAAGTACACACATAAACGAAAAAAAGGAAAACAATACTGGCCCAAAGTTTAATGGTGAATTCAATCAATTTGACAGTTTTGAGATTCGATCAATTAAAATAGAGAAAAAAAAGAAAAATTAATAACGATTTCCATTTTCATTGCAAGATGCACTTTCTTTCCATCAAAAACAACGGTTTAACAAATGAACAGGGATGGCTCCCTTGAGACTCATCATTCGATAACCAAAAACGGTGCTAAGCCGACTGCAATGTCTGACGAATGGCAATGATTGACGGTGAAGCGAATTCGTGGCTGCATCGGAATGTCTAATATTTAAAGAGGCGTCATCATGATCATCAGTTTAATCGCTAGCGTCAGACATGTTTGTCCATTAGGCCTCGAAGAGTTTATTGTTTGCAACGTGCGCCGGCGCGCGTACATATGTAACCGACAATGTGGCGTGTGGTCAAAGTTTGACCATGGAATGGTTTTGTGTAGGTTTTTGTTTTGGCCACTAGGTAACTAGGTCGGTCGGCCAGACGCGGTGTATTTGAAAAAGAAAATGTTTTGCTTTTGTAGAGTTTTGTGTCAAAGATGAATTGTGTTCGGTGTTTTATTTTCTGAAAGACTCTAGCGAGTGGTCGTTTATCATGTTTGGTAGGAGGAGAGAAAAAAAAAAACTTTAGTGGGAGGAGCTACAGACGTAAACGTTAGGCTTGGTATAATTTTTGAAATGCAAATAAAATTTATGTGAATGGGCTACAGCCACTTTGTTTTGACATTTATTGACTGACAGCAGCAGTTGGTGTATAGGCGGTATAAATCGCCAAGCAACTTGGCGAGGCAGTTGCAATGCATGTTTGCATGGATTTATTTGCATACCTAATAGAGCTATCGCTTCAGATTGTATATTTTCTGTCTTGTCTTGGAAGAAGGTTCGGGCCATCTTTAATTCTAGATCTGGAAGACCAGAAATTTTCCATATAAACATTGCACGTCTATTCATCTGTCGTCCTTTCTGCCATAAATACATATATGTGATAGAGGTCATTGAGGATAAATGTCTATATAAATCCAACGTGGATATCTGAAACGCAAGTGTCGGTTAATACAGTACTGTACAGAGCAGCAGAACGAATTTGGTTCAGGTGCTTTCGCCCTTTATAGAAAAAGCCTTAAATAATATAGAAAGTACCAAGGCCATCATTAGAAATCTCTAAACGTTAAAAATGAATGCCTGTCTTTGAATCTTTAAGCCACACAGTGCATCACAAGTTTAGATGCTTAGATCCTGGAGAGTCATGTCATACACAACTATTTTTCTAGCAAACCCAGCCGTCAGTGAAATTCCTAACCGAGGATGCTGCAAAACCCAATGCAAGTTGAAGTTGTGAGAGCCAATTCGCTGTCATTTATCTATCAAGACATCCTAATGGCTTGCTTGGCGAGAACCTAAATAAGTTAGCTCTTTAATTATTTCTTGGTTCAGTTCAGTGAGAGCGAGCCAAAGTTCCATTGTCGTTGCATGAGAAGGCAGAAGTAGTAAGACGTCGAACAAGACTATCAAAAATTTAAGGGCAGGATGCTCCAAAAGCCACCTTGTCTTAACTTGAGGATCCCATTAGCATCCCATCCAACAGTACCGAAAAATCAATGATTCCACCAAAAAAGCAAACAAACGAAAATTGTACGAAGGGCTGCGCCAGAAAGCCTCCAGAAACAAACTAAGGCTCATCAACTTAGCCAGTACCCATTTTTAACACCTCACTACTCACAATGGGATCAACAAGTAGTCAACCAGGCGGTCGTTGCCAGGTATGCCTTCAGTATATAGGTAGGTAATATCGACTTAGATCACTACCTAGTTGTAGTCAAAGTACGGATGCGGATATTCAGTACGCCATAGCATCAAGAGGTAACTGTGGCAAGGTGGCGGTGGCTCTTATTGCCAGAGCCTTCGCTGTCTGAGTCTCGCTTAAGTTCTAAGCAAGTTCTTTGCCTTCAAAAGCAGAAGACAAGTAGCAGAGCGACAACGAGCCCGAAGAGTTTCACTCGACGTGAACGGAAGGTTATAAAACGAGAACGGAAGTCTGCCTTCCTTCCCTGAATGGAAGGAATAAATAACCTGTCACAAACAAATGATTTAGAGAGAAAAAACCGCCATTCCCATTTTGTATCAGCTGTCAAATTTCCGCAAATTTCCGTACTGATTGTCCCATTTCATATACAATTTCCGTAAGCCCACAGAAGTCAACGAAAACTTGACGAAACTGTGAATAATCCTATTACGGTCATGCCATACTATACTCATCGTAGTCTATAATGGTTGGCCATTTAGTTGCTTAGAAAGACTATTCCTTCTGTGATGTAAGCTGCACTTTTTATTGATGGAGTGAGTAGTGAAACTGGAGGGAGCTAGCTAAAGATCATTCTCGCTGGAGAAATTTGTTGCCCTAGGCCCATGTCCAGTCAGGACTGTATCGCAGTAAAGTCCAAAAAAGGTGATCATGGAATCTTGGAGGATATAAGTCTTTATTCTTGTTGAATGTATTTCAGTTCCTCAACCTGGAATCGTTTTTCCTATGAGTTCAACAACACTTCCTCTAACCAACTCCACCTGAAATAAAGCACGTTCTGCTTGAAATTACTTTGTAATCCGACTTAAAAAACATTTGCTCTTTTTATTCCTAGAGCAATGGCGGTTAATACGAATTTCAGGGACATTAAAATGGTAATAACAATTTACTCCTGCAAATCCTCCACATTATGTGAATAGATATGTAATTTTGTTCCAACTCACGACACAACGCTTGCGCTAATGTAGACGCATTCGTTTGTCAGCATTTCGCCCCACAAATTGCTCATAAATTGCGATTAAGTGTAATTGTATGGGACGCGCGAGTCGCGCATGCGCAACCAAATGAAATGAAAATCAAATTATCGCGCGCGTGTAATTTCAAATTTTTATTTTTTTAGGAACATAAAACCAAGAGATTATGCATCATTCTTCCTACAATCAACTCAACACAGACGTCTAATGACGCCACGCTAGACAGACCTTGTGTCTGTCGTCTGCGGAGCGTAAATTATACAAACCTGTCACACGGATAATTTTCATTTTCTACATCTGGGAGCATCTGGGAGCCCCCGACGATTATCGAAAACAATTTAAATATCTTCGTGGAGAATAATTCGTTATGATTATTTGTTTTAGGAGTCCCTTGATGCTGGCAAGCATGCGCTCTGGGTACTGGGTATACTGCGTACGCACAGAGTCGTTATCTATTATTATTGGAGTCTATGGAGTTGTTAGCCGATAATCACGTGGAACAGCGGGCTCCTTAGATGCGGCTGGTTAAGATGCCTAGTCCCAAGGTTATTGCCTATGTTGCACAGCCTTGTAAGCAGAGGATTCTCGACTCGACACTGGCAGATGTTGCGTCATAAGATATTGCAACGCACTTCGGATGTAGTTATATACGCTAGTGCTGGATGATGATGTACAGGTGTTGGCTGTAGGGATGTGAGTTGGTTGAATGCGCGCGTTGGCGACGACTAATTTAGATGTTATTTCCGTGTAGCGCCTCAATGCTTCTGTAGGCGGGTGACTATTGCAACTTGTTTAGCTTATTTGCTGAACAAGAGGGGTAGAATGTGTTTTTTCTTTCTCCCCAAAGGAACTGATTGAATGGGAATGTTACTGAACACACAGCGGGATTATGAAAAGGTTTACGCAAGTTCTACTCGCTGGAGTTAATTGTGGTAAGAGAAGGCGAAATTCTTGTGGGTTGTTGGGAAATGAAATGAAAATCGCGTAAGATAAGTGGAATACGGAATACGTTTTGTGGCGTTGGATGTACACGTTACCGGTGTGTGACCCTTAACAAAAGTTCTGATTCGGAAAAGTAAAAGTTTTTATGAATCGATACCTTTCGTCTCAGAACACATTTGAAGCAGACGTACATATGAGTATTTTAACTTTTTACTGGAAGTATCGCTTGCTATTTGACGTTTATCGTGACGTAAGAAAGCTTACGCTTCAAACGTCAATAAATGCCCTTCAACTTTCTTAAGGTGGCACTGCATTACGGAGTGGATCTGGGCCTTTACACACAGGCGTTACCAGCCAGTTCGATCTTTAGCTAGCTGCCTCCAGTTTCGCATGTTTAGATGGTTGAATTGACCTCTCTTAATGATAGATTCGAAGATTTTCCGGTGCGGAGTGTCAGTACGCTTTACATGACCCATCCACCTCAGTCTTGACTAAGTTGGTGTTGGTTGTCCCCTCTTGTTGATAGCATATTTTTGGTCTTGCCGTCATTGACCGTTAAACCCATTTTCGCCGCTTTCGTCTCTGCTATCACTGATATCACGCCGCGTTCCTCCGATTATGTCACTATCGTCGGCATACTCGTTTGCGAGTAATTGGACGGACTTTTGAAAGATTATTCGTCTGGTGTTGGCCCTTGAGCTTTACACTACTCTTTCCAGAACGATGGTAAAGAAGTCTCACGTCAGCCCGTCGCCTTGTCTTAATTCTTTTTTGACATCAAAGATCTCAGTGAGTCTTTGGCTACCTTTTTGATCACATTGCAATAAAAGTTGTAGGTAGTGAAAGCACATTGGAGATGCTCTCATTCAGGTGTTCTATGCAGTCTATGGCTTCGCCGGGTATGCCTAGGATTCCAATGTTAAAAATCCTCTTCTTGCCTGTTTGTCGCTTCGTTGGTTTTTTAGAGTTGACGTTTGCCCCTTTGAATGTCTGCACATTACATTCAACCTTGTCTTTCTATATGTAGATGTGTATCTTGTTCAAGTCGAGAGTCAAATTCTTTTTTTGCTCAAGAATACAAGCGATGGCAATTAAGATTTACCATGCCAACATGCCACCCGCCTGAGGTCAATTAAACCTCTTCATTTTCAATCGCCATACATGTGCTTCATAAAAAATCCTCAAAAGAAAAAGAACTGCAGCAAACCCTTAATTATGTACACCGTTATCACATTTGTACTACAACATCCACTCTCCTCAAAAGCGATTTTATTAAAATTACAACATTTACTGGTCTTCTTTGAACAGGACTTCCACTCATGATCTTCAATTTCATCGTTGCAATGCTGATTACCCAGAAGGCAGAAAACATCTTCGCTAATTCGTCAAAATTGCCGAAAATGACAATAATTATAGGGCTCAGTGCGAGACTTAAAAACGCTGTAAGGACAAAGAGGATAAAGAATCGTAAGTTCGCATATTTTTATTTTTTCGTTCTCAATAGAAGTGAATGTCCATGTCCACCTGCTGGGATCTGTTGGCCTAAAAGGGGAATGTAAGTGTAAAAAAAGAAAAGGAAATAACTTGTCCCGATTTATTTAGCTTCTTCGAGAAGATTGCGAATGAATTCTGGTCCATTGTAATTATTTCGGGAATTTTTTTAACATTAACAGTTAAACTCCATTTTGTAAATGGAAATTCACGAAATTCATCGAAGCTGTCAAACGTTTGACATTATAAAGAATGTACGTGATTTTTATTAGTAGTATAACTCCGAAAGAAATGAATCACAATAAAATCTTATTAACGAGGTAGATTTCCTTTATCCAGGCACAACGAATAGATCGTCGACGTCATGTCGCGGTATAGCTGTCTGCAATTGAAAAGTGGCCAATGAAAACCCGGAAAAAGAATGGCAGAAATAGCCGACGAGCTAGTTCAGAACAAAAGGGGTGGTTCGGAAAACAATGGATTCTGTCGTAGCTCTGTTCACATGCTGCATCGCTGATGTGTGGTGAAAATTAGTTGTGGGATCGCCCCAACGTAACGTAAAGAAAAATTTAAAAAAATTGGAGTTTTTTGACGCATTTTGGTGTCAAACGGTGTCAAAGAATTAGCTAAATGGTTTCTGAATACTATATGATTTGTCATGATCTGATATTAAATGAAAGTGTCTTTATGTTGGCGGCCGCCTCAGGTTTCAAATAAATGCCTTTTTATGGCAAACTGGGCTCTGTTATGACTTCCTCTTCCGGAGACCCCTGGGTCCAAACTTTACTATAAATGGTTCATCAATAGGTGCCACTCGAAACCCATCAACGACTTGTGTTGCAACCAGTTATTCAAGCCTCTATATATACTTTGACGGACGTAATTCTATGTCCTGCGACGTGTGCATCGAACCTTCCGAATGGTTCTCCGCCTGCCAGTGAGCTACTAAGCTACCCCAATAGTGCATCAGGTGAAGCCTCTATATTTTACTTCAGATCCAAAATTGTGGATTTGCCAGGCACTGTGGAGCTCAAAGGCCGTCTTTTAGAAAAGCTGTAAAGCTGACGAAAGTGGGAAAAATGCTTTGTCTATGCATAAATCCAAAGCTGTTCCCTCCAGAAAGTAGGATACAAAACGGGTAAGATTACGAGATCATGTTGCACTCGGTCCGTCTGCCGAAAAGATCAAGACAGTCCTCGAATATAAAAATTTCAGCCTTAGTTACCCAACTAGTTGCCGGCAAGCTTTTAAAATCGGCAAATCTTTTTCTGGTCAGATAGCACATCTCCTTGGTTGAAAACGCTACTGGAACTGGAGAAGACCGGAACCCAATGGGGAAAGCCCAAGTTCAAAACGACGCCAGAAACTGCACGCAGTTGAGGGCAGCTCGAAGCAAAGTTTGGCCTCAAAACGCTGGTAAAGTTGACATTCTCTTAGGGGATGACTGGTTGGAGATCTGTTCCTTCTTAACGAGCGAGCAGAACGAGCTAGAACGGAAAAGATTAAGAAGATCCGAATTGGCAGATATACAGGACGTCGCACAAGTGGCTACCTAGCACCGAAGTAATACCTAGCGACAGTTGCGTGGCGAGAGTCTATTTATCTTTGGATACTAATATCACATCCACTGTCGCAACCATAAAAAAATTATTGCCAAAGGGTTAACATGAAGGTCCACTCCTGCACTTAATTATGTCAATCGGCGCCAACTTCACGAATAGCTTCCTTTGCGTAAAAGGAAAACTCCCTTTGACAGGATGAAGCTGATTCTTAAGACCACCGACGAAGTTTCAGCGCTAGCTAAAGGTAGAGGTAGATGGTGAATATGTACGTCACTGACTTACTAGTGTCAGGCAGCCAAATGACAGCCATTTCAATTCGCTCCTGCCTTACGTCCATACTTTCTCAACACACTTCGATGGAACTCAAAGCCGGAAGTACAAAAAACAGCCAGTTTCACCCCTTAACTAACAGTTTCTTCTACGAAATCCTTAGCCTTATCCAGCTGCTCGTAGTTATGTTAACACATCCGCAAATGAAACCAGTTAAATTCATTATTAAACAAATTGCTTCCGCGCCACATACAAGCACTGACCTCTGCTGCCATCTACAATTCATCAATTTATTAGCGTGCTTCACAGATAAATATTTTCCAATTATCAAATCGTCAGGAAACAGCGGTGGGTCGCACTCTTGTGCCATCATCACATGAAGAAGTCCTGTGTCCGTTTTAAGTCCCAAATATGTTCAATCGCTGCCGGGTGAGGACAAAATAAATCTACAGCCTTGGAGATCTGGAGAACTGACCACCAACCACCAACCAGTACACATAGTGCACTCCAGATCGTAGATGTAGCTGGAGAATCATTGGAACATCGTCACCGATCGTCGCTGGAGCGCAAAATGACAAATGCTCATGTGATAGGAAAATGGTTTTGTGATGATGATGATGATGCACTTTTCGCGCGCGCGTTACCATAAAGTCGGATGGTAGTGGAATGGCTGGCTGCGCTTGCGCACCCCAAAGCGAAATTGGTGCAATTAATTACGAAGCCGTTATGGGGAAGACCCCTTGGCGATGTGCTGTGATCTGTGTCTAGAATTTATTTCCTTTAGTCGTTCGCCGGCCGGCCAGCCAGATCGCTTAAATTCACTGGTCTGGCGGCGTGGCGGCATGAGTACCTTAGGCACCGTATGGTGCTGTTAATTTATGCAGGCATCGTGTTGGACTTTAGTTAAATGCACTTGGCACTGGAATGTGGCATGAAAATATTGAAAATATGTTTTATTGAGAAGGTTGTGCGCGGGCCTATTGGATGTATTAAACGGCAGGAATTGAATGCGGCAGCGAAGCGCTTAAGTGGGTTAGTGGGTAAATGGGCAATTTAGAAAGGTACAGGTGTTGAGAAAACTAAACGTTTGAGATTAAACAGAAAAGCCGCCTCTGAGTAGATAGAATAGCGCAGAAATAGATATGTGTACCGAAGGATTCATTTTACGTATTTGTAGGTCCAAAGTGAATATGTCATGCATGAGATTGAAGGTATTGGTGCCCCAAATATTGGAAGTCTGGAAGCTACAGTTCAGGGTGATCCTGGGCACCAACCAACAAGCCTCGCTAGTTAGCCCGGTCCTTAGCTAATTGCTTTCAGTTGCGCACGCTATGTTGGTTGATGTCCGCTTCTATTTGTCGCCACCTCAGGCGAGATCGTCCTCTACTGCGCTGTCCCTCGGGGCTAGGTTCGAAGATACCAAATATGGCACATGGCACGCATACCATAGCATTGGTGTTCAGTCGCTCTACATGTCTTAACCATCTTAAGCGACTGATGCGCAGTTTTTGACTAAGTGGTCATGCAGCGCTTGGTCTTGGGTTCTTTCCAGGATCTGCCGAAGTGAGAAAATTTTATCGACTGTGGACTTTCCTGGTTTTGCGCCGTGGCTCAAGTGATTAGTGCGTTGGATGGTTGGATCTAAAGGCAAAGTGCTTTATTGTGGAGGAAACTTAAGCAGCATATGCACCTGTAGTGATAGTCAAGCTACACTCGAGACTTTGCTTAACCCTCTAAGTAATATAAGAAGTCAAGATCTCTCTAAATCTGGTCGGAAGGCGGAAATTCATTGCTTCTTGTCTGGGTGCCAGGTCATAGGGGGAATCCTGGGAAACTACTTAGATACCCGACGAATTTGCAAGACAAAGGCCAGGGGAAGTTTTCTGAGGACTCGAATCAAACCAACGCTGGGTTTTCCTGAATTTGCAATTAGTAGTCCCATCATCGAAAGGGTTTCGCGTGAACACAATAGTTGGTAGCATGGCTCTGCTAGATGTAGATAAACTGAGTGTATTCGGCCGGATATCTGCCAGAAATTCGAGGCTTTTCTTTCGTGTCTCAGGAGAATTGTCTGCGGATAACTTGTAGTCGCCCTTATAGGCCGCTTCTCTTTTGCTATGTGCCTGAACGTGTAAAGCGAGACAATTTTCTGTGCTGAATGTGTACAACTTCTATGTGCCTGAAGCGAGACAATTTTCTGTACTGAATGTGAGGAAAACGTTGAAATATTGGAATATATCCTCTGTTGTTATGCGGACTTTTCTTGCACAATGTGGCAGTACAATTTTTGACATGAAGTTAATTTGCACCAAACATGAACAAATATCCGTAAAATTACCCTTTACACTCATGAGTTGCATAAAATTTAGAAATGTTGAGTCCAACAAACCAAAGAAACCGATAACGACATTAACTGCTGGAGAATTGCATAATTGCAAGACAACTACTTTCCAGGTCCACAAGGATTGGCAAACAGATGTATATGACTGCGATTGTCTAACTTTCTCCACTTTTTGTAGACTCATTGAATGATTCAATCTGAGATCCACATTACTATGCCACAATCGCTAAGAGAAATATGTCACGGATGCAAATTCATACCACTTCGCGGTCAATCGAAATAATTACCCAATCTTTCATGTTAAACTTATCACGCCTGTTTAGCACGATTAAGATAAATATTGTATAACTGCATAAGCACCTAACATAAATGTAAATTGTCTTTCGTTTGATAAATTTCATTAAATAGGTGATAATCACATCATATAACTGCCTGCGTAATTTTTCATTGATTAGCTTGAAGGCATTAACAAAATTCAGTCACCGTCAAATGACATTAACTTTCTTCTCTCATTCTAAAACCATCCCACAAAAATTAAGAACAAAACATAAAGCTGCACCCAAAACAAAAGAATCCAACAAAAAAGACGAATAAGACGAACGATGGCTACAACCACAACACGCACTCAGCGCGTAAACAAATAAAACTTCCTCTCCACCCATAACCATGGCTGTCGTGCTCAAACATTTAACATAACAATACCGTGTAACATATTAGCATGCATTTGTCATAAATGCGTCAGTATGAAACGAACTAAACGTCAATTGGTCTTCCCCAAGTTGAGGTCTTCAAAGAGAAAAAAAAAATAAGTTCGCAGCTCAACTCTTTTGTTTAGTGACAAAAAATAAAATCACCACGAGCATCATTTTGAGTATAAAACCCTAAATGAATGCTAAACAGCGTATTTAAACCGCAAAATGGACTCAAATTCACTTTCAATTGCACATACACGATCGCTGTGTGTCAGACAACAATGGCTAAACGCATTGTTATTCTCAGATCCGTTTAAGGAAAAGATTATGCACAGACCGCGAGGTGATTGCTTTTTAAGGAAATTCTCATTGTCACAGCACACCCACGTGCTGTTACTCAGTGCAGATTACCAGCTATGTAAATTATTTCTTTTTGAATCGGGCTTAAGCACACCTTCAACACTGATGGGCCAAAAGTTTAAAATTTAAGATGATAACGTTGCGCAATTGCTACGAGTATTGTGTGAGCGACGACTGTCATCTGGGTACAGGAGGAAGTAAATATGGTGGAAATCACTTTCACTCCTTTGTGCACGCGGGTACACTTATTCCATTCAGATGACGGGAAAAATATGTTATTCGGCCGATTTTACGGGGAATTCCCCCCCGCCAAAGGCGCGTTGCTAAATGCTATGATTAAGCCTACAACAATCGACGGCGCGTAAGCGCATTACTCAATGTCGCCGATAGACAGGCACAGTCTGTGTTTCATATGTCACAATAGAGTTTTATTAGTGTGTGCGTGCTCGAGGGAATTTTAGCAATCAACCACCGGGTTTTGTTTCTATGGAAATACTCTCTTCTACTTCTTGGTGGGGCTGTTCAGTGGGCCGCATAATTGAGTTTGGTAGCGCAATTGTTCGCGCTTCATAGTCACTCGATTGTTGGGCACTCGCAAAATGATGGTAATCAATGGAAGCAATGCGACGACTGTAATTTGACGATTTATTGTTCACTTTCGCTGCAATCATAATTGGGTTATGCAATACCAACTGCCAGGAGTGGTGAAGGGGAAATGGCATAATATGCGTGCCGGCGGTGAAACATAAAAGCCGATGTCTCACTGAATTGTTAATTAATTTGGTGAGACAATTGATAATGAAAGGTTTGTCGGTTTTAGGCTGTGATGTAACTTTATGGGTTTCTTGCACTTATGTTGGGCTGTAGAGACCTACCTCATGAGTAATAGCTTCACGTAAATATATTTCGGAAGAGTCATAACTTGTTGGAGGCTACTTTCTGATACAATTTGTGGTTAAACAATTTAATGAGTTTCTAATTGCGGATTGATTACTGATTTCTTAAAAGCCTCCATGACTCATGACTGCGCGTCGTGGATTTTTCAGAAAATTGCGTTTCGATTAATGAATGTTCGATGTGAGGCTGGAACTTTTATTAAGGAAGAGATCGACTCGCGTATACGATTAATAAAAATAAAATGAAGCAAGCGATTAAATTTTGTGAAATGCTTGATCAGGATATGTATACAAAACCAGCTAAAGACCATGATGCTATCAGTATATCCCTTTCTTTCCTTTTTAATGCTAGACAAAAACCCTTAAAACTAGCTTAACTAACTTAACCTCATCCTTGTCTAAGTATAGATATTGGTCTAGCCAGAGCCCAAGGTATCTGACTACACTTCGACACGCCAGTGGCTGCCCTTGTTATCCAACGATTAAGAACTTTCGACAATTCTTTCTGATACCCGTAGAGGCTCCAGTTAACGACGTTCTAAACAGGATATTCTCCGACTTCTGGAAGTCGTCGCCATATCGCTCGATCTTATTGAAGTCACGTTGCAAGAGTACTGCAATGACGTTGATCTTTGGCCCTGACCTGTACGGTGAAGAGATCCCACGAGATCACTCGTGTAAATGCTAAAAAGGATCGGAGAACTAACCGAACCCTGTGGCAGTCCGTTTATAACGTCAAAGTTCCCAGCCGAAGTCATTGCCTCTTTTCACTATGAATTGTCTACTGGTAAGCATATCACAAACCATGTACAGCAGTGGTTTGCTTATGCCTAGTTTGATTAACATGTAGAAGAGTCATACGGTATCGAAGGCCTTCTCGAAGTCAACCAGGAAGGTCCCCGTTAATTGTTTCTTGCTTCTCTTCCATTAGATATCCGAGACGCTTTGAAAACGAATTGGTTTATCCGGAACAACGGGCAACGGCCCTCATGCTGTAGCAGTCACCATCCGGCCGAGGAACTTGCTACTGTGCTTATGTGCCTCTCCTGTGCCCCGGTTGAACGGTTGCGGCAACGGCATGTAAGCCGGCTAAAGTGAGCGACGAGGGGAGTAAACCCCAATATTAAATCCCTAATCCAAGGTGGAACAGCATACGCTGAGGGATGCATGGCTAAGAGGGTGCTTAGTCGTTAGTATGCGAACTCCGAATACCTGGCTACCTTCGGTTTCAAGCCAGCCTTCCTGTGGCATGCCGGGCTCTGCCATGGGCGACCTCCTTTCCCGGAGACTCGTGGGTCCAAAATTAATAAAAATAATATAAAAAACTTAAAGACCGATGCATATATTATCGCATCAACCTCGGGTTCTGCTGTCGAGCAACCCGTTGTAGCTAGAGAAGCTTTAGTGCTCTCATCGGCCAACAATCCAACGGCCTCCAATTCTCGGCCTGCTGTTGAGCAGCCGAACAACGTCAGGAAGTCAGAAGGCGATGCCATATGGGCCCCATCTGAACCCTCCCAAGACCCCAGATCTGTAGAAGTGGAGTCGGCCACTTCAGATTCTGACGCATCTACCCTTGTTGATGCCTGTAGCGTCGTCTCGGAGAAATCCGGATGCTCTTCCATTGGGAAGATGCTAGACGGTCTACAGATCCAGCATCAGCAGAGTGGGTTCGTCAAACTCAATTCAACAGAGAAGAGACGGTTTAAACATGCTTTACGCACAGGTAAAGATAGGGAGAGTGCTCTCATCTTTGCTAAAACCGCCCCTCCCGCCTCTTCTGCCCCCCCTGCTAAACGCGAAAATAAGCGGGTTAGATCAGAGGATCAGACCCCGCCGGCTTCGGCCGCCAAAAAGGTCAAGGCAGGACCTGCACCTGATGCTCCCACTTTTAGCCAAGTGGCTAGTGCTGTCAGGTTGGGTGTTGTCCCGGTTGACCTATCAACCCAGCCCCTCTCAAATGAGCAGATGGCTCTTTTCCAAGAGGCTGTTATAGACACCTCGATTGAGATGAGCAACAGTGGCGTGTGGCCATCCTTTTCAGGCTCGCATCTCAGATCGGGGTGGCTAACCTTCATCTGCGCAGACAGTTCTACTGCCGAGTGGATGCGCTCGAACTTTGAGAGGATTAGAGCTAAATGTGGACTGAACGTGACGCTGGTGGAAGAGGGGTCTTTCCCGAAATCACACATCGTCCGAGGGTTCTTTCCACAGAGTCTTGAGCTCTCCTCTGCGAAGATCCTAGCGACAATCGCTTCTCAGAACGCTGAGTTGCAGGCCAACACATGGAAGGTCGTACAGAGAGAGAAGGAAGGTGCGCTCCTTCATCTCGTGCTAGCGATAGATGACGCCTCCATGAAAAGGCTCAACTTCCTAAAAGGCAAGATCAACTACCGGTTTAATTATGTCAAGCTGATCCTTGAGGGCACCGACAAGGTTTCAGCGTCGGACAGCGGTACAGTTGAGACAGCGAAGGCTGTTCCATTACCTGCGGTGGAAACTATGTCCACCCTGCCCTTTAGTAGCAGTGCCGCAGGGCATGTTACTCCTGACGGTTCCGGATCAACTCCCAGGGAACAGGCAGCAACACCAGCCACTTCCATCACCAGCGCCACTGGGCATGGTGATCAGAATGTTTCCGGAGCCGTCCCTAAAAAGCAGGCCCCAAGACCAACTTCCTCGACCAGCAGCGCCACTGGGCATGCTGGTCCCACTGTCTCTGGCAAAACATCTGCTAATTTGCCAGCCGGACCAATGGGTCACCGCAAAGAAATCAGAAAAACATCAGCCCCTTCGACCGGTAAAGTGACCGGTTCACCTCATCCGTCAAGCGGCGCCACTGGGCACGCTTATCGGAAGGTTCCAGAGCCGACTAGAAGCAGACCACAGGGTCTCTCTACTCAGGTTGCTTGTCGTAGAGGAAAGGGTCCTAAAAAGGCCCAATTACTCCGGCAAGCCAGATCCTCGAAGGAGGATTAATGGGCACAATAAGAGTGCTACAGGCGAACCTGCATCATGCTAAGGGCGCGTCCGCTACCCTTAGTAAGCGGTTCGCCGAAGAAAACATAACCCTTGGTCTTATCCAAGAACCTTGGGTTATTTGCGGACAATTAAAAGGTCTACGGAATAGGTCAAGTAAGTTAATTTTCAAGTGTGGGGAGCCAGTGCCAAGGGCGGCCTGCTTAATAAGCACAAATATAAACTTTCTTCCTATTCCAGAATACATCACGAAGGACCTGGTGACACTACTCATAGAAGTCCCGACCGAGAGGGGAACACAAAACATCGTGTGTGCCTCGGCATATTTCCCCGGCGACGACGACAACATCCCGCCCACAGAGGTCCAAGGACTTATTCAGCACTGCCAAAAAAACAACCTACACTACATCATAGGTTGTGATGCAAATGCGCATCATGTTGTATGGGGCAGTAGTGGCATCAACAGAAGAGGTGAGTGTCTTTTAGAATACCTTACTAGTAGTTGTGTAGATATTTTAAATAGAGGCTCTAAACCTACCTTCATAAATGCGATTCGGGAAGAGGTACTTGATCTCACCCTTGCTAGTCCATTTATTTCTAATTTTATTGAAAATTGGCATGTCTCTGACGAAGCCTCGCTGTCGGACCATCAACACATCAGGTTCGACATTCAAGGCAAACTGTCACATGCTTCTAGTAGATATGATCCCAAGTCAACGGACTGGAATTTATATCGAGGACTTGTTCTCTCAAAATTGGATATGCTCGTTACACCTATCGAGTCCATAGGGGACCTAGATGAAGCGGCATACCAATTGAATGATGTGCTGCTTACTTCCTACCACGACAGCTGTATTCATAAAACCAGTTTGTGTAAACGAAAGGTTCCCTGGTGGAATGATCAGCTTGCCAAACTTAGGAAGCAAGTCAGAAAACTCTTCAACCATGCTAAACGCACGAAGAGCTGGGACGAATACAGGTCCGCTCTTACTAAATACAATCTAGAATTGAGGCGATCTAAACGTGCTACATGGAGAAAATGCTGCGAAAACATTGCTGACCTGCCAGTAGCAGCACGAATCCATAAGGCACTCGTTAAAGATCATACTAACTGTGTAGGCTTAATAAAAAAAACCTGATGGCACTTACACGTCGGACCGTATGGACACTCTCAAAACCTTACTTGAGGTCCATTTTCCAGGTTCGTCCACCCATGTACAACACTTGTACTCTAACACAGCTGACCATAGGGTCGGTATTGCTAATAGAGCAATTAGTTTATCCGGAAAAATTTTTAGTCCAGATAAGGTTAAATGGGCGGTGAGCTCCTTTAAACCATTCAAAGCCCCCGGCGGTGACGGTATCTTTCCAGCACTTTTGCAGAAAGTTATCGACCTCATCATGCCGGGTATCATAGCTTTATTTAGAGCCAGCTACTATTGGGGATACATCCCGACTACCTGGAGACAGGTAAACGTGATCTTTATTCCCAAACCGGGCAATAGGCCCAGTGAGCTGCCTAAATCTTACAGACCCATAAGTCTAACATCATTTGTTCTCAAAACGATGGAGAGACTCATCGATGTTCACATTAGAGGTCGGTTAGATTTGTCTACCCCTCTGCACTCAAGTCAATTTGCATATAGGAACGGCAAATCCACAGAAGGGGCTCTTCACTATCTTGTGAAGAAAATTGAACGAACTCTTGGTTCTAAGGAAATAGCCCTATGTGCCTTCCTTGACATTGAGGGCGCTTTCGATAACACTGGCTACAGCTCAATAGAGAGAGCAATCAGTAGCAGAGGCATCGAAGATTCGACCAGCAAATGGATAAGAGCCATGCTCGAAAGTCGAATTATGACTTCCTCCTCGGGAGGAGTTTCTGTGTCGGTGACCGCAGCTAAGGGCTGTCCCCAAGGTGGAGTTCTCTCCCCCCTTCTATGGTCACTAGTCATAGATAACCTTCTAGTCGATCTTCATAGATTAGGCTATACCGCCATTGGTTATGCGGATGACTTGGCGATACTTATTAGTGGCAAGCACAGCGCAACCATCTCCAGCGTCATGCAAGGTGCTTTACTACATGTTTTAGAATGGTGTAGCAGAGAAGGACTATCCATCAATCCCTGCAAAACTGTTCTAGTGCCTTTTACTAGGAAAAGACTGGTCAATCTAGGACCTATCATTATCAAAGGCACTACTTTAGCTTATTCCAGTGAAGTCAAATATCTCGGGGTTATCCTCGACAAACGGCTCAACTGGAATTCTCATATCAAGTTCGCCATCGAGCGTGCTAATAAGGCCATGTGGGCCTGGAGGCGCCTGTACGGCAGAACTTGGGGCCTAAATCCAAAGATGATACATTGGATGTATACAATGATGGTGAGGCCTATTATCACATACGCGGCCATCATCTGGTGGCCGAAAGTTCTTGAACGGACAACGGCAACTAAACTCCAGAAGTTACAAAGAGTTGCCTGTCTCGGCATCACAGGTGCTATGCGTACCTGCCCGACGGCAGCTTTAGAAGCAATCGTTGGGCTTTCACCCCTTCATATCTTCATTAAGAAGACAGCTGCTAGGTGTGCTATCAAGTTGCAGATAGAATACAAGTATAAATCAGGTGACCATGTGGGACATCTGAAAATTCTTGACTCAATCCCCAAAAGAGACATGTTTTGTACCATCCCAGACACCATGGTCAAGGAGTACTGTTTCGGTAGGCTATTTGAGGTAGAAATATTAGATCGTGCAAATTGGTCTAATGGTGTTCCGGTATTAGACCCTAGAGGTCTAGTTTGGTTCACAGACGGATCGAAAATGGAATCTGGAGTTGGAGCTGGTGTCTTTGGACCCAACACCAAAGTCTCGATACCTATGGGAATGTGTCCCACGGTATTTCAGGCTGAACTCCATGCCATTGAAATCTGCGCTAGGTTAAACCTTAGTAAGGGTATTAAAGGCGCTAAAATTTTTATATTTTCAGACAGTCAGGCAGCACTCAAAGCGCTGTCGTCCAATTTAGTGGACTCCATCTCAGTTAAAAACTGCTACGATGCACTGCAATCCCTGGCGAGACTAAACAAGGTAAAACTTGGATGGGTTCCTGGCCATCAAGGGATTGCAGGTAATGAGCTCGCAGATGAACTAGCTAGGGCTGGCTCAGAATCTGCGTTCATAGGACCTGAACCTTACTGTGGCATTAACTGGTCATTCGCCACAGCGCTGATTAGTAACTGGGAACATAAGCTTCGTCTGGACCACTGGGAAAATGTCCCAGGGTTGAGACAATCCAAATTACTAATCAGACCCTACTCCTATAAGGATATACTTAACCTTAATAAGGAAAGTATCAGGAAGCTAGTGGGCTTTCTCACGGGCCATTGTGGCTTGAGATATCACCTTAACAAACTTAACCTGGGCTCAGAGACGGAATGTAGGTTCTGCTCGGAGGAGGACGAATCGTCCGAACATGTTCTCTGCAATTGCCCAGCATTACATTGGTTAAGGAGACGTATTTTCTATAAAGAAATATGTACGCCAGCAGAAATGAAAAACTCTGCTACTAAGGACCTACTATCCTTCATTAGGGAGGTAGACGGTCTCTTAGACTAAGAACACCCTTATGATACAATAGATCTTCTAGGTCGCAGTGTCTGCCACATGGGCAAGGGTTATATTTAAAAAAAAAAAAAAAAAAATCCGGAACAATATGCATGGCCTCAACCCACTTAGTCAGGGCCCTATTGACAACTTTTCCGCATACTTTGCTGATGTCCGGAAGGAGACTTATCGACCGAAGATTCGCCGGATTGGAGAAATCTTTGCCCTTTTTGGGAATAGGATGCACCACCGCGGATAATGTACTCTACTACGCCTACGCGCCATCGAGTACGAATTCTAGCAATAGGTTTCAGCTCTCTCCAACCGTTCCTTAGCTGCCGGGACTCCTCCTCTATTGTTCTGCCCCCTCTACTTCTCGGTTGACTTACTATTCTGCCGTCTTGGATTAGATGGTTCCATTGCATAGCGTGCTTTGCTAAAGACCTGCCACCTTTTCGAAGGGTGTGACTAATCGTTTGCCATTTACACCTTTGAATTGGTGCCTATATGTTCCTGACGCGTTCGCTGATGTAGCTGGTTCGTAAGAGATACTGTTCGGGCAGAATATCCCTGGAATATTCCGTAGACACCGGTTCAGAAACATTTGCAGCTTTTTGTGATAATGGCGGTCACCTTCCACATGGTACACCCATGTAACAGCATGGACGCAACATTGCAGCAAAACAGTCTTAGCTTGGTGTTTAAGTCGACAACTGCAGACATCGTTTTTGCGATTCGGCTTGTGATATCTGCTTCGGCTCCTCCATTAGCTTAGATAATGCTTCCAAGGTATTTGAAACTCTCCACTCTATCAACCGGTTGTCCAGCAATGTCTATTGGAGCGAAAGAATTGCTACCATGGCTGTTTTGCCGAGTTAGTTTTTGGACCTACGACTTTAGCCTCCCTCTCCATTTTTGTTGTCATTTGGTGGAGCTCTCTATCAGAGAGCCCACTGCCGATACATATCGGTTACAATCCACAAGCCACAACCAAACTTCTGTCCATAAACTTTGCTTCACAGTTTCACAGGTCGCATCTACGTGCCACTACTGTACACTCCAACAATGTGTATAGAAATAGATCGATTGTAGACAAATTAGGTAACCTACAGCCGGTTTACCTTCTGAGATACATTACTTCAAACGATCCCATCCCATCATTCCATATTTCATAAGAAACCACCCACGCATTGGTCTAAATTTTGGTTCAGTAATGTCAATGAGATAGATACACCACTGTCCTCATAAAGCCTTGAGGCACACAAAAAAAAACCCGCCAAGAACTGAAAACGAGATCAAGAGCACATCCAACAATGGCTGGCTAATGGACCAATGCCTGCCAGTCTGCATCGAAGTTTTGCGTGGGCGCAAAACGCGCCGAGAACTTTTATTTATTCTACCTTCCCAACCAGGCCCGTTACACTGTCAAGTGTGGAAATTCTATTTCTCTCACCGTACAACAAGCAATCCACACAAGTGTAGCCACTTTCGAACGTTCTTAATCTCACACTTCTGAGGACCACGAACCGAACCAAACCGAGCTGTCTAATCATTCATACCACGTACTCAAGTGCACCATTCAAACGAGACGTCAAATAGTCGAGGGCCTCAAGTACCCATATGTAGTAGCCAACCTTTTAGCCTGAAAAATAAAAGCGAAAACGTCTTCCACAGTGCAGTTGGGACGTTAGTGGCGCTTCGCGGTACTCTTGGCCTACAACACGTACAAGTGATGTAGGTGCGCATTCGCTATGCATTATGACCATGGAGCAGATGATGTGTTGCATTTCAAATGCATCACGTTCACGTGCCCTTCAACTGTGGTAGCATTAGTGATACCACTAACTTGTGGAGACTTTCGATTTTGTCAAGACGGCAACGGAGAACGACCGTTTAGAGAGGGCTTGAGTCTTAATAGTTTCACGGTTTAAATGGGCATGCGTGTGCGCTGGCACATCCAGAAAGTCTCTAATTAACGAATCACGCGTGTCGTAGCGTTTTGGGAAAATGGTAATTAGCCAATGGAACTGGACTTGAGAGAAATGGATAATGGATGTCACCAAGCGGCTGGGATGTACATTTTCGTGTAAACATTGGCATTTGGTAATACTTAAGCGAAATTAGTGGATTATGAGATGATTTAGATGAGGGCTTTGGGTTGACAATTTATTTTATGACGTCTTGGAGCACGAAGTCGTGGATTGACATGGGGAGACATGAGCTGGCTTTTCTTTTCGAAAGGAAACATAAACATTGTTTCGTTGGATGGGAAAAGGAGGTGGGAATTTGTGGTCAGATTGTGGCGTTTTTGAAGTTTTCGAACAGCAGTTACATAATTTTCCAACAAAATTTGAACAAGGCTTCGAAAAGAGAAGAATATTCGTAGCTGTTGGAGAGAGCAGTTGGAGGGTTCACCCTTCCGGTAAATAGTGTGTTTGTTTGTGTCCTGGCCGGTGCAAGTTCATCTCCCGCTAGGAGAAGGGCAATCACAGCCACCAAGGACAATAGAGAAACGAACAAATCTTTGGTAAGACCTGAAAAGGAGTTGTTGCCTTGGACTGAATAGGCTCAGACAATGTCAAGAATGTTCCGTGAATTACCGAATTAAAATTTGACGTTCACGAGCACCACCTTTGTATTATGTGAAAACAGAGTCCTAATGGTCGCCATACGACACAATATTAGAGTCTTAAATGAGCACCATGACCTGCAAGATCTATTGCGCTGATTCAGTGGTTTAATGAGGAGCTAAACCTGCTATGAAACACTTAGCTATGGAGTCGCAGAACTTGTCTTTATAGAAGTTCCATCCATGATCGACGTAAACAAGCAATTGCATAGGATTTTGAAAGCTTGTGCGTCTGGTGTTGGCTCATGAGGTTTGTCCAGGCGTTTAAAGTCTGATGTTGAAGAAGTCACATGGCAGCGCGATGCTAGCTTCCATCTGCATAACAGGGGCTATGAAAATCTGTCTCCCAGCAGCACTGGAAGTGATATTGGGCCTCATTTCCTTACATTTAGTGCTAGAAAGGATCGCCAAAGAAACCATTCAAAGAGGGCATTGGGAAAGGAAAATGCTTCGCACATAGACAGCGAGAAACACTTTCCCATTCAGTTCCACTTCTGGATTGGTCCAGAGATGATATGGTCCAGAAATTCTGTTTCGAGAAGAAATTCAGTTGGAAGCTGAGTAGCAAAAGAGAATGAAGTAATCAGCGGATGTACCAACTCAAGCAAAGCATCGTAAAGTAGTACACGAACGAATCGAAATCACCCATTGGAACTGAAGCAGGTCTATATGGGCATAAACCTTAATATTCCTAGGCCATACCTTGATAGGGGACAAGACATCGTGACACTGTCGGATACCCAAGCCGCCATCAAGGCTTTAAACTCTTGTGAAATCAGGTCTACATTGGTATGGGAAGATAAGCCTAAGATAAACCGATTAAGTAAGAACAACAATGTCACCCTCTACTGGGTTCCAGGTTACGTGAGAGTAGAGGGAAATGAAGCAGCTGATAACCTAGCATTAGTAGGCTCAGATTCCGTCTTTACCCGCCTTAAACCATTTAGTGGGCTGGAACCGCATACGATACGCAAAGAACTAAGCAAGAAGGAAGACTGCAGAAGCGCGAAAGTTTGTGAGGAACTCCTTAAGCTAAGACAGGTCAAAGAATTTCTCGGGAACGATAACCGCGAAGGAAGAAAGGTCTAAAGGCTACGCATTCTTACAGACTTCCTAACAGGTCACTGCAGACTTATATCCAGAAAACTAGGTATACAGCAGCGTGGAGAATACAGGTTCTGAGGAGATGTTGAGGAGCCCCCAGGGCACCTTCCAAGGCAATGTGGAGCACTGATCCAGAAAAGAAGGAAGCACCTGGATGCCTACCATTTATCAGTCGATTTTAAATCCACCCAAGGTACTCAGATTCATCAAGAAAATTAGACTGACGGAGGTGCTCTAAGTCGATTGTCTCATCGACTAGAGCCCCAAGTAGCAGCGCGCTCCCACCCCTATTACCAATCTAATCGTACTCGTACTCATATCTGATGCAGGGGGCATCTTTCAATCAAAATTGGAGTCCATCCAAGAAGTCATAGATCTCATCATGTATGTAATGGCTTAGCACTGCCTGATATGCCGCACGAGTACACCTCCGATCCCATGTTCCACTAATAGAGATAAGCAAATCCCAGAAAAAACAAAAAGAAAGCGTAACCACAGTCAGCACCATTCCCAAAACCCACAGCTGTCACTTATAGTTGACTAATTTCTCTCAATAGACGTTCTACACAATCTAAGCTGACCGATCATTAGGTTACTTAACCAAGTGATTAATATTCATAACCCTAGCTAATCCGATAGACCAAAGGCGAATCGAACGGCGACTCATCTCAGAAATTCCATCGCAAGATTTATCGTCGCTGAAAATTATGCAAATTGACCCCGAAACCGAGCACCAAATACCATCGGCATCTCCATCGCCGATAAATACGCTTTCAATACGCAGCACTCGCCGCGAGTCATCATTCGAAAACTCATTTAACTCCAGCAATACAAATCGAATTAACATGATAATCTCGGTCTTGACCACACACACCAGCTCGTGGACCTGGTGTTTCTAGGTCACGGTGTTGACTAGGTGTGGTGTGAGTCGTTCATTATTTGGCTCCCGAATGCAATTGATTCCTTAACAGGAGCTTAGTCATCCGAGGGGACGGACATACGAGCGTCAGAAGGGTCTTGCAAATCCATCCTTAGAAAGTAATCGAAAGTTGTTCCTCAGCAGAGTCAACAGCTTTCGCGACGATGATAACCATTCGTGCAAACAATGATTCATGACTGAAGAGCAACCATAACCATCTAAGACTCTCATTGTACTCTTGGGCTGTTTACTGTTTACATGTCAACACAGCACCGATGAGTTATCACCACACAACGCATATCAAATCAAGTCGCAGGCACGTTGCACATACGGGAAGTTGGAGAGATGCATCTCACCACGAGAGCGGTTGTATCTATAAAAGATGAGCGCGGTTGCTACATGCACCTGGGTCGCTGTCGTCGTCGATTTGTGTGAAAGAATTTGCGTGGAAATGCAATAAAATTTAATTAGCCACCGTCTGTGTGGACTTGGGTGCAGTTCGGCTTTGGAAAAGATTTTTGTTCTCGTCTTTTTATGATCGAAAAGTGGGACTTCTTTGGCTTTTGCGCGCCATCATCCGGTAACAATGATTCTCTGAAGGGAGAGTCATAGATTCGTCGAGCAAGTGCATCTGCGTAAGCGGTTTACATTGTTTACCGATGCTCTGCTGGCATAGTTTGTGTGTGTGTTTTTTTTTAATTTGCATGGATCCAGTAAAAGCGGTGTCCCAGGGGGGTTATAGATATCCATGGAGGCTGAGGCTGAGCGTGAAGTTGGTGTCTTTTGTTTTTAGAAATGGGAGCGGGCTTAGGTCGTTTTATTGCGAAGCAGGTGACTTGTTTTTAAGGAAGACAGTCATTCGAATTTTCAGTCAAAGATGGAAAAAGTCATCGTTTCATGGAAGGTACTAGTGGATATCCGGTTTGAACATGAAATCGGATTGAATCGTAGCTGTCTACTTTGGAAAACAATTCGAGATCGTCTGCATATATTGGACTAGATTTTACAATATCGACAATAACACCGATGAATATAATTAAAAATAGGGCGCTCAAATGGATGCCTTGAGGGATGCCAAAAATACACTTAAATGACCCTGACGATGAGTCAATCTGCATGTTGCGCGTTCCGTTTAAGGACTAAGTGTTTCTGTTTGAGTTTACTGAGTATAATATTATGAGGCTTGTTGGTTGGGGCCCAGGTTCACCCCAAAGTGTAGGTCCATCTAAGTATATTATGATCCACAGAGCCGAAGGCTTTGGTAAGTTGGTTATAGAGCTTTAAGCGCACAGCGTCCTTTCTAAATCTATTGTGCTCCTCCGACTTGGAACTTTAATCGATGAAATCCTCGACTGAAAGCACTTCCTCCAGTCCAATTTCCTTGATGAATCGGAGTATCTTGAGTGGATCCAGCAATGGAAGATTTTCATCTGATAGGTTGTAGACATTCAGGTGTTTCCTTCTTTTGGTGGCTTCCTCCGTGTTCTCTGTGGGGCTATGAGCGTCCTCTGTTGGTGAAATCAACTTTGATGTGAATTGTCAAACGACGCTCGTTCAAGTGTCGAAAACTAAGGATTTCTTGCCTAGATTTGCTATAAATAACAAATCCGTACCGGAATAATCGCTGCTTCTGCTCTCTGCAGCAATAACCGCAATATGTACACTGCCGGTCATAAGTCTGGAATCACTTTTTAGTTTCCATCAGCCTGTTTCTCTAACTACCATAAGAAGGCACTTGATTGAAGTAGGCTTAAAAGGCTGAATAGCAGTTCGCAAACCTTTGGTCTCAAAATCGACCTAAAATATTACTGTGGGCCAAAGAGCATAAAAATTGGACGATTGAAGACTGACTGTAATTGGTCACCTGCACTGTTAAGCGTCCGAACATTCCACGTGCAGCTCCGAAGCTTGTTTTTTTTTTGACCGGGGAGGCAAGAGTAGGGTCATTCATATTCGAGGCGGTTGTTTGCTTCGTAAGTAATTTTTTTATGTGGTAGTTAAGCTACCCCGACCACACAACCCTCAACCTGGAGGGTCAAATCCGAGCGATAACGCACATCGGGTGAATGAGGGCTGCCATTGGCCCATTAAGGGCTCCTCCGCCTCTATCTTTTTTTTTTGAAAACCCTGCATGAGTCTTTGTTGCAGCTCAAGTAATGCTTCCGTTAGTTTAGCTGTGGCCGTCACCGTTTATTCCATCAAGAGAGTCCCTCCGTTGCATGTCCTCTTTCTGAGGAACTCTTCGAAATAGCTATCCAGCAGGCACCACATGGAGGTGCTGATGCGTTTTTGCCCACTATGGGTGGGCCCACTCTTTTCTTTGTGTTTTTTTTTTTTGGGTTGCGTTATTCGACAGCACCTCATATAATGTACCCTTGTGAGCACTTTAGGTATGGTGATGTGTAACAGCTTACGAATGGGTATTCCATTCTCTCCGGTATAAAGCCAGATGCCATCTAGCAAAGCGATCTGAAGCTGAGGCAGAAGATTTCTTCCAATTGAGGTCTACTAGGAGTCTACTACTTAACTGGTCAGCTTATATATTTATTTTTATAAAATATGCAGTTAGGCTCCGCACAGGAGTGGAGAGCGAAGAGCTATCTGTTCAGCAGGACTTTGCAAGAGGAGGTTAGATTAGGCTAAGCAGATGGGTGCCTTGTGGCAGATCAATCATTGCTAACTTAGACCAACAATTCGAGTCCATTGTTCCCAATCATTTAGCCCTGGAAACCCTGTAAAGTCCGCTGTTGGAACCACCCAGATAGTGAAATGAATCTCCGTTAGCTCTACATTACCTAAGTCTTCCAATTCTGAGAAAGAGTAACTTTCGAGAGTCGTCATTCCTATATCTCTCGCGAATAATTTCAGCAGCCTGTATCGTCGTTTATTCCAAAGGAGCGGTTTATTCCTAGGGCTTCACTTTCCTTCCTTTCAAATGCTAGCATCTGGTTCATGTGATTCATGGTAGTCCCCCATCGAGACAAAATGGAGGCATGGTCGTAAAGGCTCGATGACCACAATCGGCCATCTCTCAGTCTTACAGCGGTTTTGGCCGCCAGACTGCTACAGTACATATCAAGCGGAATAAAACTAACCATTGCCGCTGTTGGTGTTGTTCTTATTGATCCAATGACTCCGATAGGCGCTGCCCTCTGGATTTTGGTAAGATTTGAGTCAAGAATCATACTAGTGAACCACATGTGCGAATAGGTTTTACGACCGCTGAGTAAATCCAGTGCACCACAGCTGGTTTGAAGCCCCTCGTGTTGCTGAATGTCTTTTTGAAAGAATGGAAAGCTACGCTAGCTTTTTTGATGCCTTCGGCAGTGGTATCCTTCCAGTTCAGTTCGGAATCTAAAATTACGCCCAGGTACTGAGCTGAACTTGAGATACTTAGTTCAAACCGCCGATGTTTGGGGTCTGAAAGTAGGAATTGATCTCTTTTTAGTGCGGTTCCTCTGCAGACCCTTCTGCAATCTAATTGCAGAGTCCCATGTTGAAACGAGCTCTCTGTAAGCTGTCCAGGATCGCGTCAGTACAAGAGGAGGAGACAAGAGGCTACCGATTGTGTAGTGTTTGCTAACCTTTTCTAAGACGTCTTCCTTTCCATTTTCTGGATGCCACATTCCAATCCCAAGAGCTTCCGATGCAGCATTCATTTGAAAAGTGTCCCAATTTGGCTAGGTTTCAAGAGGTAATCACAAAAATTCCAGAATTCCATCCATCATGTGCTACGATTATATGCTGCACTAAAAGTCCCTCTTAAACTAAATACGGAGTCCAAACATCCCAACAACAATTCCGTCAAACAAAAATCTTTCTATTTACTGACTTGGCTCACGATAACCACCTTCTACCACGCTCACCACATTCCGAACACAACCCAATTTGTTCTTATCGCACGCCTCCAACAACAACAAAATATGACCATCTCCACCCGCCGAATATATAGTTCAGTGGAACACCCTCACTAGACAACCTGGCTACATTACCCAGAGCCTGATATAACGAATCCACTAGAAAATTGCATGTCCACGTCCATTATTTCAGACACAGTGACTGAATTTATTGTTCCTTCGTGACGCCTGCTACTGCTACATGGCTACCACATTCCTAGTGCAGCCTCTAGCGGTCATAGAGGTGCGTTCCACAGCAGCAACCACACATGTTCATCATCAATGGTGCACCGAAAAACCAGAAGTGGACATAACCACTAAGGAACCGGAAAAAAAAAAACGGCAGCAAGGTTCTCCTCCCTCCAACAAAAGGTTGCACATTGTTCCTGCGTCGTCGTTGTCATCGTGTCGGTCGCCACGGCACAAGACGAATAACACACCAACCGACAGCGATCTTTGCCAAAAGTAGGTTGGCTGTCCCAAGACTCTGTTCCTCTGACGTTTTTTCATTATTTTGTGGAATTCAGATTTTTTTCCTCCATTGTTGTTGCTGTTCGGTTAATTTGTTGGTCCGCTTGCGTTTAGCACGCAGCAAATTATGTGGGTTCTGAACCCCAAAAGATCTCGTTAAGCGTTAGCGTTGCATTGTCCAAGCCGCGAGTGAAATCTCCTGCCCAAGAGGTGTGTGTGTGACTCTTATCTGCGGCCAGCCTGGGATAAGTGTGTTGCATGGTGTATGACCCGAAAATGGATTTTTTTTAGCATTCGTCCCGTTTTAATGAAATGCGGGACAAGTGACTTTAATCGGTTCCTTATGACCGTTATAAAGTAAAGATCTTCCAGTGATTGGTAGTTTTTATAAGTTTTTTGATGGGATTTTGTTTTTTTTGGCAATCTGTGGCGTAAAGATGATGAGAGTCTGAAGGCAGGCATCAGTGGGGTCTTGCTGTGCGTTGCGATCTTGTGGTTTTCGATTCCGATTATGTGGGTTAATCCCGTTTTCGTTTTTACTTTTTGGTAAAGCGTCAAATGATGATGGTGGTTAATATTATAATATTTTTGCGAAGATGGTAGTGATTTTATGTGGCGGTGGAGATTAAGGCCAATTTTTGGTGGTTAACGGGAGAGAAATTATCTTTGATTGACTGGGAGAGAGTTGAGTTACGGTAAGGTGCGAGAGTAAGGGTAAGGAGGTTTGCAGATGGTTGGTGGTTGATGATGGTACGCGTAATTGTAACTTGGAGTAAGGAAGTGATTGGAGGATGAAATTAGCTTTAATTGTGGGAAATGGGGAAATTGAATGTAATGCATGTCGCTGAAGGTTTTCTGCAGGCGCAGCAGGAGGGAAGAGGTCCTATTTCCACACTGATACTCAGCCATCCTGGAATTGTACTGCTGTAAGTAAGCCTTTGGAACTCAATAGGGACTACAGTCACGAATTACACACTGGCTGTGTATATCTGTTATCAGGTGTGGTGGACGTCTTTGGAGAAGATCGTTCACAGCAAAGATCAGGGCCAGGTGCAAAGGTCGGCTAGAAGCTTTAAGAACTTCCCATACAGCTTCTCTAGAAATGAAATTTCACTTGCTATCGTTAGACCTCTGCAGTAAACAGGTGGTAGCGTGTGCAGCCACTTGCCTGAAGGCCATATTTCTGGGGCCTAGTCTAGGTACTAGACACTCCTCTATTTCGATCTTGAATTCCTTCCGGAAGACACCCACGAATGTCACTTTTCCACAAATTCTGTTTGACAAACGCTTTAAAACCCGAGTACCTTCCAGACTAGACTGGCAAAGGGATCTTGGGTTACAAGAGGAATCCATTCCATTTTGAACATATGGGTCCAAGTCAGAATCTCCCTCCGCTTTCCTAATCACTGTAGCATCCTCCAGGTGTGGAGATCATGGCGATAAAGGACGCCTTGTCGCGGATAAAGGAAAACGTGAAACCTAAGCAGGGTATCATCATTTGTACTGACATCGAATTCGCGATTAAATCTCTAGAATCCGTCACTTTGGACTGACGAACTGCCCGTCTCTGCCTGTCTTTTAACGAGATAGTTAAACAATCCAATATCCACCTCATTTGGGTACCGAGACACACGGACATTCCAGGGAATTGCATGGTCGACGAGCTCGCAAGACAGGGTACAACCCTATCGAATTTGCTGGACAACGCGAATCTCGGTATTCCTAGCACTCCTAGTGCTACTCAAGCTCAACACTATTAACTGAATCAATCACAGATGGGCTGATGGCACTACGTGCTTCATCACTAGAAGAAACACTCCAACGGACTTATTAGACGGAAAAGGGTGCTCATTTCAAGCAGAGTAGTTGTCGTTACAGGGTACTGCAGTATCGATAGGTACGCCACCATTTTGCAAGGATGATGAAGAAGAAACCATACTACATCTTCCTTGCGAAGCTCTTTCCCGTCGTAGGAAACTAGATTTAGGAGTCTATTTTCAGCAACCTCGGCGAACTGGCTAATGCAAGCATTGGTAGCCTCCAGCGCTTCACCACTAGCTCCTCCTGGTTCAGTGGGTACCTCTTTGGAGATGTGATCTTTAAGTTTATCCTTACGTAAGATGCTCAGTATCTTGAGGACTTTTGCTTGCTCTGGGTTGGGATGAATGTACTCGTAAGCCGTTTGGATCACAGCCATATAAAAAGGAGGTAAAATATTTCTTGCACTGCTTAGGTCGGGTTGTCGTTTGTACCAATTCCGTGGATGGAACGCCATCTATTTTCGGAGATGTTAGTGCTATTCACGTTTTGTTTTTACTAAAGGTTGCTATTATCTACTGCTGCACTCAGACTCAATTACTTGTCCATTGCACTCACCATGCAGACACCTTACTTTAAAGACGAGAAGGAGCTTCAGTATTGAAGAGCTTAGATGATTCCTTCCCCTAGGGAACCGCCACCTGGTGAAAGCAAACACCGGACAAAAATAGAGGAAATGTTCCGTCATCGTCTTCCTCACAAGCAGCGTAAATGTTTATGTCGTTTAAGCCCAATGTCTTGCGGGCTTTTTCTGCATACTATTTAATGGCGACTAAGACTAAGCTGCTGGACATGATAGCGTACCGGCTGAGCTGTTCAAAGCAGCTGAATTGAATTTGTAAAGAGCATATACCACCTCATTTCCAAGATTTGGTCAGACGAGTGTAAGCCTGATGAGTCCAATCTCAGCATTGTTTGCCAGGTTTACAAGAAATGAGACTTCAGCTGCGCCAATTATACAAGTATCAGCCTCCTCCTGTAGTGCTATCTAGGCGAGGCGAAAGCGACACCTTCGAACACTGGCTGAGTAAGATCGGTCAGCTTCCCCATTATTCCTGAAGAGCACAGAACAATTTTAGTTTTAATATGATAACTGAGATCCCATTATGGGCTTTTCTAGAATACATCTCCAGTGTAAGGCCAACCAAATAGTATCCCGCATAAAACTGTCAAAGGCCTTTTCCTAGCATATAAACAGTATAAGCAGGATTAAGTGATTACATTCCATGATTTGACAGCTGATCGTTTTCACAATATGGTCGCTGCCAAACGTCAAAGCTCTACACAAGCTGCCAAAAGAACTTTTCAATGCCCAACTGCTCTATAAGCCTCATAGCCTAACCGCACATAATGTAGTATTCCCGTTAATTATACAGCACCGTCAACGAATTGGGTCACAACAAAAAGCCAAGGCAGTAAAATGCATCTTCCACGTCACCCCATAGCTGCGAGTAGGTGAACCATGATTCTGCATAATATTCCCCGTGCTGCATCCTTCAAAAACAAAACGCTCCTCTGTTTCATCCACCCAACTGCACGTACATACTTTATTACCGGCTCATTTACACATTAAATGTAAAAATTAATGTAAAACCCCACAACCTGCAAATTAGTACCACCTACTTAAGGAACATGCAAAGTGCTGCCCTGCAAGGTTTAAAAATTCATTACTGCTCGCAGCCGCACACAATTATCCACCGGTAGTGGGCAGACCCAAAGAGTTCATTTCACAAAACTCCTCATCTCAACTTCGAAGCAAAAAAAAAAAAAAAACAACCACTTACCGTTATTACGATGAAAATTTATGCATTTCATTGACTACTTCAGGGGATACTCTCGACTCGCATCCATGTGGGCTGAGTGCATCGTTGCAAACGCGTAAAACTTTATGCGCATCGGGGTCGCAAGTTCAGTTGGTCGGAATAATTTCATAGCAAGTGGTCAGAGGAAGCAGAAAAAAACCAACAAAAGACGTGTGCCCGCTTCGTATCCAATCTGCCGAGGTGGTACTAATCCAAATATTTTAATGGCAAAAGCGTAAATTTATTCAGCAGTCTTGATAATTCAATTAAAGATGCCAAAATAAAACGGGATAGTTTGGCCATTTTGGATTTTAATTTTCATTCTAAAGCCCAGACCAGCCAGTCTGTCTGTACGAGTAGATGGCTCATCCCACGATACCGTCATGATGGCTGTGGTCACTGACCAAGATGTTCGATGGTGTGGAAAGTCTGCACGCAATTTGTGGATTAATTAAGCTCGGATTTGGTTTAATTAAACACATTTTTGAGATAAAAATGCATTCGGATGGCCGAAAAATTAGGTATTCTCTTTGAAGAGCGTTTTGTAAGACGATCGGTATGCATCTAACCAGTGAAGCTGAAATTGCACAGTTTTCGGTTGGCTTGAAGCTCGGTTGCGTTTTGGAAATGTTATTCAGATTTTGCGTGGTTGCACTTGAGATGTGTGGTCACTAAGAACTGAAATGAGACGTTACTTTTGCGCGTCGGATGGCTGGCTGAGGGGTATTGAACTTTTGGCGGAGGTTTTTCAAAGGGCAAGACGCGAACGATATTTTGTCGGGCACGTGCGAATTGGTCGAAATGAGTTAAGTTGTCCCTGAGATAGGCACGGTAAAAGGACTATTTTGGAAGGATTTTTAAACTCCATCAATTTCACTTCACTTCGCATGAAGTGATTCTTGAGTTAAGCTTGAGATAAGGACCGGTTTCCATCCGCATTAGTAGGGCATAGGGATTTTTTGAAAAAGGAACCCTATGCCATGATGGTGTCAGGAATAAGAAACTCAACAGTAGCATCTATTCATATCAAGAGAGGGGTCAAACCTGCAACATGAGATGGTTACCAGGTCAAAAATAACGAGTTGAAGTAAGCCTTCGAAAATAGGGCGAAAAAGGGATTGGAGAGGAAATTATGCTCGAGTTAGACATCAGAAGATTGTCTCGAGGGATTTCGAACATCAAACTTATGAACAACAGAACAGTGGAGATGACGGAAACCTCGGACAGAAGATACACTTTCACACTTTTCGGGAAGTTGCAAGCTAGATCAACTTTTTGATCCGGGGAAGCAAGGAGCTGGAAGGCTACAATAGATAGAACAGATACTGAAAGACAAGTGACGTTTAAAGCAGTGAAATGCGCGATTGGTACTTTCTACATCTCCAAAACCGCAGGAAGATATATGCATTTCCAGGTCTCATGCAGCGGGGCACGGACATCATTAACACCCAGACTTACTGGAATGTAAGTTACCTGTTTGGTAAGACGATAAGCTTATACAGATTTAATGGAGAGAAACAAATGTTGAATTTCTACCAAAGCCAGGTAAAGGTTTACACGGAATCGGAGTCCCTCAGATCTGCAGGTTAACATCATTTCTATTCCAAACAATGGAAAGGAGTATGGTGGACTATATGGAATATACAACGCTGAAAATGTATTCCAAAAATGGAAGGGACCTACAGTTTAGAGCCCTATCCGAAAGGCAAATTGAGAAACTTTCTCTTGACAGTTATTACTCTCGGACGTTTGTCAGACATTCGCGAGAGGTGGAACCGTGAAAAAATGTTTAGGTGTTTTCTGGGATTCGAACCTCCCGCTCAGTAATCCAACGCACCAACCACGAAGCCACGGCGCCCACCTCCTCCTACAGCAAATACAAATTCTTAGATAGGTTCCACAAGGTGGTCGATAGCACGCCACTAAGCTTTTAATAGTCTGCACAGATTTTGTGCTACTACCAAGAGTGGCACTATTGTGGGATCGACTCTCCTGGACCTTAGAGCAGATGCTATCCTGTCATACTCATCATTTTGCAAATTTTTTGTTTTATTTTTTAGCCTTTGTAGCCCGGTTTTTCACCATGCTATGTGGTTTCCACACGCTATAAACCAAGCTACTCATACATGTGTACATATTTTCAGCTCTAAGACTTAAAGTCTATGAAGTCAATGGTCGTGTATGGATAAATGACAGTAAAGTCTTCTGATCTGGATGAACTGCTGAATATTCGCGTTCTGCAGCGGTATGGGAATGTAAAGCCTGCAAAGCAAAGCCTGTGTTGATGTTAACTTGTTCCACAGTATTCGAGGAAGTATTTATTTATCGGGCTAGGAGACACTCCACTGAAGCACTCAAACGCAACTGGTTCATTGTACTACAAGAAAAAAGACCAGCCTTCGGTGAAAACTCAGAAAGCAGTTCAGTGATGCAGAGCTTGGAAGATCTGCCACCTGGTGCGAGAAAAGACAATAACAAAAGGAAGTGATCCGAAGTACCGTCGCCCCCTCCACAAGTATAGCAAACAGTGGTGTCTATTGAGCCCATCACACTAAGATGCTTAGCAAAGGAAAATGTCCCGTGAGTACACCCATAAGTTGTCTACAGTCTTTTCTGCTGAGAGACAGCAAGAATGCTGCTAATTTCTTACAGATGCATGTTCCGGGGCTATCATGCCGTGCCACACACTATTGTGTTCGTAAGAAACTCAATCGTTCATGGAGGCCCTGGCAGAGGACACGGGAGGACCCAACGCAACATCCTCTTAGCTTCTGAGCCTCATTTCGCGCAATCTAGGACCCAGATAAAACCCCTCCATCTATTCTTCACAATATAGTCCCTAGCCATTAGGATAGCATAGACCTCCGCTTCAAAAACCGTAGCACGTTACCTAGCGTGTAGTGAAGTCTAACATTGTCGGTCTCTACGAAGACACCCGCGCCAGACCTTTCACCAGTTTTGAAATCATCCGTGAAAATTCGACTAAATCCCAGTCAAGGCTCAGACTCTGATCTAAGCTAGTCCCGAAACAGGGAAAGTCGGCTCTAAATTTACACAGCAAAAAAAGTTCCAGTGTCATTGCAGCAGATGGTGGCATATCCATGGATCGAAACTCCACTGCGGATGGTATCAAAAGCCACATCGTATGAGACCGTAGATTGCTTTGATAGTAGAACCCATGATACTGTTTGTATCAAGCTGAGCGTCTAGAGCAGAGACAGGCGCAAAGCTCCCATGCAGCTGAGACAGACCGTTCTTTGAAATTTAGTGCAGATTGCAGTCACATACTTACACGACACCCTTTCCACCAAACAACCGACGCATAAGCTAGAAAAGCTCTTATAACAGCCGTATAGATTCTGGGGGCCTTTTTCGGTGATAAGCCCCATGTTTTGCCAAAACACTGCCAGGAAATTGAGAACGCCTTAGACGCCTTCGATTTGACATGCTTTGCCCAAGGGAATTCGGACAAGAAACCAATTCTCAGTTCCTTGCCATCCAAAAAGCAGATTCCTAGTCGAAAATGTATCTTGTTTGGCGTCATACAGAGGGTTGAACCATACATTACAAGGTGTACACGTTTGTGCAAAGTGAAAATCTGTTGCAACATACTTGCATCTCTGGAATCCCAAGAATGTTTTGATCAGGCAGTGGCGTTTCAGGAATTCCCTCAGCTTCTCCAAACGTCAACATCGATTTATATCTCTGCCTGCTAAACCTGTCATACCAATACCAATCCTTCAAAGATAAATCACTCATTCTGCACCGCGTCGAGGAGAAATTGAAAGTTTCCCTGCACCAATCCAACGAATTACGAGTCCGAATCCGAGCATCAACTGCTAAATCATTTCAATTCCATTGATCGGTTTTCTTCTTGGGCATTTCAATTGTATCTCAAAGCCAAGCGCACACTTAATTGCCCATAAAAATTGCCCGCCAAACAAACAGATATAAAAACCGCGTGCGCGTACACTTTTAATTTCATTTCTTTGGCTATTTGCATCTCAGAGACTAAGTATCTGAGTATCGCTTTGGTGCAATTATTCCGTTGACCTTAATTGGAGCGCGATACATTCGTACTCGTATATCGTAGAAGTTGGTGTTGCATGAAAATTGTAATTTTCGTTGTTTAACTTGAGCGGGAAAATTTATATCTTCTTTCGCGGGCAGGTGTGAAATTTAACAGATTTTCCTTTCAATTGTACGCTGGAGTATGTTTTGCCGGCACATACACGACTGATCATCATAATTCTGGAGAACGCAATTATTTTTATTGCGTGGAAAGTTTCAGTTTAAGTTTAGGAGTTTCATGAAAGAGAAAACCCACAAATATGCGCGGTAAATACTTTTACTTTCACGAAGATGATACGTTTTATTCGCCTCTTTGGGTGGTAAAAAAATCACTGGCGTGATATATGGTCTTGGCATGCTCGCTGTTGGTGGTATAGCGTGGCCAACTTCATGCAAATGACGAGCTATGAGGCGACTAAGTCTCAGTAGATTACCTTGTCTAAAGAATGCGCAGAAGCACTAAGTTCCACAGACGGGTGTAGCCTGAATCGGCATCAGGGCTAGATGGAACCGCTTGCGAAGGCAGTTATTTAGAGAACAATTCATTCCTCTCCATCGTCAGTGTAAGTTAAGTCCTAACGAGGAGTCCCCAGACTGAGGTAATGCCTATAAAATTGTGCAGCCTGAACCTTCTTCCAGACGTCGTAGAAGATGGCCCTTAAAACGGCGATAAGATCATCGTCCTTGCCGAGGTAGGCACTGTTGGAAAATACAGCCTACACGACAACACATCCGTGCACGGACTTTCGCTGATCGACTTTGCGGCGGTATCACCGTAGCAAGCATAGTTTTGCTGTATCTCAAGTGGACGTGGTGGTCTCCAAATCAACGTAAGTCAACCAAATTGACCACTTTGCGATCAATGCTAGGCACTCCTTTGGAGGTTTCAAGAAGACAACATAGACTCCATTTCACAGCCCTCAGCTTGGTTCTCAGGAAAAGTGTGATGTAATCTACCAATATCTGCTCCACGCAGGTAGACTTGACTTTACTAGGCTTTGGTACAAGCCCGCATTGGTTAAGCAGGCTGGGGAGATGCGATTTGTCAAAAAGTCAGCATGAGTGTCAACTTTCTTGGTGCAGTGACGTTGGCCACTGGTGTTATAGTGCCACACCCGTTGCTGCCTACACTTGCTAAGCTCCAGAGTGACTTCTGTTGCCTACTTATCTCTCTTTGACTGGCTCGATTCCTTTTCCGCCTTTTGCCTTGTCGGTCTAAGAGTCTCAAGAGTCGATTCTAGCTATTCTTGATCTTCTGTCGAAATCAGACAATTTTGCAAGACATGCGACTATAGAAGCAAGCTTAGGCTTGCCAGTAGTGTTCGACTCTGAGCACTCGTTGGCAGTGTAATGCTGCTGCTGGAATGACGATATCAGCAGGTCCCGGCATCTAATTTTAAACCCCGGCTTCGAGGCAAGGTTGGTCCAATGAATAGCTAGGAAACGGTCTAGCTTCAAGTCTTCTTTCTTTTTTGTAAGGTTTGAAATATTTGTCCTCTGCATCGTACGATTAACACCTTGACGTGTTTACTGACGGGTCAAAAATGATCATTGGAGTAGGTGCATAGTAGCGTCTTCTAGGCGGAGGTCCTAACAGTGGCAATAGCTACCGGTGTGACGCAGTGAGGGTAATATCACAAGGAGGTATCACCTTTCGATATCTGCGAAATAAAGTCGAAGCTTGTGAAGTGTCTCCGTGAAGAGCTCAAGGTTCTTGGAACGCAGCATAAAGTAAGGCTCTGTGGTGTCCCTGGATATGAAGGAATACCAGCCAATGATAAGGCCGACGAACTGGTAAGAAAGTACTTGGTACTAAACCTATTTTTCTTACCAGTCTTATTATTTGCTGATATTCCTTCCTAACAGAGCCTTACCTATGCTTGGTACTAAACCTAGAACAACCCCTCTATTGGTTATGGTCTTGTCGCGGCGGGGGGCTTATTAGCCTGCTAGACTTGTGTGAAGTTCAAGTAACTTGAGTTAGGTTAAATGTGCCTTCTCCTGATTGCTTGAAGCTCAACAATAGTCTTCTGTACTCAACCAAAAATAGCCCTACCTTCAGTTAAAGTATTTCAGTCCTCAAATTGGATTACCTCCTTTCCAAGGCAGACTAGGGCTGCATGAGTAAGGGGAAACTTAGTCGAAAGTTGCGCACTCCGGTTACCTGGGCACCTCCGGTTTCAATGTAAGTCCCTTCTAATGCTAATGCGGGGCTCTGCCATCGGTGACCTCCCTTCCCTATAAAAACAAAAGAGAGTGATGCTGTTCCAAGTGCATCCACTCTCATGGAAAAGTGTTGATACCATTTCTATCAATTCATTCCAAGAGGAGGCTCTTCTCCCAGAGGACAACATCCTCATTTCATCTAGTGAGTCATAACCCTATCAGTGCGACCAAATTAAAGAAGTGCACAAGCAGTTCTCTGGTGCCGTGTCGTAAACGTCTTAAGTGGCTGATCGCCCATGGACACTGTAAGGAAGAGTCCAGGAAACTAAAACCGCTCGTGGAACCGAAAAAAGGAATCGTTAAGATAGTCCACCAGACCACAAATACCATTAAGAGGTTTATCTTCCTTCCTCGCCAATCCCACAAGCCTAACTTAACCTTTTTCGTTCTAGCTTTACAGGTCTCACCTAAGTTGAATTTGCCGGTCTAATCCTTTCTCCCTTATCCTAGTAACAAGGGTAAGTGTTTCACTTAAAGTATAGAAATCTAGAACAATTTTATGAATGCATTCTAAGAGGCCAGTATCTGGACTACTTCCTATGAGAACGTCTTGAAATCCGTCCAAAAGCCTGCCTGCCACAGCTGATATTTTACCCATTCATTCTACTTTCGCTATTTAATCTGCATCCTCGATCATCTCCTTCTCAGATTTATCCTTCTAACCCAATTAATAAAGAAATATGTACTTCGTCACGATGGTTAAACGGTTCCAATTCAATTATCCTGAAAGGGTTCCACTCTACCAAAGATACAAATCAATGATCCCATCAAGATTCAGTCAATGATGCATCAATGAATTGGGCCAGCAAATTCCCGCAACGACAACCATCTACATCCTGGCAGCACAGACCGAAACAAATTGAACAGAACCTAGTCAAGCATACAGACACACACTCAAGTGGGATAATCCAATTGAAGGTAATGGATGGATAATAAGAGAAGCGATTGGCGCATCCCGATATCCAAATGCGGTATAAACTGCTGCCAGAGAGGGAATGCCTTCATAGACAGACTTTGCCATTTGCTTGCCGGTGGATGGAATAGAATATATGGGCTGCATCCCGAGGAGTTCAAGAATTTTAATTTTCATAGACCTACATATCCGAGAGATGCCCGTATTTGGCGGTGATTGTCATCGGAACTTCGAGGGTAGATAGAGGTTAGTTAGCGTGTGTATGGCACTCCTCTTCGACAACCGTGCCGCATGCACACCTATTGTGTACATGGCAATGACGACCTCTTCGGATGGTCTCCTAATCGTCGGTCGTTGTATGGTGGCAGTAGACTGTGCTTTGATACTCCATATAGATATACGAAAACCCAATTACGTCGCTCAGACAGACGGGATGCTGTGGATTTTCTCATGACCTTTGGAACTAAAAGGTGGTTAACGCCTTAAATCAACACACGGGACATTGACCGTGCTGCATGTGCGGCATGCAGACGATGCAGTGGATGGTGGCTAATAACATGAGACATCCTCTGTCACATGGAGTCGGCGATTGTTTGATGAATGGCTCGAAGTGTTGGCGATTTTCCGAACACCGCTGGATCGGAGATGGAAGGGAAAGGAGTCTGAACAGGTATTTTCTGAAAATTTTAATTAGCACTAGTGCAAGGAGTGGTCCAGGTTACGCGCTATAGGTTGCGACTTGTCAATCGACACTTGTCTCATCATCAGGTCCTCTGCTTTCAATTTCACGTGTGGATTGGAAGTACCTCCATCCAATCTGTGAAATTTAAGAGGAGTTTTTTCGCGGTTTCAAAAAGCAAATTCCCACTGAATTGACGTCGCCGCACAAGCTATGGTATTCCATTGTGCCTAGGTCATGTGAGAATAGTCTGCCTCTGGGTGTACATACGAACAAATCAGAAGGCACTCACAGGACTATAAACACATTCATCTAGTGATGCATATCCCATATCAGTGGGGAAAATAATTTGAAATTCCTTGCGGCAGATATTCATCCATCTACCGACTTAACCATCTTCGAGTTGTGCTCCTTTGAGATGCACTCTACACAATCATACTTCGCGCGCCCCATTCCCCGGATATGTGGCGGAGTGGAGAGTATATGTCAAAAGGAGCATTTTGCACACAAAACCCACATACGATGGCGGTGGCGGCAAAGAGCTTGTGTGGCACAAACTTCAAATTCAATTCGCATTCTCTACATAATAAAATAATATCTTGCGCCACAGACCGAGAGGCCAACCACATTTCGTATCTTAAAAGCTAGATGCGCGCGTTAAGCTGAATGGACATGGCTTGGGACTAGGATTTAAAGTGCACTGTGGTGGCGGTAGGTTGCAATTGAATTTTTCTATTTACACGGTTTGAGAATAGCATTGAGGATTTTTGACAGTCAGTAAAAAACTTTTTGGTGTTTTCTGGGATTCGAACCTCGAACCTCGCGCTCATTAATCCGACGTAATAACCACTGAGCCACGGTGCCCACGAAGTCACTACCAGAATATAAACCTCTTCGGAAGCCGAAGAAAAGACCAACTGGCCAGTAGGTGCTTTTCAGTCAGCAGTGTTCTCCAAAAACTCATTGAGTCCAATTACCGATTTATAAAGGATGATCTCTAAATCCCCACAGAAGTCTGTATTTAACAAAAATAACACCAGCAATGAACTTTTGATCAAAAATGGTCTTTTTTCAAAAGATTTGTTCATGACATTACATTCATGACAGCGTGGCTATTCTTGACGAAGAGCATTCTGCTCGCCAAATTTTACGTATGTAACTTCTTCGATTAATGGTGGTCCCATGTTACGAAAACCCTGAACAATTTTGGCTTTCAAGGCATCAGTTGTTGCCGTTCTACATCACGTTAACTCCATGGCTGTTATCCATACAAGAACTTTGGGTGTGAAATAAGCGCATCTGTGCTGTGGGAGGTGCTCGGGATATTACTGTGACGAGCGATCCGAAAGACCGAAAATTTCTCTTATTATACCAAACTCTTGGACAATTTTACTGCTAGGATTTGCTTGCTGCAGCAGTAAGCTGAGACTGGAAAACCAGCTTTTTTCCAATGATTCGATTATGCCTCTGCCTCCGAAGGATCTTGACGAACTCATAGAGTATCGTGGCCTTTGGGAAAGGGGATCACTCCTATGTTGCGATGTTAATGCTCGGAAACAACTTGGGGCTAAAATACAAGTAAACCCGCTCCTAGATTTCATGCTATCTTCAGACATTTACAATTTTTGGCTCTGAGCCATCTTTTTTTACGACAGGAAGAAAGGAGGAAATTTGCTTGACGTTATCTAACCGGTACCGGTAAGTCGATTACCACACTAACTGAGGAGTTCTGCCAGAAGTGTCCTTGTCAGATTATCGGTAAATCGCTTTCCAAATCAAATGCGAAGCTATTACCTTGCAGGAGAGGCGGAATCCGCGTTAAACCAACTGGAGACCTTTTAAAGAAGAGCTAGACAAATCTATGAAAACTTTTCCTAAACTTAGAATGGAACTTAAAGTTGAGGATTCTGCTCAAGATCTGACTAGTATCCTCACCAGATGTGTCGAACTGACTTGTCTGGTTATGAAAACCTGCTGCAGATCACCAGTTCCCTGGTGGAACCCGGAACTGCAGAGACTTGAAAAGGAAGCCAGAAAACTTCTAAATCGGCCAAATAAAGACCAATTTATAGGTGAAGACCTATAAACCTTTTCAAATCCAAGCAAAGCGTTAATTCGCCTGACGAGAAGTGCATCTTATAAAGCTTTCAGTGAAAAGATCGAGACACTCGGTGAAACCAGTAGGCCGGTCAAAGAGGGCAAACCACCCGATCTGGAATTACTTAGAAAATCAAACGATACCTGAGACGAAGCCGGAGACTTTTAGTCATCTGCTGGAAACCAGATAACGATTGGGTCACAGCTTGGACTTACACAGGCTGAGCTTGATCTAAGTTGCAAAGCTGGAATACTACATCAGGCGTGGGAGCAGACGAGACTATGAGATATGCTGTGGCATCTTTAGCATCAAATCACCTGGCACCAATCGAGAGCATCCAGAATTGATGCAACAGAGTATAAACCAGTTGCTACCAACTCCTGTCTAACTGGCATACATTCCGACACCTTAGGGAAAGGTGCGAGTGATTTTATACCAAAAATTGTGTGACTCTGTGATTAGGGCAATGCGGATTGTGGTCGCTATGCTATGGCGGGTTGAAGTAGAGGCTGCCCACAAGGTGGTGTTCTGTCTCCACTGCTATGGTGCACGGTGGTTGATACTCATACTCTCAATGCAGCATACTTTCTGCCGGATCATGTTTAAAGCCTTCTGTAAAGATTAGCAGCTCTACATATGATCTATGGATGATGCACTAGGAGTGGGCTTTTGGTCAACTCTCTAAAAACTTTTCGAGAAGGGAATGTTCCTCTATTCTCTGCCACAGCTATAAGTCTGCCGTCAATGATACGTTCTAGGATCTTTCCAATTGTATCAGACATATTGACCGATAAACCGAAAGCCGAAAGCCTGGTGGCTTGTTTCCCTTGGGTAGCAACCCCAGATACTGGAGTTTCCATGGTTCAGGGAAGTTCTCCTACTCAAGGCACGTCTATCTTCCGTCGTGCTTCGTGCAGTGCATGCGGCGTGATTGGTGGGATTTGATCCATGATAGTCTCTCTCGTGGTGATGCATAAAGTAGATAGCTTATCTCCTCAACAAGGACATATGTATGCAGAGACCTATTGCCCCTTAGATTTTTCATCACCATCCCCCAACGATCTAGGTCTGCCTCTTGCCTTGTTGTTTAAAGCACCTTGCCTTGCTTTTGGATCGCCTGTGTCTAAACGTTCCTGAAACTCTGGTCTTTCCTAGATCGTTGGGAGCTGCGTCCGGCCTGGATGCTTACCCGTCTGGTAGCTTATCTCCTGGGGATTGCTGTGTATGCTGTGGTTATTGTATGGGTCAGTTGGTCCGCTGATTCGTGGCTGATTGTAAAAGAGTCGGCATTCAACATTTATTCGAAGACATCTTTGCCGAAGGATGTGACTTCCTGCTTCGGCCTTGTTATGAAAAGTTACTTAAAAGTGTCCTGTAATACGCAACGGTAAGATGGCGGACAAATTTAAAGCGCAACGCGGGATTCGAAGGTCTGCATACTGCCAATCCTGCTTCTTGGCCTGATGAGGAAAGGCAATGAAATACAGTGAATAATGCCGTTTCACTTAAACAAACTGATCTGCCGTCATTTGTTGCATAGAATAGTTAGCTACGAGGCTGAATCTGGCAGAATAAAGGCTATTCAGAGCAAAGGAATAAAGGCAACATTGGGACAGAGTTTAAGTGATTTTTCGGTTTTTCTAGTGGAAGCCCCTTAAAAAACTTAGAAGCCTCCACTGTGCATCTGTCAGTGGACCCATTCGCTGGACATACGAAAACACAAGAATGGATGGATGGATGGATGCAATCGATAGATATCATAGCCAGCTCGTTCGGCGGTTCAAGGCATGTAACTTGCATGCGTAGAATTTACCCGGCTCATCACCTCATTCCCTCTCTCTCTACTTCTCTTTCTTTCGTGTTCGTCCCTAGAAGTTTTGGTCTCCAGTTGATCGATGCTACTCAAGTTAGTTTCCCTGAGAACGCGTTTATGGAAAGTTCAACATTTCATGTCCGTCTGAGCGCATCTCATGTTACCTTTACGGCAAGCAAATCATCAGCACGTCCTAGCATCTAAAGCTGTACATAAACAATTGTCTGACAATTACTGCTATCGGGAATTTTGTTGCCTTAGTCCTTCGTCTTTAGGGCTACGTACTCGTCTTGTCTTAGTTTGGACACTGCGCTCTTTCCAGTGATAGTGGAATTAATGGAAAATTTCCAAACGTCCATCAAAACTTCTCCTTCTACCAACTGTCATCTGTGATGTTGTCGCGAGTGCATTCGTAGAGTGCGGTTCCTAACCAGATGTGTCATGTCCTATTGAAATCCTTAATTTAATTTAATTGCATTCCCTTGTAATATTACGTGTTTTGTTCTTCCTTGTGCGTCATCTCTTTTCCTGTTGTATCAACACCAGCTAATAAATAAATAAAAAAAGAAAAAAAAAATTAATTGCAAAACCAGGCGATAGTGTTAACTTTGATTGATTCGATTTCAATCGAGAGTAGAGTGCGCGCGCCGACACCACACTGCGATCGTACAAGGTGCAATATCAAAGGATTTCCACCGATACTCTGGATTACACAAGACCTTTTCTGGTTCAGGTTTTTGTCTCCCTTTACGAAGTTGATTCATGTTCTGATTCATGGTGTGTGATGGTAAGTTATTGCTTCCCTTTGTTTCACGTGTTTTTGTTTCCATTTTTTTTTTATTAAATTCCTTTTAATTGTACGCTCTGATTGATTGAAAGAGATTGAGGAAGTCGTTGGCCAGAAAAGATCCTCGGCTCGATGTTGTGTCAATTAATGGTCAGTTTCTGGGATGTTAATGGACATAAATGGGTATTGTGGTAACTGGTTCTGTTCGTTTTATGGGATGGCATAAAAAGATTATGCAATTTTTATGTGTTACATCGGGAGTTTGACGTTTAACGAGTTGACGTGATAAAAAGTTTTTTAAATAAATTAAGTGATTTATAAGGCTGTTAGTTTGCTGTGTTTTGAAGAGATCTTTGCTCTTGAAGGAGGGTAAAGTGCAATACACCGTCATTGTAGTAAATATATAATGTCAGATTGACTTTTGACATTTGTGTGACATTTGCTCCTTCAATGTGTAAATAAATGGAACAATCTGTGACTGGGATTTATAAAGAAAATAGGTTTACTGAAAGGGGAGGTTAATATAAGCTTTGACATGTGCTCCATATAGCATAGAATTTAAGGAAGACGCGTAATACATATGACGCATGAACGAGTATACCATTGGCCAGTATTTGACATTTGAGGCTAATGCGGATGTTGAATCCGCTTGGCCTTAATCAGCGCCAACATTTTCCTACCTACTCTTTGGAAGAAAATCGTCACGATATGTACTTTCGGGATGTCCTTATATTGAACTGCATCTTAAGCAACTTTCTCAACAATAGCGTCATCTAGTTTTCGGTGGTTGTCTTGTTTTTCGTTGGAAGCCTCGAGCAAAGGTATGTCAAATAGGTTCAATTACTGTGATGTAAGCTGAATGTAATTTTAAAACTACTCAAATCTTCTCTTTATTTTGTGAACATTTTCTGAATGGCACTATGGGAACCGGTCGCACGTGCCCAGAGTAGCAACTAGGCTAGCGCTATCTAGCGGACTTACCTTCAATATAAGCGTTTGGCACATAGACTACCGATGAAAGCATCTGCCAATAGCAGCTGCTTGTGTATACTGCGCTTGGTATATTAAGAGGCCTCGTTAAGACCTACATATGCGTCAAATATTGGACCATTCTGCACTTTTATTGATTGCTCGTTAGACTGACTACCCTTTGACCTAGTTTCATGTCTTGTATTATGGTAAGGTGCCAGCTGACTTTGAAGTCCAAAATGGAGTACATGCGTCAGGGGTGAATACTTTCACCTCTGTTGTGCTTAGCGGTCATAAGCGGTAATCTACTCCGTGACAGGTGTGCTTCCAATGAAAATTTCCGCTTGTTTCGCTATTTAGTTACTAACTTAAGGCGGACCTACAGTCCAGGGCACTCAGCACTCAACCAACAAGCAATGTTGGCCCCTTCGAACGTTCTCACATATAATTCTGGAGGAGTGCTTTGCGTTGATAGCAAAGCGGGCAATCTGGTTGACGATTGATTGACCAGAATATTTTCTTGTGAATTTCCTTAGCCTGTATCACATATCGGAGGTGGTGTAATTTAGACTGTACTACCAAATGTGTCTCCTTCCACTTGCGTGCTCCACCTGAGTCGCGGTCTTCCCCTATTTCGTCGTCCTTCGGGAGTGTGTTCAAAATTTTTAGGGCTGGAGCATTGGTGTCCATACATGGCCCAGCCACCTCAGTCGTTGGACCTTCACTCTTCTGGCTAAGTCGATGTCGCTGTACAGCCAGTACAGTTCATTCACCGTCTATGCAGATGGGACCAAAAATCAGTCGAAGAATTTTCCTCTAGAATCAACCAAGAGCAACCTCATCCATTTTTGACAAAGTCCATGTCTTTGCGTTAATAGAGTAGGACTGGGATGTTAAGGTCTCATAGAGGATCGGTTTAGTTGTTCGAGAGATGGCTTTGCTACTCAATTGCCTTCTTAGCCCAAAAGGAACAGAGATTGACGAGATTTATTTTTCGTTTGATCTCACGCTGGTGTCGTTGTCTGAATTAAAAGCGGAGCCCAGATAGACAAAGTCCCGCTAACGATATTGACAGTTTCGGAGTGGTACACATAGAGTCCCACAAGCCTGTGCTGATGACACAGTACAGATTGCCGGCGGAATGTGTGAAGATACCTTCCGCGACATCATACAAAGGGGCATCATAGAAACTCAAGAATAGTTTCGAAACTCAAGAAGTCCTTTGTAGAGTCTGCAAAGAGTCCAGTGAGACTCTGTAGGATACTGACCCGCAAAATATTGAAAAACTTGTGCAAGTACAAATTATCAGAATCCTCGGAGAAATCGGATTAGAGAGGGTCCTCTAGGGTGGACTGTCGTTGGACAATTCCAAAGGAATCATATTGCGGGGGGAACTCTCATTGAGGGAACAAACCTCTCCTAGGTATTACCAGGAGCGCAATAGACCATTAGGTGCAGTGCAAGTATAAGAATATAGTGGGACTTTCAGTCGCCTTTTACCACACGTGTGGCGACCTAAAGTTTAACTGGTTCATCGCAGTCCGCGTTTCATTACAGATCAACCATGACAGGCTTCGACAATTATGTTTCCAGAAGAGCTCTTAATCTCCACCTATTCCCAGAAAGAATCAAGACATCTTCAGCAGGTATTTCCAGGCACTCTCCCATCATTATTTGTGGTACGTCTCCGCCATAGGCAAACAGAACTAAAGCCCCTGTACTATTCAGCTGACCCAGTTTCGATAAATATTATCTCATCGTTATATCATAACCACGATTTGCAGTTTTTCAATTTTGCAGTTTCCCATCCACTCACAAAGTAAAGACTAAGCCCGTTCTTAGTCCCGAGAACGTGTTATAGAATTTTAATGCTTCAACTCACAAGATCATTAGCCATCGGCTTCGGCTTCACTAGAGTAACTAAAAACTAAGCTTAGAGCCAGTAAATTCACATGAAATACGAGGTAATGAAAAACCACTAAAATACCGTAACGATTACGGAACAGTGATAAACTGAATTACTTCACCGACACCATCCATGACGCTGTAATAAAACTTTGCCCATAAAAAAAAGAAAAAAAAAAGAAATCCCACATCATTGCAGACCCGACCCTTTCGGTCTTGCAACACTACCACTCACGGGTATCAATCACTTCCTATTCCATTAACAAATTCCTAATTGCAATTCCAGTGTTTAATGGTCTTTCGAGGCTTGATCCTACAGAGTTCAGCTGATTTTCTAACAAAAATTCAAATAACATGCACAAAATCCATTAACAACCACTATATCCATAGCTGCATAGATACTCGTAGATACAGAGATACACAGAGGGATTCCAGATTCCAGAGATTCCCCTCCCGTGGCCACACCAAATCAAATAGACAGACAGACATACACAGAGAAGCCCGGCATGATCATCACATTCAGTCACGTGGTCATTAAATGAACTTGTAATGACTTAGTGTTGCCATTGGATAGGTGAATATCCATGTGGGACTCCTCATAGTTTTGAGGCAATAACAAGTCATTAACTAATTAATAATCAAGAGGATTCACGGCGCGGTGCTGGAAATTGTCTTCCTTATTCATTGCCACCGCAGATGTTGATTGCGGTGACTATTTGAAAATTGGTTTGTGGAAGATTGGGAATTGGCTCCTTCGAGATTTAATTAAGACACAACGGCCCATATGGGTACAGAGTCTCTGAAAAAGGATATTTGCCTCCTGGGTCAAGTAGGTGGTTGATGACCTAAGACTTGTTTTCGACAGGAGTGTTACGATCTTAACGACAAAGCTATAAAGATCGATTTCCGGTTCTCGAGTGCGGTTAGATTGATTTTTTAAGATCCAGCGTAAGTGCAATGGCAGCCGTTTAAAGATCGTAATGGATACTTACTCTGACACTGGGGATATGAGGGGTTCTGTTGATTCAGAGGAACTTATTAACAGCCAGGCTCAGAACCAGATGGAGAGTGTTATACGCAATTCACACAGGTGACGTTCGGTATGATGTCGTTAATGATCGCACGAGTAGATGATGGCTGATAGCACGAGGAAGTGATTGTTTATAAGTGCGAAAGGACCATAATTAAGTATAATGAGTTGACAGCTGAAAGAATGGCAGTGACAGGTTGAATAGTTGCATAGTTTGCATGCGCGTGTTATAGTTGGAGAATGCAACTTGTGCGGTTGTAGCAATGAAAAGGTACTTATCTTGGATTGTGTTTCTTTTTTTTGTGAGCGGTGCTTAGCTGTTCCTATAAGCCGGCTGGATATTGTAGAAATAGGATAGACTCTGATTGATGTCAACATACCCAACAATTGTGCTTATTTTACCTCCACGTCGGAGCCATCGGATACTGGTTGTTCTTATACACGACATGGGACGAATCCTCCAGATGAAATCAACGGCGAAAGAATAAGCTACCGCAGCGGATATAACACCTTATCTGGGCTTATTCGACTTATTTGGAGCTTAAGCCGGTTAGAATTTCCAAGAATTAGTCGAGTTCTTGGAAAAGAGATGGCGACAGAGCAGCCCTAAGGGGGCCAACGGCAGCGCTGACACCCCCGAAGTGGCTTACCTACATCGGTTTAACTGACCCCTTGTCCTCGAGAGCTTCTACAATGGAACTGGTTGGGGCTTCTGCCACTAGGGCTAACTGCCCGACCACGGAAAAATAATAATTAGTCACGAAGCAACAACAAGTCTCGGATACGGACGGATATACTGATGACAAACGATGCAAACGGAACAAGGACAACGAACTTCGGAACTGTACGTGGAATGTAAGGTCTCTCAATAGATCACGTGCAGCCGAACAATTAACAGAGGCTCTAAGTTGCTGCAAAGCAGATATCACCGCCATCTTCAAAGTGCAATGGGATGGGCCGGGCAAAAAAAGGATGAAAAACTGCGATATGTACTACGGCGATTGCTACCACTAATTAAAGCAGCGCCTATTTGGATGTGGATTCGTCGTTTGAGGCAGCTTTAAGCAGGAAGTCTTAAGTTTCAAATTTCTTAATTTCCCAGAACTAGCCTAACATGCGTCTATGCCCCCACAAAGGAGAAAGACGACGACACCAAAGATAGGTTCTACCAGCTCTTGGACGCAACATACGAGCAATGTTCTAGGTATGACATTAAAATTGTCCCGGGGGATTCAAGGCAAAGCTAAGATTAGAGGGCATCTTTGGTAATATAGTCGGCAAGTACAGCTTACACGACATCACCTCCGACAGCACGATACGATACCACAGATTCAGGCTGCTCGACCTTGCTGCGGGGCGAAGTGTTGTGTTGGCGAAATGTATCGTGGTATTGGCAAGGGAACCTGGAAATCCCCTAGGCAATAACCATGAACACATTGCGATCGACGCAAGGCACTCCTCCAGTATTATGGATGTCCAACATTGACTCGTTCCACTACCTTGTTGTAGCCAAGGTACGGTTGGGGATATCCCGAGCACCGTCAAGACAAGGAAATACTGTGAGGAAGCGCGGCTACAATCGTAAGGGCCTTTCCGATTGAGTCTCCCTGAATCTCTTGAGAGGTATTATGCCACCAGCGTCAAGTATCGAAGACCAGAGATGCTGGCTCTGATGTGCCGAGTAAAACGGCCACAGCAACGAAATCCCTGGTTTGACGACGAATGCCGGCAATCACATGTAGCTAAATCGAAGACTTACAAAGCGGCGTTGCAGAGAAGGACTAGAACTGCCCGTGAGCTCTACGAGCAGAAGAGAAGATACAAACACCGGCTTCTCAGGAGGAAAAAGAAGGGGCGTGGAAGCGCGTGGTCGAGGAAACATGTAGAGAGATGCTACTGCAGGAATTAGATTCGAAAGTCTTACCAAAGCTAAAAAGATCCTGTCAAAGCTACAAAGCCCGAACCGAAGTCTGCGAGGGCGAACAAGGGAAAATCGTAGTAGAAATGCAGTCGATGCTGAGGATATGGAAGAACCATTTATGCAGACTGTTTAACGGCGCCGACGAAACGAATTCCGCTGCCAGGGAGAGTGAACCTGTGAAGCCCGCTTAAGTAAGTATATATGTATATGGCATGGAGATGCGATCGATGAAGTAGTCTTTCTGTGAGATGGCTATCCTACTTGGGCACACAGTTACAACTTTCGAACAGAGTAAAGTTTTTGGGAGTCATCTTAGACCCTTTAAAGAATTGTCTAACTTCTTCAAAGACCACCTTGAGACCAACACCTAATTGACACCTGCATCCTTTGGCTGTGCCGTAGAATGTTCAGTAGGACTTGGGGCTTAAGCCCTAAAATCCTCCATTGGATATTTACTGGCATAGTCAGAACATATCGTGTGTATGGTGGTTAAGGGCGCGATTCCTTAAACGCAGACTCATCTTGCCTGTGTCTGCATTACTGGCACGATGACAGGAACTCTGACCGCCGCAATAGACGCTCTTCTGAACCTTCCTCCATTGCATCTCTTAATTGAGTACGTGCCCAGGAAAGTAATATTCTGCATTGGAACGCTGCTTGAACCCGTGGTAATCTTTGGTGAAGGGCGCGGATGGGGTGATGCTGAAGAGCTTCTCAGCCTTATTCCATGCGTTCGGGTTGGGGAGTTGGATATCATGCGAATGGAACTAATCTCGGAGCGCAGATTCCGATGTTCTTTTCCGGATCGTTGGAAAGGAGAAGCGCAGATGGGCTGGGTCTGAAACAGCTAAGTAGTACGGTCTTCCATACTCTAATGGATGGACTCTCGGGAGCAGGCATCTAGGTACATATACCACTGTCTTTCAGGCCGAAATCTATGCTATCGCAAGCGCAGAGGACTAGAGCTGCTTACATCTCATCCGACAGCTAAGCCACGATTAAGGCTTCTTCTGCTTACATGATTGCCACCAAGATCGTGAAGGGAGCAATGAAAGAGAAGATGCTCTTGCCAATGAGCCCCTTCGTGGGTCCTCAGCTATCAACACCCTGCAGTTTGAAATTCTTTTAGCAAGCAATAGGTGAGTTGCTACTGAAATAGCATCTCAACTACTGGCGACGCCCTGGTATATGCCGGCGTACGAAGATGTGGATCGAGGCACATAGTACGGAGTAGAGCCAGGTTTCTGCTTAATCCACCTAAAAGTGACTTGAGAACCATTGTAGGGCTCGTCAAGAGGCTTACCTCCGCTTACGAAGACCTGAAATCTAAAGGACTTAGGTGCTCGGGCCTTTGTGAGATGTGCCTGGAAGGGGATAAAACCGCCACACACATCCTGTGTGACTATTCGCTTTTGCACAAATCAGGCACTTTGCTGTGTCCAATTTCACCCTGTTGCGTTTTGCAAAGCTCACTAGCAGGTTTGGAGTGAGAACAATACGAGTACAAGCCACATAAGGGGTATTGCTACTGTCTCACATGGCGGGGCCTGCAGCATAAGTACAATGGTTCCCCGGGAACTACTTGCTGCTGTTCAATAGTGGATAAGTGTCTAAACTATATGTTCGTACATATGTATGTATTCACACATTCAAGTGTCCACATTCGCCCAGGGATATATAGAAACGACTCATCTTTAAAAATTTCTCCAAGAGGCCATGTGAAACCCACGGTTTCCCATCTTAATTCGAAGAAATCAAAAAAAAAAAAAAAAAATTAAAAGCAATAAAGAGCTCAATTTGCAGCAGGTTGCACCTCTTGGACTCTGTGCCATCTCACGAGTTACTGCCCAGAGACAGCTTGACCGACATTTACATCTCGAGATATCACCTCTAACACTGTCTCAGATAATCAGCCTTACTAAAAACCAGGAAATTATCATCTCATAAACAATTAAGAGAACATTTCCAACCTCTGTCTCTCCAGCTGTCAACCTCTATCTTGGGATTTGGCTTCACAACGCCATACAACAGCTCTTGTGCTTCCAGCGATATCTTCATGACACTTAAAAACCTACAAACCGGGAGGAGCAAGGAGCAGCAGCAGCAAGAAAAAGAAACGAACAGAAATTGAAACGAAACGAAAACCTGCCATCAAGAGAAGAAAAAGGAGAAGAAGAAGAATATTTAAAAAGCAAATTCCATTCCACATGCAACTGCTCAGGCTGGGCTAATAAGGCTTGGAAACCATCTCGATTTCAATCTCTGTACCTCTCTCTGCTCTCGAGATAGGGATAAAAATCCGACGACAAAAGAATGCCACCGAACAGCTTCGCAGATAATCATCGCTTGCCCAAGAAGACACATCTTCTGTGCTGCTCCGGAGAGGAGTCTTCTTATCATGGTCGTCCAGGCGAACGCACTTTACCTGAATGGGTTGTGTCGCGCGCACACCTGGACCTAGAAGTAGAATGCGAGTATCTGTAACTGAATGTATGTCCGGTGGTTTTTTTTTTTTTTGTGTGTTTCGTTGAAAAACTTGCCCCGTGCAACATGTTGGCACAGGGTGTGTGGTGCTAGTGCGTCCTGTGTGACTATTTGTCACTGGGCGTCACATTGTCAACCCGGAAATTCCAATTCCATAACCAAACCTTAATTTATACCAAAAATGAAATCAACGAAAAAACGATGCATCTGCAGATACAGACACAGATACAGATACAGATACAGATACAGATGGAGAGATGGTACTGGCAGATCGTTGCAGCGGCATTTCCATCTAAAAATAAATCACCGTTATGCAATCGAACGGACAACGACGACGAATAGGTTTTCCAAGTCAGGTTCGCTTGGCTCATATGTTTGCGTTTAACCAGTTGCGGTGGTGGTGGTGGCGGCGGCGGCGGCGGCGGCGGCGGCGGCGAAAATAGTCAAAAAACCTGGCTCTTGGCTGCCTTGTCAGACTCGGATAGCTACCACACTAGCAACCTGCTGTCATGGATTAAGCTACGCTCGGCTGAATCGTGACATTAATGAATCGTTTCACCTGCTTTCGGAATTAGATAAAGGAAAACAAAAACAGAAGAACAAGGAACAACAACTAAAAAAAAGGCACCCAGTAGCCTAGCCAGGCCAGGCACACAGTGGAGGTCGTTGTTGCGGCTGTTTTTATGCAACTTCAGCTCTTATATCACCGACCGACCGACCGGGTCGGCGCTCGGTTGCCCACGAGTGCGAAACTTCAATGTCAATTGCAGTGGAGTGGAGTGGGACGAGGCTCGTGGATGGTCTATCCCCGTGGGAGCTGGAGGAAAACCTGTCATTTGATAGATGGACGGCTGAGTAGTGGTAGTTGTTGAAAATTTTACGTCTCGTCATTTGTTATGCAATTTTGATTGCCCCACGGTGTGGAGCGACAGCTAAAATGGAAATTGATTTTCGCTGTATGACCAATTGATGGATGGATGGATGGTTACTTTGTAGCGAGTTGCGGGCTAGACACTGTGCATTTATGGCAGCATCCTGTAAGGTCGAGCGATTCCGTTTCAGTTGTGAGTGCTGTTTATTGGAAGAGTGGCTCAATCACGGTTGTCATTCGACACGTAGAGAGCATCGACTGACATATTCCCAAAAGCGTTTGTGTTTCTGTATGATGAAGCTGACGATCGCCAATTTAAAGCGGATCCATGCAGTCGAAGTATGACTAGATTGTGACCAAATATTCGCACTTGAGAAGCATGAGGATGCGACTTCTGAAGCACGCTCCATTTCTCCTCGCTTTGTTTGCTTAGGGAGACCTTCTCTACCGCAATATCGCTAAAATGGATTTCATTGCATGGTCCGGAGGGCTTCCATCATGCTCATTGTGATTAGTCCACTGTGGAAGGGTTCCGTCAATGTACTCTTATACGTGTTGATTCCTGCTTCGTCCTTGTGTGAATCAGTCCTGTCGAGATGCGTTTCGAAAAGCTGGTGATCTTAGATTTGTCCTTCCGGTCAAACAGTGATTAAGTTGTAACCAAATACTATTGAGGTCCTGGGTATAGAGGGCGTCAGATTGAATCTCTAAAACACATTTCAACTCCCTCCAAGTTATTGCAAAGGAGTGACCTCCTCATCCAGCGGAGGTATTTCCTCGATGGAATCAACGGTGACGTCCACAGATGGACTAGCGGATGCCTTATTTACGTATTCGGAGCTCGGTATATCCGGCTCCTTGCCCTAGGCGTTCTCACAATTGACCTGGCTCTCAGCGTTGGAGATTTTGCGTCGGGGTTCCCCACCAAATGTTATGAGAAAAGCGACAGCCTCGTATAAGAATGACTCAATTGCTAAAAACGAAGTGGAATGGTAGGACCCTTAACCTGCTGCGAACTACTAGGAGTAGGCTTTGACTGCCATAATGCAGGAAGTGCAATGAAGATGAAAAACTGTGAGAGATACTATGGTGGTTACTATAGAGAGTAGAAGCAACGCATATTCGATCGTCTTATGGCAACCCGCATTAAGGTTAAATTCGCCCATGCCTCAACAATGGACAAGGAAGACGCCGCCAAAGTGTGCTTTTACGAGCTCCTCGACAAGATCTATGAGTAACGTCTTAACTATGACGTTAAAATTGTGTTAGGCTATTTTAACGCCAAGATAGGAACGAAAAACACCTTTCGGAGGTCAGTAAGCATAATCTACATGACACCTGGCAAGGGACTGAGGGTTATTGACTTTGTGGCGAGGCGATGCGTCCGTAAAGCAAGCAACTATTTTACTAATCTCGATATACACCAGGGGCCATGGTGGACTCTGATCATGAAACGATCAACGCGATTCTATGACGATCGACGCGAGCCATTCCTTCCGCATTGTGGTTGTCCGAACCACAACTTCGACTGGGATCACTATCTTGTTGCATCCAAGGAATGAATGCGGTTATCTCAAGCGATACACCATAGAAGAAGAGAGAAGAGAAGATTGAACCATAATAGTCAGGAATCCCAAGAGACCACCAGCTGGCAATGACTTAGTAAAGAGCGTACACCAACTTAATTCCAAGATTTGATCAGCCGAGTGTATGCCTGATGAATGAAACTTCAACGTTCTTTGCCCGATAACAAGGAAGGTGACCCCCAATTACAGAGGTCTCAGTCTCGTCAACATGCCACTTTGTGGAACGCCTGACACCCTTCGTCAATGTCCTGGTTGGCCCCTATCAGTGTGGTTTCAGGCCAGGGAAGTCCAAAGCGCATCAAATTTTCACACTTCGGCAGATCCTGGAGAAAATCAATAAACTCCAAATTGATACCAATAGGGACATTGCTCCTGGTAATAGTTCCAAGAGTCGTACATTTTTGGGATGCTAGAAGGCGATATCACCGAAAGACGCTGACGGGCCCGTATCCGCCACCAGCGTGTAACACTCTTACCCACCAAATCCATGTATAGAGCATCAATTCCTCGAGTTAGAGCATTTGAGACCAATTGTATCTGACAAACCGAAGTAGAAACCCCATTCGATGGTCAATCGACGTCGGAACTCCATGGAAGGCTAGAGAAGAGTTTGGAATTCGCTCTTTTCCTGGCCTTCTTCGAGAGACCAATGCCCTTTGGGGGCGGGACCTTTCGCTATTTACGACTGGCCCGCCTTGGAGGTACTTTTTGAAGAGGAATTGGCTCTTTTTATCGAGTGGTGGAGAGGTCCATTTAATTAGTTCACCGAACGCCTTAGCAACTTTTGTTGCCCAGTCATGTGATTCCCTGCTGAACTCCATACAATTTCCGACTTATTGCCTAGCCGGTCCAAAATCGGTAGGGCTCGTGAGTTAGACAATTTGGGAAGGAGCTATCATGACTGGCTTTACTCACAGCGTTCACCTCTATAATAAGCTTGTTTGAGAGCAACGAGCAATCAGTGGTGGTATCCTCTAAGCAGAGGTTCTGCAGGTGCTCCTCCATACTCGTTGAGGTCTGGCCTCAAGGTCTGACTTTAATTGTAATTTGGAGTAGCTAAGGAATTGAAGTTCACCGGTTCCAGAGCCCCTCATACTACCGTATTGGTTGCTTAAAGATGTCCTAGGTATTCGAAGTTCATCGTTATAAGACACATGAACGTGGTGTCTTTCATTCCATGGGTGCGGTTGTTACACCCGGAATTAGAGGTTTTTTCAAGTTGCCCCCTTTAGATCCGCTATATTTAGTATAAAGCAGGGAGACCTTGTGCAGGCTATGGCTCATCGTCACGTACGGACGGTCTAAGAAGATTGTGTCGAATAATTATACCTTTCTGATTCCCGTTGACTAGGTTAACTCCTTAACCGCCTCGAAAAGCGATTACGATGTCTAGTCCTTGTTTGTGGCAGGACACTTCTTTGTTTGTCGACTGCCTGTCGGAACATTTCACTCCGACTTTCGATTGCCCTATGACAGTAAGCTGCAAGCGCTTGATAATACTGATATTGTCAGCGTATCCCAAGACCTCGAAGGACTCTCTACAATACGCCTTGTAGAAATCCTGCAATCTTGGAACATGTTCAAATCACCAGTCCATAGGTTTCTACACCAGGCCATATGCTCTAAAAAAAGTTTTTAGTTGCACGCCTAGAATCCACATGGAATCCACATTCATCTAAATCCCCAAACCGGTGCCCCCTCTCTCTCTCTCTCCATCTACATCTGTTAAACATCCATTGCGTCCCTTTGAATAATGCATCTCCCTGAGTAACTTTTATTTTCTTTGCGAAACCTAGAAACCACCTCAGCGTTACTTTCACTTGCACCTCTCCCTAGAGTAGAGTCAAAGGGACAATTAGCATCTTGCCAAGAGAAAAATCTACACGATCACGATCGTAAAATCTACTGCCGCGTTGCCGTCTCCGCAGAGGCGCAGAGTTTCTCTACATCTTGGCGTGGCCCTTGCTACACTACGTCTTCTATTGCAATTTACCCAGTCAAGTTCACCAGCCGGTCCATTATCGAGGTCATCAATGCTACGAGTATAACCACACCGTGTACCTCTCGCACCTAATTTTTTTTTTTTTTTTTTTTTTCATTTTGTTCGAAACGTTACTCCTGTTAAATGGCATCACTTCACCTCTTGACACCTTCAGACATCACTTCTTCATCACAGCCACACTCCGATGAAGATTCTGAGGTTGAAATCATAATTTCATCGAGAGTTCAGGTTTTTGGGGCAACGGTGAAATCATAACTTCACTTCTCGCCGCTAGAGTTTCGTTTTATTACTCTTTTGCATGATCAGCCTCGGGGTGTAGTTGGGTCTAGGGAAGGAAGTGATCTTTCTTTGCTGTGATAGTGTTTGGTCGCACGGTGAACTTTTGAACTTTATTGTTAGGTGGCAGGTGCAGGTGAGGTGATCGTGAAAGTGATCGTTCCCTCGGTGGGTCCTTCAATTGCATTTTGAAAAATGTTACCAATCCCGCTAATGATTCGAGCCGAGAGGAATGATTGCCAGCACTCCAATTGCATGTTATTACGTGGCATTCACTCTATAATTTTAGCGGCGGTAGATGAAGATGGTCGGCTCATCTAGCTACCACCAGACAGCCAGGCGGTCTATAGCCTCTGGCCTATTGTGGAGTTGGCGATGGGATAGTCAGGTGCCTCGTTCTGTTCGCTTTCTGTCTGTCTCTCCTTGCATCTGAGGTTATCAATTCCAAATTGATTTGCAATTATTTTGCGATTCAAGTAATCCACCGAACGCTGATGGGAGACGCTTTGACTACTGGACGGCTATAGCGCAAGTCTTGTGTAGCCGTAGGGTTGAGGATGGGTAGATGGGATAATTCACGCTAATTGCGAGATCAGTTTCAAGCTGTTAATTGATGAATTGACTGTCTGTATAGCTGGTATTAGCACTCAGTGCAGTTGATGAGTTTGGAAGATACAAGTTAAGCCTTTTGCTTGATGGCTTAATATCTTCTGGGCTTTTTAAATTTTAGGAGGCTGTGGCTTCCTAGAGTATTTGGTGACGTGGAAGTTCTTTATGGGGGTAATCTATTTGATCTGTCAATTGATGTGTTTCATTCGATAATTGTTGATCACCTGTAGCGTAAGTTAAACAGTATTTTAAGTGATCGATAAACTTGGGGGCTAAGTAGAGAGAGGTTCTAGAGGCTTTCAAAGGGAAATGGGATGAAGACAACATAGTGCCCAACTACTGGAGACTCTAATGACAGTAGGGAATGGTCGGTGACGACGATAGCCCAATGGGCACAGCACAGTTTTCAGAATTGAGTAAGGAACAATCAGGTACTTACTGTTAACCATATACTGGCGGCGAATATGGCGGAGTAGATTTGGTTTGACAGTAGTCGCTGCTGTCTTTGGCTCTGCCTTCCTGCCAGTGGCTTCCTTTTCACTAAGTGTCTCCCGACCTTCTCGTTGCCACCCACCTGCTGTGAACCATCACGAGGTGATTTCCTTGGCTATGGATCCTGTAACAGCAACCTCATCCCCAGCTTCACTAATTCATAATCTTTCGACAGACAACTCGGCATGTCAACATGGACGCAATACAATAAGGATCAAGTTAGGTTGAGTACTTGGTCTACCACAAACCACGTTGGGCACGTCCAAGGCGCTCTGAGTTTTTTCGCAATTTAAAGATGCTCTTGGCAAAACATGAGGCTTATCATAGAAGAAGTCCATCGGGATCTACATGGCTGGGTTTAGCTTATGCGTCAGATATTTGGTAGAAGGAGCTTCGCGTAAGTATGCGGCGGTGCCAAACCTCAAAAACGGCTTGTGTCGGCTATACGCCTGAATATGCTCTAGATACACTGCTGCTTCATACTTACACCATCAAACTTAACTATCGCGTGACATGGTCGCTTTTTGTATGACCGACACTGGATTTTTACAACCTTGAGCATTACTTATCCTACGACCCAGGTCTCATCGATATATAACCAGAACTTCAGTCAGCAAATTTAAAGACGAGTTTCCTTGTGTCTATGATCATCCTGTTCCAGGAATAGATTGCAGTCGAATTTTTATGGATGGCTCAAAAATTAGTCAAGAGTCTAGTGTATTTTAGTGACAGACGACACCGTAGAGCGGCACATCACGTTTGGCCAATGTAAGGATTAAGAGGGAGTATCAGCGCAGGCTGAGGACTTGCTCGACCCTTCAACCACTTCCAAAATAGTTAAAAAATGTAGGCAAGGTTTGGAGAAGAACTATTAAGGACCTGAACTTGCGACTCAAGCCTTTCTGAGGCACGTCACCGGCATGTACCAGTGTGACTTTCGGCTCGGCAACAGTAACTTGGGAGTGGTTAATGAGTTTACCTACCTCGGAGTAAACATCAACTCCACGAATGACACCTTAGTGGAGACTTGGGTAAGTGCTAATTCTGTTTGGGGGAAAAACTGGGTTCGAAGCTTTTACCTCTGAAGGCAAAATGTTTGCTCTACAAAATATTGATCCTGCCAGTTCTGCTCTATGGTACCGAGTGCTGGACGATAAGCAGACCAGACTTTGAATACTTTCCAGAGAAAAATTCTTCGTCGAATGTTGGGTCCCATATGCGAGGACGGCGAGTCGAGAAGGAGATACAACCGGCAACCCTCTGAGCTGTATTAAGATGTGGAACTGAAAACCCAAAACACGCCGACTACACTGACTCGACCATATCGTGCGAATGGACACCAATGCTCCAGCTAAGAGGATCTTCGAATCCCAGTCCTCAAGTTCGAGACGACAAACTGGAAAACTGGAAGCAGCGTGCCCTGGATCGAAGATGATGGAAGGGTGCTTTGTCTCAGGGAGCAATAATCTATCGGTTGGGTGCCGATAATTGGGTTTCTTAAGACAATTGTACATATGTGCCATGACTGGCAGATCAAATGAACTGCGGAACACCTCTTCTGTGATTGTCCTGATCTGCTCCTTTCAGACGGCAGGGTTTGCGGTGCTGATGTGGTAATGCTATCGTAAGCTTTTCATCAGTGAAACGCTTGCTCGAGAATGATGGTGAACTTATAATAAATTTGGAAAAGAGGCTTGCTTCGTGGTTGTTCAACGGATTAGTTTCGACTTAGTGTGACTTTTCCTACCCCCCCACACAAAAAATAAGTAAGCAAACATTGTGACAGCTTAGCGTCTCTTACTGATAGTGAAGTCGATCATGAGGTTAAAGGGGGAAACACAGTGGTATCGAACCTTTGCAGTTCTGGTAAAGAAAAACACCTGCGTGAATTGCTTTACCCCCCTCTCCGAAGGTATGTACCAGTCAAAGCTTAAGGCATGCTGCTGCTAACTCTGGGTGTTCTTTTTTTGTTATCTGCCTTTCACTGGCAGTTTGTGAGGTCATTAAGCGACAAACAAGTCCGCTTTAAGAACGACACCAGCTGTCCCGAAACAGACGTGTTTTAAATTTTGAATAAAAACTAGGTCTTGAAGAACGGAACTTTTATTAGAAAACTTTTAAAATGAAAATCATGTTCGTCATCGCTTATGTCATCGGAATTTTGCTCCTAAGTCTCAGCCAAAGTACTACCAGAGCGGCTACACCGCCAGATAATTCACCAAAAATTTCTCTCACAATTCCTTGGCCATCAAATTTGCCAGCAACAACTAAGTCCTTGAATTTTTTGAAGCCCGACATTAATCTAAAATTCTTTCAGTGGAACCTTGCAAACCTCCATGTGGAGGACCTTTGAAGAGCTATACTTTCAACTTTTTTAAGAAATAAAATTTAAAACTTAAAAGATTGTACTATGGAGTACGCGGAATCAGGCTTAAGTCCCGTTAGAAGTACATATTCATCTACCGATTCAGTTGTTTGTCAAATTGTATTTAACAAGGTTTAAGTCCTTGCTACCATTCATACTACCTACTCGCGACCAGGGCATAATCGACTGCATACGAGTATATCTGCTCGGACCGTCTTGCTGTTTTGAAGGCATTTAGGTAAGGTCTCCAACAGGATACAGACATACTTACACCAGAAGAATCTATTCCTCTTGGCTACTCAGACACAAATCAAATCAGCTGGAGCTTTCCATGAAAGGGGAGAAATGCTCGTGACGTTTGTGGACACCAGTTTGCTGAGGTCATTGAAGAAAGATGCTCTAAATGGAGCAGTCTTCTTTGGAACAGGGCCAGACAGGTGCAAGTCATTTGAAAGTAAGCTCAGTATGCTTATTGGCTTATCAGACAGTGTCCCATTAGGGATCAATTACGTGGCTGATCTGTGATCGGCTTAGCATAACCTAATGTGTATCTTACTAAAGACAGGTACAATGGTCCTTCAGAGACTACGCGCTGCTGTTTCTGTACGAATACAAAGTCAGGTTCAAAAGTATTAACGAAGTCTCCAAAGTATCCCAACATTTTCTCTAAGGCAAGCTTTTTTTTTATTTTGTAGTGGTGGCGACTTAGGCTTTGTTAGGCAGTGACAATAAATGTTTTGCGTCCTTTTCTGGGATTCGAACGTAGAACATCCCGCCCAGCGATCCAGCGCACTAACCACTTTAGCCACGGCGCCCACTTTGTGTCCTCTACTCTGGTCAATAACTCCAGATGGGAAGAGGAATCCGATTTTGGGGTTTTGAAGGATTGTCCTCTGACTAGATGTGTTGGAATTCGGAGCCGCTTTTGACTTCAGAAATGTGTCCTTGTTTGAAGGATCTTCTATTATTTTGACGGACTACTGTCCGCTCTTTATTATTAGTCGTCCACCGTTTGCTAAAGAGCCCCCTAAGACCTCCTAAGACCCCTAAGACCCCCAAGACCTCCTGCGTCGGAATTATTTTTTGGCTCCGTATTGACGGGTCTTTCCTCATCTGACTACCACACGCTGCGGTCTGCCTGGCCTTTCGGGCACCCTTTTATACACCCTCCAGCACTCGATTTTTCTTTGTTTCGAGCAGATCCTTAACCCTTTTGGCGGAATTTCTGTGTTCTCATCTCAAATTACTTCTCTTTTCAGGCACCCTAAAGCATCTTAACGAATTCTGACACGGGACACATTTAAAGACAGTCGTCTGCAGCAAGCCGTAGATCGCCGATTGTCCGTCGTCAGCTATTTATCGGACGCGGGTCTAATAAAGTAACGGAGCAGGACTCAGTTCTGCAAAAACCTGTATATCCAAGGGCTTCCAGTCTTGCGTTCTAAATTTCAAGTCCAGATTTAAGCCATAAAACATAAGGCATTGCATATATCAAATAAGACGGACATATTGGCCAGTTTCACTTCCCGTGAATAAACAGTCTTCACCGCAATCTCCAAGACAGAGTCCTGGCTGACATTCCCTTATTGATCCTGAGGTTTTCCAGCAATTCTGAATGAACAAGTTCCTGTTTACTTTCCTTCTGTTCTTGCTTTTGTCCCTAATATACAAAAGGTAACGCGAATGGTCTCGTAGGCTTGTAAGAACCGTCAGAGAAATATCTATGGTGGTATCCTTACAATTTAGCCTAACCTAGTCCTCCTGCGTTGCTTGGAAGCAAGAGTTTTGTAGATATTCAAAACTCCAGGCACAATCACACGGAATCTTTCAGTCCTGCATTATTTCGCACGGCTTATACCATCACTGCAATCACGGAGTCTGCCTCAAGGACCCTATATTCCGAGTGGGCAGCTTTACCACATCAAGTCAACCACTTAAGGAAAGTATCTTACCAGTTAACCACTCAACATTTTCCACGGTATTCTCCAGACCAGCATATGACATGATTTGACAAGCTCTCCCAACGTCTGACGGTGTCATCATTCTACCCTGCGGTACACCATTTAGCATTTTAAATTACCTGTACTTCCACCCATCGTTCATCTGAAATCTATTCCTCACAACAACGACACCGATTGACAGCTGAATTACATCTTATTATTCAGAAACCAATTGACGTATCCACCAGTACTCGTATGCAGCGTGTGAATGCGTTTGCCCCAAATACCTGCTCCACGGCCAACGTATCATCTTCCCGTACATAAACTAATTTCCTTCATGTCACAGCTGACCAATTTTTTCCACTTGAAGTGCAAACTAGAGGCACACCAACGTTGAATAAACATCATCAACGCCGTAGCCAGAAGCCAGCACCATCCGGCGCACCAGAATCCAAAAGCAAATAATTTATCTATGTGTGCCCGTAATGTTATGATAAAATATGCGACCAGATCGCATGGCATACGTGATGCAATAACGGAATTCTCCTTAGCCTAGTGCAACAGGTTGCCAGTAGGAAAGAATGCATCATCTCCGCGGTATCTGTCCCGTACTCCGCAGCACCTTGGGTTTCCTTGTTTTGTACTTTTTTCCTTCCTAGGCACCGCCACCGTCTTGCCACAAAGAACGGAGTAAAAAGAAAGGAAAAAAAGAATCTATCTATCCCGATCCAGTCGAGTATGTTGTGGTCGATGCAGAAGCCAGGAAAACCAGCTGAAGGTATGCCAGGCAAACCTACCAAACACCTTAGTTCACCATCCATCCGCATCCGTCTCGTGTATACACGGAATCCGCACCTTGTCTGATGACGACCGACGGCGACGGCGACTATGACTGGGACGGGTCGGGACGCATCTGGACGGACGGGCGCGAGCTGCTCTTCTCATCGTCATCATTGCCACCACATCACCTGCGGGCATTTTCCATAAGGCAACTCGTAGTTGGTTGGTGTGTACACAAGGGCCTTACGCGTAGGCCGCACACGCATGTCATCTATCTTTCTCTCCCTCTCGCACGATATCGATTACTTGAAGCGCGCGAGGCTATATTGGGCCGGAAATTTTCACAGTTTAAGCTGGCCTATTGGAAGGAGGATGGTAATCTAGCGTTAAATGCCTGGATACACTCTGTGATCCTGGATCGGGTAAATTTTGTGAAGCGGTGGCGGTTGGTCGGTCATCAATGCAAATGAGTTTTGGGCATGCGCGCCGCCACTGATTTATTTACTCTGCATCGTGGGCTAGATGGATAGCCTCGTCAAGCAAGTCGATTTGGCTATGTGTGTGTTTGTGTAGGGATATGTACGGTAAGCAGGTGGCCGCCGCCACAGGATGCGGAAATGATTCGATAATGCACGGACGATTAGCAGTATAGGACTGGAAGCCATGTGACGGTAATTGTTTTAGGTTGCGATACATAAGAGGATGTTGTTTGCATGTTGATGCAGAACAGATGAGGAGGCGTTGGGCGGGAATCGTTTTGCATTTTAAGTAAAATAGGTTGGAAGGATAGAGTGGACAATGAGTGTTCTGACGGTATTTTGAGATGGATATTCAGCAAGCTTTTTGGGGCTGAAAAGTTGTACGGACCTCGTATTGAACGGCAATGTAACGCCGGCGAAACTATAGGGGAACTGAACGGTCTGGGCGACAATATAAAAGAATTTCATGCTGTCGTTGTGGTCGCTGGTGACTTAAATGTCAAAGACCCAGTGTTGACAATGAATACTTCGAATACAAGAGGAAGACGGATTCTAAAGGTGGAAGCTAGAGGCTCATCGTGATGAATGTGAAGGGCACGCTTCAGGGAGACCATACCTGATATCCATTTCCATTGGATACCAAAGTATCTGTCAATATAAACTTGAGGATCGTACGCAACAATAATTCTGTCCAAGATTGTTGGTAAGCTAAGTGTAAATGGTTCCGCTTGGAAACTGTTGGTCGAATTTCTAAAGCCTTTAAGATCCTAAAAAGTGTAAATACTTGGCGCAACGGACCGTATGCGATCCAGGGCCTAGCTTCTGGCGACCATTCGTGCTGTGCGTGTTATATGTTTCCACACAAATGGAATGGACCTACAGTTCAGAGCCATATCCGAAAGGCAAACTGAGGAGCTCTCTTTTGACAGTTATTACTATCGGACGTTTGTCAGACATTCGCGAGAGGTCTCCTTCCTCGTAAACTCTGACACTGTTCTATGCCTTGCGGTAGGCTAATTCAAATCATAACATCCTCGCGATGCCTGTTGGATACTTATTTGACAACTGTATGCAGAGTCTGACTATACGCGTAGAGCTGAAAACCCGGACCTACGAAAGCATACGAAAGCGTGAGTTTTAGCCAGCCTTCCCTGGTTGATTACATGTGAGGCTTACAGTCAGGCTAGCAGCCACCCATATGAGCTGCTTCGACAAATTTGAAGCTGCGATTAGTAACGATTTTCGAGACTCATCTATGTTGTTGGAAAAAGAGCCCTGAGGTAGGTTACTGTCATCGTTCTAACAGGCCTTACGCCGACAGGCTGGAAGTTGTGCCGTCAAAGTAACTGCCCTACAAAACAAAAGGAAGAAACCCGGCTAGGTACGCACCAAAAGCCTTGGATTCCAATGAATCTAGTATTGGAGATCAAAGCAAATGAAACAAGGACCATGACCTTCAGATTTGCCTTTAGAATGTTCAGTTCCTTAATAGACCAGATGCAGAGAAACAGTTAGCGAAGACCTAGACTGCATAAGACATCACTGCTATCAAAGAAGTGCAATGGGAGCGACCAGACAGGAAGAAGGTGAAAACGGATATTATAAGGGTGATTGCTATGGACAACAAAATTAGCGCCAGGTACTTTGCAGACCGTGTGTCTTTTAATCTCTCATGGAATTCAGTACCACCAACATTAAGTATGATGGCCAAGTGGAAATGTTACGACTGATGTGTTGGGTTTCACTAGGCGGCAACATACATGGTTTTTCGAATAGTGCCAGCGAGTTAATGCCAAAAAACTATCTGGAAGCATGAGACCTGCTCACGGAACTTATGAGCAGAGAAGAAGGATGAATACCAATATCGCCAAAGAAAAAGTGGGGGCATGAGAAGTCCGCTATTGAATAGCTAAAGATGTTTTACTATAAGAATCTTGTTCGAGAAAGGTGACAAAACCATGTCAAGACTTGAATAAACGGTTATATAGCTGATCATACAAGAGATCTTTAGGAATGCATCCCGTGCCCTCATAATATGTAAGCGCCTAGTGGGTAAAACTTGACCCAAGTACCCTAACATGGTTAACAAAGTTGAAGGTGTAGCTCACCAATTTGTCTGCTTTCTCCTCGATGTTCTGGAGGAAGTGCAGGATACCATCTATTCCCAGAGATTTAAAGGCTGACAATGATAGTTCACTCAATACTTTTCTCTGTAATCGTTTTCGTTGCTAGCTACGTTTGTGTATGACAGCCGTTTTAGCGATTCTATCCAGGACTCAGTTCAATTACCGTTGGAGTTTTTCAGGACTTTCCTCAGCCTTGTAGATTCTTCTGTACCCCGTGATTTCATTACAGAAACGTGAGGTGTCTCATTTTGGAAGCTCCTCTGACTGGATTTACATAAGTACATACCAATATCGTTTGCAGGACGTGATAATTTGCTCCTGCTTTTGGTGATTGGAGATGCCTTGCCGTTCGCTTCCCGATCTATGTCTGCAGGTACTCTCCAGTTACATACTCGTAGAATTCTGCTTCTTTTATCAACCTCCTTGTTAAAAACATTCCAGTTGGTTTTCCTGGGATTCCTGTGTGGTGCTGGTAAGTTACAGCTGTTTTCTAAGAGAAATTCTATTAATTTGGGGTCTGACTAGAATGAGCCATGGTTATAAGTAAATAAACTGACCAGTACGCCATAAGGCAGATCGAACCATTCAACATTGACAATGATTACCAAAAATGCTGTCAATTTAATCGAAGTGTAATGATGATAGCATTTTCTTAGCTTAAGTCCAACATAACTGTTGGCCTAGTTGCTAAACTTCGATCGAAAGAATGCCCCATGAATGAGACCTCAGCATGGACTATCCGCATACGTTACGAGAACGTTTGATAGGAACTAGCAACAGAGTGTGATCCAGCTCAAAACTGACGAAGGTGCCAAGAATTACACTATTACTGCTGGCATCCCACAGGGCTCCGTTCTTGGGCCGGTCCTGTGGAACATTATGTTCGATGGTATTTTGTAACTGCAAATCCTCGATGTGACGGCTTAATACCTGAGTCTTTCGCTGATCACGGGAAGGAAATTTCCTGCCACCAGAATGACGACGGTAGTGCACTAACTACAATTGCATCAGTCTCCTTAATATCGTGCACAAAATCCGATATACTGTAGATCGATCTAGCTGTAGCTCCTTTTAACATAAAAAAATGCATAACTTAGTGGGTCGTGCTTAGAACGTCATGACAGCTGGCTTCTGAAACCTCAAATCCGTGACTGGGATGACTCTGCATTACAGTTCATGCTTCCTTTCTACCAGCGATCCCAAGACTTTTCAACTTAAAACAAACCGACTAACAAAACTTCGAAACATGATCAGGATGTTATCAATAATTACAAGCAGTAGCAGCAATTTTCCTCTTTTACAAGCCAACACCACACATTTATAATGCCCATGATGAATGAGCCTAATTAAAGCCTTCTCTCAAAGCCAACCAAAGCCGATAGCACGATACCACATCTCCCCCTTAGATCTTTGTCTCATAATCTCCATCAAAACCAAACTGACCTACTTAACACCCAACACTGAGCATCTGCCACACGAACACATGTGCTAAACACTCACAATTAGAGGAACCCTCCTATAAATTTCCATTAACCCGTTCACTGCTTAACTCTGTCAGCTCAAAATTCTTTACCCACAAAAGCCTCACGTAAACAGACGCACACACACACACACACACATGCACAATGACGTCTCTCTAGCCAATTCATCCTTCAATTTCAAGTTCTCTTCCTGTTTTGCCCAAAACCGCATTTAAATCTCTACCCGATCTCTGCCACATTTCTATTGCTCAGCCGCAACTGGGTCTCTTACAAATCTTGTGAAGAAATGAAATACTCCACCACAGAGCCACATAGCCACAGAGCCACACTGTTGCGTTCCATATGAAAAAGTAACAGAATCTTTGGACCGATGAAGCCGAAGAGGCAGCAGCACTACTACCAGAGGAAGAAGACGGTGAAGCAGAAGAAGAGGACTTCTTATGCCTGTTCTGCATGCGTTTTGTCCATATCTCCATTATGATATAATCGCTGGAACACACCGCTTATGCAATATGAAAGAGTGCTCCCATATATGGATGGATCAAGGCCCAAACCAGCGGGACAGAGAAGGAACCACGGTTGGGTTTCAATTACGCATTTTGCTATCGAAAAGAATTCCACCGCAACCCCATCTCCAAGTCGTCTTCGTCATCATCATCATCATCATCATCATCGTCATCGGAGTCAGTGGCAGGAGGCTTCGGGCAGCAGAAGTAGCTGGCTAACGCTTTTGTAACGCATCCACATCTCAGTATCCCGACCACCACATAAGACTGATGCCTGTGGCCCGAAAAATGAAACAAAAACCGGAAATCGTCATCATCTTCGGGACAACAACGACGACGGCACTTTGAGTGTGTGTCTCGCTGTTATTCTCTCTATGCTGCAGCCGCCGGTTATTCTGGATTTCCTAGTTGGACCGTGCGTCCGTCATAGATGCGGTTTCGGCCATTTGGGCGGATTTTGCTTCTAAATGATTGTTTCCAGCGTCAGAACTCTTCAAAAAGCTTCAAGTGCCAATGCCAACAGTTCGTACTGTTTTATTGTTCCAAATTGCACATAAGTGGCCCAGAGGCAGAGCTACAGCTGCTGCCTCTTTACGTGTAAAACTTCAAGCGTTAGATGGGAGGAAACGTCCAACTAAAGCGTCTTACAACGACGCCAAGGCGGAGGAAAAAGAAGTTGTAGCAACCTGTAACGAACAACGTTGTCGGACAAGTTCAAGTGCTTGGATAGCTAGTTCAAGTCCATGGTACACACTGGGCGCGGATGGAAAGACATTCGAGGGAACTGGTGCCACGACTTAGCCCCATATCCGTCCGCAGACCGCTCTGAGATGTGTGTCCATTTGAATTGTTTTCCTGGCTGATTTGATTCTTGCGGCCGTGGTGGTGGTGGTGTTACCGCTGGTCGTGCTTGCTTGTGAGTCTGTAAATTGTGGTCTGATAATGATTTTGGCATAATCTTATGGCAGGGAGATTACGATCGTAATGTATCTGGAATGCTCCACCATCTATGGTGTGTTGGTTTGGTTGTTTGATGTGATGCAATGGGAAAATTCTTAGCCCGAGGATATTTGCTCGATGAAGGCGGACTTCGTTGTAAATAATTGCTGTGCGACACATTGACAGTGATGTGGGGAACTGAGATTGGGAGCAATGCAGTTGCTGCTTTGAAAACCAAAGTTCCGCACGGGAGTTGAGTAATGATCAACTCGAATAACGATACTCAAAATATTCCGTTCGAGGAACCTTTGGACAGATTGGAGGAACTGAACTGAAAAGGAGACGTCTATGCGGGGATAGTTGCGGGATAGTCCCGAAATATCTCCTCGACTCCCATGCTGCCAGCATCAAGTGCCGAAGGCGACCATCGTTACCAACATGCCATGAGAGACGCCGCAACTGATGCACTGGGTTCTACTCTACCACCACCAAGAAACCCCCTGAAACCTCAAGCCAACAAGATACCTGGAGAGATGTTGAAGAAAACCTTGTAGCAGAATCAAACCTTGTCGGTGCTGAGAATATGGAAAAACTTTGTCTGCAGACTGTATAACGGCGATGAAGACCAACGATGAAGACGAGTTATAAGGCAGAATAAACCTAGGCGATGATACCCAAAAGCTAAAACTTCCCCCAAAGTGACCAAAATGAAGTGAGGATAGCAAGCTGAGTTTTTCAAGGCAGCTGGCAATGACTTAGTAAAGAGCATAGACCGACTCCTTTCCAAGATTTGGTCAGACGAGTATATGCCCGATGAATGGGATCTCAACATCGTTTGCCCGATCCACAAGAAAGGATACCTCTTCAACTGCCCCAATTACAAAGGTATCAGTCCTCCTAAACATCGCGTACAAGACCTTGTCTGCCATATTGTGTGGAGGCCTGAAAACTTCTGTCAACAACCTGATTATGTTTACGGGCCAGGAAAGTCCACAGTTGATCAGCAGATTCTGGAGAACACCCAAGAAGTCCAAATCCATACCCACAGGATTTATAGATACGAGCTATTCAGAGCCATGTCTAGTCTTGGAATCTCAGGCCAACGATGAAGAACGCTTGCTGCTCCATTAAGGTCAGCGCCGACCTCCCCGAGGGCTTTGGTGTCAAAAAATGATGTAGACAAAGTGATGCGCTGTCATGTAACTTCTTTGACATCGTACTTAAAAGAATTGTGCGAAACTCAGAAGCCAACCCTGGTACAATCTTTCCAAAGTCTGTGCAACTACTAGTAGCATACGCCGAAAACATTGACATAAGTGGCACGATGCGTTCGCCAGTATCGAGATGGAAGCTGGCGAAATGGGTTTAGCGGTAAATGAGGGCAGAACCATCTCAGTTCTATGGCGCTGCAGCTGAAGCATGAACCCTGCCGAAAACGAAGAGGACCCAGTCGGTGGTATCAAGAGAAAATTCGGTCGTGTTTGCATGACAAGTTTTGGAGAAGAATCAGTGACAAAATATACCAGCTGTACAACGACGTAGGCCTAACTATACGGATCAATTAAAGGATCCTCTTTGCCAGTCATTGGTGCTCTGGGCTAAAAATACAATTGAGTGGCAAGACCATCTTCAAAGATGGTATTGTATGGTATTGTATTTGTAGAAGGGTTTTCATCATTGAACAGCAGCACGTAGTCCCTCAGTGACCATTGTACTCCGCCCGAAGGCCGCCCCATATGAGATAGTAGCAATAACCCTTATGTGGTGTGCATTGTCCGCATTCCAAACCTTCCAGTGCACTTAGCAAAACGCAGCAGACCATCAAGGTTGAGCGTATCGAGACCCTTATACTTGAGTATGAAATTGCCCATGGTAAAGTGCCTGATTTGGGTAAAAGCAGGGCAGTCACACAGGTATTGTGTGGTGGTTTCGCCGTCATCCAGGCACATCTCACAAAGCCTCGAACTCCTTCACTCCCATGGTTTTCAGATGTTCGTTATCGGGAGTAAAATCTTTGACGAGCGCTGTAATAGTTCTCAAACCACATCTACATCTTCGTCAGCCGGCATGTATGTACCAAGACGTCACCAGTAGTCGAGATGCTGTTTTAGCAACGCGCTCAGGCATTGTTTGTCTAAAAAATGCCAAGCTACAGCCTACTGATGTCTGAGTACCCACGAAGGCGCTCTGTTCTTTCGCTACCCGGTATACCGTAATGCCCCGGAACACAGACCAGCGTCACTAAGTTACACCGCGCGAATCGGTTCACCTTAACAATTGCCTCCTTATGGTACTCAAGTAAGTCTTTACATGACCCTGGCACTCACAACTGAAGACAGATTGCTAATATAGTGAACCATCGTCTTATCGCCTCCTTTATATGTTCCACACGATGAATGAAATCCTCGAAAGAGTAGCTCCTATTTCGACAACGGAAGCAATATGTATCTAATAACCGGCGGTATACCACAAGGATCAGCCTTAGGTCCTGTTATCGTGATGTACGGCAATTCATCGGTTTCGCGAATGACATCACAGTCGTGGTCGTTGCCAATTTGCTCGAAGAAATAGAACTTTTGTGTAGCAAGACCGTAAGAATAATAAAGTGCTGGCTCCTTGGGAGAGTTGCAGGCAAATTAAAATCTTAAAATTTTTCGCCTGTGGAATCTAAGACTATACAGCGGGCGAGTACAGAATGGTCGGTTAGATACCAGCCACAAAAGCCGAAAGAAACCACAGCAAAGTAAGATGGACCAGTAGCACTCACTAGCGAAACAGCAACTTCCTAACACCGACCTAAAGGTGGGTCCGCGAGGGTGAAATTCGGTCCGCGAATATCCGAGGGAGGTGTTTTTAGCCGGTAAGAATCCGGCACTACCGATGGACTATGGCCATTGATATCTATGTAAGGTTTCCACTTTCCTACGCCAACAAAAAATGCTTATAACCGATCGGGGTAGATGGGCTCGATATAGCGAAAGGAAGCATCCAAAATCAGGTGTATTCCCCTCAAACGACCCCCGAACTCGTCATCTGTAACCACAACTGTCTCACGCTACTTAAAACCCCTAAGCTTTCCTCCTAATCTGCAGCAGCAACTTCCTAACACCGACCCAAAGGTGGTTCCGCGAGAGTAAAGTTCGGTCCACGAATATCCGAGGGAGGTGTTTTTAGCCGGTAAGACGATGGACTACGGTCATTGATTTCCATGTAAAAGACATTCTTATAACCGATCGGGGTAGATGGGCTCGATATAGCGAAAGGAAGCATCCAAAATCAAGTGTATTCCCCTCAAACGACCCCCGACTTAGTCATCTGTAACCACACATCTGTCTCACGCTTCTTAAACCCCCTAAGCTTTCCTCCCAAATCTGCAGCATTTAATCTCGCTCAGAAACCAATTTTCCCTGATTAACATATAACAGCTTTCACAGACCTCGGTGCAGAGGATTAAGATCCAAACGTTCTATTCACACACGCACTCACTACACTACTCCCGAATGGTAGTGTAATGACCTCGTAATTTCGCGTATTATTCTCTTCGTTTTCTTCCATTGTTTTCGCACCACTTTTTCGCGCTACCAATTCACAAGAATATTTCTTCTTTTTTTTTTTGTATCTTCATTTACTATTTATATCTTCGTTCGTTCGTTTTGGCCGTAATTATATTGTTACACAACACAACGATTGCATAAGTGTCATTAGAACCCACTAAACCAAAACAACGAAACGAGAACGTTTCTCCACACAAAGACAAAAAAAAAGGAGACCGACAACCAAACAACACTTAGACTTCTCATAGCCGCACGAATTATCCATCCATCCGCTAACGGATTTCGTGAAAAGTCGTGGAAATGTATGTTTTTCATCGACTGTGTCATTACGGCCAATTACACCCATCATGACGTGATGGGTCACTCACCCTCTCTATTCGAAAAAAAATTTATCTAAATGGTAACACGAAGTAGATTTCCCACTGACGTCTGAGTCACAGATGTATCTACGGAAAAAAAAAAACAAATTCAAACTAAATTCCTTAGAATACCTCTGCGGTTAATGGTGGGAGTTTTCTCCTTTTCTCTGTTTAATTTGCAAATACTGTGTACACACACGCTAAAGATACATACTTTAACCGAAAGATACTCGCGACTCGTGTGCTTGTCAGTCTTTTGATAAATCTATTATATCACACGAGATACTTATCAGAAGGAGAGCATACCACTTGAGGAATTTTTTTAAAACACCGATGATGCCACAGAGAGACTTGGTCACTTGGCTGAGATTGTAATGTCATTCAACTTGACACGGGGATACCACCAGACAAATAGAGGCCAACACCACTATGAAGCGTTACGCAAAAGTGAGTGGGACGACGCGACGCGATGAAGATGTGTAAGACGTGTTTACTTTAATAGCTATGGCGTGGTCTTGATGTCTTTTTCCAAGCATCGACTTAATTATATAATCGGAGGGACTCGTTTGATGAGATATTTAATTTGTTTATTTGCAATAAAAAATCTGTCAGTCGTGAGTAAACTGTGTGAGGAGGGGCTTTTACGATGCCCCAAGGAGGTAAGCGATTGATTGCAGATTGATTTTTTATTTTTTGTAAAAGTCAACTGGTAGCAGTGGTGTACGGTTTTACGGTCTATTTCCTTAAGTCGAAGTGATCCTTATCAACACTTACTAAGGCCAGTGGGTGGTGATGTGATGATTTCAACTTTCGCATTTGCTTTCAGTGTACACAACCCTCGTCCACCTGCATGAGCCGTTGCAACCACAATCCGATGTGACATAACTCGACATGTGTATACCCTACCCTTCACCAGTGCTCGAACCATCAGTTTCACTCTCAGTCGTCGCTAACGATCAGCATCCATCCGCATTGTGATCTAGGGAAACTCTTTCCCTTGAAGCGCACCGCCAGCATTGCTAACCACACAGCGGTATCAGATCAGGGTTCTAAAATTTCAGTTTTCGTTTGTTTCTATGGAATTCCATTAGATAAGGGCTTTATTGGATGACTGGCTTGATGGTGATATTGATTGTGAAGATCATTTGCAGGAGGAATACCAGCCATCATCATCAATACTCGTATGATGATAATCATGGTTATCATGCGACATACCTTGCAGCCATTGGCGGCTCGCATCATTCAATTATACGGCCGATGACCGTGAGCTGGTGCAGACCACCCGATCAGTATTGCATCACCCATGGAGCAGGAGGAGTTGGAGCGGCAGTATCGATGCAGTGTTTGCTCTCAATGGCAAGAAGATTATTTGCATTGGGACTCTGTGATGTAAGTCCATACCCGTTGGAGGCATGGACCATTACCATAGCTATTGGCATAGTAATCTAGCTGAGATATGCACATTGACTTGTGTGAGCTGAGATGACAGTTGTAGGCGGTGAAGCAGGTAATTTAGGATCTTGTTGGTGGGTACAGTGAGAGTGGTAGAATCAAATAACACATGACTTGACTCTTTGGATCGTAAGTTAACCTTTACGACGTGGGCGCAGTCACTCGGTGGTTAGTCAGTTGGACTACTGAGCGCAGAGTTGAAGGTACTAAAAAATAAGTTTTTACTCGACTTAACTGCGCGTTTTCGTATTCGTATTCGTTTCCATCCCGGCTTTCGAAAACGGTATACGAGATTCCATAGAAGGAAGTGAGTAACCGAATAGGGAACGCCGCCAGATTTGGGAATAAATATAAGCGAACTGTAAGCTATTACAAGGACGGTGACTGGCAAATCTTGCAGAGGCAACAGACCTATTAGGGGTGGAAATTGAAGTTCAAAACCGAACACTAGCAGTCAAATGGAAAGATGCGCAGAATACTTTAAAGAGGTCTTAAATAGTGCATTAGGACTAGAGCTATATCAACTCCGGAATACTCCAGCTCACTTTCGGGATATAACTTCTTCGACATTAATCAGAGAGGAACTAAGCCGCGAACCAGGGTACGAATACGCGTATGAACTGGCGAGCAAGGGGACGGGAGACATGGATAGGCCCATGGTTACAACTATAGGAATAGCCTAAAAGGCTGCTAAAATCACACATAGCAGCTCGCTTGCGAAACAACACGAAAACATTTGGAAAAGACTGCAAGCCTACAAAGCTGCAAAAAAAATAGCTGCACGCCTTTGCTCCTATCAGGCAAAGAGGACGCTCGATCTAGGCAGCAGACCTCGAGCGTTTCCTCTGAAGATGCACTGTAACCTGGAAAGACACGTCCTGTCCGGGCTGAGTTATCTCAGACGTTACAGTTTCCGAAAAATCCTGAAGTTCGTCAGAAGTACAGGCCGGAGCAATATTTCCGCCGAGTTCCTCAGAAGTCTGACAAACATCCGAGAGTAAGAACTGTCATAAGAGACTTTTCCAATTATTTCCTTTGGATATGCCGTTAAATGCAGGTCTCCTTATTCGTGTGAAAATAAGACATGCATAGTTGAGTGAAGCTGGGCCATAGGTTAAGCTCTATATCAGCTGTTTGCGCCAAATACGTAATCCGAGACCGTAACTATAGAAAGGTCGTTACGTGAAAACTAATTTGAGGTTGACAATTTTACGAATTTAGATAATAAATATATGCTGCCTTGTAGAAGGTATTAATGAACAAAATTATATGCGTCAAAATTTTAAAGATGACACCTAAGATGACTAACAGTGTCCCATGCTTCATGATGGAATGCTTTCGGAATTGTCCCTGTCTGTGACGCAGCAGCCTTTCATCCTCTTCGCTCCTAGGCACGCTGCTTCCAGTTTTCCAGACCAGGCGCTCTGGCATCCGCAATAGCTTGGTCTTTAAAACGGAGGTTCGGTCTTCCTTGTCGTCTCGAACCTGGGGGCTTAGATCCGAAGATTCTCTTAGCTGGAGCATTATTGTCCATTCGCTCCATGTGGCCAAGCCAGCGTAATCGATGTGTTTTTTGGACTACATCCACATTATGATACAACTCATAGAGCTTGCGGTTATATATTCTTCTTCTTCTCTCAAAATCTACATAATCACTCTTGGAGGATGTTCTGGCTTCTCTGCTACTAAGTCTGGATTTTCAGAACCCCAAACCCTGTACTTTTGCTACTTGACATAGCCTCCAAGATGACAATTTGTGACCAAAATTGACGTGATTTTCTAGCTTATTTGAAGCTCACACGGAGATGTCCTTCAATACGAAGGAATACTACTGTTATTACCCAACAGAGTGAGTCTCGCTCGATATACACACAATTAATCTCTCACATTTTAGTAATCTTTCTAAGGTAAATTTATCAGTGGTGCGTTTGAATGTACCATGCTTTTACAATTTTACAAAGATCGTATGCTACCCCGTTCTTAGTGCCTCCAATTTGGAAGGATGATTCACTGGAGCACTCACACACAACTGTGGGCCATTGTACTACCAGGAAGATAGGCCCAGTATACCCAATTTTTGGCATAATGCGGGCTCGAGCACGGCTCGTATTGTGCGGTATCAGAATGATAGTGTGGCCGCCGACTGTGAATGACAATTAGGACCACCTTCGTAAGCCATATTCGGAAGACCCTAATATTGCGATTTTATCAGCAAAAATTTGCGACTTCTCGGGTATTGAAAGCCAAAGCGCGCTATCATACATGATATTCTACAGTAAGGGGCCCAGCAGGAATCCCTGTGGCAATCCACCAGTCACGCCGTATTCCTTCAGGCCGCGGTTGGTGTTATATAATCGTATTCGGTGCCTAAGGTAATCTGTTACAATTTTTTTAGGTGGGCTGGTAGCCTCATATTTCTGAGTGCTCGTAAGATGTAGCTACAATTGTACTAGTGAAGGCGTTTTAATTTCGCGGATTATCATAGCACAGTATTTTTGGAGCCTCCTTTCCATCTTTCCCTATGTACTGCCTTTTCCGCTGTTTTAACTCCGATTTTAATAGCGTCTATGGTACAGCGCCCCTTCCGCAGACCGTATTGATGTTCGGAGAGTCCTCCGGTTTTCTGATTCCCTGCTTCCAATTTGTTGATACTGCCTAGGGCTTTATTGGGCGTATTAAGCATGCGGAGCGGGCGGTACGACGATGGTTCATTTCGTTATGACCTCTACTCTGTGCAGCATATTCGGTCTCGGATTCAGAAATCACTTTCATGTTTCCCCTGAATGTTTACCGATGTCATCAGTGGCTAAAGAGACAACTCGACATGCTTAACAGAACCCTACCTGAGGAGCAATCTTTCAGAGTGATGAGACCCCTCCTCTAGAATATTGATAGTATACCTCGGCGAAGAACTGTAAGTCGCAGGAGCAATTACCAATTAGTATCCTCATTCAATTACGTGCCCTTTCTGCTGAGAATCTAGAAGCGTGCACAAGTTAAGACGAAGAAAAAAGAATCTTGCGAGTAACCCTCATCGCGATTGTTATTTATGCAACCATCACAGAGGCTTGCTAATGATTCTTTTCTTCTTCAACTACTACCACTTCTTTGCTTCTTCTTTTCGTATTGCGAAACTAATGTCTAGCAATTCACTATCGCTTTCATTTACCGTTAGAATATGCAGATAATTTCCATTGATGCAACAACAAACACACACACGCAAGTAAATATACATTTGATTACCGTTAATAAAAATATTTCGCAGCAGCTTAGAGCTACCATTGCACTGCTTGCTGGCCAACAAGCCACAGTCATACATGTATAGATACAAAGTATCTATCTATCTACGCCAAAAGCGTATGCGGCGGTGATTAATTTCTAACGTTGCACTTGAATAGCGTATTCGAGGCTGAGAAATTGCATACATAATCGTGGAAATAAATTAAATTTTTTTCTTACACGGGGGGGAATTCGTTTGTGCGGCGAGAATTTTCCCGCAAATGGAAGAATGCTAGTGCAGTAGTAGTTCTGATGGTGGAGGACATTTGCGAGCAATTTTTGGGTAAACAATGGCAGCTGGAATGCGGTAAAGAGACTGGTTATGGGTGGAACTTAAGACGGGTAAGATATTTCTTTTTTTCATTAAGCCAGCTGTCAAGGACGATGACATTGACATTCACAGGTCGATCAGAAAAATTTTCAGAAGAACCTGGAGATCGAGTCCGATAATCATTACGTATCACATCGACTTTATAAGACCTTTTCCTAGTTTATTGCCAAGCAGGGAAGAACAGAATCAAACAAATGAGTGCCAAGCCTCCAATCCATAGCCATCAACATTGAGTGTTCAAGGTGAAAATTGGGACATGTGTGGGTATGGTCTCCGAGATGTTAGGCTTGCCTTAAACGAGCACATTTCAGTTGCTTTTCAATGTGACGATCTTTACATGTTTCGGCCTCAGATGCATGGTTTCCTCGGTGTAGTAGGTACTGTGTTTGCTTGTGATTTGACCGGTGTAAGTTCGAGCCCCGCCGAACTTCGGTCATGGAACTCTGGGATTTGCAAGGTTAAGCTACTTTCAGTTCCACGCATGAACAGGCAGCATATCAGAGAATCAACTGGGTTGCTTTAAGCCATGAACAAATTCATGACTCGGTAAGCTTCAGCTAGCAAGCAGAAGAGTCAAGCAAGGAAAAGGTCTCTCACAGAGGCAAACAACAGATGAAGTTCCTTAGGCATCTACATATGCTCAGCAGGGAACTTGTGACCACTCTACAACAAGCCAGATACGAAAGACAATACCATCTGGTTGGTTGCTTGGTTGATGTGACCCTCGATAAGGTACATACACTTGGACCAAGAAAGGTCGATTGTGCTGCCAATAGGTGGTGGAAGGTGGATCACACTGTGGATCACGCATTATTAAGGTCATTGAGACCATGGGAATGGTAATGACCTTGTATAGTCCTCCTTATGTTCACAAGTACAGGACACATGTCCAGGAAGTGAGGGACTGTTTTTCCTTCTTCCTCGTTTCTGCCTAGCGATTGGCATTTGCCAAGCTGGCTTGATCTATGGTTAGCTTTTTTAAGCTCATCGGCGTGGAAGTGGTAGCCAGGTGAAGTCAGTTTCAGTAGACAAGCGGTCGGTAATCTTGGGGAGATGACAATGTATCATAAGTATGCTGGCATGACCAGTGTCTTGCTCTTTCCACATACGAGAGTTTCTCAGTCGAAGAGTAGAGAATGTGAAGCATGGTTTGAAGCGCCGTTGTGGAAGAGGTTCTCAGCACACCCGCGATACTGAGGCATATTACTCGTTGAGCCAGTGCCATTCACCCTTATAAGATACATAACACGGTGGTACCACTCTTATATCTACATACATACATTCGTTTCGCGAGCATGGAGCACTTACCTCAGTTGGGTAGCACACTGGATCTACATCTCCTCCTTGTCAAGCCCATCTACCAAACCTAATCTAATCCCCGTAGCTCACGCCATATATTTATATGGATCATGACCTTCGTCACGATTCATTTTCACGTAAAAAAAGAGAAGATACCCAAACTGCCTTCAATCTTGGCTGAAGCACTTAATTCACCATCTTCAGATCCTTATTAAAAATCAAGTTCGCGCCTCAACTCTTTTGTTTTCTCCGGCACTCCCCAGTCTATGAAACATAAAATTGCAGCAATTAAGAAAATCATTTTTTTTTTCAATTTATTGCTATAAAACAACAGTATTTCTTCATTTCAAATGCGGAAAATCTCGCCAATACACCGTCTAAGTGTAACACTTTTACCAGTCTTACGACAAATGTGCTAATCCATGCGATAAATAAACGCACGTAACTATTGAAATACCACTTCCCATTCTCCAAATTGTAGCTAATTATTAAATATAAATGTAGCCAGCTGTTGTGAGTAGTAGCGACAGTTAAACAGTGGCGAACATTTATTATCTACAAAGAGACAGTGCTTGTGTCAAAGTATGCAGTCTGCGGACCCTCGAAGAGAAAATAGAAAATTCCACAGAATTTCCATTTTTCCTGCTGTAAAAGGCAATTGCCGATGAAAATCCTACATTTTGCTGATTTCTTTGAGTTTTTTTTTCCCCCAATGACATCCAAGCACGAACCATCGACATGAGCAAACGACAAGCAACCAAAGACACACAATACAATTCATCCGCCCGGTAGTTATCAATTATTAGAGCGAATTGAACATTTTGCGCCATTTGTTTGGTTTTCTCCTTTATGTGTACTCTCTGTCTCTTTCTGACGCACACTCATCATATGTAAGTGGGTTTTCCTTTTTGTCATTTTCCTCCTCGATGGGATCATTGCAAAGTGATTAATTTATTGATGATACAATAACAGTGGCCGTGCGGTTAAAAAAGTAAATCAGGTTAAAAGGGAGTACGGGAGGGGAGGGCAAACACCGCGAGACATCTCATGGTAAACGATTCGCAATAAAGTAAAAGTTTAGACTCAATCTCGGTTGATGGATGATGTACAGCACTTGGCATTCGCAGAAACACCAACAGATACATTCAGTTGTTCTTTATCTCCCTGGACAGATGACTTTATTGATGGATTTTGATTGTTTTGTGCAATTGGATGGTGTTTTATAGGGTGTAATGGTTTCGAGATGGCTTTTTTATGGTTTCCTGGAGATAAGTTTAAATGCTTTAGGTTTTGGTTTAAGTTTTATGGGAACACGCCTGTTTAAAATATTATTTGTATCCAGCTGTGTTAAACCTGTAATCAAATCGAAAGATTACATGGATTTATGGATTGATATGTTATTGAAGAACATAGCTAACATAAGGGTTACAAGAACGCAGCGTGGACCGGATTATTAAAAGGCTCCTGTAATTCATAATCATCATAACTACTCAGCTATATAATTCTATTGGTCAAGTACTTATTTGAACTTCCGAAAAGGCTTACAATAGTGCTTCAACTCGAAATGAGTGATGTAATGATGGCTGTGTCTTACAAAATTAATTAAAACTAGATGGCGCAGCGGCGCTGTAAACAAAGGCAAGCGCCGATTGCCAATAAAAAATTATTTAATGGCAGGAGGAAGTGGCAGTCTAACAGGCTGTGTCCACTGACGATAACTCTTACATAACCTTTGTCTGTTCCAATGTAGCATGAGCAAGTTTTTCTTTCGGGTCATTGCATTTGTTTCCAGGACTGCCCCTTTAGAACAGTTTAACTACCAGAGAAGATGGCATTGCAATAGGTGTTGGATTGTACGGTAGTTAATGGCCAAAAATTTGCATGGAAAAGGTAGAAGTGTTTGTCCAGAATCCTCGAAGTGGCAGAAGAGGTTGACCACAAGTCGTAAACTCGGAACTCAGATTCCGTGTTCATTTTCAGATCGTTTGCCAATAGATGCGCCTTACCATCTTCACAGTCGTTCCTTTGGCAGGAGGCTGTTAAGTTGAAACAGTAACTTGATGAAGGTATGTTTTCCAAAGACTAAAGCACAAATGTCTCCTTCTGCCTTCCCAATCCCTGTAGCGTTTTTCAGGCGAAAATTATGGCGATCAATGAGGTCTTGTGGTGGTTAAACTGTAGAGAGATATCCAGGCGGGGTGTCATCACTTCTACCGACAGTCAAGTTGCGATGACTGAATTCGCCTTACGAGAGTGACGGATGATAGTTACATTCTAAGAAACCGTATGGCCGACGAACTTGTCATGGCACAGCTCTATGGAATCTGCCGGAAAAGGGGAAGTTCTGCATGCCTCTCGCTCAATATCAACTGTTACTTAGGAAAAATGCGATCGACATTACTAACCATAGGTGGACAGGTGAAACCACGTGCTTCATCACTCGACAGATTTGACCTAAGCTGCATCAGAAATGTTTGAATTGTCTAATCAAACTGGAAGGGTACTTTTTAGCTCAATAATAGGTGTCATCACAGGACTCTGCATTATTTACAGGCAAGCCAGAACTGGCAAACATAAGCATCAGTTGCCTCCGGCGCTTTATAAGCTCCGAGTGGTCTTACGGTTAACTTTTTGTAGAAAGTCCACATCCTTGTGGTATTACAAAGGACCTATATAAGTCTAAGTGCTGCATTTAATAGAGCTTCTCACGAGAACCTAACCTAATCTAATTCTTCAGCCTGAGGTCCCGGTCATAGATCAAGTTCGCAGCTCAACTCTTTCGTTTTATACGTTCCTCCATGTTTTGAAATAGGTTATAATTTTGAGGCTTAGTAGCGACTTCAGCTTGTAAGACGTTAAAGAGTTTTCGAAACCAAAGGAGTAGTGAATGTCCAGATCAGTTTGCAAGACTCTGACTTCGGCTGCTTTATTGACTTACTGCAGATCGTATAGACGATTGGTGTCAACGTTGGTGGGCAAAAGATCAGTGGACTTAGGGTGATCGCTATGCACCGAAGAAATTTGGCATGCCTCAGGAGGGCCTTTTAGACTTGCAATCGTTCTTGTTGCAAGCTGCATGCTGAAAATGTCTATTTGTAGCCCATATCGCAAGGTTTGTAACGCTACCAAATAGCTTTTGTATACATAAGTATCGATCTAACGACCATGGCGTATGATTAGTATATTTTTTTGGCTCTAGAAGAGTCCATTGAATGTTGACAAACTCCTATTCATAGATGGCTCAAAAATTAGAAAAGGAGTTGGTGCTGGTGCCAATCCGAGGAATTTGCAGGAGAAGTCTATCCATAGACTGCATTAGACGCAGCTTCCATATACTTTTAAACGTTAGTTCACCGACATATGGATATCGATGGCAGTGAGATAAAGTGCCAGATAAAATTCCGAGTTCTTAATCATTGGCCTGCCCAGCGGCTATCTGAAACTTGAAGTCAAAACCTGAGATTTTCGAAAGATGCTATCTAAGTGAAACTCATCTCAAGAGCTTGGACAAGCTAAGACATTTACTAATTTCGCAGACTAAGAAAGAAAAAACCAACGGCTTCTTGAGTTGGCTAAACGTGGCCTAAAGCTGTGCGCATTCTGGAAGTTTGTTTAACAATCTCCACCTGAAATCAGCTGGTTACCTGGAAGCAATGACATATTCCAAACCTTTATAGGATCCAGAGTACCGTGAAAATGAAGGCCAGGCCATAACTCATTCCACTGGAAGGGGTAATTTAAGCTTGAATACCAAACTCTTATGCCTCCTTCTTGTCTTAATGGCAGACTACAAGCAGGCACACAGAAGCTTTCCATGTGACTCCGTTATAAACATCTCCACAACGAAAGATATTTAGTACCTACTCACGATGCCACCCACAAAATTTGAACAACATTAGTCCCAAGCAGACAACCCTACGGAAGCCCATTTTAAAAATCAACTCTCATTGACAGCGCTTCTGTATTTCGCACCTCATCGTGTCTACCTCCTGATGTGCAACTCATCCTACATTGTTTCACTTCCTGTAAACGGCAAACACTCCACCAATTATCCTTGCAATCTACAAGCTTGGCAGCATATTTGTTGACAACAAAATGAAACCCTTGTAGAACACGAATGTACTACCACATTTCTTAGCCATGCCATCCAATGCATGTACAACAGGAAAACCCTCTACGCATGCTAATCAATTCAACTCAAGGCGTATTCCACTGAAATCTATAAATTATAGGTGCCTCCTGCACCAACACAACCAGCCCACTCTCTTATGCCACAAGAACTTATTGGGACTTAAATCTAGACCAGTGCTTCACCACACCACCTGATAGCGCTGCGAAACGCAAAAAGATAATTATTGCCACGACGTTGCACACTCGTAAGGTTTTTATCGGAATTTTATAACTTCCTTATGGTCACCTTCACACATACAGGCACGCATCCCAAGCCAAAGGCTCTGTATGGCAGCCTTCACAAGATGACTCTGTCGTCCCCTCATTAATTCAATTAAAATTTAATTTTTCCTGCTGCCGCGACGTCGAAGACATTAACAGAGATTAACCTGTGGCAGATATCGAAGAAATGCGGTATCTTCTTGGGATCAGGTAGTCTGAGAGCTTCCAGCGGGCTCGATTTGGAGTGAAATCTAAAGGAACACAAGAGTGTACACAAGTCTTGAGCTGGATCTAGATCTGTTGTGAGAAGAATATTATCAGCTTCGTTTTTTTTTTTTTTTTTTGGGTGGGATTGCAGTCGAACAGCGACGACTAAGACTACGACGACGATGGTGGTGATGATGATGATGACCATGATGACGGTGATAGATTCTATAAAACAGGATGGTGTGATGCAATTACTTGCAATGGAACGCGTTTGGGTGGTTATTTGATCTTTTGTAGCAGCATCAGCTAGAGAGAGCGATTGTAATGGAATTTCTTGTTGCTTTCTGTGCGATTTATGCGGCAAGATTATCGCAGATCTTAATGGAACGGGTTTTCTTAAGGAGTAGATACGTACAAGATTCCTAGAAGAACATATGTTAGATGTGGTCGACTTCCCATTGTAGATAACAGGCTTTTAATTAGGACCATACAGAAGGCGGAGGTGTTCATGAAATAAATGAATAAATTGCACCTGGTGTTTGCGCAAAAATGGCTCGGGTCATGCAAGAAAACGGTATCGGAATGGCGCTACTAAAGGATTAGTGTCGAATTGAAAAAAACGCAATAATTGATGCGGAAGTATGAGAATAAGTTGTGCTTGAAGTATGCAGTGAAGTACATTGAGGTTGGGTCTCATTGTCTGAGTTCAATACACACTGGAAGAGTATCCTTCGTCAATTGGTCAATTTGGTTGGCGGTTACTACCAAGTGGCCTTGAACGGTGAGATGTGTGAATTTAGTGACACAACGACATAAGCCCCGTGACCAAGTCATTAAGCCTGAGTCCGTTTGCGGAGGTAATGTCGTGAAGACTTTAACAATTTGTAGAGCGCTTCCATCATCATATCTCAGGCATTGCTCGTCTTCTTCCAGATTTTGTAGAAATAATCCATGGTAGAGTCGTCTTTCTCGTCCTTGACGGAATGCACACAAATCAGCTTCATAGTAGAATATTACTCGCTCACTTACATGACGAAAGCTCAAGGGTTGTTGGGCGTCTCTAACAGCAAGATCGGATCCAAACAGTCACTGGCCCTTTTCATGGTAACAGTCCTGACAGCATATGCCACGTGTTGTAGTTTTTGGACACCCCGACCATGCCACTGCACTTCCTAAAAAATGGTGAGATCCGTCCTGTTTCGCTCGAGGGCCTTTCCGAGTCCATTTGCTACACGTGGTGTGCTCAATGTGCGTATATTCCCCATGCTGATCCTTAAATCATTGTCCTTTGCACATTTTCTGAAGTTGTCAGATCAGAAACTGTATGAAATTTGGAAACAATTTTGGTCGAAATGAAGCCCTCTCGGCGACTAATGTAAGAGAGTTGATAAAGTTATTTCATGAAACTGACATTCTTCCGGATAACAAAAGCACAACATTCCTAATCAACCGTCAAACAGTCGAACCCTTGCGAACTAAGACCGGTTGCCGTATTATCACCCGTTTTGGAGACATGCCTTAGCAACTGTGATTTGATGTTGTCAAGCTTTATTTGCGGCGAACTTATAAGGATCGTCATGTCTTCTATGATCAACAAGCAAATGATTGACGTCCTTGAGGAAAACTGCGAAATATAACCACAAACAATCGACAGTACGCTGACAAAATGAGTTGACAAGATGGGCAACTGTCAAACCAGCTGCGGATACTGACTATTTGAATGAAATTATTTTCCACAAATAATCGGACTCATGCAAGCTACTGTCCTTGAGGTTTCTGACTGATGCGCTAGAGAAGGTATATGAATCAACCCTGGTAAAGCAGTCGTGGTACCTTTCACAAGGAAAAGGTAACTTAACCTCGGCTCAGTTGCCTTAAATGTTTTTCCCGACGAAGTTAAATATCCAGGAATTCTACTCTACTCTACTAGGAATTCTAAGACCGAAGGCGGGGTGTGTTTTCTCCGAAAGCTCAACCTAAAACGATCGTTCCGCCTCCCAGATCATTGTAGCGTTTTTCAGGCGGAAATCATGGCGATTAAGGAAGCCCTGTCTTGGCTGAAGTGTAATGTACAATCTGTCGGGGATATTACCATTCTCACTGATAGTCAACCGGCAATCAAGACCCTGGAATCGTGCTCCTTCACTTTAAAGGCCGCTCTTAACTGCCGTTTATCTCTTATGGAGATGACAGAGCAGTTTAACATTCACCTATGCTGGGTGCCAGGCCACAGAGACATTCCAGGTAACTGCAGGGCAGACGAACTCGCCAGACAAGGTAATACTCTAAAGATTCTGCCTGATAGGCAATCCTTAGGTATGCCGCTATTAGCAAGACCAACCTCAGATGGGAAAACGAATCAACGTGTCTCATCTCGAAACATATCTGGCCCAGGCTGGATCATAAACGTAGTGCGGAGTTGGTCAAATTAAAGCGATCACAGATCAGCTGCGTTGTTGGTGTTCTCACTGGACACTGTCTTATTGGCCAACATGCCAAAAGACTTGGCCTCTTTTCTAACAACTTCTGCAGAAGCTGTAGGGACGAGGAGGAGGTGGAACGTATCCTTCACCGCCTATGTAACTGCCCAGCTCTGTCGCATAAAAGAATGCTACATTTAGGGTCCCCCTTCCTCGAAGACCTTGGTGACATAGCGTCCTTAGGCGTCATGTGCATCCATCGCATTATCAAAAGCACCGGCTGGTTCTGTTAGTCCCTGAGTGGCCAAATGGTTTTGATCCATTGTATCGCAAAGGACCTTTACTGGTCAAGTGTGTCTGCACTCCCGTGCGGACAGCCAAACTAACCTAACCTACTCGATAAGAAACTTAACTTGAATTCCCATATTGAAACAAAATTGCCAATTGCCGCTTTCTGGCTATACAACCACGGTGATAAGATCCATTCTGACTTACCATCAGTTGCCTGGTGGACGAAAGTCAAGGAAGTCACAACCATCAATAAGCTTAAACAGCTTGGCATTACGGGCACAAAGCATATCTGCCCTACGGCAGCTATCGATGCTATTATCGAGCTCAACCCTTGCGTATGTGTACTTGTAAAAAAGTGGCGATTAGCAGCGCGGTAAGTCTCGGTAAAATACTCCCTGGGTTCAGTTGGATCTCATGGACCTGTTATCCGTCGTCTTCTAACTACAAATGCTCAGCATTTCTTTGGAAGGATGTTCGAGATCGAGATTCCTCGCCCGGATGCATGGGTCACTGGTGGACCGTTGCTCAATCCAAAAGCCAACATACGGTATACTTATGAACCACCGATGGATTAATGTTTGTGCTGGTGTTTACTGACCCAATCATCAAATCTCGAAACCTCTCAGGAAAAGTCCCAGAGTTTTCCAGGTCGGGATTTACGCTATAGAACTATCCGCTGGAATCAACCTGAACTCCGGCATTAAATGTACCTCCATCCACGTACTCACGAACAGTCAAGCGACGCTCAAAGTTCTGACCTCCCGTTTGATGAACTCCAGATCAGTCCAATGTTGCTTTGATAATCTGCAAGGATTGGATCTACGCAACAAAGAAACACTTTGGCAGGTATCGTTCCGTATAGCAGATCTGCTAGCCAGGCAAGGGTCCTATGATAAATTCTTTGGACCCGAACCCTTTTTTGGAATCTCTGATTCTGCTTTTAAATGCGCGCTACACAGATGGGAATATCCCACTGGAATATCATTCAAGGACTCAGACAGCCTAAACCAGTCATCAGACCCTTTCATTAAAACGCTGGAGATATCCTCAAATGTAAGACAGACGACATAAGAAGGCTTGTGAGCTTTCTGTTCGGTCACTGTCAGCTCAGGTACCCCCCCTCTGTCTAGAAGAGGATTAAACCGCAGAACACATACTGAGTGTGTGGCTCTGTGCAACACTAGGGCAAGCATTTTTTGAAATCATCTCTCAAATTAATCCGAGGAACTCTTCTGCAGTAAGGAAAGTGGAACTTCTGTTGGAATAATATTGACATGTGGTACAATAGATCTTCCCTGATCGCAGTGCCTTTGCGTCCATGGGAGTTTTAAGTGAGCAAAAGTCTCATACTTCTGTGAGCACGCACTACCAGGTCCTCACTGCGTCTATAAAAGTTGCCACTTTCCTCGTAAAAAAATAAAAAACTTTCGTAGAAATCGGTAAGAATGGCAAAAACGTAGAACTACTGATGTAAAGTCGCTTGAAATTCCACCACAAACACAGCAAGAAACCGAATTTGTCATTCTTATTGGATTCCGATGTCAACTCAAGTAAACGCGAATTTTCCACGAATGCCAAAATGCATATGGATTCGTTGGGAAACTACAAAAAGTGGAACTGTGTCGCTACTTTTTAGGCCACAATGGATATACTCACACGGAAGGAAAAACCGAAAACTTTCTTGCGTTCTCGGAAATGAATGCGATTTACCCAACCTAGTGCTGTGTCTTCCGAAAATTAGAATAAAAAATTCAGAGAAGAGTCTCAGTCCCCATAAGAAAATTATTCATCAGGGAATGTCGAAATTCAGAAGCCTCTAAATGACGATTGAGGAGAATGTTTCGAAAGGTGGCTCCACAGACTTTAAAAAGGTTTTGAAGCATCAAAAACCCACGAAAAGTTTTTAAAAAAAATATTTGTTAGTCCCTTCGAAGCTTCGGATTCCTTTTGAGTACACAACGATTGGTGCTATGTTTTGAATAATGTCCTACAATACCGTTTCTCCCATTCAAAAAAAAAAAAAAAAAATACTGAAAACTATCTACAGAATCACAATTGACACACAAATCCCATAGCTCCATCATCGAAGCTCCTAATCAGCAATAGTTTTCTTACACGCAAACTGCAATCGAGTGTCGTTTCGCCCTGCTTTTCTTAAGACTTTCATTGAACAAGTTGTCACTTTCCATGCCTAGCATCTCAAATCACCGATCTTCATGCCATATTTACCACCAAAAGTAGATTTTGCTTTCTAATACTATAATCTGTCATACATAAAACATCAAAAGATGATTGACAGCAAAAATAAAGAAAAATACAACAAAAAAAAAAAAAATTGAGAAGAAACAAAGCAAAGATGCCAAAGAAATAGGCGAGATACATCTGACAGATACAGGTAGCCTGCCTGCCTGCAGCATAGCAAAAGATCCCAACGACCTCGTGCGAAAGAGCTTCGCTGCATCAAAGCTCTTTTTTCTCTCTCCCGGTTTTTATGAATGGACACACATAGTGTATGTAGGTATCCCCTCCGAAAATTCGAAATTCGAAAGAAAGTTACACAAAACCGGCATCAAAACCACAGAGAAAGGCCATTCGAATGGTGAGTCGTGGTGAGAGTCGCAACAGTGAAGAGAGACACCAGCTTACGATGACAAGGTGTGCCTCGGCACAGCTGATTTCTGCTTGCCGATCGTATCTGCACAACGTTCTCTTGGTCATTGTATCCACAAGTTGGGGAAACTTGACTCTTCAGCTGGTGCTCTTCCATATCTTGGCCTTCTTTTCCGTTGGTAATCTCTGATTTGAGGCACAATCTTCTGCCACCTTGCGCGCGCGCGCGCTCACACACTGCTTTCAGGGGGGTATACACAAAACCAGGGTAACAGTACCATTGCGGACACGGATGGTATTCCAGTTGCTTCAGTAACTCGCGAGTGCTGCACCAATAAAGTAGTCAGTTCATTCGTTGCCGTCGTCGTCATCATCTCGTGTGTAATTATCGTCCGTAGTCTCTCGTCGTTTTACCGTGTGTATGTGATTGTCGTGAACGATAGACTGACTGTCATCCGAATCGATTATTGTATCTATCTGATTGAATGATTGTGGTTTTTTTTTTTTTTTGTGACGGGATTTTCGGTGCAGATACTCAAAAGGATACATTTGTACCTAATAGATACTCAGTGAATTATTTTGACTACTTTCACCGTGCACTTCATAAAAGAAATATTCAATTCTTTGCATAACTAACGCGTGTATCTGATGGTGTATCTATGGATCTCTTATCATCTCGCATCGGAGTAAATAATTCATAAATTCAACAAAAAAAAAGTGAGAGTTTGCCCCCCAAAATAATGTCATATTTGCCAAAAAAAAATAAAGAAGATACTTTACATAAAAAAAAAAAAAAAAAAATTATTTGCACTTTAATGAGATTCTCGCTTTGATGTTAAGCCGGAGGAGGAGTGTGACCAAAGAATTAATATTCAAATCGTGTTGTGTTCTCGGAGATGTGTGGTGTCGAATCTGTGCTGTTGTGTTCCGCGTGAGGCACAGAATCACGTCCGTGTTGAAATAAATTCAAAATGTATCTTTCTTTCTTTAATTTTTGTTGTAATTATAATTATCTCTGCGAGGCTAAAGAGAGCGATGCTGATGCACTGGTATGGTGTGTGGAGAATGTAACATCCGACGACGACCCACCGACAAGACCGCGAGAATTAAATTTTTCATTCGGTGTATCTTTTCTGCAAGCAGATACTCGTACTTCTTTTTCGAATTTTTATCTAATTGCGGAATTATTCTATTTTTCTATTCTATGCTTCGACGGGTATTTTTGCATTCAAATTGGAGAATTTCCTAGATGGTTTATTAATTGCCCCTCGGATGCATTTGTGGCAGGCACTGCCAGCTACAGTAGCTATTCGTACATACTTCGCGCAATTGTTCTGAATTTGTTTCGGTTACAGTGTACTGTCGTGACATTTTGTTGCCTTTTTCTCGCTTAAAAGATTTTTTGCAGCCAATGCAATGGCAGTTTAGCATAGCAGGCTAATGAGTTTAACTTTTCTGCAATGTGTCTGAAAAGATTCTTTTGGCTTCTGGGTTGGCATTAAGCTCGTAGTGCAATGCGCGTTAAGATACCTGTTGTTAAGTGGCTAATTAATTTCGTTGTTCTTTTTGTGGCATAAAAGGATTTTAGACTTGTCTTGTTAAATTCTGGATTTTCTTCTTCTTTTAATTCGTTCGTCTATTTGTGTATCTTTTTTTTTTTTCAATGGTACATACGAGTACTCTTATGTTGGGTTGATGAGGAGTGTTAGGTTGCCTTTTTTTTTTGTAGTATTCTTGTGGTCATTATGGAGAGGGGGAATGGATTGATAATTTGTTCTTTAAGTGACTGGAAGGTACTCTCGTATTTGTCCACTTTGATGGGCGGATTTTCTTTGTCGTATGGAATTTCATGATTTTGTTGGTAACTTGCGATTTTTAAGTAGATTTTGGGGATTTTCGTTATGCTCCATTGCATAGGTTTACATGAGAGTTAAGAGGTGTACGTACGTATGTATTTATTGTCGGCATTAATATATTTTTTTTTTAGAAGTAATTTGACGTCGCTCTGGTTCTACATCTCTTTGACTATCCGTCTGTCTGGTTGCATTGTAAAAGTCCTTTAGCCTTAAGCAATGAGTAAGCAAGGAGTTGGTGTTTATAAAACAGAGTGGAATACATAAAAAAATGTATGGGGTCTGACTATAGGCTGAATATAGGACTGGGGGTGCCAACCTTTCTGTCGGTTTTTATAAATTTGTTTGACTTAAACTGATTAACGAGTGTGACTCTTATGGCCTTTTTGACTTTCGAAGTTGCAACATGATACAGAAGGTATTTTAGTAGTCCTTAGATTCCTTGGTCTTCATTAAATGAAACAAAAATAGATCGGAGTTTCCTTTTCCGCTCTGTAATCCAACGCACTAATCCCTGTTCATTTAGCTGGTCAGAAACGGTCTTCGGAGAAGTGGAATTCTATACTGCTTGCTGAGAGCAGTACTAAGTAGTTTGGAGCGCAGTATGGTCTTAATCATGATAAGGCTTCAGGCAGGTTAAGGGGGCCGTCCATCCCTTTCATAAAAATTCGAAGCAAAAGGTTACTAGATACAGAAGAAACGATGTCAAGATACTTGAGGGTTTCATTTCCGATCATTGTCATAACGCGTTCCAAAATGGTTCAAGAACGCAAGAACTCTTTGAATTTGGCTGCAAGACTGAACTCTCTGACCCTTGTCTGGGTTCCAGGCCACACTGGGGTTCCGGGAAATGAAATTGCTAGGCAAGGTTCAGAGGATGTTTTTACAGGAGCTGCGTTGAGTCTTCTTGCGACGATTAGGTTCCTCTTGAACACACGCGTATACAGTACGCAGGTGGACTAAACACATGCTCCCGAACGTTTGCAAGAAATCAGTGGCTGTAGACAACTTTAGACAACTTATAGACGTTCTCACGGGCTATTCGCCTTTTGCTAAGCATCTTAGTGTGCTAGGCTTAAAAGACACCACTGTCAGCGACGCTTGTGGAGAGGGCGACGATACTTCGGATTACTTTCTTTGGTATTATCCTGCCGGTTCAGGTGGCAGATCTTCGGTGCTGATGTGGTGAGTGCTGATACCGTAAGCTCTGCGTCATTGAAGCGCCTTCTCAGTTTTCTCCGAAAGTCGAAAAAAATCCAGTGCAATGGGTAACTCTGGATTTTGCTTTCTGGAAGTACAATGGGCCATTTGCGCCTGAGTGCTCCAGTGGAGTATCTTGCAAAATTCAAATAGTTGCCGCAACAGACCTTTAGTGCTCCTGGGCCTAGCTTCTCATATTCTTTTGCATAAAGGGAAGGACCTACAGTTGAGAGCCATATTCGAAAGCCTGTCTTTTTAAATTGAGAAGTTTTCTGATAGACATACGCGAGAGATTGGACTCTCAAAACTTGTTGGTGTTCTTAGGGTTTCGAACCTAGTACCTCCCACAACGCACTTACTGATCCACGGGGTCCACATTTTTAGTTATAAATAAGGTATGCTTGTCTGAAAGCTCAATGCTTTTCATTGATTGAGGACATCCAGATATTAGAGGGTTTTTGGAAAAATAGGCATGGAGCCACTTAATTCTGTGACCAAATAAGATCACTGTTATACCCAGGGACTATGGCGAGGTAATCTTGTAATATAGCATACAACAGCTGTTTAAGCAAAGTCGTTGGACCTTTGAAGGAACTTTGCAAAGATGTATGAAAACAGACTTTGAAAAGAGGGATGAGCGAGTATCTCTTCTTGGTCTGATCAACTCCTTTATGGCTTGAGAAATCTATGAATCTCTGGTCTTGGCTTATGCCTTACATTGATTTCAAATTAAAGACTAGTTCCTGTTGTTCTCAAGAGTTCAGCCATTTTTTATGGCTGCTTAGATATAGGTTTCCCACAAGCCTAGGCCTGAAGGTGAAAAAGTAAGGTACTTCTGCGGACTTTTGACTATCAGAAATGGTGTTCATTGTATTACTCTGTAGCTCATAACTTTATATTGTTGCTGCTGATAACTTTACGTTAAAATTAGAGTATGGTATGCGATGTTCCTTGTGAATATTTTGGTAGTAAAGTTACTAAATATGAAAGCACCCACATTTTTGGCTCATTTTTTCAGTGACAGGTCAGCTTCTATACCCTGGTGCTGGATACCACGTACACATAAGAGCAGGGTCATTTGGCGGGCAATTGATTTCCTCTCCAGTAAAATAATAACTTGCTGCGAATACGTTAGCTCGAACAAATATCGTTTGAACTATATTTTCCTGCTTCGACCGAAGACGTTTCTTTACTTTTTCTTTATTAGCCCGGGTTCGCCAGTAGGAAGCAAAAAGAAATTTTGAAATTCACTCAAAGAGGTGACGGACCTGTCATCTGAATTTTAAATCGTTCTTCAAAAACTGTGCGTGATGCAACTGCAAGAATTTGTAGCAAAACCGTGCGAGCAATGATAGATTGATTCCTAAGCTGCTTAAGCCAATACTGGCAACTTCAGTTGTCATTCTTTTGTTTCTGCTTTTTGACCTCGCAGTTCTGTTCAACAATGCTTTCTTCTTGCCTCTGCATCTAAGCCTCGGTCAATGCCATTTAGTAGATGCAATATTCAAAAAACGTTCTACGGAACTTTGTGCCGAAAGTGCAATGTTTGACGCAAGCTTGAACTGTACTGATATGTATCGACGATTTTTTTTGTAGTGTCAATTAAGCCTTATTCAATAGAAGCATTCTGCCCTGTGAGAGCGTCAATAAGGGGTCTTGCGGTCTCTTCTACTGAGTGACAGCAGATTCCTTACAGATGTCTGACATCAATCGTTTGATTTGCCTGCATCTTGGAAGCCCGTATTAAACACAGTGTTAGTAAGAAACCCAGTCGCCAATGGAAGCCCCCAATCAAAGATGCAGGAAGACCCAGCGCAGGTTCAGATTCCGCGAAACTCTTTTCAGAGCCTTGCCTAAGATTCTTATCAGAGGTCACCATGATCCCAATATTTCCTGAGACTTTGACAAGAATCAGAATGTTCAGTATTACGGCCGAAATCAAGGAGTTTTTCCTTAGGATTGCCTATGTGTTGACCTTGAACTCAGAAGAGACCAACTTAATGTCGTTGTCTTTCCGAATATTCCAGTACCAGACACTTCACTGGTTTTTGGCGAATATTTAGCTACAATCCATTCCTGATGCAAATTCTGATCGGAATCAGTCCTGAACACAAGAAAATTCGGCCTAAGATTTGCCAAACAGCCGAAGTTCTGGAAGCATTGAATTAGGCAACATGTCCATGTGACTGGATCGTAGGATTAATATCACGCAGTCAAAATTTTATTAGACACCTTGCCTATGACGGCGGGAAGGTATATTTGGCATTTAGAGAAAGCTCAGTAGTACTCGATAAAGCTGCCGAAAAGATAAATTGGGCTGTTTTCTACAGTTGTCCTCTGAAGTTTAGTGTTAAGCGCCGTCACATGTTACGCGGAGGGCTATTCCACCAAACAACCTACGCACAATATGCTGAAATGCCTCTATTATAGCCGTATAGATCCATACAACCTTTTTCGGTGATAAGTCCAATGTCGTACTCAAAGCACTCTTCCACTGGCGATAAACTGATGGCAGTTGGATGTCCTCGACAGAAATATCTGACCACGGAAGCTTCATACCAACGACCAATCCCAAATATCTCCGTTCATTAGAGATACGAATACTGGCGCTTTTTAGCAATGGCTAAGATAGATCAATCGAGGTCTTCCTTCTCGTAAAAGGAACAATCTCAATTTTCAGATACTTGACGAAAGCGCATCCCTACTGCATCAAGTATGAAACCTCAACCAAAGTTGTCTTCATTAGCATTGCTTTAGTCCCTAAACACTAATGTTTCGCGTACCTTATGTAAGTCACACATGCAATCAGAGGTCGCATTGTCAAAAGCACTCTCAATGTCGATGAAGATGCCCATCGCTTATTCATTTTGAAGAGCTGTTTCCAGGATTTTTAATCAGATGGGCGTGCTGCATTTCCCATAGATGGTGTCGCAACTTTCCAATTTTGTTCATGCTTTTCAACAAGAACTTGATAAGAAGCAGTGAAATTTCTAACTTTTTCTCCCAAAAAATAATAATTCTAAGTCCCTTCCAGTTCTTGCCATAATCATTTACTTTCTATCTATAATTCGTTGATGCCTTCTCTGTTGTATCTTCAAGGTTATTTTGGCATTTTTATTGGGGTCCTTCATTAAATTTTGTACGCACATCTTGTCTAAGTGGATTATTAATCCCCATTCTTGTGGCGTTGTAAGCCTTTAAGCGCATTACAGAGTTCAAGTGTATTCTTTCTAATTGTAAATGGGTGTGAGAAGGTTCAGTAAGCTCTTAACTTGGACATGATGTATGGCCTCCAGTTTGTGACACATGGGTGCTCTTCAACTCAAAATTGTCTCATTCTCTTTCGCATTCAGTACATTCTTAGAACAATTATTATTGAGACGACAAAAATACAGATAAAAATGGGATGGAAACGGATTAACATTGAATGGCAGAGAAAAACAGTAGGAATTGCTTGGAAATGTTTGGTTTGTTCCTAGTATCTAATATCTTCCATATTTTCGAGCCAATTTCGAAGAAAATTTCAGAAAGAAAATAAAGAAAAGTCGTTTGCCTTCATCAACATTGAATTTGACAAGAAATTCTTGCACATTTAGGCCGTAATCCGAGGAAAAAGAACTGTGAGGAGAGCAGTGAAAATGCTCGACAAACTTTGCTCGCCCTTCAGTGTATCTGCTTCCCGTATCTTTTATATTATCCAGTCCATCTTAGAAAATATTTCAGGAAGCAAATTAAAGGGAATCCCTTAAATTTTAGATTACCAACAAATCTGGCATATTTAGGTCGCTATCCGAGGAAAAAGAACTGTGAGAAGACCGGTAAAAATTGCTCGACTTATAGTGGATCTACTTTCCGTATCTCCTACATTATCCAGTCGATCTTAGGACAAATTTCAGGAAGCGAATTAAAGTAAAATCCCCCATCCTCGCTAGAATTAAAAATTATCTCCCAATCTCCCTCGTTTGAGTCCTAATCAGATCAACTCCCACAGCCAAGCAGTGCCATGAATCTTGCATGTCACTTCGCCATTAAGTATCTTATCCTCTGCCTTCGAAGACAATTAGAATCATAAAATTTGTACATCTATCGCAATCCAAATCTAAGTGTAATGAGTTCCTTGGATACAATCTCAACTCCAACTCCGAAACGCATCACGAATTGAAAAAAAAAGAACCCACCAACCACGGTTGGCGTCATTCTTTCTGCAGACTTTTCCTGCTTTTCTTTGATTTATTTGCCTTTTTTTATCGTCTTCTTCTGTGGAATTTAATTTAATTGAATTTTTTTTTTTCTATCTTTTTCAGAGTTGGTATCATTAAATTATGAAATTAATTGTTTTCTCGCAATTCTTTGGATAAAAAGAAAATAAGGAAAAAAGTTGTTTAACCGTTCAAAATAAATCTTCAAGATCAACAACATAAAGTACCTTCGCATCGTGATAGTGAATGTGACTTGGTGTATAACGTACGTTGTGTGTGATGCCGAGCGTGATGTTTTATATTTATTTATAGTTTTGGTAGTTTGCAATTTAATAGTATACACAGCAATTAAAGTGAAATTATTGGCATAAAAAAAAAAGAATTGAAAGAGAAAATATTTCAATTCTGCATCGCGGCGCGTTCTGTGTGACGAATAAAAAAAAGTGATTTTTTTTTTTGTGCGTGAGTATAGTAGTAACCCAGAAAATAAGTCCACAAGATATTAGTTTTCCATTAATTCGAAGATAATTGTTGTTAAATCGAAAGAATTTACTTGCTGGGCAAGGCTGTTGGCGGTCTTATTCAGTTTTTTTGGTGCTTTTGGAGCTGCGTTGTGATTTATTCTTGGAAATATTTTGGTGAGTTTTTTTTTTTTGGACTTTTTCATAAAAGTGTCGGTTGACTGTTTGAAGTGTTTTTTGTGTTTTTTTTTTGTGGCTTGAAAGCCCTTTTATGTAACTTTTACTTTTTGTTTATTTGTTGTAGACGGTCGTATTTTTTAATGACTATGACAAAATGAATTTGATAATTTCTGGTGGTAGTGTTACAAAAATAGAATTCTGGTCAAACGGGTACTATTAGTGGCAGACAGGCTTAGAACTGTAGCAAACTCCAGACCGGATTATTGTACGAGATTTGCTGCAAGCTTGTTGATCACCTATAAAAAAAAACAACAGCTTCTGCCTGTTCTTGTACCTGCCTTTCGGAAAACTCCAATTTTCATGAGCGTGATATCAATAGATACGCTGCTTAGCAAGAGTTTAAGGCCTCTTCGTCTTTTGCATGACCGTTGGTCCCCAATTACTTGAAGCCGGTCGTCTTAGTCCTGTGCTGCTTACTATGTACATCTGCCTTAAGGCTCAACTATAAAGTGAGAAACATAATCAACATTCGGCTGCATATGCACGCACATGTAAACCCAAGAATACTCACAATCTTATCATCCAACACATAATCAGCCCGGAGTCGATTCGTTAAATGTTCGTTCACTTTTGCAAATATGAGCAAACATAAGAGAGAGCGGTTTCAGTCGCTCATCGCTCATCATCATCATCATCATCTGACAGTTGTCGTGTTTGTTGTTGCTTTTAATTTTTTTTTTAACACACAATCTTTCCAACATAGTATGTAATATTTTTAAATCTCTATAAATTTTTAACTTTCTACTATTATCCACTTTTAATGCAGAAAAGATAAGCCAAACACCAACAATGAGAATTTGACACATAGTACGTATGCAGGCAAAAGTATTATGTCATTCGTTGGAATTGACAGAACATAAGGAAGCATTTCCTTCTGTTATGACATTAGCTTATGTTTCCCAATGTTGATTATGGTTGAGCCTTAATAGTCGAAAATGATCGGAAATTCTACGTTAAGTTTTCTTCAGTACTGTCAATTGATCAAATTGCCAATAATAAGCATATGTGAACGAAAACGATTACACTGCTGTCAAAGTCAAATGTCAAATTTTCATACGAAAGAACGAATGGGTTCGCTGTTTTTGTAAGTGATCAAAAGTGAACGAAAACTTGACGAATCTAAGCAAGCAGCTATTATGGTCGTACAATACAAGTTTCATGTGTACGCACCCATTATAGTTCGTCCTTTAGGTTGGCATTTCCTTGATCCTGAAAGCCTTCATACCCTTGTCGACTGTTCGGAGTCAGAAAGCTGCTGGTCACCCAGGCTTTTTCCTTGGGACTTTGATGTTGAGAGTTACTTTTTTACCATCTGCTCTGTGTGTGTCCTCATTTCATGCTAGTTGAACTTGTGTTTCTTCTGCGTTAGTTTTTTACAAATGTGTGATGCTTTGGGGATGCCTATTACGTGTTCATTTCTATTTCATTCTATTTGGTGACTCCTGTTGCCCAACGTTACATCCTCATCTCCAGGACGTGAAGCAAGCAAGCTGTTCGAAGTCTTTGATGAAAGATTGCTAGATCAACAAATAATGTTTTGCAGAAGAGCGCGAAGGTCAGTTTGACGGCATTGCAAGCATTTCCAAACCACATAAGAAAGCTTAGAAATAGCACAAGTCTACGATCAGCGGAAGAGAAATTCCTCCCACTATCGACATCCGCTGCCTTGGCAATTCTGCAATATCACCAGATCCGAAATTAGTTATAGAATGTTCTAGTTGGTACCTTGGCAGGATTAACCAACTGTGCATTGTACCTGCTCGTGGACCCTTTTTTTTCTGCTCCTGGACACCTTCTTTTCCGGTAATTCAACAGAGAGTGCATACAAGTATGAGTGGATGGAAGCTATAACGCCGTGCATTTGCAAGCAATTATTGACCGAACGCAAGCTCCTATGGGTTCCAAACAGCTTCCTTCCACCAAAGCCTGCAGGCTCATACGGTATCATCCCAGCGGAAATGCATACCGAACGCTGGTGATTATACTATTCTTCTCCTGTTTAGACCTTGACTACATTCAAAAATATAAGGGGAGGTGAAAGCAGCTAAAACCTCTTAAACCATTCCTAATGACATCAAACCCATCAGCCTTTCCTCGTTCCTACTTATGACGTTGGAGAGACTGGTGGTTCTATAGATACACGTATACATATGCTTGTAGAAGAAGCGTTTAACATTGAAAAACCGGAGGCTAAAGCAGTGACAGAGTCAGTCACTGGATCAGTCAAATGTTCGAAAGCAGCACCTCAAAAATTAGGCTCCTATAAATCGAGAAAGTCAGTGCAACACGGCACACCATAGTTGTGGCTCCTGATGGTGAACAAATTACTGTTTAAATTTACACAGGCACTCTGCAAGGACCTAGAGATACTCGGGGAAATTGTGAGGCAGACGAACGAGGCACCAAAAAAAGCAACTTCGAACTGCATAAGTGGGATATATATATGTTTATGTCGACCATTCTAAAAACCGAACCAAGAAACGCAAGCAAACTACCATTCATTCTCCAAGTGGTTCGCAAAGTTGGGAATGATGGCCTTATTAAGATTTTCAGGGAATAGGGCCGGCTTCCCGAACGTATTGTACGGAATCAACTGCGAAAGCTTCTTGAGAGCAACTGTCCTTCCTAAGTTAAGATTTATTTGCTTTAATTGTCTGACAATTTTTAAAAATGGGACTTACCCTTAATTGGCGCCCAATGAGTGAAAATTTTGTCTCGAGCTGTGCAAGGATATATTGGTGTGCATTTGCTCGACAAATCCGAACATCGTCAACAAAGTATCTGTCCATAACCGAGACCGTGTGTTCCATTTCGGAGCAAATATGCAGGATTTTTTCACGATTACAGCTCACTGAGTTACAGGTTAACTGAAACTCGTCCCATTTTACGGCGCGATTTGCAATTTCCGGAGAAACTCCCAGATGGCACCACGAGAAGGTGGGGAGAGTATGGCATGCAAACAGAGCTGCTAGGTTTTCGACTGTAGTGGGTCTTTCTCGGTACTAAGCGGACCAGCACCTATCGGGGAATGCTGCTTCGATTGCAGTTTACCATCCAAACCCAACCTAACCTATGGCATACGCCGCTGCCTCGAAAAGATACTTTCGTTTCAAAATGACGTTAAATTGCTTCAATAATTAATGAGCATTCATAATTTATTTCCCGGTCAATTTAAAATAATTTTTGTTAAAGTAATGCCTGTTGCCGCCCTAACATATGCTTAAAATGGAAAGTCCAAGATCATTTCAAGGCTCTATCCGCTACACCTTGCTTGAACCAATACTTATGATTTATGGTGATGAGCCATTAAAATTCATATGCCTCACGCGAAAAGGGAAACTGAATGTTAAATTTCGCTTATTTTAACGCCTTTGTTTGGAAGGCGCAATAGCAATTTGTCTATAGACCCCACGGTAACCTTAAACTTAAAAAGATATTTATTTAAAAATAAAATAAAAGTGTTTATGATCCAAGTTCATTTCAGTGTTTATTAGCTCGGCGGGGTCTATACTTTTCCCTGTAAAGTCCTTACGCCTTTCATTTCTGCAGAATTTTATGAGGTTTTTCAGATAAGAATAGACACCTCATGTATCCGTAACCTACAGAAATGAATTTCCTGAAAATTTACATACTCCCTCGTAAGAGAAGGGCTCAAAGGTTACTGCTACAACTTAACTACTTAATAAAAAAGGAAAATATTCTGAAAAGATACATGAATTTAAATGGAATACCGTGTAGTACGAATTTTAATGGTGTTTTTATTTCACAGGCGGATGGCGCTATTAAAAATCTAAATCTACATAAGTGTCTGGGACGGTTTTGTTTGTATAAACGAGAGACCTTAGGAAAACATAATTTTACATTTAAAATGTTTTTTTTTTATTGCTTAGGGAAGATTAAGAACGTGCTACCCACACGCTTAGGTTATGCAAATTATGGGAAACTATTTAAGCTTCAATGGTTGTCTTGTTAGTTTCTTATTTATTTCAGTGCTAGATGAATTTTGAACGCTCTTGGTTTGGGTGCTTTTCGAGTTCACAAAATTGGACAAAACGTATCGTTTTACAGTTTATGACGGCGCATCGCGGGTGACTTAACAACCAATATTTCGATTGAATAATTTTGGTAGGAAATCTGGCCGCGATCAGCAGGAGCACGTCATTAAACTTTTTTAATCTTTAAACTAGACGTCGACTGTAGGTTTTGAGTTGAAAATGAGACTTAAATGACCGGTTCAAGTGTCTATTATATTAGAGTGGAGAAAACCCAAGAAAAGTCCAATTCAATACTCACCATCTTATTATCGACCTTAAGGCTGCATGTGACAGCATTCATAGCTGTGCTATGAACACTGGAGGCACAATCTTTCAAAAGTTTGTGCAGCTACTAGCGTAATATTGCTAGGCCAGTAGAGACGAGGGACATCAATGTTTCGGCCCGCAGAGCCTTCGAGTTGGCTCACACTAGTAGAAAGGGAGCTCAGGCAACTTGGAGTGCGCAACTGGAGGCAGGTACCTAAAGATCAGGCTAACTAATGAGCCCATAAGTTGTGATCTAACCAGGTTCACTCCAAACTATAGCACCACCTGTATATATATTATTTTGAGAGATCCCGAATCAGACCACAGTTATGGGTCCCTTTTCGTCTCTCTTCCACGATCCATCTAGCCTGAGAGACTCTCCGGATTTCTCCACAGTTCTTCTCTGGCTTTGATTCCTCGTGTCAACGCTAGCAGCTGTTTAACAGAAATCTGGTTCATTTTCTGAGTTTCTACCCAGTGGCGTCCCAAGATCTCTATTTTTCTGCTAGCTGATGCCGCCGTCTGGATTTCCTTCAGGCATACATAGTTAACAGGTATCCTCTTTCAGAGGACCCATCTTCTTTAGGTGATACCCGAAATTTCTATGACCTGAAGATAACGCTACCACCCATTTCAGTGTTCTTCGATCCAAGCTTAGAACTTCCCTATGCATGTCGCCAGTTGGCCCTTAAATAGCCATTTTAGCCTGCCTACAATCTTTTATGGCTAACCACTTTCTCTGGTGTTCCACCGCGATCCAGTTGTTAATCAGGTGCTCCACCATTCCTCTGCCGATTGCGGCAAATGGTTCCGGACCAGAGTACTCCGAGGTTGACCCTTGCTTTTCTAGAGAGGCCGCCTTTTCATTGTTTTCAGTCCCTACATGTCCTCTCACCCAGAGCAGCGTTCACTGACTTTATGAACACATTCCATCACCGGGGATGTATTTATATCTGTTTGCTCCATGCGTCTAATCACTGAGTGATTGTCCAGTGCTTTAGTAATATTTTTACCAACAACTTGACCTTCTGACTAAGGTAAATTTCCCCAGACTAACATGACATGCTAGTTCTAGTTCTTCTGTAGCACCACCTAAGTAAGTAAGTACTCAAACATAGAAAGGTCCTTTGTACTTGTTACCTTCTTATTTAAGTAAGTACTCAAACATAGAAAGGTCCTTTGTACTTGTTACCTTCTTATTTGGGTAGCCCTACTATCCGGACCGGAGAATAAATTTTAACTAGATTTTAGTTGGGTGAAAAATAGAAGAAAGTATATTGGATGCCTTGCCTTTATACCCCGTAACTAGGTCACTATGACACGATGTCTTCCAATCGAGCAGAATACAACACATCACATGGGATTGCTGGCGGAGGTCATTTACACGAACTTTTGCTAGCATCCAAAACCTAGAATTCACCGCTATGAATTGATTAAAAAGTCTTCGATAAGAAGTCATAAGGTAAACCTAGTACATATGTCCTTCCGGGTTAGATTCGAAAACTCTGCGGCTTGGAGCGTTGGCGTCCATTGGCTCCACATATCCCCGCCATCTCAAACGTCAAAGTGCCTTTCCAAATAACCTGGTCCTTAGCAAACTGCTGCGCACTTCAAGTTGGTGGAGATCCCTTTTAAATTGTGAGCGCGTTGTCACCCGGGCTGGATTCGAAGACTCAGCGGCCGAAGCAATTTTGTCTATTTGCTCCACATTTCCTAGTCAAAAGCGAAATTTTTTTTGGCTAGATTAATGTCGCTGTACAGCTCGTATAACTAGTTGTCGAATTTTCTCTTGAGCGAGATGAATATGGGCCTTATATAGAGTCTTCCTCGTTATTGGAGACAGGGCTTTACTACTCAATTGCCTTCTCAGTGGTTCACAGGATTTTGTTTTCGTTTGATTTCTGCTCCGGCGTTGACAAATGTAATAGCGAAACCAAAGTCCTTTACAAAGACCGAGTCGTCGTCGAAGGTTGCATGACCCTTCTCCTTGACAGCAAATATTTGTTTTCTTTACCCTCGTTCCTCTACTTATACTCTCAAACGCGGCGGTGGCAGCCCACTGAGTTCTGTCAGCAATGTCAGTATCGATGACGTACGCTACCTTAGAAAGGTTGTGCCTATGTTGTTGCCTTGAGAGTTTCGGGCAATCCCTTCAAGTATGATGTTAAAGGAGCCACATGACAGCGCGTCCCCTTGTCTTAATCATTTTTTGACATCAAAGGTCTAGGTGATGGTATTACCGACTTTGATGGAGGAGTGAGTGTTCGTCGGCATCCTACGCAGACGAACCAGTTTGGCAGGGATGCAAAAGTCGACATAGTTCTGTAGAGGTCGTCTTTAGGAATGCAGAAGTGTAAAAATTTCGTCAATTGTGGACTTTTCTGGCCTAGAACTACCAAGTTGTGTATTAAAGGTTTCAGGCGATCACATAATATGGCAGATGAGGTTTATACCCCATGTTGCCTCTGTAAATAACGCAGTTGAAGGGGACTGCTTTTTCTATGAATCGGGCAAACGATGGTGAGATTCTATTCATCATGCACTCATCTGGCCAGATTGCCAAAATGAGTTGGTGTATGATCTCCTTGCAGATGGCTCACATAACTCCGCAAACAGGCCACCATAGCCGGGAGCCTTATTGGATCGAAGTTTAGACATTGCTATCAGTTTAGTCAAGTCGATAGAAGTTGATAAATATGTATGTACATATGTACCTTCGCTACCAACATACTTCTCCAGCCAACCGCTTACAATTGTGCACCCGAAATTGCTTGGTAAACATGTTTATGTGCATTTCTGCGTACCCTTGATGAACCCTAGATTTTTGACCAGGAATAACATCAGTGATAAGCCTGACCACAGTTCTACAAACCTTCCTGCTCGAATTAAACAGCGATTCTGCAGAGCTCTTGTTAAGTCCTTTTACGAAAGACTTCGTAGTTTTGTATGAGTCCGGACTCGACCATCTGTTTTTCTGTTTAGAGACCATACCAGAGTTGATCTGGTAAAGGACTAATCATCGGTTCCGGACTTAAGGACATAGTCTCTTTGCAAGGTCATCAGAGATTCCACTGCGATTCCACTATGGCCTGTTAGACATGCCTCATTCACACACTCAAATGCCTTAATTGGAGCCTGCCAGTCACTTCGGCTGCTAATCCTACTACCACGTCTTCTTTCGTTAAATTTTAAGTTTACTGCTCCAAGTATTTATATGCACGAGTAGTATAGTCTAGAAGACAATCGGTTGCCCAGAGCGCAATCGAGCGCTGAGAATTCGATCTCATCATCCAAAAAGCATCCGGATCCAGTTCCACTAATGGTATTAGACACCTCAGGGGGTCACTGTATATCTTCATATCTTCTGCCGAAGATGATGACATGACGGATATTGTCGACTGGCATCAGGAACGAAGAACACTGTTCCGAATTCGTACGAAATAGTGTTCCATGCCGAATGTTGTGTCCATCGTGTCTTTCTTAGTTGTTCCTGAGTCGACACATCGCTCTTAGGTTAAGTCCAGTTGGAGCTAGTAACTCCGAGGCAGACTTCGGTTTGCCTCGGGTACGTATAGAGTCATTGAACTGTGGATGCCGCCGTTGGTTCAATCTGAAAAATTCTTCCACCGAGATGCAAAGAAATGAGCGGGTGGCATTCTGGTTCAATCTGATAATCAACGGGAAGCTGTTGTGTGACATTCTTTTATTCGCATGCTTCACTCGCTTGCAATATCTACGCAACTCGATGTTAGTCAAACCTGTTGACTTCATAGCGAAAGCTTCACCTCTTTTTTTCTTAAGACAATGGAGAAAATACATATCAGGGATGCCACCCATGCTTTTCAGGACCTCACAATAACGATAGTGGAGATCACATTCCCTCCGCAGCTTTTGGGATGTTTGCAAGCAAGGTATGCAATGGTGTATATACATATGTAGGTCACAAGTAGCCTTCCTCGCCTGTTCCTCCCTAGGCGACGTCAGTGGACTGCCGAGGAATCGAAGTCCCCGACAATGATCAGTGATTTCAATTAAAGCGCCTGAGCTACTAACCTGTCCACAAGCTCTTCGAATTCCTCGATTGGTAAACTTGACGGTTCGTAGCAGCTACTGAGTACATATGTATGTAAATGTCAACTCTTGTGATAGAATGTCCTTTCAGACATGCTTACCGTTGCAGCCACAGTAACAAGTCTCGATAGATAGAAAAATTGGGTTGACGAGGAATCGCAACCAGAAACTGGCACGCATCAGTGGTATCTACAGCTACAGCTATCTACAATGTATTCCCATCGATTTTAATCACACCAACTGTGTACCCAATAAAATACCGCACGATATTGTTTCCCAGAACTATTTAGACCGCAATTTCCATTGAAACGATTCTCTACAGAATTCTAAACTCCATTAGATACACAATTCCTTTATCAATTTCCATCCATACCGCACTAATAATAATTATCATGCGCGCAGATACAAGATACAATAATGTTGCGCCTCTAGTTGCTGTGCTATTATTGATGATTATGATTGTTCGATGATAAATTAATGCTCGTCGATTATAAAATACAACCCGGAGATGCTACACTATGTCATTCGAATACAGTAGCCATGAAGCTGCTACTGTTGTGCACACAACCTACCTTTACCGCATTTCTTGATTCCGTAATCGATTTAAAACTGATATCAATCGAAATATAAGAGAAAAGAAAATAAAAAAAAGCAGAAACGAAGCGAAATCAAATCCGGGCTCGTGTTTACTGACACAGATACACAAATGCCCCCGAACACAGCACCCAGAGAGAGATACATACTCGTACAACAAATGGGAATGAGATGAATTCCTTTGCTTGAGAGAAATTATGAATTGCTTTCCTCGTTTCGTTTTGTGAGATTTTTTTTTCTTATCTATAATCTGTACATATGGTGGATAGTAAAAAAAAATTCGTACTCAGCCAACCAAACTGTATCTAGATATTTTGAGCAATTTATGTTGTGTACCCCAAAAAATAGACGAACGAAAATTTCTTTTAATCGCGTGTACTTTCTAAAGTAAGTGCGTAGCAGCAATAGTTAAATACCGCAATCAAAAGTAAATCATCGAGCAGAATAATCACCCAAACGATAAAATACGATCTCAAGAGAAAAAAAAACACAAAAGATACTCCAGAGATACCCTCCAGATACTCTCTGTTAGCCATTTGTGGTTGACACCGATCTTTTGGGATGCTTCATAGTTTCATAATGAGATATTTTCCTTCCCCACCTCGCGGCCTATGTCGGACGCACATATACATCTCATACATCTCATCAAGTAGGGCGAAAAAAAAACAGCATTCAATTAATGACTAATTAAGTATCTCGGCGTATCTTTTTCATATTTTTCCATGTGAAATTGAATTTTTTTCGACTTCGTCACACAGTTATTGTATTCGCTACTATTTACCGCCCATCCCAAGCCCGTTACTGACTCTTAATTGATTTTGCATAACAATATGAAAAGGACGGAGGAGAATACAAGAAAAGAAATCTTTTTTTTTATTTTTTTATTTTGCATCTCTACGTAACGATGATGATGACGAGATGATGATGATAATATCTCTGAGAAGGATATCACATGACAGCAATGGTAGACGGAGGCGGGGGGGGAGGGGTGGGAGGAACACCAACTGTTGGTAGAAAACGTCTCCCAGAATTGCCACTCTTTAATGACATCAATGAACTCCGCATAGGTGAACTGGCAACTAGTGTTTGGATGCATAGAGGTGCATCGCATTAGTATCGCATTCTATCGATATATCTTTCTCGGAGAGCGTATGCAGAAGATGCAACAAACAGGCAGAGGCATCCACTACGTAGCACGCAACGTTTCGTTTGCAAATTCCGTTTTTTCCCGTTTAATTTGATATTATGCCAATGCCAATGTCAGTGGCAGTTCCTCCTCTCCGGTTTGGCCATTTCGTCGTCTTCGTCGTTGTTGCATAGTCATCGTCATCGTCATCGTCATAGTCATAGTCGTCGGTCGATTACTGCGAAGATGTCTCAAGATGAATGGACAGCGCATAAGTGACATTGGAGATATTATACAGTCACACACACATACTACGTACAGATTATGGAATGCGTTTTTCTTACAGTAGACAGTTGAAGAAAATGGACAAATATTTACGTCATTCAAAGGATTTGGGTTACTCAGGTTTGAGGTTAATGCATTTCTCTATAATTGGTGGCAGTTAATTTGCGCGGAGGTATTTGGAAGTATGCATCGAAATGCAGATGCGAGTATTTCTTGGAATGAGCCCCAGGTTCGACTAATTGTTGGAATGCATGATGATTTGAAGAGGGGCCGTCAGAGCTTTTTCAAAAATGGGTGGCATTAGCTCTAGGGTATCTGCTAACATAAATTCCTCTACTGCCCGTGATCTTGTAGCGCAAATATGTAGACACGAACCCCCACTCACCCCCATCTCACGCCCACTTTCTGGGGGCGTTTGCTTCAAAAAAGAAAGAATAGATTTTGCGTCTTGAACATTATTTATGGGGCTGACTGAGGCTTACTGTCACCTTCTTTTTTAGGAAAAGGTGAGGTTTTTTGACAAAAACTTATGAGAATTAAGGAAAAAATTCTTGATTTACAGCTACGTTGCTAAGATCGATCGATCGGAGGCTGCGTTTCATCTGCAAAGTCTGTGCTTAATAGACGTGTTGTCTAGTGATGTAAATAGAGCTAGCATAACTCTTTCTTGTCTTTTCATGCTTGGAACTGACCAGTGTGCTGGTAATGATCAGTGATTGCAATTCCATGGAACTGAGCTGTATAGGGAAAGGAACCTGGAGAAGCGTAGCAGCTGTATATTATTTTCGTAGGTGACTGGGGCTTAGATACTGCCTCATGAACCAAGCCCTGAAGTTACTTACTTAGTTAGGTGGCGCTGTAGTTAGGGGTTAACTTGGCCTCAACCAAAAAGCCTCTCCAGTTTGTACGGTCCTTATCTAACTGCGTCCAGTAACGCAGTCCAAGTTGCTTAAGGTCCTCTTCTACACCACTTTAGGCGAAGTCATTTTCTACTGCGTCGTCCCACTGCGTTTGTTTCGAAAACTCTGCGGACCGGAGCATTGGTGTCGGTTCGCTTTACATGTCCTAACCAAACTGATGTGCAGGTCGATGTCGCTGTACAGTTGATATATTTCGTCGTTGACTCTTCTCCTCTGAAGCTGTGTTGTTACAGTTATGTCAATGTCGTCGGCATAAGCTAGTGGTTGCACAGACTTTGGAAAGACCGTAGCTCCGGTATTGGCTTGTGAGCTTCGTATAATTTTTTCAAGTTTGATGATAAAGTAATCACATGGCAGCGCATCACCTTGTCTAAATCCTTTTTTTTTTTGACATCAAAGGTCTCGATGGGATTATTACCGACCTTGATGGAGGATCTTCTTAACAATCGTAGAAAACTCACTGTAAAATATAATCAAGAAATATTTTAAGAGCTTTCCCGTTAACTATTCATTATTCATTCATTTATTCATTATTCATTAATCATGAACAACAAAGACTACTCACTATAGTACTCATAATTATTCATGTATAATTATAATTATTTATTTCCCATCTTTATTCGTTATTCATGACTAATAATAATTATTCATGACAAATGACTAACGACTAATGATTATTTCATGACTTATGTATGACTGACTAATCATAATTCTTCATGACTAATCAAATTATGCCTATGGTTTCAAGACTAATTATTCATGACTAACTAATAAATAATATTCGTTTTAAATAATCATATTATTCATGATTAATTATATTATCCCGCACTAATTATGATTAACTATGATTAGTCATAAATCATTATTAGTAATCATGAATAATATGATTAGTCATTAGTTTAGCTCTTTTATCAGTTCTGTATCTGAGTTCATCATACGAGTATTGCCTTACTGTCTGGGTTTTATAGTGAAATTGAACTAAATCATACTGCCTTTGAGCCGTTTACATTGTCTATTGAAACAATTTGATCTGCCAGACGCTTGTTCAGATACTTGTGCTTCCATAAAGAAAATAAATTCTACCCAAGATTCTCCTGGTGCGTTGATCACACTCACGCACAATGAATTAGAAATCATATAAAAAAGTTTTTCCATTTTCACAGCACTAACTGTGATTCTGCTACAAGGTTGCCTTCTTCATCTCTACAGGTTTCTACATTGGTCTTCCTAACTTGACTAACTTATTCCTGGAGTATAGTCTCTCGTGCTCTTTTTAATTCTTTTGGTGATGCCGTGAAGAGCTCACAGGCAGCCCTAGTTGTTGGAAATATATGTGCGTATCTAAAAACCTCTCCTTGAATCTGAAACTTTCTACGAAAAGCCAGACTGAACATTCACTATATCGACACCATGCCACCAATTAGGGAGGAATTCAGCACACTTTTGATTATCATTTCCGGCCACTGCCAGTTAAGACATTACCTATTCACGTGCCATAAAAATTTGCGTTAGTCTTCAGATGGAATTACTTTGATGAGAAACAGAGCTGACGCAAATCAAAATTAAATTTACCATCAAGTGCCATAGAAAATGGAGGGGAATGGTTCAGAGAGTGAGTATCTGTGGAACATTTTCGTGCGTTTCGTGGACACATAGCGGAACCTTGGAATCCTCATATCTATACAAACCTACTGTTCTGAATGTTCTTGCATCAAAAGCTTACCTCAGACATTGAAAACTGTTTGAAGTTCATGCACCATTCTCGAGTGCACTTAAACGAATCACAAAGTCTCACAGGTAGGCCCCATTTCTTAATGACTTTCTTTGGCCGAAAACAGTCATGAATCACCCCAACTCCAACTCAGGTTGTCCCCGATTGCCTAGTAAAACTATCTAATTAGGGTCCATTACAAAATATTTAGTGTCAATAAAAAAAAAACAGAAACAAATTGTTTCTCCTTTCACTTTATTCCGGCGGAAGAGGCGCGAGGCGAGACGTCTCTTAGCTCCATGTCCACTTTGTTACAAACTATGTATCTTGTATTTGATCATAAACTTTACAGCAACCTCAGATGGCCTAACACCAAGCGTCTATCGTCGTTGTCTACATGGCGCCCATGTCGCAACAACTCATAGTGCCAAACAATCCTCACCTTCGTTGTTTAGCGCTGCTCTGACATCGACTTTCGCACCCTGGCTAGTCGGTATCGGTCTCTGGGATACACAATGGCCAGCACACACTCATGAAGACTTCGCATGATTTACGCTTTTTAATTGCTGACCTTTGGGTGTTCGGCGAAGCAACGAAATGCAGCTGAACATTTATGGCCGCATCGGACTATGATGTCCCGCGAGAACAATCTTTAGCATTGTCCTGCTGAGTTTTCAAACATTTCCGCTAATGAGATTTGTCAATAGTTGAGCTGTCCACTTCATTTGGGGGGACTGCTGCTGTTGCGGCTGACAAACAACGTAGTGGTCCGTGGATGCAAGGCTTTCTTGGGATGGCCATTCGGTCCATAAATGGTGACCATTGATGGACTCCTGTTTGGCAAGTAAATTCATGACTGCACTTAATATATTCTAAGTGGACTTTATGTTGCCTTAGGTTGTCTTTAGGACACACATGGAACAAAGCGAATGCTCGTGGAATGCTTGGACTTTCCGATTCACAGCGTTGACAGATTGCTTGAATGAGGTTAATTTGAAATGGCTACAGTAGTGGCGCCTTCAAAGTGAACTGGTGGGTATCCTTTTAACACTTCTATGGTTCTGGATTTTAAGTTAGGGAAAATATTCATTTTTGAGGATGAAAGTCTCGCTTTTATAGAGCTTGCTCTCTTAGGATACAATGATGCTTGTATCACAGTGCTTTTAAAGGGTGTAGAGCCTACAGTTTAGCATTCTTCGTTACAATTTCTCTTCTTTCAATGAAAAGCAAGATGCATAACATAAGGCATTCACTAGTTCATTTTACCAGTCGGGAATTTTAGACACCAGCGTTCACTGCATTGTGGGCTTCGTGGCTCAGGCTTAGTACGTTGGACTACTGAGCGGGAGGTTCAAGGTTTGAATCTAAGAAAACACTTCTATCTGTGTGAAAAAATATAACGAGGACAATACTAATGGTCGCGAGTAACTAGGCCCAGGATCAAACACGGTTTGTTACTTAGCTTAGCTTAGCTTTTCATTCTAAGACCCTATACTACTATACTACTACTCACCAGCCAGCTCGATTTTTAGCCACCACCTCCTTGAGGGCCTCTTCCAACTATGTACGCCAGCTAAGGCGCAAAGTCTTATCCTACTACGCCATCCCTCCATTGTGGATTCTTTCCGCTGCTCTCTGGGCCGAAGCCCCTTTAGTCGTTGAATTCGGACTCTTTTGTTGAGGTCAGTGTCACTGTACAGTTCGCACAGTTTATTGTTGTACCTTCTTCACTCTATGAACACATGACAGTAGATCATCCGAAGGATTTGTCTCTCAAAACAGTCGAGGGCAATCTTATTTATTCTTGACATAGGCCATGCATACGCGATGTATAGCAGGACTTGGATAGTGAAGATCTTGTTTAGAATTACTTTAGATGTTTAAAAGAAGGCTGAAATGCCTTCTCAGGTAACGATGCGGTATTTTGCAGAAGTTAGATTGAATTAGATTGGTTATAGGCGTAATCGCACTCCGACCTTTGTAGATCTACATATTGTGCTCCCCTAACTTGGTGCTCCACAAGAAAAAGTCTAACGGAGTCAAATCGCGCGATTTCGGTGCCCAGTTCATGTCGCATCTGCAAGAGATAACCATGCCAAATCGCTTGTCCAGAATGCCCACTGTGTCATCAACTGTGTGGCATGTAGAGTCATCCTGGTGGAACCACATGGCGTTTACATCCATATTAGTCAATTCCGGCCAAAAGAAATTGGTTATCATCGATCGGTAGCCCTTTCCGCTGATGGTGATTGCAATGCCATCGCCGATGATGCCACCGGCACACAATCCATAGCAAAAACCAGTGACTTTCTGGAGATGGATTGCCACTTGGTGGACCTCGTATGGATTGGCATCGTCCCAAATCCAGTGATTTGGCTTGTTGACGTACCCGTTCATCGAAAAATGTGCCTCGTCGTTGAAGATGATTTTTTTTTTTTGCTGCTCCAGAACCTAGTCAGCGAACACATGGCGTTGTCTACGGTCGTTTTCCTTCAGCGTCTGGGTCAAATGGAAAGGATCAAGTCCCGATGAGAAATTCGCCAAGTTGATGTCTGCGAAAAGCCGAGCTCTTATGCGCGGCGCGGAATTGACTGTCTCGGGTTATCCTGCACCCTCTGGCGGACAGTGGCGATGTTTTCGACAGATCTTGCGTTTCATTGAGGCACGGGTGTTGGCTGATTGTTCACTAAATCGGTCGACTGGCCACCAAACGTTAAATAGTAGACTGGGAAGGACGACCATGTAAACCGTAAAATCAGCGCAAAACAATTCAGAAGGACTCTTTTCCTCCCGTTCTTCGGGCATAATTTCGCCTGACCATATTCTGAAAATATATTGGTGGATGCTCCTTTCTAGATCATCTTGCCTTAAGAAGCTTTGTTGGACCTTAATTTACAAACGTCAGTCCTTATTACTAGGGAAGCTGAATTCTATGATCGTGGTATCACAAAAATATTCTTCTTGCAACGGCTTCTATTGACTTCTATTCCCCTCTACCTATTTTTAATTTAATAGGGAGCCTCAGAACCCACATCCGCCATCCTTAAAGAATTCAAATAGAGAGGATCTACTATCCCCATGCAGCTGGAGTTGGCACCGCATCTCAACAGCAGACCCCAATATTACCATAATGTTTGGACAATTATTCAAGTCCGTGGTCTGTAGGGAGTCCCTTACCATCTCATTACACCAGTCCTTGGTCCATATCACTGGAAGTGAATAGAAGGAGGAGATTGACTTATGTTCCACCTGCAATTCAAGTTCGGTTTTTGGTGCTTTGTATATAAGAACTTTGTCTAAATTTTTTTCTGCTATTTAAGGCAACTATTTAACAATATTCGCCATATGGTCGCTGTACACGTCTTATCAAGAATCCTTGCTTGCGCTCAAACAATTTTTCGTAAGGAACAGATTGCACCCACCTTCTCAGATTGAGCTCTTCACTCAAGCCTTAGCGGTGGTCAATTGGCTTCAATTTCGTTCTGATTGCTCCCTGCGCACCCCACTGTATTCACAATTAGCTCAAATCACATTTAATTTGTATCTCCCTGAATGCACACTCATGTATCTGATAGAGATTTATAACACACGTAATAATATGGATGCATCTCCCCTGCAGGATACACTGCTACTTCTTCACCTATTTTGCTGTGATAATTACTCACTTGATAGAATTAGATTGATTGAGTGGGGTGGAGATACCTTCATACCACGCAACATTGATGGTCATTTCCTCATTTAACCACTAGCACAGTAAACAACAACAGCACGCCAGATAGTTTTATCAACATTCAGGATCGAGTTGCGGTCGAAGTTGCAACATTTTATGCATGCATGCGACTGTGTGTTGGTGCCTCCTTCGCCAATGTGGAGTGAGAAGCCTGAAATTTATTTTAAGCTTCACAGTGGGGACGGTTCGACTGAGATTATCGTGGCACTTGACTTATTGCCCAAAGAGTACCTAAGTTGCCTGATAGTGGTCTGGTTGGGAATAGATGTTGAAATGCAAATACAATGCATCTACACAGGATGTACGAGTATAGTTGGGACAGGAGAGGAATGTGTGCATCGCAATAGTTGGGGAGGTGGATGTTCATCCGGAACGACATTGGCCGAGATGCATATCGCAAAACAAGTGCGAATTGTAGAGCGTGTGCGGTATGAAGTGGGTAGAATGGGAGCAGGATTTGATTATTTTTGTGCGAAATGGATTGCTGTGCATTTAACCCGCTAAGATAAGGTCAATTTGAATACGCTTTGGAGACGATGTGGGGCTAGTATACTCGAACTTATTTTGGTTTTTACGCATTGCAAAGCCTAGATATCGTGGGTGGTGATCCATTTAGTCACAGAATGTGGAGATAATGAAATTCCTGGGGAATTGAAACGGAGATGAAGGTTCCTTCACCTTATCGCGGCCAGGAAGAGAACGGAAATGGATTTGCTTTTGGGACACTTCGTATAGAGACGCAGAGCTAGTAAATGTTTTTGGGCCACTTTTGCATCGATAGAGGGGAGATAGATTCCATAAAACCAGTGAGAATCTAGCCAAATACGTGAAGTAAGGGCAACGATACCTTTCAATGCTGGACCGGTCTTGCTTTACTATTCTTCAGGTGGCACTAGACTTGAGTGCGTCGTCCTGGAGCGTGCTGTCCCTTAAGAATGGATTAAAAGAATTTCCGAGACAGAGCCTTAATATCCATTCTTTGCTAAGCAATAAGTTCACAGGAACAGCGGTTGGCTGAAATGGGTCTGGTATTGTTAGAACAAACAACGGGGGAGTTCGAGGTATAAGTACCCTAACACTGTCCGTGTGTCAAGTTTTGAACGCCCTTTTTCGGATCACTGCATAAACACCTTCATACCTTGTTTTCCCCCAATAACTGCCAAACTTATGCTTTTACGCTGCTTCTGTCTGAATCCTTAAGGGCGTTCCTCTAACAGTGTAATGTTGTTTTCCGGGTAGTTGAACAGTCTTTTCAATTTTTAAAGGTCTTACGCGTGCTTCAAATTTTTCTTTTAAATTTAGAACTTGTCTAAGGGGTCAGTGATGCATATTATATCCCTTATAGGCTTCCTGGGCAGGCGGAGATGTCTGGAAGGGTTGATTGATGTCCCCAATGCTTTTCGGAAAATTACTTTACGAGTTGGCAAAATAAGTGCCGAATACCAAGGGGACTTCATTAGACTTGGGAGCAAGGACGAAGTCTCTTGCCTTTGCCTTCATACTAGGTGATGTACTTGTCTTTTTCAGCCGGAGTTTCCAAACTAGCATCCTTCGTTGGTCTACTTCTTAATTATTTCTTGCTTTCCAGTGTAAGGTCAAACTTTGTAAGCCAGCCAATGGTACTAGGTGAAATCAGGAAATCAGGAACACTGGAAAGCAGTTGTAGCCTGAAAAATTTTCGACACAAATACTTCAGTTGAAGTACCCATAGGTAAGGTTAGGTTAGAGGAAGTGCACATTTTTAGGCACTTATAAATTACAAGGAAAGCTGAAACCAGTGAGTGGGGTTTACAATTAGAATCAGAATAATTGTGTGACTATCCGTCCGCTGCATCCGTCATACACTGTTTACGTCGAAAGATTACAAACTTACTTAGATGGCCCCACAGTTCAGGGTGAACCTGGACCTCAACCAACAAGCCTTTCCTGTTAACCAGGTCCTTAGCAAACTGCCTCCAGTTGCGCACTCCAAGTCGGTTGAGGTCCCCTTACGTCAAATTCAGTCAAAATTATTGCCACGACTGTGTTGATGGTTGGTTTCCGGTCCGGTTGGATAGAATATTGTAAACCGTCAGGAGCCACTATAACTATATAAATGAATAAAATATTGTTGACTTGAGGGCTATTTTATGGCAAGATACAACCACCAAGAGCCTGTGGATTAGACGGGGCTTGTCAAGTATATGAGTCCCACCGAGGTTGTGCCGAGGCTAGTACGTGGTACGGACAGTATTTCTGTCTCTATTATCTTGGAAAGGAACGACAATAGCCAACGTTGTGTAGCAAGTTCGGCATGGTTCAGAAATTCAAGGAAAATGTTGTCAAAATCATCTGCCCTATTTTTCTTAACATAAGACAAGGCAATTTCTTTCGCTACCAATGTAAGAGCTCTTGACTGCGTTGATAACTCTGAGCGTTCTTTAATTACTCGCATTTTGATGGTGTGCACTCTGTCTGATGGTACGCTGGACATTTTGAGAATATGGATATCGTTTGGGTTAACTGCTAACTTTCTTGCGCTACTTACATTTTCATCTCCAAGCCTTTGGAGCATGACTTACAACTTGAGTCTTACCATTATAAATTGTGTATCTCTTTGTGCTCTCACCTTTCTAAACCTCCTCTTTTATTACTTAAACTATTGTTGCAAATGTCAGACCCCTAATACCTCCGAACAGCTCCTTATGCAGCAGAATGATCGTAGGACCATTTATCTAGTAACCGATATGAAATACCTAAGCACAATGTACTGCAGAATATTTACATATTTTCATAGATACATAAGTTACTATCGAGGCCACAGATTCGACCACTTCATGTGACAGGTTGAAGTGGCCAACTTGAGGCCACTTTGCCTTGGGCCCTAAGTTACATTCCAATTCTCTCAGCCGACGCCATGTCTTTGTGATCTCAATTTAACCTCGAGCCAACACAAAATATTGAAGTGGAAAGGTTTCATCACTGGTCGCTACCTAATTTCGAATCAACAGTCAACAACTTTTCTTGGAAAATAAATCTCTCTCTGTCGCTTTCATCTTGCATAATTTCCATTTCCGCTTGCTGAATAATCAAAGACATCTCCGATGAATCTTCACCAAAGTGCATCCACATCTCAGTCATGGCCACACCAATTAGAGCCTCACACCCCACCCCATAACGTTTCTTTTTCTTAACCCAACACATTTCAACCGCATTTCAACAGAAACCCATCAAACATCAATGGAATCAATTTATCTATAGGCTAACACGTATAAAATAATTTTTAATTACTGAATCGGGCCACCAGCAGGTCCAGCAGGCCCGACAAGAAGACGAACAACGTTTATCGCTGAATACATTAACGTACACTTTGACAGTTACTCCCCGAATGACGATAGTAAATAAAAAGAAGAACGAAAGCAAGAAAGAAAAAAAAGAAAATGTCACCTGGGAAAAATCATGTCGAAATTTAATAAATTCAAAATTATTCCGCCATGAATCACTTTCATTTCTGACGGACACATCTGTCAAGAACTGAGCCACCTAAGTGGCATTATTTGATGGACGGTGCAAATTAGCTCCTCATAAATTTATCGGGTGTCCAAAATTGGCGAAAATTATTTTTTTTATGATTATTGAATGGTGAGAGGGAGATGATTAATTTATGGAACTGAATCAATGGTGATAGGTGATCGTGATTTAGTTGCAGCACGTGCAGGCCTTTTTGTTATCGGTTTTTATGTGAGTCATTATGGGCTTCCATCCATCCATTCCATCTTTCGTGGAATTGGCTTTAATTAGTGAGATACTTTGGACATTCGATTTGAGGTTATCTGGGGTAATATGCGGGGATGGCGGGGAGAATGGCTGAAGACTGGACTGGACCGTAGTGAAGCATCGGTTAGAAAGGTGATGAGGAGGCAGTGTGTTTATGGATGATAGAAAGGTGATGATAATGAAAACGATGACGGGAAAGGAATGGGAACATATGAACAGTAGTTACAGAAATGTATGCCGTCTTATCTGAATCTTTAGCTTCGAAGCCGCAAAGCGTCACGTGATAGCGCTATCCGAGTGTCCAACTAATACTTTTTCACGTCGTGATTAATGACATTCTTCAGAGTGATTTGTCGGTGTAAACTGGAGTCCCATTGAGTGTTCTTATCTCAAACACCTTATGGTGTGCAACAGGGTTGTATACAATCACCACTACTTTTCTGGTAGTGATCAGTGAGATTATACGCGAGAGATTCTCCCCTGCGCTTTCACTATCCATAAACGCTAACAATCTGTGGCGTATCAGAATCATGACATCATCATAGAGGTAGCCAAGACTACCGTGGGATACCAGCTGCCGCCCAAAAAGAACCCGTCGTATGACGATGAGTGCGTACACCGAAAAAAGTTGACCGTTGCAAACGTTGCAGCGGTAAGGAAAGGTATCGAGCCAGAAAAACGAAGAAAAGGGAGATCCTCCATAAGGAAAAAAAGGCATAAACAGTCTCCAAGCTCAAGGTTATCAAAGAGTTCCTCGATAGAAATAACATTCGAATATTCTACAGGAAAGGTAGACAACTGGCAGATAGGTTCAAGCCCATATTCCTGGCTTTCGAAATAGTGAATACAGAAGCACTGCGAATAGGAGATGTCTTTAAGCAGCACTTCGAGCTCCTGTTAAAAGGGTACCAACTCCAGTCAACAATGAAACAGTCCTCTCTACAAGTATTGCAGAGGTACAGCTGCCAAAAAGCTGAAAAATAACAAGGCCGCCGGATGTATGCATTTGACATACGATGGTACCGATTTTGGCAGGGTGTATGCACCCACTTAGCAATATAGTCTGCGAGCGTGCATGCCAAATGACTGAACAATCAGCTCCATATGCCCCATCCACAAAAAACGCAATCCTTTATTCTCCAGATGCTATCAGATCCTATCGAACGTAATATGTTAACGTCTCAAGCCTTTCTGCAATATACTCATCGGCACGTACCAGTGCGACTTCCGGCCCGACAAGTCTTGAAACAGACCAACGAATTTGAAGCCATCTTTTCATCGACATCAAGGCATTCATCGTTATGAGCTCTACATGGCGTTTGATGAATTAGGGAACTGTGTCACCTAACACTGGAAAACTCGCGATGCAATATGCAGTTCGGCAGTAGTACTTCTGAACTAATCCAAACGTGAACCGGCTTTCGGCAAGGATACGCGCTATAATGCGGTTTCTTCTATCTAGTGCCGAAACTGATAGTGCGCAGGGCAAGCATGAACACAGAGGGCACTATCTTCAGCAAACCTGTCCAGCTGCTAGGATACTCAGATGAAATCGACATCATCGGTCGCTCCCAGTGTGCCGTCATAGAGGCTTTCACGGCAATTGTAGACTAGTCAAAACGAACTGTTCAAAAAACAGGACAACATCTGTCCGCTGATTAGGACAAAATGTCACTGTTGACAGCAGTAATTTCAATGTGGTTAAGGAGTTTACCTACCGACACGTTAGTGGAGATTCGACGAAGACTAAACTAACGCAGAGCAGATATTGAACACTTTCCAGGGAAAAATTTTTCGTCGAATATTCGGTCCCATATGCGAGGAAGGCGAATGGAGAAGAAGATACAGCTGCGAACTCTATGAGCTGTTTGACGATGTGGATGTAGTCCGAAAAGCGAAAGCACGTCGACTACACTGGCTCGGCTCCATCGAGCGAATGGATAATAGTGCTGCAGATAAGAGGATCTGCGAATCTCAGCCTCCAGGTTCGAGACGACAGGTAAGACCGAACCTCTATCTTAAGGACCAAAGTATTGCGGATGGCTAAGCGCTTGATCTGGAAAAAATAAAAGCAGCGTACCTAGGATCAAAGAGGATAGAAGGCCGCCGTATCTCAGGCAGGGACCCAACATGGGATGACAGCCCATTACGTAAGTAAGTATTTCTATGTCCAGACGACCGCGACATTGTGATCGTTATTGGTGGAAAACATCTACCTAAAATCACGAATGAAAGAGAGCAACTAAAGGTTTTAGATCTTACTGTTAAACTCTCCCCAGAAGTCAAGTACCTCTGAAATATTATTGCTTCGAGGGCTTAATGGAAGAAAGATCGGGAAAAAGAATAAAAAGAGCACATAGAGTACTGTATGCGTGCAAGAAAATCTTTAGTGAAGGCTTGAGACGGTTCATACTCCAGTCGATACACATATCTGTGTATACTACGATTTGCCAAACTTAGACTTACTTATCTCCAAACAATCATGCAACCACGTACACCCATTAAATCTCGCAAGAGTTGTAATAAAAAAAATGCCGTGGTGTATGTATTTGCTAGCTATTCGGGTCCCGGACTTGTTACACGGGGTCTGCTTACTCGCATCTAGAGTAAGTAATCTCCGACAAACATAGCATAAGTGAAAGAAATTCTAAAGTAGTTGCATCTGTGAGGTAGAAAGTTGTAGGAAATGTCGTTAAAGGTTTACAAAGAAGTTCCTATGGAATCAGTCTGTGTTTCATGAAAGAAAACTTCGATGAATCTGAACTAAATTATGCCGCCTACGCAGTATTTAACGATTCAATGGCAAACAGATCTTTAAATTTTGTCTACCTGCAACTAGCAAATGACTGATTACATTTGTGTCTACTCACTTCCCTCCCACTTTATCCAAAATCAAAACCATTTAGGAGTTTTCCTTTTTTTCTCATAGATGTCAGTGATTGTGGGTAGTAGATAGATTTGCTGGTTGTGTAAATTGTTTCAATTGTTTATCACTTGCCCTCACTAAGTATAAATTCCTGATTTCTTTTTGACCCACCTATAGAGCAGGACACGCATCTATAAGGGCGTATGTAAATCTTTCGAGGTCCTACCTATTTCTCACATAGTTTAAGGGTGCAAGTGCATTCATCTCCTCGAATTACCCAGTATTCAATCGAACTTCTGAACGGTAATCAAAACTCTGCTACACTTGATCTTTTTTTTAATAAATCTGCGAAGACTTAAAAATGCTTACTAACAAACTATGTATCTGAGCTATGTAGGTTTCCGGTTTTTTTCTTGTCCCACACAGTGTGCACTATATTTTAATTGGCATTCATAGCCGCAGTGATGAACGAAATGAGTTGATTTTTACGATCTTAAACTGGATATGGTGTTAATTTTGGTACAGCGCCACTCATTATCGATCTTCCGAAACGACTTGAAACCGTTCCAGCAACTGCATATGCCAGATAGTTACGATTGAAGCTCTCAAACAGGTAAAACCAATTAAATCGAGAATTTTCATCGATAAGTGATACCTTGCGTGTGCGTGGCTCTCTGGCTGCTGATGATGATATGTGGTGCGCCTGATGAAGTAACATCAATTACAAAGCACCAACAGTGCCGACTATCATCTAAGGAAAATGGGGAAAAAAACAGAAAAATAATCGTCTTAATGGAGGAAAACTAACTGTCTAGGGTGGAAAAAAAAAATTAACTAACGACTAATTTAAAAATTATTTCAATCAATTTGTTTATAAAGTGATGATGGGCAGCTCCAGTCGGGGAGAGATAAATTATTGGTGGCAAATGGTAGAAATCTACTAATGATCTGTAATTAGATTGAATGATTGAATCATCGAATTGTATCTACTCCTGTTGGAATGATTTAAGTGTGCAGGAAATCCGATGCAAAGTTCAGTAGACACAGCATGGGTAACAGGAAATCTAAGGCAGTGCCATCTGTGAGAGGGGAAGTTAACTGCCTATAGGGAATGTTGTTCAGGATTTATGGAAAACTTAGTGAACTAGAAAATGTCCAAATTGGGTCAGACTGTGCTCCTTGAACTGTGGAGAAATTGAACTCTTGTGTATCTCAAGCCATTTTAATGGTCTCCAAGGAAGTGTTCAGTCAAAATTTGTACTTTAAACAAAAGTTTATTCCTAAATTGGTGTACAATCCATCTGCAGATACATTTCTTCTGTCGACCTCTTCTCCCACATTCTTTAGAAACAGAAGTGTGTCATTTCGTTAAAGCTGTGAAAAGTATAGGCACCAAGTGGTTTCCTTGAGGAACTCCTGACAATATTAAACGCAGTCAGCTATGCCTAACATCAGTGAAGTTAAGTGTTGCAAGGATGTAGAGTAAGACCAAAATAAACTCGCAAATCTCAGATCCAAATTTCAACGTCCAGACAATTTAAGGCACGCCGCCTATACGATGTGAGGTCAAATGGGTTAATGCCTTCATTAAGACGAACATAATAATTTTTCTTATAGAGGCCTCAACAATTATTTTGACCCCTGTTGCCGGTCACTTAACCCCATCTAACCGGTATCTGTGAAGGTCATCTACCAACGTTAGCCACTCCTTAGGCAACCATCAAAAATAAATTACACTCCAACTTCATCCTTTCGCTTTCTATTGTCCTTCTGCTCGCGATCATTTTCTGAATTCCTTTTCCTTTTTTCTTTTGCTAATAAATTCAACTCAGTGGAATAAAAAAAATCCTTTATGTGTCAAATTATGTCTTCCAAAGGAGATACTCTGCAAAAAAAAAAGAGAAAACAACACCAAACCATCTGCCCATCAGTCTAATAAAAAACCGAAACAAATATCTCCTTGTAATCCTTTTCCACTTGAGCATCACCACGACACAAATCACGACAAGAAAAGACCACAACAAGTATATAAAAAAAAGAAACAAACACATAAAACCAAATCTTCATGTTTCTAGGTTATTGCCCCAAAGGTGCGCTGTGAGCTTGTTGTCTTCCATCCCCATTCGTGTATCTTTTATTATTTTTCTCTGTTTATCTTTATCTGTCGTTGATTCGCATCTTCTTGGCATTAAATGAAGAGCTCAACACAACACAACACGAAAAAAATTTAATTGTGTACAACGAATGCGAATGCTCTACACACCTCCGCCCGAGAGAAACCTGGCAGAATCTTACTCTCTATCGCTACAATCCATCTCTTATATTTATATCTTTACATCTGTGTGTATCTTAATAATCTGTCACAGAACAGAGGATGATGGTAGCCCTGGGATACCATCTGCAATGGCACATCCTACCAAACACCTTCAGATAAAAAAAAGAAGAAGAAGACAAAAGCAGAAATGATCGCAATTTACTCTGTCTCGTTGCTTCAGAACCGGGTCGTGTGTAACCAACAACCAACGGTAGCTTCAGTGTGACATGCAATCCATTTCTATTACACAAAAATTAGCTTCACGCTTTCGATTAACACCAGCACCTGTAGTTTTTTCCAGGAGTAGGAGTAACCACAGTTAGAGATTGCAGCACAGAATCAATGCCCACAAATCCAATGGATTCATCTGTGGACTCGTATCTCTATTGAATTTCATTCACACTTCGATCCCGCGGGCTGGAAAATGACGGCCAACCTACTACTGCGGGTTTTTCTATTCTTTTGTTGGTTCATTCATCTGTCTTGTATCTGGCAATCGACAGCAATGCCTCTGTGTAAAGGGAATCCAAACTGGGAAAATTAATGATATTTAATGAGTGGCAACCGATTGCTTCCTAGTTCACACCGTGGTTTGGTTTGGATTGCAGACTGTGGGGCCAGTAAGTGGTTCAAAAAAATTATAATTTTTTTCCAGTACGTCCATCATATTCGAGATGACTACAAGGCATTCTATGACACTTGTCGTACCTAGCTACAGGAAAACTTTAAAAATACGAGTTCGTTCTTACTCTTGTATTGAAAAATACCCGTTTCAAGCTGGACTAACAGAGTCCCGCGTGCAGGTTTACGTTACAGATTCTTAATATCCGCTGGTCTAACAGAGTCCCGTGCAAAGTGGAGTACGGGTCCTGGACACACGTAAAGAATATATTTTTTATGTGTTCACAGAGGCAGCATATATCAGTGTCTATGGACAATGTCCAGTTAAGTAGCCCGTTAAAGTTCTTAAATCGTCTTAGTGGAAATCAAGTAAGGTCATGGCCTTATACCGGTTGGGATTGATGAACTTGCTTGCCTACGGCCCTGAAGGTTGGCCTTCTAGTCAGCGTGTTTGTTGATCTTTCCTTAGATGGTACCTCAAAATAGGGTTTAGGACCAGCGAGTGGGCGACAGTGGGCGCCTCTTTTCGAATGGTACTCAGCCCGTTACCTTCAAGACCTTCATGATCAGGTATCCAGGCTACGGTAAATATGCTCCTGGATGCATGTTTTTGTGGAGATTAAAGGCAGTCCCAGACAAGCTTAGACCCGATTGTATAGGATTTTAGGGCTAATAGTGCTGTTTGACTGTCTGAGAAGTTATAGATGTGGGCACCATTAATTCTTCCTCACAGGCATTCTCGTGCACATAGTTCAATTGCATGGGCTTCTGCTTGAAATATTGTTGACGACTTTCCAAGCGAATCTGGAACTGTATACCCCGACAACAGTGCTGCCATTTTTTAGTTAAGAACCATGCAGATGCTAGGTTTAAGATCTTAATTTTTCCAATATCGTCGGTTACCTATAGCAACTTCAAAACTTCCAGAGAATCGAAATTTTTTGAGCATGGTATGTGGTATGTTAAGAATAGCGTCATGACGAATGTATTCCTTTATACTCAGATGACCTTAAAAGTCACCAGCTTGGAGGTTCATTATATGAGGCAGCCGGACTGTCAAATGTAGCGACGTGAGACAAAGCATTACCCCATAGCTCCCGTTGGGAACCTTTTCAGTGCCGTGTTGACGATATATTTTATACAGTTGCCCCTGCGTTTTAGGTTGAAGCGTTTCTGGTCACCATACTAAGCTTGGGTGATCATTGATTTGATTATAGTTTCAGTTTCCAGGTTTCGCCGTGAGGAGTTGTCCTAGTCGCCTTGGTGGTAACCTAATACAAGTGCGAGTTTCAGTTAAGCGTTTTGTCAAGGATTACTCTAAGGTAATGGCTTCTCTGGTCAGATCAGGTATGTTTTCCAGTGACACTTGCCTGAACTCAAGGGTGCACCCAGCGTTGAGTATTGTCACCACTGCTATGGCTCGTGGTAGTGAGCCATTTAACCTAACCCTGGTTAAAGAGGGGCTCAGTGTTATAGGCTTGGCGCGATATCTGAAAAGTTCATTCTTACAGAAAGACGCCTGATGGAGTCTGCTCTTAATGAACTTTCAAATTGGACTGATACTGATCTTGTGCTTAATCCATCTTAGACCGTAGCATTGCGGCATTTGTAAAGTGCCATGCATTAGTCCTCCTTTGATTGAGCAGCAAATTGTGGAGCATGCCAGAAACTTGGGATCTTCAGATCGCTTCCAGATTCCAGGCCACGGGGACGTTCCGGACAGTTGCAAAGACAGCGAGTTAGCCCCTATAAAATCGATAAAGTTCCACTTCGATACTGCAGCCATCCGTATCGCAAGCAGTAGGTAGAATATCATCAGTACGTGTCTCCCATTTAAATAAATCTGGGCAAACCTGGGACTTATCTCCGTCAGGAGGAAACATTTAAAAAATATACTGGAAGCCCTCACGACGCATTGTCTTATGGGCAGACATGCCAGGAGGCTGGTGTTCCCTTCAACGATTTCTGTAGAACCTGTTGAGACGAAAAAGAGGAAGAAACCTGACCTGTGCACTTATCTTGCCCTACCGACTCTGAGAAGGAAAACCCTTGGTGAATACTTCTTCGAAGATCTAAGTGATCTAGCCAGACTCGACTTAAACAAGATCAAAATTTTTGTCTCTCGGTCAAATTGGTTTAAAGTCTGAACAGCGAATCATCTTACCGAAACCGAGTACCACGCTTTTGTCCCGTATGGGAATTCGCATGTAGGTTCCCGGTGCTAATAATGTGGTTCTCTGTTTTGTGGTATCACATAGGCCCATTTTGGTCTAATTAGATTTGTGCCTGAGAATATGAATACTCTTATTTGATCTGTAGAAGAAACGGCCATGAGAAGCTGGCTTTGGACTCCATATGGTATGCTGTGTCAAATGTTTATTTGTCTAGAGTCTTTAAAGCATCTTAAAACCTGAGTGTATCCGGTATCCTTATGGTCTATAATCTACAAGATTCCTTGTAAGTCCAGAATCAGCTGATGACAGGACCTTAAATTTCTTGGTGGCTGGATTTCCTCTTTTGCTTTGACGTATCCTCATAACATCGAACCGAAGCTTGATCTCTGCCTGATCTCATAACTTGCTGAATAACTGCGAAAATATGAGACCACAGACTAAGCTATTTGAAGACATGCCTTCGTTTAGTCGTAGTGTTGATTGCTTTGATAACAGATGTCTAAGTTGTCTCCAGATACAATTTCAGATAAACGGTTAACGAGAGAAATAAAAAAACACCCCGTGATATCGAAAGATGGTGGAGTTGGAGGTTCCTGGACGATTGCAAACGGCTAAGTCGTGGTGTGGTTCATGCAAATCTCAGGTATACACCTTGTCTCATGAGAAGTGTCCGGTTCATGCGGAAGGAAAAGAAAAACAGTGTATACTCCGAGGAATGCAGCTGCTCAAGATCGATGCCGTTTCTGTTTTCTTTTTTTTTCGATAACCAACTTTTGACCAGGACCAGAAGGTCAATAGATGAAACGACGGTTGGTGGTGGCTTTGGATATCCCCCGTGTGATGGTCCTTCGAGTAGTGAAAAATATCAAAAAAAATCCTTAAAACTCGTCAATAGACCACACTGTACCCACCTAACCGATTTACTGTGATTTGCTCACTCATGCGCACAAAAGCCAGAAGAAACGCATGCGCCTCAGAGCCACTGTTTAAACAGTGCCCTGAAATCCAGAGCCATCATTCCCCTATAATTATCGGCTGTGTTTGGAATGTTGACTGAATGGATTGGCCGGTCCTAAGTCTCGATTAGATACGTACCCCTTCACATTCATGTTGCAATTGCATTCGAATGCAACTTCCGCTTGATTGTTACCCTCGGCCATTGGAATTCATGTCCATCGATTAAATTCTATGATGTTACCAGGTCACTAGTTACCAAGACTCCTGACGTTTTCAAAGTTAACCTCAAGTCAAACAAAAAAGTTCCGAAGCTCAAAAGTGGGCATAAAAACTCTTTAAGTAGATTAATAACACGCGAGGTGTGCCTCTTTTTTTTTCTACTAATTTGGTGGACTCTTGACTCTGGCGATGGACGTGATGGTCTCTTTGTGATGATGGCGCTGTTGTGTGAATACAGAAAAAAAGAAAAAAAAAAAAACTCGCGGCTTAATTGTCCATCTCGTTGAATACGCAACAAATTATTGTTAAAGCCGGGTTTTTGTCATTTTGGTTACCCAATGTGTCGCCTCTTGATGTCGTAATCGGCCGGCGAAACCCAGAATGCATTTAACACTGAAGATGAATGGGGGGAACCATGGTTTCGTCGTTTATCTTAATCATGGTCTGGGACAATAGATCGTGTGGCCACACTCTGAGCTGTGGCATTAAGTGTGATGTAATCACGGGGCAAGAGACCTCTCTCTTGGGTCCGACAATGGCCAAGGTAATGAACTTGAAAATTAGAACGCAGTTAATAGATTTATTATTCCGTGACCCTTAAGCTGGCAGCGATGTGCACTGGGATTGGACGTGGAAACCATGGACTTTTTATTTTTTAAGTGAACTTCGGTTGAAGGGGCAGTTAAGGGCCGTTGGTCAGCAGGTCTTCAGAGAAGTGGCATTAAATGATAATTTACATGACAATTAACGAAGCAGTGGGTGTCGGTTCAGAGCACTTGCTTGGACTGATGGGGTAATTTATGGCATCGTGACATGTGCCCATTTTATTGGGGTTTTAGGACTGGAATTGGGACTGGCGAAGAGATTTTATGGTGGTTGATGCTCAATGGGTAGATAGGTTGAGTGTGATGGATCATGATCTTACGTTGCTGAGGCACATGTTCCACGGAGGATGGAATCGAAAATGCAAGGAAACTTTTATGGGAAAACGTTTCATCCTACACCTTGCTGATTCCATGCAGTGCGTCCTATATGACGCTTAGACGTGCTGGGAAAATTGTGATTCCAATTCGATTGGGCACTAACCTTCGGCTCAGGCAGATAAATATATCTAGCCCTGGAGCTACGGGCGAGATGGGATTTTAAAGGAATCGTGTGTAAAGGAATGGCATAAAAATGTAGTCTCAGAAAATGTCCTGATGTTTTCCAGAACTTCACGCCACCGAGACAGGTTGACTTTTGACAGGTAAACGACACTTTAAGCACTAAGATTAGTGATTCGTCCATGGACCTTTATCCTCATACCATCAAGACATATGGACAATATAAAAATCCGTTACTTACTATTTAAGGTTATTTTACGTACTTTTACATAAGGGTCTCCAACCCGTGAATAGTTTTCGCCTGAATTAGAGCAGCTTTTAAGCCCTTTCATTCCCTTGCACATTGCTTTTAATTATCCTGACTAATCTGCCCGGGATTCGTGAGCCAATGTAACTGTCGAGTCTTGGCTTTTCTCGGTATGCAGAGTATGCTGATATTCCCCAGCTTTGGCACTTCATTATACTTCCTCTCTTAGGGTGCTTGGCAATCATTTGCTTCTTCCAACATGAGCAACGGCTTCAGACTCTATTAATGGCAGCTAAACCGGTTTTGTTGATCCTGGTCCTAAAAGCTCGTCTAAGCTTTTGATTGGCTGGAGGTATAACCACCTGTCAGCACTTTGATGTACATAGCTGCGCTACGCTGTACTTCTTTCATCGTAATGCGTTATAAGGACTCTCCCTGTTGCTTATGCAGAAATGTAAGATTGCAGTTGATTTCGTATCCTTCGTGCGTCTTCTTTGCAATCCACTTGTCCTGGGTGATGGCGGGCAGCGAGCTGCTGATTACTTACACAACTTATGACTGATGGTCCTTGTAGTGTTGGGGAAATTGAACGATTCAAGTAGCCAAATGGCAGCGATGAAGTGGAATGCGGTCCATCAAAAGCTTAGAAGCTACACTAGTAGAAAAATTTAAGTATTCTGACTGGAAACAGAAGCTGAAAGAACGAAGCAGACACCGGTTGAACCGATATCAGAAAAGGCAGGACCTGTTCAATGTTTTCAAACCATGGCTACTAATCGGAGCTGCTGATGGATGACCTAGTCAGCAAAAGGGAATTCTGTCATAGCAGCGAGTATTCCTAAAGCAATTGACCAAATGTTAGCCCAAGGAGCGGTGATTGGTCTCGAAATGAGTGCCATTGATATGGGCAAGGCGGGAAAGACAAACTCCTTGAACGTTCTTAAGAATGTTATCGTGCGGTTCGTAGATTCTTTTCCTCTTGATACTGGAGACATCAGTACAAGAGAGTTGGAAGTATTAATACAAGCGGAACTTGACCCTTAAACCATTTCAATCATCAATTAGAGTGCCACGACCCGAACTGAGTTCATAGCACTTAAAACCTATTTCTGTCTCTTACAGCAAAATTTACTTGGTCCAGGGTCTAGCTTCTCACCACCATTCATGTTGTGCGTCTTATATTTTTTCGCACAGGGACCTACAGTTTCTCACGACAGCTGTTGCTCTCGGACGTCTGTAAGACATTCGCGAAACGTTGGACCTTGACTTTTGGTGTTTTCTGGCATTCAAACTTCTAGTCTCTCGCTCAGTAGTCCAACGGACTAACCACTGAGGCAACTTTTCATGACGAAAACTTGTTCGAATCGCTTTTACACATCTAAACAAATGTGGAAGACTGATCCACAAAAGAAGGAAACACCTGGAAGCCTATCAACTATAAGAAGAAGATCTTCCATTGTTTGATCCACTCCAGGTACTCCGATTCTTCAATTAAATTGGACTGGAGGAGGTGCCCCAAGTCGTGTATCTATCGTCTCTAAGACGGGAGAGCGCAATAGATCTGCAAAGGCCACAATGCGTCTAGACTCCTAAACCCAATCTAGTCTACTTTAATCTAACCACTGAGGCACGGCGCCAACATGGATGGAACTGCAGTTGAGGAACGTAATGGTCCGTCAAAGTTAGGCTGCCATCAGCCAATCAGAGGTACTGCAAAACGTACAGATATGCCTTGGGTTCAATGAGTTTGTGCTCCTCCAGATTTGATCTCTAAAGAATCACAGAAAAACAGTGAAAACGAGTTTAGTTAAGTTTCTTCACATTGAGGACAGTCTGCATTCTCTAAAAACTCCCCAAAAGTATCTCCATCCATTCCATCTGCGGCTCTAATTACCAGTTTCTGGTGAAATCCATCTCAAAAAACAGTTCCATTCACCCAATTATCACCGCAAATAAGAAAAAATGTCCCACAAAAACGGGCAAAAAAAAATGCGTTTACAGAATCCAGGAAATAAATTCCTTCGAAACCCAAAGACGAATCCACTCACCAAGAGAATGTGATTGTCTTCTCGGGGTTCATCTGAGACAAATTTATTTGCACTGAGCTTCTCCATCGAAATTCAATAGAATTTTGGCGCTTTCGACAAGATTCTGTTGACTGTCCTGAGAACTGAATTGAATTTCTGCGGTATTTAATGAAATGATGACCATGACACGACAGGCTGTGGTTCGTGTTCTTAATGAGGTTCAGTCCAAGTCAAGAAAGGATTTAATTGTAAAGGGAGTCAACAAAACTGAAGGGAATCAGCGAACTGAAGGGCTTTTGTCGGGAGAGTTTACCTTGGACGATAAAAACATTTTTATGGAGAGACTTTGTACGCTCCTTTGCGTTCACTGGAGCTCTTCTCCAATTAAGGGAAACGATGTAAAATTTTCGATTTTTTTTTCTGCAGCCTTTTTTTGTGGTTTGGTCGAAATAATTGCACAAATGAAGTGGAAGGGCGATTTACAGTTGAAGGTTGGCAGGGAAAAGAAAAGAAAACGAAGTCATCACTAAAGTTGGCCAATGTTCCTGTCAAGGATTTCTTTTTTTTTCCCGCTTTTACGGTCTTAAATCAATCAATTGAAGTGCTTGGAGATTTTTCAAATTTTCACGATGTATCTATGAGTATGCCTAGCTTCGCTGACCTCGATGTAACCACAGTCAATTGAATGTGGGGTAGGAGTCTTTCGCGCCATAATACCTTTTCGCCTCTAGATCTTATGACAACACCTCTATCCTGAGCAGTGCATACGGCCGGTGTAAGACAACATGTCATGCTCCATGTCAACTATTTGGGTAAGAGCCGTTAAACGGCGTTCAAATGAAATCAATTACTCGGTGTAAATCGATTTGTTTTGATTACAACACTTTTCCGCAATGAACCATTAAATATGCCTTCAAAATCCATTAAGACCACCACCGGTGTGAGCATTCTGTGGCTGGTGATAATGACTTAGTGTGCCTGTGGCAGGTGAAGTGCCACGGTAAATCCGACTAATTATGTTTTGATTGGAAATGAACATCGCCAGATACTGGAGTTATTCGTTTACCGAGGATAGAAAGTACATATTCGTTGACCACCAAGGAGGAGATGGAAAACCCATGTGAGGTTTAATAATTGCAATTTTATTGGTCATGTAATGGTATTGCAATTGGACTCGTTAAAATTGCTGTCAGTGGAGAAAAAATATGTCAGCAATTGCTTGGAGATTATTTGGGATATGGTGAGGAATGACTAACGGTAGGTGTCGAAGGCGTTGCATAGTTTTCGACGGAGTTAAATTTGTGTTAAGAGCCAATAAATGGTGGACTTTTTCATTTGACATTTGCCACTAAAGAAATTCAAATCTGGAGAGCAGTACTCTGATTTCTGAGTAGAAATCCGAGAAAACGTTGAACGTTGGCCAATCGGTTGTTCAAAGCCTGAATGGCGCTCTTACAGCTGTTGTGCTCGGTTTAAAAATCCCCCTACTTCATGGTGGGACTCCGAACTGCACTGTACTTGCAAGGAACTAGAAAACTTCGCAACAGGTCCCTTAAGACCAATCTAGAGGTAGACTAGAATCTTTACCGATGGAAGCAAAAGGAATGCAAGGGGCTGATTCGGAAATCGAAAAGAGTATCTTATGGAAAATTTTCCAACGAAGTCAAATCACTAAAAGAATACGCATATTTGGCACAACAGACCGTAAGTGGTCCAGGGCCTAGGTTTGGTTGGGTGCCTTGTGACTACTAAAGTCACTGCTTACTGAGAACTTGGGAGTACTGTCCTGACAGAAGGTGGAACCGAACAGGATATTGTCAACCGGATCGGCAAAGCAAAGTCCTCGTTGGAATGATGTCCATGATATGGCGAAGCAATGTGATCAGCTTGAACACACGAGTGTTACGGGTGCAGGACTTGGAAGGTGACCGCTACTAAACTGCAAGAAAACTACAAACGTTTCTGGCCTAACTGTACCTCTAAGGAACATCTTTACCAGAGAACGGACCAGAAACCAATGACGGCAGTGGCAGTGGAATACATTTATCATACATTCTGAAAAGGCCACAATTCCATAGCAAACTATGCGAGGCAATGGAATCTGTTAACACAAATTAGTAGAAGAACTGCTCGGCCAGGGAATATATGGTGCAAAACAGTTCAGGAGGAGTCACGACAATTGAGGAAGAATTGGAAAGAGCTGAAGCTCATTGCACATAGGCCCAGTAGAGACCCTAGGATCCACAAGGGGAAACCAGACATAAGTAAGTCACTGAGACTACTAGTTTGGGTCCATTGTGCCTAATCAATTTATTCCGGGAGTACTGTGAAAATGGAAAAAGGAAGATAGAACCGCTGTTCTAGAAGTACTCAGATAGTGATATAAATCTCAGGAGGCTCATCAGCTCAACAGTACTTAAGTCCTCTCTATCTTCCAGTAGAAGTAACTACCAGGAGTCTTCATTCTTCCGATAGATAAGGCGAGACAGCAGGTGACAAACGAACTCGATTTCAAACTCGTCCTTTCTGCTTCTGCAATAGTCGTTGTGATGTACATCGCATCAGTACCAAGACCCAGTAATAATGCTGAAGATGACCCATGTAGTATGACGACTAATTTCAACGAGCGAAATAGGTCTCTTCTTGCTAAAGACCAGCCATAGCGCCCCGGCTGTTGCGCATGTGTCTAAATAAACCCAGCGTTGGTTAGCTCGAGTGGTGCCTCCACCATCAATGTCCTTTATTTAGAGCTCCTGAGTTGCATGCAGCGCTGACCCTTATCTTGCAAGCTCATCAGCTTTTTGGTTTCCTTCAATGTTCATGTGGCCTGGTTCACAGCAAGGTGTTCCCGCATTGCCGTGGGATATCGCATTGCAGTGGGATATCGCTTTCCAAAGCGATTTGCAGACCTTCACAAGCCTCAATCTAGTAACTACAGAGTTCAGAGGCTTAACGGCTACTTGGCTGTCTATATACATAACCACATGTATTGTTCACACGTTTAGTCTCTGCAGCCTGTATAATGGCAGGGATTTTGTCTTGGAAGACACCAGAGTCGTCGTTTCCAAAGGAATGATTTATTCTTAGGGTTTCGCAATAAACTTCGGTTCCTGTGCCCACGTCCATTTTCAAGCCGCCGTGCCGGTGTGGAACGTTAATAATTCTCTGATTCTGCCAGTAACTTCTGCCAGGAAACTGTAAAGACGCATTTAGATGGGATCCAACGTCTGAAATCTTTATCTCATCTCGTGAAAAATAAGATTAGGGAGTTGAATATACCCATGGATGGAATAAAGAGAGTGCGTGTTACCGGAAGGTATCATAAAACTCTTATCGGGCATCTAACACCTCCGGAAAAGAGAAGAGGATGAAACCTGTGAACTATGCCTGGAGGAAATCGAGACGGCGGCACATATATTGTGTCAATGTCCGGCATTAGCTAGCAGAAAAAGGGAGGACTTGAGACGTCACTAGGTAGACACCTAGAAGATGAACCAGATTTCTGTTAAACAGATGCTACCATTGACACGAGGAATCAAAGCTAGAGAAGAACTGTGGAGAAATCCAGGGAGTCTCTCGGGCTAAGATGGATCATGGATGAGAGACGAAAGAAGACCCGTCACTCTGGTCTGGTTACAAATCTCTCGAAACGAATCTCCTTGCAAATTCTAGCATTGGGTTCATGTGATCGGTTTCCGTTGCTTTTTTTGCAGTCCAGGGCCTAGCTTCTCGCGATCATTACCTGTTAAATTTGTAAGGAACCTACAAAAGATTTCTGATGGCAGTTATTTACCTCGGACGTTTGTAGAAATTCGTGAGATGTTTCCCCGTGAAAAACTCTTTGAAGATATCTGGGATTCGAACTGTGAATCTCCCACATTAACCATTGAGCCACGGCGCCAAGATCTGCTAGATCTGTCTTAGTTTCTGGTGTATTCTATGCTATGGTCTCTTTCATGTCAACAATTTCGTACAACAAATCAGTCGACTCTTTTATTCACAACGTATATTCAAGTTCGAAGCTTAATTACTCTTGTTTCACGTTGTCTTGGGCCCGAAATGAAGGTCTTGGAACGGCTGTTATCCTTGTGGCTTAGTATCAAAGTAAAGTTGGGGTCACAATACGCTGAATGACAGTGTCTAGTCTACCATGGTAAACCAAGCATTTCTTTAGATCCCTTCAGTCTATCATCCAAAGAATTTGGACACTGACCAATCTGTTTGCTTAAATCTTAATTCCGGACTATTTGGCAGTCTAAATAGCCGATGGTGTACCAAACATTTCTAGACGACGAAGCGCTAGTCTACGAGCCTAGATAGATGATCAGATACTCACTATCTTCTAGAAAGATGCCCACTCCTTTGAACATTCTCAAGCAAATAAAAGTCATCCAAGGGTGTGTCCAAATCTCATTCCCTTTCTACTCGTGTAAAGAATGATTCAAAGCTGAAATGTACTAACCCACTAGCAACACCTTCAAAGAGGTTTAAACCCATAACTTTCCTCTTGAATATCTGCAGAATTCAACACTCATCCAAGAATGCAAGTATCTTTCGTACGTTTTCAATTATTTTTTTCAAGGCAAAGTTTATAAATCAAAATTTAATATCCAAATCCATGGAAGGACTTTCTCCTCCCTCCCTGTTGCTTACCACTACTTCAAGGTATGTTGACGAGAGGAGGAACAACTAATAAAACTTCAATAGATCCGCGTTCAGCATCCGAATCGTAAAAACGGTAGCAAAACACAGTCAAGCCAACCGAAGTACCAAGATTTTTATCATCTCACCAACCTTGTCGGCTGCCAATCGGACACGTATCGAAAGTCGGACTTAGCTGCAAGTTAATTGTCTGGTTGGGCAAATTAACGTCTGATTGAGTGTAGCTCTTGGAATGAACTCTTAGAAGAATGCGCCGAAAACAACAAGTGCCACCTGATCGTACAGATGATACGATCAACAGCTGCTGCTACTGCTGCGGTTCCAGTACTTGTTTTCAGTTGAATGTCTTTTCCAGTGTTATGCCATCGAATGGTTTATCTGACAGATTAATCTAGTGAACAGCGATCGTGTGCCATAAGATTGTGTAGCTACTCACAGTCCAAATTACAGGCGATGCTCGATAATGCGATAGCGAAAGTGCATTTCGTTTTGACCGTCTGGACGGGACAAGTTTATCTTCGTATCGATGATTGTAATACGAGATATTTTCGATTTGAAAATCAGTTTTCTTTTTTTTGTGATGTCTGATGGAGATATTTACTTGAACGCCCCTTAGATACATTTTAACCGACGACGCTACTGAACCGTTCAAATGAAAGTCAAACTTACTTGCAGAATCGGAGCAAACTTATCCCAAATCAGCCACTCAAACTGTCAATATCTATCCTAATTCAACAAATATGCACTCAACAGATTAAACCATCAATCGACGAGACTTTATTTTCTCCACTCAACTCCGGTGCGACCCAGCCGACCAACCCCTTGGGGCTTTCTAATTAAATTGTATTTTTCATTCCATTTAACTGTATCTCAATGGCTGTTGAAGCTTTCATCGAGTATATTCGCATCTGCAAAAATTTTATTTACCTTTCTCACTGCGAACATTGTTTTGACAACTCATTCGATAGCCCCCGGAGGCTATGAGAGTGACTCTTGAGAAGGAAAATAAACCTCGTATCGAATTGTATCTTTTGCTTGAAATTAACTTCGCATTGTGACAAATCGTTTCACTTATCCCCTGCGAGATCAGCCGTAGTTAAGACAAAAACCAAACAGTTCTCCATCTCGCTCTCGCTGAGTGTCAGTTCAAAGGAATTCCGATCGAAGATCGAAAAAAAGTTGCTGAAAGTTCCGAATTTAATTTACGGTTTTGGGATAATTGCTCAATTCATCTTGAGCGCCGGCCGGGTGGGTTTTTTTTTTGAGAGTTTCTGGTAACTTCATTTGCATTTTGTAAATGGAGGCTGCCACCATGTTGAAATTAATCACTGTAATTTGCCAAAATGGTTAATTACTGTTATGGGTGGGTATTCTTTGTTTCTTTGGGTTTTTTGAAGATCGAGTTGAGCGCGCATTAAGTAGGAGGTCTCTGAATGAAGGTGCTAATTTGCGTTGGACATGTTTTGGAAAATTGGTCATAAAACATCGAAGGAATTTATGGTAATGTGGGAATGGGGTTTGACCACTTTAGCTGCGGCGGTAGTGCATCCCAAAAGAAATCTTGGGATAGCTGTACCAAACCATTTACAAAGTGTGAGAAATTGAGGAACGAAAAATTTGAATGCGTCGACTGCATTTCCACTTTCTTTGTATGGTCTGTAAAGGAATCGGAGTTGCAGTAGTATCTACGTACAAAAATCGGCATTCCAGCAACGAATATCCAGGAATGGAACTCACAAGGATGCAAATTGGGCTTATAATGCACAGCACACCATCTTTGTTAACAGCGGCCATCAAAAGGATGCAGCTTACATGTGAAGTACGGTAGCTCAAGTGCGTCCAAGTTATCGGACTAAAAAGGGAAATAAGAGCATGCTATGTGATCATGGTGGAGTCCTTTCAAATGGTCCTAGAGATCTCCAACATCAACAACCTTAAGCTTCAAGCCTACAGTGTCTCGTTAAGAACTGTAAGGATCCGCAGCAGGTTTTCAATCCATCCGTGTACCATTTTATGGTGTTTTATTCACGTTGGTACATCCGACTTCACTTCTCCATTCCCTTTTGTAACTCAGCTTCCAGTTAAATTTCATCTAGAAGCAGTATCTCCTGACCATATCATCTCTGCACCAATCCAGAAGTTAGTGGGTACCTTGGCACAGAAGACCTATGTATGTATGTAGAATTTTGATGCCCCTTTTACGTGCAAGAATGTAGACAGTACACGGCTGACGTCCTGAATGGGTGCTGCGTAGCACTGAATAATGGCAATTCTCCTTACTCAGCTCTGAAATTCTGACCGTCAATATTTTGCTGGATGAGATCACGGTATGAGACTGTTGTGGTCAACAGCGTTTCTACGCTGGACTCGCAAGTGCTCCTAGCAGGTTTTCCAGTATAGAGTATGGCAGTGCTCTCTGTCGAGGAATGCTACTCAGCCGCAACCCTCTATCTTATTTCATTCAATCCCAAGATATTAATTTATGGCACACGAATTCCGGTTCATCTTGAAGAAATATTGAGTTTAAAGCGCCTTCCTTTCGCGTCCGAGGAGAGCCATCATATTCCGGAATCATATGGTATCCATGTATCTTAGAGTACACGAGGTAGTTTGTTGTGTTTCGGAGCAAGAGTTGTTTACGGTTGAACCTTGCTGAGTCACAGACCATCTAAAACGACTACCATTTAGTTGTCAGTTTAGTTTGGCAGCTTTATGTAAGTACAAAGAAAAGACATTTTTGACAGCTCAAAAACTGTCACCTTGACAGAAAAAGGCAGCCATCCCAGTCTTGAAATTTCCATAAGCTTTGTTCAAATCCAAGACCGGAAGTTTTCCTTTTAACTGTCAAATAATGAGGCAATTTGTGTAGTACAAATTTAGCCTGCAATAGCAAAAGTTAAGCCTGGTAAGACAGCTGACTTGAAGAAACTTGAAAAAGTTTTCAGTAGGTGTTGGAAATCGTGAACACTGTGTCACGGTATCTACTGTTGTGGGCTTAAAAAATGCCCCCGGAAAGCACAACACAAACAATGCCTCCTCCTAATAGTCAATCAGCGACAACTTGCTAATTTGGACCAATCAGGGCTCCTCTTCTAAAAATCTCCCTGGAAGAGTGGAGAGATATCGGAATGTAAGAACGTCGCCTTGCTTGATGGCTGCCTTCAGGGTCATATAGAACGCGTTCACCTCTTTGGCCAAAAGTTAATGAATGTGTTCATATCTGTCCGCAGCAATTGTATTGATCGCAAAGTTGTGCTGAACTGTTTGAAACAGGCGCATTGAACAAAGCTAATTCTAAGCTTTAATTTTCAGCAAAAAAATTATATAAACTCACATACACCTAAATCTACTACACGCTAGGGGTAAACAGTAACACCGGTAAAAGTTGGATTCACCCAATTACAATGTTAAAAAATATGAACGTACATTTTTCATTAAAAGTTGTTCCATTTATGTGTCCATGGCTGTATGTATGTCGTTTTAAAACGTCATTGGCTGTCAAAAGAGAATTCAGGTTCACATCGTGCTTGACTTTTGCAAAAATTCTTCCAACTAAGGAATTTCAAATATGCACGAGCTTCAACCCTGACGGTTCTACTTGTCAGATAGTAGATCTTCACCAACTTACCCCCTTCAACTGAATGCCTATACATATTCGACTCCAATTAAGTGATTGACAGTTAATTCCACCAATCAAATTATAGGACATTACACTGTCATCACGCATGCAACGCTTCCCAGTAGTCTTGTCATTCTATGCCATGCATCAGGCGCCTATTAGGAAATTCCATTTTAAAGACTGCAGTGCGGCGGCGCGCAAGCGTAGAAAGTGGAAAAAATTTGCAACGAATTGGCCAATTTTTTCAGCCATCTCCAACGAACCATGGGCGGAGACACGAGGGGATTGCTGATGATTGGTCATGTAAGAGTACCTGAAAGACCGAAATGCCATATAACTGACGACGAGGGGTAAAGAAAAATTCAAAAAAATGCCGGAATTACTTTAACGACAACAAGTGCTCGTTTTTGTACGTCAGTAGCTGGTGCCCTTAATTACAACCCAAACATGTTGTTTTGAGTTCAATTATCAATGCAACGGTTTTGCGGCGACGCAAGACGCACGGCGTGCAATTTGTGCGACGATGGCTTGAAAGAAAGACTCAAAGGATGTTGTAAGCCACTGGGATTGCAACTGTAATTGCGCAAAAAAAAGAATGTGGAGGAGCACAACTATTATTGCCTTGTTTATGGTTAATAGATTACGATTCTGCCATTGAGTGGAATGACGCGAGTGCGGAATTTTATGGTCTACAGGAGTTGGAGTTCTTAGATAATTCGAATTGAAAGGTTGTCTAGGGGCTTTGGAAAGGCTGCTTTATAGGGGGAGAACAAACCCGATCGAAACGCTTGGACTTAAGAAACCAGTCTTACCACAAGCAACTGACAATAACTGAACCCGTCCTCCCGCAGTTTTTTGACTTATTTCGAGTTCAGGGACACGTCAAAGAGTCAATTTATAAATTTACAATGGATACCCAGAAAACCTTGAAAAATGACTAGAACTTCGGCTTGTATACCACACGGCTTTGGAAAAAATTACGAAGACTATTAGGGAAAAATATTATTGTGTTTTCAGTCTCTGCTCGGGCGCCAATTCTAAGTCTAAGGTAAGCCCAACATTCAGTGAGTATCAAATGGGATACAGATATACATATGCTAGTAAACGTAGTAAGAGATGGGCCATCTCCCTAAAGAGCCTTCGAATCTTTCAGTACTGGTCGGATGGAAGGTAATTGTTCAACAAAGGAAAGATAACTGCATTCAGTGGGTGTCAAATGGGATACAGAGGACCTTAAATTCTAGCAAAAGCTGGTGGGAGAGGACCTCTTTAGATGAGAGAGATAGTTATCTGCGCCTTCTCAGACATTGAGGGGGCATTCGATAATACTTCGCATGAAGCCATAAAACGATCCTTGGATAGAAAAGGAATCAGCTGAACAGTATCTAAGTGGATGTACGAGTTGCTGAGAAAGAGATCAGCGGAGACTCAGAGATCGCGTAGAATTATTGAGGTCAGCACCACACGAGGATATCCACGAGGAGGAGTGCTATCTCCCCTAATGTGGAGTATAGTTGTAGATGTACTGCTTGGAAAGTTAAACAACCTCGGGATCAACTGTCAAGTCAGAATGTAGCCGCACGATTGGGCTCAACATAAGCAAAGGAAGCTTGAACTGAAACCAACCTGGCTGTCGGGCATAGTACTATTACCAGTAAAAGAGTGACATACCTAGGATTACATCTAGGCAGAAAACTAGATGTACCCGCTCTTACCCGTGACATGTAGGAGCGGGTAAGTCCTGGGGACTCAGCCCGAGCATTCTAAGATCTATGTACATCGCCATCCTAGGACTAATGATTACTTACGGAGCGATAGCGTGGCCAAAACGAACTAGTCTAGCCACAAAGACTTGCGTGCCTCTGCATTACTGAGGTCATGAGAATATGTCCAACTGCGACCATGGAGGTATTTCTTGACCTAACTGCGCTTCACCTCGTAGTTGAGCTGAACGCAAAGTGGACGATCCTAACGATAGCAAAAGAAGATAGCGGGATAGAGAAATGCATTAGTTTGAGGGAACATGATGTCCTTATAGCAATCCCTGGGGATGACAGGATAAGGAAATTTAGCTTCGACAAATATTTTCTGGGAAATAAGCAATGAGAAGGATTGGAGCGACGAGTCCATGACCTACGGACTAATCAACAACAATAAAAAGTGGTTTAAGAGCGGCTTGAGAACTGAAGAAGGAACAGGAGCAGGTGTATTTGGGTCGAGATCAAAGCAAGATCAAAAACTACCACCATCTTTCAAATATATGCCTTAGATAGATGCATCCCGTTGGGATATAGCACTATTGTTAGACAGTCAAGCAGCTATCAAAGGACTCGACTCCCAGGTCATTAAATCCAAACATCACGGTCCCACCTCTCCTGAATGTCTGACAAACGTCCTAGAGTAATAACTGTTATAAGTAAGACTCCCGAAGAACACAAAAGCCTTTCAGATATAGCTTCCTTCCATTTGTGCGAACACAACACAAAACTATGCCTTGCACCAGTGTAGGGCGCCAAACATTTTTTTTTCTTTTTTCAACCCTAGTATTCAAGCTCAAGAAGCCTTCGAATACACAGACCTAAAAATCGACGACGAGTGCAGACGATGGTTGCAGAGAAAGGGGATCAATCAATTTTTTTTAAGACCCCAAATCCACTTCAAGTTACAGGAGCAGTAAATTTAAGTATCTACCGATAGATGCTGCTTTGCCAAGTCCTCTGTAAGACCATTTTCCATCACTGCTCTTCACCCTTTTCTCAATTCGTTGACTCCGTCATCGTCTGCACTGCATGCTACCCACATCAAGCCCTTCATAAAACCAGAGGCTTATGCAAACAAACCACTTTAATTGACTCTTGACAGCTTTCATGTTCAGCGCCATCTACTTGTCTAACAACCAATAAAATATAATTACACAAAAATGGAACAATTTTAAACGATTTGAAAAGCTGTCGCATTAGCATAGAAATGTTTGTTCCCTTTATCTGAAGACTCATTACCAAGTGCAGCAGGTATTCCCAGTTTCAAGTTCCAGCTGAGCTGCAGAGATTCCATCTGCTCTCGGCCCAAATGAAAAATTGTCACGCACTACTCCTTGGCGAAAAATTATGTGAGAAACATTAACGCCGCCAGATATACCGGTCCTCTATATACATAGATTGTACCACCTGAGGAAGGATCAAGACTAAACTCAAACTGGTTGGGCACTAAGTAAATTTTAATGAACTCCCCTTCGCTGATGGGAGTCACTTCATAAATTAGCCCAAGTCAGTGATTTTTTTTTAAGTGAAACTTATGAACGAGATTTCTGTTGACTGAGCAGGACCTGGCAGGACAGGGAGAGAGAGTGGATTTGATAATTCTCTAAGATGTTCATTATGCCGTACAGGTGGGCGATGGGCTATGGCGGGGTTTCGACTTGGGAAAAGGGACTAATCTTGTTCTCGACAGGATGCCTGTATGGCAACATCCAGGGATGCAGTTTAAAGCAGAGCTAAAGCTGAGTACTTATTAATGGAACTTGGAAATTTGCATGAGAAGGAGACACGATTGTGATGCAGGTATCTGCACTGTGCCGACGGTTTCCAGTAGCAGGCGTGGTAGCTGGAATAGTTTCTTTAATCTTCTTATGTTTCTGCATCGAATTCAGGTTCGTTTTTTTTCTCAAATTTAATTTTCTAAATGAATCCATTAAGGTGACAGATTTTACTGCGGTAAGTGTAATGCATCGAGTCAGGGATTGTCGCTGGTAATCTGTCCGGTTTATCAATGTCGGCTTCTTAGAAGGTAATGACTATTTGCACAGATATTCAAATGGGAACTTCATCTATGGCTTGTGCAAAAAAAAAAAGGGAGAAAGCTGTGGGAAAATTCGATGCAGGTTTCGATAGTGAAGACTGGTCTGCTTTCTGATGGTCAAAGTCGTATCTTTTGGCTTTCAGTGTGACAGAGTGCATTGAGATTCAGTGAAAGTGCATCTTTAACCCACTGGTTAACATAGGTATCTGTTTCAGACCATTTATCACCACAACCGAGGCTACAAAAATCGTTCTAATTACCAAAACAAAAGGCAATCTAAACAACTTTCCATCCGGACCCTTGAAGTGGGCGTCGGATACTATATTTCTCATGCACCCACTAGTTCTCTGCTGGTTGTCCACTATCGCCCCCAAAATGCAAATGACTCGATGACTCTCTTCCGATCCCAGATTCTGGACCAAATCCAAGACCAAAGTACACCACAGACAAAACGGAATCTTGATTCTAAATTCATCGAATTAATCGTCGCACCATTGTACTCTGTTTCCGATTTCGATCAGTCATGATCGATTCCGTTTAACCAAATGTATCTAACCAAATGTATCTAACTTAAAAAAGAGAAAAAAAAAAAAAAAACGATTTCGAGGAGGCGTGTGCCGCTCAGTGGTAACACCACTGACCCATATTAACGAAATGGTATTCAATTTCGAAATTGAATCAAATGACCACGGTTTTGACCTGGAGAGTGGACCTCTCTTAAATGTGCTACTCTAGTTCCTATACAAAAAAAAAAGATACACACTTCCACTAACGGCGATCGTCACGACAAGCGAACTGGAAATTCTAATGAAATTCATTCGCGCGGTGTGTGGATCACTGGAGGCGACTCTCATTGTGGAACCTGATGGTTGCTGCATTTTTTTTTCCATTTTGATTGTCATCTAATGGGGCTTTCGGGTCTAGAGGTGTAATAGGTCTGCAATATAATTGGTGTTGCAGTTGCAGTAGTAAACGAGTGAAATGAGCAAAGTTATTACAATAAAATCCATTTAATGCACTCAATTTGATGAGTGTGGGCTTTTTTTTTGGGATCTGTGATGGAGATATGCTACATTAGTGGACCCTAACATACTTAGGTCGAATTAAGTAAATTTTAAGTGAGTTTTTATTACGTTTCTAATGCTTGTTTTCTCTCCCTCTCTCTTTGCAGTTATGCGCCCTAAACTGGATTAATGTGTGACACGCATGCCGGTCATAGGTGAGTTGAAATAAATTTTGATTGAAATAGTTTCAGAAAGCAAGACACAAATAGAAAGGTCAACGAACGAATGACCTGTTGCTATGATGGCTTATAGACAAAAGTCCTGTCTCATGGGCCGGATATATGGAAGTTATGTTGCTTTTGAACGATGCTACTGAGGCTTATCTAGAGACACATCTATGCATGTCGTTAGTTACTTCTTAGTTCAAGAATTTGGCAGGTACCTCATGTCCTCATGGGCTCAAAAACTTGGCGACCATTACACCCCAGACCCACCCATCAAATTATTTCCAATTAAGGCCGAAAGTCCTTACCTAAGGTGATCGTCCAGTGTGTTCTCCGTCTTTTGGCAGTGTAAGGGTGCTTTGGCAAGACATGGGGCTTTTAACCCAAAAAGATTCTCTCGATCTACACAGCTATGGTAAGACCTTTTCTAGCTTATGCGTCGGTTGTTTAGTAGAGGGGGCTCTTGCGTAAGTATGTGACTGCCTTCCGCACTAAACTTAAAAGAACAGTCGGTCTCGGCTGCATTGGAGATTTTCCGAGTACGCCTGGCTCTAGAAATCTAGACGCTCTGCTGGATTTACTCTCCTTGATACATACATCATGGACTCTTCTATCAAAGTAATCTACCATCTCAGTCGAGGTGGCTTTTGGTATCAATCGCACTGGAAATTCGATGACCTTGCGAGATACTTATCCTACGACCCTGGTGCCATAGATATGCCGCCTGATGCATATGAGACCGGAGCTTCGGCTACTCTTCAAATTTAGAGTCGACATGCGTTCAGGACTGGACTGTAGTCCAATCTTCACGGGTGGCTCCAAAGCTGGTCAAGGGCCTGGCTCGGCTGACTGCGAAGAGACCGACAACACTAGACTTTATTACTCGTTTGTTTGCATGCTTTCCTAATGGCTACCGACTTTATTGTAAAGGATGGGTGGAGGGGTCGCAGTATTTGCGTCAGTAGTGACAGTAAGGCTGCGCTTAAGTCCTTGCTCAATTATTTAACCCGTTCCAAAATAGTTGTAGAATGCATTTGGTCGCAATATTTGTGAATTTTTGTGTGATTGCTCCGATCTTCCATAAGATTGCTAAGCAAGGCTCAGAGGATGTTTTCACAGGACCTGAACCTCGTCATCGGTCAGGGCCTTCATTGACGATTGGGTTTCTCATGAACACAATTGTGTGCAGCACTCCCAAATATTTCTAAGAAATCAGAGGTATTCTTGCTGTCTCTCAGCAGAATCACAGGATATTTTCTTTTTGCTAAGCATCTCAGTGTTCTAGGCTTATGACTCACCAATGTCTGCAACTATATAGACACTTTAAAGTGTCTGCTTAAAATTGCATGAAGCCCCTTTCTATTTTCTGCGCTACCTTAGGCAAGTTCTTCTTATGTTGCTGCGGGTTAGATTCAGAGCGTTGATTCCAGTCGCTCTATATAACCTAACAACCTTAGGCCTCCAATGTGTCTCTGTAGCTGTACACCTTATTGCTGAATTTTCTCCTCTAAACACCATGAGCACAATCGGGACCGAATATCTTATGACGAACTTGTAACTTTTTGTCAAACACCCCAATTTTATACACCCTACTTGTGATAGAATATATGCATGTATTTAGTTTTGCCTTCGTCTACTGCTAAGCCCATTTAGCAGCTTCTTTCTCTGTACTCCTTCCTTGCTGAGTCATGTCAATATCGTCGGCGTAAGCAAGTAGTTACAAGATTTTTCAAAGATTGTGCCTCAAGCGTACAAAGCCTAAACTTGTAGTCGGTTTTCCTAAAGCGGCACGGTTAAGGCCGATCAGACTATTGAAGAAGGGTTTCAAAAGAGTGTTGAAGCTATCGGGTAATGCCCATTTAGTACACCTAGTATGATACTATTTTCTTTTGTGTTCGTTGGCAAAAGGTTTTTTCTCAACGAATTATGTATATAAATTGTGTAAATCCCCATGTTTCAGTCTATTCTTAAAAATTGGATTCATTTCACTACACTCTTTAGAGTATTTTGTCCTCCAAAAGATGTTTCCTAACAAAAATAGTCATTCGCTCAAACACAACGACAAGTTTTAACTATTCCGAAGCGCAATACCTTAAAAACGCAAATATTTGGAGCAAGCAACCAAAAGGTTCGTTTCCACAAAAAGTGGCAAACATCGAGCGAATCAAACTTTGCACTCAAACCATCCCACTCGCGCGAGTTCTATTCGTTTGCAGTGGAACCGTATCCTTAGGCTATGGCGACGCAATGAGCGCCGAGCTACTGTGCGATTGAGCTGCAAGTTTGAGCGACGAGAGGCCTTTTACTAAGCATCATCGCTTAAGCGATTATTTCTGAAAATCCGATTGTCAAGTGCTGTTCTGTCGCTTTCCAAAATCGCTCGGCAACTACGTGGCCAGAACCAATAGATTTCATAGGCTTTCAACTTTTTTGGGCCACTCAATCGCTCGTCTCTTGCCGCTCAGTGCGCAGTAAGTCTAAGGCTAAGTGCAAAAAGCCTTAAGCATAGCCTAACTGTGACTACAGATGCTGATTCTTCGAGCAATTTACCTTTTCTTTACATGGCCTCACAGGAACTGCAACATTATATTATCGCCTGCCACGAAGACACCGGCACTAGACATTTGACTGGTTTTGGAATACAATTCATGCTTGGCTCAAACTCTGCCCAGAGCCATCTTTAATATAAAGACAGTGCATCTTGAATTGCGCACCAGTCGAAATATTGGTTCTAAGCATAAGACGTCATGGCATGAAATCAGGGTCTTGAGATACCTATGCATCGCGCAAGGTCTTCGAAAACTCAGTGCAGCTTATATCAAAAAGCACCTTGATTAAGTTCATGGATTGCTTTGAAAGTGCTCCCAGTTCCAAGTTGATTCAGAAATGCATCTGGAGCAGAGCCAGTCGTACCCCGGAAACCTCTAATGCAGCCGAGACGGTCCGCTTTTTGAAGCAAAGGCCATAGTGCAAAACGGAAAACAACGGACGCATATGCTAAGAACGGCTTTCTTAAAACCGTGTAGGTTAGGTTGAGGTTAGGTTGAAGTGGCTGCCAGCTAAGATTCGCCAGCACACTTAGACCAAAGAGGTCCGTTGTGATACCACGTGGATCATGGGAGAAGCCTCCCTCCACCTACTCGTCTTAAAACCAATTAGAGCTTCTTATGAAGCGTAGGAGGCTCTTGATGTCGATATTCATCAGGTCGCTTGTATCATTATAATAGGGAGCTCCTAAGTGGAGTTTCCTTCTACGGGAGAGAGCTGGGCAGAGACAAAGAAGGTGAGGAATAGTTTCCTCCTCTTCTTCATCCATGCAGCTTCTACAGAAATCGTTCGCGAAGAGGCCCAGCCTCGTAGCATGCTTGCCTATTAGACAGTGTCCAGTGATGACACCTACAGTGGTGCCGATATGCAATCTGTTCAGAGAAATCAAATTCTTAGAGCGTTTTAGATCCAGCTTTGGCCAAATCTGTTTTGTCGCTAGACATGTTGAACCACTTGTCCACCTAAGATTTGCACTCTCGATAGCATCCAGCTTGAGTTTAAGTTTGCGAGTAGCGATTGGAATACCTAAGGTGCCGTTATCCGGCAAGATGGGTAAATTTGTTCCTTCTTTGGCGAGTTCATCGGCCTTACAATTCCCTGGAATGTCTCTATGCCCCGGCACCCAACACAGGTGAATATTGAACTGCTCAGCCATCTCCACAAGAGACGAACGGCAGTCTAGAGCTACTAAAGAGTTTATAGAGGTCGATTCCAGGGATTTGATTGCTGCCTGGCTATCAGAAAAGATGCGAATATCTCTAGCAGATATCACGTTTTTCTTAAGCCAATATAGGGCTTCTTTTATCGCCATTATTTCCGCCTGGAACACGCTACAGTGATTAGGAAGACGGAAAGAGAGCTTAAGATTAAGCTTATCGGAGAAAACACCTGCACCGACTCCGTCTATGGTTTTTGACCCGTCAGTGTAGAAGTGAATAGAATCATCTTCTAAAAATGCATCTTCCTCCCAGCATGATCTGGAAGGGATGGTGACAAGGAAGTTCTTCTCAAAATTTAAACGAGGTATGGTGTAGTCCGTGTTTTCGGGAGAGATTTTGAATTTATTCAGAATAGAGGCGTGGCCGAATTCTTTTCTTGACCACTGTTGGGTAGCTTCAAGGCGAACGGCTGCAGTTGCTGCCATTTGCTTGCTATATATATCGAGGGGTATTAGATGGAATATAATGTCCAGTGCCGCGGAGGGAGTTGTACGTAGTGCTCCGCTGATGCACAGACAAGCTGTACGTTGGACCTTACTTAGATAATCGCGATTTATAGCTTTATCTAAGGCTGTCCACCAGACAATCACCCCGTATGTGAGTATCGGTCTAATGATCGAGGTGTAGAGCCAGTGAGTAATTCGAGGTTGTAATCCCCATTTATTCCCAATGGCTTTCTTACAAGAGAAAAGTGCTACTGTAGCTTTCTTTACTCTTTCTTGAATATTAGGTTTCCAACTTAGCTTCCTATCCAGGATAAGACCCAAATATTTTGCTTTATCAGAGAAGGTTAAGCTGGTTCCATTAAGAGAGGGAGGGTCGACTAGCGGAATTTTATATTTCCTTGAAAAGAGTACTAGTTCAGTTTTGTGGGGGTTTACACCCAGACCACACCGAACTGCCCATCTAGTGAGCTTATTTAAAGCGTTTTGTAAGAGTTCCTTCAGAGTATTTAGGTGCTTTCCCGAGACGGCCAAGGCAACATCATCTGCATAAGCGATCGCTGTGCATCCCTCGCCTTCCATGATTATCAATAGTTCATTGACCACCAAATTCCACAGAAGCGGGGATAGAACACCTCCTTGTGGAGTGCCTCTACTAACAGATCTTCTGATAGTCGTCCCACCCAGCTTTGAATTGATAATCCGACCATTGAGCAGTAGATTGATCAATTCGCGGAGTGAGCTGTCAACTTTCAGATCTGATAGTGCATCTGCTATCGCTGATGTATTGATGTTGTTGAAAGCGCCTTCTATATCCAGAAAGGCAACCATTGTGTACTCCTTGTGGAACAGGGAATGTTCAATTTTGCGTACCAGTGAGTGCAATGCTGTCTCCACTGATTTGCCTTTGCAATACGCATGTTGAGCCGCTGACAGTAGCTTCTTATCAATACTGTTGCGTAAATGGATATCAATCAGTCGTTCCAATGTTTTTAAGAGGAATGATGATAGACTGATAGGTCTGAAATCTTTTGGATTTGAATGAGAGCATTTACCCGCTTTGGGTATGAATACAACTTTGACTTCTCTCCATATCTTTGGAATATAAACCAGGTTTAGACAACTTTGCAGAATCATCTTCAGCACCGGCATAATTATGTCCGATGACTTCTGCAACTCGGCAGGTATTATGCCGTCTGGTCCCGCGGATTTGTATGGTTTGAAGCTGTGTAGTGCCCAGTGGAGTTTGCTCAGTGTGATTAAGTTTGAGGAGTTGGTAATTTGTGAAAGTGGTCTGCTGGAAACCATACTGTTAACAACTTGGGAACTGCCTGGGAAATGGGTGTCAAGCAGTAGTTTTAGCGAGTCTTCGCTGGAAGTAGTCCAAGTTCCATCCGGTTTTTTAAGGTAGCTGGGTGTAATTGGATTTGAAGAGAGAATTTTTCTTAGCCTAGATGCCTCAGAAACTTCTTCTATTTTACCACAGAAGAGTCTCCAAGAATTTCGTTTGGCTTTTCTTAATTCTTTTTTGTATGTGCTGAGGGATGCCTTGTACAAGTCCCAATCTTGCGCGTCTCTCGTACTTTTGGCATTATTGAAGAGTTTCCTACAATTACTTCTTAAAGGGCCTAACCCTGCAGTCCACCAATGTGGCTTCTTTTTGCCCCTGGGATTGATCAGAGGGCAAGAAGAAGACATCGCTGTGTTTAAGGCTGATGTTAAATTTTCAACCATGCGATCAAGTTCTTGGGGATTGCATGGGGGGTTAAGGTGATTTGAGGTAACTAAACAACTTAAAGTTGACCTATATTTGAGCCAGTCAGTTTTACGATAATTCCTAAAAACTGGCGGGCTAGGAGAGTCTACATGTAAGGAGAATTGGAGGTACCTGTGATCCGAAAATGAGGGCTCGCTTGACACCTTCCAATTTCTAATATGGTGGGCAATGCTATCGGAGGCAAGTGTTATGTCCAGTACTTCTTGCCTGTTTCTGGTGACGAAGGTAGGCTCGTTACCTATGTTGCACAAAATAAGGTTTGTACTTAGAATGGAATCGAAAAGTAACTCACCTCTTTTGTTAATGTCGGAACTGCCCCATACGGTGTGATGAGCATTAGCATCACATCCAATGATGAGACCAGTTTTTTGTATCCCCGCATCTGCGATCAGTCTTTCCAGGTTATCCCCAAAAAGAGAGTCCATGTTATCATGGGCGAGATACGCCGAAACCAAGTAGTAGGCACCGTCGGTTGTTTCTATTTTTATTGCGGTAGTATCTCGATCGCTGTAATTAGGGAGTAAAATTGCATTTAGGTTACTTTTCACCAGTATACACGATCTGGGTTTACCTTTGTTACGCATATATAGGGTGTAGTAGTTTGGAGTCTTGAGTCCACATACCATATTGTCCACGACCCAAGGTTCCTGGACCAAGACTATATCTTCCCTGTCCTTTGAGAGACGGAGAAGAAGGGCGGCAGAAGCCGTTATGGAGTGGTGTAAGTTAATCTGGACTAACTGCAGCATTGGTGCTACAATTAGGCAGAGAAGCCTCCACCACGGTGGTATTCAGGGCTTCCGAGTCCGAGGACGATTCCAAAAATTCGTCCTCACTCAAAAGCAGTGGATGTAATTTATTGAAGCAGTCATCCGTCTCCATGTCCGACAGTTTGTCTTCATCGACTAGAGACGGATTCTGCTTAGGAAGTGATGTTTGAGAGTCGTCACTATCCAAGGAAGGGAACGTGACAGGCTCGGGTACGTCGGTAGGAGGAGTGGAATCAGAAGGGTGGGGGGGCAATATGCCTAGGTCTGTTTCCTCATCTTTTTTGTACACCTTGATGGTGATAGGGTCAAAGCCGTAGTAGACGACACCACCAGTCTTCGCCAAAGGAGCCAAAGATTCTTTATTTATAACGATGATTGCGCATCTATAAAGACCTTTAGGCTCATCCAGCTTAGCGACTTTCCAGTTGTGCGTCGGAAGATCGGGGTTGCTTGTTCTTAGGATCTCTAATATTGTATCCGTGTTGGAGGGTTCGGCTGGGATCCAGGTGCGAGTTCTTGGTCTGCTCGGGATATCTTCCCTCGCAACAACCTCGAGCTTAGCACCTGGCCATACCTCTCCCAATTTGGCTATGGCTAGTTTGTAGAGGTCGTATGACCTTTGGTCAGCGCAGGCGATGAGCTTCACGTGGCCCTGATGCCATCCACCATCGCTGCATCTAGGAGGAGGACCTGGATTCTCCTTCATGATTTGAATAAAGACAAGCGGAAGTTTGGCAGGAATAAACTTCCACTTGTCGGGAGCTATCGAACCGTCTGGGTCGCTTTTGTCGATGACCGCCAGCACTATTTTGTCTTTAAGGACATCGCTGTAGGACATCGATGTGGCGTTGGGAGGCCTGGAAGAGGTGCTGGTGTTGTGCACCTTGGCTCTTTTAGAATCCGAAACGGATTCCTCCAACGATCTTTGACGCTTTGACGTGGAGTCGCCGCTTGTCCCAGCTTCGCTGACGATCTTCTTGGCCCATTCGATGCGAGCATTCATCTTTTCGGTTCTGTTGCATTCCAGAATGTCTCCAAAGTGCTTCAGAATCCGACTGGCCGTACGTCGATCTTTGTACGCCTGTTTAGAGGGAGCAGCGCTACGCTTTGCTCCCGAAGGGTCCTTAGAGGAATGTGGGATGGTAATGGTACCTATGGGCTCCACGCGGCTATTGGCAGTAGTCGGACCATGTAAAGCCACAGTCTTCTTACCAGCCAGCTCTTCAGGAGCTTTCCCGGTAGACAGCTTAGTCGCCGTGCTACCGTCCGGTCTTAAAGGGGGACCGGTCTTAACGTTTGTTTTTTGTTTAATTAATTTTTTTGAGTTATTCATAGTGTTCCCACGAGTAGCGGAGAAAGGAGTGTCGGTCTGTGCAGAGATCCGCATTACACAGATAAGGCTAGCTAATCCGGAGGTCGCCAGGTATCCGAATACTCCGTTTGCGACTGAGCTATTTTTTTGGGATGGGCTCCCAGCCAGGTTGATCCTCGGCACGGGTCGTATGACACCTTGATCCAGCCCACCGGAGGGGAAGGGGGAAAGGAAAGGATGTGAAACGGTAGGATTGGAGTTCGACTACATCTTGGTTTCGAATCTCATCTAGGGATTAAATCCCGAGAGTCATTGACCTTACACCACGACGAGGTGTGCAGTCACGTAAGGGAAAAAAAAAAAAAAAAAAAAAAAACCGTGTAGATACAGATAAATTTTTATGGTGAAGAGCAAATGCTTTGACGAAAGTACTCTGAGCACGCCTTGACCGTCGACGCGACATATTATGTCCAAAACAATTTTTGCAAGGATCACTCAAGCATTTTCCGCTTCGTCGGTTTGGTCGCTCGTAAATGATGGTTCGAAGCAACTTTTGTCAAGTCATATCGTTAAGGACCATACCCGACGACAGCATAAAATCCAAAAAATGGTTTCCTCACATCTTGCAGTTCATGCAACCCTTCACCATATTCTCACCATTAGTACCGCAGCATACGAAAAGTACCATTTCTCGAGTATCACAGTACTCGCATCTTATGAGTTCGGCAATTGCATTTGGTGGTAGAGGCATCACCAATGCTGGAAATTTTACAATTTTTATTCATGTCCCAGCTGAAAACTTTAGCAGCCATATCCTGACCTCAAAATTGTCTAAGCTTTGCTATCAAGAACGTGGCACAATCAGGAAAATTCTAATCTTCTTAAGGCCAATCGTCATGAAGCACCGTGACACCACGAACACCGCTGAATCCACAGATGCATCTGTTTCACACCCATGTTTCTTTGTATGAACCACGGAAAGTCTTCTGCCTAGAGGAGTGATAGCAGCCTTAAATTGGTGCAGGATGCCTCCCAATGTAACCCCTAACCCCGAATAAGCCTATTCAATGGCCCTGCCTACCGGACTTCATGATCGATAGAAGCTATCCAAGACTTGCAAAAGAGTCGACGAATTCTTTTCCCATAGTTAACCAAACTATGCCAGTCAACAACTGCGCATACAAAGTCAACTAATTTGTCAGCACCTCTCATCATATCCACACAATTAGCAAAAAAAAAAAGTGAAAGAAACTACTGCAAGCAGGCTGAGGAGCCTAAACTAGATCAATTCACCCAACATGGCACGGAATTTCATTTCATCGCTGTCGTCGTGCACCCCGTGTTCGGTGTGCTAATGAATTGCGCTTAAGTTTATCGCTCTTCTTTGTTTCCATCCGCTTACAATTCGCACCGATAGTTGGCCATACATCACACCAATAACGCCATCGTTACACTTTCCATCCCGCATTACTCTACCCCCCCGCACCAACAGTGTTTGCGAATTGCAGACGGATCTGTATCTAGATACGAGTACTTTTGTGCGAAGCCAGTGAAATTCACTTGCCTCCTGGGAGCAGACAGCTAGACTGCCTCCCAATATGCACACTACCACCACAGACTCTGTTACAAAATAAGATCGTGTCGGACAAATTTGTTGTCCGAGATTATACAGCATGCGGCTAGGAGCACACCACACCAGCAGCAGTACCATTGGCAATAGCCGCAGAAGCACCGCAAGAAAGTGTACAAAAGGCGGATTTTTGAACGCGTTGAATTTGTTGGACAACAACACGCCAATTGGACGTTACAGCCGCAAACAGTAACCAAGTGGTCTACCAACAAACTCGGTTTTTTTTTCTTTTTTTTAACTGATTTTGGCCAAGATAGCGATTCTCTGTTTTCTGCATGGTTGATTAGATGCAATTTGCAGCGAGCAGTAACAACAGTACATCGGTGGATTGGCTGGTGTGTGCATCGCTCCCACTTTGGAGCTAGCTTTCCACCTGTTGCCGGTACCTGTGGACCTGTATGCTTAATTAGTGTTCGATATGTATTGTGTAGCAATTAGGTGGAAATGCAGTTCTCTGCAGCTCTGAATCCATCTGAATGGTGCTACATGTGCGGATGGATGGTGTTTTGGTGTTTGGTGTGAGCCAAGTATGCAATTAGGTCAATTATCTTGTCGGCAGAATGCGTTTGGTGGCTATTTCTGGTTGTCTTGGCTCAGTCGGGTTGAAATCACTCAGAGTTGGAAAAGGTGGCGAAATGTTGGCAGGAAGATTATAAGATGGATACAAATTTCTAATCCTTTGGCAGATGGTAGTTGGTAGAACGTTTAACGTTTATGATTTAATAATAAGGTTGCGGCGAATTAAGTCGAGAATCATTTAGTGGGAGCAGTGGGAATTGGTTGGCTCTCAGTTTAGAATTGTTAGTGGGGCGTACCGTGGAGGTAGGTCACTAGAATTGGGTTTATTGCAAGAAATTTTGCAATCTCTGCAAAGATTCAAGATACAAAGCGGAAATGACCAATGCTGGATGTAATTTCTAGATACATTCAGTTAACGTGTGCTTTTATTATAATGTGCATAGGATGGGTCTGATTTCGTATTGGAGCGAAAAACATATGCACCTACACTTGCTTCTTTACAGTGCGTGGTGAACACTTACCTCAATCAACAAGCGTCTCCAATCTGCTCGATCTTCAGCTAGCTGCCTCCAGTTGGTTGAGTTTCCCTTCCACTTGCGTGTGCCACCTGAGTCGCGGTCTTCATCTAAAGCGCCGTCCCTCGAGGGTAGATTCGAAGATTTTTCGCTCCTAAATATCCTAATTTCACGCGCTCACATATTCTTAATAAACCTAATACCAATCGCGTGTCCTTTGACCTCTCGCCTTCCACTTCTTCTCTTCCGCCTGTTAGCTCTGCCTCCCATCACACCAATAACACTTCCAACCAAAATCCTGTTCCCAATCCTTCCCTTCCCTCTGTCAATACTGCCACTCCTCTCACTAATGCATCCAAACCTTCCCCTTCTTTTATCGATCCTCTTCTCCCTCCCATGGTGAAACTCACCATGAATTCCGCTGACCCAGTCGAAAGTCGCTACACCTTATCTCGGTTAAGGGACCACAGAATATATAATAATATCCGGTTGTACCTAGCTTACCTCCATAACAAACCCGACTCCGTTTGTATCGATGGTAAGACAAAAACAAACGTCATGGTAGCCATTCATCAAGAAGGTCTTCCTACTGACCCACCTACTTTGCGACGCATTTTCAATAACTATCATGAGGCTTTTAATATTTCATCTCAAAAGATTTCCGAAGATTTATCTTCATTTGCCTCCTACCTCAGCTCAAAAAGAACTTCCCACCTTCAAAAAAGCAGGACCGACGCAAACAAATATTATCGTCCCTAATCACTGCTCCGCCACAGTCCTTTGCCCTTATACTCCTATCGCGGCCTTACCATTGACTCACACTCCCAACCCAAAAAGTACACCGAAACATCTGTCGGTTTACTATCAAAATGTCAGAGGTTTACGCACTAAAACACGCGACGTATTCCTTAACTCCCAAAAACTCCCTTATGACATTTTTGCTTTGACTGAAACAAATTTAACTCCCAATATCAATAATAGCGAATTATTTCCTGCTGCATTTAACACATTTCGCAACGATGGACTCGTAACATACGGCGCTCTATCCGGCCGGGGTACCCTGCTAGCAATACATAATAGACTTGATGCTACTTTTTTCAAATGCTCGCAAACCGCTGACTTTGAGTTTATATGCGCCAAGATATCCCTACCCAAGCGCTATCTGTACATAATGTGTTGCTATATACATCCATCCCAACCAACTGCATCTTATCAACTCGCCGTCGATGCAATTGATGATTTGAGTGATGCCATGGGCCCATGCGATGACCTCATAGTTTTGGGGGACTTTAACCTTCCGCATCTTCAATGGTCCCAATCTGAAGATGAATCCCACTATATTCCCAGTGCCACTTCCGACAAGGAAATCCTCATAACTGATTGTCTATCTGAATCTGGCCTATTCCAAGTTAGCGGCATCCGTAACAACCTAAATAGACAACTCGACCTCATCTTCTCGTCTGACGCCTTTAGTTCCCTAGTCTCTGAGAGCAATCATCTTCTTTCCACTTTGGACCAATTTCACCCCCCGCTTTTCTTATCCTTTTCATACAACGATAATTCATACCCAGTCTCAGAGCACACTTATTGCTTCAATTTTCGTAAAGCTAATTACGTCAAACTCAATAGCTTACTCCTTAACATAAATCCCGTCTCTACACAGTTACCCATTGACCACGCCCTCGCGATTTTCTATGCGGATATCTTTGCCTGTTTTGTCCTAGCAGTGCCATACCTACCAAAAAAAAACTGCTCGTCTTCTCCACCCTGGTATAATAAAGAATTACGCTCCCTTCGCAATAATAGGAACAAATTATGGCAATCCTACCTTAGATCTAAATCCGACTCTGACTTCTATAAATACACTTGTCTACATACCCAATTCTCTGAGCTCTGCGAAAAGCTATACCTAGAATACCTCGATCGAATGCAATCAAACCTAATAGCCGACCCCAAGAGATTTTTTCAATTCATAAACGTTAAAAGAAAATCTGATGGCTATCCATCTACTCTCACCTTCTCGGACACCTCCTCGACAGACCCAAAAATAATTGCTAACCTATTCGCTCAATTTTTTGGCCAGTCGTTTGCTGCCCACCTACATGAACCTGATCTTGATTACTTCTGCTATTTGAACAACTCTACACAAACCTCCCTTGTCTCTGTCGACATATTCCCATCAATGGTTGCTGATAAGATTAACCAATTGAAGGATGACTTCTCCCCTGGTCCTGACGGTGTCCCCGCCATAGTACTAAAAAAATGCGCGAATCATCTGACACAGCCGCTCACTACCCTTTTTCAACTCTCAATCTCACAAGGAAATTTTCCCCAACTATGGAAGGATGCTTACATTACCCCTATCCATAAAAAAGGATCCAAGAGCGAAGTTTCTAATTATCGGCCAATTGCCAAGCTCTCATGCATACCTAAGCTCTTTGAGAGCATCGTGTACGATGTAATGTCTTTCCACTGCAAACCAATTTTCTCCCCAAAACAACACGGATTCCTCAAAGGGAGGTCAACAACCACTAACTTAACCGTATTCGTGTCTAGTACACTGAACGCTTTGGAAAATGGCAATCAAGTAGATGTTGTAGCCACAGATTTTAGTAAGGCTTTTGACAAAATTTCCCATCAAATTATTCTCTTTAAGCTGAAAGCCCTTGGATTTCAACCGCGGTTCATCTCATGGATCAAATCGTACTTAGTGGACCGTCAATACAAAGTTCGATTCAGATCAACAGTATCAGACCCTATCACAGCAACATCGGGCGTCCCTCAAGGCAGCCATCTTGGACCATTAATCTTCATCCTTACAACAAATGATGCTGAACGTGTCATCCAGAACTCTGATCTCCTGGTCTACGCTGATGATATGAAAATCTTTAAACGTATATCATCTGCCACTGATTCTCGCCTACTACAGGGTGATCTAGATAGCTTCTCCATCTGGTGTAACAAAAATGGCTTAGAACTTAATGTCAATAAATGTCACTCCATCACCTACTCCCGCAAGCGTCTCCCAACACCAGCTAGGATCTACTTCATTCGTGATGAGCCTGTACCCTCTGTCACGTCTGCACGTGATTTGGGCGTTATCTGCGATAGTGAACTTAACTTTCGATCACATATCGACAATGTCATATGTAGAGCCAATTCAGCACTTGGATTCGTGAAACGCTGGTCAAAAGAGTTCTCTGACCCCTACGTAACAAAATCCCTTTATCTCACTTTCGTCAGACCCCTCCTCGAGTATGCTAGCCAAGTGTGGTCGCCACATTATGCTACCCATATCATGAGAATTGAGGCTGTCCAGCGTAGGTTCATTCGCTTCGCATTACGCGGTCTGTCTTGGGCTGATAACTTCAACCTGCCACCCTATGTGGATCGTCTTAGACTGATTAATCTTCAGTCATTGGAGAAACGTCGTGCTGCTGCCGACATACTTTTTATTCATCAGTTGTTATCTGGCAACATTGATTGTCCCGCCTTACTTCAAGCGATTTTTCTTAATACCAATCCCCGCAATCTAAGGTCTGTTCCTCTATTCCGTATACCTCCTCATCGCACTAACTATGGGTACAACGAACCATTATCAAGAATGCTGCGCAAATCAAATAACGCGGCGCATATTTTTGATTTTAATAGGAGTAAATGCGTACTCCGTAATGCCCTAACCATACCTAACCTCCAATCATCCTCCTTAATCTCCAATCATCCCTCTTAGTTACTAGGTTTCCTTTTCAGTTCTAAGTTTATATGGCCCTCAATCTCATCCATCCTCCCCTCACTTATTATAGTTTATAAGGCTCTAGTTTGTAAGTTTAGTTTGTTTAAGTTTATGGCTTGTATTAAGCTTAATAAAGTGCCCCCCTGGGGGCGTCAAAATCAAAATCAAAAAATTGCCTTCTTACCCAAAGAAACTGCGGTTGACAAGTATTATTCTTCGATTGATCCCAGCGCTGGTGTAGGTCTTCGAATTAATAACGGAGTCCTTGACATTGATCTGTATAACTCGTCTCTATTGATGCTGTTGTGGATATCGATTTGAAACCTCTGGGGTTTTCCTAAGATCTGCCGTAGTGTGAATATTTGATCGTTGGTGGACTTTCCTGGCCTAAAGCTGCAGTGATAGGGGCCAATCGAAGGATTTCAGGCGTTCACACAATGTGACAGTTAGTGCAGTTCAGAGGGTCTAATTTTTTGGGGCAGAACAAACAGTGTTGGGGTTCCATTCATCGGACATACTTTCATCCGACCACATTTTACAGCTGCGTTGGGGTATGCTCCGTACCAAGTCACCGCCTGCTGTTTTATGCATCAAAGCAGTTAGGCCATCAGCTGCAGCAGCTTTATTGGACTGAAGCTCAAATTGTTGATCTACATCGGCCAGGTTGAATGGTTCGTTCTGCCTGACATCAGGGTTCAATTCGTCGTCATTGTTAAATAGGGGGCTACCCGCGAGGTTGTGTTCTGTGTCCACCCGCTTTGCTCTAGATACGCTACTGAATCTACCTCCTCTTTATAGGTTTGTCATGGGGAGCACTTTCAAAACAATCCACTGTCTCAAGCGAGGTTCAAACCCACACTGAAATGTTGATGACCTTGCACGACGCATATCGTACGACACCGGTTTCATGGATATGTTGTCGGGTGCAGTGATACCTGGACTTCGGGTATTGTGCAAATCTGGGTCGATTTTCCTTGTGCTCCGGTTCGCTCGTGCTAGGATTTGAATTGTAGTGAACTTATCACACATGGTTCTAAAACCAGTGAAAGGGTATGGTACCGGGCTCTTGCTGTATTTCTCGTAACTCTGCATCTGTCTTTGCAGCGGAGAATTATGCAATCCTAATGGCCATGAGCTATGTATATCGTGAGAAATAGGTGGAATCGTTAAGTATCAGGATAGGTAGAGCTAGCTAAACTGTGCTTAAGGCCCTAGTCTGTCCTTTAACCATTTTTAAAATTGTTCGGTATTCCAAGAACTCTCCGAATTCAGTCGAAAGGCCGAACGCTTCGATTCCTGTCTGTATCACAGTATCTACGATATGATACGAGACGATTTTCCTCTGAGAAAACTTATCAGGATTTTCACTTCCCTGTGTTCCTACATCCACGGTCAAGACTTCCATTGACGAGTATGTATGACTTGACTCTCCAGTATGCAGCAAGAAGTCTGTAATAAATGCGCGACATTCTTGCTGTCACTCAGTACAAAGGACTGTAGATAATTAATGGGCTTGCATACAGGGCAATATGTTTTTGCTAAGGTCCTTAATGTCCAAGGCTTGGCTGGCACTAAAACTTCCGCTTCCAGTAACCCCTTTAAGATCCATTCACTCGTTCTCAAGTTGTAAGCGGTCAAGCAACTCTACACCCACTGTTCTCTATCTCTAGGTACACTTACAACGGTGAATAACCATATGACAGCAAAATGAACTGTCACTTTGAGAGTAAAATACCAACACGCGGCCTACAAATCTGTAAATTATTAATGAGTTTCCGTATCGATTTTTAGAGTGCCTTAGGTAACGCCTTTCACACAATTTATCCCTATTACAGATCATGTTGCGCCTATAAAATAAGGCGCCACACTGCCTTTGACACTTCGTTCACGGCTCGACACCAACAACTAGACATTTTCTGTCAGAAATGTTTTATAGCTATTGGCCATGCTATGACTTTAAATCTAATCTATATCGACTTAAAAATTAAGGCAAACCCTGGCGATTTGCAGATTTTAAAAAGTTTGTCACGCATTCACACCAAGCTCACATGAACGTACATTTTGCATTGCAAATTCACACAAGAAGACCAGACCTACTGCAGCGTTGTATAATCGTCTGAAAGCGTTTTCATAATCGCATTCCACTTACTCTCAATTACTTGACACTTAAAACATGTAACATGACCATAAATTGTAGTTTTTATGACCTCTATGCACACCGTGACATACTAATAAGGTTCTCTTCCTTATTTTTAGCCCAATGCCACGTGACTGGAACGTCAATTGAAAATTATATTTATGACAGATTTTTGACATTTTGATTCGCAGGAGAAGATTCGATTTGCCACAGTTCATTGGAGAAATTCAATGAACCGTTCAACTGCAACGATGGCTTGGAGTTTCCCTTTCGTTTTGACGGATGTAGTTGAGTGACAGTTGAGAGGTTTGTTCGTAATGCATTTGATGATCGGAATGTCATTTGGCAATTATTTTCCCTTTTTTTTGTGAATGCAAATGCGATGATCTGTCGTGTCATTGTCGGTGAGTTAAAAGGGACTCCAATATTTGATGAAAGTGAAATTAAAAGCACAAAACAATCAGATGATGCTGATCGATTGCTTTCTGCGATTCGATTAGCCCTCCGTGGAGATAATGAGCGGAATTGTTACTGCGCCGCCGCACCGTCCAAGACGACGACGTGGTAATTTCATTTCGATGAACCTTGATTTGGGGCCGATTTCAACACTTTTACTTTTTCAGACAGCCAATGAGTGAGTTGAGTGATCGATGTGTGCGGTGTACAGTGAACGGAACGAAACGGATTAAGTGTGAGAGACACGTGGGAATGAGTTCTTTCGTTTTTATAAGGTAACTGCCGATGGGGGTTTTGGCGTATCGTGCATCGGGATTTGATTGTTATTTTATTGCTCGTGCAAGTACGGCTATTCTCTTTCTCGTGGCATGCCAGAAGCACTTAAATTATATTTAATGTGGGACCTTGGACCCGGTGGAAATTGGTGCAGTCTTTGAAGGTAATTTGTTGGCATACCTAACCAAGCTAAAGAGGCACTGACATGCACCCAAAGCAGGACTGGAGGCTGTCTTAAACCTGCCTCCGCTGGATATCTTTTACAAGCTTCAGCAGCAATAAGTGCCCTAAATATAAGTTAATCAGACAGCTGGAGGCCAAATACATTGGGTCATTCTGTGATCCTGAAGAAATATTTAGACTACAAGACGTCATACCCAGATTTTAGATTTCGGTCAGCTATCTAACTCGCCATCTATCTGTACCTACACAGATGGATCAAAGATGGACATAGGCGTAGCCTCAGCATATCTTTCCCGAACCACTGGGAGTGAACAAATCAGTTCGCCTCCCGAAGCATGCCAGTGTTTTCTAAGCGGAGGATCTAGCAATGATAATAGCCGACCGCCAGACTGCGGCAAGATCTTAAGAAGGTTTAATTTTTCCATTGACAGTCAGGCAGCAATAAAAGCGATTACTGCTATTGGAATCAAATCCAAGCTTTTTAAGGGCTGTGTAGAAGTGCAAAAGTTTATTGGAACACAGCACAGGAGACACTCTGTTGTGTCTCTGGACATGAGGGCAGACCTGGTAACAAGAAGGTCGACGAATTGGCTAAAAGAGATTCGAAAACTAGACCAGATCAAGTAGAGTGAACATCAGTGAACATCCCGTCTTGTACACTAAAGTTTGAAGGTTAAGGCCTTACGGAAGGCAAATAACAGATGCTCCTCCCTGGATACTTGTGCAACCACAAGAAGTATTTGGCTTTACTTTGACAAGACAAGGACCGATAGGCTTATGCAAAAGGATAGGAGATCCCTTCTGCCCTGGTGGGAGTCATCACGGGATATATGTAATACCCTGGGGTATGATACGAAAAAACTACGAATAATGGAAGAAGGACTATGTCGATGATGCGGTGATGAGGAGGTTAGTGAGGATGCAATCCACCCAGGTCTCATCCACATTAGATATAAATTTCTTGGGCGGCACCTCTTTGAAGACCTGGAAGAAATTTCCAGTAGATCAGTGAACAACATCTTGAACTGCATCAAATCAACTGGATGCTTGGGTCTATACTGACCTGAGTGTGGCGTAGTGAGCCACTTCAACCCCGCCTACTGACATAGCTAACCCAACCTAACATCCTTTTTTCTTTATATGGCGTAGATGCGATCTCTTTCCAACTGCGCACGTCACCTTAAGTATAGTCTTCCATCATCCTAACGTCCCTTTGAGATAAAGACAGCAGACTGTCTAGGCAGGAGCACTCCTGTCCACTCGCTATGCGTCTTCTATTCACCTTAGGAAGTTTAATCGAACTACGCTACCTTAGGTATAGTCTCCCTTCATCCCACCATCCCTTTGGAGTAAATTCGAAGACTGTACAGTCAGAAGCACTGCTGTTCACTCGTTCTGCATCTTCTATTCATTTAAGGAGGCGTACTCGAACCTTTTTGACATGATTGATGCCTTACCACTCGATTGCCTTCTTAACCTAAATACCAAAATACCGATTGGCTGTGAGTTCTGTGAGTCTAGTTGCACCTAGATCGACGATATCCTGTACTCCTTCAAAGTTGCTTTATAACTTTGGTTTTCCGTCTTTGCTGACACATGTCATCTTTCTTTCTGCCCATCACTAATTTTTTTTTTTTTTTCTTTTCAGGAAATCATATCTTCTCCACAATGTGGAGTAGATGGCTAGTCACTGCTCCAGTCATATTACTCTATTACCAAATAGTATTTACAATAACAAATTGCCTTAACGCCGTGCCACTGACAGCGGAGGCCGCCTTCAGTGGTGCTGCTGGTCCACGAACAAGCGATTTCATCAGCAGCAGTCGAAGTAACAGCCGCCTACGCTACAGCGATAGCCTTAGTGATACATTTAGCAATAGTTACGATAGTATTAGCGATAATAGTTATGATCACCTGCCTCCACCTGCACCGTTATTACCATCCTCACCCGCCCCCTATCAGCATCGTAGTCAAAACTTTAAAATTAGCCCGAAACCATGCACGATCGGTAGCATTGACGGGACATGCATGTTCGTCTGGGAGTGCATCAAGTCGGAGGGCCAGCATGTTGGCATGTGTGTGGATTCCTTTATGTTCGGCTCATGTTGTGCACACAATCTAACCCAAAATATTGTCCTGCCACAGACGTTCTCATTTACGCGACCACCACCATCCTCATCTGCGTACCTGCCGTCGTCATCCGGTCATCCTCATCATCATAAACCTAGACCACCGTCAAGGTAAGTTTCAGGTTTAATGAAGGGTAGCTAGCCATGTATGTATAATTGGTTTCGAATTGATTTCTCGTTACAGTGGTACGACAACTATCGAACGACCGCACGGTGCTGGAACATTAGTAATCCGGCCATCGGGACCACACCATCAGACTGCCATAACTCATCATCATGGCAGTAGTAATTACTACCAGCCGCAGCAGCAGCAACAGAAGCCAGTCGTGTCGTTATCATCCTCGTCGTCGGCATCGCCAACTCTGGTAGTTGTGCCAACAACCAAGAATCCTAGTCTTACAAATTTATTAACCGATATGGAAACATCTGCCAGTGTTCCGTCGAGTGAGTTGTTTTTTTCTGGTTCCTGCGTCTCGCAGGTTTATTACTCAATTCCGATTTTAATTGCTCAATTTTGTGGGGGGGTTCTGCAGGCTTATGGAACACATCGCCGCAGACAATACAATGGCATATGACAACTGAACCGAATTTTATTACTAAGCCAAGGCCTCCGGTGTGGGAAAAACCATCGAAGCCGTCGAAACCGTCGAAGAAACCGATTCAGACACAGGCGCCATATATTACGTATTCGACACGAAGACCGATTGTGACATCGGGGAATATACCGACGAAAACGAAGCCGCAGGTAAGATTTAAGGATTTGACAACAAATGTCTGTTGCGTTACTCTCTAAGGTTCCAAGGGCCGTTATGGGCAGTGATAAAATTTAGGTACTATCTCTGAGATTCCAGATGACTAGTTAGTCTTGGCAAAAGGCTCCTATGATCACGTGAGCTTCTTTCAGATTGAGTTGGAGGATTGTGTTGCATAACAAGGCTGACTATGCCAGTCATCAAGTTATTTATGAGAGATTGAAATTAATGACTTGTCCTTCTCTTTAGAATCTTTTTTCTCATCGAGAGCTTCTTCCAACGTTTCCATCATATGAGGTGTAACTCCAGCGCCTTGTCTACAGCGGAGGAATAATCGAATTCGGCCCCTTCTTCTATGTCCAGACCAACATTTACACCTTAAGCTCCCAGTTTAGGCGGAGAATTCGATTTGTTGAATGCAATTCCAATTTGATGGTCGTTAAATGATTTTTTTCTGAACGCAAGTCGATTAACTTTGCAAACTTAGTTGAAAGGTTAGGCTAGTCTATGGAGACAGACATCTTATGCTCAATCAGAGCCATTAAGGTTCAATGAGTGATCAGCAATAATGGTTTTCGTAGGTGCAATTCAGCAGACTTTCTGCTTAGCTATTTATGTAACCCACCTAGGACGTCAACCATCGAAAAATATGGCGAAGCAGAAAGCATTTCCCTGCACTAAAAATTTCGACATAAATGCCTACTGTGCCAGCTAGTCTCCTACTGACTGCCAGAATAACTCTACGGATAGACGGACTTTCTCGAGAAGAGATAAATTGTAGTTGTGGTCGATCGTTGTTCTACTGATTCCTTTGCTGTAAAGCTTGGTGTGCCACAAGGATCTATTTCACGGACCATATTAATTGTCTACTAGACACCACTTTTATAGTGTGTATCTTGCGCGTGAGTCCATATCGTCAGAGATGCAAAGAAATCCACTGCTTACCTAGAAATGGAGACAATTTTGCGGCGGGGGAAAGGATAACCAATCCACCCACTTCTTCGGATACGTCTACTCTACCCAACAATCAAGCCGATAGCCAAGTAATCTACATTAACTGAACGCTCATGATGTGGCAGCCAACTCTGGCTTAACGTGGCATAACTACGTCAAAAACCTAATGAAGTTGAGCTACCATTTCAGAACAAAGAGAAAATCAGGTCGATGCTTGAATATTACTCTCACGTCGGAATCTCCTCCCCAAGACATTCCTTAAATATAGAGCAACCAGAAACGAGTCCGTACTTTAATTGAAGTTCCGATACGTCCAACCCCTAAACAGTCGTCATCGTATACCTAAACACGTCACCAATGCCTAAACTAGAGATACTGCCATAGAAGATGTTCCAGAGTATTCAATTGAGTGATCCCTAGGAATACGAATATAAGACATTCTGCCAGCCAGACTGCAAGGTTGGTTATAGGGGTGTAAGCGCACTGCGACTTTTGTAGATTTATTGTGCTCCTGACTGCGAGGTCGAACCACAACTATGTTTTTATGGGAACCGCCCGATACTACTTGTAACTCATTTTGTTACAAAATTGGTGAAATTGGAAATTGATTTCAAGGACTTATATTTCCATAAAATTTCAGTCTTCAGCAATTCTAAAGCAGAATCAACATGCATTATAGGGCGCTACACCAGATAGCCTCATAGGATTCGTCATCTCCGCGAAAAGATAAAAAAAAAAAAGAAATCGTTTCTATAGTTCAAAATTTTACAAACCTATCCTATTATCCGTGCTCCGAAACGAACAAATGTACGCTCTTCGAGTAAATCAAAATGCAGCGGATGTGAAACATTCGATTTCTTGGCGCCTGTATCGTTGTGCTGTTGCATACACTTTGCATCGCATATTCGACATCCGCATCGGGTGTGAAATGGATCCAATGTTGCAATGCAACTCGACCACAATATTGCCATTCATCAGCTTTCTCGTCGTCTTCCTTCATCTTTTTAAAATTCCTGAGTCATTTCAAGTCCTGGCTACGTCCTGCTTCTTCTCTCTAATGAACAGTGGAATAGAAAAGTCCACGCTCATGTCTGAAGCTTATGATATAGGTTTCAGAAGGATAATGAATTTGAAAGGAACTTAGTGCAATGTCAAGGGTAGATTAGTTCATTACTGGACTTAAAAACTGCAACAAGACGGATAGTTAACAAATCTATTCCATTACATCCTGTCCTGAGCGTCTGTTGGACGTTGAGACAGTTCATTATATAATCACGGGAGGTGAAAAGGTTCCGAATAGACATTTGGCTGTCGTACTTCAAATAAAGAAAGTGAGCTTGCAAAGAGTTAGCCTACGGTTTTGCTACAACTATTCGTGAAATAACCATCATCCCTTTAAATGAAACGAATACCAATACTGCGGTCTTTTAAATGACTTTCTAAAACTCTCCTAAACGGAGGTCCGATGCTGGTGTCTTCGTGAATAGCGAAAACATTAGACTCTATTCTTCGTTAGGACGAAATGCATTGGTCTTCTAAGCGGAGGTCATGTGCTTTATTGTCAAGAAAAGGTAGATAGAAGGAAGATATAAGAACGTCTACAGCGATTGCCAAGCTGCACTTAAGGAACTGCTTAACCTTTCCATCACATCCAAAATAGCATGAGAACTCAAGATCTCTCCGATGCTATGTCGCTGGCTTGCCCTCTCTACCAACCACCTTCGTCGAATGCAGTTTTCGATACTCTTTAGAAAGAAAATAAACTCGTTCTTAATTTACCTATGCCTATAAAGTGTCTCTTAGAAAAAACAAAATTTTAGTGAAGAAAGAGCAACGCTGCGTCCTCAGAAACTTTTAGGTTGCGAAAAATTATGTCCAGAAAACCTTCTATACACAGCTTCCTGATGCATCTAGATGACCAGTGGACCAACTCTAGTTAGAAGTCCATTAATCTTTTACTGGACACTCACTTTCCTGGACGCTTCCATGTTGCTGTGCTTCAAACCGTAAATACTTCTGGTTCACCGATTCGCCTTGCAGACACTCTCTAAGCATAATAAGTACAGGAAGAATCGTGTAGGAGAGCCATGTACTCTCTCGAGACATTCTAGGAAACAATGTTACATCGGAACTTTTTCTCTGTTAGTTTCCAGGCTTTGCTTGCACAAGGTGGGAGGTCATTGGGGCTGACGTAGTGATTGCTGTGCGTCTAAGCTCTTCATCGTCGAAGGCCCAAGTACTGCTCATGGTATTTTATCAGCAGTTTGGCATTAAATGGTCCTTTCCGTTACTTTGTTTTCCCTCTTTTAAAAGGAAACCATTTCATTGGCTTGGTTTCCCCATAAAGCCTGAAGTAAATCCATCTTTACCCTCTCTGGTCTTATCAGTTCTATTTTTGCTAAAGGACTTCCACTTTTTAATGTCGTATCAATGACGTAATATGATTATCTATGCTTCCTCTCTTCTGCTGTTCAAGTCCAATCTTACCTAGTCATCCATTCAACTGTGTCATTCCCCTGGAATAAACCACTTACTCTCATTTCAGACATTTGGAACGAAACCAACGAAACCGGTGACAACAACTCGGCCCTACTCTCCCTACTCCAGCAGCTCTAGTACTAGTACTTCAACATCAACTTCAACCACCACCACCACCAACCGACCCTCTTCGTCGACCCACTACTATCCATCCACCCAATATCAATCCCCATCATCATCATCCTATCCAACCTACATCTCATCCCCCACGTACAAACCAACAAAAACTCCAACGAAATACTCAACAACTACCTCGAGTGTCCTAACGCCAGTGCGATTGACACCACCAACCTTAAACCTAACCACAATCGAGTCCAATGAAATCCTGAACCATGTGACCAACGAAACACCAATCAAGACCATCTCAGCCGCTCGAAGTGGTAAGTCCTATTGGTCGTACCATGCACCACTCCCTGACATAATTAATCGCTTACAGAATGCGGCGTCCCATCACTAGCGCGACCGGAAACCCGCATTGTTGGCGGCAAAAATGCGCCATTCGGTCGATGGCCTTGGCAAGTGTCAGTGCGGCGTACATCCTTCTTCGGCTTCTCCAGCACACACCGGTGCGGTGGTGCACTGATTAACGAGAACTGGATCGCGACAGCCGGCCACTGTGTGGATGAGTAAGTTCGCCCAAATTTGGTTTGGTCGCTCCAGCTTAACCATATTTCTCCTTGTGCGCGTGCAGCCTTTTAACGTCACAGATCCGCATCCGAGTTGGGGAATATGATTTCTCTCATGTACAGGAACAGTTGCCATATATCGAGCGTGGCGTGGCGAAAAAAGTCGTCCATCCCAAGTATAACTTCTTTACGTACGAGTACGATCTGGCGCTGGTGAAACTGGAACAGCCGCTAGAGTTTGCACCGCATGTGAGTCCGATTTGTCTGCCGTCGACGGATAGTTTACTGATTGGGATGAATGCAACGGTAACGGGATGGGGCCGTCTAAGTGAGGGTGGTACACTGCCGTCGGTGCTGCAAGAGGTGAGTTATTGGATTGGGTTTAAGTTGGGTGGTCTACTTGTGGGGCAGCTGAGTGATTTATTTACGTTTTTTTTTTTTTTTTTTTGCAGGTTTCGGTACCGATTGTAAGCAACGACCGATGCAAGTCGATGTTTCTGCGAGCCGGACGACAGGAATTCATCCCGGATATATTCTTGTGTGCTGGCTACGAGACGGGTGGTCAGGACTCATGTCAGGGTGATTCGGGTGGACCATTGCAGGTGAGTGAAATATGGCTGAATAAAATCTTTCGTTTAGGAGTTCACATAGTGTACGTACTAGTTATTGTGCCATAGAAAGGACAAGAAGCATCTCACATTGGAGCTTCTCAGAGCAGCGAGCAAAAGATTTATTGCGAGTATTTTGGAGTCAGAAACGGCCTCCATTTACCAGTCCAAATTTATTTTACCCAAATAAATATTTTTTTCAAATAGGACTGACGTTAATGAGAATGCCTCATTGGCAACACACTTCTTCGACAGACTCAGTGAACTGGTCTTGCGGATGTCATATGCCTACAAAGCTTGATGTGGAGTTGACTGAGAGTTGCAAGTAGCTCTAGAGAACACCTTATGCGTTGTGGTATCGCAATGGATTTAGTTCCGGTCTCAGTATATCGATTCTTATAAAGTTAAGAACGATCTCGTCGTGAAAATTACTTACTTACTTACTTAGTAGCGCTACAGTTCGGGTTGAACCTGGCTCTCAACCAACAAGCCTCTCCAGTTAGCCCGGTCTTTAGCTGATTGCCTTCAGTTGCGCGCTCTAAGTTTGTATGACGATGTCGTCCTCTACTGCGTTGTCTCTCCGGGTAAGATTCGAGAACTCTGGAGCATTGATGTCCATTCGCTCTGGGTACATATCGTAGCCATCTTAGGCGACTGATGCGCAGTTTTTTTGTCTAGGTTGATGTTGCTCTAAGGATCGTAAGCCTCGTCGTTGAATCTTCTCCTCAAAAGCCCGTCAACTCAAACGGGGCCAAATATGATTTGAGCAGTTTAAAACATCTTTTTCAGGATTGGGTATACGATGCTAAGATTTTGTTCCTCAGGCATACCTTCATCCGCATACCTAGCTCCGTAGCAAGTTATGTCCTCCAGCTTTGAAAATTTTCGGGTTTATGACTAATTTCACTCTTTTATGATCGAATTGCAGGGATTCTGGTCATCATCAATGTTGAATGAATCATACTGTCTGACAGCAGAGAGTTGGTCGTCACCGCTGTATAACACTCCGGAGAAAAGTACCATGTTCTTCTCTACAGGCTTCTATTCAGGCTTTTTGGGCGTTTTGGTAAATCTTTCGAACGTCAGTCCTACAATACCATCTCTCTATCTCGTGCGCTCAGCTCCAACTTAGTTGTGGGCTTCTCAAAACATGGGGTTCCTGTCTTCTCATCTGCTTCCGTCTTGCATTTTGTATTTACTTACTACTAATATTCTTTTTTTTATCTCTGTTTACAGGTTAAATCGCAAGACGGTAGATACTTCCTTGCCGGTATCATATCCTGGGGTATTGGATGTGCTGAGGCCAACTTACCCGGCGTCTGTACGAGGATATCGAAATTTGTTCCATGGATTATGGAAAACGTTGATTGATTGACTGAAACTGAATGCAGCTTTGTGTAAATATTTTTTTTTTTAATTTAATTTTTATCAAAAAAACGAACAAAATAGAAAAAAACAAAAACAATTATCGAACATCTAAAAAACTAAGAAAAAAATAAGTAAATTGTTTTGAATTTGTGATTTTATTGAAAATTTATAGAAAAATCTTATCATCGTATAAATATTCATGCCCTCTCTATCTCTCTCTCTCATTTGTTGTAATATTATTGATTTTTTTTAGTGTAAAAACGAGGAGAAAAGTTTAAAAAACTTTATATAAATGTGCAACATAAAATATATTAAAAAATTTAGTTCTAATTGTTTTGTAAATAAATTGTATCCTCAAATAAAAATAGAAACAAAAAAAATCGAATTATAAGTTTATATATAAATATTTAATGTATTTTTGTTGTTATATATTTTTATATTTAAATTTATCATTATTTTTGCACTAACAAACGAAATGAATATAACGCGCAATCTTATAGGGATTGATATATGATAATACATCTAGCCGAGTATATGTAAATGTAAAATATTTATTTAGTTACATAATAATGAATTTTTTATTTTATATAAATATTTAAGAAAATCAAATTTTCGAATTGTTGATAAAAATACAGAAAGAAAAGGAATGAAAAATAATTATTATCTTGCCCAAAGATGCAAAAAAAAAGAAGAAATATTTTTTTTTTATTTGTAATTGCAATTTATATTTTTATACATTTTTTTTTTGAAAATATTGCTGTAAAAAATAAATAATGAAGAAAAAAAATGTTAAGAAAAGAGGGTTATTCATTTTGAAGATGGATTTTCACATCCCTGCCATGGGATGGCATCTGTCAAATCATCTGTCATCTGTAGTGACAAATAGCTAGTTCTTGCATTGCCATTTAAGAATATGGATCGTTTATAAACGTGAAAATAGCCCAACTGAGCAAACACACCGAAACACAATTTCAAACAAATCAGTAGTGTTTGTAAAGACGTAAGGTGTGTCATCATAATGGATAAACCACTTTATGACGTAGCGCTTTGACAGACATTGCGGAGGCTTTACGATAAGTTCCCTCAGAAAGCTCGACCAGCGAATTTACAGAACGAAAGGTGACTTGTTCTCGGGAGTTGAGAGGTTACGAATATAACAAAATACAAGCAATTTTGTTTCTCAGATACCCAATAGACTAATTCTAAGAAAGGCAAATACATACATATGTATGTAAGAAATAACTTCGCAAACAAAAATGTATCAATAAAGACAAAAAAACCTCTCCAAAAGCTTCCACGAATTATTTACATTTGAAAAACCCCAAGCGATACTTGAAAACGGTCCCACATTAGGGGTTAACAATTCGGAGTAAATACATGGCAAAATAACTTACCATGTTGCCTTAAATTGAATAAGTCAAAAAATTAGCTGGAAGCCTTTGACAGATACATATCAACGCTTGACAGTGCGAGTAGCTCTACTTGGGCGTTATAGTGACGTCTACGATATTTACGATCAAAAATCGACCAAACGCGTTAGGTAACATTTCGTATGTAACATTTTACATGTGCGCATTGGCGTATTCTATCTTAGCCTTAACGCTCGATCAACTGAAAACATATGTAGCCCCTTCATGTTTTAGAAGGTGCAACTTATGCAAAAATAAAGTCCTGCTAACGCAGACTGTAGGCCGATGGAGCGGAGGGCTGAAAAATCAACAAGTCGACGCCAATTTTTAGAACAAAATCTGTTCCAGCCCGTTTATGGCTTGGCGGCTACGTAAACAAACGAATTTGGGGTTCTTAGAACCCAAACATAATTGTTGAGAGGCCATTGCATCCACCACGAGTGACAGTTAGTGAGCGCTGTGGACCGTCGGCGGCATGGTCGGGACGTATTTAAAAAAAAAAAAAAACGGGGCACCACTGTAACGATGAATTCTCTGCGCTATGGCCAAATGATAGCCAACCTTTTTTGGCCTCAGGGTATTAAGGATATTGATGTTAGCGACTTGTAGTCCCAACAGGGTGGGGTTATGTGCCACACAATTCAGGAAAATTCGGGTTAACTTCACGAAAGTTCCCCTGCCGTTTAATTTCGAGAATTGGCGACATCCATTGGCCACCAAGATTGTGTGAACTGACCCTAATAATTTTTTTTTTGTGAGACTATGCTAAAGATCATTTCCGACAATCTCCAAATCTTGGAGGCTCTAAAAAAAAACATTCGTGTGGCCGAAATACAGCCACACATGTGCCAAAAAGTATTTAAAACTACTTCACGGGAATTTACGTTCGCAAAAATCTAAGCGACTTTGTATTCCATACAAAATGGAAGTATCCAGAGCTTGAAGCAGTAAAAAAAAATTCATTGGTATCTGAATACTTATGAAATTTTTGTCTGTGAAATTCGGTACAGTTTAGCAAATTCTGATGGGATTTAGTCAGTCACACACATTGCCGAAGTGAAAATTGTCATTTTCTCGTCAAAAGCATTGTTGTTGGTCGTTAAAGAAAATTAAAATGAAAGACTATGGCAGCGTGACGGGTCTCACCGACTGACTTAGTTTCGGAAATGATCTCTCTATCGTCTACTGAGGTAGGTGATCTGAGAAAAGGGAAAAGCTATTGTTTCATGCGGGAGTATCGCCCACAAAGTACTATCAATCAAAATCGATTCTGAGGTGGAGCTGCAATGGCGATGATAGACGCAAAGATGGAGAGAGTGATTGCTTAATGATCCAAAAGGCCACAGGTGAGGATTTTTATTTTGTTCGTTGAATAGGACGTTTATTGAAGTGTAGACCTACACTGTGGCGGTCTTTTTTTTGTCTGGATTTTATGGTAATGGATATTGAATTTTGTTGTTCATAGGAGCGTAAAGGTGAAATTGGACTTTACCACTAAATTTAGTTGATAGATTGAGTCATAGATGGATTGAATTTATGCATAATGATTGATCATTTGAAAAGCTGGATGCAAAGAGAAACAAAAACTAACTGGTTGCGCTTCAGAAAGTGCGTAGATAAATTTGTTTAAAGTCTGCCCAATTTAAAAATGAGACATTCCCAGAATCTCAGTAGTATCCTTTAGAGATATTTTGAACTGCTGTGCCTTGTGAAAAAAATCTCTGCTCGCCGGTGTAGCACAGAACAGTCGCAGTCACTGAACTGGAAAAGGAAAGCAGGAGACTTCCAAATCTGTCACTAAACACCAACTTCTATCTTTATAGATTTTAAAAGATTTTAATTTGAATGTCGTAGACCGTTTCTTATTGAGATGCTTAAGAAAACATCGCCATGCCATGAATTGAAAAACTAATGCAAAATTTAAAAAAACTGAAAAAACTCGATTGGAACGAATAAATCATCCATTTGTCCTCATAGCAGTCGATCACTGAAAAATATTGTTGCAGCATGAAAAAATATTTTTGAAACTTAGGTTAGGTTGGGTTAGGTTAAGTTATAGTGGCAGGTTGACTAGATACAACCTCAGTTCGATCAGTAAGGTCCATTGAATTACCACGGGATCAACATCTTCAAAGAGCTACCCACTGAAGAAGGAGGAGCCCGCTCGCCAAAGTTGTTGAAAAAGCGGGTTCCTAAATGCAGTTTCCAGCTAAGGCTAGATGTGTCTTGTGATGACGTATGTAGTGCCAGCTGCCCATCTGCGATTAGTTAAATTAATAGTATTACAGTTGAGTAGCAGTTTGATAGTCATACCGAGATTCGTCTTTTCCGGAAAAATTGATGGGGCTTTACTTTGCCTGGCGAGCTCGTCGGCCATACAATTTCCTTGTATACAGGACTAATTCTGAACAAAATCTGAGCAACAAATGGATTATAGTCGGGTTTTCTCGGAGGGTTTCAAGACCAGTGAAATATTTAGTGCGGGTGTTTTCGTGCACATAATCGTCCTTCTGACAAATGTCATACCACATACTATCTTTGTCACAATATCCCCAATACGTCAAAGGAATGTAAGAATGCGTGGCGCTCATTTTCGTCTTAAAGTTTTTGTGGCATCATGTGTCAAAGGCTAGAGCATTGGGAGCATGAGGCTCGAAGTTTGAATCCCAAAAAGCGCCAACAAGTTTTTTTACGTTCCCAAATCTAGCGAATGTCTAGCAAATTTCCGAGAGTAATATTGTATTCTATATGTAGCGGGCTGTTCATTCTTGAACAGCAGCACAACGTCCCTCAGGGACCAATGTACTTTGGCCGAAGGGCACCCCAACGAGACAGTAGCAACACCCCTTATGTGGTAATCGCACAGGAAGTGCTCGCCAGTTTCGTTCCCTTCCAGGCACATCTTACAAAGCCCTGAACTCGTAAGTCCTATGGTTTTCAGGTGTTCGTTAACAGAAGTGAAACACGTGACAAACACTGTAAAAGTTCTCAAGTCAATTTTGGGTACATTAAGTAGAAACCGGGTTCTGCCCGGGCTGGTTGCGTCGATCCACATCTTCCTCTGCCGAGATGTGTCAAGACGTCGCCAATAGTCGAGATGTTGTTTTAGTAGCAGCTCAGTCCTTACTTATTTAAAGAATGCTAAGCTGTAGACTATTGATGGTTGAGGACCCACGAAGGGGCTCATTGCCCCCTCCCTGACACCTGCTCTTTCGGTACCCGGTATCACCGTCCGAGCCAGTTCAGCTTAACAATCTTTCACGATGTTGGTACAGAAAGTAATAACTGTTAAGAGCAAGCTTCTCAATACACCTTTCATATATGGTACCAAACTAAAGGTCCTTCCCATAACACGTACAACACGAATGATCGCAAGAAGCTAGAACCCGTACCCATTACTTAATAAAACGTTCCTTACTTTCTTCAAATGGAAAAGAAAACGAATAGGCCACAGTCCCCTACACCCTCTGCTCAAAGCAATAACATAAGCAGGATCTCATTCTAAATCAAATACTTCTGCTCATACCTTCCCATTCTCTATAAATATCCGACAAGTACATGCGCCACCGACCATAAACTCGAGACATGGAACAACAATACGATTTCGAAAGATTTTATTATAACTCAAGGCATCACCGCATTCTCCTGTATCGCTGGATACCCCAACATACCGCGAGTTAGTCTAGCCGCATTGTAAAGCCCTATCTGTGAATTCCCTTCGGTTGACACGCTAACCTGAATAGAAATGGAATTTTTCTTCTACTCTCGCAAATGTCATAAAAGATTAATTGGATGCAAATTTAAGGCCCATAAGCGCATGATGATGGATCGATGGTTATCTAAATTGGAATTCTAAACGGTGTTTGGTTTCTACCTCTCTCCCTGGACAACGGATACACAAAATATGCAGCCAGTAGCATCATCACTTCGTGGCACCCCCTACTGGGCGAATAAAACTTAACTGAAATCGATATCAAAGGCGAATGTATCTATCGGTGATCGGCTTCCACCAATTAAATGATGAAAATTGAAATTTTTCCATCTGGAAGAGAGAAATTGAAGCTACGAGGGCTCAGGAGTCATTGATTAATTCATCACATTCGATGGGCTAGAAAGAGAGAACTAGCATCCGTATGATTGATCGTTACTATTCAATGAATGATCGATATGCAGTGTAGATACTTTGAACTGTGGTTTCGCTTTTATATTCCGTAAAAGATAAAAAACCGCAAATTAGTAGAAAGAATGCCCGACAAATTGTATCGCACATGGATGTTTACATGTTCGCGGGAAGTGTAATAAATCTTGCGATGGAGGAGGCGGAGGAGGATCATCTTGACCCCAATTTGCTCAACAATTACTTCTAAATAAGAAATAAAGTCTGGTTGATGTATGCTCGTTAGGCTGGTTTTTTGGGCCTTTGTGTCTTGTGGTTCTAAGTGAGATTCGCTTTGCATATTATCTTGACAAATAACGAGGAATGCAGAGAAATCCCAGGGGACTATGGACTGTCATGAACAGAAAGGTGGGGAATATTCCGTTCGTAATTATGAGAGGTGGAAAGTTATAGGACTCTTGTTCTTAAAGTTTTGATCTTGATGGATACCAATGAATACAAGAGTTGGTAATGCCGATAGAAGGAGCTCCCACATCGCAGAGTGAATGACTAGTATAGGTACACGAAGCTACAAAGGTTTCAAATGACGCTTAGTTTATGTTCTAAAGCTCAGTTGATGTAGCCCTTGATAATGTACACTTAGACCAAAACAGGTCCATTGTGCTGCCACTAGATATGGGAAGGTGGGTCACGACTGTCCCCTCCTGGAACCAATTTCTCTTTCTTATGGAACTGTTTATGTTAGCCTTAGAAGCAGTTTTTTTTAGCGCATCGGCTTGGATGAATCTTTTAGTATAAGACATGGGTGCGTCATTGTTGGCTATACTTATGCTATTTTCTGGTACTAATTGGCCTCGTTTAGCCAATTGCCGTTGCGGTTGTGTCATTCAAACGAAATGATTTATTCTGTGGTTTATCTTTATCATCTTCCAAAGCTGCAAAGCGGTCTCTAAATAAGACATCCAGTCTCGAACTTAAAGCAATATGTCGTACAGCTTCTGCGAGCTATGTGGCTAGATATTTACATTATTGATATAATGGTGTTCAAAAAGAACTTATACGACCAAACGAACGAGTTAAAGAGAGTTCCATGACAATTAAATAGAGAGGAGTCAAAGAAGCTCAAACTCCAAATAAAGCATCTAGAGATTGAGATTCCAAAGTTCAGTTAGAATGGAGGCGATAGCGTATCCCTTGTAGCCTACGATCAAAAGTCTGATAGATGCACAAATTCAACGAACGTGCAACTCGGAATGCAGTTACACTACCTTGGTTGTGACTTTTAGCCTACAGATCCAGGAAAATGAAAGGTAAGACCCTAAAAAATAGTGATCTAGAGCTATCTACCTTTTAAGTCAGAGAAAAGAAGCTAGGACTTCATCATGCTTTGCCAGGAGAATATGGCGACAACTACGCCAATGTTCGACAATGGGTAACAGAAGAAGCTTTTTTCAAGCAAGCTCTTCAATTAGCTTAAGGAATCGAGGTCTAGGAAAATTTTTGGACCGTAAGAACTCGTCGAAAAAAAGACGAAAACGAACCCAACAATTAGGAGATTCTGCCAGAGCTTGTCATACTTCTTGGATCGCCATTATGAATCGGCTAAACGTCAATAATAAGTGTAAGTTTTGGGTTCGTTAAAGCATTGCAAGCCTTCGTTTAGGAACTCAGTAGATTAGTCATCGGTGAGACAAAAGGACGCCTCATATTTTTTTTGATGCACTCGAGGGGTGAAATCCTTTATGGATCTTGGTAGCCCGTGCAATTTCGCCAACTGCTTGTATCGCATCGATGGTGCCTCGTTTTTTCCTAAAACCGTATTGTCGGTTGGAAAGACCGTTGTCTCCTACTTGACCAGTACGCCGGTCAAGTCCGTCACAAATTATTCTTTCCAGCTCTTTTCCTACTTTGTCTAGCATGCACAAGCAGCGGTCTGTATGACGACGGTTGCTCTGGGGCTTGTAGGCTTTCGGAATCAATACCAGTCTCTGTCGCTTCCATTGCAGAGGAAACTTCCTTTCTGCCAGGCATCTTGTTGCAGCTCACTGATGACTAGTGAAGGATTAGACGGATGTATAAAATCAAAAAGATACTCACTCATTGTGAGAGTTAGAGTTCCTCTGGCAATCATTTAAACTCCTAGTCGATGAGATCCTTTAACTTCGTGAAGGAAACCTCCCTTATGCACCTTCTCTTGCAAACGTTAGATATAAACCAGACCTTCTTTTCCCTCATAAATTACCTAACTCATCATCAACTCATCACGATCATTAAGGTTGGCCACAATCAACGTCACTTAAAAGTACAAAATGTGTATAATTCTATCGATTGTGGCCCAACCTTTATTTAAACTCATTCTCCATTAACCCCCACACACATGATCACCTCACTCAACTTCTATTAGATACCGGAGTAACTTTCACTGCATCTGTCTCATTATCTCTGAGCTATGCAAGGGTCCCAAAAAGAACCACGATCACCCATTTTGTTCACTTGACCCGATGTCATATCCATGTTCAAGACTTTTTTTTTCTGGGTATGACCGTGCGCCCATTATAACCTCAAAGCTTTGTTTACACGGCCACCACCAGCATTCGAGATGGAACGACTAAATTTACATATTTTTGGGGCGCCGCTCGTTGCACAGCAACAAAGGTGCAAGCAAACGTGCCGCTGGAAAAAGGTATTCTCTCTCCCAACCGATGATCGTGGTAATCACTCCAAATTGCTTAGGCAAATGCATTAGAGTGTGTGCACTCCTAATGAAAACATCAAACAAACAGTTGTGCCCTAAGGCGCTGGTGTATGCAATGCGCATGGTGCTTCGGTGTAGAGAGACTTAAGTGGTTTAAGTGAACATGTCTTTTGTTTGACAGATGGTTCCCTCGCAGTACCCTCTGACAGAAAGTGTACACACGGATGGCGTTTCTAATAAGAAAGTTGGGTAAAGACGCGTGCGGTGAACGAGCCGATTGTCGTCTCGCAAATTGCTGAGAAGGAGTTAATGACACTGATTGGGATAGTAGAGCTTGAGGGGAATTCTTGTGGAAATGTTTTGTTTGTTTGGACTTTGGAGGAAATGACTTGGAAGCTTGTCCTTCGGATTGGCAAAGTGACCCAGTGGAAATACTACTTCAGCGCCTTGGGGTCCTGGATGGTCTTAACAAATACAGTTTCCTTAATTGGACAGAGAGTTCAGGCCTTGAGAGAGACATCAACCATCGCAGCTTAGGGTAGGTTACTGGGGTGGCTGTGTAGCGGCATGAATTTCTGTGGATCCGTTGTGGTTCCCGTTGCCGGATGTGGATGTACAATTTGACCAAAGATGTATCTGCTAACTCGCTACCTTGCATGGCTAGGACTATTCCACAACGAATTCTGTAGGAACTGCAAGGACAAAGAGGAAATGGAATCCATTTGCCACTTGCTATGCGATTACCCAGCACTAGTCACCAAAAGGAAAGACACTCTTGGGTATTGGTGCTACTTCGTTGCGAAGGGAATCTTCTTAAGCCTGAGCCTCTAATTCGCTGTGTGGTTCATGAAACCTCCGATATAAGTTTTATTGCATCAAAATAACCACTGTGCGTCGGAGAAAACGAAAAAGTAGCATGTGCTCCGAAGAATCCGATTTGCTGAAGTTGAAACATCAATTCACTTAAGAAAATACTTCGACCAGGACCAAAAGGTCAAAAGAAGAAACAGCAGATGGCTATGTGTAGAGCCTTCAGATGTCCCCCGAATGATGCATACCAGTGTCATGATTCTTGAAGTAGTGAGCGGTGAAGGTCATGTTATTCCTTCCTTCCTTTTTCCTACATACTCTTCGAGTAAATCCTGCTCATACATCGAAGAGATAGAGAAGTTGTTAAGCCTAGATAGACAATGAGTGTGAAGGAAGGCCTTACGTTTTCCATCAGAATTCTGCACCTAATAAGTGTGCACTACGAGCTGAGAAGAGTCCAAAAACTTAGAAAAGCTGAAGTGGCAGATGCAGACGATACAGCTCCGTGAAATAATATTTTACAGCAATCCTGTGTGGAGAGCGCTATAGGAATGTAGACTGTGGATTATTAAATATACGTATACCTGACATCAATTATTCGGGTTTGTAAGTCGTGCATGCTGGTATCCCGGGGTACTAGGATTTTTAGAAGATTTCCATATCCATTGGCGCACCCATGAAGAAAGAGTGGACATGAAAATATTATACTGTCTGCCGCTAGACTGCTACTACTTTTCCTATGTTCGAATTAGCTGCTGAAAGTGTTCAGGGAACTATAATAAAAACAAAGCTCTCGTTTATTTTTCTTATAATTTATTTTTTACTTTTTATTTAGTTTTGATTATTCTTATAAGCTATGAACAACTAAAATCTTACAAATAGTCTTTTATATTTGGTCTGTCATTTGATCACTTAGGTCTAGATACAACTCATGGCTTAATATCACATTTACGATGTAACAGATATTATGTTGAAATCATTTAATTCTTATAAAACTAAAACAACGAACTGAATCTTAAATTCTATTAACTTAAGTTCTACAGATACAATTTCGTGTAATCATCAGTTCTGTTTTTTTTTCTTTTGTTATCCTCTGCCAACAATTTTAATAAATAAAAAAAAAATATTTTAAAAAAAATTACAAACATTCAGTTTGTGCCTCTTTTTAGTTAACCACTTTGAACGCAGTTAAATTCACAATGGACGATTATCAGCTTCCGGCTTTATAACATCTTCGCCTTAGTACGGCGCGTCACCTTTTCAAATGGCAAACTCTTCGAATACCGGCGAATTCGCATATACGTCACAACAATAGCAAAGATAAAAGCAATTGTCGCGGCTAGCACAGCGAGGACAACATCCAATAGTAAATACTGCATCCATGAGAGCTTTACCCATGAGTGACGCAAGTGCTGGGTTCCACCGTTTCGTAGCACATACTCAATCCACCAGACACCACGTTCCACTGGACGCATTGGTTCGTCAGCCAGCACGGTGTGGAGATTGTTCATATTTTTCTGATACCTGCAAGTAAAAAAAATATATAAAAAAATTGGCCATCAGTTGAATAGAGTATATTTAAATGCAATTAAAAAAATGTTGTTCAATTTAATGAATGGAATCCGCTGACAACATATGAAAGAGTATTGGAATGCAAATTAAGCGTTAAAGCACCGATAAATATGCAACGAAACATGTGTCTGAGGCAAAAAAAAAAGTTAAGGAAATAGCAATTCAAAATGTCTTCTTCCAAAAAAGAAGAAACAAAATTATCTAGTCAAACACACAGCGTATGAAAACTCTCATCCTCAATTCATCAAAATGACATCTCCAGATTATGTTACGGCTCAGTGAGTGCTATTGGTCATGTAAGTTTAGTTCAATCTGGACACAGATGCGAAGGCATGTCCTCAAACAAAGATATCCGGTAAATCAAAAGCAATTCAAAGGAAAATTAAGACAAGGAAAATGTTGTGAATTGATTATGATTGATGAGGGAGACCATCGTTGAAGAAAAGTCATCCAAAACTAATGAAGGAATGTCAACAACACACTTGTGTTTCCTTTTTTAGATAAGACTTGTGATTGGTGGGCAATAAAAGAGGACACACGAAGTAGGAAGTTGTTTGAATATTGGAAATGACAAACACGCAGGAAATGTTTCGAAAATATTAGTGGTTTTGATGCACTCTAAGTAACTTCGATGATCCCTAACGAAACACTAGCTAGCTAGCCAGTGAATCGTAATCGAACTAGGATTGGCTTCGAAAAACATTCGCTGCTTTAATAGAGAAGAGTCCCTATAAAGGGATATGTTTCAGCTTCGCTAGAGAGGTTGGATTACATGGTCACATAGACATAAGCCTTGTGCATGGTGTGACCAATTCACTAGAGTACTCAAATATTTAGAGCAACATACCTTATAGAGCCTAGGGCTAATTTTTTGCAGCCATTTGTGTAGAGCAAGTTATATTTTTCGCACGAATGACAATAACCAACAGTTTCTTGCAATATCCATCAAGAGGATATGAGCAGAACGTACAGTTTTATGACACCCAAACCAAAATTTTCCGTTCAGTAATCCTTTGAACTAAACGCTGAGCCAAGACTGCAACATTATCTTCTGCAAATCGCATCTAAATGTCCCTGAGCCTTTCAACATGCAGAGATGGGGAATGAATAAAGCTAAAATATCCTTAATATGTGTCTGAGATATTAGTTAACGATTTCTGTCCCTTGAAGTCTACGCTTGAGATACGCAGCAGCACTTTAAAGCTTAGAATACATTGCTTTCAATTCCCTAGACTTAGCTGTCTAGCGTCTGTGAGCGCTGGATCTTAAAAACTGAAGTTCGTCTTAAATCCTATCCTACGCCCACTGATTCTACCTGATTAGAACTTTTCTCTTGCAGATCTTGATTATCACATTCCTAAAGCAAAATAACTATTTGACACAACAGAACGTATATATTCCAGGACCATTCGTGGAGTGGACCTACAGCTTAGAGTCATATCCGAAAGCCTTTTGTTTTCAATTTTCATAACAGTTATTACTCTCGACGTTTGTGAGGAATTCGCGTGAGGTGGGACCGTGAAAGTTGTTACAATGGGAATACATTGACCTGAGTGTGGAGTAGAGCAGTTAATTTTCTCTTCACCAAGTCCTTTTAAGTAACCAAGACAATCTATCCGGAAGGGTACATACAAGGATTTATCCATGACTACAAATTGATGTCCCTTGAGTTTCCGGAACACTTTCCCTGCTGCTATGTTTTCAAGTGAGCGTCCGCTACGAAGAAGCATGTGTAGCTCGCAATCGATACAGTTTCCTCAAGTGCTTTAGTTTTAGTTAATCTTAAAGTTGATGACTCATTTGGAGCATTATTTCGACCGAAAATTGCACTAATCTACGAACTGTTTCAGAAATAAGTTTCTCATTTTCATAATGCGTTTAAACAATAATAACGCGTTATACACAGACAGAGCTACCATACGAAATTTTAAGGGCTTCCAACATATGAAAAAATATTAAGTAAAATTTAAATCCACCCTTCTTTTAGGCCACCTTTTATGACGCTTGGTAGGATGAAGTTTACAAAGATACGCTTAAAAAATATACACTAATTCAATTGTAGAACGAAAAAAGCATTTTCAAACATAAAAAGCAAAAAAGAACGCCCACAAGTCGTCCTCAAGGCAAATTATAAATTAAATAAGCGCTCTCCACTACTCCTTTCGCCAAATCTCATGGCACGTTGTTTCAAAAAACCAGTTTCTTCGCACCACACACAAATCTAAATCTTCTAAATGTCAATGAAGATCAATTGCTATTCTTACCGAACGTGGAATAAAAAAAAAACCAACAAAACTCCAACAAAAGAGGGAAGAAAAAAAAAGCAAATATTCGACTTCATATTCGCTCTGATGTGAGCAGCATAATCGACGATTATGCGAATAAATCAAGGCCGCAGAACTTTTCGCACCCAAGACAAGCCTCTTAGCAACGTTTTTGTTCATTACCACAAAATCGTGCCACGTTCTGTATTTCCTTAAATAAAAAAAAAATTACGTTTAATTTTAAACGCATATTTGGTGTTCATTTAGATATTTGCAAAGCTTCGCATATTTTGTTGAATTATTGTGCAAAACTTCTCCTTTTAATTTACTGTTTACCTTTTAGGAGGTATACAGAGCAGACCACCTGTTGCTGAAGTTTACAGATAGTACAAGCGATGAATTGCAAATATTTATTGTCTGAATTATGAAATACAATTGGAATTCAATCGTAAACCGCTGATGTGTATCTAGCAGAGTAGAAAAAGTTGATTTTCGAAGTCAACGGCTATTCTTGACAAAAATGTTGAGGTTGCTCTACAGGGTGTTTCAGAATGAGTGTCAAATAATTTAAGGGTTCATACTGGCAAGAAATCATGTAGGAGGGGAGAGGGATTTATCCTAAAATGGGCGTGGCGTTTTAAGGTGTATAAACGTATTTTATACAATATTTCAATTCTCACTTTTTAGAAAGAAAATTAAATAGCAAACATAAAATAATTAAAACTAAGATTCGAAGAATCATTATCAAATTTCAAGACTTTCGAAGTCAACCTTTCGTTTTCTTTCCAAAATCTTATCTTAAACGCAATTAGCTCAAGATTGATTTCAGTTAATTTTTTTTTTCTACAAATTCTGATGTTTCGTACTTTTGATCAACAGACGAGACGAGAGCAAACGTAGTGAACATAACTACGTCAATATTAAAAAACGTTTAAGGAACTGCTAGAAATGCAGTTCATCTGATGAGCTGCATCATCAATCTTTCTTTAAAGCTGTTCTTCGATTTACTTTATGTGTAAGACACCAGTTCCTTTATCCTTCCTCAAAAAAAAAAAAAAAAAAAGACTAATGGAGTTAAATTCGTGAATTGGCGATTAAGGATCGGGCCGTTTCTCCTAAATGATCAGATTGCTATCTACTGTTCCCTTAAAAATGTAGCAACATTCAGCAGCAATGGTCTATCAAAAACTCTTGTGCTGAATGATGTAATAATTTGTCTTTCCTTACCTCAAAAAAGTTGCTTCATCAGTGTAAAGCATGCTTTCGTATGTTTTCTACTATCCACTCTCAAAATTGAGTGAAAATTGTCCGTTGCACTCTTGTGGCAGGAACTTCAAGTCGGCCACTTATGCTTATCAATAGGTCCTTTCTAACAACCAGCATTATTCGAATTTTTGCTGAACATCCCGTGACACAATTTCCAGTATTCAGCAACCATTGGGAAGTACAAGAAAATACTCTCCCACGAGGGTAACGTACTTGGTTCCGGGTAGAGGCAGTGATATTCGGCTCCTGTCACTCTTGTCACTCAGCAAATTATGGACAAAATATCAAGACAGAGAGTTACAATTTTGTGGGACTTTGTCTACTTAAGCACCAGTCAAGAAGAAAGTCATCATTATTAGAATTTCTATTAAGCCATTTTCATGCATAGATATAATGCAGACAAACGGACAGACAGACATCTTATAAATACACCTGAATGAATAAACCATGAATTATTTCTAATTTTTAGTTGAAATGGTACCAAATATCCCTTTAAATTCAACTTAGATGGGGTAAAGTACCGAATGAACTGAGACCTGCTCTAAAAGCTCAAAATATTGTATCGCTTATTAGTACCAGTAAATTAGTGCCGATTTTGAGAAAAAAATTGAGTTTATTATAATTTTTCTTGAAGGAAAATATGCAAAAATAACTTAGTATTTCTGCAAAAATAATTGACACAATTTTGAACAAAACTCGCTACAAGTGGATTTGTACAAAATTTGATTGTCATTTTTGTATTTCTTGCGAACAATTTAAATTTATTTATAAAAATAGATTTTTTGTTAAGTATCTTTCCTCTACAACAAAATTAGCAATTCGCTGACGATTTGGATTAGTTTTTTTCTGAACTATTGCTCCTTCCTATTCATGTTGATCTTGACCTTAAAATTGTACACGTTTTTTATTGTGATATTTTGGCACGTGTCGACGACTTCAAATCGCTATAAAAACAAAAAACCTCCAACACCACATTAATCTTACATAAGTAACGTGAAAATACTGCAAACAAAGAAAGGCGTCAAAATAGAAAGAACCCACATATTGATCTTTAAGAACTCGCACGTCATTCATCAGACGAACTGTCAGTGGCTTAGCACTGATTTGCATCTAGTAATTTAAAAATTAAATTGCCACTGCAAAGAGATTCTATCCGTGTTTACACTTTCCCTACTGCCTTGCCCACATTCATGCCCAAAATAGAACAAAATACATGGCAATCACTCAAAAAACAAAGTCGCATCCTCTCAGTACTCGGGTATATCTGAGTCACTACAAGCAATTATAATGTGTGTGTTTTTGTAGTGTGAACTCACCTCTCTGTAATAGCAAATGCTTCGATTTTCGCTAGCAGTTCAGCGGATGAATCCATATCGATATTTGACACCAATCCCGCGTCGTGCTTGACAATCTGTAGAAGATAGTGTTCCAAATTGCTAGAGAATGTAAATCCCAGAACTGGTACTCTATGATGAATGGCATCTTCGATGTCACGCTGTCCACCGGGTGTAATAAAGAGTTTAACATTTTCATGAGCTGGAAATAGAAAATAAATTAACAAAAATTAGAATGACACGCGAAAAGGAAAATTGACGTTTGATTGCTGACGTAATGGCATAATCGCTTTGCCCCTCTCCATTTAGGGTTCTGGTTGCATAATTTTTTTGCATGCAAATAACATTGCATCGCTAGACTGTGAATTTCCATTAGAATTGATAAATTGAGTACTTATAGTTTTACAAATGTGTACATATGAGTTGTTTGTTGTTTGCAAATTAATCCGATGTCGTGTTGACCTGTTAAGTGATTATCTGATGCATTTTACTTACGCCCTTACGCATATCATAATTACTATTGCATACTGGAATATTTAAATTTAGCTATTTCCATATCCGTATTTGATCAATGGATGAGCTTACAGTAAATATTGAAAGAAGGTAGTACAAAATTACAAAATTTCCTTGAAACGTTTAGATTATTTGATTGTCTGACAAAATGTCAAATGTTTGACATGAATCGCTTCACATTATTTTTAGTCACACAGCCGTTTAGCTCGGTGCTTTACGGATATGCAACCCCATTCATGTGAGCACTTTATTGTATCGATAATTCCGCTTCAGGCAGACTGCAGACACAATGAAGATATCATCTGCATACAGAATTGTACTCGGAGCTGAGTCCTGCATTTCCACGAAAGATAATCCATAACAGGGTTGAAGCACATCACTGCACTACGAACGTAGGTTTGAGTATCATCGAACATATGTATGTTATATTGCCCTATGTACATATGTACTGGATCACTGGCTTTTCTCGGCTCTTAAAGCCTTTGAATATCATGTAGGGATCAGTCCTATTTAGTATTTCTTTCATCACCAGACTTCACAATCTGACACCAATTTTGAGTGTCAAACTGTCAAATGTATTAAATTCTGTAAAATCAGTTGGGATTAGTTTTACAACGCAAAAAAATTTCACTCAATGTCAAACGATCAAACGACGACGTTTCACACACAGTTCACAACCCTGTACAACATCGTTTGACATCTAGGAACGTCAATTGTTTGACATATTGCGAAAAATTATACCGTGGATCAAAATTGTTGAATTCTATGGCGGAGTGAAGAGTAAACTAATCAAATTTCAGAAAAGCTGTATCACTAATCTCTACCCTAGGTTGAAATAAAGATGTATGGAGACTGTGCTTCTCAGGATTCGCAGAGTGTCCTCAAATAGGTATAGGCTCTTATATACATTCATATGTACGTACATGAAGGCTGTTTTCAGATATCATAGTTTGAATATTTGACAGTAGAAAAATAATTAAATTAACGAGTTTTTACGGTTTTGGTTCACTCAGTTCACCAGTTTTATTCCCAAGAGAGAAGACGGGAACTTTATTTGACAGTTACAATCTGTCAGTTTTATATAAGATTGTAAGACGCTTGGTTTATACGTCCTCAATTAGAATTGCCAAACGGACCACATTTCTGCAAAATTAAGCAACAATTGCGCTGTTAAATTATTTATTTTTCAAGTTTAATGTTCCCCTTTGACAGATTTGTAGTACCTGCGGTCAATAAATTTTTCAACCTTTAAAGCAACTTGACAAACTTGACATTTAATTAAAGCTTGTGTGACCTCCCATTAAGACCATTTTTTACATTCGTTACCAACCGAAATTGGAAGAGACTTCTGCACATAAACATTCTTAATAGCTACGGATATAATCTCCGACGGTTACCCTCGATGTTTAAATTTTATTTCATTTTCTTAATTTTATTTCGTTACATCTACAACTACAGCATTACCTGCTGTTTACACTGCCAGCTACAGGCACCGTCAGCCAACCGTGGGTCGGTATGTGCACTTGAACTTGTCTGTTCGGTTCGTTTGCTAGTAAGTTATGGATGCCCGCAAGGGTGTTACGGAGAAGAGGTGGAAAAAAAAAGCTACCATCGTACAGAGTAATCAGAGGATGCCACCACAACTGCATCCATAACTAACTTCTTGCGTGACAGTGAAACAATTCTATTTATAGCTTTGCAGTTCGTTTACGTGATTTTATATAAAAAATAAATAAAATGTATCTCAGTTGAGGGTTTGCTGGCTTGTTTGTTGCTAGGGGGTGTGTGTGGTGTTTGCTCCACAATAAATAAAAGAAATCTGCATTGACGTACTGCGACTATTGTCCGATGAATTTATTTCAATTAAAGATGAAAGAGCTCATGAGAGCAACTACTTTGCTTTGTGTAAGCAAGCAGATTCTTTTCAGATTTTTCTTTATTTAGATGAATTCTCCTCGGAATATGGTTGGGGAGTGTGTTAGGTACTCTTTTGTTATGCCTTTTGTGGTGGAAAACGTGTGTGCTTAAGTATCGCAATTATTTGCGAAATTAGGTTGCTTTAAGTGTGTAATGACTAAGTTTTGAATAGCCCCTGGCATTGTATGTCTACGTCCATATTTTTGCCTTTTAAAAGCTAATTTTATATGGGGATGGAGTGGCCTTTATTTAAATGAGATGGGTACGATGACACTCGTTGCACATCTACTGAGGGGTAAGAAGATGAGAAGAACAATCCACAGATACAAATACTGACCAAGGAAGTAATGATAAATCTTAACCGCGAGGAACATTCATACGAGTGTGTACTCCAACCAGACCCTTGTCCAGATAATCAAGTAATTCGGTGAAGGTTTGATGTGAAAGACAGGTAAAGGCAACATGTCAGCGAAAGGCATAGCTTCAGTGTTTTATCTACTTCACGTATGGGCTCAACTCGATAGTTTGCTCACCTACACGCTTAGTAAGACGTTTCACCTATGTTCTGCTGCTTATTGGCACTGCTTCCGTTTAATGATCTGCCAGTTTCAGACCTGAATCTTGTAGCCATACCCTCACGTTTCTAATGACTTGACTGCATTTTCCAGACACTTTTTCGCTACAACAATAACTGCAATATCATCAGCACAGTCGACGATGTCTAGTCCGCTCGGCCTAGGCGTTCTCAGTATGCCACCATACCTGACATTCCATAAAACTGGTCATAGTACTAGGCCTTGGAGAACTCCTAGCATGATTCTGTACCTCTTTGGCCCCTCTTCCGTGTCGTAGCCTAAGGTTCTTTCAATTTGTGGATACGTTTAGGTGTAAATAGTTGTTGGTGCAGAGGTGTAAGGTTTGACCCACAAGACGCAATCTAATTCTTCAAACCCAGTCTCAGCCGTTTTGTATGTTTTGAGACCTTCCAAAATTACAATTTCAAATATTTTGTGCAACCAGATTTAGTCCAGGGCCTAGCTCCTCCCGACTATTCATGTTGTGCTATAATTTTTCACACAAATACGAATACGTCATATACGAAAGGATATTTTTTTTTTTAATTCAGAAGCTTTCTTATGACTCATCACTCTCAGACGTTTTGTTGTTTTCTGGGATTAGAACCTCGAGCCTCCCGCTCAGTAATCGAACACAATAACCATTCAGCCACGGCACCCACCTTCCACTTAAACTGAAACTGTCAAATACTGAACCTCAGTTAACGTCATTTCTACCCACCACACTGCATTATATCTTCATAAACAAGAAGGTAAAAAGTCCATTTTAAAATCAGAAAACAACTTATTTACGTCTTCAAAATATTTATTATCACCACACCATTACCGCATTAAAAGCATGATGTTATTACGCCATTAAAAAAAATTACAAGCGAAAATATTATGAATGAATTTTATCAGCAATAACTTTCAGTATACCTACATATACATATGTATGTATAGATGCGACTACCATGCTTGCATTATTTATCTCATTACGCAGTGCAACAAGACTGCTTGCAAAGTAAACAAAAACAAGCCCTCCTTCGTGTTGCATGGCACTTGCATTTTATCTCGTAAATATTTACATACAGTGCCATAAGGACACGGTAAAGTGGGGTGGATAATATCGCTGCTAATAGTTAGATAATAATAATAATAACAACCACAAAAAAACTGACAAATAAAAGCAAAAACAAAAACAGGAAGGGAATGCAAATAGATAGCCAGAAACAAAAACAAAATTATGCACTTTTCTAAACAAAAGAAGAAAATTACGATATAAAATGCATTATCGCTCAAATTACGAGTACGATCGACTAAGCGAAAATAGCGACGAGACAACGTTGTTGTGATTCAATTTGTTTTTTTATTTTGCATGTGGGTGGGTGTTTAATATTGAATCGCCGAAATGTGGTATAAACATGCAACTTCTAATAAAATTTACTTTTGGAAGGACTTGATGGTCATAAAAGTTTTACAATTATTATTTTTAGGTTGTTTGGTAGCTAAGCTACTGTGAGATACTCCTATGTTTTTATGCATTTTCTTGTGGTTTAAATACAAACAAGAGTCGACAGCGAGCTACGATATATTAAGATACTGCGTCTGGAAAATGAATTAAGTTTGACCTACTATTCCTAAATGCCTCAGTATACGAGTATGCACATACATATGTAGACACAGATGGAGAATATCTGCAAGGTTGTTATATGTACTTAATGTACAAGATGATAGTTGCCCTCATTAGCACATGATCGCAAGGCCATCTGTTGGTTTCTTAGTGAACCTCTTGTTATTTCGATGCTGACAACACTAACGCATTTGACAGTTTTGACAGATATGTAGTGTCAGCTTCCGCAGTAAGAAATGGATCGTTTTGCGCTTAAAAAATTATTTGCAAACGAGTTTCGGAAAATGTGTACAAATACAATTACAAATTTTTGGGGCAACAGACCTATGTAGGGCCTAGCTTCTCTCGACCATTCGTGTTCTGTATTTTCACACAAATAGAAGAGACCTACAGCTTAAGGCCGTGTCCGAAAGGCAAATTGAGAAGCTTTTCCATGACAATTATTACTCTCGTACATTTGTCAGACATTCGCGAGAGGTGTCAAAAACCATAAGAAATCTTGTTGGTGTTTTCTGGGACTCAACTTTGAACCTCCCGTTCAGTAGTCCACTAGCTAAGCACTCAGCCAAATTATTCCTGTGTGTAAGATTTGCAAATAATTTTCGGTCGTTATGAAAAGCCTCCAGCAAGTAGTGTAAGAAAATTCAAAAAGAAAGTTCGTGCAACTGGCATGCAAATGATTAAAAAATTTATCTGCGTGCTGGTCTGGCGTGCAGTTGAAGAATTGCTGCTTTCACCCGAAGTGTGCGTAAAAACCAAATGATCTCAACTCGTTGTCGTAGAGCTCAACAACTAAAGAATATTGCAGTCGTTTACTACTAAATCTAAAATTGGTTGCAATATTCCACCAAAATTGATGACGCCGGAACCCAAGACAAAAACTTTGCCATCAGCTGAAAACTGTTTTAGCTAGTGGAAGTGTCCGAGTGTGTTGCAAAGGACTTGGAAAGTATTTTTGATCCCTCTTCTTCAATAGAGGTAAGCAATAATGTTATAGAAATCTCTGTGACTATAAGAAATTTGGACTTTACCACATTATCGTCAAAATTCTTCAGCAAGTAGTCTTACTGACTTCCGAAATGTTCGTCTTATCTTTCTAAAACACCTGGGCAAAGAATCGTTTCTTCAAATAGGGTTGACGTATGTACATACATACACGTCTTACAATGTGCTCTCATTCAGATTTTATTTTCTTGGTACTTTAATCTATCGGGATTCTTTGAATTCAGTAGGGGATTTAGGATTCAGGATTTAGTAGAGGACTAAATTTCGAATTGCCAAACTTCTACAAACCAAAAAAAAGCATTTCAGCTCGAAGTTCACAGTTTTACCGGCTAAAAAACTTGTCAAGGTTCTAAGAATTCCAAAAAAAAGTTGTAGAAATGGATTTAAGTCAAAATTGTGTCGAATTGTGGCACCACTTGTTCGGGGAGTGGTTCTCTTTTTGACGGCTAAATTACGGTAGTAATTAGAAGCGGAATAGAAACACTGGATCTCGGAGACAAAAATTTGTTGAATTCGTTTTCGACTGTCATAGTAATTTCGGCACATTTTTAAGGAAATAAACCAAAAAAAAACTCGTTTTCGACGAATAAGTTTAGGTTAGGATTACATTCACAGCACTACAACCACCTATGTATGTACTTACAAAAAAAAAACAAATACAGACCGAATTGGTCCAGGGCCTAGCTTCTCGCGACCATTCGTGTTGTGCGTGTTATATTTTTCACACAAATGGAAGGGACCTACAGTTTAGAGACATATCCGAAAGGCAAATTAAGAAGCTTTCTCTTGACAGTTATTACTCTCCGACGCTTGTCAGACATTCGCGAGATGTGAGGCCGTGAAAAAACTTATTGGTGTTCTCTGGGATTCGAACGTGGAACCTCTCGCTCAGCGATCCAACGCACTAACCACTAGAGCCACGGCGCCCACACCTATGTACTTACCTACTGAAAATTAGCAAAACGTTTAGCGAAAACAAATCCGATTAAAATAAGGTCGTTCATGCCAGCATCTCCCCTACCTATGCTAACCATTCAATTAATATTGGATGCCTAACATCAATTAAACGTGGCACACTAGTTCCAGACTAAATTTTCACAAATTGTGGCGACCAACCACAATTTTATACAACATGGCAACAACAAAACCAACCCTCCTTGATTACGTTTACACAATGCAATCTGACCATAAAACGTTCCATTAACCGATCAAACTAACTTTCTAAATTGCAATTAATAAATGATTACACTCATCTACCCCTTTTGTCATCAATTTAATTTTACCCTTACTTCCGCAAATAGCTTTAATTTTGAACCATGTCGTTAATGAAAAATGCAATTACTTCGCCATTTAATGGCTCTTAACACCTTTTTCTCTCATAATAATAAAAAAAAATATCAAAACCTAAAAGCGCAATAAAAATCGTAAATATTTTCCACCTGTCATAAAAAAAAAATAAAATTAACTAATTTCATACACGTGTGTCCGCAATCACTGTAGCAGCGTCCTTATCAAATACTTAACTTTGCGGAAAATTATTCCATAATATTATCTCCGCGGTTGACATTTGAAAACCTTGAACTGTTATCGGTTTGAAAAAATTTCTCATTGCAAACAGAAAAGATGTCAATAAGACGAATACAATTGCTAAATATGGAATTAGAAAATGCTAAAGCTGACGTAATTGAAATCCTTGTCGTCAGAAATTTCGTCTTAAATAAAGTTGAGGGGAGTTATGTAAAATTGTGAAGATGGCTAGAAAAATGTGACGTCTGTCAAGTGGAAAATATGTCATCGATTGACGTCAAAACAAAGGTTGTTGGTAAAGATAATCCTGATATTTTAATATGAACACAACACAGAGACCAAACGATAACAAATTACTCAATGGTTTTAATGGCTAACATGGGAAGGAGTCGTTCTTTCTTTAAAAAAAAAAAATTCAACGCAACTAAAGTCTCGTATTGAAATATTTACATACCTCAGTACTGTACCTGAACCGAATTATTTGTCCAAGAGTTGTAGGCATTTATCAATCATGACACATGATCACGTGCACGTAATTATAACTACCGAGAAAGTGGGTGTCGTGCTTACAAAATTATTGGTAATATTCCAAAATGTCGTACTTGTGTTCAAAGTTAATGGAAATTGTTTTAAGAGTGAATATTTTGAACATGCTGTTTCACACGAAGTGTTTGTAATATTTTGATCGAGCCTTGAAGGTTATCACAGGGTGGATGCTATAATTATATTTAAAAAAAACGTTTCACAATTGTCTACAGTTTTCTAAAGCTTTCACTATCACTATATATTGGCGATATTGAAAATAATAAAAATCGCATTGTATCTCGGAAATGGTGCACCCAACAGAAAATGTTTCTTCTTTTCGTTATTTTAGAGTTGGAAATCTCAAAAGTTTAGGGATTTGCTAAGTTTTTAAGTCCGAGCATCATCGAAATTTGCGTCCTTTTAACTCCCAGCGAGAAGGCTGTGTTTAAAGTTTTAGACGCCTGCGCTCTAAAATGTGGACAAACAAGAACAGGTCATAGCACTCAACAAAACCAACTGTTGGAGGATCTCCCTGAGGATCTCTGACATCACACAATACCTTGAGCTTGTGCTTGCCAAAAAGTCTGAACATTAACGAACGAATTAATAAGGCCACAATAGCTTTTGACCACCACAGAAAAGAATTCGGCAAAACATGTGTACATGTTGCAGCTTGGTTTGGTGGCAGACTGCCCTCGAAATTACTAACGTCATTGCCATCAACGAAGGCTGTTGCAAAATGGAGTAACCAGTACAGTGAAACCGCACTAACAGCAGGACTTGCAATCAAATAAATATTAATGTCTTCAGAGTCCTAATGGAGTTCTAAGTAATTTTGTACACATCCTTATGTCTACATAGTGGGATTCATACATTTTTGTAACGATATTGGAGAACGTAGGCAAATGCCTGTTATGTTGTAGCAGCAACTTCTTATTACCTAGGCCTGTCCAGTTGTTTTTAATCGAAGATATTGGTGTATCGTCAATGCGACAGGCCACATCACATCGGGGTATAAGTTTATAGATATTTTGTCGGGTTAGTTGAAATGGTGATTCGCATCATGCAGTTGCATGGACATTAATCTTCTTAGATGAACCAAGGTGATATATGTATGTTTTCTAAAGTCCAGGCAGTGATGACATCACTTTTTTTAACGTCAGATAGCAACAGCCAAAAGGAATCGTGGATATGAATGCCTTAAGCGCCCGAGGATGTCTACTCTTAGATCTGATTTCGCTGATTGAGCTGTAAATTACTCATTGAAATGTCCCAATCCTGGCTACCTTCTAATTCTTTGTCATTGGTCTTATGAGTCTTAACAGAAAAACGGCAAACGATGAACATAAGCTTTAGACCCTTCGTTCTTTCTTGCCTTCTTGAAAATCAATAAAGTATCCGGTCATTTTCAATACATAATCTTTAAGTTGGACGAATTCTTCTATATTTTCAAACAAGAAAAAGGATAATTTTAACCCAATTTGTTGCGGATGAGAGGATAGTAGCATTCAACTCCTTTACACTCCTCCCATACTATCAGAATTTGCCTACTCAGTTACAGATGGGATTTCGTTGCCTAATCATTTGATCCGACCATGCGCTTACAAACTGTGTTCAAAAACTTGAACCAAAAAAGAGAAAGAAAGTGCATACAAAACCTGAAACGAAGTTTGTTCAAGCGTCAGTTGTACGAACGTTTTGGGCTAGGTCCCATCACCTTATAAATTGATCTGTTTCTACCTAGCTCTGTTTATATCCAGCTCTGCTACTATTTCTATCTAGCTCAACATTTTGCATTATTTTTGAAAGCGGATTTGATATCAAAATCTTATTGGAGAATATCTCTTGCCAGCTACCAAGTTGCTATGGCATGTATCTCAAACTACTTTTTTAAGAAAAAAATTGCAGTTCTCATTCCAATTATATTTGAACTGAATTTTTCGTTCATCTGTCAGAAATTCCCCACACACAAGATAATCAAGTTCCATACCCTTCCCAACTACTCACCTAGTACACTCTCTTGTTCGAAATCGGCACCCTGATACATCTTTGCTGTCGTATTAAATGCGTTGCTACCACCATCAATTCCATTCGTATTAAGTACAATATCAAAACTAGATTTTTCCAGTATCTTCACCAGCTTTTCCATCCGATAGCTGTCCACAAATGCACGTGTTAGCATTTCACCAAGATTAATATACGCCACGTTGTTGCCAGTGGTACCGGATGTCTCTGTATCTCCATCCAGAAAATGTTGCAAATGCCATGGCAGTGATTTGTCCCCAATCGCATGGATACCACCCATATAGATGGTTGTTGGACCAACTGGACGAGCATTACCCAATGCCTGATAACAATTCACCAGAAGTAGATCTGCATTCGATTCAATTTCCCAAATGGACGGTGTGTTGATGCCGAAGAAATTTTTCACTATCTCATCCTGTTTGGGTAGCTCCTCGTTAAAGTAGAGATATCTGTTTGGAGTGAAAAATAGAATTCAGATAAAATTTATTAAAATCGATTTAGAGAAGTAAACTGAAAGCTTTTGATTGATGGGATTTTCCGAATCATAATCTACAAGTCAATTCAAAAGAAAAAGGAAAAACCCATCGATTCGAAATGAATGATAAGCGTGCTTGAGAATTTCACAGAATGAAAGGTTTTCATAAGTGCTTAACTTATGTTGGCTTGTTGCGAGAGAGATTATTATTCTATATCTGTCGGATATAGACATGAAATAGATTATTGATGGAATAGCTAAGTGACTAGAAAATTGATTTTGTTCTTTTTAAAAGAGGACATCACCAATTGAAGTGGCATTCAACTCTATTTTCTACTTTTGTAAAATACTGAATGTCACCAATATTTCTTATATTTATTTTTAACAACTTGAATTGCTTTATATTTTATGTATTGATCTTTATGAAATCATAAGAATAAAAATTTCAAATACAATACAATACACATGTCCTAGCCATTCAAGCGACTGATGCGCAGTTTTTCACCAGGTCAACGCCGCTGTGCAGCTCTTATATTTCGTCATTGAATATTCACCACCAAAGTCCATCAACGCAAACGGGACCCAATATCTTACGAAGAATTATCCAGAAGTATAAGACGTGTCCATACTTCAGGGCTATAAAGTAGAACTAGGATTAAGGTTTTGTATAGTCTTATAGTCTTCTTAGTTGTTCAGGATAAGGCCCTTATACTCAATAATCTTCTCAGCCCAAAGAAACAGCGATTGGCAAGTGTTATTCTTCGTTTGATTTCGACTGAAATGTTGTTGCTCAGACTTCATAACAGATCCAAGGTAGACAAAGTCCCTTACTGCCTTAAAGTTGGATATTTTTCTAACTTCCTTAAGGCAACTTAAGTCAACTTATTATCTTATACGTTAGAGAAATGTTCGACAAACATTTACGTCAAGCGCCACAAGGCTACAAATTATAAGTTTTACCATCAATACCCCCGATTGCCTTCTTATTCTTCCCTAAATGCTTAAAAGTAAGCTTTAAAGTCACATTTAAATTTTAATTTTCTTTAAAACGACTCTTAAATTGTTTTCATAGAACTGCAAACCTTCAAAAGTATCTCAACCGAACCTCTCTAAAATTTAACGTCTTTGTTAAAATTAAATAAGACGGCGAATTTGTTATTTCAAAGCTAACACCCACATTAGGAACAATAGAACAAAAAAAAAAAAATGTCTCCCTCACAGCAAAAAAAAAAGGAAACTAGGTCGAAATTATAAGGTTCAATATAAGCAGGGGTTTCCACATTACTACACAAAGCTTTTCTGTTTAAAATAAAACATCGCTGCTTTTGCCTTGCTCTTGTGAATAAATAAATTAAATTATTTCTAATTACTTATCGCGAAATTTGTCAGTACAGACTTTGTACTAGTTTCAGCTGAAACTTGTTTCCCCCAGTGTTGACGTAAATTGCAAAATTCGACGAACCTATCATTTTCGATGTATTTACCGAGACTGGGTTTTCGAGCGAGACTGGGTGTCTGCATTTAAATTCCCCAATGACACAATGATGTCACCATGTAACGCGTACTAAGTATAAAGATACAATGACCAGGACAAGCAAAAAATCAGGGTAGTTACACTTTCAAAAATAAATCAACGAAGGAAAATATAGGTTCTAATTGTAATCGCAGCTTAAGGAAAACTCGAAGCACTTTCAAGTTAATTGCAGTTCAGTAGAAATACTTGAATAAATCATGAATAAAATTCTACGAAAACTTAGAAATCGGTGACCATGATGGACCGTAATTTACTGCCGTATGCCCGCTTATTTTCGACACATTAAACTGGAAAATCACAGTCTGTATGGCTACTATTAATCCTCGTGTAGACCAGGGATGGGTTCCAAGTAACATAAGTTCACAATGTCAAGAATTACGAACCAACCATGCCTTCGTCTGCAAATAAAACAGACCAATTCTATAACTAGTTAGGGGTATACAACTCTATGCTAAACGGGGACGGGTTTTGTAGTGTTGAGGACCTTCAAAGTAAAGGTAGGGCCAACAAAAAACATGACAAAACGCGCTAGGTGATCATTCTTTGAATACATAGGAAACTTTTTGTTTGTCGAAAAAGTTTAATAACAATGCAGACCGGTACCTCGAGCTGGAACCAAATTCCTACTCGAAATTCGTTGCCTGTACCTTCAATATTCCTTAAAACTCGCATAATCACAACAAAGTGTAGCTCTCTGTGAAGGCATAGAGCTATTGAGAAATAGAGTCGCTAATCATTTAGCCGGATGTTCATACATACATATATCCGAAGCTTTGTGCAGAATCCTACGCTCTAGGGTCAAAGTAAAGTGTGCTCTAGGTCCATATCAGTGTGGTTTTAGGACAGAAAAGTTCACCATCGGTCATATATTCACACTACGGCAGATCCTAGAGAAAACCCAGGAGCAAACAGCATTTATACAGGTGAGGTGTACATTGCAATGCCTAGTTTTGGCATCTCAGCCAAACTTGTCCGTTTGTGCAGGATGACGATGGAGAATGCAGGCTGGACAAATCAAGTTCGGTAGAGAACTCACCGAGATCTTGATTTCAACAAAGATCTAGACAAGGCAAAGCGCTGCGCTGTTATGCGACTTCTTTAATATTGTTCTTGAAATAATGGTGCAAGACCCACGCGCCAACACCAGAAGCACAATCTTTCAAATTCCGTCCGTCCAAGTGCTTGCATACGCCGTCGGTAGTGACGAAATCGGAAGAACGCAGTGTAATGTCTGTGGCGCTTTCGTGAATATTGAGACGGAAGCGGCGAAGATGGGTTTAACGGTCACAGAGGAAAAGACCAAGTATATGCTGAGGACAAACAACACCGTCGTCTCGGACAGAACATCACCGTAGACAGATATGTGTAGCTCAACTTGCTCAACTTTTAGAACAGACAACAACACCAGCGCTGAGATCAAACGAAGAATAACTCTTGTCAACCGCTGTTCTTTGGGCTAGGAAGGGAATTGAGTTGCAAAACTCTCTTTCGAAGAACTTAAGTGACAAAGGGTCATTAGACCTTAATCATCCCAGTCCTGCTCTATAGTGCAGATGCATTGACTTTGTCAAAAGTGAATGAGGTTTCTCTTGGTTGTTTCGAGAGGAACATTTTCAGTCCCGTCTGCATAGACGGTGTGTGGAAAAGGAGGTACAACGACGAACTGTACGGGCTGAAGAGTCACATTGACTTAGCCAGAAGATTAAATGTCCAACGACTAAAGTAGCTGGGTCGTGTAAAGGGATGGACACCAATACTGTGACCCAGAAAATCTTCGAATTCACCCCTGAGGGACGTTGCTTGGAGTACAAAACTGGTGTTCTTGCTGGAGACGCTTGTTGGATGAGGCCTAGGTCCACTTCGGACTGTTGCGTAAGTAAGAACGATGGAATTAGCAAATGTTCGGTTAATGGTTAAGACTTGTCAGACTTTTAAGAGAAGTGGGTCATAAATAAATGTTTTCTAGAAGTCGAGCAGAAAGCAAAAGCTACTGAGCAACGACGCCCATTTCTTGGTCTCGGTCAGAAAAGAATTATTATGAGATGGTCAAGGTATTGAGGTGTTCGCTTTTTCAGCTTACGTACTACACCTTTCAATTCAAGCGACTATAAACTGCTGTCCCCTTTTCCTATAGAAGCACAAGATTCGGAACATACATAACTACATTTCGAGCAAATGTTGTTCAATGAATTTTGCGATTCAAGTAGCTCATCTTCTCTAGTCATATGAAGTATGTATAGTAGTATAGTAGTAGTAGTATGTATAGCCATGGGTTCCAACCAAAGAGCTTATCTTTCTGATAGATGGTAAGCCTACTCTACGGCATCATCTTCACAACAGATTTTCTGTACTTCAAGCTTATTTTGGAGATCAGATAGTCTATGACTAGCAAGGAAGATATCGTCTGTGTTCTCTACGTTTCCCACAATGAATAGGCAACCAACCAAAATTACAGGGAATGACCATATATAAGCTTCTCCGTTTCAATTTTCGGGCTTTCTCGACAAGAAATGTAAAAGAGAAGAACTAGAAATTATTTGAGAATTTAAGGAGGCATTCATCTCTGGTCTCCGTCTTTTGCATCACGCTATACTAAGACCAATTTACACTAGCGTTTGTCAACTTCATTTGACATCATCACAACGCAACTAAAAAGGACTCTCAACAACCACAAACTTTTTCATTATTTTAATTGCCATAGAAGTTAGTTTGGGTAGTTGCACTATGCCTTCTGTTTTCACTAAAAAAAAACTTTTAATTGACTCGGACACTACTAACTCTTTATGTAACCAAACCTTACAATAACACTCTTAGCGATTAAGTTGCAAAATGTAGGCAAATAAAGGCTCGGTCTTAAGTTCCCAAGTGTGAGGTACCTACACAAAGAAAGAATTTCCATAAAAGGCCTAACCTTCAATGGTTCAAGTAAATAAGGAAATTTCGTAAGCCCAACGCATTGATAACCGATAAGAAAAGCCATGGGAGGTATTTATTATCTCAGTTACCCCAAATTGTTTACTTATATCGTTATCTACCGTTGAATGCCATCCGAATACGGCGCCGATTTCCACCCAAAATGGGGTCTAAAAGAAATGGATCTCTCTTGTTGTTCATTTGATACTCAAGTCATTTTAATTCCAATCATTTACTTATTTCGTTTGCCCACTTTTATTTAAAAAAAAAAAAACTCAAACTGTGCGAAGGTTATCACGTACTGTTGTGACTAACATTGACCCGTTCCACTGCCAAAAATTTGTATCCGCGCCAACCACGACGACAACACATATGGGTGTATATACATATGCTTACGCAAAGTAATCGAAAAAAAAAAATACCCACCAGCTGAAAGCAGTCGAGCCCCCTAAAGCTATTAAAAGATAAAAAAAACGAAAACAAGTTGTGTATTTCAAACGATTCTCGTTGTATCTACATAACCGTTGAGTGTATCTCAATTTGAAAATCAGATACCTGCATCATGACGAGTGTTTCATGAGGTTTTGTAGCTGTATACATAGCTACACACATGTTGTTTACTTGAGTAGGAATATGTACGATGTTTTCAAAACAAGCCCCATACTGGTTTAAGCCTACGCTCTGTGTGATATGTTGTTTACCATTCCTTATGTGAGGTTCGATTATGTCCGCGAGCAGGTGATTACATAACCTAAGCCTAAGACGCATTCGCAATAGTTTTCCCGCCTCCGTTGCGAAATTTTGTTATTTTTTCTTAACCAAACCTACCCTGGAGAAGATACATATCATCAAAGAGTATCTACAATAAAATGAAAAGTATCTACGAACAAATACGCGTGTGATTCGTTGCCGGGCAAATTGCTCTAAATACACAATTAGCGACTCAATTAGGCTCATTTTATTTTTTGGTATTTTTTTTTTTTTCTTTTGATCAGCTTTTTTGTAAAATGATTCATTTTGTAGAATATTTGCAACTGTTCGTTGGCACGCGGCTTTAAATTAACGCACAGTCAGCGAATTGGTTGCTTTTTTTTGTACTGTGCAGCGTTAAATAAAATATAATTTAATCAGGAGTTAATCGGAACGATTGGTAGTTGGCAGACATTTAACCCCACGAACTTCATGATTAAATTGACAACGCTACACTCTGGCAATTTGTAACGTAATGATGTACAAATATTTGCCTCAAGTGTCGGATTGCGAATGGAAGCAAATGAAAGCCCTTAATTGCATTTTAACTGACAACTCGGAAATTTATTTTTTTTAATCACAAAAAAAAAAGAATAAAAATTTTAGATGAAAAAGTATTTAATGTGATTCACACGCGTGCCAAAGGGAAGTGCAGTTGAAAAGGGCTTTTTAATGGTTGAAGTTTGTAGATCATTGAGTGAGATATCCTCACATCTGTACTGTAGGAATAAACCTTTTATGAAGGACTATCTCTAATGGGCTAAGAGTAAGTACTCGTACGTTACTTTTTTTATATTTACTTCTGTAAGTAGGTACTTAACTCGTTTTGAAGTGGCAAACTGTTGCTCAGTGAATACGGCAATGGATTGTGTCATACGCAAGCAGATGCGAAAACCAGACTTATTAATGAGTAATAGTATAAACAGAAGGAAACTCGTTTGCTATTTATCCGTGCACTGAAGCTGTGATTCAGGGGAAGTACGCAGCAATATGATATTGGCGCCAATTAGTTTACCTCTAGACGAATCGAATATCGAATAGCGATAAAAACGAAAACATATTTTTTGAATACTGTCTCTTCTCGGAATACTGTACTTCATGCGTTTTCATCTATATATTTATGAATACTATCGATTCCACTTGAAGTGCTTTCTAAGAAGGCCTGCACCCACGGCATCATATGAGTACGCTGCTCTTTTAATAAAGTGCTGATGGAAAATTATTTGTTAGCATTAAATAAGGCATCAAATTACACACTCCATGTCGCTAGGCTTCCTGGCATTGCAAACTGAAGATGTACTGACAACTATCACCTGAAAGCACACCACTGAAATTTGATTTTATTGCATACCCTTTGGTGTTAGAGTTTTATCTTGAAGCGAGATCTGAATAAGGGTTTTTGTAAAAGAAAGACAGCAAATATAAGAGAACCGTGCATGGGAAAAGTGCTTACAATAAAGGAGTACTGCCATTCTGATCTGGCTGAGGATCATCTATGTCGTCACAGCATCTGTGTAAGACCGTGAAACTTAATGAATTTGAATTTGTGAATTTTCATCGATAAAGCCCAAGCGATGAAAAAAAATAAATTGCATTCAAATGTGATAAGCATTCGTTAGCATTTTGACAATACTTTATTTACCTCATCGAAGAAAAACAAAAATACTTGCTGCCCACATTATTTATGCGCAAGTGATTATTTTTCTGTCGTTGATTTCAATCGTGTGTTGGGCAGTAAACTTTATTTTAATATCTGTCTGGGCACATTGCGTCAATTTCTTTCTTTAATACGAATTAAATTATACAACTCTAATATTTTCAGGGCACTAAAGGTGAAAAGAAACCAATTTCAAGCACACATTTTTAAAATTAAAATTAGTTGTCAATTGTTGATTTCGCAATAAAATGCAAACAGCCCCGCTGAAATAAAAAAAAGGTCTCCGATAGAAGATCACGGAATGACGCAAGACAAAAAGGCTTACTCAGGGTATGGATTCAACTAGAGTTTCTTAATTTTTTAGACATACATAGATATAAAATGTTTCTATAGTACAGTAGAAGACCTTTCTTTTGGACCGAACTTTTATGCGTCACATTGAATAGCAATGTGTATTTCTGCCTTTTGTATGTCTGCCTAACGGTTAGCCAAGAAGTTAAATATTTAATGCAATACCAACTTCCTCCATTCAAAAAAGTTACTTGACTCTGGCTTAATGCCAGAAATAGAGGGTGCTCCAATAAGAGTGCCGGAATTAAATTTACCCTTTTTTGTTCCAAAAGGTGTAACCACGATTACTTCTTAGATGACATCTGTCAAAACTGACGTAAATATGAAAAGATACACGAAAATATACAACGCGTTGGGAAAAATTTTGCTCAAAGAATTCGGAAATTAATGGAATTTTCGGCTGAAATAATACTCAAGATAGTCATCAGCACGAAGATTAAGTAAAAGAAAACTTGAGGAAACTGGTTCAAATGTGAACAACACGTCACCAATTCTTTCTCGTGACGTAATTTCTCTCGAAAATTTACCCCAGTAAGAAAAAGTGTTACTGATAATTCGACAACACAAATTCGCCACCTTTAGAATAAGATGTTTCAAGAAACATTTCAAACACGTCAAATTCTTACGACAGATCTACATCTGCATGCTTACAATATCCACTTGGCCCAAGAACTCAAACTATTTTTAGCGAAAAGAAATTGTTAATTGATTGATAGAACGTTAGATAGTGAATTTCAATTTTTGAAAGAAAAGCATCAGCAGAAAAGCGATGAGTCCATTTCTAACTATGTATGTAAATAAGCGAAATTGTCGAATTAGGGGTGCGGAGGACACAAGAGTAGTTCAAAAGAAGTCAATGCATCCGCCACGCGTCAAAAATGTTCGTGTCTGTAATCTTGTCGCACAGTGTACTACGTTGAACTACTGAGCAGGTTTGAGGTTTGAATCCCAGGAAACACCAAAAAGTTTTTCCACTGTTCCACCTCTTGCGAATGTCTGACAAACCATTAGAAAGCTTCTCAATCAAAAAAGCCTTTTTTACAAACCGGCATGTTGGTCATTAGTATCTAAAACATTTTTATTCTTATAATTTCTGTTCGACTGGATTGTAGGGTAACATACATGCATAGAATCAAGACGTTGATAAAGTGTGACTCGAACACATCACTTTTACGACCGAAGACAATCAGATATTAATTTTTTACTACTACATGTCGCGTTCCGGAAATGTTATGGAATTCGTTGTGTTATCGATTTATAACTCACACCGCTGGACGATTTATGATCAAATCGTGACAAAGACTTCTTTTCATACGATGAGTTTCTCTTATCTCAAGCAGTAGTAGATTTAACGTTAAACCAAAATTTATCGTCTTAACAACAACAACGTTTGTACGATAGCTTTATAACTTTATAAGGGTTGCTGTTTTATATTTTGAGTATGCTTTTGAAATTGTCTTTAAGCTTTAAAGGGATTAATGAATGTAAACTCGACATAAAAATAATAAAGGTCAGCGATGGCGAAAATGGCCAATTGCGATTTGCACGTAAGGTTTGGAAAAATTAGCAGTTCTTCAGATACTGGAGAGCTTATCCAGCTTCGTCACCCGAATCATCCACTCCGTCACCTACATATGTATGTGAAGGATCTTTCAATAATGACTCTCGATAAAAAAAAATCAATAAAAAGACATGAACGAGCAAAATGTGAGGCATGATTGAAATCGTTATTGCGGATTAGTGCATTCAGTGCCATTGTGCTTTAAAAATAACAATATTCAAACGGCCTTCGTGGTATCTTTTGCAGGGGCAAGATCCGATTATTTACGATGCCTTTCAGCACTTCGTCGCATAATTTTGGCATCACTGGGTGTTCGGTTTCCCACAGCTCAAGGACCCATCAGCGGCAGGTCGCTCGGATTTCGCTATAATTCGCCGAATTAAGCCCTCGACAGAAATTTGCGCATCATTCGGCAAACGAACCACCAATTTTTGTAATAATTTTTAATAATTACGACACGTCATTGGAGCGTGTAGTTTTCCATTGTTAAATGACAGTTATAACAGAGCACAAGCGTCATAGAATGACAGCACTGTCATGTACTCAGCCAATGATTATTAGTAATTACGTCCATTTGCGTGCTTGTCATGCAAAATGAAACGTCAAATTTTACAAATTGAAAGACAAGGATCTCAGAAAACACCAACATGAGTAAATTCTGTTAACCTGCGACTCCAAATTGATTTTAGTGAATATCATTGAACGAGTTTGTGAACATGCCAATTAATTGTTGACACAACGTGCACCGGGAAAAACCATTGTAACTCATCCATTTCACAATTCTGCTAAATCATACTGCAGTCAGAAATTTTAGTGAATTTTTATTACCCAACTCCCTTCATAAAACATGACTTCAACTATAATTTGTTAATCTCCTCTGGCCTACATTTTATGTTCACACTCTAACAGACTTATATGACTCACGCAATCACTTCATGTTCTTTCTGTTCTTTTCCTCTGTTCCCACTAGTCAGCGTTATATAATTTTATACTTCTTTGTGCCAAAGTCCAAAAGAAAGCCACAAAAGAAAGACAAAAAAAAAAGAAACCTTATCAATCCGTTGTTGCTAAAAATGAAAGTTATTTCTTGTTCGCTCTTTCTTAAAATACAAAAAAAGTGTATTTTTACTTTCAAGTTTCAAACGTCAAAGTTTTTGACTTTTCGTTCCAAACAATGCAATCCACAAGCGAGAACTAATCCTTATCGGTTGTCTGAGTGTCTCGGAATTTGTGTTTTTCTCTCCCTATCGTTGCCTTTGTTTTATATAGAATATACCCGTTCATTGGACTTTATAATTAATCGAAAAAGCAATAAAAAACTATGTGTTATCATGTTCTCAAGATCGTTATGTTGACGTAGCACAACGGTGGCAGTTTGTGTTAATTAAACCGTCAGGCTTCAATCTAAATCCGACAATGAGTGGAAAGTCCAATAAGATAGCAAAAGCCATACATATGTTGTTTAGTTAGGTGTTTTTGTTTAATTATTGCGTTTTTCACTTCTTTTTAGAATTTTATTTATTTTTTTCTGATTGATAAAAACCGAATTTTCCCGTGACCGATTAGAATTGTTTTTGATATTAAATTCAATAAAATTCAAACAAAACCGGCGAATGCTTGAGATTTGTGATTCAAATTACGAGTTTCTTCCTGATTGTGATTGTGTGTCCTAAAAAATTACTAAATTTATGCATTTCATGCAAATGACAAGCAAGTGGTTCTGACATGGTCGTGAACTGGTTTCGTGTTCGCTGCGGCATTTTTATCGGGGATATTTTCAGAAGCGGAAGTTGAAGATCCACAAATATTAGCACACTTTTATCTTTGGAAGTTTTTTTTTTTCCTTTTTGATTATTTTTCCTTGTAACCAACTGCGTAAATAGAGAGACGAATTTTATGTTAATTTAAAGCTCTCATCTGGTAAGTTTTACGACGATTGATGTCGTAACGAGACCAATGGACGTCGTTACTTGGCTTCCAGGAACGTGACTACTAAACGTTCGCTGGCACTATACAGGACTGAATAGCAACGCCTGTGTCGTCTTTGGGTTTGAAATTTATTTGCGTATGACTGACTACCTACTTTCAAATATGTACTATAGAAGACTAGGTTACATATCAATTTTTACTATTACTTCGACTCATTGTCAGCTTGTATGACAACTAAAGAAAGCACGTAAAGGTGGTTCATATAGAAAAGCTACAATCCATCTCAAGCGAATGCTATGATAGACTATCCCCTATTCTATCACCAGACCATAAGAAAATAGGCACGACTTCGCGTAATTTTATTTTTTTGAACAGCAATCTGGGCAATCCGCCTTGTCTCAGTGGTAAGTTCGTTGGATTACTGAACGGAAGGTTCGAGGTTCATGGTTCCACCTCGTTACATCCGAGAGTAATAACTGTCATGAGCTTCTCAAAAAAAATTAAGCTTTTCGGATATGGCTGTAAATGGTAGGTCCCTTTCTGGTCGCGAGAAACTACGCCGTGGATCACATATGTACGACTGTTGCGTCAAGTATTTGTAATTGTAGTCCGAGAATCAGAAGCCTGGCTTTCAATTTTCGGGATTGGTAACCGCGCTAATGACATTTCCACAGATAGTCAAGCAGCAGTATAAAGGAAGAAATCGGCAGCGATAGAAACTTAAGTGGTCAGCCATTACCATGGATCTTTTAATATTGCGTTGAGATATAAACTATCCTAAACCTAGGTCCCATGCCATAGAGACATTCCAGGAATTAGGAAAGCAGATGAGCTAACAAAAGAAGGTACATGTGGGGAACTCACTGAAAATGAAAAAGTTCCCTCTCAAATTCCACCTGAACCTCACAAATCTAGACAGACTCATCGCAATAAATGGGAAAACCATATGTTCTACAGGTGGAGCTCTGACGCGCCACTATTTGGTAGGAAGAGATTTCAGAATATTGGGAGCCCCTTTCAACGATTTCTGCAGAAGCTATGATGAAGATGAAGAAGGAAATTTCTGTAGGTCTGTCCTGTTCTATTCAATTTCAGAAGGCAAAAACCTTGGTCATTATTTCTTTGACAATCTGTCAAGTTTGGCGTATACTGGATCAGCAGATTTGTTTTTAGGTTCATAAGGCAGAAAATTGCTTCTTTTCAATCCAGAGGACCTGAAATCATTGTCCTTATATAGGTACATATATATGTAGGTTGTCCTCTCCCAACCACGGTTCTGACATTTTCACGAACTGCCAACCATCATTTACGAAAAATATATAAATGGGTATCCCCGACTGGTGCTTGAACCGATCTTCTTCTTCCTTTTGTTCGGCGAAGTTATGATCAGGATTATAGGGATCATAACCCTCCCACTTTACTGCATCCCTACTGGTCCGCCTGTGGGGTTCGCCGATTCGACCTCAGAAAATATCTGCAGGCCTCCCGATTTCGGATCACTTCGTCACTGAGGCTGATCAAATGCTGCTGTTTTTGCATTTGGGTGATCCAGGAGTTTTTTGGCCTGCCTCTCTTTCACGTTTCTGTAGGAACGTTGATTGACATTGCCCTTTTGGCAGGGTTCGTAGGATCCCTCCTTTGAACATGGCAATACAAACTGAGCCGATCGTGCTCCAATTTTTTCTTGAACCGATAACCTTCCAATAAGTAAACAAATTGTATCCATTTTATGTGGCTATTGACGAAGCGCGAAAGCTTCAACTCATAGAAATTCATCCAAAGCGCTAACAGCTAACATAAGGGCTACACAATTAGTAAAAAAAAAAACTGGTCAGTGAACTTTAAAAGACAAAAGAAACCACTGCCATGCTAATTAGTTCAGATATTGACACTGTCTAGCACCTGAAATAGATAACAGAAAAGTATGTATGTGTCATAAAAACATATGTATTCTTTCAAATTAGCAAACTCATCCAATCCATCAAGATTTATTCGAATATGGCCCAACCCCATTGCGTTATCAACCAAACGAATAAAAAAAAGTCCTACAATCTGCTGGTGATTTTCCATTAGACTGCAATGGTAGCTCATATGTATAGCCATAGCTACCGAACGAAATATTTACAAACATATGAAAAATAATTTCGTTTTTCTAAATATAACCTCACAGATACTTTCCGGGTATGTTGTCTTACTTTTCATTCAGAATTTGCAAATTTCCACGTGATAAGTGAAATTTTTTAAATGAAAGCAAAAATAAACAGCGTTATGCGAAAGCATAAGTCAAAGAACGGATGAAAAAAAAGCGCTGGTGAAATCGTTTACAGTAATGACGCATGCGAGTACGTTCCACCCCACTCACCTGTATTTCAATGTAAACGCCGTGCTCGCCACACGCTGGAACAATGACAGATCCTCACTGAATGGCATAAAAATACTTGGGAATGCAACAGGATGATTTGGATTACCGATTGCCTCATGCGAAGTGATATAAGCACCGCCAGGAGTAACACCAATTAGTGGTGCCTTAAATTTATACGCAAAGGCATTCATTAAGGCCGGTCCCGACCAATCAACCAAAACCGCATCATACTCCTCATCGCGGCTCGTGTGACCTAATAACCCCTGCATTTGAGCCGATTTCAATTCAGCCTCGGCGACAGTACGCATCACATGAAAAACAGTCCGCAACATATCCGATCCACTAACCATATTCTCATGGTTCTTTAGCATATTTAACACATTCAAACGATGTGCGAAACTGAGATCAATTAGATCGACTTGATCGGGAGTCACTGACGCGTCACTGGCGACTAGATGTGCGAAGTTTTCCGGATCTGTCGTGACAATCGTTAAATTATGACCACGTTTCACTAGAGACTCGATCAGGGGGCGAAAAACGATCTGATGATCGCGCAGCGGAACGGGAAAAATTGCCAAGATGCGTGCACCAACTGTTGCCTCAACACCGGCAAGGAGCACAACTATGCCGCATAGAAAATTCACGAACAAAGACATCTTGTCTTGCACTGGAAATATAGTTTAATTCTTTGTATCTAGATACTGCACTGCAGGGCAGGAAATTATCTGCTTAAAAAAACTTTTTTTCACTTTTATTTCACTCAACTTTCGATTTATTGAAATTGTTTATTTTTTTGTTTTTATTTTACAAAACTTTGAGTATCGGGAACTCGAAACAGCACCTATCTCTGCGATACACGAACTCGAACTGATCGTGCAGCATGTTCCGACATGGTATAGTCATATCACGCACACACTCACAGTTGTAGATACACTCTCGCTGTAAATACATTTTTCTTTCAGTGTATTTTAAAGTTTTTATTGTTTGAGCTTTTTCACGATGCATCTGATACAACAAAGGCGTATAAACAAAAACAAAACAAAAATTTTAAAATTGTTATCTACATAGAGGGAACGGGGTGATGATAAGGGCAAATGATTGTTGTCAAGAATTGGATTAGAATAAGAACGAGGCATGAATTGGGGGAACATTGCTGGAGATTTGACGCAAAACTGAAACTAATTGCGTTCAACGAAGATGAAACAATTAAGGGAACCTCTAAAATGGGGCACTGTCGCGTGATGATGAAACGTGTGTAGGCATACATTGTATATAGTCTCAAGTGGCTTAGTTTTTATTGAATCTATTTTAGGCGGGAACATTAAGTGGTGGGTAGTAAATGTAAATTAATCTGAAAATCTGAAAAAGAAAAGAAAATTTCAACAAAAAGATTGACAAACAGGGGCGAAATATGCATAATTCAACATCTTGTGACTGTTAACAAGCGTTAAGCTTTAAATTACATTTCGCTTAGTGTCGGTATTTCAGATGTTTATTGAGCATTCAAAACAAGTATCTAAGCTTTTTGAATAAAAAAAAAATATTTCGCCTGTTTTAATTTATCCTATAAATATGCAACAGTTTCACAACGAGCAGATACTGTTCACTGAGTGAGAATCTACTGTAGATCGACCAGAAAGATCCAAGTGCTGCTGCTATTAGTAAGGAAGACGGTGTTGCCTATGAATGTGGAGTTTGTATTAGATAGGTTGATAGATAGATGGATTGATGATCGCGAATGATTCTTGGCACTGAGGTCTCACAAACTTGTTTACTGTGTCGTCCAGGAGTGAGGGATGTCAATGAGAGCAATCCATTTTATTATGTGTATTAGAGCAGGAAATTATGCAAAGATATGACAAGAAGTTCCTAGACGTATGTACATATGTACTTTACAGATAGGTCCCGGTGGCACGTTAATTCTGTGATGATGCTTTCCTTTAGTAGACAGTAAGCAAAAGTCGCCGTTAGAGTTCTTAGATGTTTTTTATTTACTTACTTACTTAAACAATATTACAGTCCGGAGTGTAGTGACGCTACAGTGTTTTCAGCTAGCTCGGTTATTAGCGGCCTCCAGTTATGCGCCATATTAGTTGAGTTCGGTTTTCTCATGTAGGCGCTACCTATGCAGAGGCCTTCCTCAGTGCCACATGGGTGACTTGGGAAACATCACGGCTGGAGTGTTGATGACCATCCGGCCTACATGTCGCAGACGTCTAAGTCACCGCATTAGTTTTATACACCAGTTTCAAAAGCACTCTTCAAAAATGTCCACTGGCCATCGACGCTCTTGTGCACTGAACTCCAGATTGTTTCTCCTTCAAAAGTAAGATATCCCTGAATTGTTTGCGGAAAAATGGTGCCCAAAACTTTTGCTATTACATCTGCTTATTATTCTAAGCAAGTTTGAGCTAAAACTAAAAATTAACACAAAAGTCTAATTGAGGATGAATCAGGAGACAGGAGGAATAGCAATCTTTGACAATTTCTTCCATCTTAGTCGAGAAACAAAACACCTGTATATCAAGCCGAGATATTTGATCCCGCTAAAGCTGTGGGTGGAGATTAACACATCATTAACGATAGAATTTGTCTAACAAATAAACGAATGTGCAAAGTACAGTGACACTTATCTAATTTCTTATGGGATGCTAAAGTGCAGGTTTGAAACAGAATCTCAAGCATTCAACCATTTCTCCGATAGCCGGCCTAGTTTGTGTTTGAATCTTCTCCTCCACAATCTGTTTATGAAACGGAGGTTCGACTTTCCTTTAGCTTTTCGGTTTTTTCGACAGCATTCACAACTTGTAGCTCAACGAGTTCGTGGTTGTATCTTTTCTCCCATTCGCCCTTAGGACCATATTTCGGTGGAAAGCACCCAAAGTCTGTTTAGTCGATCATCATCCAGAACTTGACGCCATGCATCTGAACTAGTAGGATTACTGTTGTATTGAGCTTGCATTTTGTCTTTCTGGAAAGGATCCATGTCTGCTCTTGAGTTGACATTGACTCCGAGCTAGATAAGCCCAAGTTATAGTTATACGGCACACTGGGACCGATCAGAAATAACGATGTCATCATTGCAACATGATCTTGGTCACAATACTCCTTGGATTTTGTTATGTTGGGAATATCCGCAACCTAGGCTTGGTTGCAAGCAACTAACAGTCCGAGGTGATATTTGCTATTTGAAATGTTCAAACATCCAGAATATTGAAGGATTCGTTGGAAATGTTTATAATTTGATTGACGTTAATCTGATGACCAACAGGTCGTTTTGTCGATTGTAAGTTATGGGAAACTTGTGGTAGTCTGCCACAAATCCGATTAGCCAGAGTCTGTTTCCGGTCGTAGTATTTTTCGTCCGCCCCACCAATGATGCCCTTTTTATCCATCTCAAGCACAATCCTAACGCTTTTTTTGGGGCTCAAAGATAATTAAAATAAATGACGCAAATTACTAGATTAGTAAAAAGGACTGGACACACACGATGCCGAACAAGCAGGTTTCCTCTCTGAATCCTCCTGTGTAGACCACATCAACAGCTTGCGGATTATCATCAAGCAGAGCGTTGAATATCGATCGCCACTTCACCTGCTGTTCATCGATTTTGAAAAGGCGTTTGATAGTGTCAATCGGGAATTTATTTGGCGTGCCTTGCAGAGGAGAGGTAATCCAGATAAATTAATAGCTATGTATGTATGTACGTACGATGGATCCAAATGCCACGTTTTGCATAGAGGAAGGCTGTCTAAGGAACTTGAAGTTCAAAGTGGTGTTCGACAAGGTTGCATTCTTTCACCGATACTGTTTATTTTTTTTGCGATAAGCGAAGTGCTTAATGCTGCTTTGTCTATGGCAAACGAATAGACTCTTACATCCGAACTCAAACATCGCTCACGATGTATGCCTACTATCTCACAGGATAATAAGACCTTCACCAAATGACAGAAAATGTAGTGAGAGGAGCAGACATCGTGGAGCTAAAAATTAACTCGGCAAAAACAAAAATTATCAGCCTGAGACTGAACACATCAGCTCAAATAAGCATTACTGGACAAACGGTTGAGAGAGTAGAGAGTTTCCAATATCTTGGAAGTATTGTCTCAACCGATGGTGAAACCGAATTGAATATAGCCAGCCGAATTGGCAAAGCGAAGTCTGCCTTCGAGATGCTGTCCAAAATGTAGCAAAGCAATGCAATCAACCTTTTTGTTAAGCTGCAACTGTTCCCTTTCAACCTTGAGTCCGTGCTGCTATATGGATGTGGCACCTGAAAGCTATAAACGTTCGTTAATAAGTTCCTGCGTAGCTTCTTAAAATGTTTCTGCCAAATCATATCTCAAACGAACACCTTTATCAGAGAACCAATAGGCAGAACCATACAACGCCGGAAGTGGCAGTGGATTGGTCACACTTTCCCAAAAGGTGACATCTTTATGTATGTATAGCTAACCTCGCCCTGCAATGGAACTCGTTATCTCAGGATGGTAGATACGCGGCTGTCCAAGAAACACATGGCACAGAACAGTCGAGAAGGAAGCACGGCAACTGGGGAAGAGTTGCCGGAACTGAGGCACATTGCCAGAAATCGCAAACCATGGCGCGTAGGCGTTGTAGAGGCCCTAGGACCCACAAGGGGATACAGGACAGACTATATAGAAAAGCTTCCTCCAAAGCCTCTTTAAGTTTTCATTTTTAAAGTACATACATACATACATTCTTTCCTCTGTCTATTTCCGTTGAAGAATTTGATAAATGGAAACATTTGTTTCAATTCAAAAACTATTAATAGCCACCAACATGAGTCAAAATGACATCGCCCAGCTACCCCCATTTCGAAAAGACCATGCGGCGCGGCTAAATTTTGAAATTCCATAAAAAAAATTCGAGTTCACCTACAAAACACGAAGAAAAATTATTCATCTCCCGCATCTATAATCCACACACATTGCGGCTATGCGTGCGACAAGTTCCAATTTTCATTTCACCTCTTCAGAGCCAAAAATAACCCCACGACGTAGCGTAACGAATGTCTCCCGATATGTGTATCCTCCACTCGACGATATTTCAAAAATTGAATACTTTGCAACTGAAACGAGGCGGGACAACAACACCAATTAAAGCCGTTTTATTCTCATGTACTTATGTAAGTATGTAAAATTAATCGCATCGAAGTCATGTTTTTTACAGCGCTCCGCTGACGCACTTAGTCACGTTACATTGTCATTTGCTGACGATGAGCTTTTCCACTTCCATACCATATATAGACCATAAATCTCCTGCTGCTCGAGCATACGAAAGATACTCATCAACCATTAAATCAAGACAAAATGAAATAAAAATAATAATAATCTTCCTTTTGTGAAAAGGAGCGGCATGTATCCCGCTCCGGCCATTCTTCCCGGCATCAACCGACAAAAATGTTTGCATAGAAATTAAATATGCTAATAAATTCTGTTGATGATTCAGGAAAAGAAAATAAATAAAATAAGAAACAAAAAAAAAATCCAAAAAGATATCCGATAAGATATTCACTGTAGCGCGCGGCGCACAGCGAGTATCTATTCTATTCTAAGTGTATACACATCCATATTTGTCGTTAGTACACAGTTAGCTGGGAAATGGGGAGTCCACCATGCATTACACATCCATGCATCCATAGACTTCACTTTTACCGCAGCGGCACCGTTCCATCCAATTCCGGTTTCGGTTTTTTATATTCTTTTCTTCGGTCTTTTTTTTCCTCTCTCTCTTTGGTTTGTCATTCATTCATTTCGTGCGTTCTCAGGATGGCAATGGAACAGCAGTGACGAAATTTTTTTTCGCCCCGAAATCAAGTTACACCTAACTGTTGTTTGAAACTGGACAACACCAGGTAGGTAATTAAGAATTCGGTGCTTTTGTGAATTTGTAGATACTCATACACCGATGCAGATGGAAAAGATTTGCATTCGATAATATGTTTGCCAGAAGGAAGCTACCATGGAATACGGTCTCCATGGCCATACCACACAATACACTATTGTCATCAATAATATTGTGCAACAGTGCTGCATGCATGATGGCACCAACAGGACATTTTGTAACTAGAACGAAAAGATATCTCTTGATGGACTTCCCTATGGGACTCGCTATTTTTTGTGGCTGGATGATTGCTGTACTGTGGATGGGTTTCAGCACTTCGTTAGGGATGTTAGATGTAGAAGGAATGAAAAAGATTTTGGTTTTTGAGATTAGATCCACAAAAAAGTGGTTAGCAATTGTGACACCTACATAACTACCCACAGTCACTAGCGCCAGAATGAATAAATGCTCCAAAGTGATATTTACAAAACTGGAAAGTGTTGCCATATACTTGCTTAATTAGTTGCGTAGCGCTACACTTCAAGGTGAACCTGAGGCTCAATCGACAACATATCTAACAAGAGGTCCTCAGAAGGTGGATCTGCAGCGCAGGGATTCCCATGATGGAATCAACGGAGACGTCCACGGACTAGCGGAAGCCTTACTTGAGTTGCCCCGATATATTTTGAGGTCAGGTCAGTAAAGAATTTTCAGCGTTGAGGCAGGATCTTGAAAAAAAAATATGGTGGCAGGAGGAGGTCATACCCCTGAAGTGAGTTACTGACATGGTAGGTGTACCGGCCCCTCGTCGTAGGGGATGCATATAGGGATTGGACTCTCCAGATTGAGGGTTGTGCCGTTGGGTTAACTTTCCTACCACATAAACAAATTTATTTACGAAGCGGACAACCTTGGATATGGATGACCTCGGAGGTGCCATAAACCTTGGAATATTTTAGAGAATCCAGAATCCAGGCTGCCAGCTTTAAATTGTCCTATTTGCCTCCTCTTAGAGCCTCGTATATTTTGATTTCAAAAAGTTCTATCAACAAACACCTGACGTCAAAAAAGCGCAAACAGAAACCAGTAGAAATGAAGAACGAAACCTTGCAGAGGAGTCTATGTTGCTACTGTGAATAAGAAAAAAATACCTGCACACTTTTCAACGACGTTAAAGACTAACACGCCTCTTTTATGCGGAATGAACCATTCGAACTTGACGAAGATGATCAAAAAATTCATTCAATGAAAATGAGGTTAGGTTAGGATTTACCTATTAAAGAGGCAAAAGTCTTAAAGGCCTGACAAAAATTTAGCTGCCATATTTCATAAGCCCTTCAGATCTTTTGTCCAAAGTCAACATTCAACCAAATTTTTAGACTAAGATGCTCAAATCGATAGGCCCTATCTCCTTATAGATTTTAAAGTCGCAGGATTTTTAGCTATTCAGAACCATGTCTAGTTTTGACAATTAAGTACGCACTAAGCAATTACTTGCATACGACGAAGGTGTTGACATTTTTGGCAGAGATCTGTGGACTTCTACTTAGCTTAAACAGAGTTAACCAGCAGGATCGTGCGATTTGAAATCATGCAACTTCTTTCTTTTTGAAGTCACACATGCAAAATAAACCCCAAGGAAGCACACTCTAAGCACATTGACTACCTTCCGCATCTGGGAATCAATGAAAATTCTTGCTTCGATTTTTATTTGACTCGACTAGGGGAACTTCTATTTTAAAAAGTTGAAAGCTTGTGCATTCCTTACACAAAAGTTTTCATCAAACCCAATTTTATGTGAAAAGGTGACAATAAATTTCAAACAAAACCGACTAAAGTAGAGTTTTACACTTTTCTCGCAGGGTTCAAATTGTTTCTTTCATGACGTAGGGTGAGGTTCAATCCCATTCACACATAGACCAAAAGAAGTTACATATTTTCATACGTTTCTGGCATACGACCTGCATATCCTATGGGAATATGTCGAAAGTGAAACCATTATGCTACAGTTCTGCTTTAAGCTTAGCTTAGAGGAGTCTGTGAACAACCTCTACTCTTGAATATTATGCTGAATATTCAAAGCCGACATCAATCAGCATGAAACAATGTGATTTTCATTCCGGGAAAAATGGTTCAGATCATTTTGCCTACTTCTATATATAAGTGGCTATTCTCACATTTTCTTCTAAAAGATTCTATTGCGTCAACCTTGAACTCAGAATTTCTGGAACAGTGAATCATTAATTTTTTTTAATATTCTGCCAAGCACGAAGAAATGACGTGCACCTGTTATATCAAATGGGGAGCACTCAAAGCTTATTTACCCTTAAAAATTCCTAGAAATTTATCTTAAAACAACAATGAAAAAAGAACATTCACCTGCATAGATATAAATACATATGTATACATGCTTAAGTACATCCGAAGGTTAATCATTTTGATGTGAACTAAATTTGACAAATATAGGTCTTCCCAAAATATTTCGAGCACACTGGCAACCCTTTTCCGGTTTCCACCATAAGGTGAATTCGCACAACCACATTTATCATATCCACCGCATGCATGCATTCATGCTTGCACCGGACTCATACATTCAGTACCAGTTTTGCTTTTAATTTCAAAATCTCTTGCTTTTCTTTTTTCCTCAATGCCACCCAAGTGAATGGAGCACAGTAATAGAATGGAAACAAATATCCCCACACGACAACAAGTACGGCGAGAAAAAAAAGATGAAAACAAGTCTCTCAACGATATTTTCAACACACAGTAAGTGTGCACTATTCCACCAACAACAAAACGCATACAAAGCAGCACTGGCCGAAAAAAAAGATACAAAGTATCTTTCATATGTGGTTTGTGTATAAGGTGGGGGCGGGGAGGTGTGGTAAGTTTGTCAATGTTTTCCTCGGCAGCAGCGACAGAGCGCGCGACACATTACACACAATCAAATAAAGTGTCGCTCTTATATTTTTTATGGGGCTAGGTGCGTAAAGATATTCACAGGGCTGGTTCTTCATCTGAAAATAGTTTGTGTATACAGGGCGCCAAATTTGCACACTGAGATACAATATCGCAATGAAGTTTGAGCATGTGAAAGCGTGGGAATAATAGAATTTCTTAGAAGCAAATCGTCTTCTTCTTTCCTTTTATTTGGCGAGGTTATTATCAGGATTAAAGGGATCATAGCCCTCTCCCACTTTACTGCATACATAAAAAGTATCTGCAGGCCTCGCGGTTTCAGATCACTTCGTCACTTGGCCTCAAATGCTGCTGTTTTTGCATTTGTGTGATCCAGGAGTTTTTGACCGGCCTCTCTTCTGCCCTTGTAAGGGAACGTTGATTGACATTACCTTTTTGACAGGGCTCGTAGTATCCCTTCTTTTCACATTTGATTCGATCAAGCTTTGTTACTCCTGCTGTCATGCGAAGCATCTCAGATGTCGTTAATTTGCCTCGTACTTTTTGTACATTGTCCAGCAATGCGAACCGTATGTGAGCGTATGTTTTACCATGTTTTGTTTAACAGACTGTATACATACATGGGAATACCTTACGTGTGTATTGTTGTCTAGGCTCTCAATTGCTATCTCTTTTTTGGAAACACAGACTAAATTGTTTCCTTAAACTGACTGTTTCATAGCTAAAAGAGACTGGTGAAGCGTTTTTACCAGTAATACTTAAGCAGTTCGATCAGGGAGGTGAACTTCGGTATCTCTTCGTCTCCTTATCATTGAAACATTGTTTTTTATTAGTTTTTGATAATTTTGGCTATAAAGCGGATGTCATCAACACGTAAGAAACATTCGTATACAGTTGAAGAAAAGCTTGAAATTATTCTTAGACTAAGTAAAGGCAAGTCTTATGCCAATTTATTTGAGGAATTAAATATCCCGAGTTCTACGATGTCGTCAACATGGAAAAATCGTGAAAAAATAGACCCAAGTTACAAAGCCTTGGAAATTAAAAAACGCCGTAAATCTCAATATCCAGGTTTCGTGTACAGATTCAGAACACCTGGTCCAAGGAAGGGCGGTCGTCTACCAAGGTGTTTTTATAAGGAGGCGTCAATGGAATGGCGTATGTCGAAGTGGGGTTTACCCCCCAAGTGGGGAATGGGATTTATTCAAAGTGCTGTCCTCACAAAACATTACAAAATTGAATTCATTTGTACTTTATTGGTACATATCTATTTTCAAAATAAAATAGAAAAGAGAATTAATTTTCTTCAATTGAAGAAAAACTTACTCGTATTTCTTCATCGACTTCCGTTTCTACAGCTGATTGTTTTGATGAGCGAGCGTGAAAACACCTCTTAATTTTTGCCTGATTAAGCGATGTTCTCTATTTCTCCTTAAAAATTTCTTTCTAAACTTCAAGGCCATATTTTACACCTTCGCAAAATAGTCCAGATTTCTATATATCCGAATCGTAAGATTCCAAGATATTTGGGACAGGAATTGTTATTAACATCGCTGTAGGCAACACGTTGGTTTCCGCGATCCAATTCTAGATACATTTTTTTCATATCGTATCTTGCAACGAATTATCCTCATATAGACTTGATATTAACCACAAATGCTCTTTGTCCGAAATGTTCTGCTGCATACCATCTCCTATTCTCACAAAAATGCCATGAAAGAAGGGTGCCTAGGATCTCGATTGCTGACGCGTTCTCAACCCATTCGGAATGTTGTTGCCATTTCCTTGAATCCTGACGTAGGATGTACAAATATGTTTACAAAACCAGGTATCTGCTTCCATCTTCGCATCCCTAGAAATGTGCTTTTTGTCTTATCCTTTAAGATAAAGGTATGTACGTAGCATCCGTAACAGAACAAATATTGAATAACGATCCCTTTAATAGGATGAATAAACAGTACTTTACAAGCCCGTTCCCTCGCCCACTTCAGTTTAACCTTAAAGTTTTCCCAAGCTCGTAACCATCTTCTAGCAAACCTCAACTTTCCCCAATGTATCATCCTCCCTGTTTCCTTTGTGGGGCTACCCAAACAGACAGTCCTCGCCCTAATCTTATGGCATAACCCCAACTCCACCCCTGAGTATTGAGATACCCGGTGCCGGTTCTAAATGGATTTTCTATACTTCACACTCACACAAACGCACCACTGTTGTCTAAATTGTATCTCTTGCTCCTCTTCTTCATCGTGTCGTAGTCGTCGTCGTCGTCGTTGGCAACGTCTGTCTATACGCACGCATAACTGCGCCTCCACATGTGTGTGCAAATAAGAAGCAACAACAACTCGAAACACCCATCCGAACGGTGTGTGTACTTGCTGTATTGTGCTGCTGCTGCTGCTGCTGCTGCCTAGAGTTATTTGGTCGTCCGTGGGAGGTGGTAGAAGAGGGCATCGTCACCATCATCATCGACATCGTCATCGTAGTCGTCGTCGCCGTAGTATAGTCGCAGTCGCCATAGTCGGCTCGAAAACTTACCTCACTTTGACTTTATTCAGTCGCATTGGCATCGCACACCAGTGGCACTGGCAGTCAGTTCAGTCTGTTTATAACCGGTCTACGTACGGGTGGGGTTCCAAACAAACAGGAGGCTCCACATTGGATTTTCACGTCGCTCCGCAGTGGATTTTCTCGTCGTCGTTGTCGCAGTCGTACCTAGTCGTTTCGTATCTGGTTTTTGGTTTTCGGTTTCGGTGTTTTAAATATCGAGCATCTGAGAGCACTGTGGGCAGTGTTGTGTGGTGCATGCAATTGAGGAATTATTATTATTTTTTATTATTTATTTCAATCTGATAAATTAAATTATGCTGCATCTATCAGAACGTGATGTTTTTTGAAATACAAGTGTTGTGCACCTGAGAAAAATACGCGTGAAATCCTCAATGATACACACATTTGGAGAGAATTAAAAAAAAAAGAAAAAAAGAAAAATTGTTTATCATCGTTTGTTGATTCATTTAGTCGCGTATCTTTCAGTTTGTATCTTATTCTAATTTGAATGCATTAAAGTGGATTACGTGAGGAATGCGTAATTAATCTAGAAAATAAAAGTAAGATACTGTTTCAACTGTGAAGTGGGATACAAAGTATCTCCGACAAGGATTTAAAGGATTACATTTCGAATTTCTTAATTTCCTGTTGGAACGAGGTGAGTTTAAAGTGTTTTAACGGCTTCTAGATACATTTCGAAGTTTTAAATTTCTTGTGGGGATGAATAAATTCTTTTTTTTTTTCTCCTTTCTCTTTTGGTATCTTTTCAACGTCCTCGCGGGCGGCAAATCGGTTTTCTCTTCTGTTTTAGCGAAAATCAAATTCGCAGGCAAATTCTTACAAAAAGGATGATGGTGAGCGTGAGACCATGAAAGAGGTGGAGTAGTAGGTAGACAGTCCGGTTCGGGATAAGTTATGTGGGCAGGTTATCAAGTGGCTTTCGAGGATTCTTTTTGAGTGTCTTTTGGTTTCTTTGTTGTGTATCCCCCTGTTGACTGCAGACAGTCTGATCATCGGAAAGTCCTCCACACAGAATGTACTAAGAAAGTATACACAGAGAGAATCATCATAAATTTTTCCGTTTTTGTTGTTGTTATTTTTCACTCCAAAGATTATTGATGGCCATGTGGAATCTGACTGTTTAAACGTGCTTTTCGTCTGTCTTCTTTAGTTGGTTGTTGATTTTTTTTATTATTTATTATTTCTACAGATTGGCGAAGAAAAAAAAAATTTAAGAAAAAAAACTGGATTTGAGATTTTTCGGTAAACGAATGAGAGAAAGAATGAAAAAAATGTGAATTTGCCGGATAAATTTTTGTGTTTGATTTGGTTTTTATTTTTTATTTGCATTTTTAAAACTGCTAACAGGTTGTTAAGTGGATGGATACGCTGTGATTATAATAAAATTAATTATAATTTCGGAGGGTGGCGGTGGAGGAAGAATGTGAGAGACATGGTACGCGTGTTGGAGGCTGTGAGTCTGGTTCGGATTGATTGAGGATTTTGAAATCGCACTGATTTATAGGTTGTAGTTACGGATGTTCTTAAAATTGACATGAAAATTAAGATTTTGTTACCAGACGCCTTAAAATACTCGGCTAATTGTGATTAATTGGAACTTAAAGGTTTCTAGTCACAATATTAGTTTTCTTTTTTGTAATTTTATTCCGACGGGTAGAGGTTAGAAAATTTGCATATGTATAACCTAGGTAATCGGGGAATTTTTATGAATGCTGCTAATTTGGATTCGGTTAGGCAGTCATTGCTTTGTTGAACTTATTGACAAGCTAGATGTAAACGACCTCTTAACGATGTGTAATTTAAATTCCTGTCAACTTTTATGGGTTTGGAAGGGAATTTAGTCAAAAGACTTCGACTTAATGGTACTTACTGTCTGTTTTAAGTCTGAACTTCGTTCGTCTGGATTTACTGCAAAAGCTTACATACGATTGACCAGATAAGATCTCAGAAGCTTCGAAGACGTCGATTCGATCCTCCCACGACTAAATATCATCATGATGGTCTGTCTGAAACCTGTCCACTTACCTAAATTGTGGATCGAAGTAGAAGTTGCATTCTTACCTAAATCAATGAAGCTCACACATCAGTCTCAAGGATCTCCAACCTACCAGACTTTCTTTTTTCCTTTCTCAGTCGAGACTTACTTCCACGTTCCAATATTGAAACTGCAATGTCAAGTTGGTTGAGACGGCGTTAACGGCGTTGTGTGCGACATCGAATAGTCACTGAGTATGAAGGACCATACTATGATTGTTCTCGACATTTCGGGAGCCTTTGACAATGTAAAATCGAATACTAACGCTTTTGAAAAAGTAAAACCCGGAATTTAGCTCGTATTGCTGGCCAAATTATTACAAAAATGCGCGTGGCATCGACCCGGGGAGTTTTAGGTTACGGCTCATCTCACGGTGGTGCCTTTCCTCTATTTTTTTTTTTTTTTTGAAGAAGCTAGTAGTTGTAACGTAATTCAATAAGTAGCAGACTCCAACAAAGAGAGGTGTGTTGCCATTTATTGGAACATAGATTCCTGAAAAAGGAAGAGACAGGACTCCACTTTGGGGTGTGTCGACCTGAAAAGCAAAGGATGCAAAGAGGTTGCGTATGCAGATGATATTACTAAGAACCGACAATTTCTTAGCACTTTAGCAGCTATCCGTTTAAGACCTTTTTTTTGAAGTAGTCTGGCTGCCATGCTGACCATTCTTGACTATCCCCACCAAGACTGAGTTTTAATAGACCACCGCGACATTCCTGAAAAATGCTAAGCCGACGAACTCACAAGACTCGCTAGATTACCCTTAGAATTCTGTCGGTATAGCAGCACTTTAGTATGACCCGCGTTACCTATGAACTTGTACTTAAGCTGAACGTAGTTAACGATGGTCTTAGGAAAGTAAGGGACGTAAAATTAACTACAGGAAAATGTGGTCTTGGCTAGGTAAGAAACGTTTTAATGGATAATTTTTGTTGCAATTGTAGATCACCACTATTATCAAAAAGACTTACGGCTCATCCTATAGACCTTCATGCTGAAACGTTATTCATTGCTTAAAACGAGGTTGCTTTGTGTTTGTCTGGCCTGTTCAAAAGAAGATTGCCCAATCTGGGGTTACTTCTCTTCGAGGCTCAGGATTACCTGGCGAATATCGAGGTTAAATGCAACTTTGCCTTTATAAAAGAAAACTTCAGCTGGGATATTAGACCTTTTAGTGTTAGATCTCATGATATCACAATGGAAATCCTTTAGTTTATGTATATCCTTTACGTGACCTATGCTTTTAATTAACCTATGATGGTCTGTCCCAAGCGGAATGTAGCTTTTCTGTAATTCTTATGAATTACTGCTTAACTCTTGGATACGTTTTAGAATAAACTACGTAATTAGTTTTACTTTTCAATCCTTTGGAAGTTAAAAGCATCTTTAAGGACTTTACTTAACCTCTTGCTCCTTCAATTAACCAAGGCAAAAATTTCTTGAGCACAACTTATAAACACAAAAGCAACTGTAACCATTAAGAGTTTTTATCCTTTGGTCAGAAATTGAAATGAATGGAACAAAATTCTTCGAGTAAAAGCCAAGCATTTAAATAAATCACTCTTGAGTCATTTCTGGCAACATCATTCAGTTTATTTCCGTTGAACAGACATTTAATGAAAATTGTTTCCAGAAATCCTTAACATATTGCCGGCGAAAGCACGTTATTCACTCACACATCACTTCTTTAGTCCAACATTGTGTACACTACATCAAAGGAAGTAGTAAGCTTCTGCTGTGATCCAACCTAATTTTGTTGGCCACATACACTACCTACCGCTTTGTTAGTTCGTATACTTGCGAAAGATTTATGTCCCATCATGCGGTTGAAAAATTCTTTAGGGAATGGATCTCGGATCTCCTTGTGTATGGGCAACAGGTTTCAGGATTTTGCACTTAGGAAAGCAGCATGTAATAATCCGATTGCTCCTTAAATCATTTTGAAAATATTTTCTCTTTTGATACCAGCATCATGCATAGTTTCTGGATGTCAGTACAAAGGGAGTAAATTAACTGCAAGGACGAGCTTTTTTTCTTTTTTGTGGAAGGATATAGTGTAAAGAACAAAATGAACAACACTGATTGGAAGGGTATGAGATGAGTTATGTTCTTAAAAGTTGATGAGAAACGTTGCGTTCCCAGAACTTAGTCTGGGAAACTTATAAAGAGCAACAGTGCAACGCTAGCAAACTTTTGACATTAAAAACAATAAAAAAGGAAAAAATGATTAAATAAGGAGTGATGCGGCAGGTTCCTTGGCTAAGGGAAGCAAAAGCAAAATATTGTGTTTGCATTTTTAATATACCAGAAGTAGGAGTGATTTATTATAGATTTAGCATCCGAACATCCGAAGTATCGTCGCAGACAGTGGTGTCTCTTGAGTACTAAGCTGCTTAGCAAAAGGAAAATGTCCCGTGAGAACGCCTATAAGTTGTCTAGACTCTTTTCTGCTGAGAGCATGAATGCATCTGATTTCTTAAAAACGTTCGAGAACATTCGTGTAGTCCACCTACATCCTGGAGGGCTGTGCCAGACTCACTTGTGTTCATGAGAAAGGTAATCGTCAATGGAAGGCTTACCCGAGGACTCGGGAAGACTAACGTGGGTTCCGGTCCTGAGAAAACATCCTCTCAGCCTTGCTTAACAATCTCATCGAAGATTTCATTTCCTGCTATCCCATTGTAACCTAGCAGCCAGACAAGAGTCAAAATTCAAAAAAATTCTTTCATTCCGAACTATTTTGGAACGGGTTAAAGGATTGAGCAAAGCCTTAAGCGGGGCCTGACTATCACAACAGACGCAAATACTCCGACCGCTCCACCTTGCACCAAACGGCCATAAAAGCCAAAACCCCGCTGCTAAGAATCTTTATATCCTGATAGCCTTAATCTGGAGGACAATATATCACTACCAGCCTCGAACAGCCATAACTTAGATTCTATAAGACTGTTGTCGCAGATGGTTAAGGAGCTGCATAAGATGACCTGGTTGGGTCCATGCACCATGTCTGATGATGATCTCGTAAAATTCCTTCTTGATAGAGTCTTAAGCTTTGTCCGTAGTGGCTAATGCTGATGTTGTAGAAGTGGTTCGTGTGCCTTATGTGGTGACAGTTGAATATGATCGCATGTAATAGCTTGCAAATATTAGATTAAGTAAACCTTCTTCTTTTTGGGCTAATAACTCAAGCCACTTAGATGTGTGTCCAACAGCTACAGGAGCAATGCTGAATCTCATTCTACAGCATTTGGCGGTGCAGAAGGAGGGTATACTTAGATACTAAACCTTAACGCCGGGGACTTTACTGGTCATCGGAGAATACTAGAATGCATTCATTATGGTCCGATTCCGCTTCCGTGTTCCAGAGATTTTGATTCTCTAGAATTTTTGAAGTTGTGATAGGGGATCGGCAAGAATGGAAAAATGAAGGTCTCACAACACTATCCAATTCCCAACATCTGGTATATAATTGGTTCCAAATTGGAAAATGGCACCACTGAGGCTGGAATCATATCCCAATTTTCATGGCGCGACAGCGTTTGGACGATCACCGACAATGTTTCCGGCAGAAGTCCATCCTCTATGCAGAGAAGAAATAATTGTGGCCGCATTTAGAACTTTTCAGACAGTAAATCAGTCCCGTTGGTCCTTAAATCCTATACGGTAGGGTCCAGGTTTGTCTAAAATTGTCTCAACCTCTTTGAGAATCTGGCTGCCAAAAACAACGTTACCATAGCATGGATTCATGAAGGCTTCGGCAGCGATCAGGAGCACTGCCTGGCGAAAAGACGCGCTGCAGGGCCTAAGGCAAGCGAAAAATTCTATCAAATCCAATCGATACAAGGGCTATACTTTACTCTATCTTAAGAACCTTAACGGACTACCTAGCGCGACATACGCCGGTTCTATGGAGAACAAAAAAGAGACCGCAGAACATAATCTTTGCGTTTGTCCAGGAAGCGCAGGTAGATGCTCCACTTGATGCGGAAATTTGTAAGCCGAGCTGAAATTAAGAACCCGAAACCTAAAGCCATACTGTGGTTTATTAAGAGCTTCAAATAGCTTCTAGCTAAACTAGGTGCATAGATAGTTGGAGTACGTTTTTTCTCATACGTTCTGTGGAACACCGCTCTTTTTGTTGACGTTTTTTAATTTCTCAGAAGATGGGCAAATGCATTCCTAAAGGGTCGTAAAATCAATGACGGACGCATATAATTTTGTTTCCTTAGCAAAATGTAGATCAGTCATCGCTATATGTACACTCACGTAAAATTTTGAGCGTCAATTTATTCAGTGTTTTCGAAAATAAGCTTAGTTGCCTACTAACCCTTCCCTTATTCACTCTGAAATGGTTCCTGTACTTTCATCCTACAAAGGACCCCTTCCTGAAACGAAAATACAATTTTTTTTCCTGATTTTTTCTGCCATTTTCTGTGCATTTGTCAACGACTAAAAAGATTAAAATGGCTAAGCATCGCAGGTAAATAAAAAACTAAAAATCAAATATTGTATGTACGTCGAAAAGTGGTCGATTTATTTCCCTTAAATATTGTATACACTAGCGCTGAGGGTTATAAAGTGAGTTGAAGCTTATTTTTGTACACAGATTAGGTATATTTATGGACTTCAACGAACGAACGGACGGGTTATTCGCAGCGCAGACAACCTATCCGCCAACAAAAAACAGATTAAAAATAATCCCTTTCGAACAGAATTTACATAACCTTAATTACTTGTCTGATGATTTCTGGAAAAGAAAATTTAAAAAAAAGAAAACAAAACAAACAGACTGATGGATCCAGTTGGCCTCTGTAACGCCAGCGTACAAGCTACAAAAAAGGGAGCAGCACAAAAGTCTACAAACAGACAATGGTGGGAACAATTCTTCACAATGCCTCTACAGAATTCCCAATAAAGACGAAATTAGCGATATTATGCAGATTATAATCTGTCAAAGGCATCATTGATAGAAGTTGTTAATTAAGTACTAATTCGTACCTACATTGATTTTTTTTTTTTTAACTTAAAAATTAAGTTCTTTGATGGAAATGGTAAACTGCTGTGGGAAAATTATTTTAGATCTGAACTAGTTTTAAAGTTTCACCTCAAACATGTATCTTTTCTCGTTGGTTAAATGGGACGTGGGAATCTGTTAGGTCGTGAAAGAAGTCGAATTCGTCAAAACGACGGTGGCACTGGGTACTTTTTGTTCCTCAAATTATACCAATGCCAATATGGCTCACACTGCGACCTGAAAGACCTATTGTGCCAGGGTGGGAGTCATCCTAAAAGACGAACCTCCTCTCTAATGAAGTCTAAAGGTAGTATGTCCTGGATAGCAAAGTTTTTCAACTCCACTGACGAACGTAAAGGGTGTCCCATAATTCACGCAAAATGTAATTTTGACAGAAAATACAGATTTTTAATTAGAAAGCTTAAATTTTTTATTGATTCATAGAGTATACAGATTGGGGTTATGTATGGAATAGCACATCGGATAAATGGCCGCCACGGCTTTGCTGGCAAGTACGTACTCTTTTATTGAAATTTTCTATGACCGTTTCGCATAAATGTGGCTGAATTTCATTAATACACCTACCAATTTCCTCTTTCAAGGCGTTGGTGGTCGTGGGCTTGTTTGCATAGACCTTAGACTTCAAAAAACCCCAAAGAAAAAAGTCCAATGGCGTTAAATCGCAAGATCTGGATGGCGAATTCTGATCGCAAAAACGGCCGATTACACGATTAGGAAATGACTCATGCAGTAATTGAATTGTTTCTCTGGCTGTATGGCATGTGGCACCGTCTTGTTGAAACCACATGTTGGTCACATCCATATCTTGTAATTTAGGCACTAAAAACTGGGTTATCATGTCACGTTAACGACCACCATTAATTGTTACTGCCTGACCAGCCTCATTTTCGAAAAAGAATGGTCCGATTATGCCTCCAGCCCAAAATCCGCACCAAACAGTCACGCGTTGCGGATGCATTTGTTTCTCAACAATTACTCGTGGGTTTTCTGAACCCCAAATGCGACAATTTGGACGATTAACGAAGCCATCAAGATGAAAATGAGCTTCATCGCTGAAGATGATTTTGTACGAAAATTGCGGACTGTAGCTGACAAACCTTCATTGTTTTTAAAATATTGCTCAACAATGAAAATGGGTTGTTCTTTCGTATAGCGCTCCATTTTTACGAACCCCGAAATGTCAGCTGTCACATTGTTATCTTTTTTTCCGTTGGCATCACTGTACTATTAAATTGCGCAAAATTCAAATTTTGAGTGAATTATGGGACACCCTTTATATCTTCATGGAAAACACGTCTCCTTAAGCAATGTAGTGCTGGGCATTCACAGAGAATGTGTCCAGATGAATCAACATCCTCCAGATAGAATCGATACTCGAACTCAGGACACGAATTCATTTTGTTAAGCTGGCAACTCAGACCAGAATAGCGTATGGGAAAGCTCATCAGCTTTCTAATGCCTTCCTTATCTAGGTTAAAAATAGGGTTGCTTATGCCCCGGCACACTTTTCACAGTGGACTAGACGAAGTTTGTATTTCTAATTATTTATCTTGTTGGGTCTAGTACCGGTTTGCCTCTAAATCAGTTAAGATGGTTAAGAATCTGTTGACCATAGTAATACAAAACACGTTCCTTCTAGGAATTGAGTCAAGTTCGCCTGGTTTGTACTTGTATTCGAGCTGCAATTTAATAGCACATCTAGCAGCTGTCTTCTTAACGAAGATTTGTAGGGAGTTGGCCCTGCCAAAGTTTCTGATGCTACCAGAGGGTAGGTACGTATAGCACCTTACCAAGACCCCAAGTTCTACTGTATTGGCATTTAGTGGCATGCTCGGTGGCGGACTTGATGTGTGAATTAAAGGTGAGTCGGCCGTCTAGAATGATGCCGAGATATTTGAACTCATTGGAATAGACTGATGTGGTGTCTTTTATGATGAGTTTGACGACTCTTCTTTTCGTAAGAGGTACTAGAACAGTCTTGGAAGGATTGATGGAGAGTCCCTCTTTATTGCACCATCTTAAAACGTGTCGTAAGCTCCCTGCATGACCCTAGATCACCAAGTCATCAGCACAATCAATCGTGGTGTAGCCTAACCTTTGTAGATAGACTAGAAGTTTGTGAATGGCTACTGACCACAGGAGGGAAGGAGGAAGGCCTTTGACTGCAATCACATATACCGATACTCCGGAAGAGGAACGCATAATTTGACTTTCCGGCATGGCTCCAACGTTTCGTTGTTTTCGAACGTCGAACCTCCCGCTCAGTTATCCAATGCAGTAACCACTTAGCCATGGCACCCAAGACTACCTTAATCGCCATTATTTCCGTTTGGAACACAATGATTTGGGAGACGGAAAAAGGGGTTAAGATCAAGCCTATCAGAGAAAACACCTCCCCCAATTCCGTCGTTCGTTTTTGGGCCGTGTGTCGGTGTAAAAATATATCTACTCTTCCTCTAAAAATACGTCTTCCTTCTAGAATGCTAAAAGCCGGTTTTGGACATCACAATTGATTCTATCTAGAGAATTCCTCCACCTGATGCTAACGTAGCGTCCTAGTTCGCCTTATAATTTTAGCCTACACCTATGTACATGTGAGGACTTATGTAACCATTTGAAAGTAAATTAAGCACTTACGGACGAAATTGGTTAGTGTACTACCAGATGATGCTGGGTTATGAAGAACCCCCCAGCCTCACAAAGAAGTTCCACCCGAAATTTTATCGAAAAAACTACAAAAAAAAAAAAAAAAAGAACGCAACACTGTTATAGTCCACAATATTGCTAAACTTGATGAACAATAATTAAATGCCCTCACAAATCTTGTTGAGTGCATATGTTATGTGTCACAGCAGTAATTTCATTGTCTATTCATGTGTACATTTCTCCAAGTTGTACTGTCATAACTTAGCCATGTCGAACACTCTTTAAGTTCCGTTGCAACAAACTGTCACAACTTTGAAAATATATTTCCAAACAGTTTTCCCCATTTCCGAGAGAATTAAAATAATTTAACCACAGCACTGACCGTAAGACCATAAAATATTATATTCGGCAAACAATGAAAGTTCATCTGATTCCGTAATGCGGCCGCAAGCCTTCTTAAGTTTACGTCCATCGGTTGGTCACTCTCTTTCCGTTCGTCTGGCATAAAAGAGTCGAAAACTGCATTGTGTAATCGACCATTCATTCTGAGCAGCGTACACATAACTCGAAGCATGTCCCCAGCAACAATATCCAATTTGCAGTTTGTCACAAATTTATTGAAAGTCCATTCAACGTGATCCTGGCACGAGGACTTCCCGCCATCAGCAGCACTACTGCTCTGCTGCATCAGGACACACAGCATGTGCTGCACTGTGCAAGTTCAAATTTCATTCTTTTTAGTGACTGTGAGTGCGAGTGTGAGTGGTTCCCCTATGCAATATATGTTGGCACTGCTATTGACCTAAATAGCCGGATGTTGACAGATTTTTGAAGTACGTACGGCACACGAGTGCGAGTGTTGGAATGCCATGGAGTTGGAGAGCTCACAGCTCACAGCTCACTCCCTTACACTACTTAAAGAGTTACGACGGCGTTTAATGGGGAAACACATTTTGCTTAGTTTCAGGATGATTTTTTTTTCTGCTTCAGCAACGAAAGTAATGAAAAAAAAAAAAATAATAAAATAAAAGAAACAGGAGAAAACTGGAAAAGTGAAAGTTTTTTTTTTTTGTTCTTTGTTTCGGATGGCAGCAGCTACAACGCACAATTCGTACAAATTGGACGTCTGACGTGTATTGTTCGAAAATAAAGAAAAATAGATTCGAATCGATAGACGACTTCATCTCCACCATTTTTACGAGTCACACTCTGCTCTCCTCAATTGGTTATCGATGTGTCCACAGCCCACGCACAATAATATCGACAGTCATCGACACTTTCGAATTAAGATATCGCTGATGCGCCATGCGTACGAGTATACGAGTATTCGTATCTTATAATTGCGTGCAATCAAGCGGCGAATTGCTGCTGGGATGACCGTAAAACGTGTTTTACTTGGCCACCGAGACGATATGCCTGAAGGTGGGCGATTTTCTGATTATTCATTGAATGGTGGCGTGGTTCCGTTCATTTTTTTTGGGGACACTATTAAAGCCTTTGATTGGTTTTTATGGAAAGAAAAACTTATGCAACAGATAGATGCCGACTTGGATAAACTTGGGGATCGGTTTGGTGGGTTTGGAGGGTCTGGCGGTCGCGTCGCGGTCTATTTCCTCTTAATGATTGAATGAAACTCTAAATTATGTGGAAAAGGGAAACTTTAACTGTGCTGTGAAGCATGAAATAACATTTAGTTTTATTTTGTTAAATTACAGTCTGTAGCACAAGTACATAACAACACATTTATATCTGACGCAAAAGACCGAATGTGGTTCAGATCCTAGCTTCTCGCGACCATTCGTGTTGTGTGCATTATGCACAAATGGAAGCCATATTCGAAACGCAAATTGGGAAGTTTTCTCATGACAGTTACTAATCTCAGTCGTTTGTCAGGCATTCGCAACAGGTGGGGCCGTGAAAAATCGTTTGGTTTTTTCTAGAATTCAAACTTTCCGCTCAGTAGTCCACCCTGCTAGACAACTATAAACACAAGAACTTAGCCTAAGAAGCGAAGGTACTCGTTGGAAGCTCTGTACATATCATTCTCTGAATATTGTCGGGCACATCAATAGAATAAACTGTGTTTCTCTCAAGGACAGTATTTAATCCTTCCCATCCCTTGGAGGCAGCTCTCTACAGACATTAGCACATCGAAGGACCCGTCAAAAATGCGCGATTTCTCCCTTGCTCTGGAATCTAGTTCACAACGAAATTCGACAACGGTACATCAGGCAAGTACCTGCAGAAACCCTCTCCACTAACTAACATTCTCTAGCGAGGATTACACTTTTATAAGTTTTGAATAGTGGCCGGTGTGACATGGCCGGTGTAAGTTCAAGCCCCGCTGGGGAACAGCAATCACAGCCACCAAGCTCATTAGAGACGCGAATAAAGTCTGAGTTTCTCCAACTGCTACACCAAAAAAGGAATTGCTGCTTGGTAATACAATGGACTGTATGGAGTCTGAGTACCTCTAGGATTTGGTTGCCCTTTTTATAAAAATGAAAAGAAAAAAAAACAGCACTAGTCACATGGACTCGTAGCTGTTGTCTCAGCGTCAATCAGACCAAGATTGCAGTCTTGCAGTCTTAGCCTCTCAAATAGCGTTAACTACTTGTCTTGAAAGGCCAAAAGGCTAAATGTCACAGAATGTGTCAGAAAATTCTTGGTTACGTTTTTTCCATGCAAAAAAGCGACATAGTCTAATAAGGTTTTATATTAACGGACCTACTACCAAGCCTTGGGAAACGTCGCGGTAAAGATCACAGGAAATTTCTCCAGTGCCTTGGAGCGCAGAATTCATATAAGCTACGAGCGAAGCATCCTACCTTATGGGTCGCAGTCTCCAGTCTGGCATTTATATTTTTTCCACGGTATCCAACATGCACACAGGTCTATACGAAGAAAGATCGTGGAAATGCTTAGTTGTTTTTTTAGACTAAGACCCCCCATAAAATTGGTAATCCTTAATCAATTACCCTGCTCTGCAACTGACTGCTTTGCATAAGCCAATAGTATCGGTGGTGGATATCAGTCATGCAATATTAAGTAACAGCTTTCAGACCAAATTTGTAAACAGAGGAACCTCCTACGGGGAAGTAATACATATATCAAGTGCTCTGACTTAAGGTCATAGATTATATTTTAGCTTGAATTGACTGAAACGGATTGAATGTAGATGCGCATACAACTTTAAGATTCCTTTGTTGAACTCCATCGTCATGTGGCCATGGAAACATCGTGACGTCTTCAGCGGACTATCTCCTCCTAAATAGAAAGTTCTCACTGTAAGCATTCCTTCAGGAATATGAACGAATCCACCCCTTAGGGACGGTGTAGTAAGAGACCCCTAGACCCAGGCACCATGAATTGAGAAAGCACATCTTCAAATGAGCTGTCTTGGAAAAAAAGACTTGATCTGCTAATCTTCATTAAATCCACTGGCTCCATCGAAGGGTATCGGCTATAGACTATCGGAATGGATCACAAGAGTTAGATAACAAAACAACGCTCTGCAGCGTTAATTGTGTCTGGATTTTGTTAACCTGAAACTGCCAATTCTAACTTTTTGGACGCCTGCTTCAGCTCCAGAATCTATGCATGATACATCCGACGGTATACCCTTCATTTGCTTTAAGAAAAATTAACGGACTGTTAGGAGCAACTTGGAATCTCAAACCTTTTGTTCATGCTCACATAACACTAACTCACTTAATATACATGTTCGGATTCAGTCTTTTGTCTAGCGCAGCTCCTAAAACTCCAAGGAGAAATCATAAAATTTCAAAATTCTTATATTTTGCACTCATCTCAGGTTTCTCTAATAAAAAAAATGATTTTTCCTTGGGTAGATAAAACTTAAGTTCCACGTAAGGAATCATAACTCGTCCGATTTTTACTAGCGTTTATTTAAGCAGATGTACGTGCGCCACATCAGAGCGAGAGTATCATAAAATGGACAGTGATGATGTAAGCTCCCCTTTTTACATCATCGCAGAACCTTACGGCTGTACTGTTCCAAGTAATAGGACATACGTTCCACAACAGCTATCGAAATCTTAAACTCATCCGAATTCTAAAATCTCATCACTTTGTCTATGTCGTCCCTAAACCTGAGCAGAGGCTTCGTCAAACGCTGAAAATTCGCACAGTAGTCCTAGTATGACTTCAATTTCCCCAAAAAGAGTAAACTGGCAACTCGAAAAATAAAATAATAAAAACCGCTGTAATACCTCGAATACTTTGTATTTCACAACAAGTCATGGCACTGTCCAAGGCAACAGATATGTGAGTTTGTAGTCTAGCGGCAGCCTAACGATGTGTTGACAATGTTATTGTCAACCTCATAGCAATGCAAAGTGAAAACCTAATGAGCATCATCTGCGAATTTGAGATGTTATTACCCGAAGCTCTTCCTTTTAAATTATTTCGTCAAAAACCCCAACCATCCTAATCGTCAGAAGTTGCTCCCATTCTCCAGCGCCAAAATGTAACATGAAACACCAGATGAATGCGCTCATATGTGTCGAATACCTATCCTACAGCTCCTCCCTTGTCAGCCTTATGAATAATTGAGTAAATAAATTTCGTATTCAAATTTCGTCGGAATCACATTAGTAAAACTGTCGATAAATGTTCGCCTCACGTACATACACACACACATGCCTATGTGACCTCCGTTTCCTCCCCACCCACCTGTATCTATGTATCTATCCAGCTATAGCTTCTGTAAGAAATTAAAAATTATTATCTGTCTTGCTGTCATCGGTGATAGGGGCCAAGCAGAACGTTATAACTGAATGCCGCTGAGTAGAGCAGTAACCTTGTCGACGAATCGTTTCGCATCCCTGTGTCAGTTTCTTCATCATAAGGGTTCTGCTGGGCTGCGGTACAACGGATGCCACCTTCGCCCCCATGTCCCTTTGGAGCAGACAACCGAAACCGTCAACGATATGAAGTGTGTGTGCGTGCAATGACATTGCCAATCTCTCTCACATGCTGACGATGGCATCTGTCAGTTTTTATTTTTACGTTTTTGATTCTGTTGTCATGCCCTGCGATTCGCTGTGCTACTGAAATATGATACATAGTTTACGACGAAGCGATTTTTATGCCTTTTCTCAGCGTTTTTCTGCCAAGTTGTTTGGTATTTTTTTTCGTTTTAGCCCGTTGGGAAATCCTAGAATGTTCGGAGGATATGGTTACACAAGTTGGCTTCGAGGTGACATTTATACGCATTTAAGAAAACGCCGAGAGAGAGTTGTGCCAAGATACTCTTCATTGTTTGTCGCTACCGTATCTGAGTATATGCTTGTGCTTACCTTGGAAATGTATCTTGTGGTAGCGAAAATTATCTTTTTAGTTTTTCTTTTCATTGTTAACCACCAACGACACAGTTAGCCATTGTTTTTTTTTTTTTGTTTTTTGTTAGAGACGAAAGGTAAGCTAAACCCGTGGAAAGAAACTTTCCATACCCGAAGGGGTTTTAAAGAAAAACGGTCGCGTTCAACATTGATCTCATTCTGGTTGTTTTTATTGTCGCAGGGGATTCTGGGTGGAAACAACAACAATAAAGACATGCTTCCTCTTCTACTCCTTCTTGTTCAGTCATTTCACAGTTGGTTAGGTCTTTTGGGAGTGACACCGCGGTTTTGATGACAAGTTGACATTGTTAATCATGTGGGCGAGGAAGGGGGCTGCGCGCACTTTGGCTTAAACTTTTCGCCGCATTGGGAAACTCTGTGATGGTAAAACTCTGGGAAAACCGTTCTCAAACTAGAAGCGCCAAATGAAAAGTTTTTTTTCCCAATTTTTTTTCGTATTTTGTTTGCCTAGGAGTTCAGGAAGCAAAGAAGTTACGCTTGTAAACAAAAATCACTTTTTTAGGGGAAAATCGGGAGGGTAGAGGGTGGGGGAATGTACTGCCATTGCAATTAGGAAATTGAAATTGGATTGACGGTGATGCAAAGTTGCTAGCAACCTAAGTGTCTTTACATAGTCAACTGAAGGGAGTTCATTACTTTCGTTTATTTGGCGAGAAGTTTTTGGAAAAGTTTATTTTATCTGTGTAGCGCGTAAGTTTATTTTCGGGACTTGTAGTTTAGAAACGTGTTTGCAATATATATTCATCACTGGAATGGAAATTAGAGAAGAGAAACTGTTTGTTGCAGTATAGTGGTTTGAGTGTTTCGTGCTAAAAGTATTGTTGCTAGAGGTGATGTCCTCAGTGGAAGGCATGGACATTTGAGGCACGTAAACTAAATGTGTGCCCGAAAGTTTTGATAAACTGGATGCTTGCTAAATTGTGGATTGTTTAATGGAACTTTGTGTGGAACGTGTGTCGTGAATGTATGAGACGTAGATATTAGAGAGGATTATCTGTTGGCTTGACACTTGGTTACTGTGTAAACTTTATACTTTCAAAGTAAACTGAATTTTGGCTTCAGAAACTCTGGTTTACTTCTCCGTTTATCTAGTTCCATACATGTGCATACGTGTATCTCAAAATGTGAAACTTTTTTGATCTACGACTTAAAGGACATACCGGGCATTTTGTTGGCAAATTCTTGACAGATATTCTTTCTTGGCTGCTCCAGATCCTCGAGATTATTAACAACAAACCCGTCTCAAGGAAGTCTACAAATATTTGGCGCAACAGACCGTATGTGGTCGAGGGCCTAGTACAAATGGAAGGGACCTACAACTTAGAGCCATATCCGAAAGGCCCACCAAATAAGTCTATTATCGTCAAATCAGGCGATCTCGCAGGACACCATGCCACAAACTCGAACAAGAGATAGACGCCTTCTGGACCTTCGATTTACAAGCTGTGGGGGTTGTAGTTCAGGTGTGCCTAAACCATGTATTTGTTGTGTTGTCGACGAATCGAACCCCGCTGTCAAACAGAATGAACCATTTCATCTGGACGATGCGGACCATCCACACAACTGTCCAGAACGAAGTGATGATGTAGGCGATGACTTGGTAAGAAGCATGCACCCACTCATCTGTAAAATATGGTCGGTTGAAAATACGCCTGATGAATATAACCTCGACACTGTTTGCCCGATTCTCAAAAAGACAAGAAAGTCTAAAGCCCAAAGCCCTCTCTCGAGCTACTAAAGTGACCCTTTATAAGACCTTAAATATCGCAGCCCTAGTCAATGGCGGAGGGGCATGTACTTCGTCAAAAGTAAAGGTTGCTCCTGGTTGTTTCGAGAAGAAAATTCTTCGAGTGATTCTCATGTTTTATAGACAAAACGAGTTGTTTTGTATCAGACAAATCCTGGCCCGCCGATTCTACTTACTTGCTTACAAAGTTTCAAGAAGAGTCTCTCCTTGCAGCCTTCCAAGTAATGGGCAAGAGCACACTGGCCGCATAGCATACGGAATAGAGGTTCAGCTCTACTAACCTACTCTCTGCCGTCTATAGCTTTGTCAAGGCATGCTTAGGTGTCCAACGTTAGATCTCTTCTTTTTTTTGTGCCGTTCGCAACTTCTCGTTAGAGGGTAGGGCTCTGAATCTTTCTGCTACGATATAATGATCAGAGCATGGTCAAGACATGGTGTTTACTCTTCTGTCTGTATACACATTCGGAACATTTAATCCGTGCCTCGCGTGGATTTGCTCGACCTCGTTAGCGATTCCACCATCTGGAGGTAGCCAAGTTGCTGGGTGGATTCGAGAATTTGGAAACCTAGTACCTACCCCTTATTGCCTTATAACGAATTGCTGATAAGTCGGTTAGAAGCTGTACTTTCCAACTAACCCACCAAAGATGGTATGATTTTGACATTTTACCCTAGACAGGCTGCGTAGCCCCATGCAGGAGGTCATAAAATTCATCATCGATAGGATTTTCAAACGCGTGGGTAGGCGCGATTAGGCTCAAGTTGTAAAGCGTGGCTTTGAAGCGGAACACAGTCAGGTGATCGCTTACCAGATGGGAGACAATGGTTCCTAACCTGAATCGATTCCCACCACAGATTCGCAGCCAATATTCCGATTCTACCAGAGAAGTAGAATCTCGGTATACATTCATTCATATGTAAGCTGAAGGCAATCAGCAATACCAATCGTAGATGGGCAAGTACGTGCTACTACGTAACAACTTACCCCGACCTTGATTAAAAGCGGTCTAACAGGAGGAGGAAGGAGCAGTTTCTCACCCCTACTCACTCGCCCTACACTTTCCATTCGTAGAAAGCACATAATAGCATACTTCTTTCGCAGCCTAGGTGAAGTGCCACTGAAGAAGTCAAGTGCCTCCAATACTTCATAAAGAACTCCTGTTGATTCTACATTCGTCTAAATGTGTCTCTGAGCGTCGGCAGGCATTCCAACCTAGAATGAGGTAACCATCTCATAAATTCACATGGCGTGAATTCACCCATTTCCGCACATTTGGTTAACAAGAGCTGATCCTTGTGCTCCACCGCAACGAATTATCGGCTCTTTAGAGTCCCTTCCTTGCCCTGCTTTCCCCACTTTTCGGGTTGAGTTTTGGATATAACACAGTTAGATTCTTTTCTTTACCCGAACTCGATTATGTTGATTTTCTTCGTTCGAACATTGTGCATTTTTTTAAATGGTATTCATCCCCAACCAACAATATCGTCTTCCAGCAAACGGAAGCCTAAATTCCTTTAAGTTGTCCATGTAGCACATTGGATCTAACAGCTTTCGCAGAATAATCAATTTAATTCAAAACAAACAGAATGGTGAAGTACACATTTCGGCAGCATCTCATATCCCATTCAGAAGTCCAAGTCGCTAACTTCAAACCCAAATTCGGTATCATGCCATAAGTTACCCATAATCCCAACACCGACGTATCCATTCCACTCTACTAGTGATTCAAAATTCAACTATCACTCTGCCAAGGTCTATGCGATACCCAATTTGAAAAATAAACAAAATATCTGCCTATCTATGGATAAATAAACAAATCCACGTGTGTGTGTTGTATTTGTATCTGAACTCGCTCCATGCATGTGTACACATGTATTCGTATATCCATCCTCATGCAGACACCCAAAATTGATTGACTTATTGGTGATTTCTGTTTTGGAGCTTCATTTCCATACATTTATGCATGGCCGGGGTGCTTCTGCGTCTGCATGACGAAATATGAGAACGATGTCGGAATAATAATTCCAAGAAACAGAGCCACCCGCCCGCTGTTCAATCATCTTTTTCCTTCTGATACCTCAATCCATTATGTTTGGCAACCATTTTTTCCTTTTGTATTAAAGCCGGCAGATAATTCACCTCACCGAATCTCTGCCACCCTGTCTTTTTTTTTTTTTTGAGAAGGTGGTGGCGCCCCCTGCTAACCCCTCCGAACCTGCTTCTGTCATTTATTTATTCGATGGCGACACTTCACAAAAATGCACAACGGATATGACGTTTCCTTTTGCCGAAAAAACAAAAAAAAAACAGAAACACCAGAAACGATTGAAATTGATTTCTTAATCGAGTTTTATCATGTTGTTTTCTGCTCTGCGTCGTACGCCATATTTTTTTCTGTTACAATGGAAAGGGATAGCATGTGTCAGAATGACAAAATACCAATTGACAGCTCAAGCAATTTCAGTGTCTTCTTATGTTTAAATTGAAAAATGTAAATGAACGATGAAGTTTTACGGTTCCGTGTGACTAGCATATCTACTTCAAGATTAAATAATTCAAAATGATTAATGATGTGCTTGTGCACGTCCCATCACCACTGAAAATAAAAAGAAAACAAGAAAAAAAGCCTCGACAAAAGTCTAGACGCAAAAGGTAAACACATAAAGTCACAACTTGCCCTTAGGCCTCAGCGCTAGTTAGCTAGCTTCTATTGAAAAATGGGATAATGGGATTCCATTTGAGGTGTACCTCTGTACACAACGTGTTCAACTCGACTACAAGATGAGACATTTGAATTTAAATTAAGTTTGTACACTGTAATTGTGCGAAGCGGACTAACAAAAAAAAAAAAATACAAAAAAAAACAAGGGACAAAGGGTGAACGTGTCAGGTTGAAAGTGGCGCCCCCTATCAAGGCTCGGCTAATAAATTCCATGCTTCGTAAATTTATGAATCTAATTTGAGATGGCTTTTTTTTTTTATTTATACAAGGGGATGAGTGAGAGGGAGGTACAAACAAAATTTAATTCAACATTGATAAGCCGTTTACAGCGTGCGAGGATAATAAACACCGCAGCAAGGATGGGGAGTGCCTACCTTGTGTATGTTCGCTGCCACCTCTTCGTACGAATGGAAAATCCTTTTAGCTGCAACATTAATTCAGCAATTTTGTTACCAGGATGGGTTGTACACTTTTTTTTTTATTTTCTGTGTGCCTTTTTGGCCAGGATGAAGGATGAGCTACAACTGGAATGGAGAGGGGAAAAACGAGATTTTGAAACCGCTTTTGAAGGAGGTAATGAAGAGATTTAATGGTGACATGAATTTAATAAATCATTCGGTTGAGGCTTGAATGCTTCTGTATCGTTTTGGATTTAGAGTGTTGAAAAGGATTTAGTGTGGGGGCTGTGGGGTTGTGATTTATCGTGTTTTTGTTGGGGTTTTGTTCTGTCATAAAATGGAAGCCATTATGCATGGAACATTTGAGATTGCCTTCTAGAGTGGAAGATGTATTAGTATAGTTGGGTGTGGGAGGTGCGTGTTGTTTTAATAAGCTTCTATATTTAATTGAATCGAAGGTGTGTATGTGCGTGTGGGATGATGGTGGATTTTAGGTGGACTGGACAAAAGGGTTCTGGATTTTGTATCCCTTTTCGGAAAACCCTCTTTATGGTGGATGCTATTTGTTAATTTATTTTTGAATTAAAACTTGAAGTTCGCATTGTAAAAGTGACCCACTTAAGTTGTTATTGGCATTTCAAAAGGCAATTAGGACGGAGAAATAATTGTCACTAATAATGACTTTGTGTTTAATAGTAGACGATGACAGCGAAAAAGCATAGTCAAGCATAGTGTACATACATGAGGGGATCTGAATACTTAATCTGCAAAAGCATTTCTAGTGGAGATTAGGTTAGTGGATTGGGTGGTTAACCTTCATCGCATGGATAGAAATCACTTCAATCAAAAAGGTTAATTGTGCTGCCACATGAGTTGGTTTATATCCTTCATTCTTGGAATCGTTTTAAGTTTTAAATGAATTTAATTTTTTTTGTTACATCTTTGCTGAAAGTTGCTCAAAGAAATATCTTCTAATGGGTTTCAAAAAACTCGCAAAACTCGAAAGCATGGAACACAAAAATAATAAAGGATTCTACCACACATTTCCAAGTACTCAAAGTCAGAAATAGTTGGAAAAGTTTTCTCATCCGAATGATAGAAAACTGCGCAGTTTTCCAGAAATTGAGAAAATAAGATGAGACAATAACACTTGGAAAACAGCCAACACTTTCGAGGTCTATTTTGAACTTCCATTTCGAATAAACAAGCAATCACTGCAATTCTGTCAGATTGTTTTCTTATTTATTTACTTAATTGGCTCCCGACACGGGAATAGTCTCTGTCTCTGCCAGTATCCTAGATGTCCGAACTTTCCAAGCAGCCAACATCAGTTCAGATCACTACTTTGTTGCAACCGAGGTACGAATCCAGATATCCAGTTCTATAAAGCTAACCACCAAAGTCTTCGCCGAAATCTTTCCACGACTTCTATGCCGCCAGCATCGACTGCCGAAAACTTGTGGCAACGCAGTTAAAAGGCCATCGGAAACTTCGCAACTGAACACTGCCAAGAAACCCCGGATTTGACGAAGAATGTCGGCAAGCATGTGCAGCTAAACAAGAGGCGTACAAAACGGCGCTGCAAGGAAGGATGAGAGCTCCTCGTTAACGGAAGTTTTACCAAAAAATAAAGAGAACGTGTCAAAGCAACAATACCCGTACAAAAAGGTCGAGAGATGAAGAAGGAAGCTTTGCAGCAGAGTCACAGTCGGTGCTGAGAATGCGGAAAAACTTTTTCTGTAGACAATATAAAGGCGACGAAGACCGACAACCCCTGTCGCAGAACGGAGCATTCAACATGGACGATGATAGCCAAAACTCTGCTGACCAAAACAAAGTGAGGATAGCAAAATCCAACAAAGCTGCTGGACCTGGTTTTCTACCAGCTGAGCTGTTCAAAGCCGCTAAAGATGACTTGTTAGAGAGCATACACCAGTCATTTTCAAGAGGACTACAAGCGGCGTGGAGTGCGCAACAGTTTGCTACGAGCCGTCTAACTGGAGAAGTTTGTTGGTTGAGGCACACGTTCACCCCGAACTGTAGTGCCACCTAAGTAAGTACGTTTACTCGACGCAGGCTGACGCTCGGTAACGATGCATTGCTCTGTAATGATCCTAAGTGGAAGCTTGTGTGTCCGACGTCAAAAATTTAATATATGTAGGTGAACAAGAAATATGGTCGAATCGTCGTATTTGAATGGGATGAAAGTCATCTTGTCGGTGTGCTAGGCTCTCCTTCAATAGTCCATTGTATGTAAGTGAAACGCCCCGAATTAGTTCATCCAGTTGGCCTGTAATTGAAGGGAAGCTTCTGATTACTTGTAGGAATATGAATAAACTTCTCTAATTGACTTGAAACTTCAATAGCTATCCAATTTGACGCTTCTTACGTTCTTCATGTCAGTTCCTTACCCCATTTAACTAATTCTCCTTCTATTTATCCTTCCAATTTATTCATTCTGACAGTAATTAGAAACTCAATGCCTGCTATATGGCCAAACAACTGCCTTAGTCTACAGACGTCTTAAACCTTATAATGCCTTTCTTCCGGCATCCCAAATAGTAGCTCTCACCCCATCAACTACTTCCACCCCCACACAGTCATTAAATTTCTAGGCAAGAGTTAAATTAAAAACTCCTCATCAAATGTTCTAAAACTGCAGTGCAACTTTGCTGTAACAAGTGCTTGATGTTATTACCAAAATTTTCCTCAACTCAGTGCTTCCAGACAAAAGCGAAAGTGCATTAAACTATGCATACTCGTATCAACCCACCCCAGGCATATGTGAGATCCTTAAAACCAAACTAGTTGTGTTTTCCCAGAGAGAACCAGACGATGTGCTACTGACATGTCATGAAATTTTAATTAAAATCCCCTGTGGAACTTTTAAAGTCAATTATTATTTGCAAAACTAATTCTGTGTTGAAACCTTTAAATTTTCTAATTAAAAACTACACATCCCTGCTGTAAGCTGGTGGAACTTTTCCCGAAACTATGACAGCCATGTACGGGAAACTGACAGTTCGGAGAACTGTCAAAAGGATTGTAACTCTCAAGAAATGAATGTGATAGCTGTCACTTTGATATCGATAAATTTTTGTTTGAATTGACATCCATATGAAAAATCAACATCACTTGGTGGATAGGCATAGTGTAAACGTCTCCAGCACTTAGATACTTTCTTTGTCACATAAAATCTCATAATGTTGGCAGAAAGAAAATCCAAAGAAAAAAAAATGGAAATCACTTAGTGAACTGACTAACCTAATGAAATATCTTGTCGTGCCACTTCATCCGCTTTGTGGTGTGTGTGGTTGGGTGTGCGGCTAAAGTGGATGCCACACTATAAAAGCCAGGAACTTCACTTCGGAAACAAGTTCTTTCCATTTCTCGCTTCCTGCTACATTCTCTTTTTTTTTTTTGTTTCCTTGTCATTATTCTGTCATTACTCAGAGTGCACTTGCCTTCAATTTATGCACAACCACTATATTAGCTGGCACCAGGCTACATGCTTCAATCTTAGAAGCCGATTAAAGCGCGAAATTAAATTCTTGTGCCTCTAACCTGTGAACTTGTCGGCTTCCCTTCTAGCGAGCGCTAGATTGAAGCATAAAAAAATGAAAAAAAATAAGAAACAGATATTGCGCTAGTGTGTGCATTTAATTTGCAGTGAAATTACATCGCAAATGTGGAGTAAAAGTCATTAAACGTACGCACAAGTTAATTACCATCACCTAGGTGAGGCCTGTATGCAGTACTTAGGCTCATGCATAAGGTACTCGTAAACGGAAAGACGCACGTTCATGAAAGAGGCAAAATAAAGAGGAAAATAATTGTAATTAGTTTTACAATGGCAGGTGGTGTAGAGTACTTGAAGGAACTTCCAGTGAGGCAAAGCAATAGCACGGGTGCACAGGCCTGTTGCCTAAAGGAGTTTTTTTTTTTTTAATACGTTTTGTTCTTTTCCTTGGCAATCATTAGATTTTGTTTCACCCGTTTCGCTTTCATGGGATACAATAACGCTTACAACCTGGGGCTGAATATAGTGTGTGCTGAATATTGCCGTACGTAGTTGGTGTAGCTTAGTCTTGTGTTTAGATAGTTTTATAAATGCTTTTAATCAAAAACCTACCACAAAGGCATTAAAAAAAAAGTGAAAAGCCAGTGAATCTAGCTAATGGTTGGAAGACCAACCGCTAAGCGATCTATGCCAATCTATTTTTGTGTACCGTCCCTTGGTGACCTCAGGAGTGCGAATATGTACAATATGTACGAATATGAATGCTTACACGCTTACAAGATTCAATTCAATGACTTCGCTGATTAGGCGCTAGAACAGTTGGATGTCGATCCATTTTTTTGCACTTAAATTCTGTTCAAAGACGAGGCTCACTTCTGTCTGGGTGCCTTTGTTAATAAGCAAAATTTGAGCGACAAAAATCCAAAAGTAATCCATCAACTTCCCCCTTCATCATCGCGGCGTGCTTCTTCAAAAATGAAGAAAATCGAAATGCCACAATCAATGACGCCCGGTGCAGAGTTTGTTTTCAAAACTGCGTGAACATGGACTGCACGACATCTGGTCTAAAAAGAATAGTGTCATATGCCATACTGCCGGCGAAGCCATCGAGTTACTGAAAGAAGTGTTCGTTGACATCATTATGTCCAGAAATGGAAAGGTGGTCTGGCTTCCAAGATCGTGTGATTTGATGCCTATGCGAACAAGCGAACAACGTTATTTCAGCCTTGGAAGCCAACATCGAGCGCACTATTTGTGAGATACGGCCTCAAATGCTCGAAAAAGTGGTCGAAAATTACTTACTTACTTAGGTGTCCCTACAGTTCGTGGTGAACTTGGGCCTCAACCAACAAGCGTCTTTAGTTATCCCGGTCCTTAACTAACAGCCAACAGTTGCGCATTCCACGTTGGATGAGGTCTCCTTCTACTTTTGCGCACCATTTCAGGCGAGGTGGCCCTATTCTACGTTGACCTCCGGGCTATATTCGACGTGCCACGGGCCAGACCATTTATGTCCATCCGCTCTGCATGTCCTAGCCATCTTAGGCTACTGATGTGTAGGTCGATGTCGCTTTACAGCTCAAGTATTTCTCCGTTGAATCCTCTCCTCCAGTGCCCGAGTATAATCTCAGAATATCCTCGATCGCGCGCTTCTCGCGCTCTTTTTTCTTCTTTTGGAGAAGCCAATGCTCTTCCCGTCCTTTTTGTTCGTAGAGCTCACGAGCAGCCCTCAGCTTTTTTAGCAGCGCCGCTTTGGATACATCTGTGTTCTCCGGCATTCTTCGTCAAACAAGGAGTTTATTTGTGGTGGTTTGGTAGAACTCAGCACATCAGTTGCGTCGTGTCTGATGTCTCCCGCACTTGATGCTGTCGGCATAGAAGTCGTGGAGAGATTTCGGGATATGCTTTCGGCGAAAATTCTGGCGATCTCTTGCGATTGCAGCTTTTCGACATTTTATCTTCTCACAGTAATTCTTCTTTGTTGTGGGGCTTGGGATATTCGCATTCGTATTGGTTACAACAAAGTAGAACATCCAGAATACTAGCGGTATGCCTTACGTCGATCGTTGCAATGTGATCAGTTTGATTGATCGTTTCATGATCAGGAGACCAGCGTGTCGGGGATATTGCGATGAGGAAACCGTGTGCTTGCTATAGTGTCATTTCTCCCTGCAGCAAAGGCAACAACCCTAAGTCCATTGCCAAACGTGGTGTTGTGTAGTCTATGCTTACCAACTGTCCTACCAAAGATGGCCACCTTTCCTAATAATCATAATAAATGATTATTTCTAAGCCCAAGAATATGCTTTATTCCGCTTTGAAATGGTGGCCAAAGATGGCCACCTTTCCTAATAATAATAATAAATAATTATTTCTAAGCCCAAGAATATGCTTTATTCCGCTTTGAAAATGGTTCGGATTGTAGGAGTAATATTCCTCAAATGGTCCATGGCTCAAGCAGCCTCCAAAACCAAAGGTGAATGATCTAACGTCGGCTTTAAATAAGCACTCATACAGGTCGTATCGCAGATCTCGATTTAATTTTCTTCTTCTCAAAGCTGAAAATGCTTTAAGACAAGACATGCATCATCTATCAATCGCCTGCGGTTAATCACGTCACCCGTAATTGTTTATGTATTATTCATTATGAGTAACGTCTTATGTGTGTTGTGAGTTATACTCTCCCAGGGCATGAAGTCACCATCACGACTTTGACATATCGGGCGCAACAAGCCCGACTACAATTGTAATACATTTCGTTTGACTTATGACCCGTACAGCACTCATTAGCAATGCAAATTCTCATCTCAAGTTTGCACCAAACACAAATGTCTTTACTCGATTATACACATCGCCCCATTAAACGCTTTACAGTCTTCGTCTAAACAAAACAAAAAACGAAGTTAAATGCTGTGTTTCCAAGGAATCTAACCCACTGAGCTCACCCACCTCACCACAAACGAAATGCATTCCATGAATATGAATCTCCACATGGCATGAGTAATGCCAGCACAGCAGAGTATGTATCGCAAAACGAATGCGATACTCCACAAAAAAAAAAGGAGTTTTAACCCAAAACCTAGATCTTCAATCCTTTTCTCCTCTCCACTCAGAAAAATACAATTCTTGCGAACATTTTTCACTTTATAGCACAGAAAAATAAAAAAAAAAAAAACTACGAAACTACCGAATGAGAATTATCCGATCCAAGAGTGCTTTTTGTTTACTTCGGTCCTGCTAACATGTAACGCAAGGAGGAGGAGTGGGTGGTTTATTTTTTACGCTACTTTTCGTACACCACAGTTTTGCTTCACACGCATTATAACACCCAAGGCAAGGACTTTTAAATAATAAACGCCTATGGAAACCGGATGAAATAAATAAAAAAGAGGAAATTCATTTTGTTAGTAAATTTAACGGTGTGGGTGCGATTTGTGCAGACCAGAAAAAGAGAGAGAGATAGGGGAAGGTAATTAATTTTAAGTCACGGCGACATAACACTACACTTTTGAAAAAACAAACGAACAAGGCAAATAAAAGTGGCTTTAGTTGGTTGATTGGGTGAAGAGAAGACGTTCTTACTAGGGGCGCACAATTGTCTTCTCGGCGGACTTTGAAAAAGTTTACATAGACAGTATTTAGAACCATTTTATGAAAACTAGTAAACGTCAGGTAGCCCTGCAATCAACAAGTGGAAGAAAGTATGTAAGATTGACAAACTTAGCAGACTTTGCCAAAGCAGACAACATATTAAGGCAAATTGCCGACGCTACCCATAGTCTGAGAAATCTACAAGGACAGCACGGTTCTTTTCAGAGCGATGGTTAGGCCAGCTGAGCGTAGAACCTAGCGTATATTCTGCCAGAGTACGGCAAAAGTCCTCATAAAATCACTCAAACTATAGTAGAAGACCAGCAGAAGACTGATACTTATCACTTAACGAGGTAGCTGAACAGTACAACTTCTTGCTTGCTGTGTACCAGGCTACTGGCACCTTACCAAGGTATGGTTTCTCGGCAAAATCAAGATGAAACTTGCTGATGGACACTCAATTTCTCAACTGAGTGCCTATTCCTACTGTAAGCCCTGTGAAAGAGTGTGCAATACGCCCAGAGAGGCGAGGAGATGTTGAAGTGGGCGATATACTGCATCAAAATTAAAAACCCCGGGACCAGATGACATTTTTCCAGCGTTGCTACAGAAAGGCTTTAAAGTCAGACAGAACCTGGCCTGTATTCTAAACGGCTACAGCACCTGACCCGAGGTAAAGTTGGTTTTGTACGTATGACAGGCAAAATCTCACACGCACTTCCAAAGAATTCTGGCTAATTGGTCTGACCCCCTTTATAGTTAAAACTCTGATAGACACTACGCCTATCGCAATCGCAAGTCTATTGAAACAGTTCTTCTTGCAATACTCCATCGAAAAATCGTTTCTAATCAAGAAACCCTGGAATTTTTTTTTTGACATTGGGAGGGCTTCCAAAAACGTTGAAAACAAGTCGATCACTAACGCCTTACGTAGAACTAACATAGAGTAACTTCTCCACACGTACATACCTGCTTTGGAGGTAGTTCTATAAGGAGGGATCTGGAATCTTGTTCGCAATGGACTTTTTCTAGAAACAGGGAACACCCAGGATTGTAGGCTATCTCCGTATTGAGAAAGTACCCGCAGGCAATTGCCAATGTCGTGCAATGCGTTCACAACAAGCTAGTCACATGAGCCAATAGATGTGGTCTCAGCGTTAAACCGACCAAGGCAGGTGGTTCTTTCTACTTTACTTACTTACTTAGGCGGCGCAGCAATTTCTCCAGTTAGCCCGGTCCTTAGCTATCTGCTTCCATTTGCGCACTTCAAGATTGTTGAGGTTCCCTTTTATCTACATCCGCTTTCGACAGTGTCCATGCTTCAACGCCATAAAAGAGGACTGCGGTGGTTTTACATAGTTGTCCGGAGTAGGGCCTGAACAATTGCTCTCTCAGCCCAAAGAAACACCGATGGGCAAGAGTTATTCTTCGTTTGATTTCTGCTGAGCCGTTGTTTTCAGAATTCATAGCAGGGCCAAGGTGTACAAAATCCCTTTTTACCTCAAAGTAATAGCTGTGGTGTGTGTCTCCTTGTGTTGACAGCATATACTTGGCTTTGCCCTCATTTACCGCCAAACCCATTTTGGGAGTTTCTGTTTCAAAACTGTCAAACGTAACAGACAGACCGCTGTGTTGTGCCAATTATGTCATTGTATACGGGGACATTAGGGACTAAGGCTTGATCAGAAGTTCAACTAAAGAGAAAATGTCATTGAGTGCGCCTGGATAAGCTTTACTCATGCAAAAGAGAGATACGTTCCACATGGAGTTGATAGCCAAATATTATACACTGCACTGGGTGTACACGTTGGTTCGATTCTTACATACATAAGATATACATACTAGTGAAGTGAGCCTTCCTGCAGAGAAATTCCAAACCATACTTCCGCATACAAGTGGCTACCAACTCATAAGGGCTGAAACACAAAGAGGAGAACCCACTGGACTGTCAGCTTCTTATTGATGCACCCTCATCTTTCAACATTTTAATGTTATTGTTGACCATGTGGCTTAGGACTGTTGAGTTGATCCGCATTCGAAATCTGCAGGTTGCCATCTAACGTAATTCACTGTACAGTTCTACAACGGACTTCAGTGTCGTAATGATGAACTGCTAACCCTGATTAACGTCTTTGGCGGAGGCTATACTGTGCGTTTTAGTGAGATCCAGAGTACTCACTATCTCTACACGTCCGGTTGTTTCAGCAAAACCCATAGTAATCTCGGCCTCATAGCTTCAATATTTGTCAAAAGTTATACTTGTCTGTTCGTCAGACATGCAACATCAAAAATCCGCTTTCAATACTCGCAGCTCTCTTCCCAAATTGATAAACAGACCCTTAGTCAAAACCTTAGAGTTTGAGCAGTTGAAGTTTACCCACTTAAAGCTCAAAACCGTTTCTGGTTGCGGCTTAAGCCGCACTATGTCAGACGGCAATCGGCCAAATTTGTGTCACATGGAATCGACTTTGCCAGGCGGCAATCGGTCAAAATTGCGTCAAACAAAATCGAAGGCACTTCAATCTACTAGAGTAATTACAGGATATTGCTTGCTGTCTTTACCGCAAATGACAACTGTCTCAAATACCATAAAGTCGAACGGCCAAAAACTATTCCCCTCGTAGTGAGTTCATTGTTCAACTTCTAATAAAGCATTTCGTCGGTGAAACCCCCTGTCAAACATCAAATTACGTATACGATTCCACATGCGTTTCCCTAATTACTAACAAGTGACTGTCCCAAATATTGGTTCACCTACCACACCCCCGATACACAAAAGCCTCTGCAATCAATCACTTTCGAGGACACACACGCAAAAAAAAGACAGAAAACCCCAATCACCGCCCTGTCATCAAAACATGGTCAACCCTAATCACTGTGAATCTATTTATCACCAAAGTCTCCCTATAATTCTGTCCCAACAAACACAAAAAAAAGAAGAAAATTTGCAAATTCAATAGAATCCACAAGACTTTGCATATTCATGCCACCACAGTCCCAAAAATTTAACTATTCAGCGCGACTAATTGTCGCCTTTATTTCTTCCAGCTCCGGTCGCTCTCACTCCTAGTGTCAAAATATTTAATTGGATGACACTATCCGCCTTTCGATGCCCCAAAAATTTAACAAACAAACGTCACCCACACCCTCACCGATCCTCATCCCTGTTTGGCCAACAAAAACTCAATTAAGATTCTGAAAATTTCGTTGCCCACTAATGCCATTGCTTCCAAGTGTGAGGCCCCTCACCAGTTCCGTGGACCTTTTAACCATTTATCATCATTTCCGGCAGTCGGCGAAAATTCATTGAGTGTGCGATTTAATCGATTTTTAATTGGTAGTTAACCGGGAGGATTTGCAGAGATCCCACCGTTACCACTGGCATTATTCAACGAAAAGGTTGCATTCCATTGCAACTATCATGACAGAGGTAGTAACGCCAACGATGAGGGGTATTGCTGTGGATGCCAGTGCAACTGTCATGTGAAGATATCATATTGGCACTGGCATACACGGCGAGAGTATCCTCATTGTCACTTCCCTCGCCTCGGCTGGATGTAGTCCTGGAAATGGGGGAATGAATTTTAATCATCAACGGAACATGCACAACGCGGCCTGCCATGCCAGGAAGGGAAATTTGAAATTTTTTTTCTCTCCAATCGTGTCGAGGAATAGACAGGATACAATATCCGTGCTTATGCACGAATGAATATTACGGAGGTTTGCTCCTTCTTTTTTTGTTGTATCCTTTAAAACCTTGCAGCATTCGAAACAATAGCAAAAACGCTTTGCTGTTAACCGAAGGCTGCTGAAAACCGAGGTGTAGGACAAAAAACATATAGAAATGCTGTCGAAAACAAAAAGGGAAAAAAAATGCAGGCGTGTGCAGTATATCCTGTTTGAATGGATGACATAGACAACGCAGAAAATTGCCGATGGCGTGATGGCATTTGAAATTCCGACAAAAAAAGCATCCGAGGAAAACATTTGATGGAGATGATTTCCTTTTTTTTGTGTATGTTCACTCCATTGGTGCGAAGGACGTCCTCTGCACATCGTGTATTAACCTCATATCAGTTTTAGCAATCGATAAGGCAGCTGAAATTGGTCCCAGACGATGAGGACATTAACTATTGTGATTCGAGCTAGTTTTTTTTATATTGTGACGAAAAACCCCTAGGGGAATGTTGACAAGTTTTGTACGAGTATGTGGTTTTTGATGTTGTTTATCAAAAGTAGATTTGAGGCTTTGAGGGTAAACGATAACGATAATGATGACGAGCTAGACCATACATAAATGTGACAAATTTTGTTATTAAGATAAAGGTCCTCATAACTTCATAAAAGACAGCCAGGATATACATGTATGTAGGCGTTAGCTACATTTTCATTGGATTTGGCAATGATACGTTTGAATGAAGGATGATTTGGAGCAGCATCATTAATAAGTACATCGAGTGAGTAGATTACCCAATAGAGGCTCAAAATGATGATAAAAGCTTTAAACTGTCAAAGAGTAGGCAAAGGGTTGAACTAATGTTTTTTTACACATTTTTCAATGAGCCCCTACTAACCAACCTTCCTCTCTTGAGACAATCCCATGGTTACGTCAAATACTCCGTCATGACGTTGTTTTGGCATTTCTCAGATTTCTCTGCATTTCTAGTTATTTTCTGATGTTGGTAACGGCTTGCTCTGATTCTAGCCATTTCCACTTGTTGAAGTCCTTATAAAGCAATCGCTGTGGTATCTTGTAGCCCATTCCTTGTATGCCTCGATGATAGCAAAGGGCTCACGATGTTTTCTGAAGTAGGATAGGTTAGATTGTTGAGCTTATGAGGGGAGAAACGGCTCGAATCAGCCCACTTAAGTCCCTCTGAACCCATTGTGAAATCCACCGGGGGGGATGGTTATAGTTCATCTTACTTTTCGCTGGTGACATCGTGACGTCCTCAGTACCTGAAAAGTTGGTTAAGTTGACCGTTAGATAGTTCTTTGATCTTCTGGAAGTAATGTTTTCCTAAAATTCTGTTTCTAAAGGACATAGGATTGGGCAGTGGCAGAGGAAGTGAGGTGTATCGTCGTGAGGCTCTTCATTAAGTTTGAGTTTCATAAGATGGTTTCTTAGAAGGTTGGTGTCAGTGAGCGCATCTATCAACATTGACAGCGACTTTCTGTCATTTTTTAAAAGTGTGTTGGTTCTGGCTTTGTCGTATTTTGGCCGAAGGTTCCTTGATATATCACAGGGGTGCGCGAGTTCCCCCTATTGTTTGATATCACTGTTATCTCACTCTATTTGTTCTCTGAGATTACAGAGTGTACGCTTAATCCATTGAAGTGCTCGATTATGGTCTATTGCAGACCCATTTTATAGCAAGTTCGTCAGCTACATATATCATTTCCACCTTTATCCCTGTGACCAGTGACATAGCTGAGAGGGATATTGTGCTGCGAGTCAAGATCCTTAAGTTCTTCGAGACAACGTCGAACTAGTTTGGACTTGCTTTCAGTAGCAAATGACTGCTTCAATGACTGCTTGAGTATCAACCATAAATGGTGATATCATCTCGTGATATTGCCATCATTGACACTATACTAGCTGCCTCTGTTATTGGCAAGACATACGCTTGAAATAGGCTGCTGTAGTCTAGTCAGCAACTCTGATTCTATCAAAATTGACAGAAAAGACAAGTCGTCAGCAAAAGGTAGTCTGACCTTGTAGTCTGACGCTTCAAAACTAGATGTCGATACAAGAGCTGAGGTTTGCCGAAAAACTCTAGAAGTAAGCCGATCCTTTAGGATTGAATGCAGCATGATTCAATTCGAAATCATAGCCATTACCTAGGCTGCAAAAAACATCAGCAAGCGGCATTAAAATGAAATACTAAGAAGGTACCCACTGACTCTATGCTAAGTACCGAAGCATACGGATATCCCAGGCAACGATAGAGCAGACGAACTTGCTAGAATAGGGTCGTCGTTGCATAGGCTGTCTGTTTCTTAGCACTTTGTACTGAGAAAGTTATTCGAAGCACATCACTTACCGCCAAAGTACTAACGTTAGCATATAGCCTTGTCGATCACAGCTTTGAAATGCAAGTCGAAGTCGGTACAAGCAAATAGAGTGCAGACCTTTACCTGAGAAAGACTTAGCAAAACGACCAGGAACAGAGACGTTATTGCTCATTTTCCAAATTTCACTCTGTCTCGGTCCTCCAAGTCTTTGCTCTCGGGGCTGCATAAGGTCTGCCAAAGCCTTTTAGAGGTTCGCGAAAATACCCTTTAGCCCTGACGATCGGGGTAATAAATTCTTTGTTGTTGGGAGTTCCGGTATAAATTTAGAGCAGCTCATACCGGATGGAGAAGAGCTCCTCCTAGACGATGTTTTCATTTCATTCCGTTATCAGCTTCAAGTCGAATTCGGTTTATTTAAATGTATTTCATAACTCGTCAACCAGTAGCCATATTTTGGTTAAAGACAACCTTATCTATATTAAGCGGGGATAATGAGGATCCTAGCTCTAAGGCTTTATGGATAATCAAAAGCGTTATCATCGATTCCTGTTTCGCTATGTAGAGCATAGGTTCTCAACAAAATATTTTCATCTTACGCAGTTCTTTGCCAACCATTGTATTTCTCTCTAGACTCTTCCACATTCTTATGTTGGGTTCTATGCCATGTCGCCTTTGGCCTGCCTCTTTTTTAGCTACTTTGAAGGTTCCAGTGTAAAGTTTGATGGCATATTTCGTCTAGGTTCTAACATAGGCTATGATTGATCAATTTCCATTTTTTGTAATTTAAGTGATCTGTCTGTGAGTCGTCGCATGTCATAAAGTCTTCGTTTTTTATGGCTTCAATATTTTCTAACTTGGTTCCTCCATTCCAAATTTTAAGACCGGCTTTTGTCGATTAAAGGCGAAACTTGACGACTTTCTTCTGCATGTCCAAGTCCTTCACACAGAACATGCAGGTTTCGTTCGCGTATTCGAAATCTTTGCTGTGATCCCTGTGGATGCCTCTACTTTTTCTCATCTCATCACTCACGTTCAGGAATAGTATAGGAGATAATAAGCAGCCTTGTCTCACTCCTGTGTTCATGGTAAGATTGTAGACAACTCTTGTGCATAGGTTTACAGCGAAATCCAGTGTTCTGCGTCTTGATGAGTGGTATGCCCTGTGATAGTTTCAGATGCAATAACTTCGATCTTCCAAATGATAATGACAACTGATACTACCTTATAAGGTTTCGGACCTTATCATCTTCAGAACCTTCGTAAATCCTAAATTTTTCATTTGCCCTCTACACGTTTTTCCAGTCTGATGCGAAATAGTGTATTTTAAAGGTCTACTGTCGTAAAAATTTCTATTTTACCACACAAGACGTGACACTTTTAGGTTAACTGCCTGAAATAACCTTTAAATGTCTTAAAAGATTCAATATTCGATTACCGGGGGATGCAATTGTCATTTGCAATCAAAATCTCAACCATTAGGTTTCTATTAATAACCATTAAGCTTTAACGTGCCATTTCGAGAATCGTTTCCTCCTGCAACCACTAAAAACCCACTGCTTTCATCCTATTATCTGCACACTAAGATACCATCATTAAACCGGAACACAATTCACACACATGAAGTGCCTAATTGCATGGCATTGCATATGCACGCACAGATGCTTCCTTCCCCCTATGCATTCCACTTAACGAAGATAACTAACCTAACCTAAAAATAAAACTCTTGCCAAAGTCAAAAGGTTTCCAACTCAACCTCCTCTTGTGTGTATGCCAGTGCCAAGTAGACGACATGCCAAGGTATATACTGTATGCCACCGAACTAATGAGCCGCAAAAAAAAAAAAAGAAAAAATGTCACAGAAGCCAAAAAGACAAAGTGCACACGAATTGTGCGCCCTTAATGCGACAAAGGCACTTTAGATCATAGCATGCATCTGCTGCGGCGCAGTGGCTTGGTATACATGCCAGGAACAATGTTTTCGAAAGCACCTTATGCCCTCGCGCTCATTTGTATAGCATTTTGCCAAGAGCTTCCTCTTCCACTTCCTTCTCTAGTCGTGTGTCTGTCTATCTATTCTATACCTCCGGGTTGACTCTCTCTCTCCGTTTTTCCTTAAGCTCCACTAAGGCGGAGAGTGTGCTTCGGTTTGATTTATTCGTGGCACCGGACTAGTTACCTACTACCGCCACCTTAAACCAGTGAGTCGTTTATAATTAAACGACTCAATTTCTGCCAGCGCCATTACGAATGTACTACAACGAGGATGGCAAGTATCTATAGATGTGTATCTTTGGCAAGGCTGCAGCGGAATGGGATGATGATTCAGCTTAACTGCCTTTGACATGTTTAACCTTTTTGACATGACAGAGCAACAACTTTACTGTCGGCCTTAGTCACTGGTGTTCACATTTGACGTGTGTGTGTCATTTTTAACACTTTTCAAGTCAAGGGAATATGTATCTTATGGATGTGTACGTGTGTGCGTGTGATGAAATAGTAGTATTCGGGGGATGTTTTTCCATAATTATGATGATTTTTGTATGAAGACGGTGGTAGTCCTGGCCAAAGGACTGTTTCCAAATGAAATTCATAGAAAATTCCTTAGGCACATGGGGTATGCTGTCAAAGGTCCTTTGATTATTATTATTATTTTCGTTTTTTTTTTTTTCTTCCTTGTTGCCGAGTTCAGAGAAAGGCTTAAGTGAATGTGTTTCTAGGGATAGCGAGGTGTTCAAAGTGATGTAGTAATTTGGAATTTGCGGTGGAAAGTGTTTCGTTTAAGGTTAATGTTTGTTGAGGAAAGATGGCAGTTAGAAGAGTGTAGATGCGGTGTGTCAAGGCGGTGTCTTTACGTGCAATTAAAATGTCTTTCCGCTTCTGTCACCGCAGATGAATTAAATGGGATTTTAATGAACAGTATTTTGGTGAAGTGTAATTACTTTTCTATGACAGATGTGAATGCAATTTGGGGAAATGGTTGGGTTGAGATTGTTTTTTTTTTGGTTGGGGAGGTCAAAAGGTGCTACTGAACATTTTTGGTTGTATTGGAGATGTAGGTGACAGCTGTCAGTCTGAGGTTATTTGACAAAAAGTGTAACATATGGCGACTGTTAAGTTTTAACTTTGCAAGCCTTTATCGGGCAGACCTTGCCCTTAGGATTTGTAAAGATATTTGTCAGTTTAAGGTTGAGATGTGCATAGTTCACTGCAATGCAGTTTTTTAAATATGTACTGAGACGTATCCAGGCTTAAATTCAGATTAAGTCGCCTGATTTCAGAGTATTCCGCTAATCCTTCAACAAATTCTCTATAAAATGTTGCTCATAACTTTTGGGCCTTATACAGCAAGAACTGGACGAATGGTTCCCTTAGCGTATTCAATGCAGATAATATTGACTTGCTAAACGGAAGATCTTCTGAAGAATTAATAACAGAGATAGGCTTGCAAAGCTTAATGTGGTGCTTCTGAAGACTACTTACTTCAATTTTTCACTCGACGTATTTTCAGACGGCGTAGAATTTTCTCTTGTCAGCGAAGTCTGGTGGAGTGCGAATTCTTGATCGAATATCCTCTTTTCAATTCGATGACCCCGACATGTGCAAAGGGAATTGTCGTAAATATATTTTTTTCTTTTGAAAAGCCGTAGGACCTCCACAACGCTTGCTTGCTTTTAAATGCATTCTCTTTACTACTTCCCCAACAATGCCTCTGCACTCACTCACCTAGATCTGTAACCACTAATAGAGCGAAGGGTGTTGACAACGCCTGAGCGTCGTCATGTCTCTGCAATGCATTTCAAATGTCTCCATATCAGTCCCAAAGATCGGATTACCTCTTTGACGCTTTGGCTCACTCTCTTGCCTGATTTCGTAAGTAGATTCAATTGCATTCCCTTTGCAATAGACGTGTCATAATGGGTATTGCTTGGCACTTTCTTCACCCTATAGTTGTGGGTACAGGTTCGTTGCCCCGGTTTAGGAGAAACTTCTCATCGGAGACGCGGATCAGGAGGAAGATCTTTGAGATCACTCGAAGACATCTACTATCGAAGGTCTGAAGCTTATGAGTGACATTAGCTATCACCTTCCAAGTGCTAAACTTACTCGTACAATAGTTCCGACTCCACCTTTGCACTAAGATCTTAGATTTTATACTGAAAATATTGCTTTTATATATTTTTGACGAATAGAACTTTGGCTTTTCCGATCGTACTACTCGAATCTAGTTCGGTTTCGCCATCGGCCGTCAGAGTCGATCCTAAATAGAGAAAGCTGCTAACCTTTGTCATACACTGACACGCAATGTTGACATGAGTGGTGGACTATTGGACTATTTTTGGTTTGTTAGTCGTCGGCCCGTTTCGTACTGAACAATCCTTGAAACCTTTTCGAGCTACTCATTCCATTGCTTAAGCTGGACAACGCTCCTACTTTCTTCCCTAACTTGTTAGCGTTTTCTGGGATTTCTGGAATCTCCCACTCAGTAATCCGCACACAAACCACTAAGCCACGGTGCCCTTAAACCCGTGGTTCTATTATCTATGCCAATCTTCAGAGCTTCACTGCTAGCCTTCCCTATGCAAGTGAATATTTTGCAGACGTGACAAAAATATAGCGTCGCCCAGTACGTCAGTAATTTAAAATCCTTCCACGCTCTCAGCTTGAGCACTACTATGTCACTCGATCGTCTGTGTACCCAAGTAGCCCATCAGCAACAGTCTTAGTTTAAAGTTAATGATTAGGCTCTCAACTGTATATTTCATGATTGCGAACTCGAATGTGGTAAATTGCTACTCAAAAGGCCAAGCGCTTCAGCACAATGCCTATTTTAGTTCTCATAGACCCCTTCTCTGTTAAACCTTCCACTTATTTATCACTTTCAGAAACTTTTTAGGACCGTTGGGTGAAGCTCCCACTTACCTGAAAAACAACAGGAATGGCTGCGATAAGTTAGCCATTTTCCGGCAGTTAACGTCAAATATTTAAATTTTTTTTTTTTTTTCAGAAAAACTTTCACACTGCCTGGCTGTACGTCTTTCTTGGACAACACTAAGCAGTTACTAGTTAACAATTCGTCTGCAGCCTATCTGATAAGGGTGACGACCCTGTCAGGAATTTATTGCTCCATTTAGAGTCATAACAACTTAAGCCCAAACAGCAACGTCAACGTGACTGCCGCGACGGCACTTAAGCATTCAAACTGCATCAGTTAGAAGCCCTTCAGTTCAAGGTAAGTTGCATTACGTATTCAGTCGCAAAGGTGACACACACTATCTGTCTTAAAAATTTGGAGCTGAATCCGCAATGAATGAACCTTCAAGTAAAGTTTGTGTGTTGGGCATTTTACCTTTTCGACCCATAATTCTTTTTGGAGGTAAATTTAAGACTGCCTTATCTTGGCAATAATGACTTGACTTCAATAATCGAGCCCCTTTTAGCCGATGTTGCTGAAGCCGTAAGATGATAACTGTGATGGTGCGTCTAAAAGCAGGTGAAATACCGCAATGTACAGATGTTTTAACTCTAGTAAATGGTCACCATGTTGGTGACTATGCATGAATTTTGACATAGACATTGTGCTGGATTTTTAAATCATCATTGAACAGTTTTGAACACCTTCATCTCTTATATCTCTTCATAGAAAATGAACTGAGTTTAGCATAGTAATCATCTTGGACTTCTGGTCTACTTTAAGTTCCCCGTTTTCAGCATGCATTTCCGAGTGAAAGACCAACAAAGAAAGTTTGAAATTCGGCGATTGGATAGATCAATTATTTGATTTCCTCCCCAGATTTATGGTGGACATTAACTTTGGCGGTTGAAGGTTAGTCTCATGCTTATGCTCATGCATGCTCATGCTTACCGAATTGCCTTTTCTGGAGCGGTTACGAGATGAATATTCGAATAAATGTTGGAAGAGATTTTTCTAAATGTCCATTTCGATCGCGAAGTTAATGGAAAACGTTCCCAAGTCAAATACATACATATCTGGAAAACGTTTCTTTTGTAACATGAAGTTTCGAATGCATATGTCGCAAGCTACCTTTGCTAGAATGGCTTACCATTGAACTTTAAGCATCTGGTGTACTGGACCATTTCAAAAGCATTTAGATACACCATCGGAGTTATACACTAACAATTTTTGTAACACCGATCTTCTTTTCTTACTTGTTTCGGCAAGAGGGTATCGAAGTAGATTATCTCATTATCGCCGATTGGAAAAGGGGACCAACACGGTGTTGTTTGACGGGCAGTTTATCAAAACTTTTCTTTTAAAGTCTCAGCTGTTGAAGAAACCCCTGAACGTTCACAATCTTGATGAATTTTAGGTCGATATCATTCAACCTAGAGTTCAATGGAAAGAGCTCAGACTAACCCACGCCACCAGTTTGAATTCCGATTTTGAGTTTTGGAAAGGGAAAGATTCGTACCCAACGTTGTTGACTCAGTTCAACAGAACCCCATTCTAATTGCGGGCTCTCCATATACATATTACGTCATTTGCATGCTTCTTTTGGCATCTTGACACAGCTCCTTAAGTAAAATGAATGAAAAGCGAATCCAAGGTTTCTTCAACCCTTGAATATACTTCCTGCCTACATGGTGTCAACAAATCGTAAATAAATAAAAAAGGAACAAAAAACTTTCATTCACTAAAGAGTAATTGTCCAAAATATCACCCCTGTGGCACACCATAGACAACATCAACTAATTGAAATGCTACGAGTACATCTCAATCTCATTCAGTTATCTTTCGTGTTTTTTCTCCTAATTAAGAACATGTGCCACAGTTCTAAATTTTTAATACTGTCATCTTTTTTAATTCAGTTTTTCCCTCGTTTCCCCGAAGTACATCAAAACGTACAAGGACATGGTTTCAGGGATTAAATCCCCCACACCACCACACCATCACCCATCGTACAATCTACAATTTTCTACTCCAATTAATTAAAAATCACTTAACCTCTCCTTTAGCTTTTACCATCACCTCTCAACTGGCATTTTCATTCAATTCTTCAATTTGTTTTCGTTTGCTTTGTTTCATACATATACAGATACTTGTACTCATACCTACCCAACGAACAAGGATAACGTACTCTCTTCAACAAGCCCATTACAAAATTATAATCGTGTTCCTTTCTATGAAAAGATACATTCAACGTTCTTGTCTCTCAAAAATCCATCGCAATTTCTTTAGCTAAGTTTTTATAATTTAATTGCAAAAATATGAAAATCTTGCGATACACAAACTTTGAGGTTTTCTTTTCAGCAAGAAAAAAGAAAACAGAAAAAAGGAATTTGACTGCTTGTCTTTGCGAAACAATCTTAAGGATTGAAAAGAAAGATATATGTACGTGCGTGCTTAGTCTTTTGTATCGCAAACGATAGGATATGTCTTCGTTGGGCTTCAATTGAATGTTACCTCATTGTGGGCGCGCATGTAGTACATTTCTCTTTAATTTGGTTATCGTTGCGTTGATGTTGAGATAATATTTGTTTGCTGAAAAAGAATAACAAACGGCACAATAAAAAATCGTATCTTACGATTCTCCTACGAAATATCGTGTGCCTTGTACAGATGCGAGTCAAGTATCTACGCGAACTCTATGTGTGCTTTGTGCTTTGCATTGTACTACATATAGTGTGAGAAACAATTAACAGAGATAAGCGAAAAACTGGAATTGAAAGGGAAACAAGATAGAAAATAATAATGAACCGGCAAGGATAGATGAAAGAATACACAGATACATCATGCAGTACTTGTTAGATACTCTACTCTACTTATTTAATTATTTATGTGAACTACGTGTTTTCTTCTTCGCCTACCATACTTTTGTTGCTGTTTTCTTTTCACCTCTGTCTCTGTCACTACTTGTTTTGTTGTTTTTGTTTTTTTTTTTCGTTTTGTTTTAAGAGCAAATATAACTCGTAAGTGACTGTCATTGTTGATACATACCTTGGATTGACACAGTGGAGTGAGAAATTTTTCCGACACTTTCCTTATTTCTTTCGTTTTGTTATTTGCATTCAGTAAAGGAATATGAATATGAGGGCTTGGTCAGATTTAGCTCCATAAAAATGTGGTCTAAGTAGGCTGGGCTACTTTTCAGCAAAACAGATTTAATGAAAATCTCTCAAATTTTGGTGCTACATTCGACTCTGAACTTACATTATTGGGTTTCATAGGATTATATACAGAAAAGGTAGAAGATTAGCTTCCACAATCTATTTAATTTTGGGGTCAAAAACAAGCAAATATCTGGCGTAACAGACAGGGCCTAGCTTTTCGCTACCATTCCTACAGGACCTACAGCTTAGAGCCATATCTGAAAGACTTTCTTTTTATTGAGAAGCTTTCTCATGACAGGTTACTCTCGGATGTATGTGTTTCAGACATTCGCAAGAGGTGAGACTGTGAAAAAAAAAACTTTTGGTGTTTTTGCTGATTGTATTGGTCCCTATTCGGGTATTTGTGGAAGGTGGTTACGATGTCCCTGCCTTTACACAACCAAAAACGTGGAGAGTTTTAAGTGTATTCTCATAGAAGTCTGTGTCGCAGTTTTTAGTAGACGACATATGCGACGGAGCGTTGATCTATCTCCAAGGAATTTATTATGATTTGTGAATACATATTATCTTTTTGCCGACCGTTATTTTTGTCTTAAGTAGTTGTACGTTTACTTGGTTCGGTTTAAAGGTTCTCTCTTTAGCTAGTACGCTGCTGTTCTCAGGTTCGTCATTAGGGATACACCAACAGGCGGTGTGCTCTCTCCTCTTCTTTAGAACCTAGTGTGTGAATGAGCTACTTTTAATCCTGGATGGGGAAGACTGTAAGGTGATTGCCTATTTAGATAATGTTCTCGGGTATACACGTCTAATATGCTCAGAGATATGTTGCAGAATGCTCTCTCTAAAGTCTTTAAGTGTACAAAAATCAACTTTTATATGCATATGTGGAGCACGAAGAAAACTCTAGCTGCTGCTATAGATATGTATACTGTTCCACATGCTACCTCTGGTTATCTACAGCAAACAAATGGCAGCTAGTACAGTCATCCGCATTAAAACCATGTCACAACGGGACACTCTTTGTTGCAAATACTCCAATATTCTTAATGATCTAACACAGTTCCTATTCAACAAAAACTCTGGAGCCTCAATTTCCTCCAAAGTAGACTGACAGACAGGGGGGGAAGGTGCCCTTTCTAAAGGCTTAAATATAAAAAACTACTTCCCAACCACTGTAGCAATTTCAGTCGAGATGTCTAATCAGACTGAAGGGTCGCTTAATAATAGGCGTCATCACGTGACACTGCATCATTGGTAGGCACGCCATTAGCCTAGCTCACCTCTCAAGTGACTTGCAGGAGCTGTATGGACAAAGAAGAGGAAGAAACCATACACCACCTCATATGAATGTGTCAAACTCTCTTTTCGAAAGAGAATACACTTATGAGACAATTTCTTCGGTAACATTGGTGAGCGAGCGAATAAGCATTTGTTGCCTCAACCGCTTTATAACAACCTCCGGGTGGTTCTGCGGGTAGATTTTTGGGGAACGCCCAGATCGTTGTGGTATCACAGTGAACCTATACTGTTCTTAGTGTGCCTGGATTTAATTTAGTCTGCCCTAGCTTAGGTACGCGCTAAGCCTTGAGATATAATGGTAGACGATTTCTTCCGATTGTACGTCTGCAGGAAAGACCTTTATAACACATCGATTGAAATTACTACTTAAATCGCTCACCATCATCTTCATAACAGTAGAGTGAGGTGGAAGCATCATTTAAACATCGTCCCAGGGACTTTGTCAGCTTTACGTTGAATCTTCGCTAGCCTTTCCTTAACAGGCCTTCATCTCCTAAAACCTGAGCTCAAGAAGTTTTATTTCAGCAAGATGCCCATTGTTTTCTTTTTATCAACCGCGTTGGAATTTTATTAGCCTCCAGTGTCTGGATAACCCCATGCACATAACTTACCTTTTCACAAGATACGTGCACTATAGGATAACAGTGTTCCATAACCATTCTTTGTGACTTGAATGAAACCAGGAGCCAGGCACGAATTTGTTTTCCATTCTTTGCCTGTAAAAGCTAAAAGTGTATTTACGTATCCTCACCATCTGCAGGTGACAAATATGATGTCGAAACGAAAGATAAAACATGGGGCCGACCAAAGAAAAAAACAATCCGTGAATTATGAATTTCACATTCACAGATTGAATTTTCTTTTCTTTTTTCCCTGTTTGCTGTTGTTTTCCTGATTTTTTTTTTCATTTCCCCGTTGAACAGGGGAAAAACTATCAGCGAAATGAACAAAAGGTCCGTGGGCGTATGGGAGGGTGAACCGAGTATGAATAACTGACAAAAAATATCGTAAAGGACGCTTACGCTAACATCCGTACTGGAGTATGGTGTATGTCGAGTTTTTCACAGTTTCCAAGTGTTTTGTTGGTTTTTGTTTTCCGAATATTTCACGTGCTACGGGACGGTCTGTGTTTTTGTTTTAGGGTCAACCAGCCTTAACCGTATCTAAAGTGAATGTATATAGATATGTCACCAATCGATCTATTTCAAAAGATAAAACAAATGGGAATGTGTTTATCTATTTCTTTCTTTTTTTCTGGTTTTGATGTTCTGTTTTCCGTTTCTTTTTTTTTTTTTCTTTTTTTCAGTTCAAAGTTTCCGCTTATAAATTGATTTTCAAGTGAAATAATGAATAAAACGCTTTACCTCCGCTGTGGGGACGGTGTTTTGTGTCAAACTTTTTTTTGTCGCTTGTTATTCTTTAGTAGGTTATCGATGACATCGCTTTATAGCTTATAAAATGTGTAATAGTATAGCAGCAATGCATTCAACTTTTGTGGTTTTAGAGCGTCTAGTCGACGGTTAGATACAATATCAATTGGAGGCAATGAACGAGGAGGTATCCGCTTTTTTTTTTTAAATTGTAAACGCGTGTTGGGTATCGATTACGAAACGATTAGTTTTATTTTTTCAAGAATGTTTTGAATTTAGTTTAATCGGAAAATAAAAAGGAATGATTCGAAATATGAGGGGTCATGTTATTCTGAATTTAATGGGATTGGTGGGATAAATTTAAAATTGAATTTTAAATGAAGAGCATTTGTTATCGATGTTATTACGATTAAAATACAATACGTGATTGTGTTGTGACCAGGAAAAGGGGAACTAATGTATGCACTGCACATATTGTTAAGGAAATATTGTCATGCATTTTAGAACAGCTGTAAAAAAGATGTAAGATTACCAACTCTGTTGTTGAAGAGAAACGAGTGCGGTTTTATCGAGTTATGCATCGGAATGTTGGTGATTGATATAACGATGTATAGGAAACTGACGCACTTATGAATAAATATTCTAACGGCATTTACAGCCTTAATAGTTTCATAAATTTTACGAAATATAGTTCAGAAAGAAACTTAGAAACTTGATTTGGTAACGAATACAGAAAACTTGTTCGAATGCAGATATGACCTGTCTACAATTTGAGCCTTTGTTGATGCTAAAACATTACGACTTGATCTTTCAAAAACGGCTAAATGTGACCCTTTTTCAGGCTTACTGAGGTAAACATCCCATTAATTTGCTCACTTCCAAATGTTCAGAAAAAAATATTGGTTTTCTTTCCTTTACCTGTTCTTTCTTTCCTTAGTAGGCCTGGGACCCTTGGAGGGTCAAAGCCTGAACTGCTGTCTTCACCCTTGGAGGGTTAAAGCCTGAACTGCTGTCTTCCATCCTACACGGTCTCGGGATCGCTGCTTCCAGTTGGCAAGACCAAGATTTGTACAGGTCATAAAGTAAGCGGTTATGTTTTCTCCTCCTCGCAGATAGGATTGAATATTCGGCGTAGGATTTTTCTATCGAAGGATCCTAAGATGTGCTCTGCCGTCCTGCTTATCGTCCAGCTTTCGGCTCCATACAGCACAACTGGAAAGACATCAATGTTTTATAAAGCATAATTCTGGTCCTTCGGGTTAGGAGTTTGGACCCTAGTTGTTTAGACAGGCCGAAGTAGTAACGGTTGCCTAGATTAATTCTGCGCCGAATCTTCACCAGGTTGTCATTTGCGGAGTTTATGTTTACCTCGAGGTAGGTAAAGTCATCAATTTTTCATCCTTCATTCTACACCTGTCCAGCATAAGTGGATCCTCTGTTAAAATTGCAACAAGAGTCGCACGTGCCACCGAGCTTATAATTTAATAAAGAGTGAATCCATCCAAGCTTCCAACAGCTTGGTGCTAAGTGCTTCTTAAGACACACCAATGACAGCCCACTTTTTTTTTTGGTTCATGCAGTCCAATAATACTAATTCCGGCTTGCCGTCAGACTGTTTGTCTACAATTTAATTTTCAGGTTATGTCTCTGTGGTTATCACCACCTGTCTGACTCTGTGTCAAGGTGACAAGTTGTCTGACGTCTGGGGAAAAGTCAGCCCTTGGTAATTTTTCTTCCGCTATTTCAAAGTAGTCGGAGTGTAAGACACATCTTCCTGGCTATCAAATTGCTCACAAAAGAGCTTTGGCGGCTTGATGATTGAGTCTTATACGAGCTTCAGCTCACAGCTAACTTTTGGATAACCCTTCATTTTTGAATCACCAAGATTCAAATATATGTTAAAAAATTTCCATAAAGAATAAGTTTACGATCTCAAACTGTCCATTAAACTGTCTCCTTTCCATTAAGATTTCTTATCAAGATATTTTCAGAGAATATTTCACAAAATTTTTTTTACGACTCTAAGCGTTTTTATGTGTTTATGCCAATGAAATTACCATTAGCTGAATTTCATAAATCAAACGAATTAATGGTGTTGCCCGCAAAAAAAGAAAACCTGAATGTGCACCTCGTCTTTTCTGAGGAAGCACTCGTAAATTGTTTAACTTTATTACGGCCACGAGTATCATCTCAAAAACACATGTGCTTTACGAATGCCTAATTAGTATGAGTATATGCGTGTGCCATAGATAAGTATACTCTTTCTTTCAAATAAAACCTCTATAGTTGATTTACCTACCTATGTACCTAACCTAACCATACCTTCGCTTTTATCTTTTCAGGCCGTAAAATGAATCAAGTCGCCCAAGCCGTAGTCCTTCTGGCCACCATTTTTATTAGCACTACAGTCTTTGCGGGAACGTGTGGTCCAAAATTTCCAGAGGAATGCATATGCGGAAAGAGAAAGTACGAAGAGGACATTCGATACGTTGTGGAATGTACAAATGCCGGTCTTCACAATACCAGTGTGTTGGAGTACATGCCAAGTGAAGTGGAAGTTCTCATATTCACAGGCAATAACATCCCTGAACTTCCATGGAATGTTTTCGGAATCATAAAGGATTATGCCTCACTTACAGTGGTGGATATGAGTAGCAACCATATTCGAGAGATTCGAGGGAAATCCTATCATCATGTTCAAAATGTTCAACGCCTTCTTCTAAACCACAATAATCTTAGCATATCCAGGGATGATGATGAGGTAAATCACCATCATCCACGAGTCTTTTCTAACTTCATCAACTTGGAGGCTTTGCATCTTACCGACGCCTTCGATGATAATACATCACCACGACTTAGTGAAGACCTTCACGACATCTTTGTCAACAGTAACCTCATTAAACTCCAAAAGCTTCATTTAGAACAAAATGAAATTTCTCACTTTAAAGATCGTAAGGTATTCTGTGATCTTCCGAGCCTGCGTGATCTCCATCTTGGTGATAATAATCTCAAAGAGATCAATTTCGATGTAAAGTGCCTAAAAAACCTTCGCTTCCTCGACCTGGAAAGGAATAAGTTTGAATACGTCAAGGCAAAGGACCTTATTTTGTTGGACGAACTGGAAAATCATACCGATCGCACTGCTAATCTTATCGTAGACTGGAACCTAAACCCATTCGTTTGCGATTGTAAGATTAGTGTATTGCATGATTGGATTCAGACAACAGCGGTAACAGTACGAATGAAAGAAAATCTCAAGTGCTTACGAAATCATATTAAACCGGAACCGATCATGGAAATTCAATATGGTAAATGTGCCAGCGCGAAAGTGAAATCCGCAATGACAGGACACACGATGACACTGATCTTTTTATTGATCGTGTTGAGTATGATACTGATTGCGTTGGTGGCAGCATTAATCTATGTCAGCAGGGATAGAATAAAATACATGATAACGCCGGTATTTGACACAGTCTCAAAGAAGGTACATTATACTTCGATCAAAGATGAAGACTGCCCGGAGGTTCATGTCTGAAAATTGTCCAATTTATTTGTTTCATTGATTTCTGCATAGAATAAGAAAAGTTTTTCAATTTTATAGGTTAGAAAAAGCTTCATTCATAGAATTTTTCATACGTTTTCAATTTAAGTTTCTTTGTGTTATCGAACGGTGAATGGTTAATGTTCTGAATAAAATTCTTTCATACAAAAAAAAAAAAAAAACACAAAAATATGCATTTAAAGTCAATTTGTTTTTATTTATATAATAAATGTATTTCTATTGAAAACCATTCGTTGTTCTAAGACATATCACTAAAATCTAAGTTAAGTCAATTCATTCATCAAAATTTAGACAGATGTCATACTTTGAGTGGAATCATTAATGAGAAATTTCATACAAAAGTCAAAAAACCAATCAGAAAAATCAACTTTGACATATTCATGAATTAAAACTTCATTCAAACTGTCAAATTTCATGCTGACTGTACTTAAGAAATGTTAAAGTCAACAAACTTATCAACTGTCATTAATGTACTTAATTTTTAACATAAATCAAAGTATGCACTTGTATTTTCGTAAAACAAAAATTGCTTTTTAAACTAAAACTAGTTTGTAATCTGTTATTTAATAACACTTACATTATTTAAAAGCTAAAAAATATCATTTAATAAGAAGAACTTAATTATTATGTATGTACTTGAGATGGGAACTTATAGCCATACTAGAATTACTTAAATATTCTTTGCTATTTTCTTTTAATTTAAATAACTTATGTACTTTTTTTTAATGCGAAAAGGAAAACTGTAATCAAATTTAAAAGAGAAAAAGAATTATAAAAAAAAATATTGTAAAATAGATATCTGTGATTTAAGTTAATAATATTACTTAATTGTAAGTTTTTTATCTAATAACATTGTTTTCGGCTTTCGTTTATTTTAATTTTATTTTAAAATCAAGAACAAAATATTATTATCATCATATGACTAATGTTAATCATGTTTTGTTTTATTTTTACTTTTGTTTGGTAATTTTCAATAAAAAAAAATGAAAACAAATTTATGAAAAATGTTCTGTGCTTATTTTTCTTTTTTATTTTATTAGAAGAGAGTTGGTTGTACCTGGAAATATCTGTTCATTCTGCTAACTCCCAAAGAAAAGTCTTCTTGCAGTGAATTCAATAGTTTGTTTGATTGTTAACCAATAGAATTTTGGTAGGAGAACCCAGCGGTTGCCAAGTGGACGTTAAGGTGATGGGCACAGGTAGTTAGCCTATTGGAACGCTTAAATGTGTTATTTCTAGGACTTATTCGAATCATGTTCGTTGGCATTGTTTTTGTTATTTTCTGTTAAAAGAACACCGTGGAATATTATCCAATAATTGTTGCATTATTGAAGAGAGGATATCTTCGATTATTTGTGTAAAATAAATTCACTCAAATGATTGCCGCCGCTGGCTTGGCAATTAACCATCAACCCAATTTTGCAGCACAATGTCAGTTATTTGTGGCTCGTTGTCGCAATTAGGGACGAATACTTGCACATGTGCGTTAACTGTTTGTGGATCTTCTTCCTTTTGTTTGGCGAGGTTATGATCAGGATTATAGGGATCATAACCCTCCCACTTTATTGCATCCCTACTGGTCCGCCTGTGCGGTTCGCCGATTCTACCTCAGAAAGTATCTGCAGGCCTCCTGGTTTCGGATCACTTCGTCACTGAGACCAATCAAATGCTGCTGCTTTTGCATTTGTGTGATCCAGGAGTTTTTTGCCTTACCCTCTTCCGCGCTTGTGAAGGATTACTTTGATGATAATCACTTCTATCACGAATCACTAAGCCAGGGATTTTGTTTTAGTCGTCGAGTTAATCCTATCACAGAGGGGGTACTTTTGATAGTATGTTTGCCTTGCTGCCACTGGGCTTCTATTGTCAATAGATTACGATAAACTGAATGAGTGATTGCTCTGGCAGTCTTTTGCGATTGTAGCCATCATCAATAATTTTCATAGCAATCTCGTAATATTGTGGAGAGCTGGATATCCGTATCTATACATTGGCTGCAGCCAAGTAGTAGATGGATTCGTTGTTAAATGTTTGAAAGGTTTGGACATCCAGAAAACTGGAGACGTGCCTGGCATCGTTCGCAATGTGAACAATCGGATTAACAGTTCATTAATGTGTAGACCGACAAGTCCATTTGTGAATGAAAGGCTATACGTGGTCTATTAAGAGCCTGAAAGCTCCATGCGCAAGTCTAAATGTTATCGTCCTTATTTCGTGTTTTAGGATAGTCAACCGTGAAATCATGTATATCAGAGGTTCGTATTAGTTGTTTGAAAGTTTTTCCGACATTCTGGGGTTGAACCATATGAACCATGAAGGTCCAGACACTAAACTCCAATTCCTCGTATAAATGATAGAATGACTCAGTACCAGTAACTCACTTTGGGAATATAAGCACTGTCTTTGTCTCATTTATAGATCTATGCCCCAAAAATCGAAATAGACGATATGCATAGATACATATGTCTGCATATGTATAATGCGCATGCTGAATAGTTCAGCCTGACTGGATCTGTAGACGAGCATGGTAGTGTAAACACATTTCTGCCGCTCTTTCGTTTCGTTTGCTGCCACCTACAACCATCGAAATAAATTGAGACCCGTTCATTGAGTTAGTTGGCACCAGAGTTCACCGCTTCGAGGTGAGAGTAGTAGATAGTGTATCGACCATTTGATTGCCACTTGCAATCTTTCACATTTTTAAGTACGAGCCAACTTTATTATTAATTCTCAATAAAATCATTCTGGTAAAATGAATTTTTCAAAATTAACGTACAACGGCAAGGCCCGTCGTCAATTTATATATCTCATGAACAGATGTCGCCACAATCGATAAAAAGTTATCCAATTTCTCATTCCACAGTTTTCTCCAATCTGACATTTCTCAAAGTAAATACAATCCACAGCTGGTTCTACGTCTGTACTCAAAAGTTTGTTTTGTTTTTTTGTTGTTATCAGCCATCGCAGCAGGTCGTCGTCGTTTCGCGTGCGGTTAGTGTAAATTCTTTTCGTTATCTCTTTTAATGCACCTTGCATTTCCGTGTTGAAAAATTATCAAGTCAAAGAGGATTACTCATCCGCAAGGAACACAGGAACTGTCAACAACAGGAAAGCATACATTTCAGGTGAGTAGACCAGCGAAAAAAAACTACAACACAACTGCACATGCACCAAACATCACCACCCACTTTCATAGAAATTTTCACAAAACAAAGTGCATTCTCTTGCGAATGCAAAAAGAGAGTGCATACTTGCCTTTCTTTAGCTGTTGCGGGGCGGGCGGTACCCTGCGCGGTCTGACTGCCTGCTGCCTGACTGTCTTCGGGTGACCTAATAATGGAAAAATGAAGAATAACCAGAATTCTACATTACCACCGGAGGCTACAGAGACGTACACTCCGACGAAACTGGTTTAAATTTCAACATACACAACAACAACGACGACGACCACAACAGTGGATACCTAATCTACGATCGCGTAGCTATTAGAGAACGTGTGTTGCGGTGGCGGTACGGGGCCTGCTCTCTTTGAAGCCATTAAGTTTCGAATTTCAATTTCCATTCCCATTACGATTCCACCTGTAAGTTAGCTTGATTCGATTTCAATTTTTAAAAACGGTTTATGTACGAAAAATAATCACTCTAACAAGAGAAGTCATTTTGGGTTTTAAAGTGTTTTCGCGATCATGAGCACGGAATTTGTATGCCGACAGAAAACTAATTTTATTGCTATTTTTCGGTGTTTTGTCGCTGGTTGCCTTATTGGAATAACAAATGCGAGAATGCGTTAACAAAACGGAATTCCACAGAATTGTAGTTTCTTTTGAGTGCATTCCTTTCAAATTGCGGCAGTGTCTTGTAGGCCGGACCGGTGGTGTACTACAGTGTCTCATGTAGTTGGGCGAAGGCGAGCGTGTTGTTTATTGATTGAGTGATAGAGGTATACATTAAGATGTTAATCTCTGGTTAAGCCATGTGTTTAGAAACTAGTTTGCAATTTAAAATCTTGGTCTAGTGAAGGAATATGCTTCTAAAAAATTGGATTGTGCTAAGAGGCATAAGAGTGCTACATAGTGGCTGATCTAAAACGAATTTATCTCCAAACCTTACCTTACGGTGTGCCAACACTGTTGTGTAGATAGCACGACATTGCTGTGGTCAAATACAGAGCAAGGGCATGAGATCTCCTACAATGCGCTTCTGAACTACCTGGGAAGGTTGCGTTTAGTTGGAATTGCTTGGGAACCTTTGTTAGACGACAATTACTTACCGATTCGCTGCACATACTCATATGCATGCATTCAGAGAGATGTGGAAACAGATTGGTGGTTGTTTCCTTGTCTAATGTCAGCATTCACTTGAAGCATATCTGCCTAATCTGCGTTGGACTCCTAAGCGGGTTGTGCCGAAACCCAGTGAACGCCAGTTTTTTTTTGTCTTTAATGATAAGACGACCAATACGAATGGTAGCGAAAAGCTGCAGTATTGGCAGTATGCGCCGAATATTTATTGATTTTGTTTACTCGGCTGTTATCTCGTCACGATCAACTACTTCTAATGACTACAACGACAGTTGTGTGTCAACATTCTGGGAGATAACATGGCCATCGTTAAAGAACTTCCAAAAATAGAAATTCTCTGCGTCACCTCTGACCTCAAGCCCGAGTTTTAACTTAAGGTTTGAGCTACGACCCTAAAAAAATCGTTTGTTAAGTGCTGCTTTCGTTTGACTCAACTGTAGAAGCTCAAAACTACCTATCAATAGGGGTGATTGGTGTCAAATGGCCCTAATTTTAACGGCTCATTAGGCCACATAGAGCTCGATTTGTTTAATAAGCCGGGGAACCAATAATTTAGATGAATAGATTCTATATCCTCTTTGTTCCTACAGCTTCTACAGTAATCGTTGTCTTCCATACGTGCTCTACACTACCGAGCAGAGCGCAGTCTATGTAGATGCCAATAACTACATTTTGTCGTTGACACATTTTCTCATTGACACAGGGCTTATTGACTTTCTTGATGAATAGTGTGCTAAGTGTACACTAGTGTTCAAGCATCGATAAGGGTCTGTGAAGAATTTACGAACAAACAGTCATCGTATTTGTACCTTTCTACGAGATTGGGTCTTACCGAAGTTGATTGAAGCAATTTTTAGCTTGGAAATAGGTGCAGACATCCCTAAGTCTAAGAGAGCTATTCTAAGACTCACAGTAGACATCAGCTCTCGCACCAACATTCATTTTGCACTCGTTGGTATAGATAGCTAGTTGTTCTTTGGTACAGTCACACCTGTATCATTTCTGATTTCCTCTTTGTCAAACCGTTACGAGGAGCAGCTGCATCTTAAGTTTGGATTATCCAGAAAAAAATCCCTCAAAACATCTGGAGGTTCCCTCAAAGAATCAACTGGGGCGTTATCGTGATGGAACAAGACGTTGGAGCGTTTATTCTGAATTGTAGATCACAACGCTTTCGTGACCCCAGAACTCGGGAACATACACTGTATGCTACCGCAGACATCAGTTGCTCTGCTTGGTAAATAAGCGGCTTCTACTCCATCCAGGTTTAACCAGAAATGTTATGTTTTTTCGAATTTTGAAACGATAACCCACTATGCAAAAACGTTGCTTAGAAAAATTGCTAAGAAAAGTATGCACCTTTACCATTTTACTTTACAATTCCTGTAACAAGAATGTCTCCATCATTTGCTACAATCTCCTATTGTTATTGTGATAACGAAACTTATCCCACAATAAGCTCCAAGCCAGAGAAATGTGAAAAGATTGTAGATACCAAACCAGGCGGATACCAAAGCTCTCGACCACTAATATGTCCCTCCTCAGCCTATGAATTAGGATTTCACTATCCGTTTATTAACCGTGCGAAAGTTTTCGCGAAATTCTGGAAAGTCTACTTGATTTATTTTATGAGCGTAGTCAAGTCACTCATAAAATTCGCAGTCAGTCATTAACGGCCTTTAAGTTCACTAGCTCAAATTGGAATCCATAAAGTTTATCACCCAACACACCAAGAGAAAGTAAATACTACACTTAAGCAATGAACGAACGCAGCTGATTATGCTCCAAGTGTTCCGGAGGCCTAGGCGGGATACCTCTAGGTGTTGACAATATCCACAGGGGTCAAAAAACCAACAATGAAAGAAAAAAAAAAACTCGTTATGCATATTATATCACAAGAAAGCTATCGTCATTAAAATAAAAAATTACATCTTCATTAGTAGTTCGTGGTCTGCCTAGTGAAAAAAATCCCTGGTATGTGGTCAACGACGACCTTTGTCACCGAAGGGGTCAAAAAAATCTGAAATGAAACTGAAAGTGGACTGGTTACATTCTGTTGAAATGCATTCAAGATAGGGAATGGCTTATAAACCAGGTCTCACCTCCCGAAGGCACAGACAAAAGGTTAGCAAACATGTTGAATGCAACTTAACTGGTGGAATATACGAGTATTTCACCCTAGACCTTACGGTAATCGTAAGATTGTGTGCCGTATGGGTATGTGCTTCTAAGAGACGTAAGCTCCCACACAAAAATTTATTTGAGACACTGTAGAAGAATATTTTCTACACACCTATTTTTAAAGTCGGTCTTAAGTTTTAACGGCACACCAGCACTGTTCGTAATATTGTTGTTGTAACAGTAGTAGCGGTGGAGTTTCAATTTATTTTGTTCATTTGCCATTGCGTCGCAGTTTATTCTTGTTCTTGTTGGTAGTGGAGATTCTTATTTTTTTTTTTCTTTTTTGTTATTTCATTTATTGTATTTTCTTCGTTTTTTTAATCGTGTTTACCTCACCTGAGTACTAAGCGCGAACTGCTATATGGGAGTGGTACTGGAGGAGGTTTCTGTTTCTGCTTGGCGAAGCAGTGAAAAAATGTGGGAGAAGAATGGAATTCGTATAAGTTTGTCTCTTATTTTCTAATGAGGGGTCTAACGGTTGATACGAGACTTAAAAGTGCTTAAACGTAGGTGATTTTTTACCTTTTGCTCTCATTGTTCAGGTTCGTAGATAGGGTCATCGAAGCGTTAATTGTAGGGCGGTAATTAAATGCATACACTAGGTGTTCTGTTGTTCGATGAGAGAGAGACGATCAAAAGATCATTGATTGGAGGAATCATCTAGAAACAGAAAGTGTTGTTAGGCGTTAATTATGAAATTGTGAAATCGTTTTTATAGCTTTCGTTTTTAACTGCTGCAGATGCTATGTGGCTGTTCAGTTAGAATGGAGGTAGGTGCAGACAGGTTTTTCTCCGCTTTAAATACATATGCGTTCAGTTTCAATGAAGCTGAAATGACGTATCGAATGGGGAATGTGGTATTAAAGGATTGTTGAGTGGTCATTTCGATATGTGAAAGTTTTCGTGTATCTTATAGGTCTTAAACTGACTTGATGATACTATTTGAGTTCTTTTTGAAATATTTTGGTGGACGCCAAGTTCTCAGCTTCTGAGTTTCCCTTTAAATATATTTCTTTGGTTTCTCACTACTTTGAGTAACTTTATCTACACTTTCATTCATGTTTGAACAGCTGTAATGGCTTCAACACGATGCAGACTTTCATCTGTGGTCACAATAAAAATGTGGGACGGTTTGGAGAAACTGCTGAATGTCCAACGATCTATTTAATCTTCGTGTATGATGAACGAGATTTGATATGTACTCTCTCTTAAATTTAATTTGCTTTCCATCATTGAGTATCTGAGCGACTTTTGATTTCGATGCAACACCTGGTGTGTGTGCATTCTTGTCATTAGGTATGATTGATGTGACTATACCGGCTTCAATCCATCTAAATTAGATGGAAAATATTGGAGTTCCCAGAGAAAAGCAAACCAACCATTCCTTGTTTCAGGCGCAAACAAAGTCAGGTTCAAAGGTCGTCCGGTAAGAAAGAAATATCAGAGGAATCGAAGAAGAATTTTGGAAGAAGACAGCTCTTAAGTGAAGTTATCTTTTAAGAGCCTTGTTGCGTGTCTACTTACATGCATATGCCTACACTATAATGAAACCTATCACGTTGCTGATGTTCAATATTTTACACAATTGTTAACTTTTAGAACATTCGGATCAAGCTTAGGATAAATCTGTCTGGTAACTTTTAACGTTGTGCCAATAACCTATCTAAGGTTAGTTCTGCTGAGTCGATTTGGGTGAGTATTGCAGAACCAGGTTTGGTGCTCTCGTCAGTCTTAAAATCTCCCGAAATGGGAGGCTTAGGTTTAGTTTGTACATTAGACACCACCCCATTATAACCTTCCTTTAGCTTTGGGACCATCACTGCATAGTATTCCACTATAATGTTTTGATTCCAAAACGAATGTCAGGAATGGTGCTATGAGGATAGTCTGTGTTTTTAAGAGTAAGTTGACTCCATAGAATAGTTGAGTGTCCACTTTGAATTGCAGACCATTGTGATATGACTTTGAGTCTTGTGGCTGGACTACTCGCCATTTGTTTGGCAAAGATTTCGAGCGGGATAAGGGAAAATAGGATACCCAATGCTGCATATGGTGTCATTCTAAGCACTACACTGATGCATAGACAAGATTACCTTTATTATCAAGATTACTTGACTTTCTCAGACACTACAAACGAAATCTCCGTACATAAGGATCGATGTAATTATAGATTGTAGAGCGGATTCCATTAGTTCAGAGATAGTTGGCATAAATCTGCTTGAAATCACTGATTACGTAAAAGCAATCAGGGGTTATAAAAACGGCCGGGCCACCACTTCTACCTACTTACCTACATGTGTAAGAAGGACTTAAAATACGTCCCCATGAAGTGTTTACATTCCTCGCATAATTGGTTGAAATGACTGTGCTGATGAAACTGCTGTTAAGCGCCTCTGCATTCCAGATTATGATGAAGTTGATTACTTTAGAGCTGGTGTGATATTGTCTGGTCCAGCAGATTAGTATTGGTGGAAGCGCTTTAGTGTCTATGGTACCTTGCCCCCATTGGTAGTTTCTGGTTTGGCACGTCTGAGCTGCCATTGTTCCATGAGTTCGCTCTGCGCATAACGGAAGGAAGCGGTCAGCGAAGAAATAGTTCAAGACCACCATGTCTCACCAATAATGGCCTATTTTAACAATTTTACCAGTTGCCTGTTTGCCCTGTTTTGATGAAGAGAAATTGTTCTTTTATATCCACGTGTGTACATATTAGTAGTATGTCTCATCAGAAAAGGTTAGTTGTTTTGATCTAAAACTATTGATGATCAAGTGAGATAAATATTCAGAAAAACCATTCCACATGCTTCTCTTTTTGCTCAAATTCTCAATCTACACTGTTGACCTAGTCTTTCTGAGATGTGATGACTGTCAGATTTAATTTTCCAGAAACGCCTAAACCAGTTTATCTGTAAACTTAAATACGTGCTACGATCTTATGCTAAATGCTTACTTCCTACACTAAATTTGAAATTCATATAAAAACGTGTTTTTTTTTTTTTAAATTTACACTTTCTAATATGTAAATAAATGGGTATCTTGCCATTTAAGTTGCGATGACTAACACATTATAATTAATGGATGATATTAAATAATAATCTTTGGCGAACTCTATTGGTTATTCCCTTACGTGGATATGATAATCTAGCGCCTGAAGCTTGGGCAAGATTTACTGAAAAAAAAGACGCTAAACCTTAAATAGAATATGTATCTCCTTCAATGAACGGAATGATTAATGAAGGTAACAAAACCTTTGTTAAATTCTACGGAACATCTATCATCTTACTGAGTATGAAAAGCTAGTGACTTACATATTTCTTAAGTCAACGATTTGTCATATTTTTTTTTTATTTATCAAGAAAATAATTTTTAAATTTTCTGTGAAAAGGTCTTTGTGCAAAGAAAAAGAAATAAAAGAAAGGATATCCCGTACGTTGTGATGTAATCGGTGGTATACATATTTAAGAGAAACGTTTTTTTTTCTAAGGAAGGTATCAAACTCACTAAGGACACGTATGAGCAATAAGCATTTTTGCATCATCAAACTGCTGACAAGAGTTTTGGTAAGAAACACGGGATTAGTCATTCTTTGGTCTGAAACGAGAGAATGTCATTCGAATGACTCACGTTCTAAGTACGTTTAAATTTTTTTCGGAATTAATGAAATTTTATGCGAGTTAATGATTAAAGGCCATTTTGGAAAAAGTTAGACCCTGATCGAAAATTGGTTGAAACAACGTCCGGAAAGACCAATTAGGGGATTGGCTCCATCGATGCTTATACTTTTCCCGATGAAATGTTAAATGCACAGTAGACGCCTATATAAAAGGTAGTCATCCAGTTTAGCCTCTTTGATATTGGCCAGGATGGCAGATACATGCAGTCATGGTTTCCTTCTCTTCATTTCGGTGTTGGGAAAAGTGTTTAAACATTTAAATTCCTGGTACATTTTAGAATGTCACCAATTTTTTTCTGTCTGAAAAAGATTAGATTCGGTAACGATTCAGAACTGTGTTCTACGCCTTCCTTCGTCTCCCGACAGTTAGTAATGATTGTTCCAACCCTAGTCTAAACAAATGTTGAGATTGATGTGAACTGTTAATATTCCCACCATTAATTTTGCCTGTGTTCGCCCTGAATCGTTCAATGGTGTTGTTAATCGGCTCTTAACCATCTCCTTGCTTAGAGTTTTAATAGCTTTCAGAGGGGTACCTATTGTCTTTGTAAGAATAAGTTTTCTGTTCAACGGTTCCTTTCGTCACTGGTGATTCTTTTTTTTTTTTTTTTTATATATAATTTACCCACACTCAAGGGGTTATGAATACCCTTTTAATGTTTATACACAGTGCGGGCGTTGAAAGGAAGATAGAGAGAGAGAGAAAGAGATTGGTGTAGTGGTTTGAAACTCAGGTGTATTAGGTTTCACACATTAGCTCCAGGGGTGGTGTCCAGATAACTGGGGAGATAGTTTGTTGTCATTTTATCTCCCTACGCTGGTGGAATAATAGGAATCGCTTAAACGGCACCAAGTGTTGTTGAGGGCTGTGTTCTTATGACTTCCAAGCACGTCGTGGGTGGCACGTTTGTTAGTATAATTCCTGCATTCCCTTGTCTGGTACTGACCACCATATAACCGCACCGTAGAAAATGATGAGTCTTATAACGCATTTGCACACCTAGTGAACTTGCTTCAGTTTCAAACCCTACAGCTCTTCTGCATATATAGTCCCCTTAGCTCTAGTTACTCTTTTAGATTTGTTTCTAGTTTTTTCTGAAATATTATTCCTACCATACTTGACGTTGTCTTGGAGAGAAAGGTGTGCCTTTCCAAGTTTCTATATTGTTCGTGTTCCGTTTTATTTGAACTTCCTTCCTAATAGTTCGGATTCTCTCCTGCATTAGTTCTCCTATCGTATTCAGGTATTTCCCTCTTATCATTGCGGCATAATTATGAACATTCATCCAGATCTGGTCGCCATCCTAATCGGATAAAATATATTTACAACGTTTCTACAGTAGAGGTCTCCACATTCTCATTCTAGTTGTTGACTAACGTTATCGATTGAAAGAAAAAGCAAGTAAGATTCGCGGTACCATTGGAAAAACGCTCTTAGTGCACTGGTAATACTTTTCCAGTTGTCTTAGATGCAATCTTCTCATCTATTTCTTTTCTTTCACTGTTTTCTCATAGTTTAGTTAATGTACGTACCTGCAAAAATGTTTGCCAATTTAATCTCGTTCTTGAAGACCTTTAAACTATTTTCGCAAGGGTACCAAAGGAATCTATTGTGATTTTCCAACTCACTCGTTGACTTCAAATAAGCTTTGCAAACTTTGGTTGCTAACATGGTGGCGGATTTCTTCTGTATGAGACACTAATCGGACATGATCTCTAGAATGAGATAAGATCGTCTACCTAGCAATGTGCAACTGAAGTCGATGAATATGCCTTTGAATGCAGTCAAGGTCGCTTATAAAAACAATTCAAGAACTCTGGATCACCTCTATACTCTTTCATCCGCGTCACCACAAAGGCGCTATATAAATTTCAGACGCATCTGAATTTTCACTCGTTCACTGTCTTCCCCAATCTAACATGAATATAACTCAGTTTGCACGCTCCAAGACACAACATGGTATGCACTCATACTCACACAAAACTTTCAATGTCAGCCTCTTATTCTCTTTTATTTATTGCTCTTCCTGCTAACAATCTCCCCCTAGTCTCTTTTCTCTTTTGGCTAAAATAGACATTCCTCAAGCAATCATCACCGTCGTCGTCGTTGTGGTCGTCGTAGCTTCGTCATCAACATCAGCATTAGCGCTGACTGTCTATCCATCTAACGATACCCACCGTTCGAATGGCCGAGTATTTCTTTCTTTTAGTTTACCTCTTGTCTCTTAACTGTTTGCACTTGGTTTCGAAACAAGTCAACAGCGACAGCGTATTCCAGTCATCGAGTGTTTTCTTGTCTACCTACTGACCAAGCATTTTTTTTTTTAATTGAAAAAATAAATTAATATTGCAACTTGTACGCGGCGCGTCGTAGTCGTCGTCGTGTAGTTTCACCGTCTCGCCTCAGCAATTAACCGAAATACACATACAACACTCACTCACATTCATTAATTTTTATTTTCGTTCTTCATTAAGCAAATATGAATTCCAGGTCAGAATAGAGTGGCGTGCAGCAGCATACTGCAAAGAACCGGAAGTGTATGCTTAATGTGGTTGGAAACCTAAAAAGTCCATTCAAGTGAATTCAACAACCAAAAACCAGTAAAATGCCTCAAACGGTGTCATCAATCAATGATCAGCTTAGTAGACTATTAGCTTGTCAAGATCTTGGTGATATAACATCGGAATTATGTGATTTTTCGTTAGAGGAACAAAATGCTGCCAATGAGGCACAAGGTGTTCAGCCATCAGCTGCTTCTGATTTTGTTCCGGTAATTGGCCGATCAGTGACATACATAGTAACAGTCGTGCTGATCAACGATGAAGATGAAGTTCTAATGATACAAGAGGCGAAACAATCCTGCCATGGAAAGTGGTATCTGCCCGCTGGACGAATGGAGTCTGGAGAATCAATCAATGAGGCCGCTATACGAGAAGTATACGAAGAAACTGGACTGAATTGCGAGATGACAACATTGGTTGGAGTAGAAACAGCTGGAGGATCGTGGGTTCGATTTCTACTAACAGGCCGGGTCATCAGTGGCACTCTAAAGACACCCGAACAAGCTGACCGAGAATCTCTTCAGGCGAAATGGTTTGCCGACATCAGTGAACTCACTCTGCGCGCCAATGACATACTGAATCTAATTAAAATGACAAGAACCTACAAAGCCCGCACTCAATCTCCAGCACTATGGCATACCGACATGATGCCAATAAAATTCTCCCATCACAAGAATTACTTGCGAATTGTTGCGGTAATACGTAAACGATCAACAAACACTCTCAACGTTCTGATTAGTGAAAGGAATGTGCATCACTTGCCCACAGCCGAGATAAACCCAGCACGCAGTCTCCACTCGACTCTAAGGAAATTCATGATCGAGCTGTTCGGAGCTGAGTTACCGCAACATCGACCCCTTGGGCTTCTGACTGTAGAACACTGCCCCTCTCCGCTTCCGCACACAACAGACGGTTTTTGTCTCACGCTGCTAGTAGTCTTTCGTCCACCCATGGAAGAGGTACCGGTAATTGGCAAGGCCGTCTGGCAAGAGATGAGTCAAGAACTACAGGACAAGATTGGAAAGAAGGTGGGCAGCCTTCATTCCACATTGCCGTTGAACGTTATAAGATAATTAGTGGGCGCACAAGCAATCAATACTTTTTTGAATCTCTCTTTGTTGTCTCAAATTCAAAACCGTAGATATTTTGTAAATATTGACAATTTATGCAAATTTATTTATTTTGTTTGTTTATACATATTTTGTTTAGCCGCGCGCACAACAAGTCAGTGGACATTATATAATTTTGTTGTCCTCTTTTTGTATGTGTTTTCTCATTTTATTCATAAAATTTTTAGCTGACATCTAGACGACCATAACCCTGTGCATTATTAGTCTCTCTTCTTGTTTTGTTATTTGTTAAAAGGTGTGAATCCACAAAGTATATTCAAGCGATGAACGTATTATTAAATTAGTATTTATATTTTTATTCGCATGCTGAAAACACAGGTGTTGGCGCGAATTCAGTTATTTTGAACAAAATAAAGATTTTAAATAAAATTAAAATATATGTTATGAAATTAGAAAACGGTGTGACTTTGTTTTAATGTGATTTGGTGTCTATCCACAGCTTCCAGTAATCTAAAATTAAATGATAACACTGGATGCTGATAAGTATCTATTCAAAAAACAAAGAAGAACTTGACCATACACACTGGTTGACACTGCGACCTAATGTTAGATGGTATACGTATACTCAACGTAAGGAGCTCTAAATATTGCGCTTAAGAGGGAGTGTTCCCAGACCTATGGAAAAAGCAAAGACTGATGCTTCTTCCCAAGGAAAACAAAAAAAAAACCAGAAGATCCAACGTCATACCGACCACTTTGTATACTGTATGCTGAAGATCGCATCGTCTGCAACAGGTAGGAGGCGGCCATGGAAAGCATAGGAGGGCTAGCAGGACACCAAAAGACGTATTGGTGCGCCGAAGCTCCGCTCAACAATTGACGATGTAAAAATAGTACATAGTTAAAACTGCACACCGGAACTGCTCCTTCATAACATTTGTCGGTAAGAATGCTTTCCATTTTGCAATAGGAGGCTTTATCAAATTTAGTAGTCACGGACTACTTCCGGCACAGGATCCTCATCTATGACACAAACGACTGTGCGAAGGAGTACCAGACATACCAGAGAGAACTAAGTTGATAGATTTTGTCGACGACATAGCCATAATAGTAGTTGCGAAATTGCTAGAAGAAGTTGTGCAAATTAGCAATGATCCCATCTGTGTTGTCCATCCCTGGCTAGAAACCGTTTGCCTTAAACTAGCTGAACAGAAAATAGACGCGGCGTGGTTTAGTATTTGGAAAGCACTAGGACACATAACCAGTGGTACCGGAAGTTTTTATTGTTGCGTCCAACAACACCAGCTTCTTGATTCCGTTTTCGATCCTGAAGTGAGCCATATTTTTTTAAGAGGCGCCGGATTTCCGATTGAGGTAACTGTCAAACTAGCTGCAATTTTTTTAAGTGTTGAAACTTCTTTGCTGTAAAGTGTAACAATTCATCATCATCACCGAATAATCACCCTTCTGAAGGTGTTGTTCGTCGTGTTGTGGACAGATTTTGTACTCAGTTTACGCCACAAGAATGAGACCATATCGCTGCAATTGAGGCCAGTGTTATTAAAAACCCGACTTTGTCTCTTCGCAGGCGTGCACAGGAACTTGGGCTTTATCTGTCCAAAATTTGGAACATTCTCCGAAAGCATCTTGGCCTAATCCTTTACTAGATCCAATTGCTGGATGAATTCAAGCCGCTAGATCATGACGCCGGACCCTCGCTCAAAGGACTCATCACCAATTGCAAGATGATCCGAAATTTTATAGCAAAATTGTGTTCAGGGATGAGGCTCACTTTTGGCTCAATGGATACGTAAGTAAGCAAAATTACCATATTTGGAGTAAGAACAATCCGCAATTGACATCATTACATCCACAAAAATTTACTGTATGGTGTGGCTTGTACGCTGGTGGCATCATAAGACTTATTTATTTAAAAATGAGGCAGAAGCTGGCTTTACAGTCAATGGTGACCGATACAGATAGATGATCAAAGAATATTTATTTCCAAATTTACGTGAGATCGATGTGGACGATAATTGGTTCAGGCAGGATGGGGCTACGTATCATACTGCGACCAATACCATCGGATATACGATATACGAATTATCTTTTAAATAAACACCCTTTACTAGCAAAGAAAGAGTATTTTCACAGCGAATGTAGTTTCATTAAACTCTCGTCCTGTGATTCCAAATACATGCGCAAATCAAGCTTGTCTAACTTTGAAGATGAAACTAGCCAAACTTCGCAAACAGTTAAAAAATAAGCCGCTGATCCTTGATGTACCCAATTGAAGAAATTGAATTTGTTTATTTGAAATAATTTACTATTCAACTTTGCATTGATTGCTGATACATTGGGGCTCGCCCCTCTTTTGTTATTTAACTGGATCGTACGCAAAAAAAGCAATAGTTTGGATTCTAAAATATCATAAATATACATATGTAGTTATTCATTAGTTATGGCCATAATTTTTTAAACAAATCCATAAAAGAATCGTAGATCATAAATGTGATACTAACATCTAAGCAGACACGGCCTAACCTAGGTACTGTGCCCTTGTAGAATGCCGCTATTCCTCCCTCTTTCAATAGTTTCACCGCACAATCCAACGTATTCTTATATTTCGATGCTTCAAGACCTTGCATGCGAGTTTTCACAACATCTAATGGGGTATTTCCAAAGACGGATGCAGCACCAGCAATAATACCGAATACACCAACCATTGCTTTAGGAACTGTCTTCTGACGATCGTCACCCTTATAAAGATCCCTAAGGCTTTCCATAACAAAGAAACGGATGGCTTGATTTGAACCCTGTTTAAGGATGGTTGGTGTTAGTCCCTTATAGACGCCGGAAGTGCCTAGAATTCGAGGGAATAATAAATAATTTTAAGCTTACGGTATTAGTATAAAATTACCTTCTTTCTTAACGATCGTTCTCACACCGTGGGCAAATCCTTTGTATTGTGGATTGGCACTACGTTGATCGTTGATGAATTTTACTTTAATAGTCTCCATTGGAGTCACAACCAAAATAGCTTCACAAACTCCCGCTCCCAAACCGCAAAGTAGTTTTGCAGAGTTACTCAGTTGGCCATTTTCGTCAACCATATAACCACGAAGGGTTTCAAATGAACCAAACCTTATGTTTAAAAATTAATAAAAAATATGAATTTTATGGTCACATTTTGTAAGAAAATTTTTACCTTGCTGCGGATTTTGGTATACTGCCATAGAGAAGAACACTTAAGCCGCGGTAAAGACCAAAAAATCCTCGCTCTTTCAAAGTCTTCTTTATGCAATCACCGACTCCATTATAACGTTTTTTGTCACCTGAAATTTACAAATGGGATTTTATGCTGCATTATATAGTACATTAGAATACCCCTATCCATTCGACCCTAGTACAACAAGATAGCAATCAACCTATTTCAAAGTACTTAACAATATTGCCAAGGATCTGACCAGACAACTTATCTATTGAAGGGCTAAAATGTGGCATGAATAAAGACATACGAAAGATCCTAAAACTGTCAAAATGAACATTGGCCTTCGTATCTTTTATTGGCAATTTGGCGGCCTTACAGGCGGTACAATTCCAGCTACTGATGAACATCTGAGATCAACAGAAACAGCCTCCACAATGTCAATCTAATATGGGCTACTTGTAATGCAGCAATCAAATTGGACCCGCATGCATCGTTCGCAGTTAGCTCTACACTTTTACAAACATTGTAGCCTTGTTAACAATTTTGAGGTTAGATTTACCTTTTTTTATTTCTATCTAGCATTAACTGGGCTTCTTAGCTTTTTTCCAGCTCATGACTAGTGTGTGTCCTGTATGTCAATCAACCTAGTCAACTTAGGCATCAGCGGTTAGAAAGAGATGTATCTAGATGAATTTACTCGAAGATCTTGTGGAAACATAACATGAACTTCACTGCTCAGTACTCCAAGGGCCATCAGACTGGCAGGAAACTTCATGTGCATAATGTGGAGGACGTCTGAAGGTACTGCTAACAGTCAGACTTCTAGACATCGAGATCTTTGGAATAGACTCAGTCCAATTCCATTTCCTATTCGAAATTCTACATTTCCTTAAGAATCGAAGAAGTTTAACAAGGCGTTCTTCTTTTCTTCATCTCTTACCTTTCTCATCCAACTGCAGTTGTGTCTTTACGTATTCAGTTGGATATGTAATACAAATTTCAATGCCACCAGTTATGCCACCAGCTACTACACCTTTCAATCCTTGATCTCCGCCAGCACCAGCAGCAGCACCAATATTCGTCATCCAAGGTCGTTGTCCAAAGGGATTGACAAAGTTATTTTTAACCATTTTTGATGTGCAGAAATTCTAAAACTATCTGTCGGAATAAATAATACTTAATGACTAGAGAAGCTATGAATATACAATTCTAGTAAGAAAATCAGTAAAACGAATTGAATTTATGCGTATCTAAGAAAGGAAAAATTTAAACCAAGGACAATATTCACACTAGGGCTCAAGTCTAAGCGACGCGTCGAAATTGTGAAATTTTTTCATAAAAATTCGTACTCTGGAATAATACCAGTATCGGCACAACGACAATATTGCTGCCTTTCCTGAGACTGTGTTGTAAAACCGAAACCTCTCAGTTGAGTTCTGCCATGCTATCTCAATTAGCCAAAAGACTTGAATTATAGCCAAAAAATTACAACATGCGTCAGAGGATCGCTGACTGGGGTCCTAAGCAGTTGAAAACGGATCCAAATTCTGATAAAAAAATTAACCTTCAGCGACGAAGTGTATTTTTGGCTGAATGGCTTTGGAAATAACTAAAATTGTCGGTTGTGGAACAATTCCAATGCACAACAGTTCGAGGACCTTTCTTTGCATCTAGAAAAACGCACTGTTTGATGTTGATTTTGGTCAAGCGGCAACATCGACCGAAGAGACGTCGCTGCAAAGCGACGGCAATCAAAGCCATCGAGGCTATTTGAATGATGTTATTTTCAGATCTTGATGGCACTGAAAAAAAAAAAAAAAAAAAGAACATGGACTAGGTGACTTCCCATATAAATGTGCATGTCCTTGGTAGAAGAGTTTTTCAACTCTACGACGAACGTATGTATTTCTCTGTGGAGACACATTGCTTTAACAAATGTATTGCCGGGCATTCGAAAATTGCAATTTAATGTGCATCTGCATCTGCCTTTGCCGCTGAGTCGCAAGCTGTTAAAACATTTAATATATGGAAGCCATAAACGGCAACACAACGTGCATCTGAGTCGTGCTTCGTGAAGTTCAATAAAGTTTAACTTCAAGCAGCGCCCCAAATTTGACGTTTAAACATTTTAGAACATTTATACACCACAGCTCATGTTTACCAGAAAGAACATCACGAACTTTCTAGAGGTGATGCAAAAAAATTAAATTCTTTGGAATCTTTCAAATTCAAATTACAAAAATATAAAAAAAAATGGAAAGAGATTTCTCAACAATTTGGAATATTTAGTAAGTTTTACTGTTCTTCGTTAAATTTTATTTCCATTATCGAATATTTATTTTCATTGTTTTACAGTTGATGAGTGCAAAAACACTATACAAATGCAGAACATACACGTTTTATTGTTCATCCATCTCTTGCAAAGAAAACTCTCGTAAAGAACGAACATTTTCGAACACAAAACATTGCATAGATGCAAATTTTCTTTTTTTTTCCATCACAGAGAACACAGAACACTACGCTCTCTAAGTGTTTACTCTCAGTATCGCTTTACACAACCGTTTTTAGTTGCGCAACTTAGGAATCATCTACCGATCTTCAATCTTATAGACTACCTCAAATAATAAATTTAATCGAAAACAATTGAGCAAACGCACTTTTTAAATTCTACCCGAGATAAGCAAAAATCAATTTTGTTGCAAAGCCGATTAAACGTGCATTATCACCTTGAAATTGGCTCATTGCTACCATAATTGGTATTATGCCTTAACGCGGAAAATAAATTTCTCACCCGAAGGGATCTTTGGGGAGCATACATATATACATTAATAAGAGAAACCAATATCGGTGAATCAATATGATAATTAATTATATCGCGAATAAAAATGACAGAAGTTGCCTTACACCTGAAACTTAAGGTTTGCAAGCCTATACTTTTGCACCTCCTGTCATAATTAGGGAGTTCTTCAAACATACTCAGTTTAGGAATAGCGTATCTCGTGAAGTTTTTTTGAAATCTTTCTAATCTAAGGTCTTGATCATCAAATGGTGAATCCCAAACTATGGATGCATATTCTAAATAACGAGCAGTAAATAGCCTTAAGGCTATAAACATCTCGAAAGTCTTTGCAATTACGTTTAAGAAAGCCTAACATAGAGTTGCACTTGGAAATGACGTAGTCATAATGCAATGAAAAATTCAGTTTATTGTCAAATATGACTCTGAGATCTTTCACTTCATTAAGACGGTGAAGTTTAAGATCGTTAATAAAATAATCATTAAAAAGTGGCAATGAAATACGATATGCCGAGAAAATCTTACACTTCGAAATATTTAGTTCCAAAGCGTTATGACCACACCACTCCGACAGCTTATTGATATCTGACTGAAATCGAGTGCAGTCAAATGTATTATTCATTCTAGAATATAATTTCAAATCATCCGCGAAAGTTAAAACATTACAGAATTGGAAAATCCCGTGGACATCATTCACAAATAAAGTAAATAGCAACGGGCCCAAATGGCTACCTTGTGGAACGCCCGAAGTTACTTCTATTGCCCAACGGTTTTAGCATTGCTAAAAGCAAGGTGTGATGCACTCTATCAAAGGCCTTTTTAAAATCTGTGTAGAGTACATCAACTTGCGAACGATTCTCAAAACTATCAAAAATATAATTAGTTAATAAAGTTAAATTAGTAGTACATGACCTACCTCGAACGAAGCCATGCTGATTACTAGAAAGAATTTCCTTAACCGCAAAAGAAAGTTTTTCTTTAACAATGCTTTCGAAAAATTTAGGAATTACAGAAAGCTTTGATATAGGTCGATAGTCTTCGACTTTTTGTCTCGAACCGCATTTAAAAATTGGAATTATAAAAGAGAAAAGTTCCAGTTGCAAGTGACTGGTTAAAAATATTTTTAAGTAGATAAAAGAACACAGATAAACAATTTTTTAATATAACCGCCGGAATTCCACCTGGCCCTGGGTTGCACAGTTGCTTTCATTTTGTTTGCTCTAGCCGCAAGCTGCGCGACAAAGTTTTGATAGCGCTGCACGACTCAGACTCAGACACATACTCCGTTTAGCCCTTTAGAGAGTTTACTTTGCGGTTTACTTAATAGGCAACATTACAGCAATCCAACAATTTTGACTCATTTGAATTTTCTTTTTATTTAAATCATCATTCACTTTTTACAATAAACTTTTAAAAGAATTTTCTTTTTATTTTAATCATCATTCACTTTTTACAATAAACTTCTAAAAGAAAAATGTGTTCTTTTTTTTTTTTTTTTTCTTAAATTGTCGCATTCAAAATTAGCACGACATAAAACAATAACACTCTTATGCATACTTTTACGGGAGAATGAGGAAAATGTATAAACTAATTTAATATTTTTCTTTTATAAATATTAAAAAATATATTGTACAATACAAATACATCCTTCCTTCAGAAGTATACAATGTTTTTATTTCTTTGTTAGTTGTTGCTTTCTCAACGACTAGGATCTCAAACTTATCTAAGTAACTGCATTATTAATCCGCCCACACTTTGTTAAACAATTCCATAAAAGAATCGTACAGCATAAATGTGATACTAACATCTAAGCAGGAATGACCTAACCTAGGTACTGTGCCCTTATAGAATGCCGTTGGTCCTTCATTCTTCAATATTTTCACCGCACAATCCAACGTATTCTTATATCGCGATGCTTCAAGGCCTTGCATACGAGTTTTCACAACATCAAATGGGGTGTTGCCAAGGACAGATGAAGCAGCAGCAATAACACCGAATACACCAACAATTGGTTTAGGAACTGACTTCTTAGGATCGTCACCCTTATAGAGATCCTTAAGGCTTTCCATAATGAAGAAACGGATGGCTTGATTTGAACCCTGTTTAAGGATGGTTGCTGTTACTCCTTTGTAGATGCCGGAAAAGCCTTAAATTCGAGGGAATAATAAATAATTTTAAGCTTACGGTATTGGTATAAAATTACCTTCATTTTTAACGATCGTTCTCACACCGTGGACAAGTCCTTTGTATTGTGGGTTGGCACTGCGTTGATCGTTGATGAATTTTACTTTAATAGTCTCCATTGGAGTCACAGCCAAAATAGCTTCACAAACTCCCGCTCCCAAACCGCATAATAGTTTTGCGGAGTTACTCAGATGGCCTCTTTCATCACTCATACGACTACGAAAAGTTTCAAATGAACCAAACCTTACATTTGAAAATTAATAAAAAATTAGCTTAAGAGTCCAGTTTTGTAAGAAAATGTTTACCTCGTTGCCGATTTTGGTATACTACCGTAGACAAGAACACTTAAGCCGCGGTAAAGGCCAAAAAATCCTCGCTCTTTCAAAGTCTTCTTTATGCAATCACCGACTCCATTATAACGTTTTTTATCACCTGAAATTTACAAATGGGATTTTATCCTGCATTATATAGTACATTAGAATACCCGTGTCTATTCAACCCTAGTACAACAAGATCTTATATAGGAGATAGCAATCAACCTATTTCAAAGTACTTAACAATATTGCCAAGGATCTGACCAGACAACTTATCTATTGAAGGGCTAAAATGTGGCATGAATAAAGACATACGAAAGATCCTAAAACTGTCAAAATGAACATTGGCCTTCGTATCTTTTATTGGCAATTTGGCGGCTTTACAGACGGTACAATTCCAGCTACTAATAAACATCTGTAGATCAGCAGAAACAGCCTCCACAATGTCAATCCAATATGGGCTACTTGTAATGCAGCAATCAAATAGGACCCGCATGCATCGTTCGCAGTTAGCTCTACACTTTTACAAACATTGTAGCCTTCTTAACAATTTGGAGACTAACTTCACCTTTTCTTATTTCTATCTAGCATTAACTGGGCTTCTTAGCTTTTTGAAGCTCATGACTAGTGTGTGTCCTGTATGTCAATCAACCTAGTCAACTTAGGTATCAGCGGTTAGAAAGAGATGTATCTAGATGAATTTACTCGAAGAGCTTGTGGAAACATGACATGAACTTCACTGCTCAGTACTCCAAGGGCCATCAGACTGGTAGGAAACTTCATGTGCATAATGCGGAAGACGTCTGAAGGGAATGGACTCAGTCCAATTCCATTTCCTATTCGAAATTCTACATTTCCTTAAGAATCGAAGAAGTTTAACTAGGCGTTCTTGGCATATGATGAGGAACTGCTTGCTTTCATGTCTAAGAGCTAAGGATAAATTAATGTTCATCACCACCCCACCCCAATACATTCATACACTAAAGTATAATTGTAAAGATGGTGAAAATACCAAAAAAATCGTAGGACTAAACCTTTTTTCATCCTCAAAAACGGACATATCTTAAACAAAAACACGAAGCTATTCAATACCTCGCTAACCTTTCTCATCCAACTGCAGTTGTGTCTTTACGTATTCAGTTGGATATGTTATACAAATTTCAATGCCACCAGTTATGCCACCAGCTACTACACCTTTCAATCCTTGATCTCCGCCAGCACCAGCAGCAGCACCAATATTCGTCATCCAAGGTCGTTGTCCAAAGGGATTGACAAAGTTATTTTTAACCATTTTTGTTGTGCAGAAATTCTAAAACTATCTGTCGGAATAAATAGTAATGACTAGAGAAGCTATGAATATAAAATTCTAGTAAGAAAATCAGTAAAACGAATTGAATTTATGCGTATCTAAGAAAGGACCAATTTAAACCAAGGACAATATTCACACTAGGGCTCAAACCCCACACCTCGAATGTCTCTAACGACATGATTCCCAGTAATTTTTTATTTATCTGTCAAATGAACAAAAAAAAGAAGCTCAGCGTAAGTCGCTGCCCCTAATACATCAGTTAAAAAATTTGGATATCGCTCTATAAATAGACTAAAACGAGAGGCCCTGATGCAAAAAAAATTGTAAACACTCCCTCTACTACTAGAATGTAAGACACTTAAATTCGCAAGCTTTTGTCTTAACGGAATCATGACTTTAACCATATTTTAGTCTTAGACTGATATTGCCTAAAATATTCGTACTCTGGAATAATACCAGTATCGGCACAACAATATTGCTGCCTCATTGTGACGGTGAAGTTGAAATTCGTTTATAAAATTATCATTAAAAAGTGGCAGTGAAATACGATATGCCGAGAAAATCTTACACTTCGAAATATTTAGTTCCAAAGCGTTATGACCACACCACTCCGACAGCTTATTGATATCTGACTGAAATCGAGTGCAGTCAAATGTATTATTCATTCTAGAATATAATTTCAAATCATCCGCGAAAGTTAAAACATTACAGAATTGGAAAATCCCGTGGACATCATTCACAAATAAAGTAAATAGCAACGGGCCCAAATGGCTACCTTGTGGAACGCCCGAAGTTACTTCTATTGCCCAACGGTTTTAGCATTGCTAAAAGCAAGGTGTGATGCACTCTATCAAAGGCCTTTTTAAAATCTGTGTAGAGTACATCAACTTGCGAACGATTCTCAAAACTATCAAAAATATAATTAGTTAATAAAGTTAAATTAGTAGTACATGACCTACCTCGAACGAAGCCATGCTGATTACTAGAAAGAATTTCCTTAACCGCAAAAGAAAGTTTTTCTTTAACAATGCTTTCGAAAAATTTAGGAATTACAGAAAGCTTTGATATAGGTCGATAGTCTTCGACTTTTTGTCTCGAACCGCATTTAAAAATTGGAATTATAAAAGAATATTTCCATTCATTGAGAAAAGTTCCAGTTGCGAGTGACTGGTTAAAAATAATTTTAAGTGGATAAAAGAACGCAGATAAACAATTTTTTAATATAACCGCCGGAATTCCATCTGGCCCTGGGTTGCACAGTTGCTTTCATTTTGTTTGCTCTAGCCGCAAGCTGCGCGACAAAGTTTTGATAGCGCTGCAAGACTCAGACTCAGACACATACTCCGTTTAGCCCTTTAGAGAGTTAACTTTGCGGTTTACTTAATTGGCAACATTACAGCAATCCAACAATTTTGACTCATTTGAATTTTCTTTTTATTTTAATCATCATTCACTTTTTACAATAAACTTCTAAAAGAAAAATGTGTTCTTTTTTTTTTTTTTTTTCTTAAATTGTCGCATTCAAAATTAGCACGACATAAAACAATAACACTCTTATGCATACTTTTACGGGAGAATGAGGAAAATGTATAAACTAATTTAATATTTTTCTTTTATAAATATTAAAAAATATATTGTACAATACAAATACATCCTTCCTTCAGAAGTATACAATGTTTTTATTTCTTTGTTAGTTGTTGCTTTCTCAACGACTAGGATCTTAAACTTATCTAAGTAAGTTTATTATTGTCCGCCCACTCTTTGTTAAACAATTCCATAAAAGAATCGTACATCATAAATGTGATACTAACATCTATGCAGGAACGACCTAACCTAGGTACTGTGCCCTTATAGAATGCCGTTGGTCCTTCATTCTTCAATATTTTCACCGCACAATCCAACGTATTCTTATATCGCGATGCTTCAAGACCTTGCATACGAGTTTTCACAACATCAAATGGGGTGTTGCCAAGGACAGATGAAGCACCAGCAATAACACCGAATAAACCAACAATTGGTTTAGGAACTGACTTCTTAGGATCGTCACCCTTATAATGATCCTTAAAGCTTTCCATAATGAAGAAACGGATGGCTTGATTTGAACCCTGTTTAAGAATGGTTGGTGTTAGTCCCTTATAGATGCCAGGAAGGCCTAAAATTCAAGAGATTAGTAAACAATTTTATACTTTCGGTATATTTATACGAACTACCTTCCCTTTTAATGATGGTTCGCACACCGTGCACAAATCCTTTGTATTGTGGGTTGGCACTACGTTGATCGTTGATGAATTTTACTTTAATAGTCTCCATTGCAGTCACAGTCAAAATAGCTTCACAAACTCCCGCTCCCAAACCGCATAATAGTTTTGCGGAGTTACTCAGATGGCCTCTTTCATCACTCATACGACTACGAAAAGTTTCAAATGAACCAAACCTTACATTTGAAAATTAATAAAAAATTAGCTTAAGAGTCCAGTTTTGTAAGAAAATGTTTACCTCGTTGCCGATTTTGGTATACTACCGTAGACAAGAACACTTAAGCCGCGGTAAAGGCCAAAAAATCCTCGCTCTTTCAAAGTCTTCTTTATGCAATCACCGACTCCATTATAACGTTTTTTATCACCTGAAATTTACAAATGGGATTTTATGCTGCATTATATAGTACATTAGAATACCCGTGTCTATTCAACCCTAGTACAACAAGATCTTATATAGGAGATAGCAATCAACCTATTTCAAAGTACTTAACAATATTGCCAAGGATCTGACCAGACAACACTACACTTTTACAAACACTGTAGCCTTCTTAACAATTTTGAGATTAGATTTACCTTTTTTTATTTCTATCTAGCATTAACTGGGGTTTTTAGCTTTTTTCAAGCTCATGACTAGTGTGTGTCCTGCATGTCAATCAACCTAGTCAACTTAGGCATCAGCGGTTAGAAAGAGATGTATCTAGATGAATTTACTCGAAGAGCTTGTGGAAACATAACATGAACTTCACTGCTCAGTACTCCAAGGGCCATCAGACTGGTAGGAAACTTCATGTGCATAATGCGGAAGACGTCTGAAGGGATTGGACTCAGTCCAATTCCATTTCCTATTCGAAATTCTACATTTCCTTAAGAATCGAAGAAGTTTAACAAGGCGTTCTTCTTTTCTTCATCTCTTACCTTTCTCATCCAACTGCAGTTGTGTCTTTACGTATTCAGTTGGATATGTAATACAAATTTCAATGCCACCAGTTATGCCACCAGCTACTACACCTTTCAATCCTTGATCTCCACCAGCACCAGCAGCAGCACCAATATTCGTCATCCAAGGTCGTTGTCCAAAGGGATTGACAAAGTTATTTTTAACCATTTTTGATGTGCAGAAATTCTAAAACTATCTGTCGGAATAAATAATACTTAATGACTAGAGAAGCTATGAATATACAATTCTAGTAAGAAAATCAGTAAAACGAATTGAATTTATGCGTATCTAAGAAAGGAAAAATTTAAACCAAGGACAATATTCACACTAGGGCTCAAGTCTAAGCGACGCGTCGAAATTGTGAAATTTTTTCATAAAAATTCGTACTCTGGAATAATACCAGTATCGGCACAACGACAATATTGCTGCCTTTCCTGAGACTGTGTTGTAAAACCGAAACCTCTCAGTTGAGTTCTGCCATGCTATCTCAATTAGCCAAAAGACTTGAATTATAGCCAAAAAATTACAACATGCGTCAGAGGATCGCTGACTGGGGTCCTAAGCAGTTGAAAACGGATCCAAATTCTGATAAAAAAATTAACCTTCAGCGACGAAGTGTATTTTTGGCTGAATGGCTTTGGAAATAACTAAAATTGTCGGTTGTGGAACAATTCCAATGCACAACAGTTCGAGGACCTCTCTTTGCATCTAGAAAAACGCATTGTTTGATATTGATTTTGGTCATGCGGCTTTCGAAATGAGAAAAGCGAGGTAAAACGTACGGCGAGAGATATCTAGAAACGATAACCGATAATAATAAATCAGCAAGAATTCACGATCTGGACGGCATTGCCCTTTGAGCCTTTGTTGAACTTTAGCTCCTAATTAATGTGGGTGTCCTCCAAAATTGTGTCTCTACTTTTAGAACTGGAGGGCATTAAATATACTTTAACACGCTAAATGCATAAGATAGCTATCGTTTGACGATATCATTTGGACGATAGTTTTAATTCGCTGTCTACGCAAATAGCCGAATCGATACAGAAGTGTTCTCGATTTCAAAGTTGCTAATGGTTGAGTGCATGAAGATGTGTCATACCGAAAAAGTCTTGTCTCGGCATCCATATAAAAATCGTCTGTCTGCGCAAGATGACAATGGAGAACTTCTACTGTCCAATCATAATCGTTAAAAACATCACCGATTTTTTTAATAAGGCTACACGAAAATGTGGGCGCCGTGGCTCAGTTGTTCGTGCGTTGGACAACTGAACGGGATGTTTCGTTCGAATCCCAGAAAACTCAAGTTTTTAGCGGTCCCGTCTCTCCCAAGGATGCGCTGAGCATTCACAGAGAGTATATTCGGATGACTCATCTTCCTCCAAACAGAATAGGCATTACGTCTCTGGGCCCAGGTTTATTTTATTAAGGTACATAGTTCCTCAGGTCATTGTTTCGAATGCTTTTCTTATTTACGCTAACGATTTCCTTGTTCTGCTTGATTATGTAGATTCCAGTGAGTTGAACGATAGCGCTTTAAGCGCTGCCTGGCTATCTGAAAAGATATGCTAGAATACATATCTCCCTTCATAGTTTTTCGAGGGATTGACATAGCACAGATCTCAATGGCGTAGACCTCAGTCTGGAACTCAGTGGGACACATTTTCATAGATATCGAGACTGATTTTGGATTCAAAGACGGCACCTCGAACTTCCCTCTTTGAACGGTCGGTGAACCAGACCAGACTTCTAGGGGCTAATTCCAGAACGACATTTATCCAGTTTATAGGGTTCAATGGTTTGTACTTGTATTCTAGCTGCAGTTTAGTAGCACATCTAGCAGCAGTCTTCCTAGTAAAAATTTGTATGGATGACAGCCCAACAATGCTGTCCGTATCCCAATACATGCAGTTGTAGTTCATAAGCTGAAAGAGAGTTCGCTCTGAAGTCGACCATCTCGTTATAACCCATCTCTGAGCAATATTGGATCGAAAATTGGATGAATTAAAAGTTTCACGGTAAATAACTAAATTAGATTTGAGAGCCAAAACGAAATATTAAATGTATAGAAAGCCGTACGCTGCAACACAATATACATACATATGTACATATGTCTGAGGCTGAGTCGTGCATCCTGAAGTTAAATTTAGCAGAGCCCCAAATTTGACGTTTATACATTTAAGAAAATTTATGCACCACGGCTTATGTTTACCAGAAAGGACATCGCGAAATTTCTAGAGGTAATGCAAAAAAATTAAATTCTTTGGAATCTCTCAAATTCAAATTACAAGAAGGTAAAAAAAAACGGAATAAAAAAAAACAATCTGGAATATTAAGTCAGTATTACTATTCTTCGTTAAACTTTGTTTCCATTATCGAACATTTGTTTTCATTGTTTTACAGTTGATGAGTGCAAAAACACAATACAAATGCGGAACACACATAATAAAAGCGATTTGTTCTTGTTCATCGTGTGCTCGTAAACAACAAACATTTTCCTGAGATGTAAAAAATACAAAACTTTTTATATAGATGCAAATTTGACAGTCGCTTTTATTTTGTTTGCTTCGGCCGCAACCTGCGCTACAAAGTTTTTATAGCGCTGCAAGTCTCAGATTCATAAACATACTCCGTTCAGCTCTTTAGTATTTACTGAGAGATTACTTTGCGGTATGCTTAGTAGGCAACATTTAGGCAATCTAACAATTTCGACTTATTTTAATTTTCTTTTTATTTAAATCATTATTTTTTACAATAAAATTATTCTTTTTTTCTTAAATTTTCGCATTTAAAATTATAACAACATAAAACAATGACACTCTTATGCATACTTTTATGGGAGAATGAGGAAAATTTATGAACAAAATTTAATATTTTTCTTTTACAAATATTAAAAAATATAATGTATGTACATCCTTCCTTCAGAAGTGTATGTATGTATACAATGTTTTTATTTCTTTGTTAGTTAGTTTTTCTTTTAATATTTTCGTTAAATTTTCCTGTCTGCTTTGCTAACTAAAACAATAAGACCCTGAAAACTTTGTTTCAGAGACGCAAAATATTCCAACAGAACTAATTCATTTTTAATGCAAATAATGCGCGTTTTTTGCGCATTTTTTTAGTTTACAAAGAAATTTAATTTGTTCATATTTTTCCGCATTTGAAAAAATATTTTATTCAACTTTGGACTGGTTGTAGATGTACTGGGGCCTGCCCACTTGTTTTGTTGATAATTTGACTGGACTTCTTGTACAAAAAAAATAATCCCTTAAATGCTGCAACACGGATAAATATAGTTATGCTCGTCGATTTGTATGTGTGTATGTGTTTTTATTTTTTTTGTGTTGCTTTCTCAACGACTAGGATCTTAAACTTATCTAAGTAACTGCATTATTAATCCGCCCAAACTTTGTTGAATAATTCCATAAACGAATCGTAAATCATGAATGTGATACCAACATCCAAGCAGACACGACCTAACCTCGGTACGGTGCCCTTATAGAATGCCGTTGGTCCTTCATTTTTCAATATTGTTATCGCACAATCCAAGGTGTTCTTATATTTCGATGCTTCAAGACCTTGCATGCGAGTTTTTACAACATCTAATGGGGTATTTCCAAAGACGGATGCAGCACCAGCAATAGCACCGAATAAACCAACAATTGGTTTAGGAACTGACTTCTTAGGATCGTCACCCTTATAGAGATCCTTAAGGCTTTCCATAACGAAGAAACGGATGGCTTGATTTGAACCCTGTTTAAGGATGGTTGGTGTTACTCCTTTGTAGATGCCGGAAAGGCCTAGAATTCGGGAGAATTACAAATAATTTTAAGCTTACGGTCTGCTTATGCCAATTACCTTCATTTTTAACGATCGTTCTCACACCGTGAGCAAATCCTTTGTATTGTGGATTGGCACTACGTTGATCGTTTATGAATTTTACTTTAATAGTCTCCATTGGAGTCACAGCCAAAACAGCTTCACAAACACCTGCTCCCAAACCGCAAAGTAGTTTTGCAGAGTTACTCAGTTGGCCCTTTTCGTCAACCATATAACCACGGAGGGTTTCAAAGGCACCAAACCTTATGTTTAAAAAATAATAAAAAATATGAATTTTATGGTCACATTTTGTAAGAAAATTTTTACCTTGCTGCGGATTTTGGTATACTGCCATAGAGAAGAACACTTAAGCCGCGGTAAAGGCCAAGAACTCCCCGTTCTTTTACAGTCTTTTTCACGCAATCTCCGATTCCATTATAGCGTTTTTTATCACCTGAAATTAATGATACGAATGAGATGTTGTTTTAAGGATTATATTAGAATATTCTAGCTTGTATTTATACAAAGGACACCCGTCGTAGTTCGAAGCCTAATCCAAAATCAGATAACACCCTCGTCAGGGAGCCTGTTGGATAGACGTTTGAAAGCAATCCAACGCCGCATTTTAGCAACCGGACCACATATTAGTTTCTACACATTTAAATGTCAAAATGCACCTGTCAATGGTGCCGTGTATAAAAAGACACATGATGAAACAATAACTTTTGTATGCGTTATTACACGTATATCCAAGACCACAGAAAGTGAGAGTAAACGTCGATTCTGGCCATTTTCTAGTTACAGTCATATTAAGAGCTCAAATATCTAAACATATGTAAGTTGTGAGTCAACTAAAAGGAACAAATTTAACGGCCACCTTAGCTCGCCAGAGTATCGCAAGCCTTCAACGTATGCACTGTGAAAATAACGAAGGAATAAGGACTCCCATTCATCTGGCGAACTACATTTAAATCTTCTTTAATTGCTTTCTTCACAAAGGGTTATGCAAGAAAAAACGATATACGATTTTAGTTTTGTCATCCGAGTCATCATGCTACTCTCGAATCGCTCGAATATACGGCGAATCTAATTGTGGATGCTTCTACAACACAAAAAAAAACAGTCGGATTCACTCACTAGAATGTAAAAAAGACTTCAGCAAACCTGAAAGAGCTGAAAGGCTTTGGTGGAACCTAGCAATATAAATTTCTTATATGAACTAGGCTTGAACGTAGATTTATTTGGTTTTCAAGAAAATGTATTCAACATCTCGCTTACCTTTCTCATCCAACTGCAATTGTGTCTTCACATATTCGGTTGGAAATGTAATACAGATTTCAATGCCACCAGTTATGCCACCAGCTATTACACCCTTCAAGCCTTTGTTTCCTCCACCAGCAGGGGCAGCAGCGCCATTATTCGCCAGCCAAGGACGTTGTCCAAAAGGATTTACAAAATTAGGTTTATTCATTTTTGCTGTGCGGACTTAAGTTTTAGTTCCGAAACTCGTTCTTTTTTTGTATCTGTCCGAAATGTGGAATGAAATAGTGAATCTAAAAAAAGAAAAAATAATAATTAGAAAAGGATTTGTATTGAATTGAAATCAACTTCTGTTAATTCAGAGTTTTTGAAAACTAGAAAATTCTTGATCGCGGATTTTACAATATCCACTGTTGTTTTGCAACAAACCAATCCTACTGGCTGCCGGAGACTGATAATTGATTGCATTAGGCAGGGTAACGTTATGATTAAATTAATAATTTAGGAAAAATTAAAATATTTGCCCTGTTTTTCAACTCCCTTAATTGGTTTACATAAATGAAAAGGAAGCGCTTCGCAATTGAACACATAAAAGCCACTGTTATACGCAGTTTCGATTGTGTAATACGTTAGATGACTGCCCGAAAGGACCTATTTGAAGAAGCCCAAATGCAACAACTGATTCACCCAATCCACTTTTAAGGTAGGCCCCCTGCAGTGATAAAGAAGTACTAATCGTGGTCGAAGTATGTTGTAAATAATTACCCTACAACGGAATTATGTGCCCACTACGGCCTTCTACGGCCTGGACAGGGCAACAAAGGTATTTCGTAGAAGCATGAAAACTGTGACATTTGCTATTGTGAATGCTACAGAAAACAGTAGAAGTTTGGGTCCCGATATGGAGTGAACTTAGGCAAGAAGTCCTGATGTTGTATGTTAACGTCTAATAACAATTCTCTCTGCTAGGATTTCTAATAGAGGATCTCCGGTTGCAGTTTAGTAGTGGGATGGTGTAGTCCGTTTCCGTTCGGAGTCTCGATACATTCCATTGGCTTAGAGTGATCAGCGTAGGGCTTAGCTATCCACAGATCGCAGTTTTGCAGTTTTAGCTTTCGAGTTCGCACAGTATATGTCAAGCGGAAGCAGGTTCAGCTGCTGTTGGTGTCGTCACCTCCTGACAGCCTGCCCGTTGAATCTTTGTAAACGCTTTCATGATGGTATTTCTTCTCGAGCATTTTCCACCAAACTACCGAACCGTAGGATAAGATGGGTCTTACTACCGCAGTACATAGCTAGTATATCACTTTAGGCTTAAATCCCCATGATTTCCCGAAAGCTCTTCTACATGCATAGAATGCAATATTACTCCGAGATATTTAGCAGTTTCTGAGATATCAGATCGACGCCATTTAAAAGAGGTATCGTATTCTGGTATCAATCTTCTCCTCGTGAAGAAGAATATGGAGTAAGATGATTGTATAGTCTAAACTGCATTTAAGCGATGTTCGAGTTCATAATTAAAACAACAAATTGTCCAATACGAACGTGAAATTGCTTCAAATTCATTAGAAAGTGCATTCAAAGGTGCAGAACCAGTACCAATTGTTTAAAAACAAAGCACTTTCTAAAAAAATTGAATCAAATGGATCCAGAACCAAAAGCATTTCTATGTATTTATCATTTAAATGAAAGTAATGTTTATAAATCGAGTACCTATGCTCAATACTTGCCAGTCTAAAATATTTACTTGCTCTTAAATTTGTTTAACTAAAATTTTATCCTTCACTCTATTTTTAAACAAGTCAAAAAATGTTATGCAAAGTGTATTCAAAGCCAAGAATTATTTATAAAAAAAAAAAAAAACAGAGAAAAAACTTTTAAAAAACAATCTGTTCTACTATGCGACACATTTTTGACCCTCAAAACGCCTCCATTCTGTTTGCGGAATCATTTTTCTAAAAACAAAGAACGAAACTACGTCACATCCAAGATGCAAAGTATTTCAAAGTATTTATGTACACACATATGCACATTCGCACGTGATTCCGCATCCGTTTGGATATTTTTTTTTATTTGATTTTTATAATTCCATTTCAATTTGCCGGGTTTTCTTTTTTTTTTTTTTCTCAAACTAGAGAACTGAGAAGATATTTTCACAGGGAAGCAATTTAAATTAATTTCGAGGCGAAATATTGTATCTGTTCTACTAGTTGTTAGCACTTTATTGAAGGAGATAATTTGCCGCGCTTTGTTTAATTGATGAGATGCAAATGCAGCTTGTTGCACATGTGTTTTAATTGAATGTGGCCAGTACAGAAAGATCCATAAATTACCAGGAAAAATTGCTCATATTAAAGACATTTGAACAGCACAGTACTTCATCTGTTCTTCATGTCGATACCGGGGTATTCCCCGACTTGATATTGCAGTCATGAGACTTGAAAATGCCTAATAGAGAATCTTGTCTCATCGATTCATCTAGTGCAGTGTTCCTGAACTTCAGAGTGGCGACCTCCAAGGGATTGGGCAAGGTAAGTCGAGACTACATGAACAGCAGAGGATGTTTGTAATTTTTTTTTAAATTTTTGGTCATAAGGATGAAATCATTTATCAGAGGTTTGCAGTGGCAGCAAAGATTGTAGACGGGGCCCAACCCCTTTGACACCTGATAATATACCACGGCATTATGCTATAGGATCCATAAAGTAGCCATAATTACATTTTGGAGCTTGGCAGAAATTTGTGCGGCAATGCTACAACAGGGTACAAGAGGGTTGCTGCCTAGTCTGTAACAGTAAGTAAGTCGATAAACAGTTAGAGTAGCTTTTATACCACAAATAAATAAAGGTGACGTCTTACCCACCAAGAATTTCAAAACAGCAAACTCGACATCATTCTTGCTGAAAAGCATGATTTGTAATGGAATTTGGCAATACTACAGGCATTGAATTCAGCAACTTGAATGTAAACTAGACAAAGAAACCGCACCTTCTAGTACTCTTTAACAAGACTCAAATAAGCTCCTTGAATGGCCGTACTTATCACTGTTGCTTCGACTGCAAACTGCATACTCTGTTTAATTTGGCTATACACACAGCGATTTCCCCACTATTTAAATCCTTTGGGTAAAAATATTTTGCCCGCCAAAATATTTACACTAAAGATCTTTATCGTAAAATGATCGCGTGTAGTGAGTTGTAAACATTTTGTGTTCGACGACGATGGTGATCAGGTTAAATAATAATTTATTGGTGCCCATTTGTCTACAATCGACAGCGAAAATAGGGTCGTCCGCAGATGTATGCAAGTCGTCGAAAAAAAAATACAAATATTTGGTCCAGGGCCTTTACGAAAAGTGGGCCCTTGAACATACATTTTGGTGTTTTTTGAAAATCGAACCTCTTCAACGCACTAGCCACTGAGACACGGCGCCCACTCGCTGTTTGTATGACAAGCCTTATATTTAAGGGTCTCCCAGAACAGATTTCGCTTCAGCTGAAGAGATCGATGCATGTCACTTGGTTAGAACTTGTCATACATAGTTCCACTAAGTGATGGATTTACCATTGATGAAGCGGCCAGGATCCATCACTATCTATTCGCAAAACGATTATTGGATTAAAGTAGTCCACACATGAGGATCGGTCTCAATGCAGGAGGAGGATCGGTCTCAATGTTGTCGTACTGCATAGGATGCAGGTGCACGCACTATTTGCAATTCTCCCGATGCATCTTCTTACACATATTTCGATAGCGTGAATTTAGGCTTAAAAGAATGAATGATGGCATTCCTATCGCTACTGAGCTTTCATACCTGAACCCGAAGAACCGCTAGTGCTGTCACTGTCCAGTTCAAAATAATCTGTGTACCGAACCTGAGAATAAGGCTTCAAAAAGCCTATATTACATAGTCTGTTGCAACCACTTGATAATTATTAAAGAAATTGAGTCTATCATAGCATGGTATGAGGGGGTTTTTAGGAATGGGTGCCTTAGAATACGCCGATAGCTTATTAAGTCACCATCTGTAATACTTAGAATGTTAGGAAGTCGAAGAGTGGTTATAGATTAAGTATGGTAGATACTTAAGATACTTTTGCACTGCCCCCGTGATATCCGCACATGTATTTTACATTGTCTCACTCTTAAACGCTCTCTTATCTTAGCTCGCAAGATTTTCCACCAACATTTGAATTCTACATAAGTGATCATCATTATTTGCGATCGTTTTTTGGTTCTTAATGAATTTACCCTTTCGTATTGGTGTGTCCCTTGCCTCAATGGTGGCAGTTACCTACCAGGCTTTACCATTTAAAAAGAAAATCCACCGTTAAAAGTGACCCTACTTATACCCCAAAAATTGACACAAAAAAATAAGATTCGGTATAGCACTTTAAAGCCATAAAATTAAAATTCAACTACTACCGTGTAAGTCAATAAATTTAAAAACAAGACGAAAGCTTTTCAGCCTGCACGAGTATCTTATCTGAAAAACGTATTTTGCAATTTTGTTATGAGATTCATTTTTTTGTCGTTATCAGCCAAAATTTAGACCTTATACTTGAGTTGCGTAACTTAGACGTGTGATATTGTGCTCGTGAGATTAATATTTTTTTAGTCATCGGCCTTGATAATGAGTCTCCTTTGGAAATAAATAGTAGACGAAGCTGTTGAAGGCTTAGTGGAAATTTAGTACAAAGATAGTGTGTTTGTCTGGACATCGATTCCAAAGTCATTTTGAAGATAGTTTCCATTAGAAACAGATCTTTAGAACAGTAATCATAGGCGGAAAAGCACTTTCAACTTAGAGTTGAAACTGATGACAGTTCACAGGAAACGAAGGTGAATTCTGCATCTGTGCAGTAGACGTCTAATTTTTGATTAGCAAATTCAAAGCTAACATAGTACACCAAGATAGAATTTAAGTTATGAACCATGAAACTGAACAATGAATGAGTATTCAGGCACGGTAGACGGAAATCGGCACACCACTGGCGGTGAAATGTGTCCAGAATGTTGTCGAATCCTCAATTTAAAATGCGTTGGGACTACTTTGAGTGGAGGACACATGGGGAATTGACACATATATGGATAAAGAAGTCATTTCGAGCGAAGATAGTGGGGTCCATTCGCGATGATGGGAGGAGGAGATCAAACGACAAATTATCGACCTTGTTAAAAAAAAAACTGTGCATTCAACGTCTAACCTGGCTTGGACATGAATAATGAATAACCTGGCTTTGACATAGTACAAATATGTATCAACGCCATTAAACTCTTAGAGTTTTCGAATCTATCTATGAAGAGCAACACAGGAAAGCATGGCCTCGCCTACGTGCAACGAAATGGAGGAAACACTAATCGAAAGTGTTTTTGCTAGTAATGATTATGTAAACTACTCGAGAGTACGACATAAATGCAACACTTATTAAGCAAAATTTTTGCATAAAGTCGTACAGCACAATCATTTTATTTTTTTATTTCATTTTTTGCTTTTCAAATACACAAGTGAGTTCTAAGATGTCAATTTTCGCTGTGTGCTTTTGTGCTGTGCTAATGTATTTCACATCACGTTCGCTTTTTTTCCATGGGGGCTGTCAAAGTTGCTGTGTCAATCGATAACGTCAACAAGCGCTGCTATTAATTCGATACATTCGCCGATCTCTATGAACAGTCCCCGTTAAGATGAGACCTGTCAGAATAGTTAGGCTTAGTTGTGAGAAAATTCTTGAAGTCGTTGGGCTCCTAACAAAAATCATTGCAGAAGGTGAAGGGACGCGAGGAGCAAATGAATAGAATGCACATATGTATGTATGCTCTGTTACTGTCCTTTACCAACCGTTAAAAGAAGTTCAGCTCTTGGCTACAACTTCTTTTTATCTCAAAGGAACCTAGGAAATATAAAGTTTAACAAACCCCTAAGGTGGAGGAGTCTAGTTTTCTGAGTGGTTTAGTTAGAAGTTGGCCAATTCTTACGTTCACAAGTTTGTCAAATAAATTGGTCACAATTGGTCTCTATGTGATCTAAAGGAGTTGTTTATACATATCAACTAAACCACCTAACCTAACCTATCTACTTCGAAACTGAATTATTCCGTGATTCAACTCTAACATGTTGGTGGGTCTAACGCTAACCTTTATAATTCTTCACCAACAGAAGATGTTGCAACTGCCATTTCAAAGATAATGGTTCAACTTTCTTTCTGAAACAAAATGTTTTGTTAATTTTGCAATAAAATTTATGCTTATCCAATTAACCTTGTTTCACCTCTGAAACTATTAATACATTATAAATTAGAAAATATATATTTTCCACTCAAAAATTAAACACACAAACAGAATCTGACGTAGTGTACAAATATATACCTATGAACAGTCTATATTCACCGTAAATTTGTTTGTTTAAAAAATCTGTATAACTCTGACGTTTTTTGCTACTTACCGCTAGTTTTATTAAGTTCAAACAACAGTAGGTACTAGAAAAAATTGCAAAAATAGCTTGTTTTTCAGCCAACGCTATCAGTCATAGAAGTCGACAATAGATTCATTAGATACATCAGAGAGGGGGATCGTCCGATCAGTAGGTAGCCTTCCAAATCACTCAGAATTGTTTTAAAGTTTTACGACACTATTGTTTGAACTGTCAAACATGTGATATAACACCGTAAAAACAACTTATATATACATACATACATAAATGTACCTTGAACTTGAGTATACTTAGAAGAAAAATCGCACACCTCCTCTATTTGACATACCACACGCATTTGTATGTATATGATTTTGTGCGTGTGTTTTTTATGAACCTGTCATCTTTCTGAAAAAAAGTTTTCAGAACCAGCCTTTCAGTAGACATACAAACGTTAGATGTACAAAAGTTTGCCAGTTTTTTTTGTTTACGAACCAAAAACAATATGAAGTCTCGTTTAGGAAACAAGTATTGCCATTTAGTGATTCCAAACCAGCTATCTGTGTCAAGTATGGCACCATTACAAAAATGCTTGTGTGGCTTATCGCAACATTGCTTGCACTCTAAACCGAAATAAGATTCCCCCTCATTTATTAACATAAACCATCAACAAATTATCTTCAGTTGTAGAACCCAAATCATTGAAATACGATCATTTCACTTGATCGTTTCTACGATCACAACAAATTCGATTACATAAGCGCAAAAACATTGTTCTTTCCTTCAAATGATTCGATAATTTTGTATCGATAGAAAAATCTCTATTTTTCATTGAATTTCTACCAAACCACATGGAAATAAGATAAAACTTTAGAACCACTACGAGCAAACTCTTTATACCGCACAGCTGGGAGTAGTGATCTCCACCACCTTATTAATTGCTCAAACAAAATGAACTATGCACGCCTCGGTGGTACAACAACAACAACACAGTGTTCATTGGTTGTATAAATTTAAATCACCACAACTAGACACATGTTTAAATTATTAATTAGTCAGCCGATAAACATTAGAACATACAGAAAAATATTAAAAAAAAAAAATATGTATGATCAAGAGTTTAAAAACCTAGCAATATCAACGCAAAGATCGAGTTCTGCTTGGAAGTTCGACTTGAAGAACCTTTTTTTTTGTAATGCTTACACGAAATCGTACGATGACAGTGGTTGCACAATAAACCGACCAGCCAATCCAGACACGTAAGGGAATCGGGGAGAGGAGTCCAAATCAACTATTGGCGGTTCGGAAAGAATTGAATGGCAGCACGAGCAACGACGTTGATTCGCGTGGGGAATTGATCGTCAACTGGAAACAATAGCGCCGGCCAAACGCGAATGACCCGCTGTCCGGCAATAGTGCTTTTTGGGGCCACTACCAGCGATGAAAATTTCACTACGTGCGTAGTAAAACTGCTACTTTTTTGAGTGTAGGTATCTTTTATAAATGGAGTTTTCTTTTGCTGCTTGGAAAACATGCAGTGGGAAACATCTTGCTGGCTACAGAGGAGATGTTAAGCTTCTGTATGCAATTTGAAAGTCGAGATGATATTAGAAGCTAACTGTTTGTACTGCTTGTTTTTTACTTGTACTGAACAGGACAAGTACTGTTGTTGCCTCCATGAAAATGTTCGATTTCGAGATTTTGATCTATCTTAGTATGATGAGTATGTCGTAGAGTAGGTTTCTCAATTCTGCCCTGCTGCATGTACTTATGTATGTACATATAAATGTACGCTCGACTAACGGACTGTTTTCGAATTTAATATCTGAACTGAGTAAAGTCACAATTCGAGGCGATTAAAAACACTTTATGAAAGTCGTTTTTTCTCGAAAACACCTCTCAACAATTTTTGTCAAATTTCATATTTGAATTAAGATGAACAACATATGCTATCAGATTACATAATCACATTTTCGTAAAAATCAAGAAGTCAAATATGGGTAGTTTACTTAGTGACCAAAAAAAAAGCAGAGCGTATGTGGTGCATTCGTCTTGTGCGTGTTACGTATTTTTTTTTTTTTTTGCACAAATGGAGGGGAACCTACAGTTCAAAGTCTCATTCGAAAGACGAATTGAGAAGATTTCTCTTCTATGAGCAATATTCGACATTCTTGTACGCAAGGACATGGTATATCAAGTTTTGGAAAATTGTCAAAATATTTTTTTTTATTTAACGATTTTGATGGAATTTCAAATCTGAGTTATCTGTGATCAAGTTGATGAATTTCAAAATCTCAAATTGGCCTTTATAAATATCTTTGAAAATTAAAAGAGCAACTCGAACTTTAAATGAAATAAATGATTTTTGGACTGGCTCAACTCAGCAACACTCGACGACTAAAAAGCCAACGATGTGTCTACGTGTATTCTCTCTCCGTACATACTCCTCCACTGGCATTGCCATGTCAGTCATTTAGCATTTCTCTATTCTCCACTCTGGTTCATGGCACATTTGTTAGTGTGCTGTTCGTGGTATGCTACTGGCCAGCGTTGCCACTAAACTCCAAGGCGAATAGGCCAATAAATAGTAGTATTTTCCAATGAGAATTAGCAAAATACTTATTTTTTTCTTGTTTCTCATTTTGCTCTCATAGTTAAAAGTTTTTTTAAAAAAAAAAAAAAAAAGAAGTCCCGGAAAGTGAATTTAAATAAAAATTCACGACATTGAGTTTTGTTCATCCGCGGTTTTGTTCATTGCAGTGACCAGATACCCAAGACAGGTTGACCTGGGAGGAGGTTGCTAATATATTAAGTTTTTCCTTGCATTCCTTCCCCAATTTTGAGTTAAGTATAAGGCCCTTAAGTATAGCAAAAAATTTCTGCCTGAAAGGCCGTCATGAACTATTCCAGATGGACTGCGTGATTGAGTGGTGGCCTTCAGCAGTAGACCCCCGATTCTCCATAGATGTGTGATCCATTTGTACACACTTCTATTCCACCCTCGTTTGCAACGGCAGTTTTCTGCTGCAATTCCTCACGTTTAGGGCGTCGAACTGTATAGCTTGTGTCGAAGTTGTATTACTTACTTAAAAGGTCACTCGGATGGCTTACGAGTCCAGAGACCGCCTGTACTTCCTTCCAAATAGCCCCGTGTCCCGATAAGGTCCGTTCGTTGAAATGACCTAAGGTCTGAGTCTAAGAGTACAAGCTCAAGATTATCTCCATTGCTGCTGTGGGGATACTGGATTGAGATCCCGTAATTCCTAGACAAGCCATACGTTGGATATTCGATAGTAGTGAAAGGGCGTATTTCCTTTCTACTATAGGCCACTATATAAATACTTCATTGAGTAGGATGGACCTGACGATGCATGTGTTAGTCTAGTAGTCCTTGCTAAAGCTTATCCAGTAAGCCCTTCTTGCTTTTATGACTGTGTTTTCTAGATTTATTTTCCCAGTTGTTGTCCAGGAGGACCCCAAGATACTCTACCCCGTTTTTTGAGTCCAATTTTACACCCCCTAAGAACGGGACCCGGAAAACCTCTAGTTTTGTATATTCTCGTGAAGACTACCATGTGGATCTTTACAGGGTTGGCGCCCAAGCTGCAGCGGTGCGTCTAACTTTTTGCAATGTGCAGAGCCTTGTTGAAAGCTCCCTCTGTATCCAAAAATACCCCGAGAGACACTTCTTTATAAATAAAGATATTAACGAGGATACTAACGATCAATAAGAATTATTGAGAATAGTGATACATACTTATTTTAAAGTAATTTTGATCATATGTAGATGGCAATCGCATTAAGACTCAGCCTTCACTAGTTAGCAGTCCGGTCATAGTAACTAGTTGAGTTACTATGACCGGACTGCTTTTGGGAAAAGGTTTCAACGGTTCTTTGTTGGCCTTGGACGAAGATCAACTCAGAAGGTAAAAGGCGCTCCTCCGCAGCTCGAAAATTTTTAAGCGATAATTTCGTTGCTTCAAACTTTGCGTTCAGTTATCGAAATAGATCGAAAGTTGTGGTATCTAGAGTTCAGGGAGACTGAGTGGTGGATTTTTTTGGATTACGTTAGTGTGCACCACCAGAATTTGAAAGTGGCAACTCTTATGCACTACTTAAATAATAATTCTTTCAGTGCGTCAAAAGCCAGTCCGTTTTGTAATCTTTTCAGCTCTCCGTCCAAACATTAAAATTTCAATTTTATCAACAATGTTGACTCAACTGTGTAATGAACAGATAAGAAACACTACCACATATACTTAACTAGTATGTATGCATGGAGAGAGCTTTTTTCTACAAAGATAAACTTAATTTCAATTTTGCACTTAGCATTACCACCCACTTGTCAAGGATTAGTGAGAGATTAGTGTGTGTATGGATGTTTTTTTCGATAATTCCTATCGGATAATTAGATTTAGGCATGTGATAACTTTATCAACAAATTGATGATATCGAAAATTAGCACTTGATTGATTATCTATGATTATTAGCATAACAGCGAAAACAAGCAGTGAAACGAGGAGAACATTAAATGAGTGCTCATTAATTGAGTATCCACCTGTGGATTTTTGATTAATTTTTTTCTATATTTAGTCGATTAAATCTTTTATGGTAAGATATGTACATATATGGTAGGGCAGTGATAAATGATATTTTCCGATTAAAGTGCTATTAATTAGGTATAAGTGGACAAATATGGAGAAACGTCCCATTGTTTCAAGAGCAGGAAGGACTGTGAGATCTACAAGGACAGCCTAACATTGTTCAGAAACAGTGTTTTACTTTACCCCTCGTAGAAAGCCCGCTCAAAAGCACCAACCTACAAAATGGAATTTCAAATGATCCTGGGGAGAATCCGAATATAATTCTCTGAATCTGCTGATGGACACTCAACATGCTGACAATTGATAGTCCGTGGTGAAGATGATTTTTCAGCAGCTAGGTCTCTTAAGCAGTTATACATCGAAAACTCTGACTTAATTATGCAGAGTGTGCTTGGTGTCGTAAGGCATTAAACGAGCAGAAGCAAACTTGTTCGGTAGAATGAGCGCTGATACGCAAGATTTACATTCAATCCATAAGTTGTCTGCATCATCTTCAACGGGGATAAGCACGAGTCCCCAGAAGAGACCTATCCGGAATTGAGATTCTTTCGATGACCATCTTTCCGACGTTTGTCAAGCAATGGGAAAGCTACGGCCTTATACTCGCGACGCGAGCATACTATAAGATTACATTGTCAAAAGTATTGGAAAATCTATTATTCAATTGTGACTTCAGCGACAAGGGGAATTCTCTTTTTTTACCAATTATCGACCCACTACACTGAATATCCCATCTTTTGAAAGCAAAGGAAACGCTGATAATGGGTCAGCTTAGGAAACTTATAGACAACCTCGTGATTTTTATGGCGCACATACTCCAAATTCAACGATGACCCCAAGCAGGGGGGTTGCAGGGGAGCAGCCCCATACATATTCCACAGTTTTTAAATTTTAAAATTTGGCCTTTTGTCACTTGGCCTTATATCAAGGCACCTCATTTTCAAACGTCAATGCCATGAATTGATCTATCGAATAAAAATTATTAAATAATTCATTAAATAAGTTGGCCTAAAATATACAAAAAAAAAAGGCCGCTCCCTTCCACAAATCACCCATATCCTGTTTCCCTCACATTTGACCACTAGCCAACCTATGACATATCATATTACGTAACCATATTAAAAATTAAATCAATGAACCCCAACAGCGTTGTTCCCTTTAGTCACTTTCAAGTATACACGGTTACACAACACATCACAGAAGACGTTCTGTAGTACCTCCTCTACGTCATCTTTTGAGGCCATTCATCGTCGTCAGAACTGTGCTACAAGCATACAACAAAATAAAGTTCGTTGACATTGTCTCAGCAGGTTAGGCACTTTCACTTTTTGCTCGCACTCCTCCCCATCACATGGCAAGGGCCTTAAGGATTTTTCAATGGAAAAATCAATACATTGAATTTTTAATCAGTTCCCAAGGTAATCGCTGAGAGTCGTTGAATATTAATAGACAGCTAGAGTGCTCTAGGTGAACCGAACACCCGGCTTTAATATTTTAAAGTACTCACCTTTGATTTGACTCCACAATTCATTAAAATTCACCGAGAGGGAAACCGTTTCTTTTTTAATACTTTGGCTTTAATAGAAAAATTACATTTAATAAATATTTTCACAGTTTTAACGACACTCTAATCTGATTAGTACTATTAAACGATGACGATGATTCACATTCAGTAAGCGAAAATCCTTTTCGCAGACCAAAATAAAAGCAAATGTTAAATGCAAGACGTAAATATAACCAACCAAACGAGTTCTGCGGGGCAAAAAGAGTTTAAATCATTTCTTTCGAACAGGTACACATTTACCGGCAAAAGGATCTTATTTCTAAATCAAAAAAAAAAAACCCTTACACTCAACCGCCAACCGGCAAAACGACTACTTGTCAGCTTTTATGTTATGAGACTTCAACCCCATCTGATGCAGTTGAGTTTCAGTGGTTGGTTGAGTTACTCTTGAATAGTTTTACGTTTGCCAGCGCAGGTGCGGTTTTCAATCACCGAAATTGAGCGTAGCATACAGTTATGTTTGTTATATACGCATGAGATTAATATAAACATTGCTACGCGTACATAATGTCCAGAGATACAAGTCGAAAAATCGACAAATAATTGCGGAGATGACGAACTAATATTTTCAAATTAATGCGAGTGCCTGGAAGTATGCAGTATTTATACTGATTGGAAGTTTGGATATATTCACAATAGTTGCTGGAGATGAACGATATGTTGGTGTAGACAAGTTGGCTTTTTAGTGTACCACTACTTTAAATTCATTGGGTAATTTTTTATATATTTGAAAAAGCATTTTATGACATTTTAAAACGGTGAATATAGCAATCCGCATCCTTCGAATCCAATTTCGGGTTACTTTTCCAAGCAGTTGTGGGTTTATTTAATCAATGACGGGAGTTGTGTTGTCTTTCAATGCGGTAATTGCTCCCAAGTTATCAGCACTCAATCGTAATACTGACAACACTCTTCATACGTATGTACATAAATATGTCAAAATTATACATGTAGCATTTCTAGTTTAGAAAAGAAGAAGCTACGATCGAAAAAACACCACACCTTTAATTGTCCGCTCTAATGATCAACCGTTTGAGCATCGCTGACCTAGCTTTACAGGTCTCCAGGTGACCGATGGCTGAAGGTCAAGCGTAGTCCGTGACGTTATTCTACACTTTTTCTGGTTTCTTCTTTGAGAATCGAATAAATGAACTAATCATTTTCCTGAGTGAGATTTGTGCTTATGTAACGAAAGCGACGGGTTTGAAGGTTGGGACAGTCACAAAGCAAGTGCTTGATAGTTTCTATCTCTTGATAGTTTCTATCGCTTGATAGTTTCTATCTCTTAATAGTTTTTATCTCTTAATAGTTTCTATCTCTCATGACAGCTTCTACGGTAGTCGGGGAAGCTGATGCTCATTCTGACGGCCATTGGACCTATTGGGCAGTGTCCAGTTAATGCTCCTGTCATTATGCTGATTTCTCTTTTGTTCATTGATAAAAGACTGTTAGTCCATCTGTCGTTCATTATTGGCCATAAGCTGCAAGATATGACGCAGTCACCTCTGGCTGCCCAGGAGGTGTTGATTGTTTCTCTTGCTTTAAGGTCTATTTTGGGGTGGAATCGGCTAAGTTGATATTTGATAGTCGTTTTGCTGATTGTCGTTTTTGATTATCAATTATTCTTATTTCCTGTAAGACGATCAAAAAATGTCTGTTTAAAACGCAACTCAATTTGAATGTCATTTTGTTGTCAAGGCAGAGAAACTGTCATAAAAATTTCATTATTCATTTTTCGTATTGAATTTCGATTTTGATTGTCAACAGTCAACTATCACCTTAGCCGATTCCACTCCTGCTTTTCAGAACACCAATAGGTATGGCTGTTGATGTCTGAATGAGGTTTCGTTACCATCTATATTACCATGTCCGGGAACACAGCAGAGAGTGACTTCATGGGTGTTGCATACTCTGTTTATAGTTTCCCGGCATGACAAAATTGTTTTTTATATTATCGTGTCGCTGTCTAGTGCCTTGAGTGCTGTTTGACTACCCACGTAGATTGTAATCCTGTATGGACTTAGTTTCTTAGCGTGTATAATCTGTGCTGCTTTCTCAATGGCGAAGACCTCGACTTGGAAGATACTATAGTCGTCCGGGAGTATGAATCATTGATATTGAGTGATTACCAGAAAACTTCTGCGCTGGTTCCTGTATCCATTTTAGACCCGTCAGTGTAGAATAGAAAATGCTGTACATTGTGGAATGTATTTCCACTCATGTCTTTCGGGAATAAAGGTAGAGTACTTCTAGTACGAGTTAGTTTGTTTTGAGTTGGAATTTTGTAAGAAAAACAATATATTTTTGTGTCTGAGAATACCTTTTTTATTAAATTTTCATCTTTCACTACACTACTACTTCACATAGCAAAAATCATAAAATATTTCCTCACTTTTTTTTATTTTTTTATATCTAACTATAAATGCATTTAACGCGTGTTTTGTTTATTTTTTGTTTTTCCTTTTATCTTCATAACATTGGTCAAATGTTTGTATGTTTTTGTGCAGAGTTCTATATTCAAAATAATACAGAACCAATATTTTGTTAAGCCATAACGAAAAGATAATAAATAAAAAATGCATTAATTTAGGAATAATCTTTTCTTTTTCTTTATAGTTCACATATAAATCAAAAAGTGCAAAAAACTAAATTGGAAATCTCCATAAATATTTGTTGTTAGTTTTGAACACATGACATTGTTTTTGTAGTTTTCTTTTCCATCTTTTGTATGTGCTAGTCTTGTTTTTCTTTTAAATAATTTATTTAAATGTTAGTTCCTCAGTCAATTTCCATTTGTTTAGAAAATATTTATTTTTAATATTATAATAGTAAATAATAATTATATATAAAAAAAAAGGATCTACGCTTAGTGATGTTAGTTAGGGTGTTGTTTACCATTTTTGATATATGTTTTTATATATTTTTTTTTTGATTTAGTCCAGTTTCTTCAGTTGCTGTTGTTGTTATTATTTTTAATGGACGGTCTTTTTACTATGTTTTATTTTAGACAGCCTTGTAGGTCCTGACGCTCTTGACATCACCAATGGTCATGGTGGCAACCAAGGTATCTTCGGAGAAAGCACGAACAATGGTGGTTGGCTTATCTCCCTTCTCGACTTGGGTAAGGGTATTTCCATCCAAAGTGATGATGCTGGTTACTTTACGTCCATCGAGGGTTTCGAACTCGAATTCTTCACCCAATTTAAAGGTGATGGTTGAGGTCTTGAAGGTCGAGGTTGTGGTGAAGGTGTAAGTGTCACCATCCCTCTGCAAATCAACGGTTGGCGAGACACTGTTGCCCATCTTGCGGAGGACAATGCCAACACCTGAAAGAAAAAAATAATAAAATAAATTTAGTCGACTTGGTAAAGAAATAAATTTTCTACGAATGTGTACATAAGTATGTGCATTAATACGACTAATCTGATAAGGTTGAAACCCATGACGAAAGCAAACCCTCCGTGACTGATTCGAAACATATGCTATAGGTCAGAGTAGGAACAACAATGTGACGTCAACGTCCAACAAGATAAGCTGCATGCGAGAAAGATGCCTTAATCGTCTCTACCTTGATTCATAACAATCGATATCAGCGGACCAGAATGATTTTAGTTGACAGATGATGAGTCGACGCTTATGTCGTGTACCAAGTACTAAATAATCAGAGAAATAATTTCTAACACAGCAAAAAAAATTAATCAGAACCGGTCTAATGGACGGTCTTCAAAGTGATACCTACAGAAGCTGAAATGAACAAGAATGTACCTTGTCACGAACACTAGTCACCTAGGCGGTGCAAAGTTCCCGCTCAGTAATGCTATCAATGTATGTATTCCTTTTTTTAACGAACTGCAAATGATTGCATGAGTAGGCGGGGAGAGCCTGAAATAAGTCGAAACCCTCAACACATTAATAGTGCCAAAGCGGACCTTGTTCGTAGTAAAGATGCAAGTCATTCATATTTTTATTTCATTTAAACAAGACTAATTACCAAACCAAAGTAACATCTGGTTTTTTATAACAGATTAACTGTGGTCAAAGGTGAATGCATGTACCTTACACGTAAGATCAAAACAAGAAACATTCAATTCGAAAAACCTCATAAAAACAAGAATTAATGTAGAGACGTAAGATTTATAGACATAAGGTTAGACTTAATATACATCGCTTTAGTTATATGCATAGCAACAACAAAATGTGTTATTTATGACAGCTTTTTCGTGAGGTACACTAGAAACATATACTCGTATGAAAATATGTATAAAGTACATGGCGTTTAAAATGGCACTAAATGATCATTACTCAAAGGCTGATGGGTTAGAAGAAACTACGAAAACAGAAAACATCATCGCTTAACAGCAACTACTAGAAGTGTCATTGCACATTCCCATATTATGTTCGTATTTCTGCGATCACTGAACTTATCACCAGCATTGCTAAATTCTAGACTGAGAATCAATTACCACCTATTTTCATAAAAAAAAAAACTTCATTTTCTTAATAATTTCCAAACCATCGTCACTTTAAACCGCAACCACAGACTTCCTCAAATTCAATCGACAGTTACAACATCATATACGTACTTCTTCAATTACCCAACACAAAACTACTTAAGGGGGTAATACTATATTATAAGAGGAGAATGCACAGGCTAGCAGTCAACCAAAGTACTTGAATCGCATGGAAGTATCATTACACTGAATATAAGAGAGAACACACTTGAAGCAACAATTGGTTCCTCATTCACAATATTCTCCTCCTCCGCATTATGTTTCCATCTTCATTAAAGGAATGTCGTCGTGTCTCCCCATATCTCTCCTTTCCATTATTACATCTCATTTCTAATAAAGAACAGTTTATTAAGTGTGTATTATCATGATCATTATGAACATCCGCTCTTCTGCGGAACTGAATGCAATTTATAGATGCAGTTAAACAACGAAAGTAACGTTTCAATTCGACGAACTTACTTCGTTTTTTTTTCATTTTTTTCTTTGAACTGAGAATCAATTCGAATTATCGGCTTTTATTTCTGACGCTGAATAGCAACATTTGATATCGAACTGTATTTGCATGTGTGGTTAATAGAAATTAGAAATGTTTATGACCTTTATTTGGATATCGTATTCGGTTATGGCACAGGAATAGGAGTGTTGAACTTAGAATAAGTTAAGCTGATGAAAAGGCAAAATTATTCTAATTCAATCTATATTCAAGGTTTTTGGTTCCAAATCTATTCCAAACGCAACAGGGTTCCATACTATAACCACAGCTACTCCTGTATGTAGTGAACAGTTCGTTATGAAGAAGGACATTTGGAAAGTCGGCGTTCGCAAATTTATTCTTAGACTGTAGGAAAGTCATCATTCGAGAATATCTATGTAAGCGTACAAATTTGTCTAAAGCTATTCCCTCACTAGAGGATTTTTGACAAACAAAAGTTTCAATTCATCCCTTGCGCACACTTTTCATCGAAAAGGAGACTTATAATAAAATCGTTCGTTATTAATACATCAACAAGACAATCGTTTATCCCTTAAAATTCAATATTTAATGTTAAAGCTGACGGATGTACAAAGAAGACCCGTACAAGGTAACATACAGTAACCGATTCTATTTATAATTTAAATATAAAAAGGTACAAAACAATGGCAACATCTCTGCATAAGTGCCAATAGCAAAGTGTCGAATGGTAAAGTGCTATAAAAATACCAGATAGTAGTCTACCAAAGTTTTCAAATGAAGTACCACAAAGTTGCATACTAACACCAATACTGTATTTATTCACAAAATAAATCATCGAAATTCAAATTTGATGACATGATTCTACATCATTGCGCACGCTTTCGGAGAAATGGACGTAAAAAGTTTTATGTACCACTAGCGCTCTAAAGATCCACAACTCCTTCAATAAATTGGTCCACAATACTTATAAACCTCTACTGTCATTTAAAAAATTCCAATTACGTACACTCAATTACTTAATTAGACTAATCTAATCAACCGTAACCCTCAATAAATTTATACGAAAAACCTAATAAACCGCTCTATCAACAACGCCAATAAAATTGACTCTCAAAGGCTGGCACAACCACAGACAATTATTCCACGCTCTCATATGTATATAATTTATCGATTTACATTGTTCGCGGGTGTTGAATACTAAAGTGGGCAGAGGCTATCATTCATCGCATGACAACTGATAAAAAGATCCACTAATCATGAGGTGTCGGCATATTGTGTTGCGGAATATTGCTCAACTACATGTACAAATGCGAGAATCCCCTCAATTGCATTATAATAGGTTTTCTTACGAGAGATAAGGATAATTTCTTTAAATTGGCATCGCATGCATTGGAGTATTTGCACCCAAGGGAAATGCGGGGTCATTTTTAAGCTAATTTTAGTTAATAAAATGATCTTCTTAAAATATTATTTGTTTTTTCCTCGCATTCAGGGGAGTGTCTATTTACACACACTCACAGGAAAACTTGTCGATAAGGAATTGTTGACAAAAATAAATTTTTTTTACTTTTTATCAATTTAAAAGAGTACACACATATCATTAATATTCTGTGGCAGTCATCGTTTAAAAATAAATTGTCCATTTGCACCGTTCTTCTTTCAGTTTACAACTGATAAGAGCGCAATGATCTCTTCTTCACAACTGCATTGATCGAGCGTTACCTTGACACCAACATGTGAAAGCCAGACGACTGAGATCAACTTCATTTGATTGATAGAAAATATAAAATAAAAAATAATTTCAACGTCTGCAAATGTAATTTATATCATTATAGCAATCTAATTCAGCTGCGGATATCAATTAATTTGAAAGAGAAAAGAGAAACAATGCTAAATGACTTTCACAAATAATAAATATAGGTCCACCTACTATCACACGACTAAAAGGAAATAATTGACCAGATCTGGATTGTAGTCGACGTTCTCTTTCAAATGAGAGAATATCCATTCATTTGTGGAATTCCTCGTTGCTGGAGTAATTAAATTCATTATTCTCAAATATCAGAAATACTTCAGTGGATGGGATATCCAACCAACAGGGCGAAGGTTTTATTGCTTAATTGAATTTAATTTAGGTTAAAAAAAAAATTATATAAAGTGCACTGATTCAATTATGCACGAAAAGCGAGTAAAAGGGAGAACTAACAGGGCACTGGACTAAATCTCAGGGCATTCAAATTTGACCTTAATTGCCGCGCCGGAAAGTTCTCATGGGGTTAAGTGAATATTAAATCATTCCTAACAGAGTGCTAAGTGAAATTTAGACCCTTTTGCAAGTGTTTGTACATCAAATAAATTATATAATAAATTATAAAGTGGACCTGGGTGGTTCAACATTTGGCAACCTAGTGGTTAACTAACGATGTTCCTTGTTTCCCAACTACTATAGCATTTAAGAAAAATAGGTGGCAATAACAAAGTTTTAGTTTTAGCATGTCATATGAGTTCAAGTAAAAACTCAAAAACTCAAACGCAAGCAAAGTGTTCGAATTAAATTTGCTTGCGAACGAATCTCTACATTCTACAGCACACATCTACGTACTACGTTCAAAATTCGGATGAAAGGAAAACGGATCAGTGTTCTTACCAAGATGAATAACATCAGGGGGAACATGTTTGTGATAAAAATAAAATATACTTATAGAACCTGGAGGAGGGTAACATAGCGATGGTTTTCGAGGGAGTCAATTGTTTCCCCTAATGCTTTAGTCTATGGTGGATCCTATCCATTTTGGTACTTATGTAACGGAGCATAAGTAAATATTATACTTCCCCGCAGTGGCTACCATGAGTTTGTCGAAAATATCTAGGGTGTCAGTTAAATGTGTTTTTGTTGTAGTGAATTATAGACGCATTCTTCAATGTGTAGTTGTTTCCGGTTTGATTTACTTTGAAAGAAGGGCAAGCAAATTGTCTTATCTGCAAAAACAAGGCTTGTTCCTTGAGATGATCAAAATCATGAGTTGCCCAGCAAATAAAATTTATCCAATTTTATGAGATGTTATCCCAAACTCACACTCGATAAGAGGAGTATTTTCAGGAGCTTAAAGTCTTCTTTCTGTAACTAATAAAACTGAGACAACTATAGCAACACCATATGCAGAGGCGATCGTTTAAGGTTGATGCGGAGGCAAAACATCAAGATTTCGCATGTCTATGAATTCATTATGGTCCCCATTGTAGGATGTGAGGCAAAAGCACAGTATCTTTAAACTAAATATTATTTTATTTGCCGCAATGCTGCAAAGTAAACCAGCGATTAATATCGGTAATGAAACAACAAAAAAGTTAGCTAATTTGCAGATAAGACTGATGTACAAGTGTTTTATTAATTCTAACACATTTCAATCTGTCACATAAAGCGTCACGAGACTAAGATGAGTAAGCCAAAGATTTAAGATTCGTGTACAATATTTAGTACATGTGCTTTACATAGGAGTACAGTAGGGAGTTTAAAAGGACTCGGATTATTCAAAAAAAAATTTCAAGTACAATACGACGGAGCATATTATGTTTGTTGTTACCAGTCATTGTTAGCCGCGAAGGACTGCTCCTCCTAAATTCCTAAAACTGTCCCAAATATGCTTTTTAATTTTTGTGTTTCTTAATCGAAGCAATTTTAATGCACAAAGGTGTTCTGCAACTGATCAAACTCTGAAACCCGAGACCCCTTTATAAACACGAAACTACTCGTGCCATCTCTTAACAAGCGGGAATATTCCATCAGACTTTAGATATGTATAATCAAGAAGAAAAAGTTCCACATCATGGAATGAAGAAATTAATAAAAAAAAATATTATACATGTATAGAGGCAAATGACATATAAAGAGGGACTAAACCAGACAACTAAAAAAAAAATTAACCACGAAAATAGGCACATACATATATGTATGTATTTATTTAGCAGTTTAGCGAGATCTTACTAATTCTTTTTTACTTGTCTGATGTGTTCTTATATTCCTTTTTAACAATTGTCTCCAAAAATGTATGTAACTCGTTCTCTTTGGACTTTTGTTTGGTAGGCCAAATATCATAAAAAAAAGACTCATCTGAAACTGGCATTAATCCAACAAGGTGGGCATGCCAGAAGTAGATATGTATATCTCTCAAATTTATTGCAACCGAAATAATACAGTTGACGTAATTTCATGTGGAATACATAGTGGGTGCAATCAGACTTCAACCTTTACCCGGTTGTTTTTGTGACAAAATTATATTTCAATATTTATTTCAGAACCGTATATCACAGCTGTTAAAGGGGGTATGACGGAACGCAAATTACATATAAATAAACAATCATAAAAGAACAGTATCCGTTTGTGCATACCATATGAACGGTATTTTCTTGAATCAATAATAATTTTATTGTTCTCCCTTACTTTTTTAGAAGTTAAATCGATTTCTATCGAATCCGCTGTGATTGGATGTTCGTTGTTTAGATTATGTGGTATTTGTTTATTGATTTAATGAGGCATATGTATTGCCAAATGGCAAGTTAATTGTTTGTTTTTCTTTGATAGTATTGCCTACGAAGCTTTTCGTTGAAATTGGTCTGCTTGAAGCTGGAAAAGAAATCAAATCTTATTCTGTTATGAAAATATGCATTTTCATGAGAAACTTATTAACAATAATTTTATGAGGAAAAACTACGAACTGTCGAATATGAAAGAGTCAGATGGGCTATTTACTACTAAACAGCGTCTATGAGCAAAAATAAACCGTTCTACTTAGGTGTTAGAAGTGTGGTTTTTGATCTAGAAAGTCCATCACATGTTAACACTAAGATAGATCTTAGGGAAAACCCAATCATTTCAGATCGATCTTCAACACTTCGTCACCGAATTGATTGTATAGAGACGCTAGATCTCAGAAGCATTACAGAAAACTGTGGTAGGCTTTGAGTCAATATTGGTGCAATATTTTTATAATGATCTATTTCTTTAAAAAAGAAATATAAGACCCGAAAAATAAATGGTAACAAAAAGCTACGCCTGGGCTGTACATTATGTCAGTTCTAATGAATATTGTGATTAAAAACTTAACGTATTATGACTATAATTTCATAGAAACCTTTGCTCACACCTTGTAAATCGAATCTTTAATTACATTCACAACTTTAATTGAATGATAAACGATAGGTGATTCTAATAAACGTGTAATTAGCAATAAATCAAACAGTAGACTCTATATCGCGTACAACTATTGTGTATTCAAATTGAAATTAAATTTGCTTTACACTCTATTCCCTGAATCAACCTAGAATTTTATTCCATTGAGTGTGACCATTAATTTATTATTTAACAGAGAACACACAACAATCAATATAAATCTAATTGCATATGTCGACAGACCAAAAACAATAGAAAACAAAAAAATCAATAAAAGTATTTAATTACAGCTATTTTCTATGTGAATTCTATTTCGTTTCGTTTTTCTACTTCAACAATGAAATTTCGACCAAAACAATTAAAGTTATTATATGCTTTATGCATTGGAGAATATATTAATTGAATGTGTCATCAATATATAATCACCACCTAGTTAGTATCGACTTTGAATGTATTTTTATTTATAAAGAATCGATAACCTGTACAGGTCGTCGCCCTGCTTTGACTTTATGAACTTTTTTTTAAGAGTCTTAAATTGTAACAAAAATATACAATCCCCGAAATAACAATATGCTATCAGCTACAAGCACAATACTTAATGAGTATCATGACTAAACGTACCAGAGGAACTTAGTAAATGACCATTTAGAACTACCTCAAGGTCTCGTTGGAATTCCTCAAATAGTTCAGGTAACTAGTTAGTATTCAGTACAAAATGCTTAATCTAGAATGATGAATATTAATTTTATTTGTTTGTAGTTCTCAGATTGAAATTAATATTCCCATATACATTTTTAACTTACATTTAATGTTTATTTATGGCGAAGAGCTTAGCTTTCAATAGAATAGAAATTTCTTATAATTTGAATTTTAATACGTTTTTTTCAAAATACTTAAAGATTACTTTATACACGTCCGACTGAAATACTTTTATGTTTATCTATTTTTAAACAATCATTAATAGTCTTACTAATCTGTTTGCACTTTGAACCATTTCTATAATTGCGATTACTTCGGTGCAAATGCTTAACAAACCAAAAAAAAAATAAATAAACTTTAAATAAACATTGATTAGAAAAACTGATAAGTTTAAAGCCACTTGATGTTTTACCATTTATTTACATTATGATAATCACGTGGACAGTGTAACTACTGAGGGGTGTGTTCCCACTGAGGCTTGACGATTGGTTTTTCTTACATAGGTATACCACATGGCTCTTCCCTGGGATATCTATTTTTGTTTGTTTAAAAGATTTTATTTTCGTGCATTATTTTGCATTGTTAACAAAGTTGCCGGAGAGTAGAGCAATTTGTCATCTCTATCAATTGTGTTCTGGTACGTAAAGCGATATTGACACATATGTACGAGAACAAATCAAAAGCCAATATTGTCACATAATTGGTGGCAATTGTGTCATATTTTATTTATTCTCTCAATTATACGCTAGTAAAAAATTGCCGGCAATAATTTATAAATTTGCTCATCTAAAGAATACCATCACTCTGCTGCTCGGTAGAGGAGGTGCATTTCATCGATAAAATACGCAATCCAGCCTACATTACGACCTCAACTAGAAGATCAAAACTCAAGATAGCATGAGATAATATGCCATATCCAATCAACCTTATTTTAAAAATAGTGTACTCGTTGAAGTGATCTATGGGCCTTGAGTAAAGAAAATGCAATTGATAGAAATAATTCGATAAGTTGGTTACTCATGTGAGTATTTAAAAGCTTGCTTCAGCAAAGAGGATTTGAGGACAGCTTACGTAGTATGCAGTATTTGCAAACCCAGTGGTTTTACGTGCAATGATTTCGTAGCCAGTTAAAGAATCAAAAAAGTATTACTATAGGGTAAACTATAGGGTTTTTATTAAAGACTGGGCATGATTGGTGATCTTGCTTTCAAGCTCTCTACTGTTTTCCACAGCTAATCCTCCAGTGGTGAGATTACCTTTCAAGTGGGCCACAATGACCTATCTCTGAGATCGTTTCGGCAAGTTATTAGTAGACTATCGTTACTCTTAATATTTCACCGTAACGGTTGAAAATAAGTACTGTACGCCTTGATCCTCTTTGCCCAAATAATAAACCCACAGGTCCGCAAAACTTGGGTATTTCCACTTGCACATAACAGGTTAAGAGGAACGGTAAATGAAACATGGACTATCGTATCTGATAAGACAAAATTTTGCTTACATGCGCAACTACAACAGACCCAACACTTAAAGAAATTCAGTTCAAAAATCAAGCAGCTTATGCAGAATATGAATGAGAAAACTACAAACGATCCTGACTACAGGGCCACAGAGATTAATTTCGACAGCTTTTTTGGACGGCTCAAGAACAATGTAACTCCAAGAAAGGTTTAACAAATATCTAGGCACTATGTAGTTGGTAATGTGTTGGGTTATGACCCAACTGTTCCAGGTTTGAGCAGCACCGGAGGAACACCAACCATAGTCACTGAATATAAAAGATAAGCAAATGAGATTCTAAGTTTCTCTAACCACTACACCAAAAAAGGAGTTGTGCGATGGACCGAAACGAGTTTTTAAGTGCTCAAGGAATTTAGTTTAGCAAAGAAAACAAAAAGAAGAACAGGTTGCAAATAAGGATGAATTTCGTTTGCATTTTATGTATCGATGTGTTCGGACATCTGAAACGCTTTTCAAGTCAGAATTCAAAAAATCTTCGCACATTCAGATACCACTCAGTCTTTATCGTCAAATCTACCAAACTTTGATTCCCAACTCCTCTCGAATTCCTTTTGTGACCTAATTGGAAAGAAAAAAAACTCCGCCAATTCATGGCGCAAAATCTCAACTGAACAATGTGAGGTCATCCATTCATCCGCCACAGGAAAACCGGTTTGCCATTTCTATCCACATTCGGAAGATATTCCGCATATTATTTCCGTTAGCGCATTAGCAAAGCGTCTTTTGCCGGCCGGCAAACTATACGAAAGAAAATTCGTGTGTTAAAGAAGAGAGAGTATCTCAGAACAATTGCATCCACTTAGGTTATGGAATGCATTCTAAATTAGATCCAATCCTCCAACAATAAACCAGACACTTCACTAAAATTGCTCCAAATTGACTGTGAAACACATCGGGAACAGGGAGGAATAAAATGCGCTAATTTACACCAATTTGAAAAAAAAGTATAGCAACGTGAAAAACGGAATGATTTTCTCTTCTTTTTTTAAAAAATAAATTAGAACACAAAACGCCGGCAAGCTATGAACGTCAATTGATTTTTCCCTCTTACCCGACCAACCTTTCCCACAAGCACACGCGATTATTAATCAAAACTGTACCCATCCCATCACATCTCATTTATCACTTAGCACGTTTTCTCGTCACAGACTCCCTTCTTTCTCTTTTTTTTATAAGTTTTGTGGATTTTCACTTACCAAGTTCCTTCATGTATTCATCGAAGTTCTCGCTGTTTTCCAATTTGTATTTCTTTCCTTCCCAGACGGCCATTTTTTTAAGAAAATTTATTTAAAATTTATATTTTTCACGAAAAGAAAACTTCGAAAATTTCGAATGACAGACAACACCGCACAAGGTTTGACAACTGAATGAACACCGTACGACGTTGGATGGCGCGTTTTATACCAGTCGGCGCAGTTGGTTGCGATTGTTGCAAAAGGGAAGTGTGTGCGCTGGTGCTGGAATGGGGAATCATCCGATGGATTTTTTTTGAGGTGGTATGGGTAGAGCGGCCGGTCTAATTGGATGTTGTTGTTGTTGGAAATGTGTGATATGTGAAAAGGCGAGCGCATAGTCCACAGCTAGGCGCTTGGAGATATCACATACACACAAGTTTGTAGAACTTTGTGCAGTCGCATGAAGGTGTGTGCTGATAAGGTTTGGGAAATTTAATTGATTTAAATTGATCGATACTGATACGGAGGCGAACGATTACCTGCGTGAATTAAATTCGAAAATAAATAAATTTTGTGATGAGCTGTTATTTCCATATCCAAAAATAAACGAGAGTAAACTACATATTTTGAATTGTCTGTAGGTTTTGAATTTAACGTAGTTCATAGCCATCGCATCGCATCGCATGCGAATTCAGCCATAGTGAACGGAAGTGCATTGAAATCTCTGAAGAGTGCGATATAATGTGACTCATTCACAATACGATTAAGTGGGCAGACTTAGGAATTCTTTTGTATTCTTATTTATTCATTAGATAATCGAGGTTGGAATACGGTCCAATGACCTTGAGCAAAGATTAATTTCATGGTGCATTGGGTGTGAAAATGTTTTATTCAGTTATCAGCTCAGGTTTAAGATGCGACAATGGAAAAATTTAATATTGGTTCGTTGTGTGCGCATGATTGATAATTTTTATAACAAAGAGTTTAAGAAGAAAATTAAAAGTGTCACGCAGTTGCTATAGAGATCTTTTTTTTTTTTTCTTAGCTTAATGAACTATTTTTGAACGCTGTCATTGTAGCCATGGGTATTTTAAAATTACAACATGGAATGTCAAAAGCCTGCACCAAGCAGGAGAACTTGAAAATGTTTTTAAAGAAATTAAAAGAATGAATACTGATATTTGAGGAACAAGCGATATTCATTCCAAAATTTTAAGCAGCATTTAGGTACATTAAAATTAAATTCCAATATTTATTTCTCATATTATTTCACAAAACAAAGTCTCATTTTTCTTTTAGTTCAAAATCAAAATCACACTCCAGTTCACTTTCAGATTCACATTCAACGAAAAACAATTCTTGTTCACCTCCCTCTTCCTCCGCTGGAATAATACCAGATGATTTTTTGCTGTCAGAAATCTCAGTCAGAGTGCTAGTAGGTGAATCTAAATCGCAAACAGATAATTCCGAATCCGATATTACCAACGGAACCGGATGCTGTGGTAACAACGAATAATCATATGTATTCATAGTTTGTGATATCCATTTGGATGGTTTCAATTCAAGCTCTTCTTCTTCTTCACCTTCTATGATCTTTTCTTCTTCTTCGTTTTCACCGTCGTCTCCTAGCTCACAAGCATCTATCTGTGCTCTCTTAAATAGAGCATCTGATCTATAGTATCCATTTAAAATATATTTGCCATCGAAACTGAATACACCTGGCCCTTGAGGATATTTAAAATCCCAACAACCATGGAATTTAAATTTTTTATAATGTACAATACACGATCCGACACGAACACCATTTTTCCAAGTTCCTTCAAAGCATACTCCTTGATCTTTCCATGTGTATGCTCCAACACCATTGCGTAAACCTTTATACCAAGCACCACTATATACATCTCCATTGGCATACGTGTAAGTTCCTTGACCATGCTTTTGATTTTTGCGCCAATAACCTTCATATACAGTTCCGTCTAGATAGACGAATTTTCCAAAACCAGATCTTATGCCTGGAATAAGTAACTGACAGTTAAACTAGTCCATGCTATAATACTAGTAGTAATTTACCACATCGATAATTTCCAAGATATCGGGAGCCATCCGCAAATACATATAAGCCTCTTCCATGTCGTATGCCCCTTCGATATAGTCCATCATACTGATCACCATTAGGAAGTATCGCCCAACCTCTACCATGGCGTTCACCAAGGTCATTCCGCTCTCCCAGATATTGCTGGAAAAAGCTTTTTTTAATTTTCATTTATTACAATTTTTAATTACGATAGATACCCCGACTGGATCAGGTATAATTTCTACATGCTCCTCAAATCCCTCCACGAAGTCATCATTGAGCTCACTCATTTTATTTGATGTAGATATTATATGACGTTGATAAGAAACGGCAAATTAATGTCAGAAGTTTTATGATATATATATAAAAAAAGCAATTAAATAATAAAAATATATTCATAAAGTAAATATGTATATAGTAGGTGGAGTTTAGGTATGCTCTGTCAATCTAAGCGACCTTTGAACCTGGAAAAATGATTGGCCAGGTGTTCTTTTCATTTTTTTAATGATAATATGGATTCCGGAAGAAACAATGCGCTTCTCCTTCCTAATCTGAGGCCTAATCGATTGGGGTCGGTACTTCTTATATTAAGTCTTCAGGATCGTCAGTCCTGAGTTGTCGCAATGGATAGATGCTTGCTCCTCAGATACTTCTTAATAGTGTCAATCCAGTTAGCTTACGGCTCTTCTTCTTCTTCTTTTTTAGCTTTCTTCTTTGCTCAATGCTGTTTTCACCATGTGATCGTTATTTCAGCGCATAATGTGTCCATGTCATTGTAGCCTTTGTTCATTCAATTTGTCTTGTATGGGGCAAGACTTCGCCTTATCAGACTTACTGTACTCAATATGGACTCTGCCACTAAGAGTTAGTGTACCGACTACCGCAATATTCTCATTTCTGTGGTAGAGGCTTAATTACTGTGGCCTAACTACTACCTTGTATTCTCCCTTAGTTTTAAGACCAGTCGTCTCTTACAATATGGCTGAAACTTCTCTCCATTTAACCCAACCAACATTCTCCAAATCGAAAAAGATCATGTGCCTTCAGTTGCAAGCCTCTATAAATTGGGTATACGTGGTTACCAGTTTCATTTTTTATAGATTGGGACAAGCTAGCTCGTTCCCCAGTTCTCTGCGATTATACAACGCAAAGTAATCTCTGAGTCTATCCGCTTTTGCAAAGCGAATAAGACTGGCAAGGCTTAGCCTAATCAGTTCGCATCCTCTCATTGTAGGTGGCGACCTAATCTAAGTATTCAGTCTTATGCGGACGAGGGCCGGGCATACACTTATAGAAGCTTGTGCATCAAAATCACCAGGTGAAGCTTTCCTGGCAAGCGTGTCAGCTCTTTCATTTACCCAGATACCTGCGTGGCCATGAATCCAAGTTTGCGTCAGAGAATTACTTCGCCCAAGTCTTCCTAGCTTAACGATAGCTTTCTCCACAATTTTGAAAGTAATCATAACAGCAGAGCAGTCTTTGATAGTAGCGTGACTATCTGAGTAGATGCATAAGCTTTGAAGATTTACCCTTTTTCTTAAAAAGACGTGCGCTACAGCAACGATCGCACGGATATCCTCCTAAAATACAGTAGTTATTCTACCTACGGAATAAAGCTTACACAAGTGACTCCTGGGCATATGGGCCCTCTACCATCAGAGCAACTAACAGCAGTGTATCAACCTGCAACTTAGTCCCCAAGTTTTACTGAACATCTTGTGGTTCTAGTCTCAATATGTTCTGTAAAGGCAATTTCTAAGTTTAAGAGGATACCAGGATACTTAACCTTTCCGGATAAGGTTAACTGATTTTCGAAGATCACAGCCCAGTTCACTGGTGGCAGATTTTTTATTGTTGTGAACAACATCATCTTTGTGTTAATGAATTGATGGATAACGTCTGCTCAAGGCACCAAGCTCCGATCATATTAAGTGCGGACTTCATACACTCACACAGCGTCAGTAAGTTACTTCTACTGACAATGATGCACTTAAGCGACTTAACTTTCTCTATTGGATGTATTCAACAAGGAGTCGAGTCGACCAATGGGTTCCACAAAATGGAAAAAAGTAGGCAAAGCCTTTCAGAACTCACACAGTATTGGAGCAGCCACGTAAGTCAGCTGTGATATCTCTTCGCCTAAGCATCTCTAGGATGCATTTTACTGGCGAGAGGTCGATGCCTTTTGATGCCAAGGCAGATTCAGTTCTAAGAGTACAGAAGGTGGAGTTAATAAAAGAGTCCTCAATATCCATGCAAACGGTGATCATAACCAAATATCCAGCTTAAGCTTCACGTTGATCAGTTTTTCAAGACCCTTCAGCACAAATGGGAATATCCTAATAATGCTAAGCAATCCTTCTTGATTTAGGCAAAAAGAACCCTTTGGCTTTCATCGAATCTAAAGTGATATGAGGCAAAGCAATACTGGCTCCGTAAATCATTGTCACCAGCACCAGCATTATATACATTCATACATACCTTTCTGCAGGAGATTTTTAAGGGGAGAAGGTCGAGTAAAGATACATCCAAAGTGGCCAGATGTCTAATTCAGAGACGGTTAACCATACCGTTAACGGCAAATTCAAGCAGAACACAAACAAGATTTTTGGTGAGAGTATTAACAGCACACATTAATCTCAACAAACATTTGTCTAGACTCGGGTTGATAGAACCGGCAATCTGTACTATCAGAGGGAAAATGAACACGTCAAACAGTTTTCCTGCCATTTTCCTGCAATTCTAAACGATACTATATAATTCTGACAGAAATGAATCGGTGACATACTGGACTTTATTAGGAGGGCCAAGTATTTTCTCAATCAGTACACATCATAACCTTTGTACTCTCAATAATTCCAATACCCATGAACACAATCCACATTACAAAACTAGTCTACACAGCAGGCAATTTAGAAGAGAACACAATGGGGAAAATGAGCGCCTAAATGAAGAGCGTGCTCATCCTTTTCAATCAACTGTTTCAGATATTCCGAGGAACTCAATGGAGACATCCCTAGAAGGGAGATATTTGGGCATATCCCATCAGCCCCCTAGCAAGCATCTCGTTAGCTGTTGAAAGTTGAAATAAAGAAAACTACACTCTATCGTACCTCAAACTTCCAGTCAATTCAATGTATACGTGGCCATCAACTTGGAAGATACGAAGTCCAAAATGGCCATGCAACTTATCATGTCATAAACTTCCCACTTGATCGCTATCACTATCAAACTAGAACTTCAAAATACGTTTTGCAACGTATTAACCCTCAAAATAATTGTTATAATTAAATTAGCCAATAATATAAAAACGTTATCTTTTTAAATCGATTACCCCATACATTTGAATCGCTCTATTCTCAGTCATCAAAGCGCCAAATTGTTATATCGATATCGGTGTTTCCCGCCAGTGGCCGACAACCAAAAACTTATCCACAATGCATTATCTTAAACCAATTTCCGATAACAGTATTTACACAGTCCAACTTTATGGATTTTTCCAGAAAGAAACTCAGCTGGTCATAAAGTAATTATTTTCAAAATTAGAAATTTTTTTTAAGCAGCTAGCAGGTGCATGCAGAAGTTCAATTTTGCAACTGAAAAATAAAATAAAAAGCAAACAGTTGAAGTCCAAAAGGTCAAAATGAATTAACCAAAAGTCCTTCCGCCCACTGATAGCGATGTCTTGATAATGGGGTTTGCCTAAAAAAAGTAAATCATTAAATATTTATCTTTAAAGATAACGACAATTTGACATGGTGACTAAATTTTGAGAATAAATTTAGTTGCATAAGACTATGTGAGTGATTGGTGTTTGACTGCGTTCGGTCAAAAAATGGACTTCGTTTCGCAACCTTGAAATATGAATACTGCAAGCCATTTCAAAAGATAGCAATGAAATGAGTTGCCTTGTATGTGTAGTAAAAGAACGCAATATTGTACACAATCGTGTAAATCGTCCTACCTTCCATTAAAAGATTACGTGTATAGGCTATGTACTAATACCGTCTTCTGTCTGTTGGTCAATACCTTTAGGTATTTCTTAACCTATAAGTACATTCGCCTTAGTAACAATTCTTCTGCATTGGGACATACATATGTAGATTGTTTTCCCTTGGGAAAATGTAATGATCCACATGCATGTGCATCGCAGCGTGCAAGTAACTACATAATGCATATACGAGTATGTACGTAAAACTTTAGATATAAACTTTCACCCAATGCCTCTAGATACGGATATTCTAATGGGAATTTCGCAAAATAGACTAACAAAGTGGGAAAACATAAGATCGTGAACGAGTTCCAAGCAGGGTTAAGAGAGCATTACTCCACGATTGACAATATATACAATTTATTATGCGTTATTGTGATTAAAAACTAGCACTGTTTTCCAAGCTGAGTACAATGGAGAGTGTCAATTAAGTTCCTGGCCTATCTATACACTAATACTTCATCAGCAGTATGGGATGGCGAGGACGTATCAGAATATTTCAAAACGTCAAGACGGTGTAAAGCATCGCTATTTACTAATTCCTCTGTTGTTTGGGATGCTTTTAAATAACCAGCACTTTCTAGTCATTTTCTAGGAGAAGGACAGCGTCAAAGTGCCTATGTGTTACGAGTTTTGTTATATGCAGATGACATACATAATAATGTTAGCGACCCTTGGAGGGTCAGAGCCTGAACTGCTGTCTTCCATTGCTCATAGTCCCGGGCTCGCTGCTTCCAGTTTGCAAGAGCAAGATTTCCCGGGTCCGCGATCACTTGGTCCTTAAACCGGAGGTTCGGTCTCCATAGATCCCAAGATCTGCTCTGCCGTCCTGCTTATCATCCAGCTTCCGGCTCCGTAAAGCACTACTGGTAAGATCAATGTTTTATAGAGTTTCGGGTTAGCAGTTTGGACCCGAAGTAGCAAAAGTTGCCTAGAGTTATCTTAAGCCAAATAACGGCGCGTGATAATATCTACAGCTGCATGGATTTGAAAAATATAGTCCTTTCCATGTTAACACCCGCCCGCAGCATCACGTGTTTTCGAGCGTGGAGCGATGAATGTTGTCATAAGCGGCTTTGAAGTCGATGAAGAGATGGTGGGTGTCAATTTGGAGATCGTTTGTCTTTTCCAAAATTTGCCAAAGTGTGAAAATTTGGCCAGATATCGATTTGTCGGGCCAGAAGCCACACGGATATCGACCAATTTGTGTGGTTCCAAATGGCTTTAGACGTTCACACAGTACACTGGATAGGACCTTGTAAGCAACATTAGGCAAGGATATGCCTCGGTAGTTGTTTCTGCCAATTATGTCGATGTCATCGGCTTAAACTGGTAGTTGCACAGACTTTTAAGAGATTGTGCCTCCGGTGTTGGCTTGTAAGTTTAGCACAATTCTTTCAAGCATGATATTAAAGAAGTCACATGACAGCACATCACCTTGTCTAAGTCCTTTTTTGACATCGAAGGTCTCGGTGAGTCATTACCGACCTTGATAGAGCAATAAGCGGGATGCCAAAACTAAACATGGCTCTATATAGCTCGTCTCTATAAATGCTATCATATGCGGCATTAAAATCGACCAGAAGATGATGAGTATCGATTTGTACTTCTTGGGTTTTCTCCAGGTTCTGCCGAAGTCTGAAAATTTAATCGACTGTGGATGTTCCTGGCCTGAAACCGGTTGACGAACGTTTATGTCAAATAAGATCTTGTACCCAATGCTGAGGAGGCTGATACCTCTTTTCCCTTAAAACAGAAGTAAATGCATATACATATGTGTATCAATGACGATAGTTTATACGTTTGGCTTACTTATTTATTTCGCATAAATTTAAGAGAGCATTAGATACATACAAGATTACAATATTTTAGAACATATTTCATATTTATACTGAGAACAAAATTTCTTTTTAACAATTTAAAAATGATCCAAATGCAAATGTTCTAAATGCATGTCATATTTCAAGCTTAACAAAAATTTAAATAATTGTACTAATATCTTCTTCTATTTTAATATTATAATATTATCTCTAAATACCTAATTGCGATAGTTTGATTATTTATATATGTATTGCGGTGTTCTATTTGGTCTATGTACCAATATAATGTCAAGTTTTTAGAGCACTTTCAATTTCTGTTGGATCTTTAAAGCTATTGTGACATCCTTTATCCAGTAACATATTATTGGAGTTTATACTAAAACATACAGATAGTGTTAGTTCTAGAAATCGTTTAAGTTCAGTTTGGTTAAAACAGACGTCTGACTCGTGCTTAACTGGGCACATTAAACTTTCCAGTACATCACTTTCAAACAATGACTTCCTTTCCTGAATTACATTATCGGGTTTTTTCAACAATATTTCCATTTCATCTATTTCCGCTGGTTTTTTATCGACTGTATTGGTTTCCAATTGTTTTTGGAATTCAGTGCGATAGTATTCATTGATCATATTGAGCATTCCTTTGGAATACCAATAGATAACCCCCATAAGGAGCATGCCTTGCATAAATGGTCCAACCATGTTTCTTGAACTTAAATGTATCCTTTTAGGGTGATATTGCAACTTTAAAGGCTTTTATAAAACCACCATTCTTCGAACATTTTATACATCTCTCGCATGCTTGGCCAAGCCTTGGTTAAAATTAGTACAATAGCATTGGCTATAACAAAAAGTTTCATCATCTCGGTCGCTAGAAAAAAAAGAAAAAGATGAAAGAGTTCAGAAATAGCACAAAAAAAATTAAATTAAGATTAAATTAAATTAAAAAACTATTAAGTTTTAGTCAAAAACTGTAAGTGTTGAATTATCAGTAAGAAAATTCTCATCACCTAATCTGATGTTTTACGAACTTTTATTATGACTTTTGAATCAAAATAAAAAGGATTTTCAGAATCCACCAATTAAGTAACTGAAACATTTACACATTTCAACCCAATGAAAGGGAGTATGAAGTAACATACCAGAAATAAAATAAATCAAGCTAATTGTCTTAAGGAAAAACTTAACTGAGTACAGCTGTCACAACACTTGCCAGCGAGAGCTAGGCCTACGTACACTTGCAGTACTTTTGAATGTTTGTCTCCTTAAAATATTTTCTTTAACTCACCTTCTGGCGACCGTAAATATGTTCCAAAACCAGAATTCAAATCTTCATCATCTTCTATAACACTCTCCTTTATTGTTGGTTCCTTACGATCCTTTATAGTAGATGTCTTGGCACAATTTCGGTTTGGTGCATTCAATGAAGATTTTCCACTTCCAAGCCCGGATGAAAAACCTTTTTTGGGCTTTCCTTTCATTTTAGAAAGGATGGTTTTTACACATAAAAGATTTCATAATTTATTTGAAGGTAGTAGTTTCTTGTCTCTTGTGTTAAACTTGTAAAACTCTATTAAATATTAACATTTCCAAGACCGGTCTTGTAAGTGTTTATAGCTCGACTAGCTGTAAGCTTCTATTACTTCCATAAAGACTTATTTTTCATTCATATACGATGTATGATGTAAAATCTGCCCATTCAACTTTTAAGGCTTCCTTACCGATTATTCTACGTAGAGTAGAAGACAGATTGAAAAAAATCGATAAATGGACGTGAGATATGGAAAACCTACCTGCGTGGGTTTCAGGTGAATACACTAAGTGCTTGACAAAATTGGGGTGAAGGTGTCTTAAAAATATCATGTAAGTTTGCTGTTTAGTTCCTTTTGAATTAGGTCACTAACTTGCAGGCCTTATTTTTGCTTTTCTTGTCGGGGGCTAGAAGTCAAGCAAGTCTAAGCCAAATTCACATATCCATACATCAAAAGACACGCCGGTAGAGGTATCGTAAATGTTATAAGCAGTTGCTTTTATGAAACTGTCCCATTGGAAATTAGAATTGGAAAAAATACCTAATTCACAAGTTCAAGGCAGACGGTTTAGAAGGATACTTGCGGGCCCTTAGACTAGTCTCGTTTATACCCAAAAGTCGTCTTTTGTCATCAATTTTTCTAACATATCCTAGGTCAGAGCGCTTGAAAAAATGGTGATACTACGAAGCGTAATTCAGAAATGGTTTTAAAATAGATTGTGGAGCTAACTTTAGTTGACTCAGGCATCTTTTGCCCCAACGTTTAATTCACTGTTGATCTTGGATATAAGCTCAAATTTTCAAGTTAATATTTTCTTTGATGGTTAACGACTTTAAACTCATATTTTAAGCTCAATCTACCCGGATATCAAAGCATCGAGCAAATCATCCGAACCATTCTGTACCTACTTACCATCTACCAAAGACTGAAGCTTTTTGTCTGGGATTGAAGCTTTACACCTGTGAGCTTCAAGAATATCTAACCAATTGGAACTTCACTCAACGTATTCGCCAACCAAAGAAATGCATTCGATTAAATTAAAAGAAATAAATTTGGATGGTACGCGTACTTTGCTGGTTCCTCATTAACACCGGGATAGAGATGTAACAAATATATTTCAATATTTTGTACCTCAATGGGTAGAATAAAATCAGGAAGTATTGTACTATGCTACACTAACAATTACAAGATTCATATTCCACCTCAACAAGTTTTTTTTTTTTTTTTCATAGGAAACGCTGCATTGGAGCTCTCAGACACAACTAGTCCATTGTACTACCAGGAACCAAGATTCAGTTTACTGGTATTTCTTTGACTTTCGGAGTAAGCCGAGAAAGCACTTCAGTGATTTACAGTATCATCGCCCAAAACATCAGCACCGAAGATCTGCCACCTGATCCAAGCAGAGCCAGGACAACAACAAAGGAAGTGATCCGAAGTATACTGATTACCCTCTCCACTAGCGTCGCAGACAGTGGTGTCTTAAATTACTCTCGGGCTCGATCTGGAAAGCATGCAATGAATTGCAGGTCTATATTCGGCTTCCTTACTATACCTCTACCTGTACTTTTTATTTACTTTGAAATGGCTCTTGATAGTGCATACAGAGAGTTCGGTATTAGGAAGGTCGTTTCAAAAATGTTGAAACCGGTATTCTTTCGGTGAAATGCAGTAATTGGTATCTTGTTTTACTGGATAGACCTGTCCTTCAAGCCAAACGTTGAGGTTAGAACAGCAAATGCCGACAATAAATGACAACTGCTGTGATGTGAACCACATTGGCACAGCAATACGGATTTAATCTTCAACCTGCAATATTATTTGCATTCAATTCTTTTATTTTCAATTTCAATTCATTTATTTAAAACTTCTGGTACCATAAAACAACCCTGGTAGTCAAAACTTTCAAACTGCATGGCCCCATTTCCTTAGCGGTGAATAGGAGAACCTCTGCTAAATATTTTAACGTATTCACAATGGAACATAACTGCTTCCAAGTAACATTTATCTGTTAAACTTTTTTATAACAAAACAAAAAGAAACACACCGTTATAGAAAATGTATCTTAGTTTATTTTACAATATTTAAAGCCTGCATTATCATTCTATTATCTGGAAATCGAAAACAATTTTAAAATTTAATTTTTAATTTAAAATCTGTAGAATATCACTTTTTATTTTGGTTAAAATTAAAGGAATACGCTCCTGAGGGATCCTGTCGCATTTCAAAGTTATTAGTTGACAGCCCGAATGGTTTTAAGATCATGTTTCCTAAATCTTTAAGCTTGCCAAGCATTTCTTCTTTTAACTTTTCATTGCGTTCCTGAATGAGGGGAGGCAATCTTATTAAAGCTTCGTGTGCTTCCTTATTGCCTTCGTCTAATTCGAGGACTTTTTTATAGTCTTCCAAAGCTTCTTCCAATTTCTCAATGTCTTCGAAGAGTTTCGCTCTCCTAACAAGAGAAGTATATTCAATTCCATAAAGCAAACCCTCAAATATACAAATTTTACCTCAATGCCGCGCGCACATATTCCGGGTTGAGCTCCAACGCCTTACTGCAATCATCGATAGCTGCATGCTTAGATTCCAACTTTATTTTAGCTGCTGCCCGATTCGCGTATAGAACCGATCTCTCTTTGGTATATTCTAGAGGACATAGCTTCAGGGCAGTTGTATACATCTCCACAGATTCTTTAAATTGCTCTTTTTTGAAGAGTTCATTGCTTTCCTCCTTTAATTTGTCTGCCCCTTCTTTGTTTAGTTTCTTTTGTTCATCGGTAAGGTCTTTCTCCAATTCCTTGAGATGCTCCTCATCGATAAGATCATCGTGGCAGTCGGAGAATATATCGTTTGCAGACTTTTTGTACTCATCATCGATTACAGTGCATTGGTCCGCATTTGAAGCACCATCATCCAACGTGAGCTCACTTTGTTTTGTGACAATCTCATCGACAATTTCTGCATTAGTTTTCGATGAGACGGCATCTTGGAATTCATCATCACTAATCGGAGGCTCCTCTAGATTGGTATGTAAATTTGACATTGTCCCGTTACGATATGTTATTCTATTCTTTATGATTTTATTAATAATTTATTACAGAGAAATATTACAGTAATCTAGCACTACACAAAAAATTTCTTATTGGAAGTGAATCAGCTTCATGCAGCAGACTGATTGACTGTCAAAATCCAGGGGAAGTTTTTTATTGCTGGTGTCAAAATGGATACGTTCAGGCAAATTTTATATTTAATAGATAGATACTAAAATATAATTGGTCGAAGTTTTTCTTTGATAACGAAAGAGTTTTTAACTATCGGCTACGTCGAGCTTGACGCGTTTGGTATCTTAATTTCACGATTTGGTATATTTTAGCGGATAGTTCAAATATCTCCAGAGAAGAAAAAAACAAACAGTTGTTTTAGCTCGCTTTTTCTCAAACGGAAGAGAATTTTTGAAATGGCGTATTAGTAATAACATCAGGGGTCGTTGAGAATAAGTACCACAGAATTGGACAGCTCATTCACAGTCTATTTATCAAATAATTTTGAAATGAATGTCTTATATTCTTTCCATTTACTTATCAACTTTAACTTAATGTGGCTTTAAACATTTGAACTTTGTATTTCCCCTTTTATCTCATAGAATGAGCACATGGAGCTTAGCTCCCAAACCATTGAATGAAAATCTAGCAGTTCGAACGATTGATAATATTGCTAGTATAATCATCCTGACTCTGTCTTGCTTTTTTTAACTAGCTTTTAGGGTTTCTAAGTCGATAGTAAATGACAGCAATATGGAGAACACTACAATCCACTCGACAATTTATAAAACAAAATAATATTATGTATCAACTCTGAACACATTCGTCCCCCTATCAAACTTTTTCGGCTGTCAGTTAAGCTGTCATAACGTTATGCAATGTCAATTTGCCTAGGTAACTTTTTAGACTTTCTTTCGACTAAAAAACAAATTCAATTCGATTTTTTTATTAATTCAAATATATTTTAGAATTCTAACCAATCCTCCAAAAAACCAGTTTATTGCATTTGTTCCAGAAAAAATTAAAAAAAAGTATAGTCATCAACCATGTTGGCAGCCGTTATAGTAAAGCCAGCCGCAGAGCCAGAAAAACCTCCATCAACAGAAGATAAAACGGCACACTACACACGCAAACCATCTGATTTGCCCATATACGCTCCATTACATTCTTTAAATAAGTATAAATTCTTTTCCGATTTTTTTTCATTCATTGGTTCTAATTACGTTATAATTTTTCAAGGTCATTGCCAGCACAACACCCACCGAATGAATCAAAAACTCGTCAGACAATTGAAGGTGGAATTCGAGCTGTACGACTCGAAGTCACGGCGGGATACAAAGCTATCGTTGAACAGAAAAAGAATGTTGAAAATTTCATTTCCACTGGGATAGCGCATTCACAATGTAATTGACAATAAGCGCACTCTCTTAACTTTTTTGTTTAACACAATCTCCTTTCAGCAACCATTGATTACTTGAACCAACCGGATAACACTTTGCCACGAGTTGGTGCAATCGCTATTGGTGGTGTGTCTGGTCTTATCCTAGCTATTCGTGGAGGACTTTTTAAAAAAATAATTTACACTGGCGTTGGTGCTGGAGGTATTGCATCGTTGTGTTATCCCAAGGAAGCTGAAAAATTCACACAACAGGGGCTCCATGAAGCAAAGAAAGGCGTCTCTATTGCATACAATTTCATCAAAGGCGTCAAACCAGGAGATGGGCCAGTGGTTGAACCATTAAGTAATTTCCCGACTAATCTCTCCGAGTTAAAAGAAGTGATAACTGATTTGGCTAGCAGTGCTAAAGATGCTGTATTCACAAGCAAGAAATAGTGCATCAGATAGTGGTAACAGAGTTGTAGTGCATTAAACGTTAGAATTCTTTGCAAAAAAAAGAAAACAATGTTATAGACGAAAAAATCTTCTGTTATTTATTTTAGAAACGAGACCCATTATACAGCGAAATGCAATAAATTTCCCCGCTTTATAAAAATTAGCAACAGTGTAATATGTAACAATAAAGGTTTCTTTATGTTATTCAATGTTGCATTGAACGTTAATCTATGTGTTTTAATTGTATAGTCTTACTCATCTCAAAAGAGGTATGCAAACCTAAGACAATGACAAAATATTTGTCTTGCCCTCTTTATTTTGCGCAGACATTCTCTGAGTTTTTGTTTTAGTGGTGATGTATAGTGAAGAATGAAGGACGTCTTAGTGGACGATGGCAGAGTTGAAAATACGCCTCGCATTTTAACTGTGGACAACTCACTGATGTGTATTGCAATAAGCATTAAACGTTTCACGTTTCGATATCCTTATTAAAAAGCAAAAGTCGTGTATTTACATACTATGTGTTTCCAAAGGGACTTTCATCTAGGCTAGAGCTCTTTCAAGACCGACATTCTGCATTTCACAGGTAACAACTCGTTGGGATATTTGATTATAAAGTCTAACCTTTATGAAATGCTCACCTGAAGGAAATTAAAAAAAAATCACAACCAGGAAAACATATGTATGTATGTATGTACATATGAGCACGTGGTCTTTTAATAATCAACATCCTCGTACACTTCTATGTGCATGTTCTTGACGATACTGATGCTCTTTCCTTTACCCAGCAATTATACTAGTGCAAGTACCTTGTTATCCTGGGACTTTTATATCGTGCATTTCAACGGGTATGGCATATGTCTGGTTACATACAATAACAAAATGCTTAACAGATTTAAATCCGTCTTATAATTTGCACAAACTCGCAGTTATACATTTGATGAGACAAGGACGAAAGGTCCCTCCAACTTTATGTGTTCTTGTAAAGATGTGTTGCCGTGATTTGTCCATTTGAAGTATTTTTGTGTTCAAAGTACCATCGGGGTAAAAGAGGGCTAAATCCAGGCTTGTAGTGGTTGATGTAGATTCAAGGTTTGCGTCGTTAGGAAGAGTAGTCTCATTTCATGTGTTAATCATATATGCGTTCTTCAGCTGATAATTTGAATCAATTTCTATAACTACGTAGAAGGTGCGCGTCGTATTATGAATGTCAAACAGCATATGTGTTGGGGTGCCTGCAGGAGATATTTGTCCTGTCGCGTAGCTGCCGAAATGGATTATATTGCATCAAGATTACCCAAAACGGATGAAATATTCTCTAACTGCCAAAAGAGGTTGCGATGTGCCATAGCTGCTCCTATAGTATTTGCGTATTGGAATTACTGTATGTAAATATTCACCCTTATTCAGTGTGTTTCTAAACAGTGTTTTCTAAAACGCCATTTGTCGTTTTTTGAAGCGTTTCATTTTTCAAGTGTTATTCCAAAAACTGATAGCCAAAAAACTTTTTTATGTTTTTGTAATTTCTTTTTAGCCTATCACCTTTGTACCGAAATTTTCTACATTTAAAAAAAACAACTACATTGGTTGAAAATTACGGGCGGTAGAGAGAAACATACGTATTTTGCCTCTTATTTTTACATATATAGATTGCGATTCTGTATTGGGAATGGCTACAACCTTTCTCTTGGGCAGTCAGCAGAATCTATTGTCTTAACCCTTTGCTTCCTAGTGGTTTCACAAAGTAACCACATATAAAATAATTGTTTTCTTTTTTCCTAGTGGTTTTACCGCGAAACCAAGTAGATTTTAAGGAATTGTATCTCATTTAAAAACGGAAAAAAAAACTGTTTTGTCTGTTGTCAGAGCGTCGAACGTGTTAAGTCGTGAATTTAGTTTTATCAAAATTTCAAACAAATATAGAAATATTTGAAAAAAATAAAACCTCCGGAACAAAGGGTTAAGAGAGCTCATTGATGTAGTTGAAGAATATATTTGTCCTAAGTGGTTCAAGTTTCACTACATGCGAGAAGAAGAAAAGCCCAAATTGTTCTTTTACGAGAAGACTGGACTTCAGGGTATACAAAGGCAAATGCCTTTTGCTACAAGAGGATTTTTTTTTCATCATGCAGACCAATTTCTTTATTTGCCGTCTATTCGTAAATTTTCACCTTATTTTTGTAAAAATTGTATCAATTTACATAAAAAACGTTTTAAGTTGAATATAATTCAAAATATACAATATGTATTATTTTCGTCGTTATCCATTTTTGTCTTTGTTTAGATTCCTTTCAAACAAAAGTCAACCAGAAATTTCCAATTGAATTAAAAATTCTATTAAACAGAAAAATATTCTATTGCAAATAGACTCTCGCAATAAAGCCCTTAATGTGATGTTGAGTCTTGGAGGCTATGTTTTTAAACTACCCTTTTAAGATAGTGGGTAGGTAGGTAGGTAGACTTTTTTTGTTTTATAATTCTCGCGCGCCAAAGGGGGTAGGGTCTCGTCTAGAAGGTCATAAAACTCCTTCTTGAAAGCATTTTCAGCTTTTCCGATAGGAGCGTGTGAAATTATAAGGCTAATGTTGTAGAATGTAGTCTTTATCTGTTTTTTCATTATTCCAGACCCTGCCCAATGTACACACATACATATGTACCTCCTGGATCGCAGTAATGTTTGTCTTATATTGCGCAGAGTTTTCAGTTTTTGTGCTGTTGTGGGAGTGTACAGAGAACGTGCACTTCAGGTGTAGAATCGCAAATCATAGTCCATATTCCTTCCGGGTGTGTTTGCCTGTTGAAGGGGTCCATCATACGAGGTCTAGGGCGGAGCTCTCATAACTATGTTTTTTTTTCAATTAAGCGGGCAAGCAGTTACCCCGACGTACAACCTCCAATCAGAAGGCCGGGTCATTTTGGATGTCCTTGGACAGAAGAGGACGACATAGCTGTTCCTTGTGGACCTATACTTCGAATATTTCGAAGTAGCTTATAATCGGTATTCAGCAAGTTGTTCGACCTGAGTGAAACTGTGAACTTCACCGTTAACTCTATCGTGTGCCGTAGCACTCTTTTGAAACGAAATTATTACTTAAAAATTATGTCAACTAGAAATTTGAGATTGAATGAAAATTTGATAGATATCAACATTTTTTACAACGATAATACCAAGCTTATCAATAGAACTGTTCACAATGGATATAAAATCCACTTCAAATTAACAGCTGATTAAAAGTTTTATGATTGATTACTAATACCGACTTAACAAATTTTTTGACAATTGTATTAAGCGTGTGTTGGCGATTATATCAGTGGGGACGACATAGATGTTCCTCTGGCCTCCAAATTCTCCAGACACGCATTAAAAGGTGCAAAAATCGATATGTATGAATTTACTGGGGATATAGAGGCGAAGAAAGAATGTTAATCTAACGAAGAAAGAACTTGAAAATTAAAACCAATTTCAGATAATATTTTATTTTACTTTTATTGTATTTTTTCAGATTTGTTTGTTTTTGCGTTATGTTAAATATATTCATATTTTTTTCCAATATTTTATAATATTTTTTTGTTATAATTAATTTTTTTTTGTTTTTCAAATTAATTGTAAAAGTATTCTTCTGTTGTTTTATATTTTTACCTCAAATTTTTATATATAGTATGCATTCTAATTTAATCTGAATTAAAATTTAAATAACTATTTTAAATTGTATGTTTTTATTTTATTTCAATTTACTTTAGTTTTATTTTTAATTCATTATGATACAGCGTGTAAGACTAACTAAAATTAAACATAAACTTTTCCAAATATAATTCATTAGGTTGAGTTGTGTATTCATAAAAAATAATAAAAAAAAAAAAACACAAAAAAGTAGATTAAAGTGCTCTTCCTCTACATTTGTTGAAATTCGCAATTAATATTCCTTCAGTATTTTTTACGTTCTAAATATTCTCTCTGAAAGCTGAGAGCAAAATAATTATTAATGTAGAAAAGAAAAATAAATCAACAAATTTATATATACATTAAAAAAAAAACAATCTTAATTGTTGCGTGTACTATTTAAAATAAAAAAAAAATACTTAAATCTAAGGAAATAAGTGCTACAAGAACAGTATTTAAAAAAATAACTACCAACAAATAATTAAAAACTATTAGTAGAACTAATTTATGTTTTTATTTGTTATTTACATTTTCTTTCTTTTTTATACAGTTTTTAAAGATTTTATGAAAACCTTTGTCCCTATAAAGTATTTCAAAGTAATAAACTATTTTAAATAAACACTTATAAAAACTAGAATTAAAACCAAAAGTGTTAAGAGAAAGCTAAGCTCTCATTTATATTACTTTGTTTGTGTGTTTTTATTTTTCTGTATTTTATTAAATGAAAAGATAAAAAATGAAATGACTACAAAAAATGTTTCAACACTAAGCAGCAAGCGTATTTTTCACGAATATATATTAAATTTATGACCTTGTTTGGAAATATTAACTGAGATGAGAGAGGACACTCCAAGGATTGATAGTAATCTCTTGTTTACATTTTCTACAGGTAAGTAAAGCAGCAGGTATCAGCATAACTATGAAACTAAAAACCCTGCAGAGAAAAATGTTAAGTTATATTCAGAAACGATGTCCATTTTCAATGCTTGTTGGGGAGGTTTTTTGCCTCAAGATTTATATCTGGATTTTATGCCCTCCACCTACAATCATGGATACTAAAACCCCTTTGATGTGATCGAAATCATATTACTACTGAGTCAAATAAGGAAAAATAGCTCGTCTAACTTGATTCTTCTTAAACACAATTAAGAAAATTGAAATCCTCTAAGTTATTCAAACAAACAAAATTCATGCTATAAACGAACTTAAAGCAGAATATACAGCTCGCTTATGTACATCTTTCTTTGAATTATACAATCCCGACTCACTGGGCGGTGCTACATCTCTCTTGCTCTTGCTTTTCCTGCACATTTTGCAAATTCTAAACCCGTGGTGCAGCCCCAATTTTTATGATTGATCTGCCTTTGCTATAATCGCACATGCATGCAGTTACAATTTCCAAACAAAGCCCTTGAATCTACGTTACTTTTCTTTATATTTGTATTGTATTCTTTTTTACTTATTACATAGTTAATTCTCTTTCATTTATTTTCTTTTTTTGTATCTTTTTTCACAGACATATATATTTATTTTTTTATTTTTATTTGTTTATTACAAAAATAGACGAGATATATTTATAATGTTTGTTTTTTTTTTTAATTTATTTTCAATCTATTTTGTGTGTGTTAATTTACAAGAACATTATTTAATAAATTCAAAATTAACGAGAAGAAAAGAACAAATGGTAAAAAAAAAACAAATAAATACCCAGGCGTTAGGCATTCTTGTGGAATCTGTGCAAGATCTTAGTTCATACTATGCGCCACATATGTCGTCTTCAATAAACAAATTAAATAAATGAAAAAAAAGAGAAGAAAATTAATACATAATTACGAGAACAAGAAATTCAAAAGAAACAAAAATAAATCTGAATTGATTCCTTCATTCTGGTTCCTCTTCCTTCCATTCTGGATCGTTTGGATCATCGTCGCCTGTTTCGGAATCCACAGATTCTGTATCACTGCAACCGAGTAAATTATTTCGGCATATGAATGGTGGAAATTCCACCTCTTTGGTTATTGCTGGTAGAATTGAGTGGACGGGCGCTGGTGCACCCATCACCACTATCTGCTGTTCGATATCACCACCAACACCACCATCACCACCATTGATTGGCCCAGCAAAATCTTCGTCTTCATCTTCACCGGTAATGTGCTCAATGCTCTTTTGGTTGTTAAGTGTTAGGAAAGCGTTTTTGTTGTTATTATTTAGTTTTTGATCACAGAAAATTTTTGGAGCCACAACTGTTGAAGCGATTGTAGTTTCACCAATGCCGTTTGCAGTTGTACTCGCAGCTGATATAGCAGCTGTTGTTTTCATTATTGATTTCGGGCAGTCTTCTTGTGGTGGAGCATACTCGTCAGGCATCATCTTGAGCATGGAATCAAAGAGATCGTTTGGAATAGGAAATACCAGAGGTTCATATGGCGGAATTAGCTGTAATCGAAATTATGTTTTGGGAAAACTATTTAATCAAATTTAGGTTTAAACTTTCGAGAATACATATAAAAAAATATATATATAAACGTGACTATCTTTTCAGCGAACCCCACAGATGGACCAATATGATCCCTATATTCCTGACCATATCCTTGCCGAGCGAAAGAAAATAAGAAGAACATAAGCATAGGCTTCTGATGAAAAATTTCTCAATTTTTGCAGAACTTCCTTGAACGGCAACTAAAAGCACACTAACTGTTGGCCAACAATTTTTGTTTGCCTCAAATGCTTGAAAAGATACCTCAGGAAATTGAAAGTAAAACGAAAAACAAAAAATATGCTCAGAGAGAAAATTAGCGTTAAAGTATTAGTGATGCCATATGGCATCAAAATACCGAAAGGGTTAATATTCTTCAGAACTTATCTATTTGCAACAAAGTAAAGCTACTGTGAGGCCTGGATATGGAGGTATTACACTAATTAGGTACTTCGGAGATGCACATACCACACCGACATTTCTAGGGAACCCCAGACTCTGCGTTTACGTTCATAATAAAAAGTGGGATGAGCAATATTTGCTTGCCGGAAAAACACCCGAGAAGGATGAAATGATACTCAAAAGATATCCTTGCCTCCACACAGGATATTTTCATTTTCCCCAGGAAGGACGAATATTTCTGATTTACGGCTGAGTTTGCAGAAGACTAATGCTCCACGAGGAGAAAAGCCATCGCCCTCCACATGTTTTGAGATTGATAAGATTTAAGCCTGAGAAGTAGGAATTTTAGAAAACTATTTCGCGGTGCTGGCAAAGTGATAATTCGTGTGTCGCCGAAATACCACGACACAATGTCGAGATTTTTACAAGATAAACGCCTCCTTGCATTACAATTTAAAACAACTACTACTCACTTCTCTTGGATCAGGAGTTGAACTTCTACGTTGATCATCCTTATCCTTTTTGGTTGAGACAGTTCTACGACGCTCTTGTCTTTTACTGATGGAATTTAATACACTCGTAATTGAGGGGGGTGCAGGTGCAGTTACAATTGCAGGATTACTTAAATTACCTGTAACAAGTCACAAAAGTTATGTAAAAAGTCCAAAACTATAAATAAAACTTCTAACTCACTTGTGCTTTCGCAAACCTCTGCAATGCTCTCGAGCGGAGTCAATGGCGTTGATGGCGCGAATGGCGAGGGAATCGACTGTAAAATTAAATTTTCATGAAATACGTTTATTTTTACATTTCATTGAGGTTTTTTACCTCTTGATCTCCCCCTACACTTGGTGTGTTCGGAGCTGGAGATGTGGGATCTGGTGTATTTGCTCCACTCGACTCAGCTCGGCTGTCTATTCGACGATTAGCTCGTGATCTAGTACTCCATGGGAATTTTAAGAAGGTTTGGAATTTTCGGCGTTCTTCAGTGAGGGCACGTTCATGTCGCAATATCATAGCTTCATCTGATATATCCTCTTCTCCTTCATCTTCTTCAACTTCACTGATGATATCTTTGTACGACGCTGTCTCCTCGTTTATCTTTTCTTTCTTATCTATTGGCTTAGAAGATAATTTCTCCTCTGCATTGGACAAGCAAATGGATTCCACTTGCGTTTTCTCCTCAGTGCTTTCAGATTTTGTCTCTCCTTCTGAATTTGTGGAATTTTCTTCAGTACATTTGGTATCTTCGGCATCATAGTCCACTATACGCCACCTAGATCACATAAATTTTCATTTAAAACACTTTGTATATAAATATTACGTTCTACATTTACTTTGGCGTTGGAATTTCTTTGTAAGGGAGTATTTCAACTCGTGTCGCCGCCGCTACACTATACGGTATGACAATGTTGTCTATATCGTAGGAACTACGACTCTTCCTTTCAAGAGATCTGTAAATAGAAATTATATTAAGACTTGAAATCGCATTCAATGGGTGGACTTTAAAACTCACCTTTCATACTTGTAGTGATTACCACCATGCGTTGGCGACGAAGTCCTGCTGCGTCCTGCTGGCCCCATTAGCCCGTTCGTTGATGTGGCTCCATCGAGGCTGTCGCAATGCAGGAAATTCAATTCGTTGTTGTAGCTATGATGCTGACTATTGCTGACGTGGTGATGATTTGGATTTGTATTATTATTATGATGATGGCTTCCGCTCTGATTTAGTGTTGCTGCTGCTGATGCTGATGAAAGTTTGCGAATCTTATTATTTTTTGAGTGCTGGTAGATCGATGATGAATGTGCTGGGTGATGATTGGATTGCTCGACATTTCGCTGATGCGGTTGGTGAGTTGGCGTCTGATGGTGATTGTTGTTTTTCCGATGATAATGATTGTAATCCGGTGATCGGTGTCGGTGATGCTTCTTTGAGCCTTTTCCCAGCTCTGCGGCCGCACACAGAGAGAAAGACACAGAAAAGGAAGATACCACAATGGAAAGAGAGAGAGAGAGAGGATGGCGAAATTGTTTTTGTTTTATGTTAATAAAATTTTTATCAGATTTTTATTGTTTACAATAATTTACTGTTGGCCACAAGTGGCGTTGTCGAATGACCGCCGCCGCCGTGGATGTCCTGATGATTCCGTTTCGTGTACTTTCGCTTGCCTGTGGTCGCAACAGTTGATGTACTCGCGACCAGGGGTGTACTCGGTGTTATTCGTCCACTTGTGGCATAGACACCGCGCTGTTCTTCACGTTCGGCTGCACGTTGGGCGGCAAGGGCGCCTTTCATCACCGATTTGGCCGTACTACGTACGACACGATTCTGCCATTCTGGATCACGGGATGTCGTTTCGAAGAGTATCGAATTTGAAATATCTTTAAGGAGAAAATAAACCCAAAAGTGTTGTAACATGAATGATTTAAAGAATCAACGTATACCCACCTTCAGGAAAACTTAGAACTGGATGAAAGCCAGGATCCAGTAGGGCTACCCTTTGAGACATCATCATTGTGTCTGGCAGGTCTCTTGGCGCTGTTGGATCTGACCGTCCAGTACACAAAGCGCATGGATGAAGGGGCCATTGGCAGCCGCATTTTATCGTACTGCAAAGCGAGTTGAGAAAACGATTAGAACGCCTTAACAAGGCAACAGAAACGCCTGAGATTTTGAGAAAAATTTTGAATTCCAAGCAACTCACCTTGGCCTAGCAGCTTTCTTTGATATCGTATGTACATTCGCCGTTTGGAAAAGCTTCCTCTTCCTAAAATAATTACTTTGAAAAGCTCGCGTTCGGCAGGAGCCTTGTGATGATTTCTGTGTTGCATCAATAGCTGCTTCCATGTCTGTGTCATCAGCTGTTGTATAACCCGATGCTTTTGCGGTTCCACCCGGCAGCACACCACGGTAACCATTCACAGAAGAGCTACCTCCAGCCGCTGTGAGAGAGATTTCTTCTGACGAATTTAGCATCACTACTTTACCCTTGCGCTGTCGCAGTTGTTGATGCAGTTCAGTGTGTTGACGTATTTTGAACTCCAAATCCGAAATCTGCGACAACAACCATGACCATCGTGATGCAATGGCAGCACGGTCTCGTGAATAACGCCACGCTGCACGTTTGGATCTGAAAAATAGCAAAAAAAAAAATAAGTACCCAGTGCTGGAGACTCCTTTTTTTTTATTCTTACATCGGCAAAGGCTCTTGAAACTGATTGTTGTATGTGACCATTTCATCAGCAGATTCTCCACCAGAACTAGATGCAGTTGCATCTGAGTCTATCGCACTCTGTACTTCACGCATTTCTGCTTGCAGCAATCCAGACACATGGGCTATCTCCTCCGTAACTTTATCATCATACGTTGGAACCACAACTTCCATTTGCACTGCCGATATATCAGCTTTGCTGGAGTGCATCTGTGGTTTCTTCACTGGAGAGACGTGTTGTAAATTGGTTGCCACACTTTCAATTTTCTTGAGTACATTCCGCATTGTAGTCGTAGAGACCGGATGGTATTTCTCCTCAGCGAATGTCAGCTGCTGATGATCCGAGTCACTGTCCTTACGTTTTGTTGTACGTGCTGACCACTCAAACAGACCAGAAATCTCTTCACTCGCTTGCTTGCTCATATAACGTGCTTGCAGCTTACGCAGACGCCTCACCAGAAAGTCAATCTTACGTTGCATTGTCTGCTGGTTCCTTTCAATCTCTACCTGCACCTCTTTAAGTGGATTTTCTTTGGCGTTCGGCGGATTAACATCCTCATAGTTCATTGCATATTCACTGAGAAAGCCAGCCAAGTCACAAATATCCCCACCAGTCGTGGTATCAAAGCCTTTTAGGACCTGCAAAAGGTCGTCTTCGATATCATGATCCATTTCGCTGGTGTTGTCCTTAAAATCCTTTTGGGTGCCAGTACTACCCCCCATGGTTGAAGTAGTACTCTGAGGGGTTAACGACGACACAGACACAGTTGTTGGGATATTCGTATTGCTTGTCGGCGTGAGTTGTGACATAATTTGTGCGGAAGGAGTTCGCGGTGGAGTGGCTGGAATACCGCTCTCCTGACTGATGGGCAACGGACAGTCCTCCGTACTGTCCAGTTGTTTCAAACGTTCTAAAATAATTAAAAGAAATGTTAGTTAAGAACAGAGGAAACAAAATATTATTACTCACCTTCAATATTATCATCTTCGGATGCTGTAACTGTAGAATCGGTCTTAATTGGCGGCAACTCTTGTACCGAAATAATATTCAATTTCGGTTTGCTGCCGTCGTCCGTTTTCACATCCTTTTCCGGATCATCCTCATTTTCATCGGCGCTAGGTACCGCTATTTGATCACCCTGCTTTTCATGTTGTTCACTGAAATCTAGGCCTCCCTCTGGTGGTTCATCCATGAGCTTCGGTTCTTCTGACAAATTTTCTCCTTCTTTCACCACTTCCTCCTCCTTTTGTTGTGTCTGATGCGCTTCTTCACTAGACTTTAATTTTTGTCTAAGGCAAATTTCGGCGGTAATAGCTTCCTCAATATCACTAGGAAAATCCTCAAACTGTGAGGTGATAATTTTCGCAGCGGTTTCTGCGTCTATCTGCGATATCTTTGATTTAATTAACGGTGCAGAATTAGCGGCTGACGGCGGTGGTTGCGATGACTTTGAATCACACATGGGGCCCATTTGAGAGGAGTTCACAGACGAAGCGTCCCCATTCACTGCCGTAGATGTAGACTTGCGCACAGCAACACTTTGCTCAAAAGCCAATTGAAAAGCTCCTTTGGCTGCTGTTGCTGTTGCCGCTACTATTCCTATTGCTGAGTTTTTCTCCCTATTACTACTACTGTTGTGAATCGAATTGGTTTCGATACTCGAGTTCTCGTCTACAGATTCAACGCTATCATTGTTGTTATTGTTGGTGTGGGTGTTATTATTGTTGTTGTTATTCTGACGAGGACTGCCAGCGGCAGTTGGTCTTGGCGACGCAGATGCCGCTGATGATGATAGTTTATTCGTCGGGCTTAACGGCTCAGTGAGAGCTGGTGCCATTTTGCCCGAAATTGCTGCATCTGGACGCAGAGAAACTCTGGATTGATTAAGTAATGTGAATGGCAAGGAGGTAGATGACAAGTCACTATCGGAATAATTTTCTTTAGATACCAATGACGAAGTTCTGCTTGTGGTCCGTAAGCCCATTCATTAACTTTACCAGCGAATTTATATCGCAACTTGGTACTTTAATTCCCTCTTGTCGTTACGGGTTGATGTCCTAATTCACTTATTTGTTCGATGGCTAGAGAGCATCACTAAGTTCTAAAAAGACGTCGGCAGCTGGAAAAAGATAAAAATAATTGGTAAATAAATAAATTCATGACAAAAACCCGATTAGAATAATAGTCTAACCAACAAAGAAATTTCTGTTCTGTTTTCAAATTCTAGCCGATTAATTGAGTTTTAACAGATATCGATGTCGTTTGTCAACCGATTTTTCAAATCCTTGCTCGCTATAGCGTTTTGAAACAAAAAGGATAAGTTTTTTTCATTTGCATTAAATGTTGAAACTGGGTGATTCACAACCAAAGTGTCGACAGTAAGTGTAAGAGATGGTAGTGGAAAAAGAATGTACACATGCGATAGAGGTCAGGTAGGCGCGAGGGATAACGCATATTTCATTTAAAAAATTACTACAATTTCTGAAAGCTTTTAAGATCTCATACAAAAAATTCCAAAATCTTAAATTTTGTCTTTTCTCTTCGCTGAACACGCCGGCCGTTCTCTATAGAGTGGCGGAATTGTATCATTTTCTAAATGATTTAGAATTTCCATTTTTTGGAATTCACTTAAAAGCGAAAACGAGTGAGAGTCGTGGCTCAGCGGTTAGTTAGTTGGATTACTAAGAGCAAATTTCGAATCTCAGAAAACACCAAAAAGTTTTTACGACCTTTCGCCAATGTCTGACAAACCTCCGAGAGTAATGACTGTTATGAGAAAGCTTCTCAATTCGCCATTAAACACGCTTAACACGAACGTTCGCGAGAAGCTAGGCCTTATCAGCTTTAAGTCCTTCAGACCCTTCTGTCAGATATGTTGAACAGTGTGAACAGTGAGTAGCTACATGTAATGGCGGTAATAGCAAGTGTTTTTTTTTACTGAAAAGCCATCCGTCCAACTGAATTTTGAAACTTTTCATTTCTTAGCTACCGAAATAACGAAAAAACTAATTTATGATGTTTGGATTTCTAAGATCAAAATTAAGCGCTTTGATGCTGTGTTTTTTTTTTTGTTATGGGCTGCCTTAATAATATTACGTTTTCTGAGTAAGCAATTAAGTTAATAAAGGCAACCTTAAGAGGTTTGACGAAAAGATGACCAAAAGTGGTCCCCATCGAGATCGCTTCGAAAGCATTAATTGTTCGTGGTTGAATGAAACCCAACACTACCACAAACAATTTTAGATGAAATTCCTTCTTCATCTCGTGTAAGCAAGGTAGGAAGGCCGAGAAAAAGCTTTGAATGAATGAATGAATGAATGAATGAATGCTGTGAAAAAAGCAAGAAGAAAAAAGTACAAACCCTTTTAGATTTGTTTAGCACTAAAGAAATTGCAACTGCGAGTGAATATTGTTATCGCAACTAAGCAATTGTCAATATGCTCTCCGAAAAGAGGTTTTTTTTTTTTTTAGTCAAATTATTTTTTTGATCGTTAATAAGGTTCAATTGTAAGAAAAACACTGGAAACTACCACTTTTGGCTTTTTGTCAATGTCTGCAGATAAAGCGTTAGCAATGATAACAGACTCACAGCTATCTACTCATCAATATGAAATAATACGCCGAAAAATTAAATAAAACTGTTCCCAATTTACTGCTCCTATCAGTGAGCTCTTGGGTCAGGGTTCCCAATTCGAGAGTTTTGCAACAGAAATAAGGGAACTGTATCTAAAAAATTATGGCTGGTGTGGTATTATATGCCAGTTAGTGTACACAAGGTCTTATTTCATGGAAAACAAATAATTGCCAGTTGCATTCTTCCAATCGGACAACTTTCGGAGGAAGCTCAAGAAGCCAGGAATAAGGAAAATTGAAAATTTAGGGAATTTTTTTACCAGAAAAATTTCGCGAATCGACACGAACACGGACCTTCTGAATAGATTGTTAATATCCTCAGATCGATTTTGCTTTCCAAAGAAAATAAAAAAAAGTTTAATTGAACATGAAGTTCTACAACTGTTAGTCATACCAAACGAGTAAAAAAATGCAAATTGTCGGTTCTTATAAGTTATTTTTTTGTCAAAACTTGTATAGATATTATAATATAATTTATTATATTCCTTTCTGTAAACAATTTTTATAAAAATAAGTAAAAAAAATTTAACAAAAACATTTATTTCTAAGCGTTATTAATTTAATCTCGCTAGATGAGCAAAATGTCACACTGTGTGTTTATGAAGTTTTTCACCTACCCACCACAAAAAGTGTTCCCAGCAGTCACTATCACTTAAATATTTCTTAGAACACATTATCCGCAACTATTTTTAAACGATTATACAAAGGGATTTATGAGCTAAAGTAGTTTTTAATTCGTATTTGAGAATCAACAACTTACTTAAATCAAAACAACAGCGAAATTCATGCAATCGGCTTTTCGAAAGAAACAACATATCGTTTCATAAAGTTCATTCATATCGTGCCTATGAAACCGTTAAGTATGAAATATGACACTTTCATTCGTAGGCATACATATGTATGTATGTATGTATGCAAATAACAAGTAGCGCCACAAACAGACGATTTTGACCTGGTGTATGAAATTCGAAATTTTCGAGCACGGCCTTCACGTTTTTCACTTTAGAGTTTAGTCACAAAAATGTATTATATATAAGTGGTGATTTATGAACTGAAATACAAATATGTATTTAACATATTTTAAGCGCGAAAATAAAAAGAATACTCCAGTTTACCGCAATTAAACCACAAAGCTTTTATATTTCGTAAGAAAATCTCTAAACTTAAGGTTGCAGCACTGCCTTATCACTGCATGTATACACATACATACTGAATTTTATGCATCCTTCATTGAGAGAATCTATTGCATCATGATTCCAAAGGAAAAGCAACACTAATTTCACAATGCCACCGCTTGTTTACTATCTCTTTACTTTACAGTTCAATGTACCATTAAATAAAATACACCAGCAGAACATTTTCCCATTGACCCAAAGAAAAAAAAAAAAATGTTGAAACTCAATTCACTCAGCGGAATAGTTTTGTCTAAAAATAGATATCAAAATTAAATACAGCGGAAACAAAAGAGGAGGCACGGCATCGCGATACATAAAAAACTGGGAAAAGGTGTCAAATAAAGTGTATCTATGCACCACCGTGTTCGATGATTACTGCCGATAGAATGATGAAGCAAGGACGATAAATGACATTGGCGCGGTTGATTCAAAAAATGACACCTTGATATGTAGAAGCTTTTTTCGGCAAAAAATGTCTTGTTTCCATGAAATCTCTGAAATTTTTATATTGGTAATACCTACTTCGCATCTTTTGTTTGTATATGCGTTTCACACTTTCTTTCTTCCTCATTTTGTGCTTCGTTGTGTCGTACCGGCACATTTTAATACGTTTTATAAACGTTTATCTCACAACTGCCAAACACAATCAGCTTACAGTGAAATAATATTCATATCTGTGTTATGTATACTGAAGTTTTTTTTATAATTTTAATTTGTATCTACATACATACAAACACATGTAGGTTTAGAACACGTTTTACATTTTCCTTTACCACACCGTCATATTTTTCTTTGTTTGCTTTTTCGTTTTTGTTTGCATATTTCGAAGTCGAAAAAAGAGTGCGAATGATAAGAAAAGTAGTAGACTTTTTCGTTGTCTTTATGTTTTTCTTTCGTTTTGAATTTTAATTTACATATACATATATTTTGTTTCATTGACTAGTCATCATTAGTTTTCTGACCGGTTCCTGATTGGTAATGCGATGAAATTGATTATGAAGTTACATATGTAGTATAATGATTTAGCCGAATTAAATTTAAGTAGTAAAACTGAATAATTATTTCGATTAGTTATGACGAAAATTTAAAATTTCGGTGATTCACTTGTTTTTGAACTTTGATAGAAGTTTAAAGACAATATAATTTTTATTTGTAGGTAGGTATTTGTATTCGTTTTTCATAAGGTACTCGCAACTAGTACAGAAGCAACCTCGACACCTAGACCAAATTAGGGAAGTTTAATAAGCCAGCCCAAATGTAGATAATACGTTTAGATAAATATATATATAATGTACGTACGAATAAGCATTAGTTCAGTATTCGGGGATTCCACAGTTAGATTTATCTATTTTTTTTTTTTGTATTGAATTTGAAGGGCGTAATCCAGTATCTTTTTACAAAAGTGGGAAGATCTTGAGCTCCAAAGAATGTGTTCGAACCGAAATAACCGATTTTTTTAAATAATACCAAACTGTACATAATTTTAGTTTCATATGTTAAAAATAAAACTGAATTTAAGCTAAAATAAAATAATTATTTTCAATTTCCTTAGGCGAAGTTTACTGAATATGACAATTATGGCGATTTTATCTCAACCAAGTGTTTAGCTGAGATCATCGAAAGTATTTTCGAAGTATGTAAGTATGTACATATGTGAGTGGAAGCAACATTTTTCAAGAAAACTAGAGGAAAAGTCAGTTAAATAAGGAATACAGGAGACAGGAAACTGAAAGTATAAAATAAATGTGTAGTTGACTAGGAAACCGGAAAACGAATTTAATACCTTGGGCAATATCATTGCTGTCAACTTTCCAGAGGTTCATTGGACATTGGAACTTCGCAAGAATTCAAAATGCTGCTAATTTCTTTTTTTTAACACCACATTAAGCTTGTTTCATGGGGGTATTTGGCAATAAAATTCGTTTGGAATATCATATGCGGCATTTTCAAGAACGAGGCATATATTGCTAACAATAACAACCATCTTGTTAGAATAAAAACACTAAATAAGGTTGAGATGATCTATATACCTCCGGTTTTTTTTTTTTACTGACGATTTTTATTACTTGTAAGTGTATAATGTCTCGTAAGGTAATAAAAGTGCTAGACGACCAGAATTAAAAATTCCAATATAGTGGAAAGCTGAATGTTAAACAAAAGCCTAGTGGACTATGTGTAGGTATGCCTATTTTCTTAGTTCGTCAACATTTTCGATTTAATTTTGATCAACCTGTCGCTAAACTTTAACTAATTGGGTGAGTTTTCTTTAAATGACAATACCATGTTTCTTATTATTTTACCTTGCAACAGTTAAATAATGTCAAGCCTTTCTGTCAATCAATTTCTTAGTGCTAGATGTTCAAATTGTTTATTGCAATCCAGAAAATACGATACTTGACTGGTGTTCGCATATAAGCTAAGTTTGAAATCATCCTAAGATGTGAACACCCCCTTACCGACGAGGCTGAAAACTGTCTACGCCCTTACGGCTATGGACCTAAAATCGTACTTGGCGACTTTAAAAATAAAATCGATAAAGACAACTTTTTTAGCGGGTTGATTGAAAATTACAGTCCGAATTTGTAGCAGCTCGTAATCTCCTTCTTCTTCTTCCTTTTTGTTCAGCGAGGTTATGATCAGGATTATAGGGATCATAACTTTACTGCATCCCTACTGGTCCCCCTGTGGGATCCGCTTGTAGCAGCTCGTAATAGGTAATAAAAAGTACTAGGTTTCTAAAACTATGAATTTGCAAAGCAATAGAAGCGAAGCACGCATTAAATATTCTTAATGTGCAGACATTTAGAGGGACAAACGTCGGCTTTGACCATTACCTCGCAGCAAGAGTCAGAAACCGATTGTCCGACGAAAAGCTGCAGACGGACTAGAAAGAGATACATGTATGTATACATAATGTATATGTATGTATATAAGCATGTCAAGATCGCCCAGAGACTACAAATAGCACAAAAGTGAAAGACTCTATGCTGTACATTCGGCATCCACAAAAGCCAACTACTCTCAGTGGACCCATCAATAACATTAAAAAGGAAACTAAAATCGTAATCCTGGAAAACATACAAAACCGGATTTTGGCAAGAAACGCTATCCTGCGAATTTTTCAATAAGGAATCCATTCAGCTCATGGGATACACTGAAGACATCGACATCATTGGTTGTGTACAGCGTATCCTGGTACAGACTTTGATGATAATTAATAAGCAGGCTAATCGGTTTTAAAGTGAATGAAAGTAAAAGTAAAGATTGTGTTTTTTTTTAACAACAGATCGAACATTTTAACGAAAACAATATTAAATTTTATTTAAATAAGTTAGATAGTATATACAATGCAAAAAATAATAATCTCCTTTTTTCTAAATTAATGAACTCGTTCTTCTTTTCACTTTTTATTACCTTTCTATCCTTTTTTAATAGATGTACATATATGTATGTACATATGTATGTATATGTATATCACACGACATTGGTACTTGGATGAATTCACGTAATTATTTATTTTTAATTGGTATCTTTAAACTATAAGACTATGCAAGTAGTGATTTGTCGAATGCGTTTACGCATGATACATTTTATTATTCCCTGATCTGTGGACCCTCCATTGGCAGACTTCATAATCCTAGTTTGATTCCCCTACGTATCCGTTTAAATCTCAGCCGATGAAAAGCATTGCCTCCGTTGAATTATTACTAAGAAATGTGTCGAAATCTCAGCCAAATTTACATTTTTCCAATTGATCGGACGTTTCGTTTTGAATTATTAATTTAAGAAGCATTAAGCGATCGCTTATTTTCAATACTTACGATATTTACGATTTTATCTATCAGATCGGCTGGCAATATAATCGCAACTCCGTTTTTATTCTATTTGTAACTTTTTGTCTGTAAACTCAAGTAACGAGCCCTGTTCCCGACGTTCCCCCACTTTGTTTCTTGTACGCACAGTATGTCTATACTTCGTTCGCGTAAAATTTTTTCTAACTCGAAACTTTTACCGGTCATTGTTCCGACGTTCCAGCTTGCAATACGCAGTCCTTTATAAGAAAGCATTATATCGCTCGCCCCTGGAACTCCTTGAGCTCTGACGCGAACATTTCTATTCGTCCCGGATCCGTGTTGAAAAAGAAGTGCCCGGCAGAATATAGCGTCTTTGTTGACATTGAATTCCATGATGCAAATATCACCCATTCCATCTGTGTGGCGCGCGTATGCGTTGCATAAATTTGTATCTGACTTGACTTTTGCCCCACGTGTAGTCTCCAGACGTGGGAACCCGTTCAACGCATACAGACCTCGGGTGGTTTTGAAGATGTTAAAGCGCCTCAGGTTCATCTTTGGTGTTAAAATGCCTGAATTTGATTTAGCTCCCATTCAGTCGCCTTTTACGACAAGCAGGGAAACACTGCGGCAACATTCTGTAAGCCGGTGCCGCACGGCACGGTAGAAAACTCCAGTTTCGCGTGCAATTTCACTGCGATTCCTGAGCGTCACTTAGCTTTATACGATGACGGCGGCGAAATCGGTAGATCCAGCTTCCTATACCTTTAAAGTTCCTTCTAAATATTTCAATAGCTTTTTTTCGTAAACGGTGACTGTCCAAGGAAATATTTCTTCTTTGCAGTGCTTTGCACCATCGATAAAGCGCAATGTCTTCCTCATGATATTTAGATTTACGGTCTTTCTTTACTTTCAACGAATTGGCGTTGTAAATTTGCACTATTTTTTTACGATGTTTCCAAAATGTCGATATCGTGGAATGCGGGATATCGTGGTCCTTACATAATTTGGCAAAAGACCCGCGTTTGTTTTTTGCTTTTTTTTTTTTTAGTTCAAGAATAATTTTATATTTTTCTTCAACTGTATACGAACGTCTCTTACGTGGTGATGACATTATGCGTTATTGTTAAAATTCTTCAAAAACTAAAAAAAAAAAAAACAATGTTTCAATGATAGGGAGATGATGATATACCGAAACTCACCTAACCGAGTCAACTGAACTTTTTTAACTATGAAACAATTTAAATTGTGTTCCCCAAAAAAAAAATAAAAAGATAGCAGTTTAGAGCCTAGACAATAATACACACGAAAAGTATACCCGTATATGTAAACAGTCTGTTGAACAAAACACGGTAAACGATCGCTAACGCATCTGCACTTAAAAAACCGTTGATTTGTATGTACATGTACATATGCTGCATAGAAATAGAGAGCAATTGTTTGAGGTGCGTGGAAGCATTGGTGTATTGTACATACATATATGATGGATAACAAAGTGTTTGACAGTGTGACTGCGTGGAAATGCTAGACACAGTACAACCTTGTGCAAATTGTAGATATTTTTTGATTGTGTTTGCGCGGCAACCGCATGTATGGAAAAATTTCTCCAAATTGTAAACCAGCGGAACTTTACATACATTATCGTCTCTGTAATGTGAACTTTGCAAATTTTTGGACTCTATAGTGTGAACTTTCTTCTGTAGAATATAAAATTGTCTAGATCAGCTTATTTTAAATTAAACAAAAAATTTCTAAAAATCCGAAAAGGCTATGTTTTAATTGGTTCACACCACTGTATTTATTTGACCGGGGGATTTTATGAAAACCGTGTAGAATTGAATCATGGTTTAATCATGTAGATATGTTAAGACAGTCCAACCGTGTGAACGCGTAATGCGGATTTATTTGTACTTTGAGTTAATTAGATTACTGTGATTTAGATAACGTTTTTACAAGAAATGTTATTCTTTTTAATCTAAGTCAATCTTTTTAATGCCTACATATGTATGTTTATAAAATGCATTAGATAGTATCGTGTTATTTATTAGTAAATATCAGTAGTTTGGACAATGAATGAATGAGGTACAGTAGTACATACATACATACATACATACAGTGTCGGAAAAAAGTTTGGAAACATAATCTGTAGACTCACAGTTTCAACTCTAACACAAAATTCCTTACACTTACATCCATAAAACTTGGCACAAAGATGCATTTTCATGTTCCTTCTGAACTCCTTAGGGAATATTGGTGTACGGAGACAGTACAAAGAAAAATATAGCAACAATTTAGATAATACCTCCTAATACTCACGGAAAAAAGTATGGAAACATGTAATTAAAAATATATTTTTTCATTAATTTTCATCATTTTTGCCTCCTCCTTTTGCTTTAAAAACTGGACTGGATATCCTTTCCATAGAATCTACCAATTTTTCACATTACATACATTGACTTTTTCCTATATGAACCAATCTTTTACCAACAGAGAAGAATATTTCGGATGGTTATCTTGCTAAAAAATCCACCTAAGAGCATTTCTTTTTCAAGATATGGAAGCATAATGTTTTGCAGTAACGAAACCGATCCATTATTCCATTTATCCGTAAAATTGGTCCAACTCAAGAACGTGAGAAGCATGCCCAAACCATTACCAACATCCACCATGTTTCACGGTTGGTAACTGATATCGTATATTATGCCTTTCACCCCTTGGCCGTTTCACGTAATGTTTCCTATCGCTTCTAAATAACAGGAACTTATACACTCGGCACACAGTTCTAAAAGGATGTTTCTTGGAGAAATTGCGCCTCTTTGCCATATTTGATTTTGATAAAAGTGGTTTCTTTAATGGAGATCTTTAGAAAAGGCCACTTTTCCACAGTCTATTCCGAATTGTGCGATCCGTTACATTGGGAATACATCTTTTTTTTTTTAAATTCTGTGTTGATTTCTGTTGCTATTTTCATCGGGTTTTGTTGTTGACATGCTCTGAGCTATACGGTCGGTGGTGGCTGTTGTTTTCTTAGGCCTACCTGACTTGGGTGCACACTCGACTGTCGCTTGCTGGGAGAAGTTTTTTTTTATTACTTTTGAAATCATTCCCCTCAGAATGTTCAGATCGCGTGAAATATTGATTTGTTTTTCCCCGTTATTGACGTGCGTTAAAATTAAAGAGGTACACGATAGATAACTGCCACTTTCGTTGCATTTATCGAAAACGGTTCCAGTTGGCATTCTGAGAGCAAATACTGTTATGTTTCCAAACTTTTTTCCGCGTGTGCAACCAAGTGCAGTGGAAAAAATTGTCACAACTTTTCTCTGCGATGCCATATCACAATAATTTTTGAAATTGAGTAAAAAATATGACAGCGAATTTTCACACAAAATTTCAAAGCTACATATATAATTATTATATTTTACGCTAGACCTAAAAGAGTAAATCTCGTGTTTCCAAACTTTTTTCGGGCACTGTATGTACATACATATATTACAGATAAGCATACACTTTATTACTATAAGAAATTATGATGGGACTCTTTTCAAAGAAACAATGATTGTGATTGAATGAAAGGAAATTACTACCATGATTGCATATCATCAAGAATACATATTACGTATGTATTTAATTAGATTAATTAGATTCATACTAATTAATATACTAATTACTGTAATCCCTCGATTTACGTTACCTCTGTTTACGTCGTCTTGATTTTCGTTGTGTAAAATTATGAACCTTGCCTGGTTTAACGTCGTCCTATCTCTCGATTTACGTTGTCATATTCGGGGATTTTCTTAGCCGTTTAGATTTGATATTGCTTCATTTAAGCAGTTTAAATTTGAAAATTGGCAGTTTAAGTGAAACTTAATCGGGTATTCCCATGGTTTGTTTTTTCTTGACAGTTGAAGAGTGATATTTTTCAAGTTTTTGGGGGTTCACACAAATTAAAATTTGACATTGTATGTGGTCGCGCGAGGTGATTTTCAAACATTTTATTTGTTTTTTTGGTTGAGACATTTATCTTTAATTTTGTTAGGTAAATTAACCCTCACTATAGACATTATTTCTGATATCTAATCAACATTTTATTTAGTAAAAATGAGAGGAAAACGGAAGAATAACTAGTATAGTACTAGTATACTAATATGCATGTACATGTTTGCTTTATTTCGACTTTTCGATTTTATTAACAGTCAATTTTTGTACTTCTCGGTTTACGTCGTCTCGATTTGCGTCCCCATTTCATGGAACACCTCTCGACGTATGTAAATCGAGGGATTACTGTACAATATTAATGGCATAGGTAATCTGAAGGTACAGTACATATGTGCATATGTCGTATCTGTATGTTGATTCATGGCTATTGGCTAATAAAGTTTATGTGTACAAATGCGACCAAGGTGTAGATGAAGTTATTTTTTTATGTATTGTCATTAAATGGTTTTGATCAATGGGATGTTAATATGACGCGTTTATTTACAGGATTAAAAAAAAAGGGCGTTGCGGTGGGCGCCGTGTCTCAGTGGTCAGTGTATTGGACTACTGAGCCTCCCGCTCGGACGACGAATCCCAGAAAACTCACGGTCCTGCACCTCGCTAATGTTTGACAAACGTCCGAGAGGAATAACTGTCATGAGAAAGCTTTTCAAAAAAAAAAAAAAAAAACATGCCTTCCGGATACGGTTCTAAATTGTAGGTCCTTTTTCAGATCATTATAACAACTTCTGGTTTGTGTATCTTTATTTTAAAACTTTATTTCATGATTTCCTTGAGTAAGGTTTTAGATGGTGCACAATGGACCCGAACTGTTGATCTAAGGGAGCAGTGACTCCATTTGTCACAAGGAACCCATCTACCTAACCTAACCTAAGGTTGTATACCATTGAGTATCTTACAATTTTTTACGCATTGATCATATCGATATTTTTGTATTTTATTTTGTACAAATTACATTTGTACCTATTTTGCATTATTTTTACATTATCTTATTTTTTTCATTATAAATTTTTGTATTACATTTGTGGTTTGTATTATTTTTACGTACATATGCATATGTACATACATACATATGTTTATATGTACATACATACATATGTTTATATGTACATACATACATATGTTTATATGTAAATTTTTTTTTTTTTCTATTATTATTGTATACTGTATTACTTTTCAAAATTAATACAAAAACTTGCAAATCGGGAGTGCAGTGTTGCATTACTGATTGCAAACGCTCAAAAAGAAATAATCCTGGGCTAAGATTCTTTCGATTTCCCACACTGTCTTTGTTCCTTAATATTGTATGCCTCCCGCTAAATCTATCCTTCTAACGGCGCAGGGTTATAAGTCCACAGGCCATAAGTTCACATTGGACTTTTGTCCATAAACGAATTGTGGACCCAAGTGAGTCAAAAGTCCATTGTGGACTTATGGCCTGTGGACTTATGACCCTGCGCCGTCAGAAGGACAGATTTGGCGGGAGGCATACAATATTAAAGAACCAGGAGAAAATATACTAATTTGTGATCGCCATCCTAATTTCTTGGGCAAAAGAAAATTAAAGTCTGGAGCTATTGCCACACTTTTTATTGGTACTTTCTCCGATGAGGATTGCTTCCATGAAGATTTATCGACTTTACAACTTCCCACCCAAAGAAGGTAGGTACTCTTAAAGTAGTGATTGCTTAGAAGCTAAATGATCTAATTGTGACTATTATCGGAAAAATTTTTTGTTTTTACAAAAACGACAACTAACAACCAGGGTGAACCATTTCAAGAAAGAAATTAAGAAAAAAGGGAATAAGGTAGAAAAAACTCTACTATAATAAATATTGAGTCTTGCAATATAAGCGAGGAGTCAAAATTTTTTTGTAGATTACTAGTATGCAGCCATTCAAAGATGTTTACTGAAAAAGAAAGGCGGTATCTCAATCAGCATACATATTTATTTTTGAGAAACAAATTGAATATGAGTTTGCCTCATATATGTAAGTACTATTAATCGTTGGACTCTAGTCAAATGCTTGCAGCCAGGATCAAAAAATTTTGCATTTGAAGATTTAAGAAAAAAAAAGTTCCCTTTTGGAAGAACGGAATAAGAGAAATGAGGAGCTATGTGCGTGAAATTAAAATCCATCATTTTTTAGTTTTGAAAAAAAAAAATTAAGTAAAACTGGCTACTCACGTTTTTAGAAGAACTGTTCAAGCAGCAATGGAAACTTGTGGTTTTAAGCAAAGCTCCGCGGATATCGCACCAAATTTTCGACAGTATGAATAGTGTATCATTAAAGGAAGATCATTTCTAAAGGTCAGATATACATACACAAGTACATAAATGGAATGAAGCAATCACTTAATGGTTTATTGCTTCTGGTTGAAGAAAACATAGACAGATTCCGATAACTTTTTTCACCCTAGTTCGAGTTATAGGCCGTCAAAGTGGAGGTACGATCACTTTAAATGATATAATTTCTAAATTTTTAGAGCTATAAAAACAGTTTGGTACATTTTGAAGAGACAATTTAGTAATTTTATGTAGCCACAAAAAAGTTATGGCTCCTTAAACTCAAAATCTTGAAAATTTGTTATTTCAATTATTTACTTAAAATTAATTTTTCTCAAAATTTTTACTTTGTAGAAGACTTTTTTTTTCAAAACTTATCTTCGACAAAATTTTCTAAAAATTATGTTAAATATTTTTTTCACGTACCTACGATTAACACAAGTTGTAGTTAAAGCCATTTTTGTCAGACAAAAATGCTCAGAAAGAAATTAAGAAAAAACACCTAAGGCACCTTAATCAAACATTTGATCTAACACCCATGGTTTTTTTTTTTTATTTTTTGACCATTTTTGTCAGACAAAAATGGCTTTTACTACAACTTCCGTTAATCGTACGTGAAAAAGTTATTTAAATAATTTTTAGAAAATATGTCAAAGATAAAATTTTCGTAAAAAAAAGTTCCTGTCAACCATATTTTCCTCCCTGCTTTTGCTAAAGGGAATTCAATTAAAAAAACAAATATGTACTTTAAAGCTCTGAGAGCGAATGAAATTTTGAGAGCAAAAATATTCTCAATACAGTCTACCGCTAACATAAACAGTCTTATAGGCAAAAGCAATTGGTTCCAGGAGCGGAAAATGCGACTCACTTGTCCCTACCTAGTGGCATGGACCTATCTTGGTCTAAGTGTACCCTATCGAAGGTCACAACAACCAACGAAGTCATGTACATATGTATGAGCTGAAAAAAATAAAAATAAAAAAAAAACTGAAAATTATGAACTTAAATCCACGCCAACAAATGAGGCGAAAGTTTGCGTTATTTTATTATTCACTTAAGAAAAACAAAAACAAAAAGCTGCAGATATCACTTGCCTGAATGCAATATTATCCAATCCAATGTATACCATCCAGACAGGGAAACACGGATTGTATGGGTCTGTATGTCTTCATCGGGAGTCGGAAAGCTTGAAGTAATCGAAGAAATCATGAACCAATTCACCTACATTGATATTTTCAAAAGAAATTTGAAAGGAAGAGCTAAAATGCTGAGAATCTCGGATAACTTTAACTTCCAGCTAGTTAATACCCCCACAACACACGGGCCATAACATCCGCATATGCCTATTGAGCGCACCTTTGGGATAGGAATAAAATTAACTTGATTAACTTGATAAATGGCCGTCACGGCTTTGCTGGCAAGTACGTACTCTTTTATTGTCATTTTCTATGACCGTTTCGCATAAATGTGGCTGAATTTCATTAATACACCTCCCAATTTCCTCTTTCAAGCCGTTGGTGGTCGTGGGCTTGTTTGCATAGACCTTTGACTTCAAAAAGTTGCAAAGAAAAAAGTCCAATGGCGTTAAATCACAAGATCTGGATGGCCAATTCTGGTCGCAAAAACAGCCGATTACACGATTAGGAAATGACTCATGCAGTAATGGAATTGTTTCTCTGATACCGTCTTGTTAAAACCACATGTTGGTCACATCCATATCTTGTAATTTAGGCACTAAAAACTGGGTTATCATGTTACGATAACGACCACCATTAATTGTTACTGCCTGACCAGCCGCATTTTTGAAGAAGAATGGTCCGATAATGCCTGCAGCCCAAAATCAGCACCAAACAGTCACGCATTGTGGATGCATTTGTTTCTCACCAATTGGTCGTGGGTTTTCTGAACCCCAAATGCGACAATTTTGACGATTAACGAAGCCATCAAGATGAAAACGAGCTTCATCACTGAAGAAACGGTCATAGAAAATTTCAATAAAAGAGTACGTACTGGCCAGCAAAGCCGTGGCGGCCATTTATCCGATGTGCTATTCCATACATAACCCCAATCTGTATACTCTATGAATCAATAAAAAATTTAAGCTTTCTAATTAAAAATCTGTATTTTCTATTAAAATTACGTATTGCGTGAATTATGGGACACCCGATATGTAGGATTGAGGAAAATACAGTGGACGCTCGATATAGTGAACAATCCAATATAGTGAACACACAATATTTTATACAGGCTATTCTAAATAGTGAACAAAAAAAATCTCGCTACAGTGAACTTATGTTTTTTTATTTTCTTCGAACCTCACAAAAAACAGTTAAAACTTATTAGTGCCATGCAGTCGTCAGATAGGACCGCTGGGAAGTACATACGTTCACAGATACATATGTATGCATACCCATATACAATCGTCCAAATTTACTGTTTTGTGAGAGTATCTTGCTCGATTATATATCACGCAGTTTGGGGTTGTTTGTAGTACAAATGCAAACTGCCTGTTGCAACAACCATATTTATGTAGATCATCCGATTTGTTCAGTGTCTTCTAGAAATTCTGTTCAATATTTGAGAAAACACTTGAATGGGCAACTAGGAATAAGGTAGATTACACGGATGTTTTGGTCCTCAAAATGTTGCAAGAAAAGGCGATACTAATTGACATAAATTCAAAGAAAAGCAAACGAAGATGACTAAGTGTTTTAGCACAGCTTAAGTTTGATGTGGTTTTTCTTTTTTAAGTACATGGAATGTATTATTTTTGTTACGTTTTACGATATTTTTAAAGACGACTTGCTTTTATTAAAGATAAATTATTCTGTTTAATGAATATTGGCTTGTTTTTTAGTAATTGCAAAGAAAAATTGTAATTATATTCTATTTTCGATGTATTGCATGAAAAACATACACATTTTGATGAAATTCGCATCAGGGAGTCCACGCTCGTTACAGTGAACAATCTCGTTCCAGTGAACAGGCCCGGTTTTTATTAGTTCACTATATCGAGCGTCTACTGTAGTTAAAACTTATCTACAGCAAATCGAAATACTCATTATAATTTATATGTATCTTCTTTAGATAAAAACTCACGTCAAATATTGATTAGAATCCAATTGTTATTGATAGACAAAAAACTATGTACACCCCTCAATACATATGTATATGTATGTACATATTCATTGGCAATATCTATTAATAGATTCGTAACAAATAAAACATTTTGAATAAAAAGAAAAATATGTACATACATATGTACATATTTGAAAATTAAAAAGATACCCCACATAATAATAAGCCATAAAAAATTGCGTGATATGTGCACACATACATACATATTTATGTACATCAAATGTCAACAATTTTATTGACAACCGTCAATTTTTCTATCAATCGCAATTTTGGTGTTGATGAAGGCGATACCTATGTACACATGTATATAGAAATGCTAGTATTTTTATGTTTTATGTTTTAACAATAAACAATTGTTTGTTTTCTTTAGGTCAGCAATAAAAGGCAACTCATTGGATTGGTTCAGTGGATGGAGCAGAACCTTGATACCGGCAAAAGGGTTTTGCTCAAAATCTGGTGCACAATCAAAATGCGATAAAGTTAAATAGCTAGGACCCCCGGGACGAGATTAACAAAGATGGCAAAGAGTAAGTTCTACACATTAACAAGAAGCTTAATATATAATTTCTATCTGCGCTTGGGTTTGCATCGACCTAAAGAGCAAAATAAAAAAGTTGAAAACACCATAGAGATATCTGTCAAACTTGAATTCGCATTCACAATAACTTAATTTTTTGTTTAGTTTTTTAGCAATAGGGCTGGTAGTGATTGCAGAAGAGTTAGCAGAAGGTTTGGGAATGTCAATGTCAGAATTGCACTGCGCTGACCACACATCAGCAAGGCCAATTGTAAGAAGCGTTGCATGACCGAGCGGGAGGTTTGACATCCGAATCCCAGAAAACACTAACAACTCAAAAAATAAAATTCAATATGTAGGTATGTCTCTAAATTGTAGTTCCCTTCTACATATTTGTGTGAAAAAATATAACACGCACAACACGAATGGTCCCGAGAATTTGAGCCTTGGACCAAGTTGCGCCAAGTATTTGTATTTGTACACGAACCAAGGTCCTGATTCTTAGAATAAGGTAATATTTGCTACGTCAGACATATAAGTCCAATTGAAAATATATTGGTTTATTTTAATTCAAAGTTGTGAAGTGAATAAGTTCAAAAGACTAGGCAGCTAAAGGATGTTTTTAGAAAGGAATGAGAGTTAATCTAACCTCATTTCACAAAAAATTAGTGCAATCTATGCCTGGTTGTTTAAGAAAAGTCATAAGACATATCTATGTATATATGTATGTAGATATGTATCTATGTATGTATATATGTACATAGGGTCGGTTGGGGTAAATGGGGAGAATTTTTGCATTTTTTAAACACATTTTTTCCAGAAAAGTAAAAAAATATTAAATTTTTTTTTTTTTTAACTTTTGAAAACGGATAAGTATGTAGGTATTATATAATAAAATACAAGATATTAATAAAGGTATAAGAACCCAAAAGTGATTTAGGGTAGTGTTTAATACTGGGGTAAATGGGGACAACTAACTTCTGTCCTCTAAGTCCTAGGAGCTCGCCTATGGGGTAAAAGTAAACAACTTGAATTTCACTTTTCAGATAGAGGTTCTTCCACGACTAAAATTTCCAACGAAATCCGAACAATAACTCAAAGATATTTCATGCACGGGTGTCGCGACATTTCAAATTCTGATTTTTTTTTGTCTGGGTTGCTACAATTTATTTTAAAATGTGAAAATAACGGCCGTTTACATTTACCCCAACCGACCGTACTGTAAATATATACATACATACATACATATGTATGTACATTACGTCCCCTAATCTTCAAGAGAGATGATCCCAACGTTTTCGTTTTAAATTTAAAATATTGTGCAAGAAATGCTAACAATACCGTAATTTCTCGTTCTACTAAATTTCAGAAATCCCTAGTTAAAATTAAAATTTAACAATTGTAATTTTTTTTTTTTGCCCATTTGCCAAAAAAATGCAAATAAATCCAGTATTTTTATATAGCATTGAAGAAGATTGAAACCAAAAATTACAAACAAGACCAAACACGTCATCTTCGGTACTAACGTACCCAAGTATTCCATGTATATGCATATGTATGTATGTATTACACTACGGAGACTGCTGTTATGATTGTTGTTGCCGCCGACAGCCTTGGCAAAATGTTTAGGATGGAAAGGATATTACCAGCCTTGCGCACAAATATTCTGGTGAAACTGTCTGGTGCTGTTGTGTAAAAAACAGTAACAGGAAGGAAGTTCAGTACAAATTTCTTCCCCACTCGATTTCGTTTTAATTTTGTTAAAAATTTTAATTGCGTTCTTCTTCTCTCACGAGTCTCGAACACATTTTTTTTATTTGTACATAAAAGAATAGCAAATAGAGGGATTTTTTGTTGCTGCTGCTTTTTACTTCTCTATTCGCATGTCATGTCTCTCATCACCCTTTCAGTTCTATTAGCACACAACACAGGTACCCCGTACACATGCAGGATTGAAAGGTCGAGTCGAAACGGAGTTGAGATTTCAACCTGGGTACTTGGACTCACCGAATCGAAAGATTGAGTCGAAATTGGATTGAAAGTGAGTTGAACTGACAGATGAGCATAGCCGCCATTCATTCGTTTCTTAGCTCTGTTAGAGTGTGTTTCAATATTTCGTGTCTTTCAAATTGTTTGAAAATGTCTAATAACCGCGAAAAAACTATTTTATCGGCTTTCTCAAGTTTTTTTAACTTATTGCCAAGCATCCTGACCAATTCTTCGAAAAAAATGCACACTTCCCTCTTATTCCCGCTTTTATTATTCTGTTTTTTTTACTTTTAAATATTTTTTTTTAGATTTTTAAAGCGGGTTTTAATTTGCTTATCATCTTTCTATGAAAATCCGCGCTTATTCATTTCTAATTTCAATTTCTTATATATTTCTCCATTCCGAAAGATTCTGCCATCAAAATGCTTCATGGCATTTACTTCTTTCGTTATATTTAATAGCACTCGCGTCTCTTCGTGCTCCCACATATTTATTTTTGCCATATTAATATTAATTAATAACAAAAAACTTAAGAATTTTAAAAAACAAAATCTGCGCACTTTTCCGCCCAATAAGCTCGTTGGCAAACAAAAACATCCTCGACCAACATCCATTCTTATATATGTATATAATTACCCAAATTTTCGCCTCATCTTTTCAGGAAATGCAAAAACGGATGCAAACTTAAAAAATAATTACCATCCGCCCGCCAAACGGAAGCACATAAAACGAACGGGTTTTTCCTCTCATTAAAAGAAAAAAAACCGAAACTACGATCATCTGTCAGTTCGACTCCTCGACCCAGGTACTTTGGCATATTTTCGACTCGACTCAGCTCAAATAGTGGAGTCGAGTCGAGCCAACTCGGTTTCGACTCGACCCGCGTACACATGAATTTCGATCCGGTTTCAACCTAGGTTCAATCCTGCATGTGTACGGGGTAAGGGGTATTGCAAATGGATAACACATGTGTGTAAGAAGGATAGAAACACTTACAGCCCGCATCCCAGAGACTGAGATAACAGGCAACGGAGAAAAGTGAATCGCACCAAAATTATGACGAAATATTGTATGGTGCAGTATTGCCAAGTATAGAATTTTAGTTAAAATTTTAAGTGCACAAATTAGTTGTTTACAGTGAGTTTGGGTTGAATTTAACCTTCCGACGAGAAGTGGGGTTACCAATAACTAAAATTATGTATTAAGATTAAAATAAATGTAAAAAGACACTTTTTCAGGTTATTAATTATCCAAACATGCGATGTTGTAATAAATAAAAATAATTTTTCACTTTAAACAATCTTATTTGCAATAACAACCCCTGTTGCTATTCACATAGAAAAAAAAGCCTTGCCATCGAAAGTTTAAATGTGTATTTATGGTAAGATTTTGATCCAATTTCTGATCGGTCACAACCGTTTGGTAGGAAGCAAGAAAATTGATGGCTGTATAGAATTGGGACATCAAAAATTAATCGCGTTTTAACCGATATGTCGTTGCAGATGTCGGTATAACCGATTTTTACCGTTTGTATAAGTTAGAGTAACATAGACTGTGGCCTAATTTGTTTTGACAGCGTTTTCTAAATTGTTCTTCTCAGTCACGAAGGCCTTTGGCTATGTTCATACATACATAACACCAGTATGCTCGCGATAGTTTGGGCACTGGCTAACTTGAACACTTTTTTTTTATATTGACTACTCTTAAACGTGAACAAACCCAAAACGCTCCATAGTGTGAACACAGATTGTTCTGTTAATTATAAAATAACAGTAAATTTTCGTGGACATTGTAATTTTTATATGGCACATAAATTTGTGTAGGTGAAATGTTATCTTGATTATATCCGTGAATGGAATAAGGATCGCCATGAAGAAATTGTGTCCAAAACAAATGAAAGTTTTAGCAATGAAGAAATTGATAGCGGACTGTGTTCTGGACATACCAAATGAAAAGGTTAAACCAATTCAAGCAGTTGAAGTTTTCAATAAAGTTTTATAATGGACTGAAGGTGAAATGATTTGCCAAACTGATATCGTTTTTAGACGCTTGAGAGAAAATTTGGTGTTCAGTGATCAGTCTGTTAGAAAAAAAATAAAAACAAAAACGGACGACGAATTTTTCTCTAAATTTTATCTACAAATACAAAGGACTCGTTTAGTTTTTAATTGTTTAATTGTTCAGTCGAAACCGACTCGACTCCTATATTAGCTGAGTTAAGTCGAGTTAACTACCTTGGTCGAGGAATCTTGTTGAAACCTTTGTTTAATAGTTCCGCAGAGAAATGTTTTTTTTTTTTTTTTGTTTTTGTAATCTAGATGTGTATAAAGTACGATTGTCGGAAGAAGTGATTCGACAGAAATATGAAACCTGCATGCATGCAATGGCGTCACAACACACCACACGAGACAAGTGTGGTTCTGGCTTAACAGCTAATTATTGACACAGCTGATCATTGGCTACAACTCGATTGCTGCATTTATTGGAAAAGGACAAATAAAGCTAGTGGGTTTCATCAGCAGAAGGGATGTCTTAAAAGACCCTCAGTTGAAACATTTACTAAACAGCAACTTATGTATGTATGTACATATGGGCTGGTGATTCTTCAACATGAAAATGAGGATCTTTAAAGAGCAGTCTCTTGCTCATACATATTGCATTGGATCAAGGAATTCCTACAATTCTATTCGTATAACCACAAAATTTATGGAACTATAGATATCAGACTTATTTGTCGTAGCGGAGTAGTTTATTAGAATCGACGCAGTTCTTTAAAAAAAGAAATGTCGTTCAATAATGGGGCAGCCGATCCTGCCGAAATTTTTACAATAGGGTTTTTTATTTGACTATAAATCAAGTGTTAAATTCCCAACTTTATGAAGTTATTAGGGTAGGCGAGAATTAGACTAGTTAAAGCCTGAAAAGATCTGCACATGATGTTCATCGACATCCTTTTCATTACCACATTATCGCACAGTTTATCGTTCTTCATACATGTTTCGAAGGTCAAAGTTCAGTTATTTTAAATATTAAAATATTGAGTCTACGTTTCTGTCGTGTTGGAGAAACTCATGCGATGAAGCTCTTCGAGACACGTTCAGTAAATTTCTACGGGAGCACGGAATTAATATTTCCCTCTTAAGAGACACTCGGTCTTTATATACAAACTAAATGGCGTTACTTACTGCACTGAACGAATTATACTCCACCTAGGGTTTGTTTTCCACTTCCCTTTTTTGCTACATAATATGGACTGAGTGTTACAGCGAGACCTTAAAGAGACTTAAGGATTAGTCATTTGATTTTCGCTGTTCAAATTAAAGTATTTCGGAGTGTTATTTACGAAGAAAGAAAGGAAAAATGCTAAGTTATCATCAGGGTTCGTTAATAGACCCTAGTCTATATGATATAAGAGATGCCGAACTTAGCTTCTTCGAACTCTAACTTAAGGAAATGTATGCTGGTAATAACCAAAATATTAAGATACAATCGGAGATACAAGCTGTTGAAATGGTGAAGAAAGGTAAAATAACAAAGATAAGTTGATTATTTTTGGCGGAAAAATGTCATATAGGGCTTAACCGCTTGTGTTGTGTGCTAAATTCGAAAGGCGGAGTTGAGGACCTTCCTCACGTCAGTTATTACTTTCACACGTTTCCAAGTCAGGAAGTATAACAAAATCCTTTTGAATTGTTAGTGATGTAAATAAACATCTTATCTAATCTAATCTTCTGGTAGTTGAAACTGAATTTCAAATTTGCCGGTAATTAGACATATGAATGAGTCACTAAATCACAACGCGCACACAGCTGCAATTAAACCTCCCCTCATTTGGTACGCACATGCTAGCACTAGATGTGGCGGATCAAAGTCCAATTTAGTACAGCCTGAAGAATGTATGTATGTCGTACATGGTTCAATACACGAATTTGACGTACAGAATACAGCTCTAAAAGGGCGTACCGATGATTGTAAAAACTTTAGCGAAGCGACTGTAGCGAATGATAAATTTTGTTGCTGTGTGGTGAGTTTTCCTTCCAATATTGCAGGGACTAAGTTTTTTCCCCTCAGTCATGTGTACATCTATACATCTGTTTGTCACATCCTTCTATGTAGTTAAAAACTACATGAATGATTTTTACTTTCACAATTTAATTTATGTGTAAAGGATGATAACGCGGAGATGATTTTCCAAAACAAAAATTTTATCTTGGACGCTGATCTATTCTTATCAAAGCTGGCAGTGATATTTTATTTACATAGCCGTATAAAACCTCTTTGATTAGAATTCAAATATGTATATTTGAATTGAAATTGAGCTTATAATGGCGCAAAATTATCCTCCAATTCATACACGTTTCTTTTCTTCTTTTAATTATTTTACACTCGCCGGAAGAAAATGAAAACTTCCACGGTACTGAAAGGCTTATATGAAAATGGAATTGGAAAAACTAATGAGATTCATAACATCCTGTTCAGGATGGTTCTAGGCCAATCAGAATTGAACACAATAGACCCAACTGAGTTCTATTTGAGCAGTGGACAACATCAGAGCGCATTCGGATACCGTCTATTACCATGTTTATACATATGACCAGATTGAGAGATCGGATTGAAAAAGGATTGAGTTTTGATCCAAGTTTTTGCTGTAACCGGATTGAGGGATCGAGTTAGAATCGAATCGAAAAAGGATTGAGTTTGACGCTTCTCCTGTGCGCTAATTGTGTATGCCAAACACTTCTATCTCTACACTACTTCTCTAACTCTTTTTTCCTCTATTTGTCAAATGCGATCTTTCGATCCGCGTTTATATGGAAAAACTCACTCGATCACAGTAAATTTTGTGATCGGATCGAGTCAACCGTTTCAGTCCAATCGGAATTTACATGGCATTTAATTGAATCCGAATTCAATCCGCCATATAAACCTGGTAGGAACTTAACACAAACGTTCGGAGGTTAAACTGCATTAACTTCTGCTAAAATATATCAACTTCTTTCCAGAGTTGTTCAATAGTATACCAATTAATCCTATTGGCATATTTATGATCGCTTTTCAATTCTTCCCGAACTCAGACTATTCCTCCCTTGTTTTCTCGACTAAATTGCAACTGTTCGTCTTTCATTGTGCCGATTTATAATTTTTCATTCAAATCCTCAACTGAACTAAAATAATCGAATTCATTAAATTCTCAAGACAACACAAGGAATAAAAATAGACAAACAAAAATAATTTTACTCTGGCAACACTGTAAACGAAAATCTTTTTACGCGCCATTAAAAATTTCTGACCAAGAAATATTCGTGTTTTCCATACAAAAACATGGAATTTTTTTTTGCGTAGCACTTTGCGGCAAACTGAGCACTTTGTTTAATACCCCACTTCCCATGCTCATTTAAATATCGAAAAACAATTTTTTTCACTTCCTTTTTTCTAAACATCAAACTTTAATAAACGTTTAAACCAAAAAAAAAAATTATTCATCGGCATATGCTTCGGAGGCTGCCAAAGGTATTGCTTTCTCTTACACACCCATGTAAGAGCGACTCATGCTAGAACGAGATACAAGACAAATGTCGGACGGACGGACAGACAGCAAGAAAAAACCAAATAATTCTTAGAGGCAATTCTTAAACTATCCCAATTACATACCTATTATTCGAAATATCCAATCATTATGCGTAATCCAATCGAGTATCTTAATCCATGGAAATTATCCAAAACCGAACAAAAAAAAATCCACTCGATGCTGCACTAGCGCGACACTCTTCTCTCACACTTCTACTACTTTTTGCTCTATTTTTTCTCTCTCGGTAATTTCTTCTTTTCACACAATTTTCCAATAAAAAAGTTCATTAAATACCTTTTCTTCTCGCCATACCAAGAGGAAGAAAAAAAAGAACGCTTTTCACAATTTATTTTACAATTAATCCTCGATGGGGGTTTTAATTCGTTTTTATATAATTTCACACACTTGGTCAAACGGAAATGCTATTTTTGTATTTCCCACTAGTGTTGCTCTTGTTTTCGTTATTTTTTTGAAAAAAAGAGAATTTCCATTAAATTCCCTACAATTTATTTCACATTTCGCACTTAAAAACACTGATTGCGATTATTGTTGGTGATTTTTTACGACAAATATCTTCGTTTTTGTTGGAAATTGATAAAATCCACTCTACTCCGACGAAGAATCGAAAAAAATGCTCCGTTTTCAATTCACGCACAAAACAATGGCGGCCGAGATAGTAGGATTTTTCGTAGTGGCCGCTGTACACGGCTGCTGGTGGCGATTTTCGATGCTAGATGATTTTTCAGATTGTACTGTTTACTCTTTTATGGGGTTGTATATATCTGTTTCACTCGGACACTTTGGGTAAGGTAGTTTTTGGAAGGCTACGAAATCGAGAATCGTTTCGATGGCTCACTTCGGTTCCACGTTTTTATGCACAATTCCAAGGGAAAAACATTTCATAGCACTTCAAAACTAATTCACTTGTATAATGAAACACATTTTTGGAAATTCGTTCGATTATATGGGTTATTTTACAATTATTTTGGGAGCAACAACACCACGCGCACATAAATAAGGCGTTAATCATTCGAAGTTCGATTTTCGAACAAGGTTTGTTTGTTTTTATCATCATGTTGCATCATATTACCGACCGAACCGAACGCATGCCTACCGACGTTTTGCAACAATTCACGAAAAATTCTTTGTACGCGGCATGAAAAAAGGATTTTTGAACCTTTTGTATCTTCCGTACATTTTTTTAATCTGAAACAAACAAACAAACAGAAATTATATTAATTTTAAAATAAATATTCTAAAAATAAAGCAATGCCTTTCGACGAAATTCTCAAATTGTAAACAATAGGAAAAATAAGCTCTCTGGATTTAAATATAATAGAGTCGTTCATAATACCGGATGCTCGTTCCATTTACACATTCTAGATGTATTTAAGCGAAATCGATATCTATTACGGAATCGTCATTTACACACATACATACATATCGATACTAATTTATAATTTAAGGCAAATGTAAATCCTTTTTGATTGAATTGATTGCAAGGCAAGGAAGATGTGCAGACTATGTATATGTAATATATGTGTCATGTAGTGTTTATTTTTTTTTATTTTGCATAGAAAAATTGAGCTAAAAATTATATGGATCCTTTGATTCAACTATACTCTATTACGGTGGGGTATATTACTTTTAATAATGTGTATTAACCCACAAAGTATGCTCGTATATAACAGTCTTAAACCAGAAACTACATGGTACGCAGACTTTGATTCTTAGAGTTTGATTTTCTGAAATTCGTTGGCGATCGCTCTAACGTAAGACAACATGTATATGATTGAAGTCTGGATGAAAGGGGACTTTCAGCAAATATAACTAGACAGAGCATTTATTCTTAATTTGTTTGAAATCGAAAAATACTCTTGAATTGCTAATAATTGATTTTGAAACAAAGATAAAATCTTTGCCAACTTTTTAGGATCGTTTTCCTTGAGAAGAAACTTTTGTTCCTTAAAAGCTATGAACGAGTTTATTTTTTCAATTTTTTCACGGGAGAAGTGGACTTATACCACTGGAATCCGATCAAAAGTGCTTAAGTTTTATGCAAAGAAAAAGTTAAATTTTCTCCGAACGTAACGATCTATAATCGGATTGTTTGGTCACATAATGCATTGGTCCCCAAAACCAATTGAAATGAGATAGATGGTTACAAGTCCTACATATACTGTATGTCTCCTGTCACCGTCTGGAGAGTTTACTACCTGACCATCCTGTTCTCACGTTTCATTACGAAGAATATGCGGGTCATAGGAAATGATTGCGGCAGAGACTATCAGACTATTTTACGAGCTCTGAATATGGACGTTGTTGTTCAGCGGTTAGTGCGTTGGATTACTGAGTGGGAAGTTCGAATCCCAAAAAGTAATAACTGTCATGAGAAAACTTTTTGATTTGCCTTCCGGATATGGCTTTTAAAACTGTAGATCCCTGCCACTTGTGCGGCAAAATACAACACAAATGGTCGCGAGAAGCAATGCGCTCGGCAATATGCGGTCTTTTGCGCCAAGTATTTGTATTTTGTAAGGATCTAATAGGTACCTAGTGTACCTATTGAGAACCCTTTCATTAGCTACGAACATTCGCACATCATTTTGTTATCGTTCGGTCTACAGTTTCGCAGGCACTTTTTTCAAATTCCGAATTTTTATTTTCAATTACTTGTATTGGGCACTCTCTCAGCGATTTGCAACTTCTACCACATAAGCAAAGCCTGCTCGTAAACTGAAATAAATAAAATGTACTGTATTTTAGAAGAAACCTGATTCATGACAGAAGCTTGTATGAAGAAACTATTCAAAAATTTGAACATAGATCATAAGTAGGAAGTACTAACTAGGCTTAATTTGATGTGCTAAGCTCAAGATGACTATAATGAATTCCTGGCCGCTTTCCTAGCATACCAAAATCTCTTTTCAGCAGTATCAACACAGTCAAAATCAGCTTAAGATTACATGTATCTCAATATAATTTATTAGAGTGATTGTGTGATGTACTTCTCAACATCAGCAGATGTGCTGCTCCGACATTTTTATCTGTCTAAGACTAGTTCCTACTGGGTCTCCTAATTCTTTTCAGTTTCTTTACCGACATAATATTCATTCAAGTTTTGAGTTGTGCTCATATGCGTTACAATACTAACAGCTTACTGCTCTAAGCTGAAAGCATTTCTCGCAACACCTCCCCTAATAAACATCTACTGCGAGTATACATATGTTCATATAAAGAATTGTTCCAAGTCCTACCAATGGGTGAACTCAAAGCTCAAAACTGTAATGTAAGACACAATAAATAGTTAAAATGCCCTTACAAAATATATCACTGCATTCAAAAGCGCTAAAAAACTTACTTAAAATTCGTGGCAAAACTTGGCAAAGAAATTTATGTTTCTGTATTTCGTGACCCACTGTAATCGTCGAACACACAATCAAACAGATGATTTCGAACTTTCGAACATTATCAAAACAACCAAATATATGTATGTACGGAAAAAAAGATTTACCAAACTACACCAATGAATGATTAAAAATTGCAAATATTTACCATAATAGCAAACCAGCTCTATTCTAAAGGATATAAAATTCCTTTGCCCAGATATCTCCGACTTCCATTTTGTATGCCAACGAGGTGTTATTAACACTTGGACTTTTGTAAACGATTGACACTTCATCACTCTTGTGGAGGAGTCTCATATTTTCTGGAGGGGGTGCTCTGCAAATGAATGGATAATTTCAATAGAATTACTTATTACTCACAAAAAATAACTAAAAACGTTGTACAATTAAAGAAAATTCAATGAAACACGCCACAAACAACTTGAATTGCCACAATGTTGCAAATTCAAAAGGCAAAGCAAGTTCTGATGACTTTATAGACAAATCTAATAAAAAAACAATATAAAATGAACTGAACAAGGATAATTAGCACAGATATTTATTAATTTCACGGATAGGTGTGAAAAAAAGAATCCAAAGAAATACCAAGGAATCAACTTACCCAATCCAAGCAGATATCAGTTGCGTTGCTGTAGTCCTCGCGTCACGAGATTTCTCATGAAACTTGCAAGTGTTATACTTAAATTATCCTGCTTCGGATTATTTATTTGTTATGTACAATAAATTAAAATTATATATCACCACTAAGTATAGATGGACAACCATCTGAGAAACGAAAACGCGTTCAACTTTCCTTCTAATTCGCTACTTCTGTCAAAACAGATAAAAAGAATCGAAAAAAGCAACTGACACCGAATGTGAATGAGTGCCCCTGCGGTAGATGGTTTTTGCTTGATTATTTGCCAATTTCTCCAAAAGTGAAGGTTTTTTTTGTTGAAATTCAACCAAAATCCTTAAAAGCAACAAACAGAAGCAAAAGATGTGCCCAAATCGGCGAAACAAATCAAAGACGTTGCAAATAGCCCACATATGCCATAGTGGCCAAGTGGCGACTTCGATGTCATGAATTTCCCTCAAATCTTAACCAAATTAAAGAGAAAACCATCCACTAGTGTGCTAAAGTCTTAATAATTGTCTACAATTATTAAATGATAGCAAGAATATAAATTAAACATGAAGTTTATCTCAAAATATCCTTCTATCGAGTGACAGTAGGACGTATTGGTGGATTGATTGCAAAGTTACTTACAAATGAAAAAAATAAAAACTTAATTATAGTCGAACACGAAATAAATGGAATTTTTCAAATTACCTGATAATGCTTGGCGGTCGTTTGTGCAGAGATATTTCTGGGAAAATTCGTATTTTAGAGGAAGCTTTTAACTCCCGTGGGAAGAAGATACTGCACACTCTGCTCGGTCGGTTGTGGTGCCCCAAAGAAAAGTGGAAATTGAGAGAGAACGAGCAGTTTTCGAAATGTAGTGACATCTACTAGATTGACGATGATACACTTTTGTGAAGGGTTCGTGTCGTTGAGTGGTGATTGGGGTTAGATGGATGGTGGAGTTCAGTGATGATCGTGATTCGTCAGATGTGTACAGGTGGGAATATTTATGAATTTAAGAAGAAAACATGTGAAATAGAAATGTGTTACATTTTATTTTTATATTTAGGGCTAGTGAAGTCTCCGAGTATTTTTGTTGGTTTCTAACTTTGCAAAATTCTTTGGGAGATAAAAAGCCATCGAATACATTTTTTTCCCTTTTCCTAATTGCTATTTCTGTTCAGAAAATTAATGTAAATATCAACAATTCTGATTGTCATGGGCAATAAAATGTCGGCAACATGGTTTTGGAGATTTTGTTTAAACTATATGCGAGAGTGTTTGCCTTTTTGTTGGAAATTCACAGGAAGCGAAAAAATCGATTAACCGCCTTTTAAATATGTTCGTGTACATAGGCACATATAGGTATATCCTTTGTTGTGTGTGTACATAGGCACATATAGGTATATCCTCTGTTAAGAGCCTTACAAAAATATTTTTTTCGCTCCTGCTGCTAAATATACAACGCAGAATGCAGATAAAGAGAGAGAGATTTTGAATATATATTCCTTATATGACTACAATATTCCGCTAACTTCATGAAAGTCACTCTTTGTACGAATGATTGTTTTGCAGGTTGGGTCGTATATCATTGGAAATAACAGATGAAGTTTAAGGATTTAAAAATTTGATCTGTGATACATCCATCATAGAAACATCAATAGTTTTTCAGACCTAATTTAGCATTTTTTCATTAAGAAATGGCATAACGAATTTGCTCACAGTGTTACATTTATTAGTTTATTTGCGACAGTTCTTGCTAAAGGCAGTTAAGAAAAATGAGTAAACATTAGTAGCGGCACAAACTAAGATTTCTGAAAGAAGGATGTAAACTTCATAAGGTTTAAGCAAATCCTAAAATGAGTTTTCTCATTTTCGTAAATGAGAAAAGTAGCGACAACCCCAATTTAGAAAGTCCTTTTATGTTTTGACGTGAGCACCACAGCGGATTTTTTAATTTACTTGTAAAATTTGACGAAAATTTAATTTTACGTTCAAAATGAATTCAATATGCTTTTCTAAAGTCAAGCTAAAGTCGTACAAAGCACCGTCGACAATGGGTACATTCCGATTCCAAAGCCATACTTTAACACAAATAATTATTTTTTTTTCATATTTTCTCATAGGTTATATACTATTTATTATTTTTTAATTAATTTTACAAAACAGTGTGCGTTCTTCATTGCCACCCTGGTCAATGACCTAATCAGGAATACTAAAATCAATTATTTCGCTTATAGATAGATCATCCCTTATATAAAATCAATACAGTTTTCTTTTACTCTCTAGTTAAATGAATATTTAATCGATGATTTTTTTAAGGGCTAAGACTAAATTAATGGCCTCGAATTTTAGATGCTCATAAGCTAGTGTGCAAAAGGATTTTGCTCTAGAATTAAGCATAAGTGAAGGGGATTAGAAACCAATATTTGCACTATAATTTGGAGTAATAGTACTCATAATAATAATAATAATAATAATAATAATAATAGGTACTGAAATTATGGTTTCCTCTTTAGTGCTTGTGGAAACTGGTTGTCGACTATATTAAAATGTGTAGTGTTTGGGCTTCTGCACTTCCTAGCCCTCACGACCATATGTCTTCAAGTTCTAGTCTACGTTACGTATCGAAACTTTGTGTTGCTTTGTTTACCCATATTTAGAAACTTCTAACTTCTTTTCACTTATACAAATACAAATACTTGGCGCAACAGACGTATGTGGTCCAGGGCCTAGCTTCTCGCGACCATTCGTGTTGTGCGTGTTATATTTTTCACACAAATGGAAGGGACCTACAGTTTAGAGCCATATCCGAAAGGCAAATTGAGAAGCTTTCTCTTGACAGTTTTTACTCTCGGACGTTTGTCAGACATTCGCGAGAGGTGGGACCGTGAAAAACTTTTTGGTGATCTCTGGAATTCGAACCTCGAACCTCACGCTCAGCGATCCAACGCACTAACCACTTGATACCATCTCTTATTTTTAGTCTATCCTTGCTTTTTACTTGCCCCAAAAACCTGTTGCTATTTTTGTACATGGATTTGTGACCTTTAAGTGTATTTTTTACAAACCCGTTCTATGTTTCTCCATAATTAAAAAGATTTCGCAGTAGTGCAGTTCGAAGTAATTTCACATCACTTATAATACTAATAGCTTTCTACATTTGTTAAACTTCCGTTCTCGGAAGATCTAGTGACAATCAATCGACGTATGATCTATCGATCGACTTCAGTTAATGTGATCTTCTTAATACACCTAAGCAGTTAGATGTAACTGATCTTCACCCTTAGGATTTTACAAGAAAAGAATCCTAAGCCATAACTTAAGAAATTGTAGCTTTAAATTTTATTTCACATACTTCAGATCAACTTTACAAGAAATTGAAAGTAAAAATATATTTCTCCACTTTATGGATCTTCCGATGGTCCATTCAGAACCTCTTGTTCTTCTTCTGTAGGCCAAACTTTTGGACGAATCATTATTTTAGAACTTTTCAATGAGTAATCTCCGTGCCATTGATCCCATACGATTCCAACGTAATTATGTCCAAGTGGTGTGTTATGAAAGACTCCATTTAAATTTGCTTCAGCACAGCTAAGAAATAGTTTTCGTATGAATTTTAATCCAAAAAAGTAAAAGAAAACGACTCACTTATCAAACCACCATCCACTGGCATACCCAGTTGCACATGCGCAACACGCGTCAACGCTTTTGTCATTCCTTCGATCATATGTGCTGAAATCATGTTCGTTGTGATAAGTCATCGCATCTGGGATTGCTCCACGATAGCCACCAATTATTAGATTATAATTGTATCTCTCTGTATCAATACGAAAAGTAGTGTATTCTACCCATGCCTTCACTTCCTCAAAATCCTCCAGTTCAATCCGCAACTCATAGTTGTCAATGTATGCTAACTGGTGGACAAACTCATTACCAAACCAGAAATCCTTATCTAAACTTCCGAATCCATCTCGATACTCATTCCATGACCGATTGAAATTCTCCTGGACTGCATATGGCCCACGATTCTGAATGACAGTCCAAGCTGGACCATCAGTCGAAAAAGCACAGTATCGTTCATTCATATCCCGGCCGGCTTCGTTGAGTTCTGGTGTAGAGAATTTGTAAATACCGTCTACGCGTATGGTGAGCTCATGACAGCCGATTTTGGCGGGTTGTACAAAATCTTTAAATTACAAATAAGTACTCATAATCAACATGATACGTTTCAAAACACTTACTGACTTCCTCTTGGGGATCCAGCACTTCACTGCTGCCATTATCGACTTCCTCAACTTCGCGTGTCGTATTTTTAACGCCATTATTATTTCCATCATCTATTTCCGACTTCCCTTCACTTTCATTTTTATTATCCTTTCCATTCGATGGATGTAATTCTTCTCGGTCACTTCCCTCTGATGAAGTATCTTTGACACACCCTCTTTCAGCCAATCTGTCAACATTTGCCTGTACATCTCGCACTAGTTTCTCGATTTTTTTCAAGAGCAAATCTGAACTTCCTGTAAATGTTGTTACCTCACTTGACATCGATTGACATAAATGTGACAATTTTGCACGATTATCTGCCTCAGCATCAAATAAACGGATCGTTCTATCATCGATTTTTTCTAAATACTCCAAAACCTCCTCCAATTTTCGTGAGTTCCTCTGTTCATTGCTTACCAGTTGTTTTATTTCCCTCTGTGGAATACTTCCGATCAATTTATTCATCTTTCCCTCGATAACTTTTAAAGACAAGTCAATATTATCATCAGATCGTGAACCATTACAACTATTAATCGGATGCATTAATTTTGCCATTTTTTTCTCACCATTACCATTGCCGCCAACATTTGGCCTAAAGCTGCGACAGTTCTCCGTTTCAATATTCTGCACATGACGCAAAATATTACTCAATCGTGTTCCGATTTCGTTGCGAATTTTTCGATCGCCATTAAGGAGTTTTTTAATCTCTCCAAAATTATCATCACGAATACGTAGCATGGCATTTTCAACTCCACCACTACTACAACTGTCACTCAGGTACACCACTTTGCTGAGGATATGATTTAAGGTGAATTCTTGACTTGTTAATTTTTGGCTGATTATTTGATCCTCGTCTTGAGTGCGCCTTATTAGATCGATTTTATGTTCAAGAACTTTCATTTGATCGTTCCATGAATCGATGTGGTGACGAAATATGGCCCAGTTGTGTGCCTTTTCTTGCAGTTGTTTGATAGAAGTATCGACTGTGGAGAGCGTTGTCATCATGGTTTCAATTTTATGATCCAAACTGTTCAAGTAGTGGATGGAGAATGGAATCTCAGGTTTTGGAAATGATTCCGACGCAGAGTTGTCATCTGGTGCATCGGGAACACTCAAAGGACAGATTGGGCCGAAAAGTACGAGTAAGAGCAAAAATGAAAGTAACTGCGGTTTAATTAAAACTAGTTTTAATTTATTTCTCTTAAGAGATCTTACCATTGTAGATCAAGATTTTATTTAGACGACTGTTTCAGTTCACTGGCGAAATTCAACTGAATTGGATTGAATATCGCATCAATGGAGTTTTCTGAAAAAAAGGGGAGACACATGAATGTCCATATGGTCGAATTTTTTCCCCAAAACGTAATTTATGTATCTGACGACTGGTATGCTACACTTGATTGCTGAAATTTTGAGATATTCTTGAAAAGGGGGACGAGGAGTATTTCGGTCCTCCTAAAGTGAGTTACTTATAGTTGACTACACATTATCTTGAATAGTTTAGTGGGGTTGGAAATTCGGCAAGAATTCGTACGATTTTTCTAAAGAGAAAATATTTTACTCTGTCACTTCCTCTCTCTTTAGCGAGTTTTTGAGTTGGAGAACGTACAAATTTGTACGAATTTGCGGTTGAGGAATTCCATAGGCACTATTTTCATATGACTTCTGAATTATTGAACTGACATTTTATAAATTTTTTTGTTGGTAAAATGGAGGAGCTAGGAAGCCTTGAGAGAGAAATAATTTCCAGTCGCCTTTTCAGGGCTCGTGGAGAAGATACTCGATATAAACTATATGTTATAAACGTGTATTTTGATATTTCGAAAATTATTTAAGACATAAATAATATTTATAACATCTTGTGGAATATCCACACTTTACAACTCGACACTTATTCCTTCTTCTTATGACCTGAATCGTTACTGATATTCTAGAAAACTCTGATATTCTCTTGAACAGTCTTGACTTTTCAATGGGAGTAGTCTCCTAAGTCTCCTTTTTTCCTGAGGGTTTTTAAAGAAACTACAATAATTCGTACAACCGTGATGAGTTAAAAAATGTTTGTATGACTCAAAACCTCAAATCATGCTATAATTTTGTATTGCAAATTTAAGAAGTATCAGATTCCTCTCAAACTAAAAAGTCATGCGGTTTTTTTTTCCAAATGTGGCAACATTTATGTTGCGGCGACTGTTTCCAATTAAAAAGCAAATCCCAGAATTATTGCTAATTATGACGCGATTAACAGCGCGTGTACATCTCTTTCAATTGTTGAGGAAGAAAACTTTGTTGAGAGCTCTTTTTGTTTTGTTTTGTTTTATGTACGTCCCAGGAAATGCAAGGGTAATTATCCTCCCAGAATCTGGAAAAGAAACGATCTCTTGAAATAAAAATTCCCTTACTTACTGTAGGTTAAAGTCCAATGCGGAAAAAGAGAATGAATTTTTTTTATGAATGATTTACGGTCTCATTAATGCATAACATATGACCAATAAACTAACCCGCATGATAGTACTGAGGATTTCTCTAAATGCTTTGTGATTAAACAACTGCAACAGCTTCATAAATTATCGAAGCGGAAAGCCGAATGAAAACACCAAGCCGCTCAATGTCGTTCTTTTGCATTTTAGTTAATGGATCTTTTTATTTTTTATTTCATTGACCGATGATTAAAAAGAAAGAGCAGATGTTTCTGCAATTCTTGAAACTGTATGAACATATGTATGTATGACTGTGGTTAGGTGCGAATCTTTTTTTGTTAGTTGCTTCAATATTCTGTTTGAGGGGATAATAATAATGGCAAACATTTGATGCCTTACAATAAATTGTAAAAAGATTAATAACTCACCTATGATGGATAAACGACCCACACGCTGTGCATTTTAGCGTACATATCTATTCTACTCATATGAATCTCGATAACACCGTGGCTCAGTGGTTCGTTAAACTACTTAGCGGGCGCTTTGAGTTCTGAATCCTATAAATCACCGACATTTTTCCACGATCTCACCTCTCTTATGTGTAAATAATATGTAACGGTGAATAGTAAACTATAGCTCTACTACTTTGTCTAAGTGAGCAGTGACTCTTTATGTCACAAGGCACCCATCTACCTAACGTAAACTATAGCACTGACACTTGAGCTCTTTTTTTAAGACGTGAAAGACTATGTAAAGAAACAGCTACTACAGCAATTTAGTTTTATTTAGATCGTGTAGGTACAGACGATGAATGGAAAAATAGACACAACGACGAACTGTACGGGTTGTACAGCGACATTGACTTAGCCCAAAGAGTGAAGGTCCAACGACTGAGCTGGCTGGGTCATGTAGAGCGTATGGACATCAGTGCTCCGGTCTGAGAAAACTTCGAATCCACTCCCAGGGATAACGAGTGAGTGGGTGAGCTAAACAAGTGAATTGCCCAGCTTTGTGTAAGCTTATTGCAGCAAAACAGATTTTATCTCTCAAAAACTTTTCGAATTATTGGAAAATATTCATTATAGCAGTACAAGCATTTCCATTGAAATGAAATTATCAAGGCACATAGCTCTCTACCACTACTATATCTCGTTTTGGTATTAGTGAGACGCTTTGCAGAACTACCAATTCTACTAGATTGACATTACCAGAAAATGTATTATATTTTAGCAATCTACTGAACAATTGACTCTAGAAATTTGTTTTTGAAGTACACAGTTCTAAAAGTGGGCGCGGACCTGTTAAATCAATTTTAATTCGAAGTAATGGGAGCTGTGATGCAGTATACTTCTGTGCGAAAGGTTCGAGTTCCGAATCCAAGAAAATACCAACAGTCCAACCCCTTGCGAATATTTGACAAGCATCCAAGTCTAATAACTGTTATGCAATCCTATCACGTCTTTCAGATATGACAATAAAATGATAATTGGAAAGTGTTTACAAAAATGAGTTCAATTAGTAAGTGATTGCGGTAACTTTCAATGTGTTTTTAAAAACCTTATTTCCTGGTTAATCGATTTGGTACCTCTTAACCTGCAAGAAAGAATAAAATGTTTAATGTACCTTCTCAATATTTTTTATCCCTAACAGGCAATGATTCAATAAAATCTTTGAGCTCACCATTAGACTCTATATTCGCAGCTCAATATTATCATATCGTCGCGTCGGTTCAAAGGTAAAACTCACTAAGTGCAAATTTAGCCAAAATGACTTGATATCACCAAATACCGTATTTTTCAGTAATCTATTGCTAGAAAAATCTATTATGTTCATTAAATGATTCAAAACACCAGTTTCAAATTTTTAAATTTCATCAACTGTAATTTTTTTAGGTTCTTACGACAGGATATATTCATTCAAACCTCAACATGCACTTAGTGAGTTTAACTCTTCAACCGACGATATTTAAAGCAAATTTATTGCCAGATTCATTAGGTTTTGAAAGGGAATGCTGCTGATTTTAGAGATCTCTATACATTCAAATCAATATCCTGTGGCCTAATTACATATGCCCATCAAGAGACATGGGTATGATGTTTATTGGACATATTGCACGTATTCGGATTTCCCGACGAATTACGGTCAGATCGAACCTTTTTGTTTTAAGTTTAATCTGTAAATCATAAAAAATAATTACAAAATAATTAATGTATAAGCCTGGACGACATTTCATTTAAAAATGTTTGGCTTTAAATGTGGTGGGAAAGTTGAATTTTTATGACTAAACTTTCTATCAATCTCTACATACATATAACGCAGTTTTTTGGGGCCAATGAATGTAAAATCTTTATTCCTCGACGTCAGGAGTACAGCCGTTACAGATACCGACCTCAAGCGAGTTGCAAATATCATTAAGTTCTCCCATCCCCTGCCTTCAATCACTCATTTCCATTAAATATCACCCACAAACGACATGTTTAAATTGTGTATTAGAAAAGCAAAAAGTGAAATAAAAGAATTAAAATGATTGTGAAGTACGACTTTATGCAAAAATTACGATTAAAATTAAAATTACACAATCATTCGTTGCACTTCCTTGAAACAAATAACAAAACAAATTCTTTTGTTTATATTTCAGGTGACACATATAAAATATCTTCAGGTTGGGTGGTCTGAAAAATGGTGTCGCAAGGTCGGTTGCATTTGAACAGCAACAGCGAACTTAGAACTTAGGTCTAAAGTTGAAGTTGCTGTTGATGTTGCTGTGCTAATGTGTTCTGTTCCAATGAAAAGCATTTTTTTTTTCTGTATTGCTGTTTCAATGCTAACTTTCGGCAGAATCTCTTTGAATGTATTGAGGGTTAATTCCCATCTTGCATCAATTGAAAAATCTCCTTCCAAACATTCGTATTCGAATTTAAAGTAATGTTTTCTGTTTTTCTCTTATTTTCTTAACAACACCCAGGCTAATTAATTAAAACACTTACTACCACACCTCAAACACGACTGGCACTTCATTTGACAGCCAATCGCCAACTCGGCCATACACTGTTCAACTCAGTTGAAAGATGTTGGATTCAACTTCGGAAAATCAAAATCTTTTGACTTTTCTTCAAACAACTTCTCAACCGTTAAATCGATCAAATGACTACGCCACACACGGTTCGACTTTGATTTGACTTGACTCAGTTTACAATGTAGTTGAAGTGCGTATGGTGCGTTTAACGCAAAATTGTAAGATACTACATTGGCTGATTATTTTCATAATAAAGCTACATTTTCGAACACTCTACTGCACTACCCTACCATGAAACAACAAATCAACACCCCATCGTAAAAGCAAACTCAACGAATTTCGTCGGCCATTTTTCTTCCTTTGTCAAAATCCAACGAAACACCCGAAAGAGACAGCAAAAGTGAGCACTCATTTCAGTTAAATTTTATTTTTATCAATCGACAACTGTTCTCCGTGGATGGAGCTTCGTCGCGTAGTTTGCCTGTGTCCTGTTTGTTAATTAGTATTTTTCTTGCGATATTCCTCGCATTTTTGATACCATTTTCCATTTGTATATCTAATCAACTAAAACTTCCCCCAAAAAATGTCCAATAATTGTCGATAAATTATCCGCAAACGATTTTTTGATAGTGAAAATCAAGTGCCACTCCTACAAAAGGAAAATAAAGTGTCTCCTTTTTTTTGTGATTAACGAAAATAGAAATAAAAACACAAAAACGCGAATGGAGAAAGTGAAAGTTCATTAACCGCGAAAAGGGAATAAAAAAAAAAGTTGTTGATCGATTGCAAATTATTGTGCGTATTTTAATTGTTTTTCTATTCGCTAAAAACACGAATTTGTTGAAATAAATTGTGAAGAAGGGGAGAAACGCAAAAAATAAAGCAAAATCTCGTCACTCTCATGAGAGAAGTTAAGAAAGGAGAAAAATCTGAGTGAATGTGTTCTTAAGTGGGTGCAAAAGAGAAGAATATACAACTTGAGTGGGAAAGGTAAAGGTTAGGTAGGAACAACTGACAGGCAATTCGAGTAGTTGTGTAGGATGACTCACGCTTAATTAACTCGATTTTTCTAAGAAATTTCAAAGTAATTCGCTCACAGCAGAGATAAATCCCCGTCGTCAATCAATATGACTTCCTTTACTGGTATTAAGGGATGGTTCAGGAAGAAGGAACAGATTTCAGAAATTGGCCGTCCAACGAATTTCATGCGACATGTGCATGTGTCGCGGAATCAGTTGACCGGCGATCTGGAGGGGCTTCCGGGTCCATGGCTTCGCTTAATGAATTCACAGATTACACAGGATGAACAGAATAAGAATCCGGACGCTGCGTATCAGGCTGTCAAATTCTATAACTATTCAATAAAAAAGAAGGATCAGCCGGAGGTATTTAAGCCGTTCATCACAGAAGAGGCGATCCATGAAGAATCCAAGGAGATCGATAACTATGTAAACTTTAAGAATGCCCACAAGAGCATAGACTCGCTGGGTGATTCCCTGGAAATGTTTGATCCCAGCAGCGAAGAGAGTAGTAGCAATACCAGCAGCAACGGAAGCATTCTTAATGAACAGCTTAAGACTTCTCCTGCTAAATCGCCGGTCAAAGTGCCGGCATCTCCACCGTCCTCCCCGCCTCCCCTGCCAGCGAAGAAGAGCTCAACGCTGCCGCCCAAGCCACAGATAATGCCAAAGCCCAGAATGACACAAAGCAATAAGAAACTCACAAAAGGGGTGGAAGATCTTCGATTGATCTCTGAATGTGTGCATCATCCACACATCAATACAGATACAATTATTATTAAGCCGGCTGAGCCGAATGCAAACTTTGATGATGCGCCTGAGGACGAGAGCATCCTACGTAGATCGAAGGAAAAGCGTGGTCAGAAGACCGACGCCGAAATTTACGCAGAACTTCGTCAGATCTGCAATTTGGATGACCCACGAGACAGATACAAGACAACTCTGGAGGTTGGTAAGGGAGCCTCAGGTGTGGTGTTCATAGCGGCTGACAACATGAGTGAACAGCAAGTGGCCGTGAAGACGATTGACTTGAAAAATCAGTCCTCCAAGGATCTGATTCTGACTGAAATTCGTGTCTTGAAAGACTTTAACCACAAGAACTTGGTGAACTTCTTGGACGCGTATCTGCTCGAGCCCGAGGATCAGCTCTGGGTTATCATGGAGTACATGGACGGTGGCCCGTTGACTGATGTTGTTACAGAAACAGTAATGAAGGAACGGCAAATAGCTTGTGTATGTCGAGAAGTACTCTACGCCATAAGTTTTCTTCACTCCAAGGGTATTATCCATCGGGACATCAAATCCGATAACGTTCTTCTGGGTATGGATGGCGCTGTTAAAGTGACTGATTTCGGTTTCTGTGCCAACATTGAAGGGGACGAGAAACGTCAAACTATGGTGGGAACCCCCTACTGGATGGCACCAGAGGTAGTAACCCGCAAGAAGTATGGCAAGAAAGTGGACATATGGTCAATCGGAATCATGGCCATTGAAATGATTGAGGGACAGCCACCATACTTATATGAGACTCCACTACGGGCTTTGTATTTGATTGCCGCAAATGGACGGCCCGATGTAAAGAGTTGGGACAAACTGACACCGAATCTACAGGATTTCCTAGATCGGTGTTTGCAGGTGGAGGTCGATAAGAGAGCAACAGCCGACGAGCTGCTGAACCATCCATTCCTGGATGATTGTAGTGAATTGAAGGCGCTTGTGCCAAATATTAAGGCGGCCAAGAAAGTTTTACGTCGATTGTGTTAAGGAAAAAGTGCATTTTACGAGTATAAGTTGTAGTTGATAAACAAATACAGGGTGCTGCTGAGTGGCGAGACATACGAAAGGAGATACAAATGATATAATATCGTTTTTTTTATTTTCTTGAGGATTTTTTTAATGGACAATTAGCAAGGCTAAGGACTGTGTGGTAAGTGAATATATTTTGAATATTTTTTTTATCAAACTTTATTGTAGTAATGAATTTCTCTGAGGCGATAAAGAGATTAGTTTCGGAAATAACTTAATTATGAGTCATTACTAGGGCAAATAAAAGCAACGATTGGTGGGGAATTTTTAAAATCACTTATGAAATATTTAAATTCATTCAAACGAGCAGAGCAAGTAAATATTTTTGCTAAATTCTTCAACAGCTGAAAAGATCTATTCTTTAACCAATCCTCTGTTAGGGGCTCTAAACTACAACGACCTGGTAAGGTCTCAATGGAAGTGATTGTCTACCGAACTCAACTGTGATATTGATGCTATCATTAATTGAAGTATTATCTTTTTAACGTGACAAATAATTGTTAGTACATGATTTATAAGCGAAATTTGGTCTATATATTTCATTGATTTATGACCCGTGATCTTTATTTAAATGACCAGGAACAGGACAGGAAACTATTACAAAATTTCAGTTGCTGCTTGGGCATAAAATTCGGTAAGCTTATAAAATGTATGCCCATTGCTGGGTACTGAGGACTTTTTTATCATCCATAGATTGTTGGCTAGATACCAAACCTGTGATATTAATCTTGAAGACGAAACTGTAAAATTGTTACCAATCCACTCGTAGTGCTGACCGACCTGTCAAACTGTTATAAACAGACCTCTAATAGGGTTAACTGACTTGTGACTGGGTAAACAAATGTACTTTCTGACCTGCCATCCTCCTCCAGGGTGAAAATTTCCAAAATCCCGACTACGTGCCAGTCTTAACGTAGACTAGCCAATTTCATATTTTGTTTATACTGATGAGTTATTGGATCTTCAAAAAAATATTTAGTACTTGTCTGTGGATGTGAATAGACGATTGCGTGCAGGGTCTATCATTTTATTGAATCTAATTAAGTAGAAGACGTTATATTAACACGACGCGACGTTAAGATTTCGGCGCGACAGAACGTAATCATCCTTCATTCTCACATCAGAAGCAAAAAGGAAAATATTCGTCGTATGTCGTTTCTCAGATAGATACATTTTTCACTGCGTTCTCTCTGAGAAAAACACTTCTGACGACACAGTTCGTTACCTGTGATGAGTTTGCTTAATTTTTCCCCTCGACAGTTTAGTTGTACGAAATTACACCGTCTGTCTTTACCCTTATAAACACCGTTTTCATACCCCTGGATGGAAGTGCCTCAAGTTAAACAATTGCATTCAGGCATTGTATATGAAATTCATTCATATACAATGATTCAGGTCATTGAATTCATATACTCTAACAAGATCTAATGAAATAGTAAAAATCGACGAGAATAATTTAACAGTTGACGTAACTATAGCTGAACTGATCAATTGTGCTTGACGTTAGTAGACACCTTCGATGCGTTCTGGTCAGTACAATGTATCAATAAATTGCTCAGAGAGTCTTAAAAGCTTTCAATTCAAAGGGAAAATTGATTGTGTTTGGAATTGAATTTCAACCTAAAATTTAATTTATTAAACGAAAAGTTATACTAGGCCGAATGGCAGAAATAGATATTAAACTATGTTTAATCAATTATTATTAGATCGTTATAACGAGGCTGCAAGTATTAACTAACGTTTAATTTCATCGTAAATACATCCGTTTTAATAACTACTCAATTTATGTATACATCTTATAAAAAAAAATACATCAATGCATCCGAATGAATAAACCTGACCTTCTTGCAACTCAATCCGTTAGATTTTATAACTCAATAATTCAATGCAAAACAAAATATTTTGTTTTTGTGCATTTATTTGTTACTATGACGGTTATTATAATTTTTGTTTAGCATTTTTGATCTTTCATGCAAATCTATTTTAAAGTTGCTAATTGGTTATCATAATCGTGACAAACGCATAAATCATACGCTTTTATATAATTAAGCAATGCAGAAGCCAAACATGAGTCTAACAAAAGAGTAGAAAGGGATTATTTTTGTTATACGAGTGAGCATGAAGTTAATAGACGATTTCAAAAAGTAATTGATTCATAAAATCAGTGCAATAATTCATGAGTTACGGTCAAAGAAATTATCGCTTGATTGACTGTGTTCATAACCTAATTGTTTAAAAAGCTATAAATATTCAGTGTTTGGAGTTTTCATTAATTTTTGATTGATATGTGGAAGAAGAAGGTCATTGAAAAGGCTTTTCGTAGTATAGATGCCCAAAAACAGCCCTGACCTAACCCGTAAAGAGAAACATTGCTGCTGTCGTTGATTTATACATGAGTTTCGTCCATAACATAAGCTGTCTTCTTGTAGTTTTTGAACTACGAACTTAAAAACCATCAAATTGGAAGGAAAAGATTAGTGGTTGTTACTTTTGTCCTATTAGACCATTGTTTGGGATCAGTGGTTAGAGCGTTGAACTACTGACCAAGAGGCTCGAGGTTCGAATCGCAGAAAACACCAACGAGTTTTCCCACCTTTCGTGAATGTCTTGCAAAATTCCGAGAGCTATAACTGTCATGAGGAGTCTTTTCAATTTCAAAAACAGGCTTTCCTGTCCCTTGCATTTGGACGAAAAATATAATGTGCACAACACCTGTAGAGGCTAACTGGGGGTTGGGGTAGAGAAAAAGGTTGAAATGTTTAATTTATGTTTAAAGTTCAAGGTTTTTGCTTTCAAGGTTTTCAGTTTTTTATTGTATTGAGCGTATATTGCCGCACTCTTTGACATCTATATATTCCTCAGAAAAAAAAAAACTATTTTGTGAAGGCTAAGTTGGCTCCGATTTTGGCAAACACTCAGGATGCTAACAACGTTTTTCTCTTTATCAATATTAACAAATCGTGGAGATTCATTTCAAATATCAGTTTTTGTACGTCCAACTATAGAGCATTTCGTAAATTTTGTCGGCCATTTTAGCGTGCTATTTGAAAAATCGTCATAAGATTCGCTCCATGACACAATAAGGCTTAGAAATGTGTGTACCGACGAGAATACTGCTGATCTTAATAAAAGTTAAAGTCAACAACGTGGAAAATGATGGAAAAATATATCACACTACATGTACTCGTACCATCAGAACAACAAGAATAAATTAAACGTGCGAATGTGGGAAACCGGTTGACGCTCTTTTAAACTTAGGGATATTGGCATAATATAACCAACCTCCTGTTGCACATCACTATGTTCACTTTGGTTGTGAGAGCTCCAAAGACGTTTTTAAAGAAATATTTCCTAAATATCGAACCTGAGTGTGGTGCTAATATCTCGTGGAGGCCGATGACGTTATGCTTTTCTTCTGGGTAGGTAAACAACCCGTTAACCACTTTGAGAATTTAAGTCCTCTTTACACTCACTAAGTCTTGTGAAAGCACAATGGAATTTTAGAGCTCCAATGAGTCTCTAACCATAGACGAGATCAAGAGAATATTTTTCAACTTGAAACTGTCTTGTGTCTTCCACGTCATTGGTCAGAAATTTAAGGGAAGGTCGAGTTCCTTAAGAACACAACCATAGTTTGCATAACTGTGCATACACAGGCTAAGAAAATGTTTTCCGAGGAATGTACGAAAAGAGCGTTATTTTTGCTGATTCTCAGCGGAATAGGCTGCAGACAAATTACTTGCATCCTTATGGGCAACGCATCTACATACATATGTACATTATACCCTCTGGGTAGAGATGATCAAGTAAATTTCTATTTTTTTTTTTTTTTTTTAGAAAAAGGAACAATGAAATAGGCTATGTTTGAGTGCCATTGAGTCGTGTTTGTAGCAGTTGACATGTAGATATGTAAATCGTTTTCTAATACTTTTACTAGGATTGACAATATTTAGATAATTTTTTAGGAAGCTTGTCAATATTTTACTTTTATTTCTCGTGGTTGGCAAATGGAAACTACATATTTTGTAAATAACCGCAAGAGCTACATAATGTTTAAAGTAAACCCAACATTCGTTATTATGTCGCTGGTCGGTTTTTCCGAGTAATTGACTGTTATTTGTTGTATTTTTTTTAACCAGTGACGTATCTCGTCTAAAGTACTGAAGGAATAATAGCTGTTATTTTAAAATACTGATTTCTGTAATTTGCAAGCAATCTTTTCACCTATTTTGTTTAAACATTAAATAAGTATACTTAACTCAATTCATTACAATACAAATACTTGGAACAACGGACCGTATTTGGTCCGGGGCGTAGCTTCTCACGACCATTCGTGTTGTGCGTGTTCTATTTTTTCACACAAATGGAAGGGACCTGCAGTTTAAAGCCATATCCGAAATGCAAATTGAGAAGCTTTCTCTTGACAGTTATTACTCTCGGACGTTTGTCACACATTCGCGAGAGGTGGGACCGTGAAAAAACTGTTGGTGTTTCTGGGATTCGAACGCCAAACCTCTTGCTCAGTAATCTAACGCACTAACCACTTGAGCCACGGCGCCCATTTATTACTAATATCATTCTTAATTACCAAGCCCATGTTCGTTAAGAGTTATTTACTTGTGTATAATATTTAAAGTTCATCCCCCCAACAATGATTACATTATTATTCATATTTTAACCTGTTCACTTCCGCAAAAGAAGTCTAGTAAATATTTAATTTACCAGATTAGATGTACACGTTTGCATATTCGTTGGCAAACTACGATTTCTTAAGTAAGTACGTACATCTTTTGTCTTCTAAATAAAAATTGATAACATTCCTTTACGGAATTTCTAAAAGGTTGTCACATTCGCAGTTTTCTCACTTTTACTTTTCTAAGTAGTTCTTATCATTTTCTTAACCCTGACAAATGTGTCTTTTCATTGTTCTCTTTTATTTTATCAATAAGTAACTACATAGAAATACATCGATAAAATGTATTTTTCCTTATAACTTGTCTGCGGTATCACAACAGTAGATAAGTAAAGTTTTAATTCCACCTAACACCGAATAAATAATCGCTAAAGCGCACCGCGAATAAATTTCTCCTTCAAATGGACGTTTTGTTTCAAAAAAAAAAAAAAAAAAAAATTAGAAAACTCATCGAATTGAAAATTCGTACTTCAATTGGGAAAGCAGAAAAACCGCCCCCGGGGGGGTCAATCAACTTTCTTTCTCGTCATTCAGCGGCTCCGGTCGGCATCTTAATCGTTGAGTGCGTTAACCGGCACTCAATGTCACTTGAAACAACTACGCATAGAGATTGTATACAATAATACCAAGTTAAATTCCAGTGCAAGGTCAAAAACACTGTGCATTTGAAAATTAGTGCGGTATGCACCCACAACAGCAGCATTTGACGGTCAGTCACGTCGTCTATTTTATATTATACTCCGCAGTCATTGTGTCAAATATGCGTGTGTAAACAAAGTGACATTCAGTCTGAACATTGTGTCTATCGGTTTCTCATTTGCATTTTTAGTATCGACATCTGCCTTTTTTGGGCTCTAACGGGACATATGAGACAAAAAGAAGTAATCTGCTGTAGGAAAAGTGTTTACACTCCCTGTGACGAATTGATGAATGCCGGAGGGTACTTTTTGAAAAGTCACGTTCAGGGTTTTTATTTGTCATGGTTGACAGAAGGAGATACTAAAGAGTAATGTGGATATTTTTCTTTCACAAAGAGGCAGCAGATAAAGTTAAAGTGAAAATACATTCTTGATGAATATTGTGCATTGTATAATTTAAGTGGTTAAACGTGAGCAAAAATTCGATAATAAAAATTAACTCCCTAATGACATTTGGTTGCTGCATAGAATTAAATCATAAATGTGGGTCACGTTTTAATGCACCAGTATGTATCATTCAATTAACTAATGCATTGAACCATAACTTTTAACATTTTCTTGGTTGAAATTATTCTCTGTGACCAAAAAGAATAACCTCCTTCATCCGTTTTAATGGTTTCTTGTAAAATCGACTCCGTTCCCATGACATTTTGTTCGAGCTTTGCTAAAATAATAAAACCCTGGTTAATGACTTTGTTCTAGCGCTTGAGTTGGTTGCTATATGTATGGAAATGAATTCTTTGATGGAATAATAACGAGGCTATTGACATTAACCTCTTTACTTAAGCTATAGAAGTGTCACAAAAGATAAGCGTGTGAGTGGTTTAGCTTGTAGAAACATTTTTTTTTGTCGTTGAGACAGACATACATAATATTTATAATATTTCTTACAGCTTCTGCAAAGTTCGTTTGAGAAGAAACCAAGCCTTTTGACGTCTATTACTTTGATGTACATTCTTTTTAGCTAGTTCAAACGGCTTGACCGCTCCACATTTAACTCTTTTCATCCTGATGGCATACAACTTAAATAACCGAGATGTGTCTTCTCTACTAGATGCGTATTGTATTGTATTGTTATTTATAAGTTACATATTTCAACCATGTGTAATTTACCAAAAACTTGAACGCTGCCACTTTTGCTTTTGAATAGCGGTCATAACTTTCACTTTCATTTTCTTTTCCTTGGACAAAAACTGAATTTCGTTCCCTTGTACATGTACTAATATTGCTCTCCTTTTATTTGTGAAAAACACCAAAGAATTTTCTTTATCTTCATAATTGCTTAATACACAAATCCATTGCGGCGTAAAATTCTCCACAACAAAACGTCCTTAATCCGTCTTCTATTGCTCTATAAAATAAGAAAAAGAAATATGGGTACGGTGGAACGAAACATAATTGTAAAAACGTCCATTCCTTTCAGCCTTAATTGGGTCGCCATGGCAATACATTGTGGTAGCTACCGTAAGATAAGTGACAGCCACCTACCTCCATTAAAACTCTCCTACCTACCTGTCTATCTGTCTGCCTGTCTTTGACCATAGCCCGGCGATGTTATACAATTATTAATCCTCACTCATACCTTGGCAAGGAATTTAAAAGCATCAAAAAATATAAAAAAGAAATCCATCCAAGTTGGTTGTGCCTCCAGGGCGACGAGTCTTGAGTCTTCTTTCTGTCAGTTGAGTAATTAGTGAGACTTGTGTGAATTTTGTCATCCATTATGTTGTTGCCATTGCTACCATGGTCATTGTCTTCATCAATTCTCCACGGATTGTCCTTAATGCGTGCACGTAGGCGTACATTTCCAGACTCTTTGTCCTCCGCGTGTAATTTTGTAATTAGGTGCATTCGAATGTGGAAATTGAATTAAAAGCCACGACAACAAATCGTAGGCAGACCGACATGTTGCGCTCTAAATCTCGTAAAACTCTTACGGAGTGCTAATTCAATTTAATACAACTCCATCCGCTTATACGAGTATGTACTTATTTACATAGAAAATATTCGCTAAATAAATGTTTTTTTTTTTTACATAATTTCAATTAGTAACCACGCAAAAAGTGGAGAGATGGAGAAAGATGAAAGAAAGTCAAGGAGAAAAAAAAAGTGAAAATGCATTCCAGACGATTACTTCATCGAAAAATTAAATGAAATAAATCGGTTCGTACACGCGGGGGCAATGACGTGGTGAATGGAGGGCTTGAAGAAGATTCGGAAATTGCTGGAGAATGAGAGATCACACGCTGTGCGCGAATGCACTGGAATGAGACATTGAAGATAATGCAATGCAATTAACGGTTTTGAATAGTTTTTCTTCAAAATCGAATGCACAAATGAGAGAAAAAGTTTTTTTTTAAATTAAAATTTACCAAAACAGAACATTCAAATGAAAAGAGAAAAAATAACGAAATGTTGTATTGTAGGGAAATAAAAAAAATGAAAATACATAGTTGTCATTCAGTTGGTCACTGATCGGATCACTTTCACTCAGACGCTGTGTGGTGGGTTTCAATTTCAATATGAATGACGGTGTTTTTTGACAGTTGAAGTAAGCCGACCAGTGACTTCTATGTAATCAATAGTAAAGAAGAAGTAAAATAGATGCTTAATTATATTAATTTCATGGGAGATTAAGTTATTTAATTGGTGGTTATGTGCAAGTTTGTTTTCAAAGTGACAGGAAACCAGAATAGTGATTAATGACTTACATTGAACTGCTAATTGTCGTTACGGATATTTGTTATTTGGAAAGTTTCGAGCGATTTTTTTTAATGGACATTAAAGTAGGATTACATGTTTTTTTCGTTTCTTCTATTATTCACGAAATTTAGCCAAAAATGCGCCTAACAACCGTCTCCAACTGTTCGCTGGCACAATCAGTGAACGTTCGACCGCATGCTTTGGGCCTTGTAAGTTAATTCTAGCCTCTTTTTTTAGAATAGGACAATGGTTGCCTTTTTTAGGATTACAAAGAAGATTTAAGAGGAAGAAGCTTCACTTATCCATCACTTCTGAACATTACTGCAAAAATAATATTAATTTCAAAGAGGGTGACTAGGTCCAACGTTCATGTCCTTCAGTGGGCTTATTCTTTCAAGAAATTATACAGTGGTCTAGAATACAAAAACTATAGCGGTTTGTCTTATAGCGATTGGCAAATTTCTGGATCCATAATACTTGATGTGGTCATGATGTTCCTCGCCGCAGTAAGGCATATAAAGTAAGGTAATATAAAGGCCATCGCTAAAGGGCTTTGAATCTTAACAATCCACCAAAGTCCTGAGCACGATTAGAAGCTGTCTCATCAACACTTAAAATGTTTACATTTCAGCATTCCCGTATTCTTGGGTTTCGACCATAGTTGTGTCCAATATTCTGTACAAGTTCTTGGTTTGCTCTTTGTTGGAGATGATTTCAGTCGACGGTGATGGGTAGTGAGTTGTTTTACTTTACATGTAAACCTTGCAATCTGTTAATAGCCCTGAATGTCTAAATAAGTCTTTTATATACAAGGTTGTCATAAAAATTGGTATCAGTGTTCAAGGTTAGGTTAGGTTAGGTGAACATCCCTATGAGAGACGATCGGCAGTCTACGGAATTTAGGGAGACTGATTCCGAGGATGTGATTGTAGCTTGGCTATCCGAAAATATGCGGAATTCCCTAACGGATATCACGATTTTGCTTAGCCAAAATAAGACTTCCGTAATCGCCATTATTTCCACTTTTACCACGCTACAATGATTTGGAAGATGTAAGGAGAGGTTAAGATTAAACCTACCAGAAAAAATACCTCCACCAAGCTCTTTAAAATCTTTTCTTTTTTTTTTTTTTTCATTCACCAAAAGGGAGTGGCAAACAATGTTTCTTTTTTTTTTGTCCTACATCTGTGGATAACATATTCCAAAAAAAAGTAATGACGCTAGGTCTTTGGAACAAGGGAATACTTCATTCGATAACTTCCAAAAGAATAATAAAAATTTGTCATGATTCCTTAGCCTTTGGTCGTTTTTAATATTGCAAACGGTCCCAAAATAATAGCCCCTCTACAATTTCACCATCAAAAGCCATCTTTTGATAGTAGGTCGAAATACATCATAAAAAATATAACATCAACTAAATGCCACTATTTTCTTTTGCAAAACAAGCAAAACAAAATGTCTACAGCGAAAAGAAATCAAACAAATTCCGGAACCCTAAAAAAATCTAATAATAAAAAAACACGTTATCTTAACTTCTAAGAAATTTTTCTACAAATTTTATCGCCGAAAACGTCATCAGAACCTGTTTCTATCGGAACTGGTTGACAGAATCTTCTCCACCCCATTATTTGCCGCGCTGATAAATAAATCGCTTCATAGGCGCATGTATGTATGTATATGTACATCAAGCGCACGTAGCACATTATCATTCTAATGCAATAAAATATAATTAACTTTCATATTCAATAATTGACACTATTCTGTACTGTGTGAGACCATCCCTGTGTGCAGAACAGAGACTATGGAAATGAAAAGAAAGAAAGAAAAGACGTCAAATTCTCCAACGTTGTCGAATACTTGACACAGAATTCGCTAGTTGATTGCAAAATTCTCATTTTGCTTTGCTTTTGGTCTTGCCGAGAACACGTTTCTATTGCCGTCGAATTTGTTGTTGTTGTTATTCGTAGAATTGGGTGCCAGTGCCATTGGAGTGCATTACAGATTGTTTTGTGCTGTTGTAGTTAGAACTGCACGCCATTGCAACAAGCAAGTCTCACTGTAATTATCTTGTAAAAAAAACTGTTTTGATGTGAATGAATTGTAAGGTATCAAGCCATATAAACAGTTGTAGTAAAAAACTATTTCGACTTACGAATTTTACTTGCAGAGGAATATGTAAATACTCGTAGTTCTTAAGAATTCTCAGCTTCATCGAAAGAGAGTTAGTCGAAGGAGCCTTTTGATATTCGGGTTAACCTGTGGGTCAACATTTTTGAAATTATGAATTCTCGATCAAATATTATCTGTGTACCAACAACCCTTTCGCAAATATTTTATGCCAGCAGAACTATGTTTTACCTTCAATAAACAATGGCATCTGTTTGAAGCTTAAAGCATACTAAGGACTTCTATTGGTCTGCTGGTGGTGATGTAGAATGCTATGATTCTAATCATGAATTGACAAGGTTTATGTTTGACATTAAAGTATGGATAAGAGTATAGTATTTGATTAAATGTTTTTTTTTTTTTTATGGTAATTACTTAATTTTACTCTCTATGGCACTGCAGTTCGAGGTGGATTTGTGCCTCAATGAACAAGTCTTTTAAATCAATTCAATTCTTAGCTGGTTGCCTCTAGTTTCTCACGCCAATTTGATTGAGATCCCTCCTCACTTGCGCACTCCATCGAAAGTGAAATGCTCCTTTACCACGTTGATCCTGAGAGATGGCGTCGAAAATTCTGCGCGCCAAAGCGTTGCTGTCCATTCGATCTACATGTCCCAACCATCTTAATCGAATTTAATTTCGTCAATGCACACGGTAACAAAAATTACTCGAACAATTTTTCTCTGGAATCGGTCAAGGATTTCTCCATGCGCTTTTGATAACGTTCACGCCTTTGCATCTTAGAGCAGACTATAAGAAAACCTTTATCCTACCACGAACGACTAAGGGTTCATGGTAGAGCCTTACTTCGCAATTGCCACCTCAAAGTTTTTCTTTTATTGATTTCGGCGGTGGTATTTGTTGTTACAGTATAGCCTAGATAGGTTAAGTCTTTTACTACTTTGAAATGGCCACGCTTTGACCTAGACGTCAGTGTCCTTAGTGTATGACTTTTAGGGTCCTGTGTAATTATAGCTAAAATCAGTTAACTTCAATAATTCTATAAGAGGAAACAATATGGGATATGATGTGCACTAGAACTCTCTAATCCCAAGAGAGGACCTTAAATGTCGTAACTTTTTTTATTCACTATCAAGGCTTTGAAGGCATCAGAAAAGAAAAAAATGTTAGCACAGAAGTGCCAGAGTCTTCTGGTGCTGCTGAAAGTTCATTTGCTTATTTATGTATATATTCTTATGGATTTCTAATCTCTTCCGCTTGGTACTCTACCCTGTGTAGAGTCCTGTAACCAGTACATTAATTAGAATCTGCGAGTGATCAGTTCTTAAATTGGCCAATTGTTAAAATTCATTTAGTTGACTTTCCTTTAATGTTGCCTTTTAGCTTCCCAAGTATTTAACTGGAAGAACCTGGAGCATCGTTGAACTTGTTTTGGGCTAAAATTCACTTACATTGATTTAGCTTGGCTAAATTATTCCAGGTCTTGAAAGAAAACTGTTCCTACATACTACGATATCAGTTCTACTCATTTAACTATCCAATAATGAGTATTTCCTACAGTCAAAATACCAATGATTCTACTCCCCATTGGTAATTAACATAAGATAATACGTCATTATTGTTTGTCTTAAAGACCATGTGTATTCCAATAAATCTGAACAGGAATTTCATTTTCTTTATAAACTTGATTACCACTGCTAAGAAAATAGAAAACAAAAGTGGGCTTTGTAGCAAATAAGTCGTTAATTACTTCCAAACCTGAAATATCAACGCCGTAAGCATAAGATGACAAATGAAACTTCAAAATGACAGATGTGTGAAACGTTAGCAATGTCACTGAAGAAAGTCGTGATTGACGTTTGTCATTATTCGCAGTTTTTTTTTTTTTTTTTTTAACTACGTTTGAATTTACTTGTACTTCACTGTGCATTTTCCAGTGAACAGTACATTTCTGTAGTATTATGCACTATTGCACTTCTCTTTCCTCATTACTTGACCCTGAAAATTTATTTAATAATTTCAATTAGAGAACACATGGGGTTGAAGAAAAATATGTGAACTCAGTGTTTTTTTTTTATCTTCTTCCCATTAACATAAAATGAAAGAGAGAAGAAAAAAATGTACTAAAACAAAAAAGGGGAAAGCACTGTTTTTTTTTTTTTAATTAACTTGATTATGCTGGTTGTGGGCATACGAAGAACGATGAATGTAGGCGACTCCACAATTCCACATTAAAATTTTATGATTTTCTCTGTAATTTTCCACCTACCACTTGGTTTTCTTTTTGTTTTTATGTTCTGCTCTTTCTCTTAACAAATTAATCACTTGACTCGCATGCGATATATAGTATGTAGTTGCTATTGTTGCTTCTGGCTCGATTCAGCGTGTTGGGGAGCCATTCCCGGCGTATGTTCATAGTGTCTTTTAAATAGGAAGAAGCATACCGGCCTTATATCGTGCCTCTGCCTCATGACAACGTGTCGCGGAGTAATTTCATTAGATGGATTGTTTTGGTTTCTTTTGTTATTTGTCTCTGTCTACTTTTTTCGATTCTGACGGTATTGCTACTGTCATTGACATGTGCGTCTAAACTAGTGTATATGTGCAGACATTTAATATATTTAACCATGCGTTACACTGCACGACCCTTGAAAGTGTTTTTTTTTTTTTTTTTTTTTTGTTTTTTGTTTTCTATTTTTCTTTTTTCTCTGGCTTTTTGTCATGTGTGTTGTTCGATATAAATATTATGAGACAGAACGTTGTTTTATTGTTGTTTGCGCGATTGCGTGAGTCACTGAGTTAGTATGTACGTTTAAGTAAAATTACAACGTGCTGCAGGCTCTTTCGAAATGATAAAATCATGTATTTGATTCGTGAAGTTTGTTAGTATATCACGGAAGTGCTTCTAAATGGGATGGAAGTAATTTGTATGATTAAAAACGCAAAAAGGGCGGGTTGAAGTATTTTTATTCGCAGAATTTCAGAAATATTATCGTACTATAAAATGAAGGTATGTTTTCGTGAGTCGTGCTATATTTTGTCATGTCATTGTGCTTGGTATTTTTTTTTATCGCAGTTTCTGCGTCATACTGACCTCAGTTGCTCTACTGCATGGATTATTTTGTAAGAAAATTTTATACGATTATAGTTGTGTAGATGTACTGCGTCAAGGTCATTTAAAAATCAGAATTTTTTATGTCAGTTTATTTGATTCGAACGTGTATGGCTCTGGGGTATAAATGGTTTCCGTTCTAGAATTTGGTTGTCTCGTTAGGTAATTCCTTAAAATTCAGTGCATTCTAATTTTGTTGCGCGTAAATGGCGCCGTTGGTGCATTAAAATATTAAGTACCTGCAGTGGAGTTCTGATCAATGCATTTGCTGTAAGACGAATTCCTGATTTTATTGAGTTATTATTTCTGTATCATAATAATTTCTCACAAATTTCACCAACTACATATGTATGTGCATGTGCGCTTCATTTCCCGTCTCATTTTTTATTTCTTTTGATCTTTGAACATTGGTTCCTATCCATCCGAGTGCTGTTAGAATCTACTTCAGGTAAAAGTTTAGATCTCCATGTTATCGATATTGGGTATAATTTCTGTTGTCAGTTCCATAACCTTTTCTTTCTTGGTGAAGTCTGGCTATTATTTGGCGTTGCCATTAATGTTGGCGTTTGTCTGCTAGCGAGATGATCCTCTTGCACTTCTGCAAGTGTACTGGTACCATACCAGTCGTCACAACTAACGCTGCTTCATAGGACATCGTTCGGAAAGGGCTACTTACGCCCAGAGCTGTTTCATATAGTTCCGTAGCAGTCGTGTTCTACATCATCTATGAGTATGTCGTCAGCAAAGCCAATTATTTTTGATGATATTAGGTTTTGCAGTCCAAGAACATCATCGCACATAAGGTTCCACAGTGGTAAACCCAGTACATAGCCTTAAGGTACGCCACCTGTCAGTATGTAGCTCTTTATTCCATTGTAGATGGCGTAAAGCAGCACAAATTAAATCAATATCTTTTGAAGATATTCTGGCACTCTTTTGGCAGTGAATGACTGCACGATATTTTTCCAATTCGCGGTGTTAAACGCAGTTTCTAATCTGTCGCTAATGATGCGCTCTAGAATTTTTCCCTTGTTGTCCAACTTGGTATGTGTGACAAGCCGTGAGAGCTTAGATCCTTTTATCCATTCGTGTTTAATTCCACCATATCACTGAAGAGAGCTTCATAACCATACCCACTGTATTGGATGCAGTTTAGTGAAATAAAAAAACTTGAGAAGAGACAAAATAGATGGGAAAGTTGACATTCATCCTTTGTTCAATACCTTTACTTGTGAAGTGAAGGGCTGAGTGGAAGGTTTCTGGTTCAAATCATGAAAGAATTTCATCTTACCCATGTGAATGTATTCGTAATCCTTCGAGGTCGACACAGGTTAAATAATATAATGGGTTAGTAAAAAGTTTTAAATTTGAGTGAATTGGAAAAAGAAATGTAGTCCATAAAACCCAACGACATTGAATGATTGGTGAAAATACTTGGGAAAATTAAATCCTCTCAATCCTTGTTTTGAATTCTTTCTATAGCACACTTAACCCACTTAAAACTGTAAAAGCAAAATAAATCTGCCAGGATATATTTCATTTGTATCTACAGACACATACTCATTTGCTATTCCTGGGAAAAAATATTCAAAATCACAGCAACTTCCGTTGCCGCAATGCAACTTCATTCCAACAAAACCACACAAAAATACTCTACAAAACAAAAAAAAGTAAAATAAACGACACAATCACATTAGTGCGGAATTAATCCAAAGACTTAAAAGTCTCTCGTTCATGACATGCAAAAAGTATTCCATTTTGTCGTTATAACGGCTAGACACTGAACAAAATGCTGGAACTACTCCAAGCGCGCCAGTAGAATTTAAATTTGAAATAAATACAAATAAACATCAAAAACTCACATAAACGGGAAGAGAAGCGATATTTTATCAATAGAAGTACTTGTGCACTCGGATTCGGATTGAAGTTGTAGTATGAGTGTGTTGAAAATAAAATTAAAACTCTTCATAAGGGGATGTATTTATTTTTAGACGCAAGCCATGCGAACAAAGATTTAAGTAAGAAGGCCAAGTAGAGAGGGCACTCAACATACAAGAAGCATGTTATAATGATTCCAGATAAACGAACAAATAATTGTTGTTTCCTTAGGTTCATGGCAGAACTAAAATATACAGTTTATTTGAAAATTTTATCTTCCAAACAGTAAAGCCAAATGAATGGGGGCGGGTGAAAATTATAGCATCCCTCCTGCCTTCCGACATGATCTTGTTTTAATTTTATTTCCCAAGATTACGTGCGAAGCCCGCCTAATTGCTCTCATTAATTTTTCATAAGTTGTTGTTGAGGTAGTATGAAAATTTGCATTTCTAAAAAGAGAATATCGATGAGTTAAATAAAATCGTGAAGCGAAAGATGCACCATTCCGTATGTAAACAAAGAAAAGTAATCGTATTCCATATAAGGCATATATACATAGCTTGCCTTCCATCTGAGGGCTAATTTTGGAAAGAACTGAACGAAAAAAATCTGTTTCTTTGTTTTAAATTCAATGTGGGGAATCATCAATTCAATTGAGGTGAAAAAATGATTGGGTGTGTTTAACACTCAGCGGTTAATAGGTGAATCATTGTCAGTTTTAGTGTCACTTTTAAAAAAGTGTTACCACATTTTAGGTAACTTTTCCCCATTTTTATTTTTTATTTATTTTTTTTATTGCTTCCTCACACATAATTAAACACTGGTACGGTGACGTTCGTATTACATATTAAAATTCAACTTCCAACTCAATGCCTTTGTTATTCATTGCTCAGAGAAATTTTCAATTGAAAGTCACAAACGCACATGAGTCACCTTAAGCGGCCAGTGTTTGTTTAATAAATTATTATAATTTACGTTTCACTGGTCAATAATGAGTTGTCCGTCCGCCATCAGCGTTTGCCGTGGTCAGAGTTTGTTTTCATTGGGTCTGCTAGTCGCCCTCATGGACAATGTCTGGCGCTTAGTCATGACAACTAAATTATAAAAGAGGACTGTGAATTACTCCGGGAAACCATTAAATTGTTCAAATCACTCAACTACACACGAGTTGGTAATCCACTTTTTTTTTTTTTTTTGCTTTTAAATCGATTAAAGAGAGCATTTGTCGGTAACGTGTGCCAAATTTTGTGGGGAATTCCTAGTAAAATTCTACAGAATGATATACGATGTTATGTATGGCAGGGGTGACTTAGATTCTGTACGAGAAATGATAAAATGACAGAATGAATTTTCCGGGAAGTTTACTTAATGAATCCCACGCTTACGTTTTTTATTAATTTAATTAAAATGATTTCGATGTATAAAGTGCTTTAATTTGGTTCAGTTTTGATTACCTGCGGGAAGAATTGATTAGTCATATCTTGGATGCTTTTTAGTATCGGATGTTTTGTAGGCGTCTAGTTTTTGTCACAAATATTTTTCCAATGAATATTTTTGATGAATACTGGTGTATTGCTGGACTCAGTCCTCTCTCCGAAATTTTTGCTGATATCTTGCAATGACCATCTCAACTCAGATATTAACGCAATCATCAATTGGAAGAACGCGTCAAAAACCCAATGCTATACATATCTGAAACGGGTTACTAAAAATTAATGGTATAGATGTTAAAGAATCTATTTATCTGTGTGTGCTAAGAATTTATCCTTAAAAATAATTGCCCAAGAACTGATAAGTCCCTATCTAACCTTGAAAAATCAGCAACCAGCAAAAAGCACAAGAATTCTAACCACCAACTGCTTATCGCATTCAAGGCGGGTGACGATGAGAATAATTTTCAACTACATAAACATACATGGCCCTAGGTTTAGAATTTTATTGCTGATAAATGCATACTGTTGTCTGTTCCGTCAAGGTCGGAAAGGACATCACCAAGACCTTAACTAGAAATTTTAGGCAACACAACTCGCTGTCATACAGCTTCTTTAACTTTATAGTAGAAAGGATAAATATCTGGCCCAACAGACTGTAGGTGGTCCAAGATCTACATAGCTTCTCACGACTATTTGTTTTGTGCGTGTTATATTTTTTCGCACAAATGGGAAGGAATTACAATTTAGTCTATGCATGCGGATAAATTTTCTTTTGCTTTGGAAGTTTATAAAGCTTTTATTCGCAAGTTAAGGCAGTTGGTAAATGGTTGTACTGGTAATGGAATTGTAGGTTGACACGGGTTAGCCTATACTAGTCTTCATTGAAAAAGTTTCCAATCTAGTATTCAGATTTGATGCTGTTTAATGAAATCTACCATAAGAACAAGAATATAAGCCTCCACAAGAATGAATTGCAGATTACTCGTCTGATTCCTACTCCACCTCGATTCAATGCCTCTCCAAACGATTTTATTTTAATCTCAAATCTTAGCCTGTACGAAAGACTCTAGAAAACGAGAAAACTGAATGAAAAATCAATGGGAATTGGTTAGAACTTCAAATCCTCGCCATCGACATCAAAAAGGAGACTTTTCGCACTAATTATATCATCTGTTATGGAGGTACCGCCTGATCCACGTTCAAAAAGAGAAAGATGAGATCCGTTGGGCTGTGATGTGATTCTTGCTCCAATCACGTTCAGTGCAGCATTAGCTGCAGACTAGGTTCGAATTCCTTCAGAAGATCATTTTAGGCAACTTACAGGAAAGTAGAAAGAAAATTGTTTTTCAGCATAAAGACCAAGACTTCCATTTTTTTGTGAAATCGCATTCTCAGACTTCCCCTTGAAAATAGACAAACACACCCTTTACAAATTTATAAATCCTCCCCATGAACAGCTTTTATATTAGAAATCCTTTCAAATAAGTAAATATTCATCTCACACACTGCATGGATTCAATCGATAAATGACTCAGTAAACAAACTAAAGCAACTCAATTCCATCTGATGCATACATACAAATCTCATCCAAATCCCTTTGTTTATAATGGAAATTCCCAGTTTTGCATTTTAAAGCCACATACGCCATTCGATAGCGTTAAACAGAATAAACACTCCAATTTTTCATTGTTAACGATGACGATGACGACAATTCACACAAAGTGATTGCGGACCATAAAACACTAATGGCAGAAAGATTTGCTAAAAAATTACTTTGACATTATTCAGCCCTTAAGGCAGGCATCACATCCAAGTAACAATGAGAGAAGTCTCCATCAACAGTATTTCACATTTTATTTACGTAACAGTTGTGCATTCTCATCGAAAAAGAACAGAAATGATAACACTTGTATGTTGTTATGTCGCATTTTGATTCTTTCTCCTTGTTCAACTTAATTGATCAAAGATGATAAATGCATTCAATAAAAAATGTCTTCGCCTCGCTGTCAGATTGCCATTTAAATGCGTTTACTTGAGTTTTTCTTTGGCATTGTGTCATGGCTCAATGTTCTGAATTTACACATCACGTGCCCGCGAATGAAAATGCGCCACCTTTGCTACTCTGTTGATTGAGAGGTAAGTTAAGAATTAGCTTTAGCTAAGAGCTATTAGTTATATGTGATGGCGTCTGTCTTTTATGCCGTGTGTAGAGGAGATTGTAGAAAATTTATTGATGCATACCAGAGAAAATTACTCAGCGAAAGGCGTTGCCGTTGCCTGTCCCTGTTTTGCCGCAAAGCAGAATGCATTAATGTTTGGGAAGAAAATGTCGGAAAAAACCTATTCATATCCATAACTCTGTGTATGTATGTATGTATATTGCATGCGGCAACATTTTTTTCCCTGTGAATCGATATTCCATTGTTTCTGATCATTTTCACATGATACACGATATGACAAGTGAATATGGCTGGGGATGTGTTCGTTCGTCTATTGTCATTGAGTTGAAACTTTAAGCGAAACCACATGACCATAATCTATTGCGGATGATTGTGGGGATGGACTATTGTTATTGTTAGTGAGTCTCTTCTAATGCAATTATTGAGATAGTGTGATGGGTGAATGCTGATTATTAGTTAGCATGAAGGATGTGTTTTGCTTCATCAAATGCATTTTTTAATTAAATGCAGCAATTTATTTGTCTGTATAGGAGAAAACGGTTCTCCCATGGTTAGGATTTCGAAAACGCTAAAATTCATTCATTACAATTATTTCGTGAATAGCCGAAATCGAATTAATGCTAATAGGTATAGAATACCAACTTGAAACGTGTTAATGATAGAATATCGCTCTTCACAGCACTCATCTATGGTCACAGATGGCATTTATGCATGTAGTCCAAAGTGTATGATTCAAAATTAATGAGGTTCAAACCCTTTGCCCAAGATCGAATGAGTTCAGTTGAGAAGCAGGCAGTTATTACATTTGTCAGACGTTCCCAAGAGGTGGGGAAACTGTTAAGTGTGTTCTGGTATTCGAATCCATTGCGCAAGCGAGTAGAGCGAGGAAACAAGTGTTTTCGCCATCATGTCGAATATCAAATGAAAGTAAAATAAATTCGAGTATCTTCTAGTGAAAAAAAGTTTTAATGCAAGAGAAAATTAGTTTCATCCTATACAAATGGCCACAGGGTGAAAAGTTCTCAGCCTGGCAGTTAAAGACTATGTTTTTAGTCCAAAATTGCATTTATTTTTCTACTTAGTTCCCTTTTAGTTTAATACACTTTATCAAACGTTTCTCCAAAGTTGAGCGTATTCCATCCCTGAAGTTCGATTCTGGGAGGCCTGCAAAATACCCATCCTTGACTTCTTTCACCTTTTTATTTGAATCAATCGTTTTCTAGAATCAATCGGGAAAAGTGACGGACTCATGTCTCATACATACATAAGTACAAATATTGGTGCACAAAATCGGTTGGATACTTTTTCTACAGTCCAAATTTTGTTAGAAATTTGTTTGCGAATTTTTTTTAAGTCAACATTTAAAAACCGTATAAAGAAAACTGCCTGACAGATCAAGTTGACGCTTGTGTTTCGTTAATCTGATATGTATACCAACATCACAAAAAAAGAAATCATTAATACCAATTCCATCTTCATACTTGGCTGACAGATTTTTAGTACAAATAGTGCGGTTACAATTCATCCCACAATATCATATCCGGCTCCATCCGTTTTTGAATATTATCTGAGAATACATCCTCAAGTTCATTAAAACCCGTTGCATGTTTTTAAGTTAAACAATTAAAAGATGAAACGTACATATGTTCATGGTTTAAACTAAAAGGAATATCTTACTTCCACTTTATTTGGAATTATGTAAGGTTTTTCAATTAAAATGCTCATTGCAAATAATCATAAAAATCCTTTGAAAAATCCGTGATATTGGTGACTGACTGCACCAAACTAGAAGGTTTTCGAAATTTTAGTTTTCTATTGTAGATACGAGTATAACCAGCCGTAGTGGATGGTAACCCGATAAAGTCAAGTGCATTTTTGAGTACTGTCATTCGGGTTTTGCTACTTTAACTTCATTTGTTTTTTTTTTATGCCAGGCGACTGTACTCCACAATTATTTACTTTACTTCCATTGCACTAGTTGCTTGCTTACTTTTTGACTGAGCACTAGCCAACCAAAACACTTGAACTATGTCAAAGTCTGCATATTGCAGACGACAACAATCATAAAATCTTAAACATAGCGATTTAAATGCAGTCAAACGGCTTATCTATTGCAAATAAAATATTCCTCGACATACTTTCCATACCAATAAAAACAAGTATAAGCGATGGGTACAAACTTTATCACAAAATGACGACACTAAAACCAGCGATTTAAGTGCACAACAAAGAAATAATTCTTGTAATTCCCCTCTCGAAAGTAATCATTTTTTCCCCCGTCTTTTTCTGTCTTATCGAATTTATATTTTCTTTTTTTTTTACAAAAAGTTTTGTAATCAATTTGATATGTCTCGCCGGCTGTTTTAATGGTGGCGTACAGTTAAGTCCTCTAAGTCGGTTGATTTTGATCATAGAGTGAGTATGTGCTGTGTGCCTCCCCCCATTTTGTTGCTTGTGTGGTGGCCTCGATTTCGGCAAATTTCGATATCGAAATGCAAATCACGAATGTTTTCGATTGCGCGAATTTATTAGGAACTCAATCACCTGTTTTGTTGTCGAAAAGAAAAGAAAACTTTTATGGCAAATGCGTAATTGGTGATAAAGTGTGCAAGAAAAATTATTTATAAAAAGAGTGTAGTATGTACGGGTAGCACAGCAACGATGTTTATTTGAAGCAGTTCCCTGTGGAGTTGTGTATTTCCATCTAACTAAGTATAAAATGTTGCACGTTTATTTCATGAATATTTATGCAAACATTTTTGAAGATGCTTATTTATTTAAAGCGAATGCCAGTTCTATTTGAAATTGTGTGAAAAGTGATTGACTATCGTGAGAGATGAACGTGTTTGCTTTTTGTTCTATAATTTACTTGTACTTAAGTCAAATGCGTGATTTTGCATTTATATTATTTAATTCTAATAGTAGCTATAAAGAAAGGCGGTTCGAAAAGTAATATAATCTCCTGCAATTAATATCGTGTTCGACTTTAGGCTTATTTTTTTAGGTACACCTTATCACGTCAAGTGGGAAAATATATTTTCTTATGATGACTTAAATATGCACGTGTTCTGCACTTCTTTGAATATATTATTTTTCAACCGCATATGGCCACCAAGCAACAGCGTGGCGAAGATACCGAATACATTAGAAGATGATTTATAGATTAAAATGAAAAGTAATTGTAACCCCAGCTAACAAAAAATACATTGAAATCGGATAAGTTTTTGTAATCGTTTTGTTTTGAGCGTGTAACTTAATAATGTTTCTAAAAATTCCTTTACTTTTCTAAAGCGAAGCGGAATATTTAGAGCACCCTCCTCCGTGCATTTTGTTGCCTTGACCGATCTCAGAATGATGATAGAATTCGCAATTATTGTCCTCGACGACTTCAAAGTTTACGATACGACTCAAATTGACTGTCGGCATAACACCAAATTCAAATTTCAATGATAGGACAACAGGACCACCATCTTCTGATTTGGAACTGTAAGATATCTAACTGCAGAGAGCTGCGAGATATTTGCATCGTTTCCATGAAGCGAATGTGCAGAAACCATTACTGAGGTAATTCTTTTGCAATGGAAAGAAAGATCCCTCATTCTACTAAAAGATCGGCCCCAAGCAAACAATGGTTCAACAGAGATTGCGAGCGAGCTACAGCTGCGATTAACAGATGGTCGAGAAAAGTTAGGCCCTAGACCACATACGGTCTGTTGCATCAAGTATTTCTATTTGTAACGCCAACGAGAGCATTGATTATAAATTGTCGTAAAATCATGTCCAATTACGGTAACATACTTCAAAGTCAACATGGCAGTTGGTCTAAGCCATTGTGAAATTTTGAACTTTAGAATGAAAATGTAAAACCTCTCCTCTCGCTTCTTCCTAAAAATACAACTTGAATATTAAATCTTCTGTCGGTCTAACTATAAAATTGATTAGATGATATCCGCTTCACACAATCCAAAGTTCAAACCCTAACAAATTAGTAGCAAAACATCAATATCACCCTGAACTGACTTAATTTCTTAGTTCCTTCTTCATCATTTTATTTACAAATAATATTTCTGTTCATTACCCTCATATGTAGCTAACGATAGAAAATCAAATAATACCTAACCCAAATCAATATTTTCTCTTATCAGCACTTGCTAGGCAAATAACATGATAACGCTTGTCTCTGTCACAGTGTACTTAAATTTCGTTTTTTTTTTTTTTTTATTGTTTAACACGAACTTCTGATAAAATAAAAAAAAAGAAGAAACCCCATAAGCAATAGAAAATGTCCATATCAATTTGATAACGAAGAATAATAAAATTCATTTAGTTGAACAAATTTATTTTTATCCACTAAATTAATACCTCTTGGCGTCCAGTCGAATAGCACATTTAAAACTTACTGCATTTGTCAAACGGGGGGGGAATAGGCTTACTTATCGCCTTTAAATGAATTTCTCAACCAACTACAAACATTTATTTTTTATCAGTTTTTGTGAATAACCTTAGCAAAGTAATTTATGTATTTTATTTTTCCTTTTATTTCAGATTCCTAAGACGAAAAAGAGAAAAAAAAATCACGTGTGACGCAATCGTAATCTTCTATGTAACTACTACTACATAAGTATTTAAAAAAAAAAACAAAAGAAAAGAAATCTAATTTTTTTATAACGAAAAGCAGAGAACAATCAGCAATCGCACAAAAAAAGGGATTTTTTTCTTCTAAATATATCTCTATTGCATAATATTGTGTAGATATTTTGTATAAAAAAAAAAAAAAAAACTCAAACTCAACGAGAGGTTAATTAATTTTTAAAGTGCCATTAGGTTAATTTTGTTTAGAAAATGTATCTTTATTCTCTCCTATTCTTCCTTAATTAAATGTTTTTTTTTTTTTTTAACAGGACTGGAAGCTGTTAATTTATGTCTTCCAAAAAAGAAACCAAAACAACAATTTTACGAAGATAAATACCACGACTTAATTGTATTAATGGGGTTCAAAATGTAGCATTTTTTTTCGAAAGAAATTAGTGCATCCATAACAAATCTCTTCCGCTATTCACTTAAAATGAAAATTATTTTGAATTGAAATTTGATCATTGCCACCACAAAGCCCCCCTAAAAAAAATATACATGCACACATCTTCCAATTTCATTTTTTTTTTTTTTTAAGACGAAGGAAACGGGCATAATCAATCACTCATTCATTCAGTAATTTTTGAACGCACTTAATGCGTTTTTCAGTCGGTTTGGTTTGTGTTGGCCTTTTTCACACACCCTCTGCATACCATAGTGAAATATGGGAGGGCAACCGAAGGAGGATCGAATCTGAAGATTTAGAGATAAATGCCTGAATGTAGACATTTTTTCTTTGTGTGTGTTAAATTTCCTTGATGGAATTTGAAAATTTGAATAAAGGGGAGGAAGGAAACAAGGTTGACATAATTTGATGTGAACTTGAAAAGTAATGGGTAGATTTTCTAAATAAATTTTATTTTTATTCTTTTAGGATTTATGTGAGGTAGACATGTATATGACAGATATTATAAAAATTTTGTGTTTATCTGCATTTAGGGATGGTGCTAGACATAACTCTTCAGAAGTTGCTAGTATTTAGTGCATACCTAGTCGATTTTAACATCGGTAATTTTATTGTATTTTTATTTTTATTTCCATCTGGGAATTTCAAGTAAAAGTGTATTCCACTTCATCATTTCTTACAAAAAGTCAATCATGTCTACTTAATGACCAGACATGAAGTATAATAAAATGGTCAACTTAAACCGTTAGATAATTCTTAATTTCATCGTAAACTTCGCGTCGAGATAGCCGAAAAAAAGTAGATGCATATGTATTCTTTTCTGCACGATACCTATACATACTAACGGAAAGCGAGATGACCTCGAAGTTCATCATCTTATTAAAATCCATCTCTATGCATGGGGAGAAAGTGCAACTGGTAAATGTTGCCTCAGTATTTTAAGCTATTAAGCTTCCCGTTCATAGGAATGTATGAAAGGATCTTAAACAAGCCCCTCTTTTCATTTCGGCTTTGAATAATCAAGTTATATTTCAGAGTATGAGAATTTTATCAAAAATGTGTCTATTGCTAATAGTTTTAGTAATTGCATTAGACGCAATAAATAAAGTAACGCAACGTCTTCCGCGAAAGGCCTTTAAACTCCTGTATCGCCAATATACAATTTTGAAACCTTTTCTTACATGAATTTGTACAGATCCGTTTATTTCTTAACTTTCCGATGGCAAGGCTTTTTTTTCTACGTAAATAGCAACTGGGGTTGTTCACCACCCCAAGACATTTTATTACAAATAAGACTGTTTAAACTGAAAAATAATTTTTATTTATTACGACATCGCATGCTTGCATAAATAAAAACCTGAAAAAAGTGTCTTTTTTACATTTATCTTAACCTTAATACATAATTTTTTATGTAAGTGGGGTTATGAGTAACTGTTTGTAAATTTCACAAGCCCGAACTATGTTCATTATCGTCCATCCTTCTTTTCATAATTTTCTTTTGTTTCAAACATGTCTTAAGGAATGTCCTACCCTAAGTCATCTTTCAAACTCGATGCAGATTTTTGATCCTATATGTCTACGATATCGTTTGCATTAAGCTCCAAGTTACCCGAGGGAACCTTGAATGTGGTCGGAATCTTTGATCTCTGTTTCAGCGTACTGTCATTTTTGATTTTTTTTTTTTTTTTTTTTTACAATTGGCGCGCACCAAAGGGGGTATGAATAGCCTTATGCTGAATATCCACGGCACGGGCGTTTGGAAAGAGGGGAAAGAGGAACAGAGGAGATACCGGTGCACGTTGGCTTTAAATGTTTGGATGTTGTACCGATGAGGAAATACAGAGCCTAGATCCTTAGATTTCCTTAAAAACGTATTCACTGCTTCGTTCAAATGCTTATTCTTATAAAACCTTATGGTTCAAAAGGCAACATGAACTACACGTACGTGTAGCTCTCAGCTTTATTTTATTCCTCCTTGATCAACCGAATGGATCGAATTATTTTTATTGGCTTATTAGTTTACCACAACCTTCTTCTTTATATAGTTGTTTTTAGGCTATTCTCCCATACAACTGAAAATATCATTTTCGTCTTCCTTTCATGGTAAGCTTTTTAAAAACCAAAACCATAGCACTCTTTGGTCTACGATTAAGTACTTGTTAAATACTGGGTGAATTGAAACCTTTATTAAGCTCCCTCAGCTTAGAGAATCTAGGAGGTGTTTCTTATGCTTATTTTAATTGACCCTTATATAACAACTCTTCGTTTCAGACTCATGACGTCTGTGAAAGTTTTAAGAACATTGCTAGAATGAAAAGCAAACTAAACCAGCGTACCCAAGTAACTTAAAAATAATGTGTTCTATACCATTGATGGCATTAACTAAGTCTTTAGGGCATATCTCCAGCCTAACTGTTGTGGGTAACTGGTTTTAAGTTTATCCATATATTTTGTGGTTTCAAATCTATAGTTATCCACATTACTTATAAGTTTAAAATTTAAATACATCACTCCTTGGCTTTGCACTCTTCCCCAACACCATTGTGGATTTTTCGACTTCAAACAAACGTTTCAACGACAACATTTCAACGACACTTGCAAAATCCCACAACTCTTATTTACTAATTTGAGAAACATTCCATTCTGATGAACTTATTATTATATTAATAACAAGTTCAGTTTTTTTTTGTACTGAGGCTTCCACCATTAAAAAAAAGAAGAAACATCAGTATTCCAATCTAGAATATCTCTAGAACTAACCCAATCCCACACTTCAGTATTGCTGCATAACCCAAAATCCATAAAACACAAAAACATTTTAACTCCAATTAATACAGTTAAACAATTTATGCAAAACGTTTCGTACTAAAAAAAAAACTTTAAACACCAAAATCACCGACTAAATCGTTTGTCAATTAAAATGGCAAAAATAAAAACATTTTGTCCAATCTGGTTGTAGAATTCCATTTTGGTTTTCATACGCTTACGTTCAGAGCTTAAGCAACGAAAACAATGAAATAATTAACGAATTATTCTTATACTTAAAAACAAATAAATAATTAGTAGTAAAATATTTACGCAATTTAAAAAAAAAACACGCAGAATCAAGTGCCCTGTAAAATATTTATTAGCATTTATTTTATCTAATAAAAATAAAATCTAACTGCAAAAATATTTTAAATAGTGTAAAGTATATTTGTTAGCACAATATACGCACAAGTTTCCATTTTATACCAACAAAAACTAAAAACAAAAATAACTTTTGTAGTAACTTTGTTTTTTATACAGAAAAATAAATTAAAAAAAAAAAACACAACTGAGAAATAAAAAAAAAAAAAAAAAATAGCCAAGATATATACTTTTTGTATTTTTACACGAAATAATCATTCATATGTAAATTAGTTTTAAGATAAGAACGACAACCCGTTAGTCATATTAGTAATTTAAAAAATAAACTATTTTTACTATGAGAATGAGAGAAAATAAAAAAGAAAATAATCGCATAATATTCAACTGAAAATATTCAACTACTGTCTGAAGATATACATATTTGTATTTGTAACAATATTATTATTAATTTTTTTTTGTGTTTTGTTAAAAAAAAATATATTTTTATTTTTTAATGTTAAGTGTTTTGTTGTCGGTTAAAGAATGACTATTTCTTAACTGTTTTGTAATTTAGTATTTCCCTCTATCAAAAAAAAAAAAAAGGAATTTGTAAATTTTTTTGTATTATTTTTTCCACCCTAGTTTTAGTTGATTTATGTTTTTTTTTCGTTTTATGGTAAACAAAAAAATAGGAAACAAAATCATAACCACCAGCCCACTGTGCATTTGAAAATGTTTACTGTTTTATTTTATTAAAATTTTATTTTTAATTTAAAATTTCTCTTTGGAAGAAATAATAAAATATACATTTTTTTGTAAACAACTGAAGATGTTTTATTTATTTATTTGAAGGGGATTCTATCGTCAATATTGTTAAATCTATAGAGGCAGAGTATCACCGCGGTAAGCAATAAGCCTACTGGATGTTTATGATTATTTTTTTGAAGATGGAATGCCTTTTGCACAGTCATGGATTACCATGGTTCACTAGAATGTCTGACTTCCGCTAACTAAACCCTCTCTATCTTATGCAATCTGATCCTAGAGCTGCTTCTTGGATTACTACAAAGTGTGAGGCCACTTACTTAGCCTGTATCAGTATTGTATGGTCGCAGCAGTTATTGTTCTTTTTTAAAAATGTGAAATGTGCGGCGCTAATTAGGACCAGGTACTTTAAAATTATAAGCCTATTGATGGAGTGCTATTAATTGAGCTAATTTATGTTACCTCTTGTGGGGCACAGGGCATCTACATTGCCTTCGCCCCATCTTGTTCGGAATTCTCCAACGCCTTTCATTTCTCCAACTCATTCCAATTGACCCCAATTCCAAGCAGATTTCATTGCCACTAACATACATATCTTACTACCACTTCCTATGATGACGTTTATTCCTTTTCACCTGTTCTCATATGTAGCTGTTCGTTTTAGATACGATTTGTCCAGAAAACCCTCAATATAATGCGAAGACATCCACCTATTCACGAAGGTCTGCAGTTTACGAGTGACTATGGCAGTACATATGTACATACTTATATGGAAGTACAGATTCAACATTGGAGCGAAACAGTCGCAGCTTGGTCTTAGTGCTTTTCCAGATTTTGAATAGCGTACCGAACGCAGACTTTCCTTTTCCGATTCTTCTGTCAACTTCAAGTTCGGTACCACCGTCAGCAGAGGCGATGCTATTAACTTTTTCGACATCCTGTCGGGCAATGTTAAGTTGAGTGAACAAGTTTATTATTTTGTTTGCATTTATTTTTAGTCCTACTTTGTTTGCCTCACCGTTAAGATTAGGGACAATTACATCAACGTCCATAACTGTATGTGACAGCAGGCAGACATCGTCACCGTAAAGCAGGTGTTTGAGGCTCTATGTAGTTCTCTATTGAATTTCCATGCATCTTTCCGATAATGCTGCGTGGATTACAGCCCTATTTATCACCAGAAATAGCACAGTTTACGGTTCTGAGAACGCTACATTTTACACCTTCATATTTAGTCCTTATAAAATGTACGAGTTTTTCCGGAATACTTCTACGCAACGCTAACCAGATGAACACACGATTCAGGTTATCGAAAGCCTTCTGAAAGTCTATAAAAAACAGGTAAAATGGAAATCTACGATTGGAGCATAGCTCTATAATGACCCTTACGGACTTAAGTGGTGCTCTGTAAATGGTCGCCGTTAAACAGTGTGCAGAAATACTTTTTATGTATTCTCAGCGTCGAATATTGGTGTTATGTACGACTTGCTCTTTTTATCTTTTGGTAAAATTTCTGAACATCATTCTTTGAATGGCGACTCACTATGTCGTCGATCGCGCGCTTCTCAAGCTATTTATTTAGTTGTGGAGGAGTCGGTGTTCCTTTCGTCTCTTTTGCTCGTAATGCGTTGACTTGACTGCACCAAGGTTCACAGAATCACTGCCTCTGTTCTCTGTAGCAGTCACTGTTATAAATGTCAAAATTATACATTTTCATTTTTTGACTGCCCATGGTGGGGCCATTACACGTGGAAGTAGCCCATTAAAGGTGTTTACCAAGTAGTGCGGCCTAACTGTAACGTAACAATCGACTCCGGTAAGGGAATTCCTTTGCTGCCTTGGGGAGAATATTCTTCTTTTGTGTTGTGGGTTTATTAATTACAACATTGTACTTCACTTCGACCAGTCGACCTTGGGACTATGTTTACTTTGTGGGAGCTCATAATCATTTGCCCTAAAAAAAACCTTTCATGAAAACAAAATTCAATTTTGTGGACTGTTTATTTGCTGTCTGAAAAATACAATAAATAATACAAACTTGATGTGATCTGAAATTAGCTTTTTGAGTGCGAGTTTCTCGGAAAACAGTGCACATATAGAAGGGGTTTTTGGGGGTTGTCTGGACAGCATAAGTGGTTGTCCTCTTCGTTTTATTTTTTGCAGTATTTGCTTGATCTCCTGGGCCCAAATCGACAAAATACTTCGATTGTCAATTTGTGAAATAATTCATAATCTCAGTTTCAGCAACTTGTTGTTGTTGTTGTCTCGATATTGCTTTCCTGACATAATTTCGGTCGGGTTGACAAAAATGCTCGTCCTGGTCGTTTATTGATGCGCTTTAGGTGTCATCACATGCGTTTAGTATTCTGCATAAGTTCTTTTCTTACATACAAACTTTGGCATGTTTTTACATCCAATAAAATTTTTTAACATCTTTTCTCTAAAGGTTTGATCGTCCGACCACTTTGAGAAGAATGGGTTTGGGAAGTGCCCAATTCATTTGCAAGCCAATTACTATTAATAAACAGAATTTAGTTGAACTAGTATCACTTTCGTTTATTGAACTAATAATTTACTAAATCTAAAGCCATATATCTTCCCTATACTTTCCGCTGATCTGGCCCTCCTTGATTATTTTTCCTGCTTCTTCCTCCGAACATTTGAAAACTTCGACAATGCACTCCTTTATGCAACTCTCTATACTCTTCGAGATCTTAGTGCCATCTGCACAAACGTATAGAATCGTATCCTTCTTTCCAAACTGTTCAACGAACTCCACAGCGTTTAACTTCAATTGATCCTGGACACGCTTAAAATTGCTACACTCGGAATCTCTTGAGAAACTTTCAAACAGTTTTTGCAAGACTCCCCTTCTCTTGTAGTCCAAGAGTTGTTTTCTATGCGTTGCACTCTCTTGGCAGGTAGATCCCACAAAAAGCCACGTGGCTCCAAGATCTACATTGTTCTCTTTCATCAAATAATGCTTGTGTTCAAAAAATCCCAGAAACGGCGATACTCCACACCCAATACCAATCAAAATTGTGTCAACATTAGCTTCATTGACACCGTAGGTGAATTTATTCGTTTCGCGAAAGTAAAAATTGATTTCAGGAGGACTTTCAGGGTTTTCCAAAAATCTCTCAGCCAACTCAGTTAGATATCGTGTTGCTACACCAGGATTTTCTCGAAAAACAGAGAAAATTATTTTCACTTTTCCCGCATCAGGTAGAGGACTGTTGGCTATAGAATACGGTCGCGGCTTAAGACGCGGTAGATGTTCAATTAGAACCGAAAGTGGTGGACAGCAACTTGGACAGAGATTCAGAACGTCTAAAAAAGTCCGTGACTTCTCCAGTATCACTTCGTTATACAACTTTGATCCTTCTTTGGATGATACAGTGATAAGAAATTTCTTTTCATTTTCATCGGAAGTATATTCAGCCAACGAACGAAGAAATAGCTTCTTGGGGACAATCCTTAAATCTAGACAATCGCGGAGAATTGCCCGCGCCGACGAACGCTGCGGAACATATTGTGGAATTTTCGCATTTTTCTTCGTTGATTTAGGCTTTATAGAAACTTCACACAAGGTATCAGCTGAGTCAGATAATTCCAGAGACAAGAGCACCTGGTCCACATCTTTTTTCGAGTTTGATACCAGGACCCCGATAGCATCACCAGGGGAATATGTATAATCAATGTTTCCAGTGTTCACCGAAAGTTCTACAATTTTTTTCGATGAAGTTCTTTCATCATAGAGAATCTTGGCGTGTTCAAGTGGAACTGTGATCACTGGTGTGGCGTGAAATGGAAACAAAAGACTATCACATTTCAGTTGTGTGTGCACTGAATCACCCTAATTAAGAAAAATGATGAAATAAGTGTGCAGAATGGTGAATAAAAGCGTACCTCAAATTCATCTTCATGGAATTTAACATCGATGTATTCGGTTGGCAGTGTAGCGGGAGTGCATTTTTCTAAGATTTCTCTAGAATTACCGAAATTTTCTTCAAAGATTTGCACGGGTGGCACCATGCTGGAAAAATCTGTTGAAGAAATGTCAAGAGTGACAGTTGGATTTGAGGGTAAGGTTGGAATCAGAAGAATGGGTTTGAACGTGTTTGGAAATTGCTAAACAGAACCTTTTGAGTACTGCCTACATTGTTACCGGTTTTTGAGATATGAATTAAATATATTTCTTTTTTAATCTGAAAAATGTTAACTTCTACGCACTGAATTGGATTTACTCAGTCATACTGCAAACGAAGGTCAAATCCATCTGTTGATATTTCGTCAGGCTTACCTTGACGAAAAACAGTACATGGGTTTTAAAAGCTTAAAAAGCGGACAAAATTGTCGATGTTAGCAGATGCTCCCAAATTCAGACTGTTATTCTGTCTATTCTATAATTATTTTCTGAGTCTCTAAAGAATGCTTGATCAAGCTTTGACCAAAATGGGAACTCTTTGAAGCACTAATGCTTATGCAAAACTGTTCCCTCTTTCATTGGGTAAGGGAACACCATTGTACAACATATTTTGCATTCAAAATGCGGTAAGAGCAGAAAATCTTTAAGTTGACTCGAATATATTTGCCGAGGAAGAACTCAGACCACGCTTCTTCGTCTTAAATCTTTAAAGTGCCACAAAACTTTGTAATCTTTTATTTTAACAATCTCAGTCAGAGCACTCTATCTAACTGAAAAGGTTTCAAGGTGGTACTTGGAAAAGCTTGCTCTTAATGTCGTCAAGTCGTATCACTTTTTTTTAGTTTCGAGAGTTCTGAGTTTTTGAGTGGCTACTGTGGTTTCTGTTTTGGGCGAAGATTATATATATTGCTTCGGATTGATAATGCGAGTCATTGATCGTCCTGATTGGCTGTCGAAAGCAGTAGTCCAAATAGTTTCATATATCATGTTAATCTACAATTTTAAGACGATGAGAAAAACTTTTGTCGATTTTTCATATTGTAAGCGCGTTACCGTGCCAGCATGGCAAATGTTAACCTTAAACTTTTCAATCGGAAAATCGACTTATTTTCTCAAGTTTCATTTTGAAATAATTTTACTATGTTCAGTTCATTGAAATTATTAAAGAAGAAATACAAAAAGATTCATAGTTCCACGATTGAATTGGGAATATCGTGCGGCAATTGTGTGCAGCACTCGATGTCCCAAGTGGTTGAAGTGACGTTTAGTAAAAAGTGTACTTTGTAATATAGGTTTTATTTTTTTTAAAGGGAATGTTTAACTCCTTTTGGTTTATTTCTTCTCTTAACTACTGCAAACGAACTAATTTGTAAATCAACAGAATGCTCCACATTTTTATCTTGAAATGACAATGGTACAAAATAATTTTTAAAGCTTGGAACAATCTCTCGCTATCATGAAGTAAAAAAAATTCCAAAATTTTAATTCAGTAGTTGTACCAAGAAAGGACCGATTAAGGCTAGTTTTTCGCATGAAATAATTGTTAAAAATTGTAAAATTTGAAAAATTAAATTTAATGGAAATTAAACGTTCAAAAACAAACTGGCCGGCGACCTAACGAACACTCCCTGATAATGCAGTCGTAGCACGGATACGAACACAATCCAATCGGCGGCAAAACCATCCACTCAGCTGTTTTTTGACATTCCCTCACTTCCTATTATCAGTAGAAGTTTCCACCTTCCACAACAATTCTGACATTTTGCCATTTCCCGACCACCAGAAGCAAAAATGAAGAAATACACACCAAAGAAAAGAAATGAGAATCGAGAAAAAATCGTGCAGGTGCTTGCTGCTGTTGTGCGCTAGCTCAATCTCTCGCAGAAAAAAACGAACAAATTTATCGCGCTTATCAACGCGAACAGCGAACCACGAACAGTGTCACGCGTATCACGTTCTCTATTTGAAAGAAAATTCCAACCATAAAATGCTTTGCTAAAAGTGATTTACCTAATTTCTTTCTCCAGAAATTGTGGTCACATCCTAAAAACGGAATCCGCTGCGAATGTGATTCATTTCTGTGGTTGCTACATCCACGAGATCCGCCTCCAGAAATCCGTGAAATTATTGTAGTTCGGTCTCTATACCCCTCTTGTGGTGGCTGCGTGTTGTGTGTATATGTGCATATATAAGAAATTTACACGAAAATTCAGTGAAAGAATACGAATTAATCAATTTTAAGCAATTTTCTTCGATTTCCCTTCTATGGCAGCAGCAAGTTCACAGTTTAGGTAAGTTTAGCGACAGAAAATGGGTTGGGCATTGTGGATTTTTACCTGAAATAGGTGCGAAGCACTTCCCCTTGGAAGCGACGAAGCAGAGATAGAAAAGAGGAAATCACTTCATTCAATCGTGGTTGGAATATCTAATTGCTTTTTCAATTAATCGCTCGTTAGTGTAAATTTTTGCAAAAAGAAGTGCTAAACAGGATGATGGGGACTTTCCCCGCCTTGATCTACTCCAATTTGCACTCGAATCCGCGCAACGAAAATCGATCTTTTGTATTGGAGTGGCAAAGGATATTTTTGCAATCCACTCAAAAGCAGAGCTTGCTCACATGAGAGCGACTCTTGTAGTACGCTTTGCCGCACAGGGAGAAGGAAACAACAAATTTCCTTTGTTTACTTTTTTTTTTTTTGCATACTACATGATGTGTGTGGTGCGCGCTTTTATTGAATGAATGGAAGGAACAATATCGTAACGTGTGTAGATTGGAGGGAAATTTTGTGTCCTCTGGCAGGGGCACGTTAGCGCGTTTATTAATTTCGTTCTATGATTGGGGTTGAATGGAGCATGAGGTAGGCTGGGGATGGAGCAGAGTTAGGAGTTGGAGTAATATGCAACAGGATAGGAAAGAGCTCCGTCAGGTGTTTCTGGCAATTGATGGAATGAATGAGTAATTTTGCTGATAAGAGGAGACGCAATGTGTGAATGTGTTACTCGTGGTCTATCTTATCTGGATGAGCTTCTAATCGCAATCAATTAGGTGGCAATTGTTTTTCAATCACATGTTCATATTTCAAATTTATAATAATATCTGCCTCGTGTACGGCTTCGTTTCAAGTTATGAAAGGTAATCTAAACATAGATTATCATAGTTACCTCACATGTAATTCACGGTAGATCCCTGACCAATTGAATACTTTTCTTTTTCGGGATAAGAAGGACCGTGTAGGAGCATTAAGGCTCGATTACTGATGGCAGACAGCAGTCGTCAGTAGGCACATTGCTGCTGAGGAGCAGTGATGTGACTTTGGGAAGAAAATTGGAGATGATTGTGAAATACTCGTAGTAAAACTGATTTCGAAATCTTTAAATTTTATAGGATTAATAGAATCTTAAGAATTTGCCAAGCTGTGTATCAATTCGCATTTGTACATGTGATTCATAGTAAGAATGAGAGTGGGCGTAGTGGTGAAATAGTGTGGATGTTTGAATAAAAGAGTTCAAAAGTTTTATCCCATCCCGTGAATGAACGACAAACATTCGAAACTAATAACTACCAGGAGCTCTTCAAAAACGCCTTTTCGATACAATATTATGTCCCCCGTTCGTGCGAAAAAAAACTAGACCCTTCTTGGGCGGTTTGTGCCAGATATTTATTTATTTAGCTCATAAGGGACTCATAACAGGCCACATCAATCTCAGCAAACATTCATTCAGACTCGGACTATCTGAAACAACAATCTGCGTCAACTGTAAGGAGGAGGAGGAAGATGTAGAACACCTTGTCTGCCACTGTCCTGCAACAGCGAGGTTAAGACAAAAGATACTGGCGTCCTCAGCGATACCAGCGATATCTAACATACTTCAGAAAGAAAGGAATCGGTGACATATTAGAATTTACCAGGCGTACACGACGCCTTCCCGATCACTACATGACATAGTGCAGCTTATACTCCCATGATCCCAATACCTACATCCCCTTCCAACACAATTTTCACATCATAACTAATTCTAACAGTTAAATAGACGAGGGGAACACAACGGGCCCAATGGAGGCCTAAGTGAAGAGCGCAAGCCCACCCTCTTAAACCAATCAACAAACCATGAATAAGGCACATGTTCTGCCGCGCTATTGGAATATATGTATGTATGTACTCTTTTCGGCAAAAAACTTTTTATTTTTCAACAAAATCTCCTCTTAGCTCGATACATTTTGTCTAACATTTCTCCAATTTTTTGATGCCCTCCAAATAAATCGATTTCTCGAGGCCGTCAAATCTCTTACCGGCAAGGGGCTAAATCTGAAGAATAGACGTAATTCGTAACCTAATTCATGCAATTGGCCAATGCGACTTGCGGACTTGTGCGCCGGTGCGTTGTCCTGGTGGAAGACAACTTTTGCGAAAATTCTCGTAGGCGTTTGCATCCTTTTGAAAGATGTTTCTTGACAAGCAAACTGTTATATTTGAGGTGGCAATGCCATCTGTTTTAGTTTTCAGGGACTTACTGACCCACCCTTGTATTATCGCCAACTCAGCGGTTCTTTTTCAACCCATCTCACGTACTTTAATTTGTTTTCTAAATTTTTTATTACTGATAAAACCTACCATACGTACATTTTTTCGTTTCTATTTACAAAATTCATTTCCCGCAGAGCATAACTTAATTCAATTAAAATAATTTTTCGTCCCGCAAAAAACTCAATTAATTCAGCTGAGTCACTTGTTGGGTAAAGTACTAGCTTCTTTTTTATTACATTTGACACTTAATCATGCAATTAACTGTCAAGTGGGTATTTATGTGGACATATACACTTAATTCTATTTAAAAGTAGTTCATAGTTTATTAAATGAAATAACCTTCCAATTCTCTCGGTCTTGTGGTATTTTTTTTTTGTCTTAATCGTAACCCTAGTTCAGCGACCTGATTGTTTCTGGCTCCACAATGTGAACAACAATTAGATACATATCCTCTGTGTGTATACGCTTGGCGTCTTATTTATAATTTCTTAGAAGCTCTTTTGCAGAAAAACGTGACAACAAAATAAGTACCCGAAGTGTTTGTCATTTTAAATTCGACGCACCCATCTGACCCTGTGGCACGAACATTACTCTTTGCTACACTACAATGGATTAAATAACAGTTTTGTGCCCAATTTAGCGCCCATGGCACTTAAAACGTCAAGCACTTATTCTCTTGCATATTTGAACCGTGTGCAGTTGCGGTAAAGGTTCGTGGGTTCGTTACTCACCCAGATTTAGTGTAGGTTTTCTTCTGTCAGAGAAAGTAGTCGTCTACTGTAGATGTCGGTTGAAGTTAGAAAGAGGGCTAACCGCAAGTACGATTGGGACAGAAAGAAATTAAATTCAGTAGGCGCAATTAAAATGAATTTCATGTTATATGGAGCTATAAAGTAGACATCTAAAATGAGAACAGCGACAAGTTTATTTAGCGCCTTGTCGTGTTTTTGGAGTGGAATAGAAGGTAAGAGCCTGCATTTGGATTACTGTTTTTTTTGCAGTCAGTTAGATTGAATAAATTGGTTGGGTTGGAGCGAGAAACCAGACAAATTATTTATGTGCGAGAATATTTTAACGACATGCAGTGTTATTTATTTATACACAGTTATTTTTAGTGTTCTTCAGGAAAAAAAATCCCAGTTTATACAGCGAATTTGGAGGGATATTTCCTCAAATAACTCTAGAGTTAACCCACGATAGGAAACTGAACTGGAAACTTCCCCTAATGAAATCTGATAGAAGAAAAGGTAGGAAAAGGTAGGACTGAGAAGTTGTTCCGCTGTTTCGTCGCTTTTTTCCGCTCTAGAGCAATCATACTTCGTTAAACTATTTGTTGGAAAAACTCGTTTGCAATTTATTTTATTCGTTTGTTTTCGTAGTTGGGATTAACAGGGTATTTGTCGTTGTTCAGTATAGAACGGCGTACCTATCTGATCATATCGTTAGGACCACCTCAAAACCATGTATCCTCTTACTTCGATGTTGTTACCTGCGTTCAAATTCAGGGAACCTGATCAATACAGACAAAGTGATTTGTCTGCACTGATCTTTCTGATCATACAAATCACTGGGCGTTGGTTGCATACTCCCTATTATCCTTCAGCAAACCTTAGGTAACATATTCAGGGTATGTACATGTGTTCTCGTGAAAAGGGGTAAGAGTAGGATTCCTACCGAATCTTACGAAAGGTTTTTCGTTAGAAATTTAGTACAGACTTACAAGCCTAGCTTTGTTTTGCTCAAATCGTTAAAGAGAATCAGCGACTATTTTGTCAGAGTACAGATAACAAATCCGCGACTGAGTCCTACTCCAGAAAATAACATCCGAATATCATATGGGAACTCATCTAAAACACACTGAAAACCATCGCGAAATTGCGGGTAAAATGGGAAGTGTAGGTAAATCTAAATAAAACGGAACTGATCCTTTTCACGAAGAAAACCAGAGATAGTAATATCCCAGAACTAGAAGGTGGCACACCTGCGATTCCAGCACAGTGTCCAATACTTTTATATTGTAATGAAAGCGGTCGAAATACTCAGACAACAATGCTGTAATAAACAGAATACAGACGTGGTTGATGGTGGGAATAAGGACGGGGCATCTCAATCTCAATAGAGCTGACGGAATCAAACATCTGCGCCAACTGAACAGGAGGAGGAGGAGAAAGCCATGATAGAATACTTCCTCTGCCCTGCAATAGAGAGGATAAAAGAAATCAACTTTTAGTGTTGAATACATTCGCAGGTAATCACCCCACACCCACTTCCAAGTGTTGTGTTGTTTGATCACATTGTAAAACATCGTAATAAAGGATAACCCTCTCGATTGTAATACCAATGCAATTTGCCAACCCGATGTGTCAAAGCAAGAGAACATCCGTTGAATAGTCGAAATCAAGTCTACAGATTTATAATGAAAATTTCTTAAAGCATTTCCTCTCCATGTTGCGATGCATTTCAAGGGCGTGCATGCAATGCACGCGCAACTATGAATAGCACAGAGTGCCACAATTTTTTTCCCTCTAAAGCCTTTAAGCACTAAGCGCTTGCTATATGCATAGAACAATGGAATAAAAAAGAAATCGAATCTATTGCTGCATCTCATAAATCTGAAATGGGAATCTATGCAACTACTATGACTACATCACATGACCTACTTTTATAATAGTCTGTGTGGAGATAACATTTTGCGTCTGTAGTCTGTGCAAATTTAAATTTTTAATTCAACGATATCTGACTTAAATCTGTTGATCTCTCCATAGCTTTACATCATGAAATGTATAAAAAAAAATGGAAATAATAATAATAACTCCGACATAATATGAGTTTGTTGCGTGTCGTGATATTAATGAGGAGCAAGATTATGTGAGGCATGTAAATCAGAGCGATGCTTGGGACCATGGGACTTTTAAGTTTGATAACCTGGGGGAGAAATGTTTGTTGCATGTTTTGTAAGTCATTGAATGCAAGATGGAAGGTATGTGTTCGAAGAAGTAGAACATAAGAAGAAGCTGCCTTTTTTTTTTAACTTTGATACATGCATGTACATATGGACGAGTATACTCTGGAAAATATCCTAGGTCATGTGGAGGTAGTGGCGTTTGCAAGTAGACTTTCTTTTGGAATTTAGAAATTGTCGGATTGGTCCATTCGGTTGTTAGGTTAGGTTAGGTTATGTAACGTAGATGAGTGCCTGCGACGTAAATTTTTGCTCATCAATCTGTTATACAAATTCTGGCCGCCGCCTGTATCATAGCGAAGTTCTCAATCCAGACTGTCGAGCCATCCGTTAGAATCCAGAGTCTAGCAACTACCTCCAACAGTTTGATGTACATATACATATATACGGCAGCATTCACTCGAATACTTTGTGGGGAAAAATAAGGAGACACACTGGTAGGAAACTTGGTATGTATCACACGGAGGACATCTGAAGGTTTTGCACATAGCCGTCTGTCGGCCTTCCTCGGAGCATACGCTTCTTTCGGCCTACATGATGCGGATATCCTCACTCTTCCAAACCAACCATGTGAGACCCTTATTATCGTGTTTCTACTTTACGGCGCTAAAACATAGACTTTTAGAAAAGAAAAGTTCTTCGGAATAATTCGATCCCTTTTGGGTTAACGGTCTTTGGAGGAGAAAATTCAACGTCCGAATCTTATAGTATAGCGACATTAGACGTTTTAGATGGCTAGGATATCCGAATGGACACTAACGCTCCGGCAGGGTCTTTTAATATATGTGGAAGTAATAACGCAGTTTGGATTCGGCGTGGAAAAGCTAAATGGGATCTGAACCAACTGAAAGTGAGCAACTGGAGACAATTAGATAAAAATTGAAGTAAATAAAGAGGCTTGTTGATGAAGGCCCACGTTCACCTCGAAACGTATCGCTACCTAAGTAAGCAAGTCTGCTTCTTGATCGGTTTGCAGCGATTCGATCTGAGGTGGACTAGCTTGAACTCTTAAACATTTTATAAGAATTAAGATTCCTATTCAATGTCAACGCTAACAGCTAAAATTTCTGTTTTTTGTTACAGCTAATAAGTGGGCCTATTTTACCTACAAAAGACTTCTCTAAATGTTGTACCACTCAGATGCGTTGCATAACTCTAAATTTGTTAAGCCCTAAACCTTCAATAAAATATTCCTCCTTCTAATTGGATTTTCTCCACCATTACCCTTCCTTCGTTCAACACTTAATTGTATGGTCCCACTCAAAAGTGAAGTCACTCTATCAACGAAACCACCCACCATTGATTAACACACCCATTAAAAAAAATTATAAACCCTCTGCCGCCACCATTGGCCTCTAACAGTGACAATTTCAATTGATAACAAAATAAAAATCAAATAAAAATTATTTATCAAGCTTCTGGCCCCCGATTACAGCATAATTTGTATCCCATTACGTAAGCTCAGATAATGACACCGGCATAAAAAAGTGTCAGATTTGACACGGAAATGTGCACATGTGAAGCACCACTAGATGGAGGCACAAATCGGCACACCGAAAGTGAAGTATGTACGTACATATACATACATACATGTACTACTACAATCCGAGTAAGCATTCATTCAGAAAATCAGGGTAAGTGTGTCACCCCCATCGTACTCCATCGTCATCACAGAAAAAGCCAATGAACATCTACTTCACGGCTCTTGTTGAACTGTCAGTGGAGGTTCGAGGTCAAGATCTTTCATTTAGACGAGCGCGTAACCATTTTTTTTTTGTGTAGTGGGCGTTGAGCCTAACTTTTTTATCACAAAATTTATTTTGCTATCGGGCAAAGAAAAAACATTTTTGTTAATTCTATTTTGTGCCACCTTTCGCGAGTTTCTTTTTTATCTGTATCTTCTTCACAAAGGTGGTATAGTTAGTGGATTTCTGGTTATTTTTAGCCCGAAATTGACCCCAATAGTGTTGAATGGTTTTTTTTTGATGTTTTGGTTCGTGACAAAATTCACTTTTCGTCGCGTGTAGTGCGAGTTTTCGTGACTCGCACTTTTGTTGTGAAGATAGATAATCCACAAACAATTTCGTTATTTCTTTAAAGCCTGAGATAAGGAATAATTGTAGGGATGACTGGTTAATAATGCTGCTTCTTATCATTTGTTGGGGATGGGATTAGTTATTGCCGATGTGAGTCAGAACATTGTTACAGGGGAGGGTAAATATTGTTTTTGTTAATTGCGGCGATTCAGTGTAACTATGGGGCTAAATGAAAGAACAACAAACAAGTATTGAATTCTTAAGTAGAGAACTTCGAAAGAGAGGCATTTGAAAGTAATATAGATTACTTCGCAGGTATTGAGGGAATCTTGAGTAGTTCTAATGAAAAGGGAGGATGTTCATCGAATATTTATTGACAAAATTACGCACATACAATTTTATGTTTATGAAGTGAGCAAATATTTTACGTAACGCTACACTTGTATGGGAATCGTATCTTTTATGATATATGGTTAGGCCAAGCAGAAAAGTTTTCATTCAGACCGCCTTATAAAAGCGGTCTTTCCTTATCTTTTCCTTCGTTAGAAGATGGAGCAGTCCACGTATCTTGGGCAGTAAGGGCTGTCAGAACACATACTGTATAGTTTAAAAAGAGTACTTAAAACAGAACTTGGTCTTAAAGCGAATATTCGACATATTTTTAACCATAATACTTTGACTAGTAGCAGTCATAAACTGTGCTTCAGTCCTCCTGTATCAAGCATGATAGATACTAAGGCTTCACTAGCATTTGCGTGATTTGATTTCATGGCGACTGTAAAGATGATTGTTTTCAATCCTCTTTCTACTTTTTATGAATACCGCCTTCATTTAATGATCCGCTAGTTTTAGGCCCTTACCTTTTAATATGCTCTACCTCTTCCAGGAGTTTGGGAGAAGCAATAATAGCTAAGTATATTGTCTGAAAACCTTCACATTTTGTAGTTCTCCACAGCAGTGGGCTCAGCACTGCGCCACTCCTCCAGTTACTATGTATTCTTTAAGGCCACAGTCCTACAAAAAGTACAATTTTGTATTAGGCTGCAATTGGTACTCTTAAATGCAGCTTATTCCTTCTGCTGCTTCAAGTCTGTTGTAGATAATATGTTTAAGGATTTCTTAAGCCGTATCTCGCATGAAAAGTGACAATACTACTCAAAATTGTTGCTAAGACTTCCTGATATTATGACTTTACCATGTCTTGAACATCATCCTAGTCACCTTTCTGCTGTTAGAAGTGTAACTTCTCAACCGTTTAGAATTTTTTTTTTTTAGAAAGATCACAGTATAAGATTTGAAATCTAAGTTGTACACCAATCGTCCTTCTGTTTGTACAATAATTAATAAAAAAATGTTTTATGTTTATTTCAGCGATGTTGATGAATATGGCTTCAAACGCGGCGATAACTTCGATTACAAAATGTACGAGAAATTTATGTCAAGTTACCTGAAAACCCTTACAAAACGACGAATACGATGGGAGACATTATTCCAAAAGAACACCGACCTCACAAACATCGATTCAACGCTAAAGCGTTTCATCCGAAAAGGGATACCAGGTAAGGCAGATTCATTTTTTTTTCTTTTCCCATTTTCGAGTCTAATTCGAGTTTAATTTCTTCCGAACAGGTCCCTACCGTCCAGATGTTTGGATGAAAATATCCGGCGCATATAAACTTCGAGAACGATCTCCAGATTTGTATCGCAATCTTTTAAATATGCGCTATGACAAAGAAATTAGTGATTCCATAAAAATCGATCTACCTCGTACATTTCCAGACAATATATTCTTCGATACGAAGAAAGAGAAACTCTATAATACGCTGATAGCGTATGCACATCATAATCGTGAAATTGGATACTGTCAGGGACTGAACTATATTGCAGGTGAGATACATAGTTTAATATCTAAATTGAGGGTAAACGAATTTTAAACACAACGCTTATTCACTTCGACAACGACAGTGTTCTGAATCTTTTGAGTGGTTTAAAAGAATGTCTTTATTTAGGTCTCTTAGTGATAGTCACTGACGATGAAGAGCAATCATTTTGGCTACTCAAGGTTATTGTGGAGAGTATTGTTCCTCAGTATCACACGAAAAATATGGCGAATCTTTTACGAGATTTGGCTGTATTCAAGGAATTGATAATTCGACGGATACCCGAGGTGAATAGACATATCGAGAATTTAGGTGAGTTGGTGGCGATTTTAAAATAAGTTCTGAAAGCTAATCCGAATTTTTTCAGGTCTGCCGTATGCTGTGATAGCCAGTAAGTGGTTCATTTGTATATTTGCTGAAGTACTGCCTGTGGAAACTGTTTTACGAATATGGGATTGCGTCTTTGCAGAAGGCTATAAAGTAAGTTGGTATCTGAAATGACAGTTTCAGTTGTAAGTATCGATTTCGTTTATTGTTAAATTGCCTGGACACTAATGATTCTCTTCATCAGAATCATGTGTGCGCTTTCTTCGAATAGGTTTTTGTTTTCAATGTTAAGGTTCTGATCAAGCTTAAGTTACTATGGCACAGTAGAAACTCTGCCAGTTATATTCTCCCAACGCACAAACGATATGTTAATCCGCTTAACCCACTTATGTATGTATGTATGTATGTATGTATGTATGTATGTATGTACATACATAGGAGCGTCTAAGTTAATTGTAGGCTATAGCCTGTGGAATTACATATGTACATATGTCCCTTCGCAGCATTTAAACTTAATCCTTACAAGTTATACGGTCGTCAAAAAGTTATAATTTCAAGCGACATGATCCTCTCATGATATCCCCAGTAATCTCCTGGGAATCTAATTTATCATTGTTGGTGTTGAAGAGCGTTTTTATTTTTGGCATAATCTGTAATGATTGTTGTATGATGTGCCTTCTATGTCATAATATTAAACTCATCATTAGTTGTGACATAAATTTACTGAAGATCGGTAGTTAGGCATCGCATTGCAAAATCAAGGTACATTACGTTAAGCAACCTTTTTAGAACAGAAAGATATTTCACATTGGTTCACCTCCATCGTTTAGATAGAGCACAAATCAGACTGGAGCTCTGGTATTGCTATCATTTTTGGACCTTAGCCTCAAAACATTATTTAAATTTAGTCAGCATCATCCAGACACGTGCACTTGCATTCAATAAAAATTTGACACTAACATCCAACCTCTAAATATTGGCCCATTGCTTGCCCACCACAATGTTTATGCAACCACGTGAATTCTACAACCAAAATTAACTTTTTAACAAAACAGGCAAACTCTATACATATCAGTGCGTTACCACAGCGTTGTACGCTTCGTCCTTCCAGAGAGACGGTAATAAAAAAAAATTGTGACTTGGTCAACCATTTTCATTTAAGTCCCCACTTATTTTTAAAATTTAGCCGGTACTTCGAGCTCTGTAGCCTTATTGTTATTCATCTTTGACACAACTGCTTTTACTTCGTCATCTGCTGTCAATATAATTGGAACAATTGGCGTTCTGTTGCATATCTTTACTCCACTACGTACAAACTGAGTTTACTTGAGCCTAATAAACCGAAACCATTTTCTCCGTTCAGCTCGTTCTACTTAATTTTTGGTATTATTTTAGGAAATTCTGAAGGATCTACTAAATACAAGGACCCAAGACCCGATAATGAGTAGTCAATACTTCACAGGGAATAACTTTGCAGTGAGTAGAGTAAAGACTTCAAGTATTCTGCAATCAGCAGATATATTCATTTCTTTCTGTAACTTTTGCAGTCTTATAAGTTACAGCTGCTTACATTTCTTTTCGAAGAAGATGTCAATGACGGTGGTCTTTAAACATTTTTTTCCTTGCCCCTATTTTACAATTGGAATCTTGCTTCTCTGTATATGCTGCAACAATATTGACTTTCCATAGCAAAGTAAGTTTCTGTATTACAAATACAAAAATGGGGCACAATGGACCGTATGTGGTCCAGGGCCTAACTTCTACCGACCATTAGTGTTGTGCGTGCTATATTTTCTTGCACAAATGGAAGGGGCCTACAGTTTGAAGCCATATGCGAAAGGCTTTTTTTTTATCTTTGAGAAGCTTTTCTATGTACCATGGCAAAAATCATTCCTCAGTTTTCAAACTTCATTGTAGTACTACACTGCCTATCTCATAAAGGTATGCCTAAAATTTTAAAATTTCTTATAGAATCTGTAGCCTCTTCTCGCACTAACTTTCTTCTTTTTTTTCAGATAGTATTCCGTGCAGCATTAGCCCTCTTCCTCACTCACAAAACGGCAATTCTCGCATGCGATGACATTGCCGCGTTAGCAAATCTCTTTCGCGATGGTATGATCCGCGATGAGATTGTCATGAATTGTCATGGTTTTATCGAAGCAATGTTCAAATTACGGCTGCAACGACGTGAACTCGAGGCGTTACGAAAAATATGCGTTGGTCGAAATAACACATAAGCAATAGTAGAAGTAGGAGCAAGCAACGCTTTAAACACAAATTGACTCACTATACACCGATACAAGAAAAAAAAAAACGCCCCTAGAAACAAATTAACAAAAAACTGCAACAAAAATGAAACGAACACTTGGAAACAATATCAATAATAGCCGTTAAGTATCAATTATAAAAAAAAAAAACAAAACAAATTTGATTAGCCTGTTAAGTGTTAATGGTAAACAGGTTTAGTGTTTATTTGTAGTTTGTAATTGTATTTTAGTACATTAGACTTAGTATGTAGGTAATTGTAAATTTGGGCGTCATTTTTTCACGCTATTTTCTTGAAGAAACTTTACCGTCTCATTGTACCGCTTAAGGAAAAGATATTTTTCTTAGAAGCTATTTCATTCTATTGTAGTAGGGATCTACTTAAAAAATCAACTTTTTAAAGTTTTAAGAAAGATTAAAGTGTATTGAGCCGCCAAGCCGGTTTTGGCGAAGCTTTTGGAGCAGGGTTAACATTATTATATGTATTAGAAATAAAAGGAAGAAATTGGGATTCGATTGGTCACGTAATACGCGAATTTGTCATTTTTTTATTTGAAGACAGTTTTTACGAAGCTTTCAGTCTTAATTTCTAAAAGCAGCTGTTTTTTTATTACTGCACGACCATTGGACCTCTTTAGTTAGTAGTAGTTCAGTTAGGAGAAACATGCATGTACTCGTATGACTACGTCTGGTACACGATTACCAATTCGAATTTGTTGTGTTGGAGGTAATTGTGGTTCAAAACTACCTACGTGTGCGTCATTTAGGTACTTTTTTTTTTAAAAATTGTCAGGTACTCGTATAGGAATAGGAGAGAAAATTTAAAGAGAACGGAGACAATTGGAGGCAACTTAGTCTATGTAAATAATTCTACTTAAAAACTTAAGTGTATAACGTCAGTCTGGAGAGATTAGTCCCCTTAATACAATTTTTTTTTTTGTTTCAGAAGTCTGGCTACTTTGAACAGGCGTTTAGTCGTCTGTGGTTAGGTTATCTGACAAAATTCTTGTCGTAGTAGACTATCGGGCATCTTATGCCATCATTGTCCCAGAATCAGGGAAGCGGTAGACGTTCATAGGTCGTTTGACGTTTGACAACTGAATTTTCAAGATAAACGAAGCTTACCTTTTGCAGGCTCACCTAAATTAAGAATTGCAGATTGGAGGTCTAAAGAGACAATTCCTCGAAGTTGACTGACTATCCCATAATAGTTTATCTATTAAAAAAATCGTTTAGAATTTCCTTTGTTTTGTTACAGAACCGCCAAGCATCGTCACTATTTTGTTATATTTTGTTTAGCTTATAATTGCTAGAAAGGAGTCCCTTCGAAGTTCTTAATTAAGTTTTGTTTATGAAAGCTGATGAAAGCCTTACCCCTTATTGTCTGAGTTTCAGGAATAATGTTTAAAGCTAAGACCTATCGTACACCAATTGAAAAACCGTCTTACCATTGTGGCCGATCTAAGTTTGGCTGTTTTCTTATAACTCTCTTATCTAACATGGACTTGAGTGAGCTGTGGAGCTTGTCTTAGGACTTAGAACTGTTTGCAATAACTGCTATATCATCTTGGACGTAGTTTTTGTCAAGATTACATTGTCGCGCAAATTTTCGCTTATGTTGGACAGTCTGTTTTAGCCTTCAAACTTTTATCGCCGTATGCTTAGGTTTACTTACTTTTTCGGTCCATTTGTATATCATTAGTTAGTCCCAATCGTTAGGAAAATTCGTAACATCTGTTTCCTGGTTTTGGTTAGTTTTTTTCTTACTTTGTCTTGGAAGTAGGAGAAGAGCTAGAAAACCCTCTTAAAAAAATATCTTTCCCACCATTTCCCACGCAAATCAAAACCAAACTTCCCTGCCAATCGAAACCATTGTCCCAAAAAGTTTTTATTTTTGCTAAGAGTTTTTAACAAGAAATTAAAAATCATTTAATGGACTTTCTAGTCGAAATGTTAGTAATGTATTTTTTTACAATTTATCATTTATTGGTATAATAGTTTTTAACTTATAAAAAAACAATAAATCACAAACAAAACAAAATGAGGAAAGGAATTGAAATATTTGTTTTTGTTATTTGTCTTTCTGTAACCGTTCTTGTAAGTAAGAGAAATGTTCAAATGTTTGAAAGTAATAGTAATAAACGCCATTTTTAATTAACTTATAATACTTAAAACATATAACACACAATATCTTAAATTAAATGCTAGAATATTTATTTTGCTATTGCGTCTATCATTCTATCTATCACCCTTTTGTCTCTCTCAATGTATAATACCGTAGACTAGAATAATTTAATAAAATATAACAACAAATGAATAATAAATAAAATTTGAAAACAAAATAATAAAAAGAAACAATTTAAGAACAGAAAAGAAAAGAATCGAAAAATAAAATTAAAGACAATTAAATTATGTAAAAGGAAGACTTTCAATTTCATATGACACGAGCTTTCTTTGGTTTTATCCTTGCATTTGGAGGACATTGCATGGATTTAGTTTGGTCCACAATGTGGTCCACATAGTGGATCGGATGAAAGTGCCAGAGATGTGAGTAAAGTCCTTCGGCCTGGATGAACTCCAAGATTCTCCCAGTTGATCCATGATAAGCGAGCGGTAAGATCTGCGAAAATATTGAAAATCCATAAAGTTTTCGGCCAGTAATGTGGGGAAAGTTATTGAAATATTCGACGGTAAAAGCTTAGACAATAATGTAGAGGAGGAAAATGGAGTAGAAATGGAATCATATTGATAACTATTTGAATTAAAAAAGTAAACAGCAGCTGACTATGTTTTTACATATGTACATAGATGACGATAAAAATAAAATTAGCATATTGTTAAAGTAAGGTAATTGGATCGGTGCCCTCGTTGTCACATTTCCTCCAGCCACGAGACCCAATCATCTTTGGAGTTCTAAGGATAACCGATATTTGCCACACCTCCTAAGTTGAGTACAACTGTTAAAGATTGTTGCATGTCGGATACCAAGCGTCATCTATTATTATCCAGCTATATGCATGCATTATGGACTAGTCAAAGATTGACAAACCAAACCAGACCAAGCTATCGAGGATGCCAAGGCGCATGGTTTTGAAAATTTAAAGCAGTGTACCTGGGTTTGGCGAGAATGGAAGGCTACCCTTTCTAAGGCAGAGAATCTTAACAGAACTGGAGCCCGTTAAGCAGATAAATAAAGAAACCTGTGCAAATATTCATGACTATATGTGGAGGAACTATTTACTTTCGTGGCTTGTCATAATAAGTGGAGATATGGACGGCACTTTCTCTGTCTGTTAGGAAAAAGACAAAGACTTATGTATGGAGTTTAATGCAATTCAGCTGGATGTCTAAACATCTCCAATAAGAATACATTGTACCAACCCTAAGCAAATTACCAGGACAAAGGATGATGGTGCAAAGAACTATCTAACTGAACAAAAAGGTTGAACCGAACACGCTCTTATTAACGGTTACAAGGTGGTGAACATTTTGCTTAGCGAATTCGTGAAAAGGCCAACATTTCATTCTCATTCTTTCCTGCTGAAGATACAATAGGAAGAACACAAGGAGGGAAAGCTTAAGACTTTTGGTCTTAGATCCTTGTTTATCTCCAGCTCACTGTAAGAAATGGGAGATCATTTATGTCCAGGAATACCCAATTGTCTAAAAATACTCCCTAAAATCAACTTACGGTCATGCAGCTCCAACCTATTCAATAATGAAATTATGAAAAAGCCTCACCACTTGTATTCCAATTGGCCCGATCGGCTTTGATCTCTCCTCTCAGGCACTTCTCCACATAAGTTAATGGATCGTAGTCTGTTTGTAGAACTTCCCTCAGAAGAGCAATATAGGCAATTGCCAGCCGTAAAGTATCAATCTTGCTGAGACGTTTCTCATAAGGAAATGTCGGCACGTGGACTCGTAGTTCATCAAAAGCTGAGTTTATACTACTGCAAGGTTTACAGGAAGAAAAAATGAAACAGAGGAACGGTTTTTAGTAAGTGGTTCTCGCGTCAAGTTGTTTCATAAAAATAATACGGAAAAAAGTAAAATAAAAAAAATTCAAAATACCCAGTTGGAGCAGACCTCTGGATACGTTTCCTTTCCCTGATGCTCGCCTGCTGTCTTTGAATTTTATACGGTGCTGAATTGTAATTGGACATGCTTGCTGGAAGAGTCATGTTGGATGGTGTTGAAGAGTCTAGACATTCTGAAATTAGAGTTTGCATAGAATTTTGACACAAAATTTTGAGGTTTTGTTTGTACCTGTATGATGCAAATACTGCTGCTGAATTTGTCGAATGTTTGAATTCAGGCGAATGTTGCCCGTGTTGTTGGTGTGATGTTGACTGGCGTATACGCATGAGGGAAGCTCATTTATCATGTCATCGTCAAAGTTGTGAAATGAAAGATGACTGAAAAGGGATTTTCATATTCTTTAAATTTTTCTACTTTCTCACAAGGAAATTAATTATACGCGACCGCAAATTCATATCAAAACTTACGAAAATGAGTGTTATGGCAAATAATAAGAAAATTCGATGAAAAAGGAAATGAATTTGTGAAAAAATTGATTTAATTCATGCACATTTTCGAGTCATGATTGTTCATAGTTTACTGAGTTTACGACAGTCAGTGCTCGAAAAAACTAAAAATATTATTTGGCAATGAAGCTCCGTCCTTGGCCACTATAGTTTCATTGGGTGTACTCCGACCTTCCACTGTTACCGTCCCAGAGACCATCGACGCAGAGCATGTTTAGTGAAGGACAATTGATGCACCTATAAGTATATCGACTCATTCTTGAATATATCCTTGATCGGCATTAAAACAATCGCCCATGCTCTACTAATTATTAGGAAAGATTAGTGATTGGTGGTTACTGTACAGTTTGACCGAGGTCCAAAAAGATCGAGTAAACTAGAGCGAAAATGTTCCAAAAATGCAACCAAGGCCGGTCAAAAGAAATGTTTAACATTTTTGCCAAGACGAAACTTGGATTTACTGTCATCAGCCAAAAAACAAGCGACAGTTCCCAGGGTTCACTAAGCAAGGAGCTACGGGAAGAAAATGGTTGCTACATTCTTTGGACATACGAGTCATGCTACCTGCTCCACCCAAGTATCGCCACACGATCAATGCTGAATAAAATGGCTGTACATTACAGACAACGTACATATCTCAATATCAATTTCCCGACCGCTTTAAAAGTTGAATTTATGACTCCTATGGTTTACAGTCCTCACTTGGGATTTAGAAAGAACAAGAAAAAAAGTGCTATGCTAGAAGCCCTAAATTTACCGCAAGTCTATCTACAAAGTATGAGCTTGATTAAAACAGCATAGTGCAGAAAATTTAATGACCTGAAGGCAGCAGACGGCAAGACCTACCTCGTCTGTGACAATACCCAAGTTTCAAGGGAACTACAAGGGCAGACTCAGATTTGTAAGCATCACTACTCCCGAAGAGTGGGTGTTGAGAAAAAGAATACGAAGAATACAAAAACTTAAGCATATGCCCACCTCAAAGGTTATTAAATATTTTAGAATTCTTTCGAGAACTCGAAGTCCGGAAAACCTTTGCGATTTGTAGTGGCAGCCGAGGAGTTTTTCGAAGTAAGTGGAAGAGGAAAAAAGAGCTGATTAAAAAGAAAATACATAAATGTCCTTTAATGGAGAACTTGGCAACATTTTTTAAACAAGAACTAGCTATTCTTAAAAAAACGCTGATTGAAATAGCGTTAACTCTGACTACTGAAACATCTTTCAATTACACGTGTAGCTTGTAAACTTGACGTAAAGAAAACAAGTCTTTCTAATCCCTACTACACGGGAAATAACTTCTACTATATTCGTACCATGTGAACTAGGAGTTCGTAATGCGGCTTTTGTTCAAAATCTCGAAATCCGAAACTTTTACAAGTGATGAATAATTTGGTGTAGATTACAGGCATTTAATTTTATACTTGAAAACAGAAAGACCCTTAAAATGGTATTTTATTATAATCGCCCTCATATACTTAAACAAAACTAATAACAGAGCACACAGACCTCATTAGATCTGTCGACGAGTCTGCGGTAGAAACTGCTTAAATTCCATCTGCGCTGCAGTAGTTTGATGGACAAAGACAACCGGAGTCATATTTATAGCGCTGGATGCAGTCCATAGCCAAAATATGTCAATTTCCACAGCGTCTCTCAAGGCCATTCTGGTCTACCTGGTCTACCAGCCTACGTCAAATGGGAGCTGAATCTCCACAGATTCTTGCAATTTAATAACTTCAGCTTTCGTTTCTACCACAAAGTGTTTAATTGGCCCTGCTCAACTCGTTGTTATAGAAGTAGATAGAGTGAGTTCAACAAATATGCACTCTTAATACTGTTTCAAGCGGAATTACTCTACATATAGTCATTCCTTAAAGCCATGAATGGGAATTTTAGAACCATCGTAGATCGTAATTCGACCAAGTCTGGTTCACCGACGGCTCCACGTAGGGCACATAATTTTTGGAGAATCACATTACTCTGTAAATCTTGAATCACACTCTTTAGCACACGTCGCCAAATTTTAATTATCATCTCGGATAGACAAAGTGCGTGAAAAGCACTTGAAAGAGACTTGATCAAATCCAATAAGGGCTTCTCTAAGGATATGACACTCTGGTTTCGAGTCTTTGACGTTTGGTTAACATTTAAAAATAAGCGGTGTAGGCGTTTTTCATCAGGTCCGATAACCTTAAAATCAACCGTATTACGATGAAATAACAAGCTTCGGATAAGGATGGCTTTAACTGTAATGAACAATACAAAAGAAATAAGGAGACCCTTCGGATCTTAACGGCCCACGTACTGCCGAAAAACATCGCCATTTGACTCATCACTGCTATGAGCTGTTCGTGCAAGAACAACATAGAAGCAGCGTTTATTTGGATGCGGACTTGTCATCAGAAGTAGACTTACTCAAGAAGTCTTAAGCTTCCGACGTGTGAGCGGATACCGGAAAACAATTTGCATTGAGGCAAAATTTACTAATTTTCTATCACCCAACATGCACCCACTTCTGTTAAAACGATATAAATTGCTAAGAACTTTTTGGCGAGATTTACTCGGACGGCAAATGCCCATGATGCGACATTAAAACTATGATTGGTGATTTTAACACAAAAATCGGAAAAAAGGACAGTTTTGAAAACGTTTTCGAAAGCAAACTCCGGCCACCAAAATATCAGATAATGGGCTCAGACTTATTGATTTTGCAACAGGGTGAAATATCGACTTGAGAATTGGTTAATATTGACTTGGATCGCTACCTCGTTGCTGTCGGGACACGTTTCTGGATATTCCAAACACCACAACAGCTGCCAAGCGGCTACAATCGCAAGACACTGTAGTCTTTGCCGTCCGAGAGTCCCTCAATTTATTAAAAATTCAATGTCCGTGCGGCACAAGAAGCCTTTGCAAATATTTGGCGAAAAAGACCGTATATGGTCCAGGGTATAGCTTCTCGGGATCCTTCGTGTTATATTTTTTCGCACTAATGGAAGGGACTTTTTTTTTAATTTGAGAAGCTTTCTCTCGCACGTTTGTTAGACGTTCGCGAGAGGTGGAACCGTAAAAAAAAACTTTTTGGTGTTTTCTGGAACCCGAACCTCGAGTCACGGTACCTCGCTCAGTAGTCTAACGCACTAACCACTGACTCACGGTGCCCATGGTGCCCCAAAAGGTATTACGAACGCTAAATCCGTAAATTTTACAGGTTTTTACGACGCATGGTGCGATACGTATGTACATACACATATTCTTCGAACTAAAAATCTTTCGAAATCGATTTGTTTTTTTATATTTTTTAAAAGACCTGCGATTTTACCGTATGTATTCATTTGAATATTTTTTTTTAACACTCAACTTTGTTAAAATTAATCTCAATAAACTAACCTAATAGGAGGCGACGAGGATGAATCCGGTAACTGATTTCGCGACATTTCGAAACTGATACGAGAGAATATAACACTTTTTGAATCGTTTTTGATTTTTTTTTCACTGTTAATCACAAATTGCAATATTTTTTCTTATAAGATAATTTGTCTAATTCACTTATACGAATTTTTTTTTTAATTGACTACACTACACCGATGCAGAATCCAATTTGAATTTGTTTCAAAGGATGCTCCTGAATTTTATACCAACATTTTTTCATGCGAGATAAGCTCCGCCTCCAATTAGATTTTCAACGAGATGAAGATTTTCATCCCTTAAGGATAACTCTCAAAGTGTGGAAATCATTTCGTCCTTGTTGAGTTGAGTTGTGGCGTTGTTAGGGGTGGAGTTTCAGTGATGTGCTGTTTCCTCCATAGAAACCAAAAGCGCCATTTTGATTCTGTCTTTTTTTTGCCTTTATCTTGTTTTTACTACGAAAAGGACATAACCTGGTTATGTTTAGGGGTGGAGGATAGATAATAATTATGCAAATGTGTTTTATAAATAACGAATATGTTTTATAAAATATGAAAATAGTTTCTTTGATTTAACAAATTTTAGAGTGATTTTGTGCTTACAAGGTAGCAGAGAGGTGCTGAAAGTGCGGAATACGTCGTAATGGTTGACTATAGCGATTAAGATATAGAAGCTCAGTACTATAGCTTGGATAAAAGAAAGTATTCATATATTTTACGTAATTGTGATACGAAAAAAGTCTTAAAGACATTTGGGACGGGTTAGCGGTTCTAAAAATGACATCGTTAAGGTTAAATATTGCGATGCTCCTACGACGTTCCAAGAAGTGTCACCTATCCGTCAAGCGTTTTCCAAAGATGACATATTCATGACAAAGGTAAGTAGAAAAGGACATTTTTCAAAAGTAATTTTTTTGGGTTTCGAAGATGTGGGACTTTAAAAAAAAATCAATTTATCTTAGGACTACATTTACCAAGTATGTAATTGTTTTGCCTTCTATATCAAAGCTGCTGTACACTTTTTGCTTTTTTTGACAACAAAAATTATGCAGTCATTGAATAAATCTGTCTGCTGTATATCATCCCTAATATCACGCATCTTTCGCCAAATAACGCACTCAATACCCGCAGATGAAAGGAATACTCCACCTGTTTTTGAGAAAAATTCAATTCAATGTCGACAGCAGGGAGTCTGTTTGTAAGTGGTAAATGAATCACCGATTTGTCTGCAATTGATGGTCGACCATTCGCCAGCTTCCTAGCTATAAAAGGAAGGAGTGTGACACATCAGGGTATTGAAAGAAATGTGCATAAATATAGGGAATGACTTGCCTGGTGGTGAGTATTTATGCAAAAGTGGAAACTATTTTGGGTTCTCGAATTTTTTAAGGCTTTAATGCTGGTAGGCATTATGGCAAATCGTCAGGTTTTTGTTTTTTTTTTTTCGCATGGACGGAGGTGCGTTTTCTAAATACAAAAACACATTTGTTGGTACGGCAGCAGCTTCAGTGTGCCTTGCAAGTGACAAGTCAATCACACACATCATGTGCAAGTGGCAACTCATAATATTTACTATTTGCTGATAAGTTTTGTGTTATAACAGGTATTCAATGGTTTAAGGCACATGTCTGTTTGTGTCTTAGAGTTGGTTTTGAAGTCTACATTTTTTGTTTCTTATTTAAAAAAAAAAAAGAAACTTAAGCTAGGATTACACTACTTGTGAATTACATGAGTCAGGGGATGGATGATAAAGGAGACAGTCTGGAAGAAGCTAATTGCTTAGTTAATTGATTCCAGCTGCGCTCTCCAAGTTGCATAAGTTCCCCTTCTATTTGTGCGCGCCACCTTAGTCGAGGTCGTGCTTTACTGCCTTTTCAATTCGGGTTAGATTGGAAGACTCTGCGAGCCGAAATATTGGTGTCCATTCGCTTTATATGCCCTAGCGACTGCTGCACAATATCTTGATAACATCGATGTCGCTGTATAACTCGTATATTTCGTCGTTGAATCTTTTCCTTCAAAGCCCGTTAGCGAAAATGGAACCGAATACCTTACGAATATTTTTTCTCTCGTATCTTCATCCGCTCTCGAGAGTGCAGCGGAGATGCTGTTCTAGTAGCAACTCAGCCATTTTCTGCTTCAAGAATGCTAAGCCGCCATGGCTGAGAACCCACGAAGGGATTCATTGACCCCTCCTTGGCAAGAGCATCTGCTCTTTCGTGACGCGGTATTCCGGAACGTTCCGGAACCAAGACCAGCATCACTGAGTTAGGCAGAACAAGCCCTAATCGCGGCCTGGTGTCGGAACAAATGTATCTGTTTTTTAGAGCTACGTGAGCTGCACTTACGATAGTATAGACTTCGGCCTGAAAGACTGTAGTCTATATACCTAGTGGAACAGCCTCGCTTCCTCCGAATAAATGCTTGCTCCCGAGAACCTTTCAATTATAGACCCGTCTACTAGCTGATTTATACCCAGCCCATCTGCCATTTCTCCATTCCGAACGCTTCGGAATCTGTGCTCAAAGATAAGTTTCGTTCGCATGACGTCAAACGCCCCACAGCCAAGATATGCCAGTACATATACATATGTATATCCAGTGAAACATCTTAGGTCTTAAACCCCAGGTCCTGCTGAACATTCTCCGGCACTGCGAAAGGAAGCTGGTGGCCTGAAAACCTTGGTCTCAAGGATGACACGACTTGTCTGTCACATTGCGTCCGAACGATTGATTTGTTCTGATGACAATTTTTAGGCACTTCATGCAAAGAGCTGACGTCGATTGGACAGCAATGTCGCGCGACTTTCGTGGATTTTTTTTAAATCTGAGGTTTATACAAGCCATGAACAATTTCTGAGGGTAAACGTGAGATCGAGGCGCAGCGTACTTTTTCAGTCCTTTGAAACCAGAGTTGTGGAGGACATCGGGTGTATGTACTACGTGCATTCCATTTAACAATTAATTACAGTTTGTCCGATTTGTACAGAATTAAAAACTATATTGCGCGCTTCTTAGGCAACACTTTGGAAAAACTAACCTCTGCAGGGGACCCGCAGCATTCACTGAGATACTTCATATAGTTTGCAGCCCTCCAAAGTATTTTTTTTAAGCCTATTCCCAGGTTTGAGACTAAAATTTATGTTTCTCTTCCTTAATCGAGTAGTTATGTTCCAAACTGTAGGCTACTGACTAAAAGTTTAGCTTCAAAATTCTCCAAGGCGTCAATATCTACGTGGAAGACCTTGTCAAATCTAACGGCAGTGCATTGACTCGACGATATCGACGTCTACTAGTCATTTTCTTTGACCCGTCATGGTACTTCAATTTATCTTCTGAAATCGAAATTAATTCCCACAATAATCTCAAAAAAATAAAAAAAACTGCAAATGAACCCTTAACCAATTAATTACAAACAAAACTCATTTCCACTTCATTACCCGCTAAACATTCGCATGACCTCTTCCCACCAAATACGGAACACAAATTGTCACGACCGACGACAGAAAAAAGAAGAGAAAACCGCTTAAGCGAAATTTTATTACCACAAATTTGGATCATCACAAACAGATCGGCTTTTGTTGTTCGCTTTCCATCACCAGCCTAGGACTAAAGGTCTATTGTGCATCCTTGTCCGCATTATGCAATCACCACCATTTAAACAGTGTCACCCAACTGAATCACAAGGGTGTCAACGACACTGTGACAGAGTCTACGAACTATAAATGAATTATTTTCCTTCAATGCAAAACATCAAAATTAGCCACGTCAATGGCGTATTCTTGCACTCGTTTCGTTCGTATGCGGCACACGACCGATCGTCGTTCGCATGAAACTTCACTTATTCAATAGCTCGAGGCGAGAAAATCCACATATTCAATATGTTTCGCCGGCTATCCTTCTTTTAAACTCGTGCTTTTAAAACTCTTTGCATTACAAACGTCCATCGTCCTTGTGATGACAGTAATCAACCCTGACGCGAGCGGAGATACCATCAGGATAAACTAAGGATTTTTTGTCGGTACCAAGGGGAGAGGGATGAATTGCATAGCGGCGCTTTGATTTGACATCCTTAAGTGCAATCTTGTTACAAAGCAATGTAAACAGGATTGTTAATTCGCGTGAGCGCTCGCAAGTCCACAATCAAATTATTGTTGTTAATTCGGCAGATACTACAGGAGGGTTGGTTGGAATGGGGTGGTGGGTTATAGGTGGGTATGCATCCTTCCGGGTCGCGACGAGGAGTGAAGTTTGTTTAAGGTGAATTGAATGTGAGAAAAAATAATATTTTCATTTTCAATTGACTTAATCCTGGATAAGGATTTGCAATCATACGAGTATGTGCAATGGAACTGAGTGAGCGATGTCTAAATATGGTTGTGGCTGGTGTTGAGGTTTAAAATTGTGGCTTCATGAATATTTAATTAAGTAGAACAACAGTTTTTACTGCTTCGTGGGAAGTGGATCAATGAAATTTCTTTCAATCGCATTTATGTCCTTTGCAAAACAGTGAGAGGGTTTTGTTGACTGTATCTTGCAGCGGCTGCTTTGAACGATATTAACGAACAGCTTCCATCATTCGCGAAGAAATTCAGCCTTTTGCTTTCCTTTACATTAAGGAAGCATATCCGAGTGAATTGCACAAACTACGTGTAGACAATGGTTAATCGATACCAGTATTCATTCGCAACTCGAGAATAATCCTACGTAGGACTTCTCTTGCGTTTTTGGTTCTTGAAACGACTGTCATCTCGAGTATGCGTGAGTCCTTGAAAAAGTAACAGAAACGCCCATTGCGTGCTGAGCTAATTTATTCATCGTTGGCGGCAATTTTGAAAGCAAAGCCTCTGACAAGGACTGGAAAAAGGAAAAACTTTAACTACAGGATTGTAGATAGTTAGAAGGAGTGACAACAGATGACCTTTTCACTGCGGACACAGTTGGACCTATTGGGAGACTCTCTAATTCTAAAGCTCACTTATGATGCTGAAATTGGTACTGCTGTAGGTGTTCGTCAGCAGAGGCATCTTCTCGTTTATAAGCTAACTAGCATTCATTGGCCAATGCTGCTTCTACAAGGCCCATTATTAGGCGTTTGCCCCCAGGAAAACACCAGAGCCACCCCAGAAAGTAAGCAGCTTTCTATATTTAGGAAGTATGGTCTCGGATGACGGTGGTACCGAACTGGATGAAGACAGCACAATTTTTAAATTCAAAGGCTGCGTTCGGTATGTTGTCTAAAATATGGAAAAGCAATGTCTCCAGCACAAAAATCAAGCTGATCAAACGTGGAAACAATTCTACTTTATAGGTGTAGAGTAGGAAAGTGACCAACACCGTTACAAGGAAGCTGCAAACCTTCATAAACAGATGTCTTCGCAACATCTTAAGGATCTTCTGCCGAACCGTATATCGAACGTCCAACTAACTACACGCGATAACTGGCCAGGAGCCATTAGATGTCAAAATACGGAAGAGAAAGTGGCCCCACGAAGCGTCAAAGGACCTAAGCAAGTAAGTAATACCTTGCCACCAAAACTGAGAGGCACGCAAGGACAGGAGGAACAAACTCCTTAAAATTTCTCGAATTTCCCACACCACCCATTTTTTAATGCTACAAAGCGTATCCTCTCCTCAAATAAAATTAAACTGGATGTCAAATTAGCAAATCCCATGAGAAACACAACATATCTCTGTTTAAATACAAATCTATCTCGTCCTTCGCACAGCAATCCCCATGTAAGCCAATGAAATGTAGAAAATTCAATTGCAAAGTCACATCGTACCCCTTTTCGGTGCATATCTACTCCATGCTCGAGATCACAGATCGACAAATGCAACCTAACATCTTCCGGCCAATTTATTAACATGTAATTTTCCACGCTAGTAATTTTCCGGTGATAATTGCCTGAGAGTGTGTTTCGGGGGTGAAGCGCACCAGCAATCCGACGAACTGAGGCACCACCCCTTTTCAGTCAGTTTAGTGTGGGCTCTTTCTGTGTCGTTAACCATTTTCGGTTGTTTTGTCGCTTTGTGCAAATGACATTGGCCACAACCCGCAATTGAAAACGTCATGCAACACGTGACCGAACGTATGCTACTAGATTTACCATCCTACACCCTCGGGCAGGACAACACAAATCAACCCTGAAGGTGAAGTCGACTGATGAACTAGATCGCATAAGGACCCTTGAGTAAATCGTTGATACAATTTATTTGCGCACGAGATTTTCATCCCGGAACAGATTGATTTGTAAATATTTAAGGATGCGCTTGTGGTTGGTCCATAGTTCCAGGACTATTGACTGAGGAAGTGCTTCCACATCCGGCAAACACACATTCATCGGTCATTTGTTTAAATTTGTTTGTTTTGATGACGGTTTAATCCGCAGCAAATTGATTTGTTTGCTTTGAATTGTGTACAGTTTGCGGTTGTGTGAGAAAATTTCGTAATCCTGTGGGATTTTTAAAAAAAAGGAAAAGTGAGCTTTTTTTAAATTTCTATCAAGTTCAGTGAATTACGAAACTTGGCCTTTATGTGATGATGGAAAACTTTAAAGCGTCTTTCGTTTTCTGAGCTTTTGCTGGAGTTCACATAGATATCCGCTGCGGGGTAATATGTCGCTATTGTCGGATTGAAGTTAAGTTCGAATTTCTTAGCAATTATTGTACGTTATATTTCAAAATTTGATCTGAAAAAAAAAGTTCTTGGTACGAGAGTGCAAAGTCTGCATTGTCAGTGCTGGAAGAACACTTGCATGCAATGGCAATTTGTATTTTAATTATTCATGTCGTCTACTTAAAAACAGAACCCACGTCTTATCTGTACATGGGACTTGTCACTTCACCATATTATGCAATCCGCAGTCGTAATTTCAACAGAATTTCAATTCATTACATTCACAAACAAATTCCATGACGGCAACGGACCATTTAAAGAGATCTTTTGGTCGACACAGGTGATGTTCTCTAAAGTGCACCCCTGACGACATGGTACAGAAGGTTATTATGTCGACGATGATAATAATAGAAAATAACTTCGACAGATTTTTGCAAATTTTTTGAGTGATGAATGTGTACAACTGTTTCTGCTGATTTCTGGATTTCTCGAGTCTTTTGCGAATGACATGTTGATACTGTCAACAGCGGTTTCGTTTTTTTAAATTTGACTTGCAGTAATGTGCGCAAGAATACAGAATCACGGAAGAATCTCCCATGTTAACAACTAATTTTATAATCTTCTTCCGCCTCCCTAACCACCGTAGCATCTTCTAAGCGGAGATCGTGGCGATAAAGGAAGTCTTGCGTGGATAAAGTACAACGTGATATCTGAGCCGGATATCATCATTTTTATTGACAGTCAAGCCGCAATTAAATCTGTGGAATCCGTCACTTTAAACTCTCGAACTGTCCTAAATTGTCGCCTGTTTCTTAAGGAGTTGGCTAAACAACTTAATATCCACCTCATTTGGGTGCGGAACTGCAGGGAATTAGTTGGCCCCTTTACGGCTCATCCGTCACCTGACTGATTCTTGGAAATTCTTACCGGTATAAGCTCCAAATATGTCGGAGAAGTCCTGATAAGGAGTTATATCCACTCTGGAAGTTTATCACTCCAACGTTGGTTCCATCTGTGGCATTTGTCCGCTGTCGTGTCTATAATGCTGCAACATTCGCTGGTCAAAACTTACGTTTATCAGCTTAGCCAGTTAAGTTCGGGTGGATAAGAAGCAGTATCCGTTGGCTATCACTTGGAGGCAAAATAACCACAATTGGTGTGTACTAGCAGTTACAACACTGGGTATCGCCTAGTTTACCAATCAGAGTCTACCTATCGAAAAAATTCAATCAAAGCCGATCGAAACAAGGATTTAAATGACGAAGGTGAGTAGACTCACTGGGTGGTGTGAATAAAAATTGAGTGTGAGTGTTCCCTCAGCATTTTGAAGGGAACACTCCATCTGGTGTGAATAAAAGTATGTTTCGTTAAGTTTAACGAAAACCCTCCACTCACATATTTTGACAGTTGAGTGTTCCCTCCATTTTGGTGTGAATAAAGATGGAATTTATCGAGTGAACACTTAAAGAAGTTGAGTGTGCATTGGAGGTAACTTCAAGAGATCAAAAAATGGAAAATAACGTTTCGGAAGAGGAATATCTTGACGGAATAATTGAAAAACCCTCAAAAAAACAGAGATTTGGAATGGACGAAGAAGATTTTATAAAAATTTTACAATTTCATCCTTGCTTGCTGGAAAAAAGCCAAACTCCAGACATGAAAATTAAAAAGCAAGTTGCGTTGGAAGCTGTAGAGGAAAAAATTAAAAAATTCCATGGCGTTAATTTGAACACCTCGCAAATTCGAAAAAAAATCGAGAATATGAAGGCACGCGTCAAATCCAAAGGGGATAAGAAAAAAACGGGCAATCTTCCCATAATTTTAAAACCCCATGAGAAGCAGCTGCTGGATTTGATGGACTATAAAAATAATCCAGTTTTGAATAAAATACCAGGTATACATATATACTTTTACATTGACAATCAATGTACAATTATTATGGTTATATACAATTTTATATACTTTAAATCACTTAATTGAATTACAGGCGCAGAGCAATGCGGTGTGCCGGCTACCAGAAAAGATCCTGATAAAGATGAGCATCTAGTATTTCAGGAGGAAGAACTACCAGGACCATCAAGTAGCATTCCACAATTTCGGCATGTTTCAACACCTAAAAGAAGGAGTCAAAATAATCAATGCTCAGTAATTGAGCTCCAGAAGGAAGTACTTCTAGAGCAAAAGGAGTTAAACAAACAACAAAAAGAAATATTTGCGTTGCAAAAAGAGAAGTTACTTTTAGAAATAGAATTATTAAAGAAAATACTTAATTAAAATATAAATACATATAAATAAGATCATATATTTTCTGTTTAAATTCAACGGTACTTCAAAAAATATATACATTAGGGATAAGTATGTACATATTAGATGTAATAAAAAAAAAAAAAATAAATAAATACACTTTTACAACTTTTATAACATAAAGAAACCTTGAATTATTGATGTTATTTCGCTTCTTCTTGAAATCCCTCGCTTGTAGATAGTGTTATTCTCTTCAGAAGGTTCCGGTACAGATGCTTCCTGCGACGCTAAGATATCACTTTCTGGAAAGTCTTCGTCGTTGAGATACTTTGCTATATTGTGCAACACAAAACAAGCTATTACAATTTTAGGCACTCTTTCTGTAGCTAGTCTAACTCGGGAAGCCAATAAAGGGAATCTTCGTTTTACTTGTCCAAACATGCGTTCAATAATTACTCTTTCCCGAGTATGTAATTTATTATATTTTTTTTGAGCTTCTGTGACTGGATTCCTGAAAGGCGTCATAACCCAAGGTGTTAAACCATAACCTTCATCTGCAAGAATAATAGCTGCAGCCGAATTATCATTGATAATATTAAAAACAGATGAATTTCGCCAAATTCTTGAATCATGCACAGATCCTGGCCATTGAACATCAACACTTGTAAAGCATTCCTTAGCATTGCAAGTGGCCTGCACATTCAGTGAAAAAAAACCCTTTCGATTGAGGTACTCATCACCATGTGAATGAGGCTTTACAATCTCAATATGAGTACAATCTAGTGCGCCAATTGCACTAGGAAAACAATACTTAGCTTGCCATTCTTGCTTTGCTTCTCTCAATTCCTCGATCGATGACGGAAATTTGATCCATAGATTAGCTTTTGCACATATAGCACAACACACTTGCCAAACTATTTTCGATACAGTGGATCTATGAATCCCAATGTCCTCACCAACTCTAACTTGGAATCCCGGGTCACCAATGTATCGTAGAAATATTTTCATCTTCTCAACTCTTGGTATGGCACCACCACGGGTTTCTTCAGCAATATCGGAAAGGAACTGAGTGCTTAACCATTCCATGTTATGAAACTCGAATCTATACAGGCTCTTGAAATTATCCCCTGTGTCCCCGAAACGCCGTGAATTATAAACTTTTGTTTTTCGCGTTTGTATGTTTAAAAACATTACTGCAAATTTATATTTCTTTATGCACTAACTTTTGTTGATTAAATTATAAGAATGTTGACAAATCAATGTGACAGCTCTCCAGTTTAGTTTTCAAACTTCAACTTGAGTGGACGAACCTACTAAGAGGAAATTTTTTATTCACACCAAATTGAGTGTTCCCTTCAACGAAAACACTTCACTCATGAGTGTTCACTCGGAGTGTTCCCTTAGTTTTTATTCACACCACCCACTGTCTCAAGTAAGCTACAGTCACGGCATAGATTTTCCCACGTGACAATAGGTTAACGAAGGTGAAACGTGCACTAATTCCTGCCAAGAAAATTGTTCCACTGGAGGATCATCTTATGGTCAATGCTTAACAGACCACCATTAGTCTGCGGGATGTTTTTCAAAAAGCGGGTAAAAAACGACCAAGAGGATGAACTATTCTCCGCCATTGCAATGCACCATCACAAACCGCATCTCGAAATATTAAGTTTTCAACACTTCACATATAATTTATCTGTCATGCAATGGACTTAGCATCTTGTCATTTGTTTTATTTCCTTTCTTAAAGGATAAGATGCGCAGATTGATATCAAGCAGCTCTCAGGGGGTTGTGAAAGCTTTCAAAAATCTAGCTTTTGAGCTGGCTTTGTGGTAGACCTAAGGATTTCAAGACTGGTTCAAGGGGTCTGGAATCAAGGCAACTATTTCGAAAAACAATACATTAAAAAAAAAAATGAAGTTCCAATTGTCATCCGCAAAACTTAAGTAGCAACAGACGCGCGCTGACTTGTAACCGGATTGGGGGTGGCAATGGTGTAGTGGTAGCGTCATCGTTCGTCGAGCTGATGGTTCACGGTTCAATCCCTGATGTCAGTAAGCATTATATGATAAGAGGCAGTCCGATCAATTGAGAAAGTTTGTGACAACACTACTGCGAAGGCATAACACTGGCAGTAGGCTTGTCATATGGCTGGAGAAATTGATCGCTCTATTGGTAATTGATATGCTTATGACATCAGGTGGATCGGGAAAAAAATACTGTGAATCAGAAGCGAAGGCAAAAAATACATGACAGCATTAAATCTCCTCAGTTATTCTGGACACCACCCCTGGAGCTAATGTGAAACCTAACACATCTGAGTTTCAAACCACTGCACCAATCTCTTTCTCTCTCTCTATCTACATTAGGCTATCGGTTGGGCTATATGACAATGGATGGGGAAGAGGCATTTAGCCAGGGCAAAGGACACTTGAAAGGCTTGAATTCTCTCATGAGAGAAAAATTGCTTAGGTATTTATGGGCGTGAAACGACGTACATATATGGTCGTGAAATTTATGTTGAGCTATATGGTTAGGGAGGGAGAAAGAGGCGAAATGACACTTGAAAGGCTTACAACTCAACTTTCGGCGATGGGAGGATTGTGGGCCGTTGTGCATGCTATTGCATGGTAAGAATCCCTTCAAAGTTCTACAAAACCGTAACTTTTGTCTTTATTTTATTATACGCGTACATACAGCTGAACGAGCTCTTTCAACGTGCAAATGCAGAACGAACAGATGCATTGGCTTATAAGTACAGCGAGTGGAAATTACGATCCAGCTATTAGCAAAGTGTTCAGGTTAAGGAAGCCAAAAAGGACTAGGCCTTCATTTTAAAAATCAAGCAGCCGAAGGATGACCTATCAAACTGAGCTTAACCTATCTGGGATCCCTACAGAAAATAAAAAGTTTAAATCATTCAGTTAGAGACAAATGCGCTTGCAAGACATCAGGTTTATTATAAATTTGTTAGTAAATCTATTTTTGGTTTGAAAATGGTTTCAAATGCTAAAAATTAAATGTCTAATCACACCTCAAGTTTACTTCAAAAACCCATAAAATGCATATTAAACAATTGAAAAACAAGTGTTAATTGGCAATTACTCTTAAAGATAAAGACTGCAAGTGCGAAATATGTATCTAGCACTGAATTTGAAAAGCCTTTATCGGGCACGTGCGCAACGAATGACGTTACAGATAGCGTAACTCGCCAAGAGCACGAACTTGGTTAAATAAATCTCAATTGCTTGTCTAGAAACTGTTCAAACTTACAAGTCCACACCATGACCTTGATTAAATTCTTGACTAAGTGTGATTTATACACGATTACGCTGGTTTTGGCCCCCTCCTCGAAAATGCTGAACAGATAAACCGATGATGATTAAGAAATTGCCTCTCCCATCCGGATTCACTGAAACTGAATCAAAAATTTCATCCAAACAATACCAACTAACCATCCACGGTAATTTAGTAAATTCTTTTCAAATTCATTCTTTATACACACGCGTTTTGTATTAAAAAAAAAAGTGAAAAAAATAGAATCCACTCAGATACTGGGGGTGCTTAGTCCCCATTTGTAAGCCCCTATCATGTGACAAACATGTGGTCGCGATCCATCCATCCATGAAGGCACCGAATTTTCCATTTCAATTGGAGATTCCTTTTGGACATCTACACCCCCGAATGAGACTCGAAGTTCGCACAGATACATACGCAAAGTACTGTCGACGTCGTCGTTGATTACGTCTACACATGTTAAGTGGATAAGATTTGAGCGTTTTTGTGTGCTTTTTGCATTGAAGTCTAATGATGGTGAAGGTTTCCGGATAGTCAAATGTGTTTCCTAGAACTGTAATTTACGACATCTGTCGAACGTTAAATTGTTTAGTAATCACTAATGGCAATTAGAGAAAATATTTTGCGCGTTGATATTGCATCACAGAGCGCCTACTCGATTGGGTTCCCCAGAACTTTGCTCCATTTGTTGCGCGTAGTTATTGCATCATAGAGTCGAATTTTTTATTTGCACACTTTGAAGGGGTTTTCCCTCGTTGCGTGGTTGAAAATTGACTTGGACTCTTTTTAAGAAAACCCGTTATGATCTGTTCGTAGCCATTTGCCAAATACCTATCTATGGTGATGGAAGGAAAATCTGCATTGGGTTTTTCCAGCAACAGCTCGTTAGCATCGAGATGGAAGCCGGCTTTCGGTTGGCTACTGTGCAAGTGATATTAAGACTTAGAGTTAAGAGACAGGTACATAACGTGTTTCGAACTGAAAAACCTTCAATTTATTATTTTCCTGGCGAATTGTAACGAGAATGGATTGAAGTGAGTGGCAGTTATCAAGGTTTCTATGATGTGGAAAGCGATTTGTGAGAATTTTCTTGTGGAGTATTTAGTTTTATGTTTTTTATTTAATTTGGGTCCCATTGAAAATATGTTTTTTTCTGGGTCTAAAGCCCTTGCCTTAGATGTTGCTGTGTTACCACAGGGCATCTACAACTTTTAGTTGATGCACGCGAACTCTTTAAGTACGAGTACATACTCAAACCTTCTACAATATACACTTAGAATGAGTAGCGAAGTTTTAGAACATTAAAGAGGTTCAGGAAGCTGATACTGAATGGCGTTAGGAGAAATAGGGAGAGGAAAACCTCAGAAAGGACTGACAAAGTTATACACAGGATAAGTCGACTCCTTCTTAACATCTCGGGAAATTAAAGAACCATTCCGTGACCAGTATGGTGTCCAAATATCAGCGGAAACTGCGCATCGTCGTCAAATTATGGAATTCCAACTCAACGGGAGAATGGCTAGGAAACAATCTCTCGCTTCCCAGAAGAACCGTAAGTGAAAACTTGCTTTTGCATATGCTCACAAGGATAAGTCGTCGCCTTTTTGGTAAAATACTTTGTGGAGCGCTGAGAGCAAGTACAATCCCAGGTACACCATTAAGACCGTCAAACATGGTGGTGGGAGTATAATGGCGTTACCACCGATGACATGGCACGGTGTTGGAACCATAGTAAAAATTTATGGCATTCTGGATCAACGTGGAACTATATGGAACCATACTCTGACGAATCTATCGAAACTATGCCTGTATCATGGACCTTTATGCATGAGAATGATCCTTCTTCTCTGAAGAACTGGCCCTAGAAGCAGCGAATATCGGCACTTGATTGGCCAGACCAAAGACCTGATCTAAGTCCAAAAGAGAACCTTTGGAGCGATGTGGACTTCATAGTGAAATGACTCAAATCCAAAAAAGTTTGGATGCATTTTGGCGAGCCATAAAGTCAGCGGGGGATACTATAGCTTCGGATAATGTGAACAGCACAATTTTAAGTTTGTGAAGTCTTTCTTTGAGCCTTTCATACGAGTATATTGAACAGAAATCGACGGTTTTAGGAGCAACCCAGGGTTGCAGTTCCCGTGTTAATATAAAAAAAAATGTTTAGCTTCAATCTTTCATCGACTTGCAACCGGAAAATTTCTTAAGGAATAGAAATATTGCTTTCTTAATTCCAAATTTTAAAACCGGCTCGAGAGAAAATCGAAGACTATTGACCTAAAAGCATGCTCGAAAACCTTGCCTTCTTTTGCGATTCAGGAACTCATTTTCCACACACTCTACTGGAGCATTCAGACATAAATACATATGTACATGCAAGGTCATTGTACTACCAGGTAGAGAAACCCATTTTACTCTATTGTTTTCGCCTTTCATAGAAAGTTAAGTAAGCGCTTCGTTGATCGTTGATCATCCCGAAAATCGTTCACCTGATCCGATGAAAGACAGCAGTCTTCAGTCACAGTCGCCTTCTCCACAGGCGTCGCAGGTGGGGGTATCACTTTAACCCAGCACATAAAGGGGTTTTGTAAAGGTGTAGTGGTTCCTAAGAACGCCAGGCCCTTCTGCTGAGGGATAACGAAAAAGCCGTCCATTTCCTACAGACGTCAGTGACCATTCGTTTATTCTGCCTACATTCTGTAGAGTCATGCCATCTTCGATTGTTTTCGCTAGAAACCCAGCCGTTAATGGAAACCCAAAGCAAGGACCCTGGTTAATCTAACGTGAATTCAGGTCTTGAGAGAACCTCTTCTAAACCTTACCTAACAAAACATTTCTTCGCTTTTAACAGTACCCTCTGTTTACAAAATTCACTCCCAGATTCACAACTCTTGCTCCTTAGAGATGGAATGCGGAATGGCAACGTTTTTTCAACTCATTAAATACCGACCGTAACAGCATACTAAATTGTGGTTCAAAACACAGAGTCGAGTGCCTCAAAAACTCATGCGTTCTTCTGTCATTAAAACATAAAAGTAATAATCGGGCCCAGTTCTCTATTGAAAAAATCCTGAAAAGAGTGAGATCTCAATTGTTATTTCGCGATAGAGACTGGCTGTCGGTCACACTGGAAAGAAAGCAATAAGTTTGACGTAAAAAAAAGACACTTCTACAGCCCTGTTTACTTTATGCAGACAGTCGATTACCGGTGGAATGCAGAACTGTCAAAATTAACCTGTGATTGAGTGCTACTCGTACGTGGCTGGATGAAAGCACATGAGAAGGCTATATAACTTCTTCTTAAGTTGTGACATAATTGCAACTTCGTCTTGTTCTGAAATGTGCAAGAAAGGTCGTTGAAAATATTTATGGTGTGGGTAAGCACTAATAATAATTTCAGACGTGTATTTTTTTGAGTATTTCTTTCCACTTTTTATGATACATGTAGACACAAACATTGTGGTGACATTTCTTGAAGTGTAGTGTATAGCGTCGACTGTCATGGTGGAGGCGTAACGCAAAAGTGAATGGAGTCAAACCATTCAATCGGTTGTTTGCTTGCTTTGTTTGTATCGCAAAAATCCATGGATAAGGAATTTTTGAATAATTTATAATTTTTTTTATTGAAAATCTAAATGTAGGAGCTGCACATGTCGCATCGCTTGAAAATCGTATACATACGTTAATAGTCGTTGGAGGATAGTTCTATGTATATGAACTGAGATCGGAAAGTCTAAAATGGATTTTTGGTATCGAGAAACAGTTCACGAGTAAAATTTAAAAGGATTTCATTGAGAAAGATCTAATTCGCTGCGTGCTCCAGTAATTCGTTGCCTTTGAATAACAACCTTCCGATCTGCACGTGGAACGTTTGGAGGCCTTATACTGCTACAGAGCTGATATTATACCCATTCCACTTACTGGATAGGAAGGGCCGGACAAAAGGAGAATGAAAAACTGTGACATATACTTCAGTGATTGCTGCAGAGAGCAGAAGCAGCGCTTATTCAGGTGTGGACTTGTTATACGCTGCAGACTTAGGCAAGAAGTCTTGAGACTTTAACACGTGAGCGAGAGTCTTGTGATAATCCGCATCAAGGTTAGATTCACCAAAATCAACCTAATACGCGGTCATTTCCCCATACGGGACAACAACGACGCAGCCAAAGAGTGTTTCTAGGAGCTCCTCGACAAGACTTATGAGCAATGTCCTAAATATGACGTTAAATTCTCGCCAATCACTGTTTCTTTTGGCTGAGAAGGCAACTAAGGACATTCTGTATGTATTAGACCCTTACTATCCCGATCCAGCCTTATAGCACTGAAGCATAGAATCTGTCAAAAGTGGATGAAGATATTCTCTGTCGTTTCGAGAGAAAAATTCTTCGTAAGATATTCGGTTCCGTTTGCGTTAACGGGCTTTGAAGGAGAAGGTTCAGCGACGAAATTTATGAGGGTGTACCGTGGTCTCAATCGACAAGCCTTTCCAGTTAGCTTAGTCTTTAGCCAACTGCCTCCAGTTGCATACTCCAAGTTGGTTGAGGTCCCCTTCTACTTGTGCTTGCCACCTAATACAAGACCGTCCTCTACTGTGTTGTCTCCCTGGGTTTAATTCGAAAGCACTGTGCGCCGGAGCATTGGTGTACATTTGGCCTACATGCTTTACCCATTTTAAGCGACAGTTCATATACTTCGTCGTTGAATCTTCGACTCCGAAGATGGTGGGTATAGATTTGGACTTCTTAGGTTTTCTCCAAGATCTGCCGAAGTGAGGAAGACTGTGAGCCAGGTTATTGATGATGGGTTTCTGGCGTTCACACAATGTGGCAGATAATATTTTATAATTGGCGCAGTTGAAGTAGTCTCCTTTGAGATTCCACTCATCAAGCATACACTCGTCTGACCAAATCTTAGAAATGAGTTGGTGTATGCTCTCTACCAAGTCATCTCCTGCTACTTTGAAGAGATCGGCAGGATAGACCGTCAGGTCCAGAAGCTTTGTTGGATTTAAGCTTGGACATTTCTATCGTCACTTCGTTAAGGTCAGATAGACGGAAGTGTTGGCTGCCATCGTCTATGCCGAATAGTTCATCTTCGTCGCCGTTATACAGTCTGCAGAAGAAGTTCTTCAATATTCTCAGCACCGATGAGGATTGATTGTGGACTTCTTAGACATCTATTCTCTAGAACTACAATTTCGCCATCTATCCTTGTTTGTGCCAACATACTTGGAGTTTATTCCTTGAAACAAATGACTGACACCCTGACAAATTGTCTCATTATCAAAGTACTTCGACTTATCTGTTAACAGATGCATAACGGGTCACTGGGTCTCACATTAGACTTCATCCATGCGGAAGTTTTTCCTGATTTTAGCCAACGAAAGGTATCTATTTATAGTTGCTACAACGCATAAAGTTGTCTTAAAAAAATAGCTTTTTCTCCAGATACGTAGTACGTAGTACGTACCTCAATACCTACAAAGGCTCATACATCCTACCTACAATAAAGCTCTACATGTACATTTATTATTCAGTGAGTGAATACGTCGGTATGTATGTATGCATGTGTATGTAGCTGCCACACGATTCCAGTCTCGTACATCACGACTGTTGTATATCATGTTCCGCATAAACAAACCACCCAAAAGGCGTAATTTCACCAAAAAATTAGTTAGTCTGCACTAATTAGACTAATAAAAAAAAAACTAAAAATATTTTTGTAATCCACGTCTTATAAAATATGGCAAACAACAGCACTTGTCAATTGGTGGCATAATGTGGTATAAACTTTACAACAAGGAACATATGTAGACACTATACGATAACTTTGCGGGTTTTATAGCCGCCATAAGTTTTATCAACGTCTAACAATCTCATGTGAAAAGTGCTCCACTTTATCAGCATCTTTATTAATCTTAGGTCAGGAAGCGCGTTCCTTCCCATCCCCCACTCGATGCATCTTATCATTCTGACTTAAACCGGTTTTTTTTTTTTTCTAGAAGCATTCCCCATCTCTAGAGTCCCTTTTAACTATCAACTCTTCCTAAGTGTGAGTGGTTAGTTCCATTATCATTCAATTACCCGAGATTAAATGAAACAATCTCTTGCTGGAAGCATAAATTCGGTAATCACTAGCTAAATTGTTAAAAATCAAATTAATTGAAAGAAATTTTGGTCCAATCTGCGCGAAAAGTGTCCACCTACCTAAAACCAATTCAGTAGCTTTCAAGGGGAATTACTATTTCACCGCTAAACCAACTGACGACGACGACGACGACGCCACAGCCGGTTTCCTTCTCCATCCCAAAAACATGAAAAGGAAAAAAAAAGAAAAAAAAAAAAAAAAATTCAGAATTATAGATTGACCGCGCACGCAGTGCAATGATCCGTACAATGGACACGCTATGCCATGGCAAGTTGTAAGTGCGAGACCCCCTCACTAGCTCAGTAAACTAGACACATTCCGTGGCGGCACAGAGTTTCATTTTAAATTGCGGTTCCAAGTACGGATCATATTCAGTCGAGAATTCGCTCTAGTGCCGTTCAGATACATCGGCATCGTACGTGTCTGGTTCGTCGTCGTAGTTGTCGTCGTCGTAGTCGTTGTCCGGGAAATAATTGGCTGACACACACTTGTCATACCTCTAAGCTATGGAGAGTGTATCTAGCGAATTCCAAGCACACACCAATCTCTAATCGCAGTTCATAATCAGCTACCGACGAAGCCTGACCAGTTGCCAAAACGAAAAAGCAATAAAAACGGCACCTACTTGTAGCTTTCTTTTGAAACACCGTTCGAGATAAGAGAGCTTCTGTTGGGTTCTCCTTATCACTAAGGGTGCTCAGAGCTTGTAATACAGTGGAGTGAATCTTTCTTTGTGTGATTTTGTGTTTTTTTTTTTTGTCGATGAAGTTTTGATAAGAAAGTGATAACCTTTCATTGTGCATTTTATTCCGAAAGTGATCGATTAAGTGTTAGCCCTTGGATTGCAACGTATTTTTAAATTCGAAAAAAATGCCAGAATCAGAGACAGCTGGAATTGAGATGGCCATGTCACGAAAGGAGCGCGAGGAGAAAGGTAAGTTGAAATACAGGATACTGCCATGAAACTAGTCTTGGAACATGTCGATGGAATAAGCGAAGTGCTTAGCATATTTAAAAATATCCGTTCCTTTGACTCCATTCGCTTCCATTCCAAGGACTTGGTTTTCTGCTTTACCAAGTTTCGGAAAAATGTAAGTTCTCTTCGGATTTGCAGATAAAATCAGGTATCAGGTTATCAAGGTTCATTTTGACTTGCATTGGGTTTCGATAAAGAATACTTGTGGTCTTTAACAGGTTTCTGATTCCAATTGGTAAATAGACCGTTGTTACCGGTTCCTTGCAGGCAATCTGTGCAGCGCCAGTTGCGTGGCTTTAAGATAGTAATTAAATCGTCAACTGCAAATTCAAAATTAATTTGGCATGTCAATCGGAAATTAGCTTGTGTCTCGTATTGAGTGCTATTTCTGTGGAAACTAACAATTTTAATAGGTTTTCATGTCGTGTTAATGTAAATGCTTTGCCTTATCTTTAGTTTAAATAAGTCACCTTTGACAAAACAAAGGACAGGCTAATGAGGTTAGACTGATCTTTAATATCAGAGGTTGTCAGGCGAATCGATTAGGTAAGCAGTTAAAAGGGAAATACTTGCATGGGACTAACTACGATGCAAAGAAAAAACAAAATCTGGAGGCCAAATCAAGAAACAGAAAAATGCAAATACTTGGCGCAACAGACGTATGTATGTGGTCTGGGTCTAGTTTCTCACGACCAGTCGTGTTCTGCGTTTTATATTTTCATATAAATGGAAGGAAACTGTATCCAACAAGAGGTGTCATTTTAATTCAGTAGAAAAGCGCAAAATTTTTATGAAAAGTGGTGATGTTCTCATTTTAATCCAAAGTACAAACTCTGTGGTTAGTAATGGAATAGAACATCTGCTGAATTTCCACCTCGGTTCTGGCTACAAATAGTCAGACTTTTGATGAAATTTTTCATCACGTTTTCGCATAATTGTTGCTGATATTTTTTTTAGTGCATGAATCATTGGTGGAGCATTGGCGTAGACTTAATCATTAACATAGCCCCAAAGGTAAAAGTCTATTGGCGTTAAATCGCACGATCCCGGCGACCAATTGAAGTCTCAATTTCGAGAAATCACACGTCCCGGAAATTTGTCCCGCAACAGAGCCATTGTTTCAATAGCTGTGTGGCATGTGGTGCCGTCCTACTGAAAATAAATGTCATCTACGTCTATAGTATCAATTTCAGGCAAAAAAAAGTCAGTCAGGATCGTTCAGTAACGAAACAGTCGCTCCGGCATGATTTTTTTAAAAGAAATATGTCCCAATGACATCTCTAGCACATAAAGCGCATCAAACTCTCACTCGTTGTGGATGGAGCGGCTGTTCTACTATTTCTCTTGGGTTTTCGGAGCCCCATATGCTACAGTTTTGTTTGTTAACGTAACCATCCAAATGGACACCAGCTTCATCACTCATCAGCACCAATTTTTTGTCAAGATCTTGGTCTACATGCTTATAAGGTCAAGTTGACACAAGAATTGAAGTTAAAGTGAATTCATATTCCAACAGAGACCGGACAAAAGATTAATATATTAATTTAGTAGCTTACGGCCCCTAAGATTGATTAGCCCTATTTATGATGTAGTTTACAATAATGATAACTTAGCATCTAATAGTACACCCAGATCTTTAATTAAGGTAACACGGGCACAACCTTACTACCAAGTGAGTAATTATAGATCAAGAGTGGAACGCGACGTGATAATTTAATTACAGAGCATTTGTTTGCGTTCAGAAAGAGGTAATTTTTTGACCACCAACTTATCGGGAAAACATGCATTTTTAAGAAACCGACAGGCAAACCATCAGGTCCAGTTTTTGTTTTAAGCTTCGGTGTCAATCTTTGAGTAAGGACTATTGATTTTGACGCATACAAAGGAGAGGACCGCGATGAAACTTAGTTTCAATCATTTCCTCGTCAATTCATCAACTCTTTCAGCGTATTCATTGGTCTCGGTATCCAATAGGGGACCACCGTATTACCTGCTGATACCAGAATCTGTATCATTTATGTAGGTATCACTAGCAGTTCTAGTTATGTTCATGTGTGATAAAATAAAAAAAATACACATAAATTCTTATTTTTTTTTTCTTCTTAGTTCCTGACAAAGATTGCTTAGCTTCACTTTATATTGTGGAGCTTATTTTTTACCAAATTCATTTTGCTCTTCTTTGATCTGCTACTAAATCTTTTATTTCTTTCGGATAGTTTATCTTCATGTTTTTTCTAATTATTCCGGGAGCACTTTCCCAAGCCGATTACTGAATATCGCTGACCAGCTTATGGACTTGTTTTTCTATGTAATTTTTGGTTATAAGAGGTATCATTAAGTCGATTCTATTTGTTAAGTTCAGCTTGAAGTCTTCTTTTTTTTTTTTTTGTTAAGGTACTAATATTAGTACTTTTAATTATATAATGAGTGAACCATTTGAAGAATTATATGTGAATAGGTAGAGCTTAGATATTCAAACTCATCTAGGTGAATGTAACTGCTTGACAAGTTTTTGATTTTTCGTCCTATCGTTGTTATCAATGTAGACCCCTAGTCTAAGTTTTTAGCACTAAAATCATCACCTATTATGCATCTGCTTTCTAGTTTTCTAAAAAAATCTGATAGTGTTTTGGAGGACAGTAAATAGACCACTTTTCATAGTATAGGACTTAAATTGGAGATTTTTTTGAATCATGTCTTGAACTAGTCACTCAGAAACTTGATGAAACTTGAAGGTTCTTTAAATTTAACCTGATCGACTCTTTGAGGTCCTCATAATGTCTATGGAAGTTAACCTACATTCGGGCGAAATAAAAATGTCCCATTTTCCGGAGGCCTATACTAATTCCTTTTCTCCAAAATATTTTTGTACTTAAATGTCAAAACTCCGTTGACATAAACCATTACATGAAAAACTAAACGGCAACTCACATCGAATAATGACTTTTTTACCTTGTACATTCCGCCATCTTGTATATGGTACACCATTTTGTAGAATATCTATCATTTCACTAAAATATGAAATTTAAACAATAGATGTTTTCGAAAAAATAAATTTTAATCAACAACTGCCAAAGTATCATTAGTTTTAATAAAAAAGTACGATTTCGCTCCGAGTTAATAAGTGACCATAGATCTTATTCCAGCGTTTCGCTTAAGATTTAAAGAGGTATACAGGTATACTTTCAATGTATATTGCATTTACTCGTACTTACATACAATCACCGACTCTTGCGCTGTTTATAACTCCATTGTAATTTCCTCATATTTAAAGTCTTCTTTTAAAAAAAAAGAAGAATTTTATAACCACTCATATCCGGTTTTCCACGATTTCAATGGTACAATAAAATATGACCGCATTGTCTTTTATATTCCAGTTCACTGCAACTTGCAATTGTTTCGCACTGTGTTGTGTAAATTGGCAACAAAGTCTATCCTTGAAACAATGAAAGCAGATACCAATGAGTAAATACATGTATAATACATGTAAATGGTCTTGGACTAAAAGTTTCATCAGTTGGGTAATTAAATTGATAGTTCTCGTGATAGTTACTCTCTCTCTGGTTACATCTGAAGCACACGTGCGGATTTAGCTACTTGCTACTACTATGTATGGGCGTTTAGAGCCCATACGGTACACCATATTATCGAAAAAAAACAGGGGAATCCAATAGACAATGACAACGAACTTGGTGTCACTTGAAATGTTGTGTAATCTAAAAGTCAAGGCAGAAGAGAAATGCAAGAGAGACTAGAGTCATCAGCCTTTCAATCTCGTTCACTCAACTTAAGATCCCCGGATAGAATGTTGAGAAAATTGAAAGCTTTCTTTATCTAGGAAGCATAGTCTTGACTGACAGTGGCATCCTATTTGGTGTTGGTAGTAAAAATCAGAAAAGCAAAGGCTGAAAGAGCAATGAATACAGTACTAAGGTCGGTCCAAAACTGAGTACTTTGGCAATATATGAGTGTAGTGCATGGAAAACAACCACCATAGTGACTCGTAAGCCACTAAATTAGCATAACATGGGTTTTATGATCGTTCCTTAAACAATCAGCTCCATATGGGAACAGGACAAGTACGACTACGAATTTTGGTCGTAACTAATAACATTTTTAGATGCTACAAATGGCAGATACAAAAGAATTACTTGTCATTCAATGCATACGCTGAATAAAGACTGAATAAGAACTAGTTGCAAAACTATTAATAGAGATTGGTTAGGTTATGTTATAGTGGCAGGCTGCACCAGATACAACCTCACTTAAACCAGTAAGACCCATTATATTACCATAGGATCAACATTTCCGAAGATCAACATCTCCAGTTTCCTACGAGCGGAGAGAGCTTTGCATGTGCAAAGAAAATGTAGTATGGTTTCTTCATCTCCTTCTAGAGCTTTTAGGCAAGTCGTTTGCGATGAGGCCCAGCCTGTTGGCGTGCCTACCGATAATTCAGTGCCCTGTAACGACCCCTACAATGTTTGAAAAGAGCAACCTTTCCTATCTACTGAGACAATTGGAGCATTTCTGATTCCGCTTGGGCTAGATCTGTCTACTGTTGCGGCAGGTAGTGCCATCTGCCATTAGTTAAGCGTAGAGTGTTGAGCTTGACTTTCAGTTTAACTGGAGTGATAGGCATATCGAGATTCGCCTTGTCCAGCAAAATCGAGAGGGTTGGACCCTTTCTGGCGAGCTCGTCGGACATGCAATTCTCTGGTATGTCTCTGTGGCCCGGCATCCAAATCAGGTGGATACGAGTATTGAATTGTTTAGCCAACTCGTTAAGAGATAGGTGACAAGTTAAGGCAGTTCTTGAGTTATGTTGACTTCTAGAATTTCCTAGTAATCCCCAGCTCCTGCAGCGTTATTTGTTTTGAAACCGTGAGTGTACGATGATAGTTTTCTTTTTCTGATGAGTTATCGACTATTCCAGTCATTTCTGTCAAGAATTTTGATAATGAATTTCCGACTTAATACCTGTATCGAAGAAATATGGATAATCGATTTCTGTCTGCCTGTTTGCAGCCTCAGATGGAGATAAGATGAAAACATGAACATATGATTCCGATGATCACAACTCCACTTTTTTTTTACTCTTAGTTAAGTTGTTGTACCTATAGATTGGCGCACGCTATCCTCTTGATCTTGGTTAGGGTTAGAAATAGCCCTTCTTCTCAAGTGCCTTTCATCAGAATATCGAGCTAAGACAAAATGTGCATCAGAATCCTCGTTGAAACCTAGTATATAACCGAATGCACTTTTGTATGCAAGGGGCTACAAATCATCTCTGCGATCATAGATTTGCTCTTTCCAATTTTGTGTGGTATTTTAGACCATAAGCGCAGACAATTTTGTCTTTGAAAATAGACTACCGAATATCGGTCGTCACTTTAGTAGGTAAGGATGTCACACTACTATAAGCACGCTCGGCCAGTCTTCACATTGACTTTCAAAGGATTTTCATCATCCCCCGGAAAAATAGGTCTTCGCGTAGACATCATTTTTCAAATCCCATCCGTTCTGATGTGTTCTTCGGATGACTCTCCTTTAGCTGTTTACGTTTGTCAGGATTGAGTCTTGAATGTATTATATCCGAATCGAGCATCCGTCCAATCCAATCTTAAACGTGAGGGAATGCCGGCCTGATGCGTTTTTTGGCTGACTCTCTTTCTGCTGCTTACACTTCGGAGGGTTGAGTCTTGAGTTTCGAATCGCAGTCGTCAGGGAATGCCAGCCAATCTAATCGTAAAGGTACTAGGTTTTGACCATCAGATGGTAAACTTATTTTGATTAGAGCGAGATATGAAACCGACTAAAGCGGTTGTCCAATTTGAATCTTATTTCCTCAATCCTTCAAATTTATCTCAGTGTCGTCTAATGGCTTGAATTTATTTTTAATACGTACCATGCAATCTGCAAACAAAATACTTTCGTAATAAATCTTAAAGCCCGATAGAAGGCACCTTTAAGTTCATTGATATTTGTCTTTAATTTATTATTAGCACTCTTATCTGCATATGTTTACGGCAAATGCGTTTGTTAGTTTTAAAATCTATTTCCACATATCATGCCAATTTAGTTGCTACGTATTTCTGAGCTACTAATTATTCATTTTTACTACTACTACTCACTGATGCCTGAATGGGGATAGGTGTATCTATTTACCAAATCGTCATTCAGTCAATAGTCCAATGTTTATCTAATAAATCACCTCATACTGCTCATCTGTTATACCCACTGATTCACCTATTAAAGTAAATTAAATCTGACACAAATCCATAGTATTTCTACTTTCATTTGCTAAATAACATTTTGATTATCGTCTCTCATTTCCTCGAATATCGTCACGTTCTGCACATGAGACGAAACAACTAACGTAAACAACTGGATCGTCCCCCCTCACAAAACATTGTAACTACACGTTAAAACATCAAATCAAAAGCAATCAATTAACGTCTAGATGCGATTTGTCAATCTGATTTGATTTACGTACAATGGTTCAATGAAATGTGTCAACGAAATGACATTTTTGTTTACCTTTACACCGAAGATACACACGCAACGCAAACCCCCTTAGAAGTATCTGCAGACAAAAAAACAAAAAAAGAGAAGAAAATAAAAAGGTCAATGTCGCAATTCTGTAACATACATAACTTTGGTGGTTTATAATGCCAGATTGCTGGTACTGGTTGCCTCGTGAAATCACATTTGTCAGCGAAATGTATAACATTTCGGTTACATAAATTTCTTTACGTAGATACAGTGTATCTGAATGGCTGTGCAATTGCTTATCCATTTGATATTCCGTCGACTTTCTTTCGATACATATTTTCCAGTTGTGTATCGGCCGTCGTCTTCAGATGGCCTGTGTGGATTTATGAATCGAAATAAATAGAATTGATTGCATACTCATGTACGAGTATACCTATATTGTGGCGAGCACAATATGAACTTGTACAGTAACAGGCTTTTCAATTAACAACAATGATAGGTGAATCTCTGTTGTACTCAATTATATGATCGACTATAGAAATCCAATAGAGATGTTTATCATTTCGCCTTATGAGCACTTAAGTGTCATTAAAGTCTGATATTTTGTAGGAAATGACTGTCCTGAGAGCTGTGTTTTGTGAAATTGATCGAAAAAAAATAAGTTTCTTCATCTGGCGTTAGTGGGGCTACTTTCTTTCGAAGAAACTTTTTCAGTTTGCAGTTGTAATTTTCTAGAGGGGAAGATTGCATCTTGTCAAATGAGCGTAGTTATGTGGCGCCTATCGCATGTGTGCATGGATGAGCAGTAGAGCTTCCTAGTCTGTGGTAAGCACTGATTTGAATTAGTTTTGCTAATAACTGTGATACGTGTTTCCTGGTTGATAGAATGAAATTTGCATGTGAAACTCAGCTGACATTGGATATCCAGTTAAGAACTGCTATTGATTCAATGATGAACATCCCACCTCTTGACATTTACATATATTCTCCGATGATCAAAGCTGTCGGCCATCTTAAAAGAGGTGCCTTCTGCTGCAATTCGCGCTGAAATTTCAATGACCGACATACTTGTATGTGTAGGCCGTCGAACGCGAATAACATTAGATCTTTGACTGCTGTGTACATTCAAAAATCGTAGCCTTAAGGACTAGCTATGGAAAACTGTCCTCGAAACCTCGATTTATTTCGTGTCTTATTACGTCCTTGTTCATGGCTTTCATTGCTTTTTTTAAGAACACAACCGTAAGCAGCAAGGGAAGTTGTGGTTAGAGGCTAAAAGGTAGCTTCACTTCTTCTACATACGCCTATGAAGGTCCTTACCCTCCATGAAAGAGCTTGAAAATTGAGAAAAAAGTCAAAAATGTTAGAATTACTATTGGCACAAAATTTCAGGATATACTTTTAAATAATTCGTGTAATTCTCCATAGAGAATGCGTCCAAAAAGCATTTAACGACATCTATCTTAGTTAGAGCATTGTAAGGTGTCCGTATCAGCTTGCAGTCCATTGGCAAACTTGAGCATTTATGTTGCTTCTTCAAGGTCGATAAAGATCGCATAAAGACCTTTGATGTCAAAACAGGACTTAGATCTGATGCGCTTTAACCTTAACATCATACCACAACGGACTCTGTGAAACTCACAAGCCAACATCAGATGCACAATCTCTCAATTTTGATACAGCTTAGGCGGCCAAGTATTGACACAGAAGCGGCCAAAACGGGTTAGGTATGATGGGAGTCAAAAGCAATACGCTATTGTTCCAAGAAAAAAATTCTTCGCAAGGTATCCAGAATTGCGAGGTGGAGTTTCCACAAAGAGATCAATGATCTAACGACGACTTTGTAAAAATAGAACAGATCATGCAGCCTTCAAGATTGTTAGAACATATCGGGCGAAAGGACATCAACTTTTCGACCCGTATAGTCTTCGGGCGACAGTGTTTGGTGAACAATCTCATTTTTTCGAGAATTCTAACTGAGCCTAATATGAAAGTCACGTAGTGTGTCTTTAAATTTCATTCAAATTGGACACACCATTTGGCATTTTGAAACAACGTTAGAGATCACATTAATATTTGCTCAGCGCAACTTGATTTAGTGACAGCTACGAAATACGGTTTCAAAAAGTCAATAAAGTAAGTCCCCAGTTTTAGTGCTTTTGTATTGTCACTCCAATAAATTTTTTGTCTGTCAAATTTGACACATGACACCATCAATGCTGAAGTTAAAATTAATACCTCAGCGCAACTTCATTTACTGACAGCTACAAAAGTTGTCCCAAAAAGTTAATATAATTCTACTTCCACCTTTCTTTATAACATCGAAAGCTTAAAAATTAAATAAAAATGTCAACTAAGTAGATGAGTTGATTAAGTTAACTTAATTAATGGCTTCACCAGCCACACCCACTTCAAATTGAGTGTAATGAACGTTCACATGCGATTAACTAATCATTTCGGTTTATGTAGTTCAACTATTTAATTTGATTCCATGTCATTTGCGCAAACTACACAAGAACGTAAATCCAATTGAAATAGCCGCAGCTAAATTTTAGGTGGGTGTATCGTTTATTATCTTAAGTTTAATGAATTGCCAGGCATATTTGTGTACAGTAAAATTTTTACTGTCAAGGAAATTTCGAAAGGAAAGGTTCTTACTTTGCTTACACGTTTTGTTAAGAATTCAACTGGATAATTATTTTTAATGAGTTCTTAATGACACGAGTGACGAGTGTAAACACTTCCAGCACTGCTTTAAGACGAAAATATTTTGGATCTATTTTTGGCATGAATGGGCCACTCTTTTTCCCATAACCACTAGTTTTTATGATCGAATTTCATTCAACTCTTGATCCAGAAGTTTTTGAATTGTCAAATATGGAACAGAGAGTGAGAGGGCGAGAGAGATAGAGAGGGAGAAATGCTGCCTTCTATCTGACATCTGACCTTAGGCTCCTTTCACACTATATGGTTTGACCGTGTGTGCTTGCTGTAGTGACATTTCGCCCCGCAGTAAAGTAAATAAGCCTAAGCCCGTTGTCAGACGTGGTATCATGCAGGCTATATTCTCCGACTTTCCTATTTTGGCTTTGAAATTTTGGACATAACTCATAGGTATCTTTGTCCTTTGTGGAGGCATAAAGCCTGAAACAGACGTGCAGCAAAGCTGCTTGCAGTGCTGCATGCAGCAACGCACGCCAGGCAGACGTGCAGTAAATTGCACGTATTAGTTTTCTGTCATTTCTTCCACCGTCCTTTTGGCAATGAACCTCAAAATGTCACTTACGTCATATCCCAAAAATTGTACTAATTTGCTATTCTGCTACTGGAGGTTTGCATCAAAATTAGAAATAGAGACGTCTTGCAGCAACGCATGGTAGTGCAGCAAACACATGTGTTCTATAATTTTGCTGCACGTCTGTTTCAGGCTTAAGCGCATATTAGACTGAATTTGGCGAATTTAGCCTTAATACAGATTGTCATAATACGCTCGCTTTCGTGTTGAAAGCTCAAGACTTCTTGTCTAAGTCTGCCGCTTATAAAAAATTTGCACCCGAATAAGCGCTGCTTCTGTTGTTTACAACTGCCACCGTAGTATATCTACTCAAAGTTTTTCATCCTCCTTTTTCCCTGCGCATCGCATCGTACTTCCTGTACGACTGTAATATCAGCTGTGTAGTAGTATGTGGCCTCTGCTAATTAGAATACCTCTTATCCGGTGGCATCCTATAAGGGTACGTGTTTGGGCCCATTTTATGCAATGTGAAATACAAGTATCATGATGATTCTTAGTGTAGTCAAAATCATTAATTTTTCCAAAATTTTGTGACCGTGGTAGCCGCTGAATTCTTGGAAAAAGTTGAACACATACATATGTAACGAAATTTGACCTACTTTGGGGTTAGTCAGTCTAAGACTAGTGTAGCAATAAACAGAAGTATTGCTAGTTACTAGCAGAAAGGAAATTCAGATGACGACGATAACATCGCGCAACTATGCTACTTAAATGAACGCGACACTGTCAAGGATAGGGGTCTAGCTAACTAACAATTGAATCCAGAGTAGTGCAATCTGTTTTATGTACGTATGTTGCAGCAATAAGTATAAGAGCTCTAAAAAAGGTTACAAAAGGTGTATCGTACGATCTAGGCGGACTAAGGGTGTGTTGAGCCCATCGAAGGAATGATGAGAAGGTAGATATTCTGTTAGATAGAGAGTTAACTATCCTTCTACATTAGTCAGCGTTTTAGAGGGCACGGTTGCAATCGGGCTTACATTTACAGATCAAGAATTCATAAGAATTTCCACCTCTGAAAGAGGCTTTGGAAGATGTAAAACACTATTTTTAAGTTATCTGCAATTCTGCACGGAGCGAAAAAGTCTGGACGTCAAAGTCCAGTAGTGAGTGTAAAAGACTACTGGGCAAGAGCTTCGGGGTTTGAGTCCCATAAACAATTTGCTTTCACGTTTGCCTTTTTTCATTTTTTTGCGCAAAGATAGTCCATGGACCGCATGAGGTTTGTCCTTGTATCTGTTTGGAGAAAGGGTTTCGAGACAGTTTTTTTTTTTTTTAAAGATTCCTGCCTTCTTGTGTCGACGTTGTAGAAATCGACGACAATTCCATCGCTATCACTGCGGTCACCAAGGACAAGGTTTTAAAATCAATATGTACTCCTTCTCGGAGTTATGATAGATGTCCTTAGGATGTATTTAATTTTCGAAGGCATGAGACCAAGGAGGTAAAGCTATATCTACTGTACAAGCACGTGAATGCATTTCGAGTACATCCAAGCATTTCACTTTATATGAACGGACGTTAGGTTAGGTTGTAAAGCTTAGGCTATGTTAGAGTCTTTTGATATCACCTCTCTACAACGCTTGTTTCCTTTGTGAAATAAATGTTGACTCTCTATTCTCATTTTTTATTCTCAGAAAAAGCCGAATACGAGGAGCGTATTGCCGATCCAATTGCCGGATCTATTGGAGATCTTGGACCATGGCAAATCTGGATATGCATGGTCATCTTTATGATGAAGTTCCCCGTGGGATGGCATCAATTGGCCACGGTTTTCCTAGCACCTCCTGTCAATTTTGAATGTGCTGTACCGAACAACTTAACCGATAGATGTTCCGATGAGTGTACCGAAATCGCTTACGATCGGAGTATTTTTAAAGAGACCATTGTCACAGAATGGGGGCTGGTTTGTAATAAGCGATATCTAGCCAGCTTGGTGCAGACACTCTTTATGTTTGGAATTCTGGTGGGAAATATTGGATTCGGAGTATGGTCGGATAAGTAAGTTGTACGGAACTACAGTTTATCAAGCAAATATTTTAAAATCCTTTTCTTTAGAGCCGGTCGACGTCCTCCATTGGTATTCTCGGTGCTGATGCAGTTGGTCTGTGGTGTTTTGGATGCTTTTGTGCCATGGTTCTGGGTATTCTGTGTATTCAGGTTCTTATTGGCTGTCGCAACTGGAGGAAGTATGATGACAAGGTTAGTAGCTACAAAATATTACTTTGAATTCTTAATAAAATGAGTGATGCTTGCAGCTTTGTCCTCGTCATGGAGATCACAGGTGCCAAGAAGCGTGAAGTCATGTCTATTCTCTATCAGATTCCCTTTAATTTGGGACACACATCACTGCCACTATTTGCGTACTACCTGCGTGATTGGAGGTGGTTCCAGTTTGCTATATCAATCGTTTCAGTGATTTTCATCTCCTATTACTGGCTAATTCCGGAATCTCCAAGATGGCTGCTCTCAGCAGGACGTCTTGATCAAGCTACGAAGGTCCTAGAAAAAGCTGCAATAACCAACAACCGACCAATTCACAATATTCGCAGTGACCTAGAAGAGTCCTCCCGTCGTAAGTTATCCAAGCAGGAGGTGAAAAAAGGAACTCTGATCGATCTGTTCCGCTATCCGAATCTCAGACTCAAAACCATCTGCATGACAATTAATTGGTTTGTCTGCGGTCTGACATATTTTGGGGTCTCGCAGTACGTTGGAGAGTTAAGTGGAGATATTTTCACTAATGTTGCCATCGCTGGAACCCTTGGAATCCCTGGAACACTAATCTCCATCTTAACGGGTAGATATTGGGGTCGTAAAATCTCTCTAATGGTTTCGAATACTTTGGCCGGATGTTGCATGTTGGCTATTGCGTTCGTTCCGGAGGAGAGTGCCTTTTTAAAGGTCGTGCTAGCGTCGATTGGTGTTTTTGGCATGGCGGTGTCATTCCCAATTGTTTATCTCTACGGTGGGGAGATGTTCCCGACTGTTGTACGAAATGCAGGCATGGGCTTCGCATCGATGTTGGCTCGTATTGGTTCGATGTCGGCTCCGTTTGTTTCACAGACTGCAGATATTGCACCTTGGATGCCACCACTAATCTTTGGTGTTATCCCATTGATTGGAACAGTGCTGGTGCTATTCTTGCCAGAGACAAAGGGTGCACCACTACCAGAGACGATCGAAGATGGTGAAAATTTCGGAAAGAAAAAGAAATCCGAACCGGACAGCCAGAAGATCTAAGATGGATCGGACGCGTGAATCAATGCAGTTGCCATAAGATGTCGTTGTTAAGATATTATAGACTAGTGTAGCGTTATTCATATACACACACAGAAACACAAATAAACTATGTTATATAGTTGTACCGTTTTTGTATGCCAAAGATAATTAATGATTTATTTTGGTTTCCTTTTGTAAATAAATGTTCTGGAAACTCGAAATTGTTTGCTTTTTATTGTGTTTTTGAATTTTGGAGTTTTGTGGTTAAATTGGAAATAAATTGGTTAAATTGGTGTCGCTGTAGTATATAAGGAGAAGAAAAAAATTGGTCGCGTCTTTGCTAATATTTATAGATCTATGCCCGTCTCCTCGTCAGAATGCTCTCAGGAGTTGAAGCATAGTTACCATTCGTTTCGTTATCGCTTCTTTGTGTGGGCCAACGAGCAGAACTGTATGATTTGGAGTTCCGCAGTCCTTAGAAACGTCCTCGAAGTGTGACTGATTGGTGTGAGTTTTGAAGTAGTTGTTTGAAAATGAAGCTGGCAACAAAATTGTGGTGAACGAAGTCCACTACTGAGAAATGGTAATAAATTTTCTGCGACCGCAATTCGACAATTTGGACTTAACTGAGCTTGCGAGCAGGGAAACGCACTGGGCCACACCAGCTGTCAAACAATCGGTAATTTTGTGCACTAACTTCTGTAACCGTGTTATTCAGCCATTTTGATCTCGCCATTGAGCAGCTTCGATTTGACACCGTTTGCCTTTTTTTTCTGGGAACTGGCAAGTACCCTTCTAACTCCAATGGTCTACAAACAATTGGAGCACTCATGGAAAACAACAACCGTACTTTTCACGAAATAAAGCCATAAACAATCCACTAATGCAGTGCGAAATTGGGTTGACAGAATAGGCTACTGCCAAGCCATCTGAATGTAAGTATATTCAATAAATAAATGGAAGGCGTACTCTTCAAGGAAACAACAATCATTGAAAAATATTAAGCGGTGTAGCTTAGGAGGTAATTCAAAAAACTACCAAAACATCGAATCATGTGGGCTTGAGAGTATACAAAGTGAATAACTGGCTTTAGATCCAAAGTAAATTAATTTAACTTGACTAAAGGCAAGACCGATATATTGGTAGATCACCTGAGCATATTCTCATGGGTTTGAGTGATATTCATGTTTTGCACTTCTTCAGCCAGCATCATCAATTCCACTCAAACGTTTTTTCGGTTGTATGCATTAATTGCTGTAAATGATTGCATAGCTGTAGGCGGTTGAATTGCTGTTGGAAATCTTACAGTAGAAACCGACAAAACAAGTAAGCATGAGGCAGCTCATTTAGAAAAGTTGTCTTCATGCAAATTAAAAGGACGCCAAAAACCCATGATCTAGATGCGAAAAATGAAAGCTTTTTCAACGAATTAGTGAAAAAAAAATATGACTGAATACGATTCTGTATCTATCCACTAGCAAGTACGTAAATCATGAAATTTGTTTTTACTTGCACCATAGCTTAAGTTATGGAAGGGTGTGATTAATAAGGTCTCATTATGTTCATTTGGAGACCTAATGTTCCATTGTGAACCTTGTTTTTTGTGTGGAAAAAGTATAACTGAATGGAAACCAAACCTCACTTGCATACCATTTGGTAAGAAGATAAGTAGATCCAATATCTGACTCCTGTCACCTTTGCGGTGTTTGCGAGAAATCTGGATCCTAATGTACGTAGACGTCATCTTGCAGGGCGGGGCTATGACGTAGCAGATGTTGGATTGATTCCACTTAGCTATCTTTTCAGAGAGTAGGAAATTATCAAAGACTGCCCACGAAGAACCAATTAAAAAACCATGCCACCTGAGTTGTCTTCTTAGGGAATAGGGGACTGAGCAGAGAGCGCCCAATAAGGAAACGATTTGGAAGGCCTGGTTTGTCGGCCACGAAAGCGAGCCTCGAACCAATTCAGCTGTTGACAACACCAGCAAACGTACAAAGGACTATCATTTAAGGATCTGCAAGTGGAATATGCCTACGTATGTACCTTGAACAGACCGAATTAGCAAGGTTCATTGAAAGCTAGAAAGCGTACTGAAGGGTTCTTCAGAAAGTGCGTTGGGATGGGCCAGGTATTCATCTACTATGGTGACTGCTATTCCTGTCAAAGGTACACTTAGGAGATTTCAACGCTAAGGTGAGAATGGAGTACAATCTTGGTAGGACCATCCGAACACATAACCTGCAAAACACGACCTCCGGAAACGTACTCAGGTTCATCGACTTTGCCGCGGGGCAAAACATGATAGTGTGTAGCACTAAAGCAGGTGCCGCTTGGTTGTGCTGCAAGTTTACTAGAAAGAGGACGGAGATCTCCAATCCTCGGACGCATTTTGAATAAAAATTTAACAGTGACGTATATGCACAATTTCAGCTTTTAAAACATTTATAACTAGGCAAAGCATAGATATTTATAGTTAACAAAACAATTCATTTAATTTGTTGTCAGTGCAAATCTTGTAGATACTTCTTTTGTCTGCTCACACTTGTGTTTGAGATAAAAATCTCGACGAGGCTCTATCGAATTCAAAACAAAAGTCGTTGGATGGTATAAGTAGATTACGGCGAGTTACTTAACAGATAAAAAATTTGAATATATGATATCTGTTATCTGTTAAATATTTTTGTTAAAATCGCATTATTCAAACTACAATTATTTATTATTGTCTTAAATGCTCGAGGCATCAAACGGTGTAGCAAGTTGGACAGAGACGTATTATATAACACCCTTCAACCACTCATAGTTGCTTTTGAATCATTTTCTAAACATTGTGAACAAAAGAAACAGAAAAAGAAACGAAAAGACAAGAAGAGAAACCACACGACCTCTAAAATAGTTTACAGCAGTGCTGTCGGTTGTACTACAATAGTAGCGTTTGCAAGTACTTTCTATTCCCCTTTTTGTACAAATGCTACTGACTTGGACTTATAATTGTACTATTATTTGAATAAAAAACTTTTAGGACTTTTAGAATTTGAAAGATTTAAATTAGAATTTTGCGATTTTGCCGCCTTGCGTCATTTGTTGTACTAATCTGGTGAAAAGGAGCCCTACCCAAATCAGAATAGAGGTCTACGGAACTTCCTTTACCAAGCAGACGAATGTGCGGGTGAGGAAAAGAGCTCATCAGAGCTCAGGTTCTGGATTACCGACAGACAGAAATTCATAAGCTCTTACGACTTTGATGCTAAGCGTACTTTAAACCATAGCATCAAAACTGCTCGCTGGTTATAAAAAAGTCTTCTTCACTTGGATTTATTAAGTCGGAAACTTAATTATTTTTCAGGACATGCAGAGAAGGCGAGTAATGCTTCATTTTAGCAAATGCAATGCAAAGCTCATACAAATTTAATCACTGGTCTGTGGAACTACGTCCTTTGAACATTTTTTATCTCTCGCAAGTCAAGAAACAGGCGAGCGTATTCTGAACGAATGTCCCATTATACATATGTACATAGGTCGTGGTATACTGAAACATTTTTCATCCCTCAACTTCGAAGACGTTAAGGGGCTTTGTCTACTTTGCTCTGCCATAACATTTGACAGCGCAGAAATCAAGCGAAGAATAACTCTTGCCAAGCGCTGTATTTTTGGACTAAGAAATCAGTTGAGATGTAGGGCCCTGTCCCAAACAACTAAGGAGACCTTATACAAAACCCTTATTATTCCAGCCCTACATACTGTGCGGGAACATGGACTTCATTGAAGGAGAATGAAGATTTCCGTGGTCGTTTTGAACAAGATATTCTTCGTAAAATATTTGGTGCCGAATCTCATCCAGAGGTGGAAGCCTCGCCTTCTGCTTCTGCAGACTATTGAACGCAGATGAAGTTTCATATTTCGCTGTCAGGCAAAATGACCAAAATTAAGGGAGAGTAGCAATACCTAAGTTAAACAAAGCCTCTGGAAGGCATCAAGAAATAACGCGTTTATAACCGAAATGTTGCGTCATGTATTTAAGTAAGTAAAGGCGGTTTCCTAGTGATGCCTGAATAATAATTGAATGATTCCAGTGCTCAGCATAAAAACCGAGCCCCATAGCTTTGTGGTTAGGGCGTAGGATAACTGAGTGGGATTTTCGAGGTTCGAATCTTAGAAAACACCAACGAGTTTTTCAACGGTCCCATCTTTCGCGTCTGACAAATGTCGGACAGAAATTACTGTCATGAGCAATCTTCTAAAAAAGCCTTGACCAAGGGTCTGTTGCGCTAAGTATTCTATCCTAGAGCTGGGAGCCACAGGCCTTTATTTTTCTATTATTGCATTCGAAAAAATTAAAAACTTTAAAAATTCTGTCCATTCTCTGAAATTAGAGGGATCTTCTTTCTACTACGGCTGAAATGTTTTCTTATTATATTTAACAGGACATGAGACTCAAAAGGGTTTTTCAAAAACTCTTTATCTTTACCTCGAGTTCTTCAATTGAATTGATTTTGTAATTGGGAATTATGTGGAGCTTGGATTTAATAACGTGGCCAATCTTTCTCTAGTCAGTCAGTTTTTTTAAAGGTTACTGAAGGTTTTCGGGATCGTAGTCCTATTTTACAAAATTTTTTATGGACAATTTTCGGTCTTGTTAGTATTGAAGGACTTTGCTGAAGTAAAATCAACGAAAAGTCATACGAGCTGTACAATCGCATTGACTGAGCAATAAAATTGGGCATGGGACACCTAAGATGGCTTGTGACATGTAAAATGAATGGGAACCAACGCTCCGGTTCACAGGGTCTTCGAATGTAACCTGGAGGGACAATTCAATTGAGAAAGACCTCGCCTTAGGTAGCGTGCACATGCAGAAAACGAGCTTAACTAACTTGGAGTGCACAACTAGAGGCGGCAGCTAAGGACTGTGGTAACCAGAGAGGCTTTTGACTAATGCACTAGTTCACGCCGAACTGTAATTCATGATGTGAGAATAAATAAATACAAAACGAAATGGTTTCAGCTTTATTTGATCCTCTGACCTCATGAAAAAGTAAAGCAAAGAAGCGTTCAAAAGAAATGTACGGAAAATTTTAGTGGGCAAGGTCCAAATAATATTACATGAGTTTCTACCGTCATGTACACTAGAGGCAGAGAGTATACATACACATCCATGAGGTTGCGTTGCCTTAAACCAAACTCGTGAATACCACCACTCCAACTGGAATGTGGCCGATAACCACTTTACATGCGTATCTAAATACTGTACACGTACTAACTACACTTGAATATTTTGTTTTCAGTCACTGCTTCGTCGATTTTTCTGTCAGTAAGTTTTTCGGCGTGACGTGCATCGCATCACTTTGAGATCAAATCAAATTCAACTATAGCCAGCAAATAAAAAAATTCAATTTAATAATCCACAGTGACAAGATTTCTATTTAAGAATAGTCTTTGAAACAAAAAATTTCTTTATTTCTTGATTAACTTGTTGATGGTGTTGTTCTTGTGACCGATTCGTTGTGCCTACTGTTTTTTTTTTCTCTTATTTTATTTTGTGGATGAAAAAAGAAACTGATTTTTCAAAATAAATCTAGAATACTTTCACATATAATATGGATAAAAAACCAGCGGATGCAGAACCTGGTAATTCATTGTCAATTATTTCGAAAGCTATTTCTTGGTTTTATTGAAATTCTGTTGTCATAGAAAGGATGTATGTACATATATCCTTTTAGACCAGTTTGAAAAATTAAGTATTAATTAATTAATAAAAGTGTCTGTCTATATTTCTTATTACAGGCAATTTCGTTAGGTATGTGGAAAGGTGCTTAAATAATCCAAAACGGCACAGATGTATCTGTCTCTTGCTCATACGTTAATTTGATGTAGTTCAAGATGTCGTTCACTGATATTTTTTCTCGATATTTTTTTATGTCTAAGGTGGATGAGATTTGGACGTTGACAGAGAAAGTGGGTTGTGTCCTCGCTGACTTACACATCTCCACAAACCTTGACATAGATTTTCTTAAGTTAGTCGTATTTTTTTGATATGGACTCTTACCAGGGTAGAAAGGGATTTCTTATCATTTCGCATACGTGTGTCGATGTTTGTTTTGTTAAAGAGGGCTAAATTCTTGTCACATTCAATTACGCTTTGTTAGGAAATTTCTATCGAAGGACAGACAGAGTTACTTCTTCTTAAGTGTCGATTTAACATTTGTCCAACGGAATCACATTTTGTGGAAGTGTGCCAAAAGACTGGGCAGTCGTAGGTACCACAGTGAAATCTGCGCACAGGAAATTAAGCTTGTATGGTGTAATAAGTGGCTTTGAAATCATCTTGGGTTTTCTCTGCCACAGGTTAAAAATTTGGTCGATAGCGAGCTTTTCTGGCCTAAAGCCGCACTAATAGGGGCCAGGTTTTTGACAGGTTTTTGAGTTCTTCTAAGAGCTGTTGCAGTGGAGGGGTTTACTTGTGAATTGGGCTGACGTTCCACTCATCTGATCAGACTGTTAGATTGAGTTTGTATTCTCTCAGGTCATTTGTAGCTTTTTAAAGCTCGGTAGATAAGTCATCAGGGCCGGCAGCTTTAATCTGAATAAGTTTGAGCGTTGTTAATTTCAATTAATTTTTCAGATGCACAGGTGTTCTGGCTAGCTGCACCTAGGTTGAATTCATTCTGTCTGACAGCGGGCAGGATTATTGAAACGGCACAAAGTGTCTATGATAAGATTGACTTCTTCCTCTGTATGTGCCATATTTGATGTAGAATCCAATGAATCAGAAAATCCCTCGTTGCAGACTTTATGCCTCCGAGACTTTTCTTTTGTTGCCTTCGGAATATCACTGAATAGGTATAGGTTAGCTCAGCTTCTTTGCTTTATATGTCGAGGAGGTTAGGATAGGGCTCTGGTTGAACGTTTCTTTTTTCTTTCGATGGTTTCGAGGCTACACCAAGCTATTAAAATAGTTTAAGACAGCGAGAGAGATGGGTTGAGCAGTTATTGTTTGACTTTCGGTCAAAGAATTAACTCAGTATGGTGAAAAAAAGACTAACTGTGGTTGTTATCCATTTATCTAGCTCGAGTCAGAGGCCCGGACCCAATCTACGATTCCGTAGGCGAAACAGGGTTATGGCAATGGGTAATGGTACTCCTCATCTCTGTGTCGAAATTTACTATTGGATGGCATCAACTGGCAACAATTGTATTAGCTCCACCAGCTAAATTCCAATGCATCGATCCGGGTAATGACACCGATGCCTGTTCGGATGACTGCAAGGAAATAGAGTATGACCGAAGTATTTTCGAGGAGACAGCTTCCACTGAGTGGGATCTGATATGCGACAAAGTATCGTATCCCAATATTGGACAAACTTTATTTATGTTCGGTATCCTTGTGGGAAATGTAGGCTTTGGCGTCTGGGCAGATAGGTTAGTTGAATTTGCTCGGCACCCTTCAATGATTGTTGTAAATCCTTTTTTTTTCTACACAGATATGGTCGACGAGTTCCATTGTGCTTTTCCGTTATCCTTCAAATAACTTCTGGGCTCTTGGCTGCCTTTTCACCTTATTGGTGGTTATTCGTATTTTTTCGATTCCTGTGTGCAGTTGCAACTGGAGGAAACATGATGACTACGTGAGTATCTCATGATTAGACACAGAAATAAATTTATTTACAAAAAAAAAAAAAAAAACTCTCTTTGCAGATTCGTCCTTCTCATGGAGATCGTCGGTCCAAAAAATCGTGAATTTTTCCATGGAATCGTCTATCAAATTCCGTTCAATCTTGGTCACATGCTTTTATCACCGATCGCTTATTTCCTTCGGCATTTTAGGCAGATTCAGTTCGCGCTTTCGATATATTCCGTTGTTTTGTTTTACTATTTTTGTTTAATTCCGGAGTCTCCCCGTTGGCTTATAATCTCAGGATATACCGATAGAGCAGTTGCACTCCTCGAAAAAGGTGCCAAAATGAACAAGATGCCAATTGACAACATTAGAAAAAATGTTGAAGATGCTGTACGAGCTCGAGCTAACCAACCAGCCGTAAAAAAGGGTAATTTAGCCGATCTTCTTAGAACCCCGAAACTAAGGCTTTACAGCCTGTGCATATTTTTCAACTGGTACGCTGTGGGATTCAATTACTTTGGTGTTTCACAGTATGTTGGACAGTTGAGCGGCAATATATTTCTTAATGTGGCTATGAGCGCTTTATTCGGTGTGCCTGGAGTAATTGTGTCGGTACCAGCTTGTAAATATATTGGTCGAAAGCCATCCTTGCTAGCCGCTAATTTATTTGTTGCGGTAGGAATGATATGCTTTATTTTCATTCCCGAAGAGTTTGACATGGTGAGGTTGTGTTCAGCGTCGTTTGCTGTGTTTGGTGCTGCAATGTCCTTTCCCACATGTTACCTATATGCAGGAGAAATATTCCCAACAGTAGCCCGTAATTCAGGGATGGGCTTGTCTTCAATGCTTGCTCGTATTGGGGCTATGATCGCTGCTCATGCTGCAAGCCTTAACAAATATGCAGTGTGGCTTCCGCCGACAATATTTGGAGGTGTTGGAGTCATTGCAGCGTTGTTGGTTCTGTTGTTGCCCGAAACGTTGGGTCATTCATTGCCAGAGACATGTGAGGACGCCGAGAATTATGAAAAACGCAATTAATCTTTTGTTAACTGAATTCTTTACACATATGTTTTGCTGTTATTTTTTGACAAATATATGTTTTTGATAAAAATTTTACTTTAAATATATTTGAAAGATGTTAAGAGGCGGTCGCCAAAAGATGGATCAATCTAAAGATAGACTACGCTGAATACTGATAGGTACACAAAGGTTAACAAACTCTAGTCGGTTCCGCGATGCTTGACAGCCGTTTAGGGAGCAGGGGGTAGAGCGAATTCTCGAACTATTTTGAAACGGATTAAAGGTTTGGGCAAGGCCTTAAGTCGGTATCCACGAAGACATCTCCACCCCTCAGACATTTGACTAGTTTTGGAACCATTCTTTAAAAAAGATTCGACTACAGGCCAGTCCAGACTCAGACTCTGACCGAATCCAGTTCTGAACGCAAGAAAAGTCGACTCCAAATTTGCACGGGGCGGTCAAAGTTCCGGTATCATTGCAGCAAACGGCATATCCATGGAACCAGAGTCGTAGGATAAGTGTCGCGCAAGGCTATCGAAACTCCAGTGCGGATGATGCCAAAAGCCACCTCATATATGTACGTATCAAGGGGAGATAAATCAAGAAGAGCGTATAGAGCAGATCCCGGCATACTTGGAAAGCTTCCGCGCAGCCGAGACAGACCGTTCTTTAAAATTTAGTGCATCTGCCCATGCGAGAGCCCCTCCACCAAACAACGGACGCATAACCTTGAAAAGGTCTTATCATAGCCGTATAGATCCAGAGAACCTTTTTCGGTATTGAAAAAGGCACCGTGCCATAAAACTGAGAGAGCCTTGGACATCTTCGACTTTGCCCAAAGATATTTCCTATCGAGAATAGGTTGACCGAAAGCCCACTCCTAGTGCACCATTCATCGATCATATCTAGAGCTGCCTGTGCGTGCTTTAGCCTGGACACTACTACGACAGATATCCGGTAGAATGTCTCGGGGAGATTTCAATTCCCGGCAACTCAAAAGCAGAATTAACAGACATGTAAGGCGATAGCTATCCTACAACAATTTGAGTGTTGCCAGTAATTACTTTGCAAGAGTATCTAGTTATTTTATAGCACTGAGCTCAGTTATTAATGGTTGGTTGGTTGGTTGAAGTGGTGGTTCAGGGAGAACCCAATTAGCGCTGTAGTCCGCCGTTTTTTTGCTCCAAAACCTCGTGGGAACCTGTATTATAAAGAAAGGAGTGTGTTGATTAGTTGTTGAAATTAAATTTTTTGGTTAAACCCAGCCCGTAGAATTTAATTTAAGAAAGCGGTCTCCGATCTTTATTTCAGCTATCTCGCTCAGATCCTCGAATAAGAGTAAGCAGTCTGGCCCTCGCTAGGGCCGGACATCTGCAGATGAAATGGCAGAGAGGTTCTTTCTCGTTAGTGTCCTTGCAGCTTCTACAAAAAGTGTTGTTGGGAATACCAAGCTTGACTGCGTGGTCTCCGACTAGCCAGTGGCCTGTAATAACAGTTACAATTCTATCAATATCTGGCCTCGATCTGCTAAGTAGCTTATATGATTTAGATTTATTATAACTGGGCCACGTCTTTCTTGATGTGGCACAATTAGTGAGATTGTTCCACATACGATTGGTTAGCTAAAGGAAGTGAAGGTGAATACAGCGCTTAACGAAACCCAGCGGAATTTCGACTGCCTTCGCTAAGGAGTCGTTAAGGGCCGACCCTCTCCTGGCCAGCTCGTTAGCACGTTCATTTCCCTCATAATTGCTGTGCCCTGGGACCCAGATGAGAGTAATGTGTAAGTGAATACATAATTGATTGACCTGCGGAAATAATAGCAATGTTGCTATATAATGTTTTGTAGGCCCTTAGCAGTCGGCAGGCTTCCCGTATCGCGAGAAGCTCCGCCTGGAAAACACTTGCAGAGTTCGGAAGACGGAAAGACTTTTTTATACCCAGTTGGTTTGAGAAGATGCCTGCGCCAATACCGCAGTTATTCCAGTTACTACTGGAATTATTTGTTTTGTCAGTCTGTTATTCGCTGTTATTCCCTCCATTGTTCATTTTTTTGGCAGTCGGTTATTAGCTGTCAGATATATCGCGTCATCTTAAGCTCATAAGCCACTTCAATAGGGCTTCTATTTATAAATAATCTTTGAAAGCAAAAATTTGATCTTTAACATCGCTAATGATGCTTCTTCGGACTCTTTATTTTAGTTTGGTTTTTGTTTTTTTTTTTTTTTCCTGAGAAGAAAGTGATAACCTCGTCTGGATCATTAAAAAATAGTTCAAGAACAAAATTGTTGTATTTTTTATTGCAATTTAATTGAATTGTTTAACGAGTACCAATGAAATACCCGAAGCAGGTGTTGCTTAAAGGTGCTAGCCGATGGAATCCACTTCATTATTTTGAAAATTGCTTACTATTGCAATTGAATAATCTTCTGAAGCTTCTAGATTGCGAAGAGACATCTGAAAATAACCACTGGACCACGTCTAGTAAGGGGGTCAATGATCTTTTACTAGATACTCACTTTCGTATTTTCTTAAATTTGCCCTCTCTGTCTAGCATACATAGAAGGAGGTGGGGTATCTGGATTCCTTTATCATTTGCTTATCAAACTAGTATTAGCTAGAGTTACCGCTTGCGTTATTACTCTGCGTAGGACTATCTCGAAATTCTTCTAATACAGTAGCAGATGTTTCTTTTCTTCTCCCTCTGGCAGTCCTATGCCTTAGTTGAAGACACCATCTTGATAAAATCGTTTCTCCATCAGAATACATTGCTCTTCATTCAGCCTGTCCACGTTCCATCTTGGTCTTTTTACAGTTCATTGAAAAGGTATAGATAACGTTCATCTCAGCATAAGTAAAGCCGTGCGTTACAGTCACGCATTTTGTATATTTACTTACGAAAGGGCAACTACAATTAACTGGAGCACACGATGTACAAAACCGTTTAAGTATGCCTTGGCAATTTTATTTTTTTATTTTTTACTTGCTTCTGAAAATATGCAATTAATAATTATTTAATGCATCTAACTTAAAAGAAATATGATTGCATACTTATGTGTGCTTGATTTACGATTTACGGTATTACAGTAGATCGCAGCAAAAGTGAATACAGGATGGGTATGCCATTTGACGACATGCTTCGCAGTGCAGATTGCGTCGATAGCAGACGTTCAAGATTTTTTTTAGGTACAATGTCAGATAAATACCTATCACAAAAAATAAAAGGACAAGCCTTGATTGTTGCCATATATGTATATACACCACAGTCTTGGACGCTTGTGACGGTAATGTTTCATCTGTTTCGAAACGTAAAAGCATTAAAAACGGTCGGACAGCAAGAAAAGTCTGTGTCTTCTAAGTAAGTCTAATTTTATGAGAAGTGATTGGTTTCTGTCTGAGGAAATAAAACTGTGTGCTCCGAGGAGGGTGTGGCTCCTCAACAAGTTGTAACATTTAGACAATCCACCCCTTCTTAAGTTTTATTTTTTTTTCTATTAAAAATTTGATCAGGATCAGAAGGTTGTGCACACAGCCTTCAGACGTCTCCGGTGTGATGGTCCTTGAGAGTAGTTATGCGTCCTCACTTTTTCCCACAAGCTCTTCGAGTGAAGGCTGCCGGATAGATTGAGGTGCTAATATAGTGCCATGTGCCCTGGAGAAGGTGATGAAGAACGTTAGGTTTCTGCCCTAGTGAACAAGCAGATGTTTCTCAAGGGCAATAATAGCGAAATAGTGTGTGTCAGAGAAAGCCTCTTGATAGCCCAGAGTTTAGCTTATTAATCATTCAAGTTGTACCAATGTCTGCGACGCCAGATGAGGAGCCCAAGTCAGTACATCTAAATATTTGATCATTGGTACAAACCAATAGCAGAACAACACATTTGCAACATCAACTCTCTTAATCTTTATTAGCAGCTGCAATGGACCTTCAACGGGGTAAAGAAGTTTATGCCAACATAATTTGGCGACATTGGGATAATCCAAAAATAACTTTTATCGCTTTTTCAGTGGAATCTTGAGTGAGTTGTACAGGTATATAACAGGTCGTTCGCCTGGTAGTAATATTCATCAGGCAGACTCAGCAGACTAGAGTCTAGATTCGCCGCCTTCCTATTGAAAGATCTGAATCATTTTGGGGTGGGAGAGTTATATTTCATAACATTATCTTTTCAAACTTAGAAGATTACTATTAAGAACGACTTACCCATCTGCTTATGGCATCTACATATGTATAGTCAACAAAAAAAAAATATCCTTAAAATACCTACATTTTCGTCAAACTCAAAACCATAAAGTTTAGAAAAATTATCTTCTTCTTGAGCCACAGATACATACGTAAAGGGTCTTCTTCCAATAGGGACTTCCGAACTTTGACAGTTGATAGCGGCCATATTGTTGAATCTACATCTGTCAAATTGGCTGTCATTTATTCAGCCTGTTTTGCAAGATCACCATTGACGGATATACAACAACAACACGTGCAAATAATAAAATTGTTTTATCAAAATGGGTGTTCGGGCTACAAGCTTCGCCCATTTTACGGTCGCCATAATCGGCCTTCGGAGAGGACTATTCGCAGTGTGGTGGATAAATTTGAGTCCACTGGTTCAGTAAACGAGCAACCAACACCCGTACGTCGACGACACGGAAGATCTGCCAAAAACATCGCCGCTGTCCGTGAGAGTGTGCAGGAGAATCCGAGGCAGTCGATTTCGCGTCGCTCACAAGAACTCGGCCTATCGCAGACCACAACTTGGCGAATTTTGCGTCGTGATTTGGGCCTGCACCCATACAAAATTCAACTGACCCAGGAGCTGAAGGTAAACGACCATGGGCAACGACGTGTGTTCGCTGAATGGGCTCTGGAGCGGTTGGAAACTGACTCTAATTTTCATCGAAAAATCATCTTCAGCGATGAGGCCCATTTCTGGATGAATGGGTACGTCAACTTGGGAAGATACCAATCCACATGAGTTCCAAGAACGTCCAATGCATCCCGAAAAAGTCACTGTTTGGTGTGGATTTTAGGCTGGCGGCGTCATCGGTCCATATTTTTTTGAGAACGACGTTGGCCAGGCCATCATCGTCAACGGTGAGCGCTATAGGTCGATGATTACCAACTTCTTTTGGCCACAATTGGATCATATGGACACCAACGACATGTGGTTTCAACAGGATGGCGCTACGTGCGACACAGCTCACGCCACATTGGAAATTCTGCACGAGCGATTCGAGGGCATGGTCATCTCACGTGGAGGTGATGTGAACTGGCCACCGAGATCGTGCAATTTGACCCCGTTCGACTTTTTCTTGTGGGGTTTTCTAAAGTCGCAGGTTTATGCGAATAAGCCACAAACCACAGCGGCCCTCAAAGCCAACATAACCCATGCCATCGGTCAAATTCAGCCTGATTTATGCGCCAGAGTCATGGAAAATTAGACATTTCGGATGCGCGCCACCCAGAGAAGTCGCGGCGGACATTTGAAATTTCGATGATATCTCACACACACTTTGTTTTATTTAAATTTAAAGATAGGAAGCGCTTAAGGAAAGACCCTTTACATACATATGTATGTATTCCCACATCCTGCCTCACAATAACATCACATCCTAACAACATTCATTTTATTACCACACTCAAAAGGATATTCCTTCCATTTGTGTTATTACTTACTCAACAAGATAAAATGGATGTGAATTGAAAATCGCAGACAGAAATTATCCAAAAAATGACATAAAATAAATTTAAAAGCATACCTCTTTGTACCTCTTTGCTATTTTCAAATCAAGAACTGGGACACCCGTGTTCCAATTGTAAGGAATTTTCTTTTTATACAGAAAAAATAGACGAAATGCTTTAAATCGAAGACGATTTTTGTATACGAAGCTGCACAGGAGCTGCTAGATGCCGAAAAAAAAGGACGTTTTGCATTGAAAAGAGGAGAATATATTGAAATAAATTTAAATGCGGTTATCATTTTCCTAATGGATTCGTCAACAACAATCGCATTTATTCACAGAGAGATACAACGAGTATTTGTCGTCATCGTCTGTCGTCGGCGCTGTTGTGGTTCTATGCATCAAAGTGTAGTACCGCAGATTAAAATAAAGTAAGCGACTCTGACGTAAGTACTTGCTGTTATATGCTTGTCGCAATAACATGAAAATGCTTGGTATCATATGCCTCATCTTTTTCGTAGCCGAAAAAGTAGACAAAATGTCGGTATTCCTTATCGAAAACTTAACCATTTAGCTGTTACCATTCTAAATCGTAATTACTTAGGTGGCACTGCAGCTTGGGGTGAACCTGCGGTTACAGCTCTGAATCTCAGAAAACATCAACAAGTTCTTTCACATCTCCCAAAGGTCTGACCAACGTCCGAGAGTAATGACTGTCATGAGAAAGGTTCTCAATTTACAAAAAAAAAAAAATTAAAACATTTCGGGCATGACTCTAAACTGTAGGTCCCTTTCATTTATGCGAAAAAATATAACACACACAACAGAACGACCGCGAGAGGGTAGGTCCTGGACCACATACGGTCTGTTGCGCATCTAAGCACTGCTGCCTCTGGCGCGTGTAGCAGTTGACGTAGTAAGTGTCACAGTTTTTACTGGCACGGTCCACTTCATAACATTTCTTGAATCTGATACTACTGATAAGAATATGGATAGAGATTAAATTGGTTTTTGTATAAAAGGCTGGCAAAGCAAGCGCTAGTATGCCACATGACTTTAGACCAATAAGTTTTACCTCCTTCATCCTGGATACATTTGCAATAATAAACTACATCCAGGAGACCTATCTCAGTCACAACACGTCTGCACGAGAGGTAAAAGCGTAGAGACAGCGTTCCACTGTATTGTCGGCGTCTTGAGGTCTTTAACGAGTCTCAATCTAGACCACACTTATAAAATTGGATTGTGAGTATGCTAGAAAGAATAGAGTGACACATCAAAATTGAGATAGAATAGGAGGAATACATCTAGAAGTTTTTGCCAATAGAGGTTCAGCTCAAAGCGGGATTCTCTCTCCACTATTATTGATCTGCTTCGTAAATGAGGTTTTCCAAAATCTAAGAAACAGTTGAATTAAAGCCACAGCGTATGCGGATGATGTAGTTCTAATAGCGACAGGAAAATTCCTTTTAGCTCTCAGGTATTGGACTCTTGGAATAGCAATGACCCTCCAGAAAACTCGATACTCTTTACAGACAAGAATAATTTAAACGGTTTACGGTGGAGTACACAGCTATCGTTGGACATATACTCGTTTATGGCAGCCCAGTATAAGAGCATTAACAAAAGTAGAATGCTAGCATGCATCGGAGGTACCAGTGCCATGAATAAAATACCAACAGCAGGACTTGGGGCCATTCTCAACCTAGACCTCTTTATACAAACATTTTGCGGATGTTCGTGCATTCAGAATACCCAATTATAACGGGACACACGATGATCGTACGGAAACATCTAGGTTAGGTAGTACACATACATATGTAGCTTCCATTGACTCCCTAATACCATTCCTTGACTTCGAAAGAGCTTTTTGAAGTCATTACCCGAGAAGGAAAAAATGGGATGGAACCCTCAATTGCCCGGTCCATGAAACTTCCGAACCACGCAAGTGTGTTCCAAGCGGAAATTCACGGTATCACCAAGGCCTGCCGAAACCTCTCCACACTGAACAACAACAGACAGGTTGACTTTTACATAGACAGCCAAGCAGCCATCAAAGCCATTACCTCAATCACCACCAAACCTAGATTGGTCCAAAGATGCAAAGAGGAACTCAAATCCCTTAGCTGGATCCCGGGCCATATGGGTATCCACGGGAACGAGATGGCCGACGAACTAGCTAGGAAAGGCTCAGAATCAGATGACCTACACGCAGATGTCCAAAATCTCTACAGACTTCTTAAATAAGGTCAACGTAAGGTGGAACACCATCAACGCATGCCGAGTCTCTAGAAAACTTTGGACCCAATTGGACAAAAAGAGGACCAAAGAACTCCTATCATTAAACAGACCACAAGACCACAGCTGTCACTCATTGGAATCCTTACTAGCCACAGTTAAATGGCGGCCCATCTCAGGAAAATAAGAGTCAGCACCACCGACCTATGCAGGTATCCCACACCGGGGGAACACAATGGATCCGTTGAGACCAGAGTGAGACTGCACCCCTTGCTGATGCAGTCACCTCCCCTACCTAACCTACTGACGAGTCCCAAATGGACATAGGAGTAGGTGCAGGTATCTTCTCTGATATGCTGAACATATCACAGTCAGTCAGACTTCCGATGCACAGTAATATATTCCAGGCGAAGTTTCTAGCCGCCCATGAGACTGCAATGAGTGTAGTATCACAAGAGATATCACATTTTTCATTGATGGCAAAAGCACCATCTGCTGCAGAAATATAGTCGAAGCTTATGAAATGCTGTCCGGAAGATATTGGAACGCAGTACAAGGCAATGCTTTGCAGGGTATCGGACATGAAGGAATACCAGGAAATGAAAAGGCCCATGAACTGGCAAGAAAAGGTTCTGGACTAGACGTAGAACAAGCCGAAAACTCAGTCAACATTCCACCTTGCACGCTTAGGTAAGCAGTAGGGGAAAAATCTTTAACAGAATCGAACAATAGATGACGATCCTTGAGCACTTGTACTACAACAAGAAAATTGTGGCCACTGTCTAACAAAGAAAAAACCGACAGAATTTTACGAAAAGGGAATTCGTCTCTACTCTCATAGTGATCACGAGGCATAACATTCTGTGGTACCATTTAAAAAAGTTACGGAAAGACCTCTACCATCCAAGAAACGGTAAGCATTTCTTTCAGGACATCAGTGAATCACATTCTCAACTTTGTCAAATCCACAGGATGGTTCGTATTACCAGCGTAGTAAGTAAAACACTCACTTGTTTGTTTGTTTGTATATAATATTCTACACAGCCTACGCTCCATGAGCCAGAGAGATCCACCACGATGAGTCTGTATTGACCTGAGTTTGCGAAGATGTTATCTTCCTTCCTCGCCAAACTCACAAACCTAACCTAACTTAACTATATCTGCTTTATCTAAGGCCTTCGTTATTTGCTGGGCTGTACGTGCTCTGTATGGGTTGGGTTGAGGTTGAAGTGGCTGCCAGCTAGGAGTCGCCAGCACACTTAGACCAATGAGGTCGGTTGTGATACCACGTGGATCATGGGAGAGGCCTCCCTTCACCTACTCGTTTTAAAACCAATTAGAGCTTCTTATGAAGCGTAGGAGGCTCTTGATGTCAATATTCATCAGGTCGCCTATATCATTATAATAGGGAGCTCCTAAGTGGAGTTTCCTTCTACGGAAGAGAGCTGGGCAGAAACAAAGAAGGTGAGGAATAGTTTCCTCCTCTTCTTCATCCATGCAGCTTCTACAGAAATCGTTCGCGAAGAGGCCCAGCCCAGCCCAACCGTCTTTGATTTTTGACCCGTCAGTGTAGAAGTGAATTGATTCATCTTCTAAAAATGCATCGTCCTCCCAGCGTGATCTGGAAGGGATGGTGACTAGGAAGTTCTTCTCAAAATTTAGACGTGGGATGGTGTAGTCCGTGTTTTCGGGAGAGATTTTGAATTTATTTAGAATAGAGGCATGGCCGAATTCTTTTCTTGACCACTGTTGGGTAACTTCAAGGCGAACGGCTGCAATCGCTGCCATTTGCTTGCTATATATATCGGGGGGTATTAGAAGGAATAAAATGTCCAGTGCCGCGGAGGGAGTTGTACGTAAAGCTCCGCTTATGCACCGACAAGCTGTACGTTGGACCTTACTTAGATAGTCGCGATTTATAGCTTTATCTAATTCTGTCCACCAGACAATCACCCCGTATGTGAGTATCGGTCTAAAGATCGAGGTATAGAGCCAGTGAGTGATTCGAGGTTGTAATCCCCATTTATTCCCATTGGCTTCCTTGCAAGAGAAAAGTGCTACTGTAGCTTTCTTTACTCTTTCTTGAATATTAGGTTTCCAACTTAGCTTCCTATCCAGGATAAGATCCAAATATTTTGCTTTATCAGAGAAAGTTAAGCTGGTTCCATTAAGAGAGGGATAGTCAACTAGCGGAATTTTGTATTTCCTTGAAAAGAGTACTAGTTCAGTTCTGTGGGGGCTTACACCCAGACCACACCGAACTGCCCATCTAGTGAGTTTATTTAGAGCGTTTTGTAAGAGTTCCTTCAGAGTATTTAGGTGCTTCCCCAGACGGCCAAAGCAATATCATCTGCATAAGCGATCGTCGTGCATCCCTCGCCTTCCATGATTATCAATAGTTCATTGACCACCAAATTCCACAGAAGCGTAGATAGAACACCTCCTTGCGGAGTGCCTCTACTAACAGATCTTCTGATAGACGTCCCACCCAGCTTGGAGTTGATAATCCGACCATTGAGCAGTAGATTGATCAATTCGCGGAGTGAGTGAGTAGATTGATCAGAGCTTTCAGATCTGATAGTGCATCTGCTATCGCGAGTGAGTGCAATGCTGTCTCCACTGATTTGCCTTTGCAATACGCATGTTGGGCCGCTGACAGTAGCTTCTTATCAATACTGTTGCGTAAATATCAATCAGTCGTTCCAATGTTTTTAAGAGCAATGATGATAGACTGATAGGTCTGAAGTCTTTTGGATTTGTATGAGAGCATTTACCCGCTTTGGGTATGAATACAACTTTAACTTTTCTCCATATCTTTGGAATGTAAACCAGGTCTAGACAGCTTTGCAGAATTATCTTCAGCACCGGCATAATTATGTCCGATGACTTCTGCAACTCGGCAGGTAATATGCCGTCTGGTCCCGCGGATTTGTATGGTTACGTGCTCTGCATAGGATACGAACATTCCCCGTATACTCGTAGGCTCGAACGTAGTTGTTTTTTTGAATTTTTTCGACGGTATGGGTCGTTTTCACCTGGATGTCCTCCAATTTTCCATTTTGGGAGAACTGAAAAAAAAAACATTCTTATAAAGAATTTACAGGCTCTGATTTCTTCCAGAATTTGCCTGCTCATTGCACATAACCACGCTGTTTTCTAGAAATTAGATTTTGGTTATTAAAGGATGATAAATAAAGGATTCATCGATTTCCTCGAATTTCGAGTAGAAGTGATAGCAGCCACGACCAATTTCCTTATCATTTGTAAACATTTTTTTTTCTAATAAAAGCTTGTAAATTTTCGGTTTTGGTTTCCTCTTCTTCTTTTTATTCTCCGATTTTCTTTTTTCAAGAACCATCAGGATTATTGGAACTTTCGAGTTCAAACTTTTCCACGGAACCAATACTCGCCTTTTAAAGGAACACAAGTAATAAAAGAAAAAAAAAATATAAAAACCGACGCAAAATATATTTATTTGTGATTTATTTCTTTCACTTGTGAAACTGATAAGGAGATCGTATTTAGTGTTTAAATTTAAAAATAAAAGTAAAAAAAAAAGTATTTTTGCAATTTTACGCTACATTTTGAATGTTGTGATTGCGATGGGGCTTAAATTGAACTTGACATTTGGCTTGTAATCTACTTTTGGTGACCATATTAAAAAGTAATTAAGTTTAGCAATACATATGTATGTGACAAGTAGAATATGTATTTGATAACGCAAAGTTTCTATCGGCCAGCGGTCAATGGCCAATAGTTTTATTGGGCCATTAAAATTAGTTTTAAATTGGTAAACACATTTTTATACTTTGAATGTTTTGTAGTGAGTAGTTCGTGACAAACGAAGGAAATCAGAGAGCAAACTTGATAATATTTAAATACATGTGGCAAACCAAGGTTAAGTTTTCCTTAAATCGATGTTTGTAGGACGATGTACGAATATTATGACAGCGGAAGGAAAAATGACAGCGACGGAGATGAAAATGTTACGGATGTCAGCGGGAGTATTAAAACACGACCTAATTGAAAGTACGCGTATTCGCGGAAGCCTTCACAGAAAGAAACCGATTGTTGAAAAGTCCAGGCTGAGCGCATCAGCTGGTACTGTCACGTGCAAAAAAGATCGTCGGAAAACTCCGTCCGAAGAGCAATAGCGACTCAAGTTCCAGTCAAAGTTCGGAAAAAAGGCAGACGAAAAAACAATTGGATCACTTAAATGCATAACAACAGCAATTTCTCGGCCTCAGAGAGGAGGTGATCCAAAATAGAGCGGCTCCTATAAGGATATTGAGGTCCGCAAACTTAGCCAACCCCAACTACTATGATTTAAATTAATCTGTGAAGAGCGTCAAGGGTTTCGAGTTATCTAGCCTCTTGTATGCTTCCACCATATTTACACGAAACACAACTCTTATCCTCTTTATGATTCAGTTTAAAGTAATGGATGATGTAAGACCAGTTCTTTCCTAATTGATAGGAGACCTTTATTTAATGTAGATATGTATACGTATCTACCGAGCGTCAATAATGCAAGTTTCATTGACTATTGCGTACGTACGAAAAGGCCGATCCCCTTCGCACATTTTGGACTCATTTTGGTCAGCTAAGCTGTTGGATGAAAGTGACAGATTGTCCTGTGCCCACTAGAGGCAAATTTACAGTTTCCGAAAAAAAAAAAACTTTGCATTTAACCATAAAATTTGTTTCTTCTTTTTTCAGTCTATTATAGCTTAGCCTTGACGATAAAACCTAGAGTTATGCGATCGCAGAAATTGGCCACTCATTGTGCAAAAAATTATCGCTAAGTGAGTCTTCTGTTGCAGAAACAGTGCGAAATTTGACATTTTTCGACGAAATGAAGCCCCTTAAGCGGTTGTTGGAACTTCATAAACAAAGGTCATGAAACTGGTATGCTTCTGAATAACGATGTGAATTGAATAGCTATTCCCGTGCTTGTTCGCTGTCGCACAAATAAAAAAATAAGACTGAAGAACATAAATTCGTCGCAGAGTTCAACTGAACATCAGTCGCACTTTATTGAGGAGGATATTGCATAAAGGCTTCGAATTATTTCCTTACAAGGTTGAATTCACTCAAAAGTTGAAGCAACTGACTATCCGCTTCGTTATCGCTTTTCCGTGTGGTTCTTAAGTAATTCGGAAAATTAGGTCGATTTCGGTCGCGAAATCATCTTTTCGGACGAAGCTTCTGCCTGTCTTTTAAGCGGTGTCAACAGCTTTTCGATTTCGAAAATCCACTGGGGGTCGTAGGGAAGCCAATACAGCCTCAAAGAGCAAGTTTTTGGTCTTGCCTGCAAGAGGTGAATAGAAAATCAATGTTCGTTGTATTCCATGTTGAAGTCTTATCATTTTGACTGTTTTTCAAGGCTTTACTTTACTTTCATATGCTAGACATGAGACCCATCTGATCACAAGGAGTATTTTCACCAGAGTTTCGGAGACTTACCGCAGTGCGAATCGCCACTTTTCTGTGATGTCAAGGCATGCGAGTCTTTGAAGCGGTTTCAGCTTATTGATGGTTGTGACTTCCATGACTCTCGTCCACCAGACAACGGATGCGTAAGTTGCGATGCGTCTAGCCAATGTGGTGTGTAATCAGTAAGTGACGTTTAGGAATAGGCCCTAAGCTTTACCATACCAGGGCCACTTGGCTTGGGTCGCCTTTGCAATTTTGTTTTTAATATGGGAGTTACAGTTAAGTTTTTTATCGGGTATAATTCCTAGATATTTAACTTCGTAGGAGAAACTAATAAGAGCCAATGTTCAGTTTCCTTTTCCTTGTGAAGGTTGCCACGACTGCAATGCTGAGTTGATCGATAGGCTTTCTCTAGCGCATCAGTCAGAAACTTCAAGGAGCGCAGAGTTGACATACATTGGCTTCATGCTTGCGCTTTATTATGATCACTAGATCATCTGCATAGCCTATAGGATTAAAGCCTAAACTATTTAGTCTCACCAGTAGGCATCCACCTATCTGTCACCTAAGTACATTATAACAATCCCTTCTTCTTCTTCTTCCTTTTGTTCGGCGAGGTTAGGATTATAGGGACCATAACCCTTCCAATTTACTGCATCCCTATTGGTCCGCCTGTGGGGTTCGCCGATTCGACCTCGAAAAGTATCTGCAGGTCTCCCGGTTTCGGATCACTTCGCCACTGAGGCCGATCAAATGCTGCTATTTTTGCATTTGTGTGATCCAGGAGTTTTTTGGCCTGCCTCTCTTCCGCGCTTGTGTAGGAACGTTAATTGGCATTGCGTTTTTGGCAGCGTTCGTAGGATCCCTCCTTTGAACGTGGTAATACCAACTGAGCCGGTCGGGCTCCAATTTTTTTTTTATATGAATGAACCTACATATGTATCTATGTTTGTATGTATGCTAAGGACTCCGAAACCACCCAACCGATTGAGCTCAAATTTTCAGATATGTGTTTCTGTAAAGTTTGGTCAAAATTGGTTCAGTAGTTTGCCCACAACTGCATTTTAACAACTGCGCAGCAACGCACACCGGGGACCCGCTAGTAATAAATTTTCTTTTCCGCTTAATCCCCTTAATCCATTATGATTTGACTATAAAACATTTAGAATATCTACGCTAAGTAAAATATTTAGTTAAACGCAAAAAAAATTAATTCATGCCAATTTCTTTATCCAGATGGTGCGGGTCTTAAGTAAATATACGATCGCCCAAAAATAGCACGATTTTAATAGCCTGCATCAATTTCATTTCATTTAAAATTAAAAAAATTAATTTATTTTCATTTTTCTTTTGTTTAAAGCATTAAGAAAATTAAGAGGATTCATTTATATAAGAAAGGCACTGAAATGAATATGATGAATCGCACATCGTGCATTCGTCTACGATTTTTTGAATCGGTTTATGTAAGAAGAGCACCGATCTCTTCGGTAGTCAGCGCCACTCCTAAAGTAGAAATAGGGTCTATTACTTGGGACTTGCAAGACTCCTCTGTGTGTATTGATAGTATGAAACCATCTGCAGATGCAAGGGTGGATGTAATTTTTTCCCAAACATTTAGTAAGCCTATTTCACTCTAAGCTTGACAGCTTGCAAAACTGATAATTTATATTGTTATTGACGACTCCCAGCGCAATATGGTCTTCGACAGAGAGAGTAAAGCGCTCACACTCGCCCAATTTGTGCGCTCGTTTGTTTGCCTCTAAATTGTTGTGTCCTTGGATCTAAGTGAGAGTCCTGGCTTGGATTATAACTTGGCTAGCACAAAGATAGATGTTATAGGCAGATGTTGGAAGACTTATCAGCGTATACATACATATGTATGTATGAGTTTAGTTTATGTGAAAAAAAAAAACGTAGGCCAACTCAGCCGCATCTTCTCTGGTTGAGAGCTCTGCTAAAAATAAAAAAAAGTTTTCTAAATTTCAGCGTGAGGACTTTAAGACCTGTCAATTTGTTTGGAATCATCTTCACAGCTTAACTATGGTCATACGGTTTAGCAGGCTAGCTTCCCGATTTTCTAAGTTCCATCGTGCTGCAAATAGCTATGTTTCTAGTGTGTATGTAGATTTATGAATAGCAGGTGTAGGGTTACAGTTAGAGGACCTATCGGACAAGATCTCAGTGCCCCGTGGGTGTCTAGGCTTTTTGACCTTTTTTTTATTCTGATAGCTACTTAGAGCGCGCCAGCAAACGATTGCGGTAAAGGCAAGAATTAGACTGACAACGACTGTTTGGATCCAAGGGTCACTTTTGGCTGAAGTGCCCTTATTTTTATGTGCAGTCTTATTATCAAGAATTCGCTGTTCAATGCTTAGGTTTGATCCAAGTTTTGGGTCAAGAATCGTGCAAAGATAATGCGCACTGGATCGTAATGAAAGTGGTTTTGTCCTAATTTAACCCGAGACTTTTACCCATGAGTGTACCTCACTAAAATCGCCACGTGCGTCGCGTCGTCAGCGTATGCAACCGCTTTAAGCTACTCCCTATCTAGTCACACCAAGATTTTCTTCTTTTTCACCTCGATGAGTTTCTCTATTTATAGTCCTCTGCCACTGAATCACTGAGTGATTCTTGAATAGCTTCAATATGAGTCATGTTGATAGCTCCCTTTATATCTAGAAATGCAGCAAGAGTATAGTTTTTTCGATTGTACACACTACCTCATGCACCGAGCTTTGAACCGAGGTGATAGAGTTATTCTTTTAGAATATCTGTTAAAATACTTCACGGATTCATGTCGTCGCCGACTTACTTTCATTAAACTTCCTTACGCAAACAAAAAGAAGCCATTCAGCTTTATAGGAGGAGCCATGAAACTGTGGCTACTCGCTCACTGAGTTCAATCGTGGTATCCATAACCAACCGCATGTACTCGTATAAAGGCCATTTTCTCTGTACAAAAGGGGTCAAGATTCAAATGCAGGGAGTTGCTTTTGTAGGTTGAGGTCATGCATTTTTTTTTACCATTCCTTTCCGAGAAGAAAAAAAGTTTAAACCGATAAATTTTCTATAGAGAACTAGACGTACAGTCATCACTGTTCGTTTCATTATTATAAACAGACATAGAAACATCTAAAACCGTAAAAATGACAGCAAATTCGTCACATCACTTGAAGGTAAAGTCATGCAAATATTTAAAACTTTCCCTGTGTTGCCTTTAAACTCTAAACGGTGTGCACGATAATAAATATCGTAAATTAAAAATATCATTAAAATTTACATAAATTACCCCTCTTAATACAATTGCCATTCGAAAACAATACGACACTGCTACAAGTCACAAAAAGGCACAGTTTTTTCAGCTACCCTCCCACCCAATTCAGCTCGCATCCACGACCGTGCAATATAAAACAATAAGTAAATAAAATAAAATTTAAAATAATCACATTACCCAGAGAGAGAGGACACGGTCACAATAACAACAACTCGACAATCATAAGTAACCCTCAACTCTTGGTCTCGACCGTGCTTAGCTCATTCATTCACACCAGCCACATACAATATTGTCAACCTCTAGAACCGAAGCCGACACTACACCACCGCAATGAGCCAATTTAGAGGGGGTGCAGTTCGTGTTTCAGTGTGCAGCGTACTACGAGTAGGTTAAATGCCTTGCTTCTAAAAATTGCCTTCAATTTGAAATATTTTACCATGCAAATACCAGCAACCACCGAAATCGCTGCTGGAAAATTTTTATGTAAAAAAAAATTTAAAAATTATATCCAAGACAATAGCCTGGCTATGATGGCGACTCACGAGAACCACGAGCACCACGACCATAAGAAGCCATGAAGCAGGCGACGATTCATTCAACGATTTATTTCAAAAGTCATCGACGATTTATGTATCGGTGATGGGCCAAGCCTCTTTTTATTTTGCGCCGCCAGCTCCTAGTGTGTCGCTGCTAGCAAATAGTCGCTAATCAATGCGCTTTCACGCGAGCTCCAACCGCTTGGCGACCATTGCTACCGTACCAGTATCGCGATTGTATGATCATAGAACGGTTGGTTATTTGAGCGTAGTATCTCAGATAATAGCAGCGGAGTTACGAGCGCCGAATTCTACGGAGAACTCGTGCGAAAATTTCACAGCCGAAAAGAGTTTGCAGCGGATTTTTTACCCGGCATTTCCGGTACCGAATTTTTGGCGACATTTTGTAATCCGTGACGGTTTGATAAGTGTTTGCAGTTCAATTCTTTGAAGGAAATCAAAAGTTCGAAAGCGTTTTCTTACAGATGTAAGGATACTGTATCTACGACGGTTTAGTTGTATTTATCTGTTTGCGAAAAAATCCACAAAAATATTTAAAAATTCCAACTGCAACCTTTCTGTGAAATTTCATCTTGAAGATACTTGTTCAGTGAATTAAACATGTTAAATATGTTAATATCTTAACGTTTTTTGTTTTCGCAAAATGTTAGATGTTACGAGTATTTTTGGATAATTTTCGAGATAATTTTAAGAATACAAAAAATCATTTGTGTTTATTTATGCTATTTAAAAATATTTGAAGTGTTCAGCATGTGCATGGATACGTGAATTTAGAGATACATATATGCTGCCTGTTTATCTACATGGGCTTTGAACGAATACAGCTGCTACGCTAGAGTGATCCGATAAAAAGAAAAATTGGTACGCGTTCAATGAGATTAAAACTACTCAGACGTAAAAAGTGGAAATATCCCGCATCTATGTGGATTTAAATAGTAATAAAAAAATATAAATAAATAAACAAATAAAATAAAAATAAAATACATTTTCTTATCGATTGATTGTGCGCTTCCGATGAGTGTTAGTACGTCATTCCTGAATAATATTTTCATCTGTGAATAAATTCAAGTAGAAGTTGTGATTTGTGAATTCGATTAAAACTACAAGCAACCTTTAGCACGCACATACTCCAATATCCTTATGTGAATTTTTTTTTGTTCTAATTTTACTCAACACTTTTGGGACATCTTGTGTTTGAACTTGCTCTAGCTCATTGGAAGGGAACTTGAGTCCGTGGAGTGAGTTCTGCTAGATGGTATCCCAAAACAGGGCTAAGGAGCAACGATAGGTCAGTTCATTTCTTTCGAAACTCGTATAATTCGAATCCAAGCGACAGCGATTCGGTTTTTTTTATGAAATTAAGTTCTAACAAGCGCCAACGGTCACGAGTAAAATTTGAAGGCACTTAATGTTGCCGGGTCGTCTAAAGAGTTGTAAATATAGGATTCTTCGACTCTTTTTCGGAAGCATTGCCTCGACCTCCTCTTAAGAGGATGTCGGTGACTTTTAGCGACGCAGAGAGGTCCATAAACTCCACCCTTAGTTCTACCGTTGTCCAATTTTGAACTATCTGTGTCCAAATCTGAGAGTTGGGTTTTATTACAAGACCTTCATTCATTCTTGAGGGATGGTCACTTTTTGGCTATATTAAGCCTTTTCAAGAACCGGAATATCCTTAGCAGAGTGTTTGGAATCTTTAACGTTTAAACGTGTTCGAAAACTTTCAGATTACCTATAAAGTTACCGGTTTTAAGGTTCAAAATTTAAAACATGGTTTTATTTTACACCTCAAAGTGTGGGGCACCTGTGGGACGTTCGCAATGAAGTTGGTTTAGTTGTTGCTATATACTTGTATTTGGGATACATATCGAAAAAGTTTACCTTATTGAGGCCGTTTTCGCCTTTCCGTGGGTCTTTTCAACACGAATGCCCTTTGCATTCCTTCACAGCTGATGAGTTATCTGGTTTATTGTCTGATTTCCTACCAGTTATGAGTGCTTGCTGGTATATGTTCTGCAGTCTCCTCCTCTCAAAGGCATACTCTGCAGCCTTTTGAAAACCATACTAACAGCAGTAAGAAGACTATAGGCTTGACAGCGTTTGTCCGGGCCAAGGTTTCTGCGGTTGTCACTGTCGTTGCCTTATTGGTGATGTCGTTATATACATACATCGGATGTCAGATAGCCATTAAATCTCTCAATAAGCTCTAAAACTGTCCAAGACTGCTAAGTATCTCTTAATGAGAAAGCTTGCTGCGTAGTAGGTCAATGATTGCGTAGCTGAAGAAATTCACACGCCAGTAAAACAGCCGCTTTCGTGCTTCACATGTCGTTTACTAAGCATTTCATCTACGCTGAGTTGTAAATACTACAATACGGCTAGGCTACTTATGCGTCAAAGAGGAACCACGAGCACTATTCTATGCTCTTCCAGATGCAGCAGAGATGACGAAGAGGAGGAGACCACGCTCCATTTCCTCTTCAGTTGAGGTGAATACATACACGCATAGACGCCAATCATATCTGTTAACTCCTGATGTGTAGCCACAGTGTGACTTTTAATACGATAAAGCCTGCTCGAGTCTGAAGTTCAAAATCAGAGCCAACATCAATGCGGGTTCAGTTAAGTATCTAATCACATTATCTGATCATAGAATCTAAAAGACGTAGATATCTCATACAATTCGATTAAAAAAAATACATTTTTTCTATAATGAAACTTTGAGATTGAAAAATGAAATTTGGACTTACAGTAAGGAGTGATAAGATAGACACTAGTTACATATTATCGTACGTAGATCCCTTACGATTTTTTATGGTTTAAGGCGGTTTACGGTGTTTTGCGGTGCCTTGCTGGACAAAAGTGAAAACCGTGGAAATTCACAAAAACAAAAAAAAAAAAATATTATCGTTTCGATAAAGTGATAATTGTCGTTTGATTTTATGAATACATGCAATAAAGTGCGCCACACAATCAAAAGTTTAACGGAAGTTAGATTGTAATTATTTATAACATTTTGATAAAACTATAAGCGCGCATTAGAAATAAACAAATTAAAAGCAAAAAATGGCTAAAGAAAGTGAAATGAATGGTGGCGCTGAGAAAGGGGAACTTTTTGAGTTTTTTCCATTTAATAAGAGTTGGAGAAAAATCGCTGGAACAACTGATGAGGAATATGATGCAAGTAAGCGGTTGTTGGAGCAGGAGGATCCTGTACGAAATGGTGAGTTGATACAATTTATAATAATTTTTTATTGTTTATCTTTGTTTTTTTATTTGGAATAAATAGGTATGCACTGAAACCTATAAGATCGTTTGTGCTAGCCCATTTAATTATATTTATTTTATAAATCTCAGTATACGTAGCTTTAGGCTCCACTTTCTTAATATCCACTGAATTAACAGAGTCCCGCGCCAAGTAGAGTAATCTTGTCCTTGCAACTCCTGGACACACACAAAGAATATGTTCTATCGTCTTCTCTACAGAGTTGACATACCTAGATAGATAGATAGATTCGTTACACAGGAGTAGGCGCACTGCGACCTTCTTAGATCTCTTGTGCTCCCCCGACTTGAAACTCTATTCGATGAGATACCCGACTAAGGGCATCTCCTTCAGTCTAATTTCCTTGATGAAACGGAGTACCTGGAGTGGACCAAACAGTGGTAGATCCTCTTCTGATATTTGGTATCCGCATTTCTCTAGAAGGTGCCCTGGGGTTTCTTTAACATGTCGACAGAATATGCATTCTCCACATTTCCCAATACCCAATTTCCTGAAGTGCTCTTTAATTCTTAGGTGATCCTTCAGGAAGCCGGTAAGTATGCGCAGCAGGCTCTGGTTGATGCTTATATAAAGGCCTTACTTCTTTTCCGGTTAATGTTACCTAGAATTTATTTTGCCTGTCTTAGTCTAACGAGTTCCTACCAAAGTTTCGCTCTTTTGCAGTCTTTTTCCTTTCTTAGTTCTTCTTTCTGTCGAAGTTAAATTGGGCTCTTCTAGCCAGACAGTTCGCTACCCTTGAAACCTTCATGACCAGGAATCTAGGTTACGGTAACCTTTTTCCTAGATGCAGGATTTTCGAAGAAGATTTTCGAGACAGTCGAAGACAAGTCCTTTCGTGTAGAATTTAAGGGTTAATGGTGCTGCTTCACTTTCTGAAAAGATGTTAATGCAGGCACCATCAATTCTTCTCCGCAAGCATTCTCGTGTGCATAGTTCATTAGCATGGAAATATTGTTGGTGACTTTCCAAGCATCTGTATACCAGATTTGGGAATTTGGTATTATTATGAGACCTTAATTTTTCCAATCTTCTCGGTCACGTATGTATTGTATAAGAACTTTGACTAGAGAATCAAAATTTTTTGAGCATGGTATTTGGTATTTTGATTCCATTATACTTAGATGACCTGTAAGCTCATCAGTAGTCTAACGCACTAACCATTCAGCACGGTACCCTGAGGGAGATCAGTTAACGAAATGTTATCGCAGAACACGTTCCGTTCAACGTATTATAAGCCACAACGGGTTTGCTCTTACTTTTTAATTGTAAGTGCCTTGTTTTGTTGAAAATAATTAATAAAATAAAATAATTTCAAGTTAGTGAAAGCTAGCTTCAGTAACAGCACTGAATATGGCCATCTTAAGCAAGCTAGATTTAATCTAAATGCAATGAGTACTACAAGGAGTCTATCGCATTTAATTGGGTAATTTTAACACGGTATGTCAACGTAATAGGAGTAATTTGAAGCCTTAAGTTATATCCTCTAGGATCTGGACAATCGAAATAAATTTTTATTCCGATCATGGTTTTAACTTCAACACAGTAAACCGCAAGCGAATTGGCAAAGTTAGACTTAATGAAGCGCAATATTTTAACTGCGAATCTATTGCTGATCTTTGAAATCTAAAATGGAAGTTCAAGTTGCCCCGAAATAGCTGATATCAATTGGAATTCACAAGACACTTTGTTTGATCACTTGCACGTGTATTTCAAATGTTTAATTCTAATTACATCTTTCAAACAGTTGCCCATATTTGGAATATTGTTGACCTCCTTTTAATTTTTAAGTGCATTTATGCCATCGACTTAAGATGTCTCGTGTTGTAAATATGACCAAAGAGCAACTTTCCCCAATTGAAACTCAAAGATGCGCGAATATTCACAACTTGAAATCCGGAGACACATGCGAGTACTCGTAATCATCTTTTTTTTTCCCCAGTTTCGCACTGGCTGATAAAGCCGTGAACATGTTTACAATCAGCATTTAAAACTCAGTTTTCACTATTTCCAATGAGGTAACTTCAGAGTGTAAATTAATTAGCATGAAGTACTCGAAGTTTTTTTTTGTCATAACTACGGATACATCCACTTATATTCTGACTCAGGTCTCCAATTGTTTTGCTATTTTACTATTCGCAATAAATTACTTTAAAAGTTAAATAAAAGTTTTCATTTACCATAAAGTCGGCACTGCTTTTAACTATTGGTTTTAAAGACCTCAATTTTATGGCTGTTACCATTAAATATTTGTTAAGCTGATGACACCTTGGGTGCTTATAATACTAATTTCAAAAGTGGGGTTAGTATACGTGTATAGAATTGACTCTCAATCGCCATCAGCATTTCAATCGAATCACCATAGAGTATAACGAAAATTTTTCCTAAATTGTGTTTTCAAAATAATTTTTTTCATAACCCTTTTGCAACCCAATAATCATGTGGAAAAATTCCCAAGCTATGCGTCACTTTGCAGAAAAAAAGCAAACAAACAGAAGAAGATACTTCGGCCGACCGGCACATGGAGACCTGCCTAATTTTTCTCTAACCACACAATCATTCATCGGGGATCGTGCTAACCGATCCAAATTAGTTTACTTATTATTATTTATTATATCATTAGTGCTACTATAACTGCTAAATGATTTTGATTTAAGATTCTTGTGCTTTTGTGTACATTCTAGGTATGTATATTGCCAGCGGATTATATAAAGCAATTTTCATAAATAACAAATAAACATGTCTGCTAAAAATTCAACAACACAGCTTAGGCTAAACAGTAATGACTACGTTAATTGAAATATGTACATTAAACATGAGTGATACATTTTCTTCTTTTTTTAAATCAGAGTTCCAGTTTTGTATTCGAATTCTTATAGCCACCACCGTTTTGGACAAATTGTTAAAAATTTGGGGGCGGGTTTCCAATATAGGAAATTCGCTAAAATTTTTTTTTTTTTTAATTAGTGTAAAAAGGTCTAAAAAGTATAACAACAAAAAAATTTTTGAGAGGAAGTTAATAATAGATACTATTAAAAACTTTTTTTTTTCTTCAAAATTTTACCTAGCAATTCATGTTGCTATTACTTAATAGCTGTAAACAAATCCAGAAAAACGTCAATTAAATGGTATGGTATGAACAAAACAGTGGATAAGTGGCGCGCTTCGCGCGATTCATTCATTTAAATTCCGCTCTCCGGAGTGGTTTTGACGCTCACGCGACTTCGTCGCTCCGCTAAGGGTATGCCAACAACTGTCAGGCAGGCGCCTGGGGCTAAGTTTATTAGAGAACAGTCAAAAATCAATATTCTCTCAATATGAAATCGAGGAAGATTTCCATTTTCTAAATAAAAACCGTTGAAACTTAAATTTTTTTAATTTTAACACCCTGTAAAAACAAAATTAAAAATCGTTTCAAGTCCCTTTATGTTAAATTGGGTATACATAGAACTATAAGTCGACTAATCACCCTTTAGTTGAGTTAATAAGGAAGAAAAATGCATTTTACTAGTCAAAACCGAAAACTTTAAAAAAATTTAAAAAACACAGCAACAAATTTCCTCTCCAAAATTTTTGCACAGGATATCTTAGAATAAGCCATTATAAGTAAAAAAAAAATTACTTTAAGTACAAATTCGATTTCCTATATTGGAAACCTCAGCCAAAATTTGTTTGCCTTTATTTGCGTGTAGAAAATACGTCGAAATTGTTGTACTTACTTTCACTCAGTTTCAGACAACGTTTTACTTTTTTAAATGTGCCTCGGAGTTTTAGAACTGGAGATTAAGTTTCCACATTTTGCTGATTTTTGAATAAGTACTTAGCTCACAGTTTATTTAACTTTTTTAAGTGTAATCGTTTTTATAGAATATGTCAAAAAATTCTGTGTGCTAAGAGATTCAAAAAAAATTATAACAAAAACATAAGTCAGCCCAATTATGCATGAATATTTCCGGGGAATTTTTTTTCTCGAGAATTAAATCCTCCTATTCTAAATCAACGAGGAAATAATTTTCACTTCGAATGTGAGAAAGGGAATTTTCCGGGTTTCGAACTTAGCTTAGCATATTTAATCACTTAGTTTTGTTTCACACACAAATGGTTCCTTCCATAGATTTCAAAAATATTTTCAGGTTAATATGTAAGTGCGCGTTTAAATATTTGCTGGATGTGCCAGCAAGCTAGGAAGTGTTTTCCCGTCCCACCAATTGTCAAACTTAGTGCTTCCTTGCGGTTTTTTGCCGATGGGACATAGGTTCGAATCCCATAAAACACCAAGAAGTTTCTTTCTTCAGATAAAGTCTTAATTCGTTTCTTTTTTTCTTAAGCTGCCTTCATATCGTTACGGGGCAATATGTGTCAGGAATTTATGGAGGTTTACATACGATCTTTCAAACCCTTGCACAAAAGTAATTCATATGCCTTTAAAGAGACGCTTTCAATCTAGGCTACGTTGGGTGACGCTACAGTCTGGAGTGGACAAGGGTCTCAGCCAATATTTTTCTCCAGACAGCTCGATGTTTTACCGCCTACTCTAAATTGATTGAAATTCCTTATCAATTGCACATGCTCTCTTAGGTGCGTTCATCATTTACGTCGCCGTTCCCTTAGTGTGAATTCAATGACTATCAGGATGTCCTAGCCATTCCAGACGTTCAACAGGTCAGAAAATGAGTCGAAGAATATTTCTCTTCCAAGCAAGAAGGCTCTCAATTTCTTTTAATAAAAACCGGGCTTCTACACCAAAGATCAGACGTAATACGTTGAAAATGAGGTTAGAGTCGTCTTATTTGAGAGGGCTTTGCAACTTGATTGCTTTCAAAGGCAAAAAGAAAACCAGCAATTGGCAAGAGTTGTTCTTTGTTTAATCGCGGTTTTGGGAATTTACAGATATGTATGTATATATCGCCAATGTGGTGGTCTTTGTGCATCATTTTTCAAGTACTGGACGGGCCGATCCTCGACTGCTGTGGTTGAAGAAGAATTGATAATACATTTTTGATAATTTTCAGCTCTGAGTGTACGATAAATGAAGTATCTTAAACCTTCTCGATGACGTAGCTTTTTATACAAGAAGGACATATGAACCCTGTTATTAATTAATATTAGTAGTTCTTGTACAAGTTCTGAATTCACATTGTAGGAAAGTTTTCAATCTTAGTCTTTATCCTTGCATCCGTTTATAAATATGACACCTTACTATACCCGAATTGGAATGCATGGAATCTTTAGTGTCATTGACTTTGATCGCTAACTTAATCTAATAACGACACTAAACAATTTATTTGAATTAGCATCGAAAAGTAACTGAATTCATTCAATCACTGCGCCGTTGCTTAAATGGATTGACATTTAAAAGAGCTTTGTCTACGATCATAATCAACAAGTCCAGCAACCAAAATTTGAATTTGGACTTTTTCCAAATTGTAAACACCCACTTACACTCTTCACATCAATCAGTACTTCCCGAAAAATTTCAATCTTATAATATCACTTAACATTAGTGACATCAACAAGATGTCCACTCAAAGTCGATGATTAATGGTTGCAGAAACATCTCCCAAAGGCATCATAAACTTGTGAGCCATACATACGTATATAGTATAACTCTCGTAACTTTCAATACCGAAGAACCAGGAAATTTAAACTGAATTAAGAAAAATTGATGCGCCTGTATCGCAATCGCCAGCCACCCCGTTTTAAATGAGAAACTGCTCGTCGTACCGAGTACACATAGCTCACACATTTCTAAATTGAATTTCACGTATCCATCATCATACAACGACGACACCATAGGTCATTAAGTGAATGACTGGGTGACTAACTACTCGTATGTGCCGGCTGACATAGCGACTGACTAAACTACTTAAAATGATACTCGTACGAGTATCTCTCGGCATTCATTGGAATAATCTCATCTCCATGTCAACTTAAATGAATAAAATAATTTACACTTTACACTGTGAAAGACAAAAGGCGGTGGTGGCGGGTCTTGTTATGACGCTGGTTGGTACTCGAACCTCGGATATGTGATAAAAGATACTCGTGAAAGATGCAAATTGCATTTGCTGACGTTTGCTTGCCGTACTGTGTTGTTGTATGACTACTATGTTTTGATTATTCTTTTTTTTATTCAGCCTGGTTTATTAGTTTTTTTTATATACATATGTATGTGCCTATACAATGGGAAATTATTAATCTAGTTGATGACCCAATTAATTATGTATTTGCTTAGTTAAACTAACCGAGAGTGTGGGAATTTCCTAGAAGATGATTAGAGCGGACAAAGTTCATAATGGATGACTCGATCATCGAGGAAATGGAGGGTTTTATATTTTTCAATCTTTTTAACAAGAAAAGGCAGAAAATTCGAGAAAACTAATTCGCATACTTGGCTCTGAATTTTTTCTCTGTAACAAAAGAAGCCACCGATCCCTTTGTCGATTTGCTGAATTGGCTAACTATTGCTCAAAGGATTTTGATTTTCACTCGATAAAGGTGCAACTACGTTCCCTGAAGGAACATCGCTTTATCGCTTTGTTGTTATCATTAAAACCATTTTTTTATGTCACTGAACTGCATTGAATTAAGTGAAGTACTGAATGCAGATCTGGTTTTGAGGTTAATTATCGTAACAATCCGATACATGCGAATAAATATCTCGAAAAACCAGATATTTTGGATGAAAAAATATATTTTAGTTGGGTATCGATGCGCAAAATATTGGAGCGATTCCTGAATGAATTTTTTCTTGTTGAACTTGTATGCGTGCTTTCGCTGTCTAACGGTTATGTCGTAAAATTTTGATTACAAACGATTCCTTGATTGGTTTTATGGCAAAATATTTTGTATTTTTGTGAATAAATTACTTTCAATTATTTATTTATTTATTTATTCAAGTAATTTACAAAATTAATTACTTTTAATTAATTTTATTGTGTAGAATACGAATCAGATTCATCCTTTTAGGTAAAGTGACAAAGTAGATAGACCGCCAAAAAACGGGTAGTCCAGGAAAACGGGTGTATTTTTGTGTAAAAGAAGAACAATTGTGTTTTTATTTATGTTTTTGTATTTTAATGGTGTTAGAAAAATGAACAAAGACAAAATTTTAGGAAATGATAAATTTGGAAACATATTTTTGTTGATGATAGGCACAAAATTTATCTTACATTTTAGGCAATACATTTGGGTCTCCGATTTGAAATAGCTGCTTATTTACAGGTCCGTTTGACAGAGCGACCTAGTTGGTCAGGCATATGGCCAATGTCATCGTAATGGGCATTCAATCCGATTCTGTAAACACCAGATGTTCTTCCCTTTAGTGCTTCCAACTGTTCTATTTTAAAATATTAAAATACTAGCAACTTGAGTACGGGATTTCAGTAACTTCGCAGAACCTGCTCCAGTTGCTCCCGAATCGGGAGTATTCGGAAGCATCACATTATCGTTCTTGCCACAATGGATTTCAAACCGATGTGAGAGGTCAAAAGAATGTACTCTTCCATGCCCCATTTATGAGCCTCATTCCGCATACACTGTTGGAAAGAACTAATCGTCTTTGTGGACAACATCTGCTCGTCGATGCACAACCTCGCTGGCTTGGGAACAGAATCACAGGCTTTATTCAAATGCCGGTCTGATTTTGAACAGTAAATCGTGATCAGGGTCGTTACGATTTTTCAAAATTGAGACATAATTGCTTCAATGTCATGACTTTACGAGTTGCTTCAAGTGAATGTTCTCCTCAGTATCCTTCTAGTCTTGGGTAACGAAACACTGACATGAAAGTCACCACCCCAATGTGCTGCGTAAAGTTCACATTACTTACCTTGAACTTGGTAGTATTGACATCATCGTTATGAGCGTTCAGATTGCTGTAATGAGAGATTTTCTCTATCAAGTCATCACTGAAAAACGCCGAGATGATGTTTTCAAGTCATGAAACCGTTCAGAGCTACCACCATCTCCACGAAAAAGCACCTCGTTTCGACGTAGTTGCCAAATTATTTAATGGAATTTGAAATAATTCCACCGTCATCTGGCTGCACATCCGGTCTTTCTTCTTGTTGTTGTAGTGATGCTGAACGAAGTCGTTTTTCACGTCTACCTATCAAACGTGAATGATGAATTAGCGTAGAAGAAGGTATTGAAGATGCACCTGCTTGAGACGATTGCTCTGCTTCTGGAAAGGGTGCCTCTTATTATTGTTGATCAATTAAAGAAGAAGGCGATATGAACTCAGCTGCCAGAATCGGAACATGACTGAGATCTAAGCTCAGATTTACAGCTGAACTCATAAAATGAGGAAACGACGAATTTCCCAATTCAGCAACATAATAGTCAATTTATTCTTCATCTTTTGGCGATACACGATAATCTGGAACTCTGCTGTCATCATCGAATTCACCGAGCGAGTCACTTTCATCACCAGATTCAGAATCAGTAGAAGCTGAGTCTATCTTTTCTTGGATCTGTTCGTTACTCATTTTCGAGCAATTATGTATCCGCTGGAGTTCAGGAGGAGAATGAACCACCTTCTTTTTGTCTATTAACAGCGGAAATAATGCACATGGCACTAGAAGCTATGAAAAGAAAATATCGTCGCATATCCTATTGAAGGCAAACCTCAGAGACAGTAGGCTTAGGTTTGCCAACAGCATCATATCAAGAAATAATGATGAATGATGAACAGACGCCTACTAATTCCAAGCACTTGCCAATTGGAGACCATGTAAAACTACACATTCCGCATAATGCGCACCGCGAAAGACTGGAACTTGATCATGAATAAAACCTTCGTCCACTTCCTTTGCAGCTATCCAGTACTAACGTGAGCGATACTAAGTCCGATTTCTTAGCAGCATACCTCTTCAACCAGTGATGTATTAAAACGGAGAAAAGCTTTAGTAATTACGTTCTTTGAACATCATTTCTTCCTACCTTTTTACCATTCCTGAAGTGGAAAGATAATGTAATGTGAGACCGAAGATGTTGAAAAAATTGGCGACAAGTCTGAAACTAGCACTTCCTCATTCAAACACTGAAATAGAATGAATTTCGTGCGACGATGATGAGATAGAACAAGATGACGTATTTTACTTGGTTAGTCAACATACCACTCCAGCTGCTCTGATATTGGCCCCAATCCACATACTTTTTGGAAATATCCCGTATTTCGTTATCCCACCTTTACGATTCAAGGATTCTATACATATATAGTCCTATTTGATTCTTCAGGCTTTAACTATCAATCCTTTTTACCAAAGTAGACCCATCTCCTTGTAAATTCTCCTCCCACAGTCCATCACTTCTCAACAAACTTAAGCTGATTTGTCATGACGTTACGCTCAATCTTGACCGCGTTAACAATACCTGATTGAATCTAATTGACAGCTTTAAAACAATTAATTAATGCAAACTCTTGTCTCAGCCGTTAAGGTGCGTCACAGGCGGCGCATGCTGCTTGCTTGCTAAAATGCTTTTAAATCATTTTCCAAAGTCAATCACATTTCGCTTAATGGCATAGTTCCCACATGAAGAGACCATCTCACACCACTCCGCTGTTCACTTTCAATTTCCACAACGTCAACTTTGTTTTTCAGATTACACAGGTGACATCCCGTGTTCCGTGTTCAGCCTCCTGTCACATCCTCCTCACTTGGTTGGGATTAAAATGAACCCAACAATGGCAACACCGTCGTCGATTCTCGTCACCATCCAGCATACCAAACCCCTCGTACTTCGGGAATAAATTTACGCAATTTCACGCTCTCGTGATTTCAATTCGTGACTTTTCTGTGTTGCGGTAGGTCAGGGTCGACGGTTGACGGTTGACGAGAGTAAGTTGGTATGTATGCGGTAGAATATTCCACCAACCACCAGTAGCAAGGTTAATTCAATTAGGGGATGAAACCGTTAAAGCAGGTGAATAAGCTTCAAATTTAACCAAAAATGCAACGCGACTTTGTCTGAAAAATTAAAATTTAGTTATTAAACCCTAACGATGCCGATCATCGTTCGCTGCGGTTGTGTGTGAGTGGAATACTGCATATGCTAGGCCATTCCCATCCCTGACGTCGACAAAGTCTCAACGTTTTTTTTCCCATGATTGATGGAGCCATCATGTAGGCTCCTTCAGGCTGTGTGGGGATGGATGTACCACACAGAAACCGAGAAGGCTGTAGGGACTTTTCTAGTTGAAAATTCCTTGCAGGTACGCTCAGTTAGTTCATGTAATGTGTGTATAGAGACGACGCGTGACGTGAATTTACAAGTGGAACTTGTGCTGCTTACCATGAGAGGGGTTTTTGACCTCACCATCGGCGTTTAACCTGTATCTACGAGTATGTACCGCGGCTGAATAAATTTTTAAAAAGAGTTTCGCAAAAGATAAACATATTAATGTACCTACGAATGCTCCCTACAAAGATACACAGATAAATTGCAGTCAATTTGAAATCAATTCGCATGGATCGGTTGGCAGATTCGATTAATCGTGTCGTGTAAACACACATTCGTGACTCGAGTCAAATAGTGGAATTCGTAATAAATAATTCGTTTTAAGAAAATCACTTGTTGAATAAGCAATTAATGTGCGCCAAATGGATGGGGGTGGATGGTTTATAATGGTGGCGCCTGCTTGAGGTGCTCTTTTTGTGCGAATGAAAACCGTGGAATTTGCTGAAAGTGCGGAATATCTGCCAGGCGGTGGCATTTGCCTCGTGTGTTTTTTGTTTAAATTGAATGTTTGCTTAGCAGGATTGTTTAATTAACATAAAAAAAAAAAAACAGTAACAAATCTTGTTTTGAAAATGGAATTTGCACATATTTTCGAGAAAGCATTTTTACATAACCTTTATTCCGGGAGGTGATTTGGAAGTCATATTGCTGAATATATAAACTTGAGATGGCGTGATGCTACATAGTAGGTGGAGCATGTCATTACAAATTGTTTAAAATGTATTTCTTTTGAAATTAGTGCATTAAAATATTTTCATCAGTAATACATTCGAATGCTGAGACGTTATTTACACTGAATCGTAGAAAGGGACATGGAAAAGGACCTAAGTCAGAAAGAATTACGACTTTAGCTGCCATAAGTCCACGAGATGCTTATCGGTGTGTATGAAATTAAAAATAATATCAGCACTTCTCGTTAATCTCGTTAATAGAAATTATTTGACTGTATGCGGTCCAGAGCCTAGCTTCTCACGGTCATTCATGTTCTGCGTGCTAAAACGTTCACTTCTCTACCGTAAGGAATTGATGTGGTTAACAGGTAGACCACAGAGCAGCAACATCCATTTCAGAAACATTCAGAGATTATAAGGTCCATTGTACTAGGAGGCAGCAACTCCTTTTTTTGGTGTAGTAGTTGGAGAAACTAATATTTTAAAAAATGGTGAATTGATTCCAGCTGTGATCTCGTCCTGTCTATCAAGTGCTATGAGAATCCTAGAATTTTACCAATCTCGTTAGAGTTTTGCAGAGCTTGGTGAAAATGCTGTTCTATTTGATTTGAGTAATGAGCTTTGCTAACTGAGTAAGCGTCTTTGCTGTCACATCTATTTGCTGCTTTTTGTATTTATTCAGCGAGTACGTCGATAAAATTCATTTTGTCAGAAAGTATGCTACGCTTGACATTAGGACTGAGCGCTAGGTCTTAGCATCGCTTTCACTCCTTACATGGATGTAAGTTGTGTTCGTTCCCAGAATTTGTCTACTGATATTTGCACACAGCTACGTGATAAAAGCTCTCTGTGATCTCCCGGCAATATATTCGGAGAAACATCCTTGTGGAGGTGTGAAAGTTCTAGGCTGTAGGTATCTATAGTTATAGGCACTTAAGGCATAAATCGGAAACCTAGAGTTACACCTTCTTACTTCCTATAAAATTATTACGCTGCCAGTAAGAGCGCGCATTAGGGTCTCCGCTCCGAGGAGACTGACCCAAATCAAGCTTTACACCATTCACATTTCTAGTGCTTTGAGTATGTGTAGATTGTGCACATTGTTGAGGATGATCCTAATTCATCGATTCGTCATCGTGCAGAAGCACTTGGCCTGCGACCATCGACTTTGTGGATCTTTCGGATGGAATTTGGTTTACACTCTTACACGATTCAATTGCTGCAAGAATTGAAGCCAAGCGATCATCTTTTGCGTCGTTACTTCGCTGATTCGGCGCTTAAGCGTTTAGAAATCGAGTAATTTTTTTACCGTCAAATTTTGTTCAGTTATAAGCCTCACTTCTGTCTCAGTGGCTTTGTTAATAAGCAGAGTTATCGAATTTCGAGCGAGGAAAATCCAAAGGTGATCCATCAGCTACCGATGCGCCCTGAAAAATGCACTGTTTGGTGCGATTTATGGGCTGGCGGTATCAAGGGGCCGTACTTTTTCAAAAATAAAGAAAATCGAAATGCCAACATGGTCTGCAGAATATTTGCCACATGCCATACTGCCGGCGAAACCATCGACTTACTGAAGGAAGTGTTCGATGACAACATTATCTCCAGAAAGTGACCTGTGGCCTGGCCAGGCATCGTCGATAGTGTGATTTGACGCCACTATATTTTGTGGGGGTATTTTTTTTGGTCTATGTAAACAAGCCAACAACGACTCCAACCTTGGAAGCCAACATCGAGCGGTGGGACATGCTGGTCTGATTAGCTGAGCAACGCCTCTGACTTCGCAACCTTTCGTATTTCTTTGCCTTCCAACTCTCATACTGCAGAAATTTCCATCACAGAGTACACAGAACACTACGCTCTCTAAGTGTTTACTCTCAGTATCGCTTTACACAACCGTTTTTAGTTGCGCGACTGTCTGGTGGTAAAAGTGATCTATTTAATCAATGTAAGCAAAGATATTGATAAAAATATCTTTTTAACTCACATTCCACATTTGACGTTCTCTTAAAATTTCCTTATTTATTGAACGCTTAATTTACGTGCTGACATGAGGACAATAATTTGTCACGCGACAAGTATCATTGCCCACAGCACGTTCCTGCCACACAGCCTCATCATGATCGTCGTCGTTTTCGCACCCAAGCTGCAAGATTTCTTTTGCATTCCTCTTTGCCATTATTTCAAATTCCTACCCAAGATTCCTCATGCCATACATGATTTGTCCGTCTTTTGCATGTTCTATGAATTCCCCACCCCACCTATCGTTCAACCCCTAAACGAGCTAATAACAGTCTCGTGCGCCCATATGGCGCACAGCTCACTTGAATTAAGGGAAACACGGCGCAAAGCTTTATTCCCCCCAAACCAAAAGCTTTCTATCGCCTTCTCTTTGCATTCGGCGCCTCTCTTAAAACTTGCCACCCGCAACGTAAACAACAGGTGATGCCCTTACAGGATAAATGAAGCCATTTGTATGGATGGCACTAGGCACACACAAAACATTTGACAGTTTTCTCAATCCATGGCGGGTTGAGGGATACATCAACATCACAGATACTTCGCGTCTCTTTCGAAGAGAGATGCCACCGCTGAGAGAGAGTGAGAGAGGCAACAACATTGAGAGGAAGCTGTGTATCTTTGAATCTCATAGATACGAATTTACGGATTTCGTTTATTTTATGTTATAAAAGTACTGAAAGATATTTTCAAATGTTCAGTTACACTTTGAATTTCGTCGTGTTGAAATATGTTTTGGATTCTCCATCCGAACCCGTGAGATTCAGATACATTTTGTATCTTTCTTGAAATAAATTTTGATGAGAGTTCTTATAATTTTTTTATTTTATATCTTTTGTTTGATATCCGCGGATGATTGATGTGTGTGCACCGAAAAAGAAAAAAAAATAAGATTTGAGTGTATCAAAGGATTTGTGTGTGTCTAAAGGATATTAAACTCCTCATCTGTTAAACGCTGGTTGTGGCACGTACACTATACACAGCGTGTGTGTGCATTCAAGCTGTTAAGCTAACGAAACGGAAGAACCAGGTATACTATACCGCCTCCTTGAAGTGTCTGTGTTATCCTTCTTCGACGACGTCGTGTTGCTGCGTTTAATTGCAATCGACGACGTAAACTACCACGACAGACCATCCTTGTCGTCGTTGGTGTCCGGGACGGAAGTGTTGCGCTTTTTTTTTTTTAGTTTTCCCTATTTCTTGTTGTTGTCGTTGTTTGGAGTAACTTGATGCGGTGTATCCTGCTATTGTGGGTGTATCAGTAGAACCAGTAAATTGGCTGGAGTCATCCTTTCGTTGCATCGTCCCTGCTGAGTGTATTGTTGTGTGCACTATCTGGACTATTTCAAACCCCTCCAGTGTGTCTGGGGTTTATTGTTGGAACGATATTACAGTAAAAAAAAAAAAAAGAAATAAAAAAAAATAGAAAAAAGTTATTTATACCTAATGCTGCAGGTTGCTCCTGCCTGCTGCGTGCGTACGTGTGTCTGTTGTCAGTGAATGTGCCGTGATAGTGAAAGGATATCCCTGCATTTACTTTACGTTTTAGTTGTTGCATCATTTGAATAATGAAACCTTGCAAATAGAAAGAGAGAAAAAAAAATAATAAAAAAGGGAATAATTATAAAGAGTAGTCCTTTGATTGTTGATTTGCATTAGCAATATCGTGGTAGTGGGCATAAATTATTCAACAGATATTCTGTGGCACTGTAGCACGTACACCTCTCCCATTTTTCGCTGATTGGAAAGAGATTCATTTAAGGTGAGTTGATTTGTTTGTGTGTAGAAAAATGTGGTTTTCTTTTCAGCTGGGATAGGTATGGTACACCTGCTGCCCACCCACATATCCTTGTGATATTTCATACGTGAAAGCATTTCCAGGAACGCCGTGCGGATGTTTAACAAATAATGTTTGCTTTAGTGGGGGAGGGTGGGTTCATAATTTGTGATATTTTCGAGTTAATAGAGCGGAGAATTTGCTATTCCTGTGGATCAGTTCCTTAGTCCGGGGGTTAAAGCAAAACCTTTCAATGGTTGACCTTTTTCTGTGAATACTGCGGCAACTTAAGTATGTTATTATTCAAATGGACACTCTAAGGAAGTGCCACAAGTTATTATTTTATTTGAGGGTTTCTACATACAAACTTATGTATGTAGATGTTAGTACTGACTATCTTTGATAGGAAGATTCTTTTATGCTTCCTTTATGTCGAAATGTAGTATAGTCTTGTGGGTACCTTAATGGATGGAGTATTACCATTTGATTTCAGATTAGTTTTCGAAAATGGTGCAAAGAGGACATTCAGGTTTTAAGCTGGTCTTAGCTTTTGTTACCAGCCGAATAGTAAGAAATCGAGTTTTTGATGGAGGTCATAAAATAGCTATGAAACTGACTGAACATGTCCACCAGATTTCTTTCTAGACGCCATTTACGTACCACCAATGGTGCACACCGTGTCTTAGATATGAAGGTTGCGTGCCATCGGCACAGAGCCTTGTTTCTGTTCATGGCCATCTTTTAGAGCTACAAATAAAATAAAAATTTCACTTTTTTTGCTTGTATAAGTTTACCCGCATGTCATTGTCTATTTTCTAGTAGCAAATCATTAGGAAAAATACACAAGAATGAATGAAGCTTCCCAGGTCAATAAGTTGCCATTTTTTCTCTGTTCCTTATATCGTTCTCATAGTTGCCTTGTTAGCTTACAAGGAAAACATATAACACTTTCCGGAGCACAATTCCATCTGTTTTCATACATATATCTGTTGCGGCTCGGAAAACAAACAAATTATGTAAGTGTTTTGTCTTTGAACGCCTGATTCAAACGGTTTCAATCCGTTTTCTTCCAAGGCATCCTTCTATTTATTGAGCGCATTTGGTAAATCTATCACGCCTTCGCCTGCGAAAAGTTTGATTCGTTGTCAGCCAAAACAATGCTAAGCAGAAAAGGTCTAACTGCGCTATCTTGAGGCAAGTCGACATAACTCGGAAAATCTTTGGATATTCTTACAAATATTTTAATGAACAGTGTCTTCCCTAGTTGAATGGACGTATAAGCGAACAATTTATCTGTCAAGAACCCTGTACGAGGTATTAATGCGGGTGCAATCGAGATCGTCATATCCCTTGTGAATGTGAGATGAGGAAACCGTGTGCTTGCTGTTGTTACGTTGAGCTACATGGTACCAAGACTTATACAAGGTGGCGCAAAATTTATCATCCAATTTTGTTTTGAATTACTTTTTTACTAAATAAAAAAAAAGATTTTGAGTGATGGAAATCTTTATTTGGACCTTTAAAATTTTTTGTGTTAAGTGGAAAGGATATCCGCCAAGTGGTTGCCGCCAGTGTTGATACACATTTGTGCCCGTTTTATCGCATTTTCCATGACTTTCCGCAAGATTTGCGGTGATAACTGTTCGCATTCCTGTCGAATATTCTCCTTAAGGGCTGCGATTGTCTTAGGCTTGTTGGCATAAGCCCGCGACTTCAAGTAGCCCCAAAGAAAGAAGTCTGGGATGGTTCAATCGGGCGATCTTGCTGGCCATGCCAAATCGCCAAAACGGGGGATTACGCGACCAGGAAACGCTTCCTTCACAATATCCGTTGTGGCTCGTGCTGTGTATGCGGTTGCACCGTCTTGTTGAAACCACATGTTCACCAAGCCCCGCTCATCCAATTCCGGCAGTAAGAAGTCGTTTATCATGGCCCTGTAGCGTTTGCCAGTAACCTTTGACCGTATTGCCGATGGCGTCCTCAAAAAAATACGGTCCAATCACTCCTCCCGCGTGAACGCCGCACCACACAGTGGCTTTAAGATGTAATGGCTCTTCGTGCATCACACGCGCATTTTCAGAGCCCCAGAAATGAAAATTTTGCTTATTGTCCTAACCGCTTAAGTGGAAATGATGATTTTCGACACAAAATCGTCCTCTTCGTTTTTGCGATTAAGGATGGCTTGACAGTAATTCACAAGCGACTGACGGTCAGGAGGCATTAACTGATGCACTGTTTGCACTTTGTACGGGAACATGTGTAAGCCTTTCACTAAAATTCGCTGTAGGGTCCGTCTGGTGATGCCAAATTGCGTGGCCCGTCGTCTTGTTGATGTTTCTTCGTTCTCAGCGACATCGGCAGCCACAGCCGCGATGTTCTCGGCCGAATGACCAGTCCGGTGGCGGCCACGCCCTGCATGGTCTCCTGTGGTTCAAGTCTGTTTGAGTGGAGTAGCTAAGCGCCGAAATGTTTGCCCAGTTGGCGCGACACGATTAGGAAATCGACGTCGAAATTCACGCTGCGCTAACACCACCAACCGATTATTGGCCAAAAAAATCGACACAATTATTCCACGCTCTTGCGGAATATAGCGCTCCATTACTTGTCTGTTTGTATACTGCAGCTGTCTAGTTCATAAATGTCAAATATGATTGACGTACGACGCCATTTGCAAAAATTATAACGTCTTCCGATAGGATCATTAATTTTGCGCCACCTTGTATATTGACTGATTGAAACTCACGTACATTCTACTGTTAGAAACATAGGAGAATAAAGAGTGTACAAGTGGGCTAGTTGTTGTAAATCTTTTTTAACTATTTTCAAAACGAAAAGTATTTCAGCTTGGCGGTTGGTGATCATCTTGGTAAAAAGGAAAGCAAATCCCTAACTTTACATTTGATTTCGGTTCATTTTCCCTATGAGGCAGTGATCGCTTTTTTGGTGTAATGGTTTGAAAACTTTTGTTTTCTATTTTCTAACCAGTGACGTACGTGATTCTCTACGCAATACCCACCTTCGGCTTTCTTGATTGTTTCATCAGATCGTTAAAAAAAGTATTCTCTGAGGTATACCAAGTGCACGACTTGCCCTAGACAAAAGAAGATACGCATTTTCTCTTTTAGTAGGGGAAGGAACTTGCTCGATCCACTGAAAAAATTCCCATTGTGAGGGCTTCAGTGGGCAGAGATCAGTAATTGTAGGATGGATGAGGCTACATGCCACAGAGCACCGACAAATTTGGCTGTATTGCACGAAAAGATCCCCGGCCGTTTAATTTCGAGATTTGACAAGATCAATTGATCACCAAAATCGGGTGATCTGACCATGTTGGATTTCTTTTTGTGGAGCTCTGCTAAAGATCATTTCGATACAGATAGTACCCAAATCTTAAAGCACTTATGAACTAATATTCGTGAAGTTGTGGCCACGATGCAACCAGAAATGAATCGAAAGCCTTAAAAAATTAATTCACGTGAATCGAAGTTTCAAAAAAAAATCATCACGGCCATTTTCCATACATACGAGTAATGGCATAATCCAAAGTCTTAAAAATTTCATTGACATCTTTAATACATTTTATTTTATTTAAATTAAAATCATTAAGCACAAAATGAACAAGTGCACTCATGCTTACATACTCGTAAACACATATAGGTATGTTACGTAAACTGATCACTTTAAAATTTTGATTCAGACCCACTGGAAGAGTGTGTTCCGGGAGCACCAAAGCTCTAATCCAAGGTCGAACGTTGCAGAGAAATTCGGTTACTCATATGGTAGATTAAGGTAGATGTCGCAATCATTCTGTTAAGACTAAGCTTTTGCTACCGCACCTTCGAAACATCAGTTATAAGATCAAAATTGATCATGTATAGTGCATCGTGATTTCAGACGCTTGCTAAGCACAGTCTTGTCGATCAGACCGATAATGGCTGTTCAGTGTCCTACCCTATTCATACCAACTCCGGCGTTCCTCAAGGTAGTCATCTTGGACTACTGATATTTGTGTTAACTGTAAATGGCATAGGACTCATACATCCTTTTCATGTATCCAACTCTTTCATATACGCGGATGAAAAGAAAATCTTTAAGATAATTTCTTCCTCATCCGACTCGCTTTTTCGAAAGGCGAGCTAGATTCGTTTTACACATGGTGCAGATTTAGCGTAAGCCTCTTCGTCCTCCCGCTAAAACCTACGCCTTCAATATTTAACCAGTTATCACAGTTACTTCAATCTGTAATCTTGGTATAATATGCGACAGAGAGCTCAACCTCAGCTCGCACATTGATAATATAATTAACAGAGCCAAAACTTCAGTCGGCTTTGTCAAAAACTGGTGCAAAAGTTACAGCATGCTAGAGCTGTAATTACCTTTTAGATTATAGGTAATATATCCCTGATTTACTTAAGTTTTTTTAACCCTTATTTGCCTTCTTTGTCTTACGATAGAACGATTTTCTGTCATTGCTAAAGCCGCTTTTAGAGTGCACACAGTCAGCAAGTGGACTGCCGTCGGGCGCCACTATATCAATTCGTAAACTTTCAATTTTCAAACTAATAACAGCGCGATCCACGTTCTTTGAAAATTCTCCCACATGTATTTGAACAACTAACGTCAATAAACTCGTTAGACATCTGCATTACAAGTACATACTACAACTCGTACATATGTATGTACTCGTATTCCATCATTTAGCTTTGAATTTCAAATTGTTCGCGCGCTCTCTGCTACTAAGCCAGTAGTAAATTGTCGTCGTTTATTTTCTGTGCAATTAATTTGTAATTTTTCAATTTTTTTTTCCTTTTCCATTATTTTTCCGGTCGCTATTTAATGTGTCACACATTTAATTTGTTTCATGTCAACAGACAACATTGAGAGACACTTTCTGCATGTTTCGCGTGTTTCACCTAAAAATATGAAACTTACTGGAACGGGGGGGACGCTGTCTATAATGTTTTTTTTTTTCTTACACTTTTGAAGCTTAAAGCATGCTCTATACGTACGTATATAGATACATATGACAGCTTTAAGCATATTGTTCATATTAATCAGACATAAATTGTGGGTGGCATCAGCTAAACAGCTGTTGTGTAGTGGTGTAGTAGATTATAATGGCAGTAGAAGCAGCAGCACTTTGTTGCTCAATTAATGACGACAATCGTTTTTCATAATTCTTTCCAATTTAATTGTGTCAAATGTCAAAACAATAAAATTAAAATTTTTTATATAAAAAATATTTTATTTTTTGCCTGTTTCCTAGTTTGGGGGCGGGCGATATGGCGCCTTCGGAACTTATGCGCTGCAGGCGGGAGAAGTATTTTTAGAATTTTTAGTTTGCTGAAAAGATCGCAGTGACGTTGGTGTTTTGTATACTCTGACGCCGACTTCATGATAATTTTATAGAGTAGAAAATATGCGTAGAATCAAGCAGCGCACAGGGCAATCAAAAAAATCAGATCAATTAATAGTAATTAGCAAAAAGAGGGGATAGTATGTACTAGATTGCTAAAAGGCAGAAGGTAGAGCATCTGCACATTAATTTTCAATCTTTGTGATCTGTAAGAACGTAAATCGACGTTCACGGAGATTATAAAAAGTATCTTTTAAAAAATTCAATAGTGATCAAAATACGAGGTGCACTAACAACTTCTTCTTTTTCGGCGAGGTTATGACCCCACTTTACTGCATCCTTATTGGTCGGTCTGTGGGGTTCGGGGTCCACTTACGACTGTAAACAAATAATATTTGTAGTCATGGTGATAGCTTCTAAAGAAGGCCACCAAAGCAAAGCATTATTTCAGAAGATACGTACTCCTTTCGACTAATATTTTTTTTTCTGCATTTTTTTCCAAGAAGGCCACCTTTTTGCTCAAAAATTTAATAAATATTCCCAAGGCCGCGAAATAATTTTTTTTTGTGTTTTCGGAAAATCGAACTTCGAACCTCCCGCTCAGGAGTCCAACGTACTGATCATTGAGCATTGACTGAAGGCGCCAGTCGTGTCATATGTCTCCCTATATATTCTTTGGCAGTTTTCCAATGCCTTCCTCATTGGCTTGGCAGGACGCACAGTAAGAGAAGTTATGATGGTGGATTCCAAGATTTTTCATCCCGGAGAATCAGTGTACATACGCTCTACATAACCCAGCTACCGAAGTCGTTGGACCTTCAGTCTTCTGGCGATGTCGCTATACAGCCCGTACAGTTCGTCGTTGAATGTTCTCCTCCACTCACCGTCTATACAGATGGGACCGAAAATCCCTCGAAACAGACAAGAGTAGCCGCATCTACTTTTGAAAAAGTCCATGCCCCTGCATCACAGAGCAGTACTGGCATGATTAAGGCCTTATAAAGGGTCGCTTTAGTTATTCGAGAAAGGGCTTTGCAAGTCAGTTGCCTTCTTAGCCCAAAGAAACACCGGTTGGGAATAGTTGTCCTTGGTCTGATCTCAGCGCTGGTGTCATTGTATGTATTAATAGCGGACCCTAAGTTGACAAAGTCCCTTACTACCTCAAAGTTATATCTGTGTAGGGTCACGGTCTGTAGGAGACGTCGCTGTTGTTTGTCCTTTCTTGTTGACAGGATATACTGAGTCTTGTCCTTATTGACCATTAAGCCGATCTTCACTACTTCCGTTTCAATACTCACGAAAGCATCACTGACACCACGCCGCGTTCTTCCGATTGTATCAATATCGTTGGCGTGTGCAAAAGTTGGCGCGTGGTTTTTGCACTATTCGTTCAAGAAAGATATTAAAGAAGTCGCATAAATGCACATCACCTTGTCTAAGTACTTTATTGATATCAAAGCTCTCGGTGAGTTCTTTACTAACTTTGATGGACGGCAGATAAGACCTTTTATGCGATTTTAAAAAGGCTGATGCCTTTGTAGTTGGCAGTGTTCATAGGGTCTCCTTTTTTGAGGATCAGGAAAGTAATGCTGCAGTTCCATTCATCGGGCATACTTTCCTTCGACCATATTTTTCAGATAAGTTGACACATGCTCCTTACCAAGTCATCGCCTGTCGCCTTGATCAGCTCAGTAGCTAGATCGTCAGCTCCAGCAGCTGGAATCGATTCGTCGTTATTGTTAAACAGTATGCCGAAATGGCTCTTTGATATCCTCAGCATCGGCTGCGTTTCTAATACGATCTTCCCTGATCGTCCTTGCGGGTTTCGGTTCGGGATTTGTAGCCTTCTTATAGTTTCACTATAACGCATCGTCTGCAAATTAATCGTGTAGCTCTTGAGTATCCAGTTGTGTAGTCAGCTTGTATTCCCCATCATACATGCCGCTAAAAAAACGTGGACCCTAAACTCAACCGTGCACAACCTTTCCTTTCCAGCGAATGCATATTGTTTTGCACCGTCACCTGTATCACAAATTAGGACTCTTTATCTGAAGTTGGCTGTTACTATAGGTATATTCATGGTATATACTTATACTCTCACGGTTTGAGCAGGTTCAAGGTTGTTCATCCAGTTCGCAAAGCACAGAATGCGTATAAGATATCCATCTTATCTACAGAGCAATACTATTTGGCAACGTGGCCTAATATAGAAGGCTACTTTCTCAGAAGCAAGTGAGGAGTCAAGGCCCTCAACTGAAATTTACTGCGAAGCAAATAAGTCCTGGAAGTGTTTATTTCTTCAGACAATTTCAACAAAGAAAACGCATAATCCTTGAATATCACACCTCAAAACGTGAAATTGCCTAAGTAACCCTCAAGGCAGTTTTCGTCTACAAAATTTGAATACAGACACAAATGTGAATCATCCACCCCAATAGCGCCGACTTGGTTTGATGCAATTAGCATTTATATGGATCGCTGAGGAATAATTTCACAAATGAAAGCATTTCACCTCGGTTTAAAGTGGTCATGGCGGTGTGTTCGTCTTTGTTTGTTTTAACCAAATCGCTTTACATATCTGTGACGTAAGGAACATGTTAAATACCGAAGAAATCCCAAATTAGTCCTGAAACTGACCTTTACAACTATGCCTTGTGTGTGGTTCTTACACTATACGTCTATTCATTGAAAATTCCCTTAAAAATAAATTCATGTTTAAATTTTCCTTTTCAGTGTTTAGTCACAAGCACTTCGTGTATGCCAATCACATGCAAATTTGTCACCTGTCACGCGTTCAATGAATTTTGCATCGAAAAAGAAGACGTAGCGACAGAAAAAAAAAAAAAAAACATAATTTATGCCATCGCATTTTTAATTCATGAAAATAAAATTCTATTTTCGATCCGCGATGTTTACCTCCACCATGGGTGAATGAATATCATCTGCATATTCTGCAGAGGATTCACCTGCATCCTTATGAATAAATTTTTTTTTTTCGCAGATGCAATCTCAAGCTAATTTAGCGTCAAACTTAAATGTGTGTGCTGTGCAGATCATCATCGTCGTCGTGCTCTTTACTTCAAATTGATTGATGGGTTTTGAAACATCTAATGGTGGGCAATTTGGAGTCTAGCTGCTGCAAGTGATTTGCCTAGTTGAGGTAATTATTTGCTTGAATTGCTTTAGCCAATCGCAGTTTGTAGAGCAGGGAATTTATTTATTTTCCCAGTCTCTTCCTAGTGAGAAACATGGCATGCTTACCTATAAGCGATCGTATTGCAACTTTATAGCTCTTGTTTATGATGGAACAATACGTTCTCTAAACTGCGATTGGCCCGAGCAGTTTCTCGTCATTTATTTATACGCAGAGACGTTGCCAGAAAGTATAATTTTTAAAGACGTTTCCTATATATGTACATACAGAGAAAACTTGCTGTTTACTCGATGCTTCTATGAATTAGTGAATCCTAATCCAGTTCCCCCACAGCAGACATGGAGACAATCTTGAACTTACTCCCTAAAGGAATACAGCTTGAGTAAAATAAAAGCCTACAGGAGCCTTGACTATCTGGAACAGGCTTTCATACTTAACAGCTTGTAAAATAATAATTACTTCTACAATCGCCAAGGTTTCATTTGGAATATGTTAGAATGTTCGAGGACATGGTGAACTATCTAATTTTTCTACAGGTCATGCTATGACATGTTTTGAGAATTTTCAATAAATTTGAAACCTCAGAAGACCATTCTACCCGCTCACAAAAGAGTCCCAAGAGTATACAATCTATACCCTTCACTTCTTGTTAAAAAAAAACTTCTTATCTTGACTTGATAACGTACATAACTGATACCAAACATTGACTTAATGTGAATCTGTTGCATGTCACTGGTTGAAGTCCAAATTATTACCCTGCTAGAGTACTTACTACTTTCGGAATGTCCAGCGACCATTATCTTATGTTGGATACTACACGCCTTCGCACTGCATCCGTCAACAGAAACTTTGCTTCGAGTTACCACGTACAATACCGACAGACTTCGGGATCCCTTAGTGCGTCAACAATTCAGGGAGCGTCTTGCCACAGAAATAGGAACAATCAGTAGCTCAGCGCAAGAAAACATGTATGGCCATTGGAATGATGTGAAAAATGCTTTTGTTGTTAGGACAATTGCTTGCATCGGTAAAATGCAAAAAAGTCTCAGCACTTGGCTATCAACACATACTTGGAGACGAATTGTGAACGTATCTTACTTAAGCCTCGAATTGCAGCGCCTTCAGCAGTACAAAGACGCGAGCTAGAAGCCTAGTAGCGTGTAAAGAAGAAGGAAGTGCAGCGTAGTCTCAGACATGACAGGCACTCACACAACAACGCACTATCAGGTGTGACAGCAGGGCCGTCTACAACATCGCTAAACAACTTACTGGGGGTTGGAGTTCTAAACAACTTCCAGTGAAAGGCTTAGATGGTAGTTAGCTGATTTCAGATGAGTATCAGGTCAACAGATAGAGGGAAAATTTTGCATCAAATTTGTCCCAAATTCCAACGACCGTGCCGCAGCAACGAATTCTTGTATTTGAACCGGATCTGCAACCAACACAGAGATAATAACCGCTGTCAGATCCCTCAAAATACATAAATACATAAAGCGCTAGGAATTGAGCGCTACTGAGTTTTATCAAGTGGCGCCAACTATGTACATCGTCTAAGTAACTCCATTCGCTCATATTAAAAACTTGGGAAAATGAGTGATTCTTGGAAGAGTTGAAAAGAGCGATGATCATCAAGCTGCCAAAGAAGGCCAATTTGATGGAATGCGGGAACTGAAGAGAAGTATGCGTTCTTCCAGCCGTAGCCAAGATAGTTCAAGAGCGGATAAGAGATCTAGATTCAGCACTCGATGTCGAACAGGCGAGCTTTCAGATTGGATTGCATCAACACCTTGCGGATCATTATAGAGCAATTCATCAAGTTCATTTCTCCGCTTCATTTGCTATTCATCGACTTTGAAAAGTCTTTTGACAGTTTGAACAGAGATGCTACTTGGAGAGCCTTGCGCAGGAGAGGTATACCGAAAAACTTATGACTATTATTAACCCTCCCCTCATTTGGGGGTAAATGCCGCGTTTTGCACAATGGAAAGGTGTCAGATGACTTTAAAGTTCATAGTGAAGTACGTCAGGGCTGCATACTTTCACCGCTGTTATTTCTAGCGGTCATAAGCTATATAATTAGGGCAGCACTTAATGAAGAAAACCAAGGACTGAATTGGACGATGTTCGCGTTGACGATGGTGGCCTAGTTTCACATAAAATTAAGGAACTCCATCAAATAACTCAGAATGTGCAAGCTGAGCAATTAGAGTAGGACTCAGGAAATATATGGCAAAACAAATGCCCTCAGCATTCCAAACTCTGACTCTCATACCATGGTTAACCTTACGGCGTAAAAAGAGCTCTAGAATCCATTCACCCAGCCAGGCAGAAGAGCGGGACCGGGCGGTCCGATCAAACACGGCGAGGGACAGTCGAGAAGTAATCGAGATTATTGGGGAAGAGCTGAAGAGAGCTGCGACATATTGCAGGTATCCTAACAAGATGGCACGCAGGCGTTGTTGATAGTTGTAGTAAGTAGAGTAGGTACTCGAAATTAATTGGTAGTCGTATATACTTTTTTTTGCTTTCTAAAAGTGTGTTTCGATTACTGCAGCATTTGCGTGTTAAGAAGAAGGCTTATAACAAGGATGGATTTCAAACAATGTCGCCACTACTTTTTTTTTACGCATGTTCTGCCATTTAGCATACGCAACGTTGGACTTCCTCACAGCGATACTTTTGCATTCTATATCCTTGGGCAGACACATCACACTGGATGACTGCATTACGTGGTGATAAATACTGCGATGAGTTTTCCACCCTAAATGCTATTAGCCTGAACGCAGCGCGTCCTGTTGAATCTCCAAGGACATATCTGATACATTTCTTAAAAGTCATCGATCGATTCGAAGGCATTATCCCTCGAAATGTCTAATTAATTAGATTCGCAAACATTAAAGAAATTTGCATTTCTCGTTATTTTCTGAAATTCATTATATTATCACCGCCTCATTGCATTGCGCCAATTATCTGTCAAAATGACTCACACGCTGCAATCTGTCAGAGTAAATCCAACAACCCACATCGCGCGCCACTATAGCATGCTGCTCGAGGGCGATGACTGCGGAAGCACAGTTTCACTGCATATGCGCTCTTTGTGTTTACAACGCGATGACATTTAAATATTTAAGCACTGAATTTAAATATTTAATGGTACAGTGCAGGCGCACCATAAATTCAACAATCAAACTGGTAATTATCGCAAATTAGCAAAAAATATTTATCTCCTGTAATAATTCAGAACTCGCAACAAACAGGACTGCAAGGATTGTGAATGCCGTTCGCTATTACATATATTTAATGCGGTTAATTTAGTCAATTTAAATCTACAGCTGACCTCCATAGGAAAAGTAACCCAATGCCATCGATCTACCCCACCAACAACCAACTGAAATCGCAATTCAAAATTCGCAACAAAACTCAGAGGACAATTTGAATCCTTTTATTGCGCGTCACTCGGATGTCCCATGATGTTGGAGTCGATACCGTGAAATACGAGCGCGGCACAAGGTGAATCCTTTGGGAAGGGTTGTTGGTGTCCAACAGATGTGTTCACAGAGCCACATTGGTGACCTCGGAATAATTAATTGATGCCTGGAATTTTATCAGCCGTAAACCACGGTGAGCGAGTGTGATGCGGTTTTGGTTGATGGTGCTGTTACACATGATTAACTTTGTACGCGCGACAGATTCGATTGTCATCGTGTGTACATACATATGTATATGTGTACAAGGGCGTTGGGGATGCACAAATGAGTTATGCAAGGATAATTCATGGGAATAACAATAATGGACAACGACGATTTATTAAAGAGGACATGCAACACTCGATTGTAATTTAAGAGTCAGTTGGGATTTAAGAGATACTCCTACAATTTTTGAGCGTTTCCTTCCGTCCATCATAAGTGACATGACAATGATCTGCTTCATACAATGTATAGCGAACGTTTCAGTGATCAATTGCAGCCGTGATGGGAATAGGTAATTATATACATATCATGCTCAACATGTCAATCTAGACGTTTGACAATTTCACTTGTGTGTCTAAGCGGAGCGTTTGATGGCGATGGCAGAGTGGATGCGGCACACTATACTCCACTCGTGTGGGCATCTTAATTATTTCATTTTTGCATGTTAGTGCGACTAACGACTACCGACGACATATACTGTCCACACAGCTCAGCAGCGTGGATTTGTAATGCAGTTACAGCTGCAAAACGAATTCTAATTGAAATAAAACGAATTTGTTGGATGCATACTAATTGGGAGGTGTGACGTGTGGCGTTAGCTATTTCAGTGTCTTATGACGCCGGCATAGTGTTTTTCGTGATTTTTGTTTGAATTTTGAAATTAATTGGGGGGCGGCAGTATGTCTGGTTTGTGACATACTTTGATGTGGTATACTCGTATGTGGAGAACTAGAGTGATGTCAGTGGGTGGTCCAAGTTGTGGTTCTGTAAATATTTAGGGTATATCTTCGGCTTTATGGGTATGGAATGTGTACGCGTCCTGTTGGTGACGGTTGTTTGATGAAATTTTTGACAACATTTGGGTGACCCAAGACCGAACCCAACATGCTTTTCCAGCCAGTTCAGTCATTAGCTAGATGCCTCGTGTTTGGCATGCCAAGTTGTAGATTCAATGTAGTTCTTGTAGAATAAAGAAAGGTAAATCGACCCTGCTCGGACAACAAAGCAGTCCATCACAAATACCATACCCAACATCAGGAGTAGTAAGGGAATGTAAGAACAAATTGAACCTAGTTTACAGCCGCAATAAAGTTCGCCTTTCATATAAATGAATGAATTTGCGAGGATAGTTACCGGTTACTTTCTTTTTCTGACGGGTTGGGAAACACTCTACTGGACCAGTCAGACGCAACTGGTTCACTGTACTACGAGATAGCAAGATAGAGTATTGACCATTTTACTGGAACTTTTTCGACTTTCGAAGAAAGCCAAGCAGGCACTTCTGTGATGCAGAGCTTACACTATCAGCTTTCACCACATCAGCACCGAAGATCTGCCACCTAATCCCAGCAAAGGCAGGACAATAACAAATGATCCTTAGTATCGTCGCCCTCTCCACAAGCATTGCAGACAGTGAAGTCTCTTATGCCTAGCACACTAAGACGCTAAGCAAAAGGAAAACGGAAATAAGTTGTCTCGGTCTTTTCTGCTGAGAGACAGCAAGAATGCCGTTGATTTCTTCCAAAAGTTCGGGAGCAATCGTTTAGTCCACCTGTATTCTGGACAGCCATGCCGCACACAATTGTCTGCATGACAAACTTAATTAATGGAGGTCCTGACCGAGTTCGATATAGTATAGCATAGACCTCCTCTTGGAAAATAATGGCATGTTTACCTAACGAGTAGTTAAGTCTATTGTTGTCGGTCTCTGCGAAGATACCGGAGCCAGACATTTGACTAGTTTTGGATTCTACTACAGCCTAGTCCAGGTTCAACAAAAGCCAGTCCTGAACGCAAGAAAAGTCGACTCTAAATTTGCACCGCAGCCGAAGTTCTGATGTCGTTGCATCAGACAGCATATCCATGAAACCAGGGCCGTAGAATAAGTGTCACGCAAGGCCATTGAAACTCCAGTGCGAATGATACCAAAAGTCATCTCGTCTGAGACAGTAGATTGCTTTGATAGTGCAACCCGTGATATAGGGGAGATGAATCAAGCAGAGCCGGGTGTACTGGGCAAGTCTCTGATTTATCCCGACTCCCTTTTGCCACCTACTCTAACCCAGAATTTACATTGATACAAAACTATTCCACACAGTAAAGAAAACGAGGGCATGGAGGATTAAGTGAGAAGCTAATTACCATAAAACAGGAACAAGATCAAATTCCACGTGAGCCTAGGAGTGCTTCTGGGTTCTGGTTCATGCTAATATATTAGGATCAAATGCCACGTGAGCCTAGCATATTAGCATGAACCAGAACCCAGAAGCACTCAAACTCTATACAATCCACTGTGTAGCAATTTACACTAACTACAGCTCTGTGGCCACCACATTAATTGCCAGACACTGTCATAATCACTGACTCTGAATACAATGTTTCCGAGTTTTCTGCTGCTAAATGAAATTGCTTTTGATTTACGTTCAACTAGGTCTAGCCCCCGGATTTCAGGATTTGATTTCAGTCTATGTACCCGCTTTGGCACGTTCATTCCGAGCGTCATCATCAATAATCTCTGCTTCTTTATTTCCACAATGGAGTAAATGTAGCCGCCGAACTATAAATTTTTATTAACTTGGCAGACTCGATCGTTAAATTGAAATAGATTACGACGGGCTCTATAAAAAAAGACTAAGCAGTGCAATTCTTTTCTTATAGAAATCTCTGTAGGAGGTTTTAATGTATTTTTTTGTTTATTGCTTTCGATACCAAGTCTACAGGTAGGTCTCGACCGAATTTGCGCGCGGAAAATTTTCAAATTTACCGCAAAATTTCCCATTAACTGGATAAATGTGTTTATAAATAATAATAAAAAAAATGAACTTTACGATCTTAAAAATCGCTTTCGCCAATAATTTAATTTTCAAATATTTGAGACCACCACCCGGCAGCGGCGTTGAAATAATAAAATCCGCTCACAATATGGTAGACAGTTTCAATAAACTATCCGCCAACGAATTATAGCTCGATAAATTTTCATTTTGTTGCCGCATTAAACTGCAAAACGCGTCGATTCGCTCAGTATCCTAAAAATAGTGCTCCTCCGTGGGAACAAAACAAAGCAAAAAAAAACCAAAATCCGAATCCTCTCCAGACGCGTTCACTCTAATTAACTGCCAACAAAAAAAATCAGAGATATAGTCCAACCAACAACAACAATGGGATTCAACCTGAATATATTTAGATCTGATTAAATTGCGTGGCGGCGACAAAGTGCGGCATGGGCAAAGGAATACAGATGTATCTATCTATCTAAAGGCAAATGATTCGTCTGCGCGAATTTAAAGTACATATTTTCGTTCGAAAAAAATGGAAAAAAGAACAAAATTTTCAAAAATTTCAACAAAAAAATATGAAATAGCACCGAAAACCTAGGGAATCCACAGATACCGAGAGAGAGAGAGAGGGAGAGTGAGCGTAGATTGATCGAGCCACGCGTAAAATTTTAAAACTAAAATAAAATACATAAATCTGTTCTTGTTTATATAACAGAATCTGTGGGAACACAGATTTTTTTTTTAAAGAACTCTCAACCTTCGGCTAAATTATGACATTCTAAATGTTCCACCTTTCAGGCTAGAATTTTTGAGTGCTGGAACTGTTTGACACTATTCAGGCTGTCAAAAGATGAATATTAGATAAAATTTATTTGACATGGCTTTCAAGCGAATTGTCCATTCTAGATTTATCACTACCATATGGCCGTCTGTCAATTAGGGTTAATAATAGATTTAAATCCGCTGAATGGTTTAGTGTTAATTTGTGTGTTTTTAATTAAAATTTATTATGTGTTTTTTTTAGTTTAGGGATTTTTTTTGTTTTTTTTTTTGAAAACTTTTTTTGATAGCTGTACGCACCAAGGCATAGGGTTTTTCAGAGGGGGCATGAGATCTTTCGAATAGAAATTGAGTCACGTCGGTGCTGAGAATACGGAAAAACTTCTTTTGCACACTGTTTAACGGCGAAGAAGACCAACATTCCGCTATCAGGTAGAATGAAATATTCAACCTATACGGTGGTAGCCAAAACTTCTGTCCATCTGACCAAACGTGAGAATAGCAATATCCAAACTTAAGTCCAATAAGCTTGCTGCCCCTAGAGACCTGACTATGGAGGCATTTAAAGCAGCTGGAAATGACCTTATAGAGAGCTTTCATTCACTCATTTCAACAATATGGTCATCGACGAATCTGACAAAGGGTTACATTGGATAGCTATACCTTCAGGGTAGTAAGGGACCTTGTCTACCCTGGCTCTGAAAACAACATCTCAGCAGAAATCAAACGAAGAATCACTCTTGCCAATTGCTGCCTCTTTGAGGTGAGAAAGCAATTATTTAGTAAGGCCCTATCCCGAACAACTAAGGAGACTCTATACAAGATCTTTAGCATTCCAGTCCTGCTTTAGCGCCATAAAGCATGGACTCTGTCAAAAGCGCTTAAGATAGATAGGGCATGTAGAGCGAATGGACACCAATCCTCCGGCACGCAGAGTCTTTGAATCGAACCCGAAGAGACAACGCAGTAGAGGAAAACCTCGCCTAAGGCGGAACGCACAAATAAAAGGAAACCTCAACCAACTTGGAGTGCGCGAGTGGAAGCAATTAGCTAAGAACTGGGCTAAATGGAAAGGCTTACTGGTTGAGGCCCAGGTTCACCTAAAATTGCAGCCGCTTAAGTAAATAGGTAAACTTGCTTTCCAACGATGTTGTCTTCTCCAATGGTTTCTCCAATTTGGATTATGGCTGTGATTTCAATGCTACAGTTGTTGACAATTCAATTCTAAAAAATCGACCAACTCTTAGAGCTGTATGCTTCAGGCCATCTATCCACATTCATTTTGCAACTATCGATGTACAAGGCCACTTCCTTTTAAGAATTGCGATAGCGAATTTCCTGTCAAGTGTCAAACTTGTTGTCATACAAATAGTCGGTCTATGGCGGTCTGATTATAGCCTTCCATCGCCTCTCTTTAGCCTGAGGATATTCTATCAGCCATAATGTTGCAGTTAAGATCCATATAACACTTATCATGGTGTTGTTCTCACGGATTCTTAATCCTGATGTATGCCTCCTGCAGATTTTGATACGTTAGAATAGGTCTCACTGCCGCCGTACACACCACATCTGATTTGAAAATCAATGAACGTACCTTATATTAGGGTCATGATATCGTTTCTCTAGAATTTTCAGAATTCGTATCTTCCACAAAAAGGAACCACATAGTTGTAAAAGAACGACTTTGAGTTGTACTCCTGCAAATCGTCTTTCCTTGTCCCTTTTGCCTTTACGCGAAGATTTGAAAATCTGAAGACCAGTTAAATGCAAGTCAAGACTTTCACCAACCAATACAATACAATGAAACTCAACTCACGTTTAATGGACTGATCCATGTGGAAGTGTTTTCGAGGTTGGCACAGCTGCCGACTGGATCCTTTTTTTTCCTTTCCACAAACCACTCATTCAGCACAACACTAAAATTCAAGAAACGTGTAAATCACAAAACCATCTTTAAGTAATTACTCACAGATATCCCTTTTAGCCCGCATTTTCTAAAATACTTACCAATTTACCTTCCCCGAAAATTCATCGCATTTTCACTTCGTTAAAAACAAAACCAATCCCGCATTTAACTGTCAAAATCAGCTTAATTTGTTCAATTCAATTAATTCCTCGAAACTTAATTCCCTTCTTTACAACTCTTCTGAGTCCTTTTTTTGTGTTCACAATCCTACCATTGTTTCTTGAACTTCTAATCGTCAGCTTAAAAGTATCTCATTCACCACAGAACAAAGGCATTTAACTCAAAACCAAAAAAAAAGAAAGAGAAGAAGGAAAAGAAGGATTAATAATACTTCGGGCAGCATGCACATTGACTTAAAAAAAAAGAAATAAGGAATCGTTGACCACCGAACAATAAATAACAGACTTCTCCTCCATCCATCCTTGTGCTAAACGATACCAGTCAATCACATTAACGGATTAAACAATTCACCAAGAAAACAAAAGGAAACGAAAACACAAAACAAAAAAGAACTGGAAATCAAATGACGGAAAATGGGAAAAGCAATAAAAGCCACACAAAACAAAAGAAAGGACGACGAAGAAGAAGCGAGTTCGTTATTCCTCTTGATTGAACTGCAGCGGTGTGGTCGTCCGCTGTTAAAGTTCGTCCCGTTCCGTTCTTTTTCTGGGTCTTATTGATCTCCATCGATTTGTGTATCGTATCCAACTTTGGTTTTTGGTCGAAATATAGAGAAAGAGTGACCCTTCAACTAATGGTTGGACCTTGCTACTCGTACCAGTAGTGGCCAGTGAATAATCCTTGAGAAGGATCCCTTTACCTGTGGTTGTAACAATTGCAATCAATTTACGGAACGAAATCAAATTTAAGTCTCCTTCGAAAAAAAAAAAAAAAACGTTTCCAATTGAGTGAATGATCACAATGGTTACTCTGTGTGTGTATGTGTGCGTTTGTCTGTGCGTGGCTAAGGATATGAATTATATTTCGTGATTTGGGTCAGAACAGAAGAAAATGGAGGCGAAGGACTTTTATTAACAGGATTATATGATTAGAAAGTTGTCTGCGTTGCGTGTTGCACAGATTAGGCAAAGTTGTGAATAATATGAGTCCTGAATGAAAATGAACAAAAGCTGAGCAGAAACGAAAAATGTGGATGGTGGCCGGTTGACACGGAGGGAACTCTTCTGGGTACTGGTCTGTGTGGTTTCGGAAAATGAGTGACATCTGACTAATCCACTGACAAAGGCGGCATTCAGACGTATTTATAAAATTGCTGGCAAACTTGAATGGAAAGTTGAATAGTCGCCACGAAGATGGTGATGAGATGGTTTTTTTCTGAGGGTTGCTATTTTTGTTTTTGAAAACTTTTTGTAAAACGGTTTTCGATTTATTTTAATTTTTTATTTCATAAAAGAAAATTTGCAATACATCCTTCAGATTTTAGCCAGCAAATGGCTGGTTTTTGAGGTCTTTCGGGCTTGCCTTACACCATTAGATTAGATAGTCGAGTGAGGATGAATTGTATGACTTGAAAAGGGCACGTTGGGTGGTCGATATGACTCCACCTAGCTAAGGTTATTGCCTCCGTAATATAGAAGTCTGCTTCCAAAATAGATGGCAACATGTTTTACTCCGTAGGACGAGTTCAGTCCCTCTTGTTTCACGTCTAAATATTGGGCTGAGTTTCTCAAAATTAACCGAAGAAAATGATCGAGAATTGGTCAAACTCCTTCGGCATTAACTCTTTTTGGGAAGTTCTATACGAGGGAGCGCTGAGGTCTGTGCTGTTTTATATGATTGTACGAAATGGATCCTTCGGTTTTCTAGTTATCCTTCGAATAACCTGTTTTCTTCTCGCATCAGGCGGAAAGAATAATAAACCGCTCACCTAGTGTTGTTTTCAAAATGCTCGATGTTATCCTCATGGTTATTCCCAATTGGTGATCGATCCCAGCAGTGTGTTGACTGCTAAGCCTGATAGGGGACAATTCTCTCCAATAAAATAGACCACGCAGATATAAGAGTTACATACGCAGTTTGTAGAAGCACTCCAAGAGGAAGTACAAGTCAGTTACCGAACCGCGTTGTTCTCATCCCTACTTCTTGTGAGGCTCATGTGTCAGAGTTCTGTCCTAAGTGATGCTCCGTTGTTTGAAAGAAAACTTGTGTCTTGGGAAGATACCATCAAACAGTACTCGCAATTCTCATCGAGCCGGACTGGTGTTAAGATGAGGGCAACAGATTTTAAATTTTTATTTATTAGGTCAAGTGTTGTCCCTCGTTCCTTCATGGTATCAAAAGTCTTATAAGAATGCGAAGGCCATGTTTTAATATAAAAGGAGATCGTATTTAGTGGTGACAGATGTACAAGTGGAACAGAACAGGGTCAAGTACTGACTCTTGAGGAAGACTGTTAAGTAGGCTGCCACTTCTAGTTATCAAGTAAAAAGTAAAAAAAAATATCATTTCCCATTGGAAGTCACTTTCTTGTAATAATGCCAGGATTCATTTAGTGTAACTTCTAGATTTTTTTGATATATATTTATTGTTGCTGTTGCGGTAGACCATAACTGTAGCTGATTGCAGGACAGGACACTTTCCAAAGTTGGATGGTATTGGAGGAATAAATGGGAATAAAAGGTGCGTCACCATTCACCTTGTTATCTTACAGCTGACATCTATTATAGGACAACAGTGTTGACTCTGCGAGATTTGGTTGTGGGCTTGCATCTCGACATGCTCACAAAGCCTAGATCAGGGTTGAAGTCCCTACCCATCCCACTAATTTGTTACCATTTTTGCCTTCTTGATATCGGTAGCGAGCATGATGACTGTTTAAATTGATGTCATAGGTGGATGGTTAGCTTAGGTATATGGGTGCCCTACTTGACATGAGGCTGTAAAGGGCTCACTTAAACTAACATTGAGTCCATTGTGCCCATTGGTAGACCTTTCAGAACTTAAATTACATTATAGACGGCTGAATTGAATCACCCAGATACATATTAGTATGAATCCCAGGAGTTTGTTTAGCTCTATGTTTCTTAGATCATCCGGAGCTGGATCTGGAGGGAAATAGTACCCAAGAGTGATTTTCCTTTTGGTCGCTAGTGCTGAAAAATCGCACAGCAATTGGCGAATAAATTCTATTTCCTCGTCGTCCTTGCATTCTTAGAGAAGTCGTTGTGGGGTAGTCTTAGCCATGCCTGTATGATTCGAATATCTTACGTGGATGGTTGGGAGTAATGGGGAAAGTCTGGGATCGGGCAAGGTACATTTGGGGCTTTTAGACGTTGTCTTCGTCCAGCTACCTTCATTTGACTGTGGGCGATTTCGTAAACGCTTGACTAAGAAAGATCTGCATTACGAAATAGCGAAATAGCGAAATACAAATTACGTAGGCAGACAGAAATCTAGGAATCTAGGGAGAAATCTAGTTGAACAAATATGTCCTATGTATTCCTACTTTTTTTTTTAATGTGAAACAAATGGCAGCAGCATACCAGTTAGCCAAGCCCACATGTGTTTGGCCGTTACTACATCATAGCTTAGACACCATTTTCAGCACCATCACCTGCAATTTCAGACATTTATCTATTCGAAGTCGCAAGTGTCTAGATTAGTCAAACAAGGCAAATACATATGTCAAACCGTTCGGATGTTAACTGATGCTTCACCCACAACTGCATTTTTCGATCACTGTAATTCATTCTGTTAAAATAAAAAAAACATACCCATCCTGTAAGAACTGCTTACAAAATAATCCTATACCTACCCAACACGTCCACATCAACGAAACCAACCATGTCATGATTCCCTGTAATCCCTTAAATCATAGCACGTGCTCAAAACGACCGTCAATAAAATCACATCACTCATTGACATTGAATCACGCACAAGCACACACATCAGAGTTAACCCATCCACAACCGTATAGTCGTCACGCTTAAGGGCTATAAAAACCCACAATTGTCCAACACCAAAGCAAAATTTATGATTTAAATCAATTTCAAGGATCCACTTCGTTCAGAACTAGACCCTGCAGTATGTCCTTCGCATTGGTTGACCATACTAACAACGACCTTTATAAAGTGCACCCACCGATATGCACAAGATGCATATTTCCTATTTTCAATTTAATAATTAATTATCCTTCTCACATAAACCACACATGCCACATCACACTCTATGCAGGAGGCGGTAGCTTTAAGACGCTGTAACACACATGCAACTGGTTGAATCCTCTGAACTTCGACGTGTATCTTTTTAATGTCATTAGAGTACAGGGATAGAAACTATGTGTATTTGTGTAGGATATAGCATATCCTTTTACCCAGCCGACAGGTAACATTGCGGTTTTTATTTAATTAGCCCTTGACCTGTGTGAGTGTGTGTGTGTGTGGGGGGGTATTTTGGTTTGAGGTTTCTCCATCCCAACCACTTCAAGGATGTGTATCATACACAAGACGAGATGGTTGTATCCTCCGTCTTGGTAAGTCGTTAAATTTTATTGCCAATTAATTTTGTGGTTCATGTTTGAAGATGTGTTATGGATGGAACAGAAGCAGGAGCAGGAGCAGGAGCGGAGGCCAAGTATTAACTTTCACACAATGTATATTATACTGGTTAATGGATAATTGGTACTCCTGTCGATGATTATAGACACTTGAGGCAGTTGATAGATATTGCGTGGGTATTACAAGATCTGTGTTTAGATTCGAATAACCTCAAGTGGGATTTTCTTGCGGTATTAATTGAAAAAAGGATATAAATATGAAAAAAGGATATAAATATGAAAAACGTTAGTAACGAAATTGATGAAAGTGTTTACTTAAAGGTTTAGGGATGCATGACATTTGATGGTTTTTTCATTATTTCCTGTATAAAAATGCAACATGAACATGAACCCCAGTGTCCATCTACTCTAGACTAGACACAAAGCTATAGCCTGAATCACATACGACTTGTTACGCCAAATATTTGTATTTATTTATTTTTAAGTTGTGTATGATAAATAACCGTGTTTACCTATATAGGACAGTAGTGCCTCGTCCAGTACCATCCTTGACAGCTGAAACTATTAAGAAAGAGCAATGTAGGTCAGTAATTCCATTTCTCTTCTTGAATGGGAAGGATAGGTTCGATTAGGTGACGCCTGTCTTGCTGAAGGAAAGATCCCAAGAAACACTTAGACACAGTTATGACCATTGATACTACAAAGACACCGGAGAAGTTAGGCGAGCGACTGGGGGTTGGGGAAACCTAAGTCACTCCTCTAAGGGAAGTGACAGTGCCCCTCAAATGAGTGGCAGTATCAGCCTCAGTGGTTTTCGTTGTTTGCAGCTTAGTCGCAAATAATAGGGAGTGACTGAAACAATTCGACGCAGAATCATTTGAGGCTTTTAAATGATAAATGGTGACTAAAACAATCGAACCCAGGAGCATTCGAAGTTGTCAGATACAAATACACTACTGCACAGCGGAGTTGGTCTAAATGTGGTCAGTTTGTTGGTTTCGATGGAAGAGTGTCCGGATGACTGTTGCAATTTAACTTTCTGACGGAGTCTAGCAGTCGTGTATAGTGAAAGAGAGCTTCTGGTTAGCGGTTTCAATGCAATCGAGGAAAAGAAAATCCTTTGGCGAGCTACTGCAGAGTATCATTTGAAAGATCCCCGTTCTAGAATGTCTACCTATTAGACAGTGCCCTGCCATAGCGTCTATCTTTTTTTGGAGAGAAATAGTTTTGCTTACAATTACCTGAACCAGATTTACTTGGGTGATGTACAAGTATGTATATTGGTCAATCTATCGTAAGCCGCCTATAGGCTATAGAAAAGAAGTGAACTTTTAACGTTTGAATTGGGACGAGCGATTCTTCTCTGTTCTCAGAAAGGTAGCATTTGGTCACTAATTTAGCAGATTCGTCGCCCTTTTCGTTGTCTGGATAATCCTTGTGTCCGGTAGCACGAAATTAAGACGCAGCTATCCGTGCTCATGTTAAGAGACTCACAACATTGCTTTACAGCCATAGATTTCATTCATGAATATCCTTAAAAAAAATTCCAATGCTTTCCTCACCAACAGAATGCTGCTCGGATTTCATACGGAAAAGAGTCCACCTCAGCCGCCCCTTTCAAGGTTGATAATTCGAATCGCTGCTATTGAAATAATCGTCAAATCCCTCAAACAAGTTCGGAACTCAACTGGTTCATTGACGGCTCAAAAATGTCAAATGGGGCAGGAACTAAAATCCATGCCACTAAGAAAACAAACTTCTATCTTCCACGGAGAGGAAGAGTGCATAAGAATGCATCAGAAGGAACCACCGAAGATCACACATCAATACATTGTCAGATGGCCCAGCAGCTCGTAAAGCTCTCATGTCTTTCAACTTTGAGCCTAAGTTGTTGCAATACTGTCTCCAGGGGGTATTGCAGCTTGCTACACATGATAAAATCGCATTAGTATGAGTCCCTGGGCACAGAAGCATCGCTGGTAATGAAGCAGCGGATGAGCTTGGCCAGTTTTCATTCACTGTCCCGAACTTTTTTATGATTTGGAACGTCAAGAAATGACTACAAATTTACTAATTTCTGAAAGAACAGATTATTTTAGCAATGAACAGAAATAATGCTAAGATCTTAAATGACTTCCTTACTGGTCATTAATCGCTCATTTACTGTCTTAAGAAAATGGGTCGAGTTTAATCGCATACGACTAAGACGTAAGCATTTTAATAAAGGCCTTCCATCACCGTCTGATGTCACCTCATGTTCAGCTATTGGTGGCCTATGAGCAGTAGGTCATAAGTCATTTGCAATTTGTTTGGACTCAGCACAACATTTCCGATGACCTGGGCCACATACGGTCTGTTGCGCCAGGTATTTGTATTTGGAGAAGACTTTTTGCTATACTCATCACTCTTTTTTACGCCCATACTCATGTTGCAACTTTAATATCAAGATCAAAATTCTCGACTTGCAATGCCAGTTTTTTTCAATCATCCCCAAACAAAGTACTTGAAATACTTTTTTAACCGATTACTATCTATATAACTAGTTCACCCCCGAGTCATTCATATAAGCCACCCCCACCGCCAGTATTGGAATTCGATTCATGATCTCTCCATTCACCGTGCCTGGAGGTCGCAATTGCAATTAATCAATCAACAACAACGTTATGATCTGATCAATAAATAAATACATTCACAGCGTCCGCCATAATCAATAAATAAGCACATAAACAACCATCCGATGCTGGTCTCAAGATTGCAGTTGATTTGCTCTCGTTACATCGCAAGAATACGACGACTACTTAACAATAGGCGACAGGCAAATAATCTTATCGTTTATAGCACAGTTGCAAGTGTCAATCAAGGCGCAGGGTAGGTGATGCCATGCCTTGTTAATTTAATATTTTATTCGCGCAGTTATTAGATTATCTTACATCAAAGATAATTAAAATCCATTCGATCACAGACGTAAACAGATGAATTCTCTTGTATAAATCAGAGAAATGTCGACGTGTTCATGGAAATGTATCTATTTGTCATTGTGTGACTGTCTTTGAAGTGTCTCTTGACAATGATTTGTTATCTTTCATTCTAAGTTGATAAAGTCTATGACAAGTCAATTAAATATTGACACGCTCCACAGTAAGTGGGACATTTTGCACAGTTATAGACGAACATAAGTACGAGTATAGTGTCTTCGACTGCTAATACCATTAAATTTATTGCAATTTTTTTGTTTTTCGTTTTAGTCAAATTTCACAAGATGCCAACAAATAAACCGTCCCCAGAAAATGATAGCACACGATTGCCCACAACAGTACAGATGACGGCGAAAATAAAATCATCATCACCATCGTTGACGATCAATTCGACTGGTGGAACATCACCAACCACTGCCGCAGCACCTAACGTCACTGCAACTAATAATACCAATTTGACATCTTCCAATGCGGCATTGAATAAATCAGGTGAGAAAATACATCGCAGAGGACATGGGATGCATGGCGAAGACGGAGAAGAGACTGATGTCATCGGGGATTTGGTTGGCCATTTTGGCAAGTGGCAGTTCCTAATGACAATTTTACTGTCACTATTTCAAGTACCGAATACGTTTCACATATCGTCGCCAGTTTATCAGGTGAGTTATTTGCTTAAATTTGTTATCGATTCATAAGAATATAACGGTGTGTCTCATAAAGCTATTTCACTGTAAACTGATGAGCGCTTACGGTTATTAGTCATAAGTTACAGGACAAAGTGACAAATGTTTTCCGAAAACTTTTTCTTTTTCTTTCTACCGTTATCACCAACAGCAGTCGTAAAGTACTGATCCTTTTTTAGCAGCATAAAGCCAGTAACCAAACCAATGTTTAATGGATGACATTATCTGGCACATTTTTAGGGAATGGTTTATGAATTAGATATTTAGCTGATCGGTATTTATTCATTTAATAAATTTTAGGCAAGTTTATACTAGTTATTCATGTGGTATTACAATGGTCTAAGTGTGGCGGATTCGACGATTTTCCGGCCCCGAGCATTGGTGTCCATATGATCTACATGATCCAGCCACCGCAGTCGTTGGACCTTTACTCTTCTGGCTAAGTCGATGTCGCTATAGAGCCCGTACAGTTCGTCGTTGAATATTGTCTCCACTCACCGTCTGTCTATTCAGATGGGACCAAAAAGCACTCGAAGAATTTCCCTCTTGAAACAACTAGGAGCAACCTCATCCACTTTTGAAAAAATCCATGCCTGTGCACCATAGAGCAGGACTGGCATGATTAAGGTCTTATAAAGGGTCACTCCACTCTAGTTGTTCGAGAGAGGGCTTTGCTACTCAATTGCCTACTTAGCCCAAGGAAACACTGATGGGGAAGAGTTGTCTGTTGGATCACAGCACTGGTGTCGTTGTCTGTATAAAATCTATGAGAAGGTTTGAAACTCTTGAGTTTTTTCTAAGATCTGCCGTAGTGTGAATGTTTGATAGAAGGTGGACTTTCCTGGCCTAAAACCAGACTGCTATGGACCGAACAGGTAGTTGGCAAACAAAGCTACGGTTCCATTTATCGGGTTCCATATGGTGAATGCTCCTTACATTGCAGGCACTGCACCTTGTCCGATGCGCAAATACGAAATAAAAGCAGCTATTGTCCCAAGAGCTCCAATTTGCGCAGAGCTCTTCGTATCGCTTTTTAGCTCTTTGTAGCATTTTTCTGCAGAGGATATTCAACACAAAGTTGGCCAATATGGCCTGAGTGAGTTTAAGGACAATTCTCTGTTCAAAATTACCTTTTCGCACGAAGGTCATTTTCATCTCAGAGGTTATATGTATCAACAAGCAAAACTGTAGGATTTGTGATTCCGAAAATCTATACGCAGTTATAAAGAAGCCAATACTTCCTCAAGGACTGACTGTTTGGTAAGTCCCCTAGAATGGTGGTATCACTTGATTTTTCGTTACCCCAAGCAAAGCTCGTAACAATTGCCTTTTTTCTCATCATCTGCAGTATTGGGTTAGCTCATGACAGGATGTTTACCCTAGAAAAAAAGTACACAGTCGACAGTGTACCATTTACACTCCACATCTCGAACATCTGTCTAAAATCTTACAAAAGATGAAAAGAAATTCGAAGTAAAACTGTCCATCTTCAGCGCAAAGGCTTGTTTACTCCATCCCCCCCACAAAGGAGATAAATGCCATTTTCTCCAGCCAACTCTTGCCGTTCGATTATTGTAATCCTATCGAAAAGTTAGCTCATTTTGCAGCCTTAAAACACATCTTACCTAACCAATCAGCCATTAGGCAACATCTTTCCGCTCAAAATTTATGCTAATCTCCATTTTCCACAACTCCACCCCCATCCCCTGTACGACTTCAAGCAATAAACAAACAATTCCCATAAAAAGTTTGACAAAACAACACAACATGCTAATCGGAAACCTCTTCTCAAGTTCATCCGGCTCAATCGAATATCAAGAGGGGATTTCCAAGAAAAGTACAAAATTCGATTTCCTTTCCTCAGGTTTTTGTGCCTTTTTATCGCCTGCTGTCAACCGTGCTCCGCCCCATATGTGAGAGCGATCATCACGAGCACGGGAGACTTTGCATACCTTCACAATAATTGAATCCTTTGAGGATTTCAGTCAACTTCTTCTTTTCCGATTCATTCGGTATGTGTTTTTGGAAAACAATTTCGTATGCGTAAAATCTATTGATGCGATTTTTATGTTTGTGGCAGGCAGCATACACAGGCAACCTCTCATGCCGCACATCAAATATAATTCCCCCGGCTGGGATTATTGTCTGTTTCAATTGCTTGAGAAGAGGGGAACTCCTGTGAGAAAGGAAGAATACCAATAAGGTGAGGAGAAGGGTGGGGGGAATCATCTCAAGGACGCTTGAGGAAAGCGATACTTTCACATGAATCAGACTTTGATGTTTCATCCTCCGTTGTAGCCGCCTTTGATACGGTAACCCAAAATACTCCTTGTTTTAGTTAAAATGGGGGTAGAGGTGTGTAGGGAGGTTATTGCTTTCGAATGGCTGAGTTAGAAAATTGCCGGCTTCCGATAGCAGCAGAGGTGACATGCTCCTGCTATACGGCTACTACCGGTGCAGGTGAAATGGGAACGACAAACGGAGGATAGTCTGTGTGTACATAAAAAGACTGAAATTGAGGCAAATTAAGGCGCTTAGGGGAGTTGAAGTGTATTTCGTTTTGTAATGATCTAAGCGGAAAACAAAAGAAGTTAGAATGAGGGCAAACGGGTGCGTAAAGAGAGTTTATCTTCTACGACATGAAGTGTCCTAGTAATGCTTTGGAAATGGAAATCAAATACGTTCACATTTGAGTTCTGGTAGAAGTTTTACTGATAATAAATTTGAACTTTATGCAGCTATTGTCCTTCGGCTGGATTTCTGACAGGATGAACAGAGTGATGGAGTGCACTTTAAAAACCAGACAATGCTCTCAAAGTTTGCAATAACAAAGGATTAAAATTGATAAAGTTGCGTGTTATGAAATTATTCATTCATTTCAACTGTTCAACTGTGAGGACGATTATGAGATTTGACGAATTACGGTTGTCTTACTTACTTTATCTGGCGAGGAAGACTTGGATCCTAACCAAGAAGTATCTCCAACTGGCCTATGATGTAAATCATAGGCTAAAGTAATTTTTCGTTTGACCTCAGCGATGGTATAATTTTTAGGGCTTACAGTGGCCCGTAGATAGACAAAGGCCATAAATTATTCATAGGAAGGCGACAAACTTTTTTCATCTCTTCCGATCTGCGGCTAGATACTTAAGCTGTGGCTGCATTCTACACTGGGACGCTGCTTCAGCCGACACTCCATGATGGTCTTGATCTACCAACTAGCCATGTACTCTAAGGAATGGACTCTTTTGCGATGTACTCATTTGGTCACCGGCATAGTGCATAAGGATATGAGAATGTTGATTTCTACATACTGCCCGGTCATTTTCGTCATCAGAAAATGCAGAAGACTCCAGACAATTAAAGAGTTTGATCTTCTGTATGTCTTCCTTTTTTTTCCCACTTCCGAGGGAACAAATATTGTCTCTATACCGCCTATCGTGCACCCATATTGTAAATCACCACCAGAAAGACGATGCCCATCACATTCATTTTTAACTCCCTCTCGCACTTTGAAAGTGCCACTCGATACTCCCTAGCTAAAGCCCGCTTTGGTGGTTTTTTTTTTATGTGGCCTTCGATAAAGTATACGTAGACCAAGATAGGTCCATTGTGCTGCCTCTAGGTAGAAGCAGGTGGGTCACACTGTCCGCTCCTGGAACCAATTGCCTTTTCTTACGAAGCTGCTTATGTTAGCCGTAGAGGTAGTATTGAAATCATTGAGACCATTAAAAAGGTAATGTCCTGGTGTAGCCTTTTAATGTTAGCAAGTGCTAGACATGTGCAAAAGAAGTGAAGGACTGTCTCCTTTTCCTCCTGCCTCAGCAACTTACGCAGAAATCATTATAGAGGATGCCCAACCTTCGAGCATGCCTGCCAATCGCTCAGTGTCCGGGTATTACGTTGGAGGAGAGGGTTCCTCTCTTATGCCCTAAAAGTCCGTTAGATCTTCTTCAGTCTAGTTTTGACCATAGTTGTCAAGTTGGGTCCATCTACGTATAGTTAGCTTTCTTTAGCTCATTGGCGTGGATGCGATACTTATCATAAGACATCGTTGCGTCAATATTGGCTATAATTATGCTATTAGAACCGAGAAAGCCTGCATTCTTTGATCATTGATTTCAGTGTTAATTTGCACATTGAAAGCAAGAAGACGCTGATCAATGTTAGCTTCTGGGAAGAGGCGAAGATCACTTTCTTATATCAAGACCTGCAGTATAAATTGCTTAAATCTGCTTACGTGGTGTTATTGATTAGGCTATAGTTATATTCTGACAACATGCCTGAAGCTTGCTTACAGTTTGCTGAAGACTTCTTGCGTAGGACTCCTGTTCCTGACAATAAATCCGTAGTCTCAAGTGGCTCAGTTTCTTCTCCCCATCGTAGTCACCGCAGTAGATGTCACAGTATTTCATCCTCTTTTATTTGACACATCCCGCCCCACTTTTTGAATGTAGGAAATGTCTGCTTTATAATAATTTTGAGTCCTTGCCTTGCAAAGATTGATCGCCTTATTTTGACGCACAAATGCACCAAGGAAGAGACAGCGTCATAGTTAACGAATTGGCCAGGTACCAGTAACATCAACCCACTTCGAGGATTTGAGATCTATTTTAACACCGTGACGGAGCTTTGAAAATGTCTGCTAACATAATTCATAAGGTAAGCTGCTAACTTGACTATAGGTGCCATCCGTAGAGGAAAAGATTCGCCATTTGTCGTCTTTTTTTAAGTTAGTTAGTTCAATTAACTCATATGTTTACGCTCAATCAGATTGCACAGGTTGAGGGCTTCAGCTACTCACGTATGTATAGTCTGACTTCACTATCAGTAGACACTTAGTCTCTGCTGACAAGCATAAAAAATTAAAGGTTTTGAGCTTGCAAGGAAAATCTACTGCCCGAATTTTTTTTTAACGTACTGAATGTTAAGTCCCCATTTACCTAATTGGGGACCTTCTTAAACCTTTGCAAACCATACATGTAGCCTCCATTAGGACGCTGAATACATTCAATTACTCCTCGTTTATTTTTTTATAGGATTTATTACCTCCTTCTTCAACCTTTCAACCTTTCAATTTCAGGCAGCAAATAAAAACTTCTGGTGCAGCCGACCGGACAATCTACGATACATTCCTGTCGATGTATGGCGGAATATAACTGATTCAATGGATAACTGCTTTCAAACGGCTTACGACTACAATCGGTTATCATTTCCACCTAATACAAAAATCGAGGTAAAATTTACATAATACACTCCAGAGTTTCTTGATTTATTGAACCGTTTTTCATTGAATTCATCTCTCTCCCTACAGGGTAATCTACCAGACATTCCATATAATACCACAAGGATTGCGTGTTCATCCTGGGAATATGATACAGATGATAACTTAGGCAACACATGGACATCTGAATGGAATTTAGTCTGTGACAAAGAGTATCTAAAGAATGTTGCCGAAATGTTCTTTCTATTGGGGGTGGCAACAGGTGGCATCATTTCCGGATATTTGTCAGATAAATTCGGAAGGAAAACGATGTTATTCATATCAGCAGTGTTGCAGACAATTTTCGGTAAGAGTGATGGATTTGTTTTGGAGGATTTAATTTTCATAGGAATGAACGATGGGGGTGTGTGCCCGTGTTTTTTTTTTCTTTTTGGTTCGCAAAATCCTCTTTTATAGCATAAAGTTTATGTGAAATTTGGCGAAAGGGAAACGCTGTGCATTTGAAATTCTCGCTCAGTTGTTTCAATAATGAGTGGATACGAACTTTTCCTTTCTCACCTACATATGTACATACGTGCTTATTTATAAACTTGAAAAAGAACAGCGACGCTATGAACTGAAGAGTTAGACGTCAAAAACTGACAGTCTGGCAGCAGAACCCGGAATGAAATGCTGCATTCGGTATTCCACGAAAAATGTCTAAAAGTCAGCTGTTAAAATTCTGATCAGATCTGGAGTCCAAGTGTACTACTACTTAGGAGGTGGCTACACTCTCACTTGTAAATTGCGATTCTTTATCAACGGAAGCCTTTATATAAATTTAAGGACTTTCTATGGCTGCCTTGCCACTTCACATCGGCTTTAAAAATTATTTAATTCAAGATCGAGATATACTTTCAAGAACGCGGAATAATTGTATCAAGAGTTTGGACAAAATAATCGGTTTTGAATCTATTTGGCATTTTCCTTCGTCGATTTTCTGGTCGTGTAGCACCAATTGGGCAAACACTGTTTGCCACTCGCTCTGAGAAGACTGGCTTAAGACGGGACAAGAGCAGACGTCATCGAGTCTGAAGTAGTCGTTCGGATGAGTATTTTGATGCTGTAGCTGCAGATGTCAAAGAGGCCCCTCAAACATCAACCAGATGTTAGGCCAAGGAAATGGGCACCAATCAATGAAATTTACAGCAAATTTTGGTGAAAGACTGCAAGATATACACGTACAATGTGCAAACAGTGCATCACCTATTGCCTGCAGACCGCCAATCACATGTGCATTTCAGCTCTGGCTTTCTAAAACGCGACTGCGATGACGATGATTCTAGATTGAAAATTGGCGTGTGATGCACGAAGAGTCTTACGTCCTCTCAAAGTAATCGTTTGGTACGGCGTTTACGGGGGGAAAGGTGGCGCAAAATGACGAATGGCGGAAACATGTGGTTCCAGCAGGACGGTGCAACCTCACACACGGCATTAGCGACATTTCTCGACAGCCTTATCTCTCGTTTTGCACTGCCCCGCATGACCGCCCCATTTGACAGTTACAGACTTCTTTCTCTGATTTTTTTGGAAGTCGCGGGTCTATACAAATAACCCACAGACCTTGGCACCCCTTAGGGGAAATATCTGACATGAAATGAAGAATTTATCGTCAGGAATTTTGGGAAAAGTCATATCAAACTTGATGAAACGAGTCCGAATTTACATCTACTCTGGCGACTACGGTCCCTTGACCTAAACTATCTTCACGACTGAATAGTTTTTTTTTTTATAAACAAAGTCACTACCTTAATAAATTGAGTTATGATGTTTGCGCCGCCTTTTACGTAGTCACCTAATCTGACAGAAAAAACTTCATTAAAAATGGTTCAGAACCGTAGACAATGAATCCAGATGTTTGAGAATAAGCGCCGGGAAGTTATTCATATGTACATTATGTCTAAAAATGGATAACAGGACCTAACTAAGTAAGTAACATTGCACAGATAATGCAGAATTGAAATTATTGCCATAGTTATAGTACTAAAAGGGACGTGTCCTGCATAAAGACCCAAAGAGCTTCTACCACAGGGAAGGCAAAAATCTTCGAGAATACACTCTGGGAGTGCGTCAGTGCATGCTCATATTAGTGTGGTATTTTTAGCGACTTAAAAACCCTCCCTTAACGAGCACAGGCAGTGAAATTCTTTCATCCAAAATTTAAAGGACTGCGTTATTTGCATGACGTTCTTATTACTTACTCTATTATTATTCAGCGAACATTTGTGGCCCAAAAATTATTTATTTTCCAAAAGGCTTCCGACTTTCCCTTTGCGAATTGTTCACGAACTTGTTGCTCCCTACTGAGTGCTAGTTTCCTTAAAAAAGCCTGCATTAAATTTTCTAATCTCACTGCAACCGACATCTAAAAATACCACTCCTACAGTCTCCATGACATTCGAAAAATAACGCGTCATCGCACCCAAAGGCCACAATCTTTTCCCAAGTGCAATGCAACACAACACACAACCCCTTCGCAATGACATTGACATTTGATTTCCACTCAATCACGATGACATACCTTGCATACGAGTAGCTCATATCTTCAATTCCATCAAAGACATCATCCATCTCTTTCTTTCTACTTACAGGTTTGGCATTATACTTTGCCAATTCCTTTGAATTGTACTTAACACTAAGGACACTCCTCGGTCTGGTATCCGTTTCGGTGACCTATGCCGGATTAATTTTAGCCATTGAATACGTCGATGGCAAATGGCGAACCATTGCCGGAATGTACAACTTGTTCCCACTGCCAATCTCCTATATGTTGATATCGGGAATTGCTTACTTGACACAGGACTACCAGAGGCTGCAGCTGTGCATCGGCTTACCCGGGATATTCTTGTGCTTTTTATGGTAAGCAGATGATTTTTTTTTTTTTTAGAATTCTTATTTTGATTTATGGCGCCGAGATTTATTTTTTTTTATTATTTAAACAAAATTTTTGCAGTTTGTCTTTTTCAAATTTTATTGCAAAAAAAAATAAACATTTTCTTTTGTTGTTTGGACACATGGCGTTGGAAGGAGAGCGCGTGTAGGTGGAAACGCTCTCCTCAAGGTCGACGCATGTTGTTGTCGGAAATAAAATAAAAAAAGTTTTAGAAATTTAAAATTTTATTTAATTCTATTTAACTTGTTTTTTTTTTTGAAAATTCCCAGGTTTGTTGTTCCAGAATCGCCACGTTGGCTATTGTGTAAAGGCCGTGTAGCTGAGGTTAAGAAAATTGTTGAAAGTGCAGCCGCATTTAATGGACGCCAGCTGCCGGAAAATTATGAGAAAATTTTGACACCACCTGTACAAGAGGAGAGCTCACAGGATTTTTTGTGTCTGTTCCGATCGAGATACCTGCGGCGGATAACAATTTGTTTCCTTCTCATTTGGTTCACCATGAATCTGGTGTACTATGGGCTGATATTGAATATGAACACGTTTGGGGGAAATGTTTACTTGAATTCGGTGAGTTTATCTTTAAAGTCGTTAATATTTAAAAACAGCACTGGTCCCACTTACTACTTCTGTGGAACATACACAGAAGTATGATCGCCACTAATTTCGTGACTGATCTTTTTCTCGTTAAAACTAATTTACGCTTGACACGCTTTACTATCAGGGTCTTACGTGTGATGAAAGTAAAAAGAAAACTGTCAAAATAAACTCTCGTCTCGATGACAGACGTCATCGAATGGCATGCATTTGACTTCGCTTCCCACTAGACCAAGAGCTAACACGAGTTAATACTTTTACGAGACAATATAATTTTTTAATATTTTTATTAGCCACTCAGAGACAGTCATAGAATGTTGCCAAAATCAACTGAACAGATTGCTGGACTACGCGTCGGTTTTGAATCCGTCCCTGGGTGGCGCTGGCTGGCGGAATGGCTCTGTGCGTAAATGTTTCACCACATTAATTTTCCTCAAAAGTCTTGGGACGTCGTCACATGTACTATACATCATTTTAAACGTCACTGGTTTTTATGGTGGTTGTCATGGGTGGGATTCGTTGCTGGCAATCTGCCCGAGCTGTGTCAGAATTGTTTTCGATTACTTTATTTTGCTGTCTTTAATAAATTATAATAATGCTGGTGATATTTATTCTTATGGATGATTGTAATTAAATTCTTTGATTTCAGGCTTTAGCTGGTCTAGTCGAAATTCCTGCAATCGCCATTGCTATGTACATCATTATGAAGGTCGGCAAAAAATGGCTCTTCTGTGGAACTTTGGTTTGTGCTGGTGTCGCATGCTTATGTGCGGCTATCACTGAAGGTCAGGACGATATTCTTTGGTTGAAGATCACATTTTTGATGATTGGTAGGAGAAGAATCGTATTCCGAACAAGCGGTGTCTATTGAGGATTTTATGTTTTTTTTTACTTGATTTTAGGCAAATTCACAATTAGTGCTGGTAACACTATAATGCCGGTATATACCGCTGAATTGTACCCAACAGCGATACGTAATGTCGGAGTAGGAGCATGTAATGTTGCTGCTGGATTAGCGTTGATCTTAACACCGTACTTATCTTTGCTGGTGGGTTTTAGATACATAGATGAATATATGCTGAGTTAGGTAATACATTAAAATAAAATATTTTTTGCTTGTTTTATTTCTAGACAAAAATCGAAAGTCATCTGTTGATGACATTACTAACCGCTTGGAGCTTATTCGGCGGACTGGTAGTTTTGTTCCTGCCTGAAACTATGAATCAGCATAATAAACAGCATCCACGAGAAGAAAAGTAAGCTTTGTTTTATTTCTATTGTTTAAGTTTCACATTAAGTTAAATTTTTATAGTTAAGCCTATCCCAACCCAAGTGGATGGTAATTTGGTTGAAGTGTTTTTTGATTAGTACGTTTGACTGACAATCAAAACGATACCTACCGCTCTTACTCGTATGAGAGTTCTGTAACGCAATAAAAAGCCAGTAAGGAGTGGTACGTGATATTGATGAGGCTCCCAATAACTTGACTTCTGATTGGCTTTATTGAACACTCTTGTCTTGCTTTTTTTAATGATGTGGATGCTAAAGTACGTATGCATACTTACTGAAACAGCAAAAGGTGTGACCATCTTAGCCTTGATAGTAAATAGTAGGTAGAATTTATTCCCCTCTATTTTTACCCAAACATATGATTTTCGGAAAACAGTTCCAAGACCTATGTAAGTAATGTAATCTCAAGTTCAAATTCAATCCCGACAAGCTCGTACCTTAAGACATGTCAGCACGTGATTTGAGTGTCCTCTGCGAAAGTGATCTTAACTTTCATGAACGCATCGATACAATTTTGAGCAAAACCAACTCAGCTAAGAACAGCACAAGGAATCTTGTCCGGGCACTCCCTTCTGGGAAAGCCAAGAGACTGGGCCTTACAGACACGGATGTACATATGTAGACACTGTAACGACAGATGAATGCGTCCAAGAGGACATCACACGTACGTATACCGTGTAAGTGCCAGGGAGTATGTAGCTCGAAATCGTAGGAAATATTATACCTAGGTAACTACTTTTTCAGTAACCTAGAAGATGAAGGTCTTACAACCAAAACAGGCTACCTAAATTCTGTAGGGAATCAAATGTTTTTATGGAGGTTCCCCAGTAATCGCGATGGGCCCATTTTGGTGCCTAGTGCTTTGTGAGGTTTTTCCCATAACCCTATCTAAACTAACCTAACTCAGAACTTGGCTTTGTGAAGCACTGGTTAAAAGAGTTGACGTTATGTTTGTCCTTGAGAACGCCTGTCAAGTAACATCACTCCATGAGCCGGAGCACCAATGCACAATGGTTACTCTGCTGGAGCATTTGATAAAAGCTCAGGTGAAAGGGAAGAACATGCTAATAGCACCGAATAATCAGGTGCATGAGGCAGATGGGCATTAACACTACACTGGCTTTGGAATGAGAATGAGGCGACATGAGAATCGAAGGTAATGAAAAGCGGACCAACTTGGTAAACAGGGGTCAGTTTTGGAAATTTTGTGTCCTACATCATTTGCTGCACTAAGCAATGGAAAGATGAAGCATCTGATTGTGAAATGGGCCACTACTGAACACCGCAACCGTGGTCAACAGTGAACAGCTCTAGACATACCAAGTTGGCAATAAAAAATTTCGAAAAGCTTTACCAGCCGATAGATTCCAATCATGGAGCGAGGAACACTCAACTAGTTAGTAACTTACTCATAGGACATGGTAACTCCAGACATCACCTAAAGACAATGAGTCTTCTGGAAGGTAAGACCTGCAGATTATGCCTAGAAGGTTTACAGCGCATACCAAACTGTCATCCGTAATTACGATGGTGCACAGGCCTTACGACAGCAGAAACCTCCCTATATTATGACTACCATAATCTGTCATTAATTCGCGGAACACAGATATAACAGATCTGTAATTTTTGATAGTAAGGTGCAACAATTTCAATGCATTGAACGGTGATTAAACGATCCAAATTGTAAATTGACAAGACCAGAACTAGCCAACTATCTGTCACTATGAATGACAGAATTGTTGGACAGATGCCATATGGCAGAAATGAATGATCCTTTATTAATTACAATGCTTACATTAAACTTTAAATAGTACTTCTTCCGACTACTAAAATCCCTAATCTTCTTCTTTTTTTTTAGGTGTTAGGCGAGTCATCATCGGAAAAATCTAGCTAAAAATTCAATAAAAATAAAATCATAACCAAATCGAATGTGAGTCTTAAAATTTGATACAACATAAGAAAATAATTTAAAATTTACAAAACAAAAACTGTTTTTTAAAGAATTTTTTTTTTTAGAAAGTACGAGTAGAAATCTTAACAATTGAGAAGGACAATGAAAAGCAAAATAAGAAAACATAAAAATCAAGAAAATATTTAGATAAATGTTGTTGTTAATATTCAAATTAGATTCATATCTTTAAATCGTTTTGTCCGCACCTTCGTGGTCTAATATAAGTTGTAAGTGTTAAAAATAATACAAAAAATTACATTAAATGTATATCCTAGAAAAAGAAAAAAAAAAAACCAACACACAGTGATGTGATTGAATAGAAAATTGTGTAAAATGAAGCATAAACCTAAAAAGCTCTTTTCTAAATGTCTTAGTATCAATAGTTTTTGGCTGGCCCAAGAATATCTCTTAGCTAATAAGTTGTTTTATAAATTACCACTTACATGAAGTAAGATATAAATTTAAACATAAAAATCTAATAAGTGTTTATATTTCAAATACTTCAAGCAGTTAGAGAAGAGAAAACCCAAACATGCATTTTATTGAATGTCCAAATTACAATATCGTTGCTTCAAATATGTATGTACATGGTTGGAGCATAGGGTGATTTGTTCAGAATTTTTTCTTCAAATTGGATAAAAATTCAGTCTAATATGACAGATTCCTAAATTTCTCGGAAGATTACTCTTATTTTAAAAATTTTTTTTATTTATATCTAAACTCTTTAACCCAAACTGTAACAAATACTTATAGTAAATGTATGTAATGCAGAACAAAACCATATCCTTACAATAGAGAACAAATAAATAAATAATAGATTAGGATTAATGCAAAACAGGCAGGTCCTTTTTTGTTTTAATAAATTTTTTTATGAAAAAACAAAAAAACATTTTTAAAAAAAGTTCAATAGAAAATATTAAAAAATAAAAACATTGTTCAAAATTATAAAATAAAAAAATTATAACAATAATCATTATATATCACTGTGTAAATGTAAAAGTGTAGTCAATTAAAAAAAGCAAGTAAATGATTGAAAGTTATATTTGTATTGTCAATTAAATGAAATAAAAAAAAAAGAAATGCATTTATTAACGTGTTGAAAAGTAAAAGAATTTTTTTTTTAAACAAAATATTTATAAATACTTGTAGTGTACTTATTTCTTAATGTTTATTATTATTAATATTATTTTTGTTTTTATTTTTATATAGAATGTATATGTTGTACTTAATTTAGGTTGTTTAAGTTTATGTTGTTGTATGCAGAAATTGAGTCAATAGTTAAATAAATGTCAATAATGTTATATAAAGTAAAATGTTATAAGAAAAAACAAAGAGAATGATAATGTTTAAATGTACAGCTCTATTGACGAATAAAATCATAGTAATGCGAGTAATGTTGGGTTTATTTTAAAAATGTTGCAAATTGTCAAGAATCGGTGTCAGAAACCAAGCAAGTTTGGCAAAATTTAGAGAGGAGTATCCTACGGGTGAGTATTAATAGGGTTAAGGAAAAATTTTCCTGCTTCATGCGTACTTGGCACAGAGAGTGCAGATGTACTGCTGGGAGTTTTATGTAAACAAGCTTTGCCGAAAGAGATATCTCCGATGAGATTGCTGAGCAAAGCTCTGAGGATGTTTTCTCAGGACTTGAATCTGTGTTCGGACTTCCCGGGTCCTCGCTCAGGGCCTCAACTGACGATTGGGTTTCTCATGAAGAAATTCTATTTGGTACGGCTCTCCAGGATGCAGGTGCACTAAACGATTGTTGTCTCTCGGCAGAGAAGGCTATGGAACATCCATCCCCCTGACCAAAAAGAAGTGAGGATAACATTAAACAGACTTAAGTCAAATAAGTCTGCTGTCTGTGCAGTTGAGGATGACCTGGCAGGATTAAGCGTGTTGCCTCAATCGCGTTTGCAAGCATAGAGACAAAAGCGTTTAAAATTGGGACAGCGTTAAACTAAGGAAAAATAAATTATATCTTGTCTACGAAAAAGAACACGTAACATAGACGAATCAAACAGAACGCGGACAGCTATGAATATTCTCGAGGTAGTAAGATACCTTTAGTAAGTAAGCAAGTTAAGTAGTCGTTGAATAGAAAGTTTCTTAAGCAGACAAAAAGGGTACCAGTGGACGGAAATAAAGGGAACAATAAAAAAACGTTAAAGATCAAACAACTTTTTTTAGAAGTAATCACAAGCCTGCTGTAGCAGCCAATAATAAGATGGGAAAGTAAAATTTGTCATTGTATCCATTTTTTAACAATAATCAGCAATCAGCACCTTATATAATTTATGATATGTCACCCTGCATATAAACATTTAAACAAATTGTCCACCTAAAAGTATGCAATTAAATGTTTCAGACCAACTTGCTGAAAACCGTTCGTCAAAATGATGAAAATAAACTCACAAGAACGGCTTCATATTAATTTAAATAACTTGGATCTAAGTAACAATTGGAAATGTATAAAAGAAAAGACAAATTTGAAACTTTGCTTTTTTGTTTGTTGGATTTAAAATAATTTTTCTTTTCTGTTAGCTGTCAGCAGCAAAACACATTACGACCGAAAAAAATCGTCAGGGGATGTAGCTCAGTGGTAGAGCGTTCGCTTTGCATGTGAAAGGCCCCGGGTTCGATCCCCGGCATCTCCAGTTACTTTTTTTTTATTTTTATTTCGCGAAGAAATTAATCAGTTAATTATTGTTAAGGCAGCAACTTAAAGGAACAATAATATGTTACAGTTTCGGTATTAATTGTTCGGTATAACCGGTCGGATGTTCCAAAAAATTACAAATAATTTGTTCCTCCGCCCCCTTTTTTATCTAGTAACTTGGTTGCAAAGAGTGAGTTTTCGTTCTACACAAGTTGGACGACTAGCTAGCTAGTTAGGTAATTGTTTTAGTACAAGTATGATGCATATGTGGGGTATTTATTCCTAAATCTGTATGGTTTTGGCCTGTGGTTGTCTACCATATTGATCAAAGTGGAACACTTCCGATTTGGAGGTATAATCAGTGGTATAACTTTTGAACTATTACAGTTACAAAATACATTTATACATTTTTATACATTTTCAAAAGACAATTCAGTGGCATATAAAACTGTGAAAACTTTATGTTATGACTCCTTAAACTCAAAAACTCAATTTGAATATGCGATGACCATCTTCCCTAGCTTTTAGGCTGGCCAAAGCTATTCCAGCGGAAGAGGAGAGATGACGAGATGATGTAGCTGAGTTCCAATTGGATTTCCTGTGTCATTGCATTAGAGGGCATATCAATTAAGCTAAGATTTTTCTCCTGCAAGGTCATCGAAGGTCCAGTATGAATGAATATTCTACATCAACTGTATCTACATGTAAACACCTTCATTCGGTGCACATGTATCCCACATACATACATATGTATGTACACATGTTTGGTGATTATTTATGTACGTATTCATCTTCCATAGTTTAGTCCACGAACATGGCCCTTATCTGGGTTTTTCGAAATTTTTCTTACTAACAAGACAAATATGTAAATGCAACATTAGACAGCAATATTCTGACAGCTCGCTAGAGGCTAATAGTCGCGTTCCAGACATTGACATATGAACAATGTTCTCCCTTCAAAATGACGCTTTGATCCGTTACAGAACGTCAGTAAATCTGAGTCATACTTACATATTTTCACATAGAAAACTTTCGTCGCAACTTTACATCAAAACCAACAACAACCAAGCATTACTATACTATCAAAGCATCTACAACGTCTACCGTTTTATCAATGAAATCGAAAGTTAATGACCCAACAACAAAAAAACAACTCATCGTATACATACCGTTAAGATAAATAAATAAACATTCACCATCACGTGGAAAAAAAATTCTGACACACAGATGATGTTACACCGCAACACCTATCATACCCGCCAGAATGGCTATAATGAGGCATCAACCTTTTCCCGTTTTGCAGTTCACTTCGGTTACCTTTTGACGTATTTTCACTCGAGAAAGAAATGAGAGTGTGTGCACGATTGCATAATGTTTGTTTACTTACGTTGATTGATTACGTTTTGTGAGACAAACGTGAAAGAAATGATAGAAAACGAAGTAAAAATTTATAAACTTTGTATGAGAAAGGAGGAAGCTTTACACATTATCAAGTCGACGATTAGTCTGGCATGCATTCATCATCGATTTGCACAGCTGTTAGCAAGCTTTTATCACCTGGCGCCAAGACTAACCTTAAAAAACACGTTGTCAAAGCTTTTACAACCCTGTTGCAGTGGTAAGCTTACCCAGTCGACCTTAACAATGCCACCAACGATCGGTCATAACATGATCAACAAATTAAAGCTTTCCGCATTGATCTGAAGCTTTGGAGGAAACAGTTAAAACCACACCGCAATCTATTGTAAAAATAAAAGCTTGGGCTTCAAGAAAAAGTGCAGGCAACAATCAGTCGATGGCGGATACGACGTTATAAGCCTGACTTCGGCATGGTTAGGGTTTCAGATTGACTTCAATCGTCGGGAATCGTAACGGCGGACAGAAAAAATTTTACTTGACTTCTAACCATTAAATAAAATATTTTTTTTATTTTTTAAATTACTTTATTATTCGTACAAAAAAACGAAAAAAAAAAAAAAAACATGAGTGGCGTACTACGACGAGGTTCTTTAACATTCAATCACGATCAGAGATCGCGTCCTTCTTGTTGTGATCATCGGAAAAAGCCGAAAACTCCCGAAATTAGTGTGATTTCCATAGATTTCCGTCGGAATTCAGAAGATTTACGAAAATGTGAGAAAGTTCAGTGCGAAATCGAAAAAGATCTCAGCCAAGACGTTGATAGCGATATTATTTCCAATTATATCGGACACTATGGACTGTGGCAATTTGTGTGGACATTTTTCCTGTGTTTATTTGAAGTGCCAACAACTTTTCATATATTCGCGTTTGTTTTCCAGGTGAGTTTGAAAGGAATTTATGGAAGGATATTAAAGTAGTGTTTTTTTTAAAAAAATTGGGAAAAAAAGAATCCTCAGAATTCGGAGTTACAGCGGTTTTGGACGAAAGAAAAAAAATATTTTAAATCAAATCTAAATTATGCTGTCAAATGTTAGAAACAGTATTAGAAAATATTTTTCGAAACCATACTCGCTACATAGAATGTCGGTAGCGAGATACTTTGTGAGTATTTTCTAAACAATGAGCGTAAGGTCTGACATGGCAAGAAGCTGTCTGTGAGAAAGGCGTTTTAGGATGATTAAAAGTATTTATGTGTCAGTTACTCGTATGTTTATGCAAAATTTGTGGCATATGAATTTGATGGACATAAATAGGCTCATCTTGAAAATAAATTTATTTTGCAATTGAAGAGATAAAAAAAAAAAATGGAAAAGGACGAAAGAAACAATTATTTCAAAATTTCAAGTCCTTTGTCTAGAGCTTTTAATTTGACATTTTATATCCGTATCGAAGGGTTTCTTTTACATAGAGATATATTTTAGGCGTTAAGTAAATGATGGCCTCTCTGATGTGAGTTATTTCTATGTTATAAGCACCTCATTTCACCTAGAATTGGGCTTTTTGAGACTGCAAGTAATAGGTAGATCTATCCATATTTTTCTCTGTGTGGTACGTAGTTCAGTAGCAACAGCTCTCTTATAGCCCTAGAGATGAGGAATGCCATTTCTCTGATGTTCTTTCCATGAAAATAGTTAGACCCACTTTAAGTTGTGCTTGAGTAGTGTTTGTGATGAGTAAATTATACGGGTTCGACTATAAATGATTTCCTTGATTCAATGTCCAGTTTTTGTAGACCTTCGTACATGGTCGAATCTGTCCACAATTCTTCCCATAATGAGTTGGATTGGAGTGCGTACATACTTGATAATTTTTTTTTGGTATCGTTTCACCAAAAATTACAAGTGAGGACAAATTTTTAGACAAAATAATTTAAATTAATATCCATTTTCTTAAAAATACAATCCTTATACATAGATATGTGCATAGACACTAAAATTTGAAGACGGTAATCATTTAGAGCCAACGCGTTTTGTATTTCGCGTCCTTGCCATGTAATTCCGTCAGACTCTTTTCAGTGATAAGCAGCACGTTCTAGCTTTTCGAAAACTGACAAGCGTGTTTGATTCGATTTGACATGACCGAAGTAATGCACGATGATGCTTACTTAGTTTTATTAGTGATGGAAAATCAGATCGTCTGTCTGTATCGTTTTGAGAAGTTCACCGAAGGGCTATTCTTGGTGACTCCAGGTGCGTAAACTTTTTTTAAGTACCGATGTCATTTTGTCCGTGAGCCCGAATTACATCCATTAAACCGATGTCTTAGGTTAATTGCGCACAAATTCATCAAAACCGCAGTGCTAATTATTCGAAAACACTCTCACCTAAGACCGTATACGGCTTTAATGGTGATAGCAGTGCTATAAGTATCAAAAGAAGGCAGATTCAGCAGTGCTGCCAAAGCAAGCCGTTGTGTGAAGTTGAAGCATAACTCAAAATGTAGTCACATATTTACGCTAAAGGGCTTTCTACCAAACAGCCGATGCATATGCTGTGTTACTAACGTATAGATTCAAAGAAACTTTTGTGGTGATAAGTTCTATGTTTTGCCGAACGCACGTTTACACTTTTAGGGCTTATCAAAGATCGCTCCTTTAAATTTAATTTATTGAAGATACACCCTTTCACCCGAGTGATAGCATGCTACATTTCCAATAGAGGATTTAACCTTAAAGCAGACACATTAGTTTCAATCTATCTGTCCATGCAGGATTTAAATCAGGCTTATTGATCTGAAATTATTGGCGAGTAATCTTTACCAATTTTTTGTTTAAAAGCCACTCTATAGTGTGTTTTTTTTTTCTTTTTTGATGAGCTGGAGAGGTGAAATCCTTTATCAGTAGCCCGTGCTACGAATCGTGCCCGACTCCATACTCCTGCAGGCTTACGAGACTAAGGTAATTCCTCTGGTTTCGTATTTTTGTGAGTCCACCTCCCGTTTTCTAGGACATTCCATCGGCGTTACCATTCTGTTTTAGCAGTTGCTCTGATGGCCCCTCTCTCTGGGTTTTCGTCATTGTATAAACATAGATGTTGCTACTTGAACCACCAGTTTGATAGGCATTTGCGCCGCTATCACATTTACTGCATCCCCCGATATCGATCTCTATGCACAGCATAATCTGAGCGTTGCTCTTCTCAGCACAGAGTTTATCAATTATCGGCTGTGCCCATATAGGAGCTGCATACATAAGAATTGATCTGTTCACTATAGCAAGCACGTCTCTAGTTGGCTGTCCCCTGCAATATTAGGCATTAGACTGGATATCGCGGTAACAGTCCGATAGGCCTTGGCGCTTGTGTATGTTCTCTAAAGATTAGTGTATGATCTAGCAGAACCCGCAGGTACTTCATGTATATATGTATGTAAAATTATGGGCAGAGGCTGAACTTTCTTGTGGCTGCTAATGCGAAAAGCCTCCATTTTATGACTCGCTAATTCCAAACCTAATTTACGAAACCATGTCTTAACGTCTTCGATGGTGTTGTTGCAGTGTCTCCTCGCTTAGGATTTTAGCCGCTACAACCACAACTATGTCATCGGCGTATCCGATTATGTCCACTTCTCCTGGTCTTCACATATGTACATACATACGTAGTACTCTATCGAATATAATGTTCTACAGTATACTTAAGCGTATACACAGTAATGGGCCCAATACTGACCCCTGTGGGACTCTTCCTGTAATTTTATATCTTTTCGGGCATTTCACTCAAGCGAAGTGTAACGATGTGCAGTAGAAATTGACACAGATACACTCCAGCGTATACACGATGAATACAACCAAATGCCAGCACTTGAAATAATGGAGGGGCAGCATCCCATTTCCACACTTTTCCCGTTTTATGTCTCCTCTTAGTTCTGGAAATAAAAAAAATAATAATCGATCTGTAACTAATAAAATTTGCTGCCTTAAGTGAATAGAAAAAAAACCTCACGAAAATCTTACCTCACGAATAAAGTGCAATCAGTTAATTACTCACCATATACATGAATCAATTAAAACCTAGGTACTGCACCGTAATTATAATTCTATACTGCTTACTGTATAATATTTAAATAGAATGAAAATATAAAAAGAAATGCATTAAAATAATTACAGAGGATACGTCAGAATAGTCGGTGCAAGTAAACACACAAGAAGACTTAGTATCTAAATACCTCACACACCTGCGCACACTACGATAAGTCTAAATAACTACTTTAACCACTGCCTGAGATTGAGTTTAACAGTTGTAATATCAATCATTGCCCTTGACCAAGTTTCATCGCACTCAAGCACTATTAAACAATTTATTTATTTTGTTAAAATGCGTTTTATCTTATCTCATCGCAATGTCTGATTAAAAGCGTTATACTTCAAAGTGATGAACTCCATAAAGCGTATCGGTTACTGTGCCATTTGCAAGTCCATTGAAGGTTGCCAACCCTCAGAAGTCAAAATCTAAAATTTACTATACGCGGAAGTACACACTTTCGGTTATCTATCGCATTCAAAATTTATTTGGGTACCGCAATTCTGAGTATTGAACTTCTGAACTTTTCCCCCTGTGGGCTTGTATGCTTTGTGATTTTCGATAACCTCAGGCTTTCCGATGAAAATTTAGTACAGAAGAATTTGATAAATTTTACCTGTTGAGATACAAAATAAATTCAAATGAACTTGATCAAAAGAACACGTTTTTTTTTTCATAATAAATTGTCAGCACTGCTATCGTCAAAATATTTACCGAAGCTTTACGTTCTGTTAAATTTTAAAATTTACTCGTAATTATGTGTAAGTACAAGTATCTATTATTCGAGAAAATTACTGAAATGCCTCATCACTTTTGATCATTCTTATCACAACATGATGGGAATATTTTTAATTTGACAATAAAAATTAAGTGTAGTCATGCAAAGGGAATTATGTGGTTTGCTGTTGTGCAATTCGCTATGAAATGAGATTTTTGGTAGTAAACTGATATCATGACTTCATTGTTACTGTGTAATGAGATAAGCTATCTTGCGTCATTTAATAGACGAAGGCATTAAAATCGATCAATTAGTTTGGATCTGCATTTAAAGCTGTGTAGAGTTTCTCCGGAAGTCTATCTTTTAATGGTCTATCTAACAAAGTCTAATTCTATCCCAAAGTCATTATATCTTCGTGAAACGTTCGTCGTCTATACACGACTAAGCTGAGTAAGATCACTAAATTTGAATCGCTTTGAAAGTTGATTGCGACAACAAATGAGGAAGAGATGAACCAAACGGCATCAAAGATTTCTCTAGATGGTATCAATGATAGCATAGACGGTCCCAATAAGGTCGGATACTTTCGATAAATACAAATACTTAACCAGACCGTCTGTGGTCCAGGACCTACCTTCTCGCGACCATTTGTGTTGTGCGTGTTATATTTTTTCACACAAATGGAAGGAACCTACAGTTTAGAGCCATGAGCTTTCTCAGGACAGTTATTACTCTCTGACGTTTGCCAGACATTTGCGAGAGGTGGGGCCGTGAAAAAACTGTTTGGTTTTTTCTGCTATTCGAGCCTCGAACCTCCCGCTCAGTAATAGAACGCACCAACCACTGAGCCACGGCACCCACAGAACTACTGCCTATGCCAAGAAATACACAGCCAATGTTAATCCTAAGTTAAGTACTCTCTGGTTGTAAACAGTCCAGACTGACGGCAATACTTTCTACTCAAAGCTGGCGGAATCAGGGTAAGCTGTGTAGAGTTTTTCCGGAACGTCAATACCCACTATTCAAAACTGGACGCGATTCGTCAGCAGATGGAGCTTCTTTAAAAGTGCATGCCTTACAAATTTAATGGCATTGCAGCACTTTGTTGCCAGTATAGAAAATAAGACACCAAAAATGATTCCTTCCTCAATACCTTAGAACCTTAGTAGACTATTGTCCTTTGAGTTTTTGAACATATTCTTGGATTAAAGATATTTTTCCCTCAGATTCAGAATTGTACACTGGAAGTCTTGAGTATTCCAATCAACTTGCGTTAATTTTGCTCATCCAATACCCAGAAAAATATTATCCTTTGTAACGGGCTGCATTATGAGTACTTGTTCAATTTCAACAATTTCAAAAAGTTACAAAAAGGCTTCCATAAGACTTACGATGCAGTGAAATCGTTTGAAAAAAATACCAGACCTTTTATGCAAGGCATACAGAGAGGGTAAATGGTGTGACGAATAAATCGTACAATAAGCACGATGATCTGTATCATGATCTAAACGTGCAACGTCACTGTATTGCTGTAGAAAGGGCCACAGTTGCATTGTTTGTTCAGCGAGGTAGAACAAACCTACTTTTGTTCCTAAAAGCTAAAACTCAGGACTCGATCAGCTTGTACACATCAAGCTTTTGAGCAACAATTCACTAGTAAACGGGATATTCATGTTAACAAATACAAATACAAATTCTTGGCGCAACGGACCATATGTGGTCCAGGGCCTAGCTTCTCGCGACCATTCGTGTTGTGCGTGTTGTATTTTTTTCACACAAATGGAAGGGACCTACAGTTTAGAGCCATATCCGAAAGGCAAATTGAGAAGCTTTTTCTTGACAGTTATTACTCTCGGACGTTTGTCAGACATTCGCGAGAGGTGGGACCGTGAAAAACTTTTTGGTGTTATCTGGGATTCGAACCTCGAACCTCACGCTCAGCGATCCAACGCACTAACCACTTGAGCCACGACGCCCACATGTTAACACCGACTTAAATACCAATCAAACGTGAGTATAGCCATTACAAGATAATTGATTGTGATATTAAATTGATCAGGTTTTTCAATCAGTATTTTCCTTAAAACTCGTTTGTGGATTCCGTTGCCAAGCATTGAATTGTTGTTCGCTCGTCCACCTATATTTTGATTCCTTTTTTTTTTACATGTACATACATACATACACAATAATCTAAGATATTGATCTATTTATTATTTTTCACGCATTAAATTTTATCAGCTAAAAAATACTTCAATTGTTTTCCATTTGGAAAGCCACCTTTGCGCCTTAATGCTAACCTAATTGGCTGAAGCTCAAATTGGTAGTTTCAACGAAGTGGGTCTTAAATTATCACGTTTAATTAAAAATAAAACTATATTGTGCCAGCAGTGTATAATTTCGAGTATTTGCAAAATATAAAAAAACCTGCCGGTTACATTTAAACATTTACATTACCCTCATTCCCGTTATTGTCTCAATCCGAACCAACAATCAGTCGGTCTTTCTTGGTAGACATGCCATGTGGTGCTCGTGAAAGAGAAAATTTGTTGTGCGTTTTAAGATCCAATTTCTTCATACTCGTGCATATGTATGTACAAACATAAGTATGTATGATGAACCCATCATGTCAAGAACTCTAGACTTTATACCCCTTTTGGGTTAATAGATTTAACAGTGGCAATAAGGTCTAACCTACTTAATATCTTAACGCAACTTTAATTGTACCTTGGTTGGTTTGTTTCAAAGAGTGAGCTTGAGCTCTTTACTAAGGCCTTCGTAGGTCCCGTTGCGTTCCCCTCTTCTGTCGAACGGTTAGGTACAGTAGTGAGATGTGAAGGGCGTATGTATTGGGATTATGAAGAGTACAAAAGGAGACTACGTCATACAGTGATTGCGACGTCTAGTGAACTCCAATATGTCAACGATTTCTTCTTTTCAAATGTGTGTTGGATCCTGTATCATTGAGGATACCAGTATCCTCAGTACTCAACCACTCTACTGCAAGGTAGTGGCTACACATTTGTCACAAATTGTTTTTTCAGCTAGCCCGAGTCTGAACCAATTTTTATTAAGATGTGTTCTACTTGGGTTAATTGTATCCTAGTCATTTTTTGTTTTTTTGGGGACTCGAGGTAGAGATTTCCCAAGGGTACAGAAGAAACGGTATTCTATCCACTAAAACTCTGTCCATTTTCTGCCCTATTTCCTCCTGCAGTCAAACAAAGAGTCTTAACTGATCGGTTCCTTCGTGTTTGCTTGTTCCTGCGCTATATTTCTTTCTCGTGCCTTTTGGCGCAACTTTTTCATGATGGTTGGTGTAGCGTCTTTAACTGTGTCTCCATAACCTTATTCTACATAAACCATCTATATGGTTACATTGTCTGTCGGGCTGTAGAACCTACCATATTTTGCAACATCAACAACGGGAATTACATTCATGCCCAAACCTTTGTAGATAGGCCATAAGGCATAGATTGCTTGTTAGCATTTGAATCAAATAAAGATTAGCTCTCTACGTTGCTGAGGATCCATGCATTACTATTGCGGATAACTTGACTCAAAGATTAATCTCATTTGCCTTCCTTGCAGGCATATTGCCATGGCGATAAGGGAGTATCGCTTTTTGTCGTCGTGGTTAATTTTTCTTTTTTAGGTGCCCAATTCTATGGTACCGGCCAATATTTGAATGGGCGTCGTCGTCAGCGGAAGGTTCGAGGTTCGAATCCCAGAAAACTTCTGACAAACGTCCGAGAGTAAAAACTGTCATGAGACAGCTTCTCAAAAAAAGACAACTTCTCAAAAAACCTGGTCCTGGACTATATTTGGAATCGATAGAGCTCACCGTTGAGACTCTTGTAAAATTCTTCCCGCATTGTGGCAAACCGTGATGACTTCAGCGGTAACAACTGCCTTGGACTGAATAAGATGGAGGTTTGACAACACTATGTACGTGCCAGGGCCCGAGAAGAAGATTATTGCAGATTTCTTGACTTTTTATGCTAATTATAGTGAGTTTTCCATGTACTGCTTTATTTTTTTGGTGCTGTAAGAATGCTTTTAACTGATTTGAACTCGAAATGCTTAGCGTACTGTCAAACTGGATAAAAAAAATAGCGAGGAGTAAAGAGAAGCTGGCATTTAGTCTTCGAGCACGAATATTTCGGAAACATTTTACTTGACAATGACATATGAGCATGTACATATTTTTCGTTGAAATCTAAAATGGCAATCAAAGTGACTGCTATAAATAATTTGCAGCATCTCAAATAATAAAAATAACAACGCGTCCTTCATAAAGATATTTATGCTAAAGCTGGCCAGTACTCAGCTTTAAATTACTGAATTTTCGCTATTTGACTAAGAACGTTTGAATATTTATAGTTTTAAAATTAGGTAACCATAATCTTTGCCTGAATCCGGAAGAATATATGTATGCATACAAAACTGAGATTGGCATTTGATCTTTAATTTTATGCAAATCATCCCATCAAATGCTCAGTCTTCGCCGGTGCTTATAAATCTAGTTTTGCAAAAACAAACCGCAAATGTTTCTGAAACGTCAAATCTCAAAAATATCTAAATGTCACTTGGAGAAAGGTTAGTTTTATGTTTCTGTCGTTATGTCTTAACAATAAAATTAGTTTGCAAAAGCTAATTAGTTTAAAAAAAAAAAGAAGTGGTTGGCAAACTTTAAATAAAACAATTCTTTAATTAACTTATACTAACGACGACACCTGGTAGTATCCAATATGTATTGAAGCTAGTCAAGGTTTAGTTTCCTCTTGTGGGGGAAAGACAATGAAATTCTCTACATGCAGCGTAGTGAATTCGATTCCATTAGAAAGATTAATGATTTGAGCAAATTTATCAAAGGAATTTAATACTAAATTATGTTTTTCTCTGAAGATTTAGGCCTTAACCTGTTAACCAAAATGACTTCCTGAGTCACCGAACACACCCGTTGAAAATACTTCACAAGCTGTGGTTGCAATGAGTCCATTCAAAGTTCAACTCCAAAACCGGATCAACGGAATATCTTTTGTCCTAAAAAAAACCCAACGAAACGACGTTTAACTCATTAATCGGCTAATAAATCCAATTAACTCTTTACTCGAAATAAGGTCAACAGTGCTTACTACCAAAATTTTCGCCTGCAGATACAATTGCATCTGATTCGAGAAGATAACAATTAAAAGATTAACTCTACTTAGGTACTCACTTACTCAAGTGTGAATTGACCACAAGCATGGTTACATTGCGAAATTTATTCGTGTAATCACCGAAGCGATTGGAGGAGAGTGAAAGCTACAAACAGAACTGTTGACACTGAAACTGTCAAATAGTTTGGCAATGGAAGGTGCTATTCGCAGTAAATAACTGACATATAATTTGTCAAAATGCAATTGCATCACATGACAACGAGCAATAACCGTTGGCACACTACTGAATATCGTGTATATTTCTATGATTATTAGAAAATTATCCATCAATTTGATGAAATTATCTCAGAATAATAATGAAATGCTGGTACATTGAGCTAATCATCTGTTTATAGCTTAAAAGAATTATAAAGCACTATATTTATTCCAAGTCGGTAGCGTGCAGAATTTACTTAAGTTTGAAGTATAATTCAGTGATGACAGTAGAAATGTCATTTTACAGATTGCGAGTATGGTGACTTTAAGGGAACAAAAGTCATTGAATTATGTGTATATGTGCAGGGAAAGTACGAAGTTATTAATTCGATAAAATCAGTTTCACGCCGCCATAAAAAATTTGCTAAATTGATGAGCAATCCTAATGTCTTCTGTTTTGAAATTTATTGCCTGTGTCAAATTTGTAGGCGAAAATTGTTTGTTTTTTTAATACCTAATTATTGTAATTGTTTATGCATTAAAGGTCAATACCTGACGCCTATAATGGGGGTAATCTCATAATAAATCACCACAGGCGCTAATTAAAACTGATTAATTGCTGGCCGTTATGGTCAGACTTGTGTGCATTAATAAAAGTGAATAAGAACTTTTTACTCTGTTCCTTCTTGTAATTTAAAAGTTTTTATAAAATCATCTCCTGTTTTAAAAATGTTACGCTTCGATCAATGAACTTATGGTCACTTTTTCGTGAAGGAGTGTGAGAATACAATAATTTCAAATCAAAACTAAACGACAGAAGCACGTGCTCCAAAGAATTGATTATACTTGAATGGGTAACCGACATACATATGTATATATGTAGGTAGCAGATAAAAAAGTCGATTTACTAGATAGCCTTCAACCACTATCATAGAAGAAGCTAGGAGTCGCATATGGTCTGGGTCCATATTGAGATCTGCGTTTTATGTAAGGTCTTTGTGAGTTGAGAAATCCAAGTAATTTCTCAGCAAGGGCTGGACTAAGCTAATTTATTTCCTTTGAGAACTCGCATCTCCGCAGAATCTGCAATCTCCACGTTGCTGAGTTTCTTAAGGTGTTCCTTAAGTCTACAGCGGCCCATTAGGAAGCCTCTAACGATCCACAGACAGTTCTTGTTGATATTTTAACAGACTTTACTTCTTTTCCGGTAGACTGTCTTAGTCTAAGGAATTCCTCCCAAAGTTTCTCTCGTTGGCATTCTTCTTCAGTTCTTAGTTCTTCCCGTATTGTATGTGGCCCCAGCCCACAAAATGGTTTCGGGACGGTAAAGACGGCTCATGATCCTTTTCTTGCTAGTTCATCAGCTGCTTCAATTCCCTCATTGAGACCTATAATCATGTGTAAGCACACTACTGGGTTCAGAGTCTCCAGGACTAGATCCGAGATTATTTTTTTTCGAATTTACCTCTGATTAGGATCTCAATATAATCAGTTTACAACGATGGACTATAACATTGACGATAGACAATTTCCTTTTATGGCCAACGCTGAATTCAGTCAGTTACATGTAGTACTACCTACTCCCGTGTTTTAGGTGTATCTCTATCAGTTCGATTTCCACAAGCTTGTAGTTTGTTTGTTTACTGAAATCGTGCGCTGATACCGCTCAAAATGATTAACTGCTTCAACCCTGCAATCGATTGTAGTCGGATCGAGATCGAAATGTGCCATCCCTAGTCTATCGCAAGAAAAATCGTGCTGTGCATCTACTGGCGCACTCAGTCTCAGCTACTGGTCCATTGTAGTAACCATGAACCATTGTAGCTTCAGCCATGAACCTTAATTGATTAGCAGTCACCACAACGGCCCAAAGGATCATCGTCTTCCTCAAATGCAGCACAGATGGCTGTGTCGCTTAAGCCCGAAAAGTTGACGTGCTTGGCAAAGCGAGGTGGCCTGTAAGGACGCCTTTTAATCTGCAGTCAACACGGAAGAAAGGCCGTGGCCGCGGAATTGGGACGCATGCACTTGGTCTGTGTCTATACAGCAGGGCCATGCCATCGACTATCGTATTCACGAGAAACCTTCCTATCGATGAAGGTACCAATCGCAGATACAGACAATTCAAGCGCTTGTTTAGTCCATGGCCCCACATTTATCCAATGTGGCGGCAACAATGTGCCAGGCTTTGATTGCATCCATTCCATTGGTTCTGCGCAACAGGAAATTAATTTATGTACTCGTGCATTCGATTGACTTCGCCTTGTAAACAATTGCAAGTTAGTATCGATGAGATTGACTGCACCATCCAAGTCCCAGATACTTAATATTCGTGGGTGGGGTAGTTTAATAAATTTACGACTATGTGTCAGTCACACTTTAAATAATTATTTTCGCATCATAGAGGTGCCATAATTGAGCGTCATCCTAGATAAAATAACAAATGATCCCGCCCTCAAATGCATATTTCAAAATCCATTAATATCGCTGAGCTGTAACTTTCTAAATGTCATTTCCAACAGTTTCCTGTCACTTACTGTCACCGATCGTTGGCGGTGTATAGACTTGTTGTTGTCCGCTTGACATTTTTTTCCATCATCGATAGATAATTACTTTCAAAACGTAGTAACTCAATGTCGCTGCACATAGATTAAAATGTTAAGATTAATTAATTCCGGAAAATCTATAACCAATGCATCCGCCACTCCTTAAATGCCGAGGGATATGAAACAAATTTAGTTCATAACTGCAACTTGTCGAGAGTGGACGTTTAAAGTGGTACAAATTTTCGCGAAAATACTTGCAATCGCTAAAAGAAAAAAATGCAAAAAGTGTGTTATCATCAAGCCAACATGAGTGAAGAGGAAGAGGAAGATGAAATATTGCATCTAGATACTCGCGAACAAAAATGTGACAAAATTTCGTATCTACTCGGTGATTGTGGCTATTGGCAGGCCACGTGGGCCTTTATATTGTCACTATATCAAGTCGTTTGCACCTTCCATATCTTCTCTTTTGTTTTTCAAGTATGTCTTCCAACGATAGTGCCAATTATTACCTATAACAGGGATTAATTGACTTTGATTGCATGACGGTGGTGGTCTTTCTATTAAAATAATTGGATTAGATAAACGAATTGCTAATTTTTCAATACGGTCACATGCAAATCGTTGCGTTTGTTTTCCGTCATCGGTCTATTAGATGCTGTTAGTCAGATGCAATCAGACGACTTTAAGACCTTTTAACCATTTAATACTAAGTGCTCGTCTTTCTAATTAGGTTAGTCGGGTTCCCTCGCGTCAGTTAAGTGTAATTGATTTCATGCTTTGCAAGTAATTTGTAACTTGATTTAAAGCAGATAACAAGTTAAATTTTGAAAGTTGTTGCCAAAGAAAGGTACCTGTTTCCCAGTTTTAGCGGCTTGGCGTAAAAGTTAAGTGAACTTTCACTTCCATGGTGATAAAAATTGAAGAAGGTGCGGCTTCTGCTTGGATTTTAAGCTGTCGAATGGGAAGCAGTTACAGCATGTAAGGTACTAAGTTTTAGTAGAAGGAATTAGCTTTCAGTTTGCCCCTAATCGATCTCTTAGTAGCTATTAAATGCAATTATCAGACTGCTTGCCTTAATTGCCGTAGGTTCTGACTCATTTCGCTAAATCATTTGACGATATGATTGGGTTGGGTTAAGTTAGGTTAGATGAACTCGTATATTGTTCTCGTATATTGTGATACCATTATTGAGGAAACCTGAATCACCAGCACTCGTTTCCACTTAACATTTGTTTCTCTTTTATGAGATTGGACTGGGCGTCAGGGTCATACCCTTCTCTATCAGATTTAAGAGAGCGACTTTGTATTGCATTAGTTTTTATGACGATGACAGAACGAAGAAGTTGTCAGACGAAGGAATCTATTTTAAAGCAGAATAGTTGCATAGAAAATGAGTTACTGATGGGATGGTGCTACGGTAACATTTGGATCCAATATGAGGTCAAAACATCTAGCGGCGAGCCACACAGTTCGGAGTGAACCTAGGCCTCAACCAGAAGCCTCTCCAATTATTCCGATCTTTATATATGTAAGTGCATCCAGTTTTGCACTCCAAGTTGCGCTCTGCTTGCGCGCTCCACCATATGCGAGAGCTTCCTCTACTGCACTGCCCCTTCGGGTTAGATTGTCCAGTGTTGGTGTCCATTCGCTCTACATGTCCTAGCCATCTTAAACGTCCAATGCTCAGTTTTTCATTGGATCGATGTCGCTGTACCGTGAAAAGTGAGGTTATTACAGACCTTGGAGAAGCAACGTTGGGCTTTCATTAATGAACGGCCGAACTAAGGGACACACAGCGACACTTTACGTTCTGACTGGAACGTGAAGTGTCCCATAGATGTACTGTCTTGTGGGCAAAATGTCACCTTCTCGTAGTGCCCACAGGATAATGATAAGCATGTGCCGGACACGTGTAGCTGAATGGCTGGACCTACGCAAGCACATCGGGGTGAACTTCACCACTCTTGCTTTAAACCGAACGAGGCATCTCTTGTTCATCGATTGGTTCAATTTGAGAATCATCATGTTCATCTAACAAACTCCAGAATTTTTCCGAAAGTGCAACACCTAAGTTAACTCAGCCCGGGCAGGAAGTGTCTTACCAAGTATTTATATCATAGCGCTTGGTGAAAAGCATTTGCAAAGGAAATGCTTTAAGGCTTCTTCTTCCTCTTCCTTGCATTCCGGACAAGCGCTTGATGTGAACAGTCATAGTCTGTAGGCATATTTGTTCAGGCTGGTGTGTCCGGTGTACAGACAGACCATCTTTCTTAATTGTCTTCTTCCTAGATCGAGCAACCTCTTTGCCTGACGGCAGAAAGGGCGGTCAGTTAGCTCTTGGCAGGTTTGCAGTACTTTCCGCATGTTTTCGTGGTGTTTTGCGAACGAGCTGCTGTATGCATTTTCAGCAATCCTTAAGGTTACTCCGTGTTAGTATACATGCATCCCGCGCCCTTTCTCGCCAGTTTATCCGCGTCTTCGTTCCCTGGTATTGTAGTGACCAGGTACAAAGAGCAGGTTGAGGAGGAGTGCCATTAAGAGTGCTGTTGCCTTGGATTCCCGTACTGAGTAGTAGTCCCGCGCCCTTAAGCATAGCAAAAATCTATGCCTGAAAGATAGTCACGATCTCTTCCAGATGGACTGCGTGATTGAGAGTTGGCGTTCGGCTGTCCCCCATTCTCCACCGATGCGTGATCCATCCGTGTACACTTCTCTTCCATCCTCGTTTGGAACGACAGTGCTTTCGCAACAACTGACTGATAACCTATTACATACTGTATGTAAGTATGTGCGTACTGGCTTTATAATTGTGCAGACTAACCATTAAATCATAACTTATTCACTCAACTCAATTCCACTTATCTATACAACGCCATCAAACTTGCCACAGTCTACTTCTTCATTTCATTCGTGTACTAAGTGTGCTAAAAAAAAACCACGCTTACCCGTAACGTTGTTCTATCCGTGCCAGCATTGTATTTACAAGTATCTTCTGGCAAAGTTAATTCAACATTTTTGTAATACAAATTCGCAAAGTGTCTGTTGGCACTCCCGCTATTTTAATTGAATAACTAAATGTAATTTTCACATCATTATATTTGTAATTTTAATCGTTACCCAACGAGAGATAGTATCTCGTGCAATTAAGAAATCATCGGCAGACTAGCTTTATGGAATCTGACTTATGTCAGGCGTGCGGTTTAATTGTAACATAAAAAATTGCAAAACGATTTGTTTGGAAGGTGTTAATAGATTCGACGAGAATGCTCGAGCTTACTTCCAATTTGAATTGTTTAATGTGCGGCGTAGAGAGTACAATGGATTTACTTAGTTTCACTTTTTTTTGGGGTTCCATTAAAACTATTTACGTGATTTGCACACTAAATCAAAAATACAAACTTTGATGTCACCGAAATGTAAGTTTGTTTTTTTTGGAGGCCATTACGCTTGACATTCACTTTAATTAGGAAAGCGCTTTTAATTAGTTTATAAACAAATATACGATCGACATACAGATATCTGTTCACATTAAACTAAGTCTCGTGAGATTTACTTGTACGTTTCTGAATTTGATTTGAATTTATCACGTTTTAAGTCGCAGAAAGATGATCTGCGACATTTATGGGCAAAGGCAATTCAACTCGGTCTTGATGTACCTGATAAGCGTCATCGCATGATACTTGTTGGAGAGATTTCAATCCACTCTGGCAAGATCTGACCGAAGGAAGTTTATAATACTCTCAGTGAGGAATTAGAGGGCGCGCAAGACCCTAGACATCTGGACAAAGAAATGTGGACAAGCGGTCAATACCCAGAAAACCGAGAGAGTATTATTCATCAACAAAAGGAAAATACCAGAATTTTCACTTCCTTCTATAGAGAGCGTTCCCCTAAGAATTTCGAACAGCGCCAAATACCTAGGCCCCGTGCATGATAAAAGGCTGAATTAGAGGCTACATTAAAGTGATCGTATAAAAAAGGTACTTATACCTTCTATACTTGTTAAGGCCCTGGGGACCAAGACCAACAATTATATTATGGGTGTATACTGACTCGTGGCTATCTCTTTGGTGGCAAGCCGCAAGCAAAACTACCAACATAGCGGCTATTTTGACACTGGCGTGCTTTAGTGCTCCCATTGCAATGAGAACTATACCCACAGCCGAATTGGAGGCTATCTTAAACCTACTTCCGCTTGATATCTTTGTGCCAGCTTCAGCAGCAATCAATGCTCTAAGTATAAGTCAATCAGAGAGCTAGAGACCAAATATAATGGGTCGTTTAATGATCCTGAAGAAATATCTAGGAAACGTAGCTACTACGGACTACATAACGCCGGAACTTGATTTCAATAGACCTCTCTCAAGCACACTCCCGAGCAGGGAAGAACTCGCAACCCTTCTCTAGCTACACAGACGGATCAAAGATGGGCATAGGCGTAGGCTCACCTTTTCCGAACCACTGAAAATAACCAAATCAGTTCGCCTCCCGAACCACAGCAGTGCTTTCCAAGTGGAGCTCCTCGTAGTGAAAATAGTCAGCTCATCATCATCAGTCAGGCAGCAATAAAGAGAAATCAAATCCAAGCTTGTGAAGTGCTGTCGCAAAAGCTAAAGGAGGCGGTTTCTCTGATAGCCTTTTGCATTGTTGCCACTGCTCTTCAATACTTCGTGATGGCGGCACATAGACGTCTTAAGAGATTAAGGCAGACTCGATCGGAAAAGGATTTTACGATCTCCTGCGATTGTAGCCATCCGACATAAAACTTTCTCACTGTATTGCCTTGGCGGTGTTCGGGATATCCGCAACCGTATCTTGGCTTCAAAAATGTAGTGGTACGAGTCAATGTTGGCGCCTCGAAACGTTCGAACATCCATAGTACTGAAGATGTGCCTTGCGTCAATTGCAATATCAGTCTGGTTGACGGACAATTGATCAGGAGATTTCCATCTTCCTTTGTGAATATCGAGATGCGGTAACTGAGTACCAGCTTCGATAACATTTCGCCCTGCAGCAAAGACGATCACCCTCAATCCATTATCGGACGTAGTGTCATGTAGGCTGCACTTTTCGACTGTGCTGCCAAATATGCTTTCTCTTCCGAGCTTTGCGTTACAATCGCCCACGACAATTTTAATGTCATAGCTAGGGCAGACCTCGTATGTTTCGTCGAAGAGCTCGTACAGCCTGTCTTTGGTGCCTGTGTCCGTAGCAGCAAATAAAATCACAAAAATCAGTTCAATAATTCAGAATTCTTATGAACAAACGACCAACAAAATGCGTTGTCTGCAATTCTGGCTGAAAAATATTTTATGCAACGTTTAGAGTACCGATTGACTACGTTTTACTTATTTAAAATAAAATAACTTAAATCTTGGCCGAAGGCCATTCTAACGTCGTAAAAAGTAACAAGGTCACGCAGTCAACATAAAAGTGGATTATGATCTTGTTTCGAGGTACTTCTACAGTACATAGTATCTGTACTCATAAAGAATTTTCCTCATACACGTAGAATAAAAATCGAACCGCACACTTAAAGGAAATGCATGGTCAGAACATTAATTTTAAATGTGACTTTAAACTTAGTCCGCAGGCTGATTTTGTTATTGCGGTCACTGTTTTGATTCACCTATAGATATCCCATCGAATGTAAACTTCAGTCTAATGTCAACATTATTATTTATGGTAAACAAAAGTATCTACTACCGACACATATCGAAAAATATTCCAAATATTGACATAACGTTGAATGCGTAATTGGCTTACAATTAATTGGCGAGTATTGAATTTGTAACATGAAATCTGATTAATTACTCTCGTCTGTCAGTTTAAAGAAAATATACTCGTACTCAAGTCATGCATAAAAGTTTACCGGGTTTTAAATTCTAAGCCGATTTCTATTTGACGCAGTGCCCATTAAAAGCATCATCAATGTTATCTGATTCTATGGTAAATTACAAATAAATTGAGGGAATCACATAAATTGCATGAAATTTGTCACAAAATTGTATTGTTCCATTAGAATCAACGGCGATTAGATACACTTCATATGCGGAAACGTCGCCATTGAGTCAACATAATGGAATCAAAAACTAATAAAACACACAGAAAAAAAAAACAAAAAGTTGCACCTGTTAAATTCATAAATAAATAAACAAAAGCTAAAGAGAACATATGGGGAAACTGAGGTCGGCTGGTCATACGGCACGTAATACTCTACCTCAGTTTCTTCTACTATATCATATGTGGCGCGTCCCTCATCCCATCGCCTTACTGGAAATGGAGACACACTGAACTGAAATCACGGTGTATCTATCTACCTAACCTAACTTTGAATAGAGCTACAATACTGAGCTTCAAGAAACAAGCGTCTTGAGGTAGCAAGAGTCTTTGCCAGCCATCTTAAATCTCGTACGCCATATTAATGAAAGCTTCCCTTTTACTCCAACACTCTTCTGTGTACTAGGCAAGGCAAGGCAAGGTTATCGAAGAAGTAGGCTCCAAAGTGTATTCTTCTTGAAAAAGAGAGTATTTGACACCTACACAGGAGGTGCAATATCGTTTCATTCTCTTTTTCATAGACTAATGGTGTGCCTGCGTATGAAGCAGTGTCCTGTGATGACACCTTTTATTGAATCAATAAGCGACCTCTTTAGTCTAATTGGATAATTCAAACGTATGTGATCCAGCTTAGGTCGAATGTATTTAGTGGTGGTGCATGTGGTGCTTACATATAGCGAGGGGCATGCAGAGATTCGACTTTTCCGGTAGAATCGATAGAGCTGCCTATCTAAAGAGTCCCCTGAAATGTCCCCATGACGTGCCGTGCTCCCAGTCATTATTCAGCCATCTCATTATGAGACAAGGGGAATTAAAAGCCATTTTTGAGTTGAAGGTGACAGATTCCAGAGTAAACCCGGCTTTATTGCCTGTTAAATGATGATATCCTGCATGTCACGTTGTACTTTAAAGCCTCGTTAATCGTAATAGTTTCCAGGTGGAAGCGTTATATTGGTTAGGAAGGCGGAAGGGGATATTTATATTTATCCTTTGGAGAAGACACCTCCACCCACTCCTGTTTCTGTTTTAATTCCATCTGTACTAAACTCAGAGACCCTTTTTGTAGCCCGAAATCATTCCCCCAGTCTAATGTAGAGGGAGTTGAAGTTATACAGTTTTGTCCAATAGGAGTTGTAGAAGGATGCCCTGCGGGCAGTATTCTAGATCACTAAGAATAGTGGAGCGTCCGGTACAAAGACTGCTCCACTGAGATATGGCTTTAATGTGAGTGGCTGCAGATATCCAAAGCTTGGAGTGGTTCTGAGAGATACCCTTAAGCATACACAAGCCGATTTTTGTATACAACCATGATAGCTGCGATGGAGAATAAGATCCCTGACGGCCACACCGCACGCATGGACTTTGTCAAAAGTTGATGAGGTTGATGCTCTTGGTTGTTTCGAGAGGAAAATTCTTCGAGTGACATTCGATCCCATCTCCAAAGGCGGTTAGTAGAGAAAGAGGTGCAAAGTGAAAATCCAACGACGGAGGTTGTTGGGTCATGTAGAGCATATGGCCCGGAAAATCTTCAAATCAATCCCCGAGTGACGGCGCAGTACAGGGAAACTGCGACCCAGGTGGCGCACGCAAGTGGAAAGGGACCTCAACCAACTTAGCGTGCGAAACTAAAGACAGCTAGCTAAAGATTGAGCTGGGCGGGGACACTTTTTGATTGAGGCGCAGCTTCACCCCGGCCTGTAGCGCTAACTTAAGTAAGTAAGTTAGTAAGTACGTAATCGCATCAAATGCACCTTGTAGACATATTTCCTCTGGAAAAGCTGTTTATTTGAGTTGCTTCACATTGCTATTTCCCGGTGCAAGATTTTGTGCAAGCTTTAGCTCAATAAGTGGACATAGTCGCGTCTCTGATATTTTAAGGAAGATTATATCGGAAAAACCAAAGACCTAGTTGACCATTAAAAAAGTTGGTTAAAGTGTAGATCTCTGAGATAAAACAGCTGATGTCGATTAGACCCATTCGCTATAAGTAGATCATTGTGGCTAATCTACTATAAGAAGAGGTCTGTCAATCTTCTGAAGCTAGGCCGCAAGGAATTTCACATTGCTATTGGCATCCTGACCAAACACATGCAATAGGAAACCATGCAGCCTGGCTAGGTTTACCTGACTACTGTTGAAACTGCAGGGACAAAAAAGGAATAGAATCTATTCGTCACGTGCTATGTGACTGTCATGCGCTGGCCCGCAAAAGAAATACTACTCTTGGCAGTAATTTTTTCTCAGAGCTATGTAGATAAGGTAGGCAATATTGAGCTAAACAAACTCCAGAGATATTTCTAGGTTCCCAGAGTTATTTTTTGAAATTGGACACAATGGACCCTACGTGGTCTAAGTGAGCTTACGTAGCGTAATGATGTTTGCACGCAAAAACAAATATTTTCAGCATTCTTCTATGTTAGTAAACATATAACCAAATGTACATGTCCTATTCATATGCCCATTGCAACAAAATATGCTCTAATAAAGCCACAATTGGTGGTTGTACACTGTTTTGTTAATAAACATTCTCTATGGAAAATCCATACGAATTCAATGACGAGGATCAGACTGCAAGCCACGCCCGGTCTACGAAGCCACAGTAATAAAGTAACACCCATCACCCATTGTTACAGATGAGCAAACCACACAAGGTTGCTCATATTGATGTTGCCACAAACCATAACTTAATTAATGATTAGTAAACTATAATTCCATTAACATTTGCAACGGATGTGCTATGCAGCCATTTAATTGTATCTCAATGCACTTTACGTAGTACGTCGTGCTTGGAGTGTGCTATTCTGTTGTGTTTCGCATCGAAAAGTGATTTACAAATGTTTGTGGGTCGATTCTCCTAGAAAGACAAGCCACATCTATCACATCTATAAAAAAAATTCGTATATTTCCCCACCAAAGGAACTACAGATACTTTAAATCTCAACCTTATCGTTGTGCTTTGTTATTGTCAAGAACTTCATGAAATTTTCTACAATGGGTTGAGGTTTTTATTGTTCGCTTTTCTGTAGTTTTATTGCTGCAGTTAAATGTGATGAATAAGTTTATATTATGCGGACTATAATAGAGAGGTGTATACTGGCTGGCACGAGCGGATAATTATATGACATCTGCCACACAAGTGAATTACATCGATAAAAATTTCAAAACAAATCGTTTTTTTTAAAAGAAAAAAATGTTTTGCAAGAAATTGAAAACGAGGAAAAATATTGTTAATCAAAGTGGAAAATTGGATTTACTCAGTTCAGTGGTCTTATGTGTGTAATAGACATGAGCATTGTGAGTCGCCTCAATTCTGAAACCACTCAACGTAATAATTTTGCAAAATCATAGGTTTATGCTTTGAAGCCAAAAGAACCGTTAGAATGTTTTAATTTCAACACTTAAATTGAATTTTGAGTTAGAAAAACGTAGAAATAAAGAAATTAGCATCGGGTATTGTTTCCATGATGGGTTTAGCTACATTAAGCTCACCGTTTAGAAGCATGCGTTTTGTAGGTTTTCATTATTGCCTGAGAGCTTTGAAGTTTCGATCCGTGCATTTTAGGCGTTATAAAAAGGAACGTAAAAACTCCCAGAATGGTAGGTTGGCAGGAAGGTAAACTGGATGGTTTCTCGGGTTTCTGCCAGTAGAATGCGCAAAAAGCGCCGTTTTAAGACCACTACTTACGGGACGTACATATATTTTGTAAATCGAAAAGGGGGAAGTAGTGCTCAAAACCTGTTTGTGAAGTTAATGAAGCCAATGATGTCATTAAATCTTATGCCTGAGATGCCTAAGAGGTAGTGCGCGATGTCTACAAAACAAAGCAAATATTTGGCGCGGTCTATGTGGTTCAGGGCCTAGCTTCTCACGACCATTCGTGTTGTACATGTCTCTTTTTTTACCCAAATGGAAAGGATTTGCAGTTTAGAGTCATATCCAAAAGGCTTTTTTAAAAGCTTCCTCATGGCGGTTGTTGCTGTCGGACGTTTGTCAGACATTCGCAAGAGGTGGGTCCATGAAAAAACTTTTTGGTGTTTTCTGGGCTTCGAACCTCGAACCCTCCAGTCGATAGTCGAACGCACTAGCCTCTGAGCTACAGCGCCCACACTATATGTACCTTTGGTCAATGCCGGCCATCCACTAACAAAATGAATAATCTTCTATTCCTATTGGCCTATTGTCCAGTAACTCTTAATTATGGCCACTCTAGTCATGTCTGTACGTGTTCTATAAATAAGATTATGTGTTCTGAATTCTTTCGAATCTTTATGGAAATGATGTAATGCCTCAGATTCGTCCGCCGATATCCTGTCTTTGAGGTTAAGTGCAGGACGACTTCACCGTTCTTGCATCCTAGTGAGGGATAAATCCCCTCCGCAGATGATTCGCGAAGAATGGAGCCAAGTCTGGCCACTTCGTCGGAGCTTTCGTTCCTATCTTTGTTTCAAAGGTTGGAAACTCAGAGGAAAGTGATCTTGAGACGACGGCAAGCCCGGGCCAGTGTCTCTTTGCAGTTCTCCACAAACTTGGACGTAGTAGTTTTTGAATCGGGACCCTTAATCACGGCCTGACTATCGCCACAGATATACAGATATGCTTTGTTTGGGTATCGATTTGTTCATGAGTAAATTATACGCTACTTGCACTTATACTACTTTGCTATATCCGTAGGGTCATGCAGACCATCAGCCAGATTCTTTTAACACAAGGTGCTAAATTCCGGCTATAACTCAAATGAGTCATCAATTCCATTTTTGAGTTCAAAGTCATAAACTCGATAAATTAAAATGCAGTGTAAGAGAATAATGCATAATCGTGATGGAAAATATTCGGTAAATTGTGGTGTTGCATTCACAACTTTAAGCAAAAATAGCTGAAGAGGCATCCTGACCAAGAAAAAACCGCTCCAAGTCTCAAGTTTAAAGTTTTAGGGGCACTTATGAGGTCTATACCGAAACCATATCCGAAAGGCTTTCCTTTTTTGTCTTGAAGTATGACAGTTATAACTCTCGAAAGTTTGTCAGACATTCGCAAGAGATGAGACCGTAGAACGACATGTTGGTGTTTCCTAGGATTCGAACCTCCCCCTCTCTGTAGTTCAACAGACTAACCACTGAGTCACTGAGTGATAGGAGGTCTTGGGCAAACAAATTGGGCAGCCTAACACTAGTTTAATTTTTATTGCAGCACTTTCACATCTTCCAAAATTCCATTATCGCATTTTGATAAGATGGACATCTTTTTCTTGCTGTAACGTGAGTGCTGCCAAAGTCCAAGCACCACGTTCTCACAATGTGACCTTCTCTCCCTCATCTTAAGCTGGGATTCACAGCGCTGTGAGTCATATTGTTATACTTCTATATGCATGTACATATGTATCTATGATCATCAATCACGTGTACAAATGAACCATTGACGAACGTTTCATTATAGAGTTCGTGACTGAAATTACTCAGTGATCTAGCTGAGTTTTCATTAAATAATTACTGACACCTCGTAAGTACATAGGCTCGTAAGCAGATAGTGTTTTTGAAACATATGTTTTTTCGCATTTTGTAGAGCCATCAAGAACGACCATGTAAAATGCTGAAAAATTTTCCTAGATTCCGTTGGTTCCCCTGAACTATTTTTTCTCCGAACGGTTGGGGCAACCTCAAATTCCCGCAGATGTATATTTAATTTCTCGTCAATAACTATACATAGATTGAAAGTCCCTGGGAAAATACTCGTATCACGAGTCATTAATTTTCATGCATAAATTAAAAATTAACTGGCTCACATAAATTTTTCATTACTTTATGGCACTAATGGCTGCTGCACAAAAATTCCTTAAAATGCATGAAAACAGGTCGTAAAAAATGTTGAATTCCTTAAACAGAACAAAGTAATAATATTTGAATCTCGCTAATTCCTTATTGTTTTGTTTTTATGATAAATTCATTTGACTGACGCGACTTCTAACGTGTTTTACAAACTACCCATATGCAAACCACCTGCCAATCTTAAAATAAATTCCATTCATGATCAACTGAGCAAAATGCAAATCTCAAACGCCAACAATTGATCACGAATTCGTTTAGGTTTTTGTAATTGTAAATTGTGGGCTGCCTCTCTGCCTTAGCTTGACAATTATAGCCCATAACAATAATGAGTCTAACCCGACCATATATCTTGTTTTCACATGACGTGAGGCATGCAACACTTACTTCTACTCACGATCGCCTTTGACTTCTTTGACTTCTACTCTAAGACAGCGAACAATGTTGTAAGCCATTCGCACATATGACACACTGTTTGCCAATTGTGTCCCGAGCGAGCCTTATCTATCGATCAAGTGAACACCTTTTTTGGAACGTGATATATAATAGTCAGCCATTGGATGCAATTCGATCGGGATTAGCATAAAGTATCTTATATGAGATAAGTAGTGCATGCAGCGACTGCCGCAATAACTGATATTGCGTTTTCAATGACCTAGATGGGTGCTGTTTTGTTATTCTATTCCGCGTGTGGTAACTTTCACTTTCACGAAAACGAACCTACAGTCGACAAGTACCTCAATGTTATTGAACTTGATCCCGGCTTATATGGTATTACACCACACCGGTTAGCGGATACAAGTCAGTATTTCATTTGTGTTGACAAATTTAGTTGAGAAAAAGTTACGCATACGCACCATAGACTGCGCCGACAGTTCAGTGTCAATAGTGTCGCGCTAACACTGCGAATGACCGTTAAATTTATTCAAATTCACTTAGATCGCTTCAGAGTGTTTATTTATGCAAATGAATTGTAAATTTTTAACATTTGCAAATTCAAGTTTAACCGGTCATTTTGTGCACGGAAATTATACCTTTTCCGTAATGAAATTGATGCAGTGCATATCGATTAAGAAGCAATTTTTGATTCATTAATTAATGACACAGAATCTTAGAATAAGATAGAGGGAAACCAGTGTCAAGGTTAGGTTATATTGAATAGAAAATTTTAATTCAAGATTTTATGGCAGTGATCCAGGTGATACTGTTTGTTTAATTTATGCTCTAGTAATCTATTTTTATTTTTAGTGAGGTTAGTGGAGGTTATGTTAATTAAAGTTTTGAATAAAAATACTGCTGTTATCTGCTCATGAATATCGACATTGTTTTGGGGAAAAGACCATAACCCAAAACTGTCAAAATTTGTTAATGCATTGAAAGATTGACAACAATAAGTGCACATTTTTTGGAAAATTAAATAGATTCGGATTTGAATTGAAAATTTTTACTTTCGAAATAGTTTCGGTTTATTGTTAGTATTATGATTTTATTAACTACCATTTCCGACAGTTGTGGGTCAAAGGTTATATTTCCAAAACTAATTGGCGAAGCAAATTTTACGAGGTGATTGCACAAATTCGTTTATCCTGATTTGAGACTATAACTGTTTAAGAAACATTCACTTCTAAGCGCTTGGTTGGTTTGGAAGGGTGAGGATATGCTAATGTAAGCCATCGTTTGGGCCCATTGTGTTCCCTTCTACAGAAACTGTCTGGTTATGAAAGGTGCCCTGTTGCATGACATTCGCAAAGGAAGTGCTCGAGGCTTTTTTTTTATCTTCCTTGCATTCCGGACAAGTGCTAGATATCACGAGTCCTAGTCTGTGTTTGTTCAGGTAGACATATCAGATGCGCAGACCGACCATCTGCTTTAGTTGTCTTCTGCCTACATAGATCGAGCGCACACTTTGCCTGACGGGTTTCAAGTTTGCACTCCTTTCCACTTGTTTCCGTGATGTTTTGCCAACGAGCTGCTGTACGCGGCTGCAACAACCTTTAAGGCAACTCCTGTGGTTGTAACCGTAGGCGTATTCATGTTTTCGCAATTCCTCGGCAGTGAACAGGTACCCAAAGCAGGTTGACTTGGGAGGAGCTTGCCAAAATATTAAGTCTTTCCTTGCATTTCTTCACCAATTTCGAGCTGTTTCTTTGGGTTGCTAGTGCCATTAGAGACAGTCAAGCTGTCCAAGCTGTTGCCCAAAGTTCCGTAGCAGTAGTTCCACGCCCTTAAGTATAGCAAAAATTTGTACCTGAAAGACAGTTACGAACTGCTCCAGATGGTGGCTGTCGGCAATAGACTCTATCGATATGTGACCCATCCGTGTACACTTCTATTCTATCCGCATTTCGAACGGAGGTGTCCTGCTGCTATTCATCGCTTTTGGGTAATCGAACTTCATAACTTGTATCAAAATGGTTTTCCCTACTTAAAGGGTCCCAAGAATGCCTTCCAAGTCCAGAGACCGCCTGTGCTTCAGTAAAGGCAGTTCAAGAAGAGCTTCTAGAGTAATGGATATAACGGGCATAGGCACATTCGACGGGCATTGCTGACGTAGTAGTGTCTGTGGGTTCTTCTCAGTGCTATTTGGGCGGAGTATAGGAGATTATTGGTATTCAAATAGTGAGGCAAACCCAGTAGATCATTCATTCTACGGGCCGAGATACTGGTCACTTTGCTAAGATGACTCAGTGCCTCGCAAAGAGCGCAATAGTTCCTGTCAAATATTCTACGGCTATGCACGCTATTTCTTATATATTGAGATTTTCTACACAAGTATAGCTAATGTCATTGAGTGGACTGCCATTTTAATCCAGTGAGTACTTATCTAGCTTATCTTGAGATTAAAACCACCGCTCTAGACACCATTCATGTAAAACGATTCAATTGTAATCATTCAGACTGTCATTTAAGTTTTCTTTTTTATTGTAAATTCATGCTAGTGTTCACCTTAACTTGCGTTCATTATTGACAGCTGTCAACCTGAAATGACAGTAACAACTAAACACTAAATTAAAATTACTAACATTTGCAAACAATCAAAGGCCTGCATACTTAAAGTTAAACTAGTATTTCAATCAAAAGAAATCAATTACTAGCCTGCACAATAAAATTCTAATAGTTTCAGGCCTAGGCTACCTCTATCGTCACAGGTCATTCATTAACATAAAGGAAAATAAACAGCTTAAGTTTAGTACGCAAACAATCATTCGATGTGGCGCTTTTATGACTTTTGCGTCTTTAAAACGACCACCTGCCTTTAGAAAGGTGCTCTGCCAAGATCATTAAATAGGAAGCAAGTCAAATCAAGCCACACCTTTGCAAATAGCGCGACCTTGAATCTGGATCAACTCATTTTCAACCGTTTTTCTCTCTTTTTTTCCATTATTTTCAGTCAATTCAAAAGGACTTCTGGTGTGCTCGTCCTGCAGGAATGTCCAACATGACCATCGACAGTTGGAAAAATCTCACCCAACCACACGGAGCGTGTTCAATACTCAGTTTTAAATTCGATTCATTGGAGGAAAACTACAATGAGTATCTCCAGTTGACTGGTAACCTGAACACGACAAAGTGCTATAATTTTGAATTCTCCCACGCTGACATGGGCATGACAATTGTCGAGGAGTATGGTCTAGTGTGTGATCGCCAGAATCTACTGAGTGTTGTCGAGATGTGCTTCCTTGCTGGAGCTGCTGTTGGCAGTGTGTGCAGTGGATGGATTTCGGACCGATTTGGAAGGAAGCACACACTTATGGGGTTTGCGTTCGTTCAGACTGTTATTGGTAAGTTCTAATGCATGCTGCAATAATTATTTTTAATTGAATCACGTTTTAGAACGTTTAATACAAAATGCGTTGCAAGTTAGATGCATTTACATTAAATGCAAATTTTAAATATGAAAAATGGAATACACAATACAATTTGTTTAACCAAAGGCGCAAATGACGGCGAAGGTGTGACAATTAGTCTTCGGGGCTAATTTTCAATCGAGGCTGACACAATTTCTTTGGAAAATTGCATGAGACTCTGAGACGTTATTGTGGACCTATGTACAACGATATTGAAATCATGTAGGCATAGGTATACTTAGCAAAAGGTGAATGCACAAGGTCACTAAAGGTGAAAATTTCCATATCAGATTGCCTAGGAAAAACTCAAAAAAAAAAATTAAATAAGAATTTAGATGCAAATACAAAACAATGCGGAAGACTCACGTATGTGGGATTAGATTTTGGTTAATTTCCATAAAGTTACTAATTTTTGCTGCATACGTTCATCGTCAATCAAGCGAAATTCTATACCACCTACGAGGTATTTTAATTCATCAAAAAATTAGGAATCATTAATGGAAAAGTCCGCAATTAAGAATCACAGCTTTAGTTGACCTTGCACTTTGGGGTATTTGTATGACTTTTCGCGTGACCGTGGGAACAATAATGAACTTATCATGACGAAGCTTCTAACCATTTTGGCTTATTTCTTTGGTATTTTATTTATCATTGTTTTATAAAATTGGGCTTGAAAAATTGAGATGTATGCGAACCTTAGCCGGAGGAAGGGAATACTTACCAAACAGAAATTCGGCAGTCTCGCAATCGCTAAAACAATAAATAACCCTCGAACATATAAAGGAATATATTGAAAATGAGCAAATGGCTTTTCGTTGAAAGTTTATTTGGCATGTCCTGCGCAGAAAATACAAACTTCGACAAACTTCGAAGACGCGAAATGTCGCCTGCTGCATAGTAGGCAGTCGAAGGAGTTCGAAGTGGAGTCTATACTATTGCTACTACTTCTTCTGGTGGTGATCAGTGACGTTCTTTGGAGTGATTTATCGGTACAAAGTGCTACAATTCAATAGAGTTCTACAATTTATCTCAACACTATGGAGACGCAGACTGGCACTACAGTTCGCAGTCAACCTAGAGTTCAACCAACAAGCTTCTCCATTTAGTCCGGTCTTTGGCTAACTGCTTCCAGTTGTATACTTCACATTATTTTCTCTACTCTACTGCATTATTTCTTTGAGTGTTGGTGTCAGTTGTTGTTGGCAGAATATGCTCATTGTTGCCCTAATTTACCATTAAACCCACTGAGGCAGCTCATGTCTCTATACTTACAAAACGTGCCGGTGACAGCACGCCGAGTTCTATCAACAACGCCAAAATCGTCGAAAAATTGCACAGTCTTTTGAAAGATGCCCAAAACTCAGACTATCGTGCCACGACACCACCGCCAGTTATTACTTCACGGTATGGGCTTAACGTTTGTATTATTTAGCCTGCCTAACTTGTGGAAAGCGCTCTCTGTCTTTTTGCCTGTCTGTGCTCATCTTATGTGTTGCGCATGTTCGCACTCTGTTGGTCCGTGTTCCTTTGTCTTTCTTGCTAGCGTTAATAATCGTAGCTTCGAAATCACGTAGAGCTTACCACTTCTCTTCTGTTGTCAACATACATATATATGTTGGAGAATTTTGTCTGGGGATATAGATTTTCCTAAGGTTCCTAGTACTCCCCTTGCCATTTCGTGTCGGGGGCACTGGAAAATGCTATGTTCTTTATCTTCAATTGTATCCGCATCAGTACAACCTGGACGCATCGCGCTTACAGGTACATATATATGTATATCCGTGCCCGAATACATCCCTTCTACCTGACGTTCTTTGAGTGGCTCCATCGCTCATACCATTCTTCTAGGTATATTGCAAGGTTACGTCTTATGTCTCATGTCTTATGTCTTATGTCTTATGTCTTATGTCACATGTCTCATGTCTTATGTCTTATGTCTTATGTCTTATGTCTTATGTCTTATGTCATATGTCTTGAGCCTTAAGTATTATGTCTTGTCTTATATTTTTATGACACATGTCTTATATCTCATGAAAAACGCATGTATATATATCAAACATTTTTTAAATGGGTACATATCTTGAAACTTGACATTCTTATACGTATGTATGTGGTGGGAAGAGGTTTTTAAAATTATAGAATATCTCGCGAGAACGTTGTCTTCTTTAACTTGCTGTCAATTTTCTTGGTTTTCTTGCGATAGTTACGAATTGAAGACTTTAAAATGTAGCATCCGCGACTAACAAACTACATAAACTTGACATCAAACGTAAAATAAATGAAACGAATAACGCTCGCCCAATCCTCGGTACGAGTTCCTCAAAAAACTTGCCCACTTCAATCAAGCAAAGCCTCTTAAACATTTCTCTATTTCCACAGGAACACTGCTCGCCTTCTCTACATCTCTGGCGATGTTCATGACATTGCGAGTCATAATTGGATTTGCATCAATGACTGTCGCTGTGGTTAGTTTTGTTCTCGTCGTCGAATTGGTTAGCGGCAAATGGAGAACTATAATTGGTATCCTGAATATCCTACCGGTGGCGATATCATACATCCTAACCTCGGGCATCGCTTATTTAACTCGTGACTGGCGTGTTATGCAATTGGTTATATCCGTGCCATGGCTGGCGTTGCTATTCATCTGGTAAGTAGATATTGTAGTTGTTTTCAAACTTCGCAACATCGCATTTCGATGGTATTCACTCATTCGCACCAGACTAACCCAAATTCATCGAATCACACATAATCATGTGCATGAATGGAAATCAGAATCACACCTAAAATGTAGGAGGCGATAAGGCGCCTCAAGCAGTTACCTAGCATTCTAGAGCACAATTGGGCTGGGTTGATGTTTTACCTGCCCGGAGGTAATGAATTACTGGATTTATTAGATTTATCCATGCAGTGTTTGTTTGCACTACCGTATCTCATATTGATTTATGATTTTCATGGAGAGGCAGGGGGATTTGGTTGAGTCAAAGCTGTTGTATTAGGAAATTCAATGAAAGCACACAGATTTGTTGGTGGATTCGTAATGAAAAATTCATTAGGAAGCGCGGTTGGCACGATTTGTATAGGAAATATCTCCGAGGAGAAGATTTTTCGCCACGATTTCGTGAAATTTCAGTTAATTATGACGTAGTGTGGATTTTGAAAGTTTTTTTTGCTCACCACATCCCTATGTGGAAAATTCTATTGATTCTGTCCACTGACGAGGCTGTTATTTCCATAAGTTGCTCATCTGACGGATCTAGAGGTGTTTTAAATGGATATTTCCCGAAGTAAAATTTATTACTTAACGTGTGTCAAACTTGGTCTACTCATAATGAGCTTATCGTGTCCTGTTATTAATTTTTATTGCTTTTTGTTTGTTTTTTTTTTATAGTCATAATTCAATGCAACATTGCGATGTGTATAATTAAAAAAATTGGATTAATGTCACGAGGTTGAGATGTTGACATACAGAATCATTAAACGCTTTAAATGCTGAAATGCAAAGACGTCGATATATGTACAAATAAACCTAGGTTACGTACATATGTGTGTTGAGGCTTTATAGTTCCTGTGGGGTTGGTTCTCCATCGAGATTGTGAACTGTTCTATTGTTGAAATAGTGGGATGCTAAGATACAAACATTTTAAGATACTGGAACACTATCACCATAGATGTGGAAAAGTTGGCAATTTTACAAGTTAAGGACACTGAAAAGGTTTGAAGTTGTGATATCAAGGTGCCGGTTTTTTTCATTACAGAGGGAAGTACAATACTTGAGCATGGTGACTGCTTTAAATTCATTCGAAGTCAGTCGATGATTGAAAAAGAAAACTTCTTTTCCATGTTAACAGTTTTGACACATTTCTATGATTGATACCAGCAGATAGTTCCATCGTCCTTTTGATAATACGTTCCATCTCTGGTCACATTTCTCATAATGTCCTACAACTCCCTATCTACCGTCATTATATTGCAGTTACATTGGTTCCGAAATTATGTCAAGTGCCGTCATGCAAGAACACATATTTCATATCAGATTCAGATACGCTATGCGCTGCATATTCAGAGCTGAATTGGCCAAATTTGAATGACACAAATTCTTAAGACCTTTGGCCCGATCAGCTCTGCATGTGCTGCATTTTTACTGAAGACGTGCAGTGTGGCAAAGTATGATGAAAAAATATGAAGTCGGAAGGATTAACCACTAAGAACCACTGCAGAGGCAGCTTTAAAAGAGAATGCTTTTGAAATGGTGAAATTGGCAGTGTACAGTCTATTTTAAGCTTTTGTCAACTAGTCAAACTATTGATAGCAGCAACTACTGTCAACTTGAAGGCCGCCATCGACCAGAGAAGTCTCAGTTTATGACCTCTCTAATGGTGTTATTGTCTTAATGACAACTTTCTTTGGGTGCTCTTTACAAAAATTTATAAAGTACTGTTGGTCCGCAACACCTCATGGTTCGTTGACAGCTGCATCTAACCCTTTGCGTATAACGTGCTCTAGAATTATTCCAATCGTATTGGTCATACCTAGTGGGGCCGAAATGCTTATCAATTTGTTGTCTGTGTCTAAACTGGTAAACAGCAATAAAAATCGCCAACTATAGCATCCGAACAAGATCGCAGACAGATACGAACTATCTTCATAGCGACATTACAGGCAATTAAAAAAACGAATGAGCTAGTAAAAGAGGGTACCAGTTGGGACCTTGCGAAGCCCCTATTAAAGTGATTGAATTCTATTTAAAAACTGAAGCAATAAGAATTGCCAACGTCAGATGAAATGCAAATCTGCAGCTTTACAATTGGAATACTTAAAGGACATTATTTGATGGGCAGACATACCAGCAGACTGGGTCTGCCCTCCGACTATTTCTGTAGAATCATTAGAGAAGAGAAAGAGGTGGAGACGATAACGCTAAAAAGGTATATTCTAGGGCAGTACACCTTCAAAAACTCAACGACTTATCAAGTCTAGATATCTGTAAGATCAGAAGTTCCTGATTTCATTAATCACACCACGTCTTATTGGAGACATACATATGTATCAAGGGTGGCTTAACCACCAATTAACCTGATACATGCATTTATTATTTCATCAATGGCTACCGACGGTATAGTCATCACTGTAGACTGACTATTGTGGCCTGCTAATGTGATTTGATGAAATTTCAAACTTTTCTTCACTCATTTCTGCATAGTTTTATGCCTGCCTATTCATATATCTCACAGAGACTTCTGCAGTTGCTCGTTCGAATAGCTGACTTTAGTTGCCTATAGTACTCTTTCTAGCGCTGAATAGCTCTTAAAGGATCTCTACCAATTCCATCTGCTGTAGATTTAGTTGGGTTTACAGACGGTTCTGTGCATGTTGCAATATACATGCCATCAGCCTTCCAACTCTGGAGTTTTATATCAGGATAACCATATGTGTTGTCGCTAGACTTACTTGCTGGGTGTAGCTGCGAACCCTCTGTTCCTATGTCCGTGTCTTAGGCTATTGACTCTATTCTTACATCATGTTGCCCTTCTTTTCTCCTATGTCGCTTACATGTACCAACAATGCGTTGCTTTAATAATAACTTTTCTTGAAAGGTTAAGATGCTGAGTTTTGAAATATGTTGATGGCTTATTGAGATAATAAACTCTTTAAATGCCAACACCTATAACGAAGGTATGTTTAATGGATGAGAGGTTCAAAGAGCCATCATATCTGAGGTTGTTGTATTTAAAACCATTGTTTAGGCAATGATACTACCTACCACGCCCAGATTTTAAGAACATAAGAGGTTGATTTGTTAATATCAATGGTATTTCAAGATCTTGGAGTGTTATTGGTATGCTAAGTGTCAGAGAATTGTGGAAATAAGCCGTTGATATGTTTTTATATTGCAACATTGGATTGTTAAGATGTTTAGATACTAAATGATTGCGGTGATGAGTTATTTAGGATTTGGTATGTTGTTACATACATATGTCGGTATGATCAAGTATAAAAATGTACACACTTGATATTTGAAACTGAGTTGGCGACATACTAAAGTGTTAACAAATTAGTACCTTATATCATATAAATGCTGACATTGCAGAGTGTAGAAAACCTTAAACACTTTAGATATGGAATGCACAGATACCGAGGAAAACATTTTAATTCCCACACTTGCCCAAGCGTTAAACTGTCCTCTTCAAAGGCATTCCTATCAATTAAAATGCCCACCACAGCTGCCATTGAATCACTTACACTTGAATGTTTGCCGCACCTTGAACCCAAACACCTTACTTTCTATGAATTGAATTCCACAAACCCATACGACATTTACCCATCAGTGAGTACACAGTATCAGGGAAAAAAATCGAATCCGATAAGCCGACATCATCCAAGGAGCTCCTCTCTATCATCATCCCGAGCAATCTCTTTGTTCAGTCAACAATAAGAAAATTGCTATCCGATTCAATTGATTTTATTTATTTTCAAATCCTGTCTTCCCAGTTCACCCAGTTCTCTTTCTCCTCCTCTAGTACCTCTACCACTTTCTAATTGTTTGCCCGAACAGTAGTTGATACCATTTTCATTTCTCTAATTTATTAAATCAACATGTGTGTGCATCATACTGTCCTTGCCGCATATACATACACATTCAAACACAAACTCACACACACCACAGATACCCATATCTAGAATTATATTTATGAACAAATATCCTTTCTCTAACTGTGTTCCTTGTCGTCTCTCTTCCCATAATCAATCACACAGGTATTGTGTACCAGAATCACCCCGATGGCTGTTGGCCCGAGGTCGACTGGATGAATTGGTTGAGCTGATTGAACGTGCGGCAAGGATGAATGGTCGAACGCTTCCATCGAATTATCGGAAATCACTTGAAGCCAATCTAAGGGATGCTGCATCGTCTCCAACATCATCGTCAGCAGCAGCACCACCACCACCACCACCAGCATCGATGGGTGACAAACAAAGTGAGGCTGAGGCTGGTCATCCAGGTAATGGAAATGCTATGGCCATTGCTCCTGTTATACGGACGGACAGTCCTTTGGTTGTTGTATTCAACAAGCAGTACTGGCGTACAACCGTACTGACTCTGATCGTATGGCTGACATTGATTATCATCTATTTTGGACTGACATTGCATCTGAGCAATCTGGGTGGCAACGTTTATTTGAATACGGTGAGTTGGACATAATGTAAACTAGGTTCCATGGTTAGCGGACAGTTGTTGACTTGAATGTGCAATAGAATTGGAATTTAATTCAAGTGCTGCGCCATGGTGGTTCATTGAATCAAGTTGATGTTCATTTCTTCGATTTGAGGTTACTTTCATGAACTGAATGAAGTACAGATATTGCATTCTGTATGACCGTCACCTGTAACTGATTGAGTGGAATTTCATTAAATTCACAGCTTCGACCGACTATGGTATGTGTGCTGCTGTTATGTCTTTGTAGATGCACATTTGGACGAATAAATTTGGAAAAATCTCTGGAAACTGTGAGTAAGAGCTCCACTTGCTTGGATGCAAACTTTTACGGCTCCCTATCGGTATTTGTCTGCAAATTTCTAAAAACCTGAATCTGTTTAGAGAGCTTGTGATAGGAATCTCCGGCTATGTATTCTAACAGGCTTTTGAAAGACGAAAAGGTGCATTTGTTGAGGCAAAATACATCTTACGCACAGATAGCCTGGCATGTCAACCATTTTTAAGGATGTACTTTTAACCCTTAACAGTCCCTCGCTATATGGAGCATTTTGTTTGGCATCTTTGCTGGTAGTCTAAAAAGGTACCTTAATACATTGATGGTGCCTCGACTTCCTCAAAATTTTCATCAGTCGACCTTGATGTGGCTTCCAAGAGTATGCATATATATTGATTTTCTAGCGGCATCATTTCTACCGAAAACCTTTTTTCGCGTGCTATTTATGCCACATTCCGACGCTTTTAGGTATGCGGTGAGCGCCAATCTTTGGGGTGTTAGCCCCTTATGTGTAAATATCACTTTTTCTGCACAGGTGGGTCTCTTCTTATGGTTTCAGAAAATCAAAGTTTTTGACTAAGTGGCTTTCACACAGAAGTTCCGCACCTTAAACTACTCCTCCAGCTTACAAAGCTTGTTCGTAACAAAGTTCCATCATACTTTGGGATTCGCGAGGACTACGATATCGACGGAATAAAGAAGTTAAGAAGCTAACAATCTTAAATTTGACTCCTTTAGGTAAGATACTAGGTCATCTAAACAGTAGAGAACTTAACATGCAGCCTTGTTTAACTCCTGTGCTTGTAGCAAATCGTTCCGAGAGTATAACACCGCCCCATACTGGTTTCTGATTGCCCTTGTAAAGACATTATAGAGGGCACCGAATTTCAATTTTGGTCCAATTTTTATTTTTTTTTGTAAGGTACGAAACGCTGCATAACGAGTTATTATTTAAAAACTCGTCATGAAAATGGGGAAAGTTTTATAAAATAGTTCGCAAACGTGGTAATATTTTCAGAAGAACGATAGCTTTTTTTAAAAAAAAAATAGTAAACTAATGCGTTCTCGCAGCGAATGTTCACTCTAGAAGGTAAGCCTTGTAAGAGATGGTGTTAATGAAACACTAGCATCAATATGGTATCGTTCACAAGAATTAAATGTTTCAAAAATTAGCTTATAGCGAATTCTACTGACCCAAGATCTAAAGCCAAAAAAGACTATTTAAGTTTTTTCGGCCAGAATAGGTTGATTTTGATCTTGAAGGCATGTGGTTCCAGCAGGACGGTGCAACCTACGACTATCACATTACGCACGAAACAATTAAGTTGATGCTAGAAAAATTTCAGATCGCGAAATCTCAAGAGGTGCGGATAAAAATTTGCCACCAAAATCGTGTGATTTGGCGTTCGCATCTGAATGTCAAAAAAATGCAAATAATTTATGCGTTTCCAACCTGTTATTGCCACTATCGGAGTTTAATTATACAACGATGTTACCAAAAATTTCATTGAAAGAACAAAAGTTTGGCAGAGCAGGGGCCCATTTAGATATCTGACATTTTGTTCCAACTCGGTCAGAACATTTTGACTTTGCAACGAAATAAAAATTGTGTCACTTTTCTAATAAACAATTTTTCGATTACAAAAACTTAATTCAGGACACTTATTGCCCTCAATATTTCGAAGATATTTTCAACTGTTTCGAATGCAGCAAAAACCAAATGGCGTGAAGTTACAAATTTGCTACATTTGACAATTCAGATTCTGTTAAGTGCTAAGGAATTGACTCTAAAACCAGCCTGAAATTTGCCTCGTTGATTTTTAATGGAGTGTAAAAGGTTATTCGATGACAAGCCATCGACTCTAGATTTCAAGTCGTGTAACCTTCGCATTATGTAGCTACATTTAGTAAACAAAATTTATACATTTGAAATGTTCTAAATACATGATGATGACAATTGTTTTGCAGTTGACTGGTTATGCAAAATTGATTTAGATACGTTTAATTGACATTTTTATTAAATTATTTGTTTTTGTTCGTTTCTTTTATTATTTATTGGTTTTTTTTAATTTTATAAAATTATAAACCACATTGTAGTAACACAACCAATTGTTGTGGGTATTTCAAAACAGTATTATTCTTGTTCTACTTGAATTACAAAGCAAACAAAATCAATGTGTAAGTGTAAGATTTTTAGTCAATAAAAACACCTCCCTTCTTCTTGTTGACAACAGCTAAGTTACATTATCAAGGTAAGAAAAATATTCGCGTTCGGCAGGTAACTTTCCAGCCAAAGCACCTGGTGATACCGCCATTACATGCGGATATTCCTTATTGGGCTGCATCGAACGGTTTCGTCGCCCACAAGGTTATTCACTTCCACGACAAAGTTTGCTATTTCGTCTTCGAATGACACCATTCCTAAGTCTCTTTCTTACCATGTAGCATTCACAATTAATCTTAACACTTTGTATCCGAAAAATTATAAATTCAATACAATCGTCTGATAAAGAGAAGCTACAGATGTACGTATGTGAAAGTTGGTTTAGTTACGGAATTGAAAGTTGGGTGGATTTCTCTATGTCAAGTGAAATCGTGTGTTGTGCTTGAAATGACGGACACACAGGACACAGCTATAGATTTCGCTCGAATACTTTTGATAAAAATACCGAAAGATAAACCATAGGCATCCACCATTACGACAGACGCGACGGTGCTAATTCACTGAAAACCAATCAATTTGCATGCTCTCTCTATATCAAGATTAGGAGGTGTTGCTCTGTAATTAACGCCTGCCCGACTCTCCATCAATGTGTAATATACACTTCTCCACTTAAAATGGCACTCTACTATTGCCAATCATGTCATTTGGGAGATCAGAACTGTATAGCATGTATCAAAGTTATATTCCTTACTTCTAAGGTCACTCGGAGGCATGTACTTCTTTCTAGATAGCTCTGTGTCCATTTCTTGAAATAAACTTTATTCTCAGATCAACCAACCCAACTGTCCTTTAAAGCTCTAGTCGTTAGTCGTAAGTTGAAAACTGTCACTTTGGATTGGAATCCTTTCATCCAAGCAGACCGGATGTTCGAGTACAAGGCTAATTTTTTTTCTCTATTATCTACTACCAGGCAGTGACCTATTGTCTGTAGAGTAGGATTTTCCAGACGATGCATTTTGGTTATCAAGTTTAAAGGAACTTCCGGTTTCTGGGACTCGAGTCTCGAACCTCCCGCTCAGGAATCCCACACACTAACCATTGAGCTACGGCGCCCATACAGGCATATTAAAGGCATCAAAAGTGGTAAAACTTTTGGCTTAGAGCTCGTTCATAACGTCTTCTTTATAAGACGCAGTGACCTCTATGATTTGTTTGCATAAGTATACCATCAGATTTTCTTGGTTATTAATATCTGGGACACTACTCGGTAACCGTTGGTGTCATCGACATTAATTCGTTGCGGAGTGATGTAGTTCGACTTAGGTTGAAGAATCGGGTCGGTAGATTTTTGCTAAGTTTTGCTTTCAGGTCCAATCGTTTTCACGTGTCAGCTCTTTGTTGTCCCTATCATATTTGAAGTGTTCTAAGATCGCATTCTTTTTGGAGTTATGAATCCTTATGAGATTTGTGAATCTAACAGTTTATTAAGCTCTTGATAGAGCAGACTCATTCCATTCTATTCCGAACACACGGAGTTCGTTTCATTTCTCCTTAAAGATCTAAGCACTTCTCTGAGTCGCGTTTCTTACGCGTCGAAATTGTTTTAGTGGTGGAGGCTAATATTTGCTTTTCTTATTTTTTTTTCATCGAATTGTTGGTTCACACGTTTACCTACTCTGGTTATTACAACCCTTTAAAAAGCTCGGCTGAAGCACAGTTCATGTTCTGTACCCTTGTAATGGCATTACAATCTAGTCACCTTGAGAAATGAGCAATTTTCCCTTGACTTACACAATCTGTTAGGTTAGGAGGTCAAAATACCCCTGAACTTCCGAACAAGAAGTCACGTGCTTCCAATAAATCTAAGAATCCTTAAGGCCGATCTCCGAAGAGGGTGGATTTTCCAGTGAAGCTGGACTGCTACCTGAAGTATTGAATCGTTTTGTGTTGTACATTACTTTATAAATAAACTAATCTACATAAATAAAAATGATAAGATATGTAAAAATATGCAGACGGGTTTCAAGGCGTCTTAGTTTTTACACTCCTTTCATTTCGAAGCGAAGGGGATTGCCTCATCAAGCAACTTAAGAAAAGAACTAACCTTCTCAAGTTAAACTAGACTACACTTACTTTCTTTAATGCATATAATTGCTTGGCACTTCTAAAAAGACAACTTGTTACACAGGAAAATGGTTTCTGAATTTGCATATTTTATGGAATTAAAAACAAACGACATGGATTCAATTTTTAAGTACTCACAATTTTCTCAGAGAAAATCTGTACAAGGTCATACCAGAGTGGACAGGGTTGCCGTTTTATGACTTTATGGTATCGGAAATGTAAAGTGGAACTTACATTGTATCGTGAGTGTAAAGTTTTCTTTTACTTCTACCTCCCTACCGTTTGCTACTTTGGTGATACGATAGGTTAGGATAGGTTCTAGTATACATATGTATATCAGTATTGGTGCATTGTTCCATTGTGATACCACAAGGACTTGGATGTCATTGAGTCAGCTATTCTACATTCTTGATGAGCAGTCATGAAACGAACTGATTGGTTGGTAAGTGACAGATTTTGCAGACTCTTCATTTCTAGCTGCCTATTCTTCCAGGCCTTATATGCTGCATTAGGCCTATGATAATATCATTCGCAGTCTCCCAAAATTCACTTGTCGTTAGCATGAAAGTGTTCAGCCCTCTTGGGGTCACCACTCAGCCCATTTCCCTTTCTAGGGTGTTTCTGGACGTGTGTTTCTACGGAATTCCATCAGAATATATTCAGCATTCTGGGTCCTGCCATCACAGTGCGGGCATTATATGTCATCTACGTTCTTATGTATATTTGCAGAGGTACAGTTAGTAGCATCTATTGTGTCAGTTCTTCTAATAGTTCTTCTCTCCGTATCCTCCGCTGGTCCTCTCCTCTATAATAGTTATTAGTGTATAAGTCCATCTTCCTTTCATTAAAGTGTTTCATCAGCGTTGTCCCTCCGCCTGTATGGCCTCGCTGGTGGTCTCTCTTCTGACTCTATCCCGGGTTGTGCCACTGTCCTTTTGACTTTTATAGCGATAGAGAGATTACGCTTATGGCTTCCGCTGACACGGTCCTAAAAGTGCAGCATACTCTAAGCGACTGAGTTTATGCGTCTCATGTAATTGGTTGGCTGGGTACTCCAATACTTGGCATTAATCTGTATAATGCCGATACTACCCGAGAGTCTTTCTCGCCAGCGTACATGATGTGCTCTTCGAAGTTAAGCCTGTGGTCCAGGAGGTCGATTCAATGGTATGTGCTCGACACAATGTTGTGTACTGGTGTCGCTCCATAATTTCTGTTTCGAAAATGATGGCCTGGTTGTCACTGTTCGCTTACAGCTCTGAAACATTCCATTTCAACTTTCTCGCTATTGCTGGTGGAAATCAAATCAGACATGGAACCCGCTCTACCTTTATCAAACCTTAAGTATGTTACTGCTTCCATGATTTACTAGAACTATCTTGATGCTACCAAAGGGGTCTAGTAGTGCGTTACCTTATTCTTCGTTTGTTTGTCCTAGTTCTATTCCAATCTACTGCCCATCCATTAGAGTCTTCGTCTCTCACCCATCCCCCCCGTCTTTCACCAATGTCCTGTGACAAAGCTTCACTAAAGGTAACATTGATGAGAGCGGATTGCGTTCCTCCTCTTGTCATCCTCATAGATCTGATAGCTTCAGTCGTTGTGTTCTCTAGCTTTTGTACTTAACTAATTCGTTGTAAATATCTCTTGTAATTGAATTAATTGAGAAATAAAAATATATCTATCTATCTATCTATCTATCTTTGCAGATGTTTTAGCTACTACTCTAGCATCAGGCCTTACAGACTTTCTTTTGGTCTTACTGCTTTTGTTCTCGATTTTTTTTTGTCTTTTCCTCTTTTCTTTTTTTCTGCTTTTTGATCTCTTTTTTATTCTTCGCCGTCGGCCGGTTCCATTGTTTTTGCAGCACTTTTAGTCATTCCCGTGCTCCAGTCGCGTCGGTGCGATTTCTGTCCCGTTTTCTTCCTATGTCGCCAGTCGCTTTTCTTTTTTTGGTCTTGTCAGCTGGTTTTCCACGTCTCGTGGTATTTGTATCTCTTTCCTCAATTAGTTTGAGGACTGTGAAGTTCTGTGCACTTTCGAAGGCCTGATCCGGGCTTTTTTCTTCCGCTGCAATTTCTTCATTCATCGCTTTTCTGTACAATGCTGAGATGATTCCCATGAAGTTCCTCATGCCTTTGTTGATGTAGCGTTCAGGCTTCACTGCATCCTACATTTCAGAAATTATTCCTGTGCCATTTCTGCACATCATCATTATATTATTCGGTGAGGTTTCGGTGGTGTCTCTTTCGTTCAGTCCTATAGTTTTCAGCTTTCGTTATGGGGCTACTGGAGACACCAATGTCTGGAGAATAATGATGAGGTTCCATTCATGGCGCAAATTATCGTTCGACCATAGCGCCGTGGCTCAAGTGGTTAATGCGTTGGATCGCTGAGCGAGAGGTTCGACGTTCGAATCCCAGAGAACACCAAAAAGTTTTTTCACGGCCCCACCTCTCGCGAATGTCTGACAAACGTCCGAGAGTAATAATTGTCACGAGAAAGCTCCCCAATTTGCCTTTCGGATATGGCTCTAAACTGTAGGTCCCTTCCATTTGTGTGAAAAAATATAACACGCACAGCACAAATGGTTGCGAGAAGCTAGGCCCTGGACCAATTCGGTCTGTTGCGCCAAGTATTTGTATTTGTATACTCTACATACAAATTGGTGCATTTCCCTTATGAAGGCATCTCCTGCTACTTAATACAGCTTTGCAACTCCTGCAGCTTTGTTCTGAGTTAACTTTACACTTGAGGCCGCCATTGTGTTTAAAATACCGAGCCAAAGCCACTAGTTCTGTTCGTTTCTTTAATTTTACGCTCCTTGCCGCCTAAAACGTCAGATCTAAGCCACATCTAATCTAATTACCTGAACTGGTTCAGAATTTTGTTTATGTTTATAAAATATTATGAAACACAATACGTTCAAATTTTTTTATTTAATTTGCTCTTGTTTTTTTTAGGCCATTGCAGGTCTCGTTGAGGCAATCTCCATTTGCCTCAGCATCTTTGTGGTCCTCAAGTTGGGTATACGGAAAAACCTGATCGCTTATATGCTCATCTCTGGAATTTGTTGTCTAGCTGTGAATCTGGTTCCGAATGGAAATCTATTTGGCGTGATTGGACTCGCAATGATAGGTAAATTTCATAAATTAATTTTTCCCGGAACAATTACTCCGTACTGTACTGTAACGTCTGCCTTCCCACAGACCAACCACAAAACATCAAATTAATTATAATATTTATCTAATATTGCCGCCTCTCTATGTAGCTAAATGTGTTATCGGCGCTAATAATGCAATCATACCCACCTTTACCGCCCAGCAATATCCGACAGTGGTGAGAAATTTCGGTCTTGGAATGGGAAACCTGGCAGCTGGTATCGCGTTGATTATTGTTCCCTACATGTGGTTACTGGTGAGTGTTTTCTAATCGAATTCCAAGTAAATTCCGCTTAACTGGGCTTTCCAAAACCGTTTTCTCAGGAACACGTCGCAGCATTACTGCCGATGAGCGTGATGGGGGTATGCGGACTTATCGGGGCCGGAGCTTTGATGATGATGAAAGATGTGGAACGAGGTGGAGAATGAAGGAGTTGCTGCCCCCATAGATTGTTGTACTGTGATAAGGGACATCACACAAAGAATGTCCTTCGAGAAAACTTCAAGGGGGTACCATGTACAAGTCCAGTGATTCAATTTTATTAATTTTAAGTTGTACAGTATTTCAGTAGAATTAGCATAGCTATACGAGTAGATAGTTTTAGATATCGTCCACAGAGGCAGACAGAGCTGTAAGTTATAAATAAATAAAGCAAACTAGTTTGAAAAGTTGGTGATTTGTTTTTGAACTTCAACTGCATTCCGATTTGTTGCTGTTGGATGGCATAGAATGCTACTTTGTATATTGCCTAGTGTATTTGTGGAATGTGATTGAACTGAGGCGTGATTTTATATTGGACGGCGCGGCGTGGTGATTTGCTTGTGCAAACATTGAGTGGAGTTGCGTGATTGCTAATTGATGGGTTATGTTTGAAAATTGTTGGTCGTTCCAGAGACCTGTAAAATTAACATTATTGCGTGCGAAGCGTTTGGAAACTTGGATTTCTGCAGCAAGGTTATGGTTGAGTAACATAGTTCTTTCAGTGTTGCATAAAAATACGTGCTTCGGCAATACTACGTCGACCTTCGCCTGAAGCAGTGACATCAAAATATGTGAGAGCTAAGCTTAAACCAAGTTAAGTGGCACGCGAGCGAGTGCAGTTTGAGAGACTTAACAAATGAAACTTTGGTGTGGTTTGCTCGTAAGAGAACAATGATGACTAGATGGGGTTAAGCAACGATTTAGTGCAGAGTGCGGAGGCTATTTGGGGACAAATTAGGAAAAAACGGGAGCGCTCATAACGCTACATTTGTTAGTATACCTATACATTGACAAATATTGGTTTTATACGACTCGCACAAAGCAATCCAATGGATTAACGTCTGATGAGTAAGGAGGCAATGAGTTTAGTACATGATCTTCTTTCACTCACATCTAGGACTTAACAACTTCATCCAACACCTCCAAAGATGCAGACAGGAAACTGCCATCAAATTTCACTGGCAGGAAACTTGGTGTACATCACATAGGCAATTTCTAAAGACGTTGCATATAACCATCTTTCGTGCCTTCTATTGACCTTCTGGTCGGGGTCAAACATTTTTTTCTTGATGCTGCAACTTGTTAAGAAGCCGCCTTACTTTTTTAGACCTATCAACGCTTTAGAACGAATGGTAGATATGTGATATATTTTAAGTAGACACCCGCATGCCTTTCAGAGAGGTAGATTCTGCGAGTCTGCCCTCAATGACCTTGTTTGCTAGATAAGTAATGGACTGGAAGGGGGGAGCTATACTTTGGGAGTGTTTGTCAGCATAGAGGGTGCCTTTGACAATGCTACCTTTTATTCCATGTGCACCTCTACCAGATGGATGGAACTGCCTACTAAATTCTAAGAGGGGGTGACACTATTAAATGACAATAGAAGTTGAGACGGGCTACCCGCAAGATGGAATTTTCTTTCGTTTACTGTGGTGATTGATTCACAACTCACAAAATTGCAGAATATGGGTCTTGACTTCCGAAAATTCATGAACGATGATTGTATACTAGACCACGGTTTGCAGATGCAGATGAATAAAAACGATGAGTGGTGCACTAAAAAGGACTACCGTTTAATCCAACATAAGAATAACAACACTTCTGTTATTCACTCTTAAGAGAAAATGTGATGGTATCTGCTCCCAAAGTTGAAATGTGTTACTCTTCAGTTAGCCAAAGACTGAAGTGGCAAAGCACGTTAAGTTAGACTTCAACTCGCGCTCTCAGAGGAAGTGTTCTACAATTTCGGGACATTGTTCTTTGTTCATGATTCATATGGACAATATGAGTCCTGCCGTCATGTTTGGCAGAAGATATGAAGTGTTTTTACTGAAAGAAAAAATCCAAATGAAAGGATTTCACGAATGTCTTCTATACTAATAGCCCTAGTACCACCATTGGAACTGGAGCTTGCTAGTTTCTGGACGAAAAAACCAAATTCTCCCGTGTCCATGGAAAAATTCCGACTGTCTTCCAGACTGAAGTCTTTACCATACTCGGGGTAGCAAACTGGATAATCGATTTAAGATGACGTGGTAGAAAGATTAGCATCTAAATTGATAGTCAAGCTGTGCTGAAAGTATTTAAAGCCCTTAATACTTCCACAAATTATTCACAGATTGTACGAGAATGTAAGAATAGACTAAAATAGATTGTCTATAGGCACAGGGCTATATCGGAATAGTAGGAAATAAATTTTCATATGAACTTGCAAGGAAGGGATCAGAGCCCATCCCCATAGTCGAGACTAGGATCATGCAAAACAACCAAGTAGAAGGGAAGACTTTAAAACTATGGTCAAGCTAATCACTAGACCTAATACATGCGGTCAACATATGACTAACATGAGAATCACCACGAATTCTAAGCATGACTCTTGTTTAGAAGGCAATGATGTGGCCAGGGTACCAACGATACTTCTGATACTGAGTAGGTAACGATACTTCGGATTCCGATACCCGATATAAAGTACTCAATACTACAGCCCAAGACATCGAGTGGTATCTTTTTTTCCATAAAGTATTGAGTACTTTACTCGTGTATTCCACGCTTCTATGCATGCAAAAGCCTATTTATCTGTGTAAGTCAGATGTTCCCTTATTCACCTGGACCTGGAAGACTAAGGGTCAAAATAATAAATAAATAAATCTTCACATGTAGCCGATGGAGCTCTCCTCTTCTTATTTAAGGACCTTTCAACCTTCGTAACTAACGCAAAAAATATTTTATTCATAACTTCGCCTTCAATGAGTCTAAAGAGCTAAATGTCAAAATACGTAAAATCTCCTGCTTTAAAATTATTATTCACCAACTACAAGTTTTTAACCAAAATTCACCTCAACCCACCATAAAGGAACACATTTGTAGGGTTTTTTTCTTTGGTTCATCCACACGAAAATCATAGGCACACACCACTCGATTATAGTAAATTCAAAGTGAAGACACACACCACATAGTAACAGTTGAACTTGAAAGCTCTTTTTCAAATTGAAAATTTCAGTTAATTTTATGAGTTTGTGATATTCTTCAGCTTAGTTAGGCTTTATTTTAAACCAGGAATTCATTTCATTAAGACAGATAAAACGGCCATCGTACTCGGATTTTCATGTCCCCATTAATCTCATAAGCGAGGCATGTTTTCATCGTTTTTTTTTTATTTCATGGTGATAATAAATCTTTTAAATCAGAACCCCATGCGCAAAGTAACCAAAATGTCCATTAAGCAGTCCGTGCACGAATTTCTAATTGTACACCACAAAATAAGAAATCAGAAAAAGAACGAAGAAAAAATGTCTTAAGAAAGTGAAAAATCACGCAAATAACATGGTAAATGTCACGTTGGTGGGTCTGTGTCGGTGGGACTTTCTTTTGTTGAGTCTGCTGGTTTTTCTGTTACGAAGTAGGTATGTTGTGTCGCATCACACGCCCAGATCGAACATGAAGATCATGCAACGCAATTGGTTTTTTGTATTTCTATTTCATTATTCCATCCACGGACCAGCAATTACATGCTCCTGTTAAAAATAAAAAATAAACGAATGTATTTATGGGACAATCCTGTTGAAAGATGGTGATGTCATATGACTGATAAGTGAGTTCGCCGCATGGATTAAAGATAGATTTACAAAATTTACTCATGTCAGCTGCGTTATCGTTCATAAATTGAACGTTTTGCAGTCGCGCAGTGGGTGTTGAATTTGAATCTGATCTTTAGTTCATCTTTCGTCGATTTTTTTATAAAGTTTTTATAAAGTGTTACATGTTACGAAAGTATTTTCTGTTTAACGTCCTTGAAAGACTTGCTTCGATTTATGTGCATTTACTTGACGAATTATTTTTTGAGATATAAATGATAAATTGCTCTGCTGTTATTGTGAAAAATCATGTCGAAAATTTAACAGCATATGTATGTATGTTTGTAGTCCACCAAATGACAGCAGTTAAAAGGCGGGAAGTAGGCGTCGTCGACAAAAATTATCAGCTTCGGAACTAACTCATCAGGTCACGTGTTCATTGCTGGCAACCGGTAAAGAGTGCAGAGTGCATTTAAAAGTAAAACCAAACTGTATAAATCCAGCCGAATCAACAAAGTTAAGTCTGTGTTCGGAATGCTGTCTGAAATACTGGAAATCAATGCCTTTAGTTTAATCACAAATCTGCGACTGCTTCGCTCTGACGTTGAGTCCATTCTGTATATGCAGCACCTGTAGAGTGACCATTGGTATCATCGGAAAGTTGCAAAGGTGCCTACATAACATCTTAAAGATTTTTTAGCCCCACCGTTTTTCTTCCGAACATCTTTACCAGTGTCAGAAACCTCAACCATTCAACGACTAAAATGTCACACGTTCCGAAAAGATGACAGTTTCATTGCTAACTTCGCAATGCAATAGAACCCATTACCTCAGGACGGCGGAATACATGGCAGTCCAAAACGAACATGGGGCAGAACAGTCGAGAAGGAAACTCTGCAATTAAGGAAGAGTTGGGGAGAGCTAAGAAATATTGCTAGAAACTATAGACCATAAGATCTACAAGGGGATACAGGACACATATATGTATGTAAGATGTAACTATTGTGACACTGACTTCATTAGCAAATAGTATGGTTTAGTAGGCATCACCGAGACCTTTGTTGTCAAAATGGGCTTAGACAAAGTGATGCGCTATTATGTGACTTCTTTAATATCATACTTGAAAGAATTCCCTCAAAGCACAATTTTTCAAAAATCTGTGCAACTACTAGCCTACGCCGACGGCATTGACATAATTGGCAGAACACACCGGGCTGTCACTGGTGCGTTCGCTAGTATTGAAATGGAAGCCTAAACCCATAACATGTTTAGTTTTAAATGAGGACAAAACCACGTATATGCTGTCAACAAGAAGGAACGCTATTAATTTTGAAAACAACATCTCAGTAGAAATCAAACGAAGAATAACTCTTGCCAATCGCTGTGTCTTTGGGCTGAGAGGGCAATTAAGTAGTAAGGCCCCATCCCAAACAACTAAAGAGGCTTTGTACAACACCTTAATTATCGCAGTCCTGCTGTTCTAGTCAAAAACTGCGCATTAGTCGTTTAAGATGACTAGGCCATGCAGAGCAAATGAACATCAATGCTTCGGCGTGTAGAGTCTTCGAATCTAACCCGGAGGAACAACGCAGTAGAGGACGACCTCCTCTAAGGTGGCGCGTTCAAGTTCATAGATAGGGAACTGGAGAGACCCAGGTTTACTAAAGAAATAAGGACCGATGATGCCAACAGCGTACAAACAGCAGCATACAGTTAATTTTTGTGGATATAATAGTGTCTGAAGGGTCACTTGCATATTGTTCTCACTTCAAATAGAGCAATTTCGCTTATTGACGTATCCGTTGAAGCAAAAGTGAGCCGCATCGCTGAACACATTGGCATTAGATTCCGGTTCATCCTGCAATTTCAGCCCATTTAGCGAAGGTCCTACGCATGCCATGATTCAACGGCTTCAATTCTTGTACCGATTGAATCTTGTAAATTATAAACTAAGATCCAAGATCCTTGGGACATTTGCCAAGTTGTGGACGGACATAGCTCAAGCTTCTCTGTACGCCCGCAAACTTATAAATTCGGCTCTTCAATGACACTGGCCTTAACTGCGGCCATATTTTCCTCAGAACGCACTCTGGGTCTCATTCTTTTTGTTGGCATAATGTCAAGCAGCATTAAATGAGTACGAAAAATATCCACAACACGATGACAGCACCAATTCTCCACAACTATTTTACTTTACCCTAGAACCCAAATACCGGTGTAAACTGTCATTAAAGTTTGACCACAAGAATACCGTTATTTACAACTTCTATACGTGCAAGAAATCCATCACTTGAACCTTTGAATTCAAATTATTATTATTTTTGCATTCACACTGCACACAAAACCGATTTCCATGTCACCTCCGATCCAATCGCGAAATCTCCATCGATGGTGGCCCAAAGCCAGAGCCACGCCGTTTTACCGGTATGGACACAACAAAAGCTCTTTTTACCCCCATCCGGGCCACACAAACAACAAAAGTAGAAGGAATGTCAGTATAAAACCCAACTAGAGCTACCCAACCCACATCATTACGCAGTGAAGTACTTACCCAGTCGGTCGCAGATAACCACGCATTTCAAAGTGACAAAGAACTATAATAGAAGTTGGGTTTTGTGTAATATAGTGATCTTGAGTCAGTGACTCATATTTAAAGGATTAAACAAAGGACTAAACAAAGTGACAACAGGCAGATACAGTGAATATAGTGAAGGATTAAAAATGAATCTTCTCCAGATCACGGTGAGTGTGTCAGGAATGCACTTTTTGATTCTATTTCTTACAAAAAAAAAATGAAAATTTTGATGGATAACATCGTAGTAAAAACCAGTTCGTGAGATACTTTGTTATGTGACACGGGGACACTGAGTACGACAAGTACCATGTTTTTCACTTTCATTTCGAATATACAACTTGTAATGAGATTAAGTCATCGAAGCAATTGAATACGCGCGGTGGCGGTTTTGCAATAATTTTTGTGGATTAACATCTCAAAGTTCCATAGACTTATCAGATATTGTTTATTGCCAAACTATTGAACCAGTAAATGTGCATAAAAAGTGACTTAATTAGATATTGCGATGAATAATTGATGCACTTGATGCTATTGCACTCATTTGGCACCGTTCAGCTATGGAACGAACTACCGCATTCGTGCCGGAGATACTTCGGTTAAGATATTTTGCATAACATTAGCTAATTTCATGATCGAAATTAATTTCCTTGTACATAAAATAAAATGAAAGAAAATAAAAAGTGAGATGATAATCGCTGAAGTGGTTTATTTCTTTTTCTTTAATCTACAAAAAAAGAGTAAATTGTATTTTCTATGGTGTAATACAGTGGAAAGTACTTAAATTGAAATAAATTCGATCTGATTTATTGACCGTTAGATACATATTAAATTCGTGAATGGTGATGAATGAAGTTGGCAAGCGAACTTGTTTGAGTGTCCTTGGGAGTATTTATTACTGTATTGCAGTAATGCTGATCGATAGATACATTTATAAGTACATACCTTGAAGTAACGAAGTAAAGTACTTAAAAATAAACCACCCAATTGCTGAATTGCCACAGAATTTGAAAACAATGCACTAAAATTTCGCAAAACATTTTTTTACTTTTGGCAAAGCCTTTACCTCAGCTGTCTTTTCGATCACTGTACTTGATTGGAGTTGATTCTATTTTGTAAAACGACTGACATTTACAACCACTGTCACCAGATACAGGTTTCAAAACCATAAAGCAGAAATAACCGGCAGTTTTTCTTAATGTATTCTCTGCATGGCTTGCAATAACCATGTCATGGACTTTTCAATATTGGACATAACAATATTTGTAAGCATTTCCAAAAATGAAAACAGGCACATGGTACCACATATGGAAGATGTTATAAGTTTAACACGCACTCAACTGTCTGTCCTGTTGTGTGGTCATAAGATACACAATCAGTGGATAATAACGAGCTTGCACATCTTTGGATGTCAAACTCGACTTCAATGCGACCTGCAGTAGCAGGTTGATTCATTCTCCAATTCTAAATGTCAGCTTGGATCGACATCAAATTTCGGAAATGTTTTTTCCTGTATTTCAAACCAAATTATATTAAATTGTACTCACAAAACATTGGAGGAAGCCTACTCTTACTCTTAAAATTCAGGACATTTCGCTTAATCAAATAACTTACAACTTTCAAACGTAGCTTGAAGCACATCACTAATAACAAATCAGAGCAATATTCGCGAAAGAATGCAACCTTGTGGGACCTCACTTCAGAAATTAAATTCTTCTCAAAGCCAACTCCTATGCATTAGGGATATCTTTTCTGCCTACGATATGGCAAATAAGCTCTTTCAAACTCTATGGACAGCAAATGAAATCAAAATCGATATCCTACGCACTGCTGGATGATATCCCTCAGAACGTTGGTATGTTTGACTGAAAATCTGCCTGTTTAGCATCAAGTACGTTTTAAGATGGTCCTTTATTTGATCTTATAGGGATTTGGTTGTATCATCAACAATTGAAGGAAGCCTGCAAATGCCTGTTCAATGCTCGCAGTGCATTAAATTTCCTTTCGGTGGCTAGTGGTACGCACACAATTTCTGTTGGAGATCATTCCTTTCATTGGATAATATCTCGGCCTTTTAAGCTCTTTCTATAATTTGATAGAAGATCAGCCGAGAGCTTCGTTATATTTAAGTCATTGCATCGAGATGGTAATGTCATCCTTACTAGGAGTCTCGATGCATATTCGGGAAATCAGTATCTCGGACAATTCAGACTGAATGGAATGCATACTGTGGTCGTAATGTGGACAGGCAAATCTAAGCTCTCCACAGTTCACTTGAGGAACGTCTCCACAAATATCATTGTCAAATTACAAGAAATTACAAGAACGGAGCAAAAGGAAAGTAAATGAGGTTTAGTCATCTACTTTACTTTGCACTATTTGGAGCCAGATGTATTGGATCAAGTTATTCCTCTTTTCATTCATTCGATAAAATCTCAGAAAAAGTTTATAAAATTTTATCTTTCTTAACTCCACAGGGTGGATTTAAGAACCCAACAGTACACATCCAAAAACTCACGTGATATGTGGTATACAAACGGCTTAGAACGCTAATTAGGTTCTTTGAACCACCACTTCTGCAAAGCTAGTCGGTGAATATACGGTTTGAAGCCATAACAAAATGTTTCTCACATTGTGTACGCTGATGATCACGCGAATGGAAAAAAAATCAAAATCCTTGTTTTGAACTGTAATCACCTGTCAACTTCGTAGTGTTCCTGGTATCGCTTCTACTGTCTAGATCGTATGCTTTTAACTACCATATTCGCTTGTCTCATCGTTTGCTATTTTGCACTTTCCTCATCTTTGTACAGTATCAAGGTTCTAGATTGGCACTACCTATTACTACATCAGAAGGAATGCGATGTTCTTTTTGTTCATCTAATCGTCTTCAGATATGTCCTTTAAGTCAGGTACCATACCTTCTCAGAGATCTATTAAACATTCTCTTCCCAATCTTCCAGAGTCAACAGGTATCATTATATCCCAGAAAGTAATGTTAGTTCGCAATCATAACCAAAAGTCGCTAACTGGTGTTCAATACTTCTTCGAACTGTCAAAGTATGCTTCAATCGGAAAATTGTGACACTTGGTGTTAACGTCAAAGCTAACTATACCAGCTCCATTTATACAACGTACTTACGTTCATTTTTTTCGCTCTTTGTCATGTGTCACACTGCCTTAACCTTTCCCTGTGAGTTTGCCAAAAACACAACCTTATGGTCCCGACTTAACCTTAGAAAACCATGAAATTACATTAATTTCAGTTTATTTAATAATTATACGTGCATTGTGCATTTTCATATCAAGACAATTTCAATTCAACATATCGAATGCTGCCCCAAATGGCGCAACTTCAAAGGTCTAAAATATTATAACCAAAGCCAATTAGCAAATTATATTTAAGCCTGCAGTTCATCGCCGCTTAAAATCCAGTTATTCGCAGAGGCCAACTAATGTCTAATTTAGATACTTATCGCCGGCTAAATACGAGAAGCTGATTGTGTTTACAATTGAATTCGGAGAAATAATTTAAAGAAAGAAATACCAGAGCTAATAGAAAGTAAAAACGTGCAAACAAGATACAAATCAACGGTATCCAGCAAAATGTCAAGGCCACTTGGAGTATTATTGGCAAAACTACATACATGTACATATCACTAAATTAATCGTGTTTTTCGCCTTATTATACAGAGCCAATTAGTTCAGAATTCGCTCGATATTTTTTTTTTTTTTTTTTTTTGAAATATTAGACACTAGCCACTCAGCCTGAGGAAGTGCCAGCTGAGGCGTGCCGGAGTTTGCGTGATATCCAAAGAAACACTTGCAGCTAGTTACAACAGGTATTTTTTGTTGTTATTCTTTTGTATTTCATGAACTTAAAATTTTGAGAAATAATTGGCAATTATTAAAGTTTATGTTGGATGCAGTAGTTATTTATTGCCTTAAGGAGGGATTGGAAATCCTCTCGATAGCTGGCATTTATGTTTTGGTCAGTAAATGTGGATGAATTTGTGGATAGTGATTTACTAGATGTTACTAGAGATCACAATCGCGTTTGCAGTGGAGTATTTTGTTTAGTTGCTAGAGTGATATAAGATTTTAGCAAAAAGTATAATTATAATTATAATTAGTTAGTCTACAAATTTCTGCATTATGGATCGCAAATTGGACAGTATAGAATCAAATTACCGATGTGGTCCAGGGCCTACATTCTCGCGACCATTCGTGTTGTGCGTGCTGTTTTTTTTTTTCGGACAAATGGAAGGGACCTACACCCCCCGGGCAGTGGTCCTCCTGAACTCAGTAGCCCAACGCACTTACTACTGAGCCACGGCGCCCAAATGGCCTTAGATACTAAGTTCTTTATATTTAAAGGCACCAGCGCGATTGCAGTCTGACGGATGGTCAGACTCTGTGTGGCTAAGAGAGTCATTCTCCAGAGAATTTTCAACTTGGCTGAAAATAGACTAACTTAGAAGGGCATAGAGTGTCTAAGGCCTGTTTCCCCGTGTTAGATCGAAAAAAAATCTGAGAAATTTTGAAAACTAAGCAGACGAAGGTTAAGAATAGCAATACTTATACTCAGTTATTGATTTTCGAGTTGGCACGCAAGGAGATTAGGTGTATCGAATACGAATGTATACAGGTACTGCAGTAGCCTAGCCTACACGTCTGAGAACGAGAGGCCATTGCCCGGAGGAGACCAAAACAACTTAGAAATTACTTCATCGATAGTTTAGAAGAAGAATCTTAGGTTGGGACATTGACAGAATTGGCAGAAATTCCACCGCAATTATTTTCTTCCTCAGATTCTTTCTGAAGTCAGTCCTTAACGCAAAGACTTTGATAAATTTGCCTTCAAACAACACGACATCATCAAAACTCCAGCTGCAGGTCATATAAGAAGCTTCGATAGCGTAGCGAATGATATATATAAGTACCAACCCGAGGAGTAGGAAGCTTCTTCGAATTTAGCGTAAAAATTGTCTTAAAAAATACTCATGAATGTGTTACCATGTTATAAAAAAATAAAAATTAATTGAAAAATCTTATAAGAATGAGAAACGCATGGTCTTGCATGAAAACAACTATCATATACTGCCTTGCCTCCTAGTCTTAAATTGACTCAAGCGTAAAGACGCATGCAGCGCTAAACAAAATAACATCTCCAGCCTCAACTAAAAACATTTGCCTTAAACACTTCAAGGCACAGTCTTTGCACAAAGAAAGTTAATTAATAGTATAGCTGGGCTTCCTGGATCGCGTCACTTTGAAACGTGTCATGCCATATTGTCTTCCTTTTTTCCTCTACCATTTCCATACCTTTACAGAGATAGATAAATTATTTTGCGAAAAATAAATTCCTATCTGTCTCTACCAGACGTAACATGATACATTGGATTCATTGTATATATCTCCACCCAGAGTCACAAAAGATATTCACATTCATCACCCCCAAAAGCCAACGCAGTTTTTCTTAACAAAATTTTAATAACTCGTCTGTCTACACTGTCAAAAGGTAACGCAAAAGCACGTACATATCTTAACGTTGCCGCACCCAATTGTCATTATGCTCGGCGTTGCGCAATCAAAAGTGAAACATTGAATGTCTGTCAAAAGGCGGTATCGCTGCATTATTTCTCCGTCCGCCATCCATCACCTAAGAATGTCTATAGCTATTACAATCTCGAGGCAATTGGCACAGAAGATCACGCGTGGCATAGACACAGCTTAGTACACATTCAAGTAAATTGCTTCTGTTTACTAACTACTCACAGCAACTGATGACACGTCGCCATAACCTTCCCACAAGGTGCAACAAAAGCTGTTGGCCTTGTGCATTTAGCGCACAGTGGCTGCAGCCAGAGCTGCACTCGGTCAGATGAGATTAAGAAAAGTAGTGCTTCTACGCAGAGCACCACTGAATAGCTTACAATTTCCAGACCCAGTCCAAGTGTCTGGGCTGATATGTAGTTTTACTTTTTATTATATAACAGAGAATGTAGTTTAATGCACACCCTGGAGATGTTTATGTAAATCGTATGAATTCAGATTAATTTCCCATGTACAATGGAATTGAGCTTGATTCGCAACTTCACCTTGGATCGTTGTTTATATTTTTATGATGTGCTGAAGTGAATGTGTTGAGTTCTACCATGATCGACAATTATAGATGTTTTTTTTATGAGGCTGTGTCTTGAAACTTTAAGTCTTATAGTGATTGTGTCCCACTTAAGTAAATTTGTCAACTAATGTGCGTTTATCAGAATCATTTTTTTGCATTTTCCTTCCCGTTTTGCCTGGAAAAAAGGACCTTGATAACTCTCTTGAGTCTGAGAATAGAAGAAAAATTAAAATCTTCAGTCCAATATAGGACATTGATGATTACTTTAGTTGTCATAGCTTAGGTAAGAGTAGGTAAGTGACTCGAATACATATATTTTCCCATCTGCACTTACATCCATCCCACTTACAAGAATAGTAATTCTTTACCCACATTTAGCATCAAGAGAATTTTGGTAACAACATAATGCACTACAGTCATATTTGGGCATCAAACATAGCCAACAGCTTAATTATTATTCGTACTATGAGGACCTGTAGTGAAAATTTTTAGGCCCCAAGAGCTTCGTGCACTGAAACAACTACTTCCTGTCCAGAAGAAAGATCGTAAAGTCCTCTATTTTTGTAGACCAGTTCTATACACACTTCGCTGAAGAGAAGCAGAAAAGATTTCAACAGAAGCGAAACTAAAAGGCTCTGCGTGGATTAGAAGACCAATCCGTCAGGCATAGAAGAGGTAATATTAAGAGCACAATAGTATCTTCCAGACCGCTAAATTTGTTTACCAGGATCAAAATATCCTATCAAAACCTAAAAACGAAGAGCTTAATCTCGTCTGCATTAGAGAACTTATTATACCGTTCCTGAGAATATTTAGGTTTATTTAGAATATCTGTATTTCGTGGATGTATACCTCAGTTTTTCCATAAAAATATAAATCTCTTGAAATACTTTCCGTCTAATCATTCCTCATGATTCAAAATTTGACAATTTGAGGATACTTACACAATAATGAAATCGATTATGTAAGTGATTTGAAAGAAAAGAACTTAGTTTGCATCACCATAAGTCAACTTTTGAGGGCCAATATACTTAAGGACACATTTGGCTGGTACCCTACTAGAATAGCCATTAGGTTGTGGTATATGCCGTAAACACCAATTCTCGTATCCTCAGGCCTTTGCTGACGTATTACAATTCGGTTTCATTAATCTAGTCTCCTGAGCTGACATTCACAGTCTAGGCATGAACTGGATTGAATTACAAAATCTCGATGAAAACGAAAAAAAATTTGAAACACAATTTGAAAATATTTGCCATATATGCCTTAAATAACGCTAGCAGCTTTCGATTACTTACCTGGAACATGATTTGAATGGGAAATTAATATTTAACACTAAGTGCGTAGAAAAAAGCCAAAGTTTAGACGCCAGATAGAGCCCATGACTTACAGTAATGCCTTTTTGTACATGAACTTGAATGGTTAGACCGCTGGTCACTATTGTATCCCAAATGAACATGCTGTGGTCATAGACTTGGAATGCTGTACAATAATAGGACATTACTTGCGAAAATGTACAATCACACTAAGAAATATACTTCAGAAGAACACCACTTCAGTTATTTATTCAAGCAAGGCATCATCAGGAAGAATAAATGGTTCCAAGAGTAGGCGGGAGAAATCATTTCCCTGTTTTCTTGTAGCATCATTTAAGTGAAAGTGCATATAGGTTGCCTCCAGTCCAACTAATGAACAAGGTTTTATCAAATTCAGATATCCTAAATTTTAAGAAAGTGGGCTATGATCACTGCACTGTGACTACCTTAAAGAGTACGAGCGGAGTTAATGGATTTCTAAAATTCCATGAAAATACCGCCTTATGTATGTAAATTGTGTTTACACCGCCCCAAATAAGAACTTTCCAATAGTTCAATTAACTGCAAATAATAAATGTATCCACCCATGGGGCATTGCGCTTATTTCCAGGTATCTAAACATTAGCATTGACATCACGATCCCAAATTGACCATGTCCACGAGTATCTCCCTCGTTCTCCCTGTAGTGCTCATCGTCGAATTGCTTTTGCATTTAAATTTTGCTGGTAATGGCAAGTATTTTTCTGTTTTTTTCTCCACATTTTATTTATGTATCTGATTAATTCGAGAGAGTACCAAGACCCGTAACCGTTTTATAAATAGATAAAATGCAAAAATGAAAACTTTCATTATAATAAACCACATCGCACTATGGCATTGCCACGACGAATAATGAGTAGATGCAACGCGTTCATAAACTTCCTGATGTTTTATGGATATGGCATAGCGCTGAGACATCACATCCATATTGGAGTGTTGAAAATGAGACTAAATGTACCCGATTAACCTGGCATCGAAAGAAATAGAAGATGGCTTGAGATCTCTGTGAAATGTGTGCAGGAAATTGCAATTAATCTCCGGAACGAGAGAGAGTCTGTGAAGATGGTGTTTAAGTGGTTTACATTGATTGGAAGAGTCGAGGTGAATGAATGTGGAGCAATGACAATTGTGGTTAAGATTTGAAAGAGATTTTGGACTTTACTGTGGAAAGTGAGAGCAAGTCGTCGGTATTCAATGGAATTTCTCTATAAAATTTGGCCGCGGTTGATTGCAGTGGAATCTGTGAATGCAAACTAAGCTCGGAGTAAAATACTTTTATCTTTACGACATAAATAATAAAGACACCAGGAATGGATAACATTTAACTGGTGATGCTGAAAGTTTCATAGGAAGTCATGAATGCTGCATGTCTTAGGCGGTTTTTTTTTTTTGATTCCTTTAATTATTGATCAAGAAAATGATTTTGGTTTGAGCGATTGCCAGATGAACCCAGATGCTTGATTAATGCCATTAAGACACAATACAAATGCCAGCCAATGGCTGGATATGTACCAAAAGTTAGTGAAGAATCGCTAATTAAACGAATTGATCTTCTCTGTAAGCTGTATACCAAGCTCCAAATGTATAATCGATACTTAAGCCCCGGTCCATACTTATATATTAACGAGATACTCGTATACCGAATCAGACTACCTTTTAAGTAACATAGATTATTCTCTGAATTTGCAACTAGTGATAACCATCCTGTCTATAGTAAGTGCCGACGCTCATAAATGTAATTTATTTGAAATCACGGGTATTTTAAAGCTAGATGACATAAGGTGACAGCGAAAAACTGTAAATATTGTGAAAAAGGAGAGTCGGTGAAAATAAAAATAAGGTATTTCGACGGAAAAGTTATCGTATGACACACGATCTACAAAAATTCAAATCGACTGGCACTAATCCACTCAATAGCAGAGCCCTTCCAGCAATCCCTACAAGCCTTGCTTGATATATTGGACTCTATACAAGAATGAACAGAAAGCTTTTAAACTGTCCAAACAATTCTGGATTATCCTTGTTGTTCGATGGCTGACGTCCACAGTTAGGCTTCAGGATATATAAGATCTGTAGTTGATTGACGACGGAAATATGTAATGATATCAGCATTGACGGTAATTTTGTCGCAAGCAAATACTGACGCTTACTGACCATCTATACTGTTTGCAGTATGGAAGCTCGCTTTCTTGAGTTTGTCCACAGAGCGCACTAAACGTACTATAATTTCCTCCCTAAAATGTACCAGCAAATAAGCTTTTTTCGCAATCATAACAGTGCTGTTTTTATACCATCGTTGTTTTCTTTTGATTCAGCAATTTGTCGTTTGTATTATTACAAATATTTTTTTTTCCTTTGAAGTTGACAACACTAAAAATTTCTTACATGACATCTGTGAATGAAGGCTAAGTGAAAGATCAAAATGGTAGAAATTTTCCTGAAATGATTTGTAAGCTTCATAGAGCAGCAAGCAAGATCGTGTGATTTAACTGAATGTAACTTCTTTCTTTTTTGCCATTACTTATTCCAACAACTTTTTCAATTACAATAAATAAAATCTCATATCTTTACTTAGGTTGTTCTATACTTGGCTCCATTTGTAGCTAATCTAGATCTAATTCAAATCAGAGACTTACTCATATATGTATGTACCTATTTGAAGAATAATGTCTTTGACACTTAATCACGTTTACCGTTACTGCTGTACAAAAAAACCTTTAAAATATACATAAGTATGTACATCTCATGAATTTCAATTCGATTCAGAATTGAGTACTTACGACAAAAACCTAGACAGGTTGAGTAGAGACTGTGTAAAAACTTGTTTGACATGTTTGAAAAAAGCCACCTTCCTAGTAGACCAAAGCAATCATTAAGTTTCTGTGTGAAATAGATATGTATGTAGCCCATAACATTCCTAAGTCGAAAATGAAAACCTATTTAGCCGGTTGCTCTTATAAAAACCAAACAATTATTCCCTCTGTCAATAATTGAACTTTATCTGTCTATTGTATTTATTTTTATGTTTACACTCGTTACAACTGTCGCATACTAAAGCTACCATCATAGGACAAGCTGACCACAATTGCTTTATTCTTTCTACTGTTCATTAAGAAACCACATCATCAACAACTACAGTTGGCTAGAAACATTGCCATAAAGATTCCAAATCCGCAAAGAAACACCAGAGCCGGTTTATTTTTTTTTTTTTGTACTAGCACGTATGACAGTGTACGCCCATAAAAGGCGAAGGCGGCAATCCACGTTCGTGGTAGGAGCAGTAAGTAGCCAGTGGAAGAAAGAAAACTGAGTTCAATTGCAAATCGGAGCAATTATGAAATCGAAGTCACACCATCAAGGTCGACGACTTTAATCGAAGCTGGACAGTCAGCTTTATTTTGCTATTCGATGGCTGGTCTTGCGCCTATGGAGACTGACTCTATAATTGTCCAATGGAACAAATTTAATTACCAAGTTTCATTGGCGGCTTTTCATTGCAATTTATATGCGCTCTCACATTCATGGGTGGGAGAGTAAGATATTTTTAAAGAAAACTAAAGCAGGTTGAAAGAAATCAGTCACGATCGAGATGGAATGCAATCTAACGGTGTAATGGGAGTGATGGAATCACTTGGAATGTGGTTTATGTTGTGAAGACTGAAAATAGAAATGATTGCAGAAAAATACATCACGTATACGCCCTAGTGCTCTTGAGTACTTTATTTAATTGATCTGAGATTAGAGGATGGGCTAAGTTACACATGGAATGTTATGAAGTCATGATGGCAATGAAAATGATAACTTTATAAAGGAAGCGGACTAGTTGTGACTAATTTTTAAGTAGAGTGTCCGCCAAATATACTTCACGTACTCTGACTGTACACTCTTTTGATCATTCGAATGTGAGATATTATATCACAAATCACGAACTGGGCCGCAACCTTATTGTTTGTCGCGAATTGTTAATGGCTTGCTGACATGTAAGTTTAACAGAAAAGACCTCTCAACGGGGCAAATAGCTCGATAGGAGCCGCTGCCCTGGGAGCACACGCTGCTTATTCGTTTCTTCCGACATAAACTCTTTTCATGGCATATGTCGGATGTTCTCATGTACCACATTGCAAATAAGTCGGTCAGATACTTGAACGTTTCTTACAATTGACCAAATCATTGATTTCAGAGACCTGGCGAAAGAAATGAAACATCACCGCCAGTAGCCTCCAACTCAATGCAAAGCTTATTAACGAACGGTTGGACGACTTTGAAAGAGCGCGATATTTCAAGATCACTGTGGTGTACACATATGGAAACATTCGTACCGAGAGAAACTTAAACTTCTGCTATCAACGTGAACTATACTACGACTGAAGAGAGACATATCCTCAAATAGTTTCCGCACACTGCAGAAATGAAACTCTCGAAGATTGTTCTCTAAATGAGCAGAAATTTACGTTGTTAATTACCCTTCGTAGTTGTTGCATGCATTAACCTTTAATGAGACTCTTTAAAATTTCTTTCAGACACTATGCATGTGCATGTGCATGTGCAACAAAAAATGCAACCAAGAAAACCAATCTTCTGCAAAAACAACTTCGCAGGTTAAAATGTGTGAATATTGTAAAACTTATTTTAAGAGGAGTAAAGTAACATTTATTCATGCAAAAGAATGTTTATTCCTTTTTTTTGCAACGTCGCGTCGCGTCGGTGATCTCACTAATTCTTCAGACATTGACGACGTCTTCACCGCACGCTCTGCTTTCCAAATTCCACCGCGCATATTTATGTTGGAACCACCAGAATTCTGTACTCCCCCGGGGGGTTATAGAAAAAGCTAGGAATACCGGTTTCACCAGGTTTTCCCGTCAATTATGAAACCGGTTTTGCGAACTCATAATTCTGTGCATATAGGTGACCATCATCTAATTACCAAGAATACCGTCGTGCCCTGCTGCTTGGCTTGTAATAAAAAATTTTATAACGAAAAATGATATCGTTCTCACTAGGCAGTATAATAAAATACAGTGAACCCTCGATAAAATGAACATAAATTTAAAAAAAAAAACACTTAACTGTCCTTTCTTGATACTGGTGCAAGATGAATCCTCAACTTAAGATGCACAATGAGATGACGATTTTTTAGCGTATGTACCTTGGATAGAGCAAAATGTTGTTGTGATTCAAACAAAGTCGCATTGAGCCAACAATTTCTCTTATTCCAATTCGTCCTTATGCTCATAACCTCTTTCCAAAATAAGGGGAATCTGTTTTTTTCTTATCCAAGCCATTCCCAAGCCATTCTATATCCTTGTATGCTAGCAATATTCATAAATATGCAATAATTTCTTAAACGACGCATGCCAGTTGTCACCTTTCGCTTTTAAGCTAACTATGTACATACATATGTCAGCGAATTCATGAAACTGAAATTGAAATAGTTAGTAAAATTAGTATCATAATCTTCAACGAAAAATAAATTAAATTCATACATCCCTTCCAGCAAAAATTAGTAAATCGAAGCAATACCCCCAACTTCGCCCTACAGTGTTGGCATCATTCTTCAATAATTATAAAAATCAACAAATACTACAATTGGTGACCCCAGCTCCTGCGGTTCGTTTCGCATTAATGACCATCATTTATCCACCGAAAATTCCTAGCCTCCATTGAACCTTGCAGATTAAACCGCATGCATATCTTTGATTGCCTTCAAGGCTTATATTTGCCATAATCCAAATTTTTATTCACTTTGTTTGACCTACCCACACCACTCCATTCAGACTACCAATGTTGCCTAATCTTCTTTTAGATATCCAAAAAGATAAACAGCATTCAAAACTCGTACTGACCCAAAACCAAACAATCTGGTAGGACCCCACCTTGCCGGGGGTAACTACCAACTCCCGACCACCAACTGCCTTCACGCGCTGTCCACTTTAAGAAGCAGACAGCGAAAAACATTTCCAGCATTTTTTATGCAACCGATTCCGAGTATACAGGCCAACAGGTCGATGTAGATTATCGCATAATAAATTCCGCAGGAGAGGAAAACAAAACGCAAATTTCAAATTAAATCAGTTTGTGGTCTTGGCTACTGAGGTGGTATTGGAGCAGCTGGTTTTGATTTGAAAGTGGGGCCTAGAGTTCGCACATTCCTGCATGTGATGCAATGTGGAGAAACTTGTTTCTGAATTCTTAACAAGGGTAAGTTCTACGGAATTTTGTTAAAACTTTAAAAAGGCTTGCAAACCTGTCAGAGATGGAGTAATAAATATAAAATCTGGCTTAGATGCCCACTTGATCTCTGGATTACATAAGAATTCATCAAGTATTTACTAGTACAACATGCAAAACAAGTTCCATATGTGGATTTCAGTTGAAAGCTAAATTACACTACCACCCTACTCTTGAATCCAGTTCTCAGAACACGCACAGAGTTGAGCGTGAATTAAGCTTATATGTATGTAGTTACCTCAATGCGTCATGAATTTTGGGGATAATTTTCAAGCAATTAATACAATCAATTTGCCATTCACTTGCGTTCAACATACATATGTTCCACTTTTCTTAAGAAACCTATACAGCTTGTTTTTGGACAAACTGTTTTCATGTAATAATGGTCAAGGATCACATGTTGAAACTGCTGGTAAGATTTTAGTTAAAGAAGACTCCAAAGATGAAAAAAGAACTGTTTGACAATCTTATATGCGTAAAAAATACGTGGCTCAGTCTTCATCGACTCTGTTGTCTTTACCTAAGACGAAGAACTATGTAAATACATATGTTTGTGCTACGAACTGTTTTAAGCTGCTCTGTGCAATGGATCATTCTTGAGTTGATGATGTTCAGTATAAGAGGATGGAGTATTCCGTTTTTAGTGAGTCTAAAGTACAAATAAACCTGCAAACCTATAAAGTAGTGTTCCCCGAACCAGTCACTTCAGATGTAAATTTGCTTGCAAAGTATTCCTTTTCTTCTCTCTGTAAAGACACACCAAAAACGTAGACCCAATTATGCCACAAAAATTCGTTTTTGCCAAACAACCGTATTCTACACTATATGTATATCCTGAAGTTGCAAAAAGTCGGATTGAGGTATTGACCAACTCTTTCTCCTCCTCCACCAGATCTCGAGTACAAACTAGTTATTCTCCCCTTACCAGAGGCGAGAAGACTACAGAAATCACAACTCATATCTTGGTCCACAGTATCTCGTAAATGGCTAAATATCTTAGGACCCCAAAGAGCTGGCATTTATCTCACTAAAAAAGTACCTCTATCAGCATTTTATAATAAAGATTTAATTTTTTTTTCCAGCTGTTGATCGCATCAGCGATATTTCTAGTTTCCGCGCAACAAGGACCCACCCCACCCAGACTAAACATTCCCGGTGCAGTACCAATCCCCGCTCGGCCACAATTCCGAAATGAACGCCTCGGTGTCCGACTACGCCGTCCAGTACTTCGACCACAAACCAGCAATTCCATTGCCCCACCAATCGCTCCACGCATCATTGACGATCCAAAACCAGTAACTGAATCAACAGAGGATGAAATCAATGATCCATTCATTCCACAACTGCTTCGTGAACAACAACAGCCGCAACCACAGGTGCCACAAGCACCACCACAATATGCCGTCCAGGCACCGAATTTCTACAATGAACCAAATTCTATTCAACAGGATGCTCCTATTCCAGAAGAACAGCCTCAGCCACCACGTTTCATTGAACGTCCAGCACCCCCACCACCACAACCTCAGCCTAGACCACAGCCAGTGAATGATTTTGGTGCACAACGCTTTGCTATTGAACGTCAGCAACCGCGTCCACAGCAAGCACCAGTCCGAACTCGTCCAAGTAATCGGGAACCACGCCCACAATTCGAACAACCACGTCCAAGACCAAAACCAATCCAGCCACGACCAATCGAACAGAACAATTTGAGTCAGGATGACTACCGTCCACGTAAGCCAGTGGCACAGATTTTGAGGAAGTACCGTGAAGAGAATCCAGACGGCAGCATCACATGGGGCTATGAGAACGATGATGGTTCGTTCAAGGAAGAACTAATCGGAACTGATTGTGTCACCAAGTGAGTATTACCCGGGAGTGGTATGTTCCCATGAAATGAAGTGCCTCGGTAGCCTAGAAATTACGTATTTTTTCGCAGTTGCGTTCTTTGCATACATTTCCCTTTTGTACTGATTCCAATCACGACTATAAGCAAGATAGTTGAAAATGAATCTTCAAGTAGGGCTATTACACGCTGTATCTACTTAGACAATAAGGCTTCTGTATTCTTTTGTAAAAGGAGATGCCTTTCTTTAATCGTTTCTAGTATCATTATTAATCAATCAACCATTGGTTTCTTAGCAAAACAGGGAGAAAGATGACAGGAAATCGACTGTATAGACTAAAGATCTTTCATTTCTAGTTCCAATCCAGCTTCTTAAGTCCTTAACGGTTCAACCAGAAGAAACGGGGTTCTCATTCCAACGACAGTTTCGACTGGTACCAGAACAGGGCAGGCACTACAGATCTCAACCAGTTAGATCAACTTCAAGTGAACAATTTTATTGGAGTTATTCTCCACTTGTGCGTGACATCTAAGATGAACTCTAATTTAATTGCGTCCAGTGTGGATTAAAATCGAGACAAGGTGGTAATATTTCACTGGACATATTTTTACCATTTTAGGCGATGAAATACTTATGTAGCACACAATTTTTCTCTCTGCTCAGAGCGGTCTTCTTCAACTGGTGGTAATCAGTGTGGGAGCATCACGAATGGAGTGTTCCCTACACTCTTTGCCATGCTGAGCCAAACTCTAAAGAAAGGCTTTAAGAGATAACATTAAAGGTAGTTCTTCTGGAACCAGTCACTTTAGATATATATACATACATTTATTTGAAAAGTACACCAAACTCGCCAGTCTTCTCTTCTCTAGAGGGGAATACCAAAACAGCAGTCAGTTTTCGCCTTCCTTCACACTTTCTAGCCCAGCTTTTGCGGCACAAATATCGGAGGGAATTAATTCTACAGTTGCAAAAAGTCGACAGAAGTATTTTCAAGCTACCCGCCTTCTCGTCCTAATCACGAATACAAATCTTTCTCCTCCCAAACTCCAAAGTGCATTAATCGATTTTCCATTTTATTTTTCTCTTCCAGGGGTACATACGGCTACGTAGACCCAGATGGCAACAAAAGGGAGTACCACTACGAGACCGGTATCAAGTGTGACCCCAACAACCGTCAACCAGAAGGACAAGAGGCTGAACGCGGTGGGTTCATCAACTATGAACAGAACAAGGCCATCCTTCCGAATGGCCTAGAGATCGATCTGTCATCGATGGGAAAGAAGAAGTCAAAGCGGCCAGGAGCAGTGCTACAGCAACCCCAGTCGCAGCAGTACTTTAGAAATTAAGCAGAGGGTGACCTGTGCCCCTTCCCGTAGATTAAGCAAAACTTTTTTATTTTTGGATCTGAGTCCCGTGTTTATTTTTCTTTTATTTATGAGTCCAGTTCTTTGTTTGTTCTGTGTAAATAAAAATCAATATAAGATCTGCCGATGGCTATGTGTTTGAACGTTGTCAGTAGGGCCGTTGGCGCCTCATTGGCGGTAGTCTGTTGGGTGGAGTGATCGAGATGTCCAGGAAGTCGCCGATGCAAAATTTAGCCTGTGAGAGGGTTTTGTTGTCGTCGGCACCCTTCTGCCCCGAGCAAGTGATACCAATCTCACGCATGCGGAATGTGTGATTACGATACTCGGGATAGACGACGGCAAAATCGAAGTAAGTACCCTTCTTGCGCGTATCCGGGTTCACGTCGCGGACTAGGGATGTTAGCTCATGTAGGGTGGCGTCCTGCCAGGTGTATATTTGCAATTCATTTGAAGGAACGTTGCCGTACATGTATTCGGAGACAGAGTGGTGGCGTCCAGTAGAACAGAAGACTCGCAGCAGTAGTGGACAGGTCTGCGAGGGAAAAATTCAGTAAAAAAAAATACTGCTTTCACATACAAATGTGAATTACCTTCTCTCTGTCGACTTGTTTTATTGGTGGCGGCTTTTCTTCGACGATCATTGACTCAACGTTAGCCATTGTGCGCCGAATTGTTTCAGTTGCAATCGGAATTGTGATTTAGTTGATGTTTTTCATAAAGTTTACGACAAAAATTGATCGCGACACACTTACAGAGGAAAACACCGGGTAATTAACAACAGTTTGACAACTAACTGCCATCAGAGTAGCCAACTGAGAAACGTACATATCGGCGCCATGTCGGTATAGTAGGTCGTCATGGGTTTACATGGAAGTTGTAAAATTAAAATAAAATTTAAGAATTGGGGTATGGCATGGTTCTTCAAAGATAGAAAAACAATATTCTCCACGTTCAGTATTCTAGGCACTAATTACTCAGTTGTCTCTGATTGGTTTAAAAAAATCTCTGCCGAGTCAACTCTATTAATTTAAAAAAACAGATGGTAAAGAATAAAGTACTATTTTTAAATGTGAGATTCCCACCATTTGCTGCATTTTGACATTTTATAAAGTAGACTGATGCTCATGTAAGCCCTTAAATGACCATCGTAGTATTATATTACGTATATGTACGTATTGGCGCCTAAAATATTGGTTGAAAACACTTGATAAGGAAAAAGTTACATTGGCAACAACGGTATTTGGTATTTGTCTTCTACTAACTGGCCATTTTCACGACATCTTAACCAACATTAAAGACAGAAGACACATTTTGAATGGTTATATTGTAAAACTAATTTGCGTGTTTAAGGGTTGGGTCTTAATCAAAATGTTGGTGCCAAAAAGCATTATAACATGTTCTAGCGAGTTAAACTATGTCTGTGTGAGTACCATGCCTACAATTAAAAGAGAATGTGTTCACAATCAACACAATTGCACCAGATTGAAACTGTAAGACATTTTAAAGCTTAGCTGTTTGACCAATGGTATGCAACTTGTCATTAATATTCATGTACTTAGAGAGCGAAAACGCCTATCAACACACTATTGCATGTGAGTTTAATATTTTATTTCTACCTACTACTCGCTTACAACACGATAGCGACAGACTCTATTGTGTTCAAAGTCTGAATAATACCGGATGCTGTTTCAGTAAATCTCCGGTTATTGCAGTACCAGCAAATCATTGTGTTTTGGCGAATCTCTTTGGTGAATTCACATGCATTTCCTCTTTCCAAGACGTATTCAAAAGAGCAAATGCCTAAAATTCAGATTTTGTGATTGTCATAAAATTACGAGCCAAAAAAATAAAATCCTCAAGTAGCCAATACATTGTCAAATTTAAATAAAAATTCACATTTCCAAAGTTTATTTAAATTTGATTCCATATATTTGATTGATCATTTTAGTCTAATTTCATTACTGTTGTTGCATTCACTTGTTTTCATCGATTTCGAATAAAACTGAAGAAGAATTTGACATTTTTTTCGGCTGAGAATATAATTTTTGCGAAATTTTATACAGTTTACAAACATTTTTCTTGTTAATACTGGTCGCTTCCACTTGAACGAAAAAGTATAAAGCGCACAACACGAACAGTCGCGAGAAGCTTAGTTTTGAATATATATATGCATATCTTTGTAATTTTTAGAAATATTCATTCACGTAAAATACTAGTATCCACATATGAAATGATTTTGTTTCCCTCTTGAACATACCTGTCTATTACCGTTCAGTGCTACCACCATCACAGATCCAAACTTTTCTCTCGAGTCGCTTTTCCACACAAGAAAAATCTGTCAGATCTGTCCGAACAACACCTGACACAGCCGTTGTCTTTTCTCTCTCGAAAAACAGAAACAAAAAGAAAGGAAAAACTTTTTCGCAAATCTCAACGAAGGAAAATTTTCTCTCCCTCAAAGTCGCTTCAACTTTCCAACGGTATCGGTCGTTCTACGTTATAGTCTCCGACATCTAACCGCAAAACAAAAAAACTTGACATTTTCTCTAAACAACAACTTTCAGAGCCGAAAACAAAACGAATTCGAAGGAGTTCTCATGAAATGAAAATTTCCCCAACCGGTCGTTGTTGTCGTCGCTAAAATTGAAGATTTCCCTGCGGTCGCCCGGAAAAATAGGAAGAAAATTTCGCAAATCGATTGGTGTCGTGTTTTTTTTCACATCGCTCTCTCTCCATTCTCCGGCGGTGTGTGATTGAGTGTGTCCAAGTGTGTGGCATCTAATCCGACAACGAAAAGAGGAAAAATTTCCATTAATTGATTGTTTATTAGTGAATTGAGAAAAGAAAAACAAACAAAGCTAGGAAAACAAGCTGCTGCCGTGTTATTTCTCCACGGATTTCGCTCGTAGGCCACCATACAAAGTAACAAAAAAGGATACTCAACTGGAAACGGTGCTCTGCGCGTAAAGGTGAGTGTGGATTTGTGCAGCCCTAGCCCTTAAGGATCTTCTTACACTACTTGGTGTTGTGTTATTTTTCTCGTCCTTATTGTTGCTTATGTAATAGACGAGGGTCACTTGAATAAAAATCGAAAATTTTGAAAATTCAATGGAAAAAAATAGAAAATTCTCAATGAGACAACAGCGTAGATGTTTTTGCCCCCCAGGGGAGATGCGGATTATGATTTAATTGGACAGCGCGTTATTTACATTTGGTAGCGGTAATTAGTCGAAAGGTAAATTCTACACTGCTCATAAAAAAATTGTGGACAAGATGTTGTCATAGTGAAACATGTTGCGGTAAAAGAATATTGTACTCATCGCCATGAAGATTGGGAATTTAATTTAAATCAAATGAAGTCAGTCTTGGGATGGTCAAAGCTCAAGTTTTATGGTCAGCATTCAATGTGCGATTTAATAAGCTTAAAAGGTTATCTCTCTTTCATTGAATACCTTTTTTTCTTTTTTAACAACCCATTAATAATAAGAATGTAGATAACTTTTTACTCAACTTTTTATAGTTATAAATACATATTATACTTAGGTGCTATTGTAAATGTGTACATATGTATTAAGGGTTGGGTCCATTAAAAATCCACGTAGTTCCCCCAGGTATGTATGTAGGTCAGTTATGAGATTAAGTGAGAAGTATTTATTATGTATTTTAACTGAATTTCAGTTGTCGAGATGGAAGTTATGTCTCGTTGAGTAAAATAGCTACTAGCTCTACCAAAGAATGCAGTAAGTGCGTACTACTTTTTTTCACTTATTAGACTCCTAATCCATAGAGGGTCACTGCCTGAGACACTGCAGCCTTCTATCCTCTTCGACCCAGGGCACAATGCTTTCAGTTTTCTAGACCAATAGCAATAGCTGAGTCCTTAAAACGGAGGTTTGGTCTTCCTTGTCGTCTGGAACCTGGGAGCTGGGTTTCGAAGATCCTCTTAGCTGGAGCATCATTGTCCATTCGGTCGATGAGTCCCAGGCTGTGTGTGATCGACGTGTTTTTTTCTTTTTGAATTTAATCCACATCTTGATAGAGCTCGTATGTATGTAGAGTTCGCACTTGTACCTTCTCCATGCGCCGTGCTCGCATATGGGAACGAATGTTCTCCCAAAAGCATTCAAAATCTGTTCGCTTTCCTGCTCATTGTCGAGCACTCGGCACCATAGAATAGAACTGGCAGGATCAATACTTTGTAGGGCATTTCTTCTTCCGTGCTAGGAGAATTGAATCCAGTTGTTTCGCTAAATCGAAGTAACGGCGGTTTCCTCTAGTTAGTTGTAGACTTCATTCATCTGAAAACTTTTTTAACCACTCAGCCCACTATATCTTTAGGAGCTTATAACTCAATCTCAATATTGCCGCAACACGGTATTTTGTTTTTTTTTTTTTAACGCGAGTTCGAAGAATTCTGCTAATTTCTTGAATTGTTGTTCGTTGTGTAAATAATAAATCTGTAAGTAAAAATTGTCAATTTAATTTTTGCAAAGAAATCACTGCCCTTACTCACAAGCGCTTGTACGACTTTCACGTAATTTTGATGTTCTTGACAAAAGCACTTACATCTGCTGACATCATTAGTATTAACACGACGTAAAATAAGTAAACGCTCCTTGTATGTGCTTATACTAATGAACCGCTTAATTTGCCGTTGGGTAATAGGTTTCTTGAAAAATAAGTTAGGCAACATTTTTTTTTTTTTATCGGACCCGAGAAAATTCTTGAAGCAACAACCACAACGCATTGAAATCTGTGTACCGAAGAGAATATTGCTGCTATTAAAGAAAGTGTGGCTGAAGATCCAGATTTGTTTATTCGACGTTGTTCGCAGCAAGTTGAGCTTTTCCCATCCACTACATGAAAAATTATACGAAAAGATCCAACTGATCCAAGAACTTAAACCATAAGACCATGGTTTATAATAACCAAAGAGTCGAATACTTCCAGGATAAATCCTGAAGACATCAGCTGCCATTATTTTATTTCATTTTTTTTTTTTCGAAATAAAGCAGTAGAGTACGTTACTGTCGCATGTTGCAGAAAGATGATCGCTAAATATTTATTTATAAATTTGATTAAATGGATTTCGAAACATGTTGTTCCACGAGAATAACGTTATAAAATTTGGATAATAGGATTATATAAAAAAAACAAACATGAAAATTGTCCTCCAAGATCGATGGACTTAACGCATTTAATTTTTTTTCTTTTGGGGATACGTGAGGCTACTGGTTTATGCTGATAACCCAGCAACAGCCCGCATTGATAGTCAACATACATAACTCGCGTCATTAATAAAGTAAAACCAAAATTGTTAAAAAAGTGACCTAAAAGTTGACTGTTAGGATGCAGTTTCCTGAGCCAGACGTGGTGGCCTTATACATACATAATTATAAAAATAAACTAAAATTGTGAGACAAAAGTTAGTTGTCCGTTCTTAGCAATGAAGATGATCAGTTAACTATAAATTTCTGGGTTACAGAATGTTCCATAAATATCGTTCGGATTATTGAACTACATATCCACGTTGCAACCAATCGCGGCGTTCCGCTGAAACACGATCGTACATACGAAAATTAAACACATACCGAACAGCTGAATTGAGTATCGTTTTTAACTAAAGAAAAGAACTGCGACTACGCTCACCTCACAACCATAAGTAATAATTGGTCACAAGTTGTGACTAAATGTCAATAGATAATGTGGGTCTACTACTGAGAGATGCATATATCTTAGACACTGTACTACATATTTATGTGGGCGTTCCAAGTAAGTTCACTATCAAAAATGCGAAAATTCTTTACATGCATGATATCTTCTATATGTGTGGAGAGATTGGGATTGTGTTTAGAGAAAGGAATTAATCTCTAATTCTGTAATTTTCCATGTTTACGGAAGAGCCTAGGTATTTAGAAGAAGTACTATCTCAAAACCATAACTATTTATTGTAACATCCCGCCCCAAATACATTTGTGTGTATTTGACTGATTTACCCTCAGTCATCCCAAGCCCAATTATGGCGCTTCTGCTTTAATTCTCGCGATTTGTCTTTGTTGATTGCTATTTATAGTTCGTCTGTAAAGACGTGATAGCGTCTGGGCTTTGTTTTCGATAAAACGATGTTTGTTCTAGTGTGAAAATTTGATCAACGAAAGACTTATGTACGTAGCCTAAAACCACACTGATTAGGACCTATCAATTTGTGGACGAACAGCTACACACAGTACAGCAGAAATCTTATACTCAATGTTGCGGAGCTTATTAGGGGGTTTTCCTTTCTTCAAAATTACGCAGGAAATGTTTCCATTCACACTTTCGTATTTTACATATTTTCAGACCATAGCAGTGTTTTCCAGACGATGGCTTGGTAGTAGGAACAGTTATGTTAAGTGTGCAATGCAGGCAATACTATACAATAATATTTATTACACCTGTCAGTGACTGCAGTAAAATCGTTTTCTGTCATAGGAGAATAGAAGCTTGCAAAGTGCAGGAATTTCAACTCTGCTGGTTACTCAGTAATAGCGGTGTATCTGGTAACAAAAAGGCTGATAAATCTGAGAAGAACAGACATTCCGATGAAACCACTTTACTAAGCGAAAAAATATAAGTAGGATAATGTATTTTATGCAACAGACCGTACGTCTTCCAGGGCCTAACTTCTCGCGACCATTTGTGTTGTGTGTATTATATTTTTCGGACAAATGGAAGGACCCTACAGTTTAAAGTCATATCCGAAAGGCAAATTGAAAAGCTTTCTCATGATGGTTATTACTTTCGGAAGTTTGTCAGACATTTGCGAGAGGGACTGTGAAGTATTTTTTTCGTGTTTTTCTGGAACTCGAACTTCGAACCTCCCGTTCGAAAAACTGAACCACGGCGTTCACTTTGCAATATAAAAACTCCGCTTTAGTAAGAAGAAGTAAAGGCGGAGATAAGTCTCATAGCCCGTGAGTCACCAAGGAATCTAATGATGAATTTAATTCCGAACGTTAAGATAGCACCTTTCTCAGCAAACGTCAGGCCAGACTACAATCTAAAAGTTGACGCTTGTACATAAATACATATTGCAAACAGCTAAAAGTTACATACAGCATAAAATTCACCATTATTGGTTGATTGGTCATAGCGCTATATAGAGTTAAAGCAAGCTGGTGAGCTGATATTTCGATAGAAATAGCTCTTACTGGCAAATCGAAAGACTTCATATGTGCAAAATTGAACAAGAAACTGGGAATAGGACACAATTGAATCTCTTTAAGCACTCACATAATAACGAGTGATCTATGGCCATATGAAAAGGCTAAAATCTTACAATGGAATATGTGCTCGTTTCTCGATTTATTGGGCATTACACGCTAAAATTTCATGTGTAAAAAATTAAGCTTTGTGATAAATTCGCTTGAACGATCCGATGAGCTTATACAACCCTTCTCTCTATCACTGCCCACGCATAAGATATCGATTCCTCCGAAAACATTTCTTGCAATATAGGTATGTATATAAAAATTCTCCGTAAATTCCATGAAGGACATACATAATATGTATGTACAATTTTCCTAGAGTTAAATGATGGTTGAGGGCTCGTGGACTACATGGGTGTTTGTCCCTCAATGGATATCGACGGGTCTCTGCCGACTTGCGTAGGAAGTTAAATAGAATTATTTTTATTTTTCAACTAAATTGCCAAATCAACGAACTGCAACACTTGCGGCGAAAGCTTCAAAACTGTATTATGATTCAGCATTTTTCTGTAAATTTGTTAACCATCTGCACTTGGAGCCATGGGTATGAGTGCCGGGCGTCTAAAGACTTTTTATGATTATCGGTCAAATTTTTCATTATCGGTACGTAAATAATGCAGAATTTTTCCATCTAGTTAATGTATGTCTACTCAGAATACCTCTTTTAAGCACCATTGACCTATCCTATACTATTTTGGTACCTAATTGCTAAATCAGCCTTTTTATGTTTCTGAATAATATAGAAATGCAAACCTGGGGGTTATTTGGGCTCGAGGACTACTCTTATATCGAACAGAATCAATTCCTTCGACTTTTTTCCCTTATTACTTATTTATGTATTCGATTTAGGCGATTCACATCAATTGTTTATTTAATATTCATACAGATCTGTACAGCTCATCTGGGAAATGGTGCTTAAGGACAAACAGCAAGCTTGCAATTGTCCGCTACTAACATAATTAATTTATTTATTACCAAATTAAGAACAACTAGGCAATAAGTTATCGAGAGGAAAAAAAAAATAAATAAATTGATTATTCGACCAACTTTGCGTTGGATCCACCCATTTTGTGTCCTGTCAGAGTCATGTGTGTGAAACTCACACAATCACCTTGATTCGCTTAATTATCCCCAATATACCCACACAAACGCAAACTGAACGCACTATCCCAATTCTCATCGCTTATCGCAGCACTCTTCACCGCCTCCATTAACCACATCCACGAGTCAGGGAGTATCGCAAATCTTAAGAGTCAATTAATTACGTTTTATCCAAGGCAGTGGCAACGGGAGCATTCTGCCTGAGTTAATCGTATGTGATGAGGTTATAGTCGGGTAAATAAGTCTACCACCCATATACAAGGCAAAAGTTTCTCCAGGAAAACGATGACGTGGAAAATATTTGTTTATCCGGTAGCCATCCTCCTTGCAAATTGAAAAATTTAAACAAAGACACCACCCGACTGCACACAGTGTCTGTGTGTCGGCGAGATGCAGAGTGAGGTTAAATCACTGAACGTGGTCAGAAGCAGTTTTTTTTGTGTTCTTGTCTAAAATCTAATTTTGTCAAAAATGTTTGTTTTTACGTCAATGCGAGATAGAAATTGGATTCGGGCAGCTCTTTTTTACTTTTTGTTTCCTTTTTTCTCTTCAATTTATTTGTTTGCTTGCCACTTGAATTTTTGAGCGCAAAACAGAAAAGCGGCACTGGCATTAGCGCGCTGGCAACAGTGCCACTATGTAGCATTTGTGCCATTGAATCTTAGATTCGTACGAACGTATAGCAAACGTTCTCAATTGTGTTTGTCTATTTTTGTTTGGGTTCTGTTTAGATGGTCATTTCTATTTGAATGGGACGACAACTTGAGGGGGTTGGTAAACACAATCATACCTCCCCTGCTTCAAGTCATTCCACAAGCAACTAACACTCACGACTTGAAATCAATTGAAATGTATTCTTGTTCAATTTATAGCGAGGTATGTGTGTTATTCAACGATTGAGCGAAAATAAATAGAATGTAATAGATATACTGTCCACAAGAGAATAAGGGACGTGCATTTGTCAGTCATTGGCAGGGTTTAGGTTTTATTTGAAGTGGCTTTAGAAAAGGAATGGATTTCAGGAAATATTACAACGAGAGCTGGACATTGAGGTCAGTTATGAGTGTTGTTTGAAAATGGATGCTTCCGGAGCTTTGCATAGAAGTTAGGATTTCTAATTTAAATAAATTGTACTCGTATCTGGTCAAACGTTGGATCTTTTTTACTTAAATGTTCTAAGGAAATGGCAGCATTGTCATGGTGTAAACAAATTGGCAGAGATGAGGTCAGACTCTATTTGGCTAGATAGAATATTTTGTCATTTTTCTGGCAAGGTTTATGGTTCCGCCACTCCATCGGTATCTGTCATGGCAATCACACTTTCCGTAAGGTATTTGAATGCTTATTTAAGTTTTTTAATTCTTGGATACGTATTTGCCTTCGTCGTTTTCAGGATCCATTTTCATGAGTTCCGGCTCGGATACAATGCCTCATGAATGGATGGACAAGCAACTGTGGATGTTCGAATGTGAATTTTGAAGGCCAATCTTATTTAAAAAAAAAATAAACAAATAAGTATTTGGCGGAACACACTGTACGCGGACCATTCGTGTTGTGCGTGTTATATTTTTTTTTACACAGAATTGACGATCTCATTTGGTCTTGTCTAAAGTCTTGGATAAAGATGTTCCTAAGAACATCTTCTTCTAGAGAATCAACTTCTAACCTTCAGAGATATAACCCAACCTTGATGAATTGCCCAATTTTCTCTCCTCTAAACCTAGGATTTTCTGATAGTTCTGCATTTATGTGTTGGTAAACTGATGGATGAAGTTCATTGGAAGTTACGGACAAAAGTGTATCAATGGAGTCAATTAGTAGTTAACTATGGGAAATTTGGCACCATCATTGGTAACCTAAAACTCCAATTTTTTGCAAAACGGTTTACCTCTACGGTTTTTTAAGTCTTTCTTGGGCATCATCCAGGACAGCTCTAAATGTTGTGACTTTCATAGAAAATTATTTCTGACCTGTTGAAAATCCTTTTCCTGCAGTCCTATCGTCTTTAAGCCCTGGGTTTGTAGTCAAAATGTCTTCTAAGAAACAAGCCTGACCATATCTACTTCATCATCACGAAAGTATCAGAAAAAAAAAACTGAGTGACCTTGCTAGTTCTTCACACTTTCACTTACAGAGTATTTGCTGTTGTTGTCTCAGATTAGATATTTTTATATATTTAATTGCAGATCGGAATTGCGACTATTTCGAATTAATTAACCACACGTGCCACATGAGATACAGATTGTTTAATTAAATCTCATAAAATAATTGACGATGTTAAGATATGGATCGTGACCACATGCTAAGCAGCCCTTTGTAGCGTGTCAACGAAACATTGTCACTTATGGTATATTTTATGGTTCTTGGGCTTGCAAATCTTTTCGTGTTAAGTCTCAAGTGGTGGTTATGGGGTATCAAGATTTGGATAAAAACAAAAAAAAATTACACAATCCACCTGTCCTGCCATAAATTTTTCACGAATGAATTATATCCATGTGTGTGAAAGTTATTAGCTGTTTAAAAATACTAAATATAGTCCGGTCGTACTTACATATTTATTTTATTCGTCATAAGTTTCCTTAAACAATTGAAATAAAAAATAAAATTTAGGTGAGTGGAAAATGTGTTTTAAGAGAGTTTACCTTAGGTTACGAGTAGATTAGATTTGAGGACCGGCCGGTGGAGCAATTATAGTTTTAACTCACCTAGACCTACGAGGACTTTTAACCGTTGAGAAGATCGATAAGCCATTAAAATGGGATAGCGCAAGGGATAAGGAAAAGTTCGAGTACGAACTTTCCCCATCGTCAAAATGTTGTTATCGAAGTTCAGAAGGAATTTAAGTCGTATGTCTGCGTCGTTCGTACAATTTTCTGTAGTAGTTGGTTGGTCGGTTGGTTGAAAGTGGCTGCCAGCTAGTAATCGCCAACACATTTAGACCATACATGTGTAGGTGCATTGTGATACCACATAAATCGGATCGGAGAAAGTTTCTCTTCCCTACTCGTTGAACCATTTTGAGCTTCTTATGAAGCGTAAGAGGCTTTTGATATCTATATTTGTCAGATCGCCTATATCATTGTAAAGGAATGCTCCTAAGCGAAGCTTCCTTCTGCGGGAGAGAGCTGGGCAGAAACAAAGAAGTTGAGGAATAGTAGGTTACCCCAAAGAGATTGCAGTAACATCTACTTAGCTTAAGTCACAACCATCATATAGGAAGATGAATTCATCCGGAGACATAGAATAGTCTAAAAAATCTTCACCCGCAATAGTATATATAAGACTAGTGAATCTTCATTGGGTCATATTAAAAGAAAGACGGAGCCAAGGAAAGCTCCTGAACTAGATTTATTTGTACACGTCCAATTCATCTGTTCGTATTCCAAAATTGATACAAAAGCAAACAGCTCATATAGAGCTTAGGGCTTAGCTTCTCCCAACCATTGATATTATGCGTGTTAATTGATAGTAAAGTTAAAAAAGAGCCATCAAGCCGCATGCAAGAGGCGCCTTTCTCCAAATGAAATCAGCCCAAGAGATGTACGAATTGTTTTTAATGTCCACGCGGAGTGTCGCGTAAGCGAATTGTGAAGAAACAGAATCTGTTCGGTACCTGCTTTGGAAGTAACGTCGTGCTTCGCCAAGAAAAGACTGTTGCCTCTTGACAGTCAGTTTTTCAAAGACCTAGATAACTTACTAAGAGAGTTGGGGTACCTCTTTATGTTGAATCTCCATAACATTGTGAGATTCCTAATAACGTTCCTTAGACATGAACCTACACTAAATAACTTAAGCCGCAAACTTATTATAGAAGAGCCCTTTTGACTTTTATCCAACAATTGATTATCGTCTGAAAAAAATCGATTGACTTCATATTCATGCCGGGACGTAATTAACACTCCATCTCCCTTACCATTTGGTATTTTGCAAAAACTCGAAATGTCAATTTGTGGACTCTTATTGCGAATCCTATTTTCCCTAAACAAATGACACGTTGGGCATTTAACCGGGTATATTTTCTGATCCCTGAAACAGCTTAAGTCAAAGATAAATACCAAACGTTGGCAATCTCCTTCTTCCTCCACAAAAAAAAAAAAAAAAAAATTGAAAAATAAAACAAAAAAGTTTCTCTCTTCAAAAGCCGCCCGTCCGTCCTGCTGTGGCGTCGTCTTAGGCTTTGAAATAACGCATAAGCAAACAACGTTATTTACAGTTGAAGTGATGAGTAAACTCCAGGAAATAAACTTTTAATGAACTTGATCCCATTTCCTTCAACTGTTGTTTAATACGATAAGTACTCATGCCCGAATGATTCTGTTGATTTTCTTCTCTGTCGCCGTCACCACCCTAAAAGTTATCAGTGGGCGACATTTTTAAGGCGACAACTCAATACAAACATACGTGTGTTTACATGCATGCATACATACATAGGTATGTGCGAGAAACTTTTCGTAGAACACCGCCATTAAGGAATGTCTAATAACTGCAATGAACAACACATCACAATTGGAAATATTTAGATTGGCCAACAGACATATCACCTACGCGACACGTGTTACACAGAATTCTGTTTGACCTGGCCTTGGGTCAGGGTAAAACATTTCACTTGAGGTTGATGTATTCTATGTCCTCCAGCTTTGTCAGAGTTGTTGCCAGGTTTTTGGTTTGCATACATTTGAATGTCATTTGGTTTCTTTACCCAGGTGATGAGTACACAAAGGGAGAGCCTTTTGTTGAATGTTAGTAGGCACCTATACCATTGCAGGCATGTGTTGGACCATTTGAAACAAGGATTCTTACTTTTGTTGTGGGAGAATATTTAAGATTAAAGGTTTTCTTTTGTTAGAAAGTATCTTTTGCTTTCAACTTTCAGGACAGTTGAGTACATATAATCTAGTAAAAGCACATATTTGATGAGCTAAGTAAATTACCGTACAATTTACGTTTATCCAAAAATCAGATATGGTATTTTTTTAGCTCTGCTGGAATATCAATTGTTCTCTGAAGATGTCCTTTAAAATTTTGTTTTGTAAAGTGGTAATTTTTCACCGTAAATCTAGTTAATATTCCTTCGGCCTGTTGCTAAGCAATGCTCATTTCTGATCAATGGAAAATGGTACATATTTAGGTTTGCCTTTGTCACCAAACCGATTGACATAATGTGCAAATCCGTAATTTTAGGCGATTAGTCTACTCAAAATGTTTGCAAAAGGAAATTCGGAAATTGAACATTTTCTTCGTTAGATAGACTGAAACTCTGACTAAGTTCCAAGGTTGTGGAGCTTGTTGTTGGAGGTTCCAAGGTTGTGGAGCTTGTTGTTGGAGGTATCTTTCATTCGTGTGACATCGCTTTGCGCCAAGTATTTGTAATTCTATCGAAAATTGAGTTATGCCAGCTTTGTGATAGAAAATGTCAATGTCCCGACAAATAGTTATGAATGTATGTAACTTTCTCATATGTAACGAACTAGAACACCTTTTTGGACATCTTTCTCCAACTTTCTTAGTCAGAGTTACCATCTGCATCTATCCAGACTTTTTTTTGACCTCGTTTTCCTGTGTCAGCGCTAGAATGCTTCAATACTGGTTTATTTTCGGGATTTCGAAATAGTAGCCTATAATATATTTTCATCTGCCAGCTGCTAGCAATTCTGAGGATTCCGGTACTTGTAGAACTTCTGTCTTTGCAAAGTCTGCCAAAATTATCTTTGCCAATTGCCTTGCGCGAAGAAATACGTTTGGCAGCTGTTTTCGGCTGAACATTGATTTATAAGACCACCCGTTATTGTCTTCCATCACTACTTGCGCTTGTACTTACAGTCTTACTTGGATCATTGAAACCAAAATCAATGATCCTTTCCTTAAACGGAACATGAAATATTTTACTTCTTCTGAACTAAAAAGTGAAATCTAAACTTACAGTGATGTCGAACATGGGTTGATTCACCAAAATTCAAGATTCAATGTGAGTCTTGGAACTATCGACAAACTAGATTTGGTCGAGCATACTGCACTTGTTCTTCCAAAACAATGAGTTGAGCAGTAGGAGTTGAGAGTAGGTTCTATCGCTGTGCAGTAAACAGATCCATAGGAATGTGAAGAGTGTTGTTCTGTTGGTCAAGCCTCCAGTTGATTCATTATAGCAGTCATGTCGACGTCTGTATTTAGTTATTCTGTTCAAACACACAGAATAAGCTCTGTCTCTAATAATAGTCCTGGGTTCAAATAGATACAATTTTCAAGTGTACAATGCATCTCTTACAATCCTTCGTCAACTGTCTTGTATTCCTGTCTAAATTGTTAGCCGTTCCACGCATTTTATAGTGAAATTCGACTAAAACTCTAACAAATGATTCAATGACTTTAACGACAAAAATATGTTACGTATACGCCCTGTTTCGATTTTCATTTACCCTGTGATCTCGTGAACTCTAAAATTCATTCACCCGTCGTAAAACGTAGATACTTCAAGTACCTAAGCACACCCTTCAAGCGTTCCATTGAAATTAATACGTAAAAGTCCGAATGAAAACAAAAAAAAGCTCTAAATGTCTGTCAAAATAAGTATTTCACTTCGTAAGTGCAATTGACCATAGCAAAGTGGAGGAAATTAGGCTCAGAGAGCAATAGCCAACTTATTGCGTTCTCATACACACCCCTCATAGGAAATTCAATATTAATTGAATAATCAAGTGGATCAATTCTAAAAAAAAAAAAAAAAAACGGTGGCAGCGGGGCACCGCATTACATTGAACAGAATTCCCAGGGCACGCAATTGAAAATGTTTGATATAATTACAATTGACACGTGATGGGAAGGTATCTGCTCTGCGATTCATTAAAAAAAAACGGCGGAGATATAGAAGGGATGTTTTCTTTTTAACGATATCCTTTCAATTATCCACAAAATTCGTTATAATGCTCTTCAAACGTCTAACTTGAGAAAATGTATAGCTCCGCACAATCGAGGCATTTTATCTGTCTGAAGGAGAATTATTGGTACGTAAGTGTTTAATCTATGTACAGTGGTGGCAATCAGAGGGTTTATGTGATGGGAAACTCAATTTATTTTTTTCCCATATTGCCTTACTCTGAATGTTACTAAAGGGATTCACCTTGAAAGCAATAGCAATTGACCTGTCTCAATGTAATTAATTTATTTTTAGGGTGAGTTAATTATACATATGTAAACAGTCTTTAGGCAATAAAGCTGCCATCTGTTGATGCATAAAAACAATATTAGTCCTGTTTATGTCTTAGTTACGGTGTTCAAATGATATAATTAAATGGGAGAAATTGATGCTGAAGTGGAAAGGAAGTAACCGAATTTTATGTACATATACAAGGTGACTTGTTACCTTTTTGCTAAAATAATACAAAGCAATTGCTGGTTTGCGAAGTAATAAATTGAGCTAGCAGCACAATAAGACTCTTAACTCCTACCATAAATGTTTTTCCAACTGCTTTACGCTTCCACCTCTTAAAACTCAACGCAGTTGAGTCAGTTTTCTACAGCTGGCAAAAAATCTACTGCAATCATGTGTATCGCATAGCTTTGGTCTCTGATTCTCCTGTGCTAGATATACTGAATCCGCTTTTCGACTTTTTGTCCAATCCTCTTTGCTTTCAGATTTAGACTCCAACCTCGGCTGCTTGGCCGTCAGCTTAATTCTTAAGAAATCGTGTGACATACTAATTGTTCAAAAATGGGTTCTGAAATTGGTGCTGTCATCCATGGGATCAACGACTAAATTCAAACATAAAGTGTACCTCTATTCAAATACACATGGACAGTCAATCGACGCTTTACACACTAAATATCCACTTGATAAACTTGGAATTCGGTACTAAAAGACTGTAACAACAAAAATTTAAAGAAATGGATTAGCTAGCCAGAAATAGTTTATAAATACAAATTCTAGATTCCTGTAAAATCCAGAGATGTCTTCTGGTTAAAGAACCCCTTGTCCTTATTTGTGTAAGTGTTTATAGATCCCCTATCTGCTCGCAGCTCGTGTAGGTACTAGGCGCCATCCGCCCCAGTCTGCAGGCAAGCTTTTTCCGGGCGATATTCTTGGTTTAGAGATCAGTTTCGATCACCTCCTGCCTAGATTAACCCTTTTCCTTCAAGTCACTATCGGGGTGTTATGAAGGTTTCACCATCGTATGAATGCCTTTTCCTGCGCTCTTGACGGATTGTAGGGACTTAGAAACTAATTCTGGTTGGTTAAGTGAGAGAAGGTGTATACTGTAACGCTCTATAGACACGTGGAAATAATAGCGTAACCGTTTAAGACAACTTTTATCCGGTACAGAAAACTTTTGAATCTCTACCTTATATTATAATCCATATCTTGAACAGGACCCTTTTAATGCTCATGATCATGGCTAAATCCTTAAAATTATTTTTGTTACCATCCTTTTTAAATCTCTGCCAGACTCCACAGTTTAGAGATTTCATCTCAATAAAAATGTGCATAATAAAGATTCATCCTTCTTCAAACACTTAAACACACATAAAGCATAAAAGATTCTTGAATACTCCCTTGAGAGATCTATCTATGTACGCAAGAGTGGGAGCAATGCACGCCAATACACAATGTATACGATGAACAACAAGATTAGAATCCATCTGGGAATGGATTATTACTCTCCAACGTACGCTGCTGTCTGAAATAGGGAAGCTTATTTCAATTCAGCTCTTCTGCATCCTCCACCACCTACGCCACGCCGGTGTAATTCACCCTAGCGGTGTTAAAAATAAAATCTACCTCCTACGGGATAATACCTCTGCAATTCCACGTGGAATATAAAAATGAAAATTCAATTAAATCGTTTATTTTCTTAGAAAGCACACAAGAAATAAAATGGCAGAAAAAAAGGAAAAGAAGGATTTGTCTCTTTCGTTTCTATGCGCTGGATTTGGATCTCTTGTTTCTCCTTTTAAGACGTCACCAAAAGTTTTTGTGATGTCATTCTTCAGGTGAATTAAAATTTACCCAACTTGTGGAAGACTTTCAAATTGACTGACATTATACGAAATTGCAATGCGCACATTGTGCAGCAGTCGAGGTTGTGTATGTCACATGCATCAAGGACTTGCAAACTAACGGAAAATTCATCTCGAATGAATATTACATGGAAGCAGTATTAAAAATATTTATATTGCATTACTTTGCTTCGGTCTTCGTGTGGAGGACGACTTTTTGATATTAAAAGCCTTGCCAATCAAATTATTTTTGGAGAGAAGTTTTATTTTTTTTTTTTTTGTTGAAAAATATCACTAGAAAGTCTGGAAAAGGATGGATTCGGTAGCAGGAGGAGGGTAGTGAGTGTCGTTTATTTGGCAGATTTGGCATTGGACCAAGAATTGTTTTGGAAAACTAAAATACTTTGAAAGGATAAATGTAGGAGGGTTATTGCATGCATAATTGGGGATTAATTTGTTTGGGAGGGCATTAAATAGTGTGGGCATGTCCATAAATATAGTCGGCATGTAGCTTGGACAGCTTAGAAGTGGTTGTTCGTAGTTGTACTAAGTAAAAGATGGTGAATGTGGCTTGGCAACGTTTTTTAACTCTACCATTTCGTCTTTTTTTCATACAACGTTAAAGATAACGTGACTCGTTTGTGGATTACGTGACTCCTCTTAACGCCTTAGATAACAGCAAAGCTATGTAGATCAGGTCTTGAAGTACGACATAAAAAGGTTTAAAAAGCAAAAGGTTCAAGTTCATGAAGCAAACTCACGTTGCCTCAAAAGCGTTATAATCTTTGCGGTGAGACTCAACTATAAGTCTAAGCGCCTCCATCATAGAGCGTTATAGACCAACTTTTCGAAACGGATACTTATTGAAACCTTTTAGGAGAATAAGCTGATTCCTCGACCAGGGAGAATGCCTCCACACCCCTAATTGCAGATAAATCTGTTTTGCTTCACAAATCAGTTAACGGTTCTCCGACCTTTCTAATCCAAAAAACCGGGATAGAGCTAAACCTAGCTACTTTTATCCACCTATGCATAGCTTCCTTTTGAGCCTTCGCCGGAAAAGTTTCAGATTTCTGTCATAACCAATCACTTTCATCTAAAAAAAATCACCACACTTTAAAGTGTCTTAGCGAAATCAATTTGAAGACTATACCTGAAGAGTGACGAGCTTTGCTAGACCATTTTATATACCATTACAATTAGGTCAGCTTAAGTATTTGTACAGACAGCGATCCGGCGAGATTTTAAGACTTACTAAGCGAAAAGTAAAGCGAACGACATGACAGTAACTATCCGATGGGTTGTGTCAATTTGTTCGCTATCTTTCTGGTGGCAGTAACTTGAGCGAACATACTCGTTCATTGCAGAGGGAGTGTTATCGAATGAGCTAAATGAAATTACGAAACTAGACATTGCACACCCACCAATGAGAATTAGTTTATATTCAGGTAGTGACGTGATAGTAACATGGCAGTGGCATGCATGATAGTTGCATAATAGAAACATGGGAGAAAATGTGAGGTAGGTGATCCAACGTACGGAAAAGCGCGTGAGAGTAAGTCATTCAGTAATAATGTCTGGTTATGATAAAGAATTGCTGGAACAGCAATATATACGCACGAATGATTTTCTAAATGTCAAGCAATTTTAATAAACTACGTTGTTCGTGGCAAAATTGGAGCATGCAGTGTATAGCACTGATATGGCACGTTGCAGATCATCATTAAGCTCCGTTCAATCAGTATACTTTGATTCAGTCATTATTTTCTTGTAAATATGCAAGTCACTACCTTGTCACTGTTATGGTGAACAACACCTCCACGTTCGTGCTGTTGTCGGACGTTTTCATAAAAATAAGCTACATGAACTACTGGTTACAAGTACTTTTGCATGTCAAATAGAAAGTTACTGTCATGCTACTGACAGATCAAACGCCACGTTGGTTTGGTCGATATTCGGTCCAAGGAGATCCTTCTGATGTTGCTTTATGCGCTTTCCTGCTATGTATCCTGCTGCAGTAGAATCAATTAGTCTGCCCTTGTCTCGGGTGGTCTAACCAAAGGCGTTTTCTGGATGTTGGCCTTAAAATATTTATGTTTAATAAAGGTGTCGAATTATTGCTTTTCTTTATCCTAAAGCTCGTATTAGAAGCCTTTGAGATCTTCAAATCCTTCTCTTTATCTCTCTTTTTATATCTCACTCAGTTATTTAAGGTAACATTGCACCATAATCAGACCATTCATCCATAAATCCTTTTATTCGGATAAAACAAAAACCTGTGCTATAGTTTTAGAACTCAATACTACTATCACATTATTTGAGGTCATTTCATTTCCTCCTCATTTTTCTATTAATACATCCCTGTACACAGAAAAGAACAGTTGGAACGTTATTTATAAATGGAAGGGCAGCAGAATAGACAATAAGACGTGCACAAGTAAATTGCTCGGTCATCATACTTTTGTATCCTTCCGGCACCTCTGCCTTGTTCTCCTACAGTTGTTCTACATTGATTTAATCCACCAACCCAGACTTGGATAGCGAAGCTCCTCGTGTTGTCCCTATTAATGCTGACCTTGCTCGGGCGGTTGCAGTTCCATTTTTAATGCCTAGTATGGCATACAGCTCACAGTTGTTTAAAAAAAGGCAAATTCTCCATTCACAAAAGCTTTCCCATACAGCAGGAGCAGCTGCAGACTATAATGAATATCAACATCAACAGCATATGTATGTACATAGCTATTCTCAATATCCACCTCATATGTGTCATTAACAGCAGTTGCCATTGTTCTCAGTCCATACAGTGTTTCCTTGTTGTGGGGAAAATGGATTTACAAATTTATTCCTACCAGGAGTAGTTTTGCAACGTCTAACTTCGATTCATGAGATTGAAACTTCAGATAAGCGCATCTCATTGCATATAAATGACACTCAATGCGAATGCGATTTGCTGTTATGACCTATAAAATAGGACGACATCAACTAGCCAGCCCACCCTCTATTGACCTTTTTGCTAATCTATGTCCAGACCATCACCTTCATCAAAGGAATAAATGCGTTCAATTTAGAAGCAGTATTCCATCGATGAGAAGAAGGGAGTCGTTGTAAATTTTTCGATTGAAGGTTAAGCAAGGTTGCTCCACCTTCCGTTAACCACCCATCCATAGACCGCATCAAGTGGGTGGAAAATTGAAAATGTTTTGTATGTTTACACCTGTTTCATCAAAAGCACACAATTTATCACCGACGAATAATATTTCTCTTAGAATTGTTGAAATTGCGGGGATTGTATACTTATTTTCTCAATTTCCCAAAATGTTCCTTCTGTTTTGCCTAAGTTTACCTTTACCCCTCCTGAAATTCATTTAATGATCGTTGTCGTCAGTAGAAGGCGGTTAGTGGTTTGGCTTAGAAAAACAACAACCACTGTTCCATAAAATACCCTTCATATATGAGGATTTGAGAAAACAAGGACGAACGAAAAGCAAAAAACAAAATCAATCATCCAAAAGGAAAACGAAACGAATGACTGCGAATGAAGGTAAGTAGAAGGAATAAAAAATGGAAATATAAGGCGGTAGGAATACAATTTGGGTGTACAAGGGGAGGTGGATTGGGGATAGAGGAAAACCTGTGAGTGGAGCAGTCTGCTCCTGGCAAAGACCCCGCTCCGGCCTAGATTTTTTTTTTCTCTCTTCTGCTGTTAATGTGTTCCATACGCCTGCGACAAAACGTAAAAGACCAACAAAAGCAATCGACACAATTTGCGAACACATTTGTGCTATCACTCAAAATGGGTGCCTATTATTCTTATTATCCTACCGAGAGGCATGAGGCATGCAGTAAATAAAGCACATTTTTAATATTTTTGTTTGAATAAATAATGTATTTTGGGACGGAAGACGTACACATACTGTGTACGCTGTGTTGTGACATGTGGGACGCATGAAAGGCGTTGTTAGTACTTACTTGTCTGACATATTGGTCTATTTGTTGTTTTTTTTTTTTTTTTTGAAATTTATTGTGCAATTCATCAATGCGACATAGTTTAGCGGTTGGTGTATATGAAATGCACATGGGGTCTAGTTCAGCAGATAAGACAAATGTCTAATGGGTCGTTAAAATGAAAGGAAGATTACATTTGTTTCTAATTGCATTATGACAAGACTATTTCAAAGAAAATGCCCCCTTGTCGTATGACTGGTGGAAGGGCTTGAAAGAGCCCAATACACAAAGAGGGTGTTACTGCCCCTCGATCCTGATTGCTGTCCTTCTTTTTATAAAAAATAATAATGTAGATCGACCGCGTTTTTGGTTTAGTACAAGTTTCTTCGATTAAAAAGAGCAAATTTACGAAAAGTCTACTGACAGCTATACTTCTACCCTAAAAGCTTTAAGGGACGATTTTAGATCGTATTAGGTACCGTGGGGTTTTGAGTGTTCTAGGCCAGAAATGGGCGATGTAATGGACCTTGGGCCAAAAGTACGTTTATACATGGATCGCAAACAACAGACGCTTAGGTTTTACTTCAGCGACAATGACAGCATTGGGTTTTGTAAGAAAAAAAAAATCCGCACTTCTGTCTGTTCCCCAAGTGGTTAGATCAAAAGGTTTTAGTTCCACGAGTGATGGGCAGAGCCCTAAATTATAAAATGAATTTGAAGATTGAAGAATTTGAATGAGATGCCGAGAGTGATCCTCAACTTATTCATGTGAACGCTGCTGTCAGCCTTGCATAGACTGTCTTGAAATATACAAACAACGTATTAGGAAATCTAAGATTGAAACTCTTAAGGACTCTGCAGGTAAAATAGGCTCTGAACAGTTTCGTAATCAGTAAACCTTTATTCCATTGAACTGAAATTCTATCGCTTTTGTCGAAAGCCTAGTAAGCGGAACAGTCACATAGGAAGTCGTATACCATTGGCTGAAATGACAGCGCTGTCATTCTGCCATAGAGTATCACTCGAAATAGAGTTTGCATCAGAGCCTTAAATCAAAATTGCAGCTGCCTATTGTGATATTTATGACAAATGTGTCTGTGCTGACTTTAATGGAGCCGCGATCAATGTTAAAAGTCATCCTGCACAAACAGACGAGTTTTGTTATGTATGCGCTTGCCTATAAACGCTATCATAGGCGGACTTAAAATCTATGGAAATATTGCGTTGAAATCTCAGCAACTAGCTCGAACAGCTCTATTGAGCTTAAGCTTACATATTACTATCATCAGTTCATTTTGATCGAAATGACTGTATTCTCTTTAAAAGTAAAAGTTTGTCTAGAGATCAACTCATGAGCCAATAAATCAATACAACATAGACACAAGTATGCCAGCGACAGCGATAACAATATTTGTAAATACCTATTCCTTTCCTTAGTGCCGGGAAGAACAAACCCGAGATAAAGCAAGTACGACAGCGACTTGATAACAATGTCTGTAAATAGCTATTCCTTTCCACAGTGCCGAGAAATGCGTCAATAACCTTGAAAAATTTCGATTCACGAAATTTCGTTCGTAGGTATTGTTGCAGATACGAGTAACTGTCCGAATTGGAACTGTCTGATAACATCTTTAAAAATTTGAATGAAAAGAATTTGACGCTTGTTTTTGTGGTTTTTTGTTTGTAGCCCATATCTCTATAATAATAACCTAAATATGACATCCATTAAAAGAATCTTTATCAAAGGTAAACATTGCCGATTTTTCAAAATTGAGATTTATTCCAAATGTGTGCTTTGTGTGCTTCATCTCATGGAGGCAGTCATTTTCAATGGAGAAGATCAAATTTAATTGCAACTGCTTGCTTAGAACAACAAAAGTACTAACCTATTGAGAAAACAAAGCAAACTGCTTACATAAATCTTGGAAATTATGAGCTGAACCAGCCTGTCATGAAATAAACTATAAAGCTGCTTGTGTAAACTGAACTGTTGGGGTGATCATAAAAACAAATTGCAGAAAATACTCGGATAGGTAATATTACGAATGTATACGACATTCGGTGGATGTAATATTACGTAATTGGTCGTTATGTCGTTAAGTTCAGTTCCGCTAATATTATCGTTTGTTTAGAGCATTGATTTAACCTGTTGAACGTGAGGACGAGTATGTTGTCGCGATAACAACTAAATTGATTTTTGTGATTCCTAAGATTATTGTACGGCCATCCGTGTTAAAAAAATTTTAAATTATCTTTATAACAGATAATTTCACGTCACAACCGCAATTTTTTAAGTTTGCGGAATGGGATAGGAAGAGAGGATATATTTAAATTTTATTTTTCTATTTTCCACATGATCTGATCGGGACTAAATAAAACAACACGGATCATCGTGAATTTTTATGTTTTAAGTCTGGCAGCACTTGTTTGGGGGAAGTGACATTTGATGCAGAGCATGAATCGGCAACCAGCTCACCAATTGAAGAGAAATTGGATAACTTACATATAGTGATGTTCTTCTTTGCACAAAAACTATTGGAAAACAAAATTTGCATTTACACAACTGCATGATTTAAAAATACGGAAATAAAGTCCTACATCCAGTACAGATTGTTCCATTTTTACTTTTGTTTATATTTAAAACGTCATCGACCGCCATTGATTCTGATAAGTGCTACCAATACTTTATGACTAAAAATCCATCAGTGGGAACTCGAATTAAAAAGTGGATCTCGAAAATGGACCCCTATATGTAGATATCTGTATCACGTGTTGTTGTTAATTAATGGTAACAACCGGATCTAGATCAGACCACATGATAATAAAACGCGAGTAATATAATAAAAATATTTCTTAATTTACCTTCAAAAAATTGCCCGTTTACGACTTTCTGCTTTTATTTTGTTTTGGAGAATCGGAAGAAAAAATCTTATATGCGAAGCAATCCTTAATTCTTTTCTTTTTTTCTTTATCTGCGTTTTCCAGCACGTGTTCGAGTATTCTATTACATTGTCGTTACTGAGACGTGTTGGACACTCTTATTAGTAAAGTTGATGTGGACTACCTTCAGGGCATTTAATTTAATTTGCCATTTCTTAATCCATTTTGGTATTGTATTTACTGCCTTTTGGGGCCTTTTTGTTGCTTCTTCTACAGTTTTTCTTAGGGGAAGTGCAGCAGTATCATCTGCAAAAGTTGCCTAGTTATTCCTTCACTTTCTGGCAAATCGCTGGTAAATAACTGCTACATCACAGTAACAGTTTTTTTTGCTGACTTCATCTGTATGGTCACCACACAGCTCCGAAAACTGCTTAAAACATTGATAGAACATCCGAAGATAGAGTTTTGTAGAATTGTAGAAGTTTGAAAGTGGTTGTTCGGGATATTTTGAACCTTTCTATAATTTAATTTAGCTTGAGTCGACAATGTTCCTTGAGAACCATTTCGTGTGTTGTGGCGTCACTTTTTCTTCTCTACCTTGCTTAAGCACTTGTAAACCATTGTTTTGCCAGGGAGAGAAGTTTCTCTAAGGAATAGCTATACATATTTATATTAAGTGGCCGCTACAATGGGAAACATACTGAAACCGTTCGCAAACTTCGTGAAATTTACCGTCGGATAATCCTCCAAATAAGTCATCAACTCGTAGATTAATTAAAAAATTTCGATTGTTGTGGATTATTAAATATTCGACCTCGTAGCGGGCGTTAACTCAAAAACGTAGTGCACCATCCTTGGACGTTCCGGGTCGAGTAACGAAAATCAGGAACGATTAATAGCCGAGGCTGTGCTTTCGCTGGTAACAATATGTTTTTCTTAAGCCTCTTTTACCCCTACCTCTGGGACCGAATGGGCCGGATAATGGCCCTGATTTGTTTTGAAAATGTTTTTGTCTTACCGATTTTGATTTAAGCGTCAGTCTTCGTAGCCTTCTTGGAAGAAATTATAAAATTCCTCTTTGGGAACGGTATGTTCAGACTTTGAATTTATCGTGGATCATAGCCAAACAATTAATTTTGAGTTTAATGACAAAAAGCATTATGTACATATGTATATGTATAGTTCAATCTTTTGAAGCCAAAATGTGCAATGCTCTTACATTCTAAAAGTTTACTAAAATGCAATAATGGTATTAAACCTTTTATATTGTTCTTCTAAAAGATGGATCCATTAATTTTAATGCCAGAGTCATCTGTCTTTAACTTTCTCATAACGTAATCACTTCAAAGAATCTTCATCCCGACAGGACCCTAATTCAAAAACAATCCCGAATGAACTATCATCACTACCTAATAAATAAATAAACAGTTCAACAAATACATTTTTTTTTATCTCCTCTGATACCCCATTAAAAAGATCCTAAAAGACAAATCCTTTTTCTTTTTTTTCTTTCTTTTTTTCATGTTTTCTGCTCTCTGTTTACTTTCCTTTAATACTGAAATTGAATACCCTTCCAACCATCAGTTGTTTTTATTATGAATTGCGTAACTCCAGGCAAAATATTCGAGAGAGGAAAAAAAAAACAATCAATTCTCTACCACAGCCTTTACTACCAACTATACCCTACAGTGATGTATATTGACCCTGACAGCGGCTCCGTAAGCCGCCTATAATTGACCATTCCACATTCTATGCTCTCCAGCTATTAAATATCATTCTCTGATTAGCCTCAGTAAAATAATAATGAAATAATCAAAATGGCAACAACAACTTGTAACGAAAGGAAATACGAAAATGTTCAACCTGATGTCTGATCCCCGAGGCTGACCAGCAACTTACCGCCCACTTTCACCCCCAGGAGACAGTACTGAGCCCAACCCGAGGTCGATGTGTTAGTATCTATTTTTAGCCTGCCATTCAGTACAATAATCCAATTAGTACGTGGCACAATGTATCATCACGAAAACTAACCAATGGCATTTCAGTCATCTATAGGTAGGTAGGTAGGTAGGTAGGAATCATCCTGTCAATGGTGAGTAGTTCACTCCTACTCGGACAGAGCCTACTAATTATAGATGTAAACATTTGCACCGAGCATCAGCAGCAGTAGTAGCATATCGGTTGATAGTGCAGCAGTAGGTATAATCCTTGCCCCTATCATGCTCTTGTTTCGCTTCCATTTCCAATTCAATTCATCCCGTTTTAAATCCACTTAATGTTGAAACAGGATACGGCATTCGAAGTACATCTGAGCTTCAGCGATACGCCGGTGTACGAGGGGGATAAGGGGAGTGAACACAGTCTGTACGGTTTGATAACCATTTCTCCCGATTTTGCTGCAGTTTGTGTGCTTGAGGGCAGTTGTGTCTGTATCCTCCGGTAAAAGTTTCGCCACACACTGGATGTTGTTTCGGCCCTATCATTCAAGACATTTTTGTTTCTTATTTTCAGATGGATAGGTATTCAAAAAAGTTTTTAACAACTTTTGATGAAAATTCAGGGTTTTATGTATTTTTTTTTTTTTAAATATTGTTCCTTCGTTTGCATATTTTTTCTCACATTATTGTTTATCTAGACAAAAGGCATGCGTTTCTAAGCCACGTGGAATATATTCTACGGTAATGATGTAGGAAGTGGTGGTTTTCTAAAATAAACTTTCAGATTCGCTGGAAATTCATTGGGTTTTCACTGAATCTATATCTTTGTGATGTGGGATGTAAGATTCGTCTACAGAATAATTTTCTATCTAAGGTGACCTTAAACTTCAAACAGGTTAATGGTATTCAAATTTTGCAAAATTTTTGTTTGAGAATGAAATTTTCATTTTAGTAACATTATTCTATTATTCTAGGTAAATCTACCGCAATTTGTTTGGACCTCTACCGCGTCTAATTGTGCTAGTAGGTACTCTTACCTTCAATGAATAACCATGGATGGTGCCAATGTTTATTTGTCTGTAAATCCCAAACAGACCGCTGTTAACAAGCATGGTAGCAATCTGTAAAGATAATTAACTACGACGCTGTTATATATCCAACAGATTTACTTTGTTTTTAAGCCCACGACTTCGCAAATGTCCGGCCCACATATTCAGTGTGCCTTCGTGGCTACTATCGCGTGTTCTTCTCGATACCTTCTCGTGTTAAAGTTCCGGTCTAGTAGTTGGCCGAGTATTTGTCCAAAAGGGTGTTGCCTTGGGAAGGCTGATTGCACGCTATGATGATTAGGTCACACTATAGCACGCACGCGTTCTTAAATTGATAGTGAAAGTACACAAACGGACTGCGGTAAATTTACATGAAGAGGTGCACATATCTGCCATGCATCAGCATTAAAACCTATTGTATGGCAAAACTTCTAGATCACTGCTAGATATTACATTTAACTGCAGTTAGGGCTTAAGCATAAATCAGCAATCGTTCAGGACATTTGAAAATCTTTTACTCGATTCCCGAAAAGAACATGTTCTGAAGAGCCAACTGGCGTGATGACTAGAGAATACCTTTTTCAAAGGCTATTTAAGCTAGAAATATTAGTTTGTATTGACTAGGCTAATGTGGACAGTTAAGAGCCCAGGAGTCTAATCTGGTTCAGGTTATTCGACCCAAAACAAATATCAATTTCACCACTATGATAAAAATTCCAGAAATCGTTACAGTATAGGTGGTGCTTTAGTGTGATATTATAGACCCTAAACCCCGCATTAATAGAAACTAATCAGATTTCCGATAAGGGATTCAATTTCCGGACAAAACCTATGGCATGTACCTACACTCTAATCTAATGGATCTCTCTTTAGAGTTAACATTAGAGTGTAGCAAAAGAGTCCTTGTGTAAAAAACCTTCACTGATGTAAAAAAATGGTCCTCCTTTACCATATTTCAGCATTGAATTCCATTAAATTCCCTAATTACAGTAAACTGCTACGAAGTAATGTATGCCTGGCAGGATATTAATATCGCAACTAGCCCCTCCCATTTCATCTGAACTTAGAAATGCCTAATTGAAATTAAAATCCACCCAACAGAAAAAAGGTCTCTCTCAATCGATTTTAATTTTATTAAGCCAAAGTCGACTTTGCTATAATCTCGTTCATTCTACACTAAGAAACAATTAAAAGTCGGTTATCCTTTGTGCTTTTTCTCTCACTCCACTATCTTCCCACATACAAGAGAATTTTTTGTTTTTTTTTTTTTTTAAGAATTTCCCATCAACTCAACAGTGATCGTTAAGTGTAATGCCTCTGTCTGTGAGGTCCTTGAAATTCCAACTCCTGATACTTCTTTTTTTTTTTTATTTGTATCTTCCGTCAAACATGGACAAGTCCTTTTCCAGTTGATTGCTTTTAAATCCGGCACCCTGCTCTCAATTTTGGTCCTGAGTGTCATAAGGACGAAAAAGAAAAGAAAAAAAAACTCATTCTGAATACTTTGTTGAGTAGTTTTCTCCAAGGGGAATGAAAAGGATATTTTCCAAAGGTGGTTTGAAGAAAATTGAAGGGCGCGCACTCTTACGCCCTCATCTTGTAATTTATAACTTCTCTATCGTTTATTCTCTTCTCTTTCTCTTCTGTTGCGCTGAAAATGAAAAATAGGAAGAAAAAAAAAAACTAAGCATAATGGAGCGAAAAGAATTAAAGGAATATTAATGTCAAGTGAAAGAGGAAATATCCTTCAGTCTATCGATCGATTCTATTAAAATACCAAAAGGATTTAAATAACAGCCCATCGCTCCATGCTACTGCACAATTCTGTGAACTATCTCTACTCTTGGGTCAGTTGTGGTTGAGGGCCATTTGATGTGGCATACCAACTCGGGTGAAAACTAGTGCAATAGCCTGAGTTATAATAAAATATTCCCACAACCCGATTAGATCCTTTTTTTTTTGCTGTGTCATAGAAGTTTTTTTTTTTTTTTTGTCCTAAACTCCATATAGGCGTGTACCAAGGGGTGGGCGGCGAAAAGTTTATTGTAATTTCGCACGCTTGCAAACTCTTTAATTATTTAAATTGCGCAAAGGGCAGGAGACTTTTTTGTCGGGATACATTCGACAATGTTGTGACATCGGGTGCCATTATTTTGCTGTTGGAACAATGAAAAGGAATCGAAAAGTTGCGAAGTAGCGGCGGCGGCGGCGGCGGCGGCGACGGCGGCACATGATGGCAGGCAGAAGAATTTCTCTCAAGTTAATTACGGAAGTTTTAGGAGATTTTTTTTTTCTTGTTCTTTCTTCCCCATTTCTCTTTTGCGTTTTCTTCATAAATCAATTGTGGAGAGTGGATGTGAGATAGAAACAATGTGCGCTGTTTAGGAGGAAGTTGTAGATTTGTTTTGGCATTGGTATTAATGGTCAACAAAAAGGCGTGTAAATAATGTTCTGTTGTTAGTTTTAGGATGTATCTAGATGTTGAAGAGTAATTATTTTGTGGCAGTTCATTGGAGGGATGATAGAATTCGTGGAAACATGACATTTTTTTTCTTTAGAACTTTTCCGTCTGTTGAATCAGAAGTAATGACTTTATTTCAATTACTTATGAGGCGATGTTAAGTCTTTAAGTAGAAACTTTATTCAATTAGATTGATATCCTTATTCGAATGAAATTTGTGAACATGCTGCATACCATCTTGCCATCTACTCTGTCTGAAGTACAAGAGCCTTGTTCGCTGATCCTTTGCATGTGACTTTTAATTTCATCAATCGAGCTTTTTGACAGTAGTTATGGGTTGTCGGTTTGATACGAAAAGTTTTTGATACGAAAAATAAATTCAAGAAACGTCTTGCATACCTATTTAGTAGCTGTGTCCTATATGAATTTGTGCTCAGGACCTCGCTAAGTGGGCTATGAAAGGTGATTCTCTATTGAGTTTGTGCAATTCTAAAACGAATGTACATATGTGTGTACATACTGTTTCAGTCTTATGCAGCACACTTAGTTACTCGCAAATAATGTAAGAGATAACAGACTTTATTTGAGACTTTAATGCACTCTGTGCATCATTCAGGGTATCGAATCAAAAAACACCGTGATGCGCATGAGGTTCTCTGAGTTGTGTATAAACGCTATTCAACAATCGGTTAACCAATTCTCAAAGTTGCGTTTTATTTTTGCCATATTTTTTTATTTTACTTCCGGCAGCAACAGTCCCGCCAGAACACACGGCAACGCATGGTACCTACCCACAATATGAACTTCAAATTAAATCTACTTCGCATAAAAATGTTTCTCTACTTTAAGTACATATGCACATCAAATGGATATTCGAAAAGTTAATAAACTCTTGTCACCTGTCAAAAAGTTGAATACGTAGTCGACAAATGGTAACCGCCATTTGCCATTTCCCATATTAATGAGAGTGTCACCTGTCAAATAACATGCCTAGCAATAGAAAAAGGTTCTTCTCAATAATTTTCAATATCATTTATTGGTAAAATCTCAACACAGTCTGACGATGAATTCAATTTACTTTTTACAACACCCTTATCGATTAAATTCAATCAGTCAAGCAGAGTTCAGCGCCGTGAAATCTATTGTTAAATACTTCGATTGCTTTCAAAAACATAATAACAGAAGAGAAAAATGTTTATTCGATATACTGACGTCGATCGAGACCTTAGAAGTTAGTCCCATTCATTGAATATGAAATCTAAAAATATTTTTTTTTGTTTTTTACTACACATTGGCACTTTTATTTATTCTTCCATCCCACTTGAAATGATTCACCAGTACTGTATTACATTCCGCTACTAAAGGGCATTCGCAGAGTAGTCCTCATTCGCAGTGTAGTCCTCATAAAATAACTTTATTATCATATATCGTGTCGTTTTTTTTTTTCTCTCTTTCTCTCTCGTTTTGTGTCGACGCGTATCAAATTATATACATAGCTGCATTTTGTAATGAGGTTCGATCAACCGATTCTTCTCGTCCTTCGTCAGTGGAAAAATGCTGTTCTGATTCTGTTACTATTGACGATACCCGTTCCGTTGCTAGTAACGAGGCGGCAGAGTTCCTGGGGTGCTATCAGTATCGCATTTCAGCACGCAACACATCCTGAATAACATTTCAATGATTTCGTAAAAAACAAATAAATTTTGTGAAACTAAGTTACAACGATTTTTCATCCTTCCGAGTTCCACCGATAAAAATAAAAAAAAGTTTAACACTAGTCGAAGACATAGTACAAATTATTGGGAATTTATTTAGAGTTGATTTGAAGTTTATTTTTTTCCGCTGTTTTATTGGGAATCAAATTGAAATTGATTCCATGTGATAGTTTATTTCATTTTGCTATTTGTAAATTGAATTTCATTCGGAACTTAGCTTCTGCCTCTGGCTGGCTGGCAAATGTGGAAGTACATAAAACAGCTCGAGGAATATGTTACATGGTTCTATTGGATTTGACATTTCAATGTCAATCCGCATATGGCATATGCGGGACAAAAAGTTTGTTGAAATAATTTTTGTTCCTATTTTTTATTTTTTTTTTATGATCTCTACTGAGCCAGTAATTGATAGTGGGTAGCCACATGTGTGTTTATAAATATCTTCAGTTCGCAGAGTTATCGATTCTTAATAAATTTGTGTGACGTTCTTTGGTCGTAATGAAAATGGAATGAATTATCGTGAAGTTTCACTCGTAAAAATTGTGACATGTTGCGTATACTTTACGAGCAAATGTTTACAAATGAAGTAAAATATTTGCAAAGGGGGACGCTGTAATGTTGGACATACATATTAGAATATTTAATGAGCTGAACTGAACGCTCGTGTTATCGATTTCAAGTAAAGCTGAAAATAGTCATGTGATTGTACTACAGGACAAAAGTTTCAAGGCGCTCCTCATTAGAATAAACACCACTCGAAACTTAAATAAATGAATTAGGAACTGACTTAGAGTATCTATGAGGCGGAAAATATTTTACAACATATTGAAAGTCCATATCAGTATACGACTTGAAGAACTTATCTCCGATTCAGTTGATCTGAAAACCACAAAATATTTCGGCGTAATACTATAAGTTCCAAACTAAGGAAGTAAGAAATCTTTGACGACTGTAGTAAAGAAGCCTACGTTGCATTACGAGGGTCGATTGAAAAGTTTTAAGCCTAGCGAAAAAAAAAGTTTTTTTTCGGTCAATTTCAATTTCATTTTTAAACATGATCTCGTTTTAAGAGGATACACTTTCTCCTCCGATGCTTCCATTTGTTCAACCCTAATAGTTGTTGCCGTCTTGTTAGGATAATGGAATGACTTTCTCATGAGATGAAAAATCTCTCATCCAAGCCAAACGTTGAGCTTAAGAATGATGAAAAATTATTAAATTTAATTTATTAAACAACTGATTGGCGTGTATACGTACACGTTTGTCGCCCAGCGATGTCATCTCGAAAAAGAAAGTAAAGTAGGGTGCGTTCAGTTCGTCTAGCTGTCGTTGTGTATGTTGGGATGCATTCGCATCCCGTTCCTGGCGGGATGAACGTCAATTTTATTGTCGTTGTTGTAAAGGTTTGCACTAATTTTTCGGTCTTGACTTGTTTGTAGGCTTCTTCAGCTACTTTTCAGCATCACGGAAGTACGTACCGTTATCACTGCAGAGTGGTGTTTCTCGACGCGCGATGAAATTTCTGATTACAAGTAGCCAGGAGTCAGTGGTTAGAGAATGGGCAACTTTCATCACCCTTCGTAATACATTGTTTCAACTCTGCCTTCGGTGAAAGTCTAGAAAACGATCCAAGTTATGAATTCTTTTCATTTTCGATAAAACGCTTCCACATGACTTTGAAAATGTTCACTCGAATGCGTTTTTGGTTCAAAGTGAGCAAGTTTATTTAACAAGACGTTTATTTAACAGCCATTCAATAGCGTTCGGCTATTTTTTCTACTTATTTATAACCAAACTGGTACGACCACGATTAAGTTCACTTGCACATCTTTTTCACGGTGCATATGGTGGAGAGCCTGTAGACATTTAAACATCGGCGTCTATTTCCACAAGAGTATTGCCTTTTATATGCAAGTGTTTTGAAAGTGATTTTAAGACTGATCAGTATATTTAATTTAAAAATAAATTTGCATTGAATTTTGCTTACTTAACAAACTAAATGTGCTGATATGTCAAAAAAAAGTAAAATACAAAATAAATTAGAACAGAAACAGGAAATGCTCTAAAGTTCGTTCAACAGGCACTTTAAAAGACTCCCATGAACTCACATCCGGTGTCAAGTTGCATCCTGTGCCATTGACATTTGCAGATGTACGAGTAACTCACGTACGATATTTGATTTATTTGATTCACAGAGACTTGTACAAACAATTGTCAGACAGCAAAATGGAAGGGCTTTTTAAAGTTGTCTTTCAAAGCATGTACAATTGTACTAATAGAACAGTTTTTACAAATATCGCCATCTTTAAGTTGAGGATCAAAACCTGAAATGGATTCGAGACAAACTCTTCCCAGACCCTTCACGACCCTAGCACCTGTATATAGATAGAGAATATGTGACGAAGGCTAGTAACCACTGGTGTCAAATAGATTTATGTGCATACATATGTACATATACAAACATATACATATAGTCTTCTTTAAAAGACCGCATAAAGACCTCAAGCATTGTCATCGCTCTGCTGTTGTTGGCTCCCTTTTAATGCCTCTTCGTTTTTTTAAGTGTTTCGATTAAAGTTTTCGGTCGACACCAAGAAAGACACTTCGCTGGCACTGAAATTTTTCTCTCAAGGAGACCCTATACCTTAAAAATACTATCAGACGCACTGTGTTATGAGTCACTGGTTTTATTTTACCTGGTACCAAATTGTCCGCAATACTAGAGCTCCACTTAAATAGCGATAACCCATAAAGATCAGTCAACATTGCATGATCTCAGTTCTATAAATTCCTGTTATGTCTTCTCTGAACGTAGTCTGCCAGTCTGCACATGATATAAATATACACATGGCGTAAAAACCTCAGTCGCACAACCGAATGACGTACTTTTAGGAAATTTTTAAATTTAATTTTCATTGTTGGTATTTTTTTTCGACTCGAAATGATGCAACGGATATATTTCAAGATATCAACCTCAACTAAATAACGCACGTCATTTTTTGACATCAAACACGCGCTTTAAATCTTCATGCTCGTACTGCATGCGCTAAATTTTGTGTAGACGAACTACGCAAGACAAAAAACAAAACTTGTTTACCAACTTGATGATGATTTGCAACTCCTTCTTACGATTTAATTGACAACAACACATGTCATTTGTCCCACGCAAAACCAAACGAAAGAATGTAATCCATAACACAACGGCCGAGCCATAGAAGATTGTCAATCTTAAAAGTTCACTGACACAAAATATTTATGATTGTTTGTTACGTGCTGACGACATTCGACAAAAAGGCCATTAGTCATACACTTAGCCACTAGAAGACATCCTCTCATTCAAATTGCGTAGTACCGAAATCCACTTGAGAACGTCACAAATTAAAAATAAATATCTCGACCTGTTTAAGAAACAGATCAGTTGTAGGTGAATGAATTGAAGTCTTATAGTGGATGGGGAAGACGCAGTCATTGGCATTGATTAGCCATTGTATTGATTGTTAGTCGTTTTCTTTTGAATTTACGTCAGTGTGGAAGGTAAAATAAAATCAATTTCACATGTGCCTGTGGGGGAGGAAGATCAGATTACTTTAAAAAAATAAATCTGAAATGGGACGAAGATTTACGTAGGTATCTAGATAAGATTTTAATTGCATGCGGTGAGATGAGATGAAGAGACATTGGTGATTCGATAGAAATTGATGAGGTTATCTTGATTGACTTCGGATGGATACATAAACGAACAAAAAATTAACAATAATTGTGCTTATGTCTTGTCTCTAGAGTACTAGAGTATTGAAGGCAATCAGATATCCTTTTATGATAGAACTGTGTATGGAATTCACATCTTGATTTCTAATAAAAAAAAATTTATGATCTAAAGGGTGCTTTTTGTGAGTTTTTTTTTTAATATGGCAACACTCAGAAAGCTGATAGTTAAATTTGACAACTGACACCATCTTTTTATTCAGCATTGTTTGGCAAATCGGAGCCGTCGAGTGGGGGCATTATCGGGCTGAACAAGTACAAAAATAAAGAAAATCCAAAGATCACTGCCAATGGTGCCCGGTACAGAGCCATGATCATCGATTTTTTGTTTCCGGAGTGCACGAACATGGTCTGCAGGACATTTGGCTTCAACAGGATGTTCTAAAATGGTGGCACATGCCATACTAACGGGGAAACTATCGAGTTATTAAAGGAAGAGTTCGATCACAACATTATCTCGCCACTGGAATATTTTCTGTCGGGGTATTTAAAGTCGTTGGTCTATGTGGACCAGTCAACAACGATTCCATACCAACATCGAGCGAACCATTCGTTAAATACGGCCTCAAATGCTCGAAAAGTGTTTGAAAATGGAAGTTTTAGGATGCAAAAAAAAAAAATATATCAAAAAATATTGAAAGCGCATCCTTATAAAAGCCATCGCCGTGAGTCCACTTTTCTTTGTTCGGAATTTAGTGCTTGTAACTCAAATTGAGAACTTGTTATGAGGGCAGGTACTCGATGACAGTTGGAAAATGACGGTTCATCGATATGGTGCTGCCATGTGCAGCACATTTGTCCCTCCATTGCTTAAAGTATCTCAACCTTAATGCTAAGTTGCTACCCATTCGTTAGTTAACCGATGATTTTGGAGCGTAGTATTGGATTTCCAACACTGAGACATCCCATTCCTTCAGTCTTTTCAAGTAATTTCAGTTTTTCAATTTCTCTCCAGGACATTACACCACACGTATGGATCAGCCGAAGTACCGAAATGTATAACCAATGCACATTCTTGCATTAATAAAGCTCTAAACTCGGAATTTTCTGGGGCTTTCAGTCATAGTTTTCCTGCAATTGTGCTTTCTATCAAGCCTTGGCCTCAAAGAGGAGTTCCTCTTAGTTTCCGAATGTTGAAGCAGGGGATTTTATGTTTTCTACAAGCTTGCACCCGTTCTTGTCTATATCTAGGAAAAGTTCTTTAAGTACAAGATTCCAGTACAAGGGCGGATGCATGCCCCTTTAAAGAGTTCCTTGGTGTGCTAGTCTCTTTATAGAGCTACGCCTCCGAAGGTAATAACTATGCATCTAATCGCTAGGACGTGCTATTTGCAGATGCAAATTACTATTGAAAATTGCTGCTGGCGTTATTAAAGTTCACTTATATGCTTCTTTGGACATTTTCCATAAACATTTTAAATTCAATTTATAAAATGAAAGTGCCAAAGGATTCTGGATATTAGATTAGTTTTATTCTGGAAAAAGGAATAATGCTAATGAAGCAACTAGAAAAATCCACAATCCATAACGGTAGTCTGTTGTTAGTGAATCGAAGCCGAGATTTATTTCCAACAGCTGTGCAGATTGAATTCAGCCACACAATTACAGGAATTTGTCCGCAAGGCACATTAGTATTCTAATTAATTTTTGAACTATGAAATTGCGTTAGTATTTAGGTAAAAAAAAATCAATTTTATTTTGCTTATTGCTTAGCCTCGAGATAGCATACAAACATGATTTATATATCAAATTGATCCGCAGCTAATACCACAACTGGCAATAAAAGGATTACGTTGAGATCTAATAAATGTGTATACGCCTTTTGATCGTAGGTGTGTATAGTTTAGGCGTAGGTGTGAAAGCATTATAATTGTTGAACTTTTATAGCTGTATCATTATTTTCAACTATCATTAAACCTTCTCTGACTAATTCACTCTTGAACAAAAGCTAACTTTTTGGAATTTTTTTCATTCACCCTTAAGTTGCCACATTACAAAACATTTTATATATTTTCTATTTAATAGAAAAGAAATATAGAAATACTCATAATTCATGTTTTTTCCTTTTTTTCAGATATTTGTACCAAGATATTAGCTGTTGAATGCTTAACGAATACACAAACTTGGTAAGTATCACGAGTAGATATGTATATTAATAAATAAAAGAAGAGTACGAATAAATTTCCTGGATGTTTATGCTATAATGATGCTTATCCCACTCTATACAAGGAGAATTAATAGTCAGCAGCACGAGATCTATAAGTACTCTCATATTATTAAGGAGCATTTGATGTCCAGAATAATTGGCTCCTTCCGCCACAATTGAACCTATCTTTTTAGTTAGCAATATAGTTACTAGACATGAGTTCTAAGATAAATTATTGTATTAACATAATTTCCTGAACAATACAAGTTGTCGAGCGTGTTTGACGTCTTCAAACATGTGTCTAAGAGGATTTTAAACAGCGGAAGTATGTATTTCTAAAGATATTATGCACTATATCCACACCGAGGATAATCATTTCTTTCTTTTTTCTCCAGCACACTTGAGAACTTTTTATACAACATCAATAAAGAGGATGAAGTTGCAATATTTCAAATATGTCAACAAATTTTAATATAGTTTTGAGTCGTCAGTTAAAGCCAATTTTTCATATCGGGAAACAATGAAAACGGCCAAGGCGAAATTTGTTATTCTCGGCAGTGTAGTAGATATTCTGAAATTTTTTTTATAAAATCAAAGTTGAAGCAGAAAACTTCATTGAGCGACAAAATAATACAAATATTTGCTCAGTGAACAGAAGGACCGGGACAGCTCTTGGATCATGGCTTTCTCGGAGAGGAAAACTGCAAAAAACACGATAGCAATCTATTAAAACATGGATGCTGCACGTGCATCTAATCAAATTTAAGGTTAATATAAGATTATATTCGGGAGATCATGGCGACCGCTTCCAAAAGGATGTTTTGGACGTTGAATGTCGAGCTCAGGGACAATGAAGTGAAAGCACAACGGGTAATCACTCGGAAGAGTGATTCTGCTCATAAAAGAAAGACGAAAACTGCTTCACCTTTCATAATATCGTTCGCCTCGTCAGAAGAACAATGTTTATAACACACTCGAAATTGTTATTACATCGACGTACAAAATTGTACCTGGCCGTGGTCATTTAAACGCTGTTGTGACCGAAGTACAACTCAAGTAACAACTTTGACATCACCTCCAATGCATTGAAAGCTGTAGATGGTTGAAAATGAGTTGAGAATTGTCACACTTTAGTTGCAGTATTCCGGACGTTTAATATCCGTCTACACCCGCAGATTTTCTACAGATGTCCGGGCTTAAACATTTAATGAATCTCATCGACACATGGTGTTTGTCTACACATGTCACCAAAGTTTCGAATGAGACTAGAAGATATAACGAAGATAAATCGATAACCCAAAATCCAATTGGTTTCCGTGTGTCCGCCCTTTATAACGAAATTGTGAACACATGGGGGATTTGCAAGGATCTTGAATTATAGCAATAAATTCGACTTCATCTAAGTTTTATGGAAAACGCAAAAATAGGCAGACACGAATTGTGGTTATGGAAGAGGTGCAGCATCTGTTTATTCCATTTAAATAATCTGATTATGATTATGATGATGTGATGATGTCCTATTATTAGAAACAAAGATTTGCTGCTCTTTCTCTCTCCTTGTCGTATTAGCGGTTGGGTCCTTCATCTTGCATAATATTCAAATTCTTGATATTAATCACATTCTGGATGAGTTGTTGGGACTTGCTGGTGATGTATTTTTAGGCAAAACAGCAGCATCAGTATCAACAGTGACAAGACAATTTGAAATGTCACAACCAAAATTGAGAGGCAGAGGGATTGAGATGGCTTTGAATGAATTATGGATTCGGTCGAAAGGATAGGCTTTTGCATAGGCTTTCGAGCTCGGTGTGTGTACTGTGTAGTCAAGGACATGTGTCAAATGAACAACAGCAGTTGCTGGAGAAATTGTTCATTGGATTTGTATTTTTTTCCACTACATATCTGGAAGATATAGAGACTGGAAATTATGCCGAATGTGTTGGTCTCATTAGTGTCAATCATTGTGACAATGTTCTGTGATTAAAGTAATAATTGGTGTTACTGATCGGGTGAAGGGCATTTATCTTGGAAAGGAAAATGCGTTGTGGTTTTGTTGATATCGGTGGATTGTGTCATTTGCGGCAAAAAGCAAAGTTTTTAAGTAGACGAGATACCTGGCAATTCAATTTGATATATACTACCGCATGTAAATGAAAAGTACTCACAAGTGCCTATGGAATAAAATGAAAAAAATCAGATTTTCTAAAAAGTAAATTTGCTTGTGCGTTTTAAATTTTATTATGCGGCGGATTCTCCGCATACAAAGGTTTGCCAAGTAGATGTAGTTTTCGAAAATACAGTGTTGGTTGTCTATTTCCTATTTTGGAAAAATTGGTAAAACTGGAGACGAGAGCAATGCTAAGACGAGGTAATAATGAAATTCACTTTGCCATTCTCTTCGAATTTCGAAGTCAACTCCAGCCAGTGAGAAAAAACATATGGAGTTTATGCACCATCCTATGTAATTGTTTCTAAATGGTTCCAAAAATTCCAGAGTTGACATCTAGCTGTGAAGGACGAGCGTGGTCCCACTACCCTCGATCGACCATATAAAACGACCTTGGTGAAAGCAAGAATTATCGAAGATTCATTATCGACCCTGGAGATGATAAATGATAAACTGGGCTATCACCTTTCCCTCATTCATAACGAATAGTGAAAAAGTATGTGGATTTCAAAAAGAAATCCTCTAGTCAATGATGCAAATCAACCTTTCATGACCTTGTCTCCAAGATCGAGAAATGTGTTAGAAGAATATACTCTGGGAGTGCTTGTTCAGATATTGTGTGCCTTTGATAATCCTTTCTAGAAGTAAACTGAGGTGGCACAAGTACATTGACTTAAAAAGCTATCCGAGCGACATGGGAGACCTGCCAGACCAATTTTCACTTACGCGTTTTTAGTTTTGTGGCACAGGACATCAGTTCAACACGCTTGTCCTCTACTTACCAGGCTGGGGTTACGGGCATCATGTGTGCTACTCCTGGGGATGGTCTTAACGCTCTGTTTAGTTTACTTCGTGGGATTCCGAACGATGTTCCCTTTTCATGATGCCTATCGACAATTTGCGTTATGTCGTCCGCATTGGGACGCTGCTTGTATGGATGGTAATCATTGGCAATGCGCACAAAGGTAGTGAGATTGAATAGCTTCTCAGAACTATTCCACATGTTCGGAACGGGGTGTTGGATAACATGCGAATGGAATTTCACTTTGAGCGTAGATTCCGATGCTCTTGTTAGGAGCCTATGGAGAAACGCCAGATGGGCTGGGTCAATACTGTCTTCTATACAGACGGGCCTCTGATTAATGGGCTCTCGGTAGCAGGCATCTATTTGAAGGAAGCGAATGTGAAAAGGCTATTCCACTAGGTACATATACTACGCTTTTTCGGGCTGAAGTCTATGTTGTCATAAGTGCAGTTCACATTGTTTTTTAAAATAAGATATGGGGTAGGCTATTTACATCAACAACATGCTCCGGCAGCCAGATTAAAGTTTGTTCTGCTTACGTGATGATTGTGAAGGATGCAATTGTTAAGCTAAAGCGACTCGATCGGTGTAACTTTGTAACGCTGGTCTGGGTTCCGGGGCATTCCAGGACTCCAACCATTCACTCAAAGATTCTACACATTAGACAGGTTTTTCAAATTGAATAAAGTCTGTTTTGTCGGGGTTTTCGGTTTATAGCGGAATCGTTGGAAATGAAATCTCCGATGCAAATACAAAGGAGGGATCAAAGACTACTCCTCTAAGTCCGGAACCAATAATTATTGCTAGCTTAGCAAAAGTCATATACATACTAGACCGACTCTCATATGATCTCTAAACATAAAGAGAGATGCTCAAGTCTGGACAAAACCACAATGCATACAAAATCACAATGCAAGGGTATGATAAGAGCACTCCAAGATTCCTGCTCAATTTGAGCCTGCATTCGAAAACTTCGTCTTCAAAATTATTGAAATAGCTCATGTAGGAGCTCGCCCCGTTGGACTTTTGGTTAAATGCCACTATTCTGCAGGATCATAGTCACTCTTCCTCCTCAGAGTAAGATAAAGAAAAATTAGCAGAGCGTACATAGGTCCACAACAAATGAAATTCACATTTTGTTTGCACCCTGGCCAACGTTTTTTTAATGACTTTAAAGAAATTTCTAAGTTCGAAGAATCTGAGAATCTTCCACACTGTACACAGCGCCAAGCGGACATCCAGGTTACGTACATATGTATGTTGTGGTTCTACCAAACGACATTCCAACGCTAGTTGAGTTTTCGACTATGTCGCCTCGTACCACCAGTTCTACCTACCATTAAGCTGATTTATTCCTTCCTTCGACTCAACAGGTGCACGACCTTGATATGCTTTTCGTCAACATTTTTAACAAATGCGACACTTGATCCATTTTAGCACTTAATATCCTTTCGCCCTTGAAATTCTATTAAAATTTCCTATAAAATCCACATTCAATGTGGCTGACAGCAAAAGCAACATTTAATTTTCTGAATTAAAGTAATCTCCACACGCTTAATTAAAAATCCCCGTCCCTTGCTGCCACAACAGTCAATTTGCCCACCGCCAACCAGCACTATACTTCAACAACATTTTCTACCCCGTCCATCACCAAAAAACCACACAATCCTATTAAAACAAACAAAAATATTCAATTTGGTTGCACAACTCGCACAATGGCAGTAGCGCGTGAAAATTAATTGAAGTCGAAGCGTTGTTGCATGATTGCATCAACAGCAGCTGGTGCTGTACTAGTACTGCACCTGCACCTGACAAGAAAGCTGAGATGGAATCTAAAGGGCGCTCTGAAAAATAAAGAACTGCAATTGTAAAGTATACGAAGAAAATTGCACCTCGTCAAACGAACAGTGGATGCGTCATTAAATCGAAATTTAATCAATCATAACCTTGCTCGTGTATTAGAAAGCACACATCTCTGGCGTTGAATGCAACCGGTTATGGCATGGCTTTCATTGAAATTTTCCAATTAGTTACAAAACCACAGGCAAAATGTCAACCCAACTGATGAAATAACAATGACAAAAGTATTTCCATGTTCCCTGGCGCATGGTTATCCTGCCTGAAAAGACAGTCCTATTATTTAATGATATTCGTCCTGACAATAAAATTATTGCAGTTAACTTAAATTTCAAAAGAGCGTCGACTGATAGGTGTACAATCATTTCTGTATCTGAGAGGTGGGCGGTTGGTAGGGGTCGTGATTAACCCCCCACATCATCGTCGTATTAGTGGGGCATTAGTATCAAAAGGAAATGCGACGGAAAAGGAAAGCGGAAAACACAAAAAGAGATAACACACATTCGCATACAAATGACTCGCAAAAAAAAAAAGAAAATAGTTCTAGTGGTAGTTGTAGCCAACGTTGGTAGTGTTATGTGAACATAAATCAGAAGCAGAGAAAAGCTGTTGGGACCGTTTTTACATAACTAAACAACTTGGCAAAGTGTAGGGAATGTGAATAAATGTGGAGCAAGGCGGCAGCAAAAAGGATAATACGAATATGTGTGCTTACATTCGGATGGCTTTTTGTGAGTAGTTCGAGCGGACCTGTGGGGGACACATTCAGGGACAATGGAAATGCCTTGCCTTAAAGAGTGAAATATATTTTCGAGTTAAAGTTAGTATACGAAGTTCAAATTTTGTTACTGAAAATTATGCGACTAAAAAGTGGAATATTTTAAGTGCAGTAAATAACAAGATTATACAAACGTTTCGAGGAAATTCAACAAAAAAAAAAGACTTAATTGAAGCAGTGTTTCAAACTTGATGTTGTTATACAGATCAGCTACTTTGGATTCACTTTTAAGTCTGTTGAGGACATCCTGTTAAGTATCTAGTTAAAAATAATGGCTTGGCAACATAAAATGCTGAATGAAAAGAGATACACATGGGTGGGTTGATAAGTTTTAAGTCTAACAGAAAAAGAAGAAATTTGTTCGGTCAAATCCAGTTTTATTTTTCACCTTAATATCCTTGTGATGCGATAAACAACGCTCCAGATAGTAGTTGACAGTTAGCTCTGCAAAACTGGCAGGTACAGATGCGATGATCTCCTCGTTAGGTGAAAACATATCTCATCCTAGGGAAAATGTGAGCTTTGCAAACAGGAAAGGCAACAGGAGGCCAGATCTAGTGAATACAATACCACACTTTAAGTTCGCTGAATTTAACCTCATTCCTTTTAAGTGAGCCGCCGACAATTATGTCAATCGTTGACCTTATTTTCATCCGATCATTTTTTACAGATGAACTGGTGCATAATTCTTGAAGTTCATCTCCAACAGCGCTTAAATTTAGACTATCGAAACCAGTGACTAGTTGTATTTAAGCCTAGCTATGGTTAACTCGATTTCGGTCGGGTCGTTGGTTGAAACAAATGATTACAATCTAAATGGTAGCTATCAGAATGCCGGACAGAAAAATTATGGCAGTCGGTAGAAGTATTTGAGGACCGACTGTGCCTCAATTATTGTATTACAGGCTCCGGCTTTGGAAACAAACCTTGCCTACTTTTTATTGAAGTTTCTTTCATCAAATTGAAAATTTCATCAAAGCTATCGTAGCACCTCCTCTAGCTCACGTTGCTTGTACTATTCCTTTTGAGCGAATGGATCCTTTTCTTCAACGCCGCTGTGCAGCCTTGACTTTTTTTTAGCATTTGAATGTACCTATGTATCACTTGTGTTGGTACTACAATATTAGTTGCCGCAGTTCTGGTGGCGTTTTCGAAGTCAAAACACTGGCTTTTCACATTTGGTGTTGCTGTCCGATCAGCAAGAACTCTGGCAGTTTTTTGCTATTTTATCTTTTCTATTCAATATTGAAACTTTTTAGTTAGTTACCACTCGTCAGATGATTGCACGTAGTACTTAAAAATTATCTATGCAATGAATATTGGAATGGAAGGCACATTTAGGCAGTCAATACCATCGTACCTACTCTCTAAAATTTTTAATAATTCTAAAAACCATATAAAATGAGCGTGCTTCCTTGCAAAATCTCAAATCTTAATCCATCAGTTCACTAAGTAGGCATCGTTTCGAACCATTATACTAACGTCACTTCCTTCGTTACCTCAAGCTCTCAATCATTTTCCACATCTCCGCCACATGAATTTTAACGATTCGCCCAATCGTCGAACTGATTATGTTTCTTCCCGCCACCGCACCGCACCGCCACAAACCATAAAAATATTTTCCGTGAAAAAATAAAAACCCTCCCCCCAAATAATTTACTGATGAAAACCGACAAAATGCTAATGCTCTGCATCCACCCCAACCCGGCTAATTGAAGAAAAAATTACTTTCGATTAATTTGGCGTCCCAGAGTGTGCTATGCATCAATAAAACATCTCACACCGCAGACTCTAGCGCCGCAAACCAATTCCTTCGTCATAAACAAACGAATTTTCAAGGTCTTTAGAAGCACTTGGGTCACCATCGTAACACAGCTATCAAAATGAGTTTTCAACATAACAAAGAAAATAGACTTTTCGCTTGCGAAACCAGGAAGCTCCTCTGTTGCGATCCACAAATGCCATCAGAGTAACAAATAGATAGAAAAATATCTCTGGCTGAGTTCTACCATCAGCTGATTGATACTTGTCATCGGAATTTTTACACATTCACGAGGTGATTTTCTTTGAGCTTAAATAAACTTTATGATGATATATGGAAATAATTACGTGGAACATGATGAGCCTCATCACTCGTCCTGCGTGTGTGGTAATAAAATTCACAGTGACAGGTCTTCTTCTTTATTTCGAATGAGTCATACTCGTAGCTGTGAAAGTATTTTTTGATGAAAATTTCATCGGAAAATTGCGAAAAAGTTTTCCTGTTGTCTGTCGCCTGGAAAATACTTTTCGTCACCGCAACACCACACCAACCATTCACCGCAGGCTAGTGGTGGGATTCATTAAAATTTCCAAACTGCCAAGTGAATTTGGATTAATTAGCGTTGTCCGACTCCACAGAACGTTGCAACAATAAAATGATTTCGTGCTATAAATAAATTGTATCGTTATCCATTCTCTACGCGAGGTTGGTAGAAGGTCAGACAGATACATTAGTCAGGTATTCTATTCAAAATGGTTAGGGATACAATTCTTACTTAGGACGATAGAAAAGGACATTTATAGTGTGGAATGTTGTGTGTGACAATCAAAAATAAAACTTTTGAGACGAGCAATAAGATATATGTACAACGAAACTTTGAAAATTGTCGTTGAAGAGTGGATACGTGCGTTGCTGGCTTTGAAAGTTTTGTGACAGTAGAAGAAAGGAGGTTGGACGGAGACAAATGATATCCAAAGAATGTATTGTGCAGATGAACACTTGAGAATTTAATCGATGTTCCGAGAATGCACTCGTCGAGAATGACATACACACCGAAGCGGGTGGGACAAAGAAAGATTTATAAGATCATGCTGAAGATGTAAACCGGATACTTGAAGTTGTTGCAAGTCGTTTTTTGTTCTGATGAGCATTGTCTTGTTTCAGTTGTCTTCTGTTCTAGGGTTTTGAGAAAATTCAATTAAAATACAACTGTATGAATGTATTTTTGTATGTAAGTGTGGCTACAGGACAGGCTAAGAAGTGCGTCCCTGTCACGGAGTAGAAAATTTACGTGAGTTTTGAAGACGCGGTTGGCTTCATTAACAAACTTTCACCATCTGAACTTAACAAATTCAATAAACTTTGGAGTTTTGTCATATCTACATGTGTCTTACTCTTTAGGTCAGGTAGATAACTACATTTTCTTGAAGAGTTATCTCAATGTGTTTTCATGGTTTCAACCAGAACTTCAAACGATACAATCTGTCCAATAAAATACAGTAAGCGGTTTTAGTAAAACAAGAGTTGTATTTATTAAAAATGATTTTATCAAAACAATGCCTAGTATATCTGGGTCTGACATAGCATTTAGTTTAATCTATTATACTGGTTATTATTTCCTGAGATTTACATTGGCAACTTTTGTTGGTGTAGTCTAGAGTAAAGATTTTTTTGCAGATTTCAACAAACCAGATTCGAACAACTTCAATATTCGCTCTCTAGTTAGAATTTCCCTAAAACAGAACAAAAGTCAGAATCCTTGTACCAAGAAGTAACCATCGACATGCACCCTTGCAGGATATCAAACAGTACGTTAAAGTAATTTCACACCCTTTTCTGACTAGAAACAACGAGATACAAGACTCGTATCGCCCACTAAAATCGTTTTTTAATGTGTTACAGTGTGATTTTCTTTACTCTTTAAAGATACGCTACTTTCCTCTAGTCTCTGCGTAATCAATTTGAGATATATGTATGTACATTGATACATCGCGCCGAAAGTTTTTTTTCCTGTAAGTCGCTGTAAAAAAGTTTGTTTAAAAACTAAGACACGGACATCGTCAGAATCAGTCCTAGTCCATACTTATCCGAACGCAGTCCACATATCACGAACTCTATCGATTGAATGGATATGGGTAATATTAGTAAAATAATCGGCCATCATTTAACGTATGTATGTAAACAAATTCAAATAGGTGATATCCCAGGTACAGCAAGATCTGAAAAGTGTTTTTGACCTATGCAGATTCCTACATATGTACATAGATGCAAAGTTGGCGCGATTTGCGACAAAATTAGTTATCTCACTAAAATGGAATCAGATCCCTGATTCAAATATAAGCCAAAATATCAATTATTGTTTTTTTTTTTATCAGTTTTAAAGTGACGATTTACGGAAGGAGGTCAAAAGATGTAAAATTAAGCGCATTGTATATCAAAAGTATGATGCTACTGCATTTCATTGAGTTAAGTAATATAATCTACACAAATGTTTTTTTCTCCTATAAAACAATATCGTCCGTTTAATTTTCCCCATTCAACTTCAAGGCAATCCTCCAATGTCCTACACTGGATTACTCCATTGAGTGTTGCCAACAAACCAGATAACGCAGAGTTACACATAAGCCGTCAGTTATATTTCTCATCGCCACATAAAGCCCTTTTATCTGAATATATTTTCTCTTGTTTATCCATCTGAAAAACCTTTCGAAAATACAAATCTCCTACTTTCATATTCCGTAAGGGAAAAATGAAATAAAATGTCAAAAATCCTTTCCATTCCATTGAACTATCGGGGCATAAAAAAAAAGGAAAAATGATAAATCCATCCACAGAATGTTGGTTGGCGTCGCCTGCTTACACATAAAATTTTGATTTGTCAACATTGTAATCCTTTTCGAATTTTCAATTCTCCCCATCCATCAATTGGCGACAGGACTCAACCGAAACACATATTTTCCAATAACGTTCGACAAACAATCGGAACGTGGACCTATACGATGAATGTGTAAATTTCAGCTTTCAAGCTTCTACCAGAAAAAGACTCACCAAAAAGTTCAGCTAAAAATGAAATCGAGTTTTTTTTTTAGTCCTTTTTCTTATACTGTTTTACTCTAGGCTCCTTAGGGAAGTAATGAAAGGGAATGGAGTTCCTGTTTTAGGAAAACGTTCAACAAAAAATGAACATGTTAAATGACTACAGCCAGCGGAGATATGAAGCGGGAACATTGCCCCCAAGCTGGCATGTTCCTCTTTTCGGTTTGATCCGAATCAATATTGAATTTTGTTTTATTTTATATTCTACGAGTATATACCGTTGTTGTGATTAATTTAAGCGTTGGCATTTGAAGAGGCTCTTTTCGATTCTCGTTCTTTTATTCGTATCGAGTGGATTTGATACGACGTTTCGACTGGTGCGGCATTGGCATGGACCGACTTTTATTTTTCGCCTCGAGATTTTTCGGTTTAATGAAGCAGGGGATGGATTCAAATTTAGGAGTCTGTACGAGTATATACCCAAGTAAGTCGTGTTATTATGTAAAAGGAAAATTGCCTGAAGTCTTGTGTTGGGAAAATTGTTGAGCGATTATGTTTTATTCAGTTGGTGACGGCTGTTGGCGTTGACCTTGATTTTGTACGCTTTAGTCCTTTATTTTTTATTTGACAGGTGAAATTTGACATTTAAAGAGAATGGATTAACGATGTCTGTTGTGCATATAACTGAAAGGAAGGGGGTCGGGGTTATTTTATTGTAATTTTAGTTTGTTTACTGAGAACTTGACGTCATGAAATTTTTTTTTTAAAACAACGTTTTGTCCAGGACTCGGAAGATGCCTACAAGAAAGCGGGAAAAGAGTGTCACGCTATACTTAGGTCAAGGGAGGTGTTTATAGCACGCACGTGCCTTCATAAAAGATTCCCACCGAACACTCAATTTGATAGGAGACATTGCGTGCCAGAGACTGCACTAAGCCACCACTCGTGACATGCGTGTGTCGTTGTGGGCAATAAATTGAACACCATCAAAACTCGTATGTGATGAAAAGTAATGCATCAATGAACATACCTTCGGTACAGGGTGTGGCAGCAAGCTAGAACTATTTTATTCTCCATTGTTGTTGGATCTATATGTTTAGTTTAACAGAATTGGTTTAATGGATTTTATGTAAAATGCGAATATTATAGGCTTTTTTGCGTGTTCAAAAATTCTATCATGAATGTTGCTTACCTATATCTGATTGAAGAAAAATAAATAGAAATAATCCGAAAATTCGGAAAATCAGTTTTATAGGAAAAAAAAAAAGGAATCGCCGTTAGGAAAAATTAGAATTCGCAAAGAATTGTGGGGGTTAGGTTATCTGGTGTTTGCAAAAGTCAAGTATAGACTTTCTTTAAAAGCTTCAAGTGTTTACTGTCGAGAGTGTTGACAAATTTGGTACATCAAATCATCGAATATGGTTTTCTGCATTAACGGAAAATCCTATCTCAGACACCATTACTAAATGAAGATGAGTACGTCGCTCATAAATCTGCACTAACATTCGTGAACTTGGCTCGAATATTATTGCAATATGATCTGCATAACCAAAAACGAGAATGCCGATTTCCTTAAATCTGTCCAGAAGAGAGTTCACAGTTTATGTTCCACAAAGTGGATGATAATACTCCACCCTGTTAACCCTACCTTAGTTCATGAAGTCTCCAGCTGAGTATCTATCGCCCTGTTTTTCAACATACTATCCACACAATCTACAAGTAATAGGTTTGTACATAGGTATGTTCAAAATTCTCCAAGCATACTTGTATTTTGTCGAGTGCACCTCCAATGTCCATGATCGCGGTCATTGCTATACCCCCTGTGCTCAGCTTCTCCTATGTTGCACATACAGCGCCGTATCTGTAGACATTCTGTAAGCATGTTATCTACCAACAAAAAAATGATTCATTTTGAGCATTGTTGTCCCCAAAAGCTGGTTTTTAGAACAATATCCCTATTGCTTGGAAAATTCCACAAAAGGTAGTCTTTTTGCATACGAATTTCCATGTGCCCCGAAAGCATTCAGGGATCTATGTTGGAAGTGACAAAATTGATATTCTGTAAGACGTTTGTCATATGTATAAACGAAATCAAAAGTTTTTCAGAGAAAGATTACTCAAATGTTTCCACCAAACTAAAAATAACTTTTTTTGAATACAGTCTTTTCACAATGATTCATTTAAAGATTCAAAAGAAAGAAATGGGTAGAGGATATGCATAGGTGGAAAAATACAAGCAAATGAAATAAAAAATCATAAATTTCAAGCGACACCATGGATTGGAAAGAAATATTTGCTTTGGATTGTCATCAACATTTCGAATTTCAACAAAACTAAAATGGTAAAGCAAGCCTTGACAAAAATAGTTACATTGATATACATACATATGTACATACATACATATCCTAGTTTAATCTTTCACTAAAAATATTACTTGTTTATTTTCATGCTTTAGTCCTGTGGAAATACCTACTTCAAACAAAATTAGGCATTCATTACTCGAACCTCTTTCTCTAATTTATTTTTTTTCTATTTTTACGTATATTCAACTTTTTCTTTTCATTTCAGGAAATAACCCGTAAACAACTGTACTTTCTACAGGAATCATAAACAACTTGACTCATCACTCATCAACAAGAAAAGAAAATAAATAAGAAATATGTCCTCCTCATCGCCCCCACAGTCCAAAGAGGACAATTCTTCGCCACCCAACACAAATAATAACAACAACAACAATAACAACAACACGAAAACTAATACTACTCATACGGCACCCAACAGTGGCAACAACAGCGTTGATAAACTCTCTCCTGACCAAGATATATTCATTAATCCCGTTGACGGCCTTCCCACCCAGCATCCCACTTTACCGGAATTAGATGCCGAAAATGAACACAACGAGGTGGATCTGGATTCTTTTGATGATCTGCCCACCTCCATCATAGTGACAAACATCCATTCAGAGGTCTTTGCCAATGAGCAGATGAAGGCCGAAATGGAAGATCTCTTTCGGACCTTCTCTGAGGCAGCCACGTTCCAATGGCTGCGCAGTTTCCGTCGACTGCGAGTTAACTACGATAATGCGATTGCCGCGGCTAATGCACGCATTAAACTCCACCAATATGAGTTCAACAAAAAGACCATCATTAGTTGTTATTTCGCACAACCAGTCACGCCAGTATCCCACAAGAATCTCCAGCCACCGGCACCGGTCAAACAGTTTCTCATCTCGCCACCGGCGAGCCCTCCAGCCGGTTGGGAGCCACGCGAAGAGAATGAACCTTTGGTGAATCATGATCTATTGGCTGCGCTGGCCAATCTCACGCCTGGTGAAAGTCATGAATTACATCCTCAAACCGAAGATCAACCGGCAATTATAGTGCACACCGCTAAGCTGCAAGACAGCAGTGGTGGCGTCGCCAAGCAACCAATAGCTCACACCAAATGCCCAGAGAGGGCGTAAAATAGACGGAGCGAGTATATAGAGCGCGCGCAGGATCACACACACCGACTGCGATTGTTCCCCGAGGGCTGTCTCGTATTTTTGTATTCTACACTGAATTTTTGAAGCGAATGAAGGAATTATAGAATTTAGAAGTTTACTATTACATATATATATTATACACAAAAAAAAAATAAAAAACTATATACAAAATATATGACAAAAACAAGAAGGAGCAAGTTAATGAAAGAAGAGAAATGTTATACATTTTTTTTGTGCTAAAAAAATTAAATATTCTTTAGCCACAAAGTTTTTAGGTATTTTAAATAAAATTTTAATTAAACAAAAAAAAAACAAGAATTAATTGTTATTGTAAATAATGTTGAATTAAAATTAAAACAAAAAAACGAACACTATAGTTGTCAGAGTGATGTGAAATTAAGAAAAAAAAATTAAAAGAACGAATTTCCAAAAAAAAAATCTTTATTTTTAATTAAGGAAACTAAATAACAAATATTTTTTGGCACGAAATTGTATTACAAACTTTTGTACATAATAAGTATTTTTTTTATACACAACATTATTATTTTTATTTTACATTACATATTTACGTACTAAAATAACAACACAACTGAAATTATTGGGCTGTTGAATTGAACAAAAATAACATAACATGAAATAAAAGTATTTTTCTTTTTCGTTGTTTATAACTTAATTTTTCATATTTTAATTTTTATTTAAATATAAAAGTTATGTATTTCACGCTCTTTGCAAAATACATAAGTATGTAGACCAAATTCTTGCATACAAGTTAATTTTAAAAGCGAAAATAGTTTTGAACTGGTACCTTCAAGGTTGTTGTGAAAGCTAACCGAAGACAGGGTCAAAAAGCAATCGTCTCAGAAAACATTACAGGTCTTGCTATTAACATAGCTTTCTGTTGCCTTTGACTAGCTCTTGATTGCCTTTCATCTTTTCTAATGATTGTCAGTACCGGAGACCACAGCATTGAAGTGCATTATTGATCTTATACATATTTCCTTTAGGAATTGTCTGCTATTTTCTCAACTATCGATAGCCTTGGTTGTCGTTGATCAGTGGTTAGTGCAATGAAGCTTCGAAACGAAAAATGTCACTTAAACATCTGGAGCTAATAACTGTTTTTCATTCGTAGACGACATTAAACTTGATCCTTCTCATTGGCTTTCGTAGTCTGGAAATCTTTATGAGTTGGCTACGCCATTGTGGTGGGGCTATTACTTGTTGACTCGGATTTTGGCCCAGGCGAATGATTGGAAGTACAGTGTACTCCCTTATAAGCGGTTAACGACTGAGGGGTGTCCGTAATGAGAGAGTACACTGTTACACGTAACGACGATAACATTTTTAGCAAATATGGGATGGGTTTCTCCTCTGGTAACTCAGTTAGCGTACCATAGACCATAGTTCCTTAGAATGCCATTAGCTGTGTTGCAGGACCTGCATGTTCCCTGTTTTTTTTTTTTTTTACCTAAACTTCTGAAGTGCTCACGGAGCTTACAACCTCCTAAAGGGCATCCATGCTGAGGCCTCAGGAATGGTGGCTGTTTTTCGTAGTCCTTTCTAGGCCTGTAGGTACAATATATTTTCCTATAAAACAGCTATACTCCACCACTTAAAAAATAGTTTTTTTTTTTTAAATACATTTGTTCATAATAAATATTCATTTATGCTACTTTATCCAATTTCTATTAGCACTTTTGAGGTCTCTAAATGAGGTACAAATTCTCAGCTACGACATGTGCGGTGAAATCATTACAAAATAAATTTCATGGGTCTATTATATCGTTTATGGATTAGTCGGTAGTTGAAAAGCTCGCTATATGGATAATAAGGTACTTAGCTGTGGATTTGTGATTATAAATAGCATAATCGTTAGAGACACACCGCTACTACACAATATTATTAAGATAGTGACACACAATTGCCTATCACGTCTTCAGGCCTATCACGCACTAACAATATTTTTCCCATCTAAGAATTAGAGTTAGTTGTGGTTTGTGTCTCGTAAGTCTTAAATCAAAATCTTTGCTATCCTAAATTGACAGAGAATTTTAAAACTGCTTTTGGTAATACATTGATATTTGTATTTTCCTGAATAAAAGAGTTCCTTTGTAGATCCAAAAATCTACTGTATGCATTGACTGCGGTATTGCGATAGTAAGTTGAAGTGGTGCAAAATACTTTCCAGTCTATACAGTATTTGTTATGCTCGACTGCTGGGCTTTTGTAGTATTGGTATTGGTCTGGACATTTTCCCATCTTCTCTGTACTATGCCTAGATATTCAGATCAAACGTACTCATCTGCTTTTTCTCTTAAATGTAGTCACTACCATAAGGCATTCAAATAATTTGATATGATTGCTCGGCCTCTAAGGTCGTAGGAGCAAAATCAAACTATGGTCATGGCTAAAAAATAAGTATGTACGTCTATTTTGGTGCCACAGAATCTTGGATAATCTCTAGAAGTTGTTGTAGGTCTCTGACATCCAGATTCAAGAACTCACTTGGAAAAAATCTGCCAAGTGAAACCCTTTTTTTTAACCACACAAGAACTAAGAAGTTGAAGGGTTTTATCTTTTTCGTCGTTCTTTAAAAGGTTCTACAAAAGTCACACAAAAAACACTAGCCTTTTTGCGTGCCTTTCGATAAGACAACGTTCTGTTCTGATTAACATCTTAATCAGGGAGACCAGACATCTGTAATGATAAGCATCCTACTCAATGAGACCAGACAGCTAGAGAGTTATTGATCCAGCCTAGGCCAGACCTAGCTGATGACTTATCCTCGCAGTTGCTATGGTTGGCTGCATTCAGATTGAATAATTGCTTAAATGCAGGCGTAGAAACTACAAAAGCCTGGTAGATATTACCGATCCTGCTATTCCTTGAAATATATGTATGCCCAGCGTCCACATTGATGATTATTGAATTGTTCAGCAATTTCGTTAAGAAACTAGCACCAATTTAGAGCGATAATTGATGTAGAAGAAATCGATTCTATGGATATTATGGCAGTGGGTATCACTGCATAAATACATACTTACATATACTCCTTGCATATTCTAGAATGATTAGAACTTAATCACCATTGTGAAAGAACTTAATCCCATTAAGTCCATATATGGGATCAAGTAATCAGCAATAATTAAGGAACGTGTGGTTTATAAGAATTAAATATAGAATTATATAACTTATATAATCGGATTTTGACTTCCTGGCAAATGTCTGGCAAAGGTTCGAGAGTAAAAACGTAAAAAGATTCTCAACTACTCCTATCGCATACAGCATTATGCATTCCTACGTCCTTTCATTTGTAGGAAAAATATACCACGCATAAGAGAGATGACACTGCACAAGCCCTTTAGGTTGGCGTTTGAAACAAATATTTCATTTCTTTTACTAGCCATGCGTCTACGGGTATGATATGTCTCAAAACAAAAAACAACCATCTTTGCAACTCACTCGCAGAAGATATTTTTGAAGATGCTTAAAATCTACAGTTATTCAAAAACAGACAACATCAGAAAGCAATTTGAGACGTTGCACTGGCAGTAGATGCGAGAGAATATTTAAAAAAAAAAAAAAAAACTGTTCTACAAATATTTAAGAAACCTATTCTTCAACATATCTCTCTAGTAAAGGTAACGTAAGTACTGGTTGTAATCTATAAGTAGCTTTCATCTTCCCTAATTTCGGTTTTATAATTTTTATATTTAATTTGATTCATTTTTATTCATGTTTATTTATATTTTGTTTACTAATTGTTTTTTCAAATTTTTAATTAACCTATTTTAAGAATTTGTAAATAAAATATTGAATTCCTAAAACGATAGTTAAAAAAAAAAACAAACTAAAATTAAAAACTAAAAAAAAAATTAATATTATATAGGATTAATAACAACTTCAACGTTTGGTAACAAACTGCGTAATCCAACTTTAATCAAATTCCATATACAATCTCCTAACGACTTTAAAAAAGGAAAGAAAAACCCCAAATCAATGGCCACAAAAAAAAATAAAAAAAACGTCGGTATATAAATGTATGTAAATATATTTAACAAAATAAATAAATAAATTCAAGTATGCTTGTACTTCGTGTTAAAAAAAAAAACAAAATAAAACTGAACCATTACATATATATTTTACTAAAAAATGCTGCTGAAATCTATGTAATCAAATTAAAGCAAACAAAAAAAAAACTTAAAAACCAATTTAATTAAACTAATAATTGAAATTTAAATTCAATTATACGAGAAGAAATTTCAATGAACTTTAATCTAAATGTATATTTTATATGTCCTCTTTTAGTCTGTTCGACAAATTCTCAACAGAACTACTATAACAAGAAAAAAAATTAAACTAAAAAGAAAATAACTTACAATGACTAGTAAATTTAAAAACAATAAAAATAAAATTAAATGAAACATAAAAATATGACGATAATAAAACCAAAAGTTCGTTATTGTTTAAAATTCAATTTTGTAGTTTATTTGTGTGTATATGAGGAGTATCTTGTAATTTTTTTTAAACTTGTTTTTTTATCTGCAGCAGCTCATACAGATTTTTTTTAAAGTGAAAGCAATTGTAAGAATAATAGACGTACTTATGGAATAGCGCAGTCTTAGAAAAAAAAATGCGATTAGTTGCACAACTATTTTGTTAGACCCGTCAAGAACTACAGCTCACGTAAGAATGTTTATATTCTTTGCGCTATTGTTTCTGGTTAAAATGACATTAAACGTTTGCTAAATATATATCACAGTCCTTGAATTTGAACTATCTGTTCAGAGCAAAGAGATACTTCACATTAAAGATAAGGGCAATCTTTTATTTTGCACAAAGCACAAGTTAGAAAAGGGCTTGAATATTACTCTCATGTTTGGGACTCGGCAACTGCGCCCGGTGAACTTGAACATCTATTATAATTCATTTCATTAGACAACATTTTATCTTTGAACGGAAAATATAGGTTCGTTCAAATCCAAATTTCGGCTACAAAATATTAGTTATCATATCTCTGTAGCGCACTGCGTTAACCATAACGTTGTCGCCAATTCCATTTTCAATTAAATTGTTACCAATTATACCAACACTTCAAAAGACACAGCAAACAATCACGGTTTGGGGATGTGTTATCTTTTCTACAACTACGTGTGGATTTCCGAATACGCACTTCAGTTTTCATTGTTTACACAGTGTTCGAACTTTGTCCAAAAAGATATATTCCAACTAATTTAAAGTCCATTGAGAGAAGCCATAACGAAGCGGGTGGTCATTTTCCTCAGAAAATTCCGACTGACGTTCAGTTATTAAGTTTTGCAACTAGTTGAGGCTGTTGGGTTTTCAGGCACACATTGCGAAACAGCATAAATTCTCGCACATGTGACAAGCATGCAGATAGATTTTGTAATCCATAAGCATGCAAATTTCACGAACATTTTTCTTTACACCATACCGTAAAGGAGCTTCATTCAAATTTCGTACCGTTTCTGCAACACAGAACTTACTTTGATAATAGTATTTTAATATTTCCAAGCGTTATTCAAACGTTAAGTGATCTATTTCTTATTTCGAAGGCCTGACACTGCATATCTGTCAATATGTCAAGCATTTGAGTGTTGTCGGTGTCAAAATAACACGCAGTTAAAAAAAGGCAACAAATGGCACTTTTATTACTTTTGGACTAACCTCTTATTGGCTGAATATGAACACTGGTACCTTCTGGCATTGGGAAATTTATAAAAACATTCCCTTTCTGCTTGGATGTCATAGTCATAAGTTGCTAATAATACTCCGACTTCTTGACAACTCTCCTCATCAACCGGCAGGCATGTGTATAAGAATTCAATCTTTTCCGTTTTATTGTTCTCGGTTTCGTAATTAACTCTGCATTTATAGCAATTTCGCAGAATACGACCAATTTGTTGTTGTGCTGACTTATTCCTTTGTAGTTCCGTTTTCTAGAGATATATACGAGTACATACATATGAACATATTGTATTGACCGAAACATCCACAATGCCTATATTTTCAGACAACGATAAAAGAAAACATTACAACGCCAATTTCAATGTGACCCAAAATAGTCACGGCAATCTGCTCAGTACGTGTAATAAATCAGCCTCAAATGAGTGCCCCGTTATCAAGAATTGTGCCTAATATAAGAGAGCCATGACAGAGTAGAAGAATACTACTGACCCAGAGTTACACATTCAACCTTGCTAAGATACAGGACCTAGCTTTTGCAACCATTCCGTCGCAACATGACGCGACCAAATGTTCAACATTAAAAAATCATTGTTTTGAGCTACATACCTGTTTAGCGAAAAGGAAAACTTCAGCTCATTCTCATAAGTTAGAACGGAGATTTATTGCAACAATTCCTAGCTCTGTCGAATATTGAAAATCTCGCAGTTAATTTTATCCGAATCTGGTACCAAATTTATGTACGCTTATTTATTGTATATTCAACCTTATTATAATTATTCCTAGAAAAAAACCTTCTGGCAAGCTGTTAGGAACTTTCACCTTATTCGGGAATAGCAATCTGATTGCACTTTTCACCCAGTTATTTCGAACTGGTTTTCCCGCAGATCTTTCACTCATACATGGAGCCGTTTATGACAAGGCGAGGGCTCCAAAAATCTACAGATCTTCTGTGAGCTTAGTGATTCTAACTCACGTTCTTCTTAGCATCCTATTTCATCAAGTCCCAAGATATTCTGTCTCTTATGTCCTATGAGCCTTTTCAAAATTGGAGGAAATGGCCTCATTGGGATCTTTTTTCAGAAACCAGAAACCGGAAATCACCATAAGGAGCAAGCGAGAGTTTACTTACAAGATGAGGTGTACCATTTTCCTCATTCAAGTCCAGGACACTTCGTTTCCGAAATTTATTGATGTCTTTGTGCCTTTTAACTTTAAGATGAGTAAGAGAAGGGCCATGTTCAGCTTTCCAATTTCTAAAATCGTCTACCTCATGAAAAAGTACAAAAGTAAACAATTTTAACCTAATGTTTTACTTTATTAATTTCTATTCTATAAAAAAAAAAAAACAATAACAAGCACTTAAGCTAAATGTAGAATCTAATGGGAATACTTAACAAAAATTTTAACATTTCCTATACAGTTTCTCACATAGTTTTGGCTGAAAACAATACTTTTGGAATGCTTTTATTTCAAACGAGTCATACAACTTGTTTTCTTATTTATTATTTAAACACTGATCTAAAAGCATAGCCTTTTTTGACATTCCTTTAACAATATCAAAATTGAAGCTAAACAAATTATACACATCTGCTTAACTAGAATGATCAAATTCGATTTTTTTTACTTCGTTCGTCCTTAAATTATAACAAAAATTATTAGATCTGTAGAGTATTTGTCTTAATTCTACAACTAAACGCAAAAACAAAATCTCTTCTCTCTTCAGTTGAACACATCGTCCTCATTTACGATCGATGTCCTTTAATGGAACCATATGCTCAGGATCATCTTCTGGATAAGTTCTCTGTCTGCCAGCGCATTGGCTAAACCATGTGTCGCCTTTGCCAAAGTTCTCGCCATCTTGTATGGACTCTGGCATTGGTTGATTCATTGTCTCTGGCAAGAACATCACCCAGAAACCAGATACCAAAGAAATTACTCCAAAGATCACTGCGGGAATCTTTGGATCAAACGAGTCTAGTAAAGTGATGAGAGGTGTAAGAGCACCAGCGAAACGAGCACACATTGAGCCCAATCCCATTGCTGAGTTTCTAACCACAGTAGGGAATAACTCGGCTGAATAATTGTAAATAACAGCAAAGGAACCTGCGATAAATAGTTTGCCCATCATCACAATGGCAGTTGATGTTGTACTGCCTTGGAGGACATACGCAGCAACGATACAACACACACCACCGCCCAACATAAGAGTGCTGGTAATTGAACGTCTTCCTAGTTTGTCCAGGACAAAGATGATGGTTATATAACTGGGGAACTCAACCAACCCCATGATAAAGAGGATGAGGAAAGGATTTCCGTAGAGTTTTCCAGCGCTTAATGACAGACCATAGTAGACGATTGAATTTGCGAACCAACACAGGCAGACATTTAAAGTTTTCATCCGAAGGTTTGGAGTTTTGAACAGATCAGTCATACCGGCGGATGATTTCTCTTCTAAGCTAGCCTGAACCTTGGACTTCTGTACGTAATACTCCTTGTCGACTGGGATTCCAGATCCATTTATTCTCAAGCCTTTTGCAACTATATCAACCGCCTCTGCGGCACGGCCTTGTGCCCACAGCCACCGTGGAGATTCATCCATCAACCACCAATGTGGAATCAAGAGCAATGCATGTAAGCCATATACAATCTGAAGGATTTGCCTGTCCTTGATTAGAGCACCCCAACCCGCAACAAGCATGATTCCTCCCGCGAATACCGCTTGGAAACTTATACCGCATGCCGTTCTCTTACTCAGCCCAACAAGTTCCATCGTGAGCACAAATCCGGTAATGTAAGCGCCAGCAGATCCAAAAATACCCAACAAAAATCGAACCACCAAAAATGCATGATATTCCGGAACGAATGCAACGCCAACGCCCAGAATCAACTGCAACAATGCTGACCAACAATAGACGGTTTTTCGACCGACCTTATCGGCCAATCTGCCCAGCACGACAGCGCCTGTGAACACACCCAGCATGTACATTGTTTGTGCGATTGAGCCCATCCAACGGTCACCGCACACGAAATTCCATTCAATTGTCCGCGACGATTGATAATAGGTGCGGTCGTAGACGTACGACTCACAGGTCACCGTGTTATTCTGACTGTCAAACATATGACATGAATCTATTTCACCCGATGGTTTCAATGGGATCGCTGCTAGTATTTCTGGCGAACTCCATGAAGCATAATCTGTCCCATTGTCTACACCTTCGATGAAACATCTGTGGTCAGGAACAGCAGCAACTGTTACCAATGACAGCATATGCAGACCAGCCAATAAAGCCGATAGGATGTGAAGGATGAATTGGTAGAATTGGTAGCTGCCAAAATCACCTGAAAAGAAAAAAAAAAAGGAACTTTAGCACGATGCACCACAAATAGAATTTGAAATTTGTAACGTCTGATAAAATTGTCTTCCGGTGGCTTTCAAACTATCTTTTCATAGAATATTCACGCAAATGTGTTGCATATTTCTAGGAGTTAATAGTAATTTAAAATTTGACAGTTTAAGGATTTGAAATTTTTTGAATAAATCACAATTTTCAAAAAAAGAAAGAAGAAAGAAGGCCCCTGCATTTGTCAAGTCATTTTTCGGACTTGGTTTATGTACTTGTCCGTTGTATTGGGCGCACATACTCACATTTATGTGCAACCTAGTGATGTTAGGAGCGAATTCAACAAGTTTTTTTTTTAATAATGTGCTCTCTAAGTACTGCTTCTAGTACAATCACTGAATATTCGTCTATTCTTCTATTCGTTTCAAAGCGGTGTTCTTAAGCTTGCACTGATCCATATTTCAGGCAGAACTCGTGAATGAATATGAACAGGAACAACCCTTGAATATTACCCCGTCTTGAGCGTAACTGTAAAAGGTATCTCTATAGATTGCACACACATATGTATCTTCAGGTCTTCTCGTATACATACATACGTATGTAAACATGGACCAAACCCTTCAATTTCTCTATTAAGAGACGTCAATTTTTTCCTCCTTTCCAAGGTAGAATAGAAATAGCAGCAGAGTTAGTTAAACGAGGTTTATATAAGTAACCACGTTCAGTGGTGATTATTTATTTATTTATTATATTACAAACTATGCAGGATAATAAAAATGCCCAAAGTATACAACGAATTTATGTACATATGTATGTACATACATGCATACGAGTACTCCGTACCTATACGTGATCTTGTGCTTGTTTGTCATCAGATACCTATTGTACTTTTATTTTTACGAGAGTTTGTATGACGATAAAACGCGGTACTTCGTTAGTTAGTTATTATTATATTTCTGACAGTAATCTGTTGTGCATTGCTACCGTATACCATAAAATTGTTACTCTGGACGCTATAAATACTCAGCAAATATAGAACATCAAGGTTACTGATGAGATAAATAACCAACTTACAGAGGTATACAAAAACATTTATTAAATGATAACGAGAAAGTAACAAACTGACATTTGGTTTTTCTGCTAACTGTGTTTTGTTGTTGGTTCTTGTATGCGGATGTCTTCTTTTGATTTACGAGTTTCGAGTTAAAACAAAAACTTATCAGATACAATAAGTTTCTTGTGAAGGCGAAATGTTTGAATAGGTGTGTGCTACATATGTATTATTTGAAAGATATTACCTTGTTGCCGATAGTTAATTTCGTAATAACTCAAGTGAATGTGAAAACCTTTGATTTTTGAAAGGAATTACGGTCACGGCTTCATATGCACACAAGCGAAACAAAAATATTTTTATTGTGCATTTGGCTTAATAGTTCATGAATGTCTTGTACAGTCGCATACATCGCTGAAGTACACTGCTCGAATGAAGCGTGCTTTTTTATAGCCTTTGCCAAAAACTTGCATTTACTCCAATGATGCGATGTATAAGTAGAAAAAAAGCGGCCAGTAGTGAATCACTTTTACCAATGTATGTATTCGATCTTATGTGAATACTTGCAGTCGTCGCGACGATACCCATGTCGTCTCTTTCTCTTTTTCGTCTCTATAGCTTCGCTATATGGTACCTCCTGTCTCCTAGTACATATATCTACCTACCAAGCAATGTTCTGTGTGAACGCCAACTGTATAGCTAATGCTCTTTCTATCAATTGAAACTGATATGGTTGTCTTTTTGATGTTCTGAACTGGCCAGATCTGCTAGGCATGGATCCTATCCAACATAAGAATACTCGCGATATCGCGATTTATTGCAGACTTCTATCAAAACTTAGGACTGGCGCCCAATTCGGTGCAAGTATGCGCCTCGGCTCAGTGGCTCTTCTTGCAAAAAATGTATCTACTTAAATAGTAACAAGCTTCGCGAATAAGAAACTATGTAATGTTGACTAGCAGTGGAATAAACTGTTTGGGAGCATACCAAATAGGGAAGAATTCCCTCTATTCTTTAGACCCAACACAGATTACGTTTCTAAAAAAAAACTAAGCTAAACGAGGTTTTACGATCTAAAAAATCCTCGTTTAACGCTGGAATTATCGCAAACCAAACCCTAAAGTAAAAAGACCGAAAATAAAGTGTTCATAGTTCAATCACTTCGTTCCAACATATCATAAATTGACGGCAATAAAGACTTTCCTTTAATAAAACAATACATGAGCAATATTTTTAAAATATTGCTTAAAGTGGTCGCCTGATGCACTATTTATGTCATTCGCTTGACTTAAATTGATTTAGGCCATTGAACTTTGGTTTTAATCGAAAGTCATAAACATCCATTGTTCTTCGGTTATGACTTTATCGGCAATACACATTGTGATGATAAAAATCTACTGTTTAATACTAACTAGACCACTTGATAAAAACCATAAGCACTTTGATTTTTAATCTTAAAAGTAGATAGAATTTGCTTTTAAAAAATATAAACATAAATTAAACCACGTAACTTTTCACCCGTAGAAAACCGCAGACCTGAAGCATTTTCTCATCTTACAAGTGACGATTATGTCAGCACTGGCGTTACGCCTTATTGATTATAAGTCTGGCGTCGTCGGTCATATTGTTAATAGATTTTAAATTGATCGCAATTGTATTGAATTACTCTAAGTAGCTTTACAAACCAATTGTATAATTGTTGTTGTTATTCCTTTTACGACAGAACTGGAATGACATTTAATAAATGTTATGGATTTGACACTGAACTGAAGTAGCGTTAGAGATTTGACGTTCGTTAAGCTTTTTATCATAAATAGTTAAAAGTTTTTCACTTGAAAATGTCAACTTATTTAAAAGGCAAATATTCGAATGTGACATTGACTTCAAGTGTGCAATTAGAAAGTTATCAATGAAAACAACTCAGAATGAAGTGATCAAAGATACGGGTGTTTAGCGGTAAGACAGAGTACAGGAAAAGCTTCTAAATTTTATTTTTCCATAAACATTTAAACCGGATCATTAGATCTGAGTTCCTGTTTTTAAAAATTTTTGAAAAAATCGTTCAAAAACCTTAAGCGCCTAAGAGCTTTGATTGATGAAAAAATGCTCGTACATTCCCAACTTAATAGTTTCCTCTCCAAAGCGCTTTAAATAGGTAAAACGCTTACCTGGGCAAAAACATTCAATTAGTAATAGATCTGATAGATGCATCTTATATGCACTGCACACTACAATAATTAACATTTTAAATAGTATGCAAATTATGTAAGGTAATAATTAACAGGTGGGATAAAATCGAAGTGCACGCGTAATTGAAATGTGTATCGGGTGTTGGTTTTGTGATCTAAGCGATATTCAATTGGCGAATGATTTTGTTTAGTTAGGAAATGTTAAGTGGGAAACAGAATACAAATCAACATTCACCTGACACACTATGGAAGGCTTTGAATTAAGTTCAAATCTTATTATTTAAATAAACTAGTTTGTTTATATAGTTTAGTTCAGGAAGTTGAGTGTAGTGGTAGGCCGTGAATTAATCAAACTAAAGAATCATAACAAAAATCAACTGCTATGACCGCTGAAACAATATTCTTTATAAGGCAGGATAGAAAATTGAAGAGAAGAGCGAAAAGAACTTGTGAATGAGCGCTTCCTACACTCTTTTCAACTCATTCATTCATGAACTACACAAACCTGGTCGAAAAAGGGCAGACAGTCGATTGAATGTGAGTCTGTGATTGCGACGCCTGCTTGTCATCGCTCTGTTTCTTAGAGCAGGGAACAATTGTTATTTTTACAGTGTACCAACTGCTCAGCTCCTTTCGATTGTAAAATTTCATGGTAAGCATTTACGTGGATTATTTTCTATTCTAAAACTGCGTTTGCACTAAAGTGAAAAAGGATTCAAATCCTAACTGTGATCTTAAGAGTGATTTCACAACTGCTCTTTCCCTTAAATGCTCAGTATTGTCGTATCTGCTGCTGTTGTTCGTGGTGTGCAATTTAATCTGCAAAAGTAGTTCTTCTGATCATGTTTTAAGTTCAGAGTCTTGGGATTCAGGTATACATACATACAACTGATACCATTCAAACTAATTTTTCAATTAAAATAAGTAAATTTCATACGATCGCGATAAACTCTGCACACCCCTGTACTATCTATATTATTCTGTGAAATATTGGAATGCATGCATCTCCCTTAATCAACTCGACTTGATATAAATTTGTTGCATGACTCAACTACAATAATTATATGCGTCAAGTTTAGTTGAATGAACTGAGCACTTTATGCGCATATCTTTGCATGATATTTTGTCTGCGGAAAGCTTATTAATCGGTTTGAACTATGAACAGCGCGTCATGACTGCATGTATATAATTTCTCTTTTAAACTCGTAATTTCTTTTTTTTTTCCGCTTCATACTTAAGCAAATTTTAAATTTCTGCAGACATTGCAACCGGTTGAAGACCACTTTCAAGTTCAAAGTGAGCAACTCAAGCAAAATGTACAACAACTCTGCACATAAAAACCAAATTTCGAATTTCCAATGCACAACTTTCTGTTTTTATTTTCCATGATTTGACGAAACTTTCAAATCGATCCAAGTCCGTTCAACCATCAATACTTTATCGACGACCTAATTCTAAATCAAATAAGTTACAACCACTACGTACGTACTCACACATTCATATGTAAGTAGCTAGTGTGACGATAAACAAAACAAGCTCAAATCAATTGTTTTGCTTCAATTTACAATAAAAATCCACCTCATGCCTCTGATTTATTTTGCCTTTAACTGGAAAGTGAGCACTCGAGATATAAAAAAAAAAACAATTGTTATTACAAAACAATCTTGATGTGGCGCTCCCAGCCTTCTTTTTATTTAAAAGTTTTTTTTTTTTGTTCCTTCTCTGATATGGAATCCAACATTCTAATTCTGAAATTACTTCGCGTACGCAAAACCACATGATCACCGACCACACTCCGAGCCGCACTCTGCTTAAATAGGTGAGACCAATATTTCAATTCATTTTTAAATTGATTCGCATGGCAGAGCACAAGCGTTTCTTTCTTCGATTTTTTTTTTTCTGTTTTTGGATTGAAGTCTGCGCCAGCGACTGATTGAATCCAATTCCAGTGCCGCTTCTCTGGGGGGCTGGTGCTGGTACTCTTTGATTCAATTTACTTAATCAATAACGATCGATGGAGTTGATCATTTCTGATGTTGATATTGAATTGAGGAGGTGTGTCACATCGATATGAATGACGGATCTTGTAATACTAACATCGACGACAGCAGTCGTTAAAGGTGTCTTAATTGGCAACTTATAGTGCACTATATATGATCGACGACCACACAGTGTGAATGGAAAATGTGTAATTCAAACGCTTATAAATTTTATACTTTTCCACTTACTCCTTACTTATGTTTAAAAAAAAATACTGAACCAGCTCATGGATTTCGTTACGAATTCATTGAACCCAAGTTGGCCAGGTTTATGTTGTATGACGTTGCGATGTGATGGTTCATACGTCAAAAGAGAATCGAGATACATAAGTACTTTTACGAGTTTGTTTAGTTAATTGGAAGTTTTTATGCCAAAATATTGCTTTGTTGTCTATCACTGATTATTTTTAGAAAAGTACATGATCCGGTGCTGCTTTTGTCATTTTTAAGAAAATTTTCCTTTTTGTATTGACGCAAAACAGAACAGGTGTCAGGTGTCAAAACCACAATTCTCATCGCCCATTTTTTTCTTAAACAAATTATAAAATCAGTACAGGATGCTGTGTTACGTAATCATTGCAGTTTAATAGCATAAATCCACCTGGTTTCAGATTGCTTATTTAAAAAATACGTAATTAAAATTTAGTGTGAAATTTGAAAAGAAGTAGACGACAAGTTGTCATTGACAACGACTCAATTTAATTTGATGGAGATCGCTGCAAAAGATCTTTATGAGATAAATGCAATACACCTGCGTCAAAATTGAATAGTTTTTCATTAATTTTTTTTGTTTTCAAAACGGAAGTATTATCTTTGACAATATTTATTAATCATGACGTAATTTAAGAGAAATTACTGATGGAATATGGCATTATGCCCAACATCGAGGATAATACGCGTTTGCCACGCAAATTCTTTTATTATTAGAATGCGAAAGTGTTTTTTTTTTTTTTTTTAATTATACTAATGGCAAACATTTCCATAGACTTTTGAGACAACAAGGCCATTTAACCGGTCACGTGCGCATCGTGTGTTGCATTCAAGGTGGTCTATATTTAGAGTATAGGGTTGCATACATTAGAATGCTGGTACCGTTAAAAAACTTTTTGGTGTTCTCTGGGACTCGATCGTTCAACCTTCCCCCAGCAGTCCAACCCACTCACCACTGAACCGCTGCTGTGTCTTCACAGTCCTAAATACTGGGTCACTCATTTTTAGTGACAAAATAATTGATTGACTGATGTTTACTATTACGAAATAAATTGTTAAAAAATATTCAATATAGCCGCCATTTGCATTTATCCCTTAGCCCTTATCTATAAGAAAGTTGTCATCTGAACTCTTCTAGGACTCAACACTTTGCTGTCGAGAAGAGCAAGCTATCTTCTCTAAAACTGACCAGAGAATTAAATCTGGACTACGTGGTGGCCACTTGTTTGCTGAAATAAAGTTCGGAACATTGTTTTCGAGCCAATATTGTTTTGCTATTGCATTGTAAGCTAAATCAAAATCCTATTGGATAGTCGATTAGTTGTTTGAAAATAATGTTTGGTTAAGACCATTCACAACACCTTCCAGAACATTTGGTTGTTCCTTTTTGTGTCGATATTTTAACTTCTTTTTTTGCAAAATTAAAGGTCAGGAACGCCATCACAGCTGACTCCTCCTGTACCAAAAACTTGAGTTGATTCTAAATCGATTTGTGGCACCCAAAAAAAGAAGTTTAATTTCTTCCAATACATAATTCTTTTACTAAATATTTAAATGGCTAAGCGGACGAGGTTTTTCCACTGAAACAAGACCTTGCACATTTCGAAACATTTTTTTTTATCTAAAAACAAAAAAACCAAATTTATGGATGTACAAAATTATTCTTACAATATCTATTGCTGCCTCACTAGAAATGTTTGGTTGTATGACGAGGAAAAGGATATTAGTCACTCTTGTTATACAAATAAGTGCAGCAAAACCAAACTAAAAAAAAGTATTGATTAGAAAAGAGCATCTGCACGAAGGCCTACTAATCTCACCTACTTAAGTAGCAACTGAGAAAAGATTTAAAGAAACGTATCCACCGACACGTACGAGTATTTGTAGGGAGTATAGTAAATAAATTTATTTGGGCAGCAACCCAGTAGCAAATTAACGTGTATTAGATAGAATGTGTATTACTGGTTGTGAAGAAATTAACCGTATGTTTTTAAATATTAGACCACCACGTCTGGAGACGCTCATTTTATCTTACTGTCAAAATATCCAGGGAAAAGAATGCTTGAATGCAAGAGGATATCTTAAGCGATAGCGCGTGGTGGATGGAATAGCCATTGTTGGAAGTTTCTTCTGTAAAGTGTAGTGAATGTTCTATAATGCATCTTATGTATGTACGATTGTGATTAGGGTAGATGTTTGTTTATTGAAGTGTGCCTGTTTACATTCAACAAGGTAAATTCGATCGCTCCAGGACATGGGAAAAACTCTCTGTGTATGGTCACCTTTAGTAGGAGTCATTGTTGTACTTCCCTGACGTTTTTTCTCAAAAAAGCTTAACGCTACCTACATTCAAACATCGCTCTTACCCTATTAAGATTACATTGTTCAATAGTATGGAGACATTTATTTAAATATTTGTATAAGTAGCTCCACTGTTCTGTTTAAACAATTTAGATTCTAAAGTCTGGAGAAATATGTTTGCTTAAGTTATTTCGCGGATGATTTCAATAAATTAATTAGCATCTCTTACCTGATGAGTAGTGAATAAACTACGATGCGATAAATATTTCAAGTAAAAATAGATAACGAAATCTACAAATATTCTTTTCAAGATCCTATTAATGTGGCTTAGAAGTATATGCAGACACATACACAGTTAACTATGGTATAAGAAATGATGCTTAAGCACATGATCCGTACACAAACATGTCAGATATAATAATAAATTAAGCTGCATTCTCAATAGCAAAATCTGAAGGTGTGGTTGTTAATGCATGCTAATTAATAGTAAGTATCTTATCAATAAAAAAATATAATGCTCTTTAATTTATTTAGTTTATATATAGCACTTCATGTGACTTCTGCACGCTGTTTGAAATATTATTAACTATTTTTTCAAATGTTTAAAACCTAATCCGGAATGAGTATCTGAAACAGGTTTTTGAGGTTAGTAGCAGAAATAAGATCTGTTTCAAGTTTTTAATACAATTCTACATGAATATTGCGATTGCAAGAAAGGCATGTCGAAATATACAGCCTGCCACATGTACATGATGTATGCGTATAAACGTTCATTCACACAACCGTTTGGAAAAAGTAGTGAAAGTGCAACTCCGAATGATAAGTCATCAAACGAAATGTGAATTTTCCTTGAAAAAGGAATATAATTAATACCTCTTTTATCTTTAGACATCTCCGCTTGGATTCTAAATTTAATGAGGGTTTATTTAACCATACATCAACTTTAAATTTAGTTGACATCTGTCAAAATATTTATGCTTTCTCATAAAAATGTCAAAGAAGATAAAATAGAACCTGAATTGATACAGATTTAGATCTATGCGAAAGTATTTTAGAAACCTTGATCCCAAGAACGATATTTGCTGAATTATATTTACTGCACTTGTTAGCATATATGCTAATTAATATAATATAATGCTGTCTGCCATTCGCTTGCACGATACATTTATTCAAATCATTAAAATGCTTTATATCCATTACTATATCGAGCTGTTAATATGACTTTATGGGGAGTAGGTTAATTTGCAAGTTGAGTTTTTACAAGTGGGAAGTGAATTTACTATTTTTAGGCATTTAAAGTCAATTCAAATGTCTAGTGACAATTTAAAATGTGCATGACCATTCAGCTGTTTAGTCAGCTGGAGGGAATAAATTAACTGAAATCTAAACAGGCAATTGACAATTAATTTCGACACGCATTTCTGAAAGTACTAAATTGAATTTACTACTAGGCAGAAGTTTAGACTGAATTTTATACGACAAGTGCAAATTAGAACAATGTGTGGTCGTAGGGCAACTCTTTCGACATATTATGAAGTTCTGAATTAGGTACACGAAAAATAGAAGCAACAAACAAATTATTTTCTTTTACATTTCTCCGCGTATCTAAATAAATGCCGCCAGCCCCATAGAAAAATGGGAAAGGAAGCCCAGACGATCATCCAAACCTATTCACCACTGATATGAATAAAAGTTTATGGATGATGGATTAATTCGGTGAAAAAAATTTATTTTATTTTGGTTTTGGTGGGCGCCGTGGCTCAAGTGGTTAGTGCGTTGGATCGCTGAGCGGGAGGTTCGAGGTTCGAATCACAGAGAACACCTAAAAGTTTTTCACGGTCCCACCTCTCGCGAATGTCTGACAAACGTCCGAGAGTAATAACTGCCATGAGAAAGCTTCTCAATATGCCTTTCGGATATGGCTTTAAACTGTAGGTCCCTTCCATTTGCGTGAAAAAATATAACACGCACAACACGAATGGTCGCGAGAAGCTAGGCCCTGGACCATATACGTCTGTTGCGCCAAGTATTTGTATTTTTTGTATTTTGCTTATTGCTCAGCTTCCGGATAATGTACAAAGATGATTTGTGCCTTAACAGACAAAAAACAAACTTACGTTGAAACCAGATAAGTTAGTTCGCGATAAGTTTCCAGCGATAATTTCAAAGGAAGCGAGATACCTAACTGCCTTTTATGATAATTTCACTAATCAACAAATTAAATGGCAGCAAAATCGACAGCGTTGCAACTCGTAAAACAAAGATATTTGCAGACCATATCATTTTATATACATACATACATATGTACATAGGTGGGACTTAAAGGATTCCGCCTTAAGTGAACACTTAAATTGAGCGCTCGTGTTATTAAACAGATATTTTTCTTTAAATTCCGATTTGGTGAAATGTCAATGAAGCACGCGCTAATTGCTATTAATTGTAGAATTAATTATGATTGTCAATTGCTTAATTTCTTAATTGGCGTGATATGTATGAGAAGTTCTAAAGTGTCGATTGGTATCGACAGAATTTTTTATTTGATAATTGGGTTGTGTACATATACGATACAAAGTAGAGTTATCTTGCGTTCGCAAGTACCTACTTGACGCACTACAAAAATACTTATCGAACTTTCAAAGATGCCGAGAAATAAAGATCACTTTTAGAAATTGCCCTTATTTACCTTTCGAGAGGCATTATTTTACTGCAAGTAATTATAAAATAAAAATAAACTGCAAAAAACAGAAGTAAATTATGAAATTAATAGGAAGTATTACAAAACTATTGCATTACATTTTGTGTCAGTATTTTACCAGATATTACGCAAAGGGGGAACATAGGCTTAACCTAGATTTTTAGAGAGTAGGCCTTAATGCTTTCTTACAGAATCAATTTATTAAACTACATTTCTAATTATAAGAATTCATCTGTGCTTGTACCACTACAATCAAGCAATATTCCAGTATTCCAATAAAACTGTTCAAACACAATCGTACGTAAGAAAAGTACATATTTAAAGGTTTTGAGCAAATGAAGGTAGCTTCAGAGATTTTCTTTTCGTAAGTATTCATGAAATATCTCTTTATGCTGTGCATCAAAGAACAGAAATTCAAGCTCAAAATAATATATTTCTAATATAAATGAATGTCAGTTTGATCTACGATTCTGTCAAACAATTGACTAATATTTCTGACTCCATTTCGTAAAGTTTTCCAATGCCAAACTATAGACTTCTTACCAATTATCTTGACGAAAGCTATGTATATGAAAGTAGAGTTTCTATACGGTCATATGGTAGCTTTTGGATGGGTACATTCGTATGTATATACGGAAAAAAAACTGTGTTTTTTTAAAGCATCCTGCTTTCGAAAATCAAAAATCTAAAAAGGTTCTATCCTCTAGGCTGTGGATTTGATAAATCACAAATGCAAACAGAGAGTTTAATTCAGAACCCTACGTTTATGATCTTACGAAAATTATATCTAACTGACCTGATGCAATGGAAGAACATTGTTGTGCGTCTATTGACTGAACTAAAACCACTTTCTTGATAATTAAATTCAAATTAAAATTATTATTAGTTTCGTATTACGCAATACAATTCAGATGAATCTCATCTTTTTGCTGTTTTTTTTCTGCCAAAAAATCACACACTCAAATATACATATTTACTAAGCAAACAATTTTCTTGATTTATTGTTTCTCGTTATAGAGAGTCAAAGCTGTAGCGCAGGTGTGGAAAGCAATTAAATCAAAACCAAACTGTACCTAACATCTATAAATACGAGTAACTATTGAATAAACAGTTAAGTTCCTTGCGTTAATGACACTCGATCACTGCAAAATTTTATCTTGTAAACCACAATTATTTTTATTATTATATTTCGTCCGTAACTCAAATGTCGTTATAAGCTAGTGTGAAACTTAAACCATTTTATTTTTTCCACACGATGAACGAAAGTATAGTAAAAGTCGAAAGGAATTGTTTTATTTGATTGCTGCACAAAAATGCGAAACGCAAATGTAAAATGTATCCTATTTCAGAAAAGTGGTTGCTTCTTAGTCCAATACTCTTTGTATGGTGAGAAATAACGAATGATCGTAAGTATTAAGTTTATCCACATCGAAAACGTGAAACATTATTTTCAATAAATTTCACAAATAACCCACTTTGTTAAAAGAAAAGGAAGTTTCAAAATCTGTGCTAACATTTGTAAAACAAAAATATGTATGTATATTAACTCGAAAGTCAATTCCGCGTTATCACCTTCAATGTTCGTACTCGTTTTTGGTTATTTTTACGTGTCATGCAGTGCAGATGAATCGTTGGCTCATAGAAGGATAGTAGCAGACTTTTGTCTTTTTAATAGAGATTCTACCATTGCAAGTGATCGAAAAACTTAATGGATAGACATCTCCATAAATGTGATACGCTTACATCTTTGCTTTGCTGCAGAAAAAGCAGACTTCGAAGCCCACTTCACAGAAACATTTTTGCTAATGCTTTTAACAAACTATTTTAAAGCAGAATAAAAAGCATTGTTTGATTAGGTGTCAGGTAGTTTATCGAGTGGTCTATTGAGTGGTTATCTTAATATTTAACCGCTTGACTAAAGCATTAACTTGCTAAATTTTAATCGTCCAGTTTATAAGCTCAAACTAGCACGCACATGGTTTATACGATACAATCAGTCTGACCACAACTTGGAACCGCCTCAAAATATCAAACATGGCTTGATATCCATCCGACTGTCGGACAGACCGTCTGACAGACCATCCAACAACGCCAAACACGATGGGATCGGTCGGATGGACTTAATGTCTGTCAGACTTATCGTATCGTGTATGGGGCCTATAATGCTTAAATACGATTGAACTTTTCACTACAATGTACACTTGTCAAAACTTAAAAAAAATTCAAACCGATTTGGCTCTTCAAAAATGTCATGTTTTCGTATTAATCCTTAAACACAAAAACAAAAAAAATTGTTTTCAACACTGCTCTATAAATTGTTGGTTACTTTAGTTCTGATTCGCCAGAACAGTTTCCTACACACCAAAAAAACGAATCCGCTAGTTACATAATGTACTCCATAAAAATCGAACAGGGCTAAAAATAATTCAATAAATTATATTTCAATTGTAAAACCCCAACGACAATCACACAAGCTGTTCTAACTTAAAAAACAATAAACCCGAAATAAAAACAAATATTATTCACTTTATTTCTTATGAAATTCAAAAGTTAAAAACAGAAAATCCAAAAATTTGGATTTGCTTCGAAAAGACTTAACACCCAAGGCTACAATTGCAAGATACCAAGACCCCGTTGAATGCAAAAAGTCTTCCATTGAATGCAAACAAAAGATGCGAGCATAACAATACCCTGAGGTAACAACTTAACACATTCACTTGACCACGCTAAAAATTTACTCTCAATTCCGGTCCAAGTTCAAGTTTGTCATTCTCTATCCGATTCAATGTAAAAAAAATAAAAATAAAACTTGTTTACGGAATGCTAATTGTTGAATAGAGCAATAAAAGTATGTCACGCTTTAGACCAACCGAAAGTAATTAAGTAAAAAACATGAATTTCATATCATTTTTCAGTCTCAAGTCGATTGCACTCCAGATAACTTACCCAACTTCCCCATAAGGTCCTCCAAGACATAATCGACTGCCATTGTTCCCTTTTTTCGTATGAAACAAATAAATTTATTTACTCTACTAATAAACCAAAATCGATAGAACACAGTTCAACAACAATACACTTAGGACTACCAAAAATTGATAACCACTCTAAACGAAACTTTTTGCACTTTTTTGAGTTAGAAATGAAGATATTTATCGCGCCAAGTAGTCAAAATCCACTTGAAACCAGTTTTTCGAAAATCAGAATGAAAGCGAATGCGTGTTAAAGGATCGTCACATACACTTTGTTATACTTTGTATGATTGATAATCATAATCTCTTCGCGGGTTAATAATCGCAAAATGTTGGGGAAATTACGTGGTAGATGGCCTTATCAAGCAAACAGTACACACTCACTCCAAGGCACCAATCTTAAGAAGCACCATCCAGCCGATGGAGCGAACGCAATTAAACTAAACTAAACTGAAATTGGAAGTACAAGCGCTCCTCCACTCAGAGCTCTTCATACGAATAATTGTCTGCCGATATCAAGTTCCAAAAAGTGGAGTCGAATAGGAACTTTTGCTGTGCGATCGTGTGACGTTAGAAAGAGCGCTGCCAAGTTGGCTTGGCTATCTACATATATTGACACCGAATGGAGTGGTATTGGATTGAGAGAAAAATAAAAGCTTTTCGCACAGATGACGGGGGCTAAAGCGTTTTTTTGGGGCTACCATGTGGTGTTAGCTATGACAGTGTGGAAGATTGGAATTGCGAGGGAGTCTTGAGTGAATTGTTTACCAAATGAACCTGAACTTTTTGCCAAAAGTGTGAAGCACATTTCGGAATATGTGTATATTGTAATTGTCATGATGTGGTCATGTAATGTTTTCTTTCAAAGCACGTGCTGATGACGCATCATGGGAGCAATAACACCTTTCTAATATCATTTTTGGACACTTCAGATATTGTTATCTTACAAACATGTACTTTTATGAAATCGGTGTACTTATAATACATAGGAGTTTCATGAGTGCTAACATTTTTAATTTGCACAGAGCATGACCTACTATTAAAATCTGCACAAACTTGTGGAATTTAGAAACCGTCACCGCAATTCCGAAAGAAAGCTATAGGCGGCTGTTTTGCTCTTTGATGATAGCTAATAAATTTTTGTTGTGAGCATTTTTTGGGATTGTGTCGACAAGACTTTAAAAATCAAAATTCTTTTGGCATATCACGGCATTTCGAGGCGTACAAAGAGACTGCAATCGATATGAAGCGGACCATATAATACCCTACCTTTATTGTTTTAATGTGCCCCATCGTGTGGCATATCACCTGAAAGATGAAAACTCGTACAATTCCTTCTGTACACTGTTGCCTCATATTAATAAATTTGTCAAGGTTGTCAATTGGACGGTATACCTAAAAGCGAACTCTTAACTCGTATGATTTTAGACCGTTACACCCAAAGAAAAACTGATGACCAAATTTCTACACGTCCTACTGAAATGTCTAGTAAAATCAGAATAACGACGCCGCGATGTTCTATTACAAGAATCAATTGCAAGTTTATTATTTTTTATAATGAGAGGTTCAACACTCTGGTGAATACTTACTTTCTTTGCTGTTCTAATATATGTATGTACTTTACTTTAGAATTTCGTCAGCAACTTGCGCACCTTTCTTTACGTTACACGAATGTGAAATCATATGTACGTGTCAAAAAATGAAAGATAATCCATCGTTGATGCTTATAGAAACAAAAAAAAAATTGTTGTCTCTTGTCTCAAGTAGGTTAAAGCTATTCAATCTGCCTTTAAGGGCTGCAGACCAATTAGTCTATGTTCCGTGTTTTGTGACTTCGAACACAAGAATGTTTGCGTTGACCTATGTATGTACGTTCTATTTCTTTTAATAAACGAATTTCATCCCAACGTGCATGATAAAGAATTTGCTTTACATTCCGAAAATTAGAACCGGAAATTAATAAGTAGTCATTGTACTGACCAGAAAATGTGCAGGCAATTTTTGAACCCAGCACTCGAAACTCCAAATGAAATTAACTTCCCTCGGCTTCAAGTGTAGGTTCGTACGTAAAGTTTTTTAGGTATGCTTTCTCATATTAATCAAAATGAGGTCAGACGCCAAAAGTCTTCCATCAGACCATTTTGCCTTGCAGACGTCAATATGAGCCTTAAGAAGATTCCTTAATTCGCTGTTTGCTTAAATTTATTTTCAAGGTTTGTCGTCTGCAAAGGCAACGATTTTTGTTCATGAAATTGGGTGAAATTTTTTCTCCCTAATGTCTAATGACTGAGGCATGTTATGGTCTTAGACGACAAAATCTTGAATCTTTGAATTGCCCATGGTTTTGAGACCGCTTTCCATGCTGTATAATCCGTTGAAACTGCTGACCTAAGGAAAATGAACCTTTGTCGGGGTTTCCACTAGCGCTCCAAAAGCTCTTGATCAAATTTTCTCCACACGAAATTTATCAACGGAACACTTAAATATTTAGACATTTTGTGTATTTATCTACATATGTATATACCCCAGGGACTCATCACCTTAAAACCCATGAGCGGCATTTCATCGATTTGTTATTCTTAACGGACAGTATGCTAAAGTAATGGTCAAAGTTGAGTATCGTTGATTTTACGTATCATTCTAAACAGCGGTTCGGTGGGTATGAATTCGAAAGAGCGGCACACATCTAAGATTACGCAGATTCGTTTTAATAGAGATAAGCTGAATTAGGAAGAGGCTATCAATCTCTTACAAGTTGAAAAGCATATCGCTTTACTGCTCTGTACAGCTTCAACACCGAGAATGTGGTTGATGTATAGCGAGACAAATCTTAGTTGGCATATTCAAGGAGAAACCAATCAAAGGTTATATAAAGAGATTAAGTGACATAAACATCAGATAATTCTTAAAACCATCGCTTGATGAGTTGGTGTTTATATCGATAGATACTTTTACGAATTTCCTGCATTCAGCAAAACTCAACCTAGTGCAGTAAAAGACCGCTGCTTATCTTTTCGCAAGATAACCAAACAGTGCAAAATCATTCTGGTTGCCAACACAAGATTCACTCAGTACAGGCCACAGAAATTTAGACACCTTCAACGTATATACGTATACTAACAAAAGATCTCTGATCGAATGAGCGCATTTTGATTACGGTTTGTCCACTACACCCCAGTTCCTGCACCTAACTAAATCTAATTGGCTACTAATGGGAACTACGCCAATATGACCAGAATCAATAGAAAATCCAAGTGGTTATGAAGTAGACGGAGTCTACAATCCTCGTCCCCCCATCCTTCGTCAAAGTGCATCTCATCGAGAATGACTAGAGTATTTTGAGTTATAGTGTTTCTTTATAAGCAAGAGTTAAGGTTAAGTCCTCCATGAAGAAAAATAATGCTCCGTCAGCTCTGGGATCGTTTTCAGGGTCACTCTGTTCCATAGGAAGTCCTGGCTCTTGTAACTGAACATAAAGTCATAAAGTTCAAGCCAACAACCACTGTCTTCGAATACTCTTTATCGATAGGTTTACTACTTATTTCTCTGTAATTTGAAATTTATTGTGTTTGAAATTTATGTCAAAATAAAAATCTTCCTAAAAAAGTGAAAAAAGAATGGCTAAATTTCTCGGCGTCATATCAAATTCCGCGCCAAGTCCCTTAATTGACCGTGTGTTCGAATTTTCTGATCTTGCACTCTTAGCCAACCATCTATTTAATGAAACAGAAAATTTATTGCATGAATTTTTACGTAAAATACATTTTAGCAACGAAGAGGAAATTCAAATCCACGACAACTACAAAAAAGTAGGAACCGTGCAGAGTTATCCTTAATGAATTTAAACTAATACCCTTCCAAGTAGTTTGCACAAATTTGTGAGTACTGTCAGATTCTCAACTCAAAGACGTTAGAGATTGAGCAGGAAACAGCACAAATTGGTGAATACCTGAGTAAAATGGAGAAATATATCAACGGTATGGAAAAGGCTCCAAAAGACTTTGCCGCCTGCAAATGTACATCGAATTTGGATCGTAATAAAAACCTCGACACGCTTGTGCAAATTTCTTGCAATATGAATAAAATTGAGAATCAAATGAATCAAGTTGAGGAGCTGCAATGTGAAATGCCTGTGAAAGATCCATGCGATTGGGTGAGCACACTGACAAACTTGGTTTCCTTGTCTAATTCATATGAACCTTGTAGAGCAACAGAGTATCTCCGTTTTTGGAGTTGCATCTGAAGATCTTGGAAAGAATTGAGGAAAAGATTAACAAACTCACAGATCTCTTAATTAAAGTCGGCGAAATGTTCTCCAGAGTGCACAGTAAGCTATAAATTCACCCACTGCACCCCTTAGTGTAAATTGCCATTTCAGAGAAACTTGTGGGAGACTGCCACAAAACGAGGCATGACTACGCATCCGACTGCTAGGAATAAAAGCTCCATTATCGGTATAAAACTAACGCAACTAATATATTTCAATCAACAGTAAAACTTTTTAATGCAAAATGGAATCAACGGTGATGAGGTGACATTTTGGCGCTTAATTCTGATTTTCCCGGAAGAAAATTACATCGTCCGCGATGATGCTTGTGCTAGGTTTTTGGTTGCCTTGCTGATCTGTGATTTCTCCGTAAGTAATCTTTCCCTGAATCATAGTACGCTGACCCTTCTTCAGGTATTCCATTACAGTGTCGCGGAGGTTTGGTTTGAAAACAACTACCCGATGCCAGTCGGTGCGTTGTGACCAGTCACCATTCTCATACCTATTACAAAACATTTGCATTATTTGAAAAGAGGCGAAAAAACTTGCTGGGCTTACTTGTAGTTGTTGTGGGTTGCAATAGAGAATGTGACCACTGGATGCTCTGCATTGCCCTTCAATTGAGGATCAGCTCCAACACGTCCCAAAATAGTGACAGTATTAATGGCTATCAAAAAATTACATTTACATTTGCTCCCAACTGGAAATATAGCAATTTCTTACTTTTCTCAACCTTTTGTGGTGCACTGGCGAAGTACCTGGTAATTGCGCTTCGTACAACTGTTGGGGTAAACTGAAATGTCAAACAATAAATTGAAAGTCAATATGTAATGAAACCAAATTATAATTATTTTACCAGTCCTTTCGATGAAATTAAAAGCATTTTGGGTAAAAATTGTATAAAAATAACCGGCAAAAACTTTAACACCTCACGATGCGAAATATTTTTTTTTTTGACGTAGCTGTCAAAGTGACGGTCGTGTGGAATGTGGAACTACTTAGAGAACGTTCGGAAATATAGCCATGCTGATATAGCAAAGACATTCATTCTACTAAAACAAACCGATTTCATTTAGTCTGCCATCTAGTGTGAAGAATTAAACTCAAAAAAATGGTTTGTGGATTGGTAATAACTTTAAAGGAAACGACACCATTTCCTCTTAACATTTATGTAGAAAAAGCCAAATTTCCATCAGAATTCGTTTAAAAAAAATTAAAGCTGAATTTATGTGCTTAATCCTGATCTCGAATCCACTAAATCTACATAGGTATATGCACCGGGTAATTAATATTGTCACGAGAGGAAAAGGAAGTATTTCGCTTTCCATTATTGTATCTGTGCTCAATTCAGCCGACGACAGGTGACTCTGTTGACATCATTTGGTGGTCGATTTTAAATTCGCTTTCTTTGCGTTGAATCCATCGAATGAAGGGAAAATAATTTTTCTAATACTGATGATGAATCGATAGTATATATGATTTCCACCAAACAAAGAAATCGAGAATAGTGTTTTTATTTCGAAAGAGGAAGGCAGTTTAAAGCAAAATGTATGTACTAAAAATCCCTCAGCTTTTCCATTGCCAAATCACATTTGTGCGCTGTCCTTGTGAAAATGATTTTCTTAGTTTTGTAATCTAGGCGCCTTCTCAACAAATTTATTCATCCAGTTAGTCCAGAAGACTTGTGTAATATTCGGATGTTAATGTTTCACCCTTTTGAAAGTAATCGATAAAAATATTGCATCTCAGAAAACACTGACCACAACTTCTATGTCGGCTGAATTCGATTTCGTCTTTTTTTGTGCAGAGTGACCGGCTTCCAGCAGACATGGTGACATTTATTATATCTACCACCGAAGGTTGCTCGAGTAAACATGCGAATTCAACCGGTTTTCATCACTGATATCGCTTTGTTTTGACGTTTAGTAACAGCGTACTTAAGATCGATTATCACAGGTAAAGAAACTTCATGGGCCGGGAGCCTGTTAAGAAAATTAGTATTAAGGACTAATGTTGTAGATTCAGATCAAACTTGTTACGCATAACACTGAATCATGCACTTTGCTTTCATTGGGGTTTTGTAGCTGAACAGACTTAATCTGTTCAGGAATGTAGTGGTCCACAATATGGGTCGTTTTTAGCGCTCTTTCGCACACTTTTGAATTTCACTGACCAATTTTTAATTATCTGTTCGGATGCTGCAGATTTCCCCTACGTTGCCACAGTAAATTTTTTTTTAACAAGTACCTTAAAATCGCAAGATATTCGCTTTTTCCATTTAAAAAAAAAATAAAACTAAGCAGAGTAGGAAAACTAGGAGAAAACAGAAAAAATGCAGATTTGTTTGAAAAGGAAAACATGAGACATTTTTAACTTGTCTTGGAAAATTCAAATTCTTTTCCTTAAGTCTGTTTAACGAAAAAAAACATTTTATTTTTAATTAAAGTTTTGAACATATTCTAGTGACAGGCAGTGTATGTACGTATACATATGTATCTTCGGTACGTGCTACATATTCGTTCAACTTTTTTTTTTTTAAGGAGTCATAGAAACCTGCAAAAAATTAACTTTGTAAGGTGCATTCGCAATTCACAAAGCATATGCAAAAATAAGTGTCGGTCTCTGCGATTTGATATTTCCAAAGCACTAACAGGATGACAAGGATATAAAGTAGGCCAACTTCGAGAAAAATAACAACAGGAGATTCCAAGTTGCACCACCAAATAACTAAACAATCACGCAAAATAATATCCTTGGCTTCAACTCGAACGATTGGAAAAAATCTACATACATACATAAGTAATTTGAAAAATTTACAAATCTACTTTTTGTTTAACAAAAATAAAAGTTGTCCAAAAAGGCAAACAATTTAAAAAACAAAAAATTATTGATGTTCACCTTCTTTTGACAATTTCCGCATTGTTTTGTAAATATTGTTCCTATTACATTTACACGAGTAGCAAGCAAGACCTCATGGGGCCAATCTTACTGTTGCGACCGAGATCTAATTCTCCCTAAGGAATATCAAGCCATAAACGAACCCGACGCTTTGTAGCAGAAATAAATATACACAGCAACAGTAAGTTTCACAGCCACAAAAATCATTTAAAGACCGATTACGCTCCTACGTAACAACAAATTCTATTTAAATTTTTTTTCTTGCCGAAAGTGCAACAATTGCTACTCGTGGGTTATACACTTATACAGGATATGTTTGACAGAAAACTCGGGGACATAAATATTGTTCTGCTACAAGAACCTTGAACTTATTCAGGAAAGTTGACAAGACCGTCGAAGAAGGTGGCCACAATTCACTACGTGCGAACTGGAGTATAGTTAGGTCAGGAAAATATGCTGACATCTCTGCATTCTCGTAGAGTTGCGATGCTTAAGGGATATGAAAATGTCTGGTATCGCCTACAGAAGATGCGGATGATACCTGCAGATTATGCCTTTAAAAGGGGACGTGCGAGTACATACATATGTACATATACCGTACCAAAATCTAGCATATTTCTGGTATGTATAAGCTGTTAGGAAAAAAAATTTTGGTGTTTCAATACATGAAAACGATGAATCGAATAACTTGAAAATAGATACTAGCATTAGCGCAAGGGATTAAGGTTGTGATGAAACAGAGGAGAAATTTAAATGGCGCCATCACGAAAGAGAGACGAAAAGGTTCCCAGCAAGTTTAATTCGGTATTTACATATGTACATGGCGTATGTTTTAGTTCTATACAATACGGTTCAATTTGTGACTAATAAACCTGAACCTCTTCTAAAAACCTCATTTCAGTTAGATGTTAACCTAGTTTCACACCTCCGTCGAAGTTTGAAGTAATAAAACCGATGACAACTTAAATGGGCTATTTTATGCGGAATCAGTTTCGGAACAGACGTATTCGTACGTTTGCACAGTAATACCAACTCAAAAAATACTTACGGAGTAGGAACGTTTCTTCAGCCGACTTACTGTCCTTAATCCGTCGAAGGCACCATGCTTTTCTCTAATCAAATCGAACTGCATAAATATAAGCTACCAATTACGCTCGACTCTATTAACTTCATCAAGCGTTATTGTGAAAAAGAGAAATTCCTAGCGACACCTCCTAGGAAGCCAGAGATATAGATGACCTTTAAACGTTTCCCGTTCGAATAATGCTTTTGGGGCATCTCCATTTCAATAGAGTCACACTTACAGTCAATTGGACTATTACAAGCCCATCAGACGAGTCTTAAAAGTAAACAGATACAAATCAAATCACAACTAATTTAACTTATAACTGTTACTTGACCCAGTTCCACATTCAAACTTTATAGACGGTCTGCCCGCGAAAAGGATTCTTTACAGACTTCCTGCCAAATGAAAGCATAAAAAATAACTTTCAAAACTTTTCATAAGAGAAGATAACAAACTTACAAAAACATGAATGTATTCCATCTGTGCTAGCAATAGAAATTTTTACCGTAACCTTAAACTCAAACTTTTCTAAGAAATTCTTTGACCAACTTCCCGGTCATAACTTATTGTAAGCAAAATCTCACCAGGCCATAACAAAGCGCAAACTTCAAATCATCACCCTAAAAAAAGGGCTCGTCTCTTAATCCAATACGCTAAAAAAAAAGAGGTATACATGCATATATTCAACCCAAAACTCAAAGACCCAAGGGTGATTGATTGCAAGGGAAACTTTTTTTCAAGGGTAAGACTGCTGCGTACAATTCCCATTCCACCCAGCATCCTAGTATCCCAAAATCTACGACGTGCAAACGCTTCTGGTGGTGGTGGTTGTTGCCAGTGTAATGCAGAATTTCCCGATATACAGCCAGCAACAAGGACTACAGACACAAACTCTTCCATGTACGAGTATACACTCCGACAAAAAACCATGCTACTCACAAGGGACACTTATTTTTTTGCTTTGCATTCCCCTTAGCTGTTTAGAAAATATCGCAACTAAGCAGGGGGAGAGCACAGCAGACCCGCCACCAATGAAGCGCAATTTGAATTTGAAAAGTTTATCAGCGATCGTGGTTTAGAAGGCTTTTCAAGCTTCAAATAAGCACCGTAGCCATTTTCGTCAACGTCAACCCTTAAAATCTAATAATGCGAAAAGTGACAATAAATGTTTATTAGGGGCTGCACTCATTTCGCTCGGTGTGTGCACATTGTACACCCTTAACAAACATGACCATAACCCATAACCCGCACCTGGCCATTGTCCAGGTACAGCAGATAGGTAGATATAAAAATTTTTTCACTCGTTTGTCCTTTATTGAGCACTTGTAGCTCATTTTATCTCCCACTTCTCCATCTCTGCTGAACAATTTCTCTTCTCTCTCTCCAGGGAGATGACCCAGAATATGGACGGCTGTCATAGTCCGTGGCTTGGTATATACGAGTACTCGTACACACCCCACAGATGGAAGTTTCGCTTCAGGATGGGATATTGAAAATTGTTTGTGCTTTATGTGAGGAGCCAGAAAAGGGGGCGTATCGTGCAGTATGTATGATGGATTGTCTGTCTGTATATTGTATGCCGGTGAATTAAATTGGTCAAAATGTCGATGGGTATGAGGTTGGACGAGCAGCGGGCTGATTCATTTGCAATATGGGATCGAGAAATGGATTTAAGTACGAATGGGTAGTGTGCTTAAATCTCTTGCTATAGGCTGATGGGATTGAATGCATACTTTGATCGACATTAATTTAAAGCTAAATGTTGAGTTTAAATTGTTGATGCAAATATGAAAATAAGAAGGGTTGTTTCCTGTTAAAGTATTAAATTACTGTGTGCAACGTTCATTGTGCTCTTATTTATGAAATTACTACTGGCGGATTACAGTTTTCTTTTTGTGGGTAGCCAGAGTCTTCCAGGTTTAAAGCTAAGAAAATATCATACACTTTGTTAAGTTTGGCTTGAGGACTCAAGAGAAGGATTAATTGTCTCTATTTTGGTCCTAGCAATATGATTTAAGTCCTTCCTTTAAATGTATAATTGCTTGTAACATGTGTATATATGAATGCATATGTATCCACAAAGTACTCCAAATGCAGCTACACTATAGTGACAGGAGTAAGTGACAGGAGTTTCCTCCAAATGTTACACGTAGGCCAGGGGCACTTTCGAAATGTTTAAGTTCAGAGTCTAACTAAAAATTGCAATATTGGTATATCTGGTGATCCATACATATGTTTATGTCTAAAGCTAATAGTTTTGTCTGATGTACTGGTAGCTTTCACTAATAATGGCCAGCACATACAAGCGGCACCTCCAAGTCTCTTTCGAGTTTGCAACAATTGCCAGCGGCTAGTTATGGTTTGACACGATTATACAATTTTTAGGAAACAAAGACTTACTCTCTCTTGTTTGCGTGCTATAACTGGGAATTTCTCGCTTTTTTTCTTACAAAATTTCATGAACCCCGGGCTGAAAGTCTTATGAAGTTAAGGTTCAAGTAATGGTGGAAAATGAATTATTGTCTAAATGGCATCTCAATTCAGATGCAATATCTTTGACATTGTGTATCATTGACAAATACACGCAGTATTTTCTTCTTTCAATTGCAGTGAAGAGAATTTGAAGATTCAGCCAACTTTCAAGGTAACAAGAAGGAAATACTTTTGTAGGTAGCTGAAGACAAGTCCGTCATCAACCCTTAAATGCGCTGGGGAATCAACTTTAATCAAACCGATAAATGTACTTAGACATGTAGTTTCGGCCTGCAACCTTTGCTGCACGTGTAGTATCATACACTGATCTTTGAATTCTGTAAACAACCTTTACTTTTGTACCCATGTACATTCAGAAGAACAATAAAAAATGTTATCTTCCATTTTGGGCCCTCTATTTTAAATTTTTGTCTGAGTAATTTTTTCAGGAAATAATATCTTTACAGCCTATAGCTAGCTTCCTGAATGTTCTCCTTAGATGACAAAACACGCTGGTTGGACTTTGACCCCAACCAACAAGCCTCTCCAGACAGCTCGACTGCTAACTAGCGGCCTTTAGCTTTCTACACAAAGTTGGTTAAGGTACCTTTTTACTTCCATTGCCCTGACTATCCGGGATGGATAACAAGACCCTCCTTGCCGGAACACCAGGGGTGGACCCGGACCTTGAGCAACCAGCTCGACTGTTAACAAGCTGCCTCTAGCTTCACACACAACGGTGATTAAGGTAACTTTCCATTCCCCCACTGCGCCGGCTTTTTTTTCCAAAGCAATCGGGGACATGTCTCTAACGATATTGGCGGTTGTACTACGAAATTTACTTGCTTCGTCCCAGCAGGTAAAACTTCCGAATATTCGTGCAATAGCTTCCCTCTAATTTTTCAACTACGTTGACGAAAGTCGACCTTAAGCAAATCCATGAGACCGATGTGATAGGGCAAGTATTGTGCAGGGTCATCAAAACTTCTTGCATGGGGAATGCCAAAAGCTGTCTCACCTAAGTAGTTACTGCTTTGATACTGCTACCTATGGTATAAAAATCAGGAAGAAATACATAGGTTAAGCAATGCATCTAGAGCAGATCATGAAATTTAGTGCAAAGAGCAATCCCATTTCACACTGCCCTATCCTGCTGGAACCACATATCGTCCACATTGATACTAATCGCGTAAATTTTGAAACAAATATTCGTTGATCATATTTCTGTATCGATCACCATTGACTATAACGCGAGCTCCTGCCAGAAATAAGGCCCGTTGATGCCACCAGCGTGCAGACCACACCATTCAGTTCATTTTTATGGATGTAACGGTGTCTGAAGGGTCACTTTGGAATTGTTCTCATTCCAAATACGGCAATTTTGACGTATCCAAAAAAAATTTACGTATCTGTTGCCATAAAATTTCAGATCATTTTGCAATTGGTTTTGCGCTCATTCAACGAAGGTCCAATCATCCAAAGGCTTCAATTCATGCACTAATTGAATGTTGTTAGAAATTAGGCAAAGATCCTTTCGCAAAATGTTCCAATTTGTGGATGGACAAAGCCATCCAGTGTACGCCTGCGATCTTACAAATTCGGTCTTCAATAACACTGGCCTTAACTTTAGCGATATTCTTTTGGGAACGCACTGGTTTTATTCTTGATTTTGGCTCAATATCATGTAGCGTTAAATTAGTGCGAAATCTATCCACAACACGACCAATTGCACGATCAGATGGGTAACTATTCGGTCCATAAAATTGACATTTCGATAAGTTTGTGTAACTGACAGGAATTATATACCACGATTTGATTTATTGAATTTCACATTGTTTGAAAGAGCAGCTTAGTTCATGTGAACACAAGTAAGCATGTTCAAGTAAAGATTTTGTCGAAGGTCAGGAATCAATAATATAAACACATCATAGCTCCATCTAACATTCTCTAATGTCTTTCGAGAACTGTCTGGTGACCTATCATCAACATATTTTCACTCCCGTCATATACCTATATGTACATACATATCCATGTGGGTATACACACTCTTTTCGGACGTGACCCCCCCATAAACGAAAAAAGTCGTCTTTCTCTTAAGTGCGGTGACTAAAAATAGATATCTACTGCACTATCAATGGCGCGAATATAAAGCAGAGAATCAACCACTACATTGACTTAAGCTGAATACACAAACTACCCTTCCCCATAAAGCTTCCGATGGAATTTCCTTTTCGCATTCTTTCATCAATACAATAATTTTATTTCACCAGAGCTTTGATCATTGCAATTACTCATATACTACTACGAGCACGCATTATGAATAACTGACACGTGTTCGTCATGACGTACTTACATATGTATGTACGTATACTTGCAGTTGGATTACCAGTATGCATCAGATTAAACGATCAACAACGAACATACTGGAGAGAAAGCATAAACTCTCGTTAACCACGTCTACTACGTTATCGCACATCGTTAGTGATTCCGTCAATATGAAGAGCTTTCTTCTTTCATCAAAGGTAACATACCGACAAAAATTTTCATTTCAAAGAAATTCTTATTACATAATGACGATGGCAATTGATTTCTATTTTTAGATGAAACAATCCATTTTTAGAAAGATACTGTCAGAGTAAATATACCTTTAAAAAAATGCCACCAGTCCTGTAATTGGAGGAAGGGCTCTCGCCACAGATAACAAAATATTTGCACAAATAGCCCAAAGCCTAGCCTCTCGCAGTCATTCTTACTATGTATGTTTTGAGTACGAATCTTGAAAGACCGATATCTGTTTTCTGGGATTCGAACCTAAAACTGCAACTCAGATTCGAACTGAAACTATACCTACGTCCTAAACTTTGACCTACGACGCCCACCTCGAAGCGGATAGATTTTTAAAAAAAAAACTTTTCACGAGTGTATCTCCATCACAACTTTATTTCGAATTGCTGACGTTTTTACTAACTACGCAGAGCACGTACTATTGCATCACATTCGATTAGAAAGTAGGAACTGCTTGCATCAAATTAGATGTTGATAAACTTCCACCCTCGTGGTAAACATTTAACTTTACTTGCCAACAGCTGGCCCCATAGCGACCTGTTACCATGAAGCATCCTTTTTTCACAATCCAAATATTGTAGCTGCAGAGCTGCTTTAAACACTTCAAGTGGGTTGGTAAAAGGAATTTCACGCCGGAAAAATGGTCTGAACATCAAATTGGATTTCATACGAATTGAGAGAAGTGGCTGAACCAAGAAGATCCCAAAGGTCTGATACCAATAAGCCTATCTTCATTTATTTTTAAAATCTTAGAGAAATTGATGGATATTGTATATTCGCAAACCAAATCTGATGTCAGTCTCCCAAAATGCATGCATCATTGACAAATCCTTAGAATTCAAGGAATGTATAAAGGTATAGTCCGTTTCAAACCACTCTTGCGCAGGTTTTCTCTTCTCCAATAATCCTCTCTTGCAGTGTTGCCAGGTGCTTGGGCCAACTTCCCCCCAGAACAATTTGAAATCTGCCCAGAATTGACCATTTTTGGAAAAAAAAATCCCCCCAAAAAAGATACTCGTATTAAGCACACACAAATTTTTTTGAATACTCTCAGTATTCCATCCAACTTCCAAATACCAATAGATATCGACGCACAATAGAAGTTTGTGAGAATGTGTGCGTACTGCTTTCCTTTATATACGTATATGCTGGTAATCTATACATTGGCAGCAACGGATGGTTGGTACCTGTTATTCTTGCAGTGCTCTTCGATGTGATATTGCAATAGTATTTATCAAAAAATTAAAGAAGGAGTATATATCCGGGAACTTTAAATACTTCGTTGCTTTAAGCCATTAGTTGGTTGAAATTTCTTCTATTAAAATTCCCCCCAGATATCCCCCTAAATGTGTTGTTCCCCCAGATTCGCCTAAAACGAGCAAAAATACCCCCAAACTGGCAACACTGTTCTCTTGTGTACACAAAAAAAAGAGGAAAAAGCACATGTGTACTACCCTCAGACCTCGATGTTAATTGCGCCGACTGTGAGGGGCCACTGATCAGTTCCTCGAATGGGATTGGGCGATAAGGGTTGAAAAGTATAGAAAAGATAAGAAGCCCCTGTTGCCAAATGTGAAAATAGAATGTGTGTAGAGAGAATGCGTGGAGTATAACATTCATTATATTATTTTAGTAAACTGGGAAAAATGATAAAATGGTTACGCAACAGTTATTGTGTTGAAAAGAAGAAAGAAAGGAAGTTTTCCTAATGAATTTGACTTGAAAATATGAATACGAAAATTTGAATAAATATTACACTTAATCATCGTCGGTGGTATCATCATACGCTCTCTCTAAGTCCTCTCATTAGACTAAAGAGCGCAGTCTTGAGGTTAACACTCACAAAACTGAACTAGGAAATATAAAATTTTTCCATTTTGATTAACGAAAACTGTGTGGCACCAGCAGATAAAGCTAAATATTTGGGTATAATTCTAACCAAAAAAAAAAACTAAGCTGGGAGCCCTATATCATAGAGCGAGTCAAGAAAGCTACCGCAGTTTCATAGTCGTGCAACTAAACGTAACATGTGCGGAATACAGCCGCGATTTATGTACGTACTGGCTTTATGTATCCGTTGCAAGGCTAATACTGACATATGACGTGATCGTCTGACGCCCAATTATCTTGACCGAATTCAAACTTCAGTCTGTGCGTGTGCTAGTGGAGCCCTTAGAACCGCTCCCTCAGAGGCTCCAAATAGATTTTTCCACATACTGTCTATAAATATACTTATATCAACAAGCAGCAGCTAGTGCACAACCAAACGCATTAAAGTCATATCCCAGTGGTCCAGTTTGCCTACCGAAAACTTCACTATTCTCAATGGTTTAAAATTCCTCCTGTAAGACACTAACTACAACCTACCACAACTCCTACACAACAAAAACTTCAGAGCTGACTGGGAGTATGATCATGCGTTTCAAAAAGAATCTGAGTGCTTTTATATCGATAGCTCTAAACCCGCCTCAGGAGTGGGGGAGTTGTCTTCGCTAAAAATCTATCTACATATGTATGTTTACATATCTCACTTCGCCTCCCCATGCACTTTAGCGTTCTCTGGCGAAGATACTCATAATGGCAATCAATGAGGCCTTGTTTTGGCTTAAGTATCGTACAATGTGGTATCTACGCGTGATACCGATTGTAAAGCCGCTGTTAATTCCGTGGAATGTCCGTACACCGATGCAAACCATCAGGAGATCATAAAATCTTGATTTCGACTGCACCAGTTCGAATGTGGATTTATTCCAATTAATATCGGACAGTCTAGTCTAGTATAGGCGGTGGCAAGAGAAGGTAGGATGGCAGGCAGCGAATTACCAGCGTTGTCGGACAATGAATCCGTGGTTTACCAATCGGAGACTTAGTAAGACCTCTTTTCTTAACTGTTATAATGTTTCCAAAAGTTTCCCTCGAAATAAGATCTTTGATCGTCTTCTTCTTCTAAAGCCCTCTGACCCCTCATTTTTTTGTTTTACTTTCAAAAGGGACCTAGTGGTCTTTACTGTGTTTTGTATTCAATGACAATGTGTTGATCAAGGTAATTGATAATTCAATGGAATAAGTCTATTTATTTTCGACAGAGGAAATTAGCACGTCCGTAGCTCAGAGATCACCGTTTGCTGGCTAGTTCAGCAGCTGAACAGATTTTCTTTAACCCTTAACTCGATATCTAGATATCGATATCTCTGGGCCGTTTGGGAATATACTCTATGATTTCGAAGACGTTTGTCACGATTATTAGTATTCCACAGATCACATGGTTTAATAGTTACGGCTATGAGGGTTTGACAGACAGCGTATTGAATTTTATAAATTTCTAGTTTTCCCATTTACAATTTAGATAAGGAACCCTTGCTACTTCTTCCTCTTCACTAAGTTTTAGTTAACTGCGATGAAAACCAATGAAAAGGCTAATGCGGTGCATACAACTGGGACATTGATACTCTTCTGTGGAGTCGATAAAATTCAATAAGAGATATGTACATACATACATACATACATATGTACACGTAGTTGTACATGTTTAACTATAAAAATATGTATATATGTACATATGTACATGCATATTATTAACCCATATGTATCTATATTTCAAGCAAATTTTAGGCATACTTCTCATTTCCTTTCAACCCATCAACATTTTGCAAAACATCCTGCAAGATTAGCGCCGTAAATTTTTCTGAATCATGTTCCCTTTAAAAGAAATCAACACACACTCAATGAACATTCCTTACGACTTGGCGTCTGTTAGTGAAGAAAACACTTTAACCGCTCTGTGGTAACGCAACTCATCATCCCATTGGAATGCATTGGCATGCATCACCAACACTATTGCATGCACATGAAACGACAAGGGTGGCAGGTGTATGATTCAACTGCACAAACTGCCAAGAACCACCATTCAACCAGTTTCACATCCTACTTCCGCTTCGCGAATGCGACGGTAAAAATACGATAAAACTGCTGCAAGATCGTTAAAAAGCTTTGCTGTTGTAGAGCACAGCATGACAACAGTACCTCTTTTATGCTAGCTGTGCACAGTTAAGTATTACATCTACGATCATCAAAAAACAGGGATGAAACAAGAAAGATTCAAAATCGTTGTATTTTAAATCAATTCAATCAGAAGGGAAACTACCACCGACAAAAGTCTGAAATCACATTTTGAATTAAAAATTCTTCTTTCCTTGGAGTTTTCAAAAATTCGAAATGTTTTACTGTTCAGAACACCAAGAAAACACAGCGTACCACAAAAAATAAGAGCTGTTCGAAATGTACTTCAAAATTAAAAGCAACAACAAAAAGTTACGAAAAACGAAAGGAAGTGAAGTTGAGTCCCCTTTGGTCTCTTTGTCCTCCCTCACAAGAGTGTCTCTGCCACAAAATCTCAAGGAAATACCAAAAATATTCATTCCTCTACAGCAGCATCGGGGTCGAAGCCAGCTTCGAGTTTCTCGACCAGTAAACGCAGCACAAAAGAATACGAGACCCAAGAAGAACCTTTTTACGGGACAATACTACGACGGAGGGCGGAAGAGAAAAATGATTTTCTTCGATTTTTCCCCTCGATTCTCTACTGGATGGTTGTGTTGCTGCTGCTGCTGCTGCCGCTGCCAGTGTTATATTCGTTCGGTACGGTCGGTGTATCTTGAAGCATTTTCTCTTCCCCCTCGTCACACCCGACAATGATGTTTCATCATCTGGATTTTCCATCGGGCAGAGAGCACTTTGTACGGACAACGACAACGACGACGACGACAGTCAGACGGTTGTTCGTTCGAATATACGGGTTGGTTAGTCGGTGCGATGGTTAATGCCTTCCAACGAAAAACGAGATTCAATGAGATACTTCGTGCATGAGAAGGACGGACGCAGGGAAGCAGGCAAGGAAAATGGTATTATTTCGAATTTTATACCTCTGTGATCTGCTGTGTGTACACCTCTCATACCCCCGTACCCAGACTTTGCTGCACTGAAACGATTGTGCGCTGTGCTGTTTGCGTATGAGGAGGGTATGTACGAGTTTATCGTAGCTATACGAGAATAACCCTCCACAACACACTCTTCTCACTAACATCTGCCGTGTGTGTGCGGATGAATGTTGGATTATTGCAGATGCAGGAGTGGAAGGAGCACTTTGGTCTAAGGCCACGTTCGCATTGGAGTTTCGACTGAGGTAAGCATTTTTATTTTGAACAAATTTCTTTTACTACTTTCATCATGCAGATATGGGGAAACTACTAGATTGACCGTAACCTTGGCTTTAAAAAAAGATGCTTGAAAGGAGGGAAGTTCCAAAATTGGAAAAAATCTGAATAAAAATATACTGGCTTATAAACTCAGTAGATCAGTGGAGGAGAGAACATACAGAAAGCTTTTCTTACGAAAACTTTTCAGTAAATTTTTGCCACAGAACATATTTTCTTAGTGACATTGTGCTAAATAGAGAATATTCCAAATCTGGGCTATCATTGTGGGAGAAAAAGTAGAGTAAATGCGATTTTTGCGAAGAATACGAATATCTTAGGACGGAAACCACTCTTTTTTGCTGTCCAAAAGAAAGATATCACGTTATCATCAACGGTCTTCAATGTATCATCAATGTATTCTCTAAAATTATAAACAAAAAGAAAATTGTAAGTAAAACTGAGGCATAGTCCTTGATGATCCGCGGTTTCAATTGAGTTTCTCACGACGGGGAATTAAAAAGTTTCAATTAGACTAATGTAACATTCTTGCCAAAATATGTTCATAACTAACTTTTTGGCAAAATTGAAAGTATATACAGATACAAATATTTGGTGCAACATGCCGTATGGGGTCCAGGACCTAAATTCTCAGGTCTATGTTTCTTATTTGTAAGTGAGCGCCGTGGCTCAAGTGGTAAGAACCTCGCTGAGCGGGAGGTTCGAGAGTAATAACTGTCAAGAGAAAGCTTCTCAATTTGCCTTTCGGATATGGCTATAAACTGTAGATCCCTTCCATTTATGTATGTGAAAAAATATAACACGCACAACACGAATGGTCGCGAGAAGCTAGGCCCTAGACGTACATATGTATATACGTCTGTTGCGCCAAGTATTTGTATTTTTTTTTTTTTTGTTTATTTTTTTCGCACAAATGGAATTGAAAAGCTTGAAAGTGTATATATAGTCTGTGCAAAATTGAGCCAAAAATTCGATTCCTAGCACCATCGCGCCATGAAAAAAGAACACAAGTATGGTATCGCAGATTTTTCTGTCAGATTCTACCTACTCTTACGTATTTCTAAATTGTGTAAAGTCGATGTGATTATATTTTCACCATTATTTCGAGGATTGATTCTTGGCTTTTTTTTTCAATTTGTATGTACCAACGTCGGCTACAGCCAACATACTGATACATACGCTATGCAGTCTTTACCAGATCGTTGGGACTGAAATCGTTAATGCTCACATGAAATAATAAGGTTACATATCTAAATATCTATGAAGATTGCTGAAGATTTGATATTTTGCTTGGCATTGCCTCATATTTTTTGAGCTACGTATGTACATATGTATGTGTCTTTCCGAATTAAAATATTCGTCTCTGACATTTTTGGGTTAATAAGGACCTAGGAATATGTATAGCAAATAAAAATGAATTTCGGGTTTTAAAATAATTTCATGGCACATGACTGAGTTATCATCATAAAAATGATACCGCAAGAAACTTGTCAAACCTGGGGGAAAAGAAACATGCCGACTTGTGTAGGAGAGAGGTGATACAACATAGCATTTAGAACAAGATTCTGTCTTACCTATTAAAGGCTTAACAACTGAATGTATTCATTTCTGGAATGATTCTTCCTCATCATTTCCATTTTTCTAAATCGAAAACAAGACTTTTCAGACTTCAAAGTTTTAACAAAAACAAGCATATTTTATTAAATATGTATTATGATTTTGTTGTTGTAGTGTGAGGTTCGCATATTTCTGTTTTGAATGCTTGAAGCACTAGGTAGAAATCGTGTCGTACAACGTCCTGCTGAATTTGCCGCTTTGTAAAAAGAAATTAAGCCTATGTAGACTCATTCAAGCTTTATATTCTTTGTGGATCTGCACTGCAGGCAAGCCGAGATTTATGTTGAGAGATTTAAAGTGGGTGGAGCGTGAAGAAGCATTCATTAAGCCCGTCATGCAGATTTCGGTAAAACATTGTTACGACTTCTAACTATACCTAGTGACTTTGTTAACCTGTCTTTTCGAGCTCAGAAAACTTCAAGGGACGGGAGAATATACATATAAAACAGTGTATACTAACGAGTTTCGACTTCAAAATATTAATTTGAAGAAATAACAGTGCGAACAACGCCTTAGCATCTGACATACAACGAAATAACCTTATCCTCTGCACAACCATAGAATTTCATGCGCACATAAATGTACGAGTATAAAGTACACTTCCACCCGAACCCGAGTGGTTATAGCTTGTTGTTGTTGCCGCACATCGAATGATTGTGCCACATCAACCCAACCCAATCGTTATCCATGTCTCTAGGTATATCTATAGCTCGGTTTATACCACATCTGCCGTATAACTTCGGCATAATAGACACACGAATGTACATACATATACATCCCAACAGCACCGCACAGAGCAGAATGGAACCCATGGCACCGTCATAGTAATAGCAGCCAACAACCAACCTTCCGCAGAACACATAACCATATCCAAGTGCATAGCTATAGATATAGATGGATGGCTCATGGCTCAGCACCAGAATCAGACTGGATAGGATTGAATAGGGGAGGAGGAGGAAATGGGGGGCGTCGTGGTCTTATGAGATACGACCGACCTGCAAGCGGATGACGAGCTGTTGGTTAGTGGGTGGGTGGGTCGTCTTTACATTCGGTCTTTGGACTAAAACTGGCGTCATCAGCTACACTCTCGTACTCACACACTCCCTCTGAGTACTAACCATGAGGAGCATGGTGCCGTTGGGGGGACGATGTTTTTTCGCCTTGGTATACAAATTCCTATTACGCTTTCTAGTTTAAGTTGTGTGCTTGCGATAATGGCATCTCTCTACCCATCTTCTTCGTCGTCGTCGTCGTAGTCGTAGTCGTCGTAGTCATCGTCGTTGTAGCCCGTTCGTAGCCGAGTGCTGTTGGATGAATACTACTGCTGTCTCAACGATGAAGAAGAACCAAGAGTTTTGTGCTTTTGTCCTCGCAGCAGCAGAGCTCTCTCTAGTTATATAGACGTTATTAATGTTGATGATGAAGAAGTGGTGGTGGACTCCTGCACTCGAGTTGGGGATGGGGGTGGACTCAGAAGGTCTTTTTAATCTGTAGTCCATTTTTGGAGGACATGGCGAAAAGCTTTTCGTTCTCTCTTCTCTTTATACTTGTTCCTGTTTTTATTCTTCTTTTTTTTGCATTATTATGGCAGGAAATTTTATTTTGGATCCTTTTTGAGTTGATGCACACACCACACACACTCGTACACAGGGTTAGGACGAACAAGGGAAGCGATTTCTGACATGACATTGTTATCAAAATGAAAACGTAGTTCTATTCTTGGTGCTTCCTTTTTGTCGGGGATGTCTTTTAACCATTTTTTTTTTTAATTATTTAATTTATGGAAATATGTTAATTAGGAATCGTTTGTTAATAATTGTCACAGCGAACTAATCGCCAGATTAGGCGAATGGTAAGCATACGCCACCGTGGTTGTGGTGAATTTTTATATTTCTTCTAGATTGGGACAAAAATTAACATTTTTTTGTGGGATTTTCGGAATGGAAATCAAAAGCGGTCGGCATTTGCGGTGAGATTGAGTGAAAGGGTGTTTATTGAAGGATTTTCTATGGATCAAGAGCTCGCAGTCGTTGGTTTGATACCCTTCTGAAATGTCAGTGAAATTTTTGTTGCCTGCTTTGGCCCCCAAATTTTCACGATATCTACGAGTATGTCTATAGTAAAATATTTAATGCCTTACTTTTCAGCTCGTGGTTGGAGTGTTGCTTTAATGAGAAAAGCGACACTAGGTCAACAACATCACTTACAGAAGAGGGGTGTTTTTTTACATCCCCGAGAGCGTCAGATGGATCACTTCTTACATACAAAACGACTTCTTGCAGATTGAGCTGGTCCTTTCGCAGTCCATTGGATGCTCAGGATAATTAAGGATCATAGGTACAAGCTATAATCTATAGTTAATACATAAGCTCTTGGATAAGATGTGATCATTGACATTACAAAACCACCATTTCTCAAAAGAATACAGTTTGCATGAAAATTATTAAACCTAAGGCGTAACCACAAGTGGGTTAGTATTTTGGATGTTAGAACGTAGCGCATGTGTAAAGGGTGGATGTACTCCAAGCTTACGGCACAGTGAAATGAATTATGATAGCTTCGAATACTCAGTTTATATTCATTAAGAGTAGCTGACATTACCAACCATATTTAATCGCCTCGAAACAAACAACTTAACACGTTATAGGTAAACAACACGCACTTAGGCTCAGGTTTAAGATTAAAAAAATGTTCTTAAATCTTTGAATCTCGGTTTTCGTCATATTCAGCGAAAGCCAAGAAATACAGAGAAGATATTGCACGATTAATAGAATTGCTGAGATTTATTAAAAGAGAAGTTTAGCGAAAATCTCACTGCTAAACAAGCCGACCTTTCAATTAAAGTAGATACAGCCACACTTAACCTAAACAAAACTGCTGTTTCAAACAAGAGATAAGTGGGTTGGAAGTAGACGGACATATTTTCGATCTGAAATATTTCTTGAAATGCATCCCAACGACGCGACATCAGAAGTATGGGTACACTATTTTTTTTAGGAAATGTGTGTCCGATTAAAAGAAATAATTTAGATACATCCACACTGTGTTTATATAGGTTTCAGGTAGACATTAGTCTTGCCTAGACAGACATTCGTCAGTCTAACCTTTTTTGTGGGTGTTACGTAGCTGGAAATTTCGACATGTACAGATTGAAAAGCAATAGAGCTAGCGCTGAACGCTTTCGAAAACGTTTCCTTATCCTAAAACTCTAATGCAGTTCGTTTTGTTAGTGTTAAGTTGTATGCATTTATGTAGTAAATTTTCAATTACCTTCAGATTATGCTTAGAAGAGTTCTTGGACGATAGATTTGAAGTAGATCGTTAATTTTTAAAAATTTAGCAATGCGATGATCTCGTTCTTTTAAGGCCTGTTCCCATTATGTTTCTGAAAGAATTTACAAGCCATGGTGTTGTGTACTTGTACAGGAATTTAGGAGCTCTTCGGCAGAAAGCAAAAATTTATATGTTTTGTTTATTTTCGCCGAATGTCTTCTGATAGGTTTTATGTCAATCATGCTTTTTCTGACTACGTTCTGATCAAAATCTGACTTGTTCCAGAGAATTCAGTACAAATTTTTTGAGAAAGAAAATGTACACAATATGTACATAAATACATACATATGTACATAGGTGTCAAATGACACAAATGCAAGCTTGTCATCATAATGTTTTAGAATTTTTTATAGGTTTTCTCTGCTATAAACATACATATGTACATACATATGTGCATCCGGGTATGTGTGTTTATTTACTGTTTACTATTGAAATTTTTTATAAAAAATTGTTTATACCTTTAGTCGTTCGGTGCTTACATTAATGTCCTTCTTACATTTATGTATCCATTTACAATTGAGAGGTTTCTTGGCTGCCTCCTAGGTCGACTTCGAACTGTAGCGCTAACTTTGTTTCATAAGCTAACTTTCACCGTAAATTTTTCGCTGACGTGGTATTAAGTGATGTGGTGAAAAATGTCTTACCGAAGACTACAATCGTCTTGTACACATGTAGCTGAATTCACTAAATGAAAAGGAGGTTCAATTGAATCCATTCGCATGTTTTTCCAACGCTTATCAGCGCCGCTCGTGGTGCAATTCCGAAATTAAATATCAGCAATTTTAATTTGATGGAAAAATGAACGCAAATGAGAGTAGAAATTCTCAAGACTATTTTGCATGAATCGTGAATCCAAAAGCCTTCAAAATCTCTTCACAATGAACATCTTAAAACCGCACCCCTATCACAGTCAGTCTTTGGCATCTTAAATTAGACTAACATCAGTTCTAAGCTTTTACTAAATTTGTACTTCTTTAGCTCGTGATCCAATAGTTGAGCACAAAACTCCATGAATCTTACTCAACGTGCTGTACGAACGCCAAATGCGCCTGCGCCACATGTAGTTCATGCGCACAACGTTAAAGTTGGCATTTTAAGAACTCGAAAAACAGACCATTGACGTGAGCCCAACTTGAGAGAAGGAACTCTTTTCTTATCCTAGGCTTGTGGAAGCTACAAATCTGTGATGTAGCCGCCACTAGCTTTCAGAATACGCGCAGAACGAGATAACTGTCCGTGGTAAGTATGGGAGGTTAGCTTTTATTTTTACTTATTTCACTTCTTCCGACTCACTCCGCTTCATACCTACCATTGTTGTGTGTTCTCTTTTTTCCTTTCGGCTGGCACTGTTATTCGATTTCTACTTCGTCTTTGAATTTTTTTTATTTCTATCGTCAGTGCATGGCGTGTGGATTCGTTATGGGCAAGATGGGAAAAGGTGGTCGCCGCCACCGCCGTTGTCGATGTCGTCGCAGTCGTCGCCGCAGTCTTGGATGTTGTGTCGTCGACGCAGTACAACAAATTGATCCAAAGCAGAAAGGTTGATAGGCGGGCGGTATGCTGGCTGCAGGGGGCGGCATGCGTTGTGTCGTAAATGACGTTTGGCCGCGCTCTTTTTTATTCCTTCCTCCCCTCTTGTAGTCCCCCTTCCGAGCTCATAGTTTTCTTGTTTTTGTTGTTCTTTCTTCAGGCGAATAGCAAGTTGATTGCATCAACTTTGCTGTTTGTTGTGGGACTTTGGATCTATACAGTGTGTAGTGTGTGTTGTTGTTTTCAGCAGTGGTAGTTTTGGGGGGTGTCGGTGTGGACAAAGGTATTAACGGAACACGGTGAGCACACACACACACATACATACATACACAATGAGACGTTATATTGACGTCGTAGTAGTCATAGTCAAGAGAGTAGTTAGGTAAGTTAATGGACGAACTTGGGGGTAGTTTTGCTCGTTGGTTCGTTTATCACTGACACCGCCACCACCACCCTCGCCCTTAGGGTGTTTGCTTAGGCTGGCATAACGCCGAGTGGGTGGTTTTTAATGTGTAATGTGTATGCACTGAGAGAGCAGCACCGATGCGTCATAACGCAACGGTGGGAATGGATAAATTTTTGGCATTTTCAATCTTTCGATGCGATTTGACGTTAGAATGTGACAGGCGGCAAGTTAGCAGAAATGTCGCAGACTAGTTTTAGGAGCGATTAGGGCAACTAGAGAAAGAGGAGAACTGTATTTTGTGTTTAATCAGGTGGGTGTTAAAGATTTACATATGTACATACATATGTATGTAGGTGAGAAAGCATAGAAGGAACTTTGTTTGGAAGGTCGATTTGGGAAGGTGTTAGCCTGTGAAATTGTTTACGCTTGAGTTTATTGGGAATAGAGGAATGTTGATGTTCTTTGTGAGGACTAGGTAGTTATTGAAAGAAATGATACTGCTCTGGAATTTGCTTGACAATTTCTTTGAATAGACGCATACGTCTTCTATTTGTGAGAGTCAAAGTGGATAGTAGGTTAGGAGGTACACATGTACATATGTACATACATATGTATGCTTGTACTGTCTCTGCGAAATGCTAGCCAAGATATGAAGGAAGAACATGAATGAGGTTAGTCGACTTGTATTGCTAACATCTAAGAAATTCTGCTGTGCGCAACATATGTACCTGTGTACATAATTAAGTTCACTCTACCATTTCTGACTTTGAGCTAGCAAAAGACCTTTCGTGGTTAAAAAGTGCTAAACCTGAGCTTAACTTTTGGTAGGTTAGGTATTTACGACTATAGTCAGATCTATACTAGGGAGACAAGTCCAGAAACTTCACCCTCCTCACCAAAATACAAAGAGCAGCTTGTCTGAGTACATACGATATTGTAAAGTCAATATCCACATACATATGTATGTACCTATCTAAAAACGATGCTTAAGCTTATGCCAGAGTGTACGCAACAAGGTACTGGGGCGGGAATGTATCTATTCAGTGAGATCCAGAACTTTGAAATCCATACGCTGGACCCAAGCAAAATCATTAAAGCAAACATTTTGGGAATCACAAAATCCTAAGCTGCATACATACATATGTATGTATGTACATATGTACATATGTACATATATGTACATATGTACATATATAGAAAGACATAGCCATTCCTCTTTATTTGATACTAAGGTGAGAGCTCAATTCAACTCAATTCTCTGGACTAATCGGACAGCCGCATTTGAGCTTTGATCGTGTTTTATCAGATTGCAACTTGCTCGATATACATATGTACGTATGTATGTTATCTATCTTCCTTAAGCCAACCATACTTTTCTACATATGTACATATTTGTGTTGGCTTGAACTGATTTTCTGATTCTTTCGGTTTTTCCAATAATAGGGTGTTTGCCATAGTTGAAGCTTGCAAATCATTCGTCATTTGCATTATGATCTCCAAGACTTTGATTTGATTGGCACAAGAACATTTCTTCGTTTCAGAGTCCAAGCTAACTCATTACCAACATACACAACCAGGAGTCATGGATGCGGAGCAAGCCCATCGAAAGATTAAGGACTCCTATTATTATATCGAACTTTCTTTGAGCAATCAAGCTTCGACACTTCTGTAGCCAAACTTTACATAGGTTCTGCAAGCAAAGATATGAAATGAGTGGTGAATAGGAATCTCTTATCTTTGCGTCTGCATACTCAGATTGTTTTCACCTCAAAAAGCTTTAGCTGAATTCCTAGAACTCTGTTAGACCAGAAAGCTGTCTTAAGTTTGAGTAGTTACTGTTTGGGACTTTTGATGTCTTCTAAATATGCTCTCTGATACAAAGACTACACAAACTCAATTAGGACGCAATGTGCTATAAAACCGACTTCAAGCCCAGGAGAAAATACTATCCTTCTTCTAAAATGCTTCCAGAACTATCCAGGCACTGGCTTTCAGTGCAGTGTGAGAACATCTAAATCTCGTTAAACATGCGTCTTTTTTCGAGGGGCAATGTACCCAATGATGGCAGTCATATGCTGTTTCATAAAGGTGGAAGTGAAAAAACATTTTTGATTTCATTATCCATCGCTGTTGCAGTTATTTTTATTCGGCGAGGTACTTGTTGCTGCTATGTTTTTTACTTGGTACCGTATTACCTGCTACAAAACCGTAGAAGCCATTATACTGCCTACGCTTGAAAGGATTTGTATTTGTTATATACGCTGGACCAATGGTCACATGTTCTATATCGAACGTTTTTTTAGTTTTCAATTTGAAAAGGACATGTTCTCACACTAAACTTATCCGCTGAGGTATCTGGCGTCCTTACTATCCGTTGTCTCATAGGGGTATACGCATTCCATAAATGACTTTTATGGGAGCTGCAGGAAGGAAGAAAATGTATAATCTTTTCGGCACTTCTTTTTCAAATATTTATCACAGGCTAATAGAAAACCGAGGGCTCTTCGCAGTCAGAACACAGTTAAAATAAGGCACTCACATAAAGTTGTGATGGAGAGCCTCGTGAGAGGTTTTTAGCTTTAATTTCTCTAGTTTAAATTTGTGTATCAAATGATAATGAGCACAATAGGCCTAATTATTGGTCTTAATTAGCAGTAGTCTCTAATTACCCATCTGTCCCGCCTAACCTAAGGACATGGGTTTTTTTATTTTTAATGATTTTATTTGGATTTTGCACAAGTACTACTTACAAAGGAATAACTAGGAGCAACCATTGATTCGATTCAACATCCACATTTCTACCTAAAAGCTGAAGATTTTAAAACTCTCACGTAAGCGTATCTGATGTCAGATGTAAAAAAAGTCGAAGGCGTCGATGAAGTTTTATTTCAAGTCGTCATTACTAGAAAGCTTGAAGAGGGGAAGCGATTATTTTAAGAACAGCTTCATGTTTGTGTATCGCATATTTAAATTAAATTGTAAAAATCCAAATTATACCAATCCCGCATCAAAATAAAATATCAAGCCCCTAGTATTATTTTTATGAAAGGTTCAAGTACCTATTATAATTCGACTGTCTCTATTGCTTCCTTTTTTATGAGTAGAAAATAATATTCTATATGAGCTGCTTAGATATAAACTATTTTCATAACTTCGCAGCTGTATGTTTCCTGAATATAACTGAATTATCGTCTTTTTTCAATCAATCAATCTGCAGATAAACCTATTCAGGTTTTCGTCCCCTAATGACGATTTTATGTTAATTTTCTTTGATGGTACTCACTAAGACTCTGAAACCTGAACTTTTTGCAATTGTGGTGAATCTGGTGCTACCACCTCAGTTTTTGGTTACAGAATATCCACTTCGCCCTCGCTATACTATCTCATTGCTAATCTGAAAGCTATCCCACCATTATCAAAACGATAAAAAATTTGTATCTGACAGATAAAACCAAAATTTCTTCATTGATATGTTTTATTGCATTTGAAGTTCGGGAAGCATCTTGATCTCGTTAAAAGTCCAGAACTTTAAGGTTGATCTATGAATATTACCTCCAGAAAGAATTGAGAGAAAGAAGAGATCCAATTAAAAAATTTTGCTTCTCAATATAAACTTCCTCGAGTGAAATGCATTTCTCACATCGATCCTTCAAAATGACATCCTATGGCCGCCTTGATCTGCAAATCTCCGGCCTCGTAACTCCTCTATCAAATTGAAAGAAGGAAAAAGTCTCTCGGAGCCAAGTCGGGGCTGTAGGATGGGTATACCGTTGAAAAAGCTGTGTTTTTTAAGGCCTGTCTCGAAGCCCGCGCCGCGCCGTGTAGAAAGTTTCCCACGTCGCGTCAGTATGACCACTTCATATACCTGAGTCAAAAAATTTGCATAATATTGACCATCATCGTGAGTCCTCCAGGTAATAAATCTGCAAAACAACTTCGCTGCCCTAAAAAACAGTCTCATAAGCTTCAAAGCCAAATTTTCGACCTTACATTTCTTTGGCAACCTGTCTCCTTTTTTAAGCCACTGTATAGACTCTCTTTTGGACTTCTGATCGTACTGCCAAACCCAAGTCTCATCTACAGTTACGATTCGGTTGTAAATTTTATCGAGATGGTTACTCCAAAAATCTTTACAGCACTCGAATCGATCTTGTTAAAATAAGCGATCCCATTATGTTTTGACCATGGTATACAATAGCCCAGAATCCTGAAGAGTCGAAGACATGTTTTCAAAAATGTCTTTAAGCGATTTTCCTTTTTTTACGAGGTATTTTATGACGGAGCGGTGCTCAAAATTGCGAGAATTTTAGATTTCGGCTGACATGGTGATGTTTACCCTACCACAGAAGTATCTCAAGCCGCGAACTTATTAGCCGCCCTCCTATATCTTATTTATTTAATAGTCAAAATTTGATATCTATCCTGCATTGAGTAGGGTTTCCGTCTAACCTTTTGCTAGATTTAAATGAAATCGATTTGAAACTCACGACTTATCACTCTTTTACCGAAAACAAATGAAAGCATTTTATTGCTTTTATAGCTCAGTTCGATGTAATATACTATAATTCAAGTTATAGACGCACTCAAGGGTGGAAAGTCCACACGTGGAAGGGAATATTGCATCTAAATTCGATCAGCGAATGTGTGTAAGTGGAACTCAATTGCGAGCAAGATATTCGAGCAACGTGCGAATGAAGAGTATCTATAACTCGAAACAGAAAACTCTTAATTTTGACCTTATACGCAAAAGATATAACAACTTGCGTAGTAAATTATGCCATGATGTCTGTTGTGATTTAAGCTTTCTACATTTTAGGAGGACTTTTTTAAGCCCTGATGTTGACATGGACATTAACTGATATATCACTAAACAATGATGGTCAGTAAAGAGATATGTATGTATATACATATATAAGTACCTTCTGCACACAAACTTAGATTAGGTGCCTGAAAACAAAAATAACTTTTCCAAAATACCCACTATTTTCTAACCTCAATAGTAGCCTGTGATACTCTAACTCTAATTTTCAAATTACCAAAACATCTCTGATGCAACTGTTAACTTAAAAAAAAAAGTTAACTAAAAAAATAAATCCACTATAAACTACGTCCTTCAGAATGGATAGAAAACTGAATCCTACCTACACTATTCACTTGAAAGCAGCCAACAACGACGTTGACTAACACCAATTTCCACCCTACAGTGGCAGAGCCAAGTCAACTTATACACAGCATCCCCAATAGCATCAGCAGTATAACAACAACAAAAACACCAGCAACGAAAATCATTAGATATCTACTGGAGTGAGATCTCTTACTCCTTGTTCTTGTATTTGATGCTACTACTACTACGACTGATGCTTGTTCTTCTTATGCTTCAAGGATATCCTCCTCCTCTTCAATAACACACTGATGTTGATGCTTCAACAATCTTCTCATCCTTCTTTTAATTCTCTACTACCATGCTACCCCATCCTCAATGAAATTTTCTCATTGGAACAATGCTCAAAGACACAATGCTTGTGTCTGTATCTCTTTACACCTACCTTTTGGTGTATATCCATATTAAGCTTTATTCTGGAGTATACTCGTATTCTGAAAACAGGGTGTAGCCAACACATTTTTTCCCAATGCTTGCAAAAGTTAATTTCAAATTTTTGACGGACGGGACAAGTACACGTGAAGGCATTTGTTTAGGCTCTTCATAGTAATGAATCATAACTCATACGAAATAACTTCAATACCGATACCGTTGGACAAGGAAGCCAAATTCTGCTTAGAATGGAAGTTAGGAAAGTAAGAAAGACAAATATGTAAGTCACACAACATCACAATCGTCTGGGTTGTGAAAAATTGCCTCAAGAGCCACAATGGTTTCTAGACAGAATACAAAGTAAGTAACTGAATCTGCTAATGGACTCTCACTTTCTCGGCTGTAAGTCAATTCCTGATGTAACCTCAACGTAAAAGTATGTATTTAAAGAGAAGTTAAGGTGGGCGGTGGGCGGTGAACAGCTTCAAACGATTCTGATCCCAGCGATTCAAATATCAGATGATATTTTTCCAACGCAGCTAGACAGGACCCTTGGCATCATAAATCAGAATATGTCATATATTCTAAAAGAAAGCATATCACTTGAAACTAACCCAAGTACCTGCTGAAAGAAGATTGTGTTTTTTATACCTAAGCGACGCAAAGTTTCACACAGACTCGGCAAGGATGTAGGCCAAATTATATGGTCGGTAATAAAAAGGGTTGCAGTGATAGAATCATACAAATCGTCTCCTTAGTTCCTTCAGGCACGGCTTTGCTTCTAAACTATTTTCTTATCGGTTAGTAAGTATAAGCTGTTTGATTTCCGATAAAAGTCGTTGACAAGCCCAAAATGGACAACTACATTCTAAAATACATAGGTATATCGTAAGATTTTTTTCAAAGAGTCTGTGAAGGTCTTGCATATGTTACCAACACACGAGTAAACGTTTACACAGTTGCTACTAGCCAATCACGATGTAGTAACATTTAGAAACTTATGTGAATTTAATGTATGGTAGTTAAGCATTTCTTATATGACGAAGAATTCGAAGTCTACTTTCGTGTCATGCACATGGGTGCATGAAGGTGAAATCGAAAGAGACAGGGCTTTACAACATGGTAGCATCGATTAGGAAGACTTGTGATATTATATTAACAGGTAAATTCTTGTCAACCATATTTGAATTGATATAATTGGCTTAAGAAGACTGAAAACTTCTTAACATTAGCCTCCAACCGCCAGGTTTAAATGCAGTACAACGTCGGATATTTGAAAAAGCTAAATATCTGGGTTACATTTTAGACCAAAAATTTAATCAAAACGAGAACATTCCAAAAAGACGAACACCTATCCACTCTGTGAAAATTCATAAACCAAAAATCATCGGGAAGATCCAACGTGTAGCAATCATTAGGACCAGCGCTCTGATTACAGCTGTTAAAGGAATATTTGCATTCACAGCAACAAAAAGTGTATTGCATCCGCAGTAATCGATTGTCTAGTAAACAGGTTAACGTACTTTTCAGCCAGCGTGTTTCAAGGAAAATTTGTAGCCGGTAAGGCAAATAACTTCCTGGTAGAGTGGTCAAGAGTTTCTTTCCAGCTCACGTCTTTACAGCCACTGAATGGAAAGCCTTGCTTCGTCTGTCGCTACAGCCTTATATGTATGTACTTTGCTCATGTAGCCCTAAATAAGGCAATATTTATTTGCACAAGACTTGTTGATAGTTTTATTTTCTCTCGGTTGGTTATGTGTAAGGCAGGGATATGTGTACCTACATATGCCTCTGTGTATCGCGATTCTGTGTAACTAACTTTTGAACACATTCTGGCTTTTACGGAGTAGATAGAAAACTCCGTCTGCGATAGGGGTTCTAAGAGCATCGATTTCCGGGCGACTAATCCATCCTATAAAAATCTAATATTCCAACAGCATGCAGTTTTCTTGACTGTCAAAATATCCAATACATACGCGACCTTTTCCCGTAATTGGTTGTGTGCCTGTGTGTGCGCATACATATATGTATATGAACATATGTATGTAGCTAGTTTCCCAATATTGGTTTCGAAACGAAATTTTTGTGCGGCAAATATTTTTCCCACAGCAAGGGTGTAAAGCAAAGGGATGTTCTTTTTAGTGTTGTGTGGTGGATGGAGTGACAGTTTTGTCGCACTTGGCTAAGAAAAGGCAATGAGGATCTGGAGTTCTACACTAACTGCGTACTGAACGTAATGCGTAAATATTTCGCATCCGATGACGATGCTGATCAGCCTGGATGATAATCTGATAAGATGCCCCAAACAACTCTGCAGTTCATAGTGTAGACTCATTTGCAGTAGATATGTAGCTCCATCTGGTTACACATCCATATTCCATAGGTTTTTAAAAATTTGATGGTGACCACATTTTTCATACTTTTACTATGTATACCTACATAGGTAGGAATATGGATAATTTAGTGCTGCTTGATCTGTTGCTACATTTTGTGATCGTCAAGACATCCGTGATGATGTCACATTGGTAAATGAATCATAGAAAAGTGAAAAGTTTATTACCACCCTGTATACCCAACACAGCAACGTACCGCAAGAATATTAAAGAACACAACAACAATACCAGCCACTGCCGCCGCCAACCATAGAGCGTAGGATGGCAAAGCAACCACTATCGAGGAGTACATGAGCGAAACAGCAACCTTCCCACCTACAACAACACAGTTACGATGGAAAATTCTGATTAAATTTCTCCCAAAAATTCGGAGGAGCCAACCGCCTCCACCCACACTTCTAATAAACACAGAATTCACCCCCAATGGAAATTTCCATTTCCCTCTGTGTTTAGAAAAAAAAATGTATAACTGCTTGCGGATAAGGCAAAGGGGTGGTTTTAGTTCTTTCTGTTTTAGCACTGCAGTCAGAGGACAACTAATGCGCTTATGTTCCACCCTCGGACTCTCTCAAAAGCACGCTTACGGTGGAACCCAGAAAAAGAAGATACTTTTGCTAACCATACCATGTGCTTCTGGGGGCCCTCTCTATCTTGCTCACACACTCTGCCTCCCTATCTATCTTTGCGAAGAGGCAACAAGTTTCCATTAATCAAAAACGATGAACGGAATAGAAGAAAATAAAATAGAAATGTACATACATGACTAGTATCGCCGGAAAATAAAACGGGAATAATGCCACGTGCACGTGTGTATATGCGTGTCTGCCTCGTCTGTTCCGAGCTCTCGATATTTTGGAAATTTTAGTGTACAACGCGTCTTTGAATCCGAGAAACTCTCAACTGAAAGTTTTCCCACTCGCTCATCCATTCATCCATCTGTTCGTCGAGTGCGTAGAGCCGTAGAGCCGTAGAATTGCCGCGCGATACTGTTGATGGTACCGATAGATTGACTACTGCTAGTGAAAGGGCGACTGCGACTATCACGACGACGACGAAGGCAACGACAACGGCAACGGTGATTACCAGCACGTTGTGAGTCAGGCGGTTGGTCGATCTATGTTGCAATGAGGGTGGTTGTTGCATTTTTGGCATGGGCGCTAGCTGGTGGAATGGGTCAGGACCATGAGGGTCCCTTTCCCTTTTCATGGTGCTTCTTTATTTTTTTTCTCCCCCCGGCGGATTATCTTTTCAACAATGACATTTTAGAACTCGCTCTCGCTAGTTGCACTCTAATCCGTTGGCGAGGGCTGTAGTCTCGGATTTTCCCTTCACTTACTTTTTTTCTGCCCAAAAAAACTGTGGAGGGTTGTAAATCAAATTGTCTAGTGGACGGATGGATGGATGATTTAGATGCAACTTGTGGCGTTTTGTTTGTGGATGAATGTGTGACGACGTGCTGCGTTTAACATTATAGATGATGCTATACTGTCGATAAACGAGGAAAAGAAAGAGGTGTGGGGATTCTATAATGTGGATTGTAGAGTCTACAATTTCCTTAGGCTGCGGATTATTAAAAAGAAGTAGAAAATGCTTATAGCGATGGACACCTGCTTAGCCTACTGAGAAGACTACCTAATTTTAAAACTTATTCAGCGACAGCACTTTTATGTACGTTATTCAGCTTATTATGTCTTGGGATTTGTTGAGGATTAAAAGGATATGTAAGCAAGCAATGCTGTTACAAGTGGATAAATTATTCCTGCTTAGCAAGGCGTTTACCTACCTTTCGCCTAAGTTCTTTTTACCCCCTGAGCAATTTATCTATGCTACAAACCAATAAACGTACCACTGTGAAACAACTGATCTAGTAGTGGAATAGACTTTTAAAAGAACATACCTCTGATGTTTGCTTAAGAATTTTGTACAATCCTTAATTTTGAAAACTGGGGAGATGTCTTTACTGGCCTTGATAGAGCAGCGTGCATTCTTTGACGTCATCCTACATATATGTAAGGACGAGATTGGTAGAAATGTCACAACGAGACATGTCTCAGTAGTAGAGGTGGGACCGTGAAAAATTTGTTGGAGTTTTCTGGGATTCGAACATCGGATCTCGTCGGACGATATTATGAGATTCTTAATTCTTTTATGGCGAATTGATTCTGTAGAGCGCGTTATGGAAAACCATACTTTAAACAATATGTACAAGCAGGCCCTCCACAGGCGAGTCTTCTAGGACCAACACTTTACTTATTATATACATGTGATATATCACAAGCGAATGGTACACATTCGCAGACGACACTGCAATTCTAGCAACTGATGGAGTCATGGTTAAAGCAAACCAAGAAAATGCAGTTAACAAGATAAAAATTTGAACGATACCAAATCAATTTAAATGAGACGAAGTCAAATCATATCAATTTTGCAAATAAAAGGATAAAGAGTTTCCCTATTGTTATAAATACATAATCAAACTGTATCTTATTCTAGCACAGATAAATGTCTGGGTATGAATTTGAAGACTACTTCTACGTCCTTGCAGAGAATCAACGCAATACCATAAAGGAACCACCTTTGTGATTGACTGGTGTCAGTCAGTCACAATTGTTCCTCCACTTTGGAAACTTGGGCTTGTTGGCCCAAAGTATGTATATGTATATTTATTTTCATCGTCTTTCGTCCAATCGTTATAAGAGAGGGAACATTTTAACTTTTTCTTTTGATTTTGAAACGGTTTTCTTACAGTAACGTATTTTTAAAATAAAAAATTCAAGTATGTATGGTCATAGCTTCTCGTGATGTGCGTGTTATATTTTTCGCACAAATGGAAGGGCCATATCCGAAAGGCTTTTTAGAAGCTTTCTCTTGACAGTTTTACTTTCGGACATGAAACAACTTTTTTCGTGTTTTCTGGGACTCGAACTTTCCGTTCATAGTCCAACGCACTTACCACTAAGCAACGATGACCACAATTACCCGAGCTATACACTACAAAATCATAATACAATTACTACAAGAAACATTAAGAGTCATATACATTAAAGGATCAGGTAAGGCTGTGCAATAAAATTAATTAATGGGTTTTTTCATTAGTAGGTATACTCAGTCCGCCCATCGCTTTAAAACTAGTTACTGCAATTCCAGCAACACGGATCAACAACAAAAGAGAATAAAGTGTTATTTGCAAAGGGATTTTGGTTCCATTCGCAAATAAGGGTTAATGACTGTAGTGATTTTGAACTTTTTGCAATGGCAGTGCCGAAGTTTCCAAGAAGCAATAAGATTTACATACCTGATCTTCAGTTGTTTATATGTCCATCATTACTTGATATTAGTGGGATTGATTTGGAATGTCAGGGCAAAGCTGCCCCATGGTAGGTGTTGTAGATAAGACAGAAAAGGTTATGCATATGCACATCAACACGATTTGAAAAATTTAAAGCAGCTTCTAAGTAATTGTACCATTATTATGAGTCAAAGGCAGTCCACGGAAGCATCTTCGGTGCAGAAGAGGACGAGGACTCGGTTAGATTTGTCTCACGTTTTCCATCCGTTCTTACACAAAATCTCATGCCAAATTAAAAAAAAAAGAAAGAGAAAGCTACTTTGTTCATCTAAAAGAAAATTCTAGCCAAAGTGTTTGTTCGCTTGTGACCTGGCCGGTATAAGTTCAATCCCCACCAGGAAAACAGCAATCAAACGAATAAAATCTGATTTCCTCCAACTACTACACCAAAAAGGAGTTGCTGCCTGGAAGTACAATGAACCGTATAGAGTCTAAGTGCTTCTGGGATTTGGTTGCTAAAAAAAGAAAAAAAAAAAAGAATAGGAAGACATGAAACAGACTTATCGACTTGTCTTCCTACCATCAGTGAATGTGGACAAAAATAAAGAAGTATGCAAATAGGTAGCTTGCTATGGGATAGGGAATGTACCTTATGTCACTCGAGGTCAAATCCTAACTTTAAGCTACAGAATTAAGCTTAACTCTCGACAGTAAAGATATGTACAAGTAATCTTATTTATACTAGCGAAGGAAACTAAATCCAGATACTTCACCCTGGTCACCAACGTATAATGTACATTTACATACACCATAATTTAGCGAACGCCGCAATATAGGTACATATGTATGTATGTTTATGTACATACTTATGTTAAATGAATGATTTTATACGCAATCCTCGAACCACCACCGATACGTAATCCTAAGAGGAAGAAACGTGCCGTCGATTAAAACTCGGAGACCTCCGATGAGATACTTGGATTGGTATCCATTCAGAAAAGCCATAAAAACCATACTTAAATCAGTATATTTCCTGACTTATATTCAAACAACGCTCGATTTGCCTTGAATTTGGTCTCAAACCCTGTAGTTAGTTAAACTACATTCGCGTGATTGGCCCTAGGTTGTTATGACCCAGTTGACATCGTACTTTGCCTTGGCTTCCTAGATTCAGGTTTTTCCCCCAATATAATTTGATCTGTGCTTCACACACAGGCACCTGATCCGTGAATGCTTTAAGATATCCACAAGTACTCGAGCTTTCATTGAGTGATATACAGATGTCAAAAACCCTGTAGTTAGCATCACTTCCGATGGCTTTGGCCTAAAGCGTCTTATGGACCCAAGTTCCAAAATATCGAAAGAACCTCAGATATTCACTAAATAGCTTAAGGCAACTGGAACCGTAAGAGAACCCTCTGCCACCGTCCTGGTCATCAAAGAGATTACAACGTGGGTCAGACACACATATGTATGTACAAATCTAGGTTTTACCAACAAATTTATCATCTGGCCCATTTTAAATTCCTGTCTGTATACGGAACAACACAAGTTTCAGAGAATGTCAACTAATGACGAAGGCTCACCAAAATGGCAAAGCAGCACTCGTTTAGAGTACTGCCTTCTACAAAGGCATACCAAAAGGCTAGGGACTCCATCCAGCCTTGGATGGTTACAGATATTGCTGTTAAATCTTCGTTGCAGAGCACAATACTGATACTAAGAAACTAAGAAAAAGGGTGCTCAAAACCTGTCAAAGTTTAAGTTAATCCATATGTAAGTACGTAAGTATGTGTAAGTATGTATATATGTATATACACCTACTTGATCAGTGATCGCGACGGGCCCTGTGCTCCTAGTTTCTTGTAAAAGCACTACTTCGTAGCTCTGTTTAACATAATCTTATCTGTGATACTTTCGTTCTTTCTAAGCACAGTGGACAATGTTCTTCTAGGAAAGTATAAATGGCCTACTTTCATATGTATGTACATTTGTATGTTCGTAGCCATACGTCAATCAGTGCAATGTGTATATCCTTAACTGAAATATACATATGTACATATGTATGTACATATATGTGCAGGTATTCTACCAAAGCCACTCTTATTGTGCACTCAATATGCACCAATTTGCAGCGGAATTACAATTTTACACCTAATTTTAATACCCTGCCTGTATGCATACAATTATACGTAGATATGTGTGTACTTAAATTTCTAAAGCTCAATTAACCTATGGCAGAACGTACACACATGCATCTACCAAAAGTCAATACAAGAAATGTCATCCCATTGGGTAACCTAACAAAACTGAACTGAACCTTAAATCTTAATACTTAACTCAACCACTGCTCGCTGCCTTTCGCGCATCGCGAGATTTCATTCAAAATTGCTTATTTAAAGCTTTCTTCTGCCTGCAATCGACTGCATTCTTAAGGAATTCGCCGCACACTCAAATGTTCACGATACATACATATAACCTCCACATAAAAAGGATAAACTTTCTTCTTCTGTTCAATTGCCAACGATGATGATTCAAGATTCAAATTCAAATTGTTGATTCATTTTCCAAATAACTGCCATCGAAAGTCATACGACGGCGAACAAACGATGAAGAACACCACCGACCGAAGAAGACCAGAAGAGATATTGGAACTTCAACTTTAGTCACACAGTCATCTATCGGATCTATCGGCCGATGGAGCTGACTTGGTGAAAATATAACGCAGCGCACCGAAAATTCCGAAAACAAAAAAAAAAAAAAAAAACCATCATCCAACCTTCACATAAAATCCGAACTCGTCGACGTACGTGCAGGCAGGCAGCAAAACCCAACAACAAGAACGGCAGCAGTAGCAGCGATAGTAGTAGATATGTGCATATATGTATGTATGTATGTATACCATAATACACTTGCTAGCAACATCATCGCACAAGCTCATGCACATAAGGAGCCACCTAGAGCCTAATTATGTACACTTAGCTACATAGATACACCGACCCAAAACCCGTACATACGACGGATCCATTGGATCCATCCAGCGACAACAGCACACAGTAAAGCAGCAGAGGCAGCAGTTTCATTTCATCGTACGAAACCCCAAACCGTACACTGCGAGTCGGACGGACTAGTTTGTCGGTCTGGCTGACAAACTGACTACCTCCCCAGTTGCCCAATCGTCAGACAAATCGTCCGAACGACAGAACTCGGTGCTTTTCTATAGTATCTCGTTCGGTCTGTGACTGTAGCTACTGCTGTGTGTCGTTTCTCCGTTGTCATTATATCGCAACAAAAATATCATACATAGCCCCTGCTTCAGCCATATACCAGCAGCAGAAGGAGGACGGTGTGTGGGGCGAGGGCACAGCAAAAGCCAACAACACTGCTGTACCGAGAGATCTCAGGCGAACAACAGCCAACAGCAAAGGGAAAATATTAAAATGTTCGCATGTGACGTTTACAGCAGCACTGGCTCCGCACACAAGAGATACTATGGAACGTCGACAACGACGACGACGAAGAGGACGAGAAATTGGTGGTAGATAGATGAAAATGGAACTGAACGAACGAATATACAGCAATATACTGAAAAAAAAAGAATTAACTGAAAAACGAAAATGAACGGAGAGAAAAAATTGGTTTTTGTTCGAATAAACAGATATTTTGTGTTATTCGAACAGTGGCGGTGTGATTGTGGGTTAAAATGAGTGTTCAACGTACCCAATGGCACAAGTGGGACAAATATTCCTCAGTCATATGTCAGATTGTAGGGGGAAATTTCTCTAAAGTTATTAATTTATTTGTTTACAGTTTCGAATTATTTTTGCTGCACAGGAGGTTCAGATAGTAAATTCTGGTCTAGGCTTTTATTATCGATTCGATGCTCCCTATGAAATATCCCTTATACCACCAAAAATACAGAAAAGGTGTTCATAAGTTTTCAGGATAAAGGTTTGGAAATTGACTGTAATTATTGTAAACTGGGAATTTTGAAACCAAGTGTGACTATCTGTAAATTACAAGTACCTACCTACATAATCGAATGCCTTTGTCAAAATTATGTTGTAGAATCAAACTGGATAGAACAACATATATACATAAGTATGTAGTTCAATAAACTATCGGTTTTATACTCATATTAGTTTACCAGAGGGTTTATGTTCACATTTTCAGTTGATAAAATGCAGGACAAGTGCATGTAAATTTAAATGCCTTTATTAACGGAGATCACAGTGATAAGACCAAAAATTCGAAAGTTACAATAAGTTTTTTCTCACACACTTGGTAAGGAAAAGGACTGGTGTCTTGTAAAAATTCTTAACATCTCGTTCAAAAGTGGGCAACATTGCCCAGTAGTTATTTGCACTATTGAGCAGGAGGTTCGAATTCCAGATAACGCCAATTTTTTTTTTTCACGGTCCCACCTCTCGCGAATGTTTGACAATCGTCCGAGAGTAAATAACCCTTATCAGAAAGCTTCTCAATTAAAAAAAAATTAAAAAAACTCGGTTATGGCTTTCCATTTGTGAGAAAAGTATAAGACGACTGGTCGGAAAAATCTAGATCCTGGATCTTGTTCACATGATCTATACGGTCTGCTGCGGCAAAGATTTGTTTTGTTTGCTATCTTATCAAAAACTACTAAACTATGGAGATAAATACAATACAAATACATATGTACATATATAATCACCTTGCCTCCCAACAGCAATAAATTAAAAGGCTTTGCTCATTTTTGGAACTCCTTTTTAACAGTAGCTAGTTTTGTTCTATTAATTCTAATTTTTGTCCATTTTTTCAATTTTTGTCATCTCTGAAAACATCCTAGCATTATTCCTCAGCTAACACTGTGAAGAAAAATGGCCTTACTCGTCCAACTTTTAAAGTATTACTTTAGAATGAACTTCGACATAAAATTTCTTAAAAAAAAAAAGTTTCACAAACTTCAAAACGTTAAGCGAATTGGCTTTTCTTATAACAAATGTAATTATATCCGACTAATGTCGGACTGGTGCCATTTAATCTTTTTTCTCCGCCCTGGCAGACTTCAGAGAAAATATAACTCTTTGAATCGTTATTTTAAGAAAACATTTGATCCTTACCTCAATTGATTAAGAGGTTTGCTAAGCATACATAGGCAGGGACATCCGCTTTTGCACAGTTTGGTGAGCCACCAAAATTGAATCAAAAAAAATACAAATACCTGGCGCAGCAGACCGTATGTGATCCAGGGCTTAGCTTCTCGCTACCATTCGTGTTGTGCGTCTTATATTTTTTGGCTAAAAATCTCAATAAATTGTCAACCCATTTAGTATAATTCGTAATAATTTTGCAAGAAGTAGGCATTTGACACACTAAAGGGAGTACAAATTTTCAACACACACGTCACACTGAAAGAAAGCAAATCGGACTCAACCATAAGAAACACAACAAACCGCGTCTGGAAATAGAACTCAGTCCCTCTGCCGACATAGTAAGAAATACAGAAAAATAACCAATGAAACAGTACTCCATCAGACCCCAGCTAAGAATGACTGGGAGACCTTCATATGTTGGTATATTAATTTAAACAAAATTGTTTCCAGTCTTGGCCCAGCGAAAACACTAATCTGCACAAACTACGAAGAGGATCTAGAGCATTTGCTCTACCACTGTCCAGCACCAGCGGGGATACGAAAGAAATTATTGGAATCATTTATGATAACACTGAAGGCGTTGTTATTTAGTGATCGAAATCTGTTTTTAACAATACATACTGTGAGTCGATGTACCACTATTTTTAACAACTGAAAAACTTTTTTTCTATCATCCTTTTCACTCTATAAGATGCAGACAGTATTTATTTATACATTTTAAATCTGTTGCTTCAAAAATTCTATTACAAGACCCATTAAAGCTTAAATTTCATGATTATAACCAAAAAACTCATCGAACGCCACTGGCTTACCGCATATCTATCTGTTCAACCAGATTCGAGTTTCGAGGGAACAAAATTAAATATTCTTCATCTGTATATGCTCAGAGATACATATATGCATACACCCTAGCAAATGAACACACACACACACTTGCCCACAATCGCCTTCATAATAAACAACCTCTATATACCCATAGATACATCTATAACGCTCTGTCGGTTGCTGCTGGTTTTTGTTCTTTTTTCATTATTTTCTACTTTCCTCTTTCCGTCGACCGCCTGCTCTGTTCTGGTTTATAATGGGTACAGCGAGCGATTCACAGATACAAACGACCGCACTCATCGCCAACAAACACACACATACAAGCCTAATGTATCTGAAATTATATCGAAAAATTGTATTTTCCAACTAACACAGAGCATTCTCAACCATGCACGAGAATATCTCGCAGCAAAACTCTGTGCGAGTGCCTGCGACTGTAGTCGTCGGTTCAAAATGTCTGTATGTTTACTTTTTTTTGTATGTTTGCCAGATATTTAGCTAGCGACCTCTATTGGATGATTTTATGAACCATGTGTTGTCGTTGGTGTTTCACTGTCGTTCGTATGTCGAATTGCCTTTGCCTGCTGCTCTGGTGCTCTGCTGCTGTGCTGTGTATATGTGCGCGCCAGCAAAACATCCGAACCGAATGGTGGAATACGGCAAAACTAGTATGGCCTGTGCACTTCATGAAATAGGTTGGCGTGCGGAAGTTCGTCTCTCTAAATTTGAAAGCAAAAATAATTTCGTAAATATCGAAGAGTTTTGTCAGTCAGTTATACTAGAACGTAATATCAATCGAAGAACATCGTATACTTCGTAAATGAAACAGTTGATAAATTTGTCAGAAAAAGTTTAATTTTAATTAATAACGTTAAATGCTGTGACATAAATTGACAAAAAGTTAATAAATATTTTAAAAAATATTAGTTTTATTTTTTCTGTCCTGAAACGATAAAGAAGTTAGTTGGGTGAGATTTCAAATCGAAAGAAAGTGACATAAGTACAAGTTGACAGTTGATACAAATCTTTAAATTTGAGACAAGAAAAAAAAATATATGTGACTGAAATAAAATTTTGTTTAAAAGAATTAAGTTTGAAAACATTTTTTGAAAAATTTGTGGAAAAGATTTTTGAGTTTTATTTCGAATTCTACACAATGACGTCTGTAACTGTCATCAGGATAGAAGTGTGAATTTGTATTTGAAAAATGTGGACAGATCCTAATGTAAGTAAAAAAATTTAATTCTTATAAATGCCATTGAAATGAAATTTTTTACAGTGCCGCAGAGTTTTGTTTATGTTTTGATAGAGATTTGTTTCGATTCTTGTCAATCGGCTGAATTGGGCGCGCGATTTTCTAATCAGTGACTTTTCATCACGATAGTGCGTTTTGCTTTCTTAGCAAATTCCTACTGCTTGGATGTGAATTTTTTATTTGCAAGCATTTGACATGTTTATCTGTTTGACACATTCGACATTATATAAAAATATAGTGTTATTTGGCATAATTGTTATATTTTTTAATAGAATCGTCACCATACTCTTGTTCTTGTTCTTTATGTGGATTTATTTATTTTATGTTTGCTGTGCACTTGTCATTTTACTGTGCTTCCTTCTATGTAAGAGGAGGAAAGAATAAGATTGTGTTTTCATCAATTGAATTGATTTCGAGATGCAATATTATTCGTTCGTTCTCTTTTGCGCGTTTGCAAATTTTCTATTGTTGTCTCCTGTCGGTGAAGTTTTTTTTTTTAGTATGAATTTGAATCTTGTTTTTATCGGTATCAGCGATGGTGCAAAAATGTATTAAGAATGAGATCTGGCAAACGAGAATGATGGATTTTTGACTTTTGTTGAGGCAGCTAAATCGCACATACACATTGAGTGCGGGATAGTAGAATTTTTTGCGACAAGTGTCGCGTGAGGATAATGTGTGGAGTGTGGTATATTTTGCGGGGCAAATGTCAAAGTTGGACAAATGCGGAACAGGTCTTGTTTTTAGTATCTATTAATGTTTTTTTTTTTTTGATTTATTGACTGATGTGATATCTAAGTTGAAATTGCTGGATAGTCGATTGTTGGTTAGGCATGATAATAATGTACGGATGAAAGGAGTGCAAAAGGGTTATGTATTAAGATGATAATTGTTTTTTTTTTTTTTGTTGGGGTAGTATCTAAGTGGGTATGGTGATTGTGGTGTTTTGAATTTTGACACTTTGAAAGAGCTTGGATGTTGGTTGGTTGTTATCTGAAAATTTTTTCATTGATCAGAAGTTACCTCTGAAACTGTTACTTACACAGTCAACACCCAAAGCTAAACTAAGCTTCTAACTTAAAAACACTAAAACAATCCTTGTAGCTTAAATAATTTGAACATGAATCCAATACGATTTATTTAATCAAAGTTCAAAACCCTATATTTGTCTACGTACCTACTAAAGTGCAAAAACTGCACAGAGTTTCATTCTAAACTAGTCTCTTGTCGTAATATGTATGTATGTATTACATTCTGATATTGGGGTGTAGGTTTAGACCCATGCCTTAGATTGTATTTTAGCTCGAAATACGAATGCGTACGTAACTCAAAATCTAGTTTTTCTCTTTCCTTAAGTTAATTCAAAGAAATTGACCTAGAAAAATAAAAACTTAGAATACACCATAGTATACAGACAAAAAACTAAAGTTTGAACCATGCTAGCTAGTTAGCTGACTGAAATCACCCTTAGCGATGCAATAGGAATTCTAGCTATTTTTGAGGACAGCTTTTTGAATGTTGATTTTTATTAGAGTTTAGTAGGAACTTAATTTAACAATAAGTAGGTGTACAGAATCAAATCAACTAGAAGAAACAAGTACACTCAGAATATATTCGTCGATAAGGCTTGTATGTATGTACATACATATATTCTAAGGGCTTGTTCGCATTTCGTCTTACATCTAAACGCATTCGAAAAACAGCACTGAAATGCTCCTACCGGACATGAATACAATGACTATAAAGCATACAGACTTACAGGACTGTGATCACAGGGTACAATTCATGGCGTCTTTAAAGCTTCGGTGAGTATTTGCGCATAAGCACTTACGGTGGCAGACTACATCATATCATTCTCCAGATCAAAATATGTACATATACTTGAAAATTGTTTGAGTCTGAACCATTGAAATTTTTAAATTGAGTCCATCAAGTTCAATAAGTTATAAAAGATCGTAAATTCAGCTACAAAAACTTGTGAAAAATGTATTAACCCCTCTAAGTCGTAGAAGTTCAAGTTGATCCAAAGTGTTAGCCTTTGTTCTGTTCATATTATTTAAGTTTAAGCACTCTGTACCATAAAGTAACTGTCTTAAATATATTTTTCTTCGAAACCCTGTGAACTACGAAGCTTCGTATACATAGCTTCCCCTAAGAATATTTGCCTTTGCGACTTGCACGTACAACAGTTTTCCACAATCGAAATTGAATTGCTGCCTAAGGTCTTCAATAACCTTGTTCCTTTATCGAAATATTAGAACCTAGTCTTAAAAGCCAATGAAAACTACTCTCATTCTATAGCTGTCAGACAAGAGTATCCGAATAAATAGAAAAGAACCAGAAAAGATTAATAAACCATTAAAGGAACAGAGAAAGCGCAGAAAGCTCTCATACATTAACCTACTGATGTAATGAAATGGAAGATAAACCTCAAAGTTCTGGATCGAAATGTATGCTAAGACTATGAATAAGAGGACTGTCGATTGCTAAAACTAGCCTGTAAGGTCCCCATTAGAATTGCTATCGGCAATTATTAGAACCCAATGGCCTGTTCCTCCGTGTGACTGATATATGGATCGGGTCGAATGGACTGAATTGAAAAAATAAAACAGAAACCTTTTAGTAATGAGAAAAGACTAAAGTGTGTACATATGTATGTAGCTTGATAGGCTACATAAATCACCTTTTATCATCTAGACATCCAGACAGTTATTGAACCGATTTAAGTCATAGCAATTAAATCGAGGCTTGTTAAGTGGTGTCATGATGAGAGTTTAAAACTCTTGGTATACTGCATAAAGAAGTACACACATAACATATGTATATGGGGAATCAGGAGGCATATCGAGGAATTAGAGCAGTATATCGGCGAAGCTGATACATAGACATTTACATACGTTATGTACATACATATACCAATAAGATGGTTTATGAACTACCAGACAAGTGATTAGGAACAGAAATATGTAGCTCTTACTATAAAAACGAAGTTCCGCTGTGTAAATCACTGCAAGAAGCTAGAAATCAGACCCTTATAAATGACAAATAAAATTGTATAAAGAGAAAAATATGACGGATAAAATAGGTATAAGGCCAGAACTGAAGGCCTTTGTTCATTCTCGTAGGAGGGATTACTGGACATAATACGCTAACATATGTACATACCTATATTGATGAAATTGAAACTTTGAGAGAACAACCCTAAGACAAAAATCTAACCAAAGCTAAACCGTTTCTCTATATGTAGCTTCTAGAAGTAGTTCTTTAGAAGATGAAAAAAAAAATTAGTTTGAGACGTCCATTAATAATACAAATGCTAAACGTTTTCATTCGTTCGATGTTTTAATTCCATAAACCTATTTCAAATTTAACGGCTGCTCAATACCAAATAACGTCACCCCGCACGATATTGTTTGCCGAATCAGAACTGATAAACAAGAAATAGATATCATCCACCATCCACCAAGTGATTCAACTCGGGGGAAAAAACTGGAACATGGTTCACCTTCTTTTTAACTAACTAATTACAAAATTTTCTACAGTATTCAACAAGTGCAAACACATCCGCAAAGGATAAGATAAAATACCTCACTGTCTCTCTTGTCTTTTTCCATAGAAAATGACGTCTGAAAGTTGTTGTTTTCTTTCTTTTTTTCGTTCACCCCATACCTACCTATTTCTTTAACAAGCTTATCACCCCCCAAAAGATAAGTCACAAGGAAAGATAGTCACGTTCATGTTCCAATGTTTCACCTTACTATACTACCACCTATTGTCAGATATCGAATACAATCTGTTCACCGTGAATTGATTAAAATTTGCTCGACGACGAATGGGTGAATAGAAAAATTGACAAAGCAATAACAGAAAAAAAGTAGGTACATTATTGTTCACGCAATATAATTAAAAACGTAAACATAAACAATCTGCCGAAAAAGTATAGATCAAAAGAAACAAGAAAATGAGCAAGGGGGGCCGCCACAAAAAAAAAAAAAACATAAAGGTAAACAAACCTCACATCTCATCATAAATGTCAAAACATGTGTCCATGGCGCTTATTCTCTGATTTTTTTTGCGTACCAGTACTGAAGAGTAACCCCATCATGTGTCACATAATTCAATGTTTATTACAGCCAAACTGATAAGGTAATAACGCAGAGCAAAAGAGATCTTCTCTTAAAGAAGCGCAAATATGCATCCGTTGAAGAAGAAATGTCATCCTGCAGCATGAACAACTGTCATTAGAGATTTTACACACAGTTATCGTGCACAGCACCTCTCTAATGTCATTCAGTATTTTTATTCGTTTCCATTACGTTATTAGTTTAATAATCACCTCCAGTCGTTCTGCTAATGTGGTAGTGCTGCTTTAGATATTAAAGAGAGAATTGCAGTCTATCTAAAAAAAAATATCTGCACGTAACAAACTGAAGAGCAAAACACCGGACAAGAAACGCGACACAGAAATAAAGGCATATACGCAATAAGGAAAGGCAAAAAGAAAAACACTAAAGAGAAAACGAGACCAAAACAGGAACTGTCAAAGTCCATTATGAGAAAAGCTTTAAAAAAAAAAATAACATTGAGTATGGAAATAAAGTAAAAAAAAAATGAAAATCTCCCTCTAACCAGAACAACAACAATTGCGCCTCTAACAGCCGGGGCCGCAGCATTAGTCCTCCGTCAAGTCATGTTGCAATGGCATTTGTTCTCTGTTCCCTGTTATGAACGGAACGTACGTACCTACGTACAGCACTCTCTCTATATCTGCCTATAATTTTCTATTTTATTACTATTTCGTATCCCAGAGATACACCGGAGATACTAAAAGTATAAATAGGCAGCGCAGACCTCAATATTCGATACACACATTCACACATGTGGCAATGCATTTAGATACATGTGTATGTATGTATATACGTGATGTTTGCTCTTCTCGAGGGGGTTCTAAGCAAAGGCTAGAAAGCACGTGAACGAACGAAGTGAAAATATACATTTATAACCGTTGAGTTGCTGGCTGCGCTCTATAGATACATCAACCATCATCATTATCGTAGTCATCACCAACAACAACACCAACAGCAACAGTAGAATAAGAACACGGCAACAAAAATCTTTGAACTGAGGGACACACACAAAGACCGATGGGTGCTGCTAAAGTCGTTGCTTTTAGCTGGTTGGTAGGTAGAACTTCTTTTAACCTCCAGAAATTATTTGTCAGATATGACAGGGTTACCATAATTTCTACAAATTGTGGTTGTTTTTAGATGAGAATTTTAAGTAAGAATCTTGCTACACACGCCATCGTAATGTCTGCACTTTTTGAAGTGAGAACCAGTTCGAATGGGTGAATCGGTCGGCAAATAAAAATGTCTTAACAAAAGTACGACATTGGTTATTCGACGACATGTTTGGCTGATCTGATTCGAACAAGATCGATCAATAGTATCATGAAAAACTTACTTTTATCAGGGCGTAGGTTCTTGAGTTGTTTTGCATCCATCGCGTCAATAAGGATGTACTTACATACATATGTCGATATGATACAAACAAATACATGGCGCAACAGACTGTATGTGGTCCAAGGCCTATGTATCTTCTTGCGACCATTCGTGTTGTGCGTTTTATATTTTTTCACACAAATGGAAGGAACCTACAGTTTAAAGCCATATCCAAAAGCCGAATTGAGAAGTTTTCTCATGACAGTTATTACTTTCGGACGTTTGTCAGACTTTCGCCGTGAAAAACCTTTTTGTGTTTTCTGGCATTCGAACGTCGACCCTCCCGTTCAGCGATTCAACGCACCAATATGATAGGCTTATAGAAATAGGGGCCAGGATTCACATTAGTAGGAGATCAAATGCTCGAAACGAATCGAAAATAAAAATAACCATTCCCGCGATATAAAAGCGAAATGCAAAAAATAAACATTACTCAAACCTGTACTAAGGCTTAACTTTAGTTATTTCCGTGATCACCAACCTTTGAAAATTGTTCCTATTTCAGTCTAAGTTCAATCTTATTTGAGGATACGAATGAAGTTAACTACATATTTCTTTTCGTTTGGATTCAAATGATATGAGATGGACCATTAAAATTTCGATAATTCTAACTGTGGTTCGAAGTGCATTACATAAGGATTGGCGCCCAATTGAAGGCCCATATACATATTTTTTTTTTTAATTTTTGTGTGGCTGGGAATAGTTCACTGGGCTTATTTAAAAAAAAATTGGAGGAAGAAAAATATGGCAATCACTAAATAAACTTTAAGAACTACACCATGCTCCCGCGCAGAAATGGAGTTGAATAAAGATTAAGCTCAGAACTCCACAATAATTAAGTTGATTTCGATTCCTAAGGACTTACTTTGCTAAATACAATTTGTACAAGGTTCCATTAGAAATTTTTGGTGACAGTGAATTTCTTATGCAACGATCTTGGACATCATAGGTGTAAAACACTAATCTGTTGACCAAATTATTAAACATATTGCCCGAAAAATCAAGAGCAATTTATCTACATGAGAAATAAAACTTTCAGTTGCTTTCATGAAAAGCCCCTGGTAACCCTACTGCATCGCTTTAATGTAGAGAAACACCGGCCTAGCAGTTTTGTGTGAACGGAAAAATTTACCGAACTCCGTCGTACGTAGCGACACAGAATAAAAAAGTATCTACATCCCCATCTACTTATTCCGCCATAGAGCAATCTCTACCAGCGCACACGGCACAAAAACCGAATCATCGACCGAAAAAGAAACTAAAAATAAAATATTTCAACATTTTTTTTCCTTCGGTTTTTTCCCTCAAGTTTTTTCTGTTTCTCTTTGCACACTCCTCTTTGTTCGGTACGTATTCATTTTTCGAATGTATACCCGAGCATCAGATACATTTTTTTTTGTTCGTATTTTTTTTTTTTTTTTTTAATTTTTTTTTTTACTGCTGTGTATTCAGGTTCGGTTTTCATCCCACAGGTCTCTTTCTCTTTTGTCTTGTTGTATGTAGCTGTGTGTTCGCTCATCGAGTCTGTATATAGGTAATATATCTGTGTGTACATGTATCTACTCACTCGGTTCACATAACGTTTTGTGGAATGTCAAATGAGTATGCATGAATGTATGTATGTATATAGTATCTATGACGGGTCGTGTGAATGTGTATGTGTACATCTATGGTTTTCACTTCTCCGTTTTATGTCACATGAACGACGACGATGGCAACGACAACGGATTGTATGAGGCCGTACTGCTTCGAAACGACTTTTCTATCTGGAAAGATTCGTTCGTTGTCGTCGTTGTTGCGGTGGATAATTAAATTCTTGTTTTTATCAAATTTTCATTATTTTTGCTTAATTGAAGAGAAACACTCATGAGGCGCACACACAGATGTGTACCATTGGGGTACATCATTTTTATGAGAGAGAGCGCAAGCGGAAGAGAAAATTCCTTAGATTTTCCTCATCGCAATCGCACTATTAAGACGAATGAAAGAAAACAAGTAGGTACGAGTAGAAATAAACTTGCTTCTTCTGGTTACTTGCGCCTGCAATTAAACTTCATTACTCGGTGTAAGCTCTTAACCGTTTCGCTTTGGAAATGGCTTAGATAGTTGGGTACCTGTGATGGGGGCTAAAAATTTTCAAAATTTCTTTTCGCTGCGTGATTTTTTTGTTTTCTTTTTTTTCGATTTTCGTTTTTTGTTTTACAGCGGAAACTATTTTATATGTATTTTCTGATTTCTCAAAAAGTCAGAAATTCAAAAATACAATGCAATGCCCGCAGTGTGTGCTTTGGGCGACGTAATTCGTCGCGGTTTGGTTACCTTGAGTTGGCTTAGACTGACATAGTGCGCGCTGGTGTTGCGTATGAGTATCTTTATCTATGATGAAAATAAAAAAAAGCTTGGCTAGGTATACCTTCATACATACATATGTATGTATTTTGTATTTTCAGTATTTTTCTCGTTATTTTGGTTTATATTTTTTCGATTGGCGAGAGAGACCGACCGAAAGATGAGTATGAAAAGAATGTCCTTGGTTAGTCTATTTTTTGAGCTAAATACATTTTGTTTTGGAGTGTTTCCTAAATTTTTTGCTAAGATTTCCTATTTCGCTTTTGTGATAATTAATGTTAATCTGGAATTAAATAGACAAATGCGACTTGTCTGAGCGGATGTTATTCTAAGACAGATTTTGTTTAGTTGATGCGCGGAAGAATGATTTGAATAATGATAATACGTCACAGGCTGACTAGAAGAGCAGTAATCTTTTGTGATGGGCCTTGGGGAAAAAGAGAGAAAGTTGCAATTAGTTGAGGTCGACGTCTTTTGGGGGGGTTCTAATATATGACGTACTGGCACACTCTACAGGTCATTGAATTCGTTTCTACAAGGCGTGGTAGATACAACAATAAGTTGTTTTTCGTCTTAGTTTTGTTTAGCAAAATATTTTGAAGTGTGCATGTTCTCACAGTTACACAAAGTACCTTCATATGTATACATGTTCATGTAAACTTCTCCATTAACTTTTACATCTGAGAGAAGAATATTGGTCTGAAATTCGTTCTTCAAATTTGTTCTTTAATATGTACATATGTACATACCAAATAGTTTGGACTGCAATAAAAACAAAAAAAGCTATCATGCGTCTGCATAGCTAGCATTGTAGAAAGAGCTGTCAATACTGGAAACGATCGTCTACTTGCTTCCTGTAGTGAAAATGTTAATTTTTTTGTATTAGGACTCTTTTTTGAGTGTTCGCTTAAAAATCTGTTCGAAAATTTATGTATCTGAATACCTACCAGCCAAAACCTAAACGAAATAATATGTTCTTTTATTCCTTAACCGCAAATGTTGTTCTTGTACAGAACAACTATACAACTACAATATTCATACATATTCATATTCGTATCTTCATAGACTGCCTCATTTTTTGTAGAAAATAAAACCACTTCTTTACCATCGCAGTAATTACATAAAAAAAAAAATCACAAAAGTATTCAGTAATGGTCAAAATTCAGTAATAATTCGGCACGAGTCCTTACTTGCACCACAAACTTTAAATTTCCTCCTTCATTTAGTTCAGAACTCAATATCACTGAGAGTTCTCTTCAACTAGTAGACTGCGTTCCAAAAAGAAATCTTCCCTTGAATCAACGGCACACGATATCATAGTAACCTACATTCCACGATATTCGCTGAGAAAACCTCTCTTACACATTGCTTCCAAAAAAGAATGCCTCGACAAGAAACAAATAAAAATGAGAAAAAATCAAAAAAAAAAACTGGCAAATGCGCTTATCGACCCAAGTTTTCAATCCATCACTTTTCATGCCAAAAAAAAAAATAAAAACTCTTAGGCATCAAGACAACCAAAAAAACAAGAAACACCCATAATACACCGTAAACAGAGAAGAAGTAAACATAAAAAAAGAAACAAGAACTCATAAAGTACTAAAATCACGTGCAATTTCTGCACTGCTTTAAAGAATAACAGACAAAAAAAAAACACACATTCTCCCCTATAAAACAAGAACTCTCATACAGCAAACGGCCTAACTACATTCTTTGAGCCCAAAAGAAAACTAAATAAAGTACACACAGACCAGAGCGAACTCACAAGAGAGGCAAAGAGTAATAGAGAACATGAGAAGAGCCAGACATTCGACCTCCAACCCCCACATTGCCGCCTAATAACCTACCCACATCCATCTGTACCCCATTCGCATTCTAATCAAACGTCAAAAAGTTATTTTGCTGCGTTGTTGCACTCGTATAGAGCAGCGCCAACCAGCAATGGTTTTCTTTCTTTTTTTTTTTTCTTTATTTATGCATGCAACATCAAGTTATGATCAAAATAGCTGAAACGCATTCGTTATTGTTGGTTGCAGTAGTTGAGTAGTGGTCGTTGCAGGAGCAGCAGTATCTAATGATAGCGGAAGAAGCAGTAGCAGGAACTGCATACCAGTCGATAGCAATACTGGATTTGATGCTGTACTGTGTATTAGCTGTGTTCACCGTAGGTTTTAGAATATTTTAAACTGATATGGATTTTGATTGTAGGTTTGGCGGAAAGGATTGAATGTTGCGTATTCCTGTGAAATGTTGGCAGGATACATGCTGCTTGTTTGTAATAGGGTGAGATTTTGACTGTCGAATTCCACTAGAATCACCCCCAAAGAATAGATGTTTAAATCATCATCGCTAACCTCCTTTCCCCTTAATCTACCGTCTATTTCTAGAGTTGTGCAACCTTTTGGTTTTCTAGTTTATGTGAGTTTTAGTTCATATTTTGACGATATAGTTCTTCGAAATTAGGCTACTACCCCATCTACAATTGGTCTAGATCCTAATTAACTACCCTCTTTAAGAAATTTATAGATGTTCCTTTTCTTTTAAAAATCAGAAATCAAATGAACGAATAACAGTACTGTCTTAAGCCATATTCTCGCGCATATTGTCGAACAAGCTGAAAGTAAGCTTTAAACATCATGAGAAGCTCGATTCAAGCATAACTTTTCTGACTTAGAGAAACGATTTCGTTTATTTAATTTTTTAAATTGCAGATTAGATAATAGGCCTCAAACAGAAAGCCTTTTAAAAATCCTCGGTTCTATCTACTTTTCTTCTCGTTGAGATATTCAAATCGCACAACCATCCATTTAATATTCACACAGAAAATAATTGAATACGTGTTTGGATTCTGCTTTTGTGCTGCAACGTTGGGCGCCAATTACAAATTTAAAGTTTAAACAAGTTATAATTATAGTTGATATGAGTTCTCAGTGCTTTATTCGTAACTCCCCTGTCGAACTCAAATACATATTGCAATTTGGTTCAATCATTTCTAAAATTAATAAAGTCTAGTTAGCCGGTTTGAGTAAGAATTTGAGGCAGGAAACTGCAGCGACAAATGATTGAATTTAACAGGTAGCTAAATAAAACAAAAAAATGTGAGAACTGTATTCCTGACTGACTGTATCCCACAAGTTAAGAACTTGTAAATTATGCCTTTTAAAACTACCCTGCATTTTTGACTTCAAATACGTACGTCGAACTGCAAACAATTTCAAAATTGAGCCCAAACGAACGTGTACATTTTCTCTTAATAATAACCTGCAAAGGACCACGTTCCACCCACTATTATTTAGTCTCCTCTGCCAGGCTCTTCACAGGTTTATCATCTAATTGACGAATCAACATTACCGTTCCATGGGTATTTAACTCGTTTCCTTTTCATATTTACCCGTTGTACTCTTTCTCTGTCGGTACGGTACGCAAAATTAAACACTCCCTCGGTCTGAAAAATATTTTTCTCCCACAGAGTATAAATCCCAATCCCATGAAGTGGGTACTCCTTTGCTCAGAACAACTATACGGATTGGAAGAATATTCACGGAACAAGAGAAGCCTTCGCAAACAGGGAAGAAAACATTTTTCAGAGGGATCACCATCATCATCACATAGCAAGACTTAGGGAGTAAAAACTTTTCCCTTTCGAAGCATAACTGTGCTATTTTAATGCTTTAATGCTGCTTCAGCTGATTCTGTAGCCAGCCAGGGAATGCATCAGCTACAATAGCAGATTTTGAAGTTCGCGAAATGGAATAGAAAGAGACGACTATATTTAAATTTTATTTTTCAACATAATCTCCTTCAACAATAATACACTTTTTAGATCTACAAACTAATTTTTCTAAGCCTTCATAAAAATAATTCTCTGATTTGCCTTCAAAATGCTCGTTTATGGCTACTTGTACTGATTCGTCATCAGCAAAATTCTTTCCACTTAAGTCCTTCTTCAAATTCGGGAACAAGTAATAATCACTAGGTGCCAAGTCAGGACTACAAGGCGGATGAGCTAGTTCCTGAAAGCTACATGACTTCATAGCAGCCATCGCAACTGGAGCCTTGTGAACCCGTGCGTTATCATGAAATAAGAGGACGCCTTTTGCTAGTTTACCCTTTCGTTTTACATTAATAGAATCTCTTAGGCATCTTAGAACATTAGCGTAGTATTCCCCCGTGATGCTGGTGCCTTTTGGTTTATAATCTATTAACAGGATTCCTTGTGAGTCCCAAAACACTGTTGCCATGATCTTCCCAGTCGATGATTCGACCTTAAACTTCTTGGGGGCTGGCTCACCCTTTTTACTCCACTGCATGGACTTCTGCTTTGACTCTAGGTCATAATAATGAACTAAAGTATCTCCAGTAACAATTTTGTTAATAACTTCTGCTGGATTGTCGCCAAACAGCTCCGAAAACTGCTTACAACATTCTACGCGGTATTTTTTTTGATCGGGCGTAAGAATTCTAGGCACCCATCTTGCACTGATTTTTGACATTCCAAGATGATCGTGTAAAATTTTGAAACTCGTTGTTTTGGATATATTGAACCTTTCTGCAATTTCTTTCAATTTGAGTCGACTATCGTCCATGAGGGCATATTCAACTTTTAGAATCATTTCATGTGTCAAAACGTCACTTGGTCGTCCAGAGCGGTCTTCATCTTCTAATGACTCTCTACCTTGTTTAAATAAACCCGACCACTTGTAAACCATTGTTTTACCAGGGCAAGAAGTTCCGTAAACTGCCTGCATTTCACTTAGTATATTTTCCACACTTTTCCCTTGTTTTGTAAGGAATTTAATTACTGCTCGGAACTCAATATTTGACATTTTTAAAATTACAACAGACCTTAACTTATTCTTTTGACTACTGCAAGAGAACTAATTGATAAATCATGGTTAACATGAAACTGAAACGAAAAATAATTCTAACCCCATCCCTTTCTATCTACACCCTCTATTCCGCGAACTTAAAAAATCTCCTTGTATTCAGTAAGGGAAAAAACAAAATAAAAAATAAAAATAATACCACTCTTTTCTCCTTCTCTTTAATACCCTGTTTCCGTCGTTACTCCCTTCCCTGTTTATGGTATACATTATATGCTCTTGGGATATAAATGAAAATGCAGATGGATTGTGGATGGAATGCCACAGTGTTATATGAATGTATGTACATATGTAGATACATAACTACCACCATGTGGCGTTGTGGCGTACAGCAGAGAGTTTGAGAGGTGAATGTTGCTGGTTGCTGGCTGCTGCTACGTACGGCTGCTTTGCCTCGCCTCACTATGTTCAATTGTAGCTCGAAAATAGCTGAGTAGCAGCAGCACCATTGAAAGCAATGTGCATGTACCTGAACGAAGAACAGTCGTAGTTAGGAGTTGCGTAACGGTTGACAAAAAATTATTGAACAAGAGTTTTCAGTTTGAATATGTCTCTCTTTAGTTCTATTTATCTGTTTTACATGATTTAGTTAGGAACGTATCTTTCACATTTTCGTTTAGATAACAGTGGTTGTATCCGAGATAAACTGTCAAATTTTAACAGAAAGTTAAATTATTTGAATAAGGGAATCGATGTTTTTTTTTTTTCATCTAGTATTTTTGCTCCTTTATTCAGATCCTGACTTTTCTATGAAATTCATATTCGCATTATGCTTTAATGTTTTGAAGAGATTGTTTATAGGCCTACACACTATGAACTTTTCTAATTTCGATTAAGTAATATCGGGTAGGAACATCAAAAATAGAAAAATTCGAGATCGTACACTATATTCCCATATTGATGCAGAGGATTATAAGAACCGCATAAAAGGAAATTAAAATATTTCCAACTAAGACTTAGTAATTATTATAAGGTTTTTAAGAGTTTTGAGGTAGTTTTCATATTCTTACAAATGTATTTCATATCCACTCAACCAAGTCCTTAAATTCCTGCATTCCATCCGAATCTATTCACCACTACTGTATCCAAAAAAACTACATCTATTTCTCTCTTATATACCCAACACCCGACAAATCGACACACATATCCACAAACACAACCAAACAGTCATACGACCAGTTAGCTCTTCAGGCTCACTCACATTTCGTTTGGGTATATATGTATGTATGTATGTATATACACATCCCAACGGCCTTATGTAAGCGTTGCGGATGTTTTGTGGGTGCCCTCTCTCACCGACAGGGTGCTTCGGTACGATTGTATTTTTGTTTTGGGAAATTCTTCTACCCAATGCAATCCACTCGTATCTGACTTCTTATTATCGTATTGGACATCGTCGAGGTGCGTAGTGTGTTCGTGCCGCTAATTTCTTTGTCGACTTGTAAATTTACGAAATATTTTTCTGCGGTTGTAGGTTATAGAAAAATATAAGCGGGAAATCAAATACGAAACGGGGATATATTTGCACATTCATTGACAGCTGTTAAGTGACAGTAGATTTGGTTTTTTGTAAGATGTCAAACTTTTTGACAATTGTGTGATACTACTAGTCCTAGTAGTTTTTTTTATATATTTTTTTTTAAAGTGAACGCATTTACTATTGCAGTTGTGAAAATATAATGTGTACTGAGGTGAGTTAAATATTTTTTTTTATTTATTAACAATGAATGTTGACAAGTTAAGTCAAGTTTTGAGATGTAATGGCAGTTAAAAAAATCGTTCATATACTGACTAGACTTAGTAGACTAAGTTTGTTTGTGAAAATTCAAGATATCACAGATATCTGTCTATTTGATGATTGAACTGACACTCAAATACTATGAGAAACAATGACTTTTACCATTCGTGTATTAGGCTCGCGCCACAGGTCTTAATTTTTGGGGAAAGCGATATCAGCGTTGAATTATATTTCGGATGTCGCCATTGTCATTTAAAATATATTACGGTTTTCTGAAATTGTCTGGGAAACAACGTCCGATTGGATAATAGAAAATCTATGGCTCTGTAACGTCTTAATGTGTAGAAATCTTGCTCGTTACGATCTACTTTTGCAAGTTCCATGCACCAACACTTATAACAACCCATATACATACATATGTTTGTATGTAGGAAATGTGATTTTTCTTATTCTGATTGTTAAAAATGAAGGTTCAATAAATGGATGGTCATTTGATTAAGCACGTTTGTTTTTTTTATCTTACAAATACACGACGAAACAGACCGTATTTGGTCCAGGGCCTAGATTCTTGCGATCATTCATATATTACGCGTGCTATACTTTTTTCACACAAGTCGAACGGACCGTTTAAAACCATATTAACAGTTATTACTCGGACGTTTGTCAGACATTCGCAAGAGGTGGAACCGTGAGAAAACTTTTTGGTGTTTTCTGGGATTCGAACCTCGCGCTCAGGAATCTAAAGCACTAACTAAGCCGCTCCCACTAGTTTTTTGACTTAGGGTGCTGCTATTGTAGAAACAGATAAGGCCATAGCCATTGGCACAAATTGGTATAATTATTGAAGCTGCTTTCTGTTCAGCAAATGATGTTATTAATATATGAAAATGGATTTGATTAGCTTCTTTTAAATAACTTTCTACTTTATGTATGTACAGCTATCAGTAGGTACAACTTCTCTGATAACAAAATTCACCAAAACCATGCAAAAAATTATCAAGTATTAATATTTATCCCACTCTTCTAAATCTATATTTTCTGCACACCCTGTTCTCAAATTTGTTTCTTTACTAACAGCAAATATCATCGCCGCACATGCAAATAAAAAAAAATCGGCAACAAAAAAAAAGAAAAAAAAAAAAAACAGCAAAACGAGTATGAATGACCTTTTTGCTGGCAAAGCATGTACACTCTGCGAAAACCCGATTCTCTCCCAACAACACCGTCACCCCCAACACTCTGCCAAATTCCTCCTCCTCCCGATGCTGCTTCACTCAATCCACCTCTTTCAACTGTCACTACATAGTGTTGGTCGGACGGGCTCCAACTAGGTTGCTGGATAGGTTCTCCACACACAGCGCTCCTCGCAAAATCCATTCCAATCCGCTCTACACATTTAAGTGCGCACAAAATAGCAAATTGGAATGAGAATCACCTCGTCGCCACCCACCCTCGCCGGCTTTAGTCGGTGTGCTGTTGGTGTTGCTGTTGCTGCCTTGGCGTGGTTCATTGAATTGGTTGGTGTATTTCGTTGCTTGGTTGCCTCTACTTGCTTTGCCTGACTTGCCTGGTTGACTGGTGTAGTATGTGTCATCAGAACCTCTTCCTGTGTCATTTGCTTACGCTACTGCTATTTTCGAGTAAAAAACAACAGTCATCCCATATTCACTGTACAACTCATCCCGCAACATTTTAAAGTTTATTTCTTTTTATTTTTAGGTTTTCTCTTGATTCTCTTAAGAAATTCATTCGTTTTTATTGGTTTGTGTGTTCTTGTTTATCTTTGGGATTTTTTTTTCTTTATAAATTCTTTTTGTTTTTTTTTTTGTATTGCGAATAGTGGAGGAATCAATTGCTCAACATGTTGCTCTTTGCAATATTGTGTGTGCATTTCTGGTATTAAAATTCATTTTCTTCTACTTTACACATGACATTCGGTGTAGGTATTCAGTGTAATGTGAGATATTGAATGAGGATGTTGTTTTGGTTTTTTAAAATTGATAAGCGGAAAGTTTCGATGAATCGACTGACGAATTCTCTGTTGCAATGGAAATTTTCTCGCTTAGTAGGTATAATATTTATGTGGTTGGGAAGTTTATATTTTCGTTTAGTCATCCGGTTACACACAGATGTCAGAAGAGGGGGAACTAGTTAAGTTCGAAAAAATAGTAGGTAGTACTTCTGTAATTCATATGAAAAGGATGAAAATTCTTTCACAATTTCGAAAAAATCGTTGATGTCTTAAGCGATTACCAAAGAAAATTGGCATAAAGTAAAAACCTGTGTTCAGGAGGAATATGTACATACATATGTATGTATATTCTTCTGTTAAAGTATAAACTACACGACAATGATCGTTTATAGTATTTATTGACATTCTCCTCACTTAACAAATAATTGCCATTTTTGAGCACAAAATATCTATCGTTCTTCACAACAATAAACGTTCTACCGCTGTTTTTTTTCTTAAATTCAACGTTAACTCTCATGTCAATTTCCTTAAAACAACCGCCACCACAATTCACCCACCCATCATGTTCACATTTCAAACAACCTCCTCAACTACCTTCATTTTAAAGGTTTCTGCTACCGTTCCTCTTTCAAATATACCACATCTCACAATGACGTACATACACACATACATATGCATGTATGTAAATATGTATATGTGTACATACAAATAAATATATATTACCACAGCTGACGTCTTACCTAAATGTCATATTTCCATTAAAGATGCCATACGCACATTAAATAAAAAATAAGAAAAAAAAGTTATTGTAAATAAATTATACATCCCCAAGCACGTGGTTGCTTTGAATTGTAATGCAATTTTCTCTTTTTCGCTCTCTTTGAAAATCCTCGGCGTTTTCTTAAATTTTCTTTCTTCCCACCTCACCCCACAAAAGTCTCAACCAGTTGCTGCATCACATTATCAACTCTGCGCGCTATCTGTTGTGAATTGTCTGCGTGCAACGAAATTCATTTCAAATAATTATCTGCATTTTTTCTATTTGCCATTTCTCCTTTTGTTTTGGTTTCTAGTTCTCTTTTATTATATTTTCTCTTCGATTTTTACAGGGCAATGACAATTCAATTAACTTTCTTAACTCATCATACGCGCCGCCAACCATCGACATCAGCGACATAGCACAAAAGCAAACAGTCATGCTACTCACTCGCTAAAGGTTGGTGTGGTGTACTAGTGTAGAATTGTCAAGAATGAGGCTAAACCCTTTCGGTCATAATGTTCCAATGAAGGGTGTTTCGCTGGGTGGAAGATTGGGAGGGGAGACAAGTTCGAATGAGATTCAATATTTATTCATAAATACAAACTTAAATGGGGAACAATTTTTTGAGGGATTTCTGATCTTAAAGAGCAAATAAATAAAAAAAGGAGGCCAAAACCACCATGATAGACAGACAAAAAGAAAAAAGAGAACAACAACAGGATCAGAGGGGTTGTGTGTATTATATTTTGCATAATAAGTTTTCTCCTTGTGTTGGGCGCCAATTCTTAGGTGATTTCAAATCACAGCTGATTGCGGTTCATCGATAACTTGTTGATTTTGATTAATGTTCTTTTGCGGTTGTATTGTGCTTAATTTTTGCTTCGATTTTATGGGGTTGGAAAAAAATTAGAAAAAAGAAAACGCTATTAAGACAATGAATATCCATCGACCTCAAATAAATTGCTTCACTCTTTTTCATTGCTCGAGTGTGATGCATACATGAATCAGAAAATCACATGAGAAGAAAACAAAACCAAAAAAAGAAACCCAGCAAAGAAGAAGAAAAAAAACATTTTTTTTTTTTTGTAAATTTCAAAACTTACACTCGAGGCAAAGTGAGAGACCTTCTGATGCCAGTCATTCGTTTAGGCCAACAGTCAGCTAACCAGCCAGCCAGCGAGCCATTCAGTCAGTCATACAATCTCTCATGAAAATAACAACAACAATAATAATGAAATGAAATTCCATTCGAATGAGTGGAGAGTGGAGAGTGAAGAGAGAAGAGATGTGAATATAACAACATCGATAAAATGCGCGCATGAGTAATTGACTGAAGTCACGAACGCACAACAGAGACCCAGACCAGCAACAGAAACATTTTTCTTTGGCCGCTTGGTTGATTTTGAGGCTTAAATTCGACGGAACCATCGTCGGCAAATGGGGCTAGAGAGATCGGTGGTTTCTTCTTTGGCGATGGAGATTTGAGATGTAAGAACGTAAGGAATTTGAACGTCGTATGGTGATTGATAATGACAAAGGGTATGACATCGGAAGGTGTTTTTTAAAACTCATCTTGGAAGTGTCGAAAGTTTTTAGATTTTTCTGTTCAATGTCAATGCTAGAGAAGGGAATCTGCAAAGCTATAAAAAGGGGACATAATATGTCAATGTCGGACAATAGGCACTCAGAAATTGTTGTTATTTGGTACGCTTAAACCATTTTCTAACGTAGAAATACTACTGAAGATAGTTTTTTTAAAGGATTCTAGGCGCAGACTTAAAAATTAGTTACCCATGCCCAACGATTATATGCTGCATCTTATAAAGTTTACGTAACCTCACTTTCGTTTTATGCAATGGAGAGATGACATTTTATGTAGGTATTATATTCATAGTGAGACAAGAATATATCCCCTGTAACAATAAAAAAATACAATTGCAAATATCAGACCGAGATTTACAATACGTCAAGAATTTGCTTAGTGGTCAAGCTTTCCACAACCTCTAAAATAAATGCAATTTCATACATCTCTGTTTGATTCATATCTAAATTTACTTTCCTGCAATAACTTTAAACCTGTGTCGCTATAAACATAGATTTTAACACTTAAAACGACCCTTTCTACATATTAAATCCTTTCTCCAATAAACCATCAGCAAATCATAAAAAGAATACCACCTGCATCACCTACTGTCAAAAAATTAGTAATAACTGTCAGAGCCAACACAAAGTTAATCATTCATGAAAATCCCAAAACAAACCACTAAACCACCTTAAGTCAATTTCACCGGTGATTACTAACACCAACCAGGTCGTAGTCAACCACCTTCTAACCGGCACAACCAACCTAAACCAACAAATCGCCGGCACCTAACCTGCAAAGCATAAAACCATCGCAATAAAAGTTGCATGACGGCAATGATGATGACGACGATGCCGACGACGGTGACTACGATGCACATTCGATTGAATTCTACTCGTGCACCTACACTCAATCCACAATGGTGCACCCTAGGTAACAGCACTACACACAATGCCGCACATCGGATTGTTTTCTATTTTAAAGTTATGCGGTTACGTCATTCGATTGTGTGTTGGTCAATGCACATTGATGCGGAGGCGGGTGGGGAAAAGACATGCAACGACCATCAAACCACCACCATCATCACCCCTCTAACAATAACCATCATTACCACAATCATCACCTGATAACACACTTACGCGTCGAAACAAATTTAAAAAAAAAAATACTCGTATTCTCTAACAGATGATTATGTTGATGACGACAATAGGTTTGGGGAAGGGAAAGGAGACATGCAGGCAGGTAGACAAGGCAGCAGAGTGCCAAAGGTGGTGAATAGAATGTAATCACCATGGTGAATTTGGTTTATTGAACACATCCCCCCGCGTCAAATAAACAAGTGACAGCTAGCACAAAGTACAAGTGTTATTCCATGAGCTTATAATTATTTTTTTTTTTTTCATATGCAAGTTGTTGATCCTCTGCAGGGTTTAAGTTTTTTTTTCATCCTGATAAAAACTGTTAAATCACAATTTCCAGGGAAATGATTTTTTTTTGTTTCATTTAAGCAAATTTTTTAACCAGACCGAGCATTAAATTCTGTTTGGGATTTATTTTGTGTTTCTTAATACAATGTGCATGTGAGAGGTTGGTGTATGGCATATAAGCAATGAACGAATAACAGGTAAAATAAAGCCACAGACATACATATGTATGTACATTTGTATGTACACATCTAGACAAACTTACGCACATTTCATCCATTTAGGTTCCAAAGGAAACGGCCACATATGTACATATGTATGTACATGGATGTATGTAGGTATATTCAATTTCAATTTTAATATCTCTGCAATGATATTACGTAGAGTAGAGCACTTATACATGCACAGCAGTACCACCCATAGATCAACCGACCAAAGACCACCTGAACTGTACTGAACTGAACTGTGCCACCTCACTTTCCTCCGATAGGTTATTCAGCAGGATTTTCCTTCCCTCGATCGTCCTCATCGACTCTGTCCTCTTTCCACATCCCCCATTTGCGTTATTCAGCAGCCTTCTACTCTCATGTCAGCCCCCTCTTTATTTTCATACCTCCTTCTCGGCAAGACTTCGCCTGATGTGGTTAGTTTATAACCCTGCGCTCGTTTCCATTATATCTCCAGCCTTTTGTACGTCATGACGACGACGGTTCCTACTATCTCCATCACCCCCTCAAGTTTGTAAATGTGTTGGTGTATAAAATAATCATTCTCACTACGAACACCTACACAAACACTGATACAGCGAGAGAGGGTGGTAAATTTATCCTTGCCATTATGCCTTACCGGCCACCATCCCCTTTTAGATGCTTCCAGCAGCAGCAGCAGTATCATTTCACATCACCCCAAGCTCTCGTCATTTTATAAAACCGTATAACAGTCAACCTACATATATAAAATAATAATTATTATAACGGTATATACACACACATCCACAGCCAGAGCGAATACAACAGTACCAAAAGGAAACGTGGAAAGCTTTCATTCTATCGTTAACAGCAAGGGGGTGGCTGGTTCACAGCGAGGGTGAGGTTGTTAAGTGTGGTAGATGGGTGGTGGGGTGATGTTGAGTGGGTGAATGTCAGTGGTGGTGGCTTGTATCCATGGCAACCATTAAGTCGAACATACACATACACTTACACATTCATACACGCACAAACCCAATGTACCTTGCCATCTCACCAGTGGGAGACACAGTGGGTTGTAAAAATTGTACACAGCTACCCTTAGAGTAGTAAAGCTGCTGCTTGCTACTCTGCTGCTGTTTCTACTCTTCTGTCGAAAAAGCACTAAGGGGTGGAATACATTTAAACCTGAATGACAGGAAGGCTAGCAAACACAAGAGCGAAAGAGATATGTAGATAGGAAAATCATTATCCTGAAATCATTATTTTGATGCGCTACACTATCCCTCAAAGTTTGATTTCATTATTTTGGGCATGTATGTATGTATATGTAGCTGTTTGTGCGAGTGTAAATACCACAACGAACCCACACCTTTTCCCACCTACTTTTTAATTCACCACTACTCCGCTTCCCCCCATTGATTGTTGTGTTTTCATTTCGTTTTCCTTTTTTTTCTGTTTATTTCGAGAGCAATGTGGACCAATCAACCCACAACCCATATGCCCCGTTCTTTCGCTCTATCCGAATATAAATTAAATAAAGCTTTAATTTGAGAGAGAGAACGAGCCTTTAAACCCATGCTATAGATACGTGTTGACTTTAAAGACTAACGATGTCCTTTAATATCGTTATTTTCGATAGAATTCAGATTAAATTTTACGTAATTTTTCATAGCTAGTATTTATATTGCAAGAGAGAAGCTGAGAGTTTATTTCACCTGTGATCTGATCATCGTCGCCACAATTCAACTGATATGTGTACAACAATATAATCCAAATAAACAATAACACAGAGTAGAAAATATTTACAAAAGAAAAAGTTACTATAGAAACGGAGGAATCAAGAAACAAAAAAAAAAAATGGATTTACCAGAGAGTCGGTCAACCGGCTTCGGCTTTCGACATACATATAATCATCATCATCATCTCCGATGCTACCTTGGGAAAGTTCACTTTAAAAGTTATATGATGTGTGTGTGTATATGCCAAGTGGGGGTCGAGCAGCGAAGATGATGGGAACCCAACAACAGCAGCATCAGCTTAAAGTGTTTATACGCAAATGATGTGCTCTGTGGTTGATGGTGCAGCGCCAAAAGTTCGATTGTTGATGATAGAATGACTTGGCATGTTGTTTATACGTGATGGCGAGGTGCTCTTCTTGTCTGAAAATCTGACGATCGTACTACACAATCGATCGCGATCGATTGGTGCGATGAGTGTGAGGATCGATGGTAAATGGATCGGCGATTATGTAAGATGGATTGAAATAAGTGTGTAGTGTTTTTATTTTCTGCTCTCTCAGCTGTCTCTTTCGTTGAATGATGTTTGAAGTTTCATTGTCAAACTTTGACAGTTAGTTTGGCACAGTTGTTGAGGGTGTTTTTTTTTTTGTTCTGTCTGACAGGTTGAAAGAATTGACAAATTGAATTTATTGACAACGATGGCATAAACACCGAATTTATGTAAATTTTCGATTGATATGTTCGTGGCCTTTTTTGACAGCTTGCTTTAAATTCGAACTTCTTGATGCGAAGCTTATATTCTTTTCAGTTGATTTCAGTTATGCACATTCATTTTTGGCTGAATTTGTCGTCGTCACTAATTTGAAAGACTTACATACATACATATGTACATAAGTATGTACGAATAAGTAACAAATTCTCATGCCATCAAACGACATTACATACTTTTTTAAATGTCAACATAATATACATACATATGCATGTAGAAACGATTACCAGATTCTAGTCTGATGCTGAAATCAAATAGAGAACGGATTCCACATAACCTAACTTAATGTCGAATACAGTAAGACTGTACTTTTCCATATCTTTTACCGAATTTAGTCGCCTTCAAATTCTGAGCATACATATGTATGCATGTATGTACATACATATTTAAGTGTGCCTTTATCTTTCAGCTACTCGGTGTATTAAAGACAGCCTAGTTTTACTGTTTTTTCGTTTTTATGACGAAATACTTACTTTCTTACTTATTTTACAATACTTTCACTTTGGTTAGGTAATTGCGGTAAAATCATTTCTAACTCTAGAACGGATACCTACAATGTAGCCGTACCTTATGACAATCATAATTCTATTCTTGCCCAACACGAATTACAATATTATCTGCTCCTCTTGGCAATGTGAGGGCATTTGCTTAAGACAATGACAAAATAACTACATCGATCAACCCTTTCAAATATTTCTAACCACGCAGTATATCTCAGGACTTGCCTGAATAAATCTTAAGTTTTTATTCTGACAGTGACACTAAACCTCCATAGTTTATTTTTTCCCCAAACAAGCCCTTAATTTTGAATTATCTCTGATCAGAGATCAATTTCTATCCAATGCGTGTGATAAGCTGGTATTTTAGATGCGTTAAAAGTACTTGGGAGAATGATAACTATTCGAAAAAATAGTTGTAATCAGTGTACCTACATAAATGTGTACATATGTATGTATGTATGTATGCATTTATATGTAGATCGAATTTATATGTAGATCGGTAACTAGGTATTAGAATAGAATATCTTAGAATTCATGAATACTTTCGCTGTTCTGTCGTTTCATTGGCCGAGCGTCAACTACATGTGTTCTATGGCTTTCTGGTTGCATCCACTTAAGTTTATTTTGAGAATTTATCCTATATCTTAATATTCAAACTTGTTCCAGAAGCCTTCCACTCCATCTCCAAATATAATGCGGATTTTCCCATCTCATTGAATTACGTACACATATGTAGGTATGCACATAGAAGACCTCTAAATTATCTTCATACAACCCTGATTACCGATCAATCATTCAATCCACACTGCAAACTCAAATTCTTCGCAACCTGACCCCTACATCAGTCTACGATCAAGTGCAAAATTCCTGCGCCCATAAACGCAGTCATCAGGTCACATGATCATCTCTATTTTCTATAGATACCTCATACTTCTCTAAAAAAAATTTCACTATCTGTACCAGAAATAACTGAATCAAATAAGCCAGGCAAATGCTGAGAAGCTGCTATTGCACCCCATCTTTTGAACATACCCGTCCGTCATCTTTCGTCAACAACGAAAACAAGTAGGTACATACAACAAAGTTGCTGCCTATACTACAGCGGCTGGTGTTATTGCTGCTGCCAATGATGATGGATCCAAGGAAAGCAGGCAAAAACCCCTTGCAACCAAAGAAACTTAAAATTTTCCCAAACAGCGTTCAAGCACTGAAAGTCCATCCACACACAGCAACATTCAGCAGAAAGTAGCAGCAACACAGTTCGTCGAGCCACCGTAAAAGTGGATGTGTGGTGGAATAAAAAGAAATTTCTTCAAATTGCATTTTCACATAATTTTAATCTACATTACAGCCAACAACAACAACAGCAACTAAAGTCAGTTTAGTCCGTCCGTCGTCAGTTCAACTAACCAACCATTGAAAAGCTATCCATCCACCACCAGCTCCAGCCTACCATCAGCAGCACCATCCACCACTACCAGCAGCAGCAGCAGCAGCAGCAATAACAACAACAACGCAATGCAGTACAACGAACGACACAGTGGTGTTTTCGAGTGACGCCGCCACCGCCGCCGCCACCGCCGCCGCCATTGCCATCACTTTGCCTTTACTGCTGCCGCTGCTGTTTCCATTTTCATCCACATTGGAACGAACGCTCCACAATGATGTGATGTGTTTCTGTTGTGCGGCGATGTGCTGCTGCTGTTGTGTTGTTGTTGTTACTGGCCGTTGCCGTTGTTTTGCTACCTCCACTGTACTGTACACTATACACTACTACTCTGCCTCTGACTCTCTCTGCTGCGCTGTTCTGCTCAGTGCTGTTCTGTGCTCTGTGTATATCGAAATTGTATTAGTTTCTTTATGAATATAATCTTGAATGTGTGGTTGTTGTTCCCTTGCTTTTCGCTTGCTTGCGTCTGTTCTCTCTAAATTGCGCTGTCGGTGGAATCTCATCTACGAGGAATTCGACCTGGGCACCCGAACCGGTCGGAAATCATAGCCGAAGTTACTTCGGCTACCAGTCGAATATGCACGAAGTATGCTTCGGGTGTGTTCGTGTCGGGTCTGGTCGATTTCCCGAGTTTGTACATTTTATGTGGAAATACTTTGGTAAACGAACGAACGAAGTGATACACTATGTGTGCTATTGGCCTCTCTCTCAGTCAGTGATTGGTGTCTCTGTTGCACTCATTAGATGGCATAGTAAACTGGCATCAGTGGTGGGTTTTATACTTGGGAACAAAAATACCGAAATGCCTTTCGTCGTCATCGTCGTCGTCGTCGACATCATTCGCTCGGTACGACGCTCGTTGGTTGGTAAAGTACAGTACAGTTCAAGACTCATCGGTCGGGACAATATACGAGAACCGAACCGAACCGAAGCAGTAGCAGTACCACCATCAAGCAATGTTGAAGATGGCGATAATGATGTTGCTGGCTGCTGCTGTTGTTGTTGATGACGATGGTAATGATGATGATGATGATGGGGATGACGATGACGACTGGTGCTACTTTGGCGCTGTTTCTCCAGCCTTTGTGTGCTATTTTCCTGAATGCGATTTCGCCTCTGCGTCGTCAACTTTTATAATGCTGCTGCTGCGCGCATAGTCAAGGCAAAAATAATAATAATTTGATGATGTACAGCTCAGAAACTCGCTTGCTCGCCACAAACAACACTATACGAGAGCAACGGCAGTAGAAAACACAGACAGATACACTTTTAACCGTGTTTTCTTGACGATGTTCAATTTCCGAAGAATGAAATTGGCGCATGTTTTTTCTACCATTTTATTACTATTACTTCTAAGAGTTCTTGATTTTAAGAACCCTGTCTTCATTAAGGTTTTTTACCTAAGTATCAAAGGACTTATCCACTTGTCAGTTATCATGCACCTTGAGCTGTCATTTATATTTTTTTGCGTACCTACCTGATATTTCTTGTTTATTTTTCGCGAACTCTAATCATTAAATCGATATGCATGACGCGATGATTCATTGATTACTCACCGTATGTACACATGAAAGTAGGTGTCTCCCACCTTTTTTTCTGCTGTTATCAATGCTTTTGATTGAGGATTTTTTGATAAGAATTTGCCGCCGCCACTATGGTTATTGCGTCTCCGAAGTAAGCTGAATGTGTGTTTGCTTATGTCAGTGTCAATGTTCTTATCGGGAACGAATGTAGTTAAGTTGGCGGTTGTTGATGAGCTTTTTCGTTTTTTTTTTTTGAGAGACATCCGCGAATTCTTTGCTCTTCCTGTGGTCTCGGTTGCTTATGGTAGGTAGGTATTACCGGTGCGCTGCAGTAGTTGTTGGGGGTAGTAGAAGATAAACAAATGCAGATCTTGGGGTTTTAGTTTTTCTCGTTCATTCAATTTTGTTCATGGAATTGATTCACACACTTAAGAATGAGGAGGTGGTTGATGGTGGTTTTAAATGCCTTTCTCAGGTGGAATATGTGTGAATTCATTGTGTTTGGCGACATAGTAACGTTATGTTATGGAAATATATGTACATAGATTTTGTGTGACGGTAGTTCATGGTCCTTGGGGTTTTATTAAGGTGATTAGAGGAATGGAGAAGATTCGTTTGGATGTCTGGCTGACATAAAACTATGTGTTCGTTTGACATGTAGATTTTAATTTTTTTAAATAATTGATAACTAAGACAAGTTGCCATACGCGTTAATGTGTTAATAGGTACCTATATACTATTTATAGAGAATTTGAATTACAACCTGGCAACAGTACCTATTTTTCAATTTCTAAAGTCAATTTCTAAAATCTATAGAGATTTCTAGTGAAGTATCTATAAGTTGATTTAACCACATTCAACGAAGTTGTAATATGTAGGTATTTCTATCAATATAAAAAACATACCTACCACTAAATTTAAGCATAACCAGAGTTGGGAACCAAATGCTTCGTCTAATTAAGTAGGTATTTGGTATTTAAGACACAAATTATAACAAAATTGGTTCAATATTTTGGCTTCAAATAGTAGCTACTCAGTATACGACTTTTTTTTTAAATAGTTTTGTGCTTATTCAATATACCCATGCGTGAAGAATTCAATTCCTTATCTAATCTTATCTATAACAGGCGATTAAAGTCGTCTAACTGGAATCAAAGTTACCAAGGCTAGTACCACAAGTAGGAAGTCCTTGCATAACATTTTCTGTAATATGTACTTAGAACCTGAACTAGGTACCTGCCACTGTCAACATTTTTTCCAATGAACATGACTGACATCAACGGTTGTCAATCTTGCATTCAAATGTATGTATATATGTAGGTACCTGCTAAATCTTTATCTCCATGTGACTAATAATCACACTCCTCACCAGTTCATCACGTAAAAATCCTTTCTCTGAAAATATCTCTCGGCGAAAATCACACGAATTGCAGTCCTTAGAAATTTATTTTTTTTTTTTTTGGAATACCTTGACTAAAGATCCATCAATACATCATTTCCTGCGTCTTGCAGAGGATAATAAATTTTACCTACCTGGTGCATTATTGCAATGACCTCTTCTAAAAATACCAACCCCGAAAAGGACATTCTACATAAAAGAATCCCATTTAGGCAAATTCAACCCTGACCCTTCGTTCCCTAGATTATGTTTTTTTTCTTTTATTTTTTTTCCGCAGTCAAAAGGTAGGCCTAAGAAAATCCCAAAAACGAAACCCAACTGTCTACCTAAATCGAAATGTATGCCGACGAAATGAAGAGGCGAAAGAAAAAGGAAAGACGAAAAAAATTATCGCATCCGAAGGGCTATCAATAAAAATTGAAAAGGAAACGAAAAATTACAGCCAAGAAGGGAGAGAGCATAGCCAGCACTAAATGCACAAGAAAAACGATGGTGGTGGCGGTGGATGGAAGGTTTTGCCTGGCTTCATTATAGGAGAGAAAAGAAAAAAAAAAGTTGAAACCGTCGCCCGTATAATAGGGATTTTGTGACGTTTGTATAGGACCGGCTTGTTTGCCTGTCAGACAGCAGGCAGGCAAGTACGCACACACACCCTGTGTATTTTTCTATCCCATAAACTATTCGGAATCTTTTCGCTGTCGTCGTCATCTTCTACTTCTTCTTTGGGTAGTGTTGACTTTGAAGTTTTTTTTTTTTCTTTTCATCTTAAGAAATTTTATTTGTGGGGTTTTTGCGTCTCCTAAATATTAGGGTTTAAAGAGCTTTTTGAAGGTCGCGCGGAAGTCTTGTTTCCATTTCGTGTGTAAATTTTTGGGGGATTTAATGACTTAACAGCTTGTAGACTCCTTGTCAAGGTCCTTCGTGAATAATTAAGAGAATGTGCCGAAAATTCTTTAAAGAATACTGTGAAATTCTGGGTCTACTTGGTTTCTAGACTGCATGACGAATTGGGGTTGTATGTGGAATGAGACTATAGCTGTTCTTTGTTTTTTTATTCTATTTCTTTTTTTTTTTTGTTGCTCTTTATGGTTTTTATTTTTTTTATGTGTTATTTTTAGTCATTGTGCGTGGGAAGACGGTTAATTCGATTCATACGTTTAACCTTTCGATGTTATTTTAAGAGTTGTCCTTTTTACATCACCTCTTTTTTGAGGTAAATTTTGTTAGAAACTAAAATTTTTTTTAAGTCAGTAGGGATGTTTGCACATGGTATTGAAGGAAAAATATGATCACGACCTTCAGACGGTGAATAAATAATATCCATATGTATGTATGTACCTACATATGCATACGATACGATAGCATTATTTGAGCGGTTTTAGGAGTGTGACTGATATCTTTATTTTGTATTGCACTACAAGGGACGATGCCAAGTCCCTTACTTACTTGTTCAGACCTGAGGTTTTGCCGATTCTTTCAATGAGGTTTATTTTTGAACACATATACAAAATATATTGGCAGTCCATACATGTAGGACTGAAAGGCCGAAGTTGTTGCTAGAAATAACCTTACGTTTTCAGCTGAAGTCCAAGCCATAGAGGTTCCTATAAATATTTATACCTTTAACATACATATTTTAACATATTCTTAAATCAATTATACAACACCTTACAAAATGACGGTAAACTCCTAAAAAGTGCTGCCAAGTTACCCGCAAATCCCCTTCACCCACTAATGTACCAACATAATTCATAACAAAAATAATGAATTCATGTTCTCATGACATTCTACAACCAACTTGACGCATCAAATCAAATCCCAAACATACTTATGCCTCCTGCCCATCTTCATCTTCGCATTCGATTTCATTCATAAATCAACAAAGCGTGAGAGTACAAGCAATTCAACCCGAAAACAATGAATAAACTGTGCTAACATCAGCTGATATATTTATAAAGTGGCGGGCAAGTCAACCTCTCAATTCATAATTTTTTTTTATTCCTTAACCCCATTCTGCTTAGTTGTTTATTTTTTTTTATTGTTATTATTCCTCATCGCACGTAGTATATCACGCGTACGCTTTTACTACCTGCTACGACCCCTATAATTTTCAAATAATCAAAACAAACCCAAAAGGAGATGAAGAGTGCTTAGAGTAGGTAAGTTAGTATCATGTGTGCTGCCATGGTATTCTTCTTCCTGTCGTATCGTTCTCGTCGTCTGATGAATTTTGCATTTTCGCCATGCGTACGTGAAGCTTTTCCAAAACAGAAAAAAAAAAAAAATGTTTTCAGTTCCTTTTTCCTTATAGTTTCTCTAAGGCTATAGAAAAGAAAATCCATTTTTGGTTGCTTTTTCCCTCTAAAACACATTTGACAAAGCTTCGGTTTTTGACGTTGGTCAAATTTCTATTTCGTGTGTGTGATATGTGCGCGCCTCCTTTTTGGCGAGAAAACTCATAAAATAAGGCAACAACAAGTTGATAAAAAGCTCTTACTAACTTGCCTGCTTGATGTGTGTTCATTCATATATTCTCTCTCCCACATGCTGGGTTTCCTTGCATTTGAAAATCAAATCAAAAATCGATTTGACACAGAGAAAAGTGCTATAGAGCGACCTTATTATTGACGTCGTGCGATATATACTCGTATGCTAGTGTGTATCATACTTCGCGACGTCGTCGTTTTTATTGAGGAAAAAGAGCAACAGCTTGGCAATAAGTACGAGTATCTGTATGTATATTTCAAATGTAAATTCTTTTAAGAAACTGCTTCATGAGTGTGGGGCTGTCATGAGATATGTGGGAAGATGAGTTATAAACGTATAGACATCGATGCTGCTGGCAAGTCTTCAAAGGTTGTTTGTTGGAAGAGAAACGGGACAGGAATAAAAAAAGAACGATTACACAAACAAAACAGCGGCAAGTTGCTCCTTCTTTACTTGTGTCGTTGCTGTTACTTAAATGTGTAGGTAGGTCGTTTGGGATTTCTTTTCGACGATGTGATTTTTTTTTTTTACTGAAAGATACACGTCAAACTAGCAAGAGTATACAAAAAGTTCATAAAAAGCCAAAAACAAAAAACCAAAGACGCAACGTATCCAGAAAAAAAAGTATGTGTAGATAAATACATATGTATGTATGTATATCTTCATCGTCGCCGCTGTTGTCGTCGCAGAGGCGCAACAGCAGGTTTGAAGCGGTTGTGTTTCATAAAAATAAAATTAAAAAAAAAGTCTACCACCTCTATAATGCTGCCAACAGTCGCCAAGTAGTCACTTTTCTCTCTCTCGTGGTTACCTTGGTGTCTTTAATATCGTACCTTATTTTTGTTGCTGTGGTGTTGGCTTTGAAAAGCGAAGCGTAAAATATGCCCCGCAATAGTCGTAGTCGTCGTTGTGTATAGTCGCATAACACCGCACATACAGCATAGCAAAAGTCAACATCATCAACTCTGATGACAACGAGCCCCAACGAACGATCAACCAAAGATCGGGCGCGTATACTTACCAGCGCAAATGAACGAACGAATAAAACGACCCCACGATCTAAAACGCGAGGCGACAGCGGTGTAGATCATGGTGATGGCATCGGCGGAGGTGGTGGCGGTCGCGACGGAGGCAACGTCCGTCGTCATCGTCGTTGTTCATTTTATTCGATCATTTATAATTTTTTTTTGTATTATTTTTGTTGTCTTTTATTCAACTTTGTGGCCCGTCGAAGCAACAAAACTCGCAACTCATTTGTGACTAGTTGTTTGGCTGGTTTCTACATTCGATCGTTCGTTTGGTTGCCAGCAGCACACTAGCACCAGTGGTTTTTTCATTCACTTTTTTTTTTTTTATATTATTCTGTTTTGTGCCAGCCAGAGAAAAATGTTTTCGAATAAAAATTTCGTATCGTCGGTCGTATAGCATTTTTACATAAAAAAAAGACAAGAAAACTTACGAAACGAAAAATGAAGAGAAGACAGAAAAATGTTTAAAAATAAAAAAAAAATCTATTGGAATTCACCAACCAGAAATACGAATCCCAAAGTTTTATTTATTTATTTATTTTTTTTTTTTTGGAATAGATACATATGTATGTAGATGCATAGAGTAGAGATATTGTTTTGATGGATACTCTAAAGAAGAAGGCGATAGAAATGTTTATTTGTTACGCTTGTGTTTTATTTTTTATTATTTATTTTTAAGAGATACTACAAGGTTATTAACAGTTTTAGTCGTTTTTTGGCACCTTTTTGGGACTTTTAGATTTTGAAATCTGATTTGCATTTGTTACGAAATTCAGATTGAAGGTTGAGAGAATGTTGCAGGATTTAATATTTTAAATTGTCAGTTTTTCTTTCGTAAAAAAATATTTTATAAACTTTTCAAATTCGATGATGGGTTTGGAATGATTTCTATTCAAAATGTTGAAAGCTTTTATAACTCAGGAGCAGAAACTCCTTAAAAATTATTTTTCAGACTCTCCATAAAGTGTCCATGAATGATATTGTGACAAAGGTAAAAAATAGAAGCTTTGCTTCGAGATATGGTCACTCGTTGGGCGCCATTTTTATGACTGTCGGTAGAAATATCTTAATAGAGCGAAACTGATAGATTTTATTCGTACACATACATATGTAGGTAGGTATACATAATGTAGATACATACATAGATATGTACATTTTATAAAGAATTGAGGCTTATGCCATCAAATTTCTGAGCATACCAAGTTTTAACATCAATTCATACAAGAGACGTACATATCAGACTTGTTCAGTAAATTTTCTTTTTCTGATAAATATTAAACTTTATTTCGGTTGCTTCTTAAATGTGTTGAATCGAACAGATGATGGTTTTCATTCTATGTACAACATTCGGAAGCAAGTTAGGCAGCATTACCATAGCTGTGGTTCAAAGAGTTAACTTGTAGCTTTAAATCGATTTCTAAGAACAGCTTATCTCTTTTCCGATGTACATACCTACCTACTATTTATAATTCAATTTTGAATTTACATATGTATTTGCAAGTTATGATTAATTTAATCAAAATCAATAAACTGCGATGTTTACTATGGTTCTGAAGGCATACTTACTACATACATATGTACATATGTATATACAGCACTCTGGCATTCTTTGAAATTCGTGATTTTTAAGGGATTTTCATTTCCAAAGTTCCCTGAAAGAGCACGGTCAATCTAAGCCGTAAAAAGTTGGGCTCTTCTGCCTAACAGACGTACCTACAAATCCCCATAAAACATTTACGAAATTGATAATAGACCGCAAGTCTTCTTTCACATTACTTTCGTTTCTTGCGTCACATCTATAAATTTGGGTTAATATTTCTAACATTTGTCGTATCTCTTAAAATGTGAATGAAAATGTGAATTTGTAAGATTACAGCATCTACACAGTACCTTGAGTGTAAACAAATCTCTCCACACACCCAATATGCACATATCCACACTCAATTCCATTTTTAGACATATGCGCGCTCCATTGTCGGCACAGAACAAACCCAAATGACTCATACACGCTCACATGGTAACAAAACCAAACGGCAACTCAACGATTTCCTCAACTAGCCATATACACAATCAGGCGGATATTCAAAGTATTTCCTGTTCAATATCAAGGCACAAAAAAAAAGTAAAACCAAAAACAAACAGCATTTCATTCCAAAGTCTTGGGGTCATAAATTTATGACGAAGGACTGAGCGAGCACAACAAGTGTCCTAGTTTATTTATTTATTTCCTGCCCCCGTTTTTTGTTTCTACAAGTATAATGTGCCATTACGTCATTAACGCAAGTTCATCGACATCTCTCACACTCCTCCTACCATACGCTAATAAATTAAATAAGATCCACCACCGACCCAAATTTCGTTTTTATTTCATGAAAACATAATAATTCAGCGCAACCGACAACAACAACAGCATAAACACCCACCGTCGAACGACCTTCAAAGTTTGATTGTCCAGTTTTGTGTTGGTACCGTGTTGTGGATATTTTACTCGCCGTACAGAGCCCCCCCATTTAGGAATAATAAGTCTCCTCGTGCTGAGCCGTGCCCTCGTCACTTATTCCGCTGCTTGCTGAAATATAAATAATTCATCGCTGTTTACCCTTTCCTTCATCTTCATTCAACTGAAGGCTATAATACTACGTTGTCGATACAGAGAAAAGTATAAATATCAGAGAGAGAGAAGAGAACAAAACAAAAAAAGGCTTAGCTGTCGTCCTACAAAAAAAAAAAAAAAAAACAGCATTCCTTCAATTATTTCGAAAGCCCATGTGGATTATACTTTCATTCAGACATCGCGCGAAGGCTACCACCCCCTCGCAAATGTACAAATACATACGTATGTATGTATATGCACGAGTATATCCGGGGTGTATAGATTCAAGGAAATTCATTCACCCTTCAGCTCTATATGCAGCCATACATCCATATGTTTATGTATGTATATTTTTTTATGCGAATATCATCCCTTATCCAGTTTTACCCTTGAAAATTGAATTTCATTGCGAACGCTACGACACAACGAGTGCATTTCCTTTAACTCTTTCATTCTCCTTATATCCCTTTACTTTTCAGCTCATCCTTTCAACCCATGTGTCCTGCCCACGATTCAAATTGGGTAAATGGAAGTTTTTGAACTAAAAAAAAAAGAAAGGAAAACAAGATACCGAAACGACGTAACCCTTTTGACTCTATTTGCAGAAGCCACCCTCACCACGACGATAATCACCACGTGCGATGCGAAAGTCGCGCTGACGACGGCTGCATTCTGCAGAATGACTCAGAACAGCTGAAAACTTCTACTGCTGATGTTGGTGCTGTTGCCACTGCCATCAAACCTCCCGCATCCTGTTTCAACTCTCTGTCTGAATTATATTTGGTTGCAAATTTCCAAAAATAAAAGAAAACAAATTCGCCTGCTCCTCATTCACTCAGTGACTTTGCTTCTCTCTCTCTCTCTCTGTTTACATTTTATTCTTTTTGTACATCGTTCACCGAAAAGTATATCCCTCCTCTATGGTAAAACAAAAAGAACAACTTTCAAAGTTTCTATTTTTAACCCAATTAAAACATAAACACAAAAAAGTAGCTATCGAAAAATGGAAGCAAGACAAAAAATAAAAACAAATAAATGCTCAAAATTTGTCCAGACGCGGTTGTTGTACTGCTTTGTTGCTCGTGCAGAATTTCACCTCTCTTCTAATGTTGCCTGTCTGCGGTGCTCGGTTCGCGATGGGTTTCGTCAACCGTGGGGATGGATGGATGGCGGTGTTCGTGCTACTGTCACGCTTTCTTTTATTAAGTTTATGACATACATGGCCAAAGTTCTATCCCTTTTTTCGTTGATTTTTTGCCATAGAATTGATTCTCGGGGGTGGCGATGTTGATGGCTGGATGATTGGTTAAAGTAAACATTGTTGACCGAAGGGATTTTGACGTTTAGATTTTTTGTTAGATGATGTTTTGTTTTTTGTTGACATATGCTGGATTTAATGTGTCACGTCAAATGGAATGAGATAAATGTCTGATAGAAGAAAGTTAAACGTATGCAAGGGGGTTGTAGAGAAATATTTGTTTGAAGTCAGTTCAGTGATTTCTATATGTATGTACATACTCAGTGATGTGTTGCAGACTTCTGCTACAAGTGGTTTTGGAGTTATGTATTTTCATGAGCTCTTTGATATGGGACGTAGGTTTATTGTTTGGTATGATGTGAATATAAATTCAACCGTGATGCCAAATAATCGATTTTGCTTCAGCAAGCTCTCCCCATTCTTCAATACTGCTAATACGGCTCCTAAGCTGAAGTTATAATGTCTACGCATTTTATTTGCCGTATCAGCGATTTAATTAAAACTTCGTATAAACGCTGATTGTAATGCGTTTTGAAGAAAAAAGAAAAATCAAATTTTGATTGATTTACATACATATCCATGCATGTACATATGTATGTACATACATACATAAGTAAAGCTTTTTCTTGCGGATGATCTGTATTCTTCCTTCTTCGGTTAGTGAGTTCTATTGCTTAGCTTGGCGGGAGATCATTATCAATCTCCGGAGAGTGTTGGCGATAAAGGGTGGCATGTATAGGTTATAGGTAATATGCATTTATCTTGGATCTACATCTAATAAATCGTTAAGTTGTTTGGCCAAATGTAAACATTTCCCAATATATCATCGATCCTGTAACATTTATGTATTTATGTAAGTCCGAACGTTTGTTAAACTGACGAAAAGTTGTACAATTTCTAAATTTTGTCGCTTTTGTCGTTAGTATTTTTATATGTAATACTTCGACTTCTGATATGTCGTTGAATGGCCCTTCTCTACGGTCCTGATGATGAATCAATCGTTCTCACAACCTTTAAAGTGTCACAATCAGTTTTGCTGAAACAACTACACCTGGAATATATTAAAAAATTGATTCAATAAAAGTAAAATATATATACCAATGTACGTATTTCTATCCGATTTAAAGTGACAGAAGGCAGTGCACTTCTCCAGCATCTCTTAACTAAGGCTCGTGTAACATGACTCAACTATCAGAATTAAAACTAAAATCGAAATCCCTATTCCCTCATTCATTCAAATGATTGGGTTAGGAAAAAAAACTTTTCCGTAACCCGTGTCATCACACATAGCACACTTTCATGCAATACTCCAATTGCTCGTAATAAAATGTGCAAATAACAATGACTGTGGCGCGTTGTCATGGGACGGGAGAATTGCATGACGGCGACGACACGGCCACCGCGTAATGACAGCTCATAAGCACGTGAGTCATTTCGCGAACAATCGAAAGAAAGAATAGTAAAATTACACACATACATATGTACATCCATTCAAATACGTATGGCAGCGTTCATCTCAAAGGATAGCAGCATTTTTATAGCGCTAAAACCAACTGCATCTTAAATATAAAGAATCGTAAATCCAGAAAAAGTTTTCCCCAATTTCTAATCACCCAAAAATAAAATCAAAATTTGGGACTTGAAGGCAAAAGATAGGAGAAAACAAAAATAGAGCGTGGGTCGCATTAAAATAATTGGAGAATCTTTTTTTTTTCTTTTCCAAACGATAGGAAAATAGAAGAAGAAAAAAATATTTGACATCAAATTTAGGGTGGAAAGAAAGAAAAAAGAAGAAGAATAAGACGATGTGACCGAAGAGATTTTCAGTCAGAAAGGCCCCAAAATGTCGGCAACCGAAATGGATGGATGGATTCTACACTCTGAACTTTCTACTTTGCTCCACACACAACACCCACCCAACATAGATATACATGTGCTTGTGTCGTCGTTATATATGGAAAGAACAATCTCAGTCAACAAAGAAAAAGCCAGCATTTGGCTCACAATGTGTGCCTGTGGAATGGGGTCGTAGAAGATCTGGGAAAATAAAATAAAATATAAAAAAAAATCGAAGGAAAACAGAGAGAGAGAAATGCCGAAAAGAACAATTTTCTCGAAAATGATGACGGGACTAAATGCTTCAACTCCAGCAGCAGCAGCCTCCCGCCTTATATCTCTTTTATTTTTCCTGTGCTGTGTTGCTCTATACACAGACACGAAATGTCGTTCCTATAGAAAATCACTCTAACTGAAGAAGGATTTCCAATCTTTAGAAGGGAAAACTAGAGAAGGACTCAACGACAACGATGACAACGAAAGAAAGAAAAACGTTCCCTCGTATATAAATATGTACCTATACCTAGGTTTTTTTTTTCTCCCTTAGAACTCGGAGTGGAATTAAAGGAAAGGCAGAAAGAGTCCTTGTATCTACCTAAACCTATCAAGCGTAGCCCACCCGTATTCTGTATAGATATAGCAATGGGAAATGTGTTTCCTTTTTTTCCTCCAGTTTTTCATACTGGAGATGGGATTGAAGTAGAGAATACCGAAAGGAACTCACCCTTATTGGCACCACCGCACTGTGAATATAAAACGTCGTATAGTCCTCGTCGTCATCGTCGTTCCTTTTTCTTTTTAGTCCCATTTCAAGTTTTTTTTTATATATATTATTTCTCGTCCTGTGTTTCTACTGCTGCTGCCAACCCTCTTTCAATTTAGAAAATGTGTTTCGTACCTCGGCGCCCTATTCCATTCTGCTTTGTCTTCCCTTCGGTGGCGGTCTGGTGTTCTGCTGGGTCGGTTGTTGTTGTCCACGGTCGTTTTACTCTATAGATACATACATAGGTATACTTTCTGATTCTGACGGTATATGACTGTCGTTCTTATAAAATACTAAGCATTAGATAGACGAGCAGGGTCGGTCGGAGGGAGATTCTTCAGTCTCACCCTCTTTTTTTTTTTGCTTCCATTTCAGAATGAGCATTTGTGTTGGGTAGGATACGACCTCGGTGTAGATCCTTTTACGAAGCTAGATGGAGGGTTGAACAACGGCAACGACTACGACGTCGACGACGACGACAACCATCGTGTAGGATGATGGTGCTTTGTTGGATTTAGGACGGAATTGCTTGTGGAGATGGGGTGATTTTTAGAAGGTTTTTTTTTCCATACTTTCGTCTTATTTTCTACTCTTCTACCATGCTGTTTTCGTGGCCCCTTCCCTCAGCCTTTCATTCAACTTGTACTTTAGCTGGGTATCAGAGAGACGATAGTATTAAAGAAATTCCCTCCACAAAAAATAAAAAAAAGGAAAGAAAAATGAGGATAGGAAGAGGGAATTTTACTTTATTTTCTGGTGGTTATTTTTCTTCCCCACTACCACCCTTCTGATGTACACTCCACTCCTACTGTACTCTGTATTTTCATTTTCATTGAGGGTTGGGTGGCACTATGTTTTGGTTGGTGCTACACTTGGGTTGATGTCGTCTCCTTCGATATTATTTTCAGATTTTTTTTGTATTCTTGTTGGTGCTGCCATTGCTCCCACTGCTTTGGTCGTCGTCGTCGTTGTCGTTGTCGTCTTATCCATTTTGTTGATAACCTTTTTTCCGTGCGCCTCAAATATATCTATATGACAGGATGTAGGTGGATTGGGGGAGACTACCCCCGGTTTTCCAAGCGAGTTGACAGAAACACTGGCGGGAAATTCTTGCTTCATTTATTTTTATTAGATGTATTAAATATTACACACCAACAAACGTGCACATTTCGCACTACTGGTTTGTTGTTGTAAATCAATAAATATTTTTACGAGGTGTCACTTATGATTTATATACATATGCAACATCGATAGTGAAAGTAAGAGAGCTTTTGACGATTTTGATTTTGGCGCGATTTGGCAGTACTTTTCTTAACGGTTTTTTTTTTTTTTATTGGAATTTAAATTTGTGAATTTGTACTAATTGGTCTTTCTTTCTTTTTTTGCAGATTAATTCAGCAATGGGTCTTCAAGCAACTGCCGCTACAAAGCGGAAACATGAAATTACATTTGATAGCAAAGATGCTAATGCGTATACTAATTGTCCGCCACCAGTGAAAACCAGTCGATGGTCAACACCAACAATAAATAATAATAATAGTAGCAGCAATAATTACAATGATACAACAACAATTATTTTAGGAAATTCCTCTTTAACGAATAACGCCACAACAAACTTAAATAAGAACACATGTGATGACAGTAAAATTAGTGTAAATTGTAACAGCGCTCCGTCAGTGACAGCAGTGAGCAATGGTAATCAAGTTACTATAACCAACTGTAGCACATCTACTGAGGATAGTATCGCTAAGCTGGAGGTTGTAGCAGCGGTACCATGTGAACCGTGGAATACTCCTGAGCCGGTAGATTGTATATCAAAACTGCAAGCGGTGGCAGTACCTAGTGATCCGTGGGGAAGTATTTCAACACGTTCGACATTGGCAACGACTCTGCTTAGCGCAGATGAATTAGACGATGACGATGATGATTTTGAAGATGACTACGAAGAGGAGGAAAGCATCATTCCAACTTACTGTCCATTGCGATACCATCCTTGTCCACCAGCGAGTAGTGGTGGTGCCGGAGGAGGTGCAAATCCGGCAGGAATGCAACGTAGCTACTCACCGGCCCACGGCTATAACACTCGACCGAATTACTACTCTGAGCCATTCCCGCAGCAAAATTGCTCGCGAACGGGTAATCAACATCTTCGAATGGGTCCTGGGTCAGGCTTTACACCGCAGTGGGGAAATTCTGCGGGTCAAAATGGATTCTACGTGCCACCTGAGGCAGCGTATCCACCACCGCAGCAGACGATAAGATGTGCGGAAAATGGTAAATCGTACCTGGAATTGGGGTGTAGTCCGGCGAGTTTTAGTATGACAAACCAAAGTGGTATCGGTTTAGTTGGAAGCAATGTCAACGGAATGGATGCAAGGCATCCGTTGAAACGATGCTGTGATGGCCGCGCTGGCACTTGGTGCAATACGAATAAGAACTGCTATAAAGATGTTCGGCTGAAGATTCGCAACCTGTCAATGTTCAAACTATCCCGATTCCGTCAGGTATCCGAGCAATCGTTGTACCGTTCTGTGCTAATATGCAATACGCTGAAATATATCGATAGAGAGATTGAGTCCGAAGCGAAAGAAATGCACCAACAACAGCAGCAACATCATCTCAGCCATCACCCGCACCAGAGTCATTTGCATCATCACATACCACACCATGGCAGCCATCATCATCATCACCATAATAGTCACCATCAACATCAACATCAGCAGCAACAGCAACATCAGCAGCATCAACAACATCAATTGCATCAGCAACAGTCCAATAGTGCGACGACAGAATATTCACCAGTTATGGGCTGTGCAAGAGTTACAAACTTAGATTACCATCAGCACCAACAGCAGCAGCAACCGCATAATCAGTTCCATAGTCAACAGCAAACTGCTGACAACCGCAACGGTGATTGTACGCAACAATCAGCCTATATGAATGCCATGTCAAAATCAGGTCCTTTCCAACCCTCACAACAACAGCAGACGCAACACCCGCATCAACAACATCCACAACCCCAACAACAGCAGCATCAGCACCTTCAACAGCAGCATTGTAGCAGCAATGACTCGTTGCATCCGTACGATCACTACCCCTTCCGAGAAGCACAATCTGGTCGAGCGACTCCTTTTCCTACCGCACCCAGCCCAGTGACTGCTACTGCAGTCACACCAGTCAACACCACAACGACATCTAGTGATAATGACTCAGGATACGGTGAGGATGACTCAAATCGGTCCATCAATTGGAGTTCTGTGTTAAGCTTATCCTCACAGTCTGCGTTAGATCCGCTCAACAACAATGACCTGTTTACAATCCTGCCACCTGCCACATCATCAACCAGTCCACCAGTAGCGGTGCCTGTCTCACTGACATCAACTACAGTTTCAATTAGCGGAACATTTACCGCGTCTTCGGTGCAAAGCAATACCAATAGTGGTTCAGTGTCTACATCTTCGTCTTCGTCGTTTACCAGCGCATCAGCGAATAACAGTAGTACACCAACAACATTCACCACCCTGTCAACAATATCATCATCAACGTACTCGCTAACATCATCATCAGCGACAGCTTCGTCATTTGCTTCTGCGGCGGCAGCAGCTGCTTCCACCTGGGAATATGGTTTCTTAGACATGGACTTTGGTCTAGGCTCCGAATTCACAGAGTTGGTGCCCACGTGTAAACTATCCTCAGATGATCTATTCAAAAATGTTTCACCAGTATCGGCGCTTAGCGCATCACGTTATTCGTCCGTCCACGACAACGAGCTGGAGCATCCGGCACACATAATGGTCGGCAGTTAGTATCAGTTGTAAGGGTGCAGTTTTAAGTTACCTTGTGCTGTTAACATACCCGCCCTGTTTAGTTCAATAATGAAGAGAGAAATGGAGTTTAACAACTAGTTGCCTGCTGAGCTGTCAAATTTAAGGTTTCTAACACAGAGAAGGTTACGCCGAATTCTCCCCTTATTGAATATTATTTACATATTTGACTACAACTGTCACTTAAACTGTCAAAAGTATAAAAAGATAAACTGATGAAAATCAATAATTGTAATATTGCTCAGGTTGTGAACACTTAAATAATATTTTAACTTCGATTTTGAAGAAGTTAGACTTCGAATTAATATTTTCTGTTTAGCATTTCCCTGCGTTTCTGGTTTTATTTTCGCAAATTTATTAATTTGAAAATGTTACATTCAAAGCTATAACTAAATGGAGATAAAGCATTATAACTAAAGACAAGCATTATTTAAAATTGTCATTTTGTAAATTATTCCTAATTGTTCCAGTTAAAGTTAGGCATTACTTTTTCTCTGTTAGTTTCGATTTTATTAATTTACCTGTGGAATAACAATACGAGTAATTATGAAGTTTTATTCTCCCAAATGAAGAGATTTTCAACTAGGCCCGGTGTATTCTTAAAATAAACTGAAATACATAATCTCTATTACTATGTAAAAATGATTTTTTTTATTGTTATTTGCTTTGATCTGAATTACTAAGTTCATTCAACAGACCATTGAGGATTTCAGCATTACACAAAATATTAGAAATAAATAAAATAAAGTCCTAATTTAAAAAAAAGAACTAACATAAAACCCAAATGCTAAACATGAAAATTTCAAAATACAAATTCAATTCAATTTGTAAAACTTAAACTATTGTATAACTACAAAAAATAAAAGCAAATGCATTGTAAATAGAATTATGTTTAGCTTGTAAGATGAATATAGCTAAATTTTTAATTGTAAATATTAATTATAAATTTATTATTAATAAAATGAAAAAAAAAAACAAAGTATATATATATTTAAAGACATTATATTGAGATATATTATTATTAAAAAACAACAAATTATAAGAAGTGAAAAAATTAGTATTTTATTTATAAAAGAAAAAACAGAAAATGAAAACCAAGTTTTATATTAAAAAGAAATATTTAATTGATATTAAAATTAAAAAAAAAGATAGTTGAGGAAAAAACATGGCAAAAGCTAAAAAAAGAAAATAAATTCAATTTATTATTTTTCAAATTAAACACACGTTTATTTTATTTTGTTTCGGGAAGTTTTTACTTTGCTCAACATCAGAAAACCTTCTGAAAAGTAGGGGGGAGACGTGGGATTTTATTTGTCCTGAGACCGTGTTTTATGGAGGACTTCTATTTCTCAACTTCCACTTTGCAAATCATTTCGGAGGATTTTAAACTGCGCTGAAATTTCAATTGTCTTCCATCAATAAAGCTTTAAACTTTACTTTCGAACACATGGTAAGCTTGTCCAGAAAGTTAGAGACGTTGATAGCTAAGAACATGCGAATAATGTTTTAAATTCAGCATTAACAAACTCTTAACACGAGACATGATTACAGCTCGGTAGAATAGAAAAGTTGCCAAACTTAAAGCTGATACTAGAGGGTCTTTTATAAATCGAAATCCAATGGAACGGGTATCTGCAAAGAAGCTCTCATAATTTTGTAATAAGAAGAACTAATCAAGAAGAAAAGCTATGCAGGTGGCGCTAAAGTTCTGGGCAAACCTGGGACTCAATCAACAAGGGTCTCCAGTTATCCCGGTTCCAGTTGTGCACTCCAAGTTGGTTGAGGTCGACTTCTACTTGTGCGCGCCACCTTTACTGCCTTGTCCCTCCGCGTTCGATTCGACGACTGCGGGCCGGAGTATTGGTGTTCCTTCGGTCTACATGCCCTAGCCATCTTAAGCGTGTCCTTGTGTGTCCTTCTTGTTGACAGCATATTCTCGTTTTGGCCCTTATTTACCACTAAATCCATTTTGGCAGCTTCCGTTTTAATACTAACGAACGTACCAGTGCCGGCCCGCTGTGTTCTGCCAATTATGTCAATATCGTCGACGTATGCTAGTAGTTGTACAGACTCTTGAAATATTGTGCCTCCGGTGTTGGCTTGTGAGTTTCGCACAAGTCTTTCAAGTATGAAGTTATAGAAGTCAGCGCACCTCTTTACCTAAATCCTTTTTTGACATCAAAGGTCGCGGTAAGGTCGGCCCCAACCTTGTTGGTATAGCGACAGTTCTCCAATGTTATCCTGCACAGACGGACGAGTTTGGAAAGGATACCAAAACTAGTCATGGCTCTGTACAGCTTGCCTCTATTAAAGCTTGTACGCAATGTTGAGGAGATTGATACCTATGTAATTAGCATAGTTGAGAGGGTTTCTTTTCTTGTGGATCGGGCACACGATGCTGAGAATCCATTCATCTGCCATACACTCGTCTGACCAAATCCTGCGAATAAGTTGGTGTATGCTCCATACCAAGTCAATTTTGTTATTATCATTTCGTTTTGGTCAAGTGGACGGAAGTTTTGGCTATCATCATCTTCTGCAAGCATGACTGGGAACTTCGCCGTAGATTCTATCGTGGGAATTCCTTCATTTATAGAGATGAACTATAACGAACAACGTCTAGTTTTGGCATACATACCAACCAAAACTCATCCACTTGTGCAGGAAAGAGGATACTCGTCTTACATATATTGCAATGAGCGCTCTTGTCCAAATATTCATTTTAACCCGCGATACTCACTTCTGCAATAATGATACAATTATGATAAAATGGAATAGAAACAGAATATTTCAGGTGTTGAACGTGACTGCTACTTTCGATCATTATATTTTCTTCGTGTTTGCCCCTTTCTCTTTACCTCTGACTATTCTCACCAACAAACCATCGACATAGCAGGGTTAAGAGTAACCATCTAAACACTGTCTGCAATATCGTCATATCTTTACTATCGTCAGGAAGACTTGACGAAAGATCGTCGGGTTGACAATATATAAATATCCAAAAAGAGTACAACTCTTCCTCAAAATTAGTACTCTGCTCATCATTTAACAATCAGTCGTGGAGCGCAGTTTATTAAAAAGTTGCACGGGGTGAAGTATAGTTGACCCCATGGATAAAAGCCTTTAAAATTCTTATAATAAAGTTCTCAAACCTGAATATTGTATATCAAAAATCTAAATGTGGAGCAAATAGAGACGTCTTTCTCTAAAAAAAAAACAAATATATTTTATAAAAGACTGCGTTGTGCTGGTTGGGATAGTTGGTAGCTAGAGGGTATATAAAATATTAACCTTTTGTTAAGTTGTTGCTTACTAAGTTCATCGGAACCTCGCTATTTCGGATCGGTGGGAACATGGTATAAATATGTATTTTCAGAAAATTAGATGAAATTTTTGAGAGTTTTATTTGCCTGGACAGTCTCCAAGAAAACAGATTTGTACGAAATGTATGGTGAGCTTCGAAGGCTTCATAAAGTCAACCAACATTTGAACAAATAACCTTGAGTTTTGAATGTAAGCAATTTTGCAACGTTTTCGGACTTAATCGCTCATAATGGCATTAACACCCGAAGCTCACAGAAAATATTTCTTTTATAAATGTTGCACTAAGGAAAAATTCAATTTTCGCATTCAAAACTTCAAGTTACCAAATAACAGAACATGCCATAAGTTTAAAGTTTGGCAATAACATCCAAAATTTTGTAGAAGTAGCTCTTTTACAGGATAGTTAATTTTTTGTGTAAACCGTTTTCGCTTATTACTAGTAACAAATTTCAGTTGCTTTTGATTTAACTAACTATGAGGGCTATGGCTTAGTTCTTTCTGCATTTTATTGCTGACTGGGGCTCAAATCCCATGAAATGTTTTTAGATTGCACCTCTCGAAAATGAATTAAATAATCATCAGAAGCTGTCCAACAAAACATTTGATTATATATTTTTTTAAATAGATCAAATCTTTCTGTCAAATTTAAAAATTATTGCTGTTAAAAGTCCTGTAAAAACCGCCTGACTGCACAACGTTGAGTGCCGATGTAAAGGGTGCAGTAATAACGGTAGTAATACTAGGAGATATTTAATGCAATGTAAGCTGACTGAGCAACAGAGTTTTAAATACTTTTTTATTACTAATTGAAATTGTAAGATGTAGGTATCTATTGTCTAAATGAACATTTATTTTGCCAGTAAACAAGCAAACAAGCAAAATTAGTTCCGAAACATCCCATAGAAATATTTGAAATATTTGAGTGAAACTACAACCACTCTTTTAAAGCATAAGCAAATGGACGTGCTCAGCAACCATTTCGAATACGAAAAGCCCACCAACATTTTTATTGCACCGAACAGCATCGACATCATACTTTGAGATAAGAGAAATTTCACAAAATTAATTCGAATTCTTCAAAAAGTTAATAGAATTAAAGGAAGTCTTAAATGACTTAAATATTAAATATTCATGCACAGAAAGATATGAAAAAATTGGTTAGAATTCAATGATTGTTGGTAAACTTTAACCAGTTCTGACTTTAGTGTAGATCTTTTAACAGCAACAGTCCGAGGTTCTCATTCATGAAATGCAAATTTTTTTTTAAATTCACAAACTATATACAGTAGTAGAGGCCAACTATGCTCATCATAACATTTCCTTAAAAAATAGCTGAATTCATTCATTGCATAGCAAAAAAGTTCGAAGTTAGCTAAGACAACATTTTAAGTTTTATTTAAAAAAAAATTCTTAATTAAATGAAAATAAATTTCAATGGAACTCGGACGACATCAACAGGAAAGAAAGATAACAGAATTCCTTTGGAATGGTGTGAATCTTAGAAACAGGAAACAGAAACGTATCCCAAAGTAGCATAAGTGAGAGCATGAACCAAAATAGCTAGTTGATTCAGTATCCCTATAGATGGGACTACTACCAGGCGAGTTAAAACAACTATGTATGTAGCTCCACCGTTTCTAATGGAAGTGGTGGTTCTACTTGCGGACTTCGAACTTCTTAAGGTTTTATGTACTTCCCAGTCTCAATAAATTCGTACTTAACCCGTGGACTTATTTACAAAAACACTACTTGCCCAAGAGGACACGTTCAATTTAAAGTTGGAAGCTTATAAAATTAAATTAATTCCATTATTTAATACATTTTTTTTCTTTTCAATACAATTTTCACGTTCCTTACTAAAATCATAAACACACCCCCCTTCCCAGCATTATAATTATTCCTACTGAGAATCACTCGAACTAGAGCTAGAACTGTCCGTGGACATAACTTCTACATCATCCTGAGAAGCTTCCTTGTGTGCACGTGTCTCCAATGCAACAGAATTACCCGATGGACCCATCGACATGTGCAACTCGCCCCGGTTATTCCAATTGAATTGATTTTGGAATGCACTCGGTACTTCCCCAGTCGACGGGTTACGTTGGATATCGCTTATATTATTCTGATGTGGAACGTCTGCTCCGTTGATATTCAAATCAGATTTTCCCAGGAAACCATTCCGCATTTCAATATCTGTTGGGTATGGGCGCCGTACGTCTCCCTGCACCCATGTCAGAGGAGCACAAACGGCATTAGCTGCACTGATTCGATGAGCGTACTTAATTAGCTCCTCAGAGGAAACTGGACGCTTCTTAGCCTGAGCTATGCTACAAAGCTTCTGTCTGGCCTGAAAAAGAGCTGTTGAGAGGATCTGTTCGGCTTCCTTGAGCTGCTTTTGAAGTTTCTGGATTTCTCGATCCTAAGAGTTGTTTTTTTTTAAATTTATTTCTAGAGATGGGAATATATGGAGGACTCACATGAACATCGACTTTAGCTCTTAGATCATCCATTGTTTGCTCGATTTTAGCCTGTTCTTCGGCCAAATCCAACATTTTGCGGAATTCTTCATCTTTCGAGACGAGCAAGTCAACCAATGCAGTATGTTCGGCGCTGGATATCTTTTGATGTTTTGGAGCGATGGTGTTTTCAATTAGTTCCCTGAAGAAAAAATTTAATAATAAATTGTTTACGAGCAATATTTGAAGAACTATACTTGGAAATTAGTTCTATATCATCAACTAAAAGCAGAAGACGCTCTTTTGTGCTTAAATGAAATGACATTTTGCTAGCAAACAAAATATGTCTGCATTTAATTCTTGACAGCAGATGGTATTTTATTTTGGAGTGTGTTCGGAAATGCGCCTGTGGAAGGTATTCTGGAGAGGTTTAAATAATATAATTCATGTTTTTGCTAAAATGTCAAGCGAAAAATATCGGTATGAGAATTTATGGTTTTTGTACAGAAATGCTGTCACAAACGATACTCATTCAGCATCATACTTAAATGACTTCATTGATTCAAGCATGTACAGATACGAATGACGATAAATTTAGAAACACAAGGGAAGAGTACATCGCTTAGGTAGCAGATTCTGTGCTGTCAGTTGAATTTTCAGTTTGCATTGGATTCTAATGGTGAAAGAAACTGATGCATAAAAGTTAGAAAGAAGAACAATGATCACACACATAATTCGGCTTTTCTTTCAAACTCGAATCAGAATCTGTATAAGTACAAATATCTGCCACCATCTACAGCCGTTTCTGTGTAGTTTGTAGTTTCTGGGAGAGACTGAAAGTAGAATTTCGAAATTAAATTCCTACGATGACTATTCCATACACGGCTGCGACGTATAAAACATATTCCAGCTCTAACCTACGAATAAATAATAATACGCAAACAATATGTTGGTTCATTTTTCTTCGGCTGTTCCAGAGACTACAAAACTGCCTTTTATATAACAAAGAAAAGTCAAATGTCTTTTAATCCGGTCATCTTGGAGACCATACCGAATTGGCTGTTAGTGAGATTGGTTAAGAATAACTCGTTCCAAACATAGATTCATTGTGGCATTAATTTCGGGGTATTTGGAGAAGAACGGACAAATAATTCTTATTGCACTAATCACTTTTCGAGTATGTAAAGACGTCTGATATGTAATACGTGTCTCGGTTCTTCGAATCCATTGTGTTGTTTTCGTTGAGGCTTAGGATTGACTGGGTTGACACTGTTGGGCATAAGTTGATGAGTTACTTGAGCTTCCGTGTACAGGCCTTGGTACAAAATTTGCGGCAGAGACCACCAAATATGTCAATTCGTTTGGTTCTCCTCTTGTTAATGACTCTGGTTGTTGCCCCAAATTTCTCCACTTAATGACCTGATTGCTATCACTGACGATGCGTCACATTGATTAAGAATTTTCTAATTTTTTTATAAAATTCGAACCTTATGCAAAGGAGCCGCCTTAATTCCAATGCTTCCACTGTAATTGCCGTAAGAAAATCCATTGAACCTCAAATTTTTCCGAACACTCCCCATTTGTAAATATAAACAATGAATACGTATTCGTAAATTTATAGGTGTGTGCACGTAAGAGCGTCCCTGTGTGCGTTTTAATAACGTCAAAAAAGCTCCAGCTTCTATTAAAAACAAGAAGAAATAATGACATTTGCTACGCCATTCAGCTTTTTCTACAACCACTACCAACTTACTCCAGTGACATTCCATCGCTCGACGAATTCGCAGGTTGATTTCTGCGTCAAGTATATTTCTCTGTTGTCGCCGCCGCCACCGCGCCGTGTGGCTGTAGAACTACTTATTCAGAAAAAAAGATACAAAAAATCGCATCCATCGCCTTCCGCAATCGTAACTTCATTACTTCGCAGTTCCCCCGCCCTTTATCGGTTAATTATCATCACCGTTCTCCCTTCAATCTTCCATCGATTGTAGTGTATGTTTTATTTACTTCTCTACCCGGAGAGTGTTCACCAGCAGCACTCTTGTTGTTTAGTGTATGCTCATTCCGTTTAAATTAATTGCAATCAATTAAAAATTATCCCACCCCACTGTTGCTTAATTGAACAAACCATAGCGCTCGTAGTTTGTTTCTCAGGTGTAATTAAATTAATTTTTGCTGATTGTATCTTCTTCGATTGTGGTTTTTTCTTCCATTTTGCTTCTTTTTACTAATTTTTTTTTTTGGGTCAAGTGCTGTGACGGTTGTGATGAGATGCTGAACACAGGTCACAGCCTCTCGAATCTTGAAGTGTGATGTGTGTAGGAAAATACCTTTGAACAGGGGGGCAACCAACAAAAACAACGAAAAGAAAAAAAGTTGATTTTCATATCTTTCATTCTGTGTTGCAGTGTCGTGGTTGTGTGAATATGTTTTTTAAGTAAGAAACGCCGAGATCTACTGAAATTACTGTTGGAGTCGTGTTGAAACTGAACAAGGAAAGAAGTTCATCGTTTCTTCCAACATCTGGATTTTATGATGTTTTACTGAGAGAACAGCAGCACGAAAAAAGGTGAGTAGTGAAATGAAATTACAAAAGGAAAACACGCAAGTAAATCTATCTATTCCAGCTGTGAAGTATCTCACAGAAGAAGAAATCTCTGGCAAGAACAAGTTGACCACCACCACCATCAACCACACTAATGCTTTGAGGTTGAAGGTGTTTTTTTTTTTTACTTGTTTTTCTCTGTTTCAGTCTCCAGTTCTCCTGCTTTTGAAGTAGCCATAGCTTAGCTATAGCCAACGAGACATATTTTTATTTCCTCTTTTCATCTCTTTACTCGGGGTTTCATTTCTCGGTAGTACGTGTTTTCTTCTGATGATTATGTGCACAAAGTGTACTTCTTTTTGGGTGTTTTTGAAGGAATTCGTTATTTGTCCTTTTTTTGGGGGAATGTAAACATCTCAGATGGGGTTTTCTGGTTCACTGCAATGCAATCTTCGAGGGAAATGTCTCTGGCTGTGGGAGTGTGCATGCCTGGTGATATTCTGTTTGTCTACCTTTACCATATAAAAGTCTTTTATTATTTTTTTAAGCAGCATCGACCTTCAAGTGAATAGCAGAAAAATGAGAAAAAAAGAACTTGACTTCTTTTCATCGTGTTTTTTCTGTGGAATGGGGAACCGGTTTTTTGCAAATCGTTAGCATTTCTTTCGTTTTTTCGTATTTCTGTTACTTTTGTTCGGTAGAAATGGAGTAGATATGTATGTGCATGTAAATTAGGGACAAATGACTCAGTTCGCGATACTTTTATTCAAACTGAAAACTATACTGTTATATTTAAAGCGTTTAAAGATTGACAGGATGTGTATAAACGGTTTTGGCAGAAATTTTAAAAATTTATAGGAGTGACGTAACAAATGTTATTGTGAATGCGCCTTAGGTGATGGGGCGTCTTATGACGAACGAAGGACGTAAACCTATTGCGCATAATAAGGAATTGGGTAGAGTTAAAGACAGTAGCGGCTCGTTAGTAGGAACACATATGCATGTCAGCATATTTAAAAGTATTTACAAATACATCAGGTACTTCAATTTTATTTACATTCTGAATACGAGTCATTTTTAAAACACTTTCACAATGGATTTGTTTTCTTGGTTTCATTTCACGCAACATTTTTAGATTCATATATATAACGTGTGTGTTTCTTTAAAAAAATGTATCCTACACTGCTGCATTGTGTTTACATATATGGAGACTAATTGTGTCTAAGCTACATAGTAGTTATTATTCCCATAGTACATCTGTATATGTATTTTCATATATAATTTGGTTGAGAAATAAAACGTCTTAGGTGCCGAAGTTCGGTCATGATAAGTATAGAGTTGCTAGAAGCGTTTGTAAGTTTGTCTAAATAAAACAGTTTATTTATTTTTGTTTCAAAATTATTGCCGAAAACGGCGCGTTCTACAAAAAATCGGTAGATTTTGTTTTTTAAAGCATTGAACCGTACATATGTACAATATTTGTAAACCTAACATTTTAACTCCGACTGGGTGGGATAAACTGACTAGAAAACTTTCCATAACGAAAAGAGGTGAAGAACATCTAAAACTACCCTCGGAAATTTGACAAAAATTTGGTTTCTTGATTGTAAAAAAATATAAAAATATTTTTTAGGAATGCATATCACTGTTAAAGACATGGTTATAAATCATTTATCCTGCCAGTTCTGTATTATAAGCAGCATTACCCGATATTAACTCCACAACCGTGAACTTTAATAGCTGTACGCAATTGTAAAGTCCAAAAAGCCAAAGCTCGACAATAGCAATAGATCGGGTATATAGAACCATTAGGCAACAAAGCTTCAGCTAAGAAGATCTTTAAGAAATGGAAGACCCTACCTCTGTTATAAAAACGAAGTGTCTTCAACCAACTGAATTTAAGGAAGCCAGAGAGTTAGATTGGGATGATAAGAAACAATGGGTAGAGGTGCAATAAGTATAGGCTAAGATGTTTTAGAGGTCAGAAGTTTGTTAAGTATGCTATCAGAAATTTCTTAGATTTTTAACCGTTTCGCTGTCAAACCCGAGTATTCTCGGGTTCGAAGTTGTGCCTTTGGTGCCAGACCCGAATTCTCGAGCAATTTCACTGTAGGTTCAAAGAAAACCGTTTGTATTGGCATTAGTAATTGAATTTGAAATAAAAAAATATTAAATTATATTTTAAGAAAACGATTCTTAATCCACAAAAACTATAGGCTTTTAAAAAGTGTTATAAAGATGGTTTCATATGAAACATTAAACAAATTAAAACAATTATAGGTTAAGGTATATACGGAAACATGGCTCAATATGCAAGGGAGGCTCTTCTGGGCAAAGTGGACAGCAAAATCTAGTTTTCTTCGATAATACATTCGTTCATACAATTGCAGCCCGAGTACGTTTCTGTTTCAGTGCCAACCACGAGTATTCTCGGGGTGGAATTTTTGTATGGCGACATTTTAAACCAAACTCGATTTTGACCTTGGCAGCGAAAGGGTTAATATAATGAACAAAAAAGTTTTTTTTTCTCTTTTCAAAATTAATGATGGAGAAAATAAATCTAAGAGTCTTTGACTTAAATTGAAGTAGATACATATGGACATATCTAAGCTTAACCTAATTTTCATAGAACAATACGCTCTCTCAGTGTATTTTTTCTAGTTGCACGTCTCAGAAATCATCTACCGATTTCCAAACATACAGTAATTTAATCAAAAACGAATGAGTCAACGCAATTTTCAGCCCGAGATAAGCAGAATTTAATTTTGTTGCAAAGCTAATAAAACGTTCATGTGCACCTTGGAATTGGGTTATTGCTACCATAATTGATATTATTCCTTGTCGCGGCAAATAAATTTCTCATCCAAAGAGACCTTTACATACATATATCTCGCATAAACATAACAGAAATTGCCCTACGCCTGAAACTTAAGGTTCGCAAACCAATAATGTTACACCTATCGTCATAATTAAGGAGTTCTTTAAACATATGTATTTTATCTTACGAAAACTATGTATGTATGTAGAGTAAGCCTTGGAAATAGAGTAATCGTAATGCCGTAATGATGGAATGCTGCTCTTACTTCAATAGAAACTTTTTAAGCACATTAATTTATTTTAATGCATGCGGCCCAAAAGGGGCAAATACGATTTTTTCTTACTTTCATACCTAATAGGTACTTACGAATGTTTGCATATACCACCTACATAAAAGCCCACATGTCCCTATGTACGTTCATACATACATAAGTATATATTTAATCTATTTATGTAAGGTTCATGAAATGCTACTAAGTCATCATGAGGACTATACGGAAATTTCCAGTACATGGAACAACGTGTGATTTAATTTCCCTTTAAATGAATATGAAGAAAACTTTGAACAACTTTTTCTCAAAAATTCATTTTGTTGCTTCCAGCAAACTCATCAAATTTAGAGAAGAATGTAGGGAAACCCCTTTTAAGTATGTGAAAGACTACAGTAAAAGAGGAATCTAAAATATGAGTTGAACAGGCGATTGGGGGTGAAAGAAATATCAGTAGTATATGGTTAGAGAGTGCTGTCGATTTTTCAATTAAAATTTGTAATCTTTGAGTATCTAGTACACATTTTGAAACAAAAAATTATATCGATTGAAAGGGAGAGATCTACTTTTATTATACATAATATTTGTGCTGCACATACATAGGTACATATGTATGTATATAGGATGTAGTTATAAAAATTGCTCCCAAATAAAATTTTGCTCTCTCATTTCTAGAGTCGTAATGGAGACAGGTTACTTTATTTGTAAATTCCTATATAACATTACTCGTACTGTGTCCAACAGTTTCCCATTTCGCCTGAAAATGTTTGTTGGTGTACCCTGGTACTCGCACTCAAATCTTCTGCTCAGTGGTCTAACGCACTAAGCTTATGTATGTGCCCTCTTCTATACATTTTAAGTTGTTTATGCTCTTCTATCTAAGCAGACACTATTACGGTCTTGGCGATCAGTCGACAATAATTTCTGTTACAATAGAACAATGAATTGCTCTGCTATTGTTCTCGTAATTCCTTAGTTACTGATGGCTGCAGTATGAAGCTGCAAAAAGAGAGTTTCTGAACTTCTGGTTGGAATATCATTCTTCACCAACCAACTACCATCCAGACACCGAACAGAACGTTGGTTCATAAAGCTCTGTCTTTTATTGCTGATTAGCAGGGCTTGATGCACCCTGTCATCAAAAGCTCGTAGAGATCCTTATCGCACAGTTGAATTTTCTGTCTAGCTAATGGAAAAATGAAAATGGTAACGCCTCTAAATCAATCAATTTATCATTCTGTAGGCTATCGGGAGGTTCATTCAGTTCTGAGCGAAAGATGCCAGTTTAGAGCGTTCACTGTCTAGAGCTCGGTGCATGAGTAGCGAGGCATTTTATGAACACTTATTTTCCAACACTTATGTATGTATATCGTTTATGTGTGAGCAAGTTTTTCATTGCCATTTTTATCTTTAAGACCAATTTTGGCCAAAGTCCAATCCAACGCCTTTATACTGCTTGGCTATCCAACAAGATGAAGATGATTTTATTGTGGATCTTTGATTGAAGGATGACTTATCGATCATTGTCTATTTTCAGGCACCCGGGTACCGTGCGTGTGACTACTGAGTAATTCTTCTTGAAACAGTATTAGGTATAAATTGCTTTTCTAAATTCCGTTGGATGCGCCACAGCTGTGTGGCTAGCCATTTGTTGTCATTCTACTAGGACTGCAAGGTCAGTAACAAACTAAAATACAAAATCTTTTGGAAAGAAAGCAAATTCTGTATATTTTAAAATCCTTAAGAGCACTATCATCGTAGAACTCGATCTTCCAAACTTCCGCTTATAATGATAGTAAAATTACAAATGTGCTTAATTTAATAGTCTGGTGCAACAAAATTAAAGAGTATTTTCTGAAATTACAATCATTTTAAAGTTGTAAGGAAGTTCTAAACTCTTTTATACTTTCCCAGCTTTCCTGCTAAAGTCAATTTACTGAACAATGACTGCAGCGTCTCTTTTCTTAAAAGCAATGTAATTATCTTCCGAATTTTAAGAAAATGGCTCTTCCACCCACCAACTAACGATCTACTTTTCATACATCCTTTCATTATTCTTTTCGTATGCTCGCCTTCAGTCGAAGTTCCTTTTAAGAAAAGTTCACTCCTTTACCTGGAGCATTTTTCCCAGAATGTGCTCTTTCTCACGGGTACCTTTCGCACCTTCCGGACAGGTTTAAATAATTAAAGAAAAACACAACTATACGCACCAGTTGCAAATTCAATTTACATTCAAATTGCATTGAGATTAATTAAAAAGGTGCATCCTCCTGCAGGCGCACGGAAGCTGAGAATTTGCATTTAAGCCTCCATTACTCTTGCCTGTTAGAGTCTGGCTAAAGCTGAAAGCAACAAAAAACTTTAACCTTTCCCAGCACGTCAAATTATCACCCCTGCGCGGCGGGGGCTCTAAAACATATGTTATCCGCAGCTAATTCGACCTCGCGCACCGCTAATGCCATCAGACCATAAGCTTTAATATTAATAATCCCACAAAGGGAATGCCAAACTAAATGCTGTTTACGTATTCATAACATGGCTCGTTCCCTATGTACCGTTAATGAATAATCGACGACACCACGCGCGCGTTTGGCCCTACTTTTGCGTAATTTACATTCAGGGATGGTGCAAAAAAAGGGTGGCATCCCCTGAAAAAAATCCAAAAAAAGGGATAAAGAGATGGTGAAAGGAAAAGTTTTGTTAACAAAAAAATAAAAAGATATGAAAAATTGGTACAAGACAAAAAGAAACGGAACCGGCAGGCAGGAACTAGAAGCATTTGAAAGGACACAGGAAATAGGAAAAAAAAGAGGAAGAAAAAAGAGATGAAAAAACTAATATAGGTTCAAAAAGTTCGTAAATTTCATTACAGAATTAGGCGAACACCCCCCTTTTCATCCCCCTAACGACTCAAATAAATCATCTAAATGAGAGGAGGAAGACGTTGTCTTTCCCTATAGCCCAGCTCGAAGACATGGGATAACAGAAAATATTATTTAATGCTTCGTTTAAGTTGTGTACTCAATTGTGAATTATAAATAAAATGAAAGTACGATTACAATTCCGTGTGATATGCCTTTAATCCTGCTATCAACCTCCCCATAACGACCTTCCGCCCGACGCCCTTCGATTCTATTCAGAACACGAAGAGAATCCAAGTCAGTCGGTAAGAATTTTCCGCCTCGTTGTTTCAATTGCCACCTCATTCCGAGTCGGGGGATGGTCGCCGCCGCCTCTGCTGCTGCCGCCTATCCTGCTCAATCTGCTTTCAATGAAATGTGTTTGTTTTCCTCGAGCTCTTTGCAATGGCAAAGGCACAAGGGGAAATGGTGTTTATGGATGGAAGACACATCAGAGGGGCCGTAAGATGATGCCCCAAAGCCAATTAAGAGAGTCATTGCCATTGGAAGGTCCTTTGGGTGGTGGTTCGCTTCGGTGGATGATTTTTGATTTCGGAAAACCGCTGTATAGACAGTCTGAGACTGTCTTTTGGTGACTTATACTATTAATTAACATAATATTTTCCCTTGGAGGAATATGATAAACATGAATTTTGACATGTTTTTGGGTGGAGTGTTTTCACAATTCCCAGTTAGTTACATGATTCAATTTCTTTTCCTTATTTTTTTCAAGAAGGAGAGTAATTGCAATTTAGCTTAATTGGTAATTTGTCTTGATGGCTTGATTATACATGAGAAACGGATTCCAGTAAAATTGTTTTTGTGTATACGCGTACATACATATATGGATTTTCTGTTATATTAAATTTTTCACTTAGTGGTGGCAATTTGTGTAATAAAAAAAGCCTAAGCATCAATAGATGAAAAATTTACGTCTTTCAAGAAAAGCTACAGGCCGAAATTGAAATGAGAGAATGAAGGAAGTTGAACTGGAAATGGCAAAAAGAGAAACTTATATTCCAGGATTTGGACAAATATGCTACTTTAAGCGTCAATTTTTTGATTGTTGGAGAAGTTGTTAGGTAAAATAGTGCAGAGTATTTGGAAATGGAATGATAAAGTGCAACTTTTACTTGTGCCGCGGAGATGATGCCGGTTCTTTAAACCCCAAAACGATAACTATTGTACTTTTCCATCTAAGTATGTATGTATGTATAGTGAAACCATTCAATTCGCATGAGCAAAGTACCTCATGGAATGCACACATTGAATCTGTAGTGGCATCTCTGTCAGAAACTTGGGACTGAGTACTAAAATTATATTACCCATGAGGTCTAAAACTATATATCTTGCTAATCAGCCCTACCCTAATCTATGTTAGATCCTGGTCTCGGATTTTCGGAGACTAGCTGAGCGTTAACCTTTTTGTCGGTCTAGACTTATGCTACCTTTTACTCAAACTCTTTAAAACCCATTATGTCAGTGGACAGATCCTGCACAAATCCAATGCTATTGTGGACGGATAATTTGTTCTTACACAATCGGAGCACGACTCACTTTAAAATGCTTAGCGTCGTCGTCATTGGTCACTGCACCAGATCTCACATGTAGGCTATGCCTAGAGAGTTGTGAGACAGCTTTTATACACGTAAGGCAGCTGATTCTAGATAGCGAACTTGTCTCAATAACTTCCTTAGTTGGAACTTACTTTAGAACTCTGCAGACCGGCACAATAAGTTTTTGGGTGAAACCGTTTCTCAACATCAATCTAACTTTTACCAAGAGATGGGTTTTTAGGATTAATTTAAGAACTGGAACCAAAAGGGAAACTGCTACGCCCCATAGTACACTCAATATCCCAGAGATAACCAAGGACACTCACAAATGTGCTGTTTGTTATGATTATTCCTTATCGTATAAAATTTTAAGAAAGAATAGTATTCATGTAGGCGAAAATTCGCAGTAGGTTTCAGTGATAGGAATACAATGCTAATATCTGTGTCAATTCATATTTTTTTCTCTTTTTAAATCAAAAAACTTTTTGATGTATTTTTTAGTATTTAGTCAATTTAGTAAAATATTAGATTTTCTTACATTTTTTCTTTATCATTTCATCAAAAAGTAGTTAAAAAATATCACTCTTGCGCAAAGGTCTCCACATACTATTTCGGTTAAACGTGCCTTCAATGACTGGTCATTTGATGCTGATTCGCATGTGCTTCCGGATGGTTTCCTAGAGTAGTGCAAAACAGTAGTTTAAGTAAGTGAGTGATACTTCTCCGCTTCCAGTCATCCCACAGCCTTAAAATGTACATCTTGTATCGCGTGAAATTTCTCTTAAGTTCCAAGAATAAGGCATTTTTAGGACCTTCTTCTCATGTGTCGTGGAAGGTCGTGACGTTTCAATAAGAATTAAAATTGATTTAAGAATTAAAATAACGTAATTCCATTGAAACCTGTTCTTAAAGTTTTGATCAAGTTTATAGATGAAACAGGTACGTAGTCGTGACACATGCGGTTTTCGCAAAAATTAATTTATTTCTAATTACCAGTAATGCTAATGGTGACTTAATGGAACTTTTTACCACCCATTGCTAGAAGTGGTCAATCTGGATAAATGCTTGTTGCTTTCCAGTTCAAATAAATCCTACTAATCTAATAAGAAGGCGCTTAATATTATGTTCAGTACAAGTAAAGTTCAGCATCATACTTGAACTACTATGTCAAAGCCTATGAAGTCTTATTGGAATTCTTCTTTTGGTGGTAAAAATTGTTCATCAAAGAGAGTATTGCAGCGAGGCGTCGTTTTAATAACGAGTGCTTTAGCATAGAAGTACATAGTAATCCCAATTTGCTAGGGTATGCTTAGTTTGGGATATAAAATAGTACTGACTCCGCTACAGAGGTATATATGTACATATGTATGTATGTATCTTTTATGATAATAAGTAGGCAAATGAATTCGGGTATTCTCATTGTAAACCACAAATTTTAGTAGCAACTCCCACGTTTCCACACCAATGAAACCTGTACATCTTGAGTAACTGTAGTACGATTTGAATAATTTGATCTCGTCTCAAAAACCCTCTCACTGTACTAAAGTTTCCTTACAATATCGAAGTAAAGCAGTAAATACGAGTACTATCCTATTCCACTACGCACTTCTCTACAAGGACCTATTTTACAGCGGTTTTTATGATCAGCTACAGAATCAAGCAGCGTGATTTACAGGCAAGTTGATGACTTTATTTTATCTCAACTTTAGCAGTAGAAAAAGTAACGAGAACTTGCTGGAGTAATTAGCTTTAAATTTAAAGGGTTAATTTAAAGGTCCTTGTTAATGAAACGTTTAAGAAACTACCAGCAAAATTTGGAAAAGTTAATATATACTTTTTTTTTTAGAGAATCATATACAACACAAGAGTTGTTGCTTCTCCACTACTAGTCATTTTTTTATGCACTTTTAGGTTATTTGTTTTTTATTTAAGTGCTTTTCATTCCATGTTCGAAATCAATCCAAAGTACAATCAATAAATTATGTATTTCTGACCGTAAAAGTTTTCCGACACCTTTCGATATACATTTCCTATATGCCATTGAATAGATATTAAATTCCTCAATAGGTATTTGAAAGGATTCGCATCCTTAGACATTAAGGAATCATACAAAATTGCCTGCATCTGCTATGACATTTAAACAGATAATAAACTTCCCATGAACGTTTTATAACAACGTTAAATTTTGTTGGAACATAAACATCTTTTCAAGCAGATTTTTCTTTTTAACGAATTTAGTGTAATGAGCATTTTTATTATATAAAAAAAAAAAAAAAAGTAAAAACAAAACGGAAACAGAAAAAGCACAGATGTGCACAGTAAACGAATTCCACATGTTATGCACTTGGATTATCTCTTTCTACGCTGTTACAACGTGTTTCAGTAGCAATAAAACTATATGAAGCAGAATGTACATTGCATTTTTGACCAAAAAGCATAAACGTATTGTAATCGTTTAAGGTAATGTGCATATTTTATGATAAATTTAACAATACATATTCCTATACATATGTTGGCATATATCTGTAGATAATTTTTTGTGGTAAGAAAAAGAAGTATCATACTTGTCACTTGCACCAGTTGAGCTCTATCGATATTATTCTCAACGACCCTTAAAGAACATATCAACATTTTTCATGGCATTTAATACTCAAACAGACCACTTTCAATAAACTGAAGTGACATCTGAATATCTGAATATCTGACAACTGATATTTGGATGTGTTCCAACTTTAAAAATTATTTATGTCACTGTAAAATTAAGTGCAGTCAAGCGTCGTTTACATTTGACATGTGCCAATGTCATTCGCATCGGAGAGTTTCCAAATTTAATTTGACTACTTGCATGTTGTAATTTCCAAAATAACAGACAATAGTTGCTCCATAGTTTTAATCACTTTAATTGAGTAATAACAGGATATATTTTAAGGGCATGTAATTAATTGTGCATTTACAAGTGGCTTCATTATTAAGTAGATTTAGTTTTCCTCTTCAGGATCTATACACCATAGAAACTAATACAATCACCACAAGTCGAGAGAGACAAAACAAGGCAATAATTGCGATTGGATTGTTAACAAGGACAAGAACAACAATACAGTCATCTGGGAACATTTAATGGCCAAGAATTTGCTGACAGGCAGAGATTTGTGATTGGACGTAACCAAATGGTTATTGTATTACCCCAAAAGGGATAACCTTATTCTCTGGACGTCTTGGTCTTATCCTGAGAGAATAAGGAGTTACGTAGTTGACATCATATTTGTCTAGCTTATGTTTCATTAATCGATTTTAGTTTTGGGAGTAAATATGTAATTAGTTCATTGTAATCTGTCTTATTGTTTGGTGGTCAAGATAGTAAATGGAAAACTCATCTGGAATTGAGAAGTCAAACTTAAGGAATTTGGGTAGTCCTTTTTTGAATACCATTAAATTAATTTCTAAGCTTATATCCTTGACTGACTTTTTATAGTGTAATATGTCATCTCCATAATGGAAAAACGTGTTATAACAACCCTATTGATAATCGAGTATTAAGGACCCTATTATGGAGTAAATGGTGTGAAAGAGTCATCTTTCACAAGCATGTGTCATTTTGCCTCCCTAAAAGAAAGTGATTTGTGTTCTCAATAAAGAGATGATTGATATTTCCCTTGTTTAAGATTTGTAAATGCGAGAAATGATTTATTCAGAACTGCATGTCTCATTTCAATTATTAACACATAAAGTTGATTTTGACTTCTGTCAATCTGTCATCACGAATGACTTCATTATTAATTAGCTAGAAATGCAACCAATCTGGTATTAATCAAAGAGAGTGCATTTAATTCCTAATACTCGTAATAGATTATGACGTTGAAGTCAGTTAAACTGATGCCAAGGAGACTTTAGCTGAAGCATTTCTAAAGAATAACAGAAAATCTCTTTAGCTTATGATGTTCAAGTCAATATGCCTGTATTGTGACTTCGGAAGCATTCTACATGTTGAAAGTTATGATACTTTGTTAGCTTCTAAATATAAGCTGCAAAAGATATGCAATGCATAAATGACCTTTCTAGCAAAAATGTATTGTCGTTGTAATTTTAACGTAAAAGGTTATCAGCACTTTCCTTTTAAAAAGTTTTGAGTACGTGGACTTTTACGTACCACGTTTATATGACCGAATTGAGAGATCGGATTGAAAAAGGATTGAGTTTCTATCCAGGTTTTCAATGTAACCGGATTGAGGGATCAAGTTCGAATCGAAAGAGGATTGAGTTTGACACTTCTTAACACATGTTTCTATTCTGTTTCTATCCAATCTGAGTTTACATGGCACTCAACCCGAATTCAATCATATAAACGTGGTAATTATTTTTAAAGTGTTAGGTGCATCAAAATTAGAAAACGTGCCTTTATATGCAAGAGGACAGATGTGTTTACTGCACTGCCATGCATTCCTATTCGAATTCCGCTGCAAAAGGCAATACTACCACACCGCAAAAGAAAATAAATCGCGGTTTCAGCAATTTGACATCATCGGTTTTTGACATTTGCTGTTTGTGTTCGTTTTTATTTTCCAACTTTAGGATGAGAGTTTGATTGAGTTTGTAAAAGAAAACGAATTTCTTTATAATAATATTAGAAACGATCCATTTTAGAAGAATTTAGAGGCAATGTTCAAAACACATCAGATGTTCATCAGCGAATGACAGCAGCTTGCCGCTTTGCCTCTCCTCTGTGCTTTCATCTTGGAGATCACGGATGTTGCTTTTGAATGTTTTTTTCACCAATAAAGGATTTCTTTTGGGTACTCTTAAAGGAAACACTATTTTCTTCTAATCACTTCGAGTGTTTTTTTCTGGTTTGCCTCAGCTTTTGATTGAACATTTCGACGATCATCTTGCTAGGCTGTTGTGGTTGTCCGTTTCAATGCTCTTCCTGGTGCATCATTGACGTTTTCATTTTGTTCGCAGTTGCTAGACTATCTTGTAATGAAGTTTTTTATAGTTCTCAGCCACTTTACTGCCATTTCTGAACTTCATTTCGGTCACTTGGGATTGTGTGTTAGAAAGAAAGCCTCAAATCGTTTTTTTTTTGTATTTCGCACTCATCGTTATTATAACCTTAAATAACGGTGTGAAACAAACTGAAATGAAGAGTATGAAATGAAAGAAGTGCAAATGTGGGAGTCATCGTTTAACGTTTTTTATTGAATAGACTGTACCTATCCGGTTAAATGTATGAATTCCTTGATACCCTTCTTAAGCAGCTAAATTATGAAATTTGTTATGAAATAACAGTATTTCGAGTTGTTGATCATAATTTCCTTGAATTTCCTTGAATTTCTAAATCTTCCCTAGTCCATACACAAGTACATAGTCAATTCAATTTCAAAATAAGAGTGTAATCTGAAATCATAATAACTAGGTGTGGTACGAATCAAAGTATTTAATTTTCTACTAGATTAAATGACAACATTAAATTGATTGAAACGCATACGAGTAGGTACGAGTACGTGGACAAGAAATTGGTGCTTGTTGACAACTTATCGAATAAAAATAAACGTTTGGACCTAAATAGTTTAGCATTTTCACAATTAAACACTTGCGACAGTTTGAAAGATATTCAAATTGGGTAAAAAGTTGTGAAACCTTTTGCTAAATCAGTCGTGAAACTATTTTACTAAAGTGGAGAAATTAAAGTGGCATATTCTATCCATGTATCTATTATGTTTTCAGTGGAAAACTAATTAAGTGTTTTATTATTCAATTTAATGTGAACTTGTTGAGTACTGATAAATCTAACCTTGTTTTGGACCCTATTAAAAGGAGAAAAATTGAATCGAAAAGGAACTCCAATTACGATGCATTTTCCATCAATTCACTGAAAAGGAGATAATTGACATTCAAACGAACACAGAAAAAACGAGAATCAAGAATGAAACACGCCACAGTTGTCATCGGCAAAAGGAATTACTTCAGTCAGCGTAATCGAGTTCACCCTCTAATTTATCGCTTTTCCATACCACCCACACAGGCAAACACAGCGACAAATTTGCAATTTAAATTCCAGCATTCGGTGCAAATTGAAGAGTCATTGTAATTCATGACACGGAGCGCCGGGATCATAGTGCAACACCTCTATAAAACTTTGAAAATAATTGACAAATTAATTTGTATGCCAATCACAAACAAGAGTCTTCCTCTTTTCCTACATACATATACTAGGGTGGAGACAATCTGTTGTCTCCGCTTTGGAGCAAATAATTCTCTTTCAACTGTTCGTCGTCATCATCCTTTGACCCACAACAGTGAATGGGCGCTGCTAGAAATGGTGGATGAGGAGAAACCCATTCTTATACCAATCGAGAAATCCTAATCCCAGTCACCTGTTCAATCTCACTTAAGTAGTGCTCGTTCAGCCACCCTCTCACTCGCAGTGCGGGATTCTGTTGGCAGTAGCTGTAGCTGTAGACTGCTTGTCTCCACACTTGGACTATAATGCATGCAAAATGGCGCTCAGAAAACCAAATCACCCAACTAATTGCCCCTTTTTGCCTGTTCTTGTTGGAGATGTTGACTCTGTGCACAAGGCCTGTCTGCCCAATCCTGCCAGCATCCGGTTGAATGGGGTTGATCCGAGCCAACAGACACACACATACCCACATACATGGGAGATGTGTGTATAATCCTCGTTTTCTTTTATGGTCGATGCATGCACTAAATCACTTTGGTGACATACAGGCTCCGAGTAGGGTTGCAAGAGTGATGTAGGGGCACTTGTGATGCGGGACACTTGTTAGCCTCGTTTGTGGGGTGGTGGCTGATCGATTCGGTCCGTCGGTCGGGTCTATTGGTTGGAGTATGTTTTTTTTTATTTTTTTTGTTTTGCTTTTGATTTTGATTGCAGAGAGCAGACCCTGCACTTGTATCACCGCCTTCATGCCGCCGCCCATTTATTGTACAATTCGAGAAGCAATTTTGCTCATAAACAATGGATTTGAAGCTGTTAAAGCTGTTTCAGGTTGACGTAGTACAGTGTAGTGCAGCATCAGAAGCAACTGCTGCTACTACTCCGTCTACTGCTGCTGCTGTTGCAATTTGGTTGAAAATGAATCCTTGGGCAATTGTGAAATGATGTGCGCAACTAAATCGTCATCAAGCACAAGAGGATGCCTTATGGATGGACGGTTGAAAAGATAATCAGTGATTATCTTGTTAGGTGGTGATGATGGGATGCATCATCAAGTAAACGGATGAGTGTGTGCTTACGAGGAAATTATTCCAGCTAGTTGCAGGGCAGGGCAAATGAAATATATTTTCAATATGCATGTTGTCGCTTGGGGTGTTTAAATTTTGTGTGAGAGAAGGTTCCTTAAGCGCAAAAGACGCAAGGAGAATTTAACATCAAAGTGATTGCCAACGGCAAATTTTATTTCGAACGTCCTTTGAAAGTTTTTTTTCCTTATTTCTTTATCCCATATTATAGGGTATATTAACATCTCTGCGCAGTGCATAACAAATATAAATAAAAGGGATGATTCAAAAGAGGTATGATCAACGTAGAAATTTAGATCATTTAGAAATTTGGTTTATGTATTTAAATAGAAGATACAATTTGATGACAGGAATATTCGTATCCAGCCTAGAGATTTTAATTGTGCTAGTCACGAGATAGCATTTTTAATGGGTAATTCAGAAGCGATTGTAGGAAAAAGGGTTGATGTCGATTGTGACATTCTGAAGATTAGCGCATGAGTTTCAGCGATATTTCTATGATTTTTCAATCCGAGACCCTTGTCTTAGGTCAGGCTATACAAGTTATTAAATCTAACGAGTTACCTCTATCGGACATACCAATCTGTGTAAACGATAATGCACTGATCAAGGCCTTAGATTCAATGTCGCCAATTGCACAAACCCAGTCCAACACCATTGCATCATATTCTGTTGGGTTCCTGGACACTTTGCAGTTGACAGGCACAAATGAACTGATGATCTAACAAAGAAAGGATCAGTCTGGAAAATGTCATGCAAACTTCGTTATGTACATACATATATGATGTAGATAAAGATTTGCACATTTCAAGCTCATTAAATGTATGTATATATGCAACCACAGTGCTCTGCAATATATCGACTTTACCATGGATATTGGCTCTTAAATTGCTGATAATGAAAATCTACTTAAGGAAAACATTTACCTGCTTTACTATTTGCTCAAATGTGCACTCACGTTTCGAGGCCGTTTTCTAGTTATACCTATCTGTATGGTGCTATGACCACGTTTTAACGCCGTGTTCTGGATGGATTATATTTAATCAGAATTATATTCAGTCATCATGAAGCCTTCTTTAAAAGTGACAAAGTAAGTCGTCACTAGAATTCTTCATTGGCTGCTTTTAGAAGAAGATTTCGGCTAGCGTATCATACGAATTACAAACCCTTGGAAAAACAGACCGTATGTGGTTCAGGGCTTAGTTTCTCGTGACCATTCGTGTTGTTCGTGTTATATTTTTTCTCATAAATCGAAGGGACCTACTGTTAAGAACCATATCCGGAAATTTTTTTTCTTTTTTTTTTTTTTTTGAAAAGGTTCCCCATGACAGATATTACTCTCTGACGTTTGTCAGACATTCGCGAGAGGTGGGACTGTGAAAAATCTTTTTGGTGTTTTCTAGGATTCGAACCTCGAATCTCCCGCTCAATAATTCAACGCACTGACTGTGCCCTTTTGCCCACAGATAGGGTACCATACCATGCATTTAAATTAGCTTCATATTTTCATATTAGCTTCATGTTTTCAAGTTAGTTTATTTCGGCATCGTAGGCCCTTGCTATGTACATATTTGTAGGATATTTGAAAACATTGGAGGGATTTGCATGAAAATTTAAAAGGGAACAACTTTTGACCCATGACAGTAGTGGTTACTTAATCATCACCGATGAGATTTTAGATGTGTTAGATATGTATATTATATGTGGTCCCAGACGGAGTGTGAAGTTAAAATAAAAATCAAATATTTTCGCAGGGTTTTATTATTTTTGTCTGCCATAATACTTGCTTCTGAATTCATTTCCTAAGAAAAGGTAAATTTAAATCAGATATAAGATGTTTAAGGGGTTTGAACGCAATATTTCACGTCTAAATGATGCAAATTAGATTTTTTTTCTTAAAAGGTGTGTGTAAAGGGCTTGTGGGCGGATGTCATGCTTTGCAATTTAAATATAGGGCATGATATTCGAATATCCCCAAGGCACAATTCTAGTATAAGAGTCGTTTTTGAAGATTTCAATTGGTAATGCAAGACAATTTGCAGGTGTGAACAACACAACTAAATTGCATTCTGACATCATTTCGTTGTAAATATCCCCAAGTGATGTAACTTGATTTTTCCAACGTGGATGTGTTTTACAAGTTTTTCTTACATTTTTCACAGTTTTTGATCAGCGTTGATATTGACTGACTAAGTTTACATACTGATTTTTTCACCATAAATACAGAGTTTTTCTTGAATTAAAAAGTGTATTTGGGTGGATAAAAACCTGTAACAATTGTGAATCTCCACTTTCGTTTGCATAAGTCTGAGATTCTGATTTTAAAGTCACAGAGGAAAGCCTTACAGATTCAACGAGTTCCGTTTAAGATTGAATGAAGATTTTGTATGCATCTAGTCTTCAATAGAATATTGTCAATAGCTTGTCAGGTTCAGTTTCATGAATTTTAATGGTTGTGAGCTGAAGGTTTCGTCTAGACTAATTGCGGTGGATAAAGATAACTTATGTAAATATTTGGTGTATTTTTGTAGATGATGTCTCCTCAATGTAGCCCATAGAATAATCTGGAAGCCTCTAAAGAGTCCATAATATTAAAACCGCGTAAATTTCTAGTAAAATTAGAAGTTACACTCTAGAACATCAACTTTATATTATCAAGAGAGTGACATTCGGCAGGTAACGACCGAGTGCAATTTATTTATTTATCCTTGCAGCTCTTAAAATTATTGTCAACAAGGCGCTTTACAAGAATACCGAAGGATCTGTGTTGAGAAGTATGCGGATGTTCTTCCAATTAACTAAAAGTGCACGTTTATTGGTGACTTCCGGCAAAACGTTTAATCTGCTTTACGGAAATTCTGACTGCAGAGCGAGTGTTGAAATTGTACAAATCTAGTGTGTTGAAATCTGCAGAAATTCTCTACTGAAATGGTAGCTCCAAAAGTATAGTATGTAATCCAAAGCATCGCAGTAGACTTTGTACCCAGTGGAAAGAACAAAACATCATCATTACCATGGATAGGCCATTACAGTCACCTGATGCTAATCCAATAGTAAATGTGTGGGCTTTAATTAGGCCTAAGGTAGTCGGGAGAAAATTAACAACGACGGTTCAGCTCATACGTGTCGATGATTTCACTAATTAGATATTGATGGTGTTGGTTTAATGAAAACTCTATTTTATTCTGATTATTGCATGTCTTTAGGATAATGTACAAAAGTTATTTCTAGAATAAAATCATCGGAAATTTGAAGCCTAAACAAAATTTAACATAAAATCGCTATAAGTATGTAACTGTCTTATTTTTCGCACCACACAACCACGTTATACTTCTTCCGGTTTTACGAGAAGCAACCGAATATTTTACTATTCGCAAGTAATCCATAAAAAAGAAATAAATCATACAACGCCCTAAGATGACCCTGATTCTGCTTTTGAATTGCTGGAGATTGTTAACATTTGCAAATACGTCTCTTAGGAGTGAATTTCAGAGTTTTCTTGTTCTGCAGCTAAAGGAATTTGTAGTGAGTGGTGTAAAAAAATATATAATCAATTGGTAGGTAAGCATAATAAGGGCTATCAAATGTAGTATTTACCATTATCCTTCAATTGAATATCTCGTGGTTCTCAAACTAGGCATCTAGAGCATCTCTCATGTAAACATTTTGAATTTGAATATTTTTTTTTCTGCTCTTATAAATGATCAAATGTCTAAATAGCTCTCTTCAAAGATACGAAAATCAACTGCCGTCTGCCAGGTTAATAAATCGAGCATTAAGCAGGACTAAGGTTTAGTGGCTCGATGGTTTATCATAGCAAAAGAATTTCCTTCTTATATCTTTCCTGTCCAAAAAATTCAGGATGTTCTTTTGTTTTCAAACTGGTCATGTAATTGGCCTACTTACTGGTAAGCGAAATATTCGTTTAATGTAATAAATTTATAACTTCTTGACGATTTCATACTGCTTGCAGTCCCCAACTTGAGCTTCATAGAAAAAGATACGAGTAAATACAGAGAATTTTCGATGTAGCACTGATTGTAACCTGACCTGTTTGATTCGGTTATTAAAAGTTGCAGTAAGAGTCTTATACAATGGGTTCAAAAATGTTATGCCTCGATAATTTAACGAGTCGTACATGATACCTTTTTAATAAAAAGGAACAATTTTGAATTTAGCCTACTGTAAGTACTAAATTAAGTTTTTTAACTACTTTCCAAAGATCGGAAGCATAACTACAGAGCGCTATCATTGAAATTCAGTACATAAGAGTATACATGTACATATGTATGTACATAGTACAGTTTTTCCATGGGCATAATGCCTTTTAGGTTCCACATAAAAACATAATTAAATAAATATGCGGCCTAAGGCCTATTTTCTCACACCCATTCGTGTTGTGCGTGTTATATGCGATTTGTAAGGACCTACAGGTCTTTCAAATTTCGAAATTCTTTTACTTGAATTAAGAAAAGTTGCACCATATATCTACAGTTCTGGATTAAAAAGAAAATGAAGAAATGGCGTACAACATTCGAAATCTACTTTTGTAACTAGTATTTGGGAATAACAGCTGACAATGAGACAATCATTCAGATTTCACATTTTATGCGATACTAAACTATAATACACTTCCGTCTGCGTATCCCTCTTTATGAGAAAAAGTTGAGGCTTGTTTGTAAATTTCTGTATATCTGATAGTTTTCGGCATGATGATTAAAACTTTGGACACGAAATATTGGAACAAAGGAAAAAGTACCAGCACTAAAATCTGTTGAAATCCCAATGTACTATCCGAACAATTCAATTATTCGCAACGCTTCGTTATGATTCTTTTTTCGATGACAAAACTTTTATATTTTATTTTAGGCATTGATTGGTAGTGGTAGTGAAGGCTATGTAGGTGCATTTGTATCAAAATTTCTATTCAATTTTTTGGCTTTTAGAGCTGAAAATTGGATTGAATTCAATACCTCGATGTTGTATTATATTCGATTTTGTAAAAAAAAAAATCTGCAATCAATTTATTAATCTTCTATTTATCGTGAAGGTACAAAAAATACATTAGAAAAGAACCGGCCCGTATGTATGCATCAGAAAAAAATGTCATTCCCAGATTAGTATTGAATTGAAAATCGCTAATAATTGGACAGCATCGGTTTGATGACGAAATCAAAATAAAAAAAAATCCCTTTGTATGCAGTAGCAAATTACCGCATAGTAGCAGCACAAAATCATCTTTTCAATGTCGTGCCAACAAAACACAATAAAAATTTGAGGAAAAAAATTCAGAAGAACAGTGGACAAGAAGACGAAGCAGAAAAAAATTCCCACAAAATCCAAGACTACAAGATAAAATATCTGGCCGCATACAAAAGCTCTGGTAATTATATAATTTTCAAATTGAATTGAAATTGTTTTGCTTGGAGTCGCCTTTCTTCATCCATTTACCACATCAATCGAGAGCGCGCACATATAATGAAACTATAACAAGACCACCGTCCTCGTCACACACGCCCAACTTAAAGTAAGAAGCTCTCAGGCACACTCTTGTAAGACTTGTGTAACATGTGTGAGTAATTGTGGAACACACTTGTGCCTCGTTATAAAATCGAATCTGAGAAAAAGTATTAAAAAAAAAAAAAAACTTTTCAAATTCAAATTCCAATTCGGCCCAGTTGTGTGGAACCTATGGCCTACATCTGTCGACCTGGCAGTACTAGCAACATAACATACCTCCATATAGGGTGGTTCATAACTTTTCTCTTTATTAACTTTTTCAATTTATTTTCATTTTTGTGGGCTGTTAAAAGTGAGGGTAAGGAGTTTGTATGTGGACTAAACGACAATTTAATTTTTTTTATATGGGTCCTTGAGATGCTTGAAGCATTTATCTTCTAAGGGAAATTCATTGTCCCAGTTTGCAAGTTTGTTTTTTTTTTTATTGTAAACAAGTGAACATATGTACATGCATACATATGTATGTAAAAACGAAGTAAGATTTACAGATTTTATTTGTACATGATTTGTTGAAATTGGTGACGTTTAAAATGTCACCTATTAACGCACTTTGCTGAAACAACAGAGATGGACTCAGGTATGTACCCGGAAAATATGTACTTAAAAATCACGCAAAAAGTATACAAACATATTTATGTGCGGCCGCAGCTAAGGCATGATGATTCAACTGGCAACAGATACATGTAGATGTGTACCTATTATAAAGGATGTTTCATTAGAAGTACACGAAACAACTTTTAAATAAAACATACCTTTCCTTGAATGAGTGAGAGCGATATTTTTGTTTCATTATAAAGTAGATAAGCTGTGATTAATTTTGAAACAAATAAAACGAATTTATTCGCAAATACGTGATCTTTTGATGGAATTTTCGATTAAGTGTTACCAGAGATGTGGCATAGGTAGGTGAGTGTCCTGTGATGTTGGTTAGTTCGTATGTAAACCAGTAGATGAGTCATTCGCTTATTTAAAACCACTCAGTTATGTACATATGTGAATCTTAGGCGGTCTTTCAGCTCGTCATTCTTCTGTCGGCGGGAGCAGGACCATTATACAGTAGATGAGGGATAGTTTTAATTTTCACGTAGCAATTTCTGCAGTAGTCATTGTAAAATACCCCCAGCGGCTTTGCATGAATACTAATGGCGCAGTAATGATACCAGAGATGATCTGGCGTCACTAGGACTAAGCTTAATCAGAGAAACGGATCTACATTAGGGTAGTTTTCAGAATTGATTATACATGAACTTCTACGGGTTGTTATATACGGGTAGGGCTCAATCGAGGAGATTTAGCAATCAAAATTGATTATGAACACAACGAGGTCCATGACTTTGCATTCCTCTACTAAATGCGACAGTTAAAGCTAATTTTCTTAACTGTGCGCAATCACCCTTGCAGCATTTGCTTGGCCTCAGTGAGGAAGTGGTCCGAAACCGGGAGGCCTGCAGATACTTTTTGAGGTCAAACCGGCCAACCCCACAGGCGGACCAGTAGGCATGCAGTAAAGTGATCCCTATAATCATGATCATAACCTCGTCGAACAAAAGGAAAGTAGAAGGACCCTGCTAGATTTGATTTTCTTTCATACTGATGAACAAGTTGATTTGCTACAAAAAAATAGCTTGAATCTATCTAAGAAACGATTCCGGCATAAAAAAAGCAACGAACCACACTTTCGATGCCAGAATACTGACCTATTTTGAGCCATTAAAGATTATGGAAAAATACATTCACTAGGACTTCATCTATTTGAAATGGTCACGCGCAAATCAATTTTCTTTCAAATTAAAAAAAGTCCAGCTAAGGACTTTTGCTCTATTAAAAGTAACAAGTGACCTTAGAAGCCCTAATATCTTTAAAGTGATGATAAGATTCGCACTCAAAACTTTTTTAAGAAAAATCTGATTGAACTTTTCACCTTCGGGTCGGATTCTATATCCTAAAATAATTTCTAAAATTTATATTCACATGTGCCTTGGCGATGAACACCTAGTTTGAAATGGTCGGAGGAAAACTTCTTAAACCTTATTAAAAAAAAATCTAAATTTTTTCAAAATGGCGTTGGTATTAATAGTTTTCTATTGGTCTTTCTTGGTAACGAAGCTATTGAGTATATATATAAGAAAGGGTTTTTGCCCTTAGAAGATCGCGTGGCTATGGGTAACATATGCCGTTGTCTTAGAAATATTTGAATGGGGCGGCACTACACCGCTGGCAATTAAGTTAAGATGAGCTACATTTCTTGGGTGCAAAATAATTGGGTGTATTGTTGGTTATAACGCAGAAGAAAACTTATTGTTGCCTTCAATAATATGTCTCTATACAGGGCTTGAGGGTTTCTGCCCATATACCAAATGGTATAAACACTTACTGAAGTAAGATTGCTACAACGACTACCGCTTACGAATGATTTCTGCAAGTTTTATGTTGTACTCGTATATACAATTACTTTCTTTGACTGTTCAATAATCGTTCTTCCTATTTAAGAATCAAATGCTTAAACAACTCCAATTAACGAAAAAAAAATCTAAAAATTCGTAGTGCACATTACAACTCCATATTTGGCGCGTTAAAATTTTTAATGTATATCTGTTGCCCATAAGACTTTATTCAGATACCATAACAATGTTTCAGACATCCCATTCATGGTGTAAGAAATCTTGCAAAATTTTGGGAAAAATCGAAAATGGAAATTATGTACATACATACGTTATCTTGTACAATTTTCCTCCACACCTTTTATATAGTGAGTCGAGTATTGCATATGATTTAAGGTCTCTTCTCCTTATATACATACATATAAAATATGTAGCATTGAAGTTGATTCTATGCCCATAATATATTAAAAAAAAGTGAAATCAGCACGTCAGGTCAGGTCATTTTCCTATAACCTTGAACTCTTTCAAAGTTATGGCAACACAAAATATTTAAAAAAAAAACAAACTCTTGCGCCACCCTATATGCACTCTCAAACTCTACCTCTCGAGTTCAACATGTTGCATTACCAGTTTAGTCAGCCTATGCAAAGCCACAGATCAAGATTTAATAAATCAATGGGGAGGGAGCTTGAAACTATTTTTATTACTATGCAAATTAGATCACCGAAAGTTTGTGGTTGTGGTTCCAAGAGTGGGACATCTTCTGAAGCGACACTCTTTGGCCCACACAGCTCACCTGACAATATTGCGCCAAGCGGAGAGTTTGTGAATAATTCATTCGCCATCATTGCGAATTCCGGATGGAAAATCTCGGTGATGAACGCTCTCGCGTAGATTTATCATTTGATTAGCGTTGATGTGTGCGCCTCCTCGTTTGTCTTCACTGACATAATGGATTTTCCTATCGTACTCGAAAGACACAAAAGACTTTCTTTTGAGTTAAGGCCTTCTTGTGACTTTGTTTGTTTTGGCAATTTTCGTGCGTATCGCGAGCTTAAACGGTTCATTTATTTATTTGAATAGAAAAACGAAAAATGGAGGAAATAAATGGTCTTTTGAGATTTTTTTTTGCTTTTGCTGAGAAGACCGAAATTGAATAAATCCGTTAAAGAAGAGATAAGCAGAGAAAGGGGTCAGCAACCTTACCCACCCAAAAAAAGAAACAAAAAAAAAAAAAATATTAATGGACAGCCAAGTAAGTGAATCTGATGTTGATGCATTTATCGTATCGTATTCCTAGAATGATTTTTTTCGAAGCTAGGGAGATTGGGTTGCGTGTGCGTTGTGTTTTTTATATTTGGGAGACTAATTTGAATGGAGAGGGTATTACGTGTAAGTACTTGTCTAACCGGCTTTACAATTAAAAAGGTGGCCCATGTGTCTTTTAATGACTTAACCGGTGTGATGTACATATACTCGTAGTTTTCTTTGCATGTGGCTAGGCAGCATTGGTTGAGTTCATTTACATTGACGTAAGCGGAAGTTGGTATCTGAAACTGATGATCTTAACAATTTTACTGTTGATGTGTATCTAGGGAGGGAATGATTGCAATAGAATATAATCATTAGAGTCAAATATAATCATCGAGTAACTGAAAAAGATTTAGTACTGGTGAACAACCTTTGCGTGAATAGAACTAACCTAACTAATGAGAATACTACTGTAAAATTCACGTCAGAATATTGAAAGACGGCAGGTTACAACTATCGGAATAGTGTGCAAATTTTCATAACTTAAGTGTCGAACAGAATGTGCATCTGAGTCTTCCGCTGAGTCGTAAACTGTCAAAACAGTTAACGTATGGAAAACTTTAAGAAGCAACACAATGTGCGTCTGAGTCTGAGTTGTTGCATCGTGAAGTTGAATTTTTTTGAACTTCCTGCAGCGCTGCAAGTTTTACGTTTAAAGATTTGTAGTTTGTACACTAAAGCTCTTGTTGTTCGTCGGAATGGACTTGGAAAAATTTATAGGGGTTGATTGAGTAAATGAGATTCTTTGGAATCTATCGAATTCGGGTAATAAAAATTGAAAATCAAATTAAAAATGAAAGGAGATTTCTCAACAAAAATCTTGGTCATTTCATTTTATTCTATTGTTTATTCTATTTTTATTTTAAGGAGAAAATTAAAATGACGGGAAAAAGTGGAAAAAGTAAGTGAGAGACATTAATATAAGCTTAATATTGCGCGTGACTCTTGTTCGGCCACGCTGTGTTGTTGGTTAAGGCTTGTCCCAATAAACTTGGCTTGGCTTTGATGTGGATGTAGTTGGAATAGTTCAGAAGATTGCCTTTCATAAGTTCTCAAATATGCGGGCGTATTTTTCCGTAAATTTCCCAAATTAACTATTGTAATAGGAAAAAAGTCTTTTAGTTTGATATACATTACACCAAACAATGCACTGCTCTAGTAAAACGAACCAATATTGATCTATAATATTGTTATTTGTTGATAATCAACTTCATACGTGCGACTGAAGAATATTACCCTTTTTGGTCACCTGCATTGCTTTATTTCAAAATACCACTTAGCATTTAATTGCATATAAACCAGAGCACAACCACAAGGTGGGGCAAAAGTAATGTTATAATGTGAATGTGCCATCATTTTTGCAAATGGCATCAAATGTCATTGTGCTTTGACATTTATGTTGTAGAAAGACAGAGAATTAGTTGACAGCAAGCAATGGAGCAATACACACCTAAAGAACGCGGAATAATTGTTATTACTTATTTGATCAACTTCCGCTCTGTTTTTTTAACGCAGCGTGAATTTCGTCATTTTTCTCGTCGTCCTGCGCCATGTGCGCGAACAATTAAGCGTTTGGCTGAGTGTCTGGTGCAAACTCTAGAAAGCTAACATCTCCATTAGAGATGCAGCAAGAAGCTGGACCCGTATTGCTCATTCGGTCGAAAATATCACTGCTGTGGCCAAGGACGTCCGAGAGAGTCCACAAGCAGTGGAACAGTGATAGGCCCTTATTTTTTTGAGGACGCCGACGGCACCACCGTAACCGCAACTGGTGAACGCTTCAGGCAGATGCTAAACGAGTTTTTTTTTTCCGCAAGTTGTTGAATTGGATTTCGAGGATTGTTGGTTACAGCAGGACGGAGCAACCGCGCTCACACAGGTCGGGCAACGATGGAGACTTTAAATGACCAATTTCCGGGCCGTGTGTTTTACTTCTTCTTCCTTTTGGGCTTTGTTGAAATCTCGCGTTTACCACAACAAACCACACACCTTCTAATGTACATCTCCTCAAGAGGTGGTCATTTTACCGATATCATTATTTCAACTTAATGTCATCAATTTTACACTTTCAAATAAACTTTTCGTGAAAACTTAACCAATTTTTTTCATTTCTAACAAAATGTCAGCCAATTCACATTATGATATTACTTTTGCAACACCTTGTATCAACCGATTTTTATTGAGATATACAGGTAAAATTTTCTTGTCATTATTTTCGTATTATTTAATATATCGCTGATGAGTAAATTTCCCCATTTTAGCACATTAAATCTTCTACAATATTACTTAAAATTGAATTCTTAGAGAATTTTTCGCTAGAGTGACTAATTACGTTTGACGTTTCTCTTTGTTGTTTAATTCACTTTGTTTTTTTTTTATTGTACGTGCACGTTTATTACAAGAATCTCATCATACATCATGTATGCATAGAAATTGCGTTTTAGCTTTAAGATAAATTAAATTTTCTCATTAAGTCATAAGGGAGGTTGACATGCTCCTGTCTTTATGACCCACTTTCAATTTTCGTAGAATGTTGATGATTGAGATGATGGATGAAGATTCGTCAAAGTTCGTTACGCGTTAATTAACTAAGTAAATAATATTTACCTATAACATTTGATTGTTAAATATGTGTCTATGGTTTCCGGTGCTAAGGTGTTATCTATTGTGTTGTCACCTGGATAGCAACTGTATCAATTAGCAATTTCTTTGAGGAAGATTGATGGCAAAAAAGGTTTTCTCCATTTATAAATAGCCTTTTATTTACTTACTCTTATTAATTAAGTGACTGTCGTGAAGCTTGTGTTGTTATGCATATATTTGTAGTGGGATGGGACGACTATATGTACGTATGATTTCCGAATAGAACACATTTGAAGCTATTTGCAAACTAAAATCATCCCTGGACTTATTATTGTCCATCATAAGCCAGGGATGATGAGTAGACTTAATTTTTATATGGATTTATTTGAATAGTATTGTGATGATAGACCAATGTTATTTGAATTCATTTCAGTTGCAAAACTTCGGTAATGTCGTATTAGACTTGACGAACTAATGCAATTAGTGAGCTATTATGATTCCTCCCCATAATATTGTGACTTCAGAAAGGTTATGAGTTGTGGGCACTGAAATAAGTATATTAGGGGTGTTCATTTACAAACCGTATATCTAATGAATGGATGAGGAAAATATATTTGCAGAGTTATGAATGACCTATTATCCACAAGGGTATATGTGTAAGGCTACTTGGTGGACATGCGAAGTGTGAATGTGCAGAACGGAACTATGTATATACAGATAATCTTATCTTGGCTTAAGAAGTTTTATCATTCCCAAGGGAGGGAGGCCAAGCGCCAACCAACTCATCTTTTTTCAAACAAATTTACCTATGCATGTATGTACATACATCACATGCTTGATGAACATACTTTACAAGTGCATGGAAACCACATAACGTAAGCTAGTACTAGTTATGAGGAAAGTCTTTAATACAAATATGAGGAAAGTCTTTAATACGAAGGCCGTTTAAAGCAGCTCTAAAAAAAGGTTTTCCAAGAGGAGAGTCCAATTAAATAAAATAAGTTAAATAAAATCAGTTACTTTGAGGTGTCTCGTTAGCCTGTATTATCATTTAGAATACATTTAATATAATTGTGTAATGGTCTCCAAATCTTTGTTAGAATGCGTGCATATAAGGGTTCAATTTGCGATGATAGATGAGATAAAAGGGAGATAAAAGATTTTATTGTACAAAAGTTAACTTGAGTTATAAATTCACAATCTATGGCATTGGATTTTGCGGTCAGCCAGAGAAATTTAACAGTCAATTTACGATTATATTTTGACATAAACACGGCTTATTACAGAATAACACGAATTATCTATGTTGTCCTTTACGTCTTCAATTATTCTTGGTTTATTGGTGTGAAGCGGAATGTCAAACGAAAGCTGTCAAAACGCGTTTAGCGGTAAATGATGTATGATGATGTATATGCTGTATATGCTGTCAACAAGAAGGGATACACAACATCGACGAATTGGACGGAACATCACAGTCGACAGCTATAACTTTGAGGTAGTAATGAACTTTGTCTACCTTGGCTCTATGAATTCTGTAAACAACGTCTCAGTAGAAAAAAAGGGAAGAATAACTTTTGTCAATTGTTGTTTCTTTGAGCTGAGAAGACAATTGACTAGTAGGGCCCTATCCCAAACAACTAAGGAGGTTCTTTACGTCCTATCATCCCAGTCCCGCTTTATGGCGTTAACGTCCCCAAGCGAAGATATCCTCGGTCGATTCGAGATAAAAATTCTTTCTTAAAATATTCGGTCACGTTTGCGTTGACAGGCTTTGGATTCAACGACGAAGTTTTTGAGCTCTGTAGCGACATCGACCTGATCAAAAAACTGAAACAGTCGCATAAGATGGCTAGAGCATGTAGAGCGAATGAGACCAGTGCTCTGGCACGAAGCATCTTCGAATCGAAATGATTTGGTCTCGGACTTTTCTGCCAATACATAAGTTAATTGTTTCTCGAGCTACTACCTAGAATGTATTATTTGCTTATTGAAGGAGCCAAGATCAATGGCAAGCGAAACGGGAAAAAAACATGTATTATTGCTTGATACCTCTCCGTTGTTTGTTTCCTAAGTTATTGACCGAAATTGGGGTCAGTTTCTAACTAATCCCGGTTGCATCGGCGTTGCAAATGGTCGGTCGATTTAAGTTTCAACTCGATGGTGGCGAATGCTTAGCCAAAAATTGCATAATTTTGTAGGAAATATCAGGATTTTTGTGAATTTTTGAAAATCTTTCCGTTTTGCTCTGGTTTAACCGCTTTTTTAATTGAATCCATATTTCTCTTTCAGATCTATCGTCATGTTTAACATCAAAATTATTCTACCGCTATTGGTGTTATCCTTGGCGCAGATAACAAAATGTAAGTTTCCTCCATGCACTTCTGGAGAGTTTATAAAATCATACTTCGGTCTCTTTTTCTAGGTGATACAAATCTCCCTCCAGTGTTCACCCAAGTGATGAACAATATTGTTCTCTCAGAGAACAAAACAGTCGGTTCAGTAGTCTATCGCCTAGAAGGCTATGATCCTGAAGGCAGTAATGTAACTTTTGGTTCCATTGGTTCTGATCATTTTAAAGTTGACCCAGAATCCGGTAACGTCACGCTCATCAAGCCATTGGACAGAGAGGAGAAAGCCACATTAACATTCCTGGTTACAATTCGAGATCGTGTAAATCCGGATGGTGAATCAGATCAGGATAATATTGTTCAAGTGCCCATTACTGTAATAGTACTGGACGAGAATGATAATCCGCCAGAATTTCAAAATGTAAGTGACAAGAATAACTCGTTTTCTGAATAGAATTCCATGTTTGTATTCGTGGTAGGTTCCATATGAGGCCGATGTGGATGAAGACGCTCCTGTGGGATTGACTATATTCAATAAAATTTTAGTAAAGGATAAGGACACAGTTGGTGATGATTTGGATATTTCTTGTGTTCCACAAGACCAAAGTCCAGAAGCGTGCTCAAAGTGAATTTGAAAAATTAATTGGAATTTATGTACATATGTATATTGTATTGAGTAATAATTGTTATAGGTTCCGACTTAAGATTATACAAAGCACGCAGGATGTTTTACAAGCCGCTGTGGTGCTCAATGATACTTTAAACTATAACCAGAGAATGATTTATCATTTCCAGATTGAAGCGACGGTTAGTAATAGTTATGGCGTTTCAGGGAGATAGAGTTTGAATTGTTAATTTTTTTTAAGGATGGAGTCCACAAGGCACATACAAACTTCGAAGTTCGCGTGAAAGATATTCAAGATAAGCCCCCAGTTTTCCAAGGCTCTCTATCGACAGTCATCGATGAAGATAGTCCTATTGGAACATTGGTATTGAAGATTCAAGCTCGCGATGGCGATACTGGGGAGCCAAGGAAAATTGTTTATGATTTGTTAACAAGTACGCTGGAATCTTAATGTTAAGTGGACAAAGTTTTCAAGAAAGTTGATATACAATTTCAGATCCAATGGACTACTTCCTTTTGGATGAACGGACTGGTGAGTTAAGAACTGCTAAGCCTCTTGATAGAGAAGCCCTTAATGATAGTACTGGACTTATATCGCTGTCAATTAGGGTGGGTACAAGATCAAGTCATTCCATTTAAGGAGATATTTACTTAACTTGTTTATAACTAGGCTCGTGAGTTGGTCGATGGAATTCCAGGAAATGATAACCTTACTATGGCCATTGCTCAGGCTACGGTGACTATCCGTGACGTTAACGATTCACCACCAATGTTTAATAAAAAAGAATACGAAGTATCTCTTTTAGAGAATACAGCACCAGGTACACCTCTAGCTCTTGACATGAACGTCACCGACCGAGATGTGGTAAGTAATGGATCATTTGGGAATCGGACAGCTGAATGAACCTGCATTATTTATAACTTGTTAACGCACAAAACCATTCCTTCTTTAACTTCCAAACCAAACACAGAACAGAATACATCTGTTTTCCAAATGAAAACATCCCACAAAATTAGCATAAAACGACTACGGCCCCTTCACACAATCCTTTAACTTTTCTTTTTCGGCACCCCTTTTAGGGCATTAATTCAAAATTCTCCCTCCGCCTGGATGACGTCTCGGGAGTCTTTGAAGTTGAACCAAAGTTCGTGACGGGATTCTCGCAAGTTAACATTCGCGTTGGTGATGGAACTTTGGACTATGAAAACCCCAATCAGCGGAAGTTTATTGTTTTGGTAAGTTCTGGAAAATTACCCCGAGAGTATGGTGGTAAAAGAAAACCGGTAAAACCATAATTTAGCACTCACCCCCAACCTCCTTTATTGCAATTTTCAGGTTATTGCCGAGGAAACTGAAACAAATCCGAAACTTTCATCTACCGCAACAATTACCATTTCCGTCGTGGATGCAAATGATAATAAGCCGATGTTTGAACGGGAATCATATTCAGCCTCAGTTTCCGGTGTGAAATTTGCCTATTGGGCATTAGACTGAGAATTAAATTTTATTTTGGTTTCCTTGCAGAATCTGCTCTACCAGGCCAGTATATCACTTCGATTACCGCGAAAGACATTGATTCAGGAAACTATGGTGATGCTGGGATACGGTATAGTATTTCCGGTACTGGTTCCGAATTGTTCCATGTGAACGACGAAACCGGTGTGATAACTCTGGCTGACTGTGAGAAACTCCCGAAAAACGATGTGGAACATGTGCGCAGGAAGCGTGACTTTGAGGAGTATGAGGTCGAGGGTGCTGGAAATAAAGTGAACATAACGACAGATGGATTGAGTGGGCTGGTAAATATTGAAATCAACACGGAGCCGGCAGTTGAATACACGGTAATTAGTACGAAGGATGAAAAAGAGGAGATGATGAAGCCGACAAAAATGGTATTGAATTCCAATGAAGTCACTAATGAATTGGTTTCGGAACCACCACCAAAGACGTGTTTGGATTATGAGACTGAAACTACGTACTTTTTGTCATATAAGGTGGGTTATTGAATAATTTTCTTTGAAAAGTATTTATTCGTAAGGATGTGTGTTGTTACAGGCAACTGACGACAACGGAAAAGGACAGACGTCGGTGGTCTCACTAAGGATTTCAGTGACAGACTCAAACGATTCACCGCCTGTCTGCGAGAGTCCATTATATAGAGCTTCAGTCGATGAAGGATCGCAGGTTTTTGACTCGCCATTGGTAGTGAAGGCAAGGGATGCAGATACTGTTTCAGATATAACCTATAGGTGAGATACATTTTTTCTTCAGCACGTGCTGCTTATGCGGTTTTCCGTCATTTCAAGATGTGTTTGGTAATTGTTTGAGCGCATAGTCTATGTCAGTCAAGAAATGTCAAGAATTTTCTAAAAAGATTTTGCCTTAGGGCAAATTCATTACTGCAGGTTTGCATTTTGCAGCAGCAGACGTTACAACATATGAACAGATTTATGTAGTGTCGATCAATGGAAGTTTGATATGTGTATAAAAATAGTAAATATTGTCGAACTTTCATTGTTATTTAACAGAATTGATTTGATACTCTTAAACCTTAAACGCTTTATTATTGGATAACGCTATCAATTGATTTATTTTTTTCGCAGAATAATTGGCAACGAACAAATCGAAAGTATCTTTGATATTGATAAAAGGTCTGGTCAGGTGACGATTAAACCAAATGCAACATTAGACGTTACACATTTGAAGTCAGACAACTTGATCTTCTCGGTGGAGGCAAATGATGGAATTTTTTCTACCAATTGTGGTATCAACATTACAGTTCGTGATGTTAACAATCATGCACCACATTTCTTATCCGATAAATACTCAGCGGTAGTAGAGGAAAATTCCGAAATTGGTACGAGTGTGGAACGTTTACAAGCTGAAGATTTAGATTCTGGAATCAATGCAGAATTAAGGTAAATTCAAGGAATTTTCTTTGTTAACTTCCCTATGTAATCTTTGTTTTGTTAGATATCGTATTCAACAGGGTAGCTTCGATGATTTTCGCATCGATGAAAACTCTGGAGAAATATTTGTTTCAAGGAAACTAGACTATGATCGTAGGAATACGTATCAAATTGAAGTTTTAGCCACTGACTTGGGTAAATATCTAGTTTGGATGGTTTGTTTTTTGCGGAAAGTTTTTAAAAAAATAATTTTTTTTTTTGTCTCTTTGTAAAGGAACACCTAGCCTATCTGGAACGACAACGTTAACAGTGACAGTGATTAATAGCAATGACAAGGATCCTTACTTCACACCTGCTACACAGCGTGCTGAGGTTGTAATGTTGAAATTTTTTAAAAGCCTTGAAAGTTCTACATAAATCGTTCGTCGTGTAGGTTCGAGAAGATGCACCCGTTGGCACTGTTGTGTATACCTTAGTTGCAATCGATCCTGATGTGGATACCCATACTGCTTTGGAGTTTGCTGCAACTGATCCGATAACTGCTATTGACAAAGATGGAAAGGAAGTAGAGAATGCAGACGAGTTTAAAGAATTTTTTGCTGTGAATCGCAACGGAAAGGTGGTTGTTAATAAAAAGTTAGAGAGGAATCTATTTGCGGTAAGTGGAATTCAAAGAAAATCCTTCAAATTCTTTTTTTTTTTTTTTTTGATTATTTTTATTTTACATTTTAGGTTATTCGTATAACAGTTCTTGTGACGGATAGTACAGCTCCAACCACGCAGCAAGGCAAAGGTTTATTGATAATCTCTATCATTGACGTCAATGAGGTTCCACCGGTAAGTTTTTTTTACTAATTTCCAATGTCTGATTCGACTGATATGACTTATTAAATATCAACATGCCTTATCGTGCTGAATCTATCACATTCCTTACGTTCATTATTTTTGTTTTAGTACTCAGTTATATAAAAATGGTCAGCGCACTTTAGCTTGTCAGTGAACCACGGTTTCGTTCACTTGTTATATATAAAACGACCTTTTTTTCACTAATTGACCCTATTGAGCGATCGTTTGCAAGTCGGTTTAAAAATACCCTTGTTGGTATTGTCTTTACAACTGGGTATCTCAATTGGTTATAATAATTCCAATAGATGTTCCTAAAATACATGACAACATAACGCTTACATAGAAAACATAGTCTTATAATACTCTTACAATATAATGATTCCCAAAATAACCTTCGAAATCATTTTGACGTAGAAATAATTGCAAGCAGTCGTCGCTTCAGTCAAGTAATAACAGCACGTGAAGTACCCAAAGCCTAATTCCGCAAAAACGAGTAGAACATTGTGGCAAGCTTGAATAATAATCGTTGGAATCAATAGATCACTTAAATCCTCATTTAAAATTGGATAGCTTGAAGTGTGGAAATGTTAGAAAATTCTGTCTTTGTTAACCATACTTATATTTATACTTACAAGGCTACTACATAAGCTGCTAAGCTGATATAACTCAAGAAAAATTTCGATATTACGAGAGAAGAAATTATTAATATTAACATTTCTGGAAGTAATGGGATACATGTTGCGATATTTTGTAACGTTGTTTCAATCTATAGTTGTGAAATTAGAAGGATTAGAAGAATAGAGTAGAGCTCACAAGAGTTAGTGTAATTTACCTGAATCAAGTCCATTTGAAGGCGATGAAGTGATGTTGTTCCGGCAATGAAAAGTACAAAAAATATATTTATAAATAAAAGATTTAAATTTGGTATTTCCATGTGTTATTGTTTCCTTTTCTTTGAGGGGAATTTTGATGATTTTCATTGAAATGACAAATTTCTATTCACAATTGTTTTGTCACTGAGATAAAGCATTGCCTTCTATGTCGTGATATATGTATAGATATGTACATATTATGTAAATGCAATTATTTGTCATATATAAAAACACATTCATGGACAGTGCCGATACCTGTGTATCAATTGTTTTATGGCTTTTCTTTCCAGAACGTACTTTTCGCATTTTACGTTGTTATTATGGATTTGGCGAAGAGGTTTTTAAATTCCATACCCAAACCAGGGCTGAAAATTGTGATTTCTGTTTATGTAATGTTTTGTGGACATTATCGAGTTACGAAATGTTCTGGTGGTATACTAGGTGCGGTAAAATGCAACCTTGCATTTTTAATTTCGACCCCTTTGTTTCTTAGAATTTTTAATATTCATACGTGCCGGACTTTATCGAAAGCTTTTTCATAAAACAAGGATCTAACTGAGGGTGAACATGAATGTCGAATAGCAACAGTTGAATTTGTGGTATTTTTTAATGCGCTAGGATCATAACATTAGTTGTTCATTCAAGTTTCCATCGTTAATTTTAGAAGGCGTGAGGCTGTTTGTCGAAATTCAGCGGAATACAGATGAAATGTGGACTCTGGTTAGCGAAGACATCAATTTAGTTAATTCTGTGTAACGTATGCTGATGGTTATTGGTGGATTGTTTGGTTGTAACCCGATGAGTGCAGATGGCCACTCGGAGGATAAAATATTCTTTGATATTTTAGAGGAGATATTTGGTTGTTGTCCTTACAGATAGTGTCGATGCCTGCTTAAGAAACTTTGCTAACCATGTGAAAAAGAGCCTTATAAATATGAGAACGATGTATTTCATTCTTGCTTCCGATTGTCTGATGACCAGAACAAATTCCAATACAGAAACGTTGTTTTTCGTTTGATAATAATACAGCCACGAGTCAGGCTGCTCTCTAATATGACATTATTATTTTTGTAAACATTTTATCATCTTTTTTTTTAGAAATTCAATCCACCTTGGACTGTTGAAAATCCCATCATCAAGCTTCAAATGGTTGAGGAGCAGCCAATAGGTTCTATTCTCACAACGCTTCAAGCAATTGACGAAGATTCAACAATAGGCGAATACAATATCTCACAAAATGGTTACTTCGAGATCAATAAAACAACAGGAGTGATAACTTCAACAGCACGCATTGACTATGAAACTTTAAAAGAGGTTAGATTCGTAGCCACTGTGACAGACACTGGAGTTCCCCAGTTAACGTCCACTGCTGATGTTATCGTAGATATTATCAATCTAAATGATAATGAACCACACTTTACTCAATCAGAGTATTATTTTAATGTAACTGAGAATTCACCACGTGGAACTGTTGCCGGCAAGGTAGAAGCTTTTGATGGAGATATTGGAGCATTTGGAGAGATTACATACTCTCTGATTGGAGAGAATAATAAATATTTCTTGATTGATGCATACACTGGTAGTATAATGGTAGCAGATCCAAGTATCTTGGATAGAGAGAAGATAAGTCAAATAACTTTGACTGCAGTGGCACAGGATAAAGCACCACCGACATTACAGAAGTCTGCAACAGCTTTGGTGAGTGTGCATAGAGGTACTTTCACAAGTCAAGAAGTTTAACTAACGTATTCTCCTTGAAGATTTTTATCAATGTCCTGGATGTGAATGACAATCCGCCGGTGTTCACTCAGAATGAGTACACATCAACTGTCGCGGAGAATGCAGCGCTGAACCCACCAGCTAAGTTACTACAAGTGAGAGCTGATGATTTAGATTCAGGACTATTTGGAGAAGTTCGTTACTTCATTATTGGAGGAAATGAGAAAGAACTATTTAAGTTGGACTCACATACGGGGATTATTTATCCGGCACAGAGTCTGCAGGGAAAGAAGGGTGAGTTTAAATGGATGTATTATGATTGCAAATAACGATACTTTTTACAGGAGTTTACAATTTGAAAGTATCTGCACGTGATACTCAAGGTGCTGGTACATTTGAGAGCACTGCCATGGTAGTGATAAATGTTTTGGGTGTAAACCAACATCGTCCCTTGTTTGTAATACCAGCGCTATCTAATGCGACCATCGAGATTCCAGGCGTAAGCTGCACGATAATATAGTCACCAGGGTATTTGTACTGATGTAGGTTTTATTTGTAGGATGTGATTAAAGAGGATTACTTGATAATGACTGTGAAAGCCACTGACAATGACACCGGTGAAGATGGGCGAATCTCATACCATTTACAGACAAACAATCAAAACGTACAGGAAACTGAAGAGTTCACAATTGACGAGGCGAAGGGTGAATTGAAAACCAAGCGAGAACTTCATCGAAAAGATAGAGCAAAGTAAGTTTCCATAAAAGAAAAATAAATCAAAATCTTATCAAAAAATTTGTGTCTTTAGTTACGATTTAATCCTCGTTGCCCAAGATCATGGCACACCAACACCTTTTGAAACACTTCGTTTTCTTAGCATCAGTATTGTGGATGCCAATGAAAATCGCCCAGAATTCCCTGACGCAGCAAATCCATATAAAGTGTCGATAAATGAGAACAGCGGACGAGAAGTGAAAGTTGGACGAATTCAGGCGTCAGCTAGAAGTAAGCATAATAAAGACATTTACTACTACATGCTTTTAGGCAATGAAGATGGAGCATTTTTTGTGGACAAGACTACTGGAGATATATTCACTAACAAATCGCTTGATAGGTGCGTAAAATACGCGTCAAACCTGTGAATCGGCTTGCAAAACTAATATAATTTCAGGGAAGTGACTGATTTCTATACTTTATATATTCTGGCCAGTACAAAGTCAGATCTACACATCTCAGAGGAAGAACGAGCATCATTTTCGATTAAGACACTGGAAAGGGATAATACTGTTGCCAAAGTGCTTATCACAGTGCTCGATGTGAATGATAATGAACCGGTTTTTGAAAGATCTGTAAGTTGTTGTCTATTTTTTTTTCCTTGGCGTTCCTGACGACTTAGTATATTTGTAGGTATACTATGCTGGAATTAATGCAAAGTCCTCTATTAATGGCTTCGTTACTCTGGTTAATGCAACCGACAAGGATTACGGAAAAAATGCAAAAATTGAATACATGATTGTTGCATCGAATTTATATAAGTATGGATCAAGTAAATCAACAGGATCTATTGTACCTAGTCCATTTGGTATGTAGCGGCGGCTTGTATGTATTTCTTATCTAAATTTAATGTTGTTTTATAGGCATTTCCCCTGAGGGTCGTATAACAACTTCAGCATTTATGGCGGAGTATAACCAAGATCGGTTTGAGCTAGAAGTGATCGCGAAAGAAGTCGAACCACCAGAAAGATCTGCTAGAGTTAAAGTTAATGTAAGTGTAAAACGCCCTTTGCCACTCATTCTGACTAATGTTTTCATAATAATTTCAGATTTGGATCTTTGATTCTTCTCAACTTATTCGAGTGATCCTTTCACGACCTCCTGAAGAAGTCTATCAGGAACAAGATGAGATTATAGCTGAACTGCGTAATGCCACTCAGCATAGAATCATCGTTGACGAGATCCGGTTTCATGTTGATTCGATGGGACGTATTCGTATGGATTGGTGCGACCTTTTCTTTCATGCGGTGGACAATAATAATCAGCAGATTGCTCCAGTGGATGATATTTTGAAAGTAATCGATGCTAACTATGATTATTTGAGGGTTAGTGTTTTAGATTGGCCGCGGTCTGCAACCACTTATTAGTTATCATTTAATTAATTTGTTTAATATTTACATTTCGAACAAAAACTTAGATTCCATTTATTTGTCAGTTCTAGCTTTTATAAGCTCTGGCAAGGGAATGATACAGTTTAGCTTATCAGTGATCATTTTATTAATTATCATATTCTTATTTCCTATTTGCTGAAACAGAAATTTCATAAGATGAGAACTTATCAGTTTTCAAAACTTGATTGAAGATTTTTCGATGTTATTTCCCAAGTTATCGAAAATGATGACAATTTAATAAATGATAAATAATAAGTTGTTGGAGAACCGGGAAGTTAGAGTTCAATTTTACTTATGTAAAATTTTCAATTCAGGACTATTATGCTGGCTTTGCGATAGAAAATGTGGTGCCCGCTTACATTACAATTGTGCAGGAGGAGTTCGATTTGGCTCTGGCAGGTTTGGTGGCACTAATAATTGTTTTATTCGTTGGTGTGATAAGCTTTATAGTGCTATGTTGTTGCCTCAAGCATTGGTGGGTTTGAAATGTTGATAAAGATTGCCTTTTGTAACTAATTTCTTTTCTTTAAGGAATCTTTCCGTGCCGGTTGAGAATCGCCGCAAGGAGGCTCTGATTAAGAAGCAAATCATCGAGGACCTCAACACAACTGAGAACCCACTTTGGATTGAACAGTATGCTTCTTTGTTTTTGTTTTGTTAAAGACATATTGTAATTCTATAATTCTTTTTGTAGAAAACTAAAACTCTATGAAGAGCAAGAGCTCACAATGCAAGTATTCTCAGAGCCAGATCATAGTTCAAATTCTGATGGTGCTCCGGTAAGTTTTGTTTTTTCGAGCTCTACTTCCTTACACTATAGAAAATCCTAACAGCACAAAGCTTATTTGTTTTGATTTTATCTAATCTGTGTTTATTGAGTGTGAATGCTTAAATGTGTGAAAAAATGTGTTTTTAAAAAAACTAACTTAGAAATGAACTCACGGCATCTCCCCGTATTCCATGTCTTTAACAACATATTTATAGGCACCATTGGACAGACGGAATTCTATCGAGCACGCACATCACCCAGTAGACAATACTTATGCAACCATACAACCTAGAAATGCGGATAATCATCCGATGAGTGATTTTGCTGACTATGCAACTCTTAGAAATAACAGAGCACCTTCGGTAATATACGTAACTTTTATTAATCTGTTTGTTAATTTATAAGTGACAGTGTTTTAGTTAAGAGACATGTCTTTAGAATAGGTTTGCACTTGTTAAAACTTCGATGTGATATTGATATTCATCATATTTCTTGCTAGAATGAACTTTCCTGAAAATCGGATAGAAACCAAAATTAGTTAGTCTTAATTAGGTTTGGCATAGTTGTCTGACAACATGTCTCTTATAAAGCTCTTATTTCAACAAGGAGTAGAATTATATCATCTATTATTTTAAATTTACATATATCACTATTCAAAGATATCTATGACAAACTTATGGTCTCATGGAGGGATGGACTATATAATTTGTTTATGAATCCTTGAAGTCCTCTTCCTCTTATATGCACCTGCGATAATATTTTTTCACCCGTACTATAAGATTCTTTAAGCTTAGGACATGACCATTCAGATAGTTGTTAAAAAAATCTTATATAATTTTCTGACATTCTTTTCTGAGTCATGGGAACACACATTTTTTAGTAAATTAGGCAACCAAAACATGCAATTCCTTGCCCTTACAGTCTTTCTTTACTCTGATATTTAATAGACGTTCACAAGGGATGGGAACGTTAAAAATTGTGTCTTCTTGGATTTTAATGTCAAAACTCCAGCCCAAAAGTCTAACGCATAAACCATTGGGTCACAGAGCCCACTAGACTTTTGTGCCATTTAATAAAGTAAAACATAACTTATACGTAAATGGTAGAGCTGCAAGTAAATATGAGTTGTCCATGGTTGACTGCATATGTATACTTTTGCTATGTGGAAAGCAATTCGCCGCTCCACTATATTTTTTCCCAACAGCGAGTTTAACAGATATTTCAGTAAACTTGGAATCGCCATAGAAGAGAAATTTATGATGATATCTATTCGTGTTTAGTTTTCTCTACCAAAAATTATCTAATTTTGTAATGCCAACTTTTTAACACATATTAAATCTCATAGATTAAGCGATGTTCTTTCCTGGAATACTTAAATCTTTAACAGAGAAATGGCAATTAAGATTAATAAGCGAATTAGAGGACTATTACAGAAAACAGCACTACATTCTAATGTTTCTATGAATATACCTATTTATGTATTTCTATTGGATTTCGCATGAATTTATTAAGATATTTTTGGATCCTAAAAAAGAACTGAGCGATCGAAATTAACTTATAGTTTCAGAACTGCATGTGCACTATGACTTGTTAATGTCAAAATAATATGCACCACTTAAAAGTAATATACAAACATACACACATATGTACATACATATAATATTTATTACTTTACTTACTAAACGAATTACTAACATTTGCTAGTTTTATTTTTACCCACAGATGTACGAATTCACTGGTTCAACATTTCAAGCCCCAATTAGGGAAGGCGACGATGCAGTCGCGGAACTTATATAAACGTTATTATTAAACTATACTCCTGATAATTTATATACTATTGTATCGCTATACATATATTTACATACATGCATATATATACATAATAGATAGGTTCATTAACAAGTATGTAATTGCAGCTGCTAATGAACAGACGCCACTGTTTGAGTCTCATCAAATGAAAAAAAACAAAACAAAATTGATATAAAAATGAAAGTATTTCTATAATGACAATAAGCTTAGTTATAACCCTTATATACAAACAAAAAGCTATAGATCTTCGCTTTTTTTTTTGAAAACAATGTTTTTTTTTATTTTACAAGTTTTTTTGTTTCTTTGAAGAAAAAAAAATTGCAAAAGATACAAATTTATTTTTTAAAACAAAAACTTATAATATTTACTTTATATATACATAAATGTGTAGACTAGAACTCTAATTATAGACTATGAGAGGAATTAACGAAAAGGAGAACATACAAAATATTTGCTAGTATATACCGAAAGCATCTCATTTTAATTTTTTGTAATTATTTTCTATATTTTAATAATATTTCGCTTCTATTTTATAACGAACCTATTTATACATATATATATAAAAGAAAATTAATGAACATATACAATTTTAAGTGTAGATATTCTATTGGGATAAAAATGTATATTTACTGAAATACAAAAAAAAAAAACAGCAACTTGCTAGCGTACTATGTGTATTTAGAGAGTGGACGGTTACTACAAAATAACGGTGATAGGAGCGATAGCATAGTCTTCTTCCTTTTATATATACATATATATATAAAAATATATAAATAAATATATTTCAACTCGAATATTTGTCTAGAAACGAAATGTATTACTATAATTTTATAGTAAGTGTAAGGTGAAAAAATATAATAACTGAAAGATTGATTGAACAAACAAAAATTGCCAATAAATGTTTAAGTTATTTATGTAGGAGTGTGTTTCTTTCTTTTTATATTATACATAGAAATATTGTGGAATTGTGAGCGACATGTGGACATTTCTTAGGCCAAAGAACTTCTCGGGAACTATAACTGCAAAAGAAGTTAGGTCTGTCTAAACTTTAACAAAAACTGACTGCGCATCTTTACAGGCTTCCTAACGGGTCTCTGTAGACTTAAGGAGCACCTTAGGAAACTGGGTATATGTAGTGCAACGTGGAGATTTCAGATTCTGCGGAGATGATTAAGAAACCCGAGGGCACCTTCTAAAGGAATGTGGAGCACCGATCCACAAAAGAAGAAAACATCTGAGTGCTATCAGAAGAAGATCTACTATTGTAAGATCCACTCCGGGTACTCGGTACAAGAGAGTACAAGAGATCTATAAAAGTTGCAGTGCGCCATTAGTTTCGAAAAGAACTCGTAGTCGTCTGCACTAGCTATTTGTTTATTCGCTTCTCTGGACGTGAAATGAAAAACAAAAATATTAATTCTTATAAAATATAATGTTCAATTTATTAAAAAAAAAACTAGATTACCACAGAAATATAAAATAATGTTCCGCTCTCCCACAATGTCCTTTCCTTGTCAGTTTTCTGAACGGAATGTGCAAATGAAATTGATTGATTCATTGGGCATACTTAATTTAACAGATAAGTTGGTGTATGTTCCGTACCAAGTCATTTGCCGATGCTTTGAAGACGGCCTGCAGACCACCCATTTCAGAAGCTTTGTTAGACTCAAGATGCGTAGACTAGAACTATCTTAGCTTGGTCTTGGCCAGGTAGATCGAAATTTTGATAGTCATCGTCCAAGTTAAATGGCTCATTTTGCCTGACAGCGGAGTGTTGGCTGTCACAGCCAATTTACAGTGAAAAAATGATATCTCAAAATCTTCAGCACTGACATGTGAATCTACTACAATATTCCTATGTTTATCTCTGCAGGCTTCTATTCGGGTATTGTGAATCGAGAAGTTAACTTACATATGTATCTCCTTATAGCATTTTTCGAGAATTGCACATTCATATCTAACCATACAAGGACTTGGCAAATAAATTAAACGGTTTTTCGAAATAATTGTAATTTTAAATAATAATAATAATATAAATTGTGTTTTCAATCGTACCGATTTGAAGGCCAGTAAGATATAAGTGCTAGTGCGTTAGTCCCAATTGTGCACTTTATTTTGGTCTAGAATTCTATTACAAATTGGTTATAGATAACTGCCGCAAAAATATTAATACGAATATATATATATATACCAACTTTGTGGATCGCTAAATATATTTTTAATTTATATTTGATATTAGACTCTCAAAATACAATATTATTATCAATACATTTTTTTTGTACGTTAAGTTTAAATGCATAATATATTTATTTGCAATTACTGGCATTTCAATTCAAATTTTAGTTGAGATTAGTTGCTGAGCACACCCATCGAGCGTGATATAATTTAATCTTTGAATACATTCGAGAGATGACAACCGCTTTCATTTGTTGCCGGTAAACAAACTGTCATTTGTGGCTGCCTTGCCACAACTTTGCGAAACTGCTGTTCTTTTGTTTTTATTTATAAATTGTTGTAATTGCTGTGTAATTTATTTATTTAAATTATTGCAAAAATGAAAGAAAAACTACCAGCAGAGGGCCAGACAAAGTTCAAAGTGCCCGTTGTGACCATATCACAAATAAACGCAGATGTTATTTCGTTGGTAAGGAAAACGATTTCAAAGGTTTCATCAACGTTTTCTCCTCTACTTAGCAAATCTTTTTGTTTTTCATAGCTTGCAGCAAAGTACTGGTCTGCTGAAACACAATCGGATCATTTACCCTACGATGCGAATGTTATTGAAGAGATCTACGGCAAAGAAATTCAAGATTCTAAGCATGCAATACGTCGCATTATGATGCTAGAGTTCAGCCAATATCTGGAAAACTATCTTTGGCCGAATTACAAAGGTGGCCAGTCAAGTCATGCTCATATAATGTCCATTGTTGTGATGGTAAATGAAAAATTCCGAGAACGTGTTGAAGTATGGCCAATATTCGAGAAAAAATCGGAAGAATTTGCCGCTTTTTTTCGTCAAGTAATTGAGTCCTGCTTGCCTCGAGTTAATATGAGCGGCTTCCAAATGCGTGAGCAAACTGCTTTGCTTATTTTTGTTAATCATTGTTTTAATAGTATGGAGATTGAACTATGTCGGGAGCAAGCTAAGCGATTGGTTTCATTGTCGATGTGGACTTGTTTGCAGCCGAGTAAGTTAAATTATCATTGTGTTAGGTTTTTAAATTATTTTAAGATTTTCCTAGGACGTCGTGAACAAGAATTGAGAGAAATACCCGAGTGGAAAAAATTTTGGAAAAAAATTCAAAAGAAAGAGAAAACCGAGAAGAAACCTGAAATCGAATGGGAGCGACATTTTCTTCAGGTATGCTATAGTGTCTGTAAAAAAGTACTTTTCTAATATGAATATTATTTAGAATTTAATGGTGAACTTCCTTAATATTCTTGAATTGATTCCGGAAGAGGGTCGAGTTGATAATGATACAGTTCACTACTGTGAACGCTTTCTGGAATTTATTATTGATTTGGAAGCGTTATTGCCGACAAGAAGATTTTTCAACACAGTTTTGGATGATTGTCATTTGTTGGTGCGGTGTCAAATTTGTAATTTGTTGAAAAGAGAAGAGGGGAAACTCTTTGGACAGGTGAGTTCGAAATTTAAATTTTTTAACTGTAAGGCAATTTTAACAGTAGCAACATTCTCTCTGTTTTTGTGGCTTTTTTGCACAGTCATTTTGCGATGAAAATTCTGTGGTGTTATTTTTTCTTATAACCATTTTTGTTTGCTTGGACTAAAGTAGAAGATACAAATATTTGGCCCAGCAGACTGTGTTATATTTTTTCATACAAATGGAAGGGACCTACAGTTTGAATATTCGTATCCATACCCGAAAGGTAGATTGAGAAGTTTCTTTATGGTAGAAATTACTATCAGCTGTTAGTTTGACATACGCGTGAGGAAGGATCATGAATGGTTCGTATCATTTGTGCATGATACTTGGATTTTAGTCATCTCCGGTATGCAGTGCATTTATGAACAGTTTTCTGTGCTAAGGGCTTCATTATTTAGTTAGCAGGAAGTTGACAGAGTCATTAGTTAAAAGTAAGAGCTGACGCGAATTACATTTCCATACATAACAACCTTCGCCTTCAAATCATTTCAGAATATTGATTTTCAATGCGTACTTCAATCACTTCCCTAGCATTGGTATCAATCACTCTGAATCTTCATCTATTTAGCTATTTTTAATTGATACTCGGTGCCGTGGCTGAAGTGGTTACTGTGTTGGATCGCTGAGCGTGAGGTTCCACGTTCGAATCCCAGAAAACACCAACAAGTTTTTTTCACGGTCCCGCCTCTCGCGCATGTCTGACAAAAGTCCAAGAGTAATAACTGTCATGAAAAAGCTCTCAATTTCCCTTTCGAATATGGCTCTTAATACTGTAGGTCTCTTGCATTTGTGTCAAAAATATAACACGCACAACTCGAATGGTCGCGAGAAGTTAGGCCCTGGGCCACATATGTACGTCCGTTGCGCCAAGTATTTGTGTTTTTATTTCGCACTATAAAAGCACAACGCTGAGATGTCTTGCACGTAGTAGACGTCTTCACGTACCTATTTCGCAGGTCATCAAATTCACATATCCGCTACCGCTCTTTTTGTATCATCGTGCTTACATTCGTCTCATAACCTGTTGATTCTTATCCCTCTTCTACTTCAGGCTGTATTGTTTGATCTTAAGTTTGTATTCGAGTTATTGCCTCTATTTACTTTATCTAATTGAATACTAACGTAAGTCCAATTTTTTTTTCGTGTGTCTCAGTGCATCCATAAAGCTTAAGCACCAGGATACAGCAATATTGACCTTCTAGGGGATGTTTAAAAATGTACACTCATATTTTGTTCGCTTTTATTCTAAAAATAATAAATAATTTTCATTAAGTACACTTTAGTGCTACTTCTACTTAAAATACATTAATTGTGGTAGTCTAACAAGGTTTTTCACATTCGAGAGATTCAAGTTTCACAACCTCATCCCTAATAATCGTTGCCATTCATGTAATTCATCTCGTCTCCCCAGTCATTCGATGACGGTGGCTCATTATAGCAGCACGACTTCTTCAACAGAAATGTAACATGTTTCTGCCTTAGAACGCATATATAGAGAATCAATGGGGCTTGTATAGCATTAACTATTATGTGTGCATAGACAAGTCCATCGTACTTTAACCAGGAGAGAATTAGGAAAATCCATGATATCACCATTACTAGCAGTAATAACGCGTACATTACAAAGCTAAGGGAATTCAAAAAATGAAGTTAATTAGATTTTATTTTTCATTTAAAATAATTGAATATATCTCACACGTACTTCGCCTTCAGTTTATGCTGAATCCTTCCGTAAACATTTCTCCGATTGATCAACTTCAACGTTGTCACATAAAAAAAAATGTCTACCAAGATTGTACACGCAATTGGTGAGAAAAATATTGCTATTCCCAGCCAACCGATGGTTTCTTGTTCGCCTATCACATTCTGTTTCTTATACGACTCAGCGTCGAGGAAGCAATGAGAGAAAATAGCCATCGCTGCCATTAGTCCCGTAGCTCCCCATGCGTATGCTGAGTAGTAACAATACTTACGACCGTCGGTTACACGTAGGAAGACATTTCTCGATCTAAAAAATTTAATTTTGTACAAGGGGGGAAGAGAAAAGGAAAAGTATTACCTGAAGGTCTTCCATATATAGTAGCCAAAGCTATTTAGCCAGAAAAATGCGCCCAGCAAACTTATATACAAAATTGTGTCTGGAAAGAGTCAATTAATATGGAAACGCGTACATTCTGTTATTATGACTTACCGGCTACAATAAAACTAACATGACTACTCAGTTCGGTAAAGATCCTCACAAGATCAGCCGCTTGGCTTACCATTAAGCATACGGCAATCGTTGTTATTATGTTTCCCACTAAATCCCTACAAAGATACAAAAAAAAAAATAAACGCCAATCCTATAATACTGCACTTAGGCCATATTGATTTTTCAAACCTCAATGTTGGTAAAATAAAATATATAATCGCGATCATTAAAAGAATTATCAATGAAATACCATGGAAGATGGGATTTATAATTTTTTTTAGCAGAAAATTTGTATCAGTCCATTTGATTTCCTTTTTCGCCAAACAAATGTTGGCAAAAAGTATCGTTCGATAATCACCGCTAGTTGAAATGGCCTGGAGAAATAGGGATTTATGTAATCATGACTGATTTATTTTCGAATAAACTCACTTTATCAATACAATATTGTCCTTGTCTGTAGTCATGGAAGAGCGGCTTTCGTCCGTCATCATCTTCATCTTGATAGTCAGTGTGTTCATAATGATCCTCGTCGGTATTTGTATAGTGACGAAGTTTTCCATCACTCAATAGGATCAACTTATCGGCGCTCTAAAGAAAGTAATAAACAAAAAAATATTTATGAGGTCATTTAAACATTCAAAAACAATTAACAGTTGATCTAGTGTTATGGCAGTAAAGCCATTAAAATGACATAATGCGTGGTGATGCTAATAAAATTGGTTTTAATGAGTTTTTGATAGAACCTCTATTTACTTACCCCTGGATAATGATATATCGGCCATGTTTGCATTGATCCGCACCCCGGAATGCCAATCACAAATTTATACTTCACTGGAATATTGTGTTCGCCACTATAGCTGGTGAACATCGGTTGGAAGAACTCTAAGAAATATGAAATACTCGTCAATGAAACTAATTGGAGATTGAAAAAGTATATTATGATTTTTATGTCGTTCCTTTCATAATAAAACATGTAGTTCTATCTCAATAGGCTCCTCCTATTCATTGAGTATCTAAGAGATTATCAGATTTAACATACGAATATATACTTCATAAAGAGATACGTCTTTGCTTACAAATATAAATAAGTAGCCATTAAATAGCATGTCTAGAAGATATCTGATGTTAAAAAATGCGGTTAGTATCAGGTAACACATTACACATTGCCTTTGCCCTGAGCGTGGTATTTATTGTGCGAAGGCAGTCCTAACATATCCTGATTTATATGCGCTTTGATTTCAATTGAATAACGAAATTTTACCACGTAAACTAAAAAGCGCTAGAAGAGAAGGGGTACTGGCAATTTTCGACTGAAAAGCGAATGCGCTTTTAACTAGTCTATCACTACCTAGTGTACAGTAAGTATGAGTGTAAGTTTACACACTCAAGCGCATGAACCTTTTCGGGATATGCTATTAAAAAGTCAAGCAAGTTGCTAATGCACCTTTGTTGAAGGAATTCAGCCTCCGCCGTGATAATTTACTTCTATATTCTGTATTCAATTTTACGATTTAATTTTACTATTAGAAAACTTGATTTAGTGGCTTCTTAAAACTGACATTTTTACGTAAGATTTTATGGAGATCCTAAAAATCGAAAAAAAAAAAAAATAGAAAATTTTCCCTAGAATAAATAATTCTAGAAACTATTCGAGGAAAAGGTACACCTCATGCGTAAAAAACGTTAAGAAAGCTTGGATAAGTACCAAACTTTTGAACACTACTAGAAGCAATACTAGCCACTTAGTATGTGGAAATGCGGAAACATCCCTTAAGCCAAATAAGAAAATGATGTTTCACTTGATAAATTGTAAAGAATATATATAAAGCCAAACCTGAATTTGAACATAATCCAGTTTAGGAATACCGACCTTTGTAGGCTGTGCCTCGAGGACGATCAATTAAGGAACGATAAGGAATTTAGGGAAATGAACATGCGAGTTGCCTTCTGCTTTGCATTTGCGGATGATGTCAGATTTTGGGAAAATTACTATTAAGTCCCAGCGAACGGATGAGCCCTCGAGGTATAAAGATCATCCCGTATGGGTTTTGTTCATTATGACTTCAAAAAAATAAATAAATGCGTGTTGTATGAAAAGGAACCTGGAGGTTGATTCCATATGAGGAAGGTAGAATTAAAAAGATTCCCTTCGCAATTATTACTCTCGGACGTTTGTCACAGATTCGTTTTGTTTTCTGGAATTCCAATGTGAGTTTCGCACTAATTAACCCTCCGCAGTAACCACTGAGCTACGACACCCTTATAGTAGAGTTTTATGGCACGTATTAATACAACATGCAATATTTTGAATTATAAATAAAATGATTGTTCAGAATTGTACTTATTTCATTAAAAATTAAATGAACCCCATATGTACACATTTTAAGAAGTACATATCTACATAAATTCCTTATCAGCGCCACTCCCACCGAAAATCGGGCAAAACTGTCAATGCGATAGCAATAAATCACGACATGCGATAAATTATTTAAAGACACCCAAATGTGTCATGTATAATACTTTTAAACAAAACAACCACACGGAATTAAAGGATGCCGCCTCCTTCAGTAACAGGGCGGTTATAGAAAAGGGAATAAATCACTTGAAGCTCCCGTTATTCACTATGCAGCCAGTTTTAATTAAATACCCATTTAGGACGAGTCCACTATTCATACAAAAACCTGTGTTGTTCTTCGTTAGTCCATACTAGACTTCCAAGAGTCGTCAATTGCCTCCTGCTACTTGTGAATCGTACAAAAAAAAAATAGGAAAAAAACCCATTCCACTGTCCACCTGCAGTACTAGTAGCTGTAGCAAATAAACCATTGGCCACATAAAATATAAAAAGAGGAGAATAGCCAGCAAATTGAATGTTTGTGTGGTGTAAATTGAATCAACTAAATGACACAATGCAACTTGTTTAACCGCTAGATGCGACGGGACCGATATGTAGTTAGTAGCGACTCATCATAATGGGACGAGAGACGACAACGATGTGCCACGAGATGAGTTGTGACCCCGCGCGTTGCAATAAATTAAGCGAGTAAATAAATAAAAAGGCAAATAATGCATTAATTAAACCTACGAGACGAATGTGTGGAGTGTAACGGCTCGCAAACGAGAAATCGCGAATTAGGGCACCCAATCAAAATGTTTTCGATTTTATTTTATTTTGCTTGCTTTTGTTTTCTTTTCGCTTTAAACTTCGAGACGATTGACGAATGTGGTTTAAATTCGAGAGAGTTGTAGTTTATTTTAGTTTTGCGGATTTTGTGGTTATGGGCATTTTTTTTTTTCAATTATATAAATAAATTATGAGTTCTACGCTATAGTAAGATAGATGCAGCAGAAACGATTAATTTTTGCCATTAGGCGTAGGTTATCTGAGGGCTAATGCAATTTAATTGTTCATGAGATAAAGGGTTTTTTAAATATTGTTTTCTGAAGAACGTACTATTCTTATTTTAGATTATGTTTGGCGAAGTCATTCACTGTTGTCAAAAAGATACCAATATTTTTTAAAAGAAACGTGTGGTTGCCTTGCATCTTTGCATAAAAGGCTGCAACCATTTAAAAAAAAATTTATAGAAGGATCTATAAATTAGTATGAACTTTGAGACGTGGTCTTTGTATTGTTAACCAGTTCCATTTTTTTTTTTTTTTTCTAAACAAGTTCAGTATCCGTAAAACAAACGCAGAAAAGGTTTAATGACTTTGATACCATTAGTCAGGGTCAGCACTTTTCAATTTCCTAAAATATCTATGTTAAAGTTTGTATAGGTGTTGAAGCAGGGGGCCATAAGCTCGGAGTCCAATTTGAAGGGTGTGCCAATTTAAAATACATACTACTGGGCCTTTTTTTTGTACCTTTGCGAGTCTCGAAGAGAAAAAGAAAAGGGTCATGGACAGTCGAAAGCATACGGGAATAGGAAGCTCTTCAGCTTTTTGAAAGAAAATTTATTCCGATGTTTTATGTTGTCCATATCATTAAGTGGAGATAATGAATAGAAGGACATGTGCAAAACAAACATTTCATTGTCTCACCAATCACTGTGAGATTGCCATGAGATCATATTTCGGCGTGATTTCTAAGTCCTCAAATCTGATCCGGTGCTCCGCAAGTAAAATTGTTGGGGCAATTACAATGTGATTTATTCTAGTCGTAAGCTTTGCCACTTACAAACGGTTTAGGGGGAAAAACCGCAGGTGAGTTTGATGTTCAAAGGTAATAATACTCCTCCTGAAGTGTCAGATCATTATCTACCGTCATCTAAAACCTCATGTAGCAGTATTCAGTTTTCCAGACGTTTAAAAGAATTATTTCACAACTTTTTAAATTTCCAGTTGCTCTTTATTTTGTCGAAATAGACGTCCGGAAGAAGTTTTCGCAACATGTTTGCTAGCCTTAACCTCATAGTGACTAGCTACAGAAACAAGTTCTAATATCTACTGGATTCTAAAGTATTTTCACCTGTAACATTTCAGTAAGCATGAGGAACTAAAAATTAATTCCTTTCGTGACATCTAATACATTAAAGGGTGATCACTATTTGATATTTCCTGCCTATCCACCCTGTCCAATTCATTTAAAGATAAATGAAACAATGCCTAATTTTGATTAACGCCTGCGATCAAATGTTTTTCCTGATAAATTGGAAGAAAATGCTTGAGTAACACAATTTATTAAACATATGTTAGGGATTGGAGAAATTCTTACAATTTGTATGTTTCTGAGAATTTTTAATATAATTCGCGTATAATGCGCACTTGGTTGTTTGCTTTTGAGTAACCCTCGATAAGGTATACTTAGACCAAAAGTAATTTTTTTGTGTTGCCACTAATTAGGAGGGATAGATCACAAAACCTATTCCTGGAACCGTTTTTAGTATACATTGTTTAATGTTAGCCATTCACGCGATGTTTAGATCTGAAGTGGTATTTATCTAATCTCTGGAGACGTGAATGTACAATGCTGGAATAGCGCCCCTAAATGCCTGCTGATTCGGAGATTATCGAGTGCGGGGTAGCGATATAAATTCTGTAGCTTTTGCGGAAGCTGTTATGCGAAATGGCCGGCCTTTAAGCAAGACGTCTGCTCGCAGTACTGGCCCGAAAATGGCATTGGTTAACTTTTACACAAGAGCTTTGAGCTGCTTATCTGATGCTTTGGAGTATATGAGATACTTAGAAAACGAAATGATTTTCTGGATGTCGATTATGTCTGTATTGTTTCTACGGGAGAAGCCAATTTATTACGGGCGCAATTCCCGGAATATCAGTGACTTTGTACCCAGCAAAGGGTGAGATTGTACTGTTTAGCTATCTCATTGAGAGACACTATTAATAGTCGACCAGACAGCGGCTTGACAAACGGCAGGGACTTCGAAAAAAGCCGCAATAGCTCGGGAGGGTTAAGACGATGTGAATGTCTTTCCTTTCTCTGGCTTTATTTGTATATTTCTACAATGAGTCTGTTTTTGTAAATTGTAAGCATTAGCATGGAAAATAATCGGCAGTATAGATACTTAAGAAAGAAAAAAATAATTACAAATCGTTTAAATTTGCAGCAATATGACGATTAAACGCCATATGGTTCGCCTTTTAATCATGTCTTCGAACAATGTATTTAAAGGAACACTTAATTGGAGCAAAGTGCATCAACTGGCAGTAAAACATTGTGTTCGTTTCTTGTTGATTATTTTCCTGAACATATTTTAGTAAAAGCTATTTATGCTCCACCTCCACATGCTTCTAGTTAACAATCCGTGGTTATTTATTCCCCATTTGTGGTTACATAAAATTCTTTGAATACCAGTCATTTCCTTCATTGTCAACCCACTTATCGTTAATCTCTGGCTAAAGACTTACTTATGTACACGTGTATGTATTTGTACGTAACGTACGCCTGTATGAATAATCTACAACTGAAAAAAAAAGAACTATTTTACTCCATTTTTACAATGGGACTACGATGCGCTAAATCACCTTCAACTACGTACTACAACTTCAGCCGCCTTCGGGCAGTAGTTTACTCGTGCAAATGCTCACCTGTTTCATTCACCTGAGTGCACACTGTATCCAAATGTATCTCGAATTTCTCGCAACATTTATTCACCTGCACCAGGTTAAAATCATCACGATCTGGCTGTTGTGGCTGTGGGAGTGTTTCGCCGGCAATACCACTCCATTGAGACAAACTCACAGCCAAAAGAATTAGACCCGTCCATTTATGACGTAGCGCCAGAGGTAGTTGTTGTTGTTTCGTTTGTTGAGTCATCGTTTTAGAAATTTTGCGCGCACCATTCACACACTCATGCAATTACGATTGAGGTGTAATTGCAATCATAACATTACATGCGGATTGCGATTTTTATTTTGTTGTTTTGCATTCGAAATTGTATCTCAAATGAAATTTGAGTATCTCTCCACCCGCCCCAAGACAAATGGTAAACAAAAAAAGAAATTAAATCGCAAATTTTTTTTATTAACTGAATGAGATTTGTTTTATTTGCCCCGGTGCGTTGCCTCCTCGTTTGTCGACGAAAAAAAAAAAACAAACAAAAAACGAAATAAAACTGGAATTCCTTTACACGAATGCTCTTTGTTTTCCCCGGCACTCGGTTGTTCTTTGAGTGATTGGCTCACTTCCTTGTTTCAATTTATATTTTGAATATTAATTTCTTCTTTTTATTGGGTGAATTTAAAATTCATCATCAGACTACCGTGTCATCACTTCCACTTTTACCACCACCATCACCACTAACAATACCACTAAGCCAGTGTTGTTTCTGAGACCCTCAATAGCGCGGTACGACGAGCAGTAACTAGCGAGAAACCGATACGACCCTCTTTCAAGCACGTTTTAAATGCGATTGAGGAGAGTTGAATTTGTAGTTCATAGATACAGATGTATTAACTGCCAGTGACTTGACTGCTAGTGCGGTTGTGTGCACCGGTGTGGTGTAAGTGGAAAAAATCATTTATGGGTGAAGAGTGAAAGGAGAACACTCTCTTCGGTAGCCGATGTAGCATAACAGGGACCCTTATGGTTCTCTTTAAGTGGTTTTATAGACTTTGGCACAAGCGGAAACCGGTAATGTTGAATTGATTTGACTTGTAAAGTACTACATCAAATATGCAACAGTTGTGGTAAGAAGGACACATTTATTAAGTTAAATACATATGTATGTACTTATGGGCATAAGATATTTTCTGATTATTATTCTAACTTGCTTACGTACTTTATACATTTATCTTTTGGGATCTTTAACAACTTTTTTTTTTATCATAACCAACAGATTTTTATTCTTATTCTTGCAAACGAAGCCGTAGCACTTCAAATAGGTGCTGTGTAATGCTTAATCATTTGTATTTTGTGAAACGGACTTACATATACCATTTATCCGGGAAGTTAAAAAATTTCCCGGAAATCAGATCGGGGCAAAATTTAATTTTTTAATTATTGCTTTGATGTGTAAATGGCAAACACGGTCATGGCGCTCTTTTGGGCCCTCTCAAACCTTGATGTGTTGTAAATTCGGCGCTGTAAATTCTAACTGATGTTTGATTTAATATTGTAACTAGATTTATCAGTCATTTACTACCTTAGGACTCGATATCTCATTGTTATTTACAATCGATTTCAGTCCAGTTATTGGATTTGCGGAACCTTAGCTGACAGAAGTTGCGGTGTGCTAGCCTCCGGGAAGGGTCTACGAGGCGCTTAGATGTGACCCTGACCTGGTTGGTTCATCCGCTTTTTCGTTTCCGGGGCTATCTATGTGATCCGGCACCCAACCGAGGTTCACCTTGTTGTCCACTGAGATATCGTTCAGTCTCATCGGATCCATTCATGTTCGCTGTCACTCCTGTAGCGCGTGACTTCTGTGTAGCTAGTTAAATTGAACATATGCATCTCCAAATCCCCAAGTCTTACACGTTTGTTTTCGTAGAAATTATTTTTAAGATCTAGTGTTTGACCATGCAATAAAATTAGTTTGGTTTAAAATTTTCTTAACACCACTGTTAGCACAATCACAATACGAGTATAATGCAATGTCATCTAATTAACAAAGTTAGTCAGTCCCTTTCCTGTTCAAACCACACGCATACACAAAATAAATAAAATACAACCCTCGATGCAACATTACTGGCGACATACATAATGTCGTTATTCCTCGTATGTGTGTCATTAATTGTGGCAAGGAAGTGCCATGGAGTGACATCCGCCCGTCCAATTGCCTTTCTCCCGCCATCTGACTTATACTTAGTTTTCTGTTTGTTTGTCGCTATGGATTCCAATCTGATTTTCGGTTTGTTCCTCTTTCGTTTTACTCCTGGGAGTTTTTTTTTTTATATTGGATAAGGTAAATATCTTAACAGGTAAGGCACCCCAAATTTATTTACTTCGGTAAATAATATATAACCTAAAAAAAGAATCGAATGCGTGCGTGCGTCAAATTACATCTGTTCTTGTTGTCGGTTTTTTTTTTATTATAATTATTTATGTACATATATCCCAAAGTATGTATAAAAATCCGATACACTGAAAGGAGTTTCAGGTACACTTCAGAATCGGAACCCATCATAGACTATTGGGAAACCACCTCACAGGGTTTACCTGGTGAACAGTGGTGGGTATGAGACCGGTTATTTATTACTTGCTGAGACCTATGTTTGGCTTAGGGGAAATGCTGCATGTTTTGTTTTGTTGTATTTTCAGTTACCACACCTATTGTGTTCTAGAACACATCGTTGTGATGGGTGCTGGTGATGTCTATGTGATAAAACTAGTCTGCTGTCTGCACATTAATTGAGGTAGGATTTTAGATTATGTAGGATATCGGAGAGAAAGAGATTTCTGTAGTTCTCTTTAAAGTAGGGTTTCTCTTTGTTGTATGATTTAAGCAAAACCTGGATTTAAAGAGAGGAAGGTAGAAATCTCTTGACCTTCTGGAGGTCTTTAACTGAATAGAGTGAAGTTGTTAAGTCTCTAAAAAAGTTTCTGGGATTTCTTTCAAGTAGGAAATAAGGATACATACATTTGGATGTACATACTATATATGTATGCATTAAATAATCAATGTGTTAATGGATAGTCTCGGCTTTAAGAAATCCCTCAGGAAAGTAAAAGAAATCACTTGGATTGCGTTTTATCTTTTATTATGAGTTTGAGTTATTTTTTTTTTTTGAATATAAACTATTGTTGGTTTTCATAATGCAGACTATGCTTACATCATGTAGTAGTTGGAGGAGGTAATCATCTAAAGTAGCTTATCTAGTGTGAGAAAGAGCGAGGCACGTGCGGAATGGTGTTTCATCGCTCTCATCAAAGTCGGTGCATAAGTAATCAGGTCTCGATAATAAATGCTTGGAGTGTTTTAAGATCTCTTCTTTTATGCATTTCATTTAATGGGTGAATTCAAAAACATCAGAAAAATGCGCTTTAGTTGCGCAACACTGCAAACTATACGTTGTTTTTACACTACCGCTGCTTTATTGTCGATGCCCTGCGCGACCGAATAAATAAAAGGAGATCAAACGGAGAATATCAGTGCTGAACGTTGGTTTTTGACAGGGTTCGTAGAATCGCTCCTTTGAACATGACAATATCAACTGAGACGGTCGTGCTCCGAATTTTTCGAGATGTCTTCTTTGACGTGAAGGTTTCCTCGGATCTTCGAACTTCTAATTCGATCAAGCTTTGTTATTCCTGCTGTCATGCGAAGCATCTTCACCTCAGCTGCCGTAAATTTTCCCTCATACTTTTTGTACATTGCCCAGCATTGCGAACCGTATGTGAGCGCCGGACGAACAACTGCGGTGTAAAGCCTTCCTTTCAGCTTAGGGGGCATTTCCGATCACAGAAGATATCATAGTTTTCCTGCCACTTCAGCCAATCTACGCTTACGCGATGAATTTTCGCACTTGGGAATCACTTTTTCATTAATGGTCGGAGGGGATTGGGCAGTACAGTTACTCTGTCTTTTTTGGACTAATTCGATACCAATTTCCCTCCAAAAGATCCACCTATACATCAAGTGTTCGTTGCAGCGACGTTTGATCCTCACCATCAGTCGCAGTTTCTTAAGGGCATTGGGTAGCACGTCCGTAACCAATCCTCGAGGCTTGTTTCTATTATAGGCATTTACTCAACGTCAATCACACAATTACTCAACGTCAATCACACTCCTCCTTTCTATTTACCCAGGCAGGCTAATGAGTCGCCAAGTGAGGATGAAGAATTGGTCAGTAAATTCACCTGGTTACATCTAGCTCGATTCCCGCTCCCCTCGTGGTGTGTATTAACGGATGGATTGCACATTGAAAATCAGAAATTGTTAATCGTAGTAAATATGTGGAGGTCTTCCCTGTACGTATTCTTCGACATACACATGTAAGGACAAATTTGGCATTCTTGTAACCTCGTCGCGGTTCAATCTGATTCGACTATCTGTCCATTCTGACATATGTATATGCAAGCACATTCCAGAGAACGAAAGACTGGAAGAACTGGCCCGAAAGAACGGACAAACGACTTGAACACACATGTATTTGCAGCTTGCAATTGTTTACTTGTCATGCCCGCCCATGATGAGCTCAATTGTGAGCAGCATTCCTAAGGAAATGCACTCACTCTATCACGAGAACCAGCAGATCTTGCGAAAATAATACCGCCACTTATGTACAACTGAGAAAGTCGTAAAAGCCGCGAAACGCCAGGAATTGTTGGAGTCCTGAATTCCGTTCAAAGTCCCTGCCTATTACCTATTGGCTTACAGTCCTTTGTACGTGCTACATACGGTGGGGAAGTGTTTTTTTTAAAGATTTTTCATTTTTACGCAGAATAGTTGATTGTCCACAAAGGCCATTGCTTTTAATAAAACTTTAAAAACTTAAAAATAGGATACCACAACTGATTGGTAGGTTAACGAATAGGAGAAATTTGTTAACAAATTCATATCATTCGTGGTGGGGCTGCTGAGGAAAGTGAAAGTTGAAGTTCACAGATGTGACATCGGAGCGAGATATGTATGTACACGTCCGAAAAAAAACATATATACCTTGGAGCTTGAAACACCGGTGCGAGCATAGTGCATTTTCGAATCATTTAGCCCCATTGATTGAGTTGACTCCATTTCAACTTAGGTATCAGTGCTCATTTTTTACTTACAATTAATCCTATATGTACTTTAACATATTTCCTTAGGCTACTATTTTCTTAACCGTAACTTACTATTACTTACTCCATCCCATTTTTTTTTGTAAAGCCAAAAATAATAGCATAATCCTGCGATTGATCATTCAATCATACCAGCTATTGTTATCAAAGGAAGGTTCATTAACTTTATTCCATTTGCAGTTACTTGACATGTTAAAATTCTACACACGCTTCGAAATCAACGATGTTACAGGGGACCCACTGACTGATCACGACATGACTCAGCTCCACTATAAGAAAATCACATCCCTGCAGCGTGCAGCGTTTGCCAAATTTCCAGATCTGAAGACGTTTGCTCTCTCGAACGTTGCAACGGTTGATAGCCGCGATGCACTGGAAAAGCATTTTGGAGCTTTGGACGCTCACAATCTAAAAGATATAGCCTCATTTCTAAATCTAGTTCCAGATGAACTTAAGGAACCCTTTGAGTGGCATCGCTTGGACGAAGGATTTCTTAAGGAGTTGTTAATTTCCCGTCACGAGAGACACTCCTCTCAGCTGGAGGCGTTGAATGAAATGCCACTATATCCAACGGAAGACATTATTTGGGATGAGAATATCGTTCCGACGGAGTATTATTCAGGTGATGGATGTCTTGCGTTGCCAAAGCTAAATCTTCAGTTTCTGACTCTACACGACTATTTGCTGAGGAACTTCAATCTATTTCGTCTTGAGTCGACATACGAAATTCGTCAGGACATTGAAGATGCTGTCAGCCGTATGCTGCCATGGCAATCTGAGGATGGCGATGTAGTGTTTGGTGGTTGGGCTAGAATGGCTCTACCAATTGCATCGTTTGCAGTTGTTGAAGTTGCAAAGCCACACATAGGTGAAAAAAAGCCTTCACGTGTAAGGGCTGATATATCGGTAACTCTTAGCGTTCGCCGCGAAATCAAAGACGAATGGGAGAACCTAAGGAAGCATGATGTTTGTTTTTTGATCACGGTGAGACCAACACAGCCTTATGGTAAGTCGAAGATCCAATTTCGGTGTCATCAAAACTATAAAATATGTCTGTCAGGTACAAAGTATAACCCTCGAGAGCCATTCATTCCGCAAGTAGGTTTGATTGGCGTTCGTGGTTGTGAAATCGAAGGAATGCTCGATGCAAATGGAAGAGTGATTGAAGATGGTCCTGATCCGCGGCCAATCTTGTCAGGAGAGCAGAGAACCTATAGAGTTTGGTTGGATTCAAACCAGTACCGCTTGGATATGGACGCATTGCAGGAGGTAAGAGAATTCAAGAGAAAAGATCTGTATGTTTCCTAATGTGTACATTTTTCAGGGAGCCGATGATGTGTATGAAGGCTTCAATATCATAATGCGTCGAAAGCCCAAGGAGAATAACTTTAAAGCCGTGTTGGAGACAATTCGCCATTTAATGAACACAGAGTGTGTAGTTCCACCATGGCTGCATGATATTCTTCTAGGGTACGGCGATCCCAGTGCCGCACATTACTCTCGCATGTCTAATCAAGAGAAGTCCTTGGATTTTAATGACACATTCCTTGATATTGATCATCTTCGCAGTAGCTTTCCTCATTATGAAGTTGTTTGCCCTGAAACAAATTTTGAACTATTGAAGGCTCCGTTCCGGTTAACATTTGGCGACGTAGCCGATCCGAATGAGGAAAGTGAGGAAGAGCAACAAGAGTCTGATAAAGAACTTCCCAAAACGATAACGGTGGAACCGTATGTCTTTGAATGCAGAGGTCCATATGTGTCCAATGCTCCTAAAAAGTTAGTTACGCATTTAGATTATAACTTTAGATTGACTCTAATCTGTTTTTATTTATAGAAATACAGTCCGCTTTACACCGACTCAAATTGAAGCGATTCGCGCTGGAATGCAGCCCGGCTTGACACTTGTCGTCGGTCCTCCAGGTACAGGTAAAACTGATGTTGCAGTTCAAATAATTTCGAACCTCTATCACAATCATCCAAACCAACGCACACTCATTGTGACGCATTCGAATCAAGCTCTCAACCAGCTTTTTGAAAAAATCATGGCTTTGGACATTGACGAACGCCATCTGTTACGTTTGGGTCATGGTGAGGAAGCTCTCGAAACTGAAAAAGATTTCAGTCGCTACGGGCGGGTGAATTACGTTCTCGCTAAACGCTTAGATCTTCTCAATCAAGTTCAGAAGCTACAGGAATCGATGAATGTGCCCGGAGATAATGCGTACACATGTGAAACGGCCGGCTACTTCTACCTTTACAACGTTATGGCACGATGGGAAAAATTCCTCAATATTGCAACTGCAGCTAGCGCAAAAGAAGAAGCCACATGGAAAGCTATTTTCGAAGAGCATTTCCCTTTTGCAAAATTTTTTATTGACGCTCCACAACCGTTGTTTAAAGGTGACACTTTCAAGGATTACCTTGCAATCGCAGAAGGTTGCTTTAGATATATTTCAAGAATTTTCACGGAGCTTGAGGAATTTCGAGCGTTTGAGCTGCTACGCAGTGGTTTGGATCGATCAAAGTATTTGCTGGTCAAGGAGGCGAAGATCATTGCTATGACATGTACTCACGCAGCTCTCAAACGCAAGGAGCTGGTTAATCTTGGTTTCAAATATGACAACATCTTGATGGAAGAATCAGCACAAATCTTGGAGATTGAGACCTTCATTCCGCTTCTTCTACAGAATCCAATGGATGGTTTCAATCGCTTAAAAAGATGGATAATGATCGGTGATCATCATCAGTTACCACCGGTCATCAAGAATATGGCCTTCCAGAAGTATTCTAATATGGAGCAGAGTTTGTTCACGCGACTGGTGAGATTAGGTGTGCCAACGGTTGATCTCGATGGCCAGGGTCGTGCTAGATCAAGCATTTGTTCATTGTATAAGTGGCGTTATAAGAAGTTGGATGATCTAGAGCACATTTTCAAAAGGGATGAGTACAAACAGGCCAATGCAGGTTTCGTGCACGACTATCAACTGGTTAATGTCGAGGACTTCAACGGCGTTGGTGAGTCAGAGCCAAATCCATTTTTCTATCAGGTAAAGTTGCTTCAGTTGCTTTGAACCCATTTATTGACGATCTAAATTTGTACAGAATCTAGCGGAAGCTGAGTACATCGTAGCTGTTTTCATGTACATGCGCCTACTTGGTTATCCAGCTGAAAAAATATCCATACTTACGACGTACAATGGCCAGAAGCATCTAATTCGGGATGTTATCAATCTACGCTGTGGTAAGAATCCAATTATAGGATGGCCACATAAAATTACCACAGTGGACAAGTACCAGGGTCAACAGAATGACTACATCCTTATTTCGCTGGTTCGCACAAAAGCTGTGGGTCATTTGCGAGATGTTCGACGTTTAGTAGTCGCCATGAGTCGTGCACGTCTTGGATTGTATATCTTTGGTCGAGTGTCGCTCTTCAAGAATTGCTTTGAATTGCGTCCGACATTTGAGTTGGTAAGTTATAAAATTTCTTCATTGACTCAGTACAATATTCATTCTCTCTCTCTCTCTCTATCTCTCTTTTAGCTAACGAAACGTCCCCAAACTTTACAAATTTTTACCGAGGAAAAATTTCCTGCTACTCGTGCTGTCGGTGACTCTAATAACACCGAGTTTAAGAATATAAACTCCATGTCCGAAATGGCTGAATATGTCTACAATCTGTACATGAGCAAAGTGGATACCCTAAAAGAGCAAATGACCGAAGTGGAACAAATTTATGATGACCTCCCACAGGAAGAAGAAGCTATTGATGACGAGACACTATCAACTGAAGATCCTGCCAGTTTACCATCTACTTCGGAAAATCCGGAGCCAACGACTAAAGAGAAGAAAAACAAGAATGCTGACACTAAAGATTCGTCGAAACAATTCAAACAAACACTCATTGTCAATGAAATCGACGAACCCGAAACGGATCATTGATTTAAAAATAAACTTCTAACCTAAAAAAAATATTTAAGTTTATTTCTTTGGTGCTGTGATTCCTTCCAGTTGTGCCTTGAGCTGAGAATTGGTTTTCTTAAGGAATGCGACTTCTTCAGCGTATTTCTTTTCCTCAGAAGCACGCAGCTCAGCATTTCGTCGTTCGTTTTGTTCGGTTTTGATTTTCATGTCGGTAATGATTTCTTCGAGGGTCTCTTTGTCTGTTTCAAGCTGTTTGACTTTATCTCGAAGGCGTTCTTTTTCTTCGTGAGCTTGAAGAGCTTTCCGCATACCGAATGCTACTGAGCTGCAGTATAGGGTTTCATAGGCTTCCATTGACATGGCGATTTCGTCACGTATGCGGAGTAGTAGTAGACCACGTTCGGAGCAATTTATTGTCACTTCGCGAATAAGTTCATCTATAAATTAGAACACTCAGCTGTAAATGGTGATGATGGTAGTCGGAAGGCTTCTATTTACCAAAACACTGCGAATAAAGCTCTCGACGAATAGGACAAATTCCAGTTTCACGAGCCTGGGTTTGTTGAAGTCGAGTATCCAACATTTCCTGGAGATTTATAACATCTTGCCGGGTAGCCGGATTGCTGGATACCTAAAATTAAGGGCATTTTTAGATCACATTTATTTGTTTTATAAATATAACTTGTGTGAGCTTTAAAAATAATTTTGCTTAATCAAACCCTATGTGCAACTTCAAAGACAAATCGTCTATTCTTTCTAATGGATCTCAGCTTAGTTGTGTACGTAGAACTGAGGCGATTTAAAGACTTAACGCGAGGTGTTGTTCGTTGCGGTGGTTTTTGCCTCGGTATCATTGGATTTGTAAAAGAATATTAGGCAACAAAAAATGACTACATTGAGAAAGTGCAGTGCAACACACTCAAAGAAATCGAAATATTTGTACTCTGAAAAATGACAACAGGAATCCATATGGACGAATTTATTTACAATGCCACAGCTTATCAGGCAAGATCGTTCACCAAAGCTATTCGGAAAAATCAAAACACTAAATGGTGGTCTTCCTCTACTTAGTTGCAACCAGTTAAAAGAAGAATAAAGAATCCTCAAGAATAAATTGAGATCGCTTAGATCGCCGCATTGCTCTTCGAGCACCTATTATTACACTCTCTAGACAAACAATTATTATTTCTATTTTAAACTTACAGTTTGTGTCCAAAGCTGACCATCTTCTTCCCAACATCGTGGCGGAAGAATTGAGTTCAAAATCTCTTCGGTTTCACGTTTTGTATCGAAAATAACTGCGGCAGTTTGTGGTCTTGGTATTTCCTATAGAAGTAGATTTGCACGTCAAAATTCATACCACTTTTGTGGATGAATAATAACTCACGGCATCTCCAGCACCCTTTTTTTCCGGATGTTTTATGACCAGTATTGGATTCTCATACCGAACAAGGGTTTGAAATGCATCTACAGATTTCTCCCCCATTTTAAGTTCCTTTAAATAAAATTAGAATAATAAAATAAATTTTTTTGAAAAGAATCGTTTTAGTATGACAATCCACTCAAATTAAAATACATAAACAAGTTTACATAGCAACGCAAAATATATTTCCATGGAAACTCCGATACATCTAACTAAACATACTTATCGATAGGCTTTAGAACTTTGATTATAGCATTCCATTCGCAGACGGTTTTAGAATTCACCTATTTATCCCTGCACTTGAAAATGCTATTGTTACCATGGTACAATTACTTCATGTTTTCCTCTATAAAAATGTAATCAGTATTACTCTGAAGGTAAATGGCGGATATACTAGAAGCTAAGCTTATAATAATTGCAAAGTCGAAACATTTATTTTAAAACCTTTTTGTGTTGTAAGCCATTTTCTCGGCTTTTCTTTGATTTTTTTTTATAAAAAGAAACTTTTAGTTTGCATTCAAAATATATAAACACTTATCGGCGCTCCTTGATGACGGCGTTTATTTCGCATTCTACGAAATTAATCCGAAACATGTGAACGCAATAAGGCAAGGGATTTTTATAAGTACTGCTTTGCAATGCAAGGTTGAAAAGAATTATTAGACTTGTTACTAATTTGCAATATTATCGCATTGCTTGCGTTTTTATTTAAACTTCTGTTCTAAAGATATTTTCTCTGTAGACCTATTCAGTGATTTTTCAAATATTATTTGCTTCTCTATTGAAGTGGATCTGTTGTTAAGAACAGAAAAACTCTGGTATCATCGTAAAATGTCAAAGCGCACCAAGTAATGAAAACAGTAAGAAAGTACTGATGATAGAAATACTGGACACTTTATTCAATAATCTCTCCAGCTACATAGAAAATAAAAGAATTTCTCATACAAAATATAAAACAACTAACGGATATAAATGCATTCAACTCTTTTGGGAGGGGGGAATTATACATATAACTTTAAGGCAACTGTGCAACAGCTTTTTGATTTTTACAATTTTTCTGTCAATTCTGGGACGGCCTTGAAAAGATCAGCCACCAGACCAATATCAGCGACCTGGAAAATTGGTGCCTCGGGATCTTTGTTAATAGCAACAATGGTCTTTGAGTCCTTCATTCCTGCTAAATGTTGAATAGCGCCAGAGATTCCAACAGCAATATATAGATCCTAGAGAAAGCACATATGAAATTTATTAATTTGTTCGCTCGTTTAAATCAAAGTAGTTTTTGTCCTTACGGGAGCAACGATTTTTCCAGTTTGACCAATTTGCAAATCATTGGGTACATAGCCGGCATCAACAGCAGCACGAGAAGCACCAACAGCTCCAGCGAACTTATCAGCCAGATCGTACAAGAGCTTGAAGTTATCACCGGACTTCAAGCCACGTCCACCGGATACAATAACCTTAGCACCAGCCAATTCTGGGCGATCTGACTTGGTCAGTTCCTGTGAAACGAACTCAGTCAAATCACTTTTGTATTCACCAGCTGGGGCTTGTTCAATGGGAGCACTTCCTCCAGCAGCTGCAGCTTCAAAGTTGGTTCCGCGGACAGTTATGACTTTGACGGCGTCCTTTGATTTGAGAGTAAGGATGGCATTGCCTGAAATAAGAAAAATAAAAGAAAGAAAAGGCGATATACAACAGATAATTTAGTACAACAAGAAAGTATTTACATATACATGTGCATAAGAAATATATATGTAATACCATATGTAGAAAGAATTCTCGGGACTGGGTATTTCACTTTAGTCGTCATTGAAGGTGAGTAAGAAATTTCTAGTTTTTCTCTTAATTCTACATTTTCCTTGTATTATTATTAACTATACAAACTAAGTGCAACAAAGTAATAGCTTTATGGCGCACCGCCAGATCGATGTCGTACTATTGACTTTGAACTCTGCATCATCAAACACACAAGTGCATAATGCACTCTATTTGATTGATTCTCAAATGATGCTTGGAGCATCATAAATCTGGATAGATTTCTTTATAAAATGCTGACGTAATCAATTTCATCTTTCACTTACTGGGCATCACAAAATAAAATTTTAATTTAGAAAATTTTCCATATAAACTTCAATTAATCCCAATTTGCCCAAACATTTGTTACATAATCATATTTATAAATCACGACTACAGATTTAATTAAACAATCGCGTATCGTTATTTTTAAACTTACCTGCATAAATAGTCCTTACAAAAGTATCCTCCGACTTGACATCGATAATTTCTGAAATTGGAGACACGTCCAACTTTGCAGCAATTCGTGGCAGGACATTCTTTCCAAAGGCAGTAGCTCCGGCCAGAATATGCGTGAATTTGAATTGATTCTGCGCAGCTAATACCAAAGGAGTTATAGATTCTGCAGTGAGTCCTTTAAAAGCCTCATTTTCAGCAACAATCACCTTATTGACTCCTTGGATTTTTGATACAGCTTCAGAAGCCTAAATTGGTGAAACAAAAGAAAGAACATGTAAAAACTCTTCGCTGTCGTGTCTATCTTATGTCAATTACTGGTCCACATTTTGTTCCAGCTACCAAGACAGTAACATCACCGCCGATTCTCTTGGCCGCAGTAATCGTATTCAAAGTAATGGGATTTAGAGTCTCATTGTTGTGTTCGGCAACGACAAGGGTGCTCTTGCAACGGTGCAACTGCAATTAACAAATCAAGAATTAAAATTAAGATTACAGAGGATTTATGGGCAAGTTGCTTACGATATTGGAGCGAACAAAAGTCCTTGTGCTGGAAAACATCTTTGTACAAGCAGGGAATACGAGCGAAAATTTTGAAAACTATTATTTAACACTAGAGATAACGTGTTAAGGTTAATAAATAAATTACTCTACACCCCTCCTCGAAGAGATTTGAAGCAGAAAGTCCAAAAGTCAACTTTCATGTGTGACAAGTGGAATGTGGATTTAGTGACATCTATTTTTCGAAAGCAGTTTTATGGTAATATAAATGAGCTAGTAAGGATATCTACCCCTCAATGATTTAGAAACTTTTTGGGTGGATGCACATGATTTTTCTGTGCGATTACATTGGTATAAACTTGTGTCGTGAAGTTTGTATGCGTTTCCTCTTGTACAATCAAATCGATAAACGAAGTTTATTTGGAGTTACTCGCCTTAGCGGTTATTTTAAACAACATATTTTTTTAATACATAAATAGAATAGCAGGTGTTCCAGGCTTTCCCGGGATCAAAATTTATAAGACGTACTTAGTTATTCAACTTGTAGATGAAATATATATAAATAAATAGTTGTGAGCGTGGTGTCTCAAATGTTAATGCATTAGACAATTGAGTGGGAGGTTCGTGGTTCGAAAAAACAAAAACAAAAACAAAGAAAAGTGTTGTTGCATATGTCCACGCTTTAGCCTTAAATCCAGTCCTTCATTCCACTAGGTTATGTTTCCACCTGATAATTTCAATACTTTAATACACTCTCATGTTTTTTTCAACCATCTTTCTGTATTCTTCTCATTTTAATGATAACAATGATAAGCAATGGTTCCACCTGATAATTTCAATACTTTAATACACTCTCATACTTTTTTCAACCATCTTTCTGTATTCTTCTCATTTTAATGATAACAATGATAAGCAATGGTTCCGATTAAAAAAATTTGAACTTGATTGGTTAGCCTGCAATAATTTTAATCTTAACAAGCTGCTACTTGTATTTCATTTTAACTCTTATCATTACCTTCTGTTACACTCATAGCTGCTTGAAATAAAAGTACATGTCTGCAACTTTTTCATGTTGTTACGTTTATAAAATAAAAACGATGGAGCCCAGGTCGTGTTAAGGTACATGCTGGTCACGTCGTTTAGGCGTGATAGCGAACAATTGCAGATTCGCTGAGTCAGTTTATTCAGGTGCGAAAATCCTTCCATGAGCCAGTGCAATGTGTTCGAGTAACATTCATGCAGCACCGGAAATCCTACACGCGCCGTAGGACCCATTTGGCTGTTGGGAGCTTGGATACCGAAATCGAAGGGAAAACTGGGGTAGGGTTAAGTTAGCCTTAAGTTTGGCGGTTTACTAAAATACCGATTTGCAAAAATTCGATTCCATTCCAGGATTTTATTGAACATTTTTGATCAAAAAGTGTTTCTTGACGCATTAATAGTTTCCGTCTACATTAATCACCTAAACAGTATACGAAGGGTATATTTGATTAAGTGCGTGTTACTATTTTTTTTAATAATAGTTATTTATTATTCTTAAACGGGTTTTATTTTATTAGTCTTCTAAGTAAATCAAGTATCTGGGACTATTTTCACATTCCTTTGTGGGATAAATACTTCATAAAAATTTACATTAGTGTATATATGTATGAGGGCAAGGTACTATTTCTGCACATATTACTTTCTCCACCGTTTTTTAATGAATGGATTCCACCCCTGAGCTGCAATTCTAAAAGGTCTGTCCATGTACGGTTCCTATAACGCTTTCATTTAACTCGAAATACTTTTCAGCCATAAAATTTCTTTAGATTGTTGAATAGGTGGAAGGCAGAGTTTGTTTGTTTTTTTGTCAGTTATTGTTTTAACTTTTTGAAAGTTATCAATAAATAGAAGCCCTTTTACATCGCAGAAAACACTGACCATAACCTTTCCGGCAGATGGAATTGAGTTCGCCTTTTTTTTTGTTGCCTTTTATCCTTGATATAATTGATTGCTATTTCGGTTCTGGCGTCCATAAGACCTTACGTCTCATCTATACAAATCGGCGTATAAAACCGGTTGGGTTCTTTTTAAAACGTTATTGAGAAATTTGCGTTTTCGCGGCACTCATTATATTATGGGGGGAGGCTATTAACGACAAATTTAAAAAACGAAAACAGAAAAAGTAAGGTGGTATAACATAATCTTCACTGCTCACTACTGCACCACGCTGGCAGAAAACTTGGTGAGAATTACATGGGGTACATCTGGACAGCCACCAGTACATGATGTTGGACATGCTGCCGTCGAAAGGTTGAATGATGCGAAGCTTATGAGCCATCAATTAGGCGACTTAAATAAAGCGCGGTATTTCGGTCTGCACATATTAATTTTTTCATCTATTGTCACCATTTTTTGTCGTATTTTACATAAATCACCTTCAAGAGGTGCATGACCACTTTCAAATTCCGCCGCTGATTTCATCACTCTTGATAAAGAAGGAATATACTCCTTGTAAACCATCGTTACTATCCGTGGACGAATTTCCATTAACGATATACCATCCAAAATGAAAAAAGAAATTATAGCGGCACAATATTCCAGTTTATGCATTTTAACGAAACTCATACATTCTACTTGAAAAAGCCGGAAGTTTAAAGTTAACGTTCGTTCTTTTGACACGTCTACCAACATCACAAAAAAAGTTTGTTCTTCCCCTAATTCAAAGAGGTATATATTAAATTTTCATTTACATTTTGTATCGTTATCTTTGATGATAAAGTGTAATTTGCAAACATATACCTATAAGATACTCCATCAGATATTTATTTCAGGTCATTTATTAGTTGCAATCGTTACGGTGAAGTTCTGCCGTTTATTGGTAACTTGGTTGTTCGTGAAGAGTTAAAGTAAAAAAAAAATCGAAGTCCATCAATTCACTTATAGAGAGAAAGTTGCAACGCGATGGAAAAGGTACGAGTTTATCTGATAAAGCAACAGTTCACTTAATAAATTTAATTCAGCGATTGTATTAAATAACATTTAATTGTTAAAAAAATTTCGTGTTCTTTTTATTAAAAAAAAAAAAAAAAAAAACAACGAAAAGTGAATGAACCATGGATATGTCTTTTTCGATATAGATACATATATGTACATATGTATATAAACGAGTTCGCGTTTGTAAAGCAAATACTAAAGCGTTTTTATCAAATTTTGAGGTATTTGTTAGTTTAACCTGGTTATTTGCGATAGTGATTATGTCAACCGCGTAGAGTAGGTACTGTAGATTTTCTCAATTCGACCAGTGTACTTGAATTTTCGTCCGATGTTTGCAATTTTCCGCGATCTAGTCCAAGGAATACAATCAATTGGAGAGGACTTAGGCTATCGTCATTTTTAGGGCCTTTTCAAATGTTCTCGAAAAACATTTGGACTGTTCAAGTGTAGTACAAATTTTTAACGAAAATTATATCCATTAATTTTGTTAAAAAGTAATAATTTGAATAAGCAATCCTAACAAGGCTGGCTATCCATACTACCAGATATGAACTCTTAATCATAACCATTGGATCGGTTTTTTTAAAATGTGTTTTGCATAAGTCACAAGTCGTATGTGGAAGGTTTCATTTCAAAATAGGGGGAACTAACCATGTCCATGTCCATGCTTGTCAAATAGTTTGCATTTCCTAAAGAAAGGGGGCACGATCGCATTATTCAGCCTGCCAGCACATTTTTCAAGCCTTTCATCTCTTGGCATTGATCGTCCCCTAGTCAAACATTATAATGTTGAACTTATCAAGTTTAAATATAAATTTAGCACATAATTGCAGAGAGACGGTTGGATTTTTCTACAAACACTTCCTTTTCATTGACGGTAATTGGGTTCATTCAGTCCTGTTTTATTCTCATTCAAGTTTTCTGTTATTGCCTTTACAAATATAAATAAAAAGAAGGAGAAAATGATGCGAGAGCACCGAAATGCTTGTTCTAGTGATATTATTTTGCTAAGTAGTTGAGTAGTGCATCACTTGCCTGTTTAAGTCTTCTTTAAAAACGTTTAATAAAATAAACACCCCATATAGGACCTAGGGCCTAGGTTCTCCCAACTACTTTTGTTATGCATGTTATATTTTTTGTTAAATATTCGATGTATATTTTTTATTGGTCATAAAAGGAGAAGTCAATTTTTGACTTTGACCAATATTAATATTTTTATACAAGATCAATTTGAAAAAGTCAAAGCTTCCATTCATATGTCAAATTGCGACTCTAACGCTTTAGATAAAAGAATTTATATCCATACTTACATACTTATGAGATATGTACCTTATTTATTAGGGGAGTAGCAAAATACTTCTTTGATATGGCTTTATTGATTTCGCTTGAAATTAATATATATCGCATATGAATATGAATTTTTATGACGACATGAAATTCAATTTGTACATTCATGTTCAAAAAAGTGTTTTTCTTTTTTTTCTTTGGTTTTTTTTTATCGCATTTGTGAAAACTCAAATATTGTAGCGTCATATATATTTGTCTATATTGAAAATATTTATTTTTATAACATCATTGTCGTAGATACCCAGTATCTTATTAGCTTATGACTTCGACTTGCTACTACTGCCTTATCTAGATTTTCATAGATTATTCTACTGTGTTTCTTAAGAAAGAGCACAAGAGCTACAGTAAAAAGGATTGTCGTAAAAAATGTTAATATTAAATACTGCCGATACAATAGTTACGATAAGCGTTTTCGGGGTCCCGTATTTAGATCACGGAATCCAACTTTTAAGCAATAAAAGATAAATAAATGATTTTTACATTCATATGTGTGCAAAGTGATGATCTAAATACAACGGTGTGATTTAAAAAAAAAAATTTTAATTTTTAAGGTAGCTCCAGTACAAGCAAATTTGACAGTGAATTGTTTTGCTCATAAATAAACATGGTACATCGTTAAAATAATCTTGGGCTAGAATTCAAGTATATATACGAGTTTATTTTTCTGAATATTAAGTTTTAAATATGACGTTATAATTCATGAATTTCAAAAAGTAAGTCGATGTCACTGTATAGCCAGTCAACGCAAACGCAACCGAATACCTTATGAAGAATTTTTCTGTCAAAACGACCGAGTCGATGCTTCAGCGGTATAAAGCAAGAACTGAGACAATTAAGGTCTTGTATAGGGTATCCTTAGTTGTTCGGGATAGGATTTTACTAGTCAATTGCATTTCCAGCCCAAAGGAATAGTGATTGACGAGAGTTCTTCGTTAGATATCTGTTGAGATGTTGTTAGAGTTCATAGCAAAGGTAGATAAAGTCTTTCTACCTCAAAGTCATAGCTCTCGACTGTGGGGTTGTGACTAATTCGCCAATGTTGTGGGTCCCTTCTTGTTGACAGTATATACTTGGTTTTGCCCAATTTTGGCAGTTTTCATTTAAATACAAGCGACCGCACCAGCAACGACCCGCAGTGTTCTGCGAATTATGTCAATGACGTCGGCGTACGCTAGTAGTTTTTCAAGAACCAAGATTTCAGGATTTTATTTCGATTTCAAGATAACAAATCATTAAACAAATAATAAAAGTTTGTTAAATTAATACATTATGATACTAAATACAGTTTTCATAATGAGATTCTAGGTTGCACAGACTTGAAAAATTGTGTTGGCTTGTGAGTTTCGCACAATTCTTTTAAGTACATACGATGTTAAGGAAGTCATATGACAGCGCATCACCTTGTCAAAATCATTTTTTTACATCAAAGCCTTCAATAAGGTCGGCATCGAGCTTGATGGAACAGCGAGCATTCGCCTTCGTCATCCTGCACAAACGGATGAGTTTGGCAGGGATGCCAAAACTAAGTTTGGCCCTCTATAGCTGATCTCTATAAATGCTGTCATATGCGACCTTAAAATTGATAAAAAATTTTGGAAATTTAATCGTCTGTGGACTTTCCTGGTCTGAAACCACATTGACAGGGGCCAATCAGGTTGTTGACGAAAGGTTTCAGGTGTTTACACAATATGGGAAATAGGATCTTGTACATTATTGATACCTCTGTAATTTCCACAGTTGAGATTCCATTCATCAGGCGTACACTCGTCTGACCAAGTCTTGAAAATGTGTATGTGTTCTCTATCAAGTCATTTGCAGCTGGTTTGAATTTAAGGTATCACACGACCTTATTTAAGGGCAATCTGCCTTCGTTGACTCCCAAACTAGACTTACCGACTCATCGTTCGTAATACTTCTTCTAAGCTTTCCATTTACTATTTACCCATCGTCCTCTGTACAGGTCAGGTTCGATCCATGAAACGTATTTTTGCTCTCGTTTGTTGTTATAATTGATTTGGTATTGATACTTTGTGAACTTTTATTGCGAGGACTTGAGACAGTCAGTGTGACGGCACGATTATATCGGTCAATGTTATACTCGTATGTTTGCACATGTGATGAATTGGGTTATCGGCGAATTGGCGCTAAGGTAATAGGACAGGGTGACTGTGTGCCATCGAATTGGCCGGTTATCGGCGTCTTGTGTCAGAACAGCGGTATTTGTGTGGCCACAACAAGTCAGTAATCTTCGGTAATCTACCCGATAGAATTAAATTCGTCATAATGGTGTTTCAAATAAATTAAAATTATCGCAAAAAGGGAGGAATGCCATTAGATTGTTCATAGCTTGCTTGTCGGGTTTTATGTAATAATAAAATGTAGTTTCCTGATAACTTCTTATCAATTTGCAGTTATAAAAATAATTTTTTACAATGCAAACTTCACAGCCAATTGTGTTTATGCATAGCAATATACATACATGCATATGTATGTATCTGAATCACTAAACTTTATTTTATATGCTAATCATGTGGATAATTTCCATAAGATAATTCGGTTGAGAAATTCGAAAGTGGAGCGTTTAGCTTTAATTTAGTTATACTCGTATGCACGGCTTGTTCACTTTTTGTGGTACAATGGTACAATTCACTTCGGATTAGTATATGTAGCGTTGAAAGAAATGTTTGCTAGTTTACATTTGAAATAATTCGACATACTCAGTTTCGCATCTTTCTCACCCTTGTTATTATGGAGCATCCATTTCATTCCATTTCAAATCAATTCATTCAATAAAACACTTACGTATCTTATAAATCAAAAACTGAGATAGATTATTAGGTTCTCATGAGTAAATGATAAATTGAAGCGTTTCGTTTTTTCATCCTAATTGGAAGCCACGATAAGCAACGGAAAATTATTTTATTTAATAAGAGAAAACGGCTACGATAAAAATATGCCCTTTAGACTCTGAAGAAGACATTGTTTTATATTGGTGTGGCTTTCAAACTTTGGCAAACTAATCGAAAGATTACAAATTGATTTTGATTTTCAACAAACAACAAGCTACGCGAAAACTTGTTGCTACATACATAGATAAAGTGTTATAGTTGCGCTTAAGATAATATACACCTAACGTAATTTATTGATCCTTAAATCAAGCTTATTAGCCTTCGCTTCTGGTTCATTTGAATCGTCAGCCATGTACAGTCAATTACGAAAGTCTGAAAAGTGTTTCACTTCTCACTTGAATTCTTGGTTTTTCTTGTTGTCTTTGAATTATTCTGAGGAGAATGCTATTTTTGTTTTAAATCATGTTTTTAAATGTGTTATCTAGTAAGAAAATTAAAGTTAAATTTATTTATAAAGTTAAATTTAGCACTTTTCAGGGCTATGTGTAGTCCTTCATGACTCAATACACACAGAGATTTGGTAAATGTTTAGTGAAGGGACTTCCCCCCGATTTTGATAAAATTTTAGTATGTTATTTCAGGAATTTTTCTGATATCAATACAATAGTTTATGAGACATAGTCGCATGAACGACTAAACCCCCTAGAGCTTGTTAAAGTGATCACGCGGAGCCCGGCAATTACCCTTGGCTGTATGGTTGATTTCCGATAAGAAGAAGATATTTTCCAATTTACGAGGGGGTTTAGTCTCCCACGCGACTTCGTCAAGGTTATGTGAAGAACTGTCAGTCAGGTGCCTATATCAATGGAAGCATGAGGGTAATTTTTTTTAGTGTTTAGTTTATAAATATATATCTCGTAGTTTTTTATTTCCTACACTTACATATGTATAATTATATTATACCTCAAAATCGGGGGCATGAATTTTTTCGCATTGACTGACGACAGGATTTGCTGTGGGATTTAAATAGACAAACGTCAATAAAATATCATCTGCCCTGATGATTATCGTTATGCGACACGAAATATTTACTTAGTTCACCACATGCTATACATATACCATATCATACACTACCACACAGAGCATTCCCATTGATACCTCATAAATTTGTCATTTTACCCGATGTCTATGCTAACGATATTAACAATAAAGCATCATTTATTCTTTTCTCTAGGTCATAATAAAATTGACATTTGTCGTTGCGATACTTTCCATGGTGACCATTGCTTCGACTGCCGATACAGTTGTCGATAAGGCAAAGATAAATACGATCAAAGAGAAACCTATTATCATTAATGCTGTAGCTCAGCACTATGAAAATCCGACTCTTGGCGAATATCAACTGTGCACCAACAATCGAGACAATTGCCTAAGCAAATGTGGACCTATAGATGCAACCTGTCGGGCTACATGTCCGGTTTGTCCAATTTTAATCGATCAAGATGTCCTCGTACAGGGTATTAATGATACACTTTATCGTTTACCGATTTCTTCTGGCAAGGTCAATCAAACGAACATTATTCGACTGACAAATGAAATACGTAACATAATTGAGACTGGCTTGGGAAATATTACTGCTAATAACCAAAACAATATTAATATCTATCAGAATAAAACCTCAAGAACTGGTGGTAAATTTGGTTTAGGTTATACCGAAAAGGGTCCATGCTGTCATGTCATCGACCAACAAAGATGTCGGCGTTCTGCCAACGACCAAAGGTGTGCACATAAACGTCACCGCACATGTGGTTCTCAATGTATTTCTAGAGTGATTCGTGCAAAACGTGTAGTCACATGTGCCGAAACAAATCCTGATGATTGTTCCCAATCAATTGAATACCTTCCACAACCTAGGCGTCCGGGATGTCAATACACTTCAACTTATCCATTTATTAATTGTAAAACAATGCCACAACATAATGTTGTTAATAGAAGAAGTAATTGTGCCCAGTGTTATAAGATATCTTATATATATGTCATGAGAGGTCAGGTGCCAAGAAATTGTCTACCATGCTATGGTCGAGTGGGTGGTCAGAGACGAAGACCCACGTACCAACCTGTTTACCAACCAGCACCAACTTACTATGGCGGTCAATACCCGATGTACCCATCTTATCAACCATATTATCCACCACCAGCTTTTACCCCCAACTTTGGAAATGATTGGACCCTTGATGAGGATAATATTGATGATTTTGAAATTCCTAGCACCGATAATGGCTGGAAAATTGAGACACGAAAATGTATCAACGACGATGGTACAGTTGCAGAAAATTGTAATGCAAAGGATGAGGATGATTTTCCTCAATTACCCAATGAAGATACTATTGATGAAGACTATGATAATGCAGATGGAGTGGACTATGATTATGGTGAAGAAGACATGAATTATGCACCGCAAAATAGGCGTAGATATAGAAGAAATAAATATTAGAACGAGGTATCGTTCGCAATGCGAGTATAAACTGCCACTGATTAATAAATCATTTGGGGTGGGCTTGGTTTCAACCACTGAGAATTATTCTCTTAAGTTATTTAAAAAAATATATAGCGAATTAAATAAAGCGATATTGTTTTTTATTTTTATCTCCATCGAACTGCATGGTGTTACTATAAGAGGGAGTGGTAGCTTTTGACATTGGTTAAAAGGACAGAATTGACACATTTTGGTATTAATTTAATCAACAAAATTTCAGAATTTGGCTTTCAGAGAGTCCAAAAGTGATCATTGAGAGGCCATTGCATTCATCTCGCCGGCTTGTTTGGGCCGTATTTTTTTGAAAACGACGAAGGGGCCACGATGAATTGTCTACGCTGTGGACAAAATCATGACCAATTTTTTTTTTTTGGCCTAAGGTTAAAAACATTGGCATGAGTGATATGTGATTCCAACAGGAAGGGGCTACGTGTCGCACAACACAGCAAATTTGACTTTATTGCACAAAAAGTTCTCCGACCGTATAATTTGAAGCTTTATCGACGTCCATTGGTATGTCCATTGATCGTGTAATCTGACAGCGATAAGTCATCGAAAATTACCTCACAAGCATGGAAGTTTGGAACAAGTCTGTTGGAGGCCTCTTAATGGCATAGTAAGCAGATTTCATTGAAATCTTTCTTAAGTTTTATATTATGTATTTATAGGGGTGTAGATGCAAACCCCAAGCGTAAAATACGCTGATGGCGACGTTGACAATTCCGGGTCTTCGGAATTAGGCACTTACAGCGGTTTTTTTTCGACGCATTACTTTAATGCACAGGGCTTACGATATTACAAACAACGTCGATTTGTTTTGGTCTGTCCTTCAATCGCGATTGTATATCTAATTACAGAACTCTTATTTTTGTAGTAAGATAATGCTTTCTAGGGCAGTCGAACGATACATATTGTAAAATTGCAAAGCAAGAACTAAATACTTGTCACTATGGATGACAGATGACATATGGCAGGGATGTGAAATCGCAATCTTGAAATATCTCTTCATGCTCAGTTAGCTACACCAAGATGGAGGGTTAATTAGAAGCCCTAAGACTACATTGGCATGGCCACACTATTCAAACTATGAAGATAGTCGAAATTCAGTTTAAAAGCTTGATATGATCAGAAAGACCGAATCTTCTTCGATGAGTTTTTTTTTATATGAAATGATCTTTTTACTTACTCTATCTAAATGTACATATAAGAACTGAATTATTATAGGTTGCATGAACGATGAAGGATCTGATTGAAAAATAGACCAGTACTGAGCAACGTAAATATTGGTCAATAAGCTCTATCAAATGGCAAATTCTAAGCAAGGAGCGAGGAATACTCAAATGGTTAGTAGCTTTACTCGCAGCACATAGTAACTTCAGATGTCATCTGAAAAAGATGTCTCTTGTGAAAGATGATGTCTGGAAGACGTGGTGACAGTGGCACATGCTTATACTGGGCCAGTTGAGACGCTTTCTCATAACAATTATTACTTTCGAATGTTTGTTAGACATTCGTGAGAGGTGGGACTATGAAAAAAGACTTTTTGATGTTTTCTAAGATTCAAACCTCGAACATTCCCTTCTGTGATCTCAAACAGAAACCAGTGAGCCATGGCGCCCACCTTAATAGAGTAAAGGGTGTTTATAAGATCTCGGGTAAGTTGTCTGCGTCTCACATTCGCAAGTTGGCAGACCTGTTATATGACAGCAATGTTGTCAGTTGGTAGCCCCAAGGAGGTCAAATTTAATTAGCTATGAATAACACAAGCTTTGTGTTAAAACCACCGTTTTTTGCATAGATTCATTCCTAATCGTCTAAGTAATTTTGGCCACTGCTCTATTATACTCGTACATACATTCATATGTATGTGGCAAATATTATCCTGCTCGAACACTTCTTGACTTAAGTGAACTTTATCATGGAAAAGTATATGTACATACATATGTATCTCTGGCGAATCTTAATTTTCATCGACACATTTGCATAGGTTTGCTTATGGGCGCCAATTCTTTCCTTCAGTTGCTTTGCGTGAGTAGAATTTAGAAAACCGTTGCCTAGAAAGTACATGTTTCCGGAAAGCAAAGCCTTTAACTATCCCTCGACAGGGTTGTACCTTAGCTACCTGTTTTGATTTTGAAGATTCTCCACTGAACGAGATAGTTATAAAGTTAAGAAATGCCATGCAACTTTTTTGAAATAGGGGACTACGTGTAAGGGTAGATTGTTTGCATGTGACGCAGTAGGTTCAGGTTCGAGCCCCGCAGAAAAAGATCAACCATAACCACCAAGCATAAGAAAATCAAATAGCTAACATACTTACATATTACATCAAAGGTCTCTCTGTCTAGTAGTTCGAGTACAATGGACAAAGATGTGATGTGAAATATGAAGGCTCTGACATTAGGTTTATGGAGGAGTTAAGCCGCTTGAAACCCATTAAAGCAGTCCCTCAAACTAAGAAGTCCTAAAATAACTACAGACAATTAGTTTAGTCTGATTCGTTAACCACAAAACTAGGGTTTATCTTTAACTGTAACGCCAAGATACATACATATGTATGTACATAAATTCGCTGATGCGTCCATTCGTGCATATGCTTATTGTATGTACTCCGTACTATAGACACTTTTAGGAAGATAAGGAATCAAAATGTCAGCGGGAACGCAGAGTCAACAGTCGACTGACTCCTCAACAAGTTGAAGCATACGAAAAATCCGGGATTCTTGGTTTTTGCAATAAAAAACTTTCGACCAGAACCAGAAAGTAGAATAGAAGGAACGTCAGGTGGCTGTGCAGCTCCTTAACCCGTGTGATGCACACTAAGTTTTCTGACAGTTTGATGGTCGCTAAAGTAGTGAGCAGAGCACGTTATGTTATGCTCCACTACTTTTTCCCGCAAGGTCTTTAAGTGCTAGATGCCGTTGTTCAGCGGACGGATACATACGGAAGTACACATGTTTGTGTGCTAAACCCTGTGTGCATACAAGTCAGAAACCTTTAAAAATCACAATGTAAAAAAGTCGCCCAGGTGAACGTTGCGCAGAACAGTCGGGAATGAGTCAAGTGCGCTAGGAATAAGTTGCAGAAAACTCAAGTGAATTGCATAAATTCGAAAAAGCTTTGTGGATGACGTACATATGTACTCGTATGTATGCACATATGTATGTCCGTACCCGGAAGGGTGACAGCCCTTACGTACATACGTTCGAGTGAGTAAATTGAAGTACAAATTATTAATTTTACTGTGTTGGTGGTACAGGAAACATTTCTACTCAATGAATTTATTTATCTATTGCACTTCCTAGATAACTTAGACTATTGAAAAAATCTTATCAAAAAAAGGGGAGGAAGGGGGGGAATAAAGAAAATATTAATAATAATTACCGCTAATTACTTCTATTTCGAGTTCAGTCTTATGTAATGTAGAATATGTTATGTTATGTTAATGTTTTGCAATAATTTTAATTTCGAAAACATTTTATTTACTTAAATATTACATTAGTGAACACATTTTTGAACATGTTTTTATTTTAGCTTTCCTAATAACCACCACACCAATCTTGTGTGCAACCATCTACTGCTCTGCATCCAATGGATCCTGGGTAGCTGTCACAATATCCCATCAATTCGACTGGCTTACAGAGTCTACTTTGACAAACCGATCTTGGGCAATATGTCGAACAGTTTTCATCTACCATATTGTTGCACCTGGAACAATCCGGATAAAATGGTTCTGAAAAACAAAGCGCTTAGTAAATAGTATTTTTAAGAATACTACAAGTAACTAACTATGTTCATAACCACAATCATTTTGCAAACAAGGCATTGGAGGTGGTGGGGGTAGTACAGTTGGTGGTTTCAAGTAAATATAGTCGGAAGTACAAATTGGCCCACATCGACGATGTTTTCGATTTCGACATATATAACGACCGTTCTCCCAATTGCATACATTGGGCGTGATAACAACACAACAATTTGATGGTTTTGTTGTTGGAAGAGGGGTTGGTTTTGGCGTTGGAGGTGGCTGTGGCTGTGGCTGTGGTGATTCTGTTATGTATATAACTATATTGTTTGTGTTATTTATTCCTCGATTGGTATCTGTTTGATTGACATATGTGTTGATAACATTTGATAAGTAGAGTGTCGTATGATTTTGAGGGGCTGGTATTTCACACCGTGAACCGGTCCAAACGCTGCCCTCTGGGCAACTAACTTGAATGCATTTTCCGTCTCGATAAATACCTAGACCACAGTATACAAGACGACAAGAGCCATTGAGGAGGATCGTACCCCTGGGGCATTCGATGATCGGTTCTGGTCGAGGTCGTGTTGGTGGTGGTGGTGGAGGTGGGGGTGGTTGTGTTGGCGGTGGCGGTGGTGGCGTTGGTGATGGCGTTGGTGGTGGGGGTGGGTATGTGGGAATTATTGGGTATACTGGTGGAGATGGTTGTTGGCATGGTGTTTGGTTGACTATCGGGCAAGGTGCTTGACAATTCGTTGTTGTTGGACATGATGGAGTTCCGGTTTGACATGGCGCTGGATATGGAGCAATAGTGGTTGGGCATGATGTACTTGATACATGGTTGTGACATGGTTGTGTTACTGGAATTGGCGCAACAACCGTTTGACCCGATGGAGCAGCTACTGGACATGGTTGTGTAACTGGAACTGGCGCAACAACCGTCTGACAAGATGGAGCACCTACTGGGCATGGTTGTGTTACTGGAATTGGCGCAACAACCGTCTGACAAGATGGAGCACTTACTGGGCATGGTTGTGTTACTGGAATTGGCGCAACAACCGTTTGACAAGATGGAGCAGCTACTAGACATGGTTGTGACACTACTGGTGTTGAAGCTACAACTTGCTGACAAGGCGGAGTTCCAACTGGACATGGTTGTGTCGTCACTGGTATTGGAGCTACAGCTACTTGACATGGTAAATTTGCGAACGGACAAGGTGGTGCATTCGAAATCGGTTGTGAAACTTCAGTTCTCAAGTAACACGCACCATTATGTAAAAAGTGTGTGGATGGACAATTTACTTGGTTGCACTGTCCATTGGCCCATTGATATCCTTGTGGACATACAAATGTAGGCTTTAAAAAATAAAATCGTTCGAATTAATATTTATTAATTTTTATTTTTAAATAAAATAAGAATTTACCGTAACTTGTGGAATAGGAGTTCCCGTACCAAAATCGAATAAGACGGCAGCGACGAAAGTCGCATATAAATAAAAAAACATACTTTATCACACTAAGTTGCTCTGTGAAGTGTTTCGATGCTTATATGAGTTAAGCTCATTTAAAGATCAGTTTCAGACAAAGAAACAAATCATTTGCTTTAGAATAAGTGGGGATGACAGATAGAAGTTACCTTATCAGATTCCATTTAAAACATATCGAGAAGCTTGCATTGACAAATTGGCATTATTTTTTCAATGAAAATATATTTTTTTCTTAATCATTTAACAATACAGTAATGAATTGTAGTCATGTTATTAAAAAGGTAACATTTTTTAATACAGAGTGTTGTACATATGTACATATGTACATATATTGGCATGACATCCTAAAATTTTCTGAGTTTTACCGCAATTTAAACTATCCTGTGGGCTCTCGAATTCTCTTACATGCCTCGGATTAATCTGATATAAATTTTAGAGATCTAATGTGTAGAACTTTGGAGGCATACTGGTGTTTCACCATCAAGATCCTTAGACTTTCGGTTTTGTCGACTGACGATTTACTCCAAACAAACTGTATTGACTGCCCTTCGGACTAATTATTTTACCACATCGGGCATTTTACACTCTTTCCGTTAACAGTTTGGTCGAGCCGACGTTTTGTATAGGTATTAACCTTTGCTCGAGTAAGTAAGGTTGTCCTCCACTAATTCGGCATTTGACTCACCTTCATTTTATTAAGGAATGTTACCAAGGGGCGCCCGTTTATTCTCAAGAATTCTGAAGGAATGTTATCTGGTTCCACAGCCTTTCTTAACCGCTTTACAATAGATCCTACTTCGATAGTGCGTTAATATTATATTTTTATGGAATATTAATTAATACAAGGAATCATAAAACAGCAAACACAGTACCCTACATTGCATTTTATGAAATAAAATCATACTTGAACTTGACCCTTAGTGTGAGAATTTGTATTTTAAATTATGTTCAAATTATTTATAAAAACGCTCACGTTTTTCAGTTCATCGTGAGTTATTCTTCGATTTACTAGAAATTAATAACCAATAAAAGAATAGAATAAGACAATGGAAATTCGTATTATATCTGCTTTTATTTTAATAAATTCCATTCGATTATGTTATCAGCAAGATACTGTGAGTTAATTCGACTAAAATATTTTTTGTTTTCTATGTGATTATTAGCAATGCTAAAGGTTAACCGAAATGTACAATTTTTTTTGTTCGCTTTGCAATTTTACTCATAAATTGATCCGTTACGTAAATTTATATTTAAAAATATAATCGGGGAAAGAACCGAATATGAAAAGTGATTTATTTAGGAATACTTGTGAAATAAACGAAAAAAAACGAAAGTCTTCATGATGTGTGGTCTTTAAGGTTTACAGTGATGTGTGATCTTGAAAATCTATTTATATAATTATAGATTAGTCTTTTGATAACCTGTAATGACGTTGATTATAACAGGATGCAGCTAATAGTTGGCGCAACAGACCGTATGTGTTCCAGGGTCTAGCTTCTCGCGACCATTCGTGTTGTGCGCGTTATATTTTTCAACATAAATGGAAGGGACCTACAGTTTAAAACCATATTCCAATGGTTTTTTTTGAGAAGTTTTCTCATGACAGTTATTACCCTCGAATGATTGTCAGACATTCGCAAGAGGTGGGCCGTGAAAAAACTTTTTGGTATTGCCTGGGATTCGAACCTCGAAAGTTCCGTTCAGTAATCCAGCGCACTAACCACTGAGCCACGGCGACAGTATATTTGAGAAAATCGGAATAAGAGAATTAATTTAGTTATTATTTTGACAGCAACTCCTCTTTGGAGGCTTGAAGATCATTATAGTCTTTAGGAAAGATTTTTATTTTCCTAGGTTAAACAAACATACTCCTAAGTGACACCCAACAGTGCAAAGAGGAATTCCTATTCCTTCTTTTCAACAAATCTTGTGACAAGTCCTTATGTTCAAATGGGGAGCTCGAATAACAATATAATTTTTATTAATTATAACTGCAGATACTAATCTTTTGCTTTTAAATTTAAGTGCAATCTTGCAGTTTTTGTGGGTGTGACCAATTCACAAATTTTTCTTTTATCAATTCAAAATACTTAAACCTTTATTAGATTGCCGAGATCAGATACTTATATTATCTAAGGTAATTCTTGTCGTATCTCAAATAAAATAAACAATGCCAAGGTTATCTTGTTGAAGTCTCACATGTCCTACGATTATTATTGTTATTATCTCTAATCTTTCTTCAATGCACATTTATTTGCTGGCGTAAATTTTGTCTTTCATTAGTTTTTGTTTATTTTTTTTTCTTCTATCTTTAGACGGTATGTAACATAGGTTATGACTATATTAATGGAGCTTGTGTACCACAAAGTTGTCCGAATAATTATGTTTTAGTTAATGGAGTATGTCGCTTAAAAGACATAAGTCCTCCACAAATTCCAACTACAAATGCCCCATCAGTTTACTGCCCTAATGGTGAGAGTTTCAAATTTTCGATTAAACAATGAATTTAGTTTGCTTTCTCTAGGCTACATTTTGTACAATGGAATGTGCTATCATAATACCGTCACGGTTCCATCGCCTTTATTTAACTGTCCTTCAGCTTGCATTCCAGTGATACCTGTAACAACTACAACTACAGTAGCTCCAACAACTACAAAAACAACAACAACAACCACTACAACAACACCTTTACCACCTTTACCACCGCCTGTAGAGACAAGAGGTTGTCCGCCAGATTCGATATTAGTTGGTGGAAAGTGTCGCCTTATTTATTGCACCAAAGGTTCAATCTACAAAGGACGTTGCCTTGAACCCGTCTGTTCTGATGGATTAGTATGGACCGGTTACACATGTGCACAACCTGAAGTTATTACTACTATTCTGGAGATTGAAAATACTTTTATAACCGAAGTCAACCGAACTGGCCCCGTATATGGACAACCTAAGATCACCAATAACGTCGTCTACCACACAGAAGCCTATGAGACATCTACCGAAGAAGAGCCCTGCGATACAACGACGCCAACAACGGAAGCGCCAAGTGCAAGTACGAAATGTTGTACGGTTGTTACACCCAGAATTTGCAAGAAATATAACCAAAAGTGGGTCTGTTTCAATCGGCAATATCGACGATGTGATGAAGTTTGTGGTAATTTTTCGATAGTATATTTACGAATTGCAAAAGTCATTGATCAACCTCCGCTATTGCTAATGCCACCCAATCCTCCATTAAAAGTTTGTGCGGGCGACGAGTGTAAACCAAAAGGTACATAATGTGTTTTCGCCTTAAGAATTTAGAAAAAATTCTTTAATTTTTTAGATGTCGTAGATTGTTCTGGATGTGCGAAAAATGAACGTGCAAGTTGTTCATCGTATTGCTACCGTTATCGTTGTCCAGAAAATCGTTGCACATTCATCGATCAATCTCAATATTGTACAAAACATCCTGGAGGCCCTGGGTGTCAAAGATCCGATGGGTGCGTTGAAGAATGGTGTTCCGAGTGATGATTCATAAGTACATAAATTTTATAATTTTTATTTTCATTTTAATAAAGATTTTCGATATGAATGCGGAACATTGTGCTTTCATAGCACATGACCCACTTTATACACTCTACACAATTTGTTATCGGTATTTTTTTTTTGACGTAATTTTTTCAATGCATATTGATTTTCTTATCGGAGAATGTGCAGGAAAAATGATTTGTCATTGACCTTCACACTGAAGTGCAAATTCCGACTACGCAATATCTACGCACTGCCAGTGTTATTGATTTGTCTTACGTTTCCGTTTAGAAGTATTTTACCTTGCGATTTGCTTTTGTGGATTTTTCCGTATTTGATTACAAATTACTTTTTATTATAAACGTGCGCAGAAAAGATTCTCAGCCGACAAATTCGTGTAAGGACTACATTCACTACCTTTGGACTAGATGTACCATAAAAATCCCATTTTTTTTAACAAAAAGACAGGATAGGAAAGGAAAAATAGGAAAAATATTGTACCAGTTTAAAAGCAGAGGGTTTGGTTGATAATTATGGAGGTGACATGACTGTACAAACACATTTGAAATAGCCTGTGAGGGGAAAACCCAGAGGCAGTATGTTATCTATTCACATGATGATGCATGTATGTAGTTTAATAATGGCTTTCTTCCACATAATCAGTCAGAAATTGTTGGATCTTAGTATTATCAGTAGTGGAAGACTCAGGAGGTCATACTTAGACGTAGAGAGTGTGCTTCTCGCGGTAGTTTAGCACTCTGACACGTGTTCCCATAATCCGAGTTTTCTATTGGTGGGCTGGTTAGAAACTAACATAAGTTGCAAAACTAGAAGCAAATATATAGTATGTTTGGTTGGCGCAAACATACATATGAAGACTTTATTTAAAGCAATTTTATGACCAGGATTGTCTGTTTTAAGTCAATCTCTTAAGCATATTCTAATTATGTCGGCACGACAGACAGGCTGTTTGTATTAAGTGTAGCATATACACTTACCGCTTGATCTTGCCAGCTTTTGTCAGATTGAAGACGATATAGTGGATCTCACCCAAAATGAGTAACATTGCAACAGGGAAATGAAAAAAGGAAGTTGAACTCTTGACAAAGGTTCACTGGTTCCAGACAAACCCAAGCAGTTTAAGAGAGTGTAATTTAGCACTGAAAGGCGGGCTCAGCCATGATGTCTAGATGCCTTGTGAAAGATAAGATTGTGAAAGTTCTGATAATAATGTAGAAGCGTAAGAGGTTTGTATAAACGATCTGACGATTGCGAGAGGGTGTTATAGTGTTAGATGGTAAGTGATTCGGAGGTAGTATTCTGGGGAAGCATAAACATAGGAAGTTGCATTAATTTTTTTAGACCGTTATGATACTGGCTAAGGCACTCTTTCTTGGATTTATGCGGCAGTGGAAGAACTCTCCAGCTGGAATCAATGGTGATGACTACAGTTCCAGAAATGGGTTACGGGTAACAGTTTACCGAGTCACAGGTCCTAGGCGTATCAATCAAGGATCTGGCCGTCCATTTTAGGGATAGCTCAGTTTGGGTAACTTCTTTATTATACATATGTACACATAATAAAAAACTTAGTTATCAGAGCGGTGGGCGCCGTGGCTCAGTGTTAGGTGCTAGGAGCGTTGAATTATTGATCGGTAGGTTTGAGGTTCGAATCCCAGAAAACACCAAAAACCACCTCTCTCGAATGTCTGACAAGCGTCTGAGAGTAATAACTGTCACGAGAAAGCTTCTCAAATAAGGAAAGTCTGTCGGATATGGCTCTAAACTGCAGGTTTGTGTGAAAAATATAAAAACTGAAAATGTCCTTACGCATTGTGAGGCAGATATTAGGAATAGGAATGCAAAAATTGAGAAACTGCGATATTTATTTCAACTACACACGATAGGTTGCGTACTCGTCATGAGTAATCGTTTAATCACTTCAAGCCGGTAAGTGATCACGTATTAAAGCATCAGCCTAACATGTGCATCCGCCCTTACCGATGATGCCAAGGAAAGAGTTTTGCGACCTATTAAACAGAGTTTATAGGGTCGGGCCTGAGCATGATTTTAAAATCGTGGAAGGAACGAATTGTTGGCGGATTAGTCGGAGAGCGCAATCCCCACCATACGGCAACGAACAATCGCTTTTGATTAATCTATTTTATAGTTGCGTGTAATATGGTGATAAGTACTACTTGACTTCGACATCTATGTACATAGGTTTTTTAAATTGCTTATTTACCACTAACCTAGTTAGCAGTTCAAATAAACTTAAAATTTCAACTTATTCAAGCTTAAAGCAACTGAACTGAAGGTAACGCTCCACTTACAAAATGTTTCCTTTGAGGAGTTATTTGTAGTGCTTTTAATTTAATATTTTTCTAGTTGACTTGATATTGAATATGTATTTCGTAGAAGAAAAAAATCGGAAAATGCTTTTTGAACACTAACTTTTTTGTTATTTTATTTGAAGTATTTTCAATTTGTAAGAACAACTAAAACTAAATTAACTTAAATCTTGGGTTCGCCTCTGATATGTGATTTCAAGTTCATTGCACAAGGGCCAATAAATAAAATCATTCAGTGGACCATTGATTTCCTCGTATATGAATTTGCGTAGGAATCTGGCTAACTACAGATGGTTAAACCGACAACCAAATCAAACACTTGCTACTCTTAATTGATGCTAGACGTGCTTCATCAGACGATCGAAACAACAAAATATTTAAGCAATTGGCTGCTGCCAACATATGATTAGTAAATCTTGTTACCAATACACAGGATATTGTTGACGAATTTAAAATTTGTTGTATGTATTTAAGAATTTTCAGCAGCTGTTAAATGGGCAATAGATAGAGTTGGTAATACAAATCGAGGATATGAAGAGAACCCATTTACAGTCAGTGGAGATGCAATCCCTCCACCCGATACAAAAGAGGTGGTAAACCTTTGCATTAGAAAGTTGAAATAAAAAAAACAGCAGTTCCGACGGTCTCCCATCAATTTTTGATTTATCTTTTTATTTTTATTTTAAATGGTTTTGAAAACTTATACAAAATATTGAGAACTCTTAATAAACTCATTGTGATATATAAATTTCCAGAAATATAAATTGCAGTGTTTATTTTGTATCGATTTAATATTATTAGTCAGAACTTGATTAAATCTGTAAATACTTATGCAAATCTTATCAAATTGCTTTCTTAAATTTTGTTCTTGTTCAAGGCAATTTCGTTAAAATTTAAATAGTTACTAACACATATCTTGTGATTATTACATATACATATATATTTTCAAATGTTTTCCATACGCGACTTCGTTATCATGTTTAAATAAGATTTTAATGCAATTGTTTCATAGATGACATTATTATTTTTCTTACATAATTGCAATTTGAGTACCATAAAATAACTGCTCGAATTTATTTATAAGGAAATAAGATCTTTGTGATTTATTAACTTTTTCTTTATTAAACGCGAGTAGCCCAACAGAAAAAAATTAGAACAGTCATCCTCCATCCATTTTTACTGCTATACCTAATAGTGCCCGTTCTAACTGCATATTATTTATTGTACTGTCAGCATAATTAGGTAATTAGGTCCCGAAACTTTTAAGTTTCTGTTTCTATTCGTATGTTGAATTTGAAATGAAATTTTGCATTCTTGGAATAGATTAGGTCAGATTAGATATGACATTATTTAACAAATTAAAGATAAATATTACGTGAGTCATAATCGTTAGTGACCTAGTCTGGAAACCGTCAGACATGAAGAAAAATAAAACAGACAATAGTAAAACAGTAAAAATAAATTCAATTCCAAATCACATGTTTTTTTTTTTATAATTGAATGGAATTTTATATTTTTTTTATTTTTAAAGGAAATACTCGTATCAAGAACCCTTTAACAATTTCTAATGGGAAATGTCAAAAAAATGTGTTCAACAGCCAATTTCATTCACAATCATTCCAATTGAGTTACAAAATAGAGAATTCTAAACTGATTTATGCATTTTATCAATTGGTTGATAATTGATAATCGCAATAAGGGTGAATATATAGCATGCATTTTGACGTTGTAGATAGCAGTTTGAAGATACATTTTAAGAAGAAACGATGCTATTTTTCTAGCGTTGTTTTTAACCACATACATACTTGACATATAACTTGAACAAATAGAAGATTTGGCTTCAGAGAGCTTAGATTTGATGTGGTTTTCGAAGGTTATAATGCTTGTAAGGGTTACACCTAGGTAAACTCACCTTCTATTCTTTATATTACCAGTTTTCGTTTGCTGCATATCTTCCGAACACTTTTTTCGCAATATCTCTCCAATTTGCCAATCATTTCTTGCAGCTGATTAGGAAAGTTTGCCAAACACAGTACATACCTATGTTATCAGCTTACAATGATGCCAGAATAATAACACCTGCAACATTTATGCCCCCCCCAAAGGTCAGCTCACATCATTGCTTAAGATCCATTGACGAATTAAACAGGTCTGATCATTGTGTCTGCGAATTTATTTCAAACTGTAATATAATATTTTAACAAGTGTCTGCTTTGTTTCTTATTTATTCCAAATTGTGGTATTGTAGACGCAAATGTATGCCTTGCTGTCAAAAAATGGTAAAAAAAATTAAGAAAAAGAACCTTAAGCAGCTTGTCACAGTAGCAGCAGGGTAACTTCGTTGCTTAATCAAACATTTGATCTAACAACCATGGATTTTTTCTTTATTTTTTGACCATTTTTGTCGTATAAAAATGGCTTTTACTAGAACTTCCGCTAATAGTAGGTGAAAAAGTTATAAAACATAATTTTTAGAAAATTTGTCAAAGAAAAAAGTTAAAAAAAAGTTGTTTACTTTGTAAAAGTTTTGAGAAAAATGCATTTTAAGTAAAAAATTTGAGTAAGAAATTTTCATAATTTTGAGTTTAAGGAGCCATAACTTTTTTGTGGCTGCATACTGTTGTATTTGCCACTAAATTGTCTCTTCAAAATGTATAAAACTGGTTTTGTAGCTGTAATAATTCAGAAGTTATACTATTTAAAGTGATTGTACCTGTAAATCGGAGGTGTCTTACTTTGACGGGCTATAACTCGAACTGGGGTGAAAATAGACCCCCCCTCACAAACACGATTTTTTGTTTAAGGATTATACCTCTAAACTGGGACAACCTGTATAATACTCGTACGATGAAAGAAGAATATCTGCAATGGAATAGAATGGATGCTCTACACACTTATATTTTGTTTCAATTTTAAAAGGTTTAATGTGAGGCCTAAATAATATTACTTGGTCAAATGTCTTAAATGTCTTAATCTTTGTATCTACACTTAACTTGTTTAGTGATTCAGTTGATTTGTTTCTAAGTTCGATATCCATCGAAATTCATTGCCAATTTGTATTTACTAATAATTTCGTTGATAATTAATTGCTACTTTGGACAAGAATACAATTTTGTTTACTCATTATACCCTGTTTAACTCTAATAGTTGTTATTCTTTTAAGATTTCATATATTTGAGTCCATGCTGGTTACTTTCCATATCTTATAAGTAAATGCCTCTGTTACTTGCAAATATTTAATCATCTTTCTGTTGTCATCGAATCCATCAAACGTGGGTATGATTGTATCTACCAAAAATCTTTATTATTTTCCACACTATTGTTATATTCCGGTAATTTAGGAATAAAAACTAAAATCAAACTTTTCCGGCAATGGAAAGGACTTTTTTTTTAGCTTGAAGAGAAAATGAAAATTTTGATTCTTACCTGATCTTGCTTCACAGGCGTAATGATAAATTTTCTTTCATAGTCAAGTGTTACATAAATTGCAAGGTTTCGCAACCGATTTGAGAAAAGTTAGACCTTGCAGAGTGACGTTACACGATAAATTTGTTTTGCTTTGAAGGAAATTATTACATTTACTTTCGTAGACAACTATTAAAACCCAGATCTACATTTTGATTAATTTTTGTCTTATTTTTATATTTTTTTGTTCACTGAGACAGAACTGACTTTTACCGACTGCGCCAATAACACATTAAAACGTACAATATTCGGGAGCTCTTTTAAGTTTTAACCGAATAATTTGGATGTCACCTTAGTACTAAATTGAAAACTAAGTGGAGCTACGCGACGGAACTCTTATCATCATCTTTCCATGAAAATGAAGGCAGAGCACAATTTTCGTGTTGGGGATGTTCCTTTGCACACTGACTATTTGACTATCAAATAAGCGTGAAAAGGAACTACCACTCGAATACACTGCGTTAAGTGCGTCAAATTTTTTTATGTCCAGTAGTGAAAAAAATAATAGGGAAAAAACGACTCAAAACATAATTTTTTTATTTTTTCTTAAATCCCTTCAGTTAAAGTTCAAAGAACTTGTACCGTATAATTGCTCTCATTTGTAAATTTACATACAAACGTCATACCCCTTTCCACAAATGCGATCTTCGTTTTGACAGAAAAACGGAATATGTATTTACATTAACCATTTGCTAAGGCTGGAAAAAATAATAGGGACAGCTTGCGAACATTTAACCTAATCGTAGTTGTTTCGATCAATTGATAAAAGAAAGTTGTGTTTTTATGAAGAAGGGTTCAGTGTTTTTTTTCTTGTTATTGAGTTTTCTAAAATTTATTTTGTTATGGGTTGAAATAAGCATTGCTTGGTTGAAGACCGTTTAAAGTTAAAAGAGCTTTACAAAAAGGGGCTTACTATGCGAAGGATAGCGGAACTTTTGAATTGCCCAAATACAAAAGTTCATAATTGTAATACTTTTGTAATATTATTATTATATTATATATATATATTATAGTGTTATTGTGAATCCATCAACCTGCGTAAGAGATCAACAGCAGTTGAGTTTCAACCATCACCGAGAGAACATGTAACGAGAGTATTAAAATAAAGAGTCATATTGTAGTAGTTAAATTATTTTATTTTAATGTGCACATCACGCACATTACATGGTGTCAGAAGTATACAGTGCTTAGTGAGTGTTTTTACAAAATGACATCTATCGATCGGTTGCCTAAACCATTAGATTGCTCCAACTTGGCAAAAGAGTGGACCACGTGGAAGCGAACATTTATGGTCTACATGATCGCAAACAATAAAATAGCCGAGCCAGAGCAACAAAAAATTGCAACATTTTTGTGGTTAGTTGGACCAGAAGCAGCAAATATCTACAACACACTTTATCCAAATGATAAATCGTATGAGTGTATTTTTGGTTTGGCACATCCATCTGCAAGTTCAATTGCAGAAAGTCAAGTATATGGCAGTATAGCAGACGGAGAAGAGGATAATGATGGCGGCAGTGGACAGCAAATCGAAGGAGAGGGACGTGAACACAAAGATTCTGTGACAATTGGAAATACATTGGAAGCAGTCTTAAAGGCATTTGATGATTATTGCCTTCCCAGGAAAAATATTGCAATGGAGTCATACAAATTTAACACAATAGTGCAAAAAGAGAACCAGACATTTGCCGATTTCGAAACGGAGCTGCGAACTCAACTCCGATTTTGTGAGTACATCTGTGAGTGCGGCACCACTTATGAGCATCGATTGTTGCGTGATCGTATAATTATTGGAATACGTGATAAGAATCTGCAATTGAAACTGCTGGATGGAAAGGATGATCCGCTCAAAAAAGTCATTGAAACCTGTAAAGTTTATGAGGCGGCAAACGCAAACAAAATATTGCTGGAACAGTGTAACAGTGTATCGATGAACATTAATAACTCATCATCTGTAAATTCTCTCTCGGAACCGATCACCGACACAGTATGTAACGCTTTGTCCAGTTGTTTCAATTGTGGCGCACTCTTCACACCAAATCATCGGCGCTCTTGCAAAGCTACCGGTGTTACTTGCTTAAACTGTGGAAGAAAGGGACACTTCGCGAAGTTTTGCAGACAAAAAGGGAGAGCAAAACCAAATGGGCAGCAGTCATATGGAAATCAACAGGCAAAAAGGGACAGCAACAGTAACAAAAAACAAGCAAATAGTCTCAACTGGAATGATGAAGGTAAAAATAGTAGGTTAGAGCAGGTTGATGGAAATATTAGTATGTTAAGTAGGAATTGTCATTTTAGATTAAATTCAAATACTGAGGGATTAAAGAAAATAAGATGGACAAAAACATATCGAATTCACAATTGGCTTACCACATTCAAGATTGACACTGGATCTGACGTCAATTGCATACCAATAAATTTAATAAAAAAATTGAATATTACTTTTAAAAAACAAAAGAATGAATTTGTCGTGTTGGACTACAGTACTAATAAAATTAATATTCATGGTATAGTAACGTTAGAGTGTTTTGACATTAAAAAAGGAACGATGAAAACGGCTGAATTTTTTGTTGTTGATAATGCGCTTGAACCGCTGCTGGGTTTGCCAACATGTATTGAGTTTAATTTGGTTACACGTGTTGATGCCGTGCAATCATTGTCTTATTTCCCTCGAGAGAAAATTGAATTCATAGAAAAATTTAAGACATGTTTTAATGGCATAGGTAAATTTCCAGGGACTTGCTCCATCAGGTTAAAAGAAAATGCAATACCTTCGCTGCATTACAAAAAGCGTATTCCTCTGGCTCTCTGTGAACGATTAAAGTTAGAGCTCAAATCAATGGTCCAAGCTGGAATAATTTCTCCTGTCGATTACCCCACAGACTGGGTGAACAACGTTCAGCTTGTGGAAAAGTCGAATGGAAAACTACGAATTTGTCTTGACCCAAAGCCGCTTAACGCGTGCATTAAACGGGAGCACTTCCTCATTCCCACGATTGAGGATGTTATGGGACGGCTGGCAAATAAACGCGTATTCTCTGTACTTGATCTGAGCAGCGGATTTTGGCACATGGAACTTGATGCTAAGAGCTCCGATTTGACAACTTTTATGACACCAGTTGGAAGATTCAAGTTCCATCGTGTGCCATTCGGTATAAGCAGTGCACCTGAAATGTTTCAAAAAAAAAATGGTGCAAACTTTCGGTGACATTCCAAATCTGTTCATCTATTTTGATGATTTGGCTATTGCAGCCGCAAATGATTTAGAACATGACCAAACCCTATCACTTGTAATGGAACGCGCTCAGAAGCATAACATCAAGTTTAATGCGGACAAAGTCCAATTTAGGCAAAAGCAAATTAAGTTTATGGGTCATCTAATTTCAGAGGGCCAGTTAAGACCAGATTTTCGATACACCAGAGCCATTCTAGATATGCCAAAGCCATCAAACAAGTCCGGGGTTATGAGATTGCTTGGATTATTGAAGTATCTTGCAAAATTTATTCCTAATTTGTCGAGCCAATCGACAGCATTGCGTCATCTAACGCGAAAAGATGTTGAATGGAGTTGGACCGATCAACATGATACAGAGTGGAAAAACCTCATTAAAATAATATCGTCAGAACCTGTGTTGACAGTTTATAGTCCAAGCAAACCAGTAGTCATCCAAACGGATGCATCAAAGGATGGACTGGGATGTGTTCTGTTACAAGGTGGGCATCCCGTTGCCTTTGCTTCACGCACGTTGAGTTGTAGTGAGCAGAAATGGGCGCAGATAGAGAAGGAATTATTGGCAATTGTGTTTGCCTGTGAACGCTTTCATTTCTTTTTATACGGACGAGAGTTTACAGTCCAAAGTGACCACAAGCCACTCGAGGTACTTATTAAGCGTGATATCGATGACGTTACACCACGATTGCAGCGGATGTTTATGCTTCTTCTAAAATATCCACTGATGTCTATCGTGTATACACCTGGAAATGAACTACTTATGGCTGATTGCCTTTCAAGGGCACAGTTACCAGATCAATTTGAAAACCCTGATTTGCTTGGAATGATACATGCAATCACTCGACAAGCATGCCTTTCGGAAGACAATTATAATCTATGCTTGCGTATAATTAAGGATGATGAAAAGTACATGCGCATATGTAAATATGTACAAACGAAATGGCCCGGATATCATCAGCTTGATGACTTTAGCCAGAAGTTTTATAAATACAGTGATAGTTTGCACTTCGAGAACGGACTTCTGTTCAAGGATCATAGACTTGTCATACCGTCGGCATTGCAGGCTAAAATATGTAAGTGGTTACACGAACCGCACTTAGGTATTGAGAAGACTCTTTCACGTGCCCGCTCTAACTATTTTTGGCCAGGTATGTCAGAACAAATTAAGACATTGATAATGCAGTGTAAAGTTTGCGAAAAATTCAAACGAAATATTCAAAAAGAACCATTGGCTCAAGATTCTAATCCGGAATACCCTTTTCAAAGAGTGGCAATGGATGTATTTGAAATGGCAGGCCACGATTTTATATCTATCATTGATGCGTACTCAGGTTATGTTATTTCGGAAAAATTAAGTCAAAAAACGTCGAAACACATTATTGAAGTTATTGGAAAAATATTTGATCGTGTTGGTTATCCATCTGAAATCAGATGTGACAATAGCCCCTTTGCGTCAGCAGCATTTAAGACATTTGCCAATGAGTCAAATATATTATTTACTTTTTCTAGTCCACGTTATCCGCAAAGCAATGGACTTGCAGAAAAAGGAGTTGCGATTGCGAAAAATTTGTTGAGGCGCTGCTATGAGGTACAAGAAGTCGATCGCTTCCAATATCGCATCCTTGAATATAATACTACACAAGTTGCTAGCATGAAACTTTCGCCGGCTCAGTTATTCTTTGGCCGCCAAATTAAAACCAAATTACCAGTAGCGAGTCAGCTGTTACAACGTAATAAATTTAAAGAAATTGATGTTCAAGACAAAATTAATGAAAAAAAACAAAAACAGAAATATTATTATGACCGGACTGCAAGATCCTTGCCAATGTTGAATGTGGGTGACCAAGTAGTATTTAAGAAAAATGGAAAAGAATGGCAATATGGGAAGATTGTAGCTAATGTAAACGACAGATCATATATTGTGTTAGACAACTTTGGAAATTATTTTCGCAGAAATCGTAGGTTCCTATCTAAAACTACAAACAATGAAGTAAATACAAATGAACAGTTTTTTGACGATAACGTGCAAAGTAATCTGAATCACGAAAACAATATAGGTGAGAAAATGAATATCACACCAAATGAAAAATTAAGCAATCGCAACTCGTCCCCTGAAGTTGTGCAAAGGGAAGAGAGTACTCTGGGGCAGTCAGGGTCATAGTGTAAGTTCTGATTCCAGAAAAGAAGTCTCCGACCTGCCTGTGCCTCTGGCAAATCCTGCAACATATGTTACTCGTAGTGGTAGACTTAGTGTACCTCCTGCTCGGTATGGCTATTGAGAAAGATTTATAAAAAAAAAAAAAAAAAAAAAAAAAAAAAAAAAAAAAAAAAAAAAAAAAAAAAAAAAAAAAAAATGCGTGTAATACTTTTGTAATATTATTATTATATTATATATATATATTATAGTGTTATTGTGAATCCATCAACCTGCGTAAGAGATCAACAGCAGTTGAGTTTCAACCATCACCGAGAGAACATGTAACGAGAGTATTAAAATAAAGAGTCATATTGTAGTAGTTAAATTATTTTATTTTAATGTGCACATCACGCACATTACAATAATGCTACCATGACACAAATTCAGTCAAGAACCCGTGGGCGATCAAAAAAAAACGACGGCAGATTTCATCATTGATAATGTCTTCATCATCGCAAATTCTTTACAATTGCAAAAAAAAAGTTTATTTTAATCATCATGTATTAAATTATATTACATTATTTATTATTATTAAATTTTTTATTTTTATTGAATAAACTTGAACTGGTTATACAAACTAACTTCAAAGTTAAAGTAACAAACAGTTTCAATGGATTTTGTTTTAAATGTGGAAATCCCCGTTTAATTTTTCCCCGGGGGCTGTCACAGTTACGTGGGTTGATCATTAGGCGGGTTTAAAAGAAAACAGATCTATCATAAGTGACGTCTCTTTCTTGAAGTTTCGCCTATAGAAATTCAACAGAAAGCTATCAGCAGTTTGAAACAAATCATAGGGTACCTTGTTCTTCATTTTCAAGTTCAGGCATAATACAGTGGCCTCCCCCTAAGTCGAATTTTCACGGGATACCATGATTTGTTCTAGTTAGAGGGAGTTTTGGAAAAATTCGAGTTAGAGAGAGAAACAATTTTTTTTTGTTTTAAAGCGTTTATTTTGTGTTGCGCTTGATTGAAGACGGTTGTGTTACTTTTTGCTCTCTGATTTGAATCATGATCGACAAGTGTTTTAAATGGAAAGTCGCAGTACCCGACAATTTACTTGTATTATGTGGAATTTGTCAATCGGCTTTTCATTTTCATTGTGCGGACATTCTTGATTCTGAGTTTGCCCTTATACAATCCAAGACAAATATTTTTTGGAAGTGCGATACATGCCAAATTGATTCCTTATTGTGTTGCGTATCAAAAATTAAAGACTTGTTTCGTTTTCTCAAAGAGAACAATAGTGCATTTGAAAAGCTTAATTTCTCTCACGATGTTACCGAAGTCAATGACATGGTAAGAATTACCCGCTCTCAAAGTAAGGGGAAGGTCAATGATCATTTGAAGAAACAGCTGTTGTCCAACGGAAAGAATGTTTCCACTTCTCCTGCTTTGAACCGTATAACGTCGTCATCGTCAACATTGAAGAGTAATAAAAGCTTTCCTGCTATGCATCGCGCTCGCACAATAAAAAATAGTAATGCTGTTGGTGATATTGGAAATAGATTCTCCTCACCAAAAGTTACCGCTTTTACTAATGCTAGCAATTCTAGCTCTATTAAAGAGAGTGAGAAATTTGCTAATACAAAGTGCGTTGAAAATATTCGCGCTGATGTTGATGCTACTGCTGCTGCTGCTGCTGTTCTTACTGGCTCTCTCTCTTCATCTGCCGGTTCAGATATCAATGTACAGAGTCAAATCATTATTTCCACTCTACAGCCAAGCGATGTTTTTGTTGCTGGCAGTGATGACGTCACTGATCGTGTTGATGATGCTGTTGCTGTTGCTACTGAAACAAATGTTCCTGTAATAAATGCCGCGATAAAGAATGCTGCTGTTGTTAATGAAGTGGACGTTGCTGCTGACCCTTCTGGAACTGCATCTAATAAGAATTGCAATTCTGTTGCTTTTGAAGAAGCAGGTGTGAGAGGCAATACACATATACATCCTGAAAGCAACGAAAAAGGTGGCGAACAGCTTCTTCCTGTGAGACGATCGAAGAGACGATCTGATGTAATTGTGGGAACTAGTCAACAATGTACCGAACTCCAGGTTGTTAATAAACTGAAATGGTTTCATATCTCCAGTTTTCACCCAAACACTGCTACTGATGGTATAATTTCCTACATTACATCAAAATTGAATATTAACGCCTATCGTTTCTCTTGCTTCAAACTGGTAAAATCGAATAATGGTGAAAATAACTTAAAGTATGTTAATTTCAAAATTGGGGTCCCTACTGAGTATGCTCATACAATCTACAATGCTGATTTCTGGCCAAGTGGAGTAAAAATTCGGAGTTTTGTTTACGTTCCAAAAAACTTGTAAATGATGATGCTAATGTTCGTATGCTGTCTGATAATGTTGTCCGAAATAGAATTGCGAATTCAGATACTTCTTTTAAAGTCTACTATCATAATGCTAGTGGCATGAGGACTAAGGTAGCGGCTTTTTATAATGCTTCGAGTCATAATGATTACGATGCAATCATCGTCACGGAAACCTGGCTATATAGTGGGATTATGTCTTCAGAACTTTTAGATAGTAGAAATTATAATGTCTACAACTCTGCGTAGCAATTAATATTAACTGTGCAGTAAATACCCTATATTTCATAGTAAGTTATGTACCGCCACATAGTAATTTAGAAATGTATGAAAAGCACATTGAAAATATCGATTATATTAATAATATTTGTAATGATTTAAATAACATTTGTGTTATTGGAGATTTTAACCTCAGCGATATAATATGGTCTTGGTCAGATAATGACAAAATGCTTATTCCTTGCAATGTCAATAAGAATTATGAATTTGCTCTAATTGATTACTTGTATTCGTTAAACTTATGTCAGATTAATTCAATCTGTAACTCATTGAGTAAAATATTAGACCTAGTTTTTATTTGTTCAGATGATATTAAGGCCTGTGTTTTTGAAGCTTCATTTTCATTACTAAAAAATTCAACTCATCATAAAGAAACTTTAATTGAATTTGAGTTTTATCATTATTTAAAGGTTGAACATAATACGGAAAAGTCCTTCAATTTCTCAATGACCAATTTCCCTGCATTAAATAACTACCTAAATCATTTTGATTGGGTAAATGAATTACATACCCTAAGTCTTAGGGATATGTACAGTCGTTTTGTTGAAATCATGCAGAGTGGATTTTCTATGTTTGTTCCTTGTAGGTCGATAAAGAGATTGTCCAAACCTCCATGGTATAATAAGCAATTAATGCATTTAAAAAACCTCAAAAATAAAGCATACAAAAGATTTAGATGTTCTAGAAATTTGATGGATCACACAAATTTTTATAAGCTGCGGAAAGATTTCGTAGTGCTAAGCAAATTTTTACACAGGAATTACATATTGAAAATTGAGAGAAAACTAAAAACTGATTCTAAGGGTTTTTGGTCTTTTGTGAACTACAAGAAGAATTCTACTGGCATGCCAAAAACAATGGTATTAAATAATGTTGAATCTAATGATGTTCAAACAACCCTTAAACTATTTGCGAAATATTTCGAATCAGTATATTCTAACTCTTGCTCTAATAAGAACTACATTTCTAACCTTATATCTAAAATCGATATTGGTTCAATGGAAGTTGAACTCCATGAAGTCCTTACTGCAGTCAGCAGACTTAAGCCCAATTCAAAGCCCGGCGCAGATGGTATACCAGCAATTATCTTAAAAAAATGTTGTCAGTCAATCTGTCTGCCTTTGCTCCTGATATTTAATTTGTCGTTGTCCTCTGGTACTTTTCTTGATGAATGGAAGACTTCCTTTCTCATCCCTATATTTAAATCCGGTTCCAAGAATAGTATTGAAAATTATCGAGGAATTTGCAAATCATCTGCAATACCTAAGTTGCTTGAAAGCGTAGTGAAAAGCAAATTAGAATTTTTTGTAAAAGAGAATATTTCTAATGTTCAACATGGATTTGTCTCCGGTCGATCCACAACATCTAACTTGGCATACTTTTCGTCATACGTTATAAACGCTGTTGAAAAAGGTTACCAAGTCGACGCTATTTATACCGATTTTAGCAAGGCTTTTGATTGTGTTAATCATAAAGTCTTGCTAAAAAAATTAAGGAATTTTGGATTTCATTCCTCAATGCTTAATTGGATTTCATCTTTTTTAACAGGAAGGGTTCAAAAAGTAAAGATTGGGAATCACTGTTCAAGAAAAATAAGTTGCTCTTCCGGTGTTCCACAGGGAAGTCACTTAGGCCCTTTATTATTTATAATATTCATTGATGACATTTCCATGAATATAAAAAACAGTCAGTGCTTAATTTACGCGGATGACCTGAAGATATTTCGCAAGATAGAAACTATAGATGATTGTGTGAAAATGCAGCAGGACATTGACTGTCTATCGAATTGGTGTACTGATAACTGCTTAAAATTAAATATAAATAAATGCAAAACTATGTCTTTTTTTAGAAGTTCTTCGCACATTCTTTTTGATTACAATCTTGCGAATTGTATATTAAGTAGGATCGACACAATTAAAGACCTTGGAGTTAATTTTGATACCAAGTTAACCTTTAACGCTCATGTGAATTCTGTAGTCTCTAAAGCTAATTCAATTGTTGGATTCATAAAGAGAAATGGGAAAGATTTTACGGATCCCCGTACGCTTTTGTCACTTTTTATTTCATTAGTAAGATCTGTACTAGAGTATGCCGATGTTATCTGGAACCCTACCTATGTAGTACACTCCGATCGTCTCGAAAGTGTCCAGAGGCGCTTTACCAAATACATTTTTAGAAAAATGCGCTGGGATTTTATGCCCTCCTACAAAACTCGATGCCAGTTATTAGGTATTTTGACACTCAAGGCAAGGAGATACGCTCACGATATTATGTTTGTTAGAGATTTGTTTTGTTATCGCATTAATTGTCCTTCACTTTTGTGTCTTCTGCCAATATATGCTCCTGAAAGACCTTTAAGAGAACGGCAATTTCTTTTTCGACCAGCACATAGAACAAACTATGGACTAAATGAACCAATATCTAGAACTATTATCTCTTTCAATGAAGTCAGTAGAGATATAGATTTGTACCTTTCTAGAGATTGCTTCAAAAACACTTTACTTAATTTATTATCATAAGGTATATTCATATAATTATTATTATTATTTTTATTACTTATGTTTTGAAAATTTGAACTAGTCTGTTAAGCAAAGCTTGTAGATGAAATATATAAATAAATAAATAAATAAAAAATTTAATAAAAAAAAAGGTTAACATTATTTAAAAAAATTAACAAAAAAAATACTACCTTCTTGCACAGAATAACTGCATCAGCTCTATTGAACTGCCTAGAATCAACGGATTTTCGAATTCCAACTGGAATTTCACTAAAACAAGATCTTTTTTTTTTCTATGTAGATTTCCATTGCTTTGAAATAAAAACTGTTTTGAATCCAACGAACAACACAAGGAAAAGGATAACATTGTTTTTTTTTGCCCTGCAATTTTTGTACAGATTGCATCCTTTTAGGCAGGTACCTAGACGCATTATGTATTGGATGTGGGCAGGTAGAAACACAACGCACTTACGATGATGGCATACACGATGCTACAGATTTTTAGGGTGTTGACGTGTGTAGGTACTTGATGTATAGGTAGTTATAGTTATATATATAACCATAAATATGAATTGTGAGAGTATTTTTTTTTATTTTGTTTTATGCAAAAAAAAATTCGACTTAAGGGGTGAAAAAGAGGCCAAGAATCGAGAGAATGTGTACGAGTTAGAGGGAGTTTCGACTTAGAGGGAGTTTGACTTAGAGGATGTTTTTGTATGGAAAATTGAGGGGAATGCTAAAATATGGCGAAAAAATTCGAGTTAGAGAGAAATTCGACTTAGGGAGAGTTCGACTTAGGGAGAGTCCATTGTATTTAACTTGCAATTGGCTTTGTGGAGTCTAGGGTTAAAATCTTTATACCTAGACGACTTCAAGGATTTTAGCTGTTGTTAGGTTTTCAAGAAAATAAATAAATTAATATATCGGGCGCGGTTGTCGATAGTTCTTATCAACATTTTTGTATTCTGATTAGTAGTTAAAAAAAGGCTCGTCCATAACGGTAGATACGTTTAAAAAGTCTAAATATTGTGTTTCGACTGACACTGAATAGTATAAAAAATAATGAAAAAGGATTTCTTTCTTAAGCAGGCGAATTTTTAAAATGTTTATCCTCGTACTGCTTCGCCAGATGCATGGCTGTTAATACCGACCATTTAAATGCTTACATACGGAGAAAGTGTACACTTTCTTTGATTTTTCAAATATATTAGTATCGTTAAGACTAATACGAGTATTTAGCACTTAAGGCTTAACATCCTCGGCTTATTTTATATCATTAAATTTTTGGAATATTTTTCGCTTGAACTAAAACACTCAGCATTTTATATAACTAGTCATCTATATTGGAAAGCATTTTAAATTTCTTGTTTTAAATAATTTATTTTGCTTTGTTCGGGTTCAAGTACAATTTTTATCTAAATTTAGATCTCGATCAAAACGTTCACTTTTTATTTTTTATTAGTTCTATACTTTTGCTAATTAAAATTTACGCATGCAACATGTATTATTCATTTTTTAACAAATTTATATATATGTATATTGTAAATAATGATTTTTAGCTTTTTTCTATATTTTTATTTCTTGTAAAAATTTAAATGTTTCGTGCTAAACATAGACTTTGCTTTAGATTTAAAAAATAATTTTACTACAAATTCTCACGGGTATTTGTGATTACTAAATTGTTTTTTTGTTTATTTTGTAGTCAGGTAAATCATCAGGTTTGGCGGCTTGTCAATATTCCCTGCTGTTGATTTAATTGTTAATCCTGCATCAATACTATTAGATCGACATAGTTTTGCAGAAAAATATCAATATTTTGTAGATACATAGTTTATGTTGAGGAACACTCATGTAATACAATTGTAAAATGTCAGATGGTGGACAAACAGAAAAATTATTATTTTATAAGAAATGATGGACAATGAATGGCAAATTGGCATTTAGTTTGTAATTCCGAGCTCTTTTAGCTCATGCTCCTCATCGACAGAGTCTTCATCATCAGATCCATGAACAGATGGTGCTGGGGTGGTATGTCCTATATAAATATGTCAAAAGTTAGATTTGCTTATAGGAAAGTGATATACAAAGAGACACTCACGTGAAGACGACGGACTTGGTGGTTCACTAAATGGTCGTGAGAAATTCAAATTACTACGTGATCCATACATGGATCCCTCGTCTACGTAATCTGGATATACGGCCTGTAGAGCTTTTACTCGCGCTTGTCTGTAGTACTATGTACAAAAATATTTAAAAAAAAAACTGGGAATTAATATGTGAGTTCATTAGAAAACATTTTTTTTTTTGCACTTACAATGCCCAACACCCTCCAGTCGAGGAGATCACTCAAACGTTCTGTGCGGTTTCGCTGAATGATACGTTGACGACGATTCAAACGACAAAATTCCAACATAAAGTTGGACAATTGTTGAACACTATTTTCGAGACCAATGTAACGACGATCGACGATGTAGATACCGTATGATTTTGGATCAGAGATGTGCTCCTGCATGAAACATCCAAAACCTGAGAGATTGGTGGTGACACTGGGAATACCCATGACTGTGCATTCGGCAGGAGTGTAGCCCCAGGGTTCGTAATATGATGGGAACACACCCAAATGGCATCCGCGAACGAATTCTTCATAGTCGATACCAAAGAGGGGATTCGTTGACGTAAGAAACTCTGGATGGAAAACCATTTTCACACGATCGTTCACTGTGTTGAAAAGTTGACAGCGACGAATAGCATTAAGAACGGGATCATTCCAGTCATCGACCTAGAAAAAAAAGTTGAAAGTAAAAAGTTATAATCTCATCTGTTTTACATTTAAATTATACAGAACGGTATGCGTTAGTGTAACGCCTGAGTTAGACTACTTTTGACAGCGCTATATAAGACGTTTAGCGTGCGGTGAAAAGTATCATAGTGTACCTTATGAGTGATTCAAAAGTGAACAAAACGCTGACAGTGACAAAGATGACAAAAGCAAACCATTGCGGCAACAAAAGGAACTGCATAACAAAGCTACATAGGTAAGGTAGTAGGAAGCACTTTTAAAGCGGTATAGAAGCTTTGATTAAACGATGTTGAAAATGAGTTGAAATGCAGAGAGATTATGTTGAAAAATAAGAACCAACCTCTTCTTTTATGTAAGGGTAAAAAATAATAAAAATAAAACTCATTGATCGAATTAAGTGCGTACGAATACATCGTTGTTGGAAATAGGGAAGTTAATGTCAGGGAAGTTAGTGAAAACAAAGCGCTCTTTGCCTGTTTCGAATATCCATTAAAGAAACGAATGTAATAAAATGACCACTCTATGGAATAGCTTAGGTAGTATATTCATTGTAGCATCCATTAAATTCGGGCTTAATAGGGTCATACTGTAGGATTCTAATGTTAGTCAACAGTTTGAAGATTATTTTACGCAATTAACAGCAAGGCCCGTAGTTCTGTCAAAACTTAAAAGAATATAGAATTTTGAATCGCTGAGCTGACATATAAGATGGTTGTCAGATGTCAAATAATTCTTTGACAATGCTATAAGGCCTTGAATTAATTTACAGACAAAATGGGACAATGAGGTAAATTAGAAAAGTAGTACGTATGACCATACATACATATGTATCTAAGGGGATTTTAATGAAAAGAAAACACATGTACAAGTGTGTAAGCTACGTGACGTATTTTCTTTAAGCATCTTATACTCACAATATTATGGGTTGTCACTGGTGGCATACCATCCCTTTGCATTGAAAACAAACATCTCTTAATTTTCACCAAATCCTCTTTTGTTAACAATTCTTCAGGCTCCGGAATGCGGCCCGTTAAACATGTATCAAACATTCGTTTCCCGACCAAAGTTTGAAGACTATTGATGGTATCACGCAATTGTTTTATTACTGCGTGCCCTCGCAAGGAGTCTACATTGAAGTTATTCGTTTTCGTTGGGAAAATGAGAAACGCCACCACAGTAGTATCTGGTTTCTCGTGCTTGAGCATTGCATTTAGCCGGGCCAGAGATTCTATGAAAATATCTGCGCCCTTATTTCCAAATTCATATCGACCAGCGATAAAAAAATACAGTGTCTTGTCCAAGTCGAAATTCATATGTCTGTGAAAAGGAAAAATAAAACAAATCTTAATATCACAAAGACTGTATAGAAACACATACTGCACTAAAACTTACCCATAGAAATGTCCACGTACAAATTCATTGATTTTCTCCTTGGCCATAGCGTGCAAGTTCTGGAACTCATGAATAGCTGAGAATTTCTTCACATTTAACCCATTCGGCGTGATAATGTCTGGCTTCCGTTTCAATAGATGCTCTGCTTCGTAACCAGTGATCTCGGATACGGTTGTAAATACATGAGAGAGATGAGTTGCAGCACGTTCCAGGCAATATCGGTGATAAATTTGACGTTTACCCGCCTCATCGTCGACAGCAAAAGTACCTAAGTTATTATAAAAGTCGGTATTACCAGCACACAAGTATCGACCCAAAAGGGTAGCATGTGTAGTGAACACAGTGGCGATTTCCACGTGACGTGTACGTAGAGCAATCAGTCCAACTCCAGCTTGCCATTCATGAAAATGCGCAACAATACGCGGACTATTGAAATCATTTACTTCGGAATACTCTATAGCACAATTTCTAAACTAAGTGATTAAAGGAATATGAAACGATATCTATTTTCATTGATATGAAAATCAATACGTACCTCTTCCAGGAATTCAGCGATCATGTAGCCCAGAATGATGGCATCGTTGGTCTCAACATCCATGTGTGGAACACCTCGTTAAATAATAATTAGCGATATTAAGGAGTCCAAAAGGGCACAATATCTTCAACTCACCAACATGACATTTTTCCCATAACTCCGTCTTAAAATTATCAATTTTCCATGCTCCCGATCCAATATCGAACAAGATCAACTGAGGATTTCCATCTACCAACCAACGTCCTGTATGCAGTTTATAGCCTCTGGATCTTAGCGTATTTACTGCTTTCAGGAGAGGGCTGCCACGCGGAAACTCAATCTCTTCCATTTCCGTCCGTGCACAGGTCTCTTTATACGGTCCCATCATGCATAACTGCTCACCCATTTCTTCCGTGGACACGTATGCCTTCGATCGAATAACGGTGTAGATTCCACCGACCTTATTAGCGACTTCCCATGCAATTTCAAAATTCCATCGGTTCTCCCGCGATGCAATGTCGCCACGATCGAAGTAGTCCTTGAGGTCCCCACCGGACTCAACGCGAGAGAATCTTCGCATCATCTAGAAGTATAAAACATTTTTTTGTTTTAGAATGGAGGTTTTTTTTTTGGTGGGACAATTAAGATCACCCTATATCCATCTCCAACGTCATTATCCTCTAGACGAAAGGAAAGTGAACGTTTCAACATAACCAAGCTTTTAATATCAAGGAATATTGCTCTTAGCTAGATCTGTGTCAAAGCACCACAGACCTACTACTGAACATTTCGTGGAGATACTGATAAGAACGTCTGGTTCTATGTTTTACTCTAGTATCAGTTTTGGGATTACGTTGTACCAGTAGCATCCAAAACGTAATGAGGTAGAATGATTATATTAGCCTCCCAACTCTTCCCCCGTTTAACATGGTACATAGAGCAAGACAATAATAGCTCTGAATCGATTGGAGGTATGGTCGGGTTGTGAATAAATATTTGTTCACCCCGTGAACCCATTAGGGGTGTATATTTTTGTTTTGTGGTGGTTTTGCGATTTTGTAAACAGTTAAAGTAATCACATATTTTTTGTTACATCACTGACGCCAGATAGAGGCACACAAGAGATGTCAGCTTGCGATTGTACATCTTGCACTTAAAAGGACATGTATTGGTTTCGTAGAATTTTTTCCTACTCGTGATATTGATCAATCTTGGTATTTCTGTTACAGAGAAACTTGGAAAGGGGGCCTCTCAATTCTGTTCTGTACGTTTGGGTGATAAGATAACTCTGGATGACAAAAAGGATGGAAAGAGATAAGATTGTGAACAAGAAGAAAAGTCAAAAGTGGGATCGAATTATGTGTGAAAACTTGTCAAGCCCCAAAGGATTCTCCGAACGGCAAACAATATTGTTGTTGTGCAAGAATATTTAAGAAGTTTTGCATGACAGAACTGTTTTATATTGTCTTAATTCTGTTAGCGTTTTGCATATACATATGTATGTAGATCACATAAACACCTCATAAACTATTAAACTATTAAAGTCATATATACATACATATGTACATGTAATGTAAAGTGATGACCCAAATACGCCGGTGTTACAATGGTTATTTTGAAAATATGTTTTTGGTTGTACATCTGTAGGTATATATACATATATTGAAAACGACTTATTGAGAAGTATTCAAATATTTTAAATTTTTAATTCAAAATTTCGTGTCCAAATTATCGGGCCTTAAAATTTGAGTAAAAACAAAAATAATACTTTGTCTGACCCTATTCATGTTACATCTGGTGTTCCGCAAGGAAGTCACTTGGGACCCTTGTTCTTTCTCATTTTCGTTAATGATATTCCGCAAATTATAAAAAATTCTTTCTGTTTGATGTACGCAGATGATATTAACATTTTTCGTTGCATAAAATCTAAAATTGACTGTAAGCTTTTGCAAGAAGATCTGCAAAGATTATCCGAATGGTGCAATTTTAATCAACTTCTATTAAATGTATCCAAATGTGAATATATGTCATTTTATCGTACTCGTTCACCTGTGTTTTATATATATAAAATAGATAACAGATGTCTGGAAAGATTATATAAGAAGAAAGATCTTGGTGTGGTATTCGACCCCAAGCTAAGTTTCACTTTGCACATTGATTACATTGTATCTAAAGCGAATTCAATGCTTGGTTTCGTTGCTCGGTACTCTAAGGACTTCAAGGATGTATACACCCTTAAATCCCTATTCTTATCCTTTGTACGATCAGTCCTTGAATATTGTTGTACGGTTTGGAACCCATGGTATCATGTACATTCCAACAGGATTGAAAAAATTCAAAAACGTTTCACAAGGATGGTTATTTATCGTCTTCATTGGAATATTCGAATGCCATCCTACAATACAAGATGTCTGCTATTAGGTTTAGGTAAACTTGAGCTTCGACGGAAATATTTTTCAGTTATCCTTATAAGAGATATTATAACATCTCATATCAATTGTAACTATCTATTGTCTTTAGTAGATATATTAGTTCCCATAAGAGGCTTACGAGTTCGAAGATTTTTTCATGAACTTTTGCCGATGGAGAAATAATTATTATTTGCAACTATACTTTTTTCACCGTAACCCCGCAATGTCAAAACATATTTTTTTAACTACTCTTAAATGCATGCCATAATTTTTATATTATTAAGAAGGATTCGCATCGTGCATATGATGCTGCTGCCAATAATGTCAAATTACGTCGATTCTTATACTATCAAGAAAGTTGTGATGCCATATACATACATACATATATCTGTACGAGTATGTACACATTTTTATGTAAAGAATTACACGTTCGCGGTCAGAAATTTAAATTCAAAATCACGTGTCTGTTGAATATTTTCTCGTTTCATGAGCCCCCATAAAATTCGAAATCCCAAAATAAAATATATACACAATTACGTAAACATAAACATTTCATTCAAAACTGCATTAGAAAATGCGCGTCAGCCTCTCTAACCTTGACTTCCGTTTTCGATATTTTCGTACGATCACCACTAATTTTTGAGACAACAGACGTTGCTCTATTCTATATCTATGTATATGTAGTTTTTGCAAAACGACAAAGAAGTAATTTAAATTTATTTTTGGCTTGGGGGCTTGCTATTTACAATGAAGAGCATTATTGCAGCAGAATAGACGGATTGGTTTTGTTTGTTTAGTAAATAGGATAACAAATTCTCTAAGAAGAACTATGGTGGTGGCATTGACATTGAGTTATTGACGGTGTGGTCAAGACTCAAAATGCAGAGGACAGTTCTATGCAGTTAGGCTTGCTGGTTCTGAAGTGGAATATTTATTTAGGAATGTTGAATTAATTTCTTCGTGAAGTGTTGATTCATCAAGAGTTTTCTTAAAATTTGTTTAAAAGAAATCCTCTTATCGGCGCCACTACAAGATCTAATGAGGTATTCGTCGAATAATTCATAGAAAGAAAATTGGGGGAATTTATAAAGGAAAAAAAAAAAAATTAAACAAAAGCAGTTTCATTTATAACGAAATACTTTACCCTAGGTTGCTAATTTTTGGAAAAAGGTAACCACTCATTTACGTTCATGGTGATATATCGCACGTGTTTATGCTTTTTTTCTCAAATCAATAATCTCTGAGACGCGTCAAAAAAAAGATAACCAGCATTCGTACATACATACATATGTACATATATGTATATATATTTGAAACTGCAATGCGCTGTCGTAAAATTTCGGAGCCAATAACGTTCAACATGGTTGCTAATTATGCTTTCTTGACCACATACGAATTTGTACCCCATTTTTTTACAGCTGTATAGAGCCAGGAAGAATTCTCCAGTTTATCTATTTTAATCTGTATCACCATGAACTTGCTTTTGATTCAAAAATTTCGTTTATCGTTAATCATATTGTATAATGTTCAATTTACATTTTACAATTTCACAAAACTTGTCTCATTTATAAAATGTAAACGACTAACAATGAGTGGGAGAAATGCTTGCAGTAACTAGTTACGAACTAGGATAACACAAAGAATTTTAAAGGGACCCCCTTTTATGCGACTCTTAATACATATACATCAAGGGAAAATTTACAGAGACGAGTCTTCCTGAGGTAGTGGGAACAGTCGAATTTTATTAGGCATTGCAATTAGGTCCATATTCAATCTGTTCAATAAACTCTCAACAACTTTAGTGATAATTATTAGCAAGAGGATAATCTCACCTTGGCAACAGTCTTCGAATTCATGAATAGAGATGGGATCAAAGCAAAGTCGTGCACGCGGATGACGCGGTAATCTAAGAGTCAACGGTGTTATCTTCAATGAATAGTGAAATCATGGAAAGTACCTTAAGCAAGGTAAATAAATCGGCTACAAGTTTTAAGCTTTCAAATTAAAAAAAATAACCAACAAGACGCTTTTGCTACTAAAACAAAAATGCAACACTCGCCTCAGCGGTCAATTAACCAATTACTTTCTTTATCTCACACCAACCACAGACCACCCCATAGTGCTAATAGAGAAATCGGATCCATTTGCGTTTTCCAGAACGATTTGCGGTCAAATTGGACATCAAGTTAGAACTCACACAATTCGCAGAAGACTTCAAAATGCCAACCGCCCGGGAAGAGTTGCAATGAAGGTGGCTCTATTACGAGAAAGGAACTTGAAAGCAATTTGCTTATCCACTCCCTTTGGAGGGACCTGAAATGAATTAAAAAATGGCGTAGTATTCTTTGGAGTGACGAAACTAAGGTCAATTTTCTCTCCTCCGACCGTGCACGCAACGTTCGAAGACCAAAGGGAATAGAATTTGGTGAGCGATTTACAAGAAAGATAGTAAGGCACGGAGATGGAAATGTTATGGTTTGTGTCTCCTCCTTTTATACGTCATTGGTCCCATTTCGGAGTGGTCCCATTGTCGAAATCCCCGACACCATGACTAGATTCGAGTACAGGGAAGTACTGGAAAATGTAATACTTCGCTCCGCTGAGGATAGCATGCCCATCAGGTGGATAATGATCCAAAACACATATCGGGTCTTGTAAAGTACTGGTTGAGAGATCAAAAAGTGTCTACAACTTCATAGGGAAGTGAATCCCAAGATCTCAATTCAATTGAGAATTTTTGAAATGACCTGAAGAGAAAATTTTATTTTTCAAATAAAGAAAAATTGCGGACTAAAAATTTTTTAGAGAATAAGGGTAGATATTCTACAGATTTTAATGAAAGCAAAGTAGGAACCTTTTATTTTTCAAAAAATTTTGCTTGATAATAAAATCATACGACGTGGCTTTTTAAGTGGCTTTTCTGTAAAATGCCTATCTGAAATGAGATCTTACATAAATCATATAGTAAAAATTCGAAATAATTAAAAAAAACTAAGGATTTTTTGTTCACATCTATTTCACTGACCAGCCCCATACGTCTTTTTTTTGCTGGAAATACGCAGGGAATGCCAGCCATTAACTTGCCTTATTAGACTTTCAGTAAGGCTGTCAGGTGAAGGGAAAACTCTCATCTATTTTTGTAAAAGATGTCCGGTAGTAGCTAGAGTCAGACATTTAAAGAAATTTCGGGAAAAAAACTGATGAAATCAATCAGTTCCTTAAATTTAACGGGACAAATTTAAGAATTCCATTTTTTTAACTACAACAGGTTTATTGACTTGCTCTTTTGAAAATGGTGACCAAGCGCCAATTAAGTAGTCGTAAGATACACAGAAACAACAGATTCGCTTATATGGAACTGTTTGTATCCCAGTGTTCTATCTCCAAATAGAATTCGAAAAGTTACACTACCGGTTTTTTTTGGTTCTTTTACAAAGTAATTAAATGTAAATTATGCATGTGCAAGGTCTTTGTAATTCTATAAGGAGAAACCAATTGAAAGGGATGTTTTTATATGAACCTACATTTTATGAAAGATTTAAAACCGTTATATTACATATGCCATCTAACTTCCAAACAAGATACCGAAATTTCATTTTCTATTGCATGGTGCGGATAAGTTAATTTGCAATCTTAGCTTAAGACGGCAATGTTCTAGCTCATGACGGTTGTGTTCATATTTTGCATTGATATCGCTTCGGCGAGTGATATACATGTACATATGTATGTATGTAGTTGAGATGCAGGAGCTCACCTCACTTTCAAATTGTATTGTAGAATGAGGTATGTTCTCCTGAACTCGCTTCGTTCCGCCCTATCTCTAAAGGATCCAAACTTAGGTTCTCATGTCGTAAATTATATTTCGGTAAATAAATTCAATGCCGCTTATTTAAATCAATATATTTACAAGGAAGAATGTCTCATACGATATGTTACTTCATAATGTTTCTCAAATGTTTGGATTTGACAGCTTATGAGTTGCTGATAAAAATATTTTGCTTTAATAGTCCAAGTATTCGCACAAAATAATGCAAAACATTATCATGACAGGTAAATACTTTAAAGCTTATGACAATAAACATACGCTAACATTGGTGAAACATTCCGTAAGTAAATTATTTTAATAGAAAGCAAAGTCCAAATAGTGATTAATGCTTTAAAATTCCAGGCAATTCAATTTAGCACTTTAATAAGCCACTCACTCGTTGCATGCAACTAAAACCGTACTGTGCAAACATTTTACGAAAGATTTTTGGCGGTCGCAATCCTTCAGCTAATAAAAACCGAAATACACCATTCTGTTCAGCGACAGTGGCATTTTTAAGCGGACACGACATTTTAACGGTCTGTTTCAAGGCACGGACAGCAGATACTGCTTTCACAACTTATCTTTCCACCTGTTAAATGGGGCCCGCTAATAAAAGTTAGATATGTATGATAAGATTTATTTTTGGAGGGGAATATGAAAATGTATATTTTATAAATTCTTTTTGAAATAATCAGTCACAATTGTTAATAAAAATATCAAAGAAGGGTGTATTTTTTGGAATTATCAAACTTATCAGAATGGTTTTCATATTTTTAAAAAGTAGATACGGGAGGGGTGGGTGCCATGACTCAGTTCGAGGTTCGAGTCCTAGAAGGCACCAAAAGTTTACTCGCGAATGTCTGACAAACGTCAGGGAGTAATAACTGTCATGAGAAACCTTCAAAAAAAAGCTTTTCGGATGTGTCTCTAAATTGTTGGTTTCTTTCATTTGTATGAAAAAAGTATAACGCCCACAACACGATTGGTCGCGAGAAGCTAGTCTCTGGACCATATATATATGTACGTCTTTTGCGCCAAGTACTTTTTTTTGTGTATCGGAGGATACATGGTAAGAGATGGGTTAAGTTCGAGCTATTTGGCCCATCGTAGATACATATGTAACTGGAAGTCAGCTAGATTGTGAACTTTCTCTGAGTGGTTTTCGTCGTATTAGTTGACAATTGTGTGCTGTGAAGAATATCATACTTTTAGTTTATTTGAATTTTGGAAGAAAAAACCACCCGTAGGCAGTCTAGCGAAAAAAGGGAACAAATAAATACTTTCACCTTAATTTACACAGAAACTATAAAATTGAAAAAAGGAATAAACTGGTACTTGTCATAGTCCAACAATTTTCCCCAATTGGTAGCAAAATCATCTTCGTTTCTCGTAGTACCATACGTATTAAATATGACTTAGGTATATTGAGCGATAGTATTAAGTAGACCCTTCAGCACTATTTTCCACTTTACTCGCCCCTAAGATATGAGATGCATAGAATGGACATACGAAAATACGGATGCATAGAATGGAAAAACCAGTCGACACTGGTGGACGATGAAAAGTTCTTGACGTCTTCACTCGACATCGGTACTCTTTGTGTAGTTGGTACCTACATATGTATGAATTAGTTTTCCTTCTCGTTAGCTCATTTATGTAATTCTATGAATGGTATCATGGTTATATTGACGTCCAAGCAGGTATAAAACAAAACCAAATATTTAAAAGAAATTGGAGCCTATTTGAGCGCCTAACTTTCCAAAGCTTCATGGTATCTTGTGTTTACAGGAGGGAAAGTAAAACATGTACATACATACATATGTACATATATGGGTCCGTTCCTAGTTTCCTTTCATAATCACTCTAATCGCTGCTCTTCTTTATGGCTAAGATGGAAGGACTTTATTGATCCTTTTCATGTAAACTGAGCCACATCTTCATTGAAACAATTGTTTAGCAGGTATGCTTTTTTACTAAATACGATTAAATAAATTGGGCTGCCAATTAATAATTCGGGTTGAAAATTAATTGGAAGTCACAAACGATCGTTGACCTTGAATAAAAGAGGGAACGCTGGTTAAATGTTGGTATTATTAGTTAATCGTGACAAATTGAAAATATTTTTAAATATTAGAAAACAAAAATAAAGAAAGGGTCAATACATGTATAGGTACATACTTTGCATAAAACAGAACATATACATAAGAACATATGTACATATGTACATAGGTATTCATAATTTAATTGAGAAGAATTGTAGACTGAGCTACATAATACTTAGTAAAGTGGTGCATTAAAGCGGTCTCTAATATTTAACAGGCTGAAAACAATGAGAATGTGGGTGAAAATGTAATTTCCTGATGCAAAGGTTGAAAAATGCTTTTTTAAAATAATTCTCTGCGCTTAATTAATTTAAAGCAAATAGCTCCATGAGTACACTTAGTTTTGGGTCTTTTTCAAAAGCATTTAGCACCGGCTCTTTTAATATCAAATTGATAGAATGCGATAAGTCCATTCCCCTTTCTGAAGAAGTGATACTTCAGTTGCTTGTGACTATAGCTGAGTTTCAATGAGTTCCATTGACTAATTTTCGATCTAAAGTACGTTACATACATATGTACATACACATTTGTATGTGCATAGTTAAGGGCTGAAACTTATTATTCGCTTGTACTCAACACCTATTTCAATTCATTTAACTTTTTTTTTCAACCAATTTACTCTCAAACTGATGAAAACCGATTTCCTTGTTCCCCGTGCCTACGCTCAGTTCTTTCACATCTCTGACATTTGCATAAACAAACTCCTACTAACTGATAACATTTTTGCATTTTTTAACCGTAAACAATACGTCAGGGGTTGTAGTTCAGAATTTCCATGAATTCCCAAATTTAATCTAAAATTTCCGCTTAACTCAAAAAGCCCCTTATCGACAAAAATAGAAAATGTACCATTTTCTACAGCAATTAATCTTAACTGCCGGCCTCACGTGAAGCTAATTCGTGTGTCATTTACAAGGTCGTTGCCCAAAATTCAATATCACCCTCCAATTTTACCCCCGTCATGAGAATCATGGGACCATCGAAGATGACAGCCGCAAGAAAGTGCACACACGCGCGCCGACAAGAAACATTTTTTATTTTTAACTTTTAACCATTTTGTGTCGTAACCTTTCTCTTCCAATTGGAAATAGAATCTTTTTATATGTAATTTCAATTTTATATCACTGAAAATGTGAGTAATTATTTTTTAAATAGAACAGACGATTTAACCGACAGTGAAAGTACCCACGACAATAAGAAAACGTAGGGAAATAAATTTGACAGCTGTTAGAAAGTAATTATTCACCGTTGCACTTGAATGCACCGCTAAAATTCACTCGATGCAACAACTGTCAAATGATATTTTTAAACCTACAACACCTCAAATCTTCGTTTTTAAATTTTAAAAACAGATTTATAAATTTTTTAGTTGAAATGCATACAAACCTTCTTTCACTTTGTTTTTCTCTTCTCTTATTCTTCAATGAACGATTGCAAATGTCAAATAGAGGTCAATGCTAGTAAATTTTGTCTCTCACACACTACAGTGGGGGACGACACAAACGAACGAACGACGGGGAGTACAATAAGCAAAATTTCAGAAAGAGACTGAATTTTATCACACAGCGCGCGTCGTGATAGGCGTTATCAATCGAAATTTTCAATAACAATTAAAAAAAAAAGAATTAATCTGTATATCTGTCGCGTAATCCACTGCACATAAAATGGGGATCACTGGTAACGACAAGCAACTTGGCTAAACAGATATGAGGAAGTGAACCACTCCACGGCGGGATTCTTTTCCGCGGCAATCACACACGGCGGTGGAAAACTCACTGAGTTTTATATATAATTTTTATTTTTATTATTTTCCTCGCAACACTGTTTTGGCTCTCTCTCGAACGCACGCACCACCACCACCAAACAGTACGGCCCAAAATTGAGGGAAGGCAGCCGAAATCTCTTCGAAAGCGTGTACCTCCTCTGGAATAACTTAGGTATCTTCAATTAACTTTCACGCATCTCATCGAGATACACATTTGTGTTATGCTTCTCTTTGTGATTCTCTTTTACCTCCTGTTTGTAACCCCTGCGCCTGTTTTTTTTTTTTTTTTTTTATAGTAAGAATCAATTGTCACCACTTTAGAACACTAAAATATCAAAGACAAGAAAACTGACGTTTGCTTTTCTATAGTTCACGATCGAATCCGTCCACGACACCCAATTGACTGACAAAATTTTGTTGGATTCTGCTGGTGGGCGACATTATCTCTTAGATGCCGGCCGTCGTTTGTTGGTATTCTTCCTGATGCCGGTTTTCCACTCCCCCTGAGTATGAGAGATGATGCATAATGGGGGGCAACGAAATAACCTTAACAAGAAGAAGGAGAGCAAAGTCTGATGTCGTGGTAGTGGTGGTAGATCAAGCGGTCTTAATTTAATTTGTTTGGTTATTTAAATTTCTCTTTAGTGAGATTATTTCTCTGTTATCGGAATTTTTATTTTCTTTCATTCTGTGCATGCGTGCTAACAGTAGCGGTTTGAAATGGTGTTTGTTTTTTAAGGGAGTTTTACTAAGTGAATAGAAAGTGACCTTTTAATAATAGCCATTAAAATCAAAAAAGTAGTATTTCGACACAAGCCTGTTCTACAATAGTTAGGAATAATGAATTTAACTTTTATGCTTAGATCGGGTAATAAGATTAACCGTTTGAGAGTAAGCTCCGTAAATCTGGGGATTCTGATTCGTCCTCAATGCGACATATGACTTTGGAACAAAAAACATATTTCTTGTTGTGGAAATGTGAATGTGAAACTGGAAACTGTCCAGTTGGTAGATGCAAATGAAGAGTTTTTTTAAAACTCATTCCACACGATCTACTTTTTATCCACATTTATCAACCCATCTACGAAAGATTACTAACAAGCGAGTAGGGTTTGAAGTTTGAAGACGCGTATTCATGACGGCAGAATATGGAAGATATGCTAGAGATTGGGCCCATAAAATTTCTTTGATTAAGTTCGTAGGGGACTCACATTGGCCACTTGCAGACAAATTTAATCTTTCTGAAGTTAATCATGTACTGGGGTAGATAAAGTAGACGGCATTTAAAACTGATCAGCTGCACTTGATATGTAAGGAGGAAAAGTTCCCAAAAAAATACACGAGTATATATTTACACATATCAAATCAAAATTCGAATCAACATTTTGGTCTTATTGGAGAGGTGAGACAGGAAAGTGGTCCATTGTATTTATGTACCCCAAAGTAACTCTGAAATTGCGTAGTGCTACATATTATAAGACCTTTTTACAAATCACTTAATGGTTTTGCAATGAGTTACATATGTTTAGAGACTATGGAAGAGTCAATTCAATACATACAAAACCTTCACCAAAAATATTAGTTTCGAAGGAATAGTCACTGAACCGATGTGATATTTCTTCCTTAGCATTACCACTGTATAAATTAATTCTGTTTTCTGTATTCAATTTTTTACCTTTACTTTTTTATTTTTATTGAAAAGTGTATATGAGGATAATGCAATGCTGTGTGGTAAAGCTACTACAGCTATCACAGCTGCATGAAAATGGAGAATAGGACCCTGTGGTAGTTTCAAAAGATTATTTACTAAATAGAAAGTGTAAACAAAATATTTACATGTACATATGTACATATATAGGGTTCCACTTATTTATTTCTTATATGTACATATTATATGAGCTAATTATTATTCTGACTTCACGTTGGTTGTCGAGCATAATCACAAAATTTTATTTGTCTCTCTTCATACTTCCTTCATTCGCAAAATTACATCGGAAAATATAAATAATTTTCTTTTCACTCGTACTGTATAACATAAAAGTGCGTTGCGCTCTTTCTCTTTACATTCCCACGCTTTCAATTCTCTTTTCAAATACCATATGAACTGAATGTCAATGTTTCGTTCACCTTGATAGCTTCACCTTTATGTTGCTTATCCACCCTCTCGCACAGTGTCCGAAGAACACAACTGCCAAGAAAAAAAAATTCATAAATAGAGTTTCATTTTCATTTTTTAATACACTCACCACTCACAGAAAGACCCCAACACGGTGCAAAGGTAGTACAGATGTATGTTTATAAATAGTTTGTGGCAATGACCTCTTTACAGAAATTCAATATAAAAGAACTATAGCAACTGTTGACATGACTGCTCATGTCAAATTAAATTTGGGTAGTGAGTGTGTAATATTTCCACTAGGTACCTCAATTGATCCCAATTTTAATTATTGCAGCACACTGGTATTTTTTAACATTTGCTGCCCATTTGTTGTTAAATAAGAGTGACGTACACATTTGTATTTAGGTGAGAACTGTCATTCGTTGCTTTCTACTGCGTGGCCGGCCACCTAGTGTTGAAGATTGCATTGTGTCCTTGGTTTATGTCTGAAGTTGTACATAACCAGCAACTGTCAAACTTCGTATGGCTGGTTTGTGAAATAGGAAATGAAAATCTTCCACCACAACGTATGCAATGAAATATAGATCACCTAAACACTTCTCAGTTGCTCTAAAACATTTGCAGCTTGGGTTCTCTGAAAAATTAAAGGTGAATAATAATATTTGGTTTATGCATTCGATAATAAACTTCCAGTTCTTCTTAACATCTTGCTTTTGAAGGTCTCTGTGAAATAGAATCTAAACCATCACGACAAAGTATGCAATGGGAAATGAATGAGTTAATTTGATATTGAGAGCAAAGAGGGCATAACAAAGGAATTTTGATGGGATGCAACAATTTGAAATATTGTAGTATTCTACCGCAGTTAAATAAAACGGACGTAACACAAGATTATATCACAGCGGGGGATAAGGAATTGATGTGCGCCAATCAACAAATAAATAGTTCAGGATACAGATACGCTCGAACGAATGCTTTTAGTGCGTGCACCAAAACACCTTATGAACTCTGAGGGGTGAAAGTGAATCGTCGAAATCACGCGGTGCACCCGAATAAACTGGAAGGAGGTCTAGTATGCACAATTCATACTTTATTGGCTGATTTTTACATACATATGTAAACATATATGTACATATGTATCCAAAAAAAGTAAGAAACTAACATTTGTGCAGGTGATGGAATGGGTGCATGCGGGAGTTTACCCCAATAACTTAATAACTCGTTAGAACTTCGGATAGAATTGATTGAACTGTTTCAGTAATTCAAATTGAAAAAGCAAATGAAATGGATAAAGCAAATAAAAGTTAACTTACCCCAAGAGGGAATCACGACAAACTGGAACATCCATACTCTTTTCAGAGTTTGTTCCCATGATGCTTCTTTATAATTTCCAAAGGAGTTACATATTATGAGTCAAATATAAAGGTTATAGTAGCCGAAGATGGGTACTTTGCATACCTTCCCCATCGCCTTCAAGGACGGAATCTATTTATTGAAGGAACGCTGACCTTTTACCTTGGATTACACAAAGGATATCTAAGTCTTCTATTCTCGATCTTAGAATAGTCATTTAATATATGTACTTCCTTTCGATTTCCTATGGATGTCTTTAATTGAACAAATAAAAGAGGTCATCAAAAGTTAATCAAAAAAATTACTTCCTCTCATTCAAGACGAGCACATAACAATGTTCTTTCAAAAATAACTTCAAATGAAGCAGAGCTTATTTACAACAAAATGTAATAAAAACAAATCACTTACCTTTCTAAGATTTAGAATTTTCTAGTCGCACATATGTACATTCATATGTACACACCTACTTACTTTCTGATTTCGAAGCTGAAAGAAGTTTTCAAAAGTAGAAAAGAATTCCATTGGTAAATTTCAATTAAGACACAAAGGACAATCGAACATTGTTTCTACACACATATGTTCTATTGAAATTCTTCTTGCGACATCATCCTTTCATTTTGTGCTTAGAAAGGACATACAGTTTTATTTTTATTTTTTTTTTATTTTTGGTTCGCCGTTGCACTTGGCCTGCTTTCTTTCGGTCGAATGAAATCAAAAAGCCCTTGGCTACTAAAAAGACAAAAGGACCAGCACATTCTCTCAACAAAAATGAGAAAAATGTTAAATACACTGAAACATTTAATTGGTACTCATTGAAAAAATTTCTTTGTAGTTCGATTTCAAAGCGCACAAGTCCTTTTTCAATTAATGCTTTTAAATTAAATTTTGTGTAATTGAATTGAAGGCGAAACTATAGCTGTAACAGTGATATCAAATTATCCTAGGTCAGTGAGCTTTTTAAACTTAAATTGCGTCATGGACTTTTTTTCTTAATTAAAATGCTTTGATATATACTTTTGCTGTTCAACCAAAAATGTTTATAACAGGACATATGAGGTTTGCTCATTTTTCTTTAAAAATAAATAAAATAAAACGTCACACATAACCTCCACCCACATACGGAGACATTCGTCTCTGTTCTTTGCCAGATAAGAAATGTCTAAACAAACAGAAACTTAAACTTGTGTCTCATAGTTGGAAATTGGAGTTGGAGTTGGATAAGGGTTAAAACAAAGACAATACCCGAGTGAACTAACTGACACCCCGACGATTTTCCTTCTTATTAACACACCAGATGACAGTTATTTTGAACAAAAAGGTGAACTCTCGTCTTAGAGTACATCCTGCAGGATGATGATGTTTAAAGAAAACGGAGACTTTTCAAGAATACACTCCTGGAAAAGAGGACACAAGATTACCCTGATGATGACTGCTAATGCTATTAAAACCAGGACTTTTTCTCTTTCTCTCTTGGGGGGTGGATTGTAGTACGTCTGATATGACGAGAAGTTTTATTTATTTGTCCAAGGAGACACTCACACAGAGATGTACAGTTTGAGAAGAAAACTGCAAAAATGAAATCCCAGGATAATGCAATAGTCCGCAGGGTACAAATTATATTTGGCATTGGTTTTATCTTTGCCTGCGTTTGCCTTGTGAAATGATGACACTTGAAATGAAGGAAATTGGATCAAAAGCAAGGCGACCTGTCAGAAGAACTCAGTTGACATACGTAGTTCTTTTGGTGTTCATAACTTTGAAAGAATCTGTAGAACTTTGAAATGTGAAGTTGAAATGTCAATTTAATATCACTAACAAGTTTACGAAATAGTTTGACTTAAAATAACCTTCTTCCACTCTAAGGGAGTGAATATTACTTGAGTTTGATTATTGGCCTCGTTGAGAGTTTCATTTAAAAACGAAACATAACCCTGCCTTGCTGAATGCTCATTTTATGTGAATACATACGAGTACTTTAATTGGATTTCCTGGGAGACTTTAAACTGAATAACCTACTTTTGTTGTGAATCCCATTAGCACACATTTCCCCAAACTTATTTCCAAAACTCACCAGCAAATCTCCTGAGCCCTTCAACTTCAAATCAACTTTAGCATTGTTTATGCTTTTACTTCATTTCCAATTTACCCCAGTAGCACCCCCGTTCCAACCCCACATGGCATATAAACCATGAAATAACAGGAGCCTTGAGTATTTTCAGCTTAAATTAAACGAAACTTTCCAAGTTCCTTGGTTTAACCAGCTCACCCATTTCTGTTATTCCGTCCATATGCTCTTGTAGCTGTTAGGGCAAAACATACTCGTACTCTGAAGTCCGCTTGGAGTATGAAATGCTCAAAATTTGGTGGGATGGACATGGACATGGATCTGAAACCGGTAACATTACCATTATCTTCATCGCCATCATCATCGACGGTGTATAAAGCTATGTCAGTCAATGGGTATCTGCTGATGGTGTAGAGCTGAAACCAAAGAACCAACGACCGATAAAAAGTTCTGAACGGATCTTTTATAGCCCTCTGAAGTGTGAAGGAAAATATTTCGTTTTGGGAAAAGTTTCTCCGTTATTCTGGTAGAAAATGCCGCATGCATTGCAGCGAAGGAAATGTGAGAAATATACTCGGGAAGATTAAGGTGCAGAAAAAAGGAGGGAAACGAGTGATGTGCTAAGAGCATTGTTTTTGGCGAAGTTTTTCTATTTTGTTTGGTTTATTGTTTTGGCTCTTCTTTATTGTCGTTTTTTTTTTCCTTATTTTTGGGGGTACTCATAAAACAGGAGTTAAGTGTAGATTTTGCAGTTAAAAACAATTTAAACAGCACAACACGTTTTCGAATATTAAATAAAGTTTATTGAGTCTAATTTGAAGCGAAGAAGCTTGAGTTCCTTCATCGAGTTATAAAATAAGAAAAGTGCTTACCTTCATAATGGCAGGAAAGTTTTTGATTACTAGCTGTTATTCAAAAAAACTTCATTTGATTGATGAGTTAAAAGTGGACACTTTAATGTGACCACAAGGATCTAAAATTTACAGAATTTTCTGGCATTATTATGTTTTTAACGTATGTATGTACATAATAACGTCAACCTTCAGTTTATTGCCATAAGTCTGCACTCTAGATGTGTTTTCTCCGTAATGTATAGACAAAATAGATTTAAAGCTGACTTTATATCTATACAAAGATTTTAAGTACCTCTAATTTCGAGGAATTAAGGGGTATAAAATGCTTTAGAAATATCATTTGAGCTCTTTCTATTTGGGCAAAGCAATACATGACAATAATTGAAGTTCCGGTACTCTATTTCTAAGGATCCATTTTGCTTTATTAAGAAATTTTAAATTTTTTTTCGTACAAAAAATGCAGCTTACTAAAGGTTAAAAACATATTCAGAAAAGTTACAATATATGTAAGTAGAATGGAATTATGACACCTAATTTTTAATCCCTTAACTTTACTTTTGAAAGTGCCTTGGGTAGAGCAGAGCCTTTGTAAGCATTTAGATGTTTAGCTTGTTGCCTCCGGCTTTACAAATCAAGTTGTTTACGGTCCCTTTCTGACTGTGTACTCCACCTAAGGTACTCCACCATTTCCTTAGTTCTTGAAAGGAATTTACGTTTTTTTCAATCTTTAAGTCCAAGATATATCGGCTTGGAAGAGTGAGTGTTCGTTTGGTCCCTCTTTTTTCCGGGGGCGGGTGCAATATTCTGAAAAACTTTATAAATATGGGCCAGGAGTACCTAATAGCAGTGGGAGATCCTTACTCAAAAAACCTACTTACCTTATACTACAATTAGGCTAGCCATATCAATCAGTTTTTTCCTTAATAGGATATACGAGTTTGACGGGTTTATTGCTTGTTTTTATGCAACCCGAAAGTTGTATACCGTATGCCCAGATATGTTTTAGTACTTGATTCCAAAAAGTAACGTACTGTGTATGCTGATTGGCAATATCTTCCAATTAGTCAATTATTGTTTTCGAGTTCATCACGTGTCTTTTTTACTTACTTTTTCCATCTAGTTTTGAATCTGGCATCATTCCGAGCTAGTTTGCTTCATTTGCATACGAAATTTTTTCTAAATAAATAAAAATTTGCGGGTTATTAACTTCTTAATAGGAGAAGTTAATATGCATTAATTCGGTCTCACTAAAAAATATACGGTAAAATTTGTAGTCCATTCAATTTTTGCAGTCTCTGACTCCATTCAGTTATTCATTCCTAATAAAGTAGTTTGGTCTGCGAACGTGGCTATAATGGTGGCTCCTTCGTGTGGTATATCACGAGAACACTTTCGTAGTCCGAGTTATAGATGAGCTTCGCTGGGGTACCAACAGTCGACTTCGCTTTGCTTGTTTTAATACACACCCGACGACTGTAAAGTCGATAAAAATATAATGAGTATTAATATAAATTTGTTTTCCAAATCCGCCGTAGTTTGAATATCTGGTCGATATTAGATTTTTCGGGCTTCAAATTTTCCTATTGCTATCTTCACGTTGCATGGTTCGGCTGTAGTGTTGCCCGTCATCGTTAAAGTTAGTCTAATAGTCCATTCAGCCTGATAGAGGACAATTGATCGTCAACGGTATTTGGTTGGATCTGTAGTCTGGAGCATCCAACCGTGCTCGTCAACACTAACGCAAATTCTAAAACGAGTTTTCCTTGTTCGTCTCTTCAGGCTTCTAGTCGGGCATTATATATAGTCTTGACTTCTCTATTTACCTTGTGGCTAAGCTAAAATATTGTCTAATTCACTACACATGCACATATACTATATGTAGAAAACACATATACGTCATCTCGAAGTTTCTAGGTTCTTATATTACATAGAGCCAATATTTTCCGTTGATCGTTGTGTTAATAAAATTTTAAATTAGTCTCTTCCTATACCTTATAAACGAAACAAATTTGGAACGTTTTTTAAGAGATTTATTTCACTTCCTAAGAAGTAAAGTAAATTACTGTCATTCACAAGTCCAAACCCATCGGAGCAGAGTAAAAAAAAATATAACGTACATACATACATACATATGTACATACATCTCCTACTGTCGCCCCGTATCCAGATGCACTAAATCTCATGGGTTTTCTCCGTATACATTCATTTTAAGCCGTTTCATTGCAAAACCACGTCACAAAGGCCACTTTTGGTAGGATTCAATTAGCACAACAACGTTGAATGTCAGAAATAGTCTTCCGGCACCATAGACGGTAAACATTTTCTAAGTGAGGGAAAAAAAAATCTCAGAAACCAGAGAGAAACAACGTGAGCAATGTCGTCTCCAGTAAACAATAAAAAAAAAAAACGCCCTATGGCCTCAGTTATTTGCAGCTCCTGCTTTTTTGACTACAGGAACCCAAATCACACAAATTATTCAAAAGGACCAGACTCCATAAATCATAAACGTTTTACAGAATAGCGGAGACCTTTGTTCTGCTTAACTTAACCTTTTTTTAACTGTTTGGATAGTACCATTGCGGATCATGACCCGGGAAAAAGGCACACACCATTCTTTTCCATCGAATTGTCATGAAGATGAATGCAGGACAGTATGTTTCTTTTTTAATTTATGGAATCCACAAAAAAAGAGCTCACGCTTTGGGCTTTCCTCAATCTATGTACATGTGTAAATCTCTCCCTTTCTCTGGTACTGGCGTCTGTCTGCTGGTAGGGAAATAGGAATGCTGCTGGAATGATATGAAGTTCGTGATTTGATTTCTTGAGCATGAACGTAAGACCCACGTCAGTAATCGGTGTGGATGTCATTTCTTTTCTTTTGCTAGTTGATGTGGAATTCAAGGAGACGCTAGAAACAGGTAGACGTGGCTCGGAACAGAGTACAAAATTAACTTTGCTCATCCAAGTGCTCAGCATAAATGATTTATTGAGTTGTGAGTTCATCTGTAATGTCGCTAGATACACCACGAGATGGTTATGATGAATATGCAGCTTCTTCATTTTACTGCCTCTTCTTAGGACGTTTAACGATTTGTTAGCTGCGTTTGTCATTGTGTCATGCGGGCGAATGAATTCAATTAGTTCTGAGGGATGTCTCTGTGATGCACTGGTAGATTTGTGATTGTAATGTTAACAAGTGCCTCTAGCAAACATGTTTTACGTTTCTAGCTTTGTTTGATGCAAAGTTATTTATTAGTTTTGTATGAATGATCATTACAGGGGCAATGATTAAGCGTAAGAAATGGAGTTAAATCAATCAATGAATCTTACAGTAGGTGCACGTGGAGTAGAATATGGCGTGTCTGCTTGACCTGAGTTACGTTCCAGCCCAGCAGGTGTAGAAGAATCAGTTGCCACCCGTGTGGTGGGAAACGAGTTGCATTAAAGTTTTTTTTAAATATGGCAAAGGTGCCAAATTAAGATTGAGCAGTCTTGTATTTGGTTTTCAAATAAATACCTTAAGAGATTATTTCCCACTATGGACGTTACCACAAGTAGAAATATACGCTTCCGCGAGTCTACATTCAGGCTCAAATCCATTCCACCTCTGAATTTTAACTCAACATTTTTAGTTCACGATGAGCTTATGTTTAACTTAAGTCGGAAATTGGATTATCTAAAGCTTGGAAACATAATGATCCTAACATTAAATATAAAGTAGCTGATTATAAAAGCTATTTAGTGACATATGTACATACATAAATGCGAATGTAGTTTTACCGCAGTCTTTTGTGTAAGGTAGGCCTTCGAATTGCAGGCGAACAATAAGCGAAGTTTAGAAAATTATTAGTAGCGTTTCTATTACCGATAAGAATGACAGGCTCAAATGCCTTAGGCAAAGCTTTTCTATAAGCCAGGAGTCTAGAAAGCAAACAAGTAATTCAGTATGGCTTTAAGAAACTTGTTTCAGCAAACTTGAGTGTCTCATCCATCACCTATAACCAAATTAATTTAATCGCCATGATTGCTGAATTAATTCTATTAAAAATCCAGACCCTTTGGATATAGATCTGCATATCTATTTTTGCATATTTATTTCTGAAGCTAACGAAAATAGAATACATATCTATATTTGTATTCCTAGCATAAACTGGACTTTGATCGTGTATAATATTGACTATAAATGTTGACTAAAATTTTGCAAACTACGATTTCTGGTAAGAATTATGTACATCATTTCGATGTGACGAATAAGTTGTAATTTGTAATTAAAATTATGTTTACAAAAAAAAGAAAAAGACAACCATATTGCAGTTGCATTACGCAGATTACGGACTCAAAAACTAACCTCACTTCATACTCACGCAATTCACTAAGCACTAAAAATAGAAAGTGCTCTACTGTGCAATAAAATCCATCAAATCAGGCTTAATACTTGACTGTTGCAGTTCTTAAGTTGCACATCGTTCTGCGTCAAGAAAACAGTGAATTTCGGCTTTGTTGCAATCTAGTAAACACGTCTGTTCAAATTTATACATTTTCAAAGCGTCAAAAAATGCGTCGGAATTGATTGCATCCTGGGAGGTTAGGACTTTTACCAAATTAAGATAATGTTTTGCATCCAATATATGTATGTACATAAATATAAAATGATAAGCTTACAGAAATAACATACCTAATGGGAGACCTTTTCCAAAAAAATTCTGTTGTGTTCTAGTTCCAGTTACTTATGCCAAGTTGGTTGAGGTACCTCTTCATATGCTAGTAATCTCAGCTGGTGAAATCAAAAATTTTTGACTATGTACATATGTTGATGTTGGCGTTCAACCTGTACAGTTTCTGAAAATTTTCATTCACTCTCCGTCAATACAAACTGGACGAAAAATTACTCGAACAGCTTTTCTTTCAAAAAGTTAAAAATAAGTCTCCTTACTTGTTCGTGTGAGGCTCCCGCTACACAATTGCTTTTTAGCTCAAGGAATTAACCAATGGCAAGAATTTTACGTCTTTTTACTTCTGCCTTTTTAAGAATTTACAACCTACCTACATACATACATACATAGTTTAGATAGAGGAAGTCCTTCAGTATCTCAAAATTTAAGCAGTCTTTTGTGATGATTTGTGCAAGTAAACGATCTTGATTGTTCCTTGAGGACTGCATGTTTTTCGTTTTAATTTGATTGTTCCCAAAGGCTTTATTGATGGTCCCCTGAATTCTAGAGATTGCATTAATTTCTTTGGTATATGAAAGTAGCTACGCAACTTTTGCAAGTAAGCTTAGGATTATCTTTTCTAGAATACGTTGCGTTTTTGTAGACATTTTCATATCAAAAGGCTCAATGGTCTTCACCGACTTTGTTGTAACAAAAAGCTTTTTCCAAAGTTATCATGGACAGGCGGAGGATATTGGTAGGAAAGTTATAACTAGACTTTACCTCGAAGTACCTCTTCTCTTAAAAGTGCTATCAAAGGCGTCTGAAATTGTTTTTTTTTTTAAACTATTCTTCATAAAAAGTTTTGTTTGGCCAGGGAACCATAGTTAAATATGGCCTAAAACCATACGATGTGGTGCTAGAACAGTACATCACGAGGCTAATAAGATGCTGCTTTGACAAGCTCAGCAACTGTGTCGTCAGCTGAAGTAGCTGTTTTGGATATGAGCTTGGCTGTTGACATATTTACTTAATGGCTAGTTTTGCGTTCTTTCCAATTATTTAGCAGCAACTATGAATCTACTATTAGATTTCTAATATCGTGTACACTTCTGTTAGAGCCTTGTAGCCTCGGTAAGTCATTTTCACCTCCTTCCAACATTTTTAAGACCTCCATATATAAACTACAGGACCCTATTCGTCCATTTGTCTGCTTGCCACTACTTACCAGTACCTGATTCTCAATTTGAGTCTTGGAGGGCTGATTGCATTATTTATCGAGTGGAATGTAATTGTTACACTTTTTAGAGCAAGTGGATTACTTTTATGGAAAAACTGCTAACTGATCATCATTGAGCAATGCGGCAATTAAGTATACATATGTCTCCACTCACCTGTTTCTTTCGACTTTTACAAGGTCTCTTATTCTGTGTCATGTGCTTTGAGTTTGAAGTCATTGCCGAAAAATGGAACTGTTATATGACGCCTAGTATAGTTGTAGAACAGTTTAATAAGAAAAAATACAAGGAGATTTGAATTATTTCGTTTTATATATTTAGTTTATGAATGGAAGGAATACAAAAGGCTTCTAGTTACAAGGAGGGGGAAATTTACAACAGAATTTTTAGGTACATTCTAATGACGGTACCTATACCTGATTCTTCTCAAGGTCTTGTAACGGTAACCATCATTGGCCAAAACAGCTGAATCTTCAACTGGAGCTTCAACGGCAACTGGGGCCTCCACGGGAGCCTCAACTGGTGGCAAGTATTCGTTGGATGGAAGTTCGTTGACGTCACGGCGGCGACGGTACCTGATCCTCCTTACAGTCTTGTAACGGTATCCATCATCGGCCAAGACAGCTGAATCTTGAACTGGTTCTTCAACAACAACTGGGGCCTCAGCAACAACTGGGGCGGAAACTTCAACTGGTGGCAAGTATTCGTTGGATGGGAGTTCATTAACGTCACGACGACGACGATACCTGATCCTCCTTACAGTCTTGTAACGGTATCCATCATCAGCCAAAACAGCTGAATCTTGAACTGGCTCTTCAACAACAACTGGGGCCTCCACGGGAGCCTCAACTGGTGGCAAGTATTCATTGGATGGGAGTTCGTTGACGTCACGACGGCGACGGTACCTGATCCTCCTCACAGTCTTGTAACGGTATCCATCATCAGCTAAAACAGCTGTTTCTTGAACTGGTTCTTCAATGGCAACTGGAGCCTCAGCAACAACTGGAGCGGCAACTTCAACTGGTGGCAGATATTCGTTGGATGGGAGTTCGTTGACGTCACGACGACGACGATACCTGATCCTCCTGACGGTCTTGTAACGATATCCATCATCAGCCAAGACAGCTGAATCTTGCACTGGTTCTTCAATGGCAACTGGAGCCTCAGCAACAACTGGAGCGGCAACTTCAACTGGTGGCAGATATTCGTTGGATGGGAGCTCGTTGACGTCACGGCGGCGACGGTACCTGATCCTCCTCACAGTCTTGTAACGGTATCCATCATCAGCTAAAACAGCTGAATCTTGAACTGGTTCTTCAACGGCAACTGGAGCCTCAGCAACAACTGGAGCGGCAACTTCAACTGGTGGCAGATATTCGTTGGATGGGAGTTCGTTGACGTCACGGCGGCGACGGTACCTGATCCTCCTGACAGTCTTGTAACGGTATCCATCATCAGCCAAAACAGCTGAATCTTGTACTGGTTCTTCAACGGCAACTGGAGCCTCAGCAACAACTGGAGCGGCAACTTCAACTGGTGGCAGATATTCGTTGGATGGGAGTTCGTTGACGTCACGACGGCGACGGTACCTGATCCTCCTGACGGTCTTGTAACGGTATCCATCATCAGCCAAAACAGCTGAATCTTGAACTGGTTCTTCAACGGCAACTGGAGCCTCAGCAACAACTGGAGCGGCAACTTCAACTGGTGGCAGATATTCGTTTAATGGGAGTTCGTTGACGTCACGGCGGCGACGATACCTGATCCTCCTCACAGTCTTGTAACGGTATCCATCATCAGCCAAAACAGCTGTTTCTTGAACTGGTTCTTCAACGGCAACTGGAGCCTCAGCAACAACTGGAGCGGCAACTTCAACTGGTGGCAAGTATTCGTTGGACGGGAGTTCATTGACGTCACGACGGCGACGGTATCTGATCCTCCTGACGGTCTTGTAACGATATCCATCATCAGCTAAAACAGCTGATTCTTGAACTGGGGCTTCAACTGCAATTGGGGCTTCAGCAATAACTGGAGCGGCAACTGGGGCAGCCTCAACTGGTGGTAAGTATTCGTTGGATGGCAATTCGTTGACATCACGACGATGTCTGTATCTAATTCTCCTCTGAGTCTTATAACGATAACCATCATCAGCTAAAACGCTGCTGTCTGACAATGTCTGAAGGTCCAAAGGACTCGCTGCAGAAGCATCCTCTAGAGGTGGCAGGTAATCGTTCGATGGTAAAGCGGCATATGCCGTGGCAATAATTGCCAATCCAACAAGGAAAAGTTTCTGCAAATACACATACACATATATATCCAAAATTAGCAAAAATAATCCAATGGCAATTAAAAATCCTATGCCATCTGTAGCTGGCTATAACGCATCCTTAACACTCACCATCGCTTTGTTTGTTGGTCACTCTCCTTAGAAAAGTGAGAAACGATTGATGATCTGACCCAGCCACCGCTTCGTATTTATACACGAATCATCGAACTTCTCAACTTCTAACCAATCATCGATAAGTTCCAATCTACTACATTAGTTCTAGGCTACAACAAGTCATGAATATTTTAACGCGCGCCGTCAATAACACTAACAGCCGAGACGGAGAGCGAGCGTGTGGTAATGATGTTAGAAGCACAACTACTAAAGCTTCACGCCCCCCATCCCCGCCTAAGGTCTTCACCTTTCGTTCTCGCCGCTCAATGGATTGCAAATAAATTTTGGACAATGAGATCGTTTTCTTATTAAAATTTTTCATCTTTGCTTCCCGCGGCGAGCGTGTGTGAGAATAAAACGCGTAATAGCCATTGTCTAGGCGTGTATTTGTGAGAAATTGGCAGCTTGTAGTAGGTACATCATTCACGCTAACATAGACCGGAAGAATATCTAACGAGCTTATTATTTACTCTCTGCACCCAGTTAAGACCTCACGAGGCGCCAACAGAAAAAAATAAAAGAGAAGAAATAAACAAAAAAATATACATCCGCTCTGTGCACACGCATAATTTAAGCTACAGAAATCCGTAGCTACTAGCTACCCACCCGTGCTATAATCCAATTGCTACCCCATCTGTAGCATCTATGGTCGTCACACACATGCACACACTCTGCAACCAATTGATGTTTTGCCCATCTTAACATATCGAAGGTTTATCGAAAAAAAAAATAAGATTTTCCGCATCCATTTCAACCCACGGATGGGAAAGATCGGTTAGATATGGTGGATTTGTTGTAGACATGAGTGATTGGTTGCCATGATATTACTGTTGCTGTCCGCCTTCCTAAAGCCCCTTCACTTTGGCGGTAGTCTTTTTTTGTTTGTTTCTTTTTTGCATTGAAAACATAATAAGATTGCTTGACAGACCCCTGCATCACCAGCAAATCTAGACTGATTCAAAATATTTTGATGAGAAGCGCATGCTTCGTCCCTTTCATCTCGCACGTCGTAATGGGCTTTTCGACGGCATTAGAAATTTTCAAGGTTTTCCAAATCACTTCAAGTTCACGGAAACCTTATCCACGGTCGAAGATATGATACATTTGTATGTAGATCTGACTATATTGTCGCGTTTATCTCGATCTCTCGCAAGTTTACGCAATTCGGGCGGATCGTCATGGAAGATAGAAAAATTTTAATTTAGATGATCGACTTAATTCGGGGTGGACTCTCACAATCTAGATCATAAAAATCAAACAAAACCCACTCAAAAGTACATACAATGATACGCACGCAGGCATTTGACGTCTGCGATTCAGAGATTGATTAAATTTTTAATTTATGCAAATCCATGATTTGGCTAATTTAGCTAAGAACACGTTCTCCTGAAGAAAGAGTTTAATTTGGCATCATGTCGCGTGTTCTTTCATGCGCTTAAAACCACAAGAAAAATCTTAAAAAAAGAACGTTTTAATCTTCAATTAGAATAAATCATAGATTTCGGGAGAAGCACAAACAAATTAAAAAGGAAAAAAAATTTAAAAATTAATGTGTCCATTCGAAAAAGTAAAAGTATCTAGGTGGGGATGAGTTGCCTCTCACTTTAAGTGGTTGGTAACTGCTGCCAGTGAGTTTGTTTAAATTGAAGATCGGTGATGATCGGACGATTATATTTTAAATTCATTCGAATTGAATGCATGTAGATGTGAGGTCATTAGCCCAACAGAGGGAACCCTATTCGATTGACTTTAGGTGATAAAATTAATTCGATGAAAGCTGCTGATGTAATCGGATAGTTTTAGTGCAGAGTTCATAGACATGGAGGAGTAAATGATTTATTTTTGCATAGTTGCCAAGGGGCTAGGAAGTACAAGAAGGAAGAAGAACAAAGTCTGAAATTTAATTTGGTAGCGATTCTATTAGATTTTTTTTTAAAGACAATTAAAAATTATTGAATCTATTACTCCCATAAGCAATCATATAAATATCTTCATTAGCTTTACAATTAGCGCAGATTTCTTTTATCCCAACATTGTTTTAGGTACCAAGGTTAAAACAAGATTTAAGATTACGATTTACCAGCTTCGATCTTGAACAGGATGTGTTCGTGCATTAATTTTTTAAGGCAAATGTACACTTACATCAAATGATTAGGGGCTTGTGATGCCACACATTTAATGATTTGCTTTTCAACTTTGTATATGTACATCTACAAATTGAAGGCTTGCTGCACAGAGACCCCTGTACGTGTCTCCATTTGTTTAAGCAAAGAAAGAGACTTGGATCAACAATATGTCGATTGTCATGCCACAGAATTTTCCCAGAATTCTTGTTGATAGGAAATTTTCGACCACAGCTACTAATCAAAAGCTTGCTATAGAAAGATTCCTCTTCAGTTTAGTACTTTCGGAAAAATTTTCCTCTTAACGTTGATAGAGCGAAATGTGAAGCTTTTTATAAGTAGTTTCTTCTTTAATTCAGATGCAGTCAAATCTTGCTCGACGAAAGACAGATGCTGATCTGCATTGTTGTATCTGAAGTTTAAATTTTTCTGACTTGAGTTGAGTTTTACTCATTTTATTGCTGCGGGTAATTCTTTTTGACTCCTTATCTAGCTTAATCACTACAAAGTTGCCTCGAACATCTCTGTAACCCGAAATCATTTAAATATCTATGGTACAAATTTGCCAAATTAGCATTTAAAAAATGGTAACTTGATATTGATACAAGGTGGAACCCTTGTACAAAATGCAATGATTTGTTATTGATACATTAGCTTATTTGTCTCTTTATATCTAAATTCAATCCAATCATTCTGTCCTACTCGATGGTTATATAAAAAGTTTACTAACAGATTATGTTAAAATTTCATTTAAACAGACATATCAGTAGTTCCAGTTGAAATCATTAAGTTTGAATAGCAGTCTAAATACTATTTGAATATAATTCCTGTCTCCGAAGGTTTCATACTGATGATACATCAGATCGGTTAGACCAAGTTAACGTCACCACAGTCAACATCAAGCTACATCTGATTCAAAGACAATGCTTCTATAAAAGTTGGATTTAAATCTACTATGTCATGTGGTACCATCCGATTTCCCGAACTAAAGATTTCAGATAAAGATTTAAGATTTCTCAGCAGGTTTTCCGAATCTCTGGCTTAATATCCTAAATATATATTATTCCTGCGTTACTTGGACTACTGACAGTCTACTCCTAGATTCGGAGGGGTATACGATTCAAGCGAAAAAGAATTCCGCGATACAAAGGAAATCGCTCGAAAGAACTGATCAAAAGAAAATTGTTGAAATAGCTTGCTACGCTCGTTCCAAGCCACTGACCAATAATTTTTAAGTCACCTTTCCATAACTTGTCCATTCGATTATTTGTCAGTACGATGTATTTTATCTCTAACAATCGATGCTGCTAGAAAGAATGAGTTCCTCGGAGATGTTGTGTGTGAGTGTGACTCTATGTAAAATGTATTAAGGGGCGAATTTCTTTTACCCCGAGAGACTATAAGATTTTCTCCGTAGGATACAATTGAGCCTTGACAAAGAGGGGTCAAACTTCCCTTAAAAGAATCCACATTTAGCTTTCGAGAAAGTTAGGATATTGTTAAAGATCTGGAAACCAATGTGGCCCAAAACATGTGGAGAGGAATTGAGGAGTCTAAGAATGACCAGGAGTCAGTTTTGTACGCATTGAAAGGCTCCAACCTGGAAGTTGTATACCATACGAAGACCTTGAGATAATTTTATTAGTTATTCTTATTCTTGAAAAATTGAGGAATGTTTGATTCTGAAGCCAAATCGATGACCAGGAGTTAAATGCCTTTCTTCAATGACAGGAGCAGCAGTTTTTCAAATACCTTCAATATCATCGGCAGGAGCGATATCGGTGTGTACGATTTGTTGTGGTTTGGAGATGTTTCTGGTTTCGAAACCATTATGACTTTGGCGACTTTCCATTGTCTTTGAACATAGAATAGTCTTAGCGTATTATTTATGAGATGAAGAGGTTTGATTGGAGCCTTTTTTATGGCGATTCGTTGAGAATGTGTCCGGTTGATAAATTATATCCAGGGGTCTTGTTATTTTCAGATTTTGCGAAAGGACTTAAGTAAGTTCTTAATACAGTAGTGACTTTACATCCGCGTAGCCAACATTTTTAAACAGGTATTACTCTGGCCATGGTGTATTGTTTTCTGCTAAAAATAGAAGAAGAATTCTATTATAAAAAACTGAACTAAACTACATCCCTGAAAAAGAAAGACTTTTTTATATTTTTTAACTTAAAAAGAATACAAATCATCAATTTTATGAAGCTATTCACCAATTGCTTTATCATAATTACTATTCCTTCAAACAATTATGGGGTTCAAGGACCTGTTTGGCAATAGCCTGGTGACCTCAGAAATGAATTTTATTCTCATGCAAAATAATAAAAGTTCCGCAATTCTAAATTGTAAACAATTCGTTTAAACTTCAATTAAACATTAAACGCCTTTTAATTTTTTTTTGTGCAGAACAATTAAATTACCAAGTAAAACCTAAACTTAACACCCCCACGCTGAGAAAAATTCTCAGAAATTCCAAAAAATCCCAGTCTAATGAGTAATTAAACTCTTTACGTTTGCCGCGAAATTGCAAAAAAAATCCAAAATTAATTTGTTATTATTAACACTGATTTAGCCCTGAAGACTACAAACAATCTGATCAATATCGATAAAAAATGATCAATTACTCGACCAATAGACTTGAGATACTTGAGTCATAGCTTGTAGCATTATATATGCAATTTGCTCATTTATAATTCAGTTATCGGATACTAAATCATATAACAAGAAATTAAAATTGGGTAGCTACATACATATATAAGTATATAAAAAAACGGAACACTAATCGTCAATTATATTGTTATTTTTTTATTTTTATTTTTTATTGAATGAAATTTTTAACGACTGTGAGAATGAGATTAAGCGAAATCAAAGTACGTTTTGTGCGAGTATAGACTTGTAGGCAATAACAAGTTAGATATTGTGAAAAGCTCCCAATTTATACCATACAGTGGTGTATATGGGCGTGTTTTGTGGGATGATCGTTCTGATGGATTTTTCTGGAATTTAGAGACTTCCGGGAAGGAAGGGACAGAATTTAAGCAAAGTTTAGCTTCATTTCAGTCAAAGTTGAAATAACGTAATTGGACATTCCTAATCGATTAAAAGTCGGACACGTAAAAAAATTTAAGGGTTGCGTCCTCATCGAGAACATTTTACACCTGACTCCGACGCCTTAAAGGTTTAAGAATTAGTCGAGTCCACTTAAAAATAACGCTTAAGATACTTGCTTTTAATTTAACCGAGATAATGATAAGCCCACGTTTCTGTAATAATAGGTTTTAGGTAAGGGTGGTTTTACTGACGTCTATAGATGTCAGTGATCCCAGATGGTGCACTTTTTTTTTTTTTTTCAACAGAGTCGATAGATATCGCTTTAGCAAATTAATCCATTATATCACTTTGGCAAGATCTGTTAGGAGATTCTTCCATCAGAATTTGGTCTTGTTGACTAGTTCAGGGCCTTGCCAAAGTGTTGCCATTTCGTCTGAGCGCAATTTCGTGCAAAAGTTTGAGAACAATTTCATGTTTGGCGAGTACATCGGTCTATCAGTTTCCTGAAATACAATATCTTTCTTTTATGAGCTCTACTACATAGTTTCCAGTTCTGCTTACTATCCAAAATAAGACTCAAGCTTTTTGATTATTCGAAAATGTGAGATATTTGTGTGGTCATGGAAATTGTTTGCCACCTATTCGTTGTTGAAGCTTTCTGTTCTGGCGCAGAAATCTCCTGAAACACGAATTACTATCTATTGAGGGCTTAACAATGACCTCTATGTATCTCTATGTATCTGACAGTATTTGATAAAAGACATTGTGTGGGAAAATAAATATTTTTCATGTGTTCGTTAACATAAATAAGCAAGCGATCTCTTCAGCTTTTTAAGTTGAGCTTAATTAAGTCCTCTTGTCCCAAGCCACGGCCTAGTTTCTCAACACGAATCGTGTTGTGCTTTTTATATTTTTCACACAAATGGAAGGGACTTGCATACTTCTGCTGCTCTTGTAACTTTTCATAGTTCGTATGTAAAATGAGTTATATGTGCAGGCCTACTTTTTCGGGCATAGTGAACTTCTCGTTTTATCAAAAGTCTCCAGTGAAATACAACTCATAAGTTTTTGTTCGATTGTAGGCTCCTCTCAGTCTCTAAAAGCGACGTGAGTTAAAAGGATTTTCGAAAAAACTGCTTCAAGCTAAATCCAATTCATTAACTATGTATACCCCTAGTCCCATCTTCCCACGATCAATTTTGCTAATCACCTTATAATGGACACAGTATCATTAAGAGTATTCATTTCTAAGAAAAAAAAAACAATTGCGTTGGTTTTAAGCAAGCTTAACAGCTACTGATGTAATCCATCATCGAAATATCATCATAAACCATGCCCCCTGTTGAGAATCGAAACAAATCTACTACAATTTTAGTCAAAAAAATCTTCTTCATCCAAAACGCGCCGAATCGTCTTCAAACTCATCCGTGACTTCCGCATACACCAATCAATCGAATCCACGTCGACGACAACAATTATGAAACCTAAAACCGCCACCAGGAAAACTATAAAAATAGAAATGATGAACTACATTCCAAAAAGTACACTCGCATCCATCATAATAATTCGCATCGCAACAACGTATCCACAAGAAGAATCCTCCATAGACGAATGAGATACGGTCGGACGGAACTCAAGAGCTCTTCGACGATTTGTCTACTACGGCATACCATTATTATTGTTTTGGGAAATCTACTCGAGTCTAGCACTAGATTACGTACAAGCCACTTGAAACCAGCTTCTTGGTCTTGGCAGAAACAAGAAAAAAAAAAAAAAAACAGACAAAAGTCTGTCTGACCGAAAGCGAAGAATCTACACTCGATGGCTTAAAGTGTTTATGCTCTTAATGGACCACATGATGATTCGAGTCTTTTTTTTCGAAGCTGAAGTATTTTTTTTGTGGACTCCCAGGTAGACACACCACGTGCGCAATATTCTAATGATTTGGAGATTTTTCATTCAGGTTTAGATATTCAAATTCATAATCGTGCAGATGCGCGCGCGGCTGTAATTAAACGAATTGACAGGAATGAAAAGATAACCACGTGGGGCTTGCGAGTGGTCTTAAGTAGACATCAATACCAGATTTTATTGAGAAGCGTGGCGATAAAGTCTGCATGAGTCTGGTGGATTTTTTTATCTTTTTTATTTTAACGCATAAGGTAGGTCGTGTTGATGTTGTTGATGATATAGGATTGCTACTTAGGGTGAGCTGTAGGCTTATGTAATCAAAATGACATAAACAAAATGTTAAGAGTTTATTTTGTATACCTAATTAGGACAGGAGTATATTTTCTTCGATCTATTTAAGATTTATTTATGGTAGAAATGAGGCCCTGATTGGAATTTTTGCGGGACCTTGAGCCTTCAATAAACAACATTTTAAAATTTTACCTAATTTGGACCGTAAACTGGCGCAAATATTTGTGCGATGGATTCAAATAAGATTTGGCCCTTGGCTTTGAAAGTTTTATTTTTAGATGCTTTTTGACTTTTAGATCTTAAGATAAGTTTATTTTGGTAACAAAAATGAGATTAACTTAATAAATTTTGGCCCATCGCACATACACACATGCATATACATTCCCATTCTTAGCTCGACAATGTCAAGACAGAAGTGTTTCTATAAAATACTCTCAATTCAGCAGACTCTATTACGTGTCGGAAGCTCAAATTCGGATATTTGAGTCATATTCCATTTTAGAACGAATGTTTTACGCGTCTTGGGAAAAATCTCGGATATAAATTGCGTTCTTTGCTCCGTTATTTGTAAATAATAATATCTCGCTTCAGGGTTAAAAGATATTTTTGGCGCACTAACGTTATTCTTTTCCCTTTGCTATCCAGCTAAAAACAGCGTTGATATCGACACAGCACTGAGCTTTATATGTATTCGCATTGAGATTAATATAGCAAAAATAATTCAGGAATATTGAACAGTATATTATATATAGAATTAAAAAAAAACTTATGGCCCACCCTTCAGAAAATCCTCCTGTATATTGGCTTAGCTTCTGTATAGATACAATGCATGTTAAGTGAAATTGGATGATCATTTATACAGTTTGGCATGCATTGGAATACGGATTCGGTAAGGGGCATTTTTTTTTTTTAATTTTTTAATATAAAATAGTTGTACACAAGTGGGATTTGATTGGCCACATTCTTCAGAAAAACCAGGATTAAGATATACAAGCTTCAGACACTTGAAAGTATTTTCTATGGAGACAGAAGAAGGACAGATTTTAGACTCTCCTGTCAGTATGAAATTCGAAGCTGTTCAGTCAGAGTTCCAGAATACTCACAGAGTCATGTTGATTTACTAGTTAGTTCACTTGGAGTAGTCAAAAAAGTAAGTTTTAGTCCCGAGTAATTTGATGCCTCATTAAAAAAATGCCACGTAGAATATTGTAAGCAGTTTCAATAGCTGTGTGGCGACAATATAACAGAAGCTATCAACACAATTATTAATTGAGATGCAACTTGGGTTCATTATTATGACCCTGAGTCAAAGCTGCCCTTTGTTGCGTAAAGGGAGTCATCCAGCCCCAAAGAAGCTCACAAGTTTCAAGTTTACAAGTTCACAAGTAATCCTGTTGAAAGATCATATACCACAATGCATCATCATCGGAAAATACTACGCTACGAAGGAGAATGAGAACCTTCAGAGAATTTATTGAAGTACAAAGTAGACGGAGATTAAAAATATGCGTGCTCTTATTCCATGACAATACTCCTGTTCACTAGGCTAAAATTGGCATGGGTTCTATTAAATCACGTGGCTTCCATAAATCAGCTTACCCGCCTTACACTCCTGACCTGGCACCTAGTGATTATTACCTGTTCCCAAAACTTTGGTGATGATGAATCACTATAACCTGAAATAGACGTGCAGCAAATTGTTGACTTTTGAACGCATTAGTTTGCTGTTATTTCTTCCATCGTCCTTTTGGCAGTGAACCTCAAATGGTAAAATGTCACTCACATGAAACGTCATATCACAACAATTGTACTAAATTGTATTCATTTGCTATTCTACTACTGGAGGTTTGCATCAAAATTAGAAATAGAGCCGTCTTGCAGCAACGCTTGGTAGTGCAGCAAACACATGTGTCCTCTTACACATAAAGCCATGTTCTATAATTTTTTTGCACGCATTTTGCTGCATGTCTTTTTCAGGCTTATATGTAGCTTTAAATCAGCATTTTGAAGGTATACCGGAACCTTTATTTTATGAAGGTGTAGAAGAATAAAGTTATATGTAGATCTAAGAAATATATTAATGTTCAAGGAGATAATATGGAAAAATAAAACTATAGAATCGAAATAAATCGGCCTCCTTCTATCCCAATAGCGAACCTAAAAAATTGCCCTTCTTCATATGTACATATGTATGTACTTTATGCATAGATTGCAATTATCTTCATTAAACATTGCGTCGAATCAAACCGATCTTAGATTAGTGATATTTTAAGTGCAATTAGTAATAATCATAACTTGTTTGGTGAAGAGAAAAACCCTAGTGGTATAAACAATTCCTACTTTTGTAATCATTCCTGCACGTGAGCCGATCTTTACAGACAAAATTTCCATAAGACTACCTATCTCCTAGCTTCTGAAAACCCACCATTCGAATTCAGGTCATCAAATTTAGCCAATTCAAACCAGAACACGAATGCAAAGTAGTCCTAACGCACCCCTTACTTTGGGTTTTTATATAAATAAACTACAAGGACGTTTATACCGGCAAAGTCTAAAATACCACAGACCACGTGCTTCTAATATCATAGATAATATTTGCAAAGAATTTTAAGAAAAAAAATCCCTCCGACTTTTATCTCATTCCATATCCAGTTTTGAGCTATATATGTACATAAAAGTATGTATGTTCTAAATCTTTCATCCGTTTCTATACAGAAATAGAAAACGCATTAAATTTCACCAATAAACGTCTTTATTGACACGAACTTCCTTATTGTCAATAGTCTTAAGCCGGTCGATCAGCCCCCTCTCTTTTAACAATCCAAACAGCGAAGAAGAATTCATAATTTTTTCGAAAGTAGCATTTTTAACTAGCAAAAGAAAACCCAAAATAGTATTTTTTTTTTGTTTTTATTATTCTTTTTTATGAATATAATTAACACATACTAAATAGTTGTTTGTTATGTTAATTTGTTTTATATTGGCCATTATTAACTAAAATTCATTTCGAATTTCGCGTTCGCAGATTGATTCAATGTAAATTTTATTTGACATTTTGGCATGTGTTGTTATAGTGAGTGAGAATTTTGTATTTTTTTGATTATTAGATACTATAAGCATAAATTTTGTTTGAATATAATTTCAGATTATACATCAGGCTGTCAGAAAAAGGAAAGAAACAAAAGATCAAATGAAACTGGAACAGGTCTAAGAACAAGAATCTTGTCGTTCAATTATATCCACATACATATATGTACATATGTATGTACATATGTAGTTGTTGTCGGGCTTAAGTCAATTAAAGCGTTTTGACTTTGACTTTTCCTTTTCGTCTAAGACAAGTCGAGTCTATAATCATGAATATACAAACATGAGAGAATTTGTATTTCCTACTTTTTGTTGTTGTCAGTTCAAAAACAATCAAATTCAAATGAAGCCCGTCTATTTTAAATATTCATTCACAAAATAAGAAACAAAAAACAAACTTCAGATTAATTAAATACATGATATAAGAGCATAAAATTTAAGCTTGAATAAAGTTGTACCACAAAATTAATTAACCTTGCCCTTTAAAAAAAATATACAAATATATAAATTTTTTTTTAAATGAAGTTGTACATTTGTTGAAGTTTTATCGGGTGAACGCATATTTGACGTCAAGATGGTCTGGTCTGGGAATCTTTGCATTGACAAATTGATTATCGCAAAGAAATGTTAAGTAGACGCGGTTGTGGAGCATGTGTTGTTTGGAGACTTGAGATGAGTTTTCTCTTGGTTGTATGACGCAAGGAGTTGGCATTTTTGCATCTTTATGTTTCAAGAAAATAAAAGCTAGGTTGAACTGGTTTTAACAAGTTTTATGTGCGGAGCTGAGGAACATATCTTACCACCCAGTTCGTATTTGGCTGATGTAAATGGCTAAGTATGCACCGCAAAATTAGCATCCAGGAAGTTGACTAAAGATATGTATACTGGTACTTCATTTTGGCGCAGCTCTTTCTTCCATATAAAGCAAGTCTTTTTTGCAGCAAATGGGAGTCTAGCCGTTAGTGCATTTAATTGCTGAACCGGAGGTTTGTCGTTTGAGTACCATTTGTCATAGTTCCATCTCTAGCGAATGCCTGATCAACGTCCGGGAGTAATCGTGCTGATTCTGTGTGGCCTTTAAGTGGTACTTAACAAGCATTTCGTCAATGATTCGTATGCTGTGGAAACCATTGTTTGACGACAAATGTCATCTGAACACCATCACTTTTATTCCCAAGCATTGAACGCCATAAAACAACAGTAAAAATGACGGTTTTTGTCGTTCATAAAATAGTGATCGCCGAGTCGAAATCAATTCAAAACATAAGTTTTATTAATTTTTTAATTTATTTGACTATTTAAAATAATTTATTTTGATTTGTAGGGTAAAAAATAATAACTTAGAAACAGTGGTGGATATTATGGAAGCTAACATACCTTCAACTAAGGGATTTTGAGGAGCCTCAAATTTTGATGTTAAAGGCGTATGAGACAGTATAATCAAACTCTGCAATGTTTTTCTTAAACTTAAAAATCTACAGCCATTTAAAACCAGAATCCGCGATCATCTGTGCAATTCATGTTCGTTTGTCCCGGTAGACTAAAAAAAATTAAAGAAGTACGTTTTTTATTTTACTCTTTTGGGTGCCTCGAAAAGGAAAGGTAAGGATTTCGAATTGAAATTTAAAGTTCGAAAGATTCGTACTGCTAGGACTGACTTATCGTTGATAGAAATGAACGAACGTTGTCTCGTTGTAGCTCGATACCCTTAAGTGGGGGACAGACTGTTGGTATTGATGCCATAAATAGTATAGTGAAGACCAAACCTCTGAAAGACTGCATTTCGTAGTACACGTTGATCTTTGCGTTACGTAGTATATATATTTTGACATTAAGAAATGCGGTGTCGTCTGCAAATGTTGACGTGAGGACGTTATTACACGTTAGTAGGTCTGATGTATAAAGCAGGTAAAGAGAGCGGCCAAGCACACTTCCTTGTGGAACTCCAGCATTAATAGGATACATTCCCTATTCAAAGTTTGCCATTTAGAGACTCTCGCCTGAATATCGGGGACAGGAGTCGACATTTGAGCGGAACGACATCACCATCTTATAGTAGATTATAGTCGCCTTTGAACTGCAGCAGATACTAAAAGACTAAGGGATCGCGTAGTCTGTTAACAACTTAGGGACCATACTGATTAAGGAACTAATGTAATCAGCATCACCATAGCGCCGAACATAAACGAGCACTAGAATGAAGGGAAAATGTACTCGATGTACGAAAATCTTGTCAGAGGATCACGGGGAGTCCATATTACGAGGTTATCTGCTGATACCTGGAGATGGCTGGAAGAGCGGAAGCATTGCACTCACACATGTGGGGGTAGAAGCGACTCGATTCCCTACATAAAGATGAGAGAATTATAGCGTAGTGTACGTCTTGAAAAGACTCACTGGCTTAACAAGCCGGAGAGCAGCAGGTGGATGCGACAACAGCACAGTGTAGAGAATCAGTCAAGAGGTGAAAGGTGGTCACAGCTTGCACCAATCCCCGGTAAGAGTTTTGACGAGTATCTGCTGATTTCTGATAAGGACCAGTTAATGAGATGAAGGGATCACTTTTCCGTTGTTTTCTTTCAAATCTGAGACGAGTTGTATGACGACTAAAATTATAAAAATCGTATCACACGTTCCAGTCACAATGAAACAGAGAGTTTATGTGGCATACCCTACTTAGGAGAGGCATTTTAAACAAATTGGTGGCTATTATTCTTGTAGCAAGTTATTACCACCACTCTTTTTGGTGGGGATTATTGATGTTTTGGAGATTGGACGAAATTCAACGTAGTGTGATTCTTTAAATCAAGTTTGACAAATTTCTGTGCAGTATTCTAAATAGAATAAACAATGATACACATATGTAAATGCTACAAAATTCTAAGAAACATCGGCTCGATAAAATATTAGGAGCATACTGTATCCATATATGTATGTATCTTGGCCTATAACTTTGTATATTCAGTTAAGTGCGGTGCTCAACCAGTTTTGAGTCAAGCTAAGCACCACGCCATCGATTATAAAACAAAACAGCGAACAAACTACATTTTAATGAACGCTTTACCTTTTAACGACCTCATTAAGACAGAAATATGTAAAGCATCCGCTGAACGCAAACCTTGTCTAATTAAATTATTTTGCATTTATTATGATTGGCTTTGTACATGTTGTTCTCAACTTCTGTAGATACTCTACACCTTATGCTATATGACTTAATGACGACGGATCTTGAACCTCCTGACAGTCTTGTAACGATAGCCATCATCGGCTAAAATGTTCTCATTTTGTTCGATAGGAGCTAAGTATTCGTTGCTAATGACTGGGATGTCAGCAACGGCTGGTGCTGATGCTACAGGTGCAGCCACAGGTGGCAAGTATTCTGCAGTTGGAAGTTCGCTAACATCACGACGATGACGGAGACGGTAACGCTTTACAGTCTTGTAGCGGTATCCATCGTCAGCGAGGACTCCGGATGCGATCTCAGCAACTGGAGCTGCTGGAGCAATCGGAGCTAAGTATTCGTTGGATGGAGCTTCAACTGCGAGTTCTTGAACTGGGGGCAAGTATTCGGGGGATGCAAGTTCGCTTACATCACGACGATGACGAAGACGCAAACGACGGACAGTCTTATAACGGTATCCATCATCGGCAAGGACTCCGGAAGCGATCTCAGCAACTGGAGCAAGTGGGGCAATTGGTGCCAAGTATTCGTTGGATGGAGCCTCAACTGCGAGTTCTTGAACTGGGGGCAAGTATTCGGGGGAAGCAAGTTCGCTAACATCACGACGGTGACGAAGACGCAAGCGTCTCACTGTCTTGTAACGATATCCATCATCGGCGAGGACTCCGGAAGCAATCTCAGCAACTGGAGCAAGTGGGGCAATTGGTGCCAAGTATTCGTTGGATGGAGCCTCAACTGCGAGTTCTTGAACTGGGGGCAAGTATTCGGGGGAAGCAAGTTCGCTAACATCACGACGGTGACGAAGACGCAAGCGTCTCACAGTCTTGTAACGATATCCATCATCGGCAAGTACTCCAGAAGCGATCTCAGCAACTGGTGCAACTGGGGCAATTGGGGCCAAGTATTCGTTGGATGGAGCATCAACTGCGAGTTCTTGAACTGGGGGCAAGTATTCGGGGGAAGCAAGTTCGCTAACATCACGACGATGACGAAGACGGTAACGACGGACAGTCTTGTAACGATATCCATCATCGGCAAGTACTCCGGAAGCGATCTCAGCAACTGGTGCAACTGGGGCAATTGGGGCCAAGTATTCGTTGGATGGAGCATCAACTGCGAGTTCTTGAACTGGGGGCAAGTATTCGGGGGAAGCAAGTTCGCTAACATCACGACGGTGACGAAGACGGTAACGACGGACAGTCTTGTAATGATATCCATCATCGGCAAGTACTCCAGAAGCGATCTCAGCAACTGGTGCAACTGGGGCAATTGGTGCCAAGTATTCATTCGATGGAGTCTCAAGAGAGAGCTCCTGAACAGGTGGCAAATATTCAGGTGATGCAAGTTCACTTACATCACGACGATGGCGGGCACGTAAACGCCTCACAGTCTTGTAACGATATCCATTGTCGGCTAACAAGTTTGAGGGCTCTTCTAGAGTCTCAATCTCCTCGATAGCAGCTAAGCTATCTTGAGGTGCTTGATACTCATTCAAATACTGTCCGTATGCTGTTGCCAAAAAGGCTAATCCAAGAAGAAAGAGTTTCTGCAAAACGAAAAAGAAGAAGATCGGGTTAATCCTTTGTGTACCTTAATCCTTCTCCAACAGTTTATTACCATTTTGGTGAACTTGTTTAATCGCTTCAGTAGAGCAAGCGATCGAATGATACCCAATTCTTACGAAACCATCATATTTATACAATTCTCGGCCTCTCAGCATCACACCTCGATGTGTGGTCAATGCCATCATCTAATTTGTGCGACTCAATAAGAAGAAGAAGAAAAAAAGGCAGAAACAATCTAAGCAAACACTTGAGTGAGTAGACCACTGCTGCCGCGCCGGAGGTAAGACAGATACTTCCGCGCGCGCAATATTGGTTTAACAATGTGCCTACCACTTGGGTCGAAAGTCTCTTAGCAGACCAACATCAGTAGCTGATCTGGCTGCTGCCATTGTCGAATGTAAATCGAATCGAATATTCAATTCCAATAGAAGCGTATTTCCATAATAAAAATTATGAGCATGTGATAAAGCGCTGCAATTAGGCGGCCCGACCGACCAGACCCCGAATGCCACATTCGAATGCGTTACTTAGGCTTTGTTTCTATTGATTGTCTCATATTTTTCTGGGCTAAATTTTGAGGCAGCAACAAAAAAAAAAAAAAAACAATCTTGAATCGACTTCTCGATGGCAGATGGAAATTTGTTTTTTTTTGCAATTCATCATGGAAATGAGACGCAGACACGAGCATAATTAATCGATGGATCAATGAGTGGCCGTGTGGGGGTAATCAAATCATCGGTGTCATTAAAATAAAGAGTTTAACAGCTAGTGTGGGCAATAAATTTAAGGATTTTTTTAGTTGCGAAATAAAGATAAGATACGAACACGTATAGTGTTTCCAGGAACCACTTGACGGATTTGTTAGTGATGAAGTGGTTGCTTAATAAGTGCGAGGAATAAACTTTGCATAGTAATTTTGGAGATAAATCTGAATATCCAGGTGAAGATGTGGACCATGATGTCATGATCGATGTTCTTCCCTTGAATTAGTTTTGTGGGTACAATGAACCTTCTAAGTCGATCACTGGTGATGGAAAATTACCATGAACTCATAATAGATAATGACAGTGATAAGTAAAGTTAATGTGCTAAGCTTATTTGACGAATTAAGGCGGACTTTCATTGCTGTTAATTTGACATCTTAAAGAAAAGATTGCATGCAATAGCTGAGATGATAAAGAAACAGGCGTTGGTCGACGGCGATTCATATGTATGTATGTTGAATGGTATCATTTGCAAGACAACGTATCCACGTTTAAGAAAAAGTTGAATTTTATAGCATTTAGATTTCTGATTCTTTTTTTTAGTTTTGATTGTTTCTCGTTTAAAACTGACCGTCCTTTCTTATCTTAGCGAAACAATCTCCAACGACTATTTTAATGTGGCATTTCCTTGGACATTATTCGTTAGAAAGTAGGTTTCAAATGGTTTGCGATGAGGTACATTTAGACCAAAATCAAATATCAAATATCAAATGTCCAAAGGTGATATTTTAAGGAAAGCGAACTTTCTGCGAACGTTATCCTCCTAGAACTTCTTAGATTACATATGTATGAATCTTTCCATTTTTTGGAAGGGTTAGGAAATACTGCACTGAAATACTCAGACGTAACAGATCCATTGTACTACCAGAAAGCAAGACCCTGTATCACCCATTTGAATGAAATTTTTCGACTTTCTGAGAAAACCGAGAAGACACTTCAGTGATGCAGAGCTTACAAGCTTATTAGCGCTTATTACATCAGCACAGAAGATCAGGATAATAAGAAAGGAAGTGATCCGAAGTATCATCGCACTCTCCACAAGCGTCGTAGACAGTGGTGTCTCCTAAGCCTAGCACACTAATATGCTAAGCAAAAGAAAAATGTCCGGTGAGAAAGCCAATAAGTTGTCTACAGTCTTTTTGCTGAAAGATAGCAAGAATGCTGCTGATATCTTAGAAACGTTCGTGCCGTGCCACATACAATTGCGTTTCTAAGAAATTCAATTGTTAATAGAGGGCCTTACCGAAGACGCGGTAAGGGCCAACGAGGGCTCAGGTCCTGGGAAACATCCTCTGAGCTTTGCTTAGCAATCATCGGAGATTTCATTTCTCGCAATCCCAGTGTGACCTGGCACTGAGACAAGAGTCAGAAAGTTCAGTTTTGGAACCAAATTTGAAGATTAATTACATTCTCGAACTATTTTGGAACTGACTTTACTACAAACTCAAATACTATGACCCCTCTACCTATTCTTTACAATATAGCCGATAGCCATAGCATAGACCTCGGCTAGAAAAACAGTTGCATGCTTACCGAACGAGTATTGAAGGCTAGTGTTGTCGGTCTCCACAAAGCCAACCGCAGTAGACTCTTGACCAGTTTTGGAGCCTTCCGTAAATATTCGACTGCAGTCCAGGCTCAGACTCTGGCCGAAGCCAGACTAAATTTGGACAGCAGCCGAAGTTCCGGTGTCATTGCATCAGACGACATATCTATGGAACCAGGGCGTAAACTATTCCCAACTTTTGAAGTAGTCTAGGATATTCTGTGCTACTATTAGTACTCTAGAGAGTAGTTCCATCGAGCCTAGCGTGGGTCCAGGGCTGGTCATAGAAAGCTTATGATATTGAAATAATTAAAAAAAATCCCTCTATGATACATGATTAACTTGCTGGCAGTACCCAGTAACTGTTGTCTTCCTAATAAGTAGAGTGGGTATAGCCTGACTCATCCTCTACCTGAACTCGACAGGATGGGTGTAGAATATCTCTCACCTCAACCGTAAACAACTTTTTTTTATAACCAGGTTACATGAGTTTTGTGGTATCAAAACATTGCATTCTACCGCTAATTGTGTTTCTAATTAAGGAAACAGCCACCTCTACCTACCTACCTACCTATGTACATAGCCTGACTGAGGTTGTTGTTGAACGTGGTTGTTTGCTTGATTAAATAACTTATGAGTTCTTATGAGCTCAGAGCGTTGATTACGTTTATTCCTCAACATTTAAATATGTGGACCACCATAGTAATCTCCCTGTGCCAGGTAGCTTTTCTACAGCTAATTTTGAACAGCGACATCTTAAATGAATCTATACTTTCTTGATATCACAGCATATTGGATCTGCATTTAGTAGTCCACAGTCTGGATACTGAAGAAAGTAGGGCTCTCAGATTTGGAATTGCTGCCTTACAAGAAAACGTAACTAGACAGCGTAACTAGACAAAACTAGGAAATCAAGAAAGTCTAAGCTGTTTTCTTGTTGACTTATACTCGATTTTGCCCTCATTTACAGCTAAACCCATTTTGTCAGCTTCCATTTCAATACCAGTAACAGCTCGCTGTGTCCTGCCAATTATCTCAATGTCGTCGGCGTACGCTAATAGTTGCACAGGCTTTTGAAGGATTGTGCCTCTGGTCCGGAAGCTTATGAAAATAGGTTCACGGCGAGGCTTTCTTTCTATCCACTCCAAGCTACAACAAATACAGCACCAAAAACTCATTCTACAGATGAGTCTTTTTTCTAGTTGTTACTCGTACATAAGTCCAATTAAATGTGTTGAAAGCTCTGTCAAACATTCCTCAGAGTGCACGTTTACGGGTGCTTCTCGGTACAAGGATTTGAACGTTTTAGTTACATGGGATATCTAAATGAAGAGCAATTTTGAAATTGTACTCCAAATCTGGTTTCTGGTAAATAATACCTGTAGAATACTGAAAAAATCTGGCTTGAGTTTCGCAAGAGCATCCACTGTGATTGTTATCTTGACGTTCATAGTTGGTTTAAAAAAACTTCCTTTTGGAAAGGATTTAACAAATCGTACATTTTGCTGTTGAGATTTTCTGTGAGTTCCTATTGGGAGTCTTTCCTTCTGTTAAAAAAAAAATTCGAAGGTAGTTAGCAATTATTTATTTCGTGCACTTTCAAGAGGTGAACTTCTTTTTCAATCAAAACACTGAAATGTTGTTGCGATTATTATTGTTCAAGCTAAACAAAGTTGTATAAAATTGTCTTGTTTGACGAGACAATAACTTTGGTCAATGGCATAAGATCAATGGCTTTAATAAGCAGCTTGACGGCTTAAGCAATTATAAAAAATTGACACCAGAAAATGCGTCAGATTTGCAGTGGAACTAAAACTAAAAGGAACCTTCGAGTTTGTATTTTAAAAATACTTAAAAAATGTCAGTGGTCCAATTTTCTAAGATTGTTTTTCGATCTAAATGTAAAATTAAAAAAAACGGCAGGTTTTATCAACAATAAAGAATGTTTGCACAAGTTTATTTCGGAGCCATTTGACAGCTATTACTGCCATGAGAGCAATAGCTTAATGGCGGCGCTTGAACTTCTTAACAGTCTTATAACGGTAGCCATCATCAGCAAGAGCTCCAGACAAAACATTTGAGGTCACTGGGGCAACATCAATTGGGGCCAAATACTGGGTGGATGGGATGGCCGAAAATTGTTGGATCGGAAGCTGCTGGATTGAAACTTGTGGCAATGCAATTTGCTGTGCGACTGGTGGCAAATATTCGACAGATGGTTCGACTGAACGACGATGGCGGGCACGGTAGCGTTTCACGGTCCTGTAACGGTATCCATCATCAGCGAGAACTCCGGAAGCGATCTGGGTGACTGGGGCAGCTGGGGCAATTGGTGCCAAGTATTCGTTGGATGGTACTCCAATGCTGGAGATCGAACTGAGTTGTTGAACTGGCAGTTGAGGAATTGAAAGTTGTTGTGGGATGGAAATTTGCTGTGGCAGAGAAACATGCTGTTGAACTGGAGGCAAGTATTCAGAAGAAGGCAGTTCGTTGACATCACGACGGTGACGGGCACGGTAGCGTTTCACGGTCCTGTAACGGTATCCATCATCAGCGAGAACTCCGGAAGCGATCTGGGTGACTGGGGCAGCTGGGGCAATTGGTGCCAAGTATTCGTTGGATGGTACTCCAATGCTGGAGATCGAACTGAGTTGTTGAACTGGCAGTTGAGGAATTGAAAGTTGTTGTGGGATGGAAATTTGCTGTGACAGAGAAACATGTTGTTGAACTGGTGGCAAATATTCAGATGAAGGCAATTCGCTGACATCGCGACGATGACGGGCACGATAGCGTTTCACTGTTTTGTAACGATATCCATCATCGGCAAGGACTCCAGAGGCGATTTGGGCAACTGGGGCTACTGGAGCAATTGGGGCCAAATATTCGTTGGATGGAACTCCGATGCTGGAAATCGATCCAAGTTGCTGAACTGGGAGTTGAGGAAACGAAACTTGCTGTTGAACTGGTGGCAAATATTCAGCTGAAGGTAGCTCGTTCACATCACGACGGTGTCTGGCACGGTAACGTTTCACTGTCCTGTAACGGTATCCATCATCAGCAAGTACTCCGGAAGCGATTTCGGCAACTGGAGCTACTGGAGCAATTGGTGCCAAATATTCATTGGAAGGTACTCCAATGCTTGAAACTGATCCAAATTGCTGAACTGGGAGTTGAGGAATCGAAACTTGTTGCTGTACTGGTGGCAGGTATTCAGCAGATGGCAGTTCGTTCACATCACGACGGCGACGGACACGGAAACGACGCACAGTCTTGTAGCGATATCCATCATCAGCTAAACCACCTGATAGGCCCAAATCGACAGGCTCGACAGCGGAAATTCCCTGAACTGGTGGCAAGTACTCAGTAGATGGCAGTACTTCTGCAACAGCACAAGCTGCAGCAAGCAAGGCGAATCCCAAAACAATTATTTTCTGAAATCAAAATAAGTCCGTCTTAGTAAGGTAATCGATTTAGGAAGCTTCTCCAAACCTACCATCTCAATGGTCGACTATATTCCAAGCAAACCGAAAGGGTAGTGATATTCATCCCACCACCATTCATCCTATTTATACTGAAATACCATAAGAAATCGTGTCCGTCTTCTATGCCCGACTGGCGATTAAAAATTCGGTATATTTGTCATTCTATCTCGCGGAAAATTACAAATAGCACAAAAAGTCGTTCGAAGAATATTTTTAAAACTAGCGAAGGCCATTGGGGTGTTTTTTTTTTATGTCATCTCTGGATCTCGATAGACCTCCTAGAGCTGCCGGTTTCGACCGATGGGTGCGAGAATAATGCATACTCCTTGGTGGTGAATCTATAATAAATCTCTAAGTATGCGTCTTACCGGTTGTGCTAATTAGTGCGGATACTCTAATGGATTATTCTAGATTATATTTCAAGATTTGATAATCGGCATTTCCTTATTTTAGTTTTTGATGTTCAATACTAATGTGCAGATGGTGGTGAGTGCTTTTAATTTATGCAACAGGTGCAGGCGTGCTCATAGATACTCAAAATTCTGTCACATAATCGTGCCTACATATCTCTACATTGGAGAAGATTCCAGGCAAGTATCAACGAAATCTTCACGAGCCCAGTGTGGGAAGTAGTTAAATTGAAATGAAAAGTTCAGAGCAATAGTAACACATAACTAAGCGGAAGATCAAGGTCACGATCAAGCAACGATGACTGAGTGAGCTCAGATGGCTAAATGTCTGCTTGTTACCTTCTCTTGTGTTTTTTTTGATTTGTTGAACTGAATTTGGCTGCGCTATAAATAAATAAAAATAAAGTAATAAATCAAAAAAAAAAAAAAGAAAAAATTTGTTTGCCGTTTAAGTGGCTTATCAGATGCATTGTTATTATTGTTTGGATGGGTGGATAGAGAAGTTGAAATCCCACTTAAAAGGTAATCATATAAGAGTGTGGGCTTCTGGGGCTTTAAAGCGCATTGCTTGTTTTGTAGAGTCGCTAGATGGTACGGAGAGAATTTAAAATAATTTTTTGACTGACGGATTGTGTCACTGACGTAAGTTTTTCAGTCTTAGCGGTACGATTTGCTCATTGAATACAGAGATGGAAATAATATCGTCCTCATATGAAATCAGTGATAAATCTTGATATATCTTTTTTTTTGGTGTTAAAGACAGATATTTTTGAGTATAGTTGACCTCATAGAATTAATGTATGTACATATCTAGATAAAGTCTGTAAACAATCATGCAAATTAAACTAGGTCAAGAATTAATCTTTGAAAGAACTGCAGAGGAAACTAAGTCACAAGCAGATCCGGCGAGAGATTGCATATTTCAGGCGCTATTCAAGGAGAGCTACTTGCACCCTAAAAAATTGATTGGTTAAACACAAGCACGTGATGAAACTTTGGACACAAATACGATGGCACTTATTGTTGCTGTCGGAATCATACTTAATGCATTAGCATTTGCTGCTGAAAAGCAAGAGCACCTGAGAGCTTTGGACCTAAAAATTTTTATGAGTGAACCCAAGTTGCGGAAATTGTAACTTTTTCAGTTTTTTTTTCTAAATTTGTTATGAACTCTCAGTTATTACCAAATAGAGTGGCGATAAAATGTAAACGAAAATGTCAAAAAGCAATGGTTGCCCTGTAATCATGTAAAAGAGCGATGGGCCTTACGTGGGGCCTACGGTTGTAGGTTTTAAGCGTCGGTGGTAAGGTCGATTATCTTGTACTTCACAATGGTGTGGCGAACCGCAATGTAGAGCAATTCCAAATTGAAACAATTGGAAAAACTCAATCGCATGACTCAGCATCTCTGTTGCGCCGAGAATCTCTCCAACAGCGGTGCTTCAAACCATGTTTCACTTTCTTCCGAATGACGTCATCCGCAAGCAAATGGCTACCTCATCACTCATCTATTGAAAGAGCAAGGCACTGGTCATTCCAGAGTACTTGTGATACATCATCATCTCTCCAAGGTCACTAATCGCTTGCCTATTGGAATTGATTTCAGCTTGGGCTTTAAGTACTCGATACCGGACAGATCGGTTTGAACTTAACTCAATGTCCTTTACAACATTCGCTGTCAATCTTTACAGTTAGATCCAATACCCAGAACGGAGTCGGCACCGGAGTCTTCTCGGTGGATTTAGGCATCCGCCTCTTCTCTAACCTTCTAAACAATTGCAACGTCTTTCAGACATTCAGACTAAAAAAAGATAATTATAGATGAAGCCAACTTTTACCAATGCTTTATCGCTAGTCAACTATGTATGGCCAAAACTAGACCAAAGAAGATCTAACGGACTTCTCATGCTCAAGATAGGTACCCTCTCTATACTAACCAACGTAATAACTGGACCCTGTACGATAGGCAGGCATATTCATAGGTTTGGCATCCCCTATAATAACTTCTGCAGGAGTTGCAGAGACTAGAAGGAAGAGAAACAGTCTTTTATTTCCTGTGCATGTGGCCTGCACTTTTTGGCATTAGGTTACACTAGCCATTTCTGTGGTCTCATAAGACCACATAATTGGTTCCAGAGGCGGATAGTGTGACCAACCTGCCCCTACCTACTGAGAGCACAATGGACGTGCCTTGGTCTAAGAGCACCTTAGAAGTTCTCTTTTATTTATTAACTGTTATGCATGTTTTGAAAGTAATTTAATCTCTTAAAAATATGTGACCACCGCCAGTTTTTCAAGTTCACACAATTTTATAATTTTCCTTGAACATGAATACACTTTTTTGATCTATAAATTGTTAGACATCTTAAAAATAATCCGGAGGGTTATTTCCTTCCCTTCAAAATGCGTGCTTGTTTGTGCCGATTCATCATCACCAAAATGCGTTTTACATACGTAAAATTTGGAAACGATTACATGGTGGATAAACAAATTAGAAATCGTTTAATGATAGCAAGCTATTAAATATTTAAGTATGTCGCTCCGATATGAACACCAACGATGGACTGTATGTTACACATTAGAAGGATGAGCAGACTTGCATCCTTAAGAGTATGCTGCGCCTTTAAATCTGTGTCAGCGAATGCGAAAAGTATAATTTCAGGCGGAACATCTATCGATCTAATAGCATTAGAACTCTGCGACTCTAGGCGCAAACTAGTACGGATTACTATCCCTGCCTGTCCATGAAACAAAAAATAGGGTAACTTTCTGACCTACATATGTATAGCTGTACAGCGCGACTCGTGAGCACACGTATTGAAAACAACATATCATATACTTAACAACAATTTCTAAAAATATATACCCTCCCCAAAATCATTAGATTTTTTTCTATCTCCGTAGAAATGATTATTCCTCGGATAAATTCCCACAAAATATAAGCCACCTGTAACCAATTGCTCATTCTTTTCAACCGGATCTACATGTCAAATCAAAATCTTTGCTCAGACTCCTCAAATTCACAAAAAAGATGAATTCCATGTTCATTCATTAATTTTCCTTGTCACACTAAATTAAGGCGATTATCTCATCATAAATTCAACCATTACACCATTAACTTAATCGGAACACCTTAAGAAATCGCTTTCGTCACAAATCCCCAATATCCGGGTAATAATAAACAATTAATCAATCTTTAACGCTACGTACGCGTACACCACCAAGAGCGCGCGCGCCAGCCTAATCACATCACTTTACGTCAAAGCTCCAAGCAAATATTTACGCAGCATGCATCATCGTATATTTTTACACATACTCGTACATATAGATTCTAGACGTGCTTCTCCAGCGTCATCCTGAAAACCATTACCAGCAGCCCAAAATAGATGAAAAAGATGAACCGCCAAGATTTGGGTAATTTATCACCTGTCAGAAGGCGGTAATTAGCTTGGTAGCTTCGTGGAAAAGAAGTGCAGGAATTCGTTATGGCTAGTCTGCAGCCCATGAGAAGAGAAGCCGAGGGAATATAAATTCAAAACGATCACCGCTAATTTGTCAAAATTAAAAATTTTGACACCTGTCAGCAGTGTTTAAGATTCAAAACTCGTGGGATGTAAATTTTGCTTAAATAATTTATTAACAGTTTTTTTCTGGTTGTAAAATAGCCTACTTGCTCATATCACAAGGTTTAACGTCATCCTGTTGCTTCAGTATCATCTAGAAACGCCTTGAGGTCTTGTAGTGGTAACCATCGGCTTCCAATGTGTGGGCTGGCTCAGCTTCAACTGAGTTCGAGAGTTCACCTAGGGATGATTCAACAGCACCTCCGATGGAAGAGATACCACCGCCAATTGCAGATAGACCAAAGGAGACTGGAGCACTGACTTGTGCTGGTGGAATGTAGGTGTTGACTGGTGCTGGAATTGGTACATGAACTGGAGCGGGCAGGCGTTGTACTGGTGCTGGAGCTTGTACTCTAATTGGGGCTTGTTGTCTAACTGGAGCTTGTACTCTCACTGGTGCTGGTGGAGGAATGTATTCGTTGACTGGGGCAGACACATGAACTGGAGCTGGGGCTTGTACCCTGATTGGTGCTTGGTGCCTGACTGGAGCTTGTACTCTAACTGGGGCTTGTACCCTGATTGGGGCTTGTTGTCTAACTGGAGCAGGAATGTGCACAGGTGCTGGTGGGGGAATATATTCGTTGACTGGGGCAGAAACCTGAATTTGAACGGGTTGTCTGACTGGAGCTTGTAGTCTGATTGGGGATTGTTGTCTAATTGGAGCCTGAACCCTCACAGGTGCTGGTGGGGGAATATATTCGTTGACTGGGGCAGACACATGAACTGGAGCTGGGGCTTGTACCCTGATTGGGGCTTGGTGCCTGACTGGAGCTTGTACTCTAACTGGGGCTTGTACCCTGATTGGGGCTTGTTGTCTAACTGGAGCTGGAATGTGCACAGGTGCTGGTGGAGGAATATATTCGTTGACTGGGGCAGAGACTTGAACTGGGACTGGTTGCCTGACAGGAGCTGAAACGTGAAGTGGAGCTGGGGCCTGTACTCTCAGAGGTTGTGGAGCAGGGTTGAAGGGATTTCCAGTTGGTGGCAAATATTCATAGGCTGGGAGCTCGTTAACGTCACGACGATGACGATACTTCTTCACGGTCTTGTAACGGTATCCATCAGCAGCCAAAGTGTGAGCTGGCTCAGCTTCAACAACTTGTGGTCCTAAAGCACTAACGGACGAGATTCCACTAAAACCAGGCCCATGTGAGACGACAGTGTGCGAAAGAGCTGGACCCTGAGAAATAGTTTGAACAGTTTGTACTGGTGGAACATAGCTGTTCAATGGAGCCGCAACATTTTGTACTGGTGGCAAATACTCGTTCGATGGCAATTCGTTGACATCACGACGATGACGGAACCTTTTCACAGTCCTATAACGGTAGCCATCCTCAACAAGAGTATGAGCTGGCTCAGCTTCCAACAAGTTGCTGCCGACAACATCATCAACAGGTGGAAGATATTCAACAGATGGCGCTCCAGCGCTCACTGCGGCAATTATTGCCAGTCCAACGATGAAAATTTTCTATCAAATCAAAACGTTAGTTAACAGATAATTTATCACCACTCCACTCTAATCCTTACCATTTCGCAATTCGGTTTCCCTACTCCTCGTTTGGTATAAAAGAATCGAATGACGCTTCTAAATTTTCGATCACAACATTTATAGTCGCCGGACAAAGTTGACAGGCTTCTCCGCTCCCCGGCTGATTTATGCTACAGCCACCAAAACCAAAAGATTGATCCCTCCTAAAGCCATTCTATCACAAGAATAGATTTGTTTTTCCCCAAAACAAACAAAACTACTCCACACTGTTAAGACTTAATTTAAATTCATTTTTGGTTAAAAAAAAAAAAAAACCAAATAAATAATAAAACTTATATAAGTTGAAAAAAAAAACACTGAAAAAAACTGCCAACAGGTTTCGTCGTCAAAACTTGCGTGACTTCGACGCGAGAACTAAAGAAGGCTTTCAATTTTTGGTTTTCCGTGTGAATAGAACCCGCGCACACACATACGGAAGTTAAGAGTGGAATCCATCTAAAATGTGAATAAAAATTTAAGAAAAAAAAAAAAAAAAAAAAAAAATCCCGAATGCCGCCCTACGGGTTCATTTAATATGCACAGCAGTGTAAAAGATACTTGTAGATTGGCTGTTGTTTTTTCTTTTTTCGTACGCTTTATGGGGTTTTTTATTGGTTTTACGAAAAAGGTTCTTAATTTTGCTTTCAATTTTGCCAACATAATTAACCAATTATGGTAAAGGTTAATAGATGCAAACCGACGATGACGATGGGAGAAACTGATAGTTGCCGAAAATGAAAAGTGTGTAAACGAGGGTTAAAATTGTCGAAGATTGCTTCTAGTTTGGTCAATATTTTAAGCAATTATGGGGTTATTATGCTGCTTTGAGACCTTGACGGATGGTGATGTATGTCATTTCAGAGGTGTTTTGACAGGTGACAGACAGTTTATGATGTCATTTTTCTAATAGTGTATTGACCCGTTGAAGGGCTGCATGCTGAATATGTGAACCTAAGGAAATTCGTTATCAATTAAAATTGTGTTGTACTTCCCTTTTTTGGAACTTTTCCGAATGGCGGAAGTTAGAAATGTTAAGAAACATGTTCAGAATGAAGGGTGGCGTGGTTATGGTTGTTAAAGCGGCTCGAAGGTTGGCTAAATGTTTAGGCAATTAAAAATTAAGAGCAGCATTGGAAACAAGCATAAGTAATTCACAAGGGCGATGTCAGGCTTAATTGTTTGCTCTGAGCCTAATGTAGAGCCGTGTGCCATTTTGCGTGGGTTACATTAAGAATTCATTTTAACTTTGACGTTCTACGGCTTCGAGATACCACCTCGTATACTGTAGCAATCAAAATGGTCTAAGGCAAGCAGGTGCAGAATATAATACTCTTAAACAGACCTTTTAGTTTAGGACGATGATGATGAGGTTTTTTCAAAATTTTGTATGCAATTTAACTCACCTGCAAAGCTTTACGTGGGGCCACGGTCTCGCGAGGGTATAGGTCGCCCGTAACTATTCTGAGTCATCCCTTTTTAACTGCTCTGTCTAGAAATAAGTCTTCTTTAACGCGTTGTGGAATACAAAATTCTTCGGTTCATACATATGTAAATTGTACGTATCCTAGCAGTCTTCAGCGCTGATTACAAGTCGGTTTGATTCAGTCAATGTTGTTGCAGAAAATGTTTAGTTTGCCGTTGAATGATTTATACAAACTGTATCAATATTTTCGATTTTATCATTCCATTTTATTAAGGCTATGATCCCGCAAATGATAGGGGTAAATAATATACAAAGTTTCCTTGGTTGTTCCTTGTGCCCTAACCACCTCCAAATTAGAGCTGTCTATATTCCTATTCTGTGTACATTTTCAATTTCAGCAATCGATGCAATGGGTGCTATTGTGACAATAAATTTATCGACATACTAAGACTCCTGAAATCGTAAAAATCTGAGAAAGGAACTGAAATTGGAACACAGGCAACGAAGTCTACCAAGAGGTATCACAACGCTTGAATGGGGGGTGGCTTACTTTGTGGTAAGAAGGCTGGCGAGACCATTCCTGTTGTGTTGTTTTTTTTCAAAAATTATCGTAAAGGCGAATTGAGAAGCTTCTTCATTTACTCGCGAAGTGTAGGACCGTGAAAAACTCGTTGGTGTTTTCTGCTCAGTAATCTAATACACTAACCACTGGGCCACCGCGCTCAGAATAACCTTTGAATAAGTGAATCGATTTAAGTGAATTGTTTTTTTTTTCTTATTGAATGGAATAAGGGATTGTCAACTGCTTTTTTAGGACCCGTCGAAATGAATTTAAATTATCAATTATCTGTCATGAGCATATAAATTGTGATATCTCAAAAACGGTTTGAGATATCAGAACTAGGCATATTTAAATGTTCATCAGGACCTGCTCTTCCATTTTGTTCTTCAAAAAAATTCTCAAACATATGATAGATATTTCGTAAGTTGTGGAAAAGTGTACCGCTACTTAATTAATTTCCAACTATTCTAGTTTACATGCGAGTATATCAAAAAAATTCCAATAGACAAAGCCATTTGCTTAGAAATAAATCCACTCTGCAAGTGTATATGTGTAATGTAAATATCACATCAGATGCGCAAGGAGATACAAACATATGTGCTTGCGCTGCGTCAGCAGAATAGAAACACAGCAGTCGCAAGTGCTTGAAGTGTATCGCTTCTAAATTAATTTTAAACAACTCTGCCCCACAAACATAATATGTCCACAAGATTCCGATAGATAAAGCCATTTCCAAAAAAAAGCCCACTCTGCATACAAGTACGCATGTTCAATTGATTTATAGAAGGTCAACACTAATTGATTGTCTACAGATTACATCGAATGTCCTACTTTGCATATATGAAGGTATGTACATATTTATGTATGTATATAAGTACAAGGCAACCATTATACCATTTCAAAATTTAAGGCAAAATTAGATATTATTGAAAATTATTGAATGAGTGCATCATCTGAATTTGTGTTATTTGTGGATAGCTCCAATCATGTGGTATTTTCTGAATAGTTAAGAACTCTAGTGCCGACCTTTGTATGCAAATTACCTGATATGTGAGATATTTCCAAATAAGTAGACATTGTCATTACTCAGGTGGTCACTAAAATGAAATGGATTGGATTAGCATAAATTAGAATGCAAATTTTTTTCATCTTAAATCGATGATTGTTAAAAATCCTTTTAAGAAACAGTGAAAGGTTTAATGATCATTTGTCTGACTCTACGCGAGGCCTTACTTTTATGAGAAATACTTGAAGGTAATGGGATTAGCAGCCCACCGCTTGCTTTCGACATAAGTTATGAGGAACGAATTCAATTAATTCTAAGTCTTACGTAATTTTCTATCAACATGAAATCTACGGCTGTAGTTCATAACGTTTAGATTATTTACGAATATTATTTGAAAAAAAAAAAAACATTATGACTACTAAGAAATATTGCTTATAAATGAAGTATCTATGTATGTGTAGGGGCTATCTGCCATTCTTGAAGCAGTTATGTAAAGTTATTATTTTTATTTTATGTACGGAAGGTTCCATCAGTTGCTATGTGACTTTGTTTTTAAGGAATTATTTTCTATCCAGTGTTTAAGGCATCTATCCAATACGTTAGAAGTTAATTTAATTCTTAAATATTTGTAAAGACAACATAACCAACGTATTTGATTGATGTCTGCCCTCCAGCAGACTGGTTTCAGACTTTGAGATTGATATTTCGGATTCGTGCTTAAAAGACTCCTCAGTTAACCGGAGTACTTAATAATCCTAGTGTTTTTTTTTATGATATAATCATTGTCTTAAACTTATCGTTTTTATAGTTTAAAGTGACATTTACTTAATTATAGGTGCATGGTGCTAATATCGTTCAAAGTGACAACGTCGGGTTCTAACTATTTATAATTATATGCATACATATGTATATATTCAAGCTTAGTACAAGACCTACGAAGTTCAAAGAACTCAAAACTAAATTATGTATGTACTAAGTAAGAGGAGAGAGGGTAAGTGAAAGAGGTGACAAAGAGTAAAGGCCCTCTCTGAGAACAACTCGACTCAGAAGGAGACTACGTAATTTAAAATGCATGAAGCTGTTTTGAACAGCCTCAATTTTATGACAAGGTGGTCCAACTTAGCTAGCATGTTCAAGACTGGGGATAACAAAGGTGATGTAAAGAGATTTCGTAATCCCAGTTTCAGTTTAAGTTTCATGTCCTCGAGCGCAGGAATATCCCAGCTTAGGGGTTAGGTTATAATGACAGGCTGCACTAAATGCAACCTCACTTAGACCAAGAAGGCCCATTGTATTATCATAAGATCAACATCGCTGAAGGCCACTAATATTTCCATTAACTCCTCCTCCTCCTCAATACTGTTGAGCTTGAGTAGCAATTTAACTTAACCGAGAGGCATACCAAAATTCGCTTTGTTCTGCAAAATCGATAGGGTTGTACCCTACCTGTCGAGCTCGTCGGTCATGCAATTCCCTGGAATGTTCCTGTGGCCTGGCACCTAAATGGGCTGCATATAGAATTATTTAGCTACCCAGTTAAGAGAAAGGCGGCAATTTATGACTGTTCTTGAGTTAAAGGTGACGGATTCCAGAGATTTAATCGTTGCATAGTTGTCCGTAAAAATTATCATATCCCGTTTAGATATCACATCGTTCTCTATCCACGACAATACTTCCTTCATCGCCATGATTTCCGCCTGAAAAACGCTGCAGTGATTAGGGAGGCGGCAGGAGATTTTTAAGTTGTAACCATTGGAGAAGACTCACCCACCCACTCCTGATTCTATTTTAGATCCATCTGCATACATAGAATCGGATTTCTTTTGCAATCCAAGATCACCTCGCTATTCTAGTCTGGAGGGTATTCGGGTTTCTTCACAGCACATGCTGTGGAAGAGTGTAGTCAGTGTCTCTCGGAAGGAATCAAGTTCAGGATAGAGAAGTGTTCAGTACTTAGACTTGACCACTGGGATATGGCCTTTATCCGAGTAGCCGCATACGCTGCCACCAGTTTCCTGAAGAGGTCTAAGGATGGCAAGTGTAGAGAGCTCCACTTATGCATATAGTAGACCATTGAACTACAAGGATTGGGTTAGTGTCTGTCAAGCCTCATAAAGTGCTATTAATTTTGCTAAAAAGACACTTAAAACCATGCGTCGTGTCAGCCAACATTGTCGTTCAACTTCATTTCCCTTCCACCCTTCGAAAAATCTATCTATCGTGGTTGAGTCGCCTATAGAAAAATTAGGACTCTTAGTAATCACTTTTTCATGGAATTGGAGAACTTGAACGAAATCGACCTGAAAAACCTTCTGAGATTCACATCCTTATCTGGGCGGTTCTTATTCAGCGGCTTTCCTTTTCTCTTTTTAGGTTCACAGTTTTGCCCTGTTCAAATGGGCACAATGAATTGTGACCAAGCAGATAGAAAGAGAATCATGCTTTTAAGCAACTATGTTTGAGTCCGTTTTATTGTATTATAATGGATGGGAACAGGAATCGGTTCTTATGTCGGACAGTAGTATTGCTTGTACTATCTACTGTCTACTATCAGAATTGCCAACAACTTTTTCTTACGTCGCACAGAAAAAAAAAAACAAAAAACCGTGAGAGCGTGCAGACTTTATCCGTCAACGTGCTGTACATAATTAATCATCTGCAGAAAAAAAAATTTAAATATGATTTCACCGTATTAGCTCATCCTATTCATTTGGATATTTCCTAAATCCGATTATGCTTTCAAAATTAATACATTTTCTCAAAACCAAAAGCTCACAGCAGGACACTTTTAATCAGATAATTCAACCAGTTTTCAATCATATTCTGCATTTCTAATGACTTGCATTTGTTTGTGTCATCTTTTTTATTATACGCGTACACATTTCAGAAGCGAATCGCACTCAAAGTATCCCACACATGCGAACAAAAGAACTCGTTTCAAGTTCAGTTTAAGTGCCTTTTATAAAGTTTAATTACTTTTATGTGGTGAAGCATGAAACTTCCTTCATCTCATCTAAACTACGCTTGTTCGACCTATCTCAACACTCAAAGAAACGTTTTAGCGTTGTCATCGTGCTTAAAATAAAAAAGTGTGCGACTGCAGCTCACTACAGACACATAAACGAAATTAATTAACATAAATATTTTAGTTAAATATTATTCTGGCGACCCATAACCGAAATATCAAATTGTTTATTGGTAATTTTGACGTCAGCGGTATGTGTTCTTATTTTCTTGTTAACGAAAAACTTAAAACCCGGTTACATTGTGATTAACATAGATTTGCCAAAGCGGTTGTTCTCAGAAAAAAAAAATCGATTTTTTTTGTTTTGGAATTGGTGAGATAAAAATTTCGACCGGTTTTATTATAATAAAGCCTAATGACCATTTAGGCCGAGATGATGTAACAGGTGACGATCAAGTTCAATGTTTTCTTACGAAACTGGATGACGAAAGTGCTGTTCAGTCGCGTTCTATCTTCTCTCGTCATTAATTAACCGAAATATTTCAAGATTTTATTATGATAATTGCAGTTAGAGCATGGACTTTGTGTGCTAAGCGGTTTTAAGGCATTCATTTGTTATTCTATGATGAGTGGGAATTTGTGTTTGGCAGGGCGGCTTTAAAGTGGAACTAGTTGTTGGCAAGTTTGGTGTCAATGATATCTATACTGACAGCTTGAGTATCTTAGTGAAAGAATAGTGGCATTATGGAAGATTTATGTTTTGTTTTCGGTTTTGCTTTCGAGGAGTATATTTATTTGCTTCTACCTTCGCCCTGTCGACTTAAGAGTACCAGATTAGAAGGTTGGGTACTTCTTAGGTTTTTTGTAGGAAATGTTTAAACATACATTTGGTTTTACGAATAGATGGATCACTTGCTTTTAATAATGAAGGTTGGTTTTGAAGTTCATAGATCTTGCTGTCGATCAATAAAATACATATACGTTCACTTCGGCTTCAATTAGGTGCTTCGCCTCTCTGGTATTTGTTTTAGATTCCTGCGAAAGAAATAATTCCCTTCACGAACCGTGCTTTCGAAGTCTAGAGGAATTATAAACTGATAGTCTAAATCCCCATTTAGATCTTTAATAGGAGCACATGGTTGAATCGGATAAAAAGAACATACATCGGACGTTGGATGTACTGTTGTGGACATCATTTTGACGCAACTCGTCATTTTCACGTCTGAAATGGACATTTTTAAAATGGGATTCTAAGCTTTTCTATGGGGTGTACTTATCCCTGTAAAACTATAGGCGCCTGCTTTATCTGAAAATAGTTTGGTATCTGCACAGTTACACTAAATACGTACATGGTGTCCCAGTTGAGAGGCATAATCCTTTAAGTGGAGATCCCCGATTCCTTTCTACATGTATACATATTATGTATGTATATGTAAGTAGTCCTTTTCATATGAGTGCTTTTTATTTTTCTTCGCTTGACTCGCTTGCCAAGCTTGCTTCGTTTGTTAAGCTTGCTATGCTTGTCTCGCTTGCTACGCTTGCTTTGATTGCTTTTTTCTTTGCTCGTGGCATTTTCTACAGTATTTGGATTGCTACCTTTGCCTAGCTTATTACACTTGCTTTGATTGATGATGACTGACTGTGAGTCGTCTACATATACGCTTAGTCACTTTAGCCGCAAAGCCAATAATCGTGAGTACTCTTCGGGGCTTGCTCACATATAAAGCTGATGTTACCAAGTTTTACTTTGATGGAAATCTTTATCAGACGTTCGCTTAAATGTAAAGCCTGAGACATCTTATCTAAGTCTACCATAGGTAACAAATTTACACCCAAAAGTTCAGGAATTCCGCAAGTTATTCCGTCCACCAAATGCTGTCAAATATTTTCTTGTTTCTGAGACATTTTGTATCAATTTTTTATCGACCCTGGAACCTTACAGGATATCGAATTTATGAGACAAAGCGTACATTAGCTGTAAATTAGAATGCTAAAATGACTTTTCCAATGGGATCACCAAACTATTTTTGTGCTTTCTGAGATTCGAACATCGAACCTCCCGCTCAGTAATCCAATGCACTAACCACTTGAGCAACGGCGCCTACTGGACCAACACCTTTATGTAAAAAATAAGCTGCATTTGCTTCCGACGAAATGCCATTCAGATTGATTTCCAACAGGATAACGACCCCAAACACAGAAAGAAAGATATTGCCAAGGCCCCTCATTGGAGAGTAAAAAAGTTAGATACGTTACGTTAATACTTAAATGTCAGTCTAAACTCCCTGAAATTAATCAACGTGAAGTAAACAAAGCTCTGTCAAACAACAAACACATATTTAAATGGAACATTCATCTAGAGGGAACCTAATTCTCAGTAAGTTTAAGTGCACGACAACTGTTCACTACAAAGTTCGAAATTATTTTGTTTCTCACATAAAATCATTTTCAGTATCAGTATTTCTCAAATTCCTCACCTTACCAGTAGCCCTTTTAACATTTTCCCATTTCAATATTGAACAATATGTAAAAGTTCATCAGTTTGTACCCATGTGCAATGTTGCCAGGTATTTTTTTTTTGTAGTTTACAGATGACCGACGCAGTACTTACTTAGTTGAGCAGTTCTTGTGGTTCTGGGTGGACCAGGGTCTCAGCAAACAAAGATCGTTCGCTGACTCTTTAGCTAGCAGCCTCAAATTAAACATGCTAAATTGTTAAGGTCCTTATCTAACTGTTATGAACCCATTTTAGGATTACAGTCAAATTGTAAGCTTATCTACATATTTGTATTCACTTGTAGCTTTACATGTTTTTTGACAAATCGGTATGTTTTACACTGAAACATAGAGAACTGTGCTATGTTTTCTTACTTTTTGATTTTTTTAAGTAAATGTCAGTTGGCAACATTGTCTCATTCCAAATGCCATGTAGTTGAAATTCTGAAAAGGAGAATTCTCACTCCTGTGGGGAGACACTTCGAATTCCCCATCGTCCAGACACGTAAAGGAGATCCACATATTTTACGAACAGATACCATTTGTTGCTTCCAAACCATTTCCACTTTATGAGTAACTGTGTGTCACAAGTTCTAAAAAATTCTAACATAATGCTTGAAACCTTGTTGCTTCTATCATGTGGATGTGTCTTTCATTTGCGAAACGAACAATGGACAACCCCCTTAACCCCAAACAGTGTCCAATGTTGGAAAGCATGTAGAAAATTCAAAGGACCTCCTTTTCCCATCCCATGGGTGAAATATGACATTTCCGGTGGTAAGTGAATGGCTAACAAAATGGAAATTCTCCAGCAATTTGATTTAAAATTTCAGACATTTCGGTTGGATTAATATATGTATTTTGTCTCCATCTCCATGTTCTCTTTCGTTAACTTTGGATGAAAAAGGATCAAAAGTCATAAAAGCAAATGGACTTCCTTTCAAGCGGTCAGTGGAAACATGGAAGCACTGATTTCTAGTGAAAAGTCAAACATTACGATAAATTCATTAAGGAAGCGCTCAGATGAGGTTCACAATGACCGACGAATGATGTCAAGCGTAAGTGTTCACTGTGGGTAAGGATTCATTGAAATGTGAATTTCAATTCAGAATTTCTTTAGTTCAGTGATTTAAGGTTTTGATGGAATAATTTCCATTCAGCAAAGGGATTGAGGAAGAGGGTAATTTTTTGTTGATTTGGAATTATAATAATATTTAATGATTAGAAAAGGAAGTGTTCACTTCGTAGAAAAAAAAGAACGAAAATTTGAATGATTGAAGGATTTTCGTTTAAATTTTTTTTATAGTGAACTGCCTCTGTTAGAGGCCCTATCAGTTTAGGCATTCTTGGAAGGAAAAAGACATGTCTACTACTGGCCAGCTTTTCTAGTATTGCATTTGCCAAAGGGCCTTAAGTACGTTTCGAAGAAAAGACCCCAGTTCTTTTAAGGCGCTTCACTATTTTGATGTTAGTATCGTGAAATCGTAGCTATTTGGTTTCGGAGCCTTAAAGACGGCTTCCACCGACGGCTTAAACCTTTCTGACGTTTGTAGTGGTTCGGGTCCAAGCTAAAAATCTATGAAGAACTCTTGAAATCGTTGCAGCTTGACAATGGTTGTTACTTCCTTACCTTTGGTTCACTGGCTAAGAGACGTTGGAATGGATGTATGTAAGCTTAACAAGACCTTCATCGACTAAACATTCGAAGAATCTGCACCACGCGGTTGGTGTCGCATTTTTATTTGCAGTTGATTGTGACTTTTATAGAAAGCGTGACGCTTCATAAAGTGAGTTTTTTTTTAGACCAAGCTTCTTATAAAATAACACCATTTAAGCACACTTCGCGTGTATCTAGTTCTAGGCAATAAAAAAAAATCTAGCAAATCCATTGGTATACCACATCATTATCCCATTTCATCGGCGCAAATCATCTGCAGCATTATCTTTTTATTTGCAAAACAACTTCATCCAATCAACTTAACCGCGAACACGAGTTTGCTGAACAAGAAATGTCTGTCATTAGGCCAATTAAAATCGGAATGCGTTTTGCTAAATTTTCATAATAAATCAGTTCTAACGATCTCACACAACCGGAACCGCAGAGGAATTTAATCCCAACAACAGGTTTATGTAGCATTAAGCAAGCAATGGGTTAAGTTAACATAAATTTTATTCACTGATTTGGGAATTTTGGTCAAAAACGTGTCACAACACTTATCCAAGAGACACACTGCGGTCGGCATCGGTTGTATTAGATACTGGTTCGCCTCACTGTCTTATAACGATATCCATCCTCGGCTAGTACGGCAGACTCAATAAGTGCTTGCTGAAAGGGTTGTAGAATTGAAATTCTGGGGGCATCAAGAGTACTTTCAACATACTGATCTCGATTTGAGTTGATGTACGTGACAGCAGGTCGAGCTATTTGATCAGGCGATGGTCCTTGGTAGTTATCATTTCCGCCGTAGCCAGAGGATGGTACAGCAATTTCATCTGGTGATGGTCCTAAGAAATTAGAGTCCGGAAGATTTTGTGTAATTCTCCCAGAGTAGGCATAGAGATCATCGAATGTGGCAGGAGTAGTAGAGCCTAATGCTGCCCGTTTGTGTCGTAAACGTCTGCCAACTTTGTAGCGGTATCCATCTTGGTACAAAGTACGTGCAGGGGAAAGTGTATCCTCTTGTCCTGTGTATTCCTCAAGTGATTGCAGTGTGTATTCAGGGAGTGATGGTGGAATATACCTGTTTTCTAGTCCTAGCGATACAGGATAAACTGCAGTCAATAGTAATCCAAATAAAACAATCTCCTGCAAAGGATAAGAGCACTTTTTTTAAAATCCCGGTGGAGGATTACTGCGGAACTCGTATTTACCATTTCTCCAAGTTGTATCCCATAAAAAGGAATGAATCGTAATTGAAGCGCATTTCTATATTTATAGACTTTGCGTTGGCCAACTCAGCGAGAACAACTTTTTGTTATTGGTTAAAACGCAAAATACAAGGGAAAATAAAAATTCCCAAAAAATTGTTTGTGGTCAAGAGAATAGAAAATAAAACAAATAAACAAACAAACAAAAAAAAAAAAATAGACAAATGTCTCTTTGAAAGGTAATTGATGTCCACTAGAATAGAGACGACCGGAATGACCGGAATTTTACTTGTTATATCAGATCTTTGAATCCGTGTATGAGGGGGTGTTCAAATGGGACTAATCCCGATTAACGTACTCTTTCATGGCAAACTGTGGACATTAGGACAATGAAACCGGAGTAGAAGGTGGCTTAACTGGAATAACTTGATATCAATTTGATGGGAATACATAAAAATATGAACAACTGTTGACAATATTTTTTTCTTTCAGAAAGACTTTCATTTTCATTTAAGAACAGGGTGTCCCTACTGTCTAGTGGTAAGAACTGTAAAAACTGTGTTATCCTAGTAGAATCCAAGTAGTTGGCTACAAGACCAGAAAATAAGATTTTCGCACTATTAAACGAAACCCAAATAGAATATGGATGCCTGATAAAGCAAGGACAGAGCTCATTTCTAGACAAGTAATTCTTTTGTAAAGTATAGAAGAGGTAGGTAAAGTTGAAAACTGGGCACCGCTTTTATGGCCTAATGAAGGAGCTATTTAAATAGTGTTGTGAGTACATCGAATCATCAACCAAGTATGTGTGGACGTAGGTATGTCCGATGATTGGAATATCCAGCGCGCTGTGTTATCGTCTTAAGCTTTTGTGCGACAAAGTGATTGGCAATACTAGGCTTACAATCCGGTAGATCTATAGACTGAATCTTCGCAGTGCTACAAATTCTTAACAATCAAAAACCGCATTTAATCGTGTAGAGGTTCACAAGGCGGTGGCTGAATTCAGGATATCGGAAAAATTGAGCTTAGACCTACGCATACCATTGCAAAATATGTGATTCAGTCTGCAGATTGGAAGGAGTTCCACTAAATTATTTCAAAAATGTTTCGGCAAGGAGATTCGCTCTCATCTGACTTTTCAGTCTTCTGCTGGATTATATTGTGTCATTGGTAGATGATAACTTAGAAAGAACTATCTTCAACAACAGCTGCTAGGATACACCGACGACATCGACATCCTTGGTCACCTTCAGCTCGTAGAGGGTTTCACGAAAATTGATGAACAGGTGAATCAGGGTGGTATTAAAGTAAACTAAGGCAAAACGAAGTGCATAGATTGTACATCGTTATGATAAAAATACGAGTATTTCCCATGAAAAAAGAAAGTGTCAAATCTCAGCTGTTCGGCAGGTTACATGGTTATCTTAATATGTGAAAGATTGATTGTTTATGGGCTAATGTCCAGCACTACCTTGCTGGAACCAGAGTCTGTCGAAGACCAAATTGTCTTATTGCGGCAGCAGAAAAATTAGTTATCACTTCCTTCACTGTAACTTTGTTACTAGCTTCATTTCGAACAAATAGGGACCAATAATGGCACCATTCCAAATCCAACACAAAACAGTCTTTTTTTTTGTGCATTTTCGAAACCCCAAATCGTACAATTTTGCTTGTCTGAAAATATGATTTTATGACCATAGTCGACATCAATCTCAAAGTCATTCAAAGGCAACAAAGAAAAGCTATACCAAAGTTAATGGTCACTTTGATGGTTAAATGGCCAGAATATAGTCAATTTCCAGCATATTTGAAGCTTCATCTCCTTAAGATCATATTAATTTAGCTCTTGAGTGGGATGAACCTTGTGAGCAAACAATCTGAAATCTCTATGCAGTATTCTCCTAAGAGAAGTGCGACTTATGTTGAGCTATTGAGATATTCGAAGAAATAAGGTTCTTGGGTTTAATGAACACCTTGCCAACTTCTTTTCTCTGTGTGCAGCGTTATCAAATTCAAATTGTTTTTGAATTTCCTGCCAACAGCCTCTGAAGATTTCGAGCGAAATTTTTTTTTTTTAATTTTACAGAGTTTCTGCTACACAGTTATCAATTTGGGTTTTTCGACACTAGATACCTGGCAATATTGTAAGCGTTGAAATAACACACACTTTAAAAAGATACTAACAGATACCCCCACCGTATGCATATACATACTGCTTGTATTTTCTAGCCTCATGGCCTGGCTTCTTAGAAGACTGTGACCAAAGAGTATTCCTATCGGAACTTACAAACTGAAAGTAGCAGGCTGTACGAAAAGTGCCATACCGAACGTATAGAAATTTTACTGCAGCCCAAATTTAAAATTCAGGACTGGTCCTTGCCATAATGTTAGCCGGGAGGTACGCAACTAGTTAAGCGTCTAGTGCTAGTGTTTTCGTGTATTAAATATGGTATTACGTATATGTGGCAGTATTTACATTTGTAGAGCCAACAAAGTTGCATTGAAGGTTTTTCTCAACCCTTGAACCGCTCCAAAAATGCAAAACATTTTAGCATTCGATAAGCTTCTGTTAGGCCCATGTTGCAATTGGATAATGGGAAATGAGATCTCCGATCAAGTTATTGGAAAAGGCTCAGATGAAGTCTTCAAAGGCATAAGCTTGCTGTCCTCTACATAAAATACTGCATATAAAGAACACTACCATCTGTGACACTTGCGGAGAAGGTGAGAATACTTTACATTACTTTGGCTATGATTGCTCTATTTTTTGTGGTGTCCGGTGGCTGTCTTTTGAAGCTGATTTTGTGAGAAGTGATTTTTGTTCTCTTCCTCCGAGGAAAGTATTTAATCTGAGTGCCCTCGGTGGTAAAAAAGAAAAATGATCCCTTAATCTGCAAAGCAAATTATTTTCAGAGACGTGTACAATAAAACTCCATCGAACGTTAGTCAACCGTATAAACATTTTCAAAAATAAGATCCCTAAAATTAGGCATGCATACGATTATAGTTATCAATGTATACGCATAAAAACCGAATGCCTTTTGCACATCCTTTTATTTTGCCCAACAAAAGGGGGGAAATCCCCATTAGGAAATTGCCTTCTCAAATAATGTTATCTCGACTGGCATTCAATTTTAAATCACATTCCCTGCCAACAACCACACTTAACCCTTTTATGTTGTGGGCTGGAAAAATATATATTTTACCAGTCAAAGTGATTTTGCTCTTTCGCAATTCCTAAAGGCGACGACAGCCCACGCACGCAACACAAAAGGTCCAAAATCAACTCATATGGCGAAAAGCCCCATTTCGCACGAATTATAAATCTTAATGCACGCATTTATATTGTGTCATCACTTTGAAAAGTAATTCTGACAGTCATAAGACGCTTGACTGACAGCACTCAGATAAGAGGCAACAAAAGGATGTCACAACGGTAGACTTTAGGGAGTGACGATCTGTTGAAATGTTCATCACATCACAATAACACACTCGTGAACAAAGCTTCCTTACAAGATGGCTTTGGGATGGTACTTTAAGTTTAATTCATAAATCCATCGTTGCCGTCAACCGAAATTTTTAGATTTACAATGACATTACACTTTGACAATTTTTTTTTTTTTTTTTTGGCTAGGGGCTAGGTTTAGCTTTAAAGAAATTTGCATTTTCTAATGTAATTATTCACCATGTGATTAAGATGTTGGATTTATTTTGGGAAAATCATGAATAAGCTTTGACAGAAAGCAAAAAAATTAAGCAAACAGATGTCTTAAGGTTTCGGAATCGTATGTATTTGCATAGTCAAAATAAGGAAACGATTCAAGATCCATTTATTTTGTTTGATTGGTAATGGGATGAAGATTTATGCTTCGAATGATGAGTCAATTATTTTAAGTCTTAAAGCTTTAAAAAAGATCTAAAATTTAGTGAATAATAATTGTCTGAATATAAAATTAAAATTTTAGTACGTCTTAGCTGACGTGATGTGTCAGCTGAACGTTTAACCAATTTACCCAAAATCTGTTATGGTTTCAATCATTTGAAAATCTATAAAAGCCTTATATTTGAAAGGTCTAAAGTTGATTGACGCAATTGATATATTTTTGAACAGAAATCCTATGTCTGCCTTATGTTGGGTTAGAAGTGAATATTTAGGAGGGATTTTTTTTTATAAATCAAGCGCGATGTTAGAGAGCTAAATTGTCTTGAAGGATGATGGGACGGAGAACAATAGGAACAACACAATCAGAAATTATTTCTTTGTACCTCACTGCATTTATGGAACCATTGAAGGGAAGAAATATTCCAAAAACCCCAAATTCTTACACATCCCCAAACCTTTATATGTTAAACGGTCAGAAGGAAGAACTTGACCGATTATCATTCCTTAACAACTCTCTTTCGAACCACATGCTTTCTGTAACGTTAAACCTTGGGACAGACAAATTTTCTCCAATCGTCATTCTCTTAATTCCTTTGTTATTGAAAATATATTCTTGAGAGATATTCAGTCTAGAAGGCATATCTTGGTGTGCTGATACCTTTTGCCCCTAAGTTGCTTCTCCTTACTGGCCATTGAGCTAATATTCTCAAAAATCGCACTTTTCGCTGTATTCTAAAAATTATACGTGTGATTCGTCCCACAACTGTATCTTTTGAAAAATAAGAGTATAATAATGTTATAGTTTATGATAGGGATCTATCCCGAAGTCGTCGTCATAATTGAAGGCGCATTTTGGGACAGATAATTCCTAAGAGTGTAGAACGACCACCTCGCTTACTGGAGACTTGATACGATCTGTACTCACATGAGTAAGCAACGACTAATCCAATATTTACTGTCCAGCAAAATTATGTCAAATGCTCAAATATGTAGTTGCAAAACGCTCACAAAGACACCTTATAAGTAGCACCTAGTCAACATCCAACATACATTACATCATCTTTTTTCAAACAGTTAATAAGAACCAGCTTTTTATTTGTATTTTAGAATGCACAAAACCCATGCTGAGAATTTTTTATGTTAAACTAAGAGGCCTTCCATGACTTCAGTAATTAAAATGCTTGATTACATAACTCAAACCTGATAATAATTTAATTGGCTGAATTAACTATTCCGCCTTATGGAGAAAGGAAGCTAATCAGAAGAAAATTGAAAAAACTCAAACTCCAAAAATTAGTATTTAGCTTCGTCTTAATAATTAATCAATGATTAAAAAATAAAATAAAAACGAAACTAAAACCAAAAACCGGCAAATCATTATAATTAAAAAAAAATTGTAGAACAAGTTCTAACTTTAAATTCATCGTCGCCGGTTGTCGTAGTCTCTCGAAAAAAATAAACAGCAGCTCCGTCGGAAGCCACTCCGCCCGATAACCATGAGATGACCAAACCTATACTTCACCTTTCACCAAAATATCACATATCAATTCGTTTCGATGGTTTCTCAAGTCAAACAAATAAATATGTTGACGATATATGTATATTCCCGTGACCTCCAAAATTTATCTAACCACTGTGACTACAATATTTAATTTGAATCTGTATCTATTTATCTTGTATACATAAACAAACAATTTTTTTTTTTTTTTTTTATCTAAGGGCTGGGGACAATCAAAATTTTATGCATTCGACCGATAAAAGTGTCAACCAGAGAAACGTCAACACTTTTTTTGTTTTTCTTTTTTGATTAATGACCATCGGCCATATTGAATTCAGTCGATGCAGAATGATGACCTCCCTCTCACCAACATTCGATGAAGACCTGCAATGGGTTCAAAACCATTCTTCGGAATGGTGAATAAATTCAACGACTATAAGACTGAAACTTCCGCACGGTAGGAGACCAAAGCGTGGTGAATAATCGATGCATCCGAATGAAATTTGAATGGCAAATGAAGGCGGATATTGTCTGTATCTGTATCTCAGAGCCAGTTGATGAGGTCAAATGGGATTTTATTGACTCATTTGTATAGTGGGGAAGATCACATGCTTAAATGTTTATCTGGACTAGAAATACATCTAAGCGACAATTTCAAAACTATGATTATACCATGACGTGGAAACACGTCGGACCTGATTGAATTGGTCTTGGCATGAGAGATTATCGGCTTTAGATTAACAACGCCAATAAATGTGGGAGGCGATTACTTCTGGAATTCGTCTTAAGAGACGAACTCGTGCTGGTGTGAATAAGGGAGCTATCGACTTAACAAGTCAATAAGCTCGTAAACAGGTTTCACAATATCGTCTTATTGTTGTTTTGTTTGTCAACCATTTCTACAAAAATTAAGAAAAAAAATCCGAGGGAGGTCAGTTCCGAGAGCATCGTCTTTAGCTGACATTGGAGGTTTTATTGCCTTGACCGTTACCTATCCTATACATGACGTTCTGTTGTTTGCTTGGGATTGAAATGTTATCTGCATCTTAGATACAAATTGAGAAAAGTGGTGGGATTGGTGCCGAAAATGTCGTCAACGCAAGTGATATTCTTCTCATTTTTGAAGAACTATGATTCAGTGTTGGCATATGGTTTTAATTATGGGTATCTTCCACCTATTTTCCATGATTTTTAGGCATCAGTCAAATGCTTAGTTATTGACACCTCTTCTATTCTTTTTCAAGGAAATTGCATTTTTGACCGATCAGTAATGTTTACTTCGAAGATTGGGAGGTTGCTGACAAGGCTGTGCATTCTAAATTTAGTGATCACTTTTGTTCCAGTGACCCATAATTACGTATACACATACAAATATGTATATATTTGCGAAAGGGGTCAAACATCATAGACGTGAATGTGCTCAAACAGGTTGTAAGTATGAGCACATCAAATCAAATGATGTCACCAATCGTCAGCAAAAATCAGTAATGATGATGGTACACAACCTTGTTGTACCGCTCCAATATATTTATTTATGTAAAGCTTTTTTAAAGTACATATATTAAAAGCAAATACCCCGGTATTGTACATTGTATGTATTGTAGTATGTGACGACGTTAATGTGTTTAACGATGGAGAATCCCTTAAAAAAACTTTTCCGCTGTGATAAGTATTTCCCAAATTTGATCGAGATATATTTTTGCTATTGTTCTAGCGATTGTGGAAGATATCCTTAAGCTTCACACTTGGCGAAGACCTATATTTTTATTATGCACTCCTAGTTTATGCAGAAACTTTCCAATGTTTTTGGCGAATATTTTTAAAACAAGACACACATATTTCAAAGCCATTCTGTACTCGTTGCTCTTTACCATTTTCCGACAATGCTCTACAACAGCAGGTCAGCTGACAGCCAATTGACTTGTGGTTAGTTGCAGATTTCTATCGAAGGAGCTTTGGTTAGTTTAGGTTAGGTAATTTCATATGGCAAAGGAAAAAAATATCCGATGCTTCGAAACACGTATTTAATAAAATTGAAGATTTCACTCACCGGTATGACGGATAGTTTTCTTCGATATCGAAATAAGTGCATCGCAAAGAATTTATTTTTTTGGTGGTATAAGCCTGGATAGTGGTAAAGAAAAAAAAAGGTTGCCAGGGATTTTCTGCCTTTTCCTATAACTTTGTCTGGTACAGAGTCAAAATTTCCCTGTTGTAGAATAAGTGCTCAATGACCTCCATTTGTAGTTTGCGTCCATTACAGTTTTTTCGTCTTCTTCATGCCTGTGTGTGCAAAGCGGGATTCATCCAATTGTCGGTTTATTCCGGTCGGTTGAGTTCAGCTTATTAGATTTCCCATCTTCTGGTATGCCCCCAGCAGTGTTTTTTCTTATGCTGTCTTCCAGATATTTTAAACTTTTCTTCTTGCAGAAGTTCCTAGTTATGTGCTACGACTATGAGTCCACCCACACTCAAAGTGGCTATCTTCAAATGGTTAAATTGACAATCGAATCAGTCAAGTGCTAATCAATGCGCGAAATGCAATTAATATTCTGAATGGAAATATACCAGATAACTGGAATATTAACTCCATATGACCCATCTACTATTCATCGCCTTGTACTTTTTGTTAAGGTAAGATCCTATCCGACATGCTGTGTTAATGTTTATAGCCCCTCTGAAAATACCAGACCAAATTTTTATTATGAAGTTAATCTTGGAAAAGGCAGACGAGTTTCAAGTTAACTTTAAAGTCACAAAGATGTCGTTCATCATCTGGAGGTAAATAAAACGATAGCTGATTTCAGGATACCGGCAATAGTACAGCGTAACCAACACTAAAGGCAGTGTCTAGTTTGGAAGGATGAGTTCTGAGTTACGCTTAGAGTAGATAGTGAGAAAGAGACATTTACCTTTTTTTTGGCCGGGAGCGCATTAGGTTAAGCCTTGTAATCTTCTCAGAAATGAATTCCTCCTCGTCGGGAGAGCGTGGAGACAAATTTCTAATATAATATGCATTGTTCAATTAATTTAATAGAATTATGGGTCGACTCATTGAGTGGCGAGTATGCTGCTTGAACAGAACAATCTTTGAAGACATCGAACCGAAAGAAATGTTGGGATAATGCGTTCATATTCTGAATCAATTCCTTTATTTTTATTGTTCTGTAAACAAGTAAAAAATTTAACTCTTTAATACCTGATCTTCCCCATTACATATACTAAGTTTGGTCCAGAATCATAGCGAGAGAATAATATCCTCTGTTACCCGTATACATATGTATGTAGAGTTTTTTTTTGCTCGATAGAGAAGTCTCCAAAATTTGCTTGCTAACATTAGTAACTTCCAAATTAAATGTCATAAAACGCACTATGTTTAATCAAACGCCATTACCGTTTTTGCATAGTCATTTATTAAACCATATTTACTTAACACCATTCCGGCATTGAATGGCTGTAAATCGGCACCAAAATTACTCTGAACAACGCACATATTACGGTGCTCGCTCTGCAAATATTATCAAATACCGTAGCTCAAATGAAACCAAATTAGCAGTGTTGAATTTCCACCACAAACCATTTACAAGGATAATAAAACCAAAAAAAAAAACAGTTTCATTCGCTTCCAATTTACTGCAAGTTGGCTAACAAGTCCATTACTCATCTTCCTCATCCATTTTATAAAATCTATTGTTTTAACAAATTCAAATTTGTGAACGTTTTTCACCATCCTCCGCTCGATTCAACGAACATAATTTTCCGTCTCCAATGGTAATAATATTATGGGCCGAGTTTGTTGACAATGGCAACGCGCAACAATTCTGACACTCTCCTCGCAGCACCGAATTATATGCAATAAATTTCCAGCTCCGTGAACCGCCTTAATCCATGCAATACAATATTTGAGGCCGAAACTTGATTCCAAAAAAGTATGTTCGCCAACTCTGCATACCTTTCGGCGACACGCAAAACAAACTTAACGCAGAAATCCGTAGATTATAAAAAAAGATATATGTACATATGCATGTATCGATGGTCGGTAGTTCGTCCTTTCAGTGGAATTTTATTAATTCCCTACAAACCGTAGATGAAATTCATTAGCATATTATTGGGGAACGACGTCGGCTTCCGTGATGCTACCCGATTACCGTCCAATGGATAACGTGCATTTGAATTTAGTAATTAATCGCGACAGTAGTTGATTAAAACATACATACATATGTACACACTCTACGTTGTTTCTATATGAAATGGAATCATATTACATTCGTTCGCGTGTATGTAATTTGGTAGACTGCTCCTTCATCCTATTACCCGATCGATGGGCTACATGGACGATGGGGATTTGTTTGATCGAAATAAATTAAAATAAATTTTCGAATTAGTTATTCATAATCTGAGCAAACTGAAAACCAGGCCTCATTCCAATGTGACTGGACTTTCGTTGTCCTTGCTAGTGAGATAGAGGGAGTTAGTAATTGCGAAAAGGCGTTGCAACAATAAATGTAAATTAAATCCGAAATAATGGATCGAATTATGTTCGATTGGTTCCTGTTTGCTCGATTAATTAGAAAGTGGTTGAAGGCGATTGGTTTGTAGTTGGGTTAATTTAGCGGTAAATTGTGATACAATTTTTACATCGCTTTCGTTGATGCATTGGATTTAATTTTAATTTTCAATTCAATTAGAAGCGTAAATAAATCATTCAAATGAAAATTTGATGTGTATCGACTGGTTTAAGTGATTTTTTTTTCTCAATAAGCTTGTCCCTTAAATTAATTAAAAATGTATGTACGAATTCATATACACTCTTCACTCCAAAAAGTTTTGGAGAAAATATTGTTTAAGGAGTTCTAAGATTCTGTTGGTTATCGAGAGGAAGAATCTTAGGTCATTTCGGACCCACAATTCGGAGTTATTTACAACTTTCAAAGAAAGATAACATAGCTATGTAAACCATGTCTATTCTGTCACCTTTTGGGAAATTTAAGGCAGAAGCTAAAAATTGCAACGTCGAACGACTATATGGGCAATGAGGGGTGGCAATGGTGTAGTGGTAGCGTGATCGTTTGTCGAGCTGATGGTTCACAGTTCAATCCCTGATGTCAGCAAGCATTATATGGTAAGAGGCAGTCGAATCAATTCCGAAAGCTTATGAGAAAACAACTGCGAAGGCATAACACTGGCAGTAGGTTTGTCATATGCTGGAGAAATTGTTCGCTCTGTTGATGATTGATATGCTTATGACATCAGGTGGACTGCGGAAAAAATACTGTGAATCAGAAGCGAAGGCAAAAAATAAATGACAACAAACAAATCTCCCCAGTTATTCTGGACACCACCCCTGGAGTTAGTGTGAAACCTAATAACACATGAGTTTCAAACCACTACACCAATCTCTTTCTCTCTCTCTATCTATCTTTCCAACGCCCGCACCGTGTGAAAACATGTAAAAGGATATTCATAACCCCTTGAGTGCGTGCAAATTATAAAAAAAAAAAAAAAAATGGGCTGTCTGTAAATTTTGCGAATGGAGAACGAATTTTTAAAGTAAATTCAGATAATTGGGCAGCTCTGCTCAGAAATAAGTCTAACCATGATGATTTGCCACACTATGCAGGTCCTATACATATGTAAATGTCAAAATGAGCAGTAGAATGACAGCCCTATCTAAGCTTAGTTTTTCAAAGTTGGTGGCAGGTGAATAGGAGGCTGTTTTCGAATGGCTGGTATAATCTCATCCCATCCTGCGGATTTTTAGGGTTTCAACAATTTAATATTTCATTCTACTGCCTTCTTTTCTTTATTATTTTTGAGACAACTCCTTTGGCCATACGAACTGAAGGAATTGCTGTCCCGTAAGGGGTTAGTAAAGTAAATTAGGAGCTTCAACCATTATTGGTTGGATTCTGTCCATTCTGAATGATGGCATATTTTGATTGACATTTGAGTCTTTTGTTCAATAACTGTGCCTTGCTTCTTTAAAAAGTTTTTTGAGTTTGGTCCAATTCCTTAACTCCACCAGGCTCTCTGACGAGATCAACTCCGAGCCCTTGAGAAATTTGCCAAGTTGTCTCAATGTATGTCTCGTTTTGCTGATGGTCGAGGCTGAATAGAATTTGGTTGGTCTTCAGTCCTCGACAACATGAATTTCTGTAAGACTTCTTATTTATTGAACATTCTATACCACTTCATTCAGTAAGGTCGTATTGTGTATATGAAAACATGCTGCCTTTTCAACATAGGCTATGTATTTGTAAACCCTTATTTATACGTATCAAAACCAGAGTATAATCAAAGTAAAGAACATTTTTCTGTGTATGTATGTAGATGCAATGCAAATTCATTAAGGTAGAGACCGGCCACTCAATTCCTAACCATCCTCAATTTTGTGCAAACCTTTCTACGTATATACTTCACAACTATCCTGCAAATCATCAGTAAGCTCTTACATCAACATTTCAAATCAATTTCCGCCCTTCGGTTTCTCACACTGCTAGGCACCACAACAATTTAATTGACATATCAATTCGAAAACACGTTCTTGTCGTCCCTTTGCGGTTCTCTTACGTTAATCGTTTTCCCATTTTTATTTGCAAACAAACCATTTCCCCATTCATGTCTAATGCAAATCATTGCCACTGATTAACTCAACAACAGGGAAAAGCCCTCGGGCGACCTTTACGAGTGCTAACACAATCTCATCACACCGCTGCCGCCCGCCAGGCTCGATGTGGTTTCGAGTGCGTGTACCACAATTGATAGAAAATTTATTCATCTGTCCCTCTCCAGAACGCACATACTCATACTAATAGAGATTCCAGAGATAACAAAAGTTTTGGCCCGAATCTAATTGAAGCCCGATGCCACTTGAACGTAGACATGCTATGGGATCCTTTCGGCAATCGGCACTTGAACATCGAGTGGTGTGTCTCTTTTCGAGAGAATCTGTGACGCTCGCACATTTGACAATGACATGAAGAGCATCAATTTGGCACCTGCACTCATGTTTGAGGCTCCAACAACCATTGGAATCCCAAAGTTCGATAATAGACGCAAACGAATAAGAAGACGTTGAAGGAAAGCAATGCCGTTGCTAGGAACGGGTATAATGGGAATTTGCATAAGCGGAATTCTTCAAGCAAAGGAAGTTGGTAGCTTCCTTCTCTGAAAGGATACCTTATCACCGGTGGAGTGATGATTCAATAGGTATTGCTGGCGTAGGATTTTCATGAGTCCCCATAATGGGTGGGGTAATTGCATTTCGCCCCAAGCGTATATGAAAGAGTGAACTAGAGAGAGAAAGGACCCTCTGCAATCCCTGGGGAAATTGTGATTGAATCGATTCGGTTTGCTGTCTGCTCTCGTGCGCGGTGACAATTGACGAGTATTCTGCTGATCCTTTGAATTTAATTTATTGTGTGTACAATACTCGTTCGCAATTCCATGCGATATTCCCGTCTGAAGTGTGTGATTGAATCAATTAGCGCCGAGTATTGATGTGAAGTGCTCGCGCAATTATCCTTTCTTCCTTCTTTTTTTCCTTCCGGATTGGGAGTGGGAAATTACATCGAACCTTTGCCTAATTGGTTTACCGAAATCCTATCACACACAGGTGATAGGTAAATCAACTGTAATAAGGGATTTTCGAATTTTAATCCTTTTCTAAGGATTTGTATGACGTTGTTTTATGCTAGACGCATGCAAAACCGAATTAATTACCTCCCGTCAACATATGTGCGACCAGTCAAGGATATTCAAATTAATTCCACTCACGGCTGTGTCATCAGGGTGTAATTGTTCGGAGGTACCACATGTATGTGAGTAGTGTCACTGGAGGGAGCTATACTTCAATTTGGATATTTGGATGGATGTGTGCGTGCAAGGGCGATTTGGTTGCTTCTTGTCGGAGAGAACACACGCAAGAGTATTTAAGGGATAATTTTAATGTGCTGGCAGGATGTGAGGCAACGTACAAATGTTGGCCATTTAGCAAGTAAGATAGACATTAGCTGCATGTGACGAGAGTTGTAAAGAAGTTCAATTAAATTGTAGGGAAATGAAAAAATGCAAAATGCTTCGTAATTATTAGAGGTTACAGGGATCAGAGACGTGAGGAATCTTTGGGGAAACTGATAGAAGTCGCACATTAAAATAACGTGTTACAATGTTTAATTTTAATTAGATGCAAGAGGCTGACAGTAAGGAGGCTTTTGAGCGGTAAAATAGAAAACGAGAATTCTTTTAACAGTGTCCTGTTTCCAGAACAATCTCTTCGGGTTTACCTTTACATTTAGGATTTTTTAGTCAGTAAGACTTCTCTTTTAACAATAATAATCGAGATAGTTTTTCAAAAAAAGGGGCGACGAATCAATTATCCTTACATATGCTCCCTCATTCCTTCATTCATATATTCTTTCTGACTTTGCTTAGACTGGATAAATGGCGCCAATCAAACAATGTCGAACTCCAAAATGGCCGAGGTCCTCACAAAAATAGCACAGTCGCTAATGGTGTACCTTTGTCTTTATAACATCAGTAAGTCCTTTCTTTTTATAACACCAGCTCTGTGCAAATCTACCACCACTTACGTTGCTGCTCAGTTGTACCTCATACATCGCTTTCAAATCATCGATCGACCCCTTACTTTTGTAATTGCCAATAAAACGTTGGTAACTCTACGCTTAAGAGCTTTGCTTCCCAAGTAGTTGACTCTATCTTTTAGAGCTTTATTTGACTTATCTTAATGGCTTCTAACCTAATTAAATATTGCCTTCACTATAAACTCTTTCTAGGAAAAATTTTATGATGTTCGCTGAGAATATATTTTCCCAGACACTACACATCATTCTGGTCCAACATTGAATAACCCCAGGCAATGCCTACGTTCGGCTGAGCAGTTCATGCTTCAGTCAGTGCTTCCTTTCTTCGCCTCCTTCGTAGTAAAATTCATTACATTTCGTGGTCAGCAACCATATTGCAGACCAACAAAATTCTTTGCTTTTACTAAAATTTTCCGGTAATTTGCGCAAACAAAATCCATTTTATTACTCGTGTATCCCGGCCTATGGTATCTGGCGTTCAGACTCCCGTTTTAACAACTCCAACCCATCTGCATCCTTCAATGAACGAGAGTGGAGAGTGTAACCATCAAGAAATTTGCCTGAAGCGCGTGGCCGTACACAAAATTTCAATTAAACTTTGATGGGAATTTGTTTTAAGAACTCCTCCACCTCGCTCACATCCTTTGAGTGCGTGTTCCAGAGATATATGACCAGCGTAATCAACTGCCGCCGATACGCCTCTTTCCCACCATCTTCCTCCAACTCTTGACCAACACCAACAGCACCATCGCACAACCATACCACACCGGCGACAACTTAACAAATAATATGAAAGCTCCGCTGTATGTATACTGACTGAAAGATCCTGCCGCAAGGAGGTATCAATTTATTCCATGTTATCAAAGAGCCTAATGAGTTTTCCTCGTAGTTCTTGGTCCTGGTATCGGTAGTGGTGGTGGTGGTGGTGGTAGTCGGTAGTGGTAGAGGTGGTGGTCTAGTCTTGGCCAGAGAATTTATGTGTGTCCTTTATTTATTGGTTCTCATATCCTGCTTAATGTCCTATTGCCGCTGGAATTTGGTCAATAAATTCTCCGTTTACACTGTGAACAAACATTTTGGTTCAGCCTAAGACATGTCCATCCGGGCCATTGAGGTGGTAACGTTGCATACTACTCTGGCAAACGCCCTCTATTTAATGTGGGTCAATGTGGGGTCGGTCATTATTGTCATGACATTGAAGATGCTGTGTGTAAGTTTCGGATGGACAAGGTGGTTGGCGATGGTGAAGTGAGCGTGTAACAGGGTAATTTGATGGTTGTTCTATTTTTGTACAGGACAAGACGGACAGCAGTGTTCAGCAGATACTTTGTTTTGTTTCGTGTTCGTATAAAATATTTTATTTGGATATGCAGTTTTTTTTATTCAGGGATCAACGAAATGGCCACAATGAATGGTAGTGGTTGTCTGGTTAAGGGCGAAAAAAGGATAAAGTGATGAGTCCTTAAATGGTTTGGAAATATTTTCAAAGTTAGAGTTGACAAGTTACAATAAACAACACACGTAATGTGATGTACTCCTTTATGGGCTACGCAAGGATAATGGTATTTTATTTATTCGCGAATAAAGGGTTAAGTGGGAATGAAATGTTGAGTATGAGTGTATTGGGAAAGCTGTATGGAATTTTACGAGTTACAGTATTATGGATTCTCTTCTTTGGACAACGATAACTTTAACAAAACAATGTTAATATACAAAGTCTATTGCGCACAGCTTTGGTTATAAGAACCTATACTTTGGAGTCTTCATATTTCCTTAGAACCCTGTATCATGGTCATTTTCAATATTTTTAGAGCTCTATGCTTCAGAGCTCTATGCTTCAGAGCTCTAATGCTCCATTCTCCCTGTATTCATTTTACAACAAATTTTTATTAAAACGACTGTACGTATGTAAGTGGGCGTTGTGGCTCAAGTGGTTAGTGCGTTGGATCGTTGAGCGAAAGGTTCGACGTTCGAATCCCAGAAACACCAAAAAGTTTTTTCACGGTCCCACCTCTCGCGAATGTCTGACAAACGTCCGAGAGTAATAACTGTCAAGAGAAAGCTTCTCAGTTTGCCTTTTGGATATGGCACAACACGTATGGTCGCTAGAAGCTATACAGGCCCTGGACCAAATTCGTCTGTTGCGCCAAGTATTTCTTTATTTTTGACTATACGTATGTACTTACTTGTTCGCCAAGTTTGCTTGGATTTTATTTTTGCACATGTTGAAGATGACATGTTGTTCGATCCGCAGAGTCTCCGAATTTAACCCGGAGGGGCAACGTAGCAGAGGATGACCTCGCCTTAGCTGGCGGGCGTAAGTAGAGGTGGACCTCAACCGACTTGGAGTGAGTAACTAGAGGAAGTTAGCTAAGGACAAGACTGACTAGAGAGGCTTGTTGGTTGAGGCCCAGATTTACCTTGAACTGTAGACCAAGTAGGTATGTTGAAGAAATACTGTTTAGATACAATTTTGTTACTACCATACCCCTAGAGAGGGCTGGATAAGCTCTGACTGCCAACTATTGTCAAATGAACCTGTGTAACATAAAAAAGGATTCAAAATGGAGACAGAAAACTGGCGTCAAAATTTTTGGAAAATTATATTACGGGAACTTCAGTCAACCTCGGTAAAAATGTTCCAGTTTGAGATCTTAAATTTATTACATACGAGTATGTACCTACTTATATGCATGTAGGCGGCTATAAAGAAAGGGCAAAAGCAAGATCAATAATTGTAATTTTCTACGGTGTAGGTGTAGTATTAAGAGGCCATAACTGTCGTTGCAACATCTCTTCTTCGGGTGTACTATTTAAATGATCCTTAAACTTTCCTACTTCTTCGAAGAACATTATGGAACAGTGTTCTCATTCCAGAGCAGTCTCTATGCATCTACTCTAAGATGCATTGGGGTCTTTAGGATCTATTTTGCACCAGCTTAGTAGACGGACAGATCCCCAACTTCAACAACCGACGACAAATCGATGAATTTGGATCTTCTTGGACACTGTTGTTTACAGCAGTGATGTAATCTTTACAGTGCGCTTATTCCTCTGGCATGTTATAGTAATCGAATCATTTGGAGAGTATGCGGTAAAAAAGTTTATTCAGAATTCGACGAATGGCTTGCTTAGATTAACGATCATGTGCGCAATAAAAATCATAAAGTAGTCTACAAGTTTCACGTTGACAGCGTTGCTCATGATGAATTTGCCAGATTATACAGAGCACAATGTCGAAAAGAATTGAAAAAACTTCATCTTGAATCGACAGCTATCCCTATCAAATGTTTAATCTAAGCAAGAAAAGGTCTTTATTACCGAATTCGCCTAAAAGGATCTGATATTGATCATCTAGACGGTCTGTGCACTGATGGTTGAAAGCTAAGGTCCTTAAGCTTAAAAACCCTTCTTAAATCGTTCACAGTTGCTGGCTTCGATCAGCTATGTACGTGGTGGTGATACGGAAGTTCAATGAAAAATAGCAGCATGATAGAAGGAAATTCTTTCTGATCTATTCTCGCACTAAATGAATGTTTTGAGTCTTGTTATTGAGAGAGAGAAAGTCACAAAACTGGGCCGTGACCACTCCACTGCCCTGAATGTGTTGTTCGACTTCTTACTATTAGATGTAACGATGCATTATAAGCCATAAAGTCACACTAAAATGACTATTTTTCGAACTGAATGGTCTCAAAAATATTTAGCTCACCTTACAGTAGGTCTCCATTTGACAAGAGTGTATAATTTGTAGGTCTGCCTGTCTAGTTGTTTTAACATTGACACCTTTGTACTTCAAACAGTTAATTATGTTTCTGTAGAAGTTTTAACCAATATTTCGACATCAATGTCTATTCCAGGAATGATTTACTTTATATTTGTCCCTTGAAGATAAAGTTTTCTTTTTGTAAGGTGTAGAATTCGGATTTTGGTTTCCTCTGTCCTATATCCAATCAATGATGGAGGAGCCAAATTGCTACATCTGATGAGCCTACAATTAGGCATGAATAGATCATTACCCATCAACAAAAGAAGTTTTTGACTCACGATTGTCTCAAGTGGCTTTTAAGAAGTCCATTCCTTTTTAAAAATTCTCTAGATGATTTTAAAATTATATTATCAATTTACCCATTAAACAACCTCAATTCAAAGAATAAATACATTTCTAGTGTATACTTCAAACATCTCTTGAAATAATTTCAGGTCTGAAAGCAGTCATCTTCATTCATCTTAATTAATATAATTATTAGCAAAGACCATCTCCACAAACGACATCTCAAGCGTTTCATTTAGAATTTCTCAAATCACAGAATCAACCTCTTCTAACAAAAGTCCTTACCAGAGCAAATGAACAGAATATCAAGTAATATGCAAATGACTCAATCCTCTGCTCATCTCACCGGTAACGGAGAGGTCCACTTCAACTATTCGTGTGCATTTAGTGTTTTAATTAACTTCTACTTGAAAAATTTCTTAAGTGTATCTTAAGAATCTCTGCAAAGGACTCTATTTTCTAGAAACCTTATACAGATTCAAATAGAAATCACCTACGTATTTCTGTATATGCATATTTCTATCCGTATATTGTCAATGCTAGGCAGACAGGGAGAAGTAATTCTCCCCCCAACCATCCCCTAAATCAAATAGCGAAATGCAGAAACGAATCGCGCGGATTTTGCAAAGCAAAGCAGAAATTGTATGGTGTGACCGTGGGGGGCTCCTAACACATAGGAGTGAGTGAGTGAATTCTGCACTTTGGCAAACAAAAATCTGTCCCATTCTCCGTGGCAATAAAGTAAATTTTACACCCGCATATCGGTGCAGACGCATGGAAAGCGCATCTATGTGTTTGTAGCATATGCGGCGCGACGCGTTGTTTGTAAATATTTGAAAATTGCACTTTGTGGCTGGAATGGGTTGGTGGCAGTAGCAGCAGTTATGCTGGAGACCAATTTTGAATCGGAAACCAGGGAGTGTTACTGACGGCTGACAACTAGAGGAGTAGCTATAAAAAACTGCCGCTATCCAATCGTATATTACTTCCAGCGTTTTGATTTGCAGAATTGGATTATTCTATTGTATCCTAACTGCAGGCAACTGCATGCGATATACTGTATGGAGTTTCACAATTGAAATTTCGCGGCATGAACAAATTAAAAATTTTCAGTTCACTTGTGTAAGTGAGTTTGATTCAGGTGCCGGCATAGGAGATGATTGCTTTGAATGAGTGCTGGGCGGATTTAGGAGTTTTAATTGAATTTCAGTGTAGTCGAATAATAATCACTGAATTTGTGTAGGTGTCTTTCTGATAAATCGTAACGCGCCTTGCTCGTAGAAAATCCTTAAATTAAATTTTCTTTACATTAGTTTTGACCCGTTTTAGTTATTGAAATAGATCGCCATTAGTCCAAGGTAGATGACCATATTCCTCATCACAGGATTACCGAATATCGCATGCCTTGAATACTGATTTGATCTATCAAGGTTAGGTCTTGATATCCGTAAACGTTCTCTAGAAATTTCCATGGTTGGTAGAGAAAAACGCATCAAAATTGATTAGACTTGCTAATGTATGCTGCTGATTTTTGTCAAATAATGATGTTGACCTTATCATTAGATACTCAAATATTTCCTTTGATGCTGATGATATGAAATCTTCAGGCACATATCAACCCCCGCGGACTCTTATTTACTCTCCAGAAAAATATCTTTGAGCTTAGTTTTAATGAATGTCAAGCTAGCACATACATACATATTTCCGTAAGCGTATTCTACTAGTTCCTCGATCAAATTTCATCGGTGGCAAGCTTGTCCTTCTGTCTCTCTATTGAGCGATTTCGGTGTCATTTACGAAAAATAATTCAATTTTCCGTGCCATCTCGACCAAATTATTAACAAGGCCAACTCTATGCTCGGTTTCGTTAAACGCTGGTCTAAAGAATTTTCGAACAACTATGTCACGAAATCGCTCTACATCCCTTTTGTCAGACCAGTTTTGGAATATGCTAGCGAAGTGAGAGGTCTTCCTATCACGATATCCCTCCGAATTGAAACTGTTCAACTCAGTTTCATCCGTTTCGCTTTACCGGGACTCCAATGGAAAGATAGATGATACCTTAGGTCTGCACCAATATCCCGCCAATTCACTGCGCCAATTATGGTTGTAAAATTCAAATGTCAAGAATTCCAAAGCATGATGGGAACGGCCCCGCATTAAATTTGAAAGTACCAAAAATACAGTAGACTGGAAAACGGGAAAGCCTTTTAGACGAAATTAAATTCTTTAGTGACTGGTGTAAGGAAGTTCATAAAGAAAGTTCGTGAACCTCATCAAAAGGTATTCGCGTATTCACTGCAACTGATAGTGTCCATACGTCAATTCGTTGCAGAGCTCAGGCACCGAATATGAGTAGTATTTCTCTGAGGATAGTATTGCATAAGGGCCTCGAATCATTTGCTAACACGGTTCAATATGACCATCAGCTTCGTTTCACTTCAGTGTGTCGTCTTCAAATAAGTTCGAAAATGACGTTATAAAATCATCTCTCGGACATGGCTCATTTGAATATCGGAAGCTATGTATATCCAGAAGCAAAACTATACGATTTGGTGTTTCTAAAACTCTCACATCGTCGTAGAGAACCAATAAATTCTCAAAGAATGAATTTTAGGTGTGTGATTGAAGTGATGGTTTCTCCTTGAAAGTAAAGACGGAACCAATCAATGGTATGGTGAGCACAGAGCGGTCAAGAGACTTGTTAAATGACTTTTTGTGGCCATAATTGGACGATCAGACGATCAGACGCCGAACAATCGATTTTTGTGCAATAAGTTCGGTAGCCACACTATTAGCCTTTTGACTTTTTTAGTAGGGGGGGTCGTTATTACCCTAACGATCCATAAATGAAATTAAGGAAATCCACAAACAATAGACAATTTTCTACAAAATTGGCTGGACAGATGCGCTTTGTTTGCCTACTATTTGTCTACTTCGTAAAATAAAAGTCATTAGCTTTTAAAGATTCAGAGGACATCTGCACTGAGAGGCACTCTGCCTATTCTCCATTGAGACATAAATTTTTTTAATTCCTCTTAGAACCATTCGAGCCACAATTTTGACATAATTTCGACTACAGATTCTAAATTTTATTTATGATATTTTAATTAATTTAATTAATAACAAGTTCCGGCACAAAATTGTTAGTAGTTTTCGATATCACCGATTTTACGCGGCAAATCTGCTTCTCAATAAAGACTAATATTTAGGTGTCGACACCGTAAACAGTGAACTTTTATTTCTCCAAAGAGCTTTAACCCTCCACTTTCTCCATTAATTTAGGTTCACTTTAAATCGAAACTTAGCATTGTTCCATAAAATCCAACTTTCATCAAAAATACCATCCTTGTTGCGGATGCTCAATTTCCACTTCTCCCTCATAGTCTTTACGTAGAGTGGCCAACAACGAGTGCACAAATCCAAATTGAAATCTAATTCAAAAACCTAAGAATCCGTTCAGTATTTTCTGTGGCCAAATACGGAAAACAGGGGTTCCATCATCAATTCGATCAAAAGGGAAATTTCCTGTTTGGATATTTCGCAAATTTCCCAAAGAGTCTAAATAACCGAAAACATCAGGAAGAGTGTAGACAGGAAATATTCTCAACAGATACTACAGACAGGCGTACATACATATGTACTCGTATGCAAGCTTTTCCCACTGTCACCACACACACTCAAATTGACTTTATCCGGAATTGGACGCAATCGAATGCAAACCATATTCTACGTCCTCTTGTGCAACCGCACATACCCGTATTGTATGGCTGAATGTGTGTGTATGTTCATATCAAGAGCTTAAGTAAGCACTGTCTTTCCTTGGCCCATTGAATATCGTTTCATTGAAAATTGAGTAAAATTGTGGAATGTTGAGGGGTTTGACTTTTTGCCTGAAAACAGGATTCAAAGGATTTTCTCCACTTTCTCGAATGTGCAAATCTTTACGATTTCCCATGTACAAAATTGTGCTCTTGGTATTCAGCCCTAGTAGTATTCTACAGATGGCGTAATAGCCCAACCAGATGCAGGACCATGTCACATCGAAAGGATACTGACAAATCGCTGTTTCGATTTGGAAATTGTACCCACCATCACGATGACCTGACTGCGCCGAAATGAGGTCACTTGTTCAGAAAATACAATCGTGGATGCAGGACGTGTATGACTATTTTGCACACTGGTTTGTCTGCCGGAAGTATCGAAGTAGTGTCATAATCTCGGAACGAACGCGATTCTGACGCAGGACATCAGTGGTGCAGTGAGTATTTCGTATGCGAAAGGAGTTGTCCAGCGCATATCTCATCTGAAAATGACGATGGAGGAGGTTGGATAGCAGATGCGCTTAACGATGATTGATACTGCTTAATGGCTACGTGCGATATATTGAAGTGGTAAAAGGCTGTAGATCCAAGGAGATGAACAACGTCTTTGACATAACTGGGTTGGAGAATATAGAAATACTATGTGGGTTATATAGAATCATTTTGAGAAGTTTAAAGGTATACGAAAAATTTAAGGAACATATAAAGAGCTGTGGTTGCCACATTGTGTTGAGGAATAGAGAAAGCACAAGTACATGTTATATGCATGGGTACACGGTTGTGCGAAAAATTGCTCAAAGAAAAATCGCCCAAAATCCGAAGAAACTGTTTATTAACATATCGCTCCTTTCAGACATTTACGCTTAAAATTAGTTGGTCCACAATTTTGCGACCACAAGGACACCGTATACCAGGACGTTTTTGTATCCAATGTAGTGAAATAGAAAAGTATGACTCCAGATTGCTGCACGACGTCAATTTAATAAAACTATGTACCTACCAATGTACCTATGTAACTGGTTTAGCCGCTCAAGCGACTTTTTCGCTTGACTAAGGGTGCCCCAGCAATTGTCTGAAGTGCGCGTATGATCGCTGTGCGAGGCCAATTTAATCAGACTATGTGTCTAATTGGCTTATGCACTCACGCGTTCTCGTCTTTCTGCTAAGGGAATGTCAACAACTGTCAGGCAGATACCAGGAGCTAAAGTCTATTTTCATCACTTTGGGCGATTTTCACTTAATTCTGCGGGCGATTATTCATTAGGAAAAGATACCCCAATATTGTGCGATTTTTCTTATTTGGTTCATTACTTTTGGGCGTTTTTAAATTTTTATTGACCTTCATGCGAAAAATTGCAGTGTCATGGCTAGTGCGTTGGATTATTGAGTGGAAGGCTTAAAAGAGGAATTCCAGAAAATATTATTATCATTTCCAATACCCAGATGTTTTAGGTTAGGTTAGGAAGGTGGGCTGGCAAGGAGTGAAATATTGTGAAATATTGGCCAGGCACAGCTGGCAGACATATGAAACCACGCATAATGCAAAATGGAAACGTTTCTCGAATGCGGATGAACTCCATGGTTTTAATGCCAATTTGACAGCTCCCATGAGATCCTGAAAAAGGTAATTTTAAAGTCTGCCCATTTGGCTTTTTCTTTCTGACCACAATCATCTCACAATCTATGACTATCACGATACTTATATATTTGTATGATGGATACGAGTATCCTGATGGTCCACAACGTCCAAAATCATAGGCTTATGAAAATGGTGTTTGCTTTCATATTCTCTAGTTGAATTACAGTGAATTCCACCGATGACTCGTCAGTGTGCAAATCGTGTAGTAGATACCGTCCTTTAGCACTCACAATGCACTATTCCGGATCTACATACTTCACTACATACATACTCTTCAAAAGGTGCCGTACTTCATGGATGTTTCATGCTGTAATCTACCGTCGACTCGGATTCGAATTATCCTTATTCATCTTGTATACAAGAAATTTGATATCAGTTTTGCCCTTAAGACTATTCAAATGACGTAACCTAAGAACTCCCGCCTCTATGCCCCTGCTCCAATCATGTTCCAGCAAGAACAGGACTCTCTTCTAAGCTTTCGAATAATTTCGATTGATAAAAAATCCATTTAGCATAAATCATAATCACATTTATCCAAAGGATAATAAACTTATTTCCCTAAAAAAAGACCTACAATGTCCACTTATATCCTGCATGTCCTTCCCGATGATTTACAATCGACTATTATTTAGAATAAAGGTCCTCAGAGTTTAATCTCGCAAATCTCGTTCAATTTTTTTTTTTTTTTAAATTAACTTTATAAGGACTTCCTTATACTCTAAAGATGGAAAAAATGTAAAATCCCATTCTCAATCATAATCATGTCCAGGGATGTGTTTTTTCCTTTTTTTTTCTTCGGTGCTTCTCTTGGGAGAAGATGCTCCCAAAAGAGGCAGTACATGAAGGCAAAAAAAAATAACGTAAATCCTTCTTGGAGAGAATCTTTTGTTGTGTGTCGATTCAATAAAGGACAATGTTCACTTTATTTTTTTGTTCCCTCCTTTCGTGCGTTCCTGAATAATGACCCCTAATGTGTCTATAAAAGTCAACTTTATTACATTACCCCAAATGGACAAGAGGAGCAGTAAGCAGCGCACAGTGATATCCTTTTTAACATACGAGTACTGTTGTAGAAATATTCCAATCGATTTCTAAACACACCGAAACTCGGACAATACAATTTTCTTTATTCTTCCATTTGACACATCTTTATTATGCTCCTAAGGATATCCTGTATGACCTAAGGTCAATGGTTTCTCTCTTTAGGTAAACCACAAGGATAATAGAGTCCCTGAAAAGATGGGGGGGATTGTATTTGCTTGCCCGGTTACATGTGATTTGTTTTTTGACGCTCAACAATGCAACACAAAATCACACATGTGTTCAGGATAATGATTTTCTCCTACGTATTCTTATGGAGCTGCTCTGGAGAATGGCACACAAAAAAGGAGAAAAATGATTCATTTTTTTCCAGAGGATTTTTTTTTGCGATTTTTTTTTTCTTGCTGAAGAGCAAATTCAATTTGATGTTCATACTCTTGGTGCGTGTGTGTGTGAAATTACGAGCTTTAAAGGATCAAAGCGGTTTAGGTTTATGAATATTCCTTGCGGCGTTAGGTGTATGGATTTTGTTGTTGTTGTATCTGTCGTCGTTCTTTTTTGATTGTTCAGTGCTTTTGGAGAGTGTTCTTTTTCTTTCTTTTTTTTTGTTGTTTAGGGAAAAAGGATAATCAAAGATGTTTTCTTTTCTGTGATATTATCCGCTCGGATTTGCGGTTGAAGATATATCGGTGTTGAGAATACGATTATCCTTATGGATCAGATGTATTTGTTTATCTTATCTACAAAAGACTGGCCTAGGGTGCGATGTGATGATATTGTTTTAAGCTTATGTCCACTTAAGGCGTTAGAATTTCTTAATTTTATCTGGAATGGGATAATTTAAGATCGATGTCAAAGGATACTAATTTTTGAAAATACAAATGAATAAATTAAGTAGCATAAGCCATGCCATTATATAGACTTCCAAAGGTTTCTATTGTGCAGCCAATGTTGAAATAAATTGTGGTGAGGTGATTAGTTTGCTTTGTGCCTTGATGTAGGCAAGTTCAGCTTACTTACAAATTTAAGTGTCATGTATAGGGTACTATTTATTAAGTTTCTTGCAGTAATATACGTATGCATTGATGGGGGTGCTAGAGCTTAAGTCAGTTATTACGCTGGAAGGCAGAGGACTAGACCCAACCGGATAACTACTGTCTCGGAAGAAGTCTACATTGTGTTATTGGCCAAAAACCTTGACATTTTCGGATTAGTAAACTCGGATTTTACAAATTGAGGTTGTAATATGTCCTCGTAGTATTGACAGTACTTAAGCTAGGTTCAGGTTTTCTGTACTACTAGAACGTCCTCTTGGAAAACACAAGATCAGAGAGTCCTATAGACCTGTGTAGATCTAGAAAAGAAGCCAGTGGTTATGGCCTTTCTATTTTTGAATCATCCGCGAAGAAGAGTAGACATTTTGTCAGTATCTCTTGGTAGTCTACTTGGAAATATATAGGAAAACGATTTTCTGCACTAAGAAAGAAAGAATTCAGTTTTAGCCTTTGTGCCTAGGATCTTAGCACGGTTAATTAAATAGGATTCTCGTTGCCACCCTGGTGGATTCTGGCGTTACCATTCGCCGCAGATTTGGAGACCTAAAAGTAATAAATTGAAACATTTTTCCAGGATATACACAAGCCAGAAACGTTTTGAAATACGTACAAGTATAGATATGCCTTTATCTCTGTTTTTCTTACCTGGAGGATTCCGTAAAAATTCTTAGTATCCAAGCGTATCCATCCACTTACCTCGCAAGAGTTCAAAAAGTTATTTTCAGTCCATGATGGAAAAATGAGCTAAGTTATCTACAAGAGTTTCTGTGATTACTAAGCAAGTAACCATCGCTTTGTATTTACTGCTACAAGGCTGTGGAGTTTTGAAAACAGTTCTCTTTTTTTTTAAATAATTTTCTATATTTCCTATAATTCAATCACTTGTTTCGCTTCGATGGACATTGCCTGACATATCACTATAATCTAACTCGTCACTCAAGAATCTAGTGACGTTTGATCTTGTATTTCTTGACAGTCTTATAGCGGTAGCCATCTTCAGCAATTTGTTCGATGGGCTGTTCAATTGCAATTGCTGGTGCCAAATATTCATTGCTGGGCTCTGGGAGAGCAATCTCTTGACCAGGTGGCAAGTATTCACCGCTAAGGAGCTCATTAACATCACGACGGTGTCTGTAACGAATACGCTTTACGGTCTTGTAACGGTATCCGTCACTGGCGAGTTCTACAGTTGGTTGAACTGGTGCGGAAACTTCAATAGGTGCAGCAACTTCAATTGGAGCAGCAACTTCGATTGCAACTGGAGCTGAAACTTCGACTGGAGCTGGTGCAGGGTATGAGTAACCGGGTTCGGCTTGAACAGGTGGCAAGTATTCAGCAGAAGCCAGTTCACTAACATCACGACGATTTCTGTGACGAAGACGTTTTACAGTCTTGTAACGGTATCCATCATCGGCCAATTGTTCGATGGGTTCTACAGCTTCAATTGGAGCCAGATACTGGTTGTTGGGCTCTGGGATCACCAGCTCTTGGACGGGAGGGAGATATTCAGTGGGAAGCTCACTAACATCACGGCGAATCCTGTAGCGGATGCGACGGACGGTCTTGTAGCGGTATCCATCATCGGCCAATGCGGCGGACTCCTCAACTGGGGCAGAGATTTCAACTGGAGCGGGAATTTCAACTGGAGCGGAGACTTCAACAGGAGCTGGTGCAGGGTATGAATAGCCGGGTTGGGCTGGTGCTGGAGCTGGAATAGCGGCAACTGGGGGTAAGTAGTCGTTTGATGGAAGCTCGCTTACATCACGACGGTGTCTGTAACGGATGCGACGGACTGTCTTGTAGCGGTATCCATCTTGAGCCAATTCAGCGCTTGGCTCGATTGGTGCTGAAGCTGCGATTTCAACTGGGGCTTCAATCTCAACTGGAGCTGTGGCAGCAACTTCTACTGGAGCTGGAGCGGGATAAGCATAACCGGGCTCTTGAACTGGAGGCAAATATTCAGCAGAAGCGAGTTCACTGACATCACGGCGATTTCTGTGGCGCAGACGTTTTACAGTTTTATAACGGTATCCATCATCGGCTAATTGTTCAATTGGTTCAACAGCCTCAATTGGAGCGAGATATTGATTGCTAGGCTCTGGGAGGGTTAATTCTTGGACAGGAGGGAGATATTCAGCGGGAAGTTCACTGACATCACGACGGTGCCTATAACGGACGCGGCGGACGGTCTTGTAACGGTATCCATCACTGGCTAATTCAGCACTTGGCTCAATTGGTGCTGCGACTGCAATTTCAACTGGTGCTGCAGTTTCTACGGCAAGTGGTGCCGGAGCTACAACTTCCACAGGAGCTGGAGCAGGATATGAGTAACCAGCTTTGGCTTGGACGGGTGGCAAGTAATCATTTGATGGGAGTTCACTCACATCACGACGGTTGCGATGACGAAGACGTTTCACGGTTTTGTAACGATATCCGTCCTCAGCGATTTGCTCAATGGGTAGGGAGATTTCAGCGGGAGCAAGGTATTGGTTGACTGGCTCAGGAATGGCGATTTCAGCTGGTGGAAGATATTCGCTAGATGGAAGTTCACTGACATCACGACGCTTCCTGTAACGAATGCGCCTCACGGTCTTGTATCTGTATCCATCACTGGCTAATTCAGCGGACTCTTGCACTGGAACGGCAACTTCAACTGGAGCGGCAACTTCAACGGATACTGGTGCTACAACTGGAGCAGCAACCTCAACTGGAGCTGGGTAAGAATAACCAGCTTCCTTTTGAACTGGGGGCAAGTATTGTGCAGATGACAGCTCGCTGACATCACGACGGTTCCTGTGACGAAGGCGTTTCACAGTCTTGTAGCGGTATCCATCATCAGCCAATTGCTCGATAGGTTCAACAGCCTCAATGGCCTCAACAGGAGCCAAGTACTGATTACTGGGCTCTAGCAGTGCCAACTCCTGAACTGGGGGAAGATATTGAGCTTCACCTACATCACGGCGAAGTCTTAGACGCCTAATTGTTTTATAACGATATCCATCTTGAGCCAAGACCGCTGCTGGCTGAATAGTTTCAATCTCCTCGAGAACAGCCAAACTATCCTGCACCGGTGGCAAATATCTAGTGGCACTGACTGCCGCCACAAAGGCTAATCCAACAAGGAACAGTTTCTGCAAAATGTCAAGCGGTTAAAGGTACATGGTCAGCGAAAAATCGTTTCTATGTGTCTTACCATTTTTTTTTTTAACGTAATCCAATTTTCTGCTCGTCTCAGAAGCAAGCGATCGAATGATGAACACTCGAAGATTACCAAACAATTTATATGACTGACGCTTCTCCACGGCCCACGGTCATTAGACGAGACCTGCGGAGCTTAGCCGCTGGCTAACACAATTAATTCGATGCCAGAGGCTGTCAAATGGAAGAAGCGAAGAAGAAAGAAGACCTACTGCCGCAATTGGCCATCGAGAGCCACTCGACACGAGAGATGATGAATTAATTAATTACGCTTATTATTTTGTATAAATTTTAGATTTTTCGGAAGTGAAGCCATAGCTGGGCTGTGAAGAGGCCCAATTATAGATTGAGATCAAAGCCTACGCGTTTTTGATGGGTAAGCTATAGAATTGCGAGCTATAGAATCGTGGCGATTTGGCTGCGCCTTGGCGCATGCCTGTCAAAAGTCGTGTTCGTCGTTTTGATGGATTCGCTACGAGTTTATGGGAACACCGGGGGTCACCGAGCAGGTGGTCGTAGACTGTAGGTGATGGGCACATCTATCGATCAGCTGGCTGCTTGAATGGCTACAAGATCGGAGATAATCCGCTTCTCTTTCGTATTTCTTTTTTTGTCGATCTCAAGGTCGTATCTTTTTTTTTTTTTTTGATGTTGATCGTATCTTGTATATTGTTTTCTATGTGTGATGTGTACAAGTGATTAAAGAAATTTGCAAATAAAATCAATTAATTGCCGAATCAGTGAATGAATTGAGTGGCGATTGTTGTATATTGTGTTCAGTGAGGCGCGCGGTGCGCAGTGAAATTTGTTGGCCTTTTTTTTCTGCTCCATGCGTAGGGAGAACTGTATAAAATTCTCAGCGGGAAGCCAGGGGCAGGAACATTTTCGCAATGAGGAAGTACACATGTTTTTATTGGATTATTGGAAGGTTAATGTGATCAGACATTTTGATTATTGAAGAAGGAAATTATGAGTAGGGTTTCAAACGCGGTAGCTCGTGTCTAAGACTGGAAGGCGATTATACGCCGCCGGTGTTTGTTGGGTGAAGACCATTCGTTAATTGATCAGATTGAAATAGAAAGGTTCGTATGCGTATTTTAAATCTAATTAAGATGTGCATTTAAATCGATTTAGGCAAATATCTTGGATCTACATACTGGATTGATTGGCCACTAGCCACTTTCTTGTCAAAGCTCGACTACACACAGTTTTCGAGAGGAATTTCAAAAAAGGTAAAACCAATAATCAAGCTCGAAGATCCATGTTTGGACTCTGGTGTGAAAGGAAAAAAATAAAATCACTAACCCTAAGCTCATCAATAGTCTGTTTGAAAAATACGTTATAACGTATTTTCCATGACTTAATTGACCAGACCAGACGGCCAGACTAAAAATTCATATGGTGTTGAACCGAATATAATGAAGGTAAAAAAAAGTAGCATAAGAAATTTTATCAAATCAAGTCTGATCGAAAACTACTTTTTTTAAACAAAAAAGTTGCTTAAGAAAAAGCTGAAAAGTCGCTAAGCTCGTGTACTTTTTGTCATCGAAAGTATTTAAGCAAACAAATTTAAAAAATGATACCAGATTCAGCCTATAAGCAAAAAATGAGATGAGTGGGGTTGTAAATACCCATCATATCTTACGCCGATCCCACACCATATGCTCGGATGATTTAAAACTTCAAGTCAACCCCTATCAAATGTCACTCAAAAGGTTTTTATTGGAGTCACGTAGTTTCACGACTAAGTTGAAAGGGTGACAGTGCTGAGTTTTGAATCTCCAATAATTACGTCGACCGAAACTAGCAACTCGAGAGATATGTACATACTTCTCCAATACGAACATATGTACATCTACGAATATGTACATGTCCACCGATCGGTAAATGCGATCTACCTTAATCCTAAAACATTATTTACTACAAACATTCTCCTTTTGATTGCTGCTGCTGTTTGCAGAATCTAGAAACGATTTTATCGTTTACGCTCTAACCACATACTCATACATACAAATTACAGAATTTCCTTGAAACCTGTGGCGGTCTTAGCTCTAAGGTTCAGATGCTTTACTTATACATATAAAGACTGTTCGTTTACATTCAACATAAAGTATTTTTCAATTACAATTGTATCGTATCGTAAAATTAAACAGTTGAGCTTAAATTTTTTGCAGATATTCAATAGGGATAGGTGGCAATCATAAAAACAGTTGAATTATGACACAGTAGCAATTAAAATATCTTCTGATTAAGGACCCTTAAAAAATTCCAATAAATACACCAACATTTATTCCTGAGAATAAATATTAATTTTTCCATTAAACATTTAATATTTCATTCAACCGTCGTGGGACAATGTCTCGCTCGAAAATGTAATTCATAACACGCGCAGGAGTACACATAAAACATCCTCCATTCCTAATGTCCTGTCCAAAATTGAAAGGACAATCAACTTGAAAAAATATAATTTCCATCGAATTTTATTTACGAGCGAAGGAAAATATTTTTATCGATATTTCTCACAGAGAAGTTGACCCATCAACATCGATTTGACACTTGGTGTCAAACGGTCGACGTGTGTTATGTCTAATTAACTGAACCCATGCACGCACCCAACGTACCATTCGTAGCGCTCTAGTCAATTAAAATTCCGAGGAAAATTAAATTCTCCGTTCGCTTAATGGCGGATGTCAGTGAAAGTGATATCGTAACTGACGATACAGCTAGGCTGTCAAAAATGAATAAATAAAATATTTTCTTTATTTTTAGGGGAATAACTTCCATAAAATAATAATTTAATTTCAATTGCAACACCTTGGATGGGGTACTTAGAGAAGGTCTGTCCCATCCGGTCATAGTGAGGAAACACAATAAATATGAAATTGAGTTGACAATTCTATTGACGTATTGACACTTACAACATGTAGTGATGGGAATTTGAGTATAACTCAGTAATAATGAGGAAATTAAAATTTAATTTATGGGGGATTATGCTAATAAAGCAAATTGATCCATTGACTCAAAATGATGGAATTATTGGTGAGTAATTTTATTTTATTATAATCCAAAATATACGTGTTGTGGAATTTTATTGATAACTAATATTAAACTTAACTTAAAAACGAGTTAAGCGAAAAATAATCCCGGAAGTTGTCAAAGTTTCTGAAAGCTATAGATTCTACAGAGGTCGGAAACGATTTATTAGAAAGGGGAGTTACTACAAGTTAATGAGCTTATTCGCATAGTAAGTGAGTTTTTTTTTTTAGAGTAGATCTAGATATACCCCTTGTGGTAGACCTACTGTAATTCTGCCATCTCCTTTAACATTTGTACCATAAATCATCATAGGTAGACTCATGCTTGAACAATGCTCCCAAATTTTTATTTATTTAAGATTATTTAAAAGATTAGAAAAACATACAGACAACTTCCATTCAATTACAATTAAGACTCTACCACTTCACCATCGCTTGATGGGTGATCCAAAATCTGATTTGAGACATCAGAAGGATGCGACTGTATTCAGTGATAGATTGGGTGTTACCTTGGAACAATCAGAAGTATACAACAACTGTTGAAGGAATACTAGACTTAGTGGACTTTCGTAGTCCAACTGATAGATATGGAGCCTCGGAGTTTCAGAACATTTTCTGAAAACAGTCTGAAGTATTTAAGTTGTGAATATTTAGCAAGTGTTCAAAGGATTCTTAAATGGGCAAAATCCCGTATATTGATACTGGCAAAGAATCCTTCACATCGTGACAAAAAAATTTAAAACATTTGAGCTAGGTTTTCCCTAGCCTAAGTTTGTAGGTTTCGTAGATCCACAAGCTGGAAGCCTCAAATTCCATGGGAAAGTTGAGGTACTGCAGTAATGCCATGTAGATCAGCCCCGACAAGGAGAATCACTTTGCGAAATGAATGATAAGAGCTTACGACAGTAAAGGAGAGGAAATGTACATTAACCTACAATGTACAAAGATCAAAAAGCATGAAGAACGAAAATGTCAGAATTGATGCTTCGTTAAACAATAAGGCACCTGAGGCAACCGTTTCTCTAGAACAGGTGACGCAGTTATCACTCACAAGCAAGATGTAATGTGTTTTGGAGAGGCATGTGCACACATAGGCGAACTACTTATGACCAGGCCGTCCCGGGACGAGAAAAAGAAAGTGGAAAATGGTTTTGGTATGCAGTTTGAACCTGTGTTTCAGTGTTAATTGAATATTTTCACCACAAAAAAGAATAAATAAAATTGCAGCAGAGAGTGGTGTTCCAAAATTGGTTAAGAAAGAGACCATCATTGGTACACTGTTGGTGTTCAAAACTATGTGCTAATAAGAGTAGTTTATTGCCCTTAAACGAAATGTTTTCGAAATGTTTTTTGTGATTCTCCAAACATACATAGCTATTCTGCAAAAATATTTACCTAAAAGTACACACAGATAAAAGTAGTTAATTATTTGCATTGAGATAGATTTGCAAAATTTTTAAGACTGAGGTACTCATCTCGCTTTACTTCTTCTAGTCGAAACGTACAATATCAGATATCAAGATAAATCCACATCGTATTATGAGGTTGCAAACACCAACACTTGTTTACTGAAAACTTCTCCCTCTTCCTTGAATATCAGAACCACAAACGAAGGATAAAACAGGAGAAAGCTCTCCAATAATCTCGTCCATCACTGTTGCAAATATTTATATTTTTCCCATAATCAAATTTGCTTCCGTCCGCACTCAATCAGCCGACGAATTCCTGTGGCCGCCCATAGCTCAAGCACTTTAATCCTCGATTTTAATTAATCAATTAATTAAGGGACGCTATCCATGCCAGACCACCAGCATAACCACTTCTCACATTTCCCATCCCCTTTTCAAAAAAAAAAAATAAAAAATAAAAAAAGGACGAGAGAAGTTAACTGAGTATGTCCTTCTGATGGATATGTTCGATCTATGTACATATACGTACATTGTATCAAGGCAGAGTTACCGCGAAATATACATCTGACAGTTGGCAGTCGTCCATAGAACAAAGAACTTAAATTGTATCAAACTCACATATGTAGAGGTACATATGAAGGACTTCTCTGTCGTGAACCTAAATGATGGAGTGAGCAGCACACAGCGTAACTATAATTCCAATGAATGGCGTTTTCATGTCAAATTTTAATTGAATAATTTTTGAACCTCATCGAACTCACCACTGATTGGCTCAAGGACGAGAGGACGGATCGCCAGACGAAAAAATAAAACGAAATGAAACAAATAAACAAAGTGCGGAATTAATATGATTATGTGTGGGTTAATCAGTCGGGCGAAATCTAATTAATAAGAATGTGTGCAATTCACGGGACAGGGATAATGCACAGGACAATGGGCGATAATGGAGTCCGGTCGGCAGAGATCCTTTCGCTGTAAAAATTATATTTTTTAAATGTATATTTTTTATTATTATTAAAATATTCACGTCCAGTCAATTACAGGATTACAACCGCATAATTTTGATTTCTGTAGCGCATCACATTCAGAATACCGTGACATTGGGTTGTAATTACAACTCTTTTGGGAATGAGGCAAGCAGTGTATTGTGACATGAAACCTTTAAAGATAAATTAAAGTGAAGTTCGTCCTGTTGAAGGAGAGATGTAAGCGGAAAAATCGAATCAATTAAATTTGATTAAAAAAGTTTTACGGAAGCCCCATGTTAGAGATGGTTATTGTGAGTCATGTGCAGATATGGAAACGAGCAAGAGACGAAGGCGAGGGATATTAATCAGATGAATAAATTAGGATATCGTCTGAGGAGGTAAGGAAGACAAACACAGGCAAGGGAGCGGAAAGTGGTCATTTGCTTAATATAGCTCGTTATTGCGGGAAAAGTTCGAGGGTATTATTCCATTGGCCTTACATACTGACTGTAGAATAGAAAGGAAACTTGGAAATAATCATTAGAAAGTTGATATTAGTAATTTTTTTCCAGAAAATAATGTGTTGGGAGAACGAAGGAAACGGAGGGTAATTTGTAAGGAAACTTAAAGTTCCCGACAATTCGGAAGGCAAATGAAAAAGTGCATGAATTATACTGAAGGATAAACAAAGTGCGAAGGATGTGCCCCGATGATTGGAGACTTTAGTCCGTAAATTTTTTTTTCAAAGATAATAACATGATGTCGATTAATAGGGATTTCGTATTCGCGAGACGAAATATCGTATGGAGGTTTTAGGGCAGATTCAATACCAAAGCACACTTATTGATGTTGTTTAATATAGTTTCAGGTTTCAGGTTTCTACACACTATGGCAGATAAGATCTTGTACGCGATGTTAAGAGATTGACACCTCAGAGGGGGTCTCCTTTCTTGTGGGCAAACGATGCGAAAATTACATTCATTAGGCATATGCTCGTCTGACCGGATTTCGGAAAAGACTTAGTGTATGCTCTCTAAAAACGCATTTTCAGCTGGTTTGAACAGCTGGGCTGGTAGACAATCAGCTCCAAAACTTTGTTTTATTTAAGCTTGAATATTGCTATCCTCGTATTGGTTAGGTGGACGGAAGTTTTGGCTATAATCGTCTATGTTAAATGGTACATTCTGACAGTGGTATGTTCATCTCCGTCGCCGTTGTGAAGTCCACAGATGAAGCTTTTCTTTTTTTCCAGTACCGACTGTGGCTCTAGTATTAGGCTTCCTTCTTCATCTCTACAGGTTTCTCTAAGGGTGTTGTTGGCCTGACATGTTCTACTTTTTCTCTTAATATCTTCGATAACGTGCTTCTCATGATCATATTTCTTTTTTTTAAGAAGTCGGTGTTTTTCACGTCTCTTTTGCCCGAGGCGCACATAAGCAACCCTCGTCCTTTTTGGTATCCCAGTTTTGCTGTCTGCTTAGGAGTCAAGTAGAAGTTTCGGAATACGCGCTCAACCAAAATTCGGGTGATCTCTTGCGATTGCAGATTTTCAACGTTATATCTTATCAAACTGATTTTTTTTTTGTAGCTTGGAATATCCGCATTCGCGCCTTTGCTGCAACAAGGCAATGATCCTTGTCAATGTTGGATGCTCGGAAGGTTCGGACATCCCGAATACTGGAGACATGCCACTCATCAATAGCAATGTGGTCAATTTGGTTGATCATTTCATGATCAGGAGACCGTCACGTGCCCTTGTAAATTTTTGAGATGAGGATACCGTATGCTTTTTATAGTGATGCTTCGCTCTTTTTATTTAACCTTCTGTTGGCTAGAGGAAGTCATTCGAAAAGTTGGTGCTAGTGGCTACAATTTCTATCACGTTGCTGCATTTTTCGCAAAATTTCAAGTTGATTCGCACAGACACCTCCGTGCTCAGTAAGCTCATTCTGGGGCTGACCCATCGTAGAATATTATCATTGTAAGTCTAATTATTTTTTACCCCAAACGCCTACCTGTCTACGTAGCCAATGTATTAGAAGAGTATCATAAGTCGGTTGTTATCTTATTGGTATATCTGTACTTGCCTTGGTAGATTTGTTTTGCAAAATACTATGGTTTTGAGACAGCAAATGTTATACAAAGTGTACAAAAAATCACTTACATCAAATGTACAGAGCTTCATAACCCAACACTTGACTGAAAGACTTGAATTCAGTTTCCCTCGTACATAGATGCTTTAGAGAAAGGAGCTACCCACCTTTTGTTGCAAATAATGAAAATCAATAACCCTAGCCAATGGATAGCCCTAAAATTAATATAAATTGTCCCCTGAAAATATTAGGGGTTAAATTCGTCCTGAAGGCTTGTACCAACCTCATTTTAACCAGCACTCACGCCAGTTTGTTATGCACGGGCGTTTTATTCAAACAAATCATCACTTGTTGCTTGATACCCAATTTGGCAGTCTTACAATGCTTGATTCTTGATAGCTAGAAAACAAAGACCTAAAGCAAGACATCCCACGAAAGTGGCATTTCTCATTAAAAAGAAAACGAAGTCATGTCACCTTGGGAAACCTATGAAATTTTCAAAAACATCGTGAAATACCCTTAAAGCACATGAAAGCGTAGTAGGTTAGATACTCCTACTTATAACTCATAACGAAATAGGTCGTTTCCCCAACCATCACCCGCCAAGTGCCCACAAGAAAGCACTTCACATCTTTATTAAATTTATCTTTACCTTAAAAAAGGAAGACACAAAATGTGATATACGTCGAAATAATTTTCCGGCTTTTTTCCCACAGAGGATCCCCTAACTCCAAACTCTTCACTCAAGAGAATTCGTGTATACATATGGATGTATGTGTCGGTATGTCTGCATGTACAACAGCGTTACAAGAAAAAACAATTTTTTTTTTGCATGAAAATGGAAAATCCCTAGTCATTTGTTTGCCACTCGTACCATCACGAGGTATCCTTTATACTTGTGACTCAATAAAGTCACATCCTTGTGCCTAGCGAGTAAAAGGCACCGTGCGGCACCAACAACAAACAATTCCTCTCCAACATACATACTAGTAGTACATGTGAGTAAAATGTTCGTGAAAATTCTCCACTGGAAAATTTATTATTTCGACAGACATGAAAATATTATTTGCGCACGTGGTTAATCTACGCACATCCTTGGTGAAGTACCTACACACATGTATGTAGAGGCGGGGCCACCTCAAGATTAAGAAACCTAATCAAAATCGATTCCTTTGGGTTTTTCCTTTAGTTTTTTTTGTTGTTTGTTTTTTTTTTTTTCAGAGACATGTAACAGAACGATGAGGCCGCCTCTTCATTGGAGCATACTTGATGTGGGTGCTGGAGGGCAAGCGGCTGCCGTAAGTGGATCACGATTTCTGCGAATTATTTACGCACTCAAAGGGGACCGATTTGTACAAGTACACACATTGTAACAACAGTTAACAAGGAATTATAGTGTAAGCATACAACTGGAGCAGGGTGAGTTTGGGTGAAAACATATTGTGGAAAATTAATTAACACCGCATAAGTGAGTGCCAAAGTGTGGTAAGGAATTTTTAATAAGAAATACCATCCTAACCACCCAACGAAGCCCTCTTAAGGTATCGGCGCGGCGTTTCCGTTGTCAAGAGGATTATTTGTGTACTTGAGGATCATGTGCTGAAATTTGTTATTGCTGTATACTAGGTAGAGGAAGACAATGAAGTAGCAACCGACAAGGTAAGTAAAACAATAACTTGTATGACCAACAAATGTGTTACTTAAAGGTCCTTATAATGATTTGATACGATATGTACACAAATGTACATCTTACGAAAGCGAGAGAGGAACTTGTTGGTATTTGTTGGGACTTGAACTGAGATTATACGTAGGTATGTACATACATACATATGTATATGCATGGTGCTACTGAGAGCGGGAAATGCTTACATGATGACCATTTGTTCTTACTCTATTGTTGGGGTGGAATGGTTCTTAATATCCGTTTTATAATAAATGCTCTGATATGTTCTCCTAATATGTATGTATACATATATAGGTGGGTAGAAAAAAAAGTTCATCTAAGTTGGAATGGCTGCCTGCATTCAGAGTTTAAAAGCACTAAGCCAACGAAATACATCCAGAGTTATACCAAAGAGTCTAAATATTCTCTAGAAGCTCCATGTAATTTGAACCTTTATGAGGCATATGAAGCATTGTAGGCGCTTGACTTCTTTAAAAACAGGATTCGCTTTGTTGTCGTCGAAGAAGTTCACTCCTGAGAGAAATTTCTTACTTCTCGTGGGCAAGTTTAACGGAGATGAGAACTTACAAATATCTTCTTCCTCAAGAGTCTGTTGTGTCAAATATTTCTGTTTAGTCATCTAATTGAGATATGTGCCGCAATCCAAAAGTTGAAAGAGGATCAATTAAAGATAACATTCCATTTTAGCCATGACAATGTTTTCTAATCGCCATGATATCCGTCTGGAAAGCTTTACAAAGTCAAACTTTTTGACGAAGAGATCTAATTCTTCTGATCATTCAAGGACAAACTTAGTCATCTTAAAAACTTCCTAGTGAAAGCAGGACTCCATTTAGAAAAGAAATCAACATCAATATAGACAGTCAAGCAGCTTTGATGACATGATGCAGAGGGTGTGACTGGTCAAATGTCTCCAGGCCGAGCTATAGCCCTTGACTATAAGGTCACTTTCCACTGAAGTAAGAACTAGCAAAAAAGGCGTTAAACTAGACCAATCGTTCATTGAAACTCAACAATTAGCAGTTTTCAGTATTAACGGTGCACTGAGGACCTGTCTTACAGCAGCACTGCTAACTAATTATGATGTTCCTTCTTCCATTCTACTGCATTCTATTTGATTTGTTATGAACTCAACGTTAAGAACGAGAGACTCTCGGTAATGGAGAGTACAGCGAATTGGATATATTGGAGTCCTATCGGTATGCCCTTAACACGCCGAATTAAGATTCAGAATGTTCTGTTATATAAAGGACTCGCTGACGAGGGTAACTGAGGGTAACTCAACGTACACCTCTCCCTCAACCATACAAACCGCTGTCTAGTAGGCGATACATACTATACTGCCGACAAAAGGGTTCTTCAGGGGAAGTTTTCATATGAAGGTACTTGTCATCTCTCGAAAAGGGGACATGTGGTATCACAGCTCTAGATATATAGCTCTCTGTGGTGTTATTTGAAAACTGGAGTATATTCCAGAGCTTATCAGAAAATATGACATGGTGCTTCCGTTTTCCTCTTTCCCTCACCCTTAGATCAACCGATTTTGACAATTTTTTAAAAAAAACTTACTCACACAGATACATATGTTAGTATGTATCTATCCACCAAGTCAAACACGCACACTCAATTTCTTCAATGTATTGGCTCTTGAGCCAGACAAACATAAACAAAATAAAAAGGTGCTACTGTGAGCTGACCCTTTTAAAAACGCTCACAGATTTTCTAGACTCCTCAGATTCAGTACAAAGCAGAGCTAAGAGATAAATAAAAGGCATGAGATCGAACTCGCACCTGGTGAATTTGTTTGCTTTGACTTTCATGAAGAAGCCTAAATTAAATCAGCATTTTCATAGATTTAGCTATCATCGAGACATCAATGTCGCTTACCAACAACTTCAACTAATCCGACAAGGTTGGCAAGATTAATTACAGATTTATGCATTTGGAGCATTGTAATTTCAGGCTTGCTCCAAAAAGAGTTAGCAGACTTTTGAAGTGCAGTTAATCACTATTACCTCTGCAGGATTTTCGCAGATGAGAATAAGAAAGAGATCTACCTTATCCATCCAACAAAACTGTTTTAAAATATTCAAGAATGTTAAATGATTCAATTTTCGATCAGTAGGCAGATAGTAAATTTCTTTATTAGACTCTATTTTTGTTTCTTAAATACGTTAGCCAAACTGAAAACGTGTTTGACTCAGAAGGTCACTAAAGACATATCTAAACCCATAAAGATAAGATAAGATATCCGCAAAACTATAAATCGCTATCTATTACACAAGCTCGAAATCTGATACACTCGATTTCTAATTATTTTAATGAAATTTTTTAATTTGTATAATTAAATGTTTTATTTATGTATAAAAAAAAATCTCTACTCGAACTTCAACGGGTATAGCCGTAACAAAAATTTGTAAAACAAGCAAACCTTACTGGTGAATAAAAATATCAAAATCACATCTGATGTATGGATTATCATTTATGACAAATTATTAATAAACTTGAATTGCTAATTTGCATTTGAACTGGATCACAAATGATGATAAATAACTAATTAAACAGCTCGTTAAATCTTGGCCGTTCTCGTTTATTATGTTTTTGTAGTTATTCTCACTCAAGACAGATTTTTAATTAATATAAATAATTGCTTGGTCTATTTTTAAGTGGCATCGCCTTCTTTTGGGGGGCAAACCATAGGCTAAAACGCCAACGAATCCATCAGTTTAAATTAAAATGGCAGATTTAAGCTAAAGATTAATCATACATATTTTGTGTAAATTAGCTATATTTTATGAAACAAAAGATAAAATACAAAAAATAGATAAATTTGCATGGGAATTGGTGTGATAGATAAGTCTAAAAGAAATCGAGGTTTCTTTTCAACACAAAGGGCTGGCGTTGATTCGATTATGTATGTCTGTCAGTAAGTTAGTAAGGTGGTATAAGAAAACACAATGGGCCATAGCATTAGTCACATAATTTAACAATCCAGAACGAATTGCATGGTCACTCAGGTGTGATGCCAAGAGACCTCGGATGACCCCGACGATTTACAAATGTTTTGTTTGCATTATGCTTTGAGATTTGGTATGCAATATACTACCAGTGATATTCAGATTCAGTGAAAGGTTTTGAGTTTAATAAAGCATCACCTTAGGATTGCTCTCAGACTAATCTGTAGTTTTGGTGGAAGCGATTGTTCGAAATTGTGCGGAGAAGTGTATATTTGATCATTTGGTGATATTTTTTGCCCACTTAAAAGGTAGCATAAATGACACTCTTTCTAAGTCTTTCTAAGTAGTTGTTAAGGCTCTGAATTACATAAAGTATTTTCGAGCGACAACTAAATGAGATTTTGAGAATCAATGCGATGACCATATGCTGGGTACTGATGAATATGGATACCCAGGTAAATAAAGAGTAGGCGGACTTACACTCCAGCTCTCGCTTTCGAAAGATTCAGCTCTACAAATATGTTCATTGAAATTCGAACCTGAATGCTTGCATAAAAGTTTAAATTTTATGGTCAGTGATAATACGAGATTGCTTTCTCTGAATAAGCTCAATCGCAGTAAGGATGGACTTTGATATTATTTATGCTCAACTCGCCAGTAGTATCCATGGGAGCATATCCGATACTTCAGTGCAGGAGCTACAGCGACAAACTCTTAATCTAATTCGACCTTTAACCAGTTGCCTTGTCTTAAACAAAGAACGGCTTGAGGTTGAGGTTCCTTTTCATCAGCGCGCTACATAAAGTGAGGTTTATTTTTATTATGATGTTCATTGAAAGTGAATTCAAATTTTGAGCTGGGCGTATAACCATAAATTTCGTCGTTGAATCATCTACTCCACTCTTAGTTAATAAAAACGGAACATATATAAATTCACCCAAAAATCTCAATGAGGAGGAAGGCTCATGGGTGGCTCATGGGTAGACAATTATGGAGTAAATGCCCTGAAGCAAGAACTGGGTAAGGACTGTGGAATTGAAACGCTTGCCTCGAGGAGACGGTCTTACTACGGGGCTGGCTCCGGAGCAGCAGTATGATTGAGAATATCGCTGCTGTGGCTATAGATGGCAAGAGGACATCTCAAACATCAACCAGACGCTGGGTCACGCAATTGGGCATGAATAGACGGAATTTACAGGGAATTTTTATTTGAAGCTGTACCTGTACAGTGCATCAGTCATTGCCTACAGACCGCCAATCACGTGTAAATTATAGCCAAGCCATTCTAAACCTCGACCGCGGTGAGTACGATTTTCCTATGAAAATCCCTTTCCGTTGTGGATAAGTAAAAAAAACCAAATTATTGCGTCTCCGCGCATAATGCACGAAGAGCCATTGTGTCGTCTTAAAGTCACTTTTTTGGTGCAGGGTTTTACGGAGGAAACGTGATTGGTCCAATATTTACGAGGACAGCGTCAGCAACACTGTTACTGTGCTTGTTAAAAGCAACAGAACTAGGTATGTATGATCAACGACTTTTTGCTGCCACATATAGGCGAATTGAGTTTGGAGAGTGAGTGCTACCGCATATACAGGACGAGCGATAGTAGATAATCTGCAGCAAGCGTTTCCCGGCCGTTTAATCTAACCTTTTAGGGATTCACACAGACCTGCAAAATCGGCCGATTCGACAGTTCCCGACTTCTTTCTTGTGGTTCTTTGGAGTCACGGGCTTATATGAACAATCGTTGATGGCTCTTAAGGAGAACATCCGACAAAAAGTGGATAATTTATCCCCAGAAATTTCAAAAAGAGTCACGTAAAGTGCTTTGGAATGGGCCCAAAAGTTCATACACCCTGGCGGCGGCGACTTGTTGGATAATATCTTCACGATTTAATAAAAAAAATTTAAACGTCTCAATAAACAGAATCAATTAACAAAATCCATCTTTTTATTTACAAATAAAGTTACTGCCTTTTAAAATCGAGTAAAGACTTTTTACAAATATCACTTAGTAAAGATATTTCTCTTCAGAAGATAGCCTCGAATCGGTGTCCTTTAGATCATGATTTAGCTATCTCAAACCAATAAGAGCTTTGTTTGTCTTAAGTCATTAAATATTTTACATATCACTAGGCATATAACTTAATTTTAGCATAAAAAATGAAGCTTATATACTCGTATCCAAACTTTAAAATATAAAATAGTCAGAACCCTCCACAAACAAAATTTAAAATTTACTTTAATAAACCGCAGTATTTGACGTCACAAAGTATACATACATACATCCAAATCTGTTTCAGATAGATACGACTTGAATACACCCATTTCCGCAGTAATTTAATTACAAAAACAAATTAAATGCAAATAAAAATCATCAAATCAAATATACCTACATATATATACGAAAAAAAATAAAAATAAAAAATTGTAGTAACGAGTTTTCAGTTATTAATAAAACAACCCAAAAAAAAAAAACAAAAAAAGCGAAATTAAATTCATTTGTTGATTTTACTCTTTTTTAAATCACTCTCCACTTCATTTGAACTCAATTCAATTGTTTAATGTTAAAATTTAAAAATAAAATAAAATAAATTATTCATGCAATAAACAGCGTATTGTTTTGTTTGTTATATTTACGAGTCTAGGCATTGCAATGACCCCTTTTAACGCGTTCCGACACTGTGGCCCTCTTTCGGATGAATATTCATTTAACACACATTCACGCGCGCCATGGCGGCGATTTAATTCAACAAAATATCGAACAAATTGCGAGAAATATTCGTTTTGCAATTAAACATATGAATTTTGGTGTGTTTGCGCAGTGTTTGCATTTAATTTGCACCTAAATGTTTGTATTTACTAACAATAATTAGTGGAATAGCATGGTGATAGTGTCGCCGAATTGAACAGTCCAGGTGTGAGCTCGAATGTGCCAATATGGGCCCTTCCGTCGAAAAAAGGGAAAGTGGGACAGGAAAGATAAAAGGTGGATGGGTGGTGGGCGGGGTTATATTCTTGTTTGTGCGGGACTGTTAGATGCTATTCTTTTTTATCATTCACACGCGCAGGGGTTTATGGCTTCTTTTATAATGGTTATACAGAGCAAGGGCGGAAGGAAATGTTTGAGAGAATTAAAGGAGTAATACCGATACACGTTGGTCTTAAATGTTTGTAGGATGCAATGCAAAAGAAAAACGCAAAAAGAGTTGGAAGGCTGAAGAAGCGTCCCTGCGATGCGTCCGGTAATTGGTAGTAGTGCACTAGTAAGTGCAGTCTTGTTTTGGGGAACTAAACTGGAGATATTGGTCTGAAGGTCAACGAGACAAAACCAATAAGGATGAAACGTTCACCTACCTCAAGTTTATGGTAACTCAACGAATAACACCTTAGTGGAAAGCCGGTAAAATAATTGGCAACAAAACTCTTGACAGGAAGGACTAAAGTGATGCTCTACTGCGTGTGTATTGAACCCTCGTTTTCTTCTCCCTTACTACGAACTACAATTACACAAAAGTGATGCTCTACAGAACAATAATTCTGATAGTCCTACTACATATATGGCGCCGAATACACGACAAGCAGGAAAGAGGAACAAATCTTGAGCACTTCGAAAGAAAAATACTTCGTCGAATATTAGGTCCCTTATGCAAGCAGAGCTAATGGAGAAGAAGTCTTAACCGCGGACTCTATGAGCTATACCAAGATGTGGATGTAGTCGGAAAGGCTAGTACACGTAGATTGTATTGGCTCGGCCATATCGCGCGAATGAATGACAACGCTCCAACTAGAGAGTCTTTGAATTCCAGCTTTCAGGAAGTTCGAATCTTCTTTATTTGGATAAAGCAATCGTGGATGCCAGGATACGTGGTCTGACGAACTGGCAGCCGCGTGCCCGTGACCAAAGCTAATGAAATGCTGCAGTGCATCAGGTAGAGACTCTTCATGGATCGAGAGCCCGATAAATAAGAGAAGAAAGGTGTGGGCATCCTATTTGAGTTTGGGGCAAATGTACGCCTTACGGATTGCAGCCAGATTAGAAGGGGTAAACTATTTCTCGTACTGTATAAGGAAACCTAGATATTTTGCAGCATCTTTAGTGACTTTAAAAATAAGGTCATTCCAACTAAGTTTGCAATCAATACACTTTTCGCGGATGGAAATATTTTTGGGTTTCGAAGATGCAAATGCCATTAATGACGACAAGAGACAGGATTGGGTTTTGGAAGCATATAATTTCATTCTATCGCTTGTACTCCAATTAGTAATGCCGAAGTGATGAACTGAGTAGTACTGTTTTCAAGTAAATAATGCTCCATGAATGAATTACATTTAAAAAAGAGTGTCGGAGACAGAACAGAGAATTGGGGGATACCAGCATTTATTTGTAAATTTCAAACTTAACACCTCAGAAAACAATTTGAATTGAACGAAAGGAATTTTTTAATCGATTGAAGAAGAGATTCGTCGATACTATAAGCAAGTACATATGTATGTATATGTATGTATATGTATGTATATGTATGCTTGATGGCAAACTCTTGTGAATGCTTAAGAAAGGATGATGATATACATATTTACCAGGGTGAGTTTTTTACCTCAGGAAGGAGTGTTTTTGTGTTCAGAATGTCGAAGTCAAGTAGAATTGTGTACATATGTATTTTGAAAGCATCTGCAGTAACGATTCCAGTGTGAGGGTTCAGACAGCACATCAAACTCAGTAAAAGTTCAGTTGCTGCATGCTCAAGGTCTCTGCATCCTCTCCAAGCATTTTCTAAGTTTGTGATTCTCATCCAACCCAATTGCTCTCCCAAAATTGTATTATCACTCCAGACATTAGGTCGATGAAGACGGATCAGGCTTTTTACCTCAGCATAGTGGGGAGATTTGTAAAGAGATTCCTAAATGAGCTTTAAGAACCAGTGGGCTTAGAAACAAATTTCAATTCCGTGCGGATTGTGGAAGAGCGTATTTAATTTCCAAATAGGCAACTGCTTTTCATTATCGATAACAAACCGAGTGTGGTGCCAGAATCTACATTATTTTTCTCAAAGACCTTGCTCCACATTTTCTTTGGTTTCTCATGAAACGTATAGAATACTATTTTGTTCGAAATATGTATAAGGAATTCCCCCATTCAATAAATCTAATTCAAAATCAAAAATTCAAAAAGCACTTCTTGGCCAATTCCAATGTAGACTCTTCCAAAAGGTATAAAATACCCAAGGTATCCCTGATGTTCTCTGGCATAGTTTACTCAATAACTTCTTTTCAAATACCCCAATGGGGCACACAAAATTCCACTCGCAAACAAGAAATCCCACAGCCATCATTGGAAAATAATTTCTATACACACAATCATAGTTTTGAGTTACTCAGACTTGAAATTTCTAATATTCTGTCCTAATCCACTCTTTCGCCATATAGACAAACACTCAGTGAAGTACCAGCTCACCCATCTGTAGAGTATACCCTCGTGTAGGGAATATGAAATCCTCGTCTTCCCAATTCGTTTTGGAATCCTTTCATTAAAATTCAAACATAAATCAAGTGGCACACCGGTTCGATTCCATTTTTTTTTTCCAATTTTCAATCAGGCTAGAATGGCACAGAAGGATTTCAATGGATATCCTTGTGTCAATGTGAGGCATTCAGCTCTTGAGTATTCAGGTAGATAATTTATTTTTTTCTTTCCGTATTTGAAGTTTTCTTTTTTATTGGAAATCTCAATGACACGTACTCACATATTGAGTAGTGGGCACGTAGAACGTGCCAACACCGATCCAAAGACTTTCATCATTCTTCGTCCGTAAAGCCGAAGATTTTTTCTTCCACTTTTTGAGGGACTACCTACCTCTTCATCAATAAATCACAATTGAATTGGAATTACTGAAGAGAAAACCGAAAACCAAAAAGAATGAAACGAAAGAAAAAACCGAGAAAGGACCTTTCAGTGGTACGTCCATAAGGGAGAGAAGCAATTTGGAAATTTCATTGGGCAGAAGGTAAATTGCCAAAATTGGAATGATTTCATATCTGTACGAGGAATGAGGAGAGATGATGAATGGTAAACGATTGATGAGAACTGTTTACACTCACTGAGTTGCTGTTTTTTTTGTTTCTTGGGGGGATTGCGAAATGAGCATGAATTAGGTTTTCATGTATCAAGGATCAAAGGAAGATAATTTTCTCCTACGGGCCTCAGAATGGGCTTAGCATATTTCCTTGGACATCAAGAATTGTGAAATTTCGAATATCATCATACAATCTTTGCTATGTTAAATCTGTAGAGAAATACCTATATATCCTTACAACATGGGATTTTATTGGAAGGGGGGGTAGATTTATCAGCAAAATTCTTCAGCCACCATTAACGTTTAGTTGGTTAGGCTCCTGTCCTATTATGAATCTGGCGATATATCTCACTTCCAAAGAGTTCTTCCCGATTCTTTGACGGATGGTGTGATAGATTGAGCCATTCCGCTGGAACCAAAGGTCATTCAAATCCATAAAATCCAATTGCACTCACAAACAATTGGTTGTCACGTCTCTGTAGCGCACTTTGGCACCGTAAGGTTGTTACCAGCAACTACTACGAAAGCTATACCAAATAGCCCCTCCTTGATGATGTATTGGTTTCTCTACGACTAAGTGTTGATTTTTGGAGCCTCAAATCCTATAATATAACCTCCGAGATGGATATGAGATTCGTCCGAAAAGATGATTTTGCGACCTAAATCGACGTGATTTTCCAACTTACGACAACCCTTTTATTAAATTGCAAGCTCTTATCAAAAACTACCCAACTACTTTAATAAAACCATAAATTGTCAATTTATCATTCCAATTACTTAAGCAATATTTCATAATCTCAGCTGGACACATGTCACACGTTCTAAACAGAAAGAAAAGGAGGAAACAAAATTTTGCAGTTGAAGAAATCACCCACTTACCTCCTGCATTTCAAGCGAAAACCACAAATTTAATATCGTAATGTTTATCCATCCACATGAGCGGGTAAATAAACATGAAACCGTCTGATTCAATGCGGCATAGTCTCCTTTTCGTGATCCTTAAAGTGTAAAACTCCTCCTTCCTCACTCCATTTGACGACGACGGATAACCGCAAAGTAATGGCACTCAAATGAAAAACCATAAATTTTCTTCCTTCAATTCGATTCGTAGCTCTTCGACATCGGGTAAACCAAACTCTACCGTATACGTGTGTTCTTGAAAGAAGGACGAAAGAATCAAATAACTGGAAGAAAAGTGTCGCAAGTCCAGTGTAGAACACGACAACGACTTGAAAATTCACATTTTGACCGCAGTCCCTGTGCCAATTCAACACAAGTAGTTCAATGGAGCGGCATTTGCACTTCATTGGGTTTCTGGAGCACACACATACACATACGCACACTTTTCCACTCGTAGACAGCAGCACAATCGCAATTTGAAAAAGTGACAGAAGGACGAATATATTGGCCTTTTGCCTTGAGTGATTTGGGACACTACCATTGAAGCAACCCCCGCCCGGTTGCTACAGAAAATTCTGCACGAAAATAGGTTTATCAATGAGTTGCAGGGAAAATGTGTCGGAAGCAGGTTTTTTTTGCTTTCCTTGCAGGACAAAAGAAATATAAAAGGATCACCGGTTCTCTCTATCGAGTCCTTGCAGCAGTAATGTTTGAACGGTGGTCATAGCGCCCTTAGGCACAATTTCAAGGCACTCTTGGGGCATGTGATTTGACGAGTACATTGAATTTTCCGGATCATTTAAACTATGGCCAAGTGGGTGCTGCTGATTGAGTTCAACGAAAGTCCTCATGGAGGAAGATTTATTTTTTTAAATTTATCCTTCTTTTCGTTTTTAACCAGAATTGGAATAATAGTGTGTGAGTTATTTGCTGTTTCGTGTGGGTTTTTGGAATTAGGTATGGTAACACGTGTGTACATAGATTACTTGGAAGTCATTAATTTAAAATTTTGAACGGTAACGGTGGAATCTTAAATTTGGAGGCATTAAAAATTATTTTCAGCATCCACAATTATTTAGTCGTTAAATGTTGAAGAAGATTAGCATGTCTTGAATTTGGTTCAGAATTCTTTCGTTGAGTTCTCGTCGTGGGTGCTGAATACAAAACTTTTCATGCATTTCGTTGCTTTTTTAGTCGTATCTTCGAACTCGTATGTATGTTCAACGAGTAGTAACTATGTGTGCTATGTTGTGGGTAGTAAACCCGCATAAAATGAGAAGCATGCTTAAGTTTCCAATGAATGGCTTTTGATTTTGATAATCGCGATCCTTAAAAAGTTCCTCGTCGATTACGTTCATACATTAGTAACTTGTCGCTATGAACTAGCATTCTAAGGCAGTTGAACGTTGATTCTCACCAGCGAGGGAATAGAGCTGAAATATATTCTGCTCAATAAATTGAACTAGAAACATATTGGGAGCGTTCTGAAGGAATTCAAAGGGAATGATGTCTTCACCCGGGGCTTTATTGAATCGGAGGGTGACTTTGAATTTTCTAAAAATGATTCCGACAGTATTTTAAGGAAACATAAAGAAGTGGAGTGAAAATGTGGCATTAATTGAATCAAGTGTGAAACCAAGTGTGAAACCGTCGGGGATACAAATAGATTCCATTGTTTGGCAACGCGAACCCCAACAAAGAGCATACTAGAATGTACGTACCTTGCACTCCTTGCATGCTACTCAAAAACGTGAAATTGTCCTCCGCAATATAAGGTATTCAAGAGACACGAGGAATGCAAAAACGGAATTAGTGCGACTTTCATTACATTTCCCTCAGAGGACTGGGCTTGTGAGGATATGGATTCGTCGTGGGAAATCAGCTGGGATAAGGGGTTATTGACTTTAAGTCGATAAGTGATCGACGAGTGACATTCTACAACATTAGCCTAATATGTATGTGCATATGTATCCATACCCCTAACAACGAGGCTGAAGACCCTATCAACGACGAGTTTTATGACCTCCTCGACCGAGACTACATAGTCTGTCCCAAATATGATGTTAAAATGGTACTCAGGGATTTGGCGGATTGGTCGAAAGCACAGTCTTCCCGACAAGAAAACAGGCAAAAGCTTCAACTAATATGTTTTGCAGTTTTAAACGCACAGTGATATGAAACAATAGATTTGCTGATATACGGATCCACACAGCAAGCAAATGCATTAAACATGCTTGATGTGCTTAAGTATTTTGGAGGCTAAGTATCTATGCACATCATACCGTATGACTATAGTGGTTAGAAACTATTAGTCTTCTGCCATTTCTGTCCATGGAATGTACAAGTAGTTTTTGTATCTGCTACGATTTAGTCACTTAGGATATGACTGCTTTAAGCAAAGCCACGACCATGCAAGTACGGACACATGTGTCTTTTCGTAGGAATGTTACGGTCGACATTCTCCTTAACCCGGTTAATTATTGATGAAGATTGAAACTACTTTTTTTTTGTTCTATAACCCGAAAGGAATAGTGCAATTTATAAATTTATGGTTAGTTCTTAGGCAAGAGCTTGACAATATAAACCTGGACTTGTTGCAGATAAATTCTTCATGACTACATCTGTCATAATGACATCTGTCGTCTCCTTGTCCAAATGTAATGGACACTTTAACATAGTCCAACCACATCTGAATCCAAAAGTTTAACCAAATGAAGACACTAACACTGAAATTCACTTTGCTGAGCATTTTCTCATTTCGCATTTTTTTACCACAACAACCGTTGTACTTAACAGTTAATTCGATTTGATGTTTGCTTGAAACTTCCCTCGTTTCGTGTCTGATTTACGGGAACATTTTCCACAATCTCCAGTGCCACTACCATCCAAACTTTGAAAAGTCGTTTTCCTTTTTAATTGCCAAAAAAAAAACGCTACATCCTGTTTGCCAGTTGCAGGACTTTACTTGTCTACTTAAGACACAAAAAATTATTAACTGGCAGGTAAAAGAGTGCGCAACAAAATGCACAGGAAAACTCCTTGTAAAATAAATGGAAAAGAAACAACATAAACAAATTTTCCAAATGGGAAATGTTGCCTATTTAACTCCTTAAGTATCCTTCAGCGAGTTAAGTTCTATGTTGACTGTCCAACATGCTGGACATGGTGCCGGAGGACGGTTCAGTGAAAGGGTCGCGGTGATATTTTAAATTAAAAACATTTTTCTTCTCCGTCCAGAATATCCTTCTTTCCACAAAAACGGATTCAGAGTGGAAAACTTCAGAGTGGAAAAGTTTGAGGTTAAGATATATAAGGATACATATACACACATATATATATTCGTTTTTAGATTTAAATAAAAAAAAAGTATTTTGTTTGAAGGTCCTTTTGGGGATATGTACTTTCGAAGAACCTGTTTCCTGTTAAGTTAACCCAAACTCTTCCTCTGTGTAATTGAATTTATCTTGCTGTTCTTGGAGAGTTTTGTATGCGCCGGGATAAAGGACATGAAAACAAAAAAAAAAAAAAACAAACACTTTTCTGTTTTAACAAACAGCGAAGAGGAAGATACAATTTATGCAAATTCAGTTATTTTTCTTAATTACGAAGTTGTGAGGAGTTTATTAGCGCTCTGTGGAATAAAGAAAAGAATGCGTACTTACCGTGGAAAGGAGTATCCTTTTGCAATGAAAAAGAACATTTGCATGAAGAGGGGCCATTTCAATTGTAGGATTTACATTTGAGATTGGAAATAGTTCAGAGGAGATGTTGACATTTGAAATGTCCTCGTGAAATATTTGAGCCTTATTGCAGTTTATAAGTTTAATACTTAGATGAGGGTACAGTCCAACTGAATCTGGATCTCAGTCAGTAAACCATTTCAACATGTTGAAGGCAGTTGTGTTTTTTAAGTGCGATGTTCCTTTGGAGAGTATTCAAAAACTCACCATGCCAGGGCACTTGTGACTCTGCTCCACATACATATATATTCTATTCGCGACATTCGAACTCCTTTGTGATGATTCTGTACAATCCGTAAAATTCTTCAATGCTTCTCAATAATTTTCATAACGTGTTCATCTCCTGAAACTTCCAAATGGACTTCCTTACTCATTTTTGTTAAGTTCCATGTTCCTGCGCCTTCTAAAATGTTCTACGCCATTTTGGACTTAGTTTGTTAAAGTTATAAACTTAGTGATGGATATGACGGTAAAGGTTGTGGGAAGAACAAGGGAGTAAATAGAGAGGGATTATAATCTTCAAAGGAATTAGGCTTTATCACCAATGCATCCTCGCCACTCAACATGATCAATTAATTTCAAAAAGCAATCTGCACGGATGGTATCTAAGTCTGCAGGAGGAATCTTTACTGCAGGTTTACATCTTTTATGTCTATGATCTGCTGAAGATTTGGATTAACATAAGTATGCAAATGTCTTGTAACAACAATCATTTCTAGCTTGATCCCGTTAGCAGTCCAGACAGGAATCATCATTTGGGTCTTGATGCGTTGAACCCAACTTGGTTTTTCACATTCCAAGTGATAATTGTATAAATGTAGGAGTAGACTGGACCCGAGTCCGAATAAGCAAAGAAAAGTGTTTTGTCATTCGAGAAAAAGTAGATTGGACTGCGAGTAAGGCAGTAGATAAATAATATAAACAGTTTCGTAGAGAGCACTGAACCTTGGGTTACACCAAGATTTATTAAAAATTAAAAGAAGCTAATATAACTTGTATCCCACATATACGCAACTTCCTATCTACTACGATAGGCTAAAGTGTTTACTTTGATCTTTGTCCAGTGTAAAAAGAAATCTCTTCAGATAATGAGGCATCTCATCTGGATCTTTAGAAGAGAAGGGTTTGAATGATCGATGAGCATTTCTTCTCAACAGTGATTTCGTTCGAATTTTGGTTCCTCTTTCTAGACAGTAATTGGATGGGTGGTATTGAACAGAATTTGTTCGTTCTATTGTAGACCAACCTACTAAATTCTGACGTACAAACATTGACGCATCTATTGAATTCTGGAGATCGCTGTAATGCACCAATTAGTACCAATCGACATTCGTCATCCACAAAAAAAGGAGGTACTCTTTTGTGTAAACGCCGGGTAAGTTTATCGTTAATCAAATATTCAGACTATGGCAATTCTAGCGAAAAGCCAATTTCAATTAGATATTCATGAATGTCGAATTTAAAGCTGCCTACGATGGATTGCATAGAAAGTCTAGGCATCTCTGTACTCATCATTTACCGTGATTCCTCAGCGCACTCTGTTCACCGCAAGGTTGTTTGCCAGCTTCATTTTTAAAGAAGTAAGGTCGAATGATACAATTATTCAAAATTCCAAATCAAACAGTACCCAACTATTGGAGTATTGTATGGTTTCCATGTTTACACTTTACCAACACATGTCTCACTTTGAATCTATTGAATCTAAATTCAAATTTCATTTCATTTAAGTTAAACTCCCTAGCAGGACACCATACATTTATCGTCGATCATTCTAACCATTAATCGGACGTCGTTTCCAATTTATTTCCAATATGTAAATTTTCAAAACGACTGCAAAATTGTCCCTTCAATTTATGTGTATAAATGATAAAAAAAAAAATAAATACTTTTCAACTGCTGTGAACATATTCAATATCAGCTCTGCATTGTTGGTCTTCCTTCTTTCCAATTCACAACTCCTACCTATACCATTTGCAAATGTGATTCAAATCTGATATCAACAAGAAAAGGACTTTCACGTTTTACTCGTTGGTACCTTCATTTTTCTAATTCGATGATGAAAAAAGGATTTACATCTCGTAGAAATTCAAATATGTGTATGCATGTTGTATGTCGTCTTCGCTCTATCGTCCTTTTTTCAACTTCAAGCCATCGTTGTTCCTGCATAGATTTCTTTCACGAATGCACCACTGCACGATAATCTAGAGAAGAGGAAGAAAAAAAGGGGACAAGGATGCATTCTTGAAATTCATCCTGTTGACTCCGTTTTCTAAGGTTTATTCGATATTTTCTTATGCAGCAGTTTTTCTTTATTTTTCTTCTCTGCAATTCGTCCTGTCCTTTAGCCATAATCCTTTATTCAGATCCCGAGATTTTTTTTTCAGGTTGAAAATCGTTCAGAAGTAACTTCTTCGGTTTTTATTTTTGCTAGTCCTTTCTAGATGATATCCATCCATTTTTATCCGAAAAGAAAATTATGGATTTGGGAAGAATAATCCTTTTGGTGCATTGGTGCGGTTTATTTTTGGATGGAGATACGAGTAAAGATGTAGACATACACAAGAATTGGTTTTCGGTTGGGAAGGATATTATATTCTTCCTTACCTGGGAGTAGTAGCATTCAGTTCAGCATGTGGAAATACGTGTGGGAATAAATGTAATCTATCTGTGATGAATGAATTTCAGATTCTTTTTCTGAGTTATGTACGAGTTTTTTTTTTTTTTTGAGGAAATGTGCTGGATGGATTCACAGGGATGTTGCGCGGTTTATTAGATTTCCATTTGAGAGGATTTGAAGAAAGCCTTTGATAGAAGTGCAGAATTGTTGGAATCAGACTATGTTTTTGAATGTTGAGTAGTACCAGCACCAAAAAGGTTTTGTAAACTGGAAACATAGAAAAATGGCAATTGCCTGACTGACCGTATCAAAGTCAATGCTTTTAAGAAAGTTATATTTACATGATGCGGATATCATGTACTGCTACCATCCATGAGCTGATGCACGGTAGATACATACACAGGCATGCTAGTAAAATTGGTGGTTATAGGGAGCTCAATTGAGACTAAAAATGCGTCGAAACCTGGTTCTTTAATTGTGTTGGCAAGAAAATCGATGAGATCTAAACCAATCATAAGGAGCCAAAGAAAAGATCAGATCTCGTAATTTTTCTTGGCATATACATATGTACATACAAAGGAGAAGCAACTACAGCAATGATTCTTATTGCATGGGTCCCAATGGCCCAATCTCCAATATTGAGTACTAATCGGCGTAGTTCTGACGATATTTGCACGAGTTAAGAGGCGTGACTTTTTCGCCTCGTTAGTGTAAAAACTTAAGCGAGTTTCGTTCATTTTTCCTACGCCACAACGATAGAGCAAACTGACCTTAAACCCAATTACAGCAAGATAGTTCAGACGCTTTTATAGCAGTTAAGAGAGATAATAATGAAGTGCGCTCTGACTGTTATCCAGGCTCTCGGGGCCTGGAGTTGTAGTTGATGGGTTACTAGACCTGAAGCAACTCCTCCAGTTCAATTGTCATGAGTAACCGGAGTATCTGAAGTGGTTCTAATGATGGTATAGATTCACTTTTATTCTTTTTTTTTACTAGCCCCAATTTCTATCTTCAGATGGTTCTCGTATCCACCCTCCTAAATTCGAATTAAATTCTATCTTTAATTCCTTGTTTTATTATATATAGTGTGGGCTATATTTGAGGTCGAATGGCATACCTGTATTTTAGATGAATCGCTGCACATGATAAGCCCGCTAAAGCCAATGTATGTACATAGTTTTATTTGACACGGCATTAAACGTTAGAGGCTCCAAATTATTTCCAAATAATGTAGCACCTCACCTATACATATGTACATATGTCTTGTAAATTATCAAAACACCTTGGTTATTGGAACGATTAAAAAAGTGCATCTATGTTAACTACTGTATCGCCTCCTTATTTCTTACTTTCTGTCCAACCGTTAATTTTCCCACTAAGCTAAATTATTTTTTCAAATATCCTGCGAACTTATATTACCGGTAAAATTATACAAACAAAGAAAGCAAAATTATTTCTACCCCAGTTTTCATTATCTCCAAATTGGAATCTCATAAATTAAACAAGGCACACCAACGGTTCCTATGGATCCCCAATCAACAATGTTCCACCATCTTCCACCGAGCCTATCCTAAATAAAGGCGATAATAAAAATTACTTCCCTTCTTTGTACGCTTATACTGAATATGATAACGTCCTCCTAACGGTCTATTAAATTTTACTTAACAAGTATATGGCAAAGCTGTGCCATTTTCCACCCACATCTCACCAGGGATCTAAATGACTCCCACATAAAAAGGAAGTACCTACCAACCTCCACTACCGAGAAACAAAAACTAAACAAAAAAAAAGGACAAACAAGGAAATCATGTCATTCGATTAAAAGAATCAATTTTTCCAGAACTAGAACGAGAGACACAAAGCAGATTTTGTACTATCTAACCTTCTGCATGAAAAAAGGAAGGACATTTCATTCACTAAAATCCATTCCTCTGACAAGCTTTGTCATTGGAGTGCTTTATACCCCCACAGACTGGTTCGTCCCCAATGATATGGTTTGAGGGGACCTGTTTGTCTTTGTTCTTATCAGCCGAGCCCAGTTTTTTTTATTCGTTTTTCTTTTTTCAATTAGAGGCATCCCGCACACGTTAGATTAACTCTCGCGATAAAAAAGGACCTGAGAATGAAACAATTTCCGTTTTAATCTCGAATAGTCCTTTCACCATGTGAAGGAATTTTCTGTCAGGATATGAATCCTGAAATTTAGTTTCGAAAAAAAAAAGATTCGCTCTCCAATAGCTTTGATGAAAATGCCCACGGGTGAACTTTGAGAATATCCTTTGCAGGGATTTGTTTTATTATTCTCTGCTTCCAGTCTCCTTCACCTGGGTAGTGAAAAAATTGGCGGTTTATTTATTTTGCTTTTCGTTAAAAATTCTCCATGAAAATGACAAAAACCAAACACAAAGCAAGGAAGGGAGAAAGAAAAAAAAAACTTTTCCTTTTTTTGAAAATTAGGTCGTTCGTGACAGAGAATTTGTTATCGTTCTGATTCCTATGATGACGACGACAACGGCTTGTTTTAGTGCACAATTTGTTCAGGATGAAGAGACCGCCGCGCATACCACGTCGTTTGTGTCCAACTAAAATTAACAAAAAAAAAAAAAAATTAAATTATTTTTATTGAGCAAGTTATGAGAAAAGTTTCTCCATCCAACCAAAATATGTATACGTACACATTACCTCTTCAGGACAGTTCAGGCAAAAACTGTAAACGTGGTGCTGCATATAATCCAGGATAAAAAATAATTTACTGAAATTCACGTTCACACGTTTTTGCCTTGTGTACTTAATAAAAAAAGAAGAAGAAATAAGCGTGTTACAGAGAGAGTGAGGGAGAGAGTGTTAAACTTATTTATTCTATGCACAACACTGTAAGGATAATTAAACCACATTTGGCTAAATTAAGTTCTCCAAGGATTATACCATTGGGCCAATTCCATATTTCACGTAGCACTAATTCTGCACACAATTACTCCTACTGGTGTGTACAAGTTGTTAGCCCTCTTCCAAGGACGACAATTCAACTAAATAAACTTAAGCATGTGGTGAAATGGGGAGGATAGATGTGGATTTTGTTATTTGTCCTAAAAGGACATTCCTTGCCAAATGAAGGCGGAGAAAAATCGTCGGCATCACGATTAAGTGGAACACAAAATGGTTGACGAAAATTTGTCTCCTTTCGTCGTGTCTATGACTACAGATGCCAGTGATAGTGGATTAAAATGATTTGGGGAATGTGTTCGGGATTTGTATTGTTAGCAAGATGCTGACAATGAATGAATAGTTGATACCAAAAGATGATTGTAAAAATTTTAAATTCATTTATTTGAGACGACATGTCTTAGCTGGCACCCGGATTTATACTACTTATACATTGACGTAGTCTGGGGTTAATAAATAAACTATACCCAGGCGACGTAGCTCGTGCAGATAAGCAAAGGGACTTAACGTCTAAGATCTTGAAACTATAACTATGAAACTATGTAGAAAATGGCCTACACTTTAATAGCATGGTACAAAATCCAGACCTGTGGGCTAACTCGCTCGAAAGATCTGGACCAGATAGTGGACAGACAGACAGACAGTTCACGCAAGAATGTACAAAGTTTTTCAGCTCACGGGTGAGTTGAAACCTCTCTTACGGCGGGTCTGTCGAAACTGTTCAATACTCCGAGGTATTTTCAAGGTGCAATTTTATGAGGTGTACTGATTTGTATTTTCCTAACTACAAGGAGCTAATTGATGCTACTTACCTTATCACAGATCCTACGACAGTAGTGGATAAAAAGTAACAAAATATTCGACGAACATGTGGGTATGGAACAAAGATTCATCTGGAATGAAGCGGTTGCTTTTTCTACAACTTCTCCAGATTTTCCGGACATTCCGGAGGTCTTTTCTGCTTTTCTCATCAAGGCCATTCATAATGTTAACTCTTCTTTTTTTCCTTAAGCCAATCAGTTTGGAGATTCGGAGGAGGAGAACACGGCTTGAAGACTTTTCGTGCATAAGTATCAGACACTTCCTACCTGAGTTGTAAGCATTACTCATTTGTAGACTTTCTTCAAATCCAAGATACACCAAGGGCGTGAAGATACTGCGATCTTATCGATCTAGTTCTGTCCAAAAAGACACCCTTAAGCCGAGAAGCAATCACCTTCTTTAATCCATTGGAGGAAAGGCCTCCTTAAAGAAAATTTTCTTTCTAATATTACACGTGTTATTATGAATCTAAGCGGTGAGTCTGGAATTCTGCGGAGAAAAATGTTTCAGGACTCTGATATTATCAGTTGCCTCCATGGTTAGTTTTGTTTTTCTTATGACAGTATCTTAAGCTAATCCAGGTTGAGCGTTATACGTTTAGAAAACAAGAAGGCCTCATCTGCAAATGAGTTATATTTAAATGGATTTTAGCTAAGTAAACCTCGACACGTTTATAAGTCACCATTAAGCAAGCCTAGATAAGAATAGTGAATGATTTCGCAATGGAAGCGGGTAAGTAAATTCATTCTTATCAGAAGCAAAACTACTAATGCCTGGTTTAGGAGGCCTAAGCTCATTTTATTCATAACAAGTACATGCTTCTGAACTCCGTAAACAATAACACTTTGAATGTCTGCATATTGCCGTAAGGGTGAGCAAAATTTTAATGGGCCACTTCATCATCAACTCGAAAACAATCTCAGGGCGGCACTCCTGTCCCTCCTTCCATCCATTTAACACATTTTACATGATGAATTTTAGGAACTTAGTTCTACTCAGAACATTTTATGGTTATCACGTATCACGCATCATACCCGTCCGCCTGTGCTCTATGTCCCGCTTCGTGCAGAATGCAAATAGCAAAACAAATTTCCTCTTCGCCTGTGATTTACGCGATGGCAAATAAATAATAAAATTTCGAGCAACACAGGAGTCCGTTCCAGTTTTTACGCGTTACACGCAGCAGCACCTTCGAATGATATACGAACATGTGACGTTGCTGGCAGGACGAAGGCAGTACGGGTAAGGTGATGAACCGACCCCATTGACTGATGAACATTTCATTTACTCCCACAACCTCACCCTAAGCGAATTACTCAGGTGAATGTTTCAGTGGGGGTATCCTTGATTTTGGTAATCTGTATTCGTGAGAGTGTTTTCGACAAAATGAAAAGGAACTTTTTTTTTTGCCTTCGCAGCCTTCCTCCTCCTCGCATGCAATTATTTATTTTTCAAAGTGCGGTGCGTTATGCGATTTTTTTTTTTTTACCTTCCGTGGGGATGAATGAGTGACAGAAGGAACAAGGAACAGGAAGAGAACGAGGAAAAAAAAAACTCTTCATTTGTAATCCCGAACGCAATTATGGTTCTCATTTTGACGATGAAAATTGGAAAAATCGCTGGCAATAAATTTTGCAGGGAGGCAGGAAGACATGCGTTAGATGTTGTTATTTTGGGTGTTCCAGCAGGGAGAGTGTGGGACAAATCACAACAATCAGGATTGTGTAATGGGAAAATGATTGAATTTGTACCACGATGAAATTGATATACGAGTGGCAGATGGATTGATGTTTCCTTTCTTTCTTATTGTTGGAAAATGATGGACTGGGCTGAGGGCTGGGGGTTGATGAAAATTGAGACACTTCTAAATTGGTACCGTTATTTGCAGTTGAGAGAATTTAATGAGCTTTCTTTGAAGGTTAAATTTATTTGGAATATTTCCGGTAAAATTATGGTATAGAAAAACATTTTTCAAATTCATCTAGGGACGAGTGAGAATATGAAGAATAGAGTATCATACAAGCAGATTGTAATTTGCTTTGATATTTCGTTCTTGTTTTTAATTTGTTGCGATAAGGAACACTTGTTTTTATCCATTCCTCAAAATTTTAGCACTGAGCAAGAAGATGTTCGGCTATAGTTGGTCCTTGTTGTCATTTTGCGAGCTGGCACTTGTTAACGGATACCATATTCTAGACCAGCCTTATTTTTTATAATATATTTTACATTGCACTAGTGATATATGTGTATTCCTGCGTCCCTTTAATGCTTAAGCGCCTTCTTGTTCAGTGCCTGGCAATGTACCTCAATTCTTTCAAAGTTTTCCGTATACATGTGCCTCCTCTTCGATCGTATTCTGGAAAGTATGTTTATGGCGATCCGCTCTTCTTCCTTATACATAGCCTGACTTGTTATGCAATCGTCAACCTTTCAATGTTATCCATAGGTTCATGGCCCATTCTCTGATATACAAACATTCTCGTTTGAGATATAATTTATCCAGAACATTTGCAATATATTTTTGAGACAACATTTAAAGAAAGCTTGAAGCTTTCTTGTTAAGAGGGCGTTCACTTCTCAAGTACTGCAGCAATTAGGCAGTACTGGCTTTCCTGATACTGGTAGGTACATGGAATACGGTCGGACTTGTCTGAAACAAGCTCACTGTGTATTGAAAATCGTCTACTCTCTCGACCGATTTATCAGCTATGACAGCTTATGGTAGCAAAGCGTTGCTCAGGTTGTAAAACTTTTACCTTATTGTTGACCTTATTTTCATCTCTCGCGAAATCGGAAACTTGTTTACGGGCCTGCAATGCTTGACAAACGTTTTACTTGATCTCTGCTAAATAGAGGAGTGAGTGTTCACCATCCATCATCGTTTATTATGGAACATGAGTGTATGTATTCAAACGTATTTTAAATAATAAGTATCTGTAAAAAAGTCAGCAAATCCTAAACAGCATATTTTTTCTCATTCCATGAGGTCCACAGGAAAATACCCTGCCAGTAGCTTTGTCTTAAATAAATGAAACGTATAACAAAACATTAACCACACTTCAATACATCACTTTGACATAAAAGTTCTGCCGTTTCCTGTAACATGTACAATCCGAGTGTAAGCCACTTCCTATCACTCGATTAACTCCCCATCTGAAAAGCTTCATCAGGATGTCCATCATTACTGGTGGCAACTAGAGCCAAAATAGGGGTAGTGTACAAAAGTGACCATAATCATTCCACTCACACAGCGTTTACTTTGATTTATGCTTATTATCCTTAACCCTCTTCGAATCGAATCGACTGGTTTTCTTCCCCCGTTCTTCTGAAACCCATCACTTGTTCATCCTGATATCCGCTCGAATAAGCTTTAATGATTTATAAACTTTTTAACGATCCTTAATGTGTTTTTTCAACTGCCCCCGCACCATAGCACACACCACATATCCTTTTCTTTTTGTTAAGATTAATATACGACTCTATCGTCCTTTTTGTGTCTAAGAATAGGTGAAGGGATTCCCGGCCACATGTACATCCTTGACAGAGGTTAAAAACTGGCCACAAAAAAGAAAACGCAACCAGCAAGAAAAGGAAAATTTGTCTTAATTTGGATTTTATTACTAGCTGGACATCATCTCCGGGCCGGATGTGCATTGTATCCACAATGTCAGACCGCCGCCCACTTTCTCTGTCATCAGAAACTACTCGAACCCAAAAACTGACTTTGTTGACGTTTCGACCTCGAACTTGCCGACTTTTGTGTGCTTCCTGCGTCAATGGAGAACAAAAACTTTTTGTCATTTAATCAAAGTTGCAGGAGAATGAAATTTTTTTGACTTGTTTTTGTTTTTCCTTCTCGTTCGTCCTTTTCTTCGTTTTCCTTATTTTGTGTGTTGAATGTCCTTTGAATGGCCTTTTCTGGTCTTAATACCACCTACCATACAGAGAGACATAGCAGACTCGACACAAAAAAGTTATTTAATTTCTTCTTACTCGTCCTGGCGTACTGCATTGCTATAAATACACATCCTGGATGGGTGGGTGTGTGTATGGCTATCAGGTGGATGAATGCCATGGCCGTCATATAAAATTGATGGAACAAAGTTCTTCGGTCATAAATGGACAGTTATGGCCTCAGCTAAAGGAGGAGTACGCATGGAGAATGATGGTGTGGTATAGAAGGACACAACGTACATGTGGTATACATAATATATTTTGAGGATAAACTCTCGTCAGGCTTCGGTTTTATGACCTTGTGTTATTTTCCCGTTTCCCGTTTAACTTGGGATATCTATGGACCGTGTTTTTACTCCTTAAAGTATGCAATAAAAGGGAATTACTTGGAATGGCTTATTGTTGGGGCACTTTGGTGAAGTTCTTCAAGAGTTGAAGCTATATTTGCTTCGACAAAAAAAGAAAGAAAGACCGGCTGATGACCATAGAACAAGATGTAATAAAATGAAGTGAACCATAACAGTGCGGTGAGAGAATAATTGAGGGGCGACAACAAAACTCAATGCGGTATGAAGTTGATTTGGTTTTGAAATTTATATTCGAGGTTTCCGGTATGAATTCAGAACTTGTAGGGATTTTGTTTGTAGAAAAGTGAATCATTAAATGTTATATTATATAGCTAGAAATAGACTCAAGGTGTCCCTTTTGATCCAGTTGTGAACAAGGCCTTACACGTGGTAATGAAAGTCACTTGTTCGCTTATGGCATCGCTGGAGGATCTTTAAAGATAATCCTTAAGCTTAATACGGCATCTATTCACACAAAAATTGGACAAGGCATGTGAATCATCTCGGACCATTCATTGCAATCGTTAAAAAGGATTACTGAGCGAGAGGCTCAATGTTTGAATCCCAGGAAATAACAAAAGCTTTTCTCACGATCCCACTTAGTGTGAAGTGTCCGAGAGTAATAACTACCATGAGAAAGCTTTCTTAAAAACAAAAGCCTTTCGAATGTGGCTCTTAACCTAGTTGGTTGTGAACTTTTACTCAAGCTGGACGCAATGAATAAGGCCAACCGCAGATGAGAGGATGTCTAATCTACAGACACATTTGGCCTAGTCTTTATAAAAAATGGGTTCTTTTTGCTGAAGCGATCGTGGATAATCAGCATTATTGGTGTCCTGTACGGTACACTATCCAGTTGGCCTTCGCGCTCAAGTTCTAAGCAATTCAGTTCGATCGGAAAAATCGTAGCATACGCTTTTCGTTTGACAACCGCCCGCAGTTGGTGAAACAAGGCAAAGACCGGATATAGAAAACTATATTGAAAGCCTATTCTGTACTCTCAAATTCATGTATAAAATTAATTCTTTTAGGATGGGTGGATATTTCCACTTTTTTTCTGCTCTCATGCACTCACTTCCATCATCTACGACACATGGAATCCTTTTATCGACTTTCCTTACATTTTCTGGTCAAAGCAAAGTTTCCAATTTATTTGCAAAATCCAAAATCATAATTGTTTTCGTGCATAAGGTGAGAAATGTCATTTTGTTTTCCTTAATCGAAATGTTAAAAGTTGTACTGTCTCTCGCCCTTTAAGCAATGATATAGAGCACTCATTTCGGATTAAGGACACATTATTCTTTCACAACGAAAAACTATAAAATCCACATGTGTGCTGATCACGTAAAACACGTTATATCCTCATGTCCCTCCATAGATTTACCCGAAACTTTTGCACTCTCGAACTGAGCAGAAATTTATTATTGAAAAGCTATAAATATGTGTTTTTCCGTAAAAGTTTTAATTACGATTCCTTTAAAGGGTCTCCCCGAATTGCAATCATTCCAGTGGGCTGGATGGTGGTTAGCAAATGAACGGAATTCCATTTAAGAAATACTCCCAAAAAACACCAACCGACTTGCACGTGCTGATTTAGGGTGTGTTTGTTTGTTGCACCTTGTAAAGGGATTACAACGGATAACGAGTTAGATCCTGCTGCTGCACCAGTGAGAACGGGCAGCACTTTCGCCCCATTTTCTCGATAATTAATTGCGGGCAATTAAAATAAATTTTCCTTTACAATGATCGTATCCACAAGGAGCTGAAGAGCACCAGCAGCAGGAACAGTTTGTTTGCTTGCAATTGCAGTATAACCAAACGATTGTAATTCCCCCTCATCGCAGATTGTAATCTTATTTTTACTTCGCCCCTATTCCTGCCAGTACGCTCTGTTCGATGTGCGCGCCTCGAAGGAATTATGTGGAGAAATGTTAAGGATGCCTCATAATGGTTACGTATAATTGCTTAGTGGTGTGGCCCACCCGAAATTGCAGTACTACTAGGTGCTTCCGGAAAAGTGGGGGGAATGCTTAAGCACATGAATCCTTTTTGCGAGGAATTGCGCGCGGATGCTGCTTGCTGTTACAATGAAGTTAATGGCTTATGATGGGAGGTCATTTATTCATTTTGATTGCTTGAGAAATGGAACGCGGAACGGAACTATGTTGCTACTTGTGTAAATAGTTCTGGAACATAAATTTTTGGCTTTTCGATTGTAGATTTATATTGGCAGTGTTCCCGCAATAGAGGCGCAAGTTGGGATCGTTAAAATAAATTGAATTTGGACTGGCCTTGGGAAATCTAGCAGATGAGTTTAACTGATGCCAGTAATGGGCAATTGGAGATGGAATTCTGTTTTGGTGTTGAACTTCAGAGTGAGTTGAAGGATTTGCTTCAAGTAGTTCCTCTACAAAGGGTACTGAACGGACAAAATTTGTATTTAACTGTCAAACATTAATCATAATGCGTGGAAATATCGGCTCTTTAAGGAAATTATCAACAGGACCGATTTTGATCAAGATTTTTGAAATTCAGTTACGCAGCTAGTGTGCGATAGTAACATGACACTCGAGGATAATAACTACCAATAAATAGTTAGTGAAGGACTGTGTGCTTAGGTGCCTTAGCCAAGTGAGGCATAAAAAAAATACTAAATAAAATTCCGGCTATGAGGGATACTGAGGACTGGAGAATGTTTAGAACTTCCTTATTCTTCGTGTCAACTCCCCAGTTATATTGAGCTTACAAGGTTTACATAATACCTCGGTTACAAGAACTGTGTACTTTGGAAACATGTCCAGATAGCAACATATTTGTTATAGACGGTCCTGACATTTTGCTCCAAAAATATCTTTCAATATTCGACAGAGGTTTACTGTCTCTCCAATAACCTGGTCTAAATTAGTTGAGGACCAATTAATTAACCTGGTTAAGACGAAGACTTTCTCTACCTTCGGGTTGAATTCGAAAAATCTGAGTAGAGGCATACTAGTGAGCATGTTCTAGCCATTTCAGACGTCCAATGGACATTTTTCTTTTTTGACTAGATCGATGTGACAGTTACGTAGTATAAATTTTCGAATTTCATGAGTCCTTTTATCGGCACAATAGGACTCTAAGTGCCGAAACTATCTCACGGGTTTCCCACTAACATCACCTCTACTTCATATGGCATGTAGAACGACAACCTAACATAGACATCTTCCGTTAGTCCATATTTCGTAGAAAAAACAGAATTGATTGCATGCCATTAATCTGAGCGAATATTTCCACCCTTAAGAACAACAAAAGGAAATTAACTTCAACTCACACCCCGATTAAGCTTCTTTGAGACCGCAACAGCAACTAATAACACGTTTACACTAAGAATTACTTCATCCTTAGCTGTCCGACAGCACTGCACCCTAAAACAAATTAAAAATTGATTAGTCTGCCATCGTTTTCAGAACCACAACCCCCCACAAAGGAAAAAACCACAAAATTCGTCCATTCTGACGGAGAACAAATTAACAGAATGACACGAAAACTAAATTCATCACCACCACCACCACCCCGGTACAGTAAATTTTTAATTTCCCGCCCATTATCGCCTGACATACACCGAACTTGGAACTGCTTGTGGGGGGGTGTAACTATTTGTTGTCTGTTCGTTTTGATAACTTAATAAACTGTTAAGGCACAGGAAATGCGAGTGGAAAAATGAACAGCCGATCCCTGTTTCCGTTTGTAATCTATCCGAACTTACGAAAGATGGTCATCACAGATAAGCTAGCCAGGGGTAATTGGGAGTTATGGAATGGCCCTCATTTCCCAATGACGGTAAAGCGTTTCTGTGACACGGCACAGATAACTGTTCGGTCATAATTCTGGGAAAGTGGCGTGGAATGATGCGACAAAGTCACGACACGAGGGGTGGTCAAAAGCCTAATCTGCGTGTGGGGGGCTATTGTGAATGGGGCTGCATTCGATATTTATTAGCCGGTGTGACCGGGTTGACAATTTTCGTTTTGTTAACAGGCGAATTAATGGAGCGGCGTGTTTGAAGTTTTTTTTTTTTGTTTAGTTTTTCAATTTTGGCCCGCAGGGTGTAACAAGTGTTACAACCTAAAGGCTTGTAAGGTGCGGAAAATGTGGGCTAATGAATGCAGTCCATGTTATGGCTTTATTAGTAGTGACATATTAATTTGTTGTTTTCGAGGATATGAAGGGTGGACAGTATTCTGTAGAATTAATGTTTGAATAAATTACTTTGTGGTGAGGTTTCGTGAAAGGATTAGTCGTATTGTTACTGATGATTTGAGAAAGCCTTGCAATCGGGAAATCTAACAGCTCATGTACATACTTTATTTTGGTCTCTTTAAACTTTAAACTTCATGAACAAATCATTCCAATTTCCAACCGGATAAGTTTGAAGCCGCCCTAAAGTTCGGGAAAAGCAATATATGTTTGCCACTTAGCAGGCTTCTTGCTTCACTTCACTAGTTTTTCCACATTTCTCATGTGGGTACATCTTTTTCTATAAAATTCAATTAAAGTTCTGCAGAGTCATGCATGAGACCATTCTTCATTTAAAGAAAAAAAAAAAAAAAACTTGTACAACTTTTTATTTCATTTACGTCTGCCTGTTTTTTCGTCGTTAATTAAATTCCTTTTTAATTAATTACTGTTTCCCTCTGCTTCTCCCCATTATGTATATTCATTTCAATTTAAACATTCATTCATGTTGAGCATGTTTTTTTTTTAGTTTGTTGTTATCGCAGATAACTGAATGCTGATAGTGATTAGAAGGACCCTCGTACCTGACCTCGTATTTTCAATTCATTAAAATTCCAATTCGTATTCACATTTCGAACTGGAGGATAATAAAATAAAAAAAAAACAACAACATACTGCACAGTGTATGGAGACTGGTAGAAAAATCAACTGTACCTGAATGAAGGATCAGTTAAGATTTCATTTTGATTCTGTCTAGTATGTAAGTCTCTTTTTTTTTTGTTTTTTTCAGCCATGCACTCTGACGTGCCAAGTCATCCATGAAAGGAATATCGGATTTCTTTGGAAAATGAATGGTGTCATTAATTACTCAAACATCGAAGGAAGGAATAACATACAAATTTCGATACTGAAGATGAGTAAAAAAAAAAAAAAACAAAAATACGAATACAGTGATTAATGTGCTCTTATCTGACTGGATAATTACTCGTAATTAATTGGATAATGAAACCACGCCCCGGGTGATGTCGAATGAAATTGAATCTCACCTGTAAATGAGTTAAAGTAGATTTGTTTTTTGACTTGGATTTAGTTTCAGCCTTTGCTTGCCTTGAAGTAAATTAAAAGTATCTTTGGGGAATAGGAGGCACGCGTATAGAAGTTTTTTTCTCTTGATAAAATGAAGGAGAGAAGGGTGTTTTAAATAAAGAATCTTAATTTGTATCATTAAATCGGAATTTAATAAAACATTATACGCATATTCCACGTAAATGGCGTGACGATGTTGCAGACTTTTAGGTAAAGATCCTGGTAACCGGAGAACTTTAAAATACTCTCAGGTACATAGACGTCAGCATTATCTGGTTAAATTCTTTTGTATTCTCGATGGTACGCAGTATTTCGACTGGGGATGCACTTTGAACAGGTACATATAATTGCATTGACATTGATGTCAAATATTAGCTATCTTAGTCCTTCAACAGCAATACACTGAAAATGCAAGTGTTCCTAAGACTAAGATGAGACAGGCACCTGACATAGAACCCTCTGCATCATTGTCAGTTGCTAAAAGAACAATTTTTGTAATTCAAAGGATACAACTGTGGCTATACTTTTTTGATTGTCGATGTATTTGGTGCATACTTTAAGGAACTCATATATATGTACCGTCGATTTGGATATCAGTAAATTCTAAAGACTAATCCAAGACTCATCTAACTTCCAAAGGAGCGTTAATAAACCGGCCCATTTGGTATCACAATGGATCTCATCTAGTCGAAGCTGTTTAGATACGATGTAGAACAGAATTTTAATTATGTCCTTTAAATATATGACCGGCCTTTTCAAAGATAACTGTCCTAGCCGTCGAGACTTTAATAATACACACTTCTCGTCCTTTCGAAAGCCTAATCTACTAATTCCTAAATTTGAGAACAGTGAGTAATGTTGTTAATGCAGTTGCCAATACAATTCTTTGACGATTAGTCACTAGCGGAGGCCTACTCTCTTAAATTACCTTCTTGGACTCCATAGATAAGGCTTTTGTGAGTAGGATGAAACATTTTGTGCTATGGGAAGGCCATGTGTACTGATAACGCTTTATCTAATATTCAACAGAAAGGATTCAACGTCAGCAGATTTATGGAAAACCGTATGAATATAGAGAAAATGTTATAGACCGCATATCTACTGTTCTTGGAATTGGTCAGGAGCTAATAGATATACAATATACATACATATGTATATAGACGAAGTGATAGTGGATTGACCATAACTTACGGCGCCGTATCTCATGCAATGCAATCCGCGTACGCAGTCTGGCAGATGAGCCCTAAACAAACGTCCTACCCTTGGGATGAGGTGAAGAGAGCTGAAACGCGTTGCAGAATTAATTCAGAAATTAAGCTCGGTAATTTCGTATTCTATGCAACAAGTCTTTTATAGCTACGAGTCTGTTAGCCCGAGAGTATGAGCATACTGCTCTGCATCACAACTGCACCACAACACAACCAAGACTTGTTCAGGAGTGGAATTCACAAATGTCAATGAAGCATCTAAGTTTCCTGGAGAATCTTTCCCAATTTGAACTAGACTGGCTTAGTTAATTCCTCTTACCATGATTCCTCAGTTTCAAATAGAATAGTTTCGTTAATTTGTTAATTTTGACTTAGTATCTTTCTGGTATACCTACTCGTAATACCTTTAACGTTTCCCCATTGTGATTTCCCCGTTCAACTTCCGTTCACACCAGCTACAAATAGTTTTGTTTTCAAAAGATGCTTCCAGACTTGGAAAAAATTTTAATAACTTGCATCGTCTTCAAATGTTGCCTTGTATTGAATTTATAAAACTTCTAGACTTGTTCAAACTTTTACCAATACCCCAACAGAATCTTATCCGGAAACTAAAGTCCTATTCTTGCACTTCCATCAGATGATCTCATTTAGATAAAAAATTGAATAAAAAAAACGTAAACAGAAACAATGTTTCAGCTCCTTACTGACCACTGAATGCCAACAGATGGAGTCGCGAAAAAAGCTGGAAAATGAAAGAAATCGAAAAAATTCCATCTCATTATGAAAAATCCTCTCAAGGATAACAAGTCGAAGAGAAGTACGAATGTTGAAAAAAAAATTCTCGATTTTAAGCGAAACTTTTCAATGAACCGCAGAAATAAGCTAACAAAAAACCCAAAAACACATTCAAAAGTATAAATTTCAGTTTAGCGTATTGAATAAGCGCCATTTTGCAAAAAAAAACTTCAAGCAGGAGACGGTTTTTTTCTACAGAAGAAAAGAAATAGAAGAATTTCCATTCAATTCTTCGTCAGTATTTGCCTCACTAACTAACAGATAAAGACGGAACCGACGAAGTAAACGAAAATCCAACGACGAAAAGTTAGTCCTTATGAGGACGATCTGGCTATATCTATCTCTCTCTATTTGTCGCACTCCCGTTTTGTTGCTGTTCCTCATTCTGGAATGAGTAAAACAATCGAATTGAATCTAATTCAACAACAACACATCCTGCGGCGTTGCAATGCACACCAGAGCTGGCGACATCATTTGGAGTTAGGGGAAGTGAATTCCTGCGGGGATAATAGAATGAAGTGTTTTTTGTTGTTTCAGTTAAGAGAAATAAAAAAAAAATTAAAAGAAATGAATTAAGCAAAATCATCCTTTTTTCCTTCTTTTCAAAGAATAATCCTACTCAAGGATACTCAACTTGAAATGATGCGAAACCAAATAACCTCGAAGCTAATTACACTTAAAGAAAAGGATTGCTAAATGGGGGTCGGGGGTAAACTGGGAGAAAAGGACATCATTTTGTTGAAAGACATAAGAAAATTAGTTCCGTGAAAGTTGTATTCCTTTCACTGAGCCCCAGCAAGTAACTTGTGCTGAGGTAATAAACCACTCGAAGTTTTGGCTTATCATCAAGGATATCTCTTGCAAAGATGCTGAAATGATTTGAATGCAGGACGATTTTATTATTATATGTGTGTATATATGAATGCAATGAACAGAGAAACGGATTAAGCATGGAAGAAGAATGCAGAGTGGGCTATAAGAAAAGTTATAGGAGCAGCGGCGGATGTTAAGTTTCTTGTGAATTGCATTTTATAGGTTTTAAAATGGGACAGACTTTGCATGGATGCGAGGGTTTTGAAGGAGGTTAAATTCAATGAGACATTTAGTTTAATAGCAGGTTATTGCAGGATTTTAGAATGCAGTCGTATCCATTATCACCACCTGTGTTCGTAATATTTTTGGTTTGGAAAAAGTCTCTGCGTAAAGAAAAATGGCGAACGAATTAGATAAGTTTATCTAAGTGAATAACACTTCAGTATGATACTTCAGTTGGCGAGAAAGCCAACGGAAGTGTGATGAAAATAACGAAATGAAAGATACATTAGCTTCAACGTAAAACAGGATCAATGAGCAAATGTTACTTACCCAGAGAAAGAGAAAGGATCGAAGGACAAATTCTTCTTACTCAAGGTTGCAAAAGATTCTCGCAATTGGATGAATACTAATGGAAAAAGGGGCCTGAGACTGACATAAGTACATGCTTCTATGAGAAGACCACATCAATCTCTATAGCTCCCAGGCAACACAAATTTATATCAAAAAAAAATTCGATTACGGATGAGATATAAGGAAAAAGCGGCTACTACAAAAAGGAAGAGAAGATGCAATGACACTCCTACTATAAGAGGAACACTTCTCCAACAACAAGGGAGCATGGCTGCTAGCATCGGTACTGAACCGCTACTGTAATGAGCCCTATAGTCGTATATCGTCAAGTTTCCAAGTATAGATGACATCTTTCTCCACTCCTCCTGTTTTAGTTTTGAAATCAGAAATAATACCATGCGTCCTAAATTCCTTGGAAATATCAGCTCCAGGTCATATAGAATATGCAATAACATGCAACATATTGAAAAATATGACGAAGAAGGTCCCATCCTGCCCATCCATGCACATCCAGTGGACAGATCCATAAATTTATGTAGACATAGAACTTCATACGATACATTTCACGATGAAAAGCAATGGTGTTAATCAGTTTATCCAGGCCCCTGAGAAGAGGTAATCAACCTCTATTATTAGTTTGCAAGGACATAATAGTAAAGTTATCCTCAAGCAGACCCAGCATTTAAACGTTTGACCACCGATATGGTAGTGACCCCTATCAGAACGTATTCTATTATGCGCTGGTTTGGGGCAGCTGATTAGCTGGATGACTAGAAAACAAAGGGAAACCTCGAGGAATTACAGAGACTTCCTCTATATGCATATGTCGAAAGCGGCTATTATTCGCGAAACAAGCAGAAGAGACTACCATAAATGCAGATGAAAGAATTTATTTCGAATAACTTTCGAACTTAATGCCTGCTCTACTTTCCTACTTAAAATTCCATAGGACCAGCGATTTGTCTTTCGTTTAGGATTCCAAAAGTAGTACCTGCATGAGACACCTTCTTAATTTGCCTTTCGGGTAGGTCACTTCCATTTGTGCGAAAAATACAACACGCAGAACAAAAAAATGGCCGCGAGAAGCTAGGCACTGGCGCATATTTGTATTTCATTCAGATTCTTTTTTAACTCATTTGATGCGATAAACTTCTCTCTCTGCTCTTGTTTTTCAGCGCAATCCTTTTATATATCTTTCGATCATCAATTTATCTCGCATCCATCGTTATACCAGGGGTTCTATCTTGCTTGGAGCTTAAAGTAGTCCTGGCTACCTCTTCGATGATCATATTCATGTGGTGTAAGCGTCAATGATCATGGACGTTGAGAGCATTATAGAAAGACTTTTAGTTGCGCTTTACTGATTTTCTTTAATCTTCTTTAATTTTGAGTGAGTTTGCATTTCTTAAATGTTACAATTCCCGGAGTGTAAAATGTACGTACATATATTCCAAGACAATAATCTTCAAATATAGTCTATGGACGTTTCAGGTCGAGTTATCAGAGGGGAGGATCTACTATATCCGTTGCCCCGAAGTGCAACCTCCAGCCTAGAAGACCAAATACCTTAATGTTCGAAAAAAGTGCCCCAACACGAGGATGCGAGCACTGCCTTAGCCACCACCTTGTCTTCGAAATATTTGACACGCATCCAAGTTCTCCTTAATGAATTGAACTCCGAATACATCGAATAATCGCCCATTGTAGATTCTATTGTGGATTACACTAGAAATCTACTCGAGGTACGGATTAAGAGCCCAAGAGTTCTAACACGCACTCGCATTTATAACGCCTTACACAAGTAGCTACCACGGAATGCAACGAAGAGTTATATCGTTTAGATGTGAATTACAATGTGCCAAATACATATGTACGTTCCCAAAATTCATAATTATAGCTCAGATAAGTGGAAGCATGGAACTAAGAAGAAATATTTCCAAATGGAAGACTGCATCCATTTCAATAGAGTAATGGTCGGTGTATATTCCACTATGCTGAGTTCTAGATAATTTATAGCATCTCGAAGAAGAAACACGTAAGAATTTAAAATTCACTCACCCACACCAATGGAAATGCTTTCAGTAGTAGGTATAGATGGATACATGGCTAACAGCTTCCTTCTTAAACCCTCCTACGATGTCGAAAACTGCTCCAAGTATAAGCAATGCGAAATGGAACTCATTACCTCAATAGTTTAAAGCCTTCTTCGCCATTAAAGATCTAATGAATGAGAAATAGCACTTAAATACAAATCATTACGTTTTTACGTCCAACAGCAGGTCATGCCATTGACCAACTTTCCATAGATACGAGTGTTAACTACGATTCCAGTGGCACTACGTTTAAAGGCATTGCACTTGGCGTTGGATTTACCGTGAACCATGTGTACGTAGATATGTACAGATGCTCTTGGTAGGCAATTAAAATTCAAAGGTACAAGGCGTTACCTAAGATCATAAATGACAGAAGACAAGTTTAATTAGGAGGATTTATGATATACGGCTTGTTAGTGAAAATAATTTATATTTTTAAAATCCTATATAACCCGAGGGTCATTTGGCTCCATGCATAAACCGTTCGCGGAAAAATAGAAATAACAAAGAGATCATTACTTTAAGTATGATTTCAACAAGAGTAAGATGGGTAGGCGATTGGTTGCAAGGAAGATAATTTTGATATTTATAGGCTGGAGTTAAAAGGCAGAAACAGAAACAGAAAGAGGGTAGGCAATGCTGAAGTAAAGTATTTTGCACGACTAACGTTTACGAGATTATTATAATCTGGCTTTGTAAGACTATGAGAAGTCAAGTATTTAAAGGTTCCCTCCACTTTTATTGTAACATTGCCGAAAGGACAGCGGGCAGTGTGCGGTTGAAAAGTAGAAGGAAACCCTGGAGGTGTACCACTACAGATGGTGGGAGAACTTGGTCAGAAAACTGTGGTTGGAGTCTTTGGTTTTCTATGTAATATGGAACTAAATCTGCTTGCAGTGCATCAAAAAATTTCTTGAATTGCGTTAGACGTGCGTATCCTCCATTTACAGCCTCGTAGTGCTCAAAATGTCAATCAATGCCACTTCTGATTTGAGAATCCTTCATTTGTGTATTCCAGAATTTGTCTCTAATAGTGGATTTCGGAGCAGTGGTTAATGCTTACCTGCCTCTTGGGTAAAATTACTTACCACGTAATGCAACACGAGCTCAGACTAAGCATACAACTCCACTTTCACATCGACTAATCTAACGTGCGTAACGCTTGTAAACCATATCACGACCAACCTCACTTGGGTGGCAGCAGCAGCGGTTGTGACCAATCTCCGCGTGTAACGTCGAAAACTTATTTCCACATGCAACAATCACTGTGCCAAGCAAAACAAGTGTTTTCATTAGACCACAATTCTATTCCACAATTATTATACCCTAGAGGCTCAAAAGACGTTGCTAGTTACGTTCCTGCATCCATTCAGGCAGTTACAGGCTCCATGCACCGTTCAATGTAAATGACGTTTCGCACATGTGATACTCCATCGAAGGCGAAAAGAAAATGAAGCTGGCATGATCGGGGTCTTGGCTGCGCACAGGACAGTGCATCTGACCAAACCCAAGCCAGTGCGCGCATTAATATTTATTGCACTCAATCATGCGAGGTGGATGAAGGTGGTGGTTTCAGGCAAAATAAAAACAACAACAACAACCATGACATTCGAGTTGGATGTCTTCCAGCTGAACCTTCGTGATTGTTCAAGTTGGATCACTTGTTCTGGGGTCCACTACGATGATGATGATGATTAAGTTATCAAAGAGATATGAGAGAGCCCCATACGGACAAGTCAATTAGGTTCGTTGCTGCAAAAAGCCAACGAAAAGCGCCAGAATCAGCACCGAGAGGCATCACATTAACGTGAGAGTACGAGACGTTTCTATGTAATACCGGTGAGATACATATACGCTGCTTGGGAGGGTGTTCGGTGCGAGTGGGTGTTGCCTTTCATACCAACTGAAGGCTCATGCAGTAGCTCCTGCACTTTTTGTTCATTATGAATGTTGTTTTTGTTGCTGGTGCCCTCTCCAATGAATAGAATTGCCCTCTGGAGTGGTGTTGTAGTGCAAGGAGTAGTTCTAGTCATCGTCAGGTTAGGATTTACGTATTCTTTTGTTACCAGATTATGATTGCGATTCCTTTTGTAGTGTATAGAGAAGTAGCTGGCACTAGAACATCATCGTCGTCTTGGTGGGTCTAGTTTCCAGGAGGTGCATTGCGATGGTTGGGCTCTCCAGTTTGATTGTGGCAAGGCATCATTTGTTCGCTTGGAATGAAACTGTGCGATTGATGGGAGTGATTGTGTGTGTATTTGTGGCGATGCATGGTGCAAACGAATGCGAAGAAAGACGTTGGTAGCTTCAAAATTGCCAAGTGAAAGTGGTCTCTAGATGAAGGAAGCGTGATTACACACAAATTGCTATTTGGAGGTGCGCACGAGAATTTGAAAATTTACTGTGTTTTCCCAAATGAAGATGAATCGATGTGCTTATAATGGCAAGTTTGGCCACACACTAAGCTTGAGGATATTTGGCATAGTAATGTGCAACTAAAGTTCGTTCGAAATGAGAGGAAAAAGGAAACCAACTCTACCTGGTTTGTGTATACAGGATTGTTTGGCACTATAATTGCGTTGTAGGTGGAGGTTTCTTAATCTAATTAAAATTTGCAAATATTATTCCTGGGAAAACTTTTCGCTCTTCTTGAAATTTGTTTGTCCTGTGAAATATGTACATATGTATATGCCCAGGCCTTTTTTTATCATAGACCACAGCAAATGGGTTTATCTTTTTAACAAAGCACGGCTATCGTTCTTCTGCCCATAGGCTTCATCAGGGCGATCGATTTATGTATTATGGGATTAATATTCATCCACTAATCTTCGCTACTTTCCCTCAAAATTATTTGATAAGGCTAGACTGATGTCTCACACCTTCCTATTACAATTTTACAATTTTCTAAAAAAACATGTTGATGAAAACGTGCTTTAAAATTGGACTGAAGCCTATGTTTTCAAGTGGGGGTAATACAGTTTCAATGTTGCACTGTTCTTGCAAGTGTCGCTCCAGATCAAGGGCTTACATTGTAATTTTTAAATAATGCGAAAGGCTAACGTAACGTAGAGGTCTTTCTTAGATTCATATTTCCTTCCTTGTTAATCTAACCAGGGTGTTTATTATGGTCTTCCATCGTGTTCTATAAAGGAGAAAATGCAACGAATTTTGGGACTAGGTGTACCTATGGTGACTGACGTCACATGAGATACAATTCTTTAACCTTATCTTGCATCAAACTTATTTGTATCAAATTATTTTTAAGTGTATCATCACTCACGAACCTTGGAGTTGCGACGCCGACAAAGAGGATAACCAACTCCAGGCTGGGCGACGCCGTAGTTCTGCGGCCCGTGAGCAGGGGTGCTGCACAGGTTGTGGTGCTATCTCCCCTTCTCTGGAACCTAGTGGTGAATAAACTGCTTTTAATCTTGAAAGGGGGAGGCTGTAAAGCGATTGCCTATATAGATGACGCGTTGCTATATCTGTCGCGGGTGTACACCTCAATACGCTTAGAGACACTCTGCAGAATGCACTCTCTAAGCTCTCTAAATGGACTAGAGGCTGCGGCGTTAACTCTCATAAGACAGAACTAGTCCCCTTCACAAGGAAATGTAAAATTTCGCATTTCGATCCCCTAAAACTTTGTGGTGACTTGTGAATCATCCTTGACAAGAAACTAAGCTGAAAACCCAACGTCCTGAAATGGGTCAAGACAGCCACAACAGCTTTGTCTTGCTTTAGGAAAACGTTGGGAAATAGATGGGGACTACAGCCAGAATTACATACTGGCTATATGTAGCAGTTATCAGACCTATATTACCATATGGCGTGATCATCTGGTGGACGTCCTTAAAAGAACCATCTAAGCCGTGTGCAAAGGTCGACTTGCATATGTATAAGTTAAGCTCTAAAAACTTTACCAACAGCTGCTTTAAAATGGTGCTCCATCTACCACCCTTAGATCTTCATGCCACCCGCATGAAGGCCGTATCTCTGTGGTCTAGTTTACGTACTGGACACTCCACCATTCTCAACGATCTTAACTTCCTCCCGGAAGACATCGACTACACCTTTTTTCAAATTCTGTTCGAAGAATAATTTGAAACCCAAATACCCACCAGAGAAGACAGGAAAGGAGATCTCGGGTTGCAAAAGGAACCCATGCGATTTTATACGGATGGATCCAAGACAGAATCAGGAGTAAGGGAAAGTGCATTTTCCAATGATTCCAACCTAAAAATCTCCTTCCGCCTCCCAAATCACTGTATCATCTTGTACTTGGAGATCAGGACGATAAAGGAAGCCTTGTCGTGAATCAAGTAGGATTTGATATCTAAACGGGATATTATCATTTTTACTGACAGCCAAGCCGCGATCAAGTCTCTGGAATCCGTCACCTTCAACTCTGGAACTGCCCTAAATTGTCGCCTGTCTCTTAAATTAATGGCTGAACAATTCAATACTTGAATGACTGACGAGCTCGCCAGGCAGGGTACAACCCTATCGATTTCACCGAATAAGGTAATACTCGGTATTTTTATCGCTTCACTTGAAATTCTACTCAAGCTTGACGCTACAAACAGCACCAATCACAGATGGGCAAATGGTACTACCTGTTTAATTACTAGGCAGATCTGGCTTAAACTGGATCTCAAACTCTCCAATTGTCTTATAAGGCAGAAAGGGGTGCCCACCTTCAGCATAGTAGGTCTCGGTACAGAGCACTACATTATCGTAAGCACGCCACTAGGCTGACGCTCTTCGCTAACGAGTTCTGTAGAAGGTGCATGAATGAAGAGAAGGAAGAAACTATTCTACAATTTCTTTGTACATGTGAAGCTACCTCCGCTCGTATGTATTTGCATTAAGGGTTCTTCTTCTTCAACAACATTGTCGTACTGGCTACATTAGCAGCAAGAAGTATTATTCTGTTGAGAGTGGAAGAAACAGTTCAAAATCACTGGGGGCTGACCTAAATATTACGACATAACGTCTTAGGTAAATTGAATCGAGTATGGTAAAGGTAAGCCTCAATCGTACTATTTTTCTTACAAACTTCTTTAAGTGCACCCTTGGAGTGTCTTTAATTAGCATAGAGTCTGATTCCCGTCCTTTAATTCGTCAATAACTCACTCTTTTCAAATCACAGCTAACTAAGCAATTTAAAAAACTCTTTGTTCATTCCATTGCAAAATTAAATTGTAAAAGGGAAGTTCCAACAAACAGGAACCAAAATCACAAATCTCAATCAAAAAATAAAAGTAATTCCGAAGTCCATCGAAGTGAAAACGATTTTTTTTGTTCCTTCTTACGGAAGAAAGTGAGCACACCTCCGCCTAAGGACACACTCATCCTCCTTCTCGAACAGAACATCTTGATTGAAAGGACTAAAGTAAAACAATCACCGCGTCGAACGCACATGCACAAAACAATTGAACGTTCACGATTATTATTTCTTAAATCAACCCCCCCAACAGGCATCTTTCTGGATACATCCTCCTTCCTAAGATTTTTGATCAGATAGGTATTCCCCTTCCCGCTGAGAAGAATTCCCTATGCCCATTGATTTTCGATTTCAATTTCCAACCAAAGGAGTTTACGAATTGAGTAAAATTATCTCTTAGGCCCTGGAGTGCCGCTGCTGTGGCAAGTGAAAGAGGCTGTGGTCCGCCAATAAGAAAAAAAGAATTGCAAAACAAATCCCAAGGAGGTGGTAACGAACGAATTCATTTGCTCCTTTTGTTTGTTTGTTGGTTACGGAAATTAAATCAGTTCAATCTCAGATTTGGTATCCCATCGTACCCTTTTTTGGGAATTTTCTTTTATTTTTTTAATGCATGTAGCCTTATGCCATCTGTGAATTGAAACCGAAATTAATCGATTTAAATGAAACGAGCGAATCAACTAAGGAATCATGGTTCATTATAATGTTGCATGGTGCAACATTTTAATTGGCATAGTGCAATAAAAATTCGGTTTTTTTTTTTATTTCTTTTCTTCTTCATCATCTTCTCCACAGAATGAGAGAACAAATTTATTTACGACTCCCTACTTCAGCACTTGGGCTTCAATTCCAATTGACAGGCTGCTGCAAGTCTGCTTGTTTGCCTTTAACTGGCTGCATTTAAGGAGAGCCTGAAGAAAAAAAAAATTGCTAATGTCTTTATTTTCTTGAGGAACTACTCGTATACTGATGAGTATTGCAAGAAGGGAAAAAGGATATTTTTGTCTTATTCTTTGGAGCTAGTGTATGTACGTGGTCGTGGCAATTAGTTTGAATTGGCACAAGGCAATCGGAGCAGGGAACAGAAAATTAAGAAGCATGTGTAATGACTTTGATCATTTCGAGGTGCCCTTTTGAAAGGAGGTGTCTATTTACTTATAATCACTATATTTACATAATTTTTTTCTAAAAACATTCAAGTTGATTCGAATTAGGGATTATCTGGAAGATTCAAAAAATAAAGTAGTTAACTGGTTGTTTTTGTGAAAAGTGGCCACGGTGCCCACAGGCGGTCTTACGAACGTCCGGTGAAAAGCTTAGACCGATGACATTAATGGTGAGCTGATAGCGAGTTTAATTTGATTATGAGCAGGGCAATATATGTATGTAGGAATCTACCAGATGACAAGGAATGACATGTCGTTCTTTACGCCTCAAACTCGCCAAATAGGAAACGTTAGTCGTCAGCTTGGCGCGTTAGAGTTGTTGGAATTCGAAATGGTTTTTGTATTATTCTCTCTCCGGCTTTGAACTTACAACGTGAAGATTTATCTTCGGTACGTCATGGAGGCATTGAAGCTCTGGCTTAACGTGTTTCTAGAGAAAAATCCTTGTTGAACGAAAAATATTTTTTGATTAAATCTTTAAATACAAGTTCACATTACGACGCAGATCGAAAAAGTTAAATATTCTGCTTGCTTATTTTCTTAAATCTAACATTACAGCGCATCTAACATAGCTTAAGAAACTAGGTGGAACAAGACGGAGAAAATGTATGCACATAAGCCTACTGCACTTTGATGTTAGATTTTAGAAAATAAGCAGACAAAATATTTACCCTTTTCAATCTACTGTTTTTATAAAAATAGTAGGGCTCAGAATGGGACATACCAACATTACTCATAACCACTTAATTACAAAAAAAATCGGTAATTTTGGGATATACTTCAAAGCCCATTGAAACCGCACAACGCCATGTTTAGTCTAACATAGAGAAATCGTTCGAATTAAAGGAATCAGTCGTAGACGTCTTTTAAGATTTCGAAGGCTGTTTTAAAATTATTCAAAAATAAAATTATCACATCCACATCTGCTCTTTCAGTCAAGCATTCATAAGCCACCGATGGGCTGTGATTGCTGTTCTCCGATGTGGCTCGAACTTGCATTGATCGGATCCCAAGCGCAACAAGATGGATATTGGTACGTACGGGTGCAGGCTTTTACTCGGAGGCTCTGCAAAAACAGGTGTCTTTCAGACTATCAGTAGCATGCAGTGTTTTCCCAGCTGAAATCATGGCAATAGAAAAGGCCGCTATATGTATAGAAAATAGTCACCTCCCTCCGTCGGATATAACTATTTCGTTGACAGTCAAGCAGCCCTTAAATCGATTAAATCGAATAAAATCAAGTCAAAGGCGGTTAACAAATGTCGCAATGCACTGATCAACATAAGGCACCATTCGATCAAGCTCCCTGGACATAGTTAATTAGAAGGGAACGAAAAAACCGACGCTTTGGCAAGAAGGGGGTCAGAAATGAACATCAGTGTAGCTGACATATCCATACTGCCGATTGGTAGATTGTACAATATCATTGATGCCATAATAGAGAAAGAGGCTGACTCCTCCCGGTTATCCAGAGAGGACTGTACCACCTCTCGTACATTATGGCCGAAATTAAATAAAACAAAAACAAAGAGCCTTTTGACACTAGACCGATCCTCCATCCGCATGTTAATGGGAGTAATCACAGGACACTGCGCTATAGGAGTCCAACGATTTATGCAGAAGCTGCGGTGACGAGGAGGAATCCAGCTTTAGGATCCAGGTTCTTCACAAACATCGCAGAGGTAGCAGTAGTTCAGATACAGGATCTCCTACACTTCTTAAAAACTGGTTCCAAACGCCACAATTTAGATAGGTATTTTCCACGGGATACCTCCCACCAACATTCAAAAAAGGGTATTCACAATGGACCTTTAGGTCTCCGAGTGATCGTGATGAGTTATATTCATCACACACCCTACTAACCTAACCTTACCTATCCCAAGCGCACTAGACTGCGGTTACCTTCAATTGGACTATTAGCAGGACATATGTATGTTTACATCGGGGTCAATAAAACCGATAATATGAGCCAATATTCAGGAGGACGAGAAACCATAGTGCACTTTCTCTATTGCTGTTCTGCAATAATGAAGTTAAGGCTAAACGTCTTTAATGACTGGGATCCTCAATTATCTGAAATCAAACGTACCTCAGAAAGAAAAAAAATTGGCTGCGTTGCTTAGGCTTGCATGCTCGTTTGCATTTAAGTGTAGTCTCCGTTTGCTTGCGAGATCAGATTTGACTTTTCAGAGCAGGGACTCAAAGGAGCCGCAATATTACATGGTTAAAACTTATCATATAGGGTTCTTCCAAGTTTGTGTGCTGCGTTTATCGCTTACGAATGAATCACAAACCATACGAAAAATAGGACATACTCATGCCATCAGCTGAGAATTCACCCAGCAGGTGCAGGGCCCGCACAAGTTCTTAATGACTTCGGAGACATCCCATATCTCTTTCTTTCCAAGGCAGATAACTATGTCATAAAAAATTCGGCCTTTGACTTACTATCGGGAAAACACTTTAGCAAGCGTAGTGACAACTGTATGCTCTTCATTCTTGAGAAAGGTCGTTCCAAGTCTCATTTTAACATCGTCGTAGAGCTTTTTTCAGTTCTGTCTTTGTTGGAACGGCGGAAGACCTTCTTGATTTTATTTAATTAGAATATTAGAGTATATAATGGTTTCATTAACTGGTGTCGGAGAAGATGCCTGTCGATCTACAGTCAACTATATTCTTTTCAACTTTAATTCCATGTGCAAAGAGGTTTTCCGTATTTTGGATGCTATCTCAATGATTTTTTCCTGGTACTTTAATCTGGTCATCCTTGGAAACCCGAGAAGCTCGGGATTCGGAAGAGCATTAATTATTAATGAATTTGCTACAACCATCATTATGTTGCACAAGTATGGAAAGCCTTTCACCACGAAATTTAATGATTTACTATAGTATGGCATGGTAAAGAGGTGCATACCCGGTGGCCAATGGGTTCACTGTGCTTCCCTATTTATTTGTGGTACCAATTTTTTCCTTTTCGGATTAAAAACAACATGTGCTCTTGGGAAACTAATTATGTCCTAATTCCTCAAAGAGTCTGTTTTCCATGTAACAGCATCGACGGGCTTAGCATGTGCTTGATAGTTTCTGTTTCTTTTGTATCATGACAGCTTCTGCAGTAGTCAGGAGAGCTGATGCTCATTCTGACGGCCATTGCACCTATCGGGCAGTGTACAGTTAGTACTCATTGATAAACTACTTTTAGTCCTTCCTTCGTTTATAATTGGCCATAAGCTGCGAGGTATGGCACAGTCACCTCTGTCCCCCCGGAGGTGTTGATTGTTTCTCTTGCTTTAAGGTCTATTCTGCTTTTCAGAACACCAATAGGGATGGCTTTCGATGTCTGAATGAGGTTTTCAATTAATGCTGATCCCTTCCGTATCAGCTCATCTGCTATTTTGTTACCATCTATATTACCATGTCCGGGGACCAAGCAGCAGAGTGACTTCGTGAGTCTTGCTTACTCTGTTTATAGATTTCCGGCATGACAAAACTATTTGTGATCTTACTGTTTCGCTATCTAGTATCTTGAGTGCTGCTTGACTACCCACGAAGATTGTAATCTTGGATGGATTTAGTTTCTCAGCATGTATAGTCTGTGCTGCTTTCTCAATAGCGCGAAGGCTTGGCTTGGAAAATACTTCAGTCGTCCGAGAGTTTGTATGTCCATTTTAGACCCGTCAGTGTAGAATAGAAAATCCTGTACATTGTGTAATGTGTTGGATTCCCACTCATGTCATTCGGAAATAAAATGATAAAATGAAACATGTCCATGTTCAAAAATTAAATCAATTCCGGTAGCTTTTGGATTCAAAGTAGCTTGCAGTGGTAGACTTAAGATTCATTTTCTTTAAGCCGAAATTAGTAGATACCCCTGTAGCTATGCAAGAAACGTATAACTCAGCCCCATATATCAGAGTTGTTAATACATATGTACAATATCTATAATTGAGTTTACCTTCAATTTAATAAAGATTCGCATGTCTGTTATCCAACATATTTTTAACAGAGCACCACCTACTTAACATAGATACATCCAAGCCGTCAACTTTGCTTAGAAGCAAAACTGAATGTCAACAAGTTGTTTGAAGTACCTTGTTGCTTCTTCATGAATCAGCAGCACACAATCTCCAATTCGAACATGTTTCTCAACATATGTGATTCCAATTTGAAATACAATCCAATAGATACAAGTGTTTCCAACAATGTATAGATCAGCATGTTGCAGATACAATGCCAATAAGAATTTGTTGAGAGAAACGTACTAGAGAGAGTATTCCTCTCAAATTCAATTGGATATTATGCGTGAGAAAAGCAAAATGGAAAATTTATCTCATTCCGATTAGACTTTAGTTGCAAGGCGGCGTTTACAGAGCATGGGTGGCGCTAAATTTCTCTCCTAGTTAGCAGCTGCATTGTTTTTTTTTTTTTTAATTTTTTTTGTGTGGAATTTGACAAGGATTCGGGAAATAACGAATGGAGAATGATGTTAATTGCGCTAATCACAGCAAATCGGCTTCCTTTTGTGTGTCTAAAAGAATGCGTTGCGCAAATAAACTCTGATCTCCTTGAAAGGATTGTTTACACTTACACTTTTGGTGTTCATGGCAAAGTGAAACAAAGGAATTTATTGCGTTGCCTTTTGTTTAATCCTTCATTACGAGCTGTTGGGCGGCTTAATGTGCATGCATCAGTGATTCACAGGACATAATACCAACCAAAACAACCATCCAGCCAATCTGACCGCATTGACAGGCGACTTGTCAATATGTCATCTTTTGCATTGATTTCTGTCAGAGTCAAGTGCAAGTTAATCCCTCCGCAAAGCGCAAAGTGGCATGGCAGCTCCAAGAATAAATGTGAATGAGTTGTTGTGGGATCTCTCCGTATACTCGTATGTGGAGGGAAATTGGTTCTCATCTTGTTGGCCATGGATTATTATCTGACAAGTGAGCAAACGATTTGCATGGAGGCGACACATCCAAAGGATTTCAAGACGACGACGATGATGATGATGTTGATGGGCAGACGAAGGTGCCGGGGGTCAGATACTGTGGGGAGCAAAGAGTTAAGACTCACGATATGAAAAGAAGGTAGTTTGAAGGTTTGGCACATGAATAAAAGTGTGACTGTGTGCTGATTAAATCCTTCAAGTTGGGTCACTTAATTTAGACGTTAATGGGGTATTTATTCCTGACAGTAAAAAGTATTATGTGGATGTTAAGTAGACATATTAAAAAGTCGACAGATATCCCAATATTAGGTAGATTTAAAGAAACGTGAGTTAAGTACTGGTAGGTGAATGTGAACTGCATAATCTGGAAAAAAAAAACAGGCACTTGCAACAAAAATTTCTAAGGTTTTGAAGTTAAAGGTTTGAGACTGAAAATCGATCTCGGAGTTATTGTGGAATTGATATTTATTTTTTTTCACAGAAATGTATCTAGTAGGTACTTGAAGTAAACAAAACTGTAGGGGTTTATATGTACATAGCTCCTTGGGCATGTTTTTGTAAGTGCAAGGCTTTTTAAACACAATAATTTATGGTAGGTAATTTTAAACATCATTTTGCCATTTTCAATTATTCAGTTTATCTCATATGTCGTATATCCTTTTTGTTCTAACTTAAGAAATGCCCTTCTATTCGCACATAACCTTCCCAAGTTTGCTATTAATTTATCTTTAGAACTGCCTGCTGCGAGAAATGTTTTAAATGAACATTTAGCAAAAAATTAGGTATGTAACCTTTTAAAAGAGCATTGATTGTTTGGTAGAGTAAATTTCCACGTATTTGTGGCATGGCACGGTGAAATCCAGCTCCCGTCTGAAAAGATCCAATGTCACTAAACATTTAATTGCGACATAACTAAGAAGTCGACTTTCCCTATGCTCAGAACTGGGCTTGGCTATAACTTATACTGGAAAGGAGATGCTATCGTATCTTTAAGGATGACTCCTAACTGTCAGGGGTCTGGTGTTGGCGTCTTCATGGGCATACCTGCTAAGAGAAGATTTACGCAATCTTAGTGTTCATGTCCATATGTACTATGTACCTACTATTTGTGAAGAGCAAGGAATATGCCTCTATACTGGTAGTGAAGGTGTATTTAAGGAGCCATTATCTCTTTAACCACTAGTCAGAGAAATAGTCAGAGAAGTTAAGATTTCTTTGAAATTGGGCTTAGCATGAATTCATTGATTTCGGATTCATGAAATTTCGGCAAATGAGATCTCCGATGAAGGCTCAAAAGGAAACTCCTCAGGACCCGAATTTTTACCCAAAAGCAACGCCGATGACTCAGTTGATTAAACATTGAAGTTTGCGTTAAATGAAAGATAATTACAATTTTTATATGCAAAGCTGACTTTTCGAATAATTTTGGAATTATGTATTACCTATATATATTTCGGTCACATTATTTAGCGCTAATGATAGAGAGGTCGTCATATAGAAAATTTGTTGTCAATCGATTTTTCAGGACGCACAAAGAAGCGATCTAATCTAAACTATCTGCTAGAGACATATTAATTTTGAATTTTGCAAAATAACATGAAGAGGTTCCACTAGAGAGCAACAGTTTGCTAAACATGAAATTGAACCAAGAGTTATCGAGGATATCATACTTATAGTGGGAAGGTAGACATAGTTCTAAGTACCTAGGAGTAATGCTAGAAGCAAGATACTCCTTTAAAGTATCTCACATACGAGTATGTATGCAAACAAGCATGAAAGTATAACCCGAAACATAGTCAGGAGCTGCTTCTTTTCAAGATCGTAACGTGAGTTTCGAGCTCTGGTATAAGTTGATAAAATGCGGGTTAAGGAATAAAGACGAAAAATAGAAGTAACTCATGGACCTTGCTCAGTAAGAGCAATTGCGCCATTCGCACTACACTTGGCGGAACAGCTTTCCTTTCTTGATCTCACAGCTGTGGGAAAATTGGAAGGATATGATGAAGGCAGACAAATTTCGGAGTATTAATGTGTACAACGGCATCTCTACTTATGCAAGGAAAGAAAAACTGCCCAACGGCACGTGAAGCAAGGTAGAAGCATCGCCGTATACTGTCAATTGTTGTAAAAAGTAACAAATGTGGTATGGAACGGTTAGTTCTACATAAAGTGGGTTTTAAAAATAATTTTGCCAAAGAAAAAAATACGTAGGGTGGCCTTTCGTTTGTTAAGATATTTCGACTTTCTCAATACTTGATCACTACTTACTCCTCCACACTAAATGTATATTCGTCTTGATATTGAATTTCAAGGGAGAGAAAGAGGACAGAACAATTGAAAAGTTTTCTAAATCTAAATATGTTTAGTCTATGATAACGGATATGTTAACCTACCGTTACACATACATATTCTTAAATTGACTGGAAGGTATTTTCGTGGCACATTACGACCGTTATACTCTTGGAAACCGAAGTTTGGCATAACAATAAACATTTGTTACTCTTATCCTCCTGTGGTTACGAAATCACTCACAAGCCATACTTTCTTTAATACTGTCCCTGAATTAAAAACAAATCATCAACTTTGCATGCAGCAAACATCCCTTAATCATCAAACGAACTTCTAAGCAACAAACGAATAATAAAAAAAAATTCTTAATAAAGCAAAAAAAATGAAAATAATGCCATTGAAAAACGCAGTTCAAAGTCAAACCGATGATGAAGACATGCGGAAAATGTCATTATATGCGCTGAAGTAGCAAAAGCGTGACCCACCCTCATACCCATCCATCCATACCATCTGCGATGAAAACAACTATCTGGAAGTACGAGTAAATATAAAACAAAAAAAAACACATTCACTAACTTGGAACAAAATATCGGGACTAACAGGGAAGAAATAAATGAAAAAAATATCATGAAAGAGGATATTCATTGAAAAAAATAACTGAAAGGGAATACGAAAAAAAAAACATGGAAGAGTTCTGCCAGACATCTTAACGACTCCGTAAGACAATGGACGAATTAAGTTCCACCAGTGACAGACAGTAGTGGCAGGATAGCATACGCCACTGTGGAACTCATTCCAACGACCGGTCCTCCATCGCCAAATTGAACTCCTTACTTTGTATTCAAATTATACCAGTCAAAGGTAAAAAGGATATCCATAACAACTGACGACAGGATGAGCGCACGAGACTAAGTTCTCGTGTCGGGAATAGACGGTCTTTCTGGCGCACTGCTCCCCCCCAAAAGACATTGAGACGATCATTTCCTTTTTGCAGCACTCGCCTTGGCGGTGTGCTTAGGACGTTCGGTTAGGACACACAACAGAGACAGACAGACAGAATGGAAAATAATGGAATTGTTGTCGTTTCTTCTTTGCTTCTTCACTGGACTTCAAGGAAAACGAAAACGGCGGCGACGGACGACGACGGACGAGGACCACCGACGGTACGGTGGTTGTTGGGTTGAGACAGCTCAAAGGAAAAGGAGGAGGAGAAAACTTAAATTGAGTTCTGTTAGTTTGAGAGTGTCAATATTAATATTGGGTGCAAATTGAAGAGGATGGATCCTTGCAGCTCGACCCAACTACTAGGAAGACTGAAAGCTGAAGAACCAAAACCATGGAAATGTAGGGCGTGGCCAGACAAAAGGAATGAGATACGATGACAGGATAAGGAATCCATTGGGAGAACTTCCTTTTCAATGTTCGACGGTTCTTTTTCGTTTTCGTATTCTTTGTGTCTGTGTATGTGTATGTGTATATATTTGCATCGAAAGGATAAGGAATTGAATTTGAAATTCAAGGACGACAAGAAGGGTAGGGTTGTACAAAATTGCTTCCGGGCTGCATATGGGCAGAAATTGCATATTTTTATGATGTGCACTGTGCCATTGCTGCTGCAGGAGCGGAACAGGAGTGCAATGAGTTTTCATGCAATTTGGATGTTTAAGAGGACTGAATTTGACTTTTTTTCCAGGAGAAGCGTTCAAAAGTGCTTGTGTTGAAGGATGAGAATCCTTTTCATTAAATATTCTGGGTTCTATGACCTTTATTCAGTTGGGAAAACTAATTTAATTTGGCTTCTAAATTCGAGAGTTGGCTAGTAGGAGTCAGGTGAAAGGTTTAAACATGTTTTCGTGTGCCTTAATTGAAAGGTCAGAGTACAATTTGGGCCCGCCCAATTATGCACAACAGCTGGACCCAATAGAGATACTTGCCGCAGAAAAATTAAGAACGAACACAGAATTTGGGGAATGAGTTGGAGAGCGTTGAACCGCGTTGCAGAACTATGAACCCAATGATGCTAACACTGTATGACCCACCGTATAAGGGATGTCTTAATATTGACGCTGTCCCCAATGAAAACAAAAACTAATTCCCAGGGGATCCGTCGTCGCTCGGCATGTAAGCTTTTGGAAAGCACAGTCAGAGAAGGCAGGAAAGGAGACGGTAGACAGTATTCCTCTATTATAACACTAGATTCTAATATGCGCTCCAAATCATTTCAAAGAACACTTAATCGAAGTGTTCCCCCTTCGTCCACACACCCTCAGAGCTGTCAGAGCTGGAGGAAAACCTTATTTTTAGTTGCATTTCTGACGAATTCAATGCGCCTTTGGTCCTGTAGTTTTTTATGGACTTGTCAATGCTGAACCCTAAAAACTATAACCAAATGACTAGGAAGAAACGCTTACCGAGCACCTTGAAATGTTCTTTCTTGCAATGGAATTATATATAAGTACCTTCGTATTTATAATGGCGGACAAGAGGTTAGTTCTAAACAAGACGTAATGTTATTTTAAGCCGTTTTGCAGTTAGCCAGTTTTACCACTCATACCATTTCTAGCAGTCGATTAGTTGGTCTCTATCCAGACGCTGCAAGTTTTGGTTTTAAGTCATCATCCCTCCTGGAAACCTTGGAGATAGTAAAAGCTATAGAAGATGTACATTTGAACTGAATCTAGATTAATCATCGACATACATATATGTATGTAGATGCCTTACCAAGATGACTTCCCACGAGAGGGATAGTTAGAAAAAGTCTGGATGCCTTTGTAGACCTCTAGATGGTTCTTTATATCCTCGTCTCCAGAACCTGCTGGTAAACAAGCAATTTCTGGAAGTAGAAGGACAAGGTTGCAGACAAATCATCTACCCAGATTTTACGACTGACTCTAATCAGCATCTGATCTCGTTCAGACACCATCAACGTCAATGTCATCTGTAGAGTCTGTAAGTGGACTAAATAAGGTCATAAAAAACTAAATTAGTCATCTCCATAAGCAAACAAGTTTCTGTATCCCAGCCCTGCCAAATGGTATGGTAAGAGCCAAGCTTTAAAAGAGACAACTAAATAGTTACGACTTACTAAAGGACAAAAACTTGAAACCTAAAGTCCAAGAATGCGTTGGGTAAGGTCCTTAAAGTAAGAGTAATATCTGTATTATCTCTGATAGCTACGCCGAGTTAATGTACCTATATTTGCCTCTTGATACCTTTCTTTTGGGTAAGAAATAGTAAAGTCACCTAACTACAATAGATAGCTTACGTCAAGGTTAATACTCGTAAATCAAAAAGTAAAGTATATAATCGAGCAGCTTCAGACTAGTAAGGAGAGTGTCAATAAAATTCTGATACAGTTCCAAACCAGCTACGCAATTAGATGCTTGGGATAAGCTTGAACTTTCTGATTAATTAGGCATCTTCACTTTAATGGCAAGTATACATATGGATGCCTTCCGGAACAGTAAGCTTGCAATAATCCCTAAAGAAAAAAAAACACAAATTTTTGTTCGATATATGTACATATTTGACCCCAACCAGAGGACTGATATTTCATCTTTATTGAAAAAAATCCCTCCCTTCCACTGCATCATATTACTCGTAAGTCCTTTTACGACTAACGCAGTACCACAACTATTTGCATATGAACTGTCCATCAAAATGCTAGTAAACTTCATGTTATGAACCCGAAACTATGTCCACTTGGAATGTTCTCTGAAAACCCCATTCCGATAAAATTCCTTCGATTTAAATTCATTTTGCATCATAAAATATCCAAGGACACACACAAGAAACCCTTTAGTTGGTATTCATTCCCGGACATCCGCACATTTAAAGGAACACAGGCTCTTTCGTTTGTCCTTTCGATATCTTCCGATTACGATCATAATTCGAAAACTTTGTAGACACTTTTGGAGAACATTTCCTTCCCAACTATGTAAGTATGTACCGCCACCCGTCCTCCCCCAAAACGTCTAATCCGCAACAGTCGAAAGTCCAGAAGTTTATGTTATGTGAAATGTCGGCCAAGCAGGAGTGGGCAAGTAGAGGAAACATAAATTGTAAGCGCAAGGATACCACATCGTAAAATCGCACAATATCCTCTGCCACCACTTACACATATGCTCCACCCGCAGCTGGAACAGCAGCACCATTCGCCCCCTGTTTCTGCGACTCAGGGATACGTTTATGCAAAAGTGAGAAACTGTGTCGGCTTAGTTTCTCCGTACCTTCCTCTTACTATATGAATGGCGTGTAAGTTGTTCTTCTTGTTGTTGTTGGTATTTATAGAATTTTACGAGCCCCCACACATACACACAAATGGTTATAGTATAGAACATTCGCAGCATGTCCTTTTTATTAGTAAAAGGATTTTCTTTTGTGAGTTTGATATCCCTACAATTTCCGGTTTTTACTATCGAATACTGCGGAAACTTTTCTACACCGCTATGTGAATGTAGAATAAATTTCAGTCTTCCTTGCAAGGAAAACGGACATTAAATGAAGGATTTTACTTCTTTTCTTCTTTTTGATTTGTTTGCAAGTGAGTGGGGGCGAAGGATACCGGGATATGCATGCATGAGAGTCCGAAATGAGGCCAATATTAGGTTGACTTTGATGATGGATTAAATACGGAGGTGTACGAGATGTGGTTTTGGTATTGATGGCACGGCGGCTCATACATACCGTTAAGTTAGGGGCAGAATAAGAGGAAAGAGTTTGACGTTGGGAAAGGAAATGTTTTATAACTGTGGTGAAGTTTGTTGGATTTTATGGCCAACGGGAAGTCGTAGGGTAATGAACGTTGTTATTTTTTTTTGTGGTCTTTTCGCCGAGGAAGTTTGTAAGTAAAATTAAAGGATTTCGGAAGGAAAATCTTAAGAGTGGAATGGAAATTATGATTCTTACGGTTTTGCTTATTATTTTTATTGAAAAGCGATGTATGTATGTAGATATGTAGATTATAAGTGGTTCTTATAAAACTTATGTAAGCTTGACCATAAAGGTTTATGTTTTTGTTGGTGGTTATTTGAAAAACGCTCGGGTTGTGGCATCGCTTAACAAGTTAAGAGCAGTTGCAAGCTTTATGTTGCTTAAGAGCTTTTCACTGGAATCATTTCGTAAGCAAGTCTGCTTACAGGTTTGTACGCTTTATCGAATTCGGGTTTACGGAAGCATACAGTCCCCAGTCGGCTTCTCTTATTGGTCTGATTGGTTGAAAGAAAGAATTTAGTTTGCCTCTTGGACACCTTATATGAACTACTTTGACATATTTGGAATGCTAAAGAGCTGCTAAAGGGCAGCAGCTAGAGGTCTAAAAAGTGGAACTGACCCTTTAAGTTGCAGTTTTGGTCTAACTGTCAAAGAAACTGAGAAACAAAATTAAAACAAAGTATAGGTTGTCATATTTGAATTTAGGTAAAACAAAGTTCCTTGAGCTTATGGCCTGTAAAATATTCTACATCGAAAAGACTCATTGAACATATACAACCACTAAGGCATTGACCTCCTCAATATTCCTTTCCAGATCCTATCTGCCATGTATGTATGTATGTAAATTTTAAAATTGCATAGCTCGATCGGTCCTTATCGGTATTTCTAGTTGTACGCCATCACATAAGTTCATAAGCTCCGTCCACCTATGATGTACGACCTACTTATATCCAACCACATCCATTTCAGATTTTGTGGTTTGGCAGCTGAATTCCAGTGCCCGATGCGAACCTCTCTTTCAGTAGTTTTGGAAAACTTTCAAGGGGTGCACATGAGTCCAGAATTATGCTAGAACCCTAAGCATATCCCGGGGATCCCGGGGGCGCCGTGGCTCAATGTGCGTTGGACTATTCAGCGGGGGACTCGAAGATCAAAACCCAGAAAACATTTTCCTCCGGTCCCTCATCCCGCTAATGTATGATAAACGTTCGATAACTGCCATGAGGAAGCTTCTCAATTTAAACTATAGGTGCCCTCTATTTGTGCAATTACGTGCACAACATGAATGGTCCCGAGAACCTAGGTCCTGGACCACATAACGCTGTCGTGCAAAATATTTGTTATTTTATATCGTGGAAGCCTCAAAGCAATCGTCTATTGACGGTCAGTATCCCAATAGGAAGAATAAATGTGACAAGCATATTGTGTTACGCCCTGACGAAGTCAGCTTCTGAGCAAAATCGAAACGAGTCCTATGACTAACTAAGTGGTGCCAATAATTAAACACCCAATCGAGACATCGCTATACTATCAAGATAGGCCATTGGAACCAAGCGGTCCGTCATGCTATTGGAAGGCATGCATGCATGTTGTTAGCTATAAAGATACCGTTGAAATATCTGCTTAAGGAACTGATATACATAGTTATATGTAAGTACGAGGAAATGGGAAAATATACTCACAATAGGATTAGAAAGCATTGACGGAAGGACATAGAAAGTCTATAATGTATAGTTATCTTCAGACACTTGAAGCCTGATCGAAAAGCGGAAAAGCATAAGTCTTAGACTGCGTAAGTCTTACTATACAGAGGGGAAAGAGGGGTTTGAAAATGACAAATGTCAAGCATAGAGGGTTCTGAAAGAGAAATACATAAGTAGATATGACAAAAGGATCTTTAAGCAGCAGATACACAGTTCAAACTTACGTCAACGTTTCGTAAAGAATCGGAATGCTTCGTTTCTAGTTTCGGAAGAGGATAACTTACATAAGAAGAGATCTCTTTGCAGATTGATGTAAGCCTCAAATTCTATGATTGGCGTCGCACTTTCAAAGCAAGAATGATATTATTAAAAAATAATGAAAACATAATGGGCGCCAAGAACCCACAGTGACCGAAGGGCTGAGTGCCTTGCTACCCTTCGTGTTGCGTTTTTAATATTTTTTATACGAATTAGAGGAACTGTTTAATGGAATAAGTGAAAGGCGATATTGGGAAACTTTGGACTATTTGAAGAAGCTTGCTGATGTTTTCGGGCATCGGAACATCCAATTTGTTACTCAGTAGTCCAACGCAGTAACCACTGAGCCATGTCGCACACAAGAATGTAATAAAGACCGTCACCAAATCACTTAAAAAAAGTAAGGCTGCAGTAGACTTTAAGGGAAGCTTTGTATAGCTTTCCCTATAATATCACCATACAATCTGCACTCAATCGTAGAGAATACCAGTCGTAGAGACCAAAACAATTGAGGAAGGGAATGATTACGCCTCTATTGAAGGGTTATTTAAAAGAGCGTCTTCATGTGTCAAGCTGATGGTTCATAGTTGAAACCCTAATGTCAGTAAGCACTATGTGATAACACAACACCACTGCGAAGGCACAACGCTGGCAGTATGTTTGTCATATGGCTAGAAAAATTGTTTGCTCTGTGTGAATCAGAAGCGAAAAAAAATAACAATAAACAAATCTCTCTAGTTATCTGGACACCAGCCCTGGATCTTATGTGAAACTCAAAACACCTGAGTTTCAAATCACTACACTAATCTCTTGCTCTCTTTCCAACGCCCGCACCGTGTGAAAACATGTAAAAGGGTATTCATAACCCCTTGGGTGCTTGAGAATTCTGACATCTGTGGAAAGTTTGTCAAAAAGCGTAATCGGATTAAAGTCCCATCTAAGCAGTCAGCGGCGTCAAGTTAATTTTCAGGCTGAAAACTGGGTTGTACATATCCTTGGGAATGCACAACATTTTTTATTTTTCTATTCATACAAATATTTTCCTTCAATTGAACAAAAAAATAATAAATTTGCAGAAAAAAGGACGCTCCTCCAAACTTTATTTCAACACTTTAACCTACTAAAGTGCTAATCAAATTATCCTTGTTATTTCTTCGCAAACTCAGACGATCAAACTGTAACTAAAACGACAATGGCAGCACAAAGTTGACACTTACATAATAAAACCTCCTTCCTTCATTCGAAGCAGAGACTTCGTGACAATGATAAAAAACTTTTTAATTTCATTAAAAAAAAGAAAAAAACTTGCAATTGTTGTCAAAATCACAGAGTTTTGCCATTTGCAGGATATGAGAGAGGAAGAAGGGACAAACGACAAAAAAAAAATTACATCCTTCTGTTCAAATGCAACTTTTCAAAACTGATGGTAATAAAAAAAATGCAAACATCAAATCAACATTGTCACAAAAGTTTATCGTTTTTGTCCTTCAGCAATAATTGTCACATTCATTTCGTCCTTTTCCACTTTGTCGGATGATTATTGCTTTGAAGGGAAAAAAACAACGCATCTCATCATCAGCATTGTTTCCATGGTGTCGGTTGGGGTTATCTGTGAACCCAATGAATAGAAATTACCTTTATTGCTGTGTCCTTAAATATTTTAATATCCTCGCAAAGCATAATAATCGCAGTAATAATCGTCAAGTGAAGGGATGCATGAATTGTAGTCTCTACAAGGGTGATCGAGGGGTGGTGGTGCCACGCGACGTTCGGCTATTATAATGAAAACATCCTTTTTCCATTTAGTCCTTCTTTTTAAATCACATTGCATCGCATTATATTGCGTAAGGTATTATCCCTTTCCGTGTGCATCTCTAAGCTGTTTGTCCAATTTATTGTGTTTTTCTATATCATCTCAGCTTTTGACAAATTCTTCAGACGCATGTTCTGACGCGCGTGTCCTCAAAATGATTAACCCTCCTCAGAGTATTCAAATGTTGCTCTGCAAGAGTGGTGGTTAAGTTATTTGATGCACATCGATGAGCACACAGTACATTCAATTAAATACCTGGTATCCTGGTAACCGCACATTGCCACGGGTTGGAGGTACATACTTTTCATTTGTTAGGCAGTTCTTCCTTGTCTTATTGCGTTTCCATGTCCTCGTGTAGTAAATTCCTTTTAATAGCTCCTACGAGTGCTTCTTTTGCTGGTTCTGGTTATTTAATTAAATTGCAAAGTAAATGCCTGATTTATAGGTTAAACTGATGGTTGGATGGTGATTTTGAATATTAAGGACACGCGGTGGATGCACTTTATTGCTGCCTTAGCTAAATGTGATTGTAATCTTAAGTAAACATTTTAAAATGGAATTAAACACAGATGCCGCTGCGTCATGAAAGATGTGACAATGGGCGGATTTGGATTTTTTGTAGCTGGAATTTGTTTTTATTGGGAACCACGTGCCGGGACCGGATTAAAGATTATAAGGCATTACGCCTGTCCAGCTTAAAAGGGAGGTGATTGAAATTTGGCAACGCGGGAAGGAAACCTAATAAAATAGAATGCATGAATGACACGGCGATCCAAATGCAAATTATTCTTCAAGATATTTTTGGCAAGACATGGTTCTTATAATCGAAAAATGGTGGAAGGTGCTGGAGAAAAAATATCATCTTGAAAGCGTGACAAACATTCAAGGGGCAGGCTACTTGGAGATAACGGAATCGATGAGATCAATACCTACAGTAGCGTTGGAAACAATACTGAAGCTTCTTCCACTTGAAATTTACTGCGGCAACTCGGCAGCTAAAACTGCACTAAGACTTAGGAAAGCCAGACTATGGTTAGATAAACCCTATGTTCATGCCTCAATTCTGAACCGATTCAATATATCGAGGCTCCAGACGGAAACGGACTACACCGTCGCACTAACAAACTGCAATCGGAGATTCTCTATCAGAATTCCTAGGAGGGAGAAGTGGGATGAAGGGTCAATCTGTACCGGAAATAAATTGCCTATCTATATCGATAGATCGATGGATGTAGGTTCTGGTGCTGGTGTCTACTGTGAGTCCCGAATTACAAACGAGAACTATTAAGTGTTTTTCAAGACGAAGTTGTTGCCATAAAACAATCTCCGGACATGATTAGCGAGAGTAACGTCTCTGAAAAAACATATTTTGACAGTCAAGCAGAAATTAAAGCGTTACAGTCAACATCGCAGAGGACCAAGCTCGTAAAAATATGCATTAAAAGAGGGAGAACACCTCTTAGCACTTTGAACAAAAGATAGACATTGACTCCAACGAGGATTCGATACATGTGCCATAACCAAATCGTTATGGCCAGTCTATGACAAAAATACGAAGAGGAAATAGAATCTACTCGTTACTTGCTATGTGATTGTCCAGCACTAGCCACCAAAAGGAAGGACATTCTTGGGAGCTACTTCGCTGCGGAGCTGGATGATCTCGGAAACATTGAGCTGAACAAACTCCCGAGATTTAAACTACGTCTATTGATATTGAAATTTTGGTCCTCAGGAGTCTATTATTGGGCACAATCGTCTCATCCTTAGTCTATGTGAGCTGTTTACAATCTCATGTTAACTAGGACATCTAGCTACCTAACGTAACCTAACCTGGTCTGTATTCACGTCCTGAAATACAACGCTTTGTTGCTGAAACGCAGGCTGATTTGTGTACAAGGGTGATTCATAAGGTCTCTCAATTGGCCTACAAACAAAGTCATAGTGGCCATTCGAATGATCTTTTTTTAGAAAGAACGTTAACAATGGCCCAGTATTGGATCTGCGTGGTCCAGAGGAGTGCTCCTATTATTTTTACGCATAATTACAAACGTATACACACAGGTTTGAATAATATCACTCTACATTCCATCTGGGAATGGCTGAAACGATAAAAAGTTATGCTTACCTGTGCACATAAGTACATATGTACATATATACCGCCGGCTATTTTGACTTATTATTACCCTATTTTGTCCAACATCGTATCAAATTTAAATCACTTTTTCCATTTAATTTTTAATGGAAGTTTGGTCAACTTTTTTAATCTCTCAACCATATTGTCCCATAAACTCCCAACAACTTTTTAATTACACGTTCTGAACATTAAATGAAGTGCTGTCGAAAATTAAAATGCAAAATACATATTTCTCCAAAAATCCATTTCCACATGGTTCTCACCTGATCCACTTCAAAGTTAATATTAGCTTACCAAACGCATATCCTCCCAATGCCAAAAAGTCAACTACCCTTTTAAAAAGCCAGTTATCCTTGCTCCGCACCAGTTTTCCATTCGTTTTAATTTTAAACTTTCCGTTAAACTCTATTTCTATCGTAATATGCTTTTATTGCGCGTCGCACGTGGAAAAAAAAACAAGCTCACTATATCCTTGTGATATGCTAGATACATATCTGTTTATGCATCCATCCACCTACAACCACATTAACGACATGCTCTTACTCGTATGTGCACACAAACAGACTATAGTACCGGCAGTGTACACATCGTACAAGTGTCTAAACGCCATCGTCGCCGCGCCGTAACCATATCTGAAGTCCTTGCCGTTGGTTTTATTTATCATCACATACAGAAATATAGACACTCATTAAGCTCATTATAATGTTATCCTTTTATGATCTCCCGTTAACAAAACTCCAGCTTTTATTTTAGTATGCTATGCCGGCAATGGTGGCAGTACTGGTTGCTTTTGTTTTTATTGTACTTTGCCATGCAGATGCAGATTATGCAAAGCATGGGAGATAGCAAACAGAAGAATTGAAAATGGGAACGAGAATTTTATATTAAAAAGCAACTGAACTTAAAATTATTTCAATTTAATTTTACCATTCGGGGCAAAACACAAAAAACACATAACTCCGCTCACTCTTTTGGTATCTGCTCTCTTATGCTAATTAGATTTAAGAGGAAATCGTAGCTGTATACAGACATGCAGGAGGGCAAACACGTAGGTATACCGCTATGGTTGCTGGAACTGATCCTGATGCCTCCTGCTGTCGTTTAATTCGAATTGCCACGTTTTTCATATGCAAATCGTTTGCCGTCTTGCACTGTGAAATGTCAAAATCCCCTCAGCCCAAGTAAATAGGGTGGGGGCTGTGTTTGTTTGGATGGATTATGCTGAGTGGGTGAGAAGTTTGCATTAGTGATACCCAATATGCGTCATTTGGGTGGTACAGTCGTGGAGGGAAATAATAAACTTTTAAATTTTCTGGAAATCTGAGAGACATCTGTTGGAGGGATTAGTTCATTCGATGAATTCGTTCATTAATTTTACTAATTCATTAGCTGCACTACTACGTGCAGAAGCTATTATATAGAAATTCATCTCTACGCAGCATGCACAATGAAGGGAGGACCAAGGAGGGTGGGTCTAAGGTTTTGCTTGCCTTGAAAACATTTTAGCCAAACAGATCGTATCCTCCAAAGAATTACATACTGAGACCTCGAAAGGCAGAATCATTTCTTTCCCTTTGTGGCTACTGGAAAAAAGTCTTAAGGCTTTATAACCTTGGACTTACAACCTTGCAATTCTGATCAGGGAGAAACATTTTGACTGGGACATGCAATGCAATCCTCACTTTACTCAAAGCTTTCCGTTGATAAACCTATGGAAATGATTTTCGCCATCGGATTTAATAAAGGAGGAGTTGAACTGGGTATATAAACAAAGTAAACTGTTATGTAATATATGTATATTACTGCAGATAGTTTTTTTTTCAACTACGAACTATCCGGCAGTCCCTGTAATTCACACCGATCTCTGGCGGCATCTAGTGGTAGGAAATTGTACGTAAGGTTCGGAAAGATTTCTTGCTGACGTAACTCAGGACATCTCTAAATCTGCTCGTAATCAAGGTCTTTTCCCAACTGTGTGCGTCACATAAGGCGAAGTCTTCCGCTTTTACACCGTCCTTCCAGGGCGGATTCGAAGGTTTTCCGAGCAGAAACCCTGGCCTACTCTACGATTGGTGCCCGTCGACGTTTCACAGTATCTCATTGTCTTTCATAGTAAGAGTAGTTCCTCCAATTTTCGATGTTTCTTGACCTCTACAAATTTAAAAAAAGTTCTTTCCTACTGCCAAACGTACTCGCGTAGAAGTAGCTTGGATGTAACAGCTATTAGGGGATATTTGAGAATGAAGGACAATGTAATCAAATTAAAAAGAAAACAAGTAATTTTCGCCTACTTCACAGATATCCCTGCCCTCGTCAGAGCCAGTTTGTACAGGGTGGGGTAAAATGGCCCCTAATCTAATCACTCTAAGCCTCAACCACTAGACCTCTTAAGTTTCATAGCCAATGTTTTTGGTATTTCCAGTTTTTTAGAATACTTTCGGTTAAACGCAGTTAACACCTGTCTTTCGCAAAGGTTGCCTTAATTGCCGCAATCAAAAATAGTAAAAACTGACCCTAGTCGACTTTCTATGATCCACTACGTTTTTCAATTACCATCCGCTACTGTATAAAAAGCAGCTTCGTACGCATCGCCATTGTCCTTATTAGTGGTGTATGTATGTGTGTGTTTAACGAGATTTGTTTACCTTCGGTTTGTGTTTTATTTCTCTGTCATTCTCGTTCAACTCTCTGCCCTTTTCTACGTTTGACAGCATTAATATCGTTTTATTTTCCTTTCCTTGTTTTTGTCCTTTCTGCCAAGAGACCCAAAGTAGGTTTCAAGGGACAATAAATGCAGTTATTATGATTAGCTACAACAGAAAACGATTCCAGGGGGACTTGATACTGAAGAACTTGTATCCAAGACAAAGGACCAGACAACGACTGTTCTAAGTTTCTTTCAAAAATTATACTTTCTCATTCGTGTCCTTTTAAGGAATTGTCACCGCATACAAGGATATAACTAAGGGTGTCTATCCGCTGTCCTCCTTGCTTGACTTACTGTCACAACAAAAACAACAGAGTGAATCATATTTTTATAGCTTTCACTTGCCAGACAGGGGTTGTCCTCTGTAACTAAACTAAAGAAGGGTGTACACGAGCATCACCATCATTCTAAGTCATCCTTTTCTAAGAAAATCCTGGAAAATAGTAAATTTTGATTTATGAAGGACTCATTTGAATATTAAGTGGCTTAACAGCCGCCGCTATGTTGTCGAAATTATAAACAACAGTCGGCAGATTTTAATTAAATTTGATTTACGAGAGGGATGCAAATGGATTCCATCTCACAGAGCATGCCGCATTCACTTTGGGGCTTGATAGAGGTTGAGAAGGGTAAACGCTTTTTGATGCTAGTTCAGCTTACTAATGAACTTTTGTGTCGTCACACTTATTTACTGAAAAATTAGGGGAAGCCTTGCCCAAAACAAAAAAAAAATTATTTTGACAAATGAGGGGTAGCACACGAATTACGGTTCGTTATGCTGGGCAAACTAATCTCGAAAAGTTTATTTTCGGTCTGTTCATCATTTTTCTTTGGAAAAACATTGTAAAGACTCAGAAAAGGATGTCATTGCTGAAGAAGGATTAAGTCAACTGCAAAAAAAAGGAAAACGGAAATCGTCCTGGCTATAAGGATTCCAGTACATCCAATAACTGCTTTTTGATAGTTTAAGTGGAGTTTAGCTTCTTTCTTTGAGTGTTCTCTTTCAGTGGGGATTTCTTTTGGTAGAAGGATAGAAGATTGGAAGTCTTGCGGTTTGATGGTTGATCCTAATTCAATTGGTGAGCAGTTGAGAAAGAAGATGAGTCTTTTGGTCAATCGGCGATGAAGTTTTGTTGAATGTCTTTGGTAAAAGAACTGAATGATACTTGGCTTTTGGAGGATATGGGCATATAAGGAGAGATTTTGGGCACATGTTCTAAATGAAATTGAACTAAAAATGCATTAAAGGGCTATTACCTTCAAAACATGACGGTGCCAACGTTTAACATGAAAATAATGCCCACAACTCGATAGCATAATTGAATCTGACCCCGTTGATTCGATGTCTAGAGGATTATGAAGCCTCCATGTGCTATACGTCTTACGTCATTTTCTTACCTTTTACGTTGTCAAGTTTCAGTCCTTTTCGGTTGGGTCCAGCGTAGAGATATGTTTATGCTCATCCTTATCCCCATTTTTATCCTTTTCTTATACGCAATACGGTAAATACACTAAGAGTGCATGTTAATATACTTGTTCATAGAGTAGTCCTTATGAGTCAACGCACTTGCATGTAGGTACATCGTCTGCATCCAAACCACACCCACCACAATTATGTACAAAACTGTCCAAAAAGGTAAAGTAAAAAAAAATCATATTTACCACGTGATGCTATCCTTAGCGAAGACAACAAAGATATGCTCCGTCATGCTTATCCTCATTTAAAGGATAAAGGATCAAGCATGTTGTTGCTACCGTTGGGGGTATAACGGTAAGACCGTGTAAAGGCTGCAGGAACAAGATAATATCGCTTTTTGCTTTGTATATCTGTCAAAAGATGCTGCACATTACCTGCTTGCCACATTGGTCAGGAGTGATGGTGCGGGGTGTACCTCCAACTCAAACATGCTAACATAGACTCCAGGAAGAAACATGGTTTCTGACATTTTCAAGCAGCCACCGTCGAGCACTCTAACGTCTCTAAGGATTGTTTGTGTGCAGTGCAGTTGCCAGCTCTAGAAGTAATTAATGGCTCAATGGCTGCAAGGCTAAATTTCCATTTTGCTAGCATATCCTGCATTATGCGTTTTGTTTATGTCCTGTGACTGCAACTGACTTCTGGTAGAGTATGCTGAGAGTTTCTTTTTGGTTCATGTTCATTGCACGAGGCATATTACCTTGAAGTGGTTTTATAACAATATATTCATTGTTTGAAGGACACACATAAATATCCTTTGGCCGAAGGAAAATCGATTAATGATTTACTTTCCATGTTGGTGTGTTTATTTCTGCTTGTGGTGGGTCTGGTCTTAATTACCAAAATGAGCGGAGAATCAATAAGATTTACAAAGGATTGGAGGTATTGAAAATTCCCCAAAGGATAATAACTACTCGTATTTGCAGAGCGTATACGCTTTTTTTCTGAATTCAAAGGGCAGCGTGCGTATATGTGTTTGAAAGACGACCCCCAAGGGGTAACTTTTAATATGAAATGAATATTCTTGAAGATAAAAGTAGTGGAGTTAGAGGACGAGAGAGAGAGATGGGCTATGAGACGAGGTTGTGAGGTGGGACATTTGAGGGTGAGCAGGTTGAGATTACGGTTGAGGTACAATGTAAAAGGTAAGTGTTGATGTAGGAAAAGTGGAGATAGGACTTGCTATGCAAGCTATAGGCAAAGTCAAACATAAGTGTGAAAAGAAGGAATACATTAAGGATTCATTAAAGCTCTTTGTCAAAAGGAAAAAGTTATAGAAGCCACACAGGACGTGTAGTAAACTGGACCTTTGTCGTTCCTTGATGCTTTTCAAGAAGAACGAAGTCAGACGGATAGAAGTGAAGCTCTTCGCGAGTACATAAGTTATTGTTTCTATAAATTTATGTAGATATAAAAACGATTTTAATCGTTTACCAGAGGGTCGGTGTTACGACAAAGCGGATATTTGCATTCCACAAGTACCGACACCCTGAAGGCATCGAAAGATTTGATAGCATAATCGATGGCATTTTGTTGCTACCCTGTTGGAAGCCATTTACTTTGGTAGGTAAGGATTCTAGTCGTTTTCTGAACTCAACCTTATCGACTAATTAAGAAGTTTCCTGATCTTTACGAAATCTGTGCATTTTGAAGCTCTACCACGGCACGAGCCAGTTCAAAACCTCTGACGCAAACGTTGTTCAGACGTTGAAGAGTCTCTTCTGTCCAATTAGTTTTTTTCTCGGATTCATTCTACTAAAAAATGTAACCCTCCGAATTTAATTTTGAATTCAAAGCGCTACGAGGACCCTACATTAACTGTTAAAAATCTAAGTGAAAAAAAGTAAAAGAAAAACTGTTTAAATTTGTCGTCTCATTTTTAATGCTCTTACATCCTCAATTTATTATTTTTCATTGTCCCAACTTGAATTATATGCGAGTACCTATATATACCTTCTACCTAAGCCAAACTCATTATTCACAGTTTTTGAATTTGTCCACCTTATTACAGGGACAGTTACTAATCTCGGTAAATTTCTTCATTTAAGACTCCTAAATAACTTCCGAAAAGCAGAAAGTAAAGCAAGAAAAAAAGGAACTATACGAGTACAATGTCCCAGCAGCAATAAACACCGCTGAATCCCCTCAAAATAATTCCATTTACTTACCAAAGGACCTTTTTGTCCTCTAGCACCAAAAAGCGAAAAAAAGAAAATACTTGAAAAGTATCCCGATTAATTTTATGCGCTATTCCAGGAACTTCCTGTCCCCCCTTAGTCCCTGCATTCAACATCGCACTCATGAACTGTAACCACATTTACTTACAAAGTGGTTACTTAGCAAGTATCTACCTTTGCAACGTGCTCCACAAAGGTATTCAAAGTAACCAGCGGAATCCTTCGCGTCCTTTACATCTCTGCTCCTAACTCTACTAGCGCAGACCAGGGCGAACACTATACTTTGCAACGTGTTATTACGTGTGATGACGTTTTCCATCCCTAAAGTGTGGACCGCATTTCTAGACACACCGTTGTGACGTTATTTAAATAGGGATCTCTTAACTCCTTTCTCCCACCAACGTTCTGTTGTCATTTCGCTGAATGAAGTGAAGGGTGAACCTCAGACGAAGGGGATCATGGTCATGAAAAAAAGAGGATCAAAAAAAAAAAAAAAAGAGAAAAAATAATTTAAAAAACTAAATTCCACTGAAAAGGATGCCGGACGAGGAAAGAAAAAGTAAAAAAAAAAATTCATAGAAAGGATAATAAAAAAACACAACTGGAAGTCCCCAACTGCAACCTCTGTCCTATGTTTCTTTCTTTTCTATGACGACAGCAACAAAAGCGGAAAAAGTTGAATCAAAAAGGATTTGCATTTGTTTCCTCCCCGTGCGACCGATTCAGAATGAAAGATTAACAAGGAACTCAGTGTGTAGTAGGTGTAGAAAGGCAGGAAAAAAAGTGAAATTAGTGCAGGAGCAATTTCCCAGAAAGTGAGGTGTTCATTCTGTCTCGCGGGATGATGACAAGGACAAGGACACACTTGGAGTTAACTGACTGGGTTCACGATGACGACGACAGGAATGTCCTTTTGTATTCCAGCGGATTTACTACAAGTTTTTCCTTTCTATTCGGATTTTTTCCCCCATTTTGCATCCACTTTACTATGTAATTAGTTTGACGAGGAGACGAAAAATAAAAAAAAGAAATAAAGGATTTGGGTTGGAGGGTTAAGATGGCGTGTGGATTACAATGACAATGGAGCATAGAGAACGAAGGAAATAATTAAAGGATTTGCAACTTTGACGAGATAGGTGGGAGGTGTGAAAATGCAACAAGGATTTTGCAGGTGATGGAAAAAATAGATGATACGGGAGTCAGAGGAAGGTATTGTGACGTGTGGTGAAGAGAGGAATGCTTTTAAAGGAAAATGCTTTTGACCAGTTTTCGTGAAAGTATGGTGTTTGAATAGGATGCAACGGAAATCTTGAATACATTTTACTGATACTTGAAACCAATGCAGTTCATCGACAAGATTGTCGAGTTTTTTTTTGACTATTAAGATATTTCGGCTAATGCATAGAGCGTCCACAAAATATCTCATAGAGATCTATTATACATCGCGGCATAGATCTTTGTCCGTGATGGACTGATGCAACAAAACTAAGTCTTGGGCGAAGGGATTGGGTTAACGCAAAGCAACAAAAATAAGGTTTCGCGAATCTGGTAATTTTGATACAGATCGCATGCAGTAGCGATAGTAGTGGCGATCAGAAAATGCTATAGAGTGAACTGGTGAAAATAAGACCCGGCGAATGAAAAATGCTACTACGAGAGGAAGCAGCGTTTATTTGGGTGCACTTTTGCTGTAAGCAGCAGACATCTGATTTACTTTGCAGCGATACAGGATATGGTGCTGTTTAGCACAAAGGACCCCGAGGGAACTCTCCTTGAATATATCATTCATCGCATTAGACATCTGAATACGTATAACCTATGTATGTATTCCCTCTAAGACGGTGAAAAAGAAAACTTATCTGCTCCTCTGGTCATCTCCGGGTTTTGCAATAGGATCAACCCCTAAAGGCCTTAGTTTGGCGAGTTAGAAAAAGGCAGTACTCAAGTACTGAACTTCTTCTCCGAGGCAGTTAGAACAACTTCATTTGCATATGCAATCTCCCTACTGTTGTCCCCTTCTAGGACAATCAGTAACTCAGCATTTCTCTCTAGATTCCACATTTCTTTTGCTGATACACCTTCGAATTCAAACACTTCCCAGTCTTTCCCAATCAAAAATTGATCCAAATTGTGGGTATATACCAAGGCCGCTGTAATGGCCCATAAAGAGTATCTGCAACGAACAACGTCGCTTGCAATATGGTCTTCCTAACCCAACAGAGTTCAACCAATCTCCTTTGCAAAACCACTTTATTTAAGTCACTCAATGAACACCACCTGGTCGTGCTGGTGCCCCATAAAACTCCGAATCTAACTTTAAATGTAAGTATAATGACGCCATCATCTTTAGGTCACTGCCGTTCATACATCCATTGACAGACATTTGGATTAAGTGCACATAGCCCTAAAGTACTCCCTCTGGCGTACACACACACCTCAGTCACTAAAGTACAGAGCGAGTGTTTTTCCTTTTCCACCCATCTCCAACCTTTCAAACAAAGGTCACTTTATCAGCTTATGACCACCACTCGGTAAACTCAGAACTATCTCCACTATCGCTCTCACAAAAAACCGGCAACCGTGCCTGTCCATTCGCTTCATCAGACACAAAGAACTCCAACGACGACTTCAACTACCTGAACTTATAGAAAAAACAAAAAACAACCCAATGGAATGTGCAATGAAAATCATAAACTAAGCAGAGGGAAAAAAATAATGAAAATAACAGTAAAAAAACGTGAAACAAATTGTTTGTCTAGAAAGACGGACAAGTTCTGTGTTATCTTCCGCTTGGTTGCAACCTTGTTGCAAGCAGACGTCCTCCTCCACCTGGCACTCCCACATTACAATCATTTCTTACTTTTTTTTTGCGAAAGAATGTCTCCGCCCCCTTTAAACTCAGGTTAATAGCTTTCCGGGCGGCTGGCGGTAGTGAGTAAAATTCATTTAACTGATGCACAGGTAAACGTGGAAGGTGGACCCAGACCCAGAATTAAAAAAAAACCGAACCCCATAACCATTTTGCAACTTTGCTACCGAGTGAACTCCTCGGTCTCCTCAAAGTTGAACGAAGTTTCGTCTGTGCATTGGAGAGGAGGCAACCTGGCCAACAACGGAAGGACCCAGGTTAAGGGTTGAATATCTTACGATGCATTTAACTTAATAAAAAATTAAAAGCATCCATTGTCATCGTCGTCGGTGTACTACTGTCCGTCTGCCTAGACAGCAGCGTGCTCCACTCGTAATGGTCTCTGTATTTGTACCAGGAACACACGTAGTACGTATAAATGGCCGGTCCTAAGGTCTTGGCAGGTCATTTCGAGGGAAGGTAACAACATTTCGTAGTTTTTTTTCTCTACCCTTCTCTGCCTCTGTCTCTTTCTCTATTTCGGTCAGGAGTGGGTAGAAAAACTTTTAAGTGAATTTTTGATTAGATCGTTGGAGCCTCTCCTTACGTCTTCTTAGCCTTCTTCTTCGTTGTTTTCGTAGTCCAGAAGGAACTTTAGTGTGGTTAACTTTTTGCATGGATGATAGTAGACTCAAGACTTAGAGTGAGTAAATAAAGTTGACGAATGTATGGGAATGACTTCTTAGCTTTGCATATTGGCTTGGGGGAGGAGCAGGGCAGACTAAGTGATGCGCAAGTTGTGAGTTGCATTCGGAAATTAAAGTGAAATGTCATGTTAGAAGAAAAAGCTACGAAAGCACTACAAAGTATTGAGGGTGAGAAGTTATTAAATTTAAAACATCATCCATTTGCTAAAAGTGGCAAGGTTGAGGTCTTTACAAGGGCAGGTGTGGTGGCATGTTAATCATTTAAGAAGCTTATTGCAGGTTTCATTCTAAAGAATGACATACGTAGGTTGATGCAAGTACAGATATATTCTTAGAGACAATGAATGTCATGCCAGGTACCCTTAAAAAAAAAACTTCGTAAGAAAATGAAGATGATCCTCCATATCGAAAAGCAGGAGAAGCCAAACAAACAAGCAGGAACCAAGTAGAAGATCTGGTTCAGTGAAGAAAATCCTGAAATGTGAAGCGAAAAATTTCAGTGCATAAGCTGGCAAATTCGAAAATGTAATTTTTTTTCTTTTCAACAAATTTTGTTGAGCAAAAAAGTTGAAAACCTTCGCTAAAGTGTAAAGTGATAGTCCTCCCCGTTCTGTAGATGAAAAAGTGAACTCAAAAAATCTGGAAAAAAAGTAGAAAATTTTTGCTCGTGAAACTAACAAGCTTGTGGATATCGAAAACTGTCTGCATGCTCGTTCAGTGCGTAGAGACCTAAGACTTGTTGCTGTTTCCCAGGAACCTCAATTCGTCGCCTTGATCAACAGCTGAACATCAGTCGCCCTTCTCTGAGTAAACATCAAAATGAGCATCCGCCTTATTACTGCGTGGGTTCTTAATCGTAATCGCAACTCTGCATTTTGAAGGTTATGTCAACTAGCAACACTGTAGAACGATTCTAAGTTCTAGTGTGTAGTGTGAACTTACCCGGGCCAAAAGTGATAAAGACCAATCAGGTTGTTGACGAAAGGTTTTAAGTCATCACATTATACAATTAACAAAATCTTTTACGCAGTATTGAGCAGATTATTGCCCCTTTGATCGGTAATGTTTAGAGCGTTTATTTTTTCACCGCTCAGCTTCTCCACTAACTTTTACATCCCTTTAAGGTGCAATGTTACTTTTGATCGGCTTTCCCTTGAACGAGGGAGCAAACAGTATCTTTAATTCGCGTGGTGGAGGTGAGATCCGGTAGTGTACAATACATGGACCAATAAAAGTTTTGGCAGACTTTCGCATAGTGCGTGCAAAATTAATAGATCAGCGTTTAGTAGAAGTAAAAAGGAAACATTTTTTCACTCTCTCCTGTCTGTTTTTTTTTTTTTTTTTTGTTAAATAGAGGGCATTATTCTTACATATGTACATTACTATGACCTTAATTTAAGGTTCGTAATATTCTTATTCACGTAGAAAAAAGCTGAGGTGGTGGTTACTTTCAAGTGGCCAAACATTTTTATTGATGTAAGTATAATCAATCAGAGGAAAAATCCATTAAAATAATTCGTTTCTCGACTGCATAATATCATCATAACTGACTTTAGCACCTTCGCCATTAAATGTGAAACTAAAATTTCAAGTAATTTGCACCACGCCCAACCACCAATCATACCAATGCCATAAGTGAGTTACTCAACGGTAAGTAACGACTTTAATATAGCTGAGTGTATGTCGTCTGAGCATTAAATGCAACAGCAAAAAAAAAAAAAAAATCAACACTCTCATCATACATGATACAGCGCCATCTGAACTCAGATTGAGGAAAAACCACGCTATACAGATGAGCAGATGAAATAAATCGAAAGGAAGTTGTACTCGTACATATACTTCTAGAACTGTAGTGTAAGGGAAGCAGGATGCAGTTTGAGATAAAAAAAAAAGTACACCATACAGCACTTCGCGTAATATCCTCGTCGTCGTTGGAACATGTTTTCTTTACCAATAAAATTTATTGCCCGCCATAAATTTTCCGAGTTTTTTTCTTTTTTTCTTTCGCGAATATATTCGTGTCTTCCTGGTGGTGCAACCACTCGGATGCTATGAGATTTTCCGGAAAAATGCAATCGTATATCGCAGGAATGGGGGTTGGGTTAAGTGCGACATTGCATTCCAACAGCAAATAGTAATCGAAGGAAGGCACGGCATAAACTGCACTAACTACAGACGTAAATAACATTAAATGATTTTCAAATGGTTTGCGTCTTGGGTGTGGGAAAGTTTGTGAATTCAATTCGAAAGGAGTTAGAGAAATGTTGACGATAAGGATTTTGCCGCCATTACGGAGGAGTGAGTTTTCAAAAGTTAATCGAGGTGATTTGTTTATGAAAGGATGATTATTTTCATGTTAGAGAGCGATTGAAGAGCGAACATTAAGAGTGGTTTAAAGATTCGGAATGCAGACTGAATGAGCAATAAATTTCAGGGCACAGTATTGAGGATCAGATCCTTATTCTCCTGTCCGGGTCTGAGAATAAGGAAAGATTGGGATAACATTTTGGAAGTTAAATTGTAGGTTCTTTTAGAATTTGGCTGAGGGATTTGCTCTTTCGTCGATCTGCCGAGCCGGATGGCCCACTGAAGTCTGTTCATTAGTGCATTGCATAAAGTCTCTAGGCATCCACAGAGCATCCACAAATAGGATCTTCTAAGCGAAATTTAGCCGGGATTTGGTTTGTTAATTCATACAAGATTTAGAATCGTCTGTCTTATAGATATGAATATATTTCAGTTAAGGAAATATCATGATTTATTGTAAGTACGCTTTTAAGAATATGGACGTTTATTTGAATAGTACCACTGCTAGGTCAGAGTCGACTTTGTTATTCCCGAGCTTCTAAGTTTCTGCGCAATGTCTTTACTGAAAGAGGGAATCACTTTTTTATCGACTGATGCAATCATTCCATTGATTTCTTTTCAGGGGTGCTTGTAACCCCAAGAGCTTGTGGATAGTGCATCCACAATGCAGAGTCTCCCACTTTGGTCTGTGGCCATTTCAGGTGCGCCTAGGCGTCCCACGTTAAATACCCTCCTTCGGCAGGCTGCTCGACCATAGTGATGTACCGAGGTCAGATCTCTGTGCTAGTGTTACATCGCAGGATAGGAAGATAAAGTCTTTAAGTTCCCTCCCAACTATGAAGACATTAAGTCTTCAACGTCCATTATTTATCCCACAGGCTTCTGTTGGCTAAGGAAATAACCCAATAGAGTGCATACCCTTGTCCATATCTTCCCAGAGTTCAAAGGTCCAATTCACTGCTGCGCTCAATGGAGAAACATGTATTTTCCAGTTCCACGACTGACAGCCGTTTGGTTCGTAGAGTTGTACTATACCTTCCTATCTGAAGGAAAGAATGGAATGAATACCCAAATGTTCTACGAAGTTTACTACTACACCAATATTTGTTTGTCTTATTTGTGTCTGAAGACGCTCTAATAAAAACAAATCCAAACCGTCATCACCTAATCTCGAAATTTTGTGACCAAGTATAGGCAAATATTGTACCACAACAGCTTCTTTGGGCTTAACTTGTATTTGACAAGATTATTAATTCAGTAGTCACCAACCACTCTACGTAATCCCAGCAACCACCATCATTCAGCAGGTCGCTAACATTTGACTGGCGTCAATTTTGTTCATACCAGACAGCAATCCCTGTGGTTCTTGGCACCGCCATAAAGTCTGCCTTTTCACAACAGGGCGCATCAGGCAGCATTGCTATTCAAATCAAATCGAATCAACGTCAACATCATAGGGGGCCCATCACCCATTTCAGCACAGTCGGTGGAAAGTAAATCACAAAAAAAAAGTTCAACGCACTTTTTTGCAAAACAAATCCAGTCACATAGTGCTTCCCAAGGCGTTATAGACCCACCACCACCCCACGTACTACCCAGGTTCTATAGAACCGAAGAGTGCTACAATTTATTGTACTGCCTTTGCAGAGGAACATCTACACATTTTTTTTATTTTTGTGGCATTATATCGCATATTCTCTCCAAAGTTATTTAGAGTCCTCCAGGATGATATCTAATTTCATGGCCCATTAGTGGGTTGTTATTATTATTCTACCGGAATATAGAGACTATCACATTTCTTTATTATCCTTTTTCTGCATAAGGATTCGATGAATGTTGGTGGGGATGACTGCCATGGCAACCTGTTTCATTTAATTTGGTATGGCAGTGGTAGTGCAAAAGTTCTACTTTTTCCAATTTACTATCACTAGGAGTCCGCCGCACCCTTTATACATTTTCACAGTTGGTTGTCAGGATTAGGTTATGGTCTTGTAAAATTTGAAGATGCGGTTCGTTCGTTAAAGCATGACGGGAAGATGCGAACAGAAAAAAAAAAAATCCAATTCATTCATAAATTGCGAAATTGGGATTGTATCGTATTTCATGTGCTTGCACAGGGGTGGGATAATGTTTTTTTTTTCTTGCTCTCCTGATGAGAATGGAGTCTGTTGATGTGTTTGCTGGCACAGGGATTGAGTGAAGGGGGTTGGTTGATGTTTCTTAGAAGTTAGATGGAAATTTGAAAATACCACATGGAGAAAGAAGTAGATGTTGTTTTGGAAACGTTGCAAATCGAATTTTGAAAAATTGACGAAGGGAGTGAGAGAAAGCCATCTAGGATGTGCCATGTGGAATAAATGATGCAAGGCGAAGAAGAACGTTTTTGGCATTATACCAGGATAATATATCAAATTGGCAATTTAATAGGCAAAGAATATTATGAAATTGGAAATTATGACGGTATGTTGCTCGAGAACGTGGCGAAAAAAACTTCTAGTGAAAAGAAGTGGCGAATACATTTTTTAAGGTAATGTGAATCCGCTATTCATATACCTTACGTATCAGCTTAACTACGGATTTTGAGTGGCAAGTACTTACTCTTGTTCCTACTGAACTAAGGCGGTTTGATCAGAAAAGTCAAAGGAAAGAAACGTCTTAACATCTGAGTGAAAATACCAGCCTCCAAGCTCAAATGAAACAAAGTATATACTCTTAAGGTACCCTAAAAATAATTGGTGGGGAGTATACCCTAAGTCTTTCACCCAATAAATGGAATCATAGCATAAATTCCCAATCCTCGAGAAAGGAGACACGCTGGCATGGTAATATTGTCGGAAATGCTTGCCTTTAGCCACGTCAAGTAAGAATTTTTTCCAGTTGATGATTTCTAAAAGATGACACTGCAAATCAGTTGAAGCAAGGAATTACAAGGGTTTCTTCATGCATTGATGGTGGGCATATGGTGAAGCAAGGAAGTGACCAGTGTTTATGCAGAGTACCACCGTGCAAATCGACTATTCCAATGCTTCAGAGAGTATAGCACCAAAGAAATAAAGCAGTTCTCGACAGATTCACATCAAAAGGGAAGTTTTTCTGACCTGTGTAATGGAGTCAATCAAAATTCGTGCAGCAAAGTTTATCAGGCGACAAAGTTCGCGTGATTAAGGATAGAAAAAATAACTGGTCCACTTACCACCTCCGCAACTTTATTGATTCTATAAAATATAGGCGTACATAAACCTTCACGATCGACGCTATCGATGAAGCCCTTATCATAGCCAAGGAAGCTTAAATGATAACACAATACGATTCCTTGCCATTGCCATAAATGCATGGCTGACTTTTAAATAGCATTTGCAACATGCAGGTAATAAGCAAAGTAGCTGTAGCTGCAGGAGAAGAATATTAGTAAACAAGAGTTTTGCTGTAGGTAATACTCAAGGGCTCCCAAATACGGGAAGATAGAGGCAGGATACCGAATATATACTTTGAGAATAAACGCCTAACAAATAAAATCCGTCTACATGGCATGGTTTCTTGCAAAGAAGTGCAAGTGAATAATACTAACAGGATCCACCAAAATTACTTGCAAAATGTGACCATCTGCACAAACTGGACAAGCAGGAGAAATCAATAAAAAGTACATGTGTAACCGCTTTTTTTTTTCATCGGTTGAGTTGCTGCCATGCCTGCCACAAACGATTGAATTATGAAACCCAAAAGCATTTGCGTTGCTCTCTTAACTGCCAGGAGCGTACGCCTTTGATGACCTCTTGGACATTTCAGACATAAGATTTAATGACATAATCAAGTTTCCCAACTCCACAAGCCGGTTTTGAACTTAAGTTAAATTTTTTTTTTTACAAAATTTATAGGTCTCGTGAATAGAGGTCCTAAATCGTTTGAGCACTTTATCTAACCTATCCTATTCAAGCGGTTTTCAAATTTTGCAAGCTACATACAAGCAAGCTTCTATACCGAAAGTGAAGAATTAATTTTTTTATTTAGTGTATATCCCAGACATTTTTTTTTTAATATTTCCAGACACACTCTGTTGCAGCTGTAGCTAACATATACAATCTCAGATGACTCTCCTATTTTATGAGACATAGCAGACCTCTTATTGCCTATTAGAGACTTATTAAATCACAAGGAATACAATCCACACCTGTCTTCTCCAGCTATACACTTTTATAAGCTTGGTAGTAAAACAATTTAGGTCTTCATTTTGGTGAAAATAAAGAAGTAAACATCTTAACCACACTTCAGGACATGTCGCAATTCGTTTAGATGACCAAATAATTATTTCCATCTTCTATAGAGGACAATTGCCCCCAATGGTGTGACAAATTATTCTACTCTTAAGAGAGTAGATAGGTAGGTATATCCTTGTTGAGGACTTTAACCAAAATATACTAACAAAAAAAAAAAAAACTCACTTAAAGACCACCGAAAAGGACGAAATGAGATTTTTTTATTATTATTATTACACGGACACCTTTACAAAAGAAGTGTCAATTTATTGGTACTCCCTACCAATATTTTATTCCCGACCTTAGTGCTACAGAGTATCTGTGTATGTCCTTTTGACGTTATTAAAGTTCATTTTATTGCCGGTCACATTGCAAGAAAAGCAATCCTCTATCGTATTTTTGGTTGATGGTACATAAAAACATGTTTGGTACAATGTTCTTCGTTTTTTTTTTTTTTTTTTTGAAGGAAAAGATATGCTCAGGTGCGAACAGGATTTAGTGTTCAAGATGTAAAGAGGAGTAAAGATTTCGAGTCGTAAATCGATTTTGGGAACTTTATGGCCCGGCAGAAAGTTGGGAGGTGTTAAATTTTTCACATTGGTTTTTTAATACCCGTATTCTTGGGAACTACCTATATTTGCAGACCTCTCTTAATGGAATGATGCTAGGGGTTTCCAGGGGTTGCAGTTTGCAACAATGAAAGCGTTGTCGTGCGTAAGCGGCAGGATTTTGATTATGAGATAGGCGAATGCAGCATTGTTGTGGATGAAACAGAAAACTGGTAGTTTCAATACGGTGTCTGTCCATGTCTTTATTATGTTTGTAACTTTTGAAATTTTTAAGAAAAATTTGTTTTGGGGACTGATCAGCCGTATTAAGATATGTTAGGGGTTCTTGAGTTAGGCGTGTAGGAGAGAATCATTCAATCAGTCAGCGAAGATCCAAGTTCTGTGCTTCATCTGGGCGTAACCAATGGTCTTAACCGAATAAACGTCGAACATCAGACGTGTCTAACTCGAAACTCAGACGTGTCTAACTCGAAACGGTTATATCCTTCGCTTTACAGTAAGTTGCTACCACTGAGGTGAGTTTTAAGTGCTGTTGAGGCAGTTATTAACGTCAGCGCACATTGTGCAACAGGAGACCTTAGTGCTACCCTTACTAGCAAATCTATAAGAATGTAGTAGATGAAAAATTGGAATATATGTACATACTCGTATGCAACAACTAAATTTTTTTGAATTGATGCAGTAGGTGCCGTGGCTCAGTGGTTAGTGCGTTGGATTACTCAGCGGGAGGTTCGAGGTTCGAATCCCAGAAAACACCTACAAGTTTTTGGACGGTCCCACCTCCCGCGAATGTCTGAAAAACGTCCGAGAGTGATAACTGTCATAAGACAGGTTTTCAACAAAAGAAATAAAAAACCAAGCAAAAAGCCTTTTAGAGAGGGCTCTAAGCTTTAGATTCCTTCCATTTGAGTGTATTTCGGACAAGACGAGTGTAAGCATATAAAAAAAAAAATAAAACTAATTAGTATTTCCAAATTTTGGCCCCAGGACGCCTCTGCATACATTACCACAATGTTTGCTTTAGCTTACCACATGACAAATAGTTTCTGAGCCCCAACTCCTTGTATGTTCAGCTAGCCCTAAAGCGTTAATTACCCGAAAAAACGTTTTCCTTTGATGTTAATAAAAATATTTAAACAGTAAACGAATTAATTCTTCATGCTAAAACTACTGTATATTTAACCAGCGTCAAACGCTTCCAACTTTTGAACCCCTTTATCTCTATCTCTTCGTTTTACAGAGAACAAACTAGCTTAAAAATTCCGCCCGAAGTAACACAATATGTCGGATAATGAGGGTGCACTCACTATGCGGGTAAATCAAAGTAATAAATCATCCCTAAGGATATTTCGCAATTGCCTCACTGGCAGGTATTACCAGACAAAAGCAGGAAATGTTGGCGAAATAATTAAATCCTGTTTGCATTTTGTAACCTATTTGACATTATCAGGATAGAAATGTTGGGGAGAGATATTTTTTTGGTACTCCACCATCAAAGCACTTAAAATCCACAAAAGGCAGAAGGCTTACAACTGCGTTGTCTCGAAGGATTTCCCCGAAATAATTTCCTTTAGCTAATTTTCTTCAAACTCAATTTTTGTTCCCCGACCAAGCTACGCGACGACTAAATTCTGACAAGTTCTCAATGGTTTGGTTGTTGGTGGTATTATCCTTAGAATTGGTGGGCGGTAGAGTGCATTTATCAAAGTCTTGTCAAATCGAATCTGACAATAACGGGCTCGTACGCCAAAGAAGTGAATCAATCATTTTATTTCACGCGAAAGTCCTGCGAGAGTACTTCATCGTTCATTAGTCAAAAAGGATTTTTCCTTTCAGTTTATACGCCACCAGAGGGAGGCATAACGACCAACATTGAATAGGCTTATGTATGAATTGTTTGGTGTACGGCGTAAAAAAAGGGACGATCTCTTGTTTCCCCCGTATAGAAAAATAAACAAAATAACAGCGCGCAGGGATTAATTGAAAATCAAAATTAAGTATTTGTCTAAGCGAAATAAATGATTCTCCGTTGTAAACAAAATTAGAAGGGAGGGGGTTGAATTAGGATTTTTTTTTCAATGGAAACTGACAAATATTGATTTGTTACTGTAAGCTAGAAAGGACAGTTTTATTTTTTTTTTAAGGGAGGATATTAGTATTAGGTGGTATCGATATTGATTGGCAGATGTGGCACACAGTGGTTGGTCCTTTTCTCTTCTTGTTAATTGGGCGCAATTACGGTATTTTAGGATAGAATTAGGAGATTATGGTGAATGTATTATTTTAAGATAAAGCAATTTCCAGAAATTGGACCCAAAACATCATGCAACGATTGCGTTGAGATGGTATATAATTTTGGAATGATCCTCATGCTGGTTCAGATCAATTTTCATAACTCTAAAGGGCTGATTCCCATGCGATGACCCGGAACTCGAAAACCGATTTCAGGTTCCTCAGTCAGTTTCGCCGCACAACTGATTACCACAAGCATAAATCAATTTTCTTCACCAACCTAGATAACTGGGTCTATACTCTGCTGAGGACTCAATGAGAATTGTAGGTACAAGACAAACAATTTTCTTACTTCTGTCCTTAATTTGGCCCCTACAGAAGCTTGTCACGACATTAGAAAAATGGTGACTGAACTAAGCAGCCTCCACTACAAAGCCAGAATTACAATCGAGCCCATTTATAGCGACTACTGTTAGACTGAAAGATCATCAAAGATAGAGTAGTACAGTTCAGAAAGGGAGTTAGGAAAGCTCGGCGTAGATCTTGGCATACATGTATTCTGCCAACGTATTAATAATACAACGCAGCCTTCTAAGTTGCGAAAAGGCCTCTCAAAAGTACCACTAAGTTTTCTGATATAGATACATATATACATATGTTAATTCATCCTAATCAGAATCCAAAGTTGAATCACTAATCACATTCAGTCCCGTGACAAAACTGTCCACCATGTTGTTAATCATTGTTCAAGAGAAGTCAAAGTGGGCGGTGAATGGTGAAATTTCCGGTAAAGGATTTCAATGATTCGTAGCATTTTGCCAGCCACACATGGCCCTTGGAAACATAGTATTGTATTCTGAATGTCTGTCGATTATCCCTGAGTATGTCATACAACAGTTTTTAATCGCTGGTTGTACTTCTATGTGCATTGTTTGAGCAATCCTGACGTATGATATACATATGTATGTTTGTACTAACAAAGCCGTTCGTCCTTACATATGGATCGCCTGGAGAGAAGTTCTAACCTAAAATTACTGAAAAACTTGTAAAATGGAAAGTCTCAGAAAACTAGGTGGATTGAGGGGAACAATGTGAGCATGTTACGGATGCACTATCATCTTCACCTGATACTCTAAGGAATTATCTAATAATTATCTACACTGAAAAGTAGACGCACCATTCTGTTGTACTATCCTGTACCACGAGGCGCTATTAATATCCAAAGCCCATGCTGGAGCAGGTGGTGGAGTATTCTCTGAAGACTTGAGTATTAATCTTACTTGAATCTTCTGAGATATTGCACTGTTTTACACATCAAATCCATCGCCGTTTGGTAAACCGCTGCTAGTGATTAATATTGCATAGCGGAATGACATCGTTATATATGTATGCAAATCGACCATCTATCAGCCATCAAATAACTTACATTCAACACCATAAGATCTAAGGCATTGAAAGACTGCCACGTATCTTTTAACGAATTTGCATAAAAATAAAATCTTAACCTTTGGTTGGCCACTATGACAATATGAAAAGCTGGACTCTTCTGGCTTAACCGATATTGTACCACCAATGTCGTTGGCTAAGTATATTACGCTCATGCTTTGCATTTGATAAGCTTTTTACATAAATATCTGCCTAATGACCTGCAGATCTCAACAACGCCTGCAAGGCTAACAATGTAAAATCTATTCTCAAAAGTAACTACATACATAATTGCAGGATATGCACCCAACCTCCCTTTTGTTTCAACACAATGGATCTACATTTGGTCTAAGTGTAGCTCATCTGGGCCAATTCCAAACCAAACAACCAATCAAGTGATTCATCCTGTTGTTTGCTGATTAGTACAGGAAAATACTTATATTTTACTAAGGGAATTCCTACAGTTTAAAGGGTTTATTTAACGCCGCTCTTAGAGTTCATTTGGGCTCTATGAAAGATCCTTGACCCGCGCATTTCACGCTTTTATATGTAGGCAGTCTTTACCGAAGGGGTTTTCAGCTTTCGAGAGTACCCTCAATCTTTTGCTAACAAGGTAGTGACATATTTAATGTTTTCCTAGATAGTCTGATCAGGCGTTTTCGTGGTACTACTACTGATCGTAGTAGTTGAGCGAACAAACAAAAGTATCCCCAAATCAAAGGGGTTTCTCTAGTTAAACTTCAGAAATCTGACGAATTATTCTCCGACCTTTCAGAAAAATCACATCACAACAGTCCGTTAAGCAAAGCTCTTTGGAATTTATACCCTTAGCAGCGTGAAATAACTTTTACTTTGCTCTTAAATCAAAACATAACCCTAATCAGAGCATCATAGCATTCAAGCTGTTAGAAAACTCTAAGCATGTGCATATGAAAAACGTAGCTCAAAGCCACCCTTATTCTATTTTTATCTGGCGTGCAGTTTCTAAGTGACCAAGTACCACCACATACATATGTAGATGTAACGTTAAGGTATAATAAGCTGTCCTAGAGTCTACTTAAGCTTTAAATTTACATTTTTATGTTTATTTAAAAAAACAACAATCAACTTATTACAATATTCCTCAGATAAACCTGTCCCTTTTTACAAAGCTGTCCTTACCTACAGTTAACTAGGAAAAAAAAAAACTTAATGAAGCACCATCAGAACCGCCCCTCTTACCACCTCCAATTATAACCCTTACTTATCATCGTTGTACCAGCTTGTGTAACTTCCAATGAAAGCGACTCGCCCTTACGTAAATTTATCCTTTTTATCCATAAAAGCCGGTGTCCTTTGAGTAGTAAAGAGTTCGTTTATGTTTTTGTTTTTTGTGTTTTGTTCTTATACGCAAATCCGTCTAGGACTGTTTTTTCGGTGATTAGACAAGATGAGTGGCATTGGCAGCAACATTACCATCATCATCATCACCATCAACCACAACAGGATGAGACGATGATGGTGATGTGGACTGACGAGATGAAACAAGGACACAAAATTGGATGACACTTCATTTGGATAGATGAAAGAAATGATGAACACTTGAAAGAGAGAGGAAAGGAGATAGGCAGACAACAACAACAGCAACAAAACTACCCGCAAGACATACTACCATACTACAATGTATACACGGCTTCTCCATTCCTGTGGAAAATCCATAATTACTCGAGAGCATAGCATGGAGTGGAGCGCATTAGGCCATGAAAAGAAGTCCTTTTTCGGGTTAATGGCAGGTAATGTGTTATGAGATTGAATCCTTCAAAGGGATGCCTGTTTAATTACTGTGAAACAAGCAACACTCCGATAATGGAAAGCATCAACCCACCACCAACCACATTGAAGGATCCTATAGTTGTAGTGATTCAGAGAGTGGTAGTTAGCTGGTTGTTATAGGATGTAAATGAATCGATTTTTCCTGGGTGAAAACTATTCCTGCGATAATTACGTGATAGATGCATGAGCCATTGAGCATAATCATTTGGGCGCAGGGGGCGGGGTCTGAATGGTTTGCTAGGATATGGACTTGTGGATGCTTGGATGGTAAATTATTCACTGTACTGACTGGGCAGCACACCATTTTTAATTCATTTGAGTCCCTTTTGTTTTATAAACACTCAAAAACCCGCTCCATTGCTATAATTCACTGAGCAAGGGAATTGTATCGCGCGAGTAGTACTTTTCAGAAAGAGCTACACAAAAGGATTCTAACGACGAGCGGTTATCCCGTGGGCAATATGAATAGGTAAGACTCAACTATAATTCTTGCTGCTACTTTGGAGTTTCCGTTTTCATATGAAGGGGAAGTACAAATATTTTTTTTAACGTTCACTTGTTCTTTTCACAGGATGTTGGGAATAGGCAAAAGGATTACCCGCATTAAGAGGGGAATGATCTTAGAACAATGTGATTTATGAAACGATGCATCCTCATCTGAAAATAGTGTTTTCTGCGGTAGCACTTTTTTGAAGAAAACTTTTTAATATAAACAACTTTTAAATGAGAAGTTACTTGCAACATGAAAATAACTTCTCATCGAAACTAGTTTTCCACATCCTTAAAGCACGTTCTTCTATTGTGATTTTCAATTTCCTGAAAGTCAAAAATCTTATTTGTCGCAAGTAAACTCTCTATACCCAGTGTTCTTACCACCGTTTCTATATCCATCACACTGTAACTAATCAGCTAATTCACTGAATCTCAAAGTAATCTCATCCATTTACTTAATGTAACCACTACAAAGGGGACATACCTATCCAGCTATGACAATTCACCACATTATGTCCTTTGCCATCGCATTCTCTTTACTACCCATGGGCAACGCCAACGCGCAACAATTCTATGAATTGAACTGTAATAGCTACTTCGATCACTGACCGCATTCTCTTCCATTGTCACTTAGCTAAACCGAGCCACTGTCGACCATCCCAGCGGTAACTATGCCAATTGAATTCCTGTCAACTAAATCGCCAACACAATCCACAAACCAATACCACCAATCCCACCACCATCACCACCTATCATCCACCCGTAGTTAATGCTAAATTTTATTACTTTTGACTTTTTACTCTGGAGTCGGTTGACTGTCTGAACCGAATGAAGTTGACGGTGACAACTTGCAACCCTTGCTCGAACTGCAATGGCTCCATCCTCATAAAACATCATAAATGAGAAAAGTAGGAGAAAAGTCAATTTGACAGGATTTGACACTTTTCAATATTGTATCGTGTTGTTCATGAGTGTACTGGTAGGAGACCTTTCATAGGGTGATGGTGTATCTTAGTGCTGCTGTCATGTCGACTTTTATTACCTCTTTTAGAAAATTCTACTTAAGTCAAGCAAAGGTGAGTATATTCTGACGTTAAGGTTTCAAGTAAGTATGACTTTAGTGTCTGTCAAAAGTTAAGTGATTTTATGATAATGACAGAACAAGAAATAATATGATTATAAAAGCTTAAGCCAATGGCACATTGTTTTAAGCTTGACAACTTACGGAGTCTTACGACTGCCTTTGTTCTAATATTTTTAGAAAATGCCGATTTTAAGATTTAGCTTACATATTAATGAAAGCTAGATATGAACTTTTAGTTGGGGGACCTAGGTTGACCTTGGCATACCTACTAATTCACACTTCGCCCATAAACGTTATCCAGGTCAATACATATGTATGTACATCATTTTCAGTACTAAAAAACGTCATCATTAGATTTTCAATAAATGTTGCATTTTATGGGTTACATTCTTCAAAGGCCCTCACCAGCTTTATAATTTTGATGTGCAAGAACGTAACCACTGGAACTATAAGATGTTTGTAAAGAATGTTTTCGTTATCCTTGATAGAATCCTGCAAGAATAGTTCTTGCAGTGTTGCTTAAGTAGACAATTTATAACCGCTCATGGTCACCTTCGTCTCTCCGACATTCGTCAGCACCTTTCTTTGTCCCACCCTACAGAGGCATACTGAGAAGTTAAAAAACTCTTAAATTTGCCTGAAAGTTGTCCAGCACACAGAACATAATCGGAATCGGCTACCATTAACTATGTCCTCAAGCTGAATGAGCTTTTGATCAGAAAGTGGTTTGTGTTTAATTTGCGGAGTTCCTTATCAGCTGTGTTGTCGTTGTTGAGATACAATAATCCATTGAATTCATCCGTCGACAAAGCATTGCGAAGCTCATCGGTTATCACCAATGAGAATAATATCGGCAAAAGAACTCATCTGACAACATTCCTCATGTAGAATGTGATTTTGATTGGGGACAACTCATCATCACGAACTCAATGCGTTCCTGGCTTGATTCTGCGCTGCCAATAGTTTTCTTACAGATCTCAATGCAGGCCATATCTGGTGAAATTGGTGAGCAGTCCACCATATGGAACTGCAATTCGTAAATTATATACTTGGCGACAGCTGAACTATGAGATGGCGATTGTTAATGTAACAGAACTCTCTCCCTATTCCAATGCGGCCGTTGCTTTTTAATTTCTGGCTTCAGCTTGCCAAGTAATGATAGTCAATAATGAACAAAACTTCCAAAGTGTATGTAAGCTAGGACCTTGGAAATATTCACTTCGATGCGTTTTTGGTTCTTCTGTTCCAGCGGAAAAACAGCTTTCTCTTTTGTAGGTGTTCAACGGCGCATTGAATCCATGTTGTCAACGCAGACAAGTCTTTGGATAGTGCGATAGCTCCAGAAGATCATCTGAGACTAATTTTTTTTTCGACGAAAGGAGAATTAGCCCAAGTGAATATTCTCCGCTAAAAAAATAAAAAGTTAGATGATCTTCCTTATTAATCGGAAGAAGCACAAAACCACATTTGCTGAAAATAGACAGCTGACCAGAGTAAGTGTGATCCTTTTCTGACTTCATCGTGGTTAAGGGCTCAATTGGACGCGGACTATGGCGTAAAAATCTCCTTACAAATTGTTCGGAAACACCTGAAGGATAATGATTTGAATGGAAAAATTGCGAGATTGTCGAGAAAAGTATTGTACATCGCCCTAAAGACTTATCAATTCAAAGAATTGGATCCCAACTACACCACGAAAACGGTCAATCATGGTGGCTCATCGGCGATGGTCTTGGGATGCTTCACCTCATTTGACGTTCGTCCGATTGTCGAAATTAATGGAAAAATGGCATGTGGAATGTATAAAAACATCGTGTTTATTTAGTACGTGAATATACATACACATGTATATACTACTACATATGTCTGAAACCACATACACTAGACGTCTAAGGCCCAAATTGAGCATTCGAAAATCGAATACTATACAACAACTCGACCATTGATGAACTTAACTGAACAATAAACGTAAAAGGTCCTTGCTACGGTAGATGATGTCGCTAGCTGGACAAAAAAAATGTTGAATCAAGCTAAATAAAACTCTGTGTTGACTCAAAAATAGACAAATTTCTAACACCCACATACTGCCCTTTTCGTCAGGTTTAGATGGTGTATGTAGTAGGTGTAGAATAATGATGGGCAACAACTTCCTTCGTGATCTTGAGATAGAGCCGTCATCGTGAGGAATGGACAAAACATGTCATTATTTATATAAAACCACTAGTGTGGTAGTATCTATGCCCTTGTATGCAATAGAATTCAAAATCGCTTCAGCGGATACCAGACTTATTGCGGATGGTCGTGGTGTATTCTGTTTACTTGTGGATCGAAAGGTTATCGGTTCAAATACCCTAGGATTGGCACACTGGCGCACTAAAAAAACGTTCTAACTTGTTCAAATGCAATAACTCTCTTTAATTGCACACGCAGAGTATATGAATCCTTAACAGCCTTCAGAGACACTGACCTTTTAAAAAGATATCGTTAGGTTCTTCACGTAGTCTCCTTAGAAATAATTTTTCTAGATGTGTACCTTTTTATTCCATAAGCGTACGCAGGTAACATATGTATGACTTTCGAGAAATAAACTAAAGACCAGGTGTATGATGGTTCTTCATATCCTATTCATATTCTACAAAGAAATAACCTGAAATTTTCCCATTATAAAGCCTACCTACACAAATCTCTACACGTACGCTGAAGTACATTATGGTTTCGAAACGACATGACTACGAGACATCTTAAAACATCCTTCCTTTCTCGCGCAATTTATGCAAAGGAAATAAATTTCATTTCAATATATCCTAACAAGGACATCCCGCAATTACTTACCTCATTCACACCACACACGCCCAATTCTTTTCGTACATACTTGCCTCCTCTACCGACCGAGCCAAAAAAAAAAAATTACTCATTTTCCTTTCTCCCAATCTCACTCTCTCGCTCTCAAGAAAGATTGAAGTTCTTGTCAACATTTATCGTCAAAATGAACAAACGGTAAATATTTGCATGCAAAGCTTTTTTCTGTTCCCTGCCCACATCCACCCACAAGTATAGAATGCAGGGAACAACATCATTCCTGTATAATGCTTGAGTCCCATGCCATAGCTCCAGCATCATCACCCCCAACTGTTATTTATTGCAAAAAGGGTTTGTCTCTAGTTCCAACTTTAACTACTACTACTTCCTCAATTCATATCTGTCTCTGGCAGGAGCAGCATCACGTGAGGATGTCGTTCCTACTTGCAATCTGTCGCAATTTCGTCCTTTATTCTATTCCAGTGTTTATTCACAGACACATTCAAAGTGCCGCAGAGGAAGGGAGAATGGAGCAAAAGATAAAAATTGCTTCAGAATCCTTACTCGAGCGCGATATATGCGGAACTAGGAGCATAAAATAAAAAAAAACAAAATCCTAGAGCATACAAATTGTTAGGTTTATGCGCTCCGTCGTCGTCGTCGTTGCCATCTTTCCACCCGTCTATCCAGGGTTGTTGCTAGATTGACATCTGTTGCGAGGTGAATTTATAGCAAGGATACGCGACCCAGAATGGGATGATTTTGTTTCTCGCGCAAATAAAGAAAAAATACAAATAGTCGTGTTATTAAAAAACTACAACGACATGATGCATTGGTAGCGTACAAGCTATTGACATCTTTGCAAGGACAGTACGGTTATCCCTGTTATCCTTTCAGCTACTGCACTTTTGAATTAAATGAATGTTTACTTAAAATACAAACATATTTCCCTCACTTCATAGGATTTTATTCTCGTACGCAAACAGATGGCTTGAATTAGTGCATAACGTGTGTAGTTTGCACATATCCTGTAGCTTGAGATGATGCTGGTCCGATGGTGGTTGGGACTCCTAATTGATAAAAATTCAATAAATCGAATAAATCAATTCGAAGGCAAGCAAAGCGAGATAATTGAATTCGATGACGGAGAAATGAGCGGGAATCGTGGCAGAATTTACTGTTTACCCCCCGGTGTAAACAAGTACAAGAGGAGGAAAATCCCTGCTCCCAGAACAAGGACATTTGGAAAAATTTGCGACATTTGGTTTGTTTGGTTGACAATGGCATTTGGCGCACATTGATTTATTGAACTGTGACGTGGGTTCTCTGTTGATTTGTTGTTTTTTTTTCTAGAAAATGGCTAAGAAGTTGTTTTTTGTTTCTTCCTGTTGGTGGAAGGCTAAGTTGTTTGCAAAACAACTTTGACATCGTGCTGAGTGTTTTCGATGGGATATATGAGATTTGGTGAATTGTAGAGATTATTTGTTAAACGAATTAGAGGGAAAAGTTTAAAAAATTGCTTCGGCAAATTGTTTCGGAGAAATTCATGACCAGTAATTCAATGGCAACAATGGAAGAGATGGGAGGTGAGTTAAAAGGATTCTAAATTGATTTTTGTGATGAAGATTTAAGAATGTTGGGTTCTGGTAATATTTCTCAGCTCTTTCCTAAAACCTGGACATTTCTCTAAATCATCAGAAGAAAACTGTACAATTTCTTTGCAGAAGTTGCGAATGACCAAGTCGATCGTTGTAGAAAATGCGTAGGAAATGTTACGGTTGACCGAGAGCACGGACATGGCTCAGTCAAGTTTTGAACTCAAAGCTAAGCTTGAAGTACAAAAACGACGATTGCAGCAAAAGGTTAAATTCATTTCTAGGGTCGAGTACATCCTGTAAACAATCGAGCTTGAGATAAGGCTCTTGTTCTTAGGTTAAACTAAAGATCAAACTGGTGCGAGATCGCAAAATCCCGTATGAGATTCATCTTTGGGTTCAATACCGCATAAGAAGTTAAACGAAAATTAGCATGAATTTTAGCTATGTGACAAGATCTAACATGCGTTGAAGCGTAAGTATGCTATCATTAAGTTCATACCTAGAGTTTGAGAATCAGGTCAAACTTATTCAGCGAGATCGAGTTTTTAAGAAAATTTATGCTCAAATACGATACCATTCTGGAGTGTTAAAGATGCACTCAGACCTCTTAGATATATTATGCTGGTGCAGTAATTTTCCTTGATAAACATCAGTACATGTCTGCTTGTTGAACTCTTTGATGCCCGTGTAAGATGAACTTGTCTTTATGGCGGAGGGAAGCCATGCGGTATTGTCTTGGTCAAAACATGTGACTCTAACGCGACAGCTTAAAATTCCTGAAGAAGAGGCACTACTTCACAGTTGGCATTCTCTAAGGCTCTGTACTAGGCTCGCTACTTCCGAACCTACTACGTATACGATTTTCTTAAGCTAAGATTATCGAGGTTATCAAAATTCATTGGCTGCACTGACAATATGGCCTATGAAATAGCTTGGGGTCATCATTAGACGAAATTCTGGAAGAGTTGTTTCACAACTGAAATAAACCTATCTATATACATATATAGGTCTAAGCTGGCTCACATACATGGGCTTGCAACTAGCAAATAATGGCTGTACTTCATCACGACGTAAGAGAAATACCTCGTCATGCAATGACTATACCCAGTCTAGGATTTAGGTTGTGTGTGTTATATAAATATTTTTGCATTGAGCCAAGGCACTCATCATGGCCCGACTGTAACAGATCCATATCAAAGAAATTTCGAAGCTGGTTTCAGTCAAATACGGATAGTCGTGACAAAAAAACACGAATCCTACGGCAATAGAAACCGTTCTGCCAAGCTATTCCGATATTTTCCAAGCCAGCACTTCTATGTGTAGCTTCTGACGGGTGGGTAATACATACATATTTAAAGGCGCAATAGAACTTTAAATTTAAAGAAATAATGTGTACAAGACACTTATTTTTAATAAAGTTTTCTTTTGTTCGAAAAATCAACTTATGACATTCATACGTAGATAGATATGACTCCGGGCATATGCCCATCGAGGCTGTTCTTTGATTCTCATCAGTACCATTCGGGTAGTCTGATTTTGGCTCACTTTTTCAAGTAAAGGCGGCCAAATACCACGAATGACACCATCACAAAGATTATTTTTTGATAGTTTATCGTTATGAACAAGTAACTTCACATATCCCGACAGGAAATTATAGAGTCGTGCCAAATCGCACGATCGTTTCTTTTTTCAAAACTAAATTGTGAATTCTATAACTATACTGTGGATACAACATTGCGGCCGGATCAATGTTTGTCATAAGTTCCAAGAAATATTCGGTTAAGATCCTCCTTGCCCATAACTCGAGCACAGATTTCATCAGAAATAAAGTTTGAGGAACGAAATGTATCCACAGATCAATGGATGGCACCATTAAAATCATGAGATTTATGAGTCCATATCGATCCCAGTTAACTATACATACTTACTTACATATGTGATTATGGTGCCTTGCTGTTTAAATAGTTATTAGACGTTATTGAAACAGGAGTCATGGCATGATGGGTTTAAATTTTACAGTGTTAGGTATCAGACAGAAATGCGAGGCTTCCGCCACTATTTCATTCACTGTCGTCATGTTAACTAGAGCAATTAGAGCTTTAGACACTTTATATGTAATCAGTGACTCCCAATTTTCTTCTGACGTGTCATGTTTGGCTCAGTACATGCTCTTGTACCCAAGACTTCTTTCAGTACTCGTCTAAGGAAGTCCTCATAACTCGTAAATACTCGGAGATACCAATGTTCAGAAACAGACTCATTCGTTCCTTAAATAGAAAACCACTTCCATTGCGTCGCCTTCCACCCTTGTATTCCAATTGACAATCTAAACAATTTTTTGCATGTCAATGTCGCCACTTCCACTGCCCGACAGGCATCGCAATAAGACCATTCATATGACTTTGTCTCGATGGACAGCAAATTGCCACTTCAATTCCCGTTGAGATGTCTCGGGAAATAATTTTGCACAAAAAAAAGTATAACCACATTCCTCATATATCACCAGAGTAACATCAGCAGACGCAACCCGCCGAACACAATGCCATTCTCTCGCGTGCTAGTTGTCAAACAATGACGATGATTGAGACATCATCTTCACTGACAGCTCACTTAACGTGCCGTGCAATAGTGCATTTAGCATCCATATATCTCGGGAAGCCTTTATCCACCCGCTGCCGCCACTAGAACGTCCCAACTTTAAAGGTCGCACCGCACGCACACAAACACTGTACCCTACGTGCAACATCGTCATCGTTGGAGTGTACATTTTACAATGCATCCCATTGTCAATTCATGTGACGTTTCGACGACGACGACGACGACGGCGTGAGTGGAGTACAGACGCAAATGGAGTACAGAGGGAGGAACTGTCACGGGATACAAGAATTGACGACGAAATGCCCACAAGCCGCAAACCATGTAAACAACTCAAAACATTTTGTTAACGACTTGGAGCACTGCACATCCCTTCTCTCTGCCTCATCGTGACGGAAGACTCAAGTACCAACTTCGCGTTGAATAATTGTTCGCCGCCCACGAAATGGCAGACACAAGAAAAAAGGTGGAAATTGCAAAAGATACAAAAAAAAAAAAAACAAAAAAAATAAAAAACCAACGGCTTGGAGAACACAAGTAGAAGTGTCGCTGGAAAACAATGCCCGGCTTAAGGAACCGAGAACGTTGACAATGTCCTGTGCCTTCAGGTCTCAAGAGAGTGAGTGAGAGGTAAACGTGCGCCAGGAATCCGTTTGGTACAACATCACGTAGGCTATTTGCGTTGGGCGAGGTAGACACTGACAGCGGCGTAGCTGCTGCCATTTGTTGCATGTTGCAGCATTCGCCCATTTGCAATTATAAATTGTGATTAATTGCTGTGGAAGGTAATGGAGCTCAAGTGGTGGGACTGTGAGGTGTTTGTAACGCTTAAGTAGGTTGCTTGGTATTCTGCGAGTTTTTTTTTCCTGGTCTCTGAATGTCTGGAAATTAAGTGGTCGAAGTGCAGATGTATACACTTTGTCAATGGAGTTGTCACTATGAGTTCATAGCTTCTGTAGGTGGGAAAAGGAATTTCAATTTCTATGGTTTACAATGGGCCTGCCTGGTGGCGACGGACGTGATTTAATTCCTTTTGTTTTGATCAATTTCTGCTTTTCAGCTCCATCCGGCTCTCAAAGATTTTGAGTTGTCTATAATGGTAATGTATCTCTGATGATCCTTATGCTAGCAATGATGCAAAACGTCAATAGGTGGATAGAAGTGGTACAGTGGAGTTCACTTGGAGCAAAGTAGATCCACTTTTATACCTCTTAGTAGATACTTACTAATTCTTGTAGCCATTTACTCTTCTTGATGGGAAAAAAATAATTTCTAAGAATAACCCTTCACATATGCTGACGAAGTTTAAACTATAACTGGTGTACTAGGCAACGACTATTTGTTTAACCAGATAAAGCAACTCTTCTGTTATTTCCTTGTAGAGGAACATTGACCTTTTTCTCCTAAAGTGTAAGGGAGTTATTCCTCATCTTGACAATAAGGAGCAATCTTAAACAGTAAACTGAAATTTTCATGAGCACGTGAAATCTACTCGCGCCCATCGAAAAGTTTTCGAAAGGTCCTGTAGTCTGAGCCCTGCGGTGGTACATTAGTTGTATATAGTGATCATCAGATTTTAACTTATGCGATCGTAGTCCAGGACAGTGTTCTATACTTAGAACTAAAGGATACTCCCGTAGACATTTTTGTTTCTACAAAATCCTAGACATATAGCGACAGTTGACTGTACCTTCTTTTAAGTAAGCAAGTCATACAAAGTTGAACCTTGCCATGATATATAGAGAAAGTGATCAGGCAATCGTAATTCATCATAACTGCTATGATGTGATGTTAGTCTTAGAGCCTACACTAACCCATTTCTGTTGCTACCAGTCGGCGACTCACGATTGACTTGTCGCGCAGCTGTGACACAATATCCACAATCTGGTACAATCAACAAAGTCCTAGATGTCATTCAACACATTCATGACTTAAATCAACCGGAAGAGACAAAACGTCTGCTGTCCCACATTCCACATACACCACACCCTGATATGCACTATGCCCTTCTCAAGCAAACAACCGCCACCGAATGCACACCCGTCCACATGAAAGCCAACTCAACAAAATGTCCTTTTAGCAAATAAAGGATACTTCATTCCAAACGAACTGTCGTCGTCGGTTTGAATTATTAACGAAGTATTAAACCCCACCAGTCGTTCTCCTAGTTTGCCAAAACCAGCAAACTACTCCTTTGCTTGGACGGGGACAATCTATGACTGCAAAACTCTACCCTGACCTAACAAGAGCTATTGCAATTCGTCGTGCTCCCTCTAAGGACATCACAGTGCTCAGTGGTTGATGAATGCCATCGAATCTTATCTGACCCTACTAACGGGCTTCGTCTGCATGATATTGATGTAGTTACTGTTTCCAATGTCAAATATGCAACTAACTGCCAGTCTAGACTTTCTTCGACTCTGTTAAAAATTCATTACAGGAAGAGCTGGACAAAAAAAATTTCGATTTCAGTTCATCTAACCTCTTTGACACTTCTCAGTCCCTTGATATGACATGGAGAAGATACCTACAACAACGAAATTTCTCAATGGAGTTGGAGTGATTTGATTCGTTCTTCCTTTTGCGAGTCTCCTTTGTCTGTCAGTCCGTATCAGGGTGTGTGTGTGTATCTGTGTGTTGAACTTGAAGAGTAATCGAATTTTGATTTCACCCATAATGGCGATAGCTTTGCCATCAGTTCATCGTTTGGCAAACACAAAATAAAGCTCTAGGAAGAAGAATTCTTCTGACAAAGAACGAGCATCAGAAAGGATTCTCCTCGGCAAAGAGCGTTTGTCTCAAATGGTCCGGAACTCAAGTGGATTCCGTTGTGGTTGGCATGCTTTTTTTTTTTTTTGTTTTTTCTTGTGTAAAGGAGTAATCAATTAAAATTATTTACTGGTTCGTTCGTTTGTCATCGGTTTTTCTGTTTTAGAGACTTTGCGTTGATAATCCTTTGAAGTGATTTCAGGATGAATTCAGGGTCTAAGTGGGCATTGAAGTGGAACGTGGAATGTTGATTTAGGTGATTTGGTAAAGAGAGTCATGTCGTCACTTATAATTCCGAGTGGACAGCCGTAGGTCGTCTGGAAGTTGTTTGTTTATCCGGAAGTCAATGGAGTCATTTGCAATCCCTGTCGTTTGATGGACTGTCTTCGGGTGTGACGGTAGAGTAATCAAATGAAATAGAAGTGAACTGCTGCTGTTGGATGAAGTACAGTCATTTTTTCCAGGTGGTTTTATGATTTTGATTAACTGTTCTCAATTTCACCTTTCGGATACGGTATTAAGCTGTGAGTTCGATTCATTCAGTATTTACATATACATTCGATCAATTTGACTCTCACGTCAAGAAAATGTTTGGTGTCAATGGGATTAATTACTCTCATTGAAGCTCGGCTACAGTACATTCCTCCGCCTTCAGTATTTTTCCCCGACAAGATAGTTGATCGGATTTTTTTCTCTGTCGGATTCTCTGAAATGTTCATTGATCTGATATATGATGATATGAACACCCACGTGCATGTTGCCTTCAGTGAAAGTTTTGTTTTTGTTGACCATACTGTAGTAGTTTATTAATATGTAACAAAAATACCCTTGAGCAACGCATTCATACATACTTGACTGGCTATATTGTTCGATTGAAAATATTTCACCCAATATACATATGTATTTAGATGCGCTATAGATGAACTTTATGGTGAATATTCACTATATCTGCCCTAACGGCAGAGCTGTATTTGAAGGATCTAGAGCCCCACAAATATTTACATAACATAACGTAAATAAGTCATATTCATGTGCGCTAATTTATGGAATACGGTCACAGAGCTTCGCCAAAGCTGAAATGACTTTCTGGCTGTGGTGCATCTACCTAGTACCGCCGCTGATTTCTGAATTCAGAGGATTTTAAAGGTCTTTCACAATGAAAAGGACTTTTAATGCTTGACATCTATAATATACATATAAGTTCCATCAATCTATCATACATTCATCACCAAATCAAAGGCAGATATGCCACTTCTTACTAATTCTTTGGCTTCACTATCCTTTACAATGCTTTATCCTACAACCAAAGTTCTGTGCCTTCAATTACTCAGTCCAGCAAATAGTATATATTTCTCCTACGACTACCTCAACATCCACCACAAATTACCTTTAATACTCCTAATCCCACTTGAACGGCTATCTAAAAATGCATCGTCCTCCGTAATCCTTTTGTCAAAGCCATCACAATCAATGCACTCATACCCCCATTGCACAGAAATTAAAAGAGAGAGGTAAATAAATTATTAATGAACCTGACAGTCCACAAGTTTACTTCGCGGGCGTCACAAGTAATTTACATCGACATTTAAAGAGTTCTGACAGTCACAGCGTATACAGTGTGTTCCGAATCTGTATGAAGACTTTAATTGCAGCAATTTTTCACAGGCTGGCATTTGTATAACGCCTATTTGTCGCTGTTGCACACGCAACCCAGCGTACCCGACAACTTTATCCAAGAGCAACACTCTCAGATATTATCTGTGTCTAAAGGTGGAACAACGATCCTCCTACCATCTGCGCGCAATTGGCACTTTTTTTTATAAGGCGTGATAGTGTTTAGTTTTCGTTAACATCGTAAGGTATCCCAGGTGACATGACATTCGGATGAGAGATTTGAATGTGCGCTACAGCTGAGAGATAAGGTGAGTCAGTCAGTGGGTTGATTGTGTGACGAATTAAAAGTTTGCAGATACATATGCTTGCATTCTATGAGTATCTGGACAAACTTTAAGATAATCTGTGGAAATATGATTATAGATAAAGGTTACCCTTGGCCACTGACAATTCTTCGCAATTAAGCAGGGGAAAGCCTCCGGCAAAAGTGGCTAAGCCAAATGCGATGTTAAATGAGGAAAATTTTGTTAGAAGTGAAGCGAAGCTGAGTGTGGGAAGGGAAACCTGTAAAAAGCAACTAAGATGGTCCGTAATTAGTAAGAGCCCTGAGGCTGTTTTCTTAATTTACTAGGGTTTTCTTTGTTTGCAGTAATGAAGTTGTACAGAAGGAGGAAATGACTTTATACCGGTTGACCTCATCGAGAAGGAAATGAATGAGACTTCTGTGTTCTTCTGTCAACTCTGATGATACGCTTTAAAGCCTTTGTTATCAGTTCATCGTGCACCGAGTAACAAGGAACTCAACCTGGCAGCTAACTCGTGTGTTCAACGCTTTCGCCTCTGCGGTAAATTGAAATTTTCACCGTCAATTCTACGAAGTAAAGTCCGTTATCAGAGAATGCTAGTCCACTTTCTTTAACAGTCCAGTGGAAAATAAGTTCACCACCAAAAAGCATCCATATTCATCTTAACACTTACATAGTTATCTAGCTTCAATTGGGTGATGTTCACCTCAAAGACGGCTTCACATTTTAGTGGATTTATGGCCGGCATCATTGGAAGTATTCGGTTTAAATGTCCTGAATCTAAAATTTTCTTGACAAAAAAACGACACTGAAAAACAGTTGACAAATTTTCTTCGTATTTTAAAATATTGATCTCTGATAAAATCCATGCATCTACATCTCTTCAGTTGGATTCGTATGATGACTACTTTTTCCTCCTTAATTGTTTCCAAAAAAATCCCCGCGAATTCCAATCGCAGATAAGTAAATTGTACTACCCGCTTAATCACTAGATAGGTCTGGACTAAACTGGATCTCAAACGCTCCAACTGTGTTATTGGACAGAAATGGGAGCTCATCTCCAGCATAGCAGGCGTCATTACAGAGCACTGCATTATCGGTAGGCACGCCACTAGACTGGGCCTCTTCGCTAACGATTTCTGTAGAAGCTGCATGGATGAAGAAGCTACATCTTTGTACATGTGAAATTCTTTCCGCTCGTAAAACACTGCACTTAAGGGCCTACTGCTTCAACAACCTTGGCGAACTGGGTAATTCTAGCACTAGCTCCTCCTAGTTCAACGGGTAACTATCTTTGGAGATGCTGATCCTGTGGTAAAGCAAGTGAGGTTGCATACTTGCAGCCTTCCACGTCAACCCAACCTTACCTAAGTATACCAAACATGTTTCCTACTATCAGTGCCTGTATACCTGTTCACCTCTCTAGAGGATTTCACTTCCGTCACCAAGTGGGAAGTAGAAATTGATTGGAACCGACATGTGAGTTCTACATCTGCAGGGGAAAACCACACAAACTCCAACGATGGTAATTTGTCTGCAGTCCACCAGTTTATATTAAAACACCTCCGCGCCAGATCCCTTTTTTGCTTGCTCCTCGCATCTCACACTCAATCACCGATCCAATGATTAGCCTCATCGATTAGTTAACAAAAAATTTCACAGAGTCCAAGTCCTGAGTGGGCACAGCACCGCTCACAAGAATGTCCAACCAATTACTCGTTGCATTACCCCTCGGGCCAACGAAGTCTCCAACCCAAAGATCTGTACCAAGATCGCTTTATTATTATCTGCGTGTAAGCAAATGTGGGCAGAAGGTGCACCAGAAGATTGCTTGCACACTCAATTGAACCTACAATTAAAAGTCAAGCCAAACGATTCTGCACATGCCGAAGAACTGCAGGAGTCTCTCTTTCTCTCTGTGAAGGGCGCACCTTATTCCTTCTCGTTCACATAAACACAATTCCGAAAAATACAATCAATATCAGAAGGTAGAAAAATAATTGGACACTTTGGAGAAGAATACGTCGCGTCGTCAACGAGGGGGGAGAAAAGGATCGTGCAAGTAAAATCGATTTAATAAGGAACTCACCTGAAAGGAACTGAAATTGAATCGAAAGCAGGAAATTCTTTCCATACTTTTGCAATTTGCAATTCCAATGCATCCTGGAATCCTTCTGCTCATTATGCAGGAGTAAAACTTTTACACTGCTGGTGAGATGGCCAAGATCACGACAATGGAATGTGCAACCGGAGAGATGACATCGCAGAACAAATGGTCTTTGTGTGGAGTTGTGTTGGTTTAACAATAATTTGCTTTTGGGGCGGTTACATCGATACTATCCTCTAACCATACACACCACACCGGTGGCATTTGCAGGTTGGAATTTTTTAATAATAAGTGAATTTTCAAAAGAGACACTTTTTTGTCTACCCTCTGTGGTAGATAGCAGCTGTGAGTGCTGCCAGATGATGGTAATGGTTGATTTTGTTTCATGAAAACTGGAAAATATTAAAGACTCTCGATATGGGTAGTGAAAATTTATGTTGTTGTAAATTTATTTTTTATATTGACACGGAGGAGGGTCGTCTTATAGAGTTGGCGACTTATTTTTTTTTTTTTTGCGTGGTAGTATAAACTTCATTGAGGCACTTAGACTCAACTAAGTAGCCCATTATAGTACAAGGAAACAAACCCTGTTCCTAGTGTTTGTGATATCGTAAGGCCTGTGCATCGTACAAAAGTTCCATCAAGTTAAAACGTAACGTTAAACGTTAAACGTGTTTCAGTTCCACGCCGCGCTCAGACACTGAGCATTTCATACAACTTTGACGTATTTTGTACTTGGATATACACGCCTCTTAGGTCCAGCTTATACAATATTTAAAGCCTACTGACCATAGAATGCGCAGAATATACGATGATTAGATGTTGGAAAATCAATTAGTTGACGCTGATTTTTCGAACAAAATCGTCTTCAGCGATGAGGCCCATTTTTCGCTCGGCGGCTACTTAAAATAACAAAATTACAGAATTTGCATCCACCAAGATTACGAATTGTTTGAAAACGATGAAAATGCTATGGTGAAACAACAACCAACTTTTCTGTGGCTTGAGATTAAAGATATTTGATGTGAGCGACATGTGGTTCCAACAAAACGGGGTTTAATGCCCCACAATACAAACAAATTCGGCTCTGTTGTACAAAAAGTATTGGCATAGTTCAAAATTTAAAACAGTTAACAAAATTCATTGAAGTCTTTAGTACCTTTTATTTGATTGAACCTAAAATTCATAGGTACAAAATGCATAAACTTGTATAACACTAAGACACAAACCCAATGGTCTAAGACACCAGCTTCAACTCGATCCTTCGGATACCATGCCTAACTTCTTGCGCCCAGATCACTAGACCAGTTAGTGACGTCTAAAATTACAAACTTAAATAGCCTTCCGAAGCAGAGTTCCTTAGTCTTTCAGCCAGGTGCATTTACAATACATATACATATATGGACCTACATTCGAAAATACATTTTCAGAGTATTCAAATCCTAGGCTCTTGGCAGCATTGAGAATAAAGCAGACATTCCGAATGTTTGGCAGAAGTGTGCGTACAATGTTCGCGGAGGAATGCATTGATCTCTAAGCTTTGAAATTTTCAAGAGAAAACTCAGCAGAAATGTGGGAGACAGGCTGCTGGTATTGATGCCATGGTATGAATACCATGGTATAGTGAATACCATAACCCCTGAAAGACTGCATTTCGTAGTATACGTTGATTTTGCGTTACTTGTCATACTTTGACATTTGTGTTGCCCCTCCTCCTTGAATATTTGTAACACTCCAATATTGCGCCTCGTAGCTCGTCTATATAATTCCTCCAAACTTCTATTACTTTCATTGTTTCCAATGCTGATAATTGTCCTCCTTGAATCCATCTTAAAACATTTTTCGCTGTTATTGCTTGCTTCAGAATTGTCAAAGAAGCTATGAAGAATCACCAAAAGAAAGAAAGTGGCGCTGCAATCAATAAGATGGTGATATACCACCAAAAATTTGCGAATCTCAATAGTAGGTATTATTTATGGTATACAAGGTTTTTGCGTGGTATTGCAGTGACAGACATGTGGTATAGAACATAGTATTGCTATACCATGGTGTCAATAGCAGCAATGTGTCTCCCACATTAGCAATGTTGTGTATTGTGTCCTTATAGTGAATCATGAAAGTGAGTTTTTGGAAATATTTTAGAATTCAAGTCATAATTTCAGTGAAGACAATTTTTAGGGCAGGTATTCGACACAGGACATGGGCTTATTAACACCCGAAGCAGGTCATGGGCTTATGAACACCCGAAGTACAGGCCAACTACCATTCCGCTCATTGTGGATGAAGAGATTAGAAGTGCCAATTGATTTAAAACTTAATTGCAAAACAGTGACAATGCAAACTTATACCACAGTACCACTTAATTTTTTGTGAACTCTAAGCCTAAGTGCTAGTATTCCAGAACACATGTCAAACTCACTTCTCAATTGTAAAGTTAATGGTTCTCTAGCTAAATTATCAGCTTTATGATGCGCGCAAATCAGACATTTTTCAAAAATCAAAGAAACTTTCAGCAAAATCCAATTCATCATTGAAATTTCATCCCATCGTACTTATCTTTCTCTATATCCGCAAAGGACCTTTCCGGCTTGCCTCAAAATGGCCTCCTCCCGAACGACGGTGGTACTTAAAATCAATTCGCGCCTCGCGTCCTCGATTCGATTGCTCTTCACTGATTCCACCTCCATCTCGTCCCATTGAACATATTCCATGATTTCATTTAAGGATTCTCGTCCTTTTGATTACTCGCCAAGGACTTCTGCCGCCCCCTCTCTACGTCGAGCCTCCAAAAACTCTCCATCATTTCCTGTTTTCGCGGTTCTTTTCTTTTTTTTCGGTGGTTATTTGCCGCTTCTTTGACTTTGTGCTAACAATTGAACACGCGAATGCGAAATAACAACAAGGATACGGCTGGAAAAAAAAACGTACCAAAAAATAAATACAAAAATCCCTTTTGATTATTTCGTCCTGATTGTAATGATAATAATCATCATCATCATCGTAATAATAATACTTTTGCACATAACGGCATCCAAAGAAAATGGTGTAATTGTGGGCGGACGCAGTGGGCGGCGAAGGATTTGTTTCTGTTTTTTTTTCTCTGTTGGCTCTGATCATGTTTTTTTTTGCTGCGCTTCTTCTCTTGTCCTTTTTTCCATTTGAATTGTGCAAATGGAAATGTAATAAATTTCCGTTTGCTCTTGTTGTACATAAATACATAGATATATAGGAAATGATGGCGCGAGTCCTTTGGGCAATGATGATGATGATGCTGAAAAAAAAACCCGGCGAACAAGGACCAGGAACCAGGAAAAAAAGAATAAAAACAATTACTGTGAAAATAATAATAATAAATTTATTTCGCTTTGTTATGTACTCCAGTGCGGGTTTGCTTTCCTTTTATTATTATTTTTGTAGTCTTTTCGGCAGGAAATTGCGATTTTTTGGGATAAATTTAATGGGACACCATTATGGGAATGGGTGGAGTGTAGGTGTGTATTGAGTTTTGTTTTATATTCAATTTGTTGAAGTACTACACGCGATAGTAATGAATTATCAAGTAGGATCCCTTATGCAAACCGATAATTGGTTAAGGGTTTTAAAAATAATTTTAACTTGAGGGCAAGTAGGGATGTCAAATTTTGTAAGCTATGTGACCTATGTATGTGTAGTTGTGGAGTAAGATTTTGAACTAGTTTTCACACTTCGGCAGATCCTGGAAAAAACCAAAGAAGTCCAAATCGATACCCACTATCTTTTCATCGATTTTAAGGCCGCATATGACAGCATTTATAGCGACGAGCTATGCAGAGCCATATCTAGTTTTGGCATCCCTGCCAAACCCGTCTGTCTGTGCATGATGGCAATGGAGAACGCTCCATCAAGGTCTGCAATGACCTCACCGGGGATTTAGACAAAGTGAAGTTTACGCAACGACATAATTGGCAGAACACAGAAGAGTGTGATTCCTACATGATTCCTAGATATCCTAGGGGGATTCCCTTAAAAACTGGTTGCTTAAATTGCGGTATTGTCCTTTTATTAGTGAACAAGACTAGCTCGGTTTTCTGGGGCTTGACCCCAAATCCGCGACGCTTTGTACACTTGTTAAGTGTCTTAATGTTATAATTAAATTAAGAAAGCAAGCCCTTCTAACTGTAATTTACTCGATATGGCCTCCAAATGTAAACTTGTCACTCCTTACTCGTACTCTAGATAGGAAATCAACAAAATGTAACTGCATTTAAATCAAATAAATATTTTCAGTACCAAAGACTAAAATTCAGATTTCAGCTCTTAAAAGGAGCCTTCAATTTCTAAACTGAAACATACATAATTAGTCCCACATTTAATCGGTGGAACTCCTTCAAATTAAAAGCTTTTTATCCATTACCACCCGCATCCTAAGACTATCAAGTTTCCATACTCTTTTCTGTAGGCATCGCTCCAATTCGCAATTTGATCCTAAAAATGTCCCTACCATATATCTCTGTGTATTTTTATGCTTCCTCTTATTTTGTTTTGTAAATGTACATTTCCGGTGAAATTGTCGCCTCGAATTTCCTCTCATTTTTCCTGGATCCTCTTCGACGTTTATTGCATTACATTACATTAGGAACCACTACCGGCGTCCAAACATCCCCCACCCCCTAGAGTAATGTTACAAGTTACACGTGAAAAGTGATTAGGCGCCAATCTTCCTTTTTTTGACTCCTTTTCCCGTTCTTTGTGTTTTATTTTTGTTTGATATTTAGGGTGGCATCATTGACAGATTACTCCCCATTTCACGTGTTCAAACAAAGTGTCTTCAGTGACACAAAATTAAAGTGAAATTCGAAAAGTGAAAACTATTTTTAGGATTTCAATTTGTGGAACCTTACTGTGTCTTCATGTAAAAAGTGAAACAATTTCTGGAGCACTGAAAACGACAGTTCGTCGCACTTATGAGAAGTGTGCTACACAAGCATCACGCATCCTCCAAAACAAAAAAAAAAGTTTTTTTTTGTTTTGTTTCTTTTGATTGATTGAGTGGACGCATTTCATTGGAACGCAATTCGAAGATTGAAAAACCAAAAAAAACAACAAAAAAATCCAACAAATGGATACAACAGTTCACCCACAGATGACACAATGCGGAGGACGTACATGTGGAAGGAGCTATTACTGATGTCGGGGAATATCCTACTTGGTGGGTCCCTCATGTTTGTTTGTTGTTTCAATTCTCCTTGCTTGCCACTTCACTGTCAAAATCTCTTGAAATAGATTTTTTTTTATGTTTCATGTTTGGATGTTCAAGTGATTTTTCATTACTTGGGAGGTCGAAGATTTTTCTGTAAAGTGGATGATTAGGTGTCGTTACTGTAAGTGGGGGAAGAAGAAGTAGGACAAGTGAAAGTGGTAAAACATAAATTCCTTAAAGAAGAAGAAGAAGAAGAAGAAGAAGAAGAAGATATTAAATTAAGAAACTGAAGAATGTTAGTAAGCTGACATCTACAAGAAGTAGGGGTAGTGCACCTAAAACACCGACGTATAGAAAGACTTCGTAATATAGTTTCACTTAAAGGACCGCAAGCAAACAGTGAACAATTTTTCGAATTGCTTTCTTATTTTCTAGTTACATGAAAAATTCTCCTTGGCATACTTCTGATAATGTTATCGATGCTATCCTAGGGTATTTGGCACCACGATGCGAGCAAAGCACCTCTAAGGTAGATGGGTCTAGAAATGTTTTAACAATCTGCCAAGAATGTCCTAGACATACTCAATTGAAACCGGGTAACCCTGGGGTGTGCAGTTGGGGCTCTTGAAGATACTTCGAGATCCTTTTTGCGTGGGAATGAGCGTTCTCTTGCACTAAAAGAAAATTGTCGCCTATACTTGAGGCAAACGGCACCGAAAACTTTTAATAAATTTCCTTCATATCCCGCTCTGGTGTTAAGAATTCATTTTCTACCGCAAGTAACTCTGTGTGTGCTCCCAAGCATATGCCCTCCAGATTCTGGAACCTCTGCCATAAAACACTTTTGGAACTACATGTTGCACTACCCATATCGCTCACCTGCTCTTCTATATACTTTTTCCTGTCTGTGTTATATCTTCAGATATAATCTGGACTCATCAGTAAAGATCACTCGATCCCAGTCGTCTTCAGATCAATTTTCGTTATTTCGGGCAACCGCAGTACGCTCTACTCTACAACGACTGGTGAGAAGCAGACGTTTGCTGGTCTGTATGGTCTCAATCCAGAATCCTTGAGTATTTCTTTTACAATTTTGGAAGGCACTCGATACTTTTGCACTTCCAAAAGTCTACTCCCAGCCTCTGTTGATGTTGCGGACTTTACCATAAATTGGTCATCTCTTTGCGTCGCAGAGTTTATCCTAATTTACCCGCGACTTCTTTTCTCTACATAGTTCTACTTTGCGAAAAATAACAAGACTTTGACAAAATTAGCATTGAGGCCACTTCTTGGTACGGGTGTCCATTTTTTAATCCAATATTCTACATATACGAGACACCTGAACTTCGGGTAAGTCTGGAATTTTCTCTGCCAATTTGAGTGGACGATCTTTGCAATCTTATTTTTATATACTAGATTGAGAGCGGACCGGAAAAAAACAATCTGCATATGTGCACAATCAATAGGTCTCTATATTTGCAGCCTCAAATGGATCTATGTGTATTATGATCTCCCAAAGTCTGCTAACTGCTGACGGTAAAGGAGCCGATAGGGTTATGGTTGAAGCTGAAAGTCGTCGACTACAGCTCTATTGCAGTTGAGTGCTCTATAGAGGTACTTGTAAGATCGATCACTGTTGTAGTAAGCACAGGCTTTACGTGTTGCGGTTGGAGTGTGGAAGGACTATTCGCATTACCAGTTTTTTTTTTTGAGGAAACACGTAATGAGGCACAAAAATACAAATATTTGGCGCAACAGACCATATCTGGTCTCGCAACACTCGCGTTGTGCATGAGTACGAGTATTCGGTACTGTCCATCATCTGAAATAGCCGAGCTGAAAAACTTTATTCAGTCCATGCCCGAACCAGCAGTTTAGAAAAAGTTTTAATTACTTTTTTCATATCTTTTTACCAACACCTAACCTTGATTAAAATGTAAAACTTTCCTTATTACAGTGCATTTTCCCTGATGAATAACACCTCTAGATACAAGCTATGTGCTTTAATTTGAAAAGCGTTGTTTGAGGTGATAGATAATAATAATCCAATCTAGTGGTCTCTGTGGTATAGCATTTCAGTGTGAAATTTGATCAGTTTTTCACATAATCATCGATGCTAACAAATGACTAAATTTAGTATAGATTTTCAGTTATTGTGAAAATTATTACAACTTTTCAATGATAGTCCACTTAATCTGATTAATTTAATTAAAGTCCATTGACTACGCGACAGATTTCATAAAATAAATTTAAATTTGTTCAACATTAAGCCGGTAAATATGTATTTTCCCATACCAAAGTGGTAAAAACTCATAATAACAGTGAAGGATAATAACACAGCGCACACAAATTACCATTCAACCGGAAGTGCTATTGTGTCCGTCGATGTCCCGCTATCACTACTCTGCCGTCCAATAATTATTACTCTCCATGATGCACCACGCACAGTGTACTCTTGACGTGAATCTCGAATGCAAATAATTATTTTCCCTTTAACACAAAACAAAAAGATAAAACTGGACAGATACTCGTATTCATGCGCGGTCCTTCGAGCCGGATATATTCCACGTTTTTTTTTTGTCCAGAGTTTACGTACGGCCAATCTTACAACTCGCAATTGGAGCCTGAATCAGACGGATTGACCACGACCCCGACCACGACTACTCTTACTCGGTCAAAACCTCTCCACGATGATGGATTTTAATTTTTTTGCATGCGTTTGTGCGGCTTTTGTTATCCTGAACAGAGACAACCCTGAATGTCATCGTTCCAAGGACAAGCCCAGAGGCAGCAGGTTACAATAGGGCAAAAAGAGGACATTCCGGGAAACGACATAATCACCACAGGATATGCATAATAAAAAAATAAATAATAAAAAAAAATTTATACAAAAAATCCTGTGGAAAAAAATTCGCATCATAGCTCAAGCTCGAAGCATAGGGCTTCATTGTTAATTACCCAAACCAGTGTGTGTGTCATAGGATCAGGGTTGGTGTGGTCGAGTGTCAATGATTCCATCACTGCTGGTAGTCGGTCGCTACTATTGTGCTTGAGCTTTCGTTATGGAAATTAATTTTCAGATAAGGTTCATGTCATATTTCAACTGGTGTTGATGGCTGAACAGCCGAGTACCGCACAAAGATACATGGATTGATTCAATTTTTTTTTATTCTCTCTTCTTAGCATTCATAGAGCCATCCAATTAAGCACCAAATCCATATGTCCCAGCAAGATTAAAACACACAATATTCTCCACGATGGAGAACAAAATTAAAAAAAAAATTCTCAGCAGACAAGGACATTCATAAAATTGTATCAACCCGTCCATCAAATGATAAAATTTCCATACGGACATCCTCCGAACTGATCTCATCCTTCCCCCGGTATTCAAGGAAAGCAGCGGCAATTTCATTTGCATTATAGTGTCAAAAAGGATAAGTACAGTCGGCGGGGTCAGGAGGATATTTAGAGAAATACTCCAACAGCGCCGGATACAAGCAGGGTGACCATGTCATGGATTCATTTCCTGCTGTTTCACTATACACAGCTTTGGGTGGGTGTCCTTGTGTTCTTGCGATATATTTTTTTCTTTCTTTTTGTGGTCCTCTCGCGTAATGGAAAACATTGAAACCGGCTAGCGGTTGGGTGGAAGATGGTTGATGCGCCGCCGGCTATCGGCAGGGATAGTCTACAGCTCTGAAGGATTAAATGAATGACCGGACTATGTCTGCGGATGATTTGCTGTTCGAAATATACGACGGGATTTGCATAAATGAATCCCTTTTCTTTTTTCATGCTTGAATAGTTATGTGTCCGTGATGATGATTAACATACATAGAACAAATATGCTTCCCTTATATGCATGTCCTGCAGGTTCCAAATTGCTTGGAACAGGAGCAGGTTGGTTGGATAAATCCCTGTAAAAAACAAAGATAATCCACACGAACTTGAACTTGAGAGAGTGAGAGTGCGAGGATGCGCCTTTTGTGAATTTTTGTTCGTCTTGTTTTGGAATGGACGAATGGTGGTACTTGTGGTGGTCGTTCCGTTTCGTTATTTTTTTTTTTAGGACCAGACACGACGAACGTTATGATTTACAACATTATGGTGTCTAGACAAAAAGGAGATTTCTGGGAAAAGATAAATTTCTGCGTTCGTGTATGTGAGATGCATTCAGGAACAGGAAGTAGTTGAATGAATATCCTTAATGGCGTGTACTTTAGAATGCGGTCGGTAGAGGTGTTGTACGCGACTTGCCCTTAAATGGGTGATTAGCTCGACTGGTAAAGGGGTCTTCTACTGGAAGTTATGTTGACTTTTTTTGCATGAAATGAAAATATCCTAGAACTAGATAAACGTTTGATTTGAGCTTGTGTAGTAGGGATGCTAGGATTTGAATATACATGAGATGCCAGATGCTGTCAATGTCGCCAATGACTGTGTAACGACGAATGGTTAACTGGTGAATGGAATGTGACCGGTGTCGTGCTGATTTATGATTAGTCGCGAAGGACCTTTAAAGTTGAAATAAAGCTTAGTTTTAACATAGTCTAGGATCGACATACCTTGAAAAAAGACTGACTGGGGTCTTATGAAAAGTGTCCTTAATTGCTTGTATAAGAGCCTCGCTATTAGAAGGCTTCCACGGGCCCAAACACAGTGATTGGCAAGACTTCCTTTATTTCACCTTGGTGCTGGTGTTATTTTTAGAATTCACTGAGGAGCTAAGGTAGAACAAGTCTTTGAATCCATGAAAATTCTCGACTATATGGCGCATCCTTTCTCGATGAAAACGTGCGATTTATTTGACCTTTAAGCCAAAAGACTCTATTCAACTTTAAGGATTATGGTGCGATCTGATTCATTTTGCACAGAGAAACGGAATGAAAGAACTGCAAATATGAGACCCTTTAAAGTCCGTGCACACCTACAGCTCTATAAGGCCAGCAGTCTGTGATATTGATTGGCTCCAATATGCCGATGATATCGTGTTAATGGCCAGAAGCAAGTTATGGTTCTGTGGCACAATACAAAGAAGTCTTAAGATAACAAGGTGGATACAATGCGCTTAAATATAAATGAATGCAAAGCCAAACGTTCAACAGTAATAACTGTCATGAGAAAGCTTCTCAAAAAAGGCTTTCGCAAGTGGCTCTGAACTGTAGGTCGCTTCCATTTGTACGAAAAAACATAACACGCACAACACGAGTGGTCGTGAAAATTTATCTCCTGGATCAGATATGTTTTAGAATAATTTTGATGGGAACAAGTGTTTCCCTAAGGCTTTGCGTCAAATGAAAAAAATAAAAAAAAAATTAAATTATTTTTATTATCATTTTTTAAACCATCAGAAACGCGTTGGACTTTCTTACATAGTCCGCTTTTCAATCCAATTAAAGTCCTACCAATGGAATGTTCATTATATCAGTCATACCCAGGCTTCTCGCGTAACCTCAGAACTGTCATTCAAAATACCACTCCATTCATATTTTCATCGTTCACATTTAATAATGACATCCTTCAGTGTCTTGTTCGGTTGCGTTGTCATTGAATAATAATAAAAAAAACCTCTAGGACATGAGCAATAATAAAATAATTAATCGAATCATGAAACCAGACAAAAACAATTCGCAGAGCTCAACGCATAAAGCTCCAACTTCAATGCATGAAGTACTTTCCATTGATCTGTTCATAAGTTGTGGGTGCATTTATCCAACTGAATACCAAAGGATATTCGTCGACGTTGGCGGCATCATCGTTGCCCAAGTCACTAATTTAATTTGTTCACTGAGTGTGTGTATGTATAAATTTCTCGTAATTATTTTATCTGTATTTTAATTTTCTCCTTTAACTTGATTTTTATTTATGCCACATATAGCATCCGGTTTGGATATTAAGGCATACATACACGGTATCGTTGTTTTATTTATTTTGCAGTAAAATATCGACGAAATCAAATTACTCACCAGCTGATTTCAATGCACTCGTGCATATGGGCAGTACGTTTTACGTTGATATTGGCCACAGGATTTCATATCTCTCTGATGGGTAACATCGACCACTTTTGGGGGCTAAAGGGTGATATTATTAATATCATTATGATGATGATGAATGACAAGGTAATGCGTTGGAATATCCTTTTGATGTGTCCCTGGAGAGTCTACGGATACCGGGTAGCAGATCTCGATGTAATACATGCACAACATCTGCGGTTTATTTAAATTGTCGATTAAGATTGATCTAGGGATAAAAATGCACGGCTTTGCGATATTGCTGAGATTTATTGCGAGTTAAATTGCTTTTGAAGTTAATTTTTCTTTTTTTTAAAATTCTTTCGCAATAAGTGAGGTTTATAAAATTTGAATTAAGAAGGAAAGCATTGCAACTGACTACAGATTTGGCTGAAGAGTTTACATACCTACCTCAGGGGCAACATGAACTCCATAAAAGACATAGCCTTATGGAGATTCGATGACGACTAACTCTCGAGTAACAGTTGCTACTTCCAAAATTATGAATAAACTTACATATGTAAACATGTATGTATGCACATAATCCGGTCCTCCTTTACGCTTAATGTGTCGAGGTTCCACCCCTGGCTTCTGTCATCCTTTTCTTTATGAACGGTATCCAGTGTTTTCTACCTTTTGCCGAGCTCCACCGTTCTCCAGCGTTATTTATTATCTTTTTAGTTGCGCCATTTCAAGTGCTTCTGGGGTCGTCCTATGTTCATTTTCTTTTTCGGTTTTGCTTCCCCATTTGTTTTGAATTGTCTGTTTTCATCCATCCGTACCATGTGTGCAAACCATTTGACTATTATATCTTCCATACTGTTTTTAGAGGGTTCAACACTAAGCTAATATCTCTTGTCAAGTTTATAACAGCTATGGTCGCCGTGGCGCAGAGGATAGTGCGTTGGATAACTGCTCGGAAAGTTCGACGTCTGAAATTAGAAAAAAACAATTTTGTGTCATGCGTCAAATATTTGCAATATTCCTTTTTTTTGGTGGTGACGTTTTCGATAGGGGTCTGTTGGATTTATACGCGAAGAGTTTATAAATGTTGGCACTTAAAAATGGTGTTGAATTCCTAAACAGTTCTAGACGTTCCTAAAGCTGCTTCTGGAAGACACCGTTGATTGTATGCATTTATTTTTATATGGAATCATACCTATGCCAAAGTTTAAGAAACCGGAGAAATCAGTTAGAAAGGATTTACTTTTGGTTTTAACCAAGCAAAATAGAACGCTTTTCACTACCAAAAAGGGATTTGCTGTCCTATGTCCTCCCACATCAGTGAATATTAGAACTCAGCAAAGCTGTTTTCTTGTTTTGGCTGCCACGAGACAGCCATAAGGTCACTGCATGTCAGACATTAAGAACTACCAAGTGGCCCATAATTATTTTGAGTTCATCTATCCCTCTGGGAGGATATTGAGAGAGGAAATTTTAATTAACACTCTTTATCGACAACAATTAATGACTTAAACGGGAAAAATCATAAAAATTTAAAATTTTCATTAAAACCCGTACGTGTGTGTGCTATGCTCATCCTCATACTTGTCAAGCTCGAGACGGAACGATAAAAACTGAAAGGAAACATCCGTTATTTATGCCAAATGAAAGCCATAAGTCCATTACCCCATATCCTCTGAAGAATTAAAGGGTAAAACGCACACCGAAACCCCGAGGGCGGTCACCGAATCATAAACTTTGCTTATAAACACTGACAGGCAGCGTGTATAAATTTAAGCGCACGCACTGTACTCTAAAATCGATGATGAGGACGATGATGGCCTCTTAATAGCCCAGTGATGACAACTGCATCGAAATGTGTAGCAACAACAAATTCCAATATTGTGTAGGACTCCAAAATGAAAGGAAAGGAGGGGTGGCATTTTCTCAAGGGAAACTTTTTAATTTTCCGGAAGAGAATATTTTCCTGCGCTTGTTAGTGGCGATGCTTAAAATTTCCTTTCAATCTTTCCGAACATGTGTTTTTCATTGTGCATCAGCGGCTGCCATCAGTAACAGCTAAATTGGTAAAATTAATTTATTTACGATATCATAAAATTAATTAGAGAAGAAAATTGAATGAAAAAAAATGTAAACGTATAGTAGGAGGGGAACAAAAAGGGTGTGAGGCTTGCCTTAAAAGTTTGGCCGGGTTGCTGAGATGAAAAAAGTCTTTTATGACAAATTTTCGAAAAACTCTTTTACTGTTTGTGAAACGAAAATTTTTAAAACAAACAATTAAGAGGGAACATGTGTCGGGTTGAAGATGAAGTGGGCACTTCAAGAAATAAAGAAGCTTTTTGTCAGTTTACTGCTTTGTTAATTGATTGAGTTTTAAGTGAGCGCCGAATGGACGACCACTTAAAGAAGCTGAAGAAAATCCTCTTCACTGGGTGATTAGTACCTTCGTGTAGGTTGGTCCGAAAAAAAAACTATAACCTGGAGTAGATTATTAGAGACACCAGCGATTTGTCACTTCGTATTCATGAGAAACGCAGAATTGGGACGCAGTTAGATCAAAATAAGTCTAGTTTATTGCCACCAGGTGCAGATGTCGTAATTCACCCCTACGTTTGGTTTCAGTTATGAACGTTTAATCTTTGAAGAAGTATCGTAATCTCTTATGATATTATGCAGCGAATGTGCGCAGGAAGTGCACTATTACCGCTTCTTCGAGTATTCTTGCTCTGCAGCTCGTTAAAGTTACTATAGCGGAGGGCCTGTCCAGCCACTCAGTGCACCCATACGACTGCTGTTGTCAACAAATTTCGATTGGAAGATCTAAGATGATCCGAGGGTGAAATAATAGATGGCTTTCAAGGACATACAAATTGTAGCAGTGTAGTTTGGAGTTTCATAGATAAGACAGACTAAAGTGAAGCTGGATGCTCCCTAATGGGCGTTCTTATAAATGCAGCTTCCACATAAATATATTATCACTCATAAGATTTATATTCTTAGGAGCCGGAGTATTCTGGTTGTTTTAAGATTTCTTCTACATTTTCCATAAAAATGTAACTCTTCGTAGGTTGCTACTTAATTATTGCGGATGTCACAGAAAATTTTTTGATTTTTAAGTATTCAACTTGCTTTTGAACACACTTTTGCGTAAGCTTACTCTATTAGGTTGTTGAAGAAGGGTTTCTCTAATGTGCCCTGTCTGGCCCTCCTAGAGCCGGACCGTTGTAAAGGAAATGTAAAATTGTTTCTTTTTCGTTGACAATATTGCAGCTGTAACACTGTGCATTAAATGTAGTGCCCATTCTGGCGGCATGAACCCTGGGCCAGTGTCCAGTACTAATTCCCAGAACTCCTGCAACATCTGCACGGTTTCTTTTTAACAGCTCCTGTGTCCTGTCCAAGTAGTATTTGGGCCACTTCTTCCTGGATATGACACAGTTCTGCACCCCCTGCCATCTACAATCTTTCTTTAATGGATAGTACACGAATATTCTACCCCTAAGGATCCTCAACGGATCCTCGCTAGTTCATTAGCTCCCTCATTTCCCTCGATGTTGCTGTGACCTGGCACCCCAACGAGACTGATCCTGAACCGATGATCCAGCGAGGCGAGTTCCTCCTTGCACTGTTCTACTAGCTTCGAAGATATAGTGGCAGATACAACAGTCTTGATAGCGGCCTGGCTGTCAACGAGGATGGCTATGGTGTTTAGGGGTGTAGAGGTTTGCTTGAGTAGGCAGCAAGCCTAATGTACATCAAGGACTTCCGCCTGGAAGACTCTGCATGAATCGGGAAGCCAGAAAGACATGGAAATGTTGAGGGAATCAGAGAATATACCCGTCCCTACCGCATAGTCCATTTTTGAACGGTCGTCGGTGAAGATTGTTGTTCTGAGCTCATTTGTCACTTCGCCTATTGGGAATCTGACCGTGACATTATTTCTGAAGTTAACTCTAGGAGTTATAAAGTTGGATTAGCTACCGTACTTGATCGCGCCTATTCTCTTAGTGTCTCTCGCTTGTTAATCAATCAGCAAATTGATAAATATGTATGCATATCTAATGAATTCCTTACTACAGAATACTGGTGGTGAAAATGTAGGATTAGTCAACTCTTCCTCTCTATACAGGAAGGACTGTAGGGAAGTTTGTACAGCAACATAAACAGAACCTAATTAAAAAGCGTGCTGGCACTAGATTCTATTCGAATTCAAATTGGAGCAATTCCCGGTATTTAACTATTGGAGATAATGCTCCACAAAGGGAACGTCGAATAAGAATTTCATTTGAGTTTCTATCCATCACAACAATATCAAACCTAACCCAATATCTCAGTCATATCCGAATATGATTAGGGTTTTGTATGCGAAAGATAACTAAATTTTCGTTCGACAAGTACATGGCTTTGTGAAACGTTGAAACGATGAAAGTACTACGCTACACCTGATCTATGGTCTCTCCATGTCCAGATCATTACCTCAACTGGCTTCCTAATCGGTTAAATATAGTCATCTTTTCCGTTAAACCTGTATTTAAATTTATGATGCAAGCAAACTACAGTTCCTATTCTTCATGCATGTTTTCAAGCTATTTTTATAATTGCATGAAATATTGTAAAGAACAGAACAGACATTAAGCCAGATTTGAGTACAATGAGCAGAAAAAGTAAGTTTACCTTCCTCAACCAACAAATTCATTAGTGTTTTCCCAGCCCGAAGGCCATCTCAGATCTTCCTCCTTGAAGCCCGTTCCTAGTAACCTATGCCATAAATATTTTCCAACTTTGTCCATGGCCACCTCCACTTCTATATATTTTAATTAATTTCCCAACGAACATACCCTCGTGTCAATTGGTCATTCAAACTTTAATCCCAAACCGAATGTCACCGTTGTGTCTAATTAGGAAATTTTTCGTTCCTTCCAGGTACCATGTCTAATGCGGTAATTACAAGCGACACCCTTCAAGTCACCTAACTACCATGTCCTTGCCAGTCATTAAGCGGATTCCGTTCAATTTGTACCTTTAATTCTGCCGTCACACCATATGGGCACGCCTGACGATTTTATCCTTTCAAGTCCTTCCCACCGTTGTGCTGGCACAAATTCCAACGACGGGAAATAAAAATGAGTTACAAGCGTAGAAAAATTATTAATTCTGACGTTTTTATGTAAATCGGTCATTAATTTCAAGGAATTTACATGTCCTTGTGTTTCATGTCATCCTTTATCGGGGTCACATTGGAGTGGGCACTCCAAGAAGTCATATATTCAACAAGGGCGTATGCGTGCTCTTCCATAACCATGAATATCTTTTGAAAAATGTCCTTGTCGCGTGATAATTTCAATCAAAATGTGTTATACTTTCCTTTAGCATCGCACTCAGCAATCTCAGCTAAAAAATCTGTTCTATCACAAAGTGTCAGGTGACATAGCTGCTATAGAAGGAGCAGTTTCATAATCCAAAAATAATGCAATCCTTTATTTTTGTTCTCCCTAGACTCCCAGCATTATCATTCTACTCAATGTCCTCAGTATGTCTTTGCATTCGAGAGGGAGTTAAACCACACTATCAGTCGTTAGTTGAGTTTTCCCCGGTTGTGTTGGGTTGGCCACATTTCATCACTAGAGAATATCATCATATGCTAGCATTCGAAGGAACGTAAAAAAAGGAGTAAGAGTAAAGCTCTTTGTGATTTGCACAAAATTTTCCTGCAGCCATCATCACTTTTTATCAATTTACCGAGGAGACCAGAAAGCCGGGAGACAGACAGGACAGAGAATCTGCTAAAGGAAAAGGATACAAAAAAAAATGTGCTAGTCGAGGAGAAGAAAAATCTCTGCAAGTAGAGAGATGGAAGCTGGATGAAAGGCTAAAATCCAAAGGAAGACAAATGTCCTTTTTTCGGTTTGGACACTTTGTATGCATATCGTTGTGGGAGCTGATGCAGAGGCAAGTTCGCAAATTTTCGCCTGCAAATTCAATAAGAGTGCATTCTTGTCCTTTTCTCGTATATGCTGCATGCCTTGGGTGTCGTTGTCATCGTTGTCGTCGTTGTCCTGCTGAAGGATTCATCTATTGGGAATTCATTTTGTGGGAAAGAACACACCGGCTCGGTTTATGTTCTGGTGTTGTGTGTAGGCCATTTTGCCAGTTTTAAATGAATTTATTATCAATTTAAATTCCAGGGGATTGAGGACTCTGCAGAAGTCCTACAACAGCAACGGAAGGTTAATGGAAATTTCAGAAAATATGTCCGCTCAGTGATTTCGATTGATATTCAAAATCATTGGTCTCTTAGTGTGGGCTTAGAAAAGAAGACAAATTGGTAAATCCGGTGGGTTATGGAGTGGTTTCTAAACATAAGTCTAGATAGACGTACTGGTCTCTCCAATTAGAATGGGAAATGTCGTCACCATGTTAAGAGCAAGCCACTTGAATGGTTCAGATACTCTGAATTAAATCCATTCAGCAACTAAATATCTGTTTTTAATGGATGGATAGTTTCTTTCATTAATATATAGTCATACTTCCGAGAGTGATTGGTGCACCAGGGTGCTACTACAACCAGAAGGCAAAAGTCTCCAAGAAGTTTGCGTACCCACCTTCAGTGTATGGGCGAATTGTAGAAAAAGTTTCAATGTCTTAACCGAAAGAAGAGGCTATTGGTATAGCTCGTCATCGAGGAAGCCCCTTCTCCCACGGAGTTGGAATGTGAGTCATTTAGAAGTAGTGTTCGTTTTCTTGAAAGCTCTAGCCGACCAGGAGAGTTGGAATCTTACACAGGGTAAACTGAAGTGCTTACACATTTCACACTGAAGTTAGCCGTACGGCTCAGAAAGCTTCAGTATGGATCATAATTCAACAAAATTTGAAAGTAAATCAGAATCTATACTCTAGATGACGACCCTAGACTCTAGGATACGTTACTATTTAGCTAAGTCCGTTTTGTAGATTCAATTCAACTTTAGAGAATTTATTTCGAGGCTTCTTCAAATTTTCACCTTAAAAACCTCGGCTTATGATGATAAAAAAAATGATTTATTGAAGAAATATTTTTGTTTATAGAGGAGTGTCTTTGAAGTTCGGTGCTTCAACCGAAGACTCTCTTGACTGATTTCTACTTAATCCTTATTGTTACTACAAAACTCACTTCGTTTCATTAGCAATTGCAGATTAATTTATTATATTCACAACCTTAACGATAAAATTTTTTATATAACCAAGCACCATAGTGTACAAGAAAAACTTTAAAAGTGCATTATTGTAAAACGAACTGGCTGGGATCTGATCCGCAATTAAGAACGACAGTTTCCGGAGTAGTAGGAGCACCCAATCGCACCCATTCTCTCTTTAAGCCGGCGTCGTTTCTTGCAGACTGTAAAGCATGTTGTACAGCAAAGATTGATGATACTGCTAAGCACACTGCTGGCTCTCCAGTCGCTAAAAGAAAAAAATTAATGTCAGTTATACTTCTACTTAGTCTAACTGAACTTACCCTTTGATCTCATGAAACCAGCTGGATTGGCACTCTTTTGTAAGAGCTCAATCCTGAAGTCAATTGGAATATCCTTTGCACCTGGTGGTTTGTAGTTCCATGTGCGGTTGGTCAAGAGTTCACCCGTCTCTCGATCATAAACCAATTGCTCAGTTAACCAATATCCGAGTCCCATGACGAAACCGCCTTCGATTTGGCCAATATCGATGTTCGGGTTGAGACTCTCACCGGTGTCTTCCAAGATATCAACCCTTTTGAGTAGATGATTTCCTGTCAGGATGTCAATCTCAACTTCAGTCAGAGAAAGACCACAAATCGTGTAGGGCTGCATATCGCCCGCCTTATAATGATCACTCGCGATAAGATTGATCACCTGCTTGTGAGCCTCATGAATGACTTGAAGCCAGTCGGGATTCTTAAGTGACTCACGAACTGGACGAAGGCGTTCCACAAGAATGTCACATGATTTTCGAACGGCCTAGAATAGAACATTCAGTCAAATAAGCATGGTTATAGATCTAATCTAACTTACAAAGCAAAGACTCTCACTGCCAACAGCACCTCCAGTTACCATAGAATTGGCTCCATTAAGCGTATCACTGGATTCAATTTTCACCATTTCCAGTGGAACTCCCAATGTATAAGCAGCAACCTGCGCCACTTTGGTGTTCATACCCTGACCCATTTCAATGCCTCCGTGTGATACAACCACAGTACCATCACCATGGTAGATAGCCACCGTAGCTGGATAGTTTCCAAAGTAAAAGATTGGATACTCCATGATACAGACACCCAGGCCACGCTTGCGCCAGCGATTTTTCACATTGTACTCATCAATCTCAGCTCTTCGCTCTTTGTACTCAGTGGACTTGACGAACTTTGTGATCAATTCAAGCATTTTGTGTCCCGCTGGAATATTATCCACTCGCACGTCCATCGGATCACGATTGGTTTCGAATGCGATGTGCTCTATTATGTTCTCAATCATTGCAATACCTTCAACGGATCCTGGAGCCCTGCACCAGGTATTGCTGGGAGCATCGGTCACCACTGCACTACCATCAATCTTGTAATTGTCCTTGAACTCGTAGCAATTCTTAGCGCAAACCGTCGAATGATGGGCTATCGGCGATTCATTAGTGGACCATCCCGCATCTTCGTAGAAGGTATTTCGGGCGGATAAAATTTTGCCCTTACTGTTCACATGGAATTCATAATCACTGCGACAAGCCCAGCGTTTTCCCAGTGATCCCATCATCGACTCAATCGTTTGGACAATTCGCACAGGTCGATTCAATTTAGTAGCAGCTAAGGCAGCAGCGCACGCTGCAAAGTTGCCTCGTGTGATCTTACTACCATATGCACCTCCTAAACGTCGAACCTTCAATTGAATGTCATTGATTTTTATCTGTAGGAGCTTAGAGATAGTGTACTGCGTCAGATCCATCCATTGGGTGGCTGCGTAGACCTGGAGACCATCCTCATAGGGCAAAGCCACCGTAGTTTGTGGCTCCATGGTGAAGTGATACTGTAGCCCAATTTGAAATACTCCGGAGACCGTGAGATCAGCAGCTTCAGGTCTCTTGATCTCTTCAATCGGCGACTTAACTATCAACTTGACCCTATCCAAGTCGTTCGCCTTGAAGACATCCTCCATTGTAGGCAGAATTTTCTTATTTGTCCTTGTGTACATAACTTTTACTTTTTCAGCAGCGAAGTTAGCAATGGAACTGTTTAAAGCGATAATCACGCCGAGTGGTTGGTTGTAATACTTCACTTCCCCAGCACAGAAGAGCTCCTCATCGTCCACAAAACCGAAGCTCTGATCAACTATGGCATTCTTTCCGGGAATGTCCTTCGCCGAGTAGAATGCCAAAACTCCTGGAATCTTGAGAGCCTCCGAAGCATCGATCTCTTCAATTTCGGCTCCGACTTTAGTTGCATTTACAAAAGCTCCCCAAACCTGATTTGGCTGAGGCGGAAGATCATTCATGTAAGTTGCCTCTCCTGAGCACTGCACTGCTGCTTCAACCTTTGGCACTGGTTTCGTCACCGGATAGTTCTTTTGTTGAGTATCGAATGTCTGTAACCCACAGGAAACGGGTCGCTTTAGCTCCTGTCCACCTGTTTGGAACTCAGGCTTAACTTCTGGAGCATTATTCAGAATGAATTTGTAGAAAAGACCACATGCAAGTTGCCTGCGGTAATCTGGCGAGGCGTCGGGTAATACTGCATCTGGATCCAATTCTTTACGAAGACCGGCAAACAGTTGAGGGATAAGATCTTTTGCGAAAAGATCTTTACCCACAAGAATCTTTTCGACGGTCTTAGCGTGAACAAACTCGGGATTTATTCCACCGAAACAGATGCGGGAAGATGCAACGGTTTTAGTATTCGGATCAAGTTCGACCAGGAATGCCGCATTCACATACGCATGGGCGTTTTGGGCTCTTGGCATGATCTAAAATGAGTTCACTTTAAATAAAAATTGGCTTAAAAATATACACCACTTACCTTGTAAGAGCCAAACAAAAAGGTATCTTTAGAATAAGTTGGCAACACGAACGAAAGTAATACTTTTCCGGTCATATCGGTCTTCAAGAAGTCAGCCAAGGACAACTTTTGTGTTTCGCCAGCCTTTGAGCCGACTACAACCTGAGCATTAAGTGCCTCAAATGTTATAAAAATGTCCGAGGGGAAGTCAGGCCGGGCATGTTTCATCATCAAGTTACCACCAAGGGTTCCAGCCTAAACAAAAATAAAAAATAAAGTTGAGCCATACAGTAAACGTTCACATCTATAACCAAACCGGTGCATCGCAATTAGCTACAGAAAGTATATTTATAAAGGTACCGTTTAATCATAAAGGTGGACGTTAATAACGTTATGGGTGGTTACCTCCCGGCTTATAGTGTTTTCATGTTAATTTGCTAAATTTTGCTATACTACACAGGTCAAATTGGTAGCATATTCTCTTGCCATTACGATGGGACCGTAGGTATAGCAACAAAAAAAGTTTTTTTATTTCGCAATTGCATTTAATTGACATTGTTACTCGAATGCATACTTATACAAGCGGCGCGAAAATAGCATTACAATTAATTCGGTGAGATATGGGTACTCTCCTGTTGATGAATGCAGCTGTTATTAAAGTTTCTATACATCTGGTTTTGCAATGCCATTACGCTGACAAATGGAATGAATTATTTGGATGACTTTTGAAAGGTTAAAGGTAATTCAATAGCATATTAATGACCGACGAGAATGATATCACTTTTAACGAGAGCTGACTGAAATTTTGAACGTTTATAGTAGCTACGGCGGAGTGGTTAGTGCGCATCAGATCGTATCTGATCCAAGGCATAGTTTATCGAGACCACTTGCGTTATGCGTGCTATACTGTTTCGCATAAATGGAAGGAGCCTACAGTTCAGAGTCATATCTGAAAGACCTTATTTTCATTAAAGGAAATACTGGTATTTATTTTGCCAGGAAAAATGTCTTTCACCTTCTCTTCGGTTTCAAAGGCAATCGTGTTTTTTTGGAATGTAACACGGAGCTCTTATTGGACTGTGAGTGTATCGAATATATGCAGAAAGACCTGTACCGGCCACGTTACAAACAAACACACTTTCAGAACAGTGTAGTCACCTTTGTCAAGCCAGAAGTATATACAGGGTGCGGAATCTATTTTAGGACAAACTTGTATTATAAAGAATGTAGTTTGGCACAACCCTTTTTAAGATAGCCGCCACGAGAAGGAGAAATGCTCAGGAGATTCGTTCGCCGAAGTTCATTAAAAATGCTCAAGGCCAAAAATTCAATAGGAATGGCGACAGTACTGTGAGGAACTTTTAAACGAACAGTTTCTTCGGCTATACTTTCCAAGAGCCGTTCCTAACTATGGAGAAGTAGTACCCGACATAACAGTCGATGAAGTTGGGAAAGCGATCAAATACTCTAAAAAGCGAAAAGTATTTGATCTGGACGAGTTGCCATCTGAGTTTTGGAAAAAGATGGAAGACATCGGGACTAGATACTCATGATTCTCCCCTCCAAACTCATGGGAGGAGATCCAATGCCTAATCAGTGGAGCGAAAGTTATCTTCTTCCTTTGCACAAGGGAAAGGGTAATACGAGAAACTGTGATCACCGTTTTTTTGAGCTGATGTCACACACCTTGAAGATCGTTGAGCGGGTATTTGACAGCCAGTTGCGGTAAGCAATACGGTTATCTGATGACCAGCCATCTGACGATGAAGCCATCATAAGTGAGGGTCAATCATCCCTGCAACGAGCACTTAATTTATGGGTGGATGGTTTGGAGGGAAATCGGTATCGAATCAGTCTAAAAAAGACAGAGTACCTATACAGCCCATTCTCTGATCCACTCCGACCCATTCCAGACATTTATTTGAATGGGAAAGTGATCCCCAAGTTCGAAAAGTTCAAGTATTTGGGATCTATGATCAATAGCGAAGCAACCATTGATGACGACTTCAATCATCGCGTAAGCGTAGGCTGGATGAAGTGCCAGGAAAACTCTGGTATCTTCTGTGACCGAAAAATGCCTAATCCCTAATCTAAAAGGAAGGCACCTTAGTTGTTCGCCTGACGCTCACATACGGTTGGCAGTGCTGGACAATGTACCAAAAGTATGAGGGCAAATTAATGGCAGTTGAGATGAAGATGCTTCGCATGACAAAGTTTAATCGAACTAGAAGTTCAAAGATCTGAGGAAGCCTTCACGCCAAAGAACCCATCTAAAAAAAATTGGAGCACGATCGACTCAGTTGGTATTGCCATGTTCAAAGGAGGGATCCTACGAACCCTGTCAGAAAAGCAATGTCAATCAACGTTGCTATACAAGCACGGAAGATAGGCAGGCAAAAACACTCTTGGATCACACAAATGCAAAAACAGCAGCATTTGGTTGGCCTCAGTGATGATGAAGGACGCCTGCAGATATTTTTTGAGGTCAAATCGGGGAACGCCAGAGGCGAGCCAGTAGGGATGTAGTGAAGTGGGAGGGTAATGATCCCTATATTCCTGATCATAACCTCGCCGGACAAATAGAAAAGAAGATAGTTTGCTACATATGTAAATACACTCGTGACCGAAAATGTGAATGGTTCTTGTTAATGTTGGAATGTTTGTTGGTTTTATGTTCAACTACGCCGAAACTATTGAAAAAAACTACTTTGTGTAAGCAATAAACAACTTGTGTACGCAATTATTTTTTTTCTATAATCTTTTTCTATTCCTAAGAAGACATTTAAGTTGATTTCATATGGGATATATTGCATAGACTCATAGGCTGAAAGATTTCACCTTCCAAGAATAAAATTCAATCGCACTTCAGTAACTTGATTAACTCATAGATAACCGTAATAAATATCTTAGAACATACATGCACACATGGATTATGTTACGGATTATAGGTAATGATGATGTTATCAATAATTTCGTAATTTCGTGAAACTCCAAGATTAAAGTAGAATAATCGAAAAACATTATACAAGTAGTAGGCACAATGCGAGTCCTTTTTATGAGTGTTTTTACTTGTCATTCTCAATTAACCTGAGTAGACTTCATAACATACAATCGGTGCCGCCGATTACGACACTGTAAATATTTTGTTATCTCAAGGGCTTCAATGAAAACTCGTAAATACTACAGATAACAAAATAATATTGGATCGCGTAGAAATCATTTTCGTAATATTAATTGTAGATATGTACATTCAACAACAGATAACTCCAACTAAAGCAAGTACTACTCGTACTTGTATTAACTTTGTATTTAGATGCTCAGTATATCTAGTTTCGAATGCAAAAGAATGTATGTATGTACATATGTATATACAATACATTTCAATATGGAAGCATGCTTTCGACGTAGAACAGTCCCAGCGATTAAAAGACCGCTGCCTTTCTTTCACCTAAAAATTAATTTACAGAAAAAATTTGGGCCCTGGAATTCTGACCAATTCTCACAAATTATGCGAAGGTTGGAGTTTTATTTTTAACTCTAAAATACATACTATAAACCTTACTAAAGACTGTTTTTGAAAATACCCAATTTTATCGAAAATTGTTTTAACAATTTGGTACATATTTCATGATTAAATGCCATACTAGGTTTTTGAAATGCAAATCGTGTAATGGTACCCAATTTTTAAACGGTTCTCGATTTTGATCAAAACTAATTTTCAGGCAATACTGGGCATGGATATGGCGCGTCTCTTAAATTTTGGGAAGAAAATAAAATTGGATTTTCGCTTCTTAATGGATTTTTCAAAGTACTTTCATTTGTTTTATGTAGGTTTTCTGTAACCACAATTTAGTGGAATTTCCAATTTTTTTTTATGGTTGTACGACTATTTTTGAATCTACAGGTATCAAGTATAGGTAACTTCGGTCAAAAAATGAAGCAACACTAAAATAATGTGTTGTTCAAACAGTTAAAAGGCTTCGAATCTAGATTCTAAGTTGGAACTTTTGGAGTCAAGTGTTTCAATCTACCCTGCAGCGAAAATGTAACGTAAGATGAACCCATCTTAAGTGGAGCGCACAGTAGGAAAGACACCTCACCTAAATTTTTGTGTTAAACTGAAGGGAGCTAGCTGGTTGTAGTGGCTTGTTAGTAAAGTTAGGTAAACTTTGTAGAGAAAAGTCGTTACATTCTGCGTGGTAGCAGGTGGTGGTAAGTTTACCAAGACTGAAGCATTATATGGATGAGACTGAGTATTTATAAGAAATTTAATTCTAGAGAAGAGTTTTTGTTCCACGATCCGCTGAACAACAAAAAACACAGTACCTACTGCACCGTGACCACCTACTTGAACAATAGATGATACAGCAATTTTTTGTGTCCACGGTGTGTGAAATATGGCTCGATTTTGGTATGAGCCGCTTTCTCTTTCAATAGAACAAGATATCCCATTCGAATTAAAAATAATGAAGACTACAAAATGCTATTCCAGATGGTATTCGAATAATTGAATAATGGTTTATCATCTAACAGGAAAATGGCCCCAAACACAATTTAAGGTACTTACATATGTTCAAGTTCCTTGTGAGATAGAAGAGATAAGGGTGTTACAGGCACCGGATTCGTAATCCAAAGAAACTTTCAAATTGTGATCAAGTTTCTTATGACGAATACAAGTAAAAGGTACGTATGTTAAAAAACATGGTTTGGCAGTTGCAAACACCGCATTCGAACTCATCACTTAAGAATACAGACTTGCCTTATGAGTTTTCCTTCATTCATTAAAAAACATTAGCTGCAACTTAACAATGTCTAGAGCAGCAAACATTTATTTAAAGCAATGTCCAGGCTTGTCAAACTGTGTTCGAAGCTCGTGTGGATTCTTGGATTCGAGTGGATTCTTTTGTAAAACAATTTTTTTTTCCTTGTGTTGATTGAAATGCTTTGTAATGTCTTAAAATCTGAGTGGCGTGATCAAGACTTCAAGCTTGTTATATTTTATATAAGTACATTTTAACATGTAAACTGTGAACTTATCTACATCACAAATTGCTGTACAAATATAAGGCTTCGCTGGTAATTAAAAAAAAAAATAACGTGCCTTAACCTCATAAATATCTAATTTCACAGTGATTACATACATATGTAATTTGCTATTCATCTTAGATACTGATCATCTGTTGGTTCCTTTTTAAAATCATCATTATTTCGGCGCTGGCAACACTAATGCGCTTAAAATAAAATGTCCAGCCTTTGAGGATAGAAATGAATCGTTTAACGATTGAAAAATGCTGAGAATATTTGAAATTTGAAAAGTCTTTAGTGTTGCGTTGAAGAACTGCAATTTGAAAAGTATTTGTGGTCGAAATAGAGCTAGATGCATCCGCGTACATCCACCGGGCTAGGAAATTGGCTTGGCAGGATTGGTAATTTGCATTTTTTTGTTCACTCATCGCTGCCGTATGTACTAGGAAAGTATCACTAGAGAGCTACTTGACAACAGAGCAGAATTATGCGCATACATACGTGTACATACTATTGCGAACCTCATATTTTTCACCCTTAATAATGAGAGTTACTAATGATGGGACCTAAACCTCCCTCCTCGCTGAGGATAATCAGAAGTTCATGCGGCACAGTAAATCTTAGAGTTGCATGATCAAAACGCTACAAAAAGTCATCTGATTCGGTCGTAACTTTTCCTATGGAATAATATATTAATCAATAAATATTTAAAGCTAATAATTATCTTTCTACAGTACCGTTCGTGAACGTAGGTACATACATATATGAAAATGAAAATATACGTTCAAATTATACATGCTTATCTATCACATCATTATGAATAATTTTAGTCCAGTGAATATGTTTGATATCAACCCTACAGCATTGGGAGGGTTGGTAATTTGGTTTCCATGTTTCCCCATTTCGTTCGACAGTAAGAAAATTGTTTTCTTTCTCTCTGTATCCATGGAGTTGAAAGTTGTGCCTGCGTGCAAAGGGTTGGTTAGGTTTGGCAATCCTGGAAAGTCAATTTGTTTCTTATATAAAGAGTTTCGAGGACATAAGTACAAACATATGAATGAAGGTCAATACTTTAATATAAAGGCTAAGATATAGCAACTAAACGATAAAGGGTGGTGGAAGGGTAGAACTGCTTTTCTTTGAAACCAGCTTCTCCTGAATGAATAGTGCAACACATCATTTTAAGTGCTTGGACTATGCACATCCACTTTTGTGCCAATCAGATTTCATATTAATTGTTGTAGCCCTGAAGACATAATGTAGTCCCAGGCTTATGTAACAATAATGATTTATTCAATCAAACATTTTTAAAAGTTCGAAAGGCAATCAGACCCAATTCAGGTCTAGTGACTAGAGTCGCAGGGCACCTATCCATCTAACCTAACCTACCAAATTCCTGCACTAGAGCTACTAATTACCCACTCTAATAGCAATATCCACTGATGATGAGAAATAAAATATGAACATTTAAATTTCAAAGTGGAGTTGTCACAAATATTCTTGACTGTGAATTTTCATTAATTTGATTAAACAAAAAGTTGTTTTTAATTTTTTTAATTATAACCGACTTGTCAATTTAATTATTATGCCATGAAACGGAACAATAAAAAAAACTAATTACGAGTATATTTCGTTTCAAAACATATCACAAGTCATTGTCGATGAATCACAACTTAAAAACCTTATCTTCACTCTTCAGTCTGCTAGTTGTTAAAATAAACACTATACTAGTGTTTATAAAGCTTTTTGAAGATAACAAACTGAAGACGGGAGGTGAAGAGAAAACCAATTATTTGTTCTATTCCCCTTCTCATGGATGAGACGAAAATAGCTGGCCACATGCGAAAGAGCGAACTTTGAGATATTTTTGGAACTACGTCAAATGTGTGTATGTAATGGCATAGATATGTAATTCATTTCAACGAATTCTCGTACTCAAATTTTGGAAAAACGAAAAAATTTCATTGAATTTCCTAATTTGCCCTTGTCCGGTGTACGAGTATTATGCAATCAACAAACATGTTAGATTAACAGTACAGCCACACTCTGATAAGATACAAATATACTTACATTTCTAACTGGAACATTGGCGATCAAATCGAAGTGGTGCCATAGCTGCTTGCAATATTCGAAACCTGGTTTTTGTGAGGCCTCCTGAAAAATTTGCATTGCTTCCGTTAGGCTGACATTACCGGCTAAGGTAAGAGCAGCTGCATCCAGGGAATGGCTATGAAGATCAGGAATATCGTTGATATCAATGAAATATTTGATATCGTGGGAGCGTCGATAGACACCATGTGCGGTGTTACCACCAACTAGCATGTATTTTTCCTGTCCAATCTTAGCGAGGATTTCATAGAGATCAGCCAGAGTCTTAGCCCAGTGCCACTGAGTTCCATCATCGTAGACAACTGCAGGGCGTTTGGTAACACCTTTGCATCCACCATTGCATTTTTGACCGGTCTTTGGGCATTTAGCTGTGGTCAGGTCCTCAATATCTCTGCACTCCTCTGGAATTGTGATATTGTTATCGACAGCGAAGGATTTCATAGCATCAAGAACTGGCCGGTATCCAGTACAACGACAGATATTGCCACCGAAGGAGTTCTCTACTTCTTCCATTGTCAGCTTTTCATGAGATTCCAGAAGACCGTACATATTCATAATAATTCCAGGTGAGCAGTAGCCACATTGGGTGCCATTCAGCTTGGCCAATCGCTTTTGTATTGGATGATACCCATCACGTTTGTTGCCAAGACCTTCGATAGTAGTAACTTCTAGATCTGCGCAGACACTCAAGAGAGTTAAACACTAAAATACAAAAAAAAAAGGCAATGAAGGGCTGTTTGTGTTACCGATTTTCTATCGATTTTACCGAATTGACAGCCCAAGTACGCTCCTCGCCAGTGACGGGATGATGTCCCTTTAAAACGCATACACATGCACCGCAACCACCCTCAAGGCACATGTACTTCGTTCCCGATAGCCCAGCATGCTCCCGAATGAATGTATTCAGCGTAACATCGGGCGGAAGGGTGCTAAGGTTCACTAAAGGTGGAATAATTTTTGGTCAAAACTTGTATAAGATTGGTGTGTCACACTTGCCTGTAAAGGGTTTTCCATTTATCCTCAATTTAATTGACATTTCTGATGTCGAATTAAATACACAAAATTACACAAAGAGAAAAAGGAAAAAAAAAAAACAGATTTGCTAACTGTTTGGAATTCTATGCACACTTCAAATGTTTTATTTCAACAAATGACACTAAACAACCGCATGAATGCGAAGCCACTTGGTGAATGCCGCTAATGATTTCAACCGGTTCTCTGTTTGGTTAGATATTTTTTACGAATAGTGTGCGACATGAAAACTTTTACCGAGTGGAGGTCGATTGGCGTGAGGCGATTACGAATCTTTTAGGAGGCGCTGCGATTAGGAGAAGCATACACTTGACGGTTCTATTAAGTGAAAGAAATTTGAGAGATTTTGTTTTGTTTTAGAAAACACACGGAATTCATTGCTGTTTCTACAGTTATTAGTCGAATTGATTGATCTAAATCTGATAAATTTGTGAACGAATTAGATTAGATATTCTCACACTATAGAGCAATATCGAGGTTAGGTTAGAAAACTAAGGAAGTGCATTCAATCGGGAGACGGCAGGTTTCCCCTGTTTTTTAGGAAATGGTTCAAAGTCTATCCCAGAAGTTGCTTTACCTTAGATTACAGTTCCCTATGGGGAAGCCTGTTTCTACTTAGGCTAAATGCATACTTTTAGTTGAAATTCTGGAATTGTGAGTTCGTCTTGTTTGCACCTTGGTTTAGTGGACCTCGTATGGTTGGTCGATAGCTACCATAGCTTAAAGTTGGTGTGATGATGAGCAACAGTGCTAAGTATGATATTAATTCAACAAAATGTACATTGTTGTTTTAAATACGCTTGTGGACTTCGTGGCTTAATGAGTTTGCAATGGATTAGTTAGCAGAGGGTTCAGATTCGAGTCGCAGAATACAACAAAACATGCTTTTACGATCCTAGCTCACACAAATATGTACTTACTTGGGAAAGTTATAATTTGCACAAGAGGCATATCGATTTCGCTTTTCGGATATGGTACCAACTTTTCGTAAATTATAAAACATACAAGGCCGCGAGAAGCTACAATCAGACTATAAAGTGTTAAATGCGTAAAATAGACGCCGAAAATGGACTCAAAATGTGATTCTTTGTCTATGAGATGTAATACACCAAATTTGTGGGTTCCTGATGAAGATGTAGGCTTATGGCAGGTGAAAGTGAACTAAACCCTAAGCAGATGTCCGACTGAAGAAACTGCATAAGAAATCAAGTCAGTTATGGAAGATGATTTAATTTGTTTTGGGCTGTCAAAAAAAAGACAATTATGCACGAAAAAGTGACGCATAATTGGACGGACAGAATAAGATACATCTACCAAAAGGTAAATCAAGCATGCCAAGGCCTTGAACAGAGAGAAGAAGGCGCAGAGAAGAAGCAGAGATAAACAGGGTAACCTAATAAAAAATCGTAGTCCGTGCTGAGGACGTGAAAGTAACATTTCTGAAGACTTTATGATTGATGTTGATTTCAACTGGGACATAACTAAGACCGATGTCTCCCATAGGGGATAGTACAGGAGATGTTCTGAAGCACTCAGTCTCATCAACGCAGAAGACTACCCAAGCCCTCCATTACCACAGTCTATCCTTTTTTTGAAAAACATTTTAAGTCCAACAAAACTGTGGCAGTCGAAGGTTTAGCACCCGAAGGTTTAGCAGCCGAAGGTTTAGTCGCCAAAAGAATCCAAGCTGGAGGAAATGACAATCACCAACTCATTTGTAAAATTTTGTTGGACGAATGGAAACTTAGGATCGCACAAAGGGCGCCCTAAGTCCTATCATCATGGTATATGAGATCTCTTTGTCGTATTAACGCCTCAATCTGGAGCCCAATAGCCATATAAGTGCAGTTTTAAGCAAACACCTACATTGCCCAAATCTTCGCCTTGCGACAGATATGGTGTAAAACGCATGCACACAAAATCAATACCCCTTACCTGCTCATCGATTTCAAAGATTCCTATGATATATGCCGAGCCATGCCTAGTCTTGACATCACTGTCAAGCTCTTACGTCTGTGCAGGATGACAACGGAGAACTCCGGTTGCTCCATAAAAGTCGATAAGCATACTGTGAAACCTTCTTATGTGAAGAAAGGTGTTCTAAAAGGTGACGCACTATCATGCAAAACCGGCCTTTGCTGCTTTGACAAAAATACTTCGTATGATCGTCTAAATAGTAGACGTGTGTGGAGGACTAGATTCAATGATGAATTATACGGCTGGTATAGCGTCATTAACAGCCAGTAAAGACTTTCAATTCACCCGCAGTAGAGGAAGCCTTCCAAATAAATTGGAATGATTGTAAGTAACTTTTAAGCGGCACAATCTCTTACAATTGGAGGAACCTTTGCAGATATTGAGACTCAGGCAGCTAAGATGGGCTTAATGGGGAATGAGAGCAAGACAAAATGTATGCTGCTCACAAAAAAGAACTCTAGACGACGCCTTAGTCAGAGCACAGCAATGGACGTACATATATAATTTTGACCTAATTAGCCTACCTAGACTCTATGTTGACTCCATAAATAACATCAGCGAGGAGAATTGACGAATAATCACTCTAGTCAATCGATGTTTCCATAGGCCTAGAAGGCAACTCTCTAAACAACACAAGCAAGTAGCACTATATGAAAGCCTGATCATCCCAGTCCTGCTGTACGACGCAGAGGCATACGTAGGTATTCTCAGCTATGGATTAGTGTGCCATTAGTTGCCTTGCACTTCAAGTGATCTCCGGTCAATAATTTAACGACGAGCTCTCTGGTTTGTACGGCAACATCGACCTAGTGGATAGACATCAACCATACAGCCCGCAACGTTTTCAAATCCACCCCAGAGGGAGTACGCAGTAGATAAAGGCTTCCGAAAAGGTAAAGGTCGCATAAACATAAGTGGAGGAGGAGCTCCACGAATTTGGCGAGCGCAACTCAGCTGCCTGGAGCTGTAGCAGTTAATTGCCTGAGGTCAAGTTTCACTCTAGACTGTAGTGCCACCTACTTAAACAAGAAAGAAAGTGTTTACATAATACTGATTGACTTGAGTGGGAACGGTTAAGTGTGTCAGCTACTTTTATATTCCACAAGTTCAACGTTTTGTTAAAAAAGATAGCTTTTCCTACATATGAAATAAAACATTAAGATTCACGTGTTCTTTTTTATGGCTTGTGTTTATAATATTTTTGAAAGCTTTTTACTCGCATGAGATACTTCGATGACATAATAAAATAGGCAAGCGGTAAGTACTTGTGTACATATGATGCTTAGATACATACATATTTGCTGATAGGCGTGTATTCAAAGCTTCTGCGCTATAATTTACGAATTGCCCGTTTATTTGTTTAAATAGAGTGCAGTATTTGAATTGGTAGTTACAGTGTGCGAAGAAGCGTGAATGACGAGGGAGTGCATGTATTCATTGTATGAGTTTTGCAAAATAGAACTCATTAAAATGGAAATGTGTATAATAACTTCATTTGAGAATACTTATGAAACATGTATCGCGCGTGATGTACATTTTATAAAATGTTTGTTACCCACTTATATAGAAACGATCAGATTAGAGCTCTATGGAGACCGCGTTATAACAGCGATCCTTTGCTATGTAAATGCAAGTATGTACGTCATTTCAGGGTGCGAACAAAGCCACTAATGGGACGATGATCTACAGAATCTTTGTTTACATAAATGCCTTGCCCAGTATGAAATTATCAAAACTAAGGAGGCTATTAGCACTTTGAGGAGCACTACCATGAGCAATGTGATTTAAAGGATTTCGGAAATGCGTCTTTCATCTTAGATAGGTAAGGTGAGGTTGATGTGGCTACTAGCTAAATAGGTCGATACATGTAGTCCAATGATAGGGCTATTGTGATACCACATTGATCTTGGATCCATTTATTTCGTTGGAGCTTCTGATAAAGCTCAGGAGGCTTAAAATATTCGTATTTACTCGCTTGAAGGCGGAAAAGAGTTTCATTTTCTTCTGCGTCTCTACAGCTTCTACAGAATGTTTGTCTATTAGACAGTGCCCAGCGATGGCAGGCATAATATCGCTGGTGTAGCGCTTCAGATCGAACTTTGGTCAAATTTGTGTTATCGCTAGGCACGTTGTACTACTTGCCAACTTAAGATTTGTTCTTTCGATAGCATCTAGGTTTGTCTTCCAAGGTTAAACTCATCTGACACCAGAAACAAACGATCCAAATTCTTCGTCATATATACACGAAAGCCTTGACCAGCTACTACATATGTATGTATTAGCCCTTAGTGATTCTGCGCATAAACAGTTTTTTTTTTTTATAAAAAGAGCAACCAAATCTCAGAAGCACTCAGACTCTATGCTGGTCATTGTACTGCCAGGAAGCAACTCCTTTGCTGTAGTAGTTGGAGAAATTCAGATTGTATGCGTTTCTTTTTGTTGTGCTTGGTGGGTGTTATTGCTGTTCATTAAGCGGCCAGGTCACAACCAATCCCTCTGCCTTCTACTCCGTGGACACCCTGGCGATATATGTATAAACATTTTAAGTCGATTTTGACAGTACAAAGATGCCTCTGAAAAGAGTCCTTGTGACCTATACTGTAATGGTAAGACCAATCCTAAATCAACAGATATCCATCCGTGGATTTGTGGAATAAGTCTTTTCGAAATATGTCACTGCTAAGCTCCAAGGAATATAAAATAGATCTTGATAGCTTCAGGCATTCAAGAAATTTATTTATCTAAACTCTGTGGCTCATTTCGCCAATATCATCAAAATGGAGATTTACTTTTGTATATCAAGATTTTTGTGGGCTACGAAGTTAGTAGGCCTTAAAACTTTTCGCATGCAATGGGAGACAGCGGGCAGATGATTGTGCCCACGTTTACTCTGGACGGTGTTGACCGGTCTGGCCTTTGGATACTCTGTCATACATTTTCCAAAACTCATAACAGGCATTTAGAAACCCTGTGCAAGCGTAAATTGTTCGCCTCTCCTGAGGTACTCTGATCAATACTGTACGCCCTGAAGTAGACTCCTTAATCCCAAGTGTGGTAGTAAAAAAAACATTACCAAGCCAAACGTCTTCCTCTCACCTCAAGAAAAAAAAAATACTAACATCAATACCAGTTATACCTTAAACTATAGTAGTATCCAATTTAAATTCGAGGGGAAACCGGTATCACGACCTTCCATCTCCTTACTCGACTAATAAATGAGGTTACCTAGCATATGTCCTCCCGATATTTGATAAAGGAGTTGTAATTACACCAACCACCTTCTGTCCAACCAGCGTCCTCCACCAAACAACTTCATAAGTCCTGATAAATTGACATCCCTAATCATAAAAAATTACCAACAATTAACATCTATTTTCGATGCCATGGGTATCCGCTTACCTCTCAACGTTTTTGTTCTACATTTTTCTGAAGAATATTAATACAATCACCCTTTCGTTTCGTTATATGAAGGTAGCATCAAAGTCGCGACAGAAGGTGAATAACAAGCTCAGATACATTGTATCTAGAAAAGGGGCAAATCGTATCCAATCGGCCTGTACAATGTGAAATCATTAATAATGCACCCACCATACTCAGTGCGTCCTTATCGAATCACATTAGCCATATGCACAACCAACCACTAAGCATGTCCACCTTGATAAGGATCAGGTAATCGAATATCGTTAATACTTTCGGGATAGAGTCATCACAGCATGACATACTGGGGAACAATAGCGTCTACCAAAAGAGAAATTGGGTGAAAAGTGTAAACACGTCACCATGGTGAAAACGAGAGCCTTCGAGGGTCAACTCCAGTCGCATAGCCCATATCGGCTACATGTGTTCATTGTTCATTGCGCGGCACAGGATTAAGGAGCGACAACACTTTGGGTTTTCTAATTTTTCTCTTCCTTTGTGTCGTGTTAATTTATTCGGTACTCTCCCCAAAAATGGATTCATTTCAGTCGGCGACATGGCCGACAGCAGCGGGTTCCCTGGTTCGAACAATTAATGTCCTCAGGTACCAAGATAAATGTTTTTAAATTTCGTCGAGGACACTTTCAATTTTTTCTGATCTTATTTTCAGCGTTGGGGAGGGGGGAATTAAACGTTTTTTTTTTTAATTTCTACCGGATTAGGAAATTGCGTTGACAATTTCGTTTTTTTTTTGTTCGTCCTTTTTTGTTTGGGTAGAGATTAATGATGTAAATGGCTTAGGACAGCTTTGTTAACTGCGTGCTGCTACTATTTATTTTTTTCCTCAAATGTTCGTTAATTTGTCAATTGCGAGAGATGGTAGTGGGAGGAGTAGCTGAGAAATTATGATGTCTGAGGATTTGGCAGTCACACCTTTTGTGGAAGTAATTTTTTACTGTGAAACTGTAGCCAATTGTTGGCCTTAAAGATTAAGACGATGGCTTGGACGAAGAAGAAGAATTGGAAAATAGGGAGGTATGAGGGTGGGTTGCAAAGCTCGCGACTTCCATAGAAATAGTTTTACATCTAGATTGGTACTTTGCCGCTTTTATTTCGCAATATTCCAGGAGTGGCTCTATGAAGTTTCGCTCCTGATCCAGGTTGGCCCATCGAAAGCAATCGCTCAAATGGGGATAGTCCAATTCCAACGGTAGTAAGAAAGTACTGATGATGACCCAAGCTGCAGAAACCATCAATCCGCACTACAGAAAGAGATATAAAAAAAAATTGTGATCTGATCATTGAAGACCTCAGATTGAATGTAATAGATGAGATCGGCATCTCGAATGAATGGATCCAAAGCATCATTCGAACCAAACCTCGACTCTCCAAGCTTTCTGCAAGGTTGGTTCCAAAACTGCTTTCAGGTGTGCTGCGAAAGTTTGGACCCTTTTAAAGCCGATCCAGAGGACTTTTTGGAAAGGTCCGAAAGTCTTATGAAAACATTTTTTTAAAACTAGTGTAATTGCTTTAGTGGCCAGCCGGAAGAAGTGTATTGAGATTGCGTCTAAGAGAAGTTCTTAAATTTGCGTGTCTGTCTTATTGGCCTGGTCGGCAAGATTAGGATAAGTATCTCACCTATCAATCCATAATTATAACGTTTTTAGGGTCATGCTAATAACGTTTGTAAGTATGTATTACTGAAATGCGCCTTAAAATACGAGGACAACAGTTTTTGTAACTGGCAGGTTAGTAACAAGTCCAAGGTTAAATCCTAAGTTAAACCCAACTACAAATACAAGCGAGATCTAGCACTTCTTGTGATAGAATTTTCACGTTATAACACTAAGAACTAGATTAAGTTAGGTTAAATAGGGTTAAGAAGCAAAGCTATTATAAACGCAGGAGAACTTTCTAAAAGGTCCCTAAATCTTACTCTCAACAAAGCTGTTGCAGCACCAAGCGAGCTCTTGATTTAGGATCTCCACTAAATGTATGCAAGTGATTGTGATTGGGATGAGACACTAATGCGCCTCATACTATGTACATAGGAAAGCTGGTTTCTCAGTGGTCGCCGTAGAGCAGTGGTCAGTGGGTTGGACTACTGTGTGAAACGTTTGAATCCGAGAATCTCATACCATCCCATCGCAAATTTCTGACAATCGCTCGAGATCAATAACTGTCATGAGAGAGTTTCTCAATTTGCCTTTTGGACACGATTTTAAACTGTAGGTGCCGAAAAAATATATCACGCTTAAGAAGCTAGGCCCTGGACCACATACGGTCTATTGCACCAATTATTTGTCATTTTTTACTTTAGACGTATCGACTCTTAGAACCTACAAAACAACCTTCTATGGGCTACTCCCTGTTCGAATTATAGTTCTATAATAGCTGTGAGGTACTCTGGTGGATTTTGTGATAAATCCATTTAATTCGGGAATATTTAGACAGTTTAACTATGCCTGTTAAGCATTTTCCATAAAGTAAAGAAAGGGCAATCATCATGAATCTTATACCTGCAGTCACTATCATTATTCCCAAAACACTTTTACTTTGACCCACAAAAGTCCAACAAATGGCAACTTTCCTAATCTAAAACGGGAACCATTCCCAGTTGAAACCTGTCCAAAAACAATTTAACCACAGACAATAACCACCTAATGAACTAAACCTTAAACTGACCGAATTCACCGATAAAACGAAATGTTCCCTGGTAATTGTCACACTTAAGCCGCAGGACCAACTTGTTTCATCCTTTCTCTATGTCAGGCAATTATCCCTAAACTTAACCTCGCTTCACAATACAATTCCAACACCATTGTACGTACATCCCTATTTAAATCCCTGTCAGTTTTACCCTGCATTTGGTCCTAACGATTATTGCTACCATTTACCTAGAATTGGTTAACCATTCGGAAAATGGTCAAAAAATTGTCTCCATGATCTTCTTACTTTGTCCTGAAAAGAAGTCACTATACACTGCCATACCCCCCCAAACTGTGTAACTAAAGTGTAACCTTCTGATTAATTGTCAGTCATTAAGCATCATCAGGCTTGATGCAGTGCACTTATATGGGGGGGCGGTTGGGTCGATGGGCGAAGGTGTACAATTGCATTATCTGAATCTTGATTAGCAGCGATATCGTGGCGTCGCAATTAACATTCTCTTCATACTTCAATTTTTCTATGTTCATGTATTCGTCGGTTGTTCTCTGAGGCGGGATTCTTCAGATGAAAAATGATGACTTGAGGTATCCCATCCATCTATGGTTACAGATTTCTATTCCGAGAGCCTCGCGCTCCACAATCAAATTAATGACCTTCACTTATCATGGGATTCTTGGTTTGGCTTTGGGCTTATACAGATAGATTCTATCCTCCTCACACGCGTTGAGCAATTAGTGTAATTAAGTCATCATTTCCATCATTTTTATACCCAACCAACTTTTCGGTTCAAGATGATACGTGCGTGATACTCACAGATCCAGACACACACACACACACACATGCTTAGTCCATCTTACCAAAGAACCATTTATCCGCTGTTAGTTCTGGTGTAGTAATTAATTGACGGAGGAGCTCATCTTTGAAACAAAAAAATAAAAAAACAAAAAAAATAAGCACACACCGAAACCGAAAGAAGAAGAAAGGGGCGCTCCGAAGCAATTAAAAAGTTTCGAGATGATATCACAGTGCGGCGGGCGTAACAAGAGTCCAAACATTGTTTGAACTAAATTAAAGTTTCTGCGGTGTTACTGCCACCGATGATGACGATGTTGATGATGATGATGATGGTGATGATGATGCCCCCGCCACACTGTTTGTTGGTGTAATCCGAGGCGAGGAACAAAAGTTCCACAAGGGCAAGCTCGTGTACAGTGAAGGCGACCGGGTTAATGTGAGGTTTCACATGCTTTTGTGAGTGCGGAACACTTTTAAGTGGCAAGCCAACCCATGGTGATTATCGTTTGAAGTTAATAACTAAAAGGGTGTCAGGACTGTCAAATGTGACATTTTTCTTAGCGCCAACCGGAGTTGAAACAGAGAAAGGCGGCGCTAGTTTTGTGCTAATTTTGCACAAGACATGCGGTTTGTGTTAATTAGATGAGGATGCAAACTGTGAGAATCCTTCGGGTGTTGATGGTTATAGTTGAGGTTAAGTGTGCTCCCTGGTTTAGCAATTGAGTGTTGGGAATTGTGGAAAAATTTTTCGTTTGGTGGTTTAGAAAAGGTTACTACCCAGATGAAAGCAGTACAACAGCCGCACAGTGGTGTAATATTTATTGAGCTGGCCCTGTGCGGTTGGTTTTTAAACTGTTTTCGCAATTTAGTCGAAGTGAGTACACATGGACAGTGTGGTTGAGAATTTTGCGGAATAAAGAATAAAGAAGAATCTCCGTTGGTCTACAATATTCGGTGTTCGGTGTCCGATCTGCCATTTTTCGTAAGCAGTCAAAAAGCGCATTTTTTCCAGACAACCTCAAAGGTTTCAGGATGCTTGAATGAGTGAAATAATGGCCTCATTTTACACTTTGCATTTATTCCGCACAAAAGAGTCACAATTATTTCAAATTTCAATTTGAAATAGGATTCTTGGCTCATGATGAATTTTTCGTCGAAACCGTGAATTTCTACGTTGAGGCTTCGGATGACCTAGGAATACTGATCTGGTTTCCGGTGGCCTATTGGCTGTTGAATCAAATGTACTGAAACATCCATGTCTAAGGAAAAATTTACCACAAAGACCACAGAGGAATCGTTAATTTGGGTGGTTGTCTTTCCGATTTCCCTAGTTGTTGTTTAAAACTTTAGTTCAGCTCTTCGAACGAGGTATTTCTTGGCAACTCCACCATACACAACTTGCTCATCACACAAAATTGTCGGGCAATGTTAGTACATACGAAGAAGGACCAAAAAGTGTAGGAAACAGAAAAGGAAGAAAGCGAAGAGCTTAGAAAGAGACTTTGGAAGGAAGACTTTCGAGCTAAGTCTAACTAACTTAAGACAAACCTATGCCTACTGCTTTGTAGGCGTCGTTTAGTGTGTTGAGTGCGTTGGACTACTCCGCGGAAGGTGGCTCTACGTTCCAGTCCAAGAAAACACCAACATTTCAGGGCCTAAATTTGTTGAAAATTAATTTTGTAGCTTTGCATAAGTACGACTTAACTGCCCACTTGATGACGATGGATGACACACAAAATTTCCATCCCTACAGCAATATAACAACAAAAGACAAAAGAAATTCCCTACCGAATTCCTGTCGACAGAAGGACACCCCTCTTACCCAGTGTTACCAATAAATCATGTGTCCGGTCGTTGATTTGTCGAGACACGCAATCAGGCTCCAGGTTACCTCTTTATTTATCAAGAATCCGTTCATATGGTGTCGCACAGATTTGTCCACAACGATAAGTCGCTTAGCTCGTTTTTTTTTTGTTGATGTTTATTTCACCTTAGCATACCTTTTGATAATGACTTAATCCACCTCAAGCGACAAAAAAAGGGTAAATTAGTCATCAGAAAACAATATCACCTTGTACCTGAAAAGATGTCATTGGGTTCGTGTTTTTCTTCTTTAGTCGGAACTGTCTGCGACAAGGAAATTTATGAGAACCCACAGTAGGAGCGCAAAGAGGATAATTTCCCTGATTTATACGCCATTCCCATGGGATGGCTGTTAATTTTTTTATCTCAAGTTATAAATATGCGGCAAGGTGGGTCATTAATAAAGAACCAAATACATTCGAGTTGATGATTAAAAAAAAATCAACTAAACAGGAACATTCCAAGATGATATCCACCTAACCGCTGGCCGTCCAACTAATTATGAAGCGGCCGCTATCTTTCGCGGAAATGCAGTTTAATTTCCTGCCCACAATCCCGGGCAATCTCTTGCAATTATTGGTGACAATTTAGATATGAAATTGATGTGTCGTTATCGCGGTATGATTCGCACGAATGAAGTGGAATGCATTAGGGAATCGGAGGCAGTAATTTGCTGCACGCGAATATGGCGATGAAAAGCGATCGCCGCTTTAATATAAGCGTGGCACGCATGATGTGCAGAACCCGTATTACGCGCAATTCGAGCGCGGTTTCTGTGTGAATGGAGGACTTGATCTGTGCCTTCGAGCAGAATGGTTGGATGTAGATTAAGTGGGATGGGAGAATGTTTATCGCTTCAAGGTTAGTGCACAGCATCATCGGTTTCGAGATGAACGAATTGAGACGTTGGCGTCAGACATGATTACAAGTAGAATCGGCTGAGGAGATAGAACGGGTTTTTAACTGTTGCAAATGTCCTGTACAACATTTTATGCATTGCAACTATTAAAGGAGACATTCTTATAATGGACTTGTGAAGTGTTCGACATCGAGAGTTGTTTTTCTCCTGGACACGTTGTTCTGTATCTGATAGTTGCATTTTTATTGCTTCCTCGTTTATCCAGAGAAGGAAGTTATGCAATCATTTACCTGTTTGAGGTAAAAGCAAGAACTCACAAGGTTTGCGTTTAGATTCTTTTCCATGGTGACTCTAAAACTATAAAATGACTTTGGGTATTGAAGGGGTAGATGCGTACGCACAAAAAGATGCGTGCACCTGAAGGTTTAAGGTTGGAGAAATAAATCCAGCCCCTTCGAATCAGTTGGACCAACCAAGCCGTATACCAACATGGCTTTCGACACGCTTATACCGGTAATAACCCTGCCAACGCCAACCTACAAAGGGTTTTTTGGCGCGAAAATTCCGGATTTCGGCAAGGAGATTTCTATATAATTTCTTCAATGTTGTGCTGGAGCAGATTGTGCGTAGGGCAGATGTGAATAAAGAAGGCGCTATCTTTAGAAAATCAGTGCAACTGCTGAGATATATAGACGATATCCACATCATTGATCGCGTGAGGCTTTCACGGTGATTGATAAACAGGCGAAAGATTTGGTCTGATCTCATTATATAAAGAATAATGCTCCAGCCAAGATGATGTTCGAATAGTAGCCTCTAAGTTCGAGACGACCAGAGAGACCGAACGTCCGCTTTAAAGACCAATCTATCGCGGATACCGGAGTGCTTGGTGTTAACAACTAGAAGCAATGTGCCTAGGATCGGTGGGAATGGAAAAGTACCATGTCTCGAATAAATCTGTATAATAGTAAACATGGGTAAACAGGCTGCTATCGTCACTTCTCTAAGGGAGGGATTAAATGACAAAAAACTAAGTAGATAACCCTGGGGAGAAATTCGCACAGAAGAATTGGAATGTCGGTAAGTAAAATAAGGACAATTTCTTAGTACTGCATCCGTAGGGCGTATGGACTCCTAATACGAGACATGTAGCAGGCAAATTATTACAGAGTCGAGACTCATATGAAACAAACGTCATTGTCATTCAAGAAGACAGAGAGACGATGGGATGAATCGGGCAAGAAGTGGGTAAATACTGCGATACGAGTATTACTTAAGTTGATTGCTACCGACAAGAGAAGCAACGTCTTGGCGATTTAGATTTATCGGCCGAAAGAGATTTAGGAGAGAATTCTTGACCTTTAGACATGTAAGTGAAAGTCAACAACACTTGAATTCGCAACAAGCCTCCAATGAAGGGAAAGACGATGCTACAAAAGAAGGCTTCTAGGAGTTCCTTGACAGATTATACGAATAATATCCTAGGCATTACCTAAAAATTGTGCTGAACAATTTAAATACCTAGACGAGAACAGAAACGACAACGACAAATTTACTGGAAGCGGTCTTTTGATAATTAGCATCGTCGCAGTAAGCACGTGATTATGATGCTCACAAAGGGGCTGAGCGTTCGATAAGCGAAATATGAATGCACATAACTACCGACAACGGAATTCGAGGGGTCCGGTCTACTCACATCAAATTCTGAAGATTAATGAAAATATTTTTAGGAAGCTTTTCCAGATGCCAACTTTAAGATGTTACGTTTCACTAGGTGATATGAAAAAGATCCATTGGTTGGCAAATACCGCTGAAAGCCACATGCGGATAAATAGGGGGCATACATAACAATGCTGCAAAATATTCGTATAGAGTTGTTTACCAGTTGTTTACTATTATCAAGAAAAAATGGAGAATACAAGGACCCAAAAGTAAAATTTTCGAACATCAATGAATTATGAATTATCTTCGAAAATTGTGCCAACAGACGAATAGAGGATATCAAGCGCGCAAGATCGAAAAAAGTCTGCAAAGTCTCTCAAAGTGTGTGCAGCTAAAGGGATGGTGAAGTGAAGACAGACAACATCTAGACATGCGCCGACTAAGCTGGGCAGTAACAGAAATGGCAAGAAAGGAATTTTGAATCAAGTCCTAACACACTGCAGACTGTTGTTTTAACTTAAATAGAGTAACCTAGTCTTATACGGGATAGCCTAGCACACAATGCGCGTCACAATTCAATGAAATGTGGAGCATTCGTTTTTTGTAAAGCAAAAGAAACACGGTCTATGCAAAGAGGACTGCCGTCTGCATTTAGTTTTAGTGGAAACATGTAGCAACTTTAAATGCAATGCCATCTAAACAGCATTAAGGCCATTTTCAATACTGCCCCAGTAATTTCCAGGAAAAGGTTTTATTGCACAGCGTACATATTAAATGTCAACCATATTAGGCCCTCTGCATGTTCGACTTGATACACATGGAAGGGTTTAATTTTCTAACTCTTTTTTTTATGGTACTTAAGTTTTGCTAAGCTCATAAACTGCTGTTGTGTTACTGTAAATTTATATTTTTTTTTCTATGGAAACCCGTTAAACAAGGGGTTTCACTGCAATCCACTGAAGCATCAAACCAAAAACTACTGAACCTATTTGTAGTGGCTATTTCCGCACTTAATGTGCATCGATAAAATTAATTTCATGACAACCTACGCAGGGTCACTTTCATCCGTGGAACCAACCGTACTTTCAACTGCACCGCTAATGTTTCCGCCTCATAATAGAGATACTGTCACTTGGTCTATGTATATCTATGTTGTATCGATTAATAGAAATAATCAATTAGAAAGCAATTGTTACGCACGAGTGCATCCCTCAATTGTTACCCCCCGTCACACTTGAGTACAACTAATGCCAGTGACCTCAATTCTGCAACCGCACCGTGTCACAATTTCAATGCAGGCCAACTGCATCGATCTCAAATGCTGTCCGCACACAGTATTCAGCCCCACGTTTAGGTACAAATGTTTGCAATTAAACGAAAGGACGTTTACAAAACGCGTCCATGACATGCAATCACTTCCATCGTTCGAGCGTTCGAGCGCACACCTACCTACATACCTGAGATCCTGGGTCTGAACAGTCTATTCTGCGCCCACTTTGACCAGAGCGCCAGTGGTCCCTTAAAGTCAGTCGCAATGGAGTAGAGTGGGCGCTCTCGTATTTACCCAATGCAGGTTGCCAATGTCACGATGATCCGGAACACACATCTATACATCGCACAACGCGGAGATCAAAGACAAGCTTCGATTCGTTTGCGATTCTGTTTTTGTCGCCAGAGTAGGTGTGTTGCCGTTGGTTGGGTGAGTAACACAACATCGTTGACATTGTCCGGAAATTCATGCTTAGGACTCATCCATCGTCCATCTGCAGTGGATGGATGTTGGATAATGTTTGCGTTGATTCATGCTTGGCCAGCGTATGTGTGTGGGGTTCTTGGAATGAGGTTGGCATTATGTCAATGCAAGAGACTGTAGTCGGTGCAGCAATGAAGCCTGTTCCAGAAATAAGCGGTAGGTCTGAATTCTGGTTAATCAAAGATTGGCTTTGGTATGGCGGCAATTGGAAGTCAATTGAGAATTGAGATGTTATGCGGACTATAGTTGTGACTCCGAAGTCGAGGATGTGACTATGAGTAAACAAAGCATGGGTGGGCAGTCTGCATCATCTGCAGATATTTCCATTAGGATTTGTATCATATGAAAGGACGTACTGTAGTAAATAGAAGCAAGAAGAGGTAGTAAATGTGTAAGCAGAACAGTACGGCGCGGCGTATGAAAAGTCATGAAGAGCCAAGTTCCGGAGAAGGCTTGAATGGATTATTGCCCATAAAATCGTTTCAAAAGCGTCTGGATAAACGTGTTCTTAAGTAATGTGCAGGTATGTACATATATGCCCGTGCACTGCTTTCAACTTTGATAAGAGTTGCCAGAAACACGTAAACAGGAATGATTGCGGTTTTGAATCTAGGTGCTCAGAGGCAGAATAACCAATCTTCTCGAGAGGTGAAAGACTACTTCTCAACGGATGAGAGTACGATGAGTACCCCGTCAAGGTCAACATGTTGTATAGAGGGTAGCTTACGGTTATAGTCGTGACGAATATCACATTTTACGAGAATTTTACCCGTGATTAACTAGAACTTCTACGTCAAAACCAACATTCGGCTAAGGCAGTCTGACCAATCGCAACACATCTGACAGTATTGGCAAGTGCCGCTGCATTCACTTTAACCTTTAATGTTGTAAGCACTGCGGATTAAAGAAACGGTGGCTTGCAGAATGTTCCAGAGTGGTAGGAAAGGTAACTCTTGGAGACGATAAAGAACACCTTGGAAAATGTCTAAATATTGGCATAAAACCCGCTACCGATTTCAAGGATTATAGGATATAACCACCATTGCCTGACTTGAAGCTACAAGATGTCTGTCTAACAGGGATACGTTGTGAGCCTTTGAGGCGTTTCTAAAGACCGAGCAAAGTTTATAGACTACAGACGCGAGCTAAGGTATTTTTTTTTTTTTATTAGTGTGGGATGTGCCTCAAGCTTAGTAGATGCTGCTGGCACTGGTTTTAAAAGCCCGCAGATATTCCGTGAAGTCACGTACTGTTTTGTTGTTTTTGAGGGACAATGATCTCATCTTTGCTGGCGGTTGAGGTGCAGATACGGGCAATTGTTGCTCGAATACTCACTTCAGAAAAAAGTCAAATACTTCCTCTATGCGCTCTTCCCAATCCGGAACGAGTAGAGAGTCATCAAGGGCTTTCACTGGGTGTTGCCTAGAGCTTCAACTTTTTGGTGATTCTGTAGAGTAGACATTCCTTCCTACTGGTGGGGTTACGGCAATGCCATCTCTCAAAGCTTTCTGCTCGTCAATCAGTCTCTATCTACATATGCGTATTCAGAAAGACACGTGCTCTGTCTTCCTTATGATCTTCCAATAGTATCTTCTGCTTTCGGAGGTGAAACTATTTTTCACACTATCCCATGGTTCATAAACAGCATAGTCCATGAACATCAGCTACATGTTTAGAGCGAAAATGCCTCACAGCGATGCAGCAAAAAAACTGGACTTGGGTATTGTCTTCACGTTTGAGGCTCAGCCCCAATTTCAATATACTCGACAGTATCCAATAACGAGAGGTGAAATCAATTGAATATCCGACACTAACATCCAGCCTCCAACCTTTGAATACTGCCACTTGGTCCAACAGATACTTTCACTGTAGATGTACCGAGAAATGCGATATTTAGACGATCTAAAAGACACGCTTAAAGGGTACACTAGCTTCATGTTCATTTCGCAACTGTGCAAACATGTCTACCAAAATCTATTTTGTTATTTTGTTATAAAACGATTTTGTGATTTATTCGTACATCCAGGTGTATATTTCTAGAAGGTTTTAATCTCCAGCACTTCACGAGCTGAACCAATGGGCACATACAGGCATCTCGGGTCACGATCCCAAGGATAATATCACCTAAAACTCGATTGATGCATTTTAGATTCTAACCATAACCCCGTCTCCTAAGACCGAAAAATACCGTGTCCAGTCTTTTAATAAAATGGAGCTTTGTCATATCTTGACTCTGCGTTAAACCATACTCTCGTTTCCATGCTTCCTTAATGCATGGCTATTTTAAAAGCTTTTTCCTGTAAAATATTCCTCTCCTATAGCATCTTTTTAAGTCCATATATCAACTGCCCCTTAGCTAAACACGGTTCGGCTGATCCTAAAACATTTAATATTCATTCTCCCCTATACACCCAATTCCGTAATATCGCAGGCAAATATTTTTGCTCCTGGTTCTATATTATAATTTCGTCGTGTAACCTCTTAAGGAGACTTTAATCACAGGTAAGAAATTATATGCTTCGTCCTTATGTCTAATTCGCTAACATTTCCACCACACTTAGATACAAGAACAAGGATAAGTGGAAAAAAATTAAGAAGGCCATTTGGGTGAAAAAGGTCTAGCTTCTTGTATCTTCTCATCTTCGAAGGGAGGGGTCAAGGGTGTGTAATTTAATGCTCCAAGGAATTATTACTGTTTTCTTTTTTTTGGGGGGTTAGGGTACTCTAAGGAGGGATTTCCTTGTCAGATCCTTAATTAAATGTTCCTTTTGGAGAACTTTTCTAAACCATATGAGACCTAGTGTCAATTTCCAGTGGACTTTTATAAATAAATTTAACGATACCACCTGACCAGGGTTATTTATTCTTACCGGGTATGTTTCCTAACTCCCTTCTGCAACATTATGTCACATGAAATTTAAATTGGTTCCACCCCCACTCTAAGCCCACAAAATCATGTGGCTGACAACTAAAACATGAGTTTCCATTTCCAGAAACGTAATTCATTATATGGTGGCCCTCACGAAAAATAAACTCTACTCACACCCGTTGCACAAGCATTATAAAAAATTGAAAATGTCGTGTAAATACAGTGTACGGTATTAAGCATAGGTAAAGTATTCTAAGAACTGTAAGCGGTATACTCGTATCTTTTCTATGGTAAGTTCGAGGATTTCTCTGTGTGCAGTATGTATATTCAGCTCTATTTGTGGGGTTATAATGAGTAGAAAATAGAAGAAGGGTTGAATGTAACAAGGTAGGGTGGTGGGAAGACAGTTCTCCCCCGGGGAGACTGAGGTAATGTCGGTTTGTTTGCAGGATACATAAAATAAATGAATTTCATATGAACTCTTTACTATCCTATGATACAGCGATAAAAAAAAGTCTTTTACACGAAGGAACTTATGTAAGTTCTCTCTGCGTGTACGTTAAATGCCAAGTATCCCCGGAGAGTGATTTGCGAAAAGTGCATAAAGGACTTGTTTTGTATGAGTTTAGAGAAATACGTACATAGTTTCTGAAAAGAACATTTAAGTGGGTAGGGTTGGGGGAGCGGTGCTACTTTGCTTAAGTAGCCACATGGTGATATTTTTGTTTGGCGACGTTGATCTATTGTATCACTACGCAGAGAAGAAAAGTCAAGAAGAATGACGAAGTCGAAGTTGGTCTGGAACGAATTTCCAATTTGAAGTGTGTTGGGACTTGATTATGACTTCTAGCAGATCTCTGAAGACGAACTACTCCAGGATGAGTTTTTGAGATCCAGAGATGGGATCAATGGTTTCCAGCATAGAATCACGTAAACCGCGAATATGGTTTCAAAAAAAAAGAGATGTCAAGTAAGCATTTAATTTCTTTACAAAAATGTTTTCCGATGCCTTTTGTAATTGCAATTACAAAAAAACCTGTCCACTACTTGTGTAGACAAAACAGAATAAAAAGTGCTCATATTTTGGGCCTCTATAGCGTGAGAATGCATTTTTTAAAAATTTTTGAAAACTTTAGGACTTCTATGTCCACTTATACTTCGTAGTTATGAAGAAAGGAAAACTTTGTTGCATGCGACTATTTAAAACATAAGGTGCTCTTATTGCGCTTATGGAATGCGGTTTTGGAATGCCTAAGAATGTCTACTATCTTATACGTGACATGGTGCCCACACTCCTTAATTGTGGAAACATCATATAAATTGTTAGCCTCTTGTGAAAATGACTTGCGAAGGAGCAAAAATTGTGCTGTAAAAGCCTTTCAATAAGGCTTCTATGCAATATGCTTACTGTATTCTCTGACCAAACATAGCTCTTGAGATGTACGTACAGCCTTTATCAAATAGTTTCCCGAGCTCCGAAGGCCTTGTCCGACTTAGTGACTGCGGTGTTGGGGTTTTCCCTAGGTCCGCCTTGATGGTTACGACCTTCGGTGTGGCTTTCTGCCTCTCACCTCAGCTGCGCATCTAAGTGTCACTGGGACCGGCCTTCTTGGCTTCGGTGCCACATGATTTGGTGTACTGGGCAGTAGATTTGGCAGTCTTTTTGCTCTGGTCCGTCTTAGCGACGACAACTTTAGTGTTGTTTGTCGCATCCTTACCCTTATCTTCCTTCGCCTCCGATCTTGTCTCTTACAATGACTTCATTGGCCCCTGCAAGTTTTTCTTTCTCAAAGTCGGGTAGCGAGGGGATACCTTTCTCCGCCAGTATGCGCTTCAGGTGTAGAAGCTTTTTGTACAACTTAAGTCTCTGAGGCCTTTGTCTTTTCTTACCTCCTCCTGTGCAATGCCAGTGTGGACTGCCTCATCAGGTTCGGCAAGCAACTCCTCCATCGCCCTCGAGATCTCCTCTTCCATCATGACGGCCTCTGATGCCACGTCGTCATAGCTTCTGCCATCGCCATGAGTTCGCTGGCGTTCTCAGCTGTTTTTGCTGGCTTATCTTTATTTTCTGTTTTCTTTTTATGAGTTTTAATAGTAGTTGAGGTTTTGTTCCCGCGAGTACGGACGGTAAAAATATTCGCTCCGACAGAGCCGCCGATATCGGAGTACGGCTTTGTAACATAGGCCTCGCCAGGGAACCTATGATCTGTCTTTAGATGTTTAGTAGACATCAGTCGAGTGGAGGTACATAAACGTTAGTTGTCATCATTCAAGTTGAATAATCTATTTTCCGTTCAAAGTGGCAAGTGGGGTCACCAACACAATTTGTCCAATTCTCTGCACCGACGGCCCCGACTCTAATACGTTACACTAATGAAACGTCTATGCAGACATCCATTCGAACTTTATGAACTTGGAATGGTTCTGAGCTGAGCTTTTCATTAGCTTTTTTCATCTTTTCCTAAAAATTTTCAGTGTTACTTCTTCTGTAATCCCGCTTTATTGATGCGACCTTCTTGTGCTCTTTTTTCTTCTTTTAAGGAAGTCACTGCTTTACCAGGATCATTTGCTCACAAATCTCACGAGAAGCATTCGATTTTGTCTAGAGCTCTGCTTTATTAGACTCTTTACTCCATGTGTTCGCAGACACTTTCCTTAGACCATGAGTTTTGTTGTGGTTGCCGAGAGTTCGTTGATTTGGAGACCACCAAGTTCTTTTGACTCATTGAAGAGTGGTAAGTATTTTTCCGTCTTCTTCTTGACAGTCATTCAGTCCATCCTCTTGTAGGGTTATGAGATCTGGGCTGATGAGCTCCTGCAAGAAGGACATGGAAAACGTAATGCTAGCGACACAGCCAAGAGAAGATTTTCGAGTGTAGAGTTCCTATTGAACAATATCAGAACCAGTTGTTCTCGTAATCTTAAGGGTTATTCCTGTCAACCTCTTAGTTGCGTTAAGAAAGTATACGAGAGATAAACAGAGATGGAGAAGAAAACAGTAATTACAGGAGCCAAGGAAAACACAAAACGTCGGTGTTGAGAACGCTGGGCCCGAGGTAGTAACTGATTGGAAACATCGTGGATTGAGAAGGTGCGTTAAACTCAGAATAAAAAGAGTAAGAATAAGAAGAACAAAGAGTCTCGGTCATACACGGATTTTATGGGGTATCAAAACTCAGTCTGTGCTCACGTTTCTCCAGAAATTAGGCGCAGGTCCACTCATGGCGATATCAAAAATAGTTAACCTTGATTTGAATTCGAATTTGAATATTTGTCAGCATTTTCTTATTCCCTTAAAGCTTTCCGCAGATCATCAAAGTAATGCAATACCATGCTAATCCCATTCTTGGACGCCTTGGGCAGAGCTGGTTTCCCAACCATTCTACAATTACTACCCTCAACCGTCAGTCTAACAACAAAAACTATTTTTTATTAAAAATTCAGTCACAATTCTCCGCATTTTTTGTCTATCATTAGGACTGAAAATACTCTAAACCCCTAGAAGACATCTCGATTCATTTTCAAATATTTCCTAGAAAAAGTTGCCCGAAAAACGCAATTAAAAATTTAGATGCAAATGGTGACGACGTCTAGTCTCTTTCTCTGTTTCGTTTGTTCTTCATTCACCGTGACAGTGAACAGACGGAAACCATCACCGAAACACTTGTGTCCTGTTTCAGAGAATTGGAAAATTTAATTTAATTAAACTTTGACCACCATCTGAGTGTGGTCATTAAAAAGAATTAAATTCCTTTGTGCGGTGATGTCCTTTTTTTGGTATTGTTCTGTCCTGTGCTAACACATTTGTTAGAATTTTCCTTTTTACTTTATGACTGAGAGATAGGCAGTGGGTGGAAGGGGTTAGCTCTTTTGTCTTCGATTTGGGTTTTTATTTACTTTTTTCCAGATGGGTGAAGCGTTTCCTTTCATTGACCAGCTGTGGCATGTCCAACAACTGAAAGTGGTCAGTGCCCTATGAGGGGAATTAAATATTTCTATTTGAACACGAGGTGGTTATCTAACTGTCATTCTTGATCTGTTCAAAAAGGATGAGTGTTGTAAGATATTCGATGGTTGTGTCCACAAATTTGTGGTTTTTGGGGGGCTTACTGATTTCAATTTGAAATGGAATTCAGGTGAAACGGAAACTGCTTGGATATAAAGACATATGAACGCCATAAGTAAATGCACTAAATGTCAACAAATTATGAATAAGGAAGGGCTTGAAGCCGATTTTGACATTGTTTTGGTCATTCTATGACAACTTGTTTTCATCTTCTTAATCGGGGCGCAACAAATGTGTTATTCCTCAGACGAAAACACTCTACCAGAAGCCTGTGTGTGGTTTTCTTTCTTTCTCTCTGACTTTTTGCATCAAACGTATCCACTCCTGGAAAATAACAATACCTTGACTCAATTTTAAAGCTGCAAAATTCAATTGTTCTCACACCCTCAGCTTCCCACTCTCATTACTTCAAAGTTTAACCTTTACCCATTTCAAGCCAAACGAATGCAAAATAAATCATTTAAAAACATTCTTCACCTGCACCTGTTTTTCCCAACCCGGACCAAAACAACCACAGTGCTTATCTTTACTTGTACACAAGTTTGTAGGCACTAGGGGTTGGAGAAATTAATTAAAATCCCCAAAGCACCATAAGCAGCCTCTTCGGTGTAACCCTCCATAACCATCCATATAAGCCAACCCCCCGTTTGGCAGGAAACCCAACTCATTGCCACTCATTGAAGACGACGTCTTCTCGAGCACATCATTTCGGACTTCCCTTGTGTGTTTCCTTTGCACTGCTGTACTGTGCTTTGTTTTTTTTATTTTATTTTTTTTTTTTTTTAATTTTTTCTAATTTACCACTATAACACCGCTCACCCTCGAGGGTTTTTATTTCAGGAAAACTTCGTCGGACGTTGTCGGGCACTCTTTTGTGTTGTTACCGCCGTTGTTTGACAAAAGCGAAACAAAAAAAAAAGTGTAACAAACTTTTTTTTTTGTTTTAAAAAAAACATTATACAGGGAAACACCCATAGTAAAAAAAAAGTTCTGGAACTCAACCATTTTCATCCCCCCACGTCCTACCCTCCCGCTACTCACTGCTCTGAAATTAATCATTTTGCTAATGACTTACCTAACTGACACTAAAGGTTTTGGCCCGGCGCACAACGCGCTTTGAAATTAGTTTCCTTATTCCGTCAAACGTTGTGGTGAGAGTAGAGGAGACTGGAGAAACTGGTAAAAATGTCCTCTGGGCTACTTTAGTTGAAAATGGGGTTAAGTAACATGAAACCCTAAAAATAAAAATAAAAAATCTTAAAATCCTCATCTGTGGGGACTGAGATAATTTTTTTTTTTTTTTTGAGAAGAAACAAATGTAAACAGGACTTGGGGAAAAAAATTGGGTTAAGCTAGCCTCATTAATAATCGGACAATGAAAGGAAAGAGGGAAAAAAATGTGAAACATTGAATAAGGACATTTGCGTATGTACATATGTAGGTGGCGTGGGATTTTTCCTTTCTGAACAATGACACATGAGATGGAGACAATGGATGCTGTTGGGAAAAAAAAAATCTCCAATGGATAATGGTATCCCTAAGTCCTTAAAAGCATGTAGCATGTATGCAATTTATAATTTTAAATCGGTTAGGTGAGGGCGAAACAAGGATTTATTACAAGCCCTTAATAATAGGGCGGGTATACATGTGCAGAAGTCCAGAATTTGCTGCGTTGAATGGAATAAAACCAGGACTGTCATGAAGGGGTGACTGTATTTTATATTTCTGTGGGAGACCCTCTTAATTTTATGGTTGATGTACTTCAAGCGATTTAAGCTCGAAATCATTTAATGTAAAACTACTGGTCGGCTGTATCAGGCAAATGTCAAAAACAAGGGTAAAATCAAGAGAATTTCGCCTTGTAGTCCTTTTAATTATAGAACTTCTTTTACGGTGGTTAAGTGATTAAAAATTCCTAAAAAATCAGCAACGTCTGTAGTCATTGCATTGAATTCATTCAGAACACCACCCAATTTACTGACAATGGAGTGGAGACATTATTTCGTAAAATTTTTTTAAGGATACATTCTTTTCATCCCTTTTAGATACTACTAATAGTCGCCATGAAAATCAAATTACTCATCCCTAACTTAAATAAAACCATATACAAACTGAAAAAGTAGATTCATTACCTGCCGACTGGTTTCCATGTTGTCTAGGACACATGTCCGTCAAATACTCTAAAAAAGAACTGATCCACCGCCGACATTTGCAGATACACATGCTTGCTCACCCTTCACACTTAAGTAGGTACATTCAAACGCAATCACTCATGATTAATTGAAACGTATGTCAAGTCCAATTCCAGCCTGGCTGTCTAACGTGACAACCGACAGACACCAGGAACAACCTCGTACAAAAAAAAGGACCATCAAATCGAATGCGACTGGCTTTGGCTGGCCACAATTCAAACTCCAATTAAAAGACCGGCTACGAAATCGAAATCTTTTTCGATTACTTCGATAATTAATAAAGTTGTTAGTTATTTGTTCAAGCGAAAGGAATCTATTTTTGGGAACTGCGCACGGTCCATTGCGTCCTTACTGTCACATTCCGCAAAAAAAAAAAAAATTAAATCTCTTGTCAACTAATTACATTATTTTCTGTTGTCATTATCCTTGCGAGAAACTTTCATTTATATCCTCGTTCTTTGGAGCATCGAATTGAACTTTTTCGGCTTTGCCCGCAGAAAATTACCAAACAAATGACATTTCGACTTAATATCCAGCAAAGAAAAAAAAAAGAATAAAATTCTAGGAAAATGATAAAAGGACGAGAGTAAGAGGCAACAGGAGAATGTAATAGAAAAGCAAATAAAGAAAATGTTATTAATTCGATTAAAAGTTTCTCTCAACCAAGCTGTCGGCAAAGTTTATTCCTTTTTATCGATAGATACAATTGACATTTTAATTCGTTTCCTTTTGAGAATTACACGCGACAGGACAACACTTTCGTAGTGGCTTGGTACGAATTTAATACAAAGTTATTTGACGAAACGACGACTTGTCGATGAAACCTTAGCGGACTGTCAACACCATTTTGTATGTGTATTTGGCGGTGGGGATTTATGAAAGTTTCACTTAATGGCTCTCGATTGTGACAGATAATCCCTAAAGGATTACCGACAGTGAAATTTAATAGAGTTAGTCGGAGTTTGCTTTGACAGAATGCCAATAATTTCTTAGTGTGAATGACATTGAATTGAATTTAGTGAAGCAGTGGTGGGTGAACAAACTCCTTGATTGGTTAATGTCGAGTAAAAGTTTCTCCGGAAAAGCTTATCCAATTAGCAGGTAGTTGAAGAAGGATTTGGACTAGGATTTTGGTTGAATTAATTAGGATTTATTGGGATTTTTTTTTTGAGTCAATTAAAAGAAAGTTAGAGTGAAAGAGAAGTTTAGATGAATAAAAGGCCACGTGCCGCCCACTCGAAACAATCAACGCATTTACCTATGTAACGTGGTTCACTGTAACGAGTATCATCATTTGTTTGAGCTTTATATTTTGGCCTTTTTTAAGCGAAAATATGGCTTGTACCTGTTTGAAAACGTTGAGGACCTCTGGCAACAAGGCAACAATAAGAAAGTTGAAAAACAACAACAACAAAGACTCGGCGTCGATAGATTTCAAATGTCAGAGCCCCCAAATTTAATTGGAGAAGACAAGTTTTCAGAATCCCAAAAAGCGACACGACACGCATCAAAGCAAGAGGTGTACTCCTATAAAGTAGCTTAGGACCGCTCTTCTTCTTCGAAAGAAGAAAGTGTGATCCAGTCAGTAGGGAAATAAAAGAAGTACGCCAATGGTATAGGCCTAAATAGAAGACCGCAGTGACGAACAGGATGCTCGTCGAATGGATCCTAGTTCCTTAGCTGGACTGGACTCTAGAATGAAACCAAAAACTGCACGAGCTCCATCGTTTAATTGGTTGGTCATGAAGAGTGATACTAAACTTCGTCACGTAACTTGGAAGGGAGTATGTGGCATATTATGGATAATCGGGCGAATTTTATTAATCCAAGATATCAAGATCTTGTATGCCTTGGAAGGTCTAGGATATTCTGGAAACTAAAAATTGTAAGGGAACTTGAGTCTCTCCTTTATCTTCTTGCAAAACGAACAGATTCCAGTCTTCTTCGCTTGTTGAGAATCTTTGTAGCTGTATCTATAGAAGCTTCATCGTTTAGCTGAATGTGAAGACTCGTTGTATTTCTAAATCAAATATCGAGCTCCATCTTGACCGAAGTTGCCCAATATACTCAACGCGACTTATCAGATACGGAGTAACTTTTAAAATCTCAAGCTCATGCAAATCTTGGTTTAAGTTCCCAAGGAACGTACTAGCTCCCGCAGAATATCAGGTTTCTACGGATTAGGAATTACGAAGGGCTATCTAACCCCCCGGGTATGTCCATTAACAGTATCTATTTTCTGCTTTTCTTTCGGTAAGACTAAGATATTCGTGTTGGAAATTTATGGAACTAAAGATGTAATAATCCAGAGGGACACGGGCCTCCCCCTGATAGTCCTTTTTGCATTCTCATTGTTTTTTTATTAAAAGATTGCCTTCTTTCAGCTTGGCATAACAAATCTCACCACCCTATCTCTGCATTGTTTTCTTTTTAATAAGGGGTAGCAACAAAATCCAATTTTCAAAATATATTACCTCATAGAAACAACCACCCGACGAAACGACCAACCCTCAGGTGGAACACTTTCACACTTCACAACTTTAAACAACGCATAAAATAGCAAACAACGACGATGAAAAATATATATAATTTCATTTTGTCCATCGGAAGGAATCAAATTACGCAACCCAAGCAGTTTTATTCCCTTCCTTTTACGTCCATTATAATGACTCTGACAGTATCATTCGTCCTTAAATGAATTTCAACTCCCGAGGTGCTAATTTCGTTCGAAAAATAACGCAATTTATATGCACCCCTCATAGTCCAGCACTATCAATACCACCACCGGTGTGCAGTGCCAAAAAATGCCCAAAGATTACATTGTTTCACCCTCTAATTCGTGATATCCTATTTCATCCCCCACAAAACCCCATGCAATGAAACTTCAACCGGGATTGCATAGAAATACCGAAGCAGGCTAGAGACAAATTAAACTTTTTGGCCATATTTAATGGCATTAAACAGGGGCTCCCTTCAGAAAAAGTTCATTAGTAAGGATTATCGCCAAGGACCCAGCAGTCGAACCACAATCAGCTTTTTAGGTAGCTTCAGCTTAATGTGTAGATCTACCTCCTTCCAGCTCATTACTCATGCAACTGCCTCGAACCACATCCACCACCCCATTATCGTGTGTTCATCGTCTCATTCCGAACAATCGTAATGTTAATTTAAGTTTTTAATCCTTTATATAGCGAAGATGAGTTCCACTCTAAACCTCCCTTTTTCTACACATTCTCTGCAGCGTTTTGAAGTGCAAAACAAAACGAACATAAGGATGAATGTCAAAAACATTCCTGCTGCGTGCGTAAGGCAATTAAACTAATATTCAAAGTGTTAAAGTGTCCTTTACATATTTGCTTGACTCAAACCAAAAACCCACCCACCACCCCCGAACCCAACTTGACATTTTAAAGTGGCATTTAAGGATTAAAACTGAAAAACCGGGAAAATATGCACAAGAGGGCGATGATGCTTTTGTAATGTTATCTGTTATTTAAGAGGATATGTGTTTGTCTGTCTCCAAGGATATATGGTGATGAGTGAGTCAATAAGTTTTCTTGTCGCTGAAAGATATGACAGCCACATATAGAAAAAACGAAAGGACTTCCTCTTTTCCTTGTTTTTGAGGGCACAACTTAAATATTTTTGTTTGCTTAATTCTTTTGTGTACACAATGGCTTGGGGGCGCGTATTTATACGTACTTTGTAAAGTTTGAGAGGATGAGGATGATTTGTTGTCATCCGGCTTGTATTGCTGTCGATGTCAGTTGTGTCACGTCGGTCGATTTTATGTTTATTGTGATTGATCTGACAATTTTATGGTTGTTTAAGGGATTAAGGATAAAAAGTTTAGTGGGAGCTCAGGTGATGAGCATTGGAAGGATAATGGATTGAAATGGTCGATGGTTATGAGATCAAAGAAAGGGCAGATGACATTGTATTTAAAGGGGTCGCATGTGTGTCTTAACACATGATGGGAGTATGGCAACTTTGTAGTCTTAAAGGACATAGTTCTCTTAACTTTATAGACAAATTGGTATCTTATTGGACGTGAACAAAGGAATATTTACTTGTTTGCTCGTTTAATAACTATTTCTTAATAGTTGAGTTTGCTATTTTAACCTATCTTTTAAATCAAGTTGTAGTTAATATTGAGAAGTCCTCTTACGTCATAAAATGCGGGGGGAAAGGAAGGACATTTACATTAGTTTTCTTTCTCATTTTAGACCCCTTGCGTTGAAGTACACTCTCTGATTCTGACATTATGAATTGATACGCGAAAAAGATGTCCCTAAAGGCCTTTAAGTCTTTTTTTAGGCAGCCAAGGATGGCAATGACAAAACTACGTTGAAGTCTGTGATGGGACCACACAGCCCCGGGGATACAAAAAATGACAACGGCGAAAGGCGACTTAAGCCGCATGACAATTGGAGGCGCACTGTTTGCCCACAAGGACTGCCACAACTTCAGCTGAGTCTCGACTGATCGACAACGCACATCAAACCAGATTGACCACTTTACCATTAGCCGACGCTTTAGACATTACATCCAAGACGTCCGTAACAAAAGTGGAGCTGACATAGGAATAGAGAGGGACCAGCATCTAATGGTAGCTACTATACGTCTTTGTACCGTATATCTAGACGAAAATCTGTTGGCTTCGGATGAGGGGCAGCTTACCAGATGCAGTAGTGCTTAACCACTTGGGCTACAATGATTTAGACCCAAACTCAGGTGAGCCTTTCGCAACAACAAATTTCCGTATTCGCGGCAAAAACAATGGCGCTCAGCACTTCAATTTCGTAGGAATACACCAATGCCGATCAATTCAACATTGCCAGACAGCAAGCCGAGAAAGTAAGCAGCTTACTATATTTAGAAAGAATTGTAAAGCAAAGGCTGCGTTCGGTATGTTGTCTAAAAAGCAAAGTTGTTCAGCACAAAAATCAAGGAAGCTGCAAGCCTTCATACATAGAAGCCTTCGCAACATCTTAAGGATCCTCTGGGCGAACCATATATCGAACGACCAACTGCACTTGATAACGGGTTAGGAGCCAATAGACTTCAAAATACGGAGGAGACAGTGATAGTGAATTAGTCACACCCTACAGCGCACAAGACAGTTCCATTGCGAAGTACGCTATGCAATGGAATCCACTTACCCAATCAGGCAGACCAGTGGGCCGTCTCAGGCAGACATGGACAAGGACAGTCGAAGAGGAATTTAGATCATTGGGGATGACTTGGAGGGAGCTCAAGTGCATTACTGAACTCCGAACATCATGGTGCGCAGGCGTTGTTGCCCCACGAGTGGTCAGAGGACCTAAGTTAAGTTAAGTAAGGATGGCAATAGCTTCCACTACTTGCATAATATTTATTATTTCAGATTATGACAGACAATACTATATAGCTATCGAAATAACATAGTCTATTTAGTTGGTTACTCGACCATTTCGACAAATCCGGGTTGCTGTGAGTATTCATTGCTTAGTGCTTCTTGTGGAGTGTATAGTATGCGCACGCAGGTCTATATTTATTGGGCGTAGTATTTTGACTTACATGTCTTCTACGTGGTAAGGACCTGTAGATTCAGTTTCCATTTTCAAACCTCTAGGCTATCAATCACCAACTTCGGTGATGGGAAAGCTGTTGTTGGCACATTTAAGGTCTCTATTTTAAGATTCATTCATGACAATCCCCACTGACCTGATATTTGAATATATCAGTATTCACTAGTCTTACTGTACACACCGTTGTTGAGCCTGTCGAGAGAATTCTGCCGCCACAAGACTTTTGTTTTAACGTGTCAGGTCAACTCGAGGTGCTTGAGTGGGTTTAAGTGTGAAGCTTGGCATGTACTGAAAGCAGGCAGACATCATTAGCGTTACCCACGTTACTCACGCTGTCGAATGTCTTCTCGAAGTCTGTAAAAAAAAAACAGAATAAGCAGAGTCCTATACTCGACGAATTGATTTTGCGTGGAGGGGTTAATCTGACATTTTGAACAAGATCAACGAGGATAGTGTGCCGGCTTTGGGAGGCATACATATGTGCTTAACTTTATTAGTAAAATCTGCATTTTGATAAGTTTATGAATTTATTCGCAATCATTAAAGCTTGAAAGGCTTTGGCCTTGATGTGTATAAAATGATCCCAAGCGTGGCTTTCATTATTTTTATCACCACCACATATGCAAGTGGTCTTACAAAGCTAGACTATTACCATAGAAATGAATGAAAATAAATTCGTCCTTGCTTCTAATTATTATTAAAAATTATTCTGAACTAGCTCCACACCTTTAGGAGCAATTCAATAAAATTCTGATGCTCACACCCAGCATTTAAGTCAAATGTCAACTAAATTTGTTATCTCATTTTCCCCAGGACGTTTTTCCTTCACAAGCCTTCCATCTACATTTACCTCTTAAAGGAGAAAATTGCATTAGTTACAGTCTCATGTAATTAGTTCACGGAACAAAAAAAAAAATTACACTTTTCTTGGAACTTTGCATAAGTACTTAGTACACCTCGAAGTACTCCGGTGTGAGTGCACATCCATTTAATTGATATGAAAATGCTCTGCTCGAAATAATTTGTCATTTGCTTAATTAGCCGCCATTTCACTTTTAAGTTTTAAAGGTTCTCCTTCAACATATATTCGTTCCGTTCTTAATTTCGAAGTAGATACCCGCTCTGTCAACCTACGCATTGATGAGAATGAATGTTAGGATGTGACTCTTGCGTAATTGCTATGGAAAACTTTTTGATTGGAATACATTAAATCTCGTTCCCTTATCAGAGATGTCCTTGTGGAGAAGTTAGTTGAAACTGATATTTAGGGCGATTGGAGAATTTAATTTAATTTTCTTTGCGACTAGAAATTACATGGGAATTCAGGTAAAGAATGAAAGACTTGTTGAAGCCGATGGGTTTGCATTTAGAGAGCTGTTAGTATGAGTCAAACTTTCGAAATCACTCCCCGAAAGCTATGTCATGTGGGTTGACCACCTGTCTTTTAATAGAATAAGGACGCGCTAGCAAATAGACTCCCTTTTTAACTTCATACATATTCACGCTCCCTTCGAGAAGACCACAACCCTGCTACAAATAATTGCAAGAAATTCAAAGAATCTGTCCTGCCCTCCAAGACAAAGGAGTGCCTTTATCTTTGCTACTGCCTCAAACAATGACTATACCCCATCAACCGAGACCCTAATCCACTGTCAATTTGAGGAGTGACTGATACTTTAAACAAAAACCACCTCCGGCCTCTGCCCATCTAGCCAAAGTGCTTTTTGAATTTTATAAGCATATACACACGCAGAGGAGTCTCCCGGCCACCTTCTCTGTTTCACCACATTTTAGCATGACTTTGCTTATTTTCTAAGCAAACAATCGCTGGAACCTGTAGTACCACACATGGCCTCTGGAGATTCCAAACAATGACCAAACCATATGAATCCACGCAGACAGACTGCAAAGACTCAGTCAGGGTGCTGCAGCACATATTTGCCACTGTTAATTACACAGCATATGCAAAGTGCATCGAACTAAGCAATTAAGTGACTTTGGACCGTCTATATTGGCAAATACTCTCGTATAGTAGCACAACAAGTTGTGGCAAAAATTTCCTTTCCTTCAACAATAACGTTGGAGTTACAAAAACAAAACTACATCAAGCTGTGGTCCGTGCCAGAGATGGGATGCTTTAACAGAGAAAAAAAACCTTTCAATTCATCTCGTGGTGGATGACCAAGTAGGAGTCGCTCGTCGTTGTTGTCGTCGTCATAGTCATCGTGCAAATGGCTAAGTCATCGATGTTTTCTGAAAATTCCATCGAGGCAAACAAATATTTCAAGCGGACACAGGAATGAGGCGAACAAGACTGGTGACCAGGATGCGTTTCTGGTACTTTCTATGATGACGATGTTGGCGATGATGATGATGATGATGATGTTTGCGAAGTTTGGAGAATGCGGGTGGTAGTGGTGGGCTCATTCAATGAGACGGCTTTGGTAACAACAGGAAAATGCATTCAGCACTCATGTTTTATGGATTATTGGCTTCTGGACTAGTAGAATCCCTAGATGGCAAACCATTCATTCCACAGTCCATCACACACTTCTAACAATAAGTATGTCCCTCTCAGTTGCTTTCGTACTCTCAGTAGAGCGGTGGAGACACGTAGAGTGTGGCGTGTGGGGTTTCGAATCTAAGATGACCCCTAAGGAATATGCAAATTGATCAACCATCACTACCAAACCGACTGAAGTCTCAGTTGTTTGACGTTTGTAGGCTTGTCGTGTACTTAGACTACAGTGGGGCAAGAAATTAATCTCACATATGTGGTAATTATGGAAAATTTTTAGGCAAGATATGATAACCGACGTCCGAAAAGAGTGTACCGTGCGAAAATCTGAAGTGTTTTAGGGTACTGAGGAATAGACTCCTTGAGGTAGTGCTTTTACAGGTCATATAAAATAAGATTTGAGGAACTTACCAAATACCGGAATGACTTAGTTTAGATTCAATATACTTAGTTGGGCAAGGATGCAATGTTTTTTATTTCTAATATTCTCCAGGTCACAAGTCTCGGGACCCACCTTTGATGGCTTGTAAGGGGTAGTGATAATCACAATTACTTTAAAAATATTTCAGCTTAAATGCAAGTAAGTCTACTATTGGGATTAAGATCTGGGCTGTAGAACCAAATTAAAACATGCGTTTGCAAATGCTCCAAAAATAGAGACCGTCCTATTTGCGCCAACCATAAAGACATCCGTCTCACAAACCTTTAATCAAAACTAAGCAATTTTGTCTTTGATACAAAATATGTTAAAGGTTTTATCGGTCTTATCAAATGCCTTATGTGATGGATTTTAGTGACGAAAGTCCATCTGTCGAATTGCAATGGAGACCGCCTGCTGTTGCATCAGAGTTGATACAACTATCATTAAATATTTTTACGTCAAAGGATTAAATTATGTTGCTTTCCAAATAAATTGTGGCCTTATCGTTAGGGTTAGGGGTCTTATAGCTCGTAGATATTTTCTAAACGCAACCAAATGTAAATTAGGCGGCGAAAGCGCTTCCTGATTATATGCAGTCTCTCAACTAGATCACTGTCAGAAGCATAGATCCTTAAGTTGAGATGGCGTACGGCTGAGAAAAGTCCTCGAACGTACCATGCTATTGACAGGCACACTAGGGGCTCTTATAATAATAACACAGTCACAAACAGTGTGCTCGAAATGTTGTGAAATCTCTGGCACTTTTTCATGGCTTAGTAATATGCGTGGACCTCCCTTTTCCCAGTTTCTTATGGACTCAAGATACAACCATGGGAAAAAGACAACCAGTACACTTCCTCTATCTACTTGTAATTTATGTATCTTCTGAAAAGATGTAGGGTCGCAATCCTGTCAGACAACTCCTCTATTGTCCGCCTTGGTCAGCAAAAATCAGAAAAAAAAAAAATCAACGGTGAGCTGCATAAGTTTTGGAAGGATTGACTGAAAATAAGGTATCTGGATCTGGGCTGCTCGCAAAAACTTAGGGAGCTCTTGCGATTGGCAAGTCATTTCAGTCCCAAAAATTTCACCTTGGGCAGCTTCAGTTTAAGGAAATGCGATACCATCTTACATAACTTCTGTTAATTTTTCCCATATTCCAGACGAAAGCCCTTCGCATTTGTTTAAACCCGCACCTCGTAAATTGTGGGAAATATAATCTTCATAATTTTAGTGGCGTCTGTTAATACACTCCAGTGGATGAAAAGGATAAATATGAATGTTTGGTTAGAGAGAGGGACTTAACCCCACTGACCTTGATTTTTATATTTATTTTTTTTGGCGGAGATCTAACTTTTTCCATGTAAGACGAACCACATCAAAACACACCAGGAAAACGGTACACCAACACTAGCACTTTGAACTCTACTTTTTCTTTAAAGCATGACTGCTTCCATGGACTATCGCACTTACACAATCTCAACATGTACTGCAATCGGCCACTACCATTTCGAGATTTTTGAAACCTCTCTTCGTATCTTGATGGAAAGCACGGATCTTTTCCACCACAGGGAAAGTAAATTTGGGAACGAAATTATATCCTGATAAATATCCTTGGTATTATCCAGCTTTTTCCTGTAAAAGTCTCTGGAGTAAAGAACCTGCCCCAGAGATGTCACAAAAATCTTTTTATGAAACCATAATACCTCAGTTTCTGCTAAGATCTCCCATGCAACTACAGATTAGCGGGTTGCTAAGACAAGTGTCTTTCCCATCGCAATTATGTAGCACAATGCAGACTCCTTGTGATTCTTTTTGGCATTCAATCCCTATCCCACTACATGCTTAACACATTCAATCTTAGCTATGTCTAGTTGTCTTTATAAACATCTTTCGATGTTCTGAAAATATCAAGCATTTCTGCGGGACACTACAGAACCAAGCAACAAGTGCTTGCATTTTTCAGTTCATTCAACAGTTTTACAAATGGGTTCCGTCATTTTGAATTCGGAATAGTGTCCTTAACGCTTCCTTGCTTAGTTATTTTATAGCAGGCACCAAGCTGATTATAGAATTAGTAGTCACTTTACTCCGCAAGAAGACTGGGGCAATGTGGGCTCACTCGACGTTTTCATATTGGTTTGTAGTTCATGCCCACAAAAATGTCAAGGTGCCTTTAAAAAAGGCATTATATCAGTAAGCAATCCTTTAGAGTTTAGCGTGAGAGCCTTAAATTAGCATTTATACGCTGCCTTTCATCCTTATTTTATGAATCAGTGCTTGCACCTTCTGTAACTGTCCCTGTCAGGGTGCCCTTGGTGAAACTTTTTTCGCATCTGAAGCAGTGTTTGGACCGATCATTGGCATTTTGCACTCCCTCTCTGGACGCCTACGTCCCTGGAGAGTCATATAACACATATTTTGCGCATTAGAGCGTATGTGGTCCAGCGTCAAGCTTCATTCCTGTTGTGTGTGTTACATTTTTTCGCACAAACGGAAGAGACCTATACGGTAGAGCCTTATCTGATAGGTTTCTTTTTTTTAAATAAAGAATTTTTGGCACTTTCTGGGATTCGAACCTCGAACGTCTGGCTCAGAATGGCCCCAATGCACTAACCACTGAGCCACGGCACCCATGCGAATAATGTGTTATACATCGATTTACCACTTCTGCTCTTAAGAGGCTCCCAGTCCTTAAGGAGTCCCTGCACAAGAGATCGCAGCGGGGCTCTTCCTAAATCTATAGCTATCGGCTATAATGCAATTATATTTAAAAACCCTGTGTATTCTCCTGGTACGATCTTTCACACCTGAGTAGGAAAACGTTCTTTTCAAAATTGACATCGCGTAAAGTGATTCAGTATTGCACTCCTTGGCAGCTTAATTTTCGACTCGAAAATAAATCCTTTTCCGACTCTTACACACATCTGCTGCAAGTGTCATTTCTTGTTTGCCATCTTGTAAAAGTGTGCTGTTTGTATTGCTTACGGACCGAAGGATTCAGCGCTAAACCCATTTAGCCAGCTCTGTATGTACGTACATTTGCATCTATCTTCGTAGCTTTCACCGAGAGATTTGCTCACATATTGAGATGTCATGTTTGCGGTTGCCTCGTATCAATTGACTTCCGCTTGCATTTGGCAAAGCTGCTTTCTACTTGCTTGGCGTACGAGTAGTCCTCCTCCCACTTCTTCATCAGCCAGATGCGGCTACTCTGACTACACTTTGAATATTCTTTTACTTTGCGTACAGAGCAGTGTCTCTCTTTATCCCGTCGGGAATTGCTGTTTGAGATGATGCTGGACTGGACATCTGTGTCTATGTGTGTGTGTCTGTGTACATATTCCCTTTTAAGCTTGAGGAATTTGAATAATATTTTGTTTGTTTGTCCTCTGGGGCGTTGCGATGATGGTCGGCTAGTGAGCTAAACGACTGGGATGACTGGTCAGTGGTAGTGGCGCACAGCAGTAGTGGGCCGGTGATTGCAAAATCAGTCAGCAGTCAACAGTCAACAGTCAGCTCGTCTTCCTTTACCCAAGTGGACATGCTACATTGTAAACTAAAGTGCCGAACTTGTAAACAAATAACATTAGTTTTGTTTACTGAACGCTTAATTGAAGGATGACTTGGATTGATTTATCAACTTGAGGGTGGGACGTGGGTGGAAGAGCGTATACTGCTTCTTGACGTCTGGTTGATTGGGGGTACATAGTTGGTGTGAGAAAGGTTTATTGGGGATTTCTAGGATTTCAATGTAGACATGCAATTTGTATAAGGTGTGACAGGGGTGTAAGTAGAAAAATATTTCCAACTTTGATGTGAGATTTGAGATTAAGGGCTGCCATCAGTTGCAATATTTTACAATTTGTGCGTACATACGAATAGGAATCGTTGCTGTTCTGGGAATGAACAGTAAATTTTCTAACTTTGACTAAGGATTTAATATCTTAGAGTCCCACCACCTGGAAATTCATACTACTTTTGGTAGACTTAATTCCGTTGTGTTTTAGCAAAGAACTTTGGCAACCCTTTGCATCGTCATTCTAACAACCACAGTCCATTGGAGTGACTTAATTGCAAACTGGACATTGTTTACTACTAGAATATCCTTCTTTATGTTCTCCCAATGGACATTGTCGTCGAAGTGCTTTATGATTTTGTAGTAAATATTGATTTCCATACTAATTGACAAGGAATCTCAATTGTTCCTACCCCAGTAAGCAACTTGTGAAGGAATTACAGAAAAAATGAAAGGATGTTGCTAAAATTGCTTCTTTCCTTTAAACTAAGTGCCATCAAATTTAATCACTTCAAACAAAACAGAAAGGCTAATGAAGCACAAAATGACGGAGAGTACAATCAAAAAATGTATGCACCAGGTAGAGTAGAAAATTGAAACTCAAAGTAAGGACTTTCTTTAATTAATTAGATTAAACCTAAGTGCGTCGCATGGAAAGCATGACAGTCTGAAGTGCTGATATTGACTTTTTGGGTACAGCTAATGGAAAAAGCAAATTAACCGTTTGGTATACGTACCTTTTACGCTGTGCAGTATTAGGTTTTGATAAAAGGAGCTAAAAAAAAAAACTGCACTATATTTTAAAGTTTGCTCCTTAAATTCAGATTTGGTACAGTAAAGAGAATATTAATATCAATTTTAAAACTAACTCAGCGCTATGCTTTTCAGAACCGAAAACATGGACCACACCATTCTCTGTTTAAACTTTGAAAAGAAAAACCTCCATGCTGCCATCTCTGACATATAATTTTGGGAGGAAGATGTGGTCTTAGAATAAAAGTTGATTAATTTTTATACCAACGGATCAGATGCGTACCTATTGGGTAAAGTCATTGGACGATCCCAACAAACGTTTCAAGAAGACTCACTGCCTCCTCGTGGCGACCACCGGGTAAAGGCCCTCATTCTGTAGGAGTTGTCATCCAGCCGAGGAACTTGCTTATGTGCCTCTCCTGTCGCCCCGGCTGAAGGGTTGCAGCAATGGCATGAGAGCCAGCTAAAGTGAGCAACGGGGGGAGTAAACCCCACTTTCAAATCCCTAATCCAAGGTGGAACAGTGTACGCTGAGGGGTGCATGGCTAAGAGGGTGCTTAGTCGTTAGTATGCGAACTCGGAATAGGTTAAACCTTAGTAACGGTATTAAGGGCGCTAGAATATATGTATATTTCTGGCCAATCCCTGGCGAGACTTAACAAGGTAAAACTTGGATGGTTCCCCGGCCACCAAGGGATTGTAGGCAACTGGTCTTTCGCCACAGCGCTGATTAGTAACTGGGAACATAAACTTCGCTTAAACCACTGGGAAAATGTCCCAGGATTGAGACAATCCAAAATACTAATCAAGCCTTACTCCAATAAGGATATACTAAATCTTAGTAAGGAAAGTATCAGAAAGCTGGTGGGCTTTCTCACGGGCTATTGTGGTCCGAGATACCACCTTAACAAACTTAATCTGAGCTGAATGAAGTCACGGTCAGATTCTGAAACGGGGCGAAATGGAAAAAAAGGCGAAATGACAAATGAGTTCGAAACAACAATCTTCACCGACGGTTCAAGAGTGGACTGTGGGGTATGGGCGGGGATATTCTCCGATTCCCTCAACATTTCCACGTTTTACGGTCTTCCCGATTCGTGCAGCGTCTTCCAAGCGGAAGTTCTTTTTACACGTGAGACTTCCCGCCTACTTAAACAAACCTCTACACCCCTAAGCACCACAGCCATCATCATTGATAGCCAGGCCGCTATCAAAGGCATTGTATCTGCCACTACATTCTCAAAGCTAGTAGAACAGTGCAAGAGGAACTCGCCTTGCTGGGTCATCGGTTCAGGATCAGTCTTGTTTGGCTGCCGGGTCACAGCAACATCGAGGGAAATGAGCGATCAGATGAACTAGCGAGGCGTTGATCTGCCGTTGCGGAGGCGGTGAACGTCCCTGTGTGGTCCTCAGGGGTAGAACTTTGCGCACTATCTATTAAAAGCTTGTTATAGATTGCAAGGGGTGCGAAACTGGTCATTTCCAGGTAGATGTGGCCCAAATACTACTTGAACAGAACACAAGACATATTAAAAAAAACCGTGCAGATAGTTTTGGCAGTTGGCGGATATAAGCATTGGGGACATTATCATTTTCCTCAATATTTGGATAATCTTTACTCCTTTTCCCTTTTCCCTATTAGTTTACGCCTGCTTTAACATCCGACAGATCACTTGAGTTGTAGTGCTATAACAACGCTTTTCGCGCTTACCTTCCTAAGCCACAAATGATTGTGTCTTCTCAGTTGGACTTGCAAATCTATATTGAAGTCCTATGCTCATCTTAATCCTTGCTGGCCCCACATCAAATTTTTGGTTTATACCCATTTATCCTCTAAGTAATCTGAAACTTTTCCCCTTCAGACTAAACCAAATTCCATTACATCCAATTATTGTCTATTCATTGCCCACCACTCAAGAGCTCCCTCAGTCTTTCCATTCTCAAAATAAGTCACAACCAGTACCAAATTCAAAATGCAATTTGATCTTACAGTCTCTGTCCAATAGGAGTTACAGCTTGACATCTATTACCAGAGACTTAACACTTAACCAAAACCACCCACAGACCTCCCATGACATTCATTTTCCAAATAGCCTACAACACTCTTCTCCGAGAACTCCAAAGCACCAGAGCTACTACACTAAAAGTCAAAACCAAATTGAGTCCAATTTATTTATGCCATGCGGCAGCGGTAGTAATTGCGTCTGTCAACACTCAGCAACCACACAAATACGGATACACACATCCCCATACAAGGAGAATGAGAGGATACTCATCTACAGCTGGAGTATAAATTTGTAAAACAACACCACCACCATTTGGTTGAAAGATGCACTAAATAAGCCCCATTCATTCCCATGGCTAAAGGGATATCCATCCCCCAAAAGGGTATTTCGCGCCTGCAAAGGCTTCAATCCTCTTCTCAGTCGAGTAAAAAATAAAAGAAAACCAGCCAGAAGGGAGATGGACAAAGGAGTAGGAGGAAAGAAATAAAACACAACATCAAATGAAATTGTCCATTTAGCCCATTAGTATCCATTTAGGACGAGCCCTAGTTTTAGTTTCGAATTCCTTCTTTTTTTTTTGTCTTGCTTCTCTCTTTTCCTTCTCCTGCTGGTTTTACAGCTGTTAAAGGATGGGAGCGAGGTGAAATCGAATTAAAAATAATAAACGCAGCAGAAGCAGTAACAACACCAGAACCAGATCCTGATTCTAGTTTGCTGGCTATTATATTCAAGGATGCTACTACGAAGTATAAGCCAAAGATGCTCAACTCTGGTTTGGATGACTGGGAATCGGATAAGGGTGCTGGTGCTGTTACTGGTGCTGGTGACTAGGAATTGGAACGCAGGACATAATTGTTTAAACTAATGACAATATTTACTTTTAACACTGGCTTTTCAATTAGGATCTTGAATGGATGAAGGACAGCAGTAGCTGCTGACTACCGACTGCCGGTAGGGATAAAGTTGCCAACTATGTATACGAGTCTGTTGCCGGGATAAATAAATTAATGACATTTACTTAACAGGACGAAAAGCTGTGAAAGCATTGGTTGGTCTCTTTGCTTTTGTTGTTCCATCACGAGCTATACAAGTATGTATATATATGTAACGGTTTTTTATTCTTCGTTGTTGGATTTTATATCTCAGCGTGTCGTTTATGCGCCACACAGGGAAGTGCAGTTTTGTATCATATCCTTAAAGAGCGTGTCTGTGTGCGTTTGGGATTGTGGGTAATAGACAGATCCTATTTTGAAACTACTCTCAATTTGTTTGTAATGAGTTTAAATTAACGGAATTAATGTTGGCAGATTTGTTCCGCTGGGGGTAGATGTGATGTTGGGGTGTTCTGTTGTGTGTAGTGCGTTTGAGGTCTACAGTTGTTCTGTTCGTTTACAACTTGTCACACAGCTGGTCGTTAATGGGGACAGGTTTTTGGTGATTTCGAATGATTCGCAGATGGAATAAATGTTAAGCGATGCGGTTGATGGTAGCTGGAAGTGAATACAAATGGTAATTGCATTGAAAGTGTGCGGGTTAATTGTTAGAGATAATTTTAGTGCGTCATTTAGGAACACAGCAGGGACTTTGATGAGTTTAGAAACGCTTAGGCCTACTTGAAGGAAATTGTTGTTCTTTAAAGTTTTTCTAGCTTGAAAAAGTTTTAATTAGAGGCATTCACATCAAAGTGGACACTTATAAGCTACAGAGTTAACGGAGTGCCCATTAATGACCATTATGTTTGAGATAGTCTTTAAACACAAAGTGGAATTCAACAGGAGTAGCTTTTATTGTTTAGCTACAGACCCTTCGAGGTAGTAAGGGACTTTGTCTACTTTGGCTCTGCTATTGATTATGGCAATAACACCTCAGCAGAGATCAAATGAAGAATAACTCCTGCCAATCGCTGTTTCTTTGTGCTGAGAAGGCAATTGAGTAGTAAGGCTCCTCAATAATCTCCTCGAATAACTAAGGAGACCCTTAACAAGACCTTAATCAACCCAGTCCTGCTCTATGGTGCTAAAGTACGGACTCTATCAAAAGCGGATGAAGATATCCTCGGTTGCTTCGAGAGAAAAGTTCTTCGTAAGATATTTGGTCCCGTTTGTCTTGACGGACTTTGGAGGAGAATATTCAACAATGAAATATACGAGCTGTACAGCGACATCGACCTAGTCAAACAACTGCGTATCAGTCGCTTCAGATGGCTCGCACATGTAGAGTGAATGGACACCAATGCTCCTGCCCGCAGAGCTTTCGAATATAACCCGGAGGAACAACGCAGTAGAGGACGACCTCGACTAGTAGAAGGAGACCTCAGCCGACTTAGAGTGCGCAATTGGAAGCAGTCAGGACTGGACTAACTGGTCGGCTTAGGACCGGGCTAACTGGAGAGGCTTGTTGGTTAAGGCGCAGGCTCATCCCGAACTGTTGCGTTACCTAAGTAAGTAAGTAGCTTAATGGATGGGCGAGGGATATCGGTGCATTATGGCATGGAACAATCTCTTCCATTTCAGCCATATTTGCTACAAATACTTCCACTATGGTTACTATCTCCTCTTAGTTCCTTGTTACAAGCGTGTACAGTGCGTCTGATTGCTTAAAACACCTCCAAAGGATACTCGTAATTAAATACCCTATCTACCGAGAGAGCAAACAATCTTTTGCACATAATACAGCGGATGCGAGGCAGCGAGTTCATGACTTGATAGTTTAGTATACCTAAGCATAACCGTTTCAAAAAACTCTGCATTTCAGACGCTTAAGCAGCTGGGATTATATATAAAACGTAAATATTACATCCTTGCTCCATACATTAAATACCACACAAGTGCCCACATCCTGAAGCCCAATTTGTCAACAGGTCACAACATTGAAAACATCTGTCCAAATCACAGCTCACACAAATATTGATAAAGGACATCAAACTAAGGGCTTGAAATTATTTGCACGATTGAGTTTCGAGCCCAACAAATCCTTCTCGGCCACTGTGTAAGCAAATGGCATAGCACTCATCCTTCAATTTATGATTTTTTTTTTTCAACTAAAAATTTACCCACATGCATTTGCTCATGTAAACACCGGCTTAAGCCGACATCACAGATCCTGTCACAAGGATAATCCTTAATCTATAGTCTATGCCTATGCCTTGATGAAATTCAAAAACTAAAAAAAAACTACGACCAGGACTACCAAAATACCGATAGACCCAACAAACAAACAAAACAGGAAAACATTACAATACACACACCCCGCATGAAGATAAGTATCACTATTCATACTGCAGCAGCAGCACATAGCATAACTTCACAACTCATCAATATTGTCATCAACAAAATGACAACAATAACATGGCCGCAAGGACAGAATACTTCGACACTGACAATGTCCCAAATGTCATTCATTTGAGCATGAATAATTCTCGTGTAATTCGATGACAATAAATTCGCATTTGGTATTTGCTGGCATTCATCGAGATGCTCTCAAGGATCAGTAGCCCACACACACCCGGTGACAGATTGCAAATTTTTGTGAAGAACCAAACACGGATGACAATTTTTCAATTTTTCAATAAAGCAATTGATTTGGACTTAGGAGTCCCTTTCTTTTGAAAATAGAAAAATAATAAACAACTCGTACATCCTCTCCGAAAGAGGGTATCATTATCGATTGTGTGTGGGTATTATTGATTGGGAAACTCAATTTTTGAGTGCATCCTTGCGGCTAATTTGTGTCTTTTGTACCTACCTGGCTGAATGTACATTTGACTTGTTTTTTTCTCAACGAAAAGGAATTAGTTTCGTTATTTGAAATTTTCGCTAGGACATCCTGCAAAAATTCGCATGTAAAAGTCTTCTCCATTCCCCGCTCGTTGACTTCATAAATACTCAATACGATATTAAGGACATGAAACTGATTGAAAATTCGTGCGCCTTTAGTCCTATTTCTCTACGAAGCTTCCGGTGTTAGTGTGTGTGATAGGAAATGATTCCCCTATGAGACGATAATATCCTCTTGCTAAGTGGGTAGAAGCTTTACAGAGCGGGTAAGTGGATGAGTGGGTGAGTATGTTGTTGTAGCTGACAATTGGGTGGGAGTTGAGAGTACCGCAGAGGATTCCTTTATGGATGCATAAATTATTATTTCCGATTCTGTAATATCTTTGCAGGGAACAGGAGTGCGAGTGAGAAAGAGAGAAATAGACGTTTCGAGGCGGAGTGAGCGAACTTAGGCCTTTTGCTAATGGGTTTTAGTGCATTGAAGCGAATTTTTCCCTAAGCGTGTAAGAGATGAGATGAGATTTGTACTGGAGTCATTGGTAGCAGCAGCGGTAGGCTTGCGATACAAATTATGAAATTTTGATTATTGAGGGAAAGGATCCAAAAGTAATCTAGGGGATTTATTAGGGTCTTTGCGGATGTGTATTGCGTGATTTGTTTTTATTAAAATTCCTTCAGGAATTTGGGGCAGAATGCTGAGTGAGTATTAACGTTTTCGACTTGAAAATTGACGAGATCTACTAAAAATGTTGATTAGTAGAGCAGAGTAGTTCCTGGGGCTTCTCATTATGATGCTAGTTTAGTAGTAGTAAATTGATTTTGTGAGAGCACATTACAAATTAGGCACTGCTGTCCAACATAGACTGATGAAAACATTTTTAATCATTGGCTGTGTCAAAAGGTAACCTGCAATCAAAAAGCCAATTTTAGGCCACTAGATGTTCGATTTTCCTGCGAATATCTGTTGGCTGCAAGGTATGTACATGTATGAGCAACTTTAAACCTTCTTCTCCTCATAACAGAGCAGATAAACATAAATGAGCTTAAGGAAAGGAAATTTGAGAAAAGAATCATTTCGCTGGGAAGACTTCACCTCATATATGCATGAGCCTCTCTGGCATGACCACCTGCTTGAAGGACTGCATAAAAAATTGGTTTTGCTTTGAGACATCCATGGACTTCACAGTGGGCTATTTCCAATGAGTACTCTGACATCAAAATTGTTTTTGCTTCTATTTCCGCAGGTTCAAAATAGGATGCCACTCTTTACCTCCTTGTGCCACTTCATCTAGGTTCCTGTCCTATTGTTTCCCGAACACCTCTTCGTTTTGTTGGGAAACCATTAGAAATGATTTAAATAAGCCAACGGTTTTCCATGGCAAATCTTTTAATCCCATCTCCTCTCACGGTTGGTTCACCTTTAATATGCTCCGCAGATTGTGTACTATCATCTATCCAGTACCCACTATCCATTTTCGCATCCTTTTATATCTTCTTCACATTCTTTCATCAAAATAAGGACACAAAACTTAATGAAGGTTGGACAATTAATTAACCGGAACATAGCCGCATGAAAAGCTTTCTTCTTTCTCCTTCTCTCTCTCTGTCCCACCACTAACGTAAGTAACTTCAATATTCCAGACTAAAACTTGGTAGGTACTAGTGGTGAATGAAAACATCCCACCATCACCAAACGTATAAGGATGAACAAGCTTAGGTTAAGTGTGTAATCATGTTCCATAAATGGCTGGACACTTATTTCAGTTTTCATCCTGGTGACCTAATTTCCCATTCCATCGTCCACACAAAAATTCATATTTGTGACTCTAATCTGTAGTAGAAGAGGTGGGTGCGGCCAGAAGAGAGAAGGATACCTTAAACAACCTATGCTACTGATGACAATTTAATTTTCTAAAGGATTTGCGAAGGATAAAATTCAGTAGGTAGGTAGGTACTCCTCTAGTTGAGTGGTGCGGATGAAAATTCTAGGATGGCTTAAAATCATTGCATTGGAGGAGATTAAACGTTTTAATTAAAACATGTTATCCTTTGGGTCTGGAGGACATGCCATAAGCATGAGTATGATTAAAAATCATCTCTCATATCTGCCTCAACAGTGGAATCAGGACGAATGTTCTCCCTCACAAAAATAATAAGAAGAAGAGATTTCAGATAATTACTCAGTACAAGGAGAGATGTGTATTTGGAGCCATTTACTGTGATGGAGCTTTAGCAAAAGCAGTAGCAAATTTTCGGATATTCTGACCCAGATAATTAATTTTGGTCGGTTTCCTGTACCAGATTCAACAGAAAAGGAATTTTAGGTTCAAAGATACAGTTTTGCGGAAAATTATTTTATTTATTATTTAGAGTGGGTGGTTAATGAAGATGGGACATAATTGAGAGTGGGTCTACGTCCTTGGGAGTTTACTGTGAATAGATTTCGATAGGGACATGGAATGCCTTGGAACTGGACAATTTAGATCACTGCAAAAGTGTGCCATAGAAGACAAGATTAACATTTGGTCAAGTGGCAGTCTGCGCCTCGTTCTTTCGATGCATTGAAATTCTACATTCGTTTCGAGAGTTCAAATTTTCACCCAATTCTCCTTTCTTAGTAGACTTACAGTCGGTGCTGAGAATATGAAAAAAAACTTTTTCTGTAGACTGTGTAACGGCGATGAAGACCAACATACCGCTGTCAGGCAGAATGAACCATTCAACATAGATGATCGTAGCCAAAACTTCCGTCGAACTGACCAAAACGAAGTGAGGATAGCAATATCCAAGATAAGGTCAAGGAAAGCTGCTGGTCCTGATGGCTTACCGGTTGAGTTGTTCAAGGGAATTGGAAATGACTTGGTAGAGAGCATACACCATATCATTTCCAAGATTTGATGAGACGAGTGTATGCCTGATGAATGGAATCTCAGCGTTGTTTGCCCGATCCACAAGAAAGGAGACCCCGTCAACTGCGCCATTACAAAGGCATCGCGTACAAGATCCTATCTTCCACATTGTGTGAACGCCTAAAACCCTTCGTCAACAACCTGATTGGCTCCTACATTCGAGAGCACTATATTTATTATGGTATAAGTGTGGTTTCAAGCCAGGAAGTCCACAGTCGATCAAATTTTCGCACTCCGGCAGATCCTGAAAAAAAACCCAAGAAGTTCAAATCGATACATACCATCTTTTTATCAATTTTAAGGCCGCATGTGACAGAATTTATAGAGACGAGCCATAGAGAGTCTGAGAGTCCCTGCCAAACTCGTGCATAGATGGCCGGATAACGATGAAAAATGCTCGCTGCCATTAAGACTAGTAGTAACCTCATCGAAACTTTTGATGTCAAAAAAGATTTAGACAAGGTAATGCGCTGTCATGTGACTACTTTATCATACTTGAAAGACTTGTGCGAAACTAACAAGCCAATACCGTGCAACTACTAGCTTACGCGGACGACATCGATTCAATTGGCAGAACCCAGCGGACTGTTACTGGTGCGTTCGCTAGTATTGAAGCGGAAGCCGCCAAAATGGGTTTAGCTGTAAATGAGGGCAAAACCAAGTACATGTTGTCAACAAGAAGGAACAGACAACATCGACGAATTGGACAGAAGGTCAGAGTCGACAGCTATGACTTCGAGGTAGTAAAGGACTACCTTGGCTCTGCTATAAATTCTGGCAACAACACATCAGCGGAAATCAAGCGAAGAATAACTCTTCCTAATCGCAGTTTCTTTTTGATGAGAAGGCAATTGAGTAGTAAGGCCCTATTCTGAATAACTAAGGAGACTCTACAAGACCTTGATCATCCTAATCCTGCTATATGGCGCTGATGCATGGACTCTGTCGAAAGCGGATGAAAATATCTTTCCTAAGATATTCGGTCCCGTTTACGTTGACGGGCCTTGGAGGAGAAGATTCAACGATGAAATTTACGAGCCGTACAGCGACATCGACCTAGTCAAACAACTGCGTATCATTCGCTTAAGATGGATAGTACATGTAGAGAGAATGGACACCAACGTTCTTGCCCGCAGAGTTTTCGAATACAATGCGGAGGAACAACGAAGTAGAGGATGACCTCGCCTAAGGTGAAGGGGTCCTTAAACAACTTGGAGTGCGCAACTTGAGGCAGTTTGCTAAGTAACGGAATAACTGGAGTGGCTTGTTGGTTGACGCTTAGGTTCACCACGACTTATAGCGCCATGATGAAGTTGCTATCCCAGCCTCCTTCTTGTGATCTGTTTCCTATTAAAACCAGGAGAAGAAGGAGATTGGTCATTCTTGCCCGGGAAAGTGGACTCTTGCATAAAGTACTGCTATACAATTTCTAGTTTATTTTCGGTTTCTCGTTACAGACTTTAAAAACTAGAATTGATTAAAACCTTTCCAACATACGTCCAGATTTCGACCGAAACACACTGTAGCAATTGTATCTAGCTCTTCAAAAATCAGGCTTTACCTCATTTATTTACTGTCAAATCGCCTTTTTTCAGTTTCGCTTTTAACGACGGTCGAATGTGCACTCTTGATTGTTTTGTTTCCACACTCCACCTCCGTATTCCCAAACCATACTCCATAGACGACTACTACCAATCTGCGTACCATAACAATATGCAAATTATCTGCAAATACCACCAGCAGCACCAGCATCTGCAACCCGGCCTCCAGCAAAAAACAAATTCAAATCCAAACGGCTCAATTGGAAATTTTCGCGTGAAGGCCGCGATAAGAAGTTTTGTCCGGTTTTCGATTCCGAAATTTTCCCATTGATGGGTTCTAACGACCTGATTGCGCCCGGCCTCCATCAAGAGAATGAGTTTGGCTTTTGGTCATTTTGGCAAATGGTCACTAAATTTAGTCCGCAATTTCGACGTCCTTTCGTATTACGGGCGTCTGTCTGTCTAGCCATGACTGTGAGTGACATTCAGTGGTATGGTGCGGTATGGCTTGTGTTATGGAACGCGAATAGGTGCTGCACTTCTGTGCGTTGGCATTTGCATTTGATGCGACAAACGACAGATGACACAAACTTAAATATATACGAGTACACAAATACACATATACTCGTACGCAATAATGGACATCCATTAACCTTAATCCGATTTTATGGAATTCACCAGCATTCGGCGGGAAAACTGCACAAATAGACGCGCGGAATTGCAAATTCAGGTTGTTTTTGTTTGGATTAGTGGTATGAGAATTGGTTGTATGTTAAATTGATGCGGGCTGGAAAGGGTGGACGCTAACAGTGGTCCACAATGTATGGTCGTGCAGATGAACGGTTGAAGAGTTAAGGATGGATGGCGGGGGCAGTGATGTGTGCAGATTGTTGAAAAAAGGATGAAATGTGCAGGTTTCAAGTTCATGGTTAGTTTGTCAATTTGAACAGATTTTTCAATTGAGTTCCTTATCTCTGCCCATAGTAGCTGCTTGTAATAAGCGATTCACGACAGAAATTTTGTAAAGCTAAGGTGATTGCAGCTTCAATCTAGGCTTTATTGCTGAAGTTTGGTCAACCAACTAAGTGTGGTTTCGTATAAGGATGGTGATGATGCAAGTTAGTCGCTTGTAAGTTGCCCATCCTTAGGGCAACTTATGCTGTTTAGCGAGAACATTAAACTCCATTCTTCTTTAGGTCAACATGTGTCGGTGTTCTAAGCAGAGATCCATGCTATGTTAATAGCCATGTTTATATAAAGAAGTATATGCGTCTGAAGGGTTAGCTAAGCTGCACTCAAGGCGCTGCTTGACATTTTTCTTTTACTTCCAAATGAGGTCCCATATGAACTCAAAATCTCTTTGAATCTGGACAAAAGATTGGCTGCCTGGTCACTTTGAAGTCCAGGAAAATGAAATCTCTGATGATCTTGTACGATAAAGCTCAGGTGAAGTCTTTTTTAGGACCCGAAACGGTGCTGGGTTTGCATACATTTGCGATAAGTGTTTCCGTTGGTGACCGGATTCCTCGTGAGCGTAATAGTCGGTGGCATGAGTCTGTTGGAGAGCAAGTGTTTATCTGCAAAAAATCAGCGAATTTCCTTCTGTCATTCACGAGAATCGACTGCAGGACGACTAAGGGATACAGCCATCTGTGCTGCTTGTGAAGACGATGATACAACAGAATACTTGCCGCACTCAACCGCAGATTTTTGAAGCCAATCATCTCAGCTCCTCCTTGTCCTACTCCGAAATTCAGGCAAATAGCATTAAAGTAAGGTGTTTACGTAGTTAGTACACTGGACCAGAAGTTGCGTCTGTATGCATCAGTAGATAGTAGCAGCCTTAAAACAAAAAAGGCGCAGTTCAACCATCTCTAAGCGTTGTGAGCTTACATGACATAAACTAATAACGAAGCTTCCTCTAGAAAATGGACTGAAAATGATGCTCTGCTCTTGAAAATGATTAGAAAATTGGTCTACGAAGACATATCTAGGCCCGATTAAGCAATGGAATCTCAATATCCTCTGACTCTTGCAGTACCACCTTTTGAAAACCATCCATTTGTGAGAGGTTATATGGAGCAAATTATTTCATTTCATAAACAGTTTGACAAAAGTAGTAGGATCCACGATTTGTTAGGTTAGGCTAGGTTGACGTGGAAGGCTGAAAGTATGCAACCTCACTTAGACCAGTAAGATCCATTGTGTTACCACAGGATCAGCATCTTGAAGAAGAGCTACCCTTCGTACCTCTTATGCAAATGACTCCAGCTTGCATGGATTTTCAAACGATTTAGTCGCATAGTTGTGTGGTAAAAGGGAAATACGGTTAATCAAACTTCTTTATAAAGCCTTGCGCTCTTTTCATAAATGAATCGCTCTCCTCTTAGCCAAGGTAGCCACTCTCATTCGCCTGTTCCTTGCTACGGGCTTGATTTAATGACTGACTTCGCGCTTAAACTTCAGAAGTTTGTTTACTCCCTGATCCTATTTATGTACAAGACGATAAGGAGGATACATGTATACATACGTGTCACTCTCCAGCTCTCGTTTATTAAAAACAATATTTACTATAGTCTTTTACCCTCTACATCGCTTTGATTTCTGTTCCATTTGTACATTCCTTACAAAAATCTTTTTTTTTTTTTTCTTAATTTTGATCCTTGTGTCCTATTTGTCTATTTGGTGCACCAACGCTTGTCGCGGCATCGCTTTATCTCTTCGGCTGTTTGATTCGCTCTCCTTTTGTGTTTGCTTGCGTCCATTTCGTTCCAATTGAATGTCGCCGACAGCTTGATGGTGTGGTTGGTTGTTCCGTAATGGTTGCAGCAGGTAACAAAGTGAATCACCTGCTGGTGGTGTACCTGGCACCTAATTACCGCGGTATATTTTTCTTCTTCTCTAACACACAAAGCGGTGATTCCTTTGTAAAATTTCCGCGGTGTTGTGGAGATCCTTCGAGGTGTTATTAAAATGTCAGTTTTATGTTTATTTTTTTTTTACCATCTCTACTTTTACAGTTGGCTCTTCAAATTCTAAGTAAGATGCTGTCGGTTGCAATAGAGATACACCAGTACCCAGTTGCATTCATTGTGGTTAACCTGTGGCAAAGTGTATAATTAGCCATACTTAAGGATATTCTTAAGAAGGGAAACAATGTAAGAGGATTGCAGAGATGAAGATATATATGGTAATTAGGGATCTTATTACGGATGTAATCTACTTCTATGGAGAAAGGTGCAAAATTCTGTTGTTTATGTTTCCCTGTGGGTTGGAAATCTTATAATTAGAGGTACGGTTCTTTGATGCAACTTTAAATCTTAATCTTGTTTGGGATTTCTGGCCGTCTATGAAGATTTCCTGAATGGAATGCAATCTTTGTGGATTGATGATTTATTTCGTAATTGTTAGAGCACCAATGAAGGAGAAAATGTTTTTAGATTATCGAGTTTTCTGTTTGTTAACACGACAAGCCGTACGAAGGTTACATCCCTGACAGAAGTAAGGTTAATGATAGGAGGACTGACGCCACTTTTAGGAATGAGAGATTCCAAAAATGTTTAGTTCCGCGAAACCATTCGATTTGAGGAACATTTCTCTCTTATATTTGGAATTGAACTACTATGCGAAGCATCCAATTTTATGTGATGGCAAAAGGGCATTTAAACACGTCCTGTCGGAGCTCCAAGCATCTTCCAGTTTAGTGATCAGGAGACCGCCATGCCTCCTTTTGAATATTGAGATAAGAAAACCGTGTGCTCACCTAGTACGATTTTATTGTCATATTTAGGACTTTGGCCATAGGTCTTGTCGAAGAGCTCGTAAGAACGTTCTTTGGTAGCGTGGTCCTTGTCTTCTGCGGAGGCATGAGCGTATAATTAGGCTTATGTTGGCGAATTTAGCCTTGAATTGTCATAAGACGCTCGCTCACGTGTCAAAAGCTGAAAAAGTTCTTCCCTAGGCCTGTCGCGTATGACATATTCGCATCCGAATAAGCTCTGTTTCTGCTCCCTGTAGCAATCACGGTAGTAGATGTCATAGTTTTTTATCCTCTTTTTGCCCAGCCCATCCCATCGCACTTCCTGGATGGCTGCTACATCTGCTTTATAGCAGTCTAATTGATCGGCTGCAGGCGGTCTTTTAAAGGTTCGAACATTCCACGTGCAGAACCGAAAATCGTTGTCCTTATTTTGTTTTCCAGGGTCATCAACAGTAAGGTCATTCCTTTCCGAGGCTTGTGGTTGTTTCGTAACTATAATTGTGCCCCGATGCACAACCCCCAACCTGGAGGGCCAGACCCCAACACACAACCCCTAGGGCAAGTCGCCGGTTAAACCGATGCCAAAAAACCACTTCGGGGGTGCGAGCGCTGCCATTGGCCCATTAAGGGCTTCTCCGTCACCATCTCTTTTCAAAACCCTGCCTCAGTTTTGAAAGTTCCTTACTGACGTGCGGTCCAAATATGTCGGAGTAGCTCAAGTAAGGCTTCCGCTGGTCTGTCGGTGGACGTCACGTTGATTCTATCGATGGAATTCCTTCGCTGCACGTCGCGACGTCCTTCTGAGGACCTCTTGTTAGCAGCAAAATTGCGGGCTCTGATTCCCTTTTAATAATTTGTTCGCGTCAAGATTCAACCTAATTTCTATTACAGATATAAATCCTGTTGATTTCATGTAGTCGCCTAACAATTTTAATCTCATTTAAAAAACTCAAACAAATTGACTATTTCAGGGGTTAGCTTTGGACAGGTTTCCACTTAAGAATTCATTACAATTCTCAAACCTGTATATGTATAGCTTCCCGCTGTATCTGATACCCACTCGTGAGTCGAGGAAATCTAATCAATTTGACAGAAAAGTTAATCGTCAATATCACCTTAAGAGGTGTCAACTTAAAGGCCATTTTTTGCTGCAACAATTATCTAAGAGCCCATATATGTAGCAATCGAATCGCCTACCTATTGGGTCACTTAAAAACAAGGAACATTCTCCCCAATTAAACCGAACAAATTTACGAGCCTACTTTGGTGCCTACAAGTTGTCACCAAATCTCCCATGTTATTGCGTTTAATGTCCCCTGGAAAGTTCAAGGTGTCCGCGAAGAGGTTCACATTTTTATAATGTCATTTTGATGACCTTAACACATCCCGAAATGGTTCCTAAAATTTACATTTTACATGAAATTGTATTCACAGAGCCAAAGCACACTCCTAGAACCTATCATGTCCTCCATTTCACTTTGTTTCACCTGCTTTGGTGGAACACTTTTCTAAGACCCTCCCGGTAAAACACGTTTTTGTTTGACACATTCCTTTACACCGATGAACAAACAAGTTCACCATCAACATCATTTTGGAATACCCATATGTCCAGTGATCCACTCCCATCTACATTGAAGGTGTTAATTGTCAAAGAAATTTACGATCTCCAGAAGTGCCTTCGAGCGCGCATCTTTAGAATCTCTCACTTGTTCTCGTTCGTCAGCAAGAATAAAACAGAAAAAAAATAAAAAATAAAAACAGATAAACGCCGCACCATTAAACCTTTGAATGGGGCAATGATTCTCCTCCTTTCTTGACTACGATGGATTTTTATGATAGTTCTGGGTCAACTCCAGGAATGTATTGGAGTCGACGAGGATCGACCTCCTGCAGCTATGCGCTCTGGATCACACAGTTCAATTTCACAGGCAATTAAAAGTGGTTATAAATTCCGTCGATTGTCCTCGCTGGAGAGTGAGATGTCATGTTCGATGTGGCCGGAGCTATAGAAATACTCGGAGCTGAAGATTGACCAGCATTGTGACACCTGCACGTCATACTCCAGGGGACATGTAATTAGCTCATGGAATGGATATGGGATTGGAATGGATGGATGATTTCTTAATGAGGGACTTTTGTTCGGTGGGCTAGCGAGCGAAGGATAATCTCGGTCTTTTTAAGGATGTGAGAGGCATCTGTAATCCCGTTTTTGTCCCTTTTAGGGGATTAGTTGAGCAATTTGAATGAAGGGTAGTCGGTAGGTGGCTTGGAATATGTTAACTCTGTTCACACCCACGTAGTTAGCGAAGGGTAGAAGTTAGAGATGCAAATGTTATCTTTGCCAGACCGGAAGTGTTGAATGAGAATTAGGAGTTCGTTTATTAATTGTTATTGCTTGCGGTTTGTAGGCAATAGTTTGAAGGATGAGATCGCACAAGTATATATTTTCTGTACATGATATTGAAACCGTGAGACAGATGTATATTCAATATTGAGTTATCACCAGAGATCTGTGCCTGATGTTGCTGGTGCCAAAGTTTTTTTTATGTTTAAGTTAGTGTGTTTGGGAGATGGTAATTTACATGAAACGTTCTGATCCATTCTGCTGTCCTCTACATCTGGGGTTATGTAACTGCTCCAAAGATTGGGTCTGGTTACTACTACAGTCCATTAAAATGCTTCACTAAGTAGCAATTTCGGCTAAAGGCACGCGTTGAGGTTAAAGTGAAGGTTAAGGGTCATATTCACAAGAAACGGATGTAATCTTTGGATAAATCAGGGTAAACTAGTTCAAGGCAGATCTGTAGCCGAGGACCAATTAGTTTAAAATAATTGTTGCAATAATTTCGTTTGGGGGATCAAATATTTCACTACTTATACGTTCTTTGCGTGTGGGAATCCAGTGCAGATTGATTGGCTTTTCTTTTAAAACAGATTCGATTTCAGCTTCTTTAGAGTGGTTTAGATGTTATAGAATTTAAAAGTTTTGGATTGCAGGATGTGGCCCAACCACTGAGGAATAGCAGAATAGTGTGCCTGGCCTAATCTATTTAAATATGTTACATCGGCAGTTTCGCTGAATATTCCAGACTCATATCCTTCGATTATATAGGAATCATCAATGAACCAACTAATGACAAATTCTAATTTGCAGGATTTGTATTCTTCCAGTCAATCTATAGATGGAGGAATTACTGTTACGTTTCTCTTGAAATAGTACTTAAACAGAATGTTGTCCAATAGCTTGCTGAATTCGTTCTTTTACACAAGGGAATTAAATTGGAATTGGGGTCCAAATAGCATTCAAAAATCAGACTGAGACTTCCTTAATTTTTATCCCCAAACGACTGAAGTATTGGCAAGGGTATCAAGATGTACATCTAGATCATATTCTTCGATCGTTTCTATCGCAAACTTGCCGATAGATCTGCAATAATCCTTAGGGATTTATAGAGATTTATGTAGATTTTAGGAATGTTAGCTGTCGAAAATAAACAGTTTATTGCTTCTGGTGAAAACTCGATTGTTTTGAGTTTCCTTCTTTAATTTCAAGAATAATTTTTAGTGCATTGGATCTGTGCTTTAGTTAGATAACATTAAAGCACTTTTGACGTCCGAGTGAATTAATTATCAGATACGTTGATGAAATCGCAGTCATAGTTGTTGCTAAATTGCTTAAAGAAACAGATCTCTTCTGTAATGAGACGGTAAGAACAATAAAATGGTAGCTCCTCGGAGCTGGATTGCAACTTGTGGATACTAAAACCAAGTTTTACTTATCTGCTGTCGGTAAGTATTCGCGACTACTTGTCTTAGAGACGGCGAATATGGTGTCATTCTAAGGTTAGGTAAGGCTAGGTTAGGTTAGGTTAGATAGGGTTATGATGAAGACCTCATAAAACAATAGGCACCAGAATGGGTCCATCGCGATCCCTGGGGAACCTGGAAAATGGACGCTGATCAGCTGATACAAAATGTCGGCACCTGTGTTAATCGGAAGCATGGCGAATGACACTTTTAAGAAGGTGGTGGAATCCGGCTACGGGCAAGGTTTAACCCCTCCTCCACCAAAAAAAGGACTCTTGACACTAAGAAATAGGTTCGATCTCACTATTCAGAAGTAAATTAAAGTTAGTCTGCTGCAAGAGGGTGAAAATATGTGGGGGAGTGAAAAGCAAACCCACTTACACCTAACTGCAAAAGTAGAAGGAAACTTCCAAAGTTACTACGATTATCCCTAAAAAAACGTTAAGTCATGATGAATGACGCGAAGTTACCTGAAATTATCACACAAATCTGATTGCTTTCATACCTTCTGACTTGCTACACTGTAGTCTGTGTCTAACCCTGTTAGAACCGTGCAATTAAAGAACGTATACTGCAGAGGCAGGCTTAGGTCAAGGTCTAATACAGCGAAATCTAAGACGGACGTCAATTTAAAAAAAAATCTACCCTATTTCAAATGAAGTCCTTTAAACCAGATGTACAATTCCTCTCAGATCTTTTTCGCTGGGCAGTTTCGTGCCTATCGGAGCATCTTAAAAATCAAATTTTATTCCGCTTTGATTTAGATATCTTTAAATAGCCAAGCAGTTTGGCGATGTCTTTATTATTCTTTGTATCGATTCCCCTCTTTTGACAAAAGACTTCATCAGGCGCGTCGCCTGTTTCCAGTGAACAAAAATCAAAATCCTAGCACTCGCAATGTGTCCATCAAAAAATTGTATACTTCTTCTGTATCTGACACTTTCCACTCGACTGATTGCAATGCCATTAAATCCTTCATACGACAAGTTTTGCCGCGCCCCCTCTGTCTATCCATCCTGTAACACAGCGTGTCTCTTTCTCCCAATTTCTATGGGAACCGACACCAGGAATCAAAAGAATCAGCTTTTATCCTGGCACGTCAATTGCATTTCTGCTTTTTTCGATTTATTTTCTTTTTCAAAAAAAAAAAATCGAATGGGGTTCCATCCGTACACACAGACAGTACACCAAACCGGCAATATTTGTCCACCCCTCGAGATATTGTTTCGAATTTTTTGGGCAAAATAGGAGAGTTCCACACCTCTCATGTACATCCTTATCGCACACAGAGCGGTGACAAACATTAAAATTGTACAAATTCAATTTTTATTTATCCTTGCGCGATGTTGAGCGTTCCTGTTGTGTGTTGGTTGTGTGATTTTCTTAAGTGCACTTTAAGTTGTGTATTTGTGTGAACGTATTGTGTATCGCAGGAGGATCGAATGGAGGGAATTTTTTTTTTTGTCAATTGTGGTGGCCGGGCTGCGATGGGAGAGGGAACTATGGTGCGCTTTATGTGTGCACACGCTTCAACGAAAACCCAAATGCAGCGCATTGTACTTGTACCCGGTGTATGTATGAGGAGTAGAGTGTCTAGTGGAGTGCACACAAAATTTACTTCGTGAATGTCCTGGAAAAAGTCGTGAGATAAAAAACAGCTCAGAAATTATGCATTACGGCACGAACGTGCTGTTGCACGGGGGAAAACTCTTGAAGTTCGGCTGATAACAAAAAACCGAAACCGAATGCGATGCCAGGCGTCTGATTTGGGTACGCTCTTAGAAGGAGAATGACATGTAGAAGTGGCTTGGAGTGTGCTAGGGTTTATTTTTTAAGATATCTCCTTTTAAGGGTTTATAATTGAGTGAGTGGTGGTGAATTATGTTGTTAATCGGAGAGATAAGGTACAAGTTTATTTTTATTTCGTGGAGTAAGCTGAGTGATTCATGGGGTGAACATGGGCTTAGATGTATTCCTTCGTATTTGGTATAAAAAAGTGTCACGGAACTGGTATACAGGCATCGGACGAACATATGTTTATATTTTTGGTTTCCTTTGCACATGGCATGAAGTACCTACTTTAGTTACTTAGATCCAAAGTTTGGATAGGTCATGTTGATGCAGGATGGGTACTTAATCACTTACCGGTCATTAGTGTTACGATACTAAAACTCGACATCAAGCCTGCCTGTTGTCTCTCTGGTATCAAAAAACTTTTGTGGACGAGTGTATACTTGGGAACACGGTAAATTTGCAATTCAAAGTTCAGAAATATATTACCCCTAACAAACGCAGGGACATAAATAATGTTTTATGGACTGTTCTTCCATGCTGGTGCCATTTACGTGAAGACCTACTTAAGGACAAATGTTAAATGGAAGCAGACCAGCAGCAGAAAAACCAAGCGTTGGATTGGCGTGGGTTACAGATCTCTCTGAGCCACGCTTAGGTCAGTACTCATTGTGAAATCCATTTGGGAGAAAATAAATTCTTACACGACACTCTTTTTTTCATTCGGGTTTGAAGCTTTGATAAACCTACAAATGTCCTTGATAGGTATACCACATAGTTCTTCGATATCCTGGAAAAAGTATCTTCTAAGGGAGTTATGTCTAAGATGGCAGATGCCTGGACAGTCACATAGAAAGCGGGCTATGTCCTTATTGACTTCCACGTCTCCGCAGTCTCCACAGAGATCATCCTGACTTACTTATGCCCTGTTTTCACTAATACTAGAGTAGAGAAGGCTATTCTTTCTTTCTGCAACACTTCATTAGATCTGGCGCGGTTGTATATTAGCCGCAGTTTCCTTGTTATTTTGCAGGTGCTAAGGGGGCGACGTCTGGTGTTTGCTCTAGCGAGAAGCCTATTCCTTGCTCCGGATTTAAACTTTCATGTTGGGACTTTTATTGAATGATCAGCTTGTTTTAGGCCAGCGCAAATCCTTTTGTCAGCTTTCTCATTCCCTAGTAATGCCTCATGTCTAGGGGCCCACCATAATTTCACGGGCAGTAATTGTCACGCCCAAGGCGCCCAAGTCAATATCCATCTTGGACCCATTAGTATAGATCCTTGGGTTGTTGTCTTAGTATTGTGGCAATTTGCTATTCCTCTCTGGTCGGAAATGAACAGGAGAATAACTTGTAGTCCTGCAGTTAGTGCGGTCCTCATAGCAGTGAAAGCTACAATGCAAGCCAGTCTTTGAATTCTTTTGATGGCCTTGGGATATTTATAGCGAAGTGTAACTGGGATCTCTCTGATTGCTTTCAGGCATACCTACGCTGTAAGGAACAAGAAAATAAGAAAAAGAAAAGAAATTTAAAGCTAAGAGGCTCACTAAAAACCCAAGAACAACTCACGTCTCTAACACATGGCCGGCATATGTAGCCCAAGCAACGAAAACGTGTTTTCTCAAGATTCCCTATTTGCATAGAAGGATGCATGTACACAGTTTCTCATCTACGCGTTAGTAAATCATGAAATATTGCACCAATATGGGTAACAACAAATGCAATCATCGTCCATTGTAGTACTTTACAATTTTTTAACAAGTTTATTCCCCAAAGCGATCAAAGGAACCTCAATAATCATCCATAGTCCATCGTACAATGGAATCTATTTCTAGTTTTATTATCCCAAACACCATCCAATTTGACCGGATTACACGATGCAACCAATCTAAGAGCAACTTCTGCGCTACGTGTGTGTTAGACTAATAAAACAATCCACACCGTGACGACGATGTTCAAGATGAAAGGATTCTCCGCTTTCAGTCCTTTGCTCTAATCATTTTCCTTCACTTTCCGGCTCTCGAAAAATGTTTGTTGTTTCTTTAGTATCCTGAGTAAACCACACACTAGCATCCTAGGAATTTTGTTTGCTGTTCTGCTTAAACCGACATTTTTCACACCAAATCTGTGTGTACACAGAAGTAAAAAAACACGGAATCGTGCAAAGTCTTTGTTCTCGGTTCGCTATGATCCCGGATTCGGGTCTTGGGGAGGGGTTAGTTCTCCATTTTTTTTTTTAAATTTTCGCTTTTCTTTCGACCCTATGGCTGTTAATGTTTCTGAGATTTTCCTTTCATATCAATTTGTTATTAAACTGCTGGCCACAGCCCCCACCGATCTGGATACATGGTACGGATATATCCCCCCGCATCGAAAAAAGATGTATCTGTCTGTGTAGGCTTCTTTAGAAAACCGAACAATGGCTGGCAGTTATGAGGTTTTATTAGTTTCACACATTTACGGTTTCATTTGTATTTGTGTTTACAAAAGAGACTCCTCGAGATGTATGTACTTTTGTTGAGGTGCGAGGCTCTAATGAACAAATTTATGACTTTAGCACGCAAGGTGTAATGTTGTGGTAGGATGTGTACGATAGAAAAAAATTGATGTTGCACTGGTTTTGATAAAAAAATTTTTTTTTGGGGAATGAAGATTGGTGGCTTTACTTAGGTCTTGGAGGAGCGAAGAGTAAATATTTAGATGGAATTTCGTGAAACAATGCTATATCAAGCCATCAAACAATCGATGTTTAATTGGAGAACAATAAATGCTTAGCTTTGTTAGCACTTGGATACAAAAGAATTAGGATTGGTTGAATTAGAGCAGTTCATTAAGGTTGGTATTCTTCTATTCTTTGGCAGCATAGAGACGGTTGATTGTATTGTATTTCACACTTAAAAGAAAGAAGAAGAATTAGTAATTAGATGTGTATTAGGAGGCCCCCACGTACGTACATTGACAATGAGTAGGAATAGGGGTATGTTTACTCCCGGTTCTGGGGTAACGAATTGAAATGGAAACTGAAATAAATGGAGCGGTGGCGTGTCCATTTTGTTTTTATATTTGAACTGGTTTCTCTGGATTTCTTATAAAGGCTAAGCAATGAACGAGTTTAGAAAGTCATGCAGTCAAGGGTTTTTATGTGTACATATGGATATGCACGTCGTTCTGCCCTATAAAACTATAAAACTGGAATAAAGGGTGAAAATTAGATGTTCTGTGAAATCAAATGAAGAACGAGTAAAAAACTTGTGCAAACAAATAACAATAAGCGATAAGAAGCACAATAGACGGTTACAAAAAAGGAATGGAGCCTTCTATTATAGTTTACAATCTTGATAATGAACACGTCACTGGGCGGCATAGTTGAAGAGGATAGAGGATTCTTGCAGATATAGAAGAGCAAATAAAGGCGGACTAAGGAATATGGACTATGACTCAGACAGAGCAAGATCACTTAGAGACGCAGTATAACCCATTCTACTGGAATTACTTTGACTTTCAGAGAAAGCTGAGAAGGCCCTTCAGTGATGCATATCTTACAGTACTCACCGCCGAAAATCTACCACCTGATCTTAACAAAGGCAGGACAATATCGGAGGAAGTGATCCGAAGAATTGTCGTTGTCTCCACAAGCGTCGCAGATAGCGGTGTCTCTTAAGCCTACAACATTCAGATGCAAAGGTACAGCTAGAATGCTGCTAATTTATAGAAGCTTTTGGGAGCATTCGATTAGTCTACCTAACCTATGTACATCCTGAAGATCGATTCATGAGAAACCCAATCGTCAATGGAGGCCCTCAGCGAAAACGGTGGAAGACCCAACTAAGGTTTAGGTCCTTAGAAAACATACTCTGAGCCTTGCTTGGCAATCTCATCGGAGATCTCATTTCCCGCAATAAATTTGCACAGCATCCGAATTTCCACTGCCTTTGCGACAGACGGCATACCCATGGAACCAGGGTCATAAATACTTTATGAAAAATACCCCACTGACGCCAATGGTCTGCCATTGGTTTGCCATAGGGAATTTTCCCTACAACCTGCAAGAACTCTTAAAAGGTTGCCTTTCACAAAATGTTCATAAGGTAAAATCGCTAATTATCGACACATAGTTAAGTTCAGTTGTACAGCTAAGCTTTCCTGCATAGCTAGGTTATGTTAGGTTGAAGTGGCTAGACCAATGGAATGCCCATTGTGATACCACGTGGATCATGGGAGAAAGTTTCTCTCTACCTACTTGTTAAAACCATTTTGAGCTTCTTATGAAGCGTAAGAGGCTCTTAATGTCAATATTCATCAGGTCGCCTGTATCGTTGTAATTGGGGGCTCGTAAGTGAAGCTTTCTTCTACGGGACAGAGCTGGGCAGAAACAAAGAAGGTGAGGAATAGTTTCCTACTCTTCTTCATCCATGCAGCTTCTCCAAAAGTCGTTCGCAAAGAGGCCTAGCTTTGTAGCATGTTTGCCTATTAGACAGTGTCCAGTGGTGACAACTATTCTTATGCCGACATGCAATCTATTGAGAGAAATCAAATTCTTTGAGCGTTTTAGATCCAGCTTCCACCTCGGATTTGTACTCTCGACAGCATCCAGCTTTAGTTTAAGTTTGCGAGTAGCTATTGGTAAACCTAAGGTGCCTTTATCCAGCAAGATGTGTATAGTTATTCCTATTCTAGCGAGTTCATCTGCCTTACAATTCCCTGGAATGTCTCTACGCCCCGCCATACGACACAGGTGAATATTGAACTGCTCAGCCATCTCCATAAGAGCCGAACGGCAGTCTAGAGCTCCTAAAGAATTTATAGAGGTCGATTCCAGGGATTTGATTGCTGCTTGGCTCTTTGAAAAGATGCGGATATCTCTAGCAGATATCACGTTTTTTTAAGCCGAGATAGGGCTTCTCTGATCGCCATAATTTCCACCTGCAACACGCTACAATGATTTGGAAGACGGAAAGAGAGCTTAAGATTAAGGCTACCAGGGAAAAAGCCTGCACCAACCCGTCGATGTAGAAATGAATTGATTCATCTTCTAAAAATGCATCTTTTTCCCGGAGTGATCTGGAAGGGATGATGACTATGATATACCTCAGCCCTCTGAGAATATTATTTATATTATATAAAGTGTTTTTCCACTGTGCTTGTTGCGCCAGCTATTTGTATTTGTAAATTAAAAGCTCTTCGCTTATGTGGACTGAATCCTATTTTGAAGACCGACATCACTATTTTCTGTTTAGGTCCACACTATCCGATCCAATTAAAGTCTTTTCTGGGGTACCCCAAGGCAGTAAACTTTGTCCTCTATGTTTCATTTTTACAATTAATTATATTGATCGTATCATTTGTCCACACAGATGATAAACAAATCTTGAGCCATATGTCGTCCTCTTTTGACTGCAAGAAAGCTTGGATAGAATTTTTACTTAGTGCCTAAACAATGTCTTTGAGCTCAATGCCAATTACTTACTTACTTACTTAAGGTGGCGCTACAGTCCGGGGTGGAGCTGGGTCTCAACCAACAAGCGTCTCCAGCCAGCTCGATCTTTCTTAGCCAGCTGCCTCCAGTTTCGCACGCTAAGTTGGTTGAAGTCCCCTTTCACCTGCGTGCGCCACCTGTGTCACGGTCTTCCTTTACTGCGCTGTCCCTCGGGAATAGATTCGAAGATTTTCCGGGCCGGAGCATTTGTCTCCATACGCTCTACATGACCCAGCCAACTCAGTCGTTGGACCTTCACTCTTCTGGCCATGTCGATGTCGCTGAACAGCCCATACAGTTCGCTGTTGTATCTCGTCCTCCATTCACCGTCTATGCAGACGGGACCAAAAATCACCCGAGGAATTTTTCTCTCGAAGCAGCCGAGAGCGACTTCATCCGCTTTTGACAGGGTCCATGCCTCAATGCCAATTATTGTTCATAAATAACATGTACACCTGCTATAATTTATATCTTTTAACACGAATCCGCGTAATTTTAAATCCGTGGTCATCTTCCGAATCAACCCACACCGAACAAATTACAGGTACTAAGAGCCAATTTCTAGAATGCGACTGTAAACAACGATATTCAGTCTTTCTTTGACTATTTCCTTAAAAAACTGTCCCTTACGAATGCCCTTAATCCCTCTCACCTCATTGCTCGCACCCCCTCGTTTTTATTATAGTCTTGAGGAACTTTGTTAGTCTAAAGTCTAGAAATTAAGTTTTTGTGATTGTCCGGGGTTGACTCGAATTTCAAAACAAATTAAATAGCTTTTCGAAACCTTTTACTGTCACTCAGTGCCCCATTTGGTGATAAATTTCTTACTATTGATGCAGCAAAGACGTCTAAATTCCCTGTTTTAATTAAAAAAAATGATCTCTGCAAGCCTATTCTGTAGGAATCATTGAATCGAATGGCTCTCTCGAACTAAAAAGGAATTTTCACTTTCAAGAAGCCCAAATATTTTCACACACCCTAGACATGTTTTTTTTTTGTGAAAAAATTTGAATATAATTCAATAAAACAGCAAAAGCCGCACCTCTGTAAATGTCTTTCTCATGCTAATTGAACAGTGTTACAAGCAACTGAGTTGCAGCAAGCCCTGTCGCCCCATCTATTATTTTATCTCTTAATCAGTAACTAAAAACCAAGTCTTTAGGTTAATGTCCAGCATTTTTTTGGGCGAACAGGAATTTCCCTAGGCACGCCCAATAAATCATCTCAAATCATGAAAAATTAAAAATGCAAAAAATGCTAATCACAAGCATTTGTCCACATGTCCGACTGGCCCCCGGACAGTGTGAAAAAACTTCGAAATCTACAAATTGGACAACAGCACCGCTTAATTATTCATACCTGATCCCAAAAGAGAGAAATATCCAAAACCTCCCGAAACAACCGAAACAATTAAATGCACCATCAAGATACGCCAACCCCGGGACTTGCGTAATAAATCACGATTTTATGATCGCATTTACGCGATCGCATAAAACTCACCTGTGTATAGGGAATAACCCTTCTGAATGACTACAACGACGACGGTTTTTTCGTCCGTCTCCCGATCCTGATAAGCATCTCTGGTGAGTTGCTGCATATGCCACATGGGGAGTTGCTTATGTGTTTAATTGAATGCACACCAATGGATCTAACCTGCTGCGATCGGATGTATGTCCACCGGGTTTGTGTCTCTCATGCGTTTTTTTTTTTTTTTTAATTAAACAATTTGCATATGAATGATCGCCAGTGGGCCGGGCCGGAGAGGGGCGCCCTCGACTGATCTCGTAGAGATTAAGATATCAAATTTAATATTTTGATCCCACTCGGTGTGTGTAAACGTTTTGTTCCCAACAAAGTGGTACAGCATTTAAAATTTTTTAATTCTCTCCCAGATACAAAATGACTCAATTAGAGTGGGGGAGATATTACATATTGTGTCCAGCATGACCGGTGACCTCTGTGGAGCGACCTAAAAATTTACGACACCGTTTAAGTGACTGTTTTATGACCTCTGGTGTTTTGTTTTATCGTTGCATGTGTATTCAGATTTAAATTTTAGGTTTTTTTTTTTCATTTCATGGAGATCGATTTTCCGTTCGTGATGATGGGAGTAGCTGATCGAACAGCGGGTTATCTATGATGAAAGTTTGCCTTTAATTGAACGCCCTGGATGCCAGGCGAGCTGATGAGGTGTTACGCTGTTACCACGTGGTGTGATTCTTGTTTTTTTAACATTCGTAACGAGCTGTGATGGTGATTTAATGCTGGGCAGTCTGGTTCTCATTTTTCTTGGCTCATTTTGAATTTTCGAAAATTGAAAAATTCAATTCTGATCTGGAGATTAAGTCAAAATTAATTTTCAAAATGATTTGTGCGATGCTTGGCGGATGATGATGAAAAATTGTGACAATTAAAAGAAACCGAGTTTCCCCTGTCGATTGCAGGTGCAACATTTCGGAACCTGTTTGTAGGTACATAATAGATAAACTGGTCGGAAAACTTTTTTCATTATTTTTTGTCTGGGTGCCAGGTCATACTGGTATCCAGGGAAACGAGATCTCAGATGAACTTGCCAGGCCAAGCACAGAGGCAGGTTTCTCAGAACCAGAACAAGTGCTGAGCTTGCGGATATCTGCGATTAGTAGTTCTATCGACGATAGCGTCTTTCGTAGTCGACAGCATGACACTGCAGAATATAGGCAGACAAGGTGTACATGACCGGCTATCTGCAAAAAGAACTGCAGCTTTTCTTCTGTTCCTCAGGACTGCAGGCCACCCTTTCAGGCCACGTCGTTTTGTTACTCGTCTTTCTCCAAAACTTGGGAACATTGGTTTTTATATCGATAACTAGGCCAGACCCAAAGCCTTAGAATCTAGTGTCATCAGACCGGATTTAGTCGAGAACTACCATACAATGATGGAAAAATTATGTAAGCAGAGTTGCGTGAGTCTTGAAAGCGACATAGAGAGGCAGAAGTAGAGGTTGGATATAACCACCTCCACGCAGTACACAACAGGATATCTACATAAGTGTGTTGTCCAAGGAGAACGTTTCAGAAAATATCGCCAAAATGACTGACAAAAGATAGGTGAGTACAAGGTATCTAAAATCCTTAGACCAACGCTAGATCGCCAGGGAAACTCTTTAGCTTAGTCAGTAGCATTCAAGAATCCTATCTGGACTGGACCTCCTGAGGCAAGACGTCAGAAGATTAGGATTTACGGAACCTAATTACCTTAAATATCAACAATGAAAGCGGTGACCTTGCGTAAGATTCCGAAACGTGTGGATTTCATCAAGCTGAAGGACCTGTAAAAAGTTGGGCTATTCTCTGTGGATACCGATGATCCAACCATAGCAAGAACAAATTTGCATGGGTACATGCATAATAGAGAGAACCATCTTGTAAGTCTTTGATATGAAAAGATAAGTTTGGTCTGGTTAAACGGAAAAGTAGAACCTTACTGGCAACCATCATGGTTGCTTTTAATGCCTCGAAGTACCTCACAATGAATTTTCTGAGAACTACAGGGTCCATAGTAGATAGTACGGAGAATCTTCTGAAGGTCGCAGTTCTTTAATATAATTCTCTGAGCTCGCCACCATCACACTCGCTGCTGGAAAAAAAAACTGCAAGGACAGAAAGCGAAATAAATCTTCGAATCTGGTCTACATATGTACCTTCTGCAGTCCACATATCTATCTCTATTAATTTTAAGCCTCTCAACAGCTATTAAAAATGCCACAAAAAGTTTATCTTCTACAATTGTGTAAAGCAATTATCCAGAGTCCGCAAATTAAGGATATGTGTACATATATTCCACCCTGCTAAAAGAAAGGGTTAAACTTTATTTTTTTTTTTATCCTAAATGTCAAAAAATCTCCAGAACATGTGTCAAAATTGAAAAATTCAATATTCAGTGCTCAGTGGCCGCAGAGCGGAGATGACTGCTCACTTAGCAAAACCAAACCAAAACACTTATCCTCGTTATTTTCTCTGTTTTTCCTTTTCTATATTAACGAAGCAGCATTCAGTATGATACATACAAAGATTCACTCTTTTCTTTTCTAAGGCGATACCGCAATCCTGTATATCTATCCCACCTCACATTGACACCCAACCACACAATTGCCTAAAATCCGCGAAGAAAATTCAAATTCAAAATAATTTCGCTAATCAAAATTCAACCCTCGCCCACCGCCAACTGTGCGAGATGTGTAATTGAAATCCTTTTGCGGCTTTATTTTAAGGATAACACCACAAAAGCTAAGATCACTTATACCCCTGAGTGGAAATTAATTTCCATAATTAATTAAATAACTCGGATTCACACTCAAAGCAGATCCTTAAGAGATTGTTTTCCTTAGGCTTAGGCGTTGAAATTAAACGAAAATAAATTATCTGCCTTAATTTTTAGCAGTGCTCACACTGCTATACACATGGGGATTCACACTGCTATACACATGGCCTTAAACCGCCGTCGTCGTTGCCGCCGCCGCTTTGTACGAATCCTTTGATCTCCACGAAAACACCATACCGTCGTCGGTCGACTATTTTCGTGTAACATCCTCTTACCTTAACTAAAACAAATCTGCTAATTCAATTATGCCGCCCGAAATTTTCACCCAAGAAACATCCTAAGGATACACGCACAGAGTTATATTAACATCCTTAATCCACGACTTTGTTACTCTTTTCCATAACCGCTACATCAAAAGCCGCCAGTAATTATCCTTTTTAAATTGAAGAGCGTACGAGCTGTGCGAGGTGCGAGATGATACTTGGCGAAAAAGGGATCGGACAGGGAATTGCGCTCTGCGTGGCGGGCTGCGGCATTGAAAATTATAATTTTAAATTAATATTTATTAACCAGTCAAAGGATAACAACGCCGTCAAGTGAAAATTTAATTTCACCAGAGAAAGATTGAAAGTGAAAGCACTCAGTGAGATAATTCATTATACATCCTTCTTTTTTGTTCAGGAGTCGAAGGCAATGGAAATCTTGACTTTGCGCCAAATTCAAAGCGAAAGAAAAAAAAAAAAAACAGCAACAAGGACATAGGAGGAAAAGTGCCTGATTGAGTTAATTAAGTCTAAGCCTTTCATCCGTGTGAAAGGGATTCAGCAACAGAAGAAAATAAACTCCAGTCAATCGCCGGGAATTCTTCGAGATGCAAATGATTGCAGTTTTTTTTTTTCTATTACATTGTGTATCCTTTTCTATAGATGTCTGGTATCGAAAGATCTTAAGAAATGTAAAGCAGACATCGCGCAGACAGTTAAATAGATAGAAGTCTTGCACGGCACATTGCTCGTTGTTGTCAGAATAAAGTCACGACAACGTTTTTCATTCGAATTTTTTGCAGTTTCCTTGTGTCCTTCTGAATTGTTGGAGAGAATATTTTTTCCTGGTAGATATGATATGACCAACAAAAAGACTCCGATCCTGTGAAATTGATTCGCCGCCGTGTCTTTGATTAAGACGACAACTAAGGATCTAAGCTGGTAAGAAAAAGTCAACAAAAAAAGGATCAAAGGAACGACAAGGATGGAAAAATAGCAAAAAAAAAGAAAAAGAAAGGAAACAAGAAAACCTCTGTTATAGAAGTGGGACAATATGCATTGTCCTTTTTCCTTTTTTTCCATTTCCTTGTGTGGGTTTCTATAGAAAGAGCGAGTGATCGATTTATACCTTTGTCGTCGTCCTCGTTTTTTGCATTGAATCCGAAGTTCAATTCATTGTGAATCGGGGTCAACTGAGCGTATAGCAATTGTACGGTATTGTCCTGTCTGTGAAGCTGAGGTTTCTTTACCGCAACCTAAGGCATGTATAATTTTTAAATTCCGCAATTTTCTCAAGAAGGAGCAGGAAATTAAAATTTTTCACGCTAAGTGTGGATAACGCAACACACCTGGAGACTGGGCTATACAAGTATGATGCCGGTATTCGCTACGGAAAGGTGTTGGCGGTGATGGGCTGAGGAATTTTTGTTCGTCTGTCAGTTGACGGAAGGTTTTGAAATTTATAGTCCGTAGGATTAGGGATGTAAAGGGCCTATTTTATCGGTCATTTGCTAGATCAATAAACCATAAGTGGCAATTATCTGTACCGTATGGCCATCTGGTCAATATGCTGGTGGTCTTAAGGTGTCAATGTTTGACTTCAATTTATGACATACAAATTTGTTAACTACTGACATTACACTAATCCGTTGTCAGTTTACATTGTCGGCTGTCGAGATTAGCTTTCTCTTCGACTATCTAATATGAGTTTCGAACTTTGTATGTATCTTAGGGACAGGGAACGAGTCTTGCTTTTTAAGAGATGGAGAGCTGAAAACTTTGCTTCTTCGATGAGTGCCTTGATAAGACTTATATTGTATTTGTTGTGCATCTATTCTGCTGGTAGAGTTATTAAGCAGTCTAAGTTTGCAGAAGATTCTATAGTGAGAGACTCCAAAGGACACCAGAGACGCTCAGGAAGCATCTACGCTAAAACAATGAGAAACAGTTTGAAACATGATCGGAAAAACTCGAACTCTGTGAACACGGTGAATGTGACTTGAATAAAAGTCAAAGTAAAAGGAGCATACATAAACATATGTATAAAGAGCAACTCATGCTAAACTTGACGTAATCAAATGACAACAGATCCTCCGAAGGCCCTCAGGAGGCAATTATGTTTTCTTTCCGTAAACTTATGTATGTATGTACTGTGTTAATAAGTCCTTGAGTGCCTGTTCCTTCCTTATTAGTTTCACAGCTATTAATATAGATTCCTTCGCAACTACCTTTACCTACACGATCAGATGTTTCCGCATCCTCCTCCCATCATGAGTTCTGACTCTAGATTCCGGTTTGATGTGTATCCCACTTACTCACTTCCCGGAAAATGATCTCCCTACGCCTCAAACCTGTTAAAATAGCTGTCTTGTTTCAACTTTTGCATGATAAATTTGATGTTCGATTGCTTACTGTATTGTCCTCCAATGGGATGGTAATGGAATGTCGACGAAGCGGGTGATCCCTCCAAAATAGTATCGGTAGTCGGATTTAGACTTACTAGTGGGTATGTTCTCTGATTCAGCAATCCTGCAAGTGAGCAGGTGCATTGTGAACACGTTAATACTTCAAAAGTCTTATCCTCCAGTCTTCTAACTAATGTTTTACTTTTCCACAATTTTCTGTTTTCAATAGCTCTACACCTGGAGGTAGCTGATACCAAGCATATGTCTCTGCCATCAAGAAATAATTTTCTGACTTCAGCTTCAATTGTTCCATGAAGACTTCTAGATTTCAAAAGTATTCCAGGAGAGTCAATCCCTTTTTTTATTCCTAATTCATTAGGTCTGTTCTTGAGGAGCCTTGTCCTTGCATGTTCTTGGTGTTAAAGTTCAGAGTTATTTCTACAACCAAAGTAAATTGAAAAGTCTATCGGTATAGAGATAGACAGAGGATTTGCCCAATATCCAAAACAATATAAACCCCAGGCAATCCGGGGAGTGTTTGCCCCCATCCATCCCTACTTGGCACGGTAAATAATGCGTTTGTAAGTTTTCAAAAAATGGTACTCATATCCTGCATAAAAAATGCACAATCTTTCATTAAGTGAAACAAATTGCAATCTTCAGGAAAGCGAAAGGTGACCCAAAATGGAAAAATTACAATTCATTCCTTCCTTTTTCTTATCTACTTACCAACCTAGAGAACCAACTAAAGCAACTACGCTTCCTCTTTCCAATCTCTTCGGACAAACAAGGACATTCTCCATTGAGAAGTGAATTTATTACAAAACACGTTTTTCTTCCTGAAAACTGCAAGTGCATTTCCTGTTCTGTTTTTTCCTCCCACCACCAGAAAAGATACCGGAACTCTACATAAAACGGACATTCAAAATGTGCAAAAAAAATCCTTGAATAACATAACATTCATTTATACACATCCTTTGAATTATCCAGCAATTTTGAATCATAAAAAAAAATATCAATTCAAGTTCGCATAACCACGAACAGAAAGTCTAGAAGGAGGGAGAGTATGTAGACGGATAAAAAAATAACCTTCAGCCAAAACTATGCATGTCCTGCAGGACGAAATAATAGCATAACAAATTCCACTGAAATAATAAAGTCGCAACATGCAACAAACTAGCAATCTCATGCGGGCCTCCAGTGAAATATTTTTTTTTTTTTGCATTGCGTCCTTCTGTCGGATATATCGTGGATGCAGCCATTTTTTCAATTTAGACGGGGAAAAGTTTTTTTTTTTTTATACGAGTATATATTGTATATGTTTTCATTGTTGCAGGGCGACCCTCTTCGTATCCGCATACCCAATCCTAACTCAATTTTTGCGAAAAAGTGCATTCAAATGTTCATTTCGATTTCGAGACCTGCTGCCAGGATTCAGTATCACCATCAGCGCCACCGATGCAGCTGCCACCCACTTCTCGGTGCTTGTGCCCATAAATTTAATTGTCCAGCTTTTGTAGCTCATTCTCTGTTTCTCTGTGGCTTCATCCGTGGGAGAAAAATCTATTCGGTTCCTGAATGTGTGTTTGGAATTTTTTTTTCCCTAGTTCTGCTTCCGGACTGCAGTGTGTCCACCTTTTTTTTGTCCTTCGCATTTTTTTAATTAATCTCTGCACTGGACAACTGCACTCTCGGTTAGGTATGAATGTATATGTGATCGTAGCTGGTGGATGAGTTATTTGCGTTCTGGATGCTGAACGTAGCCCACTACAAGTTCATAAAAATCGTATCAATATTCTGAACCGGAAATGGGTAGAAAAAGGCAAAAAAAATACCGCGGAAAAAATAAACTCCTTTGGAAGGGTCTGAGTTTGTAGCGCAACGCGAATCTGAAATATAATTCAAGGACCGCAAACGAGTTATTTAGGTGACATTTGGAGATCCACTAGGTGGCGTAGCTTTAATCCTACCGTTTTTTTTTTCTGGTCGCAGCGATTTGGAATATTCAATTTTTGTACTTCGTCAAAGTTGAGTGGAGAGATGTTTTTTTTTACTGTGCATTGTAAAAAGTGACATTTTTGACAGCTGTGGCGCTAGAATTTACATAGACGGATATTTGAATTTTTTAAGGAAAAAGTGAACTTTTTGCCAGGATGTTAGTTAGACTAATAGTTTTGAAATTGAGTTTGATAAATGAAATTCGAGAGTAAGGGCAGGACGTTCCAATAGTCATGCACTTTGGACGTATAAGAGGGGAAAAATACCAGACTTGAAAGCAAGCCCAACTTATTTAGGAATAGACGCGGCACCAGAAAACAGGTATTGACAAGCTGTAAAACTTTTTTTTGTGTTGTCGACGATAGTTGATGGATCTGTCTAAATGGGACTAGCATTCCCGTAGAGAATCTTTTGGAGGGATTGTAAGCCATGTATAGAATTCAGTCTTAATTATGATAAGGATTTCTGCGTAGAGGTTTGGATACTTCGGAGGAAGGAGGGATATTTGTTTGTACACTTTGCAGCTCAGAAATAGCTCTTTTATCCAAGAATGATCAGCTTTAGTACCTCTTTTGCGTTTCTGGTTCACTCTCAAAGGTATTTGGAATTTTTCGAGTTGTTCCCACAGTTCTGAAAATATTACTCATTGATAAAGGATCGCATCAGAAGGATTCTAATTCGTTTTCCTAAAAAATTTTATGTGAAAATGATGTTAGTTAGTATGCACTCAATGTATGTTTTCAAGGGCGGTACGAAAGCTAGAGGTGTCTTGTATATTTTTATGACTTATTAATTCTTCGACATATGCAGGGTATGTCTGATATGTCTTGAGCCACATGGGATATGTAGAAGAGGAGGGCACCTTTGGTAGCATAACCACAAATTACAGGCTGATCGACTGTGTGTGGCATCACATGCTTCCCGCACCTTAACATTTACAAGATAACTTGGAAGTCTCCAGATCAACATTCAGTCATCCAAATTCATAATCGACTTAAAGCACCCCTCTGTTGCCTTGGATGTCTAAATTGTTGTAGCAATGTTTCAAATACCGATTGCCTGGATACCGCGTTCCACAGCGTCTATGCCAAGTACTATGAGAAGGTTTAACGTCAGAGGACTATAATCGCACAATAGAAGCTTCTCCGATTGAATATCTCTTCGTCCTATAATGCCAACATCGAGTTCAGTAGAGCCATCGGGGATGCCGCATATGATAAGAGGTAGGTAGGTACTCAGTCTGTGCTGAGTATTTGGAAATTTCACTTAATTTTGAGGTATTTAATGATTTCTAGGCTCATACTTAATCTCAGTCATGCTCAACTTCACGGAAACATGGAACTTATCAAAGGCAGATGAGGTGATGAGGTTGGTCAATACAACGGCAATATTTTTCGAGCCATTTTTAGACTTGATGCAGAAGAAGACTTATCCACAACCTTTATAACAATATCCACATTGCCAGACAGAAGGTATGTACATATAAATCGACTGAGATGATAAGGACAAGCAGAGCGAATGGACACCCAGCGCTCCGGTTCGAAATGTTGACGTCAAGGAGAGCTTTAAGTTAGGACAGAAGATAGTCGGGTTCGTAACCATTAAAGAAAAGAAGATATTGGAATTTTCAAGACGAACAGATGCCTTCCCGCTCCATTTTATACTCCTCATGATCCCAATCCCTTCCTTACATCATAATACAAAATTTTTACATTACACAACTATTACTTACAGATGGATAGGTGAGGGTAACACAACGGGCTCAATGGAGGCCTAAGTGAATCATATCAAGTCAGTCAAAGGATAATGCGCGCAAAACTACGGCTAGCTAATGATCGAACTGGTTGGAGAGACTTCATGGAAATCTTTATGCCGTCAATTCGGTGCCAGCTTGTTTATCTGTCAAATGCTTTTACATATTTAACCGGTTGAGCTAGAGAGTCGAAGTTTGACACAGAGGTAAAATGTGGTGAACCGTCTACAAAAAGGAAACCTTTGGAGAGCAGTTTTGATCATTGAATCATTTTTTACGTACTCGTCCATTCTTAGTTAAACCCAAGTTCAAGGACTGTTTCGAATACCAAGCTTTACGTTCGAATAGCCAGTTTGTTAGCCAAGCTATTCGTATAATTAATTTAAAAAAATTAAAAGATACCAAGAAACCAGAACTCCTGAACTTGCTTTTCGGTCAAATCTTCCTTAAGAATGTTTTGCCTGAATATCACGCGTGTACATATGTAGGTCGAAAATTTTCTCATTTTAAAGCCGTCTCTGATGATTCCTCTGCAAAGCAAAAACTCTTTATTTATCAAGTGACAAATACCACATATTCGTATCGTCATCTCGATATCACCAACGACAACTTACTCCGTTTCTAGTGCATGCTGCATAGTTATGAAGACTTGAATTTTGTTCAAAATTTGCATTCTTTGTTGTAAACTCAGGTTTGCACAGTATTCCGAGAGGAAGTCTGTGAATGTTTGAAACTGTTTTCCTTTTAGGTTTATACGAAAACAAGTTTTTGATCTTTTTCGCTTAAAATTTTAGGAAACATTCACATGCCTTAGCTTTAGATTCTATTACTTACTTTAAAAAGATTCCAGATTCGTGAAAATGTAAAACGGTAACCTTCCATCTTCTTCGATTGCGAGCACTCTGCTTCCAATTGTCAAGCCCAAGTGTGTAAGTGTGCAAGGTCAGCCACTGCTTCACCTCTGAAACGAGATGGGTTTGGTCTGTCTGGGAGCTGAGATTGAAAGATCTTCTGGGTTGAAACATTGTAGTCTTTGCTATGCGCCTGATGTGGCCGAGTCAATTTGGTCGACGTATCTTCTATTTTTAAAGCAAAGCTCGCAGTTGTATCTTTTCCTTTCACATTGCTCACACGCCGAACCAAACATTTGGCGAAGAATTTTCGTTCGAAAGCACTAAATATCAGCTCTGCTACTTTACTTGTCGTTAAGTACTGTACAGCATTGGGATGCATTTTCTGTTCTAAGTAAGGAGTTTTAATACCATGTGCTTCTTTAAATTGAAGTACCCCCAGTTTGCAAGAGTCAGTCGCCTCCAAATCTGCACAAAGATATCACTCATTAAGCTTATGTTGATTCCGATAATCTTGAACTCTACTACCTTGAAGTTCTGACTTTTCACAGCGAATTTTTTTTCTTAAAAGAGCATGAGCGTAAGCGTAGTCCAGTAGCTAATTAAAGGAGAATTTTTTTTGGCACCTGCATTACATAGTATTCACTTCAGAATGAGACTGAAGAGGCCACCTGATAGTATATCACTATACTGGAGTCCGGCGCATGTTTGGAGAACATTCATCGGATCAGTTTTGACGAGATCCCAAATGAACCCATCATATGCGATTTTGAAACCAATGAAAATAAGGGTTTTTGATTTTAAATTCATCGTCGCCTTTCTCAGGTTCCGCATTAGGGTAAAGCTTTGCCGAGCCAGAAGCCACACTGGCATTTGGCTGTCAGTATGCAGCAAGTATTCACAAGGTTTTCGGGATCTCATTATATGCCTCGATAGCTAATACAAGACATACGGCTGGCTTTCCTGTGAATGGGGCATATGAAGCTTATGGAATAAGTTATCGCCCATCATCTCATTCACCTTTGCTCCATTGGTGATTTATTGTCGCTTCCTTTAAGCTATGCTAGCCTAATATTGGGAAAACGTATTCGCCCATCTAAGCATTTCTATTGTCTCTTCTTTTTTCCGCAGCTCTCCTGAGACAATGTTTTCATCCATCATTCCGTAAAATTATTCCCTTTCTAAGAGGGGAGTTCCACGCCACTTTTCGCAAGTCTACCTGGTAACTTTTTTGTTGATGTGCAAGTGCCCTCTCTGTGTCATTTCGCAGAATGTCTTATCAAAGTTGCCTCCAGCAAATATCAAATTAAATATGATTCTCCTTATGACTCGAACTCTCTTGATTTGAGGTTGAAACACATGCAGAACACTAAAAAATCGCGTATTTCAAGCCAGTGTCTTCGAATACAAATGACTATTTGGAACCCATGCTCAGACGGTATCGTTCCCTCGCTACTTCACAATGCCTGTAGGACGATTAAGAAACGTTTTCTCATACATTCTGAAGGATTGCTATACATTCCTGATGGTAATTGTCCCTTACCTTCAGCTTTGGGGTTTGCTATTATCCTTGTACTAGATGCAGTTGCCTCGAAACCTCAATAAGCTCATGCACTGCACGCACGCATTTCCAATTCAAGTAGAATTTTGTTCAGACACATACATTATGTAAATTTGGCTGCTGTGTTGTAAGCTTTAAACACTTCAAACTTTCCCGCCAATCTCTAAAAAAATTCTTTTCAATGTTTCGACCATTTCACGAAATTCTATAGAATTTCCATGAAATCCATTCTGCGTACACCGCAGCAAAACTCGCCTGTCCTGCATGTATTACATATCAAACACGTCCTTTCAATCCCTCGGGAATATCAATAAATTAACAAAATGTTCATAAAATACATTTATATCTATCCATCTGCATGCATATGCATTTCTTTGTTTTATAAAAAAATATGTGTACATGCCTATGTGTACAGTTCATATTTGATTTGTTTTTCCGGTTGGTGTGCGCCTATGGTGTAGATAATTTTTATTGCATGCAAATAGCGAAAATCCTTCTGTGATGTCCTTTTTCAATCCTGTGTACTCTGTGATATTTTTGTAGTTTAATTGGTTTTTTCGTGTTCGAGTACATCCTATTCTTCATGTATGCTCGGCTATCGATAGATTTTGGAAATATTGTCCATATTATGTTTGGCAGAAGCAAAAACAGTGTTCCAGTGCTGGGCCGGGATTGCGAATAATCCATTTTCCGGTGGGTTTTTTCTTTTTTACATGCCAAGTGTAGAAGAGTGACCACATTGGAGATATGCCGAGGTTTTCTCGAAAACGCGGACAAGGGTAGCAATAAAATTGGAAAATGTGAAAATTGCTAAAATTTTTACATTTGTACATACATAGGTACTCTATTGAAGCTCAGTGTTTGCTCTGTGTTTGATGATGGAATTGCTGCACTTATACATGTATGTATGTACACGCGGTTGCATGCAATATGAAGTAGTTCGACAGGATTGAGTATGAACATTGTTTTGATGATTTAGATTGTGTGGTATGCCGGTTTATTGGAACTGTATTGTACTGTAACCAATTTTACGTGGTGTTTATTGAATATTGGGACATAGACATGTGGAATCTATACAATGCTAAAGGAGAAAGGGGCCGCAACTATCATGTCTAGGACATCAATAATGAAAATACATATGTGTGCATCGTTTGATGTGGAATTTAAATATGTGAAGATTGTTTATCGTAGGCACAAAGACAGGGACGGTTCCATGAAGTTCTTTGGAAATAGTCACAACCATCTCTAGAACTGATCGCCACATCTTCTGGATGTACCTATGTGAGCTGCTTGGGGGATTTTTTAAGTGAAATGTGTGTGAAGGTAAAAGGAGTGGTATCTGAGTTATTTGTTTCTGTCAGGATATCCTTTTCAAAATGGTTACTGGAGATAAAACTTCGGTTCTCTGTAGTATTGAAAAGGGGTAATCCAGACTCAGAAAGTTTAAAGTCGTACCATTGGATGAGAAAACCATGATAACAGTGTTTTGGGACTCACAACGTATTCTCTTAATAAATTATAAACCAAACACTAAGGGACGATCGACAGAAATGGTGCTCCACGAAGTTGTGCGAACGATAGAAAAGACAATTCACTAGAAACAATGTGTCCTTGCTACATTCCCAGACGTTAAAGGCGCTTTCAATAACGTCGGCTCCGAAACGATTCAAGACGCCATCCAACTGGGTGTTGGCAAATGGATTTTGACTATGCTCGAAACAAGAATCATTCAATCGACTCTAGGTATCAGCAGTTCCATCATATCCATCATGAGCGAACCTCCTCTGGGTGGAGTCCTATCTCCTCTCCTTTGGCTTATGGTAATCAACAAAATCCTCTGTATGTACATAGGCTTGACAAAGATGGAGTCAAGGTTGTTGCGTATGTGGGTGGTATCAGGGATGTTTCTTTCAGTGAAATTACAAAAGGTGTCCTGGATAAGATTAGCAAATGGATCGCTAGATATGGACTCAGCGTTGACTCAAGTAAAACGAAACTGATGCTCTTTACCACTAAAACCAAAATACCGACCTTCGTGCTACACGGCTAACAAACCAATTAATCTCCTTATCGTCCAGTGCCAAGTACCTATGTAGGTATGGTGCTTGATCCAAAACTAAGCTGGAGGCTTAACATTGAGCAGCGGGTAAAGAAAGCCTGCGTGGCTTTTTGAACTATGTACGTGGCTTACTGAATTTATCTACGTGCTTCAACTTTCATGTTCCATTAGAGAAACATACCTACAATGAATGATTGTAAACGTCACCTAACGTTTTATAATGAAATAGAATGTTTCCTGAACTTGGATGCATTGTCCAAGCCTAGATAGATTGAATAGAACTAAGACTGAATTTGGCTACTCTCAGGATTTACTGATGGCTCCTCTACTAAATCAGATGTGGAGAAATGCGTGGATTCTATTCTCTATTCCTTCGGGCCCTGTGGAACCTATTGATCATGGAAGATGCCAGTCAGCAACCCATGCGGTGTGAGGCAATGAATAAGATAAGGGTACAAGCAAATCCCCAGCGTCAGCTGCATGATGCCACGAGTCCTCCCCAAAAATCAAATTTGAAATTAAATGCAACACAAAGGAAATGGATATCCACAGGTGTTCCTAGCTTCATGACATCTCTGACTTGATATACGAGTTCATCTAAAAAAAAATATCTTCATTGAACATACATATGTCCAATAAAACCCTTCGGAAAAGTCCTGCCCCATAAAATATTCCTGTTAACACCTATCTCAGTAATTCAACTATCATCTGCTGCTATTAAACCACAACCAGAGGCAGCCTGCCGTAGGTGTACACTAAAGCCACAAAAAGGGAAATTGGATGATTGACGAGCTCGAATAAAAGTCGGTCTACTAAATGCGGTCATTTGTACGTACAATGTACTCATAATAGCACAGTTGTTAAGAAGTATCCGAACAAAAAGGATACCGAATTCCTTTGAATTGTCCTCTTTCACCAGAAGCGCGCACACTGTTGAAATTTAACTTCTTACAGCTCAATTCGGTTTCTGTCTACTCCTCTTGCTATGTCGATTTTCTTATTGATGCGGTTCTGGTAAAGCAAAAAAAAAAAAAGGATCTCACAAAAGGAGGACACTTTCTTTCAGTAGAGTGTCATCCTTTTGTTATTCACATTGTTTATGTGCATTTGTGGTAATCAATCAAATTTCTGTGGTCGTCGGTTTCAGTGTAGAAGATGACACTTTTCCAGGACATTGAGCCATCTTGGAGGTGTTGGCAGATAGCTTCTTGTATTTTTCTGAAGGGAAGTAAACGCCCTTAGAGGAATTTTTGGGTAATGCCATCTGGCACTGAGCACAAGGTAGGTATGTTAATTCAAACCATTAAAAGAAATGCTAGTACACATAAGGAATAGGAATTTTAAGAATGACACCCCTTCCTTTCAAATTGTTTTAATACTGTTTGAAAGGATTGTATCCCTCCGGGTAATGTGTTTATCGATCAGCGTCATAAATACATTTACCACTCATCAATTTCTCATAAAATTGTCGCCTCAAGCAGAAACACCGCGCTCATCCTTTGTCGCGCATCATTTCGTAAAAATAATAATTGCACTCTCTCGCTCCGGGCGCTCACACTACTAATCCCTGCAATCACCCCCTCATCAATTCGTGTCAGAAAATATTATCTCAACATACAAACAAAGGAGTAATAACCCCTAATAATCCTGGATTATATTTGCACACGATGACATAATCTCGATGAAACTTATCTCTGAATGCGAAAATTTTTAATCTCCAATCAAAATTCAAATCCAATCCTTGCCCAAAAGGACTTTGCACAAAGGGGAAAAAAAAGTTATTATAACCAATAACCAAGCACCCATATGATAGGCCAATATCACCCTGGTGGCCTTCCTGTCTCAGCTTCCCGCTTGAACTTCATTACTCACTCAGCGGAGCACAAAATCGAAAGTTTTTCAAGGCGAACAAGAGTGGAGCGTATCCGTATCCTTGCGCAATACTATCACTCCAAAGAACAAAACAACTTTTCAGTTAAAATAATGAAATTTTCATTTTGAGAAGGGTTCCTGACCCGAAGGTTTGTGTTGTGTGCTTGGGAAATGGTGTCGAACCCTATGTATTGTATATATGCCAAGTACCCTTGTCCAAATTTTGCGTACCGCAGCCATTGTGCCGTGTGCATCAAAGTGTCAAGTATGTCCGATAGACCGTATAAACATCGACGTTGACATTTCGCAAGGGTGGCTGTCTGGCAAGTAGGTTGAACACAAAAGATGACATTTCTCCAGGGGAAACTGACGAAAACACGGTTACCAATGAGACTGACTGATGGTTGAAGTTGGGACGCTGTCTGTTGGATTCCCCGCAGGAATTGGCATAAAATGGTGTAATGTGTTTTTTTTTTTTAAATGGGATGGACGTGTCTGGAGAGAAGACGTAAAAGTACAGAACGCAAATGTGTCAGAGGGATGTCAATCAGAATTACGGCAGCTACACAAGCGAAGTGTTTTTCGGTGGAAAACAACACCAAAGAGAACTGTCAAATTGACAGACCGACTGTCAGAGAAAGTGAGAAGAAATAGCGCAGCGGAGTTAAATATCCTCGCCACGAGTGAGAGTTAAAATGATCTTTGGCATTTTACGGAGAAGTTTAAGCTTTTAAGTGCTGCCTTGTGGTTCTTTTTTTTTGACAAAATTGTGACAAGTGGCAGACTTTATTTTGAATTTTGTTAATTATAAGAAGGAGGATGGTTACTCTGTAAGTTCATGAGTCCTTTGGGGTTTTCCTTTTTTTTTTCTCAAAGTTTCAAAGGGGAAAGCAGTGAAAATATTTTGTGTATTGAAAAGGAGGAATATAGTATTTCCCAGGGGAATTTTCATACATATTTGGACGGATGAATTTTGCAGGAGGGATAAATGGGGTGTCAGGTTATTTTTATTATTAAAATGGATGAGCCATGTGTAGCCGAGGAGTGAAAGGTTGTGAATAAAATATAAAATTGTTGCTTTTATGACGAGAGGGCGGTTTGACGGCGGAGTGTAAATGCATTTCTGGCCATAATAATTTATTTTAACGGTTATTACACTGGGTTGCGTATAAGTGGAGTTTGTATTAAACTACGTAGAAACACTAACTTCGCAGCCGATTTGTGTGTGTTAAGAGAGTTCCTGTTGAGGTTAACTTAACTTTGTACCTACTACCCCTCCATTTGCGTAAATAAGTACAAAATTGTCTCTGAGAAACGATGAAGTAAGCACTTGCCAGCAGTATTGTCTAAATATGTTGACTCAAAGATCAAAGCTCAAAAATCGCTTTGGAACTTACAATTCTTTGCGCTGTGGTATCTCAGGTGACATATTATTAACTGCAGAGAGATTAAACATTCAAAGGAGCTACTAAGCAGTGATGTCATATGGCACTATATACCATAATAGCCGCACCACAACCGCTCTGGATAACAGCCTACTAAAGTGAGAACCTTATCATTGCACTGCATGGTTGGAGTTGGAGCAAGAAGAGGGTAATGTTAGAGATACCAACCAACCTCGGATGCAAATTGGGATGCGACCAAAGAGTATGAAAGACTGCTGTGTCTCAGGCACAGGCGCTACATGGATCGAGATCCTGTTAAGTAACCAAGTTATAAATGATCTATTGTCTGCAACCTATAATCCAATCCATTCCTTCGGTGATGACAGTACCCTCAGTTTTTCGTATTCGTTCCTTAACTCGCGTCCATGCTTTTTGGCCATAGAAGAGGGCCCAAGACCGTTTTGCACGCTTTTGATAAGGTCAAGAACCGAGCCTCAAAATTTATAGGTGATAGGTGAGACATCGTAAGTCTCAAATGTCTCGTGTCCTTTCCTATTTTATCGCTTTTTCCACAAAATATGCTCAAGCCATTTGCATTCGTTTCCTTCAAAATTTCAGTCGCAATACGCGTCACGCTTCGGATGCACATCAGATGAAGTCTACATATTGGAGCTTAGAACAAGTACGGTTTCAGATAATCAAAACCACTTAAGCATGAGAACTTGTAAAGCACACTTGAAGTCTGGTAGGCCGAATAGGAATCTTCAGGCTACGGAAGTAGAGTCTCAGTTAGTGCTGAGAATTCAGAAAGAACCTTTCGGCAGCCTGTGATGACAATCAGCAGTCTTCTGGCAGGCAGAACATGTGATAAGCCCTGACGATTATGAATAGATATCGTCTACCTAGCCTCTGCTGTGGACTACGAAAAACCCTTGCGGATCGCCATTCTTTTGGTGTAAGAAGTCACTTTATTCCCATAAAATAGGCTGAAACTAGCCTAGTTAGTAAGACATAAGTTGTTCTAATCCACGGTATTTTACGATATTCTCTGTATAGACTTCCACCGAAGTCCACCTCTGCAAAAAGTGTTAATTCTGAAAGCCTAAGTAGATTGGTAGGCAGAAAATAACGCCGTTCGTACTTTCTAAGAACCTAAATAAACACTTTGTATCTACATAATGCAAAGAGTGTGAACGGTACAAAATGGTGCAAAGAAGCCTCTTCATGCAAGTGCTGAACTTTTTCAGCAGTCTCTTAACGTTAAGAATTGCTTTCTTCGCGGCAAAAACCGGAAGGCACCTATTCTGGATAACCAGAATTAGGCTCTGAGACAGGCACTGCTACCTAAAAAATCTTTTGTGCTATCCCTAGGTTCACCTAGTAAAGGAAAGGAAGGAACCTTAGGATCGTTTTTGCGGGTGACTGGTTGACTTTGTTTGGGGAACTGACCTGACTTCTCTTGCTATCAGAAGCATTGATGAATCTCTTGGCTTGACGTAGCCAGTTGTTGAGTTCAATTAAGAGTGTTTCTCTTGATGATCCCATGAGTTGAGCTCCATTTTTATGCGGCTGGTGGGTAAGCCGCAAAACGGAGACGTGCCAATGAATGAAAATTGCAATCATAGTCTGGCTAGTTCATCATCAATTTCATTGCCCTCTATTCCCTCATGTCCTCGAACACAATGAATTGTGATTCGATTATGAGCCGCGAGCTGCTTTAGAGCATCCAGGCAGTTCCAGACGAACTTGGACTCAAAACAAAAGGAATTCAGAGCCTTTATCGCCGCCGGAAAAGATGACAATTCGTTTTCTACGGAGGTTGCGTCTGGGCTCTGGCACATACATAGGTCAATTGCAAAAACCTCGGTTTGAAAGACAGATGTGGAGTAGCCCAGAGAAACTGTTTGTTTGAAGTTGGGGCCGTATATGCCTGCACCAACTCCGTTTTCTGTGTTTGAACCATCGGTGTACCACACCGAGTGGGAATTAAAGGAGGTTGGTACCCCATAACTCCACACTCTGCGTTCCGGAATAATGGCTTTGAAGGGGCTGGCGAAGTTTCTTTCGATAGGGCATAACGTCCGTAATACACAGCGACGGAATGGAAATCAAAGGAATTGTATTTAGTATTTTTAGATGCCCAACGAGATCGCCCAGTTTGAGGTTGCACGATAGATGGAGCTTGATGGCAGTGGTTGCGGCCGACTTCTTGATGGTAAGAAAGATCTAAATGAGCTTCCAGAGCTGCTGTAGGGCACGAACGCACCAGTGATGCCAGTGCAGGATAGCCTATGGAGCTTTTGGAGTGCGTTTTGGGTGCAGCTTTGTTCAGCCTCTTCCCACTACACTAGTGAAGCGTAAGCTATAATAGGGAATATGATAGGGGGGTAGGTAAGCTCAAAACGCTGAGGTAGCCTTGGCTAGGGTTTTATCAATATGTGGATTCCAAGTAAGTCTTTGGTCTAGGATCACTCCCAGGTATTTGAATTCCTTTGAGAATGGAATTTGAACGCCATTTAGCGATATGTTTGGAAGATTCAATGTTCTCTTTCTAGTGAAGGGAATGAAGACAGTTTTATTGGGGTTTACACGTAACCCCTCAGTTTGACACCATCTCCATGCCTTGCAGTCTTACGTTAAGTTAAGGAAGAAGAAGAACTGAATTCATTCCAATTCATTGAGTTCCACGGCCTGGTCACGCAGCTTGTCGTCGACAGCCTTCCATAGATGACTTCGAATAATAAATGATACCGTAATACAGAAATGATCCATTACCATTATCCGCTTGAATTCCCACCCAGTTCTGATATAATTAAAAGATAAATAAAAATACTCCTTTCGGATTCGATAATTGCGTCAATGCTTCCTTTTTCCAATATAAATGAATCGCAACAGGAATATAAAACCAATTAAATTCTCAGGACTTCATTACACCCCCCAAACAACCGAAAGGAACCAAACATTCCTTATGGGATTCTTCTCATTCCGACCTCAAATGGTCAAGATGACAAAATTAATTATCTCCCCACTTCCTTATATCAATTTAATTACATCCCACACTAGCAAGCATCCTGCACACAAGAACGTTCAAAATTCATTGAGTGAACAAAAATACCACCAGGCAATTCTTCATATCCTTGCAAACAAGTCAACTGCAAAAAATAAATATATATTCAGTTCCCATCCTACCATTCAACAAAAGGCCAAAATAAAAAAAAAACATTCCATTCAGAACGCACACCCACACACATATCTGCACATGTAGATATGTATGTACACCCACCAGAGAGTGAAACAGAAACCGCAATTCTTGATTGTATCCTTATAAATCAATTCAGGCGGCAGAGAGAGCCGAATATCCTTTTAGTTTCACATCATGTGCTCTGAATTAAAAATTAGCCCACAATAGAATGATTCCTTGTTGGTTGGTTTGGTTGAAGTTGACTGCTGCTGCTGCTCCTGTTTGAGACGGATACCAAAATTTATTGTGCAACCAAGGATCTATCTAATATAGAATTATCCTTAAAGAAATATACCACATCATCTCAGTGTGTGTTTTTTGTTGTAAGGAAAACCCCCGAAAATCCTTTGTGGTGTACGATCCTCTATTATCCTTTAAATTATATGGTTTTGAAAATAAAATTACTATACACCACCACTCCGTTGCCAGTCAAAGTGATATGCATGCAACAAGGATAACACAAAAAAAAAATAATACATAAAGTGCAGTGAAACGTAAAGGAGTAAAATTATTCAAGGATGTATGTCTAGGTATATTGTGTTTGTTGGAGATTGAGACGTTTATCTCAGGGTGCGGTGAATGTGTATTTTAACATCTGTTGCACTATTATCCTTGGGTGGTGTACTGTATAGTATTTTCAATGATATTAGCACATAAATAGGATAAAAAAAAGAAGAAATAACGAACTGAAGCGCCTGACGCAAACTAGCCAAAACGATATTCGATCCTTTTTCGTGTATTTTTCTGATGCAGCTTCACTACACTAACGACAAGGACGTACATCAATTCCAAGAGCGAAATAATAGTCAATATATCCTTGTTGATGGTAATTCGAGATGAATGAAGTGTGTAAGGTTACTAGGACTCAGAGCGGAAAGCATTAGGAAATTATTTGCTATTTAAGGAGTCAGGCTTGATGTAGAAAAATATTTTTCTCTTCTGATGCAGTATATGCGCCTTTAAAGAAAAATAGATACAGGATCGGATTTCATCTTGTTGAAAACGGGCGGAGTTCACTTGAATTCCGATAAATTACGACGGAAAATTGACACGAATAGAGGATGACGACAGACGTACGTTAGCTAAGGAAGTCGTAAATCGAAAGAAGTTAGAGGTCATAGAGTTTGACATGTTTGTTTGGAAACTGTTGACTATAGCTACAACAGGATAAGATAACCAGGAAATGTTTCGAGTTTTTTGTTTCAATATTTTGTCCCCCGGAGGCTTACTGAAACGTGGAACGTAGCAGATGATAAAACAGTTTGATGTATATTCATCCTGAGTCTGTGGTATTCTAGCACGTTTATAAGAAATGCGTTTAAGTAGATCGGGATAAGTTTTCACATCTTTATGATGTGATGAGTATATTTCGGTGAAAATATTTTATCGGATATGTGAAGCCATCACCTTTCCCATAAGCACATCGCACGCTCTTACTGCACAATATCCTGGCAAACCATTTCCAAAAAAAAAATAATTTTAATTTAATTTGCCAACGTCCTGCCATTGTTTGTTCCCCTGGCAAACAAGTCCTCAGCAGTAATCAAATCGGTGATGGGCGCACCACACAATCAACTTAGTTTTGATTAACAATGCCATCTCAGTAGCAGCAGTTCATCTGTGCCGTCATTCAATTCTTGTCAACCCTCATGAACCTGTTCAGAATTTTTAATAAGTCTGACTGCAATGTGCACAAGATACATATACACATGTACCAAAGGTTCTTCCACCCTCTATCAAAGGAACACAAAAAAAGAAAAAAAAATTAAACAAAATATTTTTTTCTGGTTTATTCAGTGCAAGGTGGCTGCCAGTCAAAAGGCAGCGTAACTCTGCAAGAAACTCACTTCCTACCACACGCACATATTGTAAATTTGGCAAACATCCTGCGCAACGTGCCGCATCGTCGTCACCGTGGTAATGCCACGCGTCACAATCAACCGGGGGGTCGGTTTCACAACAATGAAATGACGCCGTCCGTCGTCGTCTGCCATTTATTGGCTCTGGTTGCATCATACAAGATACACAGGGAAAACAATGAAAAAAAAAAGAATCCCGTCGTATCCTTTTTTGTTGATTAAATGGCCAGAAATTGGCTGCAAGTGCCTCTTCCTCACACACATCCCTCTTGGCCCGACTGAGGTCAGGAAAGAACGAAAATGTAATTTAGCCACCGCAACGTCGACGGGACACAGCAAAAAAGGACATTCACCAATTGTTGCTTCTCACCATAGCATCAATATTGCATTGTTTTCCACCAGGAACACTTACACCCAGCATCCCCCTCATAATTTATTGCGAAAGTGTGCCAAAAGGATCGTGTGCTGTATTTCTCCAGCATAAAAGGGACGCACAGCGCATATATATACATATGTACATATGTATACTCGTATTGGCTAGCGCTGAATATTTGCGAAAAACGATGGCAATGATAATGAAACGTATGGATACGACGTCAGTGCGTGTACACGCATTAAGGGATTCATCACTGGTAGTCGCGAGGATTTCAAAAATTGCCACTTACGTCCTGTTTTATTGTGCGCGCATTTAATCCACGCTCTTCGTGCTTTTTTTTTGTTTTATGCAAGTAACACTGCCTTGAGCCGCCCCCATAGCACAATAGCGTCAGAGTAAACAACATGGGCACATTAACGCTGATTTAAGGATGCACAATCCGGTCGTTCTCATAGGACATTCTTCTGATTATTGCTTATTTATTCAAAAGTTGAAAATATATTAAAATCATAGCAGGAAGGAGGCAAAAACGGCAGGGCTCAACATCCTGAAGCTATGCGAAAAAAATGTTGGCGCAAATTTTATAAGAGGACCACCAGGACACGCAACGAACGGCAACAGCAGCAGGATGCATTTAATTAACTTTCGTCATAAATAAACGGCAGTATTCTGCTGTTTATTTTACCCTTGAGATTATGCGTGAGGTAATTGGAAATCATTTCTGGTTTCAGCGCGAAGGACGAACACTGAATGATGTTGTTATAGTGGACCGAAGTGCATTACTTTACGACGGAGTGTAATTTAATTTATTTAAGAGGCCAATAGAGAGGAAAAGCTTTTATTTTCGACGCCTTAAGGGCCTGGCCCAGACTTAATGAGTTTCCAATGGGGTTTAAATTAAAATTGTAATATATTATAAAATCACATTCGACGTAGCCATTGGATTCATAGGTTCTTTTGTGTTATCGTGCGGTTTTACAGGATGAGCCATTTTTCTATAGATGCAAGGACTACTCGTATCTCTTCGCTTGATCTTTGTTTATGACCAAATTTTAGTGATTTCAGCGTCTCGTAAAGCAGTTTAAATTAATTTAATTAAATGATTTAAGTGCAGCTTCCAGATGGGTACCATGGAAGATCAGCGGTACTGGCGGTTACAATTTATTCCAGTTAATCGTTGTCCTGGCGCCGTATCGGCTTCAGTTTCCAAGTAACTCGATTAAATTGTAGCCTTTATTGAGGATTATTTAACTTGGCTGAGTTCATCTGTACTGTTTTTGTCAAGGCTTGTGCTTTCTGACTCAAATTTTAAGGAACATTTCTGCCACCCTATGCAGCCGTTTAATTGGACTGCAACCCGGGTATCCTGTACTGGATGTTGACTGTGATGATGGGATCTATGTATATTCACCTAAGAGCGATGAGTTGAGTCAAGACCACTAATCTGGCCTTGCATGTGTACGACCCAGATTATAATAAAATTATCTAGAGCGGCTACTTAGCTGATACTCATTCTAGCACTAAAGAGCTATAGAAGCCAACAGTTGAGTGAATAGCAAAATGCGGTGGAACATATGCGTGAAGCTCAATATGCGCAGAACAATCTTGACAAAGAATGAGTTAAAATAATCTTAGTAACTACGTTCCTACAGCTCTGCTTTCCGCTAGAGTACGTTGAAGTGCAGCTATGGATACGTTGAGATCAAAAAGCCTTGCTCTGGAAAATAATCCCAAATATTGAGAGAAGTTAAGAATTCAAAACCCTCAATTGGAAATTAAGTAAGAAATCAGCTTTGACTGAACCAAAGGCTTTAGCTAAGACCGAAAAAGTAGGTACTTGTAGTTTCCAGAAAGGTGGATGACTCCGGCATTGCAAGCAGAGACTTTGTTAAGCTTCGGGAAATTACGGGGATTCAAGCCTAAAGTGGTATACTGGCTATATACAGCGGTAGTAAGACCTATCTTTGGTGAAAAACGCTTGAGAAGAAATACCAACTTGAAAGCGTTACAAAGATTTAACGGGCAGGCTGTCTGGGGGAGACGGAATCGATGAGATCAACACCAACAGCAGCTCTGGAAACAGTACTGAATCTGCTTCCACCTGACATTTACTGTGTAAATTCGGCAGCTAAAACTGCACTTAGAATAGGGAAGCCGGTCTATGGATTGCTAAACCTTTTGGACAATGCCTCAGTTCTAAATCGATGGAATGCATCTAGAATCCGGACGAAAACGGACTACATCATCCCACTACCAAACTGCAAAAGGAGCAGGAAGGAAAGGAATTAAGGCAGAGTCCCTTTCGAGAATGAACTGGCCATCTTCACCGACGGATCTAAAATGATCACTAGTTCGGGTGCCAGTGTATACTGTGAGCCTCGAAACACATTTCGCTCGTTTAGACTTGAGGACAGGTGCAGTGTTTTCCAAGCTGAAGTTGCTGCAATAAAACAAGCTGCGGACATGATTATTGAGGAAAATATTTCAGAAAAAATAATCAGCATATATGTCGACAGTCAAGCAGCCATTAAGGCTTCGCAGCCGCATCGATAAGGCCCAAGCTCACAAAAAGGTGACCCTGTGTTGGGTACCTGGCCACACGGATATCTCCGGTAACGAAAAAGCGGTCGAACTAGCCAGAGAAGGGTCGCTTATGAACTCCTCAAGGGCCCTCTCTGAGGCCAGTATACCGCTTAGTACACTGCAAAGGGAGATAGAAATCGAGGCCATTGAGGAGGCCAATAAACGCTGGTACCGATTAGATACAAGCGCAACAGCCAAATCATTATGGCCAGTCTACGACAAAAAGAGATCTATCAATCTTATGGAACTAAGTCGAAGGGATATCCGAATAGCTGTTGGCGTTGTGACAGGACACTGTATGATAGGTAATCACGCAGCGCGGCTAGGATGACCATACAACGACTACTGTAGCAACTGCAGGGACAAAGAGAAAATAGAATCCGTTCGTCACCTCCTTTGTGACTATCCAGCGCTGGCCATTAAAAGAAGACGTGCTCTTGGCTGTTACTTCTTTTCAGAACTGGACGAGTTAGGTATCATTGACCTAGGCAAACTCCTGAGATTCATACATTTATCTGGGTGGTTTAACTTAGCGGTCGAAGATTTATATTTAGGTTCCCAGGATTTTTAAATATTGGGCACAATGGACTCTTAATGATCTAAGTGAGCCGTTGACAATCCTGTCAGCAAGGGCACCCATTTACCTAACCTAACCTAACCTAACCTAACCTAACCTGGTTAGCAGCAGGAGGCTTCAAAGTTTTGTTTCTATTTAATGAAGAGGTGTTTCTTTTCCCTCTTATCCTTGTGCCTTGTAATCCGTGCGTTATAGAAATAGATGATGCAGCACACTCGGGAAAAAAATGCGGGATTTCTGAAAAAACCTGCCTTGAATTACACAAAACAAAAGAAGGGCAGGTCGTCCGTGAAAATAGGTCCGTGAATGAACTTTGCACAGGAATTTCGAATAGGAATCTTGACAACCAGAAAAGGAGTTCATTATACCATCGAGCGTGGGTAATCTAGTTCATCTACTATGAAGACAAGCAACTGAGGCACAGCACTCCCTATTCTGTGAACAAAAATGTGTATGAATTCTTTACAAAAATCTCTTTGTAGATACATTTTGAATAGGTTACAGTAGATAGCCCAACAGAGCTTTTCGATTCAAACCTTCCAAAAGAATATTGCCATCCTATTTGGCCTCTTTTATTTCATATCTTTAATATTTAAATTCATAGAAGAACTCTCGTTCCAGGTTCATTAATTAATCGCTATACGTCAATGAAACTAGTGAATTAAGGTAGGCGGGCAGTAAGAATTTAACAAAAAGGAGACCATATACGACTGGGAATGACATTTCTTAAAGCTTCTTAAGTAATCTCGCCACAATGCTATACAAATTTAATGCATTAAAACGAACAAAAGCAAAACTTCCTCGGCCCATAAATATTAATTCAATTGATCCTACGCAGATCTTATCTATCTCAATGGTCCACTTCATAAATGTATCATCAGAGAGAGATTATAACGCACAGACAGCAATCAGATTCAGCTCTGAATCGTATCTTTATGACAATTCCACTGAGATGGCACTGCACCATTCATCGGATTGCCTTCGGCCACCTCACACAGCCTATCACCGTGACGATCAAATTACATTTCCATGTTCGGTATCCGCTCGATAAGATTCCACACGTAAGCACAATCCACTCGACCAAACATCTTCTGCACTTTTAACTCAAAAAAACATTCATTCCACCAGTTGAGAGCTATTCTCCAACTTCCAGTTCCACTAATCAATTCATATTCCATTTCGTAACGCTGAGGCGTTCCGTGTGCTCCGTGGCAAAACAAAAAGACAGGGACGTCTCCTCCTTCGGTGTGACAAACAAGGTGCAGAGAGATAAAATCCCAGATAAGAGATACAGACTTGCAGTAGGAGGCGGCTCCATGCAGCAATCTCATTTAATTAGACGGTTCCGCTTTTGTGGCTCCACTGGATCCATGGAATTCCAAATGAACCTACTCCACACTCCACATTCCCATCATTTATCCGTCTTGATCCATCGATAAGGCGTAGACGACTTTATTTTGTTGTACGGTTTGGGTGCCAACCCACGCAAATCAATAATTCAAATTTTTTTCTCGGGAACGGATGAAGGGTAGGGAATCTCTTTTTTCTCTTCCGCTACCACCCATTTGAGCGTCACCTGTAATTAGCTCTGTGGTTTTTATACGAAGCGGAGAACAACACCTTGGTGTCTAAAAGTTTCTTCCTGCTTCGCCTTTATATTGCGAAAAAAAAAAATTCATCTCGATGCCAATCGAACATTGTAATCGTGGACCCCTGTAATTAGTCATGTAAATCTTGTGTCACCACTGTGGGTGCTTTGCAATTCATTTGGGTTGAAAAGCTGGGTGCTCCTCTATTGACTTTCTTCAGTTCTTTGGTCAACGCCTGCGGTTATCCTTTTTCGCGCATATAATTAATTATTCATGAATTTTTTCGTAGAAATTCTTTTTGTCTTGCCAGACGAAAAATATTTGTCTTGCATTGAACAAAGGAGTGATGAATAGGTAAAGTTCGCTAAGGTCGATGTCCTGAGTAAGCAGATGGATTTGAAATAAGTGTACATTCAGATGTAAATTGAATAGTACTCAAAAATACTTGGAAAATAGGTTTGTTCTAAGATACTTAGTTATAAACTGATTGAGAGGTTTTCGACCAGTCAAGGCACCTGTAAGAAACGCTTTGGAAGTCATTCACTTTTTGCAAAACAACAACCGTAAAACACTCCAACCTGGAGCACTAAGCACTTTTTGCGGAAAACCGACAACGTTCTTGGATTTTGTTTTTACTTTTTATAAATATGTTTTTAACACGATGCTCTTAAAAATGCCTGATTTCAAGAGTCCGAAACTTCCTTGAAATGTGGTTGCTGTTGTTCAGTGGTTGGTGCTTTGGATTACTGAGCGAACTTCGAATCCCAGAAAACACCAAAAAATTTTTTCCACGGTCCCGTCTGTCTCTGAAAACGTCCGAGAGTAATAACTTTCTTCAGAACGTAAGACGCACTACAAGAATGGTCGCGTCCTGGACCACATACGATCTGCTGCGCCAAGTAATTTTTTTTCTTTTTTCTTAAACCACCTCATTCCTTGTGGTACGCCTCGGCAAATTAGTGCCCTAAAAATAAGTCAGTCAGACAGTTGGAGCAAAATACAACGGGTCATTTTTCGATCATGAAAAAAATATCTAGGAATGTACCACGGATTACCCGACTCCGTACCTAGATTTCAAGAGACCCTTCACTAGCTCTTTCCCGTGCAGAGAAGAATGGAAAAACGGTCGGCTTACCAATATACGTACCATCTCTGTCTTTACAGATGGTTCAAAGATGGATGCAGGCGTATGCTCAGGAATCTTTTCCGAACAGCTGGTCATATCAAATCTGTTCAGTGTTTTCCAATCGGAAGTCCTAGCAATTTCCAATGCTGTCATGAAGAGCTTAAGGAACACAACACAAGGTTTCGCTCGGCTGGGTCCCTGGACATGAAGATATACCAGGCAATGAGAAGGCCGAAAATTGGCCAGAAAAAGTTCGGAATCCACATCAGAGCTAGCCGACACCTCGGTTTTCATCCTGTTTTGCACACTGAGGCTTGAAGCAGGGGTTAGTTAGGTTAGACACTTGTGTGATTACAAGAAGAATTTGGCATTGTTTGGATAAGAGTAGGACTTAGAGGATTATGCAAAAGGTAGGATACCCTGATACGGGGCATGACACTCTGCGGTACCACATGAAAAAAGTAAGACTTACAGAAGAAGACTTATGTCGTGGATGTGGAGAAGAGGAGATCAATGAGGATGCAACCCACTTTCTTTGTCACTGAACAGGTCCTGTCCACCTTAGATTTAAATTCCTTGGGCGACACTTTCTCCGTCACCTAGACGAATTATCTAGCACACCAGTCAATGACATCTTGAACTACATCAAATCAACTGGATGGTTTACGTTCATAGGAACCCATATCTGTAGAACTAGGGTTAACCAATGGGCAGGGACTTTTCTCCCCTATGGGTGGGTACGATGGGTCTATAGTGACCTGAATGCGGCGTTGTGGATCTCTTCCACTCGTGGAAATGCCTTCAAGCATTTCATCGCGAAAGGGAGGGATTTAGTCTTATGTATTCATCTCGCGCATGTTTGAAGCAAAATTACCATCCTATTCGCTATCGATTCTCTGTGTGGGCCTTAAGTGAATTGAAAAATGACGTCAAGTTTGCTCGCTACGTCGTATTTACGAACGATCCTTATTTTCAGCTGGGAATCTATTACATCAAGCAAAACTGTGGGAAATGGGGGTACGGAAATCCACATGTAGTTATGGAGAATCCTATGCAGTGGTCGCATCCGCCGAATGATTGATTTTTGCCCATTAAGTTTGATAAGTTAAAAGGTATGTTTTTAATTTTTAAACTTCGAAAATAAACTAAAATTTGGCCCATTCTATGCTGATTGATGTCCCTAATCTAAATATCTGATCCTGAGTCGTTCGCCTTGGTCAAAAAACCCACCTGTTCGTCGTTCATATTCTCTTCTGTGACCCCTCCGTAGCATTTTTCTATTACCCTTGTGTATGATAAACAGATGGATCTGTAATTTTTTTTAAATCAAAAAGAGCAACGAAATTCCCGAAGCACCCAATCATCGAATCCTTTTTTGGTGTTCGGTCTTCCTTGTCGTCTCGAACCTGGGGGCTGGGATTCGAAGATCCTCTTAGCTGGAGCATTCGACGTGTTTTGGCTTTCCGGACTACATCCACATCTTAATACAGTTCATAGAGTAGGCGGTTATATCTTCTTCTCCATTCATATGCATATGGGACCGAATATTCGACGAAGAATCTGCTCTGCTTTGCAGATTATCGTCCAGCACTCGACACCGTGGAGCAGAACTGGCAGTATAAGTGTTTTGTAGAGCAAGCATTTTGTCTTCCGAGTTAGGAGTTTTTAGCAGCGGTTTGCTTGGGTTAGTCTTCGTCGGATCTCCACTAAGGCGTCGTTCGTGGAGTTGGTGTTTACTCCGAGGTAGGTAAACTCCTTAACTACTTCGAAGTTACTGCTGTCAACAGTGACGTTTTGTCCTAGGCGGTGGACAAAAATTCTATTTACCAGTCAACTATTCGACATTTATGAAGCAGGCAACGCTACATCATGAAGATACAGTGTACCTTATGACCTCATTAACATGCATGTATACTCTCTGCAGGATACGTTTGAGCCCTATTCTGAACCCTTATACAGTTCCGAAAGTTAACCACACCAAAATTAGTCGGCACCCAATGTAATAGCCCACTTCACCCCTCGCTGACAAATCAACAAATTCATGATTCGAAAAATTTAATGATATCCTTTAATCACAAACTAACAACAAAGAAAAAGACAAACACAAGCCACAAAAAGAGAACCATCTCGAGCGAAAGGGAAACGGATGCAAGCAATTTATCAACCAGGACCCGTGGACGGGACTTATACAATTTTTCATGAACTCTCTTTCTCTCTCTCTCATTGTCGTCCAGTTTATTCAAAAGATGTTCTCACTTAAAAATGATTGCTGGGCAATTTCGCGTATAATTTGTAATTTTTTTTCTTCTCCTTTCTATAGCCAAGGACTGACGACCGTTTGTTGAGATTTAAAAGAAAAAAAAAAGAAAATTCCATAAATCTAAGAAAATGAAAACGAAAACAATCTGACAGCGGACTGACGTGTTGACATCAGGTGACCCAGCAGCGCCTTAGCATTCCTCCCCCTGGGGAGCAATCATTTCATTTTTTTAATCGTCTTGTGCTTGTTTACTGAACGCAAAGTGATTATTTTGGGGCAAAGACTTAACCGTTTCTTGGCAAGCAGCCCATCATTGGGATGGGGTTTGGTGCAAGAGCGCCTGCCACGCCCCAAGCAGACTAATTTATTGCGTTTAAATTCCCAAATTTAGTCCAATCAACGGGCAAAATGACTGTCTGACTGCTTGGCCATAAGGAATGACTCGATGATGTTTGCTGTCAAGCCATTGCGGGTATAACAAACAGCAGTGTGGTGTGCTGTTAGCGTGTGACGACATCTGGCATCGCCTCTGGAGGAAATCCGCCCACTTTTTCCGATGTTTCTTTCTTTTTTTTTTTTTGTATTTAATCTCTAAATTATTGTTTTTTAATTTGAAAGCGACTGAGATGATGGCAGCACCAACATGTGGAGCATAGAAAGTGGCATTGGGTGCCACTGCCATTCACACATTCCTGAGTGCAACGATCGTGTCTATTTTCAGTGGGGCCGTATAATGTGTGCAAAAGGGAGGCGTTCCCATGGGGCATCACCAATGGTACATAAATTGTTTTGCTGACAGTTTTTGTTTTTTTCGTGAGTCGAAAATAGATGGGAAAATTTATTTAATTAAAAGCTGCCAACAATAGGCTGTCGGGAATGGGGAAGAGTTTTGAGAAGGCTAGTATGGATGGGGATGTATTATTCCCGTCTATTGTGGGTTTTTTTTTCAATTTTACTGTTGGCTGTCATTTATTGCATGCATGCAAAATTAAATCTATGTTCTCCTGTCCTAGTCCCACTCACAAGCTCTCCATTCAGCCGAAATAATTTAATTTCCTCCCACCCACGAGGATTCTTCCTTTTCCCGCTGTTGTTACTGAGTTAATAATCCACACTTGCGAAAAATTAATTTCCTTTCCCGCAGAACCACCATCTGATAAAGGCTAACACATAAGTGCTTTGGGACACACTCTGTGATCAGCTTGTGAGAAGGAGATTCTTATCGAACGATTTAATGTGATTCCATTAGCGAAAATGCAGCCAAATCACTTAAAACTCGCTCGCTCCCACTTCATTGTACATATATACGACTTCGAGATTGTGTCTGAAGGGGTCCTTTCACACACACACGCATACACAAACGTACTTTCACTCTGTTCCATTAATGTCCTTCTAATCGCATTAAATGGAAAAATCATATCAGAAGCAGGAAATGTACACAAAAATTAATTACAATTACACTGACCGTTAAGCGGATGACAAAGGAGAGAAAGGATATAAAAGAAAAAAATCGAAAAGGAATGTCCATCCACCATCCACCCCATATGTATAGCGAGTCAGTCGATATCGTATCACCATGGTAACTGAAACTATCGGAACTAATGGGAAATCATTTTCCGAGCTAAAAGCTGAATGATTGGAAAAAAGGACATTAAGCAACGGTGCATATGGACACATTAATTCCATCCACATAGGTGGTACAATCATTTTCGGGATTGTGTGCCATATGTTACCAAGAAGACAAATGTTCTTCGATAAGGTATGGTAAAGTGAGTACGAAGGATATAGAAAATTTGCATTTTAACACGAAAATCCCTTGAATTACCTTTCAACTGACCTAACGCACTTAATACCCATATTGCGCTTAGTCACTATCGCATGTGACTCACCATGACTCCAACTGAATTGCGTGAGTTGTTGCACGCCAAACTGTAATCCTGTTAGCTAACAAAATAAAGGACTTTACCTCAAAATTCATTGAAAAAGCAGATAAAGGAGGAAAAAATAAAAAAAAAATGTCTACACGCATCGCTTCCACTCAATAAATTTACAAACATGCAAACAAACAGAGAACAAAAAGTAAGTCCGCCAGTATCCTTCCTGCGCGCACATATACACATGCACTATCATTATCAAAACGGAACAATATCCTTGACATGAAAAACACATTTTCGACGGCGTTTAACCTTTTGTTGCAATGCACATTCTATCGCAATGGCATCTCGAAAATTCAACCAAAAAAAAAAGGATGCTCTCTCCAGCGCGTTGGAAATTCAACGATTTTCAACACAAATCTCTGTCGTTACTTAGGAATTGAAAATACGAGTAATTTAATTCCTCTCTACGTAGCTGCAGCATATGCGTTTGAGGATGCACAACACCCCTCTGGTATGCTGTGGGATCGATGTTAGTCATGCATTTTACCGCGAAATAGGATTAAATACTTACTCCGGCATTCGCTTAATATACGAACGACTTACCGTATGTGGAATATTCATGTCGAGTGGGAAAGTTGTTGTAGCCGATTGAATCGTGCTCTTCGTACTTCGTGCCGATTGGAGGATAAAAAAACAACAGAAATCCTTTTGTACTCACGACTCAGAGTCCTTTCTTTCCATAATCGCATGCTCTTTGTTTCTTGTTTTCTTGTGCTACGACATGAATACGATGAAATGTTAGCGAACATGCAATGGCGAGCGTAATATGGGTACACACGGGGGTCCTGTTGTTTATCCTTAATAGGATTTCGGTTTAGCTCAAAGGTAGCTTATTAAATAGATTTAATAACGTTGAACTGATCCTGTGGTTCACTTCTATAATAATGTTCATGAGCTGATGGATTAATCTGAAATTTAGATGATTATGTCAATGGTAGATGACGTGACATGCACATCGTCGGTATCCTTTTTATCCCTGGTGCGATTTTTTTATTGAAGTTTATGGTTGAAGGGAGGGAGAATTTTGGTGGTATATGCCTTAGGTCTGTGGGATCACGTAATGCTTTATGTTGCTTAATCCAATCACTGCAATCCCAGCCAGATAAAAACAATTTAAGAATGCGAGCTAAAGAAGGCGGGAAAACATTCGAGAAATTACAAAGCTTAGGTTCTGTTCCGGAAAAGCAAACTAATCATTAAGGATCGGTCCATACAGCTGTTAATTAAGGAAAATCCTACGCGGTATGGGCTGATAAACCAAAAATCCTCAAACTAACTTTACAAAACAAATGCTTGGCGGAACAGACCGTACATACGTGTTCCAGAACATACCTTCTCACGACCATTCATGTTGTGCGTGTAATATTTTTTCACACATATGGAAGGGACCTACAGTTCATAGCCAGAATAAACTTGCCAGGGCAGGGTCACAACAAAGCGCCTAGCAGGCCCATCCCGAGGCTAGCACAACGCTTAGCACTTGGAACAGAAAGATAGACATTGAGTCCAACGAGAAAGCTAACAGGCATTGGTATCGATTACCTAGATACATGTGCCATAGCCAAATCGTTTCGGCCAGTCTATGACGAAAAGAGATCCGCAGATCTCATGAAACTCAGTCGCAGGGATATTCCTATAGCTGTCGGCGTCGTGATGGGACACTGTGTGATAGACAATCATGCAGTACGGCTAGGACTACCCCACTTCTGTAGAAACTGCAGGGACGATGTGGAAACAGAATCCATTCGTCACTTGCTATGTGATTGTCCAGCATTAGCCTCTAAAAGGAAGGGCACTCTTGAGAGCTACTTCCCTACAGAGCTAGATGATCCAAGAAACATTGAGCTGAACAAACTCCTGAGAATTATACATGTATCTGGGTGGTTTTGTTCAGCCTTCGATAATGAAATTTATGTTCTCAGGGATCTACTATTGGGCACAATGGACTCATCGTTAGTCTAAATGAGCCGTCGACAGTCTCCTGTCAACTAGGGCATCCGTCTACCTAACCTAACCTATCCTGTGTCGAAATGTGGTTCGTGAGGAAACCGATCACGTTGCTGACGTCATCTTAGTAAAATGTTTCCAGATTTCTGCCAAAATAGGGCCAAACTGTTTCAAGATTTTATTGCTGTTTTCATATCTGTGGTAGACTAAGCTGATTGCAGCGATCTTAAGCTAGTGTAGGTCCACCTAAATTTATTCACTCTTCACTTACTAAGAAATTGGTTGCCTCTAAAGTTAAACCCTGTACTTTGCTATTTAATCAGAAATTTATGAACATCCTTCTCAAAGGACCGATATTTTTCAATAGGAAAAGAACACAGTTTTGAAGTAACTGCCAAGTCATACAGCCTGTCATCCCAACAACGTTAAAAAGCTTTTCTAACGTAATTAAATTTTTCGCAAAACTCCCCCAATCTCATGCAATCAATTTGCACAAAAGGTCTCTTTTTACAACCCCATCGCTATTCCTCTTGTTCACTTCAATTGAACCTCTCTGTCAACTAGGACGACACTAATAACCCTTGTCACATCCAAAACTTCTACTGATTTCCTTGCGTGCCGTGGTAGCAATGAATCGAATCGATCACTTTTTCCATGATACTGTGTGCCACGTGTCAAAACGAAAACCATACGCATACATCCTCCCGTCCTAAGCATTTTTTCCACACATTATACTAATAACACACATGTATATCCTTTTGTAATTCGCTAAAATTATTATCATGTTCCTGACATCCTTCAAATCCTTGTTCCCCAGAACTCTGTAGATACATTCGGTTTCTGCTGGTAGAAATGAAATAATAATAAGGATCCAATCGAAATCAGTGCTTTGCCTCTCCAGAGGATTACAGTTATAATCTTCATCATTCATTCGCAGGATATGGAATTTTCACCAATTTCACGAAGGAGGAGGTTCACTCTCCCACCCTGCCCCGACTCCAAAGTTAATCTAATTACAATTATTCCTAGCATACTCAGTAGTAGCGCACCGATCGCAAATGACGGATGATTGAATATGAAAGCGGCAATTAATAATCCTTGGAAGGAGGCAAGGAATTGTAATAAGAAGACTAACAATTAGTCCTTGGCTGGCTTAAAATAATCAGAAACAAAGTCGGCCAGTTGGAATATGTCAGAGAGAGCGAGTCATCTACTGATTGCCACTCTTCTACTGAGTGAAGGACTTAAGGACTTTAATTTCTGAGTATTTAAATACCGGCAAATGTCCTGTTTCAACCGGGCTAAAGGAAGGCGTGCACAACCAGATTTCTTAGGGGAGATAATTAATCCTTGTCGTAAAGTTTTTTTTCTCCCCCTTCCTCGGCTGTTGTTGTTGAATTCTTTTTTGTTTCGTTGAAAATAATTGAAAAGTATTTTACGCTCGAGGAAGCTTGGTCCTGGCAGGCTAATTAAATAAACAGAATCGAAGTGGAATGGGGTGTTTTCATTGATTTCGAACGAAGGTGGAAGTTTAAGCTGTTTGCTGATTAGGCAAATCGAAAATGGAATGGCATCGTGTGGAAGCGATTTTTCGGAGGCGGGGGAGTATAACGACGATGCTGCTTGTGTCCTTTTCTGTTTGAGTGTAGGATATTTCTGAGAATTACCATGAGTCCTTATCAAAACTTATACAGAAGGACATTTAAATATTAATTGCGAGCTATTTGCTTTTGGTCTCATTAGGTGTGCCTGAAGCTGGAGTTGTTGGGTGTGTGCATAGAAGATTAAAGGAATTCGTGCGAGACATTGTTTGGTTTTTGTATTGGAATGTTGTCAAATGGAATTTGTCAATGAGATGTTTGGCTTTGTGTATTTGTGCTAGAAGATTAGAGGAATATCTTTAAGGAGTAAGGATGTCATAGTCTATTTAATAATGAAAACTTGTTGAGCAAAGAATTGTCTGTGCTGGAGCTCTTTGAAGATGACTTTGAGCGAAGGATTATATCTAAGGGGAACTTTTAAAAATATCTACTTGTGGACTTAATATTTCATTTTCCGACATTCTTTGTCCCACTAGTAGAATACAAGGTACTCTTAGATCGGATTCAACTAACATCAAACATGGGGTTAGCAAGATATGTAAAAGGTATGGAGGACGTAAAATGACTGACATTTTTTTACAATAAATATCCACATTGGAGTCCTTCACATTGTAAATATATACATTCCTCTCGCAACATCAGCCCCGCCTGATCTGGTCGAAATCACAGATCAACCCACAGCCTTCATTGGAAATTTTAATAGCCACCATAACTTGTGGAGGTATGAACCTAATGACGACAATGGAGCTAACCTAATGTCATGGGCGGACTCAAACCACATGTATTTAATCTTTGGCGCAGAAGATAAAACGATTTTAAACTCTCGTAGACGGTGAAAAGGCTACAACTAGGTTTGTTCCCCCCTGCTTCCAGTCTTAATCTAATCGATTTTCGAATCCAACTCCTACTAATAGCTTGCATGCAAAAGCAGCAATAGAATTTCGCCAAGACCAATTGGTATACTTTCGCTACTAAGCTTGTCTCAATGCTTAAGGTTCATTCCACCGGTAACCCAAGACTAAAAACCGAAAAACACATGTATTCCCCGTGGTTTTTATTCCTGGGTGGATGGACCGAAAAAAACAAATAATTCTACGACGATATTGAGGTACCTGGATACCCTGAAAATTACACCAAACTACTGATATCGTTTGACGAGATCCGCAAAAGAAATGAATATCAACGTTTAACTTCATCTACTCTGGCACGAAAGAATGAAGTCTGCCACGCAAACTCAGATGATGCAACAGCTCAACTACATAGTTCCGGCATAAATCCGATCATCGCGAGTTTGTTGATTTAGACTACTCCTCACTGACTTCCAAGGGCTTCTCTAGAAAATGAAGATATTGCGTTACTAATGCTCAATTTCTAACTTTTCTCCCAGAGATGCAGCTGTAAATTTAAAACGCATGAAATCGCCAGTAACATGCCTACTATCCCAGTGAACCTTATTAGCCACTAAACGTTCTCATCTAACAATATCCTTCCGGCGGTAACCCCTACATAATTACACACCACAGACAGTAATTTGCATTTTATTTCTCTATATCAACCGATCGATCTACATCTGTTGTCTGTCATTCTCCGAAAGGAATCATTATCTCCAATCCTGACCTTCAAATTTAGTTAAAAAAAAGAACTAAAACAACAGGAAAGGATCGATCGAACCCTGAATTAAGTGCTCCACACCTGCCCTAATTTTTCAGACATCAACCAAACACTAAGGATAACGCCTCTGAAAATTAAGTTCGCTTGATGTCTCAATTTAGAACCAAAGCACCAACACAACACAGACTCAAAAAAAAAAAACCTAAATAAGAGCCACCAATTTCAATCCACATTGTTTCCACAACCCTATAATTACTAAGTCCAAAGAGAGACTTAAACGAACAGAGAACACATGAATTTGTGTTCCTTTTTTTTGTTTTTGTTTTTTTTTTTTTTGGTCCCAAAAATTGTTCCCAATCCAATTTGCCACAGTCGACCGAATTCAAAATGAAGACATCATGCTCTTTGATTACTTTTTGGCAGACAGGGAGAGCCCGAGCGCTACCCCCTTACACCAGAAAACCAGCCATAGCGCAGCGGATGACTGAGACCCGTAATTGCGGTTATGATGAATTCATTAAACCCAAATATGGAAAATTGTTGTGGACAACAACAACGGGAGGGAGAGGGCAGTAGCCCAAACCCGTGGGGCAAAAAGGGGCGTGACACAATCATTTTTCACAAAAACCGAACAAAAAATTAAATTTAATGAGTCCCCTTTGTTTCTTTTTTTTGTTGGGGTACCCCCACTGGGGGCATGCTGTTGTGGCTTTGCGTAAATCAATTACGTCGACAAAAAAAGGAAAACAGTTTTGATGCAAGAAATTTTAATCAACAGTTTGGGAGTGCAGCGCTTCTGGTTAATAGCTGTGCCTTCCACCAGTTGGTGAATGCATCGCGGTGTGATTATGGTCGACGGTGTTTGCATTGGCAGATCGCAACGATCGTGCTTTGCATAATGAACGGTTGATGTATGTGGTGGGTTGAAGGCGAAGGTACTTTGATGTGGAAGGATACTGTAGATAAATTTTGAGTTACCAACGGATACAAACAATTTTGTGGTGGAATATCGCTGCTACCATAATTCTATGAGGCGTTTCCATGTCATTCGACAAAGGATTAATTAATGACTAAATAGCTAAATTGCACAAATGATGAGCTTAAAGGAGTTCCTAATGACATTTTGTGGTGACGAACTACTAAGTGCTTCTTGCCGGTAGACCGATCCTCGTTTTATTGTAATCACTAACTCGTGCCACTAAGAGGCTGACGGCCTAGCTTCTCACAGCCATTCGTGTTTTATATTTTGTAAGAATGAAGGGAGCTTACAGTTTAATGCCGTATCCCACAGGTGAACCAACTCCAATGCAGAGAAAACTCAATTCACCACCTTTTCCAGAAAGAGCACGTCTACCGAACCTTCAAATAGACAACCAACAAATCCAAGGAAACCATGCATTTTCTTGTAGACCTATTCAAATCTTATACAGCATGTGATCCCGGCCCGTAAAAGTCTCTACAGATCAAGCTGCTTAGAATCCGCTACAGCTTTTGAAAATGGAGCATTCGTTTCATTCCCTATACATGTCCTAGCTATCTTAAGCGACTGATGTGCGTTTTTTGACAACGTCAATGTCGCTCGTAAATTTCTTCGTTGAATCTTCTCCTCTAAAGTCCAGGGCCATACTTCTCAATTTCCTTCTCAAAGAAACAGCGAGTGGTAGGATTTATTCTTCGTTTAATTTCTGCTGCGATATTATTGTCAGAATTAATAGCAGAGCCAAGATTGACGAAGTCCCTTACTAGTCCACAGAGACTGTGTGAAGGGTCTCCAATTTGTTTTGACCAAACCTACGGACGTCACAAATACCAACGAGCTTCGGATCCTTTGTCGCATGATCACAGAAAAAAATCTCGTTGAAACATCCACGATATTGCTTGAAAACTTAAGCCTTATCGTCGACAATTGCAGGCCTTTTATTGGTTATTGGCAGTCTATTTGACTTCAAAGACAACTGAGGCCTCCATGGTATGTTAAGCTATATGTTTTCGGTTTTGAACTGAGCTTTTTCTCTGTGTCTACCAGCTAGTCTGCATCCTGCGAAAACCTCGCTTTGGTGGAGCCATATGCAATAAATAAACTGTGAGTACTCTCTGTTGACTTGCACAACAGAGGAACCTTGTATCACTACACTTAACGTTGTAAGCCCTAAACTGCACTACGCATTCCTACCATTCAAATACGATTTGCGTGCCCTTCAACTTGATTCGAATCGCTTGTAATTAAGTTTTTTTTTTAATTTATTCCTGCCTCTGACAGCAAGGCTGATTGCGTTTGTAATTGCAAACAAAGGCCTACCCTTAGACAAACATTGAGTGCGGCCCACTCAAATCCCCAGTCGACATTTGAAAAATCATTTAAAACTAATTGCGAAACATATGTTGGGCTATGCCAAACCCATTCGCCCTCCAGTGAATGTTACTGGGAATTAAGCTCAAAATTAAATGTCTTCCCAACCGGTTGCACATTTAATACCAAAACCCTTACCTGCTGTCTGCTGTCCCTTTCCACATTGAAACGTTCTCTAAAATTCCTTAAATTCAATTCATTTGACGCACTTTGTGTACTGTACCGGTCCTGTGGCATTTAATTGCGTTTTTCAACCCCTTTCAGAAGGACTTTTCATCCACATCCCATCCGGATCCAGCCTCGTCCACTAGATCAATGGATGTTCGCATATTTGTAAAACGACCACGCAAACAAACCTCTGGAAACGCATTAGGACCGTCAGTCTGGATTGATGAGTGTACTGCGGCACCACGACGACGGTGTATACGTGAAATCCTTATGCGGCCTGTTACAGCCAGAACGAATCTTCCTAATGGAACACGTGCAACATCGGTGCACAATCAACCACCGCACGTTACCCCAACACAGCCAAACACAGAACACACGCACACATATCTCAGACTCCTTGTACCTCAACGAATCCCATTTTGGGTTTTTAATTTCGAGAATGAGATACCAAACCGGCAAGTTTAGTGGCTAGGACAAACGGGGCGCTTCCTTTCAACCCACCATCGATTGCAAACTTTTTGGCAATTAACGCACACAATTTCGAGGGTTCGATAGGAAGTAATGCGCTACACTGGTTCGAGCCACTTGCCTGGAAGGAGTTCTTTTCTCATCGTGCGAAGCGGGTTCCAATTATTTATCATTTGCAAGCGTTCAATGTAAACCAAAAGATACAAACAGTGCGTCCGTCTCTTGGGATGGAAGGCGAACTGCAAGACCGCTCGCAGTGCTCATTGGACCACATAAACAACCGGCCAAAATGCAAACTAACAAACAGCGTTCCTTGTGTCTTACGTGCGTATGCGGGCACAAACAAATGGCCTGCGTGCGTACGCACTTTTGTGCATTTCGTAATGAGTCCTTGGTTCTTCTGTGATAGCCCCGTTAGCTTGGGCTGCTGTAAATGGGGTTTCTCTAAGAGAACAGGGACGATATGGTTAAACAAGATGATAGTTGATGCCTATGTTGTGTTTGAAAGTTTTCGGAGAATTCTTGGAGCGATTTTAATGGATCGAGTGTGTGGGGGGTTAGTAATTTTCGTTAATGGATGAAGGGTTGATATTGAGCTAGGTTAAGTTACAAGAGGGTCGCCTGTTTGACCTGAAGCTGTTGTTTGAACGTTATTTAGTAATATGAGTTACAAGCCAACGAGCATCATTAAGAACTGAAAACAGTTTCCGTTCTGTAGCACAGTAAACAAAACCAAGTAGAGCCCATGGGCAAGGTTTCATTTTCTATCTCTTGATAAGGAAATGACCATTTTCGAAAATTTATTACTGTTTTAATTGAGAAGCGGTAAAGGCCCCACATTGCCGTTTGTATGATATTTTATGTGTTCCATTGAATATCCTTTGGATTGTGCTTGCAACTGAGTGTTTGGATGTTAGTGTGTTTCTTCGTCTTAGAAATAACATCAGTATGGACTTGAGAGCCTTGGCCTAAGTGTTTGTTAGAAAGTAAATAAAACATTCTTCGACTTGACTTAGAACTTGACTTGACCCATATATTAGGAAGGTTTCTCATGATTTTCAGCAGCTTAAACTGGACCTTGCGGGACAAATCTATCCATAATTTGCCTTCCGGTGGCTTACAACAGGGATTTTTAGAATATTTCTTCCATTTGGATTGAAGACGCAAATTTTGGAAACGATTTATACAAATTGTTGGGAGAGATAGAAAAGATTAGCAATGCCACTACTGAGCAGTGGTTTGGTCAGTTATCCTGACCGCAGCACTGATAGTTACAATACAGTAGGCACTAGTGTAAAAACATCACAAGCTTCCATCGAGTAAGATACGCAAATGCTTCTTAATTGAAGGCTTCATCTGGCCAGAATAGCTTAGGAAACATTAATCTAGGCCTGTCCTACTGTGGAGATACTTATGTATGACCACTAAGACACCAAGTTGCGATGGCATTATTTCCTCGGCTCGGAGTCTGGCCAAAGTCATTCAAGCGCCAGAGGAATGTCGTTTATAAATGTAGTTGTGTCACCATTAGATTTGCATATTCATTAGACTCGGGTCGTACTATGTTTCTCGCGCAAAGTCATTAAAGCTCCAGTGTGAATGGTACCGGAAACCTTCTCTGTTTGGACTAGATATTGCTTTAAGTGTGCAGCCCATGATAAAAATATCGACGTTCAGCAGGACATCTAGAGCAGATCCAGGCTTGCTAGAGAAGAAATATAGCAGAACTTTATCTTCAAGGCAGTACACAGATAAGGCTTTTATAGGGTGACCATATAAAATATTCATAACTTTGGAACGAAGTTCCTTTCAACTGCTTACCAGACACCAGACAAATTCGGGTTTTATTGACCCGCACATCTCTTGGAAAACGAATTTAAGATCACAATATTTTGGAAAAATTGATTATGTCCGACGAAGTCCTTGACTACCACAATAGCTTCGTCAACAAACAAAATTTGCATATCTGGGGTGTGGAAACCATCGAATAACTTAGGAGCGGCAAAGGAGTCCATTTTGAGTCACTCCTTAGTATGGTATCTCCACTGAAAAGGTCATAGAACCCTTTTTCTTTAACCCTTAAATGCCCAGAGTATTTTAAAGACAACCATCCAATACGTGTTTTCTATCCTTAATATTGCTTGAAAAGTTGGGAAAACGGCCTTAAAAAGAACATGAAGTGCCATAAATTGATCTTAGCATTACAAACTTCAAAATAAGTGATGAAAAATCACACCACGGGAAATGCAGAATTTTGCAGTTTTGCGAAAACAAAAATTACGACCACTTAAAGAATATTATTTTGCATTTTTAGCATCGTAAGAAATGGAAGGATTAAGCTTCAATATCCTTCTGGTTTTGTTAAAATTTGGTAACGAAATAAAAATAAATTAAAATCCGCTCATTATTTTTGGGCCACCCTGTACCTAGTATGAGTGCAATTTTTACAATCGTATTTTCTGATTTTGACAACTCGCCTGTCAGGTTACTTTATTCGGAGATCCGCTATCACTTGATCTTTAAAACAGAAGTTCGGTCTTTGAAACCCCTGTTTTCGACCCTTTCGAACCCTTAAACTCCTTACTAGGCTTTAAACAACTCACCCCTAAGGCATTTTTCCGCTCTAAAATTCATATAAATTTTCATTTCCACTACATAGCGTTTCCTAAAATACCTTATCGTTTATTCATGACTCAAACCTTTCTAACCGAGTCTTCGCAGGAGCATACCCCTGTTAGACGATTAAAATGAATTAAAAACAACGACAAAGTGCCTAATGACTACCGGCAATCATACGTGAGTTGTTTTTTATTCTTCTTCCAAGCTTTCGTCTTGGTCAGCATCCTCGTTGGTTCCTCCTAGCATCAACTGCTTACTTACGATTCAGGCAGTGAACGTTGTTAAATTAATTTTGAATTCCTTATTACAAATCAAAAAAAAAAAGGCAAACACACGAACAGAGATTTGCAGGAATAAAAACTCCAACAAGGCTCCTACATATCCTGGGCGCAAGGCAATAATGACTCAACAGCGAGAAACAATGAAAGACCGAAAGGCAGTCAGACCTTCATTTCGTATGGGTACTGTGTGGTCGGTAATGAAATTTAAAACAATTTTTGGTGTGAACTACTTTTTCTCTGTTCCAGCGGCAACAGATGGTTTATGAAAAAAGTTTTCTCCATGTCCTGGTCAAGCGTCACGTATTCCGTAAAAGTGTGGACAACACTATTTTGCTGTATGCCGTGTGACTTTTTAATTAAAACACGAAAGGTGCTTGCAACCACAAAAAAAAAAAAAAAATCGAATAAATAATGGATGCAAAAAAAAGGACTGCACCCAAGAAAAGGACAAAGGTCAAATCCTTTAGCAAATTTACTTGTTTCAAAATACCACTGCGGTTGAAAGAATATTTAGCGGTAATGGCACTCGCCAAAAGGAAAATATTTTGATTCCAAGAAAAAAGGACGAATCAGTAATCAATATTTGTTTAGGAATTGAGAATTCCTTAAATGTTTGCTTGACTTTGCCCTTTTTCGAAATGTTCCTTTGAATTGATTGAGTGGTTACCCCTCTTGCCCCCATAAGACGGGAGATGATGCTTTCACCCATGTGGATATATGTATGTATATCACTGTAATAATCTTTTTTCCGTTTCAGCAAATCACGAATTTGGCAAATTGCAAGGATTACTTTCACGGAGATGTTGAGATGCAAACATCAACGGCACGCACTTCTTAATGAAACGTGCGTGCAAAGAGTTTTCGATCAGGGAGCAAACCTTTATTGGTAAGGGAGTTTATTTTTGTTTGCCATTGCAAGGACACACGCGCATCATACACATGACATTAGTCTACGTTTTGTTTATAGAAAAAAAAAAGTGAAAAATATCCCTTTCGAAGGATTTTGTTTGTTTTAATTATTCGAGGAGAAAGTTGCAAAGTTTTATTGGTTTTCTTTTCGAAGGATTACTGACGGGTTTGTCGTTTTGTTTGTTTATTTTTTGTTTGTGTTTGTTGTTAGGAGAGTTTCGGCAAAGTTCGAAGGTAGTACGGTAGGTCTAATGTGATGTACGCAAGTTAAAGTGTTTGATTCAATACTTGAAGGACTTTTGAGTTTATTTTTAGTACATATTACCTCTTGATGGCAAAACAATAGATTGCGCATTTATCGATTTTAAACGTTAGTTAGTTGAAGCACTAGCCGATCAGGAATATAGACTGCTTTTGATCGTAGATAAACGTGATTATCGCATGCACACGGTGGTACTAAAGATTACGCACTTTGGAAAGTTGCAAAACAGTTGGTAGGTAATAAGTGAAACATTCAAATACGCTTCTCAAAACATTCCGAGCTCAAACTTATTGCTTAAACTCAACTGGTCCATTGTACTTCCAGGAAGCACATCCCAGTATTGCCTATTTTACTGAAATTTCTTCGACTTTTGGAGAAAGCCGAGGATACACTTCAGTGATGCAGAGCTTACAGTATCAGCACTCACCACATCAGCACCGAAGATCTGCCACCTGATCCGAGCAAAAGCAGGACAATAACAAAGGAAATTATCCAAAACATCGTCGCCCTCTCTACAAGCGTCACAGATAGAGGTGTCTCTCAAGCCTAGCACGCTAAGATGCTTAGCAAAAGGAAAACGGCCCGTGAGAACGCCTATGAGTTGTCTACAGACTTTTCTGCGAAGAGACAGGAAGACAAACGTTCGGGAGCAGTCGTTTAGTCCACCTGCATCCTGAGAGCCGTGCCACACGCAATTCTGAGAGGCCCTGACCGAGAACGCAGGAAGACCCAACGCAGGTTCAGGTCCTGGAAAAACATTCTCTTAGCCTTGCTTAGCAATCTAATCGGAAATATCATTTCCTACAATCCGAGTGTGACCTGGGACCCAAACAAGAGTCAAAGAGTTCAGTCTTGCGACCAAATTCAAAGAGTTCTTGCATTCGTGTGAACTAGTGAATCCTAGTGTTTTCGGTCTCCATGAAGACACCAGCGCCAGACGCTTGACCGGTTTTGGAGCCATCCGTGAAAATTCGACTACAGCTCAGCCCAGGTTCAGACTCAGGCCGAAGCCAATTCTGAACGCAAGGAAAGACTTACTTAACCGAGTAAATCTGTCGCTGTTTTGTAAAAAATTGGCGTGATGTTGGATAAAATGCTATTGATACCACAGCAGGACTTGAGTCCATTGAAGAGGTTCCTATTAATTTATGAATTTCCCAGTTATTCCTGGGCTTAAGAAAGGGTTTCAAAAGTAAGAATTTCTGGATAAGAGTTGTTTTTCGGATTGAGAGATTGAGCTACTGGATATCAAAGGCACCTTCATTTTTCCTAATGGGAAGTTTGACAGTCAAAAGCCTTTTATGTTAGTATGCAGAAGCTTCGTTGGGTGATGTTCTACCTTCGTTTAAGAACTGTCCTGGGAGACGTCTAAGGAAGCTCTCCTAGAATAAACATGCTCTCCTGTTCGAGAAGAATCTCTGTAATATAACACAGAGGCAGAGGAACGATGTTTCAGAGTGGCTTTAAATATCAAGTTGGCAACAATCAAAGTAATGACCACCCTTTCCTGAAAAAAAATCCTTGCCTGTTCTAATGTTTTTTCAGCCGGAGGAACAACGAGTTGAGCTGAGGTCAAGAATCATTGTGAGCAGTAAGCTGTTATAGGAAAAACGCGAAGAAGAACTAATAAGACGAGCAATGACCATTCATAATTTGGCTTGCACAACTGCAGATGTACAGATTACCGATGACGGTGGAAAACAGCTTATTAGATTGAGGAAAAATGTGCGGACCTGAATCTAAGAACATGAAACCTGTGAAACAGGTATTCACGTAGCCCTTACTAATATTAGTAAGTACGGGGCATCTCCACAGGATATGGTCTCCCCGTCCTCCTTTTCTCTCCAACTTATGGAAAATCGTAATGTGAAATTCCGAGCTTTTGAGCATGTCTACGTACAGCACAGTGCACAGTAACACCGTTAGTTAGCTTACAAACGAGTCCTCTTTTAAGTAGCAGAGGTCGGTTCGATGTTTATTCCTTTTTTGAATTAGCACTGGCCATAGTAACTCAGTGTTTTTGTATTGGCTCAGACAATTCCATTTATAGTTGACCTTGTCTAACGCTTTGGCCTTACTTACCTTTTTCCTGATGCTGCGGTAAGATTCGGTAAACGCTGAGAAAAGGGCAGAGGTGAGGACACTTTTTAGCGTGTTCTTCTTCCAACTGAGTCCTTGACGGATTGTAGACACAATGCTAATACCAGTCACAAATACAAATACAAATCCTTGACGCAAAAGACCGAATGTGGTCCAGTTGGAGTCATATCCGAAAGGATTTCTTTTCTGGGATTCGAACTTCCCGCTCAGTATTCCAACGCCATAACCACTGAACCATGGCGCCAACAAGAGCTGAAAGTTTGCAATGCAGTACAGGAACATTCAAAACCCTGCATTGGGACCAAAGATCTTTATTTCAAGGAATACTCGTTCCTATCTATTTTCCTTCAATTTACATTCAAATTCGCTCCAGAGGGTACAAAAAATGAGCAAAATAAGTCAATTTTTGCCCCTCAAGCGTATGCTAACCTTCGTTAAAATTTAAATTTCAAACCCCAAAGGGCATCTGCACAAATTCAGGATTTAACTATTTCTATCTAGAATCACGAGTTTCGATGTAATAAAAAAAAATTGCAAAAAAATAATAACTAACACCTTCGCAATTGAATATTCAATAACTGCCACTATTGAAAGCGAAACAACATCTAATCCGGTCACGGATAGCAATCGCACAGGAAACACACTATATACTGGGAGGGTTCATGAAACGAAATATTTTATTGAAACACAACATAAACCCGCACCCATTGCACCTACATACCTCCCGTATATCAGTAATCTAACTGAACCCAAAGCCTTTGATCTATGAATACTTCAAAACTGAAAATAAAAATGGAATTCAAATCATTTTTCATATTCAACGTATGACCACAGTTATACAGCAGCATAAACAACTACATACCTAGATACTTCATCCCCAACACGTATGGTGCATCCACCCCCACCCGCTACAGTTTTTCAGATATGCAAAACTATTTCAAAACTATGAAATAAAAACAAGACACGAAGTGTGGAATCCTTTTTTTTGGGTCTCTTCCTCTGGATGGCGATGCGCTGGAACGTTTTTCCCATTTTTATTATTTAAAAGGCCGACATATCATCCCTTACGCTGCCACTACCAGCGAGCACACACACATGCTAGGACCGACGAAGCAGAAGTCAGGAGCTCAGATAATCTCTTCCATACGTGTTCCTACATTTATGCAAATTTTATTCTACTCGTCGTTCTGGTCCGCATTGAAAAATGGCGGCACTTTCTCCCCTTTTTTTGTGGGTGGTGGGTGATAGTAGGGTCCTTTTCGATTGCTCGAGGAAGAGGAATAGAGGGAGAGAGAGAGAGAGGGTTTTTACTGGTGGCATGTTCGTTTTTTCCCCGGACCGATGAACTCACTTTATTAGGGACACTTTATTGGTGGCGCTTATGCCATGCGTTTTGGGTGGAAACACACAGAGACAGAGAACGACGGCCTCGGGTATACATTTAATGTTACTTGCGGTTTCGTTTTATGATTGTTGCGTTGATGTGGCATCAATGGTGATGTAGTGCGGTTAAGTGATTTCCATCCAACCGACCGATATGTAAAGGCAGGGAATGAAACGCCTTGAATCGAAAGGTTGGGTTGTTTCGGGGCTGAGTAGTTTACGTTGTCATGTTTCATTTCCATGAGTGTTATTGTTCAGAGTTAAGTGGACAGGTTATGTTGATGTGGAAGGAATGGGTCATTTGGCTTTTTATGCCCGTTTTAGTAGAATGCTTTTAGTGGTACTGTCTGTGGCAGACGCTCCCATTTTTTTTATAAAGACGGCCTGGCGATGATCCTTTTCTTGGGTGTATCTTGTTGAGAAATTGTGGGAAGCACCTGCGGAGAAGTTATTATATGTTATATACCGGAGGGACACCTGCCTATAAAGGAGTTCTAATTTTGATGACACACATGGGTTATGTATCCTCATAAAGATGTATGAGCAACATTGACTTTGATGGAGACACTTGAGGTTCTCACGAATACGTCAAGGACCGATAAATAACTTTCAAATGCTGATGATGTCATAGCAGCCTTTCATACTGCCACATAATTAATTTCTCAAAAAAGGGAAAATCTACTGGAAGACTCAGAGTCCTAGGAGCTAAGGATATCAGAACTTTTCACGTCAGTTTTAACATAATGCAAACTTAGGACAATCGCAGAGGAGGTGTTCCAGATACTGCCGTCAGTAGTATAACATCACATAGTATGCGATGCTTAAAATATTTTTTTCTTAGAGACTGGATCGAGATTAGTAGTCAAAGAATAACACCCAATGGCGCCCCAAGACCTTCTTCCTTCGGCCAGCTAATGCTGAACATTGACACATTAAGTATGTGTGCCGCCGTGTCAAAATCCTCCATGCATAGTTCACAGGTGTCACCCTCCAGAACACCCATCTTCTTTAGGTGATACCCGAAATTTCCATGACCTGTAGATAACGCTACCACCCATTTCAGTGCTCTTCGCTCCAAGCTTAGAACTTGCCTATGAGTGGGGCTAGTCGGCATATTAATTTTAGCCTCCCTACAATCTTCCGCGGCCCAGTTGTTAAGCAGATGCTCCACCATTCCTCTGCCAATTGCAGCAATTGGTTCCGCACCAGAGAATTCCGAGGTTGACCCTTGCTTTGCTAGAGACTCCGTCTTTTCATTGCCCTCAGTCCCTATGTGCCCCCTCACCCAGAGCATCTCTTCTCATTTCGAGATGAGCATTCATTGAGTTTATGAGCACATTCCATTGCCAGAGATGTACACATTTATATCTGTATGCTCCATGTATCTAATTAGTGATTCATTGTCCAGTGCCGTTTTAATATTTTGTAACAGAGCGATCATCTCGGCCTGATAGACTGAGGAATATCTGGGAGTGTTTTTGTCACCATCCAACTGACGCTTATGTGATAATTGGTCAAACCATCATCGTGTACATCCAGTATGCTGACCTCGGCTAGATTCCCCACCTTTGTCCACATACCCGTTTACACCAATGAAGCACCCTTTTCGTCCTCCGGATCTTCTCTAGGGAATAGGGAATATGGTGGTGTGTCCATCTGTCTTGATTACAGGTCTAAGTATCTGCTGTGAAAGATGTTTTATATGTATCTTCCACGCCATTGAATTATTTCAACTAAAATCTACAAAGACTGGTCGTGCACTTCTGCCCATTTGTTGGAATCTAGGTCAGTACAAGTTAAGACAATTCAGGCAGGCATTCACTCCCCTTTCAATTCACCCATACATAGAAAACGGATCCGCCCACTTTTGGCGGCGTTTTCCAAAAGAACAAAATATGATTCTGCATTTTTGCGGCATCGCTAATGGTAAAGGCAACAGGCATCCATGAATGTTAAGTGTAAAGAGCGTAGCGTAGCAAATCAATACTGACCCATTGTGATGCCCCTTGGGGGAAAGGATGTCCCTTGCCCATTGATTAGTAACGTGTTGATGCATTTGAACCTAGAGACCAGGCAAACTGAAGCACTGGTTGATTAAATCTAATCAGCACAAAATTTTGAAAATTCTTAGCAATCAGTATAGGTACCCGACAAAAATTTTGAAAAATATTTTTTTTTTTGTTTTTTCAAAGTGCATACCTATGTATGTAAATCGTTTTTGATAAGACATGCTTTTGAGACTTAAGCACAATTTTTGAAATGTATTACAAAAGAGTTTTTCAAATTCAAATTTAACAGAAATTACTTTGAGTAGGTTCATGTGCTTATGCGCTATCTTGGGTACACAACTTAGCTGCTTACCCCGACAAATCTATTTCAACAAATTATTGAAAAAAGAAAAACAACTAAGTCACATGCGTAATTCTTTGAAAAATACTATTCCCCGATCGGCCCCAGTAGGGAGGCGGTTCACTCACAGTGGTGATGAAATATCGCCTCACTTCAACACATTTCATCGAGGGGCGTCAACAACAGAAACAACGCGACAACGGAAATTCCACAAACTCATCATTAAAATGGAAAAAAAAATATTTTCGGTCCAAATCTTCCTCGCCGATATAAAGTATAGTACGAGTATCTGTGAATTCAGATGAAAAAGTATCGCAACGGACCGTAACGCTGGGAGGTCGATGGTATTCAACTTCCAATCAGCGTATAGTGAAAAAAGATTTTTTTTTTTTTTTTGGTTTTAATCATTCCTCTTTGTTTCACACATATTTGGCTGTCAGTTTGCGGCGATGCCTTGAGTTGTGGTGATATGGGAATTGAATTTTCGGAATCTGGCATTGGAGGATACGCGATGATATGTACTCGTACGTGCTCAGCTCATCCTGCAATGTGTTAATATGAAGTTTTGTTTAGCATCCTCATGGGAATTTTTTTGTGAAATTCCTTTTCGGGAGGCATTCTGTTATAAAATGAAGTTTTCGAGTTTTCATTTGATGAGGAGACCAACCAGAAGGGGTTAAGAATTTTGAAATGCTGTTCGATCTTGTTTTTTGAAAATTTGCAAGGGTTGGCTGGAGAATGCGCGAATACCATCCATGTGGGGCAAGGATGTTACACTAACGTTGTACAGGATGTTACTGTTGGGTTGATGTGGCACCGTGGCGGTCAGTGCGTTGGGCTACTAATCTGGATGTTTGAGGTTCGAGTCACAAAACTGCCAACAAGTTCGAGAAACCTTCTCAATTCGTCTTTCGGATGCGGCTTTAAACTCTACGCCCCTTTCATTTGTTAAAAAAATATAACTCTCGCAGCACGTTTAGTTGTGGGAGGCTAGACCTTCGACACCATATGGTCCGATACGCTAAATATTTGGTCTGACAGATGCTTCCTATAAAAGGCGGAGCTGCGTTGATGGGATGTGGCTCTTTGCTCTTAACAGATAGTTGAATACTTACCCACGCAATGTAACACCAGATTTGACTATCTTCCACAACTATTCCGAACCATATGGATGTAGGCCATACCAATGTGGGTCAGGGTAGGTTAGGTTAGGTATTTGGGCATCTCCTTTAGGGGAGATAAGTAAGTTTGTCCCTTGCTCGTTGGATAACCTTATTATAAGCCACGGTTTAACTACTTACTTGAGATGAACTAGCAAACCATTCAGTTGATTTGACATAGTTCAAAATGTCGTTAACTGATCTGCTGGAAATTTCTTCAAGGTCATGGAAGAAGTGTCGTCCAAGAAATTTATATTGGTGGACAGTGACAGAGAAAGTGGGTTGTGTCCTCACTAACGTCTTTATCTCCACATTCTCGACATACTAGTTCTTCTTCCGTTCGGCGCAGTTCTTTCATATGGTGCCGCAGCGTATTATGTCCATGATGACTCCCACCAGGGCAGAAAGGGATCTCATATCCTTTTGCATACCTAAGCCTTTTGGTCCTAGTTTTGTCAAAGTAAGGCCAAATACTTCTTGTGGTTACAAAAGTGTCTAGGGAGGACCATCTGTTGTTTGCTTCCCTTAAGGCCTTGACACCTGCTTCAAGCTTAAGTGTGGCAGGCGGGGTGTTTACTGATAAGTCTATTTGATGCGGTCGAGATTCCGAGCTCCTTCTAGCCAATTCGTTTGCCATCGCATTACCAGGGTATGCCCTCATGTCCAGTTTTTAGATTTAACAGACCCAACAGACGAACCCCACAGGCGGACCAGTAGAGATGCAGTAAAGTGGGAGGCTTATGATCCCTATAATCCTGATCATTACCTCGCCGAACAAAAGGAAGAAGAGGAAGAAACCCAACAGACTGTAACCTTGTGCTGTGTTCCAAGAGTCCCTAATTCTTCTCGACAGCACCTTTCAAGCTTGGATATGATTTCAGTAGCAGTTATCGCTTTTATTGCTGCCTGGCTGTCGATGAAAAAGGTGACACCTTCTCACGGGCGGTTATCGTCACTGCTAGTACCTTCGCTAGGACCAATGCTGTGCTTCGGGAGACGAACTGATTTGGTTATGCCCAGTGGTTCGGAAAAAATACCTGGTCCTAAGACCATGTCCATCTTTGATCCGTCTGTGCAGAGAGAGATGGATTGCAAGCCAGGTAGCTGCTCGTTTTTGCATTCCTCTCTGCTCGGGAATGTGCTTAAGAAAGGTTTATTGAAAGGCGTAGTCCGTACTAAATGTACATACGTTGCCTAGATATTTTTGCAGGAGCATAGAATGACCAATTGAATTTGGTCTTCAGCTGTTTGTTTGATTTATTCTAAGTTACAAATGTAACTACGGCAATGTCAAATTACTTCAAAGAAATGGAAGGCAGATCATCTGGAACACTTTTCTAAATGTCTAAATATAAATTAACTTACCTACAAATTGCTTCGAACTGCCGTTTTAAAATAGCTTCATTACATCATTAAACAAAAATTCCATCATTTTCCTAGAATCCATGCCCCTTATTTACATTTAAGGCGTTCAAAAATGAGACTAGCTGGAAACTACCGCTCCTCGCTCTCCCTCCGCTAAGCACTTGTCCTCCCCACTACATTTTATTCAAAGAATTAATTACTGCTGCCGCCGGCATTATTGCTCTTAATGGCTTCTTTTGCAATTTTCTCTATGAACTCAAAGTACACAGAAAATGTTTATATCTAGGAACCGTCGCCCATAAACCTGCCCATCATTCTTTATTGCCTTTCATTGGGACATTAGAGACATCACAGCGCAATGTGTTGACTTGTTATGTACCACCTCTCTCAGTTGTCCCTTGAAAGTCAACGCCATGGTACACCCGCTGTCTATGCAGAAACTATCCCTACTTTGCCAAGTATATTTTGATAATTAAATTAATTGCGGCGGCCATAAATCAAGTTAAACGTTTCGAATTGTTTTTCCACGAAGCAGTTGAAAACTCAACACGACAGTTTTTCCCGCCCTAGCTTCGGTACTCTATTAAAGGTTCCGCGAGCACTCATTAAGATGCATTTTTGTGCTGGCAGCTAGCAATTTGCATTTCACGGATTCGCTTCGTATGCTCCAATCCATGCGAACTCTTTTACGCGACATTGAATGGAGATGCGAACAGTTGTTTCAACTCCCGCTGAGAAGTGAGAGCACAAATCTGACGTCTATAGAGCTACTCTAAGCGCGGGTGTGTAGTATGCCAGGAAACCCCGTGTCCAGCATGAAGTTTGATATCTATCATCGCTGCTTAATTATGTTGTCATAATTAAATTGATATGACGCAACCTCATACCGGCACTGACACCACCATCACCACCATCCTCAAACTCCTGGGTGCCATACCCACTTTCCATATCCAGGCGAATTGAATTATGTGACGTATCGCCATAATGAATGAGGGCCCTTTGATGTTGCCATCCGCATCCTCATCATCATCATCATCAGCGACATCGTCTGTTGCTGTCCGGCTTTGATGATGCGACAGCTATGGCAAATAAATTTGACTAAATTGTCGCCAAATCAAATTTGACATTGACAGACGTGATTTACGCGGGAAGAGAAAGACTAACGCGCATGAAAATTAAAAAGAAATCGGATCCCTCTTCCCCAAAGAAAACCACTCATCGCTTCGTCGCCGTCAAAGGACTTAATTGTGGCGGGGAGTTTGTGACAACCTTTCGGCTCCTTAACTTAGCCCCAGCGACCCAGGGAGTTTCTTCCCTGCTCCCGTGACATCATAATTACGAGACCGACGCACGACGTGCATCATGAAGCAAAGTCGGTCTCGGTATTCACGAATTTCTGAAGTAATTGGATCCTGATGTGGATCTGGCGTAGATGGGTGGAGTGAAGTTGGTTAATTAATTTATTGCACCTTTTTGATCTACTTTAGCGCAGACTAATTATGGGTTATTTAGGGACTGGGAGGAGGGTGCTTTTCCCTCGCCTCGGAGTAGGTATCATAATTCTTTGGCGCGTTTGGTTCCTTTGAAAATTTCGCACTCTACCGCTAACAGTGGAGAATGTGTGGTTTTCGAGGCTACACACAATTTCAGTGCAATAAATTTTAATCATCAAAGAAGCAGTATCGAAGATGCAACGGGCTTGATTTGCTGGTTAATTAATTAGATTTTTATTGGATCCTTTGATTGCGGTCGAGAGGTTGTTTATTGGTATGATTGCGATAATAGTACATTGTTGGGAGGGCAGTGATGCCTACATGTGCATTAATTTGTGAACAAAAGACGATAGGAATAATCCTGGGTAATTGTTTATTATACTCTGGCATGCTATATAAACGACATTCTCCAGACATCTACTCCTACATATGCGAAAGTGTTATCTACCTACATACGTAGGTATGTAAGTCTTGAACGAGCTCTAGGTTGTTGGATATGAATTTAGGGAATATGTGTCTTCAGAGTCCTTGATTTTAAAGAGCCAAATTAAGCACTTAAGCGTAAAATGATCTACATACTTAGGTCTGCTACAGATTAAAGAATGGAACACATAAGCCAAGGAAGGCCGGGACTTTTTCTAGCTTTTAAGGAACGGTAACGAACTAGTGCGCTTCCAATTTTTTTCATGCTGAATACCTTCCAAAGATTTCATCTCAACTCGCGGCAACTACCTGCTTGTAGAGGACGAATTAAGATGGCATCATGACAATAATGTGAGAGAACTCAACGTTTAAAAGCTGCAAATGCAAAGAACGCCAGTAGCTCAATATATTGACGAGTTCCGTGCTGCCAGCATCAGATATGGAAGACCAGTGAAAATGTATGCATCAGGATTGCGGCCTCTGATTTCTTAATTCTTACAAGGGGCCAACGAAAATACTTGCCGATGACCTGGAATTCGCTCTCAACAAACTAGTCACGTGAACCAAAAGCTGTGATCTTACCGTAATGCCGACGAAGTCTGAGTTGACCATTTTTACCAGCTTCAGCCCTCCGCAGCTAGGATGAACTAACGTTTAATTGAAAACTCAACTGGACCCAGGAAGTCCCTGGCTGCGCTTTACTCATGCCAAAAAGCGATAGATTCCACATGGGATCCACAGCTTAACAGAATGCACTGGTTGTACACGGTGGTAGTTAGGTTGATCCTCACCTTGAGGTTGGCATCCGTTTTGTTGATAAATTTTAATCTAAAATTACTATAAAATGTGCAAAGCTGTGCAACATGCTGCACAACCGCCGGCAAACAAATGACTCCCAGTTGAGAGAATAACGCATTGGACATGCCAACGCATGAACTATGTATTATCTTCCAACCTTTACTGGCTATCTGCACTGGGGACCAGTCTTTAATTAGCGCTGCAAATACTCAGTATCCGGCAGCGAAAAGTGGGTGTACAACGAGGTCATTTGTAATTGAGGATAGGGTCGGTGTCGTGGATTTCCCTGAAGACCAACATATCTATCTGCCCTCTAACCTCCCAAGTTAGAGCACATTTTCCAGGCTGCCGTTTACACTACCTGGTCAGCGGTTAACACTGAATCGTAGACCGATGCCGAATCCTTTTGTCTCGCATCATAAGGCGTAGGTAATGTAGTGAGAGCCCGCAGCACAAACTTCCCCGAGCCAGGTCACTGTGACATTCCCAGGTATTGGATAGCAGGTGATTTGACACAGCGAGGCTTTCTTAATACAAACAATATGTCAAGACCAAGGCTTATCATAATGGAAAATATTTCGTTCAATACACTACCGCTAAGCTGTCAGGACCAATGCTAAATCCAAAAATATCTAACGAACTTCTGTTACTTAAGAGAGAACGAATAACTAGGCTTGAGCGTGAATTAGACTGTAGGTATGTATAATGTGCCTCTAAGGATAAAAAAGATGAGGAGAAAATTTCCCGTTTCTTGTACCCATACCCTATACTCGTGACCAACCCGAAGGTTCATAGCATATAGTGGACCTACTTTAAATCTAAGTGAACTTTATCGAAGGTTACTCCAAATCAAGCAACGCATTGCATTGATTGTTTCAAGGATCTGCTTTCATTGAATGATTTCACCATCATTTCGTCCCATTAACACCCGTTTTCTGACACCCTTTTTGTAATCACCACAACGCCGCATGCACCATTTCCTGGTTCGATTCGCTTTCACACCAAAGAATCGCATTTAAGACTACTCTCGCTGAGTTAATTAGGAGTTGACAACCATGTACATTGTACAACCCTTCTGCGCACACTGTCAGCTCTGATTATCTTCAATCTCTGTCATGAGAGTATGCCCACATGCGCCCAGATACAACAGCTTACGTTCCTATTATACTCAATTAAACTACAAGATACTCTTGTATCTGAGTCACCTTGTTACACGTCACCGTGGCGCGTCCTTTGCACATGTACTCAATGCACCCCATGCTCTTACATCCCACATCCTTTCATCGGTGGTAATTTTTCAACAACATTCTGCACTCAATCATCCCCTAAACAACCGACGATCACAACAATATACATCGCTGGGTCGCGATCTGATCACAAGCACGCACTGTGATGATAAATAGATGTGCATCCCCAAAATAGATCTGCGCTTTCCAACATGCCACACACTAAGAACAATAAATTCACTTCAAATGGAGAATTAAATTTTCATTAAAATCATTATGCGGCAATTGAAAGAATTGGGGGGCGCAGGCAGAGAGCAATCTCAATGGAGATCGGAACCGAAAGCACTGTGCCTCTTAGTAGCGATAAATGAAAGTGCGAGATGATTGCCGCTAACGGGGGGAGTTCTTTGAATAGATTTTTATAAACTTTATTTTTTCCGAATGCTCTAGAGGGGCAATCAAAATATTTTAACAACGAACGGTTCCTTTATTGTCTCTCCCTGGAGAATAAACCTCAATAAGTGAATCTCAAATGGTTCGTGGAGCGAATGCCACGCTCCTGGATTTTATCTTTTCGAAAAGTATCTTCTCTACGATCCGAATGCAATTAGGAGATACCACTGGAACAGCGACAGTGCCAGTGCAGTGGTGTAGCATCAGCAGAAGAAACCTCATCATCATCACCATCATCAACCGCAACAGCAGCGGTTACGGCGGTTGATTTAATTCTGGCGTACGGGACACTGTTGTGCGGTTATTGCAATGAGCCATGTCATTCATCTCGCGACCGCAACAGAAGCGGATTCCCGCGTGTGGAAAAATCCACCACGATGATGATGATGATGATGATGATTACTCCTCCGGGATTCTGGTGATGTATCTATGGCATGAGGCTAAGATACTTTTGTCTTTTTGATGACTAAATTTAGATTCAGACACCCATCTAGACGCAACAATTTAGCACGCTATGCACTTTTCGATGCAAGAGGATGCATTCCTGGGGCTATTGCGGTTGGAGATGATGTCATGATTGATGATTTGTTGATGGTTGTGTCGGAGGGAGATATGGAATGTAGGTGGACGTAGTTTAATGTCAGCCTTAATGCGGCTGCATTAAGCGGTGGCGGCAATGGCACGATGTGCAATCGAAGAAGATATTCATAATTGTCACGGGTAATTAATGTTTGGATTTTACGCTCGTGAGTTTTTCCAGTTCTGGCAGGCGGCCCGCCAGGCGAATGACCCACATCTGGCGCAAGATAGTGGGGTGAACTATTTTCGAAGTACGTTCGCATGTAAGATGAAAGGAGCTGTGCGGTTTGCTTTCCATTTTCTTGCTGAGATCAAAACGACTTTAGTCTATGGAAGTCAGCCCGCTTGTGCAGAATAGAGAGTGGTCTTAGGAGCGAGGAAAATAAAAATGTAAACATTTTTTACGTAGCTTAAATCTATTAGCACCTACACTTAACTAGGGCTGAATGGGATTTGAAAGGCGTTTGGGACAGCTAGCTATCAAACTGCGATTACTGGAGTATCATCTGAAGTACCTATTTTCGTAGGATAAAACGTCTCTTTCATTACAAGGATTTGTCGAGACAACACTGATTGTGTACGGTATTCTGAAGGCTTTCGATTTTACAGTGATTCCCCCGTATCTTCTATATCGTTCCTCATACCATTGCATGTCAATATGCGAAATCTCTTACTCTGAGAGCTCCTTTTGTTTCGGAGTCTATAATAAGAAGTTCAGAGTTATATGATGAAAAGTCTAGTGCAATGCATGTGTAGTTCAGTGTAAATATAGGAGAAATCACTTATTAATTTGGTAGCTATCACTTCTAAAGAATACAAACCCATCGTTTGAATCTATTGAGATGGTATGCCCCCCTTTTGAAATTACGTAATATTAAGCCGATTGAGAAGCTCAGTGAGGTTGTTGTTAAGTGTGAACCAACGAGCGTCTCAAGCCACCTCAATCTTTAGCTTACTGTCTCCAGTTTCGAACGCCAATTTGGTTGAGATCCCCTTGCACTTGCATGAGTCACCTAAGTCACGGTCTTCCTCTACTGCGCCGTCCCTCTTTTCTTGTTGAAAGCATATACCTACTTAATCTTGCCCTCATTGGATATTAAACTTATCTTCGCTGCACCCGTCCCAATATTCACGAGCATCATGCTACGCTCTTCCGATTATGCCAATATCGCTGGCATATGCGAGTAATTGGACGGACTTTTGAAAGCCTTCGAATTATCGTGAGGCACTCGTTCACACACTTGAAACTTAAGACTTCTTCCCTTCTGCATCCATCGGCACTTCTTGGATGTAGGCGATGTCTGCTTAGCAGCAGTTTAGGGTCTCCGCTAATTTTTCGGCTCAACGTGGTCTATTGAGGGACCTAACATTCCACGTACAGATCTGAAGTTCGTTGTCCTTGTTTCGTTTGCATCGTTTTTCATCAGTAAATCCGTCCGTATTCAAGGCCTTTTGTTGTTTTTTGTGTCAACCCCGGTGGTACAACCCCCTACCTGGAGGATCAGTTAGACCTTCACAATCAATTTTCCGAAATTCTCGAACTTTGCTTAGGCTGGGTACATTCATAAGTCCGTCTTTGATTGAAGTCCTCATTTCTTGTCAATGATAGCTCCAGGCGTATAATGATGTGTATGATGAGACCTTTTAATTTTGCAACTTAGTCGCATAATACGATTTGGACTTACGGTAACAATTGCAGCAACAATTTCGAAATAACCTCGCAGGCCCTTCCCGAGGCTAGCACACCGCTTAGCACTTTCAACAGAAAGAAAGACATTGAATCCAATGAGGAAGCAAGCAGGCATTGGTATCGATTAGATAAATGTGCCATAGCCAAATCGTTATGGCCAGTCTATAACGAAAAGAAATCCGCAGATCTTATGAAACTCAGTCGTAGGGACATTTGTATAAATGTCGGCGTCATGACGACAACTTCTGTAGGAACTGCAGGGTCGAAGAGGAAATAGAATCCATTCCAAAAGCAAGGACACGCTTTGCAGCTATTTCCCTGCGGATGGACATTGGGTTGAACAAACTCCTAAGATTTATACATACATATGTACACGTATCTGGATGGCTTAGTTCACCCGTCGATAATGAAATTTAAGTTCTAAGAGGTCTACTATTGGGCACATAGGACTCATCGTTGTCTAAGTAAGCCGTTGACAGTCTCCTGTCAATTAGGGCACCCATCTACCTAACCTAAATACCTAAACGAAAGGCTGACCTAGCTTCCACTGTTATAGCTAGAATTCCAATCAACTGTTTAAGCAAAGCTCTGTACGCTTGTGATTAGTTACCTAATCGCCGCAGAAGCTACGAAACTAACTGGAATCTATGTAGATATCTCAGAGAATCTGCAGAACGACATACATTCCGAGCCTTTAACGACAGTGCAACGACAAGAGCACCGGACTAAGTGGGCAACCATACGTTAACTCCAAAACATGTACACATGAAAACATGCCTTTTGACTCGAGTCATGTAGCCATGTAGGTATGTATGTACTAATACCCATCAACTCGCAAAGTGCTTTTCAAAAATAAATCTTCGAATTTTTTTTAGTACTTTCTGGCAAATGCACATAGATACAAAAAATCATACAGACATCCCCATCGCACTTTGCTCAATCATCCATTCAGCAATTCCGAATGACAACTAACAGGGCAATAATAAAACTTAAATAGATTTTCCTGTCAAATGTCTCGAGACGACGTGGCCCCATGCAGGAGTTTGGGGGGCATACATGCAGCTCCTGTGCACTCGTCGTCGTCATCTCGTATTAATATGATGTTTTGACATAAATAGAAAAAAAAAAAAAAATCGGCCAAAGAAAATAACATAAAATACACATTTCGGAGAAGAAAAATGGTAAACAGGAGGATAATTGAAGCAGAATGAGAAATGAGCGAAATGATTTTTCACGCAAAACACGGCGACAAGGGCACACACATATGGTAGAGTGGAGTGCGAATGTGTGTGCTTTGAAAAGGAAGCGGACGTAAGTGGGGTGAGGAGTTCGCCGTTCGCCGTTCGCCGAGTTCTCGTCCTCGCAATGTCTGTCATAGCAAATGGGATGATTACTTTTCGTTAATTTTCTCTTCATTTCTCTTCGTTGGGGTGGTGGTGGTGGTTGGATGAAGACAGGCAACGCTGGGCAGGACGTATGAGGTGCATGAAAAGCTGTCAGTTTTAGTAGAGTGGCTAACATTTACTGCAGAGCGTACGGTCATATGTGTGTGTGGAAAAAGGTATAGGGCTGATAGCTCTTTTTTTCTATGCAAGGATTTGGGATGCCATTTGGAGCACATTTGGACGGAAACTTCAGGGGATTCGGAGGAAATTGTGAAGGAAAAAGGAAACTTTCTCTTAAATAGAATCGGATTAAAATTTATTTCGAAGACAGCACTTTTAAAGTAGCTTAGGTGGTACTAACTGCCTTGGTTCTCAGCCCATCCATTGCTGGACGTAGGGTGGTAACGGGAACTGCTTCCAGTGTCTTTCATTTTTCGCAACCGGAGTTGTCTTCACTATTTAAGGTCTGCGGCCACTTCTTTCTACGTATTGCGATGTCAAAAGATACCTGAGCCATTCACAAATAATGCTGCTCGTTCGAGATACTAAAATATGTATTTGGATACTTCGCAGTTTGGTTGTTGTTCTGAAAACATTGGTTTTCTATTAACTATGTTGCATGTCAAACATAGTTTCTTTTGCCAAAAAAGGTTGTGGTTCCAGCGTCAAAACAATAATTTTTAGATAAAGAAAGCTATCAACTTGTTAATGTTTAGTTAAGCAGCGAAATTTTAGAGCTAAAGGTTTTTTTTTAAAACCTAGGTTCATACTGTCAAAACCTTTTCAAAGTCCTTTCATCATTTTTTCGCGGAGATCTCTGTTTGACGCATAACAAAATGATGACACAAAAGTGTCCATGGTCCTGTTGGAATCGCATTTGCTGTAGGCGACGTTATATGCTTCATAATAAATTGTTATCGCCGAATCTCCACTACTGTCAAACAAAAACTGACAAATAGCAGCCAAACCAAATTGAGAGCTAAACAAAGTCGGCCTGAAACTTAAGAAACACCCTGTGTATTGTATATGCATGTATGCATGCAACTACTTATTCTCAGAACATCACAAGGAATTACGTATGGAAAGCAAGAGAATACGTCGATTCCGTGGGAACCCAAAGAAACTCCACATCACATTCTGAGCAACTATTGGGCTTTAACTCATAGCAGAGAAATCTACTTCGGAGCCCGGTATCTTTTGCAGACTGAAAGCTGATGATACCCTCCCTTTGAATATCATCTAGTCCACTGAAGAGGGATGCCCAAAAGCATCTTCCTTCTCGAGTTCGCAGATGACATTGTGACGAGGATTACCACACAGAACTCCAATGAGTCGCAAAAAAAGATGGACTAAGTCATGAGAGGCATCTATCGGTCTAAGCTTACCAACAAATATGAGGAATGTAACCTTGTTAACCTGAGCAGACCATCCTAGGAGGCGGTTTGCTAATGAACAGTATCGAAACCATTACTTTTCGTAGTTGCAGAAGTGATATCAATTAATTGATCAGCTTCAACTAAGGCAAACATTCTGTCCCATCCATTCATGTTAATATGTCGCCCTTGGTAAATCGAAAATCAAGGTAAATTTTTCGAAATCTTAAATGTGCTTCCGACCATTCTCCCCATTTTCCGCTACATTTATACGTGCATCCAATTTTCCATGTTTAATTCAGCTACCCACTGTACCACTGATATTCTCTCCCCTTATATACCCAAAACGTGCAACGTGAGTTAGTTTTCCACCGGCATAACAAAAACACAAACATCTGAAACCCATGTGCAATGAGGTACGACCGCAATAATGCACATGACATTCAGCGCTAAAGAAAAATTGCAAACATGCGACCGCCATTTAAGTTCCTGTCCTTCCCTCATCCTGTTTCCTATTTCAGGGGACATGTGTACCCCAACAGTTATGAGTGGAAGTGTGTATATTTTGGAAAGAAGTACATATCTGTTCCTAATGCTTTCTGTCCGATGAATGTACATATTTTCTTAGAAAAATGAGATGAAAACCAAAAAAAAAAATTCGAAAACGATTTTTATTGCACGTAATACAAGGATGCGTTCAGGATACCATTAGATGATGGCTTCATTTTGGGTCAGGTGAGTGTGAATGGGAAAGTTTTTTAAAAAATTTTAAAGTTGTTTCCAATGATAAAAAATTTGTGACACATGAGCGCCGGAAAACCTGTACTGAATTCGAAAAGAAGATGCTGGAGCAGGTAAAGCGCATGGGAAGGGTATGTGATGAAACATCTATTGTAGACCAATAGTTCATCTACAGCTTCGTGGTAAACCGTCCGATATCCTGTTCTTTGTTGGAAAATAATGAAAGAAGGATAAAATACGAGTACAACTGCGAGCCTTTTGAGATACATATATGAAGATGGGTATGTATGTAGTTCAAAAAGCCAAAAACGATGATAGCATAGCATTGACCATATAGAGTGTATAAACGGCAAGGCCTCCAACCTTGCTAATCCGAGCCTGAACATCTGTTATAAGCTATAAACAATAGCTTGACAGCGTAATATGGAAACAACTTGCCCGACATGGTAAAAGGTTGACGAGTAATACGTCTCGGGAAGAGGCCCTTCATAGATCGGCACCCCTAAAGAAAGTATCTATCTACTTACTTAGATGGCGCTACAGTTCGGGGTGAACCTGGGCCTCAACCAACAAGCCTCTGCAGTTAGCTCGGTCCTTAGCTAACTCCCCTTCTACTTGTGTGAGCCACCTTAGACGAGGTCGTCCTCTACTGCATTGTCCCTCCGGAGTAGATTCCAAGACTCTACGGTCATTGTTGTTCATTCGCTCTACATGTCCTAGCCATCTCAAGCGGTTGATGCGCAGTTTTTCGACTAGGTCGCTATCGCTGTAGAGCTCGTAAATTTCATCGTTGAATCTTATCCTTCAAAGTCTGCCAACGTAAACGGGACCGAATATCTTTCGAAGAATTTTTATCTCGAAACGACCGAGGATATCTCCATCCGCTTTCGACAGAGTCCATGCTTCAGCGCCATAAAGCCGGACTGGGATGATCAAGGTCTTGTAGGGAGTCTCTTTGATGGCCTTACTACTCAATTGCCTTCTCAGCCCAAAGAAACAGCGGCAGGTGTTATTCTTTGTTTGATATCTGCTGAGGTGTTATTGTCAGAATTAATAGCAGAGCCCTTACTGCCTCGAAGTTGGTGGGCAAAAACGCATCATCACCTCCACGTGGGGCCTGCTGGATAGCTATTTAATAGTGAACCAACGATTAGCGTATGCTGAGTCTGACTGTACATGTGGAGCTAGACACTCGGATCTGCGCAAGCTCAACCGGGTTAACTCCAACACGCATGCGTTAAACGAGGCATCTCTTGCTGACCTGACCCGCAATTTGCAGCTCAGATGTTTAACAAGAGAACCTCAGAAGGAGGACGTACAGCGAAGGAATTCCATCGAAGACGGAATCAACGGTGACGTCCACAGACAGAGCAGCGGAAGCCTTACTTGAGCTACTCCGACATAATTCGGAGCTCAGGTCAGTAAGGAACTTTCATGGCAGGGCCTTGAAAAAGAGATGATGACAGACGAGCCCTAAATGGGTTACTGGCATCGGTTTAACCGGCCCCTCCTCGTCCTAGGCGTTGTATATACGGATCTGGCTCCTCTCCAGGTTGGGGGTTTTTCGTCAGGGCAACTTCCCTACAGCGTAATAAACTCCTAGTTACGATGCAACCAGGAGTCTCGGAAAGTAAGTACAGAAAATTTAGTATCTACAACGCTTAGCTTCAGAAATACATGGAAACCACTCGCATAGCCGCTTTTCTATGTCGCATGGTCAAATTCGTGGATTTGAAAACCCAGTGAGTCACACTATGACAAATCTGTGCCGCTATACAATGTTCTAATTTGTAATTCAACACCGAATCGCCAAGCAACAGCGGTTTATCATCCGGCGTCCGTTTCAATCAATTAACAAATTTTAAAATTAATCTGCCCTACTTCGGTGCTGAGAGGCCTCTTCAGGTAGTCGGAATGCTCAACGGATGCTCATATCAGAATGACAGAGATAACTTTGTCTCTTAATTGACCGCCAGTGTCCATGCCTAATTGAGACATAAAACCGGACACTTTCGGGTGCAGGAATTCTAAACTCATGACTGAGTCGACTCTGATAAACTACTGTTCGCAACTTGTCCCTTTTTCCAGAATGCTTCTTTCACGACCGCGATTCCCGACTTCAGAAGTGATTATCGCAACATTAGTCCATAATTTTGAGTGCGTCCTACTTCTTGTCTGAGATTTTGAACCCGAAATCGAATCTGTCTGCTGCATCGTCTTTCGCTGTGTATTTCTTGAAACTTACACTTCGACTGCATCTTCAGACTCTAATTGGGTTATTATCAGTATTTTGGCGTCAATTTTTTTTTGGGAACCACTTCAATGGGAATAGGGCTCTCTGCTGAAGTAGCAGAGCTGCGCTTGAGGCCTTGGAAAGTCGGTCTTCGGATGCCATAATTTGATGCAGTTTAGATCTCTTTTCTTCGTCTTTTTTTTTCTCTTTTACAACTGTATTTCGGTAGATAATGGGTGAATTAACACATCAATGGATGAAGTGACGCAGCGACCGGTATGAGTGCGGCTCTGATTGGGTTATTAATTTACGCCGGAATCGGTTCGGTTGTATTTTCTGAACGTGGAACCCTTTTGTTATGCTCAACCTACACCATTTCTATCCAACACGCATTGTGAAGCTATTTGTCGAGAAAAACAAGATTAGATGTGCACGGGGAGCGGTGTGTGGTGCTAGGTGTGCAGCTTGAAGTTTTGAAGTGAAATGAGGCGATTCGGATGAATTTCTATCTAATTGAAGGTAATTTCCTTAATGTGTCTCCGATGCCGCCGTCGCCGCTGACCGTCGGCCGGAAGATCACTTCACTTAGTGGGAATATTTTATTTTATGATACCTTATGATGTAACTGTGAAAGGTTGCCCATCAATAGCTTTGAACGAGAGTTGAAATGGTTTAATGAATGAAATGTTTATTGGTTCTGTAATATTTTTGTAACAAATTGACGGTGGAACTTAGCGTACTTCTGACTTAATTAACCAACTTTCAAAATGTGAAGAATGTCCTTCTGAAACCCAGTACTTTAGGTTTGGTTACAGTGGGGCAGGCTGCTCTAGATACAACGTGACTTAGACCAGTACGCGCATTGTATTACCAGAGAATCAACATCTCCAAAAAGCTACCCCCTGAGCCAGGAAGAGCAGGCAATAAAGCACTGGACTCTTCTGTTTGCATTATCCTATTCGTCTAGATTGTTAAAAAAGTAGGCTTCTACATGCAGTTTTCTAGAAGCGGAGAGTGCTTCGCATACGCAAAGAAGCTGAACTATGGCTTCCATGCAGCTTCTACAGAAGTCGTTTGCGAGGAGGTCTAGCCTGGTGGCATGCCTGTGATAATGCAGTGCCCATTAACGACACTTACAATGTTTAAATTGAGTTGGAGCGTCTCTGATCCATCTTAAGCCAAATCTGTCTGGTGATGAGGCACATAGTGCCATCTACCCATCTACGATTGGTTTAGTTCATAGTGTTGAGCGAGATTCACATTGTTCGACAGGATTCTACCCAGCCTGGCGAGCTTGTCGGCCATGCAAGTCCCTGGAATGTCTCTGTGGCCCGGCACCCAAATTGAATCTCATTTTAGAAACAGCGACAATTTAGCTCAGTTCGAGAGTTAAAAGGGACTTATTTCAGACATTGAATCACGACTCGGCTGCTGAATGATGTTGTAGGTACTTCAGCCACGACCAAGCTTCCTTTATCGCCATGACCTTTGCCTGGAAGGCTCTACAGTGATTATCGAGGCGGAATGGGATTTGTAGTTGACACCCGCACCCATTTCTGATTCTGCTTTAGATGTATTTGTATAGAAACACGTAGATTCCTTTTGTAACGCAAGATCGTCTGGAAGGTATTCGGATTTCAAAGCATGTACAAGGCATGAACCAGGTTCTTACAGTCCTACCTAAAAGTGCCTACAGAGGTCACAATACCTTCAAAAATGAGATCCTAAGAACACCCTACATGAACTACACAATGCATCTCGAACTCCACATTACTCTCATAGAATTCTAAACAATCACACACCTAACAAAGCGCACACCAGTGCATCCTATCGCTTAAGCAACCCTGAGAAATTCATAGCCTCCATAGTCGGTGAAGAAACAATTTTCTGAGTCTTATCTTAAACCTGTAAAATCTTAATTAAAAATACGGCGCTTAAAACTATCTGAATTGCCTGAATGTCTCTCAGTTGCAAAGGAATTAATGTTGTGTTTGGGGACATATTCGAATACCTGACCAAAACAGCCCACACTCAAGACATTTCTCAATTAAAATGCAAAAGTAATTGAGGTAATTTTATGAGCTAAGCGATATCCATGGTAAGTTTAGCGCCGCCACCGGACCGGTACACTCAAACCAATCTTTATGCCCTCCATCAAAATCCCATTCAGACAAATTGAAAAACGATAACTTTTCGATTTAATTAGGCAGCAACGATAAATTTATTCCAAAACATGTCCCAATAATCATAAAACCTTATCCGACCTCCATATATCCCTGTTTGGCCACAACCTCTTATCTCAGATATAAATCCAGTAATGGTATACGAAGTTAACCCAAAATGATAGGCACTATCATTTGAGAGCACTTTCCAAGCACAAATTCAAAATTTCAAACTTAAAAAACCTAAAATTCTTCCCTCAATAATCTCCTCTAATTAGGTATCTATTGAGTGGCTAATCAAAATCCCATAAAAAATCAATTTAAACCCCTGCTCGCACTTGACTGCTGTTGAGGTCAGAGAAACTGCCGCTGCGGTATTCCATCAACTCCTTCTGATCATTTTTATGCGTTAAACGCATTTTTATTTTTATTTTTTTCTTTAAAGCGAATGTCACAGTGAATTTAGCCGACGGATTGCCCTTCTGAACTTGTCATTATAACTCACCACAGTCGCGCACACCATCCGACAAACCGAACCCAAACTGACAGTTGCCATTGTGGTGCAGCCTTTCTCTTTATCGCCGGAACCGAACAATAGTCAAACAGTACCCGCCGCCATGCTATGCAAAGTGTGTGACTGTTTAGAAAAAAATATTTCTCCTATTTTTAGCGGTATTATACAAAGTTGTACGCCAGCCATGGCACGTCAACTTGACAGATGAGCATCGTAAATATTCCAATTAAGCAGAGTTATTTGGATTGTTAAATTGACGGACGGACGCAGTACGCCTTTGAATGAAATTCGCCAATTGTCATTGCTTTCGTTTTTTTTTAATGTACAGTTAGTGTCTCTCTCTCTCTCCAAAAATAAACGCACAAGGAATTCTCCATGATTCAGTGACTTTGACAACTGCTAGCAAATGTCAGCCGCATTTGACAGTGTTCAGTGCACCTTTCAACAAACGGTCACTTGGGAAAATTAATGTGTGCTTTGTTTCTCCTCCTTCGCGATCGTTGTCAACTGATATGGCATCGCGTTGGCATTGGCCCGATCCAGGAGGCTCACACTTAATGGCAGGTGCAAGGTCGGGGCGGTTATTTCTTAGCACGTTACAAGGAATTCTCATGTTCGCCTGTCAGCCCTTTAGTGTGGTCGCCGCCATCACATAAGGGTTTTTTTCATTGACAGATACAAAATGGAGTGCAGCCAAGCACGCGATTTCTGTTGAATTTGTTAAAAAGTTGGTTGGCCGCGTTGTTAACGCCTACTTCCTGAGAGAGATACGTTTTGTATCTTTTCTTTTTTTGTTGCTGCTTTGCTGGATATTTACATAAATTTCAATTCCAACTCTTTTTTTCCGTCTTTTGTGGATTCACTGGTTGAGGAAATTTATGTTTGCGTTGTTAAATTACTTTGTATTACGATACAGTACGATTGCTATCACTGGGGGAGAGTATCTACATACACATGGCGGTGGAGTTGAATGTCGGATGGTACTCGCCCTCTTTCAACATGCAATGGCGAAATTATTGTTCATTTAGGATTACATACACTTTTTTCGGGAATACATTCCATAAACAATGGCATTCCATAATGGAGTCCGATTGTATGCAATGATTACCGTTGAGCATCCAAAACAAGTTGAACGAAATTCAGGTTTGTGTATTCCCATTATGCAGCCGTGTACTTTTGGGTGGAAATTGTACATAATTGGATACTTTTGAGATAGATATGTAATTTTAAGGTGTGGTAGAGCTAAACAGCTTCAATGCTTAACTAAATGTTGCATTGAGGTACGTACATATGTACATGTAGCTTTTGGGTACTACCAGTGACGCCTCGCAATATATTCTGACAGAAAATAGGGTAAGTTAACCTGAATAAAAAGAATTGCTTTATGTATCTATGTCACCCCACGGTATGAGCGACAATCACATACAAACCTTTTCACTTTTTACTTGTAAGGGTACTACAAAGATCGCTTCCTCGGTTGTATATGATATTCTATACGGTCTGCACCCATAGACATCTTTGGCGAGCCATTGGTAAGAAGTCCTGCCACTCAAACTCACCTCTCAGTGGTCCAGCTTACTTACATGCATAATTGGAGAGTTACCCTACAATTAAGAAAAATTTAGAATTCACTCCAGTAAATGCCGACAGCAAAGAAGTTGTTGTTGATTATTCGTGTTCTTATTTATGAAAACCACTATACTAAACCAGTCTGAATATTCAAAACCCTCAAGACTACAGCTGTGACAAAGCTTCAGGTTTAGATGGAATCCCTACCCCTGTTTTTTTAGATACATTACTCTACCCATTCCTAAGTTCTGCGAAAGATCTTCGACTTATCGCATTTGATAGGCATTCTTCGAGAAGCATCGAAAGACACGGCAAGCTTGTGATGTATACCGGCCGATAGACGATACTGAAACTGACGGAAATGAGGACGGCGCTAAAACCTAAGACCTAAGACCAGATAGAAAATAAGAGAAGCTACAGAAGCTATGCTAACTGAATCTAGAGATTCTTACATATTAGTATATAAGCTCTCAGTTAACTTAAAAAAAGAAGAAGATCGCACCCTTTATCGAAAGAGGAACCCGCCCCTTCGCAAGGTACATTGAGGTGTTCTATTCTAGCCTTAGTGATGGCACTGGTCATGTAAGCAAAGATAGTATAAAGTGTACAACAAATAAGTGAATCTACCACCACCGCTTTTCTCTTACCCCTATTCAGGGTTTACTTATCGTACAAATTGATATAAAAATGGACGCTAGACTTAGCCTGCAAAGGTTTTTCCATTTGAAAATCATTGGCTACCAGCACGATGGTGTTCTAAGCTTGCCGAGCTTCTTCTTGCTGCGCATTTACGAATTGAACACTGTATTGAACGAAATACTTCCAAACTGCTGCTTCAAATGTAGTACCTCAGTAGTCATTACCGACAAGAGGCAACTAGAAAGTATTAAAATCCTTTTCATCAGAATAGCTTCTATCTAGATGGCTCGAAAATGCACAGTATCTTTGGTGAATTGCTCTGGGTTGGTTGGGGCAAACAATCAGCTTTTCTGATAAATCTCAGCAGGACTCCGACCCATACCAAGGAGAGATAACCATGTTCTTTAATTTGCACAGAATGCCCCGATCTCAAAAACGAATGAAAGTAGAGTAAAAGTAGCTACATGCCACTCACTTCCTGACAAGCTCTTATATATTTCAAAACTGCGTGAATTGGTACAATAGGTGCCAGGCCGGATCTACTGCTCACCAATAATAATTACAAAAATCTTAAATTTCCCGACCCATAATGACCTGAAGCTCATCATACCCCCAAGCTACTCAATTGCCTTCGTTAGTTGACCTCCTGATTTCATGGTCACACCTCACTTAACTACTTTCACACAGGTGGTAGATGCAAATGCATCAAGAACCCTACCAAAGATACATATCTACGATCGCCCTAATCACCCATCAAAATTGTAAACGTCAGGAAATTGGCTCCGCTTAAAGATTCATTTCAATCCACCTTCTGTCCATAATGCATTCATCTATTCACATCAAAACCCTGCGCTGGCTGCATCGAATCGCCTCCCATTCAAATCCCATCACTTCTGTCATATGCACACAATTGGATTTCCATTTCAAATGACACGATTCATGCAGGCAAATCAAACGAGTCTTCCAAAGTAACTTCCACGAATATTTTTGGTTTAAAAAAGAAAAAAAAAAAAAACAAAAAACTTTACATCTACATAATGAACAATTGAATCAACCCAATCTAAGGACGTGGATCGATTTCGCTTTCAATCCCTCAATCGCGCATCATCATAATGCATCATCCGAATACCGCCAATCTGAGTGTGTTCATCGTCGATTATACATTCACCTGAATTTGAAGTGCATCGCTTCGTTTTCGTATCCACTCCTGGTATCACTGTCATTCTCATCGGCATTATGTACGAGTACACATATCGACATCGTCATGGAGTCTGACGATATCTTCATGTACATCGTTACTGGATACTTGGCATGGAATTATGTAAAACTCGACAAACGTTTAACATCTCTCCACTCGTCAAGATTCGTATCTGTTGAACATGAGGTTTTTTTTTTGTGCGTTTAACTTTGAGATGAGGGGATAACAATAAGGATGGCGGGTCCTTTCTGGGGATTTTCGTTCGTTTTTTTTTTCAGTTTTTGTAAATATTGTTGTTTCGACAGTTTTGCTTTCTTTTCCACTGAAAATTAGCTCTCATGGGTGAATACGTCAAAGAATTAAGTGGTTGTCCCATGGGAGGATTAAAATTCTTTCTTTAGTTGACGGGCATAGTTGGATTAAATAAAAGGATACACATTGAAATTTTGATTCAGAAAGTTCTTGGAATAGTTTTAAGCAGATGCACATAGTAGTCAATACAAGAGGTTGTCCCCTCCCGACATTTAGCTACACAAGCTTGTCAGTGTACATTGGTTTACTTGGGAGGACTTCCCTTTAAAGCCTCTACAACACTTCTTCTTATATGTAAGATGGAGCTGAGTTGGATACACATGAACAGAGCCTAGGTGTGGTGGGAAAAATAAGACTCTGAGGCTTTCTTTATACATATTCACACCACATCCTCTATGGAAACTTATGGAAACTTATGGAGTAGATATAGCAATAAAATCGAACCTACAAAAAAAGTGGTGCACCCAGACTCAAATACTGGTGCACTAACTATTCAGACAGCTTACTTTCTGAGAAAGATGAGAAGGGGCTTCAGCGATGTAAAGCTTAGCTGAGTGTTGACCCAACACGTCGGAGAAAAAACTGGACAATAATAGCGGAAATGTTCCACTGTATCGTCCTCTTCCTCGCATACAATGTACATATATTGTTGTATCATTTAAGCTCAACACATTGAGGTACTTGGTGAATGTGAATTGGCCTGTACGGACGCCTAGAGGCCATGAGGACAGAAAAAAAGTCGTGAATTTTTGCAGATATCCGGCGGTATACACTCGGTCTGTGGACATCCAGCAGAGCAATGCCACCAACTATTGTGCTTACAGGAAACCCATCCGTCAATGATACTACTAATCGCAGGTACAGGCAAACTCAGGACTGGTTCGGGCCTTGAGAACTTCTGATCCTTTTTCTACTGGATTACCGGAGATCTTGTTTCTCTGGATTCCACTGTGACTTAAGTACCAGACAAGACGCAATGACTTTATTCTTTTGGTCAGATTAAAAGGAGGTCTTTGTATCCTTTACTATTTTAGAAGTGGTAAAAGGATTCAGCACCAATTTGAGTTGCAGTTTAGCTGTCATTGCAGATGCAAATGCTTCTTCCTATCCACCCATTCCACCTTCCCCATTAGGTTAATATGCATCCGTCTTCCAAGTATAGATCAGCGTAATCCTGGTCTATTCCTTGGACATAGGATTGTATAGATCTCTGCTTGGAAGACGGGTACATATTGCCCTAATGACGAATGGAATCTAATATTCTCGCTTTCCACGAAGACACTAGTGTTGGGCTCCTGTTCAGCTTTCGTAGGCGTCCGTGAAGGTACGATTAAATTCTTTCCCTCGCTTAGACTTGACAATTCTAGCGCCAGAGAAAAGTTGACTGTGTAGTTTTGTTGTAATTGGATTGGATTTCCAGTGTCAAATGCCATCTCCATTAGACTAGGTGATCCAATGGTCATCGAAACTCCAGTGCGAGTAGTAGCAAAGTAGACGTGCTAGGGAAAGTTCCTACGCAGCCCATACAAGCCGATCCTTATCGTTTAGCAAAACAACCAGTATCTTGCGAAAAAGCATATTCCACCAAACAACCGATGCGTGTGCGAAACTTTCTGCCAGGCCTTGCCTTGAGACTCTCTGTACTAACGCGCAAGCAGCTCTAGATTTGATTGATGAATGGTGCAACAGGAGTGGGCCTTCGGTCAACCCACTAAAAACTTAGGTTGTTCTCTTTACGAGAAGGAGGAATGTGACCGGCCTGACTCAGCCAGTGCGAAAGGGCGTCACTAAGCTTCAAAGAACGGTCTATCTCAGCTGCACGGGAGCTTTCCCGAGTACGCCTGGCTCTGCTCTATATACATATATGTATATATCATGGGTTGTACTACCAAAGGTGGCTTTTGGTATCATCCTTATCCTTCGACCCTGGTTCACTGACACTGACGTGCCTTCTCGGCTTCCTGGTAGTACAATGAACCAGTTGCGTCTGAGTGGTCCAGTGGAGTGCTTCCTAATCCGACAAAAAAAAGTGGCTATCGAAAATGGCGCACACGTGTCCTATACACTCATAGCATTGCCTATCAGCTAGTACTCAAATCACCAGGATTAAAATAAAAATTGGTCGCTTATCGGATAGACACCACACATCATGGAAAAGTGGCAGCAAGGATGGAACGAATTGTTTATCGGTTGATTCTAATCTAAGCACATAGAGAAGTGGACTTTAACTTGACTCACATACTGACCGGGAATGGTACTACAACAGTAACTGTTGCATTGTAGTTGAAGGATGAAAAAAAAATGCAACACATGTCCTTTTCTATAGTTCGGGACTTACAAATGAGCAATCGGCTTATGTGGGAGACAGACTGCTGGTATTGATACCATGTTATGAATACTATGGTATAGTGAATACTATAACCCCTGACATGCTGCACTTCGTAGTATACGTTGACTTTTGCATTGCGTAGTATACTTTGACATTTGTGTTGCGCCCCCTCCAGCTCCTTACACATTTTTTGCAACAGTCCAATATTGCGTCTTGCTCCTCGTAGCTCGCCGATATAATTCCTCTTAACTTCTCTTACTTCATTGTTTCCAATGCAGATAAAATTGTCCTCCTTAATCCATTTTCAAAACATTTTCCGCTGTGATTGCTTGCTTTTGAATTGTCAAAGAAGCTATGAAGAACCACCAACAGAAAGAAAGTGGCGCTGCAAGCAATAAGATGGTGGTATACCACCAAAAATTTGCGAATCTCAATACTAGGTTCTATTCATGGTATACTAGGTTTTAACGTGGTATTGCAGTGACAGACATGTGGTGTAGAACGTAGTATTGCTATACCATGGTATCAATACCAGCAGTCTGTCTCCCACATTACTCTGCATTGTAGCTGCCTTTCTTAGATATTGATAATCATAATGGCATCAGGCTTTATATGCATATCTACATACATGCTTGCCTTCTTTATCCACCTGTTCAAATCTCAATTCTTCACAAGGAATAGGCCCTGTCATTGTGATATTTAAATTAAGCAATCTTCTTACGATAACCGGAAATGGTTGATTGCTCACTGTGTTCCCATCAGTTTGAGAACCCCTAAATCAATCTCCAGACAAAATGACCCAACGAGGAAGTGAAATCTATTAACACCTTTTCCCAATTACTCCACACCAGCACCAGACACAGAGCGGGTCCTATTCTACTGCTGTACGATCATTAGTCCGCGCCTTGTCCCGAAATTTTTCTCACACCATGCATCATCAGCAGCAGCAAGTTTAGCCATCTGAAGACGGATACGACGACGAAAACATCAAACGCAACAAAGTGTGAACATATGGCACATAGCCGAGGCACAAATACATAAACTGCAATAAAATAACGAAATCTTGTTTCCAATTAACCGTTAAAAAGTGTTCCTTGCGGAGGCGGAGGACAGGCTGGTTTGGATAGTATTTTTTTTTTTTTTTCTGAAATTTTATTTTAATTACTATCGTCACTTGGGTCTGCTCGTGAGGATGTAACAGTTCTCGAAATAAATCAGACTCAGAGGAAGGAAAAGACTAGGGGAGCTGCACTAACATTGTGTATCAACATCTTCCGCCAATGGTTGCAGGATGACAGTCCTGTCAGAATAATTAAGGGACATTTTGGAGGATTTTTTTTTTTTTATTTTTTTTCATTTTAACAAGGAAGCTACGACTTTTTTTTTCGGGGGGAGAGATCAAAAGAAGGAATCTTTATGGATTCGTATTTGCCTGGATGACTTAATGAAGTGATATTCCTAAAGGGATACACATATCTATGTATAAGGATACGAAAGATACATGAAGAATTTTTTGTTCCACTTCTTGTTTATATTTGCAAGACAAATGATGTGAAGCGAAAAAGAAATGATGGGGAACGAAAAATATTTCTGATTTGTTCTGGGACTTTGGGATATACTGGCCTCCTTAGCTGGGGTTAAGCAATTTATTGGAATCGAAATCATCTACTAACATGCACTAGGCACACCATTTTCCCATTAATTTCCTCGACAAAATTGACCAAGGATGCTGAAAGATTATCTCTTCAAAAAAAATTAGAGAATGCGATAGCAGAGAAGGCCCCAATTCCCTGATATAATTTCAATGCCTAAGGACATGCGGGAGTAGGTCTAAAGGTTAGATATTGCAGATTTCAAAATTATCTTTAATGGAATAGGACATTAATGATACATTTATAAACTAGACCGGGCAAGATCCTCTAGAAGAGCGCGTTACCATGTACGTATAACGCGAACAGGCACTGTGTTATCTAAAGATACATACATACATGCAGACGTACATATGTAACCTTTATACAACTCAAAACAGACTGAAGGCTGGAAGGGATAAGTTACACAGTAGATGTTGTTGTATTGCATTTGTAGGGGGTTATCCATCGTTGAAGCCCGTAGTTTCTAAGAAGGCCGACCATGATAGATAGTAGCACTCCAAACCTGCCAGTGCGCTTTGCGAAATACAGCTGATCAGGAAGATTGACAGTTGTCAGATCCTCATACTTGAGGATGGAATTCTTCTCACAGGAAGTGTGCCGCGCTTTTGTACTCTTCCAGGAACATCTCACAAAGTCCCGACCTTCTTAGTCCTTTGGTTTTCAGGTGTTCGTTAATGGAAGTAAAACCCGTGACGAGCCTGGTAATAGTTTTCAAGTCAGATTTGGGTAGATTAAGCAGAAACTTGGCTCTTCTAGCACCAAAACGTAGCCAGTAATCGAGATGTTGTTGGAGTAACAACTCTGCCATTGCTAGTTCAAAGAATGCCTAGATGTTGTCTATTGATGGCTGCAGACCAACGAAGGGGTTGTACCTTTTATATTCTTTTTAGAGCCATGGTGTATGTAGCTAGTGGAATAGACTTGTCTACCGAGAGCCCATCAATGAGAGATCCGTCAGTATGTAACGCAGTACTAGCTGGTTTAAACCCAACCCATCTGTCGTTTATCCATTCCGATAGGTTCGCAAAAGAGCATCGGGAAGTACGATCAAAGATAAGTTCCATCCGCATCCATCCATTGCGCCACACCGAACGAGTGGAATATAACTGAGAAGCTTTTACGGTCCTACTGAATATTCTTGGGCACTGCCAAAGGATGCTGGTGGTTCTTAAATTCCCGGTCTCAAACTGTTCATAGAAAGCAAGCTTAGGGTCTAAGGTAACTTCAAAGTACCTAACTTTATTCGATAGTTGTAACTGTGTATCCAAGGAGGACGGCCATCTCAAAGGAGCTTCCTCCTTATAGTGAACAGCATCATCTGAGTCTTGGCTGGATTCACGGACAATGACTATTTACTTCACAAAGTCCCGACAATATTAATTTCCACCAGCGGGCGAAAACATAGAGCCGGTAGGTCACTGCCGCTGACGACTTTATAGCAGAATAGCTCGAGATACGTATGTACGTCGATGGCATGCTACCTTGTCCAAATGTAACGAGGTCCAGTGCTCAATGTTATGATAGTCTCGTGGCTCTTCGTAGATGCCAAATCTGTCCTTAAACTTTCGACTCAGCAGTCTTAGGCACTCTCAATATTTTTTGTGTTGCAAGAATTGATTTACTTAGGTTGTAGAGCTGTATGGCAAGCAAGTTCCTGACAATCGTATGACTTGAAATGTGGGGAAGGACCTGGTATAAGATGATCTTCGCTCTACTGTAAGATGATCTTGAAACCAGAAAGCCCAGCTGCCATAGAATTAATTGTATCGTTTCGACAACAAATAGGTACCTATCTACATACCGCTGGTTTGAGTGGAACCAAATTCGAATAGATTCAGGACATGGCATAAAAACAACGAAGATAAACCCAGCACTGCTATTCTAACTGGGTCGACAGCGCACTTTTCATATCGATGTCTGGAGATCAAGAGTATTCAAAAAAATCTCAAAAGTCCTCATCCACTTCACGACCAACTGTTTTCTGTCATTATGTCACGCTAATTTGTCGCAACGATCATAGGAATCCCAAATAACCCATCGAGCAGCGATTTGTGCAACCAATTTTTCAAAGTCCTTCAAACCACTTGAAAACAATTTGTGCCTCCATTATGCATGTTATAGCACTTAATGTCCTATCGATGCAAAGGATGTGCATGCCTAAAATCCCTGAAATTACTTAATTAACAGCTCGAAGGCAAAACAACCAAATGCCAGACTTTTCTTGGTATCTCTTCAAGAGATGTCTTCATTAGTAACATTACCACGATCAGATAAGTTCCACTTTTGAATATCCTGGACTGGAACAGACTAAAATTTTGATGCACAAAACCCCAAAAAAAAAAACTATTCCATTTGGCCTGCGGAACTCTGTTGATAGTCTTATCACGATCTATGTTCAGAGAGAGAAAGACTGGAACAAATGGCATTAGGTCGAACGAGACGATACAAAGATACTTTTTTTTCCTCAAAATTCATCTCATGTCCGAAATTTGTGTTCAGTTTCCTTCGAAACGAATAGATACACATATGTATGTATGTACGCACAAAAGATTACGCAAAAGGCTGTTCTCTAGACTCTTGATAGAGATGTGTTGTCGGCATTATGGTAGGTGGATGAAAGGATCAAAAGAACACATGAGTTAGAAATAAGAAAAAAAAAATCCAGAGCGCCGCAGGAGGACCCCTACGGGAATTGATGATCGTCCATGGACTACTACTAGAGCAGGGCAACACCAATAAATTAATTTGCTTTCCTTTTTGTCTGCTGCTGCTATTGGGAAACAAGCAAACGAAGAAGAGATCTCTTCGCCACATGCTGCGTGGTGTGCCTTTTTGTATGAGAGCTGCGAGTTCAAATTTATAGACGATGCTGGTTGTACACAACACAGGATATGGGATTATTGTGTTAGGGACTCTTAAAACGAAGTAATTATAGGGAAGACAATGTTTCGATCGGGAACACTGGGTAGGTGGAGATCATACGTGTGGAACTTGTGTATACGTACCTGAATGTTGAACAGATTTATGATCTGCAGGTTGTTCGGAACCGCTTTTGGTGTCTTAATCTTTCTGAAGATACTTTTCGATATAGCAGCAATTTTGCTATAAAACCTGTTGTTAGCCGGAATGTATGGATAGAAGGTGAGAGATGATCATTAGTTTGGTTGAATTGGGATGTGGACGTTTATTTTGGCAAGATCACCTGTTTGATATATGATCGGAGGTTGATTTATAGAGGCATGATGCCGTTTTTATCTGGAATTGTTGATGTTCAGTGTCTGATAAGCAGATTGGTTATCTGTATAGCCTTTTTTAACGGCAGCTTTCTAAGCAGGTGATTGCGCCAGATCACATTGCTCAGTTAAGTGATATTTAAAAGTGAATGTAGGGACTCAACAATGTCCTTGATGTAAGGTTGTGGTGTAGTTTGAGATGAATGAAGATATTTTCTCCGCTCAGGTACCTGCTACTTATGCTAAGTTGATTAGGATTGTCTTATAATTGCAGGCATCAAAGCCGAAGTTAAAAGGGATTATTAAGAGTTTCCCAACAGCTTTTGTTGATCATTCGGAATTGAACTCGGTAGCAGAATTAAACCCGACTCTTGGTCCGAACCCGGTGAGTATTGATAAATCCCTTAGTAACTGAATTCTGTTTGTTTTAAGATCACGTCATCCAAACTTCTGATCAAATAACTTATAAAGTATCTTTTTGATCTTGAACCCCCCTGAAAAATTTCGGATATGGTTTCTTAGACTCATCTGATTGGCGTGGATAGTTGCAGTTACAATCAAAACCATGCTGCCCTCGCTAGGGCCAGACATCTGCAGATGAAATGGCAGAAAGATTCTTTCTAGTTAGTGTTATTGCAGCTTCCAAAAATACCAAGCTTGGCTGCGTGGTCTCCGACTGGCCAGTGGCCTGGAGCTACAATTCTAGCAATATCTGCCTCGATCTGCCAAGTAGCTTGTATGATTTAGATTTGTTATAACTGGGCCACGTCTTTCTCGATGTGGCACAATTAGTGAGATTGTTCCACATGCGATTGGCTTGCTGAAGGAAGTGGGTGAATACAGCCCTTAAGGGGCGTTGAGGGCCAACCCTCTCCTGGGCAGCTCGTCAGCGCGTTCACTACGCTCATAATTGCTGTGCCCTGGGACTCAGATGAGAGTAATGTTAGCTTAACGGTCCAACCCCCAGATTCGCTGAGTCGGACTGCGCTGCATATGGCTGTATCTTTAAAGTGTAGGTCAAGGGGGATCAGGTGGAGGATCACGCATCCGTGGGAGAAGACCTCAGAGTTCCTGTGATCTTTGTACCTTTTTATTCTTTCGTGAAGTCCGGAATATTTATTTTTGTGGTAAACAGCATCATTTCGGTCTTATCTGAGTCTGAGTAGTCTGTTCCTGCCACTTTTCTTAGCCTCAAAGAGGCTCCAACACGGTTCTGTTCTATTCTCTATCCTTCATCCCCTGCACTTCTTCGATGTACCATCGCTTTCTGTTCCAGTTTTCTTTATTCGTGCATACAATGTTGTCTGGAGTGATTTTGCCTATATCCGTTTCGAATCTCAGTCTTTCTCTAAGTGATCATGTGGTTAATATCATCCTGTGTGGAGCCACCCTACTGACATGCTCAGCTTTCCTTCCTGTGTATGCATTTGGTAGTTACTGTCTTCAGGCTTACCTGCATCTGCATCTCAGCTTAGCCCATGGATGCACCACATTACTTCATTGAAGCTCCTTTGGGTATCTTAAGTGTCTCGCGTGGTTATCACAGCTGTATTATCGTACATTACGTAGTTATGGTAGGCATCTCCATTTGGAGGATTTCATCGGTTTCGGGTCTTAAGATTGAGTCTTGCTGGCAGTAGTAATTTCCTTCCTGTGGAATCCTTCTGTGGTTTCATATCCTCTATCTAGCCCATTCATTCGTAAATAATATTGTTTTACTCAGTTGGTGTTTTCTATGCCGTATTACATATCACTAAACCTGGCTTCTTTTACATCTAGTATTGCTGGCACCATTCCTTGAGGTATGGTGGCTTTTCTGGTCCTCCGGACAGGTCTTAAAGATATCCTTCACTGTACCCTATTGTTAAGTGTCTCTTTCTAAATTAATATTGCCTAGGGGATAGATCGCATATGTCTTTGGATCTAGCACTCATATTGGCCAGTATACTGGTGGGGTATCCGAATACCCTTTTTCAATGTTTATTATCAAAAGTCTTTGCTTTTTCTAATCCTTGTGAGATACACGTTCTTATAGACAGCGGGTGTACGTGTCGAGTAAGAGTCGGGAAAGGAGTCGGGGCGCCTGTCAAGACTTCTGCTGATAGTACCAGTTTTTCAAAGAGATTGTACCTAATATCAGCTCATCTGTTAGTATGTAGGTATGTAGTATGCGTCGAAAAAAAATTATTCACGATGTTCTTAATTTATGTCCGCGGTCAGAACTGACGAAACTGCTGCCACCTATTCTTCGATCACCGTGAAAAATTCTAAGACTGTACGCTGGGAGCACACAATAAGGATTTAGAATGCATTCCATAGAAGCAAGAACGCGAGAATTTTCGGTGAACTTGAAGACACTTTCGGCAATGTGAAAGCAGAGGTTGCCTACAGTCGTAATTTTGTATCTGTTGCAATAGTGCTTGGTAGTCGATGCCTTGCTGAATGCTCTCAACTCTTCTGGTCATGTTTTTGTAAATCATGTCAATGTACCTTCTCTCGGTTCATGAGTAACAACAACCGCAGCGCCCTCTCGTTTGTTCTTCGACAGCCGAAGAAACTTTAGAAACTGAAGGCGTCTAATTTAAGTGCTCCAGCGGATAGTAATAAGCTTCGATATAAAAAACAAACCCTCAGGTTATCTTTCAGTCTTTTTATGCTCTGCTTTAAAATGCTAGAAAAAGCCCTTTTATAAGGCCAGCAACTCAGGACTCTCCCCACCAATTCATAACATAAATCTATTCGATTCAGATTGGACTTAAGTAAGTATTTTTTGCCTTTAACTAACACATTTGAAATCTTGGGAAAATATGTTCCTTGAGTTAGCAGTTCTCATTGTGTACAGGAATTTGTACCTAGAAAAGACAATCGCATAAAATACCCCCCAATTCTCCCCAAGAAACCATTAGTAACCGGAGCATTCAGGATCCACCCTCAATTTAAGGGAGAAAATGATTAACAAGCATCTAATTTACTCTAAAGTTCTGTATTAAAATTAACGGCTTCCAAATAGCCAATCCCATTAAACCATGAATCCCCTAGACCACTGACGCCCAAGACAAAGCACAAAAACCCCAAAGCATTTAGCGTTCGCTCCCCCTTTAAAAAAAAAACACTACAAGGACTCAACTCCATACAATGTACCACCACCACGTCTCGCCGCAACTTCATTGGAAATAATTGCGACCAGGCGTAAACACTTTTCGCCCATTTAAATAAATTAGAAGTTAAAACCAAGTTACCTCGCCCCTTAGCATCCTTCTTACCATTCGTACCATTCACAGCACTTTTCAATTAGATCTACACTTGCACAAACACCTCCTTTTTCTAAGTACGAGTACAAAGCAAAAACACGAAATGCATTATCCTAATTAGCTAGTTATGTGCAACAGTACAAAGCAGAAGAAACTAACACACAAACTCCAAACAACCCTGCAGAGCAATAAAACAAAAATTTTAAGTCCTGTGGCATTCGCCCAAAGAAGCACTTGCCCACAATTGTCGGCGATGGTAATGCTCTCCGGGGCGGCGCGGCGTGTGCAAAAGGGAGGAGGACGAAAAAACGAAAAAATACGGAAAATTTATTTAAGCGCAACTCCTTCGGCGGATTTCTTCTAAAATTCACATTTTCCTAAGATACAGTTATCGTGAAAATTTATTCAGTACTCGTCCAGCAGCTGATATCCTTGCTTTCTCGAGTAACTTTTTGCAGGTATACGAGTGTAACCCCGTCACATACGATATGCTATGGGGAGGGGGTTATGTGGACTGTAAAACCAAATGTGAGACCACAGAATGGAAGGCGCAAAGGATTCACCTCAAAATCCTCACCGGAAAAAAAAGGATAAACTGAAAGAGAAAAGACTGAGAGAAAACAGGAAACAAGGACTTTTGATATTTCGAGTGCAGTTCGCTAGTTGCGCGAAACACACGACACAGCTACGAAAATTTATGTTGAGATGTGAAGGCTCCTTGCGCCCGATTCAACAACACACGACGAGGAGGTCCTGCGGTGCAAAAAAAAAACAAAATAAAACGAATATGGATGTTTTTAGCAGAGCATGATATTTTTCCCTATGGTTGTATGTATTAACACTGAATATCCTTCTTTAGAGAAACGAGGCAAGGCAAATGAATTTTAATACGTCGAGCCAACATATTTTTCCGCTCTAAGCTGGCAGACCAAAAGTTGTTGCAAAGATATACCGTGTACCGCAAAAGGATTGCGGAATTTCGACGAGAAAAGAAGGATTTAGCTCTTTAGCTGGCAGTATGGCAATAGTGAAATAGCGGCGGGGCTGATTGTGGCTTCTCAAATGGCCAAACTATTTTTAATTTAATTTCAAAGCAGAGGGGATTTATTTTGGAAACAACAATGAGTTAGGGTTAATCCTTAAGGCGGTCAGTTGGATAAAAAGATAGATTGTTGGCTAGCGATGAAAAAGTTGTTTTATGCTTGAAAAGGATAAGCAGAGAGATGAGATAAGGCTGCGCATTAAGTTCATATGTCTGGTGGCCAAAAATGTTTTCTCTTTTTTCTGAAATCGAGTTCTAGTAGAATAGGCTGACTTCCGATTCTAACCGAAGTTGTAAGTACACAGTTCCTCCAGGATGACCATAAAAGAGAAAATATGTATGTAGTTTAAAGCTGCCACAAGATCATCTGGGTCTCATCTGATTTGCAACGAACATCTAATCAGATAGGCCACATTGTGATAAGCCGACGCTTTAGGAGTTATGCTTCTGACGCCTATGGTTGCCTGTTCGTACTGTATCCGTACCATTCATAACAACATGCTTACAACATCCACGTATAATACCGACAAACTTCGAGACTCTGTTCTGTAGTCCACCAACGATTCAGGGACTATTCTGTCGAAGAGCGGAAACAATCAGGAGCTTTGTATAAACAAAGAGAAGACATCATATAGCTATAAGCCCACACCTAGAGACGGATTGAAGAGCGTATTTCAATCAAATCTCGGATTGCAGTAGAGAGGTCTGCGCTTGAAGCCCAGTACCTGCCACGTGAAGGGAAAGGAAGTAGAGCGCAGTGTAAAGCGTGATAAGCGAAACCACATGTACGCAGTCCGAAGAGGATCGGTGTAACAGTAGGACGGTTTATGTTACTACCTTGAAGTTCCAACCAACCAACCAACTCTGTATAAGGTTTGAGCATTTACTAACTCTGAGAGAACTAGCCTAGGAAACGGATAGAGTTCGTTGCAACAGTGTGAAATCATTTGGACGACAGCGCGATGGTCCGGAATTTGAATTAGCCTTCCCAAGCAACACATTCACACTCACCAGTTGCTCTACCAATTGGGAGATTGCATCCGCCCTAAAATCTTTCAAAAAGAACAAAGAGGTGGGCGTTTATGGAATCCCTGCTGAATTTTTCGAAGTAGCGAAAGCCAATAGACATCACCTTACAGCGAAGGAAGTGGCAGTGGATTGGTCATACCTAACGCCGGGAAGCCAACCTCGAAGTATACCATGCAATCGAGTTCATTTACCCAGTTTGGCAGAGGAGCGGACCGCCCTAAGCTAATGTTGCAGATTGGTTAAACGGGTGTACGCGCAGTGCGACCTTTGTAGATATATTGTACTACCTCGACTTGGAGCTCTAGTCGATGAGATACACAACTTATAGCACCTGCTCCAGTCCGATTTCCTTGATGAATCGGAGTATCTGGAATGGACAATGATAGATCTTCTTCTAACAGTTGGTAGGCATCTGGGTGTTTTTTTCTTTTGCAGATCAGAGTTCCACATTCTATTAGAAGGTGCCCTGGGGGTTTCCTCAACAACTCCGCAAAATCTGCTGTCCCCATTTTGCTCAATGCCCAGTTTCTTGAGGTGCTCCTTAAGTCCATAGTGACCTCTTAGGAAGCCTGTAAGGATGCGCAGCTGGTTCTTGCCAATGCTTAGACCTTACTTCTTTTCCGGTTATAGTTTCCGCGAAGTTCTTTGGCCTGCCTTAGTCTAGGAAGTTTCTCCCAGAGTTCCGCTCTTTTGCATTCTTCTTCCTTTCTTAGTTTTCCCGTATTGTATGCAGCCCCAGTGAATACGGTTTCAGATCCTTCTCTAGCTAGTCCGTCAGCTGCTTTATTCACCTTTTCTCCCACGTTACCTGGTACCCAGTAGAGGGTGAACCTGTTGTTATCGCTTAGTCGCTTTATTTTGTCGAGGCACTCCAAGGCACTCTCATAGAATCTTAAAGCCTTTCTTGCTGTTTGGCTATCCGGCAATATCGCGATGTCTTGCCCACGATACTTCCTCTTTCAATTGCGTAGATCTCCGCTTGGAGGATACTGGGGTATGTATCCATCGCTTCCGAATAATTAATTCTAGGCCCGTATATACTTGCTCCGGTACCTATGGATGTTTTCGATCCGTCTCTGTACAATTTTATGGTACAACGCGAAGCAAACGTTGCGCAGGATGGTTCGAGATCAATTGGATTGAGGTGAGGAGAGCTAAAAAGCGTTGCAAAATTCCGAAGTTGATACCGCGCAGGCCTTACAAGCGCTCTACGCCCCACTATGAGTGACAGGATCTACCCAACTATGAATATAATTGACTTGTGACAGCTAGGCTTCATAAGTGGTCCATCCATACTTCAGTGCCATAAAGCAGGACTTCGATGCTTAGGGTTTGGTATAGAACCAAATTTAGTTGTTCGGAATGTGGCCTCACTACTCAATTGCCTTCTCAGCCCAGAGAAACAAGGATCAGTAAGAGTTATTTTTTGTTTAATGTCAAAATATACATATGTATGTACATGTAGCAGACCCTTACTAACAATTTGCCTCGTGAAACAATAAAATCAGTTTTTCTTCTTCTAGCTAAGAGCCTCCTTCGTTACCCCCGAAGACGATCAAATATGTCCTACTGGCTCATAACAAACTGTCGAAACTCTTACACGTGTTGCCTCCGAAACCCAATCACCCATTCAGGTCAAATACCCAGTTTCTCTGGACCACGCCAACCAACACCAACTGACATCTCCAGCCGAGAGAGAAGAAACAAAATCGAATTATCGTCACAAATCACTTTAACCATTCAAACTGTCACCGGAACATCTGTGTAATTGGATTAAATGATAACCAGTCCTCCCTCTACCCGGCTTGACACAAAGTAGCACACGATAAAACTTCAGCAAACAGAATCTTACTTCTTTCATCGGATTAAACTTACCGCACAGTGATTAAATAAGGCCACGTCAATTGGTCGCTATGCTATGTTCGATTATTGTTTACATTTCTACACTCAATCTACACCCTTGGTATGCATACTTTCGGATCGATAGTGGGTATCCCGTCCGTTGCCGCCCGCATTTTCAGTGGCCCAGTTGACAGTTATCCATGCTCGAGTAGGGCTCACGCCTAAGTCAATAATAAAATTATTATTGGAGGGCATTGCAGCATGGGGCTTATGGAATATCCAACTTGTTGACATTCATTGGATGACATTTATTCTGGTTCCCCGCCAAAGTGTAATCGAAAAAAAAATCAAATTCATGTCAAAGCTGTCATATTGAGTATGGTAATCATGACGGTTAGCATGGAATTAGACAGCGATGACATGGGAAAGGATGAGGACGGAGAGTTGGTTTGTTTGAGGAGTTCGTGTGAAGTTGAAAAACGTAGCACTGTTTTTGTTTTTGTAGATAGCTACTCAGCAATCAGTATCTAAAGAAGTGCATACCTTTGAATAAAGCATTGTTTGGCTTGGCTTCAGTTCAACGTAAGACGAAATTCGTGAACGCCACAGCAAATAACATGGGGAATGCACTCCGAGTGGAGAGATCTGGAATTTGAGGTCAAGGCCTCAGAACTTGGGGTGACCAAGAAGATTAAGTATCTGGGAGTATATCTAGATACTGGACTAACTTGGAACCTTCATGCAGAAGAGAAGATCTGGAATGCGAAAAGGGTGTTTCAACAGTGCAAACGGGTATGTGGATAAAGGTGGAGAATCCCTCTGAGGTCAGCACACTGGATGTACACGATGACAGCTAGACCGATTATTATGATATCGCTGTACAGCTCGTAAATTGCTTCGTTGAATCTGCACCTCCAAAACCCGTGAACGCAAACGGGACCGAATATCTAAGAAGAGGATACATACTAGCGAACGCACCAGTGACAGCCCGTTGTGTTCTGCCAATTATGTCGATATCGTAAGTGAGAAGTTGTACAGACTTTTGAGACATTGTGCCCCCGGTATTGGCTTCCAAGTTTCGCACAACTCTTTCAGGTATTATGTTAAGAAAGTCACATGACAGCGCATCACCTTGTCTAAATATTTATTTGACATCGAAGGCCTCGGTGATGGAGAGCGAACGTTCTCCATCGTCATCCTGCACAGACGAACGAGTTTGGCAGGGATACCAAAACTAAGCATGGCTCTATAAAGCACGTCTTTATAAATGCTGCCGTATACGTCCTTAAAATCGATAGAAAGATGGTGGGTATCGATTTGAACTTCTTGGCTTTTTTCCAGGATCTGCCGGAGTGTGAAAATTTGATCGACTGTGCACTTTCCTGGCCTGAAACCTCACTGATTGGAGCCAATCAGTTTGTTGGCGAAGGGTTTTAGATGTTTACACAATGTGGCAGACAAGATCTTGTACGCGATGTTGAGGAGACTGATACCTCTGTAATTGGCGCAGTTGAGGGGGTCTCCTTTCCCGTGATGCCCAAGTACCAGCAGAACTAAAAAGACATCTGTTGGAGAATACGTTTTTAACGATTTGGAGAATTGCAAACAAAGTCACTGATGAGTGAAAGAGATATAGCGAATATATAACGCTGGCATAGCTGCCCGAGATGTGTGCTAATATAGAGTCCAAATGTAATTTTTTTTAATCAGTCTATAGAGGGCTTTGGAACATATGCCTTCATAGCGCCTGTGGCAAAGTCATAAATCTGCTGCCTAGCTGAGGCTAGTGTTGGATCCTCTCCAAATCGAACGGCTTCTTTCTAAATGCTGCTGACGGGCCTATCACCAAATCTGAGAGCAATACTCAAGCTCCCGTCTAACTTGCGCTTTGTATAAAGAGGACCCTGTGCCGTGTTGAAGTATCTCACTGGCTAAGCAGGTAGGTCACTTGCTGCTGATAATTTTGTAATATTACCATGACTGTAACACCTGGATGAAGCATGGAAGATGCATCGTATCGTTGCGACTTAAAAGCAAGAACTACAACGGATTCATAAAGATCCGAGTGTAGTCATCTCAGTACACTTTGCTCTCATAACAAAAAAAACTCTCTACCCTCCAAGCTATACAAAATACCTTAGCCGTACTGTCTTGCCAGTTCATTCACGACTTAACATATAGACTTCGTCATACCCATTCTTTAAAAGGCCGGAAAAACTTAAATGAAACTATTGGAGGGCATACAACACAACCCCACTTAAACGATATCTTTTAGTATCGTGTTTGCGCTGTGACTTCACCAAATCGAACCCCATTCCTATGAATCCATCTCAATTTGTGTCCATGATTAGGAAAAATTGGCCAGCATATCTTCTTCGCATTCCACATTCATCAACCGAAAAACTAAATAACATTTTGTTTACTATCTAGTTATCCTAATTCCATGGGTCTAATTGAAAACATCCCTCATAATCGTGACATGCCCAGCAGGGCTCAAGTTCATCGATTACATGAGTTCCTTTTCTCGTTTCTAATGAATTATTTGAGCTTCTCACACAAGCGTCTCTGAGTACCCGTAGAACGCTTCAGTAAAACAAAAGAAACGTCGTCGTCCTCCTTCTTATTCTTGGACTTAGCCTCATCAAAGCATCATCCATCAGCGCCGAGAGGGTGATATATTTACAGCGAATGTTGCACTACATATCAAGGGCAAACTCTCGATTCCGATCACTTAATTGCCGGCGCAGCAATTAAACTTGAATTCCCGGTGGTGATATGGGTATGTGTGTGTGTGTGTGTTGGTGCCACATGTGTGCCGCCTCTGAATGCGCCTTGTGGATCTTGACAAACGGCTGACATCCATCAGCGTCAACAGCAGAGTGCAGCAGCAGTGCTGCTCTGCTATTCCTTCTTCTGATAATATTCTCCAGATGTTGGAGGGTGGCTAGCCCTGGCATCTACCGCCACCAGTGTTGTTGTATCTATCAGCAGGACCACTTGGGATGTGGTGCATCCTATCGATGTTCTGCGTTCTTCATCTAAACAACTCTGCCCTCGGTTATTACCGGTGGTACACCCCCGCTTGGTCAGGTTGGGAACGATGATGCTGGCTTTAGCTATGGTTGTTGATGATGGTGATGATGCTGATGATGGCGGAGGTGAAAGTCCTTCTTTGATGCCAGTGCAACACGCTACTGGATGCGTTTTTTTTTTTTTGCGAATAGCTAAGGCGATGATTCAATCGCACGGTGATCCATTCCATGGCGATGATGATGATGGCGATGAATAAAGGAAGATTGAGAGTGCATGCAGCGAACTGGATTAAAGATCTGCATTTAGTTTCGACTCATCGATGTCAAATTAGGGCAATGAAAGGCGATTTTTATCGTTCGCCTTTTGGAAGATGCTTGTGGTGAGTGCAAAATGTGATGATGGAAGAAGGATTTGTTTATAAGAGATGTGCCTTGTGTGAGCATATGGTCGGTGGGATTGTTTATCTGGGAATTTATTCCATTTGACGATTGATGGGTTTCTTGGAAGTTTATTAGTTTGCTCTTGCAGCGTAAGTGGCGCCCACCCAGACCTAACCTTGTAAGCGAAATCGGGTGAATGCACTTTGAAGCACTTTTTTATATTATTGCTCTTCTTACAGAACTGGTGGGGGTATTTCGGACATCTTGAATCAAATATCTGGACTACTCGTGGATTATTTGACTCATGTCCCCTCGAATAATGCACTATCAACCAACGAAAATTAATTGTTGGGGCTTAAAAGCCTCCAAATAACGGCTTTTAGCTTTGTATCTTCCAGTATTTATCTAAACACTCCTGCGAAGCTGACAGCTCTCTCTATTTAGGATCCATAATTGCAACTGACAGCTATGTACGTCTGTAAAAATCTGAGAGAAAAAGGCCAGATGTCGGTCAATCTTCTTTATGAAGTACATGCAATCTGTGTTCACTTATCACCTACTCCCTGCAGGCCCCATCCGCACACTACAACCCTACCCAAAAACTATGAAAGGCTTACTGTGTACGTACATATATAAAAGGCATACATATGTATATCAAGTGTCATCCTTTCGAAACGTCAAAGTGCTTGTACTTAAAAAATAATTGTCTCCCCATGCACTCCTCGCAACACCTGCAGTCTTCACTGCACCACGCCAGCCGCCTGCATTCCCCATCTGTGATCACACGACAAAGCGTCGCCGAAAGTCAAAATATTGATCAATGTCATCGCACACACGCATATGGGCCGGTCGGGCATGCGTGCATTTCCATGCGCTCGACTCTAATTAAGAGACCGTCCTGTTACCTCCCCTACAGCACAACTCCATTCAAATCGCAATTGAAACTCAAGCACGCATTACTATCTCTCTCGCAAACGAAGACTAATTGAACCATCATCGTGTCCTTATTTCCTTAGAATGTGTGTTCACCCTTGCGCAAGCATGGTAGCCTTCCTTATCGATGGGTTCCTCCTCGGAACTGTTCACAAGAAAAACAATTGAAGTTGCTCCACTGAGTTACGGGATGTCTGTGCCAAAGTGACACCACTCATAAATTCCCTCATTGAATGTCGTCCCTTTTTCCCATTTCGGACGCCTTATCCCGTTCGTTTTCCTCTGCATCTCCTCAGATCTTCACTTATCTCAGATCGATAGCGTTTTATGTTTTGAAAACATTTTTCAGACCTACTTCTCCTCCATCGACAACTTTGTTTCGTATGTCACACATTTTGTCAGCGCTCAGGATATTCTCAGACAATTGTGCACTTGACAAACAGAGGTTTCGTCGGGACACGTATCGAATTGCATCACAGAGGATCGGATCAATGATCGCAATCTTGCACTTGGCTCCTATAAAGCGATAAAACCAGAGAAACATAAAACAATCATCAGGCCGAGAACTTGAGGGTGAAGTTGAACACTGAGGATTGAGGAGGATACACTGTAAAAGGAACTTGAATAAAATTTATGATCCTGATCCTGATTAGTGATCTTCATCGTGGTACTGTCCCTCGATTTTTTCATTGGAATCGATTTAATTGGATTCGTTTAGGCTGCTGGAGAAGTTGATTACTCGCTTTCTCTCTATCCCTCGGCCTGCCTTAGTCTGAATCTTGATATGGCCTGAGCATTTTGGAAGTCAGTGATATAAATGTCCTTTTCGTATCAAGATGGAGTCAACGTTTTGAAACAGTATTTGACGCGAAATGACATTCGTTCGACATCGTTGTGCATTGTGTCTCTCTACGAGTATGTTTGATTATTTTTCGTGGAACACATTTAATATTGACATCCAAATGGCGCGCACAACACACATTCGGGATATCTTCATCGGGACAAGAGACGCTGGAGGGGCTGACAATTTATTGCCCGACGATGGTAATTTATTGCGAGTTTGACATTTGTGCTTAGATACGCATCGCAATGACCCACATCTTATGTCATTTTTCGATGGAAGAGTGACCTTTATTTTAATGCTTCTTTTTTTTTGTGGAAGCATAGTACACACATATCAAACGGCCAATTAGATTGAGTGTTCTTCTCTTTTTGGTCGGAATCACACGTTAATTGATGACAGAGGGAAACCAAATGAAAATGAGAAAGACAGACGAGGGAATGAATGGAACGGAGAAGTGCAAATTAAAGTTAATTGAGACATTTGCTTAATTTGCGCGACATTCTAAGAAGGGGCAGCTTCAACGGAGGCGGTTTTATTCGTTTGACATACAAGTTCGCAAGAAAATCAAATGAGGCATACGATCTGGCAATGTTACAGGACATTGACAAATGAGTTTTGACAGCTTCCGTTTGGCGGAATTTACTTTGAATTGATTTTAATGATGCATAGAGTAATGGCGATCATTAGTGAGAGGAGCCTCTTCAGTGGGATGACAAATCGCAGAGAATGGTTAATTAAATTGAAAATTGGAATCAATTGTAGACGAGACTTTATACGAGTGAGAATCTAGTGATCTTCTTGTGGCTATGAAAGACAATCTGATAAAGATCATTTCACAACAGTAAGTGTCAGATACAGTTCGCCCTGAATGTACGCTAAATACGAACAAAAAATGAAATGAATTTTATGGAATTTATAATGAATAGTTCCAGATGTGATCGATAGAAAGTAAACTATGAGTGGACTAATGAGAAGCCAATCTCTTCAAAACTGACGGTTTTCTCTTCACGAGAAGGGGAGCCTGACTATCCGACGAATTAACGAATGAACGTTAATATTAAGTAGTCCGAACGGATGGATGTTTCGGGTAAAAAACGTTGAAGTCTGCCAAAAGCATCAGTGTTGTCAGCGCAATGAGATTTTTGAAGCTTATTATCGATAAGTGTCATATGGACTCACATGGCTCACACTAACTATCATATGCGCAGGCTGCTTGGAGGGGAACACTTACTCGTAAACATGTCACTGATGGTTTCAGGGAACTCTCTCTGTTAGGCCTGACCACACTCAAGATTCAGATGCAGATGAACATTCTTCTCCTTGGTATTTAAACCATGGACTGCAAGATCAAAACTGTTTCCTCCCCAAAAATACGCACCTTCTTGTGCAATCCGCACTGAGATGAACTTGCTTAATTCCTTTCCTATAGATCTGGCGTGATGACTCCAGAACTTCGACTGCTGTGTAAATTTAAGCGCGACTTAACCATATTCATGACTTGCTCTTGCAAGAATTTTAGCAGGGAAAGAATTGTAATCCATTTCGTTAAAGTAGAACTCTCTAAAGAACACACAATGGAATTACAGGAAACTAAATGCTTTCTTAATTTTTATGAGTGGCATGGAGAGTCATGAGGATTAAAAGAATACATTCTGATGCCTCTTAAAACATTCATATAATACGCATGTTTTGGTCCTTAGAAACCATGCTCTGAGAATTGTCTAGCAATCCCCTCAGAGACCTCCTAGAGACTCCAGTAAGACTCCGGGGATGCAGACAAAGGCCAAAGAGTTTAGCCTTGCGACTGAATTCAAGATGTTCTTGCATTTTGGAACTCTTTTCGGAACCAAAACCGAATTCTAGCTCAGAATCTGGGCGAAGCAAATCCTGAATGCAAAGAAAGTCGGCTTTAAATTCGCACTACAGTCGAAGTTTCATAGTTCTTGCATCAGACGATATATCGATGAGACCAGGATCGTAGGATAAGTCTCGTGTAACGTCATCAAAACTACCACGCCCCGTATAAGATGATAGTAATGGGACCAAACAACCGACGTAAAAGCTATGAACAGTCTTATCACAGCCGTCAAACCCTATGTCTTTGCAAAGGCATCCTTACTTAGTTAGGTGCGCTACTATTCGAGATGAAGCTGGGAATAAAAAGCATCCTTATACTGACAGAAAACTGCTAGCTTGGATGTCTTCGACCTGACATGTTTTGACCGAAGAAGTTTTTTTTAACAAGGATTACTACTAAATTTTTAGCTTATAGGGAAGCCCTTTAGTAAACCGGTCAAAATGTCCTTCTCGTTAAGATAACAACCTAAGTTTTTGGAGATTTAAACGAAAGTCCATTCCTTGTGCACCATTCATTGACCATGTCTTAGGCCACCTGCAGATTAGCGCTGACAGTCCCGAGTCATGATCCGAGAGAAAGTGCCTACTGCACCATCTTATGCTTGAGTGTAGGCGTTACAACGGAGATAAAACTGTGTACCATAGCAGAGAAGACGTAACATAACCTTGCGGCGAGTCCCTGTTTACCACTGCCATAACATAGGGGTCGCAGTCAGCATTCATTTCCAAAGTCCTAGTCACTAGCATTGCCTTGACCCGGCTACCCCAAGTTATGTAGCAGAATCATGTAACCAACAGTGAGAGACGAGTGTTCTCACATACAGAACAAGACATAGACTAACAAAGCTTATTAGTCCCTCATAGAATCTGCGTCGGCAAGTTCTGTAGAGCCTCTCAATTCACATTGATAAACCCATCTACCTTGGCGGTACCACCTAACTTGCCTCTAAGGATAGCTACTATGAATAAGAAAGCAATATTTTATCTCAGGCGTCTGTACGTCAAAACATCACTTAGAGTCAACCCTAAGTGCAGCTGACAATCAAATATAAACCAATGGAATCCAAGTCATCCATTTAGCATCATACCATGTGTTTAGAATCCCATACGAAATCGAACACCTCCACATATGGCAGGGTGGACGCTCACCCTTTCTCCATTTCTCTATCAAATTCAAGTTGACATCCATCAATCTGGCAACCATCAGCATGCACAAGCAATCCAAAATGCATTTGTAACCAAACATTTCGTGTTTACTCACATTTGTCGCGTACAGGACACTCTGTGTGCAACAAGATGAAAAACCGCATAAAATCAATTTCCTCCTCCAATTACATACGCACACCACGCATACTGACATACAATTGAAGCATAACAAACGTCAACAAACATCCTTGCGTCGAGTCGGAGGATTTTCCCTCGAACTACTCGAGTTTCGTAGAACTAACAGCAAATCCGAAGCAAATTAATTTTCACGTTAGATTCTCCACAGTTGTATGTACGAGTATGTGTCCATTTGCACTGAAATCCCAAGCTGTCGATCGGTCATGGTTAACGGCAAAACGGACATCTTTATCGGAGAAAACCCATTTCCAAAACGAATCGTCCTGCTGATACTGATTTCTCTCAACAAGGTCATCGATCATTTAGCCACCGCAATCCTTGGAAAAATGTATAACAACAGGTAGTCCTGCTTTGAATGATCTCGAGTACCTGTCAAATATTCTATGGATATATCTTCTTCAAGGATAATTATTATTCTTCTGCAGACTATTTTCTTTCTTTTTTTTGCTTTCCGTTTTTTTAGTTTGGATTTTGAGGTTGCCTACAGATTTGTACCTATTTCTGCAAGAATATTATGAGTTCGAATCCGTATCCTTGATATCTCTTTCAAGTGGCACAACACATGGCTTCTGAAGATTGTTCACATATTAAAGTCCCATAAAAGGCTCGAATTCTGACAGAATTTTCTCATTAGAAATAAATATTTCTCAAGTGGAAAGATCCTTCTTTCAAGAAATGTAACCACATGTTATCCGTTCCGTACTTCGTTTTTGTATCTTTTCATAATTTTCACAGAAGTCGCAGTTGGACAGTTTTTTTTTTCTTAAATAAATAAATAAGCATTCAGTCCTAGGATACTTGAAGATGAACTGAAAATTTTTGGAGACAAAACTTTTAGAATAATTGTTCGTTGAAAGTGAATGCTTGCTTAGGACAGACCCTTGTTTTTGGAAAATAATTTTTTAGGGTCGATCTCAATTTCTTAAATTGCGAAATAATTTTTTTAATAATCGAGGACAACAATCAACGAAGGACGAAAAGAAAATATTTTGATTTAGTATTCAGTTTGCCGTGAGAATATTTTTGAGAGCAGTCTGAAAAGTGAGGACTAGCACCGTCACCATTTATGATCCTGTATTCGGATAAGTTTCTGTTCACATTCCTATTTCAAATGACTTATTACGCTGAAACAACTTTTTCGTAATCCTTCCCTAGGTGGCGCTTCAGCTCGGGGTAAACTCCAAGTTAGTTGAGGTGCCCTTCTACTTCTGAGCGCCACCTTAGGCGAGGTAGTCCTCTACCTTGTTGACACTCCGGGTTAAATTCGAAGACTCTGCGGGCCGAAGCATTGGTGCCCATTCGCTCTACATTCCCTCAAGTGACTGATAGGCAGTTTTTTGACTAGATCGATGTTGCGGTACAGCTCCTAAATTTCATCGTTGAATCTTTTCCTCCAAAACCGGTCAACTCAGAATTTTTCTCTCGAAACGACCGATGATATCTTTATCCGCTTTCGACAGAGTCCATTCTTCAGCACAATAAAGCAGGACTGGGATGATCAAGGTCCTGTATAGAGTCTCCTGAGTTCTTCGGTGTGGAGCCTTACTACTCACTTGCCTTGATGGAGCTGCGAGCGTTTTCCATCGTCATTCTGCACCGACAAACGAGCTTTGCAGGGATGCCAAAACTAGACATGGCTCTGTATAGCTCGTCTCTATAAATGCTCTCATATGCGACCTTAAAATCTACAAAAAGATGGTGGGCATCGATTTGGACTTGTTGGGTTTTTCAAGCATCTGCCGATGTGTGAAAATTTGGTCGAAAATTTCAGGCCTTTCCTGGCCTGAATCCGTACTGATAGGGGCCAATCAGGTTGTTGACGAAGGTTTCAGGCGTTCACACAATGTGGGAGATAAGATCTTGTACGCGGTGTTGAGGAGACTGATGCCTCTGTAATTGGCGCAGTTGCGGAGGTCTCCTTTCTTGTGGATCAGGCAAATGGTGCTAAGATTCCATTAATGAAGCATACACTCGTCTGACCAAATCTTGGAAATGAGTTGGTGTATGCTCTCTACCAGTCATTTCCAATTATTTCCAGCTGCCTTGAACAACTCGGCCGGTAGGCCATCAGGACCAACAGCTTTGTTGGTTTTAAGCTTGGATATCCTCACTTCGCTTTGGTCAGGTGGAGGGAAGTTTTGGCTATCATCGTCTACGTTGAATGGTGCATTCTGCCTGACAGCGGTATGTTGGTCTTCATCGCCGATAACGTAGAACGGAAAAAGTTTTTCCATATTCTCGGCACCGACTGTGAGTCTATTAGAAGGTTTTCTTCCTCATCTTTACAGGTTTCCGTGCGGGTCTCGTTGGCCTGACACGTTCTTTACCTTTTGATAAATTTCCGTACATTATTCCTGGTGTATAATCTCTCATTATCTCCGATCGCGCTCTTTCCGTGTTCTTCTGGAGAAGCCGATGTTCTTCCTGTCTCTTATGTTCGTAGCGCTAACGAGCAGTCCTCGTCCTTCTTTGCAGCGCCGCTTTGTATCCGCCTTGTTAAGCTGCATGTGCTTGCCGGCATTCTTCGTCAAACCAGGGGTTTCTTAGTGGTGGTCGACAGAAACCTAGCACATCAGTTGCGGAATCTCTGATGGCATGTTGCCAGCGTTGTCACTAGTCCTCAGCACTTGATGCTGGTGGCAAAGGAGTCGTGGAGATATTTCGGGATACGTATTCTGCGAAAACTCTGACGGTCTCTTGCGACTGGAGCTTTTCGACGTTAAATCTTCTCACAATAATTCTCCTTTGTGGAGTTCAGCATATCCGTGTTCGTACCTTGGCTGCAACAAGGTAGTGATCCGAATCGATTTAAGTAAATTTAAATTTAGCTACAAGGCATGCTGAAAACTTTGGAGACCTGCTCCTATATCCGAATGCAGATCTAAGTATTGACATCGACTTATGGATATCAAGTATCTCGAAAAAAATAGTAATGACTGAGCGTCAACAAATCAGCATAAAACGCAACCGCAAAAAAATTAAAAACTTTTCGCAAACAAAAATGAAGAGTTTAGAAAAGTAGAACAAACAATTTTTTTATTTCCTTTCGAATTTCCGAATCCAGGAAGCGATAAGCATAGCAATCAGCTAGATGAAAATACTTTTGTTCACCTTGTATTCCATACACCATCGTCCACACAAATATTTACAAAAAATGGAAAAAAACTTTTCTCTTTCGAATCGTATGTCCTCCAAAACTACTGGGTGAACCAAACCGCCCAACAAATGGCCTCTGTTTCCTATTTATCACTCCAATCTAATGCCATGCCTTACCGCACATCCACCGCCACCCCATCATCCTGCACCAGTGCACAATAAATTTCAATTCAACCTCAAATAATTACACAAATGGCTTTTCGTAGTTATCACTTGGTCCATAGGTACAACACAAACTTCTACCACATAGATCGCTGTAAAAACGTTTTCCCATACACTGTGTTGTCCTTCGTTCCGTCCATTTGCAGGATGTGACAACGAAACAACACTTGCACCCCCACTAACATACTATAACCCACAAAAAAAAAACTGAAAAATAGTAGCCCTCCATTGATTGCATAGAAAACATCCATTAAATTAACCGTCCTCCTTGGCAATTACACAAACACTATTATCGCGCATCCTTTATGCAAGGACTTGCAGAAAATCCCAGACTTTCCCCCAGGATAACATCGAGCAAAGACAACCAAAAAAACGAATCCAACAAAACATTCATTCGGAAGTTTTGCATCTGAATGCCACCGATGCGATGGGGTGGTGAGTGAGTGTGTGAACGGCCATAAGGATATTGAATTGTTTCTATTTTTCGAAAACCACAAGGAGGCGTCATCGCGTACGGAACGCAAAACAAATTCCACCCTATACATCAGTGAGATTGGGATTCAGGATTTGAAAAAGAAAACAGTGTCCTAGGGCGAGTTGTATGGCATACGATGTAGTTCCCCCCGTTTGTGGTGGTGTTAGGCGAATGTGGAAAAAGGCCAAATGCTCTCTAATATGAACAAATTCACCCCAAAGCATTATTTGGCTTACTGTCGATATATGTGGGTGGATGGGTGAAAACAAAATTCGAGTTATATGGCTATTTTCATTAATTTCTAGGATTTGACTTTTCTTGACACCCTAATCAATTTTACTTTGTGCGCAGAGAATTGCCAGGGGCTACTATAAGCGCGATGGCTGGGGGTTTGAGTCGTACTGGGCGCATTGGAGAAAAATGCCTCCTGGGGCTTGAAATTGGACTCTTTTCAGAGTGAAAATGTAATGGAGATGTAGTTCTTCATTAGAAAAGGTACCAGTAGTTCTGCGTATTTTAGCTTTAAGCCGCATTTGAATTGGACATACAATATCCTTGTACGGCAGATCGCCATTGGCTATAACTAAACGTTCGTCAACGTTAAATCCAAAGTCTTAACATGAGATGTTGAATTCGTTTAAAATCTCTATTTGCGACAAAGCACTGCACCACCATAGTGGCCGAGAACAGAAAGAAGGAGAGGCTATTTTCCGACTCGATACTGTGACTGCAAGAGGTTCGCAAAAATGTTAAGGGATGAAGATGTTATATTTCAAAAATCAAGGAGCGACTACATTGGGCATTAAGGCTTCAGCCAAGAGGATATTCTAACACCAGCCAGTAAGATCGATACGACCAAGGAGATCGATCCTTCGACTGAGTTGTCGCGATAGCTTTCTTCCAAAGCAGGCAGGCACTTGTCTCATCTTGTGACATTCATTGAAAACCATGAACAACAAGACGGCCTTCCATGCAGTGCACGAGATAGAAGACCACTTTTTCAGTTACGATTAAACGTCTTAAAGCTCAATAAGTAAAGCAGGTCCGGACAACGCTCATGTCGAGATGAAAAGCGCACTTTTCTGGAGAAGGAATACAGGGATGATCGCCAAGAGCAATTTTTCTTTCGGCGGTGGCGGTGGCGCCTCGAGATGCCTTCAGATTTAGGTGCTGAATTTCTGGAGATTTGGCAATGTATCTCCTGGGATTTCGGGAGTACAAATGTACAAATGTAGAAGAACCAGCAACCAGAAGTGGCAGTGGTATTACATAGCATTTAGCTGCAGTATTTTATCAGGTTAACCGTACAGGGTAGCATTACGGTCGATAATTTAAATTGCAATGAGCCTCCAAATAAAAAAGATTTTGATAAGTAGTAACCGTGAGATGGTGAAGGATAGTCTCATTGTCACGATAGTTGTTATGTCCGAGGACGATGGGAGGATCTTTTACGACAAATGGAGGCTTATCGAAGGCAAAGTGATTAATTGCCAGGAACCGGGGACCTCGAACTGAACGATCCACCCAAAATACTCGAAATTATGCCAGTAAAGGACTGGAACATAGTTAAGGGGTCAGAACAATCCAAAAAGCCTCTGTTCCCACAGTTCCTGTCGATACCGTCGAACCAAATAAAACTGGCCGCCCCCCCATAATCTTCCTCACCTCAGAGTCAACTCGTTGTCAAATCACCACAGACAGTCTTCCGCAATTGTCACAGGACTAACACAACTCCATTCTCTCTGCTAAGCTAGCCCAGCATGGTTGTACCACACTACTTACAAAGCGAAAGCTACGCAATCTAAACAATTTTCTTAGGTCCTTCCTCAACTCAGCGTTAACCGAATTTTATATAGCCCACAGGTCTCCACTGACCTGATAAGAGATGAGAAGCTAGGGTGGGTGGTCAATAGCTTCGAACCACTCAAATCCCCAGGACCAGACCGTAGCTTTTCGGCTCAACTCCAGAAAGTGTTCGGAATTATACGACAGAACCTGTCATGTATTCTGAAACGATGTCTGACATTAGAAACTGTAGCCAATGCCTGGTCCGATATGAAGGTGGTTTTCATACCTAAAACAGCTAATCTTCACACACACTCCCCAAGGACCTCAGACCCATTAGTCTGACATCTTTTTTGCTCAAAGCACTCGAGAGAATCACCGATCTCTACATTAAGGACTCAGTAGATAGTGCCTTACTATCTAAGTTGCAAATGCCTATCAAATCTGTTGAGACAACCATTCACTCAATTACAAACCCCATCAAAAAATCTTTCTCTGTTGAGGAATTCACCCTGGTGGCATCCTTTGACATAGAAGGACCTTTCTACAACGTTGAAACCAACTCGCAGAAATATTTTTCCCATTTTGAACGCCTTTGTATCGATTTTTTGACCCACATGAAGTCTTAAAACTTTATATGGCGATCATACCTCCACAATGGCTATCCACACTGCCGAGTTTATTACTCCAATAAACCCTCGGGTATAATTTGTAACACACCAACATAGAACAAGTATAACTCCTTCAGAGATCCAAACACCTATGCCAAAAAAACCAGTGACAGACATATCCATTAGCAACCAACAGGACGACTTTTGAAAACCAGCGATAACAGCAAAAACAACTAAACACTTTCGAAAACAAAGCATAGTTCCAAACCATATCCTTAATGCACTCACTGCAGGCATTGTCACCGTCTTTTCCTAGCACTCTATCTTTGCACTTGGCACCCTGTGGCACATAATGCACCCAATGCGGATAGCCATAAATAATACGTCTTTCCAGAGAGCGACAAAAAAAAAAGGACACACAAAAACTCGCCGCGTTAATAATTACTGCACTAAGGACAACCATCACCACGAGGACACCACATAGTTTCTACCCTCCCATTTGCCCATAATCCTGTTAAATTTCTATGAAACTATCCGCAAAATGCAGAAGCATCCATGGTACACCAGACACACATGGAAAGAGTCAGAAAAATAAAGAGAGACAAAAAAAGTACAAAAATGGTGCGAAAAATTCCATTCCATCTATTCCTTGATTTATGAAGCTCAACGGGGTATCCATGGACACCTACGTATGTGCGAATTTGTCCAACTACTGAGAAACGCATTCCGGATGGCTATTTGTACACAATGTTCATCCAAAGGATACCAAAGATAGCAACACAGAACAAGTGACCGACTCTGCAGGAGGTTCGGATGCTGGGTGGATTTTTTTTTAAAAACAAAACAAAAACCGATGATAATGCGTGTTATCTGCGCTTCTCAGTTTCGTAATTTAACTTCGGTGTCGCCTTTCAAGGACAACATACAATGTCCTTTATGACAGTTGTTTGTCAATCGGAATGCAATTCATCAATGTTACTGGACACCGAATCGAAAATTTACGACCTCCTATCGATCCTAGGAAGGATGATTTTATGACAGGACATTATAGCATGACATTTACTCTCTAATGTCCTCGCATTAACCGTCAATAATCACACATTTAACAAAATCACCAAAATATACAAAACAGGCACTGGTTGAGGGAGGATCTACTCCTATTCGTTGTCGATACAGGGCCAAAGGATCACAGCAATAAATTTGTTACGGTCACCCGAGTTTTTGGTTTACGATATAACGATACGACAATACACAAAGTCAGCCATATAACTGCCTCATGGACAATACGCTGCATTAGTGATGCAGTTAATCTATATGTGCAATGCATTTCCACAGAAATTTGATTGACAGATGACATGAAGCGGGAGAGAAAAAGGATGCATTTGGTGCACGTTGTGTGCGTATGTGCGGGGGGGAAGCTAGAAAAAAATTTCCATTTTTAACGAGTTAAAGTTGAAAACCGCCATTAAAATTGTGTTTAGGTTATTTGGAATCTTTTTATTGCCACTGTCATATGACATGAGTGTTGTATGACATGACTGAGAGCCGGAGACGAAAAGGGGTCCATGCACCCGGGCGCCACTTGATATGAGGGCCACTCAAACGTGATTGTTGTAACAATCCTTTAACATGTTGTAAAACGCTCGTCTCTCCCGCACTTGGGGATGTAAACAAGGGGATATGTATGTAATATTTTTCTGATGTTTCTTGTATTTAATTTCATTTCTGGGTAATGAATTTGAGTAAGGGGAACAAATGTTTATTACCGTTGTTAAGAGATAAATGATGATGCTGATCACAAAGACTGGGGGACTCAGATGACAGTCTACGAGATGTAGATAACACTTTATAGTGCGAGATAAGATATACTATGTATTTGCTATGACATTCTATTTTTATTAAACACAAGACTGGTAGTTCCAAGTAAAGCAACATACAGGTGATCAGGTTAAGAATGAGGTAGGAGACGTTAAGGAATTAGAAGATCGGTAGCTCGTCGAAAGAAGATGATGTAACCTGCAGAAAGATATTGCTGCAAATCTGGAGACTGAAAAAAGTAACCCATGAGAGCCGCAAACGGCTTAACGGATGTGTTCAATACACCAATGCTGGATTCGAGTATAAAGGTGTCACGTACTACTGTGCAGGCTGCTGGAAGAAATTGGGAGTCGTAGTGGAGGTGATTGAAGCTGTGGTACGAAAAGGTTATACATTACTGAAATATGGCATAACTCAAACCCATCTGCCATCCATAGTTACAAATATTTAGTTCTTAAAGCCGGCAGACCATTGGGTGCTAAAATCATCACGTTCAGTCCGATTTTCCAAACAAAGTCTTTCACAATTCAGACAAAGTTATTAAAGGATCCTGTATTATGGCTCACTCAATGGAAAATTGATTACATTCAAAAATATTTAAGGGTGTGATGATAATAACGTTCTCTCGATTTGCAAAGAGCGTTTCACTATTTGTTTCATGGACAATTGCGTTTAGTTCAATAAAATATTAGTGGCCCCCACTGGCTATAGGTTAGGTTAGATCGATGGCAGGCTGCAAGTATGCAACCTGACTTAGACCAGTAACGTCCATTGTGTTACCACAGGATCAGCGTCTCCAAAGAGACCTACCCGTTGAACCAGGAGGAGCTAGTTATGAAGCGCTGGAGAATGCTAATCATAGCATTAGTTAGTTCGCCAAAGTTGTTGAAGAAGTAGACCCCGCAATGTAACTTCCTACGAGCGGAGAGAGCTTCATATGTACAAAGAAGATGTAGAATGGTTTCTTCCTCCTCTTCATCCATGCAGCTTCTACAAAAGTCGTTAGGGAAGCGGCCCAGCCCAGTGGCATGCAGTACCCTGTAACGACACCTACTATACTGGAGATAATCTCTCTTTTCTGTCTTAGAAGGCAGTTCGAGCGTTTGAGATCCAGTTTAGGCCAGATCTGTCTATTGAAATTGAATTGTTCCGTCATCTCGTCAAGAGACAGGCAACAATTTAAGACATTTCGAGAGTTGAAGGTGATGTATTGCAGAGACATAATCGCAGCTTGGCTGTCAGTAAAAATGACGATATCCCGTTTATATGTCACATTGTACTTGATCCACGACAAGATCATGGCGATGATCTCCACCTGGAAGACGCTACAGTGATTTGGGAAACGGAAGGAGATTTTAGGTTGCACTCATTGGAGGATACACCTCCCCATACTCCTCATTCCGTCTTGGATCCATCCATTTATAATCGCATAAATTCCTTTTGCAACCCGAGATCCCCTTGGCGGGATCCCCTGGAACAAAAAATTGAGGAAGGGTGTAGTCAAAGTTTTCTGGGAGGTCGTTCAGAATAGTAGAGTGTCCAGTTAGTAGTCTAGACCGCAGAGATATGGGCTTCATGCCGGTGGCTGCACATACTGCCACCTGTTTGCTATAGAGATCTAAGGGTGACAAATAGAACAGCATTTCTAGAGCAGCTGTTGGTAAATTTCTTAGAGCTCCATTAAGTCGACCTTTACACTCGGCTCAGATGGTTGTGGTGAACGGCCTTCTTCAACGCCGCACCTCACCTTTCGGAGTACCCCTGTTCACGGACCTCCGAACTACGACGTCGCCCAGCTTGGAGGGGATCATCTTATTGGTCAGATGCCTCCTGATCAGTCCGCCGATTGGCGCCGCAACTGCAAGGTTCGTAAGTGCCCTAGGTTCCAGGTTGTTAAAAGCTCTCTCGATGACACGGCCGTTTAACGAGTGAAGGGCCGTTTCTACTTGAACTTCCCTTTACAGTACGCATGTTGGGAGGCTGACATCAGATTGGGATTGATGCTGCAGCGAATGATGATGGACTAATCGATTTGAGGTCCTTGGGACTTACATGCGAGCCGGCCTTTGGCATGAACACCACGTCCACTTCGGTTCAGAGTTTGGGGATGTGAACCAGATCCAGGCAGCTATTGAAAATGACAATAAGTCAGGGTAGGATCCGAACAACCACCAGATTTAAGGGGTTTAAAGCTCTGTATAGCCCAAAGAATTCTGCTCTTAGTAATAGGATTGATAGGGTTGCATGGCACTGATACTGCAAGGGAAGAGATAGATTGCACTGTATCTCACTGGAAAAGTGAGAATCCATTAACAACTCAAGGGATTGAATACTAGAAGTGATCCAGGAGTCATCATTTTGAGATAGCTAGGGTTTTGCAAAAGGTGGCTAAAACCTTTCTGAGCCTTAATGACTCAGAGAAAGCCACAAAAGAGTTTCCAAGATTTGCGTTGGGCTTTCCTGAGTTTATGCTTATAGATTTCGAGGACCTTCTTATATGGGGTCCAAATGTGAGGATCACGAGATTGCTTGGCTAGATCTACATTCCCTTCGAAGGGTTCTAATCTCCTGATTCCACCAGGGAGGCCCGACTTTTCCCCTAGGCTTACTAACAGGACAGGAGATTGACATAGCGTGATTGACAGCAACCAGTCAGTTCTCCTACAAGAGCATCAAGTTCAGAGGTGGTCTTGGGGGAACAGAGAATTTACATAGCACAGATGTTTCTATTCTGTCCCTGTACTTGGACCAATCGATCTACCTGTAATTCTTTTAGACTGAAGAAGGTCTGTCAGACCAAACTGAATATATCTATGGTCAGAGAAGGAGTGCTCGTCTGAAACCTTCCAATCACTAATTCTATAAGATATAATGTAACCCTATTATGTCAAGGACTTCCTCTCTGTTGATCGCGTTGTGGATGCCAATTCTTTTAAAACGATTGCCGCTTCCCATGGTATTCTTGTACTCGTAGAATATGAAGATCCTTTTCCGATCTGTATAGTCCCTGACATTGTTTTAAATTGCTGGAAAACCACCCTATGCCTCAAAAAACAAGCTTTTTCCGAGCAGTACATACCACTAAGCCAAAGTTACAACTCCTTCTGCAACCATTAAAAACAAACGTATACATCATAATGAAACTTAACACCTCTCATCAACAGTGCCATCTGTTTCCTATACTCACGCATTAACACCCTCTTAATTATTTCCACTCGAATTGCGTTCTAAAGTTACCCCACCACCCAAAAAGACAGCCAAAACCAGCTGCCATAAAATGAAACTTACGCCACTTTACTCCTGGCGTAAATCCAAAATGGCCATCTTCATAAATTTCTCGTTCTCTCTCAACCCTTAAAAGTTTTTACAGCAAAGCAAGAAACACACGAAATCCAAACACAAAATTCTTCCTTTATCTCGAAAATTTATTTATTATTTCTTCATACGCACACCCTCAGATGAGATTTCTCCACCCCCTCCCTCGCTGCCGCCACTGCTACCGTCCCCCGTCAAGTAGCCAAAGAAAGGACTTGAAATGAGGAACAAAATTTAATTACATCCAACAGACGAATTCGCTACACTTTCTTGTTGGTTTAATTAAATTTTCACTTGATTTCCATGGATATGCAGTTGCTTTTCAGGAAAAAAAAAATATGAAATACTGAAATCGTGCATCCTTCCCCCTATCTGTCAGTTGTAATTTGCTTCATTGAGTAGATATCCTTTTTCATGCCACCACCAACCCCCTAAGGATTAATTGTCGTCTATTGCAAGCAAAGTACAAGTGAAAAATTTAATAAAAATACAAGTCAAAGTACTTACACAGGATACTCTCTCTCATCATAAAGGACTAGGATTTAGAAACAAAAATCACCGCTGCAACTTCAATTCAGCCGCACCCTTCATCAAATCGTCGGCGACACACAAAAATAAAAAAAAAAAAGTCAAAGAAGGCGCAACATTTTGCCAACACAATAAAACTCGATGAGCTCAATTCAAGGATAATATTGTTATTAATATCATTACATTGTTTGTGTCCTTTTTGTTTGCGAAAAAAAGCGAAATGTACCGCAAAAAGTTGTTTTTATCCGCAGAAGATCAAAAAAACCTCCCGCAAAGGACATGAAAATCTTTGTCTACCGACAATCGATAGACAGACCGACACAAACCACGGTCGACCAAAGAAACAGGATAACAAAGCAATGTCACCTAATTGTAGCTAAAGGAAGCCGAATCTTTTGGGTGTAAGAAGGAAATTTTCTTCTTTGATCTGGTTTTTCTCCAAGGATTACAATGTGTCGCCTTCACTACCTGTTACATTCGATGTAATTGTAATAATTACAATAAAGGAATCAGAGTGGGGGTGGAAAAAAAAGGATCAATAAGCCGATGATATACCTGTCATTGGGAATTGTATGGCAGTTGGACACCTGAATGGATTTTTTCCCCCTTTGAGATACACCGACTTTGATCGTTTTGGATTTTTTAATCAATTGATTGCGGGACCGCAAAGCGGCCAGCAGATCCAAAGAGACAATTTACGACAGTGACGCAGGGAATTGGGTGTGAAATTCGTTTTCAGATTTTCAGATTAGCTGGGAGGAATTTTCTTGACGTAGGAAGGTCAACAATGGAGTCGCAATTGGTTATGGTTGCTTAGTATCCCTAGAGGTTTTAATTGAAAAGTTCGATTCTCTAAAATGTGGCGGTAACCTTTATTGGTTCTGGTAATAGGGTTAAAGTTCTGCATTAATTGGATTATTTGGAAATGGAGACGTTCTATTAGATTATTAGCGTTGGCGTCAGGGATGCCTTGAATCAATCCTGTTTGTGAATGTTTAAAACCTACGCGGGTAACGACCGATATTATTTGTGACGAATTGTTTCAGAAATTCAGTTTTAAGAAAAGTTTATCGATTATTTTTTCCATAGAGGGTTCCAGAAGTGTAGGAGGCTACTTATGAGAATATGATGTTGTCCTACGCAGCAATGAAGCCTTTTGTTGGTAAAGGTGCTTACGATATCTTTTTATTGGCAATTAATTCGAATAATGAAACGACCATTTATGATGATGAATATCTCATGAATTGATAAATATTTAACACAATCAACCCATATAGCGTCTAGAGGGTGACTTCTTGCAGCCATTCTAGTTGTATGTGTTATACTTTTCGCACTATGGAGAAGTATCCGACATAATGGTTAAATCCTGCAACAAGCGAAAAGCAGTTGAGCCGGACGAGTAACCCTCTGAGTTTTTGAAAAAGATAGGAGACATCGGGTGTAGATGATTCTCATCTCCAAACTCATGAGAGGGGATCCAATGCCTAATCAGTGGAGGGAGTGTTATCTTTTTCCTTAGTATTAATACTGATATAGATGACGCTAAGGCAACGAGGAGTTCCAGAACACTACGTACTGATGATCATGGACATGTTTGACGGAGCTAAGAGAAGAGTAAGGTGCATCGCCGGGGTCACCGAGGACTTCCCAATTAAAGTCGGCGTGCACCAGGGAAGCGCCTTAAGTCCTTTGCTATTTATTGCAGTCTTAAATTATCTGCTTGAATTAATAGTGATGGACCCAAAGTGCGTCAGTTATTCTTTGTTAACGCTGGAGCTATTCATAAGTGAGGATCAAACGTCCCTGCAAAGAACACTTGAAGTATGGGTGGATGTATTGGAGGGAAATCGGTATCGAATCAGTCCAAAAAAGACGGAGTACCTGTACTGCCCATTCTCTGATCCACTCCGAGTTCAAGTATCTGGGATGGGATCTATGATCAATAGCGAAGCAACCATTGATGACGACATCAATTATCCCGTAAGCGTTGGTTGGATGAATTGGCAGAAAAACTCTGCCATCTTCTGTGCCCGAAAAGGCCCCCTAAACTGAAAGCAAGGCTCTACACCGCTATTGTTCATCCAGCGCTCACATACGGTTCGCAATGCTAGACAATTTACAAAAAGAATGAGGACAAATTAACGGCAGCTGAGATGAAGATGCTTCGCATGACAGCAGGAGTAACAAAGCTTGATCGAAATAGAAGTTCGAAGATCCGAGGAAGCCTACACGTCAAAGAACTCATCTTATAAATATTCAAAGGAGGGAATCTACGAACCCTGTCGAAAAGGCAATGTCAATCAACGTTCACATATAAGCGCGGAAGAGAGACAGGCTAAAAAAAACTTCTGGATCACATAAATGCAAAATAGCATCACTTGATTGGCCTCAGTGACGAAGTGATCTGAAACGGGGAGGCCTGCAGATACTTTTTGAGGTCTAATCAGCGAACCCCACAGGCGGACCAGTAGGGATGTAATAAAGTGGGAGGGTTATGTCCCTATAATTCTGATCATAGCCTCGCCCAACAAAAAACAAGACGAATATTTCTCGCAAGAATGACATGGCAACAAATTTTTGCGGTGATTAAGAACAAAACGAGATATGTGCTGTCTACAAAACAGGACACTCAATATCGGCGCCTTGGTCAAAGCAGTGAACAAATATACTTTTGATGCAGTCAGGGACACGTACATTTTTTTAGCCTGTACAGCAACCTAGAGAGAAGAGATCGACGACTAAGATGGCTGGATAAGTTGAGCGGATTGCCGTGTCCAATTGGAGGCGGTTGGCTAACCTGGCTGAAGAGGTTATTTAAAGTTCAGTTACATCCCCGACCTATATCGCCACTTAAAGAAGTAAGTAAAGTAAGAGAGCGGTTAAATGATCGGCCAAAGAAAGCCTTAATACATCAAATCCTTACAAAGTCTCAAACACTTAACTAAAGAAAGATGTCGCGGTCCGAAATAAATCACGACTCTGGAGATCGCTCTATCACAATATGCGCCACAGATAGTAGACGTGCTTGGACAACTTAAAAAAGTGAATAAGCAAATCCGAACCAAATAGAGCAGATAAGGGCTTCAAACTTTTGCATGTACCCCATACACACAGAATATGAGTGACTTATTTTAAAACCTCCCATTTAACTTAAAACTCCGAAAACTGTTTTGAATATGCCAAACTTTTTCCAAAACAAAAATTCCTTTTCTACCAAAAAAAAGTAGGCAAACTAGAACCCTTCAAATCACATTAATTTAATTCGGCCGTTATACGCTTAACCTATTAAAAAGTTTTCCCCTTCACACAAGCAAAATCTGCAGGATTAGGAACGACAACATACGCTATTCCACATACTCTCGCTTTCCATCTGTGCGGTACTATTTTCGCGAATAACATGTAATTTCCATGTACACACTCAATCACATATCGTCACACAAAAGCACACATATGGATATGTATGTACCTCCTTACTCAGTCGTGCGCTGCTAACTCAAAAAGCCCCCTCCGGCATTATCCTGATTGTAATCCAGCGCCGAATAAACTTTGGAAATGCATGCAAATCTACACCATACATGCCGCCAGCCACACTGTGTTCTTCTTGCACAGAATATGCAAATACTCGTAGTTCAAGGGAACAAAAGGCACTGCAAATGGTAAGGATGTAGAACCTGCATCCCACCCACAGCATAAACGGGCACGAAAAGCGTGTACAATAATTATTATATCCTTATCACCATTCATGTGTACAAATTATTATGCATACAAAAAAAATAATAAAATAGGAACAACTAAAAATAAAATGCTAACATATCCTTGAATCATGTATCCTCTCGATTGCGCGCCTACAACAAACGAACGACGTGTATGCACATTTTTCCTTATTTATTTCCACTTTGTGCAGATTTAAATGCAAATATATGCAAAATAAACAATGCCTGCAAAAAGGATTTTAATATAATCAAGCACATACAAGGATGTACCTATACCGTACACAGCATAGAGGAAAACGAAAAACCTCGAATATGACGGCAATAATAATAACGGTTACAATAAAATGTTACACGAAAATTTGAAATTTCATACAAAGATCGCACAATACACACATACAGGCAGGCATATCCGTACTAAGGATGCAATTTGCATGAGGATGAGAGCATAATAGGAGGGTACACCGCAATAATTATCACAACATTAACACCTACAATTAGAAACTGTACAGAGGGGGATTACAAGGACACAGTACCTACATACAATAATAAGCGAACAAGGAGACCAGAAACAGAAGAAAAAAAAAATTATAATTTTTATAGCCCAGCTTTGGGGTTAGCTGGAGAAGAGCAGAGTCGAACCAGGTAAAGCTACAGTCACAACTACATCCAAATGACCTAGTTTCGAAGTAGTAATATGGTAAAGAGGACTTTGGATAGCTATGTTGCTTTTTTATTATTTTTGTGTGGTTTGGTTCGAATGCAAATGCGGATCAGAGCACGTAGGAAGGAAGGAAGATAGGTCCTTCTAAAACGGCAGAGAGCACCTACAGAGGGTGGGATAATGAAATTGATTTTTTTTTTAGGGCTTTAGTAGGTTCAAGCATGTTTGTGGCGTAATCTGTGGCAATAAAATTTGTTTTAGTTTTGTGGGCTATGTGCGGTCCTACAAGATAGTTGCAAGGTGTTGTAGAAGGTTCTTTGCTGTTGGTTTGGTTTGTTTTCCCCGTATATTGGGGGTGTTAAAACGTGTTTTTTAGTTGGTAGCTGGTCATTAATTTTTAATTCGAACCTTTTGTGAAAGTTACCTATTATGCGGGTCGGAAATGACATGAATGTTACTAAGTGGCACCGCAATAAAGATGGGACACCCATTTGGCAGATAACCTCGAAAATCATTGCCGGAGAACTAAATTAGATCGAGCTGAACGGTGACTATATGCACGCATGTTTTAGTAACATGAATGAATTTGAGAAGCGCTTATTCATACACTCATGCGGTTCTTGTGGACAAAGTAAAAGCCATCTGTAAAAATGGAGGGACTGACTGGGTGAGAGTTGTGGGCGCAAAGTTGCTTTGAGATTGCATGTTCTCTCGAAAGTTCTAATACAGGATGAGTTCTATGTTTCAGACCGATTGTGTTATTCTGTCTGGCTGTCATTGTGTCACTAGACAAGAGTGGAATAACGTGCGACAATAACGTGTTGAAGTGATCAATTTTGAATAAGCGAAGGAATTTACGTGACTTTTTTGTTAATCATGTGCCAAATGTGATGAATAATTTTTAAAATTGGCGTAGGTACACTGGGAGATCAAGTTGGCAACAACTTTGCCAACGTACGCCAGAAATATTGATGCAGTGAGACAGAGTCAACCGTGACGTCCACAGGCAGACCAGCGGAAGCCTTACTTGAGCTACTCCGACATATTTGGAGCTCAGGTCAGTAAGAAACTTTCAATACTGAGGCAGGGTCTTGAAAATAAATGGTGGCGGAAGAGTACTTAATGGGCCAACGGCAGCGCTCGCACCCTTGGAGTGGGTTACTGGCATCGGTATAGCCGGTCCCACGTCCTAGGGGTTGGGATTTGGTTATGCGTTGGGGTTACTTTCCTACCACGTAAAACAACTACGATTACGAAACAACCACAAGCCTGGGTAAGGAATGACCCTACTGTTGACGACCCTGGCAAACGAAATATGGACAACGATTTTCGGATCTGCACGTGGAATGTTCGGACCCTTAAAAGACCGTGTGCAGTCGATCAATTAGCAGAGGCCCTAGACTGCTATAAAGCAGACTTTACTACTTTCCAAGAAGTGCTGTGACATCTACTACAGTGATTGCTACAGAGAGCAGAAACAGCGCTTATTCGGATGAAGACAAGGATGACGCTACCAAAAAATGTTTCTACGAGCTCTTCGACCAGATATATGACCAAGCCCTAATTATGACTTCAAAATCGTGCTACAATAACTCTTGCCAATCGCCGTTTCTTTGGCCTTAGAAGGCAATTGAGTAGTACGGTCCTATTCCATATGACTAAGGAGGCTCTTTACAAGACCTTGATCATCTCAGTCCTGCTTTATGGCGCTGAAGCATGGACTCTGTCAAAAGTGGATAATGATATCCTCGGTCGTTTCGAGAGAAAATTTCTGAGTTGACGGGTTTTGGAGGAAAAGATTCTACGATTAAATTAAGGAGCTGTACAGCAACATCGACCTAGTCAAAAAACTGCGTATAAGTCGCTTGAGGTGGCTAGTGCATGTAGAGCGAATGGAAACCAAAGCTCCGGCCCACAGAGTTTTCGAATCTAACCCTGAGGGTGAACGCGGTAGAGGACGACATTGCCTAAAGTGGCGCGCACAAGTAGAAGGGGACCTTAACCAACTTGGAGTGCGGAACTGGACGCAGTTCGCTAGGGACCAGGCTAACAGGAGAGACTTGTTGGTTGAGGCCCAGGTTCACCCCGAACCGTAGCGCCATCTAAGTAAGTAAGTAAGTTCACTTACGGAGAACATGCTAACTTTCTATGTCCGAAATCGGGGTTTTATCTGATTGCCTTATTTAAGATATTTTCACCTCAGATTTTGGTGGTGAAGCCGTCGGTAGTATTTTTTTTTATTATCGTCCTCCTTGTTCTTAGAAGAAAAGATATTGTTGTTACTTAACAATGTAGCGCTTGGTTAAGCAGCAACACGTATCGACATCTCTTTAATTCTCCCTGTTGAACGTAGATCTAAATTGGATTCCTCACTCAACAATTGGACATATTTTAGTAGTTTTGAAACACACAACGTCCTTATCTATATCAATTCAATCCTAAAACCCTTCTTTATAAAGAATTCATTGAAATTTAGAACAAAGCATTAAACTACTTTTGATGGGTACCCTTAATCATGCCCCAGCTACCTTATTCAATTGAAATTAAAATTCTTTCTATCTGAAGCAACCCCATAATGACTTTATAATTAGATTCCAAGTATACTCCCATTTCAATTGCTTTCCCAATGCACGTGCAATAAACAAAGAATGCGAGTATAATGACATCGCTGACATTGTTTCTCAATTATCACATCCATTGAGCGAGCGCCCACACAAAGGAAAAAGGCGAACTCAATGCGGAAACTCTCGGTTGCATATGGTAGGATATCAAAGACTTGTTTTGAGTTTTGTGTATCTTTTTTATTTTTTTTTGAATATAAACGATTGCCACATACCAAATCCTTAATAACAAACCTGAATGTAAACAAAGTTGCTGCACAGAAATGAAAATAAACAAACACACATGACTCGTGTTGTGTATCTGGAATGGTGTTGAAAGCAGTAAACATGTAGCTCTCTCCCTCTCTTCAATTTACTTTTTTTTTTGAAATATCTGAGAGAAATAGAAAATGTTGCAAGAGAGAGAATGGATGCTGTGAAAATTGAGATGAAAAAAAAAATGCATTCAACAGAGATCTGATGTCAGATGTATCTACGCACCTACACAGAGATGATATGGATATGAAAAGAAAGAAAAACAAATTAAACTCTCTCTAGATACATCTGCGATGTGAAGTTGAGAGAAATTCAAAGAAATAATCTCTCTTGTCGACGCTTAGAAAAATAGAGAGGGAGAGTGCTTCACTAACGATTAGTATGAGCTGCATTAATGCATCGCAGATGTTTAGATTCACGTGCGAGATACAATACAAAAAGACATTGACCTTGATTTGATGCTCTGAATAGGGAAAATTAGTATTGATTAGCTCGGCAGTGCATGAGAAAGTATGAACTTTAATTGGAAACTATTGTCCGCTTTTAGATGTTAGATTTGTTTAAATTACTAGAAGAAAAACGTTTAGAAATAGGACAACTTTATAGGATTTGTAGCTTACTAATAAGGATATTACCCTCCCATAGATTTATTTTAGCATCCATAGAATTTTGTTGGGTAAATCATTATTCTGGAAAATTCTATTTCAATCATAAATATAAAATGTGGACCAAAGGAGTCCTTCAAAAATTGATTGCTTGAGCACGATCTTATGCTAGTCGGGTCCCGCGTTCCAAAACAATTGTTTCAGTTACGCCTTTGTTTTATTTTCACTAAATCCGAAGAGTCTGAATCGTTTTCGGAGGGAAAGGGTCATAGCAACCTTATTTTTCTGTTTATGGGGCGAGTTGCAAAAGGTGCAGCTTCATCTGCAGTATATCTATAGTCCTCAACATCTTGTTTTTCACAACTTTAACAACGATTACTGCATGGACCTTTATTGAATCTTTGGAAATATACCCTACGAGTTCATATCAATTTGTTTATGAATCTTTAGCCTCATTTAGCAGAGATAACTTAGTAGCTCACTGTCCCGTGTCAGTGATTCCCAAGTCATAAGTTTATCAGCAAGCATTTCTCTTTGAGATCTTCCTTGAAAACACCATTTGTAAGCTGTACAATTTTTTTTTAAGCGGACACTATGTATATTCTTCTTCTTCTTCCAAAGTTTGGTTTCAACTCGCTAGTCTGACAAGTTTCTTATAATAAATATCTTAGCGACCTGATCTGAACACTGCTTGTGTCGTTAACAATTTCGATGAAGATTTATTGCAGTCCGACGAGTTTTTCAGTAGTCCTCCAAAAGAGTTTTGCAAAGCCTTTTTTTCCAAAAGGTGTTTGTCTTGGGTAGTGCTCGTGCTTTAAGAGGGTTGATATACTAAGTGATTATCCGTAAAGTGTATTCAGACCTTGTGGTTCGTTGAATATGCCAACAGCCTAGATTGGCTACATTCGGTGAAACGAACTCGGTTAATACAGTCTTATATATGATATTTTCAATGAATTTATCCTACCATTTATCCTATTATCTTGTTTTCAAGGGCTTATCCCTCCTTCATTCCTTCATTTAAATACCGCTTATTCTAAGGCGTAATGATTTACTGGGCTTTACTAATTTGGTAGCTGAATGACATTGATTTCATTTACAAATGCTTGGCAACCATAACCGTTAATTAAGCTTCTATACCCACAACTATCCTGAAGCCACCAGTGAGACATATCCGTGTTTCCTTCACTTGTTACTAGCAAATTTATTTAGTTGTTCCTGTCTGGAATAAAAGAGCTGCAGATAGTCAGTTTATTGCTAAGACCCGAAGTACTGTTTTAGTCGGTCAGAGGTTGCACAACAGATCTGGAGGGACTTTTCCCTCAGTGTGACTATGCGTGTCAATCAGCCATAGCAGCATAACTTCTTAAAACCGTGGAAAGTCTCACATCCGTAGTAAACAACTATTATACTGCATTATGTTTGGATCCAAACGGTTTTTTTACCCTGTCGGAATAAATGGCATTGCTTCCGCGTTGTCCTAATGTATTCTAGATCAGTAGATGGGCAATGAATGAAAAGAAAGAACATTTTTAAGGCATTTTAAGCAATGTGTCATGCTTAGAAGATACTTCGGCGTATACCAAACCTTCTGTAAAGTTGCTCGTATGATTACATAGCATTAGGTTTGTGTCTGAGCTGATGTTAATATTATGGAATGGAAAACGAGAGTATAACATTTTACTGTACATGTCAAAAAGTATAAGATTATGCAAAAAATTTGACTAAGCAGTCATCGCTGTAAAAATGTGTTTATTGCTCTAGCGGTCTCTGTAACTCATTGCATACGTGTCTGCCAATCGATCTTACTTTAATGTGTTTGGATTCTAAGTGTCACACACTTACTAATCTCAAACTTCTATCTTTATACGACAAGTACTATTCGTCGTAGTTTCATTTAATTGAAGAGTATTGACAACTCTAAATTGGGACTAGACCATGGTTTTTCTGGTAGTCTAGTGAAGAAAAATCCTGTTATCTCATTTTTTCGTTCTCATTTCCTTGATATACAAGTATTTCAAAAATATTCACATCCCTGACGATGCCGATAAACGATATCTTTTTCAATCAGCATTTTCGAATGAAGTTTTGGAAGACATGTATCCCAATTTGACTTGAGGTACTTGGTGCCTACATCTTGATACATGCTTCTGACTACAGCGATTCTATACATGCTGCGATTCATGTGGAACGCATTTATAGATACAAGTTTCTGGCAGCATACGAATATTCTACAAATATGCATTGTTTCAGATACAACTAACAACACAACGACTGCGGAAACAAGAAATTTATTGCTCTGGCCTAGGAAATGTGTATCAGCAATGTTGATGCAACTTTTTAAAGGGACAACAATTTTTCTTCGCTTTTCTGGTGTACGTTTGGCAATGAAACTATTTTAATTACATCGTATCCCTAGATTATGTGAGATATAATCTCCGCTATTCAGAAAAATGTTCATACATATGTGTGTATCTATCTATAAAAAGGTATATGTGCATGTGCAGAATAGGTTTCTATTTGTTTTGTTGGATGCAAGGAGCTTATTTTAATAACTTGTCGATGCCAAATGTATTGAGACAGCGAATTACGAAAGTCATTTTATTTTTTTGAACTTTATTTGCAAGTTCAGCGAGCTAGTATGCTAACACTGTGCCTTTCAAAGACATTGTAATGTCAATGAACTTATGTCGATATCTAGGCCTAAGAATTTTCTTATTTGACTGACTTAGGTAGATAAGTTAAAGCGTTCAATTTTTGAAAGATATGAAGGATACCTATAACACTAAGCTATGCAAGACATACCTTCAATCTTGAGAGATAGATGTCATAAAGCGGTTTGTCTGGCACAAAAAAAGTAAGAAACACGCATGGAACCGATTTTCTAACAACCATCTGTGTTCTGCGTACTAAATACCTACAAAAAAGTGGAACTGAGAAGCCTTCCCAGCTTGGAGAAAGGTGGGACTGTAAAAAGTTGGTGTTTTTATGATTCTAATGCCGGATTTTCTCTTGAAGGATGCTTAATTATCGCATTTATAGCGATAATTCTATTAAGTTCCTCGAAATATCTACCATAAAAGTATCTGTAGTAAAGGCAACAAGTCTACTAAAGCCTTCGTTGAAGATATTGGTTGGTTGGTCTTATATTTAGCTAACTCTTCGTCTCTGATATCTTAAGGTACATCCATTTCGTACCACTAAAGAGATATCTACACATGATGATGATTGTTTGACGGTTAATAGTCAGCCCAGTGGTCGTTTTTCAAATTTTGTTATAAGATCGATTTTTTTCGAAAAGATTCCTGTTCCTGCGCTGCATTATTGCAACACTAATCCTCTTCTGATACCACTAAGCTACCGTCTTTATCATCATCGTTTCATCATTAGTTCTCAAATGTATCTGGAATATGATCCTTAAGACGCACTGGTTATATACATATTTCCCTCGCCCTTCTCAATTCAATTTACAATCCAAAGTTCTTTTCACGAAACACGAATGGATACTAATTGCTCCTCTAAAACCCTTCGAAAAACTTTTAAAATCCTTAAAAAAATTCAATAACTACATTTTTCTCTCTTTTTTTCAGTTTCCTCTAATTCTCCAATATTTTCATTTCTCCCGAAAGAAAAAACCCGGCATTTTGACATATCCACAGCGCAAGTACACAAAATGTTGCCAAGCGCATGAATCCCTCTGCAACACAGCACACGCACACTAAACCCCTTTTGCGAAAAATACTGAAACCTTAATACATAACTCTCCGCCGAAAGGACATCTCTTAACAAATCTACCTGCAGTTTTCACTACAAAACAAAATACAAAACAATTCCGAACTTGAAACGTAGAGAAACAAACATAATAAATGTTGCAAAGCACCTATACACATACAAATCTTTATTCTCATAGATACTCCCTAGCACGCACACATAAATCGACCGGATCTGGTCTGTCGATTTTTCAGAGATACCTTCTCCCTGGCTTTACAGCGAACAGTATCTGACTGAAAGTCGCCGAAGAAAGAAGTGTATATGTGCATGCTCAACGTCGGATTGAAATTAAAAGTATAAAATTTTTTTTTCTTTGATTGCATCGAAATGCAGATAGATACAGTGGCGAAAATTTCAGTTCTATTATTTTTGATTAAAAAAAAAAATATTCGGAAGCGCGTAAAAATTGGATTATTTTTCAAGTGAGAAAAAAAAAATCTATGAGTGCGTCGAAAGTATCTCTGGTACTTGTGAGTGGAGTGGAAATAATTTAAATTGAATAAATTAAAAAATCATTTCAAAAAGGTTCTGAGAAATACCCCTACTTGTGAATAAAGTGCTCCTTGTGATGTGTAAATAAAAAAAAAAGATACATCTAAAAAAAAAATACATTATGGATTAAAATCACATTCCGCAGCCTTTTTACCGGTCTATGGATAATTAATGTGAGTAGTACATCTTAATTCATTGTATCTGCATCAAATATTCAGTCTTTAACTCAAAACACTGTATCCTCAGCAATGCAATGAATATTTAAAGAGTAGGTACGCACAATCACTCTTTAAACATTCATCATTAAAGCTAAAACAATGTGCAAACATACTCACACACAGTATGTGTGCTTAACCCAAAAAAATTAAATGATATCTGTTGTGAGACTGACGGCACTGACACACAGCAAGCAAACGCGAGATAAAATTTTTAAGACGAGGTCTGGCCTGGCTTGTCTTTCTCCCCAATGTTGTACGAGTATATGCTTGCTTGTGTTATTTGTAAATTTACTTAACATATTAAACGGCAAGAGAAAAGGGTATAGCCGGGGATGAGCCTGAAACCGCCCGGTACCGCGTATTCATCATCTTGTGTTTTATTATCTTTTAAGTTCATAATTATCCACAAACTCATTTTTAAGAAACAGAAACTACACCATATCTTGTACACACAATGGTTAAACAAAAACGTATCTTTTAACCGCGGTTTTTCTTGTAAAGTGATGATGATGATGGTGATTATGAGTGGGGAGCACACAGAATACGTTTTAAGTTTTTTTTTTAGAAAATTGTTAACACAAATAAGATGAGAATTCAAAGGCAAATATACACAAAAGTGTTCCGCACCGAAAGCATGAAATAAATGAGATGTTAAACGAAAGGATGATAAATAGTAGTAATTCGTTTTTTTTTTTAATATTAAGAGGCTGTATAGGAGAGGAGTTTAGTGTACTTTATCTTTGGATAGAGTGAAGATGAAAAATCGGATGAAATGATTTATAGTTTTCAATAGTCAATATCTGGTTATTTCGCTTATCGCTACTTTGGGATGTGGATCATTAACTGAAGTAGTTGTTCGGCTGTAGGGTATTTGTGTCGTTGTGGATACTTTTTTTTTCTTGGATGCTAATTGATGAAGGAGAATTAGATAGATTTGTGCAGGTATGAAAAAGGATGCAGCGGCATGCGTCTAAGTGCAGGTGAGACTTTTAGCGATATCTGGCGACGTGTTATTATTCCTATAAGATTCAGATGTGTTAATGTGTCAACAAGAGCAGTGTTGTTCGATAGTAATTTCTTTTCTTGTAGCTATGATAGAGATCCTCACTTTGACAGTAGCATCTTTGCTGAAGATACTCATTGTTTTTGGTTAAGGGTGGTGTGGATGTCCTTACACAACGATAAGAAATTTAAAAGTGTTACCGCAAAAGATGAGAAAGTGGCACCGCCTTGGATGTGTATCTAATTGTTGGTTTGATTTTGGTAGGTGTCGGAGACGTACATGTATGTATGTACATACAAGTAGACTTAGAATTAAAACTATTTATGAACCGATGTAGCAAATTTAAAAGACTACAATGGTAATAGAAAGACTATTAAACCGATTTGAGACGTCAACTTCTAATATTGAAGAACCTTTCATATCCATATCTTAATTTTTTGGGAGATTGAGATGGCATTTGTGAAACACTCGAGTTGAGATGAGTTTTCAAAGATTTTTAAATCCAAATTTAGTATCAACTGGCTGCAGTAAAACGTACTATCGTTGTGTACACTTTCTGCAATTCTGATGACAACGATTGTATTTGAATTTAAAGGGAAAATATTAGATATAACCAATGGACCTGCAGAGGCTCTTGGTATCATTTGGGTTTCATGTTGGTACCTGCATAGTTCTTCGTTGATGAATTATTTGATCTAGACGTAATAGGCTCATATGACAGGGAGCAACCAAATCCCAAAACACTCAGACTCTTACTCCTTTTCTGGTGTAGTTGAAGAAACTCTAACTACTGGATTGTGTTCAGTTTCTGTTGTGCTTGGTGGCTTTAATTGCTGTTCTTCTAGCGGGGTTTGAACCTATCCGGCTAGCTCACAAACGAACACACAACATACTACTCCGTTGGCCACCTCGATAGAGAGTTGTGAAAACTAAGTTAAAAAATATGTTTTTTAATTGCCACATACTAGAAACTAATTCAGTTGGCTATTAGGGGAGCGGAACAACATTTTGGTCCGATGATTGTAAAATTATCGTACAATTTAAAATTATATTCAATTTCAGTATGTATTCAACTGCCAATTATCTAGCGATAATAAACCTCTCAATCCACCTTTTGCTTATCTGTTGCTTGCTGGTAACATGGAGTGATCTGTCCTATTGCATATGATCTCCTTAAATACAAATCCACACCTTAGGTATGGACCCCTTTTCTATGTCGTTTCTTATCGCATTAATTAGGGACATATCGAACTAATTTGCAGAATTGCTGTTCGAGTTACACTTAGAAATGCCTTGTACTTCTCATTGGACATGTTTTCAGTTCCATGTAACATACATAGATATACCTCGATTCAAAATTCGTCGTGTCGGCCAACTATTTAGTTGGTTGCTAGTGATTACAGTGATAGGTAAATTAGATACTCATTCAGCATTTCATACTATCGATCAGCTGTCGTTAGATTGCATGAGAACACGAAGTATCTATGTATTTATTCACTGCAACTGAGTAAGGGGATCTGTGCTCAATGGACAATAATACTCTCTTTATCCATCCAACTGTGTATTATTGTGTATCAGCTACCGGCATTACTAATCATCTACATCTAAGTAACAAGTATCGAAAGGTTTTTGGGATTTGATTGCTGTGTTGAAAAAAAAAGTCTTAAACCAAACGAAGGAAGGGCTCGATAAAATCCACAATATCTCTCTCCTACCTTGAGTATCTTGAAACTGCTTCAGGTTGGGTGTGCAACTAATGTTATTTGTGATAAGAAACTTCAAAATGCTGCAAAGGTTAAACTGACACTTACTCCTCTAGAACTAGGAGGATACTTTAAAAATGTCGGTTAACTGTGTCACACACTCTTTCAATGCCATAGACAAGTTATTCAGTTCAGTACTTTTGAACGAGATTTGAGAAAATCTTGCAAAGAAACGATTATCCTTGGGCCTATTTCATGCTGATTCCAATGAATAACGACTTTTTAATGACCATCAGAGTCATGAGAGACTGCGGACCTATAGTTCCAACATCAGTGTACGATCACTATGTGTATATTCGCTATTCTCACAGAACTCTAAAACATCTATAATCAATCATCACCTTTTCTTGGATGAAATAAAAATCGCAATAAATTTTCCTTTCAGAATATGAGAAAACAATGAAAACATTCCCACAAGATATGTAGTTAATTTGGAACCTTTCTCCCTTCACTTTCACTAACTTCCGTTCTTACCTGTTAAGGAAATGTCTCTATATGTACACCCACTTCCCTTCTTAGTTATTCATCCTTCGTTTCCCTCAGTCAGACAATTTAAATTGATATCCTCGGGATACCTTTTGCTTTTTATTCTGTTACCTATTGTAACGTTCCTTACATTTTTAATTGTCAAACACTTAATTCAAGCGAATGAAGTGGTTTATATCATTTTATGAAGACATGCAGGGGATTCCTATCAGCAGATGTACTTCAAGAATATTAAATGCATTTAAATTGAGATATACCTACTGGAAATCAATATTTATTACATTCCCCTTTTTTTAAAAAATTCAACTTCACATATGTATGCACCTACATGAAGGGATATTCATATACATATGTATCCCTCAAATTGACTTTTATTTTTAAAAATATTAAAGGACTATAAGTGCTACAACCATAATGTATGTCAAGGATGCGATAACAAGTTAATTTTTAGATATTGCCAGGAACCATTTGATGGAAGTTTCCTTTTACTGCTAAAAATAAAATATTAAGGGTGTTAACGTATTGATTTTTAACAGGGACTTGGACTTTGGTGCGATTTTATATAAAAGACGTGAATAAATACTAGTCGAAGGACATATGCACTATTTATGGCCACATCAACCTTGTACTGAGTGAACCTAAATTCATTTTGCACAGCCCATTCATCATTGGAATAGAACAAGATTGGTGCAGACCAGAACTATTTAAAATTTTCAGAAAGAAAAACAAATCCCTCAGATGAAAACTAATTTCACCGAAAAGTAAAAAATCTCGGCCCAAGTCTCAACCAAATGGTATCCCATAGAACTAAGCCATTTCAGAAGCAAAGCTTTTCATACAAACTCCATACGATGACCTATTTAATCCTATCCATTCAAATGACTATTAAAACCACCAAGAGTTCTCTGAATTTTCTCAACGAAAATTATCCTTAAAGTTCCCCAACTAATTATCCATACTCAACCTCCTGCTGGCTGCTGCAATTCAAATTCAAAGGAGAACAAATTAAAAGTGAAAAAGTGCAAAAGGGAAAAGAAAGCTAAGAAACGAGGTGGTTAGGTCTCTAACACATTCTTTTACACTCTACCACTTCAGTTTAATGCATTATCCTTTCCTTCTTTTTACTCTGTATTTTGTGGTGCACCTCGTTAAAAATCGTGCAAAATAAAAAAAAAACAAACAAAACTGTGTGGTATAAAAAAAGGAGTTTAAAAAAAAACCCTAAATGAACGAGTTATCCTGAACATTGTTTCAACGCGAAAATTAGTTTCAGCCACTATTCCGTATTTTTTGTTTTTGTGAAATTTTTTCCATTCACTCCTCTGTCTGTTGCATAATTTCCTTTTATCCTTTTAATTTTTGTTCTTCATCTTGTTCCTGCTGGGAAACGGGGATTCTGAACACTTTTGCATTTAACTTGTGAATAATTTTTCTTTTTTTAAATTTTTTCCTTCAAGTTTCTGCTTAAAAGTTTCTCTTGTATCTATCAAGATTATCCTGGATAAGGATATTTTAAAGTTTTCCTCAAAATTCTCTTTTTTTCACGCTTCATAGTATCCCTCTTCATGTTTCTAGTTAAATAGAGAAAGTGATGAAAGCAAAACTAAGAGAAAAAGATGTCATCAAAGTTTTGCTTTTTTTTTTTTTTACCATTCTTTAGTGTCCCTGTCATAATATGAAAAAGATACAAAGTATCTTCTTCCTTTTGTTTAGCAGTGATTTTATAAGAATTCTTATGTTCTTTTTTTATTTTTTGTTTGTTATGAAAGATGATGACAGATTGATGTTTTGTTGTTAACAAACAGGAAAAAATGAAATTGTAGGAAGTGAGGACTATTTTTAATCAGATTGTGTCCTTTGAAAAGAAAACTACGATTCAACTGTGACTTTTGTGATGATTACGCAAGGATTATGCATAACTTTTTTTCCAATTTTTTTTCCCCTTCGTGCGTATTTTTCAGTCATAATTTACAGTAAAGGCTAGCTTTTTATTCAGGATTTGCGTGGAAAAATATAGAAAAGTTTTCCTTCGAACTAATTTTACAGCATCCTCACTGCTTTTAGAAGAGAAACAGAGAATAGAAAGGAAAAGGATAGTTGCAAGAGGGAAAAGTTAAAAGTTTCTATGTAACTTTTACCTGAAAGAAAATTGTCTGGATAGTTATTCCTTTAAAGTAAAAGTTGTGTCCTTTTAAAGTAAAGAAAGAAAGTCGTCGTCGTCTTTTTGTCCCTCCCTCTCCACAGTCTGTACGCAATCTTATCAGCTTACACATTTCTACAAGGACGACCAAACGAAAAAAAAAAACTCACACACAGGAATGTTGAATGGTAATTTTCTCTCCAACTAAGGATAGATGATGTACAAAATGTAAATATAGAGAAAAAAAAGAAAATAACTAAAATGTCAGGACATGACATTGACGAAAGATATCTTTCTCGTACGTAAAGCGGAGAATAGATGACACTTTCGCATATCAAGAGTGAAAAAGATAGTGAATAAAAAAAATTTAGATGTCAGAAAATCTGAACATTAATTTAACGCTGTGACATGGTGTTTTCTTAAAAAAAAAAAAAAAATACCCAAAGTAGCATTCTATAGAGGCAATGGTTGTATCTTTTCGGTTTTCTATTCATCTGTCAATTGATGAGGATCTGCTTTATTGAGATTACTGTATCTGTCAATAAAATTGTTGTATCTAAGAATATACCTCATACTGATCCAATTTCCCAAGGATACATGACACAAATACCTCTAAAGCAAATAATAAAATAAATTATTTAACAAAGCCTTGTTCAACGTCACTTAACTTGAACGACAATATTTTTGCACTTACTCACAAAAGTGTGTCCTAAATTTTCCATTATTCTCACTTGTCGAGAACATCGCTTCGTATAGTAGGGTGGACATATTAAGAGGCAAATATTTTATTTTTGCAATTTAATCTCTCTCCGTAGCCTAGAGAAGGATAACCAAATGGCCTGCAACAACAAAAATGTGTGCTCACCTAGTTGGATATGAGCCAACAGAGACGAACGAAAGAACGAACTAGAAAGGATGCTAGAAAATGAAGATTAAATGGAATTTTCATCTAAGCTAGGGAGAGTTTTATTTTTTTTTTCTATTCTAAAAAGTAGAAGATACAAAAAATTTTAAAAGAATTAAACGTCATCACCATAAGGGGTTAGCAATGAATTTTTAATTGTTATAAACAGACGGGTTTGAATGGTGCGTTCATTCGTGCAATAAAGAACTGCATAATTGGGTGACTAAATTCCCCCAACGGTGAACTTGAAAAGAATACGTTTTTACTTCTTCAGGATGCTCAAAACCTTAGTTCTATCGAAAAATTAATATACGCACTATAAAGAACCAAGTATCTAACCCAATTCACTGCCAAGAACTGGGACTTCTTGAAACGATTCTGTTAGAATTTATATTACAAAGTGGAATGCAGTAAATATTCAGACATAGTTTGGGAAATATTTTTAGTTTCTTCAAAACGGCCAACTATTGCACTCCACCGATTGAAAGCTGTTCCCTACTGTGGAACAAAATTCAAGCAACGGTCAGTATTCCTGGAAAAAGGCTCACCGCGTCTCTAGCAGTGTTGATATGCTTTTACATTTCGCTCAAATAACTAAACCAGCTTCTAAGAGACTCTCCTGCGGAATACCATGTACCTTATTGGGTTCATTTACCGTATGAATCTTACAAACGTCTACTTTATAGCGTTTGCATATTCGTTGTAGGCAGCAGTTTTCATGACTACATAATTTAGATAAAGCGGTATTTCAGAAATGCTGTTGTGAAAAACGAAGGCAACTCAGCTGTGGCACTGCTAGGTATCTGAGGAATTTCCCGACGTCCATAAGCGCTCTGTTCTCATTTTTTATCTTATATTTACCACTCAGAAATCAATCAGGAGTTAACTGAAGCAAATCTTCTTTTCGTAAATAAATGAAGGCCTTAAACTTCACTCCTGTGGTATATCACAAAATTTGTCTATTCTAAGTGACAACAGTTCTTAGAACTATTCTACCGATGGATTATCGCCAGCAAATCCTTTTAGACCCTCCCCAACATGACTGCCCTACCCAATTCCACGATGATAGTAGAGTACCCTAATACTTCCTCTCTCATTCGCTGTTAATTAATTCAATGTTTAACTTTCATTTATGAATTAAACAAATATTCCATCGTTGTCGTTGAAATTAATTAAAAGTAAACATGGCATATGCACTATACTATCCTTTGGGGGTCACAACGGTTTTGGGAAGGACAATTTAATAATAAAAAGGACATGACACGACACGGTAGGTATATCTCAATCTACTTCCCCCTTTAATCAAAGTCGCTATGACGGATTTCATTTCAACGTTATCTTTCTGTGTATATTCCTTTCATATAACTTTCATCAAAATATGTTGACAGGATAAATGGCCTTGTAATAACTCAAAAGAATCCTTTTCACACATACAGCAAAACAAATAGCGCAGCTTATGTAGGATAAATGTGGAGTTGATATTGAAATTGAGTGGAATACGCGAAAGATAGCTGTTGGTATACAAGATATATAGTCATGAAGAGGAGGAGAAAGGATTTATAGCTGCGGTGTTAACCTTGGAAGTCAATCGAATATTTCTGGCATGAGTATTTTCCTCTTTAAAGTGTTAAAGGGAATCCCTCTATTGCGCAAATGTTTCCTTTTCTTTCGTAGTATAATTATTACATTTTTCATTTTCTGTCTATTAAGAATCTCTAGGATAAAAAATTCCTACCAACTTGTTTACCCTCCTAATTTATTTGACCTTTACCTGTGCTTCTTATCCATAATGATAGCAAAATATTTCACTGTCAGACGAATGATTGACATTTTCTTTTTCACAAAAACAGGTGCAGATATTCATGCTCTCCAAAGTTAATTACCTCCTATCTCTATCTCCACTTAGAAAATACCCAAAAACAAAACAAAAAAATACTCAAAACTGCCCACACACTGAGTGGCACTACCTGAAAAACTCGATTGGCTACTGATTAATCACGGGCCAGTAATCCACTCTAGCAACGAATTTGTCTTTTCAATATCGCTCCCGCAAATTGTCAATTGAATTAGGTACTTCGTGACTTTAGAAATGTTCACTTCTTCTTTCACTTCTTCCAACATCGGTTGACAGACAGTATAGTATCTGTGTGCTGTGTGCAGTCAACTAACAAAGCCCAATGATCTGATATTATGATAAAAAATCACCTCAAAGAGCACCACTGAAAAGGAAGATGAAAATAGAAGCAAATGCTGAGGAAAAGATACAAAATTACAGATATACGTATGTATGCAGAGAGGAGGGAAATCCCTTGAGATTTGCTTGAAAATTTTTCTCTAAAATATCTTCAACAATCCAGATGATACAATCTATCTATCCAATCCAATTCAAATCCACCCACCATAACACGCGCACAATCTAATGCACACACACACACACATATATATATATATATGTAATATCTAGATACAGAATAAAGGTAAGAGTGACTATATAATAATAAACTTAATAAAGACATTGAATTGAGGAATAGTATCTATGATACGTAAAGATTTGATTTGTATAAATTTTTCTTCTTTTTCATCTTTTTCTTCTGGTCCTAGTCCTGATCCGTGATGTTTGTCTTGAGTTTTCGGATGTGATTGGAATTACCATTCACAGGGGGTAACCAAGAAGAAAATTTTTGCGTTCATCTTGTTAGATGAGTTTGCAATTTGAATATAGATAAGCTAAGGACTATTGATTTATTTATGGCACCAAAATAAATAGTACAGTAGAATATATATATGTTTGCATGCTTACAAAGTATCTCAAAGTCTTTAAGATATAAAATTAAGTATTTGAACTTGTAGCAAATCTTGAAAATCGCTACGAAAATGAATTGTCATCAATTGAATTATCGTTTGTGCTTGAGAAAGAGTCAATTAATGTCTATTCACAAATCTCTACACAAGACATCCGTCCCCCCTTTTTTTGTGCCTCTCAATCCGATTAAATAAAAGGTAGCACAGCACATCTACAGATAAATTCAATAGATTGAATAGATACGATTAGGATTCATTAAATTGAAAAGCGAACAGAAAAAGAAAAGTAAAAAAAAAGAACGACAAGTCAAACAAATCACATAGAACATGACACTGAGACATAGAATCAAACGGGTATACATCGAGATTCGAGATACTAATTTAAGCAGGATTTAAATCCACTGAAAGGTAGAATGATTTTAATTACCTTGGCAATTAGATGCTTGAATTGAAATGAAATTATCCGCACAAAGCGAACAAAAAAAAGCTGAAATTAGATGTCGGAGCAGAGATAAATAAAGTGAAAATGTATCTACAAGCATTAATAATGTATCTGATATTGTTTTAATGCAATCTAATGTCATGAATATTCCATGTGTTCCTTCATCCATATGATAGTGAATGTACATAATTCCAACCGGACATACATATGCCAGGAAGAGGTCAAAAATGTTGTTTTACGGCTAAAGTCAAAAAGGGATACGACACACATTCACTTATGCGGCCGTATGTTATGCATTTTTATATCCCAAAAACGCAATCACAAAAATGACAATAACAATCGTAAGAAGAGGGTAAGCGGAATGACATACAGCGGGCAGGGTGAAGTTCAGTTCCTAAGGGGGGTGAATATACGAGAAGGTACACATGGACTTTATTTTTTTAGGGTTTCACATCACTATGAATATTCGAGACGGTGTTGTTTCTTTTTTATTCTATTATATCCTTGAAATGAAAATTTCATTTCGATAATAATTCATTCGCTTGAGTGGAGAGGAAATTGTATTGTCTGGTACTTAAAGAAGAGAAGGAATATCCCTCATCCTCATCACCTGATAAATAAGCATGCGCCAGTTTTTGAGATTTTTTTTTTCTGCCTATTTATTCTGTGTCATCCGTTGATAATCACTAATGTCCTTTTGTTGGAATGGTGTCCAGGATACGTAGAGAGCAAAAGAGGAAGGAAAATGAAAGAAACGTGACAGGAATTTAAATTTTGAGATAATTACTTTGGTCACACTTTGCCGAGATTGTCAGCATATGTGCATGCCAAAGAATATATCCATTCAAAGATTTTTGAGATAAAAAACTGCATATTTCGGTTTGTCTGGTAGCAGAATATCCTGAAAAGAATGTGTCAGCTGCAACATCCTCTGTTCCATTTTGCAAATCCGCAATGTGGATGACAGAAGCTATTATAGAGGTACAATGTACAGATATGCTATGTGTTCGCCGGTAACCCTGGATGTAGGAGAGGAATTGGAAAATGTTTACCAATACACTTCACAAAGATCTAAAAGTTCCAGCAAAACTAAGCGTCAGATTTAAGCTAGTCAAGGCCCAAGCTAACTCTCTTGAACAAATAAACTCTTGAGAATTTGAAAGAACTTACTTACTTAGGTCCTCTGACCCTCGTGGGGCATAGCATACGGCGTCAACAACGCCTGCGCTCCATCATGTTCGGAGTTCTGCAGCGCGCTTGAGTTCCCCCCAAGTCATCCTCAATGATCTAGGGCGATCCATTAGTGTGCCTGATTGGGTAAGTGGTTTCCATTGCATGGCGTACTTCGTAATGGAATTGTCTTCGCGCCGTAGAGTGTGACCAATTCGCTTCCACTTTCTCCGTATTTTGACGTCTATTGGCACCTGGCTCGTTATCGCGTGTAGTTGATCGTTCGATACACGGTTCGTTCAGAAGATCCTTAGGATGCTGCGAAGACATCTATTTATGAAGGTTTCTTCCTTGTTACGGTGTTGGTAACTTTACAGGTACTACACCCACTGTTTCCACATTTGATCCGAACAGTCTCAGCTTGATTTTTGCTCTGAAAACATTGATTTTCCATATTTAAGACAGCTTACGGAACGCAGCCTTTGCTTTACGAACTCTGCTGTTCATACCCAGTTCGGTACCACCGTCTTCCGAGTCCAGATTTCCTAAGTATAGAAAACTGCTTACTTTCTCGACTTGCTGTCGGGCAATGTTGAGTTGAGCGGCGCAGGTGTTTTCCTGAGAAATTCAAGTGCTTGCGGCCGTGTTTATTTAAGCCTCGCCCCTGACTCCAGATTATCAGCCATCTGATGCAGATCCATTAGCCTGTGTGAGAGCAAGCAAACGTCGTCAGCGTAGTCAAGATGTTCGAGAGATAATGTCTTAGTCGCATGTTTCCTCCAGACAGAGCTGCCGGGTCACGCCACTGATTACCACATGGAATAGCAGTGGCCAAAGAATGCATCCTTATCGTACTCCGCTGACACCTTACCGTTGTATAGGAATTGACATAATGCCGACGAGGTTTCCTGGTTTACCTCTCCTGCCCAAGGCTACTCATGTAGCATCTCTACTCAAACTGTCGAAGGCCCTCTCGAAATCAATGAACAGCAAATATAGCGGAGATCCGTACTCGGCGCATTGTTTAATGATGATCCGTAAGGTGTTAATGTGGTCGATTCAGGAGGATCTAGCTCGAAAGCCTGCCTGTTCCTTGTCGAGCGTTGAATCGGGATGTTCTCTCACTCGGTCCAGAATTATTTATTTCCTATTTTATTGAATGATTAAAACTTTGTTAGGAACTCTTTTGTTTATTTTTTTTTGAAGCATCTATCTATGTACTTGTGTACCTAGTTATATGTATTTCCACGTCATGTTTAAGGATAGCCATACTTTTCTTAAAATTTATACATAAATATATATCATGTGTTCCAGGACGATTTGTTGATGGAGTCCATTATTTCTTTCTTAAAATAGTATATGCAACACCTTGAATCGAGCTTTAAACCGATTAAATTTTGTTAATTAATTTTGTAATAATTTGTATAGCGAATATTAAAACAAATAAATTTGTAATATCCTTCTCATTGCAGGCACCATATCAGGCTGACCACCACTGATTGTTGATTCATTTAATTAAAAAAAATTTCACAATCTAACCGCGAGCAAACTACCCACAAAAAGATGTCTCGGATTTGACACGAAATAATTTTTTTTTTAAACTTTTCATTTAATTTTTCTTTTATTTAATTTTTTGTTCTTTTATTTTAAAATTTAAAATTTCATTGATTTCGTCACGACAATCATTTTGTTTGCAAAAGGACGAGTATAAAAGAAAAATAAAAATCTTATAAGAATAAAAAAAAAAAAAATAAAATATTTAAAATTTAAATGTGGGAAATGTACGAGGATAATATTGAATGTGATGAGTGCGGTGGTCCGGGACCCCCACCAAAATTTATGATACCACCACCACCAAGACCACCATCTATGTTGGATTATGGGCTAATTAGCAGTAATTGTAATGAAGAGGAAATGGCAATGAAAGCTGCTACACAAAATTGGGATAGTGATATGTGTGAAGCAATACCGGTGAGTACGAAGGATATTTAATTGTTTTTATTATGCAAAAGCAGTTTATTGGTATAAAAAGATTCTGAAAGTTATAGTCTAAGAGTGGATCCCTGTAGAGGTCCTTTTGAGTAATTTTATGTAACACTCATTGCATATAGCAACGCTCGCAAAATCTACATAACTGTCAACAACTTCTCGATCAAGTAAAAAAAAAACCCTCCGTTGGATTTAATTTTTCATAACTGTCAGCATTCAGCTCAACTCAATTATGGACCAACCGTAGTCACAAAGGCTTCCTAATCACTCTCGGTTGCATTATTCATTACCAAGTGTCAGCTTCGTTATTATTATTCTTTTTTTAAATGTCATATCCCGTTTAGGGGTGTAACCGTAGGCACAACCCAAATCATTATGACTATTGCATATGGTGAAATATTTCGCACCCCTAAAATGGTGTATGTAAAAGAGATGCAAATTAAGAGGGATGCCCGCATTTGAAGAGCAGTTGTTAAAGGAAACTATAAAAGGAAAAATTCCTTCTGATGTATTTACATATGTATTTCTGACTTGCATGAGTCTATAGTGAATATTATGACAGCGAAAGTATGGGTTTTGGGAAGTCAATTAGAAAGCAATCGCTGTAGCGAAACCCTGTTTACTGAACGTCTCCATGTATACTACAAAAAAAATAGAAATACATACTTGGTGCAACAGAGCGTATGTGGTCCAGGGCCTAGCTTCTGGTCCAATGCATACTACGACGATGTTTTCGTTTCATGCCATGCTTTGATTACATTTTGTGAGCATTAAAAGGAAGGAGGTGCTAAAATGACACATTCTGGCGACCGATCTATTTCTTATTATTTTAATGTTCACAAGAATATCCTGCTGGATATCTAAAATGACATCTTCTTGTACCAATTTTATTTTAAAATTTAAGTTCGCTAAAGAATCAGGGCCCTAGTGCTGCACCCGCTGGTACTCCCTCTATTTTTGAAATTTATGTCTTCTCTGTTTTATTTTTTTCTTATATTCCAAATTTTTTAGAAAAGTTACCTACAATTTATAAAGATACATTCATTACCTTGCAACATTGCAATTTTTTCAATTTTTCAATTTTTTTTTCAATTTAGACATCAATTTATCACCCAAATCGCAAAGTTTTTCAAAATTTAACTTCCAAAATTGCTTCACCTATACCACTTTGACATTTGAAAACCTATCCTTCCACCCACCCACACTTAAGAAAAGGACAAGGAAATCTTGTTAAAAGTCATCATCTCACCAACAGATGCCACATAAAATAAAAAGTTACAATAAAAAAAAGTTCATGAACAAAAACGCAACAGCGGGTAAGAAGTTACGCAGCATATGGCCATCTATGTTAAAAAATGTCTACTACTCCTCAATTTTTCATTTTTTCCCCCAATTTTCTTGACTTCATCCCTTATTGGACCTTAAAAAAAATAAAACGGAAAGTAACTCTCTTAGGGATGAAGTGGTTGATAAGCAGACAACAATGTCTTGGCAACACCCGTAATGACTGATGATGAGTGATGATCTAATATTGTTGTTTTCTCCTTACCCACTACTATACTACCAGTAAATACGCCCTCCTCTAGAAGCTCTATAACTTTAAATGAGATTGCAATCTGTGCAAAGTAAAAATTATTATTATTTGATTTTTTGTTTTCTTTATAATCTCATCAATATCATTTTTATGCACTATATCCGTGCGATGACAAAGAACGAACAAAAAAAAAAAAAAACACTGCGATCTAAATCTTTCTTCTCATCTTCTTGGACTATTACTTCAACTACTACTGACTGAAGATGATAGTGATGAATAGTTTCAACTTTCAGGGTGGCATTGAAACAAAAAAAAAAAGCGTCTCACAAAAGATATCTTAAAGATGATGAAAATTTATTCATGGTCACTTAAGTACTCTCGACTTCGGAAGAGAGAGAGAAAAAAAAAACACTCAAAGCAAAATGCTAAAGTTTGAAGACGATGATGATGATGAAGATACAAATTGTATCTAATCCACGTTGTATCTAATTTTCAAGAATTTTTTTTGTTTTTCTATTAAGTGAGAAGTTTGAGGAGGTTAAGATTGAGGTTGCCCACTTAATCAATGCAATGGTGGTCACACATAAGAGGCCCACTTCAAATAAAGTAATCACTTTGTTTGTTTATCTGAGAGATTGAATTTGGAATTCTTCGAATTTTTCTCTACCCAGTATATGAGTATCTAGTCTTTTAGAATATCCCTTTCATAAGCTGATTTACTCTTAGAATTAACCATTCTCATAATAAACTAACACTGAGTAACAAGATAATAAAATAAAAAAAAGGAAGAATATTGTTAATCTGGTCCTTCGAGCCAGATCACCATAGCAAAAAATTTAAAGAAAATCAAAGACCCTGACCGATAAAAAAAAGGGTTTGCTTCCTTAAATATTTCCAACGAGAAAGAGAGACAGAGATACTAGAAAGGACCCCTGTCTGGGAACGGATATTGTCAGTGAATTTTAACAATACAATGGCCAACTTGCTCCTCAGTCGGTACTTCCTTTTACTGAATGATGACTTTTTTTGCTTCCTTCTCATTGGAATGAATGGAGTAGGATATGCTTGATTTGTTATCCCCCTCATGCCCCCTTGCCTTGCCTAGTTCGATCCTAATTCAAGATTCAAATTCAATTTACCACCCTCAATCGATACACAAAGGTGTTTGCAATCATCTCACATCAGGTAAACCATAGAAATGGTTGGGTTCATTGTTGAATGGAGCTCCAAAATGGTTCGGGTTTGTATTGAAGTTTTTTTTTTTTTTTCTATCCTACCCCACGTGTAGGTGATAAATCTTTTTTTCTCTTGCTTCTAAATTTTTTGAATAAATTTTTTTACCCGAAGCTTTTCATCTCTTTTGTGGTATCTATTTTGTTACACACTTTGTATCTATTTTCAATCGATTTTCCCTTGATTACTGTCAAGCTTAAGTTTTGGGACGGTGATGGAGGATTTAAAATATCCTTCAAATAAATTTTCGAATATTTTCTAAATTGTATTTTCAACATGTGATAGAGAGAGAGAAACAGTAAAGCTAATAATACGATAAAACCATGATAACATAGACGTATAAATCTATTACTGGATAAATTTGGATTAGACGATATATTTTAGAGGTTTTCGATCAAAAATTAATTTAAGTGGAAAGGGGAGATACTTTAAGAAAATCAATACTCTCAAATAACTTAAAATTCAATTGAATGGTATATCCTTGACAATCTTATCACCACAAATAACCAATCAGAAATATATAAGTAAGGATACGATGAAGGACGAAAGAAATGCCAGGCAATTTTCGATATGTGTATTTTCGAATCTAATGGCGGGCAACGACAGACACCAGCGATGACTTGCTTGAGGACGCACAAAACCCTCAAATTGCATTTATTTTCAACTCTATAGTTGTCATTACTTTCTGTGTGGGGGGGGGGGGGGGGGGGCGTGTGGGGTTAGAGAAGATTTAGTGGAGCAATTGCGAAGGGATATCGATAAAAATTTTATCCTTTGGCGAGACTGGTAAGAGTGGGTGGTTCGCTATCTTTATATGTCATCATGGAGAAGTTTAACTAAAGAAAAGAAGAAGAAGATAATCCACTTTTTTTTTTTTCTTTTTTTTTGGATTATTGAGGGCACTTCCTATTTCGTTTGCAATAAGTGAATTTTTTCACAAGCTATCGGAGAAATTTTTATAAGGAATGACTATGATGATTGATACCCCTGGAGAAAGGGAAATGTGTTTAAAGCTTTTTTTTCAGTCAGAATTTAAGTCAGAATTTAAGGCTGTATCTCTACACTTCAGAACCTCTTATTTGCTATCAGTATACACTGGGTTAGTAGCATAATTGAATAGTCTTTTCGTTAAGCCGTTTACCTTATGCTGTCCTTCTAGCTTCGAGGACAAAATAATTTACCTTTTAGCATGATTTTTCTGCATATTTGGCTTCGTTGACTATCTCTAAACTGTCACCCCTTTAGCAGAATAGCCTTTTATTTAGGTCAAAAAATACAATGCAACCATTTGACTTAAGTTAGTTAAGCTGATTGATTTTAAGTCTAAATTTCATTCCCCCGCAGCATTCTGAACTTAAGAACTGGATTGGCTGACCATCAAGGATTTGATGTATGTAGCTTAGTGATATACTCATCAACCTATCTTTGCCAGCAATCATATTTGACAGCGTTCAATCGCCATCGTTGCTGGAGGCTTTTTGCCAATCCATTGGTTCATATAAGGCTTTTTGCAGTTCACATAAGCATGGTTTTCCAAAATGAATAGAATTTCTGCTCCTGACTAGGCAGGACTACCATATATTTGTCCAGCTTCCTCTCGTCTGGTGACGTTTTCAGAAGTTCCGTGGTCCTCGGTTGGTACTAGAACTACATATTATGTAGACATTTTTTTTTTTAAATTTAGTGGAGCTCCAATAGTTTTCCTACTCGTCCTACCAGCGAGACACGTATACTGAAAGATTCATTGAACTGATATGTGCAGAGATAGAGTAGAAAAATGGAAGGTAGAGCTTGGGTTATTAAGCATCCTAAGCAGGAACCTCTTCTCCTACTTCTAGCATGTACGTAGTGAAATTAGTATATATGTACATATATTTGTGCACGCCCCATTCGAAGACACAGGCACTAAAGCATTTAACTCCAATCCACTTAAATTACAATTGAGTGTACAACTATGAAAATCCTTCAACCACATACGAGTACTCGTAACTAAACAAAACATCCTGACCGCATTTCAAGTGCCAACATATGTATCCGTATTGTTTTTTTTTTTTATTTTAAATTTCATTCTCTCAGATAGGAAAAACTCAAACAGGATATTCAATTCATCTCCACACTCATTCATTCACTTGGCAATATGTCAACAACTTCAAATATTCAACCAGCCAGAGAGGATAACAAGAAAACTTCCTCTTTTCGTTGAAAAAATAACCACTGAACCCAAAATGCAATCCAAACTGCATAAACTAAAAAACAGAAAGGGAATTCCATCGAAATAACAGAAAAAGGATATTTCTTTCTTTCAAATTCTTTATTTGTCCTCTCTACCACCGCTGGCTGGCATCACATTTGAATAAGTTATTCAGTTTTTTTTTTTTTGCTCTTCGAGATAAAAGGATCTCTCTCACTATCTGTTAGAGGAGTTTATTATGATGAGTGTATGTGCACATATTTCAGGACTAAAACAAAACAAAAAAAAATATCTCGCTAGCTGAGGATCTTGAAAGAAAAGAATCGATATTGACTTTCTGCATACCAATTTCTGGTTGAAAAAAAAAACCATACCACTCTGAGAGAGAAGTAAAAATGTGTGTAGTCAAGTCAAGAATTTATATACGACTCCCTTGAGATGTGTCTACTTGGTATGGCTGTTCGCTGTTCCAAGGAAATGGAAAATCTTTTGAGATATTGTTACGAATAAAATGAATATATGAGACTAGGGAATTTTCTTTTTTTCTTCCTCTTGCCATCGCTTTTCCGTGTAAATAACCAGCGTTAGATAGACGGGTAAAAGATGTTTTTGCTCCCAGTTGTTGGGTAAAAGGGAATAAGAAAGAGAGAGAGAGATATAGAGAAATAAGAATGGAAAACATTTTATTTGGTTGGTTGAGTTATGCTGATTTGAAATTGTGATTGTTGAGTGAATTCATACATATGAGAAATAAGTTGACATGTACGGAAGGTATTGTCTTGCTTTCTATTTAGCATGTCCTTCAAGACTATGTGTCTGTTTAGAAGTACATATTTCGGATCATATTTCTTAAAATTCCCATTGTCGTTTGAAATCAAATTCCACACATACCATCGAATTCAGCGATTTAATTTCATTCAGAGATTGCATTTCCGCGCTAAGAGGGTAAAAGGTTGAATGAATTCTCAAACGCTGCCAGGCTATCACATTGATCGCAGATACACGGGAAATCCCCAATATTATCTGAACAAACAAGCAAAGGGGTAGGCACTATACTAAAGATATTTTATATCTGGCGTCGATCATAAGAAGTAGGGCAAAGGCCTGAAGCCTAATATTGTGAACAGAACGGAAGCTTCGATGTATTTAAGCACATGAAAAGGATCCTTCGCGGTTTAAATTATGGCCAGAGCCGGCCGTGAATGCGTTCATATGGCGTAATCCTACATAGAACGGAAAGAAAATTATTACTTCTGTGCAAACTCGAAATACTTTTTACTTAAATCCACTTTTCTTGGACGAAACATGCACAGCATCGATACCCTTCATAATGCTTCCTCCCCGTTCCCGGTTTTATTGCCGATAAATCATCTAGTCAAAACCAGAAAGTAGAGAAATCGCGTCCTTGAACCAATATCTTTCACAGTCCGACGTCTGTTAAATTACTTTTTATGTTCACGATATTCAACAATGTTGGTGAAGCTCCACAAGGCTAACAGCTTGGACCGCTCATTATAAAAATTTAAGATAAATTTCTATTCTAATAGAAAGCACCCTGCATTGAAATATGCAGTATCATACAGACGTGTTAATTTTTGAAAGACTTGATATCCCAATACCTCCTTGCACCCCATTTACCTTGGCTTTCATTTAAATACAAATTCACACATTCAACAAAAAATAAAAAAGGATGACGGTCCCACTCACGACGTTACATATCAACAAATTCTAATAAGAAAGAATCTCCCTCTTCGCAATAATTGGTATTTATCTACTTCTTTAACGGTAATAATATCAAATTATTTTGTTTGTACTACTTCTCTTCGTATCCTAGAAAAAAAAATTTGCGGTATCTATGAAAGAAATTGACTTCCAATTTCCACCACTGACTAAAAGGGGGCCATGTAAGGAAGATGAAATAACTTTTGTGTTTCTTCTGCGTCATTTCACCTTAACCGAAGAGTCATCCTTGAGTTTTCTTCTTTTTTTTTTCCTTGCCTCTCTGTATACATCCTATCTTAGTCTGAATATCTTCAGACAGAGTAGATTATCTCCTTCAGCTACCTTAAGAGCTGACTTTTTTTTTCGTATTCAGTTCACATGTGTGTAGGATACATGCGAACTTTAATATGTCCTTTGAACTTTTTTTCTCATTCGTTCCTTCGAAAACAAAAAAAAAAATTCCTTCCACTAACCATAGATAGAGGGGAGATAGCAAAGGACGAAAGGAAAAAAAAATTCAATGAAAAGTGTTTCCAAACAATTTCACCGAAAAGTGGTTACAATTTTTTCCCTCAGTTAGATTTGTTAGATCATGGTCTACAGATGATGATAATGATGATGGTGGTGATGATACCTAGACTTCTGTGATATGTTTTGTGTGCGTGGGATATTGTTTCTAACTTTATTTCCTTTTTTTCGTGGTCCTTCCGCTTTCTTCTTCAGCGGAATGAAATAAGTTTTCGTTTTCTCTTGATGATGACGGGAATAGTAGGATATCTGGTTGAGAATGAATTGTATATGAACATCTGACTTTTTTCTCATTCTTTATTATCATTCCAATTTTTTTTTTATTATTTCCTTCAAATATCCTTTTTTTTATTGTCCTCATATCGTTGGGTGTAAGTAACTTTAATATTTGTGCGGCCCACATGTATCCAATCCATTAATAATTTTGTAACGATTCCTGTGGAATGATTTTGTTTGTTATGCTGTCCTTTAAAAGGATGTTCTCTGAAATTGAATTGTTTATCGTGATGAACATTTTATTTGACATTTGAATAATGCTGTTTTATGGTAAATGTTTGTCTGCGGAATTAAAATAGAATTAAAAATTTTTCTAAAGAATATGGGTCCCAAAATGGAAATGTGTGGCACTCTAATTAATTTCCACAAATAACGCAGCACGTGTCCTTCGTTAATAGGAAACTCACTTACTAGCACAAAGCATTGAAAAAACGTGTATCTATCTTTTGACTTAAGTCGTAGGCGAAGGTATTAAGGCAGGTCTTCATAATGACCTTACTTTTTGTGTGGCACCGGGCCACAGAAAAGTCAATATGAACCTTAAAGCAAATTTTTCCTTAAATTGTTCCTTCGTTTAATGAAAAGCAATCTCCAGGAGATAAAAGCCACCACAAATTAATATTCGCTTTTTTTTCATTCAAAGAAAAGAAATTACATTTTCTTAGATTCTCTCTCTTAAAAAAAAAAAACTCTATAAAAATCGAGTGGCATAAAGGGAAAGAAACCCCAAACCACCCCGTAACTCAATTGTATTACAATGAAAGTAACCAAGTAGTTCCATTCATCCTCTACCAACTTGAACATTTCTAACCCAATTACTTGTACATTCTCTTTTGGTGTCTGTGTACATTAAATGCATGCCATGCCAGTAAAGGACTTAGCACATAAAAAAAGGACAAAAATCTTTGCTTTTAATATTTCTTAACATCTAAATTATACTCACAGTATATCCCAAAGTGGGGGTCATTACATTTACTCTTCAAACCACAAGAATGAAGCAAAAAAGAAGAACAAAAAAAAATAATAAGTCTCAGAAAAATCTGAAAGAAAGTCTGAAAGACTTATTAAAAAATCCACAATAAGTTTGAAGGATGGAGAAAGCAATGTAGAAGGAAATATCCTTTTGGTTAATAATGCGCATAAAAGTAAAAACTCCCCACACCATCCAACTGCAATATTCTTTTGTTTTTTCCTTTTTTTTGAGTTTCTCACTTCATAAATGCGATACGGTAAAAGAATCACACAAAGCAAATTTAACTTACTTTCTCCGCGAATTTAGAACTTAAAGAAAGTGGAAATTGCAACAGATTCTTCTGTTTTATCCTTTTACTTGTCGGTTGAAGTCCATTTCTCTTTTCTTTGTTGAAAGTTAGTACTTTTTTTTTCATTTACTATTTTACTTTATGCTATGTGACCTATATAGACTGGATGAAGTTGAAATTGTAAGCAAGAAACATTTCCTTTGATGATTTAAAAGTTGAGTTTAGATTAAGAAAATTGGATTTTTCGAAAGCAAGTGCTCAAGATTTAGTTGGAGTACCACAAAAGTAGACAGTGGGGCCCGCATTTGTTTTTTTATGTTCATGTTGGGACTTTAGTTTCTGCTATGGATATTTTATAATTAAAATTTTACTGTCGAAACGATTGGCCTTAGAAGTTGATGTGAAAATGATCTCTAAAATAAACTGCAGGTCAGGCGGTACCAGCGTTTAGCGCGCCTGTAAAGAGAAAGCGAAAGAAATAAGAAGACATAAATAGTACGATATATCTCAAATGTTAAAGTGCTGTCGACTTACCAAGGGAGAAGATATTTAAGACTACTGTCTTCTATTTATTTCTTCGATACCTAATGACTGCTACAGTGATTTTCATTCTGCCTTATACTGCCTAAAGCACTGATAACCAGTGTTTGTGTGCAAATAAGGATCGGCATTGAGAATGCCAAGAGCCAGTGATTAGCATTGAGGAACTGGGAATAAATATATGTACACGTCTCTCCAATTTGGCGGGAACAAATTTGAAAAATGGCTTAACTGCAAATCAAAAACTATTCTTCAAAAAATATCAACGCACCAATTGTAAATAATTAGAAAGAAGAAATGACTCCCATTTCACATTTTAAGAACATTTTCAGCCCTGATGTAAAATTTAAAGAAACAAACAAATAATCCTTCGAATTGATAGTATGGTCCCGAAAGTTCAGCCCTGTTGCACCCAAATTTTTCAAAAACGCAACTCTCTATCACCTGATGAAAAAAAAAAATAAATTTATCAATTCCTCAATCACCATCCAAATAACTTCTGTTTCTTGTTATTTCTTCATTACTGCTTCAACTCACATTCTGTTGAATTTAAAAAAGAAAACGAAAACCCAACGTGGCCATAAATCCATCAGATAGATTTTCGTTGATCACTTGTTTATCTTATTATTGCCCACCTTTCCTCCAGCTCACCCAAAGGCATTGTTTGAATTATGATAATTTCCCCAATCCAAACGTTTTTTTTTTCTCTCTCTTTATACTTCGTATAATATCTTTTGGTATTTAGATCATGTTTACCCAGTACTTCTGTCTAGTAGCCTCTTCGGGATGGATATTTATTTAAAGTTATTTCCCAATTGCGTCAAGAATGGTGAGATACTCTTCATAGACAAGCACATCAATCAATTGCAGGTAATGTGTAATGTATCTATCATCGGATATCTTTACCCAAAGTAAAATTTATTTAAGGGGTAGACGACTGCATTTCATATTTTCAATTGCATTCTCAATAGATTTGTATAGATACAATGTGTGCGGGTGTCATCGATCCCATTAACACTGGCGACAACGTTGGATTGTATAATCCAAGAGACAGTTTTTTTTTTTTTTCATTTTATGTGTTACTATATGGAAAATGGAAAAAAAATCGATGGAGATAAAAGTATCTATGGGGCAAAGCCAATGAATATCTTTCATTTTGTATGACGAGATAAGTGGACTCGAGGAAAAACTATGTCACATCGAGTGCATGGAAAATAGACAGAAAAAAAAAACATTAATCATTCGTTAAATTTATTTTTTTCTATTTTGCTTTATTTATTTTGAAATCAAACCGCGTCGTCGCTTGTTGTCGCATTCACTTTGGGTGCTTGCGCTCTGGCTTTGACTACATGTGCGCTTATGATCTATGTGACTTATGTTAGTCTGTGACCCTAATCTTAATTAAACACAAGGATCAAGTAGATTATGCCTGTGGACTGAGAACACATGCGGTAGATACTGTATGCACTTTGGGTGGTTGCGTGTGTTGTACGATTATTCATGAATTTTATTTTTATTTTATTGATTTGGGAGTCATTTGTTTTGGGGGATAGAATGTGCATGTAGTAAACCCCTTTCTTTTTGGATTGGGTGGTCAAATAACCGATGGGATTAAAAACCTCTGTTATCAGTAGTTTTTCGGTAGTGCTGTTTACCGATGATCGAAACGTGGGTTTATTTATGACGACTGATTGTTTGGAAAATATGAGTATTTGTTAGATTCTTTTTTTTTTTGTTACTCTGTTGAGTAATTTATATAGCATTGCACGTGGAAATGTCATTGATAAGAGAAACTCCCTGTGAATTGGAAAAATTATGACTTTTTATGATTTTTTTTTTTGTTAATCGTGTTGGGTGTGTATTTGTCTTTTGGAGAGGTTACAATGCAGATAATTTCACTATGGTTTGCTACAGATAAACGCAATAATGTGTGATAGATACAGGCTAAGGATATTCTATTCCAATTCAATTTATTATTAAAACCAGAACGTTGCAGCTCTCGCACCATGGTAGCATTGAATACAAATTTACGAATAAAAAACGTTTAATTTCATATGCATATGTAGACATATGTACATTTGCAACTTATTGTCAGATGAAGGTCATTAATATTTTCACTAATATCATCGGAAAACCTCATATCAAAGTTGTTTACCACTGTAAAATTAATTAGTTTCATTCTTGCTTTTCCTTTTATGTAACATTCAATGGGAAATGCATTTAATTACATGAATATCTGTAAAACTTATTCATTGGAAATTGTGTTTGTTTTAACCTCTCTTTAAAAAAAAAGAAACCAGAACACATTCCGCCCCAAAAACATTTTAAAATTCAATGGACCTTCATTCAATGGAAATGTATCACATGCCTCTTATTATAAACATTATCGCTTACACAAATTAAAAATTACATATGTATGTATGTACTTAAAAAAAAGTAAAATAAAAATATGTACATATACTTCCATTTTACACGAATCATCATACCGAACTCGAACATTATGCAAGGTTCAGATTTGTCTGGTACCAACTGTTACAACTCATCATCACTATCGATCGAGAAAAGAAGGTGGCTTTAATCCAAAAGTTATACAGAAAAAAAGCATGAAGCCATGACTTGTTTTGGGTTTTACCATTCACACCAGTTCCCTGGACATTGAGGACACCCAGAATATTGCCTCCTATTTAAACATGTTGTTTGCATTTCTGTATTCAATATATGAATGTATGTTCGTAGTTGTGTATCTATAGCTGAAAATTGTGCCACGTGTAGCTTGAAATTGGTAGGAGGTATAAAATAATATCTCCACTATGCAAAACAACATGAAAAATATCGACAATAACAACAATTTTGTTGACAACAAGATTTAAGAAAATTTTAGATAGTGGAGGGTGGAACAAAAAATTAACTCGTATGTACGTTTTGCTTGTCATTAGATGGTTGATCAGTTTAGATAGATTTTCTGTACTTATATGTTTTTATATATTCTTAATGGATTCTCTTTTTTCAGATTCTGGATGCTAGTTTATATAGCAGTCAATCACTGCAGACATCGGCGATAATTGCTGTATTCTCATTATTATTGGTTCTAGTCGTACTTATATCATCGCTGTTTGTGTGGAAGTAAGTAAAATTTTAATTTTCATTAATAAGATAGTAGCTAATCTAAAATTTAAAATAAAAATAAAGAAATGTGTCCGAAGTGCGACTCTTGTGGAACTCCATGTCTATTTACAGATTATACTCAGAAGTACCACTTTAACAAGGGTTTTTTTTTCTTATATAATTGAAAGTTTGTCGAAATTAAAGGAATAGGCCAAAAGTGCGACTCTTGTGGAACTCCCATATTGAAGTAGACTTTTTGACTCTTTTTGAATATTTCTAAGAATTTGTTTCAAAATTCATTTCAATGCATCAACCATAGCAATGTTGATCTAATTCCTCCAAGCCAAGCAGTACTTTATACAACTGAGTTAAGTTTTTTTTTAACAATAGTAAGCAGCTACTCAGGAAAAAATAGTTTGAATACAAAGTACCCGAACGTTAACTAAAGATTGATGACTAAATTTTCCCATTTAGCAATTCCCCTTCAAAACACCATCCACATACCCATCTATCACATTCACTCTATGTTCCAATCTATTTTTTCACATTGAACTTCTGTTGCCACAAAGAGCACAGGAAAAACAAAAATCTTAAATACTATCCTCAAGTCGCGCCGCAACGTCTGTCAAATAAGACAAATTGCCCAATGCCATCAAATGTCACAATTTTGCGCAAAGATGCAATTAAAACCACACAACGAAAAATATCCAAAAAGAGAGAGAACTCGGGCCTATTCGCTCAACATAATGAATTGCAGCTCCACACATTGAGTATGTTAAACATGTGTGAAGGCCCATCGGGCAATTTTTTTTTATTTCATTTTATTTTCCATCATCTCCATCGTTCGTTTTCAGAAATAGCAATTATTTGCTTCCCTCATCCGCACGCAGATAACTTCATCATCTCTTTGCGAAATGACTCAATTAGATACCGCCAAGTAGTATCTATCTATACTATAAATGTACAACCAGATATATAGATAGATATTCATTGAGTTAAGCGTTGCACTCACTTTGCTCGCTCGACTGGTAATAATTGTGCGGCGAGAGGCGTTACAGAGTACAGAAAAAAAACCTAAACAAATGCCTTCGCGGATATCAAGATTGTTGTGTGTGGTTGGATGAAGAGGAGGCGTGGCACGTCGCGCAATGCGCGATCGCTAGATATATGTACAACATACACGCACACAGAATTTATATATTCGACCGGGGTAAACAAAAATTATATCCAAAAGGCGTGCTTAGAGTGTGTGTGGTTTTGCTTGGTGTTTTTTTTTTTTTTCAGTTTTGGTTTCCCTGCGAGCGGTTTATGCACACACGATCCTCACTGGCTTTCATCATGGAAGATTTATTACACTCTGCTGGCGGAGTACAAAAGTAAGAGAAAATACCGCAATCAAATTAAATAGATTTATGCAAAGGGAGAGGAGCATTGCGCACTGACATGAAATTTGTCGAGGGGGTAATTGGTAACGCCCACACTCGTCCAAAATCTTTGTCTTTCAAGATTGCTAGATCTTTGGATCCTTTTTTGATAAAGTATCAATGGAATGATGCAATACCAGCGGAAACCATGAAGTGGATTTATGGATTTTTTTTTAAATTGTCTCAGAATGTGCGTATCTGCAACTAAAAATGATTTTAAGACTTCAAATATTTCAAAAATACAGTTTTTCGAAAGCACTTTAAGGACAAAATGTCGTTACAATGCAATTACAATTTTAAATGTAAAGCGGATGAATTCAAGCAATTTTGTTTTTTTTTACTATCCGTGAATCTTTAATTGTGCCTTTGGCTACAACTGGATGAATGCCTACTTTTCTGACATGACAATCCATGAACTATTGACGTACTGATTGAGTGTGGACACCAACGACTGAGTAAACAGAAACCAGAAACAATTTTGTTTGTAGCCTCTTGATCAAATTCTCTCCCTCTCATTCCATGATTATATACATATACATACGTACCTCTCTCTTGAACCTGAGCTTCAGCTTGAGCTTAAGCGACGACGCGATTGAGAAATGAGTATCTCAGTGGCTCTACATACATTCGACCTAGATACTGTAGCCAATATCCAGCGCGTTAAAGCTCAACCTTACTATGCATCACGTTCCTTCGTTTTAATACCGAAACGTTAAGTTTTTTGTTGAGAAGTCACTTCCTTCCGCCTTTACTCGGATTTTACTAGATCCATTGCGATTTTTGTGGTGGTGCAGGGATGTGTAGCTTAGCTTTCGTCTTCACATAAAAAGCCTGTCAGCATCACTGTTGTATGAAGCAAAAAAGGTTCAACTATTTTCCTCTATAGAATTTTGTTGTTATACTAAATAAAGCATACAGTTTCCTTGGTTGATCCTTTTTTTCTTAGAATATGTCATCCACTGGGTTCACAAAATCTGGAATTGGAGCGTTAATAATTTCTAAAACAGTCTAACCACAAAAAGTGTGAATTTCACAAATCCTCTACAAACCACCCACTTTGACCTCAAAACTTAACGCAGCATCATCCATTTGGCATTCCCAGAAAACTGCAACAAAAAAACACCCACTTACGTTAATTAAAAAATGTTGCAAAAAGTGCAACAGCTCCTTTTTTGCTCTTTACACACAACGAGTTTCCTTTTTCTCTCTATCTATCCCAGTGCGCAAACAACAATTTGCACTTAACCGGATAATTATATGCGGAGTCCCAGCTTGTCAGTAAAGACAAACAGAAAACACACTCTTCGCTCTTCGAAAAACAAAAAAAAAATAGAAGGAAAACTAGGTCAACACGCATCCTTGCAGAAGTTTTCATTCATTTAATGCCAATCTCTGTCCGCCATCCCTACCATTTTCATCATCACAGTAATCGTCACTAGCGTCATTATCCTAGAAAGGAGAGTATGAATATTTCCTTTGCCTTCTTTCATCCTTTATTTTCATCTCGACCTTACTTACTCAACGTTACGCACGCAGATCCACTTCAAGCATGGGTTACTACACGTCCTCCTTGCATCATCATCAAACAAAGCAGACGTACATACGTACATATACACCTATTTATTCACTAGGAGCAGAACACAAGGAGCAGCCATATATCCTTCATTCTTTTATAATATCGATTTTTATTAAAGCTGACTTAACTGTTCTCATGTTCACGGTCTTCTAGAAGAGGTACATGTACCATATCCTTTTGTATTTCCCTTTATTTCATTTTCTCCTGTGGGGGGACGGTTACAATTCACATAATTCGCATGATGGGTCTTGAATAGTTGAAAGAATCGGAAGAGCGAGAGGCAAAGAGCATTTGATACCCAGTTGAATGATGCGAAGGACGAAATAGGAGCAAACAACAGAAAAAAAAAATTCTAGTAAGCTTACCGTGCTTGTGATAGAGGGTAGGCATGATAAAATAGCAAAAAAAAAAAAATGAAATAAATACATGAATGGAGCCCTGTTGGAGGAAGGAGACAATTCCTATCCCAAAAAATTATTATGATTATTATTATTATTGTCGATCTGTTGTTATGAAGTCTAGTCGTTCAGGGACAACAAATAAATTGAAATTACTCATCGAATTATTGTAGTATGTACACGTGGAATTTTACAGAGAAACAGATAGAACATGTTATGAACGATTTGAAGCTCTAAAATATGGAGAAAATACGGGGAGGACCCATAGATACATACATATACATATGTAATAATATTTTTTTCTTTTACTTTTCCTTAGCAGTGCATGAAAATTGCGTGGTACTGTAGGAACTTTAGGTTTTTATTGATAAGGGAATATTCCACAATTGATGATACTACAAATCTGACCACCATCCTCAATCGCTTAACTGATTCGCCAGTCTATACCAGGCCCACATGTCAAATGCCTTAGCGACGAACAGTATCCATTTTCTATAATGCGTTATTCCGAGAATTATGTCGAACTTGCTCGTGGCTGTGCTTTGGCGAATTTGAATACTTCGTCATCCACTGCTCTTCTGCAATGTGATCGCTACAGACAACCCGAATGATGCTCCATTGGTCTGGAAAGATTTACATGTCTGAACTTATAATAAAATGAGTTGTTCTATACTTATCTAATTCTCCTAATTCTACATGTACATACATATTTAAATTTAAGTGGATTTAATGAACATTCTACGAAATAACTAAAAACTCTTATAAATACCACTTATAAGCACCAAAAGTTTTCATCATCGATCCTTTTTATTTAGGTCAGAATATCACTTAAAAGTATTGACCCAAATTTCCAACCCTAAGGCCCTCTATAAAAAAAAAGTATCTTTTGAAGGTTGTAATCAAAATTGTACCCACTAAAGCCCTTCACAGTTTCAAACAGCGCACAAAAATACGAATTTACTTCAACAATTTCCAATTTCGGTAATCGAAAAACTCTTCTAACTAACAACAGAGCTTGAACGAAAAAAGTAAACCATTCAACAACCACACGCAGTACAAATAATTCCACCCGTCTCTATCCCTCTTGAGTATTTCTCATTTCGAGTAGTAAATCGCCTTTCACCGGGTTCGATTTGTTTTTCTCTTCTCGTTTTTTTTTTTTTTTTTTTTTTTTGTCGTCTTCTTCTTCCCGCAAGGAAAATGAAAACTTTTCAATTTTCCATTGTGAAACGAATTTCAACGCAATGGCTGCTTCTACACACTAAACGTATACTTAAAACCAAGGGAAAAACTTTTCCCAGTTAAATCCCTTCGTAAGAACTTTTTTTTTATTTTACAGATACATACATAGATAGATACACACAGCTTATGTAGGGAATTCCCTCAAAATATAAATAAATGCGGTTAGAAGTTGGTAGAAAATGAGAAACCACAACTTTAAATAAAATGAAAAAATTTTATTCAATTTTCGAGAGAAAATATTAAATTTACGTCTAGACAAGGATCATAATAAACAATCTCCCGCAATTCACCTGTCCCCGTTCCACAAAAAAGTGCCAAAAAATGTTTCCAATCTACAAACAATTTTCATCAGCATCTGCATAGTTCTGTAAAAAGGTTTTCAATGCAAAAAACACACACACAGACACGCAGAGTTGAATTGCAAATAAAAATGAAAACTTTTGTCCATGCATGTCCTGTGTCGTGTCCCTGCAGTTGGATCAATATTTTCCCCCCACACACACACATACTGTAGTATAAATGAAAGACAGTATCTGAATTACTCAACTCCCGGTTTCGGTTTGTTTGTGCAAAGAGAACAAGGAGTCATACACCCGATTGTGACCCATATTTTTGTATATCCACCTTCTGGTAGAGGTATTCTCTGGAATAGAACCAAAACGACAAGGAATAATGATTTATTTATATTTTACTGTCTCGACTATTATATTAAATTTTCAAATCCCTTTAATAAAAAAAAGAAAAGATTCTACATACCTATAGATATGTGTGTCCTACAGACCTACTTGGACAGGAATTGTGTGTGATTATGACAATCGGATTTTTGTGCAGGATGTTAAAACACTCGTCTCGAGGAGCTATCTGTCATTATTATATTTGTATTCTTTTTTTTTTAGCATAAAAATCCCATTTCGCATTATCCTTTGCACTATGTGCGGAGACAGAATCCTTCCTAGATGCAATGGTTTTATCCTTCTTTTTTGTTTCTTTCGAAAAACAAAACATTTGCAAATATGAATATCATTATAATGAAAAAGTTTATCCATTGGGCGAACATAAAACAAAGCAGAGAATAGAGAGGATAACTGTTATTTTTTATTGTTATGAATGTGAATTAAGGGTAATTTTATTCATTTCAAGGATATTTTTTTTATTTTTTTTATAAGTCGCTACAGAGACAAGAAAAGTGGAACAAATTATAGGCGGTGAGGTTAGATGGAGTTAGTGTGTCTATTTTTGGACTTGTTTATGTGCTTAGAACTGCATGTGACATGCTAATGATTCAGTACTTTGTACTGCAGTCTGCGGTGACATCTTGGCTGGGATGAAACAATTAATTTTGTTTTGCATCATTTTACTCTCAAGTTATGAATCCATTCATCTAAGATCTGATTATTCATCGTGTTCATTCATTCAGATGAACGTTGACGTCGGTGCTGGAAAAAAATATTAAATTTTTATAAATTCCACAGAAATTAAAATAAAAAAGAATAACACAGAGTGTGTTTGTATGTAAACCATTCAATACATACTTGATGTATGTATGTATGTATGAACACATTTTTTTTCTGGATCTGGTGGTTTTGTTAAATTTTTCTATTTGAGATATCTTTGTAAAATGATATTTTTGTCGGGAATAGTCACTGATAAATAACCATCCTTAAAAATATAGCCTTAACTTAAATTTGGAGTAAATCTGTTGTTGGTTCAAAATTACTTTTTTGCTTAGTTGTTAGGCTTCTATGTCAGAAAGGGTTTTCGCCTTCAAGAACAACCAGTCTTCGGTACTCTGCGGTCGCGAGCATATTGATTTGAGTCCTCTGGATTGAGTAGGCTGAAAAAGAGCAAGCTAATACCTAGCCACAAATAAAGTATGATTTGGTACATACATAGGACCAGCATTAAGCCATTAATCTGCACTTGGACATATTACTTCAAGTTTCTTGTTAGATACTTACTTCCAATGACGTTACAGTCCGGGATGGGCAACAACTGCGACCATCAAACTACTGCGCTGCCTTGCGATTCCAGAGTGAATTGAAGGCTTATTAAGACCTCTGCCTTATATCTTTATTCCCTACATGTTCTGTCTACGATAGGAGCTGGACCCGCAACAAAGTCGATGTCGCTGTTAAGCCACTCCTCCTTTTTGAGTTATGTTCACCAGTGCATGCCATCGGTTTAAAAAGTATCTCCATCCGTGACCATGTGGTATACCAAATGGTTGAACTTATGGGCCTCTTCTTTTAATCATTCACCGTTCAGCTCCATACGTTCTGCGATATTGAGTGATTTTATCCGTAGTTGGGCTCAGTTAGAGAATTTCTCGCATTGCATAAGCTACCATAAAATCCCGAAAAATATTTAAAAAAAAAAACACCTTAAAGCCCTACCCGCATTTTCAAGAATTTAAAACTTTATTTTCTATAAAAGCCCAATCAGTGGTAAAAGAAAATATGTATATTCACTCAACTGGAGTGAGAGACAGGGAAAGGCCTGTGAAAACGAATCCCTTTTTGATTCGTTTGCCAATCAATAATGTAAAATAACACTTCAAAGGATATCTCAACATTTCAATATCCATACACCATTATGCAGATACTTTTACAATTCTCGCAAAAGAAAGGGAAACAAAGAACAAAAAAAGAAAGATTTTACACACGTTTCCTTTTTGTGTAACAAGTGTGCCAATGATTTTCACCCTTCTCCGACTACTTGAATATCCTTCATTATCCTTTTTCATTTTTTTTCGTCTTGCAAGTTATACTCGTACATTTTGATTACAAAATATACATTTTTTTTGTCTTTCGTAATTTATTTTATATAATTTTTTGCAGTTGCAAAAACGAACCACAAAAAAAAAAAGATTATTAAATTAAATATTTAATGTAATAACAAAAACGTACAGCAAAACCGCACCACAACATTCATATTTTATTAGAGGCTAAAAATGGAACAATATTCCATCGTAGGATACCACCAAAAACCATATCGTATCAGATAACACCAGACGTGCTCCCGACTCCCTCCTACACATATACACGCTCGAATGTTGTATGAATTGTAGCCAAAATTAAATAAAAAATAATAAAATTTTGTGTTTATATTTTTTCATAAATACATAAGTAGGTTAAAATTGAGATACCAACCGAAACGAAACAAAAAAAATAAAACTGGAGGAGAAAAATACGATGCGAAAGAAGCAAAAAAAAAAAAAATCGAGAGGGAAAAAAACAGAAATCCATGTGGATCCTTTAATTTAGTTTCAAGCACATCGCTTATTTTACAGTCGGCGATGGTGGCATAAACAATAAAATATTCCCTAAGCTTGTTATAGCCATACACAGACAGACAGTGTGTGTATATAGAATTCAATGAATTTGAGATGGATTTTGGGAAAAAAACCATCACTGATGATTTTTAAATAATTTAGAAAGATCTTCACGTATCTGCCAGATGCAACAGGGACAGTTAAACATAGATGCCAGTTTTTACGATTTTTTTATCAATATTATTTGCCTGTCAGTATTTGGAAAAATGTTTAGATTTTAGGCTTAGGATTTCTTTGGTTATTAGTTCCAAAAAAAAAATTTAAAGCGGTTAAGTACATAAAGTTTTGTACCGGTCTAAACCTCTTTCAGACTTGGTATTTTCTATAAGGCTGCATTTAATTCGAGGCATAGTAAGGAACATTAGGGAACAGGTGTAACTACATTTAAAGGTCTGATTACACTTTTTCTTAAAACAATTTTAAATATATATACCAAGGCCCTCTCATTGAAGCTAAGCCCCGACTTAAGAAAAAAATTTCAAACGATTTGTTTTGATTTTAAAATAATTTAAGGAACTTTTGTGACAGGACTCAGATACATACTTGTAGATACAGAAACTCCAGTCACAGATGGTGTGGAAAAAAACTCTCTAATGATTCCTAAATAATTTAACTACTGTGGTAAAAATCCGCAAAACTTTTAACACCATGTCAACACAAATAACTTTTCTCTACCGTCATGCTATGAAGTGAGCGTTTTTTTTTTCGTTTCATTCCCCCCCGAAAACCCATTCCCTTGGTCCGATAAAGGACTTTAGGAAATAAACTTTTTTGCGGATGTCCGCAAAGCAATAATGAAATAACTCCACTGTGAAACAAAACAGAAAACCAATACAACGGAGAGAATAGCAAGCAGCAAAAGAATTTTCACAAAAAACAAAAAAATCTCTAGAATGAGAGATACCCTCTCTGTGTAATACTATATCTGCATCTGTGTGGGTTTACATTTGTATGAGTTTGACTGGGTGGTGAAATTCGAAAGTAATATTTATTGTGTCATTGGCTTTAGCTCGTTATCCTTTACATTCTTTTTTTTGTTTTTTTATTTTTCATCCCGGCCCGGTTTTTTGTTCCTTATGTTAAACAATAAATAAGGACGAAGTAAATTTAAGTCCTTTTTACAGATTGTTGTTGTTAGCGAGATGAGAGTAGGACTGTGATGATGACGATGGCGGGGGCGTTGGAAGATGGACAGATTGAAGTAAAAAAAAAAAATATAAAAAATTCCACTTCAATTCCTTTTGGGTCGACAATCTCTTTTAGATTGTGTGTATTTGCTTGTTTTTTTTTTTTGCTTCTGTGCATTCTTATTTGATTGAATTTTATTAAGTTCGTTGGAAATTTAATGACAGAAGAAGGCAGGACATTCGTAAAAATATCTTTTACATAGGATGAAAGTAAAATTTATTTTATTATTGGGCAATGAGCAGAGAAATTTAAATCTATCCAAAGATTTAGATGAGAAGGTGTGTATGAAGAGCGAGTGTATTGGAATGAAATTAAGGCGATTTTGGTATGCGGTGTTATTTTAAAAAGGATTTACAGCTTTTGCACTTTTACGAATGCCAACATGGCATATGGGAAATGGTTTCTTAAATGAATAGATGGATTTAGGATGTTTGTCGTTATGAATGTAACAAAGAAACAAGGGGCCACAGTGACATTCCAGGGAATTGAATGGCTGACGATCTCGCCAGCAGCTTAACTCTATAAACAAATGGTACTACCTAGACAGATCTAGCCTAAACTGTATCTCAAATGCTCCAACGGTCTTATAAGACAGAAAAAGGAGGTTATCTCCAGCATAGTAGGTATCGTTACAGGGCCCTGCATTATCGGAAGGCACGCCACTAGACTGCTCGTCTTCGCTAATGACTTCTGTAGAACCTGCATGGACGAATAGGAGGAAGAAACCATTCAATATCTTCTTTGTGCATGCGAAACTCGTAGGAAACTGCAACTTCTTCAACAACCTTGGCGAACTGGCTAATCCCACCGTTAGCAGCCTCCAGCGCTTCATAACTAGCTCCTCCTGGTTCAACGGATAGCTCTCTTTGGAGGTGCTGATCCTGTGGTAACACAATGGGCATTACTGGTCTAAGTGAGGTTGCAAACTTGCAGCCTGCCACGTCAACCTAACCTAACCTAAGGCCTTTATGTTGACTTTTTGAATTTTTTGCGTTTTGAAAAGAGATCTAGCGTTAAAGGACTGTTTGATTTCTCAAAACTGTTCTTAGTTTGGCTAAGCTAGTATCTTGCTTAAGAGACGGAACAAAGCATTCGGTTTTGGCGTCTTAAAATTAACTTGGTTTCCGCAAACCCATTCAGTAGAAACTTATTGAAATTCCCGCTTGTCAAGCTAAATTCTCCTGACAAATTGTCTCCCTGAAATCAATCCAGAGAAAACGCTGGACTTATTCAATATTTTATTAAGTCCTGTCCTGAGGCTTTTGATTTTTGAATCTGCGTTTAAAAAATCGTGAATCTGAGTCCTGGTTGTACAGTTTATGATATTTTTTTCCATCTTACGATTGTATGCACATTACCTAAGTTTTGGTATTTATTGTGAATGAAATCTGAAATTAAGTTGTACCCAATTTTAACCACTAATTGTTGTTCTTCCATTTCGGAGTCCGTTTTTGAAATGGAGTATATTTATAGATACAATCCGCATTGTCATCACTATTTCCTTTAAATATATTTCGTTGGTGAGTTGGCCAATGCCAGTGCCACTACGAAGCGACAAAATACACAAAGCTAATGAATAAAATAACAGACCGGATATGTTTCCAACAATATGACATCGATTCATCGATGATAACTGATGATAACAGATAGAGTTAATTATAATTTAAATGTGCCACATAAACTAAGGATCTCCGTCAAAAATCAAATAGGTACCGTTTGAACTGTTATACAATAAAAACATATCCACACTTAACATTAACTGCTAAGTAACGAATCAATTAAATATTTTTTTCCCAGACACATATGTACGTCAAAAGAATAACAGAGATGCCTACCTACCTCATAAACAGTATTTAATTTCCCAATAAAAATATAAAAAAAAAAAATAATAACAATATACAAATACTACCACTGTAGATAATCGCCATAACAATCGTCATCATTATCAATGAATATCAATTAGCAATTCGATTGAAATCCCTCACTTTATTGTTATTATTTTATTTTCCCTCCCATATTACACCTAATAAACTGAACAGAAAACAAAAATTAAAATATCAAGAGATTTTCCTCTTCAAAGAAAACCACCACAGATACACAAACACACGAACAGTCTCCAAAAGATACATTTTAAGTAGAGAAAATCATTTAGCTAAAACCTTTCACAGACTGTCCCTGTTTATCTACGAGAAAAAAAAAAAAACTAACATTCAATTTGAATATATGTATCTATGTATGCCTATGCTATCTAATATTGTTAATCTTCTTATGTGTGTTAGTGAAAGAATAATAAATGTTCCAGAAACATGCCATGAGAGAGTTTAGCATGATGATGGTTGATAGTGCTGGTGGGCATCTATCTTACAATATCTTTACAAGACTGTGAAAAATTGTACCTGTTGCATATTTTATTAGATTTTAATATTCCCCTCCATCTTTCACCGAAGCCGGCTTAATCTTAAATCAGATGTAAATCAAAGACCGGAATAAAACAAAGACAGCCGGTGAATGTGTGTTGTGTTTTTTTTTATGTTGCACAAGACACACATTATCGCCCTGACAACAATAAATCTTTTAATTTTATGTATTTACCTGGTATGAAAAAAAAAGAAAATATCAACGGAAATGATGAGATATTTAAATTAAATTAAATAAAACGCCTCGCTTTATCATTAAAATTTAAACAACAGACCAACAAAAAAAAAAGATGTAGCTATCTTTAAGAATGCATTGTTTTTTTTTTCGCCCGGCTTTGTAGCTATTGTGTGAAATTTGAGACATTTTGTTGGACAGAACACACAACATGCCCTCATGATTTCACGACCCCAACAACGCCTTTTATTTTTCGTACTATTTGTCTTCTCTACCAGCCTGTTTATAGATACAAATTCGTGTTAAAAAAAACAGAACGAGCGAAAGTACAAGCCTATACATAAATCGCTTCGTTCCAATCGATGCCCATATCTTATTGATGAATTGCTGTTGTAGAACACAGATAACATGGTCTTTCAAGTGTTAGATATATTTCGGTTTCGATATATTTTTTTTCTAACTCCTTTAGTCTTAGCACCTGATATTGATATCTATTCAATCTCCGTTGGATATTTGTCATATCTTTCAGATAATACGAATAGACAACAAAAATTAGGTAAGCCATCTTGTATCTGTAGGTGTATAAGCTTTTAAATCTTTCAAAAGCTATAAGCGCGATTGCGGCAAACACCTTAAAAATAAAATAACTTGAATCATAAAAATTTTCATTGATCTTGTATCTTTTCCCACGAAAACTACTCGCACGTTCTCCGATTTCATGTATTTACATACGCAGGTGACCTCACAAGCAGTTAAAATCGGGCTTAGATACATGTTATCTGTAGGCTTTGACCGAAAACTGATTATAAGATGTCATAAATACACGCAGTGGTTTATGAAATTGACCCACATATGGGTGACGGCTTAAAATCTCTGCCACACTCAGTTACAGTTACAGATTACTTGATTATCAGGCAACAATGTAATTTACAAAGCTGTTAACAATTACAAATGGTTAAGATACTTTAACTCGTTTTGCAAACCACTTTGCAACTCAATTAATACACTCGCATGTGGCGAAAAAAGAAATCCTTTTGCTCATTTCCTGTTAATTTAATTATGATTGCTTCAATTAAAGGATTCTCTTGTTACTGGTTATTCCTTTTTTTCTCCCTCTTTCTATCTCACACTCTGTGCTTAAATTTATGTTGTTAATGAATACAATCTCTTAGTAAATTATTTTTTAAATATTTGTTTCTCTTTAAATAATAAAACCATCCAGCGAGGGAGTTAATCACAGTCGCAGTGGGTAGCAAAAAAAATTGTCGCATTTTTAACCCACCCACATAGGAGTAGGTGGTATACGCGCATGCAATCAACATTTTCAGCAACAGTTTCTTGTTATTCAATAAATTTTTAATTGTCAACTTTATTTACATATTTTATTTTAATTTGAACACAATTTATACACGTACGTACAGAATTTAAATACCTGGCGTGAAATCCTTTAACCAGGTTTGGTTTATACTCGCAAATAGGATGGATCATCCTCTGCGGTTGTTATTGCGTAATATCGACTTAATTCTTCTGTGGGCTCAAAAAAAAATTAAAAAATTAAAAAAAAAACAGTAAAAAAGTAGGAGACAGAGGTAAAGGTGTACATTTAAACCATTAATGAATGTGTTTATTGGTAAATTTAAAAATAACATTTTTGATGCATTAATGGGAGCATATTAAGTGTGGAATGCATATGAAAACAATATTGTAGAGGCACTTGAGAGAAGAGACTATGTCCCAATTTACCTGGTAATGAGATACAAATTAAGGAAAAATGGCGCCTAATTAATGAAACCATTTTTTTTTTGTTGGCTGTTTTTGACAGCTTTTGAGGGTTTTATTGCGTTAGCACTTCCCTGAATCTCTCTTCGCTGCTCGTATTGGTTGGTTTTTTTTTTTTTTTTTTTTAAGTCGTGGGGGTACATAAGGCTCAAGTGAAAGCCTAATAAGCTCGGCGATCTGAAGAGATCTTTTGTGCTATCCCCTGAAAGTTGCTATATTATATTTGTCTTTAGCTGAAATCTAGTACATTAATGAAACTATAGATAGTTTGAGCTGAAGAAGATGTGACATCAGATGGTGATGTAAAGCCTTTGTTAAAGTGTTCAGAATATTTTGGGCTGTTTCGGTGTCTTCAAGGCAGAGACGGCACATGTCCGATTGGACACGGCCCATTTTCTAATTGGTAATTGAGAGAGCAATGTCCAGTAAGGAAGTCAGTTATGATCTTAGCCTTGTGTTTGCTCATTGAAAGAAAGTCTCTGGATCTTTTTTTTGAGAAATAAATAAATTTCTTGGCGTGTCGTAAGCCATTTTTGCGAGTTCCAGAATGACAGCATTTCTAGTCGTTCCCATAGATTAAGCTCTATCTTTATCTGGTTAGTTGGTAAACCACAAAAGGGTTCAGGTCCCGTAAACGGAGATTGAGCACCTAATCTGGTAAGTTTATCAGCAGATTCGTTGCCAGGGATGCCCCTATGTCCTATTGGTTGGTTGGCTGAAAGTGGCTGCCAGCTAGGAATCGCCAACAGACTTAGGCCATCCATAGAACCATTGCGTTACCACGAAGTTTGGATCGGAGAAAGTTTCCCTTCCCCACTCGTTGAACCATTTTGAGCTTCTTAAGAGGCTTTTGATATCTATATTTGTCAGATTGCCTATATATGTACATGTAAAGGAAGGCTCCTAAGTGAAGCTTCTTTCAATGAGAGAGAGCTGGGCAGAAACATAGAAGGTGAGGAAAAATTCCTTCCTCTTCTTCATTATGCAGAAGTCGTTTGCAAAGAGTCCTAGCCTTGTAGCGTGCTTGCCTATTAGACAGTGTCCAGTAATGACACCTAGCAATCTGTTAATGGAGATCAAGTTCTTAGAGCGCTTTAAGTCCAGCTTAAGCCAAATTTGTTTTATCGCTAGACTTGTCCACCATCTTAGATTTATTTTTGCGAGTAGCGATTGGTATACCCAAGGTGCTTTTGTCCGGCAGTTCGGGTAAAGTTATTCCTATTTTGGCGAGTTTATCGGCTTTACAATTCCCTGGGATATCTCTATGCCCTGGCACCCAAAACAGGTGAATATTGAACTGCTCGGCAATCTCCGTGAGAGACGATCGGCAGTCTAAGCTACTAATGAAGTTATAGAGATCGAGCCAAAGACTTGATGGCTGCTTGGCTATCTGAAAAGATACGGATATCTCTAACAGATATCACGTTTTCCTTAAGCCAAGATAAGACTTCTTTAGTCGCCAAAATTTCCGCCTGTTACGTGTTACAGTGGTTTGGTAGACGGAAGGAGAGCTTAAGATTAAGACTTTTGGAGAAAACACCTCCACCAACTCTGCCGTTGGATTTTGAGCCGTCGGTGCTGGTATCAAGTATGACAACCAAACAATTTTGTGTAATTTTTGTACGGTAATTCAGGTTCCTGAGATCGCAAGATACTTATTCAATACAAGCTGCTTATTTATACTTACCTCTCAGTTCGTCTCGGACTAGAAGGATGGAAAATTTGACGCTTCTTCGTCTAGCATTCTTAAAGTCGTCTCGTAGTCGCCTCTCCATTTGTGTGTAAAAAGTCACTCCCAAAAGGTACATGGCTGCTCTTGAAATCCGCTTAAACGAAAATTCCTATATTAATTTTCCCGAAAAGAAGAAAAAAAAAATCCTCATCGACTCCATCCACTAGAATTCATCATTTAATCATAACAAAGCGTATTACACTTCATAACATTACATTACACTTACAACAAAAACCGACAAGTGAATCCAGTCAAAAGGAGCCTTTAACGTGAAGCACCCTGGAAGGGGCATATGTCAAGAATATTTTTGAAAATTTCATTTACAACCACCATGAATGAAGAGGCGAACGTATGTATGTTCCTTCCTCCCATCTTGAGACACCATTTAAGCATATGTATACGCCAACACAAGGATTGCAGATTTTTCATTACCAGCCCCATCCGCGCTATTCACTAACAGCCGCCTTTGACTCTTTATTCAGGAAGGAAACTTCCTCTTAACATTCGCTGCCTTATAAAATATTAAGATACAAAGACAATAATTGAAGGTTACTTATAGCTGGCTGTAGGAAGGCCGGAAAAGAAAAGCAAGGAAAACAGAAAAAAAACCCGCCGCCTCGAAATGAGAATATGCCCTCATATGCGCTTTTGGTGAAGTGGAAGAGACGAAAATATGAAAAATTATGACAACATATTCATAAATTGCTTAAGACAATGACTGTGTGTATGATGAGAGAAAATGAAGAGAACGTGGTCCTCAAGCGAATGCCGCTAGGCACCATCCTCCTTGTGGTTGTGTGTTCACCTCCCACTTTTCGCAGACTCCTTACAGCGCGTTCACACAGAGAGGAGCTAAAAAGCTATTATGTGGTATACCATGCTAGTTGGCGGCGCGGTTTTTAAAAGGCACCACCACTCTCTTTTCAAATGTATTTAAGCATTCGCGAGGCGTGTATCAGTGGCGCACAGGGAGTATTTCCGGTTGTGTGTGTTGAAATTCATAGCAATAAACGGGTTAAGGACTTTAACTTAGACACGAGTCAAACATAGCACCATAAAGGTTGTCGTATGTTTTAGCTGCTTAGATGCTTAGAGACTATGATACTTTTTCGCTTCAACTACCTATAAAAAAAAAATCACCCATAAAAAATTGCCTTCGCCAATCGATTTGAGACGTGTCAAACTGTGTGTATCTACGAAATGAAAAAGTTATAAAAACTCCTTTTTTATTACTCCCGACAGGATTTTCAAAGGACATTCGTTCATTTTATCGGGCCAAGGAATTCAAAGAATTTTTACGCCCGCAAGTTTTTAATCTTTGCCCTCTCGGCCGTACATAGCATGCTGTATAAAGGTACGGTTTTTATTACTCGTCAACGGAATGCAGTAAAAATATATTCTTATATATATAAGAAGGCCTTCGTCCTTAAAAAAAAGCAAATAAAAAAGGACATCCCAGAGAAAATGCGATTTTCGCCTTTGGAATAATACATTTGAAAAATTAATGATCGACAAATCCCATCATTTTATCAAATATTTAAAAGGATATCCACCTCATCACTTGTTCAGGGTAGGGCCTAACCCTAAGGAACGAATACAGAAGCACAAGGAGTTCGAAAGACGGAAAAAAAAATCAAGGATAATCGATTTTCATTTGAGGAATCAGCTGAATTTTGATGTTAGACAGTTCTATCGTTTCCTTTTGATATTCTGCGTATTTTTGCACAATTTAATCCTTTCAAGGCATTGCCCACGGGGTTGTAGCCCGAGTGAGAATGTCCTTAATTCGATAAAGGCAACAACACACAAAAAAAAATCCAAATGCCTTCTAGGGGAGATGGTGGTAATGCCTACAGAAGAACATGAAAAGTAGCTGCAAGAAAAAAAGAAAATCCGTTTTTATACTTTGTTGAAGCAGGAAGGATATTCCCTCAAGGGCATGCCGTAGAATAAGAGAAGGCATCAGAAGGAGCGTTTTACTTATTTATGCAGTAGTTCCTAAAGATTATTTTTTTTTTTTTGTGCCAAGCTACTATCACTAGTCTGCTGCTTCAAAGGAATGATGTTGATGGAGGAAAACTGTTTCTTTTTTTTTGTATCCTTTAGCCATTTTTTGTTGCCGGCGCTATGTAAAGTTTCTTTATCCTTAGGGTACTACAAAACACACACACACATGCAGACATTATTGATATGTAAAGTGATGTTATCACTTGTGATTGATGTTTGATGAGGGGGAATTGATTTTGTTTATTCTTTGTTGCGAATGATATACTGTGCTAGTGCACATCGAATTCTTTTGGGGATTGAGTGATGAAGGAGTTAGGGAACTTTTAAATTTGGCTTAAAGTAAGGAGAGATTGAGGATCTGACAAATATTTTTCAAGCGAAAACATTAAAGGTTATAAGAATGCTTAAATTCTGACTGAGAGAAAGTAAATATGTAGTAGGATTGTTAAGGAAAGTGGATCCTTTGAATGGGTACTTACCTCTATTCGTCAGCTTTTTCAGGGCCTACAAGTCTTTGAATTAGAAATGGCATAGTATAGTGGTCTATTTCTATGTTTCCCGCATTGTAATGTTGTAGATCAAGAACGCTTACTCATATTTCCATGTCATGAAGGTATAAAAACTGACTCGACTTTTGAATGTCATTTGTCTTTCGTTGGACATAAAAGTGGACTTTATTTACCTTCACATGTCCTTAAAAGTGTGTCAGTCACAAATTGCTTCAATTTCACTTACCAATGCTTATATACTATCCATTGAAATCCGTTAAGATACATTTCCCTTCACAAACCACATTGTAACTCAATTACTGCTCTGCCATTTAAAATATAAATAAATCCTTGCTCACATTTTCTGTTAATTTAATTTTAATTGACCCAATTAAAGGATTCTGCCGCACTGATTATTTGTTAAAATTAATACATTCTGACAACGTGGCATTTGTTCCTTTAACAAGTGGATAATAATTTCAACATCGAGAGTGGTGATAATGGTCATAATAGATTGGATAGTAAAAATGCCTCGCTCCACATAGCATTTTTGAACTTATGTTCGATACTGTGACTACATGTGTAATGAGATAAATTTTGACATACACTGCCGGCCATAAGTTGGGAACAACTTTTGGTTTCCATCAGCCTGTTTCTCAAAGTACCATGGAAAGGCGCTTGATTGAAGCAGGCTTTAAATGCCGGATAGCATTTCGAAAACCTTTACTCTGGTCTCAGAATCGACCCAAAATATTGCTATGGGCCACAGAGCATAAAAATTGGACGATGGATGACTGGAGCAAGGTGCTATGGACTGACGAGCCCAAATATAAAAAAATACGAAGAATGCAACAATTAGATGGTGATTCCAAACTTATGGCGGGAGTGTAACTATGAAAATGTAAAAAATGTCTTTGAAAACGTTCTTTCCTTTATTTTCGTAAACACACAGCTTAATGAGGAGTTCATTAAATTTACAATGCCGCTCTATGAAGCTCGTTCGCTAGTCATATGCTGTCCATATCCAAAAGGTACACTGAGCAGCTTTCTCGTGACAATTTTCACTCAGACATTCGTGAGAAATGGGGCCGTGAAAAATCTTTTTGATGTTTTATGGGATTCTAACTGCGAACCTTCTGCTATCTACTGAGCAACACAAGTATCTAGGAACTCCCATAAGTAAAATACGAATCAGTTCCGCCTTTTTGTTTTCATCCTTATTTTAGTAGATTTTGGGTCGGTCATTTCAATCCCTGGACGTTAAACCAAAGCAGTACCTTATGTCTGTCTCTTAGACAACACCCTAGCTAGGTAGACGTAATCACAAGAATTTTTAAAAAGATACGAATTCATTTGAAGGAACTTTCAAGCTATTTTTCCTATAACCACTATAAATACGTTATCTTCGTAGATGCGGCACATCTTATTGCATTTCCGTCATCATATAACTTTGCAAACCCTTCCTCAAAAGCCATTTAATCTCTCTCAGGTTATATCCGCATACTTTTCCATCGCTTACCTAAGACTTGCTTAATTTAATAATTCATCCCACATGAATGCAAAATATTCAAATTCACTTAAAAGCCTCCATCTGTGCAGCAGCCCCTTCGGTGTTTTTGGAAACCTTTTAAATGCTTTCTTCGTCTCCCTCCCCCAAAAAAAGTATCTCAAGCATTTTTAATTAAATCTACACTCAAAAATGTCTCCCCCCAACCCCTGGAGATCCTACTACCAAGCATAACTTTTTCCGTGTATCGTTACCTACATCTTATATGGATAAAAAAAATAAGGAACACTGTCAGCTTTGGCGCTGTAGTCTACAAGAAGACATGCATTCTCTGTGCTTAATATTCTCTGACACATTTTCGCCCGTTACCTATTCCGTCGTTTCTCATACTCCGTCTCCTAAGAACATCGCGAAAATCTTCCAACATACAGGATATGCTCGTACCTCGATATAGGAAAACATGCACACGCGAGTAAAAAAAAAAAAAAACAAGCTAAAAGGAAAAACAAGGACTGCTTTCAAAGTGTAGGTACTCCCAAAAGGCACAGTCGAACGACAGAAAGAACGTTTTGTAACATTCTTGTTATAACTTAATATAATTTAAAATTCTCTTCCCTCCTTCGAACCCATCCCCCACCTAAGTGTGTGGATACGCAAAAAAAAAAAATGAGAAAAGGATAATAAATTGCATGTAGAACATGAACGAAAGCGAACAATTTCACTTACGAGTTAATTTCATATTCCATCGTCTATTATTATTTAATTTCGTTTCGCGACTGGGTGGTACACTGTTGTTGGGTGGAAATGGTATCCTTAAATTGAAAATTAAGAATGGCACTTGTTTGCTTTTACTCTCGGTGATTTATGGCCAAAACATGGAATTAAAATGTTACAGACTTTCTTCGCATATAAATCTCTTAGATAGTCATGATGTGGAGTGGTGTGAGAAATGCTGTTCGGTAGATGCCATTCGATATCGATTTATCTTCCTTAGTGTTCGATTGAGATTTTCAGACTTTGGAGTAGCTGTCCATTCTAAATATGGAGTAGCAAGTCCAGTGGCCTTTGATTTATTATAACAAATGAGTTTGTGCTTCCAGGAAGTGATACTGAAGAAAACGCCTTAGATACTAGTATTCAGAGTTTTTCTTTTCTTTTGGTGGAGTTTCAATAAATTTGAATAAGTTTTTCTGGATTTGATACTTTGACTTTGACGAGGAAAAGTGAAAATTTTTTCGAAACTAGGGCGGATATCGTATTACCAGAGAGGAGTTTGAAAGTGATTCATTTGTTAGAGGACGCTTAATGGAATTAAAGATACACTTGATATTGACTTTGTTGGAGTGAAATACAGTTTCCAAGGTCTTCTAAATTTGGTATTTTGAACAGTGATTTAGAAGGTTATTTAAGGCCAGAGGCTTCGTAAGATCAGAAAATTTAGAAGGCTGTCATCGGTCGTTATTTGCCTTTAATACTCTGATCGATATCTCATTTCTTAGATGCGAACTATTTTTACGATTTCATTGCAGATTTGCATGGTGTGAAAGACGATGGAAGCCTTAGCCGAACTGTATTTACAGAGATGCTATCAGTAGATTGCTAGAACCTCATACATAACTCTTACAAAGCATCTGCAAATTGACTTTTGATCCTCGATCCTTCGTTTTTCTTAGACTGAGTTTGCCATCTCATCATTTCGTGGCCAAAAATTGCTCTTGACGCTCTAGAAATGATTTTTACAACAACAATGTGTATCTACATATGTTTTTTTACAAGATCTACAAGAGTAACAAAAGAGCAGCCACCCAATCATATCCTTATAACGAACTATGCCTAGGAACAAATAATTTTTCTTGACTGCATGTTGATTACAACCAAAACTTTCTGTATAAAATTCAATCGTTTATCCTTATAGCAAACTATCAATCTCCTTTTCAAGACCTCCCACAGAAATAATATTCTACCCCCCACCCATAAAGACGCGCCTCCATTAAACCGCCAGACATTTCTCGCTTTCACAAATCAAAGCGACAATTGCCCTCATTTCATTTGCGTAAAATATCCTTCCGCATTATCCTTTATTTTTTCTTCTCTCAAAAGCGGAAAAAAACGGAAGTGTCTCTTTTTCTAAGAGTATAATATAATTAAATGAAACTCAATCGCACTGTGAAAGATATCACAGCACATCTCTCAGCACATTCTTCCTGTCAGGCAGCCCACTCACTGCGACTGACTGAATTATTAAAATTGGCGTCGCGTATTTTTTTGTCCAAAGAATTTTAATCAAATTAATTAAAATAAATTTTTTTTTTTTCTTCTCTGTTTTTCTTCATTTTGTCGTGGGTGTAGACCGAAACAGTCCTGGGCGAGACAGTGTTTGAAATCAAACTTGAATATCCTTTAGGGGATGGTTTCTGTCAATGCTCTGCTAATTTAAATATTTATTCACATTTAAATATTGAATTTTCGATATAATTTTCATACAGTACGTTATACATAAGTATATACTCATACATATAAAATGCGTGAATATCTAGGATAATAATTTTCCATTCTAAATGCGAACAATGACATGCAAATGAAAATTACGTACCAAATAAAATGCCAGCGGGGAAAATGCGAGTGTATATTCCTATAAGGATTCGCGTCCTCTCCTGCGAATGGCATAAATCAGAGACTATACACAGGCAGCAGACACACAAAACCGACACGAGAGTTGAAATTAAATTTCACACAAAGTTTATTAAATTTGTCTTTCCTTTTGCCTTTTCGTTATTCATGATACACAAGAATCGCACTTAATAAATAAATATCCTTTCTGAGAAAAAAAAAAAAAAAAATTGTATGGAATAAGGGGAGCATTTCGTTGTACAAGCATTATCCTTGATTTTAATTTGATTTTCGTTTTTTTTTTTTTTTTTTAATTTTAGAAATAAAAGAAAAGTTCAAAACTTCTTACCCTGCAAGACACCAACACGTGGTCCACATATGAACGGTGGACTACCGGGTGGACATTCGGTGACTTATGAAGATCCGGATGCACATTTAGGACATCGACCGTTGGTTATGAGACATCATCATAATGTTGAGGTAAGTTGAGAGCTTTAAATTTTTTAAAGATACATTTTAACTGTCTGTGTAAGGAGTGATGTTCATGTTCTGAATCTCAATATCAGTATGAGTTTCCAATATCACTATGGATTAGCAAGATCACTGTTAGTAAGGAAACTCACTGTTACGTGTGATTAGAAAGATTTCTGCGGTCATTTGAAAGGTGACCACGACGCAACTAGAAAATGTTTAGTAAAGTCTACAAAACGTATCGCCGCCTTTAAAATATCTGCGAGTATTCAAGACCAGTTCAAGTCATCATTGTCACCTACTCCTGAGGGTGGAATTGAGGATAGTGGAAAGAATTGCAAGTCCAATCTTCGATTATTATCGTAAAATTTTTATGCAGCGATAAGATCACTTATATATTACCTGAGTCAGCAAGACCAGTTGTAGCTAGAGGGACTATCTAGAGTACTAAAAGGTGAAAAAACTCCTGAAATCAACGTCATCTCTAAAGGTTGATAAGATTATTTTGAGCACGGTAATTCTTGATCATTAGCATTTTAGTTGAAAACTGTTGCGCGATAAAGATTCCTGTAAACAAGCAAACCTGGCTCTTTTTCTCCAGCAAAACCAACGCAAGACAACAAATTATTCTGGGCAAGATCCCTAGATGCAAATAAGCAAGATCAATAGTCGATGTATGAATCAACAGCTGGCTAGATCCCCACTAGTTTATTTGAATACTTCTAACTGTGGCTATTCTATGTCGATCACTTCATCTTCAATTGCAATTGAATTACCTAAGCCCAACTTCATGGATATGTATCTGTTTGTTGAAAAATTCACCCAAATAGTATCTAAGACACATTTTTTGTCACACTTAAAGGCTTTTAAATGTTTATCTATCATTTTTCGGTAAATTTTTGCAAGACCTTTGGGAAAAATGTTACGTACAAATCTCACATAAAATGGATACTTTATAACTCCCACAGTCATTGTCTTGAATGTATTTTCGTTCTGTCGAAATGGATACTTATCTCCTTTGGGGTATCAGTATTTTGTTCTGTACAATATTACCTACCATACGCAATGAAAACAATGAAAAGTCCGATCAAAATTGATGTTATCCTTTTGTGAGAACAATTCATGAAAAGCCCATCAACCGAAACACGACTCAATTAACAAAATATCACACACATATACTCGTACATAAAATTGAAATCACTATGGTCAGTGATAACCAGGAATAATATAAACATCCTGCCACCCATCCATGTCCATGCTGTTTTTAGTAATCATCTACTAGCATGTTCGGGAGGAAAAGTGTGGTTTAAAGCTTGTAATCATTGTTTTTGAAGTACGAAGTGTATCTGTATAACAATGCCCCACCCACAAGTAGACAAACAAAATTCTATCTATAGAAAGTTGCACACCACACGAGAAGCAAAAGACCACAAGAATTTAATTGCAATTGTAATTATTAATCGAGTGTGTGTAGTGTAGAAGCTGTTAGCTGAAGTGGAAATAGGGGAAAGAAATACAAAACGAAAGGATAACTAGATGAATGGGTTATCTGTGATTGTTAGAAAGTAGCTGGAAGGATAATCGAAAGGAAGTATGGTTATTTATACAGGACACAGACAATGATTTGATGGATATATTTTTGGTTCGTTAGAGGATTGCTGTTTTGTGGTAACATCCTTGTGTGTGAGAACGAGGACATATATCCGGTGTAGCTTTAGTTTAATTGTTTAATCCAATATACGAGTAGTTTCTATGGGATACATGAGATACAATGGAAATCAAAACATTTAGACAGGATCTGTCAAAACATGTGTCATTGCTCTATGCTCCACCTTAAAAAAAAAAAAAAACAAATTCGCAGGCAGAAGAGGATCTATCTGTACAGAAATACGATATCTTTTGCATTCCGCTAAAAGAAAAAGAGAATAAATAAAACCATTCAAGGAGAATGAAAGGAGCGAGATACGAAAATACACGATAAGAATGGCGGGATATTATTATTTGATGATTATTTTTATTATTCTCGTCCTGGCTCATTTCTTTTGATTTAATTTTCATTTCTGTCTTTTGTGTTGTGTGCATGGGTGTGGATACCTAGGAATCACATTTCCCTTTTTTTGGGCTGTGGAAGGATATATCTTATTTTTATATTTGTTTGTCAATGACTTTTTACGCAAAGGATTTCTTATGGTGATATCGCATTACATGTTGTAGGAGGATACGGGATAAATAAATACAAATATGAGCATTATCCTTCGTTAGATTGAATTATCATTCAATTTTTTGTCATTGAGTTTTGGGACGGGAAATATATATGTATGTAGGTATACGAAATGAGAGTATTTCTGGATTTAAGGATCAAATTCTTTGTCAATTTGATTTGAAATGGTTCAGTTTAAAAATGTCATGTTTTTGGGGTTGAAATGGGATGTTTATTCTCATTGTCTGTTGTTGTTGTTTAATGAAAGACATGAAGAGGACATTACTCAAAGGTGAATCGAAAACTCGTTCATTTCCCAATATCAAGTTCATCTCTGTTGCCATTTTACAATATTCTGCACAATGATCAACTAAACGCACAGGAAGCTTTCGGTCTCCTTACCTACAGTGACATCTAAAGTTCCTAAAGTTCTAAGATTATTGGACATCGCTTCTATTTTCCCTAATATCGTCCACAAATTACAGAAAAATCCTGATCTAAAATATTTCTTAGGCTATCCCTGCCAAAGAGTCATCTACTCACAGTGATACTGCAGATGCGATACTCCACCCCAATAAATGACCCTGGATGAGCCACATTTCTCCCAGTCCGTCTGGAGTATCCAACGGGAGTATCCATATTTCAGCCCAAAAATAGTCCCTTAATCTCCCTGCTATATCACGGCGCATCTGTTAGGGAGCATTCAGTGATCGCGCGGACTCCCAGTGTTCTACAAGCTGCGTAATCAAAACTTCGAAAATAATTAACATGCCGCCTTAAGATTGATCTCCCAGTTTCAGACTGATCGTCGAATCAGTGACTACCCTATCTCACAATCTTCTGCCTGCGTGACTAACACTTAGTACCCGTGGTGCTCTTCTATTCCCAAAAGAAGTTCTTCGACCTGCCAGCCGATTCAGTTTTTTCCTCGTTCTGTGCCTTTTTAAGGACACCCACTCCTTCATCTTTAAATTCTGACACATTTCGATGCAATCAAGTGAAGAAAGGTATTCCACAGAACAAAAAAACACAAAGCTCAGCAAATTGAACCTCCCTCAAAGATTACCGACTAGTGTGTCTGCAGTTTTTGTAAAATTTATCCGATTCCTTTATTTCGCTTCACACCTCCTTAAAGCTTACTTTTTTCTTTTCTTATCCAATTTTCTCACATTTTTGTGCTTACCCTCTTTTACAAGATTGCACGAATCCTGTGAACAAAAAAAAAATCCACTTGGAACCTTGCAGTAGCAGAAGTAAAAAATCAGTGTCAGAATTTTTTCTCCTTCAAGGACATCATGCAAGTAGCGATAAAAAACTGTGAAAGAAAAAAATATTATGTAAGAACCACTTGTCATGTCAATTGAAGCTTAACATATAGACGATGTAATAACTGTCAAATATATCCTTTATGCAATTATTGGAACAAATTTTTCTGCTTCAATTCTCCCTCCCCCTCCTACGCTCTCTCTCTCTACATACTTTCAAGTCGACAGTAATTGCACTCACAACAGAAATTGCAGAATCACTGTGACAGGGAGTCGAGGATTTGAAAAAAATAAAAAAAAAACAAAATCTCAGGATATTCAATTAAATTGAATTTGACAACATTCACAGGATTTGTTGATTGAATTTAAATAAATTTTTTAGGGGTTCGCTGACATTTACCCTTCACGAAGAGAGTGAGCGATCTGATTGTATTAAAAACTGAATGAATGAAAAAAATAATAAATAAAAAAAAAAACCCGTTGACACTGTGTACATGGAAAAGGATAAGAGCAAGCTCGTTAATCATCCTTAATCACCAGCGTCGTGTGCGCTACTCAGTATCAGAAACGTTGTCGATTAATGCAATTGGTGGATTTAAATGCTTTTCCATCCGTTTTTTTCCTCCCTATCATATGAAAGGGGAAAGGAAACAGGATGTAAGGGGTTGAAAAATAAATGTCAACCCTACTATTTATTATGATATAAGGTACAAAAGAAAGGAAAAAAAAAATTAAATGTAAACGAACCTTCTGTCTAGGTGATTGTATTGCGTGATCCTGTATTGTTTTCTGATAGTGTGTGTTAATGTGTATTTAATTCCAAAGTGAATACGTCAACATATGTCAATATCCTGTCAATATTTACGACATTATTCCTCGCAGCAAACTCTTGCTTATCGATCTAACATTATAGCTGGGGGGGATGGAGTTTACATTGTTATAATGCAAGTATCCCAAACGGCTTAGGGGTTTGTCGATGAAATTCAAAAATCTTTGAGGTATATGCATATCTACCACAGCAAGACTATAGAAACAACGCAGCTCGAAGTCGCATATACCATAAAATACACTTTTGCCTGAGGGAGTTGTGAATATTTTTGTCTGGTTTCAGAGACATTAATCGCGACATGCAACTCAGTCTCCTGTATGGCCGTTCAAACTGTAATTAATCATAATTGTAAAACTAACCCAAAATCAAAACCAATTATGGTGTTTCGCATTTTTCTGATAGATGTCGTTTATGTGTTGATGCGTGTTGACTTGTGTTGCCTCTGAATGCATTATATTTCGACCTTATTTTACGGCATTTTCACACTTCCACAAGTGAAACAGTCCACAGAAATTGATAATTTAAGTCCGTATTTTAAATACACAATCTAAAACAATTTATGCAACATACCTCCATTGAATGTCCTCTAAAGTATCCATTCTCTCGTTCTGGTCAGCATTAATCACATCAGTGATGGCAAACACGCAGAGAAAGGATAAAAAAGCGAAATTTATTATAATCCCTTCTTTTCTCTTTGGCCAGGACCTCATTAATATTCAAAAGACTATTCGTTGCAAAAAGAAGTAAAGAAAAAAAAAAAACACACAAGCGGACATATTTTTCATTTAAAAGGACATAACAATGCAAATAAAGTGAGTTGGCATTTCAGTGCTGTCCTTTCCGCTTTTGTTTGTATTTCTTGTTTCTTTTTTTTTATTATCTGCAAGGAACCATTTCATACATATAACCCTCTCCGAAAAACGTTAGTACAATTAAAAGAATAACGATGTCCTTTTTAATTTGCCACTTCTGAAAAGGGGCAAATGCTTATCCTTGCAATTTATAAAGTTATATCATTCATATTCACTCATGCAAATAGTCAACCTTACACTTTCTCGAAAAAAGGCTTAACAGGATAAGAAAGAAAAAAATTATTGTAAATGAAACCCCACATACATACATAGGTCTTCTTCTAACCATTCATTTACATAGGGAAATAACCGGTTAGGATTTATCCCCCTCTTACACGTGCACATAAAGAGTACACAAGGAAACAAAAGCTACGGCCATTAAAATTAGAATAAGGAGCAAAAAATAAAAATAAGTATGGAATGGTGACTATCCTTTGAATGCATAGATGATTCGAAAAGTGACAGTAATTGAGGATGAAATGCGAGGTTTTTATCTCTCGTTTTCGCTCTTTGTGCGCGCTTGTAGAAAGTGTGCATGTGATATCCTTTTTTGTGATAAGAGGTTAGAACAGTTTGTAATGAAAGACGTCAACGGATAGAGTGATAATTGGTTTTTAAGCCAAGGGGTGGATAAAAATAGCAAATTGTGTTCGGTAATTTTTATGCCCTTATTTCTTACTAAGGCTTACCCTTAGACAGTGCTCCTGTAAGCCGTCTTTTAGGAGCAGACACAGTACCTTCTTATGAGACTTTATAAACACAACCACACCATCCGTAAAATATACCACAAAAATGTAATTAATTTCCCTTTTTGTTGCCTATTTCCAGATGTTGCATCACTCAAAAGGAATTCACTATCCCAGCGGCTATCCAATGACCAGATCACCACCATTTCTGGTCTCTTCATCGCCGGGACCCGATCCATACCGTTCGAATGACAACGTTTACGAAGAACTCGGACCCGGACGTGACTCCGATGGAGAATCCGAGCCTCCGCTTCATTCCGATGATGACTTCGCGGAGGATGAACTCTCACTACCCGGTGAAAGATCATTTAACAAATCGATCTCAGACACAGCATCAACGATACCCGTCTCGACGATTTATCACGAACGAATCAGTGTGTCCCAGCCCAATAATGGCCAAGAGCGTAATTCTCTGCTTTCATCATCGTCTTCCTCGAACACGCACAATGATGGCACCACGGTGACATCGGCAACCACCTCAACTTCCGCATCATCGGCGAACAACAATGCGCCTAGCAGTCGAACAGGTGGTATACTATCGGGAGTCCTACGACATACTACCGGAAGACAGAATAACAACCGAAAGAATCGACATAAGCCACCGGCGGCTAGCTCTAGCATGGATGAGTTTAATACATCGGCAGGCTCGGAACAGTTGGTCGGGGATATGATGGTTCCAATGACACAGAATCATCTCTACGATAATAGGAGTCACAATCTTATGTCTTTGGCATACAACAACAACAACTTCCATCATCATAGTCTGAATAATAATCTAAATAACAACAACAACAATAACAATCGTGTCCAGTACTATAATACACTGGAGAACGAAGTCGAAAGGCGTAATCGCATTAACAATCAACTGCATCATCCTGCGTCAGCGGTAGCAACAATCTTTCGCGAGCGGAACATAGTCAACCACCCGAATCGGTATCCACAGCCATACTATGCCGCTAGCAACTTGTTGAACTCGATGCGTTCGAGAACGAATCCACGTAGCATTGACCGTCGGCGAATAGTTCCTCCAATGGATCCAATAGAACCGACTTACGGCTATGCGGAACCCATTTTCCATGAAGGATACCTCTATGACACCTGCTCCCGACAACAGCAACAGCAGCATCAGCAACCGACCACTGTTGGCCGCAATGCGACGGTAGTCGGTGGAGGTGGCCCTCTGTCGTATCCAGAATATATTGCCCCGGACTATACCAGTGCTGGGCTGATGGGTTCCTACAGAGCAGCACACCATCATCATCATCATCCCCCTCCAGTAGCAGCAGCGCATCATCATCATCACAATCATCAATTGTACTCTAGGGGTAGTGCTGGTGGTGGTGATTCAAGTTTTGGCTCCGATTCAGGATACAGTCATCATCATAGTAGTACGCCAGCATCATCAATTGGACGGGGTGTGGGTGTGGGAGGAACCAGTAATGGAGGTGGCAGTAGTCAAAACAAACTAACAGCGGCGTTAAATTTTGGCTGGAATCGTCGACAGACAAAACAGCAGCAACAGCAACAAAAACCAGCCTCACAACCCCCACAATCATCATCATCGTCATCTACGCCAAAGTGCATGGATGTTGATCGTAGTCCGAATAATAACTCTCCAGCAATGGACTCGCAACAACCATCGGCCACAGCAACGACGATGACACCGACAAATGGCTGCAGTAGCACGGATGTAGTCAACTGTAATACGACAGCTAAGGCGTGAGAGAGCCGATCCCAATTGTAAATATACAAACCAGCACAGCATAAGGAAGAATTGGAAAAAGGACATGTAAATACCGAGTAAATTTTCAACATAACAGTTGATCCTGTAAATATAGGCCATAATAAGCATAGCATTTAGCCGCAGTCAGTTCCTTCTTCGAATATTTACAAAAAAAAAAACAAAAATTGAAAAAAAAAATTCTTCCATCGCGATTTGTAAATATCCTTTTCCTTGTCCTATCTCTCGCTATCTCCTGACAAATGTTCTATTCTTTCTCTGTACATATGATTAATGTAAGAGCTTAAGTAGTATCCTTAGAACGTGGACTTTCCAAAAATTTTAAATAATTTATTTCGTACGTTTGTTTATTGTACCTAATTTATTTTTTTTTAATTTTCATTATTATTTTTGTGTACATAATTTTCTTTTAGTTGTAAAAACATGTGATGTATTAAATTTAGGAAACTATTATTTTTTATATAAATTACGAATGGAAAAGACTTCTTAAGTTAAATGTTTTATTTTAAGTTCAATTTTTTCGTTTGTTAATTTAGTTTTTTAAGGAAAAATGCAAAATTTTTAAAAATCCCAATTGAAAATAAAATAATTTTCTTAAAAATAATTATTTTATGTTTTTTAATTTATTTTTTTATTTTTTTTATTTATGGTAGTGACAAGGGGTACATTTGGACTACCCTCTTCTGGTTAGCGACTTGAGACCTACATGATTAAAATTTTCCACAAAATTAGTAAAAGGCTAACTATAAGTAATGAAAGTGAAAAAAATGGAGTTGAATTTGGGGTCATAATGTACACCAAAAAAGAAGAAACTAAACATCATGTGATGTATCAAATGAAAGCTGAGGACTTGAAGGATACGAATATGTATGAAAACGAACGTACTGTTTGACAAAAATATTTATAAGCCGATGTCCCTCACAGCCAAAATTTCATAACTATTGATAATAGTAGATAATCTATCTTTGACACTAAAAGCTTTCGGTTAATCGTTTAAAACATGACGTTGTTCTTTTTACGAGAAGAAGGATTGTGACTCAGCCAGTTAGGTATTAAAGAGTTTCCGTCTGTTTAGAGATGCTTTGGGAAGATATGGTCCTTATCACAGAAAAAAGCCCTTTGGACATATAGATCTTTAATAAATATCGTTCCTAGTGCCAGTTTTTTAGTGCACGGGGCTTTCGAGTAAGTAGGTGAATGGCCTCTGCCCACTAGACTTCAAATAACGTCACATTTTGGTAGCATTGGGTCATTTCCCAGTATGCTTGGCACTGCTGAAGATGCTTGCTCGATCTACCTGCCCTAGACGGTGCGGTTTTTTGTATTATTCACACTGGACCACACTGTGCCGACACTTATTCTACGACTCTGTTCTCACGTCTGACATCTGATAGAATGACAATGGAACTTCGACTGCTGTGTAAATTTACTACTCAGGGTCTTCCCATGTCCTCCGCCAAATTATTTGTGAGACTACTATTCTGGTGGACTAAATGAATGCTCCATAACACCTGTAAGTAATCAGCGGCATTCTTTGATGCAGAAAAGACTGCAGACAGCTTACGCTCTTCTCTGAACATCTACTAAGTACGATGTTGTGAAAGAGGACGACAATACGTCAGAACATTCTCTCAGAGATTGACTTCGCATCAAATGACAGATCTTCGGTACTGAGTTGATGACTTCTAATATTATATGTTTTCCATTGTTGAAGTGCTTAGTGAAAATTCCAGTGAAATGCGTAAGCCAGGTTTGATCAGAGGATTTTAGGAGTACATAGGTATCGGCATTTCGTTCCTGAGTCTTCAAAGATTTACCGTAGAGTGCAAGTGTGATCAATGATTGGCTTCCCTAATAAGGATCAATCAGGTAGTGAATGGACAGGGTTAAAAGTTTACATGACGCAATGTTAACGAAACTTATGCTTCCACGGTTGGCATGGCAGAGTTCAAGATGAATTCAAACACGTTTTATTAAGGACGTCACTGGTTAAAGAAACTTAAATGCCAATAAAACTTTGAATGAAAATGGTTTCATTCGATATCAATTTTTAAGAAATGTGTCTCAAATAATCACATTATAACGCAAACAAACTGAATGCAACCATTTCGAATTTGTGCTTCCGAAATAATTGCATATCTTCAGGTGGGTTAGAAAAATGGGTTGTGTCTATGATAAAATGGTTTTCCGATATGGCAATAATTGCATATTCTAGAGCTGATAAAAGTGTTCCAAACTGGAATATTGTCCAATAGTTTTAGTATTGTCCGCAGTGGTTTGAGTCACAGATTACAGTTGAGGTGTTTATGTTGGACTCTGATCTTCAGAATTTTTTATGAGATTCGTTGAAAATATAGAAGATCACTTTTTAAATCGGAAGTTCTTACTTTTAAGCTTCATCACAGTTGCAATGGAATCCTAAGTGAGAGCTGAGGTTCTTCTCCCTCACAATGTAAAATAAAATAATAATCATGAGAAATAGAGAAAAAATGGTTTAAACTTCTTAATTTTAAAAATATATGTACATATGTTCATATGTGCGAGTATATGTATGTATATAGCTCATGTTACATAATTCAGTACCAATCAGGATTATTTTCCCCATTTACAATTTAGTTTTTTTTTGACTTATTATATTATCTTGAGTGGAATTCGGAAAGGAGTGAGCCCTTACTTAAGAAATAACAAATATCAAAAATATTTCGATAAGACACTTCCCTAATTCACAGGCCGTGAGTCAAATTAGTCATCCACATTATTTTTGTAGTCAGATATTTGTATTGAAAAACTTTTTGTGTTTTTTTATAGTAGTAATTAGTATTTTATAAAGGCTTCGAGAATTTCTAATGTGCTTCTCAAAATCCTTCTTACGCACTTTCTGCAGAGTGTGACCCATCTTATCCGTGCTCATACCTATTTTTAGCAAGCCATTCATCCATTCAATTTTCCTAAAACAGTTATCAATTTAACATTTATACCAACAGATTATTTTTGTCATATTATTTCCCAATATTTTAGCTGCATGGTAATTGATTAACGTTATAGTCACGTTGCAAAAGTATATATACTAAGTTAGGTAAGGCTGACGTGGTAGGCTGCAAGTATACAACCTCACTTAGACCAGTAAGGTCCATTCATTGATCAACATCTCCAAAGAGAGCTACCCGTTGAACTAGGAGGCGCTAGTCATGAAGCGCTGGAGGCTGCTTATGCTAGCATTAACTATGAAATTCACGGCATTTAGACGCTTTTGTTCTCTTTCCTTAAAGTAGTCCCTAATTGTCAATAGCGGTATAAAGAATATCTATAGATACTTAAAAGACTTCAACGTTTTTATTTCTCTCCCTTTTTAAGTTCCCCTCTCACCTTGCAACACTATTTCTGCATTACAGTAATCTTTGATTTGACTATGTTAACTTCAAGGTCTCGCAATCTAAGCCTTCTACAGCGCTTAGATTAGGCCATATTGAAGATAGAGGTAAATCATCTTATCTCTGTCTCCACAGATGGGAATATTGTGATTTCCTCCAACTAGAACTCCCTCATGATACCGAATTCTTGATAAATCTAAAAGGTCGTTGAGCGAGCTGGCAGGCATATCATCTGCCTCAAGGTAGGATTTACCTATTTGACAATGACGTGCACTGTCGCAGCTAAAGTGACACAAAATGTGTTCTGCTGATTCCTCATTCTCGTTACACATTCTGCATGCGTAATCTTGGATTATTCGCACAGTCATAAGGCAGCGTCAAGTAACAAATCCTGCGACTATTAGAATCTAACCTCTTAGCTTAAGTTCTGAGTTCTGACCTATGTACTTCCATTAGATAGCACAGATATCAATTGCAGGTATCTTCATAGATCTACTGAGTTTTTTATTGCTTAAGTGTGCCTCTTAGCACTGCCATATATTTGTTTCACTTAAATTTGTTTTAATTTTATTTTATAAATTAAAATAAATAATATATCAATATTTAACATATCACTTAAATAAGATCCCATATTCATCTTTTATCCTCTTATTCTCATTCATTTCCTAGTCCCATAAGAACATCAACAAAAAACAATTTTGTATATAACAAAAACAAAAAAAAAGATTAATTGTTGAAGGCTTGACTAAGACTGTTTTTATAGTTTAGATATTGAAAAAGAAAAATTAAATCATAAAAATTCAAATAACCCCCCAAAATAGATACTACATAGGACTTGTAGAATTAAATTTAAAAACTTAGATATTTCCTTAAAAATTGTTCATGCATTTAAACAATTAAATAAATTCTAAATTGGTTCCATGTAATGTGTAAAAATAATTCGAATGCAATTCAATGCCCAAACGAAATCCTGACCACTTTTAGGTTGTGTACTATGTAAATAAAATTAGTAAAAAAACAAATAAGAAAACAATTACAAAATTTGTAAAATAAAATTAAAAGAAAAAAAGAATTTCTAATATAAGAAATAATTGATATATAAAATGAGCACAAAAATGTATCCTACTCTCTATCAGAGCGAATAGAAGTTCGATTTGTTGAGTTTAATATTAAAAAAAAAATTAAATATAATTTATTTAGTTTTTCTATTTCTTTTCTTATTTAAAATTTTCTCCTAACCATGCAATAATTGGTTCTACCCACAAGTAACTATTTAAACAAATATATGTCCATTGCAGTTAATAAATAAAAATTATAAATAAAAAAAAATAAATATTCTAATAAATTGTCCGACAGCAGAACAATCATAAGAGTGCAGATAAAACTAAATAAAACAAAAAAAATAAAATATATATATATATACATAAAAATTAAAATAAAGCAGGAAAAAAATGTTTAAGTGTCTATTATTAAAATAGTAGAAATATAAAAATAAATAAATGTAAACTATTTTCTCAGCCTTCGTTGCAAACGTTTCAGTCCTGTGCAAACAAAACTATGTAACTAACTTCAGATTAAAACTTTAACGCAAAAAAAAAGAAAACCATATCAACTAAGCAGGTTTATTTATTTATTTATTTTTTTCTTATTGTATAGAAATTATTGTATGTTTATAAAACTTTTGATTAAATCAACAAATTTATTTTCTTTGGGTTTGTGAAATTATATAACTTTTTCGTTATTAAGTTTAAGAAATTCTTTTATTTCTAGAGACATAAGCAATCTTAATTATAGGGATTATGAGTATATAGAACTAAAAAAAGTGAAGAATTTAGAAAATATATTAAAGAATTTTATTAAAAAAAAGAAACGGAAAAAATGTTTTATTAGACTAAAACGCTGGCGGAGTTTGACTTTTGGAGACAAACGAAATGGATAGAGTCCTGGTAATCTTTCGAAGTAGCATTTTTCAGATGTTGCCTTTGACGTAGATGTCGACTCCATGTTCGCTGCATCGAACTGTTAGGACTAAGCATCACTTAGTCGCTGAAAAAGAAGTTCAATCTTTCTCTCCGTCCAAAGGCTGGTGGCTGGTATTCCACGATTGTCTTGGCTGGAGCGTTGGCGTCCACCCGCTTGATGTATTTAATCTAACGTAATCGACGTATTGTCACCTTTTATTCCGGGACAGCTTGTAGAATTGGCGTTTCTATTTTCTCCATCATTCGCTCTTCTCGCGAACAGAATTAAGTATTTGACGAAAAATTTCTAGCTCGTACAGCACTCGCCACCATACAGCATAACTGGACTGGACTAGCGTCCTATGGAGCATGTATTTTATCTTCCGAGTCCAGAGTTTTGACCACATTTGCTTTGCCAAACCGAAGAACCAGACAGACCAGGATTAGTCCTAACCGAATCTCAACGAAGATGTTATTTGTCGAATGGATGTTGCCTCCAAGGAAGATGATCTCCTTAACTGCCTTGAAGTTGTACATATGTATATAGTTCTCAATAGAAAGGTTTTGTCGTAGGCGATGGGTAGATGGTGATTTGCTTGCAGATAACATGTACGTAGTTATCCCCTAGTTCACCTCAAGACCAACTCGTTTCGTTTATTCATAAATTGTCCTGAAAGCCTCTGCTGCGGTACACTGGGAACGACGGGTGATGACGATATTGTCGAATTTGTTGAACAATGTTTTAAATACAAACAAAAAAGAGCCCTAAATTTGATCTGCTCCAACATGAGGTCGTGGAGGGCAGAAGCAACAAATATCCTTACAAGAATCCTGCGCATATTCAGACGAACTAATCCCAAACCACACACTGTATCGATTACTTTCCAGTGGAAAACCTAATTCAGTCATCGTCCTGTAAAGCTCCAGAAGAAGAAACCTATCATATGCTACTTGTGTGTGTCTCAACTTAGTTGGGTTTTCCAGGATTCTCTTCAAAGCAAAGATTAAGTCTACCGTTGATGTTCTCGGCTGGAGGGCATTTGTCGATCATTGTGTTCCAAAAGGATTTTAGGCGTTCACGCTGGATAGTATCTAAAAGACGACATTTTGCAATCATTTGGGGCACACTGAGCTAATAATCCGTCATCGGGCATACTCTACTCGAACCTAGTGATTCGCTGCATGCGTCCTGCCACAACAAGCTGGTATCCCGCCAAGACCAACAGATTTTACTATATCAATGAGACAGCTTTTGGACGTCCTAGAATTCATGGACATCGGTGATAAGACTGCCTTCGGTATTGCGATATGAACGTGCATTCCGTTGGCAGTCTGCTACCCGTTACTTCGCTTTCTTGTAGAACTGACGATCGTTGTTTTTGTCGTGTAACTGGGAGACTACGAATTCCCCCTTTTTTCCTAATGTCAGGAAACTGCAAGCATTTGCAAGTAGATGTCTACTTTTTAAGGGTTTTGTTCATTTAACCGTAACTACAAGGAAAACTTTCGAATGTTCGGAAAAGGAGTCCTTGACAAAGTAAGCTTGATACTTCTGTGATAGATTTCGGCTGAATTAAATGACAGTCTTTCTGACCGGATGAAATCCTTGCTCAAATCTTGTTGTGAGCGAAAGAAGGGCCACGTGGGCAACTTCGGTGCAAGTGAGGAGCACGGCGGCACACTCAAGGTTGTCGGATGGGGTGGTTTTAATAAACCCACCATATACCACCGGTTAGCACATTAAAACTATAGTGCTTAGTATAAAAAAAAGAAGAATGCTACCCTACTCTGACCACAAACGGCAAAAAATATGAGAGGGAACACGAAAATATCAGAGTGCTTCTGCCAATGGCTAGAAGAAAGAACAGGAACCTCAACTTAACCTAAGCCTTAAGCCTAAACTAACTTACAATTAACGTATACTTAAGGCTTATCTACTGTTCATTCTTCCAAGTGCTACACCGGTCCTCTCCAAACGTTCGTCGAGAATATGAGATATGCCCAATATCGGCACCTTCCTTCATATTTTACGACACAAACCAATAGTCCACTACTGTATGGGGACCGTTTTTCTTTTGTTTGGAAGAACAAAAAAGGTGCAAAACCTAGGAAAAAAACCAATAAAGTTGAGCAGAGGCTTGAGTTACCTTTACGTGTAGCTTTACGTCAACAATAACCTAAACAAAAAGTCTACCGACACTAGAGAGAGGTGTTCCGACAAGTTATGATGAGGATGTGTGGTTAAGTTCGTTTGCGATCAGTTGAGGATTTGACGTTACAATGATAGTGTGTGACGAGAAATGAACTTCTTCTGCAGTAGTAGATTTTTAGTGGCTTCCAACAACATCGAGCAAAGCAGGCAGCAACAGATGTGCCTTTAAGTGTCAAATATGAGTTGCACAAGCCCGTACCATCGATCCGTGTAATCGCATACACCACTGTCCTCCTGTGCACCGAAAATGATACCTCCGTTGACTTCAAATGATTCGTAACAGGCTTGCATAATCAATAATCAATTTAACCGAGGAGGGTAATGTAGCCATAGAGAGACACCATAATTGGAGGAACGTAAACCTTAGAGGGATACCTCAAGTAGGTATTCTTTTGTGACTGGTGGTACTCATCGTGGTCCTCAGCGGAATAATATTTGCTGGCAACGTCCCCAATTTTCTTTAAGTAATGAGAGAAAGAATTGCAAACTGGAAACTAGACCACCCAAGAACAATACAAAAAAGGAAAAAGTCTGTACTCGATTCTAAGCCCTTAACATGGTGAAATGCTCTTGATGAGAAGTGCTACCTTTCTTTTTTGACCAAAATCCAGTAGGCACTCTGAATTTCCAAGATCGTCTCCTAGATCAGCATACTATTCTAAATCTCATCACTCTGGGCCTCTACTGCAGCAGCAGAACCAGTATATTTATCTAGCGTCTTTTATATCCGCTAATTGAAATTAAATAAAACTAAACACAGCCCCTTACTTCAGTCTGCCTCCCCATCAATCACTCCAAGATTTCCAACAATTAATTGCCTGTTAGCATTCAAATTTATTCCTCCATCCACCCACTAATGAAGCACACTCAAAAAAAAAAAAAAAAATTGAGAGCCTTTCGCAGTTTTGTGAAAAGTTTTCCTCTTTCCCACTTAAGTGCGTATACCCTCTCCTCGAACAAATTGAACACACTCGTCGTCGTCGACGACGTCTAAGGACTAAGGAGAATCGTAACTTTTCCACTTCACTTAACTATCCAATTAGTTGAATTCGTTCTTGAAAAAAAAAATAAAGAATAAAACTTCCATTAAACGCTAGAAAATTCCCTCGAAATTAATATCACTGATAGTGTATCCTCCATCACTTTACCCAGCCAACAGAGCGAGAAAAGAAAGCCTTTCAGTTGCAAAGAACTAGGCTCATTAGAAAACAATTGAAAGGACTTAGAGAAGACGCCTGGCTTCCCCTAATGGCAGAGGCAGTGGTATTTCTAGTGCATCCATTGTAATCATCATCACCATCAGCACAGATACCACTAACACAAATGACTTTAATGCAACAGCTGCTATCTACGACTGTTTACCACACACAGACACAAAGCACACTCCAACAGTCAAGCCCAGCCAAGTAAAACACCACAAAAATTCAACTCCACTCCAACTGACTTCGACTTTTCTATAACCGCAATGGAGACGAAACTCCTTGAGAAAACTTTCAAACAATTTTAATCTAAAACTATGCTTGTCATTCGAGGATGCACCACCCCGTCTCCGCCCCTCATCTGCTCCTTCTACCGAAGCATATAGATTTATTCTGTGTGGCTTGGTATATAGAAAATATTCTTTACAAAGAATTCAGAAGGATTCAAGGCCTCACAAAGGTCTACCCTTTCTTATGCATTCTAGAGAAACGAATGCACATTGTACAGTAGTGTAGGAACTGTGTGGTAAGTAGGCGTGTATAACAATACACCTGATCCCCATCAGTTGCATATTCACAAAATGTTAGGATTATAAATGGCAGGATAAACAGGATATGTAGAGCGTGCTCTCAAGGAATAGAATAAATAAAAGAAAATGTGTGCAAAAGCTGAAGGAAATCCTTTCCCAAGGAAATGCTTTTCGGGGAGACACACATTGTTGTGTATTGTCTGCTTTGCCAGTACCGTTGAGCCGGCTTGTGTGTTTGTGTTCATTCAATCGGAAATGTTTTGTATTCAAGTGGAAGGACACAAGTTTTCAAAGGAAAATTTTACCAAAAAGAAAAGGGATGCAGTATGTAAATGTGTGTGTGGGTTTTTTTTTTTTTTTGTCTAACGACAGATAGTACATCATTCGGGCTTTGTTGACTATTCCTTGTTCCTCGTTGTATTTTATTATTTTTGTTTCGGGCATTTATGCTTATGTATGATCATTTTGTAAGGTCCTTTTTTGTTTATGCTTTCAACTGGAAAAAATTCAATATTTTGAGGCTTAACAAGCATGGAGTTGAGTGCCGGAAAGCTAATGGAGTCTTTCAGCCTCTTTCGTGCTCAGTTGCTATCGAAAAATAACTTCAAAACATCAATGCTTTACTTCCTAGGAGGCGAGTATACTAACACGATCCTGTTGCTCGAAGACAATAAAAAGTGATAAACGAACATTTTTTCGAAGTTGCTTTTGTATGCGTTGTGCTGCAGAGTAAAATTGAATAAAAGCCATACGCATACCAAAGTGGTGTGGCATGTGATCTGGCACTGGCGAGGCAGTGACATGGCATAAGGCAGGCATCCTTACTTGAAGCAAATGTTACCAAATGACTCGACAGACATAAAAGTGATTGTGGTGATCTTGTATGTGAAACGACAGTGTTGTACCATGCCTGCAAGCTCCACATTTTGCCACTCACATGACTGGTGAACCTCACGACTTGAGGAAGAGCAAGATATTTTGAAGCAGTCTTAGATTCAAAACTAAGCTGGAAGTGGAAAGAAACGCAGTTTTTAAGACAATAACCGAAGAGGTCAGCTAAGGGGTTTTGACCAACTCAGTATAACTTCCGACCTAAGTGACTGGTCAAATCCGGAGATCTCCTTAAGTGAGTTGAAAAAGGGTCTGCCTAGAGTTCATTGTCTGGGCATAGCTAGTGCCGGACAATTGCGTATATAGTGGGTGACGGTTTCTTCTTTAGTTGCGATATTGCAGCTGCGACGGTGTGAATACTCCAATGGACCAGTGTCCTGTGTTATTCTGGCAATGTTTTTGCGCGTTTTATTTAGTAAATCGTTTGTTTTAGTCTTGTTACAGCTTGGCCACATTTTTCTGGATGTGACGCAATTCGTCAGCCTAGTCGATTTGTGATTGACTTTTCCAAAGGAGATTGGGGAGATATGAAAACATCTAGAAGTCTATAAGATTTTGAGATATTTAAGGATTTCGAAAACACATCCGCACTGACACGACAGTCCATCTTTGAACCCTCGGTGTATATTGTTAGATCGAAATCCTTATTTACCTGTCCGTCTTGCCATTCTGTTCTTATGGGCGGGACGCTGAAATTTTTTTTGAAGTTTACTGTGGTGATAATAGAGAGAGTCTGAAATATTTCTGTGCCTGTAGGGTTTTCGCTATCCAGCACCTGGACTCTCTGAGTCTAATTGCGCTATGTGATGTGATATTTGTAATGCGTACATCTAGAAGTAGAAGGTGCAGAAGGACCGTAAGAGCATCTGACGGCGTTGATCGTAGAGCTCCTTTGGTACACGTACATATGCATTGTACCTCGCACCTTGTTCAATTTGGAATATGGAAAAACATTTTCGGCAGACTGTATAACGGCGATGAAGAGCAACATACCGCTGTCAGGCAGAATTAACCCATCAACATAGACGATGATAAACAGAACCTTCTGTCGAAATGACCAAAACGAAACAAGGATAGCAATATCCAAACCTTAAATTCAACAAGGGTGCTGGACCTAATGGCCTACCAGCCGAAAGATCCATTGTGTTACATTTAAAGCGGAATATGAAAGTAAACCTAGTGAGGTGTCACATACTTCCATAATACACAAAAAAGTCTATCGATGATCCAACATCTCGTCTTACAAACATCCTAGAGTAATAGCTGTCAGCTGTCTCCTTTCGCATGCGGTTTGAAACAGTGAATCACACATTAGGAGTGAAGACCATACCATACATATACATATACACACATTGCCTTAATACCTGGTATTGACTACGATGTCTAGATCATTCTTTAAAGCAATGGCTCTGTAGCGTCGGTGGAAAGACGCTCGCTCCGGAGCAGAAGTCTGCTTAAAATGGACACAATTCTTTTCAGACCTCCACCCCATCCCATCTGTCCGTTTGATTATCAATGTTTTTATGCCCTGTGACATTTGTGACAGCTTTCAGAGCCCAGAATACCTTCAAATACCTATTCTATTGCAAGTCAAAAATCAAAATACAAATGGCGCTGAATTGTGATAAACTGTTTACACTTCGAAAAGCAGCATCTCTTTCGTTACTGACGGTTCTATATCCCCTTCTAGTAGAAACGGTCATGGCGACCGACCAGACAACTTGAATTATCAGAATCATTTTAGAAATCTCCTTCAAGTTCGCTTAAAAACATCCATATCACTTCCGCTTATGAACACTTCACTCATCTGACAAACAGTAAAAAAAAATATACCTAAACGAAAACTTCACCAAATAAATAAAACAAACATTTTTCCCCAAAAGTAAACAATCAATTAAATGTAAAAAAGTCCTTCAAACAGATCCTTCTTTTTCGTTCACTGACCATGTAATCCTGTCCTTCAAAACACCCACACAAATCAAAATCACCCACCAAAGCCCTCATAAGTTAACTTTGAAAAAAAACACAAAAAAATTTCAAACCAACAAAAAAAATCAGAAATCAACCCAGACGATCCCTAAACATTCGTTTCCATGTCTGCGTCCGCCCTTAAAATACCCGGAATACGTATACCACACGGTTTCTCCACCCTGCAGCCTCTCCATCTTCATTTTCTCTACGCTCTACAGCGTTTAACAAAGAAAAGCAACACCACTGAACAAGAATTGTTCGGTCACGGGCACCCAGCATCACCACCACTACCACTGCCACCATTATCATCATCAAAAATGAATCTTAAGTTCGCAATTGAAAATAACAAAAGGACATGTGACGCGACAGGACGAGGGTGAGACCAAATGGTAGACCGCTTCGGCAGCAGTATGTCTTTCGTTTGCTATATGAATGATACAACCATGATGACGATGATGGCTAACAAAGTTGCGAACCACTGACAAAAAAATTCGATTATCCTCTCAGTGGTACTTCTATAAGAATCGAATCCTTCCAACTGTTTCACTTCCTTTCTGTTGATGCTGTTGTTGTTCAACTCCTTGCCTCATCTTTGATGTGCAGTGTTTCGATTTCGATTTCCATTTGTGTCTCGTATCTCGCACAAAAACACACATTCACATGTCCTTTGAAGGACCACTATCAGACGAAGCACCCAGTCTCTAGAATAAAAAAAAAAAAAAACGACGACGCATACCTTTGCGAGTAAACAAGTGAAATGGGAAAAGCTTCATTTTCTTTTCTTTCTTTTTTTTTTTGAATCCTTTAACCACCCGACCGACAATGTCAATGTTGAGCAAAACGGCGAACAGGAAAGCATGAAAAACACGAAAAACAGAGAAAATCCCTCGAGTGGTTCAGTAAATGGAACAACAAACGCTCGGAGATTAGATTCCAATCCGTTATGTGTGTGCTTTAGTATTGTTTTGTCGTTTTTTATTCCCCGCTGGAAAGTGGGTGGCACAGAGCAGGAGTAGCAAGCGATCAAATGATATGGGAATTCACAGAAATTCCTGGAACGAGAGCACCAGAACAGTGTACAGCCAGGATATGTGGATATTGTGCCTGTCATCGCACAAACATCCCTTTGAATATTGAATGTGGAGCCCTTATGTTCCCGCAGCCGGCGTGTAACAGAATCTGTTCGGTTGGTGGAAACTGAAAGTTTTTAAAAAGTCAGCTAAATGCATGAGGAGGGACATACAGGGTGGAATGCACGACTAACATCAATTTAAAGGCAGGGTCGTAGCAGTCAAGTACACAGCGGAAATCGATTTGCATTTAAACGCGTTCGGTGTGACAGGATAATGCATAAGGCAAGTGCACGAATTTGATCACTTTTGGATTTTTCAACTGCGTCGGCATTGCATAGATTTTGGCAAGGTGACCTTATCTCGATGCGGACAGAGTTCCGGGACTGGTGCATTTTATGTTCTACATACAAAAATATCTATGGATACACATACATTCAATTGGATATGTGTGGTATTGACAGATACTAGGATGGCTATTGTTAGATTGGTTGGTAGGTAGGTAGTTGAATTTTTATTAGTTCCTCGCCCATTGAAGGGTGCTTTAGATTTTAGCGCGGGTCTTAAATGTCTTTTACCCGACGAAAAGTGGTGTATAAGAATTCTGTATATCTATCTTTGCAGATAACCAGGAAATAAATGAAAAAATTAGTGCTGTGGTGTCTTGAAAATAGGTTGGAATAAAATGTAACTCTTTGCTCGTTGCCCGTTTTAAAGGAAACTGTGACCTGGTAAATTCGATAGACACTCCTTCATGTCAGATGTATAGCGTTGCTGTACTAGTACTTTAACTATCCTGGTTCAGATGAAATATACATAAACATGTAATATATGTTTTTAACCAGTTTGTGTACTTAATCTTGATTCAAATGAGGCGCCTTCCGTATACGAATTTACTTTAAAGCCTGACTTCAGGAAAGGATATTGTACTGGTTCTACTTAAGTATATGTATTTTTCTACTTAAGTTCTTTGTCCGATTATGGCTCTGAGGGTATCCACCATGCCACTCCTGCTTCGTGTGCTGTTCCTAGAACTATATCTTATACAACTCTTCCTTAAACATCTAGAATGTTCTTGACCATTCTGCGCCAAGTTTTCCGCGGACAGCATGCTTTATTTCCGGCCTGTGTCAGTTGCTATAAAACGGCCTTATGTGCTATGCAGTAACAATCCTTTGGCGACCATTTTTCTCTTATTTTATGAAATCGTATGTATACGCTCCTGGTCGGATCTCTTATAACATGGCCTGACGAGCTATGCATTTAGCAACCTCTCCCAGACTACGGCCAATCCAATGCCAATTTCTCCACATTTAAGTTCCTGGTCCGGACTCTCATAAGATTTTTACCTTGAGATATGGTCACGCCAGAATATCTGCAATATCTGAAATTTAAAAGAGAATAGTCGTAACTTGATGCCTTAACTTATGACACTGCTTCTTCAGATGCTAGACATCACCCAGAAAAAAGCATTTACTTTCCCTTGGGTCCAGTTCAGTGAAGGCGTCAATCAACACTGTATTTCCACGTTGCCTGAAATTCTGCATTTTTGAGATCTGGTGTCCGAAAACGCTTGTTAGTTAGATGAATGTTTTCAGTAAGGCTGAGAATTTTGAATTTGGTAGCCCTACCAGGCTTGCCCCTATCACCAAACCAAAGTGCTATGCCAAGTATTGTCTGCGTGTTTAAAGTGTTTTAGGTTAGTTGCAAGGCTCTTTTAGATTCAACCCCAAAGATTGAGGAATGTCGCTGACCATCATAAAAAAGAAATAGTGGCGATAATACACAGCCCTGTCGGACACCGTTTGAATATCAACTCTTTTTCCGACAGCCTACTACTATGCAACACATGACATGTCGAGTTTTCGTAGCTCTCAGTTTTTGCGGTGTACCTCTGCAAGTAAGCGATGCCAAATAAACTCTCTGCTCATACTATCACTAGATCTTAGTTCGACCCCAGCCAAGAGGGTGTAAAAATAATGTTCAGAATCTAGTCATATCCTCAGACGAGCAGGCGAAAATATGTTTTCAGTGTTGAAAACTGGAACTCGTATCAAATTTATTCAGATGCCAACAAATTCGATTCGCCTTCGTCTTTCACTTACCGAAGCTGTTAAATTTTAAATCGATTGTAGCGGTACTTATAGGCCTTGACAGTGAACTCCATTTGAAACATGTATGCATGTATTAAAATCTACCACTTGAAACCGGTGAAATATAAATCGATTCCACGAAGTACCCTTTAAGTTAGCAAGGACGAACTTAAATCCACCCACCATTTTGTTAGTTCATACATATTTACCCACCCATAACAACGCCTACACGATTTCCTATTATAATACGATTCCAGACATGGAAATTCTTCTATTTACGAAAGGAATGCCAGGCTATTAATTTTCTCCCAAGAAAGACAGGACACACTTTTTCTTCATCTTCATTTCGTCGCGGCGACATGAAGCCGAGAGTGAGGAACGCCACTGAAACATCGCTCAAGGAATGCGTGCATCTTTATTCTGCTTGACACTTCATTACCTGTACCACTTGTCTTACTGCCTGGGATACCCCAAGAAAACCACCACCAGTCAAGTCCATCGCTCTTTTACTATCTTTCGCGTAAATTAGATTCAATAATGTGAAGTATTTTTGTTACACACCGAATGACGTCGATGGCGACAATGACGACGAGGTCGACGAGGACGACGATGAAGAAGACGACAGTAACAGCTGGAATGTGTTCTCTTCGAGAGTGAAACAGTATGTATGCCTATATCCAGGGCACCATACTGTTTCTTGGTGGCGGGCATACGACTCCTGTAGACATATAATTGAGTCATTTGTCACATGTCATCTGAGCTAAGGGATGGTTTTAGTGCAAGAGGTGAGCCGTGGTGACTGGGATTACGTAACTCTTGATGTAGAAACATGCATACATATCTGATACTGGATCGTGTGCGACAGTATTGACGTTCGTCCTTGTCAATGCCCAAGCTGAACGGGTTAATTTGAAGACTGATATCAAGAGGCTGTAAGGTGATGCCGGAAGGTAATCTGTAGTCTCGCTCAGGAAGCGTCGTTACTGACACTGAAATTTGCGAAGAGGGAGAGTGGTCTTCATGGCCTTGGAATGGAGGTGGTTCATCCATAAGAGCACATTGTTACGACAGTACCTTATCTCAAGTCAAAGAAATGCTAAGTTAACATATGATTTGGTGGGGTAGGCACAATTAGACGATTCACAGTAGCGAATTCGTTCTTAAAAAAAAGTGTCAGAAGCAACTTCCATCAGGATCCGTCAGCTTAGTATGGTAGGTATCGTATGGGTGCTTTGACGGGAGCCTTTTAGTCTATTGTGAATGGCTTTGTGGTACCATTTCTACTTTTGCTATCTATCGATTGGGTCTTTACACAAACCAACCTGCACTCTAAAATAAATCAAATTGCAGACTCGAACCTGCGCAAGATCTTTCAGCCCTTCAAACAGTCTGTTTTCATGGAGCGGAAACGACAAATTTGGAGATTGGAACGCATCCAGTGTTTGTTAGTTTCGATTCTGTCTGTGTCATGACAGCTCCTGCAGTAATCAGCTGTGTTGATGTCTAGTCTGGCGTCCATGGCACCTATCGGACAATGCAAATTTAGTACCAAAACCATGATACTGGTGGCTTATTTGTACATTGACAAAAGGCTTGTAGTTCCTTGTTCGTTCAGAGTTGGCCATTAGCTGCGAGATAAGACTCAATCGCCTTTAGTTGCCCAGGAAGTGTTAGCGGTCTGTTGCTCCAGATATTTGTATTCCGAAGGGTTTAGCTTCTTTGCGGGTATAGTCTGTACAGCTTTTCAATAGCGAAGGCTTTAGTTCGGAAGATACTACAGTCACCCGTTAATTTGTTTGAATCGCTGACGTTGAGTCATTCAGAAGAAACCCGACTCAGTGTAGAGTTGAAAGTCATGTGTACTGGTTAATGGGTTCGGGGAAAAAGGATGGAGTATTTCTTTCTGTGTAAGGTACGACATAGTCTGTTATTCTTTCGAGATCAATTGATAGAGATGAGCTATACAGAGCCATATCTAGTTTTGGGATCGCTGCCAAACTTGTCCGTATGTGCACGATGACGATGGAGAGCGCTCGCTGCTTGCTGAAGATATCCTCGGTCGTTTCGAGAGAAAATATGAAAATTATGAGCTGTACAGCGACAGTGGCTTAAGATGGCTAGGACATGTGGAGCGAATGGACACCAATGCTCCGGCCAGCAGAGACTTCGATTCTAACCCGGAGGGACAATGCAATAGACCTCGCCTAAGGTGGCGCGCACAAGTAGAAGGGACCTCAACTAACTTTGAGTGCGCAACTGGAGGAAGTTGGCTAAGGCCTGGGCTAACTGTAGAGGCTTGATGGTTTAGGCCCAGGTTCACCCCGAACTGAAGCGCTGATTTTCCTCAAGGATCTGTCCTGTCTACAACACTCTCCATCTAATTGAATTCATTCCTTCGCTGGCGACAGCACTCTCAGTTTCTCATATCCGTTCCTGATTCACGTCTCTGACGTGATCCACAGGGATTATTTTTTTCGTTACAGAATTTTGACAGCTTTACCAGGTTCAAGGATCTCATTCATTGTATTGTCTGTCTATGTAAAATAAGTTTTGTTCCATTGTAAAGGTAAACGGAGAAGCAATAACAAGTGTTCAAATAAAGACTCTCATATTCCCACACTGTCTCGACAAGTTCCACTAGAGAGCAACACGCCGTCGTACGAGTTTTTGATTAATAAATGAGTCCTGTCGCTTCTATATGGATATCGAATATCAAACAAATGATTAAATCTCTAACGGCATACACGATGCAATCTTTGCGTGTCGCTCTGATAAGACAAGGGCGCCACCATCATCAACTACTTAAGTTACACAATACAGCAGTAGCACAGTCTGGCAACCTTTTCAGGATCTTGGCATACATTTAATGGAGCTAACTTATGCGTAGGTGTACATGCATACAGGGAGGTTCATTAAGTTCATTTCAATTCACCTACAACACACCCATCCGTGTATTCATCAAGACTAACAATCTTTTCAACCCATTCCACAGGGGTGTATGTGTAATCAAGACCTTGTTCTGGGTACCTTCTCGACTGCCATCTTAAGAAACCCTACTGTTTCTCTGCCACTGCTACTGCTGCTGAAGATGCTATCATCACTCCATGTGTTTGACTTATGATGTCGTTCATTGTTATTGGATATCCTTGTGATGAAATGAAGTGCACTCACTCCTTTAGGGGGATGCATAAGTTCTAGAGCGCATCAGGAGGCATCAGCCACATCAACATCACTGATATCCTCTAAAGTCTTGACGTCCTTACTCAAGTTGAAGTGGTAATTTATATATCATCTGCTTGGTGCAGTACACTGCTTGAAGAGAAGCTCATCAGAAGTCGCATATCCTTCCATTAGTGTGAGTGGAGAAAATTGATTTTAATTGAATTATCATGCATGTAAGGATTCGGGCTAACATCAGTGGTTTGGTACTGCTGCAATAGTGATGCGGGGTAACAACGACTAGCTCGTTAGAGTGAATTGAAGAGCGGATAATGGGTTGTGGTTAGCGAAGGAGAATGAGAATGAGGTTTGTGTTGGTGCATGAATCTTAAGCATTCAATCGGTTGTCAGCGATTATTTATGACATTTGTGGGTTCTTTGAATGTTGATGACATTTCTGGAACTGAAGAGGTATTAAATGAACCGTAATGACGGCGTTTTTTTCTTTGATTGCGCTGATATTTGTATTTCTATATCCCACGGGGTATGTTAATGTTCTGTAACAAAAGAGTAACTAGAAGCAGCCGAGTCCTGTTCAAAGGCAATTGATGACTAGCGCTAAAAAATGGGTTCCATAAATCCAAAGTCTTTCAGAGTCATCAGCTTCACTTCATTTACAGTGAAGCGAAGACGTTGAAGAAAGGTTACTGCCAGTTATGGTGGATGTATACTAATGCCACCATATACGCTGGACTCAGAGAAATCGACCTCATACTTGCTAATAAATCTGCAGAGGAGACCAATAAAAGATGACGATAATCCGTACTTTCTTGGACATAGAAAAGGCTATGGGAAATACTTGAAGGCGTTAAGAAGGCTACGGTGAAAATATGTGAGATGCTACGCGTGAGTATTCTTGAAATTCAGATGGAACAGAAGACCATTTAGGTGACTTTATTCTCACTGTGGTTATCCCTTATAGTCGACGAACTCCAATTCGTTATGAGTAACGCATAACCCATATGCATATGATTCACGAGGGAATAGTGGAACGTATTCAGTTGGACAACCGTGATAGTAAATTTCATTCAAGATTCTGTGAGTTAGATAAAAGGGCTACCTTTGCCAAGGCAAGGGCTCACGATGACCCGTAATTGGGTCCATTGTGATAGCATCTAAAATATGTACCCGCACTCGTGACCGTTTAACCCTAGAATGACGTGAAAAAATGGTTGCTTTTGCCCCCAATTTTAGAGCCATTTGAAAGCAAATCTGGAATTCTAGAAACTAGTTAGTGTTTTCCTGGTTAGGGACGTGGAGTCTTCCAAGTAGTAGTGGAATACACTAACCGCTGGGCCCACTCCTTCCTTCCTAATCCTATCTTTTATTCTGTGCGCTTGATCGATTGCAGGGTGTTTCCACCTTAAGCCAAACTGGTGATCCGGAACTTTAATCGTTTTATCAAAAATTTGTTCGAAATTATTAATATAGATCACCCGGGCTGTTAAGGGTTCGAACATTCCACGTTCAGATTTGAGTATCGTTGCCCTTGTTTCGTTTTTTAGGGTCGTCAACAGGAGGATCATCCATATCTGAGACTTGTCGTTGCTTGGTAACTCGTGTTTTTTTTTTTTTTTAATATGTAGGGAAGTTGCGCCGATGCACAACCCCCAATGTGGAGGTCCAAGTCCTAGGGTTTAGCTCATAGAACAAGGAATCGGCTGACCAGATGTCAAAATGAATGCGAAAAAATCATGAACGTTTTCCAACATTAAGAAACCGAAAAGCAAAGAGGTCTCTCGTTCTTCAAGTGTACATTCACCGGCCAAGAAGTGCAACTCCTTTATTTTTTATCAAATACCTAAACCGATTGGTGAAAATATGTACTACCAAATCATAGTTGGCAGACCGATCAAGTATCACTCAGGGTCTAGCTCCAGGCCCTTCTAAGGCTTATTAGCATACACTTTAAGCACAGAGTATTCTATAACTTTAAATTTTTGAAACTTGTCTTCCTCTGGCGGCATCATCTTCAACGAAGACTTGTATCTCCTTTTCACAAGAAAAATTGTATTTCAACTTTTCTTCATTTGCTTAAGCCTACCATATGTCAGATGGTTGGTCTCCATTATCTCTTTAGGTAAGCAGGTGTAAATTCTTTTATTTCATGCCTTATTCGAATATCCTTCCAACAATCAATGCCCACATAAATTTTCCTTGTTATCAACATTTTCCCGTTAATTACATCCCATCAACAGCTAATTGCGCCATCATTGCACTGACATTTGTCCCTGTCACCTGTGGCAAAATGGATAGACAGAGAATCTAGCCAGCCAGCCAGCCAGCGGTGACAAGGATAACAACAAAAAAAGAACCTTCTCTCAACAAAAACTCAAATTAACACGTATTACCGTTGATATTGACCCCGCACTGCCATCAAAATTGAAAATCACACCAAAAAAAAGTTTCTCCTGCTAGTTGACATCTGCCCACGCACATATACCAACACATATCAGCAACGACTGCACATACATAAATATCCTTCGGTAGAGGAGTTTGCAATTGATTGATCGATTTATGTGTGAAACAATTTTTTTTTTGCTATATATGTATGTTTCTCTCGTTGCACACGGGATAAAAACAACCCTAGACAGGAGAAATCTCCTCCTGACACCATAGCTAACACTACGAGGGACTAGGAAGAACGAAAAAAGGAAAAAAAATGTACCCAACTGGAGTCTGGAAAATTGTTTAATGGCTCTGATCTGATGGGTTAATGGATAACTTGTGTAATCTGTGATTATTTCAAATAACTTTCCACCCATCTTGCCTGCTACCTCCCCTTACCGATATCTGATATCCTTACTATCTGGATCTGGATCTGGATTTGTGATTCCTTGCGCTGGTTTTTGTCAATCGAAATCGATGTAGGGCAAGCGAGAATCTATGTAAAAAAAAAGAACGAAAACGTCGTCGTAAAAAAACAGCACATTGAAACTGTAGGACATTGATAAAGGAGCTGAGCCAATGAATCACTTCGGGTCTCTCGCTCTCACTCATCCTTCAAGGATTTGTGATTTGTGCGAAAGATTTTCGGATCTTTGTAGAGGTAATTGAAATTTATCTAAGTCGACGAAGACGACGACGATAACGATGATGATGATGCTGATGATGATGATGAAGAAGAAGAAGAAGAAGAAGACAGATGTGGGCGTTTGGGGGTGAGTTGAGGTGACTTGTTTGCGAGGTGACTTGCAAGATAACACAGCAGACGACGAGCTATTATCCAATGGATTTAAAGGATAATACATACTAACCGCAGTATGGCTGAATGGAAACGACTGACTGCTGTCTGACTGGTTTTCTATTCTGTGTTGGATCGAAAGATTGATGGGATTTTAATTATTTGATGCGATCGGGCTCATTTGGTAAACGGCGGCGCGTCTCGAGTTCTTGCGAAAGAGCTCTAATGAAGTGGATTTATCTGAGAAGATTTACAATCAATGAGAGGGTAAACTTTGTCAGGGTCACAAGGATGTGTATTATTCAATGGGTTGAATGGTGGCATTGGAAGAGAACTTGAAATTTGGCGTCAAAGTGGATTAGATGAGTGTTATTTGCCGACGATTGTCATCTGGATGGCATCAATTCTTGCCATTTACACATTCATATGAAGCCAGGAAAATACTGGCTTTGTCTAGGACACTCACCATGACTCGGTTCAGCAATGTATACGATATTATGTGGAATTCAGCGAATTGGAGTGTAGATGTAGATTTGAGGACATGTCTCTGATTAGTCGTAGTATTGATCGCGTACTCCGTTTAGTCCATATGCAGTGCCGATGTCTCCAGATTTTATTTCCTTATCCTGTTCATTTATTTTGTGTTCCACTAGAGGAAAAGTAATGGGTTTCCTGGAAGGTTTCTGTAGGTTTTCCAAAATTTGTGATGCATACTTATCAACGCATCTGCAGCTATCTCCGCTTGGTCCAATGAGCTTGCATTTAATTCCTCCTTTTATTTAAAGCCGTCTTCCACATTCGATTCCATTTTAATTACAAATCCCTTCTGTATGTTCGGGAACATCATCTTTAATCCAATATCCAACCACCAATCCCGACAATCCGCATTCTTATTCAAATTACAGCAAACAATGTCTTCCCGATGAGAAAACATCGCCCTATCTCCCTCATTTCTGTCGGTTCCTTGGGACAACATTCCGCACATCCGTCAATTAGTTTAGTTAATTGTGATGCGAAGCACTATTAATTAACTCGCATCACATATCCACTTCAGTTCTTAAGATGACAAGAACATACACAACTACTACACCGCCAGCAGCAACGGCATCAAGCAGCCACTTCAATCCTTTTCAAGACATTCCGCTCCTCTCCACACCACGTAATGAATCCTTGAGAACATTGTCTGTGAACTGAGAATGAAGGGGCTTATCGCGTTGGTTAAGGCTATGTCCTTTACGCGGTAAATATCAATAATGTAGCTCCCCGAATATAACTACACAATCGGGATGGTTACGTGTGTGTGTGTATCCTGTTCGCGCTCAAATTACTTAACCCTGGAGGGTTATTCAATTTGAATGAGGACTTTGATGAATCACCTGTGTGTGCGAGTATATTCGCATCTGCACACGCAACCCGTCTTATTAAACAAAGGAATTTAATAATTCGCCCCTTTTGGCGAACTTAACATCCATCCCTCCGTAGATTCCGACAGGATTATGTTTGAAATTCCAAGACTTCGTGGGCTTATTAATTTTGCAATAACTGAAAGGAAAGGGGACAATCTTTTGGATGATTTGAATTATTTTTATTTTCAACACCATCTGTTGTTGGTTGCCACCGTGTCGTCGTTGCAGCAAATACGAACAAAAAATATTAAATTATCCTTGCAGCAGACAGAGTAGGTACATAATTTGATTCGCGCGCATCGTCTATCGTACATATAACATCAACGAACGACAAAAGAATCGCATTTGTGTATCGGAGGTAGTATAGACAAATAAGGCGGATTTTTAGACTCTAGATGAAGCGGAAGGACAGAATAAGGATACAAAAAAAAGTGTATAATAAAATGCAAATTTAAATTGAATCGGAAACATGCAGAAGAATGATAGCTCCGTCATGTCGTTAGATACGGACCCTATGTCGTTGTCATAGTCTTGGACGAATACCAATTTCGTCTTTGTCTGAGTCCTCGAGACTGTAGCTACTTGTGTTGTTTTATTTTGCGCTTATGAAACTCGATCTTTTTTTTCAATAGAATCGAAATGAAAATTTCTTGGATAAATTCTTGTTTTTCTTTTGCCTCCTTCGAAAGTAATTTGCAATTTTTTTCTACACATTCCTTGGAATATTTTTTTTTTTTCTGAAGAGTTTTTATAAACGTACTCGTGTAGGGAATGCAAGGAAACTCATTTAGGTGATGCAATCTAAGGCAAAAGGATATTCGATGAAGAGCACCGAAATTGCAACAGCAGCAGAGATGTTTTTCTTTTCGATGTATGAATTTTCAATTCGAAAGTGCAAGAGCATCCTGCAGGGATGTTAGGAATGTTGTTTCCGTGTAGGAGCAGGATACCGGGATTGTGCCTGAAATTGAAAACAATAATTTGATTCGACAGTGAATTTACTTCGAACTAGAGCTAATGGAAAGTAAAATTTATTTGGCAGGACTTGTAGAAGTTACGTACAGGGAATTTATTAGGACGATACAATTAGATTCAAAATATTGAGTCAAACACACGTTAGCACCTGAATGACGTTCGTCTAAGACACTTTATTCTGGATGCTATTGGCATTAGCAAAGCATATAGCAACCTACGTTCAGGGTTGTGCAACGGAGTAGCTGTCCTATCACTTCAGATATGAATGATGTTTCAGCTGTCGACCGCTCGAAACAAGGTGGTGATAAGTAGAGTAAGATGATCAAGGATGCTTGCATTGTCACTTTGCATGCAAGTTATGGAGAAAATCTTAAGCTTCAAGGCTGTAAATGTTTCGAAAAACATCGGTTTTTCCATGGGCTTACCTCTCGCGAAAGTCTGACAAACATCCGAGAGCAATAACTGTAATAAGAAGCTTCTTAAACGCGTCTTTCGTTAGCTAAAAGCATCTGTAAGGGATACTTCAGCCTTGATGGCCTAAAATCACCTCTAACATTTCATATGCATTTCCAGTTGGTGCTGTGGGAATCCCAAGATATATGAAGCATCAGAGTGGATCTATTTTTGATCCAAATATGTCTGCACTCCATACATAAAATTAACCTACATGAGCTTCGTAGATAGGTATATGTACATATTCTAGGACTCAAGCTCATCTTGTTTGGACTCTGTACTAATATATGGGTGCAGGTAGAAGAATCTCTAGAATAGGTTTCTGCTTTTGACTAAGTCTCCGAATCGCTACTATGTATGAAAGGCAAGGTTTCAATTCCTTTTGGTGGTCTATACTTCGGCCATGGTAAAGCTGCAAGCTCCAGGAGCAGTTGCAAAAGCGCATCTATAATCAGAAACTGCAACTATCTTGTCTCTCACTGGTTTCCATCCTAAGGTGCGAGATGAACTTTCTTTAAACTTACATATGCAACACATTTTATTTCAATACTACGCCCATATTGAAAGCCGAAAATTTCCCTTCAAATTCACGAGCAGTCCAAAGAAACTCCCAAGTACTCGTAATCCTGAGGCACTTGCATGACTTGGATCTCTTTCACATCCATCAACCATCCATCTCGATCCTCAAGGGAAACTAAGACAGTATTAATCAGAATTTCCTTCATCCCTATTTGTAGGTCCTTATGTAAAGACCAAGTTCTTGATGATTGCCACGGTCTGGTGTGCTTGCTTGTGACCTGCTCCGCGTAAGTGCAAGTCGGACCGACAGAGTCTCGGACAGAGAAATAAATAAAATCTTAGATCCTCCAACAACTGGTGGTTGCTGTCTGACGATAGGGTCTGAGTGCTTCTGGGAATTAGTTGGCAATTTTTTTAATAAAAAAAAGGATTTTTCTCAAAACTATGTCAGAGTACCTGACTAAAATATTAACCTGAATGGAACTAATTTAAATTTTTCCCCTTCTGAGTGTCGTATCTCGCGGGATGGAATAATAAATTTAAGTTCGTTTTTCAGAATCCTCCCCTCATTTCTGTGCATTAACCCATTAACCCACATCAAATCACAACAAACCCAGATTTTAACAAAATGTCACTTCACTCATCAGAGACTGTAACAATACATCTCCCTCAAATCATTTTACATCAACCCAGTTCAGGGACACGCTTTCCCCTTCTTCGCCTCTTCCATCGAACAAGTAACACAATGAAATCCTTTCAACTGTCTCCTAACCAGAACTAAGAATCTTTCATAACCAACTAAACATCGATTACTTAGTTCGTGTCCTTGTAAGCACTATTACAATGGCATTAATCACACATCCATTAGGGATACAACACAATTGGTCCAAACATCTTGATCCACTCTGGTAGTACAATCCATAATCTTCTTCTTATTCTTTACGAAGGAATTCCCAGCGACTCAAGTTCTGAATCAATGTCAAGGATTTGAAAAGGAGCGTGGGCGATGTACTCTTCGATTGTGTCAGATTTTACCCTCCATTCGTTGGCATGTGTTTGACATTTGACAATTTTCACTCTCATAATGTACATACACTCAGAGCGAAGGAGTTCCATCCTCTCGAATAGGTTTCATGGAATAGTTTGCTCCTTGAGATGTGAAAACTCTAGAGAAGTACTCTTGTATCTCATCTTCATCACTGTGGTGAACATCAGGCTCCTCTCTTGTCATCATCGTAAGCATCTCGTCCTTATCAATCTCTAAGGAGGGGAGCTGAAAACAACTCATCAAAATTTTAAGTAAACGTTTCATGCCGCATTAGTGCATGTATGCCACATTTTAATTCACAAGTCATACTCTGGATTCTAGGAGGCCTCACACATAAGGAATGATTTACCTATACCCATCGCTGTTGGCGTAGTATATGAGTTGAAAGTCAAGAAGTGAAAATTTTCTTGACACTGTTATGAGAAGTGCTCCAAGGTTGGTAACGTTGATTAAATTTGAAAAGAGTAATGAAAATAATGGTGGCATTGCTTGAGAGCTTACAGAATTAAGTGGAGACGAATAAGATTAATTTATTTACATTTCACTAATTGGCGCCCAACGTGGGATGAAATTCAAATAATTTTAAAACACATAACAACCGTGTATTTCGAAATATCCAGCGCAACAACAACAACTTTTGACTATTTTTTTTTTTGCTTTTTGTTTAAATTAATTTGTCACAGCATTCAAATTACAAAATAATTTTCATTTTTAATTTAATTTAATAATACTAGCTAAACAAAGTCAAACAATTCAATTTAATTGACGAACTTCAGTAGTGAATACACGATGGCCATGATCATAGCCAGCACGGGCACAGTAGTTCCAGCACTGCTCACGGTACACCTGTAAGTGGACAAAGACTGAATGAGCTAATTCTTTAATTGCGACCTCCTTCGCCAAATACTTACTCAGAGGATTGAATCACAGTGGAAATGTTCCTGAAGTCCGAGAAGTTAACCGAAGCGGTCGCGGTCAAATTAGCTAACAGGGTGGCGTTTAGCTGTCTTTGTCTGGTAATGATGAAAGCTCCAGCGGGGCTTAAATTTACTGGTGCATTAGTTGTGGTCACTGGAGCATCTGTCGATACAGGGGGATTTACTGTAGTTGTAGGTGCCGCAGTTGTAGTAACAGGGGCAGCTACAGGTACATATCCACAAATGAATGCATAACTACTGTAGTCGGTATCGACGATCTTGAATGTTGTGTTGACACCTTTTGTGAGGGATTTGGACGTAGAGTTAAAAAAAAAACTTTCAAGTTATAGACGTAGGGCTTACCACCAGAGGTAATATTAAAGATGGCGGTGAAAATATCTGGAGTAGCACCTCCACTGGGTCCATCATAATTGACAGTGTTGTTAATTGTTTGGTTGACCCACAAAGCAGTTGGATCGATATTGTAGGTAACCTCTGCTGTGACGTTACCATTTTCATAGTCGATAATCATTTGGACACAATTTTCACTATTGACTCCACCACCAACTGGCTTACGAGCAGCTTCATACCATGTTCCTAAAAGCTAGAAGGAGAGAAATATTTGAAATTATCCGACATACGAAAAAAGATAAACAAGCCATTGTAGGGGCAATGCGTATAGTTGTAAGCCTAGATTGATTTTTTGAGCCAGGATTTAGTAACAATTTTTGGAGCAGGATTGAAGTCCTGGAAGCCCGCATTTATTGTAATAAAATTGTCTAAGACGACGGATCCAATAAATAGAGAAACCAGGCTTACATATTCCTAAATCGGTGTTAGATTCAAGGACAACATACTGATGTAAGAAAAACGCTGTTAAGTCCTGCCATATAGGTGGAGGATAAAGCTGAATATATTTTCAGGTAATGAGGTCTACAATCAAATCATCGAATCCACTTTCTTTGAGAAAGGCTTATAAAGCTGAATGTATTCCTACGACTGTATTGAAGTCCCAAATCAAAGCCTTTAATGGGAAACGCTTTCAATAAGGTAGCGAAACAAAGCTGAATGTGTTCACAAATCAGTGCTGAAATCCACGGTCAACAAGTTATGTTTTAATGGGAAAAACAGGAGTGAAAAGTTTATGGAATTTCAAAGCTGAATTACTTCTGAATATTGGTAGTTTTAAATAAAATAGGACATGCGCTAAATACTAGAAAGCTTTAAGGAAATCCCAAGCCAAACAAATCAACACTTTGCTGCCTGCTGGAGAGCTGTTGTAAAAAAAAAATGAGCGTTTGAGTCCTAGGTCGAAACATTTAAAAAAATGTTCCTGTAAGGTAGGTGACAATTTTAAACAAATCAAATGCACGACAGTTAGTTCACAGTAACTGACTATGAATTCAACTTATAATTTGGCGACTCTATCAAATGAATATAAGACGAAAATTTTCGAATTCGTAACAAGTCGACCTTTCTTAAGCCCCTTTAAGTCACAAGGCTTCTCTAATAAAACCATCATTTAAGGGAGGTAAAGGCAGTTGCTGGGGAAAAGGCTTCATTCTGGATCCAAGTATTTCAACCAAAATGGAAGGTAAGATACACAAATTTTAATAAAAATTTTAAGTCCACTTTCGAAAAGTTTCAACCCTTTACGAAACCCAAACCCAAATTCCAATTTTTTAGCAACTAGGTCTGCTTAAGATAGGATTTAAACTGAGAACCATCGACTTTAAGGATCTCTTCTCAAAGTTAGTTAACAAGCCAAGTTTAGTTATTTCATGAGTTCAAAAACTTTTTCACATTGCACGAGCTCACACCGTGTCCCGATTATATCACATGAGCCATTTTGTTTTTTGTCGGAAAGATATAATAAATCCATAGATACCACATGACAAAATCACAAATCACTTTCATTTAACCCTGGCCGTTGACAATCGTCCAAATCAAATCAATCACTTTTTAAGCCGAACTTTTATTTACTAATCACTGAACGCACTCACCAATGTGCCATTTACAGTGGCGGGCGTAGCATCTTGACATGTTACTGGTAAATTTTGTCCCTGCGATTGAGCAACATTACACAAGAGAAGAAGGCCGAACGATACCAAAGCAAAGTATATTCCATAATTGCGGGCCATTATTGCAGGAGTTGGAAATGAATGCGTGTGATGTTAGTCCTTTTCGCGATCGGGATATTCCGATATTTCGAATACGTCGACTGTAAAAGTTATACTGAGAGCAATGGTAGCATGTGTTATCACATTTATACTGGATACTACCGCCGTCGTTAAAAGATACGATACATCGAAAAAAAAAAAGAATACGCCCCTAAAGAGGTGATCGGTAATAACTCATCATTTGCAGATGGGTGGTGGAGCGGTAAGCGGGCAGGAATTTTAATTTATTTATTTTTTCTTTCTTATCGTTATCTGTTGTAGATTGGATAGCGAGACGGTAGTGCGTTAGGTGCTGACTGTTGTATTAATATCCAAAAAATGCAGGAATCGTGTAGCTTTACTTTTTGATTTTACACGCCTGGAAAAGATCTATCGAAAAAGGATTGTGAGAAGTATTGGACATCGAATACATAGTAGCATCCACTGAGCAAAAGTATATCTTAATCTTCTTATAGTCAGGATATGAATGAAATTATCTTTAAAGATAATGCATTTAATTAAAAAAAGCAAAAAGCCCCAGATACAATTTCGAGGAATTTTGAAATAAAATCAAATAAACAAGATTAGTTTAATTATATGGGCAGGATATGATAAAACTATATCTGAATGCATAATATCAGCAGAAATATGAAAAGATATCAAGACATCTTTTAAGCAGGTAAGTAAATCACCGTGAAACCACCTGACGAGGACCGTAATAAACGTCATGGAAAGTTCACAATAATATTTCGATATCCAAAATGACGTCTGTGGGGGGTATGTTTTGTTTTTTTTTTTTTACATTTGCGCGCACCAAAGGGGATATGAATACCCTTCAGGGCACGGGCGTTCGTAAAAAGGGGGAAGAGGAACAGTGGAGGTACCGGTGTACGTTGGGTTTGAATGTTTCAAGGTTCTAACGATGAGGAAATACAGAGCCTGGAGCCTGAAAGAGCACATACGTGTCGATTGGTTCATGCACGAATCCCTGTATTTGACAGTACGCCCGAAGTTGGGCTTGAGGATGAACTGATGCGCATTCGAAGAATGAGGCGTATTGTGGGTGAAATTTGGAAGGGGAGGAATGCAAATGGCTATTTCGTTTTAGCATTTTTTGTCGAAAAAGCGATAAAATAGTAAAAGACACGAGACATTTCTGCGATGTTCTAGTGAGGCTATGAAGCTCACAATGTCTCTATTACCTATAAGTTTTAACGCACGATTCTGGACCCTATCTAGAATGTGCAAGACGGTCTTGGGTGCACCAGACCTGATATGGGTGTTGTATTCCAGCTTTGGGCGGATGAATGCTTTATACATTGAGGCCAAATCAGACAAGGTAAAGTATTTCTTGCATTTTTGGCGAGCTCGAATATTTGATCGTTCCAACGAAGATATCTGTTAATACACATACCGAGAATGGCAAGTCTTTCCGTTTCTGCGATGCAAGTACCATTCATGGATAATGGTTAAGGGTCTTGGTTTTGCTTGAGAGACAGAAGACAGCACTACGCTGTGGATGCATTAAATTCCACTCCGTTGGTTGAACCTCATTTGATTATGCTGTTAAGGTCGGAATTTAATGAGTTTAACATACGTTGCTGTTCCTCTTCTACGGCCGAAGAGCAGGGACGTGAGTTAGGGAACGAACATGAATGACTGAGGGTTAGTCTAGAGGTTGCCGAAAATAGATCATTTATAAAAATGAGAAAGAGAGTTGGAAATAAAACTGAACCCTGGGGGAGACCAGTATTTATGTGGTGAATATCAGTTTTTAAGCCGCCCAAGACATATAAAGCGCAACCATCTTCGTTTTGCCAAAGTGATGGAGAGATTGGTTCCACTTCTCGGAGAGATATGCCATCAAATCACCAGTAGACTGTGAATAACATACTGCCGGTAATTGAGAAGTTTTCGTGAACCAAGGTATTTTATAAGCTGACGATTTATCAGCGTTTCCATGACTTTGAAAAGAAGGGACGTAAGTGCAATGGGTCGGTAATTGATCGGAGCGAATGATTTGCCTTTTTTAGGGACAGGTTGGACAAATGCTATTTACTATCTTCTCGGAAAGAGTCCAGAAGAGTAGGACAGACAGAAAAGCTTACGCAGAGGTTTTGCCAGCGAAGAAGAATACCTCTTCAGAACTTTAAATTATGGAAGAATATTTGAATCATGGTGTGGATCACCAATAGGCATTGTGGTTCAGTGATTAGTGCGTTGGAATACTGGGCGGTGGGCTGAAGTTTGAATCCAAGAAAACATGAAACAAAGTTTTTTCATGGTCCCACCTCTCGCGAGTGTCTAACAAAAGTCCGGGAGCAATCACTGCCATGATAAAGCTTCTAAAAAATAGAGTCTTTCGAATATGGAAATGAATTTTGACGTGGATCAACGTCGAAATTTCAAAATACCCACACAACAAAAGAGATATTTATAGGGTTCCTGACCGGTAAGGAGTCTCTGTCAGAAACAAAATTGCCCTTCATTTTCGCTGATCCCAGGCACAGTGCTTCCAGTTGTTAAGACCAAGTGCTTTGGCATCCACGATAGCTTGGTCTTCAAAGCGAATGTTCGGTTCTGCCTGCTCGTCTCGAACCTGGAGCTTGGCATTCGACAATTTGCTTGTATAGAGTGCTGCGCTCGATGAGTCCGAACCAATGTAATCGACGTATCTTGGGATTTCGGACTACATCTACATCTTGGTATAACTCATAGAGTTTCTAGTTGTGTGTTCTCCTTCATTTGCCCTCATCGGCTAAGAAAACTTGGCGCGGAACAGAAACCACAGATTTGGCCCCATTGGTTTCCAAGATTCACTTACTTATTTAGGAGGCGCAGTGCTACGGTTCAGGGTTAACCTGGCGCTCAACCAATAAGCTTCTCCAGTTAGACTGGACCTTGGTTAAGTGCTTCATTCTACTTGTGCGCGCTACTTTATGCAAGGTCGTCCTCTACTGCGTTGTACCTTAGGGCTTGATTTACAGACTCTGCTAGCCGGAGCATTGGTGTCCATTCGCTATACATGTCCTAGCCATCTAAAGCGACTGATGCGCAGTTTTTTGACTCGGGCGATGTTGCTGAATAGCTTAGCTTGTATTTCGTCCTTGAATCTCCTCCTCCAATGCCCGTGAACACAAAGCGATCTCCAGAAAAAAATTCTTTTGGAAACGATCGGGATATATTCATCTGCTTTCGACAGTGTTCATGCTTCAGTGCTATAAGGCAGGACTGGAATGGGTCTTGTATAGAGTCTATTTAGCTGCTCGAGCGAAAGGCCCTATTGACGTCTTAGCCCACAGAAACAGCGATTGGCAAGAGTTATTCTTATTATAATCAGAGTTCATAGGTGAGCCAAAGTAGACAAAGTCCCTTACTACCTCAAGGTCTAGTCTTCATCAAATCTGTCATTTGTGAAGTTGGTCTTGACTTGACTAGATAAACTCCTTAACTACCTCGTAGTTAGACCTATGAACTGAACCCTGATGATGGACAGACGATGTTTTGTTTGAGACTAACTCGTTTCACGTGCGAAACTGAGAGTGACCAGTTGTTTCAATATCGTCTGCGTATCTCTGTAGCTGGACGGATTTGTTGAAGATCTCGAATTCAGTCATCGGCTTTAGGACTTCAGATGACGCGGTTTTGAAATCGATGAAAAAATGATGTGTCGCGACTTGAAATTCGGTATTCTTTTCAGGAATTTGCTTTAGGATGAAAATTCAGTCTGTCGTCAGTCTGCCAGAAGCAGGAGCCACACTTGTATTTCGCGATAAGTGTGTTACAGAAAGTCTTTATATGTTCGCTAAGTACGTTTGACAGGTTGTATATGTAACAAGGGATATGCCTCGATGGCTGAGGTGAGACGTAGAATTGCCCTTCTTTTAGACTGTACAAGATGCTGTTAATCAAAACTTTGTCGTTGAAGCCACAAAAGGACTTCGGTTCTCAGAATCTGGCAGTGGAATCAATACTAGCTCTGGAAATCAGTTTGATTTATAGTGCCTGGCGCTAAAGTGTCCTTTGCACTTGGCAAGCTTTTAGCTCACTGAGTAAGGCATCTATGTGGCCCCTCGTTATAAGAGGTGTCCGTCTATTGGTTTCATTTGGAAATTGCTATTAAAACTACCATCAACACGGTTGAAATGATCTTTAGCAATGTTGTCAATGTTTTGGCAGAAAGTATTCCGAGGCACACACAATTTTTGAATCCTTCTGTTGGTCGATCCCTACACAATAACTACCAACTGATAGCCAATAAACTCTGCTATGGAGAGAAGGTTTGCATTGATTTTAATTACGACCACCACTCTCGAGCTTGTTTTTCTTGTTTTCAAAGCGATTTACGTGCTCTGTGCCGTAGATCCTTAATTTTTCCGGATGCAACTTTCGAACGATGCAGGTTGGCATGTAGCACCCCAACGACTTGACCTTTTGTAGATGAAGCTTTGACTTGTCGGAGAAGTTGATCAGAAGTCAAACTTACTCGACTTATTCCTGGTATTTGTAAGGGACCTTCCTGGATGCTTATAACTCATGAAAGTAGCCCAGCGACTTTTTGCTATTGGGTGTGCTTGATTTCCATATGACCAGGATACTGTGGTATACGGAGCCTGGGTTAAGTGCTGCACTTTTTTTCGAATTTTTGGTTAAATTTTATGTTTTGGTTCCTCTGCAAGCACTGTGTATGACAATAGTAGCGCGGATACTCTCATTAGCAGCTCAGTACTTTGGAGAAATAATCTTCGAACAATATGCATTTGATAAGGTCCTCTATTCCACCAAAGCTATCTTAACCTACACAGCGACATCGATATACCATAAGAGTCCAAATACAACAACTAAGGTGGAGAGCGGATGGATATCAACGTTCTAGCATGGAAAGACTTCGAATCCACCCCAGAGGGAGTACGCAGTAGAGGGAGGCATTCGAATAGATGGCACATCAAAATTGGAGAGCGCAATTGGAGGTAACTGGCCAAAGAAACAGAACTGATTGGAGAGCTTTGTTGGCTGAGTCCTAGGTCCAGTCTAGTCTGTAGTGCCATCTGAGTAGTAACTACGTCTAACGGAGAAAAATGAAACTCAGACCTAGTAACTCAATAAAAGAAAGCAGATTCCGATTAAGTGCTCTTCAACCGTCAACCGGAAACAAACAAACGTCTATCACGAGATTACATGCCGACTCTAATGTACCAAATTGTATCTAAAACAAAAATAGCACTTTTTCGGGCACAAAACAAATAGAATCCTAATTAAAAGCCCCCTGATCCCCACATAGTTTTACCTTCTATTTGCTTTCGTCATTTAGGGGAAAGAAAACCTCCAAAGCTACGGCACGCTTTCATTGTATGTATGAATGTCTCTGTACCCATGTCGGAGCCACCCAATAAAAAAAAAAATTAACAAAAGATACAAACGATTTTATCTTTTCAAAAAAGCAAATGTTTACGTGTTCTACCCAAGCTTATGATAATGAAGTTAAATATAGAAGACCTTCTTACTCACCTACAGTGAGCATGGTGTGCAAGTTGTCGATATGCGAATTTTATGAATATAACGGAGTTTAAATAATCAAACAATAAAGTACGTAGGTACCGAGTGAATCATCTTAAATTTTGTGAACATCATGAATCAGTTGCGGAATAATTTTGCGCTGACAATAAGCCGAACTGATTGGACTAATAAATTTCCACCAGCTCCTGGTTGACGCAACTGGCCTTATCGTGCCCAAAATGCGTCAAAACGGTAAAAGCTAAAATAACTCTGGACCGAGTGAGAGAACATCTCGATTCAACGCTCGACAACGACGGGCAGGTTTTCGAGCTGAATCCACCTGCAATGACAAGGACAAGGCGTCGAGTACAGACCTCCGCTACATTTGCTGTTCATTAATTTCGAAAAGGCCTTCGACAGTTTGAATCGAGATGGCGAGCCTTGCGCAGGAGAGGTATATCAGAAAAACTCGTCGCTATTATTTAGCGGAATTTGAATTCCGCAGCGGAGTACGACAAGGATGCATTCTTTGGCCAATGCCATTTCCTGTGGTAGTCACTGGTGTAATCCGGGCAGCTCTGGAGGAAACATGACCACGCTGACGACGTTTGCCAGCTCTCACACAAAGAATAATGGACATAGTCAGAGGTGAACAAAGTAGGGCTGAAAAAACAGGCCCTAAGCACTTCATTTTTTTAAAAAAAAACCAGCGCCGCTCAACTCAACATTGCCAGACAGCAAGTCGAGAATTCCTAAAGCAAAGGTTGCGTTCGATATGCTGTCTAAAATTTTTGGTTTTCAGCACAAAAATCAAGCTGAACAGTACTACTTTATGGGTGTAGCACCTGGAAAGTGATCAACTCCATCACGAGGAAGCTGCAGACCTTTATAAATAGATGTCTTTGCAACATCCTAAGGATCTTCTGGCCGCACCGTAAATCAAACGCCAAGCTACACGTGATAACGGGCCAGGAGCCTATAGACGTCAAAATTCGGAGGAGAAAATGGCAGTGGATTGGTCACACATTACGGCGCGAAAACAGTTCCATTGTGAAGTACGCCATGCAATGGATTCCACTTACTCAATCAGGCAGACGGGTGGGCCGCCCTAGGCAGACATGGAGAAGGATCATTGGGGGAACTCAAGCGCGTTTCAGAAATCCGAGCATGATGGCGCGCAGGCGTTGTTGACGCCCTATGCCCCACGAGGAATCAGAAGACCTAAGTAAAGTAAAATAACTCTCGCAAATCGGAAGTCTTTTCTTTTATATTCTCAGTTCCCGTCGCAATAAATTGGCCCAACCCTCTTACATACATAACATCCACATCAACATCCATCCAGATATCTACAAACAATAACCTCATTTCCATCGTCAACCTAAATATTTCTTACGAAAACTCCACTTGAACTCTAAACAGATAAATTTTGTATCTTTTGCCATTCGGTCGCTGCCTTGTCCTGATACCATACGCATTCCTCTCCCTCTTCATTGATACACATTCAATGTGAAGTACATTGGGGAATAATTTCATTCGAAAAACAATTACTGATAAAAGTTAAATTAAAACATCGTAATTAGGTGGATTATCATTGTCTGATATCACACATGTACGAACGGTGGCGTATACGTAATGGTATTTGTATCTTCTGTTTTTGAATCACTTTCTGTGTCGTCTTTAAAGATAAGACAATGTCGGTTCTTTTTTTTTTTCTTGCTGTTGTCAATGACAATTGTTTTGCTTACCGAAAAGTTTAATGATATGTGATCCATTAAACGAATTTTTTTGTCATTAGTAACGATTTATTGGGTAAGTTCAGTGCGGTTGATCACAGGATAAAAATAGACTTCCTGGTCATTCGTGGAGTTAGGAAATCCTTGTATGAAAAATAATTATCATGAACATTTTGCAATCTGGTACAATAATTTATTTGTTGTTTTTACTTGTGTCTGTATCTGTCCGATCCAAGTATGGCGTTACTTGTTTGCATAAACAAAGCCCCACTGTGCGCAGTGCGTTTGAACGTTAAGAGGTTTCGTTTGCAAACTTCGAGGCATGTTCCTTATACTAGCTTAATATGACAGTAATCCGGGCGCAATAAATTACTTATTTAAGTCCTGTTACCTAAAGTTAAACACACCTTAGGTATACCACTAGCAAACTTAAATTTAAGCTGGATGCTGTCGAGAGTACAAATCTGTAGAGGATAAGTGGATCAACATGTCTAGCGAGAAAACAGATTTGGACGAAGCCGGATTTAAAACACTCTAAGAATTTGATTTCTCTCAATAGATTGCATATCGGCACCACAATAGGTGTCATCACCGGACACTGTCTATTAGGCAAGCATGCTACAAGGCTAGTCCTCTTTGCGAACGAAGAAAAGAAACAATTCCTCACCTTCCTTGCTTCTGCCCAACACTCTCCCATAGAAGGAGGCTTCACTTAGGAGCTCCTATTACAATGATATAAGCGACCTGATAGATATCGAAATTAAGAACCTCCTACGCTTCATAAGAAGCTCAAAATGGTTTAACGAGTAGGTAGAGAGAAACTTGCTCCCATAATCCACGAGGTATCACAATGGATCTACTATTGGTCTAGGTGGGTTGGCGACTCCTAGCTGGCAGCCACTTCAACCTAACCTAACCTAACCTAAGTCCTGTCACCACCCAAAAGGCATCAATAGCACCTAAGAGATATCACGTTCAGAGTTGCCCAACGAATTTCAGTTCCGTCCAGCTTATCTTGGATTCCTGAATTCCTCCACAACTGTTCTCTGAAACGCTTCCTTAAGACATACTCACTTCTCTTCTGTCTGATTGGCGATTCGATTTCGTTGTGTATGTTTTGCAATTTGGATGTTTCTATCCAATAAGCTCTGCCACATCCATTGTCACTTCCGGCTACGTATAGACTTTTGACTGATTTCTCAAGTAAAAGGATTCGAGTTCGGTCAAAATGTTGTTAAAATGCTATGTAAATATCTGTTGCACTGAGTTGTAGCCTTCGATCGAGAGTACCACTCACACACATGGAACGAAATAGTCTCTGCTTTGTTCTTGAGCTGAAGTAATTCCTTTTCCAAATTTTCTACAGCACTTCAAATGTCTCTTTAGTTTTTCCCATTCTGCTGCCCACATTATATATGATAGCTCATAGCTCAAGACTTCAAGATGTTTGCCCATTAAATGATCCATCTGCTTAGTGAGCGTGTTCGCGATACTATGTCATTAACCACTTCATCATAATTCTGGATCACGCTGCACGAAGTATCTAACATATGACCACCATAGCGGTGGAAGTATACAACCCTGACGTACTGCAATTTGGAAAGCAAAGTTCTTTTATAACTTACAAGTGTTCAAAAACTCCGCTTTACCAGACAGCATATGCGATTAAGCTGTCGAAGTCCTTTTCGAAATCGTTGAATAGTACGTGAAGCATTGCATTCTCTGATACGTTACCATTGTGGAAAGGCCTTATCGAGTGACTTACTTGGTATTGAAGTGTTCTGTGAAAAGGATCCGGCACCGAAACCAGCCTGTTCGGCATCTAGTGCAGAGTCTATGTGCTTTCTTACCAGCTTCAGAACTTGCTTTGCTATTATTTCTCTCGAGTACTCACATTCCATCAGACAGTCCTTCTGTAGCACCTTTATGATTATCCTCTTTGCCACTCTTCCAGGAATTTCCAATTTTCTTTAAGCTCTGTGAATGATCACTTAAACAATTTCTGCTAATGTATTTGACTTCGTTTGGAAAAGTTCGACAAGGATGCAAGGAACTATGGCTACCGCCCCAGCATTTGCTGTAATAAGCAGAGGAATGGTGGAGCACCTGATTTACAACTCGGTCGCTGGGGAACACCAGAGAAGGTGATCAACCGTGGAAGGTTGTAATGGCTATTAAAATGCCGACTGGCACCGCTTATAAAGAAGTTCTAATCTTGCAGGTCATGGAAATTTCGGGTATCACCTAAGGAGGATGGGTCTTCTGGAGGATGATACCTGTGAACGATGCCTGGAGGAAATCGAGACGGCGGCACACATATTGTGTCAGTTCTCGACAAAAGCTAGCAGAAAAAGGGAGATCTTGGGGCGAGGATGAACCAGATTTCTGTTAAACAGATGCTAGCGTTGACACGACGAATCAAAGAAGGACTGTGGAGAAATCCAGAGAGTCTCTCAAGATAAGATGGATCATGGAAGAGAGACAAAACGGGACCCATCATTGTGGTCTGATTCGAAATCTCTCGAAATCATATAGATATGGCTGATAACGGTTGAATAAATGAGTGAATGGTTGATTAATATAATCATACCGCGACCTATAAAATGTATGGAGTCCCCTCCTGAGGTTCTACTAGAGGATTTCTCTTACGACAGACTGAGACTGGTGATCGTATCTCAATTATCAACTCACCTTTCCTTTGTAAGGAAAAATATTTCTCATCCTGATAATTTTTTGAGGCAGTCATGCTTAAGCCGCCTTATCACCTTAAGGTCTGTTAACATTTTTGTTTTCGCAATTATTGCAAAAACCGTTTGCCTTCGTCATAACTCAGATTATTCCTGCCGTGGTAACTGACATCTCTTCCTGTGCCCATTGGAATGACAACTTAACTCATTTCCTACTTCAATCAAATCTCTTCAAGCTTTTTTGTTATCATCTTATCATTAAGTCTTTTGTCATTTTGAACTTTACAAGTTTCTTCATTTCTCCGAACGAAGCGATTTATCCATTATCACTGCTATTTTCGTGCCACCTTTGGTAGTTGATAGCTATTGTTTTTCATCAGTGTAAGGTGTGGAGTAACATGATGTCGTGGTTTTTTTTTGACATATGGTTGAACAAATTAATTCATCATATCTATCTGAAGTGGTATCTTATCGTAGGAGAAGTATTGAGTCATTGTTGAACTTGTTCTAGAAAAGGGAGAAGGAATCATGTGAAACTTTGCCTGCGAGTAAGCAATTTTTTTTAATTTTTATGAGCCTTCAGAAAGAAAGGAAGTCTTTCACGAAAGTTCACTGCAAAGACCGTCAGTTGTGGCCTGTCGTCTAGTTGGTGTTAAAAGGTCGTCTTGGACATCGAAAGCCACAGCAGCGATGTTCTCGAGCGAGCCGAAGTCGGTTACGTCTTCCACTGTCTCGTGTTGAGCAAGTCTGCTAGAGCCAGTTGGTACCACATGGCTGGGGAATCGATGACGAAATTCACGTTGATCCATAACCACCGACCGATTATTTGTCAAAAAATATTGACAATATTATTCCACGTCCTTGAAGAGAATAGCAATCAATGGTTTGCTTACGTGTATTCTGCTTTTGTTCACTTCACAAATGTCAAAGACGGGTTGACATAAGATGGCATTTGCAAAATTGAGATCATCTTTCGATAGGCCGATGACTCTTGCTCCACCTTCTGCTACATTTTATAGAAGGTTGTAAAACGTTGTTTTGAAAAATACATCTATGTAAACCTCTATCTATGAAATAAAACGTGTACCTGGGATGGTAGAGTCTTATGGAAAATTTTGAAACATCAATGTGTGTCAAACAAGGTTGCGTTCTTAGCACGTTATTGTTTAATATGCACAAAAATGACACAACAGTGCATGCACCAAGTCATCAACAAAGTATGGAACGATGAAAACATGCCCGATGACTCGAGTATCAGCACCATGTGCCCCATCTACATAATTGGCGATCCTGTGTCCTCCAAGAAATACGGAGGTATATTGCATATAAGATCCTATCCTACATATGTAATATATGAACGCCTCAAGCCTTTCTGCACCACACATATCGGCAAGGTACCAGTGTGGCTTTCGGTCCGGCAGGCAATGAAAAAACTCATGGAAAAGACGAATTTCAAGTCGAGACTCACCACCTTCTCATTGAGTTCAAAGTCGCATATGGTACGAGTAGCATTCATCGTCGTGAGCTCTACATGGCGATGGCCGAATTCGCAATCCCGCCCACACTGATCCAGCTGTGTCGCTTTACGCTGGACAAAACTCAAAACTCAGTACTGCTGACCTATTCGAAATGTGTACCAGATTTCGGCAAGGAGATGTACTATCATGTGACTTCCTTAATCTAGTACTGGAGTAGATGGTGCTCAATGCAGGGGTCAAAATAGAAGAAGCTTTCTTCAACAAATCTATCCACTTGCTGGGATACGCAGACGACATCCACATTATCGGTCGCTACCAGCGTGCCCTTATATAGACTTCACGGCAATTAAAAAGCAGGCGAGTTGGACTTGAAGTCAAAGAGAACACAACTATTTCCATGCTGTCAACAAACTAAGCAGCATCTGTCCAGTGTCCACTCTAAGAATAAAACGTCACTTTTAACAACATTGACCTCGAAATGGTTCAGGAGGGTAAACCTTGGAGTAAACATGAACTCCACGAACGAAATCTTAGAGGAAACTCAATGAAAACTAACCCAAGGAAACCGCCTTTACCTCGGTTGAGCGAAATAAATGGGTTCAAAGCTCCTTACTCGGAAGACGAATTTAAAAGTAGGAAGAATCGTCAGAGAAACCATACTAAGAATAATGAAAAAGGGCGTCGGGAAAGGATTATGTATCGCACAAAGACATTGAGACAAATTTTCTCAAACAGTCCCACTTCTGGATTGACTCGGTATGGTCAAGATTTACTGCTTCGAGACGAAACTTAATTGGAAGCTAAGTAGCAAAAGAGCATAGAACAGTGAAGTCGGGATGTACCAAGCAAAACACTATAAAGTGGTATACTGACTAATCGGAAACAACCGTAGGAACTGGAGGAGGTGTTTATGGGCCCGGATCTAAATATCATCCCAGTATTTTCCAAGCGGAGATCTGCGTAATCGAAAGTTGCACACAATTTAACCTCGACAGAAAGTATCCCGGGCAAAACATCGCGATACTGTCGGATAGCCAAGACGCAATCAAGGCTTTAACCTCTTATGAAATCCGGCCTGCACTGGTTTAGAAGTGGCTTGCTAAGATAAATGGACTAAGTGTGTACAACAGAGTCATTCTTTACCAGGTCACGTGGGAGTAGAGGGAAATGAAGCAGCTGATGAACTAGTAAGAAACCGTCTTTATCGGTCCGGAACTATTTTGCGGACTCGGACCGCATACCATACGGATAGAAGAAAGGAAGGAGGAGGACTGCAAAAGAGCGAAACTTTGGGAAGAACTCCCTAAGTTAAGACAGGCTAAGGAGGTTTTTGGGAACAATAACCAGAAAAAACGTTAAGTCTGTTTAAACTTCAACAAAAACCGGCAGGGCATTCTTACAGGTTTACAAACTTACGGATCACTGTAGACTAAAGGAGCACCTCAATTAACTGGGTATAGACTAAACCGGAGACTGCAGATTCTGCTGAGATGTAAAGGAAACCCCAGGGCACCTTCTAAAAGAGATGTGAAGCACAGATCTACAAAAATAATAAAATACCTGGATTCCTACCATCTGTCAGAAGAAGATCTACCTCGGTTGGATCCACTCTACGTACTCTGATTCATCAAGGAAATTAGACTAGAGGAGGTGCTCTAAGTCGAGTATCTCATCGATTAGAGCTCCAAGTCGGCGGAGCACAATAGATCTACGAAGATCGCAGTGCGATTACACCCCTATAACCAATCTACCTTCTCGACATACATATGTATGGATTCGTAAATTTTTTTTTTTTTCTACATCCGGTTGTGGTAGTCATCGTCTGCCGTTTTTTGTTGGACCGCCTGAGCGTGATAAAACTGTTCTCCAAAAAAGTTTAAAATCATTAGAAAGCGAAAGTGCACCCTGTTTCTTTTACGTACTCGTACTGATTCATACCTTATGATGTTTTCCTTTTCGGTGACAGATCTTTGTCAACGAAAAGGAAAACATCATAAAGTTTATGAGCTTTTGCTTAATACTTGCTTGCACGTACTCTAGTATCGCAAAAAGAACAAAAATACCATCAACTTGGTATCTGTGCATCCATTTAGAATCGAGATCATAATATCTACGTTTATCTAAATAATTTACCATGCAGATTCTAAAAGCCTTTCATCCATGTCGTCTGTGTACTCAGCTATACCTACCTCGTTTTATTCGCACACGGTTGCTAATTCCGCAAAAGATTGCCACTTTATGTATATCTTAATTCTTTGATGGAAGGCTAGCATTTTGATATCTTTTTTCGCTCGCTATGCAGTGATAAATGATGAATTTTTTTCCAATGTAATTCCCCAAATTGGATTTCAATTAGCAGTTAAATCGAAGTAACAAGACACGGAAGAACCCGGAATGTCTTATCAATTGAGCTTGTTAAATGAGTTGTGACTCACCACGTCGGTAGACTTTTTATCTAGTAATTTGTAAACGAGTTACTGAGGAAATAATAAATTTTAAAGAAAAACTTTTAAGGCTTTGCTTTAACTTAAAGATTAAGATAATGTTTGGGTTGGTAAACGAGTGAGTTAAGTTGATTCATTTAGTCTAGTGAGTCATATCGTATGAGAAAGATGTGAGATACTAGCATGGTGTGTTAGTGGGGGTTTTGACATGGGGTGGAAAAACGGGACAGAGGCCAAAACCTGGTGAGTAGAAAACTATACACAGCTGGCTAGAGACCAATTCTATTAAATCCACTGGTCTACGCCAGATTTGGTTAGTAAGTATTCAACTTGACACTTACCGTAGTGAAAGAGATCTGGCGTAATTGGACAGGCCGACGTGCATAACAGAGGTCAACTCCAGAATTTGTTGGTTTCCTTTGTGGAGTTCCAGCTGTGGAGGGCTTGATATAGGAGCGGATCGTTGCTGAACACCATAATCGATGGTTGACTGTGCTTGAAAATACTATGTTCACAGAGCATATGAACTTCGTGTATCATCTAAAGATTCAGTCTGCAGATTATTCTTAGAAAATCTGGAAATCATTCATTCATTAAGGTGGGGCTATAGTTCGGAGAAGGAAGACGGACGCGATCTAAAGAACCAATGCAAAGAGAGCATGCAGCGCCTTTCGAACAACCTCCTACGACGCGGCATGTGTAGTGGCTGAAATGTTGCCAATAGACCTCCTCGTTAAGAAAAGCTTAACGGAAATATTGAGCCAGCAGGACAATGGTGTCAACAGTGACGAGTCGAAGTGACACTGAAGTACCGCCAAGAAGAAGCCTCAAAGAATGGAAAGAGAGATGGAATTTTTCTGACAAAGGCAGATGAACTTCTCGCTAACACAAATGCTTACTGGATGTGGTGGATGGTAGATGTTTCAAAGCCTACCTCCAGAGATTTGATGAAGAAGACAACTATGGAAGCAGTGGAGGATGCGGAACACATCATGTTCCAGTGTGCACGATATCATGAAGAAGGTAACTGGCTAGCGAATAGACTGGGTGTGGACTTAACACCAGAAAACATCACCAGACAGGTGCTGAGCACTCATGAAACCTGGGAAGTAGTAAGCGATACTGTGGCTACCATCATGAAATAACCACGAAGACAAGAGCGAAACATGGCGCAGACGGCTGCCAACACGAACGTGCCGAGTATGTAAGGCTGAAGCCCCCCCTTGCGATGAAATGCTTAAAGACAGTGCCGCGAGGACCAGGGGTAGGAGATAAGGTAGATTTAGTGGCGAGGAAATAATTCAGAGCAAACCTGTCAAGTCCAGAGAATCTCGTAAGTCACATGACGAGATCGGAGTGGATGGAGATCTGCTCCTTCATAGTGTGTATGCACAACGAGCTGCGAAGAACAGAAGCCCTAAGAAGAGCCCAAGAGCTGGCCTCGGAGGCAAGAGCATAATTGCTAACCAGTCCCGCGAAGTAGTACCTAACGGCAGTCCCGCGGAGAGAGTGGTTGATGAGTGCAGAGGTGTGGTTTAGTACGTAAGCGCAAGGAACAGGAACAGGAGAATAACCCGCGAATAGTGCATGCCAGTAGTACGCGCTACTGGTATCTATGAAGATTCCACATCTACTGGTGCAAACTATAAGAAAAAAAGACAAAAGCCTCAAACAACTAGTGTCTCCAGCAGCTATCTATCCCTAGTTTCGTACGCCAAGTTGTTTGAGGTCCCCTTCCACTAGCGTGCGCCACCTGAGTCGCGGTTTTCTTCTACTGTGCCGTCCCTCGGGGGTAGATTGGAAAATTTTCCGGTCGGGGCATTGGTGTCTATACACTCTACATAATACAGTCAGTCTCAGTCGTTGGACTTTCACTCTTCTGACTAAGTCGATGTCGCTACACAGCCTATACAGTTTGCCGTTGTATCTCCTCCTCCACTCATCATCTATGCAGATGGGACCAAAAAAACTCTCAAAGAATCTTCTTCTCGAATAACCCAAGAGCAACCTCATGCACTTTTCAATTGCCTTTTGAGCCAAAGAATCAGCGGTTGGCAAGAGGTATTCTCTGTTTGATTTCCGCGTTATAGTGTCGTTTTGTGAATCAATAGCGGATCCTTGGTGGAGAAAGTCCCTTAATATATGGTGATCTGTCCGAGGGTGTTCTTTCCAAGATCTGTCCTAATGTGAATATTTTATCGAGGGTGAATTCTCATGGCCTTAAGTGACACTGATATGGAACGATCAGGTTGTTGACGAACAATGATCTGCCTTTACTATCTTTTAATGGATCCTCACTTCCTCACTTCGTAACTCAAAACGTGCGTGGAGTAAGATGACACACTCTTGTATCCTTGTACTTGTTCTGGCTTCTGTGCAGAGAGAAACTGTTTCTCTCCTGCTACTTTGGCAAACTGTCAAACGCTGATATCAGGCGCTTCCAATGATTCATTTCGAAGAGAGGGTGTAAGGATCCAATGCAGCTATGTACTTCTGGTACATCTTTTGCAACGAGCGTCTCGAATCAAACCCTTCTCAGCAACGAAATCGGCAGTTGAACGAGTGCCGCGCCCTACTTCGTATTAGCTTTTCTAGACTATCTGTCACTCAAGACAGACCGTATGTATTCAGCAAAAATTATGAACAACTTGGAGCAAGCCAAGGACCTTTCAAAGACCTCTTTCACGTTTGAGATTTTTTTCGAAAAGCTTTTTAGAACCTCATCCTCTTCGTCTATTGTTTCTGATTTATCACATCATGGATTGGTTGACCATGATCGCGTTTCATCCACACACAGAGGTGAGTATAAAAATCCTATCAATCGCATTTTATCCAACAGTTACGATAGACCATTGAAGACGTTATCACCAATTGGCATCGTCTGACATTAAAGCCATCTAATCCACATAGCTCGCCATCATGCTTTAATGCACTCACCCAAGAGCACGACATCGCCAACTTAAAGTCCTTCACACCGACGCCATCATCGTCATCATCACTTTAGTTAAGAACTGAGAACTACACCGATGAGCAGAGTCAGTTAATCTTAAATGCTCCTTGCAGTTTTCATCGTGATGGTGGCTCGGTTTGTGCGAGCGCGCATCATCGTCATTCATGCCATCTACAGGGCAAACGTGATCGGAATAATTAAGTGCCAGGACACCTACTGTAATATTTTTATGTTCCCCTCTTTTTTATTTCGCTATCCAAGTCTCGGTGCAAAGTATTTCACTTATTTTCCTTTCAAGGGTTGATGTCGACGCCACCATTTCTGCTGTTGGCCATTGCTATTTGCCGGTGCTTACGTCCTGTGGTTTAACGGTTTTACGATGTCCTGTGCCCGGTTGTAGTTGTTGCAAATACATAGGTACTCTTGTTGGCTAGCTTTTGTTTTCTACACTCACATGAAAGGTGGCGGCGGACGTTGGTTCACTTTAATATTTGTAGAGGGACGCGAACGAGGGTGGTGAAAATGCCGAAGAAACAACCAACTGGAATGGTGTTTCGTGCGTGATGATGTTGTTGATGATGAGATGAGACGACGACCAGGACTAGTACCTAGTAGTAGGGGACCACTACCACCACTACCACCACCACCACCACCTCAAACAACAACTACGACAGCTGTCACAACAAGCTGTGGCTCATTTTTAATCGGCTACTCAAGGGAGCTACTCTGTGAATTGCATAGAGGGGTGTGCTGGTGGTGATACGTACGAGTATGTACATATGTATGCCAGCCCTGTGTAAGCTTAAAAATTAATGTTGCATACAGCTGTGTGCGAATGGGAGTTGAAGGATGTTAGAATGATGTGTGGACTGGGTCAGAAAAATGAACTCGAATGCATGATGAGAATTTTTGCCTTCCTCAAGGATGCTCGAAAGAAGAGATGAATTATTTTTCCCTTCTTCAGTTGGATTAAGCTTGCTCACCTGATTGTTGTTCGGTGACCCAGTTTTCCTATGTGTACCTGTTTGGAATAAAATTACTTGAATCAGTTCTGGTACTTCAAATAACTAAGAGCTCGTATGGACGTTACAAGGTAAGACTTAGTAGAATTGGAAATACGAACTCAAAATGAGGCTATACGGCCAATCAGTTTGAATAAGGGCAAGTGTGAACTGTACAGAAATTATGGATATTAGATAACTTTAGAGCGGCAATGGCATAGTTTCAAGTGAAACGAATAGAAACAGAAATAAGAGTCCTTGCCGAAGCAAGGCCGATTGCTGCAGAATCTCCTTAGGCTAACCAATAATGCAGTCGTACGTTTTTCTTACACACTTTGACTTGTGAAAGTAGCATCGTGAGGATTCTTTAATGTATAGGTACATGGGAGTGTATGGGAGCTCTATTTATATCGACCTCTTCACCCGGGGTGCACTAAAGATACATAAGTGATTGTAAGCCTTTCAATGAGGGTGAAGTATGTTAGTTTGCTTTCTCAAGGTTAGGTTAGGCAGATGGGTGCCCTAGTTATTGGTCATTGGTCAATGGCTAACTTAGACTAACGATGAATCCATTGTGCCCAGTAGTAGGCTACTGAGAACGTACATAAATTTCATTATCGACGTGTGAACTAAATCACCCTGATATGTGTGTACATATGTACATGTAAAAATCCCAGGCGTTTGTTCAGTTCAATGTTTCTTAGATCATCCAGGTCCGCAGGGAAGAAGATGCTAAGAGTGTCCTTCCTTTTGGTGCATAGTGCTGGACAGTCGCATATCAAGTGGCGAATGGATTCTATTTCGTCTTTGTCCTTTCAGTTCCTATAGAAGTAGTTGTGGGGTAGTACTAGTCGAGCTGCATGATTGTCCATCACAGAGTGTCCCGTCACAACACCGACAGCTATACGAATATCTCTGCGACTGAGTTTCATGAGATCAGCGGATCTCTTTTTTCATAGACTGGCCATAACGATTTGCCTATGGCACATGTATCTATTCGATACCAACGCCTGATAGCTTCCTCGTTGGACTTAAGGTCTATCTTTCTGTTCAATGGGCTAAGCGGTGTGCCTTAGGAAGGGCCTTGGATGTGACCCCAACTTGGCTAGTTCATCCACCTTTACGTTACCTGGTATATCCATGTGGCCTGGTACCCAACAGAGGCTCACCTTGTTGGACACTGTGATATTACCCGATTTTTTAATGCACGTTTTTACGAGCTTGGACCTCACCGATGTTGACTGTTACGCTGCTTGACTGTCAAAATAGATGCTGACTGTTTTTCCAGAGATGTTACTCTCGCTAATCATGTCCGCAGCTTATTTTATGGCAGCAACTTCGGCTTGAAAAAAAACTGCCATCGTCCTCAAGTCTGAAGGACTGGTTTGTATTTCGGGACTCGCAGTAGACACCAGCACTAGTACCTGCATCCATTTTGGATGCGTCGGTATAGATAGCCAGTTGATATCCGGTCGGTACAGACTAACACCTTATCCCACTCCTCCCTGGTAGGAATTTTGATAAATAGATCTCCGATTGCAGTTTGTAAGTGGTACGATGTAGTCCATCTTCACCGATTCAGCATTGAGGCATGACCATAAGGTTTAGCTAACCATAGTCCGGCCGAGATATTTTGCAGTTTTCTGAGGTATAAGATCAGTTTAGTTCACACGTGGGTACCTGTAGTTCGGTATTGAGCTCTTCCTTGTAAAGAGCATTATCTCAGATCCCGCTGGGTTAACTTCAAGACCGCGACCTTCGACTCAGTCGCTTACTGGAAACCCAACTGTTTACACAGGCTGAAGTATATAGCAATGGTTGCCTAGGGTAATCCTGTGCTGAATCTCCACCAGGATATCATTGTAGGTAATCTCATTCACTATCTCAAAATTATGGCTGTCAATGGTGACATTTTGTCCAATGCGGTGTGCGACGGAGTTGTTTCTGGTCGACAGCATGTACTTTGTTTTACTCTGATGAATCTCAAGACGAACTCGTCTAGCCTCTTCTTCAATCGCCGTAAATTCTTTAATTACGGCACGTTGGGAGCCCGCGATAATATCTATGTCGTCAGCATACCCTAACAGCTCCACGGATTTGAAAAATGTATTGCCTTCCATGTTACCACCCGCCCGCCGCACTATATATTCTCACACGAGATTGAAGAAGTCACAAGACAGCGCGTCTCCTTGCCGAAATCCAGTTCGTGTTTGGAAAAATTCGGAGGATCACTTCCAAGTTGCATGGTGCATCGCACAACCGGATCTGTTTTTCGGGATCCCGAAATCGGCCATCGCATTGTTTAGCTCGGAGCGATGTAATAAGCGGCTTTGAAGTCGATGAAGATATGGTGGGTATCGACTTGGAACTCGTGGGTCTTTTCCAGGATTTGCCGAAGTGTGAGGATTTGGTCAGATGTCGATTCGCCGGGCCGGAAGATACACTGATATCAGCCAATTTGCTTGAAGCAAAATGGATAAGCAACGCCTCGGTAGTTGTTACAAGACGTAGGGGATCGCCTTTATTGTGAATAGAGCAGATAGAGTTGATATTCCAGTCGTCGGGCATGCCACCTGCTTTAAACACCTCTGGCGGCAACTGGTCCGAGCCCGCTTTATTGTTCTTCAGTCTTCTCAAGACTGTGCCGACTTCTTCTAAACCGGGTGGAAGGAGTATTTCATGGCTTTTCCTATCACTTTCCCGTTGAGCAGCTGCTGGAAATGCTGCAATTCCTTGTTCGGTGACAAGATTTCCCGCACAATTTTGAAGGGCTGCTGCCCGGTCTGTAGCTAGCAACAAGGTTCTTAGCTTTTTTTTTTTTAAAAGTTACGCACCTGATTTCTGTTTCTGGACTCTTCTTATCCTTGAGCTGAGAGACTGCGAAGGCTTTTTTCTTTGATGCAGTAGTTTTTTTTCTCCCTTCTCTTAGCTCTGTACTCGTCCCGCGCTGCCCTGGTTTTCGTTGGAGTGCGTTCTGATGTGCCTCGTTGGTTGCTTTTTATACTGCACGCACTCATCGTCATATGTACAACGGATTTCTTGCCGGGGGTGGTTGGTAGCCCTGAGTAGATTCGGCTACTTCCTTGATGGCATTGCTGCTTTTAACGTAACTTATTCTAAGACATCAACCATAAATGTATTTGAGCCATGAAATAATAGATTTCCCCGAGTCGTGTAACGTTATGGGGTGTATCCCATCCATACCGGGTGCTTTGTAGGGTGATCCAAAAAAATTATAGTGCGGCGACCTCGAAGTAAACTGAACCAAGTTTTTTTTTTATTTACAAACAAAATAACTGAGTGGGGAATTTTGCGCTACCTTGTACACATACATGTGTTTTAATTTTTTTTGAATAAATTCGCTAAGCAAACTAAAATTCTCACATGAAGTTCCAATGTAATGTTACCTGCTGCGTGCCGATATGTCAACAAAAATAAAAAAAATCAACTGCTTATCATATTAATTACCAACTTGAAACTGGACAGTATCAAGATGATCACTCATTCTCAAGTGGGTGTTAATGTGTAGTTCTGGCAGTGGTTTGATTTTTCCATTTTGCGCCGCTAATTACTGAGCAAAGTGTTTTTTTTTTCTGTTCGATAAGACCAACTAAAATCAATGAAAGCGGATCGTACTGGAAGTGCAAACACAAATTATGCACTCGAACTACTGCCAGGGGTGATTTTGAGCGCCACTTCACGGGATGTCCAACCACGAGTGCTAGTGTCATTACATACCTAGAACCTCAGCTGTTTGTTGTACTTATCTAGTTGATAAGTACATAGCTCCCTTGAACCACACCTAACCTTCTTTTGATCACGATTTTGCCGCTGTATGACAATAAATTGAGGAATTACCAACGGTTATGACATTTAGTTTTATTACATAATGACAGGCCTCTTTATCCAAGTTATCTCAGTGCACAAATAAATCAATTTATTATTTTTTTTTTTCAGTTATTAATTAACTTTGCGTTCACTATAAATGTGGAGAAAGCACGATGGGTTTAGGTGTCCACCCTGCAAACAGAAAGACTTTGAACAGCTTGTATCTATGCGTGTACGTACAAGGGTATAAATTGTTTTATTTATGTCATCAGTATATAAAGTTGAAAATATAAATCGCAAAAAGGATAAAAATCATGACACCTACGGGTGTTACTCGCGAAACTGAATTACAGCTGAAAGAAAGAGATATTGTTAAAAGTTAAGCTTTTCATGGTGTGAGGATTGAACTTACTTTGGACCTTGGTAGACCAAATTCATGCCAGTGAAGTCGACATACTTGGCAGAGGCATTATTTATCACCGAATAGATATCAGAATCTGGAGTATTTCGATTTCGAAAGTACACAAATGCTGCTGCAGATTTTTGCCATATCGGAAGGTAACTACAGACGACCAAATAGTTTTCGTAGTCCGTGTCCAAAATTTTGTAGATCGGAACGGGAACTTGAAAGATAAATATGAGAAAAAAAAATTATTTAATAATTAAAGTCAAACTTAGCATCGATGCACTAAGCAATAAAAGATAAAGGGTGATCCAATTTGAGCTTCCGAAACTAAAAAAAAAAAAAGTACAAATTTAAAAAAAATTCATCCGCAACTGGCTATCTACACCGATGGATCCAAAATGGATGAAGGTACTGGTGATGGTGTCTACTGCGAGTCCCGAAATACAAGCCGGTCCTTTAGACTTGAGGATGATAGCAGTGTTTTTCAAGCCGAATTTGCTGCCATAAAACATTCATAATGCGCCGCGGACATGAATTGCGAGAGTAAGATCTCTGGACAAACAATCAGCATCAAGCACCCATTAAAGCGTTACAGTCAACGTCGGTGTGTGATACCTCAGTGGCCAACAAGGGAAACCTCTGTTGCAGGGTGCCGGGCCACATGTATATACCAGGTAACGTAAAGGCGGATGAACTAGTCAGGGTAGGATCACATCCCAGGCTTTTCCCTAGGCTAGTCCACAGCTTTGAACAGAAAGATAAACATTGAGTCTAACGAGGAAGCTAACAGGCATTGATATCGACTACACACATGTGCCATAGCCAAATCGTTATGGCCAGTCTATGAAAAAAGAGATCCCCTGATCTCATGAAACTCAGTCGCAGGGATATTCGTATAGCTGTCGTTGTTGTGACGGGACACTCTGTGGTGGACAATCATGCAGCACGGCTAGTACTACCCCACAACTACTTCTATAGGAACTGAAATGACGAAGAGGAATAGACTCCATTCGCCACTTGATATGCGACTGTCCAGCACTAGCCACCAAAAGGAAGGACACTCTTGGCAGCTACTTCCCTGCGGAGCTGACAGTGTCCTCTCAACTAGGGCTCCCATCTACCTAAGCTAACCTAAATGGGCACCTCTGGACCTTCTGTTAGCAGTCGATATTTTCGAAGTAATTTTCTATCACTTTTTCGTAAATTTCCTAATGAGGCCACTTGACAACGATACGCACCAAATAGTCACTTTTTGTGCTTGCAAGGGTGTTTCGTGAATCACATAAAAATTTTCCTTCTCTGAAAAATCAGCATTAATTTCCTGCTCCTCTCATACCCAATCTGTGTAGATTCTTCACTATCCATGGTCTCTGGTGTAAGTGCAAATCCTTTGTCAAAATGAGCCAAAGGGAGCCAAAGGAGGATAAGTCCGCAGACTCGTTGCTTTCAGCGCACATATGGCTCAAAGCCTCAATTTGTTGCGTAGAACAAATCCTTGCAGACAGTCAAAGCAGCATAAGACTTATTTTGAATCGATCAGGTAAAAGTTCACAGCTTTGAGAGTCGCTTGGCTGTCTGTGAGTATATGGATAGTGGTACGTGCCTTTAATGCCTGAGTTCAAGATGCGATTGGATCAGTATTCTGCAGTACTAAAACTAGAATCCCGTTTTGATCCATCTGCATGCCAAGCGTTTCCTTTTGGATAGAGCAGCGGTCCGCCAGTGGTCCGTGAGCCGCGGCTAGGGATCTCAATCTCGAATTTTCTGATCCACCTAATCAGAGTATTTTTATCCATCTTTCAGAGGCTGGCAAATAGATGCAGGGAGCTGAGTCCTATAATAACCTCGATGATTATCGTCCAGCAGATGTGCATTGCGCCTGTCATACCACGGCATGCCAAGCTTGGAAGTCGTTTAAGCATATTGATGGTTGTAACTTCCTTGACTTCCGTCCACCAGAGAATGGATGTGTAAGTCAGGATGGGTCTAACCAGAGTGGCATGTAAGGTGGCTTTAAGGTTGAAGTTCATCAGACTACAGCGTCAGATAATATTAAAAAGGTTCAGCTTTGTATCCAAACATTATGTCTGGGTGCTACACGAATTAAGAAAAAAGAATTCAGTAGTGCCTCAAGCCTTGCCCGTAAAAAAGAAGAGCCGTTTGTGGACCGTTACTGGTTACTGAAAATGAAGAGTGAATTATTTACAAGTATGATGTAAGAAAATAAGCCTTTGTATACCGTAGGGAAACTCCGTCATCAACATCAAAAGCCGCTGTGTTAAATTCTGAACGTTACTGTGCTCAACTTGTGTTTTGAACAAGGAAATACGCATATCTTACGCCCACATAACAGGTGTAATCATCCATCATGACAATGCAAGACCACAATGTAGAATGAGTACTAAAATTTTGAAGATGCCCAAATGGCGGTGGAGAAGATGATCACCGTCAACGGCGAAGCCTTTTTTCGAACGAATTGGATGAGCTGCCAAAATGTTGGCAGATAGTCATGAATATCGAAAGAAATACTGTCGCTGATCCCGAGGACTCTGCTTCCAGTTGTCAAGACCAAGCGTTCGGGCATCCACGATAGTTTGGTCCTTAAGTCTTAGGTTCGTTTTTTCTGGTCATCTTGAACCTGGATGCTGGGATCCGAAATTCCTCTTACCTAAAGCGTTGTGATCCATGTGATCGATATGGCTAAGCCAATGTAGTCGACGTATCTTTGCGTTTTGTAATGCATCCACATATTGGTACAGCTCCTCAATTGTCCTCTTTGCACACAGGAACAGCTTCTACAGAAGTCGTTAGCGAAGAGGCCCAGCCTAGTGGCGTACCTTCCGATAATGTAGTGTCCTGTAACGACACCTAATATGCTGAAGATAAGCTCCAGCTGGAGATGAGATCCAGCTTAAGCCACATTAGGCCATATGCGATTGGTACTATTTGTAACGTTAAGCCGCAGGGGAGGTAAAGGCAAGCAACCTTCAAAGAGCAAAACTTGAGTATACACCCTTGCATAACAGATGTCCTGGTCGAGCAAGAACACGGTGGATTGACTGCATGTACGAAGACACTATATAACTGGAAACTGGAAAACCGTGGCCGATAATCGAGTAGACTGGAGAAGCAAGGTTAAGGAAGACACACAATGAGGAACTCAATATCCCTCTCAATCTGGTCAGAAGACGAAATTCATTGCATCTTCTCTGGGTGCCAGCCCACAGAGCAAGCCAGCGAAACAAGATCTCCGAATTCCTGAACCAACCGTCAGAGGAAGATTTCTCAGGATCTGAATCAGGGCTGCATTTGCTTGTATCTGCGATTAGTAGTTTTACAATTGTCGGTGGCTGGATCTAGGCAGACCGAGTGGGTACTTTTCTTCTGTTTCTCAGGAGGATTGACTGCATATGATTTAGAGGCGTCCTTATAGACTCTTTCGCTTCTGTCAAGTACCTCAACGTGGTTTAAGCGATACAAGATTCTACAGCGGATAAGTAAGATGTCTGCGCATTGTTAAAGCAATGGACCAGTCGTTGAGCCTGAGTGCACTTGTAGAAAAACGGCCAAAACGCGCGAACCACTTTCATGGCGCATACGACCATCTTAGGAATTCCTTTAAAAAAAATTGTTCTGTAGCTGTAGAAATGAAAATGAGATAAAAACTCGTTTCCAATTTCTTTGGGAATATCCAGCACTACCCAGACATCGCACACTGGTCCTCAACAGTGTTACAGAACCCTCAAGGAAAGCGACTGAAGATTTGGTTATAATTCGAAAATTTTCTTCTATTTTAGGTGCTATATGTACATACGAGGATCAACAACCGGGTCGCATGAGTCATGGTTTGCCAAATGGCAGGTATGAGTCAAGTGGGCTCCGGCTCTCATATCAAAAACAATAACATCATTATACTCACGGTAACCGTAATTGGTGGAGGATATGCTGTAGTTTGAAGGATTCACCGTATTATACTGCACAACATAAAGGTAGGTACTCTGATTGTTTAGTGACTGCAAGTCCGTTGCATACGTTTGTGAAACCCAGGCGGTTCCATTCAAGAACGTAATATTCATCTGAAGGCACTGCAAGTTCTGAATAAAGGTGCCATAACCCTTTCTTGCCTGTTCGTACCAAGTACCAGAAACCTACAAAATAAAACACTTCATGATGGGTCTTCAACATCTTCAATAAAATTCCAACACCACCCACCCCAAGGATATCAATATTTTCCATGACACTTAAATTATCACAAGTTGTCAAAACAGGACCAGCTGCTGTTGTGGACTCTGTACTTTCTGGTGGCACTGTTGATTCCGATGATGACTCAGATACAGTTGATGTATCTCCCGTCGTTGATGAATCATCTGCATTTGCATATGAAATCAGGCCACAAACAGCCAATACAATAATTAAACAAAATTTCACGTTAAATAGACACATTTTCCCGGCACAAAAACTCGCAGTTAAATAAAATAGTTATTTTCAAAAATACGTTCGAAAAAAAAAACTTAGCTCATCGGCTATTAGCGTACACAACAAATTCGGTAGATAGTAAAATGACATCGAGTAATCCATCATGATGTATCGGAAGGGAGTCCAACAGTGCCAGCAGTTCTTCAAGAAAAAAATGTGAAATTCGCTGCGATAAAATGCGAAATTTCATGTGTCCACAGGAAGGCCTGTAGAATGGACTAAGTACTAGCTACTAGGTTGGAAAACGTAAATAAAATAACGAGATAAGGGAGATTTCGGGGATCACAAATTTATCGCAGCGATACGAAGTGGACTTATTTTTGATTTGGATTTTTTATCGACTTCTTTTTGATTTAGTCGCGTTTTGGAAAAACCTGTGTGTGATCAAGGTGTTCCTTTAATTCGAAACGAAAATTAAAGACCCATACCGAAGTTACGTCCTTCGCGATTTGGATATAAGCAACGAATTTGCTTGGTACATTTCTCAGGACCTGCAGCAGCAAAATATGGGCGATGATGCAACTATGCTTAAAGTAGCCGCTCAAAGCAGGAGGAATGCTCAGGAGACTAGTCGCAGAGGTACATTAACAATTGTCTAGACCAGCTGCTTTTGGAAGACGACAGCAAAATTCTGCATGGGTGGAGACAATATTGTGAAGGACTTTCCTAAAGCCACCCCGATCGATCAAGCTGCCGCACAGCATGAAAAGCGTTGAGCGGGTATTAGATCGTCGACTGCGAAAAATAATGAATCTATCTGATAATCAGTGCGGGTTCATCGCTAGTACAATAGCTGGTCAGACTGTTGAAAGATTGTGCCAGCGATGTTGGCTTGTGGGTTGCACACCGACGGTCAAGTACTCGTATGATGTTAAAGAAGTCACATGACAGCGTATCATCATCCAAGTCCTTTTTTGACATCCAAGGTGTCAGTGTGGTCATTACCAACCTTGATGGAGCAGCGAGAGTTCTCCTTCTTCATCGTGCACAGACGGACGAGTTTGGTAGGGATGCCAAAAGTGACGACCTATACATGGCTGTACAGATGGCTCTGTATAGCTCTACATGGCCCTGTATAGCTCTACATGGCTCTGTATAGCTCTCTCTATAAATACTGTCATATGCGGCCTTAAAATCGATAAAGATGGCGGACTCGTTGGGTTTTCTCTTGGATCTGCCAAAGTGTGAAAATTTGGTCGACACTCATACGGGCCAATGAGATTGTTGACGAAGGGTTTCTGGAGTTCACACAATATGAACAAATAGATCTTGTAGACGATGTTTAGGAGACCGATATCTGTGTAATTGGCACAGTTGAGGGGGTCTCCTTCCTTGTGGAACGATTGAACTATGCTGAGATCCCATTCATCACGCAAACACTCGTCTGATCACATCTTAGAAGTGAATTGGTCTTAGGTAATTTTAAGGCGAAAGAAAAGGAGGACATCTTTGGCAGGACAGTCTACATATCACCACGTTTGGCAAAGAACATAGGGTTATTGACTTTACCACGGGGCGAAACGTTGCTATAGCACTCTGTTTCCTCATCTCAGTATCCACAATGAGACATGACAGTCTTCCTGATCACGAAACGATGATCCAAATTAATAACTTTGCGATGGACGCAAGACATGCCTCTAGTAATCTAGCTGTACGAACCTTCCGTCTGTGATCACTGCCTCATTGCAACCAAGGTACGAATACGAAAATAACGTTGAAAAGTTGCAATCGCAAGAGTCCACCAAAATCTTCGCCGAACGCGTATCCCGAATTCTGTCCACGACTCCTATGCAGCCAGTATTAAGTGTCGAAGACTAGCCAAAAAAGGACTGATGTGACGAAAAATGCCGCCAAGCACATGCAGCATAATAAGAGGCATACGAAGCGGCGTTGTAATGAAGGACTAGGGCTGCTAGGAATGTCTACGAGCAAAAGAAATGGAAGGATTATCTGCTTTCACAAGAGGTGCGCAATCGAAGGAATAATGTACGAAAATCTTAGCAAAAAATAAGAATAACGTACATATTAAGCCAACAAAACCCGTACAAAAACCTGAAGAGATGAGGAAGGAAACCCTGTAGTAGAGCCACAGTCGGTGCTGAGAATATGGAAAAACCTTTTCTGGAGACCAACATACAAAACTTCTGTCCACCTAAACAAAACGAAGAGGGGACAGCGATATCCCAATATAAATTCAACAAGGCTGCAGGACCTGACGGCCTACCAGCCGAGTTGTTCCAAGCAGCTGAAGATGTCTTGATGACTTTAGTGTCATAGGGCTTGTCGAAGAGCTTGTAGAAACGCTCGCTGGTGGCCCCGAACTTGTCTTCTGTGCATATTAGGTTAATGTTGGCCGTCAGGCTGCTGCACCTGACGGCCTTCCAGCATAGTTGTTCCAAGCAGCCGAAGATGTCTTGATGACTTTAGTGTCAAAGGGCTTGTCGAAGAGCTTGTAGAAACGCTCGCTAGTGGCCCCGTCCTTGTCTTCCATGCATATTGGGTTAATGTTGGCCAATTTAGGCCTGATATCAATTGCCATAAGACCCTCGTTCACGTGTCGAAAGCTTGAGGCTTCTTGCTTATGTCTACCATGTATGAAAACTCCGTCTTTGCTCTGTATACCAATCACCATAGTATACGTCACAAGTTTTTTTACTCCTTTTATCTGGCTCATACCATCTGACTTCCTAAATTACTTTAATATCTGCTTTGCAGTAGCCTTAGACCTGTGTCAATTGTTCGACTGCACGCGGCCTGTTAAGGGTCCGAAAATTTCACCTGCAGATCCAAGGATCGTTGACCTAACCCTTACCCCTTTTCGGTAACTTGATGATCAACCACTTACTACCAAAGATGTCCTCCATATCGCTATTTTCTCGTTAAAATCACTTAACGCGATTTCAACGTTATACTTAGGCACTTGCTCGTAGGTTTTGTGGACGTAGAAACACAGTGGTAACGTCGTCCTTTTCCTCTACGGGGAAGTGACAACATATGGGCTTGATAGGAACTTTTTTGAGACATTCACTTATGTACATGTCGAAGGTTGAAGGCTGCGGTGCATCACAAAACCGCACCCGAATACCCATTGACCGTAGTACAGTTTTCCATCCTTTTGTTAAATTAAAATGTTCTACTAAATCAAGTGGAAGCAGTTAAGCCCAATTGACCATTAAAAGAGGATTATTCACTTGCATATTAATGAATTTTTTTTATATATTTAAACTCCTTTACAAAACAATGAATATTGCCATACAAACACTTAACGCAAGTGCTCTCTAACTACTCACGCCAACAGGACTCATATTTCTGTTTATCCTTTCGATGTTACATTGTTTGGAATACAGTCCAACTCTTCTGTTGATTATACAGAATTTTTAATTAATAATAGACCACTGCGTGTGCCACTACAGAGTGTGTGTTATTCAACAACGACTTTGATTGGAATTTGTTCAATTGATCGGATTTGTTTTGTATATAAACAAAAAAACAAACAACAACAGAATTGCCTACAAAATGCAAATCGGATTCCGCTGTGATTTCAAAATGTGTTTGCATTTCGCACCATTTTTTTTTTTAAATTTTTTTTGTCCATTTTGAATAGTCCCGTGTTCTCCATTTTGTATCATTTAATTTGGAAGCTTACAAATTGGAGCTGTTACACACGTTTAACCTCACACCCCCGGGCCGACCGGGGTAATGTAATCAAGCGATTACTACCCCAGCAAGGTAGGACAATGTGCCGTGCAGATTTTAATAAATATTTTGATTTAATTGATTTTAGTTTTTACCTGCAAATGCACTCATTTATGTTTACCGCTTTTTTTTTGTTTGTGTGGCCATTTTTTTCTGGCTGAAGCCCGCCAATTTTTGTTGTGTGATTTTAATTTGGAATTTGGTCAGTTAGCGAGTGGCAATTTCGCGGAATAAACGAGTTTTAGGTGAATTATGCAAATCAATCAAGGATTATTTAGGAAAACATCCGACAGTTGAACAGACTCCTGTGATGCTGGTGATTTTGGGAAATGGTACTTTAGCGGGCGTAAAGGATTTAATTAAATCAGCATTTAATTAAATTTACCAAAATACTGTCGTATTATGGAGATTATTTTGTGCACGAATTTGAATAAATATTTGAAGAGCCCGCCAGATGTTGGTAATAGCTGGCTGTGCAAATATGTAAAACCAAAGTTTATTAATTATCCGCGCGGGGAATATGGTTTAAGTGCATTCCTTTTGGGATTTTTTAGTTTTTACTTGCAAACAAATGGTGGCTGAGTGATGGATTCTGAAATTGCCGGCATGTCCTTTGCCTTTTCGTCTCCTATCCATTCCCATTTTCTTTTGAAACGGACTTCATCTGCACGTCACACTGGAATCATTCTGATACCCCCAGGGGAGACTTGTCCCATGCCCTTTGGTTCACCTTGTTTCTTCCTGTGATGAACTAGCAAAGCATTCAGTTTACTTGATCTAGGTCAAGATGTTGTTCACTGGTCTCCTTGTAGGTCCTGGAAGAAGAATCGCCAGGTTTGGTTGATGGGTTGATGAGGACGGATTGGTTCGTACCCCATCACATTTAGGCCTGCGTAGACCCATTGTGATGCCCAGTTTAGGGGTTGACTGGTCCATTTCGTTCCTTGTCGGTATACAACGCTGTCCTGCCATTTCAATGACCTGGTAAACCTGAAAAGATTCATTGGAGGAATTGTGGATATTTCAGAAATTTCTTGGAAGAAGTAGCTTCCTAAAGTTCTGTTCCTCAACTGACTAAGGCTAGGACAGTGGCACAGAAAGTGGCGTGTATCTTCGCAGCTTTCTGCCTCGCCACATCCTCTGCGTATGTTGCCATTGTTGAGACTTATTTTCATAGTGTGGTACCTTAGAAGATTATGACCCGTGTGTACTCCCATCAATAAAAATATGGTCTTCCTTTCATTTTCCATAAGTTTTTTGGTGCGGGACTCATCGAAGTTTGGCCATGTTTTCATTGAAATTTCGCAGGTGGGTAGTGAGTTTCATCTGTTATTTGCCTTCATACGAATCTTACATTCTATTTGTTTCCTAAGATCACAGAGTGGGGGTTTGATCCATTGGAGGGCTTGGTTACGATCCATTGCAGATACCAGACCTGCAAGCTTATCAGCATTGTTATTACCTTGTATGTTCCTTACATTGTGCTGTGAGCCAAGAACCTTTACCTTTGTGCGACACTGCTGAACAAGTTTCGATGGCAAAAATTGCTTTTATGGTCGCCTGGCTGTCAATAAATATGGTACTAGCTTCTTGTGGTATTGGCATCATTGACAGCAGGTTGGCTGCCTCCGTTACTGACAGAACCTCCACTTGGAAGACACTGCTGTAATCACGTAGCCTTAGCGAGCTTTGTATATTAAGCCTTTCGAAGTATAGGCCATAATTAGATAAAAATTTCCTTTTCCCTTTTGCTTGTTAGTCCTTGCTTTGTCAAAGTAGGGCCAAATTCTATTGGTTGCCGAAATTTCTATGGAAGACCATCTGTTGTTTACCTCCCTAACATCCTTAAACCCTAAGGTGGAAGGATGTCTAAGAAGGTATGTGCGCCGAGAAGAGTATTTGATGAGGTCCAGACCCCGAACTTCATTTAGGCAAATTACCTGTTTTGCATTTATGTCCAAAGCGTAACCTGGTGCTCTTCGCCACAACACTTCACAAGAGATTTTGCACCAATTTTGCAGGAGGAGTAACTTCCCTCAGCCAATACAATCACCGTCATACTATCGAGAAATGTTGGAAGGATCTTTGGAGCTTAGTTCTGTTGCATTAGTCCGAAAACTTCACGCAAGAAAATAACGCAGCAGATATTGGGCGATTTTGAGTGAATATTTTCTTGCAATAAGGAGCGCGAATGAGGCAGAAGGCTTAGTCCCGAAGTCTGAAAACTGCACCGAAATGTGGATGCAGGCTTCAGCAGACAATCGTCGTATACCCGCCGCCATATTCAAGATTAAAAGACGTAGCGATCACCGATAGCAGAGTGTTTGGTCTTGACAGTTGGAAGCAGCGTGCCTGGGATAGATGAGGATGGAGCACATTAAATCAAAGAAGTAAGTTAAACTGGGAGAACAGGGGCTGCAAACCTTGTGGTTTCAGCAAGACAAAGCTACATGGCACATACTATGTAAGACACACAATTGAGGTGTTCACAGATTAGCTTATATCAGGTTTCGGCAGTAGCATGCAACGGGGCAACTAGCAACAACCGAAGTTCACGTTCCAGCCAGCACCTTCTACGGTTTAGTCCTCAACACTTAACTTGTTTTCTCTCTTCCCCCTCTGAGATCCTCCTTAATCGTTATAAGCAAACCTTGTGCCTTAAAAAATATGCCAAACTACGCTCCCATTTTGAACCGCTAAAGGCTTCTACAAACCTCTTTAAAGTTCAAAGCACCCGACAGGCTACCTAAACTTTTTATTTAAGACCTTCTTTGGAAATATTCAAGCCGAATGGCCTTTAAATATTTAAGCAAACGCGATTTCAATTTAACCCATAATGAAAATATGTAGGCCTCACGGGATATCATTGTTATTATAATGCACTTTAGTCTCCTCACATCAACACTATGTAGCCCCCATTCATAGCCAACAGCTCTCGGGAGTCATTAACCTTAAGAGTTTCCCTTGAGTCTCATTCTAATAGTTCCTCCTCCATAATTCCCTCATTAAAATGTAAATTTATCCAACACCACCTGGCTTTCACTGGATGACAAGCAAATAACAAAAAATTTCTACGTCATCATCGCTGCCAAAATAAAAAAAAATATAATAAATCTCTCCTTAAAAATCGATGAAGGATTCTCCACCCCCACGAGGATATGAAAAGGAATAAACCCAAAACAAAGCAAATAAAAGAAAAAAGCAAAGAAAAAAAATCTCTGCAGGTGACGTTGTCGATTTAATTCCACAACGGTAATGTCATACTTAACAAAGTTCAATTACAGTTTTAAGCAGAAGCCCGCCCGCCCTACGGAGAAATCCTGTCAAAACCTACTGTCACCACTCAAAAAACTCGTGCGTACACGCGCAACAAATGTCAACGTCAAAGAGAGCTTTCACTTTCGTCGGGGCTATGGTATGTCGTGGGAGTAACGACATCCATCTGTTGGCGTTCGCATGAAGCTTTATGTGCGTGATGATTAATTTCACGCTTTCACAGGTTCTCCAGGGGGACACAAAGGCTGATTTTACCTGGAATGAAACCCGGAACAAGGATCTGACTGATTCTACTTATGTATGTAGGAATGTATGTCTGACATTTGTGAATCAGTAATGTAAAACGAAGGCACTGGTCCTGTAGGAGAACGCAATCAGAAAACAATTATTAATTTCGGATTTATTTGATTTTATTGTGTAAGCCTGGGACGGAATCGTTATGGTAATTTTGTGGCGACACAGTTGTCCTTGAAAGTGACGTTAGAACAGTCAAAATTTCCAAAAACAAAAATGGATATACGAGTACCTACTTAAGGCAGGCTTAGGATGCAAAAATCAGTCCTCACAACTGCCGCGTATATATTTAGAAAATCAGCTAACATTGAGCACCTGTGGCAAAAAGACTTTCATTGACGTCTCACTCCATCCATTAACGGACAGATATTGTTTCAGGCTCCTAAAACTAGGCACCCATTTTCTAAGAAATTGACAGAAAATGCTGGACAAAAAAACTTTTTCTTCCTACAACTTCCCCTTGTCGATACATTCGCACTTTGAAATGATTTTCATCATCTTCGGAGTAAAGTTGGAAATTTTGAAAAATTTTGTAGTTTAGAAAAATTCAAAAATTGTTAAAAACCTGACTTTCAGATTTTTCTACAGAATGCAGACTGTTTTCCATTCAGAAGGCATTAAATCAAATGAACTTCAGACGCTGAATCGGCAGTCGCACGTGCACCAGATATCGACGGGTTGACTCGCACTACTTCGCTTGAGAGCTCGTGGCCTACCACGCCTGCGCTCTAAGGAATGGTCAAATAGTACCTCGGTGTCGCTAAATTTTTACCTAATCCTGTGCAAATTCGAACAAAGTTTTGGAAAATTAAAAAAAAAAAAAACATGACATAAAAAGCATCAGCGATCGCACGTGCACCCAGGTTGACTTGACGGGTTGACTCGATTTGACGGTGCCTACCATTGCATCGCTCTAAGATATAGTCAAATAGTGCATACCTCTGTGTTGCTGGATTTTTCCGTAGTCCTGTGCAAATTCAGTGGTTATCAAGATTTACAAAGTTGCGTGAGGAAATCGCATCATTACCTCTCCGTGGTGATCGCTAAATAGCTACTTTAGCCTGAATTCCAATTAACGACTTGTGGGCGCCATGCCTCAGTGGTTGTTGCGATGGATTACTGAGTGGAATGTTCGAGGTGCGATTCCCAGAAAACGCCAAACATTTTTTCATGGTTCCAGATGTCGCGAATGTCTGACAAACTTCCAGGAGGAATAATAATGCTTCTCAAAAAATGCTTTTCGGATGTCAAGAATGGTCATGAAAAGCTAGACCCTGGACCACATACGGTCCGTTGCGCCAAGTATTTGTATTTTTTTGACACAAAAATGCTTGTTGGGCAGACGGAGCACAGACGTAGGTATATATGTACATAATCGTAGGTCACTTTCGAAAGGGATTCTTGTTCTGCAAGGATCTGTTGCAAATATAATAAACTCGCACTTTCTAAGGAAGGCTAACCTCTTGTGAAATTGGCTGGCTTATTTATATCGCGAAAGATATGACTTAGTTTCAACGCAACACAAAATTGGAACACGGGTAGGTATCATCAGGTTTTTGGCGATTAGCAAGGGGCATTGGTGAACTCGAGACCTATTCCTCAGAGCAAAAGCTGTCATGTTTGCAAAAACGAGGATAAGGGCGACATTTTTCTTTACTTCATCTACATATAGCTACAAATACTGGACAATGTTCCCCAGATAGAGTGTTTATAACTATCTCAATAAGATCTTGCGGAATGTTAAAGATTAGGTCAGATTCGTTATAGGAGGTGAATGCATGTCTTTTGTGCTACCCCGACTTAAAGATAAGACTTCGCAGGATGGCTCTACTCGTCGGGCACAATCCAGCTCATTTTATTCTCCCATCATAAAGAGGCTGTGCACTACGGATAGGACTACCTATCTGAGTAAAATTGTTGGCATGAAATAAAGAATGACGAGTGCTACTGACCCTCTTTCTTACTCATAATTGGATGTCATAAACGTCATGTGCACGCTCTTATTTACAAGACCAACTGGAATGAAGGATCAAGAAGGACGAAAAATTCGAACTTCACCAGATTTTATGATCAAGTTTCAGGTTGTTGAGAATTTAACATTTCTGAGGAGTTTCCCATGACAATTCCGAGTAGTGGTCATCCTTTTGAAAACGCGAAGTCCGGGGTAAGCTTCTTTTGGCTCGGAGTTTATGGTGAACTCCATAGCTTTGTGCTAACCTAGTTTTCTTTTCTTCATGATGACAATTTTCTGTCACCAAGGATGTTCTCGTTGTGTGTTATGTATTTTCTTTCCTCCCAACCCTCTAGTGACAGCTAATTCTTTTACTTTTCCCCGTTCCAAGAACTATTCAATACGAGACCTTTAAAACAGCTTTTGGTCTGCACCTTCAGAGACACCATGTTACACTTAAAAATGCTCCTCAAATAAGAACAAATAAATTTTTGGTGTTTCACTACTTTCGGCTGCGACTATGACCAATGTCTCGATTTCTTTGGTCGGAAAATATAATGCTCTCTTGCCTTCAAGAAGTTTTCAATATAGAGTACGAATAACCACCTTTAAAACTTAGCACCTTATACCGACAAAAAAAAATCCCAAATAGTCCCTTCTATTTGCTAAGAAGGATTTTCACCATCAGAAGACTCACTCCCCACATAGCACCCTTCACAACGCCATTCAGGTACCTTAGACAAATTTACTAATTTAAAATCCCTGAACTGGAAATCACAAGAAAGACAGGCATCGAGCACCCGCTTAAGTCCACAAATGCGTTCGAAGAAAAAATTTTTCCAAATAGAAAAACTTTTCAAATTTTCTCGCAGAGAGTTAAAAATAAGCGCGAACTTAATATTAAAATATAACAAGGACGCCAAAAAAGGACGAGAAAACAAACAACAAAGTTGATGATTCACAGGGATTTTCGCCCTCCATCAAAAGCAGTAAAAAAAAAAGGGAAGGATATTCGCCAGGTGAGGAAATTTGATACAATGTGAGGCAGCGACTCCTTTTGCTGTTTTGTAGTTCGCGTTTTTAACCTCCGAAAAATTGTTTAATTTCGTTAAAGGATACAAAGGATTTGACTTGAAGTAGAAGAAAGGTTCCTCCTGTGTCCAGTGCATTAAGAATCCAGTTTCTTTGTGTAAAGTTTTGTGATTCTTGAAACTTTTACCTCTTGAAGGGTAATTTTTATAAAGGTGAAAAGGATTTGAAAGGTATCCCCAATCAACGGTCTTATGGCCAACAAACTAATTAACAGTAACCTCATCCTTAAAATGAGACCGGCTCTAGGTAACCAATTAGAGGGTTTTGAAATGGAGAAAAGATATCAAAACTCCATGGTTTCGAGTGAGCGAAGTAAGTTTTTAGATGAACTTTTCATCAATTAGCTGCAGAATATTGTGTTAAATTTCGCATTCATTTGTGTAGACATGTAAACAAGGATACAGATTATCCTTTTTTGGATGAAAATGGAGATAGAGAGTAAACAAAAAAAAAAAAAAAACGTTACACACATGGCAAATGCAATTAAAAGTTTTGAGTTTCATAGCTGAGAAAGATTCAATCTGGTGTCTACATACAGATCTGAAGATAGTCTGTCAGTTAATAGGATATGTGGTAGGGTAAATGGGCTTAAGAATAATTACTTCCACTAAGCTCTCCAAGAGTTTTCGAAACGCATTAAGCGATATGTTTTTAACTTTAAGCGGCTAACAAAGTTATACTACGACTTGGTGCTGACATTTTAAAGGACTTCAAGTCACTTTGAGTAAATGTCGGTGGTCCTTCGAGGATAATTAAAGTTTTCTGTGTTCAGGCATAGAAAATATGTTCTATCGTAGCTATTCTTGTCGAATACGCCCTAACAGTTGCCCCCTTTTTCAGGGAAATGAAGGGGTCTTGGTGCTCCAAATAATCACTTGTCATCCAATCGCCTTTTTAGAGAAGGTATTTGCAAATATTTAAATCTACAACTCTTTCATGATAATTGTCTTAAAACACTTCCATTCCTATGACAAATATCCCTCCCCACAATCTCCAAACAAACTCCTTTTTGTACTCATAAAAAAGTGCCTCTCTAAAGTGGGTCATTGAAATGAGCCCACCCACTTGAATCCGAAATAAAAAAGGATAATCGCCACTCTGTATCTGCGTGAAAATTCAATAAAGACTTCCTGCATTCAGTGGTTTCATATCAAAAGGAATACCCCCTGTCACAACATCTAGAAGAAATCCTCAAAACCCATTATGACTTCCCTTTTATTACCACCGGATATCCGTTTGTGTAAAATTCATAATGCGTAGCAGTCACATAGCCAACAATCTGATACACCCTATCAAGACCATCACAATGCCTGTTGGTGGCGGCAACGGCGCGGCGGTGACGATGACGACATCACCTACACCTACCAAACTGTACACACAGACACAATACAAACAAAAACCGAGAAACAACTCAAACCTCATGCGTGCTTATTCGAGGGAACCACTCAAGGCCCCCAGGAGGTATCCTGCGTGTGCACATTCAAGACAACTGACGGAAAAGTAATAAAAAACCCAAAAGGAGCAAGAGACTCCCCTTGTGGTGCAACTACTGGGTTACATGAATACGGATTACCACACGTTGGTGGGGGTGGCGCAGGAGATGTCTCCCCCCCGCCTCGACCACTTTATCCTGTGCACCCAGTAGCAATACTCTTTACGATGCAACGGTGTTTGAATACAAATTGCCGAATTTATTGTCAAGAAAAATATGAAAAAGGTAACCGGTAGCAGGCACCCAAAGGATTCCATGTGATGTCCTCAGGCATAACCAGCCACCATTCCCCATCAAACAGAGACTCTACGTATGGATGATACACAATATGTTGTCGTGAGGTTTAACAATGACTCGGGCAGATGGATGGGGATACGGTTTTTATTATTTTTATTACATACTTTCCTGTGATGTGCTTAAGGATACACAAATGCAATGCCACTGCCGACCACCAACCCTCATTCATTTTCCTCATCCTTGTCGCTTGTTTCCTCCTCTTTGTCTTCCCCTTAGGTTACCCGCTTCATAGTTGAATGATTTTTCATGCTTTGATGCTCTCTGATTTTATTTTATTATTAAAAGTTGTAATATTAGCCACCATCCTCCTCATTCGGGGAGAAACGTATGCACTTGGATGGGGGTGCGCTAGCGAAGGATATCATATGTACGATGGCGCGATGGTATCATGGTATCATGCGGTGAATTTGAAGTAAGTGAGTAGAAAAACTGTTATACTCGTTGTGAGATCTCTCTGGCTACTGAGAGATACAGGACTTGGGGCTTAATTTATCTCGGGTGTGTGTGTGTCTGTGTCTGTGTATGTGGGAGGGTGGGCGTATAATGAAATGTTTTTCTAAGACACAAGACAGTTAGTTTTTTGTCATTCCTTGTTTATGCTTTTGGGAGGAGGGTTGACATTTTTTTTTTTTTTTTCAAGTCCTGTGACAAATGGGGGAGAAATTTATAGGTGAGTGGATAGAGAAGAGGAGGAGAAATTCTGTCTTCAGGATCGTTAGATTGAGAATAAGTTACGACGATGGTGAGAGACCTAGAGGGGGTGAGTTATAGTTTGTGATACTTTTACTTATTTACCGAGCGGATGGGGTAGTTAATTCCCAGTTGGTGTAGTATAATACAAAAATTCAATTTATGGGTTTCTTTTTGTTTTTGGTGGGGACTAGTTGAGGAGGGTGGAGGTTTTGTTTAGATATCATCACAAATAATCACCGAGAGGGTTCACGACATGGCTTTCGAAACTTGAGTAAAGATGTCAGCTATCATTCACTGGAAAAATGTGTAGGGAAATTTAATTTCTATATCGTGCAATACATGGCAGCAGGGAAACTTGTTGGTTACCTGCTCATCGTTGGTGTAAACAGACCTTTAGAGACACATTTATCTTATCACCAAACGGTGTACAAGACGATAACGTGCTTCGATTGGTTTAAGTTATAAATGTTTAATAAAACAGTATTGCCGCTGCTAAATCTATTTTTTTTTTAAATTCAGATGGTAGTACATCAAGGGCGAAATTCTCGACAACCCGTTCATAAACCTTTATAGATACACGGTAGACCGTCCTATGAGTTACGCCCAACTCTATAATTCTGCAGGTTTAAGTGGCTAAGTGGCTTTCGGAGTTTGTCTGTCTCCGATGAGTTCACCACACTCTATCCAAACAGCTGAACATATCCTGATTTCGGATGGAATTTCAAATAAAAAAATCCTCCTGCGTCTGTCGGATAACGGTGCGTCTCACATCTCCTTTTTCTCTATAACTACTAATTGTTTTTCTAGGAGTTAGCAGACATCGTCTTATATAATGGGATGAATCGTTCATCAGTCAATCTAAGCTTAGATCCTAGGCTCGTGGCTGATAATAGAAAACAAAAAATCGCTTGCACTATTACCGAACATTCAACGAGTGGCCTGCCTGAGGAAAACCAGATCCCAATCAAGCATCCCCACAGACAGAGTTTGGCATCAGGCTCTTTTGTCGCAAATGAGTGCTTATGGCATCGATTAGTCTCTTCTTCAGTGGATTAGAGAGTGCCTTTCGGGGCGTTCAATCGAAGTTATTTTAGACGGCTTCAAGCCACGTAAATACCTGTGGGACAGGGCTGAGTTTTGTCTCCAATCTCTTGTCTGCAACCTCTAATCCAATCCATTCCTTCACTGATTCCAGTACCCTCAGTTATTCATATTCGTTCCCTAACTCACGTCCCTGCTCCTCGGCCGTAGAAGAGGAACGGGAACGTATGTTAAACTCATTAAATGCCAACCTTTATAGCATAACCGAATGGAGTTCAACCAATAGAGTGGAATTTTATCCATCCAAAACTCAGTGCTGTCTTCTGTCTCTCAAGCGAAACTAAGACCCTCAATTGAATGGTACTTGCATCGCAGAAAAGGAAAGTCTTACCGTTTTCGGTACCCAACCATCTTCATTGGAACGATCAAATATTCTATGTCGCCAAAAATGCAAGAAATACTTTAACCCTTCTGATCTGGGCTTAATCAATAAGGCGAAGATCAGTAAAGATCAGGCAGGCATCTGGTCTGGTGCACCCAAGACCGTTTCGCACATTCTAGATAGGATCCAAAACCCCGCGTTAAATCTTATAGGTGATAAAGAAATTGTAAATCTCAACTGAGCATCGTAGAAATGTTTTGTATCCTTACATATTTAATCGTTTTTCCACAAAAAATGCTCCAGCGAAATAGCCATTTGCATTCATCCGCTTCAAAATTTCATCAGCATTTCGCGCCACGGTTCGAATGCACATTAATTCACCCTCAAGCTCAACTTCGGACGTACGACACGTACGTGGAATGATCTTCCAGGCTCTGTATTTCCTCGTCATTACAACCTACCAACGTGCATCGGTACCTTCCCTGTTCCTTTTCCCCGCTGCAAAATTAGCAAAAATCAGGGAATTCATATCCCCTTTCGTGCGCGCAAATTATAAAAAAACTCAGGACACTAGCTCATTTCATCGAACGGACACGTAGCTATCTGTGGACTCGTAAGGCATCTGAACGGCACGACAGAAGTCGTGGCGTACATAGAATTACTTTTTAGTTCCGGAACCAATGATAGCACCTTAAACTTATAAAGGATTGTAAGGAAAACTTAATATCGAGGCAACTTCCTCACAAGTCAATATACTCTGGGTACGCGGCCTTTGCAATATAGCAGGGAACAAGGATGCAGCTGAAAAGGTGCAGATAACACAATCTATCCCATCGTTATAACCAAAGACGCAACTTTAAAGGTTGCTAAAACCGTATATAACAGCTCCTTTGCAAAGAAATAAAGCAGAAACAATACTGATACTCAGTGTGTACAGTGAATACAACAACCTGAACAAGCATGCCGACAGACTGGGACGTCTAGCACTTGCCTATGCATCGATCACTTTCCCTGCGATTGCTCTGCAACAGGATCACTAAGATACAAATATATGGGAAGACGTGTCCTGCTTGGACTTGAAAATTCTGGAATTTACTAGACATAAAATACGTTTCTGGAATCTGGAAACCACCGAACAAGAGGCGAACACAACTGGTGCAAATGGTACCGGATAAGGTTTTTTAACCTTCACCATCCCTAAGCACCTAACTAGCCAAGTTACATAGGTCAGCTTTTGGATTTAAGGGAACCCAGCACCAATCTTAATCAACCCTGCAAAATCGCTTTTAAAAATCCGGCGACAGTTTGGCCAAATGCTTACCACTTTTTAAGGTTATCATTGCACTTAGACTGAACAATTAAATTTGCAGGAACGCGCGGTTAATAAATATCTTTTGGCTTCCATAGGAAAATGTGCAGACGGTGGAACAATGAGAAGCAATATCTAGGAACAGCTGCCCTGTCCGGAAACGATAGCCTGAGTCATTCTAGTCTCCTACCTCAGTAATCCTAGTAGATGTCCTTCATTCTTTGTTTGTTGCTGATCATGGAACGTCCTTCATTTATTTTATTACATTGGGCAACTCTAATTGTATCCCACATTCAGCGGGATAGAAAAAAAAACATCTAGGAACTCAAAACATTTTATTAATCAATACAATTTCGTATGCAAATCTCTCGTCAAGTCATCCATTCCGTTTAGTCATCCAACTTGCGAGGGAACTTACGTAGGAACCTGCGTGGAAGATAACGCGATTCAACTTCTCCATCAGCATGGAATCGCCTGTTAAGTTCGATTCCACTATCAGCAGCGAACCTCCTGAGCGCCAAAACAACTGCATCGGCAATAGCATTGACATTATCAGATCCATCGGCACCAAATCTCCTAGGTTCAGGTGCCTCATCGGCCATACGTACTACTTCAGCGGGTACGGCTACAGCTTCAACTGGTTCTTCAGCTTCATCTGATTCTTCAGCTTCGTCGGATTCGTCATTATCGGCCATAGCTTGATTTTCGTATTCATCCTTCATGGCGATGGACTCATAGGGCGCGTCAGCCATATGCTTACTTTCGTAAGCGGGATCAGCCATATGGGCGCTTTCATAAGCATGATTTTCTGCTGGAACAGCATCGTATTCATACAACTTTTGACGAATGCTTTCGATGGATTCAATGCGTGGAACACGCAATACAAGTGGTGGACTAGGAGCATTCTCACTCATAGCGACGGTTTCATATGGAATCTCTGGAATCGCAGGAGCGACATCAGCCATAGCTTCGGTTTCGTAAGGAATCACTGCCTCAGCTTCAGACTTAGCTTCGATTTCGTTGGGAATCACTGCCTCAGGATCAGCCATAGCTGCACTTTCGTATCCTACATCCTTTTGGTGGACTGGTGCCAGCTTCTCAAGAGCAGACTTCAAATTAACTGGCAACCGGATGGCCGATGCCGCAGCGATAACCGCGAAAAAGATTAACAACGACTTCTTCATTTTATAGTAAGGGGTATTTAACTGAACTAAAAACTCCCCTGTTTGATACTTTTATAGCAAGCGATCGGGTTATCGTACCGTTGGATCTTTCTGATAGAAGCCAAAGCTAACTCACTTTATGTCTAGATTTTTCTTTTTTCAATATCATCAGGCCAATTAGGTGGCGCAATATTCAATACAGCAATTGAAATCGATAGCAATCTATGATTCAGCTAATCGCTCTTATCGGTCTTATCAAGCCTATTCAGGGTGCATTTATAATCGTGCGATTAACTGTGCTACCATTTTTCCTATTAGTCACTCGTTAAACAAAGGAATCTGCACCACTTAAAGATGACCACGTTACAATTTACAAGGCACAACCCGGTACTCACAGTTTTGAGCAACATTCTACGTATACCTAGAAATACCATCATAAAGTAGCTATCGGCTATCGTAGATTATATATTCTTACCCACCTGACGTGGGCAAATAAGAATTCTTAATTTGTCCATTTGATAAGAAACTAATTAGCCAAGCGATTCTAGATAGATTGCGGCACGATTTACGTGCTTGTTTTGACGGTTTAAAGTGTGAAGATATAAGTGCTTGAACACAATAAGTTTGTTTTGAGATATTTATGAGGAGTGGCTTTGGACAGTAGACAGAAATGAGAAATTTATTGAGACATTGTGTTATTTAAATTGACGACCAATCACGCACGAGATAAGGTTCGCCTATCTAAATGGGGCATAAATAAGGTTTAAAATATTAAAGATTTTCAGATTTCACACGAGTCCAATGACAGCTCTTGTCCAAAAATGGAGCTCGCACAGGTGCAAAAGAAATACCACCTAGCGTGCCGATACTTACAAATCATCCTCGAATACCTCGATACCCGAAATTTCCATGACCTTCAGATAACGTTATCACCCATTTCCATTTCGCTCCAAGCTGATAACTTCTCTATGAGTGGTGCCAGTCGGCATTTTAATAGCCATCTTACCCTGCCTACAACCTTCCACGGTTGACCACTTTCTCTGGTGTTCCTCCGCGGCCCAATTGTTAAGCAGATGCTCCACCATTCCTCTGTCAATTGCAGCAAATGGTTACGAACCAGAGAGCTCCGAGGTTCACCCTTGCTTTGCTATAGAGCCCGCCTTTTTATTGCCCTCAGTCCCTTCGTGCCCTCTCACCCAGAGTCGAGTCATCTCATTTCAACTACTTGACCTTCTATCAGGTTATCCAACGTATTCTCATCTCGGCTTGATAGACTGAGGTATATTTCACCAGACTTGTATGGCAGGATAGTTCTAGTTCTTCTGAAAAGATACCTGCCCCCGCTCTGCCACCCATCAAGGACCCATCCGTAAAGATGATTATGCCACCAATTTTCTTTTCCGGAGGTGCTTCATCCTCGAGAAGGGTTTTAAGATCCTTCCGGTAACACGTACTCTCTTTATTCCGTCCATGGACATATTCCACTTCCTGGTCTCATTTTTCACGAGATCCTGAATTTTTCTATGCCCACAGATGATACCGCGCCAGTTGTCATCCCGGTGCAAGCGAAGTGCCGTCGATGCCGATACGTTCAGCGGCAGAATGCCTGGGATCACTTTCATTGCGCATGTTGGTGTCGTTCGTATTGCACCTAGGATCCCTAAACATGCCAGACGTTGGACCGTATCTAAATGCTTCTTAAAAGTTTTCTGGGAGGCTTTGCCACCATACAACTGACGCATATGTGATAATCGGTTTTACTATCATCGTACACATCCAGTATGCTTCTCGAGATTCCCCACCTTTGTCCACATACAAGTTTGCATTGATGAAGCACCCTTTTCGCCTTCTGGATCATGAAAGTTCCAAGTTAGTCCAGCAGCTAGGTATACTCCCAGATACTTAATCTTCTTGGTGACCATTAGTTCCGATCCAAAAGTGTCAAAAGCTCAAATCCCAGATCTCTCTCCTTCTTTGTGAAGTGATTAGATCTGTCTTTTCCACATTAATGGAAAGTCCTTGTTCACGACACCACTGCTCCACCACTCGGAGTGCAATCCTCATGGAATCTGCTGTGACTTTCATTAAGTTGCCTCTTGCCAATATTGCTATCTCTTCGGCATATCCCACAGTGTGGATGCCAGTCTCTTCAAGTCTTCTCAGAGGAGTGTCCACAGTATGGGTGATAGTTCCCTTTTGCATAGTGCGTCCTGAATAATGCTAAATGAAGTTGTATGGGAGCCAGTCGTAGAGCAGTACGGATTCGCAGCTTAGTTCTTGTGCTGACAATATTTTTTTCCCAGGACTTGGCTTTCATTCCAAACGCAGCTTGCCTTTCCGGTCCTCCTGGACACATAGAGTTCAGTTTCGCCGCAGCAAAAACGTGATGTCCAGATATCTGTTAGATGAAAATATAGGCGAAGTAGTAATCCAAGAAACATGGAGCCTTCATAATGAAGCCAATGTCGCCTACTCTAGAGGTAACATTCACGAAAAAGAAGAACTTAAGAGCAGTGAGTTCGGCAATGTCTTCTCAGCACCGGTCAAAATCAGTGACAGCCACATCGTGGCGATATCAAACAGACGCTCAAAATGCAAAAAAGCTAGTGGAATGGGCAGACACGCATGGCTTCCACCTGGTGTTCGATACTAAATACAACGATTCGTTTTACTCCGACTTATGCTTTGTAAACGCATCTCGTAGATTCAAAATTGACTTCCCGAAGAGTTAACACCGTCCTGTTATCATAGATGCCAGCTGTAAGATTCCAGTTGTAGACTCAATTGCAAAATCCAGGTGGAACTTTCGTTAGGTAGACTGGGTCAAATTTGGTGATGACTTGCGTCGTTTTATTCACCCAATGCCAACTTTAACTCAACTTCGAACGATTCGCTGGTCCACTCATAGTTGAAGCAGCTAACAAACTATCTGGAGAAGGATCGGAATCCGTATTCAATGCCCCAGAACCATTTTGTGGGCTAAGGCCGCATACGATACCGTAAAATCTAAGAAAAATGCAAAAGAGCGGAAGTTTGGGAGAAACTTGGGAGCTCTTGATAATTAAAATATCCTCTGCGTATCCTAGACGAACCTCTGACTGCCCTCAGTGTTGATTGCCGCCTTAAGCACTATGTATCTATTCCAATACGAGATAGAAGAAATCACATAACAGCACATCTCGGGATGATATCCGTCACATTTTATGAAAACCTTTGAGGAATACACAGTACACTGCATGGTTTCCAGCCTCAAGGAGCTCAACTGGATTAGTTTGCTTGAGACGCCGAGGTCGTCTGTTCGCCGTGTACAATTTCTGATGATCAATAGGTGGTGGATATCGACTTAAATTTGATAGATACATAGAAAGGCTTCAATGAATTTTTTTTCTCCAACCATACTACTCACTGATTATCTAGCACACGAATTTCAACTAAACTACTATCTCGACACCATTTTCCAGCCGTACAAGGATTCCCTAAAATAATATTTTCTCATCAGCCTTTCAATCGCATCGATGATCCTTAAAGATATTCTCGTTAATTTTCCCACGTAAATGAAGACCTTTACCCACATCATCGTTCAAGTGTAACGTAATTAATAAACGTGACATTTATTTGAACCTCCCACACACACCTGGTTCGTAGAGCTACAGGCTACTACCCATACCCATCAAGGATTCAGTATAACCATCGGCTGCCACATATTACCGTTTTGGCCGATTTGGTGGTTGCCCAAAATACCCACCGATAATATCACCATCCCTCGGTAGAGGCATACCTTCTGAGCCCGTGCGGTTGGCATTAATTTCCCTCACATCTAGATGACCCAGGTAAGCTACACACAGATCTGACCCATACAAGTTTAGCAACTGTGCGTGGGGTGTTATTATTGCCGTTATCTACTTGAAGGGTAGCAGAAGGAGCAGTTTCTCTTCTGTAATTGATTCTATTCCATAATTCCCTTGGGATCCAATCGGACCACCCTTAATCTCCATTCAAAAGGATACGCAAATCCTCATTGTATACCTTGCACAGAGGATTCGGAAACGAGAGAGAAAAAAAAATCCTAACAAATCACGTTCGTAAATTGTGCCACATCCTGAACGACCCTTCATGCATGGTTAATAAAGGTGCCGCGTTAGATTCCTTAAGAAACTAAAGCGGACATTAGATTCGCTTCATGAATATTTATACCGGAACATATCCTGGTGGTGTCTAGACAATGTTTCAGGTGTTGGATCCCCTTCTCCCATCAAGTGGAATGATTGGTATCTGTTTCTTATTCTTCGCCTCCTTCTTCTACACGGGAGGATGTTAAGGATAGTATGGAAGGGGCTGCTGTTCATGCTGGGGAGAGTGGAAAATATACATATATCCTTGTGTTTCCCTTTTTTAATTAAAACAGGGAATTGTGTTGGATCAGATGAAAATTGGGTCACCCTCACACCTAGTCCTTTAAAATAGGATAGAAAAAAGAAAATGCCTAAAAGTCCCGCAAGCTACACTATGCCACATGAAACATGGAAAACATGATAGACCGCATTCACCCAAGGACATGTTGTATGTGCATGCAGAACACCTGCAAGTGCTGTTTTTATTAGTACGTAACAGGGAATATGAAAAGGACACTGACATCAAAGAAAAGGACGGAAACCATGTTTAACAACTTTTCATCCAGTGCACTGTGTGGTCTGGTGGTAGCTTTTTTCACCGGACATCCTGGTAAAAGACAACAATGCAGGACCCTTACCTACGTTTTTTTTTGTATTTTCTGCTGCAATGCAAATGCAATTTTGAGTTTCTATGGAAAAAGGATTTGAGTCCAAAGACCCTTATCGAAGCCAATGGAATTCAGTAGAGTCTATTTATATAAATGGAAAAGAGTCATTAAGAACTCCACTGATGGTCATCATGCGATTCGTCTAAGCAGTTTAAATGATATCCTTCTTCTGTGATGTATGGAACAATGGGGAGATGCGATAAGTGAAATATCCTTATCGCATTAAGCCGTGTGTATATCTTTCCATGGGAAGGTATTCAACCGTGATATCTACACAACTTGAATAAAGCCTCTTTGGCAACAAATTAAATTAGATACCCTTTAAGTATTATTGCCATACGTTTGCAATTGCATAGTTTACTATCCATATATTGTTCTCTTAGCTGTAAGGAATACATCTGCCTTATAGACGGTTGAAATGAATGAGTAAAAGGGCGGCCAGCATAAATTTAAGTCCTGCGAGACACCACCTAATCATTTTGAAGGAAAACTAGAATACCTCTGACCTTATGAACGAAAGTCAACCAACTTTAATCCTTTCGCCTCCTCACATTAATTTCATTAAACTGTATACCATTAAATTATCCTTATAACACCCAAATGTGTATATGTACGTACATAGTCGTAAATAATCAATAAAATTGGAACAGCTCATTCGATGGCAAATGAAAATTACCCAGGATGATGAACAATCTTAGTCAAGACACAAGGCAATCCATGGAAAGCAAGCACATCCTTTACGAGCATCTACCCTCTCGTAAAGAGAGAATATACACATAATTTTTTCGCTTCCTTGGAAGAATACATCGGGGGACTCTCTGATTTATAGATATTCGCGTCTAGACGTTGTATTTCTTCAGGACTGTTAAAGGATGTGCGTTTAAGTTTCGATCACTATGCCCGCAGTTTGGCTTCTTAATGGAAAGTTTAATCGGTTTTCTGAGAAATTGTGAAGGCATGCTGTTTAAAATTTAGCAGATATCCTTTATTAGGTGTCTTACGTTACACATGACACCATTAAGGACAATATATGTATGTATGGTGTCTCAGACGATCAGATAATGTAAATATTGCTGATGATGAAGTGGGCTGGTGGGCAGTAATCTACGGAGGACTGCTACGACTAGTAATGGACCTCGTAGAAGCAGAATTGGCCAATGAATGGCTGGTTCGCTAAAAAAGCGATGACGCCTCTACAGATGAACACCTACGGCACTACTAGTAAGTCTTACTTCAATGCGTCCTTGCGGCGCCACCTGAGAGTTTTATAAGCATTATAAACAGCATGGGCGCCGTGGCTCACGTGGTTAGTGCGTTGGATCGCCGTTGACGACCATTAGCTATCGACTACGGACATCGGTTGGATTCTGGAACGTTAAGACTCTCCTGGGCAACGGAAAAGACGGTCCCCTAAATTCTAGATTCCTCCAATTAGAGCGAGAATCTATGCGGTACCAACTTGACATCCTAGGAGTACGAGAAATTAGATGGAGGAGACACGGCATTCAACCCTCCGAAACTGTAGCTTCCTGGGAAACCAACGAACATCACTCGCGAATATGGAGTAAGGCTCTTATTTATCCCTTAAGCTAGAGACAGCCTTATGTCCTATTCACCTTATGGTGACAGGATATTGACGGCAAGGTTCCAGGGTATGGTCAGGCATATACGCTCCGCCAAACTATGCCGATGTGGATGACAAGGACTATTTCTACAGCAAACTAGGAGCAGTCACAAACTCAACACCTAAGGGAGATATAGCGATCGTGATGTGAGATTTTAACGCCAAGGCAGGAAATGACAGCGCCACGCTCAAACATGCGAGGGACCACACTCACACAAAAAATGAAAACGGCGAAAGGTTTGTATACTTCTGCAACGTCAACCGCTTGATCATTGGAGGCACACTGTTTGGCCACAAGATCAGCTGAGTCTCGACTGATCCACAGCGTATATCAAACCAGATCGATCACTTTACCATTAGCCGAAGCTTCAGAAATTGCATCTTAGACGTCCGTAATAAAGGTGGACCTGTCATAGGAGTAGAAAGGGACCACCATCTAATGGAAACTACTATACATCTTCATACTACATCTGTCAATATTAACTGATCCAACTTGCTAAGGATATCCAGGTAAATATAATACCGACAGGCTCCAAGAGCCTGAGCAGTTGGCTTAGACGGCATCCCGGCGGAACTCTTTCAAGCCGCAACCAACATTTTGGCGGAAATCCTTCAGCCTTTAATAAGGAGAGCATGGGAAACAGGTGCCTGTCCCGAAGATTGGAAGAGGGGAATGGTTGTCAAGCTGCCCAAGAAGGGGAAACCCGACGGAATGCGAAAACTGGAGAGGTATATGCGGTAGGTATACCGAGTGAGAGAACATCTCAATTAAAAGCTTGACAATTGAGATAGGCAGGCTTTTGAGTTGGATCCTCCTTCAACGACCATATCGACACCTTGCAGATCATCATTAAACAATGCTTCGAGTACAGATCTCCGCTACATTTGCTGCTGATTGATTTCGAAAATGCCTTCGACAGTTTGAATGGGGATGCTACATGGCGAGCCTTTCGCAGGAGAGGTATACCAGAAAAACTCGTCGTTATTATAAAGGCTACTTCCGATAGGAAGCGGTACACAATCTTCTGACACAGAAAATCCGAAAAATCAAAGTCGATGTCGCTATATTCAGCGAGAGGGAGTACCGAGTATGGGCGAAGGTTTGTACAGACAGGCTGCAATCAATGCTTGACGAGAGAGTTAAGACGGATCAGGTTGAATTTGAGCAGTCTTATAACAATGGAATCAAGTTCTTTAGCTCCTTCAAGCCTCATATAAGAAAAATGTGAAAGACTGCACGACAACATCGTTTCTAGTACCGGATTGATAGTCAATCCCTTCAGACATCTACAAAAACGAAGGAACCCTGTGTTGTTCCCACCCATATGCAGCTTTAAGAGAACAAATAAACGGGTCAGCAAGATACGCAACGATATTGCCCGGATTTTGATGAAATATGCGGATCACTGGGTTGGAAATACCCATGCAGCCAAACGGGTTATCACATCCAACATACATTGCCGTTCTTACAAGGCTTCCGTAACCCCAGAGCTGCCTAGACCAAAGCACAATTCGCTGAGCAAAGTCTCTTCTTTTGGGGAAGCATAGAATTTTGTTGGTGTCCTTTGGTTAGGTTAGGTAAGCGGGCTGGCAGAGAGAGAAAGCCTACTGCCGCACTCAGGTCAGTGTTGACCCATTGTGTTACCCATAGGGGGCAAAGGTGTTCCCCGAGGAATTTGTTTCTGGAATGTTGGAGTCTAGGACAGTGGCAGAGGAAGTGGGTGGTATCCTCAAAAACTTCCTCGTCGCCACAGCCTTTGCAAAGTTCTTCTTTCGTCCGGCGCAGTTTCTTCATGTGGTACCGCAGACTATTATGCCCCGTGATGATACCCACGAGGACAGAAAGGGATCCTCTGCCCTTTCGTATAAGTTTCTCGGTAATTGTTCTATCGAAGGACGGCCATAGTTTTCTTGCGATGTTATACGTTTCCATGGGCTTCATCTTAAGTTCACCTCTTTTGTGGCTAACTTCCATGCTTCAAGCCTGAGCATGCAAGGTGGGATGCTTACAGAGAGATCAGTTGGTTCTAGTAAATCTGTTGAACCTTTCCTAGCTAGTTCATCAGCTTTTTCATTGCCTAGGATACCCTCATGTCCAGGAACCTAGCAGAGCTATACCTTGTCCTGTATTCCAATTGTAATTGCTTTTATAGTTGCCTGGCTGTCGATAAAGAGGGTGATACCATGCTGTGGTATTGCCCTTACGGCAGACTCACATGCGGCTGCTGTCACTGCCAAGACCTCCTCTTGGGAAACTTAAAGGCCGAACCCATATAAGCTAAGAATGCAACTACTATTGCTCCACATAAAGTGCTCAACACACTGAATTGCTTTAAATTCACTTGCTTCTTCAGAACGGAACTTACTGCTTGAGTAGTCCTTTAAAGAAATGCAATCTATTGCACTTGAAAACTGACATTTTTGAAGTGAAGTTAATTTAAGCAAGCAACTCAGCCAAAGCATCTTCATTCTTCACCTTCACTTACCCAAACAAAATTGGTCCTGTCCATTTTTGCTTAATAAAGAGCTCTTGCTCCACCCACTTAGCAAGAGCTCCGGTTCCGTACAAATTTAACTGCAGATGTAAATAATCTCTCTGAATGAGTACCACCTTTTGCAAATAACAATTTATCTGTAGAATTCTTCAAGTCAAACAAAGTCCTTTGATTTTCATTTAACCAAACACGCTCCATAGTGTACCTTTAAGTACCTTATCCCCTCATGCACGCATATGCACTCACATATTTGAGTTGAACTCTTTGAAGTCAACCCGACAATAAAAAGCGATTCCATTACTTTTTAGTTAAACACACAAAAAGAGTGAAACACAGAGAACCTGCGTTCAAGGCGGTAAGCAAAGGACGAATGGTGTTTGTTGTAAAAGGGGATCCTAACCAAACAATCCCTTTCAGTGCCCCACCATTGCAGGCTTACATAACTTAAAAGCTTACTTCTTCGACATTGACTTTTACACTGTTAGCTTCCCCACATGGGGCACTCATTGCATCCACAAAAATCCTTTTATTCGCAAGGAACCAAACAGTGTGAGTGCGGACTCAAAGAACTTTATGACAGTAGGCCATCTGGAGTGCAGCACCTCCTCTTTGGCGTCAGGATTTAATAGCAGAGTGGGTACAGTTAGTGAAAATCAGGTTTTGTGTCCGTCTACAATGGCCACAGATCCTGTGCGCCTCTACTAGCTGGCATTGTGATGTGTTAGTGATTGCATGGCAGTGGAAAATTTACACCCTCAGGCGGAGACACCTTTTTGTCCGGTGACTTTAGTTAGAAATGGAAATTACGCAGGATTTCTGTGCGAATACACGTTGGCCGTGAGAGCTCGAGATTGGTTTTATTATTCATAGGACTTGTTACAGTAGCCATGGTTGCAAGGCACTTGATTTCATGTATGACAAACAGTGGGGATTGAAATTATTCAGAGCAGTAATTTGAAATCCAATGCGAACTTCAAAAATAGGAGAAAAATAGAGGTGAACCCTTTAGGGAGTGGCCTGCAATAAGCCTGGCAAGGCACTCCAAGGAAATAAGCCGTCATAGGCCTAAGGAGTAATATGTTGGAGGACTGTCACTAGGATAGTAAAGGGACACTAATGGCTCAGCTGGCACTTTGGGAAGCCGCGAAATGGGCACATGTTGTGATGAACCCGAATCACATAAATCGAACGACATTTTAGGGAACTGTAAAAGCACAGAGAATAGTTCGATAAAGAAGAGAAGGACCTTGTATTTTTAAGTCAAACACTTATTCATGAATTTTTGAAAGAAGCTAAGCCGAAGGAGATGCTATAATCCAAAAACAGCCTTGGCTGGTAGCAGTAGGGGCCGCCTTAATTATTTCACGCATGGACATCGTCAGGACACAGGGAGTAGTCATCCTTTAGTTGGGTAATCTTTTTAACAACCACGAATTGGATCGTGTCCAAGGAGACAAGAGAGGTCTGCACAGATTTGGTTAAAGAGCAGAAGTAATCAAACTCAGGTTCAAGTATTTGATCAGTGAACGACTGGCCGAAAAAGTGAGCGAAAAAGTTGGCAATTATTTAAGGCCTCTGGAGGAAGCACATATTTTAACCCCATTACTGTAGCCAATGTTGAAATAGCATGCACTACTAATAGAAACCAACAGATGGCCCGCCCTTTACTTTAAGTTTGCTGCAAGCAGTGTAGTATCGGCTACACCCATCGGTTTTGGAACCCATTTTAACGTATGGCTGGATAGTCTGATGGAAGGTACTTGGAAATCTGTACCAGCTTTTCGACGTTACCAACATCCAGATAACAGCCGGTAGCGAATCGCGGGATTTACAAAAACACGCCTATGTCGGCAAAGGAGGTAATGCCCTGAATAGCGGCTAAGACCGTACTTTGGTTAAGAGATATAGGATTGCGGTCATAAGCTCTTTACTTTCATGCTTTGGAAGACACTTCTTTCTTGATTTGAGGAACTCTCTGAAAAGTCTATAAATGGATTGCACAAATTCATTAACGCATCGGGATGGTTACAAAATCCTTAACCCCTAGGGCATCACAGTGGATCTACATTGATCTAAGTGTGACGGGTGCAAAATTATTTTTTTCCATCAACCCATTAACCTTACCTAACCTAACCTTCATGCTTCGATCTTATCTTGGCGGTTGACTACAAGGGTCGACAAGAACTGATCATATGACTCCGATCCTGTCCTTTGACAGGAGATTCACCATTGAGTGACAATAATCTGCCCTTCTGAACTGATAGTTCCAAGATAGCTCTTTGAACGGAAGCTGAAGTTTCTAGTCTTTCTCTGGTTACACTTCGTAGTCTCTGGCATTTTTGCTGGGGATTGTGACATTGAAATTCATGCGGAAAGTGACGGGGTATTTTACAGAGACTACTGTAGGAGTTACAGGGATAAGGAAGAGTTCGAATTCGTCAGTCACCTGCTCTGTGAATGTCCTAACTTTGTCGATGAAAGAAAAAAAAAAACTCTTGGTAGGTACTTCTTTTCGAACCAAAGACAAGCGGTGCAGTTCACATTCCTCCCACCATTCCTCAATAGCAACTTGAATGGCCCATTTTCCCTTTTTTTTTTTAAAAAAATGCTTATGCCAAAGTCCATGCGAGCGAAGACCTTATTATGACGGTCCTCCGTAACCTTAACAAATAATTTAGAAAACATTAGTTTTGTCTTAATTTTGAAGGTCCCGAAAATCGCCGTCAGCCCGTCAGTTTCCTCAATTGGCAATCCTTCAACACAACACGAATTTATAGATTGTATCGGCTCCTCTACGTTTATAGATTCTTTGACGAAAATTACAGTTTTCAGTTTATTAAAACCTGCTCGAAAACTTTCAAGCACAAGTCCTTCATGTCCTGCCATGTCATCAGAAAGTTTAATTGAATAGATCTGAAGAGAGTGACTTTGATGCACCGACCCCCTTTCTGACCTTTTGTTGAATTCCATTATATTGTGAATGATATTGAGTACAGAACTAGGTCCACTTATAAAAGGACATGTGGTATAGACAGAAGCCCTATCGCTTTAATTATCTGTTGCTTTTGTTACTTGGTATCTCTGACAACCAAGGTGGTTAACATGACGCCAGAATCACTATGCCCATTCCTCGCCCACTAGTGTGTAGCCAGTGTATGGTTTGAAAGAAAGCCGGTGAGCTATATTCCAATTACAACGTAAGGATAATTCAAAATTGATTTGAAAGCATGGATTTGTAATGATTCCTTGAATATATTCGCTAACGGGTTGTGGGGCGAAGGATCAATTAGGTTGAGTTACGCTCAAAACATAGTGAAAACACTACGAGCGGTTTTTTGTTCATGCATTTTTGAAGGAAAGCGCCTTTCCTTTTCACTAAATCAGCCTCAGTACGTCAAAAATTTGCTGAAAACAATTGCATAACAGAGAACAATGGCCCTCGTTATGCTGTTTGAATCGATAATGAATGTAATAAATGCTCCTTCAATTCCCCGTGGATAGGACTTACATTTTGAAATCCGTAATTACTCACCAATTGATATGCAAATTTGATCCGGTTTACAACGGTTAAGGGTGGTAGACCAATGCAACTGTCGTCCTTTTATCATTGGCACCCTTTTCAATGCGAATCGTCGGAGAGGAAATAGCCGTATCTTTGCTTGGCACCTCCTTTGTCTCTGAATGTTTCTTCCCGATGAGTTAATCTGTGCAAGCTGGCACTGGAATCCACCCGATTGTGCGCCCGATACCGATTCGTAGAAAAAGGCCCTCGCTTGCGATGTGTAATTTTAAGTGCGTCAGACAATTTCAGTCAATCGGTGCTGGAGCTTTTAGAGATCATCGCTTCTACTTTTTCTGCGCGGAGAAGAACAAGATAATTTGGTGAAGGACGACGCGCATCAAATGGGCACACGCTTCTATAGAGAATATCGCACGAGGGGTGCTTCTTCTGCCTGTATTTGAACCTGTTCAAAATGACAAAAGAAAAGGTAGCATTGAATCCAGGAGGTTATACAGATGTCATTGGAGCACCTTCGACCGACTTAGATCGTTTTCATGTCACCATCAATCAGCTTACAAATAAACTCCACAAATGACACCCTGGTAGAGATCCGGCGAAGGATTATCCTAGGCAACCGTTGCTACTCCGGCCTGTCTAAACAACTAGGGTCCAAGCTCCTAACCCGAAGAACCAAAATAATGCTCTATAAAATATTTCAGTCGTGGTTTGCAGAGCCGAAAGCTGGATGATAAGCAGGACGGCAGAGCAGATCTTGAGATCATCCGAAGGAAAGATCATCCGCCGAATATTAGGTCCTATCTGCGAGAAGGGCGAATAGAGGAGAAGACATAACCGCGAATGAGCTATGAGCTGTATAAAGATGTGAATGTAGTCCGGAAGGCAAAAATCCGTCGACTACACTCCAGCTAAGAGAGTCTTCGAATCCCAGACCCAGGAGACGATAAGGGAGACTGAATCTCCGGCTTAAGGACCAAGTGATCGCGGACGCCAGAAATCGTGGTATTGTCAACTGGAAGCAGCGAGCCCGAGATCGAGAAGTACGAAAGGCAGCACTTCAGGCTCTGACTCTCCAAGGGTCGCAGGCCTATTAAGAATGTATCAATCAGCCTTCAGCTCATTCTACAGCATCTTTGCGCTGCGCATGGCCACCTTATTTTTCCCCTCTTCAGCTGACATTTAGTACGAGTCTCATCTTATCGTTGCCAAAGTCAGTTCGGCGTTATTGGCTTCCGGATTTATTCCGCCAAAAACCTGATTATCGGGCGCCGAGGGTCAGTAGTTAGTGTGATAGCCTACTAAGCGGGAGGTTCCTTATTCGAGTCCCAGGAAACACCAACAAGTTTTTCATGGCTCTGACAAACATCCGAGAGTAATGACTGCCATGAGAATGTTTTTAAAAAGAAAAAGGCTTTAGGATATGGGTCTAAGCTGTAGGTCCCTTCCATTTTTATGAAAAAATATAACACGCACAACCCGAACTGTCACGAGAAGCTAGGCTTTGGACCCCATACGCTCTGTTTCGCTAAATACTCGTATTTCCTTTCCTAAACCAAGGAAAGGAAGGAGAGGGGTGTGGACTATAAGACGGCTGTCTAGGTCTACATTGAAATTTAAAAATGTTTTTATGCCACCAAGCATTCTGAACATATAGGTTGGTTGTAGCCGTAATTGGTGCGTTGGATATTCAGGCGGAAGACAGGTACATAGGTTTGCATTGACGGAGATCGTTTGAGACCAGACTTGACCACAATACTCAAGGATTTGCCTTACAAACGTTAATCACACAAATTTTGTGACATAAGTACAATACAAGTTGTATGGAACTCATCCATCATATTAAGCAGGTCACTAGTAAGACATCAACCACAAATCAGGACAAAAATACGAAGCTAGCTATTCATTTCGTGGTGATTCTATTGTTGGACTTTTATGATAAGCCTTAACACGTCAACTGCATGCACTAAACCTCTACAGATTCAACTAAATACCGTGTCTTGTGATCAGCTCGACCTATGATTTTCAAAACCATGGTCAGAGCACAATTCAATATTTACGTCATGGTCAAAAGCTCCCTGTGAAAATAGTTTAACTGACTTCCATGTACTTGAACATACATTCAGCACCATCTGCATAGATGGATACCCAAACCTAATCCGGTTCCGCAAAAATTCACAGATGAAGGAGTTTGATACCCATCACCATACACAAAACTCAAGTTGCACCCGTTAAATATTCGTTTGATAGACCTCCAGCAATCCCCTTTCGAATAAAAATCCTGTAAAGTATGCCAAGAGCAAATACCGCATTTCATATTCTCAAACTCTCCACCTAAGCCGAGGAGCAGGAGCAATTTCATACAACAACAGCATATGGCAAGCAAGTAACTGCTGCAGCTGCAAAATGCTTTACAAATGGTCAAACGATTTACCTCATTGCCACATAAAATCTCGTCCAGCAGTAGGTACCGTCTCCATCCAATAAAATGCTCGGAAAAAAAGGAAATCTCCTACGGATCCTTAAAATTACCTTCGCTTCCACATTGTAGAACAAAGGTAACAACAACAACTGTAACACAATCGCATCCTTTTTTTTACAACAAAACCAAAACGATGGATGTATGGGACAGCAAAGAACCGGCATCAGCAGTTGCAGTTGCAGCCGCCATCCTAAGCACCATTTCGCCCCATCATCATCTATTGGATACTTTCAAGGATTTATTGACATTCTGTGATGTTATTAAAGTTGATTGCAGTTAAGTCAACTTCTCTGCAGTGCCAACAGCGGGATTCCAGACTGAAGTAAAACGATGGAAGAAAAGGCTCCAGAAACTGGGGTGAACACAAAACAATGGCAAACGGGAAAAATCTTCTGATCCTAGATTGGACATGAAGCGCATTGGCGAGAGGTTTTCTATCCAGAAAGACGATGGCTACCTAGCTGTGTGTAGGTTATGATTATACACACATACATATGTCTATATGCGATGAGGAATTATTATTAAATTTTGCTTCGCGCAAAAAGCATATTTTTGACACACAACGGCATGGCAGCAGGACGAAAGAAAAAAAAAATAAAACAAAGCAAAACGAAACACAGAACAAAATTGCACACACCACTGAGCGAGCAGGAGTTTTGCTGCAGTTGTCTAAAGTGCCGTGGCAGGATGTGCATTAAGGACGAGACGACTCGTGACTGGTTGGTGTGTTGCTTTTGTGCAATTTGAAGTTTATTGCGAGAGTTTTTAATGGCAAAAATATGTTATTTGTTATCCTTCGTTTGGGGCTGTATTCGTTCTCTATCTCTATCCTGTTTTGTTGAAGATTTGAAATGAAAATTATATCAGCAAATGTCGGGTGGGTGACCCTTTTTTTTGCTGGTTCCGCTCTGTTAATCCTGATACATAAATTGGCAATTTTTCTATTTCAGTATCAAGGACGAAAAAAGGATTAAGAGAAGGCTGGGCAAAAAATATGCAAATTTTCTTTTTTCGGGTGTTGGTGTCCTTGTGAATGTGAATTTATAGTCTTTGTGTCCAAGGCACCTGCTCGAATATGCAAATTAAGTGGTTTTGATATCAACTGGCGCCCAGTCTAAAGGATATTCAGGATATAAATGTGGGGCATTTGTGTATAAGTATATGTTTATATGGAAATGTGTTTAGGGTGAAGCCAACGATTAGCGAATAATGACACGTTGGTGTTGGGTGTTGGACATTGGGCGAGGCAACGTAGGTATTTCTGTGTCCTTGTGCTTATGTTTCTGATTTTCATATGACATCGGATGAATGTTGACAGAAACAAACAGTAATTGGATTAGAGGTCGATTCGAAGGGATTATGCACGTACATACATATGACAGAGAATGGAGATCCTTTGACAAAGCGATATAAGCAGGTTCTGCAAGGGTTGATAATTAGTTTCCTTAGCTGTAGACATTTGAGTTATCGCTTGTCTACACATTGCAGATGTTTATCTGTCAGATATGTCAAACACATTGAAATACACGCTTACGTATTTGTACTGACCCCAACACCGATGGCTAAATGTGGCTCAGCGATTGTAGTTAAGAAGCACTTTAGCTGCATGCATGACAGGGATTGATGGCTTAGGGTTAGGCATTCATGACTTAAATAAATGGAGGTTGGTCATTTTAAACCGGCAGTAGGATATAGGGGGATTTTTTTTTTATTATTCTGAGCGGTATTAGTGGTCAGTAGACTTCCTGAACAACTCTTGAAGGCGATGACGCAGTGACAACTTGGAATACTTTTTGACAACCATTTACCAATATCTACAATACGTTCCGCGGCCTTGAACTTGCACATATTCATAAGACTGTGTTACTTCAGTGAAGGATTCGTTCGTTCTTTCGTCCGTCGTTCGTTCGTCGCATTTTTTTCATATGGTACCGCAGGGTATTATGCCCCGTGATGACTCCTACCCCGTCATGATCTAATTTCCTTTTGCATACGGCCAAATACTTCTTGTAGTTGCACAAGTCTCCAAGGAAGACCTGTTATTGCCTACCTTAAGGCCTTGACTCCTGCAAGGCGGGATGTTTCCGGTCGAGATTCTAAGCCTCTTCTGGCCAATTCGTCCGCCATCTCGTTACCTGGTATGCCCTCATGTCAGGTACCCAAAAGGCTGCAACCTTGTGCTGTGAACCTTTAGTTCTTCCTGATAGCACTTCACTTCATTTGATTTAAGTAGCAGTAATCGCTTTAATTGCTGCCTGGCTGTCGATGAAAAAGGTGACACCTTCTTGAGTTATTGCCCTCAGCGCTTTCTCACGGGCAGTTATTGTCACAGCTAGGACCTCCGCTAGCTGTGGTTCGGGAGGCGAACTGATTTGGTAATGGCAAGTGGTTCAAAAAAATACCTGATCCAACGCCTATGTCCATCTTTCATCCATCTGCCTAGATAGAGATGGATTGCGAGTCAGGTAGCTGACCTTTTTTCCATTCCTCTCTGCTCGGGAATGCGCTTAAAAAAGGTCTATTGAAATCTAGGCACGGTATTATATATGTAGTCCGTAATAGGTAAGTTGCCTAGATATTATTCTAGGAGCATAGAATGATCCATTGCATTTGGTCTCCATCTGACTGTTTGACTTATTCTTACGGCACTGACTGCTGCTGAAGCTTGTACCAAGATATCTTGCAGAAGCAGGTTTATGATAGCCTCCAGTTCTGCTGTGGGTGTAGTTCTTATTATAGTTCTCGTAGCACCAATGGACGCCAGTCTCTGTACCTTAGTGATAGCCGCTAAACTAGACCGCCATAAGTGTTCACCATTACTATATCCAGAGATTAAAATGCTGTAAAAAAATACGTTTTCTTTCGCCTTTATTTGACGTAAGCCCCATTCGACTGGCTACACAGCGTTTGTTCCTAGATCTTGTCCAGAAGTCTTTCGATTTTCTCTCTAATTCGATAACTTCCCCAGCCAATGTTAATTGGTAAGCTTTTAAGTTAAGGCTTAAAGCGGACGCCAACGCTTTTTGCTCAAAGGCATCCACTATATTGAACTAGAAGTTTGAGGATCACGCTTTTTTTAGCTCCAGCAAGAGCACGTCTTTGGTCACTTTCCTTAAATGCAAGAGGAATTTCCACGCAGGTTGCTCACTCAAGTCATTCTTTACACAAAGTTCAAGGAGAAAATCGTGGTTTATGTCCTCTGCCTTCATTTGTAAGTTTCAAATCCGATGAAGTTATGAACCACTATCCTTACATATCTCATTTCCATCCCATCTGCCAGCTGACAGGCCAAAGGAGTACTTCACCCCTTATACAGTTAGTACACATTCCAAAATCTCTGCAATCACGGTAGTCCAAAGAGTAAAGGATCCTTTACAGAGCAGAGCAAACAATTCAACTTTGTTAACTTAAAACAAAAACGTACAAAAAAAAAGAAACACATCACTCGTCTCCCTTCTCATAGCATTTCAGAGCCAAAGGATAACACAAAAATCCGCTTTCCTTCCGAAATATTAAAACACGAAACACCTCAAACCCAAACTTAACAAACGCTTCCACTTTACACATCCGCAAAGTAAAACATCCTTAAGCTATCCTTTTAGAATTACCGCTTGTTGTTTGAGTACTTTTTTGCTCACCTCTTTCTTTAGTATGAGCGAAAAACTGACGAAAACAAAAAAACGATTTCATATTTTCATACCGTTAAACACAGGCAAACACACACAAAGGACAACATTTCCACTTTTCTTTGGCACACACACACATACATACACTCGTCCTTCTAGAAGTAGTCCTGAAATGTTGGAAAAAAGTGCTTAATTGCCTTTAATGTTATGGTCCTTTAACCTGGTGCCCTGGCTTAACAAAAATTGCTCCCCATAATAACGGTAAGCACAACAGTCGAACCTAAAATGAAAGCCCAGCCTATGTACAAGTAAATCGTGATTTTCTCTTTCCCCGGCGTGGCCTGCTTTTATCCACTTTCATCCACTGACATCCATCATCTACGGAATGTAAGCCAAACCGTCTGAAGCCTTGCCACACCACCCTGGATGCAACTTTGTCCAGGACGCTGGAAAATGAGAGAAAAAAAAAAAAAAAACATCGCACTAAAGTTCCAGGTTCCAGCATTTAAAGTTGTAATATCCTTGAGGTAAAATTTCTGACTGACTCCTGCTAGAACAGTCGGTCGTAGAGAGAGGTATTTTTTTTTTAACTCATTTTTTTCGTTTTTGTCCGAAAATCCTAAATTACTGCACAAGTTCATCGTTGCGAGATGTAGTTCCTGCATGGAGAGGAAGAGAGAAAGACTGGGTATCTGTGCTTGTATGCAGTTGCAGGCAAAGAAAATGCAGTTAGTTACCCTTTAGCTGTACTTTTTCCTTCGACTTTATATGGAGTTCTGGAAGCAAGTTGGTGTTTTCTGTTTTTCTGTTGTAATAATGCCGTGTTTTATGATTGTATTCCAGTTGCAACTTCTCACATTCGCATTGGCGTTGTGCACATCCTTTCGCTTCCGGTTGTGGGAGTGAAACTTTTATTTTTTTTTCTCCCACCCGATTGTAGGTTGATGCTACTGATGGCACAATTATTTTAGCCCAAGGAAATAAATTTTAATGGACGGTTTTATGTTTTAGTAGCGCAATTTAAAGGTTATTTACGGTGGTGCCGATAATGAGAACATTTTCTCTTTTGCAGATGTTAACTCTTGCACTGGATGGGGGGGGGGATTTTATAAAAATTTAAAGGATTTTTGATGGGTAGATGCTGGATTAGATTACGGCCTAATCCTGGAGGGACATCGATGCTTCCGCACAAACTTGCGTAGCCAAAAACATGACGATAACGAGCGGTTATTTTATAGCTTCAGAGACTTACATACATATTTGTGAATTGTGTTTACCCAATGCTTGCTTCTTTTTTAAACTGTTAAACGTTTTAAGACCACCCTCGACGTTTTAATATTGTTGGTCAAGTACCTGAGCACTTCCCGCAGAGATGAAGATACAGTTTTACGGACGGCATTCCATAAGGTTGCGTTTTAGGTGCACTACTGTGAAATGTACGGCACATGTTCTACAAGTGGTAAACTTTTAAAATTTCGGGGCTGCCTCTTTGACCAAAATTAAGCACTTAATTGCACAAAGCATATGTATCCACGAATACGCGGTATGATCCCCTTATTAGCAACACACTGAACCAGGTTAGATTAGAGGGGCAGCCTTTTTCAATGAACAAACTTCTTTCAATGGACTAAGACGGTCACCGCAAGTTCTTCAAAATTAGTACATCAAGGCGAGGTATAAGTCTTTAATGAATCGTAGTAGCTGTAGCTCCAACAGATTGTTTTGATCCACTCCACCAAGTGACAAAGGTGTGTTCTCTTTGAAGGGTAGAACATTCTTAAGGTAAGTGTCAAACAGATTCTTGCTCATCAATGAATCTTCAGAAAATGCAGTAAAGTTGTAATGTGGCACCTGTAACGTACCAAGCTTCGCAACAATCGTGTGGTATCCAACCCGTGTCTCTGTCCTTATCTCTGTTAGGAGAACTCGTAGAACTCGTAGCTATTCGCAGCACTAGCTATAGAGAACCAAGTGTGATACAATTAACAGTGTGGCGAGGATCTCAGCCTGCAATAAGCTAGAGAGGACTGAAAGTTCGAATGATTCTCAGCATATCATAAGAGTAAACAGCGCCTGTTGCTTAAGCTCTAAGCTCTCCACCGGCTATTGTTTCGAGTCTTGGCAGCCTATCAACCTCTTGGTGATTCTGTTGATACTTCTGTAGTCGCATGAATTTTCTGGTTTTGGCGTTTGATGTACTTAAGTCCACTGATATCCCAGGGACCTGTTTCAAAAGCAGTCCGTCACTACCTTATAGATCTTCCAGCTTGCGGAATTTAATGTGTTTCGGACCTCAACATGGAAGAATAACGTTTAACACGATCGCTTTATTGCTCCTATCAATTTGGAAAGGAGATGCCTTTTACAGATCTCTGTTTACCCAATCTCTATTTAGGAGCAACGTGACTGTACCAATTTCTGCCATCTACGTCTCGCTAGATTCTGATGTCGTAAATAGAATTAAACGAAACCACAAGGCTAGACATTGACAAGATAATTGGCTACAGTAGGACTCGGGACACAAACGCTATGTCTATATAAACGACCAAATTTTCGAATCCGTTTTCTAAATAATTTCAAGAAGTAAAATAGCTTATCCAAGCTGGTTCGCCCTAGGATTACCCATACCCACAAAGGTAATCCTCCTGAAACCTAATCTACATATAAGATACGACATTTTAATTGGTCAAGGTTGCAGTCGCTGCTGAAAAACATTCGTCAAGAGATGGCGTTCACAGCAATTTCCAGCAAAAACTAGGAATTTCCTAATGCCCGCATTTGTCACTGAAGACATCATGTACTCGTATCCTTATTTAATTGGACTGACTTTTTACTCGTGCGGCATAAAAACATTTCAATTGCTTGTAACACGTCAAACTTTTAAACATCAGTCATTCGCCCGCACTCGTAAGAACCATTTAATTTACGTTTACTCCTCGTACGATCAATTTCATACCAAATTAAGTGGAAATTCAATTTGTGCTCTCACACCAGGTCCTTAGCTCCACAAAAATTACGTAATAAAAACTTTTCGCCAAAAGTAATCAAAGCTCAGCACCATCACCTGACGACACTCTATAAAATTTGCTTATCTTCTCGTGCAAGTGGAATGTGGCAATTTTTCACTGCCTCCGAGAAGAAACTCATTCGCAACTGTTGATAATCGTTCCACGAATTGTTGTCGCTTACATTTAGCGCACACAAGCTGAGACTTGAGGACTTGCAAAAGAGCTGTCGTTGGAGGCGTTCCTTTTTGGCAGATTTTCCAATTTTACATTTATGATCCTCAATCTCATGACAAGGACGAAAATGAAGAAAGAAATCCTCCTAACAATTCTCCTGATATCTTTCGCCTATTTATCTGTACACCGTTGCCGCATCCCATTAAATCGAACAATAAAAATGAAAATTCGCACCGTGCCGAGGAGTGGAATCCTTTTTCTTTATTTTTTATTTTTTTTTTTTTTTTTGCGCGCCTGTATGTAGGAGTACCTACGCAACATGCATCTTGTGATCGTTAAATACCCACGGCACGTAAGGTGGGCAAATAACGGAAATCGTAAGGATATGTGTTGCTGTGAGTAAATGAATAGACAGAAAATCGTAACGATGGGAACAAGCGTGCATAACAGTTAGGGGCTATGCCGGGCACTAAATTTAGGATTCATCGAAGGCAGGAGTCAGTATAAGGGTGTGTTGTTGCCTGTGTTTCGAGGAAACACTTCACTAGCTCGGCAGGTATTCTTTCTGCATTAAAATCGTTTTCAATAAAGTTCAGCAATAAAGTAAACATTAATTTTTATGCCAACACACATGCCGCATGTGTACAGTGAGGGTGAAATGGTTGCGGCCACTTGCAAAAAAAAAAAAAAAAAAAATTGCAGACGGGTTGGCTAGGCAGTCTCACTAAAGACAAGATAGCACTGCCTTCCAGGATAGACTAAGGCCTCAACCGACGAACTTCTTTAGACAGCTGGGTCTTTAACTTGCTAGCTCCAGTTTTGCATACCAAATTGGTTGTGGTCCTTTTCCAATCGTGAGCTTCGCGACAGATGGGGTCTTCCACTGCAGTTTTGTTCCACGGGAATGAACTGAAAGATTATTCGAGCGGAGCGTAAGTGTTCATACGCTGTATATGTTCTAGTCATCTAACAAGATGGATTTCTACCGTTTGGATAGATTAATTTTTGGATTGCTGGGAGTACACATTGTGTTCAGCAAATCGTCTTATACGTTTGGTAGGTAGATGGGTGCCTTGTGACATAAGAGTCACTGCTCACTTAGACCAAGTAAGTCCATTGTGCCCAATCTTTTAACCCTGGAAACAAAGATAATGATATGAATCTCAGGAGATCCCTCAGCTCTTCATTGCCTAAGTCCTCCAATTCCGAAAAGAAGTAACTTCCGAGAGTCCTCATTCTTATGACGGATAGGGCAGGACAATCACACAGCAGATGACGAACGGAATTAATTTCTTCTTCGTCCCTGCAAGCTCTGCAAAAGTCTTTATGCAGCACACCGAGTCATTCTGCGTGAACGCAGGTAGCACAGTGTCCAGTAATAATGCCGGAAACAACCCGTGTGTTATAACGTCTAAGTTTTACCAGAGAGGTTGATCTCTTCTTGTTGAAAGCCCGCCATAGCGCCCTGGCCGTTGCGCATGTTTCCAGATGAACCCAGCGTCTGTTTGCTCGAACGATGGCTTCGTCTTCTATCTTTTTCCGTAAGGAACTGATTGGGGTTACTACAAAAGGGAGGGCCCACGATAAATGCAGCGCCGACCCTTTCCTAGCAAACTCATCAGCCTGTATGCATTATCAGTGAGGATCGCAGTATCTTTTAGACTAAATTCGCTGTTGCAGGACATCTCTTTCCTCATCCTTACAGTTGGCACAGATTGGTGCTATCACCCGGGGTCCGAATAAATGCTTATTGCAGAATTACCCTGTTAATAGTCTCATTGTCAAGCTTGCCTGTGTTTACTTAAGTTTCAGACTTAACGGTCTTGTTACTGGGCTCTTTTATTATAGATCTAGTCCTTTGCAAGTCACTAGATTCGTCTAGGCACCCGTCGTGTCTTTTGGTTGATTACAGTTTCAACAGTTGCTAGGGGTACAGTAATTGTCCTTGTTCTACGGCGTATGATAGCAATCCACCCTTTCTGGCTCTTTTGGAGGGCATAGAATAGGCAAGATATTCTCCTTGTGTTTAGGTGATGAGTCCTTTTTTCCGTATTCTGTCCACACATATAGCTAAAGGCTACTTCGGTATCCAAATAATGCTGCAAGAGTGCATTTTTTCTAGTGAAGGGATTATGTTAGGCACGTACCTTAACTCCCTTACCCGTTACAGCGTTATCCTGTCTTTTGTGGTGGCCCGCAGGTTTTTGTCTTTATACGAGTAAAGCGCATTCATATTTGGTTCGCAAAAGACATGACCTATTTTAACGAGCTCTCAGTAAAGGTGCGTACCCATCATCTTCTTTGAAAGTAGTACATGTGTTTTGTCCTTCCGGCTTCCTAATTTGAGCATGGTACCTAACACGATGTAAACAGCTGATTCGGGAAAGCTAAAGCTGCGTTCAGAATGCTATCGATAATTTGGAAAAGCACATTTTTTATCTCCAAAACCAAGCTGGAACTGTTCAGATCCAATGTAGAATCAGTACTACTCTGTGGGTGCAATATATACTTGGAAGGATACCAACAATATCTTTCGAAGGCTGCACACCTTCGTAAATAGATGTCTAGACGTAAAATCTTAAGGTTTAGACGGACCGTATCTTCAACGTGCGGCTTTTTTTGGTTTTCTTTTGCTTGATTCGGCCTTTATTGCCTGAATTCGGTTACACCTTGTGTCTTCGTCTCTAGTACATAGTAGGAGACTGCCATTTAAGTGTCATAACTTAAAATAGAAAGCTTTTCACAACAACACTATCAGCTCGCTAAGTATGTTAAAAAAAAATCCGAAAAAATATCTTAGTGCCATTTTAATTTTAACAGTGGCGCACGCCTTTTACTTACGAGTGTAGCCTCCACCTATGCACCATAACAGCATCACTCTGTATGCCGTTAAATCGTTCGAAAGACATTGCTGAAGGATTTGCGGTGGTAATGGCCTTATGACAATGGCTTAGGCACGTTTCAGGAAATACCACACACAAGTAGATGTGAGTCCCTTTTTCGCATAGAATATAACAACAAGGACTCAGTAAAAGGAAATAAAAACAAAAATTATAACCACTCTACCATGCTAGGGTGTTATTTGAATTTGATTGTACTTGTACCGTTACCGGTAACACGAGTACCTCCCACCTTTATAAAAACGCAAAAAAAGGATGTGTGTTTGTATTTATTTATTTTTTAAAAGGATTTTTTTTCCGTTTTATTATTTGTTTCCCGTTTGAAACTCTTTCCGCTTTTCTAATCTTTCTATATTATCCTTGCAATTCTAATATTTGTCTTTCAAATACGAACACGACGTGTGGCATATAAAACCATAAGCTTTAAGGAGAAAACTTTTCACATTTGAACACGAAAGGGTAAGCATACTTGCTTAAGCTGGGGTTGGAATGCTGTGTGTGAATGTCCTTTCGAAATTCGGATGAATATGATTTTCAACAAATGTGTAGGATGAGTTTTTTTTTTTTTTGTTCAATTATCATTGGAGGACTCACGGGACCCACTGAACTCATAGAAAAGTAGAAAAGTTTTTAGAATTTGCAGGAGTGCATCCTTTTTCTTCTATTTTGTGGTTCATATTTGAATTTTTTTTTTTGAAGTACGAGTTCTGGAGTTAAATGAGTTTTGATCACATCCGAAGGTTTTTTTTCTCGAATAAAGTTCTTTCATAGGCAGCGACTGTGGTATATGGCACAATTTTAGGTTAAAGGGCTCGTGGAAAGGTATTTTTTAAGCTTGTTAGGCCCATGAAGGGTAAAGCTCATTTAATTAACTTGCAAATAGTTAAGTTGGGTTAGTTAGGGTGGGTAACCTCTGAAGTAGTGGTCTATATACGTACGCGTATACTGTGCTTAGAATTGAAGGCGAATGGTGGGTATTAGAACGCGTTTGTGGATGAGATAAATCTTTTTTTATTTTGCGGGTGTATTCTTGAAATTTTTTCAGCCTAGACATATTTATGTTTTGTTTGCCTTTGTGGGTTCCATCTCCTTTACTAGACCTTTGTTGGATGATCTCCGTCAAGGTCCGACTTTAGGGTTTCTAAAGAGAGAAGTGTCTAATGGCCAAATCGGGACACCTTCCAGGCCAGTGCAAACAGCAAAAACGAGAGATTAAGTGGCCAAGGAATGCTTTCTGTAGAATATCCACTGTCGCTCGTGCTGTGTGCGCGGTTGCACCGTCCTGCTGGAGGCACATCTTCTCTAAACGGAATTCGTCAATCTTTAAGTCTTTCACCGAGATAAACCTTCACGCTGTAAGGACCTTCTATTGATGACCAATTGCGTGGCCCTTCGTCTGTAGCTACATCAGCGATATTCTGGATTGAACGGCTGCATATAAGAAGCAATCCATGGAAGTCTTTTGAAGTCTTTTCTCAGTAAAGCAGCATGGAGCACATCGCTCATCTCCAATAGAAATAATGAAATTACCTAACCTTGTCGGACCCCTTTCTTTGTGTAAAACGTGACATTTTTATCCATAACAGCTTGCCCTCAGTGGCTCAGTGTTTAGTGCATTGGACTACTGAGCGCAATGTTCGAGGTCTGAATCCCAAGAAACACCCACGGTCGCACATCCAGCGAATGTCTAGCAAGCGTCCGAGAATAATTACTGTTATGACAAAGCTTCTCAATTATAAAAAAAAAGCCTTTCAGATATGGCTCTAAACTGTAGATCCCTTCCATTTGTGCGAAGGACATTAGGTTAGGTTGAAGAGAAGCCAGGTCCTGGCCCATGTATGGTCTGTTTAACCAAATATTTGTATTTTTTTGTAAGTTGTTTTCATACGTGGGTTATTACTTTTTTCTGGTAAGCCCCTCCTAGCCATGGTCAGAGCTGAACAGGAGTAGATTGAGTGTGAGATTATTTCTTCCTCCTCAGTATCGACACTGCTACGATAGATGGATGTCGTAGTGACTTCAAGTCTGCTGGTATGTCAACCGATAATACAGTGTCTTACTAGAGCTTCTATCAGGGTGTTAAGATACATTCTACTTGTCGTGACTGATTTTCTACATTTCCCAGATCCCAGCTAGCTTCATTGTTGTAGAAGTGAAATACCGTCTACTGCCAGATGTAAGCCTTGTCCGACAAGTTAACCTAGCGAAGTACCATTTATTATCCGACAGCTTCTTGGTATCCTTTGACGTTTCCCAGCCTTTAGTAGAAAATCAATGATAGGTCCATAAGATCATAACATAACTGTGTTTATGAAAAAATGAGGAGATATTTCGACATTCTCAAATCATAGTCAGTAACCGCGATTGAATGACCAAATTTCTAGTTCCGAGAACAATATCTAGCTCGAATTTTATCACGGCTAAACCAAGAGCTTCTTAAACAGACTTACCATCCTAGAAGACGAATAGTATTCTACCACGTGTATTGGAGTGCATGATATGACTCACACTGGTTGATGACAGACATTTCTGCCTGCAATATCGATAAAGGCAAGCCTTGACTCACAGTTAAGTAAAGATTTCTGAATTTACCAACATTTTCAACTCCTAAGCGTTGTCCATCTTGAAGCTGTCAGTGAGTCAGTTTTAGTCGAGTTCCGATGTGATGGTTTTTCAAATTTTTGGACCGTCTCCTAGACAAACTTAGTCGGCATTGCAAATCCATCAGTTGCCTCTAAAGATGTTTTCAGATGTACAGCCTACCGCCTGTACCTTTCGAAAAACAAGCACAATCCAAAACCATCAGACATCTCAAAGTTCATTGTATTACCAGGCAAAAACCCCGTTTTCTGTGAAGGGGTTAAAGGAACTTAGATTCGATTTGATTCCCTTGTATGCTCGGTGACTGTAGATTCTGTTCTCCGGCAGGTCTTGAACACCGTAGCCAGGGGCTCTAATAATATGAAGAAAAATAAATCATTTTCTATAATTTTTATCCTTCCAACACTTGACATCCTTCTGATGAAGAATTATGAAAACTGTCGCCCTCCTTGAGACCGAAAAACAAGTTGAATTGTGCTTGAAATATCAGCTATTCGTTCTAAGTATTTGGGACTCGCTATAAGTGTCAGAAACAATGAATGATCACAGCTCTATTGGTCCAGTTTTCGAACGAGCCGCAGCTGTATGGAGCAGACCTTCGATGAATGATAAGGATGTGCGTCCTTAAGGAGAATATTCACAGATCTCACAAAAGCGAACGATATATTCAGAGAACTGTTTGCTTAAGTGGATGAGTAGTATAAGGTTCAATTCAACAACAATGAGCATCTTAAAATTGGAAGCCTAGGCCAATATAGCAGTTTCCGGTGCTAAGTGACACCGCTCATGCACGACTTCCGCTGCTACTACGTAGCCACACTTAAACTCTAAAACTACCAAGGCTCTAACTGCGACTTTTGTATTCACTGCTCATGTGATTTCTCAGACTCAATAAACTGTGACTTCCGAGCTAGGCCTCCAACAATTGCGTACTAGCACAGGTCTTAGAAGAACCCTTCACGAATTTGCTTAAAAAATTTGACGTAATCTTATTCAAAACTTATTTAAAAAAGACAACTGTGTCCTCCAAAACCTGTGACTGAAGGCAATTTGTGTCCAAAGCCTTCATTCAAGATTGAGAGCACACGGCAGACCTAAGCCCTAAAACCACTGTTTAGGCCAAACTGTTCACAAAACTTCGTAATAATTTGGCCAAAATATTCGAATCGCATTTCCGCAAAGAAGTCAACCCAGTTAAAATAAAATCAATAGACACGGTGTGGGCACTAAAGCCCCTTAAGCAGAAACAATCGGTTCTCTCCACTTTAACGGGGACTACACGGTTGGAATCCTTTTAGCAAATTAGATCCTCTTCGTAATTCCTTTAACAACAAATTACAAAACAATTTCCTTTTTGACTAATTATTATTACCGTTATTATTGTTGTAGCCCTTCCCCAGTAATGCTGGTGAATGTACTTTCTGTCAAAATATTAGATGGGATTGGAAGGATGAAGGCAAAGGGTGTGACTCTGTCTCACTAAAGAAATACACTCGTCTCCAGGAGTTGCCAAAGCGACATCGCAAATTAAATTTCATTTCGAATCTTTTGGGTGAAAATTTTCAACCGAAAATTCTCCAGCAACAAGAACGGACATTCAAATCAAATGAGGACGACATACCACCACCAATTCAAGATGTTTAACGCTGGCAGTGGAGGGGGGTTGGGCGGAGTAGCGGAAGAATTAATTAAGACCATGTTTATTACACCAACGCCCTCTGAAAGTGTAGTTGGAGATCCAGGAAAACGGCAACTGGCATCCGGCACCCACGCCGGTATTCCTCTTCAAAATGCTTTAATTAACTCGCTGAATTATTTTCGAAAATTTGTCAAAGTGTGTCCTGGAATTTCATTCGAAACCCTCAGTACCGGGAGTCTCATCGTAGTCGTTTGATTTTGTCCTGTCTACGTTACGTTGTAGATAACATAAATTGTATACGCCTATGTCCTTCAATGATATTCCACAATTAATTTGGCGGAGTTTTCAATGAGGGCCTTCACCAAGGGGATGGTCTCTCCTAGTGAGGGCGAAATTAGATGTTCCCTACCGCCCCCCAACTGGGTGTGGGTGGGTATTTTTGAAGTTTTGCTTTGTGTTGCACGAGCACTTCCTTGCTCTCTGGCATAAGGCGCGGCGAGTATTTTAAACTCAATTAAAGATTTCCGGTGTTCAATTCAAAGAGAGAAGTTTTCAGAGAATTTTGGGACAAAATTGTTCTTAATTTGACTAAAACGGGAACGAGAGGGCAAAGAAGTGTTTGCCAAGCGATGGGAATCTCCTGCCAAAGGACCAAAGTAGGTAAATGAATAAATTAGATTTCTGGGACAATAAAAGGGCCCGTACGACAATTTATTAGCGAAAGACTGTTGAAATAATGAAATCAAGTTGACTTTTGCTTGTTTAGCAGAGGGGGGTGGCACAGTTCCTGGAAGACTTTTGATTGATTGCTAGGCATTCAGGCTTAAGGCTATCTTTTGCGTGGGAATTACTTATCGATCAGCATTTAGTGGTAAAAATAACCGAAACTAGTTAGGATCCACCAGCATAAATGCTAATAAAAAAAGTTATAAAGGTTAATTATTAGGTGATAATCACTGAACACACCCGCGTTCCCGTTCAGTCTTAAACTAAAAGAAAAAAACAGCTCAACTAATTTACAGCGTTAATTAGTTTATAGCCTTGTTGAACGCAGAGATTTAGCGCTTCATCAAGACGCATGTCTGACTATTTGTTGTGCGCAGCTTAATTGTGTTAATGTGTCACATCAGTTAACCGGTTGAATCATTAACAAGAATGACGTCTTGTAGCTTAAGGTAACCATTTTGGTTTTGCGATTAAAAAATGGACGCCAGACAAATAGAATTGAAGTCGATTGAAGTGTGGTAATGGAATTGAAAGCTTTTTGGCACGGCTTTGTCAATAAATTTTGAATTGCGCACGCTAATGCCAAAAGCGAAATGACTTTCTCCTTAAAGTAGGAGCCTAAGAGCTCTATTTGTGAATTGAAGGTTTTGAAGACATTTGAGAAACGGTTCTCGACGTCCTCCTGGATATAGAGGGAGCCTTCAGTAACATCAATATATGGAAGCCCTCTCAAGGTACAGCAAGAGGAAGTTATATAAATAACTTCATCCAACACATGCTACCCAACCGGATAACAGCTAATCTAGAGTCCAGAACAGGACACCTCAAGAGGGAATTCTTTCTCCCTTGCTGTGGATACCGTTCGTACGTGTTGATGAACTTCCAAATTCAGTGGAGTGCAATGGATTCGAATGTATAGCTTATGCTGATGACCTCGCAATCACGGGGTGAGCCCATGCATACATCACAAAAAGTTGGGCGGAACGCCGCGCCTTGGGCGTCAACCGTGAAAAGACCGACATGGTACTCCTCACAAGAAGATACAAGCTAGAGGACTTGCGAGCGCCGTTCTTAGGGGGTGTAAAATTGGATCTTAAAATCGAGGAAAATTATTTTCAGGTCGTCCTGGACAACAAGGTAAATTGGAGAAGAAATCTAGAAACAGAATGACGAGAGCCAGAAGGGCGTACTGGATACGCTTTGGGCTTTTAGTAAGACGTGAGGTATGAAACCGAAGAGATGTTAATGGTTTTGCACTTGCATCGTCAGGTCCATCGTATTTCTCACCATGCAAACACAGTAGAGGGGCAATACGCCTTTTCAGTACTATCGAATATCCAACGCAAGGCTTGCCTAGGAATTACAGGTTCCCAATGCAGTACCCCGCAGCAACCATGGAGACAATCTTGAAGTGACTGCCTGTAGGGCTAGAGGTGAAAAGATGTACGCGACTAGCTGCTCTTGGACTCAAGTCCTTCAGATATTGCATCAAAACGACCGCTACGGGACACAGAGCTATGTCGAAGGAAGTACAGGCGGCCTTTGAACTCGTATATCATCCGAGCGAACTTTCAAGTAAGGAATTTGACGCAAGCTTTGTGCTTGGACTCCCCAAACGCGAGAAATGGCAACAGGGCGCTGCCGTTTCAAACCAGGATGAAATATACATGTACACGGATGGATCACATATCGATGAAGAATCGGGGTGGGGGTCTACTGCTGAATGTCACCTCTCAGTCACGAAGTTCATGTGGAACAGTTCGTGAATTTTGCTATCTGTCTGTCTTTTACTTAGAGATTTCTGTCATGCTTAAGAGTGTATCGAAATGCAAACCAACTGCTTTAGCATCCACTCGGACCATCACGCATATCCCTTATGGAACTAGCAATCCCAAGAGTGTACACTAAATTGATGAAGGAAAGCAGGGAAAAACTTTATATCTTCGCAACCTCTTGCCAGGTTAACCTGGGGTATTTGGTCACTGCAATATACCAGTGAACGATGAACTGGCGGGAAAGTGGGCGGGAAACATGGATGCACCCACGGTAATAAACATAAGAGTAGCCTTAAAGGTTGTTAAAACTGCATACAGTAGCTCGTTTCCAAGACACCACTAAAACATGTGGAAAGGGCTGCAAACCTGTAAAGGTTGCGTATTTTTCCTCTGCCAATACTGTGAAACAGACGGCCAATAAACAGACCGCGTCCTATCCGGACTGAGTTATCTTACACGTTTTTCAGAACAGTGAACCCCTCTCGACTCGACGTTCCTAGATTAGACCACCCTTCATGATGGATACATACGTTGATCTCCAATATAAATGAGTGTACCTCTATAATCTTCTATCTGACACAAATACATGGACTTGGATGACCCGCCTACACTGTTAAGGCAAAGTGAAGAACGCGAAACAGCCCTTGATGGAATGCCCAATGTATGCGACAGCGAGGAACTTTTCAGAAAGAAAAATTCGGGTCCAAGTTACACCCAGACTACTGGGATGCAACAATCGAAGTCTTCACAAGCATGATGTAGCAACAGTCAACAATCCGTATCCGAGGTCGCAGGACGTAGAGCGGGGTGCTCGCCATTATTCCTCTCCCATTCGCAATTTCCGCGAATACTCGTAAATGCCACCACGCGAAGACGGGAGTAAGTCTTACTAACAGAACTGACAGATTTAAGGCTGCAGTGACTATTCCTCGTTATTTAGCAAACGAGCTCCTATCGAGAGATACTTCTTCTACGAGGTCCTTTGGTAGTCATTTTTTCATCCATTGTTCTTGGAATAGCAAAACAATTTCCTCTTACGACTGGCACACATACATAAAGATTATCAGTTTCTTATGGATGCGAATTGAGATTCAAAAGAAAGCAATTGAGTGTCCTTTTCCTCTTGAGTGGCCTCGCTATAGGTCGGATTTAGAATAAAGCTCCTTTCTAGTCTAGTGGAGAGTTTTATGTTCTAAAAACCAAAAATCTAGATCACATACTCGTGATAAACGGATATTTACATACATGGTAGGTGCTGCTAACTAAATAGCTTGAAATCAGTCAAAAAGCTTCTTGATTTCAGTCAATAACTTAGGTACTGGTGTTGGGCGAGCACATGATATAAAAAAATAGGGTCATTAAGGGTATACTACCATCCTCATACGGTTACTACTAAGGTCATTGCTAAAACAAAGCCTTTACACGGCAAATTGAATTTTAAACTGTCAAGTATATTTCTACCCACCATAGCCCCATTTCTTCTCTGAAAGTTGTCATCACACAAAGTCCTTAAAACGCACACAATCCCTTTCAACACAACATAGTGTGACCAGTTTATACGCCTCTCACCTGTTAACAACAAAATAAGCGAGCGCAAAAAAAAAAAAAAACAAAAAAACAAAATAACAACCTGTCAAACCCGATGAGGCAGTCCTGGAAAAACACCCACGAATTCCGGAATACTTTTGAATTTTTCACGAAACCCAAAACCCAAGAAGCATCCGTTCCGTTTTCTATTCCGTTCGTCCTTGACGGGCGCTGACAGTACAGCACATGGCAACATTAAATACCAAAGCAATACCCAACCACCCACCCATCCACCACCAGCACCATTATAGCGCTAGCTGTGCGGAGAGTACACTGCGGTCTCTTTGAAAATTTTAAGCACGATTCCCATAAATTCTTCATTAATTTGATGTGGAAAGTCGAGTAATCTATTTTAACACCCCCCATCGGAGCGTGGAACGGAATACCTAAGGAAAAACTGGATCACCTTGTTGTGTGCTATGTTTTCACCACCACCGGAGAGTATTCGCTTTTTTTTTTATTATTTTTTGGAAGGGGCGAGCATGAGGTACGCGTTCAAAGATTTGTACCATCATCGTCGGTGTGTCTCTGTCTCATCATAAACTGCTGGAAAATATGACATTAGGTAGTGTCAATTTGGATTAAATATTCGAACTTTTTTTTATTTTCGTTCGTCCTGTCTGAAGGGTGGATTAGTAGAGAGAAAGAGGACACAGGCTGACGGTGATAGTGAATTTTTGATTGGCTGTCAATAATCATCATAAAAATGAATACAAGTTGGCAATATTTTGATCACGAAATCCGGTTGGACAGTTAACGAAGACGAAGGTACACCATCGTCCACATGGGAATATCTAGAACCGATTTCTCGGTTCGGTTCTAATGCGCACCCCCAAAGTAAATGGATCGCTTTGCTTTGGTCAGTGGGTTTGAATGACGGGAAATAAAATTTATTCACTTTGTGCCGATGATTGAATTTTATGGGTTCGTCAATATCAATTGAATTGGATGGTGATGCGGGGAGTAAATAATATTTATCCTCTGAATCAAATGGATAAGTAACTATTGAGTGGATGGGGTTGTTTGCAGCGCTAATAGAGAGAAAACTAATCGATGCGTGTATCTAGATAGGTTTTCATAGGGGAAACTTTGTTAAATTGCCGTCTAAAATGTCTGAGGGACACGAAGGAAGTTGTGAAGGGTCTTAGTAGTACGAAAAAAATATGAACCGATATTGGAATCGTAGATGACCACTATCTTATGATTGGCAGCTGGCACCTGCCGCATCTACTGCATCCAGAGACAGTGGAAAGAATATGCTCTCTCACATTATCGACATGTCGCGGGATTTTTAGTGCAGCACTAAGGACTTCCTCAAAAGTCAAAGTACAACAGCGCATTTTTTCTCGCGGGGCCCTGCCTTTTCCAGCAGTTAGAGCTCGCTGGCGGTATGCTGTCTAAAATATTGAAAATCAAGCTGAGTCTGTTCCGATCAAATGTGGAAACAGTGCTACTTTATGGGTGTAGTACCTGGAAAGTGATCAACTCCGTCACAAGGAAGCAGCAAACCTTCATAAATAGATGTCTTCGCAACATCCTAAGGACCTTCTGGCCGAAACATATATGTTGTTCGCTCGATATGTTGTTCGTTCGATATATGTTTCGGCTGGAAGGTCCTTATGATGTGGCGCAGACCTCTATTTATTAAGGTAAATGGGCCAGGAGCGCGCAGGCGTTGTTAACGCTCTATGTTCCACAAGGAGTCAGAGGACTTAAGTAAGTAGAGCTTGAATGACCACTGGAACACTGTGAAAACTGTTTTTGCAGCTGGAGCGCGTACATCGGCAAAAAGGAGAAAATATACCACGCTATCAGCAGACTTGTGGACACAGATCTATGAGCCCTAGCAGTAGAGACACTTAAGTAAGCAGCCCAACATCGCGAAGATGGAATCCTGAAAAAAGGGCAAGGCACGTGCGACATTACAACTACCTGCAGCGTCACCAAGGAGAGGTAACCTGGAGGAATGTGGAAAGTGCAAAAGGTGTATGTATTCTTCAGGGTGAAGCTAGGTTAGAACAGTCTTCCACAGATTTAGGATTCATCTATCGATGTCGAACAGGCATATGCCCTTTTTGAATCTTCTTTCTTATCATCGTAGGGCAATGAGTCGAGTATGTTTTCGCTTCGTCTACTCTATGGGACTTTGAGAAAGTTGTGGAATCTAGATACCGGGTATAATGGACGTATGCAGCTGAATCGAAAAAGCAAAAGCTGCTTTCGGGAAGCTAGCCTAAAATTGAAAAAGCAATCTACCCAGCACAAGAATTAAGTTACGATTGTTCCAACGTGGAATCAGTAGGTACTACTTTACGGGCGCAGTAGGCACTAGCAATTTGCAAACCTTCATAGACAGATGTCAACAAATTATTTCGATTGGCCTGTATCCTAAGCTTTATAAGGGTTCGGGGCAAGCGGATACTTGCTACCACAATTCCATTGCAAATAACGCCATGCAGTAGAATCCGCTAACCCATTTAGGCAGAACAGCGAGGCGATCTAGACAAATGTGGCGCAAAACAGTGGGAATCGAGTTCTTTGGGAATAAACTAGAGCACCTTCCAGCACCTTCCAGAACTCCAAAAAACATGGCGTACGGGCGTTCTTGGCACCCTAAGCCCCTCGAGGCTGAAATGGGATAACTTAGTAAGTAAAGGATAAAGAAGTAAATTTGACCCCTGTTTCTTAGCAGCCTCGTTAAGAACCGCTGACAGTGAGGTCTTTTTCATATTGTTTGTCGGTTCATTAGATGAGGTTATTGGGTGCCTTGTTACGAATAACATCACTGCTCACTTAGGTCACCAGCTTGGGCCCATTGTCCACAAAATATTTCCTCTATCGCGTGCTTCTTATGCTCCCTCGTTTTCCTTTTCAGAAGCTGATGTTCGTCTCTCTTCTCATCTGCTCGTAGAGTTCCGGGGCAACCTTCTATGCAGCGCCGCTTTGTATGCCACCTATTTAACTGCATGTGCTTGCAGCCACTCGTCGGTTTCGTTTCGGTGGCAGAGTGAAACCTGGAACGTCAGAGGCGGCATCGTTGATGGCTCTTTTGCAATGTTGCCACCAGTCTTCAATACTTAATGCTGGAGGCATAGAACGTCTTTAAGGATTAAGGGAGACTCAATCGAAATAGGATTGAGCAATCTCCTCACAAAATTTTTTTGACTTAGTGGTGTTTGGGATGTCCGCAACCGTAAGTTGACTAAAAAAGGCGATCCGACCCATGTTGGCCTCTCGAAATTTGCGGACATCCATGCGACATGTGTCGATCGCGATTCTATCAATCTGGTTGGCGGTTGATTGATCAGGAGATTCCAAGATATTTTGTGAATATCGAGATACGGGAATCGCGTCAGAGATGGGAAAATATTTCGCTCTGCAGCAAAGTCGATCAGGCTGAATTCTTTATGGGAGTTGGTGTCCTGCAGGCTGTACCTTTCGACTGTACCAACATAGATGCCCTTTCTTCTTAGCTTTTCGTCAAAATCACGTAGGAGGACTTGAATGTCATATCTAGAGCAGTGCTCATAAGTCTTGTCTAAGAGCTCGTATAATCTGTCTTCGGTGGCGTCATTTTTCTCCTCTGTGTAAGAGTAAGTAAGGTAGACACGATCACTTTACTTTTGACGACAATTTCGAGCGAAAAGAGCAACGTACTTTCAGATATGTCAAAACGTAGAAAAAACAATCATGAGAAATTCGTATGCAGTACACGAGTACATTTAATAGATTATTTTTGACGGTTTCCATCCCTTCATACATCGCATGGAGAATTTATTTTACCGCAGTCTAACAAGATACTTATTTTGAACGTTCAAAAACGTTCCATCACTCATGCCATATCTCATAGGATATCCCTTGAAATAATCTGAGAACGAACTCTACCCATTCCAGCTACTATAACTCCAAAAGTCACGTTATCGACCCTCTTAAACGATTTTCAAAATCTTAAAGCCTATCCACAGCGAAACAATAAATACCGGTTTCATCTTTAACCACCTACTTCCTGGATAAACTTCCGTCAGCAAACAGGATCAAATTCAATAAGAAAACCAAAGGCAAACATCCGCCTCCACTGGCTATTATCGTCTCACCAAATGTTACCAAAGACATTTCATCTGTCGGTCCTCGGCTGACGACAGATGTACGCTGATATGAAATCATCCCTTCGTAGTAACTTTTCTCAAACCATATCGCCGAATATCCTTCTCGTTCTCGTCATATCATCCCAGCTGAGCCATTAAATAAAGTCAAGTGTACCGGTCCGCAAAAAGTTTTTCAGGGCCCCAAAAACTCCCTCCGAACCGCCATACTCGTTTTCGTGCCATCAACTTAAGTATTCACCCAAATGGGCACTTAAATAACTGTCTGTATACACATGGCTAAGAGGGTGGCAGTGCAGAAGAGTGTTTCTCCTTGTTTAAGGATTATCTCTGCCTTCAAAACGCAAATAGGAGCATATATACCCATACACACACACACACACACATACTAAGTTTGCTTATCAGCGTTGATTAGTGCAGAGTATCTAAGCATTTGAAGCCATCTCAGCTGCATTTTTCTCTATTTTACGGAATTGTTGACCTAAATTTTCACAGATTTATGTTCTACACGGGTACTGCAATGTTTTGCGAGACCACACATGACCCATACACGGGCGGACTTAACATGTCTCACAGGACGAAAAAAGAAAAAAAAAAAGAAGAGAAATCCGCGTGTGTATCTTGAATGCAGCAGCAGGTCGTTGTTATTCGTGCCCCGCAGTGACTCATTGAGAACTCTGTTCCGGTTCGTGACTTTTGAATTTTCAAAACGATTTTCGGTTGAAATAGCTGCAGGATAGCTCACATGGATAACCGGGGGCGGTATTGGGATCACGTAGGAAATAACTTTTGAACTGGATTAAACTGGGGAAATTATGCAAGGGGGGAGGGGGTGTCGGAGAAAGAGAGAGTAATTTTTCGGGAGGCTAGGTGACGAGACCGCCCGCCATGGAAGCCAATTTAGAACGCGGACGCTGTGCTTATGATTTTGTGAACTGTTTTGCATCCAGCTGAGCAATAATCAGCTGCTGCTACTGCAGCCCCACCGCTTGGGGATGCTGTGAGGGTGGGCACGTGGTCTCTGGATGAATGTGGCGAAAATTAGGTAAGTGGATGGAATAAGTGAATGGAATAAGTGCTTGCAGTGATTTACTGCGGAGGTGGAATTGGTAAATTAGGTCGTGAGGGTGTTTTAGCAAACAGCTCTGAGTGTCTGCTGAAAATTGAAATGGTGCTGTTGAAATATATGCTTTGGGGACCGTTAACTCTTCTTAAATTATGGAGCAGTTCAACCGCTAAAAAGGTAGATTCGAAAGTACACCTTATTGTGGACCGAGGCAGTGGGTAGTGGTGCTTATATTGAAAAAAAATGGACATGCTTCAAGGCTCATTCTACATTTAGTGGGGTCAAAGGTTTGGGGCTACTAAATCCGTTGATTATCATGGTTGGAGGGCGGTTTCGTTGGTTATGTATTTATATCCCCAAGCTAAGATTCAAAAAATTTTCTCGACTATACAGGCTGCACCATCGGTATGTCGGCATGTAAACATTGAATAACTTTGACATTTATCAACCGATTGACTTGGGTAGACATGTTTTTGAAACGTCAGTTCAGTACAATTTTAACAAAGAATCACTTCACATCGAAACAACGCACCGAAATAGTGACGCTGTACATTGAAAATAGTCGTTCAGTTGTGTTAACTCAATGTGCATATCGTCGAAAATATCGTAGCCAACAAGCACCGTCTGACAACACTATTCGTAGTTTGGTGTCGAATTTTGTTGAACACGGGACAGTGGGGGTCCGTCGATATGCCGTTCATTAACGCCGAAGACGTTCCAATGAACTGGTTGAAGCGGTGTTGAAAATTTGTTGCCGAGAACCCATATGTGTCGTATCGTCACCGCGCTCAGCATTTTGGTGTCAGAGGAACCACCTTGCAGAGCATTTTGAAGGATAGTTCGCATTTATTTCCGTATAAAGTGCAATTGACTCAAAGAATATTGCCGACAGACCGTCCACGTCCCTTGGAATACGGCCAAACAGTCGCTCGAATGGTTGACACTGAACCTGATTTTGGAAGCAAATTTTGATGATCCACGAGGGACATTTCGCACTCTCTGGCGCCGTTAGCAAGCAAAATTGCCGCATTTGGGGAACGAAAAATCCACACTAGATCCATGAAACACCATTGCATGGCCAAAAAGTGACCGGGGCCGGCGTTTGGCCACCTAGATCTCCAGATTTGACCCCTCCGGGCTTCTTTTTGTGGGGTTATTTGAAAAGCAAAGTGTACGCCAGCAAGCCTCAGACCATTGACGAGCTCAAGGCAAACATTTGTGCCGAAATCATCGCTATACCGCTCGAGATGCTCGAAAAAGTGATGGCAAACGCAGCAAAAAAGGCACATTTTGGCACGTAGAGGCGGCCACTTGATTGATGTTGTATTCAAAAACTATTCCAAATAAGTTGTAAAGGATCAAAGCAGTCCTTTGAAAAATAAAGAAAAAAAAAGACTGACGAAAAATTGTTGAAATTTAGTTCTACTGGAGAGTTTTCCCTTACACAGTACGCTTGGATCTTAAGTCGAGCCTCTTGGGTAACCCGTTCAAGGGAGAAAAACCATTTAAACAATCGCCGTACCACTTATTTAGCTGCGCGTGCTTGCCGGCACTGTTCGTCAAACCAGGGGTTTCTTGGTGGTGGTCGAATGGAACCCAGCTGCATATTGGCAGCGTTGCCACTGATCTTCGGCACTTGATGCTGGCAGCATAGGAGTCGTGGAGTGATTTCGGGACACGCGTTCGGCGAAGATTCTGGCGGTCTCTTGCGATTGCAGCTTTTCGGCGTTTAATTTTCTCACAGCAACTCTTCTTTGTTGTGACGCTTGGGATAGCCACATTCGTACCTTGGCTGCAAAAAGGTAGTATCCTGAGTCGATGTTGGCTGCCCTGAAGGTTCGGACATCCAGAATACTGGAGGCATGCTTTGCATCGATCGCAATGTGATCAATTTGGTTAACAGTTTCATGATAAGGAGACTGCCATGTCCTCTGGTGAATATTAAGATGAGGAAACCGTGTGCTGTTCTATGTAGTGGCGTTTCACCCGGCAGCAAACTAAATAAGCCTGAGTCTGTTGCCAGACGTAGTGCCGTGTACCTATGCTTACCAACTGTCCTACCAAAGATATCCTTCTTCTAGCGATTCTAACGTCATATTTAGAACATTGCTCATAGACCTTGTCGCTGACCTCTTTGGTAACGTCGTCCTTATCCTCTGTGTGGGCATGAGCACACACATTAGGCTAATGTTGGCCAATTTAGCCGTGATGCAGATTGTCATAAGACCCTCACTCACGTGTCGCTCAAGACTTCTTACTTAAGCTAGCCGCGTAGGTATAACAAATTCGCATGCGAATAAGCGATGCTTCTACTCTCTGTCACCGTAGTAGACGTCACAGTTTTTCATCCTCCTATTGCCCGGCCCATCCCATGACACTCCCTGGAAGGCTGTAATATCTGCTCTATAGCAGTCTAGGAGCTCTACTAATTCATCGGTCTGTTAAGCGTCGCTGTCCTTATTTCGCTTACCAGAGTTGTCATTCCTTTCCGAAGCTCACGGTTGCATTGCAAGCCCTAAGCAACCTCAATCCTTAAGTGGATTCTATTGTTCATGGTTATTGCGGTCCACTGCAATCATTTTTGGCAACCCCCGAATTACACCGGCGAAACCAGAGCATCTCCTTCAAAACCAAGCACTTCTCGAGCTACCCTGCAACCCCTCAAATCACAAATTACCTCCAATTTCAAATGACAACAACGACAATAATTTTCGATAAATACCCGTAAACATTGTTTCCAGCAAACAATTCGGAACAAATATCGTCCCTGGTTCGAGCACTTAACCAATTTCCATTCGAACAAAAACCTCATTCAATTTAGAGCGCACCCAATGCACCAATACACCAATACACCATTCTGTGTTCATCACACAATTGAAAATCCTTTCAGGATTCCATTTTTGAAATTACAACAAATTGCGAACAAAATGTCATAACATCCATCACTGCAACTGTACAGGCACACATAAAAGTGAATTTTATTGGAAAACTGATGACAAGTATTGCACCTGCAGCTGTTGTTGTATTGATGTCTCCTAGATACATGACTCTCCAGTGCTGGATTCGTATAAAAACAGCCACCTATTGCCGATGGCTACAGTGGTCCGCTTTCATCAAACACAGCTCGAAATTGCCAATTAAATTCAACTTACCCATCCCACTTGACAGCCAGTGGTCCCCTTGCCATCTACCAATACGCATGCAACTCTGATGCCAGGTTAAGTGTCGGAAGCGTCGTGTGACATAATGTCGAATGTCGGTGATGTCCCTGTGACCCAGAAAACATGCAGTTAAACGATGAGATCCGAAAATAAACGCAATCGTTATGATTTTCAATCATAAAACCGAATTCAATTCGAGTGAAATGCATTTTACATTGAATGTTGCCAACTGATATCAGGCGCATCCAGTAGAAGGAGGTTTTTGTCAATAACATGTCCTTTTTTTCGGAGGACGGAGGGTAGGGCAGTGGCAAACATCGGTTTTCTGTATGTGTGTATTCATCGTACACAGAAACTTTGTTGGCACATGTCGGTACGACTGGTTAGTTGTAGTCGGACCGCTTTAAATGATTGATTTTTGAAATTATTTTTCGATGACCTATAGCTGGCAGTAAGCTACTATGCTGTAGGAATGTTTATCCTTGCTGAATGAATTGCGTTTGTTTTCTACTTGAACGAGAGGGTATTTTGCCCATGAAATGAATTAAGATTTTATGGGTTAAGTTAATGAAGGAAACGAAGCCAAAACGAGACCGGAATCCTGTTTGGCTAACCGAGTTTCGATATTGCAATTAAAAATTTAATTTTACATGTGTGTGTAACTGAATATGAAAAGGACATCTTTTGAAGATGAAATGTAATCAACCGGATGTCTTTTGTTGTCTATACAACATACATGTAGTTGGGGTCAACTTCGGGATTGAAAAGGGGGTCTATCTGGCGTAGTCAGATGGCACAGATTTGCGAGGACCATTATTTGATTTTGAATATTATGTTGAAATTGTCCCATGGGTGACATGTGGAATTAATTTTTAATAGATCGAGATAGATTGGGTTTATCTTAGTTTGCGGGCACCTAGATTAATTTATTACATCCAGAGGTTGACAGAAATTACCGGCTCTTACATGGGTTGCTGCCATATGAGCTTACTGAAGTGGAGAACTTAGAATCATGGAATTCCAAACCTGCCAGGGCGCTTTGCGATGCGCAACAGATCCTCATACTTGAGAATGAAGTGGTCATGGTAAAGTGCCTGATTTGTGCAAAAGCAGGACAGTCGCACAGGAAGGGTTTCGCCTGTTTCGACCTCTTCAAGGCACATCTCACAAGGGCCCCAATTCCTAAGTCGTGTGGTTTGGAGGTATTCGTCAACGTGGCCTGTAGTAGTTCACAAGTCACTTTTGAGTAGATTAAGCAGAAACCTTGCTCTGCCCACACTGGGGGCGTCGATCCATATCTCCGTCTGCCGTCATGTACCAAGACGTGACCAGTAGTCGAGATGCTATGTATTTAGTAGCAGCACAGCTATTGCTTGCTAAATAAAGACCAAGTTGCATCCAATTGATGGCTGAAGACCCACGAAGAGGCTCATTGACCTCTCTCTGGTAGTAGCATGTGCTCTTTCGTTACACCGAATCCCGGAATGATATCCAACGTCACCAGGATACACCGACCGGGCCGGTTCAGCTTAGTAATTACTTCCTTCACGATCTTGATGCCAATAACGTAAGCGGAACAAATCCTAATCGCAGACTGGCTGTCGGAGCAGATGTAAATATCTCTACCCCTTATCTTCTTTTTTAGAGCTACACAGCTGCACTTGCGATAGCATAGACTTCGGTCTGAAATACCGTAGAATATATGTATACCTATTGGATTAGCCTTGTTCACACTTCCTCCGAGTTACTGATTGCTCCTGATAGCGTGTCAATCAGAAAGTTGTCTGTACAGAAGACAGTACAGCCCATCTGTCGTTTCTCCGTTCCGAATGATCCAGAAAAGAGCATCGGAGTCTGTGCAAAGATAAGTTCCGTTCGCATGATATCCTACATCTCATCCCTAATGCGACAAATAGGCCTGAGAAGCTCTTCAGCCTCAACTCCTCTGACTGCCCGCTCAAGCAGCGTTTCAATGCGGAATACAGCTTTCCTGCCCTTCGGCAGATGAAGACATGCAAGTAAGGAAGGCTCCCAGAAGAGCTTTCATTGCGGCAGTTGAAGTTTCTCTCATTGCGCCAGTAATGCAGACACAGACAAGGTGATATAGTGTACCGAGCGTTTGGGGAATCCCATGACGGTCATGCGACCACATCATATACAAGGCACGGTCGTATATACCAGTGTACTTATGTATATGATGGCTTATTTTGCATTTCCAAGTAGAGGTAGAGGTAGCTTGCAAAACTAAAGAGGGAATATTTTTCTCATGGCACTTATTGGATGACGGTTATTTCTGTGTTGTTGCAGTCTACGGCCATGGCATGTTGCTCAACTGCACGTGATCTGAAGAGCGACCTAACATGCACCGATGCCACCAGAGGAATTTTTCCGCTACCATATTCTTTTTGAGGTACTTTTGCTAGGCTTCTGTGACGATTCGGTCGGGATGCCTCGTCCGATGCAGTACATACATATGTATACGCTGAAGTTCACACATATGTTCTCAGCTACACATGAACACCCAGACTTAGCAGACGCTTATCGTTAGTTCGTGAAGTACTCTTGCTAGACTTTTGAAACGCTTTTCAAGCTGATCACCCAAATGTGCTTGTGCAGCTAAGAGTGTTCAGCTACGCACGAATCGCTAGGCTCAGTAGATATTCATCGTTAGTTCACTATCATGTTTGATAACTATCCAGCGGACATCACGGTGTAATGATAATGGGATTTTCTGCATTCCATAAAAATTCTCGCTCGTGAAATGATGCTGGACAGTAAATTAACACAGGGACCGAGCCATAGATAGAGCACATCGAGCACCATGGATCTATTGTCACATTTGAGAATTCAGTTATAGGTTTTCAGCCCGCCGTGTCCCTGGCCTTTCTGACAATGGTCTTGTGGACAAAGGCGGAGTAAATACAACTCAGCCTGCACATGCTCAAAAATGTGGACTCAGTTTGCTTAGGTGCCTCCTCTACGTATAGAGTAAGGTCAGCATGACATTGGCCGACTTGATTCACAAAGGACGACCTGGAACTTACTTACTCACTTAATGTGGTGCTAGAAACAAGCGTCTCCAGCCAGCTCAATCTTTAGCTAGCTGTCTCCAGTTTCACACACCAAGTTAGTTGAGGTCCCTCTTCACTTGCGTGCGCCACCTGAGTCGCGGTTTTCCTCTACTGCGTCGTTCCTCGGGGCTGGATTCAAAGATATTCCGGTCTGAACCGGAGCATTAGTGTCCACAAGCTCTATATGACCAAGCCACCTAGGTCGTTGGACCTTCACTCTTCTGGATAGGTCAATGTCGTTGTACAACCCGTACAGTTCGTCGATGTACCTCCTCCTTCACTCACCGTCTGTTCAGATGGAATCGACCGAGAACTATAAAAAAGTATAGCCGTTCCGCTTAACCTACACACTTGCCATATATGTACATATGTGTATACATAAGAGCATGATCATCTTCATTTTCTTTGACAGCCAAAATGTTCTAAGTCACTGTTAGATACAGCCCCAATGCAATCCAAAATGGCCCAATCGCTTGAAAGATCCTTGAATAATTCCTCTTCACTGGTTCTGAGCCATGCACTGCAGTAAGCAAATGCCTTTCTAAAGTGCTACCAGAGATCAGACCCAGAAGCGGATCCAGTACCTTTTCTTTGCATCAACAAACAATGAATTTAGATTTCTAGCAAATCTGGCTAGTGACCATCTAAGTGTCGTAAGAGGGGCCGACTGCGTCTTGAAAAGATCGTATCGTATTCGCAGACAATGCCTAGAGAGTAGTGAATCCCCTATTCACGTTTTTGAGAACGTAAAAACGAAGACTCGAACCAATGAACTTGACAGACATCTCTCACTACGATACATCCTACTTAACAGCCCCTGGAGTGGACTTTATGGATCAGCACAATGAGCCTCTTCCAGATCGCTGTATGCTTGGATTTATGTTGGGATTTGCTAGCAATAAGAACAAATTAGGCCTGCTCTTCTTATAGGCTTCATATCATTACTAACGTGGCCTGAACTAGCCTTTAAAAGTGACTAGCTCTATCGCACCTACATCTGCACCTAAACAAACCAATTAACGCCCGTTGTTGGGCGCAGTCATGAATGCAAAAAAAAGCTGTCAAACGAAATAAAAACCCAATTGGCGGGTGGAATCACTGACTACGACTTCAATGAATCACAAAAGGCTTAGTGCAAAGCATTGATTCACCTTGAAAAAGGTGTTAAAATGCCACATTCCGTTCACCTGTTTACGTTATCATTATCAACTCGGCCAGAATAATATTTTTTCCATCAAATCACAGAGCTGCTTTGCCAAATTCTAATTCGATTCGCAAAAAAGATTTTCTCGCTTTGCATTTTGCAATCTGAATAGAAAATTGTCAAACAAAAATAAGAGCCACCAAGCGGGAAATCGTATTATCCTTGCTGTGGCATGGGGATGGGCAGGAGTCAACAGACGCGCGCTTTATTCTCCCAAAGCAGATCCGTTCTCGTCACGCATTTAAAACGTAATTTCAGGAGTTAATTTATGCAAAGTCGTTAAAAGCAGCAACTCAACTTGTAAATGCGAAAACAACCGCAAAGGGATTGCTCGTGAATCTTCCTGCTTCCATCAGGCAACAAAGCTAACCACTCCTCCTCTTCTTCATTCACTTGCTTGTTCTTTTCTTGTTTCCTGCATTTACACGACTGTATTGCAGCTTGAGGAAGGCGTGTTGCGGATGATCGGAGTTGTGTGTTGGATGTTGTTTTTCGAAAATTGTGTGCGGATTACACAAGGAACAGTGGCGATGAGAAGACAAAAAAGAGAAAAAAAAAAAAAAAAAAAAACCCATCTGAAAACTATAAGAAAGCACTGCTCGACTGCTCCTTGATGCTCCTTGTGGCGGATATACTGTACTTTGCACAAGAAGACGACGACCAAAGTGTGTGCGGATCCTTTACAAGGGTTCTGGTTTGTTGAGTGTTGTTATTCTTTGGCAAAAGATTTGCATGTTGGAAAGTTTTTCGGTGCACAGGAAGCTAGCAATCTTGTAATCCAAGCCAAAGAATTGCCAATGAGATTTTAATTGGTTTGAAGTTGAGTCGCCCGTGGATTTGGTTTATGACGTTGTGAAATATTTGCCAATTGGTGGGGGTGGCGATAAGTGATGCGGGACAGTAGGAACGGCGGCTTCGTAGAGTGGTGAAAGTGATTTTTAAGTGGATTATGGCTTCGATGTGAATTCTGTCAGCAGTGTGGATTCGTCAGTTATTCATTCTTACACCCGGCATTGAATTCAATGGGACGCAAATCAAACTGTCCAAACGATTAAGTGGTTGACTTAAAGTAGAGATCCGGATGGCACCATTCCTCACTTCCATAAACAGTGCGGCCCAGAGACCTTTATATTTATGTAGATATAAAGGTGTCAGCTCTCATGAGGCGAACTTTAAGGAAAGCTACCGTTGAACTTTGTGCAGATCGAAATTCTCATTGGGAATTCGCTTTGCGGTTTCATAATCCCCTTTACAGAGTCAACAATCAGTATAAACTGCAGAGAAGGGTTGTTAGCATTTTGATTTGCTTCTTGCTATAGCTCAGAGTTTATTTAATTTCCCACTTTAGGGTAAAGTGACTCAGTGAGCTTGTCTTATCTCTTGGATATCCATGTTTGCCACCACACGTTCCAAAGAACAAGAGATAAGGCTCCAAGTAAATCCTCAATACCAAGACTTATGTTCGCACGTGTATTCGCCGTTGGTTCAACGTTGTTAAACGATTTTTCAATGTCAAAGAAGGTCATGTAGAAAGGCAAGTTTGAATGGTCACTTTACAAACGCGATGGGAAAATACCACGAAAGGAAGATTAGCGCAGAAACTGTGCCGACTATCGAAATCTGGATGAATAGCGTGCAAGGAACTGCAACTACCACTTCACGGAGTTCTGATCTGGACACAGGCCGTATCGGAAATACTTGCACAGATTTGGACACGATAGATCGCCCTGATAAGTACAGATGATCATGGACATATAAGACGGAGCAAAGACAAGAGTGCGATGCCCCACCGGAGTCATCGAAGACTTCCTAATTAAAGTCGGTGTGCACCAGGGAAGCTTCTTAAGTCCTTTGCTATTTATTGCAGTCCTAGTCAATGTGCTTGAAGGAAAAGTCATGGATCCCAAAGCACATCAGTTATTCTTGCTGACGATGGAACCATCATAAGCGAGGATCAAACGTCCCTGCAACGAGCACTTGATGTATGGGTGGATGTTTTGGAGGGGAATGGGTATCGAATTAGTCCAAAATAGACAGAGTACCTGTACTGCTTATTCTCTGATCCACTCCGACCTATTCCAGACATTTATTTGAATGGAAAAGTGATTCCCAAGTGCGAAAAGTTCAAGTATCTGGGATCTATGATCAATAGCGAAGCAACCATTGATGACGATATCAATCATCGCGTAAGCATAACGTGGAAGAAGTGGCAGGGAAACTCTAGTATCTTATGTGGCCAGAAAATGCCCCCAAAGCTGAAAGGTAGGTTTAACACCGCAGTTGTTCGTACGGCACTCATATACAGTTTGCAATGCTGGACAATGTACAAAAAGGATGAGGGTGAATTAGCGGCAGCTGAGACGAAGATGCTTCGTATGACAACAGGAGTAACAAAGCTTGATCGAATTAGAAGTTCAAAGATCCGAGGAAGCCTTCACGTCAAAGAACCCATCTCGTAAAAATTGGAGTGCGACCGGCTTAGTTGGTATTGTCGTATTCGTAGAACCCTATTAAAAAGATAATGTCAATCGAGGTTCTTACACAAGCGCGGAAGAGAGTCCTTCCAAAAAACTCCTGAATCACACAAATGCAGCTGTGAAGTGATCCGGGAGGCCTGCAAATACTTTTTGAAGACAAACCGGCTAACCCCACAGTAGGGATGCAGTAAAGTGGGAGGGTTATGATCCCTATGATCCTGTTCATAACCACGCTGGACAAAAAAAAGAAGAAGAAGGAGAAGATCACATATACCCAGAGTGCTTTGACAAAGATGAAGATGCAGAACCCGCCGTTCTAATTTGTAGTCGCAATCTTCCACACTCATCATCCCAGTGGAGAAAAACTGGAGAGAAATTTGCTCGTTCATCAGAATTTTCAATTTACAACTTTAAACAGGGACCTCGATAGCTGATGCAAGGCAGAGGATCGTCCTTTTGTGGATGGGGCATATGGACCTTATATTCCAGTGATCGGGCATACTTTCGTCCACCCATACGGGATTGATGACTTGGTTCACGCACTCTACCAAAATTTCACCCATTTGAATAGATCCGCCTGTAAGCCATCAGAGCCGGCAGTGCTGTTACTCTTGTCCTTAAAAACTACTGCGCCAACCTCTTCTACACTTGGGGAGAGTATTACTCCTTCTTTAACTGCAAGTAGGTTCTCTTACCCTCTCGACATTTAACAGATGTTGGGAGTACCACTCAGGCACATCAACAATTCTTTTTCTAAGATGAGATCCACCCTATAGCTAGGTTCAACCGTGACAATGTTCTTAAAATAGTTGGCCCTCTGACTGGGCACAGCCGTAGGCAATCACACGTCACGTCTAGGTCGCCCATAGAACGATTACCTTAGAAGCTGGTAGGGCGAAGTGAAATGTGTTCTATACTCCATCTGTTGTATGACTATCCTGCACTAGCCCCAATGAGAAGTACAGCTCTTTGCAGCAACTTCCTTTCAGGACTAGAGGGCCAACACACCCCTGAGATTCATACTTGAATGTGAATTATGTGGTTATCACTAGGAAAAATTTTTTAAACTGCCAGACTTATGCCATTAACTGGGCACAAGCATATGTACATACCAAGTCTAACCTACAGTTCACATGTGTTAGGTACAGCTGTACCTGCAAAACTTATGCCAATCCCACTAATTGCACGCTTCCTACCACGATGTATTGGATTTTTCCAGCGGATCTTCCATCGGAAAGTCACCATCGTCAACGTGTTGTTATCACACTATCACTTCGTCAATTATTACCTCTACTTGAAGTACGAAATCCTAAATTGATCAGCACTTTATCGCCATACTATCAGAGATTTGCTCTTCTTATCGAAGAGTTCCGGAACACCCCCCTCGTCATTACACACAAACCATGAGGATAGGGGGCGCCGACAACAATGTCAACAACGTCCGTCACTTGTTCCCATCCACATAATGATTGCTTTACAATTTGCGCTCCATATACCCTATCAGAGAACCAACACACATCCATCGTTTAGTATCATTAGTCGACCCGTCTTAATTATCTAATTCACAAATCTCCTCCACCGTAGTAGTCGTCTTCGTTGATAGAGATGTCCGCGCACACACTCTGATATACGTCTCTAATCGTCGTTTATCACAACGGCTACATCCAGCTGATCAGAGGTCTAAGTAAACAAACTGAGAGTCAGATTGGTGGCTGACAGAGGTCTCTCATAAAACTTGAGCTGATCATTCGTGGCGACAGTCCAGTGTCGTCTCAGACAGCCGCGAGCGCACGTTAGCGAGACAAGATCATCATATTTTTTCCCCGCAAGTATCCAGGTATACACAATGATAGAACCGCGACAAACACCCTCGATAACCGTCACCACGGAGAAGGGTGAAGAAGAGGAGGCCCGGGAGCCTCTGCGTCAAACGTTCACTCTACGAAGCAAAGTAAGTAATGACCTCAGCGCTCGGTTAGGTAAATTCGTGCGCGGGCGGTTACCGATTCTCACGTGGATCTGTCACTACGATGCCGAGTGCGCTGTAAATGATTTCATTGCCGGGGTCACATTGGGCTTGACCATCATTCCAGAGAGTATAGCATGTGCCCTGCTGGCAGGTCTTCCAGCGCATTATGGCCTCTGCTCGGCGTTTCTTGGTGAGTAGCACAACGAGATCTTAAAGTATAAGCCTGTGTCATCGTATCCCTCAACAGGTTCTTTTGTTTACCTGTTTTTCGGTTCAATTGACAAGGTCATCGTGGGGCCCACCAGCTTGGTGGCCCTCGTAAGTGTGCAGTTCACAATGGGCAAGCCGGTCGAATTTGCGGTAGTACTGACGTTTCTGGCCGGCATAGTGCAGCTGATAATGGGCAGCCTTCAACTGGGTGAGTCTACGCCAAATGTTTTGTTTTGAAAAAAAAAAAAATTATTTTGGGTAAACAGATGGCATTGCCAGGCTAATTAGTGTCTAGAGGTGGGTGTTAAATGACATCAAATGGAGTGCTAAGTGGGTCTAACTGAAGAGCACACATGGCGGACAGCCAGAGCGGTGAGGTGTTGTGGAAATTTTATTTCTTATTTGACGTTCGGGAGTTGACAAGTGTTTCGTTTGAGACACGTTATCGTAAAGTAGCCCTTGAGGGCGTATTTAGTGCGAAATCTCAGAAATGTGTGGAGATTAAGTGAGCAAACAGTAGGTGCCTGATTCAATTAGAGCACACGCGGTAGTTGAGTAGAACTGGGATTTTTTTGTTGAGATACTTCAAGGCTATCAATCAGTGGGAAATGTCAGCGATGTCACTAATTCATTGAAATACGAAAAAAAAAAAATTCCTTTTGTTGCTCTCTGTACGCTCGGTGAGGGGAATGTTTTTATGTTTATTTTGCAATCCAAATAAATTCATTCAAATCGAAATGCGTGAGCTCCTTTCAGACTCGGAACAAAAGAATCAACGGATGATTGAGGCTTAAGCAGATTAGAGGGAATTATCACCGATTCATCTGTCCGATGTCCCCGAAAAATAAAAATGAGGACGAACACCCAACATTTTGAAGATTTTAACTCGAAAGAGTGCATGTGTACTTGGGAACATATACATCTCAGGCCGTTGACAACTCGTTACAAGGGATACAATTGCGGTCTATTACATATGTTCCTCCCTGGCCAAGGGAAGGATGTAGGCCAAGAGTTGAAATGGAAAGTCGGGTGGGTTTATGGATCCGAGATGCAACTCATAGATCCAGTTAAGCACAGGATTTCTCAAAAAACGTAAAATTTACGCCGTGTCTAGAGAGTAGGCCTACTGAATGAGCGGTTTGATATTTTGATTCCAAAATTATTTGTTCATGGTCCCAGCTCTCGTGAATGTTTGCTCCTCGATTACGCCTTTCGGATGCGCCATTAAACTGTAGGTCGCTTTTATTTGGATGATAAGTAAAACACATTCAAGACAACTAACTGCAAGAAGCTAACGCTGACAGGAACCTTGGTGTGCATTGCGCGGTTGACAGCTAAAGGCTCTACGCATAGTCATCCGTCGTTCTTTCTATTGACCTTCTAGTCCTGATCGACATTTTTTCATGTTAAAATTAAGAAGACCTAGATCTTTCAGATGCTTTCGAACTTGTTAAAGGACCGCCTTCCTTTGAGCACAGGCTGTGTTTAAGTTCCCTCTGACATAAACTGGCCACTTCTTATGACATAAGACATGTTTATCGGAAGTTTTCCAACTCTTCACGTCGATATTTCGAGAAAGGCGTTTATTTTAATCCCGTCCCGGTTTATTTTCTTGGTGAATGTAGCTATGATGCTCTTTCAGTGCTGCCGTGATCCCTTCTAAGTTGTATGGCTTTTGGAGGGCATCCAGGATTATTTCTTTAAATAAAAAAAAACTCAACTAAGCCATGATCCCTCCCCATTTAACTTTCCGAAGAAACTCATGATTCCATCTTTGATCCGTCAGTGAGCCAGGCCAAATTTCTTGGCTCTAGCACGCCCGGATTGTTCTTGTATTCAAGCTGCAGTTGGCAGCATCAATTAATGTAGATTTATAGGGATGTCAGCCGCTCAACAGCTTCTAATGCTGCCGTTGGGCAGGTACGCATGGCAGCTGGAATTCCGTAGCAGGCAATTCTTTGAAGCTTCTATAGCTTGGTAGGCGTTGTCTGTTCAAAAACTTTTGGCCACCATACGATGGCCGTGTACGTGATAATGAATCTCACCATCATTGTGTATAGCCAGTGTATTATTCTGGGTGTTAGACTCCAACTTCTGACGTATAGGCGCTTCCTTGCCCACATGGCTCTTGCGCGATGTCGGACTTGATGTGTGAATTTCAAGTGAGTCGCTTGTCTAGGATGACACCGAGATATTTGACGTCACCATTCTTCCTTTCGTAAAAAGCACTAAAACGGTCCTGCAAGGATTGATGAAGAGTCTTTCTTTATTTCACCATTCTCTAAGCTCTAGTGGAGGACATTAGTAATGGCCGCGCCGTGCTTACAACTGTAGAAGACCGCCAAAGTCATCAGCATGACCAATGTCGAAGAGAAGTGATCACAGGAAGGGATAGAGAACTCCTCCGTGGATAGCCTTTGACTGCAGTCACAGACACTGGCACTTCTCTGGAATGGCTCTTATCCATTGGTTAGTCGATTCTTCGTCACGTTTACTGATTCTTGGAGAAGTTTACTGATTGCTCTTGCTATCGAGCTGTAGCTAGTATTATTGAAGACGATGTCTAGGAAGGCACATAGGGCAATTTGCTTGAAGCAGATTGCTCCTTCTATCATTTTGATGATATTGAGACGATAAGATGAGATGAGATGGTGGAGACTACCTTCCGTGGACTTACCTTTTCTGTACGCGTACTGACTCGAGGGGTGGACAGATCCAATCAGCGTCTAATATGAACGTCAATAAGTCCCTCCATAGTTTTGTACACTGCACTACTTACTGTGCCTGTCGATTTAATTGGTATCTAGAGATACTGTCGGATAGTTCTTTGATGTCCTGGAAGAAATATCTTCCGAGGAATTTGTTTCTTAGGTTGAAGAGGCTTAATGGACTTCTTCATCACAGCAGCCTCTAGAGAGGTCTGCATTGATTAATCGCAATATGCTACCGCAGAGCGTTATGCTCCTTGATTACTTTTATAAGGGTAGATAGAGATTTAACATCTTTTTGTATAAGCTTGCCGGCTTTTTTTTTACTAAATAGAAACCACAGTTCTCTAGTTGTAGCACAACTCCCTTAGCCATTTCGTTCTTGGATATATCTTAATAGCTAGGAATGCAGCACAGTCTGACCTTATGCTGCATTTCAAGGACCTTAAGCTCATCTGGACCGCGCTTCAGAAGCTTAAATTTTATTTCGGTAGCAGATATAGCTTTTATCTCTTCCTGATTGTCGATGGAAAAAGTGGTATCCCGACGTGATATTGGCATAATCGTAGTTTCAATGGCGGCTATTGTCATTCCTAGACCTCCGCTTGGAAGACGATGCTGTGGTTTGGGAGTCTGACTGATTTGGATATACACACGGAATGACAACAATTCCTCTGCATACACCGAAGTCCCATCAGTATAAAGCTTATGCACTTGGCACCTACCATTAATTCTTTACTCTGGTAGTGGCTTTTAACAGCTTTTGTACAGTCCAAGTATGGCGTTATGTAGTCAGTTGTTACTACATCGTCTAAACATTCCTGTAGGATCATAGGCTTAATGGCTTCGGTCCCAAGCTGTCTGATTGGCTTATACTTAGAGCTGTTATGTCCACGGATTCTTGTATAAGAAGGTCTAGCAAAAGTAGGTTGAGGATGAGCTTGATTCCTGCCATTGGTGTTGCTTCCATTACACAAGAAGCTCCAATGCATGCTAGCCTTTATACTTTCAAAATGGCTTTTAGGTTGGTGGTCTTGCTGAGGGATTGCCACCACTGGTGGTTGTTTCTAGGACTTATTTCCCAAGTCTGATTGAATATTTTACTGGACTAGTAGTAGGCTATTGTTACTTTTTCATTTCTTTCTTTGATATTGAATCTTCAATTTATTTTTTCGTCAAGTCCCAAGTATTTGGCTCTGTCAAGGGCCTCAATTTATAGGTACTACCAAATTTAATCCACAATTTTCATAAAAAAATTTATACTTGACGACTTCTCAACCCCTTGCCAGCAGGCCAGCAAGGCATATTAAGTTGGTAAAGGTCTTTCGCCGACTGTCCAAACCACCTAGGCTCAGGTATTTCTTTACTCTCTCTAGATTGAATCTATCGGAGAAGTTGTATAATTCAATCTGCATGACAGCGGCCTATAGTTCATCAACGGGGTTGGTAGGCTTTACATTTTGCTAAGACTATCGAAGATGACTCGAGTAAAACCTCTCGATTAACTCTACCCTACGTTTGTCATGCTCTTGGTTTGAAACTTTTCTTTACAACCCACTTACTTCGATCTCGAGTCTAGTACAATGAACCACATGGATTTAAGAAAAGGCCCGGCGATTACTATGGGGTAGCACTCCCGAGCTTTTCATATAAGAGGCCAGCTATTGTATTCTCCGGCCAAGAGACTAGCGTTTAGTTTTCATGCGGTGCACTGTGCCATCATCTGAAGGATGACATTATGATGTCGGGCCATTGCTTCATACGGGTGATTCCCCAATGGCCCTGATGTAGAAGCGAAAGTACCCCTTCTCTTTCAGCTCACAAGCCTTCTCATGACGTCTCTGTAAAATTTGAGGGTGTCTCTTGCTTTTTAATGAAAGGGTCTGATGGTTTTTTATCCTGTAAATATTCGAAAGCAGAATCAGAGATTCCTAAAAAGGGTTTGGGTCCAAAAAATAGTTAAGAGGACCCTTGCCAGGCCAGCAGATCTGCAGATTCGTTGCCTTCAATAACTATATGGCCCGGTACCGACCAAGTTTTACTTTGGTGCGTAGGGCCAATCTCTGCAGATTACCAAAACGGCATGGGACTGATTTGGAGTTAATCAAGTAGGAGCTCAGAGCTTTGAACGCCGCTTGATTGTCCATGAGTATATGGATGAAGGCACCTTTTTACCCGAGTTCAGGTTGATGCTGCCGTATATTTCTAAATCACAAATCTCGGCCTGGAAAGCACTCGGCTATTCACAAGGGGTCTCGATGGCATTTGTAAACCCCAGCCCCAACACCAGTAAGGATTTTAATGCTTTTAAAATACTTTCTTTAAATGGTCGAAAAGAACTGCTGAAAAAATGTTTCGTAAGATATTTAGTCTCGTTTGCGAGACTTCTCCTTCTTTGGAGCAGAAGATTCAAAGATGAAATTTATGAGCTGTATATCGACCTAGTCAAAAATCTGTACATCAATCGCTTGAGATGGCTATGACATGCAGAGCGAATGGACACCAATATTCCGGCACGCAGATTTTCCGAATCCAACCCGGAGAGACAATGCAGTAGAGGACAACCTAGCCTAAGGTGGCGCGCAAAAGTAGAACTCAACCAACTTGGAGTGCGTAATGTGACACGTGAACCTTTTAGATACCATGCACCCCGTGAGCAGATGTCGAGCAGTTTCAATTAAGAAAAATCTCCGTGTGGCCAAATCCCACCGCGTCTAAGGCGCAGTGCCTTCAATTAGCACTTTAAATCGTCTAAATTAATTAATTAAATAAAATATTAATTTTTTGCTTGCCAAACGAACTAGACTAAGCAGAGACTATTTTTAATGTCAATTAGTACCTTTAACGTCTGACTATACTTTCTTAATTTGCTTTCAGGATTCCTCTTCGAATTCATATCTATGCCGGTCATAAAAGCTTTCTCAACCGCAACAGCCATTCTAGTTATTGAATCTCAGCTAAAGGTTATGCTGGGCATTAAGTACCTAGCTGCTGGATTTGTTGAGTCAATTAGTACACTCACGTATCGTTTAGATGAGGCTAATTTGGGTGACTTCCTAATGGGATTGGCAGCGATGATATTTTTAATCATTTTCGAGGTAAGCAGCAGCAACTTTTGAAAGCCAAACTAAACTAAAACAAAAAAAACTTAGAGTAGATCCTTGGAAGACAAGCAGAACGTCCAAATCAAACGAAAGTCAAGAGGTTGATCTATCAGTACCTGTCCTTCTCAAGGAATACATTAATTGTCCTAATCACAGCGGTGGTTACCGTTTTGTGGATGTATAAGATACCAGATACGGCAGTACCTTACACTCTAAGCAAGACTACAATGTCAGGTTTGCCAAATTTCACATTTCCTTCGATGAAGATTGTCACCCCAGAGAAGACGTACCATTTCATCGATATCCTGGCGGAGTTGAATCTTGGAATCATAGTCATTCCCATCGTGGGAGTGTTGACGAATATTTCCATCGGAAAGCTGAGTAAGTCTATAGATAGTGTATCTGTGAGCTGGATCGTGTTAATAATTGGACTGTTTGTAGTTCCCAAGTGCAGTGCGAATGCGAACCAAGAGCTATTCACCCTCGGACTATGCAATGTGATGGGATCAAGCGTACAATCTATGCCAACATCAGGAGCTTTCACACGCTATGCTATAAGCCGGGCTTGTGGGCTTAAGACACCCATGGCGAATCTATATTCAGGTGGAAATTGAAGGTTTCCAAACAGTTTCCAGATTTGATGCTTTCTCTTTCTAGGCATTATCGTCCTGTTGGCTTTGGGCTTCCTGAGCCCCTATCTCAATTATATCCCTGAAGCTACCTTAGCCGCGATATTAATGTGTGCTATTGTAACGCTTATCGACTTCAAGCTACCCATTCGGCTTTGGAGCGAGAGTCGAAGGGATTTCTATATCTGGTGTATCTGCTTCTGTGCTTGTGTTGTGTTTGGAGTTGAAGTTGGACTGCTGGTGGGAATTATCATCACAGTGTCGTACCTCCTCTACCTCTGGGCGAGACCAGATATTAATGTTAAAATCGATGCGGTAAGTATTATCAAACCATTGTTCCTCTAAGGACCTTCCATACCCACATGTCATCCTTCTTAGATTGAAGAGATGCAATACATCTCAGTGACTCCGGGCAATGGAATCTACTTCCCAGCGATCAATCACCTTCGTGCGAAAATCCTTAAGGCATGCATTCAGGCTGAATTCAAGATCCCCGTAGTCATCAATTGTCAAATGATTACTGGACTGGATTACACCGCTGCCCAAGGAATATCCAAACTATCAGCAGACCTCTGCGAAGATGGCAACGGTGCGCTACTAATCCTTTACAATATGAACCTTAACCAACAGAAACTCATCGATCTCACTGAGAACTTGGTCTTTTGCGAGAGCAAGGAGAAAATTAGAGAATTCCTTTTGCAGGAATCATTAAGGAATGGCTTCATCAATTTGAAAGCACACATCCGGGCGTCCATTGACTTAGGCTATAAGGTTGACATAGAATAAAGAGTGAGAAAATAGGATTGAAATGGAATTGTGGTTTTAATGCACTTCCTGGATTGCAATTGCAAGTCGAATCCATTAACAGGATCTTTCTTTCGCTCTTGCATTCCATTAATGGTGGTTAAAGGTAAAAGCCAGCGAGGTGTATTAGGTACAGGTAAAGGTGCCGGAAGTGAAGTGCAGGCAGCACAAAAAAAGAAGAAAGAATGCAATTACCAGTTCATTGAGTAATCTTCCTGTTTAATGACCTGGGGAATGACAGAAAAGGTGATGGAGTACTAATGCATTGCATAATTTTTATCCTCTTTTTGCTTTGTGCCATTCACTTTGTTTCCGATTTCTTTTAGTTGCGGTTCGTGAGCACTGCCCACATCCGGGGTAGAGCTTTACCTTTGATTGGGATAAGTGCTGACGAAAACGTTCGCTTTGGCAGGGATGCGATGCAAAATGATTCCTGAATCCTTTTTAGTTTTAAATAAGCTATGAAGGTGAGGTAATATTAAGTTCAGTTTAGGAAGGCTTTTAAAGCTACAATGCTTGAAAATTCTCATAAAGGTGATGCCACAAATTTTCTCCAGGATTTCCACACACTTTTCCCAGACCTGAATATGTGTACTACATGGTTTCCCAAGAGGCGAATTTGAGATGTATTTTCTAAAGGGTTAGCCATCTCTTGGTTTCTTTTTGAATTCGCTAGTGAAACTAAACCATTCAATGTTTTTAAATGAGTTATGCTTTATTGAAAGGCGTATATATTCACTTAAACGGCTTCCGCGACTGACTTGGCAGTGGCCCATCCTGTCAACTTCATTTCACAGTGCATTTTCGATTGCTTTTGGCCCTATTTCTGGAATAGCTCGATGGATGCTGTCCTAAAGTACGTCAATTATTTTTGATGGTAGGAGTATCTACAGTTTTTAATAAAAATTATGTGTTTGTAACTGGAACTGGAACCCCGACTAAGTCCAAAACTACAAGAGAGCAGTTATCAAGTCTCTGTCCATTAAACGTAACGTATGTAGATGCCAAGATGCTAATGATGCCATAACTCTTAAACCCACCACAAATAGCCACTTTTTAAGTATTGACTGCTCCACAATTTCGTGCAGATTCTCGGAACCCCAAGTCCTACAGTTTAGTTTGCTGACATACTCTCGAGATGAGCTTCGCTTGAAAGCATGATTTTACGACCAAAATAAACGTTATTTTCTGTCTCATTTTGAGGCTTACAGCTCCTCTTCCTATGCCCACGTGACCCTACCATAGCTAACAACAGAGCGATAGTGAAAAGGATCTTCATTTTGCTTCAACTCTTGAGTGAGTTGGACCTTGAAAGCAAATAATCCGAGCTTGCCCCACGTTGGGCGCCATTGCTGTGATCGAGGATGAGGCCACAGAGGCAACTTCAGTGCAGGTGAGGAGGACGGCAGCACGCTTGTGGTTGCACTGCTCAGCTCGTCGGACGGGGTGGTTCTTACTCCCGAAAGTGCTTCTGTGGCCTTATCATCGCTCACAACATAATGCAATATTTTCCTCATGGAAGTACGACGTTGTTGAATTCTAGAACGAGTTGAAGGTCTTGGGTTATCACGCACACTTTCATCTGCAACAGAAATGCTTCGTTTGGTGAGCATCAGATGACCAGCCGGATAGCTTTTGTTATTCCTAAGCTTGCAGTAATGTTTGCTTGACTATGCACTGTTTCCAGCATTCTCTCCGTTACTAAAGGCTGTCTATTGAAGGCTAACACTTTTCATAGTCCAGCAACGGACCTTTGAATTATTGCTGATTTGGATAACTTCCCATCCGCTTTCCGGCATGTTTACTCTCTTTTGAGTAGAATAGAGGGGCTAGACTCTTGTATTCACTAGTTAAACACTGCCTTTTAGATCCAGTTCTTTGGATACTCTGTATAGTAGTAGTGGTGATAGTATACAGTCTTGTCACAATGCAATCTCTTTGCATCCCCATTTCTTGTGATAAAATATATTTAAATGCAACAGAATCGAAACCAACAGTTATACCCCTCCTGCGTATGTCATGCCCTAAATTTTTTGTCTAACTCGGTCTCCATTTAGACATTAGGCGAAGCAAAAGTAACAGCTGAAACGGTTCTACTTCTCAGGGATGCTCGCGTTGCCTTAAGCATGCTCTGTCAGAGGCTCGTATAGTCTGTTGATGTTATAGAGCTCTGAGGGTATGCCGTGAATAACTCCTTTGCCTTTCGAGTGAATTAAATTTTTTTAAATGACATCAAATGCCAGCACACTCCGACTCATTATACTATCAGGCAGTAACTCTTTTTTGGGGTAGTGGACAGGGAAATTATTGTTTCTCCCTTTGTTCAGTGGCTTTGGTTGCTGTTCCCTGACCGCGTCACAAGGAAACACATCGTGTCACCTCATTTCATTAATTTTTAATGGATTGCCCTTCCTGAAGGCACTCATTGAAGTCTTTCTCCATCGGAATTGCAGAGGCTGTGTTAAAGCTGTCAAATATGCTGCATACTTTTTGGGTGTTTGTGGTTTTCGTAGAGAAGGGCAGATGGCTAAGTATTTCCCACGATGCTATTCCATAGATTCCATCAATGTCAAGGAACATATTTAACACATTTATCGGAGAATTTGAAACAATTTAATCACCTAATACCACCCATTTCCATAGACCTCCTGCTCTACTATCCTTTGTGCAATTCAGCATCAAATATCTGCGTGGCCAAAATGTAAATCATGTTGCCATAGATCGCCAGCGCTACAGATAGACACTGTTTATTGCCTCAAATAATTTCTCACCTTAATTATTATTATAACACTAGACAAAGGAAAACAATAACACCGGCATCAGTAAAACAACAAATAAACAAAGCTTAGAAAACAGTTTCAATGGTGTAACAAAAGGACGAGAGGCAACAGAGAATATTTGTTGCACAAGCATACGCACAGGTGCGGTTTAAATTTAATTGCATCGCCTGGCTTACTCCTTGGCGTTTTGAATTGCTGATGAAAATTTAATGAAAGCGATGACGAACGTTGATTTGAGTCTGTTGGTCCAGACCAACAGCCCCGACAGCAATGAATAACTTAAGCAGTTAATTTCCGGTTGCACTTGATGGTTGGGAGGCAAACTCGACGGAGAAGGGGAAGATTAAAGCTGTTCCCGATGCAGCATTAAACAGGAATTTGTCGAAGTGGAAAATGCAAGTTTGGAGAGTGTTTACTCGTGTGTTGGAGAAAATAATGTTTAACGAAGGTAACGAGGTTTATAAGGTGAAATGGAGCGCAGGTACAGCATGTCATCAATATGTTGCAAGAATTTTGAAAGGGATACTGAACTTGAACAACGAAATTAAAGTTCGATGAAAGGACCTCTGATTTATCAGCTCAAGGTGGGAAAAAAATAGAAAAATCTGCTAACTTTACTACCGCCAGCATACATACAGAGTGGACAGATCTATTGAGACAGCTCTATTTCAGCTAACAGAAACCAAACAGAGTGCTCTTGAGGCAAATGAGATAGTTCTCTCCGCCTTCCTAGCATCGATTATACGCATGAAGCCATTAAACGAGCCCATGATAGAAAAGGAGTCAGCGGAACTGTATCTAAGTGGATGTACGAGTTGCTGAGCATAAGATCAGCGGAGACTTAGACACCGCAGGGAATTATTAAAGTCAACACAACAAGAGGATGCCCACAAGGAGGAGTGCTAACTCCCCTAGTGTGGAGAATAGTTGTGGATGAACTGATTGCAAAGTCTGTCGAGCCTATGTTGATGATAAAGTATCGATTGCCAGAGGAAAGTATGAAGATACTCTCTGTGTCATTATACAAAGGTCCCTAATAGAATCAACTCAACATAAAGCCGGCAAAGTCTAGAATAGTACCAGTTACGAGGAAAAGGAAGCTTGAACTTATACCAATTCGGCTTTCGGACACAGTACTGACACCAGTAAAAGAGGTGAAATATCTACTACTACATTTAGACAGCAAACTCTTGTGTAGAAAGCACACAAGGAGACATCCGAAAGGCTATCATAGCTCTGATGATATGAAGGAGCTTAGCAAGTAAATCCTGGGGACTCAGCCCGAGCATTCTAAGATGGGTGCACATCGTCATCGTGAGACCAATGATCACATAAGGAGCGATAGCGTGGCCAAAACAAACTTGTCTGGCCACAACGAGGCCTCCCTCTGAGTAAAGTGCAAAAACTTGCATGCCTCTGCATTACTGAGGCCATGAGATCATATTCAACTGCGCCTATGGAGGAATTCCTTCAGCTGACTCCGCTTTGCCTCGTAGTGTTGAGCTGATCCTAGGAATGCAAAAGAAGGTACCGTGGGAGAGAAATGCATCAGTTCAAGAAAATGTGATGCACTTATCAAGAAACTTCTTTGTCAAACAATCCCCAAGGACGATGGGATAAGGAAATTCAACTTCGATAAAAAATTTCGTACGAATCTAAGCAGTAAAAGATTAGAGCGACGAATCCATAATCTGAGGATTAAGCAACCAAGCAATGAGGTGGTACACAGACGGCTCGAGAAAGGACGAACAAACACGATCAGATGTTTTTGGGCCAAGTTCATAACACTCAGAATCTATGGCAAAAGTACCAGCATCTTTCAAGCTTAACTCTAAGCTATAGGTACATAGACTACCATAACTGCAATATAGCAATGCTGTCGGACAGGCAAGCAGCTATCACAGCACTTGACTCCCATGTCATTAAGAACTTGTGTCGGATTGCGAACACAAACCCAATGAAATGGGTAGAAAAAACAAGGTAATTCTATTGGGTAGTAGCAACAGAACCCTTCATTGAACCGGAACCATTCTGCGAAGAACTCAAGCAGATGGAGAAAGAAGGCGGCATACTGCGGGAACAAACTTCTCCTTGGTGTTAGCATAATAGACCATTAGGTCGCAGTCCAAGTTAACCCCGTACAATATAAGCGTAATAATAAGCATAGGTGCACATCGATCCAGCCTAACCTATCCTAAGTAAGAAAGCTCCTTAGCCATGCAACATTCACGTCGCGTACTACCGGCGGATCAAAAGACAATCATTCCTTGGCGTTGCTTAAACCATTTTAAGGGAATTCACATGGATACAGTCCTCTCTCCGAAAAAGAAAAAAAAATCAAGAAAATTCCATTATTCTCCGCCCTAGGTACACTTAAAAACCCTACTGCATCACCATTATTCAACTGTCAAATGCCCAATTGACCTCAAAAGTGCTCAGTGCATACTCCCAGTTACCATACCCCACACAGCCATACATACGAGTATTTCCAAGTTCCATTCAAATGAAGAATCTGTATCAAACCAATACAGGATAAAAAAAAAAAAAACCGAGTCCTGAAAAGGACTTGATGATTACCAATTGGTTTCGCCTCAGAAATCTGGCAAAAATATTGCAAACTACTCCCAGACGAAAGGATTGTCCAAACTTTCATTAGACGTAGGTACATACAGTGTGCATGTGTATATTGATGATGTCGATAACAATTTTCCACTTTTCATCGAGACGAGTGTGCAACACCCAACCCAAAGCAGAGAACAGAAAATGTCCTCACGTCGTCTTTGGAGATCCTTGTACGAGTACTACATGCTTTCATGCCAGACCACACAAAACATTGCAATGGTGCAATGATTGCAGGATAAACGTCCTAGGAGTTGTTATTGTTTTCGACTTTTTCTGTCGGCCTCTAGAGAGGATTTTTCTTTTTTTTTTTTTTGGCTCTTCTGTTGAGTGTGCGAGTAGGTTGGCTTAAGGAAGCATTCCGAATAAAGTGTTTGAGGATTTGATTATTTTATAATGAATGGGGTACGAAGTATGCATACTGAAAAGGATTTTTTTTTTCTGTCATGTTTGTAGAATTGAAACGAATTCAATTATTTTTAAATCAATTAATTTCTATGGACTTCTAGCAGAAGACGAATGTACTAGTGCGCATCAGACTGCCTTTCACTTTCTAAGAAATGAAATATATAAGTAGCTAGGTACAGAAATGTCCTTTTCTGTTGCCGGTTTTCAACTCTAATAGAAGACACACTCAATGGTTCATTGGATACTGAGTAGAAATAAATGATCTGGAAAAATTCCTGTCTAAGTGGCATGTTATATGTGAAGAAGATGGAATTAGTATTAATGGACGATAGAGATATTGGAATTAGGAGAATGTGGACACTAATTGAGATAAATCTCTGGGATTCGTAAATAATTCAGGCAGGATTTGACAGGGAATAAGGTCGCCTCGACAACCAGATATGTGGAACCAACTTCAGAGCTTTAAATGATGGATTTTACCATTTGGTTCGGTCTGGTGATTTTGAATATTTTCCAGTCTAAAAATTTCCAAATCTGTTTCTCAAAGAATCCTGGATTTTTTTTCTTATTCCTGCAGACCTACTACATCCCACTCTGGGTGTATCTAACGTCACAACTTTGAGCAAAAACTTTTCCAGTTACTCCTGTACAGATGTAAAGTTTCGAATATGAGAGTTAACACTAAAAAACATACAAACACACACCCCATCGAGTCTTGTAGGGTTGAGTGGTGTCAAATGTCACCTCCTGTCGTCGCCATAGATGGCTTCATTTCTGTCACTTTGTTTACACACTTCCTGTGTCGCGATGTTAAAGTTCATTGCAACTGTATACTTAACTCCCGTGCGACAGTACAGTCAACACGAACACATCCCTCTCGGGGGAGTACTACAAGTCTGCGGTTATAAATCGCGTTCGTGTTACTAAAGTTGCAATGCGTTCAACATATGCTGCCAGACTGTGACTTCTGCAAGTTATTGCATCTCGCGTGAAGAAGGAGGAGTTCAATTGCACGTAAGTCTGCTGAAAATTATCCTTTTTTTAAAGACGGGATTTTCTTCGCCACGCTGACGGATGTGGCTAAAACTTTGTTACAGCCACCACCCCTACTGTCCAGATACATTTGTGGAGATTGTCTGGCATTGCATTGGTGGTATTTAAGTTATTTTTGTTGCTGGCTGGTCTTGAGAGCTGGAAATGTTGGAGTTTGGAGTTAAGAGGGACTTGTGAAGGGATTTTATGTAAGCACACCTGCACTTTGACGGGCGATGATTGTGGTTATGACGTTTGCAGTGACTGCGCTGTCATTCTTTGACGACAGTGTTTTGGCAAAGCTGTCATTTAATAGTCATTTAATTTGGCTAAAGGCTTCGGGAACGCGTTGAAATAGTGAAAAAAAATCGGCTTATGGTCGCCATAATTATCCAGCCGAGAGCTGAATCGGATGAATTATAGCTAATTTCGGGACAACAGGCAGTGCCCATGCGGTGCCGCAATAAGGAGGGGCCTTCCCACAGGCGCAACTTGCCAAAAGACTTTTTACTAAAAGACACAGACTAACAACACCTAGAATGAGCGGAATTCACCTAGGTTTCTCCGAACATGCCGAATACTTAGGTCTTCTACTGGACAGGAGACTGACATGGAGCTAAGAAGGCCGCTATGCCACTATACGCTTGCAGAAGAGCCATGGGGCTCAAATGGAGAACCCGTCCGGGGTTAATGCACTGGCTATACACAGCGATAGTAAGACCAATGCTTATGTACATATATAATACTAGCCTGGTGGACAGCTATCTCTCTCTCATAACTAAGATTCAGAGAACGGCTTGCGCTTCCGTAAGGTAAATGGGTGCCCTAGTTGACAGGAGACTGTTAACGGCTCACTTAGACTAACGACGAGTCCATTGTGCCCAGTAGTAGACCTCTGAGAACCTAAATTTTATTATCGACGACTGAACTAAACCAGCCAGATATACGTAAAAGTCTCCAAGTAGCAAATGGATTCTATTTCCTCTTCGTCCCTTCAGTTCCTACAGAATTCGTTGTGAGGTAGTAATAGCCGTGCTGCATGATTATCTATCATACAGTGTCCCGTCACGACGTCAACAGCTGTACGTATATCCCTGCGACTGAGTTTCATGAGATCTGCGGATCTCTTTTTGTCATAGACTGGGCATAACAATTTGGCTATGGCACATGTATCTCATCGATACCAATGCCTGTTAGCTTCCTCGTTGGACTACTGTTCTATTCGAAGTAATAAGGGGTGTGCTAGCCTCGGGAAGGGACTGTGAGCTCTTAGATGGAAGCCCGTTCTGGCTAGTTCATACGCCTTTTCGTTACCCGGTACCCAACTGAGGTTCACTTCATGGCCACTGGTATCTTTTAATGCACTTTTTAACGAGCTTGGGCCTCACCGATGTTGACTTAACGCTTGGATGGCTGCTTGACTGTCAACATACATGTAGATGCTGATTGTTTTTCCAGAGATGTTACTCTCGCTAATCCTGTCCGCAGCTTGTTTCATGGCAGCAACTTCGTCTTAAAAAACAGTGCCAACGTCCTCAAGCCTAAAAGACCGGTTTGAATTCCGGGACTCGCAGTAGACACCAGCACCTACAGTACCTACATATGTACATCCATTTTGGATCCGTCGGTATAGATAGCCAATTTATTTCCGGTGCTAACCTTTCATCCCACTCCTCCCTGCTAGGAATTCTGATAGAGAATCTTCGATTGCAGTTTGTTAGTGGTTAGTTATCAGGTAGGTAGGTTCTCAGAAACTTGTTCTACCCGCACTGGGCGCGTCGATCCACATCTTCGTCTGTGGGCGTGTACCAGAACGTTTCGTGTAGTCGAGTAGAGTTTAAAGAATGCCAAGTAGGAGTCTATTCATGAATGAGGACGAGGCTGTCATTAACCTCTCCTTGGTAAGAGCATCTGGTTTTTCGTTGCCTGGTAATCCGGAATGTCCTGGAACCCAGACCATCGTCACGGAGTTACACCCCCGAGCCGGGGCAGCTCCTTTACGATCTTGGTGGCAATCACGTAAGCAAGGTAGCACTCTGCTTGCCATTACCTTTGCTTGATACCACAAGGTGTCCTTCTGGCAGGATTTCGACTTCCATCAACGTCCATCAGATCGCAATTCAGCAGTCTTCAGACTGGTGTTAATGTCTATGAATTTTTACATATATCCGCAATGTGTTTGACAGTATCGTCCTAGTGGTAAAGAAATGGATTCATTTCAATACTCGAGTTCATACTATTGCGTATCCAGGTGAAGTCTGCGTTTTGGAAACCAAGCATTTGAAACCACATTCGCCCTGAAATAGCACAACTTTAGTGACCATGGAGGCAGTGTTTTCCTTCACACGCTCCATACCAACCGCTAGCACCTAGTGACCCTTTCCGAACTCCGCTTTAGCTAGCCGTCATCCGGCTGTCATCCAACCAAAAGAATTTTAAAAATATGTTTCCCTGCGCATCCCCATTGTTTGTGGGGAACAACAAAATTCTCTGTTCCGTATTGCTCCGCCATAAAACCCAATCGGATTCCAAACACAAAGATAAACCCAACCGAACCGGCAAAGCAAACAAAAAGCTAATTCTTCTCACGAGACAACATCGGCGATAGCGGTGGAGACTGAATCTATTCCCACTTTTATGTCCACATAAAACCCATATTTTCAACACCCTGTGTGTATGTTCACCCCTCTGGGTGTTGTGTATCAACGTAACATAAATATCTTGGTCCAAGATCCGCAAAATGAAAAAAAAAAAACTCCGAAGCCCACAAAGGCAAACAGGACGAAAGAATTCGGTGTCCTCCTCATCGACCTTTTGTTCCACGAAACGAAGCCGGAAGTTGATGTTTTTTTTTTCTTTTTTTTCTTTTTTTCTACTTTTCTCAACAGAAACAAGAAAAATTGGAAACAAACGGAAGCTTTTGGTTACGGATGCGGTTTCCAGTGCGGATTTAGCAAGGTTGTAAGAGAATCGATTTTCGGCGTTTTACTTTTTCTTTCATCCCTCTTTGCGAGTTTTTGGAGATTTTAAGTCTTTAAAGTCACACCAGGACCAACTCGGCCGTCCGATGTGGTTTGGTGTTTCTTTGAAACGATATGGTGGCGGAAAGTTTCCACGGAATCTGGTAAACTTCGATAAGTGTACTTCTGGGAGCGGATGGAAGAGATTCGTTATGCTACCCCCGAGAGGTTGTGTGCCTATTGATTAGAGACCAACAAATTCTTTTGTTTATTTATTAAGTTTTTATATATAGAGGGGGCTGGAGATACCAGGGACTTATTGCGGAGTCTAACTGGCAATTTGGGGCATTAATTTGGTTATTTGAAGTGGTGGATGTGTGTGAAGGTTTTGCGGCATTTTATAAAGCGGTACAGAGTCTTTGTTGGAGCTAAGCTTGAAGGAAGGTAACGACAAATGTGCCACTACTTCCGAAAGTGGCAGGTTAAGCCAGTATGCATGCCTTTTCAGGACCTAAAAATCTGTTGATCCATTTCAGAACCGTCGCAAGGTCTCATTGTCTCGTACGTAGAAAGCATTTTCGCAGATTCCTGAATAAGAAAGGGGCGAATCCGGAGGGCGAAGAGATGTAAGAGTGATCTGCAGATTATAGATTTGTTAAGTCCATATTCCAAGGCAAAGCACATGGCTGACAGCAGTCACCTGGAGATGGATCGATGAACGTATTGAACACAAAGCACGGATTGCAGCAGCCTCAGCATTAGAATGGCCCCGAATTCGAAATTCAGTACCCCGCATGAAATGAAAAGAAGTGCAGCGTAGTGTGAGACGAAACAAGCGTAATTACATGAGCGCACTAGCCACCAAAGCTGAAGAAGCAGCAAATAGGTTCCAAATGCAGGATCGTCTATAGTTTTACTAAGAACCTCGCTTGTGGTCAAAGTTCCAAGCAACATATAGTAAAAGGCGTAGACGCAAATCTGCTGACTTCGGATGAGAAACAGCTTGCCAGATGGCGGGAACACTTTGCAGCGCTTAACCACTTTAGCTACAGCGAATTGGATACAAACTCAGGTGAGCCTTTCACAGCAACAAATTCCAGTATTCGTTGAAAGAACCCCCCAGTAACGATGAAATAACGTCTGCGATAAGGACCCTGAAGAAAAACAAGGCAGTTTGCGTAGACGGCATCTCGGAGAAACACTTCCCAGCCGCACCCAATATTTCGGTGGCAATCCTACAGCCTGGGAAACAAGTGTCTTCCCCGAAGATTAGAAGAGGGGAATGCGGAAACTGGTGAAGTATATATATGCGTTCTTCCGGCTGTGGCTAAATTAATAGCTAAAATTATTATGGACCGAGTGAGAGAGCATCTCTTCAACGCTCGGCAATGGACGGGCAGGCTTTCGAACTGGATCCTCCAGCATCGACCGCATCGACCGCACCGGATCGTCATTGAACAATGCGTCGAGTACAGATCTCCGCTACATTTGCTGCTGATTGATTTCGAAAATGCCTTCGACAGTTTGAATGGGGATGCTACATGGCGAGCCTTTCGCAGGAGAGGTATACCAGAAAAACTCGTCGCCATTATAAAGGCTACCTATGATGCCCGTAAATATCATGTCTTACACAACGGTAAGGTGTCAGAGGAATTTGATACTCCGCAGCGGAGTACGACAAGGATGCATTCTTTCGCCACTGTTATACCTTGTGGTAATCAGTGATGTGATCCAGGCAGCTCTTTCTCAAACATCTTCACCTCGCTGACGAAGTTTGCCTACTCTCGCACTGGGTAATGGACCTGCACTAGATGGCCCATAATATGGAGTCAAAGTCGAACAAAGAATGGAAGTCTGGTCTCGGAATACTGTGGTACTGAACTAGATGTAGCCATCAGAATTCCTAAAGCTAAGGCTGCGTTCGGTACCTTGAAAGTGACCAATACCGCCACAAGGAAGCTGCAAACCTTTATAAATAGATGTCTTCGCGACATCCTTCTGGCCGAACCGTATATCGAACGTCCAACTACACTACAACTCAAAGTATGGAGGTGAAAGTGGCAGTGGATTGGTCACACCCTACGGCGCGAAGACAGTTCTATTGCGAAGTACACCATGCAATTAAATACACTTACTCAATCACTGGACTGCCCTAGGAAGTCACGCAAAAAAATTAGTCGAGGAGGAATCTAGATCATTGGGAGGGAGCTTGACTTGAAGAGAGCTCAGGTGCGTTGCAGAACTCTGAACACGCGATGCGTTGTTGATGCCCTATGTCCCACGAGGAGTCACCTAAGTAAGTAGGTGTATCTCAAGCATTTATCACCGTTTTCACAGAAAGACTACTGAATCTGCAAGTCAGAGGTATGACCAAGCCTTTCGATCTTGCCCACGCGCCTTAAAGGTAAAATTCAGTGTTTAATACAGCGTAAGGAATACACTTGCAGAAGAAGGCTTCAATAATGTGAAAACGTGAACTATATAAGCAGCTGTAGAAGACTCATAGTCTGATACGAAAAGATGCTTAACAGAATTTTCAATCATCGAAACTGACTAGGAAAACACCTTAGACCCCACATCTTTGACAATATCTCACTCATGAGTCTTGCCGACTACTACTGTACTAATGAATAAGTGTCGATGTATCCGAACAAAACGCCCTGAGTGTAAATCCCTCGAAAGCCAATTTAGTTATGTTTGCCAAAAAGAAGAAACCCTATCAGGGTTTAATAGAACCACAATCTCTCTTGATTGGGGTGCAATGCCTAGGAGCCTATTCAGAAGGAGACCTTTCTTTGAGATAAAATGTTGAAAAGTAATTGAGAAAAGGATTAATTTCCACACATTCGTTTGCCTGCTTTCAGGAAAAGCTGGATGCGCACAACTGTCATCTCCTGTAGGTGGAACTTTTTTTTTGTACTCCACTGGGACACTCAAACGCAACTGGTCCATTGCACTACCAGGAAGCAACATCCAGTATTACCCATTTTATTGAAATTTTCTCCACTTTTGGAGAAAGTTGTGCAGCCTGCCACTATAACCTTACCAATTCTAATGATTTCCGCCGCTGTTTACCCTTAACACCAAAATTATCTGGTCCTTCTATTCTAATGGCCCTCCAGTGCAAGGATCGAACTGCTGCTGCCAATAGCCAGCGATAATCACTCCTCGTACGAGTACGATAGTAAAAGTAGTGCGTCAACGAATTCGAAGAAATCCCCTAGGATACAGATAATTATGTCCAAGGACTTGCATATATCAACCAGATCCATGTCTGAGGGATGAGGTCTGTATATGAAAGCCTATTGTCGATCCAAGGGTCATCTTTAATTCCTCAATTGAAAAAACTTAGACTGGAAAGATGCAACCGACTCCTGTCCCCGTGCGACAATCGCCATGAAAGAGAACATTTTTACCGTGGAAAAGTTTTCAGCAAACAAAATGATAAAATTTATGCTACATCATCTAAGGAAGCATAAAAGTTGTTCCCGTTGCGAGTCTCCCAAAAAGGTGTCACAACCCCCATTTGTGCAAAAATGGCGTGAAAACTGGTGCACAAGTTTACCAACAAGATGTGATAGAGGGTGTTTTGAAGGGCTTGTCCAATACCCTTGTCAATAAAGACAGATGAATCTTCCAGGAAGACTCTGCTCCAGCGTACAAATCAAAAACCGTGCAGCAGTGGCTCAGGGTCAATATTAAAGGCTTTATAGCAGCAGAAGATTGGCCGTCGGGCAGTCCAGATTTGAGTCCGCTGAATTACGGTTTGTGGTCAGAATTGGACAACATGGCCTACAAGACTCCTCATAGAAATTTGGAAACCCTCAAACCAACATTGACCGCAGCAGCGTCAACGATGTCCATGGAAACCGTGCGTGCCACCATAGCTCAATGGCCACAACGTTTGAAAGCTTTCGAGTGAATCTTACTTACTTACTTAAGGTGGCGCTACAGTCCGGGGTGGACCTGGGCCTCAACCAACAAGCGTGTCCAGCCAGCTCGATCTTTAGCCAGCTGCCTCCAGTTTCGCACGTTTAGTTGGTTGAGGTCCAACTTCTGGCCAAGTCGATGTCGCTGAACAGCCCATAAAGTTCGCTGTTGTATCTCCTCCTCCATTCACCGTCTATGCAGATGGGACCAAAAATCACCTGAAGAATTTTCCTCTCGAAGCAGCCAAGACAGCAGCCTCATCCGCTTTTGACAGGGTCCATGCCTCTGCGCCATAGAGCAGGACTGGGATGATTAAGGTCTTGTATAGGGTCACTTTAGTTGCTCGAGAGAGGGCTTTGCTGTTCAATTGCCTTCTTAGCCCAAAGAAGCAGCGATTGGCAAGAGTTATTCTTCGTTTGATCTCAGCGCTGATATCATTTTCTGATCTCATAGCGGAGCCTAGGTAGATAAAGTCCCTAACTACCTCGAAGTTATATCTGTCTATAGTGACGTTCTGTCCGAGACGTCGATGTTGGTTGTCCTTCCTTGTTGACAGCATATACTTAGTCTTGCCCTCATTTACCGCTAAACCCATCTTCGCGGCTTCCGCCTCAATACTCACGAACGCTCCACTGACATCACGCTGCGTTCTTCCGATTATGTCAATATCGTCGGCGTATGCGAGTGATTGGACGGACTTTTGAAAGATTGTGCCTCTGGTGTTGGCGCGTGAGTTTTGCACAATTCTTTCAAGATCGATGTTAAAGAAGTCGCATGACAGCGCGTCGCCTTGTCTAAATCCTTTTTTGACATCGAAGGTCTCGGTAAAGTCTTTACCGACCTTGATGGAGCAGCGTGCATTCTCCATCGTTATCCTGCACAAACGGACGAGTTTGGCAGGGATGCCAAAACTAGACATTGCTCTATATAGCTCGTCTCTATAGATGCTGTCATACGCGGCCTTGAAATCGATGAAAAGGTGGTGTGTATCGATTTGAAGTTCCTGGGTTTTTTCCAAGATCTGCCGCAATGTGAATATTTGGTCGATGGTGGACTTTCCTGGCCTAAAACCACACTGATATGGACCGATCAGGTTGTTGACGAACGGTTTCAGGCGTTCACATAATACGGCAGATAAGATCTTATATGCGATGTTAAGAAGACTGATGCCTCTGTAGTTGGCGCAGTTCAGAGGGTCTCCTTTTTTGAGGATCGGGCAAACAATGCTGAGGTTCCATTCATCGGGCATACTTTCATCCGACCATATTTTACAGATGAGTTGGTGCATGCTCGTTACCAAGTCATCCCCGGCTGCTTTGAATAGCTCGGCATTCAGGCCATCAGCTCCAGCAGCTTTATTGGGTTTCAGTTTAGATATCGCTATCTTAACCTCACCCAGGTCGGGGGGACGGAAATGTTGGTTATCATCGTCCAGCTTGAATGGTTCGTTCTGCCTGACAGCGGAATTTTGGTCTTCGTCGCCGTTATACAGTCTGCAGAAATGGCTCTTCCATATCCTCAGCATCGACTGCGTTTCCACTACGATGTTCCCTTCCTTGATCGTCCCTTGATTCGAGTGAATCTAATAAATGAAAAAATATTGTTCACTTGTTTTTTTTTATTGCGTTTTACATTTGCAACAGAATTCATGGCAGGGCACGTACTTAGTATATTAAGAACTCCACCTTTTTTGATCCCCTTGCACATCAAAATTTTGCTCAACTTTTCAATTTCAAATTTAAACAAAAAAAAATGCAAACATTCCTGGGAAAGTCTCCTTCAAATCCCTAGTCCCGTCATAATTTTTGGAAACGACCCAGAAACTATCCATTGGATTTAAGTCTACGATTTGCATTCCCAATTACGTAATTCCCCCCTTTAAAGCTAATTTCCCCCTCACAACTTTAACACACGCCTTCTGTAGCCATCCACTCATTCCCACTCATTCCCTTTGAATTTTAAAAGTGTGAAAGTAAATTTTCATTTCTCTCTCTTGGCATTCATTTTGTAATCTGGAAAATGGACCGTTATCCGTTTCACAATCCGATATCCCGGTTGTAACACTTCGAAGAAAAGTAGGATCCCTAAACTTCCGGCCAATCCCACCTCCACTAACACCCATTACAAACGAAAAATTGCGAATTCATTTCGTTAGAATTTTTGGGTAGAAAGCGTTCGAGAATACTTTTAGGCAGCATCAGGACAATCAAACCCGAACGTTTTTGGATTCACAGGATTTACTGGGTAAAAGTTCGAGACGACACGACTTTGTTAGAATTTTTCTCTTCCCATAGACTGCCATGGAAGGAGTGTGTACTTACTGAGGGAAAATTAACATATTATCGTTTGTAGTTGGAAAAATACTCGTACATCCTGGGAAGGAGTGGAAAGGATAATGCAATAGGCATTGCTGCGTTGAAATATCCCGTTCACAGTCGGGTGGATAATAATTTCTTCTTCCGATAGATGGGCAAAGTGGGAGGACCTAACAACTTTCATATGTTCTGCTTTCGCATCGTTTTTTATCGTCCTTTTCGATATCGCTGGCTTAGGTTCCGATTCTGGGGAAAAATATGTAGTTTCGAGGAATGCAAATGCTTGTTGTTGTCCTTGAAATAAATTCCAATGCGATTGCATTTAAATTAACTGTCAAGTTTGCTTTGTGTGCGAACGCTAGGAAGTGAGAGCTTTGGGAATTCACGGCGATATGCAATTTGCATATCTAAGCGGCGAGGTCCTTTAAATGGTGATTTGTAACAAATTGTGGGTGTGGGAGTACAAAATCGGAAATAAAGCATATTCAGGTGAAGCATTTATGTGGTTTAGTAGTGTGTGGGTGGATTTCAACTTTTGCCGATGACTGGTGAACTAGGCAAGGGCTATCCGAATGAAACAACACTTTTATCATCTACGTGCAAGAGTAGAAGTTATGTATTTATGCTTTCACGTGGCTATCCTCCGCTCACGGTAAGATTCACTGGGACTAGGAGACATCCATTGTGTTACCACACGAGTCGGCTCCTTTCGTTAGTCTTGGAACCATTCTGACAAGTTTCCAGAGTTTATTGACATCCGCATCAGCAATATTTTCAAGTTCCTCGAAGAAGTATTCACCCAGAATCTGCTTTCCTGCTGAGGATAACGCAGTCCAGCTGCAGAGTAGGTGAAATGGTGACTCTTCCTCTTCTTCATCCACATCTGCGACAGAAGTCGTTGGTCGGGATTCCAAACCTCTAGGCGTGTCTACCTAACGTACAGTGACCTTATGAGTAGCAGGCTTCTGTCTTGCATCTATTTAACTCTGGCCACATCTGCCTAGCATTCTGCTTAAGTGCGGGAGTTTTTCCTGATTAATGAAAGACACAGAGGATCGGGGGTAAACCAGCAGGAGATCCATCAGCTTATCGCCCGATCTGTATGTTGGACGCACTACATCATGATGATGGTGTGAGAGAGTGCACAATCACTGGAGGAGTACCGCACGCTAGCTGAACATAAAACGGAAGCTGTTACCAGGAGATAGCAATGAGAAACCATCACACTCACAGTAGCTGGACACGAGATAGAATTCCAACCAGCTATTAAATTCCTAGGCATTAGATTGACTCAAGGCTCACATTTAAACAATATCAGGAGAATGTAAGCAACAAATCCTCTAGGGAGGTTGTCCCCATTGCGCAGATTATGCCGAACAAACGAGGCCCAAGATACAGCAGCAGACCATACTTAGCTAAGCTTACTACATCTGTAATGCTTTAAGGATCACAAGTTAAGCCGGAGCTACGAATGTGTCTGCATACAAAAGAAAAATTAGAGCAGCTAATCAGCTATGTGCACAGCCTCGGACCATGCAGGAATGCTACCCGTCGAGAGGAGGCAGGAGGGGCGGCTACCTTACAGTCAAGCGGACACAACAGAAAGAACCAGAAGTTTGATGGAGTGGCAGCAACGCTGGACCCTTTCGTCTAAGGGTCGCTGAACTTATAGCCTTATCCCAACGACAGAGACTTGGCTAAGCCGCAGACATGGGAAAATTAAGTTCTACATAACGCAACTGCTTACAGGACATGGTTGTTTACGGTCATATCTATTCAAATGTAAGTACAGGACTGAATTACCACTGCGATGCCTCGCTCAGTCGCAGCGCTGATTTTACTACAACTTCTCTCCCATACGTATCCAGAAGGACAATAAGTAGCCTTGTTTCCAGAGCCAACGTGGAAGTTGTGCGAAAGGCGCTCGTAACAGAAGCGCAAGCGCGTTTTCTGAATCTTAGTTATGAGAGAGAGGTAGATAATTTTATTTCGTACAACTCCCCCTGCGGCACTGGACATTCTGTTCGATCTGATACCCCTCGATATACTTAGCAAGCAAATGGCAGCGAATGCAGCCGCTAGCCTTGAAACTACCCAACAGTGGTCAAGTAAAGAATTCGGCCACACCTCTATTCTGAATAAACTCAAAATCTCTCCCAAAAACACGGACTACACCATCCAACGTCTAAATTTTGAGAAGAACTTCCTAGTCACCATCCCTTCCAGATCACTCTGGGAAGTCGGTGCATTTTTAGAAGATGAATCAATTCACATCTACACCGACGGGTCAGAGATCAAAGACGGAGTTGGTGTAGGTGTTTCTCTGATAGGCTTTACCTTAAGCTCTCTTTCCGTCTTCCAAATCATTGTAGCGTGTTCCACGCGGAAATAATGGCGATCAAAGAAGCCCTATCTTGGCTTGGCACCACAATACATCGGTGTCATTACTGGACACTGTATAATAGGCAAGCATGCTACAAGGCTAGGCCTCTTTGCGAACGACTTTTGTAGAAGCTGCATGGATGAAGAAGAGGAGGAAACTATTCCTCACCTTCTTTGTTTCTGCCCAGCTCTGTCCCGTAGAAGGACGCTTCACTGAGGAAGCCCCCTATTATAACGATACAGGTGACCTGGTGAATGCTGACATTAAGAGCCTCCTACGCTTCATAAGAAGCTCAAAATGATTTAACGAGTAGGTGGAGAGAAACTTATTCCATGATCCACGTGGTATCACAATTGGTCTGAGTGTGTTGACGACTCCTAGCTGGCAGCCACTTCAACCTAACCTAACCTTCGCACTGTCCACCACGCTATATATCGTCATTGGCAAACGTATAGTGGCGTAGCGGCCTTCTTAGTTCGTTCAAGTAGTAGCAAATATTAAAGGGTGTGGAGAGTAAATAGGGGCGATGATTCAACCACGAACTCTATGAGCTATACCAAGATGTGTTAATAATCCAAAAGGCCCGGATGTGGAAAACTCTTGATAACAAGATCTTCGATTTCCAGCTCCCAGGTTGTGAAGACCGGGAAGTCCGAACCTTCTCTCTAAGCACCAAGCTATGCGATTCATATTGACTACCCGAAGCAGCATGCCCGAGATCTCAGAGGGTGGATAGCTACCCTGTCTCAGGCAGAGACTTTTCACAGGTTGGATAGAAGCAACTTTATGCTTTTGAGACATCGCTGTTGAGAGTTATATCGATAAATCTAGCAATGGGTCTATCGCAAGTGTCATGAGATATTCGTTTCGGTAATAAATGGCGAGTATGGCTACAGACTTAAAAAAAAAAATTAAACTTTGTAAAAGTAACCATTGTGGATCGATACTCTCCTGCTGTGGTTGTTGTATTTCTATATGTCTTCGAAATGGTGTCCTGTTAGTAGTAGCCTTCTGGCATTTCTAACAACAGATCTTAAGAAACAAAGAGGAAGGATCATAAACATGCGCCCGCCATGAACTGCCCTCATTAGTCAAAAGAATTTCAATCAAACCTTTCGGTTAAAGCTTACGTTAGCTGCCTTGAAAAACAGAAAATCAAAATACCTCGCAACATCTCACACCCCATTGACACCCGGTTAAACTCACACCCTCACTACAGTGACTCTACAGCTCCGTCATCAATTCCATCCTGAACAGCACATAAAAGCGCAAAAAAGGGGACATTCGCCTGCCATTAGCTTCTATTATTTTGAATAATTCATTTTATTCTCCCGAACTCCGCAATCCCCCAAAAGAAACCACCCTCCAGAGCAGCGCAGCATCCCTTAACGTATGCACAACAGGCCGAAGTGTAATCTTTCCAGCAGCAGTTGGGGTAAATTCAGTTCAAGTACAAGTTCGAGCTACCGCTTTGTGCTTCTGCTCGAGCAGCAAAAAGCAAAACCTTCATAAAACGCTAAGCGGATCATCTGATGCGATGTGAGTGGAACCTTTCCTTTTCTTTTTTTTTTTTTTCTCCTTATCCTATTGAATATTTCATGGCATGATGAATCCGCAAGGAGCAAAAGTACACAATACACAAAATATACTTACATACACAACACAGGCCCTGCTGGGATGCTTCGTAAGGCTTCTCTGGAAAAGTGCAAGCAAATCAGCCCCATTGCCACAAATCCGTAAAGAAGGATTTGGATGATTTTAAATAATGTCTCAGAGTCCTTCTTGGTAAAAAAAAGGACATCCGTTCAGAGTGTTTTGTTGTGCACACCCGAAATTGCTTTGTGAATTTTAGAGCAACCACCTACCAATGTCGAGAGAGGGGATGGAGTTATCCGGGCATGGGGCACAGCAACTGAACGGGATTACATTTGCGACATTTTCTGGATTAATCCTTTACGTTTTTTTCCCCTCCTCTCTCTCCGCCATCCCCTCTGATTGAACACATTTTTATTTAAACATTAAATTTAGGAGAAAAAAATGCTTTCGGTGATAAAGTGGCGAGAAGCGTAATTAATTGCCCGTGGCGTGGTTTATGAGGGATTTTTTTTTACTCTGCTCTCATTCACTGTTCAAGCAAATTCAGTGAAAATGTCCTTTTCTCCTTTTTTTTTTTTTGCTCCCGCACGAGCCAATTGACACTCTCTGGACAATTTCAATAAATAAAATCGCCGGGAACAATCGAAGTGAAAATTGAATGGACGAGTGCTGGAGTTATTTATATATTATAGACCGGCATGGTAGTACGTCGCCGGCCGGCGGCGTCGGCGTCGGCATCCGTGGACATTTTGCTAGCAAATCAACCAACAAACTGTTGTCCATGAAGCGAAAAACACCAAAAAGGATTTCGGAGGTTTCACTACATAAAAAAAAAAACACGCACACGCCCATACATATTTCTTCCTTTTTAATTTGCTCGAAAATAGGTGAATAAAAAACGGGACACCGTGGAAAATAAATAAAATTTATTTGCTCCTGAAACGGATAATAAATTTTATATGAGTACGGGGTGTTTCAGGCATCGTAGTCCTATATTTTTCAAACTGGAGCCAGTTTTATTTTTAGTCGTTATTTTAATTTTAAAGAATTTATTTGCAAACACTATAAATAGAAACGTTTAAAAAAAGTTAACTTTTCAAAAATATGCGAACGCTATACGAATGCTGAGTAGAGGCTTTGTTATGCAAACCGGAAATGGTGCTCCTGAAAAAGTTGATTCATTGAAAAGGGGATACAATCAGTGGTAAATCGTAGTTCGAAAAAAATTGTTTCTAAATTTGTACAAAAGGAATGTGAACCGAGATTGACTTTCAGTCAAATCAGTATGAATGCGAGTAACGACTTTACTGCTGCTGACATCAAATCCAAGCTTGTGAAGTGCTGTCGAGAAGAACTGAAGGTTACGCTCTGTTGGTTCCTTGGACATGACCGCATACCACTTAACGAGATGACGGACAAATTGGCTCGGAATCACGACCTGATCAAATAGACTTATTAGTAAACATCCCGCCTTGCACACTAAAGCTTGAAGCAGGAGCTAAGGAGCTAGTTCATCTGAAGTAAGAAGTTGAACCGTGGCTTATAGTAAGGTTTTCCAATGAGCAAGAGGCAGACATATCTCCCCTATGGGTATCACAAAGGGTCTGTATTGACCTGAGTGTAGCATGGTGAATTACTTCAACCTCGCCTGCCCACATACCTAACCTAACCTAACGACTTTATGACTTTTGATGGTTTCAAGCAAATCGTTGTCAAAAAAATTTGTTACCACTATCTACCGAAAGATGGAATTTTTTAAGTTTTCAAATGTTCTGAGGAATCTGGACAGAGTCCCAAGATAAGTCTTTGAATCAGCTGATGAACACACACTTTCCGTGCTGTGTGCCTATGTCTGATGAAAGCCCCGCGAAAGTGTGCTCAATACCAGGGCCCTTACAGTACACTGTGACCACTAGAATCTTTTGTGCTGGGCCCATATAATTTAGTGAGGAGTTATATTAAGGCTTATAATAAACCTCAGTATAGCTTTAGAGTTTCACGGCAAATAGAGCAATCTTTTCATTGCAGCTCCTGGACAAATGTAAAGGACATGTTCTGCCGTCTACATCACCACGGAGTGGGCATATACATACCAGTATGTATCAGTATATCACAATTTAATTTTGTGCAGTGGACAACTCTAGTTCAACACCATATATCCCGGCCCCAGAGCTACCCTTTTCCAATTTAGAACCATATGTATAAAAGAGTTAGGAATTTGGTTATGAGACCTTCATATTTCAAATCACGGAGGTCACCTATGTATAACAACTTCGACAATCATGGAGAATCGAAATCTCTTGTGGATGGTATACGTAGTCCTTAGAATTGGCTCAAGATGAGTGTATTCCCGGCTTTTAAGCCCTGTATCTATGGCAGCCCAAGAGTACTAGGTACAGCTTCTTTGTGCATCTCTAGGTGTAGCACCTTGAGACTAAGCATTGTTCCTATAGCTGCTGTTGGGCATGTTTTTATTGTCCCGATGGTGACCACGCAGGCTAGGCGATATACTTTATTCAGTTGCTCCTGTGATTTATTTTATAGCGTTTTTGACTACTACACCGTAGGTACTGAAACATAGGTGATCATCGGATTGATTATGGCGTTGTACGATCAATAAATAAACTTCGGTTTCAGTCCTCAGATTTTGCAGTTCGCACATTAACCTTCCGACAGCAAGTGGGTTACCCATAACCCCACTACTTCTGCTATTCACGTAGAAAAAAAAGCCTTGACATCGAAGGGCTAACATTGCCCTGATCGTCTGGTTGGATCCCTATTCAGATGCGAGTTTCAGTTAAGCGTTCTAACAAGGATTAATGCGCTTCTCTGGATAGATCGATGGCGATGTTTTCTTGTTTGAAGTCATGATTCCTTTTTCCGGAAAGAGGCAATTTTTTCAGGGATTAAAGTCAGACCCTTAGTCCTGCACCACCTCGAAGTAAGGTTAAGGGAATTTTTCTTCACTATGGAGTCATCGATTTTGCCCTTACGTTGCTAACACGATCATGTACATAGCCTTGCACTCTGTAACAAACTTTTGGTAGTAGTTCTAGAAAGTCATCTCTGACGAAAGTGCAGAGCAGCGGGGAGCACATCCCCTTGTGGCCATCCTCTGATAGGTACAATTGCTCCAAGCGACCACATTCTAGTTGTATTTTTCTGCTTTTCACCGTGGTGACTATCCAATTGAAGATGAGGTGTCTGATTTATATCCTGATCAAAATGTGCTTGATAGCCTCGTATGAAGTGTTGTTGGGGGATCCCGTGTGTGCCGATAAAGGCACAGAGGACGGTTTCTTTTGCAGCCTTGTGATAGCGGGATGTGAATGGCAGTCTCAGTAAACTTTTCATTTTTTTACATGGAGAGGATCACAAGTAAGAAACGTATCGCTTGTGCGGTGATCGAAAATGCTCTCCATTGTTTTAAGGGGAAAGTAACATGCGCTAATAGGGTGTCAGGATTTAGGAGATAGTTCCTCCTGCTTACGCCAAGCTATTTCCAGCTATTATGTATTTAGCTTACGACTAAATCTGAAGATCCACATGAGAGAGGGTATCAGTAGGTCTTATTCCTGTTGCCGTCTGCTCCTGGTGATTCAAGTGGGCTGAAGGTGAGCAGATCCCATTTTATATAGTTGGCCGTGAATATTCTGCCAAATACACCGGGTCTGTGTGGCAGGATGCAGAACGTGGTTTCTCATTGGATCCAAGGAGGCAGCACTATTGGAGATGCAGCCTGCGAAGTTGGTGTCAGTAGTAATTGACAGGTTTCTGCAGGGCTGTTAGCGAATTCTGTCTTTAAGGAACTAACGTAGTTGGAGTGACTTCGCGCTTTTGAAGGCAAGCCGTCGCCGTCGGAAAGCCCTCGATTATTTCGCAGTGGGTCCTTCAAGTTTTGCGTTCAGATCCTTGTTGAATGATGTTAGAGTTTCTTTATACTTATTGGCACCATTCGCCATTATTTTTAGCTCTATTCAATAATCGCCTGGTTTCGCGCCTGAGCTGCTCAAGATATTTGTTCCACCAGGGGTCATCTCGGCTAATTTTTACAGTCAACTGGAAACAGATCCCTCACAGGTGGCGGAATTCGTATGTCGTAGATGTTCTGGCTTGAATTCCAAGCACTGGAATAATTGGTATAGGCTTCGAAGCGTTATTTAGATCAACCTCGAGGAGAAACCGATAGATTTCCCAGTTTCATTGTCTGGGATTCCTTAAATTTGAACAGTCTTTAAGAGATGCCTCCAAGTCAACTCTTACATGGCTTTGATCTGACATGGAAACCTCCTGGGATAAGTCGGTTTTTGATGATGTTATAGATGAAGGGGCTTGCCAAAGTGAGACCGAGTAAAATGTAGGATTGCCTCCCTTATTTACCACCACCTTATTTGCTTATATCTGCGCTGTTCTATGCTGTATGATGGACATTTGCATTGAAGCCAATGATCCAAAGCCGGTTTTCGCTGCGGCGTTACCTGATGATAGCTGCAGTATACATATAGCTTCCAGCCAAGTCAAATACAAGCTTGAAGCTCTAACTATCCATCTAATGCTAAATCTCCATGCTTCTTTCTTAGCTTGTGAGTCACAGGCAGCATATCACTGGTCGTGGATTCTTAAATTCCTGAATCCTGGCAAAATAATCGCGTTTAGTTTAAATAGGCTTCTCTCGGCATTGAGGATGTTGTCGCAAAGAACGTCAACATCCTATTCGTCAACATCCTGTTCCCGTTTTGGAATGGAACATATGTTTACTAGCGAAATTCCCCCGGCAAGGTTTCTATTAAAAACACCCCCAAGCAAAGCAAATTATTATTGCGATTTAATCTTTTCAAGCTGAATACGGTCTACGTTGGTGTACTCTGGAAGCCCAAAATATGTGGGACACGTGGATTCCACATTGTTTACTTCGTTTCAACCCATTAACAATCTCCTAAGATTCCAGAAAGTTAATTAAACCCTCTCGTTCCCATACACCATAGATATCTCTTCGCCTTGATCCACTCATCCGTTAAGGCAGCTGTGGTTATCCTTTGTTATCATTTCGAATCTATCGACCTTTTCTGTGTACCATCGTGTGCTATTATTGTGAATCCAAAACCGCTAACCTCCCGATGGAGGTAAACGCAGTAGTTGATCCTGTTTCGCGGAATATCACGTTCAATGACAAGGACACCTTGCTATGTATGTGGGGAATAGTTTGCGGTTACGAAAAAGGTGTTCCAACTCCGCAGAGTGTGTGTACATATGTATGTATGTCTGTTGTCTGTTTATACACAGAGGTGGTATACATTTCACTAATTGATGTACCGTGTGCGGTTCTCTATCCACGAATAGAAATTCTGCCAGTCGGTAAGTAACATAACAATCCTTTAGGGGGTGTGGAGAACCTGCGATACATGTGGTAACGAAAGAGATGTATGGCAGTTGAAGTTGAAGAGAGACTAAGAGCTAATGCATACACACCGCCCCACCACACTAACCATAGTGGAAAAACAGCACCTTGTAGCAAGGATAATGGAATTTTTTCTTTTTTCGAAAGGAAAGGACTATCTCTCTCTGTAGATCGCATATTTCTATGACGCAGTTGACATATTTTGACAAATGCACGCTACCGCATCGCAAAGTGAATTAGGGTGAATACACCGGAAGCAATAGCTCACAGGCTCACAGGACTGTGTGCGTAAAGGATGGGTTTTGAGTGCTTGTTTAGCGCATTGATAGATGTCGCAAAAGTACCTACTTTTCCTTTTTGTCTCGCCGTCTACAGCCTTTCCATTTCAAAATGCGTTTTCTCTGTTTCGGATATTCCACTTTTGACAAAAAAGGGAAACGGATTCTGAAGGGATATCTTTCATATCATCACGATACATCAGGACGTTCCAACTCAGTCCATCATCGGTAGAAAGTAGAAATCGCACTTTGTATCCATTTCTTGTATGTTGCGTCCCGTTTTGATGCCAGAGCTGGAGGATGTTTCCCTCTGAACTCAGTCAAATAAAAAATGTTTCTGTCTGTAAATGGATTTGTGCGCTTCTTTTTTTAATTTTCCCTTGGAAATGGATGTTTCGGGATATTTGTAGACAGTTCCGTGGCGTGGTTTGAGCAAAAGCCCGTTCCGATCGTAAATCAAATATTTATGCTTTACTCTTCAAGAGTAAGGATACAGGGTTAGCGAGTGTGCAGATGCATTTTTTTGTAAATATTCGAAGGAAATCTAGGCAGGAAATTGAATATTTAATCAAACAGATCCTATAGGCTGAGGGAGACTGTCTTGTCTGATTCATTTCAAGCGACATCTACATATGTACATGCGTTAGGAGACTTGTTTATCCAGAGCAAAAAAACACTGGAAATGGTCCATTCCCACGAGCCTACGACGAGCTAGATACTTCTGGAAGAGAATTTGTAAAGTGTTATTTGCAAGAGCCTTGAGGCAACAATAGATGGCATCAAAAAATTGTTGGAAAACTATTTTTGAAAGAGCATTGAGGACTGTGCTGTGAAGAAGATGATAAGCAAGCTTTTAGAAGTACTTACTCTTTACTTAACAGGCTTCAGACTCATGTAGAGTCTCCTCCTGAGACCCTAGAACCTTGCACACTCTTCGTTCACCTGTAAATTGCTTATAATCTTTTCGACTAAGTTGCTTACCATTCACTTCAAGGCTAACTTTTCCTCGGCTCTTCTTCAATTGCAACGGAAGCTTCTACGACGATACGCCACGAGCGATCCATGATGTTAATAGCATATCTTAGCAGCTGGAGGGATTTATTACAGATATTTCCCTCAGTATTGGTGGCGGCTCTACAAACTATCTGTTTCAGCACGAGATTCAAGAAATTACATAACAGCGGATCTCTTTGCTGAAATCTGTTACGTTAAAGGTTGGAAGAACTTGAAATACTTATTTCGAAAGCGCACAGTACATGGCGACTGTTCCAGCGTTCAGAGTCCTTTTCGTGTCTCATGTTGATTTGTCGTCTTCGTCGTCTTATTTCTTCCAGATGAAGTAGATTTGTCATTATTTTGACCTCCTCTGGAGCTTTCAACACACAACCTTCTACGATTACAGTGGCACTCTGTCTTCCTAGAACGGAGATATTGGGAGAAACCATGTCTAGGATTCTGTAACTGTCTCTGCCAAACACGGACAATTCATGCAGACGTGCATGAATACCTGATAAATATGGGTCAGGTGATAGTCGAGTTCTCTATACCGTCGCTTTGTCCATGTGTCGATTGGGATGAATTTTCCACCGGACTTTTTTCAATTTCTTCCATTTTTTTTTCAACTTTTGTTGCCTTCTATATATCAGTACTTGCATGACTATTCCTTGTAAGTCTAGAACGTACGTAGGCTGCAAAGTCGCGGCAAGTCGGTAATGCGAAAGACATAAATTTCTCACAGTTCGCAGAGGCAATAAATAATACTTGTTTGCCGCAGGTATCCTTTAACCGGCATAACTACAGTCCATATTTGGGCTTTGTAAAGTATCACTGGTGTTACGACCATCACAAGTCGCCACCTCCGACTATGTTCGGGTCCACCTTTGTTTGTTCCTTTCTGCTTTTCGATTTGCATAGGTGAGCTACTTTTTGAATATGAGTCTTGCGGCAATCATGACTAATACATAGGTAGCCTACTTGGAGATGCTCTTGTATCTTCCACCTGTCAGCGTAATACCTTGAAATGTTCTTTGGTCTTTATGCCATCGGATTTTAGCCACTTCTGTATTATTCCAATATATATGCTGCTCTCTAGTATGACCACACCCATGTGATCTGCAATCATGCTACATTGACTTCCTGACGTGGTGTGTGCTACACAGGATCATTTATTTAAAAGCTCTGGCCCTAAGACCGATCCTAACCGTATTGTCCGCATTCCGTATCGATCTTTAGCATCATTTTCGATCTCTTGTTGGTAAGGACAACGTCTGGACACAATTTTCCGCATTAGAGCTGGATAAGTTGGCGTCGAGTGTAGACTACTTTATTCCATCAATATACAGCCAAGTCTGGAAAAAATACCTATTGATCCGTCGAGAGAAGCGCATTACCTTGGAGTAATCCTTGATAGAATGCTTAACTGGAACTCGCAATTCAATAAGTTGGCTAGGGTAATGTTTATGTGCCAACTCCTCCAAGGCAAAACCTGGGGATTGACACTCAAGTTGATTTACTGGTCATACAACGACGTAATCAACCCAATGATCACCTATGCGTCCCTAGTATGGTTGTCAAAACCGCTCCAACTACGCTTTTACTCTTAGATGACTGTGGATATCTAGGGTCTTTTAAAAGGCCATTGTTTGCTTGTGAAAGGTCTTCCAACGATTTTCCTTGCCATTAAGTTGTTTCCCTCAGTTGAAGGCAAGCTTATCCGCAACCAAACTGATTTCTCATCTCCTTAACCATCCTGACTTAATTTTCAACCAAATAAAGCAAGTTCAGATCCTGCGTGCCAACCGCATCAATATTTTGTGCTTTCCTTATGATAACCAACAAAAATCACGAAACTTATAGTGCTCTCCAGCTCACGTTACATCCATATGCCCACCCAAATGAGAAGAGTTCAAGTTCCCTACCATATTCGCCTCAAAGTGCTGGCATATTTCGTGAAACCCTGATTAGTTTGGCCCAGCGAGGGTACTTTTAACGAACTTTTCACCAACAAATTTCCACAAAGTATGCATATTGTTTCAGGAAATCTCTCTGCCAAACAATAATTCATCCAACCAACCAAGAGGGAAGCTATTGAAGGACCTCAACAAAGACGAACATAAGATGACGGTAGCTGCAACACAAAGTCATCTCGGTTAAACCAGTTTTCGTTTGTTTATCGGTGCCATGATGTACCCCATGAGTGAGCTCAGTGGTTTTTAGCCTGGTGTTGAAATGTCTGTTGCAAAATTTTAGGTGAGGTTTTAAGTGAGGTTGTCATAACTTTTAGTGGTGCCGTGCATGTGATGTTCATGTTTTCGGTAGTATACCAGCAACGTATTGTGTTTGGTACACATAGTCATTCTAAGGATTATGTGCTAACATAGTTTACAAATTTAAGCAAACTTTTTTGGAATATAAGAGCTGCCTCCTACGGTGAAAATATGTAAGTGTTTCCAAAGCTAAGCCAGGGCTAAAGAAATTTTTCAATTTGAGGATCACTGGCATGTCGAATAGCCAACGATATCTATGCAATGAAGCGTTGCAGTAAATTTCAAAGTAAAATTCGAGTGTTTTTTGCGCAAGAAAAACTTCCCTTAAGTATTTTAATTTTAATTTATTAAGTAGCTTAATGCAAGCAACTTAAGCAAGACAGGCCACGTAATGCGAAGCGGATGAACCTGCGCCTCGATTGTCATGGAGTGGGCAGCATAATGGGGTGACCATACTTGGATGGCGTCTAACGAAGGCGAGAGAGAAGGATTTTGTGACATATGGGTCAGAAAACCAACTTTTCCCTTATATTGATTTTTCAGGGCACGGGGATTTAAAGGAAGGGGAAAGAGGAACAAAAGTGATACCGGTGCACGTTGGCTTTAAATGCTTGAATGTTGTAATGATGAGGAAACACAGAGCCTTGAAGATCATTCCACATACGTGTCGTTCGGCTTATGAACGAATCCCTATATTTGACAGTACGTCCGAAGTTGGGCTTCTGGGTGAGCTGGGCATTCAGGGAGGAATGCAAGTGGCTATTTCGCTGGAGCATTTTTTGTAAAAGAAGCGATTAAATAGGGAAAGACGCGAGACATTTCGAGAAACTGTTAAGATCGTCCGGTCGGAGGCTAGATTCGGCGGCGGATGATATACAGAAGATCAGAGTTTCGAATGATACATTCAACACCATTTATTTTAATAATAAAGATCAGTGGCCCGAGATGGTTGCCTTGAGGGACACCAGAGGATGCTGTAATGGGAGACGACACTAAGGATCTAAAGCAGACTTTGTATTGACAGTCCTCTGGGTATAATTTGATCCATGAGATGATGGATAGGAGTCCACATTTGAAATAGCTTAGTAAGGGGCTTTGTCAAATGGCAACGACAACCCCAAAAGGATTGTTCATCAGTCGCGTCGCCGTTCGATGAAAGGGAGGCTTTACACCGCAGTTGTTCGTCCGGCGCTCACATGCGAGCATGAGCGCAAATTAACGGCAGCTGAGATGAAGATGCTTCGCATGACAGCAGGAGTAACAAAGCTTGATCGAATTAGAATTTCGAAGATTCGAGGAAGCTTTCACGTCAAAGAACCCACCTCGAAAAAATTGGAGCACGACCGGCTCAGTTGGTATTGCCATGTCAAAGGAGGGATCCTACGAACCCTGTCAAAAAGGCAATGCCAATCAACGTTCCTACACAAGCGTGGAAGAGAGGCAGGTCTAAAAAATGCTGGATCACACAAATGCAAAAATAGCAGCATCTGATCGGCCTCGGTGGCGAAGTGATCTGAAACCGGGAAGCCGCAGATAATTTCCACAGGCGGACCAGTAGAGATGCAGTAAAGTGGGAGGGTTATGATCCCAATAATCCTGATCATAACCTTGCCGAACAAAAGGAAGAAGAAGCAGTCACGTTATCCTCTCCACAAGCACTGAAGATTGCTTTGTCACTTAAACCAAGCACACTCTGGCCTAAGCCAGTCCTGAAGTCGACTTGCACCGCAGCCAGAATTCTGGTGTCATATCCATGTCATAGCACAGCCGTTGCCCAAGATCATCAAAACTCTACTACAAGTTGTGCCAAAAAGCAGTTCTTTTTCAAACGAAAAATGGGTCTGGCTGGCCCTATGGGCACGAGCGTTGCTTTCGTAAATCTTTCACCGTCTATAACTCATGCCAGTAAATTTTATTTGACTATTTCCGTCAGAACTCTAGACTTTTACCCTCTTCTTGGTGGACGCCGGGCTTGCTGCATCGTTGTGGTGACCTCTATCAGGTTGTTCTTTCTAGGTCCCAAAAAAATTTTTTTTTTATCTTACCTCGTCTGCAGACAAGCGATTCAGTCCAACAGTTGGCCTTTCGCATTGAGGACCTTTTCGGTCGACTTAGATTTGACCTGTTATGTCGTACCGATAGAAATTTCCATGCCTAGGCAGATTTTAGCATTTCCTTTGTGAATAGCAACTCCTCAACGCACAATAAGACGTTAGCGAGCAAGAGGACTCTAATTTGACATATCAGTCTTGCCTAGACATCTGATGGTCTTCCTGGTGTTGTCGACTACATATTTTCCTTTCGCCATTACTTGGCTACCGTAGGTGAAATCTGTCTTCAAATTCGGCGCATCTTCAGTCATCGTCGTCCTGGTTTCACACGCCCTAAGACTTGAGAGATATGTAGGTGAACCATTCATGGAACTTGCCCGAAGAACCCTGTCTTCGACCATTCGCCTTAGAATATGAGGGCGAGGAATTCATAGTACCTTGTACTTGTTCCTCGCTTTGGGCCGTTTTTGGTGTACCTCCAGTATCTGACCGTCGCTTAGTTATTGTTGCGCTTGCATGTCCTCTGTATCCCTCGAGCTATTGGGCTATCTAGAGGATATGTGAATATTTTAACTCCGCTATACACACGTGTAGGTAAAGAATAGTTACACTCTATCGCAGACCCTTTACTGAAACATTTTCGCCCAGATCATGACCTTACCATAGGGACCCACAGCTACAACTCCTAACCTTTTAAAAAGCCGTCTATAATCTGAATTTATGAGTCTTCTTTGCGGCATCGTCATTCATTATAGCAAACGCATCCGCATGTAGTTAGTTAGTTGTAACATAAATCCTCCGCTGTCTGTCGGATTTTCAATCACTGCCCCTGTCACCCCGTTTTTGCAGTTCAATTCCGGATCTGTCGACGAAGTTCTTGACATTTCCCACAGAAACTGATTGAATGGAAATTTTTCAATTTATTTTGTGGTTTTCATTGCGTATTTTTCACCATTACCGAGGAACGACCGCGCCGCCACACATGCAGATACTCGTCAGTCACTGAATGCGAGAAAAATTCCATGAAAATTTTCAATAAATGTACGAATCCTTCCGTGTGCGCGGAAAAACTGCGATGGATTTTCCCACTTTTAACTGTTTTTCATTTTTTATTATTATTTCTCCCAATACCTTGCACCACTTCGTCGACATTCTCCGTCATTTTGCAATTTATTTTATTTATTTCACTTCATTCGTGTTTGCGTTTTTATTTCGTTAATTTTTTCGATGAAAATCTCAATAATACGCTCACGCTCACACGTCCTGCAGGCACAGATACACGTGGAATTTCATACGAGATGTGATGGGTGAGGAGAGGGGGTGGGGGAGGAGTGTTTTTATCAAAAGAAATTGAAAAACCTAATCGAAGTCTGATATGAAAGAGTTTCGCAAATGGAAACAAAATCCGAAACAGAAACAGAAACGCAATCTCTGGACGCAGAGAAATTTTTGCGGTAGACATTGATGATGTTTTCTATGAAAGGATGTGTTGTGGTATAGAAGTGCTGGCAGGATTTGTAACGATTTGCAATTTTTGCATTTATTGGGGGCCCCCAGTGCGGTGGTGTACTTTCAATTTGCCGGGGTGCTTCAATATTCAATTTGATTTCAGTCCATCGACTGTTTTTCTCTCTCATTTCACATGAGTGTAGTATGCGTCCTGGCAATGGCAGGATAATTATAAAATAAACATTCATTTCAAGTGCTGTGGTTTTTCGGTGGTGGAATAAATTACGATTGCTTTCGAATGGCAATTGCGGTCGCACTGTGACTGAGCGGTACGTACCTTCAGTCGATTTGGTAATAATTCGATCTTTTTGAATTTGCAGGATGTGTATAGGGTTGCAGGGTATGGGCATACCTACATACATATGCACCACTGCAATCTGTGGATAATTATTATATGGTTTGAGTGAGCAAATGGGGTAAGCTTAGAGTCCAATGGATTGTCAGATACAAAGGATGGCATTGATGGCATTGATTGGTATATTTCGCGAAGATGTGCTATTGAGTGGTGGAAGCCGTAGCTCAGTGGTTAGTGCGTTGGACTCTCGCGAATGTCTGACAAACGTCCGAGAGTAATAACTGCCATGAGAAAGCCTCTTAAAAAATTGCCTTTCGGATAAAGCTCTAAACTGTAGGAGTTCTACTCCATTTACGCGAACTAATATAGCGTACACAACACGAATGGTCGCGAGAAGCTAGGCCCTGTGCCACATATGGTTTGTTGCGCCAAATTTTAGTTTTTTTTTTTGTGCTTATTATGTGTCATCATCGACATAGACCTCATCATATCCGCACGATTTTTTGTTTATTCTAAGAAGGAGATGAAAAATACAATTAAGGTCCTTATATGGCATTCTCTAGGCGGGAGAGACTTTCCAGGCTTTCCGGCAGCATAAGAATAGAGACTGGAAGGTTCAAAGCAATGCTTCATAGGACTGTACATTATCGCCACAAGACATTCTTGTAAAATCAAACGAATCGCCTACCAACATGATGGTCCATAAGCAGACAAACATCGCCAGCATACCCAAAGTGTTCAGGGTTCGATGTCATAGTCCATAGAACTCCATGGTTACCTTTCGTCGATTCTGCATGGAGTACATTCCTGATGACCACCACAGCGGTGACAGTAGAATGACGATTTAAGTATATGTTGCCCACAGAGTAGTAGTTAGCGTGCTTGCTTGTGACCGGGCTGGTGTAAGTTCAAACCTCGCTAGAGGAACAGCAATCACAGCCGCCAAGCACAGCAGAGAAAAGTAAGGCACAATGGATCGTATTGAGTCTAAGTGCGCCTGGGATTTGGTTGCTCTTGAAAATAATATTTGAGTATAAATGCCCCTGGCGCTGAAAGGACTTTGGTCAGAGGCTGAGTCGGGGAAGGAATGCCGTCGTATTTTCGTGGAGAGCGAGAATATTGGACTACACTTTCCGTTGGTAGAAACGCACAATTTTCAAACGTAACAGCGCTCCTGAAGTCGTGGCTTTTCTGAAGCGAGGACCGAGAATCCATCAGTTACCAAATTTGGACAATTTAATAGTTAAGACCTGGATGCTGCAGCTATAAGCTACGAAACGCTGTCTTCCAAGCGGGAAAGACAACTGAAACGATCTTTGTTGAATCGTAACAGCACTCCTAAAGCAGTGGCACCTGATCCTTACCGATTCAAAGTCGAATCTAATCGGTAGCTTGACTATGTCAAGACTAATCTACTGACTTAGTATAAATGCCCTTTATTCACTGCCGTTGTATTAAGGCATCATTTACGAGTGTCTTGAAATCTATATCCTTTGATGTACCCAGAGATGTCCAACTACACAGGTATTTTCACCTTAATGACTCCTCTTATCCAATGATATATCTATCTATCTTTATCGTCGTTGTACAGTCCCAGTCCTGTAATCCTTTAAAACATTTCCAAACGCAGATTGGCTGCATCGTATTCTTCCATCCTTCTTAATCTGACCTAAATATGTATCTTAAGTCTAGCAAGACAAGACGTATTCATTCTCCGCCTGATCTACGAATAAACTTATCCTTGACTACATATGCTTACATGGTATAAATATATCAAACGAAGTTGCTGCTATAAATCTTTTACTGGCACGTTCCCATAAATCCTCGAAAACTTATCCATAACTATTTGGCATCATGTTCATAAAACATTCGGAAAATGTGATATTTCAATGTAAAAATAAATTATTTCCCACCCCCCGTTAACACTTAAAGGTGATTGCAACCTTAACCATGCGAACAGCGTGTTCCAGTGGCAGACACCTCGGTTCGGTGTCACCTGCATTGAGTCGCAACCACGTACGAAGCAATTCTCGGTATACCACCTTAATCCTTTGTCCACCAAAAACCAGTCAGAGAAAGAATTCCGAAAAAAGTCCTTTTCACACCATTTAAAGTTATATTGAAAATGGCAAAAGTTACCCAAAATACTGCAACACATCCGCACCCACTCCGCATACAGTCTCTCCCGTTCCAGTTCCACCCAGCCTCGTACATATCCTTCATCCGTGCAGGATTTTTATCAGCAGAGTAATTCCCGATTAAAAAGTTTTTCTCAGTTTTTCGGCTGAAGGAACCGTACGATGGTGGTGGTGGAAACTGGCGCGCTGTAGTTGGCGTAGTGTAGCATTGCGCTTAACCTCTGGAACGTGACCATTTGTTCGCACGCTTCTTTCGTGGCACGAAGCCGGGAAACGATTTAACTTTTCTTCCAATTTTAGTGTCTTCTTCTCCGGCAGATGTTGGGGTTGAGAGTATGTGAACGCCCTTAGTCTGCAGACTTTGACCTAAGGGAAAATCAAGAGATTACTTGGGATGAGGACATATCCCGCAAAAAAAAAAAAAAAATACGAGAAGGTGCTAAGGTCTCTGATAAAGTTTTAGGTTTACCCTCCGCCCCACGACAGCGATGACGACGACGCACAACTGAATGGTATTCTTTTCTTTAGATCACGTGATGGGAAGAGAGTATCCTTGTAGTTCGTGAGTCTGGTGGGAGCTTGATCCACCAGCAACGGTACGAAGCACGAGCACCTGAAACGTGCCACGTAAACAAAAGCGCTTCGCCACGGGTTTGGAGCGCAAAAGTTAATTTCTGTTTTTGTGCAGGTTGTTTCCTTAGTGGAAAATGTCCAAATAATTGATCGCAAAATGGACGACAGGGTTGTGGTAATTGGGGTATTTTCAGCCTCAGCTATGGGATTAATGTACAGAAAGAAAAACTTGTTAATTGGTTGTACGCGAGGAGGTTATGGAGAGTTTTACTAAAGGTTTATACGATTGACCACGGTGAGGAAAGGTGAAGGTTTTCACAGTCTTTGAAGTTGAAGTTGTTTAAACACCGAAAGACTGATGATAATTCCCTAATGGATGTCCATTGACCCTTGAATGGGACTCTTTCTGCAATTCAATGAGGAGTAGTTTATGTCAGAGTTGTACAGGTCGTTCAAACACTTGTCAGAAAAACTAGTCCAAAAGGAGGACTGCGCAATAGAAAGATGCGCCCAATATAACCTCGATAGCGGACAAGACATCGCGACAAGACATCGCGATTCTGTGAGATAGCCAAGCCGCAATCAAGGCTTTAAGCTCTTATAAAATCTGGTCTACACTGGTGTGGGGGTGCCTTGCTAAGATAAACCGACTGAGAGAGAACAACAGAGTTACCCTCTCACAAGTTACGAGAAAATAGAGGCGAATAGAGCAGCTGATGAATTAGCAAGAGAAGGCTCTGAAATCGCCTTGGCCGTCCCGGAACCATTCAGTAGACCGGAGCCGCATACGGTGCGAGTGGAACTAAAGAAGGAAGAAGGCTTTTTCGTGGAACTCCTTAGACTAAGAGGACCAAGAACTTGTTCGCAACTTAACCCGAAAAAAAGTAAGGTCTGTTTGAACTTCAATAAAAACCTTCTGCGCATCCTTATAGACTTCCTAACCCCTCACTGCAGTCTTAAATTTCAGGAAACTGGGAATAGAGCAACGTAGAGACTGCAGATTCTTCGGAGATTTTGAGGAAACCCCAGAGCGTCTTCTAAAGGAACGCGGAGCACTGATCCACAAAAGAAGGAAACACCTGGGTGAAGATCTACCATTCTTGAATCCACTCTAGGTACTCTGATTCATCAAAGAAATTGGACTGGAGGAGGTGATCCAAGTCGACTAGAGCTCCAAGTCGGGGGAGCGCAATAGATCTACAAATGTCACAGTACGCTTGCAACTCTATAACCAATTCAACATGTACCATCGCTAGTCCGCCTGTAGTCGCTACCGTTGATCCTGTCGAGACAATTCCTTCCCCTCACGTCCTCTTTCTGAGGGCTCTTGGTATTCCACGTTGCCCTCGTATTGGTGGTTGGCTAAGAGTCCAGCAAGCTTGAGAGGTTTATTGGTTTAGGCCCTGATCCATCTAGGACTACAAGACCATCTAAAGCAAGATTTTACTATTGTAGCCACACGCAGGTCAAGGTATTTGCTAGATAAATCCTGCATATACAAAATGGTGGTCCACGTCAAAGGTTCTTCTCAACGCAACTTTGAGCTTTAACGAAAAAATTCTTAGAAATCCTGAATATCAATTTCTGTAGCAAATAAATAAATTTTCGAAATACAATTCCACCCAAAATTAAATGACGTGAAACTGTTCGCAATCCAGGATACTTCCCTGCAATAAAATTCACCCTAATCACCATCTAACTACTAACCCCCACCAGCAAAAGTCAAAACAACCATCGCCCACCATAAAGTGTCACTTCCAACATCAAAATAAACTTCAGCCAACAATAAGTTAACTTGTCCATAAATTCCACACAATACAGCTAGCAAATTTGATGGAATGTAAACCTGATGAACCATCCAGAGTCATTCTCCTCCGGGAATTGTCTTCATTGTGTCCACATAAAAATACTTTACAAATTCCTTTCTTCGTATTCTTTTCCTGTCTTCTGGCTTTCTTCGCCTCTCCTTTTTGCTTTTTTTTTTGGGTGAAAAAAAAAACCCAAAATTACCATAATCACAATTTTCCATTCATTTGTCGCTGATAAAAAAGTTTCCTCATCTCTCTCTTGATGGTGCGATGCCCACCCATACTCGTCTCCTTTCGTCCTTCTCGTAAGGAAAGCTGTTATCATTTTTTGAAATTTTATTACACTTAATTTATGCTCCATAAAAATGAGACAAACTTTCGAAGTAACTGTCATCCTTGTGCGTCTCTTGGTGAGGTCCATTTGCGAACGCGATGGATATGGGTGTTAAACAAGCTTGCCTTCCCAAACAGAACGACAAAAAAAAGTCTCCAAAGCCAGGAGTACAGTAAATGGGTGAGTGCGAAAAAAAAAAACTCCGATGACAAATTTGTGATTTATATTTGCAATTTTACAAAATACACCACAAAATTGGGAACACAATGGAATTTGACTTTTTCTTGTGGATTTCCATTGCCCACGTCAAAGTTGAGGTGTGTGAGTATTTGTTTGGGGGTTGGGCTTGGGGTTGGGGTTGGGGTTGGAATCGCACTTCCATTTTGGAAGGAAAAGTTTTTGAATTAAAGTTACGACTTGAATGACGATACAACAGGCAATGGATGCCGACAAATGACGAGTGCGAGTAGGTGCTTAGGGGGTAACTCATTTGCAGGAAATAGGAATTTCGAAGGATAATGGTAATTTGTTATACGACTTTGATTCGCATTGCAATGATTCGACGGAATGGAGGGAAGAAATTTGCACAAATAAAATAATTTTTTTAATAAGCTGTCAAATTGTGTATCGAGAACGGGTGTTGGAGTCACATTGGAATCTATTCGCAGAAAGTATCTCGTCTTGCATCGTTCTATAAAAAGAAAACTAAGCTGTGTTGCTGCTCCAAATTTAAGAGAGATACTCGTATGTACAAGGTGGCGCAAAATTTTCCATCGGTGATACCACATTTTCGCAAATGGCGTCCTATGTCATCGCGACTTTGACATTTGTGAAGTAAACTGAAACAGAATACAAATGGCGTCTTATGTCATCGCGACTTTGACAGAATATACGAATGGATTGCTATACTCTTCAAGAACGCAGAATAATTGTGTCGACAATTTAGACAATCGGTAGGTGGTTTTGGCTCAACGTGAATTTCGCCATTGATTCCGTGGGCGTGTGGCACCAACTGAGCAAACAGTGCGACGTTTAGCCGTTCGCCTTGAGGAGACTGGCCCAAAACAGGAGATTAACAGTCGTGACTAGCCCGGAACATTAGGTAGGTCGAGAATACCAGTACAATTGCTGGAGAAAGGAGCAGTAATAATGAAAACTAGGGTCCTCCAAGCAGAGTTATGCTGCAGATTGGGCTGCAGCAAGCTAAAGAGAACGAACTCCTTAGCGTCGTTCTGAACATTTCTATTTTTGAACGGCAAGCACAAGAAAGGCTAATTCTGAATCAAGTGACATATTGCGCCTTTCTCAAATTGGTTAGTTGATGTGACCCTCGATAAAGTACACTTGGACCAAGATTAGCCCATTGTACTGCCACTTGGTAGGGGAAGGTGAGTCACACTGTCTGCTCCTGGAACCAATTACTTTTTCTTATGCAGCTGCTTATGATGGCCGTAGAGGATCATTGAAAAGGTAATGACCTAGTGTAGCCTTGACTATTTCTTCTTCACGAGGATGCAATTCTGAGACTCCTGCAGAAGTCAACATAGGAGATGCCCAACTTTTGAGTATGCCAGCTTATCGTGCAGAGTCCGGGTATTACGTTGGGTTCCCTCTTATGCTTAAGAAGTCGATGGTTAGCTTCATTTGGCGCATCGGCGTGGATGAGATACTTAGCATAAACCATCGGTGCGTCAATGTTGGCTATAATTATGCCACGTCGAGCCAATTCGTTAGCTATTAACCTGGTACCTTGCAACTGTCCAGCTCTCCCGTAAAGAGAGGCAGTTTTTCAGTGCCTAGGATGTTGCGATGCTGAATGTGATAGCTGTCTAGCAGTCTAGCTGTCGATAAATATAAATTTATTTATTTTTATATTTATATAGGGTAAAGGAGAAGATTGACAGCGAACCGTTGTAAAGGACATCGAGTTGCGTCCACTCTGATCTGTCCGGTATCGAGTGTTCGAAGTCTAAGCTGCAGTCAGTTTCAGTAGGCAAGGTGTCGGTTACCTTGAGGAGATGACGATATGAATCATAAGTGTGCTGGCATTATCAGTGCCTTGCTCTTTCTAAAATCGAGAGTTTCTCAGTCGAAGAGCAGAGCTGGTAGCCATTTGCTTGCCAACGATGTATGTACATGTATCGGGAGAAGTTGAAGAATATTTTGAAGTGCCACTGTTGGAGGGGTTCACAGCGCACCCGTGATGCATTCCTCGTTGAGTTTTCTTCAATGAATTTAGGCTGGAATTTCTTTCCAAGGCGGTCCACCACATCATTGTGCCGTACAAGGGTATCGGCCTTACCATCGACGTGTATAACCAGTACATTTTGTTGGGTTATAGGGCCCACGTGGGGCCTCTTTTACATGAGTGCAGGCCAACCATTGCTTTCCCCTAGTGGAACCTCCGGTCTTACTTTAATCCCAAACTGGTAACCCTACTCGCACCATTATCCCCTACTTTATAGAAAATGCCCTGTAGGACGTTGAAGGAATTAGATGCTTTCCAGGTGCACAAAATTGAGTGATCAGTCTTGAAATCACATTTTGTTTTCTTTCAATCTCAAAATCATTTTTATTTTTCGCCCCGTTTCTTTCTTAAAACCTCTCGAAGGAAACGTCCATGGACCTCTCCCTACCAAGTGAGTTCAGCAAATCCTCACCCACGACTTCAAACGCTTTCCACCTTCACCATCAATCCAAATGCAATGATTCCACAAAAAAAAAGTCAGCGTTAGTATGAGAAGGCTTTTAATATCGTTGCTCAAAGACCCTTTTTTTCCAACCACTTTATTACGACCATTCAACAATATCCTTTGCGACTGCCCTTTTCCAAGCTTAACAAAAAAAAATCACATTTTTACATACGTCCTGAGCACTACTGTTGGAAAAAGAAAAAACCGAATTCTCAATCCATAGATTAACGTTTCGCATCCGGCGAGACCGAAAATGAAAATCGTCCTGAAATATTCATTTGTGCCCCACCAAAAGGACTTTTGATGAATATTTGTCACCTCTTCAGATAAATGCACAAATTAATTGCAACAGCGACGCTATATCACAGCCAGACACCACAATGAAAGCAAAAAGGATATGCGGCGACGACGTCGGCTGTACAGCGGTACAAAATGAGAGGCAGAGAGAGAAAAAAATAAAATGTCTCTGTCTAAACCACCACCGAGTTGGTCGGCCACAACGGCGCGTTGGTTGAACGGAAGTGTATACACAGACAGACGACTGCATTAAAAGGTTTTCTAGCCAGTTTTTCCGGCCATAATTCTTTTGCCTTTTTTTTGCGTTAGAAATAAAGTCTGAAAACGAAATAACACGGGACATCAAACATTTCTAAATGTCCTTGATGAATATTTGTGTGATATTTTGGCCAACAAAAAAGGGTCCTCATATGTTCACTGTCCACGCGCACTTAATCTGATTTGTTTAGGCTCAATTTAAACGAATTACCCTAGACGGGCAGATACGAGTGTAGAGCTGTTTTTTTCTCTTTTTGCGACGTCCTTTTAAAGGACCCACATGAAATTTATCCAAAACAATTATGTTTGTATGGATGTAGTCAGCAGTTTTTTTTTTTTAATCCTTAAATTGACACAAGGTGAAAAAAAGAGAAAGTTTTTGTCTGATGACAGAGACGCAAAATACTTGACAGTTTACCATGGCAGCTTTACGCATTGAAGTGAATGCCAAGCGGTATACACAGGAGCCAGGTGGCTTGGTGAAAGGCCTTTTCCCATGGTGAGATTAAAATTGAAACGGAAATAGATTCGCTACGTGAAATCGAAGTGGAGATTCAAATTCAATAAACAAGCTCTCTGAATCGTTCTTTTTTTAGTCTGCAATTGGGTTGACATATGGTGTTTAGAATTATGTGTCTGTGGAGTTTTAGGTTCAGTGATTTTAAAGCGGTTAAAAGGTGCACGAAATTTATAGTCAGAGCAGAGGAAGATAGTGGTGCGCTAAGGTGCTCAAATGTACTTTTGAAATTTCACGTTTCAGCGAGCAGTCGTTGGAGTATAAAGCAACGTGTACGAGGTGGATAGTATCCTTGAAATAGTTACCTTCACGTTGATTGAATCTAAATATAGTAAGGTTGGCTCGGATTCCTTTTTTCTTAGATCTCCGGAGGTTTCGACTTTTTATTCTGGGTTTTTAAAGCTGTGCTTTCGAACATTTTTTCCCGTCAGGGATTTGATGTCAAAATCTTATTGAAGTGTCTCAACATTAATATCGGCGAGCGGACTTCGCGGCTGATAATCTGGGTTATCATACTTTTACTTTTGGTGACGCCATACTTCCCGGGCAAACCAGGACCTCAATCAACAAACCTCTCCAGCCAGATGTCTCCACATGCCCACGTCATCAAAGATGAGGTCGTCCTCTTTTTCCTACTGTGTAATTGATGCAGTCAAAGACTTTTTTGACTGGAGCATTGGAGTTCATTAGCTCTAGTCGACCACCTAAATCGCTGAATGCGTCTTTTTTTCGTCTTACACGGAGTTGAACGAAGGACTTTTTCTCGCAAACTTAAAGTGCATTTTCGACAGAAGAAATTGGAATCTTAAAAGACACACAGATCTACCACAACTGGTGCAATCTAGTATCTACTGATGAGCTCAGACCCAACTACTGGTCCATTGTACTGCTGCTAGAGGAGTTACCAGACAGATTATAGCGTTAAATACTATAATGTATCCACAAGAGTCCCCCAGGGGTCAGTTCTTGGACCCCTCCTGTGGGACATAATATGTATGTGAAGCAGATCTGCGATTAACGCTTTTTATTACCTTTTATTCTCTCGAGGTTATGATCAGGATTATAGGGATCATAACCTTCCACTTTACTGCATCCCTTTTGGTCCGCCGGTGGGGTTCGCCTATTCGACCTCAAAAAGTATCTGCAGACCTCCCGACTCGGAGCACTTCGTAACTGCTGTTTTTGCATTTGTGATGGTTGTACCCTCGCGCAAGTTGTTATATCGCAACTCGTGGATAGCCTGGCTCGTATCAGCAGGAAGATATTTCCTCCAACTCCCGATACAGGCCCTCCATACTCTTTGCTTGAATTTGGGCGCACTTCTTCTTTGAATGCCACTTTTTTTTCACTTATCACTACTTTAGCTTCCCCTGTCCACCAACATGTTTCTTTGCCGTGTTGATAGTTATTTAGCTCTCTCTAAGCAAGGTCGCTGTAGGGAATCCCACATATCTTGTGCTCTGCACTCTTCAACCTCAACTTCTTGTTGAGGTGACGATTAACGCTATCACAAGGAGTTAAGGTGATCGGCTTTGCTGACGATATCGCTGTGGTTACCGTATCGAAACACATCCATGATTTAGAGTCCATCATGATGAAGCGGTCTCTAGAGTCTGCAGGCTAAGACCTAGCTGACCACAAAATCTTAATAACCAATCGAAAGACTATGGGATACGCAAACTTCCGGGCTGGGAGCCAAATAATTACATCGAAGGAGGCGATAAAATATTTGGTTGTAAGCTGAAAGATGTCAGGCGGAATTGGAGCTCCATCTACTCCAGTTCCCAACAGATTAATGACGTTTCCAATCGTTCCTAGATAATGACAAAAATGGCGACAATCGAAATGTGTAGACTGCGCCGAAAACGCCAGCCATCATACGATGAAGAAAGAGAGATACTCTGAAGAAAATCCGGTGGGCATCCAACACTCGGAAATATTTTTGGCGAGATGCTTAAAAGTCCAGAGGCCTGGAACTCAGTCGCTGAGAATACAATGCGTATGTCGATGAAACTGAGAGCCCTAGATAGTCATAGAAAGAGTCCAACAGGGATAATAGAAGAAACCAAGAACAAGAAAACACGTGTGATAGTGGTGTCATAGTTAGCCATGACCACGCTTTCAAAGTAAAGAAAGTTATCGACTCTCTCGACCTGGTATCCATCAATGTCCAGCTGAGCATTGAAGTTTGTACTGCCTGCAAGGCTCACTCCTAATCCTAATAATTAGCAACATTTCGAGGCGGTAGTTCGTTGGAAAGTCTATCATTATGGCAAGAAACTACTAAATTGTCCATTATCTCCCGAAGGATTATAGCTTCCCTTCATTAAAATGTAAAAACCCTATATACACTTGTCAACATTATACTCAACCTTCCCCTGCATATCCAAAACATATTCAATTAACAGATCCAATGGCAGAGAGTAGTATCCTTTCATTTCACAAAACTATGCCAAAGTAGCTCCATCTTGGACATTTGCCTCCAGGCACTCCCTAATAAAACTCAACAGCAACAAAAACCTGGTAACAACATGAAAATTCACTTTGGCCACAGGACGCACCCACATAAAAGCAAAAACTGTACATAACCCCAAGTTGCATCTGCATTTAACTTCATTTAAAACGCAGACAACCTCTGTAATGACACAAAATCCTACCCACAAGGACAACAACAAAATTTAAATTCAAATATTATGAACATCACCAGCACACATAACATCTTTAAGTGGATAAGTTTGAGGTCGGAATGGAAAAACGCCGTCGTCCTTAAAATCCAAATAAAAAAGGTAAAGATTCCAAACACAAAACTGGTCCTCTTTCACAGTTGTCCCGTAATGAAACTTTTCCGCATCTGGAAAATTTCGATCGCCTTAGCTCCACCGAATGGGGGCTTCCATTTCCAAGTGTTAAACACCAGATACATAAAAACATCTTTCGAAGTCCACATGCACACATAGAAACTTCCTGGGAAGGAGTACCACAGGCACAAGAACGAGATGAAGGAGATGAAGACCCTGTGCTGATGCTTATCTCCAACACACTGCGAGTTGCAATTACTTTTTCAAGGCGACAGAAGTATGTAGGTGGTGGGGATGGGTGGTCTAAAAAGAGAAGATCCTCACGTAACCCTTTCGCAAGGGGGAAAAAAAAAATAAGTGTTTACACTATGATTACAAGTTCTGCAGTTCTTTTGGCAGTCCTGGACCGAAATGAAGGAAGCTGACGGTCGGTCGTTGGCGGGGGTGGGGATAAACTCAGTTATTTAACGGGTTTTTAAGTTTGCTACAAAGTGAATTGCGGAAGGAATGTGTGTGAGTGTGTTTGGCAGGGTTCGAGTTTTTCTTTCTGCCCGCACTCCCGCCCACTTCGGATAGGGGTATGGCTGAAATCCTTGTTCGGGTCGGAAAACTTTTCCGGTTATTTCATTTAATCATATATTCATGTAGTTCTGGTTGAGCATAACCAACAAATTGAAATTCACTTTGTTAGCTAAAGTTTTTCTGGGAGGGTTTTTTTTTTTTTTTTTAATGGAATCACTAGATGGAGCCACTGCAAAGGAAATTAATGGATTTCCATCATCATTTACATCACTTTTGACGGAGATTTTCCAATTTATTTAATTTTCAATTAGTGGAGATGGGTGGTTTATTTTATTTTATTTTTTTTTTAATTTTTTTTTATGAAACTTTAGCTCGTGGGTGGTAATTTAGGGAAACGAGAAAAGTTGGGATATGACCGAGAAATCGTTAAATATTTTTTTAATACGCTTCATGGGGGTGCTGATGATATTGGAAGGAAGGAAGGAAGCTGTGTTGTGTGGCCTTATGCGTTGCGAAAGTTAAAGTGGATTATAAAGGCATAGACACAGTTAAGCATATGTATGACTTTTTATTCAACAAACTACGTATTTGAAAAGCGTCTTACAATTGAACTCTATGACCACCACCACGTGGTGCCTGTTGAATAGCGCTATTTAATAGTGAACCAACGACGAGCGTATGCTGAGTCTGACTGTACATGAGGGGCTGGACACTCGGACCAGCACAAGCTCTGCTGGATTAAGTCTAGGACACATATGCCAGACGGGACATCTCTGACCTGACCCTCATTTTGCGACTCAGATGTCTAACAAGAGGTCCTCAGAAGGAGGACGTGCAGCGGAGGAAGTTCATCGACGGAATCAACGGTGACGCCTGTCCACAGGCAGACTTGAGCTACTCCGACATATGTATGTATTCCGAGCTCAGGTCAGTAAGGAATTTTCATGACTGAGGCAGAGTCTTGAAAGAGGGATGATGTCGGAGGAGCCCTTTATGGGCCAAGGAAACCTTGTAGTAGAGTCAGAATCGGTGCTAAAAACGTTGAAAAGCCTTTACTCTAGATTGTAAAACGGGGACGAAGACCAACATGCACTTTTCAACGTAGACGGTGATAGCCAAAACTTCCATACTCCTTACCAAAACAAAATGAGGATAGCAATATCCAGGCCTACCGGCCGAGTTGTTCAAGGCAGCTGGAAATGCTTTGGTAGAGAGCATACACCAACCCATTTCCAAGATTTGGTCAGACGAGTGATGAATGAAATCTCAGCACCGTTTGCCCGATTCACAAGAAAGGATACTACTTCAACTGCGGTAATTACAGAGACATAGGCCAGGAAGTCAACAGTTGATCAAATTTTTGCGCTCCGGCAGATCCTTGGGAAAACCCAAGAAGTCCAAATCGATACTCACCATCTTTTTATCGATTTAAAGGCCACATATGACAGCATTTATAGGGACGAGCTATACAGAGCCATGTCTAGTTTTGGCATCCCTGCCAAACTCGTTCGCCTATACAGGATGACGATGGAGAACGCTCACTGTTCCATCAAGGTTGGTGCCGACCTCACTGAGAGCTTCGATGTCAAAAAAGGATTTAGACAAGGTGATGCGCTGTCATGTGACTTCTTTAATATCATCCTTGAAAGAATTGTGCGAGACTCACAAGCCAACCCCGGAGGCACAATCTTTCAAAACTCTGTGCAACTACTAGCATGCACGGGTGACATTGACATAATGGGCAAAACACAGCGGGCTGTCACTAGTGCGTTCGCAATGGAAGCTGCCAAAATGGGTTTAGCTGTAAATAAAGGCAAAGTCAAGTATATGCTGTCGACAAGAAGGGACACACAACATCGGCGGATTGGACAGAACATCACAGTCGACAGCTATAACTTCAAGGTAGTATGGGACTTTGTCTACTAGGCTGACCAAAACATCTCAGAAGCAGTCAAGCGAAGTATAACTCTTCCCAATCGCTGTTTCTTTGGACTGAGAGGGCCATTGAGTAGTAAGGGCCCATCACGAACAACTACGGAGACTCTATAGAAGACCTTAATCATCCCATCCGTTATAGTGAATGGACTCTCCGGCCCGCAGAGTCTTCGAATCTAACTCAGAGGACAACGCAGTATTTAGAGTACGACCTCGCCTTAAGTCGTGCGCAAAAGGAGAACTCAACCGGATTGGAATGCCCAACAGAAGGCAGTTAGCTAAGGACCGGGCTACCTGGAGAGGCTTGTTGGTTGAGGCCCAGGTTCACCCCGAACTGTAGCGCCACCTAACAAAGTAAGCAACCATAACCACAAGCTACTTAGTTAAGCCAAATTCAATTGCACTTTGTGAGGTTTATCTTCAATCCACAGCCTTTCTTGTGATTAACTTCAGTTTGTACTTAAAGTAAACTGCATTTTCCCATGTTCAGCATTCCCATCTGGCTGACTCAAGCCCATATAATCAGTTAATACGAGAGACAAAAGCCCAAAAGCCCTTGGCCTGCATTCCATTGCAATCATCAGATGTAGAAAGCATCACATTAACCCCATCAACCCCAGATACATTAATCAAGCATTCAATTTAAGCCGTGAATAGGCCGTTTACAATGCAATGGGGAGAGATAAATACCAAAGCGAAGAGCTTACAACCCCATTACCATGCAATATCCTGCCATTAAGGCTGTAATTCCGCCCCTACATTCAACCACTTCCAATTCAAGTGTTACTAACGCTCATTGTGTCCACACTCAAAAATGATTTATGGCCCCTAAATCAATCATCAATTATTTTATGGCCAGGTACCTAAACCATCCTTTTCATCATAATAACAGGAAATGACAGGACACATTCTTGTGACCCGTGATAAATTTCGTAAACTCAAAAGAGCCTCTCATCCAAGAGTATCGCATCGCCTCACTGATAATTTAATTATCCAACGGATATCCGTTTTTAATTATGATGGCTCAGAAAAGAAAGAATATCCTTTCACATCCTTATCGGCTAGGAACCCCTTTTTTTCGCCATTCACAAAGCGAATATGAATTTAGACACTTTTTGATTTCGGTAAATAATTTAGAACGAAGCCATCGCAATGGCTCAGGGAAAGGGGTTATTAATAATGAAGGTCCAGGGGTGTCACCTCTTTGCATGGCAAGCAGATAAGGACTCAGCTTTTTAAAATGTAAAACACGAAAGGGTGTGTCGGGGAAAAGAATATCCTTTTTTATGCTGTTTGCTTATCGCTGTGGAATTAAAATTTCAACACGAAATCGAAAAGTAGCGGCGGAGGGGGATGTAAAAAGGAGTTGGAAAAAAAAAGAAAGATTCTCCTTGTCATCAGGTGGAGAATTGAAGAAGGATATCGTGAGGATTACACGGAGATGACGAAGATGTAATCTTAGGTGGCATATTTTTTTCTTTTTTTTTTGCAGCACCAGCAGCGTGAAAGGGTTAATAAAACTCGAAAGTAACTTGGTCCTTTTCTCGATTGAATGAAGGTGGTTTTTGGATAAATTTTTGATGTCCGCCTGAAGGTGGGAACTTTTCTTTTAGGCTTGATGTTGAATACATATCGGATTTTAAGAGAGATTAAGGCCCAAAGCACGTACATACGTATATTTTCCAAGCGAATCAGGATCGCATGCATTCCAAAGCCTTTACATCGTTGGACAGGAGAAGCTTGGTAACATCAATCAAAAGGTCAGCAAAACAGGATAACGCATCAAGAAAATAATTCGTTTGTCAATGGTTGTAGTCTTTAAGCTAAGACGGGCCTGAGCTGATGAAGAAGGAATTGAAAGTGGGTCATATACACTGCGACCTAAGAGATCTCTTGCGTTCCAGTCGGGAGTTTGTCAAAGTTTTTCTTTGACTTAAGTACCTCGCATATTCCCGGGTATGCTGCGAAAAACACTGGACTAGGTGGCTCCATGACTAGTACCGATCTATAGAACCTGCATTCTCCTAAACCACGTCTGCATGAGCTGGAGAGGTGTCCGTATTGTGTTCATTCCGAAAGTTAGAAGGCGTGGACATGAGTCCGCAAGGGATTTCAGACCTATCAGCTTTTCGTTTTTCCTTTTAAAGACGTTGGAACGTATCCTAGACGCACACCTACAAAATATGCGTACACTAAGGGGCGATCAAGACAATTCACTACAAACTACCCTTGCTACCTTCTTAAACCTTGAAGGAGCTTTTAATAACGTCAGCTCGGAATCGATTCAAGAAGCTCTGATCCAACTGAGTGTGGAAGAGTTTATTAGCAAATGGATTTTGACTATGCTCAAAACTAGAATCATTCATCGACCTAGGTAACAGCAGTTCCTCGATATCCGTCGTATGAGGAACTCCTCAGGGTGGGGTCTTATCTCCTCTTCTTTGGCGTATGGTAATCAACAAAATCCTGCGTAGACTTGACTGGAATGGCGTCAAGGTTGTTACGTATGCGGATGATGTGGAAATACTGATATCGGGGATGTTGATCAGTGAGATTATGGAAGGTGCCCTGGACAAGATAGGCCACTGGATGTGGATTCAGCGTCAATTCAAGCAAAACCGAACCGATGCTCTTCACCATTAAAATCAAAATACCGGCCTTCACGCCTCCACGGCTAAATAACCAGTTACTCTCCTTATCCTCCAGTGCCAAGTACCTATGTAGGTAGCACCAGCTTGATCCAAAACTAAGCTGGAAGCTTAGCATTGACCAGCGGGTAAAAAAAGACTGCGTGGCTTTCAATGCTTGCAGCAAAGCCTTTGGCAAGAAGTGGGGACTTCGCCCAAAGATGGTCATATGGATGTACACCGCTGTGGTGCGTCCTATACTTTCCTATGGATCGCTAGTCTGATGGCCTGTGCTAAGGAGGAGTACAACATCAAAATTATCAGCAAAGTGCAAAGAACTGCGGCTCTAGGCGCAACGGGAGCCATGAGAATATGTCCAACCGGAGCCTTGAGCGTAATACTGGACCTTTTACCCCTTGATCTTCACGTTAGACTAAGAGCAACATGATGTCGGGAGACCAAACCTTATGGTGGCAATAGCATCCTGAATCTATTACCACGGGATCTGGTACCTAATCCATTCAACTTTATAACTCCCAGAGTGAACTTCAGAAATGGCGTCACGGTCAGATTTCACACCAGGGCGCAATGGGAAATCGGCGATGTGACAAATGAGTTCGAAATAACAATCTTCATCGATGGTTCAAAAATCGATGTTGTCAGATTCCCTCAACATTTCCATGTCTTACCGGCTTCCCGATTTATGCAGCGTCTTCCAAGCGGATGTTCTTGTTGCACGTGAGGCTTATGCCCTACTCAAGCAAACTTCTTCACCCCTAAACACAATAGCCATCCTCATTGACAGCCAGACTGCTATCAAGGCTATTGTATCTGCCACTACATCCTCGAAGCTAGTAGATCAGTCCAAGGAGGAACTCACCTCACTGGGTCATCGGTTCAAGATAAGTCTCCTTTGGATGCCGGGTGACAGCAACATCGAGGGAAATGAGCCAGCCAGCTGATGAATTAGCGAGGCGGGGATCTGCCTTGAAGGTTCCCTTCCAGAGGCGGTGAACATCTCTTTGGGCTGATTTTAGATGCTAGGGGATGCGGAGCTGTGTCATATCCAGGCAGATGTGACCCAAATACTACTTGAACCGAACACAAGAGCTATTAAAAAGAAGAAAGATATTCCAAGAGTTCTGCCAATTAGTACTGGCCACTTGCCCATCGGGGTTCGTGCGGCCAGAATAGGGACTGCATTTGAAGCACATTGTCGCAGCTGCAATATTGCCAAGCATGGTTGGCTGATACAACCACTTCTACCTATGCACCTACCTAAAGTACCTCGTTTGAGAGACATCATTATTTTGTGTTGAGCCCCAGGATGTGAGGTATCTCTTCCCTATCTGGTGAGCTTCCAGACAGATATTTCTTACTAGTTAATGCCTCGCAGTTCCTCGAAAATTAATTTTTATTTTCATCGCAGATTGTCCCTTTTTTTCAAACCAATTTTCTGAGGTGTCGATGCAGGATCGACCACTGCGGAAGCCCGTTTGATCCTTTTTGATTGCGTTTCTAACCTTTTGACATTGGTTTCGGTTAGTTATTGCGGTTCTTAGGACGACATACCCCAAATATTTAAATACTATAACCCGCCTACCAAAGGCCTATGAGGTTGAAATTAAGTACAAGCTCAAGTTATATCAGCAATAAATTAAGCCCTTCCCTTATAGTATAATTACACATTCCTCAAAACTTGATGACAATGTAATTGCAGCTAATCAACTAAGTAGATCCATATTGGCTTAAAAACCCTCGGACCTATGTCCACAAAAAGATTGATATCTTTCGATTAAAAGTTCTCTAACAAAACATACTACATACCCCATGCTGACCATGCTGCCTCCACAAAAGGGACAACATTTCACAACAAAGAGGAACATAAAAAGGACACTTTATTCACTTTCTGTGGCATAGATTTATCGTTGTTTTCGTAGATTAAATACTAATTAACAGAACGAACCGAATGTGCGTTGTCCGCAGTCGACCAGCTACGATAGTAGCGTTGACATACCAAAAACCAGTATCCTTCTGCGTAAAACAGTTTAATACTCGATGAGCGGTTTTTTGGGGGTCCTCTTTGCATCAGCAAAATAGAGTAACTTATTACATGTGTATATCGAACCGTTTGACCCTTTTTGGCTTTTTGAAGAAGGGTTTCCACTCTGTCATCCTGTACAACCAAAATGCACTTATATCATTCGCCACCACCCCCGCCCAGACACACACACACAAATAAGCACTTAAAGTGTTTTCTGGTAATTTATCCTTTCACAAGGATAATTTATGTGTCTACTATGACCTAGCAGAGGATTATTTATTCCGTTGGAATTGGTTGTTATGATGTAAGGTAGGAGGTAACTACAACAGAAAGGATATTTGATATGTTTTCCTTTTTTTTTTCATTGTCCTGTGTATTTTGTGTTTTATTGTGTTTTGTATTCGTTTTTTTTTTTTTTTTTTTAAGGATGGATAACAACCCTTTTTTAAATGTTTTTTTTTTTTGTTTTGTGTTACAACAAAGTGAATTAAGGACAATGGGATTGAACACTGATTGGGTTTGTTTGCTTACTGTATGGGGAAGAGGGCGGATTTAATCCTTTTTTTGGTTTTTGTTTTGAAAGAAAAATGTTGGGTTGGATTTGATAAATGCCACTTCAAATGGGAATTGGTTGAATGGAGTCCTTGGTTAATTAGAGACGTAGGAGCTTGTTATTGGCAATTTTTAAGCTAACATATTGGACCCTAAAAAGGCATCTCCCGGTAAGAAGTGGAGGACTAACAATGAAGGAAATTCCTGAAGCTGCAGATGAATAGGGAAGGAAATTCTGGTTCATCTATAGGAAAGCGGAAACAAGCCTAACTATGCTTCTTACTGTCTTACTTAAAGCACGTATGAGGAATGTGGTACGTTACAAGCTTAACTAACTCAAGAGAAAAAGCTAAGAAAAAAAAAAGCTGCAGAATGACACAATAGGCGAACTTACATACCCGGACATCACGTCCTCGATTGTTAGAGCACTCTTCCCGAGGAAAAATGGATTCTAGCTATGTACCACGAAGAGAGTATGTAGCTGAAGTGGAAGAAAAAACACCACCAGTCAAAACTGAGAAAACCCTAGAAGTCATGGCAACAAAAAAGAGCACTCAGATGCCAGGAATGGACAGGATCCCGAACTTCTTGCTAAAAAGAGCCATCAGGGCTGGATCGGAGATTTTCATACGCCTATACAAAACATGCCCAACAGAAGGCACCTTCCCACAGCAGTAGAAAACGCAGAGATTAGTCCACTTCCCAACTGAACAACCGTCTACGGAAAGACACTCGGGGCTCTCCAACCGACAGTTTGGCTTCACAAAGAAGCTAAGCAGCATAGGGACGATAAATGCAGTATGGTATGCTACATAGGACACAGGGACATAGATGGTTAGGAGTGAGAAACACTCGTAACACTCGACGTCAAAAACGCATTCAACTCAGACAGCTGGAGCTATACAGTGAGACTACCCGCTGAAAATCATTGGCAGGTACCTCAATAAAGGAACCTTATATTACGACACCGAAAAGGGGCCTAAGAGGGACAGAAGTACGAAAGGAGTTCCCCAAGATACAGTACTAAGACCAGTTTTATTGAATATCATGCATGATGGCATACTGAGAACACCAAGACCGAGCCGAGTAGTCATCGTCGGCTACTCTGATGACATTGCAGTCATCGTTGTAGCAAAAACACTAGAGCAAGTGTCTGAAAAATGTAGTCAAGCCATCAAAAACGTAAGGGTATGGTTACAGGATTCAGACCTTGGACTGGTAGATCATAAGATAGAAGAAAAGCTAATAAGCAGCAGCAGCAAAGTCTTATTGTCCGGGTCGGCGAGCAAACCATCGGGTTGAGCTTACACATCAAGTACCATGTGGTGCTGTTGAATCACAGGCTCCACTTTAAAGACTGATGTACTTAGGCGAGAGATTCTGTTGGGCAGTTTCGGCACTGTCGAGACTAATGGCAACGGTGAACAAGTCGATCCTAAAGTACGCGTTTCTCATATGCACACCAGCGACGGATCGGAAAACGTACATGAAACGGTTGAACTCGGTGCACAGAATCGCAACGTTGAGAGTATGCTGCTCACTCAAGAAGCGATCAGCATAATATCTGGCTGAATGCCTATTGATCTAGAAATAAAAATTCCGCGGCTCCAAGCGAGAACTAGCTGGAAGGGAATGGCAACACAGGTTGAACACTACACCCAAAGAAAGGTGCTCACTCACGCTGATCTCCAACATAGAAAGGTGGACCAGCAGTAAACATACAAGGAATAAACTTCTACCTGACACAGTTCTTCTCGGGGTATGAATGCTTCCCGGAATATCTTTACAAATACAACCACGTGGATGACCCGTACTACCCACACTGTGAAGGCAAAGTCTAGAATGCGGAACATACCCTAATGGAATGCCGAATGAACGCGTTGGCCAGGAACCTGCTACAAATAAAAATTGGCGGCCAAATTTCACCAGGAGCACTCATAGTACTCATGCTGACGACGAGAGAAGCCTGGGATATGGCAAGCGAACTCAGCACAAACATGGTGCACCTACTGCGTCTGAAGGAGCGAGTAACGAGAAATGAGAAAAATACAAACTCCAGCAACTAAGAAGGTGAAGGGAACTGGGAAGGTGTTAAATTGCACGGAATCACCAAACAAGGAACACACACACGTAACACATAGATTGAATACCGAACTATATAGACAAAGACATACACTAACTTACATAATCTCGCCCACTTACGCAACACAGCACACAGTGACACTGTAATACGAATATACCCAGAGGGAACATACCTTCGTGCATCCTGAAATTGTAGACGAGGCAGTTTAGGCTGACACACCGAATGCACTACTTGCGTTGTACAAAGGTGTCCCCAAGATCGTCGAAGCCTTGAGCTTTCTAATACTTCCATTATTGGCAAAGGCAGGACACGAGCAGGTATAATGGATTGGATTTAAGTGGCCCTAGATGAGGTGCACTTAGACCAAAAATAGATCCATCTGGTTGCCACTATAGTAGAGAGAGTTGGGTCTCACCGCCTACTCTGCGAATCGGTTAAACAGGTATCAGTAACCCGCATAGGGAATATGAGCCCTGCCATTGCACTGACTCAGTAATTGAAATCTTTAAAGACCTGAGCTTGGAATATTAGAAAGTAGCTCATGGAAGGTGATCGCTAGTCAGGCTGTAGGTGCTAACATTGTGCCGTCGAAAGAATTAACCCGGCTCACACCTTCCTTCCGATGGGCTCGTCTGCTTTAGAGATGTGCTTGCGCGTACGTATCCTGCCTTTTAGTATCCTGTCTGCGTATACAGAGAGCTTTCTCTGTCACAGTCCTGCTTTTGCTGTCATCAATGTCTTGGGAGTTCATTCCCCCTTCAATCACTATCTCTAGTTGAAATCGCTCGTTTTCTTAAGAATACGAAGCCGGCACACTTCAGTTGAGGCTAAGTACAAAAGACCAGTTTTGTGTCTGACTACTTTTTTAAACTTTTTTTTCACCTATCGATGATTCTAGACTCTGCAATCCGCCATAGACCAACACGTATCAAGAGTCAAATTTCTTGTGGAGTCACAATGAACTCGACGGCAGTCTAAAGGTGTTCTTCTGTTGAACGCTCTTCTATTCAGGACGACTTAACCTAACCTAATGTGACGATTGGTTAATATTAGACAGGACACGACCAAATTGAATAATGTTTTCAGGTCCTGACTTCGACTTTAAATGGCGCTCACAGTCCGAAGTGGATCACGGTCTCATCTAACATCCCCTCCAACCAGGTCGGTCTTTAGCTGGCTGCCTCCAGTTTCGCACATCGATTTTATTGAGATCAGTCTCCAATTGAGCGCGCCACCTAAGGTAGGGTATTCCAGAGTGCCAGAATTCAAAGAATCGACGGACCTGCTCCTGATGTGTATGGGCTCTACGTGTCCATCTCAGCTGCTACACTCGCAACTTTCCGACGTCGTATATATTACCCGTCATTCAATCCTTTTCTTCATTAATGTAAACTGTACCAAATATCCCCGAAAGAATCGAGGGAATTTTCATCCGCTTTTGGTAACTTCTATGCTTCCGTGCCATATAGCAGGACCTGGATGTTTAATGATCAATATAGAGTCTCCTTGGTCGTTTGAGAGAGAGCTTCTCAGGTGGTGTTACGAAGTCTCATTCTTCTCATCAAATTAAGCCTCTACGAGTCGCAAAGTCTTCCCCTAATTACAATTCCTTCTGACATATTTTGATCCTTTCTGCGTACTGCCATAAAAATGTAATACCCGCGACCAAGTTGGCAATATAAAAACTTAAAATATCCGCCCGAATGCATCCGGTCTGCTGTCGGCCATAAAATTTAATACAACTCCTTTAGAAGGCGAATAACTCTTGGAAAATCCTTCCGCCACTCCTACGAAAACCCATTTATCATAATTTGAAAAATGTTGGCAATGTAACAGCTCCTTGCGACAAATTCCCGCAAAATAAACAGAATATCTCTGCATAATCCTTCAGCGCACAGAACAGACTAGGTATCCAAGGAAACCAAAGAAAATGAAAAATTCCATCCAGCCAAAGTGTAATATGCCAGGAGAGCCGTATCCTTTACCCTCTTGCCAGCCAATTCACACACAGCAGCACGGCAATACCGCCCAAAATGCAATTACATATTACTGTTTGAATTGCAGCAATAACGTGCAATTGTGTCCTACCGCCTTGTATTGCAATCCTTAACGCTGTTGCAAAACTGCAAACATGCGACTACGAGTACAACAACAGAATACGAGTAACGACATGGGAAAAAGGATTTATCAAGAATACCGAAAGCAATTCGATAGGTGGGACGTGGGACGTGGGACGATGCATCCTTCATTACAGGTGGTGGATGATCCTGCTACCAACAAAACAAATTCTCTCTCTATCTCTGTCTTTCAAATTGCAAATGCAATTAGGGATACGGTTCTAGTACATGGAATGGCTTACAGACAGCCCACCGAGTTCGAAAGATGCATATTTGCATTCGCATTTGCATTTGCAGTTCATCGTCATCATCCTTGGACGATGCATTATTATTATCGTCGTTGTATTATGATTTTATGGAGGCAATTTATTATTTGCATTCCGCTTGCAGGTGCCTTTTTATTGCATTTTCTAAAAATGAATTATAGCCGTGGCAATACTGGACAGTGGGGTGGCGCATTCTGATCCTTTATTTTTCGATTTGATTCGCCTACTGGTTGGTTGGTTGGTGCACAATTATTATCGGCTCAGTCGATTTCATGGATGCACACTTGCACAAATGGATAATTTATTATCCTTTGCTTGCATTATTTGTTTTCCACCGAATAAAGAGTATAAGTGGGTGTGGGTGTGGGTGCGGGTGTATTAGTGCAGTGAAGATGCTTTGGCCTCGTTTTTGCTCTTGAGGGCATTTGGCCAGCACTGATTATCGCATGTGTAGTGAATTATTTTCCAACTGCAACGATAAGCAATGGAAACGGACTTTTTATTGCACAAGGATGCACATTTTTTATGTGAGAGATGTAAATTATTTTTTACGTAATGAGATAACGAACAGCTAATGGGGGGTAAACAAATTTAGCGGCGCAAAAAAGCCATTGTTGAAAGGATTTTCTGAGTTTTTGAATAAATTTAAGGACTTAGGCCAACATTTTTGGTGGTCAAGGGTGTTATCACCTGCCATAAACGCCAAGAACCAGTGCCACTCTATTGTAATACCATCATCAAGAATGTAGCCATCACAGGCTTCAAAGCACCACGGAAAAATGTGTGCGATGAATGAGAGAAGGCGTGACAGAAACCTGATCGCGAATTTTTATAAGGAAGCCAAGCAACTAGCTTCAGGCTTCAAGCCCGGAATGCAGGCTCTTCGAAATAGAAAAGGAAACCTGATCATCGACGCTTAGGCAATTGTAGATGTATTTAGGGAGCACTCTGGTGGTACTCTTGACATCCAGGGAGTCTTTAACAACGTCTAACCTAAGCCAATTATAAGTGCACTTACGAACCTTGAGTTGTAGTGACGATTGGCGGACTGATCAACCGGCTTCTGACCAATAGGATGATCAACTTCAGGCTGAGCGTAGTTCAGAGGATCTTGAGCAGGGATACTCCGCAGGGTGGCGTGCTCTCCCCCATGCTCTGGAACCTAATGGTGAATGAGCTGCTCTTAATCCTGGAAAAAAAATTCCAATGCCTATGTAGATGACGTTGCTATAACTGTTTCGGGTAAACACCTCAATACACTCAGAGACATTTTACAGACTGCACTCTCCAAGCTCTCTAAATGGACTAGAAGCTGCGGCTTAGGAGTTAACCCTCATAAGACAGAACTAGTCCTCTTCACAAGAAAGTATAAAATTCCGCATTTTGATTCCTCAAAATTTTGTGAAATCAGTTTGACACTTGCTGATAAAGGCAAATACTTGGGAATCATCCTCGAAAAGTAACTAAGCTGGAAACCCAACATCCTGGAACACGTCAAGAAAGCCACTACAGCTTTGTATTGCTGTAGGAAAACGTCTTCTCAACGATCTTAACGTCTTCCCAGAAGACATTGTGAAACCCCAATACCCACCAGAGAAGACTGGCAAGGGGATCTTGGGTTACAAAAGGAATTCATTATATACGGATGAATCCAAGACAATTCTCCAATGATTGCAACCTAAAAATCTCCTTCCGCCTCCAAAATCACTGTACCGTCTTTCAGACGGGTAAAAGAAGTCTTGTCATGGTTCAAGTACAATGTGACATCTAAGCGCGATATCATCATTTTTACTGACGTCCAATCTGTGATAAAGTCTATGGAATCCGTCACTTTCAACTCTCGAACTGCCTTCAATTGTCGTCTGCCTCTTAACAAGATGGCTGAACAATCCACCTTATTTAGGTGCCGGGCCGCAGTGGCATTGGCATGGCTGACAAGCTCGCCATCGATTTCCCCGGTTAAGGTGAATCTCGGTATGCCTATCGCTGCAGTTAAAATGCTACTCAAGCAGCACTAATCGCAGATGAGCAAATGGTGCTACCTCTTTAATCACTAGACAGATCTGGTCTAATCTGGATCTCAAACGCTCCAACTGTCTTATAAGACAGAAAAAGGAGCTCATCTCCAGCATATTAAGTGTCGTTACAGGGCTCTGCATTATTAGAAGGGACGCCACCAGGCTAGACCTCTTTGCTAACTACTTCTTTAGAAGCTGCATAGATGAAGAGGACGAATGAACCATACTTCATCTTTTTTGTACATGTAAAGCCCTCCCCGCTCGTAAGAAACCTCATTTAGTGGCCTACTTCTTTCATTACCTTGGTGAACTGGCTAAAGTTAGCATTAGCAGCCTCCAGCGCTTCATAACTAGCTCTTCCTGGTTCAACGGGTAGGTCTCTTTGGAAATGCTGATTCTGTGGTAACACAAGTGAGCTAAGTGAGGTTGCATACTTGCAGCCTGCCATGCTAACCTAACCTCACCTACTCTAAGGAGCACTACCAGCAGCTACTGAATTCGCATCAAACAGAGAGAGTGCCACAGCAAAAAGAGATCTCACAGCCAGTCGATGAAGTAGTTCTTCCTCCCAGTTTGGGGAAGGTTAGCATATCTTTAATGAAGCTAAAGAACTTTCATGCATCAGATCATTAGTAAGGCTGAGTTCGAATATTGCTGTACTCCGGGCAAACAACGACAATCTTTCACACTGAAGTCCTGCAATAGTCGGAGCAGCGCACTGGATAATCGACGAAGGGTGGCTCTCGACTCGTAAATGAATCAACATCTGTAGTGATTGTCAGGCATTTGAGACTTCCAAAGAATTTTAGAATAGACCGGGCCTGATAAAAGGAGGATGAAAAACTCTGGCATTTATTACGGTGACTACTACAGAGAGCAGAAGGAATGCCCACCCAGGGGAGGATTTGTTATAGACGTGAGCGAGCGTCTTACGACAGTTCGCCAACATTAGCATTAAATGCGCTCATGTCCTCGCAGAGAACAAGGAGTGTTTCTACTAGCTCCTCGACAGGACCTATTTGCAATGTCCAGACATGACGTCAAAATCATGTTCGGCAACTTTAACGTTATCAGCTTAAAGACGCAACTTCAAAATTAGTCCCACGTATCCTTGATTACCGATGATATGAAGTCGTAAATTCTGACGATTTGTCAGCTTATCAAAAACCAGGATCGTCTATAAACGTTTCCGCGTTTTAGTTTCTCTCCGAACCTTTTTAAATGGCATTTTAATTTCCAAAAAACGTCTCCATCTATCCTCTCGCACGCAAAAATGTTTAACATCCTGTAAGTCATAAAGTCAATCGCGTGGCTGTAATATTGAACCATCTACCCGCGATTCAACTCAATTCCACTGACGTATCTCGAATCTTGACAGCTGTGTCACGCGATGATACCACGAACTTTTGTCTGCCAATAAATCATCATCTGCATCATCCGCGAAATCATAAAGGCGGAGAGGACGGCGAGGATTCAATACACACAAAGGCGCAAAACAAACAAATTGAAGGAGGGAAATAAAAAAAAAACGAAAAAGAAAATCGAAAAGGAAAAGAAAACACCACCCCCCCGGGGGGGTTGGAGGGGGTTGAATGATTATTTTAATTCGTAAATTTAACGCTTTAACGCCACCGTGAACGAGCATAAATTCGGTGCGAATCGTAAAAAGCAGTTTCTCCATTGTTATCCTGGGGATCTTCTTCATTTTAACCGCTCCTCACACCGTCCTGCTATATTTCATTATTGAGGGTGCAGTAGCAGTTGCTATTGTTTTGTTTCCTTTTTTTTTTTCTGTTTCTGCTTAAGTGCTGGCTGGAGGTAGGGGTTTTTTTTTTTTTTTTTTTAATTTCCTTGCATGATGCTCTTGGTCGGTGTGTGTTATGTCCTTCTTTGTTCGTCCTGCTGCGTGTGAATTTTCATTTTATATTGCTTTTTTTCTTGCGCGCACCGCACTTTTTTTTTATGTGTTATTGCATTCATTATATTCGCTAAATCAAGGATATTAATTTAATATTAATCCCTCTGTGTGCTGGAGGGGGTTGGGGGTAAGGGCCGGACGACCCTGCTACCTTACGAATGGGCGTGTGAAAGCGGAAAAGTTTTTATTTTCATTTTTATATTTTTTTATTCGAGTTTTTGGCGCTTTTATGCGTTTTTATGAACCCGCAAGGATATTTCTGGGTGAAAACATATTTCTCTGTACAAAGTAAACAACCGTAATCGGAATTTTAATGACCGCAGGATTCACAATTTCGGGTGCGTGTGTATGTAGTGTGTACGTGTGGGTGGCAGGGTGGCGACAGTTGCCATAAAGTGCATGTAAGAGTCATGAACTCAAATTTGATGGTTTTCATTAGCCGGCGTAATAAATGTGCTGAGCATTACGGTCGATGGTGTGCCTAAAATAATAACAACCAAGTGCCATTGGCTGGGGGGGGTAGCTGGGTGTGTGGGAATGAATTTAATTTCACACACATCGCACACGGAACAGTGCGACTTGCAACATGTGTCAGAGGTGGGGAATTGCTCGATTGAAAGTGGTCTCAGCGGATATCTATGTGTGTTGTGTGTTTTTTTCTGAAGAAAAGGGTATAAAATCAGGTCCCTAATTGCCTTTTGAAGTATTCGCCAACATTTTCTAGGATTCCCACTGACTAACAGCCTCTTAAGGGATAAATACGTAATCAATTATAGCCTTCTAAAGAACAGTAGCACTAAAGCAGCTACACTTCTCCTCATAAATTGATCAATTAGATATATCCAATTAATTTGCATCCTGCCAAACGGAAGCACCATCTTCAATAATCTAAAAGCATCCAAAGGAGCTCCTGCTGCAGTTGACTTCTACTTTTACTTCTACTTCCATCTGCAATTGCTTCTATCTCTAGCTCCTGCTGCCGCTCCAATGCAATTACGTAAAGTTGATTTTTGCTCATTAATTTCATCAGGACCCACACCTAGTCCCAGTGCGGCGGATTGGTATGAGTATCTGCAATTGCACTCTGTCTCTCAATTTAATTTAATTTTATTCTCTTTCCCAGACACAACCACCCAGAGTTCAGAGATCATCTCCGATCCACGGTCCCTTGGTCACCTAATTAAATATGAATAAAACCAAACTTCCGGTAAAAACAGCAAACGGTTACCCAGCAAATCAAATCGATTCCCCCTTCGAGGCTAAATTAGCTTATTCGACCAGGATGAAATCGTTTTGACCTGATTTGTTATAGACTACCAACCGGATCACGATTCTTGCCATCGAATTAATTTATTTCATCCCAGCCATCCTCTTCGCCCCCGAATCAATTGGTCATAATTTCATTCACCAGTTAGAAGAGCAAAACCTTAAGGACCTCTCAGGAATCCTCTTATGTATAACGAAGGAATTGGTAAAGAATTTAATTGGAAATTTATTGCCAATGAACTTTCAATTTTTACAGTTTTGCAAGGATTCCTTTAGAATAAAAATAAAATGCAACTAGAAACCTTATAAGGTCCGTTGCAATTTTTTCTCTTTCCTATGCCCGTCGTTCGACGTTCGATGTCCCTTTTGCTAAAGTGAGCAATTAATGCGAAGAAATTTATTGCACGTCTCCTTGCATTAGACGGTAAAGGCAAAGGAGGTTGGGGTTTTTTTTGCATTATATAACAGTTTCCCTTTTATGAATGATTTTGAATTTACCAAGGACGAAAAAATAAAAATTACAGTGACTGGCAAAAGATTTTCTTTTCCCCCCTTTGAAGGAAATTTTATTAAAAATGCAATCCTTCAAGAAAAATGCAAGGAAAAAAAAAGGAGGAAATAATGAAACGAAAATGGGATTCTTTGAGAAAAATTCCTTACAAAAGAAGACTTATTTATGCAGTGTATGATGCAGTGTATGATGCAGTGGCATTCAGAAAGTTTTATTTAAGGCAAAGGACACGGCAACTGCAGAAAAATTCGATTGAATGGTAATTATGAAAATACTTATGAATGGATGTGAAGGGAAGTATTTTTTAATGCAGTCTCATGTTGTGGTTTTGAGGTTTGATAGTTGTGGCTAATGACACCAGCACCTGCACATCCTTTTTAGTGACGTCGGTATGAAAAAAATTGAAAAGCAAATGAGTTGGAAATATAAGGGACGATTCGAGGTTTTTTTTTACTGAAATACCATCGCAATGGACCGAAAAGGATTACAACAAAAGCACATTTCGGGCTGAAAATAGTCTCTCCCCGAGGAAGGGTAGTCGTCCACTTTTGCAGATACCGGGCACGTGGTTTCCAGTCGCCAAGATCAGGAGCTCTGCTATCGCAATCGCTTTGTCGTTATAATGGAGGTTCAGTCTTCCTGGTGATCCCGAACATGCCTAGTTGGAGTATTGTTATTCACGTGCTCATAGCAAATGTAATCGACTTATCTTAATATTTTGGACTACATTCACATCTTAGTACAGCTCGTAGTACTCATGGTTCTATCTTTTCCTCCATTTGCCCCCCTCGCACACAGGACAAAAAATTCGACAAAGAATTTTTGGTCGAAAGCGCCTAATATCTGCTCTGGTATCCTCTTTTTTTATGAATGCGCCAAAGAATGTGGTTCTCTTCAAAAGATAGTAATAGTCCGGGTCATCAGCGTGCACGATTCTTCAACCCGAATCAACACCCCACACACTTCAACAACTCTCCCTTTGGAACTGCAGTTAGGTATTACTTTGCGGGGCTGGTTAGCCACTTCTGCTATGTCCTCTGTATCTGCTGTTTCAGCACTTCTTAATCCTTCGAGTCTTCCTAACTCGTTCTGCAAGCTCACTAAGAAGGAACAGATCTCCAACCAGTCGACCCCTAATCCTGTTATATGGCTGATGAAAGAAATTGGTTTTGGTGCCGATCACAGCCAAGATATCGCTTGCAGGCTTAAAGTCATCAACCCCTGACCTGAATAAGTTTCCCACGATGAATTCGAATGCTTACTTGTGCAACCTTTTGTGGCAGCTGCAATAGATGTCGCAATCTTTCCGTTTTCGTATCCCATCCTATCCTATCCATCGTATCTCAAGTATCGCAGTGATAAATGCCCTTAACTACGGGATAGCAGTTTCAAGTTTTGGGTCATCATCCGGGTCATCACAGTGTGCGAACTCATTGGGCGCAGTCATTTTACGGGTCGCGTTGTCACTGTCACTTGAGGGCAGATTATCGTTATACAAAGTTTCGATCTCTGTCATAACTAAATTATTTTTCTGTGGAAAAGATATACAATTCCCACTCTGGAAGGAGAGTGTCCATGGAAAGAGAACCGTAGTACGAGGGACCAATATCAGTGCCCGCTTCGGTGATATGAGCACTGCCATTGACCCATTAAGTTTTTATCAGCTACCATCTCTAGCTCGGCCATGGAAATTTTTACTGATCTAAATAACTCATACAAGGTGATCCCTAGCCTGACTGTAGACGCCATAGTTGATCCCTTCCAAAGAATTCTTTCACCGCAAGTACCCCTTTTGAGAGTTCTTCAGACGCACTTCAGGCAATCAGGTCAACAAGGGGTGCCTCGTCCAGCTTAGTTAAATGATCTGAAGCTCACTTTTATGTACTTGTACAGGTCCGAGTATTCAGCATGTTCAGTGGAAATAGCTATTGGATATCTATCAAACGGGCTTGAACTATTCAACTGGTTACTTCCACTAAGAAACAAGCAACAAACTCTTAATGAGTGCGACAGTGTCATGCTCTTAACAGAAAACGTTCCCCTTAGGTTAGGTTAGGTAAATGGGTGCCCTTGTTGACAGGATTGTCAACGGCTCACTCTGGAAACCTAAATATCAATCTTCGACCGCTAAGTTAAACCACCCAGATAAATGCATGAATCTCAGGAGTTTGATTAGCTCAATGTTACCTAACTCGTCCAGTACTGGAAAGAAGTAACTGCCAAGAGCATGTCTTCTTTTAGTAACCAGCGCTGGACAGTCACAAAGGAGGTGACGAATGGATTCTATTACCTCTTCGTCTCTGTAGCTGCTACAGTAGTCGTTGTGCGGTAATCCTAGCCGTGCTGCGTGCCTGTCATGACGCCAACAGCTATCCCTTCGACTTAGTTCCATAAGATTGATAGATCTCTTTTTGTCGTAGACTGGCCATAATGATTTGGCTGTTGCGCATGTATCTAATCGGTACCAGTGTTTATTGGCCTCCTCATTGGCCTCGATGTCTACTTTCCTGTGCAGTGTACTGAGCGGTATACTGGCCTCAGAGAGGGCTCGTAAGGAGTTCATAAGCGACCGTTCTCTGGCTAGTTCGTCCGCTTTTCGTTACCGGAGATATCCGTGTGGCCAGGTACCCAACACCGGGTCATCCAGTCGCTTTGTACAGATTTTTATGAGCTTGGCCCTTATCGATGTGGACTACAAAGCCTTAATGGCTGCTTGACTGTCGACATAAATGCTGATTATTTTTTCAGAAATATTTTCCTCAAAAATCATGTCCGCAGCTTGTTTTATTGCAGCAACTTCAGCTTGAAAAACACTGCACCTGTCCTCAAGTCTAAACGAGCGAAATGTGTTTCGAGACTCACAGTATACACCGGCACCCGTACCAGCGATCATTTTTGATCCGTCGGTCGGTTAAGATGGCCAGTTCATTCTTGAAAGTTGCAGTTTGGTAGTGGGATGATTTACGTCCGGATTCTCGATGCATTCCATCGATTTAGAACTGAGGCATGACCAAAAGGTTTAGCTATCCATAGACTGGCTTCCTTTAGTCTTAATGCAGTTTAAGCTACCGACTTTGCACAGTAAATGCCAAGTGGAAGCAGATTCAGTATTGTTTCCAAAGCTGCTTTTGGTGTTGATCTCATCGATCCCGTCACCCCCAGACAGCCTGCCAGTTGAATCTTTGTAACGCTTTCAATGGTATTTCTTCTCGGGCCTTTTCCACCAGACTACAAAATCGTAGGATAAGATGCGTCTTACTACTGCTGTATATAGCCAGTATAGCACTTGAATCCCCATGATTTCCCGAAGGCTCTTTTTCATGCATATAATGCCACAAAGGCCTTCTTGATTCAATTGTCAATGTTGGCTTCCCAATATTACGCCGAGATATTTAGCAGTTTTCTGAGGTATCAGATCGATACCGTTCATACGAGGGTATTTGTGTCCGAGCTACCCCATGTAGTGTGATGGGCGTTAGCATCACAGCCTGAGATTAAGTTCCTCTTACCTTGTTGAGACATTGTTATTAATGCCTGGACTTTAGCGGATGGGACATCAGTGCCTTCGTCGTACGGTAGGTATACCGACGCAAGCGTATACGTGCTGCCCTTCACCTTAACCTCCACCACCGTCTGATCACCCGAGCTGTAATTGGAGAGCATTAGTACGTGAAGACTTTTCTTGAATATTTATTTATATGACCCCAATCCTTTCACCCGATTATGGAGGATCCATGGTTCCTGGATTAGGGCCAAGTCAAGCTGCTCCTTATGGAGAAGCAGCATTAGGTTGCCTGAGGCGGCCTCACTGTGATGAAGATTTACTTGTACTACCTTCATCGGTCGTATCAATAACCTCCACAGTTTCGGCCGTCTCGCTAGGCTGCGACTTCCACATGAGTCTCGGGGAGAACTCACCAGCTCCGAAGAATAGCGGCATATGCCTCTCTTACCTAAGTTTTTCCGGTGGTTCCTCGAAAGCGAATATCACACTAATGGTGCCGTCTTCGTCAGCTTCCGTGGCCATGATCTCACAGTCATCCATAGGGATCGTTCCCCTCAAACAAATATTTAGTCATTCCCTTGCCAAAACGCACAACTCCCAGTCCTTTAATCAACCAATTTGCCTTTATAATTTAATCCTTGCCGACCTCGTGCCAGTCAGGACCTTAATTTCTCGGTCATCCTACTACACACCAACTTTGCCACATAAGTGGCAAAACTAGTGCAGTTGGTTTTAGTAAAAGCACCCCAGAGCCAATTTTATTGCTGCACTGTGCTTATAGGTGGCATAGCCTGCTGCTCCACTCTTTTCTCCATGATCGATAGAGAATTAAAAAGAAACATCACCACTATAAAATTTTAATTAGGACTCCAGATCTGGAAAATATCTGCAAATCCCTCATACCCCATGAAGCTCCAGAGACAAGGGTAAACTTTTGGTTTCTGGAAATTGTTAAAATTTACGGATGAATTTACGACCTGACTGGGACCGACTCCTGGGGCTAGGACTGCGTTGCAATATTGTTTTATATGCACACGTTCAACACTGGGTTAAAGTTTACAGTCCAAATTATTAGAGGCACATCCGTCTGGCCAAAGAGAGGAAAATAATAACGCAGATGTGCATTTTGGATTTTGTTTTTAATTAGAAGTGAATCACATGTGGATGCCAATGGCTACGCGGAAGGATATAGATAGACTTTGAAACCGATTGGCGAGGCTAGCTGTGAATGTTCATTACTAGGATACTTCGCGGAGCTTGGGGTTTTAATTGAAATTTAAAACTTGGAATCATTAAAATCACCGTAGTTACATAGTGACCGAAAGCTGTCGGAGCGATGTTGTCTTTAGCATGATGGGGAGTAATTTTGCTTTGATGTATTGCAGCCTTAACTACCTTGTGGTTTTAATGAGGACCAAGGAATGGAGTACTGAGTTGTAACTCCTTTGCTGGGTTTAATATTTCAGGGTGCTACAATAACGTATCCACAAATCATCTAAGTTCGCTAATGTGTAGTCCTTAATGAGGATGATGATACTCTTGTACCAGCAGACCAAAAAGGTGACCCTCATCGCCTCATGGTTTACTTACAGCTCTTAGTAGCGAGAGCTGCTACATGGCATAGTAAGTAGTAGAAGTCCTGCAAGTAATGGGCAAAACCTCCTCCCGATTGCAAAGGCTGGTGCTGATAAGTAAAGGAAAAGTGAACCCGAATACTTCATGGACTTTCAGGCCTCTCTGTGTGCTAGACACAGACGCTTAAAGAGCAGGATATCTATCTCCTAGGCAATATGGATATATAGAGATGGCCTCTAGCCCTCTTCCCTGATGGGTAAGTTGCGGTCTTTGCGCCAAGTACTATCCTGCAAGGTAGCGTCCTGTCTTCACTGGTATGATACGATTCAAAAATCAGCATTTTTCAGAGTTCGTTGATAAGGGATGTAAGGTCATCAGTTCATGTCTGCTATCCTTATACAGAAGGTATTTCTAGATCAAAGTCTGACCATTGATTACAAGTACTAAAAGGAAGGATTGACGTGGTGGCTCTACAAGACTTTCACTGCAAAATAAGTCGCTACTCATTGATTGGACCTCTGAATCATCGCTGAAACAGGCTTTCAACTTCATCGTCTTGTGCTTGTTAATCCGCACCAAAGTAGGTACTGCTTCTGCTCTCTGTAGCAATCACTGTAGTAACTGTCACAGTTTTTCATTCTACTTTTTCCCGGCTCATCCCATCGCACTTCCTGGATGATTGTAACATCGGCTATAAGGCCTTTGCAAATTGCGAACATTCCCGGTGCAGATCCTCGTTGTCCTTGTTTCGTTTGCCAGAGTCGTCAGCAGTCATAGTCATGGATGACACCATATTCGATTCTATTGTTCTTGCGTCGTTATTTATTTTTTTTTTTACCTAATAGGGAAGTTACCCCGACGGCACAGCCCCCAAACTAGAGGGCTAGATTCTCACATAAAGCTCCTAGGACACGGGGCCGATACGCCGATGTCAATACCCCATTTCAGGGGTATAAGCTCTGCCGTTTTCCCATTAAGGGTTCTCCGCCACAATCTCTTTTTTAAGACCTTGTCCCAGTCTTGAAAGTTCCTTGTTGACCTGAGCTCGGAGTAGCTTAAGTTAGGTTAGGTTAGGTAAGCGGGCTGGCAGAGGGAGAAAAGCCTCCTGCCGCACTCAGGTCAGTGTTGACCCATTGTGTTACCCTAAGGGGGGAAAGGTTCTTGTTTTCAAGTACAAACCACTTTGATGACTTGGCAAAGTGCAGCATCTTGGTTCCACTAAATCTATTGAACCTTTCCTAGCTAATTCATCAGCTTTTTCATTGCCTGGGATACCTTCATGTCTAGGAACCCAGCAGAGCGATACCTTGTGCTGTATTCCACGAACCTTAAGCTCTTCGCGACAGCATCTCACAACCTTCGATTTAATGTCGGTAGCAGTAATTGCTTTTATAGCTGCCTGACTGTCGATAAAGAAGGCCCTTACGGCAGACTTACGGGCAGCTGCTGTCACTGCCAGGACCTCCGCTTGGAAAACACTGCTGTGGTCTGGTAGTTTAATGGATCTCGATATCCCTAGCGATTCAGAGAAGATGCCGGAACCTACACCGGCGTCCATTTTCGATCCGTTAGTATATATTATTATGGATTTGGTATTAGCTATATGTCCACTTTTCCATTCTTCTCTGCTAGAAGGCATGTTAAAGTCCAAATATGGCGTAATGTAGTCTGTTTTGAGTACAAAGCCAACAAATCTTGAAGGATGGTCGAATGTCCTGTTGCATACGACTTCCAGTTCGCTGACTGACTGATTCTCAGGGCACTAATGGCTGCTGATGTTTTTGTAAAGATGTCTAGCAGAAGCAGGTTGAGAATAGCCTCAAGGCCTGCAGTTGGAGCTTTTCTCATTGCGCTGGTGCCACCAATGCACGCTAGTCTTTGAACTTTGGTGAGTGCCATTAGATAGGTGGACTTTTTAGCGCTGGACACCATACGAGACTGCCATAAGTCAGTATGGGTCTAATAATAGCTGTGTACATCCAGAGTATTATTCTTGGAGAAGGTCCCCAGGTCTTCCCTAGAATTCTACTACATGAGTAGAAGGCTTTATTGGCTTTTTTCACTCTTTCTTCAACGTTCATTTTCCAGGTGAGCTTCCTAGGTCTACCTCAAGTTAGTCTTATGCTAGCCTGGCTGTATTGGCCACCAACATTTTTCAACACGCTTACAGGCCTGAGCTTAAACATGTAGCGTTTGCCTTTGTTGATTAAATTTGAAGGATTGTCCCGACATCGTCTATCTCCAAACACTTTTCGGTATCTAGAGACGGAAAGGGTTCTTTCAGATTTGAATGACTTCCAATTCCATTTGCTACAACTTCTTAAGTTCCCCAGTTAATGGCACAATTCGCCAGTTCTTACCCTGAATTCACAAGAAAGTCCTTTTTCATCTACTCATCTCGATGTGCCCAAGTTCCATGTGAACTAAAAACTTTGCCCAGGATCCGCCTCATTCCCAAAATCGCCTGAACTAGGAACACACTATCAAATGCACTAAATCATACCTTCTAGTTTTCAATTTCCGAAACTTACCCAGTTCCCAGAACACTCATTCATATAAACCAACACACACAGTTCCCTGCGAATATCCTTTCACATTAAACGCGCTGCAAAAATTTTCTATCATCGCACGAGTCACACGCTCTTATCTCCTCATTTAAACTTTTCCAATTGTTGTGGTATTGCATGGAAAACTTGCCACAAAATTCTTTAGATACAAAACGAAAACATGTTTTTCGCAAATAGTCAAACACTTGGCTAGGTACTCGGTATCTTTTCAAAGAATCCTTAGAGTTCTACTGAGATCACCTTACCGGTGGGGCGGCTTGAATTTATTCGAAACAATTGTCCTTTTCCACAGCAAAAAAAACTTTTCACTTTTTCACCCTCGAATAAACGCTGGACCACAAGATATTGCAATCCAATGAAACATACTCGTAAAGTGACATCATTTTGTGGACTGTATTGTGTACGAATGTGGAGAAGTTTTACTCCATTGACAGGTAAAAGTTTTGTAATTTTCCTGCAGCGATGGGGTGAGAATTAGGGTGTCTCTGTGGATTTTGTGTTTTCAACGGATATCCTCATAGTAATTTGTGGGTTGTGTAGGTGGCGCTGTAAATATATTCGTGTGTGGGATGCGTTTCTTAAAGGTCAGTTGGGTGTTGGTTATCCATCCATCTGTTGGCACATTAGTCGTGGGCGATGTGGATGACTCAAGGGTTAAGCTAGGCTAGATTTTTAATTGAGCATAATTTGCAGTAGGAAATAGAGGTAACGAACCAGCATTTGTAGACGTAACAGTCATGAGTAATCCATGATGGCTGGATGTTGTTGAAATAGGGTAGACTGTTATTGGTGTCAACCAGGCGATACCCACTGTTTCTACACATCGGACGTGATAGCCATCGGATACTGGTTGTTGTCCACCTGCTAAGCTTATAAGCTCAAGCGTTGACCAAACGACAACAGTAGCAGCTCTTTAAATACGACAGAGAACGAGTTCTTCAGATGGATGGTGGCGTCATAAACTTTCGGAGCAGATATAACACCTTATTCGGGCTTCTTCGACATATTTGGAGCTTAGACCGATAGGGATTGGTGGGCAAAAACGTATCATCATCTCCACGTAGTGCCTGCCGCATAGCTATTTTAATAACCAACCAACTGGACACTCTGACCAGCGCAAGCTCAGCCGGGTTAACTTTAGCACACATGTGCCGGGCGAGGCATCTCTTGCTGACCTGACCTGTAATCTTGCGTCACAGATGTCTAACAAGAGATCTCAGAAGGAGGACGTGCAGCGGAGGGATTTCATCAATGGAATCAAAGATGACGTCCACAGACAGACCAGCGGAAGCCTTACTTGAGCTAATCCGGCATATTTAGAGCTCAAGTCAGTAAGCAACTTTCAAGACGGCTCTTGAAAGAGCTCTTAATGGACCACTGGCAGCACTCGGCCCCCGAAGTGGGTTACGTGAGCATTGGTTTAACCAGCCCTCGTCCTAGGGGTTGTATATTGAGATCTGGCCCTCCAGGTTGGGGGTTGTGCAACTGAGGTAACTACACGACCACAAAAAAAAGACAGTTTGCGAAGCAACAAGAAGCCTCTGTTACAGACGAATTTACTGATGACGAGCAATGCAAATGAAACAAGGACAACGAATTTCGGGTCTGTATGTGGAATGCTAGGTTCCTTAATAGACCACGTTCAGCCGAGCAATTAACGTAGGTCCTAGACTGCTGTAAAGCAGATATCACCGTCATCCAAGAAGTGGGACGGGATGGATCGGGCAAAAAGAGGATGAAAATCTGCTATATCTACCTTTCAGGTTAGGAACAATCGTTCAATAGATTCGTATCGAAAGTCCAACGCTAGAGTAACCAGAGCTCATTCCCTTGGAGTTTTTGATTGTATCTCGGTGAAATTACGCATGAGTGTACGATCTCACCTTAGGTGCAGCGCGCAGTTGAAAATCGACCTTATACAACGTGGTGTGCTAATCTGAGTACAGATGGCTGAGGAAGCTTGTTGATTGAGACCCTGCGCCAGACTATTGCGCCACCCGAAAGCCAAGTGGGGTCATTTCCCCTAAATGCACTAGGGATGGGGGAAACTTAGTCGAAACCAGGCGATGAAAACGCATCTTTACAATGCACGAGATCAGCCATTTCTCTTTGGGAACGAATCGCATTGTATTTAGGGAGTCCTACAAGAATCCTGTTCCCAATCCACAGTCATAACTGGCAGTGGTGAGGACTCACTTGCTTTCTCGAAAGTCTCTACCGGAGACAGGGTAGCTTTCCATCCTCCCTGGTCTTAAATGATGAGGACACTGTTCCCTTCCTCCCTGCCATTTGACTGTTTCATGGATTAAGACAAACCTAAGTTGATGGCCAACTGAATTTCAATAGCAGGAGCATACTCCAATAGCATTCCTTTGAGACCATCCATCTAATTTCATTCGAATGAATAGAAACATTCATTTGGCAGACGGAAGGAAGCGATATCACTCCTCACGCTCGTCTTATATCAACGAAAATTCCCATAGACCCAAATCGAATTCAGAAATGCGAATTATTTCCGGGATACTATCCCTCACCTCATCGAACAATGCTGGAGAGAACCACAAGAATCGCATTCATTATACGAATCCAATTTCCGATTTCTATAATTTCTATCCACAAAAATCATTATTAACACGATACCGCAATAATTTCAGAATGGTCGCCTCCTCCTCCCACACACACATACGCACACACACAAAATACACCGAATACACCACATAGATACACACCTCTGATGAGTACTCAACTTTGTGTGGTTAACAGATGAGTGCCAAATCCAATTAAAGTTTTGCCATTATGACCAACAGTCCTGTATCCTCTATTCAAATGGCGGCCATGATACCGTGCTGTCAAATCCTAGACAGACAGATCCATAAATGGGAACGAAATCGAAGCCCACATCCACCCGCTGGCTTCAGCGAAATTCAAAAATAATTCATCAATTTCCATTTCATCTCATTACGGATTCAATTAGAATCAATCCTCGCTCAAAAACTTTCCAATTATCTGGATTTCCATCGCGCGAGTACCATCGAATCTCGCCTTGGGGTGGGTACGAGTATAATAGTCGTGAGAGTCCTGCTGTCGTAGACAAACCCATTCCCCCTCCCAAATTTGGAAAACGTTTTCGGACGGACGCAGAAAAAAAAAACCACTGAATCCTGAACCAATTGTGCTCATCCACTAAAGAAACAGCAGGCAGCAGAGCACGAGGTGTTCAAGTGGAGAACCACCATTCCCACTTCACATCCAACGCCCAACAACAACCTCAATGGCGGCGCGGTCTGTCAAAAACCGCCAAAGCGATGCCAGATCTAATTAAATTTGTGGCAGCTTGCTGTTCTTGCGTCCTGATCCTGATGCCGCGGTATCGATACCCAGATGCGTTCCCCGGTATCTCGATGGGGAAAAATGAAAAATGGTTATTCCTCTGTTTTCGCAGGGAATCGACCGCTGTTTAATTATCCTTCTTCGGTTCGCGGTAAAATCTCACAAAGGAGCAGCGCACAATTGATACACAAATTGTATGCCTTGTAAGCCTGAGGGCGTAACGTGGTTTTCGTTCTAATTTTTTTTTTTTATTTCATTTTCTTCTGCGCCTGTAAAGCTCGATTACAAACGCTTTGAAGTTGAACGATGGGTTGTGGGCTCGGTCGTACAAAGGCCTGAAGAAAGTAACAAACCGAACAGCGAGCGTTTCAGTAGAGATGTACCTTGAAACGAAAATTTAATTTCAAGAAAAAATTTCGTGGTGGGAATGTGGGTACGCAAAGCAATTTCCTGTTGAAAAAGGTTTTTGCTTTGGAAGAAAAAAAAAAAGGATTTTCTTGTAGGTAGCTGCGCGTGGTTCAATTGACGATGGGGCAGTGGAAGTAATATGCTCGTTAAAGGATTGGCCAGATTCTGCAACCTCTTTGTTATGCAGATTCATTTAGAAAAATTGTTCTTGGAGAACATATCGCGCTTCCGATCCAGGAAGAACGTTTATGAGGAGAGGTAATGGGACTAATATTGAAGCGTTGATAGTGTCTCTTCTTACCTGGGCGGTTAGATAAGTTCACGGCCAATATGTTAAAAATTGGTTAAGGACGACTACGTTCAGACATTGAGGGATGCCTTCTAAAGAAAATAATTGCAGTTTATAACCATTTTTGCATTCGGAAAGCTGACTGGGGAGTCTGGTCTACTATCCTGCTTATCGTCAAGCACTCAGTGCCGTACAGCAGAACTGGCAGGATTAGCGTTCTATAGAGCATGCATTCTGTCCTCCAAGTAAAGATATTCGACCTCATTTACTGCTTCAAATCGAGGTAGCATGCGTCTTTAAGGTCTTCGTCAAATCTCTACTAAGACGTCAGTTGTGGAGCTGCTGTTGACTCCGAGGTAGATGAACTCCGTAAGAACCTCGAAGTGAAGTCTGTAAACGTGAAGTGTTGTCCTGGACAGTGGACAAAGTATGTCTTGATAGGAAATTCTTAGTTTTGCCCTAGTTCACCTCAAACCCAATCGTTTCGTCAGTTCATTGATTACCGTGAAATTCTCTCCTACGGCATGCTGGTAGCGACCAACGATGTCGATATCGTCTGTGTATCCCAACTGGTGGACGAATTTTGTAATACCTTCTGTGTTCATCAAGTCAAAGATTACACCACGGATGGACAGGTGGTGGCTAAAACTGCAGGAGTTTTCGTTCGACGCTACATTAACCGGGGACAACCTGTAGAAGAGGAGACGACGACGATGGAAAGAGTATCCCTGCATGGCATCAATGCAGCTACGAACAGTCATCAAACAGCTGAAGTCAGCAAAATCAACAAGTCTGAAACGACAGCTACAGAAGGACTTCAAACTAAAGGGAGTGCGGCTGTTTCGACTGGTGAAAGACGCTGAGAAGTGGGTGGTGCAGTACTTGATAAGTTGAAGGATCCTGCAACTATGCCACGACGATGAGGGTTATCTAGCTGGCGAAAGGTCCTTGGCCCGAATAAAAGAAACGTTCTGGTTCCCGGGAATAAGCGTGAATGTGTCAAAGCATGCGTTGCCTGCTTGAATGGTAAGAAGCCAGAAGGGCAGTTGCATAGCGCAGACCGATGCTGGTAGATGGCAGATTGGTTATAGGGGTGTAAGCGGACTGAAACCTTTGTAGATCTATCGTGTTTCCCCGACTTAGAGCTCTAGGCGATGAGATACTAGACTTGGAGAACCTCTCCGAGTCCAATTTCCCTAATGAATCGAAGTTCATGGCGTGGATCTGAAAATGGTAGATTCTCTATTGATAGTTGGTAGGCATCCGGGTGTTTCCTTCTTCTGTGGATCAATGCTTTACATTGTGTCAGAAGGTTCCCTGGGGTTTCTTCAACATATCTGCAGAATTTACTATCTCCACGTTGGTCTATACCCTGTTTCCAGAGATGCCTCTTAAGTCTACAATGACCCGTTAAGAAGCCTGTGAGAATGCGCAGCCGACAGACCATACTTCTTTTTTGTTTATAGTTCCTGAGAAGTTCTTTCACCTGTCTTAGCTTAGGAAATTTCTCCCAAAGATTCGCTATTTTGCACTGTTTCTCCTTCCTTAGTTGTTTCGTTATTATATGCACCAAATTGGTTCCGAGTCGATAAGACTGATTCTGAGCCTTCTCTTGCAAGCTTTGTGAGTTATTTCGTTAGGCGAGATACTCCCCCACCAGTGTAGATCTGATTTTATAGGGGCTTGAAGCCTTTATTGCGGCTTGGCTATCTGACAGTCTTACGATGTCTTTTCCGCGATACATACTATCTACCGAGGTTAAATTGGCCGCATCTTTTGATCACGTAGACTTCCGTTTGAAAAATGTTGGGATATGTTCCCATAGCTTCCTATAGTGGTCCTAGAATTTTACCAGATATGTCGTTTTAGGAGTCATGAAAGTGAAAAACACAAAGGGGGTACTCAGTGTGCTGATGTACATAGTAGGGTACTGACAGTGGGCGATTGAGGGACAGCATTCTCCGCAACAGCATTTGAGCAGTATTCTGACACCCAAAGCTTACGGCCAGGTGGAAAGATGCAACCGGACAAATCTCGCAGCCCTGAAGTGTGCCCTTTCGCAAGGAAAAACTGGGCGAATTATCTGAGAATCGTTCAGTGGGTGCTGAACACAGCATGGAACTCAACCACAAGAGCGACTCAACTATGTATGTACATATACGCCACGAGACAGTCAGGGCTGTTGGGCAAGGTAAATCTGAACCGATAAAGGGAGGAGAGATGAGTCGAAACAGAGACACAGTCCAGGAAAAGCAGAAGCTCCGATACGACATGAGGCATAGTAAACCATCCCGGTATAATGTTGACGATCTTATCTTGTTCAAACTCGAACCAGCCGCAACCGGAGAGTCCCGAAAACTGTAGCCTATCTACCACGGACCGTATATAGTAACCGAGTGTCACGTACCGATCGCTACATCATCGAAGATTTCAAGGGCATGCAGATGACCCAGTATAAACTCAGTACCGTGATGAGTTCGTACAGGCTGAAGCTATGGTGTGAGTAACTGGACGAAGGGCTTGTTGATTAGGGTGGTGATGGCGATACCAAGGATGCTACTTTAGCCGGTAATGGCGACTGTGATGATGCTGCTACGAATGCCGATTCTGAAGGCCTGTCGATTGGGAGGACACCATCAGTTAAGGATGGCCGAGCTGTTAAATTAACGTCGATAGAGGCACATGTATAACCAGCTGCTAGGAGCCACAGAGGAGTGAGGAAACCTTGTGTGTACAACTTAACCATACTAAAGTGCGTTCATCCATAGTCTTGTCACGATTTGTATTGGTACCTAGTTCTACTTCGAGCTACTTCGAAGCTAGGTACACATTGCATCACGTATTCTCCAGTGTTACGCGGCTAAGCTTTGTAGAGGTCACGACGATGAATGCTATCATATGTGGCTTTGAAATCGATTCTAAATCGAAAAAATCCATTTCCAGGATTTGTCTTAGAATCCATCGCCGATCTACCGGGCCGGAAGCCACACTGGTACGTGTCGATGATTGTGTTGCAGAAAAGCTTGAGGTATTACGTTGGATAGGAATTTGTTTACAGATCCCTTCTCATTTTCTTTACGGACTCCATCGATAGATCTCTCGTAAGGATATTCCCACAGAGCATTTACTCCATAAAATACCTTACCTCTGACCCTTGACAATTATACCTGCGACAATCATTTATCACCACTCAACGGTCCATGGACTCTTCTCTTCCTGCATCCTACAAATGTACATGTATCCCCCTTCAGACATGCGACATTATTCAATACACAACTTCCTGTGAATGGCTTCCACAATTTCATTGTCCCCTCCGTAAAAAGAAAACCCATCGAATGTCGTTGAAATACTTGTCGCAGGCAGCTAACCAACCAATTGACCAGAATCGATGATCCATTTCCCTTGGCCATTCTCGTCCTTACAACCGTAAAATCTCAATTTACAATTCATTCGAGAATATTGAACAATATCTCGGTTCCTTCCTCCGTCTGTTCGCTATTCATCCTTTTGCTAGAACTCAAAATTCAATAAAGGGACACTTTTGGGGATGAAATTTCACCCCTCAGCGGCCAACTTGAAAATTATCCCGAAATCGCTTTCGGATAGAAGCGTCTGCCCGTTCGCTTTCCCCAAAAACTGAATGAAAATAACTTTGCATGCACTTTCAGGGGGTAAATTGCCCCCAAATGCATTGTATCAATGGAAAACCAGCTCCCCTCACCAGCATCCAACTAGCACGCTACGTACAGCGAGTATGTGCGCTCAAAAGTTTCCCATACGCTCTTGTCCAAGTCCTCGAGGTACAATCATTTTTATTGGGTTATTCCGGAGAATTTTGGGCCATGGATGGAGTCCTGTATTGAAAACTACAATAATTTGCATAAACATGTTACACGAAAAGGATTCATTGTTTCGAGGTGGATTTCGCAGGATACCCTCCAAATATTCACAATAGGAGACAATTACCAATCGTACATACACACACGCTGTACACATGCAGCCCTTAACCGGAACCTGATTTAATAAATATTCACCCCAGTGGCGGAGGACCTTTTGTGTGTGTCCTCTGACTTCAACCACACAAAGGAACGTCTGTGCCGCAAAAACTTCCTGGCTGTCTGACAAGCTCTGGCAACGATCGATTGGCGCAGGATGTGGAAAATTTACATTCTATCTAATGAATGATGGCGGATGGGGTGATGTGCTTGTCGATATGAGGACGCAGGACGAAGGGACAGACATTCACAATTCTAATTCAAAAATTTCCTACGAAAATCTGTCGGTGGATTATTTAAAATGCAAATAATAGGAGCAATGTAATCCACCACCATCATCAGAGGAAGTCCTTGTTCGGTGAACTTTTTGATAGAGAAATCATATCCCAGTGCATAATTGCATTAGGAACTTTGATCCAGTGCACAACGGTACAGACGAATAGAGCGGGTTGGCATGTGTGTGTGTGTGCGTTAGTTCTGAAAATTTGTAGTTTCGCTTTGCAGCGTTTATACTCGTAGTGGCGGCGGCCAACCCTTGTCAATCCTTTTATTCGACAAAAATGTGTGTGCACTTTTGTGTGAGGGTGTGTTTGATTGAGAGTGTAGGAGAAAGTGGGGGTTGGTTGTTGAGTGACATTGAGGGTCCTTAGGTGTTGGTTGTTGGCTGCACAAATTTGTTTTGGGTTTCTGATGTAATTGAAGGTTCATGTTGAACCTTTTAGTAGTTTTCAATGAGATTTTCAGTTTGGTAAACTGAATTTATGAGCTAGTGGTGCAATCAGTGTTTGAGGAACACTTAACAAGAACGAGGTTTGTTAAGAGTTTAGAAATGAGTTTCCATTAAAGTGGCCACTGTAAGTGCAAAGACTTTAATACGATGATGTTTGGTAGCTGCTATTGCCAGCTTCTTACTTTATATTGGCTTCTAATGGGGAACAGTTCGTCTGGTAAACATTTAAGGCAGCGTTTATCATTGTTAGCGCGGTAATTCAATCCTTTTCCACCTCTTGAATCACATCTACATATGTCTCAAACCTAGAAGATCTTCTGAGATGGTTTTTCATGAAGTTCTACATACAAGCAACATACCCCAGGCCAACATCTTGGATATAGGGGGTGGTCTAATTGTCGGTTTCTTTTGTAAGGCTGCTTTATTTTGACGCTGCAAAAACTTACGTAATTCTAGCATTAAACGATTTATAGTATCAAGCCTCCGCGATCAGAAATTAATCATTTCATGCTTAAACAATGCTGGGAAATATTGAAAAATGTCTTCCAAAGTGAGTGCTGTGCTGCAGAAACTGTGTCAAATTCGAAAGGAATTTTTGGTAAAGAAGAACCTCGCGAAAATGGAATGCTTTACGATAGTCAACACTATTCCCATACTCGGTAGTTCACGAAAGAATTACTGCTCTTGTCAAAGTGTGCGTGAAAACCCCTAGAACCTCAACGCGTTGCAGAGCTTAACAACTGAATATCAGTCGCACTTCTCCGAGGTGGAAATTGGTCAAGACCCCAATTATTTGCTAAAGAGGTCAAAAAAACAAATATTTGGCTCAACAGACTGTATGTGGTGCAGTACCTAGCTTCTCGGGACCATTAATGTTAGCCCGGTGCGCTCAAAGTTGGTTGAAGTTCCCCTTTACTTGTGCGCCGCAGCTTAGGCGAGGTTGTTCCCAACTGCGTTGTTCCTCCGAACTGGAGCATTGGTGTCCATTCGCTCTACGTGTCGTAGCCATCTTTTTTTTTATGGATGTGCCAATGGATAGTCGTAAAAAGATACTAATAGCCCGGGCTATATATCAGCACGAACGATTCGTTAGGTGTTACTCAGCGGGGTTGGTTAGCCACTTATGCTATGTCCTCTGCATCTGCCGTTTCGGCTCTTCTTAATCTTCCAGCCTTCTTAACTAGTACTGCACGCTCGCTATGAAGGAACAGATCTGCAACCAGTCGTCCTCACACCTTGTCGTAGGACTTACTAGAAGCCTCGAGTTTTGCAGATTCATTCTTCCCTCTCCGAAGCATCTGTAATGGAATATTGCGTGCTCTGCGTCTTCCTCATCATCTAGACATTCAGCGCAAAAGGGGGAGCTATCGTCCCCACATCTGTGGAGCTATTCCCGATAGACGCCGTGACCGGACAGGAATTGCGTAAGACGGTAGTTGCAGTCCAGATGTGCTCTCTTTGTCCAGGCCTTGATCAGTTGTTGATCCATCTGCCGTTTGCCCTATTATCCCACCTTGCTTGCCACAGTGGCAGAGATGTTGCCCTACTGTAGAGAAATAATAGCTTTAGACTTAGATGGACTTTGGTTCCTGCAGGATATCGATCTTTTGCGCACTAAGCTTGGTAACAGTGCTACCAGCCATTTCGGAGACGTGCCTTGGCCACCGTTGGACATTCTTCCTTCCAAAGATCCGCAAAAAAATCGAGAAACTTAAGAGAAACACCCATCGAGTTTTTTTAAGCTCACAAACGATCGGCAAGGTTGGGTTCAAAGGCTACCCAACCTACCAGGCTACCACCACCAAGCCAGGCAAGACATCCATCCTCCTATATCCTTCAATACGAGATCAATATGTAGCCCACGCTTTATTATTTTGACTGCTGCTGTTCCTATGTCTCTGACCACTCGTAGGTAGGTGAACCATAAAAGGGTCTTTGACGCAGGACACTAAAATCTCCGCCCCACGACTTGATTAAAGTTCAGAACCTTTTCTAAGAGGTCTGCTTTTTATGAACACCTTAAAACTCGTCTTCAAAAACTGTTAACTGGCGTCAACCTCTTTATTTTTACTTAAAAACGTTAATATGCTTCCGTATGGTTTTCATCATGGCCTCAGCTTGCGAGTTCGTAGAGTCTCTAAGGAGGGATATGACATCACCTATTCCATTTGGTGGCTTGCCCTGATCAGTGTCAGCTGCTATTGCATAGAGTGTACCAGCACATGCTCCACGCTTTCCCTCCCAATGTTCGGGGCTTGGGTCCAATCTGAAATTGAGGACTTGTTGGTCTGTTTTGAACACATTGTACCGCCATTTAAGGCCTTACTTCTCAAGCATGTCAAATGCCTTAGCTGCAACCCAAAACTCGGCGCACTTGTAACTTTCATTAGCAATCAACTGAAGGAGAAGAAATGCCTCAGAGTTCGTGTCACGAGTGATGAATAGGTTCCATGCCTGCAAAAGGATAGAATTTTAGATAAAAGTCGATTCGAAAATAGAAAAAATATTTAAGGACCGAACCGAGCTGATCTACGTTGTGAAAGCAGGAAAAGTAGAGTCTAGACGTGGCCCCTCGAGAAGGAATTCTTTGTCCCTTGCTGTGAATACTGGTAGTGGAGGAACTTCTGAGATCACTGGAAAGTAATGGGCTCAAATGCATATGAAGCTTATGTTGATGACCTTGCAATCTATCACGAAAAGTTTGGCGGACTTCTGTGGCTTGGGCGTGAACCCTGAAAAGACCGACTGGTACTCGTCATGAAAAGATGCAAGCTAGAGCACTTCCGGCCTTCATTTTTAAGAGGTGTTAAATTAGACCTAATAAACGAGGCAAAGTATCTTGGGGTCATTTTCGACAACAAAGGTAACGACATTCAGAAGTACGTACTGGATAGCTTTTGGCAAGCTATGGGGTTTGAAACCGGGCTGGTAGCTCATACACTCAAGATCTTAGCATATTTCAACGAACGTATTGCAACGAGGCATAGGGCTATCTAGAAAGAAGTACAGGCACCCTATGAACTCGTAAGGTCCGAACCACCTTTTAAGTAAGGAATAACATTTCGACGACTACAGGGCACTTCCGTTCCAAACGAGGATGGAATAGAAGTGTACACGAATGAATCACACATCGATGGAAAATCGGAAGCGAGGGTCTACTGCAGCATTAACACCTGCTTGGACAGTCAACCAGCCCTAATGGCACCAGCACCCAAGAACCAACTCTTAGTTGTGAAGGCAACCTCCTCTTAGGTACCTGGTGACTGCAATATACCAGGTAACGAAATTGTTGATGAAGTGGTGAGGAGGGGAGGTAGAAGTAGCCTTAAGGGTTCTTACATACATGCATACCTCTGCTCTTTAGTCCTGATTAAGCAGCTTTCAAACGGCAAACAGTTTTCGAAATTATCAAAGAAATTGTTAAGTAAATACTTTCTCAGGATATGTCAACCGTGAGAGTAGGATACAAATACGTGAAAACTTTTGGATTACCTAGCCCGACCCGTATAATTCAGAAACTCAAACTTATGGTCTATCTGCATTATGAGTTTAGACCCGTGCCCAGGACCAATCTGTCGAAAGCCTACTTAGGAAAGTCAAATTTGATAACATGACCGATCATTGATATTGTCGAACACTGAAGACTCGACCGTTGGATCAAGTCAACTTCTCGGAAGGGATACGCAAAGATGAAGGGAAAATGGAGACCCAATTATTCCACAGCATTGTCAGATGGGAACAAGGAAAGATGCACCAGAAGAGCCTCGAAAGTTATAAAAGAAGAACGTAACGCGAGGGTGAACCAATGCAAATGAACAAACCTAGAGCAAGTTACAAACGAACCCATTAACTTCTATGTCAGAGCCCTCAAGCAAGGTAACATCTAACAGGCACTGATGAAATTTGAAGCGCCTGATGCCTCTTAAGACTTGTCCATGAAATCAGCAGAAGACGCTCTGATGATGAGGTTGGGAAAACTATGGATGAAAGGAAGTTATAAGGCCCTGCAAAGTTAGGTGGAATAAAGGAATTGAAGGAATACACTGTGAGTGAGTTCCAATAATTTTTTGAAAGCAAACCGTCTTAGGAGACCGTCTTCAAGGAGATAGTACCAATGATGAGCTGCTCCTCAGCAGGCTTTTGACGACACTAGTCCCAATCTACAGACAGTCTTTCATGTCGATATGCCCTGTGTACTTCCATCAAGAAGCGCGTTTTTAGCTTCTTCTCCTGGAGCTTACCAAATGTTTACCAAATGAGTTGCCATATGGGATTCTGATAACCCAATTTCCTGTCCCATTGCTAGGCAGTGCCCTTTCGCTACTTGTTATGTCATGGTGGTCAACGTGAACGCTAAGGGCCCATGGGCCCACGAACAAAGGTCTACGAAAGATCTGATATCTGCACTGCACCATCGTTCCCTCTTACCCAGCCTGTCATTGTACTCCTTCACCATCTAGGAACTGGTTCTTACAAGTGCACTGTGTACTTCACTCTTCCTAATCCCCTCCTTGCAACACGTTTTCACGTTCAACACCTCCTGCCCCACCTGGGTTTATCCCCAAAAATCAGTTCAGTGACCTCTCTTTTCCAATTTACCTGCTCCGGGTGCCCAGCATGTACATGACACTTCGCCAACACCATGCAGTACGTATGCTGATTCCTTATATCCATATCGGTAATATGCACTAGCAACTCCTCCGCTTCCCTGTAGTAGCCTGTGGCGCACTTGGCCTGAGCATAATTATAGTTGAAGGTGTCATTGTTTACGAAATAACTGCGAATCGAGTTCATGTACACAAGCACCTCCTCGAACTGTCCATATAGGAAGAAAGCCGACGCCATACTCTGCCTGCCGGGTATTGTATCACATTCCGTAGCTGAACTCCCGACCAAATGGAGATTCTGTTGTGCCGTCTTGATGTGCTCCTTCTACAAAACACAAAGAGACCGAGAGAAAGATGTAGAACGTGTGAATGCAATTGCAATCTAATTTACGCCTACCGAACCCAACTGCTGTCCCAGCGCCGCATGTACAACTCCCTTAAGGATATACTCATGCGGTACTGTAGGCTGAATCTCCTTCATCAGACTGTGTGCCTCCTGGACATCACCATTACGCAAATAGTAGATGGCCAAATTTAATCGTGCCTCCGGCACTATATTCAACAACGCCGGGAACGTTTGCATGGCACCCTCGCCATTCCGGAACACCACCAGGTTGTGTTTGATGAGATCCGCACCGAAGGTCCCATTGTCGGCGATGTTCTTAATCTCCTGCTCCGCGACACGTCCGTTGAACAAACGAAAACGATTGCATGCCTTCAAATTGATGGCAATTGTACTGTCCGGATGCCTGGCCAAATAGACGTCCAACACTTCCTGTGACATGTCGTAGTAGTCCAACTTGTAGAAGCACAGGGCCAAATACACGTTCAGTGCCAAGTAGTCCCTAGGTAAACAAAAACACACAGATACCAGGGATACCAAAACGGAAGAACAAACGCAAATTGGAGAAGCAGTCCGGTGATGGACGTTGAAGCGCGTTGGTGGATGTGGCGGTACTTACTTGTTATCGAGGAGAATCCTTTTGTAGATATCGATTGCCTCCTGATAGTGTGCCCGGAGGTAGTGCAGTGAGGCGAGACTTAGTTGGTCTTCGACGACATCCTGTAGGGACTCATGCAACGCCATCAGTTGCTCTTCGTTGTTGAACTTGTGCGCCAGATGAAAGAGCAGACGCACCTTCAGTTGCGTATTCGGGATGTGCTCCATCATCTGGTGGGCTTCCTCGTACATACCCAAGTAGAACATGCAAACAGCGACGTTCAGATTCACATCGGTGCCGTTCAGTGGCTCCAGGGATTTTATGGTTTTGTACTGATCCAGTGCCTGCTGGTAATCACCCAAGTGGAAACTACAGAAGGCGATCCATTGGTCGGCGAGAAGTTTACGCTCGTCGTCGTCTTCTTCATTACCAAACTAGCAAGGTGGAGAGGTGTCAGGATGCAAAATAGTGCTTCGGTTTTTTTATTATTTACCTCAAGGAAAGCCCGAGCACCGGTATAGTCGCGTTCCAAAATGAAATCTTCGAGTGTGGGCAAGGACTTTTTCGCTTGTTGAACAGTGGTTGCACTCTGAATGTGTCGAGAACTGGCCGAATCGGTTTTGCCGCGGGAGAGTATCTGCAGGAGAGAGGTATCGTTAGAGTGGGGATTTGTTTTAGATTGAAATTCTTGCCATTTTACGATGCTTGTATCCCAGTTGTCTTAGTCCTGGCCAACTTCAAATGAAGGATATATTTGTATGGCCTCTTTGAAGTTTGTTGTGAATATTGGTTGCCAGGATACACTTTGGTCGTAAATGCATTGCTTTGCTTCTGACAGGTGGTTGCCATGGAAGCAGGTTTAGTGTGCAAGGAGTTCTCTGATTTTTGTCTGTAGTTTCCAATAGATGTCGCGTCGGTCGGAGGAGGACTGAAAAATATACGACAGTGATTTTGGGTTTCACCAGACCTCAATGCAGCAACCCCTAGTTAGACAAGTGACAGTGTAATCAGCCAAATTAGACGCATATAAAGTCACTCTCTAGAGGAGAACGAGAGCTGCTCTTGAGGTTTACGAATAGACGAGACCAGATTGGCAGGATGACATACATTCGTATCCGCTGCATAAACCAATGCATTTCAGGAATTTGGTTGGAGGAGGTTATGTCTGATGACAGAAATTTCGGCTTCATTTCACAAGAAATTAAACCACCTTCGTTGCTCCAAATACGAAGTCATCAGTCTTCTGCAGCACCACACATGGGCCAGGCGAGGCATCCCTTGCTGACCTGACCGGTTCGGATGTCTACCAAGATTTCTTCAGAAGGAGGACGTGTTTCGGTGGAATTCCGTCGATGGAATCAACAATAACGTCCACAGTCAGAATAGCGGAAGTCTTACTTGATTTACTCCAACATATTTGGAGCTTAGCTCAGAAAGAAACTTCCAAGACCGGGACAGAATTTTGAAAAAGAGATGGAAATGGAGGATCCATTAATTGGCATACGGGAGCGCTCATTACCCCGAAGTGGGTTCCTGAGATCGGTTTACCAAGTCGTAGAATCTTGGAATTTAACCCGGAGGGACCACGCAGCAAATGACGACCTCGCCTAAGGTGACGCGCATAAGTAGAGGGTTTCCTCAATCAACTTGGAGTGTGCAACTGGAGGCGGTTAGCTAAGGAACGGGCTAACTGGAGAGACTTGTTCGTTGAGGAAGAGGTTCACCCCACCAAAGTAGGTAAGTCAATATCTATGATGGTATTTCTAGAGAGATGCGCTATATTCATACACGAGTTTAATCAGGTCCAGTTTTGACATCCTTGTTGTATTTGTAGGACGACGATGAAGAATACTCGCACTCGCACTCCATCAATGTCGGTAACGACCTCTTGGAGACCTTTGATATCAAGGAAAGCTTTGTACAAGTTAACACGGTGCAGAGGTACAAATCACGGTCTGCCATGTTCGAAATTGTTCAAGTCCTGCGGATGGACATGGAATTTTTTTCGCATTTGGAGCGCAAGTCTTTTTTTTATGGTAATTGCACTACGTTGGCAGAACATGGAAACAGTTTTGAGCATAAATTTTCGCATATAGCCGCACTTTCTTGAGGTCTCGGTCTATGATTTATTTTCAAGTACCCCAACCCACATCTGTCAAAAAACTTCTGACAGATGAGACCATGTACAAACATTAAGGCAGAGTCACATTTTAAACTTAATTTAGGCCTGCAACGTATATACTTACTGTCGCTGCCAGCATCCTTTTACTCTCGTCGTTAAGAAAGGTGACACAAAGCCAGGACAATCACCTTTAACTCTCTGTGCATTCAATATGTAGAAACTTTGGGTCTACCCAGACAGAATGTAATGCAAAACTGAACCACAATTCATGCTCACCACAAGGCACCCAAACTGAATTGAAACCTCAGTTCAGACGGCGAAAGCAGTTCTAAGATGCTTAACTCATCCTGAGATCCCGTCCATACGGAGCACAACCAAAAACCATTTTATCCCCAAAAACTTTGTTCTCAGCTTCTGTTGCCTTATCGTAGACTTTACAAATCATTAGATTTTCAAATCCGATGATTTCTATAGCGGAACATCGCATCGTTGCGAACCAACACCCCAAACACGGGCGAAACCTTTCCGAAACCATAAAACAGCAGGACGAAGGATAACACTGAAAGGAGTATTCTCTCGAAGGATTTCTCCATTGGCGATGCTTTAAATTTATTATTTATTGATTTCACGGAGAATGAGGATATCCTTTGGGGTTTTTTTTTTCTCCCTCCTTTGTTTCAATATCAATTCGTCGCATCGAGACTCGTAATTAAGGACAAGTTTTCAGGTGCAATTGTGTATGCACTTGCGAGAGTGTGCAACTTTCGATTTTGCAAATGTATTGCTTATGACTATGTACAATCGCGGTATCCTTAAAAAAAAAATGAAATTACCACTCAGGAAGTGGATTGTACTGTAGGTGTTGCGCGAATTGAAGTGGAGAACGCTTCGAAGCGAGGCACACAATGGGTGTGGATTGGAGGTATCCTTTTAATAATTTATCGGGATTTATCTTTGTTCGTTGGAAAGTTACCTGGACGTCATTAATTTGAAATTTGGATGATTTGCCAATTGATGTCCAAACTTAATGCTGCGGAAAATTTTATTTATGAGCGAATTGTGAAGGGAGATTATTAAGAAGTGTTTGGGGAATTCGTCCGAATGAAGCTTGGATTACGTTGGAAAGTTGTTTTTTTTTTTTGGGAAACACGATTGAAGCCACATAAGTACAGTGTATAACGAAGTAGGCTGCAACGGTCTTCCTTATAACTTCAGACGGTAAAGCTAGCAAAAGGTCTGGGCAGCCGGCATTGAATTTGATATAGTGTTGCTGACAAATGTATGCTAATGACCACATGCAACCGTTGCAACAAACTTGTGAAAACCAGGCTGCGAAAGCCACACCGATAAAGGCGACTCAAAGTTTGACTTCAATCGGAAACTAGACAAGAAGTTGCAGCAAAAGGTGAAGGTGAAGGCAGAGGCCAAGCCTATTTCAGGAGATAGTACCAATGAATCGATTCGAGGTGATGGTCTCCATATCATCTGACGAATCGTCTGCTAATAGTTTTGCCATAGCTGGAGAAGAGGAGGTAAAAATCTTGAAGACAACCCAGTTAACAGAGAGCTATGCGATTACAAAAGGGGTTTCCTATACCACGGAGTAAGTTGGACCTGGCAAGCAGGAGTGAAAATAGGTTAGTAAACCCAACACTAGGGGTAAACAAGCAAAAGCCCGCAGATCCACCAGAATCCTTGAAAAAAGTGTGACAAGTGATCTCATTAATAGATTGTTCATCACATGGTTAAAGAAAGACGTTTAAAGGGCAACTCATTTCGACGTTTTTGGAAATGATATCCTGGGACTCTGTTATGAACTCTAAACCCACATTTTCTTGTCTTAGGAACAGACAATACGGCTAGCCACCAAACGACAGAATACGCAAAGAGCCACCAACCTAGCATAAACGCCTATAACAACAGCACTGCTTCAGAATACAGGTACAATGATGGATTGATAAATCTCGTGAACAGATTCACACTCGAAACCGACTCTGGAACCATTGTTCATATATAAATACAGCAATGCTATCACCAGGGTTTGGGAGCCTATAAATTTGCAGCAAACCTTCCATTTGCATAGCTTCTTTTGATAAAATGCGATCAAAGCCAGAGCTGAAGACCTACCAGAAATTTTTACATTTCTCCGATCCAAAACAAATTAGACGTGATCTAGATGGAAAGCTCTTAGGTCTTTCTTCGTTGGGAAATCCCTTAACTCGACTCTGCCATTATCTTAAAAAAGTAAAACAGGCACAAGTCGTACCTGCAATTTCCGATTCTGAATGCGTGTAACTTGTAACTAAAGTCAGGCTTTACATCTAAAATTTAAGGAAAAAGGAAAAAAAGTCTTCTGGCAGTGTTAAGGTGCTTTTGGTAATACATGCACCTTATCACCGAAAAAGATTCTCTGGATCTATACGGCTATGATTATACCTTTTCTAGCTTATGCGTCGGTTGTTTGGTGGAGGTGGCTCTCGCGTGAGTATGGACAACACTGCGTTCTGCACTAAACTTCATAGAATGGTCTATCTCGGGTGCAAGGCATCTTTTCGGAGTACTCTGATCTAGACTCTCTGGTTGATTTACTTACCCTTGATACGTACATATATTATGGGTTGTACTATCAAATCAATCTAACGTCTCAGATGAGGTGACTTTGGTATCATCCGCACTTCCGATGACCTTGAGCTGCATTTATCCTACGACCCTGCTTCCATGAATATGCCATCTGATGCAATAACACCGGAACTTCAACTGCTGCGTAAGTTTAGAGTCGACTTGCTATGTATTCAGGACTGGCTTCGGCCAGAGTCTGAGCCTGAACTAGGATGTAATCGAATCTTTACAGTTGGTCTCAAAGGTGGTCGAGGGTCTGGCGTGGGTGTCTTCGTTGGGACCGACAACACTAGACTTTACTTCTCGTTAGGTAAGCATGCCATTGTTTTTCAAGCAGAGGTCTACGTTATCCTTATGGCTACCGACTATATTGTAAAGAATAGGTGGAGGCTTCGGAGTATTTGCGTCTGTAGTGAGAATCAGGCTGCGCTTAACCCCCTAACCCATTTCAAAATATTTCGAGAATGCAAGAACTCTTTAAATTTTGGTAACAAGACTGAACTCTCTGACTCTTATCTGGGATTGGGGGAAATGAGATCTCCGATGAGATTGCTAAGCAAGGTTCAGTGGATGTTTTCTTAGAATCTGAACGCGCTTTGGGTCTTCTTGGTGTGCTAGAGTTATGAGACACCACTATCTGCGACGCTTGTGAAGAAGGCGATGATACTTTGGATCACTTCCGTTGTTATTATCCTGTCATTGCTCGGATCAGGTGGCAGATCTTTGGTGCTGATGGGGTGAGTGCTGCTTACTTAAGCTCCGCATCACTGTGCCTTCTTTGCAATGGGCAAAATTCGGTCTTGTTTCCTGGTAGTACAATGGACCAGTTGCGTCTGAGTGCTCCAGTGGACAGTTTCCTAACCCAACAAAAAAAATCACCCATGAACGATAGATCTCATTCGTCCTTCTTTAGACCGTATATGCAACACTCTGGTTTCAAAAAATCACCAAATTTCTGATCCATTTTTTGGAACCATCCCTCTGCTGACCCCATTACAACACGATTATGATAATGCATTCCTCTGGCATTCGGCTTAAGTAGCATCTAGTTATTCACCTGCAAATAAATTCAGCTGATTCCCTCCTCGTCCCGGCGTAGCATCAAAAATGCAAATACACCCTCAAAGCCTTCCGCACTGAATATTTATAAATTTAGGAAAATTCAAAACCCACCCATAGGCATAGCATTTATTTCGACAAATCCCAGTGTACTATTTCCCATTCACTCGTCAACATAATCAGCTGAAAGATACCTACTTTTGCATACCTCTGGTGTCCTTGTGCTCCTCTATTCCTAAAACTCAAACACCTACAGCTAGAACGCAACGTATTTTGGCCAAACAACGGTACCGTTTGGCAAATATTGGTTCCATTTGCGTCGTACGAGGGGTTAGATTTTAATTTAATAATCATTTCGTGGTGCCGCAAATAAATCTGGACTCTCGGAATATCGAAAACGATTTTAGTGCTTCTGTCGCCGAAGCCCGCATCCTCTCATTGAAAAACCATGAATTTCACCTGAATTTATATTTCAAACATACAGTGCTCCTTCCGGTATGAATTCATTTGGATTTTAGTGTCCTTAGCATGGGGACGGATGGGACGGTTTTCCTCTGCCAGTTTGTTTATGAGCGTACACTTCTCTAATTGCAGGCACAATTGTCCCTGTCCCCCACAGCAGCAGCAGCTTACCGCTTCAGGAGTCTATAATTTCCACAAATGTCCTGTCAATTTTGCTGGCCAGCAAAATGTCTGCGCATAAAATCAAATAAATTAGAAAATCATTTTAGATGCGCGTAACTGTGTGTGTAGGCGAGGTTGTGTGGACGAGAGTGGGAATACTCGCATATGCACGATGCCCCAAAATATTTGTTCGCTTGAGGATTCAAGGATATGCCTATACAGGATCTCCCCACCGAGCGGTGCTCAGCATAATCCGAACAAATACTGAAATTAATTTTTAAAGTGCTCCTGATTTATGGAGAGGTGCAGCATTTGGGTTTTGATTTGGCTGTTGTCGTTCAGCCATTAGGCAGAGTTTGGCCGCGACAGGATATTCGGATATGAGCACATGGGCGGAATGATGGTTATCAGCCAAATTGAAAGTGACCAATGTTGATTTTGATTCGAGGGATTTTGTGGTTAAATATTAAATTGGTGGCTGCCATTGGAGAGAAGTCCTTTCCATTCACTGATTTTCATAAGCAGTGAGTTGATTGAAATTTAATCCGATCTGAATGTGGCTATTTAAAAGGGTTCTCATAAGTAGCCGGTGAGGAAATAAGAGCCACAGATTTATCGTTTTTGAAATATGAGAAGTGGGCTTTATTTTTCTAACTGCGCCAGGAGAAGGTGGGGAATCTTCCTCAGATACCGATAGCGGGTGCTTTTGGTATGTGCGATTCATAAACCTGATCCTGACATTTTATGGAGCTATGCGCTAGCTCGTCCCAGGGATAAGCCCATTATTTATTATTTCTAGCTCTCTTTACCAGGTCATATCTTTTTTCAGGTTAGGAATCAGTCAACTGAAGCACTCAGACGCACCTGGTTCATTATAGGTAGTACCAGGAAACATGAGCCAGTATTGCGACGTTTTCTTGGGATTTTTTCGGATTTTGGAGAAAGCTGAGAAGGCACTTCAGTAATGCAGAGCTTAAAGTATCAGCACTTAAGACAGCGAAGATCTGACATCTGATTCGTGTAAAGGACAATAACAAAAAAAACCTGATCCGAAGTATCATCGAAGTATCACCTTCTCCACAAGCGTCGCAGACAGTGGTGTCTCCTAACCCTAGCACACCAAGATGCTTAGCAAATGAAAATGTCCTGTGAGAACGCCAATAGTAAGTTGTTTGCAGTATTTTCTGCTGAGAGACAGCAAAATGCTGCTAATTTCTTGTAAACCTTCGCGAGCATTCATTTAGTCCACCTTCATTCTGGAGAGTCGTGCCAAACACAATTGTGGTCGTGGAGAGACCCAGCGGTATAGGTATCGTCTGTTTTTCTAAGAGATTCCAGATTAGTTGGTCTGCCCTTTTTGAGGACTTTAACTAGCTTACCGGTCTGAATGTCTCGATCTTTTCACAGAAATCTTTGTAGGAAGCACTTTTCGACAGGCGTATTAGATTCTTTTATTCTTTTTGTTTGGATCGAAAACGGTTCCAGTCTTCACCAAAACTTGTCTTTAGTGGCCGATTCTGAAGTTTTCTGGCGTCCTTTCTAAGTCTCTGCAGCTACTGGTTCCACCAGGGAACTGGTGATCTGCATGACGTTTTCATAACCGCATGCGTCAATTCGAAACATCTGGTGAGGATACTAGTCAGATCTTGAGCAGGCTCCTTAATCTTCCGCTTCATTCTCAGTATACGGGGAGTTTTGGCAGATTTGTCTAGCTCTTCTTCCCGATTCCTCTTTTTCTGAAAAGGAATAGATTCACGGTTGATTTGGAAAGCGATGCCTATGATCTGACAGAGACACTTCCGGCAGGGCTCTGCAGCAAGGAATCGGCTTAAGGTACCGATTAGATAGGGCCAACTTGCCGTGACAAAAGTTAAATGAGAGCCAAAATTGTTAGTGACCATGACCATGGCCATGGAGCCATGGAGTAAGAAATCTAGGAGATGGCTTCGTCATATAATACCATTAGCATTGCAACATTGAGTAGTCCCATTTCCTGGGCGTCGCAATACTCCATGAGTTCGACTACAGCCTTCGGAGGCGGAGGCATTATCGAATAATAGGGAAAATAAGCCGACGCAACGGCGAAGGTTTTCCACTCTCCCTTCGTTTCGTAGCTTATTGTGGCAGCAACCATATCCTGGCAGCAAAATTGTCCAAGTGTGGTACAATAGGAGAAGCTCTTGGTCTTTCGGATCACTCAGTGAACATAAAATATCATTGAAGCGCTTTGAAAATTGTTTCTGCAACTGGAGCAGTAGTCACCTTTGCCAATAAAAGGCACAAAAGTCTCTCTCGAACTCACTTAAATGCACCAATCTCGAAGACTACCTCGTCAGTCAAATGTATATGACAGTAAAGCCGTCTACTAAGTTCACTCTCCATAAGAGTGTAAGCCATTATCCTCGACATGTTCTCTAACTCCAACCGAAGTTCCAAAGCAACACATCTTAAGATACCGACTATACTTCCTAGCATCTCATATAAAGCAACCTTTAAGGTCAGTCAAGAGAAACAACGCGATAGGAGCAAACGATATGCTTGTCGATCTTTTCAAGAGGCGCCAAAGAGATAAACTGAAACTCTCTACCCACTCATAAGCAAAGCTTCGGAAAATGAGTGATTTTTTAAGGAGCAGAAACGAGGAATGATCATCCAGCTACCAAAGAAGAGCAATTCGTTGGAAAGCCTTAGAGAAGGTGAATCTAGAACGAAGCACGTAGACTCAACACTCGATAGAGAACACGCAGGCCATATATTTACATTGCGTCGAGTACAGATCTCCGCGGGGAGAGTGGTAGAAGCATGCATGCTGATAGCCCGAGCTATTACCGCTCATTGGCTTTGGAAGGCATTTAATGACTCGAATCGTGATGCTGGTTGCATACCTTTGCACAGGAGAAGTATTTCCGACATAGTTCTCCAAAGCTAAATGCGAGAGTGGTAGTTGTCATGCTCTGCACAATGGCAAGAAGCAAGTCCGAAGTGGAGTACGTCAGGGTTGGGTACTTTCGGCACTTTTGGTCAACAGTTACTAACAAACGTAGTCTCAACCAACTGTGGTACCGACGTGATCCTTAAGCGTCTGTAATGCAATCGAAGTTTTCGAAAAGAAATGCTTTTAACCCAAAATCTCAAGCGGAGACTATTTGCTACCAGTACTTCGAAAGTGTCAAAACCTCGCACTAAAAAACTGAAAAAAAAAATTCTAAGCAGACAGGTAACATCTCCGGGATATTTTGGGAAACTGGATCCTCTACGACCAAATTTCTCAAAGAACAGGCAGCGAACGTATGGAGATTTCCACCCGAAGGAGGAAGTGGCAATGGATGAGTCACACTTTGCGCTGCGTAAATGGCTTCTTTGCTTTACTTACGAAATCAAGGGAGAATCTGAGTCACCTTTAAAAACAGTTGAAGATCCAGGATCCAGGACTTAGAGATGAGTTAAAGAGAACTGAAATGCTTTGCAGAAAGTTAAACACAATGGTGCGCAGACGTTGTTAAAAGCCTTTGCACTTCGAAGAGTGAAAGGTAAGTAAGTATCCTGAATGACTGAAAAGAAGGAGCTCCCTTGTGGTATTTAAATTCCCATATATTGAGCCCCAATTCTGTAGGAATGAGGTTTTGCACCACACCACTCATGAGGCCGATTGAAACCTTATGTTTATTTGAATTTGCTTAGATGTCTTACGACTTTTCCTTTTATCCTTCTACCCATCGTAGGGTAAATATGAATTCCATTGGCCCAGCAGAAGCCACTGATCTAACCGATTGTAATCCTGAAATTCACTAAATTTCCTAACCTCCATGTAATAGAATGCCAAATGAATTTCTATAAACTTACCAAACAATCCGATATCCTTGACAATATTGTAATTAAATTTCCCCAATTCGCCTTTCATATCTTCAGCAAAAGTACCTCACTGTGTATCGCATCAACAGTCAAACACCAGAAGCCTATTTCTGCCCGTAATGGATCTTCAAATTGACAACAAACTCCTACCACCAGCCTTGTCCTGCCGAAAAATTAACTAAACTTCCAATTTTGATCATTCAAGAACCATTCAAAGCATCAGTATCCTTGCAAACATTCTACCTAGTCCCATATTCTCATAGAAGCTTTCAAGTGATTCATTACAATTTAGAATTTATATTCGTGTTCTTAGAAATGTCCTTCGTGTCCTCTTCTCTGTTACTCTTTGTGGGAGAAGAATCGTTACAATTCCTTCCTGGAGATGTTCCTTACCGAAAATTGCCACAAATCCAATTAGGTTACCGGACTCCCTGCATTTGAAAAGGACATCACATCACATCACATCACACCTTGTTCTAAATCCCATAAAGTGATTCTCTGTCCCTCCCATACAGCCACAGGCAAAGAACAATTTAATTTTTCCCCACTCATGTCCTTTTGAAGTTGTAAACCGAACGAGCAACGTTCTCTATACTTTTGGGGGCAAAGCTTGAATACCAATCCTGAGTGCAGTAGGACGAACGACCTTCAACAAACAAAATATCAATCTCTTGAATGCACAGGCATAGGTCCTGTATTGAACTACCACTTTACTTGTCACGTGGTATTCGGCAAACTGTTCCCGCTCAGCCCCACTCTGGGGCTCTGTCTTCCTTTTTGATGGTCGATTTGAACATGGAACATGACATAACATCACACACATCTTATACATTGAAAGTGGTGAATTCAAGAATCCTGCTTTAGACCGAAAGTGAGGGAGAACGAGGGAGTCCTTCTGTTTCTGCTTTTTATGTAGGACACGAGATATCTGCTTTGACATGCATAAATACGGGCAACATCATCATCATCATCATTGCCATCATGCAAACAAGGACGAAAGCAAAGAGAGACAGGACGAGTGAATGGGAAGGGCTACTGCCTGCCAGAACAACAGCACACCAAAGATGACATTCATTTTAATATGGTGATTCCACTTAAAGTGAGTTTGTGTCATGAATCAGATCAGAAGCACCCGCCCGGGAGTACCAACAGAAACAGAAGCATCAGCAGCAGCATTGTTTATGGCAATTTAAGTGGTCATTTTGGATTTTAGGGTAAAAACATGCTCTATTACATGTCATCTGGTCATCTCTTGGTGTCCCTGGGGGGGTGGAGAATGCCGATGGCATTGCTGGCGGCATACAGCTGGGAAGGATGCATATGGTTGGAAATATTAAATAATACCAACAGATTACAACACATTTGCCTGTTGGTTGGTTTTGTGATTTGGGATTGTGTTGGTATTGCGTTGGTATTGGATTGAAGCGATTCTGCCACTGGCTCAGGTTTGCGGTTACTTACTTGAGGTTAACACTGTGTTTCGTGCTGACTGTGGTTTGGATTTGAGTATTCATACAGTGCTGTCGATATTATTAGCTTTTCATCATAGGATAGGTCTTGTAATCCTTTCAGTCCCGGGTAGAGCAAAGGACGATGACAAAACACTTCCATCCTACCTAGAGATGCTGCTAGATAAGCCACCCCGCTTCTGTAAAATCCGTTGATCTCAACGTTGTTCTTGGTCTTCCAATCTATCAAAGATTCTACTTTGCGATGTTGTCATTTGGATACTTCAAGGCTAATTGATATATAGAGTGCGTCGAAAACAGCGATTGACGAAAGTCTAAAACCTTCCCGACTGTCCAGGTTTTACAGGCATACAACAGCATGGATTTCAATTTGGATTCGAGGAGCCTCGACGTGTTCCAAACTGCAGACAAGATACCAAAGGCACTGCCGGCCTTGCATATTCCGCCGGTAATATCGAGGTCCTTTCCGCCATGAAACGATTTGGCGTAACAGACCATATGTGGATAGAAGCTGCCCTAAGGTTCAACGAGAGTCGATCCCACACTAGGCTTAACGAGGGGGTTACCCTGGTACCCTGTTGTCGACCACGAATGTATTGTCGTCACCCGCAGGGACCTGTAGGCTCCATGTTGTCGCATGCAAGCTGCACTTAACTATAAAGGGACTTGGTGCTGTGAACAGTCATTGTCCGTCAATTCAGCCAAGACTGAGATGATGTTGTTCACTATGAGGAGGAAGCCATGTATGTACCTCCTCTGAGATAGCCATCCTTCTTGGATACGAACGAGAAGAGCAAAGTTTAGTACTTAGGAGACACCCTAGACTCTAAGCTTTCTTTCATGGAAGACTTGGAGCCGCGATCTTAAGGACCACCAGTATCCTTTGGCAGTAGGGCGTACGATTTAGGCCCTAAGATGCTCCACTAGATATACACTGGCAAAGTCAGACCGTATCTTAAACATGGTGCAGTTGCATGGTGGCCACACAACCCTGTGTCTGAGAGGCACTTCGAATGCTGCAATGGAAGCTCCTCTGAACCTTTCTCCTTTGCATCTCTTCATCGCCTAAGTGGACAGGAAAGCAGTATTCCGCATTAAAACGTTGCTTGAGCGGGCGGTTATCATTGGCAAAGGGCGCAGAGGAGATGAAGTTGAAGAGATTTTCAGTCCTTTTTCACGCACTCGGGATGGAGCGTTGGATATCATGCGAACGAAACTTATCTTTAAGCGCAGATTCCGATGCCATTTTCGGAGCTTTCGAAATTGAGAAACGACAAATGGGCTGGGTCTGAACCCGCTTTTGTAGTGTTGCCGGGTGTCTTATTGATAAGCTCTCGGGAGCAGGCATCTATTGTGCACAAATGTGCACAAGGATATTCCACTAGGTACTAAGGTCTTCTAGGCCGAAGTCTATGCTATCGCAAGTGTAGCTCTATGTAAGGAGGTAAGAGGTAGAGCAATTTGCTCCGACTCGCGAATAAGGCTTACGTGAGCATTTGATTCAAAGTCATCCTTTTTAGTAGACGACCGAGAGATCTGCAGAGGATACTCTTCGTGAGAATCCATAACAACAGAATTGAAAATGAGCTTCTCCGACTCCATAGCATCCTTATTGTAAACCTTGGAGGTTATAGCACTGAACCCGCAGTTTATTAACTCCATCAGTTTTTGCAAAGGAGTCAAAGAGGAGTCAAAATAATTGCGCATCTACTAAGACCCTTTAGCTCATCCAGGCCACCGATCTTCTATTCATCTGTCTAAAAAAAAGGATTGATTTTGGAGATCCTTGGGATGTAGCCCAACAGCTACTATTCTACGTACTGGACACTCCTCCTCGCAAGAGACCGTCTACACTCTTCCACAACTTCTGGTTGACAATCGCTTTGAAACCCGAATACCCTCCAGACTAGACTGGCAAGGGAATCTTGGGTTACCAAAAGAATCCACGTGTTTCTATACAGATGGATCTAAGACAGAATCTGGGGTGAGTGACGGTGACTTCTCCAATGATCACAACTTAAGTATACATCTCCTGACAGCGTCTTTCAGGTGGAGATCATAGCGATAAAGGAAGCCTTGTCGTAGATAAGGTACGATGGGATATCTAAACGCGATATCACCATTCCTACTGACATCCAAGCCGCGATTAAATCTCTGGAATCTGTCGCCTTAAGCTCACGAACTGCCCCAAATAGTTTCCTGTCCTTAACGAGATGGATAAGCAATTCAATATCCACTTCTAGGGTGCTGGGCCACAGTGACATTCCAGGGAATGTCGACGAGCTTGACAGGTAAGGTTTCATTTGCATATCGCTTCAGTTAAACTGATACTCAAGCTCAACACGATGAATCGTGAAGGGGACAAATGGCGCTACGTGCCTCGTCGTCACTAGACAGATTTGGCCTTAGCTGGATCAGACACACTCCAACTGTATCATTAGACAGGAAAGGTTGCTCATTTCAAACATATGTAGTAGGTTTCGTCACAGGGCACTGCATGATCGGCAGGCACTCCACTAGGCTGCGCTTGGTGTGCTTCTGTAGACGCTGCGTGGATGAAGAAGAGTAAGAAACGATATTACAGCGTCTTTGCATAAGAAGCTCTCTCCGCTTGAAGGAAACTGCATCTAGGAGCCTACTTTTTCAAAAACCTTAGCCAACTGGCTAATGCAAGCATTAGTAGCTTCCAGCGCTTTATTACTAACTCCTCCTTGTTCAGCAGGTAGCTCTCCGGAGATGTTAACGTTATGGTGATACAATGAGCCTTACTGGTGTAAGTAAGGTTGTATCCAGTGCAGCCTGCCGCTATATCCTAACCTAACCTAAGATTTTCTTTGGATCGATAGTTCAAATGGGATCAAGGAACACGCTCGAGGTCAATTTGGCATATCTTCCCTCATCACGAGCTTAAATTATTCACCGGACCGATGGACATGCGCTGAGGTCTTGTTGAAGTGCAGGATGTTTCTTGAGTCCATATGCCCAAGCCATCCTCTCCTACTTTAGCAAAATACCTCCAACCGAATGGATGGGAATGTTTACCTTTTCAGATCCTTTAAGCTCAAAGCCATCATACATGACTCCAAAAATATATTTTACTGCAAAACTAATTACATTTCATCACCACCTCCTCGTGACCTTTGCCAGAGATCCAATACAATTTCCACCAAAATCGGGACTTCTCTCATCTGAAATCCTCCAAGAGCTGCCTCGAGTAGCTGTCGATTTGGATTTGTATCCGCACAACCAGTTTCCATGGCGAACATCTCTGCCGAATACTTAAAATGATGCCAATGGAAATACTCCATAATCAACTGATTCAACAGTTGAGTCCTGGTATCCTGCCTGTCATAATTTTTCCTTAATTTGGCTGTTTCCCCACCGCCACGCATCATGTTAACCAAACGTGACTGCAGCTGACACTTGATCTCGTCATAGACTCCCTGCGTTTGAAACTGCTTCTTTATGGTGTCACAGAGCTTTACCTCCTTTTCCGTTAGATGGGACATAATTTTTTTTTTTTTTTTAGTTTTGATTAAAATTATTCGATTCAAGAGAACGTTTGAAAATTAAGTTTTTATTTTGAAAACACAGTAAATTCTAGGAGAAAGCAATCTCCCAGGCGAAAGTCTCAAAACTTGATACGAATATCCTTGTGAAACGAAGTGCGAGGTGCCCATCACGACGTTTTGCAGTTGTACTCGTGTGTGTATATGCACGTTGTCGTCGTCGTAGTTGTCGTTGTAGTCATCTTTAGAAGCCACTGGAAGGATGCATTCTCAGCAAATAGGGAAATTATTAAGGAAAACCGAATTACCCCGAAAGGTGTGTCTCATATGATCGGTGCACAGGGTGGTAGTGCAATGCAGGAGTAAGGCAATTAAGTTGAAACGGCGAGAATGTATACCAAATACCCCTGGAGAGAAACGTGCGAAACTTATGGCAGCCTTTGCAAGTCTCCCTCTAGGGTGGGGCAATGTTTATATATGCGGTAGGGGCGGGGTGTGGGGGGGGGGGGTGGGCGGATGCAAAAAACTTTCTCCTCTGCTTCGTATCACTTACAAAATTTATTATCCTTAATGGAATTTGGGAATTTTCTTAGAGAGTTATTTTCCGTTTACACCAGCCTTACGGTTGCTAAAGGAAGAAGTTTTGGGTCGGTTCTTCGAGGGTGCTTTTTTTTGCTTTTCCTATGAGGGGTATCGTTTAAGTGGAAGATAATCACGCAAATTAAAAATAGAAATTAAGACTGTTTCTTTTTTTTTCCATCCGCGAATCGTTAAGAGGAAGAAAGAGGATGCAGGAGATAAAAGGTAAAATAACGATTAAGTGGCATTTTTTAAAAGGAATTTTATGTCCCTTTGGCGATGAATTTTCCTGAAAGTTTGCAGACGAAAGGAAAGTTTCAGTTGCTTCCTATGCTTTTTTTTGTATTTTGAACTTTTGAAATTTGTTAATCAACTGTCAAAGATGATAAGATGTGGACTCAGAGCCTTCAAAGTTTTAAAAGCCTACTGTCGTGGAACTAAGCCGGGGGATCTGTCATTTGGATAGACAATGATGATTTAGTTTTGTAATAAGGAAAGTTTATAGCCGTTTGGGAGTGAATGATGGTGGTTGTGGTCATGGTCAAGGTCACTGATAATAAAGGAGCTTATAGCGTATCCAGCGGGTAGATTTGAAATGAGCTTATAGTTAGCTAAAAAATTCTTCAATTTAGTTGAAGTCCTTGTGATTAAATGTCAAATTTTGCGCCAACTCACTCGCAAATGGGAAATTGTGATTTAGGGAGAAGTTTCGCTTTGCCGAGCCGTCTGGAATGGAAATCGTTTCACATTTTATTGCGCACTATAGAGCAGAATTTAAGATGTAAGAGGTAACGAACCACCGGGTCACGATTTAGATTTCATCCGAACAATTGTAATGAGAATTCTGGTGCAGGAGCGATAAGTATGCAGCATTGCGGCCTTGCAAATGGCCCCGATACAGATCAGTGTAAAGGAGTCTAGGACTGTTTGCATCTTATCAAACCCAATGCAAGTACCACCTGTCCTGTTTCCCCTTATAACTTTTAGGGCATCAACCACGATTCTTGGCGATGTGCTTTGACTTCATCCAGCTGTTTCCAACAATCTTCACCTATGCAGGTGCGGAGATTAATTTTATTCTATTCTGCCCCATGTCATACGAGGACTGCCCTATATTTCTTGTGCTTGCGAATCCCATTGCATTGCCAATCCACATACCAATCCACTGCCCCTTTCACCAGAAAGGAGTTGCTGCCTGGAACACCGAAGACCGTATAAAGTCTGAGTGCTCCTGGGATTTAGTTAATCTTTTTCAAAATCTTCGTCCACCATGCTGTGCAGAACATCAAAAATTGCCCTTCTCACCTAGTGCTCACCAGAAATCACGAGGGAGCTCCTGGGCATAGAAGGTCCTTCTATCGCATCTACTTGCTGCTTCTTCCATTTGTTAATCCTACCTACCACCTATGTACATGCGGTTAAGCGATTCTATTTTACTTCTGTCACTTACTTCAAGGCGTTCCCGCTTTTCGGTCCAGTATTTCGCAGGTAACCACGTAACATAGCCTCCTCATGTTCATGTTCATGTGTTCTTCTCTCAAGACTTTCTGTCCTGGTAACGAGTAAATTTTTGACGACATTCCTCTGCTCACCTATATTATGCAGCATGGTGCGAGGCTCAAGAGCCGTAACAAGACATTTCAAAAGCATCCGCCCAAGACTCCAAAATGGGCCTATCACGCCAGTTAGCTTTCTTCGCTACCATCTATTAACAATATTTTCCAAGCTAGAGTATTCTGGTGATATTGCAAAGTCTTCAAACAGATGCTGTACGATATTGGACTATGACAGCCAAAGATGGTGATCTCACCCCATCTCCAGGTCGGCAACAACGTCTACTGATCGCCAAATAATCAGTGGAACATTGATTGCTTGTCAGTTGAAACCCAGACAACACTGTGTCAGGTCTTGTCCTGAAGCAATATTCCTCCTAGACTTGGCTGTTGATGTTATAGAACTCCGCAAACCCTTCACCAGCGGTCGCTTAGGCTGTGCTTCTCCATCATACGTCTGCGTCCTTCGTTGTCGTTGGGTAACTTTGCATTTAGATCACCCTTAACAATGACGCACCGCCAATGATATCTCCATTCGTTGATGCGTGGTATGCGGTGCTTTACTGGTTGCAAAAGTTGCCCTTTTCATTTTCAGTGTCGAGGAGCTAGTTGGAGCGTAATGCTGTACGATCGGGATAATGTCCCATCACCATGTGGATGTGAGGTAGTTAAGACCTTGTGTGCGGTTACTGTTGGCAGGAGACTCATTCCGGACGAGGATTCTGTTATTTGCCACCCCGACCATTGACATTAGACTTTCTATTCTTGACGATATAGGATTCGCTGCCTTCAATAGTCAAGACCGAGTGTACTGGCATTCGTGATAGCTTGTACTGGCATCCGTGACAGTTTGGTCTTCCTGGTCGTTTTTAAACTCGGGATTCAGGATTCACAAATTTGTTTAGCTGGAGCATTCTTGTCGATGAACATCGATGACGTTCGGTGTACCGAGCCAATTTACCCGGTATGAAAGCTTTTCGGGCCACAGCTAGCTGTGTTCAATATCAGCTCTGCAAACTCGCTTATCATACAGCATTCGACGTCATTGGAGTAAACTTGGCGGGATTAGGTTCTTATGACGCATACATTCCATTCGGCATTCCATTAAGTAGCAGCGCCCTTGAAGGGACAGTCGTCGCTGAATCTCTATCTCTAGTATGATGGTTTGGTCAATCACTGGTCTACCGAGCAAGAAGTCATACTGGTTTTACAAATCAGCAAGTTACAGAAAGGCCTTGAATGTTGACACAGTTCTCAAGACCTAGAGCTGAAATCTCATTGAGTATACTCCACCCATACTTGGTTGTTGATTGGCGCATGCACCCTACTTATCCGCCGTCTTCGTATCTAAGTAGCTCCGCTGGGACATTACATCTGGAATTCTTCAGCTTACGACTAGCTGCGCCAACCTCTTCTACACTTGAAGGGAAGACGACATCTTCTATGAGCGGAAAGGGGTTCCTTCCTTGGCCTTCGACTTTCGAGATTACGCTTATTAAGCAGTCGCTGGTAAAACTGCCAAAACACATCCTCAATCCCGTGTGCAGCGGTCTCTAGGTTCCCTACATTATTGCAACTACCTTGCGTAATTACCACCCACCCAGTGCAGGTAGTTACCCTACCTACGACCATCCCTTTAAATTGCACGACTAGCAGTCGCTTTGACCACATAAATCGAAACCATAGCAATCACCACAACGATATAGAGAAGATCCTTCCTATTGCACTCCTCTCAAATCCTTTCACATCACTTGCCTTTGACTATTTTGTGCACAATAGTCAATCATCGGACTCTTCGCTGGTGATACATTAAATCGGAGCCACATCCCCATTCCGATTCAACTTCCAACCGACAACACTCTTAGTGCATCGCACTCAATAGCTCTCTAATTACCTCGTCACGAGGCAAAATTTTATGACACCCTGGTCATTAGCGGAGCCGTAGTGCTCCGGCTCCAAACTCGCTGGGGAGAAATTTAATTGAATGATTGATGACAGGCACCAGGATGTCAGGTATTGATTTCAATAATTGCAAACTTAATTGCTTATCAAACACGATTTGAATGCTTAAGCAGGGCGGCCGGGCCGGCCTCAATGAGTGCGCGCCTGATGACTGAAATTGAACTTCAATCCGGGATGAGAAGGGAATACGCACTGATGACAGCGTTCGGTCATCACATGGCACCGGCCGGGCCCGGCTATCATACCGCGAACGTGCGTACAATTTCGTATGCAAATTCAATGAGCGTACGGATAATTCCGCACTCAACCGATACATAGCAATGAAAGGGACGAAGGTGAGGTGGAGGCTTGAGAGCAGCTGCATGTTGGGGGCGGGGGGCGTGCTGATGGAATGCAATTAATGCGTAGAATCGTTTGCATTAAGAGTCATTACGGTGGCAATGGGAAAAGTTCAGGCTCGCTGAGAGGTTGTCGACGAGATGACCAATGCAATGTCGATAATTTTTTTTTTTTCGTCCCCCTTCTTTGTATATTTATAGGGATGTTGTCTCGCTGGATAGCTGAATGCTTAACGAGGCTATGGTAATGTGCTTCATTAGTGTCCTGTAGTATTCGTGAATCCGTGCGGAATATTATACGTCTCGTGGAAAACGGAAAACGCTTTCAACTCAATGATACACCGGCATATACTATGTATGTGGAATGATTGATTGTTTAATGAACGAGTATTCAAGGCAAAATGTATGCATAAATCGGTTGTAAATGATGTCCTTGTTGTGGGGGATGTACTGTGAAGGAGATTATGCTTTAACACAGTCTGTCCTCTGCTGACTCATTATAAAATCGAATTTTAGTCTGGAAAACCGTTCACTTTACGATGACGACTCGGATGCCTATTGAACTTGAGTAGGTTAGTTCTAGGTTTGTAGGAGGAGAATGGCAGACAAGCGCCTTGTAGAAGTACCATCTCCCGATAGATTTCGGTTCGAGAAGTAACAAAAAGAACTACGGTAACCGAAGACCCTACAGTTCTGTTAAAGAAACCTAATCCCTTCGCCTCGTTGAGACCCAGGTTCACCCCGAACTGTAGCGTCACCTAGGTAATCCCTTCGCCTCAAGGTGGCATATGGGGATTTTTCGGAAAAGGACAAGTGGTAAACACCACCGCTATTAAATAGAATTATTGTCGACAGCGGCAACCGTAAAACAGTTCTTGCTCCGAAGCGCAACAAACTGCTTAGGATACGGACTGATACTATGTTGACGCCCATGAATATCGACAAGAGTCTGGGCCGAGAAGACTGTCCTCAACTGTGAAAATGAAGGTCGCCACATCTCCAGATTCCTCCAACTTGAACGGGAATTTATCTATTGACATCTTGAGGCTGAGTGAACCTCTAAAGACCCGAGATAGGGACGGAAGACAAAATCCTCTCAACTTCTCGTCACCGTCCTTGCCCGGAATACCTTTCAGCCATGATATTCAGGGACTAAAAAGGCGATGAATCCAATGAACACAAGTCTCGGCAGAAGTCTGTCTGAACACTTAACTGGGAATCAGAAGCGTCGAATTGCTACCAAAATTAGGATCGGCATTGAACTCAAAGGGACAAAATGCATGGAGAGAGAGAGCAGTTTGTGCAAGTTAATAGGCAGGAGACCAAGCAACAACAGGCTTTGCCGGTCGGTTGGTTTGGGAGGATGAGGATATCCTCATCACGTAGAGAGGCTATCTGGTAGAGAAAAGTAAAAGAGAGATGCAAATGAAGGTAGATACAGAAACGTTCTGTACTCCTATCGATCTCCAGGATTCTCCGGAACTGTAACGTCTAAGATAACTCATCCCGAGCAGGACGTGTCTTCCAAGATGTTTGGGTTTTAGCGCCCTTGTTCCAGGGCCTTCACAGAGGAAGTGTTCGATATTTTCTTCCTCTTCCTCGCATTCCAGGCAAGTGCTAGATGCCACAAGTTCTAGTCTATGGGCGATTTCGTTCAGGTTGATGTGACCGGTGTACAGACCAGCCATCTGTCTTACTGTCTTCTGCGTAGATCGAGCGCCGTCTTTGCCTGATGGAAGCAAGGGTGCTCAGTCATGGCTTTGACAGCTTCGCAGGTTTGTAGTCCTTTTCACATGTTTTCATGCAAACGTGTGCGGTTGATGTATGCGGTTTTAATAACCTTTAAGGCTACTATGGTAACAACTTTGGCGAATCCATGTTTCCCGCTTTTTCCTCTCTCGTTCATCCACCCAAAGCAGATTGATATGGGAGAAGGTTGTCAAAATATTAAGTTTTTCCTTGCATTCCGTCACACAACCCATACTCCCGATCGTCAAAGCAAATTTATTTCAGAATGCATATGCCGAAGCTTCCAGTGGGTCAGATAAAGGCAGTTACTGAGCTTACCTAACCGGTGACTCAAAAAACCTGGGCTTTCTGTTGCTACAGGGACTTGCATATTTTTACGCTATCAACAAACAAAACATCATCTGCACTCCGCCTAGGACAAAACGTACCCCTTGATAGCCATAACTTCGAACTGATTAAGGAGTTCAACATATGTATGACGCCTTGGTAGAGATTTGACAAAGGCCGACCCTTCAAACTCGTTGCCTCGATTTAGCGAAACAAATTGAGTAGAAGTTCCTAGCTGGGAGGACCAAATGTATGTATACTCTACAGAACCCTTATCCTGCCAGTTTTTCTGCACGGTGCCAAATGGTGGGCGATAAGCAGGATAGCAGAGCAGATATTGAACGCTTATGAGCTACAAATTTCTCTTCAAATTTTTGGATCTGTGTGTGAGGAGGGTGAATGGAAGAGAGACACAACCGCGAACTCTACGGGCTATACCAAGATATGTATGGAGTCCAAAAAACCAAGATACGTTGACTTCTTTGGCTTGTCCACAGACAACAGCACTCCAGCTAAGACGATGGTCGGATCCAAGCCCCCGAAAACAACCAAGAAGACCAAATATCTACCTTAAAGACCACGCAATGGTAGATGACAGAGCGCTTTGTCTTGACAAATGAAATGAAATTTGTCAGGATCAGCGAGAATAGAAGGCTATCCTGTCTCAGGCAGAGTTGGTGTTTTCCTGGGAGTCGAACCTCGAACCTCCCGCGTAGTAGTCGACGCATTTCTTCATCTGAGACAGTAACGAACCATCTAAACTCTCCATCAAGTAGTACATTGGTGGTCGTGATGTAGCACATGTTTCCAGCTTTCTCGGCTCACGATACAACGACGTTGCTACGATCTCGCTTGTCTTGCCTTACACCACATACTTTCTCTGCATACAGTCCTGGAACTCGAACTTATATCCATCTACTGTTGAAGCTTTTATATTATAAGCAGTAAGTGATATAGGAATGCGGTATCCCTTTCATGGTATCTGCGCCTAGTTACTTCAAACCTACGAGGTTGTTAAGGACGGTCATTTACCTGCATAATTGAAACGCATCCCTTTATATTAAACCACTAAAACCACATTGAAAACATGATAGTTATTCGAGCCAGAACAACATGGAATTGCAAGGACAATACTTCGCCAAAAATACCTTCGACTGATGTATGGTTAACCTCCACGAACTCCCCCAAATTGTTTCATTAAATCTGAATGAACTTATAATCACCAAACCGATTCCGCAAACCACTAGAATAACAATTGGTCTCCCTGATCCCAGAATCTATATCAATCGATAGGTCCACCAAAACAAAAAAAAAACAACTTCACATGATTAACCAACAAATATGTGGTTACCACGGACACATGTAAATTCGTTTATGCGTGGTTGGCCCGCTCAATAAATGGAAAAGATTCACCCATCCAACCCCCAATCCAACAAGGAATGTCCTTGTAAGCAGAGAATTCGCATTGTCAACAATAGCCTCAGACAATTGAACTCGATTCTAATAAAATGCGCCGGCCTGCAATATTCCCATCTACCACTCAACGATTCACTTAGAGCCCCCACCGACCCCCCATCGACCATCCTTTTCGATTTAATTGAGCGTATTTAGTCGGAAATTATTTTCAATTAAAATGGCCCGCTTCCGGCACCCGAGTATAGTAAAATAAAAAAAAAACTCATTCAAAACAAATCGACCGCTACCCGACAAATTCTAGCCGCCCTCCAAACCACACGCAGTCAGATGGATGAATCTACCCGAAGCAGTGCGTTTCGTTGGATGCACTGGACCGGTCCTTGCACAGAGAAATAATTATTAACGCCGAAAACGCGCAGCCAAGTCAAAATTATGCACCGGTGGGCGTGACGCAGGGGGGAGGAAGTGAATTAAAAAAAAAAAAAAACTTTTTTAAATTACCCTTACGCTGGTTTCCGGTCTTTCAAAAGTAGTCTTCCGCAGCCCAGCGGCAGAAATGGCTTTGTCCCGCTGTCATCATTGTTCGCCACTGATTATTTCCTATTAAATGTTCAATTGGACAAAAAAAAATGAACACATTCAGTACATACCCGTAGCAGGGATGTTACTAAAAATGCAACGGTGTACCAACAAAATTTAAATTCATTCGACACAACACGCCGCGGCCGGAGCGGGTTGATGATGGTGGGCGTGACGGCATGGCGGTACAATTATTGCCTTTTGTTCGGAATGCGTTTACTTCTGTCTCATTAATCATTTGCTGCGTGGAATGGCAGTGGCCAGGATGGTTTGGTTTTGGGAGTTGTGTCGATTGAGCGGCAACTGTAAATAAATTCGTTTTTTCTTTTTTTTTCGTTTTTGAACACGGACTCTCGTGTTTATTTTGAAAGTGGAGAGTTTTGCTTTTTTTTTGTTCCTGTCTTTATCCTGTTGGCGATTTTGCACAATTTTAATGATTTAAATTAGAGTCAGGCGAATGAACACATAGTGAACGCCCAGGGGGGGCTTGACGTTAAATTGTTTTGCAATTAAGCGTAATTAGTGAACATGTGAATCGTTTTGTTAAATAATAAAAAGTGACAGATGAAATTAGGAGGTGTACAAAGCCTTTAAGTACTTTTAGTAAACGTGTTTTTTTCATTGATGACTGTGATGAATTCATGACGAATTTGTAATAGAAAGGAATGACGAGGATGCGATAATCACTGCCATTAATTACTGGAAATTACGTGGGCTAATTCACTGTTTTGCGAGTTGTGAGTTAAGGACGAATCCCTTTTTAAGTCGTGCTCTATAATCAGATGTACTAAGGGTTAACAAACACGGGATTTTATCAGCGTGAACCCCTAAAGCCATTCGTCAACAACCTGGTCGGTCCATATCAGTGTGGTTTTAGGCCACAAAAGTCCAATGTCAGCCCAGGAGCTGCAAATCGATGCCCACCACCTATTCATCGATTTTAAGGCGCGTATGACAGTTTTTATAGGGACGAGGTATTTAGAATCTAGTTTTAGTATTCCTGTGAAACTCGTCCGTTTGTGCAGAATGACGATGGAGAATGCGCGCTGCTCAATCAAAGTCGGTGACGACCTCATCGAGACCTTTGATGTCATACAGGATTCAGACAAGGCGGCGTGCTGTTGTGTAACTTTTTGTTCTTGAAAGAATAGTTCAAAGCTCGCGCATCAACAACTGAGGTACAATCTTTTAAAAGTCCGGTAGACCAATTTTATTCTGTCAACAATAAAGGTCAAACAAAACCCGACGCCTCAGACTTCGAGGTAGTTTGTCAGGCTCCGCTATTATAGCAGCGCTGAGATCAAAGGAGATACAATGACGAACTATACGGGCTGTACAGCGACATCGACTTATCCAGGAGAGTAAGGGCCCAGCTACTAAGGTGGCTGGGTTATGTAGAACATGTGCACGCTAACCCTCCGGTCCTGAAAATCTTCGAATCTCACCCTGAGTAATGTGGCAGAAGAGGAAGGCCACTACTCAGGTGGCATACGCAAATGGAAGAGGACCTCAGCCAACCTAGCCTGTGAAACTGAAGAACTTTTAACTGATCCCAAAGTGCTTTGTTCATAATGTCATAAAAGTCATCACCCTATTGGAAGATGCTCTTATTTTTGCAAATGGCTCCTTATGTCATCGCGTCTTTGACATTTGGAAAGTTAACGAACACGTAGGTAAACCATGGATTGTTGTACTTTCCAAGAACGCGGTCGGTGATTTTGGCTCAACGTCACTTTCGTCGTCGATTCCCTGGTCGTGTTGTACCAACTGTGGCGTTGGAAACTGGCTCAACACGATATAGTGGCAGACCTGCCCGGACCCGGAGCAGCCATTCGGTCGAGAATATCGCTGCTGTAGCTGCAGCTGTCCAATAGGACCTCAAACGACGGGCCACGCAATTCAGCATTAATTAAGGGTCTTTACAGAGAATCTTGGAGTTTGGGCCGTACTGGGAGTCAGCTTCTATTTCTTGAAGTATTCTTATAGGCAGACGAGATCTGCTGGGTATGTGGCTGGTGTTACATGGCTAGAGCTACATAAATCGTTCGCATGCAAATTTTGTTTGGATGTAGTGGTTGGCACAAGTTAAAGGGAAGTGGGTCCAAAACCGATCCTTGTAGAAGTCTGTTGTTAAGTTCCCTGAGTTTGCTCTCGCTATTGGTGAGGAATACTTGGAAGGAGAGATTGTTTATCAGTTTTGTTGATCAATTTTCCTGTTGTTTTGAATCGTACCGTCTTCAGGAGTTTGTAGATCATTTCAGCGGGTCAGACTATATTGTACTCAGAAGTTATGCCCACGAACACAGTGGCAGTTTCAAGCCAGTTTTCAAAGCCATCTCTAGTAGAAGTTCTTAAGACAAATACCTGGTCAGTGCAGCTCCAACCCTTTTGGATGGGTACATGCTTCAATTCCTTTATATATTCAACGTTCGAAGGATCTTATAACAGACTCTTAAGATGGCAATTGGTCGGTTGCTGTCGGCCTTGTCGGCTGGTTTTCCCGGCTTGAGCACGGCAATGATACTTGACTTCCTGAGCCCAATTGGTAGGTTTTCGGATGACAGAATAGTATTAAGAAATTTGTTTAGCCAGCTTTAAAATCAGGATAGATTCTATCCTGGATTTTCCATGCTTACAGCAGACGATGTTTGCTTTTGGCTCGGTAAAGGTGATGATCTCCTTCCTTAACTTCTTAAGTAACCTCTTAATGAATAGGGTGTAATGACCATTTTCCCTTTGGGAATTAATGTGATTTGCAATCAAGTCTAAATCAAGCTTAGGCTGGTCAGATGGGCAGGAGTTTCATTCACCAACCCCTTCTGCTTGATCGGGTAAAGCCCAGGTTTTGTGTAGGCTTTTCCACCTTTCTTTTCGTGTATTGTCCAAAGATTGTAGTAGTTCCTCTCCGATTTTAGGGGCACCACTCTCCAGGAGTTCTACATACTACCTGTCGCTATCAACGCTATCCAGCCAGGAACGTATGTACATATTCTTTTCGATAACCGTGTGGGATGTATTTCTTTGCTGTGACTACACGTACTTACTTACTTAGGTGGCGCTATAGTTCGCCATGATCCTGGGAATCAACCAACAACCTCTCCATTTAGTCCCGTCATAAGCTACCTGCCTCCAGTTGCGTACTTCAAGTTGGTCGAGATCTCCTTCCACCTATGCTCGCTGTCCTTCGAAGTTAGATTCGAGGACCCTATGGATCGCAGCATTGGTGTCCATTCACTCAACAAATCCTAGCTACTTTATTCGAATCTTCTCCTCCAAAGCCCGTCAGCGCAAGCTTGCTCGAATATTTACGAAGGATTTTTCTGTCGAACTACCGAGAATATCTTCATTCGCTTTTGACAGAGTTTAGTATTTCAGCTTTGAAACGAAGAAGACATTTTCATTCAGATATATTCGCATCCGGTCTACGTACTCTCTCTGCTCCAATGCAGTCTTAGACTCTGATAGTGTGAAAGATGTCTAAAGCAACAAAATTTAATTTTTCTCTCCAAATAGAATCAAAACCTGAATTCTCCACACTCACCTCCTTTTTACTCCCCTTAAGCCGTGTTCCCTCAACCCTTAATATTATGATGCTCAGCTTTATTGACGAATTACAGCATCCATACACATCCTTCAACCAGCACATCGGCACAACCACTATTATAATTAAGTCTTCCACTAACATCCACCCCCTGGAACACCATCTAACCAGCTAAAACACCCCCACTAATTAAATAATGAACTCAAAATAGGTGACAACTATCAGAAAGTTCATCGTTAAATATTTGCACTCACTCCGTACCGCACTCGTTGCCATTAAGCATAATTACAAAATTTACAGTAGAACGCAAAAAAAAAGAAGAGAAGACTATATGTATCTAGATACATCCCAGCGTACTGAAGGGGTGACAACTTTTATGAACGCAATATATTGGGGTTGCTCTGTGCGACTGCCTCTAAATGAGGCTCCCCCCGCACCCGTTGTTCTCATTTTACAATCGACAGTAGGAGCCTGTGTGAAAGCGGTGGATTATAGACGCACCGCACTAGAGTGATGTTTGAGGTTATCAAATTCCACATAAGTTCCAGCAGAAGAGCACTGGAGTTGCTAAGTGGATTCGGTGCGGGAATGGGTCGGGGAGGCTGAGCGAACAAACGCCGAACATCACAATTAACACTTACGCAACAAAACTTTGCAGAATAGTAATTGTAATTTAATACCTCCTTGGAAGTGGAGGACGTAGCAGTTATGTATAATGTTAAGTGCGTCCTTGGAGTGCGGCTTGGTGTAGTGTACGCGTGTGAATTTGAATGTGAGCCATGTGCTGACATTTATATTCGGAATCTCATTTGAACTTTTTGAAATTGCTTGTAAGGAGGAAGGTTATTTCACGACGACTATAATTCAAGATGAAACTTCTACTTACTAATTTAGGGGGAAATCATTTGAGTAGTTTTTCCGAAAGAAATTCCATCATCACCCGGCTCGAAGGACCACTTTAAAAGTTTTATTATGTGCACTATATGTATCCCTGAGTATTGCTAATGGAATAATAATGAAATAGAATTTTAAATCTCATTTGAATAAAAGGCAACAACTAAAAAAAAGGACATCCACGTGTCCTTTGAGTGCGATTTGAAATGAGCATTAAAACAGTCGACAAGCATCTAATATTCATGGATAATGAAACCTACCAGTATACTCCATCAAAGAGTCTATCAAACCGGGAGTACCTTCTTCTATTGTCCTTTTTGCCTGTTTCTGTAAATACCCTTTTACAGAATTGAACAACTCCTCTTGTCGTATATCGATTGCAATTGACCCTGCGAGCGTTTAGTTTCACACGATGTCTAGGTTTCTGATGGTGAGGGATCAAGTTTTTATAGAGATTCATCGACACAGAACCTAAACGAATGGTACAGACAAATGGTAAAAGGAACAAAAATTACAGCTACAGCTAACCCAAAAGGGCAGCAACAAGTGAAAGGATATTTTATTCCACAGCTAACTGGGAAAGTGCTAAATGTGTTGAAAATTTCTCACGAATCTCATTTCTTTTGAATGACGGTATAGTGTCCAAGTGTTTTTGAAATAAAAAAAAAATAAAAAATTTAAACAAGGATCCGGTGAATACGAAAGGAGAGAATTGCGCTTAACAGTAAATGGAAAATGATTTAGTTCCTTTCTTTTCTATTACGGAAAGAGGCGGTTTATTACTGGGATTTTGTTGGAAAACTTATAGTTGAGGACTGTACTCTTGACAAGAAGCCTAGGAAGGTTTAAAAAAAAGGATGTTATCCCAGGTTGTGCATGCTGAGTGCTTGGAAATGAGGGGTTATCTCGAATTTCAATTATTCACCAGTCAGGCAGCTCAACTGGCAGTTGGATCATAAATTTTTCACATAAGTTTGGACACAAACCAGTGTGAAATGTATTTGAGGAAAATTGTCTGCTTTTCTGTTGGATGTCGTTTGAAAAGTGTCAAAAATGGGACACTAAAACTAGAAGGCTTGCGAGTATACCTACAATGCGCAGAACATCTAGAACACGCACTACTAAACCACTAAATGGCTTACCAAGCTCCCAGGCTTCACCATCCACAACGCGTGGCTACTTAAGTGCACAGCATACTTGACATGAGGACAATTCTCTATGCAAATGAAAGCTTGGCATCGCAAAAGAAAGTCCAACTGCGACACTAGCTTTTAAGCTTTGAAATGCTTAAAAAGGACCTGAAAAGCTGTTGTAAACCAGGAGACTTCAAACTTCTTAATGAAGTGTCTTGGGATCTCAATCTCAAACCTTCAGCCTCATTCTGAAGGTAGCGTTACTCGTTCAGTTGCTGCTTGGCCGAATGGACACCAATGCTTCGGCCCGCAGAGTCTTCGAATCTAACCCGGAGGAGACAACGCAGTAAAGACAACCTCATCAACCAACTTGGAGTGCGCAACCGGAAGCAGTTAGCTAAGGTCCGGGCTAACTGGAGAGGCTTGTTGGTTGAGGCCCTGGTTCAGCCCGAACTGTAGCGCTACCTTAGTTAGTAAGTAAGTTTTGCTTGGAAGTCTTTTGTTTCGGGGTCCAATATAGTTTCAAAGTTCTACCGTCGATGCCATAAGGGCGGTAGGAAAAACAGAAGCTGAAGCAATAGTAGAGAAAAGATGACGACGGCGTACAACGAAATGGTGGACACTAGTAACGCTCGACGTTGAAAATGTCTTTAACTCAGCAAACTGGTCGTGCATTAGGAGATCGCTGGCGATATTCATAATGCCCTCGAAATTGCGACTTTTGAAAGCATGTCTAACTTAACCAGACGACACCACGTTCAGGAAAGATTGATTCCGCAGATATGAAAAATACTAATAAATAGAACCTTGGTTCGCCAGTGTTCGACAGTGTGGTATGCGGAGTGCCCACAAGGTGCCGTACTGACCTCGCTGCTATTGTGCAAATCAGTCGACTCTCTGCTAGTTGCTCTCAATTATTCTGGCGATGATGTTCTCGTACTTCACGTCGGTCTCTGCCTAACGACATCTTCATGGCATTGATGGCCCTAGTGGTAAACGATGACTTGTGGAGGAGGAATGGACCTTCCGGAAGTTGATTCTACTACGGCTAGAAGGCACCATAATTACAATCTCCAGTAAAGCTTAATACCTCAAAGCAATCATGAAAACCGGCCAAGATATGTTAAGTTGAAAACCGCTAAGGCAGCGTAAACTTTCTTGCAATGCAAAGCTACTTTTGAGAAAACATGAAACTTTTCGAAACTCCCTCTCATATCCATCGGGTAGCTTGATTAAATTAGCCAAGCTCGTTCCGCTGCTTTGGAGCCTTTTCTGTAAGGCTGGCTCTGGTTTATATGCTTTAGTGAACATTCCCCGCGATAGTTGTTACATGTCGTCAATAAGAGGTTTAAGACTTGCGGTGGGTACCCCTCGCATTCATGCCTTCATGCTTTTTCTTCCTCCTCTCCTTTCATGCAATGATAGGCAAAGCTCAATCGTGAGATCTCCAGAACACAGGCCAGGTAGGGAAGGATATCAAATTTTCATGGATTGCTCCAGAACAAGGCTGGGATCTGATGGTTGTTGTAGTCATGTACAAAAATGTCATGCGGTCTGATATCTCACAACATACGGTTACGTTGACCAGAACTACTAAATTGTGGATTTCAATTGTACTCCTCTTATAAGAGTTGTGATTCTTCTTACCAGGGTGTACATACCACATCCGAGGTTGCTTATATGTACCTTTAACAATTTCCAAGATACTTATAGTGTAGGAGCTTAAGACGAGTGCTTAAGCTATTTCATTTCCCAAAGGGAAACAGCTCTCTTCGACGTAGTTCAGACCCTATAAGATGCCATGAAGGGTAAAGAAATGATTTTCGGCGTATTCCTGGACATAGACGGAGCCTTTAACAACATCAAGTTCAGGGGTATTATGGAAAGCCTCACCAGGAATATTGATTACATACTATCCAACCGAATAGTAACAGCTGATCTTGGAGTAAAAGCAGGAAAGGTAGAGTGCAGGACGGGACCTGCTATGGGGGTATTCTTTCTGATACTGGAAAATCTAGGAAAAATCCGAAAGTTCGTTAGAAGTACAAGACGTTTCTCGGAACAGTGAACATCGTCTGACTCCACATCCCCAAAATAAACCACCCTTCACTTACATCCCACCTTTTGCTCTTCTCTACCAGACAGTTTCCTTAGAGGGGAACACAAGGGGCCCAAATGGCCAAACTTGATGTGGATATGCCCACCCTCCCAAACCTACCAACCTTATGTCACATGTGGGTTCTCGCCAAGACTTACTGTTGATAGACATTTACAAGCTGGTTTCAGCAGAATCAGTACTGTAGCTTCCCGTAGACTTAGTCTTCCACGTTCTCCATACCGATAAACCCAGAGTCACGCAATCGTTGAACTTATTTCTGCCAAAGGGCGACCCACGGTCGACAGGTCGAAGGGTACTAGTACAGTAGAAGGATGTATCCCCTAAGACACTCTTTATCACCCGCACGGCAGCAAGGAACTCCCCATGACGCAGGAAATTCATCGTCCTTATGGTAAACACCAACTTTCACTTGTATACCAATAAATTAATTCACTTCAATGAATGGCTCTTTTCCAGTCCATCGGTTAGAAAGTGGCAATGATTTCTCTTAATTTTACCATGTCGCCATTTCCTTCATTTGTTTCCCTTTATTTCTTCCTCTCCATCTGATTCGTTCCTTCGATTAAATATGAAATGATTTCCCTTTTACGAGTCCAATTTCCATTTCACTTGTAAATGAGTGAACACTTCACTTGCTTCCCACTCAGAACACTAATCCCATCAGTTGCACAACACCCCTTTTCCATCGTATACCTTGCGAATCAAGCAACCGTCAAGGCTTCCTAGGTGTGCAAGGATGGGGAGGCGTGGAGGCGGGGAGGGAAAAAGAAAAACTCTTAAATTCCACCTCCATTTTGAAATTAATGAACTGGTCATAAATTTTACTGGAGGTAGGGCTCCACTCATTTAGACAGGATATATGTGTGTGCGTGTGGGGGTGTATTGGAGAACTCGTAAAGAGCGGCACTTGAAATACTTGTTCCATTAGATGCCATTGATCGTTTTGATTCGATTTTTTTTTTTACGCCCGAAGGAAATGCTTTTCACGTGAATTTTATTGGCGAAGGAACTTGGGAATTGAAGGCTAATTGCAGAGAAGTTTGGGGGGTGGAGATCGATTCGATTTTTTCGTGGATTAAAATGTGAGTCAAAGGGTTGAAGTTCGTATAAAATCGATGTTCAGTCCAGATACTTTCTGTACTTCATTGAAGTATAAACTTTCAACTTTAAAAAGGCGAAGGATTAATTTAACTAACTACGGGTACTCACCTCGCTACATAAATAGTTGAGCGTCAACCACGCCTGCTCCCTATCTAGTTCGTGTTTCTTTGACGCCTTTAAGCTGACTCCAGTTCATTTCCAACTATTTTACGCCACGTTTGCCTAGAAAATGACAGTGATGTCTACTACTATACCCGTCGTCCAAGTGCTGCACTCATAGGGAAGTACTCCTTTCATTTTGGAGTGGAACCTAGGCAGCTTATTTCTTGTGAATATTGCTTTTCGAGTCATTAAACAGCATCTGAACGCAGGTTGTGTTCTAAATTGTGTTGCATGGATCTATGATTCCTCTCCTGCGCTAAATAGCAGCTCGATTCAAGCTCTAAAAAGCCTTCACAAATTCGATGAATAGCATATAAAGCGGAGACCTTTTTTCGACATTCTGCTCCATGATGTCCTGCAAGGTATTTATGTGGTTGACGCAAGAGGATCCAGAACGGAAACCTTCCTATTCGACGTCGAGTGTTGAATCATCGACTTCTTCGATAGAAAACGAAAGAGCATGAGAAGCGCGCGATCGAGAGCATAGAGAAGTGCCACCCCAGGAATGATGTTGGAGAATTTCACCAAAAAAGAAGGACAACATGTCATGACAACAAAGCCCAAACAGAGACCAGAAGAGACGAAGAAGAAAACCTTTGTAGTAGAGTCACAGTCGGAGAGGAGAATATGTGAAACCTATATCTGCAGACTGTTTAACGACGATCGAGATCAATACTCCGCTGTCAGTCAGAATGTAGCATTCAACTTAAACGAAGATCGCCGCCCACTTGACTAAACTGAACTGAGGATAGCAATATCCAAACGTAAGTCCAATAAGGCAGCTAACTCTGACAGGCTGTCTACTGAGCGGCTGGACATGATCCAGTAGAGACCATACAAAAATTCATTTCAAAAACCTGGTCCAATGAGTATGCACCTATTGAATGGAATCTTAGCAGCCTCCTTAACTGCACCAATTACAGAGGCATCAGCCTCCTTATCGCAGATCTTATCTGCCATACAATATGAACGCCTGAAATCTTTGATCAACAACCAAGTGGATGCCTATCAGTCCGATTTTAGAACACGAAAGTCCACAATCGGTGAATATTTTACACTCCGGCAGATTCTGGAGAAAACCCAAAATGTCCAAATCAATATCCTCTATCGCTTTATCCAAGCCGCGTATGACAGCATTTATCCAGACGAGCTATACCGAGTCATGTCTATTTTTGGCTTCCCTGTCAAACTGATCCCCCTATGCAGGATAACGATGGAGGACGCTCGTTAAGATCTTTGACGACAAAAAAGTATTTAGATAAAATGACATCCTGCCATGTGACTTCTTGACCATCATCCTTGATGACGAAAGACTCTGGTCTTTCAAAAGTCTGTACGATAACTGCGTACACCGACGATATTGACATACAGAAATAAAGGATTCTGAAATAGTTCCAGGGGAAAACGAGGGTAAGACAAAGTACATGCTGTCAACAATGAGCTAAGAAAAGCAAATGAGCGCCGTGGCTTAGTGGTTAGTGCGTTGAACTACTGAGCGAGAGGTTTGAGGTTCGAATCCCAGAAAACACCAAAAAGTTTTTCACAGCCCCACCCTTTGTGAATGTTTGTCATGAGGAAGCTCTGAGCTCTGGATGACCTGTAGAAGGTTTAGGGTTCACGAATACTTAAACTGTGCTCCTATGCGTCACCTTCATCTCCTTTACAGCTTCTTTGCTTATAGTTTGATGAGTTAGAGCTCTGCTCCGTTCCACGTTCCAGACGTAAAGCCGACTTGTCTTGCCTTGAGGTAGTAACAGCTTGTTGGCTGGTCCTTGGTTTCACTTGCCTGAGATCTCCTTCTCCACTCGTTCTAGGCCGGTCATGTCTTCTCGTCAGCACAGATCACTTACCCCATGCGGCTCCCTAGCTCAGTTGCGGGTGACACCGCACCTAAGTGAGTTAGTAAAACATTCAAACGAGTACATATGATACAAGTTGATTATGTGAGCTTTTTTGAAGGACATATTGGTCTAATGGACCAATATTTAGTCTCAGAGTTGCAGTGGAGTGTTTCTTGCCTACCACCACCTCTAAAGGCAGGCTTAATAGGGTTTCTCAAACTTTAGCGATTAGAAAGTGTGCTAAATTTTTATTTCCGTTATGTGAACCTCAAATTATGGTCGTCATAATTGCGAAAAACAATTTCCTTTTATCCATTATCCTTTCGAAAAGAAAAGCTTAATTGCAACCAGTATACACTGGACTTCATTTACTTTAGGCATTCAATTAACCGCTAAGTGACAAGTTAAGTGCTTTTATTCTACGAATACTTTCTCAGAAATTGTAATAGATACGAGTAGTATGAAATAAGAGTCCTTTTCAGGAACTGTGATAAGCGAAGTTTGAGATAAAAAATTATTAAAATTGCCCATAAATTACGAACGGCAATTCGTGAGACAAATAGTTGAGCTTTCAGTACTCCACAGGGACGTTTGAAATAAAATTATGGGAAAGACAAGGATATGCCATTACAGCAAGCATTCAGGCACAGAAAATTCCATAATATTCAATTTACGTATTCAAGAGAAGACGTAAGAAGAAGAGAAGAAGTAAGGATTCGAAAACTCCGTGGACAAGGTAGAGTTGACTAGGTTAATAATCAGTTGAGCTCACAGATTGTATTAACTGCGGGAACAGGCTTATTACTCTTAAAAGACTCTAGGGCGAGAAGGAAGACGCTTGCGGGAAAAGGTAACAAGCCTTACATTTCAGGAAGAAATTATTTTAAAGATATCCTTCTCATTCGCGTACATGAAAAGGTTGGATTCATTTAGAATGAGTCCGATGTCATTTATAGTTACGACAAATACCAGTGGTCCAAGATGACTGCCTTGAGGAACTCCAGAGTTGTGATAAATGGCGTTGGGCACTAAACATCTGGAGAGGACTCTGTAGAAGCGTTTCTCTAAATATGATCTAATGCAGTAAATAAGTTAGGATGGCTTGAGAGTTTAGGGTTTGTGCCTCAACTCAGGTCAATATGAGCTTTTATACACCTACAGATGTCCTTGATAGGTATGTCACATTGTACTTCAATATACTCGAAGAGGTGTCTTCCAAGGAACTTATCTATAAAATAGCAGAGGCAGTGACATAAAAAGTGAGTTATGTCCTCATTGACTTCCTTCCGACTTGATGAGAGATTTTGTCAAAACTTTGGTGTAATCTGCAACCGAATTCCACGAGGTTTGTCGTAGACGATCTTCCTTCTAAAAATCCTTACTGTGCAGGCGAAAGGAAAAGGAAAGGTTCGCAGTGAAAGTATATGGAATCCTAGGCAATGCTTTCTCCGTTTTGCAGCCTTTTTGTGGATAGAGAAATTAAACGAGACCTTTCACAATAATGAGAAGGCGGCTTGCCAGAGTAAACGTTGGAAAAGAGCTATAAAGGTTACCAAAAGGCATCAGTCCACTGTGAGTCTTGCGCCTGCTTCCGTTTTCCGACCGTCTAATCTCGCTGAGCCCCAAGATGTTCATGTATCGCGTAGGCTCTCTCAAGTTCGAGGAATCTAGCATTGGACTTTCGTATCTTAAATGGCGGAGGCTTCTTACATTCAAGAATGCTATCGTTGCCCTTAGTCAATATCCAAAGGTCGTGAACACGTTTTTGATTTCTAACCATGACCTATGTTTTCGTGTCAGTTCAAGCTGCTTTCCTTCACGGCTTGTAGTGGAAGTACACAAGAGTGTGTGATTTCACCACTTCTTTTTACTGTCGGGTAATAAAGGAGAAATTCAGTGGACTCTAATATCCTTTTCTTCTGGAATATTTGGACAGCGCCAATGATATACATATGTGTGTTCTCTCACACGAGCCCATTTGGAGATGGGGAAACTAAAGACTAACACGCATAAACCAAGGGAGAAAGCCATCCGTTCAGATAAGCATTAGTGGACAAACGGTTCTTAGAGTGGATAGGTTGGGATGTCTAATAAGTTTAGTCTTTGCTGAAGGTGGAATCAAATAGGATAACATCAGCAGGATGGGTAAGATCACATCTACGTTCAGACTGCTGTCCAAGATAGCGATGTCATTACCTTAAACACCAAACCGAGATGTTCAAACATTGGATCCATGTGGCAGGACACGGAAAATGACCCTCACTGTCACTAGAAAGACGCATTTGTGTATGGATATCTTAACATTCTAAACGTGTTTTAACAAAGATTAAAGGACGGTTCAGCAGCCAACATGAATCACCGTTCAACGGCAGTGATAAGTACCAGTGAATCGGTTACTGACTTTGAAAATGCAGTACCGTGCATTGGAGCCATTTAGCTCAAAAAGTCAGAAAGTATTCTCACTCCAAGTGTGGAAAACTTGGAATGAGCTCAAGTACATATGTAGTGGGAAACCGGGCATCATGGCGTAATGATCTCCATACGACAGTATGACCTGGGTTAGAGGATGAGGTATAGGGTACCTTACGATGTATTCTGCACAGAATATAACCTTCCTGTTTGTCTCCGAGGCTGCAACCCATCATCCCTTAATGAAAATCAAAGTCCGTCGCCAACAGCAGCAATTCAACCACAAGCTATCAGTGTGCATTCCTCTCTCATCCCGTTTTGGCAAACTAATTATTCTGCATTCCATTGCATCTTGACATCCTTAGCACAAAGGCATGTTCCGCTCGACGTTCACATAGTCAATTTATTAATTCGCACAAATTAATTAGTTCGACGTGAGTTAGCCATTATGAAGCATTTGCAGCGGCGACATTCAGTAATTAGTCGGCCATATCGAGTATCCTTATTGGTAATTTGATACCACCCTGCAAGAAGACAGAGAAGACACTACCCGCACAAATTAATCACTTCATAATTAATGCCAATGGATTATAAGATGATGCGAACCCATTGACTTGGCGTGAGTCCTTTCCAGGAAAAATAACAACAAAATTTCCTTCGAAATGAAAGAAAACTTTTTCGAGTGAAAGGCAAACATCATTGTCGCGAATGCTTCACTTTGACAGAAGGACTCCTATTTTATGTTTACCATGTCCTCATTGTTCTCTCACAGTGTTTCATTTGATTTCACTAGAAAATGTGAAAAGGAAACGGCACAGAAAGTTCACTGGCAAATGAAAAGGCCAAGCAGCACCAGCAAAAGGACTTCGATTCTTGGAGGTGAAAAATTCTGTAAGGGTTTATTAGACGAACCCGTGGAGCTAGTACATACAAGTGTATGCAGAAGAACAAGAACAGTACTCGAAGGAAATGTTCTTCTGCGAACACATAATAGTAGGTTGGAACGTCCTTGTTTGTACTGAAATAACAAAGCAACTCAACAGCCTGTGAGTGATGGGTGGGGAATAAACGTCTACTACAAACAAATTGACTGCGAAATTGACAAACAAATAAATGAAGTGCAAAGGCAAACGGCGCCAGAAAGCATGATTTGCCTGCACAAGAAAATTGAATGCAAATTGCAGGAAATATTTGCTTTTCCATTTCCATTTTCTTTTCGAAATTGAAATTTTTTTCCAGGACAACGACGTAATTGAAGAGGGAAAAGGATGCAGAAAAAAAGGTGCGCAAATTGCCATTATCCTTGTGTTGGGCTTGTTCTCCGCTGTATTGGCAATGATTTGTTGTATTGTGCAGGGTGGGCTTGTTGTGCTTGATTTTGTTTTTTATTCTCGAAGATGTCCTTTTTTGATTGATAAAGAGTCGGCAATGAAAATGGGACTCGCGTCTGGTGAATTTGTTGTCCAGTAAGGATCCATTGCGGCACCTATTCAACTTTGTGGCTACAATTTATGGGTTCTACGTAGCGAAACCTTTAAAAGAAGCTACAAATCGTATACATCGTCTTCTCGAAGAGATTGTCAATGAGCCTCCAGCGCCACGAACTGTCTTCTTTAGCGAGTTCAACCGCATCTTTTTCTGGCCCGAATTCTTAAGTGGTTGCTCCTCGGACGGGTAAACCTCCCTATTTCTTTTGAAAGGTCCTTAGGACGTTATACTCTTGTTGGTCGGCTGTACTTCTTTGCCCACCATATTTCCTCCCGTTTTTGTTTCGACCAGGACTGCTTGGTTATCACGAGTAGACTGTGTCATGTCAAGGTAGGACCAAATGCTTACTAGCTACGGGCAATATTGACGGGGCATTGCGCGGTCGGCAATATGGCCAAAAGATTGAGTATAAAAACACCGGACTACTGGAGGAGCTGTCAAGATGAAGGGGAAGCAGAAACCATTGAGAATTTTCTCTGCAACTGCGCAAATCTCCTCAATCGTGGCTTACTACACATGGAAAGCAGACTCTTTGGAGAACTGAGCGAGCTGGCACACACTGGTTCGAGTAGGTACCACAGAACTAGAAATAGTGTCAGAGGTGGTAACATAACCCAAGGGGAACCACAATGGACCAATAGACCCCTGTGTAAGCGCCTTTCGAGATGCACATCCCTCTCAACCTAACCATATTCGTTTGTGTGGCTGTTGTCCCTTGGCTTTTATAGACACTGCGGCTGAGGATCTTTATCTGTTTTCGGAGATTAGGTAACTCTCGGACGATATGCTTGTCCCTGTAAGAATTTTAGGCCGTCTATTTGAAGACCGAATTGTAGCATCTTAGTGCTCTCATGGTTGTCACTCCTGGGCGCCATGGGCAGTTTCAATCGCATGTATCGCGGCAATCACATTTCAGAGTGACGAAGATTTCGAGTGTGACTCCATATTGTATCGAAGAGAAGCCCCTTTTATTGGCGAACGCGTAGACGGAATGCTCTTCATAAACGGGTCAAGAACCGTTTTCGAGTCGCCAAGTTGGGTTGGAACGTGATGAGCAAAGCTACCAACCAATCAACAGTCGTGGTCACAAGGTAATCGCCAACTTTGTTTTTGGACAGGATTCGTAAATCGGGTGACCAATGTACCGGACTCCAGGGTCTCTTGATCTTTCACTCCTTTGGTGGTGGTTCCGGCTCCCTGCTGATGGAACGTGTCTCTGCCGATTACGATACGAAGCCAAAGTTCGAATTCTACATCTAAGAAGACAAGTGGTAGAGCTATGTTCCCCCAGCAAGGCCCCGATTAAGGCTTGTTCTGCTTACGTGATTGTCACCAAAATTGTTGAGGGGGGAATTGTTAAGCTGAACTGGCTCGGGCCATATAACTTGCTAACGCTGATCTGAGCTCTGGGACATTCCGGAGAACTGGGTAACGAAAGAGCAGATGCTCTTGCCAGAGAGGGGTTAAGTGGGTCGTGAGCCAGGCACACGGTGCGGGCAGAACCAGGTTTCAGCTTAATCTACACCAAGGTGACTTGTGAGTTATTACAGGGCTCGTCACGGGATTTACTTCCACTATCGATCACCTGAAAACGGACTAGGGGTTCCGGCCTTTGTGAGATGTGCCTGGAAGAGGACGAAGCCACCGCAGACTTCCTGTGTGACTGTCCTACTTTTGCTCAAATCAGGCACTTTACCATGGGCTATTTCAGCTACTCAGGGAAGAGTATCTGGTTACGCTCAACCTTGCTGATCTACTGTGTTTTGCAAAGTGCAACGGTTTGGAGTGCGGACAATACAAACTTTATTGCCAGTAGTGCTGGCAGTTTTTGTACGAACCGCATTCGCTCTACCTCGGTATCTTCGTTGTCGTTAGCACTTTTGGGTAAAACCTGCATTCACCTTGTCAGAAGGCCGTGTATATACATATGCAGTTTGCAAATGTGGGTCAACGGTTTCAGAATATGTTAAAAAACTATTCCACGACAGCCTTGAGCCTCTATCTCAAACCCCAAAGCCAAATGAGAAAATCTCCAAGACCCCGTAGAGCGGCACGTTATAAAATTTTAGCGAAATTCCTTCAAAGCAATTTGCACTTCAAAGTTCAAAAAATTTCACTTAACGCCATCAACTTGTTAATTTCTCATAATTTCATTTCTCGTCGTTTTCATATTTAACCTTTTCTTTTTGTTGTTGCAGCTCCATGGCAGATAGAATTAATTTCTTCGCGAAAAGTTTTAAGCCCAACTCACAGCCTCATCCGTATAAATTTTCAATTTTCCACTTTCCAAGTGATGGCGGCATCACCCCTCATTTCTGAGCAGATTTTCGACGGAAAACCTTATCCAACTCACATGGAACCACATTATTCATATCAAAGGTGGCAAGGAAAATACCCCGGCATATTTGCATATGCGTGAGGTACACAGTACCTCCGTACGCGCCTGTCATAGCCCACCTACAACCGGAGAAACTTATCCCGAAAATGCGGTTTTAATTAGCAAAAGCACACGAAATCTTCCCATCGTCCGACACCGCCGCCGCGCCGCAAGGAAACGAAACAAGTAGAACGTTCATAATACAACGTGTATGTACGAGTATATCCTGGCAATTTTCAATTAGTTTGCCGGGGCAAGGATATAGGACTGAGATTGTGTGAATGGGGGGAGGTTCCCGGAAAAAATCATGTTTGAGTTATAAATTTGAACGTAAAAGTTCTAAAGGGGATGCAACGAGTGGAATGGATAGAAGGACGGATCGGGATTTACCTGCTTAAAATTGATTGTAGATAAGGGCCAACATCATATGTTGGTGTACAACTTTTAATCACACTTCCAAAAAAAGTTTTCACAACTCCGAATCGAGAGTAATCTGCTTGAAAATTTTTGATCAACCTCAGTACTCTCTTTCCATTGGAGGAGGTGTCTTTTAGAGATGGATTCATGTATCCTGACACGAAGTTTGCTTACACTCTGTAGGATTATAAGTAGAACTGGAAATAAAATGTAGAACTAAGAACAACTCTTCTGATGAGGGTCATCTGAAGGGCCGCTGTTGCTTAAAATTAAAACGTAAAATGTGGTCCTTCGAGCTGAATGCAAGCATGGTTTGAGCTGATTTTTCCATTTAGTCGGAGAATTGTGTATATCAACATAACAGAAAGACTCATGAAAGTTGAAACTCTTTAGAAAAACGGAATAGTTTTGTAGTTTAATTTTTGACAGTCACAACACCTTCCAGCTGATGAGCAGGTCCTGTAAAAATTATCTAGAAATGGAAAACTTTACTACAAGACTGTTTTGCGACGAACTTGTCCTCATCCAAAATGGTGATGGATGAAGTATAACCTAAAATACGTCGTGGAATGTACCATCCTGAGTGAAGTATTAAGCCTTCTCAGGAGAATAAATGACAAGAAACATTCTCCGAATTACATTTTCTTTGCTGTGCAAAAAAAGAGCAGGAAGTTGCACTTCCTTGGGCCAATACATAGCCAAACCGTTGGGAGCTCCTGCAGAATCAAAGCAATGGTAATTCTTATCCAAAAGGTAAAGAAGAAAGGCAACTTCTTCGCAAAGTCCTTAAGAGCAATCAGCCTGACTTTACCCTGCTTGTGAACTCACCTTTTTTAACCCGGAACAGATAGGAATTGTCTCTGATAGCATTTGCTAGCATGTTGCTGGGATTCACCCAACTACCACCAAAAAAAACCCCTGGTTAGCCAAAGAATGCCGGCAAACATATGTAGTTATACAAGAGGCACACAAAGCAGCGCTGCAAAGAAGGACGAGGGCTGCTCATGAGTTCTACGAGCAAAAAAAGTGACGGGAACGGAAAGAGTAATATAGCACGCGAACCGCGTGATCGATATTATACTTCAGGAACAATCTACGGAAGCTTTACCACAAGGCAAAAAGAAAGTGTCAAGCCAACAAGACCTGTACGAAAACCTGTAGAGATGCAGAAATCGTATAGAAGAGTCTTATAGTAGAGTCGTAGTCGATGCTGAGATTATTGAAAAACTTTTTCTGTAGATTGTAAAACAGCGATGAAGACCAACATACCGCACCCAGGCATTCAACATAGACAATGGTAACCAAAACTTCCGTCCACCTGACCAAAATGAAGTGATGATAGCAATATCCAAGCTTAAATCTAGCAAAGCGTCTGGACATGATGACCTTCCAGACGATCTGTTCAAAGCAGCTGGAGATGACTTGGTAGAGAGCATGCACCAACTCATTTCAAAGATTTGGTCAGACGAGTTCATGCCTGATGAATGGAATCCCAACATCGTTTGCCCTACCCACAAGAAAGGAGGCCCCATAAACTGCGTCAATGACAGAGGCATCAGTCTACTCAAAATCGCGTACAAAATCTTATCTGCCGTGGCGTATGAACCCCTGAAATCCTTCGTTAATGACCTGGTTGGTCCTTAGCAGTGTGGTCTTAGGCCAGGAAAGTCTTACAGTTGCTCAAATTTTAACACTTCGGCAAATTCTGGAGAAAACCCAAGAAGTACAAATCATCGTTTTATCGATTTCAAAGTCACCTATGACAGGATTTATAGAAACGAAGCTTACAAGCTGTACAGCGTCGTCGACTTTTTCAAAAAGAACTGGGCATCAGTTGCTGAAAATGGCTAGGACATGTAGAACGAATGGACATCAATGCTTCAGCCCGCAGAGCCTTCGAATCTACACCGAAAGGATAACACAGTAGGGAATGACCTCGCTCAAGATGGTGGGCACAAGTAAAGGGGACTTCAAATTGGAGTGTGCAGCTGGAAGAAGTTAGCTCAGAACCGGACTAACTGGAGCGGCTTGTTGGTTGAGGCCCAGTTTAAGTAAGCACTCATTTCCTTGTTTACCATGTTAACACCATTTATCATTTGATTCAACAATCCTCTCAAAATCTTGAGGAAACTGGTATAGATCCACATTTGTGACAACATAGACTTGAATTTGTGTAATTCATGCACAAACGTTGTTAACCTGTAGCTTTCAACTACGAGATGATGAGTCTTCTTATAGGGTTGCTAATAGAACTCGTCCAAGGATCTATATGTCCGTAAATGTGGCATTCTTCGCATGGCATTCTTATAGTAACCAGGAGTACTGCTAGTAGCATTGATGATAACTTCAAGATCATAGCCTCCCCAGCTCTGGGTTATAGTAAGTGCAATGCTATAGAATAAATGGAGCATGAAGCATCTATTCCTTAAAGAAGTCTGACTTTCCTTGCTGACCAGACAAGAGAGCAAAGAACACCATTATTCCTTGTTCCCAAAGCAATCTGTCATCACCAACTACTTGGCTTCCAGTCCCCAACAAACACTATGTCAATTGAATTACTTTTATTACCCGGTAATTGCTACAAGGACTTCACTACCTTCTTATCCAGACTATTAGTCAATTAATGTAACTTAATTGCAAGACACATTTAAGCCAACTGGCTTATCCTTCACCGCCAATAAAGAAAACAAAAGATTCTCCTTCATAAGTACTTAAGGCAAACACACACACACACACCCACACTTGCCTTCTCCACAAGTTCACTTATATCCTTTTTAGAAAGCGCAAAAAAAATCTCTCACATCTCTCACTCTCCCACCTTGTTCATTGCACAAGAAGTACCTACTTGCTGCTGTGCTCTATAGTTTTCCTTGAGTGCCATTAGAAAATGTGAAATTGAATGGAAAATAAAGAATAACTCCTTCATCGTGGCCACTTCCTTTTCGTGTATACAACACTGTTCTGTAGTACGAAAAGCAACAACAAAAATTCTTGTATCCTTGCCTACGCTCAAATTCACTAACCACTGACCATAGACGGTGATGATCCCGGAAGTCATTTCACAACAAAGTGCCCGCAATAGGCTCTAATAGACATGAAAGCTTTACTTATGGCCACTTAGATGATATCCGCACTTGATAGGATAAGGGAGGTATAATACTCGTAGTTGAAGTAAGGTAAGATAGCATGGCAACTAAGGATATACACTTGGGAATTTTACTTTGACGAAGGACATCACTTGGGAGTTTAAAAATATTCGATGTATGGTTGTGGAAAATTTAGAAGAAACGGGTCTTGAGGGAGGCAGTTAGTTTAAGGAATCGTGTTAATTATTTGGAGGCATACTTTGAAATGGTACTGCTTGAAGGCCTTCAGAAAATTTAATAGAGACCATTCCTGGTGCTCCTTGTGGTGAGAATTTCATTTAAATTGTAGGCCAGGGGAATCGGCAAAAAGAACGTCCTTAATGCTAAGGATTTAGCTTCACTTAAAATCAAATTTGAGATGCTTGACGTTGCAATGCAGCATTTGGATAATATCCGGAAAGACACCACCACCGGACACCTGTCCAATCTTGGAGCCATCTATGAGGTTGCGATGGTATTCCTTCCCCGACTATGGCCAAAGCCAATCCAACGCCAGACGAAAGTCGACTGTATTCTTGTGAAGCAATTAAGTTTCCGGTGTCATTGCATCAGAGGGCATATCCGTTGGAATTGGGTCGAAGGACATTTAAGGTCATCGAAGCTCCAGTGCGAATGATACCAGAAATCCTCAAAAAACTCTCTTTAGACAAGAAACGATTTTCAGTGGGCTTACCTGCTTACTTGGGTGACGCAAGCCTCTCCAGTTAGCCCGGTCTTTAACTATCTGCCTTCAGTTGTGCACTCCAAGTTGGTTGAGATCCCCTTCTACTTGTGGGCGCCACCTTAGGCGACCTCTAGTGCGTTATTTCCCCGGCTCCGATCCAAAGTCTCTACGAGCTAGAGTATTGATGTCCATTCGCTGGCTTTCATTGTGCAGCTTATGATTTAAAAATCGGCGGCGGTTGAGATTCTCTATGGCATCTAGAGAAGAGCTAGATGTGCAATGAAAGGTTCCAATGCAGCCGATGTCCCATCATCCAAAGCCGTCCTGTGGAGTTTTGCAAAAGAAGCAGTGACATATTTACGAGAAAGTTTATTCAACCAAACAATCGATGGACATGCCAGAATCGGTCTAACCGTTGCCATATAAATTCAAAGGAGCCTTTTCAACGACGAACCCCATGACTTGCTGAAGGCTTGCACAGCAATAAAGCCCACAACACTTAAATGGTCTCCGACTTAACATCTTTCGAAACCAGTTCACGTACTCCTTACAGTTTTCAAGCTAATAACTTATCATTTTACCATCCGCTTCTCAGACCTGCTTCTCTCTCTGTGTCTAATGTACAGGAGAAGTCAGAAAAACGTTCTGGATACAGGGTGTCCCTTGACAGTAAGAGAGTCTTCCACAACGAAGGTTAGCTTAGATGAGTTGTGGTTGATTGTGTTCCCTTTGAAGGGTCGCCCTGTTGCCTTAGCACTACTGCTTACCTTTTTCTTATTTGGTTTCTCGTGACCGTATGTTATCCATTCCTGGTGCCTTATATAAAGCATAAAATTTTATTGTTCATTGACTATCTCGTCTGACTCATTCGCATCCATTTCCGGTACGGTTTTCTCACTCCTCACCAATACACGACACATGAGTGGTGGTAACAAAATGGCATCTTGGTGGTAATTGGGTCTCTCTATTCAGTAAGCCACCGTTTCTACCTTCCTACCTATCTCCGGAGACAACCGTGCAACTAGGGAGGTGTGCTCATTAGAGTGCCCAGCGTCTTTTCTTGCGAGGTTGTCCAGATACCATCGCTCCTCTTAACAGAAGAAGCCGGCGTCGGTGTCTTAACTACGAATTTCCTTAGATGTGGCGCTTCATTGGTTGATTCTATAGATCCGCAAGAATCCCTCCATGAGTTCTTCTTCGCGAATCTTATTTCTCTTTTGAGGAGCTTAGCATCCCCCCTGTAAAGTGGACCATTCGAAGACCCCCTTTTTTGTGACTTACTTACACGTGAGTTGCGAGAAAGCTCCTCAATTTTCTAGCTCCACCAATGTGGACAATTTCTTTTGATGTGACATCTAATCAGGAAGGACCTCTCGAAAGTTTGATTAAGAACATCGATAAGTAATGCGGTTGCATTGCTGACTGCTGCTATGGATGTGAGATCTGTTGCTTAAGTCTAGGCTAGCTGATTCCTCACTTCATTGCTGAAGTTTGCTCTGCGTGAATTTCAAAAGAAACAGAAGAGTATCCAGCAATGGTCAGATAGGGAGCTTTTATAAGAGGCTTTCCAGTTAACGATCTCGACGGAATTGTTAGCAAAAACAAACGTGATGTCTAGGACTCTCCTTCTATCCGCTTTTACAAAGGCGAGGTCATTGCCTAGATTAGAACTTAGTTTTCCTTAACTTGTTCAGTCTTCGATATGAATGACCTCAAAGGTAACGAGGGAACGTTTATGCCATCATCGTAGGGTAGATACACAGACGCCACCAAATAATTACCGTTCCGCTTCGCTCTCTAACCACCACCCCTCCCAGGTCATTATCCTCGATTACTTCGGTGATCATGGAAATTTCTATTAAGTCCAGCTATCACTTTCAACTCCAGTCACTTCCCACCTTCAGGCATGAATTTTCCACCCATTCATCGTACAACGCCAGGCAAGAAAAAAAAACTCATCCTGCCAACCAGGGAGAAGGGGTATCCACCTAGTAGACACAACTCAAAGCTGTAACGAGCGAGAAATCTTCAAAAAAAACCCCGACAGCTTAGAGGGCAATTTTCAATTTCACCGTCTTGGATACCCTTCAGACGGGCATTCTTCGTTGCCGTCCTTTTTCCACCGTCTACCATTTTTCACATTGAATCCTTACAAAGTTGGCAATTTTCCTGATTAGCAATTTTTTTTTTTTTCGAAGGATTCGCCTTTTCCGGTCCCATATGTAGCACTCTTCGCAATCACTTGTTGTGAATAAGGATATCCTCTTGGATTCACAGTGAATCACAAAAACCTAACTTCAATCGCAGGTGTTGAATCCTTTGACACAAGCGAAAGTTTCCTCTTATTTATCTCACTTCCTTGTGACCGGAAAAAGGAGTGCACTTGTCAGAATCCCTGTTAAAAAGGAGTTTCCTTTTTAAAGGGGCCAAGACGGCACCTCCAACCCATATCATTGATAGGCCCTAAAGGAAAATATGAACTTTGCGGCAACACAAAAAAAAGAAGAAAAACCCCACCACATCAAAGGATGACAAATTAACAAACGAACTTATTATTCCAAGTGTCAGAATCACTTCTCCTGCTTCAGACCCACCTGAGGGGATGATTTTTCGATTACCATTTCGTCGGATCCTTTCGTAGGTTGCTATCACTGCCGATGAGATTTCAGATGTTTTCCTGTGTGTAGGCCGGAAGGTACAAAGTAAAAAAAGGATTCACCATTTTCTCTCTCTCTCGATGACTACATAGAGTGAATCCTTGAGAGTGTGAACTGCTCCTACGCCTCAGCGTTGTGGTGCGATTTGTGCGGTTTCACGCGTCAAAAGTTCAACGAAAGTAATCATAATTTCTAGACTCCTGTCTGTATTTGTATATGCAACCGAGAGTGGGTGTGCGTGTATGTGTCTATCTTTAAGAGGGAGAAATCCAATTACAGGTAAAAGGATTTTTCGTTATCCTTATCTGCTTTCATGCTATCTCCGTGATTAGCAATGAAATTTTATTACGGTTTTGCGGAAGAGGAAGGACATTTTTGTTAATATTAAATAAATTAAATGGGGAATCCTTGAAATTGTCCTGGCGCATGAGAGAATCCCTAAGTATTTGCCTCTGAAGTAGGTTAAGGACCTCGAACACGAGGAGCAAATTCTTCTGCTCATTCACTTGATTTTGGTTTTCTAGATCCTTGCTTTTTTTTGCTTAGTTTTCGGTTACTGTGGTCAGGTTTTGAGGAATCTAGAGCAGGAGTGGTCATTGGAACACATAATGCCAGCAAGGATAGTACCATGAAGGAATCCACTTGAATGCTAGGTGCATTCGTAGTCATCGTTGTCGTTTAAGTCGTTGTCCTCTTTTGTTCATTGCATTGCGGAAGTCTTTCTTCTTCTTGTGTTGATAGTGTGACGATGAGGAACAGTTTCTTTCTTTCTCTTGCCTTTCATTCTACTTTCGGGTAGTTTTAATCGTGGAATCTGTACTCCACCAGCATTCGCATGGAGTATTTCGAATAATATTGCACTGCAGCTCGCCAAAATGCTTGCACTGCAGAATATTTCCCGCAGTGGAGCATACCACAGTTTGCCAGGACGAGGATTTGATTTAGAGATTTGCCCCGAATTGGGGTTAAGTGGCGGTGAAGTGGTCCTTTGTATAAATTGCAATTTTGTTCAAATTGAGAAACGTTTTTTGGGAGGGAGAATTGTGTCAAATTAAGTTGATGACCAGATGGCAGAGAGGAACAGGACTCGTTCTCAATATTAAATGGAACGTGTTTAATTGAGACAGGAGATAATGAAAGGTTTTATTAAAGATTGAGTCGGAAGTGGTTTTGATGTGTGGAATCTAAAATCCAATTCAAAGGATGGACTGTTAATTGGATTTTTCTTTAGGATCTATTCATGTCGTCATGAATATCAAGCAAAATGTGATGAAAAAGAAGGCCCTTCCCCGATTGGAAGCCACAAAAGGGGCACATTGAAATAGAACTCCCCTATAGGAAGCCACCTTCTTTTTTTTTAAACGATTCAGTATTTATGGTACAAAATGCGACTCATGACTTCTCTGTGGAACAAGAAAGATCCAGAAAACTATCTGCAATCATTGTTTATGTCTGACACTGAAAAGCTACCTCTGTCTCTGGATTTAGATAGTGACACCTAGAGGCTTAAAAGCTAAGCAATTTTGGTCTAAAAATTTTAATTCTCATAACGCCTTTAAGAACCTGGGAGTTCCTCTTGTCTGCCAATGACGATGGCTTCGGCCTGTAACGCTGGCATATATCTGGCTCTGCTGCTGCAAGGTATGTCCAAGTTGTAGCATCTGAATAAAATCTTCACTACTAGCTGCGCCAATGGTTTCAGACCCATCTGGTTTAATCTTAGGGCTGGAGTGGCATGTTGCGCTATCCTACTGGAACCAAAGACCTTCAACATTGGGAGGAGTTATACTTCGCTTGATTTCTGCTGAAATGTTTTGGTCAGCCCAGTAGACAAAGTCCCTTACTACCTTGAAGTTATAGCTGTCGACTGTGATGTTCTGTCCGATTCGCCGATGTTGTGTGCCCCTTTTTGTTGACAGCATATATTTGGTTTTGCCTCCGTTTACAGCTAAACTGATTTTGGCAGCTGCCATTGCGAACGCACCAGTGACAGCCCGCTGTGTTTTGTGTCAATGTCATCCGCGCATGTTAGTAGTTGCACAGACTTTTGAAAGATTGTGCCTCCGGTGTTGGCTTGTGAGTTTCCCACAATACGTTTAAGTACTCGTATCAAGTTAAAGAAATCACATGACAGCGCATCACTTTTTCTAAATCCTTTTTTAACATCGAAGGTCTCGGTGAAGCTCTCAAGCTCTTTTTTCTTCTTCCGGAGAAGACGATGTTCTTTCCGTCTTTTATGCGCGTAGAGCTCACGAGCAGCCTTCGTCTTTCTTTGCAGCGCCGCTTTGTGCGCCTCTTCCGTATTGTATTTTTATTTTCATAACCTTTCATAAAAGACGTTCAACCTATTGGAAGACTTTAAACTGGTGCTCTAAATGCCTTTGTTATTGATTGTGGAATTGTTTATCAAAAAATCGATTTAAACATCTGTCAAGCTGTTGGGTTGTTCATATTTGTTTAAGGCATAATGAATGATTTAAGCTGCGGCCTTATTTTTGAATCAACTGAACTGACACAGTATTCTGTTTTTAGTAGCAATGACTGCGCACAGTAAGGAAACCCATTTGCTTTGTACTTCATTCACTTCATTTGGGAGGATTGATCTCAAGCATATGCCTTTGCTTAGTATTCAAGTAAGAATGAGTCAGAATTCAGTAAATGAGAACAGCATACTGTTGCCTTAGTTTCTCCTATTTACACAGTTCTTATTACTGTTAGGAGCTTAAAGAGCCTTTCCCACCTTAAACAATTCTTCTCACAGCACTTGGCACCGATGCCCCTGTCATAAGAGCCAAAGAAAAACCTCAGTTTATCCAAAAACTTTTCGAACAACAGTGCAGGCTTCCCCCGCCCGGTCTCACCCATAATTTCTGACAACTTTCAAAAGCCAAAGTCGTATGTAAATGCAAATTCCTCCCCCCCCAAAAAACTGGCAAATTGTTTGCCATATAATTTCCTACCGCCCTCAACATGATGGCAGTGTGAACGTAACCCTTTTCGTAGCCTCCTTCCAACTTTTTACTCAAAACTGCCACAGCAATCATGAGAAACATAAACAGATGTCGGTCCTAAAGGAAAACAAAATGTCCTCCTTGCCACAGTTTGTCATCTTTCCAAACACGGCACGAAAAAAAAACCAAAAAAAAAAAAAAAAAACCTAAAATTCAAATAACACCAACAAAAGTGCGTTTCACCTGTCGAAAAATGTTTTGCAAAACAATTTGCTCCAACACCAGGCGAATAGCAACTTTGTCCTCATCGTTAGCCTGGCATATGGCGCCCAACGCCGACACCACCTTAGAAGCCGCCGTCGTCTAATAACCATAATGAAAGTTCGCGGGCGCGTTGTGCCATTTTACCATTACACGCGGGGGGGTGGGGGCGGTAGGGATCACTGCCAAAATAACAAATTAAGTTATTCCCCCCCCTTGTCACCCGCTAAGAAACCTGTCATAGTTGGCGACATTTTGAAGTAGTACAACGAAAATAACTGGCCGAGGCGCGCTTCGTTTATTGGCAACATTTGGCATCCTTCAAGGGCGGCCATTTGTTGGCGGATGGCTGGCTGTGTTGCAAAAAGTTTTCGGATTCCTTGGAAGTTTCCAGCATATCGCGCGGAGCCTCGAAATTAGTGAAATTATTTATTTGTTACTCGCAAATTAAGCGTATATTTGGAGGAAAGTACTTCGATAGCCATAAATTAACCAGAAGGGCATTTTTTTTTTTTTTTTTTTAAATAACGTCCTCTGTGGGTGTGTGTTTACGTTGCGAACAAAAGCGCCCCAAGGACTTGCAATGAGAATGAGAAGTTTGGTCGGAGAGAAATTCCCCAAACGGAGCATATTCTAGTAGGGATTAATGGCGAGAATAGTTGGAAGTTTGTTACTTTTGTGCTTGAGATGGTTCTTCGGGTTCTCCTTCTGAAGGTACATACCTACATACAAAGTCGTATATAGGACGTCCTTAAATGTAGAGTGGAGGAAAGTTTTCGGTTAATTTTAATGAAATTAATTTTTGTGTGAAGGGAATGGCATTTTTGACTTGAAGTTGAGGCTAGGAGGTGGATGCGATTTAGCTATCGTGCTCATAACTTTTCTGTACGAATAATTTATGCGGAGGAATCTCAAGAATTTCGAAAACTGACGGGACAGGAGATGACTGGATGGAACTCATGCAATGGAGGGCGGATGTATGCAGAAGGAAAGTGTGTCTAATGGAGTGTTGGTAGACCAATTGGTTACGTAATTTTTAAATTCCTGGAAGGGGGTGATTTAGAGTTTTTGAAGGAATTGTGTGCAGGCGAACTTGTTCGGAAACCTATTAGCGTTGAAGCGCTGTCCTCTGAAATAAGTGGCTGATCATAGGTCCATCGCGTGGGGTATCAAATCTCCGGTTTTTTTCTCTGATATTTCTGCAAACCCGTCGAGCAAGGGTTTGTCTAAGCTGAAATTTTTGATCTTAGCATTCATATCCGCAGAGGACATGAAAGTCATCCGTCAATATACGACGACATTTTTTCCCTGGCTCAAAGTTTGTCTAAAGCCATTCCAGTATCAGCGAGTACGCGCGCAGGAGGGCTACTAAAGTAGAGTCAGCCGTACCAGCTACCATCCGAGACCCCTAAGTAACCGAAACAAGCCGTTCTTTGTAGTTTAAGAAATAAGCAAGTATCCTGTGCAGGGACGGGCTAAGAGTATCTCTGCAGCACCCCCGATGAGTCGAGAGAGAAATCTCTTCTAGGCAATTTAAACTTCCAGGTGAGCCTGGCGGCACATTTAACATCTTAAAACTGTCCCGCAAGTGCACGTATGATTCCGTGGGTTGACACGACTGGAGATTACTGGTACCATAAAAGCAAAATAACAAGAAATAGCAGGACCTCAAGTGGGGACAAAACAACTTGAGCAAGGGTACAACCATCATCAAGATAGCCCCCCCGAGAAGAAGAAATGGTCAGGAGATCCGTTGGCCAAAGTTCATTAACAATGCTCAAGGCCAACTCATTGCGGACAACGAAAAAATTCTACAAAGGTGGCGACAGTATTGTGAGGAACTTTCAAACGAGCTCTTTACCCGGCTTTACTTTCGAACAGCCGTCCCTAACTATGGAGAAGTACACGGCATAATGGTCGATGAAGTTGGAAACGCGGTCAAATCCTCCAAAAAGTGAAAAGCAATTAGCCCGGACGAGTTACTCTCCGAGTTTTGGAAAAAGATGGAACACATCGGCTCTAGATGATTCTTTTAAGGATTTGCATATGGTGTTGGTTGATTTTGAAAAAGCATTTGATAGACAACCAAGGGATCTGATACGGCTGGCGCTAAGACAGAGGAGTTCCAAAACCCTACGTACAGATGGACATGTAAGACAAGAGTAAGATGCCCACCCAGAGTCACCGAAGAGTTCCCAATTAAAGTCCGCGTGCACCAGGGAAGCGTCTTAAGCAACCATTGATGACGACATGAAATTATCGCGTTAGCATAAGGTGGATGAAGTGGCAGGAAGACTCTGCTATCTTCTGTGACCGAAAAATGCCCCGTAAGCTGAAAGGAAAGTTTGACACTGCAGTTCTTCGTCCGGCGCTTACATACGGTTCGCAATGCTGGACAGTGCACAAAAAGTATGAGAGCAAATTAACGGCAGCTGAGATGAATATGCTTCGCATGACAGCAGGAGCAACAAATCTTGATCGAATTAGAAGTTCAAAAATCCGAATAAGCCTTCACGCCAAAGAACCCATCTCGAAAAAATACGGGTAGACAGTCAGGCAGTCAGACAAATCACCATGGTAAGTGACAGCGTCAAGCAATACGTCCAAACGATAAAACTTTATTATCGAAGTGGATGTTCTGTTGTGGCAACGATACCCGCGTTGCGTCTTTCCCAGTCTACTATTCAACGTTTGGTGGCCAAATTGGAATGGTTCAATGAACAATCAGCCAATACCCATACATCAACGAAACGCAAGATCTGCCGAAAATATCGCCGCTGTGCGTGAAAGTGTGAAGAACCCGAGGCAGCCAATTCCACGCCGCGCAGAAGAACTCGGCCTTTTGCAGACATCAGCTTGGCAAATTTTGCATCGGGTCTTGGGCCTACATCGGTACAAAATCCAACTGCCCGAGAAGCTGAAGGAAAACGACCATAGACAACGCCGTGTATTCGTTGACTAGGTTCTGGAGCAGTTGGAAGCGGATCCAGATTTCAGCAAAAAAATCATCTTCAGCGACGAGACTAATTTGTGGATGAACAGGTACGTCAACAACCAAATTGTCAGATTTGGGATGATGCCAATCCACACGAGGTCCACCAATTGGCAATGCATCCGCAGAAAGTCAATGTGGATTGTGGGCCGGCGGCATCATCGGTCCGTACTTCTATGGCAATGCCATCATCATCAACGGAGAGCGCTGCCGATCGATGATAACCAATTCCTTTTAGCCCAAATTGGATGATATGGATGTGAACGGCATGTGGTTCCAACAGGATGGCGCTACGTGCCACACAGCTGATGACACAATGAACATTATGCACGAACGATTTGAGGGCATGGCCATCATGCGATGCCACTTTTTCTTGTGGGGTTTCCTTAAGTCGCTAATAAGTCGCAAACAACCGGTGCCCTCGAGGTCAACATAATCCATGCATTCGCTCAAACTCAACATGATCTATTCGCCAGAGTCATCGAAAATTTGACCTCTCGGATGCGCGCCACCCAACGAAGCCACGGTGGCCATTTGAACGATGTTATATTCCACACTTAAAGCCATTGATAAGCCTTTCAAATAAAGCAAAAAATTCGTTGATATCTCACGTACGACTTGTTTTATTCAGTTTTAACATCTACCCGTCCCAATTGGAAAGCCCTTTACTACACCAAAAAGAAGTTGCTGCCTGGAAGTACAGTTGACCATATAGAGTCTAAGTGTATCTAAGAATTTGTTGCTCCTTTATTGATAAAAAAAAAGGTTTATCTTGGCTGAAATTTTTGGGTTAAGCATGCCGGATATCCACAGACGAAGTGAAAGTTATCCTTGAATATACCAAGACATTCTTTCCCCGACTCAGAGTCTGACTAAAGCCATTCCAATGTCAGCAGAGGTAAGGCTCAGTAGGCTATCTAAAGCGGAGTCAGCGATACTAGAAAGCATCCCTATGCAGCCCAAATAAGCCGTTCTTTGTATGTAGTTTAGCAAAGGGGGCAAGTGAGATATTTATGAAAAGCTCATTCCACCAAACAATCGATTCATATGCGAGCATTGGTCTAGCTCTTTCCGTACGATAAGCTCCAGAAGTCAGACTGAGGGGCTTGCTATTTAAGATGGCTCGTAGATGGTGACACCTTGAAGCACTGGCTCAGTTAAATCGGTCAGCTTTCATCATCGATACCCAACTTGATACCCAACTAAGAGATCAACAAAAAATGCTCAACAAACCCCAGTGGCAGTATCTAAAGTATCATTTCCATTTTATTTCTTTGTAAAAAAAAAAATATTGAAATGAAAATCATCTCTCTCAAAATATAATCACCGAATAATCCGAAAACACAGGCATACAACCCACAAACGTTATTTGCATTTCATGCTCGGATCCACCTCCATTTTAATCCCAAAGGTGAACCGATTTGTGGGGACACATAACAGCAGGCTCAGTCCAAACGCACATGGGATATGTGATATAGATCTGGAAGGGGGAAAAAAACGTTTGAAACCACAGGAGGTCAAGCCATACCACACACCCACCTGTAGTACATAAATCCGACCGACATATCTGAGTCAACCGAGCCACGAACAATGGTGTCCTCAAAATCCCACTGATAGCAAACGGAGGCTATAGCCTTCTGGGTGTTCCTGTTGAATGCCAATGAGCTGCCCATTTGAATTGTTTTGTGGATACGTTGCCAATAACTAATATCGAATCCTTGTCGTGAGACTGTCAACGCTGTTGAGTACCGATGTCGCGTGTATCTATTGGCGCCGTGCCCCATACAAAAGGTTCAATGTTTATGCAAATGCCTAAGAGACAAAACCTACCTCATTGCTAATGCGGCATCAGCTTTTGCATACCTTGGCTCCTTCCATTCGACTAGCAACTCAGCGCCCATGGCAAAGTGATCCGTAAGGCTACGCAGCACCGATAGAGTACCACGTCCTCGCTCCTTACTGGGATTGTATGCGTTCACCGAGTACGTTGAACTAGCTGTGCATATTTCTGCCGAGAAGGTCTTATGGAAAAGTGTATGGGATTTTTGAAGAGCCGCCTCTAGGCGAAACCACTGCCATGGATAGTATAGGAATCCGAAATTCGATGACAAAGAGCTGGGATTTATGTCCGCATAGATCATCGGAGTTTCCTGTGTGTACGAGTATATCAAACATGTTTTATTAACTTTGAAGGATATAATGATAGGAAGGACTTACTAAAACATCGACAGCGCGACGAGTACAATGGATTCCACCAATACGAAAGCCTGAAGGTCTTGTGTGACTTAGGACCCAATTCATTGTTAGAATTTTATCTGGAGCCAAACAGTTGCGTAGTCCCAGCTCGATGCCATCAAAAAACTTTGGCATAATCTGATGCGTAAGGCTGTGGAGATGTTCGATGTTGCCCGGATTTGGGTGCTCCGAATGGCCGGGTTTTACAAAAAAGCTCGGCGGAAACGCTGGGTAACATTTTGGAGCACACCAGTCGCACTTCATGTTATGATTTCTGATATTGTCATCCCTGACACTAAATTCGTTTTATTTGTGAAGTAGTCTTCGTCGAGCTCTTCGATACTCAAAAGTGCTGGACTCGATCCAAGGCACAAATGTTCCAAAAAGTATACCGGTTGGGGTGTCATGACCAGAACGCTATATGGATCATGGATGTATACCATTAGAACCGAGGAGACGGTGCGCACATATTTTTTTTATTCGGGCAAACTAAATGACACTCATGGCAGTGGTTTCGAGGTTTCACATCTAGGACTCGTCTAATGAAAGTCGTCTACTTATGTCCACCAAGGCTCTGGCCCCACTTCTTTCCAGAGATCCTGTTGCAGGCTTATAGGTACTAAAGGTGGCTCTGTTGATTAGTAAGTTGAAAGTTTAGTACTCGGGAGTCATCTTTAACCCTAAACAAGCTTACTTTCAAAAAATAGCTTAAGACCAAGACCCTACATAAGATTGCTTTTAAAGAACGTATTAGGACCCGGATCTTAAGGGCCACAAGCATCCTTTTGCAAAGCCGTAGAATGTTCAGCAGAGCCTTGGATTTAAGCCCTGAGATGCTCCACTGGCACTGGCATTATCAGACCTCACCTTGTGGTGCGGTCCATGGTGGTCAAGGACGGTATTCCTCAATCGCAAGCAACATCTTGGCCATATCTACATTTCTGGCACGATGAAAGGAAGCGATGAGCGTTCCTCCCATGGATCTCTTCTTATAGTTCGTGGCCAGGAAAGCAGTATTCCAATTAGAACGCTGCTTGAGCGGGCGGTAATCTTTGGCGAAACGCGCAAAGGAGCAAGGCTCAAGAGCTTTTCAGCCCTATTCCATGCGTTCGGGATGCGGCGCTGGATATCATGCGAGCGGAACTTATGTTAAGGGTCAGATTCCGATGGTTTTTCCCACACTACGTCTGAACCAGATAGTACTGTCTTCTATACAGACGGGTCTCTAATTGATGGATTCTCGGGAGCAACCATCTATTCGGAGGAAGCGAGGGCTATTCCACTAGGTACATATTCTACGCTGTTGGTGACGCTGATCTAGCTTCCGGGGCATTTTGAGATACGAAAGAGCAGATGCTCTTACCAGGGAGGAGTCCGTGAGCTCCTACGTGGGTTCTCAACCATCTCAACCATGCTTAACCTACCATGGGGCGCAACGTCCCCAAGATGACAATCGCAGAAGCCAAACACTTCGAAGGACAACTGTGGGAGCTAGCTTCAGCGTTAAAAGCTAGATCAGAAGAGTGTATGACTGACGAATGGAATTTCAGTATCGTTTGCCTAATCCACAAAGAGGAGACCGTTCTTACGTAGGGTCATGTATGGGTTTGACATATTTAGGAAATCCGACCGTATTTTGTGGGATAACTATGGAAGGCTCTATTCCAAAGAGCTTAGAAGACTCTCTATAAATCCATCATCATCCCAGTTCCACTTTACGGTGCTGAAACATGGACACTGTCAAAAGCGGATGAAGATGTCCTCGGTCGTTTGGAGAGAAAAAAAGAAAACTTCTTGGTTAGATATTCGGTCCCATATGCGTTGACGAGCTTTGGAAGAGACGACTAAACGCCGAACTATAAGAGCTGTACAGCGACATCGACCTGCGCATCAGTCGCTAGCACATGTTCAACGACCATTGCTCCGGCCCGCAGAGTCTTCGAATCTAACGATCTTTCTTAAGGTGACGCGTATTGTTAGAAGGGGACCTCAATCAACATCGGAGTTACTTCCAACTTCGTCAAGACCTATGCATCATCTACTCACAACGTGGTCAAGCTCTGGAATTTTTCAAGGCATGTAGATATTCATAGGTACGAAACCTCTCTAAGGACAAGCCTATACCTCCTTTTTACAATTCAAAACTTCTATCAAATACAATTCCGAACGCTTGTCAATGCAAATGTTGCAAACCCCTGCCTACCACTGTTTGAAATCATTCCAACTAGCAACTCCCCCATATCCTACAAACAAAGCCAAGGCATTAGTACCCTTTCAAACTGTGATTCTGTCAGACCACCACCCCAACCAAACTGGATTCCATTCCAGCAACCTTTCAACCATCCAATCCGCCCCCCAGCAGTGCATTCATAAATTTCGTTTGTTCTATTTATTACCTGCCAATTTGGTTATGGCCTTGCCAAACGTAGATACACAAAAAATCACCAGAAGAAGTAACGAAATCCCTGAAATTATCCTGCATCCGGCACGCAGGCTGTGTAGCGGTAGAGAAACAACAAAGGCTTCTCTGATTGCTTCCAATTGCGTTGGATCGTGTTCCGCTCCGGACAGCCACTAAAAAAAACCCGACTCGACTACAAGCGACCGTAGAAAAAAAAAGGTGGACCCCTGCCTAAGTGCATCCCTCAAGGGATTTGAGATTCGTTTCCTTTGGTGCAGGTTTTTTTTTCAGCAGACTTTTTCTAGCCCACCTCATCCTTCAAGATAAACTCAGCCATTACACACACTAACACACTGGTAAACATAACCGCGCGCTCTACCTGTGGAGCATTATACATGCGAACTATAAAGTGAGTAATCAAATTAGGAAACCGGAAAACGGAAAACGCATTCATGACTGTTCCCAACCAGATGGTGGTCCTGGCTTAGTGAGCTTCAGATTGAAATACACTACACGCCCACGCAAATAAAACGGAAAAGAACGAAAAAGGACGAAAAAATGTTTGATTTGATTTTTCTCTTTCTGATTCGGCGAAACGGCGAAACAAGTGAAGCGAATTTAAATGCAAATTTTTTTTTTTTTTTTTATGATTTGTGAGGAGGGTTCAAGCGATGATGCGGATTTGGAGGACGGATGGGTTGCCATCGTAATCAAATTTTTTTGGTTTTTTTTTCCCTATCGGAGTGTAAAAGAAGGACAAGGAGAAAAATCACATTCTCCAACATGAACGGTATACGAGTATATCATCAGTCTACCAGGACTTGAGATATGTACGTGCATGTGCGCCGAGTACATATGAGTGTTAAAAGTGAAAATGATTCATTTGGTAGGTGTGTGAAGGACCTGCTTTATGTAAGGACTCCTTTGGTAATGGATTGTAAATTATGTGAAGGATAATGATATGGTTTTCGTGGCTCGAAGAGAGAGAGAGAGAGCCGGAGACGTCTTAATGATATTGTCTTCGGAAGAAGTTCCACATTGATGTGTGTCTGGATTGAAATTGAGTAGTCGTACCTGGTGGTAAATCGAGCGTTAAGTGTTTTATTTGATTGCTTTTCAGATTAATAGCGGAGTTTGATGAACATGGCGGGAATTTGAGTTATGTGGTTGGGGTGTTGGAAGGATTGCTGCACTTAATTGTTTGGAAGGGAATAAATTGAGTGGAATATATGCCCATTTGTTTGGGATCATGTTTTATGGCACTCTTTGAATCGGTGCTTCGAGATTGACTCCGGGGAACCTCTAGAGAGGATGTTAGAAAACTGTTTCGAAGGATTGCAGCTTTCAAAGGTAATCTATTTGATGGGTGTTTTGTTTGTCCGATAGTTTCAATTACAAGATGGATGCGCCAAAGGATGTGGGATTTTCCTTAACACTAGTAGTCCATTCTACTAGCATGCACGATTCGCAGACTTAGAAAGAGATTTCGGCCTGCGCCGACGTACCTAGCCGCACTCTTCAACTCTTCTACCACTCTTTCCCCGGGATACCAACACAACCCCAAGAGGTAAGTCTCTTCATGATTTCTTAAACGAAGAAGATCTCGTTGTACTAAAGGGAGATTGCACCCCATTTTTCATTATCAAAATAAGAAGGGACGTGTTAGACATCAACTTGGCAACACCACCTCCTTACGTCGAATTAGGGGGTTTCAAACTAGACTTCTGTCCACGCAAAGCTGAATAACTTTAGACGTTTCCGTAGCACACAAAACGAAGATAATAGTTAGAAATCCCATGAGCACGGACTGGCTTTTCAATAGTACATGAGTAGCAAACAAGACTAGGACTGGGAAGCTTACAAAACGAGTAAACTTGAGAAAGTACTTAGCACGGCAAAGGTTACAGTCCAATTAGTCTAACATCTTTTTACTAAAAACTTTGGAAAGGATTTGTGGCGATCACATCAACTTAAACCTACTTACCTCCTCTCTGAGCATCAAGAAGCACGCTTTCATCGAAAGGAAGTCCGTGGAAACAGCTCTCACTAACGTAGTTTACACCATCGAAGATGCCCTAAAGTATAAAGAAGAAGCTCTCGGCGTCTTACTGGTTATAAAGGGAGCTTTCAACAACAAGTTTATGGGTATTATGGAAGCCCTCTCCACGTACAGCAAGAGGAAGGTAATAAATAACGATATTGAGAACATGCTATCCAACTAAATAGATAATAGCAGCTGATCATGGTAGTAAAAGCAGGAAATGCAGTGTCAAGGCCGGGACCTCCCAAGGGGGAATTCTTGCTCCCTTACTGTGATACTGGTGGTGGACGAACTTCTGAAATCTGTTCTATGAACTCGTAAGGTATCCGAGCGACATTTTGATTAGGGAATACCATATCGACGCATGCTATACGGTTCGATTCCCCAAACACTATGAAGGGCACTACCGTTCCAAACGAGGATATAATAGAAGTGTACACGACGATTGAGAATCGAGGACGGGGCCTACTGTTGACCGCCACCTCTCAATCACGCAGCCCATCTGGAATAATTCGCGGCTGTCTTTCAGGCAGAGATTTTCGCTATAGTTAAGGGCGCGGAACTACTACTCAGCACCGGAACCGAAAACTACAGCATAAGCATCAGCTCGAACAGTCAAGCAGCCCTAATGGCACTAGCAAATCCAAAAACCAACTCGAAATTGGTGAAGGAATGCTAGGAAAAACTTAATATCTAAGCAACCTCCTCCCAGGTCAATATCTAGCACTTCCCGGGAAGCCTCAAGCGCTTCCTCTGCGAATGCCCTGCAACAGGGGCGCTAAGACACAAACACCTGAGAAGACAAGTCCTACCCGGGTTGAGTTGTCTTAGACGTTACAGTTCCGAAAAAATACTGGAGTTGCTCAGAAGCACAGGACAGTAAACATTTTAAACCCTTGAACTCTTCTACCACTCATGTTCATTCTTCTCCCAGGCCATCACGATGAGTTGACCATGATCCACGTGTTTGCCTATCTCTGGCACTCTGGAGAGAAAATAGCCTCCACAAGATGTAAATCTTTTCCAATCAGCGACGATAATGATGTCACAACTCGCACTCGTTGATCGCCGCAGCCGACATACATACTCTGCTTGTGCTAATAATTTTGATCTTCCAATGTCAAATGAAGCGGAGCTTCCATTAAGTCCTCAATCGGATGTCTCTTCTGTTCACCCTCGACAACAATTCGATTCTCCTCGAACAACTCTGATACCACTACAAACTTTATCTATTGGCCGCATCAGGATAACTTCCAACATCATAACCTTCAATCAGCGACCATTTACCACCCAGCATCATCTTGCCCTTCGATTGGTGCCAATTCGCCGCACTTAGCCATCAGCATCAAATTGAACGGGGAGCATTCTCACCACAGTTCTTTGCTGACATCAAGCGGAAACCCGATGATGGATTCATTGATATCAACTCCTTACTGGAGAAGTCGCTGAGTGGTCTGGAAAAAAATACCACCACGGCCATCAACAACAACAGTCTCAAGACCATCGATTCCTAAGGGAGTACCTTGTACATACCATATTCCAGGAGAAGCACAATCTGAAGCACCTGGAACTGGAGTCACTGATCGGTGGCTTCGGTGTGAGCGGTGATATTGAACCAGTTATCTCATTTGCATGGGATTATGCCAAACGTGAGGCTGAGGAGATGTTTGCAAATATTTGCAGATCCACAAAAATGAACTCCACCTCAAGCACACCCATGGCTACGATCCACAGTGGATCAGTTCGAATTGTCAGCAATCAATGATTTGGAACTGATGTTTCCTAAAGATGGTACGACCTTGTGGATTCCGCGACTCAGTGGTTAATGCGCTGAAAACACAACAAATTTTTTCACGACTCCACCCCTCGCGATTGTCTGATAAACGTCAGAGAGTAATAACTGTCATGAGACAGCTTCTATTTGTGCAAACAAATTCAACACGAACAACACGAATGGTGGCGATAAGCTAAGCCCTGCACCACATACAGTCTGTTTGAATCTACAAATTTAATGTCTCTAGCCTCTAGCGTATTCATAGACTTAATAGCTCTATTTCTAGAATTTGTGAGAAAATTGTTGCCAGTTTGTTAGTTTACTTGCACGCTACGTGCTTCATTAAATAATCAGCACCACCCCGTTCAAATTTAATTGCATGTTGGGCACATCGTTCTGGCATAGGTTAAATTGCCACCAGAAGTTGAGTAAATTTAAGCAACATTTTCATTTAATAAGTGACTCTGCTCCAGTTCAGTCGGTTTAAAGTGTCGCGCAGTATAGCTTCTCGTTTAACGCTCAAGCTAGAGCCAAGTTTTAGATCACGATCATCATGCCGATAGAATTGATTGTCAATGGAGCTCGATTCGTTGGTTAGACGCGCATGCATTATCGTTACGTCACTTGGTTTTCTAATTTTATTGTTTTGACTTTAGTGGACCTTAGTGAGCTACCCCCTGACATAACCCTCAACACGTACATCAGGGATCATGTTGGTCTCACTGGGACAAAGTTCATGTGCCTTGAAGGTGGTTGTGGGGTTTGTATTTGTGTGATCAAAGGGAAGCATCCAGTGAATGGTGAAGCACGAAGCTGGGCTGTGAATTCGGTAAGCTTGAGAGATATTTCTTAAAACACGTCTAAGTGGTGGTCATGTATCCACAGTGCCTGACCCTGCTGAACGTCTGTGATGGCTGGGAAATAACCACAATCGAAGGAATCGGCAACACTCGCGATGGCTATCATCCAATTCAAAAGCAACTGGCTGAGCAAAATGGAAGCCAATGTGGATATTGCTCTCCGGGTATGGTGATGAATATGTATGGCTTGTTAAAGTCTAAAGGCAACAGGATAACTAAGAGTGAGATAGAGAACTCATTTGGTGGAAATATTTGTCGCTGTACTGGCTATCGTCCAATAATGGACGCGATGAAATCATTCGCAATTGACGGCTGTGCTTCAGTACAGTGCCCCGATATTGAGGATATTAGTCGCCCATGTCCTAAAACAGGACAAAAATGTAGCGGACTTTGCATAAGGCCACCGTTTACATATGAAAATGGTTGCAAATGGTTTTGGCCAAAAACCCTAGCCGACCTATTTCGTGCAATAAAATGGTTTAGTGATGATAAATATATATTGGTTGCTGGCAACACTGCACACGGTGTTTATCGTCGTTCACCGGACATCAGACATTTTGTTGACATCAATAAGATTCCCGATCTACACATACATAAGCTAACAAGCGATTTCCTAATTCTGGGAGCAAATTTAAGCCTTACGGAAACAATGGACATCTTTCAAAAAGCAGCCATGACAGTTGGCTTTGAGTATTGCCAGGAGTTGTACAATCATTTTGATAAAATTGCCAATGTTCCAGTCAGAAATGTAAGTAAAAAATGTGAAATGTAATCAAATAGCTTAGAAGGCATTAATTCAAAATAATTGGTAAATCTGACGACGGAAAGGTTGTTGTCTCAGTTTTAGTATTTACGTGAGTAGAAACCTTCGATTAAAAGTTTATATTTATCTGTAGGCATTTTATCCACACCACTGAGCGGCACTTATATATGTAAAACAAATTACCACGTAACACGAAGTCCTCGTACATAAAGATACATTCATTGAGGTACACTTTTGAAGATTGTGGGAGAAGATAGATACTATTCTCATTTAATTGTGTCATTAAATACAGTAGCATTCGTTGAGATTAAGTTTATGGGAAAAAGATAAGAGACCAACGTACAATTATAGCTCATTAGATACACGCTTCAAAGAGCTTACAAAAACAAACATTTGGCGTAGCAGACCATATGTTGTTCAGGGCTTAGTGTCTCGCGACCATTCGTGTTGTGCGCCTTATAGTTTGCCACACAGAGGGAGGGGACACCTTTAAGATCATATTCGAAAGGCAAATTGAAAATCTTAGGTATTCGCGGGGGAGAGATCATGAGGGGCCGTTTTTGCGTTTTCTGGGCTTCAAACTTAGATGCTCCGGTTCAGAAGTACACCGCACGAACTACTGAGCCACGGCAGGGGCCAAGAGTTTTTGTGCGCATATAAATAGACTTTTTTCATCATCACCAGCTCCTATTTCCAGTTGTGGAGCATAAGGGCTCGAAAAACGTTCTCCATCCGACTTGGTTTGTTCCTGGAAACTCAATTTCGTTCCACGTTTTTCCAAATGTTGCGAAGGCCACCTGCTATGACGTAGTTCTGCTCATTAGCATTGCTTAAATCCACAAGGATAATGTTTCATCCAAGTCGAGTTTTCCGCCTGAATTTTTCTATAATATAAAAGGATGCGTCATCAAGAATAGTTCATATCAAGTAAGTCTTGAATCCATCTGTGGCCATCCCACAAATAATTTTTACCACACATCAGCGATGCAGCATGCGAACAGAGCCCTGAACGAATCCGTAATTTTCCAGCTAGATTTTTGTCCGAACTATCCCGTCGCCTTTTTCGCCATTCTTTTCCCTGGTTTTCCTTAGCAAGAGATCGCCAAGGTACATATGTATGTATCCTGAGTCCGTAGACTAGAAATTCTTACCCTCTTTGCCATGCATCCCTCAACGTATGCTGTTCCACCTTGGATTACGGACTTTTTCTAGAGGTTATCCCCTCACGTTGTTCACTTTCGTCCAACATCTCCGTCACGAATTCGAGGCGCATAGTCCAGAGAGACGTAAGAGAACATAGATTAGTTGCATATGCAGATGATCATGTTGTGCTGACCGCCATGAGGAGGAGTGAGACTTCTTGCAACAGTTATTCCTAGGAATTGTACAGAAACTTTGCCCTAAGAGTCCGTGCCTGACTGCCAACACATGGCTTACATAGATTGGCTCTCATGTGCTCTATAAAAATCACGAAGTCTTCCACAAGTTTCGCTAATCGACGGCCGAAAAATTCGGACTTTTTCTTGATGATTTGAAAGACTTTACGTCAAAAAGAGCGGACAAAATGACAGCTCAGTTTGACAGCTGACTCTTTATGTGTGCAATTCCTTCATTACAGATGGGGACCCTTGCTGGAAATTTGATGATAAAGCATGCTCATGCAGAATTCCCTTCGGATATTTTCATTTGCTTTGAAGCCCTAGGAGTTATGGTAATCATAGGAAATGACACCGGAAAAGCATCTGTCAGTTTGGATAAATTTCGAAAAACCAACATGAAAGGAAAAGTCATACTTGCATTCAAGCTGAAACCATATTCCAAACATCAATTTATCTTCAAATCCTTTAAGGTAAGCTGGGTCTTTCCATTTTCTCCTTTATTTAAATGAATCTTAAAAATCTTCTTTCCTTAGATAATGCCTAGAGCTCAGAATGCGCACGCTTATGTCAACTCAGCCTTTCTGCTTGGGATGAAACCAAATACCCAGCAAGTTGTATCCGCTAGAATCTGCTTTGGAGGTATTAACCCCAACTTTGTCCATGCAACCGCAACGGAGCAGCTAATAATTGGAAAGAATTTGTTCTCCAATAACATTATTAAGGATACATTCGCCTGCCTGGATCAAGAACTTAAGCCAGACTTAGTCCTGCCTGATGCATCAGTGGAATACCGCAGGAAACTTGCTTGCGGCCTGTTTTACAAATTTCTCCTGTCTATCGTGCCAAAAAGCCAAATTGATTCTCGATTTAAGAGCGGAGGAGATGAATTTCTTCGTCTATTGTCGTCAGGCAAGCAGAGTTTTACGACCACAGAGAAGAACTTTCCCGTTACCAAGCCCGTTAATAAACTTGATTCCATCGTACAATGCTCTGGAGAAGCTCAATACATGAATGACCTTCCATTCCAACGGAATCAGGTATGGTGCGCCTTTGTAAATGCTACCAAAGTCAACTCAGAAATTGAAGAAATCGATGCCACAGGAGCCTTAAATATGCCAGGAGTTCTGGCATTCTATTCAGCAAAGGATATTCCGGGCAATAACTCATTCGTGGGTAAGAAATTTCTTTTTATAGATGAAGATGAGGAGATATTCTGTGCTGGAAGGGTGAAATACTTCAACCAACCACTGGGAATGATCGTGGCCAAAAGTGGTGCTCTGGCGAATATTGCTGCCACCAAAGTGGCTGTTAGGTATAGCGAAAGAAAAGCGAAAGTATTTTCTACCATAAAGGATGTCTTAGAGGGGAACCAGGTCGATAAAATAAGGGATGTTGTAGTCTCTCCTATTAAAAAGCTTCAGCTTAGTTCTCCAGCTGATATATCAGCCTCGGGGTCTCTTGAGCTTGGTCTGCAATATCATTTTACAATGGAACCCCATACAACAGTGGTCATACCTACAGAGGGCCGGCTAGAAGTCTACGCCGCCACCCAGTGGATGGATTTGACGCAGTATGCGATCGCAGAGTGTCTTCGCATGAAAATGAGTGACGTTCAGCTGAAGGTTCGCCGACTTGGAGGTGGGTTTGGAACGAAAATCACCAGAGGCAATCAAGTCGCCTGTGCTGCATCCTTAGCTGCGGTCAAACTCAATCGACCAGCTCGTTTTGTGCAGACAATCGAGTCCATGATGGGATCTCTAGGTAAACGTTATGCATGCTCAAATGTGTATGAGTTCCACGTTAGTTTAAAGGGAAAACTGCTTGCACTTCAAAGTAGGATTTATGAAGACGCAGGCCTCACATCGAATGATCACGCCATTGGCATTTTGTTTGACCAATCATTGAGAAACTGCTATGATCTTCGGGATAACCTTAAGAGTGACGCACAAATTGTATTGACAGACGCACCCAGTCATACGTGGTGCAGAGCTCCAGGTACCTTAGAAGGCATTGCTATAATTGAGAATATCATGGAGCACATAGCCTTCGAGACGGGTCTAGATCCTGCAGATGTGCGACTTGAAAATATTGCTGAAGATCATAAAATTCGTGGGCTCTTTGAAGGTTTCCTCAAGACCACTGAGTACAGGGAGAGGAGGAAGCATATGGATGACTTTAATCAGCATAATCGGTGGCGCAAGAAGGGCTTAGGAGTTTCGCTTACGCAATTCCACGTGGTTCACTTTTCACCCTATCCAGCAACAGTGTCAATCTATCATGGAGATGGCACAGTAGTAGTGGCACATGGTGGTATTGAAATGGGTCAAGGCATGAACACAAAGGCCGCTCAGGTTGCAGCGCATATTTTGGGAATTCCACTCGAAAAGATAACAATCGAGGCTAGTGGTACGTTGCATGGTGCCAATGCCATCATGACTGGGGCTTCCATAGGATCAGAGTGTGTTTGCCTTGTAAGTTCTACGAGAGAGCGAATGCTGTCCCTTGTTTATATAAATATTTTATTTCAGGCTATTCGGAAGGCTTGCGATACTTTAATGGGCCGTCTCCTTCCTATCAGGCAGTCGATGAAGGAACCCACATGGTTATCTCTTGTCGAAGAGGCGCATTTGAAAGGAGTTAATCTTATCGCTAGTGATTACTATGCGCCAGGTGACTTGGAGCCCTACCTAGTCTATGGAATGTCATTGACAGAGGTTGAAGTTGATATTTTAACTGGGAACCACCTCATCAAGCGGGTGGATATCCTGGAAGAAACTGGAGAGAGTATTAATCCAGCACTGGATGTTGGACAGATTGAGGGCGCCTTTGTGATGGGACTTGGTTATTATTTAACCGAGCAACTGATCTACGATAGAGAAACCGGAGAGCTGCTGACCAACCGCACGTGGAACTATAAGACGCCAGGATGCAAGGATATACCAATTGATTTTCGCATAGAACTGATCCAGAAGAGTCCAAACCCCGCGGGTTTTATGCGATCCAAAAGTAAGTACGTGACGTTATGCTGAAAAATTAGTTTTTAACATCTAATCCTTAGCTGCTGGAGAACCACCGATTTGTTTGGCAGTCTCGTCAGTTTTTGCGATCCAACATGCACTCCAGTCGGCGAGGCAAGACGCAGGCTTGCCAAGGAAATGGATTAGTCTTGGTGCACCAACTACTCCGGAGAATATTTGCTTGAACTCAGGCTCTGATATAAGTCAGTTTAGGCTGCGGTAAAAGGGTTCAAAATATTTTAGTACTACTAGGGCTAGAAATAAAGGACAGGGTGGATCACCCCTCTCAGGAATAAAGGGAATTAATAAATACATAAACATATGTCCAATGACGCTGACTAACTTGATTGTTATTGTAAGCTTAGGCTCTCAGTAGCTGGAAGGGTGTACATACATATGTACATATGTACATGTAGTTGGACGACAGAAAGTTTAACAGGAAATGGAGGTGACGCGAAAGTGAATGAAAAACGACGGATATCTCTAGGAATGAAGGCTTTACCAAGCGAAATAAGGAGGACAATACAAAATTCGATGGGAGAAAGAGACGACCGAAAGTTTAATTACAAAAAGTGTGACACCAAGAAATCTGACAGCACAGTGCCGGGCAAGATCAAATTAGACGTCAGAAACTAAAAAAAAATACCCAACTGACAGAAAGTCAAATAAGGTAACAAAACTCATCGACAAAAAAAAAATAAGGCTTCATGAACCTTAATGTCAAAAGTCGGTTAACGGCAGAAAGGAAGATGACTGACAGCAGGTGTTTGAGTAGGAAAAAGTAAAGCAAGATCACGCTGAACAACAAAAAGTTTGACAACAGAACGATTAGTATATGTCTAGGCACGATTTTTTGTCGCTGCGATTAAAAATCCGTGGTCGCAAGAAAATATGTCGCCGCGATGATAAAGTCGCGTATATTCATACTAAAAACTGCGTGTCCCATTTTTTGCGACTAAATAATCGTACAATAACAAGCACGTGTATTGTACACCCACATCTTGTTGCGACTACGATTTTTTAATCGTAATGATTATCGCAAGTGTGTGGGTACACTTGCCAGAACGTATGATTCATTTTAACTGGCGACAATTGTCAGAAAAATGGGACAAATCGCAGACTTTCTCATTGAAAGCTATATGTTCTAGTTTTTGCGACGGAACAATCGTGCGCCAGAAAACGCATGTGGGGGCCTAGCCTAAGCTGAATATCAAAAATTTTGGAGAAAAACGAAAAGGAACTTTTAACAACATCGGCCCAAGGATCTGCCACCCAGTGCGGATAAATGCCAGACAATAACAGAGGAAAAGTTGCTGATATGTTCGTTAAACCCAGCGCGTTCAGGTGCATGGCAAAGCCGAAGTGACCTGTAAGAACGCCTGTTAGTCCTGAAAGTGACCTGATATCCAGCCAAGATGCAATAAAGTTAGCCTCCCGAGCATATTCAGAGACACCTTCGCTTCATATACTATTTTTGAAGTGGTAGAAGGGTTAAGCCCGCCTTGAGTGCAGCTTGGATATCGCTGTATGCATAAGCTTCTTCTTCGAGTTGCGTCGCAATTTCCAGTGACATTGCATCAGAGGCCATATCCATTAGACTGGGGTCGCAGGTGATCAAAGCTTCAATGCAAATGGTGCCAGAAGCCGACACTGCGACTTTGCGCTATCAAAACTACGCTTAATATCCAGGAAAATGCCTTTCGAGTACTTCTTTCAATTAAGCGTGCTTTCAATCCTTCCAGCAAGGTTTCGTAAAACAGTCTTGCAGGGCTTTCCGCGTTGATAAGCATGTTATTCTCCACAAACTCATCCGCATCGACTTCCTAGACTGATATCTGGTACAAAAAAATGGAAAAACTGGAAGCGATTCCTACAAAAGTCGAGGTTAACTGATTGATACTTGATGATTTACGAAAAACTCTATTTTACTTTGTTTATTGTAGAACCGCATAACAATGTATAACGATGAATTATTGGTTAAAGTAATCAATATTTAAGACCCTGGCCGACAAAATAAAACATTTGAACCGTGCGTACAATTTTGACAATTTGTGGAGTCGGCTTTTCTTGAAACAAAAGAGGATAATTAACTCCGACCAAACGTTTATTAAGAAATATCCTTTGCATCAAAGTTGCAAATTTTTGAGGACAATTTGAGTAAAACACTTTAAAATGTTAAACCCATTCGACAGACAAGACTGTAAACAACTCTCGCTACACGCTGAAGGATCAAGCATTTTCGCTTAAAATTCTTCCACTTTAGCGTCAAAAATCACTCAAACCCTTCACCTGTTAGGATTTTCTTCCATCGTAACCTTCCTGCGACTTGGAAAAAGTCCTTCAAGAAAATTGAAATTGAATCACTACCCACGGTTATCTTTTGAAAACTTCACTCATCAAGACCCACGCAACACACCAGACATACAGTAGATACCGCTAAGCCCTAATATCATCACGAATCAACTTCCATAGATCACTATCCAACACACATACCATCTGACGGCTTCCTTCTAGCTGCCAAGTGCCGCAGATTTGTGTGAAGAACTCACCGGGATATCTGGAGCAGAATGAAATTTTTCCTGCAAAAGATTTTCAAAAACAACGCTGTGGATGGATGTGGCACTATGCGTTCCTTGTATACGGTGCCACCATACCGTTTGTCTTTGGGTTTGCCACCGCAAGTCTCGGAATGCAAATTTACAACATTACGCGCATTCCGAAACGAGGATGCACAGCCACGCAGGTTGGCAGGTTTTCCTTGGCAATAATTTTCGGTATGCGATGTGTAAATGCATGCGAATGGTATTATCCTTGTGTGGGGGGAATTTCCTCTTGACATACAGCCGGTGGAAAGGAGGTGCTGGCAGTAGTGCGATGGAAGGATTTTTCATCCGCGGTTGGCTGGTAAGTGATGCGCTGTGATGCGTAGAATTCTCTCCGTCTTTTTAGCGTCGAGGGAATTTAGTTGTGGTCCCTGATTTTGAATTGAATCCTTAAGTTTGGAGGGCATTTTACATGTACACGGTTAGGTCTCTCTTTAAGGACACAAAAGGCGTCATGATTTCTTAAGGATCCATTAGGTTCAAATCATTTGCTATTAGATTGTCCTTCGTGGTCGGTACGATGAAAGGGAATACGTCTGTCCCTGTAACGACACCTACTCTGTTTGAAATGAGCAACCTTTTCTGTCTAGGGAGACAGTTTGAGTGTTTCTGATCCAGCTTAGGCCAGATATTTCTTGACGCTTACTAGGATGTTGGGTTTCCAGCTAAGTTTCTAGTTAAGGATGATGCTCAACCAGCGAGTGTAGGGCCGTTTCCACCGATTTCCATTTACTGTACGCATGCTGGGAGGCTGACAGCAAGTTTGTTAATTTTCAGAAAAAATGACGATAGACTAATAGGTCTGAGGTCCTTTAGGTTTACATGCAAGCTTTTGCCGGTCTTCGGTATGAACACTACATTCACTTGGTCCAAGTTTTAGGGATATGAACCCGATCCAGGCAGCTGTTAAAAATAGCAATAAGCCCGGGAGAGATTAGGGGTAATTCTTGTTGGACTTTAGCTGGGAATATAACGTCTAGCTCTGCATATTTAAAGGGTTTGAAGCTCCGTAGAGTTCAAAGAATTTCTCTCTTAGTAAAACGATTGGGTGATATAAAATGCGCTATATCATTGCGGCAGCTGCGGAAGTGAGAATGCATTAACAACTCGAAGGACTCGATACTAAATTCGCTTCAGAGGACATCATTATTTTTAGATAGCTAGGGCTTTTGGAAAGGAGGCAAAGAGCTTTCTGACCCTTGATGTCTCAGAAACCTCTTCCATGTTTCTACAAAGGAGTCTGCAAAATTTGTGTTGGGCTTTCCTAAGGTTAAACCCAGAGATTTTAAGGGTCTCCTTGTATAGTCCATATGTGTGAATTGCGAGACTGCTTGGCTAGGTTAAGGAGCCGTCTGCATTCGCTTCGAAGGGTTCTGCTTACGGGGTAAGATATTAGCATTGCGTCAATAAGAGCGAAAATCATTTCCTTGCTCGTAGGTGCTCTTTTAGGGGAACAAGGAGCTACATAGCTCCTACACTATCCCTGTATTTGGACCAATCAGTCTTCCTGGAATACATAAAGACTGATTGTCTTAAAGGAAGTCAGTTAGACCAAACTGTGGATGAGAGAGAGAACCACTATTCATCAGATACCTTCCAATTCCAAATTCTATGAGATATAATATCTGAGACTAAGTCAAAGACTCCTTGTCTGTTGCTCGTAACAGAGGTGGATTCGGGACCAATGTTGCATAGAGCGAGGTTAGTACTCAAAAAGTAATCAAAAGCTTGCTCACGTCTTTCATTGAAGTCTGAACTCCCCCACTTTGTGTGATGCGCATTCACATCGGAACTCAAAATGAGTGCAGCATTGTGCCTCTCTGCGTCTGCAATCGTTCTTCCTAGAGTAGCCGTAGAAAGAGACTCTTGATGGTCATGGGCCATGTACGCCGAAGTAAGCAAGTATCGCCAGGATCCAACTTCCAAGCTTATGGTAACTGTATCACGATCGCTGTAATTGTAGACGGATTTGTAGTTAGAAGTCTTGAGCCCACAGACCAGGTCATTAACAACCCAAGGTTCCCGGAGGAAGACAATGTCTTTCACCTTTTTATTTACGCGGAGATGAAGGTCGGCTGAAGCCGTAACGGAGTTGTGGAGGGTTATCAAAACGAATAGTAATCGCGTTCAGATGCCCTCACCACAGTGACTTTTGCTTCATCTCGATTTCCAAAAAAAAAAAAAAAAAGATGGGTGCTAACATTGGATTGAAACGGCTGAGCTGTCAACAAAGCTGCCTCACTTCTGTTTTTAAACATTTCCACATTTCCAGTGTCATGAGAAAGATTTAACTCTTTACTTCCTTCCTTCTATTTGTGCGAAAAAGTATAACACGCACAAGACAAATGGTCGCGAGAAGCTAAGCACGGACTAAACCGCTTCCGACTGTTTTCTTTCGGCCAATTTGAAAGGGCAAGTCTACGTCAAAGAGCCATGAAATCCATTTCATAAAACCAAAATTTTGCACAATGCTATGAAAAATGTATTGAAAAAAGCACGGACAAGTGAAGCAGAAAATGGCTACCATTTGCAAGACGTTATGTTTCACGTTTAAGTCACTAAAACTCTCCATTTTTATCCGTACCATAAACGTCATTTTGCGCCACCCTGTACTTGAGGGAAAATGGAGAAAAAAATTCTCGCTCTTCCCGACTGTTCAACTGGAATGGATTAGGGTGTTTACACAATATACTTAAATAGGGTTAAGGGTGTAACACAAATTGTTAATTTTTTTAAAACAAAAGGCAGATTGTGAAAAATAGAGAAAAAACAATTTTTTTTACCTACCTATCAGAGAACTAAAGGTGTAGGAATGTATTTGTTTCTCTTCTTTTTTGTATTCCAATTGGGACAGGATGTCAAAGAAATAGCTCCGAATTCTATTGGTAAACCGATGGAGAAAAGCGTGCCGCAAATGGAGCGATCAACCGGCAAAGGCTTACTTGACAAAATGAAACTAAAAATCAGGCATTAAAAGATCACAAAAAGTGGTTATTGCGTTGGGTCGCTGAGCGTGAGGTTCGATTTTCGAATCCCAGAGAACACCAAAAAGTTTTTCACGGTCCCACCTCTCGCGAATGTCTTACAAACTTTCGAGAGTAATAACTGTCAATGGAAAGCTTCTCAATTTGCCTTTCGTATATGGCTCTAAACTGTAGGTCCCTTCGATTCGTGTGAAAAATATAACACGCACAACAGGAATGGTTGCGAGAAGCTAGGCCCTGGATCACATACGGTCCGTTGCGCCAAGAATTTGTTTTGTATTTTGTTTTTAGCTTTTGTTTCTTTACTCAAGACTGGCTTTGGGAAAAACTGATGCCTTCAGGCTGTTGAGGGCAAGATTCTCCGTCAGAGTTACTTCGATTCACATTGACTCTAGGCCTTCTTTTCACTTAACTTCTCTCGAAAATAACCCTTTCATACTTTCCGCGATTTTTCTTCGATCTGTTTTTCACACTTTTACGTTTTATACATTCTCAGCGAATTTAACGGTGTAAATCAGTTTCTTGTTTCTTCTGTCTCTTTGACGGGAAAAAATCTGATGATGACTGAATCGCGAATCGAGCTAATTTACTCGTAGCTGCCTGGACTAACCACAAACTGTCTGCTGCGCCAAATATTTGTTTTCGTACTTTCCACTCCATTTATAAACTATAGCTGTCAATTCAACACACAAACATCGCCGATGCAAACGATTATTGTAAATTCCTTCCCTTTTGACCACAAAACCATTTCAAGTAAAGTACAGAAACTTCTTAAAGATCTCTACACATAGACGACGGACGTCTTCAATTTCATTTTGGTTTCCGGCGCGCTACCATTCTATACCGGAAATCTATTTCTCACTAGTGCATGATTTCCTGTTATCGGTTGACATAGCACCCACTCTTTTCTCTTCCATTACTGTACCCAACTACTTCCACCAATTTAACCGCAAAGGCTCACCTATATGTATTTCTACGGAGTCCTTTTGCGCGTGTGTCTCTCGGTGAACTGATTCTGTCAGTTCGAGGAAACAGCATATCATCGTCCTTATTTGAAAAATTGCAAAAAGCCCAAAGACGATGCAAGGTATTTCTTTTCTTTTCGTTTGCTAGTTTTCTGTCTACCACCGCATCCTTACAAGTGACTATAATATCACCAGGCAACGTACAATCCTTCCTGGTGCATGCAACATTCAGGAAATGAGTAACGACGACGACAAGGATGACGTACGTATACCACGTAGCACGTTCACCAAGGGAATACCAACATCACGGGATATGGTAAAATATGGAATTTTTCCTGAAATCTGAGTTCGTTATATCCTGGAAAAAAGATGAAAAATATGTGTGTTTTCCATTTTTCCATTTCCCCCCTTTCCGCCATCCGCGTCTCTATGGTTTGCGCGCGTAGAAACCACGGCGAACAGGATACACTTGCACTATTTTTCTACTTCTGCTGGCTGCTAGCTATGCAATTTTCATTTTTGCAATTTCAGCATTTTTAGTCGAAGGTTGAGGTCCTGGCAGAGAGGGGTTAAAAAGTTGTGCGGTTCATATTTTTAAAACACTTTGGGTGTTTTATCTTGCGAGTTGTGGGGATTTTTTTCATAAACAAAACGGATGAAAGGATCTTTTCTATCGCAGAGAACTAAGTGATAATTGCTAAAACCTTGCAGTCGGGAGTTCGCCAGGAACTGTTGAGTCTAGGTGGAGGTTGAGAAAGCTGTTTGGGGCGATTGGAGTGTCATGTGTGAAAAATATTTCCTACTCGTGTGGAGTTATAGTTTTGCGATTCCAATTTTGTAAATGGATCAGTTGGATTTATGGGTTATTGGAACACCTGGTCAGGGACATTGACCCACAATAAACGAAATGGGCGATAGTTAAGGTTGCAGGCATTTCTGAAATGGGTCAGAAAGTTGGTTATTGGACAACAGGCATAGAAGTTGGATTGTACCAATAGCTGGAAAGGACGACGTTTTACAAACAGAAAGTTGGATGTCGCCAAAAATTACGAACAGTATGCATTACAGAGTGGTAGACGGCAGAAGGGCTAGTTAGACGACTAAGTTTATTGAGAAAAAATTGGATGATGGAAAATTCGATTCGAGAATGTTGGAGGACAGAAAGTGATCCAATTGCCACTTGACATCTGTAATTGTGGGCTAAATTCAAAAATAGAAGAATTTTGACAGATTATTGCGCAACAGAGTGTTGAGCGATAGGGAGTCGGGTGATTTTGGAGTTGACAATTGCTCTCTAGCGCATTATTGGCTGCGGATATCATTTACAGAAGCTCTGTTAAATCTGAAGATAAGCGGAAATAACTTACATCTCATATTTTAGCCAGCCATGCAGAGAGTAGAAGGCAACTTGAGTACCAGTAAAAGAATGGTTGGTTGGTTTTGGAGGGTGAGCTTTCGCTTCTTCACTTATTCATCCGCACCGACTGGGAGTCAAACTTGCGAAGTGTGAAAGCTAAAAAATAAGCAAATCACCACGTGATACTAGAACACAATCTAGAGGAGGTTAAAAGAGCTATAAATCTGGCCTATGAAACCACCTGCCCTCTTAACAATATAGGACAAGAGGACGCTCCATGGTGGAACAGGACGCTAGGCAAACTAAGATCCAAAATGCGAAGACTATTTAACAAAGCCAAGCGGGATGGAGGCTGGCAAATCTACACTGAGTAGCTAACGGAGTACAAGAAAGAAATCAGGAATCAGTTTCAGACAATTCTGTGAGAACATCACACCTACACCTGTTGCAGCCAGGATATATGAGTCCCTATCAAGGGGCAGTATTGATGCACTAAGCACATCAAAAAACCAAGATGGGAACTACGCTCAAAATAGAGAGCAAAGAGGTTAAATTCTACTCGAAATACCTTATCCGGCTAGCACAACATCCAATAACACAGATGTAGCAGAAAGGTATAGAAGACCCAGTAGAGAATATTGGCCAAAAGCAGCAAACATTTCTAGAGAATTGCGGCTAGATTGCGCAATGAACACCTTCCAGCCGCTCAAAGCACCGAGAGTAGATGGCATTTTTCCTGCCCTACTACAAATGGGACTGGAAATAATCATGTCCCGCACCTCCTCAGAATAACCAGAAGCAGTTTCGTCCTCGAGTACACATCGAGAGTTTGAAGAAGGGCAAAAGTAATTTTCATACCAAAACTGAGAAAGAAACACACCACATTATCCAAATCCTTTAAACTAATTAGTCCGAAGCTCGTTCATATTTAAAGCAAAAGGTCATACACAACCATATAAGAATGACGGCGTTAGAAGGAATACCTATCCACCAGAGTCAGCACGCATATAAGCTCGGCCAATCCACCGAGCACTATACCAACTAACAAGCCTAGTTCAGGAAACCATTGAGTGCTAAGGTCATCGGCGCTTTTCTGGACATGGAAGGAGCTTTTGACAACACATTTCGTGAAGCATCTGAATGTGTGAGATGTTAAGAACAAAAACGACTGAAACTATGGTGGCGCAAAAGACCATCATAGTAAATACTAAATACCACTAAAGGTTGCCCACCAGAAAGGATTCTCTCACCACTAATGTCAAGCCTAGTTGTAGATGAACTCCTGCAAATGTTAACGAACTATCGGCATGAAATGCCAAGGACATGCGGACGACATAGTTAATATTGCGAGAGGAAATTCAAGGGGACACTCTGTGAGATAATACAGAGGGGACTACAAGTAACACTTTGTGTGGTGCCCAACGATAGGAACCTCTTGGCCCAGCCAAGATCACAGTAGTACCTTTCACCAGTGGTGAGCAGTGAAGACGGGATGTACCAACTTAAGCAGAAGACAATACCCAGACGGATCGAAAACAATAATAAGAATCGGAGTAGGTGTATCGTGCCACGAAACAAATATTCGGAAGCCATGGAAACATACCTGAGTATCTTCCGAACGGGAGACTCAATTAAGGCTACAAGCTCCTATGAAAAGAGGTCAACGCTTTGCCAAGATAAGCCAACTTAGGGAAAACAACAGAGTCATCCGCCACTGAGTACCAGTAGCAGCTGACAAGCTAGCAAGAGAAGGTTTAGAAATGGTCTTTACCGGCCCGAAACCATTCTGTGGGTTGGGACCTCATAAGATACGGAAAGTACTTAGCAGGGAAAAAGACTGCAAGAACCCCAGTGCACCTTCTAAAGCAATGTGTAGCACTGAACCACAAAAGAAGGAAACACCTGAATGCCTACCAACTATCAAAAGAATATCTACCATTGTTAGGTCCACTCGAGGTACTCCAATTTATCAAGGAAATTGGACTGCAGGAGGTGTTCTAAGTTTAGTATATCATTGGCTACAGCTCAGAGTTGGGGGAGCGCAACAGATCTGCAAAGGTCGCAGTGCACCTATACCCCTCCAATCTAATCTCTATACCTCTATTGCGTGGGCTGTGCTTCCCTTGTGTCCTTAAACTATGCAGTTTAGTTGTGATTTTGGATAGTTAGCGGTAGGGATCTGGCTGTTGCGAAACATGGGGAATAAGGAACGGACTAAAACGTGAAGGGATCAGGAAAATGTTTTGTCTGCCTTTCGAATTCCACTATTTTACCAATCCTTTGTCTACGATCTGATATCAGTGCCACCTTCACTATCTTTTGCCTCAAACTTTCCTCTCACAAGGCAGTAGCAGAGAGGAAGAGAGCGTTTCATGTCTTTCTTCTCTTTCTTGAAGTTGTCCTTATTGTCCTTATAGTACAAACATGGCGCAAAATCGTCGAAGAAGAATCCAGATCTTTGGGGCTGATGTAAAACACGTTAGAAGAACCCTCATAAGATGGCTCACATGCATTGTTAACGCCCTGTACCCCACCTCTTGTGTGACAGGACCTCAACGTTGTAATACAACATTGGCTACAAGCATGCATTCCTATATTCAATTTCAAAAGCTATAAATCTCAATATAATTCACCAAAAAGTAGATTGCATAAATATTTTACAAACATTCCCAAAACCGTACCAAAAAAAAATTTAAAAGTTACGATCCACATAAACAAGGACATCAAAACTCTCCAACTTGCCAAACGTATTCATGAAACAAAGCAAATAAATAATGCAAATTGTATATAGCTCAACACCCCGGTAAGGCTGCTTAAATGAAAGCCTTATTCATAACTGCAGATCCTTGTTTATACGATGGCATAAAATTCGTTCCACATCTTTTAATTTATTTCATAAATTCTTCACACTTGTTGGCATGTGTTTGTCCATCAAGTTTTTATGCATCATAAAGTAGAAATGTCCAGCACAACAATTTGTTCTCGGTAAATACCCTCTCATAAGCTGTCCCGTTTCCCAACTAACGCGTAGGTAAAAATAATAAAACGCAAAGTAATCATAACACTAAAGTAAATCACATTCTTTGGATTTTAACTATCTATCCATAAAATCCTTCATCAAGTTTAGCCCCCACCCCCCAGCCCTGCTGTTCTGTTGAAAAGGGAGACAGGATATTTCGGGATATTTAATTACCAGACTCGTCGGTACTCTATAGCACCGAAAACGAAACTTAAATCGCAATTAGCCAAGTTAATTCCTTTTTCTGTTTCAGTTTATGATCCTGCGGCATTTGTACTTAATGCGTATAACCTACATAGTCCTTGCTTGCATCTCCATTTCTCCCTTGTTGGCCCGTCCAATCTGTGCGGTCACATCATCATCATTATCATCGTTGTCGTCATAGTCGTCATCGTCGTCGTCGTCTCTGTAGTTGTTGGATGAGAAAAATAGAAATAAAAGAGCAAAGTCCTCTGAAACAAAGGACAAAACGGAAAACCCTCCGCATCCACAAAAAAAAAAAAAAAAAAACAACATCTCACACATCTGCACCTCCATTTGGATCCTCGACACTCTGGATTTCGTTTATCCCACAAAATCGTTGCGTTGTCCTTTCGCAGCACAGTAATTAATAAAAAGGAATATTTGCGGGGTGTCGACATATGGCCACAATAGCCAGGCTACCGTCCCTGGCGCCCAACCACCCGTGGACTCATAATTAATATTCCAGGGTCATGGAGGAGATAATAATTTTCTCCCTCAAAAAGCTCGAAGGACTCCTCTTCGATTCGAGTAGTTGAGTTTCACGCCCAGCCGCCCCCCTCTTTTATGGAGAACAACAATAAAATATCGTTGATGGAATTCTCTTCATCCGAAAATGACCAAGACAAGAGCCGTCGAGGTGGCGGAGCGAGAGAAGCCTGAACGGTTGGTTAGATCACAATGGTTCAATGCGAAGTTGAAAAGGAATAAGTTATTGCCACTCCCGATTTTATTATCACTGTTATTCTCTAATTAATTGCAAATGATTTCTGTTTGGGGGTTGGAATGATGGGGCCTCGGTTCTGTGGAGGTGCGCGCTAGGGTGGTTCGTTGTTATTTTAACCGTTAATGGATTTTCTGTTTTTTTTTTTTTTTTTGATTTGCACCAGAAACAAAGGACGAGTAGAGGATATCTAAAATGCGATGAATTATTCCGAATGATTAAATTGGGAAATTTTAATTGAGTAATTGATTACCCAGATGATATTGAAATAATAGACGCATCAAGGGGTATTCCCCCAGATGGAATTCTCAGTATTATTGGTTGGATTTGATGAAGGATTGTTTTGGAAGGGGACGGGGGCAATTTGCCACGAGAGTACTTGATTAGTTATGCATGATACCGAGAGGATGGCAGTGTTTTAAAATGGGATTCAAGTGATTGCGAAAAGTTGGGAGTGGTGGCAAACCGAATCGAATCATATCGCCGTGGGGTTGAGTACCACGATGTCGAAACTGGGACAACTCAAAACCCATTAGCTTACGTGTGTCTATCATGTTGGAAGCAGCTTAATTGTAACAAGGAATCTGCTTATGGGTGGACATGGCATCTTTGCCAACGGTAGAAGGTGGGCATTTGGCATTTTCTGATTGCCATTAAGAGTCCATCTCGCGCCATTAACTCAATGGCTGGACTAAGTACTGGTAAGTACTCATTTACTTTAGATAACGCTGCAGTTCATAGTGAATTAAGGTCCTTAATCAACAGACTTTTTCGAACTTGGCTGTAGAAGTGGATTGGGATCTATATATAATGACAGGAATCAACAGGTTGGGGTTATTTCTGCATTTCTGTGGTGCATGGTGGTTGACTCTTCAGGTACTCACTTAAGGTGGCAGTCTGGGGTGGACCTGAGCAACAACCAAGAAGTGTGTCCAACCAGCTAGGATTTCAGCTAGCTGTCGCGAGTTTCGCACACCAAGTTGATTAAGGTCCCCTTTCGCTGAGGTGCATCACTTCAGTCGCAGGCTTCCTCTACTGATGTACTGTACAGCCTGCACAGTTTGTCGTTATATCTCCTCTTCCACTCATCATCTCTGCAGAAGGGACCGAAAATCAAACAAAATCAGCCAAGAGCAACCTCATCCACTTTTAACTTTTAGTCCATGCCCCTGCGCCATAGAGCAGGACTGGGATGATTAACGTATCAAATAGGGTCACTTTAGTTAATAGAGAGAGGACTTCGCTACTCAAATAAAAACGCAACGGACCGTATGTGGTCCAGGGCTTAGCTCGCGACCATTCGTGTTGTGCGTGTTATATTTTTCACGCAAATGGAAGGGACCTACAGTTTAGAGCAATATCCGAAAGGTAAATTGAGAAGCTTTCTCTTGACAATTATTACTCTCGGACATTTGTCAGACATTTGCGAGAAGTGGGACTGTGAAAAACTTTTTGGTGTTCTCTGAGATTCGAACCTCTAACCTCATGCTCAGCGATCCAACGCACTAACCACTTGGGCCACGGTGCCCCACTTCGCTACTCAATTGCCGTTTTTAGTAAAAAGAAACAAGCGATTGGCAAAAGCTTTCTGGCCTAAAACCACACTGATATGGACCAGATAATATATTGATGCAATGTTAAGAAGACTGACGCCTCTGTAGTTGACGCAGGTCAGAGCGTGTCCTTTTTTGAGAATATGTGGATAATGCTGGTGTACTCCCATACCAAGGAATGGTCTATACTAACGTGTATATAGTCCTGGACATGATCAATGATTGAATGGACTCTGCCCTAGAAATTTGTTCCCGATCAACCCTATAACAACTGAGGTTATTCTTTTTTTTCTACGAAAAGGAGGATCTTGGTCGTTCTGACAGAGGTAGTGCTAAAGGACGTCACTCCCCGTATTTCCAAGCAAAGTATTTAGGAGTAATTCTTGATAAGAAAGAGGCTTTCAAGAGGCTTTCAATTTCCTGATTGTCTAAATGTGAAAAAAAATCAAGAAGTCCTCCGGATCTCTACGACTAGGATAAGACTGTTTACAGCAAATATGTTGGTTGTTTAGTGAAGGAGGTTTCGGGTGAATATGTGACTGCTCTTTACACAAACTGTTCAAGCTGCACGCGACTTTTCCAAGTATACCTGATGCTGCTAATCGTACCTCTTCCTAATGAGTAAGTATATCATAAGCAGCGCTACCAAAGCAATCTATCGTCGTAAGTGAAGTGGCTTTTAGTATGACCCATACTGGAAGTGTTCTTACTCTACGACTCCGTTCTCATGGATATGTCGTCTTATTCAATGACACCAGAACCGCGGATGTATTACTACCTACAGCTTAAGGTTGACTTTAGCTCTGACCAAAATTTAAGCCTGGAGAGAAGTGGATAGGATAGCTTTAAAACCGGTGATGGATCTGATGCTGATGCCTTCGTAGAAGAGAACAGCAGCCTTCTCGTAGTAAAAATATGCTCCTGTATTCTAAGCGCAGACTTATGCATCTGCGCTCCCGCCATTGGAGTGATCACGGGGCACAATACTCTGCAGTATCATATGAAGAATCAATCAATCAACTTTCTGTGTCATTGCATGTGCCACCAAAGAAACAAGTTGCTTGGATGAAATTACTTCCAGGGTATCGAAGAACTATCCGACAAACCCGTGAATGACATCTGCAGATACATCAAGTTGCAGGAAGAACTGTATAAAATTTTTCGGGTATCATGTTTGGGCATCACCGGTGCAATGAAATGCTTAGTCTCACACCGCTACATCTGGGGGTGCAGAAAGAAGATACCCTACGTGCTCTCAGGCTGCCTCAGATATTGGACCTCAAAGCTGGTGACTTTACAGATCATCTGACTATAATGGAATACATTCGTTATGACCCTATTCTCAAGATACCAGATGCCATGCTCAAAAGATCTCGATTCTCTAGGAGTTTCGAGGTTGCCATAGGCAACCGACAAGATTGGAAAAATGCAAGTTTCATGACAATACTAAATTCTGGCTCTAAACTCAAAATGTCAGCACTTGTGCCGGAGTATATAGTCCCAAATTCTATGTGCACGGGAATGCCTGCGGGAAAAAATTATTAGTGCCCGAATCTACATCTTTTCAGGCAGTCAAGCAGCACTATTGCTCTCAAATCCTAGACGATAGGGTCTAAATTTGTCTCAATCTCGTCGAAAACTTGCATCCAGGAACAGGGTTACCGGGCCTATTGTTGGTTATGAAGGTTTCGAAGGTTACGAATGGGCAAAAAGAGATGAATGTCGCCCACTCGTCGGTTTTGAACCCTATTTTGGGATACCACCTAAAAGTGTCTACTTCAAGGTAACACAATGGGAGATCGATAGACACGCTGGCTAATGGGCAAAAAAAAAAGTTCATCATTCGAACCGATATAAGGCCAGGAACTCATCTTGATCTTGATAAAATTGACGGAGCAAAGACAAGAGTACGATGCCCCGCTTGAGTCGCTAAAGAGTTCCCAATTAAAGTCGGTGTGCACCAGGGAAGCGTCTTAAGTCCTTTGCTATTTATTGCAGTCCAAGATTATCTGCTTGAAGGAAAGTGACGGACCCCAAAGTGCATCAGTTATTCTTTGCGATGAAGCCATTGCTTAGCTGAAGGCTGATAGGACCGGCGCTCACATACGGGGTTCGCAATGCTGGACAATGTACAAAAAGTATGAGGGCAAATTAACGGCAGCTGAGATGAATATGCCTCGAATGACGGCAGGAGTAACAAAGCTTCGTCGAATTAGAAGTTCAAAGATCCGAGGAAGCCTTCACGTCAAAGAACCCATCTCGAAAAAATTGGAGCACGACCGCCTCAGTTGGTTATGTTCATGCTCAAAGGAGCGATCCTACGAACCCTATCACAAAGGAAATGTCAATCAGCAATCTTATACAGACGCGGAAGAGAGGCAGGCCAAAAAACTCCTGGATCTCCCAAATGCAGAAACAGCAGCGTTTGATTGGCCTCAATGATGAAGTGAACCAAAACCGGGAGGCCTGCAGATACAAATCGGCGAACCCCACAGGCGGACCAGTAGGTATACAGTAAAGTGGGACGGTTATGATCCCTATAATCTTGATCATAACCTCTCCGATCAAAAGGAAAAGAAGAAGAAGGCCATATTCCACGTTTTCCCCCAATGGGCCCATATTGAGTGCAGTATAGAGGAGTCTCCCTCTTCTTAGCCAACCAACCACCTACCTAATCTAAGCTTAGGAAAACCAAACTTAAAGGTTTGCTCAGGTATGACAAATGACCGTTGCAATTGCTAAACACACTCTGGCGGCTTGGTGGCCTCTTTAAATACTAATCGACGGGTAATACAACCTGCCACAAAAGTGTAACTCCAGTTATTACATTCAAAACATAATCCGACTAAAACCATTTGAACCGGCTTTTACAAATGCAATCCCCACACCGTACCTGCTTCTGCGAATTCCAATTCAATAAAATCCTAAAAATATCGCACACCCCACCCACCCAACCCCGTCTAATTAATTGTGCACACACATCGAAAAGGATTCATACTCGCACTCACCCATTGAAATCGGAAAATTCCAAACCCATTATAAATTCATTTTAAATAAATGTCCAATTTATTTTTCTAATTAAATCTCCTGCATAAAATAAATGTGCCGCCGCGATTCGCATTTTATCAATAGATTCACGGTGCCGTAAATGTGCAAAATTAAATTTGCATTCAACATTGCAACAGCTCAGCGCTCCTCTATTATGTGATAATCACCGCATTCACCACTTTCACAGGATTCCCATTCAATTGGCAAACGATATAACCAAACGGAAACCAATTTTGACAAAATTAATACCAAAAAAATTCCAACACAACAACAAAAAAAAAACGCATTCAAAATAAAATTTTATAACGCTCAATTGACCGTTAGAAATGCTCTTATCATTCACAACCAATCGAAGCCTCCAAACACACACACAAAAAAAAAGGACGATTCTCACATAAAATTCCATCGGCAGCCAAAATAAATTTCTGCATCCCTACCAATGTAACGGTCAAGTGGATGCACTCTCTGCGTGGGACATCTGAAATTGACCACGAAAAATAATTTCGGTGTCCACTTCCGAGTATTCGTGTCGATTTAGTTTGCATAGTTGCCAAATATTATTGCAGCCCCTCTGGCCAATGTAGGTGTACCGATGAAAAAATGCATCCCTGCTGTCACTGTTGAAATTAGTTACGTATACGCAGTGGTGTACGACGACAACATGGCGATGGTCAATTCGCACTTGTCCTTTTGCCAGCCGGACTGTGTGTAGGATGTGAACTGGAAACGTGTAAAAAGCACTATGGTCACCCACAGGGTTGAATGCGCTTTTTAGGAAGTCAAGGCGGGGCTCACGCGGGGATATTTGAGGTCAACAAAAAAATAAAAAAAATAAAAATTAATAAAAAGTTGAGAGCTATCATCATCGGGTTTTGTATTTAATTTAAACTGCGCGGGTGGGCGTTGTGATCCCTATTCTAACCTCCTGGTCCTGGGAAACCAAAGTGAGCGCACAAATGGAAATTGTGCGGTAGTTTTGCCGGTGCACTGTCACTAATTGATATCGCATGGCGGTTGTCTGCTTCCGGCGATGCCTTTTGCCACGCGTTAGTATGTGGCTTTTTGTAGTATTGTCATGAGCAGTGACATTGTCGCTGGACTTGAATGAAGTAGTGGTGTAGTGGAGCAGTGGACTTCGATTGCCGGTGAGTTTTTGGGAAGCTGAAATGAGAGGATTTAGTGGAATTTGTTTCAGAAATCAGGGAGAGGGTGGGCTTATGATGGCCTTATTGAACAACTTGCTGGGCTGATACTCATCATGGAAATTTTGGAAGGCATCGGCAAATTTGTGGCGATTAGTCTGTACCAGGAAATGTATTCCTTTTCAAGTTCGTACGAAAGCCACAAAGGCGTACTAGATATGCCGTAGGGCTTTTGGTAGGTCGTTAAGTTTGAAACCGAAGCAAGTCCACTGCATCATCTGGCCGATAGTAGAGAGGCAATGCGCCCTTTCACTATTATCGAATCTCCACCGCATGGCTTACCTAGTACCCCCACAATAGTTATGGAGACAATCTTGAACTTACTTTCTATAGGACAAGAGGTGAAATGATCGGCCGGACTGGCTGCTCTTAGACTCAAGGCCTTAGGATACTTCAACTAACCGGCCGCAGTGGGACACAGGGATATCTGGAGGGAAGTATAGGCGGTCTATGGACTCGAACAGGAATAGCATTTCGACACAAGCTATACAGTTCGATTCTCCAAACGCAAAGAATTGCAGCAGGACACTGGCATTCCAAATGAGAATGGAAGAGAAGTGTCCACGGATGGATGGATCACACATCGATGGAGAATCGGTGACAGAGGTCTACTTCCGAACGCTACGTCTCAATCACGCAGTCCATCTGGAATAGTTCATGACTGTCTGTTTGGCAGAGATTTTCATTATACTTAAGGGCGCGGAACTACTACTCAGTATCGAAACCCAAGACAACAGCATTAACATCTGCTGGGATAGTCAACCAGCCCTAATGGTACTAGCAAACCCAAGAACCAACCCGATATTGGTGAATGAATGCAAGGAAAACTTAATACCTTGGCAACCTCCTCCCGAGTGAAACTGATTTGGGTACCTGGTCACTTCAATATACCAGGGAACAAATTCACGAGTTGGTGAGGTAGAGGGCGAAAACATGGATACGCTCACGGTTACAACCATAGAAGTAGCCTTAAAGGTTGTTAAAATCGCATACAGCAGCTCGATCACAAAGCACCACGAAAACCTATGGAAAGGACTGCAAACATACAAAGCTACCAAAGCCATGACTGAGCACACCTGTACCCGTCGGACAAAGGGGCCACTCGATCTAAGCAGAAAACAATGAAGGCAGATGGTCGATCTGTACACCGGAAATATAAACCTAAATAAATACGCCTACAGACAGGGACTGGTGCCTTCTAACACTTTCCCGGAAGACGAGGAAAAGGAAGAGAGCATCGAACACTGCCTTTCCGAAAGCCCTACAGTAGGGTCAATAAGACGCAAACATCTGAGGACACGTCCTACTCCGGCTGAGTTATTTTAGACGTAATAGTTCCGAAAAAATTCTGGAGTTAGTTCGAAGTAAAGGATGTTGCTCGGAACAGTGAATCCCGTCCGACTCTCCATCCCCAAATTAAACCACCCTTCACTTATACACCCCCGTTCCTTTTCTCTACCAGACAGATTATCTAAAGGGGAACACAACGGGCCCAAGCGGCAGCCTACGTAATGAGGATATCCTCGCCCTCCCAAATCGACCATCCAAGTAAAGTTTAGGGTAGGAACCCTACTTACACTGCGTTCCAATAGCCCACAGCTGCGAAGTATATGACCTGGAGTTTTGCTCGCAGTGCCCAGTAAGAGGCTAATGTTTCTGGCCTATTTCCTTGAAGTTAGGGCAGCATTGGATCTTTTCTGACAGTACCTTAGTTTGGAAGTTTTCCCTATTACTTGGGCTCCTGTGAAGGACTCTATTTGAGATCTTATTGGGTCACTAAGACTTGGATGCGTCTTAGGAACTTGTTGATGACTATGTGAGCCTTATTTGTCAGTAACCAGCCACCTCTCACACCCATATATGAAGGATGACCTAGAGATTTTATTGAGCTGTGTGAATGTCCCTTTCGCTTTCGCAATCCTCGCTGCGTTCATTTTCAAGCTCTTTATTTTCGAAGGATTAAATTTGTAGGCCAATCTTTTTTTCGATATCTGCACGGGGTCGTCTAGCTTGTTTGCATATCTGTATGCTTGAAGTTGTTAAAATTCCCCTGGATTCCTCTGCGATCTTGATCGAGGACGCTCTATAGCATAGCAGCGAGTACAGCTAGGAAGGGGATAGGTGGGAATAGGCTGCATTGTGGAACACCGAAATGTTAAGACCGCAACCCATCCTTGCGATAAAGAAGTCTATGACGTTACGTGAGGGACTATTTGTCGGTTTCCTTGATAAAAAGTCAGCACCAAATATCATCCCAACTTCGTAAAGTAGTTTGCCTTTCAGTGCAGACATCTTGAACCCCAAAAAGTGTGTTTCAAATTGAAATCACCACCAACAACAAAATTCGGTCCAAGTAAGTCAAAGAGGCTTATAAAGTCATTCTTTTCTAGCGTGCATCGCGGAGAGCAATAAAGGCACGCGATGTTTGTCTTGAGCCGTGGGCAGCAGTTTGGGTATTGGACTACTGAACGGACGGTTCGACGAATGAATCCAAGAACGCATCCAACATTTTTCTTACGGTCCCAACGCTTGCTAATGTTTGACAAACATCCTAGGGTAGGAACCGTCATATGAAGCTTAACAGTCACGCCTTTACAATCCAACCCCTTTTGCATATGGCATTAAACGTAAGTCTCCCCAAACAAACAAGGATGGATGGGAGAACCTAGGGCCTATCTGGGGCAACAAATATCTATCTAACTCAGTCTTTAAATTCGTAGAGTTTTTCATGAACAGATCCGCACGTAGCCCTTTCGGATTGATAGTATGCACAGCATCCTTTTACTTTCCCACCAGATTCCCCTGTGAAATGTGTTTAACAAATCAAGCATACATAGGTCAATCCATACTTTTATTTCGTAAATTTTTTGCAGGGATCCGTTTACGTTCCTTGTGCATATTTTATGGAACAGTTTCATATTCGTACATGAGTTCGTGTTTTGCGAGTTTTATACTCGATCTTGACCAATTTTTCGAATATGAATTTATTGGAGCCGCAATGATTTCACGATTACAATGAGTCAAGCAGAGCTATGACAAAACAATGACCCATGAATGGTAGCACAACTATATAAGAAATTAAAGCTAACTCCTCCACTAATCACCCCTTTCGAAGAGCCCAAAGTGCGAAAGCATAACATTCCATTCAACCAGAACAATATCCAATTAAATGTATACACCTTGAGGCCCGCTGGTAAAGGTAAACCTCATCCCAGTATTTCACCAGCAATCAACATCAATTAAAAGCCCAGGGGATACATCTAGGTAAAACGATACCATAAATAACTATGGTGATTAATTTTCGATTCTCTTCGACTCCTTTCAACCACTATCCGAATTCTCTAATTATTCACTGGTTACCCAGAATCATCTCCGAAATATTATAGTTCCTTCCTTTCAATACTCGTGCAATTTCAAAATTAATTTACCATAACAAAAAAAAGGATTCTTCCACAACAATCTTCTGAAAATCGTTCATCCCAACCGCAAAATTTAATAACACTTCCTTAGTTACCGTAAATTATTCTCAAATTATTGCCGAAAATTTGAAAATACCCTTATTCTGGCCGAGTAGTTTATTGTACCCTATCATGCCAGTCAGACAGAATGTCTTTATTATGAGCCAGTAATACTGTGACGCACCCAATCTATCTAGAAAAGATTTTTTTTTCTTTTTGAGATATTTCTGACACATGCCAACAAAGGCGAAGAACATATTGATATCCCAGGATAACACGCAGTCACTCGCTCTCCTTTCCAGTCTCAGACAGTCCGACAGACATCTCCATCAGACAAAAACAGCAACAACAGAACGTAACCAACTACTCATATCTTTGCAAAGGAAAAGATGGATGATGATGGTTGTTCGCTATCTACAGTCATTTCGAGTTTTTTTTTTTTTTTTTTTTTCGTCGACCCTCTGGGGAGGGAACAACTTTTAGGGAACAGACATTCACCCCCGATTGCCCCATGACTGAACTGAGTCCACGAAAAACTCCAAATGCAAATCATCATCCCTTTGCGACGGATGTGGCATGCACCGAACATAGTACAACACAGACAACGACGACAGCAAACAGAAAAATACATTTATTGGCGGGAAATGCACCGACATGACGTGCAGTAGTTTTTGCCACCAAAAAATGGATCCAGTCATCCTGTGCTCCACCCACCCCATGATGGCCACTATTTTTTGAAAGGCAGACGGATTTTAACACCCTCACACTGGTGGTGGGTGAAAGTGGAAAAATGAAATATTTTTGACTCCTGCGAGTGGTGAGAATCCTTCGCTCCGCTGGTAATGCCTTCGCATGGTGATGTCTGTTTAGCTGTCTGAATGTCAGTGGTTTTCGCTGTCTGTCTGGCTGTGTGTTGTGTACCATGCTGTTTGGCTGTTCAATGTGGGATTTCTTGATTTCGTTGATTTTCAGTGGGATGAGTTATGACTGTCTTCCTATAACAGATTTGTGGGAGAGAAATATTGAAATGTATCAGACTTCTATCATGATTACTTCCTCCTTTGACAGTGGATGTCTTCTTGGCAGTATATCTATCCGAAATCAATTTATCTGGATTCTATCCAGGCAGGTGGATTAATGTGGATATAAATAGCTCTCCTAAGATTTCCTCTTCACTTCCCTACAGCTGGCATCTGAATTAGAACACATTGATGCCCCAAGACAACTATTTCTCTACTTTGGCATTGTACATGTCCCGCTGTCTTCACTTCTTCCATTTGAAGTCTTCAGGTACCGTCCTTCCGAAGATACATTTTCCTTATATGACACATGATGATCCTGTAACCTACGAGTATCACTTTAAGTTATCCAACCCCTGTAACAAAGCTTGGTATAGTGAGGTTCTTGTCCTCCCAATCACATGAGAGGCCATATTTAGTTCATCTGAGAAAGCATCCATAATGGATCAATTCGTGAATATAGTCTACGACCCAGAAAGAGACCAGCATGCGGGTAATCAAAGGCGAGCAAATAAATGGAACACGTCGGTAAAAGACAGAGGAATAAAAGGAAAATAAGGAGTGTGAGGCATCAGTGCTTCGTGTAAGGTAGTTAATAAAATGGAAGCAAATTGGCACCTCTAGAAGTGAAGTGCGTTATTAACTTTGCCAGGTGGCACTATATACTTCAGGGACAGAATCTTACGCGTGTGGTGAAAAGATAAGATAAAGAAATGATCTACAATGCCCCGAAAAGACTTCCTCCCGGCAATGTTCTCATACGATGGAATCCTTAGATTATGTAGTTAAACAAACAAACAAAAATGAATTATCTACGTGCGGAACACCGATGACGCCCAAATGCTCAACGAAGTCACAATATGCGTCCATTTCTTTAGTCTAAGCTGCTTCTTAGTTCCACACATCCTTTGGTATAGTCATCGACATTTAGATCAGTAGGTTTAGCCTAGACGTGCAGCCTGTATAAATCGCAAGCTCGTTCTTTGCGGGAGTTTTTTGGCATACGATGCGATACTGGCCTCTTAAATGTGAGATTGTGCTGGTGCAGTGATTATCTTGGAGCTAAATTCAGTCTCTGGACAAAACTCGATGGAGCTCCAGATTCGCTATTTCAAATGATATATGCCTTTGCATCATGTAATGCCGTCGCCATCGACGTGACGATAAGAATTACGCCGGATTACGTTTTCATTGTACAAGAGATACCTTTGATGTCATCATTTGCAGTGTTTCCCATCCTTGAGTTTAAGTCGCCAATTTTGGCGTTAAAGCGTTACTACATTGCCCCTGCTGTCGAATTGGTGAATAAATCCCTTGCAGCTACAAATATGGAATGTAGCTCTCCTTACAAAACATGACAACACCATCTTTTTAAATAAGAATTATAGTTTATTATCTTTGTTCTTTTTTTGGCATCACATCAAACGAATACTTTTTGTTTGCTAAGACAACGAAACCTTGCGCATACATTTCAAATGAAAAATATGAAATTAAAGAATCACCCGAGCGCTATAAAAAGTATACCAGCGCCCGAACAAAACATACATAAATACTCATATTCAGCAGATAAGCAATTAATTAATGAAGCAAATAGCTAACCAGGAATGATTACATTTTCTTGTATAATTAGGAATCAATCATAACACTCTCTCTCAGGCCTCTCAAAGGCTTTCTTACTTTAACATACATTTCGTATAGAACTCCCTATCAATAGCATCGTTTGGAATATAATTTGAATACTTATAGACTAATGCCAAGATCTCCTTGGCTTCGAGAAACTCTAACGATATGTTGAGGAAACAGTTCCAAGTGTAGAAGAAATGTCGATTGACATTCTCCACCACTGTGATGCGTTCGCAATTGATACAGCTCAGTCTGCCCTGCTGTAGTGCCACAAATTTGTCAAAACATCGATCCCATGCTGGCAGATAAAAGTTTCTTCCAGCTTCTTCCAGAAGTTCAGGTTGTCCATAGTTCATCACAATTGGTATGATCTTCTCCACATGACCCTCGGCCATGTAAAATTTAGCCAGTACATCAAATAATGCGGGTACGTCCTTTAAAATTTCAAAGCATCTGCCATGTTCATTGCGGGACCACAAGTACCGCATAAGAACGGCTCCAAGCTCATGGAATTGGCAAGAATTGTCAAAGCGAATGGGAAAACCACAATTGTCACAGCGGACTACGTCCTGGCTTGCATTCAGCAAGACAAATCCACGGATAATAAACTCCTTGGATACGTCGTCCACTTCCCAAATGAGCTCCGGATTCAAATAATTGAAATACATCTCGTAGCAGTTCTGTTTGGCTTGGATTTCACTATCGCCATTCTCTAGCATCACTGCTTCCAGTTTGGAGAGAATCCCAATGATCTCCCGAGAGGTGTACTCGTCAAAGAGATGCCTATAGCGCTCTAGGAAATTCGTGTTGCTAATCTGTGATGACCTGGAAATCAAGAACAGATTGTAGATGATCTTTTCCTCGTCAGTTATGTGGCGGCCCCTTGGAGGCGTCGGTGGCAGCTTTCTGCGGCAGACAATTTCACCATCGTTTTCTTTAATGTGCTGGAATGGAAGAGTTCGCTCGTTGCGGGGAATGAGATCGCTAACCAGACTTTTCTGTTCATCGGAGAAGATGTTGAACTTGTATTTGATGATATTCTTGCCAAATTTCCCGGTTACCGTTAACAGGGCGTCCTTGAAATGTCGATCCTTCTCCTTAACTCGGAGATTGTCACAGAAGGAGTTTTCTAGCACGTACACTCCCTGTGTTCGTTCGTCTACCGCATCAAAGGGTCTCTGTGAAATTCCGCCACTATTAGCACTCTTTCGCTCCGCTGAACTGCCAGAGCTTGTGTCACCCTCATTCTGAGCGATGCTGTCAAAGATTACTGATAAATCATTCAACAACTCGTATTGCTGCTGATCGATAAGAAAATTCTTGATATGATTGAGAATAATCAGATCGTAGTCCTCACGCGCCTTGTCCGCGAAGTACTTAAGGTTTTTCTTCAGGAGAAAACTGCACTCCAATAGTTTCTCTGATCGCACCAATGACATAGCGTGCGTCTGTAACGTTAGCAGGCTCACGCTGTACATAGAGCCGGTTTGTGTGAAGATGATAATCTCTCCCTCGGGACCAAATACCCGGCAATCGGCAATTCTTTCGAACTGGTTGCACCACAGAACCACTGTTGAAGTGCGTACATCAAAGATGTATAACCCCAACTCGGTGTATGTGAGCAAGAAGTCCTGTGTTAGCATCTGTAGTTTGTTGAACGTCAACGTTTGTGGTTGAAAGTCGAGCAGCTCGCTGTTCTCTTCAGAGTACTTGAGCATTGCCTCAGTCTCGGAATCGGTGGACTTTTGTATCTTACTAGGCGGGCAAGCGAGGGCAGCTTTGAATTGATGAGTTTGGAGAACTTCGCCCTCAAAATCGACTTCCCACAGTCGGGAGCCTGGGCGGGCGCAGTAAATTCGAGATGGTGCCAATGATTCATTGGTGGACATTGCGAAGCAGGCACCAAAAGGTCCATCGCGCAGGCGATTTCCAATCTGCGAATGAAAACAGATAAGGAGATTAAGAATTATTTGATTTAATCATAAACAAGAATGGTAACCATAACAAGTCAGCTTTTGTCATAGGTAGAGATAGACAGGGACGGACGAAAGGGATAGGAGGCAACGTTAATACTTTATCATTAGAGGAAAAATAGAACCTCAAAACTTTATCACAACTCCAATGTTAGCACTAAAGACATTATATCCACTTAATGACCAGTTGCAAAGAATTGTGTTTTATCCCAGAGAAACTAGTTAAATGAGACAGACCTACTGCGCAAGTGAATAGCTGAACTAACAAAGGAATACAATGTGAGACGGCTGAAATCAGAGGGAAATATAATCGATTGGACTCTCATTAGAATTGCTGCTGCCTTTATTTATTGACAAGGATCCCAAGAACACTTTTCAAATTAATTTTTTGGGATTCGAACCACGGACCTCTCACTCATTAGCCAAAGCACTAATCACTGAGCCATGGCGCTTGAGCCAGTCTAGAAAGAACTGAAAGCCACCGCTGATACAATGCTATTGTTGGCGTCAAGCGTGAGATTGCTGATAAATGTCAGTCGCTGCTTTATACCATTTATTTAATTAACAGAAATAAAAAGGAGTGCTAACTTCAGACTGTTAGGCGAATCAGTTAATAACATCACATTTGAAGCAAATCGAGAGCCTTAACAAGATACCACTAACCAGTTCCTAGGCATCAACACTAGGAGAATAATGAGAAGTAAGGCTGAAACCAAATAAAAACCAAGAAGGCGTAACACAGTAGCGTTAAAGAATAGTGAAAATGAGAAACCAAATCAACATCAGGAAACATCCGACGAAGGTTCAACATACATACATATGTACATAGAAAAATCTGCAGGGGTGATAATAAAAAAATAGCTAACAGCAAATTAAAATGCCATACAAAGAAAAACGAGAGACTCAAGTAAAACCCTAGTTGATACTCGTAATACTTTTACAGATGAAGTTGCAGAAACCATACAAATTATTATCAAGCATGTACATACATATGTATGTATTGAAAAAAACAACCAGAACCCGACAACAAAACTACGAGAACATAAAAAATACTTCACAGCAATCATTGTAAACTCAACATGTAAAGGAAACATAAACATCCCTACTACCTAGAGGAAAACTTAAAACAGGGCAAATCATACAAATAAAAATCAGGGGAGGATTCTTAGGAAACCATCCTTATGGCAAAACAAGAAGACATATTCTAGAAAACTCTGCAAACAGCTTACCAATTCATCAAATACACAAAACCGGCGACGAACGCTTTCAACAACAAATCATCATGACAATTTGCATCTACTTGAAGGTAGTGAATACGGTTTGGTGAAACTAGTCTACATGTGATAATATATAGGAATTAAAGGTTAAATGTTAAATAAATTTCTGAATTAAAGATTGCGTTAAGGCTCAGAAACCCACAAAAAATTTGCCAAGTTGTCCTACTTTGAAGCAGTAGAGGGCCTTGTCTACCTTGGGTCTACTATAAACTCTGAAAATAACATCTCAGCAAAACTCTTGCCAATCGCAATTTCTTTGGACAGAAAGCAATTAAGTAGTAAGGCCCTATCCCGAACAACTAAGGAGACTCTATACAAGACCTTAATCATCCCAGTCCTACTTTACGGCGCTGAAACATGGACACTGTCGAAAACGTATGAAGAATGGACATCAATGCTCCGGCCCGCAGAGTCTTCGAAATCTAACCCGGATGGACAATACTGTAGAGGACGACCTTGCCTGAGGTGGCGCGTACGAGTAGAAGGGGACCGCAACCAACTTGGAGTGCCTAACTGGAGGCAGTTAGCTAGTTAGACGAGGCTTTGGTCCATCTAACCATGTAAAAAACTAGTTCTACCACAGGGCTCAGTACTTAGCTCTTTACTTTTTAATATCATTATCAGCGATCTGCGAACTGACGAGGAAAGGCTTTTAATTGGGCTTGAAGCATGCTGATGGCGTATTCTTGAATTATATGATCCACATAATCAGTCATTAGAGCGTTCTATTCGAAAAAAAAAAAACAATTTATTCGCTACATGATACTTCAACAAGGCGTAAAAATGGTTGTATGTAGTGAAAGTGTGACTGAATTCAAAATTTGTCTATTCGACGTCGTTCGCAACAAGTTGGGAAAAAACAAAAACTGAACGTTATCCGAAAAGATCTTAGACTACATGCTTATAATACGCACCTGGTCTAATAACTGAAGACACAAGACATCTATTTGTGTCGCATATTCAACGATTGGGATCAAGAGCAGTTGCAAAATGATCCTCTTTTTTACCGCCGAAATATTTTGTTCAGTGATGGGACTCATGTTATCGTGACCTGTTAATAAGAAAAATTGTCACATATGGCGTGAAACCATTCCTCAGGCCATGCATCAGAATTCATTACATGCAAACAAATGCACCGTATGGTATGGACTGCATGCTGTAGACGGTAACGGAATACCGCCCATCACTGATTATTTTTTTCCAAATTTGAATGAAATAAACCTCAAAGGCATGTGGTTTCAACAGAAACAATTGAGCTATTGGCGATAAGATAAGATTATTTCGAGATATGCATCTGTGAATTAGCCTCCAAACTCGTGTACTTTAACATCTTTGTGTGGTAAGCCTATGAACAATATTTGCAAGCTTATTAAAACTTCAGGATGCTTTGAAACCGATTGTACCTTCCCCCAATGGGTATCTGGAAAGTGTGTTCCTTTTCAAAAACGCCGACATCACATGAACTGAAAACTAAACGAAAATGACTTTTGTAAGGGCTTCGGAAACGAGCAAGTTCACGAAGATACAAACGCATTCTCTGTGCATTTTTCGAGGGCCCCATTAACTAAACTCTGGAAACATATTTCTCCCACTACCTAGAGGGAGTTCCAAGGAAGCTGAGATAAAAGCTTAGAGTACAAATAATACTTACTGAGCATATTTTTTGTTTACGATGGGTATCACGTTAGAGGGTCAAATGCGAAAATTCAAATGATCTTCCAGAATTCACTAATGACTTCAATACACATGGTTCTCATACAACAAACGGGAGTGAAGCTGGTTGGCATTTGAACTCCTGCAGGGCATTTCAAACGGAATTCATGGATCCGAAAAAGTCTGACTGAGACAACACGATTCATTGTGCAGTCACCCTTACAGTCGACTTACGAGATCAAAATTAACAAAGCGAAACCGTAACAAAACCCAGCTCAAGTCCACACACAAATAAACCTTTCTTCTCAATGCAAATGACTTCATTTGTTTATGAGATAAGGAAATTTCCTCCCTCAAAATAAAAACAAACACGCGATAAGAACCACAGATTTGCGATGGTGCGTCACGTTGGGAATTCATAGTGCTGCTTCATGTCTCACTCACCTGTTTATACTCCTCAAACTCTGTGTTGCAGAGAATACATTTTGACCAGTTCGATACTAGCAGGAGCGACTCAAAGTCATCTATCTGCACGACAGGTTGCTCCAGAAACAAAATCGAATGTACAGAGAGGTTCAACAGACTACGTCCCTGAAAAAAAAAGATAAAAACATTACCAATTCCTCCCACACATTTCGAGAGGTACTCACAATGAATGAATTCAATACGACAAGGTTCACTTGCCCCCTATTATCACCATAATAGAACTGTTTCTCATCCAATGTCCAGTGGATGCATGTAACCTGAACCTCGGGTCCCAGTGCTGCGTAAATAACTTGCGGCGATGAGTTCGCTGATAAATTTATTACATAAACGCAGATGGTTCCTTTTTTGGTGGAAAACGCAACATATTTTTCCCCGGAGGAGATTTCCAGATGTGTAACTGATCCATGTTTGTTGGGGATGAGATGAAGAAATTTGCAGACACGCCGATTGAATAGATATAACGATCCAGAGGTTGCTCCAAAGATGATATAGTTTTCGGAGATATCAAAGCAAGTGTACTGGTTGTGAAAAATGTATGTAAATTTTCAGGATGTTAACTGAGACAAAGGAACTCACCTTGATTCGATTGCTGTGCTTCAAAGGCTCATGGATCGACGGCGAATAATCGATAAAATTCGAAAGACAATGAATGTCATTCATTGTAACGAATGGCTGATTTATTACAGATAAAACACGAATTGTTTGTTAATTGACTATGTAGACGGATGATTTTTCGGTACTTTTCGAGGTGTGAAAAAAATTTTCTTGAGCTGCAGAAAATAAACAAAAAAGTCAAAGTGCAAGCGAAATGCGTCGCGATAAGAGAGAGAAAAAACTGACAGGCCGTAAAATGTGCATCTGAAGAGAGCTGTCATCTGGCGTAGGGTGCTGAATGCCATTTCACCATGTTTGGCAAATGATAAGCAGGGATGACTGCGAGGAAGTTTTGAAAGAAATAATAATTTGTTTAGCATTTTATGGAACCACCTAGATCCAGCATTTGGATAACCTATAAAACTATTATGTTTTATAGAGCATTAGATTCCAGAGCAGGATGTTCGAATTCCAGAAGGTTTTCCACGGTCCCACCTGTCGCAAATGTCTGACAAACGTTCGAGAGTAACAAATGTCATGAGAAAACTTCTCAATTTGTCTTCCATTTGTGCAAAAAATATACATATATGTAATAATGTTAGCGGGAAGGTAGTCCGTGGAACACAAATTGTCTGTTGCTCCAAATATTTCTATTTTTGTATAAAACTATTCAGATTCGCTATTGAGCTGAAATGCGAAGTGAATCCTAGAGGTTTTTTTCTATTTTTAATTTTTATTTCTCTTAATCCTGAACGCACTTTTGCATGCGCTTAAGCCAGTCCTAAGGGCACTGAGCCAATTATTCTAAAGCCCTGACACAATTTATCATTGATTTTCGTGGACTTCCACCGCCAACTGATAACTACTTAATGTGAATCGGTAGATTTATTAAAGGGAAAAAACAGCCATAAGCTGCTTAGTCTGAACTGTAAGGGTCATCTTTTGAAATACGAATTGTGTGGGTGCATTGTCGTCATGTAGAGGAATTTGCTCGTTGTTTGTTTGGTCATTTCCATGTGGAAGAGTGACAACGCGAGTCGTATGACCAATGAATGAGACAACAATTTGCTTGCCACATATCCATTCACGCCACTTTTATGAATTTATTGTCGCATGTAAGGATCCATTGCTGTGACTGACAATTGCTCCTTGACTCATAACAGTAAGCCTAAGTTTCATCAAAGGTAACAATGCTGAGCACATATTTTCACCGGCCGGAACATATTTTACTCCAGTCAACTAGGATTTTCCTTTAGACCTCGGTCGAAATGTGTGGTATGAGCACAAATCGTCCTTGTGGCCAGATGATGATGGAGTATGGTTCAAATGTAAGTCACGGATGTGCGCAAGAATGGCTTGATATCCTGTAGGTGCATCTTTTGTCCTCTAACAATATTCTTCGAACGGTGTTTTTTTAACGACTATAGTAGCGTTCGTAGCTCATCTTTGAACAAATTACTCTCACGTTGAAACACACTAATCTAAACCAAACTTTCTTTGGTCGTATAGGTACAATTATTTGTCTGACTGCATTTTCTGCCGTTGCCGTTGAATTTTAGGTTTATTTTGAATTCTTGTCGATAATAAGTTTCTGGTCATATTGGTAAAGGCAAGACATTAGTTTTGAAAGTCTAAAAACAATCTTCTGAGTTTCTTTACGCGTCCGAAAGCAGGCTCTGACTTATATGTGTAAAAAATACCGATACAGCGGCGCTAAACACTCAATATTCCAACTGATATTGAATCGATATCGGATTTAAGTTCGGCTGGCATTTGCTGCCTATTGGGCTCGAAAATTTTGAGCGCTGTTTGCAGTGTCATGGGCGCTGTCACCCGCAAAGGAATGGATTCTATTATGAGCAAGGGAGGGAAGGTCTGTCTCTTAACTATTCATCCTACTCTTAACTGAGCATTGTACTTAGTGCTTTGCACTACTGAACGGGAGGTTGGACATTCAAATCCAAGTAAACACTAATAAGTTTTTACCTCTAGTAAATGTTTGACAAGCTTCCGATGGTAAAAACTGCCATGAGAAGGTTTTTAATTATAATAAACTGTAGGACTCCTCCAATCGAAATATAACACGAACAACACGAATGATTGCAAGAAATTTGACCTTAGGCTCGCTATGGGCTCTTTGCAAACAATTATTCTTTTTAGGGTGACTTCATTCGTTTAGACATATGTGGGGCAAAGTTAGCTGTTACAGTACGGAATTGTGTTTGTTAATTGCGCTTCGAAACTTATTTAATCCGAAGAATTTGGCAGACATGGATATTAATTGCAATTAAAAGAAGTTTTCACTAAAAATTTGCTTAACACATACGTTTGGCTCCGTTGTCATTCGAAATAATTCATTTGTATTTGCTGAGATTATCTGAATTCACCACGGTATTTCCCATTTTCAATGCCGTACCCTATTCCCTGACACCTAAAACCAAAACCCACCACACTCGACAATTAATCAATTTGACATTTCTCCCTAGTGTCCTCACTGCTACACACCTCCATTCTTCTTCTTCTTTCGTCTTTTCGCAGTGTGTGCTTTTTGTGTGTGCTGTAACTGAAAAAGAAAATTTTTGTTGAAAAAAATCGAAAAAATCTAATTTTCTTTGTGAAAATTTTTCGCAATCATCTCGGAAAACATTCAATTGTGCATTATCTGCATCCGAATTCGCTACAAAACTATAAGCAAGTCGGTAATTCAAATCGAAAACAGCACTCTACCACCAACCCCGGCCGTCGAAATGGAACGAACCCATTAAACATCAAAAAATTTCGATTGGAAATTTTCGTTTTTCATTTAAGTTTTTTCTTTTGCGGGCGCGGAAAAGCGATTTTTTCTTTGGTTTTTTTGTGTTTTCCATTAAATTGGTCGCCGTTGGTTACATCAAGGAGTCGTGTGCGGTGTCCTACAGTTTATTTACACCGATTTTTTGCGTGTGCAAATAAAAATTCTTTAAAGGGTTTTTCTGTGGGAAAAATGGCGGAACGTCAAAATAATTTCTCAGGTAAATAGAAAATTGAACAGTGGTTGTTGGGAGTATTCGCTCACCGGGGGTGATTTGTTGTAGTGGTAGCCTAATTGAATGGATCTACCACCAAAATATGTGCGGAGTCTTATTAGAAGAAGTGTTATCAATGGGATTGGGTTCCTTAGCAATGGTCAGATTTGGCCCTTGGTTCTATGAATATTTAGACGATGGTTTTATTGTCGATTCAAGGTGTCAACAGACTGGGAAATGTCTGCGCAATTCAATTCGCTCCTTATCTTATTCTCCAATTGTGAGAATTCCATTGCTTTGGTTAATACAATAAGCATTCTTGTGTTTTGTCTTTGGTAGTTCCTATTAGTCACGCATGATTTGGTGATTAGATATCAACGGATAAAATTCTGTTTCATCGAACCTTTTTATAGACATCAACACCTGCAAATAGATTTATTAGTCACCTGTGCCAATAAAAAGTATAAACCTCTTATGCTTGTAATTTCTAATTTGTCAACAAATCATTCGCTCTCTTTATAGTTTTAATTGTTTTGCGCCAATTCGAAGCTTGAATTATTTTACAACTTCGCACATCAGATCACATTTTACTCCGATTTTTTTGATAGGAAACCGATGGGGAGTATGTATGACTATGTATTCAAAGAAATCACAAAAAACTTCCTGGGTTCGGTCGTGAGTTTGAGTTCCCAGACTGCGCTACATACATAAATGCAGGTCCGGTAAGTGATTTGAATGGGAAATGTTTTGACTCTCTGTGGTAGATGTTTGCATCTCTGAGCAGGACCACTAAATATGAAAGTGCATTCAAGCATTTTTCATGCAAAATTTCATACTATCGTGATAGGCGCGGTCATTTGTATGAAAAACATTTTTCATAACAATGTAACTGGCTTAGAAAATACTTTTGAAACGATTATATGGAACACTTCAAGGTCGCATTGCGGTTACACCCCTACACACGAGTGCGTCGTAATTTAACGGTTAATATGGAAAGACTAGTTTAGACTTAAAGATCCATTTAGCGCCTATGAACTACCGGAATTCAAATCTCGTTGAGGAGACTGCGACAATTTTTCGAAAATTTTATTTGGTAGCGTTTTTCTCGCTGAATTTTGGAAAGTAGTGAAATATAAACTCTTAAGCCTTAGAGAATTCCATGCACAACCTTATCTTTGTGTGAAAATCGGCTTTTGTTGGTCGTTTTAATAAAAAGCTGGTACAATAGAAGAATAAATTTCGAATAGATAGCAGTGCCAGCATCGAGTTTAATTCTAAAAATTTGCAAAACATGCTCACCCATCTCACTAACATTTTTAAACAAATCACAGTTCAAGCCAAATTGATTGCTAAACATTTTTTTAAGTTAAGACGACGTACCTAGTATATACATAAAAAAAAAACTAGTTTAAGCTTATTTAGGATTAGTTCGCGAGGTCGTTTCGTACGTTCTCCAGAGCATTTGCATGCAATCTTGTAGTTTTTTTCTTGCCCCCTTTCTTTTTTCTTTTTCTCTTTACTATCTATTTTATCCCTCCGTGGTTTAAGTAGATTTTCCGGTTTCTGCAACTTTTTTTTTTTTTTGCGTCTGGCAGATGACTTATGGTAGTGTCCGATAACCGGTGCCCGACAAATCGAAATTATCCCGCTGTCTTCCTCACCTGCACTCTTTGGTATACCCTAGCTCATAACACAGTATAGCTAGAAGGCAATAAAAACCGTAGGGGCTATATCTTTGATCATTGGCTGCTACGTCGGGCATCATTTAAATAAGAAGAACTTAAACCGACTGTTAGAAGACGATGTGATACCGCAGATTACATACAAAATATGACCGCGTGGCTCTGTGTCCTTTCTTACTTACCTTTATCACCTGCATCAAGAAGATGGAAATTATCCTAGAATACAAACCTAGTCAATGGAAATGCAGGCCAAGAGCCCACATCGCTAGTAGGCAGAATCAGATGTCAAAAATGCCGAGTAAGATATCCATCATATTTTATGTCATAGATTTGCATGGGATCTATTTATCGCTATTCAATTGCCTACACCGTCTTTTATCTTGTAAAAAACAACTGCCAAAATAAGATAAGAGGTAGTGTGTACATTTTAGAAGTATTTCTCTTTCAAGTTTTGGCTATGAGCTTACCAATGTCTGAGAACGATGGCCAAAAACCTACTTGGTGAATGCCATTAAGGCTTTGCATCCTAAAGGTCCTCAATTGTCGTTATTTTATCGACATGAACGTTTTTAAGCTAGTACTTTAATTATCCGGACAGATTTTGAGGAAACTAAGAAATTTCATCAGCAAATCTGGGTACTGCATATTTTTAGGTTACAAAGAAAGTTTTTTCCATTTTTTCTGGCACTAGTTCAGTTCCTTTCTCTATTCTTATACATATCTCATAGGAATAAGGCGTGCCACAGGGTAATCCAAAGCTGATTCTATTTTCTTAATTCTTTGGTGTTTGCATATGTCATATGATCGGTATTCAAATGGTTCAGGAGGTACATTCTACAAGTGTACTTTATGAGGTTTAGTTAAAATAATTTGCTGTTTTATACAAATGCATGTAAAGGTGCATATGTCCATACCGCATAGTGCCTATGCTTTGTTTGATGGATGGTTTCTGTTATCTTTTATATACACGATCCATTTTTGAATCGGTTGATAACAATGTTGTTCAGAACTGTGATATCAGCCGTCGAGCTCTGACTGTATAAAAAAAAATTATGCTATGCATCTGATGGGGCTACAGCAAACTATCCGACTGACCTTCACTGACGAATGAACACAATCATCAGTTTCGCTCCTGCACTCCAGAAGCCGAAAGGAGTTTGCATTCCATCACGATAATACCACCCCGTAAGCCACATTACTAACGAAGTAGAAACTCCAGAAGATGAAGTTCATTCCCTTCCTTCTCACAACCTGAATTGGAATAGAAGGAAATAACCTTTTCCTGTCCTTGCAAAACTTTTTGCCTAAAATCACGACCACAGATAGGTTACGGGTATCCTCTATCTCTAAGAGACATCAGTTGTTTTGAAATGAACCACAGTGTGCTTATGCACACGGCTTTATACGAAAGCAAACTTAACGCGAGTACAGCACAGTAACTTATCTCTTTTAGTGTGAAGATATATTTATAAAAAAAAGCTAAACATTGCTTTTGTACTTGAATATGTATACTTCAACTTCTATTTGCATCGTATAAACACAACCCAACAAAATGTGTTTGGGAGCAAAGGGTGCGTTCATCGCACATTGTTATCTATGCAAGCAAACTGCTTATGTTTACAGAGTAATCTGCAGTAGCATTTTGTTTGTTTTAACTTTTTCGCAATTTGTGTAGTAGTCTGTAGTAACACCTGATTTGCTTTAGTTCTATCAAAATACGTTTGATAAGTTGTTGGATCCATGAAAGCTTTATAATCTAGTGATTAATATGTAGGCCTTTTATTGTCTGCATAAAAAAGATGACTCTTCCAAGAGAAAATACATCAATCTGGAATAGAGTAGAGTACAATTCCCGATTCAAATATCTTGGCAACAACAATAATATTCAGGATAGAAAAGGATTTTACTAAGCAAGCCTCAAAGTCAAGGTCGACAGTGCTACCTCTTGAGATCAATGTTGTTGAAATAAATAAATGTGTTTAAGGACTTAAATGTTTTCAATTTAAGATTTATTAGGTGAAGTTTAAGTTCTTTGGGTAACTTGGGTTAGTTAAAGGCCAGTGCGTTGTGGCCCCCTTTTTTATATAATCGACGAAGTCTTTAACGCTGAAATAGCTCACCGAGCTACCTATGTACGTTTTGATTCGGGTTTTGAATGACTGGAGATTGAAACATGTGTTCTGAGAGTGAATTTTCCAAGATAGCTTGTTCTGTAATAAAATTACCTCAAATTCAAATTCGACAATTTTAGTTAAAATATAACAGCTTATCGCATACAGAATAATTGTGAGACCAGAGTTGACGGACTTAACGTGGTTTCTCACAACCTATTACCGGAATTTCTTTCGCTTCGCTCGTGGTAGTTTAGTATACATTGAAGGAACCCGATTAGGAGACATTATGAAATATTTTACTAGAGAAGGAGGAGGCTGTTATTAAGATACATTATCAGCCATGGAGTGATCTTTGTCTATTGACTATTGACAATCGAATTAAATAAAATTCCCCTTAGATGCTCTTTGACTGGAAATTATGGAAAAAGTTGAAGGCCATAATGTCGACATCTTTTTAGATTACTGCTGTCCTACGGGTTGTTTCATTTTACCATTAATTTCGTGACATATTTTCCGCAGCCCGAAAATTATTCGCTTGCAGATATATTAATTGATGACTTCCTTCGACCAATGCTTGCTGTTCATAAAACTAATTTTCCACGGAAATAAACAAATTCGTAATAATTTTTTTTTAAAACGCAGTACTGCCGGAATGGCCAAGGACAGTTGGTGTTCTGTTCTGTTCGAAGTTGATAATGTGTGTCACAGATCAAACCATGAGGGAATTATATTTAAAGTTTAATGACCATTTTTATGGAAATGAGCAGTCAAATGCTTATTTGCTATTTATATCTTAAAGCAGGAAATTCTGGCGTTCTTCATAATTTACTTGTTTTGTCTGCTGACACTATCGTAATCCCATCAAGAGTTAGCGTGATTCAGGTGTCTGGCTCTTACACATTGCTTTCGGGCCAGAACTTATAAAACCAACATCATTCATTCCTAAAATCCAGCTGAAGCCGCTACTTAGAATGGAAAGGTGAATTGCCTAGTCTTCGGAGATTTAGAATCATGAGTCCAGCCGTACAACGTATAAAAATGTTCAACAATATAAAAGAAAAACTGAGTAATAAAAGTTGACTGCTCCGAAACATGTGTTATATGTATTATTTTCATAACTGATGTAGTTTTACCCTAATCAGTTGCAAATAAATTCGCGTATGGGCGAAACTGTCCGCAGAATTTTCTGTCTTAAGAGTAGAAAAATTAGCAAAACAGTTTTATCCTGCATAGATCGCACTCTGAAAAGCTTTTTGTGTTAAGACAAATTTTTGTTAATAGTGAGGGCTATTGATACACATTTCTTTGCAGCTTCTGAAGTTTTTTTTTCCGTTCTCAACGTTCTTTTGAAAGCTTCTGCTAGCTCTTTGAGTGTAGTTGGTGGCCTGATAAATACATTGATTCATACATACTTTCACCAATTCTAAGGCAAAGCGGATAAATCGCAGCATGTTTTTCACTCTCAAGGCTTTTTTACTTTAATGCCTTGCAAAGTGTCAGGCGTTGTTTACGTTTTCTTGGTTCAGCAGTTTGTTTCTGACTCTGAAGACGGCTTCCATTACCAAGAATAAGAAAACATGTTTATCGCTTCGGATTGCATTAGGAGCAGAATTGCTGCTGAATTCATTACTGTAAATTCTTTAAAAAAAAGTCTTGTGACATGTTTATTAAAGAATGTGAACATTAGAATAGTAATCAACAGCATCAGTCGGCTTTTAAGATAAATTTGTGTGATGCAGCGTGCGAACGTAAGACTTTCAGCTTCAAATTGTTTTACCCGCCTTAAGGTGAATATAGTTCTTCCGACCTCTCTGACGGAGAGTCTTATTTTCCAAATTTTTCGCAAGTGTATAAGCCTTTACCTAAACAAAAAGCGCTTACGTTCTTCTTTGTTGATAGCAAAAACTGAGATCTAATAATCCTAGACTGAATGACAACCTTTGAAGCTAAAGTAAATAAATTTAGTCATATTAAGACGACTGTTTAGGCGATCTTTTGTTTTCCAATCTAATCTAATGTTTGTGACTAACTCGAGTGATTTTGTGACTAAGTCGAGTGTGAATGGACAACTATTAGGTCTAATAAATCATTCCTTTCGTTATCTTTTCGGTTTACAAATCGATTTGAAATTAAGTCTTTCAAGATAACCTCTTTTAAACAGCAATCTGATCATCGTACGCTGACGACTGAATTACTAAAAAACAATCGTAAGCACACGCACATTGTGTATATACGCATTGTCACCTCTCGTTGGTAATAGGAGGTTAAAAATGCCTGCGCACTATGATATTCGGGTTTCTGCAAAGCGTTTTAACTTACTCAAACTTATGCTTAAAGGTCTGGACTCCTATCACGGTGGCTCTGTGCTACCGTGAGCGCTCAGTTCAAATGCATATGTTTACTTTTTGCTGCATGAAGTGTCTCTAACCGAGGTGGTGTACAATTTACCTATAATGCTTTACTCTGCTAGAAATTCAGATCTTTGCTGTTTTAAACAGCTTACAAGTGGCACTAAAGTCAAATTTCCATCCCGAAAAATAGGTTGCCTGATTTTGAGACGATTTGCAGATTTTAAGACTTCTTCGCCGCAATAACATACTACCTATACATCTCTTTTTTGTTATCCCTGTTGAGCGAATATTCTTATAAGACGTTCAATAAATTATATAGAAACATTTTGTACAGGTGCCCGATCCCGTATCCCACCAGGTGAACTGAGTCTAAATAATCTTAACTTGCGGCAACAGCCCGAAAGAAAGAAACAGCTTACATTAAGCCTCGCCGATGGACCCGTAGTGCCAGCCCCATTGCCAGATAAGACGCGAGAGCGCATTAAGATCCAAGCCTCGGGTAAACTTCAATTTGGTCAACACGTATATCATTTCACGTCAGACGATATGGAGGATCTAGGCGAGATTGGACGTGGTGCATTCGGTGCTGTGAACAAAATGATCTTCAAGAAAACAGAATTTGTGATGGCCGTCAAGCGTATTCGTTCCACAGTCGATGAAAAGGAACAGAAGCAACTGCTGATGGATTTAGAAGTGGTAATGAAATCGAATGAGTGTAACTACATTGTTCAATTCTTTGGAGCGCTATTCAAAGAGGGTGATTGTTGGATTTGCATGGAGTTAATGGATACATCGTTGGATAAGTTTTATAAATATATTTATGAAAGGAAGGGCCAGAGGATTCCCGAGTCAATTTTGGCCAAAATCACTGTGGCAACTGTGAATGCATTAAATTATCTTAAGGAAAAGTTGAAGATAATCCATAGAGATGTCAAGCCCAGTAATATACTTCTACACAAGCGAGGCGATATTAAGTTGTGTGACTTTGGCATTTCTGGGCAGCTAGTCGATTCAATAGCAAAAACAAAGGATGCTGGTTGTCGGCCGTATATGGCGGTAGGTTGATTCAATTATATTCATTCTTATTTAGAATATAATGAATTTATTTACAGCCCGAGAGGATCGATCCAGAACGGGCGAAGGGCTACGATGTCCGAAGCGATGTTTGGTCCTTGGGAATCACATTAATGGAGGTAGCTACTGGAAATTTCCCCTACAAAAAGTGGGATTCTGTCTTTGAACAGTTGTGTCAGGTATTGAATTTGAAACAGAACGAAAAACGGTTCGGATGGAACAATAAATTTTGTTTATCTTTAGGTTGTCCAAGGTGACCCGCCACGATTACAGCCATCGTATAATGATATGGAGTTTTCTACTGAGTTTGTTGATTTTGTAAATACGTGGTAAGTTGGTAAAAAAAGAAAACTGAAGAAAAAAAAAAAAAAAAAAAAAAGATCTTCCCATACCGGGAATCGAACCCGGGCCTTCTGGGTGAAAGCCAGATATCCTAGCCACTAGACCATATGGGATATATTTTTTCATGTAACAGAGTTCGTACTTGTTTGTAGTGCTTCGCTTTGAAATCGGAAAAAGCTTTCACGCTTTGAAAGCTTTCAAAGCAAGTTATACAGCGAGGTGATTTATCAGAACGAGAATATTATATTGAAGATTTGACTCCATTTAATATTTTGGATGAAAGGGCATCAGAATCCCTTTGAAAAAACAGGCATATGATTCAATAATAGTGTCATAAAAGTCAGTTAAATTGACGAAAGTTTGTGCAAATGAAGTTATTAAGTAAAGTTATATTTTTCACTACCAAATTCAAACAGGAAATTTAACCACAAGCTTTCGGTTACGATTTTCTTTCTATAATTCAATAAGAGGGGCCCAAGGGACGCAATTTCGTTACTGCAGAAGCAGGGCACTGGCAGAGGAAATGTTCCCCCTTATTCTCCCCTTCGAAATAAGATGTACACACATATGTACACGTAGGGTTTGGTATGATTTCGAAGTTCTTGTTATAATGGCCACATGTATTGTCTTCAATGATTAGCGCGACCATAGCCCAGAAATACCATTCATGGTTACTACATTTCCAGCGTCATCTCCGTCTGCCTAAAAACCGTCCATGATTGATCATCCTCGTATAGAGAGAATTGAGAATTTCCTGTGCCTTAAATCTTGCAATTTTATCTATACACGCAGCTTTTCAGTTGAAACTCCACATTAATACTGAAGATGATTTTCTTCACACAATCATCGTCCTCCTCTTAGCTTTCCAGAGCTCAACTAATGTTTTATCGTCGCATATAATGGTCTGGTGACTTGAATTTCTTTGTCAACCTCAATTTTATTATGCACGAGTTGCAGACTCTGAACTTCGCTGACTTAGAGCCACTGGTCATTGGATTTTTTTAACTACATTCACATCCTCATTCAAATCCTTTAGTTTGCTGTTGAATATTCATACGCCCTCCTTGTAGACAGAAGCGAATTTCCGATGAAAAGATCTACAATTTCTCTAGTCTTATTTCTTAAAGCTTAGAAACTGAATCGTATAATGAAGGTTCAACCGCCTATAGAATATCAATTTATTCTCCGAGCTAGGAGTTTTGAATCCATTTGTTGGTTTTGGATTGTTTTTTTTTTAGTTTATGTCTTAAGCTTGTTTGTTTTCGTCTAAAGCTCTCTTGCGATCATATATCAAACAAATGGCTAATGGTACTACATATGTATATCCGAATGGTAAACATTTATTAATATTTCTCCTATAATAATGTACATTTCAGCTTAATTAAAAACGAAAGTGAACGCCCTAAGTACAGCCGTCTTCTACAAATGCCGTTCATACAGCGTGGCGAACGTAGTCACACAGATGTTGCTGCCTATGTAACCGATGTTCTCGAGTCAATGGAAAACGATGGCATCACCGAGTTCACAACAAATCAGCCAGCAGAGAGTTAATATAATCTTGTATGCGTGTAGTTTTTCTTGTTAGTGTTCAATGATACATACAAACAACATACACAAAACAAACACAAAACAGATTTAATACTGATTTGACTTTGGCGCCATTGACGCAACAACGGCTTGGCAATGGGGAGGGGAATACTTTTTTTTTTGATAAAGGCAGAAGTAATTAAGTTAAACTTTGTTATATCCAATAAGAATTAAATTTTTGTATTAAGTATGTATATCAGAAAACAAAACAAAAAAAAAACTTTGTATTTAAGTGAAAAGATAAAAAGAAGAAGTGCGGATAAAAAACTTAAGAAAAACAAATAAAATCAAAACTAAGCAAGCAAAGGGCGATTATGATGATTATGTCACAAAGTACTATTTTTAAGTATACCATTTATATTTATATTTAAAAGAAGCGATTACTGTATTTATTTAGATAAGCAATTGCGTCCTGTTGTTGTTTACCATGTAACTATTTTAGATTTATTATTATTATTGATTAATAGATTCCTTATTTTATTTTAATTATTTTTCTTCGTTCACCTGTGTCTATTCTGTATGTTTTCTTGTGATGCATTTTTGTTGCGTTTAAGTGAAATGGTATAATATGCGTATATACATATATATTTTTGTTGCAAAGTTTATAGAAAATTTTTGTTTGTTTCTTTTATATATGAAAGAAATAATTTAACTTACATTCGCATTTGCTAATTTTACATAGAAAGTAAAAGGACCGAAATAAAAGCAATAACATTATAAATTAATATCAAACGTAAAACAACAAATACATGCCTCTCCATATCGATAAGAGAATTTTTACCATATTTTCCCATGAATTTTTAAAGAAAAATAAAATAAAATAAAAAAAACTGCCGTAAAAAATACGTATGTATGTAGCTAGGACAGGAAATGTGGACTGTTATCCGTTAGCGAAAATCAAAAGTAAATATCGGTTTACTGTATGATATTTATGCAGAGTAGGTTAGGAAGGAAAGCGATTATCTTGCGGGAGGACTAATTTGTTGTATCATATAGGGGAGATCAACTACAGTTTGTTTTGCAAGTTCTTTAGCGAACTTTGGGTGCCAGCTTAGTAGAACTAGGGTTATGGCTTTTAAGTCTTGTGGAGTCCATTATTGGTTTTCGGAATACGACGATTCTTCTTTTATTTAAAGAACAGAGTTTGCAAGCTTCAGCTAATTTTTGTCAAGTAAAATTCTATTATAAAATTGATGCATTGAGGAAGTTAAGGAATACCTAAACAGGGATCATACTTATGAGGAATAACACGAAAATCGAGTATTCACAACACTGGAAAGCGGGTCAATCTACATATGTCAATCTACAAAAACAAGAGTATCGTACTCCTCGTATTTCTAGAGTTTTTTCATCGAATATCCAAAGCATGTCGTATTTAATTCGAGTTAATTTTACTTCGCTGTTGGTAATTTTATTTATTTATTTCGAGTGAAATCAATTCTACATAAGTTTGCTCTTTTGCGAGAAAAAGTTACGTTGGCGAATTAGCGAATGTATGTATTTAAGGGACAGTTTGCTATTTGTAATAGACCAAAACGCAAACTTTGCTAACCGAGTAGATCGCGAGATGAAAAGATATATCGCTGAAAAATTCCGACTTTTCACCTAGGAAACTCGATTCACTAATTACAAACATTCTTCGCTACTTTCCACGTTCATGTGGAACTATTTTCGTTACGAAGTTCTATGTTGTCTACTTGAACTTGAACTTGACACAGAGAATTTAGTCTCCAAAACACTAGCATATTAGTTGTCTTCGATAACTTTTTTGCTTGTAAATAAAGCAATGAAAAATACTCACGAAAAAAATTCCTCCGAAGATTAAACAACTGAAGCAGCAGTGAGTGTATATGATATCAAACTCTTCTGGATGTCAAACTCAGTTTTTCATTGCTCCCCGGCATGTAGTTTGAATTTAACATTTGTATCGGGATCAGTAAGATAATTTTCAAACACAGCAGAAAAAACAGGCACCCATCATTGTTGCTGCGACCATTGGTAGAATCAGCTTGTCTCCGTGTAACAGTTGATTTAGCAGTCCGCTACAAAGTTTATCTTGAGCTTGGGATAATACAGCTGTAGCACTTGTTACCCATTATTATGGTTTTGTCTGCCTAAAACCCTGAAAGAACTGTTTTCATCGATATACCTCCTGATGGTTTTGCCATTGATTGTGTATACTTTGTAACATAGATTTGTGATGGTCTCTGGGACTTTCTTCTTGGCGTTAGCCGGTAGCAAAGCTAGGCTCATACATTCTTCAAAGGATATGGTTGAGTTGGTTCTTTCTGTTGTTTTTGTTTTGTTTTTGCCTTGTTAACTAGATTACTTCAAAGAAACCATAATAAGTCAATCAAACACAAATTTTTAAGAATCTCGCGATAAGCAAAAATCAATTGTTTTATAGAACAGATTAAACGTGCGTATGCAACTTGTAATTGGTTTATGATTGCCATAATTTATTCAATGTATGCCTATTTGCAAAAAATAAATTTCTTCCGAAGTAACCTCGGAGACCCAAGCTTTAACAAGAGAAATTAATTCCAGTTAATTCATGTGATAATTATTTATTTCACCAATCAACATGCAAGTTAATTGACTTATGCCTTCGGTAATGCTTAGAAAATTCATCAAATATATTTAATTTGCGAATACATTATTTTGTGTTTTTTGTTCTGTGCCTAAGAGATAAAACGGGGCACTTGTCGGTTAAATACAGTGTCTGATTATCTGTCCGGGTGTATGTAACATTTGTAGCTTTTGAATCGATTGGGCTAGGGAGTTGAAATTGGGCATAAAGATAGAATGTGGTACATCGAACATAATGGCGGAAACATTTTATGAAAATATTTTTTGACGGTGGCACAGAGCTCTTCATAAAAAAACGAAATTTATTGGCCTTCTATTGGTGCCTGGTGAACAGGAATTCAAATATATAAAAACATTTTTTTGTGATAAAATTTTAAAGACTATCATTAAAGTGATCTACCACCCTTTTATCTTTGAAAAAAGAAAATATATCACAGAGTTATGAGTATGTTACACGAAAATTGTAGCGAAGCTTGACATATGTAGTTCTTAAACAGAATTGTTTAATCTTTACATATCCCGCTTTAGATCCGTTGTTCAGATTTAATTAAATTTCTGAGTTACATCGGTTAAGGGTTTCTTGAGTTATGTGAGAATAATGATGTGAATATTCTCGGACCTCATGTCCGATACAGTTACGGAATACCCCGACGATATATGAATTATGAATTATTGTTCCAATATTAAAATCTTCTTTCATTTTCCACCACTACATATTTATTTTGATTTTCAGTTGCTTTAAAACTGCAAAAATTAACTGTTGACTTCAGCAGTAGTACCAAATTGTTGCACCGCTGCAGTACTACATATTTGAATTGGGCCCGTCAAACAAATTTTTTTTTGTAGGTCCCTTTCATTTGTACGAAAATTTCTTACTTTGTACACTACGCATCCAATTAAAAATATTTCGAAGAAAAGTATAACATATGTTGCATCAACGTTCTTCTAAGCTTCAAAGTAATTTCCGCTTTGATGGCTTTGAACCCAGTTGCTTAAGGAAATTTAAGAAGCACCGGTTTCCGAAGGTGGGAAACGATTTTCCACAAGGGTGGTGCTTTTTATGGACTTCATGTTTATCCGAGTTATTAGGTAAACTCCTTAACTACTTTAAAATTATGCTCAAAGGCTGCAGCGACGGTTTGCGCTAGCCGGTGGACAGATTCTCATTTGAAGACGAAGTCTACTATTTTCTACTATTAAAAAATATCACGTAAATTTTTTACTGCCTAACCTTAGTCCGACAATTCCTGTCCTGCATACAAAACCAAAAAAAATAACAAATAAATTTGTTCAATTAACATTGATTTAAAAAACAAATTAAAATGCGATTTAAATCATAAATAATAATATAATATTTATTGTGCCTGTAAAAACATCCCATAATAATTAAATTTATTAATAATTAATAAATAATGCAAAAACAAAAGCATTTTCTTTTCTTTTTAAGGCGAGAAAGGAAAGAAAAAAAAACAAATTTTTATAGATAAAAAAGAAACAAAAAAAAGCACTATTTCAAGTAAAAATTCCTAATTTTTTAATTTCTAATATTGTGAAGTCTTAAAAAGCATACATAAATATATATTTATATTAAAGGGGGAAAAACTAAAAACAAAAATAATTATATTTAGAGAAAAACAATAATCTTAAGAATTGTGATTCAAAACCACAGAAAACACCAATTAAATTCAATAAAAAGAAAAAAAATGGACAGCTGTTATAAAAATTTAAAAAAAAATCTTTTATATAGGAAATTGCATGAGTCTCCACAATGCTACAGGCAATCCCAGATATTTCTCCTCATTGCACCACTATTTCTATCTCATTCCTTATTTAAACCAAAAAAAAAAAAAACGAATTTCTCTACAAAAATTAATAAATAACAAACGTATAACAAGAGTTAGTGAGAAATAAAATCATATTAACAAAAATATAACACTAGAGTTAGGATAAACAAAAGTAAAGAAATACAAAAAAAAATTTAAAGTAGAAATTATATTTAAAAAGAAAAAAGCTTGCCATAATAAGTGCAAAACAATTCGTCCCATAATGCACATACAACATAAACACTTAGAGAACACGCATGTGACACAATCCCTCTCAGGATAAATGAGTTGTTTTCTATTTTGCAAATTATTTTTCCATTGAAAATGAAACACAACAAAATTATTAAGTAACAAATAAAACAAAAGTAATAAAAAAAAATATTTTTTAAGGAATCTTTAGAAGATTTTTATAGCTTTGCGTGCTTTTTATGTACAACAAGAGATTGTATTTTATAGGAAAATTGCAAATTGTCCAAAAACATACTTTTTTTTGCAAACAAAAAATGCTTAAACAAATAAACAAAAAAAGGCAAACAAAATATAAAAAAAAAAACAACATAAAGTTAACTCTTAGAGGAGAAATAGTAGAGAAAAAAACAAATTATTAATAAAGATATACACATAAGAAAAAAAAAATGTCATTTAGACAATAAAAAAAAATTTTAAGAGATTAAAACAATAAAATAAATAAAGTTCATCTATGAATAGAACAAAAAAAAAATAAATAAATGAAAATTAGAAGAAACTTCCGAATTATTCCTAAACACTGTGTATCGATGATGATGACTTTGGAAAACGGTTAGAAGATATTTTCTAAATCTAAGACAAACACAACAATTTAACTTGCTTTTCTTATTAAAAAAAAAAAACAAAAACAAAAATAAACTAAAATCAACAAGTTAAGCTCGTCCGAAAATTGTTATCATTTTGAGTAGTTTTAAGTAAAATACAAATAGATTTGTAAATATCGTAATAAATCTATACAGAAAGGAAAACAGTTAAAATAAAATAAGAATAAATACAATTAAAAAGAAAAAGAAAAAATGAAAATAAAAACAACAAAATAAATTCCAACTTTGTACATGTTTTGTTTTATTCTTAGCGGAAGCTATCAGTCGAAATTATTTTCACATCTGTTTGATTTGGCTAAGGATAGTTTTAGCCTTGCAGCATATTTTGTTATTTTTGAATCTAAGAAGCTGGTACAGACCCAACATTTTTTTTTTCTTATAATTGGCGCTCGCCAAAGGGGGTATGAATACCCTTATGCTGAATATTCAGGGCACGGGCGTTTGGAAAAAGGGGAAAGAGGAACAGGGGAGATACTGGTGCACGTTGGCTTAAAATGTTTGGATGTTGTACCGATGAGGAAATACAGAGCCTGGAAAATCATTCCACATACGTGTCGTTCGGCTTATAAACGAATCCCTGTATTTGACAGTACGTCCGAAGTTGGGAAAGACAAGAGACATTTCTGCGATGTTTAAGTGAGTCTATAGAGCTCACAATGTCTCTGTCACCTATTAGTTTTATCGCGCGGTTCTGGATCCTATCTAGAATGTGCAAGGCGGTCTTGGGTGCACCAGACCAGATATGGGCGTTGTATTCCATCTTTGGGCGGATGAATGCTTTATATATCGAGGCCAAATCAGACGGGGTGAAAAATTTCTTGCATCGCTTAAGGAATCCTAGACATTTTGCAGCATTTTTGGCGACCTCGAATATGTGATCGTTCCAACGAAGATGGTTGTTTATACACATACCGAGAATGGCAAGTCTTTCGGTTTCGGTGGTTATTTGCGAGACTCGTTCGTTTTGCTTTTGAGTATTCATAGATAGTAAACTTAACCAGCTATTCAAATACGAAGGTGATGTTTTGGTCATTAGAGCTTCTATGTCTTGCATCAACTCTCGAGACATATCCTTTCTTAAATTCGCATACAAGATACTATCTAACGCACGGTTTGAACGTTGAAAACCTTTCTGTAAATAGAAAGAAATAAGGGTGGCAATGGTGTAGTGGTAGCGTCATCGTTTGTCGAGCTGATGGTTCACAGTTCAATCCCTGGTGTCAGCAAGCATTATATGATAAGAGGCAGTCCGATTAATTGCGAAAGTCTGTGACAACACTACTGCGAAGGCATAACACTGGCAGTAGGTTTGTCATATGGCTGGAGAAATTGATCGCTCTGTTGATAATTGATATGCTCATGACACCAGGTAGATCGGGAAAAAAATACTGTGAATCAGAAGCGAAGGCAAAACAAATAATGGCAGCAAAAATTCTCCCCAGCTATCTGGACACCACCTCTGGAGCTAATGTGTGAAACCTAATACACCTGAGTTTCAAACCACTACACCAATCTCTTTCTCTCTCTCTCTATCTTCATTTCAAACGCCCGCACTGTGTATAAACATTAAAAGGGTATTCACAACCCCTTGAGTGCGGGTAAATCATAAAAAAAAAAAAAAAAGATAGATAGATTAGTTATAGGGGTGTAGACGCACTGCGACAATTGAAGATCTTTTGATGCTCCCCCTACTTGGAGCTTTTGTCGATGATATACCCGACTAAGAGCACCTCTTCCAGTCCAATTTCCTTGATAAACCGGAGTACCTGGAGTGCATCTAACAATGGTAGAACTTCTTCTGACAGTTGGTAGGCATCCAAGTGTTTCCTTCTTTTGTGGATCAGTGGTTCACATTCCTTTTAAAAGTACCTTGCGGTTTAGTCAACATCTATGCAGACTCCACGTAGCTTTATACCCAGAACCTTTTTGTAACACACTGATCTGGAAATACCAATGTGGCTTCCGCTCCAGGAGATTGATGGTAGACCAAATTTTCAGTAAATCCTGGTTTGATAACTTGGGTATCCATTTGAAATTGAGGAACAGTGGAGGTGTATTGGATGGTAGAACGCTAGAAGGAATGAATACAATTCACCCGCCAAAAATCTTCAATGGGGTATCCGTCACTTTACAGCAGACCACACGGAACTGGAAAGCCGTGGCCATTAATCGAGAAGTTCTAGAAACTGGTTGGAGCCTTCCATTTACTTAGTTCTTGCTAATACATAACATGCTTGAGATTGCACTAAGATAAAGCTTCATTTCATAAATCAAACGGCGCATGGAGAGAATCTTCGGAAATGCCATTAAGCTTCTCGCTTGAACCCAACGATTCCTAGATCTTTACTTCTTCATGGGTTTGTGGTGAGAAAGAAGCGATCTTCCAACACAAATTAACCTAAATTTGAAGTTTCTTAGGAAATGCAATGAAATGCAAGTCATCTTATGATGGGATGATGCCTGATAACTGGTTTTTCAGCATTCTATAAACAAAAGAGGATATACTCTAAAAAGTATACGAGTTGGTCTCCAAATCATTGTATGCAAGGACTCGTTTACTGTAACATCTGAACGTCTAAACATTTATGTTAACAACATTCTTGATCATTGTCCGTGTAGCATACATATTGAAGCAAAGTCTACCATCGACTATGAAGCATATCCTATGGGAGCCCTTAAAGAAAACTCTTTTTCTTTTCATAAAATGTTGTAGTGATAGGGTGTATAAATAGAACCTTGTCGAGTTCAGACTTTCATCAAAAGCTCGTTTGTCCATATAAGATGATTCTGCTTCGTTGAGGGCACAAAAAAAAGTCCCAACCGTTTGCTGTTAAAAACAGTCGATAGGCGATGCGCTATTCTTTGACGGTTTCCTTTGCAAGCCTTGTACGTAACTCGCAGTCCAACACCAAAGATGAAGTATTTTCAAAAGTTTGCTGACAACATAGAGGGGAATGAACGGGCATACGAGGTGGCAAGGAGAGGGTCTGCCATTGAAAGAGCAGCAAAAGTTTTATGGTATTCAAGATTCAATGACTAAGAATTATAGAAGCCTAATAGCGACATCGACCTTATAAAAGACATATGTACAAGCAGAACACCTGGGATGGCTAGGACACGTAAACCCTATGGGCAGCTGCAACATTAAATATTTCCTTCCATGTCAGTGACACACCTTGCACAGTTGGCAAATGATCTCAACTGAAACAATGTAGGCAAGGAATTTAACGCATTAAAAGTAAGAAGTATATAATGGATATCAATGAAAGATTTGAAACTTCCAAAGAAGCCGACATAACCCTGAATTTCTCTCAAAGTTCAAAAACCATAATCATCGTATTGCAATACAATACGATGTCATGGATGTAAGCATAGTTTTCATGTTAAGGTTACATTACAACGACCATATCCATAGCACTAGATGCATATTAATTGCCTATTCAAGCATCGATATAGGCATTCCAAGCATTCTCCCGCCAGCATCCACTCCATATACCAGAGAAGCACACAAAAAGTGATATGTCCGCTTTTGTTCTTCAAGTACACATACACGTGCTCGGTGAACAACAAATTACACCAAAAGTGGCAAACTTGTGCATTATTCAGCATCCAAAACATGTCAACTTCGCTGTCAACTTCACATCAATGGCTCAATGGCTCTTTAACCGATCGTTTAGTCGAAGGTAAGCCAAGCAAATATCAAGAATTTCTACTTTGAAAACAATGAGGAAGTTCGTAGCTCAACTCTTTCGTTTCCATCACAGTTTACATTTAGTTTATTTTTGAATGTTGACATTTCGGATCCAATTGTTGCTTTTGGGTGTATTTATTCATAAAAAATGTGTATAATATATAATAGCCATACATGTACACGGTCGTCAAAGCTACTATTCCGGGATTTTAAAGGCAAAATTAAATGTTAAGTGCTCGTCAATTTCGCGCGGATTCTGCTACTCGCTTTTGGAAGTCTGACAAAATTTTGCTCGGAGGTATATCAGTCTCAACTCGACTACCGACAACATCTTCAATAGTCAATCCCTTGTTTTGATCAAAGAATATATCAATGATAATGCGGACACCTATGTATATAAATGATACGTGTGTTTAGTTTGACTACATTTCATAAAGGTTACATACCACTTGGTGTCTTAGAAATTGTCGTTTTACTTTGATAAGAAGAGTCTGAAGTATCCATGTGTTCTTCCTGTTGTTCAAGTTGTTGTTGTAGAACCGGAACTGGCACCGAATGTCGTGGTTTCTTTTCTCTAGGAGCTGCCTTTGGTGGTTCTCTGGATCTCGATAAATTCATAAAACTCTTCTGTGTCTCAAGCGGAGCAACTTGAAGTTCATTTTGCATTTCAATCCTTGGAGATCTTATTATAAAATTTAATTTATTGGTTATTAGTAAAATTGTATCGATGATTCACCTTGCATTGCGAACAGTTTGACGCGATCCACAGCTACTTCTCGATGGGCTTCCAGACAAATCCTGAACTTTATAGCCCGTACCAACAAATAACGAATTCGAACTGTTATCACTTGACGGTGCATTGGAAGCAACACCAAAATAGGAGGACTTTGAGGAAACTATAGATGAGTATGAAGTTTTTGTGGAATCCGATTTAACGGCCGTATCGTATCGTTTAACCATATCACGAACCCTTATTCCGTTTGCTGTTTGCTTTCCATTGTGTGATTCAGAATCCTCACATAATGTATATCCGTTGAGATCCATAATTTAGAAATTGTCCTAATCAGAGATTCCGGGAGTAAGGAATTTTGTTTTGTAGAAGAAAAAAATTCCGGTTGAGTGAAAAAAATAAAATTGTGTATAAAAATAAAAGTGGAGTCCTTAAATTGAAAACGTATCCAGTGCTAGCTATGTTTAAATGTAAAAATGTCAGTACAAAGTACTGCTTTGAATGAGGATAGGTATATGTAAACTACTTGTAGGTTAAAAGTCATGGAAAGGCTAAATATTCATATGCGTTGATAGCGACAGAGAAAGGCAATAAGAAAATGCAGACAGAATTGTGGTTTGAAATAAAGCTTCTTGAAGAACAACAATGAAGCAGTGCGTTGGTTCGTAGTAGTAAAAGTCACTTGAGTATGAAAACTGTTCCAATTACGTTTCCTCGAGTGCTAATGTAAGCCGATTAGAGAGTCAGGAAGGCTTCATCAGGTTGACTCATAAGAGTTTATTGATTGAAAAGTGAATGAGGTAGACCTTGTGCCAAGTGGTAGCTTTGTTCTAGCTCTATATTCCGGTGATAGGAAGCCTGTGAGGGTGACATACTACTTAGCTGGCACTGCAGTTCGCAGTGAATCGGGGCCTAAACCAAAAAGCTTCTTCGACGAGATCTTTCTACACTGCGTTATTTCTTAGGGTTTCGCAGACTCTGCGGGCCGGATGTAAGGTGCACTAGACGATGTAGCTGCCTCGAACATCCAATGCGTAGTTTCTTGATTGGATCGATGTCGTTGTATAGCTCTCAGCAATGAAATTTTTCTTCCAAAGCCATCAATAAATTCCATGTTTTCGTGCATGTCATGTTGGATCATCAAATTAGACATGGCTCTGTATAGCTCGTTTCTATAAAGGCTGTCATATGGGATTTTAAAGAGAGTCTATAAGCCGCCTTCAGCACCCTCATAGATATAAAGATGGTGGGTATCGGTTTGGACTGCTTGGGTCTTCTCCAGGAGTTTGAAAATTTGATTGACTCTGAACTTTGTTATCCTGAAACCACAATAATAGGGAGCAATGAGGTTGTTGATGAAGGGTTTTAGGCGTTCACACAACATATGGCAGAACAGATCTTGTGCGCGGTGTTGAAGTCTCTGTAGTTGTCGCAGCTGAGAAGGTCTTTCATTCATTGTCTGACTAAATCTTGGCAATGAGTTGGTGTATTCTCTTTACCATGTCATCTTCTACAATAGTTTGGCCGCCTTATAGGTTTTAACCTTGTCAGGTGGACGGATAATTTTGGCTACCACCATCTATGTTTGATTGTTCATTAGGCCTGATAGCGGTATGTAATATCAACTTCGTCGTCAGCAGAAGTTTTTCTATATTTCCAGCACCGACTGCGACTCTACTACAAGGTTTCCTACTTCATCCCTACAGATTTCTGTACGGGTTTTGTTGGCTTGACATGTTCTTTTACCTTTTGGTAAAACTTCGGTACATTGTTCCTCGAGTATAGTCTCCAAATATCTTCGATCGCGAGCTTTTCGTGTTTTTTTTCTTCCTTTGGAGACGTCCATGTTCTTAACGCTCTTTTGCACACGAGCAGCCCTCGTCCTTCTTTGCAGCTTAACTGCATGTGCTTGCGGGCATTCTTCGTCAAACCAGGGGTTTTTTGGAAACTCAGCACATCAGGTGCGGCGTCTCTGATGGTATGTTGGCAGCGTTACCACTACTGGTATTTACCACTTCACAGTAGGCGGCATAGGATTCGGGGAGAGATTTCAGGATACGCGTTTGGCGAAGATTATGGTGGTCTCTTGCAATTGCAGCTTTTCGACGTTAAATCTTCTTTTTTGAAGGGATATCCGCATTCCAAGTGAATGTTGGCCACTCGGAAAGTTCGGGTATCCAGAGTTCGGATATCGTTGATCGTTTCATGATCAGGAGACCACCATATCCTCTTGTGGACATTGAGATGGGAAAACCATGTGCTTGCTGCAGTGACTTAATCAAATGAAAACATAAAAACTCTCCAAAAATTTGAGATTTATATCGCAATCCCTTGGGGACTTATTTGATACCTATTTTGGGACTTATTTCATAGTGCAATTATGTCCCAATGTGGGACTTATTTCTAGGAGCCGAGATGAGGTACTGTTGAGCACGCATAGGCCTAATTAACGTGACTCATTTATAAAACCATGGGTGAAGTACGGTTAGGAGCAAAAGAGAATGCACTTGTCATTCACATAAACTCCAACATATTAGCAAGATCATTTGATACAACTTGAATGCCTCCATGGTAACACTTTTTTCAATTAGTCTCAATGACCTCTAAATTTCGAATGGGATAGCGTTAAAGTATTAGTTTTATGCCATCACTTCAGTGTACGAATAATAAATTTTCAAATATTTCCCAAATGACCTTACGAAAATCATCCATAAACTTCAATCAAATTACATACCATTCCCATGAAGTCTGTCCGTCCCTCTGCGCACCAACAACAAACATTTTCAATTGCATATACTCTTACCAGTATCTATTCCCCCAGAGTGTGATTAAACACAGTCAATCATTTTAAAATAAACAAATTCAATAAGCATTTCCCAATCGAATATCAAAAGCTCATTAATGGCCTTTTTGGATCATCCCCGCCAAAAACAGAGAACTACTAAGTGCCGGCCTAAAACTGAGAGAAGGAAAATATCTGGCCCTACCTCCATCGATGGTAATTTAATAAGTAAACACGTATTTCAATGAAATCCGAGACCGATATAATTATAAATTTAATTTAATTTTTTTTTTCCTATAATAAATGGCCACATGTGTTTTTAGGAATATTTTTTGATTTATTTTCTGGTGGGAGTATCGCTGATTGATTGCAAGTGTAATTGAGTCAATATTATTTTTTGTTTCAATTCATTTCGGTTGGGGCATTGTTTGGAGTCGTGATTAACTGTGTTTGGATTAACCTTGAGGGCGAATTAAATGTTTTTATTTTTGAAATTGTGGATGGTTGAGTTTGGGAGATGATTTATTGGGTAAATACTTTGGGCAGATATTTGCGAGATGTATTCCTGGCAAGTGGATAACACCTCGAGAGAAATTTGTTTAGGATTTGTTGATTTATCTTACTTTACTGACAGTAATGAGTTTTTCTTTTTTTTTAACATGACCATTGGTGCTCAAATTTGTTGGAGGCTGTCCTCCTTGTCCTGGGTGCTTTTTTAAGAGGCTTTAATTCTCAACAAGCAAAACTAGTCCTCTATTCTTGATTTTCCGAAACATTGTAGCGTTAGTTTGACACTTGAAGACATAGCCAAATATTTGTGCGTCATCCTTAACACAAAACTTAGTTGGAAACCCAGCATCCTGGAATGCGTCAGAAAGCCCACTACAGCTCTGTATTGCTGTAAGATAGCAAAAGCAAGAAGATGGGGACTACAGCTACGAATTACATACTGGCTATACGTATCTATCATCAGCCGTATACTAACGTATTGCGTGAACCCCTCCATTGGGACCGGCTTGCATCAGTGGAGCTCTAAGAACTACCCCAACAGCTGCTCTAGAAATGCTGTTCCAGTTGCCACCCCCAGATATCTGCAGTAAATAGGTGGTGGAGTGCGCAACTACGCGCATAAAGGCCATAACTCAGTGCTCTAGTGTGCGTACTGGACACTCCTCCATTCTTATCGATTTTGACACCGACTACACTCTTCCACAACTTCTGTTTGACCAGCGCCTTGAAATGCGAATACTCTCCAGACAAGACTGACAGGAGGATCTTGGATTACAAAAGGAATGGTGAGTGGGGGTGTCTTCTCCAATGACCACAACTTAGAGATTTCCTTCCGCCTTACTAATTACTGTAGCGTCTCCCAGACCATTGGATAAAAGAAGCCTTGTCGTGCATAAAGTACAATGTGAAAGCACGATATCATAATTTTTACTGACAGCTAAACCGCGATTAAAGCTCTGGAATCCCTCCTCTTCAACTCACGAGCTGCCCTAAATTGTCGCCTGGCTCTTAACGAGATGGCTAAACAATTCAATACCCATCTCATTTGAATGCTGGGTCACAGGGATATTCTAGGGAATTGCATGGCCGACGAGCTCGCCAGGCAAGGTACAGCCCTATCCATGTTGCCGGCCAAAGCGAATCGCGGTATGCCTATCGGTACGTTTCGAATTTCTCGAGTACCACTAAGATAAGGAAATACTGGGAGGAAGTTTGATGTCGGACGGTTACAATCGCAAGAAATCTCCGAATTATATTCCAATTGAGTCTCTCTTAAACCCCGAGACGTCCTATGCCGCCAGCATCAAGTATTGATGTGGCAATATTGCCAAAAAGTCATTAGAGATGCCGTCTCTGACGTCTTGGGTTTCACTCGACCATCGCAATGAATCGCCCTGGTTTGACGATGAATGCCAGCAAGCACGTGCAGCTAAACAAGAGGCATACAAAGCGGCGCTGCATAGAAGGACTAGAGCTGCCCGTGAACTTAAAGAGCAGAAGAGGGGAGACGAGAGACCGGCTTTTCAGGAGGAAAATAAGGAGTATGAGAGGAGGGGACTGGGAGATGCTACTGCAGAAATGTGGTTTGGAAATTTTACTAAGGAGTAAAAAGAGGTTGTCAAGGCAATAGCCGAGCCGAACCCTGCAAGGATGATCAAGGGCACTGAGTAGTACAAACGCAGTCAATACTGAAGATTTGGAAGAACCCTTCCTGCAGACTGTTTAACGGCGACGATGAACTTAATCCCGCGGTCAAGTAGAATGAATCATTCAACCTGGATGATGAAGATCAATAATTCCGTCTACCCGAACGGAGCGAAGTGAAGATAGCCATATCTAAACTTCAGTACGAAAAAGCTATAAGAGCTGATGACTTAGCTGTAGAGCTGTTCAAAACGGCAGGCGATGGCTTGGTAAGCAAAGTCAAAGTGAATTTCAGCATTGTTTGTTCGATCCTCAAAAGAGGAGACTCTCTGAATTGCGGCAGCTATAAAGGCATCAGTCTTCTTAACATCGCATACCAGATATTCGCTGCCATATTGCATGATTGCATGAAGCCGTTCGTGAATAACCTGATCGATCCATATCAGCGTGGTTTTAGGCCAAGAAAGACAACCGTTCGGTCAAATATTCACACTACGGTAGATCTGAGAAATAACGCAGGACCTTTAATCGATGCGCACCACCTTTTCATCGATTTCAAGGCTACGTGTGACAACATTTAGACGAGCTTTACAGAGCATTGTCTAGGTTTGGCATCCCTGCTTAATTCGTCCGCTTATGCAGGATGAAGGTAGAGAATGCATGCTGCTCTATCAAGACCTTTGAAGTCAAAAGATGATTTAGGCAAATCGACGCTCTGTCAGCTAACTAAAGATCTCGAGCTGGCTGGAGGCGCTTTTTGGTTGAAACCCCGGTCCAACCCGGACTGTAACGTCACCTTAAGTAACTAAGTAAGTACAATAGTAAGATATCTTGCGCGATCCTGCCAGATTTGGCAGTTTGAAGGATGGTCTCTTACATATATTTTCTACTGAAAAGCACCAGTTCTATCTTGTCCGGATTGACATGAAGTCCATAATCTCCAGTCCATCTTAGGGTATAATTACTACTAAAATTGAACGTAATTGAATCCAAATTCGAGGTGATATTAACGGTACTGTATTTCATGTAAAACTTCTATAAATCAAACCGTTAGATACCTTATGTTATCTACTCCTGACGAAAAGTTAGGAGTCAAGACCTGTATAAAGGTCAAGGTAAATCGGTTGACATGAATGCGGTGTAAAAACATTTGTAAGCCGCCTTAATTTGTGAAACAATAATCTTTTCCGTTCATGTTATCCCCGATACCGATTTAAAGCACTCCCTACTGCTCAATTAATTAAGACAACAGAAGCAACTAAACGATTCATTTGACATAAAAATCATTCATGACGCAATTGGAATCCCATAATCCACGTAAAAATCACGCACAAAAAGAAAAAGAATTCAAAAGATACAAAGACGCAACGCGAAGCGAATGCATCTAAGCTCATGATGACCCCTTCTCACGCTCATCGTCTGACCGCAATGCCCAACAATCATGCACATCACCCGCAAATGTGCAACAAATTAGAAGCCCCCCCTCCCTGAAAAAACTATCCATCAGGGGCGGTTTAATTATACGCGTATGTATCCAAAAGAAAGCCACCTCCAATCGCAATCAAGCTTTGCTGCATGAAAAAAAAACGCAGCTCAAGTCGTCGTCACTGCACCGCTAGAGATGCATAAAATCCGGTTGCGGTTGCGTGTGATAATCATTTTGCGATGGTAGTGGCTTCTGTGGGGCACTTCAATGCTAACCAAGTCTAGTGGTGGGGGGAGGGGTTATGCAATTCATTTGATTACCACGCAGAAGAAGTTTCATCCACGGTGAGAGCTATGTCGCCCGAATAGATACATCAAGTGAATGAGACCCACACCTCTGTTGATGTGTTGACGGTGAGATCACCTCCAAAGAACTTTCAAAATCGCCCGGCATTCTAGCAGTGTCGCGCGATTATCAAAAAAAAAAAAAAAAACAAACATTTTCTGGCTTCGAGAAGAATTATGACCTCATTGCCTTGCGGGAGGCTTCAATGTTGCACACACGTCGCTCGATTTCACAGATTACAGAGGTTTGGGGGTTATGTATGCCTGATGGTGCTGGCGATCCGATTACTTACGCGCGTGTCTCTGCTGGAGGTGTAATCCCGCGCGTCCAATAAGGTCACCTCTTTGAATGGATTGATTTGGAGAGGAGCTATTATTGTCTTAAATCGTGTCAATTTGCTTCGTGACGATACGTGACGCTGTTGTGCAAACAAAATGACCCACCATGAGCCGCAGTCATGGAGAGTTCTTAATGTAAACTGGTTGTAAAAACTTGTAAATTTGGAGAAAATTACTCCTAACGATCGTTTTATTGGGGAAAATCTAATCAAATTAATTCGATAACAATCTGTGAATCACGTTTACTCGTGCTCATTGAGAGGTTTTGAGTGGCGGCGCGCCAGTTAATCTATTTTTAGATCTTGCGGAGCGAAGTCTCGTTTGATGGTGTTTTGATTAGGGCGTCTCGTAAAGAACGAGAATAGTAGTATTCTGTGTTTACATTCCGGGTTAGGTCAAAGTTTCAAGGTAAACTTAAGAATTTTTTTTTTTTTTTGTTGGAACTGGAAAGTCCGCCTACTCAACTCACGAAAAAGGTGAACAACAGGGGCCCAAGGGGATTAATGGAGACTCATTGACATTGTAAGACAGTCGAGATATTTATTTTTAAAACAGAGAATTTTTGTAGGGATTAGTTGGAGTCTAAAATAACATCCTGCAAATGGTACAGGTACTTTGGGATGACCTCAGGGGATTGGACGTCAATGGCAGTTGGATTTGAAGTTTGTGTAATGCGGATTCACGTTGCTATGATGGGTTGGTTTGAATGCCTAATCTACAAGGTCCTCACTCGATTTCCTAAGGCAGTATTAATATTGTTATGGCGTAGGGTTATCTTGGACCGCGACCTAATGGTCTATGGTGCGCCCTGCTAATACCTAGGCGAGGTTTGTTCTCTCAATCAGAGTTCCTCTCGCAATATGATTCCTTTGGGTATGTATTTGAGGGCTGAACACTCTTACTTTGCCTTCCGTCTTAGAGCACCCTCTCTAATCCAGTTTCTCTGAAAAATCGGAGAATGAGGAATCGGATCTAAGGTTGGCATATTCTCCTCTGATAGTTGGTACTTGCCCAAGTATTTCAACGTCGAAAGCTTCAATCAAAAGAGAATCAGAAACTACGCCCAAAGCATATACCGAAATTTCTCAACGACTCCTTTGTCACCAGCATCAAATGTCGAAGTCGCAATGCTGCTAACATGCCATCAGAGACGTCGAAACTGATGTGCTGGGTTTCTCCCCACCAACTCCTAGTTTGACGTAGAATTGCGGCAAGCACATGCAGCTAAGCAAAAGGTATACAAAGCGGGGTCAGTGTCCCACTAAACTCCAGAAAATGCTCTGGAGCCCCGCTGGACTTATTGCGGAATTTTTCAAAGGCCGCAGAAGCTCCCCGGGTTTGCAGTGCCCAATTAGAAAGGCTGTTAGATGAATGCTTCGAATCTTTTCCGGTTGTAGCATCCCAGAAGGTTTTTAGCTTGCTTCATACCCGGATTCAGATTTAATCCAGGTTCTCGCTCTGCCTTCTTTCTCCATTTTCCCTATTTCGCAGAATGTTTCGGATCCATTGAAGTATTCTGCTGGTCCTTGTTTCGCCAAGCAGACTGCTTCTTCGTTTAACGCTAGTACTTTTGCCCATGGATTCTGAGTGTTTTCATGTTGGCCCGAACATATCTGTTCCTGTTCCTTGTTTCGTTCTTGAGCCGTCTGTATACGACTTTATCACGTGGTTGCTTAGTCCGTAGGTTATGGATTCGTCGCTCCAATCCCTCTTCTGCTTAATTTTGCACAAAATTTTTTTCGAGGTTAGATTTCCTTATCCTATCGTCCGCAAGGACTGCTAGAAGGGGAGGTTTCTTGAGACATGGATCATATGCTCTCGAACAGATGCATTTCCCAGTACCCTCTTTTGTCAACCTTATTATCGTCCGCTTCGCGTTCAGCTCAACGACGAGGTGAAGCCAAATTAATCGTTTGGCCCACGCTATCATGTGATCATTGGACTCAGAATGGCGATCCATCTTAGAATGCTCGTGCTGTGTCCGCAGAACTTACCAACTGGGCTTCTACATATAATGAGAGCACGGGTAGATTTTTTGGACATCTCCTCTGTGTGCAACAAGAATTTACTGTCTAGATATAGTCCGACATATTTCACTTCTTTTTCTGGTGTCAGTACTGTGCCCGACACTGGGATTGGCTTCAGTTCAAGCTTCCTTTTTCTCGTTAGTGGTATGAGAGTATTGAGTTCTTGAGTTTCTACTAGACTCCTTTTTATGATGTCACAGAGGGTAAACTTTCCTCTAGCAATCAGTACTATGCCATAATCATAGGCTTGACAGTTGATTCCGAGGTTGGTTAACTTTCCAAGCAGTTCATCCACAACTACAAGAAAAGGGGAGATAGCACTCTTCCTTATGGGCATTCTCTTGTTGTGTTGGCCCTGACAATTCTATGCGATGTCTGAGTTTCCACTGATCTTGTTCTCAGCACTTCCACTTGGATACTGTTCTGCTGACTCCCTTTCTATCCATTGCTTGTTCAATGGCTTCATTCGAAGTACATATTACCGAATGCCCCCTCGATGTATAGGAAGGCGCAGGGAACTACCTGTTTCGTCTCAAGAGGTCTCTGTATGGTTTCGGTCAAGCAGAAATGGAGCCGGCTCTGTAGATCTGTGCGCTCTGTATGCATACGGACGTTAATGAAGAGGAAATGTGTTAAATACATTCTCTCTCAAAAGGTTGTTATCAGCTTTTTCCATTGTTTTTAGCAGAAAAGATGTTAGGCTGATTGTCCTACATGTCTTTGGCTGGACTGGCTCCTTCCTTCGCACTTCTCCACTAGTTTGGAATACACCCCAATGCGAGACTACTTTTTGTTATTCCAACTAAGTATGGTAGTGCCCTTTCTTTCTTGCATTGTCGCAGCATTTTTATGACTTTTATCAAAACTTCTGCTGGTGAATTCTTCACTTTCTGACTGACATTCTCCTTTAGGGATGCCTGAGGCTTGCTCTTATAGACCTCAGAATTCAAAAAAACCTCAAAAACAAAAGTCTTGAACAGTCGAATCGGGCGATATTGTGGACCAGTGCAAATCGTCAGAACGAGAGTTAAGCGGAGATGACATTTGGTGCATGCACTTCACCAAAACATTACCAGAATGTCTAAAAAGCTGAATGGAGCCCCGAGAACTCGGCGGACGAGTTTGGCAGGAATATCAAAATTAGACATGGCGCCGTATAGCTAAAAAAAATTCAAATACTTGGCAAAATAGACTGTATGTGGTCCAGGGCCTAGTTTTTTGCAATTATTCGTGTTGTGCTTGTTTTATTTTTTCACGCAAATGGAAGGGACCTACAGTTTAGAGCCATATCCGAAAGGCAAATTGAGAAGCTTCCTCATGACAGTTATTGCTCTCGGTCGTTTGTCAGACATTCGCGAGAGGTGGGACCGTGAAAAAACTTTTTGGTGTTTTCTGGGATTCGAACCTCGATCCTCCCGTTCAGTAATCCAACGCACCAACCACTCCATGGTTCCATGGCTCCGTATAGCTAGTCTCTATAAATTAAGTCATAGGCAGCTTTGAAATAGATAAAGAGATGGGGGATATTGATCTGACCGAGAGTAAGAAAAGATTTAAGGCGTTCACACAAAATGGCAGACAAGAACTTACACGTGATCGTGAGGAAGCTGATGCATCTGTAATTGGTGCAGTGGATCAGGCAAACGATGCTGAAGTTCTATTCATCAGACATACACTCATCTGATAAGTTTTCTGTCCGGCTTCTTGAAGAAGAAATTCGGCCCAAAGCCTCTTTGATAGAGTAAGTATAAACTAGGTTTTCTTAAATCTCAATTACAGAAGAATGGTGGGCTCTTTAATGATGGAAACAACCCAATCTGTAGAGTGACTAAACTTTTCTTTTTACTCCGCCTTAGGTTAGGTATGCGGGTTGGCAGAGAGAGAAAAGACTCCTACCGCACTCAGGTCAAAGTTGACCCATTGTGTTACCCATAGGGTGGAAAGGTGTTCCCCCGTCCATTGAAACCCTATAAATGTCTAATCTACTCTAACTACTACTTACTTATTTCCGAGTACAAACCACCTTGATGACTTGACAAAGTTCAACATCTTGTCTGTGGGTATGCCAGAGAGCTCTTCAAGGTTATAGAAGAAGTATTTACCGAGGAATTTGTTTCTGGAATGTTGGTGTCCAAGACAATGGCAGAGGAAGTGGGTGGTGTCCTCAAAAACTCCCTCGTCGCCACAGCCTCTACATAGTTCTTCTTCCGTCCGGCGCAGTTCCTTCATATGGTACCGCGGACTATTATGCCCCGTGATGATACCCACGAGGATAGAAAGGGATCCTCTGTCCTTTCGTCTAAGTCTCTCAGTTATTGTTGCTATTGTTTCGATGTTACACGTTTCCATAGACTTGCATCTTAGGTTCGCCTCTCTTGTGGCTAACTTCCCTGCTTCCAGCCTGAGCATGCAATGCAGGATGCTTACAGAGAGATCAGTAAATCTGTCGAATCTTTCCTAGCTAGTTGATCAGCTAATTGCCGTAGCAGTAATTGCTTTTATAGCTGCCTGGCTGTCGATAAAGAAGGTGATACTATGGCTTCTGTTACTGCCAAGACCTCCCCCTGGAAAACACTGCTTTAGTCTGGTAGTCTATGTAATGGATCTCGATATTCCTAGCGATTCGAAGAAGATGCCACACCCTACACCGGTGTCCATATTGCTATGGATCTGGCATACTCTGCCTTAGAAAGCTAAGTCGTTCTGACAGAAAATCTCGCTGACATTCATTTAAAGCACGCGCTCAAGAGTAGGATTCTTTCGCAGACTAGGATTCTTTCCAAACCACAGTGTTGCTGCTCTTTCTTGTTCCGGATGTGCAATTTCTATTAACTGTCGAGGTCAATAAGAGTACGTGTTCGAGCTTCTTGCCCATTATCTTTAAGCTTAAAGTTATCAACCAAACTTCCTGGAACTAAATAGTCTGTTCTACACAACTCACATGGTTTGCTCATCATGTTAAAATTTTTGGATAATTGGTTATAAAATCGTATCCCATGACATAGTATTCACAAATTAGATGATGAGCCGTTGTTGATTTATGCCATATAAATGTCAAAAGTCAGTCTTTTCTTTTTCGACTCCGATTTATCCGCAAAGACCCCACAGACACCTTTAACACCGACTGTTTCCCGATTTCCATAAACATTTTCCCGCAGATCTAATCAAACTCCTCCCAATTAGCTCTGCAAGTGTAGCACTTAACCTTTTAGCATTGTCCAAATGTCAAATCCATTTCTAATTTATATCCATCACTGTCGTGTATATTACACCTTCCACCCATTTATGCCTTCCTGTCGTAAACGTCAGATAAATTCAAACAAATTTCCTCACTTATCCAGTTTTTTTTTATCCGCTTCGGTGTTTGCAAATTACTATTGAAATCGGCGGCCAGCAATCTGGAAAAAAAACCTCAAGAGTTCGCATAAACAATACTAAATTGCTGACCTGGGAACAGTTTAAAGCATTTCTAGGTCAACCTTTGATAGCGGGGGTTCCCAGCTCATTTGGCAACACTACTAACAACGAACACAATGGTATCAATTGGAGTATCATCCTTTTACGGATTAATGTCATTAATAAGCTTGGCCAAGCGTTGAGAAGAGCAGAATCAGCGGCAAGGTTACTTTCACGATTCCAGCGATTCGTTCCGCACAGCATTGTTGACCTTACGGCACTATCGAGACAGCTGTGCGCGCGCGTTCGGGTTAAATGTTAAATTCCACAAGATCGATGCGCAATTGGTCGCGCAATTGTAATCCATTCGGTGTGCGTCATGACTTTTCTGAGTTATGCCCTTTTGCGGAGCCATTCAATGGTGGTAGACATTGGCTTAATGGTCCCGGAGGCTGGTCGCACTGGATAAGCTTATTATTTATTATTGGTCACTGCCCATGTCGTGTTGTGTGTATCTGGATGGAAGATGGAATGAATTGCTGGCATCAGGTTTATGAAAAGGTTCTGTTAATTGATGTTTTTTTAAGGGCGTGACTATCTGGGTCGGTAGTCCTTGAAATATGATGTTAAATGAATCGTTATGGGGTCGGAGATTGAGGTTGGGTATCCACGATGAAATCACGAAATTTGGGGACTAGTTAGACTAGTAAGGTCTAAGGCCGTGGTTAGTATGTTGGACTACTGCGCGAAGGTTTGACGTTCGAATCTAGGCAAACACTAAAATCATTTTTAAGGTACCTTTTCTCGAGAGTACTAAATGTCATGAGAAGCTTCTCAATTATGTCTCTCGGATATGGCATTAAGGGTATGTTCATTGGTCTTCTCATTCGTGGCCGTATAGGACCTAGGGAACACGAATAATTGAGAGAAGCTAAGCTATATAAGCCATAGGACTCCATATGGGCTTTTGCACCAAAAAGACCTTAAAAGATTGGTAAAAATGGGATCCGTCATCTAAATTCCAAGCTTTAGGTTGTTGGTGGACAAAAACGCATTATCACCCCAAATTGTGATCTAACGATGAGTGGATGCTGAGTCCGACTGTCCATGTTGAGCTAAACACTCGGACTAGCGCAAGACTACCCGGGTTAATTTCAGCATGCATGTGCAAGGCAAGGTTTCTCCTGCAATCCTGCAATCTTGCAGCTCAGATGTTTAACAAGTCCTTAGAATGAGGAGTTCCTTCGGGGGAATCAGCAGTGACGTCAACAGCCAGACTAGCCGAACCTTTTCTTGAGCTACTCCGACATATTTGGAGCTCAGGTTGGTAAGGCACTTTTAAGACTGGGGCAGGGTCTTGAAAAAAAAATGGTGGCGAAGTAGTCCTTAATGGGCTAGCGACGGCGCTCGCATCCCCGAATAGGGTTACTGGCCACTCATCCTAAGGCTTCTATATAAGGATCTGACTCTCTAAATTGAGAGTTGTGTCGTCGGGACAGCTTAAGTTACGAAGGAAAAACAAGCATCGGATAGGCACAAGCTTACTGTTGTCCTGGAAAACGAAATGGGGACAACGATTCTTGGGTCTGCACATGGAATGCTGATCAATTAGCAGAGGCATTCGACTCTCATAAAGCAGACACTACTCCCATTCAGGAATTGCGATGGGTTGGGCAGGGAAAAAGGAGGATAAAAGGTTACAAGACTCGAAGTCTTTCGAAAACGACTTCAAGAGCAATCAAAGTACTCTATAACTCCCGTCCTAGATTCACGGTATTTAAAGCTTTGAATAAATAAGGCTTTTTTGAAAAGTGATTCAGATGGGACTTCACTATTCTTGTCCGATTCCACAATAACACTGAGCACCATGTGCTTCCGATGGATCATGTTGGTTTGATATGTAAAGCGATCGCAATGTTGTTATCTATGGATATTCACAGATTAGAGCAGGCTCACTGCTTACGCAGACCAACAGTTAATGGGTTTTGATTGTTACCACCTAGATGGAGATAGAAATCCCAGAGCGTCCTCCAGCTTAACTTCAGGTAAGACTTATGAAAGCGTGGCTTCACCGAGGAAGTGACCAAAGCATGAACATCTTCGTCTCTGCAGGTGTTGCAAAAAAAAATTGTAAAGTGTCCTGAGACTGAGGGTTAATTCACAAAGTGGCGCCTCTTCCTGTCAAACACGGGCCAAAGTATTTTCGTTCTGAAGTAGGCAAGGCAAGCCTTGTCGCCGGTAGGGTAGCTCTTGTCATTGATTCGATAAAGCCTAGAGCTAGGCGATCATAGAATGTGTTTCTGCAGGGAGGCCACTTAATCTACCTCGACTCTGCCGATGACGATGTCCTTGTCCTTCAGAAATCAATAAGAGGGTAACTCCTGCCAATCGCTCTTTCTTTGGCTCTATCCCGAATAACTAAGGAGGCTCTCAGAAGACTTTAATCATCAAAATCCTACCTTATAGTGCTAAAGGATGAGCTCTATCGAAAGCTGCACGATATTTGAACCGTTGACGGGCTTTGAGGATTCAATGAGCATCACTGCAGAGTTATCAAATCCAAGCCGAAGGAACAATGCTATAGAGGAGTACCTGGCCTTATGTAGCGGGTACTCTCCGAAGTTTACCAAATATTCGCGTTACCCTTACCCTTACTAAGGTTTAACCTAACGCAGATTTCAATGGCATGGAGATCAGACTGAAATACCGTGGGACGCATTCCCATAGGTATGTGTTGGCTCCAAAGACACCAGCTCCAACTCCAGATTTCATTTTCGATCCGTCTGTGAACCAAACTAGACCTCTAGGGTCTAATGTCGGAACACCATTAGACCAATTTGCACGATCTAATATTTCTACCTCAAATAGCCTACCGAAACAGTACTCCTTGACCATGGTGTCAGGGATGGTACAAAACATGTCTCTTTTGGGGATTGAGTCAAAAATTTTCAGATGTCCCACATGGTCACCTGATTTATACTTGTATTCTATCTGCAACTTGATAGCACACCTAACGGCTGTCTTCCTAATGAAGATATGAAGGGGTGAAAGCCCAACGATTGCATCTAAAGGCTGCCGTCGGGCAGGTATGCATAGCACCTGTGATACCGAGACAGGCAATTCTTTGTAACTTCTGAAGTTTAGCTGCCGTTGTCCGTTCAAGAACTTTCGGCCACCAGATGATAACCGCGTACGTAATAATAGACCTCATCATTGTATACATCCATTGTATCATTTTTCGAAGGTTGTCTATGAATAGTGACTATAGACGGGGAGAGAGAACTCCGCCTTGGGGACAGCCCTTAGCTGCGGTCACAGGCACTGACACTCCTCCCGAGGAGGAAGTAATAATTCGACTTTCAAGCATGGCTCTTACCCATTTGCTGGTCGAATCTTCGATGCCTCTGCTACTGATAGATGGGTATACCATCGACTTGACTTGCCATCTGAGAGAGCACAATAGATCCACAAGTTCGCAGTGCACTTACAGCCCCAAAATCAATCTAAAATGTAGGTCTGTCTTAAAAGAGAAGTGTTGCCTAAAATATTTCATGACGTGTATCTGATTAATTCTACCTTCCTGCCCCCGAAATGAAGGAGGAAATAAAAAAATACTAATGCCTTCCGTCTGTGGAAGTATACAAAGAACTTGCAGTTGATTCGGATTAGAACATCACTAAAGACACGATCAGAAAAGCCTTAAGACCTCGCAAACCATTTCCTGAAGACCTTCTCAGTGTTTTGCTTGCAAAGCTCACACCCGAGGGCTTGCGACACACATTGACAGACATTACAAGGACGCATTAAAAGTCTCAAAAATATACTAATTTATACAAAACTCACAGAAATTTTGACCAAAATCACCGTCACTGGTATTTTAAGCCCATACTCAACACAGTTTTTTTTATTTTGGATAAATTTCAATTCAAACGATTATTGTTAAAGATTATACGGTCAGGAGTACCCTTGAACGGATTTTACCATATGTCTTCATTTGAACATCATTAAATCAGAATCATCTACGCATTGATAGTTCACTAAGCTCCAAAGAGTCCTTCACATAAACGCTGCTGACCTATACTCCAACCAAAACTTAACCACTTTCAAGTGTTGTGTACATTAAAACTTCTCTTCTTCCCCCCCCCCCATCTGTTCTTCGAAATGTGTAAGTAGTGAGTAATCATACTGTTGGATGCTCTCTTCAATAGGATGTACAGTATAATAATAGAGGCTTGATGATGGTAACTTAATGCCTCCTTGTTTGTTTAACCATGGATTTCGTTGCACTTCATCGATACAATTCAGTGTAAACAAGAAAAAAAGAAGAAGAAAAATCTTCAAAAACATCATTTCCATGAATCGACCTTGCCGTTGGCCGTCTCCAAATAAAACTCAGTCACATCTTTGGATATGAAAATGTATCTAACGAATGTCATGTCAACAAAGATGCATTATACACAGTACGAGTGAAGTTTGACTTTGAAAGCGAAAGTATCTGTCATTTCATTTGAAGGTTTCTGTTAAATTCGGGAAAAAAGTTCCTACAGATACAGATTCAAAACAATAAACAACGCGATCAACAGCGAGATTATGCAAAGTTTACCTGCCAGTATAAGTGGCAACTTGAAGAACAAACACGCTCCACACTTCACCACTGTTCGCACTCGATCAAGATCATGTCCATCATCACTGGAAATATTATTTTTATTGGGATTAGGCAATTCATCTTCGTCAACACCATCAGTGGGTATCGCAAATCTCTCGATAGAGACAGCCGGAGTCTCGGAGAAAGATTGCAAAATTTTGACGTCGAAAACGAAAGGATTATGATCGTACCAACGCATTCCGCAGCGTTAAACGTCACTTAGTCATGTCAAGATCGTATGTTGGTATGCCACCGTGATGAGAATGTCGCTCTAACTCCTACTCCCACTCCTTGGCTATTGGTGTGACAATTATCCCGCAAAACGTTTTGACACAATTCGTCATGATGTCTTATTAAGCTGTGTGGCATTGCCAGCATTTGTCCCTTTCCCCTTCTCCAGATTTGGAACATAATTGCAGGGTTGCCAGTGGTGTGTAAATGATGGGACGTGATTTGCCGACACGAGTCAGAGACACATCTCTAGGTATAAAGATCGTGTGATTGGCATTGGTGCGATAGTGGGCGCTCCTCTTCTATGCTGGTGATAGCGGTTGCAGTGTGATTGAAAGATTGATTAAAGTGCTCATCTAAACGGTTTTTTCTTTTTTTTCTTAGAAATTACAGCAGTCACACTTGATAGCTGCAAATTACTTGACATTTCGAAATTGAAAATTTTCAAGACTTTTGCCGACGGACGGGGAGAATATGAAATTGAAGTCGGGTACTCGGAAGAGGTGCATGCATTTGCGTAGCCGGAACTCTTTTCGGTTCTTGTGGACTCTATTGGAGCTAAAACCTGAATACTGTTCACCTCGAGCTTCCTGAACAGAGAGTGAGACAATTGAGTTTTCTGGACCTCAAAAGGAGTCAAATACCTGGGCTTAGACGAAAATCTCATTTTGATTCCTTATCTCACCATGGATTAAGCTGGAATGTCCTTAGAACTATGTAGCAGAAGAGTAATGAGTAAGAGCTAGGGCAAACGCCTCAAAATAAGGCTGTGGCTTTACACAGCTATAACCCGACTAATTGTCATCCATTCACCATCCACATGGGTGGAAAAGAGAAGCAAAGGCTAATACAAGGCAGACTCAACAAACTTCAAGGACTAGCTTGTGTATGCACTAAGGGTGCAATAAGAATGACTCTCATGGCACTGTCTCAGCCCTATACTCCACCATCAGAAAGAAACTATGGTTAACGCCTTTATGTTCATAGCTTAAGATAATGCTAAGTCCAAGCTAGTCCATCCAGACATGAGCCTAGAAATAAGCAAAGATGAACTACATACTTAGAATTACGTCATCTCATTTAGGTGCCTGGACACAACAGCCATATAGGCAATGAAATGGCAGACATACTCGCCAGGAAAGGATCTGCATCGACTTTTATGATGTCAAGACTATTCTGTGGATTATCAATCAGCACTGCGAAATGCTGTGTTAAAAACTGGCTAAAAAAACAAAGCTAGTGGTCGTCGAAAAGAAACCAGGCCTTTTTATAGCAACGATGCAAAGGTGCCTTGAAGATGGAATGGAAACTATGGAGACTCCAGCATCTGGTATTGTTTTCCAAAGGAAACGAGCCACACAGAGGACCTCCGGCGTATCAGCCAATATTTCTGCTAGACACAATCGGAAAGATCCTAGAGCGTGTCATATACGGCAGACCAATCGTCGTGGCAGAGGATAGAGGAGCTTTGCCTGACCACCGGTATGGTTTTAGAAAATATCGTTCTACTGTCGTTGCTGTAAAAGGTTGTAGATACAGCAGCTGAAGGGATATGAAGATGAAAAGATGGCAAAAAAATACTGCGCTATAGTAACGCTCGACGTTAAAAACGCCTTCAACTCTGCAAACTGGTCTTGCATATGGAGGTCTCTAACCCGAATGGATACACCATATTACCTCCTGCAGGCAATCCTTAACTACTTTACTAACAGAAAGTCAAGGTACCAGATGGACGATATCGTCCCCCAGGGGTTAGTCCTTGAACTTCTCCTGTGGAACGTAATGTATGACGTAGTTCTGCTATGAACGTTATCACAGGGAGTTAAGGTGAACGGCTTTGCTGACGTAGAGTCCATTGTGGATGAGTCTGCCGGCCTAGAGCTAGCTGACCAAAAAACCAAGTCACTCTCTAAGTAACCAGTCGAAAGACCGTTGAATATGCTAACTTTCGAAGGAGTCAAAAAGTTGGTCTCAAGAGGCGTTCAAATTTTTGGCTATATTGCTCGACAACAGACTAAGCTTTAAAATCCATGTCCAGTACGGCAGTAAAAAGTCCTCACAGATGCAGGCAGCACTCTCCCGGATGCTGCCAAACATCGGTGGACCTAGATATGCCAGGAGGATTCTGCTATCCAGAGTGGTAAGCTCAAGGCTTCTATATGCTTCCCCCGTTTGAGCGGGAGTACTTACAACGAAGGAGGCAAAAAGAAAGATCTTGTCTGCATACAGGCTTTGCGCAATAAGAACAAACTGCGCTTTCCGAACAATTTTGGACGGCATTCTCGCCAACGAAGTGCAAACGGTTTGTCTTAGACGAACTGCGAAACGACCAACGTTACCAAGCGGGTAAGTCCAGAAGAAAGGGTAACATCTACAGCGCTCTGGTAAGTCAGGTGAGATAACACGGCAAAGGCAGTGTACCCAAATGCCGATTCCCACTATCGAGGCCTGGACGAAGATAGCACACGGGGTCTGCAACTACCACCTTACGCAAATCCTGTCTGGTCACGTCGGCTATTTGGAATACCCCTACAGATTTGAGAACCATAGCTCACCCTTCTGCCCAGAATGTCCAGATGAAGAGGAAGACGCAGAGCACGCAATGTTCCACTGCAGACGCTTCGCAGAGGGAATAATTAACCTACTAATTCCGGAGCTTCTAGTAAGCCATGTGGCAAAGTCAGCGAACGACTTGTTGGAGATCTGTTCCTTCATAATAAGCGTACAGAACGAGTTAAGAAGACTTAAAAATTAAATGGGTCGAAACGGATGATACAGATGACATATTCGTGTCTTTTTAAGACCATCCCATCCACTGGCGCATCTATAAAAAAGGGGTCCATCACCAGGCTCATCGAAGAAGATAATTCTCTCGTGCTCCCCCCGCGGCAGGACGAAAGCGTATAAAGTACAATAAGAGCGCGGCCCCCCTGCATTCCTAAACCGATGACTAGCATCAGGTGCGACCTAAGTAATACTAGGCGGACCTTGCGGTCTTTCAATATGTCACCAATGACTCATTGTGTTGCAGAAATTCAAAAACCCTTCACCATTGTCATTACGGTTACCAAGGTCATGTCTTCCATTCGTCCATGCGCATGAAAGCCGTCATCCAATTGCTTAACCATCCGTCAAGCAGAAGCGAAATGGGAACATTGATAGGCCAATCGATGTTTATTTATTTACTGCCTCCAGGCAGGTAAACATTTCAAAAATGTCTTCACCCATCAATTGGCCACTCCACGTGCCAATACAATTCCCAGACATTAATTGAAGTCCCCACGTTGTTGCAGGTTACTCCGAAAAAAAAAACAACAACTTGTTCTATAATCATCGAATACACTCCACAATTTATTTCAAAAGTTTATTGTCACCTCTTGAGGTCACACAAAAACACTTACCAAGTTGGTCAATTAGACTACACCAGCAAGACGAGATGGGTTGTCACAGAGCCTAAATTAACGCGCTAACGAGCAGCCTTCAGAAGATCTCTCCAATTCTATTGCCTGCACTCTCACTCTCACATTGAGATCCCTCTCGGTAATTACTGTCACATAAAAATTTGGTCATTAAGCTGCCTAATCTGCTTGGATAAACTTGATAGCTCGGCCTCTTGTCCGGATATTGTAAGCGCTTGTAAGCGTCAGGTTCCGGTGGGGTCTGTCAAATTGATTCGCCTTAAATAGTTTTGCTGAGAGCTGGAGATGATTATCCATCAAGTCAAGGTGGTCCCACGTCTGTTTCAGATCAGCGCTAAATGTAATTAGTATTCGACGTGGGTCTGACGACTTTCTGACTTTTGTGTCCATTTTTCCCATCTAGGCAACCGCTTTGCCAGTAGAATGCGATGCAAGGTGCGAGAAAACTCATCTGAAGTGTGGCATTTCAGATGCATTTTTGAAATTGTTAAAGTATCAATCTCAAGAGCAGAGGTAGGGCATTTGTGGATGAGCTTGCGTATGGATTGCCACCTGTGACAGTGATGATGCAGCGGAAATGTGGATGTGAATTGAGAAAATTGTGGTCTTGAGTTGGGTAATTGTGTCAGATGTCGGATTGCTGTGGGCAGATGCTAGAAAAGTGAAATTTCATGGAATTGGAGATGAATCTTTTTTTTTTCACGAGAGCAGATGGATGTGTCACGAATTTGCATGTAGGATGCACGTAGAAATGCGAGAATTAGATGGAAAACTTTTCCGGAACTCTAGTGGAACGTGCAAGGCATTCGAATGTGGTGACACGATTGCGATTAAAACTGACGAGAGAAAATTGCTTAGAGGTGACCTGAAATGGCAAACATAGGGAAACGGTATACACGAGTACACAACAGATACGGGTATTATGGTAGACAGTATGATGACAAGTAAAGTTCATGAAGCCTTAGGCGCGCCTAATTTTTTAGTCTTAAGCTCTTTTTTATCAATCAACAGCGTGTCCTTTTGTTATCGGATACTTTCAGATAGTCGTTGACTTTGACAGTCAGTAGACAGAATGTGTTGTCTATCTGTTTGACATTTTCCCTTACGTCAGTTTTACAGGAAAACAAAGAGGGAAGGAGAAGGAATTCAGGTATTCGCAATGTGGTAGTGTGTTTTACTTGTGACGAGATCAGTGCAGTTACAACCCTCACAGGGGAATAGAAGCAACAACCAAAATACAAAGTGTCATCCAAAAAAGGGGCTATCGAGTCTGAGCGCACAAGGACTTAGTTCTGTGGATTTGATACTATTTCGACGTAGTTCAGCAGGCCAAAGTCAATTAGCCAACATGTATAAGCGCCCCAATTCATCAAAATCTGATCTGGAGTTTGCATAAAATTCAGCAGCCACAATAATAAATCTTTTGGTTTAGGTTAAGGTGGCTGTCTGTACCAGGCTATAGGCACACTTAAACCAGAAGATGTCATTTGCGATGCCATGGTTCTTTCAACTTTGGCTACCCAAGGACTATAAAAACAATCAGAGGATGCTTGTGAAGCCCCCGATAGTTCGTTGAGATCACTGAAGAAAAGACCGCTAAATGAAATAGTCTTCTTAGGGACAGAGCTGGATAGGTGTATAGGAAGTGAAAAATAGTTTCCTTCCAGCTCCTGGAGAAATCATTTATTTGAAAAGTTGTCCAAGCTTTTAGCATGTTGGCCTATCAGACAGTGTCCCACGAGGATACCGACTACGCAGCTGATCTGTAATGGCTTTCACATAACTAACCCGGCACTACATACGTTTCTGATCCTGTTTAGGCCAGATCTCTCTTAATATAGGACACGTCGTGCCATTTTCTCATCTGTGGTTGGCTTTGCAGAAAAAGTCTAGCTTGAGTAAGTGTTTTAATGAAGCGGGGGGTATACATAGGTTTTGCCATTAACGTAGAATTCACAGAGTCGTACCCTTTCTGGTGAGCTCGTCAGCCTTGCAGTCTTCCGAAATGTCTCCAGTAAAGGCTAATGCTCAAGAACAGTTGTAGATAAATAAACGACAGTTTAGAGCAGCCTTTGAAGTTAAGGAGCACAAATCTAGAGATTTCGTTGCCGCTTGGCTGTCAATATCCTTGACAGATATTGTACCACATTTAAACCAGAAATGCTTCCTTGATTTTCAAATGGGAGGCGGAAAGTGATGCACAGATTGGGCTTTTCAGAGAAGGCACCATGGTCCACCCAGTTTTCAGTGGATTTCGCTGACAGTATCGGGATGTTTGCTTGAGGCTGCTTTAGCAATGTCATCTACATAGGCAACTCTGCATAATGCACTTGTTAGGTTCATTAGTAGCCCATAGGACACCAGATTTCAGATAAGATGTCACAAGACACCACATTTGGGTGTTCAAGCAAGCCTTCTAGCCGATGTACCGCTTTTAGAATTGCAAGTGCTCCCGTGATTGGTTCTGATTTGACATTGTTATATGCTCCCTCAATGTCAAGAAAGACCACTGTGTAGTCCCTAGCGCTCAGAGATCTTTCAATGATGCCCTCCAGCGAATGTAAGGCTGTCTCAAAGTAAGCTTGGACCATTGTAGGTCATTGGGCATGTAGAGCGAATGTACATCAATGCTCCGGCCCGTAGACTCTTCGAATTTAAACCGGAGTGATAACGCAGTGAAGGACAAGCTCGCCTTAAAAGGCGCGCACAAGTAAAAGGGGACCTCAAGCAACTTGGAGTGCGCAACTGGGGGCAGTTAGCTCAGTACCGGGTTAACTGGAGAGGCTTGTTGGTTGAGGCCCAGGTTCACCCCGAACTGTAGCTCCTCATAAGTAATAGTAAATGTCAATTGAAGAGGATTTGGAAGCTAACATTCCCTGGATTCCACCCACACCAAAGAACAACAACAGGTTCGTTTCCCTCCTAGTTAGCACGGCCAAGTAGTTAATTTCTATCGGATTTCTTAAATGATCGTCTTTGCAAAGAATTCCTAGAAACAGGTGACAATAATAACACAACTTGCTAGAATCCTTCGCAGCACTAGGGTGGAAAATCTAGGAAAACGACTAAGAACGCGCCTTAGTACAAAAGCATGGTAGCTTCTATGGGGAGGTAGTAATGCAATTATTCAAACTAAGCCTAAAATAAGCGCTGAATTGCACATGTATCTAGAGTAACATCAGGTACATACTACACTAGAAAAGTAGGAGGACCTCACTCTAAGGGCTTGAGCCACATCTAGTAGTCCCGGCCACAGAATAGTCCCGGTCATTCTCTGCTTCTGACCTGAAGGCCTCATTTCAAAAATTAATTTTGATTGCATTTACCCAAAATTTCAAAAGCAATGTGACCCTTACACGAAATCCTTGCTGACTCCTCGAAACTATCCACCTTAAACTCTCAAATTTTGGAAAAAAAATCCTGCTGCTGAAACCACTTGCTCCTGCTACAGTTCTCGACGGCTCTATACCTCTGTTTATCGAGTGGTTTCCAATCTGTAGGCTGTGCATTCATAGTTTTGTTATTCTTCTTTGGCACAAAAGCAGCTTGAACAGCAACAGACAATCTATTTCCAAGTATTTGCCGCATTCCTAGTCCAGTGATTGGAACCTATGAACTACTCCGCTGAATTCCCTTTCACATAGCAACAAAACATCGTATGCATCTACAAAAGCGAAAGACACCATTAACCCTACAGTCCTCCGTCGTCACAGTATCCCTGCACGAAGTTCCGGGAAAAAGTCTCAAACGGCTTGCAGCAGTCAGTAATCATCGATCAAACACTCTGATAGCTTCAATTGACGGCACAAATCACCCTCGCGCCTTGGGAATTCTCTCCACTCAAAGGAAAGGTGACAATGGATGCAGATTACGGCGCGTCTAAGGAATATGACACCTCTCATCCACCGTCAGTTGGATCTGTTTTTATTCTTTGTTTTCCTGGAATCCATCTTGCTGCTGCCAGTGGTGCCAATGGATCGTTAGACCCGATTAACACGATGACAATTGGAAAGTACCACGCTGGAGCATATGCTCGATTTGTTTGCCTGATGGCAGGAGAGAAGGAGTAGGAAATTCAATTTGTGAGGATCTCTTAAGGCGATAGATACATCCAGCCACCTGGGCTACATAGTGGGGTGATAACAAGGTGTGATTTTTTTTTTTTGGAAAATTATCGAATAAAACGTTGATGGATTTATGATTTCAAATTTGAGAAAGTCTTGTGCAATGGTTTTCAGTTGATTGACGACAAAAGTGTTTAGCAGATGTACACTGGTCACGAGTATGCCACATGAGCACTCACGAAGGCTTTTTCTTAAAGGTTTTCTATAATTTGTTTTTCATGGTTCACGGAAATTTATCGATTTCGCCATGTGTAAGTAATTGGTTGGCAGTATTTCAATTGGAAAATCAATTTGAACTGCAAATAAACCGCCTGTCATATTGAAACAAAGGATTTGGCTAAATTGTGGGAAATGCAGTGCCTGCATAGTATCGCACGTAGGCACTTGGAATGATAGTCAAAGGTACTATTTGGCTGATATAAAACGGCGTGTTTCCGTCATATTTTCACTTAATATTGACACGTACATAAAGTGGTTAAGTGGTGACTAATGGATCGGCCCTTTTGCGTATTAAAAATTGTATACACTTACCGGCACCGAAAGGGGGACAAGGATGAAATGAAGTGACGCTTAGCTCTGATGCGAAAACCATGCTCCTAAGTGTTGCTCAGTTGACTCAAGTCGTGGTTTTGCATAGGAAGACCTCGGAAAGTTGCTGCCCGGGGGACTAAAAGGCTTCAACTAATCAGGAATATACTGGAACGGTAGGCGAAAGGTGGGCCCCATGGCGAAGAGATGGTCCCCGGGCAACTATACGTATAAACCCTGCGCAACCGAAAACAGCTCGCTATAGAAACCGACACTATGCCTCGGATAGGGAATAATCACATGTTGACGACATTTAGCTATTGTACCCGGACCAAGGCAGGTTTCTGGAATGTTAAGACGCTCCCCGACTCAGGAAGCTTTCAACGCCAATTCCTTCAATTGGAAAAAGAATTGATGCGAAAGAAACTGGACATTTTGGGGATGAGTGAAATCAGATGGTTAGAAGCGGGCGAGTACCAGTTCCCAACGCGTAACACTGTACTACTCTATTCCGGAAGACCATCCGAAAGGTCGCGGGAATATGGAGTCCGACTGCTGCTAACACCAACAGCACGCAAAGGCCTAATTTCCTGGCAGCCTCATGGTGATAGTATTATGGCGGCCAGATTCCGGAATAGAGTACGACGCGTCACCATCATACTGGCATACTGTGTTATGCCCCAACAGAAGGCTCGTCTGAGGAAGAGAAGGAGAGCTTCTACAACCGCTTAAGTGCCTACTTCAACACAACACCAAATGGGCACATTGCCATAGTGATGGAGGATTTGAATGCCAGGGTAGGCAATGACAACGAAGGGCTCAACCATGTAATCGGGAAACATGGACTAGGCAACCGCAATGACAACGGAGAAAGGTTTGTGGATTTCTGCAATGCCAACCGCCTTGTGATAGGTGGCACCATGTTTGAGCACAAGACCAGCCACAAAGTGAAGCTGAGTTTCCAACGGCAGGCAAACAACCTCCAATCAAATTGAACATCTTGCCATCAGCCGCCGCTTTAGAAGTATTGGTGATGGATGGTGACGGATTCATCCTTCTCAGATATGCCATGGAAAAGTACAATTTACTACCGTTGAACTGAAGGGACCAGCTTCAGTCGGCGTTTATTAGTAAGCAGAGATACTTAGGAAGGCTAGCTTGTCAGCATATCGCCTTAAGCTGTGATTATCTGATACCACGGAATATGGGCTGAAAGGTTTACTTTAGATCTGGACTTGAAGTGACTTCATGAGTGGCAGAGCCGAGACAGACTCCCGTTTTATGCATATCCCTGCAGGATGTAAGGCAATATTAACATATTTACAGACACTCAGGCGGCAATTAAGTCCCTGCAATCATGATCATTCACATTTAAGACCGCTCTTGTACCAGCACCAGGTCACAAGAGACATTACAGGTAAATGCAAGGCTAACAAACTCACCAGCGTCACCACCACCCTCAAAACCCTGGCGGAGAATCATACTCTAGGTACACCTCTTGCTGTTAGTAAGCCCCCCCTCAAGCCGGATGCAATCACCGAGGCAAAGTACAGGAACAAGTTAGATCAGGAACAAAGCAAATCAGCACTGTTCTCCGTGTCCTTTTGGAGCTCTGTCCGATAGATATACCCGGTAAGCGGCTAGGCAACTTCTTAAATAATTTCTGCAAGATGTACAGAGGCTCCCTTTCCGACTTGCTTTGTACCTGTCCAGCCATGCAACAAATCGGAGTTCAATTCATTCATTGTGAAGTCCCGATTCACACTAGTACACAAAAGATGCCGCACCCACTAGCTCGATGTGCGGGTTACTACAGTAGGCAGCAGGAGGATTCGTCGTCATGTCTTGAGGTCCTAATTACATTTCTTTGTCATGTTTTGTGAAATAAAATTCCACGCACCTCCGCTGTTGTTTTCCAAGATAATAAGCCTATAAGCCTCCGATAGGCACATTTGTGTTTTCGATGGTCGAACGAAACTGACGCCTGTTTTACAAATCTGGGAAACTGACGTTCCTGGCTACTGTAAGTTCATCCTCCCCCACGAACCATGCTGTTGATAATTCACCTATAGGGTGGGGTCCCGACGCGAAAACAAAAACGTATCCTTAACTAGCAACGCTTAATTGATTGCAAAGTCTAGCAATTGCTGATTCCCTTCTGGCTTTACCTACACGTTGGCCATCCTTTACCACGTGGATGTGCGTGAATAGTGGTCTTCCTTTCATTGAATCTAAAACCGAAGTGAGATTTCATAGAGCTCTCAAGTACTTTACATGACTAAGTGCCTACAGAATACGATTATTTGCCTGAAGGATAAGTGACATCCGTCAGAAGGACGCACAACACTCTGTAGTGGTGGCATACTTAATGAGGACTTCATGACATTCACTTCTACCAACTGAAGATCGTAAAGGTACTTAAAATCTGAGTACCGGAAGTGTGCCAATACAAACCTCCATTCGTGGTCCAGCATTGGCTGTAGGAATTCTTAGAACATAATACCTACTCCAGACCCATTACGCTACAATAAATTGCGTAACAAATCGTATCTGCTGACTCCAAAGATTTTTCTCACCGCTACGACCTACGAACGCGCACAAATTAGTTCCGATACATTAAGACCTGAATACTAATGGACCATATCACGTTTCCGCGTTATTAGCCACAAACAGCTTTTTTAAGCAGCAAACGTCAAGGTGTCTGTGTGTATATGGATTATTAATCAATTTTTCTAATTTGAATAAATCTTTGGGTGATGAGAACTGATCTGATCGTAGTTCTATCGTAGAATTCCCACGAAGGCAAACCAATACCCTCTCGATTGCATCTCAACTCAGCCATGACCTTTTCAGATCAAAAGATTACAATTTAACCGAACTGTAACACTGCACCCAAGGGTTCGATGGAAATAGATCTGCGCTGCGGTACTACAACAACTTGACCTCCAATCAGATGGCAGTGGCGCACCTCTCATCTCCAAAGAAACCGAAACTTCAACGCAGAATCTCTAGCTGTTCTGGTTTTCATGATCAAAGCCAATCGATTGCAGCATTAGCGGCACACCACCATCATTGATCAAATCAATCGGCTGCATAATAAGAGGCATTGAGTCTCAATCTGCCGACCTAATGTGATTTTAATTCTAGCATTTTACCATGGAATTCCATCTTTCCTCAGCGGCAGCATCACTCCAAGTAGAAGTATCTCAGAGGTGCTAAGAAAGACCAACCCTAGTGCACAGCGGGCAGATTGAATGTCAAGTTTGACAGAGCCATGATGGACGGGCCACTACTGACAGATAGCTGCCAGCATAATGAGCGACGCGACAGCATTTTTCTGCCAAACCTACGAGACACTCCAACACTCGATTGGATGTCCCCACCCCTCCCCCCATTCCTCCTCCCCTATCGGCTCGGTTTGCTTCCATCAATTCGCCATCAACAACTTTTCAACAAGTCATGCCTCCGCTTGATATCTCTCGCCCGGTCTGAGGAGCTCTATGAGATCGAAAACGTAAAGGGGAGCGCTACCTACGAAGCCTAATTTGTTTTTAAACTAGGACAATAGCTTGAAGTTTTCAAGTTGTATCCAATTGCATAACGGATCGTTTCATTTAGTGAGTGCGAGATACATAATCCTCGAGATACAATTTTGGCAATGAAATCCGCGCAACACGCACACAATACCACGAATGAAATTGAATTTCACACTCGGTGATAGTGCGGCCAGATACACAGAGGGTATTGTGTAACGTTGGGCCGCACAAGATTACAAGTCTTGAAGGTGAAAAGTGTGTTGTCGGACCGTTGTTGTGGTGAATTTTAATTTAAATATTTGTTGTTCTTATGGCGATTCGATTGGAGGGATCGATCGAGGTCTCTTGTCGTGATTGTCTTTGCGTACCCCACATGTGAGATGGTGAGACTTTTTGGCGAACGAAAGTGGATAATTATTGGTAGCCAGTAAGGTTGATTGATTATTCGTGTTTGGGAAGCAATTAGGACGACACTCTTGTTAGAAGTGGACGATTTTTTTCCAGCAAAACTGTGTAAAGTGATGGTGTCGCCCTGGGCAAATGAATCCAAATTAATGACATTGAAACGGTAACAAGCTGTAAAGGTGTGTGCTACCATAAGTGTGTTATTTGGAAACCATATTTGTTTTTTTGAAGCACTACTGCAGGGGGAGGGGGGAAAAGGTCATGCATTTCAATCCATCTCAAGTTGGGGGGTATTGGTGTTTGGTAACATTAAGTCAAGCCTCCGCAATGGCTCTAGAATATTAATGTGATATACTCGTAATCTTTGGAAATCCCATGTAGTACTCTTGATGTATCTATGGGATGGCGCACTGTCTTTAAGTCGAATTGTCTACGTGAGGGTAAAAATGTAGTGAAGTGCTTTAGGTAAGCCTAGCTCACAATCACTTGCATTGCCAGGTTGCCTTTTGGCGAGGTTATGGGATAGTCTTTACAGAAACTTAGAACAAATATGTGTAATAGCGGCGAAGATAAAACAAGCTTTTCAAGAACGCCTTCATTCTCTATTAAAAAGGTCTACAAAATGTCCTAAAAATCGCGGCTCAAAAAGGGGGAAATACGGAGAAAGTTCGGTTGCCAAATGCCCACATCATTTACTAACTACAATTTATGACATATGACAGCCGTATTGTAAACGAATCGTGTCCACTACTGAAGAAAATCTACACTTTTGACTTTACTAAGTCAGAAGTCAGTGAGGCAGTTAAAAAATTAAGTCAAGGAGAGGATGTGCGACTGGATAACATTCCTTGAGAATTTTGAGCAAAAAAAATAGAAACCATTCAATAAATTGAATAGACGTTAACTGATGTCGAATTGGGGTTGTACAAGGTTTTGAATTGTCACGCTTCCATTTTGACTAAGGAAATTCCCTCAAAATTTGGGTACAAAATGAATGGAATGGCGTGGAATGGCTTACAAAATTATTCAATAAACTGAAGAAACGTCAAGCGGTGTCGTATAAGAATTGTATAGATTCTTTGAATTGTCACGCTTCCATTTTGACTAAAGACTTTCCCTCAAAATTTTGGGTACAAAAAAAGGCCACTGGGTACGAGTGGTTCACAAAATTGTTCAATGAATTGATGGGATGTCAAACGATTCCATATCAGTGGGGAAATAGATTCCCAACTTTGTACAGGATCTTTCAATAGCCGCGCCTGAACTTTGACAGCCGACTGTAATTATATTTGAAATGACAGCTCTGTCATTCTGTTGCCATTTTCTTTTGTCAAAGCTGCTATTTAACCACAGAAAACTGCACACGTCAACAATGCGTCGAAATTGTGAAAATGTTTTACAAATTTATGCGTGAGCTACATATGTGTGATTTAAGGTCGACTGATACTTCCTACCGAGAGTTCAATTCTGTTAATCATCCCAAAATTCAAAGACCCCGGTACGCTTGCTAATCAAGAAGAGTCTATGCGTCAAAAAGTCACATTTTGTCATTTTGACTGAAGGGCTTTGTACATAAATATTCGAAATTGTTGGTTCCACAACACATTCTGAAGCATCTTTTGCAATCCACAAGGAAACTGTTTAGTATGAATTTTAATCAAGTGGCGTCATCGGATCATACGTCTTCCGAAATGAGGGAATCAATGCAGAATGTATCGAAAGGTCCGAAAGGTCCGAATTGTATGAGAAAATACTCGTATAAGCAACATGTAGTTCTAGCAGATCGATGCTTGTGCCAGACAGCCAATGTCTCAATAGCCCTGGCTTTAACTACGATGCCCAACAGGATCGAGTGGCATGGAGACTTATTTTGTTGTCAGCGACAGTAGTGTCGTTCGTTCGGGGCTAGAAACAGGACAGGTTAGGCAAGTTAAACATGACTCAGAGTCTCAGCTAAAGCCATACGTTTTAGCCTTAGTCTTCTAAAACTCTGTCAATATGTATTCCACAGTGTCGTCGTCCTTTCCACTAGCATCGCAAATTGTACCAGATACAACAACACTACGTTGTTTTCAACACGTTTGGAATCATGCGTTTTTTCTGAAAACCTGAACTTAGTCTTGCATAGTTTAGACAAAGCCACTGGCTTAGCTAACAAGCGCTGAGTCCATTTCGATACATTCGCGATCACCCTAAGGCCGGTTTCTGACAAGAAGAGATTCCCTTCTCTTATTAAACTAAATCATAATAAGAGACGAGTCCTCTCTGACAGCATTAAGGACCACTGTGCAATTGGTATTCACGCGGAGCGCCTTGAGGTTATACACAACGATTATATACTGCAGAAGTTGCAGGGATGAAGAAGAAATTAACTTTGTCACCTACTTTTGAATGTCCTGCCCTTGCTAATAGAAGGGAGTCCCTTTTTCATGAATATGAATGACTCGAGCACTATCGAACTGAAGGACCGATCCCTTCATGCCCTTATCTGGGTGGTTCTAACTTGGCGGCTTTTCTTTTCTCTTTTAAGGTTTCCAGGGCTTAAAAAAATTCAAATGGGCTCAATTTACCCGTCTGTTGGTCTAAGATAACTCCGACAAGCAAGTCGCAGGGCAGCCATCTGCGTAAAATCTCATTCATTTACCAGCGGAAGCACGACGCAAGGAACGTAGTGATAAGCGATCAGCTACTAAGCCTGGAAGGGTAAGAACCATAGAACCATTTTTGCTAACTAGTATTCAATTTGCAGTAATAGCGACCACACCCTGCCAGGAAACATCCTCACTAGTTAGCTCGAGATAACCATTACTTTCAAACAGGAAATGGAAAAAGAAAATTAACATCACAAGAAGTAGCCATGACCTCCTACATGAGCGGTTCTAAAACCAAATGCGGCCTGGAAGGAGGTATCTTCAGCGAAGGTTTTTTTTTTTTTTTTTTTTTTTTATAATTTACCCGCACTCAAGGGGTTGTGAATACCCTTTTAATGTTTATACACAGTGCGGGCGTTTGAAATGAAGATAGAGAGAGAGAGAAAGAGATTGGTGTAGTGGTTTGAAACTCAGGTGTATTAGGTTTCACACATTAGCTCCAGGGGTGGTGTCCAGATAACTGGGGAGATTTTTTGCTGTCATTATTTGTTTTGCCTTCGCTTCTGATTCACAGTATTTTTTTCCCGATCAACCTGGTGTCATAAGCATATCAATTATCAACAGAGCGATCAATTTCTCAAGCCATATGACAAACCTACTGCCAGTGTTATGCCTTCGCAGTAGTGTTGTCACAGACTTTCGCAATTAATCGGACTGCCTCTTATCATATAATGCTTGCTGACACCAGGGATTGAACTGTGAACCATCAGCTCGACAAACGATGACGCTACCACTACACCATTGCCACCCTTATATTAAGGTATCTTAGATCACGGAGATTAAGGAGGCTACATATATCGTGGATATTCGCTTTCTTTGTCCACCCCCTTTAAGCTCCAATAATAAGCATACTTTCTCGCAATCTGGGCGACGACATGTTGCTAATATGGCTATAGAAGTCAAGTCAAGTGAAGTTTCTCCGCGGCTTTATAAGAGCTCCAATTAGTTCGATAGATAACCTATGAAGAACCTTATGGTTTCTCTCATTCCAATTTTCCTTTAAACTTCTGCAGAAGTGAATTTCTTGTGTTAGAGTGAATTCTAATTGTTGGCTGTCGCTTCATACATATAAGCATGTTTGCCCGGCTGAATGTTCAATTGGCTGAATCTTGTAAACGGACTATTACCTTACTGTAGCCAAAGTACGAACGTGGATATCCATCATACCACAGCAATCACTGTCGGGAAGCTGCAATCGCAAGAGACCACCAGAAATCTCTCCATGACTCCTATATCGCTAGAATCAAGCCTAGAGATCGGTCCCATTTGCGTTGACAGGCTTTGGAGGAGAAGATTTAACCACGAAATATACGAGCTGTACAGTGTCATCGATTTAATCAAAAAACTGCGCATCAGTCGCCTGAGATGACTAGGCCATGTAGAGCGAATGAACGCCAATGGTTCAGCTAACCCGGAGGTACAACCTCCAGTAAAAGAAGGCCTCCCCTTATGCGGTGCGCACAATAAGAAAGGGATCTCAACCAACTTGAAGTGCGCACTTGAGGTAGTTCGCTAACGATGGGGCTAATTGGAGTAGCCCAGGTAGCGAACTAAAGCGCCACCTAAGTAAGAGAATAACCCTCTTGTTGATTCGTAAAATCTCATCTTCATTGATGTCAAAATGCAATATAAAACCTCACGACTACCTTAATACTCTATTAACCTAGCAAATAATAAAAATAATAAACAAACGAACAAAAAAACAAAATCCAAAAACAGATCACTTTCCATAGACCTCCGCGATTACAAAATCCTTCTTGCATCAGATTACAAATTTTGATAGAAAAAAGTACAGAAAAAAAAATTAAAAAGCAAAAAAAAAAAAAACAACAAAATCCAACTCTCACAACATTTTGCAACCAATTTCAATCCGAAGATGAATTAATCTCATTTGAGCGTTCGCGTCAAAAAAAATAGAAAAAAAACAAACGCAGAAAAAGAAGACCTAAACGCGGTCTGCTCCAATATTATTCTCACTGTCTCATATTTCATATCTTTTCATCACTTTGGAGCACTTTTTTTGAAGCGCTTAAATTGGTTTCCAAGAGCGAAACAATGGACAATTTGCAGAGGAAGACCGGAGACTCCACTCCATTGAGAGTGGCATACTCTGGAAAGTAAGACGAACTAAATTAGGACACCGCGGGCGTCACTAAGTGGTGTCATAAATTGAATCGTTTAAGAGAGAGAGATGGCGAGAGAGACAATCTCTCTGTAGTGAGTGGACCTGGAATTCCAGGGAACTAAAAAAGTCAACCTGTCCAGAAGCCACCAATGCCGCAGTGTGCCGCCAGCTACACAAGTCTCCTCCAACCATCGATTTACGATCACATTGTTCCCGCAAACAACATTCTCACTGAGATCGGAAGATATCTGACGATCTATGCAGAGTAGATCGCGCCTAGACCCAAGATCTCTATCACGACACACGTTTTCTGCATCGGCAACGCAGTTTGTCGGTAAACACCAAGATACTGTGCACAGTCTGTTCTGTTCCATGCAGTTGGGCTCTACACCCACCTCCACTCCCCCAAAAATATTTGAATAAGGAAAATTCTGTCATTGGACCGAAAAAAAGTCATAAAAGCTGTCGTGCCTCCCTCCCGCCTTTGGGTGAGTTTTAGCCTCTGCCATGGCTGTAACCTCGACAGCTCCCACTAAAAGGTGATTACACAGGCGGTAAGCAATGGGTTCTCAGTGGCATGTCGTCAAGCATGAAGCGCACAGAGCATTCAAATGTAGCGCAACACATCGGACTTAAGAGCTGTGTTCGCGAATAGTTGGATGCCTTGTAGTGGAACTGAGGCGAGTGATAGATTCGAAACGAATCTCTTGTAAACAGATTGATGGGAGGCTCTATTGTTGGAGGTTGTGGGTGATCTTAGGGTGTGTGGTGATGTGTTAAGAAACAGGCGCACATAGAATGCGATTTGTTTTCTTGATGAAGAGCTTGTGTAACGAAACTTTTTATTAGATTGGGTTACGGAAGGGTGAATGATTGATCAGGACTCACCATCTGATGGTCCATTGTGAATCCACTTTTGAGTGAAAAAAAGCATTAAAAACAGAGCGAAAGAAACCTTTCCTCTGCAAATACTTTGCAACAGGGTTTCTAAGATACAGCAACACCTGGGAAGACACGTCCTTACGAGACAAAGCTATCTTAGACATTACAGCTCCGTCGTTAAAAGTACATGACGTTTCTAGGAACAGCAAACCACACCCGACACTAAAATCCCAAAATTAAACCACCCTACACCTATATCCCCCCCTTTTGCCTTCCTCTATCCGACAGTTTCTCAAGAGGTTAACACAACGGGCCCAAACGGCGGCATACGTAATGAGGATATCCTCACCCTCCGAAATACACCAACCAACCTTTCCTGTTAATGGCCGACTTGAAAACTATTATGTGCTCCTTATGAAGCGAAGTAGATCCGATCCGAAGTAGATAGATCCGGGCTCCTGCGATGATTGCGAAGAACCTGGAGCCTAAGGTACGTAGACGTCGTCTTTGTAGGGCTGGGCACTGGCATAGTAGATAACGGCTTGACTTCCCTTCTTCGTCATCCCCGCAGCTTCTGCGTAAATCAATAGCGTCGACTTTCCATTTGCGGAGTATGTCTCCAAAAGAGCAGTGTCGTGTGATTACTCTAGTTAAGCTGCAGATAGAGGATTGATCTAGTGCCAGTAGGCTCGTTGTTTTAAGTTTGTTTAGTTCCGGCCATTCGAGAGGCGCACAGTTCTCTGTGGACAGTCAGGACGAGTTGGCCTCTTTCAAAGAAGCTTTCGTGCTTATCAAGGAAGCAAAAAAAAATTTTGGGAAGACTTCAGTTACTTGATTGAATAAATATTATAAAAGCAGTTTCTGAGGAATCCTCAAAGGTCTTAGAGGGTTAAAAGTAAAACAGTCTCGGACTATAAAAGATTAGTTTCAGGGTGTGCATTTAAGTTTATACGAAACTATTTCTGATGACTTGAATATCAGCTTCAGAAAGGTTTTACCACTCTAAGCTTGCTTGCTTACGGCAAATGGCACTTACTTACTAGCTGGCGCTACAGGCTTACGGGCCTCGACCTCACCCAATAAGACTCAGTTAACGCGATTAACCCGGTCTTAAACTAGCTGCCTCTAGTTGCAACCTCTAAATTGGCTGAGAAATTGTGGACAAGCCACCTGAAGGGAAGCCTTTGTCTACTGCATCGTCCCTCCGGGTTAGATTTTTAGATTCTGCTAGATTCGGTCTCCATATTCTAGCCATTCAACGCGTCATTGTTTGACTAGTTCAATGTGGTTGTATAGCTCTTATAACTCGTCGTCATATCTCTCCTGTAAAGGCCCAGCCCCGCTGATTTCTGTCAATAATGTCAATATCGTCGGCGTGTGCAAGTAATTGCGGAGACTTCTGGAAGATTGTGCCTCCGGTGCTGTCTAGTGAATTCCAAACAATCTTTCCAAGGATAATGTTGAAGAAGCCTATCAGTCAGGTCATTCCGAAATTAATGAAGCAGCAAGAGATCTCCATCTGCATCCTGCATAGACTGATGAGTTTGGTAGGGATGCCAAAACTGGACATAGCTCTCTATAACTCGTCCCTATAAATGCTGTTGTAGGACCGATATGGTTGTTGACGAAAGGTGGAAGGCGTTCGCGTATAAGATAAGAGCGTTTACGCGACGTTGAGGAGGCCGATGCCTCTGTAATAAGAGGGGTTGAGAGCATCACAAACGATGCTGAGATTCTATTCATCACGCATATGTCCATCTGACCAGACTGTTGCAATGAATTGGTGTATACTTTGTACCAGGTAACTTTCATCTGTAAACTCATCCTTTTTTGAGACAAGATTGTGGTGGCCAATTTACAGGTCCCAATCTTGAAGTCACTCTCTCACCAAACTTTGATATCAATAAATCGATAGCATTGGTCGTAGTATGACACGTTGTCCTAGTCTGCTGGAACCACATATCGTCCACATCAATGTCAACTAAATTTGGAAACAATTGGTCGTTGATCATCTTTCGTGTATCGGTCGTCACCATTGACTGCAACGCAAGCTCCTGCCTCATTCTCAAAGAAATAAGGACCGATGATGCCACCAGCGTACAAACCACGCTATGCAGCACATTTTTGTGGATGAAATGGTGTCTGAAGAGTCCAATAACTCAAAAATATGAAAATTTCGCTAATTGGCGTATCCGTTGAACCAAAATGGCGACTCATCGCTGAACACAATTTTGCCATGAAATTCCGTGTCATCTTTCAATTGGCTTTGAACCCATTCAGCGATGGTGCAACGTATTTCATGATTCAACGGCTTCAGTTTTAGCACCAATTGAATTTTATAAGGGATTAGGTTAACATCCTATAGCGAAATGTTCCAAGCAAGCCCAAGCCCTGTGTACGCCTGCGATCTGAGTCTTCAATAAAACTGGCCTCAACTAGAGCAATATTTTCTTCGGAACACTCTGGTGTCATCCTGGCCATATGCATTAAAATTGTGCGGAATCTATTCACAACACGATCACCGTCGACTGGGTACCAGATCACTTGGGAGAAGAGGGGAATAAAGCAGCTGACAAACTAGCTAGAGAAGGATCAGAAGCCATATTCAATTGCCCGGAGCTAGTTTGTGGCGCTGCATACGATACGGAAAAAAGCTAAGAAAGGAAGAGACTGCAAAGAGCGGAACTTTGGGAGGAACTCCCTAGACTAAGACAGGCCAAAGAACTTTTCAGGAACTATAATCGAAAAAAAGTGAGGTCTGTATTAGCATCAGCAAGAACTGGCTGCTCATCCCATCAGGCTTCCTTAGGCGTCACTGTAAACTTAAAGAGCACCTTAGGAAACTGGGTATTGAGCAAAGTGGAGTCTGCAAATTTTGCGGGGTTGTTGAAGAAACCCCAGAGCACCTTCTAAAAGAATGTAGAGCACTGGTCCACAAACGTGGATGCCTACCAACTGTTAGAAGAAGTTCATTGTAAGATCCACTTCAGATACTCCGATTCATCAAGGAAAACGGACTGGAGGAGATGCTCTAAGTCGAGTATCTCATTGACTAAAGCTCCAAGTCGGGGTAGCACAATAGGTCTGTTAAGGTGCGCCTATACCCCTATAACCAATCTACAATCCACAACCCGACGAATAGCACGTTCAGATGGGCGATCATTCGGTCCATAAAACTGTCGAAGTGCTCCATCAGTTTGTGTAACTGAACACTAATTTCGAAAATAATATTCCACGATCTGGTAACGTTGTTGCGATGTGAATCTACTCGTGATGAATTGTTAGACTTTACTGAAAATAAAAAGAACATTGACACTTAAAAAAGTGACAGCTAGTTTGGCAGTTATCCCTATCGGAAACCTGACGTTTCGTAAAAAAAAACTCCTTTAGTTCAGCCTAACTGCAACTGAGGACAGAAAATCCTTCGCTGTCGTCTAGATATAAAGAGTGCTTTGATGAAGGCATCCTTTTGTTGTATTATTGGGTTATGAGGTCCGTGTCCATCTGGGGTTATCCTTTTTAAGAAACAAGTTTTGCAATCGAATAGTTCTAGGTTTCATAAGTCACCTCGCTGCAATAATGCTTGCCCTATGGAGGAACTTGAATGGACTCCTTTGGGAAAATGTAGCTGACCTGCTTCTCCTTATTGAGTTCACAGGCTGGATCTAAGATGCTTTCACCATCACATATGTATCCATACAAAACCATTAAAAACAATTGGTCTCAAGAGTTGAGGTTGCAAATGGCGTGCTACAATGGTGACACGGTGGTACGTTGAAACCATTACTCACCTAAAAATGTGAGCATAGGAAATCCGTGATAGGATAAACCATCACTACGGGCATAGAGGCTTTTCAGTAGGTTACTCATCACCCTTGTTCAAATTTTCGGCCTCGCATGTCCGTTTACTTTTTTTAAAACGAAAACCTAAAATTTTTGGTCTGCTAGAAAAGTGGTTTCAAGTTGGTTCAACTTTCAGTATGGTGTTGCCTCACGACCGCAATTGCTTTATGGAAACATTTTCCTTTCTAGCCTACTAGGGGTATTTACATACATATTGTGGTTGCCAATTTGTAAACACGAATGCGTTACAGACTTGACCACCATACCACCACTCTGCAATGCAATATCTCATCCTGAAGCAAGAAAAAAAGAAAATTCCAACGAATCTGGCACCACCAGCATATCGATACCCTCTGCAGCAGTAATTAAAAATAATATTCACATGTAAAAATATGAATATGCCTAAGGAATTAATTACCATTACCACTAAAAATATTTAACTTTTTTTTGCGTTAAAAAAACCTTATGTCATAAATCTTATAGCGTATCTAACACTTTACCTGCAACCATTTACAGCTTTCTCATTTATGCATCTTCGAGTGTATCTCTCTTACCATTTTTCCAACCACTTTTCTGTTTTGTTTTGCATCTTCGCGTGCTCATCTCGCATTCTCATAGAGCCCACCAACAAACCAGCATCTTGATCGCCCTCCATAGAAACAGCTGAGACAGCACCCCTGCCCATCATCATCGCCTCGTACATCTTCCATATTACCAAGCACCAGCAACCACAGCACCGAAACTGAGCTGCTGCGGCTCCACAGCTCTGTGTGTGAAATGGAATCTTCGATCATGAATGGAATTTTAGTTCTTTAACAATCACCGTTCAGATCGGATGTGTTCACGGAAACGCGGAACACACTTCGAATGCTTTGATAAAAAAAAAGAAGATTTTTGGTAAACTTTTTCGAACATAAAACGTTCAAAATTTACGAGATTGTATACCGTTGAATTCAAAATTATTCATCCTAAGTCCTGAGCTAACAGAAAGTGTCCTAAAAAACGGAATCGAAATTTTATTTTGCTTTTTGAATTTTCTTTGGAAAAAATTCACTTAAATCTGCGCGCTCAAGAGGTTCTCCTTGAGATCTTTGGCGATCTTTAAAGTGCACTATCGTACGAATCTGACGTAAATGGATGTAACATCTTCTTTAAGAATAAATTTATAAAAAAAAACCCACAGAAGCGTGTTAAATTTGGTTTGATATTTGTGGAGAATCACTATTTTTACATTTAAACGTTAATTTTGTATCTTTTTTTTTTTTTTGATGATTAACGAGTAACGCGTTAAATTTATCTACGAAGTTTAATTTGACGAATGGGTTTGGCTTGGCATTAACTAACGACATCACGGTTTTTGATTGATTTCTTCTTGTTTTTCGCTTATTTTTGTGGCGCATCTGATTGTGTCAGGTCTTACTAAAAAGGATTAAAGTTTATTTGTGCATTAATATTAATGATTATAAATTGTCGATGAGAAATCTGTGTTAAAGTTAAAAATAAAAAAAAGAAAATTGTAGTTTGAGTGCTAATACGGTTTTAGTTTTTAAAAGCGGCCTTCGAGTGAACGAATTGGAAGTTTAAGGTAAGTTTTGAGATGAATTTAATTTAGAACGCTATGCCACTCCTATATTTTTTTGGTCGGTTTTATGGCAAAGTTGTCTCGAAAATTTGTGGGCTTTTGTTTTTTTGCCCATATGGCTGACACTGCGTCATAAGTTGGGTGGAATTCACCCTTTTTTGTTTCTTTTAAGGACAAAACTAAGCTCGCTCTTAGTAACAGTGTGGATTTCTTCTCACTAAACCCAGCTGCCCTCTTACCACCGGTCCTAGCGAGAGGCGACTAGAAGCATTGGTTGGTTGGTTGATTGGTTTGGAAGGGTGAGGATATCCTCTACCGCACTTTGGGCCCATTGTATTATCCTCTAGAGAAACTGTCTTGTAGAGATCTGTAAAACGGGGGATGTTAGTGAAGAGGGGTTTAATTTGGGGATGCATAATCGGATGGGGTTTACTGTTCCGAGAAGCGCCCTGCACTTCTAACGAACTGGAGGATTTTTCCGGAGCTGTAAGATAACTCAGCCCTGGCAAGACGTCTCTTCCCATGTGATTGTGTCTTAGCACCGCTGTTGCAGAGCATACGTAGAGGAGGTGTTCGAGGCATTCCTTCTCTTCCTCGTATCCCGGGCAAGTGGTAGATGCCATCAGCCCCAGCCTGTATTCAGTGGCCTATATTCAAATCGACTATCAGCCCTAATTTTTCTACCTAGACCGAGCGCTCTCGTAGTCGCACGGTAGCAGGGGTGCTCAGTTATGGCTTTGGCAGCTTTGCAGGTTTGAAGTCTTTTCCACGGGTTTACGTCGTGTTTTGCAAACCAGCTGCTGTATGCGGTTTGAACAACACTTAAGGCAACTCATATGGTTGCAACCGTGGGCATATCTATGTTTTCCGTCTCCTTCCACGCCAGTTCATCCGCAGTTTCGTTCTATAGTATATTGCAGCGACCAGGTACCCAAAGTAGGTCGACCTGGGAGGAGGTTACCAAGATTTTAAGTTCTATTTGCATTCCTTGAACAACTCTGAGATTGTTTTTGGGTTTGCTAGTGTCATTAAGGCTGCTCTGCTGTGCGAACAGATGTTAACGCTGTTGCTTTGCGTTCCGGTACTGAGTAGTAGTTCCGCATCCTTAAGTATAGCAAAAACCTCTGCATAAAAGACAGTCACGACCTGTTCTAGATAGACTGCGTTTTTGAGAGGTGGCGTTTGGCAGAAGACCCGCGCCCCGATTCCATGTGTGATCCATTCGTGTATACTTCTATTCCATCTTTATTTTGAACGCCGGTGCCTTGCTGTAGTTCCTAGGGTTAGGGAATCGAGCTGTGTAACTATTGTCGAAATGGTAATTCTTACTAAAAATGTTCAGAGGCCGCCTGTACTTCCTTCCAGATAGCCCTGTGTCTCGTTGCGGTCAATTCGTTGAAATGTCCTAAGGTCTTAGGACAGATCTCTCATCTCTAGTTCTATAGGGAGTGAGTTCAAGATTGACTTAATGGCTGCTGTTGGGGTACAGTTCTACCCGATAGTAGTGAGAAGGCGTATTTTTCTCTACTATTGACCACCATACAAACACTCCATAGAGTAGGATGGCCTGATGCAAGTGTAAATCCAGTTGTGGCATATACAGTACGTCCTGCTGGCTTTCGCATTTCTTTCCAAGTTAACCTGTTCCCCAGAATGATGCCAAGATTTTGTGCCTAGTTTTTTAGGTCCAATTTTACATCCCCTAAAAAGATCCCGGAAGTCCTCTAGCTTGTATCTTCTCGTGAAGAGTACCATGTCGTTCCTCTCAGGGTTGACGTCCAGCCGCATGAGCCTACCCAGTGTATACAGATGCTTTCCCGTAACTAAGATTCGAGCTCATCAGCATAAGCTATACAACTCAATTGCTTTCCAGTGATTTCAAAAAGGGCGTTCGCCTCTAGTATTCACAGCAAGAAAAAAAGAATTCCTCCTTGAACGGTCCCGTTCTGGACTTTACCTTTCCTGCTTTCATTGTCTAGATCAGCTGTTTTCATTCGGTTGGATAGTATCTGGTCCAATAAGGACTTAAGCCTAGGATATTTGAGTCACTAATGTTGGCGCTGACTTGGCTGCTCCTTCATAATGGCTGCCTAATTCGCTAACTGCGTCCCAAGCATGTTCCGTGCTCATCATCTATCTGGTTATGTACATCTGTCTGCGGTTGAGCCCCTACCGAAAAACACAAATAAAAGCTTGTTTTCGCCATTGCTAGTAGAAAATAAAAATATTTTCACAAAGGGTTTACCACCACATTTGACATTAACTGCCCCTCAGCTGAATTCTCGAACTTCTTTCGAGAAATTGATTTTATTAGTAGCTAGGATGTAAAGTCATGCAAAAGAGCTACCAAGGATAGTGCAACAGATCTTTTTAAAGGCAACCTGCTCTGTTGCATATTTCCTCCACTTTTTCCCTGAACGTTATTCTTAAAAAAACAAATTCGCTGACAACGAAACGTCACATCAGCAAACGTCAAAAATTAAAATCCTGACTCAGTTGCCATCTTTCCCTTGCTTGTAGAAGCCGGCGCACTAAGGCCAATGCGAACACCATCTATGTATGAATTTTGAAGCTCTCTTCCCTTCAAATTACCAGAAAATAGCTTCTATGCCACTTCACTTTAAAGCTATAGCTTCACCCTTAGCTTAAACGATGGTTTTTAAATTCCATTCTTTATTTCAGCAGTAAAAGACGGGCCATCTGTTGGTTTCTTTTTAAAATTGCCTTTTCGACCAAGCGATTTAATATTTTTCAATAAACATTGCTTCGTTAAATAGAATATTCCTTCCGAAAACAAAGGACAATATTTCCGTTCAAATGGCTGTTGCGGCTGGATGGGCAGTGACCCCTCCTTTAGACTAAATTTTTCAGTGTTTTGTGAAATGGTTGTGGTTCTATTTGGTTCCATTTTCTGTGGAGCAACAACAGTCTTGTCACCAGTTCTCCATAACAATAAGGCGAACGGTGTCAAATCACAGCTCCACGTAGGCCAAGCAAAGACTTGAAAATGGCTAATAACGCGGTTAGCGACTCAGTGATCAGAAGATCGATTGTTAAACGGCTGGTGTAGCAAGTTACTCCATCCTATTAGAACCAAAGCTCGTGTACGTCCTGATCGTCCAACTACGGCCACAAAAAATTAATTATCATATCTCTGTAGCGTAGTCCCTTCACCGTTATATTAGATTACCAGCTTCATTTTCGAAGAAGTAGGACAAATGAAGTAGGACTTTAAAATCCTCACCAATCAGTCACTCTTTGAGGATGTATTCGTATTGGCTTCTCTGCGAACACTTGCGGATTTATTTTAATATTTTCCAGCGTTGTTCGAGCGTTAAACGATCAATTTCTTTAAAAGCTGCCTTAGCACTGTCACAAAGCCGACAGCGATTCGGGAGTTTTTGACTTAAGACCAGAGATGCTTGCTCCTGATATTAACTTCATCAGACATTTGAATAGTGACCCCTTTGAGCTTTGGATGAGTTCGATCGGTTAGCTTCCCTCTTCTCGTAAAGGAGCACTCTGTGTCGGAGTACTTGAGATATGTACCTCTGTCCGCCATTTTTAGGTTTGATTATTGCCTTTAAATGTCTTAACGTCCTTTTTCGCTAGCACTCATCCCCTTAAATACGCTACTTTTTATCAAATACCTGCAGTGTAAAAACGGTTACTTTATTTTGACATACATATTTCACTTGTCAAGATTTTTTCGCTACTGTCTTAAACACAGACCTTGGCTTTCATGGACAAACTAAATTTACCAGTCAGTACTACCAACAATAATTGTTGACTGACAGAAATGTCACATCAGCAAATGTCAAAACTAATCGAGTAGGTAATTAAAGAAGGGAAATTATACATCGTGTCTGACGTAACTTGTCACCTTTTCTCTTGTTTATAGACATTTGCGCATTTGCGTTGCATTTTTTTTGTCACATTACCAGAAAATCACAAGTTTTATGAGATTTTTATGCCAGAATTCACCTTTTCTGTTAACGATGGTTCTTTGAATTTTTATTTAACATGTCGGCGGTGGGTAGGTCCAATCTTTTCCTATGAAAATAACTCTATTACCTAACACAGCTGTCATTATATTTGCAATAAATGAATGCGTGCAGACGCTCACTTTTTTTAGCATTTTTTAAAAAGCAATTCACATCAAGCCGGTTGAGTCTTCAACAAAATTACTTTTTTATATCACTAACCGTTAACTTTTTTTTCAATTTCCAATAATCTAAGCATTAGCAGGTTTTATTGATTTATAATCACTACAAACGAAAAATTTGTTAAACATCTCCGATTGCTAATGATAATTGTCATCAGCAAGAGGCTCTGTTCAACGACTAATGACATTTCTAATACAACAAAAGCAAGTTTCAAAATAAAATATCACTTAACCTACCCCATTCATAACATTTACAAATAAATTATTACACATTGTACTAAAGTTGCGACCGACGACGGGAAGAGGAAATCTAAACAAAAAACAGCTGTCAGAGCATTTCGTCATTTGTTGTGAAATGGTTGGTTGGGTGGAAAAGTTTTTTTTTATTTTCTCATTGTGGTGGGGCCCTAGAAGTAACAGCGAAATGAAACCGCGAAAGATATGCAAAAAGAAAAACTTTGTTGACATTTTCCGACTTCCTTTGTATTTCTCTTCTCCTAAATTCTACACTGATGTGGATGTAACGAGAAAATGAAATAAAAAAAAAAAAGGTGGAAGACACCGCTGATGATCACATCGAAGAAGACCATGTGCTCACTTGACTACGCCATGTTAGCAAATTTTTTTTTTTGTTGCTGTTGTTTGCGCCATTTTGGTAGATCAACGTCGTTGGAGGGTGATCAGGTGAGCAAGTGGCTTACAGAAGTAAAGACTTTCCGCCTCCACTCAGGGCCGGGATTGGGAGAACGTGAGACTTCGTTGTTTTCTCAGATTCGCTTTCGTTTGAGATTTTCGTTTTTGTTGTCGTCTTCTTCGTCTTTTTGTGGAGATTTGTGTATTGTCAGTTTTATTGTTATTCCAGTCGTTTGTTGACCTTTTAATGAATTTTTGTTTTGATCTGCTTCGGTTTGGTCTCCTTGTTTTGTTTGTTTTAACCCATTTAACTGGTTTAAAAATGTGCAGCGCGGTGTGAGGCGAAAAAGAGGTCTGTTTCAAGCATGACTTTCTCATTTTTTAAGACAAGCTGTTTTGACATTTGGATCAACGTCAAGTGATATCTGTTTGAATTGAATGTCATTGAAGGGTGGCACTATACTGGCGATCAGTGATAGTGGAATCAGGATTCTTTTTGATGATTGTGGGGAAGAGATATCCTTTGTATCTTTCATTGTAAATTGAGGTTGAGAAGGGTTTCTTTTTTATTGTTGCTCATGGAAATGTATTATTGCGTGCCTGTCATCAGCCTTGCGTGTACTCGTAAACACATGTAAGTAAGTGTCAGTTGCGCTGGGTACAGTGTCAATGAGAAACAACCTAAAACAGATGTGAAACTTGAAACTTATGGTACACTGACTGCGTGACAAAAAATATCAACGAGATCGCTAAAGGCAATAAGCAGTATCCGTACTGGATCTGTGTAGAAGAGGAGGAGTGATGTAATGCAATATACTGTTGAAGGTAAATATTAACATATTTATCCAGGTGTGCTTTTTTAAGCCCTCTCTAGTGCCATAGATGTTAAATGAGGTCAAACAGTTGACAAATGTTTTATAAAATCTACATGGGTGCTTTGCACCTACCCAGAGCTGTGCGTGAAGGTAGATTACTTAATCAGGTGGCGCTAGAGTTCCTGGGGATCAACGAACAAGCTCTTCTAGTTAGCCGGGTCTTAGCTAACTGCTTTCAGTTGGTTTGATGACCTTTAATTTGTGCGCACAAATACCCACAAGATATGTGGCAGCAAGGATCTGAACCCTAAGTTCTATATGGGCTGTCGGATTTTATTTATTTTCATTTGTAAATAAAACCGGAGATTTGGGTTCTTAAGGTCCATTAAGGACAAATTGTCACCATCGATAGCCATAATTTTGAGGTAATAAAGGAGTTTACCTACCTCGGGCCAAACGTAAACTCCACAAATGACACCCTGGTGGTGATTCGGCGCCGGATTACCCTTCTAACCCGAAGGAACAACCAGCTGGAACCAGCGAGCCCGAGAAGGATGGAAGGGCTCGCTCGTTCCAGTTCAAGCTCTAACCCTCCAAGGGCCGCAGGCCTACTAAGTAAGTAAGGTCCATTGCTCACTACTGACGACGTCATACAAATATGTGCCTCTTCTCACTTGTGACCACTTGGTCCTTGAAACCGCAGCTCGGTCTCTCTTCTTGTCTGGCATCGTTTGATAATATCTACACTTTGGCATACAAAGTAAGGCATCTCTTTGTTTGTATACAGATGTATCTAAAACAGATGCATAAGTGAGTGTCAGTGTCTTCAACCAAAAAACACACATATTGCGCAACAGTCCATATGTGGTCCAGGGCCTAACTAACCAAGCAACTGTGGCCATTTTTCAGACAGAAATTATAGCGATTAAGGAGGCATTGCAGTGATTAAAGTACAATGTGATATCTGCGGGGTAAATCATAATTTTTACTAACAAGCAAGCGCGGCGAATCTTTAAGCATGGCTCTGAATAGCTACGAGATGGCTTAACAATTCAAAAATCACCTTGTCTGGGAGCGGGTGAACTGTAGAGGGCTAGAAGAGATTCAGATTCTGGATTAGGTCAAACAGACTCCTTGGTTTACATTCCGGCTTGCTCACTAAAGCTCGAAGCAGGGTTCAAGGCCTTAAGAGAGGCAAACAACGGATGGCCCTCCCTTGTGCAACCACAAGAAGAATTTGTTCAAGGGCTGACAGGCTTATGCAAAAGGATCCCTTTCTACCCCGGTAAAAATCGTTATGCGGCAAAATATTCTGCCGCATCAAATGAAAAATCTAAGACTGACAGAAGAATATTTATGTCGAAGATGTGGAGATGAGAAAGTCTGCGAGGATACAATCCACTTTCTCTGCCACTGTGCAGGTCTCATCTGCCTATATACAAATTTCTCGGGCGACACTTGTTCTAGGAGAAATATCTAGTAGACTCGTAAACGACATCTTGAATTACATTAAACCAATTGGGTGGCTTGGAACTTCATTATAAGCAAGAAGTTGAACCACAGATACAGGACAACGTTAAAAGGCAAGGGACACATCTCTCATATCTGTATCACAAGGGGTCTGCATTTGTCTGACTGTGGCGTTGTGGATCACTTCCATCACTTCCTGGTGTCTACTCACATACTTAACCTACATAACCCTGCAACAAACTCCGCTTGGTTCTGGGGGTAGTTTTTTGAAAAAAACCCGGATTCTTGTGGTATCACATTGGACCTACATTGGTCTTAGTATGGCTGTATCTAATGCACCCTAGATCTAATCTGGCCCACAGAAAGGTAACAAGTTTGATATCCAAAGCATGAACTGACATTTTTATCCTCAATTCAATTGAATTTCGTTTCAAAAATTGCCTCAACACCGATCGCCACCACTGTTTTGCGATTAAAACATCTTAATTTATCTCACCGCTATCAGATGCGCCCAAAGGTCATGTTCAGATGCATCTGTGCTCCGTTGAATGGAATAATAAAAAATATTTTTTATTTATTTATTTATTTTAATTTATTTTTGCTGAATGGAAAATCTATATCAAGTGAAAGTCTATTGGCTGCGGTAGCTAACCCTCGCGCGCGGAATGTGTGCAGAGAATTAAAGTTCATGGCTGTTACCTCATCCAGCGATGTTGTTGTGGGGGGAACTCTGTGAGGTGTGCTGGCATGTGGAGTCGAGTGTCGATTGCAGCCGGCGGCGGCGACAACGACAACGACAGCCTACTCCCCTTATAAGGTATCAAAGAGTCTGTGCGGCTCAATTTAGATCTCTGACTAATGCAGGCACACAGTGGCTCCACAATCACCCAGCTACGAGTAGTTTCCTTATTGGATGGGTCACCTGAGTTAGTTGATGCCATCCTCAGGCATGATGCCTTATCCACTCCGAATCCAAATTACTGGATCTACTTACAACATTTTCGAGCAGAAAAAGTCGCCTAGTCTCTCGGTCTCAATGCATACTCGTATGGTCAAGTCGGTGTTGTGGAATAGTTCAGTGGATGTCGTTCCGATGAACTCTGGCATTTTTCAGGTTTGTTTGTCTCTACTTAAGCAACTTAAGTAATAGCTGGTAGTCCATAGCAGAGTCATGCAAATGGACATACCCACCATCATTGCGGGGGCGGGGATGGTATACATTTAAGAGGGACATCAACTGTGAGATTAGGACGTCAGTGGGGTAAATTTGACACATAAACCCGGTTGCTTATGGCTGCCGCAAGGAATGCGGACTTTTGCAACGGCGTGAGGTGTGACGAACTGATTCATTCGCTAAACGGAATCTTGTGCAGGTTTTTTTTTTTTTAGAACGAGGTGTTTCAAACAAGTATCGAAACAGTTAAATTCAAATATTTGTTTCGTTCTATTTTTGCTCAGCCAAAACTGCTATAAAATTAAAGACCTGTTTTCAATTCAAATGAATCAATTGTTGGAGCAGTTAGATACGGGATTGGATGTGTCGTATGTGAATTGGATTTATGCAGGCTGAACCTGTCTATGCTTTAATTTTAATTTATGTGTGAATATGTCGAAGATACTTAGCGGATGCATAAAGCTACTGGAATTGCCATTAATGTTGTTTAATTAGCGCGTCGTTGGATAGAAATGATTTTATTTTAATTAATCGATGAGAATCATTTTGCTGAGGAACTTGTTTGGCTTAAGGACCTATGCGTTGGGGAATAAATGAATGACAGGCTTGCGATGCGATGGTCTAAGGCAGTAACTATGTTTGTGAATGAAAAGAATTGGTTCTGTTTGCTTGCTACGTTATTTAGACCTGGGTCCACAAGGCCCTAAGTGGGAAGAGCCGAGTCTTTTCTCCCCCCATCAATCCTGCAACTTAACCTTACCAAGTCGCCGCCGTCGCCAGAGTTGATGCATATTCGGGCTCGTTCCACAGCATTTTTCATGCATTTTCTTAAGATTACTGGCGATAAATTCTTCATTTCTTGTCGGATGTTCTCCTTAAGGTATCGCCTAAGGTCTGCGTCGTTTTTGTATAGACCCGTGACTTCAAAAAAACCACAAAGAGAAGAGTCTAGAACGGCCAAGTCGGGTGAACTGGCGGGCCAGTGCCAGGGCAAATTACCATTACCAACGAGCCATTAAGCGGGTGGAAAACGCTTGCTGCAAAAAGTACACTGTCGCTCGTGCTCATCCTCAATTAGTGCCAGCAACTGATTCATTAAGGTTTGAAGCTCTCACCAATCCTCGTAGCAGTGTTGATGACGCTGTTTGCGTTGACGGGCTTCAGAGGAGAAAATTCAACAACGAAGTTTACGATCAGCTACATCGAGTTAGTCAATAAACTGCGCATCAGTCGTCTAAGCATATAGAGAAAATGGATACCAATGCCTCCGCCCGCAGAGTCTTCGAATCTAGCCCGGAGAGACAACGTAGTAGAGGACCCGCATCAGCACTCAAGATCTGCTCCCTGCTTCGAGTAAAGGCAGGACAGTAACAAAGGAAGTGATCCAAAGTACAAGAATCGCGCAGACAGTGGTGTCTCTTAAGCTTAGCACAGCAGGACGTAAGAGAGACAGCAAGAATGCTGCTGGTTTCTTCCAAATGTTTGGGAGAATTTATTTAGTCCATCTGTATCCAGAAGAGCTGTGCCACGCGTAATTGTATTCATGAGAAACCCACTCGCCAATAGAAGCCTTGATGGAGGACGCAGGAAGACCCAACGCAGGTTCAGGTCCTGAGAAAACATCCAATGAGCTCTGCTTAGCAATTTCATCGAAGATCTCATTTCTCGCAATCCCAGTGACCTGGGACTCAGACAAGAGTCAGAGAGTTTAGAACTATTCTGGAACGGTTTCAAGGGCTAAGCAAGACCTAAAGTGCCGCTTGGCTATCACTGCAGACGCATATACTCCGACCTTTCCACCTATTCTTTAAAATATAGTCGGTAGCCATTAGGATAGCTCAGATATCTGTTTGAAAACCAGGGACATGCTTAGCTTTCTAGTAGTGAAGCCTTGTATAGTCGGTCTCCACGAAGACATCCACGCGAGACACTTCACTAGTTTATAGCCATCCGTGAAGATTCGATTACAGCCTAGTTCAGGCTCAGACTCTGGCCAAAGCTGATCCGAAGAGTGATACCAAAAGCCACCTCGTCTGAGACGGTAGATTGCTTTGATAGTGCAACCCATTCAATACGTATCAAAGGGAGGTAAATCTAGCAGGGTGTCTGGATCAGAGCCAGGCGTACTCGGAAAAGTTCCCGTGCACCTGACACAGAGGTGCAGAAGGCAGTCACATTACTTACGCGAGAGCCCCCTCTACCAAACGACCAACGAAAAGGTCTTGTCCTAGCCCTATAGATCTAGAGAACCTTTTCCGGTGACAAACCCCATGCCAAAAGCACCCTTACACTGCAACAAGACTGAGAACGCCTTGGACGTTTTCGATTGATTTGATGTGCCCGAAGAAGTTTCCTATTTATGTTGGATCCCTCTTATATATTTAGTTTCATCGGTGATCTGGACAGTGAAGCTTTACGGAGGCTTGCCACTACACATCTGTCAATATTCCAAGCGTTTTAGAGTTGCCAGCGTCGAAATAACATGCACTTCAAAAAGAAACCAACGCATGGCCCACCGTTTATAAGCAAGTCCTCGACTCTTTCATTCCAATTTTTTTTTGGTTTTTCACAGATAACAAAACCGACTCTCAACTCGATTGACTTCTTAAACGTTTAGGAAACCATTGTATGCACATGTTGCAGAGAAATTGAACATCTTCATCAAAAAGGACGACGAGTGAGGTTCACCAGCAACATTCTCAGTAACAAAAATCCCACATGGTAAACTTCAAAACATGTAAACCTACCTCATATCTGGTAGGTACCTATGCACCGTTTCAGGGGGATGTATTGATTGCTGGGAGTGTGGGGAATAGGTACCCATTGCGCAGGACATTCATCATTTTATGCCATTTATATAGTTCACACTCAATTAGAACGGTAAAAGTGCCTAAAGTCCTTGATCGAACCTGTAGCACCTCACTTAAACATATAGTACAAAAATTCGTTTAAAAATTGTACTTGCGTTAATTTTTAATCAACAAAGACTGAGGAGTTAACCCTTCCTCAGAATGTTGTTATTTGTTAACCAATTTTTGAAGTGGTCTGTTTTTATAAGAGCCTGCTATTGCACTCTTTGGGCCACAATAAGGATCACATACATACCAATGTCTTTCCTGCATGGTTGTGTAATGTTTTTGAATCTAAAGAGTCCTTGAACTGTACATGGGTGGTGAGGGGATACGTACATATGCTGGAGCTGGAGCAGTCAGTATACAAGGATATTGAAGAAAGGAAAGGAAAAGCAGTAGTTTGAGGGGGAGTGGGGTGGTGGTATCCTTTTTGTTTTGGCGCAGGTCCATCATTATTCTATGAAGCAGCGAAAGAGCATGATTACAACATAAAACCAGGTGTGGGGCAGGTTTTTCGCTCCAAATCAGGGTGGGAAAAATGCCTCAATACAATATTGTGTGAATTTCAGAAGGTCCCTCTAGACTTAAATTGAAATTCAAAGGGAATTGGGATTTTATTATTTAATTAACGTCCTCGCACGCTTAAAGAAAACCCAAATAATCTCCTTACACTCCCTTTACTCATGGAATTCGCCGTGCGGTTGTCAAAACTAACGTGCTGCCATCATGAAAAAAAGAATTCATCGCTTCTCAAAATGGCGCTGTTCTTTATCCGGCATGAAGTTATGTTGTTAACAACTAACTGCAGAGGGCACTAGTATTGACATGGGGATTCTTTAAGGTTATATTGCAAGTAAATCGTTAAAAGATTTTACAACACTGACATGCTTTGGAATGCAACATGTTTGTAGGCTTTAAGGGTTTAACAACCCCTGGTAGATGGCATTATGCCAAACCAAAGTATACAAACCAGCCAACCAAAGATGGTTGTATATAGCAGGTCACAGGGTATCTAAAGCCTTGTGACCAGAATTCGACCAGAAAAAAACTAGGGAAATTTTAAATCTAAATAGAATTCGGCTAAGAACAGAAGTGGGAATCTTGTACGGGCACTGCCTTCTGGGAAAGCACGCCAAGAGACTGTGCCTTACAGACACGGATGTATGTAGATACTGTAACATATGCGTTGAAGAGGACACTTTTTCAGTAACCTAGAAGAGGTAGGTCTTATCAACCAAATCAGGCTACTTAGAATCTGTAGAGAAATCAAGTGTGCCGGGGAAAGTGTTTAGGTTTCCATTTGCTTTTATGAAGGTTCCCCAGGAATCGCGATGGGCGTTTACTTATTACCTAGTGTTTTATGAGGTTTTTCACATAACCTATCTAACCTAACCTAACCTAACTTAACCATTGCTCATTAGTTTTCGAGGAGCTCGTGAAAAATTCTTTCGGTGGCGTTTTTCTCGTTCTCTGTGATGTGCATGAGCACCTATTGGGCTAATATTGGAGAGTTTAGCTTTGATGCAGATTGTCGTAAGACACTCGCTCACGTGTAGACTTCTCATATAAGCGCTGCTCCTGCCCTCTGTAGGAATCACCGTAGTAGCTATAACCGTTTTTCACCCCCCTTTGCCCGGTTCATCCCGTCGCCATTCCTAGATGGATGGAATATTTAATTTGTAGCAGTCTAGAACCTCTGGTAATTGATCTGCTGCACGCGCTCTGTTAAGGGTGCCAACATTCCACTGCAAATCCTGCAGTCAAGGTCGACTTTCTTACGTGGAGGACCTCAGCCAGAATCTGAGTTAGAAATGGATTGTAGTCAAATTTTCACTAATGGTTCCAAAGCCACTGAAGGGTCTATTGCTAATGTCTCCGTGGAAGTGGGCATCAATAGGCTCCAAGGAGAGCCTTATGCAATTTTAAGGATTAAATTCTAACGAATAGGTGGAAGGCTGGGAGTAACTTTTTCATCTGCAGTGTAAGTCAAGTTGCCCTTTAGGTTTTATCAATTCCTTAGGGCTTTTATTGGCGATAAGGTTTTCTACAAACGCAATTATGTGGGCATGACTTTTTAGGACGCAGGCAGACTATAATGATAGAATGGGTGCGCACTGCGCAGGTCTACCTGAGTAGTTTACTGTGCGAGCCCAAAGAACTTTTATTGTACAACCATGATGGCTTCTTTCTTAAATTCGTCAAGTTTTCGTTCACTTTTGTTCAATTAGGAAAACCGTGCGAAAATTTGACATTTCACTTTAAGAGGTGTGCAATGGCTTCCATTCTTAACTTAACGTAGAATTTTGACATTAGCTTTCGATTGCTTTCGAATGTTACAGTTGAGCCTTTAAAAAATGCTCCCAGATGTCTCTTTGTAATGTTTTGTAATGTAATTAGGTGACGAAACAATCTGCGACGCGTACGGGTAGGGTGACGACAATTGCCTTTACCAGTGTCCTTCATTCGGTCGTATCAGGTGGCCGATTTTCGGTGGTGATTTGGTGAGTTCTAATATCGTCACGAAAGGCGATGAAATTCCTTAATCAATTTAAAACATGATTTATCTCCTGGAGCAGGTATGCGTGCGTGATCCACTAAAATTTCGTCCACCCATTAAACCTTGTGGGGTCGAGTATTCTATAAAAAAAACCAAAGCAGTGAAAACCTTATACATTCACACTTAGAACGGCCTTCCACAAAGGAATCTCAAACCCATTCTCTCGAAGGCTCCATAAAGATGTGTCAATTGGTAATGAGCAAAAAAATTACTTCTCAATAAAATTAACACTTACTGTCGCCAATGTTCAATTGACCAACGCTTAAAAATTTCCAAATGACTAGTAAAATAACAAAAAATATTGCATTAGCATTGACCAAGTATCTAGCTAGTTGTGTAAGTGCTGTATCTCGATACTTGTAGTTTTTTTTTTGTTTATTTTTGTATCCAGCAGCCGGCATGATACTTGAGAGTTTTCAGTCACTTATCCGCGGGCGATGATTCAAGCATTAATGTCACCACCACACGCCCATTTTTGTTTTTCAAATGAATTAATGCGAATTTATTTATATTCCCACACGATGTAGTATTTTTTTGATTAAACAATTTAATTTTTTGGTCAACTGTGGGATTTCTGTGGAGGAGTTCTGGAATTATTCTGTGCGTTGACGTGGATGTAGGTGTTCTGTTCTGTTGACCACAATCGGTTTTTGGTGATTTTTATTTTTTTTTTGCGAATGCCATTGTGTTGCCGACTTAATGGGTTTATTGTTTGTCTGGATTTTGTTTTTTTGTTTACTCCCAAAAATTTTTGAATTGGGGTTAGTGGTTCATTAATGGATGGATGTGTATAAAAGGACCCAAGCAAATAAGGCAGTGTATCCGGAGATCCCACATTCGGATTCCAGAAATATTATTCATAAGCAGTGGGAATGCCCAAAATGGGATGCATCGGAAGTGGATAGATTTAGGGGATTTCTATTTACGAGGATGATTGAGAACCGTCACCGTCAAAGTAGTAAGGGGGTGTTTGTAGTCGGCGCCTACGTTGCGGTGTGGCTAGTTAGAAATTCAATTTGAATAAAATTGCCGTGAAAACACGACCGTATATGGTTGAATTAATAAAGGTGATGATTTGTGAATCATTACCTTGTTTCTAGCGATCAATTTGGTTGTCTATTCCACGTGCTGTTGGCTCACGTTGACATTTGTTTGAGTCTATTCGCTGCGAATTCTAAGTTTGTATACTTTTGCAGATCCTGGAGAACACCCAAGATGTCCCAATCGACACTCACCATCTCTTCCTGATTTTAAAACTGGCTATGAGGATATTTATGAAGGCGAGGTGACTAGTTTCGCGCCCGTGCCAAAGGTGTTTAATCCTGTACGATAACGGTGGAGAGTGCTTATTGCTCCATCAAGGTCGGTAAGACCCTTAACGTCAGAAAGGATTTCGACAAGGTGACCTGTTTTCATGTTATTTATTGAGCATCATTCTTTAAGCGTTCATCGAACATTTGCGAGCAATCCTCAGAACCACACTCTCTTTAAAGTCTGTGCAATAACTGGCTTGTTTCAACGATATTGACCTTTTGACGTCCCTCAGTTCACCTTACTTACTAACTAACGTAAAGAGTTTCCGCTTGCGGCAAAGTAGCCTTCGCTGATCTCGTGTTATCCAGACCAAGCACTCTGCCATTTGCCAGATTTTCGATAAATTGATCTTCAAATCGGATATTCGGTCTTCCTGGGGCCCCCGAACCTGACGACTGGGATTGTTGCATTGTTGTCAATGCTTTTGATGAAGCCGAGCCAATATAGTTGACATTTCTTGGCTTTTCTGAGTACCCACATCCACTTCTTGGTACAGCTCATAGAGTTCGTGGTTGTTTCGATTTCTTCATTTGCTCTCGTGGGCGCCGTGGCTCAGTGTTTACTGCGTTAAATTACTTAACGAGAGGTTCCAGGTTCGAATCCTAGAAAACATCAGAAAGTCTTTTTTTTACAGTCCCAACTCTCTCGCGAGTGTCTGGCAAACATCTAAGGGCAATAATTTCTATGGAAAAGCTTCTAAAAAAGCTTACGTACAACACGAATGGTTGCGAGAAGCTAGGCTCTGGTTCACATACGATTCAGGCATTTGTATTAGTCCTCCTCGGACATAGTTGCTCTTTGGATTCGTAGTCTTGGGATCTTATAGATTTTAGCATTGAAGTTCGCGAGAAGGATTTTATCATCGTATTCTAGACACCATCCAGGTGGTCATATAAGTTCTTCGTCACTTACCTTCAGCTTCGTCAGTAGGGTAGTGTCCACATAATAAACTGATACTATTGAATGTGGTTTTGACTTGGCAGAGAGCATACACCAACTTCTTTCCAAGATTTGGTCAGAGGAGTGTATGCCTGGAATCAATGGAATCAATCTCAGCATTGTTTGCCCGATCCACAAGAAAGGAGTCCCTTTCAACTGCGCCAATTACAGACGAATCAGTCTCCTTAATATCGCGAAAATATCTGCCATTTTGTGTGAACACCTGAAACCCTTCGTCAACAACCTGATTGATCCGTATTAGTGTGGTTTTAGTCCAGGAAAGTCCACAGTTGATCCAATTTTCAAACTTCGGCAGGTCCTGGAGAAAACCCAAGAAGTCCATATCGATATCGACCATCTTTTTATTGATCTCAAGGCCGCATTAGACAGCATTTATAAAGACGGGCTATACTGGCATCTGGCATCCCTGTCAGACATGTCCGTCTGTGCAGCATGATGATGGAGAACGTCCGCTGCTGTAACAAGGTCGGTAATGACTTCACCGAGGAATTTAATGTAAAAAAAGGATTTAGGCAAGGCGATGCGCTGTCATGTGGCTCCTTTAACTCACAAGCTATCACCGGAGGCATAATCTTTAAAAATCTGTGCAACATAATTGACAGAACATAGCACACTGTCAGTGGTGCATTCGAAAGTACTGAAATGGTAGCCGCCAAAATGGGTTTATGTCAACAAGAAGGGATAAAAAAAAAGCGAATTGGCCAGAACGTCTCAGTCGACAGCTAAAAGTATGTGGTAGTAAGGGACCTTGACTACCTCGGCTCTGCTACTAATTCTGACAGCAACATATCAGCAGAAATCAGTCGAAGAATAACTCTTGCCAATTGCTGTTTCCTTGGGTTGAGAATGCAATTGAGTAGTAAGGTCCTATCCCGAACAACTAAGGAGATTCTAAACAAGAGCTTAAACATCCCAGTCCTGCCTTATGGCGCGTAAGCATGAAATCTGTCGAAAGCGAAAAATTCTTCGTAAAGACGGGCTGACGCGCTATGGAGGAGAAGATTCACGACGATTCAATTTAAATCGCCTACGATGGCTAGGACATGTAGGGCGAATGGACGTCAATGCTCCGGCCCGCAGAGTCTTCGAATCTAACCCGGAGGGATAAGGCGGTAGAGGACGATCTCGCTTAAGTTGGCGTGCGCAAGTAGAAGGGGACCTCAACCAACTTGGAGGCAGTTAGCTAAGGAGGGTTGTTAGTTGAGGCCCGAACTGTAGCGCCATCTAAGTAAGTGGATGAAAGTGTGTATGGAATTCTCTTCATATGTATATTCCTCTACGAGGACACATCTATTATGGCGCTACCAGCACCTAAATAAGCACTGATTGTGTACTTAATTTGAATAATCCACTTGTCATCGTTATTATTGCGCACCAATGAGGCCATTACAACTGTAAGATAAAACACTTTCTAATTAATTTTTAATAACAAGCAAATGCTGTTCACCTCCCTAAGTAAATAACATTAACCTCACACAAAGTAAATAATAAACAAATTGCTAAAGTAACTCCCACAAAAATTAACGACACTTTAATTGTGAGTAGTTACCCACCCCGTGGTCAGATACGAATACAATTGCGATTCCAAACTCAGACCTCATTTGTTTCATAAGACTGCCTCCATTGTTTGTCGTATTTTCTTAACTTTTACTACCTTCCCCAGCGTCGTGTGTAAACAAATTAATTTTATTTTTTCCACTGCTTTGTGCATATAATTAAAAGATACACCGAGCTGCAATTATCATTCTTTGCAAATTGAATTGAAAGTCTGATCAGATACACGGGGAAAGGGTGAGATCCCCAATTAATCAAGACCCTGCTTCCGACACACTCTGTACAAACAAGCGTAATAATTTGTTTATTTATTTTGTTGTTGTTTGGTGTCACCAATTCCCCAGTAACCGATTTCTCTCGCACAGCAATTATTAACGCTGCTTACCGCTCGTGGTGTGTAGTAGATACATTTCCTCGTCCGAAGATATATCTTGGACGCACACCATCAACGTGTTTTGAAAGAGTGCAAGATGGTATTACCAGCTCACCAATGATGGCTTGACTTGTTACTACCGCTGCGCTGTCAGTTTATTGTTGTAAGTTACTACCCGCTACATGGTGGGCTTGGGATCAAGATCTATGGCCATGAAGGCTGATCGCTGTTGTAAGAGTACGTGCTACTGTGTGTTAATTTTACGCTTCTTGCCGATGAGTTGCCGTCGGCGTGGATTTCGATTCCTTTTTGATCGATTGGTCGATTAAAAGTGAAGTCATGTCAAAATCAGAATGGAATCCGGAAGGGTGTATGCAAATTGGATTGCAAAGTCGCCTAAGGACACCAAACATTGACAATAAATCATTTTAGAGTGCGAGCGATTTGAACGGGACAGCTGAGTCTCAACGGTAGGATATTGGCTTAGGAAGGTACCATTAACTACTTTAAAATTCAATATACAGTAGCGGCTGATTGATATGACGAATGAGTTATTTACGATTTTCTTTACAACCTCACGAATGGCTTTAGTTTCGGCTACCAGGAGTATTAGTATAAATTACGAAAGTGGTGCTTTGAAAGGTAACACACACTATGCAACCTATGACAGTATACCATTATGCAGCTGACCTATAGGTTGTGCAATGGCGTGACAGCTGTCAGTTTTTATAAGTTAGTTAAAGCTAGTGTGTCGTTCCACAATGAGAGCTTAATGAGCTTGTACTTTAAGTGATTTATACTCCTTAAATGCATTTAAGTTTAAGCTTCATGTAATAATGGTTTATAACAGTGTTAAAAGTGTACATTAAGGCAAATTTTAGTAACGGAACATCACTGATGAATTCTAAAGATCACGTGTGTTTCTCACAGATGGGTGGGATTATAAATTGTGTCTTATGAATCTTAAAAAGATTTGGTGTCTACTGGTGTTTAGCCTTTTAAAGGTTTGTCGTCCTTTAACCTTTTACAAAATTTGTATGCAGTGTCAGTCAAATAAATTTGCCACACAAAAGTCCCCCAACTACGTATCACCACTAATGTGACATCTATCTGTAATTGGGGAACTAACTAATTGGTTTGGATATTGGATACAATTAGTCGAATGTTAATTATTAGCTGGATCGGAATATAGGGAATGAGAAATGTATAGTGAGGATGATATCGCCTTCCTAAAGCCATCAAGTGTCAGTCTAACAAAATTGCAACATCTACTATACTATGCTCCACTAGGGCCCTTAATGGGCACTACGACATATAAAATCAAGCGGCAGATGATGATTATTTACGTCTAAAGATTTTCATATCATTAGCATAGACTGCAAGATAAGAGTTCTGGTCCATCATTTATTGCAGGAATCAAGATCAATGGTCTGAAATGGCTGCCTTGAGGGACGCCAGATGTTGTTGCAGTAGAGTTCGATGCTGAAAGGGACTTTGTACCTACCGCGGTAGGAATCCAGGAGCTTTTAGCTTGAAAGAATAATTTGGTGGGGTAGTTTGTTATATGTATGTCCTACTAATCTATATAAACTTCATTTCTATATTCCAAAGCGTTCCAAATCGTTAAGAGCCTAGACACACATACGATTATATTAGTGGTTGAAGACCTCCCTTAAAAGAATCCATGTTGTTTGGAAAGAAAATTGGCTTGTAAGCCAAGGACATTATATCATACACCTCCTCGAGGAGTTTAGGTATGCACGAGGGCTTAGCAATTAGCCGATAGTGGGAAACATCGCCCTGGCATCCTTTTTTAAGGATACGGTTATTGGAGGCGTCATTTCGTAAATAAGGGTACATGACTTGGGAGACTGAAAATTGAAAAGGGCAATAAGGGGCTCCGCCAGATGATTAGGCGTATATTTTGCTCTAAAATGTGGCGCTATGCTTTGAGCTAGGAATCTAAAGTTCGTTATGAGTTCTCTTGATCTGTTGTGATCTTATCTCTGGCCTAAGGAGCCACTTGGCTGTCTTTATTCTTAGAATTGTTAATAAAGCCAGTTCTTCAATACCCTGGCTAGAGGCTTCAACTTATTCAACTGCTTGGACAACATTTTTGGCGCAACAGACCGTATGTAGTTCAGGGTCTAGCTTTGCGTTTTGTGTGCTATATTTCTTCCTAAGAATGGAGGGGAAGGGGAGTAATTCTCTGACATTTGTCAGATTTCCGCGAGAGATGGGACCGTGAAAAATTAGTTTCTGTTGTATTCTCTGAAATTCTTACCTCGAACCGTGAATACTGCAGTGCCCAGTAACACAAAGGTGTTAACCTTTACTCCTTGCAGCAGTTGGGCACTTTTAAATATTTCGGAATGTGTGTGTCCATTTTATGAGAGCAGTCTGTGTGCAGTTACGCTTACCGGTTGATGTAAAAATTGGTTCATGCGACAATATACCAGCAATCTGCCTAACATCTGTCTGAGACGTGCCTAGAACATTAGCATGCGTCACCTTTGTAAGTACCTTCCCCCTCGTGCTGACATTTTAAGTGTCGCCGTACTTCAATTGATTGATGTGCCCTAATAAAGAAAGTTCGACGGGTTTTAGCAACACGAATCCGACGAACTTCAACGGCAATTTATGCAACATGTAAACTTTAAATTCCAATCAAACCCTCTTCCAACAAATTTCTCAACACTTCAAAATATCTGTCGTACTTTGTCGTTGCCCAAAAACAAGTTAAATACAATGATACCATTAATTTCAACCCACACACTACACTGCCAATTCCATTTCACCCTCATCAGTAAGCTCTCGACGACTGTAATAACAAGCATCGTCAAGAAACCCGTCCGTCTATTACCACCCACCTACTCATAACTCAACTGCTCAATTAGCACTCTATCTACGGATACAATCTATTCGTCACAAGTCATCCCATCCGGAGATCCAAGTGAGAAAAAAAAATCCAGTTTAATGCAATCGCTTGAAAACAAATTGCCGTAACCCACTTCAGATACTACGAACTACGTCCGGAATGGGTTTTCGATTCGCTCCGTTTTTTTTTGGTATCCCTCAGTTCACACGTCAAAATGCCGAAGGTTTTGTAAGAAACAGTAACAGAACTTCAATTGAGATACAAGTACACCATCACAATCTATGACAACAATCGTCGTGGGACACCCCCTGGCGTCAAAAAAAAAAAATGTATCTTGGCGACGTTGCACGCGATCAAGAAGTTTTTACCTGTATCTTACAAGGTTTTATAAATATTTCGGAGCCAGTCTCACCGTCTTGACTCAAATGTTAATTAATTCAGAGTCGATCAGTGTTGCGCATTGCGAGCGCATTTTGATTCGCATGTCTGCGCCTTTGGGAAAATTCCGCTTCTCGCTTCTGGTGACATACAATTTACGACTTTCAGCGAATGCATCTAAGCCACTGACAACTTTTTTAATTGTACAGATTGAGTAATTAATTATTTCGAATTGGCATTTAGTTCACACCGTCAGCGAGAAGGAATTTATTCAAATATTCAGTATTTTTTTTGTTAAATGTCAGTTGGAGGTGTCAGTGATACATATGGTGTTAACGGTACTCTTGTGGAGATATTTTTGAAAAGATGAGCTCATGGCTTACAAGTCTTGGAGAAATCATCGGATTTGAGAAAGCTTGTGTCCATCGGTTTGCATTTTAGGACCATGATTCAAAATTTGCATGAACGGTTCCAAGACGCACTGGCAGACTCGTATTCAACAACCATTTCGAACGATCTGATTTTCTGATATATCGGTTCGAGGGTTTGATGGTAGAAGAGGCTTACCACAAGGCGGCAACTGTTGTATCTCTCCTTTTCTAGAACCAATTTTGGAAGACGGCAGAAGGCGGAAATAACCCAAGATGGGCGCTAAAATTTTTTGCGAATGGGAAAAGGTGGAATACTGGTATTCTTTTAAGAACTTTATCTCCTGCTCAAGTCTAAACGGAAGTGTCCTTCATTTTCCTGTGAAGTCAGTAACAGCTCCGTGACTAAATGAATTATGTTACACTACCATTATTTCGAACTTACAAAAAGATGACGTTACTAAAATACATTACATTTTAAATAATTAATTCTACTAAAGACATTACAACGTGTAATTATTATACTTTAAGGTGGGCTGATAAAAAAAAAATATGTACAAAGATACGACAGAAAGATGCTTTAAGTCTTAAAAATAAAACCGAAGGGCGCGGCGGTAAAATGTTGGCCACAACTTTTCTACACTAGAACGTGCCATTTTTGATTAAGTTAAGCTAGAAACAGTCTGTAGAAAGTGTTTTCGGTGAAATGTTTGGCTTATTGTTTTCCACACAAAAACAAAAATTTGTTGCGCATAAGAAAAATGATTCACTTGCAAAACGGGTTTCTTCACCAAAAAAAAAAACTTTATGAAGAGCAACAATTAGTCACAAATAATGTCAACAATCTTAATTCTGAACAAAGTAAAAGCTTGGAATGCTTTAGAGAAGGTGATACAAATCCAAACGCAACTGTGTACAAATATTAGCACGTTGATTGCCACATTACCCACCGGTGGTTTTTATACTCGAATATGTACATATGCATGTATGTGCTAGACAAACTTAATTTTTGCTTCCATTGTACTTAGCTTTGTTTAATGGTTTCTCTTTATTTCTGAAGAATTCCAAGCAAAAAACTGGGTTTCCCTCGCAGGTATTACAAAAAGTTGAACCTTTTTTGGTATTTTTTGCTGCCTGATCTGCTCCTACCGACAAGTCACGTACCATTTCCTCTAATAGCGCCTTGCGACGACACTATTTTGTGGGACCGCTTTATTATTTTTCGCAATGACGTAAAAGGGTCATGTCATTTGGTCTGAAATGTCATACCTTGTTTAATGCCCGTTAAGCGTTCTGTGCTTAGTTCACTTGACGAACGCGTTACGCCTGATTCGACCGTGTTACGCTTAATTTGGCCGTTGAGCGTGCTACGCTTAAATTGCTTGCTAAGCGTGCTACACTTAATTCACTTGCGAGTCCGAAAATTTCTTTTATTTCAGGAACCTCCGTGCCAACCCATCTCAACAAATTTTAAGCGTTCAACTTGATCTGAATAAAAACTCGTATGAGCTCATAAGCGCCTTAAGTCACAGTCAGAGAAAAAAAATCGAAGCGTGTAGTTTCAGATTTCTGAAAAACGTTAGGTTCAGTAGTTTCAAAATTAAATCTTTTTCAAAGAACGTAACCACAGGACTAGGCCTCAGGCCTAGTGTGTTAACTCGAGTTCTCGCCTTATCCTCTTTCTCCATCCATGGATTCGTTGCTCTAATCCTTCTTACTGCTTAACTTTTTTTCGAAGTTTAAATTTCCTTATACTGTCAGCCCTAGGAATCGCTAGAAGGAGAAGTCTCTTGAGAAGATCATCACATCCTCTGGAACTAATGCATTTCTCTCTCCCGATACCTGCTTTGCAATCTGCTTTGTATTCAGCTCAACTGCAATGTAAAGCGGAGTTAGTTCAAGGACCTCACGACTACCGGACCACTGTAGTGTATTTCAAGCAGTCTGTGAAGCCGCGACCTGGCGTTCAATTAACTCGATAGAGTGCAGCGCTATTGTTTTCCACATAGACAGTCAAGCTGCGATAAAAGCTCCAAAAGCTCCATAAAAGCCTTGGAATCACCAATAATTTGATCCAAGTTGGTAAAGCAATTTCGCGGATCTCTTAATGAGATCGCTGTCAGATGCGACGTATCCTTGAGCTGGGTTCCAGGCCACAGGGATATTCCAGGCGATTGCAAAGCGGACAAGCTAGCTAAAAAAGGCGCAGACCGGACCTGAGAGCTGGATTGTAGGAAAACCAGTAGACTTATTTCCGTTAATATGACAAATCTTAGGAAGCTAGTTGGAGCCATCACGGGACATTGTCTGGTAGGCAGACATGCCAAAAGACTTGGTGCTCCATTCAACGATTTCTGTAGAAGCTTTAGAGATGAAGAAGAGGGCGAAACCATGGCACATCTTCTGTCTACCTGAAGGAAAACCCTAGGGGAATACTTCTTCAAAAATCTTAATGATCTAGTTACACTCCAGTTGAGCAAAATAAAGGCTTTGCCTCCGGGTCAAACTGGTTTAATGCCTAAACGGCGAATCATACCGCTTCGGCATTGTTTCACACCAAAATCGGTTGCCCTGCTTCCTGGCTCATTCTCCTGGGAAGTCACAATGTTACCATGTATGTCCCCGGTACTGGTAGTCCGGATTTTCATTGTGGTATCACAATGGACCTTCTTTGGTCTAAGTGTGTCCCTGCTGAGCGAGGACGGCGACCCAACCCCGTTCAAGAAAAACTTCTGTGGCCACAATTGCATATGTCCTTGCACTTTAGCGAGTGTCTTCTTCGTTGTAGCCAGACTAGTTCGTTTTGTCTACGCTATGTATACATCCATCTTAGGATGCTCGAACTGAGTCCCCAGGACTTATTCGCTAGGCACTTACATGTCATGATAGGATGGGTGGCCTCGCTCGAACTGTAAAGCTACCTAAATGAGAAAGCCTTTCGACTAAAAGTTAATTTCGAAATCGATTCTAAGCTCACCGAAGGCGGGTAGAGATACCGTCTGAATAAAAATGTATCTCATTATTTTGCAGAGTTTTGCTGTCTTTAGTCTTCGTTTCAAATTCTGCATAAAGTCTAAGAATTAGCACAGCTCTATCGATAGTTTGTTCATCCAACGATCAGATAGACCCTGCCATACCGCCGATCCTATCTATCTATGGGCTACTTTACGTTTCCATCAGCACACACACACAGCCTACAACCCACTTTCGTTTTTCGGCATCTCTGAATTTATTTGCTGTTAAATACCAAATAAAGATTGAGATTAACCAAATTACTGATGAAAGCAAAAGTGGGCAAACCAGAGAACGTTTATCGAAACAGGTCATGAAAGCGGTGAACGTCGAAACTAATTAAGATTCGATTCGTTTGATTTGCAGAACGTTTTCTAATAAAGTCGAATTTAAGGAATCACGATCACGACAAATGAGAGCTATATACACGAGAATGTGTAGTGGTGGTACTTGCAAAATAGGACAGCAATTGCCGATGTATCTGAAACTAATAAAAGCGATTTAAATAGGTTGTCGAATTGTCCGACTAACAACAAATCACTTAAGAGGTGTTTCACTATAATTAAAGCCCAACTACATCGATTTAGACAATAATAATCGCAATAAAAAATATTTTTTTTAATGGCGTTTTTAATCATAAGACGATTTGGAAAATAAACATAAACTTGAGTAAGCAATTATAACGACATTAACACCATTAAATATCTTTGCTAAAATAAGTGACCTTCAACCCTAGAAAATGCTTAGAAGGAGGTTAAAAGAAGAATTACTGTGAGAAGGTTTAACGTCGAAAACGCCGACGAATATCCCGAAATGTCTCCAGGACTCTTTGCTGGCAGCATCAAGTGCCGAAGACCAGTGGCAACACTGTCAACACGCCATCAGTCCGGACTAATATGTCGCATGACAATCACCAAGAAACCCCTGGATTTGACAACTAATTTCGGCAGGCTTACTTACTTAGGTGGCGCTACAGTTCGGTGTGAACCCTGGCTTCAACCAACAAGCCTCTCCAGTTAGCCCGGTCCTTAGCTAACTGCCACCAGTTGCGCACTCCAAGTTGGTTGAGGTCCCCTTCTACTTGTGCGCGACACCTTAGCCTAGGCCCTTCTCTAGTGCGTTGTCCCTCCGGGTTAGATTTGAAAACTCTGCGGGCCGGAGCATTGGTGCCCATTCGCTCTACATGTCGGCAGGCATATGCAGCAAAACAAGGAGCATACGAAGCGGTGCTGCAAAGTAGTACGAGGGCTGCTCGTGAGCTCTACGAGCATAAGATATGGAAAGGACATCGGCCTCTTCAAAACGAGAAGCGCGCGATCGAAGATATTAAGAGATTCTACTCTACGAGTTATGTACAAAAGTCTTACCAAAAGGTACGTATTAAGCCAATAAGACCCGCACAGAAACGTGTAGAAATAAAGAAGGAAGCCTTGTAGTCGAGTCACAGTCGGTGTTGGGAATATGGGAAATTTGTTTTTGCAGACTGTATAATGGCGATGAAGACGAATATATTGTTGTCAGGCAGAACGTACCATTCAACATAGACGATGATGGCCAAAACTTCCGTCGACCTGACCAAAATAAAGTGAGGATAGCAATATCCAAACTTAAATCCAATAAGACTGTTGGACTTGATGGTCTACCAGTCAAACTGTGCAAAGCAGCTGAAGGTGAGTTGGTAGAGAGCATACACCTACTCGTTTCCAGGATTTGGCCTCATGAATGGAATCTCAGCACCGTTTGTCCGCACCACAAGAAAGAAGACTGCCTCAACTGCGCCAATTACCGAGATATCAGTGTCCTGAACAGCGCGTACAATATTTTATCTGCCATATTGTGTGAACGCCTAAAACCCTTCGTCAGCAACCCTATTGGTCCCTATCAGTGTGGTTTCAGGCTAGGAAAGTCCACAGTCGATCAAATTTTCACACTTCTACTGATCCTGGACAGAACCCAACAAGTCCAAATCGATACCCACCATCTTTTTGTGGAATTTAAGGCCGCATATGACAGCATTTATAGAGGCGAGCTGCAGGGAGCCATGTCCAGTTTTAATATCTCCGCCATACCCGTCCGTCTGTGCAAAATGACGATGAGAAAAGCACGCTGCTTTATCAAGGTCGGAAAAACCTTGTCGAGACCTTTGATGTCAAAAAAGGGTTTAGACAAGGCGACGGCCTGCTATGCCATTTCTTTAGCGTCGTTCTTAAAGGAATTGTGTGAAACTTATGCGCCAACACCAGAGGTACAGCCGTACAGAAACCGAAGATGCTGACATAATCGGAAGAGCGCAGCGGAATGTCAGTCAGTGGCTTGAATATTGAGACACAAGCGGCGGAGATGGGTTTAACGATCAATGAGGGCAAGCCAAGTATATCCTCTCAACTAGGAAGGACAACCAACACCGACGACGTCTCGAACAGAACGTCACCGTAGACGGATACAACTTTGAGGTTAGAACTCTGCTTACTTTGGCACTGCTGTCAATTCAGACAACGACACCAGTGCTTAGATAAAACGAAGAAAAGCTCTTGCCAATCGCTGGTTCTTTGAGCTTAGAACTAGCCCTTTGTAAGGCCCTACTCATCCCAGTCTGACTCAATGGCTCAACGGCATGTATTTTGTCAAAAAGTGGTTGAGGTTGCTTTTGGCTGTTTCGAGAGATGTTTAGCCCATCTGCATATATAATGAGTGGAGGAGGAGATACAACGACGAACTGTACGGGCTGTACAGCGACATCGACTTAGACAGAAAAGTGAACATCCAACGACTGAGGTGGCTAAATAGAGCGTATGGGCACTAATTCTCCGGCCTGGAAAATCTTCGAATCCACACCCGAGGGAGGGCGCAGTTGAAGAAGACCGCGACTAAGATGGCGCATGCAAGTGGAAGGGGAACTTAACCAATTTAGCGCGCGAAGCTGGAAGCAGTTAGCTTAAGACCGATGATGGAACATATATAGCAAAGCAAGGGTCAATCTCGAAGTTCTCTGGTCCGGAACTATTTGCTGGAATTGTCAGAGGAATGGTGGAGCACCTGATTACCAACTGGATTGCGACGGAACACCAGAGAAGGTGGTCAACCGTGGAAGGTTGTAGGCAGGCTGAAATGGTTTTTAAAATACCGACTGGCACCAGTCATAGAGAAGCTCTAAGCTTGGAGCGAAGAGCACTGAAATGGATGGTAGCGTTATGTACAGGTCATGGAATTTTCGGGTATCACCTAAAGAAGATGGGTCTTCTAGAGGATGATACCTGTAAACTATGCCTGGAGGAAATCGAGACGGCGGCACATATATTGTGTCAATGTCCGGCATTAGCTAGCAGAAGTAGAGAGATCTTGGGGTTCCACTTGGTAGAAACCCAGAAGATGAACCAGATTTCTTTTAAACAGATGCTAGTGTTGGCATGAGGAGTCAAAGCCAGAAAAAAACTGTGGAAAAATCCAGAGAGTCTCTCAGATAGATTGTGGAAGAGAGACGAAAAGGGACCCATCACTGTGGTCTGATTCAAAATCTCTCGAAATAATATAACTATTGCTAAGGATTGCTCTGACTAAAGCCGCTTGTTCGTTGAAGCGAAGGTCCACCCCGGACTGTAGCGTCACCTTAAGTAAGAAAGTAATAAATATGTTGAGCAAATTTTATGGACGAAAGATGGATTTATCTTCGAAGAACTATGTGTACGTAGATGCACCATGTTATGTATGAAACCGTCCCGCTCAAGGGGCAGATTCGTACAACTTTCGACTCCCTTGATTTTCTTGGAGAACTCTGAAAGAATTAAGGACGACCTGAAAAGCGAACGAGCTCAATCTTTCCTTAATTCGTTCCGTCAATGTAGTCTCCCGTTCCGTCACTGTAGTCTCCCTTTTTGAGTGGCGGAAAGTGATTGTCTTTGTCAATCTAACGCTTATTCCACTAGAATTCAATTTCAGTCTTGTAATTCTCCAAATGTCAAAAACATTCTCGCATACTAGTGAACACAGTCGTTCAGGCTACTAGGAGAAAAAGTCGTTCAGCCAACCTAAGCGATGTAGTTTTAAACTTTACAAAAGAATATAAGGCGTGTTTTGGTGAGACTTCGCTACTCAGTAAAGTAAGATCTAGCACGGAGTACAACAACAAAAAATGACTGGCAACTGATTTAGCTTTTATCTTCAGTGAAAAGTGAGTTGGGATGAATAGCTTGTAACACTCAATTTCAGATGGCGCTGAAAGGATTTTTTTTAGAGTTTGGTAGCCCTCCTTAAATTGACATTTCCTGTGTTTCGTTGAAAGAAAATGGACGGAACGGAATAAAGAAAAATATAATTAATAAGATAAATAATTTTCGTTTGTTTATAAAATACATACAGTGTACTCTCTCATTACGGACACCCCTCATAAGCGGACAGATTTCAAGGAACCTTTCTTTAAATGTCCTTTTGTTTGCTTTCTCATAAGCGGACACCTCTTATAAGCGGACACATTTTTCTGAACCGTCGGTATCCGCTTATGAGGGACTACACTGTATTTCGTCTTTGTGGCGAAGAAAAATTGAAGTTTTTGACAACCAATATCAGGCTGACAGCGAGCAAGTGCACCAACCTACAAATTTTAAAGAAGCTACTAAACCAGATTGACTGAGGATTGTTTTGGTGAGAAGCTTTTACTTTGCTTTGCATTTACCTTTACAAAACTTGCCTATAGCTTAAAGTCTAGACCTGGACCAGGACTCAGTGATTAAGCAGCTACATAAAGACTTCTGTCATCTTAAGAAACCCTGAGTTATCGCCGGCACCTTTAAAGTGAGATTTATTATAACTAAAGACGATTTTGTTTTAATTCAAATCCCAAACAGGTTCTTAATTATGGTCATCGTTTATCGATTTAAACTCGATTTAATTTTCCATGGAATGTATACAACTCCAGGTCAGGAGTTAAATCGCTCCAAATTGACACTAATAATCCAAACCTAATTGATTCGAAAACATTCACTTCTGGTTAACAACCTAAACAAACCTGAAATTTCACAAAAAGAAAAAAAATTAAATAAATATCCAAAAGTCGATATCTTGTTTCATCTGATATGGATCACGGTGTCCTACATTTTTGCTAATTAATTTGCTCCAATTAAGAACAAACACTACGAGAATGTGTGATGTAGATTTTACTATTATGACCTTATAGGCTTCTATTCGTTAATTGATGTATCCTGTCATAAAATCTGATCACATTTGCATAAAATGAAGATCACAACAGTGGACCATATAAAACACACGGTCATTTGTATAAGAAAAAAATAAATTAAAAAAATAAACTGGTTTAAGCCTCTTAAAGTTATTAATTTAAATTGCCTTGCATTCCAAACTTTTTCACCCACATACTCGTACTAGAAGTTATTAAAAATTTATTTTGTTCTTTCCACAGATACACGTAGAATCGACATGTTTTGGGAGAAAATGTTCGACCGCAAACGTAGTTGGATAGCTTTGCCGATCCTTATCTGGGTCTGCAGCGTTGGATATGGTATTGGCCAGGTGAGTCTATGGCAAGAGCACAATGTAAAGGCCATTTGGTACATAAAGTCAACAATTTAGATTCTCATCGATTTATTGAATAATTTCTATTTTACGCTGATGCAGATGGGTACAGCATTTGAGTGCGCATCCGAATACCAGGGGCTATCCGTGAGGTTTAATTTATTCAGTGACTCGTGTGTTTCATATTTTGTTTGTTTGTCCTGCGATTGAATTGATAAAATACTCATTCCTGCGGGTTATTTATGTTATTTGATTAACCTTAAAAAAATTTATAGTCTGCTTGTGAATATTTAAATTTTCATAATTATGTGGTTGGGTAGAGCGTGTTTCGCTGTTGTGACACATTTGTTTCCGCGTTTTTTTAGACAGGTGAATGCGCGCACTGTGATTTATTGAGTCGTTATAGGATAGTTAAAATTAATTAGTGTGGTAGGCATGTGCAGTTGGACGTTTAATTAAAATTACAACCACTAACGTGGATCTTTTCCTAGTTCGACTCTATTGTTGCTTGATTAGGTGACATTGAATGTTATCAAAGGCGATCAAAGGTATAATGAAAGCAAATTTTTTAATCAAATGCGATGAGTAGCCGCAACGGCAAGTACCAAGTTGTTTAAAGTGACAAATTTTAGCTCAACATGGATGGTTTACTCCGCGAACAGTATTCACCTTTTTTACCGAAGAACTTATTCACTGTCTGCTTTGATATATCACATCTGCTGCAAGCATTCCAAACGAGGTTCAATCTTCTTTTTTTAAATAATTGTTGGCTACGTCAATGAGCGTTAAGGCACTGCGACCAAGGATTTCCTCTTGTACCATGTGCCGATTCCAACAGCGGTTCCACTTTCATAATTAAGGCGAGAATTGCTGCTACGAAGGAGTTCCTCAGACCAATTTCGGAGATGATTCCTCTACGAAAAATGTTTCTAATGTTGTACAGAGCCACACACTCCTATAGTAGGTGTTCTGCGGTTTCATTCTCTTCCAGACAGAGGCGGCAGATGGTATCTTCAGTGACGCTTATTTTATGGACTTACAGTGACCAGAAACAAAGCTCACAAGCCTTCTTATATCGTTTCTGCGAAATTTGAGGATATCTCTTGCTTTTTTATGAAAGGGTCTGAAGGCTCTTTTAGACTGTCTGAGTCCTTGTTCCAGTGGGATATGGATACATTCGTTTCCCATCTTTGTAGTATATAGAATCAGTGATTCCAGGGTTCAGGTCCAATAAAAAGATCAGAGGACCCCTGCCTGGCTAGCAGATCTACAGACTCGTTGCTTTCAACACCTACATATGTGGTCCGGTACCCATTAAAGCTCTACTTTGTTGCGTAGGGCCAATCCTCACAGATTATCAAAGCGGCATAGGACGGATTTGGAGTTAATCAAGTGTAAGCCCAGAGTTTTGAGCGCCGCTTGACTGCCCTTGAGTATATGGATGGGGGCACCTTTAATGCTCGAGTTCAGGTTGATGCCGGTGCATATTTGTACAGCGCAAATCTTGGACTGGGATGTTTCCCGAATGGTTTCGAGATTTTATGATTAGGTTCGTATACTCCAGCATCAACATCAGAATCCATTTTTGATTCATCAGTATACCACACGTGGTGCAATCTATTGGTCCGCACAATACCACAAAAAGAAGTGGAAAGGACTGCAAACTTTCAAAGCTGCAAAAGCCATTACTGAGTACTGCTGCTCCCGTCAGGGAAAGAGGGTCCTCGATCTAGGCAGAGCTGGATTACAGTTCTGGAAAAATCCTGGAGTTCTTTACAAATACCCGACGTTTCGTGGAACAGTAAACCCCACCCGACTCTCCATCCCCAAATTAAATCGCCATTCATACACGTGCTTTCACAGATGGCTCCAAAACTTATAAAGGGTCTGGTGCTGGTAATTCTGTAGAAGACCACACCAAGATGGTGCAGTTTGCGAAAGGCAAATGTGCGTCTATGTGAACTATATTGTAAGGAATTGGTGGAAGTAAATGCGTCTATTATGACAGTCAGGCAGCGCCTAGGGCTTCATTTCCAAGGTAGATGAGGAATACAAGAATTCTCTGAATTTGATGGCAAGTCTGAGTTCTTTGAGTCTTGTTTGGTTCCCTGATCGCAACGAGGTAATGTCGAATGAGATCTTCGATTAGAGTGCTAGACAGTGCTCAGAGAAGAATTTCTTAGGACCTGAGCCTACGGTTGATTTTCCACTATCCTTGGTCAGTCAAGGCACTTGGTTCCTTATGAATGTAATTGTGTGTGGCACGACTCTACAGGAAGCAAGCAGATCAAACAAATTTACGGCATTCTTGCTGCCTTTTAGCAGGAAGAAGTGCATACAGCTTGCTTTGTGTTCATGTCGACAAAAGACGAGAAAATTCAAGGGAAATATGTTCTGCTTCCTGACCAATTTGTCAGCCTTCTCATTCCCTTGCCTGGTCCCAAACTTCATGCAGGTAGCTTCAGCAAAATTGTTTTTTTCTTATAAAAAAAGCAACCGAAAACCAGAACCTACTACTCTATATGGTTCCTTGTACTACCAAGCAGCAACTCCTTTTTGTATTTTTTTCTCTTTTGTCTTCGGTGGCTCTGATTGATGTTCCCATAGCGGAGTTTGAACTTACATCGGCCAAGTCACCAGCAAATACACAACTAACTCCGTTACCACCTATGCTACCCAGTTTACCTTAAAAGTGACATCATCGTGTGCCTTTGGTGAGGTTTCACAAGTAATTTTTGTCACTGGTCTGTTAGTCCTACCATTTTTCCATTTCATTCCCTGAGCCCCGTGGTTCAGTTGTTAGTGCGTACGGATTTCTCGGCCGAAAGTTCGACGTTAAAAATCCTACAGGATACCAAGAAGACCTGGGTTTACGGTCCTGCCTCTCGCGAATGTCTGATGAACGTCCGAGAGTAGCAGTCATAAGCAGCTTATCAATTACGCATTACAGATGTGCAGGTCGTTCCATTCGTGCGGAAAATATAACACGCGCCACACGAATGGTTGCGAGCAGCTAGACTCTAGTGGGCTCTAGGCCTTCTGCTTCTACTACATTTCTATGTGGCATTAAAGAGTAGAATCTTTGCGAGCAGGTAGGCTTCTACTCGAATATAAACTGGGGAACAGTGGCATAAATTCTCTGTAGGTCGTGCCTAATATTTGAATGTGCTTCGTTGTCCTTCACGTCTCGCTATCCTTGTTGATTTTCAGGGCTCTTAAAGCCACAGATTCCTCTGTAAGAAGGTCTACTAGATTTTGGTGTGTTTGCCGACTCTTATTTCACACAATGTGATGGCCTTGAAGTTGGCGGTTTTTGTAGTGGACTGCCAGCATATGATGTTGTTGTAGGTAAGGTCAATAAAATAGTTCAAGATTTTACCGAATGTACATATGACTATGACGTTGCCTCTGTTCCATGTAATAGATACGAAATTTAGGCTACAGTGGAGCGTCAAAGAAGATGAGCCCTTTTCCACTTCCTTGGTTAATAATTTAACCTCTAGAGTCGCGTTCTTTTGTCCCGTAGATATTTATCAGCTTGAGCTTAACTAACTTTCGTCCCCAAAAACATAGAAAAGATGCTCAACCTCAGTGCTTTGCCTTGACACACAGTATAGCAAGTGTCGAAAGGCGTCATAAAAATGTCCGCAAAGTTTGACAAGCCAAAGGTATAGAATAATAATATCGAAACTGTGTATCTCGACGGTTGTGGTGCCGTCATAATTGTTTTTTGACCTGTTTAAGAGGTCTGTCACACAGTTTTTCCCCGTAAAAGAGAACAAACCGTCTGAGAACCGATTGGCATTACCAGAGTAGATGTTACGAATGTAAACATTCCAGTAAAAAAAATTTGCGCATTCCCCATATCGGTGGCACTGTGTGGGCGTTCAGCCGTGATTTTCCCAATTGAAACGGTACACAAGGTAGACCACGACGTTAAGCACATTTCGTCGAGACTATAAGAGCCATGGACACTCCTTGGGTGGTCCAAATACATAAATTGGTCTGTAATCACGAATTTGACAGTAGATTCGCCGGCGGATTTAAAATTCACGAAAAGTTAAGGGCAATGTGCATGCTTAGCGACATTACGATGCCGTTCGAAGATTATGAAGTGTACGAGGAGTGGCATTACAACGAATTTGCATTTATGAACTACAAGTGCGACTAAAAATAGATACGGATACACATTCATGAGAATTGTCACAAGAAGAGGTTGGGTGAGTCACCAGCAAGCTGTTAGTGCAAAAAAAAGTAGACTAGTCGCTTAGATAGCTCAACAAGGTGAGGAAAACAGCACCATTCACAGGGTGTAGTGTTCGAAAAAGATTAATAAATCGTTAACATTCCATTCGAACTTTAACTGTGAAGCCCATCATAAATCATTAGAGTGGCGCCATATGGATGTCATGCGTGTTAAAAGAAAAAAACACACACTTACGCATGATTATGTAAATTTTCAGATAATTGACGATATAATTCGGTGGACATAATTAATGAATAATCGCACACCATTGTCGGTAATTAAATGTGATCGCCGGCCACGGATTAGAACGCATCTGTTTGCTGCGAAGCTTTACAAATGGAAGTGTAAGGTCAAGCGGTAATGGGGTTTCATGCTTAGACGAATGCCTTTCCAAAACTTCTAAAAAGCTGTCATTGGGTCAAGAAGCCTTTGTGTATAAAGTTTGTGACCTTCGTCAAGCCATAGGCAGTACGCCAAATGAGAAGAGTTGAGCGGGGACTGAGGGGCAATCCAGAAGTCTCCGAAAAAGGTGTACAAAATCGAACTTTAACTTCGAGCTTATTGCGAAAACAGGAGTTTTAAGAAACCAAGTGTATCTATAAGCACCTGGTAACGAGGACGTGTACCCATTTTGTGAGAAAGGACAACATTAGCAACACACTTAAGAGACCAGAGTCTACCAAAGGTGTGCCAGAAGGCACTGCCAAAGCCAAGTCTACGCCGACGTCAAGCCAAAAGAGGTAATAAGTCTGTCTTAATGGGTATTGATGTCAATCCAAGTACCAGCGGGGCTCATCTTAAGAAACTAAGCCTATGAGGTGCCCAAGTAAAAGGTCAGTGGGAAATTAGAAAAAGGGATAAAGGGAGTTAAGCCTTCTGAAGACACACAAAAGCATCTTAAAAGGTCTAAGGCTAAACTTACTAAGCAGTATAGTGGTTCTGTTCCAAGTGCACTGCAGCTAGATGTAAAGGACTGCGGGAGTTCTAGTCTATGCCTTCGAATCTGGGAGCCGCGTCGAAATTTTTGACATAAACTGAAAACTATCATATAACTTGGCGAAGGTTACTATCACTTATCTGAGTACATCGGATTGAGTTAAGCTAAAGGTTGTACATCTGGGTAAAGTTCCTCAAAAGCAATGGATAGGCTCTGCATTACTGGTGCAGGTAAAGGGAAAATAAAGACTTGTAATTTCTTTGGACACCAGTCCAACTGTGCTCATGTAGGACTTGTAAGAGCTCAAACTTTCTCAATGTAAGGAGAAAAAACATGATCTACAGCCGTTGCAAGGAGTAACTAATGTGATCAACATCCATTCCATCCTGAGGCGTTTCCCTTTCGACCTTTATTCTGCTATTTACATCTCCCATGTTTAAGTTGACAGTCCCAAATTTAGACATACGCCGAAGGTTAATCTACGCTCTGTGAAAGCTGCTAGGATTACTTGAGCAACGAAGCAATCTTCATATCGAAATCGGATCTCGTACCCTGTGTCCGTGTTTCTTCTTTGGAAGTTGTCAAGTTGTATCAAGTTTCTCAGGTACTGTGGTAGTCGGCCTTAAGTGTTGTGTGCTCATCCTTCTGAGCCTTGGGCATCGCCTACAAAAAAAGCGATTTGAGGTACAAAATAATGCCTTCCACTGAATCTTGTTGCCCCAGACGCTGAACATTATCCCTTCAGTTGTAGATAGGAATGATTTGAGACCTATCCTATCCTTGGATCCACTATAATCGTAGATAAATGACCATTTATTCGTCTGCGTGATAAACATAGTAGGTTAGGCTAGGTACCTACCTATTTATTGGTGCGTTGTGCCTATCATCACTGCTCACTTACATAGGTTAGGTAATTGGGAGCTCACTTAAACCAACAGTAGGGTTCATTGCTTCCATTATAAACATTTTACCCTAGAAACCTGTCAACCAAAATAAAACCACTGTGTTGAACCACCCAAAAAAGAATATGAATCTCAGGAGATCCGTCAGCTATGTTCGCCAGCTCTTTGTGTGAAGAAGTCACTACTAAGAATTCTTCTTCGCTTTGAGATTGGGCAGGACATTCGCTCAGGGGGTGATGGACAGATTCGATTGCTTCATCGTCTCTAGAGGCTTCGCTTGCATACATATGGAACAGTACCCAGTAATGATGTCGAAGAGGACTCTTGCATCATATAAACTAATTTGACCAGAGAAAGAGATATCTTCTTGTTGTCGGCTGACCATAAAGTTCTAGGCCTTATGCATGTGATTAATGCACCCATTGCCTTTCGAGGGCTTTAGTTTGGATGGGTCATTCTAATCGAGGTTATTGGGGAGAGCATACAAAATGTGCATCGAATTTTCCTTCCTTGCGAACTCATTGCTCTTTCATTACCTGGAATGTCCATACGCCCTAGTACTGATCTAATGAACTCGATGCTAGCAAGCATAACAGGGTCTACCTTCTGTAGCTATCCTAATAAGATTCTTCAAAAGAAAATTGTAAATGAAGCCACCGGTCGAGGAAACCCACTGGGTTCTTAATGAACAACAGACTTGACGCTATAGACGCCCCTTGGCAATAAGATATCTACTTCTCTGGTGAAATTTTGTCGCCAAAACACATGGGTTATCTCTGGCAAATTACTGGGCAGGTATGCATGCGGAATGGCTCCGTATATACAACAGCGACTACTGCACACGCTGCAGGTACGAGGAAAAAATTGAATCTATTTGCCACCTGCTGTGCGATGGTCCTGCCATATTCGTCAGAATAATGATGACTCTTGCTAGTTACTTCTCCTTGGAACTGAATGACTTAAGTAGTGTTGAGTTGATGAACTATTTGGGTAGTTCTAACACAGCGTATGTATCTTTTACTGGGTCAAATGCATGGGCACAATGGACCCAAACTGTTGCTCTAAGTGAGCAAGGACTCTATCAGTCACAAGGCTCCCAATCAACTAACCTAACCTAACATAGGGTCTTATTTACTTTCAGGAGGGTCGGCCAAGGCTAATGGAACAGTCTGATTTTGTAGATCCCTCAGATCAAAATGCAAGAAATAGGAGACCATAACTGAAAAAGTTATGATTCAAAATGGCTTTCTACCACACCGACCTCCAACTAAGCGCCAAAAAAAAAAACGAATTCGACCTCAAAACCTAGGGGTGTAACCTTTTCTCAGTAAAGTTCCCGCCTACCTCCACCCATTATCCGCTCGTCAAAGATGTCCCTCATCGCCACCTCTTCCACTTATAATTACTACACCAACCGACGAGAACTCCCAAACGCACATTAATCACCATTAGAACGGAACTAGCCTCCAGTGTTCTGCCCCCAGCACCATGTAGATACATAATTACCATGTAAGACGCACTTCTGGCGAAAAAAAGAAGCCAATTTGCTACTTGCAAAACGTTATAGGAAATACGTTCCGCCCTTAACCTTAATTCTATCTTCTAAACCACTTGCAACCATAAATTACACCAGCAACAAGTATCCGAAGCTGTTTTTCATTCTTCAAGTATCTCAACAATACACGCGTAGCTAACGCAACCCCAAGGTCGTTAGTCCATGGGAAAATTGCTTCAAAGAACATGTGCACTCTGCAGTGCAGTCAAGCACAGTGCAATGGAGTGCATTCGTTGCGTTAAGCTCTCCTCTGCTACCGGTTTTCATTTGTGGGATCACCAGATACTTTTTCTCGTTTCGAATTCGAATGGAAGTATCCGTAGATATGAACTGAAACAATAATGTACTGTTGAACAGCAATTAAATGAAAATATTTAGCCAACTCTTGGATTGTGACAGTCTAATGGAAATGAGTTGTTTTGACGCGGTACCCATCCGCACTTAAGGTGCAAGACAATGCGGCTCCAAGGAGGGTGTATAGTACTCTAGGCAATTACCGCTCCCATTTGCAACACTCTTGCATCCGTATCTGAATGTTATTAATCGGCTAATTCCAGCGACGTTGGGATTGTAAATTTGTCCAAAATGCTAGCTCAAGTCATCTTTAATAATACTCGGATGCCTTGTGGGCGAAGTGTGATGCACAGGAAGGTGGAGTATAGACAAAGAGAGGTATGAGCAGCTGATGCTAATGTGCATTTAAAGGTCGGGCTTGAAACTTGTTATTGCAGTGGCTGTGTCGGAGGCCGACTTTTAGAGGTCTTCGGAAGTTGTTTACTTTGTTTGTACAAGATGTGAGGCAGATGACGTAGAGCATGCAAAGGGAAGTACAGTGGAGCTGGGAGGGTGCTGGGGTGATTTAAGGTCTTTTATTGATGTTCAGTTGGGAACTGGTGCTAGGTTTTCAGGCGTTGAGTACGTCTTGACATTGTAATGAATGAAAGCTACCTAGTGATGTGAATGAAGTTAGGATAATTTTTTTGGATTAGATTATGAAGCGACGGAATCACTGGTCAAACAGTTGAGATAAGAGTATGTGTGTGATCCTTTGTTGTTGCTCAAACTCCAATGGAACAAGACGAAAGTTTCGATTTTGGGAACATTTTGGGCATCATCGAAGTATCCTCTATGATCTCCAGCTACACCAGGAACAGCTGATAGCAATACATTCCTCTATGGTTTGAGGATAAGTTCAAGAGAGTGAGACATTAATCCTTTACAAGACTAAGAGCGTTCCGTAACTCAAGCATTTACGGGATTTTCTTGTCGAAGTGAATATATGAAAGATCAGCAACACTGCCACGCAGCTACTCCTCGACCAGCTACAAGGCTGGTATAGAGACCGTCAGGGATACTCTAATGACTTCCGCCAAAGTAGAGTACTGACGCCAGCTTGGTGTCGGGTTTCTGTTGATATTTGTCCTTCGTCTACTGTTCGAAGGGGATCGGGATATTTTATAAAACTCAAAGGATGCTCTCACAGCCGTCGGGTTTGAGCTCATCTTATTATATCACTCACGTTTCGGATGTTGGCCAATCGGCTGGCATCGCCGCCGTAAACCAACTTCAAAGGATCAAAGTTGCCAGTTTCCTGGTTTAAATTCCAGCCGGGGGAAGAGGAAAATCCAGTTCACCATTTCTGCAGCCATCCTTCGTACATACCACTGGACGATTGATTCCAGTTTTGGATATCGTTTCATTGGCGGTTTAGAAGTATTATGGTGAAGCATTTCTTGCTGCTACTGCTAGCGACATTTTTAAGGGTACTGCACGATATGAAGTATCATAGCACAGTGAACATCAAGGCCAATTAGACTTTTGCCGAATTGTTCAAACACTGATAATCCTCCCATTTTCGAACCCAGGCTACAAGCTCTGCGTGATTATACCACTTCGGATGGAAATGAAATGACTGGACCACTTCGCAAATAAGTGTTTGTTACTCCTTTACTCCGTCGTTTAGAGGACGTCACGTGACAAAGTTGTTGGCACATAGATGCTTTGGAGCCCTCTGTAAATATACAGGAACCGTATGTATTCTGAATGACGATTGGGAGCTCAATCAAGGACAAACAATCGCACCACATATGTGGTCCGATAAAGTGCTTGCATCCATAAATTTCCTGCTGTATTGCAGAACAGGATATGTTCCAATTAGGCCTGGCTCCAGTCGCGCTCTTTATACGCACCAGCAACAAAGTTAAACAACTTGTGGCAAAGTGTTGAAACAGTTTGACAAAGGTCGTCTTTTTCGAGACTACAATATCTGAGTTGTTTTGATCCCAATTTTGATAAATACTACAAGGAGAATAAACGTTATATGTCTAATCAAAAGATGCTTATCTCATCAACTTGAGCTCTAAATCGGTGGAGCACAATAGATCTACGAAGCTCTTAGTACAGTTACTACTTACTTACTTAGGTGGCGCTACAGTTCGGGGTGAACCTGGGCCTCAACCAACAAGCCTCTCCGGTTAGCCCGGTCCTTAGCTAACTGCCTCCAGTTGCGCACTCTGCGGGCCGGAGCATTGGTGTCCATTCGCTCTACATGTCCTAGACATCTTAGACGACTGATGCGCAGTTTTTTGACTAGGTCGATGTCGCTGTACAGCTCGTAGATTTCGTCGTTGAATCTTCTCCTCCAAAGCCCGTCAACGCAAACGGGACCGTATATCTTCCGAAGGATTTTTCCCTCGAAGCAACCAAGAATATTTACATCCGCTTTCGACAGATTTCATGCTTACGCGCCATAAAGCAGGACTGGGATGTTTAAGCTCTTGTTTAGAATCTCCATAGTTGTTCGCGATAGGACCTTACTACTCAATTGCATTCTCAACCCAAGAAAACAGCGATTGGCAAGAGTTATTCTTCGACTGATTTCTGCTGATGTGTTACTGTCAGAATTAATAGCAGAGCCAAGGTAGACAAAGTCCCTTACTACCTCGAAGTTATACAGTACAGTTACACCCCTACAATATATGTACCTCGGTCTTCATCCAATTTCTGAGCAACGAAGATTATGTGTTCAGCAGATCGAAGCCACTGCGAAATAAAATATTTAGCAATGTTGAACGCAGTCTTCACTCGAAAAAATTACAAAGAAATATAACTCGATATCCTGTTGACAGGACCAGGGAACCAGGCATCGTCTCTTGATTATGACAGTTCACATATGTATGTCATCTTCAATCTGAAATCGTTTTTGAATGTTCCCCATTCCATTCCCTTCGACTTAAATAAGGGTAAATACGTCTACAATACCACTTCGAGGTTAGATTGAAAAGTTCCCACTGAGGGATTCCTTCCCGTCGTTGTGTTGACAACTTACTTACTTAACAGGCTCCCGTGGACCCGTGGTGGATCCTGAAGCACGGCAGACTTCTGTGCTCTTCGATCCAGGGCACTCTGCTTCTAGTTTTCCAAACCAAGCGCTCTGGCATCCGCGATAGCTTGGTCCCTAAAACAGAGTTTCAGTCTTCCGTGTCATCTCGAACCTGAGGGCTTGGACTCGAGGCTAATAGCTGGAGAATTATCTCATTATGGCCGAGCCAGTGTAGTCGACGTATTTTGGCTGTTTGGACTACAACCACACCATGGATCATAGAGCTCGCAGTTGTATCTTGTACTCCATTGGCCCTCCTCGCATATGGGACCGAATATTCAGCGAAAAATATTTCTCTCGAAAGTATTCAAAATCTGCTCTGCTGTCCGGCTTATCGTCTAGCACTCAGGACCATAGAGGAGAACTGGCAGTCTTACGAGTTAGTAGTTTTGAACCCATGTGTTCAGTCAGCGGTTTCCTTAGGTTAGTCTTCGTCGAATCTCCACTAAGGAGTCGTTCGGAGTTGATGTTTACTATGAGTTAGGTAAACTTCTTAGTCTTGTCAACAGTTACATCTCTTCCTAGGCGGTGGACAGATGCTGCTTTGTTTTTTGACAACATGTACTTAGTTCTGTCCTCGTTTATTTCAACGGTAACTTGTTGCGCCTACTCCTCTATGACGGCACGCTGGGAGCGACCGATGATGTCGACGTCGTCTGCGTATTCCAGCAAGTGGACGGATTTGCTGAAGATAGTGTTCTTAGAGGACAAAGGATCTTTTTTTTTTGGGGCATATGGAGCTGGTTGTCCAGTCATCGGGCATGTTTTCGTTCTCCTACCAAAACATCACCACCGTATTTGAAAAGCTCTGCTGGCAGTCCATTAGAGCCGGCGGCCTTGTTGTTCTTCAGCTTTTTGATGGCTGTACCGACGTCATCTTTACTTGGTGGGGACTAGATGTGGGTTTTCTTCTGCCCCATTTTGCCAGTTTGTCCGCAATGCCCCTCCCGCGTAAAATTAACCCAATGAACTCGAAAGCCTTCTCAAAAGCCAAACCAGTCAAACCTCATTCTAGTCGAGACCCATTAAATATTCGTCTTGACAATCCTTCAATCGAACTCAAGTCACTCCAAATCCGCACGAGAAACGTGAAGTATATCATCAGATGCAACCTTTAAAGCAAACTCGTCTCCAGCTTCTCCAGTTAAATATGCGATAACAACAATCCGAATGCAAATGAAATTCCGCGATGGTGCACATCTCACACACAATCCAAACAAAATGAAACAACATTGCCACCATAAATCACTTGAAATTAATTAACAATAAAATACTTTCGTGTTTCTGCCATTAAGTGATCAGCCAACCCATTGTGCCTGTCTTCGAGTGTGATTTCTCATCGTCAATCCATCCATTCAGATACACAGATACACAGATGCAAACAACCATCAATTTGCATCATTTTATGGGAAACCTCTGCAGCAGTAGCGGCGGCGGCGGATTAATTATTTCAATTTCAATGAATGGAATCCCAAAAACTAAGTCCACGTCAAAGCTCGTACTTGCCATGCATTTAAGTCTTATCAAAGCCTTAATGAAACAAATTTGTTCGAAATTTTTTCTTCAGTTTAATTTTGTGCAAAATCAAATTCGATTAGCGACAGATATTGTTGTTTACGACGTGATTTACATATGAAATGAGGTTGGTGTTAGATAGATTTCCGATGCCACCATAGTAATTAGTCGAAGGTCGAGCCTTACACTATCGCTTCCCATAACAAAAAAAAAAAAAAAAAAATGTTCACACTATTCACTGAAATTCCAACCAAAAATTTGAATTTTTTTTTTCTTTTCTCGACTCTGAGATACATTTTGAGTTTGCTCTCGAACAGAGAGAGGGTGGAGAGGTGGCATTGCAAAATTATGGAAATCTTTTTCGATTTTACATTTCGTTGGGCGCCAAACAGAAGCATCTTGCAATGGTATCCGACATATGTTTCGCATATTTAATAAACAATTTTTTTTTTGTGTGTTTTTTTGTATTATTTCCTTATAGCGTGAAATTGAAGCAATGAGAATAGTTGCTTCAGAAAGTCAACGAAGCATCACACAAGATGACGGTGATGCGTTGCAATTCAGCACAGCAAGAGAAAAAAAGTATCTAACTTGCGAAAGATGTTTTTGTTGAGTGTATCTTTTGTTGTGGTTTTTCGTTTCGATGGGGGAAATCTACGCATCTATGGTGAAGCTGGTGTTAGCGCTGGTGCTGGTGGTTTTTGACAGTAAAATCAGTAATCATGTGGGTTGGGTTGACGTTCTTAGGAATTAAGTTGGTGAATGAGATTATCTGTAAGCATGAGAGGCATGCCAACTGAATAAACATGTGACTCAACAAGGCTATCTTGTGTTTTGTTGGGGATTTGAATTTTTTCAAGGTGTTCGGGGCGGTGTAGGGGCGGTTTTTTTTTTAGAAAAAAGTATGCAGATGTGTATTGTCGTCACACTCGAATTTCGCAATCATTTGCGGAAACAACCATGGTGATCATGGTGATCATGGTCATCAGACAAGACCTGCTATATTTGCAACCCCACACGTACTAATGTAAATAAGGTGACCCAGTGTATTTCAGTTTGAAACCACAGAAGATCGCAGTATGTGACATCACTCAGTAATTAGGAAAATGCGGAAAATCCAGTCTTACTTACGAACTTAGGCAGCGCTACAGTTCGGGGTCAACATGGACATCAATCAACAAGGCTCTCCAGTTAGCCCAGTCCTTTGCCAACTGCCTCTATCCAATTCGCCGATGTTGTGTCTCCTTTCTTGTTGACAGTATGTACTTGATTTTGCCCTCATGTGATAGTCTACTGTGGTTTGCCAACGATGTCTTTGGCGTCGGCGTACGCCAGTAGTTGCACAGACTGTTTGAAAGAATGTGCCGCCGGTGATGGTTTATGAGTTTCGCACAATTCTTTCAAGTATAACCTTAAAGAAGTCACATGACAGGGCATCGTATTATTTAAATCCTTTTTGACATCAAAGGTATCGGTGAGGTCTGCATCGACCTTAATAAAACCGCGAGCGCTCTTCATCGTCATCTTACTCGGACGGACGAGTTTGGTCGAGATGCTTAATGTATCTAATGTAATGCCGGGAAGGCACTCAAGTGCTTAAGAACTTACAGTATCAGTGCTCACCATACACAGCACCGAAGATCCGAAGAATCGTTACGCTTTTCATGAGCGTCGCAGACAGTGATGCCTCTTAAGCCTAGCAGACTGAGATGCTAAGCAAAAGGAAAATGGCCCGGGAGACAGCAAGAATGCCATTGATTTCTTACAAACGTCCGGGGACACTCGTTTAGTCCACTTGCATCCTGCAGAGCCACGCCGCACACAATTGTGTTTATAAGAAACCCAATCGTAAATGGAAGCTTTGAATGAGGTCACAGAAAGACTCAACGGAGGTTCAGGCCCTAAAAAAACTCCCTTGAGCCGTCCTTAGAAATCTCATTGGAGATCTCATTTCTCGCAGTATCTACGAGTATGTGACCTGGGACCCAGAGAAGAGTCAGAGAGTTCAGTCTTGCGACCAATTTCAGAGAATTCTTGCATTCTCGAACTATTTTGGAACGGAATTAAGGGTTGAGCAAGGCCTTAAGTGGAGCCTATCTGTCACAGACCCAAATACTCTGACACCTCCACTTAATTATTACCATAAAGACAGCCATTAGTATAGACCTCCGCTTGAAAAGCAGTGTTTGCCTTATGAGTAGTAAGGTCTAGTGTCGTCAGTCCCCACGACGACACCCAAGCACACCTGACCCTTGACCAGCTTTGGTTGGAGTCATACGTGAAGATTCGACTACAGCCCAGTCAAGGCTCAGACAATGGCCGAAGTCAGTGTTGAACGCAAGGAAAGGCGACTTTAAATTTGCACAGCAGTTCCGGTGTCATTTCATCAACGTCATATTCATGGAATCAGGGTCGTATGATAAGCATCTCACAATGTCGTCGACACTCCGTCTGGGACGATAGATTCCTTCAATAGTACGACCGATGGTATACGTATTAAGGGGGGTAAATCTAGCAGAGTGTCTGGATCAAAGCCAGGCGTACTCGGACAAGCTCCCCTGCAGCCGATACAGACCGTTCTTTGAAGTTTAGGACAGAAGGCAGTCACATACTAACGGGAGAGCCACCTAAACAACCAACGCGTAAACTAGAAGAGGTAAAACGTAATCATAGACGCATAGATCCAGAGAGATAAGCCCCATGTCTTGCCGAAAGCACCCTTAAACTGCCAGAATACTGAGAGTGAATTGGACATCTTCGACGTGACATGCTAGAATCACCCTTAGATATATAGCTTCATCGCAGATCTGGATAGTGGCGCCCTTTAGCACTGGCTGAGGCAGACCGGTCCTTTTCGTAAAGAGAACAACCTTAATTTTTATAGGGTTGACCGAAAGCCGAACACGGCTAGGGCTATCTGCGCGTTAGTGCAGGATTCAGTATGGTCTGCGCCTGGTTCTCAGGCGCTCACACAAAATTGCAGATAAGATCTCTTACGCGATGTCGAGAAGACTGATCCCTCTATAATTGGCGCAGTTGAGGGGTCTTCACTTCTGCGTTCTTCGTCAAAGATTACGTACTTGACGAAGGGATGCAAGAGAAGAAGGCTCAGAAGACCTTGCGGCAGTCGGAGTTCTTCTCATCGCGGCAGAGGTGCTCTAGTTTACCGATCTTGCGTTTGATGAATTTCGTCCTTGACCACAATGCGACCGCACCATTCAGTCTGACTATTCTAGTGTATATCCAGTGGAGCATATTAGGGCTTAAACGTCTTCCTGAACATTCTACAGAACTACAGAAAGATGCTGGTGGCCCTTATGATCTTAGTCTCAATGTGCTCTTTGTAAGCAAGCCTAGGGCCAAGGACCAAGTACTTTACTTTATTCGAAAGTTGTAACTGGGTGCCCATGGCCATCTTGCAGGGGGTAGCTTCCTCCTCCTCAAGCTTGGATATTCTTATCCTCACTCCGTTTTGGTCAGGTGGAGGGAAGTATGACTATCATCGCCTATGTTGAATGCCTGTTGGTCTTCGTCGCGGTTATATAGTCTTTCAATAGTCTCAGTACCGGCTGTGTTTCTACTCCAAGGTTTCCTTCTGCCTTTCAACAGGTTTCTGTACGGGTCTTATTGGCTTGACACGTTCTTTTTACCTTTTGTATACAATTCGTGAGTAAAATCTCTCAATCGGACGCTTCTCGTGCCCTTTTTTTTCTTCTGGAGAACCCGATGTTCTTCCCGGTAATTAGAGCTCATCAGCAGCTATCGCCCTCCTTTCTTAAATGGTCTCTTATACACCCATGCTAATCAGTAGTCCAGTCAATTGATCTTATAAATCGCTTTAGGTACACTCAAGCTTTATTTTCATAGTCATCCCAGCACACATCATTAAAAATTCCCATTCGTCGAATATGTACTTTCTTAATGGTTTCACGAATAGCTTGTACCTTAGATACAAAGTTGCTGTCTCTGATATAACAAACAGCAATCACTTCTCGAAAAAATTAATTTAATTTGTTAACAAAAAAAATGTTGTATTCTCCCTCTCAGTATTTACGTAACTATTATAGAAAAAAATAACTAAAAATGCGATTCTCCATTACAACAGCCGTAGATACATACCTCTTCAAAGTACTAAATTATATTTTCTTCAAATAGATACAAAAATCGTGTTGAACTAATTAAAAAAAAGCAGAAAAAAAAAAAAATTCATAATGACACTTGTCCAATCGCACCCGAGGCCATTCATTCATTGGTCAACTCAATTAATTCAGATACAAGTATCTCATCAAGGGGCTTGCGTTTAAATTACCCGTCGCCGTGTACAGCAGTATCTACTCGTATGTAGGTATACCACTTTGGATTATAAAACAATTATAAATCTGCATAATAAGAGGAGCACATTAATTTGTAAAGAAGCATAATCTTAATTCGAAGCAATATGTACAGAGTATCTCTTCTATTCGAAGCCATGACACAATTTCTTGGTATGGAACGTTCCACTTGTCCGGTGTGTACTATGGTATGGAGGAAAAAAAAAAGTGCGTCCTCCGCCTCGGCAGCTTGATTTGAAGATCCGAGACCGTACTTTGGAATAATTTTTGTCGGTTAATTGACTTTTTTTTTTGCTGAGTGGTAAATGGTAACTTTATGCGCTTCGCTACCATTTGTGAGTGAAGATTGAGTATCTTTGTCTTGTTGGATGGCGGAATGCAAATTTTCTTGGATGACACTTTATGTGACAACGCGAATGTTGAATGTGTTTTTCGAGTAACATGACAGGTGCTTGGGCATTTTTTTTGTTGTTGTGGAAGTCAGTGAGGTAGACCTCGGTACTGTATGGGACAATTGAAGGACTTATGGTTGTGGGTACTTCAAGTTCTGGAAAATGTAGAGGCGGCCTATTGAAATAATTTAAAAATCGTTCGGAAGTTACGTTCACTTTTTGAGGTCGATTCGAAGTTGGGTAAGAGCTTGATGGAACGTTTTGAAACAAGAGTCGTAGCTGAAGATTCATGGTAATACAGACTTGTACTTACCAAGCCAGTACTTTCGCTTGGGCACTTACAACTCATCATCGGTATTGCGAATGACATATCCGTCTTTTATTCGCAGGAGCTTCCACAATATGTAGGTATCGGCAGCCACAATGGTATGGTATGGTATGGTATGAAGGGCGGGAAGAGCACCTCAGAGGGATCTTGACCGGGTGCCGTTTTGGGCCATTGTGATTCCCTGCAATTTGTGGTACCGAGTCTAATTTTATTGCCTCTAGGTCGGTCTTAAATTAAACCAACCTGTACTCTTGACGAAACGTACAATGTTGCAGAGTGGGACCTTTAACTTTTCAAAAAGTCTGTTTTCCCCAGAGCTGGAGGAGTATGAGTATGAGACTGTTTGGAGACATGACTTGGTACCTAAACTTGGTACCTAAAAATCCTCGCTTTCTTGAACGAGACGCTAGCTAACTATTTCAACCTCAAAGGAAATCTCTACAGATCACTAAAACATGACATACCACAGGGTTCAGCGCTGGTTCCTATGATGTATAATCTATTCAGCAAAATTTGCAATACGCAGACTCACAGCTTTTAGGAGCGAACTCACTGTGAACCTGGAATCACTAAAAGTATACTTCAAAAGGGTGCATACTGAAGCTAAAATCATCTAAAACCGAAGTTCTTGTCTTTTAGTTGGATCACCGACACCTGTCTCACCTGAGAACACGAAATATAATATTTGATGGAGCAACCGTCACGCACAGTTCAACCTCAATTTATTTACATAGGTGTTACTCTGAACAACACACTCTCATACGGAGAACACTTCAAGAAATCCTCACTCAAGCTAGGCACTAGACACAACAAAGCCTGATAGGTTTGGTTGGCGTACAAGTGCAACATCCGTGGAACTAGTCTACTACTAGTGGCATATTGCATCCCCACAGGAATAGAAGCAAGCGTATCAAACTGAACACCACGGGAAAGGAGCTTTATGCTTCATAATTAGACATAATATTGAGGCAGGTGCAGGTGCAGAGAGAACCAATCAGCTGTTTCCCCCATTCGCGAAATTGGGATTGAACAGAACCAGCCTTGAAGAACACGTGATTGAAGTAGGGATGACAAGAACCACCCCGTCCGACGAGCTTAACCATGCAACCGCGAGCCTGTAGCCATGCTCCTCACCTGCGGCTTCAACCTAAATGACAACAATTGCTAGGTTAAGCTCTGAGACAATTCGTCAGGACCTGAACTTGCATTGTGGCTTCCATCGACGATTGCATGACTTAGCAGGATGGAGACATACCAAAGCAATGCTGCCAGTTTTCTGTAAGAAATCGTCTGCATTTTTGCTGTCTCCTATTAGAACATTGGTGTCCTTGCGGGGCACTATACTTTTTCCAAGTGTCTCAGTGGGCTAGGTTTAAGTGACACTATAACTAGCGATGCGAAATGGTGTTGTAAAATTGTGGTGACATTTTGAAATTTTCCCACCATTTTTGTGTAAAAGCAAAGACCAGAACCTAACCTAAGGAAGGTACGAAAAATACTGATTCGGGGTAACCTAACCAAGAAACGTAAGTAGCTCTTGAGCGTTAAGAAAAAGTGTGATATTTGTACATCTACACAGGATTTGAAGGAGTGTTTCCAGGTTTTTTCCGTCATTAGAACTTCGGCGGTCATTGAACGCATGGGCTATTATTAGCGGCTTCATAAAGATCGCCCCATAACGAATCTCATTTTAGAGTACTGGTGTTTTAGCGCAGTTATAGGATGTTGGAGGAGCATATCTTCCTTAAAACGGTTCTACTATTCAATCTGTTCCACCAAGCGGACCTTGGAGGATTTTTCCCTTTGCAGCTCCCAACGGAATGTGAGTTTCTCCGCTGTGGATCTGCGAGGTGCTGACCCTTACCTGGGCCTGTTTGGCAGCCTGATTATTTTCCTTAGTGCTACTGTGATCTAAGACCCAACCAGATGAGCTCCGATCCACACTGTTCCACCAACTCATAGAATAATCCAGGCCTTTGAAAGCAGCTTCATTATCAATGAAGTTAGGAGGGTTTTGGTTGGGTATAAGGTTGTGTCTAAGAGTTCGACACTTCCCGGATTGCCAGGAACTTCACCTGGAAAACTCTGTATGACTCCGGAAGTCAGAGGGAGGGTTTTGATAAATTCAGTGCTTCTTTGAAGATTCCCGTTTTATCCATTAGCCATTAGCTTAGCTTAGATATGGTGTAGTCTATCATGGGTATTATTAGAGGGTGCATATTAAGGATGTGCTTACCTGCGTAAGTTGACTAAACCAGCATCCAAATTCTCTTAGTCTAACTGTGTCACGCGATATGATGCATAGTCATAGTGGACGGGTTGTTAAGAACCTGGCAGTCCAACATGATCACAGGACACTAATTTTGCTGGATATTGTAAGCACCAGCAGATCAGTGACTGGGAAGGGATATAAGTTCCACCGTTGGAGTGTATACTCACAAAACATTCTTTGATTGAAGACCCCGCTTCTAACTAAGAAACCTAATAAGCTACACCTGATTCTTAGCCCACTGTTTCATACTCAGTCTCCAGTTGAGCTTTGTTTGCATGATAATTCCTGAAGAATACTGGGCCATGGATGCCCAAAGGTCGGTACTTCTGTTTCAGAACTTAGACAGCAACTCTTCAGTTTTGCTTGGATTAGTACTGACCATGTTACAACCATGAAAAGCGCCCTCTATGATCGAAAAGATAGCCAGAGAGCATTACTTATGGCAGATAGTCATTGCGATCGCCTGCGCCACCTAGTGGCTATTTCCGTTGGGAGATGTACAACCACCCAATGATGCCATAAAAAACTTAATAAAAAGCGAACATATTTTGAAGTATGCCTTTCAAGCTACACGAGTATATTTTTACTTTCCAACAATCCGTCCTTAGATTTTCCCGGCATCGTCAGAGTTTGCATTTGCAGCGTAATAATCGTCAGGGGTGACACGCATGTACCTTCCGGAACCAGAGAAGACCATAACATTCACAATGTTCAGCTTGCAGAGGAATAACTCATCTGCGAGATAAAAGAGGAAGGCTTACCAATGTGTAACTTAAGCTCTGCAAAATGACAAACTCACGTCTAAAGCTGTGAGGCGATGGAGGAGATGAAGAAGGTCTTGCGACAACACGAGACGTTAAAGCTTCGAGAACTGGATGACGACTAAGAACAGCCTCAGAGCCAGTAGCATACTCAGGAGTGTTCTTTTCCACCTAAAATGCATTCGGTTAGCATAAAATTCATTCAGCATCCAAGAAGCACTTTACCTTCTGCACTTGTCCCGAAATTATTGTCCTGGGGCAGTGATGTGACCATGGATCGAGTCCTTTCTTGTTGCACTCACCCTCTTGTGCGTCACTGAACATGAAGGTAACCCTGTTGTCCTTCTCTATATCCATGGCTGCGATGTCCAGATCCATCATGTAAAAGTAAATAACTCCAGTTGATGCGGCACCAATTTTACTATCAGCCGTCGATAGAACGTTCACCGTTGGGTATCCTTTGGTTGACTCATCAACCGAGATAGTTCCTACGGAAGCCCAATTCGCCTGGTGTACCAGACGGCGTGCCTCTGCCGCGTAATTGATAGCCGGACGGTTTGGTACAACTGGACTGCCATTGATGGCAGCAGCGGAGAGCAGTATGCCGAGCACAATTAATTGAAACATCTTCGCGAGAGAACGTTTCTGAACAACTAATGATTCCAAGTGCCGCTTGAATGGGATTTTTATAGCAAACCCGAGATTATACTTATCTGCTGGAATGGTCGAGATGTTGATCGGGAGAAACCAGGCTGTTAGAGGTCAAACACTTAAGTCGGAGCTTATACGTAGGAAAACATGTATTCGAATGGATTTTTTCGATTGATACTGCAGCTGAGAGGGTCAGGAGATTAGTATGCGCTGATAGCCGAATGCTAGCCAGGCAAAAATGAAAAAATTTCTTGCAATCTGTATCTGAGTCTTCTCTATTTTTCTGTTTCTTAGTTACCTATGTCTTCTCTTTACACGCACATTTCTGTTGATTTGAATACTCAGCCCGATAAGGAAAGGATTTAGTGAAGGTTCAACGGAAACTTTCCAATATTATTCGAACTTTGTGAGCACAATTGCACTATCTAAAGTCGGGCTATTAGCCGTCTTAGGCAGCTATAATGTCGGACATTCACAAGGAATGTGCTCCTTAGTTTCTTTCTTTTCCATGCAGAGGCGGTACTGATCCTTTGTAGGCAGATGGTATGGTCTGTAAGGAGGCCCATTAGCTGCTTATACACTACTTGTTTAGCAGGCTATTACGACGTGATTAATCGTTATGACTGCCTAAGGCTCAGAAAGTGCTGCGTAGACATTGCTGGCATACCAGTAGCGGCACGGATTCATAAGGCGCTCGAAAAGATCAAGTAAATTGGATAGCTAAAAAAGCCTCACGGTACCTACACGTCGAGCCATATGGATACACTCAAAACCTTACTTAAGGTTAATTTCCCACGTTCGTCTACTGGTGCACTCCACACGTACCTGACAGAAAGCCTGCATTGCCAGTAGAGCAAATAGCTTATCTGGGAAAGTCCTTAGTCTGGATAAGTTTAAATGGGCGGTAGGCTCTTTTAAATCATCCAAAGCCCAAGGCGGAGACGGTCTATTTCCAGCTCTTTTACAGAAGGGAATCCATCCATCCATCAAGATACAGGTAAATGTGACTTTCATTCGAAGCAAGACCTAGAGAGCCTACTCTCCACTCCAAGGAAATAGCTTTGTGTGCCTTCCTAGAGATTGAGAGCGCGTTCGAGAATACTGTCTACAGTTCGACAGCAGGAGCATTCAGTAGCAGGGGTACTCATACTTAAGATTCGACAAAGTAGTGGATATAGCTGGAATGTCAAATTATTACATCCTCCTCTGAAGGAGTCTCGGTGTCTATAATTCCAATTCAATGCTGCCCCATGAAGGAGTCCTATCTCCCCTGTTGTAGTCACTAGTTTTCGACAATTTTCTAGTTGATCTGGGCTATATCACCATTGGTTTTGCTGATGACTTGACCCTTACTAGTGTCATGCAGAGGGCTTTACTAGACATCTTAGACAAAGAAGGACTTTTCATCAACCTTAAGACGATTGCTCTAGAGCCCTTCACGGAAAGTTGGCAGGCCAACCTCTAACCTATCATTATAAAAGGTACGAGTATCACATTCCCGACCCGACGTCATCCTATTCAAATTTAAATAAATACAACAAGGGCCAGGTGGGCCAGCAGGTGCTTAGATGACACAACTTTGGGTATCATTCCGAAAACGGTACACATGTAGTATAATGATGCTGAGACCCATTATCACATACACGGCATCGTCTGGTGGCTGAAAGTTCTTAAACGGACAACGGCAACTTAACGACAGGAGCTTCAGGTCATAGCTAGCTGATTGCCTGTCGTGGTACTGCAGGCGGCATGCGCACCTACCGTTAGAAGCTGTTTTTAGGCTATTCCCCTACAACTCTTTATAAGAAAGACGCCTGCTAGATGTGCTATCAAACTGCAGCTTGAATACAAGTTCAAACCAAGGTGTCCTTGTGGGTCACCTGAAAATACTTTACTCGATTTCTTAAAGAAACATGTTCTCTGACAACATTGTGCTCAGGCAATTCTGTTTTGGATGGATATTCGAGATTGAGTTATTGTACCATATAAACTGCTGTTCCAGTACTAGACTCTAGAAGTCTGGCCTAGTTCACCGACGGATCGATAGAATCGAATGGAATCTGGGGTTTGAGCTGGTGTCTTAATACCTATGAGAATCATCATCAGCGTAGATGAGTTATTTAAGGCTTGAAGTCATAGCCATGATGTGGGGTTTTATGGTTACCTTTAGCCAATGTTGCACGATGTACATCGCTGATGACCACCAAGAACAACATCGGTGACAGTATGCACCCCTCACGTACTCCATTGTTGGCTTCAAAATCTGTGTGAGATGTGACACTCAAAGACTGCTTGGTTTAAACTTCGATTTCGTCTGCAAGATACTCTATCCTTTGAAATAAACTAATGCAATACCGAAACGTTTTTAAGGATTGATGGAGATGGAGATTAATGAGCGTGGCTTGAGACTAGAGACAGTTGTATCATGCTTACAGCTTCCAGTAATCGCTAGGTAACTAGCATAGCTGATGTTGATATATACATTTTTTTTAAGAGCCCCAAAGGAGGTGGGAATCTTCTAAAGATACTAGAATCCTGAGCTGTTGGTTGGTTCGTTTCACATATCTGATCCTGACAGGAGAAAACCGATCAGTCAGTTCACAGCTTAGTTACTCCCCATGCACTCGTTGTTCGGACAGTGTAAAGGACAGTATATGGTATTTCCTGGTGAAGAGAACTAGTCTTAATTTTCTCTGGATTCAAGTGAGTGAATTGCCGCTTTACAAGTTTTGTCCAAGCGGTTTCCTTTCTTTATTTTCTCTGGACTGCGATCACAACGTTGTCTGCATAAATTGTGACGCTTTTTCTCATTGCTTAGTTCCTTGAAGATACCATCGCAAACAAGCCTATAAAACGTAAAAGTGTGGCTCTTCCTCGGGGAATACATCTATTTAGTGACCTTATTGACCTTACTGACAAGCATTTTCCATAACCATTATTTGCTCAGTTCAACACTCATGCTTAGTAGACCAGATTTTCTGCTCCTCAGCGACATTAAAGGCTTCTTGTACAGTAAATCTATGAAAGCCGCTAAGATACTCATAAATTCCTTAAAGTGAGAACGTCTAGTACAGCTGTTTCTGTATAAAAAGAGGCTTCAAGTCTTTCGTATGTTTATCGAAAAAAATGTGGAGAAGCTGAAAGGTCTTAACGTCTAAGACTTTTCCAGTAGTGTGAATTTGCTTATCCACGCTAGAGCATTAGAAGGTGTTCAACAAACATTCGTACATATGTACATATACCTAGCCCCTTCGTTGTGATTTGTTTTTATAAACACCTCTACTACTGGTGGAAATTAAACTTAGGACAAACAGGGTGCAGGCAACCCTAAGCTACAAAAATGGCCCGTGAACACATACATAGCTTCGCTATTCATCTACTTATTAAAAAGTAACATAATTTCGCAACAACCTTAAAGAAAAAAAACCTTATCACGCTTTACTGGGTCAGAAGTTCAAGCGCATTCCATTAAACATCTGGGAACTCCCACAGCTAGAAATAGGTGCAGTAAGCAATCTTGAAACGGCCGTTCTTATCTACGAATACACTTAAAAAAATACAATGACTTGTTCGTTATTCATCTTGTTCCAGTCGAAGTTGTTTCTTCGTGTACGGTCTTGCGATACATCTTTGTAAGGAACTCTATGTGGAGTATCCTTCTATTGACGCCCTAGGTGGGCTAACATCAATCAGTGTAATATCCAGAGGATATAAGCGGCGTGAGTAAGCGGGGTACCCGTAGGATGGAAGAGGTAGCTATATGAGGCGAAATCTCCCAGGGCCCCTCTCGGTCACCTGCGATGGAAGAAGGCAGTTTAGATGTAGAACGTGAAAATCAGTGACGTGTAGCCGTTCGATGGGTAGTCATCTTGGGCCAATTTTGAGCTGCACTTTGAACTCACAGTTTCTTTTAACGGGTTGACGAATGATGAAAGGCGAATGGACTGGCCATGCAGTTGCGGGGAGAAGCTTTGCCAGTGCTACTTGCGCTTCCTCGAAAGAAGCCGCCGATGCACGGTGCACTCAACAGTCTTTTGCATTGGCGATTCTGCCTAGACAACCATGACCGGAGTAGCATGCTGCGGAACCAATTGCAAAGGTTACGATAGCCACTGGTGGAGACAGTGCTCGAGGGATACTTGATGAACAGGTCCAAGAATTCTTCACCGTGGGAAGCCCCGCGATTTGTAGGAAGCTCTCCGAATCGTCGCACGCTGCCGATTACAACTGACTAATCAAACGAGGGGATCGAGAACTGCCTGGAAGTCTATCCAACCTTACCACTCCAAGCCAATCGGAAAACTAGGCACCGCTATCATGTGTGGAGAGTGAACTGCCTGAAGGAATGCATCATGCCCTTAACTGGTAGTACGGCTATCACTCTACCACGGGACATGATAATAGGACAGAGCACCAGCGCAAATGTATGCAAGAAACCATTCCAAACACAAAGCGTACTTAAGTCTCGACGGTTTGATACTGAAAACTCGAAAGGAGCTCTCGGAAGACCAGGTTAGTAAATTTAAAGCGTTATCCTTCAAGTACAGGAAGGTGTTTACTGCGGGACTGAACGATTGCCACTTTCTTCGATATATGGTCACAACTATAGGTTCCTGAGCCATTTTCATGGAAAGCTATACGTTCGAGACACTGTTGGCTTTTCAGTCTGCTGCCCAGCATTGTCAGCATGAGTGATAGGCTGGGTGATACTTTTTTTCCACTCTTTAAAATATTCTACATAACTTGGGACTAAGTCCTTTGAAAACCAGCCACAGAGTCAAATGAAAGTGCATAGGAATTAGAATGGAGGGGAAGAGGAGATGGCATCGAATTTACAGGACTATGGAAAGCAAGCAAACCATAGTAATGCACGATTTTTTTTTTTGAAAAACGTCACAAGCTTTAGGAAGCGGCTCAAAAAACTGGCTTCGATATGTCAATGGGTAGACGTACTTACTAGCCTAAGCTGATGGAATAAAATGTTAATTTTCTGAATCCAACTTGAGGAAGTTGTCCAATAATTCGCTCCTTCAAAAAACTCCGTAGGATTGCACTCCAAGCAAGACCTTAGAGACAGAAGTCATACTAAGGGGACTACAACCAGAAAACGGTGCAGAACTTTGCATAGATTAAGTCCGTGAAAATCTCTTTAAGTGGTTTAAAAGGCAACAAGGACTACACATTTTACAGCCTCAAAACCTGTTTGGAATTGGAACGCAGGCTCTGGGCATATAGCGGTTAGACGAGATAGACTTACCGTCAGAGAAACTAATTTGAATGAGTTGCCCGTTGGTCTTATAGGTCGCAGAGCATCTAACCCAACAGCCATTTACTGACTCGTCTATTGAGTTGACTCTCATTTGGGGTCAAACTCTTTGTGGGTTTTGCTTGCAACTGTGGACACCTATCACATCCGATCCTCAGTGATTCTCTAGACAATCTTGTTGTCAACCTTGTTTGTTATTTCCTTGGCTGTTGATCCGGTTCCATGATTGATTTGAATTGTTTGTACGAAATAGTTGGAAAGATTTCGGTCGAAAGTCATACCAAGGGTACTATGACGTTCAATATAGTCGTCGGCTTAAAGCTTGTGTGGGTACCGCGAAGGAAACCGGTAAGAGCAATGTCGGCTGAATAGTACGTCGTCGATATTATGATCCTCTGCTTAGGCGCTGTGGTACTACTAACGCAGCGATGAATATTGCGAAAGCTCAGTAGCTGTTTGCCAGTTTTTTGTGCTTTCAAAGCCATCAAATCCAACCCAACAAAAGTACATAACAAACTATATAGGTGCTTACCTACAAGCCTACAAGACCTGTACATAATGAAGCTGTGGGGACTATTGTCACATTTTTCACGCCCCTTTGATGTAAAAACAAAGACTAGGGGCTAAGCCTTGGAAAGTACCTAAAATTGGTGGTACAAGACGACCAAACCAAGAAACTTCATCAGTTCTTGAGCGTCAACAAAGAGTGTGATATCTGGCTCCGGCTTGTACACCAGGAGTGTTTTCTGCTCTTTTCCGTCATTATTGGACGGTCCATAAAGATTGCGATATATCGAATGTCGTTTTAGAGCTCTTGGGTTTCGGCACAGTTATGGGATGTAGGGTGGCCATATCTTCCTGAATATGGTTCTCCCCTTCAAACTGTTCCACCAAATATTAATCCTTTGATTAAAAAGGATTTTTTCCTTTACAGCACCCAACGGAAGGTGAGTTTCACCGCTATGAATTCGCCTATTTGTCAGCTCCATCGTTTCCCTTTGTGCGACTGTGATCGTTGTATTGCATTCTATTTATAGGGGCCGTTCATCAGTGAACAGTAGCACCTAGTACCTGAGGGACCATTGCAGTTTGGCCTAAGACCAACCCATGAGAGACAGTAGTAACACCGCTTATGTAGTTTGTATTGTCCTCATTACAAACCTGCCAGTGCGCCTATGAAACGTAGGAAATTAGTAAGGTTGAGCAAGCCAGATCCTCATATTTGAGGATGAAATTCCCCATGGTAAAAAGAGAGATTTGTGCAAAAGCAGGACAGTCGTCCTCTTCCAAGCACATCTCACAAAGGACCGGATACCTAAGTCCTATGGTTTTCAAGTGTTCGTTAACGGAAGTTGAACGAGCTCTGTAATATGTAATTCTCAAGTCACTTTTGGGTAGATCAGCAGAAAGCTGATTTTCCTCGCACTGGGTGCGTTGCTCCACATCTTCGCCTTCCGGCATATGCCGAGACGTCGCTAGTAGTCGAGGTGCATCTTAGCTTTAGGCGCAGGTTAGCCATTGTTTGTTTAAAGAATGCCAAGCTGCAGCCTATTGATGGCTCAGGACCCACGCAAGGGCTCATTGACCCCTCCTCGCAAGAGTATCTGTCCCGGAATCCAGACCAGCTTCACCGGGTTATACTGCCAGAGTCGGTTTACCTTGATAATTGCCTCCATCATGATCCTGGTGGCAATCACGTAAGCAGCACAAGCCTTTATCGCGGCCTCACTATCGGAGGAGATGTAAATAGCTCCTGTAGTATATGTGCCTAGTGGAGTAGCCTTCGCTTCCTCCGAGCAGATGCCTGCTCCCAAGGGCCCATCAATTTGAGACCCGGTCCATTTGCCGTTCCTTCATTCCGAACGCTCCGGAAAGAGCATCGGAATCTGCACTCAACGATAAGTTCCATTCGCGTGATATCAAAAAATTAAAAGGATGGAGCTCCTTCCAACACTGTTTCTCAAACTTATAAAGTAAAGGTATACACGTTCGCTATTTTAGGTGTCCTATAAAAACCGTGGAAATGCATCCGTGCTTAAGCCTGGCTTTGTCGTTTTATTCATAACATATGTCATACAAGACTTCACGGAAAACAGCTTTGTAAAGCGATAGGTACTTTTAAGCTAAATTGTTTTACTGTCTTAGAATCAGGAGTGGTTATCAAAATTTAAGCATCAACTGAATCCTTCCCAGCGAAATATTCCGCAGGAGTAACACGCTTGTATCCTCCGTAGCCAGAGAAGACCACAACATTTGAAATTTCCAGCTTGCACAGGTAGAACTCATCTAGAAAGGACACAAAGGCTTACAAACTTATAGCTGAAGTCTTAGAAGTCAACTTACGTCCAGGAATCGGAGGAGCTTGCCATGAAGAAGCAGTCGGATGACGACTAAAGAATGCCTCTAAACCACGAGCGTAATCCACGTTGTCCTTTGCCAGCTGAAATTCATCGGATCAAGGTTAATCCCGGAATGGCTATGGCTTGAATGAAAGACTATACCTTCTTCACTTGTCCCGAGATTATCGTCCTGGGGCATTGATGTGACCATGGATCGACTCCTTTCTTATTACACTCACCCTCTTGAGCATCACTGAACAAGAACGTAATCTTGTTGTTTTGCGCTGTATCCATCGCTGTGATGTCCAGATCCATCATATAAAAGAAAATATCTCCAGACGATGCGGCACCAACTTTACTATCAGCCGTCGATAGAACAGTCACCGTGGGGTATCCTTGAGTAGATTCATCTGTCGAAATAGTTCCCACAGCAGCCCAATTCGCCTGATGCACTAGGCGACGTGCCTCTCCCGCATAATTGACAGCAGGCTGCTTCGCCACAACTGGATTCCCATTGATAGCAACTGCGGAGAACAACACCCCGAACAACAACACAACTAATTGAATCATCTTCCAGCTAAGAACGTTTCTGAACAACTAATGATCGCTGGGGACACGTACATGGGGCTTTTATACCAATCACGGGAATGTACTTATCCATCAGAACGATCGAGATGTTGTTCGGGGAATACACCGGTAGTTGAAGGTCAAAGACTTACGGATAAGTAGATGCGATAAAAAAATAAGATTGGAATCGAGTTTATGGATTGATATTGCTGTTGGGTGGGACAGGAGATTTAAATGCGCAAGTGGTGCAACGAAAGTGGAAATTTTATTGCAATCTGTGTAAATATGACACCACCAGCTGAAATGATTTAAACTATTTGTGTCGTTGGCATGCAGTCTGATAAAAAAAAGCTTTGTTTCGAAGGTTTAATGGGAATTTAAATGGGAATTTTTATGCCTAGCAGCTTTGCATACTCATACTTAGAGCGAAGCACTGTTTTAGTGACAGAACAGATTAACAGATTATAGAAAAAATTTGAAGAATTTCCGTAGTCTTTCGGACTCAAAAATCTCAGTTTAACAAGCAGGCGAAATACCGTCTTTATTAACCCGACAATGAACTGGTGAATGAATTCCACAAGGCGCTTCAAGGGTGTCTAACAGACTCCTTAGTTCATGTACTAGCGACACTCATGGTATTGCTTCTGTGATGAAATAGAATTCGAAAGGTGAGGAGAATCCTGTACAAGATTCCGAAGATACCAAGAAGATCGCCAAGACTGTTATGGGACAGTCACTGCTTGAGATGTTCGGATTGTAGAGAAGAAAAATGGATCATTCGCTCGCTTTAAATCTCTTATGTTAGCCGGCACTTTCTCAATCATGTTACCAGAAACCTTAAACATAATCACTTCTGTGTGAAATGTAGGTTAGGTAAGGGTAAAATGGCTGGCAGCTAACGCCAACACACTCACACCAAAGATAGGTCCATTGTCATACCCACATGAAGCATGGGAACGATTTCTTTGCGAACTCGTTAAACTAATTTGAGCTTCTGACGAAGGGTAAGGTTATAAAAGAAAGCTCGTAAGACAGGCCTCCTTCCTGTGGGAGAATGCTGGGCAGATACAAGGTGAGTGATGGACATCTTTATTTGGACCTCTAAAATTTTTTTTTGTAAAGTGGAATAGATGATATCCGTCAAGTGGCTGCCGCCAGTGTTGATACATGAGTTTCCGCAAGATTTCCGGTGATAACTGTTCGCATTCCTGTCGAATATTCTCCTTAAGGGCTGCGATTGTCTAAGGCTTGTTGGCATAAACCCACGACTTCAAGTAGCCCCAAAGAAAGAAGTCTGGGTTGGTTAAATCGGGCGATCTTGCTGGCCATGCCAAATCGCCAAAACGGAAGATTACGCGACCAGGAAACGCTTCCTTCACAATATCCATTGTGGCTCGTGCTGTGTGTGCGGTTGCACCGTCTTGTTGAAACCACATGTTCACCAAGCCCCGCTCATCCAATTCCTGCAGGAAGAAGTCGTTTATCATGTCCCTGTAGCGTTCGCCAGTAACAGTGACCGTATTGCCGATGGCGTCCTCAAAAAAATACGGCCCAATCACTCCTCCCGCGTGAACGCCGCACCACACATTGGCTTTGAGTGGATGTTATGCCGGATTTTCAGTGCCCCAGAATTGAAGATTTTGCTTATTGACGTAACCGCTTAAGTGGAAATGCGCCTCGTCGCTCATGATGATTTTCGACACAAAATCATCCTCTTCGTTGTTGAGATTGAGGATGGCTTGACAGTAATTCACACGCGACTGCCGGTCAGGCGGCATTAACGGATGCACTGTTTGCACTTTGTACGGGAACATGTGTAAGTCTATCACTAAAATTCGCTGTAGGGTCCGTCTGGTGATGCCCAATTGCGTGGCCCGTCGTCTGCTTGATGTTTCTTCGTTCTCAGCGACATCGGCAGCCACAGCTGTGATTCTCGGCCGAACGACCAGTCCGGTGGCGGCCACGCCCTGCATGGTGTCCTGTGGTTCCAGTCTGTTCAAGTCGAGTAGCTGAGCGCCGCAAAGTTTGCCCAATTGGCGCGACACGATTAGGAAATCGCCGTCGAAATTCACGCTGCGCTAACACCACCGACCGATTATTGGTCAAAAAAATCGACACAATTATTCCACGCTCTTGCGGAGTATAGCCCTCCATTGCTTGTCTGTTTGTATACGGCAACTGTCTAGTTCACAAATGTCAAATATGATTGACGTACGACGCCATTTGTAAAAATTATATACTCTAGCAGCTTTTCCAAGATATATGTAGATGGAGTCTGGAAAGCCAAAACACGTCGACTACCACACTGAGCCAATGGATGACTACCCTGCAGTTAATAGAGTCTGCAAATCCCTCAACTTCATGAAGATAAGAAAGACCAAATCTCCGTTTTGTAAGAATGCCAGGATGATTGCTTTGATGAACTAACAGCAGCGTGCACGGGACCGAAGGCGATGGAAGTGTCTCAGGAAGAGAATCTTTACGGGTCGGGAGCCCGATAACTAAGTCATCTCTCTCCCAAAGAAAGAAACTTCACCTAGGAGATTTCTTCGCAAACGACCTATGTAACTGGTCTAATAAATACGAATATTAGAAGCCTTCTATGCTCCGTCAGAAGCTGGTTGCACGAGTAGGCATCCCTGTGGTATCACAACAGAAGTATGTTGGCTGGCAGCTCCTTCAACCTAACACTTTTCATTCTTGGATAAGTTCAAACTAAATCCCGTCACCAGCTCTGATGCCAGGTGATCAGTGGACTCAACCCGACAAAATCAATAAAAATCTACCCACCAAACGAGTCCCGTCAGTCGAACTACTTTCTTACAACACCTTGTAAACGAGAAGTTAATGCCGTAGATACATTTGTATCTTTTCCGTCATTTATGTGTGTTTTTGCTATCTGATCGATACACTCGTAAAAATATTAACATAACAAAAGAAGTCTATCTTCTTCCCCATCTAATGACTATCTTCACGGCGAGATTCTCACGCTGCTTCGATGTGTGTGTGTGCATAATTTATGCGATTCAAATCAGCCACCGCCTGATCAGTCGATTCAAAGTGGCGCTTATATTTGTAATTTTAATTTTTTTTTTTTTTTTTTTTCTGAATTTCCTATTTCATGCCCATCGGTTCCATTATAATCCATCATAATCAGTTGGTAGTAAAACCAATCGTTTGATAAATTATTAATTAATTATCGAAGCAGACACGGTTTTATTCATTCAAGTCATGGTATTCCAGTAGCAGCAGCTGCTGCTGCTGCTGCTGCTGTGGTAGTAGTACTGTCATCCTTGATGATGTACTCGTACTCTTCAAAAATTAATGATTCAACTTTCAAATGAAGAAGCCCCATTTATGTTGACCCACTGGCTGAATGGCAGGTGATCTTACATGAGCATGAGTGAATGATTCGACTTGGTCAGTGAATAGATTCAAGATTCAACTTTAAGTTTGATCTTAACCTTGATTTGGAATGGAAGTGCTTCCAATTTGACCACACGTAGCCAATCAACTCTTAGAAGCAGGAGTAATCATCTGTTGATTAGAAGTGGGGTATGTGAGCAGATACTTTATTGATTTGATTGAAAGATGCTAGACCGCAGAAGGTGAAAGGTTTCTATGACTTGCTTATCATCGCTTTGGTGCAACATGCTATGCTAATGGACGTCACTTGATTGTAATTTAATTTTTATCGGTATTTTTAGATTTAAAAGGCATTACGTAGGTATGAGGTCATCTGTGGTCTTTTCATGGGGGAAATCTGACAGTGACCCACACTCGTAGGACTGACCAATTCCTTACGACTGTGTTTCTCTTACTTATTTACTGAGTTTCAACCAACAAGACGATCCAGTTAGCCCGGTTCTTGAGTATTTCCAGTTGCACGCTCAAAGGCGGCTGGAGTCCTTTTTACTAGTGCGTGCCACATTAGGCGAGATTATTCTCTACTGCGCTGTACCTTCGACTTCGATTCGAAGACTCTGTGTGCCGGAGAATTCACGTCCATTCGCTCTACAAGTCCTAGCCATCTTAAGCTTCTACTCCAAAGCCCGTCAACGCAAATGAGCCTGAACTGCTGCCTTCCATCCTTCACGGTCTCGTGCTCGCTGCTTCCAGTTGGCAAAAACAAGATTCCTTGGGTCCGCAATCACTTGGTCCTTAAACCGGAGGTTCGGTCACTCTTGTCATCTCGAACCAGTGGGTTTGGATTCAAAGACTCTCTTAGCTGGAGCTAGAGCTAGATGTGGCCGAGCCAGTGTAGTGGACGGATTTTCGCCTTCCGGACTACATCCACATCTTTGTACAGCTCATAGAGTTCGCGGTTATGTCTTATCCTTCATTCGCCCTCCTCTCAAATAGGACCGAATATTCGAATAGAATATGCCTAGGTATGCATACTAATTGAGTGCCTGGCTCTCTGCTGCTTCAGGAGGACATCCTGGCCCCTGAGGGCATAAGAATCGCTTCAACTGGGGACATTCTCGAAGATCGAGAAATTTTCTAGTGTAACAGACTTACAGGCATAAGGGGTCTTATAGGGTGCAGTGCCTAAAGCATTAGCCGCAGACTTGAGTCGATTTAAATCATTGGTCAAAGGCACGACTGCGAATCAAAGGTAGTATTGCCAAGGGTATCATCTACATACATATCGATAAAACCTCCCAGCCCATAACTCACATCTTCGAGCCGATTTTAGATCTTTCAAACAAGGTCATGAAGGTTAAATTCGCGGGATCTATCACTCTGATAGGTATACCAGTGTCTACTTACAGGATTTATTGCCAATATTTTCGATCTCGCATGTTTTTCTACCATTCTTTCCGAACTTTCCAGCAAGAATAAAGAAAGACTGATAGTTCTCAAAATGTTCACCAAAATGAAACCCTCTTTACCTGCTTTTGAATGGAAGACGACTCACACCAAAAAGATGGTACATATCCATGCGCTAAACACGCCCAGAAAATTATGTTCAGGTGTCCCGCTATAAAAGGCGGACACTCTAACGATTTTTATTGCACTTATTAATGCCATTCCACCCACCATTCAATTTATCAGCTGACACAGAATGGGATTCACGGAAATCCCCAAGCCACATGACCACACCAACCGATACCACATTTCTATCCTCCCATCGTTACCGATCTTTCACTGTTACTGCGTTTTCACAATATTACATCGCAGGTGTAATGAGGAAGTCATTGAAATCACTGGTACCGTTTGTATTCCCAAGGAAGACCTACGCATACCACGCTTACACTAGAAGTTCGACCTGCAGTGCCATTACATAACCTCCAAGGCTGCATTGAACGATATTTACTATTCGCGTAGGCAAATGCAAATCGCAACCACAGATGAAACCCATCGCCAGCTGTTACTTCCATGGAAATGTACAGAAAAAAGCTGAGTCAGTAGGGCCCCTCTAACCCCCCTCACCAAGCTAACTGACTGCCACTGATAGGCGAATGACAGATAGACCTGTTCATCATCCAGAAGCAATAACAGCACATTCTCGAGTAAACACACTCATGAGTGTAGTTTCTCGGTATCTGTAGACATTCGGGCGGTTGTTTTTCTTGCGAAATAGATAAGGTAAGGTCGAGTGTTAGGTCGTAGATACTCCGAACGTACGTAAATTTAGAACTACTCACGGGAACGTGCATATATTCGTCAGATACACACTGCTGATTGATCTCTGACATGTCTGTAAAGAATGTGTCAAACCACGGACATAAATTTAACATCATATTGTCGAGGTAAACCGTTCCAAGGTAGTAAATCTTTGTCACCTAACAGCACACAACCACACAGAGGAGGCCTTAAATGACGAGAGGTTCATAAATCTCAGTTCATCCGCTCCCGTGCATTGTTGTTTCGATTGACAAAATGTTTTCTTGTCTCGAGATAACAATCGCTGGAGTTGATTATGTAGTCTAGCGAGGGGGGAGGGGCTGTGTGTGGGAGTTAGATTCCCTGCTGTTGAGAGGTAGACACATGTGGTGGCAATGGTTTTAGATCTTTCCCAACTGGCACAACATTTTCAGAATTTTTTAACGAATTTTCAAGAATTTTGCTTCAAAAGAAATGCGAATAAAGGGGAAGGGACAGTAGAATTGCGAGTCGTCATTGGAAAAAAAAGAAAGAAAAAAAAAAAAAAAAAAAAAATTGGATGCCGAAACCCGGGATTGAACCGGGGACCTTTAGATCTTCAGTCTAACGCTCTCCCAACTGAGCTATTTCGGCAGGTGAAAATCTTATGACAGAGCGAATTCATATTTTATAAAAGCTTCAGACCAAGCTGATGGAGAAGAGCTTTTTCTCATATGATTTAGGGGGCGAAACAGATATTTTTAGATTTCCAATAAAAAATTGTTGTTTACAGTTTTTTTTTTGGTCTTTTTTGGTCCTCTATAAAATATTTTCATTTGGTGTTGAATAAATTAGACGAGAAGACGGATTGTTGTGATGTTTATTCGACGAGGTGAACACAAGGTCAGAAGCAATTATGTTTATTTGCGACTATATAGATGGATAGAACGCCAGATAAGGTTTCGTTTTATAACTTGAAGTCGTTTTGAAAGCAAACAGCAGTGGACAGTATGTTAATGGAAATGGTTATCAAAACAGAGAGGTGACGGAATATAATTTGCAGAAGTAGTGGGTCTCGTTCTGAAAGCAATATCTCAGTCGAAATAAAACGATGACTAGCTCTTGTCAATCGCTGGTTCTTTATGCTAAGAAGGCAAATGAGTAGTAAAGTCTTATCCCGAACAGCTGACGAGATTCTATACAAGACCCTTATCTTCCCACTCGTACTCTATGGCACTGAAGCATGGGGTCTATATAAAGCAGATGAAGATGTCCTCGGTCGTTTCAAGAGAAGAATTCTTCGTAAGATATTCGGTGCCGTTTGCGTTGACGGGCTTTGGAGGAGAATATTCAACGACGAAATGTACGAACTCTACAGCGACATCGACGGAGTTAAAAAACTGCGCATCAGTCGCTTAAGATGGCGAATGGACACCAATGCCCCGGCCCGCAGAGGGAGAATGCAGTAAGGAACGAACTCGCTTATAGTATCGCTCACAAGTAGAAGGGGACCTCAACCAACTTGGAGGTCGGTACTGAAGGTAGTTAGCTAGATTAGGTTAGGCTAAGAAGGGTGTGTGGTGGATAGAACTCATCACGTTCACTCGGAGACCCAATGGTCCATTGTGAATCCCCTTTTTTAGAAAGTTGGTGGGAGGTAACCCGTGGAAAACCTATCTAAGTTGCGGCGTTTGAAACCAGTTGCTGCTTTTTTAAAAAGTGTAGGAGATCCTGTATCTGGACTACTGCTACCTCTGCGTCGTTCTTGCAGGGCGGGGCAGTGGCATAGCAGATGTTGGGCCGATTCCACTTCCTCCTCGTCACCGCAGCTTCTGCATAAATCGTTGGACTCTTCGTTCCATTTGCTGAATATAGCTCCGATGGGGCAGTGTCCTGTGGTTGCTCCCGTTAACATGCAGATGGAGGATCGATCTAGTGCCAAAAGGCTCTTTTTTTTGGTTAATTAACTTTCGGCCATAATGTACGAGAGGTGGCACAGTCCTCCTTGGATAACCAGGAGGGGTTAGCCTCTTTCTCTATCATGGCGTCAATAATATTGTACAATCGACCAATCGGATGTGTCAGCTACACTGATGTTCATTTCAGACACTCTTCTTGCCAAGGCGTTGGCTTTTTCGTTCCCTTCTATATTACTATGTCCCGGAACCCAGCAGAGTTTGATCAAATGGTGTCTTAAGGTAGTTAGCTAAGGTCCGGGCTAACTGGAGAGACTTGTTGGTTGAAGTCCAGGTTCACCCCAAACTGATGCGCCACCTAAGTAAGTAAGTACATAAGTAGGTCTCGTGGCCTACATCTCCGTAATAAAACACACCATGCACACATCAACCATCCTTAAACCATCCAATCAGGTTGTTGACGAAGATTTTGTTCCGACTGATATTGGCGCAGTTGATGTGGTCAACTTTCCCATGGATCGTGCAAACAGTGTTGAGATTCCATTGGTCAAGCATACACTCGCCTGATCGAACCTTAGAAATGAGTTGGTACATGCTCTTTGTCAAATCATTTTCAGCTGCTTTGAACGGCTCGGCCGGTAACTGATGGCTTACCAGTCGCTTTGTTGAATTTAAACATGGATATTGCTATCCTCACTTGGTTTTGGTCAGGTGTAATAGTTCGTTCTGCCTCAGCAGTATGTTCGTCTTCGTCGCGTGACTCTACTACAAGGTTTCCTTCTCTATCTTCACAGGTTTCTGTACGGGCCTTGTTGGCTTAACACGTTCCTTGTACCTGTTCGCAAAACTTCCGTAAATTTTTCCTGGAGTATAAACGAGTATATAATAGGTACAAAAGTGGACCAAGGATGCTTTGCTGCGGTACCCCAGTCATTACTTTCTTAAAGTCTGAAGTTGGATATGATTGGACGTACATATCTAACTCGTTTTCCACGACACCCTGTAAGATTTCAACGAAGCTATCAACTTTGGCTTAGTATCTATGAAGTGAATTTCCCACAGATTTGCTCATATAATTTCTCAAAACTTCATGTGCACATATACAGTAGTACTTATGTCTCTTCTTTTACTTCCAGAGTCAAAATGCCATTGGTGCTCATCGTAGCTTCCCCCGAACATCATTCTCTTGCACCGGTCGTCCGTCTGGTTATTATGCTGACATCGAGACCGGCTGTCAAGTCTATCACATGTGCGATGGCCTTGGTCGGCAATTCAGTTATTCATGCCCGAATACAACGTTATTCCAGCAACGTATGCTAATTTGCGATCACTGGTATATGGTGAACTGTTCGAAAGCGGAAATGGATTACGCGGCGAATTTACTGATAGGTAAGCCTATGACTATGCAACAATTTTGAGTTAAATAAATTCTCCACTTTATGTGCAAATATATTGTATACTTTCGCGATCTTTTTTAGGCCAACGAGACAAACCATTTGTACCCGATGAGGAGAACCATCTGCGAACACCACGACCCGACTTACTTGATCGACCTTATGCTCCGGATTACTCTGGCGAGTCATTCAGAAATCAATACAAGGTGAGTTCAAGGGCACCCTTTACACAGCTGGTTTTCTAATGAAGTACATTTCTAGCAATTACCTGCAATTCAAAATCGCATCACGGATACTAATCAACGCAAGAATACGGAAAAACCTCTGACTCAAAATCATCCACCACCCACACCGACCCGTTGGAAGATACCTCAACCAAGTCGTGAGATTCTACCACCAGCTCCACCAGCACCTACTTCAACAACAACGAGGAGACCCATTGTAGTTCCTGCAGCCGCAAGTCCTATACCACAGCTTCAGCTTACGACAGCGTATTTCAATAAAGTTACCACGCCAACGCCATTTGTTAATCGACGAATTGACAGTTCGGATGAGAGTTCTGACCTAGGCACTGCTCACAGCACTCGATACAAT